>CM060919.1:777429659-787319659 GCA_030737875.1 Allium sativum | reverse complement strand
GGCACTTGGCAAAGTACCAGGTTTGCCAAAGTACGAGGCTTAAAAAAAGGGTAAAACATCGGATTTTCACGTGTACGCATCGGGCTTGGCACGGCTTGGATTTGGCAAAGTACCAGATTTACCAAAGTACCAGATTCGGCACTTGGCAAAGTATCAGGTTTGGCACTCAAAAAAGGCTTGAAAACACGGTAAAACATTGGATTTTCACGTTTGCTCATCGGGCTTGGCACGACTTGGATTTGGCAAAGTACCAGGTTTGGCACTTGGCAAATACCAGGTTTGCCAAAGTACCAGGCATAAAAACACGGTAAAACATTGGATTTTCACGTGTACGCATCGGGCTTGGCATGGCTTGGATTTGGCAAATTACCAGATTTACCAAAGTACCAGATTCGACACTTGGCAAAGTACCAGGTTTGGCACTCAAAAAAGGCTTAAAAACACGGTAAAACTTTGGATTTTCACGTGTGCGCATCGGGCTTGGCACGACTTGGATTTGGCAAAGTACCAGGATTGGCACTTGGCAAAGTACCAGGTTTGCCAAAGTACCAGGCTGAAAAACATGGTAAAACATTGGATTTTCACGTGTGCGCGTCGGCCTTGGCTTATGATAACACGTAAAAATGAAAACCGGGACCAAATTTACAATTGTGAAAATTAGTGTCACATCCCTATTAAGTTTCAAAATTAGGCTCACATCCGGTCATAAACTTATTATAAATTTAGTCCCTGTTTTCATTTTTACGTGTTATTCATAATATCTGCAGTCATGTATGCAAATATTCTGAATGAATATTTGCATACATGTATGCAAATATTTTGAATTTTTGCATACATGTATGCAACTATTCTGATGAATAGTTGCATACATGTATGCAAATATTCTGAACGAATAGTTACATACATGTTCGCAAATATTCAAAATAGTTGCACACATGTATGAAACTATTCTGAACGAACATATGCATACATGTATGCAGATATTCAAAATTTTTGCATATATGTATGCAACTATTTTGAACGAATATTTGCATACATGTATGCAAATATTTTGAATTTTTGCATACATGTATGCAACTATTCTGATGAATACTTGCATACATGTATGCGAATATTCTAAATTTTTTCATACATGTATGCAATTATTCTGAACGAATATTTGCATGTATGCAAATATTCGTTCAGAATAGTTGCACACATGCATGCAACTATGCAAAATATTTGCATACATGTATGCAACTATTCTGAACGAATATTTGCATACATGTATGCAAATATTCTGAATTTTTGCATACATGTATGCAACTATTCTGAACGAATATTTGTATACATGTATGCAGATATTCTGAATTGTTGCATACATGTATGCAAATAAAGTTGAACTAACGTTGATGAATTGTTGCATAAATGTATGCAATTTTTCAAAATAGAAAAATAGGGACCTAATTTACAATAAGTTTATGACCGGACCTGAGCCTAATTTTGAAACTTAATAGGGACCTGTGCCAAATGGACCCTTTACAATAAGCTTATGATCGGATGTGGGCCTAATTTTGAAACATAATAGGGATGTGACACTAATTTTCACTTAAATTTAATCGACTGAAAAATGGTCATTTTTCAAATGGTCTTCGAATTCAATGAAATTAGTTTTGTTAGGACCGTATCGTCAAAACATAGTTAGATTTGTTTTTCTGTAATTTTTGGAGACAGTATGTGGCCCTAGTAAATTAAAATGTGCGTTTAGATTCTATATATATTGATTTATATATTAATTTTGATAAAACTTATTGAAACAGTCGAATTGGCTTACAAAACATATCACATTGTGTTCATAATGGGGGTATTTGATTAGGGGCGACAGTCGTTGGGTTTGATTTGGAGTTCATGACGATTCTGAGTTTTAGAATTAAAAATTATAAAATATATATGATCAAAAAGGGGTGAAAACCCTCATTCTTCTTCAGACGTGGTCAACGCGGGTTTACTTCCGTCACTCCTCTTATTGAAGGCCCTATTGCTCCGAATTTAAATCCTCTTTTTCTCCAAATCTATTCAATAAAATTTATAACTTCTAAAGCAAAAATGGAAGTGCTTTCTGCGATCTTCAATTCCATACCAAGTGACCGAATTCCATTGCGTAAATTGGGATAAATCATCCCTTGAAGTGCCAGCTTTCACGCGAGATTTCTAAGCTCTAAGGTGCCGCGAGTTGCACCATGCTTCGGGCGTAGATGGTGGGTTCATCGGCTGTCGTTGTAGGCCCCACTGATCTAGTTTCGGTGGTTTGTGTAGGCGGTGCGATGGAGCCCTACGTTTGAAGATGCGTTCAATTATCAGACCTGAAGGAAGACGATGGAAGACGTAATAATTATTAAATTAATTATAGTTTAATTATCTTAAGTTGGAATTAAATTTTAAAATGGCCCTAACTTTTGCATACCAAAACAGAATTCGACGATTTCAGATCCGTCTGAATCGTCTTGACGAGATCTACGCAATGGGACTAAACTAGGACAGAAACGGAGCACGTTATAATTTCAGGCAAATTCAAACCCGAACCGCATCAGAAATTCATAAATAAACACTGACGGAGTGGAACCCAAAAGTGAGATCTCCTTCTCACTAAATTATATTTTATCATGTTATTGTATTCATGTATAAAAATATATAGAATTGTCAGTGTAGATTTTTATCAGTTTAATCATTATAAATTGTATATGGTGCCTATTAGCTCACCTCCCTCGTCCACAGGCCATGGATGATTTAATTGACTGTATTGTGTGTTGATTGTGATGCTGAAATGTTTAAAATATTAAAAATAATTTAATATTATTTTGTCGTAGTTGAAATTAAATTATAAATATCCATTTATAATTTAAATAGTGAAAATTGGTTAATTAGAAAAATAATTCAAACCGAATTAGAATTGGTTAAATTTGTTAAACAATAATTTATTTAAATTCACTATTGTTGTTTGAAAACCCTACACGGGTATTGGGATGATATTTGACATACACTAACCCTAATATTTAGTTGTATGTTAATCAATGGGTTGACAGATTGTGATAAGTGTTATTTAATTATTTAATGCTTATGCACTCTGGATGTGAATTGTCTGTTTGATGGTTATTTATCATTATTTTTGAATACGTGTGGTATGAAATCCATATAACTGAAATTATATGGTAATTGATTGAGTCTGATTCCGATTCAGAAATAAAGAATATTTTAAAATAACGAATATTTTAAAATAGTGAATATTTTAAAATAATGTTCAGAAAAGAATCAAAATATGATTTTGATGTCCGATTTTGGATGGACACGAAAATATATAAAAACATGAAGTCGGGTTAAGTATAGAAATGCCATTTTAACCCGAACCAGTTTATCGATCGATTTTATTTATTTTATAATGAATATCGAAAAGAAGTGATTTCAAAATTTAATATTTTGAAAATATTATCATTTTAATATTACAATGATATGGAATATTCAATTTTGATTTAGAATTGAAAATGAAGTTGGAATTGTTTTAAAATGAATTTATAAACGATTTATAAAATACATTTTAAATGGAAATCGACGATATATTATATATATATATATATATATTATGGCTTAAATAGAACGCACCGCGCAGAGATCGTTCGTGAATTTCGACCATTAACTTCAAATTGATGTAACGGGGGATCCGACCGTCGGATTCTCCTAAAATTGGAACTGTTAAGTTCGTATTGAAAAGAGATTTTCAATGAATATAAGAGATTTGAACTCTAACGAATAGATTTTGAAATATATCCAAATCAATTTTAGAAAAGGTCGCTATGGATGCAGTTCGGTGGCCGTTATTGGAAACCGACTATAAGGGCCTTAATAAAATTATTACAAATATGGAAAAATTATGTAAAATCATAATAAATGATTTGAAAAGATTTTGGATGAAAAATTCCAGTTTTGAAAAGATAAAAATATTTTTTTTATCGAAATGAACTAGCTATTAAGTAGAATAATAATCCAATATTTTTAAATAAATAAATTGGATTGAAATGATTTTGATATAACCAAAATTTCCAACGTATGAATTGGAATGGATGGAATAAAATTAATCTCAGAATATTTCGATATTGGATTCCGTAATTATATGGATATTGTTGAGGAATTTGGAAGATATATATATATATATATATATATATATATATCGCTATTCCTAAAACGATATTTGTTGGTTTCAGAATTTGATATTGAATATAAGCCGATATAATTTCTATTCAGAGCCTTGTATTTAATATCAAATTGGGTTTTGCGTTTGTCGTGAATGGTACCTTTATTAACACTGTTCTTAAACCCTGATGAGAAAAGATTAAATCTTTTACTTAAGATTTAGAGAAGTTTTCCAATTAATTAATATATTTAATTAGAATTAAATAAAAGAATTGGATTTTTTGGGTTTACCGTGAATGGTGTTTTAAATAGCACTTGTTCTTTAACCCAATTAACAGTAAAGATATGATTTGGAATTTATAAATCTTTTTATTAAGATTTAAAGGAAATTTTCCAAAGTAAAGTTTTCCAATTTAACGTATTAAATTGGAATTGAATGGAATTCAATTTGGTAATAATCGAGATGAGCTTCTGTGAAGGAAGACTGGTACTATATATGGAATTTAAAAGGCTAAGCCGTTATTCCATTTATATTATTAGTATGATACAGAAATTTATATCAATTATATATTGATCTGTTTTCCGTGAAGATTCCATGGTTAATGGAAGGTGATTTGGGTTTACCGTGAACTGTGTTTTTAATGACACTGGTTCTTTGACCCAGTTAAAGACAGGATTAATTTTCCTAAAGTTGAATAACCATTAAGTGATGATTTTTAGGGATTAAAAATAAAATGGAGTTTTGATGAATCTTTAGTTAGATTGGAAAGTGAATGAGATAAATAAATTTATCAAACAAGAGAAATGATCGAGAATGGAGTATCACCAGTTTTACTCCAGGCGATAGTTAAATCTTTAATTAGATTTGAAACATGAAATGGTAAATAAATTTACCGATAACACCGTGGTTGTTAGATATGGGGTACTACCAGTTTTACTCCAGGGGATGAATAGGTTGGGATTGGAAAATAAATAAATGATTACTTTGGCAAGGCTCGATAATCCCGACTAGTTAATAAACCTTGTTTTGGTTTAGATGTTGAAAAGATATAATAAAATCTTTTGGAGTTGATATCCAAAGGAAGATTAAAGAATAAATTTAAAAGAAATTATCTTTGATAAAATTAATGGGAACCTTTCCCTAAAGATGTGAATATTTGAATAAACGAATATTTTGAATTAGAATGAGGCATATGATGTGTTTTTATAGCACTGGATTATTGATTATAAAATACGCGAGTTATTCAGAACAGCCGAGTTTATCACATTCTGAATAATTGTTACAACGATTAAAAGTTGATGATGATTACGGTGGTTGAAGACCGGAGATCTCCACATTGTATGGATGATTAGTGATGTCTTGATTGGGCCAATCCCCCGAGATAAGGTAACAAGTGGTGATCGTCCAAACGTACTTGGAGATCGACTGGATATGCGAGGACCTCTCTCCTGTATTGGATATATGGGACGAGGAATAAGGTGCATCTGATTTCATTCAGACCCAGAACGAACTGGTAAATGGATGTGTGTCTGACATTGGATTTCATTCTATGTTGATTGATTTCTATTAAATATATATCTATTTGGTGGCAGAGAATTTATTCTCTTGCTTAACACCCTTGTCTAAGACGTAAGAGCTTAGAGGTTATATATTGACAAACATCAGTTGCATGACGTGAATTGTCAGTGTGGCATGCTGAGATGCAAATGATCAAGGCTTTTGTTGAAAAGCAGAGTCTTGTGGATGATGATCAAAGCACGGCTTTAATTAGCATAGCTTTGTGTATAACGTTAATTCGCGAGCCTCACACCCCGGTGTGAACCAGAAACAGGAGAGGACCGCAGGGAGTGCATGTGTTTCTTTCCAGCTAGGAGTGGTATCATGGTATGGAGCCTATACATTTTACTTATGTGGTTATTGGAAAGCGAGGTACCTCAGATTTGAGTCCCTAGTGGCTCTTGATGGTTGACATACTGATCAGATTTTATGCCCCATAGGGCAGTGAAACGTATTGTTCAGGAATAACCAATCCACTAAAGTAAGTGTGGACCGGCCCTGCCAGATCCAAGGGACGATGCGTTCTGTTCCTGAGACATAGGCTAGATTGTCTCGAATCGGATGAGGAAGATCCCATGCCTATTTCATAGATGAAATCCAATTTCCAATACATGAATTTCGATTTTAGTTGTAGAACTAGTATGGCGATATGATATATGGTATTCATGCCGTCTATGATAGATACATTTATATTTGAAGTTGTTTTAACACTATACACTTACAGTAATATCAAAATGATTTGTTTTAAACATACCAAGCATGTTTGGCTATTATAAGGTAAAACTCTATCCTCCAGGTTGCGTTGCATTGTGTGATGGGACCTGAGCCTTATAATAGCTTCATTTTTCAAAAAGCATTGTGGTATTTATAACCGTTTGTTTATAGTATTCTTGGGAGTAAACCTGTTCCGTGTTATACGGCGTGGTCCCTTGATTTACCCAACTTTAAAATAAAGTTTATAACTGTTTTAGTTCTCACACTAGTCCCATGTCTGACTCGGAGTTTATTGTTTTAACCTAAACTCTGGGTGCCCATATTTTCCACACGGGCAACTAGTAGTTTTGGTTTTCGCAAATATTTATTTTCGCAGGATCCTGGATTACAGCTGGAGCTATATTTGGAAAGCTTTGTGTCCGTGTATTTCATTCAGTTGTGCTAGTTGATGTATTTTTCGCTACACATTGTATTTATACATGTAAATTTCCGCTGCTTTGTATTTTAATCTCTGATATTATTTTTAAGCCGTATATTATTTATTCATACTCTGATATATTCTTGTACTCTGATGTAATTGTTGTAATAACAATGAAATGTTCTATTATCTGTGTCTGATGCATCGTGTTCTCAAAGGAATCCGTGTAGGATCGATAACAACCCTAGAGGGGGGTGAATCGGGTTTTTAACAAAAAATTAAAACAAACACAAATATTAAAATATGCGGTAAAGGAAAAAATCACACGCAGAGTTACCCAGCTTTAGCAAACTGTGCCTACTGCTGCCTTTCTAAGATTTCTACTCGGAGTTACAAACAGATCCCGCTTACAATCCTATGTAAACTTGTAGTAAAACGACCCAAACTTCCCAGTAAAGGAAAGGGTGGACAGCCTTGAGAACAACACACATCAGAACACAAACTGAAGAACATTTTATTGCTGATTACAACAATTACATCAGAGTACAAGAATATAACAGAGTACAAATACTTATTACACAATAGAAATATAATAATATCAGAGATTTAAATTACATTTAAATAGCAGCGGAAAAATAATACAAATATACAACTGAGAGGAACACACAGATACAGAGCTTTCCGAGTACCGCTTCAGCTGTAAGCCAGGATCCTGTAAATATATCTGCAAAAGCCACTCGACTGCCCGTGTGGAAAATATGGGCACTCGAGTTTGCCAGTGAAACAAACTACAGGTCATGGGACTGGTATGAGAAATCTTAACTTAACTATCTAATAATAAGGCTAATCACAGGACCACGCCGCTAACGCGGAACGGGTTTACTCCATTGGATTGCCAGTGCATAAAATAAAGTAAAACGTTAGACAATGCAATGCTTTTTAGAAAAATGAAACCATTATAAGACCCAAGTCCCATCACACAATGCAACGCAAACCGGAGGATAGGGTTTTACCTTATAATGGTCAAAAGATGCTTGATACGATAAAACGGGTTTAATATTAGTGTGTATATCTATGGGTATATAAATATTTCAAAAACACTTTCAATCATAATGTATTAATCATAGACGGCATAGTACCCCATCCTACTATGTCGCCATACTAGTTCTACAATCAAAACCGCAAGGTCGTATTGGAAATTGGATTTCCATCATGAGTCATGGCTAGGGGCAAGCTCCTCTCCGATTCGAGACACTTTAGCAAATGCCTCAGGATCCCCCACAGTGAACCCTTGGAGCGGTAGGGCCGGTCCCCGCCTATCGGTAGTGGATTAGTTATGCCTGAACACATGCTTCCTGGTTCCTTTGAACCTATTGTATGACCACTAACGGCCTATAAAAATCCGAGGCGCCTCAAAATCCATCATCCACATAAGTAAAATGTCAACGCTGGTAGGTCCCTGACATCACTCTAGCTAGAAAGAAACGTGTGCACTCCCTACGGTCCATATCCCGTTTTTGACTCATACCGGGGTGTGAGGCTCGCGAAGTCACGATATACACAAAGCTATGCCATAATAGGCTATACTTTGATCATCCCACAAGGCCCTGCTTTTCAACAAAAGCCTTGATCATTTGCATCTTGGCGTGCCACATTGACAATTCACGCCATGCGATCAATCACTATTAATATATACCAGGGTGTTAGGCAGAGAATAAATCCTCCACCACCAAACAGACATACATTAACAGAAATCGATTTAATTCACATGGAACGAAATCCAATGTCAGACACGCATCCATTTACTAGCTTATGCTCTGGGTCTGAGCGTAAACCAAATCCGAACAATCAACAATTGTCCGGATGACCACCACTGAAGCCCCTTCAAGGTAGCTACTCCCATCAAGGGTCTTTGTAGCAACACATCCATTCGATGTGAAGATCGTCGGTCTTCAACCACCGTCTTCATCTTTGACTCTTCATCATCGTAGTAATTATTCAGAATGGGTTAAACCCGGTCTTTCCGAATAACTTGCGTATTTTTATAATTTAAAAATCAAATACTATTAAAAACACATCCAACGCCTCATTCCAATTCAGAATATTCTTTTAAATAAAATATTCAAATTATTCTATCAAAGATAAATTCTTTACATTTACTCTTAAATCTTTCTTTTAAAGATTTATTCAAAACACTATTTGGTTTTAAATATCAAAAATCATTATTAAATGATTCTTTAGATTTAAGAAATAAATCTTATTCTTAACTGGGTTAAAGAACTAATGTCATTTAAAACATAGTTCACGGTAAACCCAAAATCGTCTTCCATAAAATATGGAATCTTCACAGAAATCAAATCAATATATAATCGTTATAAATTTTTGTATCCAACCAATAATATAAATGGAATAACGGCAAGGCCTCTTAAATTCCATATGTAGTATCGGTCTTCTTTTACAGAAAACTGATCTCGGTTATTATTAATTCGAATTCCATTCAATTCCAATTTAATATATTAAATTGGAAAACTTTACTTTTGGAAATTTTCTATTTAAATCTTAATAAAAGATTTATATATTCCAAATCATATTTTCACTGTCAGTTGGGTTAAAGAACATATGTCACTTAAAACACAGTTCACAATAAACCCAACTCACATTTCATCTTATTTCAATTACTAAATATAATTGAAAACTTTAATAATCTGAATCAAAAGATTATTCTTTTCATACGGGGTTTAAGAACAGTGTTATTTAAGACACTATTCACGACAAACCCAAATCCACTTTATTTAATTTAATTTCAATTAAATATTGACAAATTGGAAAACTTTATTAAATCTAAATTTAATGATTTATTCTAGTTGATAACTAGTGCGTTTCAATAAAAATATATTTTCCCAAAATATATTCTTTTACTAAAATATTTTCTAAAATATTCTTTTCTAGAATATTCTTTATTGGAATGTGACTCAATCAACAACCATATATTGCATGTAATCAACAATCATGCTAAATAATTATTAAACATCCAAATGACGACTAGAGTGGAATTTATAACTGTGTGAGCATTAAAGTAAAAACTAACGCTCATCACAGACTGTCAATCCATCGATTGACAGATAACTAAATATTGGGATTAGTGTGTATTCAATATCATCCCAATACCCATGTGGGGTTTCATCCATCAACCAAATAATAAATTATTTGTGCACTTGGGCGATGTGTGAAAATTATCGTCCCAATCACATAGACAAGTCGGGTAACTTGTAAATGGAGGTGTAATATTTCAGTATCATAAACATATATAGGGATGAATCATTACTTATATATAAATAAAGAGGACACAAGTTCTCATGTTGACATAATTTATCAAAAACAATAAATCCTTTCTACTGATTCATTTACATCCAAAAAGGTGAATTCTAATGTTGACTCACTTGCAATGAGATAAAAACTTTTCATTTTACATAAAAATGATATTCTTTTTACGTTGTATAAAATGTGATCTTTATATTACATTAAAAATGATATTCTTTTTCTAAGTTTCTAAGATTAACATTAAAAATGAGTTTTAAATATGAAACATATTTCATAATGAAATATGTAAATTTTTCTACTCTTTATAATATTAACATTAAAAATGGGTTGTTAATGTGAAAAATATTTCATAATGAAATATGTATATTTTTCATTACATGATTTATTTTCAACAAGGGAAAACAAATAAAAACATAACTTTTTATTTCATGCTTTATTCGCAACAAGGAATGCAAATAAAGATTTAACTTTTATTTCTTGTTTTATTTACATCAAGGAATGTAAATAAAGAAAAATTTAACATTTTACTTTCATTTATGAATACAAATAAAAGAACAAATTTTACTTTCAATGTATATTTGCATCTCTAATCAAGTTTCACCAAAGATGTATATTTATTCCACTAATTCAAGTTTAACACAAAAATGTTAATTTCTACTTACTAATCAAGTTTAACACAAAAATGTAACTTTCTTTTTAATGTATAAAAATATAAATTTCTAATTCATTCTCCTTTAATATATAAAAATATACATTTTCAATTCATTCTTCTTTAATGTATAAAAAAAACATACAATTCCCAATTCATTCTTTTGAATGTATAAAAATATTCAATGCCCATTCATTCTTTTGAATGTATAAAAATATTCAATTCCCATTCATTCTTTTGAATGTATAAAAATATGATGTCCATTATTAATCTCAATAACATGTTTATCATAAAAATGAATATTTTATTTCACTAATCATGTTTTGACCAAAAATGTTAATTTAATATCACTAATCATGTTTTGACCAAAAATGTTATTTTCTCGTTAATCATTCTTTTAACAAAAAGATTATTTTTTGTTCTCTTATCAAGTTCTACAGAAATATTGATTCTTTATTCACTAATCAAATTTGACAAAAATGTTGATTCTTTACTAATGTTGCATGTCACAAATAAAAATGTGATTTTCATTGCCTATTCTCACATTTTACATAAAAATGTAATTTTGAATTCTAATATCACATTTTACATAAATGATTTTTTTTTTCTAATGTGATAATTTACCCACAAAAAATATTTTTCTATTCTAATATGACAATTTAATCATAAAAGATATGACAACTTAATCATAAAAGATATTTTTTTTCTAACAAAATATGACAATTTAATTTGTCAATTCTAAATTAACAAAATATGACAATTTTAACATGAACGATGTTTTATTTCTAATTTGTCAATTCTACCTTAAACGGTGCTTCTATTCTAATTAAACAATTCTAAGCAAAACGGTGTTTTATTCTAATTAAACAATTCTAATCAAAACAGTGTTTTATTCTAACTAAACAATTCAATACACAAAATTCTAACAAACATGAATACACAATCACAATCAATCGTTCATCACAATCACAACACAATCAACATTTAAATGAATATATACATACAAAATGAATTTCATACTGAATGGATACAATAAAATAATTAATTAATTTTAATTTTAAAATAGAAATCTCACATTGCTTTTTAATTCCGAACAACTCCGATCTAGAATTTGACCAAAATCTAATATGCTCTGTTTCAACTCTAGTCTGTCCCACAAGGTAGTGTTTTCTGATACGAATCCAACGCGAATGATTTCGCGAAATTCCGATACTGTTTGAAAAAGTTACATCATTTCAGATGTTAATTATAATTTAAACTAATTTAAATATAATTAATTAGATAATCACACTTAACCAAAGCGTTGTCGTGCCTTCTTCCTTCTGTTGCCAGTAGTGAAAATCGAACCCATAACTCATCGTCATCCTCCCCAAAATGCACGCCGCCCTATGCCATTTCCTGTCGATCCACTCGCCCCACCTCAACGCCAATGCCGTCGCCATCATGCTGCCAGAGTTCAGGCGAACTCGCACCCCCACAGGCACCCAAAACCACCCCCAAGCGTCGGCCCTTCCCACGTGAAACCCGGCCTCCCCAGTACCCAAAATCCGATCTCTACCGTACCAATTCGAAGCCCGTGCCTTGCTCTTTAATTTATGTTTTGATTTCAGATTTTAATTCGATTTGAGGAAGAGGATTTTAATGGTTTTAAATTCGGAGCGCCATGGCCCTTCATTGCTTTAGGCGGCGGCTGCTAGTTTTTAGGGAATAGGGTTCTGAAATTACTAAGGATTTTATAATATTTTAATTCATTAATTCATTAATTCATTAAAAAGGCCTGTTAACCAACTAGCTCCAATTCTAGCCCAACTGATGTTGTTTCCAGCCAATAACCCCCATTATGGATACAATGGAACATGTCTCGTAATCCAGTTCGGCTGTTACGATATGTTTTTCTTTAAATTTAATTATAAATCATTTAATTATTTAATTTGATCGTACAAATAAATTCACCGAGGTCACATATGACCTCTAAAAATTCCAGAAAAATTATTTCTAATTATGTTTTGACGATACGGTTCTAACAAGACTAATTTCGTCGAATTCTGAGACTGTTTGAAAAATGGCCATTTTCGAGTCGATTAAATTTGACTGAAACTGACAAAACACGTTTTCCTTTACCACGCTCACATATTAATTCGAAAAATAATGAAAATTAAAACTTAGCAATAATTTGACATTCCGGTTCCAACAAAAGTGGTTCCGTCGAAAACCGAGGTCATTTGAAAAATGGCTATTTTCAAGGCCAATATATTTAATTAAAATATATATAAATTCTACAGCGACTTTTCTAAATTTTGAACGGGCCATAACTCGCAAATTATAAAGTGAAATTTCAGTTTTTTAGATTCGTTAGAAAGATATGATTGAACAGATTCAAATATTTCTTGTTTTGTTCAATTCTGATTTAAAATGAATCCTGTACATTCAGTCGAAGTTCAAATTCAAAATTTCAAACTGCAGCGCTGTTTTAAACTCTTTTCATAATTAAATTAGATTTATTCATTTTAAACAAAGTTTTTAGTCGTTCTTATTTAAAATAGATTATTTTAAATATTAAAACCCATTAAAATTTCTAAAATAAAAATTTTAAATTAGCCCCAAATTCTGGGTCGTTACATGCAGCTCCTGCTCCGGTCTAACCCTAAGCTCAAAATCCTAGACTGGGCTGTGTACCCTAGACCAGATTTTCCCAGACTACAGACCGGTAATCTGTATACCCTAGTTTTACAAAGAAACTAGAAAAGAAAAGTTGCTAACTCAAATTATAATAAACAAAGTACAAAAAAATAAAAAAAATAAAGCAAAAGAACCCCCTTTAACAATCTTGGCTTAGCCAAGCATACATAGGGCCGGCCCATTCTATTTTCTCTTATCCATTGCTTTACACCTTTGCTCAGTGAAATGGAAATGGCGGCCGTGTACTAAATTAGGGTTTCTGGAAAAAAAAATTGAGGTGTCTTGTTCTGAATTACTTCTGCAGGTCTGAATTGAGTTGATTAGCCTTCTAGCTTGGCTCTGCAGTGATCTCTTCTTACGATCCAACCACGTAAGCTTTCTGATTTGCGATTAGGGTTTTGATATTTCTATTGAAGATATTCGGATGTGTTGTCGATGATGAAATAGTGTGTTCATATAGGGGTTTTGTAGCCCTTGCTCTCTGATTTCGCTTTAAAGACTTGCCCGATTTGATTTTGGAATATTCGAAACGAATTTTGATTTCCCTGAAATTTTGTTGTCCAAATTATAACTGGTTTTGAAAAACTTTCTGCTATTATCCTTGATTTTCTCTGTTAAATGAAAACATAATCAATAGATTTTGCCACCAAAGCTTTCATCATTCGATCTGATTAAGAATGCTTTCTATTTTTGAAAAACAATTTGCATCCTGAGATTTTTTTCCTGCCTCGTCACCATACTGAAAAATGATTTAAACCAAATATGATTTTCCATTTTTGATATACCAGAGATTTTGTGGAAGAAATCGAATTTTAGGCATTTAAACCTTTCCAAAAAACTGTTTTTATAAGTACACACAATTCCTTGATTGATTCCATGATTAAACTTCAAAACTGGAAAGAGTGAATTCAAATTCACAACTGCATCATAATTTTCTTATCATGAAAATGCTCGTCTCATGACTTTTGGTTTTGTGCATACACATACACACCATGCATCACTTACACATTTATGCTTGCTGATGCCATTGCATTTAAATCTTGTCTTTGTTCACTTGCACTTCACCCAGATCATACTCACTATTACTTTGACAAATTTGCTTGATTGATTCAAGTCCATGTATGTACACCTGCATGCTCAATCAGTTGCTCCACCCTGTATGCTCTATTCTGTTCATTTGTTGGCTTGTTTTACTTCACATGCATTCTTGTGTTGACCCTGATTATTGCTCCACCAAAATGCAGTATGAATATGCTATGTTGTACAATCCATTTCCTGATATGCTTGTTGTGACCATGCTTGTAAACTGTATGCCCTTGAATGTTGATCTACTACATCCCACTGTTGTATTATTATGTTGCTCCCTTAATGCATGTCTGAACTGATTTGAGTCTTGCACTTACACTTGTCCATCTATGTCACTCATACTTCATGCACTTGAAACACCATTGTGTTTCCATTACTAGTATTGTCTGTGTAAACCTGAAAGAGCACACATGTATGCTAACTTGTTCTTGGCTGCACCATGCCTTGTTTTGATTGATTGGCCACTGTCTCGACCAAATGCTGTTTGAATGATGTTTTTTGCACCATTGCCTGATCATGTTAAAAACAATGCTGAAACTTTGCTGAGCCATACTTGTTATACTGCACTCATGAATTTTCCCGTGTTCACTTGGTCATGCTTGCCACTTGAACTTGATTGTCTGGCTTCTTTAGCTTGACTATCTAATCTGCATGTTCACTGCTTTGTCACTTTTTGCTGATTTTGCAGTTTTCATTTCTCTTTTGATTTCTGACCTGTCTTGTGATCCTAAAAAAAAATATGTAACAACCCGCAAAATCAGGACCAATTTAAAATTTTTATTTTAGAAAATTTTAATGAATTTTGACAATATAAAATAATTTATTTAAATAATAATAATGATTAAAAAATTTATTTTAATTGAAGTTTAAACGAATAAATTCAATTCAATTATAATAGAAGTTGAAATAGCCCTTGAAAATAGTCATTTTGCAAACGACCTCCGTTTTCGACGAAACCACTTTTGTTGGATCCGGAATGTCAAAATAGGGTTAAGTTTAATTTTTCATAATTTTTGGATTTAATTTGTGACTGTGGCAAAAATATTTCAGTTTTGTCAATTTCAGTCAAATTTAATCGACCTTTAAAATAGCCATTTTTCAAACAGTCTCAGAATTCAACGAAATTAGTTTTGTTAGGACAGTATCGTCATAAGAAAGCTAAAAATATTTTTTTTTGGAATTTTTAGAGGTCATATGTGGCCCCGACATATTTAAATATACGGTAAATATTTAATTAATTGACTTTTAATGAAATTTTAAATAAAATATATACAATATTCTGAATGAATATTTGCATACATGTATGCAAATATTTTGAATTTTTGCATACATGTATGCAACTATTCTGATGAATAGTTGCATACATGTATGCAACTATTCATCAGAATAGTTACATACATGTATGCAAATATTCAAAATAGTTGCACACATGTATGAAACTATTCTGAACGAATATATGCATACATGTATGCAGATATTCAAAATTTTTGCATATATGTATGCAACTATTTTGAACGAATATTTGCATACATGTATGCAAATATTTTGAATTTTTGCATACATGTATGCAACTATTCTGATGAATACTTGCATACATGTATGCAAATATTCTAAATTTTTGCATACATGTATGCAATTATTCTGAACGAATATTTGCATGTATGCAAATATTCGTTCAGAATAGTTGCACACATGTATGCAACTATGCAAAATATTTGCATACATGTATGCAACTATTCTGAACGAATATTTGCATACATGTATGCAAATATTCTGAATTTTTGCATACATGTATGCAACTATTCTGAACGAATATTTGTATACATGTATGCAGATATTCTGAATTGTTGCATACATGTATGCAAATAAAGTTGAACTAACGTTGATGAATTGTTGCATAAATGTATGCAATTTTTCAAAATAGAAAAATAGGGACCTAATTTACAATAAGTTTATGACCGGACCTGAGCCTAATTTTGAAACTTAATAGGGACCTGTGCCAAATGGACCCTTTACAATAAGCTTATGATCGGATGTGGGCCTAATTTTGAAACATAATAGGGATGTGACACTAATTTTCACTTAAATTTAATCGACTGAAAAATGGTCATTTTTCAAATGGTCTTCGAATTCAATGAAATTAGTTTTGTTAGGACCGTATCGTCAAAACATAGTTAGATTTGTTTTTCTGTAATTTTTGGAGACAGTATGTGGCCCCAGTAAATTAAAATGTGCGTTTAGATTCTATATATATTGATTTATATATTAATTTTGATAAAACTTATTGAAACAGTCGAATTGGCTTACAAAACATATCACATTGTGTTCATAATGGGGGTATTTGGTTAGGGGCGACAGTCGTTGGGTTTGATTTGGAGTTCATGACGATTCTGAGTTTTAGAATTAAAAATTATAAAATATATATGATCAAAAAGGGGTGAAAACCCTCATTCTTCTTCAGACGTGGTCAACGCGGGTTTACTTCCGTCACTCCTCTTATTGAAGGCCCTATTGCTCCGAATTTAAATCCTCTTTTTCTCCAAATCTATTCAATAAAATTTATAACTTCTAAAGCAAAAATGGAAGTGCTTTCTGCGATCTTCAATTCCATACCAAGTGACCGAATTCCATTGCGTAAATTGGGATAAATCATCCCTTGAAGTGCCAGCTTTCACGCGAGATTTCTAAGCTCTAAGGTGCCGCGAGTTGCACCATGCTTCGGGCGTAGATGGTGGGTTCATCGGCTGTCGTTGTAGGCCCCACTGATCTAGTTTCGGTGGTTTGTGTAGGCGGTGCGATGGAGCCCTACGTTTGAAGATGCGTTCAATTATCAGACCTGAAGGAAGACGATGGAAGACGTAATAATTATTAAATTAATTATAGTTTAATTATCTTAAGTTGGAATTAAATTTTAAAATGGCCCTAACTTTTGCATACCAAAACAGAATTCGATGATTTCAGATCCGTCTGAATCGTCTTGACGAGATCTACGCAATGGGACTAAACTAGGACAGAAACGGAGCACGTTATAATTTCAGGCAAATTCAAACCCGAACCGCATCAGAAATTCATAAATAAACACTGACGGAGTGGAACCCAAAAGTGAGATCTCCTTCTCACTAAATTATATTTTATCATGTTATTGTATTCATGTATAAAAATATATAGAATTGTCAGTGTAGATTTTTATCAGTTTAATCATTATAAATTGTATATGGTGCCTATTAGCTCACCTCCCTCGTCCACAGGCCATGGATGATTTAATTGACTGTATTGTGTGTTGATTGTGATGCTGAAATGTTTAAAATATTAAAAATAATTTAATATTATTTTGTCGTAGTTGAAATTAAATTATAAATATCCATTTATAATTTAAATAGTGAAAATTGGTTAATTAGAAAAATAATTCAAACCGAATTAGAATTGGTTAAATTTGTTAAACAATAATTTATTTAAATTCACTATTGTTGTTTGAAAACCCTACACGGGTATTGGGATGATATTTGACATACACTAACCCTAATATTTAGTTGTATGTTAATCAATGGGTTGACAGATTGTGATAAGTGTTATTTAATTATTTAATGCTTATGCACTCTGGATGTGAATTGTCTGTTTGATGGTTATTTATCATTATTTTTGAATACGTGTGGTATGAAATCCATATAACTGAAATTATATGGTAATTGATTGAGTCTGATTCCGATTCAGAAATAAAGAATATTTTAAAATAACGAATATTTTAAAATAGTGAATATTTTAAAATAATGTTCAGAAAAGAATCAAAATATGATTTTGATGTCCGATTTTGGATGGACACGAAAATATATAAAAACATGAAGTCGGGTTAAGTATAGAAATGCCATTTTAACCCGAACCAGTTTATCGATCGATTTTATTTATTTTATAATGAATATCGAAAAGAAGTGATTTCAAAATTTAATATTTTGAAAATATTATCATTTTAATATTACAATGATATGGAATATTCAATTTTGATTTAGAATTGAAAATGAAGTTGGAATTGTTTTAAAATGAATTTATAAACGATTTATAAAATACATTTTAAATGGAAATCGACGATATATTATATATATATATATATTATGGCTTAAATAGAACGCACCGCGCAGAGATCGTTCGTGAATTTCGACCATTAACTTCAAATTGATGTAACGGGGGATCCGACCGTCGGATTCTCCTAAAATTGGAACTGTTAAGTTCGTATTGAAAAGAGATTTCCAATGAATATAAGAGATTTGAACTCTAACGAATAGATTTTGAAATATATCCAAATCAATTTTAGAAAAGGTCGCTATGGATGCAGTTCGGTGGCCATTATTGGAAACCGACTATAAGGGCCTTAATAAAATTATTACAAATATGGAAAAATTATGTAAAATCATAATAAATGATTTGAAAAGATTTTGGATGAAAAATTCCAGTTTTGAAAAGATAAAAATATTTTTTTATCGAAATGAACTAGCTATTAACTAGAATAATAATCCAATATTTTTAAATAAATAAATTGGATTGAAATGATTTTGATATAACCAAAATTTCCAACGTATGAATTGGAATGGATGGAATAAAATTAATCTCAGAATATTTCGATATTGGATTCCGTAATTATATGGATATTGTTGAGGAATTTGGAAGATATATATATATATATATATCGCTATTCCTAAAACGATATTTGTTGGTTTCAGAATTTGATATTGAATATAAGCCGATATAATTTCTATTCAGAGCCTTGTATTTAATATCAAATTGGATTTTGCGTTTGTCGTGAATGGTACCTTTATTAACACTGTTCTTAAACCCTGATGAGAAAAGAATAAATCTTTTACTTAAGATTTAGAGATGTTTTCCAATTAATTAATATATTTAATTAGAATTAAATAAAAGAATTGGATTTTTTGGGTTTACCGTGAATGGTGTTTTAAATAACACTTGTTCTTTAACCCAATTAACAGTAAAGATATGATTTGGAATTTATAAATCTTTTTATTAAGATTTAAAGGAAATTTTCCAAAGTAAAGTTTTCCAATTTAACGTATTAAATTGGAATTGAATGGAATTCAATTTGGTAATAATCGAGATGAGCTTCTGTGAAGGAAGACTGGTACTATATATGGAATTTAAAAGGCTAAGCCGTTATTCCATTTATATTATTAGTATGATACAGAAATTTATATCAATTATATATTGATCTGTTTTCCGTGAAGATTCCATGGTTAATGGAAGGTGATTTGGGTTTACCGTGAACTGTGTTTTTAATGACACTGGTTCTTTGACCCAGTTAAAGACAAGATTAATTTTCCTAAAGTTGAATAACCATTAAGTGATGATTTTTAGGGATTAAAAATAAAATGGAGTTTTGATGAATCTTTAGTTAGATTGGAAAGTGAATGAGATAAATAAATTTATCAAACAAGAGAAATGATCGAGAATGGAGTATCACCAGTTTTACTCCAGGCGATAGTTAAATCTTTAATTAGATTTGAAACATGAAATGGTAAATAAATTTACCGATAACACCGTGGTTGTTAGATATGGGGTACTACCAGTTTTACTCCAGGGGATGAATAGGTTGGGATTGGAAAATAAATAAATGATTACTTTGGCAAGGCTCGATAATCCCGACTAGTTAATAAACCTTGTTTTGGTTTAGATGTTGAAAAGATATAATAAAATCTTTTGGAGTTGATATCCAAAGGAAGATTAAAGAATAAATTTAAAAGAAATTATCTTTGATAAAATTAATGGGAACCTTTCCCTAAAGATGTGAATATTTGAATAAACGAATATTTTGAATTAGAATGAGGCATATGATGTGTTTTTATAGCACTGGATTATTGATTATAAAATACGCGAGTTATTCAGAACAGCCGAGTTTATCACATTCTGAATAATTGTTACAACGATTAAAAGTTGATGATGAATACGGTGGTTGAAGACCGGAGATCTCCACATTGTATGGATGATTAGTGATGTCTTGATTGGGCCAATCCCCCGAGATAAGGTAACAAGTGGTGATCGTCCAAACGTACTTGGAGATCGACTGGATATGCGAGGACCTCTCTCCTGTATTGGATATATGGGACGAGGAATAAGGTGCATCCGATTTCATTCAGACCCAGAACGAACTGGTAAATGGATGTGTGTATGACATTGGATTTCATTCTATGTTGATTGATTTCTATTAAATATATATCTATTTGGTGGCAGAGAATTTATTCTCTTGCTTAACACCCTTGTCTAAGACGTAAGAGCTTAGAGGTTATATATTGACAAACATCAGTTGCATGACGTGAATTGTCAGTGTGGCATGCTGAGATGCAAATGATCAAGGCTTTTGTTGAAAAGCAGAGTCTTGTGGATGATGATCAAAGCACGGCTTTAATTAGCATAGCTTTGTGTATAACGTTAATTCGCGAGCCTCACACCCCGGTGTGAACCAGAAACAGGAGAGGACCGCAGGGAGTGCATGTGTTTCTTTCCAGCTAGGAGTGGTATCATGGTATGGAGCCTATACATTTTACTTATGTGGTTATTGGAAAGCGAGGTACCTCAGATTTGAGTCCCTAGTGGCTCTTGATGGTTGACATACTGATCAGATTTTATGCCCCATAGGGCAGTGAAACGTATTGTTCAGGAATAACCAATCCACTAAAGTAAGTGTGGACCGGCCCTGCCAGATCCAAGGGACGATGCGTTCTGTTCCTGAGACATAGGCTAGATTGTCTCGAATCGGATGAGGAAGATCCCCTGCCTATTTCATAGATGAAATCCAATTTCCAATACATGAATTTCGATTTTAGTTGTAGAACTAGTATGGCGATATGATATATGGTATTCATGCCGTCTATGATAGATACATTTATATTTGAAGTTGTTTTGACACTATACACTTACAGTAATATCAAAATGATTTGTTTTAAACATACCAAGCATGTTTGGCTATTATAAGGTAAAACTCTATCCTCCAGGTTGCGTTGCATTGTGTGATGGGACCTGAGCCTTATAATAGCTTCATTTTTCAAAAAGCATTGTGGTATTTATAACCGTTTGTTTATAGTATTCTTGGGAGTAAACCTGTTCCGTGTTATACGGCGTGGTCCCTTGATTTACCCAACTTTAAAATAAAGTTTATAACTGTTTTAGTTCTCACACTAGTCCCATGTCTGACTCGGAGTTTATTGTTTTAACCTAAACTCTGGGTGCCCATATTTTCCACACGGGCAACTAGTAGTTTTGGTTTTCGCAAATATTTATTTTCACAGGATCCTGGATTACAGCTGGAGCTATATTTGGAAAGCTTTGTGTCCGTGTATTTCATTCAGTTGTGCTAGTTGATGTATTTTTCGCTACACATTGTATTTATACATGTAAATTTCCGCTGCTTTGTATTTTAATCTCTGATATTATTTTTAAGCCGTATATTATTTATTCATACTCTGATATATTCTTGTACTCTGATGCATATTATTTTTAAGCCCTATATTATTTTTAAGCCGTATATTATTTCTTGTAATAACAATGAAATGTTCTATTATCTGTGTCTGATGCATCGTGTTCTCAAAGGAATCCGTGTAGGATCGATAACAACCCTAGAGGGGGGTGAATCGGGTTTTTAACAAAAAATTAAAACAAACACAAATATTAAAATATGCGGTAAAGGAAAAAATCACACGCAGAGTTACCCAGCTTTAGCAAACTGTGCCTACTGCTGCTTTTCTAAGATTTCTACTCGGAGTTACAAACAGATCCCGCTTACAATCCTATGTAAACTTGCAGTAAAACGACTCAAACTTCCCAGTAAAGGAAAGGGTGGACAGCCTTGAGAACAACACACATCAAAACACAAACTGAAGAACATTTTATTGCTGATTACAACAATTACATCAGAGTACAAGAATATAACAGAGTACAAATACTTATTACACAATAGAAATACAATAATATCAGAGATTTAAATTACATTTAAATAGCAGCGGAAAAATAATACAAATATACAACTGAGAGGAACACACAGATACAGAGCTTTCCGAGTACCGCTTCAGCTGTAAGCCAGGATCCTGTAAATATATCTGCAAAAGCCACTCGACTGCCCGTGTGGAAAATATGGGCACTCGAGTTTGCCAGTGAAACAAACTACAGGTCATGGGACTGGTATGAGAAATCTTAACTTAACTATCTAATAATAAGGCTAATCACAGGACCACGCCGCTAACGCGGAACGGGTTTACTCCATTGGATTGCCAGTGCATAAAATAAAGTAAAACGTTAGACAATGCAATGCTTTTTAGAAAAATGAAACCATTATAAGACCCAAGTCCCATCACACAATGCAACGCAAACCGGAGGATAGGGTTTTACCTTATAATGGTCAAAAGATGCTTGATACGATAAAACGGGTTTAATATTAGTGTGTATATCTATGGGTATATAAATATTTCAAAAACACTTTCAATCATAATGTATTAATCATAGACGGCATAGTACCCCATCCTACTATGTCGCCATACTAGTTCTACAATCAAAACCGCAAGGTCGTATTGGAAATTGGATTTCCATCATGAGTCGTGGCTAGGGGCAAGCTCCTCTCCGATTCGAGACACTTTAGCAAATGCCTCAGGATCCCCCGCAGTGAACCCTTGGAGCGGTAGGGCCGGTCCCCGCCTATCGGTAGTGGATTAGTTATGCCTGAACACATGCTTCCTGGTTCCTTTGAACCTATAGTATGACCACTAACGGCCTATAAAAATCCGAGGCGCCTCAAAATCCATCATCCACATAAGTAAAATGTCAACGCTGGTAGGTCCCTGACATCACTTTAGCTAGAAAGAAACGTGTGCACTCCCTACGGTCCATATCCCGTTTTTGACTCATACCGGGGTGTGAGGCTCGCGAAGTCACGATATACACAAAGCTATGCCATAATAGGCTATACTTTGATCATCCCACAAGGCCCTGCTTTTCAACAAAAGCCTTGATCATTTGCATCTTGGCGTGCCACATTGACAATTCACGCCATGCGATCAATCACTATTAATATATACCAGGGTGTTAGGCAGAGAATAAATCCTCCACCACCAAACAGACATACATTAACAGAAATCGATTTAATTCACATGGAACGAAATCCAATGTCAGACACGCATCCATTTACTAGCTTATGCTCTGGGTCTGAGCGTAAACCAAATCCGAACAATCAACAATTGTCCGGATGACCACCACTGAAGCCCCTTCAAGGTAGCTACTCCCATCAAGGGTCTTTGTAGCAACACATCCATTCGATGTGAAGATCGTCGGTCTTCAACCACCATCTTCATCTTTGACTCTTCATCATCGTAGTAATTATTCAGAATGGGTTAAACCCGGTCTTTCCGAATAACTTGCGTATTTTTATAATTTAAAAATCAAATACTATTAAAAACACATCCAACGCCTCATTCCAATTCAGAATATTCTTTTAAATAAAATATTCAAATTATTCTATCAAAGATAAATTCTTTACATTTACTCTTAAATCTTTCTTTTAAAGATTTATTCAAAACACTATTTGGTTTTAAATATCAAAAATCATTATTAAATGATTCTTTAGATTTAAGAAATAAATCTTATTCTTAACTGGGTTAAAGAACTAATGTCATTTAAAACATAGTTCACGGTAAACCCAAAATCGTCTTCCATAAAATATGGAATCTTTACAGAAATCAAATCAATATATAATCGTTATAAATTTTTGTATCCAACCAATAATATAAATGGAATAACGGCAAGGGCTCTTAAATTCCATATGTAGTATCGGCCTTCTTTTACAGAAAACTGATCTCGGTTATTATTAATTCGAATTCCATTCAATTCCAATTTAATATATTAAATTGGAAAACTTTACTTTTGGAAATTTTCTATTTAAATCTTAATAAAAGATTTATATATTCCAAATCATATTTTCACTGTCAGTTGGGTTAAAGAACATATGTCACTTAAAACACAGTTCACAATAAACTCAACTCACATTTCATCTTATTTCAATTACTAAATATAATTGAAAACTTTAATAATCTGAATCAAAAGATTATTCTTTTCATACGGGGTTTAAGAACAGTGTTATTTAAGACACTATTCACGACAAACCCAAATCCACTTTATTTAATTTAATTTCAATTAAATATTGACAAATTGGAAAACTTTATTAAATCTAAATTTAATGATTTATTCTAGTTGATAACTAGTGCGTTTCAATAAAAATATATTTTCCCAAAATATATTCTTTTACTAAAATATTTTCTAAAATATTCTTTTCTAGAATATTCTTTATTGGAATGTGACTCAATCAACAACCATATATTGCATGTAATCAACAATCATGATAAATAATTATTAAACATCCAAATGACGACTAGAGTGGAATTTATAACTGTGTGAGCATTAAAGTAAAAACTAACGCTCATCACAGACTGTCAATCCATCGATTGACAGATAACTAAATATTGGGATTAGTGTGTATTCAATATCATCCCAATACCCGTGTGGGGTTTCATCCATCAACCAAATAATAAATTATTTGTGCACTTGGGCGATGTGTGAAAATTATCGTCCCAATCACATAGACAAGTCGGGTAACTTGTAAATGGAGGTGTAATATTTCAGTATGATAAACATATATAGGGATGAATCATTACTTATATATAAATAAAGAGGACACAAGTTCTCATGTTGACATAATTTATCAAAAACAATAAATCCTTTCTACTGATTAATTTACATCCAAAAAGGTGAATTCTAATGTTGACTCACTTGCAATGAGATAAAAACTTTTCATTTTACATAAAAATGATATTCTTTTTACGTTGTATAAAATGTGATCTTTATATTACATTAAAAATGATATTCTTTTTCTAAGTTTCTAAGATTAACATTAAAAATGAGTTTTAAATATGAAACATATTTCATAATGAAATATGTAAATTTTTCTACTCTTTATAATATTAACATTAAAAATGGGTTGTTAATGTGAAAAATATTTCATAATGAAATATGTATATTTTTCATTACATGATTTATTTTCAACAAGGGAAAACAAATAAAAACATAACTTTTTATTTCATGCTTTATTCGCAACAAGGAATGCAAATAAAGATTTAACTTTTATTTCTTGTTTTATTTACATCAAGGAATGTAAATAAAGAAAAATTTAACATTTTACTTTCATTTATGAATACAAATAAAAGAACAAATTTTACTTTCAATGTATATTTGCATCTCTAATCAAGTTTCACCAAAGATGTATATTTATTCCACTAATTCAAGTTTAACACAAAAATGTTAATTTCTATTTACTAATCAAGTTTAACACAAAAATGTAACTTTCTTTTTAATGTATAAAAATATACATTTCTAATTCATTCTCCTTTAATATATAAAAATATACATTTTCAATTCATTCTTCTTTAATGTATAAAAAAAACATACAATTCCCAATTCATTCTTTTGAATGTATAAAAATATTCAATGCCCATTCATTCTTTTGAATGTATAAAAATATTCAATTCCCATTCATTCTTTTGAATGTATAAAAATATGATGTCCATTATTAATCTCAATAACATGTTTATCATAAAAATGAATATTTTATTTCACTAATCAAGTTTTGACCAAAAATGTTAATTTAATATCACTAATCATGTTTTGACCAAAAATGTTATTTTCTCGTTAATCATTCTTTTAACAAAAAGATTATTTTTTGTTCTCTTATCAAGCTCTGCAGAAATATTGATTCTTTATTCACTAATCAAATTTGACAAAAATGTTGATTCTTTACTAATGTTGCATGTCACAAATAAAAATGTGATTTTCATTGTCTATTCTCACATTTTACATAAAAATGTAATTTTGAATTCTAATATCACATTTTACATAAATGATTTTTTTTTTCTAATGTGATAATTTACCCACAAAAAATATTTTTCTATTCTAATATGACAATTTAATCATAAAAGATATGACAACTTAATCATAAAAGATATTTTTTTTTCTAACAAAATATGACAATTTAATTTGTCAATTCTAAATTAACAAAATATGACAATTTTAACATGAACGATGTTTTATTTCTAATTTGTCAATTCTACCTTAAACGGTGCTTCTATTCTAATTAAACAATTCTAAGCAAAACGGTGTTTTATTCTAATTAAACAATTCTAATCAAAACAGTGTTTTATTCTAACTAAACAATTCAATACACAAAATTCTAACAAACATGAATACACAATCACAATCAATCGTTCATCACAATCACAACACAATCAACATTTAAATGAATATATACATACAAAATGAATTTCATACTGAATGGATACAATAAAATAATTAATTAATTTTAATTTTAAAATAGAAATCTCACATTGCTTTTTAATTCCGAACAACTCCGATCTAGAATTTGACCAAAATCTAATATGCTCTGTTTCAACTCTAGTCTGTCCCACAAGGTAGTGTTTTCTGATACGAATCCAACGCGAATGATTTCGCGAAATTCCGATACTGTTTGAAAAAGTTACATCATTTCATATGTTAATTATAATTTAAACTAATTTAAATATAATTAATTAGATAATCACACTTAACCAAAGCGTTGTCGTGCCTTCTTCCTTCTGTTGCCAGTAGTGAAAATCGAACCCATAACTCATCGTCATCCTCCCCAAAATGCACGCCGCCCTATGCCATTTCCTGTCGATCCACTCGCCCCACCTCAACGCCAATGCCGTCGCCATCATGCTGCCAGAGTTCAGGCGAACTCACACCCCCACAGGCACCTAAAACCACCCCCAAGCGTCGGCCCTTCCCACGTGAAACCCGGCCTCCCCAGTACCCAAAATCCGATCTCTACCGTACCAATTCGAAGCCCGTGCCTTGCTCTTTAATTTATGTTTTGATTTCAGACTTTAATTCGATTTGAGGAAGAGGATTTTAATGGTTTTAAATTCGGAGCGCCATGGCCCTTCATTGCTTTAGGCGACGGCGGCTAGTTTTTAGGGAATAGGGTTCTGAAATTACTAAGGATTTTATAATATTTTAATTCATTAATTCATTAAAAAGGCCTGTTAACCAACTAGCTCCAATTCTAGCCCAACTGATGTTGTTTCCAGCCAATAACCCCCATTATGGATACAATGGAACATGTTTCGTAATCCAGTTCGGCTGTTACGATATGTTTTTCTTTAAATTTAATTATAAATCATTTAATTATTTAATTTGATCGTACAAATAAATTCACCGAGGTCACATATGACCTCTAAAAATTCCAGAAAAATTATTTCTAATTATGTTTTGACGATACGGTTCTAACAAGACTAATTTCGTCGAATTCTGAGACTGTTTGAAAAATGGCCATTTTCGAGTCGATTAAATTTGACTAAAACTGACAAAACACATTTTCCTTTACCACGCTCACATATTAATTCGAAAAATAATGAAAATTAAAACTTAGCAATAATTTGACATTCCGGTTCCAACAAAAGTGGTTCCGTCGAAAACCGAGGTCATTTGAAAAATGGCTATTTTCAAGGCTAATATATTTAATTAAAATATATATAAATTCTACAGCGACTTTTCTAAATTTTGAACGGGCCATAACTCGCAAATTATAAAGTGAAATTTCAGTTTTTTAGATTCGTTAGAAAGATATGATTGAACAGATTCAAATATTTCTTGTTTTGTTCAATTCTGATTTAAAACGAATCCTGTACATTCAGTCGAAGTTCAAATTCAAAATTTCAAACTGCAGCGCTGTTTTAAACTCTTTTCATAATTAAATTAGATTTATTCGTTTTAAACAAAGTTTCTAGTCGTTCTTATTTAAAATAGATTATTTTAAATATTAAAACCCATTAAAATTTCTAAAATAAAAATTTTAAATTAGCCCCAAATTCTGGGTCGTTACATGCAGCTCCTGCTCCGGTCTAACCCTAAGCTCAAAATCCTAGACTGGGCTGTGTACCCTAGACCAGATTTTCCCAGACTACAGACCGGTAATCTGTATACCCTAGTTTTACAAAGAAACTAGAAAAGAAAAGTTGCTAACTCAAATTATAATAAACAAAGTACAAAAAAATAAAAAAAATAAAGCAAAAGAACCCCCTTTAACAATCTTGGCTTAGCCAAGCATACATAGGGCCGGCCCATTCTATTTTCTCTTATCCATTGCTTTACACCTTTGCTCAGTGAAAAGGAAATGGCGGCCGTGTACTAAATTAGGGTTTCTGAAAAAAAAATTGAGGTGTCTTGTTCTGAATTACTTCTGCAGGTCTGAATTGAGTTGATTGGCCTTCTAGCTTGGCTCTGCAGTGATCTCTTCTTACGATCCAACCACGTAAGCTTTCTGATTTGCGATTAGGGTTTTGATATTTCTATTGAAGATATTCGGATGTGTTGTCGATGATGAAATAGTGTGTTCATATAGGGGTTTTGTAGCCCTTGCTCTCTGATTTCGCTTTAAAGACTTGCCCGATTTGATTTTGGAATATTCGAAACGAATTTTGATTTCCCTGAAATTTTGTTGTCCAAATTATAACTGGTTTTGAAAAACTTTCTGCTATTATCCTTGATTTTCTCTGTTAAATGAAAACATAATCAACAGATTTTGCCACTAAAGCTTTCATCATTCGATCTGATTAAGAATGCTTTCTATTTTTGAAAAACAATTTGCATCCTGAGATTTTTTTCCTGCCTCGTCACCATACTGAAAAATGATTTAAACCAAATATGATTTTCCATTTTTGATATACCAGAGATTTTGTGGAAGAAATCGAATTTTAGGCATTTAAACCTTTCCAAAAAACTGTTTTTATAAGTACACACAATTCCTTGATTGATTCCATGATTAAACTTCAAAACTGGAAAGAGTGAATTCAAATTCACAACTGCATCATAATTTTCTTATCATGAAAATGCTCGTCTCATGACTTTTGGTTTTGTGCATACACATACACACCATGCATCACTTACACATTTATGCTTGCTGATGCCATTGCATTTAAATCTTGTCTTTGTTCACTTGCACTTCACCCAGATCATACTCACTATTACTTTGACAAATTTGCTTGATTGATTCAAGTCCATGTATGTACACCTGCATGCTCAATCAGTTGCTCCACCCTGTATGCTCTATTCTGTTCATTTGTTGGCTTGTTTTGCTTCACATGCATTCTTGTGTTGACCCTGATTATTGCTCCACCAAAATGCAGTATGAATATGCTATGTTGTACAATCCATTTCCTGATATGCTTGTTGTGACCATGCTTGTAAACTGTATGCCCTTGAATGTTGATCTACTACATCCCACTGTTGTATTATTATGTTGCTCCCTTAATGCATGTCTGAACTGATTTGAGTCTTGCACTTACACTTGTCCATTTATGTCACTCATACTTCATGCACTTGAAACACCATTGTGTTTCCATTACTTGTATTGTCTGTGTAACCCTGAACGAGCACACATGTATGCTAACTTGTTCTTGGCTGCACCATGCCTTGTTTTGATTGATTGGCCACTGTCTCGACCAAATGCTGTTTGAATGATGTTTTTTGCACCATTGCCTGATCATGTTAAAAACAATGCTGAAACTTTGCTGAGCCATACTTGTTATACTGCACTCATGAATTTTCCCGTGTTCACTTGGTCATGCTTGCCACTTGAACTTGATTGTCTGGCTTCTTTAGCTTGACTATCTAATCTGCATGTTCACTGCTTTGTCACTTTTTGCTGATTTTGCAGTTTTCATTTCTCTTTTGATTTCTGACCTGTCTTGTGATCCTAAAAAAAATATGTAACAACCCGTAAAATCAGGACCAATTTAAAATTTTTATTTTAGAAAATTTTAATGAATTTTGACAATATAAAATAATTTATTTAAATAATAATAATGATTAAAAAATTTATTTTAATTGAAGTTTAAACGAATAAATTCAATTCAATTATAATAGAAGTTGAAATAGCCCTTGAAAATAGTCATTTTGCAAACGACCTCCGTTTTCGACGAAACCTGTAACACCCCGCCTCCGTTAAGGTCACTCACAAAGGAAATGCCTTAACTTTGGTGGAGAGTTTTAGTAAAAAGAACAGAATATTACAAGACAGATAAACAATACTTGAAAAATAATAACTTTATTATAGCGGAAAACAGAAATCAGTATGGTTACATCTTTATCAAAAACTCAAGTACATAAATATCAGCCTTGTTCAGACTATCAGAGTACAAAACTTTAAAAGCATAATCCCCACAGAACAGAAGCTATCATGAGCCAAGCCATACTTTAAGCACTTCAAGCAGAAGGAATCCGGATCAAGCTAGAGTATTCCCTCCTTAGAAAACCTAGGGGGGGGGGGGGAACGGAAGAAAAGGGGCGAAAACAAGCAAGGTCAGACATAAAGTCTGGCAAGTCCAGTGATTTTCAGTTATGAACAGATAATAGTAATGATGACATGAACATAAAGCTGGACAAGAGATAACGTAACAGAAGCAACAGATATACTTAAGTTAAACAGAAGAAACAGAATTACATAAGCTATTACTTTTCACTTCTCTGCACTAATACCAGTATAAAAGAATTAGGTGTTACCCTAGCGTTCAGACTACAACAGAAACAGAGTCAGAATAATTTCTACAGAAACAGAGTACTAGTAAATGGGCTTTTACCGCCCAAGCAGAAACATATGGTACAGAAACAGAAACAGAGTGCTAGTATTGGGCCTTTACCACCCGAACAGAAATAATGGGCCTTTACCACCCGAACAGAAATAATGGGCCTTTACCACCCGAACAGACGGTACCACACTGAAGCAGATAAGTATTACACCCAACAGAAACAGACGGTACCCCAATAGAATTAGATAGAATTAGATGTACCCTAAATTCTACCCCAAGCGATCGGCTCCCTAATACATAAATACCCTGTGCCAGCCCCACAGAAGGGTGTATCGTTCCCTAAAGTGGCAACCTTTGAACGACACAGACCTATTTATGGATGTCACGGCGTCTTACATCCACAGAGGCAGACCGGGATCCATGCACGCACATGACCCGGTTGGAACGCACCATCAACACCCCTCGCCATTATCAGAATGAACCGCTTATAATTAGTTCAGTAAGCGTGCCCGGACCCTACCTACTGTTGGGTCAAAGTTTTGATACCAGAAAGGGTTACTGACTAATATGGGTCCCAAACAACAGATGACACAAGTAAATTCCCTCCTAACCTTGTGTCCCCAAACTAACAGATTTCAGATTAACTTGTTTACAAGTTCAGACATACAGAGTTCAGATTTACCAGTTCACAGATCAGAAAATCCAATCAACAAGTTTTCAGACTAACGGGTCAGATGTACAGATTTAACAGATTTTCAGATTTGTCTAACTTTGTATTGGGCCTACAGATTCATGAACGGGTTTATCACATATATTAGTCTAGTTGGTTTAACCCTATCCACCCAACACGTTTTTGATGTCATATTACTTAACCCACTCATTCTTACCATATTGGTTAAATGTCATTAGCCTAATCATATCACTTAACCCACCCATTCATACTATATTGGTTAAGTGTCATTAGCCTAATCATATTACTACCACAACCCTGTAGGACCTCTCACATTGGGCTACCATTTATGGTTGCTGGATTCGCCGGGCGGGTCCGGGCAGTCTTATACCATAAATGAGTCCAACCTCGTGTCCATACAGTTGTCACGCATCTAATTTTCAAATTAGGTTTTTAAGGTAACCATCCCGTCCATCGGATCAGTTAGGGATAGCCAGGGAGGGCAGGAAACTTCTATTTTCCAAACCCAAGCCTAGACACTATCCTCTCTGTCACCCTAGAACATTCAGGTATATGTGTCATTAATCTATTCATAAATTCACTATAAAGGTATGCCAATTTATAGCCTTTTATTCACACGTAAATTATTTCTAATTTACTTACTCCATAATTTACATTAATAAACATTTATTATTATGGCCCACCTTCCCTTCAAATCATGTTTATAATTTTTGGTATGTAACTTATACCAAATTAAATGTCACTAACCATGATTAAGCTAACATGACAGTTACATGTAATTTCAAATTATTAATCAGAGTAGGCTGTACCCCACCTTCCCAAACTTGCCATAATAGTCATGCCCAAAATTACTATGTCATATATTTGGCGTTCCAAATCAATAGTTAAGCCTAATCCAGATTTTATATTACATTTTATACAAATCTAGAATAAATATCCAAATTCACAATATGATCATATACTTCCATGTTTGCATAAATTTACATAGCGCAGAATATGGACATAATTTACCACATAACATATGTTCCAATTTTGGTTAAATTAGCATTGTACAGCAGATTCACATATAAATTATACCAAATATAACCATTAATTACAATGCATGTCATATATCCAAAAATCCCTATTTAGGTGTGTTCACACTTAATAGTCATCAAATCTTATTATAGATTTTAAATCCCCACACCTAAATCACATATCTTAAAATGTGCCACAAATCTAGGTTCATGTATCATATTCTTAAAAATCAAATATTGAATTATGTCCCCAAATCATGGTATGAATTATGCCAAGTTATAGCATTTAATGCCAAATATCCAATATCCATATTAGGCGTGTACACATTAATAATTATCCTATTTTGGTGTAGATCTTTTACGCCTAAGCCACACCTTCCTTTTTGTTCAAGTCATAGTCCGTTACATAAAATATGCCCAAGGATCTAGATCTAACATGTATTATGTCTTTTAATTCAGATCTTAATTTTTAATTTGCCTTATATTCCAAATTTACAAGTCATATATTATCATATGATAATCCCAAACTGACATATATGCACAGATCTAGATCTAGTTTACAACCTATATCCTTTACTCAAAATCAGTCACAGATTAGTCCAATTATGCATCATTCATTACATTGTCCCAAATATTTTTGCGTATGTCAATCTCTTATGAGATTGGCTCAGGCTCGTGGTAGCCTGGCTATAGAACAGAAAGCAGAAAGAAATACAGAATAAAATAGATCAGAACAGAACATCCTCAAATTCAGATTTACAATCATGTCACAATTACAATTAAAGTTTATATCGGAAAATAACTGTGCTTGCCTTGATTGGATTAAAGAAAGAATCTTTAATTGTTGTAGAATCGTTGCAGAAGCTTTAATCTTTTACTTGTATTAGCTTTGTTGTTCGTCTCTTTCAAATGGAGGCTCCCTCTAATTCTCATTCGACAGCATGGCGGCTTCAACTCTTATTTTCATGTGAATATTTAGTTGGAGACCTAGGGTCTTTTTATAGAGTTGCATTTTAATTTGAGCCGTCTGATAATGCTAGGGTTAATCAAGGCCATCAATTTCAAAAGAGGCCAATTATGTTCACAATTAAGGACTGTAAATTACTACCATTTTAAATTATGTCATAATTAATATGCATGGAAATTATCCCCATTTTGAATTATGCCATAATTACTATGCATGCAAATTACCCCCATTTTGAATTATGCCATTATTACTATTTCAATTACATGTAATTTCATGTTTTAGCATATATATATATACTCTACAATGTACACATTTCTCATAGGACAAATCCTATATGTAAATAATTCCTAACTTTACTTATGCCATAATTACTCTCTTAATGTACATTATCAACATTTACTATTATTTGTTTATCCATATAAATATGTACACATTAGATACATCCCCCCTTTACACACTTATTATTTTTATATGCACATTAGATACATCCCCCCTTTACTCACTTATTATAATTTTTGTATGCATATTAGATACATCCCCCCTTTACTCACTTATTATTATTTTTGTATGCATATTAGATACATCCCCCCTTTACTCACTTATTATTATTTTTGTAACCTTAATGTTAACAGAAAATTCGGGGTGTTACATTCTCCCCTCCTTTTAGGATTTTGTCCCCAAAATCTTCAAGTTAGGAAGAATGTGTCCTACCATCCAATCATCCATCTATTCAACCATTCAATCACAGGAATCCATTGTCCTTAAAAAGACATCTAATGCTTCATGATCATATGCAAAGTGTGTGTATATGTCCTTATCTAATGCAAAATCAGGCGGTCTACTGATTCAGTTTACCTCCTTAATGCAAATTATGTCAGTGTTATGAATCCATTATGTATGCAAATTTTCCTATTTGATACATATCATTTCTATATGAGTGCACAACCATTCACTCATATGCAACATCCACGTGCTGTTTCAACCAATTTTCATCCATAAAAATTTAAAATGCTCACACATCCATATGCAGTATGAGAGTGTTTTCGAGCCGATCTAGTGCCTAGTGTGTGTATATGCATCCACGAGCAACCACTAGCAACCACTTGCATCCACTTGCAACCATCAAACATAACATGTCTCAAACACATGTTTACATCCATAGGATTCCTATCTATAGGTTGAATACTCGATCGATAGGATATAGTCGAGTGATGGAAGCGAGTACAGATAAAACAAAAACTTGGTTCCCATCAGACATTAGTTGAGAGAATAATTCCCCTAAGTATCAACCCCGAAGACCGAAATCAACATCAGATTGACACCCAGAGGATTACCCTCTTTAGAAAATGTCAGAACTGGAAATCTTATCAGAAATATTCAGATATTTGCGGACTACTGGTACAGATCAGGTTCCCTTAATGATTCTTAGGAAGCTAAGCATGATAAAATCATATTCCACAAAATTCAGAATGTATGCGTCATACTTGACGCCTAACACAGATATACCTCAAACCCCAATCTATCAAAAAACCGATGAGTCGTACCCCCTATGGGGTTCGAGATTATAACCAGATCAGAAACAAGACTAGTATTAAAGTACAGAGACCCAACTACAGAATCAGAGTGTCAGAATCAGAAAGAGTTCTATTCAATGATTAGACAAGGAAATTAAACTTTCTATAGAAATTTTTCCCTGCTTCTATCCTATCTACCAACCACAAGAGCATTCGCCTGTCTTCCAGAAGTAGGTCATGTCCTTTATCCTTGTCCTCGTTTCTACGGGCAGTCCCTAGTGAGGTGTCCCATCTTACCATAGTTGAAGCAAGTGCCCTTCCTCTTCCTGCAATCCTTATTCAGATGAGTCGAGCTTCCATAAGTAAAGCACTTTTCTCCTCCTTATCTTCAGACTTTTCTTCCCTCTTTCGTGTTTCCTTTTTTCCTTCTTTTTTGAACCAAGTTCATATCCATGAGTTTCTTATCCTTGAGTTGTGCTCCTTAGCCAAACTCCTTCATTCTCATCTTTACTATACTTGTGTAGCATGTTGACCAGTCCCTCGAAGGCTTCCTCCATCGTGCAGAAAACCCTACAAAGCTTGAAAGAAAACTAGACGCAGGTGAAACTACTACGGCTATCGATGGAAGTCGGGCACTACTCTGCCCTTCGATGAGGTTACCTCCCAGAAAGCCGGGAGCCCCAGAGACTCAAGAAAGAAGGAAACAAAGATTCAAACAGAGGATCAAAAGATAGATATATGGCTTCGGGGACTATGTTTTTCAAAATAAGCTTTACTTTTGAAAATACTTCCTTTTCAAAACCTTTTTGAAAATAGTTTTCAAAAATTCTTTATCAAATCTGGTAACCTTCAGCTCTGATACCAAGTGTAACACCCCGCCTCCGTTAAGGTCACTCACAAAGGAAATGCCTTAACTTTGGTGGAGAGTTTTAGTAAAAAGAACAGAATATTACAAGACAGATAAACAGTACTTGAAAAATAATAACTTTATTATAGCGGAAAACAGAAATCAGTATGGTTACATCTTTATCAAAAACTCAAGTACATAAATATCAGCCTTGTTCAGACTATCAGAGTACAAAACTTTAAAAGCATAATCCCCACAGAACAGAAGCTATCATGAGCCAAGCCATACTTTAAGCACTTCAAGCAGAAGGAATCCGGATCAAGCTAGAGTATTCCCTCCTTAGAAAACCTGGGGGGGGGGGGGGAACGGAAGAAAAGGGGCGAAAACAAGCAAGGTCAGACATAAAGTCTGGCAAGTCCAGTGATTTTCAGTTATGAACAGATAATAGTAATGATGACATGAACATAAAGCTGGACAAGAGATAACGTAACAGAAGCAACAGATATACTTAAGTTAAACAGAAGAAACAGAATTACATAAGCTATTACTTTTCACTTCTCTGCACTAATACCAGTATAAAAGAATTAGGTGTTACCCTAGCGTTCAGACTACAACAGAAACAGAGTCAGAATAATTTCTACAGAAACAGAGTACTAGTAAATGGGCTTTTACCGCCCAAGCAGAAACATATGGTACAGAAACAGAAACAGAGTGCTAGTATTGGGCCTTTACCACCCGAACAGAAATAATGGGCCTTTACCACCCGAACAGAAATAATGGGCCTTTACCACCCGAATAGACGGTACCACACTGAAGCAGATAAGTATTACACCCAACAGAAACAGATGGTACCCCAATAGAATTAGATAGAATTAGATGTACCCTAAATTCTACCCCAAGCGATCGGCTCCCTAATACATAAATACCCTGTGCCAGCCCCACAGAAGGGTGTATCGTTCCCTAAAGTGGCAACCTTTGAACGACACAGACCTATTTATGGATGTCACGGCGTCTTACATCCACAGAGGCAGACCGGGATCCATGCACGCACATGACCCGGTTGGAACGCACCATCAACACCCCTCGCCATTATCAGAATGAACCGCTTATAATTAGTTCAGTAAGCGTGCCCGGACCCTACCTACTTTTGGGTCAAAGTTTTGATACCAGAAAGGGTTACTGACTAATATGGGTCCCAAACAACAGATGACACAAGTAAATTCCCTCCTAACCTTGTGTCCCCAAACTAACAGATTTCAGATTAACTTGTTTACAAGTTCAGACATACAGAGTTCAGATTTACCAGTTCACAGATCAGAAAATCCAATCAACAAGTTTTCAGACTAACGGGTCAGATGTACAGATTTAACAGATTTTCAGATTTGTCTAACTTTGTATTGGGCCTACAGATTCATGAACGGGTTTATCACATATATTAGTCTAGTTGGTTTAACCCTATCCACCCAACACGTTTTTGATGTCATATTACTTAACCCACTCATTCTTACCATATTGGTTAAATGTCATTAGCCTAATCATATCACTTAACCCACCCATTCATACTATATTGGTTAAGTGTCATTAGCCTAATCATATTACTACCACAACCCTGTAGGACCTCTCACATTGGGCTACCATTTATGGTTGCTGGATTCGCCGGGCGGGTCCGGGCAGTCTTATACCATAAATGAGTCCAACCTCGTGTCCATACAGTTGTCACGCATCTAATTTTCAAATTAGGTTTTTAAGGTAACCATCCCGTCCATCGGATCAGTTAGGGATAGCCAGGGAGGGCAGGAAACTTCTATTTTCCAAACCCAAGCCTAGACACTATCCTCTCTGTCACCCTAGAACATTCAGGTATATGTGTCATTAATCTATTCATAAATTCACTATAAAGGTATGCCAATTTATAGCCTTTTATTCACACGTAAATTATTTCTAATTTACTTACTCCATAATTTACATTAATAAACATTTATTATTATGGCCCACCTTCCCTTCAAATCATGTTTATAATTTTTGGTATGTAACTTATACCAAATTAAATGTCACTAACCATGATTAAGCTAACATGACAGTTACATGTAATTTCAAATTATTAATCAGAGTAGGCTGTACCCCACCTTCCCAAACTTGCCATAATAGTCATGCCCAAAATTACTATGTCATATATTTGGCGTTCCAAATCAATAGTTAAGCCTAATCCAGATTTTATATTACATTTTATACAAATCTAGAATAAATATCCAAATTCACAATATGATCATATACTTCCATGTTTGCATAAATTTACATAGCGCAGAATATGGACATAATTTACCACATAACATATGTTCCAATTTTGGTTAAATTAGCATTGTACAGCAGATTCACATATAAATTATACCAAATATAACCATTAATTACAATGCATGTCATATATCCAAAAATCCCTATTTAGGTGTGTTCACACTTAATAGTCATCAAATCTTATTATAGATTTTAAATCCCCACACCTAAATCACATATCTTAAAATGTGCCACAAATCTAGGTTCATGTATCATATTCTTAAAAATCAAATATTGAATTATGTCCCCAAATCATGGTATGAATTATGCCAAGTTATAGCCTTTAATGCCAAATATCCAATATCCATATTAGGCGTGTACACATTAATAATTATCCTATTTTGGTGTAGATCTTTTACGCCTAAGCCACACCTTCCTTTTTGTTCAAGTCATAGTCCGTTACATAAAATATGCCCAAGGATCTAGATCTAACATGTATTATGTCTTTTAATTCAGATCTTAATTTTTAATTTGCCTTATATTCCAAATTTACAAGTCATATATTATCATATGATAATCCCAAACTGACATATATGCACAGATCTAGATCTAGTTTACAACCTATATCCTTTACTCAAAATCAGTCACAGATTAGTCCAATTATGCATCATTCATTACATTGTCCCAAATATTTTTGCGTATGTCAATCTCTTATGAGATTGGCTCAGGCTCGTGGTAGCCTGGCTATAGAACAGAAAGCAGAAAGAAATACAGAATAAAATAGATCAGAACAGAACATCCTCAAATTCAGATTTACAATCATGTCACAATTACAATTAAAGTTTATATCGGAAAATAACTGTGCTTGCCTTGATTGGATTAAAGAAAGAATCTTTAATTGTTGTAGAATCGTTGCAGAAGCTTTAATCTTTTACTTGTATTAGCTTTGTTGTTCGTCTCTTTCAAATGGAGGCTCCCTCTAATTCTCATTCGACATCATGGCGGCTTCAACTCTTATTTTCATGTGAATATTTAGTTGGAGACCTAGGGTCTTTTTATAGAGTTGCATTTTAATTTGAGCCGTCTGATAATGCTAGGGTTAATCAAGGCCATCAATTTCAAAAGAGGCCAATTATGTTCACAATTAAGGACTGTAAATTACTACCATTTTAAATTATGTCATAATTAATATGCATGGAAATTATCCCCATTTTGAATTATGCCATAATTACTATGCATGCAAATTACCCCCATTTTGAATTATGCCATTATTACTATTTCAATTACATGTAATTTCATGTTTTAGCATATATATATATACTCTACAATGTACACATTTCTCATAGGACAAATCCTATATGTAAATAATTCCTAACTTTACTTATGCCATAATTACTCTCTTAATGTACATTATCAACATTTACTATTATTTGTTTATCCATATAAATATGTACACATTAGATACATCCCCCCTTTACACACTTATTATTTTTATATGCACATTAGATACATCCCCCCTTTACTCACTTATTATAATTTTTGTATGCATATTAGATACATCCCCCCTTTACTCACTTATTATTATTTTTGTATGCATATTAGATACATCCCCCTTTACTCACTTATTATTATTTTTGTAACCTTAATGTTAACAGAAAATTCGGGGTGTTACATTCTCCCCTCCTTTTAGGATTTTGTCCCCAAAATCTTCAAGTTAGGAAGAATGTGTCCTACCATCCAATCATCCATCTATTCAACCATTCAATCACAGGAATCCATTGTCCTTAAAAAGACATCTAATGCTTCATGATCATATGCAAAGTGTGTGTATATGTCCTTATCTAATGCAAAATCAGGCGGTCTACTGATTCAGTTTACCTCCTTAATGCAAATTATGTCAGTGTTATGAATCCATTATGTATGCAAATTTTCCTATTTGATACATATCATTTCTATATGAGTGCACAACCATTCACTCATATGCAACATCCACGTGCTGTTTCAACCAATTTTCATCCATAAAAATTTAAAATGCTCACACATCCATATGCAGTATGAGAGTGTTTTCGAGCCGATCTAGTGTCTAGTGTGTGTATATGCATCCACGAGCAACCACTAGCAACCACTTGCATCCACTTGCAACCATCAAACATAACATGTCTCAAACACATGTTTACATCCATAGGATTCCTATCTATAGGTTGAATACTCGATCGATAGGATATAGTCGAGTGATGGAAGCGAGTACAGATAAAACAAAAACTTGGTTCCCATCAGACATTAGTTGAGAGAATAATTCCCCTAAGTATCAACCCCGAAGACCGAAATCAACATCAGATTGACACCCAGAGGATTACCCTCTTTAGAAAATGTCAGAACTGGAAATCTTATCAGAAATATTCAGATATTTGCGGACTACTGGTACAGATCAGGTTCCCTTAATGATTCTTAGGAAGCTAAGCATGATAAAATCATATTCCACAAAATTCAGAATGTATGCGTCATACTTGACGCCTAACACAGATATACCTCAAACCCCAATCTATCAAAAAACCGATGAGTCGTACCCCCTATGGGGTTCGAGATTATAACCAGATCAGAAACAAGACTAGTATTAAAGTACAGAGACCCAACTACAGAATCAGAGTGTCAGAATCAGAAAGAGTTCTATTCAATGATTAGACAAGGAAATTAAACTTTCTATAGAAATTTTTCCCTGCTTCTATCCTATCTACCAACCACAAGAGCATTCGCCTGTCTTCCAGAAGTAGGTCATGTCCTTTATCCTTGTCCTCGTTTCTACGGGCAGTCCCTAGTGAGGTGTCCCATCTTACCATAGTTGAAGCAAGTGCCCTTCCTCTTCCTGCAATCCTTATTCAGATGAGTCGAGCTTCCATAAGTAAAGCACTTTTCTCCTCCTTATCTTCAGACTTTTCTTCCCTCTTTCGTGTTTCCTTTTTTCCTTCTTTTTTGAACCAAGTTCATATCCATGAGTTTCTTATCCTTGAGTTGTGCTCCTTAGCCAAACTCCTTCATTCTCATCTTTACTATACTTGTGTAGCATGTTGACCAGTCCCTCGAAGGCTTCCTCCATCGTTCAGAAAACCCTACAAAGCTTGAAAGAAAACTAGACGCAGGTGAAACTACTACGGCTATCGATGGAAGTCGGGCACTACTCTGCCCTTCGATGAGGTTACCTCCCAGAAAGCCGGGAGCCCCAGAGACTCAAGAAAGAAGGAAACAAAGATTCAAACAGAGGATCAAAAGATAGATATATGGCTTCGGGGACTATGTTTTTCAAAATAAGCTTTACTTTTGAAAATACTTCCTTTTCAAAACCTTTTTGAAAATAGTTTTCAAAAATTCTTTATCAAATCTGGTAACCTTCAGCTCTGATACCAAGTGTAACACCCCGCCTCCGTTAAGGTCACTCACAAAGGAAATGCCTTAACTTTGGTGGAGAGTTTTAGTAAAAAGAACAGAATATTACAAGACAGATAAACAGTACTTGAAAAATAATAACTTTATTATAGCGGAAAACAGAAATCAGTATGGTTACATCTTTATCAAAAACTCAAGTACATAAATATCAGCCTTGTTCAGACTATCAGAGTACAAAACTTTAAAAGCATAATCCCCACAGAACAGAAGCTATCATGAGCCAAGCCATACTTTAAGCACTTCAAGCAGAAGGAATCCGGATCAAGCTAGAGTATTCCCTCCTTAGAAAACCTGGGGGGAGGGGGGGAACGGAAGAAAAGGGGCGAAAACAAGCAAGGTCAGACATAAAGTCTGGCAAGTCCAGTGATTTTCAGTTATGAACAGATAATAGTAATGATGACATGAACATAAAGCTGGACAAGAGATAACATAACAGAAGCAACAGATATACTTAAGTTAAACAGAAGAAACAGAATTACATAAGCTATTACTTTTCACTTCTCTGCACTAATACCAGTATAAAAGAATTAGGTGTTACCCTAGCGTTCAGACTACAACAGAAACAGAGTCAGAATAATTTCTACAGAAACAGAGTACTAGTAAATGGGCTTTTACCGCCCAAGCAGAAACATATGGTACAGAAACAGAAACAGAGTGCTAGTATTGGGCCTTTACCACCCGAACAGAAATAATGGGCCTTTACCACCCGAACAGAAATAATGGGCCTTTACCACCCGAATAGACGGTACCACACTGAAGCAGATAAGTATTACACCCAACAGAAACAGACGGTACCCCAATAGAATTAGATAGAATTAGATGTACCCTAAATTCTACCCCAAGCGATCGGCTCCCTAATACATAAATACCCTGTGCCAGCCCCACAGAAGGGTGTATCGTTCCCTAAAGTGGCAACCTTTGAACGACACAGACCTATTTATGGATGTCACGGCGTCTTACATCCACAGAGGCAGACCGGGATCCATGCACGCACATGACCCGGTTGGAACGCACCATCAACACCCCTCGCCATTATCAGAATGAACCGCTTATAATTAGTTCAGTAAGCGTGCCCGGACCCTACCTACTTTTGGGTCAAAGTTTTGATACCAGAAAGGGTTACTGACTAATATGGGTCCCAAACAACAGATGACACAAGTAAATTCCCTCCTAACCTTGTGTCCCCAAACTAACAGATTTCAGATTAACTTGTTTACAAGTTCAGACATACAGAGTTCAGATTTACCAGTTCACAGATCAGAAAATCCAATCAACAAGTTTTCAGACTAACGGGTCAGATGTACAGATTTAACAGATTTTCAGATTTGTCTAACTTTGTATTGGGCCTACAGATTCATGAACGGGTTTATCACATATATTAGTCTAGTTGGTTTAACCCTATCCACCCAACACGTTTTTGATGTCATATTACTTAACCCACTCATTCTTACCATATTGGTTAAATGTCATTAGCCTAATCATATCACTTAACCCACCCATTCATACTATATTGGTTAAGTGTCATTAGCCTAATCATATTACTACCACAACCCTGTAGGACCTCTCACATTGGGCTACCATTTATGGTTGCTGGATTCGCCGGGCGGGTCCGGGCAGTCTTATACCATAAATGAGTCCAACCTCGTGTCCATACAGTTGTCACGCATCTAATTTTCAAATTAGGTTTTTAAGGTAACCATCCCGTCCATCGGATCAGTTAGGGATAGCCAGGGAGGGCAGGAAACTTCTATTTTCCAAACCCAAGCCTAGACACTATCCTCTCTGTCACCCTAGAACATTCAGGTATATGTGTCATTAATCTATTCATAAATTCACTATAAAGGTATGCCAATTTATAGCCTTTTATTCACACGTAAATTATTTCTAATTTACTTACTCCATAATTTACATTAATAAACATTTATTATTATGGCCCACCTTCCCTTCAAATCATGTTTATAATTTTTGGTATGTAACTTATACCAAATTAAATGTCACTAACCATGATTAAGCTAACATGACAGTTACATGTAATTTCAAATTATTAATCAGAGTAGGCTGTACCCCACCTTCCCAAACTTGCCATAATAGTCATGCCCAAAATTACTATGTCATATATTTGGCGTTCCAAATCAATAGTTAAGCCTAATCCAGATTTTATATTACATTTTATACAAATCTAGAATAAATATCCAAATTCACAATATGATCATATACTTCCATGTTTGCATAAATTTACATAGCGCAGAATATGGACATAATTTACCACATAACATATGTTCCAATTTTGGTTAAATTAGCATTGTACAGCAGATTCACATATAAATTATACCAAATATAACCATTAATTACAATGCATGTCATATATCCAAAAATCCCTATTTAGGTGTGTTCACACTTAATAGTCATCAAATCTTATTATAGATTTTAAATCCCCACACCTAAATCACATATCTTAAAATGTGCCACAAATCTAGGTTCATGTATCATATTCTTAAAAATCAAATATTGAATTATGTCCCCAAATCATGGTATGAATTATGCCAAGTTATAGCCTTTAATGCCAAATATCCAATATCCATATTAGGCGTGTACACATTAATAATTATCCTATTTTGGTGTAGATCTTTTACGCCTAAGCCACACCTTCCTTTTTGTTCAAGTCATAGTCCGTTACATAAAATATGCCCAAGGATCTAGATCTAACATGTATTATGTCTTTTAATTCAGATCTTAATTTTTAATTTGCCTTATATTCCAAATTTACAAGTCATATATTATCATATGATAATCCCAAACTGACATATATGCACAGATCTAGATCTAGTTTACAACCTATATCCTTTACTCAAAATCAGTCACAGATTAGTCCAATTATGCATCATTCATTACATTGTCCCAAATATTTTTGCGTATGTCAATCTCTTATGAGATTGGCTCAGGCTCGTGGTAGCCTGGCTATAGAACAGAAAGCAGAAAGAAATACAGAATAAAATAGATCAGAACAGAACATCCTCAAATTCAGATTTACAATCATGTCACAATTACAATTAAAGTTTATATCGGAAAATAACTGTGCTTGCCTTGATTGGATTAAAGAAAGAATCTTTAATTGTTGTAGAATCGTTGCAGAAGCTTTAATCTTTTACTTGTATTAGCTTTGTTGTTCGTCTCTTTCAAATGGAGGCTCCCTCTAATTCTCATTCGACAGCATGGCGGCTTCAACTCTTATTTTCATGTGAATATTTAGTTGGAGACCTAGGGTCTTTTTATAGAGTTGCATTTTAATTTGAGCCGTCTGATAATGCTAGGGTTAATCAAGGCCATCAATTTCAAAAGAGGCCAATTATGTTCACAATTAAGGACTGTAAATTACTACCATTTTAAATTATGTCATAATTAATATGCATGGAAATTATCCCCATTTTGAATTATGCCATAATTACTATGCATGCAAATTACCCCCATATTGAATTATGCCATTATTACTATTTCAATTACATGTAATTTCATGTTTTAGCATATATATATATACTCTACAATGTACACATTTCTCATAGGACAAATCCTATATGTAAATAATTCCTAACTTTACTTATGCCATAATTACTCTCTTAATGTACATTATCAACATTTACTATTATTTGTTTATCCATATAAATATGTACACATTAGATACATCCCCCCTTTACACACTTATTATTTTTATATGCACATTAGATACATCCCCCCTTTACTCACTTATTATAATTTTTGTATGCATATTAGATACATCCCCCCTTTACTCACTTATTATTATTTTTGTATGCATATTAGATACATCCCCCTTTACTCACTTATTATTATTTTTGTAACCTTAATGTTAACAGAAAATTCGGGGTGTTACATTCTCCCCTCCTTTTAGGATTTTGTCCCCAAAATCTTCAAGTTAGGAAGAATGTGTCCTACCATCCAATCATCCATCTATTCAACCATTCAATCACAGGAATCCATTGTCCTTAAAAAGACATCTAATGCTTCATGATCATATGCAAAGTGTGTGTATATGTCCTTATCTAATGCAAAATCAGGCGGTCTACTGATTCAGTTTACCTCCTTAATGCAAATTATGTCAGTGTTATGAATCCATTATGTATGCAAATTTTCCTATTTGATACATATCATTTCTATATGAGTGCACAACCATTCACTCATATGCAACATCCACGTGCTGTTTCAACCAATTTTCATCCATAAAAATTTAAAATGCTCACACATCCATATGCAGTATGAGAGTGTTTTCGAGCCGATCTAGTGCCTAGTGTGTGTATATGCATCCACGAGCAACCACTAGCAACCACTTGCATCCACTTGCAACCATCAAACATAACATGTCTCAAACACATGTTTACATCCATAGGATTCCTATCTATAGGTTGAATACTCGATCGATAGGATATAGTCGAGTGATGGAAGCGAGTACAGATAAAACAAAAACTTGGTTCCCATCAGATATTAGTTGAGAGAATAATTCCCCTAAGTATCAACCCCGAAGACCGAAATCAACATCAGATTGACACCCAGAGGATTACCCTCTTTAGAAAATGTCAGAACTGGAAATCTTATCAGAAATATTCAGATATTTGCGGACTACTGGTACAGATCAGGTTCCCTTAATGATTCTTAGGAAGCTAAGCATGATAAAATCATATTCCACAAAATTCAGAATGTATGCGTCATACTTGACGCCTAACACAGATATACCTCAAACCCCAATCTATCAAAAAACCGATGAGTCGTACCCCCTATGGGGTTCGAGATTATAACCAGATCAGAAACAAGACTAGTATTAAAGTACAGAGACCCAACTACAGAATCAGAGTGTCAGAATCAGAAAGAGTTCTATTCAATGATTAGACAAGGAAATTAAACTTTCTATAGAAATTTTTCCCTGCTTCTATCCTATCTACCAACCACAAGAGCATTCGCCTGTCTTCCAGAAGTAGGTCATGTCCTTTATCCTTGTCCTCGTTTCTACGGGCAGTCCCTAGTGAGGTGTCCCATCTTACCATAGTTGAAGCAAGTGCCCTTCCTCTTCCTGCAATCCTTATTCAGATGAGTCGAGCTTCCATAAGTAAAGCACTTTTCTCCTCCTTATCTTCAGACTTTTCTTCCCTCTTTCGTGTTTCCTTTTTTCCTTCTTTTTTGAACCAAGTTCATATCCATGAGTTTCTTATCCTTGAGTTGTGCTCCTTAGCCAAACTCCTTCATTCTCATCTTTACTATACTTGTGTAGCATGTTGACCAGTCCCTCGAAGGCTTCCTCCATCGTGCAGAAAACCCTACAAAGCTTGAAAGAAAACTAGACGCATGTGAAACTACTACGGCTATCGATGGAAGTCGGGCACTACTCTGCCCTTCGATGAGGTTACCTCCCAGAAAGCCGGGAGCCCCAGAGACTCAAGAAAGAAGGAAACAAAGATTCAAACAGAGGATCAAAAGATAGATATATGGCTTCGGGGACTATGTTTTTCAAAATAAGCTTTACTTTTGAAAATACTTCCTTTTCAAAACCTTTTTGAAAATAGTTTTCAAAAATTCTTTATCAAATCTGGTAACCTTCAGCTCTGATACCAAGTGTAACACCCCGCCTCCGTTAAGGTCACTCACAAAGGAAATGCCTTAACTTTGGTGGAGAGTTTTAGTAAAAAGAACAGAATATTACAAGACAGATAAACAGTACTTGAAAAATAATAACTTTATTATGGCGGAAAACAGAAATCAGTATGGTTACATCTTTATCAAAAACTCAAGTACATAAATATCAGCCTTGTTCAGACTATCAGAGTACAAAACTTTAAAAGCATAATCCCCACAGAACAGAAGCTATCATGAGCCAAGCCATACTTTAAGCACTTCAAGCAGAAGGAATCCGGATCAAGCTAGAGTATTCCCTCCTTAGAAAACCTGGAGGGGGGGGGAACGGAAGAAAAGGGGCGAAAACAAGCAAGGTCAGACATAAAGTCTGGCAAGTCCAGTGATTTTCAGTTATGAACAGATAATAGTAATGATGACATGAACATAAAGCTGGACAAGAGATAACGTAACAGAAGTAACAGATATACTTAAGTTAAACAGAAGAAACAGAATTACATAAGCTATTACTTTTCACTTCTCTGCACTAATACCAGTATAAAAGAATTAGGTGTTACCCTAGCGTTCAGACTACAACAGAAACAGAGTCAGAATAATTTCTACAGAAACAGAGTACTAGTAAATGGGCTTTTACCGCCCAAGCAGAAACATATGGTACAGAAACAGAAACAGAGTGCTAGTATTGGGCCTTTACCACCCGAACAGAAATAATGGGCCTTTACCACCCGAACAGAAATAATGGGCCTTTACCACCCGAATAGACGGTACCACACTGAAGCAGATAAGTATTACACCCAACAGAAACAGACGGTACCCCAATAGAATTAGATAGAATTAGATGTACCCTAAATTCTACCCCAAGCGATCGGCTCTGAGACGACCCGAACTTCCCCATGAAGGAAAGCACGGATAGAATTGAGTACAAGACAAAATAGAATGCACACGGAAGAACATTTCATTGTTATTACAACAATTCCATCAGATACAAGAATATACAGAGTATAAATGATTAAATTACATTCGATAAATATCAGAGATTACAATAAATTACAAAGCAGCGGAAAATAATACAAAATCACAACTAGAAGTGATACACGGATACAGAGCTTTCCGAGCATCGTTCCAGCTGTAAATCAGGACCCTGTGAATATAAATCTGCAAAACCAAAACTACTAGCTGCCCGTGCGGAAAATAGGGGCACCCAGAGTTTAGGTTAAAACAATAAACTCCAGGTCAGTCATGTGACTGGTGTGAGAACTAAAACAGTTATTAATCTTTATTTTTTTATAGATAGTAATTCAAGGGACCACGCCGTAAAACACGGAACGGGTTTCCTCCCAAGAATACCAGTGCATAGAACAAACAGCGCAATGCTAAATAAAGAAAAATGAAACTGTTATAAGACCCAGGTCCCATCACACAATGCAACGCAAGCCGGAGGATAGGGTTTTTACCTTATAACAGCCAAAGCATGCTTGATACGTTTAAAACACTTTATTTGATACTATTATAGGTGTATAGTGTCAAATCAATTTCAATCATAAATATCAATCATAGGCGGCATGAATGACCCATACCACTATGTCGCCATACTAGGTTCTACAAATAAAACCGCACTATCACGTATTGGAAATTGGATTTCCGTCATGAGCCGAGGCAAGGGGCAAGCTCCTCTCCGCGTTCGAGACACTCTAGCAAATGTCCCAGGACCCCACTATGATCCTTGGATCTTCAGGGCCGGTCCTCTCTTACTTTTGAGGATTAGTTATTCCTGAACACACGTTTCCCGGTCCTTACAGACCTATATCCGAGGCGCCTCGCATTCCAACAACCACACAGGTGAAAAGTATATAAATGTCAGGGCTGGTAGGTCACTGACACCACCCTAGCTAGAAAGAAACGTCGTGCTCTCCCTGCAGTCACTATCCCGTTTTTGACTCATACCGAGGTGTGAGGCTCGCGAATTCACGTTATACACAAAGCTATGCCACACAGGCCGTGCTTTGATCATCAACCACAAGACTTTGCTTTTCAACAGAAGCCTTGATCAATTGCCACTTACGCATGCCACACAGGCAATTCACTCCATGCGCTTGATATCCATCAATATATAACCCCTGAGCTCGTACGTCTCAGAGAAGGGCGTTAAGCAAGAGAATAAATTCTCCGCCGCCAAACAGATATATATTTAATAGAGATCAATCACACGGACTAAAATCCAATGTCAGACACACAGTCCATTTACAAGTCCGTTCTGGGTCTGAACGAAACCGGAGGCACTTTCCTCGCATATCCATCGATCTCCAAGTACGTCTGGACGATCATCGACTGTTTCCCTCATCTTGGGTGTACAGCCCAATCAAGATCATCAGTAATCACCCAAACGATGTGAAGACTTCCGGTCTTCAACCACCGTCTTCATCTTCGACATCTCGTCGAATCGGTTATTCAGAATGGGTATAAACCCGGCCTTTCTGAATAACCCACGTATATAATAAACGAATGTTACACAAACACAACAAACGCCTCATTCCAATTCAGAATATTCTTTTATTCACAAAATCACATTCTTAGGGAAAGGTTCCCATTAATTTTATCCAAGATAAATTCTTCTAAATTTATTCTTTAATCCTCCTTTGGATATCATTGCAAACTAGTCGGGATTAACGAACCACACCGAAGTAATTATTTATTTTGTTTCCCAATCCCAACCTATATATCCCATGGAGAAAACTGGTAATACTCCACATCTAACACCACGGTGTTATCGGTAAAATTAATTACCATTTCACGTTCAAATCTAATTAAATATTTAACTATCGCTTTGGAGCAAAACTGGTGGTACTCCATTCTCGATCACCTTTCAGATTTGATAATTTAAATTATCAATCCACATTTTTAATCTAATTAAAGATTCATTAAAACTCCACTTAGTTTTAATCTTCACAAAAATCAATATTCTGTCTTTAGCTGGGTTAAAGAACCAATGTCTTCTAAAACACGATTCACGACAAACCCAAATCACATTTGATATTAAATACAAGGCTTTGAATAGAAAATATATCGGCTTATATTCAATATCAAATTCTGAAACCAACATATATCGTATTGGATATAACGATATATAATATATCTTTCAAATTCCCATAACAATATCTGTATAGTCATGAAATCCAACATCGAAATATCCCGAAGATAATTTCGATTCAACTCCAGTCCAATCCACGTATTGGAAATATCGATTATTTTTAAAATCACTTCCAAATTCAATTTATTTATTTTAAAAATAAATTGATTTCAATTCTAGTTCAAAACTAGTTCATTCCGATAAAAATCTATTTTTATCTTTTCAAATGTGGAATTTTCCAGCCCAAATCTTTCCAATTCACATATTATAATTTTACACAAATTATAGATATTTTTAATAATTTTATCAAGGCCCGTACAGTCGATTTCCAACAACGGCCATCGAACTGCACTTACAGCGACCTTTTTCGAATTTGATTTGGACATAATTCCAAATCCAACCGTTAGATTTCAAATTTCTCATATTCATTGGAAAGCTCTTTTCGATACGAACCCAACGGTTCCGGTTTTAGGAGAATCCGACGGTCGGATCTCCCGCAATGTCCGTTTGAATTAAATGGTCGAAATTCACGAACTACCGCGGCGCGGCGCGTTCTATTCAGGCCATTATATATATAATATATATATATTATATATATTTCGTCGATTTCCTTTTAAAACGAATTTTATAAATCGTTTTAACTTCGTTTCAAAACCATTTCAACACTAATTCCATTCAAAGCCAAAATTGAATTCTTCTTTATAAATTCGTTTTAAAATTCATTTCTATTCAATTCAAATTTTAATTCAATTTGAATTCATTTCAATTCACTTTCAATTCAATTTGAATTCGTTTTCACTTCAATTCATTTCGAAATCCTTTTCAATTCAATTCATTTCGAAATCGTTTTCAATTTAATTCATTTCGAAATCGTTTTCAATTTAATTCATTTCGAAATCGTTTTCAAATCGATATAAATATCGTTCACGTCGAAATAACGCATCTCTAATCAACACGGCTTTATATTTTTCAAAACTCCTTTATTCTATCCAACAAATGAATATTTATCCCATTCAACACATGAATCTATATTTCTTTCAACACACGACTAATCTCAACACATGAGTACTGTCAACACATCACTATTTTTGTTATGTAAAATATTTTATAAAACTAAGGTATCTATCGTTTGATTTTAATTAGACTTCTACTGAGAAGTAGTTCTAATTTTAAATATGATAAAGATGTAAATTTCATTGTATAAAATATTTCACTCAACACATGAACACCGTCAACACATGACTATTTTTATATTCAACACATGAATTTTCTTTTATTATATTGATTATTTTCCCGATTGGAATGAGGCCCAATCAATCACCATATAATGTTAATTATATGGATTCCATACAACACATGTATATAATAGCATTGAAAAATAATCAATCATCAACCAAAGTGCACTACGCTGTATAAGCATCAAATATAGATATCTAACGCTTATAACAGCCTGTCAATCAATCGATCGACATATTTAATCAATCAGGATGAGTGAACTTCAAATTTCATCCCAACACCCGTGTGGGGTTTCAAACAATCAAACACAGATTTTATTTGTGTAGTTGGGCGATGTGTAAAATTTATCGACCCAATCAATATCAGTCAAATCAGTGTATATAAACAAATCGGCCGATTTGTTTATAAATATTCATTTATTCACTTTCACGTTAAAAATTATATTTTTAACGACAAAAATATTTATTTCAACACTTGAATTTCTATTCATTTCATTTACACAATAAAAATGATATTTTTATTTTTCTAACATATTTTAGAAAATTTCGGCTGCACAACGGCACGATACTAGAAACGGGACGAGGCCTAGCCTTATCCCCGGTCTAGTGAAGGCCCACGCCATTCACACATCAAATTCTAATCAATTCAAGTTCACCAAATAACCCAATTCAAATCAAATAATCTAACCAACTACACAACCAAACAAACAAGTCCATGGTATGTGGACGGGTGTCGGGTGCTTCTAATAAGCACCGTCTGCATCCTAATATATATATATATATATATAACTAGAATAAGAATTTTGAGTGAGAAGTTCTCACCGAAAGCTATCCAATACCACGACACTTCCTTTATAGAAATCTTCTTCTTTATCCCATCTTCGTCATCTTCGTTGCCCGTAGTCACTATATATATAAAAATCACACATTTTTATATTTCGATGTCTTTAAAATAAAAATCACATTTTTATTTATTCACTTTCAATTTAAAAGTCATATTTTTATAATCACTTCATATATTTAAAAATCGAATTTTTACTTCGCTATTCAATATATAAAAATCACATTTTTACTTCGAAGTTCAATATATAAAAATCACATTTTTACTTTGACGCTATATGGATAAAAATGCTATTTTTACACCGCTACTATATAGATAAAAATTCTATTTTTACATCGTTATTCTATATATAAAGATTTCGCCTTTTCAACTATAAAGTTTTCGCCTTTATAAAAATAAACACTTCATTTCAACGTATATAAAATAAAAATCAGATTTTTATTTTGCTACATACACAAAGATGATATTTTTATATTCTTTATCCCATAAAGATTATATTTTTAATACTTTAAAAATATAAAAATCATATTTTATAATTTTTCTATATAGTAAAGACTATATTTTTAATACTTTAAAAATATAAAAATCATATTTTTATAATTTCTACTATTTAAAAAATCACATCTTTATTATTAAAAATATAAACTTTTCCTATCTAAAAATCTATACTTCATACGAATGAAAATCTATTCATACATCGATAAAAAAAAAAAAAAATCAAATCTTTCTATGTTAAAAATGTAAATAAAAATCATAGCTTTTCAAATTAAAATAAACAAGTTCTCAGTTTAAAATAAATATGTTTTCGGTTTTTTTTTTTTAAATCAAACAATTATCAGTTTTTAAAATAAAACAATAATCAGTTTTTAAAATAAAACAATAATCAGTTTTTAAAATAAAACAATAATCAGTTTTTAATCTAAAACAATAATCAGTTTTTAATCTAAAACAATAATCAGTTTTTAATCTTAAAAATAAAAACAGTTTAATAAGCAAATAAAATTCAGTTAATAAAATAAATAAAATCAGTAAATAAAATAAATAAAATCAGTAAATAAAATAAATAAAATCAGAAAAACTTACAGGGGGGGTTCATCATCGGTTTTGGGTCCAGGGGGGGACTGTGGTGTCGCGTCGGTGGAGGAGGAAGGTCGGGTGTCACGACGGCGGGAGGAGCAGGGTTCCAGTGGGCCCAGGTTGCTGTCACGGCGAGGTTTACGGTTTGGGGGGGGCTCGAACATCGAATGGAGGGAGAGGGGAGCGTCGCCGTTGACCGGAGGGCGGAGCAGCTGGAGCGGCGTCACCTGGCGGCGGCGAAGGCGGATCCGCCTGGAGGAGCGATCGATTCTCCATTTTTGTTTTTTTGTTTTTTCTTTATTCTGAAATATGTAATCGGGGGGGGGGGGGGGCCAGAGTGTTTTAAGGAGGGAAGATAAAAAAAAAAAAAAATTATTATATTTATTTATTTATTAATTATTTAATTTGCAAAGAGTTGACTTTTACTAATGACCCCTAAACGAGGCCCACCGCCTGTCGCCCATAGCGTTTTACCCCCATTCCGAACACAATGGGATATGTATCGCAGGTTGATTCGATCGTTTGAATCAGTTTCCGTTGAATTTACATTTAAATCATTATATTGAATTTTAAACGTACATCTCAAATTACCGGGGTCACATACTAACTAGAAAAATTCCCAAAAATATTTTCTAGCTTCGTATTGACGATACGGTCCTAACAAAACTAGTTTCGTTGAATTCTGAGACCGTTAGAAAAATGGCCAATTTTCAGTCGATTAAAATCAACTGAAATGGTCAAAACACGTTTTCCTTTGCCACGCTCACATATTGATTCAGAAAATTATGAAATTTGAAACCTAGCAATAATTCGACATCACGGACCCAACAAAACTGGTTTCGTCGAAATCCGAGGTCATTTGCAAAATGTCCATTTTTAAGGGCCTGAATTCCATAGCGACTATTCAGAATTTTCAACTGGACATATCTTTTGATTCTCACTATGAAATCTTGATTATTCGGATTCGTTGGAAAGATATCATCAATTAGATCCTAATGTTTTTGGTTTCACTAAAATCCGGATTGTTTTGCACCCGGTACATTCAATTGAAGTTTGAAATCGAATTATCGAACTACCGCGCCATTTTCAATTCCTTTTATAATTATATATAAATATTTATATTCTAACGACGACGTATATAATATATACGTCGAATTATATTCAAAATAAATTTCTCGTCGATATTATTTAAAATAATTCATTTTAAATATTCAAAATTCGCTAAAATTGCCAAAATAAAAATTTTAAACTGGCCCAGATTTTGCGGGTTATTACAATCTCCCCCACTTAAAACTTTTCGTCCCCGAAAAGGAACAAAGTCGAAAATGGTTTGATTATTCAGCTCTACGTTCGATCTGGCTTGCATTCTTCAACTTTTCAGTTTCTGAGAATTTTCAAAATTTCAAAAATTTGGCTAACACCCTAAATTTTTGAAAAATTTCGCCATAACCTCCCCTGCACCGGGAGCATCGGGGAATTTCAAATAGCTTCCCCGGTCCTTCAGATCTCAAAAAGAAAAAGAAAAAGCCAAGCGGCTAGCCAATAGGCTCACAAAATCATCATCACCCAAACAAAACAGGAAATTATGTAGTAAACATGTACCTATTTGTCGGGCAAACAAATTTTATTCTTCGGCTCTAGCCTCCTTGCTATGACCTGTTCAATGTAAGTATATGTATATGCAAGCAAATGCGACCAATTTTCAATATGAGCCAATATGTGATTCAATTAGGCTAAATAGTTCAAAATTAGCAAACAAATAAACAAACAACACAAACATCAATCAATTAGTGAATTAGAGTTTCAAATTCATAATTTTGATATATATACAGAAAATCTTGTTTTGATGCCAATTAACAACAAAGTGTTCTAACTATATAAGTTTTGGTTCTCACACCAGTCTAATGGAAATATATAGAAATCACACCTTCGAAACACGAATATAAACTCTGATGATGATATATCAATCATCAGAACCATCTCCGGGTGTCTAGAATGTGATTCTATATCTATCCAGTATATTAAAACTTCGAATATACGTTCATGACGCGTATACGCGAAATCTATATATACTCGATTGTCCATATTCAAAATAAATAAATATTCAAATACGTTTAAAACGATTTAAATTTCAAAACAAAATTGTTTTCATTTGAAAAATATACTCTTCACACTCGTTCTAGGACACTACTGATCCTATCTCTAACGAGTCATTCTAATTGGATATTACTAATCCAATATCTGATGAATTCTTTCGTATGGTTCTAATGTGCCTTGTTCTCGAGCTCTGTAAACCAAAGCTCTGATACCAAAATGAGACGACCCGAACTTCCCCATGAAGGAAAGCACGGATAGAATTGAGTACAAGACAAAATAGAATGCACACGGAAGAACATTTCATTGTTATTACAACAATTCCATCAGATACAAGAATATACAGAGTATAAATGATTAAATTACATTCGATAAATATCAGAGATTACAATAAATTACAAAGCAGCGGAAAATAATACAAAATCACAACTAGAAGTGATACACGGATACAGAGCTTTCCGAGCATCGTTCCAGCTGTAAATCAGGACCCTGTGAATATAAATCTGCAAAACCAAAACTACTAGCTGCCCGTGCGGAAAATAGGGGCACCCAGAGTTTAGGTTAAAACAATAAACTCCAGGTCAGTCATGTGACTGGTGTGAGAACTAAAACAGTTATTAATCTTTATTTTTTTATAGATAGTAATTCAAGGGACCACGCCGTAAAACACGGAACGGGTTTCCTCCCAAGAATACCAGTGCATAGAACAAACAGCGCAATGCTAAATAAAGAAAAATGAAACTGTTATAAGACCCAGGTCCCATCACACAATGCAACGCAAGCCGGAGGATAGGGTTTTTACCTTATAACAGCCAAAGCATGCTTGATACGTTTAAAACACTTTATTTGATACTATTATAGGTGTATAGTGTCAAATCAATTTCAATCATAAATATCAATCATAGGCGGCATGAATGACCCATACCACTATGTCGCCATACTAGGTTCTACAAATAAAACCGCACTATCACGTATTGGAAATTGGATTTCCGTCATGAGCCGAGGCAAGGGGCAAGCTCCTCTCCGCGTTCGAGACACTCTAGCAAATGTCCCAGGACCCCACTATGATCCTTGGATCTTCAGGGCCGGTCCTCTCTTACTTTTGAGGATTAGTTATTCCTGAACACACGTTTCCCGGTCCTTACAGACCTATATCCGAGGCGCCTCGCATTCCAACAACCACACAGGTGAAAAGTATATAAATGTCAGGGCTGGTAGGTCACTGACACCACCCTAGCTAGAAAGAAACGTCGTGCTCTCCCTGCAGTCACTATCCCGTTTTTGACTCATACCGAGGTGTGAGGCTCGCGAATTCACGTTATACACAAAGCTATGCCACACAGGCCGTGCTTTGATCATCAACCACAAGACTTTGCTTTTCAACAGAAGCCTTGATCAATTGCCACTTACGCATGCCACACAGGCAATTCACTCCATGCGCTTGATATCCATCAATATATAACCCCTGAGCTCGTACGTCTCAGAGAAGGGCGTTAAGCAAGAGAATAAATTCTCCGCCGCCAAACAGATATATATTTAATAGAGATCAATCACACGGACTAAAATCCAATGTCAGACACACAGTCCATTTACAAGTCCGTTCTGGGTCTGAACGAAACCGGAGGCACTTTCCTCGCATATCCATCGATCTCCAAGTACGTCTGGACGATCACCGACTGTTTCCCTCATCTTGGGTGTACAGCCCAATCAAGATCATCAGTAATCACCCAAACGATGTGAAGACTTCCGGTCTTCAACCACCGTCTTCATCTTCGACATCTCGTCGAATCGGTTATTCAGAATGGGTATAAACCCGGCCTTTCTGAATAACCCACGTATATAATAAACGAATGTTACACAAACACAACAAACGCCTCATTCCAATTCAGAATATTCTTTTATTCACAAAATCACATTCTTAGGGAAAGGTTCCCATTAATTTTATCCAAGATAAATTCTTCTAAATTTATTCTTTAATCCTCCTTTGGATATCATTGCAAACTAGTCGGGATTAACGAACCACACCGAAGTAATTATTTATTTTGTTTCCCAATCCCAACCTATATATCCCATGGAGAAAACTGGTAATACTCCACATCTAACACCACGGTGTTATCGGTAAAATTAATTACCATTTCACGTTCAAATCTAATTAAAGATTTAACTATCGCTTTGGAGCAAAACTGGTGGTACTCCATTCTCGATCACCTTTCAGATTTGATAATTTAAATTATCAATCCACATTTTTAATCTAATTAAAGATTCATTAAAACTCCACTTAGTTTTAATCTTCACAAAAATCAATATTCTGTCTTTAGCTGGGTTAAAGAACCAATGTCTTCTAAAACACGATTCACGACAAACCCAAATCACATTTGATATTAAATACAAGGCTTTGAATAGAAAATATATCGGCTTATATTCAATATCAAATTCTGAAACCAACATATATCGTATTGGATATAACGATATATAATATATCTTTCAAATTCCCATAACAATATCTGTATAGTCACGAAATCCAACATCGAAATATCCCGAAGATAATTTCGATTCAACTCCAGTCCAATCCACGTATTGGAAATATCGATTATTTTTAAAATCACTTCCAAATTCAATTTATTTATTTTAAAAATAAATTGATTTCAATTCTAGTTCAAAACTAGTTCATTCCGATAAAAATCTATTTTTATCTTTTCAAATGTGGAATTTTCCAGCCCAAATCTTTCCAATTCACATATTATAATTTTACACAAATTATAGATATTTTTAATAATTTTATCAAGGCCCGTACAGTCGATTTCCAACAACGGCCATCGAACTGCACTTACAGCGACCTTTTTCGAATTTGATTTGGACATAATTCCAAATCCAACCGTTAGATTTCAAATTTCTCATATTCATTGGAAAGCTCTTTTCGATACGAACCCAACGGTTCCGGTTTTAGGAGAATCCGACGGTCGGATCTCCCGCAATGTCCGTTTGAATTAAATGGTCGAAATTCACGAACTACCGCGGCGCGGCGCGTTCTATTCAGGCCATTATATATATAATATATATATATTATATATATTTCGTCGATTTCCTTTTAAAACGAATTTTATAAATCGTTTTAACTTCGTTTCAAAACCATTTCAACACTAATTCCATTCAAAGCCAAAATTGAATTCTTCTTTATAAATTCGTTTTAAAATTCATTTCTATTCAATTCAAATTTTAATTCAATTTGAATTCATTTCAATTCACTTTCAATTCAATTTGAATTCGTTTTCACTTCAATTCATTTCGAAATCCTTTTCAATTCAATTCATTTCGAAATCGTTTTCAATTTAATTCATTTCGAAATCGTTTTCAATTTAATTCATTTCGAAATCGTTTTCAAATCGATATAAATATCGTTCACGTCGAAATAACGCATCTCTAATCAACACGGCTTTATATTTTTCAAAACTCCTTTATTCTATCCAACAAATGAATATTTATCCCATTCAACACATGAATCTATATTTCTTTCAACACACGACTAATCTCAACACATGAGTACTGTCAACACATCACTATTTTTGTTATGTAAAATATTTTATAAAACTAAGGTATCTATCGTTTGATTTTAATTAGACTTCTACTGAGAAGTAGTTCTAATTTTAAATATGATAAAGATGTAAATTTCATTGTATAAAATATTTCACTCAACACATGAACACCGTCAACACATGACTATTTTTATATTCAACACATGAATTTTCTTTTATTATATTGATTATTTTCCCGATTGGAATGAGGCCCAATCAATCACCATATAATGTTAATTATATGGATTCCATACAACACATGTATATAATAGCATTGAAAAATAATCAATCATCAACCAAAGTGCACTACGCTGTATAAGCATCAAATATAGATATCTAACGCTTATAACAGCCTGTCAATCAATCGATCGACATATTTAATCAATCAGGATGAGTGAACTTCAAATTTCATCCCAACACCCGTGTGGGGTTTCAAACAATCAAACACAGATTTTATTTGTGTAGTTGGGCGATGTGTAAAATTTATCGACCCAATCAATATCAGTCAAATCAGTGTATATAAACAAATCGGCCGATTTGTTTATAAATATTCATTTATTCACTTTCACGTTAAAAATTATATTTTTAACGACAAAAATATTTATTTCAACACTTGAATTTCTATTCATTTCATTTACACAATAAAAATGATATTTTTATTTTTCTAACATATTTTAGAAAATTTCGGCGGCACAACGGCACGATACTAGAAACGGGACGAGGCCTAGCCTTATCCCCGGTCTAGTGAAGGCCCACGCCATTCACACATCAAATTCTAATCAATTCAAGTTCACCAAATAACCCAATTCAAATCAAATAATCTAACCAACTACACAACCAAACAAACAAGTCCATGGTATGTGGACGGGTGTCGGGTGCTTCTAATAAGCACCGTCTGCATCCTAATATATATATATATATAACTAGAATAAGAATTTTGAGTGAGAAGTTCTCACCGAAAGCTATCCAATACCACGACACTTCCTTTATAGAAATCTTCTTCTTTATCCCATCTTCGTCATCTTCGTTGCCCGTAGTCACTATATATATAAAAATCACACATTTTTATATTTCGATGTCTTTAAAATAAAAATCACATTTTTATTTATTCACTTTCAATTTAAAAGTCATATTTTTATAATCACTTCATATATTTAAAAATCGAATTTTTACTTCGCTATTCAATATATAAAAATCACATTTTTACTTCGAAGTTCAATATATAAAAATCACATTTTTACTTTGACGCTATATGGATAAAAATGCTATTTTTACACCGCTACTATATAGATAAAAATTCTATTTTTACATCGTTATTCTATATATAAAGATTTCGCCTTTTCAACTATAAAGTTTTCGCCTTTATAAAAATAAACACTTCATTTCAACGTATATAAAATAAAAATCAGATTTTTATTTTGCTACATACACAAAGATGATATTTTTATATTCTTTATCCCATAAAGATTATATTTTTAATACTTTAAAAATATAAAAATCATATTTTATAATTTTTCTATATAGTAAAGACTATATTTTTAATACTTTAAAAATATAAAAATCATATTTTTATAATTTCTACTATTTAAAAAATCACATCTTTATTATTAAAAATATAAACTTTTCCTATCTAAAAATCTATACTTCATACGAATGAAAATCTATTCATACATCGATAAAAAAAAAAAAAATCAAATCTTTCTATGTTAAAAATGTAAATAAAAATCATAGCTTTTCAAATTAAAATAAACAAGTTCTCAGTTTAAAATAAATATGTTTTCGGTTTTTTTTTTTTTTTTAAATCAAACAATTATCAGTTTTTAAAATAAAACAATAATCAGTTTTTAAAATAAAACAATAATCAGTTTTTAAAATAAAACAATAATCAGTTTTTAATCTAAAACAATAATCAGTTTTTAATCTAAAACAATAATCAGTTTTTAATCTTAAAAATAAAAACAGTTTAATAAGCAAATAAAATTCAGTTAATAAAATAAATAAAATCAGTAAATAAAATAAATAAAATCAGTAAATAAAATAAATAAAATCAGAAAAACTTACAGGGGGGGTTCATCATCGGTTTTGGGTCCAGGGGGGGGGGACTGTGGTGTCGCGTCGGTGGAGGAGGAAGGTCGGGTGTCACGACGGCGGGAGGAGCAGGGTTCCAGTGGGCCCAGGTTGCTGTCACGGCGAGGTTTACGGTTTGGGGGGGGGCTCGAACATCGAATGGAGGGAGAGGGGAGCGTCGCCGTTGACCGGAGGGCGGAGCAGCTGGAGCGGCGTCACCTGGCGGCGGCGAAGGCGGATCCGCCTGGAGGAGCGATCGATTCTCCATTTTTGTTTTTTTGTTTTTTCTTTATTCTGAAATATGTAATCGGGGGGGGGGGGGGGGCAGAGTGTTTTAAGGAGGGAAGATAAAAAAAAAAAATTTTATTATATTTATTTATTTATTAATTATTTAATTTGCAAAGAGTTGACTTTTACTAATGACCCCTAAACGAGGCCCACCGCCTGTCGCCCATAGCGTTTTACCCCCATTCCGAACACAATGGGATATGTATCGCAGGTTGATTCGATCGTTTGAATCAGTTTCCGTTGAATTTACATTTAAATCATTATATTGAATTTTAAACGTACATCTCAAATTACCGGGGTCACATACTAACTAGAAAAATTCCCAAAAATATTTTCTAGCTTCGTATTGACGATACGGTCCTAACAAAACTAGTTTCGTTGAATTCTGAGACCGTTAGAAAAATGGCCAATTTTCAGTCGATTAAAATCAACTGAAATGGTCAAAACACGTTTTCCTTTGCCACGCTCACATATTGATTCAGAAAATTATGAAATTTGAAACCTAGCAATAATTCGACATCACGGACCCAACAAAACTGGTTTCGTCGAAATCCGAGGTCATTTGCAAAATGTCCATTTTTAAGGGCCTGAATTCCATAGCGACTATTCAGAATTTTCAACTGGACATATCTTTTGATTCTCACTATGAAATCTTGATTATTCGGATTCGTTGGAAAGATATCATCAATTAGATCCTAATGTTTTTGGTTTCACTAAAATCCGGATTGTTTTGCACCCGGTACATTCAATTGAAGTTTGAAATCGAATTATCGAACTACCGCGCCATTTTCAATTCCTTTTATAATTATATATAAATATTTATATTCTAACGACGACGTATATAATATATACGTCGAATTATATTCAAAATAAATTTCTCGTCGATATTATTTAAAATAATTCATTTTAAATATTCAAAATTCGCTAAAATTGCCAAAATAAAAATTTTAAACTGGCCCAGATTTTGCGGGTTATTACAGGCTCCCTAATACATAAATACCCTGTGCCAGCCCCACAGAAGGGTGTATCGTTCCCTAAAGTGGCAACCTTTGAACGACACAGACCTATTTATGGATGTCACGGCGTCTTACATCCACAGAGGCAGACCGGGATCCATGCACGCACATGACCCGGTTGGAACGCACCATCAACACCCCTCGCCATTATCAGAATGAACCGCTTATAATTAGTTCAGTAAGCGTGCCCGGACCCTACCTACTTTTGGGTCAAAGTTTTGATACCACAAAGGGTTACTGACTAATATGGGTCCCAAACAACAGATGACACAAGTAAATTCCCTCCTAACCTTGTGTCCCCAAACTAACAGATTTCAGATTAACTTGTTTACAAGTTCAGACATACAGAGTTCAGATTTACCAGTTCACAGATCAGAAAATCCAATCAACAAGCTTTCAGACTAACGGGTCAGATGTACAGATTTAACAGATTTTCAGATTTGTCTAACTTTGTATTGGGCCTACAGATTCATGAACGGGTTTATCACATATATTAGTCTAGTTGGTTTAACCCTATCCACCCAACACGTTTTTGATGTCATATTACTTAACCCACTCATTCTTACCATATTGGTTAAATGTCATTAGCCTAATCATATCACTTAACCCACCCATTCATACTATATTGGTTAAGTGTCATTAGCCTAATCATATTACTACCACAACCCTGTAGGACCTCTCACATTGGGCTACCATTTATGGTTGCTGGATTCGCCGGGCGGGTCCGGGCAGTCTTATACCATAAATGAGTCCAACCTCGTGTCCATACAGTTGTCACGCATCTAATTTTCAAATTAGGTTTTTAAGGTAACCATCCCGTCCATCGGATCAGTTAGGGATAGCCAGGGAGGGCAGGAAACTTCTATTTTCCAAACCCAAGCCTAGACACTATCCTCTCTGTCACCCTAGAACATTCAGGTATATGTGTCATTAATCTATTCATAAATTCACTATAAAGGTATGCCAATTTATAGCCTTTTATTCACACGTAAATTATTTCTAATTTACTTACTCCATAATTTACATTAATAAACATTTATTATTATGGCCCACCTTCCCTTCAAATCATGTTTATAATTTTTGGTATGTAACTTATACCAAATTAAATGTCACTAACCATGATTAAGCTAACATGACAGTTACATGTAATTTCAAATTATTAATCAGAGTAGGCTGTACCCCACCTTCCCAAACTTTCCATAATAGTCATGCCCAAAATTACTATGTCATATATTTGGCGTTCCAAATCAATAGTTAAGCCTAATCTAGATTTTATATTACATTTTATACAAATCTAGAATAAATATCCAAATTCACAATATGATCATATACTTCCATGTTTGCATAAATTTACATAGCGCAGAATATGGACATAATTTACCACATAACATATGTTCCAATTTTGGTTAAATTAGCATTGTACAGCAGATTCACATATAAATTATACCAAATATAACCATTAATTACAATGCATGTCATATATCCAAAAATCCCTATTTAGGTGTGTTCACACTTAATAGTCATCAAATCTTATTATAGATTTTAAATCCCCACACCTAAATCACATATCTTAAAATGTGCCACAAATCTAGGTTCATGTATCATATTCTTAAAAATCAAATATTGAATTATGTCCCCAAATCATGGTATGAATTATGCCAAGTTATAGCCTTTAATGCCAAATATCCAATATCCATATTAGGCGTGTACACATTAATAATTATCCTATTTTGGTGTAGATCTTTTACGCCTAAGCCACACCTTCCTTTTTGTTCAAGTCATAGTCCGTTACATAAAATATGCCCAAGGATCTAGATCTAACATGTATTATGTCTTTTAATTCAGATCTTAATTTTTAATTTGCCTTATATTCCAAATTTACAAGTCATATATTATCATATGATAATCCCAAACTGACATATATGCACAGATCTAGATCTAGTTTACAACCTATATCCTTTACTCAAAATCAGTCACAGATTAGTCCAATTATGCATCATTCATTACATTGTCCCAAATATTTTTGCGTATGTCAATCTCTTATGAGATTGGCTCAGGCTCGTGGTTGCCTGGCTATAGAACAGAAAGCAGAAAGAAATACAGAATAAAATAGATCAGAACAGAACATCCTCAAATTCAGATTTACAATCATGTCACAATTACAATTAAAGTTTATATCGGAAAATAACTGTGCTTGCCTTGATTGGATTAAAGAAAGAATCTTTAATTGTTGTAGAATCGTTGCAGAAGCTTTAATCTTTTACTTGTATTAGCTTTGTTGTTCGTCTCTTTCAAATGGAGGCTCCCTCTAATTCTCATTCGACAGCATGGCGGCTTCAACTCTTATTTTCATGTGAATATTTAGTTGGAGACCTAGGGTCTTTTTATAGAGTTGCATTTTAATTTGAGCCGTCTGATAATGCTAGGGTTAATCAAGGCCATCAATTTCAAAAGAGGCCAATTATGTTCACAATTAAGGACTGTAAATTACTACCATTTTAAATTATGTCATAATTAATATGCATGGAAATTATCCCCATTTTGAATTATGCCATAATTACTATGCATGCAAATTACCCCCATTTTGAATTATGCCATTATTACTATTTCAATTACATGTAATTTCATGTTTTAGCATATATATATATATATACTCTACAATGTACACATTTCTCATAGGACAAATCCTATATGTAAATAATTCCTAACTTTACTTATGCCATAATTACTCTCTTAATGTACATTATCAACATTTACTATTATTTGTTTATCCATATAAATATGTACACATTAGATACATCCCCCCTTTACACACTTATTATTTTTATATGCACATTAGATACATCCCCCTTTACTCACTTATTATTATTTTTGTATGCATATTAGATACAACCCCCCTTTACTCACTTATTATTATTTTTGTATGCATATTAGATACATCCCCCCTTTACTCACTTATTATTATTTTTGTAACCTTAATGTTAACAGAAAATTCGGGGTGTTACAAAACCACTTTTGTTGGATCCGGAATGTCAAAATAGGGTTAAGTTTAATTTTTCATAATTTTTGGATTTAATTTGTGACTGTGGAAAAAATATTTCAGTTTTGTCAATTTCAGTCAAATTTAATCGACCTTTAAAATAGCCATTTTTCAAACAGTCTCAGAATTCAACGAAATTAGTTTTGTTAGGACAGTATCAAGAAAGCTAAAAATATTTTTTTTTGGAATTTTTAGAGGTCATATGTGGCCCCGACATATTTAAATATACGGTAAATATTTAATTAATTGACTTTTAATGAAATTTTAAATAAAATATATACAAATTTCGGAATTGGGCCCCGAGACCCATCCCATTGTGTTCAGAAGGTGTCAAAACCTTAAGAACGACAGTCGTTGGGCCTAATCCTGAGTTAGTTGATAATCGGGCCTTAATTGGGTTAATTAGTTAATTAAATATATAAATATATTATTATTTTAATCCCTAACCCTAATATCCTAATGGAGCCGCCGCCAGGAGCTTCTTCAATGGCGGAAAATTGTTCAATTAATTTCTCCCTCTCCTCTTCGAATTAAAACCCAAATCCTATACCACTTCGAAGAGATTCCCCTCCTCTTCGTTTTCATACGGTTAGATCTCACCTCGTGCCACCATTTCCCCGAAACCCGAACCCAAACCGCCGCCTTAAACCCACGTCGGCCACCCCCTAGCCCAGACCGAGCTGCCCCATTCAGGCCCCACCTCGTGCGCCTCTTCGTCCTCTTCGCTGCAGTGTATTTTGATCGGTCCCTAGTGCCTTGAATCGGAGGAAAATAGCTACCCTAGTTTTGAACAAAATAGAACTAACGTCGGCCAAAGTCTGTAAGTGGAAGAAGGAGGTTAATTTCTAATTATTTAATTAAGTAATTAATCTAATTTGTTTTATAACTTTTTTTTATCATAACTAATTCGTTTCAACTCGGAATTCGATGATTTCAGCGACGTTGGGATCGTATTAAAAAGATCTACGCCTCTGGACTGAAACGGAGCAATTCAGAACAACTTGAATTTTGGACAAAATTCGCAATGACTGTGAGAATCTCTGATTTTTACGATTTAATTAATTTATTTAATTATTTTATTATGTTAAATATCTATCTGTAGGTTATTTAATTCGTTCTGTGTTGTGATAAAATTTTGGTTGATTGATCTGTTTGTGTTGTACTGTATTGTATAGATTCGGTATAACAAATTTAGATTTGTATATGTGGTTAAAATAAATCATGTTTGTCAATATATTGATGGATAATATATATATATCAAACCAAAATTGAATGCCATGTTTATCGTATTAAGAATCGGCAATATAAAACTTTTGCCTTGTTGAAATTACAATTGGTAATATAATATTGTAAATTTTTGTTGAAATTAGAAATGACAAAAAAAAATGTCATCCTTATTAAAATAGAAATTACCTCTTTATTTGTAATATGGATCATTAGAGAAAAAAAATAGACAATAAAAATTATATTTTTATTGTAGTAACATTAGAAAAGAGTAGACAATAGGAATTGTATTTTTATTGTAATATGAACCATTAAATAGAGTGAACAACTAGGATTGTTAACAAATAAAATTTTATATTCTATTTGTAAATAAAAAAAAAGAGGGATTGGTATTCATATTTTTATTTACATGTTATTTGTAAATAAAAAGGCTTATTCAGGATTTATATTTTTATTTACAATCCATGTATAGATAAAATAGCAAGATTGTTATTTTTATTTACACTTCATGTGTAAATAAAAAGACAAGATTAGAAAACACATCTTTATTTGCATTTTATTTGCGAATAAAAAGACAAAATAGTTTTATACATTTTTATTTACATCCTATGTGTAAAATAAAAGACAAAATTTGTAAACTCACTTTTATTTACATTTTACTTGTAAATAATAAAAGCTAAAATAAAGGTTAGTATATTTATTGTAAAATTATTACAATAGAAAGAAGATGACATTAAAGGTTTCATTTTATTTATACCTTTGTATTAAATAAAAGATTTTACATTAAAGGTTATACCTTTATTGTAGTATTGTTTTCAAATGTAAAGATTATGATAAAAGAATCCATTTTTGTTGTAACTTTGTAAAATAAAAATGTTTTATTGTTTTTATAGATTAAAATAAAACGGTTAGACTTAAAAGACATACTTTTAGTGTCATATTAAATCAAAAAAAAAAACTTACTTTTTATTTACATTTTATAATGTAGATATCACTTGAAAACAAAACTTTTTATTTATTTATTTACATTTTATAATATAAATATGACTTGAAACAATAATTTTTTTTTTAAAATATAAATATAACTTGAAACCAAATTTACTTCTTTATTTGTGTTCTTAAAACACAAATATAACTTGAGTACAAAACTTATATTTTTATTTGTGTTCTCAAAACACAAATATGACTTGAAATAAAAATTTACTTTTTATTTACATTTTATAATGTAAATATGACTTGAAACTCACATATTAGAAATGTATTTATATTTGCGCTCCTTATCGCAAATAAAACACAAATGTTAGAAATACATTTTTATTTGGATTCATTATTAGCAAAACATAGTTATTAAAACCAATATATTCACTTTGTCAAATATGGTTTTGTCAAAACATATCTATTAGAAATAAAGCATTTATGGAAACCAAATATTCATTTGTGTCAAATTTTGTTGATTTAAAACAAAAGTAGTGCTTTTGTCAAATCCTGTTAGTGTAAACAAAAGTAATGTTTTGTCGAACATGTTAACTGAAATATAACTTGTCCTCTTTATTTGTATTCACATATACAAATAAAACATTGAAATATAATTTGTTCTTTTATTTGTATTCACATATACAAACAAAACATTAAAATATATATAATAGAATTTGTTCTTTTGTTTATATTCACATATACAAACATACATAAAAATAAAATTTGTTCCTTTTATTTGTATTCAAGAATACAAGTAATCATAGAAAATAAATTTTGTCCTTTTATTTGTATCCTCGAATACAAATAAAACACTGAAAACAAAAGTTCACTTTTCATTTGTAGTCACAAATACAAATATACACTGAAAATAAACTTGTTCTTTTATTTGTATCTACAAATGCAAATGTACATAGAAAAACAAAATTCGTTCTTTTATTTGCATTCACTAAGGCAAAGATATATTGAAATCAAAGTTTATTCTTTTATTTGCATCCACTTATGCGAATATATTTTGCAAATGAAATTTGTTCTTTTATGTGCACTCATTAATGCAAATATATTTTAAAAAGAAAGTTGTTCTTTTATTTGCACTCACTAATGCAAATATACATTGAAAATAAGTTTGTGCTTTTCTTTTGTTTCCATTCACTCAAAGGTCATTTTTGTTAAAACATGATTTGGAAATAAAACATAACTTTTATTTGTGTTCTCAAACACAAACATTACATAGAAAAATCAACATGACCTTTATTTGTGTTCTCGAACACAAATATGACGTAGAAGAATAAATGGTCCTTTTATTTTGTTCTCTAACATGTAATTAAAGTTGTACATTTTTGTTTGCGTTCCCTAATGTAAACATAACATGATTTTAAAGTGGTACATTTTTATTTTCATTTTCAATGCGAATAAAACATTGAAAATAAAATTTACATTTTGATTGCATTCCAGAATGCAAATAAAACATAGAAAATAATAAGAGGATTGTACATTAATATATATATTCTTAATGAAGTTCATCTTCCATTAAGGAGATTAGTTAAATCAAAATAGACATTTTGTCAAAATGAATTAGTTAAAGCAAATCATATATTTTGGCAAAACATATACTTTTGTCAAAATAGATTAGTCGAGTCAAAGTACACCTTTTTGTCCTAATGGCTCAGTTGAAACTAAAATATATATTTTGGTCCAAAATAAGAATTGCTAATATAAAAGAGACACATTCTTGTCATAATTATATGTTGTGTATTACACTTCCATTCACAAGTTATCCGACTTGTGTATGTGATTGGGACGATAATTTCCACACATCGCCCAAGTGCACAAATAATTTATGATTTGTTTGTTGGTTGAAACCCCACACGGGTGTTGGGATGAAAATTAACATACACTAATCCCAATATTTAAATGTATGTTGATCGTTAGATCGACAGGCTGCGATGAGCGTTATTATTTAATTTTAACGCTTACACAGTGAAATTTACACTTTGGATGTTAATGGATGACTTGATGATTATACTGTTATGGTCATATATATGGTGTGTGTGAAATCCATATAATCCAATTATATGGTAAATGGTTGAGTCGCATTTCGATTCAGGTGTTCTTTTCAATAAGAATATTTTTACATTAGAAATTCTTTTTATATAAAGAATATTTTTTAATTAAGTATATGTTAAAACAACGAATATTTTTAAGAGATAAAAGGTTATAATATGAAGAATACTTCACATTTAAAAATCTTTTATAAAGTATATTTTTAATGATTATTTTAAAATTTGTTCTTATAATAATGAATTAATATTTAAAGAGAGACCTTTTAATTAAGATTACTAGAATTGCAATCATATTTTGTGATAAGAAATAAATTGAGATGTGGAGTAGATTTATCGTGGACGGTGTTTTTAAACAACATTTGTCCTTTAATCCAATTTACATTGAAATTACTATTTGGACTTTATAAATCTATTTTATAAATTTAAAAGGGCATTTTCTAAAAATCTAATTTTCCAATTTAATATATTAAATTGGAATTAAGTGGAAATTCGATTGGTAATAATCGAAATGGGCTTCTGTAAAAGAAGACCGATATTATATATGGAATTTAAGAGGTTTTGCCGTTATTCCATGTATATTATTAGTCCGATACAGGAATTTATATCGATTATGTATTGATTTGATTTCTGTGGAATTCCATATTTTGGAAATTGATTTATGGGTTTATCGTGAACTGTGTTTAAAGGACACTAGTTCTTTAACCTGTTTAAGATAGGATTTATTCCTTAAAAATAAATGATATTGTAATAATGTTTTTTAATATCAAATAAAACTGGAGTTTTAATAAGTCTTTTAAGGAAGATTTAAGATTTAATTTATTAAATTATCTTTGATAAATTAATGAGAATCTTTTAATATGAATATTGTAACAACCCGCAAATTCTGGGCCAGTTTAAAATTTTTATTTTGGCAATTTTGGCGAATTTTGAATATTTAAAATAGATTATTTTAAATAATATCGACGTGAAATTTATTTTGAATATAATTAGAACGTATATATTATACGCGTCGTCGTTAGAATATAATAATTATATATAATTATAAATAGAATTGAAAATGGCGCGGTAGTTCGATAATTCGATTTCAAACTTCAATTGAATGTACCGGGTGCAAAACAATCCGGATTTTAGTGAAACCAAAAATCATAGGATCTATTTGATAATATCTTTCCAACGAATCCGAAGAATCGAGATTTCATCTTAGGAATGATAAGATATGTCCAGTTGAAAATTCTGAATAGTCGCTATGGAATTCAGGCCCTTAAAAATGGACATTTTGCAAATGACCTCGGATTTCGATGAAACCACTTTTGTTAGATCCGCAGTGTCAAGTTATTGCTAGGTTTCAAATTTCATAATTTTTCGAATCGATATGTGAGCGTGGCAAAAGAAAACGCGTTTGACCAGTTTTCGTTGATTTTAATCGACTGGAAATTGGCCATTTTTCAAACGGTCTCAGAATTCGACGAAACTAGTTTTGTTAGGACCGTATCGTCAATACGAAGCTAGAAAATATTTTTCTAGAATTTTTCTAGTTAGTATGTGACCCCGGTAATTTGAAATGTACGTTTAAAATTCAATATAATGATTTAAATGAAAATTCAAAAGGAAACTGATTGTAACAGCCGAATCAGCTGACGATACATATCCCATTGTGTTCGGAATGGGGGTGAAACGCTATAGACGACAGGCGGTGGACCTCGTTTCGAGTTCGTTTATAAAAGTCAACTTTTTTAAATTAAATAAATAAAAAAAAAATATAAAATATATATCCCCCCTTTATTGGTTCTGCCCCCCCTAAATTTCATTTCAGATCGTATACATATAAAAAAAAAAAAAAAAAAAAAAAAAAAAAAGAAAAACCCAGACCTAATCGCTCGTCGCCTCCAGCCACCAACGATGGCCGCGCCACCACCAAGGGCACCACCGCACCCTCGTCTTCTCCCTCTCCTTACCGATCGAACCCCCAGATCCCACTTCCCAAAAATCGAGCCGCCCTCACCACGAACGAAGCCGCCGACGCCATCGAACACCACCACGAAACCGCCGACGCCTCCCTCTTCTTCTCTCCCCTTCGCCTGCGACACCCGACCCCGACCCGAACCCGCAAAACTCCCCCCCCCTGTTCGGCAAACCACTGTAAGTATAGTATTTTATTTTATTTTTATCTTTATTTTTAACTCTGTAATGCTATTTTTTTTTTAGGTTAATACTATTTTGATTTTATAAAAGATTTAAAAACTGTTTTTATAAAATGATTGAAACTGAATTTTTATAAAAACATAATTTAAAAACTGATTTTTTTTAAAGGAATAAAAACTGATTTTTTTTAAAGGAATAAAAACTGATTTTTTTTAAAGGAATAAAAACTGATTTTTTTTTTTAGGAATAAAAACTGATTTTTTTTAAAGGAATAAAAACTGATTTTTTTTAAAGGAATAAAAACTGATTTTTTTAAAGGAATAAAAACTGATTTTTTTTAAAGGAATAAAAACTGATTTTTTTTAAAGGAATAAAAACTGATTTTTTTTAAAGGAATAAAAACTGATTTTTTTAAAGGAATAAAAACTGATTTTTTTTAAAGGAATAAAAACTGATTTTTTTTAAAGGAATAAATAAAAACTGATTTTATAAAAAAAGAAAAGGAAAACTGATTTTATTTTAAGGTTTAATATAGGAAAAAGGTTTTAACTTTAAAATAGGAAAAGGTTTTAACTTTAAAAGGAAAAAGATTTGATCTTTATTAGAAAAAAAAAGAGGAAAACTTTTTATTAGAAAAGGCGAAGTCTATATTTTTGAAATGGAATTTTTATCTATATGGCATCGCAATAAAAAATTCGATTTTTATATATTGAATAGCATAAGAAAAATTCGATTTTTATATATTGAATAGCATAGTAAAAATTCAATTTTTGCATATGTAGAGAATACGGGCAATGAAAGTGAAGAAAGGCGATAACGACGAAGACTTCTGCAAAAGGAGAGTCAAGATGATTGGATAGCTATAAGTGAGAATTTCTCACCTTTCAATTTATTTTCTAGTTATATATATATGCTAGGATGCAGACGGTGCTTAGTAGCACCCGACACCCGTCCACAGACCATGGACTTGTTTGTTTGACTGTTTGGTGATTGATTGCGATATTGGCTTGAATGTGGTTTGTGGTGTGAATAATCGAATCGATAAATTGGTTAGGATTAGACGTGCGCCGTTATAAGGCGAAGGAGTAAGGCTAGGTTAGACCCTTACTCCAAATTTTGTGGTTTGCATAATGAAATTGATTTGATTGATGAGTGAATGGCGTGGGCCTTCACTAGACCGGGGACAAGGCTAGGCCTCGTCCCGTTTCTAGTATCGTGCCGTTATGCCGCCGAAATTTTCTAAAATAAAGTTAGAAAAATAAAAATAGCATTTTATTTAAAGAATGAACTGAATAGAAATTCATATGTTAAAATAAAATGTGTTATCGTTAAAAATATAATTTTTAACGTGAATGTGAATAAATAAATATTCATTTACAAACCAGACGGTTTGTTTATGTACACCTATTTGAATGACGTTGATTGGGTCGATAAATTTTACACATCGCCCAACTGCACAAATAAAATATGTGTTTGATTGTTTGAAACCCCACACGGGTGTTAGGATGAAATTTGAAGTTCACTCATCCTGATTGATTAAATATGTCAATCGATTGATTGACAGGCTGTTATAAGCATTAGATATCTATATTTGATGCTTATACAGTGTAGTGCACCTTGGTTGATGGTTGATTATTTTTCAAGGCTATTATACATGTGTTGTATGAAAATCCATATAATTAACTTTATATGGTAATTGATTGGGCCTCATTCCAGTTTTAAAATAGAAATATTTGAAAAAGAAATATTTGAAATAGAATATTTGAAAATAGAACTTTATGAAGCCGTGTTGATTTGATTGACGCCATTTTGACGTGAACGATATTTATATCGATTTTATCGATTTTGAATTGAATTGAAAACGATTTCGAAATGAATTGAATTGAAAACGATTTCGAAATGAATTGAATTGAAAACGATTTCGAAATGAATTGAATTGAAAACGATTTCGAAATGAATTGAATTGAAAACGATTTCGAAATGAATTGAATTGAAAACGATTTCGAAATGAATTGAATTGAAAACGATTTCGAAATGAATTGAATTGAAAACGATTTCGAAATGAATTGAATTGAAAACGATTTCGAAATGAATTGAATTGAAATAGAAGTTGAAATAGAATTTGAAACGAATTTAAAACTATTTATATAATTCGTTTTAAATAGAAATCGACGAAATATATATTATATATATTATATATATAATATAATGGCCTGAATAGAACGCGCCGCGCCGCGGCAGTTCGCGAATTTCGACCATTTATTTCAAACGGACATTACGGGAGATCCGACCGTCGGATTCTCCTAAAACCGGAACCGTTGGGTTCGTATCGAAAAGAGCTTTCTAATGAATGTTAGAAATTTGAAATCTAACGGTTGGATTTGGAGATACGTCCAAATCAAATTCGAAAAAGGTCGCTGTAAGTGCAGTTCGATGGCCATTGTTGGAAATCGACTGTACGGGCCTTGATAAAATTATTAAAAATAGTAATAATTTGTGTAAAATCATAAGAAATGATTTAGAAAGAATTGGGATGAAAAAACTCCATATTTGAAAAGATAAAAATAGATTTTTATCGAAATGAACTAGTTTTGAACTAGAATTATAATTCTATTTATTTTTAAATAAATAAATTGAATTTGAAAAGGGTTTTGAACATAACCAAAATTTCCAATGATTGCATTGGAGTGGATTTGAATCGAAATTGTCTTCGGAATATTTCGATGTTGGAATTTGTGATTATACGGATGTTGTTACGGAAATTTGAAAGATATATATTTATATCGTTATTTCCAATACGACATTTGTTAATCGTAGAATTTGATATTGAATATAAGCCGATATATTTTCTATTCAGAGCCTTATATTGAATGTCAAATGGGATTTGGGTTTGTCGTGAATGGTGTCTTCACTAACACTGTTCTTGAACCCAGTTGAGAAATGATTAAATCTTTTTATTTAGATTTAATGAAGTGTACCAATTAAATAATATTTAATTGGAATTGAATTGATATTGATTTTTGGGTTTATCGTGAACAGTGTTTTAAATAACACTTGTTCTTTAACCCGATAATTAATGAATGTGATTTGGGTTTGTCGTGAATGGTGTCTTCACTAACACTGTTCTTGAACCCAGTTGAGAAAAGATTAAATCTTTTTATTTAGATTTAATGAAGTGTACCAATTAAATAATATTTAATTGGAATTGAATGGATATTGATTTTTGGGTTTATCGTGAACAGTGTTTTAAATAACACTTGTTCTTTAACCCGATAATTAATGGGATGTGACTTTGGGTTTATCGTGAACCGTGTTTTAAATGACACTGATTCTTTAACCCAGTCACAGATTAAAACTAAGTGGAGTTTTAATGAATCTTTAATTAGATTGAAAAGATCGAGAATGGAGTATCACCAGTTTTGCTCCAGGCGATAGTTAAATCTTTAATTAGATTTGAATGTGAAATTTAGAAACTAACTGTCGGTTAGCTAAGTAGAATGGTTTTCTGGATATTGATCTGATGTTGGTTTCGGCCTTCGGGGTTAATATTTGGGGAATTATTCTCTTGATTAATTTACTGTTAGTGACTAATGAATTGGAATGAGGCGTATGTTGTGTTTGTGTAACACGTATTTAAAATATACGCGAGTTATTCGGAAAGACCGGGTTTATCCCATTCTGAATAACTGATGCGACGATAAGTCGAAGATGAAGACGATGGTTGAAGACCGGAGGTCTTCACGTCGTTTGGGTGATAACTGATGATCTTGATTGGGCTGTACACCCAAGAAGATGGAAACAGTTAGTGATCGTCCAGACGTACTTGGAGATCGATGGATATGCGGGGTACTAGGTGCCTCCGGTTTCGTTCAGACCCAGAACGGACTTGTAAATGGACTGTGTGTCTGACATCGGATTTCATTCTGTGTGACTGATATCGGTTGCATAGGATGGTTTGCCTGTGTGGCATGCTAAGATGCAAATGATCAAGGCTTCTGTTGAAAAGCAAAGTCTTGTGGTGATGATCAAAGCACGGCCTTTGTGGCGTAGCTTTGTGTAACGTTTACCTCGCGTGTTTCACACCCGGTATGAACCAAAAACGGGAGACGGACCTCAGCGAGGACTTGCGTTTCTTTCTAGCTAGAAGTGGCGTCAGTGGTTTTTCACGCCCTGACGAGTTTGACTTATGTGGTTGTTGCTGTTGCGAGGCGCCTCGGTTATATCGGTTTCGGCCGATGCTTCTGGTCGGCTGACGGACCAGACTTACACCCCATAGGGTGGGGAAACGTAGTGTTCAGGCATTTTAATCCACATCGGTGGACCGGCCCTGTCGCTCCAAGGGCCCACCTGAGTCTGGGTCCTGTGGCTCGGGCTAGAGAGTCACAAATCGGTTGAGGATCTTGCCCCTAGCCTCGGTTCATAGATGGAAATCCAATTTCCAAATACGTGACATTTGCGGTTTTATTTGTAAACCTATATATGGCGACATAGTGGCATGGGACGCTCATGTCGCCTATGATTGATACTTATGATTTGAAGTTGTTTTATACACTATGCACTTATAATAGTATCAAAAGATTTGTTTTAGACGTATCAAGCATGCTTTGGCTGTTATAAGGGAAAACCCTATCCCCCGGCTTGCGATTGCATTGTGTGATAGGACCTGGGTCATATAACAGCTTCATTTTTCTTTATTTAGCATTGCGCTGTTTGTTTTAAGCACTGGTATTCTTGGGAGGAAACCCGTTCCGTGTTATACGGCGTGGTCCCTTGATTTACCTAACTTTCAAAATAAAGATTAACTGTTTTAGTTCTCACACCAGTCACATGACTGACCTGGAGTTTATTGTTTTAACCTAAACTCTGGGTGCCCCTATTTTGACACGGGCAGCTAGTAGTTTTGGTTTTGCAGATTTATATTCACAGGATCCTGGTTTACAGCTGGAACGATATCCGGAAAGCTTTGTATCCGTATATCTTCTTCTAGTTGTGTATTGTATTATTTTCCGCTGCTATGTATTTAAATGTAATTTAAATCTCTGATATTTCTGTGTAATATTCCTTTATACTCTGTATATTCTTGTAATCTGATGCACTGTTGTAATATATAATGAAATGTTCTTCTGTATGCGTTCTGTTGTGGCTTGTTCTCGAACTATCCGACGCTTTCCTTTACGGGGAAGTTGCGGGTTTTCACATTTGGTATCGAAGCTTTGGTTTACAAAGCAGAGAACAAGACACATTAGAACCATACGAAAGAATTCATCAGATAATTGGATTAGTAATATCCAATGGGATGACTCGTTAGAGATGGGATCAGTAGTATCCTAGAACGAGTGTGAAGAGTATATTTTTAAAATAAAACCAATTTTGTTTTGAAAATTTAAATCAACTATTCGTATTTGATTATTTATTTATATTGATTTTGGACAATTCAGTATATAAAGAATTTGCATATACGCCTTGCAAACGTATATTCAAAGTTTTAATATATTGGATAGATATAGCATCGCACTCTAGTCGCCCGGAGATGATATTGATGATAGCGATCGCATCATCAACATTTATGTTCGAGTTTCGAAGGTGTGATATCTATATATTTCCATTAGACTGGTGTGAGAACCAAATCTTATATAGCTAGAACACTTTGTTGTGAATTGACATCAAAAACATGATTTTTGTATATGTATCAAAATTATGAATTTGAAACTCTAATTCACTAATTGATTGATGTTTGTGTTGGTTGTTTATTTGTTTGCTAATTTTTAGCCATTTACCCTAACTAAATCAAATATTGAATTGTATTGAAAATTGGTCGCATTTGCTTGCATATACATATACTTATATTGAACAGGTCATAGCAAGGAGGCTAGAGCCAGAGAATAAAATTTGTTTGCCCGACAAATAGGTACATGTTTACTACATAATTTCCTGTTTTGTTTGGGTGATGATGATTTTGTGAGCCTATTGGCTAGCCGCTTGGCTTTTTCTTTTTCTTTTTGAGATCTGAAGGACCGGGGAAGCTATTTGAAATTCCCCGATGCTCCCGGTGCAGGGGAGGTTATGGCGAAATTTTTCGAAAATTTAGGGTGTTAGCCAAATTTTTGAAGTTTTGAAAATTCTCAGAAACTAAAAAGTTGGAGAACGAAAGCCAGACCGAGCGTAGAGCTGAATAATCAAACCACTTTCGACTTTGTTCCTTTTCGGGGACGAAAAGTTTTAAGTGGGGGAGATTGTAACAACCCGCAAATTCTGGGCCAGTTTAAAATTTTTATTTTGGCAATTTTGGCGAATTTTGAATATTTAAAATAGATTATTTTAAATAATATCGACGTGAAATTTATTTTGAATATAATTAGAACGTATATATTATACGCGTCGTCGTTAGAATATAATAATTATATATAATTATAAATAGAATTGAAAATGGCGCGGTAGTTCGATAATTCGATTTCAAACTTCAATTGAATGTACCGGGTGCAAAACAATCCGGATTTTAGTGAAACCAAAAATCATAGGATCTATTTGATAATATCTTTCCAACGAATCCGAAGAATCGAGATTTCATCTTAGGAATGATAAGATATGTCCAGTTGAAAATTCTGAATAGTCGCTATGGAATTCAGGCCCTTAAAAATGGACATTTTGCAAATGACCTCGGATTTCGATGAAACCACTTTTGTTAGATCCGCAGTGTCAAGTTATTGCTAGGTTTCAAATTTCATAATTTTTCGAATCGATATGTGAGCGTGGCAAAAGAAAACGCGTTTGACCAGTTTTCGTTGATTTTAATCGACTGGAAATTGGCCATTTTTCAAACGGTCTCAGAATTCGACGAAACTAGTTTTGTTAGGACCGTATCGTCAATACGAAGCTAGAAAATATTTTTCTAGAATTTTTCTAGTTAGTATGTGACCCCGGTAATTTGAAATGTACGTTTAAAATTCAATATAATGATTTAAATGAAAATTCAAAAGGAAACTGATTGTAACAGCCGAATCAGCTGACGATACATATCCCATTGTGTTCGGAATGGGGGTGAAACGCTATAGACGACAGGCGGTGGACCTCGTTTCGAGTTCGTTTATAAAAGTCAACTTTTTTAAATTAAATAAATAAAAAAAAAATATAAAATATATATCCCCCCTTTATTGGTTCTGCCCCCCCTAAATTTCATTTCAGATCGTATACATATATAAAAAAAGAAAAAAAAAAGAAAAAGAAAAACCCAGACCTAATCGCTCGTCGCCTCCAGCCACCAACGATGGCCGCGCCACCACCAAGGGCACCACCGCACCCTCGTCTTCTCCCTCTCCTTACCGATCGAACCCCCAGATCCCACTTCCCAAAAATCGAGCCGCCCTCACCACGAACGAAGCCGCCGACGCCATCGAACACCACCACGAAACCGCCGACGCCTCCCTCTTCTTCTCTCCCCTTCGCCTGCGACACCCGACCCCGACCCGAACCCGCAAAACTCCCCCCCCCTGTTCGGCAAACCACTGTAAGTATAGTATTTTATTTTATTTTTATCTTTATTTTTAACTCTGTAATGCTATTTTTTTTTTAGGTTAATACTATTTTGATTTTATAAAAGATTTAAAAACTGTTTTTATAAAATGATTGAAACTGAATTTTTATAAAAACATAATTTAAAAACTGATTTTTTTTAAAGGAATAAAAACTGATTTTTTTTAAAGGAATAAAAACTGATTTTTTTTAAAGGAATAAAAACTGATTTTTTTTTAAAGGAATAAAAACTGATTTTTTTTAAAGGAATAAAAACTGATTTTTTTTAAAGGAATAAAAACTGATTTTTTTAAAGGAATAAAAACTGATTTTTTTTAAAGGAATAAAAACTGATTTTTTTTAAAGGAATAAAAACTGATTTTTTTTAAAGGAATAAAAACTGATTTTTTTAAAGGAATAAAAACTGATTTTTTTTAAAGGAATAAAAACTGATTTTTTTTAAAGGAATAAAAACTGATTTTTTTTTTTAGGAATAAAAACTGATTTTTATATGTTGAACTTCGAAAGAAAAATATGATTTTTATATATTGAACTTCGAGATAAAAATATGATTTTTATATATTGAACTTCGAGATAAAAATATGATTTTTATATATTGAACTTCGAGATAAAAATATGATTTTTATATATTGAACTTCGAGATAAAAATATGATTTTTATATATTGAACTTTGAAATAAAAATTCGATTTTTATATATTGAACTTTGAAATAAAAATTCGATTTTTATATATGGAATAGCGAAGTAAAAATTCGATTTTTACATATGTAGAGAATGCGGGCAACGAAAGTGACAAAAGGCGATAGCGATGAAGATTTCTATCAATAAAGTGCCGTGGAGCTAGGATAGCTATATGTGAGAATTTCTCACCTCTCAATTTTATTTTCTAGTTATATATATATACTAGGATGCAGACGGTGCTTAGTAGCACCCGACACAATCGTCCACAGACCATGGACTTGTTTGTTTGGTTGCATAGATTAGTTGAGTTATTTGTTTGAATTGAATTGTTTGGTGAGATTGAAATTGATATGATTGATATGTGAATGGCGTGGGCCTTCACTAGACCGGGGATAAGGCTAGGCCTCGTCCCGTTTCTAGTATCGTGCCGTTATGCCGCCGAAATTTTCTAAAATATGTTAGAAAAATAAAAATACCATTTTATTTAAAGAATGAACTGAATAGAAATTCATATGTTAAAATAAAATGTTTTATCGTTAAAAATATAATTTTTAACGTGAATGTGAATAAATAAATATTCATTTACAAGCCGGACGGTTTGTTTATGTACACCTATTTGAAGGACATTGATTGGGTCGATAAATTTTACACATCGCCCAACTGCACGAATAAAAATCGGTGTTTGATTGTTTGAAACCCCACACGGGTGTTAGGATGAAATTTGAAGTTCACTCATCCTGATTGATTAAATATGTCGATCGATTGATTGACAGGCTGTTATGAGCGTTGAATATCTATATTTGGTGCTTATACAGTGTAGTGCACTTTGGTTGATGGTTGATTATTTTCAATGTTATTATATACATGTGTTGTATGAAAATCCATATAATTAATTTTATACGGTAATTGATTGGGCCTCATTCCAATCGTGAAAATAAAGAATATTTTGATAATAACAAATATTTTGACAATAGGAAATATTTGAAATAGAATATTTGAAAATAGAAATTTATGAAGCCGTGTTGATTAGATTGACGCCATTTTGACGTAAACGATATTTTTATCGATTTTATTCATTTTAAAGTGAATATTGAAAAGTAATCTCGAAATCGAATATTTCGAAATGAATTGAATCGAAATATTTCGAAATGAATTGAATCGAAATATTTCGAAATGAATTGAATCGAAAACGATTTCGAAATGAATTGAATTGATAACGATTTCGAAATGAATTGAATTGATAACGATTTCGAAATGAATTGAATTGAAAACGATTTCGAAATGAATTGAATTGAAAACGATTTCGAAATGAATTGAATTGAAAACGATTTCGAAATGAATTGAATTGAAAACGAATTCAAATTGAATTGAAAGCGAATTGAAATGAATTCAAATTGAATTGAAATTTGAATTGAATAGAAATGAATTTTGAAACGAATTTATAAAGAAGAATTCAATTTTACTTTGAATTGAAATGGAAGTTGAAATAGATTTTGAAACGAATTTTAAAACTATTTATATAATTCGTTTTGAATAGAAATCGACGAAATATATTATATATATATTATATATATAATATAATGGCCTGAATAGAACGCGCCGCGCCGCGGCAGTTCGCGAATTTCGACCATTTATTTCAAACGAACATTACGGGAGATCCGACCGTCGGATTCTCCTAAAACCGGAACCGTTGGGTTCGTATCGAAAAGAGCTTTCTAACGAATATTAGAAATTTGAAATCTAACGGTTGGATTTGGAGATACGTCCAAATCAAATTCGAAAAAGGTCGCTGTAAGTGCAGTTCGATGGCCATTGTTGGAAATCGACTGTACGGGCCTTGATAAAATTATTAAAAATAGTAATAATTTGTGTAAAATCATAAGAAATGATTTAGAAAGAATTGGGATGAAAAACTCCCTATTTGAAAAGATAAAAATAGATTTTTATCGAAATGAACTAGTTTTGAACTAGAATTAGAATTCTATTTATTTTTAAATAAATAAATTGAATTAGAAAAGGGTTTTAAAAATAACCAGAATATCCAATGATTGCATTGGAGTGGATTCGAATCGAAATTGTCTTCGGAATATTTCGATGTTGGAATTCGTGATTATACAGGTGTTGTTATGGAAATTTGAAAGATATATTTGTATCGTTATTTCCAATACGACATTTGTTAATCGTAGAATTTGATATTGAATATAAGCCGATATATTTTCTATTCAGAGCCTTATATTGAATATCAAATGTGATTTGGGTTTGTCGTGAATGGTGTCTTCACTAACACTGTTCTTGAACCCAGTTGAGAAATGATTAAATCTTTTTATTTAGATTTAATGAAGTGTACCAATTAAATGATATTTAATTGGAATTGAATTGATATTGATTTTTGGGTTTATCGTGAACAGTGTTTTAAATAACACTCGTTCTTTAACCCGATCATTAATGAAATGTGATTTTGGGTTGTCGTGAACGGTATCTTCAATAATACAGTTCTTAGACCTAAAGGAGTTAAGAAGATCAGAAACGAACTGGAGATTAGTTAAGTTGAATAGTTTCCGAGGTATTGATCTGATGTTGGTTTCGGCCTTCGGGATTAATAATTAGGGAATTGCTCACTTGCTAATTTACAATTAGGGACTGATTGAAATGTGATGTGATTTTGGGTTTATCGTGAACCGTGTTTTAAATGACACTGATTCTTTAACCCAGTCACAGATTAAAACTAAGTGGAGTTTTAATGAATCTTTAATTAGATTGAAATAATCGAAATGGAGTATCACCAGTTTTGCTCCAGGCGATAGTTAAATCTTTAATTAGATTTAAAACGTGAAAAGGTAATTGAATTTACCGATAACACTGTGGTGTTAGATATGAAGTATTACCAGTTTTACTTCATGGGATGAATAGGTTGGGATTGGGAAATTAAAACAAATGATTAGCCAAATTTTTCAAAAATTTAGGGGAGGTTATGGCGAAATTTTTCAAAAATTTAGGGTGTTAGCCAAATTTTTGAAATTTTGAAAAACCTCAGAAACTAAAGAGTTGGAGAATGGAAGCCAGATCGAACGTAGAGTTGAATGATCAAACCACTTTCGACTTTGTTCCTTTTCGGGGACGAAAAGTTTTAAGTAGGGGAGATTGTAACAACCCGGAAAATCTGGGCCAGTTTAAAATTTTTATTTTGGCAATTTTAGCGAATTTTGATTATTTAAGATAGATTATTTTAAATAATATCGACGAGAAATTTATTTTGAATAGAATTCAACGTATATATATTATACGCGTCGTCGATAGAATATAAATATTTATATATAATTATAAAAGGAATTGAAAATGGCGCGGTAGTTCGATAATTCGATTTCAAACTTCAATTGAATGTACCGGGTGCAGAACAATCCGGATTTTAGTGAAACCAAAATTAATGGAATCTAATAGTGAATATCTTTCCAACGAATCCGAAAAATTAAAAGTTCGTAGCGGGAATCAAAAGATATGTCCAGTTGAAAATTCTGAATAGTCGCTATGGAATTCAGGCCCTTAAAAATGGACATTTTGCAAATGACCTCGGATTTCGACGAAACCAGTTTTGTTGGGTCCGTGATGTTAAATTATTGCTAGGTTTCAAATTTCATAATTTTTCGAATCAATATGTGAGCGTGGTAAAGGAAAACGCGTTTGACCAGTTTCAGTTGATTTTAATCGACTGGAAATTGGCCATTTTTCAAATAATCTCAGAATTCGACGAAACTAGTTTTGTTAGGACCGTATCGTCAATACGAAGCTAGAAAATATTTTTCTGCCATTTTTAGAATTCGTATGTGGCCCCGGTAATTTGAAATGTACGTTTAAAATTCAATATAGTGATTTAAATGTAAATTAAAGGGAAACTGATCGAAACGGTCGATTCAGCTTGCGGTACATATCCCATTGTGTTCGGAATGGGGGTGAAACGCTATGGGCGGCAGGCGGTGGACCTCGTTTTGAGGTCGTATGTGAAAGTCAACTTTTTAATAATTAAATAATAATAAAAAAAAAAAAAAAATTCCCTTTATCTCTCTGGCCCCCCCCCCCCCCCCCGTTCACTCTGTCAAAATCGAATTAAAAAAAAAAAAAAAAAAAAAAAGAGAGAGAAGGAGGAGCAGCGTCGCCCCTCCGTTCAGCGCGCCACCGCGCTGAGGAACGCACAGCCCACCTCAGTAGCCCCTCTCACTTCGATCTCCTCCTCTACCCTCTCTACTCCCCTTCAGTCAGAACGAGACCCGCCCAAACCCCCAACCGACGCCGCCACCAGGACTCCGAGTTCACCATCGAGCCAGCGCCTGGAAGCTCCTTCGACGCTCGACAACGTGGAGCGGTCTGATCTCGGCCAAGATTCACCGATTGAACAGGATTTCGAAACCAAGTCTCGAATCAATTAACTGAGGTACAGATTTATATAAATCTACATTGTTTAAAACAGTTTTTATTATATAAATTTCCATTGTTTAAAATCAGTTTAAAAATAATGATACATTGTTTTAAAAAAATTCAGTTTTGAATATATAAAATGCAGTTTTTTTTTTTTTTTTTTTTTTTTTTTTTGAAAGTATAAAATTCAGTTTTGAATATATAAAATGCAGTTTTAAGAAATAACATTGTTTTAAAATAGAATTGATCCTGAAAAATATAATAACTATTAAACTTCAGATTAAAAATGTGATTTTTATCTATTGAACTTCAGATTAAAAATGTGATTTTTATATGTTAAACTTCAGATTAAAAATGTGATTTTTATATGTTAAACTTCAGATTAAAAATGTGATTTTTATATGTTAAACTTCGAATTAAAAATATGATTTTTATATGTTAAACTTCGAATTAAAAATATGATTTTTATATGTTAGACTTCAAAGTAAAAATTCGATTTTTATATATTGAATAGCAAAGTCGAAATTCGATTTTTATATATTGAACTTTGAACTAAAAATTCGATTTTTATATATTGAATAGCGAACTAAAAATTCGATTTTTATATATTGAATAGCGAACTAAAAATTCGATTTTTATATATTGAATAGCGAACTAAAAATTCGATTTTTATATATTGAATAGCGAACTAAAAATTCGATTTTTATATATTGAATAGCGAACTAAAAATTCGATTTTTATATATTGAATAGCATAGTAAAAATTCAATTTTTACATATGTAGAGAATACGGGCAATGAAAGTGAAGAAAGGCGATAAAGACGAAGACTTCTGCAAAAGGAGAGTCAAGATGATTGGATAACTATATGTGAGAATTTCTCACCTTTCTATTTCTTTTCTAGTTATATATATATATATACTAGGATGCAGACGGTGCTTAGTAGCACCCGACACAATCGTCCACAGACCATGGACTTGTTTGTTTGGCTGTTTGGTTATTGATTGTGATATTGGTTTGAATGTGATTTGTGGTATGAAAAATCGAATCGATGAATTGGTTAGGATTAGACGTGCGCCGTTATAAGGCGAAGGAGTAAGGCTAGGTTAGACCCTTACTCCAAATTTTGTGGTTTGCATAACGAAAGTGAATTTGATTGATGTGTGAATGGCGTGGGCCTTCACTAGACCGGGGATTAGGCTAGGCCTTGTCCCGTTTCTAGTATCGTGCCGTTATGCCGCCGAAATTTTCTAAAATATGTTAGAAAAATAAAAATATCATTTTATTTAATAAATGAATTGAATAGAAATTCATAGGTTAAAATAAAATGTTTTATCGTTAAAAATATAATTTTTAACGTGAAGTGAATAAAATAAAATATTCATTTATAAACCGGACGGTTTGTTTATGTACACCTATTTGAATGACATTGATTGGGACGATAAATTTTACACATCGCCCAACTGCACGAATAAAATTCTGTGTTTGATTGTTTGAAACCCCACACGGGTGTTGGGATGAAATTTGAAGTTCACTCATCCTGATTGATTAAATATGTCGATCGATCGATTGACAGGCTGTTATAAGCGTTGAATATCTATATTTGATGCTTATCCAGTGTAGTGCACTTTGGTTGATGGTTGATTATTTTTCAATGCTATGATATACATTCACCCAAACGACGTGAAGACCTCCGGTCTTCGACCATCGTCTTCATCTTCGACTTATCGTCGTATCAGTTATTCAGAATGGGATAAACCCGGTCTTTCCGAATAACTCGCGTATATATTATAAAAGTGTTACACAAACACAACATACGCCTCATTCCAACTCATTAGTCATTAACCGTAAATTAATCAAGAGAATAATTCCCCAAATATTAACCCCGAAGGCCGAAACCAACATCAGATCAATATCCAGAAAACCATTCTACTTAGCTAACCGACAGTTAATTTCTAAATTTCACGTTCAAATCTAATTAAAGATTTAACTATCGCCTGGAGCAAAACTGGTGATACTCCATTCTCGATCTTTTCAATCTAATTAAAGATTCATTAAAACTCCACTTAGTTTTAATCTGTGACTGGGTTAAAGAATCAGTGTCATTTAAAACACGGTTCACGATAAACCCAAAGTCACATCCCATTAATTATCGGGTTAAAGAACAAGTGTTATTTAAAACACTGTTCACGATAAACCCAAAAATCAATATCCATTCAATTCCAATTAAATATTATTTAATTGGTACACTTCATTAGATCTAAATCAAAAGATTTAATCTTTTCTCAGCTGGGTTCAAGAACAGTGTTAGTGAAGACACCATTCACGACAAACCCAAATCACATTCATTAATTATCGGGTTAAAGAATAAGTGTTATTTAAAACACTGTTCACGATAAACCCAAAAATCAATATCCATTCAATTCCAATTAAATATTATTTAATTGGTACACTTCATTAAATCTAAATAAAAAGATTTAATCATTTCTCAACTGGGTTCAAGAACAGTGTTAGTGAAGACACCATTCACGACAAACCCAAATCACATTCATTAATTATCGGGTTAAAGAACAAGTGTTATTTAAAACACTGTTCACGATAAACCCAAAAATCAATATCAATTCAATTCCAATTAAATATTATTTAATTGGTACACTTCATTAAATCTGAATAAAAAGATTTAATCTTTTCTCACTTGGGTTCAAGAACAGTGTTAGTGAAGACACCATTCACGACAAACCCAAATCACATTCATTAATTATCGGGTTAAAGAACAAGTGTTATTTAAAACACTGTTCACGATAAACCCAAAAATCAATATCAATTCAATTCCAATTAAATATTATTTAATTGGTACACTTCATTAAATCTAAATAAAAAGATTTAATCTTTTCTCACTTGGGTTCAAGAACAGTGTTAGTGAAGACACCATTCACGACAAACCCAAATCACATTTGATATTCAATATAAGGCTCTGAATAGAAAATATATCGGCTTATATTCAATATCAAATTCTACGATTAACAAATGTCGTATTGGAAATAACGATATACATATATATCTTTCAAATTTCCGTAACAACATCCGTATAATCACAAATTCCAACATCGAAATATTCCGAAGACAATTTCGATTCAAATCCACTCCAATGCAATCATTGGAAACTTTGGTTATTTTCAAAACCCTTTTCGAATTCAATTTATTTATTCAAAAATAAATAGAATTATAATTCTAGTTCAAAACTAGTTCATTTCGATAAAAATCTATTTTTATCTTTTCAAATATGGAGTTTTTCATCCCAATTCTTTCTAAATCATTTCTTATGATTTTACACAAATTATTACTATTTTTAATAATTTTATCAAGGCCCGTACAGTCGATTTCCATCAATGGCCATCGAACTGCACTTAGAGCGACCTTTTTCGAATTTGATTTGGACGTATCTCCAAATCCAACCGTTAGATTTCAAATTTCTAATATTCGTTAGAAAGCTCTTTTCGATACGAACCCAACGGTTCCGGTTTTAGGAGAATCCGACGGTCGGATCTCCCGTAATGTCCGTTTGAAATAAATGGTCGAAATTCGCGAACTGCCGCGGCGCGGCGCGTTCTATTCAGGCCATTATATTATATATAATATATATATAATATATATATCGTCGATTTCTATTTAAAACGAATTATATAAATAGTTTTGAATTCGTTTCAAAAACATTTTCAACTTCCATTTCAATTCAAATCAAAATTGAATTCTTCTTTATAAATTCGTTTTAAAATCCATTTCTATTCAATTCAAATTTCAATTTGAATTTATTTCACTTCGCTTTCAATTCAATTCGAATTCATTTTCAATTCAATTCATTTCGAAATCGTTTTCAATTCAATTCATTTCGAAATCGTTTTCAATTCAATTCATTTCGAAATCGTTTTCAATTCAATTCATTTCGAAATCGTTTTCAATTCAATTCATTTCGAAATCGTTTTCAATTCAATTCATTTCGAAATCGTTTTCAATTCAATTCATTTCGAAATCGTTTTCAATTCAATTCATTTCGAAATCGTTATATATTCAATTCATTTCGAAATCGTTATATATTCAATTCATTTCGAAATCGTTATATATTCAATTCATTTCGAAATCGTTATATATTCAATTCATTTCGAAATCGTTATATATTCAATTCATTTCGAAATCGTTTCAAAATCGATATAAATATCGTTCACGTCAAAATGGCGTCAATCTAATCAACACGGCTTCATATATTCCTTTATTTTCAAATATTCTATTTCAAATATTTCTTTTTCAAATATTTTTTTTTCAAATACTGGAATGAGGCCCAATCAATTACCATATAAAATTAATTATATGGATTTTCATACAACACATGTATATAATAGCATTGAAAATAATCAACCATCAACCAAAGTGCACTACACTGTATAAGCATCAAATATAGATATTCAACGCTTATAACAGCCTGTCAATCGATCGATCGACATATTTAATCAATCAGGATGAGTGAACTTCAAATTTCATCCTAACACCCGTGTGGGGTTTCAAACAATCAAACACATATTTTATTTGTGCAGTTAGGCGATGTGTAAAATTTATCGACCCAATCAACGTCATTCAAATAGGTGTACATAAACAAACCGTCTGGTTTGTAAATGAATATTTATTTATTCACATTCACGTTAAAAATTATATTTTTAACGATAACACATTTTATTTTAACATATGAATTTCTATTCAGTTCATTCTTTAAATAAAATGCTATTTTTATTTTTCTAACTTATTTTAGAAAATTTCGGCGGCATAACGGCACGATACTAGAAACGGGACAAGGCCTAGCCTTATCCCCGGTCTAGTGAAGGCCCACGCCATTCACATATCAATTTTAATCAATTTCCAATTCAACCAATCAATCAAATCCAAATCAAATAATCTAACCAACTACACAACCAAACAAACAAGTCCATGGAATGTGGACGGGTGTCGGGTGCTTCTAATAAGCACCGTCTGCATCCTAGTATATATATAACTAGAAAATAAATTTGAAAGGTGAGAAATTCTCACATATAGCTATCCTAGCTCCCCGGCACTTCACTTGCAAAAGTCTTCGTCGTTTCGCCCTTTTGTCACCTTCGTTGCCCAAGGCCACTATATATATAAAAATTGGATTTTTATTTCAAAGTTCCATATATAAAAATCGAATTTTTACTTCAAAGTTCAATATATAAAAATCGAATTTTTATTTCCACGCTATATGGATAAAAATGCTATTTTTATTTCGTTATTCTATATATAAAGATCTCGCCTTTTCAACTATAAAGATTTCATCTTTATAAAAATCAGCACTTTATTTCGACGAATAGAAAATAAAAACCAGTTTTTGCAATATATAAAAAATCAGTTTTTGCAAAATATAAAAATCAGTTTTAACAAAATATAAAAATCAGTTTTTCTAAACTGAAAAATAAAATCAGTTTTATCTTTTTATTTAAAATCAGTTTTAACTTTTTATTAAAAATCAGTTTTACATTTTTTTATAAAAAATCAGTTTTACATTTTTTTATAAAAAATCAGTTTTACATTTTTCCCAAATCAGTTTTTAAAGTAATTAAAAATTCAGTTTATAATATACTAAAAAATCAGAATTGAAAATAAAAATGAAAATAAAAATAAAGAAACACTTACAGAAAAAAAAAACGAAGGCGGAGAGAGGGGGGTTCCTGAGGCGTCGATGGCTGTGTAGTGGCGCGGCGGGGTCCACTTCGTCTGGCGGTGAAGGGTTTGGCTCGATTAGGGGGAAGCTCGGGTTGCGGAGGAGGATTGGGGGGGGTCTCGCGCGTTTTAGGAGGGGGAGGAGGAGAAAGGGACTGGGGCGGCGGCGCCTTCGGAGGGGGGGGGGGGGGAAAGAGGCGATCGGTCGCCAGTGGAAGGAGGGGGCGCGCCTGCTCCTCCTTCGATCTTCGTTTTCTCTTTTTTTTTTTTTTTTCCAATCGGTTAATTCTGAAAATCGAAGAAAAGGGGGGGGCCAGAGGTTATAGGGAGAAGGGTATTATATTTTTTTTATTTTTTTTATTTATTAATTTATTTATTTTATCCTAAAGAGTTGACTTTCACATACGACCTCGAAACGAGGCCCACCGCCTGTCGTCCATAGCGTTTTACCCCCATTCTGAACACAATGGGATATGTATCGTCAGCTGATTCGGCTGTTACAATCAGTTTCCGTTAAATTTACATTTAAATCACTATATTGAATTTAAACGCGCATTTCAAATTACCGGGGTCGCATACTAACTCTAAAAATTATAGAAAAATATTTTCTAGCTTCGTATTGACGATACGGTCCTAACAAAACTAGTTTCGTCGAATTCTGAGGCCGTTTGAAAAATGGCCATTTTCCAGTCGATTAAAATCAACTGAAACTGGTCAAACGCGTTTTCCTTTACCACGCTCACATATTGATTCGAAAAATTATGAAATTTGAAACCTAGCAATAACTTTACATCACGGACCCAACAAAACTGGCTTCGTCGAAATCCGAGGTCGTTTGCAAAATTGCTATTTTTAAGGGCCTTATATATATATAAATTCCACAGCGACTATTTCTAATTTTAAACTGGACATATCTTATCATTTCTAAGATGAAATCTCAGTTTGTTAACTTCGTTACAAAGATATAGTTATACAGATTCAAATATTTCTTGTTTCGTTCAATTCTGACTTATATTGAATTCTGTATATTCATTTGAAATTAGAAATCGAATTTTCGAACTACCGCGCCATTTTCAATTCCTTTTATAATTATATATAATTATTATATATTCTAACGACGACGCGTATAATATATACGTTCGATTTTCAATTCAAAATAAATTTCTCGTCGATATTATTTAAAATAATTCATTTTAAATAATCAAAATTCGCTAAAATTGCCAAAATAAAAATTTAAACTGGCCCAGATTTTCGGGTTGTTACAATCTCCCCCACTTAAAACTTTTCGTCCCCGAAAAGGAACAAAGTCGAAAGTGGTTTGATAATTCAACTCTACGATCGGTCAGGCTTCCGTTCTCCAACTTTTCAGTTTCTGAGAATTTTCAAAATTTCAAAAATTTGGCTAACACCCTAAATTTTTGAAAAATTTCGCCATAACCTCCCCTGCAACGGGAGCATCGGGGAATTTCAAATAGCTTCCCCGGTCCTTCAGATCTCAAAAAGAAAAAGAAAAAGCCAAGCGGCTAGCCAATAGGCTCACAAAATCATCATCACCCAAACAAAACAGGAAATTATGTAGTAAACATGTACCTATTTGTCGGGCAAACAAATTTTATTCTCTGGCTCTAGCCTCCTTGCTATGACCTGTTCAATGATATATATGTATATGCAAGCAAATACGACCAATTTTCAATATCATTCAATATTTGATTCAATTAGGCATAATGGTTCAAAATTAACAAACAAATGAACAAACAACACAAACATCAATCAATTAGTGAATTTAAAGTTTCAAATTGATAATTTTGATACATACACAAAAATCAAATTTTGATGCCAAATCACAACAATGTATTCTAGCTATATATAAGTTTTGGTTCTCACACCAGCCTAATGGAAATATATAGAAAATCACACCTTCCTTACTCGAACATGAATACTAATGACGACTAGTCAATCATCAGAATCATCTTCGGGCCACTAGATTATGATTCTATATCTATCCAGTATATTAAAACTTCGAATACACGCGGATCAGACGTATACGCAAAATCTATATATACTGGACTGTCCAACTCAATATAAATAGATAATCAAATACGAATAATTGATTTAAATTTTCAAAACAAAAATTGTTTTCATTTTCAAAACTATACTCTTCACACTCGTTCTAGGATACTACTGATCCTATCTCTAACGAGTCATCCCATTGGATATTACTAATCCAATATCTGATGAATTCTTTCGTATGGTTCTAATGTGTCTTGTTCTTGAGCTCTGTAAACCAAAGCTCTGATACCACGTGTGAAGACCCGCAACTTCCCCGTAAAGGAAAGCGTCGGATAGTTCGAGAACAAACCACAACAGAACACATATAAAAGAACGTTTCCTTGTATATTACAACAATGCATCAGATTACAAGAATATACAGAGTATAAATGAATATAACACAGAAATATCAGATATTTAAATTACATTTAAATACATAGCAGCGGAAAATAATACAATACACAACTAAAATGAGATATACGGATACAAAGCTTTCCGGATATCGTTCCAGCTGTAAACCAGGATCCTGTGAATATAAATCTGCAAAACCAAAACTACTAGCTGCCCGTGTCAAAATAAGGGCACCCAGAGTTTAGGTTAAAACAATAAACTCCAGGTCAGTCATGTGACTGGTGTGAGAACTAAAACAGTTAATCTTTATTTTAAAGTCAGGTAAATCAAGGGACCACGCCGTATAACACGGAACGGGTTTCCTCCCAAGAATACCAGTGCATAAAACAAACAGCGCAATGTTAAATAAAGAAAAATGAAGCTGTTATAAGACCCAGATCCTATCACACAATGCAACGCAAGCCGGGGGATAGGGTTTTCCCTTATAACAGCCAAAGAATGCTTGATACGCTTAAAACAAATCATTTGATACTATTATAAGTGCATAGTGTATAAAACAACTTCAAATCATAAGTATCAATCATAGGCGGCATGGGTACCATATCATGTCGCCATACTAGTTTTACAAGTAAAACCGCAAATGTCACGTATTTGGAAATTGGATTTCCGTCTATGAACCGAGGCAAAAGATAGTCCTCAACCGATTCGAGACGCTCTAGTCCGTGTCTCAGGACCCAGACACAGGTGGGCCCTTGGATCCTCAGGGCCGGTCCACCGATGTGGATTAAAATGCCTGAACATGCGTCTCCCCACCCTATGGGGTGTAAGTCTGGTCCGTCAGCCGACCAGAAGCATCGGCCGAAACCGATATAACCGAGGCGCCTCGCAACAGCAACAACCACATAAGTCAAACTCGTCAGGGCGTGTAAAACCACTGACGCCACTTCTAACTAGAAAGAAACGCATGCCCTCCCTGACGTCCTCTCCCGTTTTTGGTTCATACCGGGTGTGAAACACGCGAAGTAAACGTTACACAAAGCTACGCCACAAAGGCCTTGCTTTGATCATCACCACGAGACTTTGCTTTTCAACAGAAGCCTCGATCAATTGCCACTTAGGCATGCCACACAGGCAATTCACTCCATGCGTTTGATATCCATCAATATATAACCCCTGAGCTCGTACGTCTCAGAGAAGGGCGTTAAGCAAGAGAATAAATTCTCCGCCGCCAAACAGATATATATTTAATAGAAATCAATCACACAGACTAAAATCCAATGTCAGACACACAGTCCATTTACAAGTCCGTTCTGGGTCTGAACGAAACCGGAGGCACCTAGTACCCCGCATATCCATCGATCTCCAAGTACGTCTGGACGATCACCAACTGTTTCCATCTTCTTGGGTGTACAGCCCAATCAAGATCATCAGTTATCACCCAAACGACGTGAAGACCTCCGGTCTTCGACCATCGTCTTCATCTTCGACTTATCGTCGTATCAGTTATTCAGAATGGGACAAGCCCGGTCTTTCCGAATAACTCGCGTATATTTAAATAAGTGTTACACAAACACAACATACGCCTCATTCCAATTCATTAGTCACTAACCGTAAATTAATCAAGAGAATAATTCCCCAAATATTAACCCCGAAGGCCGAAACCAACATCAGATCAATATCCAGAAAACCATTCTGCTTGGCCAACCGACAGTTAGTTTCTAAATTTCACCTCCATAGGGAAATGTTCCCATTAATTTTATCCAAGATAAATTTCTTGAATTTATTCTTCTTTTGAATTTCGATTCAACTAGTCGAGATTAACGAACCTTACCGAAGTAATCATTGGTTTTAATTTCCCAATCCCAACCTATTTATCCCATGAAGTAAAACTGGTAATACTTCATATCTAACACCACAGTGTTATCGGTAAATTCAATTACCATTTCACGTTCAAATCTAATTAAAGATTTAACTATCGCCTGGAGCAAAACTGGTGATACTCCATTTCGATTATTTCAATCTAATTAAAGATTTATTAAAACTCCACTTAGTTTTAATCTTCGACTGGGTTAAAGAATCAGTGTCATTTAAAACACGGTTCACGATAACCCAAATCACATTCCATTAATTATCGGGTTAAAGAACAAGTGTTATTCAAAATACTGTTCACGATAAACCCAAAAATCAATATCAATTCAATTCCAATTAAATATTCTTTAATTGGTACACTTCATTAAATCTAAATAAAAAGATTTAATCTTTTCTCAACTGGGTTCAAGAACAGTGTTAGTGAAGACACCATTCACGACAAACCCAAATCACATTTGATTATTCAATATAAGGCTCTGAATAGAAAATATATCGGCTTATATTCAATATCAAATTCTACGATTAACAAATGTCGTATTGGAAATAACGATACAAATATATCTTTCAAATTTCCATAACAACACCTGTATAATCACGAATTCCAACATCGAAATATTCCGAAGACAATTTCGATTCAAATCCACTCCAATGCAATCATTGGATATTCTGGTTATTTTTAAAACCCTTTTCTAATTCAATTTATTTATTTAAAAATAAATAGAATTTTAATTCTAGTTCAAAACTAGTTCATTTCGATAAAAAACTATTTTTATCTTTTCAAATAGGGAGTTTTTCATCCCACATCTTTCTAAATCATTTCTTATGATTTTACACAAATTATTACTATTTTTAATAATTTTATCAAGGCCCGTACAGTCGATTTCCATCAATGGCCATCGAACTGCACTTATAGCGACCTTTTTCGAATTTGATTTGGACATAATTCCAAATCCAACCGTTAGATTTCAAATTTCTAATATTCGTTAGAAAGCTCTTTTCGATACGAACCCAACGGTTCCGGTTTTAGGAGAATCCGACGGTCGGATCTCCCGTAATGTCCGTTAGAAATAAATGGTCGAAATTCACGAACTGCCGCGGCGCGGCGCGTTCTATTTAGGCCATTATATTATATATATAATATATATAATATATATTTCGTCGATTTCTATTCAAAACGAATTATATAAATAGTTTTAAAATCGTTTCAAAACCTATTTCAACTTCCATTTCAATTCAAAGCAAAATTGAATTCTTCTTTATAAATTCGTTTCAAAATTCATTTCTATTCAATTCAAATTTCAATTCAATTTGAATTCATTTCAATTCCATTTGAATTCGTTTTCAATTCAATTCATTTCGAAATCGTTTTCAATTCATTTTGAATTCGTTTTCAATTCAATTCATTTCGAAATCGTTTTCAATTCATTTTGAATTCGTTTTCAATTCAAATCATTTCGAAGCAGAAAAAAAAAAAAAAAAAAAGAGGGAGAAGGAGGACGCGTCGCTCCTCCGATGGGCTGAGCCACCGCGCCCCCGACGAGGCGCCCTCCTCCGCACCACCCTCCTCCATCCTCTCTCCTCCCGCTCGACGCACAAGCCCCACGAAGACCACCGCGCCTGAGCCCTTTCTCCCCCCCGAAAACCCTAGCACCGCCCCGTTCAGCACCCCGCGCCCTCCTGCCACCACCTCCTCCGATCTCCTGCTCACCGCGCGCCACCCCTGCTACCAGCCCCCTCCTTCTTGCGATTCATACTGTAAGTTGATTTTAATTTATTTTTAGGTATAAACTGATTTCTTTTGATTAAGGGTTTAATTCTGTTTTTTTTTAAAAGCATTTAAAAACTGATTTGTTTTAGGATTTAAAAACTGTTTTTTTTAGAATAATAAAAACAGAAAGAAAAAAAAAAAGAAAAAAACAAAACAGAATTTTTAAAAGAAGTTTAAAAACTGATTTTATTTCAAACTATTAAAATAGAAAAAGATTCGAACTTTAGATTAGAAAATGATTTGAACTAAAAATTCGATTTTTATATATTGAACGTTGAAATAAAAATTCGATTTTTATATGTTGAACTTTGAACTAAAAATTCGATTTTTATATGTTGAACGTTGAACTAAAAATTCGATTTTTATATATAGAACTTTGAAATAAAAATTCGATTTTTATATATAGAACTTTAAAATAAAAATTCGATTTTTATATATGGAATAGCGAAGTAAAAATATGATTTTTACATATGTAGTGAAAACGGGCGAAGATGACAAAAGGGCGGGAACGAAGAAGATTTATATCAATGAAGTGCCGTGGAGCTAGGATAGCTATAAGTGAGAATTTCTCACCTTTCTATTTCTTTTCTAGTTATATATATATACTAGGATGCAGACGGTGCTTAGTAGCACCCGACACCCGTCCACAGACCATGGACTTGTTTGTTTGACTGTTTGGTGATTGATTGCGATATTGGTTTGAATGTGATTTGTGGTGTGAAAAATCGAATCGATAAATTGGTTAGGATTAGACGTGCGCCGTTATAAGGCGAAGGAGTAAGGCTAGGTTAGACCCTTACTCCAAATTTTGTGGTTTGCATAACGAATTGATTTGATTGATGTGTGAATGGCGTGGGCCTTCACTAGACCGGGGATAAGGCTAGGCCTTGTCCCGTTTCTAGTATCGTGCCGTTATGCCGCCGAAATTTTCTAAAATATGTTAGAAAATAAAAATATCATTGTATTGTGTAAATGAATAATAGAAATTCATATGTTGGAATAAAATGTTTTATCGTTAAAAATATAATTTTTAACGTGAATATGAAAATAGTGAAGTGAATAAATAAATATTCATTTACAAACCAGATGGTTTGTTTATGTACACCTATTTGAATGACATTGATTGGGACGATAAATTTCACACATCGCCCAACAGCACAAATAAAATATGTGTTTGATTGATTGAAACCCCACACGGGTGTTAGGATGAAATTTGAAGTTCACTCATCCTGATTGATTAAATATGTCGATCGATTGATTGACCGGCTGTTATAAGCGTTGAATATCTATATTTGATGCTTATACAGTGTAGTGCACTTTGGTTGATGGTTGATTATTTTCAATGCCATTATATACATGTGTTGTATGAAAACCCATATAATTAATTTTATATGGTAATTGATTGGGCCTCATTCCAGTTTTGAAAAAGAAATATTGGAAAAAGAAATATTTGAAATAGAATATTTGAAAATAAAGGAATATATGAAGCCGTGTTGATTAGATTGACGCCATTTTGACGTGAACGATATTATATCTTATTAAAAAAAAAAATTGAGTCGGAATGTGGCGTAATGTGTGTGATTTTCCAATATTTGATTTTTAATCACATAATACGCGAGTTATTCAGAAAGACCGGGTTTAACCCATTCTGAATAATCATCACGACGATCAAGAGTCGAAGATGAAGGCGGTGGTTGAAGACCGAAGGTTTTCACATCGTTGGGATGATGATGACTGGTATCTTGAATTGGGATTGGCCTCCCAAGGCAAGGTATTAAGTGATGATCTTCCAGACGTACTGGAGATCGATGGATACGTTGTTTCGTTTAGACCCAGAACGGACTTGTAAATGGATAGCATGCCTGACATTGAAATTTATTTCATGTAATTAAATTGGTTTTTATTTATTATATAAATGCATGGTGGCGGAGGATTTATTCTCTTGCTTAACATCCTTTTGTATGTTAAATAATTACCGATCGCATGATATGAGTTGTTGATGTGGTATGCCAAGTTGCACTTGATCAAGGCTTATTGTTGCAAAGCAGAGCCTTGCGGGATGATCAAAGCATAGTCTATTTAGGCATAGCTTTGTGTAACGTGACTTCGCGAGCCTCACAGCCCGGTAGAGTCTAAAACGGGAGAAGGGAACGCAGGGAGTGCACACGTTTCTCTCTAGCTAGAGTGGTGTCAGGGACCTACCAGCGCTGGCATTTATTCATTGTGGTTGTTGGATTTTTTGAGGCCTCGGTTTATGCGGTCGCCACTGGCCGTATTATAGGTCCAAAAGGACCGGGGAACGTGTGTTCAGGCATAACTAATCCACAAAAGTAAGTGTGGACCGACCCTGCAGGATCCAAGGGTTGGACAGAGTACCAATCCTGGGGCATTGTTAGAGTGTCTCGAATCGGTAAGGATCTCCTCCCTAGCCTTGACTCAGATGGAAACCCAAATTTCCAATACGACATCATTCGGTTTTGATTGTATACCTATATATGGCGACATAGTGGGATGGGGCACTCATGCCGTCTAGGATTAATACATTTACTTTGATGTATTTCAAATTGGCTGCATACTATTATTATATAATATCTGTTTTATGCGTATCTTGCATCTTTTGACCATTATAAGGTAAAACTCTATCCTCCGGCGTGTGTTGCATTGTGTGATGGGACCTGAGTCTTATAATGGTTTCATTTTTCAGAAAGACATTGCGTTATTCTACGATTTACTTTACTTTATGCACTGGCAATCCATAGGAGAAAACCCGTTCCGCGAAAGTGGCGTGGTCCTGTGATTAGCCTTATTATATTACATAGGTTAAGTAGAATTCTCACACCAGTCCCATGACTGACCTGTAATTTGTCCACTGGCAAACTCGGGTGCCCATATTTTCCACACGGGCAGTCGAGTAGCTATTTTTGCAGATATATTAAGCAGGATTCTGGGTTGAAGCTTAAAGCTGTGTCCAGAGATAGAGAGTCTTCCGCTGTGTTTCTCCCGCTGCAATATATTTCAATTATTGTAACTTATTCTTCCGCTGTATTTTTATTCAATGTACTCTGATATTCTGTACTCTGATGTAACATTATATGATATGTTATAAAAGTCTTCGGTTGTTGTTTTAATATGTTGTATTCCCAAAGTTAAAGTATCCGAAGATTTCCAACTTTTGGTTTAGACCTGTGTGGTTTATGGTCGATTCAAAGGGTGGGAATTTGCGGGTCTTTACAAAATAGCAGACAAACTGTATTGTGTTGAGGCTGATCAGAATCAGCTGGTTTTAATCAGCAAACCAGTGTAGTTATGGCGTGGCTGTTCAAGTCTGAAAGATGATAAGAAAAACACAGAGAATCTGAGACAAATAAAAGATTAAAAATAAAATTTTATTTGCTCAGTATTTATTTTAGTTCCAGTGTACTGTGTGTATTTTATTTTTGTGACAGGTTTCAGAATGATGCAACTGGAGCAGAACTTGATGTTGTGACAATAGGAGTGTATGGACATATGTAATTGAGTGTGAGGGAAAGTAATATGTATGTAGTGAAACATCATTTGTATTGAAAAAATTGTATAGTTGAGAGTTCAGACACAAGTTTGTACTGTTTTGATTATGCAATAAAAAATAAATTTTGAATAATAGATGCTTGTGTAAATATTTTAGTTTCTGTGAAGAAGCACCATTAATCAAAAATATATTTATTTCAATATGATATATAAAAGAATGAACAGTACAATCAAATACATTAGTAAAATATGTTTGTTATCATCAAACAAAAAATCCTAGGTTCAACAATCTCCCCCTTTTGATGATGACAAACATATCTAAGATTTTGAAATTAACAGAAAGTGTTTGAAAGAACACCCCCTATATTTGTGCTCCCCCTTTCAGTTGTAAATAGACACAAGTGCTTCCTCCTTTTAGTTGTAAATAGACACAAATAAACACTTGAAGAAAATAGAAAATAATTAAACACTTAGCATTAATGGAAAAATAAAGTCTATAGACGTCTGTACTTGTATCAAAATATTAACTCCTTCTCCCCCTTGTAATCATCAAAAGATGAACAAGGCTGGACATTTGCATAGGATATGGACCAAAGTAAGAGATCAAGTCATTTGACAGAATCAGAAACCACAAACCCCAGTCAATCAAACGAAAAATCATAATAATCCGTAAGATAGGAATACATTTCAAAATTTAGAAGATGAAACGGATAGTTAGTTAACATATACCAGGGAGGATTTTATATATTACTATATACACACCCTTTTCTTTATATCTCTCAAGAGCACACTAACCACGCATAATCAGAGCTTGGATTTTTAAATGGGATTAGTTGCAGCATGAAATTAAATAAGTAAACTCATGACCATGCATGACCAGAGCTTGGATTTTTAAATGACGTCAAAGAAAAACTTATTATTATTATTATATATATACAAAATCCCCTTAATATATAAAAACAAAAATGAATGATAGAAGGGTGATAGAGATAGAGATGGATGTGAAAAGAATTCCTAAATTACCCATATTATAAATTACATTCAATCAAATCAGGGTTACAGAGAAGCTTTCATCCATCTCATATTCTGAAATCCAACATAGTCACAATTTTATTATAAATGTCCAAAAATAAACTGTTTTTTCTTAATGATTTGAAGATTGGATTAATTTGCCAGAAAAAAAATCAATAACGGAACATCTAAAGAAAAAATTTACCCAAAAATGCAGAGTAATCAATTAATTTATTTAATCCCAAAATCCAATCGTAATCTGCAAAATCTATCTTCAGGAAGGGGTTTAGTAAAAATGTCCGCAAGTTGGGATTCAGTTGGAATAAATTCAATACAAATGTCTTCACTAGCAATATGATCTCTAATGAAATGGTGTCTCACATCAATGTGTTTTGTGCGTGAGTGATGTACAGGATTATTTGATAGATCTATTGCACTCTTACTGTCACATTTCAAAGGAACTTGTTTATAGAATAAGCCAAAATCAGATAGAGTTTGCATCATCCATAAAATCTGTGCACAACAACTTCCTAAAGCAATACACTCAGCTTCAGTGGTGGATAATGCAACACAATTTTGTTTACGACTTGACCATGAAACAAGAGAATGTCCTAGCATGAAACAATTTCCACTAGTGCTCTTCCTATCAGTGAGTGAGCCAGCATAATCAGCATCAGTAAAACCAACTAAATCAAAATTGTCACAAGATGGATACCACAAACCAAGTTTTGGTGTGTGTAACAAATACCTCAGAATTCGTTTTGTGGCTTTTAAATGAGATTCTTTTGGATTAGATTGAAAACGAGCACATAAGCAGATATAAAACATAATATCGGGTCTAGAAGCAGAGAGATAGAGGAGTGAACCGATTATACCACGATATTTTTTTATCAACAGCAACACCTTTTTCATCTTTGTCAAGCTTAGTTGTTGGGCTCATTGGCGTTTTCATTGGTTTTGCATCTTCAACTTCAAATTTCTTCAATAGCTCCATTACATACTTGGTCTGAGAGATGAAGATTCCTTTGTTTCTCTGTTTGATTTGAAATCCAAGAAAGTATTTTAGCTCTCTAACCAAGCTCATCTCAAATTTGTCCTGCATGACTTTTTCAAATTTCTCACACAAAATATCATTAGTAGCACCATAAATGATATCATCAACATAAATTTGAACGATCAAGAAATCATTACCATCATGTAATAGAAACAGAGTAGTGTCAGCACATCCCTTTTTAAAACCATGTTCCAAAAGATATGAACAAAGACAGTCATACCAAGCTCGAGGAGCCAGCTTAAGACCATATAATGCTTTTTCTAGTTTGTACACATGATTTGGAAATTCATGACTCTCAAAACCAGGAGGTTGTTCAACAAAAACTTCTTCTTTCATCTCACCATTCAAAAAGGCACTTTTAACATCCATTTGCTTAAGTTTAAAGCCTTTAAAACATGCAAAACTTAGCAAAATTCTAATTGCTTCTAACCTAGCAACTGGAGAAAATGTTTCATCAAAATCAATGCCTTCAATTTGATTGTATCCCTTAGCAACCAACCTAGCTTTGTTTCTAATTACATTTCCAGATTCATCAAGTTTATTTTTAAACACCCATTTTGTTCCAACAACTGGATAGTCTTTTGGCCTAGGCACCAAATTCCAGACTTTATTCCTCTCAAATTGGTTAAGTTCCTCTTGCATAGCTAACATCCAAGATTCATCATTAAGAGCAATATCATATGAACTTGGTTCTATTTCAGAAATAAAAGCATTATGAATACAGAAAGCACAAACATTCTTATTGAGAGAGGAACGAGTGCGAACGCCAGCCGTTGGACTTCCAATTATCAAATCTGGAGGATGATTGGGTTTGAATTTCAGCCTTTCAGCTTCAGCTGTTGCTTCTGCGACTTCTTCGTTGTTTGCCTCAACTTCTTCGCTATCTATCTCGACTTCTTGCACACCACCTTCATCTTTATCAATTTCAGAATCCATCTCTATGTCTGATTCATTGAACTTCACGTTAATGGTCTCCACAATTGTTCTTGATTGTTTATTGAAAATTCTGTAAGCTTTGCTCCTTGAAGAATAACCCATGAAGATTCCATCAACTGTTTTTGCTTCAAACTTTCCAAGTTGATAACCTGTGTTCAGAATATAACATGGGCATCCAAAAACTCGAAAATATGAGATGTTAGGCTTTTTGTTAGACCATAGTTCATATGACGTTTTATTAAGTATTGGTCTAATCATGACTCTATTCATTACATAGCATGAAGTATTAACTGCCTCAGCCCAGAAGGTTTGAGGTAATTTATATTCACATAACATAGATCTAGCCATCTCTTGCAATGTACGATTTTTCCTTTCAACCACCCCATTTTGTTGAGGTGTTCGAGGAGCGGAAAATTCATGTTTAAAGCCATTTTCTTCCCAGAATTTTTCAAAATCTAAATTTTCAAATTCACCTCCATGATCACTTCTCAAAGTTTTAATTGAAACACCTTTTTCATTTTGAACAAGTTTTGAAAACTTTGAAAAATAATCAAATGTTTCAGACTTTTTGGCTAGTAAATAAACCCATGTAAATCTAGAGTAATCATCAACCAATACATAGCAATAACGTTTACCATTTAAGCTAGCAATATCAGTTGGTCCAAACAAATCCATATGAATCAATTCAAGAACACGTGAAGTACTAACAACATTTTTTGAATGAAATGACGAACGACTAAGTTTAGCCATGGAGCAAGCCTTACACACTTTGTTATTTTTAATTTTCTGATGAGGCAAACCTCTGACAAGCTCATTTGTTTCTAGTTTTTCAAGGAGATGCATACTAGCATGTGCTAGTCTTCTATGCCATAAAACTGCCTCTTCTTCAGTGGCAATCAAACATCTAGAAACAGTTACATCATCAAAAGAGAGCGTGTATATATTTCCTTTTCTTTTGCCAGAAAAAACAACTTTTTCAGTGGATGTGTCGATTATCTTGCAAATTTCACTGTCAAAAACTACATTCATTCCTTTGTCACATAGTTGGCTTATGGAAATAAGATTGTTATACAACTTATCAACATATAAGACATCAGCTAGGGCAAAAATGCTATTACCTACTTTTCCCTTACCAATAATCTTATATTTACTATTGTCACCTAGTGTCACACTCCCACCTCTATACCTTTCTAGGCTAAGGAACAGTCTTTTATCTCCCGTCATATGTCTGGAGCAACCTGAATCCAAATACCATTTTTGTTGCTCCTTAGGCCGCCAACATACCTACATAAGAAGAGAAGAGAATGACCCAGAGAGGTTCCAAGGTCCAAGATTATTAGTGGTAGAAAAATGATGAAACAAGAGTCTTTTGGAATCCATATTTGTTTTGTCCTCTCATTTTTGTTCCAGAAATTATTGTAACTATGTGCCAAATTCTTTGGAACCCAAACTCTAGTGAATTTCCTGTTTTTATTCCTATCTTTACGATTTTCAAGGTTATGACTATTTTCCTTATATTTTAAACATTTAGAAAAAAGGCTTCTACCTTTTGCATTGTCACTCATAGTCACATCATTTTGTATCTTGCCAAAACCTAGTCCTTTTCTGTTGTTAGCAAACAATTGATTTCCTAGCAACATTTTGAAAGATGTTTGTCCAATTGAAAATTTATTCAAGGTGATTTCAAGATCCTGGACTTTGGTTCTTAGTTTTGTATTTTCATCCACAAGTGAAGTGCATCTTTTAATGGAATTCTCTCTCTTAATCTTATCAGTTTCTTTCAATGTCAAATTTTCTTTTTCAAGATCTTCAATGGTGGATTTGAGAGTTGATAGTTCTAAATTTTTTCTTTTGAGTCTTTCTACTTTTGCTTCTAGTGTATCAATGATTTCAGAAAGATGTTTACACATTAAAATCAAGTCATCATAACTGTATACCTCTGTCGATTCCTCTCTATCATCTTCTGAATCAGATTTTGTCATGAAGCATAGGTTACTTTCTTCCTAGCTGCTATCTGAGTCTTCTTCTCCTTCCTCGTCATCCCAAGTTATAGAAAATGCTTTTTTTTTTCTTGTTCCTTTTGTGCTGAAGAAGGGGACAGTTTGGTTTCATATGTCCAGGCCTCTGGCAATTATAGCAAAGTGGTTCCTCATCTGAATTGTCAGAGTTCTTCAGCTTATTGGATTTTGATTTGTTTCTTCGAGATTTGAATTTGCTCCATTTCGCGATTTGTCTGACGGCCATTGCAAGCTGTTCAATGGAGTCTTCGCCATCGCTATTGACAGTATTGGACAAAGCAATTGATTTCTTCTTCAGATCAGAGTTGTTGCGATCTTCTCGTGACTTTAGCTCCATTTCATACGTCATTAAATTTCCAACAAGCTCCTCCATGCTTAGCTTACTCAGATCCTTTGATTCTTGAATAGCTGTGACTTTTGCCTCGAAATTCATCGGTAGAACACGCAAAATCTTCCTCACAAGTTCAACTTCAGTAAAAACTTTTCCAAGGGCTCTAGCATTGTACACTAGCACGGAGAAACGTCCATACATGTCCTTGATACTCTCATCTTTCTACATCGTGAAGTTTTTGTACTCATTGCTGAATAGTGCAAGACGTGATTCTTTCACTTGCGATGTTCCTTCGTGAGTGACCTACAGAGTATGCCAGATTTCCTTAGCTGTGTTACAATGAGAAATTCTGTTATACTCAGTTTTATCTAAAGCACAGATCAAAGCATTCATGGCTTTAGAATAATTAGAGTACAGTTTCTTATCATTTGCATCCAATCTTTCTTTTGGTTTAAGTACTTCAATATCATTAACAACTACAGTGGGTGGTTTATAACCAGTCTCAATGATATCCCAGACATCATAGTCAACAGATACAAGATAAATTTTCATTCTAGCTTTCCAATACGCGTAATCACTACCATTAAACATGGGTGGTCTAGCAATAGACTGTCCTTTAGAAAAAGCATTATTCATTGATGTCATGACTCTAGAGTTAAATATAAACTGGCTCTAATAATTGTAGGATCGATAACAACCCTAGAGGGGGGGGGGGGTGAATAGGGTTTTTAACAAAAAACTAAAACAAACACAGATATTAAAATATGCAGTAAAGGAAAAATCATACGCAGAGTTACCCAGCTTCGGCAAACTGTGCCTACTTCTGCCTTTCTAATATTTCTACTAGGAGTTACAAACAGATCTCGCTTACAATCCTGTGTAAACTTGCAGCTCCTGCTCCTGTCTAACCCTAAGCTCAAAATCCTAGACTGGCCTGTGTACCCTAGACCATATTTTCCCAGACTACAAACCGGTAATCTGTATACCCTAGTTTTACAAAGAAACTAGAAAAGAAAATTTGCTAACTCAAATTATAATAAAAAAAGTACAAAAAAATAAAAAAAAACTAAAGCAAAAGAACCCCCTTTAACAATCTTGGCTTAGCCAAGCATACATAGGGTTGGCCCATTCTCTTTTCTCTTATCCATTGCTTTACACCTTTGCTCAGTGGAATGGAAATGGCGGCCATGTAATAAATTAGGGTTTCTGAAAAAAAAATTGAGGTGTCTTGCTCTGAATTACTTCTACAGATCTGAATTGAGTTGATTGGCCTTCTAGCTTGGCTCTGCAGTGATCTCTTCTTACGATCCAACCATGTAAGCTTTCTAATTTGCGATTAGGGTTTTGATATTTCTATTGAAGATATTCGGATGTGTTTTCGATGATAAAGTAGTGTGTTTATATAGGGGTTTTGTAGCCCTTGCTCTATGATTTCGCTTTAAAGACTTGCCCGATTTGATTTTGGAATATTCGAAACGAATTTTGATTTCCCTAAAATTTTGTTGTCCAAATTATAATCGGTTTTGAAAAACTTTCTGCTTTTATCCTTGATTTTCTCTTTTAAATGAAAACATAATCAACAGATTTTGCCACCAAAGCTTTCATCATTCGATCTGATTAAGTATGCTTTCTACTTTTGAAAAACAATTTACATCCTGAGATTTTTTCCTGCCTCATCACCATACTGGAAAATGATTTAAACCAAATATGATTTTCCATTTTTGATATACCAAAGATTTTTGGAAGAAATTGAATTTTAGGCATTTAAACCTTTCCAAAAAACTGGTTTTATAAGTACACACAATTCCTTGATTGATTCCATGATTAAACTTCGAAACTGGAAAGAGTGAATTCAAATTCACAACTGCATCATAATTTTCTTATCATGAAAAATGCTCGTCTCATGACTTTTGGTTTTGTGCATACACATACACACCATGCATCACTTACACATTTATGCTTGTTGATGCCATTGCATTTAAATCTTGTCTTTGTTCACTTACACTTCACCCAGATCATACTCACTATTACTTTGACAAATTTGCTTGATTGATTCAAGTCCATGTATGTACACCTGCATGCTCAATCTGTTGCTCCACCTTGTATGCTCTATTCTGTTCATTTGTTGGCTTGTTTTGCTTTACATGCATTCTTGTGTTGACCCTGGTTGTTGCTCCACCAAAATGCAGTATGAATATGCCATGTTGTACAATCCATTTCCTGATATGCTTGCTGTGACCATGCTTGTAAACTGTATGCCCTTGAATGTTGATCTGTTACATCCCACTGTTGTATTACTATGTTGCTCCCTTAATTACTTGTAGTCGTGCATGTCTGAACTGATTTGAGTCTTGCACTTACACTTGTCCATCTATGTCACTCATACTTTATGCACTTGAAACACCATTGTGTTTCCATTACTTGTGTTGTCTGTGTAAACCTAAAAGAGCACACATGTATGCTAACTTGTTCTTGGCTGCACCATGCCTTGTTTTGATTGATTGGCCACTGTCTCGACCAAATGTTGTTTGAATGATGTTGTTTGCACCATTGCTTGATCATGTTAAAAACAATGCTAAAACTTTGCTGAGCCATACTTGTTATACTGCACTCATGAATTTTCCCGTGTTCACTTGGTCATGCTTGCCACTTGAACTTGATTGTCTGGCTTCTTTAGCTTGACTATGTAATCTGCATGTTCACTGCTTTGTCACTTTTTGCTGATTTTGCAGTTTTCATTTCTCTTTTGTTTTCTGACCTGTCTTGTGATACTAAAAAAACAGCAGACAAACTGTATTGCGTTGAGGCTGATCAGAATCAGCTGGTTTTAATCAGCAAACCAGTGTAGTTATGGCGTGGCTGTTCAAGTCTGAAAGATGATGAGAAAAACACACAGAGAATCTGGGACAAATAAAAGATTAAAAATAAAATTTTATTTGCTCAGTATTTATTTTAGTTCCAGTGTACTGTGTGTATTTTATTTTTGTGATAGGTTTCAGGATGATGCAACTGGAGCAGAACTTGATGCTGTGACAATAGGAGTGTATGGACATATGTAATTGAGTGTGAGGGAAAGTAATATGTATGTAGTGAAACATCATTTGTATTGAAAAAATTGTATAGTTGAGAGTTCAGACACAAGTTTGTACTATTTTGATTATGCAATAAAAAATAAATTTTGAATAATAGATGCTTGTGTAAATATTTTAGTTTCTGTGAAGAAGCACCATTAAACAAAAATATATTTATTTCAATATGATATATAAAAGAATGAATAGTACAATCAAACACATTAGTAAAATATGTTTGTTATCATCAAACAAAAAATCCTAGGTTCAACAATCCGCTGTTTCTCATCTCTTCGGAGATCGGGGGATTTTGGGTCGTTATAAAGCATTTGGTTGCGTCAGAATGAGCGTAAGGTTTCCCTACTTTAGGGCTAAAAGAATTAGTCATCGCATAGGTTTGCACCTGTAACACCCCACACTCTTAATGGTATCCTAACATAGAATCTCATCAAGAAATATGGAGCGTTGCAGGTATAAAGACAAATAGCGTCACAGAGACTAAGATTTCACTAGACATAAACTAAACTCATGGCGGAATAAAAAGACAGTTTACATTAAAAATAATGAAACCATCTTTATTATTTCAGCCAAACCAAACTGTCTTAAAATACCATGTCTCAAATATCAGTCATAATAAAAATATCATAGTATAATAGTAATAATAGTATCCCAAAATAGCCAAAAAGGTACAAGCAAACCGTGGAAAGAAATAAAATAATATATCTCTGCAAAAGTCTTTCAAGATAGATCAACTAAGCAGTCCAAGCTAAGCACTTCCTCCCTGAGAGCTCGAGGGAAGAAAAAGAGAAAATAGGCTAGACAAAAAGTCTGATGAGCTGTTGTGATTTCTAGCATAACTGATAAGAAAAAGAAAATAGACTAAAAAGTAGTTATAGTTTTATAAGAGGGTAAGTGTCTGTGCACACCTAAAAGTGACAAATAAATAGGATTCGCAAGATTCAAAAATGATGGATGTTTTGCACTTCTACAAATTCGAGATGAAACAATAATTAGGAAGAAGTTCCTAATACTACCCAATCGATTGTGTGACGACCGCATTTCCCGTACTGACAGTGGCAAGGGTAATCTTTGGAATATAAGACATAAACAGATAATAGCAGGACAGAATTAAATAAATACACCAGATAATGAACAATAGAATATACTGGATAAACGTAATCATCAGAGTTACACAGTATACAGGATCATACTTAGTATAAATACAGTTCAGCTATACATAAATGTCTACAGCGGAAAACAAACATAATGTACAATAGGAGCTGAACAACATAAAAAGAGACAAATAATAGAATCCATCTTCAGCTCCAGCTATCCAGATAAAGCAAGTTAAACCTAAATACAAGGCTGCCCGTGTAGAAAAAGGGGCACCCGAGTTTGAAAGTGAAACAAACTACGAGTCAGTCATGGGACTGGTATGAGAAATCTACTCAACACATTTAAAATATGGCTAATCACAGGACCACGCCACTTTCGTGGAACGGGTTTACTCCATCGGATTGCCAGTGCTTTAAACAAACGATTCTTTTAAACATCGCAATGCTTTTTATAAAAATGAAGCCATTATAAGACTCAGTTCCCATCACACAATGCAACGCAAACCGGAGGATAGAGTTTTACCTTATAATGGCCAAAATATGGTTGATACGAATAAAACAAAAGCAATTGATATTATTACTAGTGTTTACATGTTTCAAAAACAATTTCGAATCATAACTATCAATCATAGACGGCATGGGTACCATATATCATATCGCCATATATATATATACAATCAGAACCGCACGATGTCGTATTTGGAAATTGGATTTCCGTCATGAACCAAGGCAAAAGATAGTCCTTACCGTATTCGAGACTGCCTAGCCCGATCCTCAGGCAAGTACTCAGTCAAGCCTTTGGATCGTCAGGGCCGGTCCACCGATGTGGATTAAAATTCCTGAACACTGCGTTTCCCCGCCCTTTGGGGCGTAAATGAGCCAACGAATGACTCCATCGGTCCCGGATCGACCGATATAACCGAGGCGCCTCGCAACAGCAACAACCACATAAGTCAAATTCGTCAGGGCGTGTAAAACCACTGATGCCACTTCTAGCTAGGAAGAAACGCAGGCCCTCCCTGATGTACTCTCCCGTTTCTGGTTCATACCGGGGTGTGAGGCTCGCGAATTCACGTTATACACAAAGCTACGCCACACAGGCGGTGCTTTGATCATCACCACAAGACTTTGCTTTTCAACAGAAGCCTTGATCACTGCATCTTAGCATGTCACACAAGCAATTCACACCGTGCAACTGATAGCTATCAATCACACAGAATAAATTCCAATGTCAGACACACTGTCCATTTGCAAGTCTGTTCTGGGTCTGAACGAAACCGGAGGCACTATATACCTCGCCAACCCATCGATCACCACGTACGTCTGGACGATCACCACTCATTATCCATATTTCGGAATGCCTCCCAATCAGGACCTCGGTTACCATCCAAACGAGGTGAAGATCACCGTTCTTTGACCACCGTCTTTATCTTCGATTTCTTATCGTCGATTCAGTTATTCAGAATGGGATGAACCCGGTCTTTCTGAGCAACTCGCGTATATGATAAACAAGTGCAACACAAATACACATACGCATCATTTGAATTCATTAGTCACTAACCGTCAATCAGTAAGAGAACGATTTCCCAAATATTAACCCCGAAGGCCGAAACCAACATCAGATCAAAATCCAGGAAACCATTCGACTTAGCCAACCTTCAGTTAGTTTCTAAATTTCACATCCATATCGTTTATAATATTTTATAACGATTTATCGCTATTTTTATTTATTTTAAAATAGCCAATTTATTCAAAACGACGCTTCGGGCCATAACGCGACCATGGCGCTATTTTTCTTCAGATTTGATTTACACATATCTGAAAATCTAACCGTTGGATCTTCACAAAATTTACATCATTAGAAAGATCTTTCCAAAACGAATCCAACGGTTCCAGTTTCGGGAAAATCCGACGGTCGGATCTCCCGGTACAATCGTTTGAAGTTTCGATTTCAAAATACGAACTGCAGCGTCGTTATTCGATTTAATAATATATATATATATATATAATCGATTCTGGCGCTATTTTTCTTCAGATTTGAATTAAACATTCCAGACAATCAAACCGTTGGATTTTTACAAAGTTGGTGCTGTTGGAAAGATATTTCCAAAGCGAACCCAACGGTTGCGATTTCAGGAAAATCCGATGGTCGGATCACCCGCACTAATCGTTTGAAATCACGGTTTCAAAATACGAACTGCAGCTTCGTTATATATTTCAATTCTATTTATATATATATATATATATATATATATATCGATTCTTCGATTTCAAAACTATAAGAATTTCGTACATTTGATAAAAATGATATTTTTATCCAACTGTTTTCTATTTCAACACTTCACTATTTTTAACAATTCATGTATATACTAAAAATGTGATTTTCAATGTAAAACAATTTATTTCAAAACTCGACTATTTTATATAGTTAATATAGGTGATAAAAATTGGATTTTTATTATAAAACAATTTCTTTCAAAACAAGATTATTTCATATAGTTCATAAAGATGATAAAAATTGGATTTTTATTACAAAACATTTTCTTTCAAAATATGAATACCATTCAACACATGAATTTCAATTCAACGAATGAATTTCGATTCAACACATGAAGGTTTTCTATAGTTTGTATATATAGAGTAAAAATGTGATTTTTATATTTAAAACACGAATACCATTCAACACATGAATTTCAATTCAACGAATGAATATCGATTCAACACATGAAGGTTTTCTATAATTGGTAAATATAGATAAAAAGATGAATTTTATATTTAAAGCACGAATACCATTCAACACATGAATTTCTATTACAAAATGAGTTTCAATTCAACACATGAAGGTTTTCTATTCAACGAATAAATATAGTTTCAACAAATGGAAATAATTCTAACACGTGAATATTATTCAAAATTTCGGCAGCATAACGGCAGGGTAGTTAAAACCGGGACAGTCCCTAGTACGGCTCCTCGCTCTACCTTAAAGCCTCGCAGCTTTTGACAATGGGGAATCATGCATCTAGTTCGCACGCAGGCGGCATGTATATATTTTTTTCATTTCCACAAACTAATCCTATGTGGTTTCAACCAAATATTTCTCAACCACAAACGGGTATTTTTCAACCACAATCAATCAATTCCAACCACAAACAATTTCAATCAACCATTCGTTATCAATCAATTTCCACACCAATCACAAATAATAAATATCGTCCATAGTTTGTGGACGAGGGGCGTATATATATATATATATTTATTTATATATAGCATTTCACTTCTATTTCAACACATATATAATTTTTACAACGCATATACAACTTATACATCGAACGTACAACTTATACAACGCTTATACAAGAGGTGTACAACGCTTATATAACTCATACATCGATTATATAATTTATACATCGTCGTTCTCCATATCATTTATAAATTAGAAATCTCACATTGGGTTCCACTCCACCAAAAATAGCAGAAGGCTCAGAAAAATATGCGGTCTCTTCTAGAATGTAGAAGACGTCCACACGGTCACGATGTTTCCTGTTTCATCGAATTTCATCAAGAAACGAAAAAGATATGATTTTTCAAAGTTTGCAACGATTTAGAGGTGTTAAAACTGTTGAAAATAAACCATAGTCGTACCTTCAGCAAATTCATTCAAAACTAGGTTTTGAATTTTCGTGCAAACGGTGAAGTGGTTGGACGATCGGCTTTCGCAGCGACGAAGAGGGAGAAGAGGCGCCTCAAAAGGGACCCACCGCCGCCAGCTCGAACTCTGATCGGAGGAGCAAATTGGGCGCGAACGGGTGGACTTCTCTGGCGCGATTCTCGACGTAGACGTGGCGAGGGTGGTCGAGGTAGGTATGGATTTGGAGCTGGGATCGAGGGCTCCAAAAGCTTCAACTGGCGGAGGTGCTGAAACGCCGTGGATCGATCGGAAATTGGTCGGGAAGTGGTGAAGGCTCAGCCGCCGTCGATCGAGAAAGAAGAGGGGTTTTCCGCGTTTTTTTATTAATGAATAAATTTTTCTATTGACCGGAATTTATATAATTTAGAAAAATAGGGTTTTCTTTAATGAACACCAATTCCCATCCAACGACTGTCGTCCCTAGCGTTTTACCCCCATTCCGAACACAATGTGATATGTTTCGTAGGCCCATTCGACTGTTTCAGTCAGTTTTCATTCAGATTAAAATATAAAACATTCAATATTTGATTTGAACGTACATTTCAATTTGCCAGGGCCACAAACTGATCCGAAAAATTCCAAAAAAATAAATCTAGCAATGTTTTGACGATACGGTCCCAACAAAACTAGTTTCGTCGAATTCTGAGACCGTTTGCAAAATGGCCCATTTCTGGTCGATCCAATTTAACTATAATTGACCAAAACACATTTTCCTTTGCCACGCTCACATACTAGCTTCAAAAATTGTGAAATTTGAAACCTAGCAATAACTTCACATCCTGGATCCAACAAAAGTGGTTTCGTCGAATTCCGAGGTCGTATGCCAAATGGCCAATTTCACGGGCTATATAAATTCCATAGCGACCTTTCTGAAAATTCATTTGGCCATAACTTTTGCTTTCCGCTATGAAACTTCGATTTTTCAGATTCGTTAGAAAGGTATTCACTAACATATTTAAATATTTTTTGTTTCACTCAAATCCGTTTTGTTTTGCACCCGGTACAGTCAGTCAAAGTTTGAAATGAAAATTTGAAACTGCCACGACATTTCAGGCCTTGTTTATAATTAGAATTAATTATATTCATTTTCAAATGTCGATTCAAACTTACCTTTCATCATTATTATTTAAAATATTTATTTTAAATATTTAAAATCCACTATTTTAGCCAATTAAATTTTTTTAATTTGGTTCAGATTTTCCGGGTCGTTACAATCTCCCCCACTTAAAACTTTTCGTCCCCGAAAAGGAACAAAGTCGAAAGTGGTTTTATTAATCAACTCCACGTTCAATTTGGCTTCCATTCTCTAGCTTTTCAGTTTCTGAGAATTTTCAAATTGTTCAAAAATTTGGCTAACACCCGGAATTTTCGAAAAATTTCGCCATAACCTCCTTTGTACGGAGAGAGATTTGGAAATTTATTGGGCCGTATTAGGTACCCAATAAATCCTAATAAGCATACACATATTTATAGTGATATATTCTGGTGTTTACAGGGGAGCGTGTATAGATAATAACTCCAGAGAATAAATTCTCGTCACCCTGTCAAAGCCTGAGGGAGTGTGTATTTTTAATTGCTCCAGAGGATAAATCCTCGTCACCTCGTCCCGTGTGGGAAATAAATAGTCCATGTGCCGTATCTAATAACTAGAGAGACGTGAATATTGTCAACTCCAGACCCGTGTGGGGTTTTTATTAATCTTGCAATTTTATCGTTACATTTTAAATAGTCCATATCAGTCATCAGTTCAACCTGTAAAATATAGTCATCGCCATACAAGCCTCTCGCTCGTATGGTAAATCTTCCACCTCGTCACACAAGCTCCAAATGCTTATGTGGTATATGATGAAGTATGTCTATCTTCAAGAAGTATGCCATGTAATGTAGTTCAAAATTAATTGTTACTATCCTATGGCGACATTTATTTTTAAACACAGAATAACCAGCACTCCGCATCCAATGGCATTCACATGAGTTGATATAATAATATTTCGCATCCAACTCATTATGGTTTACCTATTTGTTGGGCACGCAAATAAAATCTTTACTCAACAACTATCCATTTACCTGTTCAAACATATATAATGCACATGTATATATTTCTATCTATTTTCTAATCAGTTCAATATGTGATTTAAGTGAATAAATCCTACCATTATTCTCTTATTAATTAAATTAACTATCATTTGAATAATTTAATTAATCCAATTTACTATCACACAATGCAAACAACAAGCAATTTGTTTTTAACTTTTCAAAAATATACTAATCGATTCATATATTCCTTTACTTTTCAAATATATATCTTTTATATATTCAAAAATTATATTTCTAAAACCAGACTTTATATATAATCACAAATATGTTATTTAAAAACATATTACCCTCGACTCGTTCTGAGGCACTTCTGACCCCATCTCTAACGAGTTGTTCGGATTCTGCTGTACTCTTACTAGGATATTCCTGATCCTATCTGTATAGAGTTACCCATCCAAGAACACTACTGGTTCTATTTCTGACGAGTTAGTTAATATGTTATATTCTAGAACTAAGCTTAACCAAAGCTCTGATACCACGTTGTGACGACCCCATTTCCCGTACTGACGGTGGCAAGGGTAATCTTTGGAATATAAGACATAAACAGATAATAGCAGGACATAATTAAATAAATACACCAGATAATGAACAATAGAATATACTGGATAAACGTAATCATCAGAGTTACACAGTATACAGGATCATACTTAGTATAAATACAGTTCAGCTATACATAAATGTCTACAGCGGAAAACAAACATAATGTACAATAGGAGCTGAACAACATAAAAAGAGATAAATAATAGAATCCATCTTCAGCTCCAGCTACCCAGATAAAGCCAGCTAAAACCTGAATACAAGGCTGCCCGTGTAGAAAAAGGGGCACCCGAGTTTGAAAGTGAAACAAACTACGAGTCAGTCATGGGACTGGTATGAGAAATCTACTCAATACATTTAAAATATGGCTAATCACAGGACCACGCCACTTTCGTGGAACAGGTTTACTCCATCGGATTGCCAGTGCTTTAAACAAACAATTCTTTTAAACATCACAATGCTTTTTATAAAAATGAAGCCATTATAAGACTCAGTTCCCATCACACAATGCAACGCAAACCGGAGGATAGAGTTTTACCTTATAATGGCCAAAACATGGTTGATACGAATAAAACAAAAGCAATTTATATTATTACTAGTGTTCACATGTTTCAAAAACAATTTCGAATCATAACTATCAATCATAGACGGCATGGGTACCATATATCATGTCGCCATATATATATATATATATATATATATATATATATATATATACAATCAAAACCGCACGATGTCGTATTTGGAAATTGGATTTTCGTCATGAACCAAGGAAAAAGATAGTCCTTACCGAATTCGAGACTGCCTAGCCCGAGCCTCAGGAAAGTACCCAGTCAAGCCTTTAGATCGTCAGGGCCGGTCCACCGATGTGGATTAAAATTCCTGAACACTGCGTTTCCCCGCCCTTTGGGGCGTAAATGAGCCAACGAATGACTCCATCGGTCCCGGATCGACCGATATAACCGAGGCGCCTCGCAACAGCAACAACAACATAAGTCAAACTCGTCAGGGCGTGTAAAACCACTGATGCCACTTCTAGCTAGGAAGAAACGCAGGCCCTCACTGATGTCCTCTCCCGTTTCTGGTTCATACCGGGGTGTGAGGCTCGCGAATTCACGTTATACACAAAGCTACGCCACACAGACGGTGCTTTGATCATCACCACAAGACTTTGCTTTTCAACAGAAGCCTTGATCACTGCATCTTAGCATGCCACACAAGCAATTCACACCGTGCAACTGATAGCTATCAATCACACAGAATAAATTCCAATGTCAGACACACTGTCCATTTGCAAGTCTGTTCTGGGTCTGAACGAAACCGGAGGCACTATATACCTCGCCAACCCATCGATCACCACGTACGTCTGGACGATCACCACTCATTATCCATATTTCGGGATGCCACCCAATCAGGACCTCGGTTACCATCCAAACGAGGTGAAGATCTCCGGTCTTTGACCACCGTCTTTATCTTCGATTTCTTATCGTCGATTCAGTTATTCAGAATGGGATGAACCCGGTCTTTCTGAGCAACTCGCGTATATGATAAACAAGTGCAACACAAATACACATACACATCATTTCAATTCATTAGTCACTAACCGTCAATCAGTAAGAGAACGATTTCCCAAATATTAACCCCGAAGGCCGAAACCAACATCAGATCAAAATCCAGGAAACCATTCGACTTAGCCAACCTTCAGTTAGTTTCTAAATTTCACATCCATATCGTTTATAATATTTTATAATGATTTATCGCTATTTTTATTTATTTTAAAATAGCCAATTTATTCAAAATGACGCTTCGGGCCATAACGCGACCATGGCGCTATTTTTCTTCAGATTTGATTTACACATATCTGAAAATCTAACCGTTGGATCTTCACAAAATTTACATCATTAGAAAGATCTTTTCAAAACGAATCCAACGGTTCCAGTTTTGGGAAAATCCGACGGTCGGATCTCCCGGTACAATCGTTTGAAGTTTCGATTTCAAAATACGAACTGCAGCGTCGTTATTCGATTTAATATAATTATATATATATATATAATCGATTCTGGTGCTGTTTTTCTTTAGATTTGAATTAAACATTCCAGACAATCCAACCGTTGGATTTTTACAAAGTTGGTGCCGTTGGAAAGATATTTCCAAAGCTAACCCAACGGTTGCGATTTCAGGAAAATCCGATGGTCGGATCTCCCGCACTAATCGTTTGAAATCACAGTTTCAAAATACGAACTACAGCTTCGTTATTCGATATATTTCAATTCTATTTATATATATATATATATATCGATTCTTCGATTTCAAAACTATATGAATTTCGTACATTTGATAAAAATGATATTTTTATCCAACTGTTTTCTATTTCAACACTTCACTATTTTTAACAATTCATGTATATACTAAAAATGTGATTTTTAATGTAAAACAATTTATTTCCAAACTCGACTATTTTATATAGTTAATAGGGTCCGTTTGTCACAGGTCCCTATTAAGTTTCAAAATTAGGCTCACATCCGGTCCTAAACTTATTGTAAATTAGGTCCCTATTTTTCAAAAACATTTAAAAAAATATAAAAAAATCACGAAAATTCATTATTAAATAAAACACCTTCACGCCAAAAAATTCAGGTGGAAATACAATCAAAAACCACGTCAAAACTCAAAATAACTCAAAATCAGCGAAACAACAGGTTTTTGCATCAAAAGATGCACCTATTTGTAAACAGTTGCATACATTCATGCTTATATTTCAGTGTTGCGCCCAAATTGCAGTATAAATGCATACATGTATGCAGCTAAACTGCATTACATGCATCCTTTTATGCATATATTCAAATTTGGCCTGTTTTTTTAAAGCATTCGCCGTTTTCAGACATTGTTGCACACATTTATGCTCTTGTACAAAATAAATGCATGCACTCATGCGCGTATCCGCAAGCCGTCGCCCCTTTTAAAATTGTTGCACACATGCATGCATATATACAGAATAGTTGCATCCATGCATGCAACTTTTCATTACACGTGAATCTCAGTTCAACTTTGTATGCATAAATGTATGCAGTTATTTGCTAATAGTTGCATACATGTATGCGTATATTGGTCCAGATTTTCATCATAAATACACTATATAAATATATGCATACATGTATGCTACTATGAGCAAAAGTTGCACAGAAGTATGCAACTTTTTTTTTTTAATTTGCGTGGACTCCTGGGATTATTTCCAGATTTTAGATTTTTTTTTTAGTGTGTGGCGCATTTTTTTTGGTCAGAATTGGAAAAACACGTAACATGGCATGGGACAAGGCGGAAGGGGGTGAAAATTTTGGGCGGCACCTTAAAATAGGGACCGAAAATGCATTAAAACTTTCACTGGATGTGGCGTGAATTAAGTTTCATTTTAGGGATGTGAGCCTAATTTTCACAAATATAGGTGATAAAAATTGGATTTTTATTATAAAACAATTTCTTTCAAAACAAGATTATTTCATATAGTTCATAAAGATGATAAAAAATGGATTTTTATTATAAAACATTTTCTTTCAAAATATGAATACCATTCAACACATGAATTTCAATTCAACACATGAAGGTTTTCTATAGTTTGTATATATAGAGTAAAAATGTGATTTTTATATTTAAAACACGAATACCATTCAACACATGAATTTCAATTCAACGAATGAATATCGATTCAACACATGAAGGTTTTCTATAATTGGTAAATATAGATAAAAAGCTGATTTTTATATTTAAAACACGAATACCATTCAACACATGAATTTCTATTCAACGAATGAGTTTCAATTCAACACATGAAGGTTTTCTATTCAACGAATAAATATAGTTTCAACAAATGGAAATAATTCTAACACATGAATATTATTCAAAATTTCGACAGCATAACGGCAGGGTAGTTAAAACCGGGACCGTCCCTAGTACGGCACCTCGCTCTACCTTAAAGCCTCGCAGCTTTTGACAATGGGGAATCATGCATCTAGTTCGCACGCAGGCGGCATGTATATATTTTTTTCATTTCCACAAACTAATCCTATGTGGTTTCAACCAAATATTTCTCAACCACAAACGGGTATTTTTCAACCACAATCAATCAATTCCAACCACAAACAATTTCAATCAACCATTCGCTATCAATCAATTTCCACACCAATCACAACCAATAAATATCGTCCATGGTTTGTGGACGAGAGGCGTATATATATATTTGTATATAGCATTTCACTTCTATTTCAACACATATATAATTTTTACAACGCATATACAACTTATACATCGAACGTACAACTTATACAACGCTTATACAAGAGGTGTACAACGCTTATATAACTCATACATCGATTATATAATTTATACATCGTCGTTCTCCATATCATTTATAAATTAGAAATCTCACATTGGGTTCCACTCCACCAAAAATAGCAGAAGGCTCAGAAAAATATGCGGTCTCTTCTAGAATGTAGAAGACGTCCACACGGTCACGATGTTTCCTGTTTCATCGAATTTCATCAAGAAACGAAAAAGATATGATTTTTCAAAGTTTGCAACGGTTTAGAGGTGTTAAAATTGTTGAAAATAAACCATAGCCGTACCTTCAGCAAATTCATTCAAAACTAGGTTTTGAATTTTCGTGCAAACGGTGAAGTGGTTGGACGATCGGCTTTCGCAGCGACGAAGAGGGAGGAGAGGCGCCTCAAAAGGGACCCACCGCCGCCAGCTCGAACTCCGATCAGGGGAGCAAATTGGGCGCGAACGGGTGGACTTCTCTGGCGCGATTCTCGATGTAGACGTGGCGAGGGTGGTCGAGGTAGGTATGGATTTGGAGCTGGGATCGAGGGCTCCAAAAGCTTCAACTGGCGGAGGTGCTGAAACGCCGTGGATCGATCGGAATTGGTCGGGAAGTGGTGAAGGCTCAGCCGCCGTCGGTCGAGAAAGAAGAGGGGTTTTCCGCGTTTTTTTATTTTTTTTATTAATGAATAAATTTTTCTATTGGCCCGAATTTATATAATTTAGAAAAATATGGTTTTCTTTAACGAACACCAATTCCAACCGAACGACTGTCGTCCCTAGCGTTTTAACCCCATTCCGAACACAATGGGATATGTTTCGTAGGCCCATTCGACTGTTTCAGTCAGTTTTCATTCAGATTAAAATATAAAACATTCAATATTTGATTTGAACGTACATTTCAATTTGCCAGGGCCACAAACTGATCCGAAAAATTCCAGAAAAATAAATCTAGCTATGTTTTGATGATACGGTCCCAACAAAACAAGTTTCGTCGAATTCTGAGACCGTTTGCAAAATGGCCCATTTCTGGTCGATCCAATTTAACTATAATTGACCAAAACACATTTTCCTTTGCCACGCTCACATACTAGCTTCAAAAATTATGAAATTTGAAACCTAGCAGTAACTTCACATTCCGGATCCAACAAAAGTGGTTTCGTCGAATTCCGAGGTCGTATGCAAAATGGCCAATTTCACGGGCTATATAAATTCCATAGCGACCTTTCTGAAAATTCATTTGGCCATAACTTTTGCTTTCCGCTATGAAACTTCGATTTTTCAGATTCGTTAGAAAGGTATTCACTAACAGATTTAAATATTTTTGGTTTCACTCAAATCCGTTTTGTTTTGCACCCGGTACAGTCAGTCAAAGTTTGAAATGAAAAATTGAAACTGCCGCGCCATTTCAGGCCTTGTTTATAATTAGAATTAATTATATTCATTTTAAAATGTCGATTCAAACTTACCTTTCATCGTTATTATTTAAAATATTTATTTTAAATATTTAAAATCCACTATTTTAGCCAATTTAAAAAATTTAAATTGGTTCAGATTTTCCGGGTCGTTACAGATTGGCTACAAAGAATTATGGATAACCTATGCTCACTATGGGTTCGGGTTTATCAGGCCCTAGCCCATCAGCCAAAAGACATAACCTTATCCATGGGTGTCAAAGTGGCTTATGTTTCCAAATCGGCCCAATGCACGCACACAGTCCCATTGAAACGCACTCACACCCTCCAATTGGACCGACTTACATCCATAATGTAACATGGTGTGTGTCCTTGCCTCATACTGAGACCGAAAATGATAAAAGAGTATGCTACGTGGGATAGATCATAACAACAAAATAACATATCCAAATTTCCAACCCTTTATTTGAACCCCACAAATAAACTCAATATATATTAGGCCCCTAATTTACCCACACACTATAAATTAGTATGTTCATATTAAGGGCTGACAACGAGGAGTACTAGGCTCGTAATATACCCAACATTATAAATCAATATGTACATACAAGGCCTAACCTTGACTATGTAGTTTAAGCTTATAATTTACCCACACACTATAAATTAACATGTTTATATTAAAATCCTGACAACGAGGAGTATTAGGCTCATAATTTACCCACACACTATAAATCAATATGCACATATTAAGCCTAATTGTCCCTCCAAAATACTCCAAGACATATTGCAAATAAAAGTTCATATTTTATTATGATTTCCAATTATCATAATTATGAAAATTTCAAATTATAGTCCACTTGTGTAAAATCTATCAAATAAGCATTTATAGCTCTATTTGCCTTAATTCAGTTATTCCCTTCTCAATTACAGTTTCAACATATGCAAATTAAGCCTCAAATTTGATTATTTCTTTTCAATCAATTTCGATTCCCCAATCCAAACATAGAATAAACAAAAAAGAGAAATAATCTGATGCAAATGTATAGACATATAGGTTCAAGCCTGTTTCCATTACATTTATATGCCTTTTAGGCATATTTTGACATAACTGCAAAATCTAAGAAAGATAGAAAGAGGGAAGAATAGATCTGGTACAACATTTCACAAAAATCTGAATAAAATTGAAGAAATTCAGAGAGAAGAACAGAGACAATTGAATCTGAATCTAAGAACTATGAATAATTCAAACCTGAAACAACTATAACTGTTATTTTGTAGATTTAATTTTAGCTTAATAGAAACTTAGAAATCACATAAATCTCACCAAATTTTGTAAATCCAATGGCCTTGGTAGGAAATTCTCCAAATCTACGAATAAATTGTACTTCAATTTATGTGCAAACAAGTTTTATTTTATTTTATTTTGGACAAGGGTGTTGTGGAGGCAAAGAAGTAAAGAATGAGAATTTTGGGGAAAAGGGGAGGAGTATAGGGTCTAATTATAGATATGGCAGGGAGTCGTGGACCCTTAGATAATTAGGTTTTCATACACGAACATCGAATAAAAAAAATCTCGAAGCTCCCAGTATGCGCCAGGCACGATAACGTGCATGGCCGAACATGCGGTGGGTCGACCCAGCCAGGATTGGGTCGTCCGAGTTATTACACTGATTAAGCGTAATTAATTATTCTAATTCATTCTGTTTTATTTTAATTTATGATTTGAATTACAAAATTTAATTAGCCATAACTTATTCGTTTTAAGTCTGTTTTATGCAAACAAAATGTTTATCTAAACCAGAAAATCGTAACGGACCTAATGGAATCAAACCCTATTGCCCAATTTCCATAATTTTACAAATTATTACTATAACATATCTATTTTTTGTACTGTTTAAGCTGACATTTGACCACACACGTCCAACTCAAAAGGCAGAGGAAAGCAGATAGATAGGGAATGGAAGTTAGAGGGTGAGAAGAAGGAAGAAATGTTAGAACAGAAGAAGAATATCAACACTACATAATCAGAGAAGAGTAGAATCTCACAGCGGAATGAATAAAATATAATATATCAATACTCTTTACACATAGAGAAATATATATATATATGATTATACAATTAGAGTACATAATTAGACTAGTACAATACTGATCAATACAATACACACAGTGGAAATAAATTAATACCACAAAGTACAGGAATACATCTCGACTTCGAATCCACTCCTAAAGCTCTAAGAAAAATCCAACATTATCTGGAAAATATACTCGGTCTGACCCGGTCACATTTTAAGGAAAGCAAATTCACCCAGATCAGCCTGGAATACTTTCAGTCATAAAACTTAACATAAACAACATGCTTAACTTTGGAAAATCCTTTAAAAGAATGGAACTCACGTAAGACACGACCACACATAAACATGGCACGTGCTTTTACCTTACGATAACCAAATTACTTTTTATAATAAAATCCAGTGATATTATAATAGTGTATATCAATCCACAAGTAAAATAGGAATATAGCCGAAAAGCTTGCATCTCAATTTTCGATGTAGTTGGTTTACGTCTTAAAACGTACGACTCATATTAGAGTTTCAATTTCCAACATGAATAGGTATGGAACAACTTTCGAACAATGTTCTCTAGTGATGAAACATCGGGGTTCAACAAGACCATATTGCAACTCGGCCTCACCGAACCGGACAATCATTCAACTTGATTATACCTAATATATCATCACCACGGTTGGGATCAACAGCCGTATTATTCAAAAACATTCAAAAATAGGGACAACCGGTTCTCTAGATTAGGTGATGATATACCCTAATGGGTGTGACCCATATAGCCGTGCTGCCTGCCTGATTTCAGTCATTTCCCAGTTAATGAGGCTTGCGGTCACGATTACCTTTCAAACACAACACATCAAACTTTGAATGCCACATTGTTAGACCCATCAATCACTAATTTATTTGCATAAATATACTCCTGGGTCAAGCTAAAAGAAGTTTCCTTCTCCGCCACCATACTTGGTATATTTGTAAAAACCAACGTACGTGATTCTAGGAAATACTCTGTAAGACATTAGTCCATACAAGTTCGTTCTAGGACTGAATGAAACCGAAGATACCCCAGAACGTCGGGGTTACTACTACAAGTTTAATCCTGGTTGTTAACTAGAGACATTAGCGAGCAACCCTTTCACTCCAAAGATCCATGTCTTCAAATCATCTCATTTTCATAAACACCCCTGCAAAATTGTTTTCAAACGCAAAGTTGGTTCGAAGTGGTTTTGGGTCCAGTTCCCAGCCCGGTTCTCTTCGAACTAACACGTCAAAAGTTAAAAACAATATTTATTGACAACTGCTTTTTTACCTATCAAATCAAACAGTATGGTCAAGTACATCATCAGCTCAGGCCCTTTTTAAATCAAAGCTATTCAATAAAATCATTTCATTGACTTAAAATCAATTTCATAAACTTATCTCGACTGGATAATTATATTCTCAAATCTCTCATGTTTTTGTTACTTTGAAAATATATTCATACACTTAGCTCATCATAATAGGCATATTCACAACAATCCCCTCTTAATTCCCTTTTCCTCGAAATATCGCTATATTTTCACGAAAAAAACTTTTATTTCCTTTACTTTTGAAATATCGCTATATATGTACAAAACCTTTTTTTATTTCCTTTACTTTGAAAATATCGCTATATAGTCTCAAAACCTCTTTTTTATTTTCATTATTTTGGAAATATCGATATATATTTAACCCAATGGTATAGGTCTATTTACCAATTTTTATACGGGCCAAAATGATGTCATTTGACACATTGTTTATAATATAAACCCAAACCGTTTTATTTAACTTCAAAACTCTACCGAATAAAGCTTATAATAACGCTTATGGGAATAATAATTAAATCTCTATATCCACTTTCATTTCCAAACCAGTTTAACATCTTATTTTCCTTTCCTTGAAAACCATAGCCATTTACTTATTTCTTGGAATAAGTGAATTCCCAAATTTTTACAGTTTTCGTTACTTAGAAAATAGTGTTATATACCTAACCAAATGGTATAAGTATAGATCATACTTCATATCTGGGCCAAACAATGTTAAGTGATACATTGTTTATTATAAACCCAATAATCTTATTTAATTTCTAAACCTTACAAATATAGTTCCAATTTTATTTTTTATGGAAATAATGAATATTTCCAATATCTCTAACCTTTCAAACTTATACTATCCTTTGGATAAAAATGAAGTCGTTCAAGTTGGGGTATTTTATTTACTTCTCAGACCATGACTCGACTACATTCTTATCTTAAGATAGATAAAAGTTTATAACTCAAAAAATGATATTAATTAAATATTCAAAAAATCTCATTGTCTATTCTGTTTAAAATATGGTTTTATAAACCATTTCTTACAATACGAAAATCTCCTTCCAAATATAACAATTTTTACTTAATCCATTTATTAAGTAGATTCTGACTAAATATCAATCGTTAATCTTAAATCTCTTTAATAAGAATTAGTTTATAACTTGGATTTTTTTACCAAGAACCCATTTACCAATTCTTTTACCCAAAAACCATTAAGCATCTTATTATAAAACTTAAATTTGAATTTTATTTCTAAAGTCCATTACAAAATTCTTTACATAACCCATTAAGCAATTCCTTTCCATTCTTGAAAATCTCCTTCCAATTTATAATCATTTTACTTAATCTAATTATTAAATAACCGATTATTCAAAATTATCGCATTAGCTTCGAATCCCTCTTATAAACCTTGTTTATAAAACTTGGATTAATTATAAAATCCCATTATAAAAACCATTCCAAATTCAATTAAATTCCCATTACTACTTGATTATTTCCTTTAATGGATTCCAATTAAAAACAAAATCACTTGCATTATTATAAATTAAAACAATAATAGACTTCAAGATTAACTAAAAAAGTAATTAACTTCATTACTAATTAAAATAAATTAATTAACCTCTTTTAAAAAGTTATTAAACTAAGAATTAACTTTATTAATAATAAACAACTCAGTAATTACCTTTAATATGTTTAGTTAGAAGATTAATCAACTTTTATCAAACCTTATTAAGTTTTAAACAACTACTTATTAAAACTATTTCTATTAAATTAATAGACAACAAATTAATTTAAATAATCCATTTCAATTAAATATAGTTGACTTAGTCAACTTAAAAACATCAGTTAACTTATTAAATGATTTCCATTAATTTTTTTCCCTTAAATTAATTAATAAGTTAATTAATTTAGTAATACCCCTAAATTTCTTTTATAAAAACAATTATTCCAGATTATTAACCCTTAGGTCAATTATTAACTTTCTTGCTTATAAAACTTATTTAAAACATAAAACTCTTACTATATAATTATTTTATAATACTTTACAAAAACCCAGTTTATAATTATCTTTTTATTTATAAAACTTCTATTTATATAACTTATATAAAATATAATAGAAAATTTTGCTTCAGTTATAAAATATAAATTTTATAAATTAAACTTCGTCAATTCTCCTAACGACAAATCGACATCATAAAAAGTTGGATTTTAGGCCATCTGCTGCCAATTGCTTAATCAATATTGTCTATTGATTAATAAAACATCAATGTTGAATTTCAATTCAACAACCAACATCCAAACAAATTTAACATTACTTGGGTTAAACAGTTCATATATAAATAATATAAAAAGCAAGTAACATACAAAATATTTGAGAAATCTTGTTGGATCCCACTAACCTGTTTCCCTGCATCACAGCTCATAATACCATTTAATAAATGCATATGACATATAAATTTTAATCTAATTCACTTAAGACATGGAAATATAAATGTCGTTAATCATCTAACAAGTAATGAACATTTAAAACATTCAAACATCCAATTTATACTAACAATGGTAACATTATTATACATGAATTTTACCACGTCTAGTATTTTAGAAAGCGTGAAAATTAACTAAAATTTTATTTCGATTGTCGATTCAGGTCGTTTGATATAATTTCAAACCAGCATTTGGAATTACATGAAAACCCAATGAGCTCCAATTCATTCCAAACCAGATTGAACATGTCGTGTTCATCCATTCATTCCCAACGGATCTTGTTTAGCTTGAATCTGATAACGTACGAAACAAATATTCACATTACAAGTTTTAATCGAGTTAAATTAATATAAAATTAAACTAATTGTAGCCATTAGCCTATTTACCTAATCAAGGCTGTTAACCTATAATATACGTTAAGAAACCCATCGTATAATCATGTCTAGGTTTTGGCTTAATATACGAACGAAACCTTCCGACTTCATCTCACCATCGCGCTAACCTCCGGTCACCGGAGCTTCGATCCGACCCACCGCCGTAAAGCTCTTCCAGAGGCATCCCTTCGCCCTTCGACTGAACCCTCAAATCTCATTCCTTTACCATGAATTTACTAATGAATGAAAACCATTAAACCCCTAATTGCTGTTGGAGAATGGAGTTTTGATTACAACAACCTTGTCTCAATTATCATTGATTATAAAATATATATACTAACATCTCTATGTAGAATATATTGACATATATATGCCGGATTTGTATACAAGGATTTAAATACTAGAGACTGTAAAATTTTAGAGTTTCAAAAGATTCAGAATTCAAGATATATTCAAGACTCATGAGTTATCAAGCTATTAATATTTCAAGAGTTCAAGAAAAATATAGTAATAGAGTCTAGTTTATATGTAAGACTCCGAATAGCACTCCAGGTTCAAACTCTGCTTTTTAAATTATTTCTTTTCAAAATTAATTTCAAAACTATTTTCAATTTTATTTCAAACTTCTCTCAAAATAAATCTTAATCTTCCAATAATTTCTTACTTATATATTTTATAAGTATTCTTATTTTTATAGTTTTATTAAATATATTTACTAATTTCTTATTTAAACTCTAAGTTTTCATATAAACTTTTTGTTTATATATATAGTTTATAAATATCTCTTTATAAATTCCTATATATATGTTTGTAATTGTAATATATATAGTTTTATATCACATATATATAAAGTTTTTAATCATATTTTTAGATAATATTTTCTTATGTTTTTATACTTGAAAAATAATGTTTTAGCAACTAGTTTTGTTTCAAGAATTTTCAGAATTTAAATATTGATTTAAATACTTTGAAAATGCTTTAAAAATCATAAAAATGATGGATATGTTGACATACATTTGTAAAGACCCGTAACTTCCCCGGTGAGGAAAGAGCGGATAGTTCGAGAACAAGCCACAAAATAGAATGCAGACGGAAGAACATTTCATTGTATATTACAACAATGCATCAGATTACAAGAATATATAGAGTATAAATGAATATTACAGAGAAACATCAAAGATTTAAATTACATTTAAGTACATAGCAGCGGAAAATAATACAATACACAACTAGAAGTAGATATACGGATACAAAGCTTTCCGGATATCGTTCTAGCTGTAAACCAGGATCCTGTGAATATAAATCTGCAAAACCAAAACTACCAGCTGCCCGTGTCGAAATAGGGGCACCCAGAGTTTAGGTCAAAACAATAAACTCCAGGTCAGTCATGTGACTGGTGTGAGAACTAAAACAGTTATTAATCTTTGTTTTTAAAGTTAGGTAAATCAAGGGACCACGCCTTATAACACAGAACGGGTTTCCTCCCAAGAATACCAGTGCATAAAACAAACAACGCAATGCTAAATAAAGAAAAATGAAGCTGTTATAAGACCCAGGTCCCATCACACAATGCAACGCAAGCCGGGGGATAGCGTTTTCCCTTATAACAGCCAAAGAATGCTTGATACGTTTTAAAACAAATCATTTGATACTATTATAAGTGTATAGTGTATAAAACAACTTCAAATCATAAGTATCAATCATAGACGGCATAAGCGCCCCATCCCACTATGTCGCCATACTAGGCTCTACAAATAAAATCGCAAACGTCACGTATTTGGAAGTTGGATTTCCATCTATGAACCGAGGCCAGGGATCGTCCTCTACCGATTCGAGACAATCTAGCCCATGTCTCAGGCAAGTACTCAGTCAAGCCTTGGAGCGACAGGGCCGGTCCACCGATGTGGATTAAAATGCCTGAACACTACGTTTCCCCGCCCTTTGGGGCGTAAATGAGCCAACGAATGGCTCCATCGGACCCGGATCGTCCGATCTAACCGAGGCGCCTCGCAACAGCAACAACCACACAGGTGAAAAGTATATAAATGTCAGGGCTGGTAGGTCACTGACACCACCCTAACTAGAAGGAAACGCATGCCCTCCCTGAGGTCCTCTCCCGTTTCAGGTTCACAACCGGGGTGTGAGGCTCGCGAATTCACGTTACACAAAGCTATGCCACACAGGCTATGCTTTGATCATCACCACAAGACTTTGCTTTTCAACAGAAGCCTTGATCATTTGCATCTTAGCATGCCACACAGGCAAACCACTCCATGCAACCGATATCAGTCACACAGAATAAAATCCAATGTCAGACACACAGTCCATTTACAAGTTCGTTCTGGGTCTGAACGAAACCGGGGGCACCTAGTACCCCGCATATCCATCGATCTCCAAGTACGTCTGGACGATCACCAACTGTTTCCATCTTCTTGGGTGTACAGCCCAATCAAGATCATCAGTAATTCCCCAAACGACGTGAAGACCTTCGGTCTTCGACCATCGTCTTCATCTTCGACTTATCGTCGTATCAGTTATTCAGAATGAGATAAACCCGGTCTTTCCGAATAACTCGCGTATATTTTAAATAAGTGTTACACAAACACAACATACGCTTCATTCCAATTCATCAGTCACTAACCGTAAATTAACAAGAGAATGATTCCCCAAATATTAACCCCGAAGGCCGAAACCAACATCAGATCAATATCCAGGAAACCATTCTGCTTGGCTAACCGACAGTTAGTTTCTAAATTTCACATTCATAGGGAAAGGTTCCCATTAATTTTTTCCAAGATAAATCCTTTAAATTTATTCTTTAATCTATTTTTGAATATCAATACAAACTAGTCGGGATTAGCGAACCTTACCGAAGTAATCATTTGTTTTAATTTCCCAATCCCAACCTATTCATCCCATGAAGTAAAATTGGTTATACTTCATATCTAACACCATGGTGTTATCGGTAAATTCAATTACCATTTCACGTTCAAATCTAATTAAAGATTTAACTATCGCCTGGAGCAAAACTGGTGTTACTCCATTCTCGATCTTTTCAATCTATTTAAAGATTCATTAAAACTCCACTTAGTTTTAATCTTTAACTGGGTTAAAGAATCAGTGTCATTTAAAACACAGTTCATGATAAACCCAAAACCACATTCCATTAATTATCGGGTTAAAGAACGAGTGTTATCTAAAACACTGTCCACGATAAACCCAAAAATCAATATCAATTCAATTTCAATTAAATATTATTTAATTGGTACACTTCATTAAATCTAAATAAAAAGATTTAATCTTTTCTCAACTTGGTTCAAGAACAGTGTTAGTCAAGACACCATTCACGACAAACCCCAATCACATTTGATATTAAATACAAGACTATGAATGGAAAATATCCCGGCTTATATTCAATATCAAATTCTACGACCAACAAATATCGTATTGGAAATGACGATATATATATCTATATCTTTCAAATTTCCATAACAACATCTGTATAATCACGAAATCCAACATCGAAATATTCCGAAGACAATTTCGATTCAAATCCATTCCAATGCAATCATTGGAAATTCTGGTTATTTTCAAAACCATTTCAACTTCATATTCAATTTCAAATCAAAATCGAATATTCCAGTCTAAATTCATTTTAAAGTCATTTCAAATTGATTTCAATTCAAATTGATTTCTAATTCAATTTCAGTTCGTTTTCAATTCAATTCAATTTCAATTCGAATTCATTTCTATTCCATTTCAATTCGAATTCATTTATATTCAATTTCAATTCGAATTCATTTATATTCAATTTAAATTCGAATTCATTCCTATTCAATTTTAATTCGAATTCGTTTATATTCAATTTCAATTCGAATTTATTTATATTCAATTTCAATTCGAATTTATTTATATTCGATTTCAATTCGAATTTATTTATATTCAATTCTTTTCAAAATATCAGATTTTGAAATCACTTTCGATATTCATTATAAAATGAATAAAATCGATATAAATATCGTTCACGTCAAAATGGCGTCAATCTAATCAATTCGGCTTCATATATTCCTATTTTCAAATATTCTATTTCAAATATTTCTATTTTAAAACTGGAATGAGGCCCAATCAATTACCATATAATGTTAATTATATGGATTTTCTACAACACATGTATATATCAACAACGATGAATAATCAACCATCATCCAAAGTGCATTCTACACTGTATAAGCATCAAATATAAATATTCAACGCTTATAACAGCCTGTCAATCAATCGATCGACATACAACTAAACAATCGGGATTAGTGTACGTCAAATATCATCTCAATACCCGTGTGGGGTTTCAAGCAATCAAACACAGATTTTTATTTGTGCAGTTGGGCGATGTGTAAAATTTATCGTCCCAATCAATGTCCTTCAAATAGGTGTACATAAACAAACCGTTCGGTTTGTAAATGAATATTTATTTATTCACATTCACGTTAAAAATTATATTTTTAACGATCAAACTATTTTATTCAACCTATGAATATTCTATTCGGTTCATTTATTAAATAAAATGTTATCTTTATTTCTCTAACTTATTTTTAGAAAATTTCGGCGGCATAACGGCACGATACTAGAAACGGGACAAGGCCTAGCCTTATCCCCGGTCTAGTGAAGGCCCACGCCATTCACACATCAATGAAAGCAATTTCATTTCACCAAACAATTCAATTCAAACCAAATAATCTAACCTACTACACTACCAAACAATTAAACAAACAAGCCATCCATGGTCTGTGGATGACGGGTGTCGGGTGCTACTAAACACCGTCTGCATCCTAGTATATATATAACTAGAAGAAGAAATTGAAGAGTGAGAAGTTCTCACCAATAGCTATCCGATCCCACGACTCTTCTTAGGTAGAAGTCTTCGTCGTTCTTGCCTCTTGTCACTTTCTTTGCCCGTATTCTCTACATATATAAAAATCACATTTTTACTTTGTTATTTATATATAAAAATCGAATTTTTACTTCGCTATTCAATATATAAAAATCGAATTTTTACCTCGCTATTCAATATATAAAAATCGAATTTTTACTTCGCTATTCCATATATAAAAATCGAATCTTTACTTCGCTATTCCATATATAAAAATCGAATTTTTACTTCGCTATTCCATATATAAAAATCGAATCTTTACTTCGCTATTCCATATATAAAAATCGAATCTTTACTTCGCTATTCAATATATAAAAATCGAATTTTTACTTCACTATTCAATATATAAAAATCGCATCTTTACTTCGCTATTCAATATATAAAAATCGAATTTTTACTTAGCTATTCAGTATATAAAAATCGAATTTTTACTTAGCTATTCAATATATAAAAATCGAATCTTTACTTCGCTATTCCATATATAAAAATCGAATTTTTACTTAGCTATTCAGTATATAAAAATCGAATTTTTACTTAGCTATTCAATATATAAAAATCGAATTTTTACTTCGCTATTCAATATATAAAAATCGAATTTTTACTTAGCTATTCAGTATATAAAAATCGAATTTTTTACTTCGCTATTCAATATATAAAAATCGAATTTTTACTTAGCTATTCAGTATATAAAAATCGAATTTTTACTTAGCTATTCAGTATATAAAAATCGAATTTTTACTTCGCTATTCAATATATAAAAATCATATTTTTACCCTCTCTATAATATAAAAATTATATTTTTATTTCGCTACTTCTACTTTAAAACAATGATATATAAATATATATAAATTCCATTGCTATTTTTAAAACCAATGCTTTTTAGATTTTCAAAAACAATGATCTATATATATATAAATTCCCTTTTGATTTCTATGTTATTTATTTTAAAACATATTTCTCATTCCAAAAACAATACTCATTTTATTTTTAAAACATTACTAATGTTATTGAAAAAAACTAAAATTTAAACTAATTAACAACTAATAAATTACCATTTCATGCTGAACAACACTGCAGTGGCTTCGAACTGAGGTCTAAGGCTAGGGATGGTCGTTGCTTCGTCGGAGGATCTTTGGAGGTCGATCGGAGATGGGAGGGTGCTGCGTCCAGAGGTGGGGCGTCGGTCTTCTTTGCTAGGGTTCGGGGTTGTGGGGTTCGAGCGTCGATAGCGCGAGAAGGAAGAAGGAGAGGAGGGGTGGTGCTGCGAGACCAGGGGAGTGCGGTGCCGTCGACGAGATGCGGCGACGAAGTTCTGGCCAGAGGGCGACGGGGTGGGGTGGCGATGGGTGACGGTCGCCATCGATTGGAAGCATCGTTTTTTTTCCTTCTGCTGAATCGAATATGAAAAAAAAAGGGGGGGTCTTTATAAATAATTATATATTTAATTAATTAATTTCTCCAAAAAGATACTTTTACATACGACCTCTAAACGAGGCCCACCACCTGTCGTCTATAGCGTTTCACCCCCATTCCGAACACAATGGGATATGTATCGTAGGCTGATTCGATAGTTACAATCAGTTTCCGTCAAAATCAACATATAACTCTATATATTGAATTTGAACGCGCATTTCAATTTACCGGGGTCACATACTAACTCTAAAAATTCCCAAAAAATATTTTCTAGCTTCGTATTGACGATACGGTCCTAACAAAACTAGTTTCGTCGAATTCTGAGACCGTTAGAAAAATGGCCACTTCCCAGTCGATTAAAATCAACTAAAACTAGTCAAACGCGTTTTCCTTTGCCACGCTCACATATTAATTCGAAAAATTATGAAATTTGGAATCTAGCAATAACTTGACTTCCCGGACCCAACAAAAGTGGTTTCGTCGAAATCCGAGGTCGTTTGCAAAATTTCCATTTTTAAGGGCTTGAATTCCATAGCGACTATTCAGAATTTTCAACTGGACATATCTTTTGATTCCCGCTATGAAATTTCGATTACTCAGATTCGTTGGAAAGATATTATCAAATAGATCCTATTATTTTTGGTTTCACTAAAATCCAGATTGTTTTGCACCCGGTACATTCATTTGAAGTTTGAAATCGAATTATCGAACTACCGCGCCATTTTCAATTCTATTTATAATTAAAATAAATATTTATATTCTAACGACGACGTGTATAATATATACGTTCGAATTCCATTCAAAATAAATTTCTCGTCGATATTATTTAAAATAATTCATTTTAAATAATCAAAATTCGTTAAAATTGCCAAAATAAAAAATTTAAACTGGCCCAGATTTTTGGGTTGTTACAACATTTTTGTATATGTCGACATATAACTGTCAGAAATTTAAATTTGAAAGGAAGTGTCTTTTCGCCATTTGTAACGCTCCAGAAACGTTGCAACCTTTCGAATGTTTTAAATAGGGGCTGATTTCGAATTTTATTATCATTCTTCTTCTCCATCTCCATTCCCTTTCGTTGCACCATTATTCTTTCTCATTTTATGATTTCTACACTTATACTTAGCCGAATTCAATTTTTTACGTCAAACTTTTTCTCTTCTCACTTACTACTTAATACTCTCTGAATCAAGTGCTATTGAAGAGTTATAGGGCTATTTGTAATTGTTTGGGCTGTGTAAGTACAGTGGTATCCCTTGTAGACGTGAAATCAAGGATGGGTAATCGGTGGTATCAATTGTAGCCGTGAAATCAAGGACGGGTAATCGGTGGTATCCCTTGTAGCCGTGAAATCAAGGACGGATAATCAGTGGTATCCCTTGTAGCCATGAAATCAAGGACAGGTAATCGGTGGTATCCCTTGTAGTCATGAAATCAAGGATAGGTAATCAGTGGTATCACTTGTAGCTGTGAAATCAAGGAGGTTGTACTTGACTATTAATATAATAATAAAACTCTGCGCAATCCAGCGTTGCGTGGAACTGGACGTAGGAGCAGTCCGAACCAGTATAAAATCTGGTGTGTTCTTTCCTTTTTTGCACTTTATTTTGTTTATCTTTTTGTTTGTGTTTGATTCTGTGTCAGTGATTGTTTTTGTGGTGATTGATTCATATATTATATCACATAAGTTTTAGATTTTGTTTAAATTCTCAAAAATACTATTCACCCCTCTCTAGTGTTGTTTTGCCTTAACGATCCATTCCGCAATCCCTAACAATTGGTATCGGAGCAAGGTCTTTCAAAAAGTTCATAATCTGATTTTTGAAAATTTTAAATGGCAAAATTTGAACACTAGTTTAGATTCATGCCATCCATCAGTATTAGATGAGTCTGCATTCAATTTGATTGAAAATTCAAGTTATCATGATATGATTTCTTGAAAAGTTTAAATAGATATATCACAGGATCATCATAATGTATTATCTCAAATTACAATTAGTTATTTTGAAACTCACTTGATTCTTTGAAAAGGTAAGCTGTTTTGCAGGAAAGAAGTTATATCTGATGACTGTTAGCCAAAAGACACCAAGATGATCATTCATCAATCAAGAAAAGACGAGTTTATAAAGGGATATGACTTTTGGGGTTATAGTAGTTGAAGTGTCCGTTCATTCAAAATTCAAAACAAAAATTCAAAATTTTGGAGCCAAGTTGGTTAAATCATTGATCTCATCATCAAATTCTGAAAGATGTAAACAAGATTCAGATTCATCAACAAATAATGAAGAGCCAGAAACTGGAAATCCAAATATGTGTTTTACACCGATTCAAAATTCAGAGAATATCGAAGAAATGGATCTAAAAACAAGGTACGTGTAACAACCCGAATTTTAACAACGTGTTAAGACAAGAATCAAGGCAGAATTAAATTATAAAATCTGAATCAGGATAAACAGGTTGCGCCATTGCGTTCGTCTCGGAAAAATACGCGAAATAGAGTCCGAAATTTCGTAAATCGGAGTCCGTATGACCGAGATATGGCCTCGCGAAGTTTCACGAAAATTCAAATCCGAAAACAGATTCGAATTCAGCCCAAAAAGAGAAGGCGGGAAAATTCCCGCCAGACACACAGGGTGTCGACACCCGTGTCGACATGGGTGTCGACCCCCCTCCAGGGGGTCGACATGGGTGTCGACCCCTGGGTCGACCCCCCCTGGTCGAACCAGCGACCTGGTGCACCTGCTTCTGGTTTTGGCTCGGTTTTGGAGGCTTGTGACGGATTTTGACGATTCAGATCTATCCTAGGGTTTATCCTACGGCCTAAAACTACCCTAACATCTATAAAAAGACCCCTAGACCTATCCTAAACCCTCATAACTCACTCATGCCACGAAGTGCTGCCCAAATGTCAAGTGATCATGGCCTCCATCTCCAACTTCAAGAGCCTATGCATTCAAACTAGATCCAAGACGAAGGTGCAAGCTTTCTACACCAAATCAAGGGTTTTGATCATCGTCTCAACATGGATTCTTCGACAAGACGATTCATGCTCCTAAATCTCTAAGCCACGCTATGTAAGTTCTAGCTACTTGTAGATTCTAACGGTGGTTCTAATGTGACATGGGATAAAATGCAATGAAACATAAGTATGCTAGCCTATGTGAACCTAATTTTGCCCCTTTTCTATGATCTATGACCTTGGGCTAAGTTTTAGCGACTTAATCATGCCACTCATGTTATGTTTCACCTAGTTTATCTTGCAAGTTTGAATCTTTATCTATGGAATGTTAGCATGAACCTTTGGGAACCATTTGACTTGTGAAACATTGGCAAAGACTTGACTTTGGGGCTTGTGCATGTAAATGAACCCAAACCCCTTATGATACCATGCATGTTTGTGGCCAATCCCTCTTTCGCATCGTGCATGTTTTGAGGCCAATATGTAGCATAGTATCCTTACTATGTTGACTCGCTTTTACTTGGGATGGAAACACGATTTGGGGTAGGGTAGACGAGCGTGATTATGACATGATAATTTGACATGGGATTTCATGAAAATATGACACTCATGATACACCTAAATGGGGACCTGACATATGGGGTAAACATAGGACTTGAAACTAGACACGTATGGGTTGTAAGTGTAATATGACACTAGACCAAACATGAAAGTGGCCAACTCGAGGTTGGATTGAGTTTGTAGCATAAATCTACCCGGACCCGCCCGGCTTAACTAGTGGCTACAAACAATAGGATCCAATGTGAGAAGTTGGTCATGTCGCGCTTAAGACCCGAGGTTAGACTAGGTTGGGGTGTAAAACTACCCGGACCCGCCCGGCTTAACTAGTAACCACAACAAGGTCAAATGTGAGAGGTTGAGAGTGCATTAATTAAATTAATGCCACATGATAAGGTTATGTAAATTTGACTAATGACACTTAACCGATATGACACGAATGGGTAGGTTAAGTGGGACCGGGCTTGATTTCTTAATGACACTTAACCATACAAGACAATTAGGGGATGGGGTTAAGTAATTTACGCTTAACTAATCCGACTTGGTAATTAGATGGGGTTAAGTAATTTACACTTAACTAATCCGACTTGGTAATTAGATGGGGTTAAGTAATTTAGACTTAACTAATCTAAACACGGTAATTAGATGGGGTTAAGTAACCTATACTTAACTAATCTAAACACGGTAATTCGATGGGGTTAAGTTAAACACTTAACCAATCTAAACTTGGTAATTCAATGAGGTTAAGCAACCAATACTTAACCAACTGAACATGATAATTTAATGGGGTTAAGTAACTTATAATTAACCAATTATACATGATGATTTGATGAGGTTAAGTAACCTATACTTAACCAATCTAACATGTGGACTTGATAGGGTTAAGTCACAAGACCTTTTGAATATACTTAACCCTTGTAGTATGATTAGTGGATGAGGTTAAGCTAACCCATACTTAACCAATCCGGCTCGATGATCAGATGCGATTTAGATAATTTATGCTTGATCAATCTAACACGATAATCTGATAGGGTTAAGACAAACCAATACTTAACCAATTTGACTTGACAGGGTTAAGTCATGCGCTTCTTGGTATACTTAACCAACTTGTAGGGCTAAGCCTTGAACTTAAAAACTTAGCCAATCTTGACATGAATCGTAGGCGGGCTAAGTCATGAACCTGAATAACAACACTTAACCCAATAGACAAAACCCTAGTGATAGGAACTCGGTAGAAAATCGTGGGTAACGGGGAAAAGAAGCTAAGTGGTAAACCTTAGTTAAGTATAACTAAGTAATAATTCTTAGCCAAGGACATGGGACTAGTTCATGAATGGATGAGTAACCCGATATGGTAGGTCATCGCTTAAACACACGAGGAGGAGCAAATTATCCGACTTGGATAAGGGCTCCAACGAACTGGGTGACGAAGCGGTAGCTTCAGGGGACGTGAGGGTACTCTTGGTATGCCTCTGTGAGGTGGCAGGTGGTCCATGAAACCCGGCCTCACATAGGTTAAGGTCTGCGATAGAAGAGCCAAGAGTATGCCTTGGTTGCTATGCGAGCGACCTAAAGACTGGGATGGATTAGCGTGGAGTCGACGATACTTGATTTTGCCCTGGATAGCACGTCACCGACTACCTACCATCTTTAGTCAATCGTGTACGAACGGAAAGGCAGAGAACTCCCAACAGACCATGTTCTTGCTATCGAGTCATGGGTGAGGTTGGCCCATAGGAAAGTGGGGCTATAGTGGTGTCGGGATGTAGTTCTCATACATGATTTTTCTTGGATTGCCTTTCAGTAGTTGAGGGAGGGGTCACGTGGGACCATAGCCACGGATACAAAAACAGACCTTGATATCTGCATCAGCAGACGACTTAAAGCTCCCGACCGAGTTCCGTAATTCTTGATTTGCCCTGGCACGGAACTCGGGTGGCACATTGAGATACATGTGCGTCTAGACATGGAAAACGATTCACGATACATACGTGGGATAAAGGGCGCGGTTGACGGGTGGCATAATCCCTAGTGGCCCTAGGTGGCCTGGACCCAAACCAAGTTACAAATACGTTCATTAGGTAGCATAACCCCTAGTGGTCCTAGGTGGCATAAATCCTAAATGAACACGCGATAGCTCATGGTAAGAAAACATAACTAGATCAAGGGTAGCAGTCCAAAACAACTTCAAGGATAAAATGGTACTACGTTGAGGTGGTATAGATTTACATGGGAAAGCCCGTACGGCCTACGACAAAGGACTAAACTTATACATGGAAAGAAACATACGAGTGGGGGAAAACCTACATATGCTATATATTAGGTTGACATGGACCATTACAGGACATTGGGCAAGGGACATTCATAGTTAACACATGACGCGGGTTGGGATACTAGTACGAGAGGTGCAGAGCAAATATACATGTTAGAACCACGAGAAATATACTTGATAGTAACCTCGGGATATTGTATATGATAGATACCTTGGGATACTTCACTTGATAGAAACCTGACGACATGATACCTTGATTTATCTTGACACCGTAGTTTATCATGATACCCTAGTTTGTCTTGATACAGTAGTTCATCCGGTTATCTTGGTATAGCTTATCTATCTTGTCATCATCCTTATGTTTACTTTCAGTTTATGCACGTCATGTTACCTTTACCTGTTTTTATGCTGGAAGTAGATAGGACTTACCAGTCATTATGACTGACCCCGTTTTCTTTCGCCTCTTTGTCTTCCGTTTCCCCCCAGGTTTCAGGGAGGAAATGCTGTTGTTAGTTCGGACTTCTTCTGTTTCAAGGTCATCATGTATAGCTTGGTCTTCTTTTGGCTATGGCTGCTTCACCGCTTTATTTTGGGGAATAATTTATGAAAAGGTTTTATGCTTCTTTACTATTGCAAGACAGGTTTTGATGTATTCTGATGTAAAAGGTTTTAGACCTTATTTTATAAGGTAATGAAATTTGTTTTACTTCCGCTGTTTTATATATGTTCTGTCTTGTAATATTTCTGTGCATGTTTACCTCAATAATGCTTCACCAAACCTAGTGCATTCCCTTTGTGAGTGACCCTAGCGGAGGTGGGGTGTTACATTTGGTATCAGAGCAGAAGGTTACGAGATTGGGCAAAAGTTTTGAAAAAACCTTCTGAAAACCATTTTACAAACCGTTTACAAAGAAGCATTTTCAAGAAAAGTTTTGTTTTAAAAGGCTATTCCCCAAAGGCCATTAGCACTATCCTTTGATTCCTTGATCGAATCTCTTTTCCTTTCTTTCCTCCATCTGTAGTCACAGTAGTTCTAACTGTGACTAATCTTTGTCTAGCCACGTAGGTGTTTTCCGTACGATGGAGGTGGTTCTCGAGAGACCTGTTGCCGTGGTACAAGGAAGGATAATAAGAGTAAGGATAAAGAACGCGAGCTTAAGGATAAGCAACTTGTTGCTATGGCTTGGTCCATCAAGGAGGACAAGGACAAGATCATCGGAGAGGGCAATTGTACGCTCCCATTTCTAGGGTACCTAAAAGAGATGGTACCGTTTCTGGTAAAGGTTTAGCCGTTCTTTTCCATCATACCGTCCAGACTTTGTCTTGATCATCGTATCATTTAAGTCTGCTTGGATAGTTGAGTCTCTGCACCTTAGTACTAGCATGGTAGAGGATCCCAGTTTTTGTCCCAAAAATCTGGTTGGAGAGTTGGTCCATTTCTTCATGACTTGTTTGGATTTGAGAATGACATGTCTCGGCTACGGATGGATTCTAGGGATAAAGTGGTCACCCAATAAGGGGTGCCATTCTCGGTTTTGGAAAGAGGGTAGTTAGACTCTCGACTCACCTTGGTAATACCCTCGAAGTCTCGTATAACCTTTTCGGTTCTGTCATGGTTAGTTACCTAGAATCTCGGGATGCAGTTGTTGGTAATCCGTTCGAGTAGAATTCGCCGCTAAGGCGGATGGTTCGTTTCGCTTATGCATGAGTTATGGGGATCACCCTAGTAAATACTCTTGGCAACATGGATTGGCATTGGCAAGCGAGCTCCAGAATTCCCTAGAGAATTTTGGAGAGCTTGCATGAGTAAGTGGATACGTTTGAGCCAAGTATACTAGGGAAAGGATAAGTGAAAAAGGAACGAGAGACGACGATGAAATGGGTTCCGACCCATGTTTTGGAAACAGGAATTAAGAAGCTACGGGATCATGAAGTTAAAAGACGGTCAAGGCACAATGGAATTAAGCTCAAGGGAGGGCGACTTAGAAGGTTGAAGGCTAGATACGCGCATCAATATCTCTTTTTAAGAGTATATCCTGGATCCCTGGTTTTTCCTGTAGAGCTTGCTCGCATGTTATCTTTTGGTGAATATCCTCTCGGTCTTGTTTCTGTTGCAAACCCCGTAGGGAGTTTACCTTGTTTATCTCCTCGATCCTATCGTGAGAACCTTAGGTAGAAACCTATGGATGTAAACATGTGTTTGAAACATATTATGATTGATATGGTTGCAAATGGTTGCAAGTGGTTGCTCGTGGATGCGCGAATACACATTAGATACTAAATCGACACACTCACATTTCATATTGCATATGCACGAGTATTTATACCTGTTTATGGATGAAATTGAATGTGTTATCATGTGGATGTTGCATATGAATGAATGGTTGTGCACACATATAGTGTTTATACGACTAGGACTATTTGCATACATGTTGGATTCATGGCACTAAACATAATTTGCATCAGAAGATCATTCAGGCCTGATCATCAGCATTAGCTAAGGAACATATACACACACTTTCTGCATATGTTCATACAGCATTAGAAATCTTTTAAGGACAATGATTACTTGTGGATGATGTTTTGAGTAGATGGATGATGGATGGTAGGATACGTTCTTCCTAACTTGGAGATTTCGGGGACGAAATCCTTAAAGGAGGGGAGAATGTAACAACCCGAATTTTAACAACGTGTTAAGACAAGAATCAAGGCAGAATTAAATTATAAAATCTGAATCAGGATAAACGAGTTGCGCCATTGCGTTCGTCTCGGAAAAATACGCGAAATAGAGTCCGAAATTTCGTAAATCGGAGTCCGTATGACCGAGATATGGCCTCGCGAAGTTTCACGAAAATTCAAATCCGAAAACAGATTCAAATTCAGCCCAAAAAGAGAAGGCGGGAAAATTCCCGCCAGACACACAGGGTGTCGACACCCGTGTCGACACGGGTGTCGACCCCTGGGTCGACCCCCCCGGTCGAACCAACGACCTGATGCACCTGCTTCTGGTTTTGGCTCGGTTTTGGAGGCTTGTGACGGATTTTGACGATTCAGATCTATCCTAGGGTTTATCCTACGGCCTAAAACTACCCTAACATATATAAAAAGACCCCTAGACCTAGCCTAAACCCTCATAACTCACTCATGCCACGAAGTGCTGCCCAAATGTCAAGTGATCATGGCCTCCATCTCCAACTTCAAGAGCCTATGCATTCAAACTAGATCCAAGACGAAGGTGCAAGCTTTCTACACCAAATCAAGGGTTTTGATCATCGTCTCAACATGGATTCTTCGACAAGACGATTCATGCTCCTAAATCTCTAAGCCACGCTATGTAAGTTCTAGCTACTTGTAGATTCTAACGGTGGTTCTAATGTGACATGGGATAAAATGCAATGAAACATAAGTATGCTAGCCTATGTGAACCTAATTTTGCCCCTTTTCTATGATCTATGACCTTGGGCTAAGTTTTAGCGACTTAATCATGCCACTCATGTTATGTTTCACCTAGTTTATCTTGCAAGTTTGAATCTTTATCTATGGAATGTTAGCATGAACCTTTGGGAACCATTTGACTTGTGAAACATTGGCAAAGACTTGACTTTGGGGCTTGTGCATGTAAATGAACCCAAACCCCTTATGATACCATGCATGTTTGTGGCCAATCCCTCTTTGGCATCGTGCATGTTTTGAGGCCAATATGTAGCATAGTATCCTTACTATGTTGACTCGCTTTTACTTGGGATGGAAACACGATTTGGGGTAGGGTAGACGAGCGTGATTATGACATGATAATTTGACATGGGATTTCATGAAAATATGACACTCATGATACACCTAAATGGGGACCTGACATGTGGGGTAAACATAGGACTTGAAACTAGACACGTATGGGTTGTAAGTGTAATATGACACTAGACCAAACATGAAAGTGGCCAACTCGAGGTTGGATTGAGTTTGTAGCATAAATCTACCCGGACCCGCCTGGCTTAACTAGTGGCTACAAACAATAGGATCCAATGTGAGAAGTTGGTCATGTCGCGCTTAAGACCCGAGGTTAGACTAGGTTGTGGTGTAAAACTACCCGGACCCGCCCGGCTTAACTAGTAACCACAACAAGGTCTAATGTGAGAGGTTGAGAGTGCATTAATTAAATTAATGCCACATGATAAGGTTAAGTAAATTTGACTAATGACACTTAACCGATATGACACGAATGGGTAGGTTAAGTGGGACCGGGCTTGATTTCTTAATGACACTTAACCATACAAGAAAATTAGGGGATGGGGTTAAGTAATTTACGCTTAACTAATCCGACTTGGTAATTAGATGGGGTTAAGTAATTTACACTTAACTAATCCGACTTGGTAATTAGATGGGGTTAAGTAATTTAGACTTAACTAATCTAAACACGGTAATTAGATGGGGTTAAGTAACCTATACTTAACTAATCTAAACACGGTAATTCGATGGGGTTAAGTTAAACACTTAACCAATCTAAACTTGGTAATTCAATGAGGTTAAGCAACCAATACTTAACCAACTTAACATGATAATTTAATGGGGTTAAGTAACTTATAATTAACCAATTATACATGATGATTTGATGAGGTTAAGTAACCTATACTTAACCAATCTAACATGTGGACTTGATAGGGTTAAGTCATAAGACCTTTTGAATATACTTAACCCTTGTAGTATGATTAGTGGATGAGGTTAAGCTAACCCATACTTAACCAATCCGGCTCGATGATCAGATGCGATTTAGATAATTTATGCTTGATCAATCTAACACGATAATCTGATAGGGTTAAGACAAACCAATACTTAACCAATTTGACTTGACAGGGTTAAGTCATGCACTTCTTGGTATACTTAACCAACTTGTAGGGCTAAGCCTTGAACTTAAATACTTAGCCAATCTTGACATGATTCGTAGGCGGGCTAAGTCATGAACCTGAATAACAACACTTAACCCAATAGACAAAACCCTAGTGAGAGGAACTCGGTAGAAAATCGTGGGTAACGGGGAAAAGAAGCTAAGTGGTAAACCTTAGTTAAGTGTAACTAAGTAATAATTCTTAGCCAAGGACATGGGACTAGTTCATGAATGGATGAGTAACCCGATATGGTAGGTCATCGCTTAAACACACGAGGAGGAGCAAATTATCCGACTTGGATAAGGGCTCCAACGAACTGGGTGACGAAGCGGTAGCTTCGGGGGACGTGAGGGTACTCTTGGTATCCCTCTGTGAGGTGGCAGGTGGTCCATGAAACCCGGCCTTACAGAGGTTAAGGTCTGCGATAGAAGAGCCAAGAGTATGCCTTGGTTGCTATGCGAGCGACCTAAAGTCTGGGATGGATTAGCGTGGAGTCGACGATACTTGATTTTGCCCTGGATAGCACGTCACCGACTACCTACCATCTTTAGTCAATCGTGTACGAACGGAAAGGCAGAGAACTCCCAACAAACCATGTTCTTGCTATCGAGTCATGGGTGAGGTTGGCCCATAGGAAAGTGGGGCTATAGTGGGGCCGGGATGTAGTTCTCATACATGATTTTTATTGGATTGCCTTTCAGTAGTTGAGGGAGGGGTCACGTGGGACCATAGCCACGGATACAAAAACAGACCTTGATATCTGCATCAGTAGACGATTTAAAGCTCCCGACCGAGTTCCGTAATTCTTGATTTGCCCTGGCACGGAACTCGGGTGGCACATTGAGATACATGTGCGTCTAGACATGGAAAACGATTCACGATACATACGTGGGATAAAGGGCGCGGTTGACGGGTGGCATAATCCCTAGTTGTAATAACCCGGAAATTCTGAGCCAGTTTAAAATTTTTATTTTGGCAATTTTGAACATTTAAAATAAATTATTTTAAATAAAATCGACGAGAAATTTATTTTGAATATAATTCGAACGCATATATTATATACGTCGTCGTTAGAATATAAATATTTATATATAATTATAAAAGGAATTTAAAATGGCGTGGTAGTTCGATAATTCGATTTCAAACTTCAATTGAACATACCGGGTGCAAAACAAACCGGATTTTAGTGAAACCAAAAACATTAGGATCTAATTGATTATATCTTTCCAACGAATCCGAAAAATCGAAATTTCATAGCGGAAATCAAAAGATATGTCCAGTTGAAAATTCTGAATAGTCGCTATGGAATTCAGGCCCTTAAAAATGGAAATTTTGCAAATGACCTCGGATTTCGACGAAACCACTTTTATTGGATCCGCGGTGTCAATTTATTGCTAGATTCCAAATTTCGTAATTTTTCGAATCAATATGTGAGCGTGGCAAAGGAAAACGCATTTGACCAGTTTCAGTTGATTTTAATCGACTGGAAAATGGCCATTTTTCCAACGGCCTCAGAATTCGACGAAACTAGTTTTGTTAGGACCGTATCGTCAATACGAAGTTAGAAAATATTTTTCTGCAATTTATAGAGTTCGTATGTGACCCCGGTAAATTGAAATGCGCTTTCAAATTCAATATATATAGTTATACGTTGATTTTAACAGAAACTGATTATGACGATCGAATCAGCTTGCGGTGCATATCCCATTGTGTTCGGAATGGGGGTGAAACGCTATGGACGACAGGCGGTGGGCCTTGTTTCGAGGTCGAATGGAAAAGTTACTTTTTGAAAATAAATTAATTAAATAAATTAAAAATAAAAACCCTCTTCCCCCTTTTATACTCTGCCCCCCCCCCCCCCGATATTTTCAATTCAGTTTTCAAAATAAATAAAAATAAAAAAATAAAATGGCCCTCCCCACGCCGCCGCCGGTGGCAGAACCACCACCACCGCACGCCTCCCCTCCTCATCTTCGTCCTCTTCCCCCTAGACGCGACATCGAGCCCCCCCATCGCGCCAGCAACCGCCGCCTCCCTCTTCGAACCCCCAAACCGCCAGTTTCCCCCTTCCGCCACCGCAACCGACGTCCTTCCCCCCCAAACCCGATTCGAGCCCCTCCCCTCCGACCACTCCAGCCCCAAGCCGCAGCCCCACTGCACCGAGCCACCACCGAACACCAGAGGCCGCCTCCTCGAGCACACCTTCGACGGCGCAGCAAAGACACCCCTCCCCCGTTCATAAAACAGTAAGTTTCTCTTTTTTTATTGTTTTATTTTTATTTTTATTTATTCATGATATTTCGGTCTTTTTATTTATTTAAATTCTTTAAATAAAATCTGAAATATATATGTATATTATTTTAAAGAACTGATTTTTAATTTGCTAAAGAATTTGATTTTTAATTTGTTAAAAGATATGATTTTTATATTTTTAAACAATTAAAAATATGATTTTTATATTTTTAAAGTATTAAAAATATAGTCTTTACTATATAGACGATGTAAAAATATGATTTTTGTTTATGTAGAGAAGTAAAAATATAATTTTTACATGATAGGAATATTAGAAATACCATCTTTATATGTGTAGAAAAATAAAAATGTGATTTTTATAATGATATATTTGAAAAGGCGAAATCTTTATATTTGAAAAGGCGAAATCTTTATATAGAGAATAGCGAGGTAAAAATATAATTTTTATCTATATAGTAGCAATGTAAAAATAGAATTTTATCCATATAGCGTGAAAGTAAAAATTCGATTTTTATATATTGAACAACGAAGTAAAAATTCGATTTTTATATATTGAACAACGAAGTAAAAATTCGATTTTTATATATTGAACAACGAAGTAAAAATTCAATTTTTATATATTGAACAACGAAGTAAAAATTCGATTTTTATATATTGAACAACGAAGTAAAAATTCGATTTTTATATATTGAACAACGAAGTAAAAATTCGATTTTTATATATTGAACAACGAAGTAAAAATTCGATTTTTATATATTGAACAACGAAGTAAAAATTCGATTTTTATATATTGAACAGCGAAGTGAAAATGTGATTTTTTATATGTAGTGGCTACAGCAACGAAAGCGACAAAAGGCGGGAATGGCGAAGATTTCTATTAATGAAGAGTCGTGGTATTGGATAGCTTTTGGTGAGAATTTCTCACCTTTCAATTTCTTTTTCTAGTTATATATATATACTAGGATGCAGACGGTGCTTAGTAGCACCCGACACAATCGTCCACAGACCATGGACTTGTTTGTTTGATTGCAAAAATTAGTTAGATTATTTGATTGAAATTGGATTGTTTGGTGAAGTTAAATTGATTTGATTGATGTGTGAATGGCGTGGGCCTTCACTAGACCGGGGATAAGGCTAGGCCTCGTCCCGTTTCTAGTATCGTGCCGTTATGCCGCCGAAATTTTCTAAAATATGTTAGAAAAATAAAAATATCATTTTCATTGTGTAAATGAACTGAATAAAAATTCATGTGTTGAAATAAAATATTTTTTATAGTTAAAAATATAATTTTTAACGTGAAGTGAACAAGATAAATATTCATTTACAAACCGGACGGTTTGTTTATGTACACTGATTTGACTGACATTGATTGGGTCGATAAATTTTACACATCGCCCAACTGCACAAATAAAATATGCGTTTGATGGTTTGAAACCCCACACGGGTGTTGGGATGAAATATGAAGTTCACTCATCCTGATTGATTAAATATGTCGATCGATAGATTGACAGGCTGTTATAAGCGTTAGATATCTATATTTGATGCTTATACAGTGTAGTGCACTTTGGTTGATGGTTGATTATTTATCGTTGCTATTATATACATGTGTTGTATGGAATCCATATAATTAACTTTATATGGTGATTGATTGGGCCTCATTCCAGTTTAGAAAATAAAGAATGTAATAAAATAAAGGTTCATGTGTTGACTGTACTCATCCGTTGAGATTAGTCATGTGTTGAACGAAATATTTTAATAATAAAATTTACATCTTTATCAATATAAAATAAAGGTTCATGTGTTGACTGTACTCATCCGTTGAGATTAGTCATGTGTTGAACGAAATATTTTAATAATAAAATTTACATCTTTATCAATATAATATAAAGGTTCATGTGTTGACTGTACTCATCCGTTGAGATTAGTCATGTGTTGAACGAAATATTTGAAATCGAAATATTTGAAATAGAAATATTTGAAAAGGAAATATTTGAAAACGAAATATTTGAAATTGAATATTTGAAAATAGAAATATTTGAAAAGGAAATATTTGAAAACGAAATATTTGAAATAGAATATTTGAAAATAGAAATATATGAAGCCGTGTTGATTAGATTGACGCCATTTTGACGTGAACGATATTTATATCGATTTTATTCATTTTAAAATGAATATTGAAAAGCGATTTCGAAATGAATTGAATATAAAGTGATTTCGAAATGAATTGAATATAAAGTGATTTCGAAATGAATATTGAAAACGATTTCGAAATGAATTGAATATGAAACGATTTCGAAATGAATTGAATATGAAACAATTTCGAAATGAATTGAATATGAAACGATTTCGAAATGAATTGAATATGAAACGATTTCGAAATGAATTGAATATAAAGTGATTTCGAAATGAATATTGAAAAGTGATTACGAAATGAATTTGATTCAATTAGAAAACGAAATGAATTTGATTCAATTAGAAAACGAATTGAATTTGATTTGAATAGAAAACAAATTGAATTTGATTTGAATAGAAAACCAATTTGAATTGAATCGAATAGAAAACCAATTTGAATTGAATCGAATAGAAAACCAATTTGAATTGAATCGAATAGAAAACCAATTTGAATTGAATCGAATAGAAAAACAATTTGAATTGAATCGAATAGAAAACGAATTTGAATCGAATCGAATAGAAAACCAATTTGAATTGAATCGAATAGAAAACGAATTTGAATCGAATCGAATAGAAAACCAATTTGAATTGAATCGAATAGAAAACGAATTTGAATTGAATAGAAATGAATTTTAAAATGAATTTATAAGGAAAAATTCAATTTTGATTTGAATTGAAATGGAAGTTGAAATTGTTTTGAAAACGAAATCAAAACGATTTATAAAATTCGTTTTAAACAGAAATCGACGAAATATATATTATATATATAATATAATGGCCTGAATAGAACGCGCCGCGCCGCGGCAGTTCGCGAATTTCGACCATTAACTTTAAACGGACATTACGGGAGATCCGACCGTCAGATTCTCCTAAAACCGGAACCGTTGGGTTCGTATCGAAAAGAGCTTTCTAACGAATATTAGAAATTTGAAATCTAACGGTTGGATTTGGAGATACGTCCAAATCAAATTTGAAAAAGGTCGCTGTAAGTGCAGTTCGATGGCCATTGTTAGAAATCGATTGTACGGGCCTTAATAAAATTATTAAAAATAGTAATAATTTGTGTAAAATCATAAGAAATGATTTGGGAAAATTTGGGATGAAAAACTCCATATTTGAAAAGTTAAAAATAGATTTTTATCGAAATGAACTAGATTGAACTAAATTTAAAACCCGATTTTTTTTTAAATAAATAAATTAGATTTAAAAAGGGGTTTTAAATAATCGGAATTTCTAATATATTTGATTGGATTTGAAATGGGTTTATCGTGAACGGTGTTTTAAATAACACTAGTTCTTTAACCCGATAACAAATAGAATGTGATTTGGGTTTGTCGTGAACTGTGTTTTAAATAACACCTAGTTCTTTAACCCAGTAAAAGGAGTTTTAACGATTCTGCAATTAGGTCGAAATGTGAATCTATTATCTAAATTATCAAATTTAGAAATGAGCGAGAATGGAGTATCGCCAGTTTTGCTCCAAAGCGATAGTTAAATCTTTAATTAGATTTGAACGTGAAATGGTAATTAATTTTACCGATAACACCATGATGTTAGATATGGAGTATTACCAATTTTTCTTCATGGGATGAATAGGTTGGGATTGGGAAATAAAATAAATAATTACTTCAATGTGGTTCCCTAATCTCGACTAGTTTGAAAAACCATAATTTGGTTTGAAATGACATCCAAAGGAAGATTAAAGGATAAATTATAAAGAATTTATCTTGGATAAAATTAATGGGAACCTTCCCTAAGAATATTCTGAACGGGAATGAGGCGTATGTTGAGTTTGTGTAACATTTGTTTTTAATATACGCGGGTTGTTCGGAAAGGCCGGGTTTATACCCATTCTGAATAACCGATTCGACGATATGTCGAAGATGAAGACGGTGGTCGAAGACCGGAAGTCTTCACATCGTTTGGATTATTACTGACGATCCTGATTGGGCAGTACACCCAAGAGGATGGAAATAGTTGGTGGTCGTCCAGACGTACTTGGAGATGGATGGATATGCGAGGAAAGTGCCTCCGGTTTCGTTCAGACCCAGAACGAACTTGTAAATGGATTGTGTGTCTGACATTGGATTTTATTCTGTGTTGATTGATTTCTATTAAATATACATCTGTTTGGCGGCGGAGAATTTTTTCTTTTGCTTAACGCCCTTCTCTGAGATGTACGAGCTCAGAGGTTGTATATCGATGGACATCAGTCGCATGGCATGAATTGCCTGTGGGGCACGCTAAGATGCAATGATCATGGCTTCTGTTGAAAAGCAAAGTCTTGTGGTTGATGATCAAAGCACGCCTACGTGGCAGCTTTGTGTATAACGTGAATTCGCGAGCCTCACACCTCGGTATGAGTCAAAAACGGGATACGGACCGTTGGGAGAGCACGACGTTTCTTTCTAGCTTTGGTGGTGTCAGTGACTTACCAGCCCTGACATTTATATACTTTTCACCTTTGTGGTTGTTGGAATGAGGCACCTCGATTATAGGTCTGTAAGGACCGGGAAACGTGTGTTCAGGAATTGCCAATCCTCTAACGTAAGTGAGGACCGGCCCAGCCGCATCCGGGGTTGCCCAGAGTGCGTAACCCTGAGACATTTGCTAGAGTGTCTCGAACGCGGAGAGGAGCTTGCCCCTTGCCTCGACTCATGACGGAAATCCAATTTCGAATACGTGATATTGCGGTTTTAATTGTAGAACTAGTATGGCGACATGATAGATGGTACCCATGCCGCCTATGATTTATATTTATGATTGAAATTGTTTTGACACTATACACTTATTATAGTATCAAATGATTTGTTTTAAACGTACCAAGCATGTTTGGCTATTATAAGGGAAAACCCTATCCTCCGGCTTGCGTTGCATTGTGTGATGGGACCTGGGTCTTATAATAGCTTCATTTTTCGAAAAAGCATTGCGTTGTTTATTCTATGCACTGGTATTCTTGGGAGGAAACCCGTTCCGTGTTATACGGCGTGGTCCCTTGAATTACTCTCTTTTAAAATAAAGTTTTAAATAACTGTTTTAGTTCTTACACCAGTCACATGACTGACCTGGAGTTTATTGTTTTAACCTAAACTCTGGGTGCCCCTATTTTCCGCACGGGCAGCTAGTAGTTTTGGTTTTGCAGATTTATATTCACAGGATCCTGGTTTATAGCTGGAATGATATCCGGAAAGCTCTGTATCCGTATATCACCTTCAGTTGTGCTTTGTATTATTTTCCGCTGCTATGTAATTTACTGTAATCTCTGATATGTATCGAATGTAATTTATTCATTTATACTCTGTATATTCTTGTATCTGATGGAATTGTTGTAACAGCAATGAAATGTTCTTCCGTCTGCGTTCTATTTTGTCCTGTTCTCAAACGATCAGGGGTTTCGAACGGTCTAGATCGGTTTAACGACTGATTCGGATCGAGCGAAATTCCTTGCCGTCACACTAGTGGCCCTAGGTGGCCTGGACCCAAACCAAGTTACGAATAAGTTCATTAGGTAGCATAATCCCTAGTGGTCCTAGGTGGCATAAATCCTAAGTGAACACGCGATAGCTCATGGTAAGAAAACATAACTAGATCAAGGGTAGCAGTCCAAAACAACTTCAAGGATAAAATGGTACTACGTTGAGGTGGTATAGATTTACATGGGAAAGCCCGTACGGCCTACGGCAAAGGATTGAACTTATACATGGAAAGAAACATACGAGTGGGGGAAAACCTACATATGTTATATATTAGGTTGACATGGACCATTACAGGACATTGGGCAAGGGGCATTCATAGTTAACACATGACGCGGGTTGGGATACTAGTACGAGAGGTGCAGAGCAAATATACATGTTAGAACCACGAGAAATATACTTGATAGTAACCTCGGGATATTGTATATGATAGATACCTTGGGATACTTCACTTGATAGAAACCTGACGACATGCTACCTTGATTTATCTTGACACCGTAGTTTATCATGATACCCTAGTTTGTCTTGATACAGTAGTTCATCCGGTTATCTTGGTATAGCTCATCTATCTTGTCATCATCCTTATGTTTACTTTCAGTTTATGCACGTCATGTTACCTTTACCTGTTTTTATGCTGGAAGTAGATAGGACTTACCAGTCATTATGACTGACCCTGTCTTCTTTCGCCTCTTTGTCTTCCGTTTTCCCCCCAGGTTTCAGGGAGGAAATGCTGTTGTTAGTTCGGACTTCTTCTATTTGAAGGTCATCATGTATAGCTTGGTCTTCTTTTGGCTATGGCTGCTTCACCGCTTTATTTTGGGGAATAATTTATGAAAAGGTTTTATGCTTCTTTACTATTGCAAGACAGGTTTTGATGTATTCTGATTTAAAAGGTTTTAGACCTTATTTTATAAGGTAATGAAATTTGTTTTACTTCTGCTGTTTTATATATGTTCTATCTTGTAATATTTCTGTGCATGTTTACCTCAATAATGCTTCACCAAACCTAGTGCATTCCCTTTGTGAGTGACCCTAGTGGAGGTGGGGTGTTACAGTACGCCTTAATTAAATTTTAATTTTTGGTTGAATGGATGTTTTGTTTGTTTTGGTTGAATTTGAAATTTAAATTTTAAAATTCAAACTTGAACTTTAAAATTCAAATCTGAAATTTGAATTTTGAAATTCAAAGTAAAATAAATGTAATAATAAAATAAATTTTAGATAGGATTAATATTATCTTAGGAAATAGTTAAACCTGAAATATAAATCGATAATTTGAAACCAAGAGCCACAAAACTATATGTCCTTTGAAAATTATGCATGTATGTCGACATACATAAATGAGCATGTCCACTTATGTTCCAACAAATTCAAATTTTGAACTTTCAAACTTTCCTCCATCTTTTCAATAAGAAAATGCCAGTTCAAATTTTGTTTATCAACTTTATATGTCTACTTATTTTCTTATACCTTGTTTCTAAATGTGAAGACCCAAACTTCCCCGTAAAGGAAAGCCTAGATTGCCTTGAGAACAATACACATCAGGGCACAAACTAAAGAGCATTTTATTGCTGATTACAACAATTACATCAGAGTACAAGAATATATCAGAGTATGAACACTGATTACATAGAAGAAATACAATGATATCAGAGATTTAAATTACATTTACAAGCAGCGGAAAAATAATACAAATATACAACTGAAAGGAATACACGGATACAGAGCTTTCCGAATACCGCTTCAGCTGTAAACCAGGATCCTGTAAATATATCTGCAAAAAGCTACTCGACTGCCCGTGTAGAAAAATATGGGCACCCGAGTTTGCCAGTGAAACAAACTACAGGTCAGTCATGGGACTGGTATGAGAAATCTTAACTAAACTAATCTAATGATAAGGCTAATCACAGGACCACGCCGCTAACGCGGAACGGGTTTACTCCATTGGATTGCCAGTGCATAAGTAAAGTAAATCGTTCAAATAACGCTATGCTTTTTAGAAAAATGAAACCATTATAAGACCCAAGTCCCATCACACAATGCAACGCAAACCGGAGGAGAGGGTTTTACCTTATAATGGTCAAAAGATGCTTGATACGGTAAAACGGATTTAGTATTAGTGTGTATATATTATAATAAAAACATTTCAATCATAATGTATTAATCATAGACGGCATGGGTACCATATATCATGTCGCCATACTAGTTCTACAATCAAAACCGCAAGGTCGTATTGGAAATTGGACTTTCCATCATGAGTCGAGGCTAGGGGCAAGCTCCTCTCCGATTCGAGACACTCTAGCAAATGCCTCAGGATCCCCCGCAGTGAACCCTTGGATGCGGTAGGGCCGGTCCCCGCCTATGGGCAGTGGATTGGTTATGCCTGAACACACGTTTCCCGGTTCCTTTGAACCTATAATATGACCACTATCGACCTATAAAAAATCCGAGGCGCCTCAAAATCCATCATCCACATAAATAAAATGTCAGGGCTGGTAGGTCGCTGACATCACTCTAGCTAGAAAGAAACGTGTGCACTCCCTACGGTCCCTATCCCGTTTTTGACTCATACCGGGGTGTGAGGCTCGCGAAGTCACGATATACACAAAGCTATGCCGTAATAGGCTATGCTTTGATCATCCCACAAGGCCTTGCTTTTCAACAAAAGCCTTGATCAATTGCATCTTGGCGTGCCACATTGACAATTCACGCCATGCGATCAATCACCATTAATATATACTAGGGTGTTTAGTAGAGAATAAATTCTCTACCACCAAACAGATATACATTAATAACAATCAATTTAATTCGCCTGGAACAAAATCCAATGTCAGACACGCATCCATTGATAAACTTATGCTCTGGGTCTGAGCGAAAGCCAAATCCGAACAATCAACAATAGTCCGGACGGTAACCACTGTAGCCCCTTCAAGGTAGCTACTCCAATCATGGGCATCAGTAGCAACACATCCATTCGATGTGAAGATCGTCGGTCTTCAATCACCGTCTTCATCTTCGGCTCTTCTTCGCCGTAGTTATTATTCGGAATGGGTTGAACCCGGTCTTTCCGAATAACTCGCGTATTTTTATAATAAAAATCAAGTACTATAAAAGCACATCCAACGCCACATTCCAATTCAGAATATTCTTATAAATAAAATATTCAAATTATTCTATTAAAGATAAATCCTTTATCTTTATTCTGTTAAAGATTTATTAAAACTCCAATTGGTTTTAAATATCAAAATCTTTATTCAATGATTACTTAGATTTGAGAAATAAATCTTATTCTTTACTGGACCAAAGAACTAATGTCATTTAAAACATAGTTCACGGTATGCCCAAAATCATCTTCCATAAAAATATGAAATCTTCACAGAAATCAAATCAAAATATAATCGTTATAAATTTCTGTATCCGACCAATAATAAAAATGGAATAACGGCGAAGCCTCTTAAATTCCATTTGTAGTATCGGTCTTCTTCTACAGAAACTTATCTCGGTCATTATTAATTCGAGTTCCATTCAACTCCAATTTAATATATTAAATTGGAAATCCTTACTGTTGGAAAATTCCCATTTAGATCTTAATAAAAGATTTATAAATTCCAAATCATATATTTTCACTGTCAGTTGAGTTAAAGAACATATGTCGCTTAAAAACACAGTTCACAATAAACCCAACTCACATTTCATCTTATTTCAATTACCAAATATAATTGAAAGCTTTAAAAATTTTAATTAAAAGATTTTTCTTTTCATATGGGTTTTAAGATCAGTGTTATTTAAGACACTATTCACGACAAACCCAAAATCCAATTTATTAAATTTTAACTTAAATTAAATATAAACAAGTTGGAATACTTCATTAAATATAATCGAAATGATCTATACTAGTAAGTCTCTAGTTCATTTAAATAAATATATTTTTCTAAAATATATTCTTTTCTAAAATATTTTCTTAAATATTCCTTTCTCGAATACTCTTTACTGGAATGCGACTCAACCAATATCCATATATTGTATATAATCAACAATCATGTTAATTAATTATCGCACATCCAAGTAATCAACCAAAGTGGATTCTACACTAAATATTGGGACTAGTGTAGGGTCATCCCAACACCCGTGTGGGGGTTTCATCCAACAATCAAATAACAAATTATTTGTGCACTTGGGCGATGTGTGAAAATTATCGACCCAATCACATAAACAAGTCGGATGACTCGTAAATGGGAGTGTACTATTCAGTGTGAATATACTTAACATATATTTAACACATCAAACATTACAACATCGCAAACATCTACTTCAATTCTTTTTATTGTGTACAAATGCCAATAAAATCTTAACTCTCCAATTTTGACCAAAAAGTATATTTTTGGTCTCTTTCATTTTTAATGACAAAATGAATATTTTACTTAATCGCTTTTAAAATGACAAAAATGTCTCTTTCATTCTAATTCTTTTAAAGTGACAAAAAATAGTAATTTTGTCTAATCTTTTCAATGAAACAAAATAAGATTAATTTGTTTATAAATTTCTTTTGTAAGCAAAATGTGATACATGGTTTAATCCTCCTTTTGTAAACAAAATGTGATATTGTTTAATAACTCTCAATGTAAACAAAAGGTGGATTTTGTTAATTAACCTTTTTATGTACAAAAGTATACATTTTCAAATCTTTTCTTTTTTAATGTATAGAAAAATATACTATTTTCCCATCCATACTTTTAATGTATAAAAATATACATTTCTTAATTCATTCTTTTAAATATATAAAATATTCATTTCTAGTTCATTTCTTTTTAATGTGACCAAAATGTCTCTTCTCAATTCATTATTTTTAAATTGACAAAAATGAATGAATTTACTTCATTCTCTTTAAACGTATAAAAATAACATTTTTCATTCATTCTTTTTTTTTATATATAAATATGACAATAAAACATGATTCCTTTTTATTGAGAAGAATGGTTCTTGAAAATCTATTCCTTTATTTGAAAAGGAATGTATTGAAAAAGAATGTATAGCAAAATCAATACAACAAAATATGATAATTTTGTTTGATCTTCTCAATGTAACAAATATGGTATTTTTGTTTATTCTTCAAATGTTAACGAAATATGATTTTGAACAAATCCTTTTAATGTTAACAAAAATGAGAATTTTGTCTAATATTTTCAATGCAACAAAAATGAGATTTTTTTTTTGTTTGTAAACTGTTTTGTTTATATAATTTCAATGTAAACAAAAGTGAGATTTTGTTTCAATACTTATAATGCAAACAAAAGTGATGTTTTGTTTAGATAATTTCAATGTTCTTGTTTTGGCAAAAATGTTACTTTTATTTCAATAATCAAGTTGTGACAAAAATATTATTTTCAATTCAATAATCAGGTTTTGATAAAGGTGATATCTTCCATTCAATAATCAAGTTTGATAAAAGTGTGATTTTTTTTTGTTTCATAAATCGAATTCTAATAAAAATGTGTATTTTTAACAATTTCTATTCAATGTATAAAAATGTGTATTTTTATTTCATAAATCAATCATGTTTTAACAAAAATCAATATTCTATTCTAATGATCATGTTTTAACAAAAATCAGTATTCTATTCCAACAATCATGTTTTGATAGGAATGATATTTTTAATCAATAATCATGTTTTGTATACGTAGCATGTTAGAGACTTTATTTAAATCTTAAAACATATAATTCAACAGAATGATCACATATAATTTTTTTTATTGGTTCAAATTAAATAAATTTACAATTCCATATTTGTTGATTCAAGTCCAACAAAATGACCATATATTTTTATTCAATAAAATGACAATCTTATAACTTCCATCCTAATACAACAAAATAACATATCATCAGAACAGCATCAAACAATTTGAATCTACTCACGAATATGCCAGAATTTCTAAACATAATTATTTATTTATTTATAATTATCAAGAAAAGAAAATAGAAATCTCACATATCAATTCAAATCTGAATTTTCCTTGAATTCTGGTTGCTCTATTTCAGGTCTAGTCCATTCCATGTCGTAGTGTTCGGAAATACGAATCCAACGCAATCATTTTCATTTGATTCTGAGTCAGTACGAACAAGTTACGACTTAATTTGTATAAACAGCTTTTAAGAATTAAATTATCAAGGAATCAAAGGGAATATTCTCTATCTTCTACCTCATGGAAATCGGCCGATGAGTTTTGCTTTAACATCGAACCTAGGGTTCGATTACGTCCAAAATCCGTTCGGCTTTGTGATGATCGGAGGAGTCCATACCCAAAGGCCTCGAGAGGCGCTTCCAGGGAGGTCCACATGGTGCAGCTCGGTGGTGGCTGTGATCCACGGCGGCGCTGCAACCGTCGCGGGTTTGAGGCGTCGGTTCTGGCGATTCCCAACTCCAGGGATGATCCAACCGTACCATTTCGTAGAGAACGAGAATCTCTTCAGTTTTTGTATTGCTTCCATGATTTAATTCATGTTAGTTTCAAAGGATTTGAGGAAAGGAAAGGGATGATTTCGGCCATTGGTCTGATGGAATACGGCGGCTGTGTTTAGGGTTGAAGATGGACCGTATTGTGACGTATTTATACAGTATTTTCTAGCGTATTTAATTTATTTATTTCGAAAATTCTATTCTTATTGTCACGAACTCCGAATCGAACCCAACAAGTGTCGCCCCTAGCTAATAACCCCCGTCCCGGACACAATGGAATATGTTTCGTAACCCAGTTCGGCTGTTACGATATGTTTTTCTTTAAATTTAATTATAAATCATTTAATTATTAAATTCAAACGTACATTTTAAATTACCGGGGCCACATACGGACTCTAAAAATTACAGAAAAATTATTTTTAGTTATGTTTCGACGATACGGTTCTAACGAGACTAATTTCATCGAATTCTGAGACTGTTTGAAAAATGACCATTTTCAACTTGATTAAATTTAACTGAAACAGTCAAAACACGTTTACCTTTGCCACGCTCACATATTAACTCGAAAAATTCTGGAAAATTAAACTTAGCAATAAAATGACATTCCGGTTCCAACAAAAATGGTTTCATCGGAAACAGAGGTCGTTTGTAAAATGGCTATTTTTAAGGCTAATATATTATATTAAAATATATATAAATTCTACAGCGACTTTTCTAAATTTTAAACTGGCCATAACTTTTTATTCCTGCGATGAAATTTCAGTTTTTCAGATTCGTTAGAAAGATATGATTAAACAGATTTAAATATTTTTAGTTTCATTCAATTCTGATTTAAAATGAATCCTGTACAGTCAGTCAAAGTTCAAATTCAAATTTTGAAACTGCAGCGCTGTTTTAAACTCCTTTTATATTTAAACTAAATTTATTCGTTTCAAAATAAATTTTTAGTCGTTATTATTTAAAATAAATTATTTTAAATATTAAAATCCATTAAAATTTCTAAAATATTTTTTTTTTAAATTGGCCCCAAAATTCCGGGTTGTTACAGTCTCCCCCACTTAAAATCTTTTCGTCCTCGAAAAGGAACGTAGCTAAAAGTTGTTTAATTAACTAACTTAATTAAATTTTATTTATTGGTTTAACTAATTATCATTCTAATAATTTTATTAACTAAACTAATAACCAAACATCACAACCAGCAATCAATTAGGTGATTAAATTTTCAAATATATATAACTTATATATATAGTCAAAAACCATATTTTTAGGGCAAATCACAGTAATGTGTACTTACTAAGTGTTGGTTCTCATACCAGTCAATGGAAACATATAGATATACCACTTTCGAAACTCGAACATAATTTCTGATGATGTTTCGAACCACCATCAGAACATCTCCGGGCGACTAGAGTGTGATTCTATATCTATCCAGTATATTAAAACTTCGAATATCCGTTAATTACTCGTATATTCAAAATCTTTATATACTCGATTGTCCACATTAAAATATAATATACTCAAATACGTATAATAGGATTTAAATTTTCAAAACTAAATTTGTTTTCATTTTTTTATATATTAAAGAAAATATTACTCTTTACACTCGTTCTAGGATATTACTGATCCTATCTCTAACGAGTTATTCTTATTGGATATTATTAATCCAATCTCTGATGAATTCTTTCGTTCGGTTCTAATGTGTCTTGTTCTCGAGCTCTGTAAACCAAAGCTCTGATACCAACTGTGAAGACCCAAACTTCCCCGTAAAGGAAAGCCTAGATTGCCTTGAGAACAATACACATCAGGGCACAAACTAAAGAGCATTTTATTGCTGATTACAACAATTACATCAGAGTACAAGAATATATCAGAGTATGAACACTGATTACATAGAAGAAATACAATGATATCAGAGATTTAAATTACATTTACAAGCAGCGGAAAAATAATACAAATATACAACTGAAAGGAATACACGGATACAGAGCTTTCCGAATACCGCTTCAGCTGTAAACCAGGATCCTGTAAATATATCTGCAAAAAGCTACTCGACTGCCCGTGTAGAAAAATATGGGCACCCGAGTTTGCCAGTGAAACAAACTACAGGTCAGTCATGGGACTGGTATGAGAAATCTTAACTAAACTAATCTAATGATAAGGCTAATCACAGGACCACGCCGCTAACGCGGAACGGGTTTACTCCATTGGATTGCCAGTGCATAAGTAAAGTAAATCGTTCAAATAATGCTATGCTTTTTAGAAAAATGAAACCATTATAAGACCCAAGTCCCATCACACAATGCAACGCAAACCGGAGGAGAGGGTTTTACCTTATAATGGTCAAAAGATGCTTGATACGGTAAAACGGATTTAGTATTAGTGTGTATATATTATAATAAAAACATTTCAATCATAATGTATTAATCATAGACGGCATGGGTACCATATATCATGTCGCCATACTAGTTCTACAATCAAAACCGCAAGGTCGTATTGGAAATTGGACTTTCCATCATGAGTCGAGGCTAGGTGCAAGCTCCTCTCCGATTCGAGACACTCTAGCAAATGCCTCAGGATCCCCCGCAGTGAACCCTTGGATGCGGTAGGGCCGGTCCCCGCCTATGGGCAGTGGATTGGTTATGCCTGAACACACGTTTCCCGGTTCCTTTGAACCTATAATATGACCACTATCGGCCTATAAAAAATCCGAGGCGCCTCAAAATCCATCATCCACATAAGTAAAATGTCAGGGCTGGTAGGTCGCTGACATCACTCTAGCTAGAAAGAAACGTGTGCACTCCCTACGGTCCCTATCCCGTTTTTGACTCATACCGGGGTGTGAGGCTCGCGAAGTCACGATATACACAAAGCTATGCCGTAATAGGCTATGCTTTGATCATCCCACAAGGCCTTGCTTTTCAACAAAAGCCTTGATCAATTGCATCTTGGCGTGCCACATTGACAATTCACGCCATGCGATCAATCACCATTAATATATACTAGGGTGTTTAGTAGAGAATAAATTCTCTACCACCAAACAGATATACATTAATAACAATCAATTTAATTCGCCTGGAACAAAATCCAATGTCAGACACGCATCCATTGATAAACTTATGCTCTGGGTCTGAGCGAAAGCCAAATCCAAACAATCAACAATAGTCCGGACGGTAACCACTGTAGCCCCTTCAAGGTAGCTACTCCAATCATGGGCATCAGTAGCAACACATCCATTCGATGTGAAGATCGTCGGTCTTCAATCACCGTCTTCATCTTCGGCTCTTCTTCGCCGTAGTTATTATTCGGAATGGGTTGAACCCGGTCTTTCCGAATAACTCGCGTATTTTTATAATAAAAATCAAGTACTATAAAAGCACATCCAACGCCACATTCCAATTCAGAATATTCTTATAAATAAAATATTCAAATTATTCTATTAAAGATAAATCCTTTATCTTTATTCTGTTAAAGATTTATTAAAACTCCAATTGGTTTTAAATATCAAAATCTTTATTCAATGATTACTTAGATTTGAGAAATAAATCTTATTCTTTACTGGACCAAAGAACTAATGTCATTTAAAACATAGTTCACGGTATGCCCAAAATCATCTTCCATAAAAATATGGAATCTTCACAGAAATCAAATCAAAATATAATCGTTATAAATTTCTGTATCCGACCAATAATAAAAATGGAATAACGGCAAAGCCTCTTAAATTCCATTTGTAGTATCGGTCTTCTTCTACAGAAACTTATCTCGGTCATTATTAATTCGAGTTCCATTCAACTCCAATTTAATATATTAAATTGGAAATCCTTACTGTTGGAAAATTCCCATTTAGATCTTAATAAAAGATTTATAAATTCCAAATCATATATTTTCACTGTCAGTTGAGTTAAAGAACATATGTCGCTTAAAAACACAGTTCACAATAAACCCAACTCACATTTCATCTTATTTCAATTACCAAATATAATTGAAAGCTTTAAAAATTTTAATTAAAAGATTTTTCTTTTCATATGGGTTTTAAGATCAGTGTTATTTAAGACACTATTCACGACAAACCCAAAATCCAATTTATTAAATTTTAACTTAAATTAAATATAAACAAGTTGGAATACTTCATTAAATATAATCGAAATGATCTATACTAGTAAGTCTCTAGTTCATTTAAATAAATATATTTTTCTAAAATATATTCTTTTCTAAAATATTTTCTTAAATATTCCTTTCTCGAATACTCTTTACTGGAATGCGACTCAACCAATATCCGTATATTGTATATAATCAACAATCATGTTAATTAATTATCGCACATCCAAGTAATCAACCAAAGTGGATTCTACACTAAATATTGGGACTAGTGTAGGGTCATCCCAACACCCGTGTGGGGGTTTCATCCAACAATCAAATAACAAATTATTTGTGCACTTGGGCGATGTGTGAAAATTATCGACCCAATCACATAAACAAGTCGGATGACTCGTAAATGGGAGTGTACTATTCAGTGTGAATATACTTAACATATATTTAACACATCAAACATTACAACATCGCAAACATCTACTTCAATTCTTTTTATTGTGTACAAATGCCAATAAAATCTTAACTCTCCAATTTTGACCAAAAAGTATATTTTTGGTCTCTTTCATTTTTAATGACAAAATGAATATTTTACTTAATCGCTTTTAAAATGACAAAAATGTCTCTTTCATTCTAATTCTTTTAAAGTGACAAAAAATAGTAATTTTGTCTAATCTTTTCAATGAAACAAAATAAGATTAATTTGTTTATAAATTTCTTTTGTAAGCAAAATGTGATACATGGTTTAATCCTCCTTTTGTAAACAAAATGTGATATTGTTTAATAACTCTCAATGTAAACAAAAGGTGGATTTTGTTAATTAACCTTTTTATGTACAAAAGTATACATTTTCAAATCTTTTCTTTTTTAATGTATAGAAAAATATACTATTTTCCCATCCATACTTTTAATGTATAAAAATATACATTTCTTAATTCATTCTTTTAAATATATAAAATATTCATTTCTAGTTCATTTCTTTTTAATGTGACCAAAATGTCTCTTCTCAATTCATTATTTTTAAATTGACAAAAATGAATGAATTTACTTCATTCTCTTTAAACGTATAAAAATAACATTTTTCATTCATTCTTTTTTTTTATATATAAATATGACAATAAAACATGATTCCTTTTTATTGAGAAGAATGGTTCTTGAAAATCTATTCCTTTATTTGAAAAGGAATGTATTGAAAAAGAATGTATAGCAAAATCAATACAACAAAATATGATAATTTTGTTTGATCTTCTCAATGTAACAAATATGGTATTTTTGTTTAATCTTCAAATGTTAACGAAATATGATTTTGAACAAATCCTTTTAATGTTAACAAAAATGAGAATTTTGTCTAATATTTTCAATGCAACAAAAATGAGATTTTTTTTTTGTTTGTAAACTGTTTTGTTTATATAATTTCAATGTAAACAAAAGTGAGATTTTGTTTCAATACTTATAATGCAAACAAAAGTGATGTTTTGTTTAGATAATTTCAATGTTCTTGTTTTGGCAAAAATGTTACTTTTATTTCAATAATCAAGTTGTGACAAAAATATTATTTTCAATTCAATAATCAGGTTTTGATAAAGGTGATATCTTCCATTCAATAATCAAGTTTGATAAAAGTGTGATTTTTTTTTTGTTTCATAAATCGAATTCTAATAAAAATGTGTATTTTTAACAATTTCTATTCAATGTATAAAAATGTGTATTTTTATTTCATAAATCAATCATGTTTTAACAAAAATCAATATTCTATTCTAATGATCATGTTTTAACAAAAATCAGTATTCTATTCCAACAATCATGTTTTGATAGGAATGATATTTTTAATCAATAATCATGTTTTGTATACGTAGCATGTTAGAGACTTTATTTAAATCTTAAAACATATAATTCAACAGAATGATCACATATAATTTTTTTATTGGTTCAAATTAAATAAATTTACAATTCCATATTTGTTGATTCAAGTCCAACAAAATGACCATATATTTTTATTCAATAAAATGACAATCTTATAACTTCCATCCTAATACAACAAAATAACATATCATCAGAACAGCATCAAACAATTTGAATCTACTCACGAATATGCCAGAATTTCTAAACATAATTATTTATTTATTTATAATTATCAAGAAAAGAAAATAGAAATCTCACATATCAATTCAAATCTGAATTTTCCTTGAATTCTGGTTGCTCTATTTCAGGTCTAGTCCATTCCATGTCGTAGTGTTCGGAAATACGAATCCAACGCAATCATTTTCATTTGATTCTGAGTCAGTACGAACAAGTTACGACTTAATTTGTATAAACAGCTTTTAAGAATTAAATTATCAAGGAATCAAAGGGAATATTCTCTATCTTCTACCTCATGGAAATCGGCCGATGAGTTTTGCTTTAACATCGAACCTAGGGTTCGATTACGTCCAAAATCCGTTCGGCTTTGTGATGATCGGAGGAGTCCATACCCAAAGGCCTCGAGAGGCGCTTCCAGGGAGGTCCACATGGTGCAGCTCGGTGGTGGCTGTGATCCACGGCGGCGCTGCAACCGTCGCGGGTTTGAGGCGTCGGTTCTGGCGATTCCCAACTCCAGGGATGATCCAACCGTACCATTTCGTAGAGAACGAGAATCTCTTCAGTTTTTGTATTGCTTCCATGATTTAATTCATGTTAGTTTCAAAGGATTTGAGGAAAGGAAAGGGATGATTTCGGCCATTGGTCTGATGGAATACGGCGGCTGTGTTTAGGGTTGAAGATGGACCGTATTGTGACGTATTTATACAGTATTTTCTAGCGTATTTAATTTATTTATTTCGAAAATTCTATTCTTATTGTCACGAACTCCGAATCGAACCCAACAAGTGTCGCCCCTAGCTAATAACCCCCGTCCCGGACACAATGGAATATGTTTCGTAACCCAGTTCGGCTGTTACGATATGTTTTTCTTTAAATTTAATTATAAATCATTTAATTATTAAATTCAAACGTACATTTTAAATTACCGGGGCCACATACGGACTCTAAAAATTACAGAAAAATTATTTTTGGTTATGTTTCGACGATACGGTTCTAACGAGACTAATTTCGTCGAATTCTGAGACTGTTTGAAAAATGACCATTTTCAACTTGATTAAATTTAACTGAAACAGTCAAAACACGTTTACCTTTGCCACGCTCACATATTAACTCGAAAAATTCTGGAAAATTAAACTTAGCAATAAAATGACATTCCGGTTCCAACAAAAGTGGTTTCATCGGAAACAGAGGTCGTTTGTAAAATGGCTATTTTTAAGGCTAATATATTATATTAAAATATATATAAATTCTACAGCGACTTTTCTAAATTTTAAACTGGCCATAACTTTTTATTCCTGCGATGAAATTTCAGTTTTTCAGATTCGTTAGAAAGATATGATTAAACAGATTTAAATATTTTTAGTTTCGTTCAATTCTGATTTAAAATGAATCCTGTACAGTCAGTCAAAGTTCAAATTCAAATTTTGAAACTGCAGCGCTGTTTTAAACTCCTTTTATATTTAAACTAAATTTATTCGTTTCAAAATAAATTTTTAGTCGTTATTATTTAAAATAAATTATTTTAAATATTAAAATCCATTAAAATTTCTAAAATAATTTTTTTTTAAATTGGCCCCAAAATTCCGGGTTGTTACACTAAATATATATAAAGTATATAAATTAATAAAATTATGTAGATATGGTAATAAGATATATAGAATTAATATAAAATTTTCAAACATTTGATATTGTTATAAATTTATTTATCTTTTATATATTTTGGGTTACACTATCACAAATGCTATTTGTAACTTAACACTAACTTTGATTTTTTAAGATTTATAAAAACTTGTATTTTAACTTAATATTTTGATTAAATATGTAGTTTAAATATAAGAAGCTATAGATTTATAGTTTCATTTCAGATTTCATAATTTTGTTCTAACTATAGAATTCTTTTTAAAATTTTAACATATAAATGGTTCCTTAGCAAGTTAACATATTTTGATTTCTAGAAGTTTGAATTTAAAATTGATTTGTATCAAAAGAACGATTTATATAACAAATTTTTAAAAATTAGTTTATATATATAGATATACAATTATGGATATATGTCTATATAAAAATAGCTTACTTTATAAGATACAATTATATATTCTCTTTAAAAAGAATTTCAATTTTTACTATATTAAAGAAGCTCCCTACTAAGATTATTTAACTCCACATTTCTCATAGAATTATTTTAAATATTTTATTATATATTATGAATACCATAAAACTTTTATCTTTACTATCCCTTCAATCTCTTTCATAAGTATCATTAACCTAAGTCTAGAAATTAATATATATATATATTATCCTTTTAATTAGTTTATTAGACTAGTGTAGACATAATTTTAGAGAGAGTTATAATATTAGAATCATATATTTAGAGGGAAATATAAGGAGTATTATATAGTTATTAGGATCATTTATAGCATAGATTTAGGGGGAGTATAACTTAGTATAGTCTAGTATAGTCTATTATAGGTATAGTATAATCATAGGAAATGTATAGATAGATACAAGATTTAGGGGGAGTTTGTTCAGAATTTATTTTTGATAATGAAAAGGGGGAGAAATTTTAAATTTGGTATAGTATAGTTTAATGGGGAGTTAGAAGGAATTCATGATGAAAGGGGGAGTAATTGAAGAATCAGATTATTAGTATGAATATTTTATAAACCAAGGTTGTCATCATCAAAAAGTGGGAGATTGTTGGAGAATGGAGTTTTGATGACAACAACCTTATCTCAATTGTCATTAATTATAAAATATGTATATACTATCATCTCTATGTAGAATATATAGACATATATATGCAGGATTTGTATACAGGATTTAAATACTGAAGACTGTACAGTTTTAGAGTTTCAAGAGATTCAGAATTCAAGATAGATTCAAGACTCATGAGTTATCAAGCTATTAAGACTTTAAGATTTCAAGAGTTAAAGAAAAATATAGTAATAGAGTCTAGATTACATGTAAGACTCTAAATAGCACTCAAGGTTCAAACTCTTGTTTTCAAATTATTTCTTTCCAAAATTAATTTCAGAACTATTTTCAATTTGATTTCAAACTTCTCTCAAAACAATTTTTAATCTTCCAAGAATTTCAAACTTATATATTTACTAATTTATAAGTATTCTTATTTTTATAGTTTTATTAAATATATTTTACTAATTTTATGTTTGATTATAATACTCTTATTTAAACTTTAAGTTTTTATATAACCTTTTGGTTTATATATACAGTTTATAAATGTCTCTTTATAAATTCCTATACGTATGTTTATAATTATGTTATATATAGTTTTATATCACATATATATATGAAGTTTTTAATCATATGTTTAAATAATATTTTCTTATGTTTTTATACTTGAAAAATAATGTTTTAGCAACTAATTTTGTTTCAGGAATTTCCAGAATTTAAATATTGATTTAAATTCTTTGAAAATGCTTTAAGAATCATAAAAATGATGGATATGTTGATATATAACTGTCAGAAATTTAAATTTGAAAGGATGTGTCTTCTCACCATTTGTAACGCTCCAAAATGTTGCAACCTTTCAAATGTTATAAATAAGCTATGATTTTGGATTTTATTATCATTCTTCTTCTCCATATTCATTCCTTTTCATTACACCATTATTCTTTCTCATTTTTATGATTTCTACACTTATACTCCGCCGAATTCAATCCTGTTCTCGTTAAACTTCTTCTCTTCTCTTTCTCTACTCAATACTCTCTAAATCAAGTGTTATTGAAGAGTTATAGGGCTATTTGTAATTGTTTGGGTTGTGTACGTAATCGGCGGTATCCCTTGTAGTAGTGAAATCAAGGACCGGTAATCGGTGGTATCCCTTGTAGCCGTGAAATCACGGACGGGTAATCGATGGTATCCCTTGTAGCCCTAAAATCAAGGAGGTTGTACTTGACTATTGATATGGTACTCTGTGCAATCCAGCGTTGCGTGGGACTGGACATAGGAGCAATCCAAACCAGCACAAAATTCGGTGTGTTCTTTCCTTTTATGCACTTTATTTTTGTTTATCATTGTGTTTGTGTTTGATTCTGTGTTTGTGATTGTTTCTGTAGTAATTGATCATATAGTACATCACATAAGTTTTAGATTTTGTTTAAATTCTCGAAAACACCATTTACCCCCTTCTTGTATTTGTTTTGCCTTAACGATCCATTCCGCAATCCCTAACAATTACTTTGACCACCGACCACCACTGTTAGCTTCCCCACCGACCTATACACCTTTTTCCTTCAGGACCCACGACCAATTCTCCCTCCATTGGCCATAATTTCACGAAATACCAAAATTACATAGTTTCGGTTCTGGCCGGATTCTGGTGCTTACCCATCATCAACGATGACCAGACCAGTGCCAAATGACCAGCTCCTCCTCCTCTACGACTCCTTTATTGACAACTTTCACGAATACTTCACAGTTTGGGAGTTACAATTGATTGAAGAAGATAAGGTGTGGCAGCGATGAATGATGGAAGAAGGAGAAATTGCGATAATTTGTAGGTATAGGGTTAGGATTATTTTATTAATTTTAATATTTACATGAAACTTGCGTTGGAAGTTTCAAGCTCGAACAACCACATATGAGCTTCGATCGTGATGAAATTGAAATTCTACAATAACCTAATATTCCGGATACGATGGAACTGGTTTTATCGAAATCCGAGATCTTTTAAAAACTCCCATTTTAATTTTAAAACTAAATCGATACGCGTTTTTTTCACGCATGATCACATAATAACTCCAATTGAGTCAAAACTGGAAATCTTATAATAATTTTCCATTATGGATTTTACAAAATTGGTTTGGTTGAAATCCGAAGTCATTAAATTGGCTGTTCTCAAGTGTTAATTTAAATCGATAAAATCTAAATTAATTTCAAACAATCAAATATATTATCGTGTATATATATTCAAATAGAATTTTATATAACTTCAGAATAAACTAATTTTGCTTCTAAACTCAAAAATATAAATTTCAAGTTAAATCGATATCCAATTTATTTAAAATCCTTCTATTTTATTTAATAAATCATTATAATTCATAAATGATTATATCGTGATTTTTCTAAAAAATTGATTTAGGCATAACTCAAAATCCACAAGATGAATCTCGATTTTTCTCTTCTATTTGAAAGCTATAATCCAATAGATCTGTAAGATTCTTGTTTCAAAGGATTCCAACTTATATTGGATCCTGTATACTGAATTGAAGTTCAAATCATAAAATTACGAACTACCGCGACGCACTAAGCTCGTTTTTAATTAAATTTAATCTATACGTTCAAACTTCGTTTATTAATAAATCCCTTATTATAATTCAAATCTAAACTCAATTGGGTCTTAAATAAATCATCCATTTCATAATATATCTAAAATCCGATTTATTCTCGATTATTTAAAAATTAATTTTATTATTTTACTATCCAAATTAAATAAATACTCAAAATGGTAGAATTTGAGTTATTTAAATTTCCTACTCAACATTTAAAGCCAAATTTAAATGTTCAAACTTAACAGCTTAAAATCTGGGTCATTGCAATTATTTAATTAATTAATTAATTATTATTTGTTAAAATTTGGGTTGTTACATTCTCCCCTCCTTAAATTATTTTATCTGCAAAATCTCTTAGGTAGAAGAATAATATAAGTGTTCTCTACATCCATATGCTCATCCATCATCCACTAACACCATTGTCCTTAATTTATATAATGCAATTTATATACTTATGCAGTAGTGTAATGGATATGACACTAACTAATGCAAAAGATTAGGCTGTCTACTGATTCAGTCGACCTCCTTTTTATGCAATCATGATTGTGCCATGAATCCAATTGTATGCAGAAATCCTAATGATAACAGATATATCTATATGCATGTATCAAACATCATTCATATGCAACAACCATATTACGACATCCATATATTACAATCATAGAAATAAATAAAATGCACACACACATCCATATGCATAGGTAAATGTCATATTCAATTGATCATAGTGCATAGTGTGTGTGATGACCCAGATATTCCATACTATAATTTTTTTTATTTAAATATGAAGATGATTAAATTAGAAATTGATTAACTTGAATTCAGAATAAATGAGTTATTTAATATAACCGAATCGAATCTGGAATTTAATATGGAATTAAATTTATTCTGTAGCTTATGTAAAATTTTGTTTAAATGAGAATGATAATAATAATAATTTATTGTCGATAAATAGACATGTTTGTAAATCAATTAAATATTAGCTCGATTTAATTAACACGTAAAAAATAGTGTTTTTGCAAACAGTATTGGAATTCAACGAAATCAATTTTACGGAATCAGGAATATTGAAATATAGCAAGATGCCAATTTTTGTGGTGATCAGATAAAGCACGTGGTCATGGAAGCTTAGAATATGCGATGTGAATATATTTAAATATCAGTAATGAAAATATCTAAACCAAAATATCTATAAATAACCCCTCTTCTCGTTATAATCTAATCACTTTCTCCATCTCCTATAACGTAGAAAAGAGGCTGCCACAAATGTTTTAACTTCTTCAAATTATATAAAATAGAATTCTCAACGAAATCGCTCGATTTCGGATGCATTGGACTCAGTTATTGAAGAGCTTCACGTTGTTATGTCTTATAATCGGTTCAATCTAACTTTACTGGAGCTGGAATTTAGGTCAGCGAGCTAGGGTTCGGGTTAATTCCCATCTCGTGACATCGGAGGTCAAACCAGGGGCACAAGTGAACTCGTGATGGCCGAAGGACCAATTTGGTGGTGGTGAAGCAACGTTTGGCAGTCTGTGGCGAAGTCCGATATCACATAGTATGTGAGAAAAGCAGCAAGTCACGTCATAGCCAGGGAGATCCAGCTCCACCTTAAGGGGATGGTTGGGTAGGGTTCGCAAAGGGAAACTCTGCGATGAAGGCGGAGTGTCGAATGATGACTTGGGGAGGTGGAAATTGCCGGTCAAAAGGTTGGTCAAGGTCACGGTAATGGGTTCAAGAAGAGGCGGGTTTTGTAACTTTGGTTTAGGGGAGATACGGTGCTGTGCATGTGAGTTAGGTGAGGGTTTATATTATTGGATTTAAATGAAGTGTTAAGTTTATTTTATTTAAATCATGCTCTAATTTGATAACATCATATCTAGTTCGTTCGGAGTCCGTTTTACGAGCCGTAAGTTGCATTGGGTTCGTGGCGAAGAATACTACGCGTTGGAAGTGGATTAGAATCATTCCGAGGAATTTGGGATTTTATCTAATTTCAAATGGCTATTTGAAATTAGATAAAATAGCGTAAAATTGATGTTGAAATGGATGGTGAGTTTAACTCGCGCTTATTTCTATACTATAGTACCATATAATAGTGTTGATTGTTATTTACGTATTTATATGTGCAATTGATTGATTGGATGATTTATTGCTTTATTGGTGGTTGTCGATACATTCAATTCCCGATTGTGGATAGATGATCCTTTAACACTACCCGCGTTAGCAGAAGATTCATCTTATATGAATTAGCTAATATTGAATTGTATTATATATATATATATATGCTGATATGCGAGCTGTGATGCAGAGGGATAGGTTGGAGGAATCAAACATGATTCTCAATATGATGTTTACGGTATTTATATTCATATGACGTTGTATGAATTGATTGTGTGTAAAACCTGACTGTGGACCCGATTGATTATATAACGTTGTTATATGTGGACTTGTGGTGAAGTGAATATATTATTTTATATAATATATTGAGTTTGTCGATTTCACATAGTTTGGTGTGCTTAGCATTACTGGGCTTAATTGGGAAATTATACGAATTGGAATAGAAAGTGGGAAAGTGGAATTAAATGGCTTCAAATAAAAAATGGTGTTTTAAATTCTTTTACTTAAAAACATATTTCAAACTAATTTTACTATTAACATTTTACTCTTTTGATTTAAAACCTATTTTCAAGCTATTTTATTATATATACATTTTAAACTCTTTCTATTTTAAACATTTTTTATGCTATTTTACTTTATATATATCTTGAAATAAACTAAGTCTGTTTTATAATATTTGGAAATGATTTTTGGATTATAACATATTTGTTATAATCAATGGTCTGGAAATCACTAGTATTTGACCGTGTTAAATATTTATCGATATTTACACCTTTAAAGGAATATTTTAAAGACGTAAATAAATATAGAAATGGTTTTGGGTTTACAATGACAATGTGTTATTTACATTCATCTTTAGCCCACTCGGATTATATCGACGAAGTTTATATAATTGAATCTTTAAATGAACGTTTAAAGATAATTACATAGAAGAAATTGTTTTGGGTTTGTTGTAAAAAGTGTTTTAGCAACACTTATTTTTAAACCCATGGAATATAGTTAAAATGGAATTATACTATTTAACGGTTTTGAATATACTTAGATCTTCAAATAATGGATTTTAAAGATAGAAACAAGTATAGAAATCTTTCAAGATAAAGATATGGAATAAGATGTTTAACTTATAAAAGAGAAGAGGTTCTTTATTAACAATGGTTTTAACCTCTTTGATTATATTTTAAGAAGTCTTAGAAATGAATTATGGATATACTTATACCAAAGGGATAAGTACATGAATACGTTTTGAAGTATTGAAGTTAGAAAAGAAATCTTGGAATTGAATTGTGATTATACTTATACTGAAGGAAAAAGTATATTAATACCTTTTAAGTATTAAGACTATAACATTTTAGGGAATTTGTAGAATATATACATTTGCCTTTTTATATGTATAAGTTGAATATGTACGCTAGTATATTAAGGAATTTTAATCGATATGAGTTATTGATTAATAAATAAAGTCTTATTAGATGAATGAAATCTTATTTGACAAATGAATTTTTATTAGTTAAAAGAAGTTTTACTAATAAAGGAGTATTAATTAACGAAATGTTAATTAAATGGGATAGGGATTAGGAGTCGTTCATATGAGTTAATCGTGCTTTAACTGTATTAGCATGCTATGTGACTTGATAGTGATTTAGCTACTTATCATGCTTTGTAACGTTTATAGTGCCTTGAATGTTTATTCAATTGTTGGGGAAACTAAGTGAGGTTATTTCCATATGCAATCGTCTATTGTGTGAATTGTAGTTGGTTAATCGACTATCGAACTTGACCTTAAATCTAGCGACTGGTTTTGAGGAGAACGGGATTGGTAGGTGTTCTACTATCAAAAATCACTTCAAAACCAGTATACGGTTTATATGTTTTGGAAGCAGTTGTGAAGTGAAGGTTATGTGGCGATTCGAGATCCGTTGAGATGCTCAAACACATATAGTAATTCTAAGATATGTGAAGGAATTTATGTGTGATTCCAAGATCCAGTGATGTATTGGAATCCATGTGTGATTCCGAGATCTGTGAAGGAATCTATGTGTGATTCCAAAATCTATTGAGCTGTGGGATTCCACCTGGGAATTCTTGTTCTGTTCGAGTGATGAAGACTCGTGTGAAGATGCCAAACGAAACCTCGACACCGGAAATGGCTAAAAACAGAGTAGGAGCACAATATGGGGTTTTGCTAACCCGTGGCAGGATATATTGACTCCATATCTAGTGTATGCTTATTATCGAATAGTTGCGGGAGCTCTTTGAAGTTGCACGCAAGAGTTGGGTATATTTGGTTCCACACGGCGCACTTTGGTGTTTTCGTGCATGGACTAGTTATGTTTACCTTATGGTATATTTTATCTAGAGATATACGATGCTCGGAGGTACTTTCTGACCCTTATGCATGGAGTTCGGATCTGTATTGAGAGATCTATGATGGAAAACCCAATATGCGAACATGCCTTATTGGTTTTGTTGTATACTTAATAGTTATTGAATGTAACCAAGTAACCATTCCAACTATTTGATTTATTTATATGCTACACCTTAGACATTATCTATTATACAACTATATTTCTCCTAATAACTAGTTGGATGTTATTGAGGGGATAACCATTATGGACATGCATATGGCCTTAGATTGTACTGTTATGTGTTGTTTAAATGTTGAATTACCTCACGCGGTTGCTAGCCTGATCCTGGTGTTATTTTGCGATAATGCTCGGGTCAGACCAAGTATATTTGCAGATTGGATTTGGATTGCTTTGGAGCTTCAGAAGAGGAATTAGTGACGAGACGTATACTCGTATTCTTTTATCTATTCCGCTGTTTTTGTTATTGTATGTATCAACAATTGTAAGGACAGGTTCTTATAACTGTTCAAACTGATTCATTGTGTACTTTGATTGAAGTATGTATATATCAAAAAAAAATCCGTTTTAGTAAAAGAGCGTTGTTATTATCATAGATTTTTCGTTCCGTTATGAGATTCTATTCTACTCTTCTTTCTTATTTTCTTATATCTCCTTTCTTTTCCCCTAACTATTTGAATTTCTAGTACTTGATTTGAGATACATGAATACAGAGGATGTATTAGTATTAATTTTCAAGAGCCAAAAGTCGGGTCATTACATTTGGTATCAGAGCCTAGGTTAAGTGAATACCTAGGATTGTTTTGGGGTTATAGCTCACTAGAGATAGGGTTAGTAACACCCTAGATTGAGTTCTGAGAGTATATATGTATTATATATATGAGTGTGTACTTGTTAGTGAGTACAAAATATTTTGTATTGGATGGTTTGATTTGTAAGTCTGAATTCTGGATCTGAATCAATCGACTGATCATCGTTTTGATAAAGATTCTGAAACACTCGAAGAAGTCATTGGATTCGGTATTGTTTTCGAACTCGGTAAATGAAATAGGTTACCAAGATTTATATATTTTATATATAAAGAAAGTTTTCCTAGCTGAATTAGTTATATGGATGAGTTGGTTGTTTTGGAATGATGATATCAAATTATTATCATTTATTGGTTGATCTGTAGTTATACCCGACCAGTTTATGGGTTTTGACTATTGTGTTAGGATAAGAGTAATCTTATCCATTTGTATGCATGGGATGGGTAGATTTATAATTTGGGAATATTGGAAACGAACACCTTGTGAATTCAATTTCATTATTTGACTATAAGGCATTCCATAACAATGTTGGGTAAATATTCAATCTGAATGGGAATTATTTAAAATGAATTTAATTAAGGAATATACAAGTGTAATTTATAACAGAGATTCATAAATATGAAATGGATTCATGTTGAAAACCAAATGATTTGGAATTTCGGTAAGTTTGAAATTGATTTTCAAAGCTTGAAAGGTATACTAAGGTTGGTTTGAAAGTGTTTAAGGGTTTAAAAGTATTTGAAAAGATTTTAATAGCGTTGATCTTACATTGGTCGCTTGAAAATAATGTTGATGATGACTGCAGCATCGTCAGGATTCATTTTCTAGTTTCTAAGTAAGAACTTGCTACCATGGATGATAGTTTAGATTTGAATAGATTTAAGTTTTGGATCCAAATTATTTGAGGTATAAAATCTGGGATTTCAATTCTGATGTTTTCAATTAAGTTATATATGGCATACAGTTTATATATTGGAGTTATATAATTTTGCATCTCGGTTGATATGATGTTTGGTAGATTTCATCTATTAGTTGAATGGAATGTTCGACGGTTTTGGATAGTCGATATTTCCAAGTGAATTTAGATGCTTGACTAGTTTATGTGAAAGCGTAAGAGACTTGGTTTATAATTTATAACCTTAAGAAAGGTTAAACGAATTAATTTAAATTTAATTAAAATGAGCTCGCATCATCGGGGTAGTTCGAAATTTTATGTTTGAAGTTTAAACGAATTTGTGGGGTCCAAAATGAATCGGAATTCTTTGAAACAAGAATCATCTGGATCTATTGGATTATAATTATAAAAATGGCAAAGAAAACTTTAGAATCCATCTTGAAGATTTTGAGTTATGGCTAAATCAAATTTTCAGAAAAATCGCGGTATGGTAGTTCACGATTAAAAACTAAATATATATATATATAATCGAAGTATAAAGTATTGAATTTGAGAATATTAAGTTTAAATCAGTTTTGAAATTTTGAACTATTTGAGTTTAGTAAATTGAAAATGTTAATATTTTTACACTTAGCAAATATAAGTGTATGTTGGAACTTGGATATAAGTGGATTATAAACGTGTACGAAATCGAACAGTTTATAATGAGAATTTAAGTAAGGAGGAACTATAGAAATATATTTGTATTGATTATGGAAAGTTATTTGGAAGTGAAGTATGGAAAGTCCAAATTTGTTAATACACTTATTTAAGTAAGACAAATTCTTGTTTGTATATATTCGTAAGTTGTAATGGAATGCTATGTGTATATAGACTTGGAATATATTATACTTGATAACATGGAGTTAAGTTGTTTGAAATAATTCACAAATGATATTAGTATAGAATGATATACTAAGTATAAGATGAATAAAATAATTGGAAATGAGTATGTAAGATTTATATAAGTTGTTTTATTCGCCTCGAGATTTGATCCAGATTCGAGTCTTGATTTTCTGGTAGCTTATACCAATCCGAGTTGGTATTTTTCACTCGACGAGGCTAGATACAGGATTTTTGGTTATGATTCTATGATTCTTTATCATAGTATATGGCTATTAAGGAGAATGATGGTTTCTAATCAAGAAACCAGATCTAAGTTCGCACTAGAGTGACCGAGTGAGCGATACTAGTCTGGAAGTGAAATTAAGTAATTGAGCAAACGATCGAATTTGATATAGCATACGAATAGCTTATGTGTAACGACCCGCATTTTTCAGCGATATAACTAATTTATTTAAATAATGGTTTGGTTATTTAAAACGACCAGAATTAAATAATATTGAATATTTAATTAAAATAAATAATATAATAATATATTTAATTTCTAAAATAATCAAAAATTGTGGAATTCACAAAATAATGTGAATTGGATTATCTGTGATATTTAATTCAGTTTAGAATTGAATTAGAATAACGAATATATTATTTGAACGGCAGTTTGAATGTATAATTATAATATAATTTTAATCGAGCACGAAATGGCGATGCAATTCGCTATTTGGCGATTTGAACTTCAATTGAATGTACATGATTCGTTTTAAATCGGATTTCTGTGAAACAAGAAACGTTAGGAGCTGGTGAAGTATATTTTTCTAGTGGAAGAGAAAAATCGAGATTTCATTATGTAGATTTTTATTTATGTCTAAATCAAATTTTAGAAAAGTCGCTATGGAATTCCTTTATAATTTATATCGATATATTTATATTTTAAAATGGATTTTTAAATATAAATCGAATATCGATGTAACACTGGATTTCAAATATCGAGTTATAAATCCCCGTGTAGCGGTATGATATTCGGTTGTGAATATATAAGATAATATTTGTTTTTAAATATTAAATTTAATTGTTTTTAAATATATTTATATATTTAAAAGGGATATTTAGAGCTTTAAAAATAGTCAGTTTTGCAAACGACCTCAGAATTTGACGAAACTAATTTTGTTGGATCCGCAATGTTAAATTATTGTTAGATTCCAATTTCCGTGATTTTTGAAGTCAGTATGTATTGTACGGGATTTTAATGTGAAAAACAGGCGATAATTGGACCTTTAAAAATATGTTGTGTGAGCAAACGGAGTCGGAATTCGACGAAACCAGTTTCGTTGGGACCGTAATGTCGAACTGTAGCTGCATGTCCATTTTCGTGATTTTTGGGTATCATATGTGGTCACAGGAATTTTAGAGAACACAGAAACAGCGTTTGCTTATAATTTAATATAATAATCAAATATTTAATTATTAAAAATTGCCTATATATATATATTACTTTAACTTTCCTAAACCTAAAACATTCTTTCTTCGGTCAAATTGTGGTAGCCGCCGAACTTCTTTCTCCACAAAACATTTCTTGAGTTTCAAAATCAAAATCAAATGGTATAAATTCCTATAAATCGCAATTCAAACATCGTTGTAGTCATTGATGGATCCTCTTCATTCCTGTGTACATATTGTTTGGTCCGATGTCCATTTCCTTGTTTGGGTTTTTACAGCGGCTACTAGGGTTAAGGAATTGGCGAGATACAAGGCGTCGATCCAAATTTTAGTGTTGTATTGGGGTTCTGGATGGGATTTAGCATCAGGTAGGCAAGATTGGAGGGATTCCGTGATCTTCCTAGTCGCGAGGTACCTGTAGATGGCACGTAAGTGCTGAACGACGCGTTTCTGAAGGTGGCTGCGAGTTGATCGAGATGTGTAGGAGTGGGTACGGTTTTCGAAGGAGAAGACCATGATACGGTTTTTGGTGGAGTTCGTGAAGAGGAGAGGGAGCGTTAATTACTTGAAAATGTGGCCATTTGTATTGAGTTGGTTTTCTTACTGGAGAGTATTAGTTTTTGGGAAGAAGGACTTAAAAGTGGGTGTGATGTTCTGGAGGGTAAGGCCGTGGAAACAGGAGTGGTTTGGTTTGCAGTGATGAATAAGGACTTGAATGTTTGGGTTTAGTTTGAATTAGGATGGACTGGAGTTGGAGTAAAACTCACTGAAGTCACCATGAACACAACGTTAATGATTCGCTAGTTCATTCGAAGAAGGAGAAAGGAGTAGAGTTGGGTTTAGAAGGGCTCAACACTTTTCTGAATGTATTGGCGAAGGCAGTAATGGTGCGTTGGAGGTGAGTATGTAAGATGAAGTGTATGCTGAAGTATAGGATTGCAAGTGATAAAAGAAGTATTGAGTTCGAAATACAAACAGAAGGAGGAAGTTATATTCAGTGGAAGAAGAAGTTTTGGGGCGGATGTTTATTGTAAGATGGGCCAAAGTCATAAGGGGTAAGGCCCGTATGATTTAAATTATAGTCTAAATTTAATTTAAATATATATATACAATAACTTATGATCATCATATCTTGCACATACGGTGTCAGTTTTTCGAACGGTCAGATCCATTGGGATCGTATGGACGAGCGCTACAGCATGGAACTGACTGGGAGTAAAACATAGCTTGTTACAATTTATGGAGAAATAAATTGTCTGACCAGAATCGACTAACGCAAATCGTTACTTAACGGTTAACGCGAAATGTGAGTAAACTCACTAACTCTTCTCAGTTATATTTTCTAAAGTATTTTTTAGAAATAATAAATGATGGTTGTTTGTTGTGTGTTGGCTATTTGGTTGAACTACTAGTCAGTTGATTGAAAATATAGATAACGATATAGATATACATCGTTAATCAAATATTGGTTCTGTTTAGCAGAATATTTCATAGTGAAATGAAATTGATGTTAATTTTATTGTTTAACATCTGTGGATGCAGGAAAACAGGTCGGAGGGACCCAACTGGGTTCCTCAACATTTATTTTACTGTTTTTCATATGTTGTGTTATATGATGTGATATGAAATCTGTTGTTGATTTTGTATGGTTGAATGAAACTGATCATTGTTATATGGTATGTTAAATACCATAATGAATACTAGAATGTTAAAAAGGGAATTTTCAATGTTATATTGAAAAAGAATTATTTATAAAATCAAAGATTTTATAAAAAGAAAATATTTATTTTATAAATAAATAGATATAAAAGGAATATTTATTTGTAAATCAAATAGATAGGATTAAAAAAGAAATATTTGTAAACTATTACAAATAGAATTGAAAATAGATATTTATTTGAAAAATAAATAGAATAGAAAGGGGAAATATGTGTAAAACAAATAGAAAGGAAATAGTTAGGTTATCAAAGGAATTTCTTATAAAACCAATTGGATTTCATATAAAAAGGGAATATTTTATAAATAAATAGAATTATCAAAAGGGGAATTATTTGTAATAAAATTGATTTTAAAAGGGAATACTTGAAAAGTGATTAGAATTGTATAAAAGGAAAATTTTACATTTGAAAGGTTTAGACCCGTGCTTCGCACACGGGTATAACGTGTTATGGATTTAAAGCAAAGATTTTAAATAGAATCTATTTTGACCTATAGATTAAGAAGATAAATTTATGAATAATATTTTATAAATCAAATGAAATGTTTATCATTGGATAAATAGAATATATAAGCCATGAGTTATATAGAGAGAAGTAAGAATCAATTTCAACATCGATATTTGAAACTGAATAATCAGTAGAGTTAATCAGTAGGAGTTAATCAGTTACAGTAAATCGATTAGAGTTTGAATTAATCAAATTAGAATAAATTGAACATAATTAATCAAATTAGAATTAATTGAATATTAGTTATTCAATAAGAGTTGATCAAATATAGTTATTTGAGATAGAGTTAGTCAAACATAGTTAATTAGGATATGTTGCCATTTCGTACGACTGCTAGCGTAATTCGCAGGGCTGCAGATAGCCTACGGCGGTCGGATGTTTCCTGAGCGAATCAGGCGTAACCATTGTGATCGTTGCGATCTAGAGTCAAGCGAATGGAGTTAAATCGAATATTAGCCATTCGAAATAAAGTTAAAATAGATTTAGTTATTCGAATATAAGTTAATCGAGTTATTCGATAGGAATTAAATAAGTTAATTAGGTTGAGTTAATCAAGTTGAGTTGGTCAAGATGAGTTAATCAAACCGAGTTAATCCAAATGAGTAAATCCAAAGGAGTTATTCGAAATAGTTTATTCGAAAGGAGATTAATCGAATGTAAATCATTCGAAGAGAATTAATCGAATGCAAATCATTCAAAGAGAATTAATTGAATGTAAATCATTCGAGGAGAATTAATCGAATGTAAATCATTCGAAGGGAGATTATCGAATACAGTTATTCGAAGAAAGAGTTATCGAATGTAGTTTGTTCGAAAGAGAGTTATTGAATAGTGATTATTCGAGAGTGAATTATACATTGGAATTCGATTATATCGAATTAAGGAAAATGATATCTACTTTCCGTTTCAAATCAAGTTTTTACTTATTTGTAAATAAATTAGTTGTTTGTTTAATTATCCACATTAATAAAGAAAAGTATATTTAAGTTAATATGTATATATTCGAAAGCATGAAATTATAATACTAGCATTATAATCAAATGGTTTTTGAAGGGATTCGTAAATAGAATCCGAGAGTTTGCGTAAGAAAATTTGTTGAAGGGTTATAAGATGAACTTTGTCTATTTCGAGGTTAGAAATGTTGTTTAGTTAAGGTCTGAGAGGTAATTATACCCCAACTTGATTGACTTCGTTTTAAACTAAGGAATGGTTAAGGTTCGATAGTGAAGATTGGTTAAGTGAATTCAGTTAGTGAGTGAAATGGCTTGAATGGGCGAAGTGATGTTTTATTTAAACATCAATTTAAATCCGACAAAGGAGTTTGGAAATGTTTTCAAATAAGAACTAGAAACATTTCTAAATTTAGGAATTAAGAATTTACGAATATATAGAAAGGGAAAATGGATAAATTAATGATAATTTAATTAAAAGAAATAAACCTTTAAATGACGATTGATCGATAAAATTTCCATCTGGAAATGATATCGTTGTTTGCATACCTGTTTTTCTTTGATAGTTAAATCACCGACTATCAAAGTTTTGACCATTTTATCGTCATCAATACAGAGAGACCGGGATTAGATTCATCATCTGAAAACCACTCTGTATGGACGTTAGAGTTGCGATCAGATATGATGAAAATAATTAAAGATGGAGTATGCAAGGGCTATCCTGTTTACAGAATAGTGCCTACGGTTTGTCCAGTCCCAGGACAAACGTTGTAACACCCCACACCCGCTAAGGTCACTCACTAAGGGAATGCCTTAACTTTGGTGGAGTATTTTAAGTGAATATAGAACAGAAAAATTACAACAAGACAGATATAAATAATACTTGAAATCTAAAACATCATTTCATTGCAGCAGAAGATAAACATGTTTGGTTACATATCAAAACCAACTAAAACAAGAGTCAAGTACTAAATATCCATCCTGATAAAACATAAGTACATAATCCCACTACATAACTAATAGCCATAATAGAAAAGATAAGCTGGGCTTTACATCACGGTCCAAGCTCCAAAAGATAGATAAAGCAATCTGATAAAAGCCCACTAGTGCTAGGCCCACTCTGAGAACCTGAGGGTTGAGAAAAAGATAAAAACAACGGGGTCAGACATAAGTCTGAGTGAGCCCTATAACTTTAACAATACAATCATTAAAGTAATTAGGGTATGATATAAACTTGGCACGGTAACGACTGGGGATAAATGACTACACTAAGCAGCCAACTAGACATAGGATGAACTAAGATAACGGTAAAGACGCATCTACCCACCCAAGGATAATTACTAACTGCACCACACCAGTCATTCCTACTCAAAGGTTGATCCCACCCATGGACTTAGGAAATGTAACTAGTAGTTTTGTGTACCCCTAGCTGACCACATAGGTGCCGTCTGCCCCTATCTCCACTAGGTGTACCCACTACTCCCCAAGCGATCGGCTCCCTAACGTAGATACCCGTGCTGACCCCACAGTGGGGTGTATCACTCCCCAAAGTGGCAACCCGATACAACCAACGGTGCACGGCTTATACCTACACGATGCAACAACGTCTTACCTACCAGCCCGGGTCCACACACGCATATGAAACCCGTTGGGCTTGCGTTGCCACCGCCAACCCGTTTTGGCCTCTTATAGTCAAGCCCAGTACGCGTGTCCCGTCCTCGACTTTGGTCGAGCCCAATAAGATACATATGGGTTACTGGTTGAAATGGGCCCCCACAAGCTACCCACCTAAGCTTGTCCCTTTTCTAGTGCATCCCACTTAACCCTTTAATCATGTTTAATTACATGTTTCCACTTGGTTAAGTATTCTAATCGTATTTTCTATTGCCACCCAAGGCAACCCACTAGATTTCCACATGCCACCCAAGGCACTTACTTGATTTCCACATGCCACCCAAGGCACCCACTTAACCCCTCATGCCCCACTACATGCTTATCTGGTTAAGTGTTTCTTAATTGATTAAGAACGTAACCTTTGTAAAGACCTCTCACATTAGACTGTCTTTTATGGCAGCTGGATTTGCCGGTCGGTTCCGGGCAGCCTTACGCCATAATAGAGTCTAACCTCGTGTCTTTACACTTGTCACGTATTTAGTTTATGTCTAAGACCTCTCACATTGGGCCAATCATTTGTAGCCGCTGGATTTGCCGGTCGGGTCCGGGCAGTCTTATGCTACAAAAGGGTCCAACCTCGTGTCTTAGTCGATTAATTACACCTAATTAATCACCCCCATATTTTGTATTAATTATCCCTAATTAATTACAAATTTAACGATGTACATAATTGACTCAATTATGTCCATCCACTTCATGGTATGCATAATCATACCAACTTCACACCATTTTATTAACATGAATATTAACCCTATTGTTCCCCACGTAATACGTTGACATGACATACTTAAAAGGGGAGATTCATCACAAACACAATGGGTTTAACTTGCATAACATTAGCATCAACATGGGTTTTAAAGGTGTCAACATGCATATATGACCATAGCATCAAAACCCAACTAGCATTAATAATCAAGCCAAACTTGCATGAATCACATATGTCATAAAGAGGGTAACTTGCATAGGTTACTTATGTCATACAAAGGGGTAAACTCGCATATGTATGTATGACATATAAAGGGGTTAACTTGCATATGTATGCATATCATACAAAGGTGTAAACTTGCACATGTTGCTTGCATATAATCAAACACCAAACTTGCATAACATGTCATATATGAACTTGCATATAATCAAACACCAAACTTGCATAACATGTCATATATGAACTTGCATATAAGCAAACACCAAACTTGCATAACATGTCATATATGAACTTGCATATAATCAAACACCAAACTTGCATAACATGGTGTCATAATGGATCAATGTTTATCATAGTGATTTGCACAACTAGCATCATGAACATATAGCATAAATTACACCCAACTTGCATAACTAGCTTCATGGGCACATAGCATCAAACTTGCATAACTTGCATCATGAACACATAGCATACAACTTGCATAACTAGCATCATGAACATATAACATAAAACTTGCATAACTAACATCATGAACACATAGCATATGACAACATAACTTGCATTGATCCACATACATAACCATAACCTCATTATATCCTATCATAATTAGTTTAGCAATTGCTTGCTAAAGGCATAGAAACTCACAACTTGTTGATTAGCACTCCAATGAAGAAGATTAAGTTGCTAGAGTTGATTAGAAGTTGATTTGAGAAGCTATCTTCTTCTACAATTTGATGGGGGCTCCTTCTAGTTGCATTTTGACGGCATGACGACGTTGTAACTATTTTTAGTATGAATTAGGGTAGTCTTAGGGTGTATTTATAGACTAGTTAAGTGTTTTAGGCCCTTAGATTAACCCTAATTTAGGTTAGAGCTGTCAGATTTCGTCACAGCCCCAAAACACAGCCCAAACCCCAAAATGGTGCACCCAGGCCAATCTGGCCGAGCAAGCCAGGTTGCACCCTGTGTCGACAGGGGTGTCGACACTACAGTCGACACGCCCCCATGTGTGTCGACTCCCCAGTCGACACGGGGGTCGACCTGGTGCAGGCGGGAATTTTCCCGCCTAGCTCCATTTCTGCATTTGAAATCTGTTTTTCGAAATTTGAATTTTCTGAAAACTTCGTTGGGCCTTAACTGGGTCATACGGACTCCGATTTTCGAAAACTCGGACTCTATTTCGCGTATTTTTCCGAGACGAACGCAATGGCATAGCCCGTTTCCCCTTATTCAGAACATAAAATTTAATCCTGCCCTGATTTATATTATAACAAGTTATTCAACATACGGGGTGTTACAAACGTGAATGGACGAATGTCTGACAGAGTATATCTAATGGATCGCGTAAGTTGATCTCTTCAAACATATTTACGTTTGGTGGCGAAGGAATTCATTTCTCTTGCTTCATATCCGTGGTATTTTTGAGGAAATCAATTTGTGATTTGGCGGGTATGACGATGTGGCATTCAAAGTAAATGAATGTATGATCTGTCAAAGGATACGTTATGACCTCAAGCCTCATCAACCGGGAAATGACAGAAATCGAGCACGCAGCATGGCTAAGTGGGTCGCTCCCATTAGGGTGTATATCACCTATCTAGAGAAAATCCATTTCATTCTTTTATCTATGATCGATGCTGTCCCTTTTCGGCCAAACGGTGGGTAGCTCCCAACCGTTGGTGGTATACATTCGATACATTCAAGAGAAATGAGTGGTCGGTCATGTGTGGTCCGGGTTGCAAGACGTTCTTGTTGAACCCAGTGTACTCGTTTCTAGAGATACACTATCGACAGGTGGTCCCATACCTTGTCATATTTGGAATCCAATCCCCAATAAGCGCCCGCGGTTTTGTTTGTATACTATATATGTGGAACGTGAGATGTAAGCGTTATGCTAGATTGATAATTACTTGTGATTAGACATTATTATAATATCAGAGAAGTATTGATTTCCAAAACTGTTTTGGGTTATCGAAAGGTAAAAACCGTCAATGTTTATGTGTGGATCGGTCTTTCGATTATCTTTCCTTTTGAAAAGGATTTTGAAAAATTAAGCCGATGATTTGAGTTTACTCACACCAGTCCCATGACTGGCCCAGAGCTAATTTTGTTTTGTTTTCCCTAAACTCTTGGGTGCCCAAATTTGTACGGGCAGTCAAGTAGTTCAGGTATTTACAGATATACTTGGAGGAGCTTGAAGCAGGAGGCTTCAGGATTATATAGCTATTGTTATTTCCGCTGTGTGTAAGTGTTATACTCTGATAATGTTATTGTATACATATACTGTTTTATTTCAAAGTTATGTTATAATATATTTTTTCGTTCCGCTGTGAGATTCGTGTTTACTCTGATTGTGTTCTTCTTCTTCTTCTATTCTAATTTTCTATCTTATCTATTCTCACCCTCTAATTTCTCTCTATTAATGATCTGGAATGTTCGATACCTGAATAATTAACATGGGTTTTATGTTGATTTTCTGGGTCGAAAATCGCCAGTTCGTTACAGTAGTATCAGAGCTGAAGGTTAAGTGATTACCTTGGCTCTGTGGCGTGACTCAACAGAGGTGGGGTTACTAATACCCTAGATTGAGTTTGAGTGTATATATACGAGTGAACGTATTTGTAGATTAAATAAAAATGATTTTATATTGTGGAGATTTATTGGTTGAGTAGTTTGTGAATTCTGGTCGATCAGTTTGATCTACTGAATCAATAGGGGTTACTAAACACTTGAGTACGATAAATCGACACGTATGTTTTGAAAAGGGTAAATGAAATAATTTTATCCAAAATATATTTGGATATAAAAGAAGGGTATATCTCGGGTTTATTATCATATATTGGCTGTGTTGGTTGATTATTATTGAAATGGTTATATAAATAACCAATTTGAGTTCGTATAATATAAAAGCAGATCAATTAAACCTGAATTAAATCAGAATTGGAATTAAAATTCTAAAAACTGGAAAAAGGTGTTTGTAAGTAGATTTGAGTTAAGCATAAGAAATTTTAAGATTCTGGGAGATTTTAAATTGTTTACAAATATCATGAATGAGATTTTGAGAAAAGATTTCAAAATGAAATTGTTTAAATATGGTTTTGAAAGTGATATAGTATTGAACTCACTTCGATAGCTGGGAAATAACTCTGATGATGCTGGCCACATCATCAGTGTTCATTTTCGAGTTGTAAGTGACGGATTACTACTAAAGAAATTGTTTTTGAAATTGTTTTGAGAAAGGAAGTTGTTTTGAAACCCGAAAGGGAATGATTGACTTTAGAAAAAGCCAAGCTGTTTGGAAACTCCCATAAAACAGATAGTATGAATTAAAAGAAAATTAAAGAAATTCGTGAAAGCAAATATGCATTGAATTGAAACCAATTAACTGGAAATTTAATTGGAATATAATATATCTAGTAGAATCAGATTTTGAATTGTGAGGTAGGAATCTAAAATGGTATTGGATTGATGAGTTAGGAGTTGGAATCAAAAATGAAACTTTGGTTTGAAATGGTAATTGGCTTGTTTAAGCGAATAGCTGTGTTGAGGATAAATTGATCAGAGATTGATTGGGATGACTTTGGTATATGCTGATTTGGCAGCAGAATAAAAGGATATAATGATATGCCCGACAAAAAGGTACACGTTTATTTTTATGGATTTGGTGATTTATGGGCCGATTTGGCAAGCCGCTTGGCTATTTGATTTTCTTTTGGATTGGAGAGGGCCTAGAGAGGCGATTTGGGGTTTGAACTATTGACTGGTACAAAGTAGGTGCTGGCGAAATTTTTCGAAAATTTCGGGTGTTAGAAAATTTTCAAGATTATAGAAAATTATCGTTGATAAGAATTAATTAATATTTTAATTAAAATTAAATTGGTTTAGTTGAAATTGAAGTTAAAAATGAACGAATAGTTTTTAAACCAGTTAATAGGGTTTGTCTTCTACCTTAGCAATTTCGAGGACGAAATTATTTTAAGGGGGAAGAATGTGACGACCCGCATTTTTCAGCGATATAATTGATTTATTTAATTATTTAAATAATGGTTTGGTTATTTAAAATGACCAGAATTAAATAATATTGAATATTTAATTAAAATAAATAATATAATAATATATTTAATTTCTGAAATAATCAAAAATTGTGGAATTCACAAAATAATGTGAATTGGATTATCTGTGATATTTAATTCAGTTTAGAATTGAATTAGAATAACGAATATATTATTTGAACGGAAGTTTGAATTTATAATTATAATATAATTTTAATCGAGCTCGAAATGGCGCTGTAGTTCGCTATTTGGCGATTTGAACTTCAACTGAATGTACAGGATTCGTTTTAAATTGGATTTCTGTGAAACAAAAAACGTTAGGATAAGTATATATTTCTAGTGGAAGAGAAAAATCGAGATTTCATCGTGTAGATTTTTATTTATGTCCAAATCATATTTTAGAAAAGTCGTTATGGAATTCCTTTATAATTTATATCGATTTATTTATATTTTAAAATGGATTTTTAAATATAAATCGAATATCGATGTAACACTGGATTTGAAATATCGAGTTATAAATCCCCGTGTAGCGGTATGATATTCGGTTGTGAATATATACGATAATATTTATTTTTAAATATTAAATTTAATTGTTTTTAAATATATTTATATATTTAAAAGGGCTATTTAGAGCTTTAAAAATAGCCAGTTTTGCAAATGACCTCAGAATTCGACGAAACTAATTTTGTTGGATCCGCAATGTTAAATTATTGTTAGATTTCAATTTCCGTGATCTTTGAAGTCAGTATGTGACCATACGGGATTTTAATGTCAAAACAGGCAATAATTGGACCTTTAAAAATATGTTGTGTGAGCAAACGGAGTCGGAATTCGACGAAACCAGTTTTGTTGGGACCGTAATGTCGAACTGTAGTTGCATGTCCATTTTCGTGATTTTTGGGTATCGTATGTGGTCACAGGAATTCTAGAGGACACAGAAAAACAGCGTTTGCTTATAATTTAATATAATAATCGAATATTTAATTATTAAAAATTGCCTATATATATATTACTTTAACTTTCCTAAACCTAAAACATTCTTTCTTCGGTCAAATTGTAGTAGCCACCGAACTTCTTTCTCCACAAAACATTTCTTGAGTTTCAAAATCAAAATCAAATGGTATAAATTCCTATAAATCGCAATTCAAACATCGTTGTAGTCATTGATGGATCCTCTTCATTCCTGTGTACTTATTGTTTGGTCTGACGTCCATTTCCATTGTTTGGGTTTTTACAGCGGCTACTAGGGTTCAGGAATTGGCGAGATACAAGGCATCGATCCAAATTTTAGTGTTGTACTGGGGTTCTGGATGGGATTTAGCATCGAAAAGGCAAGATTGGAGGGATTCCGTGATCTTCCTAGTCGCGAGGTACCTGTAGATGAAGCACAAGTGCTGAACGACGCGTTTCTGAAGGTGGCTGCGAGTTGATCGAGATGTGTAGGAGTGGGTGCAGTTTTCGAAGGAGAAGACCATGATACGGTTTTTGGTGGAGTTTGCGAAGAGGAGAGGGAGCGTTAATTACTTGAAAATGTGGCCATTTGTATTGAGTTGGTTTTCTTACTGGAGTGTATTAGTTTCTGGGAAGAAGGACTTAAAAGTGGGTGTGATGTTCTGGAGGATAAGGCCGTGGAAACATGAGTGGTTTGGTTTGCAGTGATCAATAAGGACTTGAATGTTTAGGTTTAGTTTGAATTAGGATGGACTGGAGTGGGAGTAAAACTCACTGAAGTCACCATGAACACAACGTTAACAATTCGCTAGTTCATAAGGAGTAGAGTTGGGTTTAGAAGGGCTCGGCACTTTTCTGAATGTATTGGCGAAGGCAGTAATGGTGCATTGGAGGTGAGTATGTAAGATGAAGTGTACGCTGAAGTATAGGATTGCAAGTGATAAAAGAAGTACTGAGTTCGAAATACAAACAGCAGGAGGAAGTTATATTCGGTGGAAGAAGAAGTTTTGGGGTGGGTGTTTATTGTAAGATGGGCCAAAGTCATAAGGGGTAAGGCCCATATGATTTAAATTATAGTCTAAATTTAATTTAAATATATATATACATACACAATAACTTATGATCATCATATCTTGCACATACGGTGTCAGTTTTTCGAACGGTCAGATCCGTTGGGATCGTATGGACGAGCGCTATAGCATGGAACTGACTGGGAGTGAAACAAAGCTCGTTACAATTTATGGCGGAATAAATTGTTTGACCAGAATTGACTAATGCAAATCGTTATTTAACGGTTAATGCGAAATGTGAGTAAACTCACTAACTCTTCTCAGTTATATTTTCTAAAGTGTTTTTTTAGAAATGATAAATGATGGTTGTTTGCTGTGTGTTGGCTGTTTGGTTGAACTGCTAGTCAGTTGATTGAAAATATAGATAACGATATAGATATACATCGTTAATCAAATATTGATTCTGTTTAGCAGAATATTTCATAGTGAAATGAAATTGATGTTAATTTTATTGTTTAACATCTGTGGATGCAGGAAAACAGGTCGGAGGGACCCAACTGGGTTCCTCAACATTTATTTCACTGTTTTTCATATGTTGTGTTATATGATGTGATATGAAATCTGTTGTTGATTTTGTATGGTTGAATGATACTGATCATTGTTATATGGTATGTTAAATACCATAATGAATACTAGAATGTTAAAAAGGGAATTTTCAATGTTATATTGAAAAAGAATTATTTATAAAATCAAAGATTTTATAAAAAGAAAATATTTATTTTATAAATAAATAGATATAAAAGGAATATTTATTTGTAAATCAAATAGACAGGATTGAAATAGAAATATTTGTAAACTATTACAAATAGAATTGAAAAGGGATATTTATTTGAAAAATAAATTGAATAGAAAGGGGAAATATATGTAAAACAAATAGAAAGGTAATAGTTGGGTTATCAAAGGAATTTCTTATAAAACCAATGGATTTCATATAAAAAGGTAATATTTTATAAATAAATAGAATTATCAAAAAGGGGAATTATTTGGTAAACAAATTGATTTTAAAAGGGAATACTTGAAAAGTGATTAGAATTGTATAAAAGGAAAATTTTACATTTGAAAGGTTTACACCCGTGCTTCGCACACGGGTATAACGTGTTATGGATTTAAAGCAAAGACTTTAAATAGAATCTATTTTGACCGATAGATTGAGAAGATAAATTTATGAATAATATTTTATAAATCAAATGAAATGTTTATCATTGGATAAATAGAATATATAAGCCAGGAGTTATATAGAGAGAAGTAAGAATCGATTTCAACATCGATATTTGAAACTGAATAATCAGTAGAGTTAATCAGTAGGAGTTAATCAGTTAGAGTAAATCGATTAGAGTTAGAATTAATCAAATTAGAATAAATTGAACATAGTTAATCGAATTGGAATTAATTGAATTTTAGTTATTCAATTAGAGTTGATCGAATATAGTTATTTGAGATAGAGTTAGTCAAACATAGTTAATTAGGATATGTTGCCATTTCGTACGACTGCTAGCGTAATTCGCAGGGCTGCAGATAGCCTACGGCGGTCGGATGTTTCCTGAGGGAATCAGGCGTAACCATTGTGATCGCTGCGATCTAGAGTCAAGCGAATGGAGTTAAATCGAATATTAGCCATTCGAAATAAAGTTAAAATAGATATAGTTATTCGAATATAAGTTAATCAAATATTAGTTATTCGATAGGAATTAAATAAGTTAATTAGGTTGATTTAATCGAGTTGAGTTGGTCAAGATGAGTTAATCAAACTGAGTTAATCCAAGTGAGTAAATCCAAAGGAGTTATTTGATATAGTTTATTCGAAAGGAGATTAATCGAATGTAAATCATTCGAAGAGAATTAATCGAATGTAAATTATTCAAAGAGAATTAATTGGATGTAAATCATTCGAGGAGAATTAATCGAATGTAAATCATTCGAAGGGAGATTATCGAATATAGTTATTCGAAGAAAGAGTTATCGAATGTAGTTTATTCGAAAGAGAGTTATTGAATAGTGATTATTCGAGAGTGAATTATACATTGGAATTCGATTATATCAAATTAAGGAAAATGATATCTACTTTCCGTTTCAATTCAAGTTTTTACTTATTTGTAAATAAATTAGTTGTTTGTTTAATTATCCACATTAATAAAGAAAAGTATATTTAAGTTAATATATATATATTCGAAAGCATGAAATTATAATACTAGCGTTATAATCAAATGGTTTTTGAAGTGGATTCGTAAATAGAATCCGAATTTGTGTAAGGAAGTTTGTTGAAGGGTTATAAGATGAACTTTGTCTATTTCGAGGTTAGAAATGTTGTTCAGTTAAGGTCTGAGAGGTAATTATACCCCAACTTGATTGACTTCGTTTTTAACTAAGGAATGGTTAAGGTTCGATAGTGAAGATTGGTTAAGTGACTTCAGTTAGTGAGTGAAATGGCTTGAATGGACGAAGTGATGCTTTATTTAAACATCAGTTTAAATCCGACAAAGGAGTTTGGAAATGTTTTCAAATAAGAACCAGAAACATTTCTAAATTTAGGAATTAAGAATTTACGAATATATAGAAAGGGAAAATGGATAAATTAATGATAATTTAATTAAAAGAAGTAAACCTTTGAATGATGATTGATCGATAAAATTTCCATCTAGAAATGATATCGTTGTTTGCACACCTGTTTTTCTTTGATAGTTAAATCACCGACTATCGAAGTTTTGACCATTTTATCGTCATCCATACAAAGAGACCGGGATCAGATTCATCATCTGAAATCCACTATGTATGGAAGTTAGCGTTGCGATCAGATATGATGAAAATAATTAAAGATGGAGTATGCAAGGGCTATCCTGTTTACAGAATAGTGCCTTCGGTTTGTCCAGTACCAGGACAAACGTGAATGGACGAATGTCTGACAGAGTATATCTAATGGATCGCGTAAGTTGATCTCTTCAAACTTACTTACATTTGGTGGCGGAGGAATTTGTTTCTCTTAGCTTCATATCCGTGGTATTTTTGAGGAAATCAATTTGTGATTTGGCGGGTATGACGATGTGGCATTCAAAGTAAATGAATGTATGATCTGTCAAAGGATACATTATGACCTCAAGCCTCATCAACCGGGAAATGACAGAAATCGGGCACGCAGCATGGCTTAGTGGGTCGCTCCCATTAGGGTGTATATCACCTATCTAGAGAAAATCCATTTCATTCTTTTATCTATGATCGATGCTGTCCCTTTTCGGGAAGACGGTGGGTAGCTCCCAACCGTTGGTGGTATACATTCGATACACTCAAGCGAAATGAGTGGTCGGTCATGTATGGGCCGGGTTGCAAGACGTTCTTGTTGAACCCAGTATATTCGTCTCTAGAGTACAATATCGGCAGGTGGTCCCATACCTTGTCATAGTTGGAATCCAATCCCCAATAAGCGCCCGCGGTTTTGTTTGTATACCATATATGTGGAACGTGAGATGTAAGCGTTCTGCTAGATTGATAATTACTTGTGATTAGACATTTTTATAATATCAGAGAAGTATTGATTTCCAAAACTATTTTGGGTTATCGTAAGGTAAAAACTGTCCGTGTTTATGTGTGGATGGTCTTATGATTATCTTTTCTTTTGAAAAGGATTTTGAAAAGTTAAACCGATGATTTGAGTTTACTCACACTAGTCCCATGACTGAACCAGAGCTTATTTTGTTTTGTTTTCCCTAAACTCTTGGGTGCCCAAATTTGTACAGGCAGTCAAGTAGTTCAGGTCTTTACAGATATACTTGGAGGAGCTTGAAGCAGGAGGCTTCAGGATTATATAGCTATTGTTATTTCCGCTGTGTGTAAGTGTTGTACTCTGATAATGTTATTGTATACATATACTGTTTTATTTCAAAGTTATGTTATAATATATTTTATTCGTTCCACTGTGAGATTCGTGTTTACTCTGATTGTGTTCTTCTTCTTCTTCTATTCTAATTTTCTATCTTATCTATTCTCACCCTCTAATTTCTCTCTATTAATGATGTGGAATGTTCGATACCTGAATAATTAACATGGGTTTTATGTTGATTTTCTGGGTCGAAAATCGCCAGTTCGTTACATTATGTATATCGTACGGGCTTTGTAAACAATCCATGCTACGTTTTGACTTGTGTAGAATTTGGGAGCTGGGTCCTTGAATTGTTTGAGGTAGCATGAATGATTGGTCAAATGTTAACCTAAGGCTATTGAGCAAAAGGGGATGCTTAATGGATTGTTTATCATCTTTGTGCGATGATGGGGTTTCAAAGCCTGATTAATCACGATTTATGATTGTTGGTGATATGATACTATTATATGATTATTGCTTATGGATTTGCAAATTATTATCAGTTGCATCATACTTGGATTTTTGCATATGAATTCTATATTATTTAGGCACATGTTGGATTACTTATCTATTTGCTTAACTCTCGTTTAGGTTATGTAAGTATATACAGGTTTATGGAAGCAAGTGGTGCTAGTCGCTTTTTGATTTCATATATAGAGTTTTGTTTGCCCAACAAATTGTACACATTTATGCAAGTGATTGGGATTGATGATTTTATGACCTTGATATGGGTAGCCTCTTGGCTTTTGCTTTCTTTTTTGATTGAGTAAGGCCCTGTGTGCAATCTGGGATCTTTCGGATCGAACCATACAAAGGAGGTGCTGGCGAAATTTTCGGACGTTAGAAAATTTAAGAAGATTTTGGAAATAAATTTTTTGAGTAAAGTTAGTGGGATTAATTATATTCATATTAACTTGTGATTTCGGGACGAAATCCTTTTAAGGGGAGAAGAATGTAATGACCCAGATATTCCATACTAGAATATTTAATTTATTTAATTATGAAGATGATTAAATTAGAAATTGATTAACTTGAATTCAGAATAAATCGGTTATATAACTGAATTGAATCTGCAATTTAATATTTAATTAAATTGATTCTGTAGCTTATGTAAAATTTTGTTTGAATAAGAGATGATGATGATGATAATAATAATAATTTATTATCGATAAATAGAAATGTTTGTAAATCGATTAAATATTAGCTCAATTTAATTAACACGTAAAAATAGTGTTTTTGCAAACAATATCGAAATTCGACGAAATCAATTTTATTAAGTCTGCAATATTGAAATATAGCAAGATGTCAATTTTCGTGGTGATCGGATGAAGCACGTGGTCATGGAAGCTTAGAATATGCAACGTGAATATAGTTGAATATTAGTATTGAAAAAATCAAAACCAAAATATCTATAAATAACCCCTCTTCTCCTTATAAACTAAATCATTTCCTCCATCTCTGGTAATGCAGAAAAGAGGCCGCCACAAATGTTTTAACTTCTTCAAATTATATAAAATAGAATTCTCAACGAAATAACTCGATTTTGGATGCATTAGACTAGTAGTTGAAGATCTTCATGTTGGTATATCTTATAATAGGTTCGATCTAACTTTACTGGAGCTGGAATTTAGGTCAGTGAGCTAGGGTTCGGGTTAATGCCGATCTCGTGACATCGGAGGTCAAACCAGGGGAATAGCTGAACTCGAGATGGCCGAAGAACCAATTTGGTGGTGGCAAAACAATGTTTGGCGGTCTGTGGCGAAGTCCAATATCACACAGTATGTGTGAAAAGCAGCAGGTCGCGTCATAGCCAGAGTGATCGAGTTCCACGTGAAGGGGATGGTCGGGTAGGGTTCGCGAAGGGAAACTCTGCGGTGAAGGCGGAGTGTCAGATAATGGCTTGGGGAGGTGGAAATTGCCGGTCAAAAGGATGGTCAAGGTCATGGTAATAGGTTCAGGAAGAGGCCGGTTTTGAAATTTTGGTTGGGGGGACACGATGATGCGCACATGAGTGCGGTGAGGGTTTATATTATTTAATTTAATTGAAGTGATAAGTTAATTTTATTTAAATCATGATCTAATTTAATAACATCATATCTAGTTCGTTCGGAGTTCGTTTTACAAACCGTAAGCTGTGTTGGGTTCATGGCAAAAAATTCTACGCATTAGAAGTGGATTGGAATCATTCTGAGGAGATTGGGATTTTACGTAATTTCAAACGACTATTTGAAATTAGATAAAATAGTGTAAAATCAATGTTGGAATGGATGATGAGTTTAACTCACACTTATCTCTATACTATTGTACCATATAATAGTGTTGACCGTTATTCACATATTTATATGTACAATTGATTGATTAGATGATTTACAACATTATTAGTGGTTGTCGATATATTTAATTCCCGTCTGTGAACAGATGACCTCTGACACTACTTGCATTAGCAGAAGATTCATCTTATATGAATTAGCTAATATTGAATTGTATTACATATACATATGTGCTGATATATGAGATGTAATGCAGAGAGACAGGTTGGAGGAATCCAACAGGATTCCTCAATATGATTGTTACTGTATTTATATTCGTATGACATTATATGAATTAATTGTGCGTAAAACCCGACCGTGGACCTATGACGTTGTTATATGTAGAGCTGTGGTGAAGTGATTATATTATTTTATATAATATATTGAGTTTGTCGATTACACATAGTTTGGTGTAATTAACATAACTGAGCTTAATTGGGAAATTTTACGAATTGGAATGAAAAGTGGAAAAGTGGAATTAAATGGCTTCAAATATAAAACGGTCTTTTAAATTCTTTTACTTAAAACTTATTCCAGACTATTTTTACTATTTTAACATTTTACTCTTTTTATTTAAAACATATTTTCAAGCTATTATGTTATATATACATTTTAAACTCTTTTATTTTAAACCGTTTTTAAGCTATTTTACTTTATATATATTTTGAAATAAACTAAGTCTATTTTATAATATTTGGAAATGATTTTTGGATTATAACACATCTGTTATAATCATTGGTTTAGAATATTTATCGATATTTACACCTTTAAATGAATATTTTAAAGACGTAAATAAATATAGAAATGGTTTTGGGTTTACTGTGACAATATGTTATTTCCATTCGTCTTTAACCCACTCGGATTATATCAATGAAGTTTATATAATTGAATCTTTAAATGAACGTTTAAAGATAATTATATAGAAGGAATTGTTTTAGGCTTGTTGAAAATAGTGTTTTAGCAACACTTGTTTCTAAATCTATGGAATATAGTGAAACTGGAATTATACTGTTTAACGGTTTTGAATATACTTAGATCTTCAAATAATGGAATTTAAAGATAGAAACAAGTATAGAAATCTTTCAAGATAAAGATAAGGAATAAGATGTTTAACGTATAAAAGAAAAGAGGTTCTTTATTAACAACGGTTTTAACCCCTTTGATTACATTTTAAGAAATCTTAGAAATGAATCATGGATATATTTATACCAGAGGGATAAGTATATGAACATATTTTAAAGTATTAAATTCAGAAAAGAAATCTTGGAATTGAATTGTGATTATACTTATACCAAAGGGATAAGTGTATTAATACCTTTTAGGTATTAGGACTATAACGGATTAGGGAATCCGTAGAATATATACATATTCTTTTTTATATGTATAAGTTGAATATATACGCTAGTATATTAAGGAATATTAATCGAGTATGAGTTATTGATTAATAAAATGATTTCTTATTAGATGAGTGAAATCTTATTTGACAAATGAAGTTTTATTTGTTAAAAAATAAGTTTTTACTAATAAAGGGGTTTTAATTAATGAAATGTTAATTAAATGGGAAGGGGATTAGGAGCCGTTTATGTGAGTTAATCGTGGTTCAACTGTATTACCATGCTATGTGACTTGATAGTGATTTGGCTAATTATCATGCTCTGTAACCTTGATAGTGCCTTGAATGTTTATTTAATTGTTATGGAAATTAAGCGAGGTTGTTTCCATATGCAGTCGTCTATTGTGTGAATTGTAGTCGGTTAATCGACTATAGAACTTGACCTTAAATATAGCAACTGGTTTTGAGGAGACTGGGATTGGTAAGTGTTCTACTTATAGAAAACCACTTCAAAACTAGTATACGGGTTTTATGTTTTGGAAGTGATTGTGAAGCGAAGGCCATGTGGCGATTCGAGATCTGTTGAGATGCTCGAACACATATAGTGATTCTAGGATCTGCGAAGAAATCTATGTGTGATTCTAAGATCTAGTGATGTATTGGAATCCATGTGTAATTCCGAGATATGTGAAGGAATCTTTGTGTGATTCGAAGATCTATTGAGATGTGGGATTCCATCTGGGAATTCTTATTCTGTTCGAGTGATGAAGACTCGTGTGAAGATGCCGAACGAAACCTCGACATCGGAAATGGCTAAAAACAGAGTAGGAGCACAATATGGGGTTTTGCTAACCTGTGGTAGGATATGTTGACTCCATATCTAGTGTATGCTTATTATCAAATCATTGCGTGAGCTCCTTGAAGTTTCATGCGGGAGTTAGGTATATTTGGTTCCGCGTGGTGCACTTTGGTGTTTTCGTGCGTGGGCTAGTTGTGTTTACCTTATGGTATATTTTATCCAGAGATATACGACTGTCGGAGGTACTTTCTGACCCTTGTGCATGTAGTTCAGATCTGTATTGAGAGATCTCCGATGGAAAACCCAATATCCGAACGTGCCTTATCGGTTTTGTTTATATACTTAATAGTTGTTGAATGTAACCAATGTAACCATTCCAGCTATTTGATTTATTTATATGCTACACCCTAGACATTATCTATTATACAACTATATTTCTCCTAATAAATGGTTGGATGGCATTGAGGGGATAACTGTTATGGACATGCGTACGACCCCTGATTGTACTGATATGTGTTGTTTAAATGTCGAGTTGTCTCATGCGGTTGCTTGCCTGATCCGGGTATTATTTTGCGATAATGCTCGGGTCAGACCGAGTATATTTGCAAATTGGATTTGGATTGCTTTGGAGCTTCAGAAGAGGAGTTGGTGACGAGACGTATACCTGTATTCTTTTATTTATTCTGCTGCGTATGTTATTGTATGTATCAACAATTGTAAGGACAGGTTGTTGTAACTGTTCAGGCTGATTCATTGTGTACTCTAATTGATGTATGTATATATCAAAGTTTTTTCCATTTTTGTAAAAGAGCACCGTTATTATTATAGATTATTCGTTCCATTATAAGATTTTGTTATTATTATTATTATTATAGATTATTCATTCCGTTATAAGATTTTGTTCTATATCTTCTTTCTTCTATTCTTCTATCTCCTTTCTTTTCCCCTAACTATCAGACTTTCTAGTACTTGATTTGAGATACATGAATACAACTGATGTATTAGTACTGATTTTCGAGAGCCAAAAGTCGGGTCGTTAAAGTGTGTATGTATACATCCACTTGTGAACATTTGTATCCATTTGCAAACATCAAACAACACATGTTTCGATGACATGTTTTAACCATGTCCTATCATCTATAGGTTTATCTTAGGATCAAGTTCAAAGCAATTCAAAAGATAATACCTAAGTGCTAAAGATCCAAAAAGATCATAACGTACCATCAAATAGATATGGATATGATATACACTTCTTCTCCTCGGGTTCCTAAGTAGCCTCACAATAATCGTCTCCCCATTGCACCTTAACCAATCTTACTTCCTTGTTCCTCAGCTTCTTGGTCTCAAATTATAATATCTACCAAGGTCCACATTGGATGGGTGCTTCCCGCTCAATCTCCATGTCCCCTAATGTGACGGGATCTGCTACCACTGTTGAATCGTGTAGGCACTTCCACAAGTGTGACACTGTCACATCATGAATCCCTGATAATCTGTCTTATAGTTGAACTCTATAAGCCAACTGCCCAAACCTCTCTATGACTGGGAATGGTCCAACAAACATTGGGGCCAACTTTCCTTCGGAGCCAAACCTTACCACGTTCCTTAGTGGTGAAACTTTGGTGAAGACCTCCAGGTCGATCCTTTTCTTAATCGCATAAGACTTCTTCCTATCTTGTGCTTCCATCATTATATTTCTAATCAAATCAATCTTATCATAGGTTACTCTAATCATCTCTGGCCCAGGAAGCAGTTTGTCAGTCGAATCCTACCAACATACTAGAGATCTATAAGGTCTTCCGTACAAGGCCTCGATGGGTGCAATGCCAATACTAGACTAAAAGCTATTATTATACACGAACTCCACAAGGGGTAAATGATCCTCCCATGTCCTCTGAAGTCTAAAATACACATCCTCAATAAATCCTCCAAAATTTTATTCGCTCCCTCAGTCTATCCATCCGTTTAAGGGTGATAAGCAGTACTCAACCTGAGTTGCGTTCCTAAAGCTTCTTGCAAACTCTTCCAAAACTCACTAGTAAAAATCAGATCTCTGTCGCTTACGATACTCGAATGAATATCATGGAGTCTAACAATCTCTCGAATATACGAAGAAGCCAACCATACATCTGTCCTCTTACTCTTAACTGGAAGGAAATGGGTGCTCTTAGTCAATCGATCCACGATGATCCAAATGCAGGTGTTGCCCCTTCTCGACCTAGGCGACCCACCCACAAATCCATAGAATCACTCTCCCCTTTTCCATAATGGTATGTCCAAAGGCTGAAGTAGACCATGGGGCTTCTTTTGCTCTACCTTAATTCTTTGGTAAGTCATACATCTAGCTACATACTCATCTACACACTTCTTCATGCTGGTCCAATAAAAGACTTGTCTCATACCATGATACATCTTGTCACCGCCCAGACGGATAGTCATCCGAGAGTGATGAGCTTCGAACAATACTGCACTCGTTAAATTATCCATGCGGGCTAAACATAATCTAACATCCTATCGAAGCCAGCCTCTACAATCCATAGTATATCTAAGGAGGTGTCTAGAATCCTCCCCTCTACTCAATTTTCCAAAATATCTGAAAGCTCGGGATCCTCTCTCTACCTCTTCCCAATCTGCTCAAGCAAAGTAGGTCACACCTCCAAAGATGCCAACAATCCTAGAGTGTAATCTATAAACGGTCGGAAATCGAATGCGGGTATATACTTTGAACTCCATCACTCAATAAATAAAGGACCCAATGTTGCCTTCTTCATGCTCAGAGCATCAGCCACTACATTCCTATTGCTAGGGGTGTAAGAAATCTCGATATCCTATTATGCTAAGAACTCCATCCACCTTTGTTGCCTTAAATTGAGATCCATCTCAGAGAACAAATACTAGAGTGATTTGTGGTCTATAAAAAGTTCGAACCTCTCACAAAGTAGGTAGTGTCTCCAAGATTTAAGCGCGAATACAATAGCAGCTAACTTCAAATCGTGCATAGGTAATTCCTTTCATGAACCCTTTGTTTCCTACTACCGTGGAAAACTACTCTACCCTTTTTCATCAATATCGCACCTAGACCGGTCCCACTAGCATCCGTATAAACGTGAACATACTAGATCCATTAGGCAATGTCAAAACTGGTGCACTGGTGAGAGCATTATCCAGTCTTCGAAAGGCATCCTTACAATCCACATCCCAGGAGAAAGCCAAATTCTTCTTTGTAAGCCAGGTTAATGGTGCCGAGATCCGTGCAATGTCCTTAACGAACTTCCTGTAGTAACCCATTAAGCTAAGAAAACTTCTCGTCTTAGTTGTGTTCTTGGGGATCTCTTAATCCTATACAGCCACTATCTTGGCAGGATGAACAATCAACCTACCCCTCGAGACCATATTCCCCAAGAAACACACCTCTTTCTCCAAAAATAACACATGGAGAATTTCTCCTTCAACTGAAGAACTCGAAGAGTATGGAGAATCTCTCGCAAATGCGAAGCATGCTCGTTTCCATTCCTCGAGAAGACTAGGATATCATCCCCAAAAACCACCATAAATTTATTCAGAACATCTCTGAATACTCTACTCATCAAGTCCACGAAATATGCTGGTGCGTTGGTCAACCCAAAAGGCATAACCAACCACGCGAAGAAGCCATCAAGAGTACGAAAAACCATTTTATCAATGCCATCCTCAGCCACGTGTAACCGATGAAAACCTATAGCCAAATCCAGCTGAGATAATATAGTCGTGTCCACCAATTGGTCAAAAAAATCATATATTAGAGGGAGTGGGTAACGATTCTTCTTTGTGAGATTCTTCAATTCTTGCTAATCCACACACAGACGGAGAGAACCATCGGCCTTAGTGGCGAAGACAATAGGTGCTCCCCACTCAGAAATACTCCGTCTAATAAAACCGTTTTCCAAAAGCTCACCCACTTGCTTGCTCAACTTTTTCCATTCCCTCGGAGCGATATGCCAAACAGGTAATGTAATAAGCTTCGCGTTCCCACTAAGATAAATTCAGAAATCGATCTCTCGCTTGATGACAATCCTCTAACCTCCTTGGATACACCCGGATACTCACAGACAACAAGTATAGAATAAACAACAACATAAGAATATAGGGATTAAAGAAAACTCAACATGATTGACCCTCGTGGGTCTCAAAAAATCTCTAGGGTCCTATCACTGCATGTCATCAAATAAACTACCCTCCTCTTGCGGTCAAGTACAACCCCATACATGGCTAACCAATCCATCCCTAAGATCATGCTATACCCCAAAAATCCCGACACATAGGCATCACAATCAAACTCAATGCCTAAACTCAAAATTTTCAAAACCCTACAAATCATATGTAGGTTTGCAAAACCACTTATAGGATTTAAAACTACTATGGGATCAGTAACCAGTGAGATTTCAAAGTGCAAACAGTCAATTAAGGTATTAGAAATAAATGAATGAGAAGCTCCCGAATCGAAAAAAAGTGCAAACAGGAAAATCAGAGAAAGAGATCAACCCTTCAACAATGACTTTCCTACCTATATCTGGGCCACTACTAGTTGGTGTTGCCTCCAATACATGCATCAAAGTTGTTGTTGTACCAGTGCCCTAGTCCTCTGTGGACATACCCTACTCAGATGTCCTGGCTCATCACAAACAAAATACTTTCCTTTTAGCTTCATGCAAATCCTAATGAGATATCCTGCTATTCTACTCCCATGGCTATTGATCTCAGTCTTAATTTTCCCTTTTTGAGGATTTCCAACTTGCTTCTTCTTGTCTTTCTTATTCCTGGTTTTCTTTTTAGGACTAGAAAACTTAGAATCTCCACTCTTATCATCCTTACCCTCTTCTTCCTTATCCTTATGCATTAATGTCATTTCAATTAAAGCCTCGAATATTGCTTCCATAGGAATGTGAGTCATCGCAAACCTTGGAGAGGTTGATTCAACCCTCTCGCAAATCAAACAACTTTTTTATAAGCGATACTAATCAAATCCATGTCAAATCTCGATAAATCGTTGAACTGGTTGATGTATTCCTTTACCAAAAAATCTCCTTGCTTCAACTTCAAAATTTTCTCCAAATGCATCCCTTCCTCAGAAGAAGACAGAAGCCTTTTTTCAAGTCTATTTCTGAATTTGGGCCAATCCAAATTTCTCCTCTCAGCCTCTGCAGCCTCCCACCAAAACGTGACACCCTCCTTAAGTTGCCTAGCTGCAAGTCGAACTCCCATCCTATCCTCCAGTTAGAATGGCTCAAAAATCCTCTCGGTCTCTCTATTTAAATTATGCACCTCCACAAATGTCTCGGTACCCAAAAGTAGTATTTCGGCTCAAGTCGGAAAAGTCCTTATAAAGCTTAGAGAAATTCGCGAATACATGTGGGTTGGGAGGAACCATTGCAGCGGGTGCTAGAATCTACGCATGTTCTTATCCCTCAGCGGGTGCCATAGCTTCTAAATATCTACGGAACCAAATGGGATAAGGAATGCCCAAAAGAAGATTAACGGCTCTTGATATGCAACGCAAAAGAAATGATAGAAATTTAGAATTCGAAGAAATTGAAGGTATGTTGAAACCTAACTAGAGGGATATATTCTATTTTCAAAAGTAGCTTTTGGTTTTTGAAAAATAGGTTTTCTTTTAAAAATATTTATTTTTAAAACAAAGTTTTAGTATACTCATAAGCTTGGGATCAGATACTAAATGTAACACCCTACGTCCCTTAACGGTATCCTAACATAGAATCTCGTTAAGAAATATGGATAGTTGTAGGTATAAAGACAAATAGCATAACAAAGACTGGGATTTCACAAGACATAAAATAAATCCACAGTGGAAGAATATGGAAATTTACATTAAAAATAATAAAACCATCTTTATTATTCCAGCCAAACCAAACTGCCTTAAAATACCATGTCTCAAATATCAGTCATAATAAAAATATCAGAGTACAATAATAATAGTATCCCCAAATATCCAAAAAGGTACAAGTAAACCGTGAAAAGAAATAAAACAATACGTATCTGCAAAAGGCTTTCAAGATAAATCAACTAAGCAGTCCAAGCTAAGTATTTCCTCTTAAAGAGCCTGAGGGGAAGAAAAAGAAAAGAAGAAAAGGAGAAAATAGGTCAGACAAAAAGTCTAGTGTGTTGTAGTGATTTCTAGCACGACTAGTAAGCAACATAAAATATTAGTTCTAGTATCATAAGAGGGTAAGTGTCTGTGTACACCAAAAAGTGACAAATAGACTAAGGATGACAAATGATATAAGTGAACTCATTCGCAAGATTCAATAATGATGACTGTTTTGCACTTCTACAAATTCGAAATGAAACAATAATTAGGAATAAATTCCTAATACTACCCAATCGATCGACTACAACGAATCATGGTTAACTTATGCCCACTATGGGTTCAGGTTTATCAGCCCGTAGCCATCAGCCAAAAGACATAACCATATTCCAAATCGGTTCAGTGCATGTACACTGATACGTCGAAACACACTCACACCCTCCAATTGGACCAACTTACATCGATAACATAACATAGTGAGTGCCCTTACCTCATATTGAGACCGAAAATGATAAAAGGGTATGCTACATGAATGAATCCCAACAACAAAATAACTTAGCCAAATCCCCAACCCTTGATTTGAGCTAAACAAACAAATCCATTTATATTAGGCCCCTAGTTACCCACACATTGTAAATCAATATGTTCATACTAGAGCTGACAACGAGGAGTACTAGGCTCATAATTTATCCATACATTGTAAATCAATATGTACATATAAGGCCTAACCATGACTGTCTAGTTTAAGCTTATAATTTACCCACACACTGTAAATTGATATGCTCATATTAAAGCCTGATAACAAGGAGTACTAGGCATGTAATTTACCCACACACTATAAATCAATATGCATATATTAAGCCTAGCTGTCCCTCTCAAATATTCCAAGTCATATTGCTACCCAATTATCATAATTATGAAAATTTCAAATTATGGTACATTTCTATCAAAATCAGTCAAACATGCATTTATAGTTCTATTTGCCTTAATTCATTTATTCCCTTCTTAATTACAGTTCAATATATTCAAGCTAAGCCTTAATTTTGGTTATTTTTTTCAATTAATTTTTATTCCCCAATCCAAACAAAGAATAAAAGAAAAAGAGAAATAATCCTAAGCAAATATATAGGCATACAGGTACAACCTTATTTTCATCGCATTCATATGCCTTTTAGGCATATTTTGATGTAACTGTAAAACCTAAGAAAAAGAGAAAGAGGGAAGAACAGATTCGGTACAATAGTTCATAGAAATCTAAATGAAATTGAAGAAACAGACGGAAGAAATTCAGAAAGAAGAATAGAGACAACTGAATATGAATTTAAGAACTGTGAATAATTCAGATCGGAAACAACTATAACTACTATTTTATAGATTTAACTTTAGCTTAATAGAAATCTAGAAATCACATAAACCTCACCTAATTGTGCTAATCCAATGGTCCCGGTAGGAAATTCCCAAATCAATGAATAAACTGTACTCCAATCTGTGCATGAACAAATTTTTTTTTTGAGAAGAAGTGTGTAGTGGAGGCATAGAAGTGAAGAATGATAATTGTAGGGAATGAGGGAGGAGTATAGGTTTATTTATAGATGAGGTATGGAGTCATGGGCCCTTAGATAATTAGGATTTCTTCCGTGAACGTCGGATCAAAAAATCTCGAAGCTTCCAGTATGTGCCAGGCACAAATACGTGCCTGGCCGAATAACATGGGTCGATTCACTTGGGGAATGGGTCGACCCAGCTGGGACTGGGTCATCCTTGCTATTATGCTGATAATACGTAATTAATTATTCAAATTCATTCTCTTTTATTTTAATTTTTGATTTGAATTTCAAACCTCAATTAGCCATAACTTATTCGCTTTAAGTCCGTTTTTATGCAAACAAAAGTCTATTTGAACCAGAAAACCATAATGGACCTAGTGGCACAAACCCGTTGCCCAATTCCCATTATTTTACAACTTGTTCTTTAATTAATTAATTAATTAATTAGTATATGTCAAAATTTGGGTTGTTACAACATCGGTCCTTTATTTCAAGATTCTGAATGGGGTTGTTGTTTCGGAGGTGAAGATTTAGCTATCTTAGGATGACCTTTCTAAGGATAATTTCAATGAGATTTTAAAGGAATTTGTGTTGTACACAAACTTGAATGATCTTTGGTTTGATGGACTACGGAGATTTTGTAGCAGATCACTTTTTCCTAAATGTTTGTTTTTGAGTTAGCAAATCTATGTCCAAACTAGTCATGTAGGTGTGTGACTCATTTAGCACATTATGATGGGAAGTTATGAGTTGATTTATCTCAAGATGCGAAAATCAATTTTTGCTTCGATCAATGGCATAGTACCACATCATCTTTGATTCATCTTATTGATCTTATGTGTTGTTTCATGGAGATACTTTCTGTATTTTCATCTATCCACTTTTGTCTTTAGGTAATGTTAGGTGAACCTATATAAAAAAAATTCCTTTATATAGGTTTCTTTTGTTGTAAAAACCCAAATTTTAACGAACTGTAGATTAATTGATGAATTTTTTAATTAAAGAATAAGTTGGAAGATAATGGGAGTTAGGCAGCGAGGTTTGCCCCATTGGTTTCTGTAACACCCTGAATTTTTTATGTCTAATAAAAGAACGAATTAAAGAATACTTAACTTTTAAAATGAGAATTAATGGAAATGGGTTACGCCATTGCATTCGTCTCGAAATTCTGCTTGGGATAGAGTCCAAGTTTGCGTAAATCGGACTTCGTATGAGCAAGTTATGGCCCTCAGAAGTTTCAGCAATTTAAATAAATCGAAAACAATTCGGAGTTAAAATTCAAAATTCAAACAAAATACAAAGAAGCGGGCTGGGCGGGATTTTTCCCGCCCCAAGCCAGGTCGACCAGGGGGTCGACCTCCCCTATACAGGTCGACCAGGGGGTCGACCTAGGGGTCGACCTGGGTGTCGACTACCCCCCGGGGGCAGATCTGAAATGAGACGATGTTGACTAGTTGCTGAGTCTTTTCTGACCTGTTGCTGAGTCACTAGGGCATAGGTAGCAATTCTAGATAACTCTATCTAGTTTGGACGGTTGTGATTGCTCCTATAACGATCTAACGACTCACATAAGATTGAACTTCTATAAACGCAACCTTAATCCTCATACCTTAAATCACACAAATTCATTCCAAGGAGCCACCATGCTGTCCATGATCGTTCTAGCCCAGCCACCATTTCTTCTTCAATTAGAAAATGAGTTAAAAGCTATGAATCATAATTAACTTAGAGAATTGATAGTCTTCTTCAAGGGATATCTTTTCAAATTCAGAAAACAGATCCCAGAAAACAAGACTTTCTTTTGTTTGTAAGTCTTGTTATTATTTAGATATGAACGATTAAAAGTTACGATTTATAATAAAATGAAAACTAGCGTTATTCCTAGTTGTAAGATAATGATGATGCTGATTCATGCCTATTCTTGTAATGATTCTATCGTATATGCTTATGAGATTATTGTGGTTATTATGTTTATGTTAAACCAATCATGTATTATGGAAAGTTTGGTGACTTATTCATGTTATGTTACATGCAAGTTGTTAGGCTATGTGGTTATTATGTTGATGTAACCAATCATGTAAAATTGGTGATTCATTCATGTTATGTTACATGCAAGTTGTTAGGCTATATGGTTATTATGTCGATGTAAACCAATCATGTAAAATTGGTGATTCATTCATGTTATGTTACATGCAAGTTATTAGGCCAAGACATGTATTATGTTTAGATTTACATTTAGATCTATGAAAATTGGATCCAAGATTAAAGTTCATATTTACATGCCTTGTTAAACTTGTGTAAAACCATATGCTTAAGATTCATGTTTGTTGGATCCAAAATAAAAGTTCAAATTTACGTGCCTTGTTAAACTTGTGTAATTCCATATGTTTAAGATTCATGATTATTGGATCCAAATTAAAAGTTCACATTCATATGTCTAGTTGAACTTGTGTAATTCTATATGCTTAAGGTTTATGTTCATTGGACCCAAAATAAAAGTTTACATTTACATGCCTAGTTGGATTTGGGTAATTTCATATGCTTGAAGACTCGTGTTAGTTGGATCCAAAAATGCAAGTTCATTATTTTATGCCACATTTACATGACACATGTTTAGTTAGATCCTTATTATTTTATGTTGTGTGAATGGTACATGCTCCCTTCTTTCCCCTTTTATATATAAGTTAGGCTAAGTTACTAGCCTAACATTCTATGTGAATTTTGCGAACGTATGACGGGGGTAACGTTGGAAAAACCTTAGAAATTATTATTGTTGGAATAATTTGGCCTATAAATGAATGGTTAGTGGCATAAAAAGGGTATAATTTATATATGAGAAACTGAAAATATGATTTAGAGGGTAAATGGGGCATGACTTGAATGACAATAATTGTGGATAATTTACATATAAATTTGAAAGAAAAATATGTAAATCAAGTAAAAGACGAATATGCCTAACCCGAGGTTGGATTGAGTTACGGTGTAAGACTGCCCGGAACCGCCCGGCACATCCAGCAACCGTAACAATATATATCTAATGTGAGAGGTTAGTGCATCAAGCAGAAAAGAACCTGAGGTTAGATTGAGTTGCGGTGTAAGACTGCCCGGAACCGACCGGCACATCTAGCAACCGCAACAATACATATCTAATGTGAGTGGTTGGTGCTTTAATGACTGAATTAAAGCTAAGACAGGAATGGTAGGGTTAAGTTAATTAAGGCAACACTTAACCAATGCAACATGTTAACTAAACTGATGCGTGGGGTTAGGTTAATTTGAGAACACTTAACCATTTTAACATGTTGATTAGGAAACCCTAGTAACGGGGACCCATTTCAGCAGTAACCCACATAGATGTATCATGGTACCCTGAACTAGGCAGGGTGGGGCACGATTACTGGGATGATTATAAGCGGTCAAAACAACGGCGGGTGGTGCGTCAGTGTAGGTTCCGACGGAGTGCGGTCGTGCACGTACTCCGGAGTGGAAAAAGCAGGCACTGGGCATCAGTAGTTATACTCTGTGCATCTTGAATTGTGTCGGGTTGCCACCATAGGACTTGATACACCCCATGGTGGGACCAGCACAGGTATTTACAATCATGCGGGGCCGAATGACACAAGTGGTAAACGTATGCGAGTAGGAGCCGATCGATAAAAAGGGGATCATTTATCTTGAACACATGGTGCTAGTTGAAACACTTGTAAGGGGTGCAGAGAAGTAAAATGGGTGCGATAGCATATTCAGCTTTATTATCTTATTTCTAGGGTGTTGTCCTAGATTCTGTTTATTCATGTCATAACCCTTTTTCTTGTTTACATGCTAAATAGTCACTGGACTTACCAGACTCATTTATGACCCATTTTCTTTCATCTTCTTTATTTCCATTCCCCTCCCCCCCCCCGGTCCGCAGGGAGGGAATACTTCAGCCTAGATTGGATCATTTCCAGTTTGAAGAGAGTAGATGTATTGCTTGGAATCTTTTTCCTTGGGCTATGGCTTTGGATACTCTCTTATTGGGGATTTATGCTGCCTTACTGTTGTTTTAATGTTTCTTTATGTTTTAATTCAAGACAGAGTTTTTGTTGTAATAATGTGGAAGTTGGTTTGAGACAGTTGTTGTAATGTTTTATCTGAACCACTATAACGACCTGGATTTTTCGGCAATCTGATTCGAATATTTAAATTTATTTTAAATATTTTATTTGGAATTTAATATCGAATTCGATAATTAAACAATGAATGAACGTTTATATTTATATTTAATATAAAATGAACTCGAAACTGCGCGGTAGTTCGTAAAATCGAGTTTGAACTTTAATTGATCGTACAAAATTCGTTTTAAGTTGGATTTCGATGAAACAAGAAGCGTCTAAATCTAGTTGATAATATTTTTCTAATGGAGGAGAAAAATCGAGCTTTCGTACTGTAGATTTTATTTTACGTCCAAATCAATTTTTCAAATAGTCGCTGTGAAATCGTTTATACGCCATAATGATTTATTTAAATATAACTAAATATTGGCATCGAATTTGGACAAGCCCTTTGAGGCGCAGTTATAATTTAATTTTTAGAATTTTACTGAAATTTTTATTTCGTAAAATAAGCAACTTTTTATTTGGAGTATTTTGCACCCTATATCAGCATTTTGTGATTTCACAATATGAGTTAACCTACCGATATTATTATATTTTTGGGATCGTGGCACCTCGCTCAACACGACTGTATTTTTATTTTTGTCCATAGTGGTCGATAAATTAACGGAATTCTATCCGCATAACATCAATTTTTCAAAACAAATATACAAGCGGACGTAAAGCCCTCACTCCCTAGATATTTATTCGGACTGACCATACCATATATCTAGTCTTCACCAAAATTTAATGATAAGCATACCCTATGTTGTATTTAACAGCAAGAAAAATAGAACAATTGCACCAAATTTATTCAATAAAATGTACCAACCTATGCTATTTTACTGTGCACTCACATCCCTTCCTTTTAGCATAAGAATGAAAACTGCAAGCGTATGTTACCCCATATTTATCATGAAATGAAAATTCATGCCAAATCCTATATCACGTATGCTATACAAAGCTTGTCAGGTCCTCGTCGAATTAAATAACGCTGCATATGTGGATCATCCCACATGTAAATCAAGCCGAAAAGATATACACACCTAAGTTGATACCTTTTCTACCCTATACATTGTATGGTTCCTGTCAATTTAAATTACTTCCGTAACATGCATGTGAATCCTGTTCGTTACATCTTTTCGAAGGCATGGAAATGCATGTGCACATCTTCTCAACTAAAATAAAAACAAAAGTCAAAGCCTATTCTACCTAAAGGTAGCTCGTATAAATTTGAAGCCTCCTTACAACAGGAAGCTGTATGGTTCATTAAAAAATTAAAAGATACATATCACCCCGTACATAACTTTTCACATGCAAAAATATATACATAGCTATTTTACTGTAAACCAATTCCCCTATGCTAATTGTGATGCCTACCCACTGCTTGCGTGTTCGCCAAACATATAAATGCCGTGATTTCCAAAACAACCCTCTCCGTGTCAAGCAAGGCACCTGATTCCTTCACCAGCACGTATACGTGCTGTCCACGTTCCTCCTTCTATAAGTATAGTGTTTTCCCCATATTTTTACAGGAAGCAACTGTCAAACGAAAAGAAAAAACTGGAGGGGGCGGTTTCAATGAAAAGAAGGATCTGGAAAGGGGAAACAAAAGTAAGGGAAGAACGTGAACACGGGCCATGTTTCATGCGTCAGCTCTTTGGGCTTTCGGCGTTACGGTTGGGAAAAAGAGACCTGAAAGGTTGAAAAGTGAAAGAATGGAATTAGCAAGGGAAGGAGAAAAAGAACATGCGGATGTGTGCGTAGGCACATGCACATGAACTGTTGGAACAATGGTTAAGGATATTACGAGGTAATTAATTTGTTAATTAATATTAATAAAAGATGTTAGTTGATAAGTTATATAAAATTAATTTATATATAGTAACAACGATATCCCGTTCATTTATGATCAGACGAAGTTGGATTAGTTGGGGTCGCAGGGGCGAAGGCTATGTACGCAGTCGGACCAGTTTGATTGGGATCGGAAGCAGCCGAGATTTCATTTAATTTTAAACGACTGTTTAAAATTAAATGAAACAATGCTGAAACCGACAATCGAAAATAAAGGTGAGTTAATTCTCACACATTTCTGAAATACTTTGATGTGCTAAATTCATATAAATTTAAATTGGTTGATTGGATGTCGTGGGTGCCTATGGTTGATTTAATGGTTGACGTTAATTATATTATCGTCGTTTGAAATATTTCTATGTACCGATATGAAATATTTTAATGATCTGTGATGCAGGGAAGAACAGGTAGGAGGAATCAAACCGGTTCCTCAAATATTTAATCTACTGTTATTTCATACTTTATGAATTGTTAGACCCGTTGACTTTAAAACCCTGTTGGTTGTTTGTGGTTGAGTTTTGAATCAATAAATAGTATGGTTGATAAAAATAGCATATGGCCAAATACACACCGTTGTATAAAGATCGATTTACCGTCAGGTGAATTGCTAAAAATGAAGTTATAGAATTTATTTAACCAAATATAGATTTTAAATTATATCATTATTTAAATGAAGTTTCTAAAAAGGGAATAAAACAGTCACATATATACATTGATTGGTTTAACCACGAATCATCATTTTTGTACCAAATCTACCGTGCGCGAAGCACGTGCTTGTTAACCAATTGTTAAACGACTTTATTCAAAAGAGCAAGATTAACGTAATGAGTTTATATTGATATTGATTTAATAAAAATCAAAGCAAACAAAATTATTTAGATTTATTTATTTATTAAGTAATCTAAATGACAAGATCAACAACGATGGACTAATGGGATAGTCATGTTTTGAACAAGTTACAGTGTAACGGAAGTTGTTGATCAGATTAGTTCAAAGGGAGCAGTTAATGGTTAAGTAATCCAGATTTATTTTAATAAATGTTAAAATTTGATTATTTGTCATCAAGGTGATAATTTAGAATGGGAAATATACTAAGGAAAGTAGTAAAGTTAAAGCTATGTTTATAATTAATAAAGCGATTTACTATTTATAATGAGAAATCGAAGTTTTGACTTATATTCTTACTGAAATATATTGGATTCCATGAATCCAAGTTGTGCGAAGTTATAAAACCCATGTTTGAATCAGAGTAGTTAAATGAACTAAGTTATAAAGATGCGATATAGAATCGCCATTTTTAAAGAAGAGATGATATTCCATCACGATGGAATTATAATGGGATTTGTCGTATTGGAAATGAGTATTGGTTTTTGTATTACAACTGACATCTATCTTACGATAAGAACGTTGTTGATCAAGGTCTGAGAGGTAACTAAAATACCCCAACTTGAACAACTTCAGGATTATCAAGGGATTATATCAGTCGTAATGGTGAAGGTGTTAGAGTAAATTATTTTGGTAAAATAAAAGTGTAACGTTATTTGAAGGATTTTGAAATGTGCATATATATATATATAATGAGATTTCGAAGTAAAATAAAATAAAAAGGGGATTGAGGTTATAAAATGATTGGTGGGAATATAACGGTATTTTCAAAGTATTGAAATGGGAATTAAATGGGATTTATTCTAAAAAGGATGAGTGGCGATTTTGGGTGTTCAAGTAATGAAGCCAAAGAAGTTGTCAAAATGACTAAATGATAATTTGAATCAATAAGAAATGTTATGGGAATGGTTTGAAATATTAGTGAAGGATGAATTGGATATGATTTAAGATATTTTCTAGGTACATAGGTAAAAGGGATTTGAGTATAATTATATATTAAACCAATATATTATATTTGGGTATTTCAACTGATAGATTATTTTTAAATGGCCAAATGATGCTGTGTATAAACCTATGGATTTGTTTATTTTTATGGTTGTTCATTTTGATAGTTAAATAACCGACTATCAAAATCTGACCCAACGTTATTGGTACGGAAAGACCGGGATCGAATTTATATTCGAAAACCATTCCGACCAATAAATACGAACACATCAAAGACGCTGATCGAGATGGAGCAATTGAAGACCGTAGATCTTCATGAAGCGGAAGAGTTACTTACAATCTCTGGCTGATCCCCAGAAATATACTGTGATTCTGTCGTGATTGGAATCTACGGATTGCAAGGACTTCTCGCTACCGATCTTTAGGGTGATTCCTAGGATGTGGTAGGAGAGTACCTTCGGTTCATCCTGCACCTAGATGACGTATATGGGCAACGTGAATAGTGGCCAGATGTTTCAAAGGTCGATTATAGCCTCAAGCCTCATCAACCGGGAAATGACAAAAATCGGGCAGGCAGCATGGCTATGTGGGTCGCACCCATTAGGGTGTATTGTCACCATCTAGAGAATATTCATATTTGTTACTTCTTTTCATTTCTGTATCTCCCGGAACTACGGTGGTCACGTGACAAAAAGCCGTAAGGTGACAATATACTCGATACACTCAAGAGAAATGAGTGGTCGGTCATGTGTGGGCCGGGTTGCAATATGTTCTTGTTGAACCCAGTGTATATGTCTCTAGATATACGCTATCGGCAGGTGGTCCCATACCTTGTCATAGGTGGAAATCCAATCTCCAATAAGCGGCCGCTGTTTTGATTGTATACTATATATGTGGAGCGTGAGATGCAAGCGTTCTGCTAGATTCTATTTACTTGTATTTTGACACTATGATAATATCAGAAGAAGATATTGATTTCAAAACGGTTTGACTTATAGTAAGGTAAAAACTGTCCGTGTTTATGAGTGGGCTGTTCTTACTATTATCCTTTGTTTCAAAAGGATTTCAAAGTTAAACAAGTTGGTTGCTGTATGAATTTATCACTGATAGTATTTTAGACTGATCCGGGTGAATTTTGTTTTAAATCAAATGTGCTCGGGTCAGACCAAGCATATTTACAGGTCAGGTTTCCGCTTGAAGAAACAAAGATGGAGTTGAAGTCGAGACGTATTCCATATATATACTGGTACTGGTTTATTTCCGCTGTATGTTGTATTGATCTGAATGTATACTCTGATGTTGTGATATACAATTTTTGTATAAAGTATTTCTGATTATTATATTTTGTCCATTCCGCTATGAGACTCTGATCTTCTTATTCTTCTATTCTAATATTTCTTTCTTTTCTCACCCTCTAACTTCTTTCTATTAGCTTTCTGGGTTTTCGATATTTGAGTTTAGATACGGAACGTGTTAGTATCTGGATTCAAGTGTCGAAAATACCTGGGTCGCTACAACCACGTACTTTAGAAATAAATTTAGTTTTTCCGCTTTTTATATGTCTGTCTTGTAAATTATCTGTGTCTTTTACCTATAATGCTCCACCAAAGTTAAGGCATTCCCTTTGTGAGTGACCTTAACGGAGGTGGGGTGTTTCGGTTTCAATACTATTTTCTGGTTTAGAATAGACAGTTGGTTTGCTTAAAACAGACTTAAAAAGAAGAAGTTGTGACATATAGAAGTTTGAAAATCAAATTCAAAATTAAATAAACAAACAAATTAATATAAAAAAATAAATATAAGTATACGTTGGAACTGGGACGACCCAGTCCCAGGCCAGATCGATCTAGGGATCGACCCAAGCCATAGATATGTCGACCCCTGTATCGACCCACCTGGGTGATGAGTCAACCCAGTATATGGCCAGACACGATTTCGTGCTTGGTACGAAATCGAAGAATCCGGAGGCTTCGAGACTTTTCTTTACATCTGACGTTTAGGGTTAAAAACCTAATATCCTGTGTCATAAAGGCCTCTATGAAATCATAACAACGTCATGGCACGCTCAATTATCCCTTAATCTAGCTATATTAGGTTCTTTAACTATGATTCTCACCACATGTATTCCATGGCCAAGGTTATTCTGCTCCAACTATAAATAAGCCTCTATCCCTCCCCCACTCCACACAACTCCTTTCTTCATTCCTGTCCTCCTCTACACCAATTCTCCTCCAATTAAAAATAGAGTTTTAGAATAAAAATTGTTTGTACACGTATTTTGGGAAGAAGTTTATTTATATTGAGGGGATTTCTTCCGGTGCCATTGGAAAAGCTAATTTTAGGTGAGATTTTCATGATTATCTAGATTTTTGACAAGTTAAAGAAAAATCTGTAAAATAATAGTTTTAGATATATTCGGATCGGAATTATTTATAGGCTATTCATAAATTTAGTTTATTTACAGTTTGTTTTTATATTAAGTTTGTCCTTATTTTATTTTTGTAAATCATTTTGTCTATTTTTTCTATTTAGATTCCTACAATCTTTTATGTTCAATTCTCTTTTCCCTTTTCTATCTCTAGTTTTGTAGTTCATTTGGATTATGCCAAAATATGCAAAAAAGGCATATGAATACAATTGAATTAGATATTAATCTATATGCCTAATAACATGCGACAAAATATTATTCTTTTCCTTTTATTCTGCGCTTGGATAGGAAAAACTAATTGAATTGAAATAACTAAATTGAGGCTAAATTGGATATGTTGAAAACTACTATTAAAAGGGAATAATTGGATTAAATCTGATTTGGACTGTATAAATGCCTATTGAACAGATTATAACAGAAACTGGACTATAATCAGTAAATTGCATAAATATAATAATTGGAAATCATAACAAACATGTATGGTTTATATGTAAAATATAACGGTGATTAGCTGAAAAAACAGTTAGGCTTTAATATGTACATATTGATATACAGTATGAGGGTAAGTTACGATCCTAATTATAGCGTTGGGCTTTAATATGAACATATTAATTTATGTTGTGTAGGTAGATTACGAGCCTAAAAACTTACATGTTATAATAAGGCCTTAATAGATACGTATTGATTTACAGTGTAAGGGTAAATTACGGGCCTAATAAAATTTGTATAGAGGCGAAATCGAGGGGGGTTTGAATCAAGACATTTGTTGGTCGGGATTCATTCCATGCAGCGTACTCATTTATCACATTCGGTCTTAATTAAGAGGCAAAAGCACGCAGCATGATGTGTTGGGGATGTAAGTTGGTACAAACGGGTGAGTACAAGTGCATTCCAATGGGTCATTGTGCGTGCATTGGTCCGATTGGGGGAAATTGTTGAGACAAGTCCCACATTGGGGAATTTGTAAAATGAATCCTGTATAAGTATAATGAGTTCGCCCTTCACATTGCCAATTGGTTTTGTGATAATTCGGGGTTCTCTAACATGGTATCAGAGCAGGTTTAATTCGTGCGCACAATGCCACACTTATCCACGTCACCCAATATAAAGGTCCACGTGCCACACGTGCGGAGGCGTGTTGAGACAAGTCCCACATTGGGGAATTTGTATAATGAATCCTGTATAAGTATAATGAGTTCACCCTTCACATTGCCAATTGGTTTTGTGATAATTCGGGGTTCTCTAACAGAAATAAGTGATTGTAGCACATGTGGATAAGGTTATGTCTTTTGCTGATAGGCTAGGTCCTGATAAACCCAAATCCATAGTACGCTTAAGTTATCCACGTTTTGGTTGGAAGCCTACCGATTGGGTAGTATTAGTAAAAAAATTCCTAATTATATTTATTGTTCCGAATTTGTAGAAGTGCAAAACAGTCATCACTATCAAATCTTATGAATAGAACAGTCAAAACTTTTATGTCATTTCCGTTGTATATAATATTATATGATTTTTGTTTGATGATAACAAACACGTATATATTATTACAAATGTGTTTGCAATTGTACGATTATACTACATCACATACAAAAATCAATATTTATATTTGAATAAAATACATTGCACAAGAATTTAAATATTATAATAGTATTTTATTCAAATATAATATTTTATTTCAATATTTGAATCGTACAAACTTATAACTCCACTATATGTACATGTCACTGTAATACAATACATTCAATTTCTTTTCACTACAAGAAAATATGGTATACATAGCATTGCATAATAGCCTTACATTAAAGTGCTATAACAAAATAATTGAAGGAAAGAAAATAATGCGTAAATTGTGCTATATAAAGGAAGCAAAAAAGAATAACAAACAAAATATGCTATAAGTAGGTATTTTCTGCTGTATTAACATTTCTGATAGGAAAAGCGGGAGCGAAAACAAATGCGGGAGAAAAGAAAACGTAAGGCCATGAAAGTAATAAAAATCCCTCCATCACTTTACTTGTCCCTAAATCCCTAAAATTTTCGATTAACTGAAAGTCAGCCATCTCTGATTCATTTTCCCTCAAATTCTCGTGTCGCTTTGCAAAAATAATTCATTTTCCCTCTCTTCTATCCATATTGTCGCTCCATTAATCAATTCTCTTTATCTCTCGATTTCCTTCAGAATTCATTCGTTCTTCTGGTTCTATGGTAGACTTGATCTCACTGCCCTAATTTCTTGCTCAAGCCTCAAGTATCCCTAATTCGCTTTTAAGATCTATTTAATTCATCGATTTTTCGGTGTGTTTCATTGGTTAATTTTGATTTGGATGTAGTTTGCTTATTAGTTTTTGGTAATGTTCACATACGATTTGTGAATGTTAGCATACGATTGATGATGTGCTAGAAACCGAGGAACTGATATTTTCGATTTAATATATGTACTTGGAATATGTTAAAATATAACAAAATTATGTGTTTAACTGTTCTATTATGTGGCATGTACTTGAACTAAATCTGTACAAAATTTGTTATACCTTTCCAGTCATATGTGCTTCAATTTTCCCAAAATAAAAGGTTATACTTTATTTGTTTATTTGATTGACAAATAAATAAAAGTATTCACCTTCAGACTTACATTTAAAAATATCATGTTCTTTTATATGAAGTTCAATAAATTCATAAGAAAATAAGTACAAGTATGTACATGTGTACTAGAAACTTGAAGTTGTAGTGATACCTACTTTTGAAGTATTTTGCAGTCCAAAATATTTTTTTTTACAGTTATTTACAACAAATACCCGCCTTACATCCTTATTGATTTTGCCTCCTTCCTTACGAAACTTTTTTGGTCTTCCTTTTTCTTTTTATAAAATACATACATTTTTATGCTATAAATTACAAGAATGTTATTCTTTAATTGTTATTTCGGTGATAAAAACATTGGGTGTCGAGAAAAAATGGTTATTTTGTCTCTTACATTCTCTTAAAGCTGTAAGATCATCTGATTGTCAAAAAATATTGAGTCTGAATGCTGTTTATTTTAATATTAGTTTGTTATTTCCTAAATGTATTGATTATTTGAATGAGTTTGTGATTATCTAAAAATATATTTGTGTATGTTGCATAGGTTTGACTATATATCTTATGAACTGACTTAGATTAAGTTTTTAACTAAAATACTTAAATCATTCCTATAGCTCAAGTTTACAATTATACAAGAAAATTGGAATATAGGGGATAAAGGCGTGAGAGAAGATAGGCATGCATGGTATGTTAATTTGTAAAAAACTAAAATTCCTTTCATTTATAAATATTGATTACAATGTTTTAATTCTACTTTATGTTGGCAGAATATCAGATCATTTACAAAAGAAAAGAAAAGGAGAGTCCAGCTGCTTAAAGTTGTAAGTTAAACTCCAAACTTCAATTTTTTTCTGTTATGCTTTTCTGTTGGTTTTATAAATGTCAGCATAGACAAATAATTAGAACTTCATGTATTTGGAAAGCAAATAGAAAATGTACATGTTCATGAATATAAATCTATAGATATCATCAAGTTTATTTCAAAATGGATCTTCTTCCTTATTTTCATAGAGTTCTCATAGGATGGTCATAGTTAAATATATTTTTACGGTCAATCAGCTTAGTACAATTTTTTATGTTAAATTTTGGGGAGGTTATACCTTATGTTCTTTAGAATTGAACCGCAGAATCCTTGATTTAGAGTTTATGAACTTTTCACATAATTAAGTGGGAGCTATATCTTACCTTCTTTATAATTTGAGCAATAGAAGTCCTGATTTACAGGTTTTTAGACTTTTCATATAACCAAGATATATAATATAGAAAGATATATAAGCCGAAAGGACAAAACTTTTAATATAGAAGTCTTGTTATTGTGTCTTTCATCTCCATTACACCTTTAGTATAGAAAAATATATAAGCCGAAAGGACAACACTTTAGCCATGCTAAGATGTTATATTCATATAGTATTCCATAAGTACAAATTTATATGCCACAAATTTATTAGCATAACCTTGATAATTCTTTCCATTTATGAAAAATATAATCTTTGTCCACTTGTAGAATTTTATATGCTAAGTTTATAGATAAGTTATAAATGACATAATCCTTGTGCTTAAATTGTTCCATGCACATGTGAACCTTTTTTTTAACCTATTTTTGTTGTTTTTCATACTATAGTTACCATACTTACTTTGTACAAATTTTAATTCAAGTCATTTTAATGTTAACTGGTAAATATTACAATGTTGTGGTTTCCAGTTGAGCACATAATATGATTCACTGTATTTGAACATCTACCAATAATTTTATTTAGTTCAGTAATTAGTATTATCATTGCCTGCTAACAGTAAAATTTTATTTTTCACAACCAGTTTTTGCTATGGTTTTTCGAACATCCTAACCTTTGCTAAAATGTACTCCTCTTACCCATGTTTTCAATCGTTGCATCCTTTGACTTAAATTTTCGATTTTACAATGGTTTATGTTATTCTACAACATAACTGATTGTCTCTTACTTATTATATGTTAAATATCCTTTTTTTTCTTTTTGTACTTAATTGCTTAAATATTTATTAAAACACATTTTCGATTTTCTTATTATTTCCGTGCTGCAACTGCTTTTAATTTTTTAAAACTTTAAACGAGTGTAACCCTTTACGGCTGCATGTTATGATCCACTATTTTTTACACTACTTCATTTGTTGCTAGCACCAGTAGCAATCTGTTTCACACAAATATGGTTCCCAAACTGCAATTTAAATCTTTATTACACAGTCTTGCAATACATTATCCATAATTCCAACATAATTTGTTGTATATTGTTCACAACCAATATGTACTTCAATATGATTAACTACAAACATTGAATTAGATTTCCGTAAGCTGGAAGAAATATTAGTATTACAGCTTCCTTTCTAAAATTGTTTACGCAAAATTCATACTATTACAGTCGATCAGCAGTGGTGCTTACAGGTCAATTAGACGACTCAGATTTAATTTTTTTTTTACAAGTTGAATGAATTGAACAAAAGTAATAGTGCTTCATGAAAACCATGCATTTATCTGAATACGAATACTATAACACTATGTACTACCCATAAATTTGTCGATTTGTCAAGACCCTTATGCGTAAATTATTCTATGCATATGCAAATCTTTGTTTTACCTATTTATGTTGTTTGTGTTACTTTGTTGAAATTTCAGTATATCTCTTGTTAATGTTAGTTTGTGATTTTTAAAGCACTAGGATTTCCAGTTCACCACAATTTTTTTACTTAAACCGGCCTTATGTGCAACTAAAATTCAAGAAATGGTCGAGGAACTAAGCTTAACGGAATGCTCTATTATTCCTTATATTCATGCATTGAATATATTAAGCTTTTCCTAATAACTCACACCAAACCAGCCAGGGTGATCAATATGTTATTCAGCAGTACTAATTTAATATTCCATATTCAAATTTTTGCAATACAATGATAAATTTTGTTTAAGTCTGTTAATAGGCCAACTCAACATTTGAAGTATAAAATGTAAGATGGTGCATCTCAATTTCTAGGTGAATTTATCTTTGTGAATCAAGGTTCAACCTAAATTTAGGCTATTCTTTTCATCCAACATTTGCAGTGTAAGGTACATTTTGATTTATGAGAATGAGCATTGAACTTGAAGTGTCCCTTCTTGTGTAGTCAGGGATGACCTTTGCCTAAAGGAACCAAGATGGCATTTATTATCCTCCAAATATCATTGTTTATAGTGGCAACTACATTTCTCCATCATGCAGGTTATGGCCTCCCATTTGAACCAAATTTTATTCACTGATGGTCATAAATAACAATTTTGTATTTAACAAATGTTTGTTTATGAATACGCGTGTAACAGGTTTTATGCAAGACATCATCCAAGGGTTGACTGTTGTAGCAGATAGAGGTGTAGTCACATCAATTAGGTAAACTTCTTTTCTACTCTTTATAATTTCTTTTTACATAATTAATTTTCTTTCAATCTAACCTTAAATCGGTATGCTTTTTGTTGCTTCCAGTTGCTTTTTTATACCTTTGTTCAACAATGCTTCCTCTTGTTTGAGTTGTGAAATTAACATTATTTCTGTGCTTTTTTTATTCTTTGAAACCTAACCTCGACTATTTATTCCATGATACTGTTCCAGTTCATTCTCGATACTTTGACATATTATTATAGTGTCTTGCTTTAGTTCTCGGTACATGAATCCTTAATGGGTCTACTTAAATTTACGAAATCGTATTCAAGTAAAATAAACTAATAAATTAGGGGTTTCATTATTGTACCAACTTTACTATACTAGTATTTTATAATACTATAATTTAAATTTATCTTTCACACCTTCATCCCATTTCCATCAATGCATAAATTAAATACCTAATAATGCAGATGAAGGTATGGCTAACTCAGAAGCAAACGTAACAAATAATTAGGAAAACAAAGCAAGATGAGGACACTTAATTAATTTATCCTATCATCGCAAATTCTTGCTACATACATGCTATGACTACCACCTATGTTTAACTGGTTTTCATTCTCACCAAATATCTTATTTCTGTTGTTAAAATGACAGTTTTAAATCAGGAAATGCAAAATGGAGGCTTGTTGCTTCATCAATTGCATTATTGCTAGAATAAGGAACTCTTCAGAAAGGAATTAGAAGCAGTAAGGAACTTCTGTTTTATCTTTCTTCTTATGTTTCCATATAGAACTGGATCCATTACATTTTAAAATTTTGCAGTGTTCGTTGCGTGTTACTATTTCAGAACATATACAGTTTTATTAGTAAATACATTTCTGTAGGTGAAATGTCAGTAAATTTTTCATTGAATTACACTTTACAGGAAGAAACATTTCTGTTTTTCACTGAAATATACATTATTTCTTTACTGCTGATATCAGATCCTTTAAAGGAAATTAGCCACTGAAGCCTCAGAGATTATATCTATATAATCTCCGAGTTCCAATTTCAAGGTTACGAGCCACTTTTAAATTAACTACAAACTGAATGTTTTTTTTAGTATACGTCTTAGCAATTAGCCGTAGTTATGTTCTTGTACAGCCTATAACCAACCCAGTTGATAATTTGATGCATTTGTTTAAGTGACTTAATCCTTTTTGGTCCATCTCTTATACCACGTTCCATTTCTATTGATAAAGTTAATAACAACCATTTCTGTTTTTATTCAGGGATCCGTGGAAAAAGAAACTAAAAATAAAGTTTCAAATGCTGTTGTTCCAGCTATAGATGTCATGTTTCAAGCTCTCAAATTAGAATTTATTTGCATGTGGTATCTATGTGCATCTAATTTATTTCAATGATTGTGATCATAAAGAACGTGCTGAAGGTAGTTTGGTTCAAAGGTAGTTCCTCCCAAAAAAATTCCATTTTATTTTCTCCTTTCAAATCCAGTTAATTTGGTGCAAAGGTAGTTCCTCCTAAAAAAATTCTTAAAATGTTCCGATTATTGGCCAAATTTGCATGAGAGGCGCACGACAAATTCTAACATCCGAGGAAAAGCTGCTCGATCTAATTTTGGACTTCATCACCCAATTCAAATTCCAATTTTCAGGTATCACCCATTCTATTTTTACTTTTACCATTTATTTTGTTTCAAATTAATATTGTTTTTATCCTTTCAACTATTTTCTGCTTTTAACCTATAAGAATACAAATGCGTAAGATTGAAAGGTCAAAGTTGATAGGATGTATATGCTATGAAGCCAAGTAAATTCATATTAAGGAAAACGAATTTGCAATATTTTTTTGCAATTTATTTATTTTTATGGTTATTTTATGCTAAAAAAAGTGGATTATAACTATTAGAACTAAAGTAAATTCAGTTCTTGCTGCAGCTAGTGGTGCATGCATTGTTCTTGTGACATATGTATGTGATTGTTATACTTCATATCCTCTTTATTTATGAGGTTGATCATTATTTTAGGTGATTTGATCAGTTTTGCGCCTACCAATATATGTGAGATCAAGTTTGGTCAACATGTTTAGGTACAAGTTATGGTTTGATATGGTGAGCATTATGAAGGAGTAGAACTGCTGTTCAAAACATGATGATAGAGATGAGAAGAATACTAGTGCTGGACTTACATGATTTTGAAAGAAATTAGTTCCACATCAATAATTTGCATGAGAGGCGCACGACAAATTCTAGCATCCGAGGAAAAACAGCTCGATCTAATTTTGAACTTCATCACCCAATTCAAATTCCAATTTTCAGGTATTACCCATTCTATTTTTATTTTTACCATTTATTTTGTTTAAAAATTAATATTGTTTTTATCCTTTCAACTATTTTCTGCTTTCAACCTATAAGAATACAAATGCATAAGACTGAAAGGTCAAAGTTGATAGGATGTATACGCTATGAAGCCAAGTAAATTCGAATTAAGGAAATAGAATTTGCAATTCATTTATTTTTATGGTTATTTTATGCTAAAAAAAGTGGATTATAACTATTGGAACTAGAGAAAATTCAGTTCTTGCTGCAGCTAGTGGTGCATGCACTGTTCTTGTGACATATATATGTATGTGAATGTTATACTTTATATCCTCTTTATTTATGAAGTTGATCATTATTTTAGGTGATTTGATCAGTTTTGTGCCTGCTGATATATGCGAGATCAAGTTTGGTCAACATGTTTAGGTACAACTTATGGTCTGATATGGTGAGCATTATGGAGGAGAACTGCTGTTCAAAACATGATGATAGAGGTGAGAAGAATGCTAGTGCTAGGCTTACATGATTTTGAAAGAAATTAGTTCTACGTCAATAATTTCATCAATATATTGTTTTGTATATGATAAAAAAGGACTAGTAGCTTCAAAAGGATATTAGTTTTGAACCTCCAATATATTGCGTGTTCATGATTTTAAATATACTTTACAGTCTTTAGATGCACATACAAGCCTTTATATAACTTGTGTCGGATTTGTATGCTTTCTAAACCCTATTGCTTGCATGATATTTCAGGTGTATTCTTGGTATTGGTAACCAAAGAACTGACCAAGTTGCAATGTGATATTTCAGGTGAGCTGTAACAGCTACCATTCATGATGCTGCAGTATAATGTACCAGCATATCCAAAATGTAACCTCCCTGGAAAACAGAAAAAAACATATGGAAAAAAACAAGTTGGGCCAGATTTAACAAAAGCATTACTAATTCGCTTATCGTATATGTCATACCTGAGGTAAGAAAAGTTGAATTACCAAGTTGAAAAGTTATCGTGTGCATATCGACAAATTTGTTATTTCCTAATAAATTTACATCGTTTGTCACTTTTTTCTAATGCTTATAAGGATTAAATATTAAGTCTGTTCTAGATTTACTATAGGCTACTGCAAAATCTTGTGAAATGGGAATACTGGATATAACATTGATCTATAATCAACTACTAATTATGTTTCATCTGTCATTGTCATATTCTTTAGCTGGGAATTAGCTTCTGTCTTACAAAACTCGAATCCATAGTTTTATGTAGCTGAAGTAAAACTGATTGCAGTTGGTTTTGGCACTCTTGACAAGGCTCGTTTATTTGAAAAAAAGCTTGTATATTCTAACTTGTTTAGCTCAACATCTGTTCTAAGATTTTTGTAATTCACCGATTTTTGTGCATTTACATAGTTGATTTATTTTCCTTAATTTACTTCTACAGCTTCCTTTTTCATTAGAATGCCTTTACTCTGATCCCGACCTCAAGGTAATAAGATTTTCAATCAATCCTTTTATATAACTTCATATAACTTCAGGCGTATGACCACTTGGGTTTATATTATGGCTTTGCACGCACTTTACTGAATCTTGTCAAAGTAAGTCTAGTTATTCTATACTACATTTTTAATTTTCAGTACACAAACTAACAAAGGCTTGCTCTACTCTTATTCCTAATAACATGTTGGGCACCATGTCATTGAACAGGCAAAATTATTTACGTCTTCGAGATTTAAGTTTATAGGAAGGAGCAAAGAATTATACGGTCGCCACTACTCCTGATGATAGAAGCGGAGTTTCACAGCAGGTCTACCTCCAATGCATTTTCCATGCTAATATCGGTTCGATTATAGTTTAAAATCACAGTTGCAGTTGCTATGGTTATTGAACGTGTATGTTTTCTTGTTATTTCGATAGGGCGGAACATTCGTATTCACATACATCCCTAAATATAAACTGTTATAAATTTGATTCATACGTGACGTTGCATAATAGAATACTGGATCCTCCCTCATCAAGTTCCCAACTGTCATCTATAATGGTATAAGATCAATGTGAAGGAGCAATTAGGCAAAATGGTAAAGTTTGACAAATAATATACTCGTTTTGTTTATTAAATATGTAGATAAGCAGCTCACAATCACAAGTTTGTGAATAATATAAGATCACTTGCGTGAATAATATGCTATATTGATATACATGTTTTGTTTATTAAAAATATGTTGTATTTTTGTTGCAGAGAGTCACTTACATGATGTATATGTTCAATCCAACAAAGACTATACATGTTAAAATAACCCACCGCTTAGTTTGTACTTATGTGTTAGCTACTCAGTCTAATTTTTGTAGTCGTGTATAAGGCAGTGTTTATTTTGAACCAAAACACTTATTGAGATGTTGATTGAAAACGCTGGTCCAGGTCTGTATGTATTCTTTAGTGCTTTTTGAACTTTGATTCAGTAAACAGATATTTTCCAACCATTTACTTTTGTATTTTAGACAGAACGGTCTTCTTCATTCTTCAAGGCAGCTACAACGTACTTTGTTTTTCTCTACATGGCAGTTTCAGCTTGTAGTACACGGAAGTACTTTAGGTATGTTTATACTTGTTTAATCTCTGTTGCTTATCCGCTACTTCACATGTTGTTTATCCTACGTTTATTGCTTATTATCCACTCTACAATGGCTTTTATTCTCCTATCCTTGAAAATTGATAGAATTAATACATTTTCTTAACGTTCATTGTATAAATGAAATTAAAATTGTGTTCCTTGCATGATTTTGCTCAAGGATATCTCCTCTTATTAAGAACCATATTTACATGTAACTGAATCTCAGGTTTTCTATTTTTTGTTGCAATATTGTTATTGGCTCTTAGTTTACTATATTATTCTTCTGCAGTATCTATATTTTGTAGAGTACTAGTCGAAATACTTGACCTCTTATTTATGTACAATTATTTTAACTTGAATATTACAGAATACAAATTTGCATTTATTTGAATTTTTATCGAACCAAATCATTTGAGATTATGTTCCGATTGTATTTAACAAGTTAAATAAGATAGATATTGAGAACGTATGATTGTTAATAAGGAAGGTAAAGTTCAGGCCTACTACATGCAGCATATTATCTGTTTGTTATGAACTATTTGAGATGACATCTAAGACTGTTTCATTTTTTTCATTTTAATTGTGTTTCTTGCAATTTTTTTTTGTTATAAAACTATAACTTATGCTTGTGAATTGCAGGTTCTAGAACTTGGACGAGCTTACAAGCTGAAGACTAAGTGATTTTTCATGTAATCTTGTTTTGAAACGATGTTTGAACAATGCGTATGTTAATTGACTTATTTCTATATTTATTAGTAGACTTGTTAACTTTGACTTTGTTATTGAAATCAAATATGCTTTTGGTATTAATTTTTTGTTGCTGACATCTTTGTCTTGTGAATTTACTGCTTAATTGTTTAAACTGTGCACAAATTAAATAAGAGATTTGCTATATAAAGATCATTGTTGATGTTGCTATATATTATAAATATAAATAGTGGAAAATTGCTCTTATGAAAATATAAGGTGAATGCTATGCAAAAAATAAAATTGTGTGGAAAACTTTTTCATATCATTGAATGTGTGCTACGAAAACACTGATAATGCTATATGTACTACAAATATTCATAGCGGAAAACTCCACTTATGGAATCAAAATGTGAAATGCTATTAAATCGTGTGGATAACTTTTCATATCACTGAATATGAGCTATGTGCTATGGAAAATATTTTTCATAACAAGAAATATGTGCTATGAAAATATTAATCGCTATAAAAAAATAAGCTGAGATTTTAGTAAGCAAATATAATTGCATGGTCTGAACGCTATGTAAAACATTTCATAGTGGTGAACGTGCGCTATAAAATGCACAATACTATAGCGTTCGGATTTGAGCTATAAGATATAACATGGCTATTATAACATGTTGTTATATAGCGTCGTCACTAATGCTATGGTAGCTTATTATAGCGTTTTTCACGTGCTATTAAAAGGTAAATCTGTTGTAGTATTTGTTACATATGTTCCTCACTACAACTCCCAGTCACTCAGTTTACACATTCACAGTTCACTCGGCTCTTGCAATTTCATATACAATGTCATATACAATGTCGTCTCATTACAATGTCGTCTCATTACATTTCACTCTCTCTCATGTATTGACTCACTCTTGCACTAACACATCACTATTTCTTCAGTTTGCTTCTGTCGGTCCAGTCACCTGCTCACCTGCGTACCTGTCACAGAAACACACATAGTAAAGTGGAACAAAATATTTTAAATCACATCAGTTTAACTCTAAATAAATCAATCAAAATAGAAAAGGGAAAGGCCGACCTATGCAGACCTAACTAGCTGCCTTCCTTTATAAATATCGTATTCTTTGTCCCCTCTCTTCACTCCTAAGTTAAATAGGATTTTAATGGCATTTGTACTTATGTTCCCCATTAGCAACTATATAAATGAGCGTCACCCTTCGTATCTTCCCCTTTTTAAATTCAACCCAAGTCTTTGCTTCTCCCTCTCACCCCTTCGCTTTTCCAGTCATTCAAATATCGATTCCACTGATTCATTAAATCAACAAAAATGAGTGAAATCGAAATCGCTTTCTGAAATTGCAAATCACCTTAAGCTCGTCAATGGATTAAAGACGCTCGCAAATTAGCAAATCGCAATTTGAAAATCATGAAAATGGTATTGCGATTGAACCACGAAACCATCTGAAGCTCGATGTCGACCAGAAAATTCTCGATCTAGGAAGATGGGGGTCTGTCGTAGGTTCATTCGAAGATTGGTGTGGTGTATTTCGACGTTGATAGGAATACGATTTTGAGGGGTCAACGCGATTTCAAGAAGAGACTAACGTTGGAATTGGTCGTGATTTTGTGTGAAGTTCTAAGGAACTGAAGTACAGCTGTGGTGTTGGATTTTGAGCTGATGTTGAACAAGGAGGGGATTCGACAATTGAACTTTAAGAGGCCGACATTGGTAAGGGAAACTAAGTGATCGATACACTGGTGAACAAACTATGATGAACAGGTAAACCTGGGTGGGCAGTGGGAAAAACAGGGATTTCGATCTTTTCTTTTTGGGGTTTAATGGTGAAAGCAGTGTGATGAAAAGGGGCTATTGCCTAGAGGAGTGTGGCTGGATATAAGGCCTGAGGGGATGAAGGCATGGTAGTAGCAATAATGACAGTGATAGAGATGGACAAAGGGTTGTTGACTACGAGATGTTCGACGATATGGGTTGATGGCATTTTATTAGGACTGGTCGGGGATTTGCTTCATGAATAGGTCGAGTATTTGCAGTAGAATTAAAGTATAAGTTTTTACGAATTTTTCAAAATATGTAAAATTATTTGTTAGTTCATTTTAGTAGTTAATTTAAATATTTAACCGATAAGTAAAATAAATAATCGTAGGTGATAGATTCATTTGAGATGATTCAAGTAAATGCGTAGCCGAGACGATATGGAATTTTAAATGGATATTTGGCAAATAAAAATCAAGGTGAGTAAACTCACTCCTTGGAATTCATTTTAATTTTATTATAAACGAATTTTAATTTAACATAATTTTTATATGTTGTTTGTTGATTGGTTGGATGCATTGAATAATTATTGATGAATTGTGGCTATTATATATTATATATTTTTTGTATTTAGGCTTGGTTGTTGTTGCTATTATATATATTAGATATTTCCCGCAGTAACAATGGCGGATGACCCTATGCGCCCTACAATATATATAGTGGTTGACCTTCTATACCGTGATATCCTGCTTTGAATCAGGATCAGTATTATTTATGTTGACTAACATCTGTGGATGCAGGGAAACAGGTTGGAGGGATCCAACTAGATTTCTCAAATTTTATTTATTTTTGTTTACATACTATATGTGTGATGTGTTGAATTGAATTTGTGTATTTGGATGTTTGAATATCACTGGCTCTAGATATTGATATTTTAAAATATTACAAAAAGGGATTTTTTGATTTAAAAAGGAAAATTTTATTTTTCAAATAGAAATTGAATTTCATATGAGTCAGGAAATTTTAATTTGTTTTTAGTAAATAAATAAGTAATTGGATTTATAAACGATGTTTATAAATGGAAAGAAGAAATATCATTGGATAATATTAAATTTTAAATTCAAGTATGAATTTAAAAAGGAAAAATTATTTTCCCAAAATAGAAATTGGATTTCAAAATGGAATTTGAAAAAGAAACTTGTTTTGATAAATATAAATAAACAAGGATTAAAATTTATAAATGACATTTATAAATAGAAGAGAAAAATTATCATTGGTCAACGTATAAATATAAATTCAAGTACGAATTTAAAAAGCGGATTGTAAATCACTTTCAAGGAAAATGAAGAATTTATTCTGACGTTCGGAATATAAATTGTTTTTGAATAAATCCATATGGATTTATATTTTGAATTCAACTATGTCGAATTTACAAAAGCAAATTAATTCCAGAAGGGATATTGGAATTGTATTGAATAAAAATTATAAATTGAAATCAAATATGAAAATAAATTATGTATTTATGTAAGTTTATAGAAATAAATATTCCAAAATAGGAATTGAAGTCAAATCGATTTGAAATGTAAGCAAATTAATGTTTATAAATATAGAAGTAATGGGATAATTTGGAATTATAAATTCAAGTATGAATTTAAAAGCGAATTGGAAATCATTTCGAAAAAGAAACGACAAATCTTATTCTGAAATTCAGAATATAAACTGAATTGAGATAATCTAATGGATTTATAACTGGAACTCGATTAGATCAAACTTTATAAATAGTTTATCTCCAAAGCAATTGGAATTTAATATAGAAGATTAAGCTGTAAAATTTTATAAATGAGTTATGAAATAATCGATTATTTAGGATAATCAAAATGATTAAGTTATGATTTGGAAATCTGGTTTAAATTATATTAAAATATTAAAAGAATGGACTCGAAGTTTTTTAATAAAAGAAATTTAAATGTTTATATTTAAATTTAATTAAATCGAGCTCGCCATGACGCGGTACTTCGTAATTTAAGGATTCGAACTTCAATCGAGTTTATAGAATTCAATATAAATCGGAATTCGATGAAACAAGAAACGTTCAGACCTATTAAATGATAGTTTTTCAATGGAAGCGAAAAACCTAGATTTCACCATATAAATTTTATGTTATGTCAAAATCAAATTTTAGGAAAGACGTTGTAAAATCGTTTATAAACCATAACGGTTTTTTTAATGAATTAAAAGGATTTTGAGTAAATAAAATCCGAATTTCCATTAGAAAAATCCAGTTTTGAGTTAAAAAGTAAATATGAACTCAAGTGGAATAAATGAAGTGATTTTAGGAACAAAATCAGATTTTTGTTATTGAATAAGTTAACTAACTAGAATTAATTAGTTAAAGGAGTTTTTGGGATTGAACTTAAATGAGTTGAATTTGTGGATTTAAAATAAAAAATGAATATGAACTCAAGTTATAAATGGAATTCGACTTGTGTATAAGCGAATTAAAATACATTCGAATATGATACATTCAAATGAAAAGTGCATGAGGCAAAAGAGCTAATTAAATAAGTGGCTAGCGAATTTTGGTTAAAAATGACTGGATTGATTGAAACAAATGGGAAACGGGTGTATATATATGTTAACAGGTATGGAATGAAAAGAATGGAGATTATAATTTGAGTTCTTGATAAAAAAGGTACACGTTTAAATTTCATATTAGATTTTATTAGTCTATTGGGCAAGCCGCTTGGCCTTTTGATTTTCTTTTTGAATGGAAAGGGACTAGAGAGGCGATTTGTAGTTGTATCGACAAAGGAGACGCTGCCGAAATTTTCTGAAAATTTATGGGGTTAGAATATCTTCAAGGAAATTTGATAACTGGAAATCAATATATCGATATATACAGAATTCGGTAAGGAAACAAACTTAAAATAGAATATTTTAAATGAAAAGGAAATCTATAAATTTAAATGTGGTAAGAATAGAAAGTGAAATGTATACACGTTTAAAAATGGATAATTGGCTATATATGATGTTTATTATTCGAGATAAGTGGTCTTGTCCGTTTAAAGTTAAGAATGTTATTCATTCAAGGTCAGAGAGGTAATTATACCCCAACTTGATTGATTTCATTTAACCAACATATAGAAAGACCCAGTCTCGAAGATCAACGTTAAAATAAGATTTAGTTGAATACAATATTTTGGGTTGTTGTAACGGTGTTTTACACAATATTCATTTTAACCCAAATAAGTGGAATTTTGGAAATAAAATAATAATAATTTTCTAATATGAGAATGAATGGTCGTGAAAGGGAGAAATAATTGGAAATGAATCCCAATTATAAATAGAAGATATTTTCTCAGTATGAAAATAAAAGAAGATGGGATATGGAACGTTTTCCAAATATCGTAAGAGGCTAAAGCATTTTTTGAAAATATTGGAGCAAAGACATTGGAAGGAGTATGGGAAATGATTTAATTAATGAAATACTAGAAAGGGCCAGTGATTGTTTGTTGCTTTATCAATAGAATTTTCAGTTAGAAATTTGGATAGTTTTTGTTTTTCCTCGATAGGTAAATAACCGTCTATTGAAGTTTTGACCATCATTGTCAATACAGAGAGACCGGTTGGATTTATTATCCGAAAACCACTACGTATAGGCATAAGCATTGCGAAATAGATTATTTGAAGATAATTGAAGACAGACCAAAGTGCAAGGGTTGTTCTGCTTACAGGATAGTGCCTTTGGTTTGTCCAGACCCAGGATAACTTGTATGGATGAATGTCTGATAGAGTATGCCTAACAGATCACATAAGACATTCTTTTTAAGATATTACGTTTAATGGAGGAGGAATTCGTTTTTCTTAACTTCTTATACCCATAATATTTTTGGGAAGATCAACTAGTGTTTTTACGGGTTTGACGATGTAGCATTCAAAGTGAATGGTGGCCAGATGTTCTAAAAAGTAAAACGTAGCCTCAAGCCTTATCGATAGTGAAATGACAAAAATCGGGCAGGCAACATGGCTAGTTGGGTCACACCCAAGCAGGGTGTATTATCACTATCTAGAGAAAATTCATTTGTTCTTCTTTTGATTTTGTATCTTACGGGTTACGGTTGGAGGCTCAACAACTATGGGTGATAATTCATTCGGTCCACTCAGGCTAAATAAGTGACCGATCATGTGTGGTCGGGTTGCAAGATGTTCTTGTTGAACCCTAGTGTATCCCCTCTATGGTGCACTGATCGGAAGGTGGTCTTATACCTTGTCATAGTTGGAATCCAATCTCTAATAAGCGCCCTACGGTTTTTGATTTTATACTATCTATGTGGAGCGTGAGATGCAAGCGTTCTGCTAGATGATTATTTATTTGATTATACATTATCATAATATCACCGGATTTTGATATAAAAAATGTTTTGGTTATCGTAAGGTAAAATCCATCTGTATTTATGTTTGGATCCATATTATGATTACCCTTTCGTTCAAAAGGTTTTTCAAAGTTAAACAAAATGGTTGGAGTTTACTCAGACCAGTCTCATGACTGACCCAGAGTTTATTTTGTTGGTTTTACCCTAAACTCTTAGGTGCCCAAATTTGTATGGGCAGTCTAGTGTTTCAGGCTTTTACAGATATACTTGGAGAAGCTTAAAGCAGAAGGCTTTACCATTAGTTATTTCAGCTGAAATGTATATGTGTTGAACTCTGATATGGTATGTATATGCAATACAGATTTGTATTTCAAAGTTATGATATACGATATTATATTTTGTTCGTTTTGCTGTGAGATTCTGATTCTCTTTTACTATATATTCTATCTGTTTCTATCTGTTTAATCCCAATGACTTGTATTTCTATGCAGTTTGGGTTGGACGTGTGTTGTTTTAGTCAACTCAGATAGTACGGATTTGCGGCCTTTACATAGCTATACAAAATTCAGGTTTCAAATGAGTTTTTTTTGGTAAACATCCTTTTAAGTTTCCATATTTGGACATGTGAAAATTGGAAATAGGAATCACGCAAGAACTCAGACAATTGTTTACTAACTTAATCGAAGAAATAATTTTTCGGTAGAATATTTTTAAATTGAATTGATCCTAGAATGGATAATGTAACATGTTTAACGGTGCTATGAAAATCAATTCGATTGTTTCCAGGTATGCCACAAATTCTAGAAATCATTTTTGGGAATAAATTTATTCAAGCAAATGAATGTAGTGGAAACAAAATTGGAAAATCACGCAAGTGTCATGCCGAATGAATCAAGCAATCAAACAGGTTATTCATCCAAAGAGAATTTTTATGCAATAAAAACGAAATCTTGTGTTTCCATAAATTCATTCAAGGCTGATTTAACCAAGGCAGCAAAAGGGGAAACATACAACAATCAAACCAAGGCAATTCAAGAAATCAGAGAGCGTATAGGATTTTATAATCCTATAAATACACCCTATACATCATTGGCAGGAAGCATCGAAACCAAGCAACACAAGTTCGAAATCAAAAATTCAGAATACTCACAGTTTCATTTTGGAGTTTCGATCAACAACAAAAGCCCAAATCGGTAACCAAGAGGATCGAAAGAATCATCAGAAAACAAACTTCCAAAACTATTGAAATCGCGGTTTGGAGCAAGGGGACGAATCCCTAGTTTTTGTGTCAGCCATTAAAATAAACTGAAGAGAGGAAGTCGAACTCTTTAGTCAAAGAAAAGAAAAGAAATTGGGTTGGCCGTTTTTTTCTCAAGAGGGTTTGGTTTTATGTTTTTTTTTTAATTTCTTCTTGTAACAATATTACGCTTTTTCTAGTTTTCTATACAACTAGGGTTTACTAGTTATAGGATTATAGCTAGGGTTTACGAATTACGGGTTTGAAATTTGGGAAGATCTGACTTTGGGGATAAAGACCAGTCTAGAGTTTTGAGCGTAGGATTGAAAAGGAGTAGCGTTTGCGAGTTTACAGTGTTTTGTAAGAGGGATCTGTTTTAATACCTAGTAGAAATCTTGGGGATGCAGCAACAGGCAAGGTTTGCCGAAGCTGGGTATAATCTATGTTATTTATCTTCACCACTGCAATCAGTGTTATGATGCTTTTAATATCTTGTAAAAATCCAATAAACCATATTCACCCTCGTCTAAGGTTTATCTAGATCCAACAAGTGGCATCAGAGCAGGAATTTTCTGTTAACTCTAGAGGAATGGACCTCCCAATTGATAGTCTTTCTAGTTGTCATATTAATGAGAGTCAGTCCAGTAATAATCCAATTATTTTCAATTGGACAGATTTTTTTAATTTGGAAATCGAAAATCGAATTCCATTTAAAATATGTTAATTTTGAATATTGGAATATTATTGGAAATGTGGGTGATATGATAGATAAGGGAAATAAAGTTACCAATGCTCGTGTTATGCATATTATTTATTCTTATCTTAGTAATAATCAACTTCATCTCATCTCCCACTGTTTAACTGCGCAGGATATCTGGAAAATTTTCGATGCGGTGTATGGAAGAGAAGGCAACTGCTCAAACCCTAGAAATATCAACTCAGGTTCAGATTTGTGCTTAACAGGTCTTAAAGAGGATAATTCAAATGGATCAGATGACGGAAACTCAACAGATGATGAGATAGAAAAATTCTCATATGAAGATTTAGTTTATATGTGTACTGATTTAATTAAATCCGTTGATAATCACCAACGTAAAAACAAACTTTAAAATATGAAAATTCTAAGTTGACTCGCAAAAATAATGTGTTAAAATTAAAACTTAAAAACTCTGAGTGCAAAGATTGTATGAATTTGAAAACTGATTTAGCTCATCTCAATTAAAATTTTCTAAACCTTGAAAAAGAAATTATGTTTTTAAAACAAAATGAGGATGAGCTAATTTATAAGAATGATGCTTTGCAAAAGGAGATGGATAAGATTGGATCCAAACATGATTTTTCTGAGAAACAAAGTTCGCTAAAAATAGAATCAATTCTAAATGAACTTGACAAAGAAATTGAAAATTTCAAACAATTTGAAAAACTTGAGTTTGAAAAGAAAACTAAATTTTAATCTGAGATTGTTGAGTTTAAGGCCAAAGTTGAGATGCTTGAAAATGAAAATTTGATCTTGAAAATAAAAGATTATGCGAAAAGACAAATTGAGATCGACCATTGCACTAAGTTGATAAATGAAAATAATATTTTAAAATTCAAAATCAACGGTCTTGAGTTGAGTTTGAAACGTTTTTCAACTGGTGAAAAACCTCTGAATATGTAGTTGAAAAATCAATTTTCTTGTGGAAATAAGAATGGTCTTGGTTTTGGCAAAAGTGATGCTTTTGAAAAGTTGAATTCAAATGTTTTAAAAAATCCTTTAAATTGTTTTGAGAAAGTTCAAACTAAAAATTTGCACTCGAATGTTTTCAAAGGATTTTTAAATCACAAACGAGATGAATTTTTTTTGTGTAACGATCCATTTAAACACGCTTGGATCCTAAAAGGAAATAAAACAATTCTAACTAAATTCAACAGATTTGGGTTCCTAAGGGAATAAAGGCAAATTCTGATGGATTATTATACAAACAAGTCTGGGTACCAAAATGTGTGAACAAAATTATAAGTGGTTTTACAAATTTTGGTTAGACCATTCGATCCTATGAATCATTAGGTACCGGAGAGTGGCCGAGGAACCAAGTTGTGAAAGAGAAATAGATTTCAAGTTATTCAACATCCTTGATATATTCGGGGTTCCTTAGCCAAGTTTATTGAGTTAGAGATTTATTGGTCCACACTGATTTCAAATATCATCTTTAAATTCATTTTTGTTTATATTCTCTGTTTATTTTTTCCCACCTTCTACCCCTTATATTTTTTTATTTTGATTATTTTATTTGTCATTGCTATTTTTTCTTACTTCTTGAGCTTTCTTTACTTCAAATTGCAGAATTTTTGTTTTTCTGGAAATATGCTTCATTAGTATAAAACTCTCATGTTTTAATAATTTCTAGATCTTGAATTCATATTTGTAAATATATGCAATTGTTTTGAAGTTTATTTTTTTTATTTTCGAATTCCTAACTGTGCTGAAGTATTCGTATCATATCCTGAACATTGTTAATCTGAATTCTAAATTTTTTGAAGATTGGAAAAACTAATGAGATTTCACACACCATTGTTGTTTTAAGTTTCTTCTAATTCATTTTGGAAAGGCTTAAAACATTACACTCATTACCGTACACTACTATTTTTTAACTGTGATAATTTCATTAGTTTTTGGATTGTCTTGGATATTTCTGATTTGAAAATATTTTATCATGATTTATTGTGTTGCATCTTGAAATTCATTTTTAATCATGATCACTTGACTGAGACATTTGTTTGAAATCATTTAGAAATTTTGATATCTTGAATCTCACACACTTCTTGAATTTGAACTTAATAATCTTGTGTGATCGATTAATTGTATCTTGAAATTAACACATCTGTTCAAGTGATTTCAAATAAACTGCTTGAATCTTAGATTATGAATTATCTCTTGAACTTGATGCAAATATTCTGAATTTTTTCTTAAGAATCTTGTTCCAAAACTGATTGTTCCGCTGCTCTGATAAAAGGAATCGTTTTGAAAGTGTTTTGATGATTGCTTGTTTTTTGGAAAAAAATTGTTTGTTGCTCTGATAGATGGAATTGATATGCTTGATTTGCTTGCCTGGGCTTGGTGATTTAAACTTAAAATTATGTGCTTTTTTCATTGGCCGCTATAGAACTTCAAGTGGTATCTGTTTAGAAGTGTTGAATTTTTTTTGGTTAATATGATTCTCATCTTGTATATATCTTCCTAAAAACCTCTTGTAATTGATTTTCAATTTTATTATTGATTATTTATTCATAAATTGAAATCAATAACCCTATTGAACTATATTTAGAACTCACCAAAATTATTATCATATTTTTGAAATTGTGATGAGTTGTGACTATAGTATATTTCACAACAAGAGGAAATTTATTTTAATTTTCATGATGTTTGAACAGTTTTTATTATATCTTTGAATTGGCGCTTATTTCAAGAACATCTTCTTTTACTATCATCATTATGTCATCCATCATGATTTTATATTAATGTGGAGAGTTTAATATATTTTTTTGAAATCATCTTGAATATACAGTTTCAAAATTCGTGATGGAGATGTGATTTTATTATTTTCGGAAAAAGAGATAATTGAAATTTTTTCAAAAATCTCGGTATAGTTGAGCATATTTCATAATATGATTAATTTAGAAATTTATTTCATAATCATTTCTGTACCTACCATCACTCAATTTGAATTTATAATCATAGTCCAAATCCATCACTGTTTTTTGCTTAATTTTAAAAAATTATTTGAAAATAGTTGGAATCCATATGTTTTTAAAACACTATCCATTTTTATAAATTTTATCAAAAATCCATCATTCTAGGATGTGAAATTTGCTTCTAGTTCTTAGAATATTTTTATTTATGTTTGACTGAATGAGATTTATGATGAACATTCTCTCTCTTCATCTAATGTTATATTTCTAGTCTTTTTTCATCATTATTTTAATTTCTGTATCCTTTTGATGAAAACAAAAAGGGAAGAATGATTATGAATTCGATCGATAAGTGAACATTCCTTAAATATTTTAATATTGAAGTTTCAATTACTATTTTCTTTTCAATCATGCACATATCTAGGAGTTCTGTTGTAGGGGGAGCATACATATAGGGGGAGTACTACAGTTCATCGTCAAATGCATTTATTGTATTCAAAATCTTATTATATGTTTGTCATCATCGGAAGGGAGAGATTGTTGTATATAACAATTATATGATTTTTTGTTTGATGATAACAAACATATATATATATATATTACTACAAATGTGTTTGCAATTGTACGGTTATATTACATTACATACGAAAATTAATATTTATGTTTGAATAAAATACACTGCACAAGAATTTAAATATTCTAACAGTATTTTATTTAAATATAATATTTTATTTCAGTATTTGAATCATACAAACTTATAACTCCACTATATGTACATCTCACTGTAATACAATACATTCAATTTCTTTTGTTACATCTGTTCCTAACTACAACTCTCGATCCCTCAGTTTACACATTCACAGTTCACTCAACTACATTTCACTCTCTCCTCTCTCATGTACTGACTCACTATTGCCCTAACACATCACTATTTCTTTAGTCTGCTTCTGTCAGTCCAATCACCTACTCCCCTGCGTACCTGTCATAGGAACATACACAGTAAACTGGAATTAAATAATATTAAATTCTAGCAGACATAATTTAATTTTAAAATTTATTTGCCTTAGAATTTTGGTGTGATTCTCATCATATTTCATGACTTGGTCTGATAAGTGCATATATCTGTTTGTGTCTAGATAGCTTGTGATATTCACAATGATTCGCTGTAAATACCACAAGGTAAACAGTGTCTCTGGTGTTCACACACACACACACACATATTCTGCACATACATGTGTATGTATGTACATATATTTCTTCAGGTATACAGGGGATTTGGTCAAATTCACTTCTGCACAATATCAAATATTTCTAGCAGCACTCATATATAATACATATATATATACACACACACACACATATGTGTATATGTACATGTATGTATACATGGAGAACATGGCAGACTGTATGTACATAGCCAACACTTCAAGTATGTAACAAATATGCATAGTAATTGTGGCAAAACTGGGATGAAGCAATACATGTGTACATGACATATTCAGTATAGTAGCTGATGCATAAAGATCACACACACACACACATATATATATATATATATACATACAATATATGTATATATATATATAGATAATCATATATGATACATGCATGTACAAGAAAAGTGACGGACACATGTACAAGGGACAAGATAGTATACACTGTGCACATTGCTCCAGAGTACAAGTTTTCAAGCCAAGACAAGGTTGCAACAGCATATGCATGAGTATATGCAATTACCACAAAGAAGTCAGAGGCAAGCATCAACACTGGTGAACAGAGCACATGTACTACAACACATGTATGTACATACATGATGACCAGCAAACAATGGTGAAGCAGTAATAAAGCCCTCGGTTTTTAACAAGAGAAACTTTCACCTTTTTTCAAACGCATGCATGGTTCAAACTGGTACAAAAATGGAATGGCTCAAGTACAAAACCAGTTTTCAAATGCATAAAGGCGAAATATACATGTTACAGTTCAAGTCACAAATGTATATGTCCAGCCAGTTGAAACAAAAGCAGAAGTAACATATAATGTGCAAGTGGATTTTCATAGGAACCAACAATGAATATATTGCACACAACAAAGTAGTGAAGCCAAGAAAGAGCACATGTTCATGAACATGACAAGAATAATATGCATGGCAGCATATCAAATGACAAGAACAATATCCATGTGCATCACAAAACAACGCACACACAAACGCACACGCGTACGCGCGCACACACACATATATCTATACAATCACACACACACTAATATATGTATATACATATATATATATATATGCATGACAAATTCTATGTATGTAGTTATAGATTGATCAAGCCATGGTTCAGAATTGGTTCAACAAAAGAGCACAGTAGCAAAAGTTCTAAAATCAATGTATTGCAATGAAACTGTACAAAGCACTCAAATTACACAGCAACATCAATATTTACAGGGGCAATTGGAGATGGTCAAACAATCTATGTAAAAAGTAAGGCAGTCTTTTTTCTATACTCACTGTTTGGAACAATAAGAAGAATATCAAATTTGCATTGCTGGTGTGTGTTGTATTTAGAAATCAGATTTTGCCAATCAGGTCACAAGATTTACAGTGGGACAAAGTTTTATTTGGCAAGTGAACAATCGGCTACATAAAATTCAGGTTTCGAATGAGCTCTTTTTGTAAACTTTTTTTTTAGTTTCCAGATTTGGACACGTGAAAATTGGCAACAGGAGTCATGCAAGAAGTCAGACAAATGTTTACTAACTGAATCGAAGAAAAAAAACTAGGCAGAATATTTTTAAATCGAATCATTCCTAGAATGAATACTTTGATATTATTTCTTTTCGGGCTAAGATTTGGGACATGATAATTAAAGACAGTTTGGTTATGCTAGAATAAATGGTTTTATTATTTTAATGTAATTTGTCTACTTCTTCTGCATTAAATTTTATTTGCTTATGTACTGTGGAATCCTAGTCTCTGTGATGGTTACGTCTTTATACCTACAATGCTTCATATTTCTTAATGGTGTCCTATATTAGGATAACGTTAATGAGTTTGGGGTGTTACATTTGTCATCGCTGATTCTTTCTTAGAAGAGATAATGAAGTGGAAACCTCCAACAATGCCAGTGGTGTCTGCAACATGGGATTGAGCATTTTACTACCATGACACCACCAGTCAAAAGTCATGGAAATGGTTTGAGCTCCAGCCGTTGAGCAAGATGTCTCGTTATTTATAGGCAATGTCTTGGAGTTTCGACGTTGTTTTCCTTGTTTTTTTCCTTTCCAGCATTCGTTTCTTGGCTTTGTGGTAGTTTGTGCTTGTAAATATTAGTGTTTGTTGTCTTTAAAAATCACACGATGATGTAGTGATGTTTCTGTTATTTTGAAATATTTTGTGCCATTCGTGCTATCTATAATTTGAATTGGAAGTGAAATCTCATTTATTTATCTAACTAACTGTTAGTTTAGAGCTGGAAAGAATAGAGTTCTGTGGTAGATAAACTTTAGTGGAGGACAAGTTTTGCATTGTTTCGTCATAGGTACAACTATTATTTGTCGCGTATTCCTTTTAAGCTAAAATTTATTTTTAGTTTTATATGTGGTTTACATTTTCACATTTTCTGCGTAACCGAACATTTTCTACGTTGAAATGTGACCTAATTCTTTTAAGTTTCCGCAAAATAATTTATAAAACTTTTCGTAAATGTTATTTAAAAAAGTCTTATGTTTGTTATTTGGTCTATTTACTTTCTTTCCATTTTATTTTAAATACGATTTATGCAAAAACTCATATTTGGGTACTATAACATATATATGTGTTAATATCTGTTTTGCACAAAACAGTTAATTTAAAATATAGTAAAACGCATGTTGTCAAATCTTAGTTTTTATATGAATTTTACATGGAAAAGTAAAGCAGAACCTAAAACATGCAAAAGATTCCAAAATTTACATGAATTTTAAGACGTGGAAAACTATTTTTGTGGAAAACACGATTCATGGTCATATGTAAAGCGTATGAAAGATATTGTATGGCCGATTTAGCAGTTTTAGCGGTGACTATCCGTTAAAAGCATTAATGGCAACAAAGAAATAGTTGTTTTAGCTTTGAAAATTTTGTTTCCATACCCTTGTCGACGACATGCACAAGTTATTATTTAACTCGTTTTACACTTTATAGCCTGCAATAGCCTCTTTTGCAATCAACAGATGGAAATTTCGGGAGTATTTTGGGACCATTGAGGTAAAATTTCACTATAGGACAGAAATTAGAAAATTTTAAGCGATAAGAACGTTGAATTCTATGTTTTAATTTCCTTTTTATAGAATAGGATAATTTTCTAGAAAGCCATTTAGATGCATTGACGTTTTGGATGTTAGTATTTGGATGCAAAAAATTGGTTGCTTCACACTTCTATTCATAGTTGTGTGAGAGTTTTGGATGAAATTATTTTTGAATGTTGCATTCATCTAGACTACCAATATATTTCAGGATGTGCATCACGTTTTCAAAATGAAATGAATACATATGTGAGGATCCGATTTAGAATTATTACGCATACATGTTTTATTGTGGCGACTCATTATGTATACTGTGCATATGCGCACATTTAGTTGCAAAATTGGATGTAGACAAATTGATTGTGTAGTACAAGATAATTAGGTGCTAGCACCGTGACTTAGTCATTGGTAAAATTTCAAGACAAAATTTATTTTAAGAAACGAAAATTGTAACACCCCGAAATTTGACGATAATTAAGTTGGTTATATTCCAAAAAGAAATTTGAGCAAACGATAAAATTTGACCATGAAATTTACACCATTGCGTTCGTGATGAAATTTTGGTCAATTTCCATGTTTGGAACTTCGGGAACGGAGTCTGCATGAAAAGGTTATGTATGAAATATGAAAACGGATGGAAAATAGATAAATGAGCAATATATATTTATGGTAATAAAACTTACCATAACTCTCCCTCCCCAATGTTGCTAGATTGATCCAAGCGATTGTAACACCCCGGATTTTTATATTGGAATATTTAATAAATTGAAATATTCAAAATGATTAATTTACAAAATTTAATGACTTTAATTAATTTAATTGAGAATTTGGTTGTTGATTTCACTTGAAATTGTAAATATTAAGTTTACAGTCCAATTAAATCTATTTTGAAGTTGTGTGAAATTCTATTTGGTTTTAAATGATTATAATAATTTATTATCAATGAATTTGAGTGTTTGGAAATCGATTTATATTTTATCGAATCGATTTAACACATGAAAATAACCATTTTTCAAACGATCTCAGAATTCGATGAAACCAGTTTCATCGGGCCCCGAATATTAAACTATTGAGTGGTCTGATTTGTTACGTGATTGTTAAGGAACAGAAACGTTTAACAACAAAACAAGTGAATATAATATAAAATAAAATTAGGCCAATAAAATCGTTAACTTCTAACCTATTTCTTCCCTCTTCCATCTTTTTGTAAAATCCGTGAACAAGCCACCACACTAAAATAAAATCCTCCACTTCAAAAATTATTTTAAGTCAAAGGAAAATTCTAAAAATATGAAAACTTGGATCTTTGTGCTAGTGCATTTATGCTCTTCGATCATATACCTATGTTGTTCGCGACTTTGATTCTTGGGTTTGACATCGAAATGTGGAAGCTAGGGCTGGTTTTTTCTCTAATTTAAAGGCTGTTAAAGTGAACATGAGGTTGGATTTGGGTTCATGGGGGAATTTTGCACTTGCGTGCAAATTTTGAAGGACTCCGATGATGAAAAGGGTTTCGCCTTTCAGAAAGAGGCACAGATGAAGTTGGGCGACATGTTCAAGAAATGGTATCGAGTTTAACGAAGTGGTGCTCGGGGAGGAGAAAAAGTGAAAAGAAGAATAATGGTGGTGTTCTCACACGATTTAGTGGAGCATGGAGGTGGTTCTGTCAGAGGGAAGGCACGACTATGGTGAAGTGAGGTTACTGTAAGTAGAGGGACAGTTTTGAATGGAAGGAGATGGATGCTAATGACCTTTTAAATTATTTTAATATATGTTCAAACTTGTAAGAATTATATCTCCTTAATATGATGTCATATTAAGACGAAACAAATTGCGTTGGGTTCGTGTTGACGATAACTACGCGTTCGAACTGGATTGGTGTGATTTGGAGCTATTTGGAATTTATCTAATTTCAAACATCTATTTGAAATTAGATAAAACAATGCAAAAATGCCGATTTGAATGGAAGATGAGTTAACTCTCACACTTTCTGGAATATTGTGAATATTATTATTTCGTATAATGGTATTCATCGTTATTAGTATTTGAATTGTGTGTTTGGGTGACTGGATGATCTTTTGCTTTGTTGGTGGTTACTGATATATATTCACATCTATGAACGGATAACCTTTGATGTAACTTGCTTTTAAGCCGAAGATTCATCATAAATGAAATAGATGATCTAATTCATATGCATATATAAACTGATATATGAGTTGTGATACAAGGGAACAAATTAGAGGGATCCAATAGGATTCCTCAATGTTTTGGATGTTACTTGCTTTCATATTATGCATATATGAACTGTCTAACATAAGCAACATTTAAAATATGTTTTGCATGATGATTGTTGAATAGAATTCAACATTGATGTGTTATTAATCAATAAACAGTAATGGTTAAGTGATTGGCAGCAAATGGCCTAAAATTTATCTTTTTAAGGCGTTGATTCGCCGTCAAATAAATTGACTAAGTTTGAAGTTATAAAATTTTCTTTTTATAACAAAATCAAGAATTTTAAATTTTATTTTATATAAATTATATAACATAAAGGTTTTATAAATAAGTCAATATCTATAATTGGGTTTTATTAAGTAATTATAAGATGAGTTGTATATTAAATTCTTGCGTTATAAGTAAGTTTTATAATTGGAGGTTTCGAGTGTTAAAACTTAATTAAATTTTAAAATTAGGTTTTTATGAAATTATAAAACCATGTTTTGTAATTAAATGAGTTTATAAGTGATTTCAACTATTTTGAAAAAGTTCAATAATAGTTTTGTCGAACTTGTAAAATGACGCAGTAAGGATATTATGTTTCAAAATTGAAATATATAAAAAGATAGATATTTATAAAAGAATTTATAACTGTTTTATTTGATTTTGATATAAATTATAATGGACTTTGTTAAAATCAAACTAGACTTGGTAATACATGAAGTTTATGAAGAAAGGGAAATCAAGTACCGTAGTAAGATTTTAAATGAATTTTACAAAGGATTTTTAGAAAGTAGCTTTTTTATAAATAAATACAAGTTTGGTAGACAAGGTTTATAAAAGAGATTTAAAAGAATAAGATGGATTTATTACAGGATTGCTTAATAAATGAATTAAGTAAAATTGTTTTTATTGGGAAGAGAATTTCAAGTGCAAGAAAGGGTATTTTAAAACAATTTGTAAATTGAATGGTACGTGGAATGAATTGTGATATATTGGATATCGGAATTTTTGTTACAAGATTTATCTATATTGAAGATGTGAATGTGGTTGAGTCAAGGTCTAAGAGGTAAATAAAATACCCCAACTTGAACGACTTCATTTGTTATCTGAGGGATGCTACTAGCTTGAAGTAAAAGTGATGTTGGAAATTAAATTATTATTTCCATAAGTGAGATTGCAACTTTAATTTGCAAAATTTATAAGTTAAATAAAACAGTTTAATGTTTTGTAACAAACAACATATCACATGACATTGTTTTGACCTATATATGAGTTGTCACCATTTGGTTAAGTATATGGCATTATTTTCTAAATACTGAAAATAATTGGGTTTTGTTAATATACTTATTCCGAAGAGATAAGTGTATGACTATGGTTTTCAAATTTAAGAAAATGGTATATTTTGTGAATACGCTTATGCCAAGGAGATAAGCGTATGGATACCTTTTCAAATTTATGAAAACAAGAGATTTGTGAATATACTTATTCAGTTGAGATAATTATATGGAATCGATTTTTAAGAATCGATTAAATGTTTTTAATAAATTATTTAATTAAAGGGGTTATGTTGCTGATGTACTTAATTGTATGATTGTTATTGATAGTTAAAGAACCGACTACTTATAACGTGTTGGTTCGAGTAACTGAACTTGGAATTGGATCCAAAACCACTTTGAACCGACTTTGCATTTGAAACTGAGATTTGCAGGTATACTTATGCTTGTGAGTATGAATTGAAGGCATAGACCTTCAGAGCGGAAAGGAATGCTTGTTGATGCCTATGGTTAGCTACTAGGATTATACTTATAGCAGTAGTCCCTACATTTTTGGGTCTGCATGATGCGAGGACTTCTTGTTACTAATTTTAGGGATTATTCTCAATAAGACGTGGTAAAAGAGTTTCTCCGGTTTGTCTTGTTCCTGGGCAACCTATATAATGGATGTCTAACATTGCATTTCTCAGAATACTATGATGATCACGCCATGCCTCCTACTCAACTCTAACGACCAGGTCGATACGAGACGATCATCAGGGTAAATAATCCCAAGCTGAACCTGTCGTATAACTCACAACGCATGAGTAACACATAATAATAAATATACAACAGGATATAGTAGTCAAGAATAACAAAGCCGAAGATCTCATCTCTATAAAATCTCAAATATCAGGTATAATTCATCCCACTACGTGAATATGTGAATACAATATGCCTCGCTACATCCCTCAAGGTCTCAACAGAACAACAGAATAATAATATGATATAAGAAAATAGCATGCCAACCACCTGCTCGTCACCGTGTAGCATTAGCGCCACTAAACTTGTAACCTGCTACTCAGTCTACGCATCGACACATCCATGAGTAGCCCAAGGTAATAAGTGGAGACATAAAACCAGTCTTATTGAGCGATATAATAATTATCAACAGCTACAATAGATAATATGGTAATAGACGGATCAGGTTTCACCTGAGCCATCCCTATAACCACAAAGTTAGCACATAATAATCTCATTATATTATGCTAAGACATACAGAATAGACAGTGTTAGAATAGGATTCCCAATCCTGCTTCTTTTTAATGTCCCAGGGTGATAGCCTACTCAGAGAGAAATATAAGAGAACATACACAAACAATTATAACATCTATAGCAAGCAATAACCTAGTTATTACCAACTATAGCCTTGATTGCATCGATACCGAATGATTGGTCATTGCCATCCATCAAGGGCGATGGAAACCGTGGTTCTAGTCAGATTATCGCACTCCCGATGACGTTTGCCTCCTCAAGATAACTAGATCACTCCCTGAGCGATCCAAGTTACTCGATCACTCAGATCTTAATAGACATTCCCACGATACCCCTGCTTTGAGTCCTCTAGAACCTTCAACTATTGAAGATTCCTTGGCGCTTCTAATCTCCAAGATGACTACATTCATTATTTCGAGTCTTACTCGAATTAATCTGTTATCCCTCGTGCTTGAGTCCCACCCGAGTCAATCCATCATCTTACGAGCTCAAGTCTCACATGAGTTGATTCATCATCTTGCTGCATCATCTCACGATCAGTAGCACATCAATTCACTTCAACCACTCCACCTTGAGTTCACAGTTGAAGCATCACCCCATCGATAGTCACTTCCATCCTACAGAAGAATTCACCATCTAACTTCATAAATGTACTCCCAAAGGCCAGAACTCCACATTCCCGAATTTTGGATCCTCTTGCCCATATCATGATGGATTAGTATTGGTCCACTAACCACGGTCCATCCGCTTGGTTAAAAATTAACTAAGTGATGGATCTCCTCGATCCCATTCTCGAACTCTTCTTACCGGTCCAGTTTCATAGCCAAAATCATTCGGTGCAAAAACCTCTGTCAGTCCATCAATTAGTATTCGAGCAAACGAACTTTGACCCATCCAAATTATATCAAAGTTTGCACATGATCTGAATTCCTCTCCTTGAAGCCACATTCCAACATTCAAGCCACCCTGCCCCATCTGCATGGATCGGTGCCGGTCCATCGAGCATGGACCGATACTGGTCTATATACTTAATGTATTTCGAGATGAATTTTTTTGAGCTTTGTCTCAACAGCCTTCAATGCTCCTCCACAAGTTTCGTCTGAATCCGATCATCCGAACCTCCGATTTGCTCTGTTCTTCAATCCTAAATCAACGACACATAATTCTAATAAATAATTCAAGCAACACATCCAATTCAATCAAAACAAACAACAATTCATCAAATCTTTATCATACAAACATGCACATATCATCGAATAATGGAACTAACATGATCCGGAGCTAAACATACATAAGAACAAGATAAATCTAAAAATTATCCGGTTTACATGATTAAATTAGATTATCCTATGACGTCTAAATATGAATTAAACATATATTAATAGATCTCAGGTGAATTTAACATATAAACATGAATTTGATCCTAATTTGTCCATACAATCCGTAGTTTCTGTGTGAGAGATGTCTATCACTATCTAATGCAATACTAATGAGATCAGATCAGGACAGCGTTGAAAAACCCAAAAGTTGATGCAATTTGGTGTTATCTAATCTTCCTTAATAATGATCTAGCCTTTAGATGCAATCTATGATGAATTAGGATGAAGAAATTAGGGTTTAGGTTAAATCAAAAAATCAGAGGCGCCCAACCTAATGTTTGAATGAAGAGACAAACCCTAATCCTCTCCCTAAACCCCTCTATTTATACCTGCAGGTCACTAGCCTAATGAGCCTCACTAATCAACCTATTAACAGCTATTAGTCTGTCTACCTGAAATTGAAACTTAAAGCAGATATTCCTCCCAAACCGCTGAACCAAATCCTTAATGTGACCACCCTATGGAATCGTAAACCAGAATTCTGATCCAATAAGACCAATTTCAGCACGTGATTAGATCCTTGTCAGAAGTTATAGCTAAAACAATATTCATAAGGGTAAAAAAGTCACAATTAAGTTTAATAAAAATCATGGACATGTCTCACATTCCCATGAATATCATATTAAGATATGAGAATGATCTGACTACTACGGAACTAAATACAATTATTTTACGATCGTCCGGTACGCAAAATACGGGTTGTTACAATTACCTACAATTGTATTTACAAATGTACATTCGTTGGTGGTGGAGAAGGAAGCTTCTCTTAGCATAACACCCGTCTCTGACACGTATGAGCTCAGAGGTTGTATTTTTGTGGACGTCAATTAGTGATAGACGAATTAGCAATGTGGCGTCCTAAGATGAGTATGTGCCAAGTATGAAAGGTAAAACGTAGCCTCTAGCCTCATCATCCCAGTAATGGATAAAATAGGGGATTTGATTCAAAGCAATGTGGGTCACACCTATTAGTAGATGTTGTTCCTCGTTCTAGAGTGGATATATAATTTTGTATGCGTGCGATAGTAGAACCAGGTTGGTGCATATTGGTTTTGAACCTGGTGCCCAAAGAATGAAGTAATCCGGAGTGTCATGTTAAAGGGGAAGCCGACTCTGATTCGCAGGGAGTCCATATGAGGTTCTCGGTACGCTTTATCTAGAGAGGTACCGTGATAGGTGATATCCCCATGTGTAACACCCCACCTCCCCCAGTACCACTCTTGCAAGGGCACTGGCTTTGGAGGGGCGTTAAACGAGGTAAACATGCATGCAGATATCACAAGACAGAACATATAAGTAAAAACAGAGTAAATAAAGCAGCGGATAAAACTAACATTTCAAAACCATAGTCAAGTTACATCAAAGTACTTGGTCATTATTTTCCACAAAACATAGTCTAGAAACATCAACTAAAAACTGGAAAGAAAATCATAAAGTAACTATCCCCAAGGTAGAATAAAGCCATAGCGTGCTCAAGTCCAAACCGTACATGAGCTATCCAGAAAAGTAGCTAAAGATCCAAGCTAGATACCAGTGTTCCCACCCTGTAAACCTGGGGGGGGGGAACGGAAGAAAAGAGGCGAAAGAAAACGGAAGAAAAGAGGCGAAAGAAAACGGGTCAGTCAAAAAGACTGGTAAGTCCTATCTACTATTAGTATAAAAACTAATAAAGTTAACTGAGCATGTAAAACAGAGATGAGGTGTAGGGTGATAACTGGCATGGTGAAAAGTTAACAAGATAGATCAAGTGTGGCATCGCATATACAAGGTTAAGTTGCACCAGGTGTGTACTAGTATTCCAATCCATGTCAAGTATAAACAAGAAATGATCCCTTGGCCCAAAGCTGGCCCACATCATGAGATGACCTAAATCGAGGTCCAACTACTCGGTCTAGTCGATCGGCTCCCTATAAGCCTAACTCGTCGTGTATCGGTGTCATACGGCTTAATCGTGGAATGTAGTTAACTGTGCTAGGTCCACCCCAGGGTGTATCCAGCCCTAAGGTGTAAACCACAGACACAATTCAAGCACGCACAGTCTAAACCTACTGGTGCCCATGTTCAACTCCGGACTTAATGTGCACGGCCATGGTCCGCCTGAACAACCGGTGCACCCTTCAGCCGTCTCTTTTGGTCTCTTACAATCAGTCCAGTAATCGTGCCCCACCCTAGCCTAGTCCAGGGTACCCATGATACTTCTAAGAGGGTTACTGCGGAAAAGGACCACGTAGCTAGGATTTCAAGCGGGTTAAGTGTGGTTAACCCTATCCTAATTATGTATTGAGTTGGTCAAGTGTATTCAAACAGTTCATGACTTAACCCTATCAATACATCGGGTTTAATTGGTTAAGTATATTCAAGTAGTCCATGACTTAACCCTACGAATCCATCGTGTTTAGTTGGTTAAGTATATTCAAGTAGTCCATGACTTAACCCTACCAATCCATCGTGTTTAATTGGTTAAGTATTCAAGTAGTCCATGACTTAACCCTATCATGTGGCATTAATTAATTTAATGCACCCAACCTCTCACATTAGACCTTGTTGTGGTTACTAGTTAAGCCGGGCGGGTCCGGGTAGCTTTACACCACAACCTAGTCTAACCTCGGGTTTAAGCACAACATGACCAACTACTCACATTGGGTCCTATTGTTTGTAGCCACTAGTTAAGCCGGTCGGTTCCGGGTAGATTTATGCTACAAACTCAACCCAACCTCGAGTTGGCCACACTCATATTTTATAAGTGTCATGTCCATCATTATGTTTACAAACATAATCACAAGTCAATGTTCATGTCATATTTTAAAACCATGTTTTCATGTCATTAATATTACCCAAACCCAACGCATTCCCATCGCATGTATGTTTCGCATAACATAACATAGATCAAAAGAGGGAACTTGGCAAAAGCATGACAAAAAGGGCATAAGGTAATAAGGTTGGCCACAAGTTAAACATGGTGGCATATGAGGCATAAATATGTTCATTTAAACTTGCATGCATAACATTCAAACTTAGCGAATAGGTGATACATGGTCCTAGATGACATAGGATGATGACTAGAAGTTCGCATATAACATTATATGCAAGTTATCATAAAGGTTGTGAGAGTTCTCATGTTGCATAATGCAACATTCCAAATCAAAGGTCATAGCTTTCTATGCACAAAGTCAAGGTGATAGCTTTACAAACTTGCATAGGGTAAATCTATGCATAACATGATAGGATCAAAGCACAAATCATACTTAGGCCCAAACTCAAACTTGCAACATGTCATATTAAACTTCATAGTTAGAATCTAAGAGTAGTATAGGGCTTACAATGCTATGAAGACTTATAAAATATAAATAAGATTGAGACGAAGCCACTAGCAACTCTAAACACTCCCAAATGATAAGCTCCAACGAAGACCCTAGAGAAATAAGTGAAATAGCTTCTATGACGAAGAAAGATGGCTCTTTGAACTAAGAAAGATAGCTTCTTGGACTTAGATTTGATTTGGAACGCTCATGCTCTCATGAAGAAGATGGAGGCCATGATCAAGAAGCATTTTGGCATAGTTTAGTTGTAGGATTGATTTATGATGATTTAGGCTAGGTATTAGGGTCTTTTTATAGATGATTAGGTTAATTTAGACCATAGGATTAACCCTAATTCAAATCTGAGCCATCAAATCACGTCACTAGCCAACAAAACAGGTCAAACAGCCAAAATAGGTGCACCAGGCCGACCTGGCCGACCAGGGAGGTCGACCCCCAGGTCGACTCTAGTGTCGACCTGGTTGGGGGGAGGTCGACCCTAGTGTCGACCCCCCTATCGACCTGTCTGGGCGGGAATTTTCCAGACCAGTCTGTTTTGGCTGAATTTGAATTCTAAATTCAAATTTGAACTGTTTTTGAACTTGAAATTTTCTGAAAACTTTGACGGGCCATAACTTGGTCATACGGACTCCGATTTTCGAAAACTCGGACTCTATTTCGCGTATTTTTCCGAGACGAACGCAATGGCACAGCCCGTTTCACTTGATTCAGATTTTAACATTTAATTCTGCCTTGATTTATGTTATAACATGTTATTCAAAAATACGGGTTGTTACATCCTCCCCACCCTAAAGGATTTCGTCCCCGAAATCTTCAAGTTAGGAAGAACGTATCCGACCATCCATCATCCATCTACTCAAGACATCATCCACAAGTAATCATTGTCCTTAAAAGATTCTAAATGCTGTATGAACATATGCAAAGGTGTGTGTATATGTACTTATCTAATGCGAAAATCAGGCGGTTACTGATTCAGTAAACCCCCTTAATGCAAAATATGTTAGTGTAATGCATCCATATGTATGCAAATTCCTAATGTAATCCATAGTCTCTATATGAGTGCACATAACATCCATCCATATGCAACATCCATGTGATAGCATACAAGTTTCATTCATGAATAAGCATAAACACTCATGCATATGCAGTATGAAAGTGTGTGAGCCGATCTTAGTGCCTAACGTGTATCATGCATCCACGAGTATCCATTTGCAACCACTGGCAAACATCAAGCATAACATGTTTCAAATACATGTTTCAACCAAGGGTTTCTACCTAAGGTTCTCATGACAAGATTTACGAAACAAGATAAACTAGATAAACATGGATAGCAAAAGAAAGATATACCAACTAGGAAAAAGAGATTGAAAATGTACCCTCAAAAAGAAATGGATAAAGTCCACGCATCTTCTCCTCGGTTTCCCAAGTTGCGTCTTCCTCTGCTTCACTCCATTGCACCTTAACAAGCTTAACTTCTTTGCTCCTTAGCTTCTTTGTCTCCGTTTCCATGATATGAATCGGAGCTCGTCTTAGGGTTGCCTCTTTCTCCACCTCCATGTCTTCAAGAATGCTAGGTTCAACCACCTCAGCGGACTCATGTAGGCACTTTCGGAGATGAGAGACATGAAAGACATTATGTACTCCGGCCAGCTTCTTGGGCAATTCCACCTTATAAGCCATCTTCCCAATTCTTTCTATGATAGGGAAGGGTCCTATGAACCTTGGTGCCAGCTTCCCAACTGCTCCAAAACGTACCACATTACGCAAAGGAGAAACCTTCACGAAAACCATATCCCCAACTTCGAATTCCAAATCTGTCCTTCGCTTGTCAGCATAGGATTTTTGTCTGTCTTGGGCCGCTTTCATCCGTCTTCTCACCAATTCAACTTTCTCGGATGTTTCCCGTATCATATCAGGCCCAAGTATAAGCCTATCCGTTGTCTCCCACCAACAAGATGGTGACCTACACGGCCTCCCATACAGCGCTTCAAATGGTGCCATCCCTATGCTAGCTTGATAGCTATTATTATAAGCAAACTCCACAAGAGGGAGGTGGTCTTCCCAAGTACCACCAAAGTCAAGAACACAAAGCCTCAAGAGATCTTCTAGCGCTCTATTCACCCTTTCGGTTTGGCCATCCGTCTGGGGGTGATAGGCTGTACTTAGATTCAGTCGCGTACCCATCGCTTCTTGCAAACTATTCCAGAACTGGCTAGTGAAGATAGGGTCACGATCGCTAACTATGCTAGAAGGAACCCCATGCAATCTCACTATCTCTCGAAGATAAACAGATGCTAGCCATGATGCGGTCCTCTTGCTCTTCACTGGAATGAAATGAGCACTCTTCGTAAGTCTATCAACTATGACCCATATGCTCGTATTCCCTTTCCTTGACCTAGGCAATCCGTCCACAAAATCCATAGAGATACTTTCCCACTTCCATTGCGGGACCTCTAATGGATGTAATAGCCCACCGGGTTTCTTCGACTCGGCTTTCACTTGTTGGCACACCATGCACCTTGAAACATACTCTGCCACATCCTTCTTCATTCCAGCCCAAAAGAAAATGCGCTTCATGTCCCTATACATCTTATCTCCTCCAGGATGTATAGTCATCTTCGAGTGATGCGCTTCTTCGAGAACTTTATGCACCAAGTCTCCTACTTATGGAACGCATAGCCTTCCATCACGCCTTAGCCAACCCTTGTCATCAATAGTATATCTAGCAAGGTGATTAGACGTCTCACCACGAATCAACTTGTCCATGGTCTCGACTATCTGCGGATCTTCCTTCTGAGAAGTCCCTATTTGATCAAGAAGTATAGACCTAAGCTCAAGGGATGCTAAAGAACCAGTCATGGACTCAACAGCTGGTGTGAAATCAAAGGTTGCCAAGAATTCTAGGCTCCTCATCTCAACAAACAAGGGACTCAAAGTCAACCTACTTCTGCTTAGTGCATCTGCCACAACATTACCCTTGCCAGGGGTATAAGCTATCTCGAAGTCATAAGATGCCAAGAATTACATCCACCTTTGTTGCCTTAGATTCAGATCCTTCTGCGAGAAGAGGTACTTGAGTGACTTGTGATCAGTATACAACTCAAACCTTTCGCCCAGAAGATAGTGGCGCCAGGATTTGAGAGCAAAGATGATCGCCGCCAACTCCAAATCATGACTGGGATAGTTCTTCTCATGAACTTTAAGTTGCCTACCCCCATAACATATCACTCTTCCTTCCTGCATCAGAACAGCACCTAACCCCGTGCCACATGCATCGGTGTACACGGTAAACATCTTACCGCCATCAGGTAATGCCAAAACTGGAGCTGTAGTAAGGGCCCTCTTGAGCCTTTGAAAAGCAAGCTCACATTCCAAGTCCCATGCAAAGACTAAGTTCTTCTTCGTCAATCTAGTAAGAGGGGCTGAAATCTTAGCGAAGTCCCTGATGAACTTCCTATAGTAGCCCGCCAGACCGAGGAAGCTTCTTACTTCGGTTGCATTCCTAGGAGTCTTCCAGTCTTGAACCGCAACCACTTTCGCGGGATCCACAGCTATGCCTTGCTTAGAAACTATATGTCCAAGAAATCGAACTTCCCTTCTCCAAAAATGGAATTTGGAGAACTTGGCTTTCAACTGATGAGCTCTAAGCGTATCCATCACTTCCTTGAGATGTCTAGCATGTTCTTCCTCATCCTTTGAGAAAATCAGAATATCATCCACGAAGACAACTACAAACTTGTTAAGGAACCCCCTGAACACCCTACTCATCAAATCTACGAAGTAGGCGGGTGCATTAGTCAAACCGAATGGCATGACGAGCCATTCAAAGAATCCATCTGGAGTCCTAAATGCAGTTTTATCAATACTATCCTCAGCCACTCTAAGCTGATGAAATCCGGTGGCTAGATCGAGCTGAGAGAAAACAGAAGCACCAACAAGCTGGTCAAAGAGGTCGTCTATCCTCGGTAACGGGTGCCTATTCTTCTTTGTCGGCTTGTTCAACTCTCGATAATCAACACATAGACGAAGCGAACCATCCGCCTTAGTAGCGAACACCACAGGAGCACCCCATTCAGAAATGCTTCACCTAATAAAATTCTTCTCAAGCAACTCCTTGATTTGCTTACTGAGCTCCCTTCTTTCACGTGGGGCCATGTGCCTAACAGGCAATGATACTGGCTTGGCATTATCGACTAGATAAATGCGGAAATCTATCTCTCGTTTAGGGGGTAACCCCTTAACTTCTTCAAAGACATCAGGATAGTCTCGGACCACCCTTACCGATTGCAGATCATCGATGGACGAGTCAAGAGATTCAAGATAACATAACATGACGGGACCTCTAGGGTTATAAGAAATTTCTAGGGTATTACCGAGGCGAGTCATGAGCCTCACCACCCTATGCTCACAATCGAGGATGGCTCCATAACTGGACAACCAATCCATGCCCAAAATCAACCCGTATCCCGTGAACCCAAGAACATAAGCATTACACATGAATTCTACGGTCAAGATAGAAATCTTCAAATCCACACAAATCATAGATAGATGGGCGGAACCCCCAATTGGATTTGAAACACTAACGGGATCCTCAACTAGACTAGTACTTAGGTGCAAACTTTCAACAAGATCAGAAGAAATAAAACTATGCGATGCGCCAGAATCAAATAAGGTGCGAACAGGATAATAATAAATATAAACAAGGCTTTCTACAGAAATACTACCTCGGTCCTGAACTGGAGCAGTGTTGAGGGCATGCACTTGCCCTCTAGAAGGTCTTGCACGCTGAGTCTGTCCTTGCCCTTGTCCTTGCTTCTTGGGGCAATCCTTGCTAAGATGTCCAGGCTCTCCACAGTGAAAGCATTCGCCCAACTTCCTCTTCTTCTTTCTGCAATCTTTGGCTATGTGCCCAACAATCCCACAGAAGTTGCATTTTCTTGGGTCCTTTGTCTTGCCGTTGTTGGCCTTATTACCCTTGTTGTTCTTGTTGTTCTGATTGCTCTGATTTCCTCCCCACTTGGAGTCCGTCTTCTTGGCTTGAGTCTCATTTGGCTTGACTTCTTTCTTGCCATTCTTATCGTCTCCTTGAAGCAATGCCATGTCCACTAGGCCTTCAAAAGTGGCCCCCATGGGTATATGAGATAGGGCTAAACCTTGTAATGGCTCATTCAACCCTCGTGCAAAGCGTAAAGCCTTCTTCTGGGGAGTATTAACCATGTCTAAACCAAATCGAGCAAGCTGGTTAAATTTATTCACATACTCCCTCACTGTCATGTCCCCTTGCTTCAAAGATATAAACTTCTCCAATTGCAGATTCGCCTCAGCAGATGATAGAAACTTAAGCCCAAACCTCGTCCTAAAGTCGGCCCAAGTCTCTATAGGCCTAGTAGCATTGGTGACCTCCCACCAATAAGCAGCTTCTTCTTTCAATAGCCATGCTGCCAACAGAACTTTTCTATGGTCTTCCACATCAAAGATGGCGAAGAGATCTTCAGTTTCTTTCAACCAATTTCTTGCCTCCACAAAAGTCTCTGTCCCAATAAAATTCTTGCCACCCATCGCCTTAAAGTCTTTGCAAACCTTTGCGAAATCTGCTTGTGGATTCTGAGGAGGAGGAACCTCAGTTACAGTGGGGGTATTTTCTGGGCCCGCATCGTTGGCCCTAGCTTCCAAGTACCTCCGGAACCATCCGGGAATGGTTACTCCCTCGGGAAGGTTAAGATCGACCATACTGAAAAAGGAAAAGTTAGATTTAGAACGAGGAAACGAAGGATAGTGCTAATGGCTTTTGGGGAATAGCCTTTTAAAATAACTAGACTTTTTCTTGGAAAATACTTAATTGGTTTTGAAAATAGTTTTTCAAAAGGTAAGTTTTAAAAACCTTTTGTTTAAATCTTGTAAACCTTATGCTCTGATACCAAATGTAACACCCCACCACCCCCAGTACCACTCTTGCAAGGGCACTGGCTTTGGAGGGGCGTTAAACGAGGTAAACATGCATGCAGATATCACAAGACAGAACATATAAGTAAAAATAGAGTAAATAAAGCAGCGGATAAAACTAACATTTCAAAACCATAGTCAAGTTACATCAAAGTACTTGGTCATTATTTTCCACAAAACATAGTCTAGAAACATCAACTAAAAACTGGAAAGAAAATCATAAAGTAACTATCCCCAAGGTTGAATAAAGCCATAGCGTGCTCAAGTCCAAACTGTACATGAGCTATCCAGAAAAGTAGCTAAAGATCCAAGCTAGATACCAGTGTTCCCACCCTGTAAACCTGGGGGGGGAACGGAAGAAAAGAGGCGAAAGAAAACGGGTCAGTCAAAAAGACTGGTAAGTCCTATCTACTATTAGTATAAAAACTAATAAAGTTAACTGAGCATGTAAAACAGAGATGAGGTGTAGGGTGATAACTGGCATGGTGAAAAGTTAACAAGATAGATCAAGTGTGGCATCGCATATACAAGGTTAAGTTGCACCAGGTGTGTACTAGTATTCCAATCCATGTCAAGTATAAACAAGAAATGATCCCTTGGCCCAAAGCTGGCCCACATCATGAGATGACCTAAATCGAGGTCCAACTACTCGGTCTAGTCGATCGGCTCCCTATAAGCCTAACTCGTCGTGTATCGGTGTCATACGGCTTAATCGTGGAATGTAGTTAACTGTGCTAGGTCCACCCCAGGGTGTATCCAGCCCTAAGGTGTAAACCACAGACACAATTCAAGCAAGCACAGTCTAAACCTACTGGTGCCCATGTTCAACTCCGGACTTAATGTGCACGACCATGGTCCGCCTGAACAACCGGTGCACCCTTCAGCCGTCTCTTTTGGTCTCTTACAATCAGTCCAGTAATCGTGCCCCACCCTAGCCTAGTCCAGGGTACCCATGATACTTCTAAGAGGGTTACTGCTGAAAAGGACCACGTAACTAGGATTTCAAGCGGGTTAAGTGTGGTTAACCCTATCCTAACCATGTATTGAGTTGGTCAAGTGTATACAAACAGTTCATGACTTAACCCTATCAATACATCGGGTTTAATTGGTTAAGTATATTCAAGTAGTCCATGACTTAACCCTACCAATCCATCGTGTTTAGTTGGTTAAGTATATTCAAGTAGTCCATGACTTAACCCTACCAATCCATCGTGTTTAATTGGTTAAGTATTCAAGTAGTCCATGACTTAACCCTATCATGTGGCATTAATTAATTTAATGCACCCAACCTCTCACATTAGACCTTGTTGTGGTTACTAGTTAAGCCGGGCGGGTCCGGGTAGCTTTACACCACAACCTAGTCTAACCTCGGGTTTAAGCACAACATGACCAACTACTCACATTGGGTCCTATTGTTTGTAGCCACTAGTTAAGCCGGTCGGTTACGGGTAGATTTATGCTACAAACTCAACCCAACCTCGAGTTGGACACACTCATATTTTATAAGTGTCATGTCCATCATTATGTTTACAAACATAATCACAAGTCAATGTTCATGTCATATTTTAAAACCATGTTTTCATGTCATTAATATTACCCAAACCCAACGCATTCCCATCGCATGTATGTTTCGCATAACATAACATAGATCAAAAGAGGGAACTTGGCAAAAGCATGACAAAAAGGGCATAAGGTAATAAGGTTGGCCACAAGTTAAACATGGTGGCATATGAGGCATAAATATGTTCATTTAAACTTGCATGCATAACATTCAAACTTAGCGAATAGGTGATACATGGTCCTAGATGACATAGGATGATGACTAGAAGTTCGCATATAACATTATATGCAAGTTATCATAAAGGTTGTGAGAGTTCTCATGTTGCATAATGCAACATTCCAAATCAAAGGTCATAGCTTTCTATGCACAAAGTCAAGGTGATAGCTTTACAAACTTGCATAGGGTAAATCTATGCATAACATGATAGGATCAAAGCACAAATCATACTTAGGCCCAAACTCAAACTTGCAACATGTCATATTTAACTTCATAGTTAGAATCTAAGAGTAGTATAGGGCTTACAATGCTATGAAGACTTATAAAATATAAATAAGATTGAGACGAAGCCACTAGCAACTCTAAACACTCCCAAATGATAAGCTCCAATGAAGACCCTTGAGAAATAAGTGAAATAGCTTCTATGACGAAGAAAGATGGCTCTTTGAACTAAGAAAGATAGCTTCTTGGACTTAGATTTGATTTGGAACACTCATGCTCTCATGAAGAAGATGGAGGCCATGATCAAGAAGCATTTTGGCATAGTTTAGTTGTAGGATTGATTTATGATGATTTAGGCTAGGTATTAGGGTCTTTTTATAGATGATTAGGTTAATTTAGACCATAGGATTAACCCTAATTCAAATCTGAGCCATCAAATCACGTCACTAGCCAACAAAACAGGTCAAACAGCCAAAATAGGTGCACCAGGCCGACCTGGCCGACCAGGGAGGTCGACCCCCAGGTCGACTCTAGTGTCGACCTGGTTGGGGGGAGGTCGACCCTAGTGTCGACCCCCCTGTCGACTTGTCTGGGCGGGAATTTTCCCGCCCAGTCTGTTTTGGCTGAATTTGAATTCTAAATTCAAATTTGAACTGTTTTTGAACTTGAAATTTTCTGAAAACTTTGATGGGCCATAACTTGGTCATACGGACTCCGATTTTCGAAAACTCGGACTCTATTTCGCGTATTTTTCCGAGACGAACGCAATGGCACAGCCTGCTTCCCTTGATTCAGATTTTAACATTTAATTCTGCCTTGATTTATGTTATAACATATTATTCAAAAATACGGGTTGTTACACCATGCCTTGTTATTGTATGGAAACACAAATCCTAATTTGTGCCCCGTTTTTGCATGTAGATCCCATTAGGGCATAAAATTTAACTATGGGTAACAATTTCGTATATGTTTATTATTTTAATTTAAGACAATTTAATAGACATTATAATAATATCATTTGATTTGATATAAAAAAACTTTAGTTATCATAAGAGAAAAACATGTGCTATATTTATGTATGGTCGTGTCTTATGAGAGTTCTATTCTTTTAAAGGATTTCTAAAATTAAGCAAGTTGTTTGTGAAGTGAGTTTTCTCACTGTAAGTATTCCAGACTGATCCGGGTGCTTTTTTGCTTTCCCTTAAAATGTGCTTGGGTCAGACTGCATATATTTTCGAGGTTTGCTTTGGATTTGTTTGGAGCTGCAGGAGAGGAGCTGGAGTCGAGACGTATTCTTTTTTTCACAAAGTCGACAGGTTTTTATAGTGTTGCGTGATACTTTTTATTATATTAAAATAATAAAAATAGTCATACAAGTTATATGCAACGTGCATATCAAATATTGAAAAATACATGTGATAACTAGTGATATATTATGCGTATATCAACAAATAATAAGCCCTACATAGAGGAATCAAAGTTGAACACATCAATACGATGCATAATTACCTCAAAAGTATGACACTGCAAACTTACATACGATCTTACATTTTGAAATTTCCTAATGCCAAAGAGAGCACTCAAGGAAGGATAAAATCATCTACCCTTTATCCATTAATGCTTGCATCATTTCCTTCTTCCTACTATGAGTGATAGGATTTTTCACTGCCTAGTGACTTGAAGTTTCCAGAGGACTATCTTTAGCAAATATCATTGATGGTGCTTTATGACTATGAGGAGGAACAATATCTCATAAGGAGATATCACTCTGGAGATTTTTTTTTTTGGCATAACAACATTGCCAATACCAGGTGATGCACTGTTGATTACGTTGGTCAGGTTTCTTAGGCTCTGAGAATTCAAAAAGGAAGGCTTGAATAGGATAGGTGAGTGTGATTTCGGCTGTGTCCGATTAGTTGGAACAGGGAACCAGACAGCTTTCATTTTTCCTTTGTCATTCACTTTAGAATTCATGTTGGGTCAAAAAGAGTTAAATTCCTTTAACATTTCTTCTAGCATATCACTCTTGTCAGCATCAGTAACATTATTGATTTTAACACTATCTTTCACAGCATTAATACGATCAGTAGGTGACGGTTTCCTTGTCTCAACCTCCTTGATAGGATTGAAATTTGCAGAAGAAAGTTGTCAAGTGATTCAGAAACAATCACAACACCAATATCATCATGTATCTTACTGGTGATTCCATTTTCCAACAGAGCAATATGAGTAACATCAGCAACACCAAGTGTTAATGATGCCACAACATTCTAAGCTAGAGCACTAGCATCTTGGAATGAATTTCCTTTCCTATTTTCTTTAGCCTGTTGAGGGTCACAACAGAATGCTTTAGTGAGCAGATCATTAATATTGTTAATCTTTCCCTCTTCTAGCTCTGAACCTCCACTACACCAGAAGATTAAATTAGAAACACATGGTTTTTCTGATTTGAAACACTAAGATAGTGTTGCTAGGGCTAATACAGTGTTAAAGCGTTTCTTCATATAATTAAACGTTTCCGAAATTTTTTGATTTTTTTATAAGAACTTTTTCGTACTTGGAACGGGACAGTCTTTCCTAAGAAATGTCCATCGTTCTATAATTATTCATATGGCCGCAAGTAATATGATTAGGGTTTTTTTCCTTTCCCTGGTCCAAATCGATCATTTCTCTAAATCAATCGTTTCCTTTCCAAATTCCTTAATCAATATCGAGCATCCATCACTTAACTGAGCTTCCTTTATCAGGCCTAACCTTCTTACATGTGATGGCTGTCCATTAATCAAATCCGAAAACTAAGGTAATATTTGTAAATTTGTATACCCTCCAATACACTTTGATTTGTTCGTCTATTCAAATTTGAATGTTGGTTTCTTCCACCATAGTTTATATTCGATGAACTTATTTGGTCATTGATCACGTTAGTCTTAAATTGAAAATGGATAATATAGAGAGAGAAAAAGGCAGTAAAAATTTGGTGCAAAGTACCTGGACTTGTCTATTTTGATGGTTCTAATCTTTTGGATCTCATTTTTATCTGCTTGTCTTTAAGCATGGTGTTACTTATTTTTATGGAGCTGCATTTAACCTGGTGAGAAAATACTTGATTGCAGAGCAAGTTTGCCATCATTAATGTTATTTCACATTGCATGCTGAGTTCAGAGATGCAATAACATCTCCAAATAGCACAACTGTAGTTTAGTTATATGTAAAACCAATCCATTGTCATGGACTCTATATATATTTCATTGGGGTTTTGAGTAAATATCTAAATGTGCTTTCCTGCATAACAAGGGAATGAAAGGGAAATATATTTGACAAACAAATGGGGACCACCAAACATTTATGTGTATTAGCATTATATATTGGCTAAAATTTAATATAAGTGCCAATGTAAGGAGATGCACTAAAGGTGAGGATGATTTTTATATGTTCTTAATTAATAATATCTAGCCAGGACATATCCATGTATTTGAAGAAAAAATTGCTTTCGACATATCATTTATGCCAATAAATAAGGCAAAGGATAATTTTTGCAAGAAGTGTATTAAGTGATTTTACCCTTTGCATGTGACCACCAAAATAACTTTGTAGGAGGAAATTACAACATATGTGTAAGCTCACTGATACCGTACATGATTAGCTTGATAGCTTTCTTAGATAGATGGATATGTTCTAAGATTACAAGAGTTGTAATAGCAATATCCAAATTCTATGGGATCTAAAAAATTGTATTTATTACATAATTTTATTATTGAGAATTATTATTAAGAGTATTACTCATAAGGGAATAGGCTTAGCAGTGTGTACGTGATTAAAGATCAAACCACCTTCCTCTTTAAGTCAATAGATTTTATATCTTGAAACCAAGTAATGCTTTTTATGGTTCTTCTTCGACCGATATAATAAGCTGACATCGATTTTCTCAGATTCTATAAAAAAAATGCTTTGGTTGGTATGATGGACGAAGACATACAAGAGAAAGTGATTGAGGATTGAATTAAGCCGGAAGAGTCGGCATACTTGAAAAATAAGGTACGAGTTCCATTTTGTAACAAAGTTCTTTTGCCTTGTTTATGAGATGCTCGAAAAGTTGATTCAAAATTGCCCCTGTTATGTTTAATACCCAAGTATGTGACTGGGAGGCACTTTAGATGGAAGCCCCTTGTCAAAGTCCTTACATATATTGACTCAATATCTTTATGGATATGTAATTTATGTTGGGTAAACATTAATGCTTTATTATTGGAAAATGAAAAAAAATAAAGAGTCATGTCTTTTTATGAGATAGTGTGTCCAGTATTAAGTAATTGTTGGTTCGTAAGTCTAAGTGTCTTTATGTCAAGAGTCTTATGAAAGTTAGTGTGTCTATTAAATAAGTATGTGTGTAACGACCCGTATTCTACGCATCATAGGATCGTAGGATATTTATTTCTTTCACATACGAAGTCGTATGGTCATGTAACTTTGGGAGACGACTATTGGGGTCATTTCCCATGTTCATGATTTTTCCCGATTTTTAAATGACCATTTTACCCCTGGTTGATACTGTTTTGGCCATAACTTTTGACTGGAAATGAATTTTGATCTAAAACCACTTCCATTGGCTTCGGATGATGGTTTCTCTTTCCGTAGAGTGGTCACATTAGCCAAACGGACTTACCGTTTGGGAGATATGGCTGAAACAAGTTTCAGATGGTGAAAAACAGCTTATTTGGGCTTAACCGGGTGATTAGCAGCTAGGCCCAGAGGGGAATTTCGGGTTTAGGGGTATATAGGGGCTGATTAGGGTTAGAAAACATTTCTTTAGACATTTTCCAGCCGCCACTTTCATTCCTCTTAACCTAGCCATGGCCTCCACTCTCTAAATCTCTCTAAAACACCCAAAATCACTTCCTAATCAAGGATTAAGGCTTAGAGGCATCAAATCAAGGAGGATTAGCACAAGGACCGAGGCAGAGCTGCTGTTATATATTGGAATTCGTGCAAATCAGAGGTTCACTTCAGATCTGAAAGTTTTATTGTGGCAAAGGTGAGTGATTTGCATAGTTTTTGCACTAATTACGGTAATTAAGGGTAATTAGTGAAGATTAGCGAATTTATACACTAATAAATTCTGGAAAAATGTTTAGAAATTCGAAAATAATATTTTATGCCTCTGTTAGAAATTTGGTTCGATTTGATTAAGTTTTGTTAACCCTATGATTAGATTTACTTAAAAATGTTTAAGGGAAATTTGGGGTTATGACCATGTTTGATCCATTTCATATGTTATGATTTGTGTTTTGGGTGTTGTAGTCGATACTATATGTTGCTATGACTGTATGATATGTTTGTGATTGTCTAGAAGTGTTAGTTTGGTCAAAAACGTCGTCGAATGGCGAAAAACAGTTGCTGGAACGAAGTGCAGGAAATACACATGATCAGATCGCCCCTTACGCTATGCGAACCGACCCGATCGCAGCTCCGATCGCCACGTACTGATGGACCACGAACCGATCCGCCTATGGATGGTGACCACGAACCGATCCACTTCAGAAGCTCACGATCCGAACCGATGTGCCTCCACGACCGAAGGGAAGCGCCACGAGCTATGGAGCACGACCCTAACCAGTGGGAGTGCCTCGACCCGATCCGACCTGGTGAAGGCGATGCGATCCGCGAACCGATCCGAGGTGGAGCACGATCCGACGATGGCGACCCGACCTGGAGAGTGTGCCACGATCCGAGCTGGGGGGAGGAGGTTACTCACGATCCGACGGTGATGACTACGAACTGAATGAAGACCGATCCGGAAGTGATGACAGAAACCCGAGATGTAAAGGAAGCCCAAATGAGAAGTTAGAGCTCAAGATTCAGATGGGAATCAACGAGTTCGCTTAATGGTTGGGTTTTGCTGCGGGACGCGTGCCAAGGAGTTATCGACGTCTATAGCTTTGGACCACTATGGTAGGAGGTACGAAGGCGGATTCAGGGCCATTATGGCATAGGTAGGACCAAGGGCTACAACCAATGAAGTGGGTCATTGAAATGTTTGGTCATGACTCCGTATGTTTAGCTTGGTCATAGCAGGGTTTCTACAAGTCGGGATTCGTCGTTACCTCAGTTTGTCTAGTGTTCCAAAGTGGTAGACGCCGTACGCTTTACGCACTGAGTGAGAGATGTGAGGATGGTTGCCATGGATGATTTGTTTGCTATCATTGTGACATGCACACCCCACCCCCGTATTCTTACACTATTCATTATGGCACCTTGGAGTATTGTACGGTATGTGGTACTAACTCTTTGGTTGCAGGTCCAGGTTCAGGTATGGTTTAGTATACCTGTTATTATTCTGTTTAGATGCTTATCGCTCATACCAGGCTTTATGTATGACCCAGAGTTTTATGTCTCCTCTTATTACTCTGGGTGCTCACACGAGCAGACTAGAGACAGGTTAGCTGGTGATGCACGGGTAGATGATCCGGAGACGAGCAGGAGGCTTCCACGTAATATATATATATATAATATTCTCCCTGTGTTGTTGAAGATCACTGCTTGGGCATTGGTGGTGCATCTTCTACTTTAGCTTTCTTTTGTTTGGAGACAGTAAATTTGGAAAATTGTAATAAGCTGTATATGGATTTCCGCTGCTCTGATGATTGATGTTGATTTTAGTTATCAGCTTATGCACTGTCTCACCTGTTTTATGTCAAGTATGTTGTTAATATATTTTATTCCATGCGCTGTGAGACATTCTACAGGTCCCTTGATTAGTTCATTCCCTTCTTTCTTTTCTTCTGACGACCGTTCTGTGCTAGCTGGGCATGTGTACAGCGCACTTTCGGAGGAAATGCAGGCTGGTGCGGGGCGGGCCGTCACACTTGGTATCAGAGCTCTAGGTTGCGTAGTTAACCTAGGGAAGTTATCAGGGAGAGATAATATACGTATACGAGAGAGCGTATTTGTGATTATTTTGATTTTTAAAAGTTATATATATATACTATTAGTAGTATGAAGATGAAGTCGTACTGCACTAACACCACTATGGAGTCGTTAATCGTTTCCTTTTTCAAATTGACGATGAGCCGATATGTTAGAGGTACCGGTAGAGGGGCCAATATTGGGAATGCCGCCGACATGAGGACGATGTTTACTGACCTCATGAGAGAGATGCTTAGAGATGTACAGAGGGCAACTCCCAATGGTGGGAATGGTGGTGGTCCAATAGTGCAGGCACCAAGAGTCGACTTCGCCAAGCTGAATAAGGATTATACTAGCCTTGGTGGGAAGCCGTTCCATGGAACGGAGTCGGCTACGGATGTTCAGGATTGGGTGGATAGTTGCGAACGTATCTTCGAGGATTTGGGTATCGAGGATGCGATGAAGAGAAAGCTAGCGTCCCGTCAGCTGCAAGGGCGGGCAATGAATTGGTGGAATGCTATAAAGGCAGCTACTCCCGAAGATCAGATTACTTGGGAGCAGTTTAAGGCTCGTTTTAGCGAGAAGTTCATTCCAGCTGCTCAGAAGTCAGTGTTGTTTAAGAAATTCTTGGAGCTCAAGCAGAATGGCAGAGCTGTCTCGGAGTATATTGCTGAATTTGACACTTTGTCAAAATATGGGTTATCTCTTATTGATACTGCCGAGAAAAAGAATGAGAAATTCATAACTGGTTTGGATCAGTACTTGGGGGAAAGACTTATTAACCACATCGATGAGACGTTTGAATCGATTGTGGGGAAAGCATTAAGATCAGAAAGTCTCTACCCTAAGCCGAAGACTGAGGTTGCATCTGCAGATGATCCAAAGCCACAAGCAAGTGGTGGAGGCAAGGGTGGTTCCCAGAATAAGAGAAAGCAGAATCAGACTAAGGATGGCCAGAAGAAAAAGAATAAGCAAGATGTGAAGTGCTTCAGCTGTGGTAAGAAGGGCCATTATGCTAGTAATTGTCGGGCCAAGCCAGCGGATAGGAAGTGCTTCAACTGTGGCCAAATGGGACATCACAAGGACAAGTGTCCGCAACCCCCTAAAGAAAAGCAAATAGTGAAAGCCTACGCCCTTAATGCTATTCCTTCTTCGTCGAATGCCCTAACAGCGGCGGAGAAGGGAAAGAATGTCGTCATTCAAGGTATGCTTTCTGTTTATGATGTTCCTGTTAGAGTTTTGTTTGATACCGGAGCTTCCAGTTCTTTCATATCTAGTGACCTGGTAGATAAGTTGGGATTGGAACCCGAGATTGTCGATAGACCTTTAGTAGTGACGAACCCGATTGGTGGTTCGACTAGCCTTAGCATGATTTGTCGTAATGTGGTCTTATCAAGTCATGGATGCATGTTTGTTTGTGATTGCTTTGTTTTGGGCTTTACTGGGTTTGGCATTATTTTGGGAGTAGATTGGCTCCAAAGATACGGGGTGGTGGTAGACTGTGAGGGCTTCTTAGTGACAGCTAGAGCGGATGATGGGCGGAGGATAGTGTTTGGTGGTCTACCCAGTAAGGGGGTATTGGCTAGTTTTCTAAACTCCCTCGACATTCCTCATAGTGAGTTGTCAGGTTTGCCCGTGGTTGGCCAGTATCCGGATGTTTTCGAAGAAGTGACCGGACTTCCACCACACCGAGAGATTGAGTTTCGTATTGATTTGGTAAAAGATGCCAGACCTATAGTGATGCCACTTCGTCGTATGGCACCAAGGGAGCAGCGAGAGCTCGAGGTGCAAGTCAGCGATCTTTTGAAGAAGGGATTTATCAGAAGAAGTGTTTCTGAATGGGGAGCACCAGTTGTGTTTGCTACCAAGGCGGATGGTTCCCTTCGTTTGTGTGTAGACTACCGCGAATTGAATAAAGTGACGAAGAAGAATAAGTATCCTCTACCGCGGATAGATGATTTGTTCGATCAGTTGAGTGGCGCGAGAATATTTTCTCAGTTGGATCTCGCGACAGGTTTTCATCAGCTTAGAGTGGAAGCTGAGAGTATAGCTAAAACGGCATTTCGAACGCCGTCTGGATTTTATGAATGGTTGGTTATGCCATTTGGGTTGACCAATGCCCCAGCATATTTTGTGGATCTTATGAATAGGGTATTCAGAGATCAGTTGAATAAGTTTGTCCTTGTGTTCGTTGATGATATTTTGGTCTATTCGAGGACAGAGGAAGAACACAAGGAACATTTAAGAGTAGCGATGGAGGTGTTGAGAAAACACCAATTGAAAGTAAAGTTTTCTAAGTGTCACTTCTGGAAGAGGGAAGTGAGGTTCTTGGGCCATGTTGTATCAGAGAATGGTATTGCCGTGGACCCGGCAAAGGTGGCTACGGTACAAGATTGGCCTACGCCCAAGAACGCAATAGATGTAAGAAGTTTCTTGGGATTAGCTGGATATTATCGTAAGTTTATCCAAGGTTTCTCCAAGATAGCAGCACCATTGACCCAGTTGACCAAGAAGAATCAAGCTTTTGTCTGGGATGAAAGGTGCGAGAATGCATTTAAAAATCTAAAGGACAAGTTGACAAGCGCACCAGTGTTAGTCATTCCTAAGGGGGATGAAGAGATGACGGTATACACGGATGCCTGTGGTACCGGACTGGGTGCTGTATTGATGCAAGGCGGTAGGGTTGTAGCTTACGCAAGTCGGCAATTGAAACCAAACGATAGAAGATACCCTACCCATGATTTAGAATTGGCAGCGATCGTGTTCGCGTTAAAGATGTGGAGACACTATCTCTTGGGAGAAAGATTTGAGCTGTTTACATATCATAAGTCGTTGAAGTATCTATTCTCCCAGAAGGATTTAAATCTCCGTCAGCAGAGATGGTTAGAGTTCTTAGCTTCCTATGATTTTGACATCGCATACACACCGGGAAAGGGCAATGCGGTGGCTGATGCATTAAGTAGAAGACATGCCAGCTTAGGGGCTATGTTCCTTAAATGGAAGCAACTGGAGTTTATCGCGGGGTTTGATTTCAGACCAAAGTGCGAATTGGATCCAGAAATGTTAGCAAGTTTGACGATCAGACCCACTTTGATTGAACGGATCGGCTCTAGTCAGAGGGACGATCCTAACCTATTGGAAATCATCTCCAAGTTAGAGATGGGTATCGATGAGGAGATGAACAAGTATGGGCTTGATCGAGATAGATGGCTTAGAAAGAATGGAAAGCTTGTTGTACCCAATGTCAATGGATTGAGAGATGAAGTGCTTAGAGAATGTCATCACTCAAAGCTGACTATACACCCCGATGGTAATAAGATGTATCGAGATATGAAGCAGACCTACTACTGGGAAGGGATGAAACGAGACGTTGGGAAGTTTATATCCAAGTGCATGAATTGCCAGCTAGTTAAAGCCGAGCAAAAGAAGCCTAGTGGGTTGTTACAGCCCTTAGAAATTCCCGAAGGGAAATGGGAGCAAGTCTCGATGGATTTCATCGATGGTTTACCAAGGACTAGATCGGGATATGACAGCATTTGGGTAATTGTAGATCGACTGACTAAAAGTGCAAGGTTTATACCAGTCAAATCGACCAGAACGGCAGCTAAGTTAGCAGAATTGTATATGAAGTGGGTAGTGAGATTTCATGGAGTACCTAAAGGCATTGTGAGCGACCGAGACCCGTTGTTCACTAGTGGGTTTTGGAAGAGCTTACAAGAGGCTCTAGGGTCAGAGTTACATCTCAGTACCGCATATCATCCTCAGACCGACGGTCAGACGGAGAGGGTGAATCGTATTTTGGAAGATCTCTTGAGAGCTTATATATTGGATTTTGGTGGATCATGGGATGACCATTTGCATCTAGTAGAGTTTGCATATAATAATAGCTACCAATCCAGTATCGGTATGGCTCCGTTTGAAGCTTTGTACGGAAGACCGTGCAACTCACCATCATGTTGGATAGAGACTAGCGAGAAGTTTATGCTAGGACCAGATGTGGTGAGGGAAACTTCAGATAAGATCAAGATCATTCAACAACGAATGAAGGCTGCCCAAGATAGGCAGAAGAGTTATGCTGATAAGAGGAGAAGAGACCTAAAATTCTCCGTTGGTGACTTGGTGTTTGTCAAGACTTCTCCGTTGAAGAGCGTAATACGATTCGGCAGGAGAGGCAAGTTGGCACCAAGATTCGTTGGCCCATTCCCTGTTCTTGAACTAGTCGGGAATTTGGCATATAGAATTGATTTACCAGAGAAGATGGCGGGAGTTCACAACGTATTTCATGTTTCCCAACTAAGGAAGTTCGTTCACGACTCAGATATGACTATTTCACCTGATCAGTTAGAGGACTTCGAAGTAGAACCCGAGGCGGTTGGGAACCGCAAGCCGGCCCGTATTGTCGCGCACGACATGAAGCAACTTCGAAGGAAGGCGGTGAAGCTAGTCAAGGTACAGTGGAGCGAGGACGAGAATGATTGTACTTGGGAGACAGAGGAGAACATTAGGAAGTCGCACCCAGAACTCTTTGCCTGGTAAGATTTTGGCTTCGATTTAGTTTTTCCGCATGCTAGGATAGGCTTGTTTGCTTGTTTTGCATGATTGATTGTTGTATGTGGTTGTTAGGCATGCGGGATCCTTTGTATGTTTAGGGTTAAGGAATTTCGGGGGCGAAATTTCTTAAGGGGGGGAGAGTGTAACGACCCGTATTCTACGCATCATAGGATCGTAGGATATTTATTTCTTTCACATACGAAGTCGTATGGTCATGTAACTTTGGGAGACGACTATTGGGGTCATTTCCCATGTTCATGATTTTTCCCGATTTTTAAATGACCATTTTACCCCTGGTTGATACTGTTTTGGCCATAACTTTTGACTGGAAATGAATTTTGACCTGAAACCACTTCCATTGGCTTCGGATGATGGTTTCTCTTTCCGTAGAGTGGTCACATTAGCCAAACGGACTTACCGTTTGGGAGATATGGCTGAAACAAGTTTCAGATGGTGAAAAACAGCTTAATTGGACTTAACCGGGTGATTAGCAGCTAGGCCCAGAGGGGAATTTCGGGTTTAGGGGTATATAGGGGCTGATTAGGGTTAGAAAACATTTCTTTAGACATTTTCCAGCCGCCACTTTCATTCCTCTTAACCTAGCCATGGCCTCCACTCTCTAAATCTCTCTAAAACACCCAAAATCACTTCCTAATCAAGGATTAAGGCTTAGAGGCATCAAATCAAGGAGGATTAGCACAAGGACCGAGGCAGAGCTGCTGTTATATATTGGAATTCGTGCAAATCAGAGGTTCACTTCAGATCTGAAAGTTTTATTGTGGCAAAGGTGAGTGATTTGCATAGTTTTTGCACTAATTACGGTAATTAAGGGTAATTAGTGAAGATTAGCGAATTTATACACTAATAAATTCTGGAAAAATGTTTAGAAATTCGAAAATAATATTTTATGCCTCTGTTAGAAATTTGGTTCGATTTGATTAAGTTTTGTTAACCCTATGATTAGACTTACTTAAAAATGTTTAAGGGAAATTTGGGGTTATGACCATGTTTGATCCATTTCATATGCTATGATTTGTGTTTTGGGTGTTGTAGTCGATACTATATGTTGCTATGACTGTATGATATGTTTTGTGATTGTCTAGAAGTGTTAGTTTGGTCAAAAACGCCGTCGAATGGCGAAAAACAGTTGCTGGAACGAAGTGCAGGAAATACACAGGATCAGATCGCCCCTTACGCTATGCGAACCGACCCGATCGCAGCTCCGATCGCCACGTACTGATGGACCACGAACCGATCCGCCTATGGATGGTGACCACGAACCGATCCACTTCAGAAGCTCACGATCCGAACCGATGTGCCTCCACGACCGAAGGGAAGCGCCACGAGCTATGGAGCACGACCCGAACCAGTGGGAGTGCCTCGACCCGATCCGACCTGGTGAAGGCGATGCGATCCGCGAACCGATCCGAGGTGGAGCACGATCCGACGATGGCAACCCGACCTGGAGAGTGTGCCTCGATCCGAGCTGGGGGGAGGAGGTTACTCACGATCCGACGGTGATGACTACGAACTGAATGTAGACCGATCCGGAAGTGATGACAGAAACCCGAGATGCAAAGGAAGCCCAAATGAGAAGTTAGAGCTCAAGATTCAGATGGGAATCAACGAGTTCGCTTCATGGTTGGGTTTTGCTGCGGGACGCGTGCCAAGGAGTTATCGACGTCTATAGCTTTGGACCACTATGGTAGGAGGTACGAAGGTGGATTCAGGGCCATTATGGCATAGGTAGGACCAAGGGCTACAACCAATGAAGTGGGTCATTGAAATGTTTGGTCATGACTCCGTATGTTTAGCTTGGTCATAGCAGGGTTTCTACAAGTCGGGATTCGTCGTTACCTCAGTTTGTCTAGTGTTCCAAAGTGGTAGACGTCGTACGCTTTACGCACTGAGTGAGAGATGTGAGGATGGTTGCCATGGATGATTTGTTTGCTATCATTGTGACATGCACACCCCACCCCCGTATTCTTACACTATTCATTATGGCACCTTGGAGTATTGTACGGTATGTGGTACTAACTCTTTGGTTGCAGGTCCAGGTTCAGGTATGGTTTAGTATACCTGTTATTATTCTGTTTAGATGCTTATCGCTCATACCAGGCTTTATGTCTGACCCAGAGTTTTATGTCTCCTCTTATTACTCTGGGTGCTCACACGAGCAGACTAGAGACAGGTTAGCTGGTGATGCACGGGTAGATGATCCGGAGACGAGCAGGAGGCTTCCACGTAATATATATATAATATTCTCCCTGTGTTGTTGAAGATCACTGCTTGGGCATTGGTGGTGCATCTTCTACTTTAGCTTTCTTTTGTTTGGAGACAGTTAATTTGGAAAATTGTAATAAGCTGTATATGGATTTCCGCTGCTCTGATGATTGATGTTGATTTTAGTTATCAGCTTATGCACTGTCTCACCTGTTTTATGTCAAGTATGTTGTTAATATATTTTATTCCATGCGCTGTGAGACATTCTACAGGTCCCTTGATTAGTTCATTCCCTTCTTTCTTTTCTTCTGACGACCGTTCTGTGCTAGCTGGGCATGTGTATAGCGCACTTTCGGAGGAAATGCAGGCTGGTGCGGGGCGGGCCGTCACAATGTGTCTCTTAGTTTAATGTGGTGTCTATTGTGAATTAGTGTGTCTCTTAAGTTGAAGGGTCATGTAAGGCTATCTATATAAAGCCTATTGTCATTTGGTTAAGAAGAAAAGAGAGTAAGAGAGAAAGTGAAAGCAAGTGAGAAAGAAATTAAAGATAATAAAATTTAATATTGTTTTCTCCTCTTCTTCATCCAATAAATTGGTATCAGAGCCTAGGTTGAAACTATGGCATTTTTATTCTTCTCAACGTTCGTTCTCACAAAAGAAAACTTTGAAAAGTGGAGTAGTAGAAAGAAAGAAGAGTTAATCTCCAAAGGACCATGGGAGATTGTTGAGAGTGGCTATGAATGGCCAAAAGACGTCAAAAATATGACGGAAAAAGAGAGAGAATCATTTGTAAGCTTGAGACGGAGAGATAATCAAGCTCGTGTTTTGATGAGTGAGAACGTTGATAAAGAAGCATAGAATCATATTAATGGAGAGAAAACCGCGAAAGATTCGTGGAATTTGTTGAAAGAAGTGTACGCAAACGAGGAGCCCTTAATGGAGAATAAAGAAGAAGAGGAAGAAAACAAAGGAGTTGAAAAAGGAGATATTGGAAGTAAAGAAAAAGAGGTTGAAACACTTACTGCGAATTCAAAATCTGATGAAAAAGAACATAAAGAAGATATGATGGATATTCCTGGCGAAAGCCCGATCTCAAAAGTAGGTGAGGAAAAGCAAATTGGAAAGGATGGATTGAAGAAGAAGCTTGTTAAGAAAGGTGATGGATGGGAGACCCCTGAAGTAGGCGACGAAGTTGAGGTGCATTATACTAGAACTTTGCTTGATGGGGCAAAGTTTGATTCAAGTAGGGATCGTGGAACTCCTTTCAGATTCAAGCTTGGAGAAGGCCAAGTAATAAAGGGATGGGATCAAGGAATAAAAACCATGAAGAAAGGAGAAAGTGTTGTTTTTACTATTCCACCAGAACTTGCTTATGGAGAGTCTAGTTCTCCTCCCACCATTCCTCCTAATGCTACACTTCAGTTTGATGGTGAGCTTCTTTCATGGTCAAATGTCAATGACATTTGCAAGGATGGTGGTATTATAAAGAAAATTCTTCATGAGGGTGAAAACTGGCAGAACCCAAAAGACCGTGATGAAGTTCGTGTTAAGTATGAGGTTAGGCTCGAGGATGGCACAGTTGTGTCCAAATCTAAGGAAGTACAATTTACTGTCAAAGATGGACTATTTTGTCCTGCAGTGTCCAAAACTGTGAAAACGATGAAAAAGGGTGAGAATGTTATTCTGATGGTAAAACCACAATATGGTTTTGGTGAGAAGGGAAGGCCTAGTTCTGGCAAGGAGTGTGTATCTCCTAATGCAACTTTGAACATTGAGCTTGAACTTGTCTCTTGGAAGACGGTTTCTGAAATTAGAGATGACAAGAAGATTTTGAAGAAAATTCCCAAGGAAGGCAAGGCGGATACTTCGGAAGAAAATGAAGAGCTAACTGGTGACGTATACAAACCACCTTGGAAGAATAAAGCATTTAAAGTTTACGGGGGAGTTTTGTTGGGTAAACATTAATGCTTTATTATTGGAAAATGAAAAAAAATAAAGAGTCATGTCTTTTTATGAGATAGTGTGTCTAGTATTAAGTAAGTGTTGGTTCGTAAGTCTAAGTGTATTTATATCAAGAGTCTTATGGAAGTTAGTGTGTCTATTAAATAAGTATGTGTCTCTTAGCTTAATGTAGTGTCTATTGTGAATTGGTGTGTCTCTTAAGTTGAAGGGTCATGTAAGGATATCTATATAAAGCCTATTGTCATTTGGTTAAGAAGAAAAGAGAGTAAGAGAGAAAGTGAAAGCAAGTAAGAAAGAAATTAAAGATAAAATTTTAATATTGTTTTCTCCTCTTCTTCCGTTTTTACAGTTTAGATACATACAGTTTACATTGTACGACTTATTAGTGGAAGTAGGATGCATAATAAGAAAGCCTATGATTATGTATGAAACGTGGCTTGTGTTATATTCTCAATGCTCTTACAAACACTCGGTTGTTTTTTGGAGAACGGTAAAAGCTTGAATCACAAAATTTGGAACATGCTCGAGGAATTTTTTTTATCTTTAACAAGCTAATGCATTAGCATTTATTTATGACTTTTATGTATATTAGGTAGTATTTACAAATTATGTATATTGGTTTAGATTTTTATTAAAATGGTCTGAATTATCGTGTGTTGCCTTCTAATTACAGTGTACTGTGATCAAAATCGTTCAGGATTTTTTTTTATTGTTTACTTGGAGTCTGTTGGACATCGACTTTGTTTTGTGGTCTAAGTACTTTGCTGGAAGAAATAATTGTTGGGTAAACTTTAAATGTGGCATTGGGAAAGGATAAAAAAATTAAAGAGTCAAGTGTCTTTTATGAAGAGTCATGTGTCTAGTATTAAGTAAATGTCAGTTCGTAAGTCTATGTGTCTTTATGTCAAGAGTCATAGTCTATTAAATAGGTATGTGTCTCTTAGTGAAAATGAATGTCTATTGTGAATTGGTGTGTCTATTAAGTGAAGGGTCATGTAAGGCTCATTTATATAAAGCCTATTATTTTGTAAGGAAGTAAGAGGGATTGTAAGGAAGACCGAAGTTGAAAAAAAAAGAAAATTATAAGAAGTATTTCTTCCTCTAAATAAAATCATCAACTCTCCTCTTCTTCGATTCAACAAATTGGTATCAGAGCTTCCGTTTTTACAAATTGGTATCAGAGCCTAGGTTGAAACTATGACATTTTTATTCTTCTCATCGTTCGTTCTCACAAAAGAAAACTTCGAAAAGTGGAGTAGTAGAAAGAAAGAAGAGTTAATCTCCAAAGGGTTATGGGAGATTGTTGAGAGTGGCTATGAATGGCCAAAAAATGTTAAAAATATGACGAAGAAAGAGAGTGAGGCATTCACAAGCTTGAGAAGGAAAGATCTTCAAGCTTTTATGGTGTTGAGTGTGAACGTAGATAAAGAAGCATGGTGTCATATTAATGGAGAAAAAACAACAAAAGATTCGTGGAATTTGCTAAAAGAGGTGTATGCAAAAGATTACAAAGGAGAAGATGAAGAGGAAGTTGATGAAGATGGTGAAGAAGAGATCGAAAAAGCTGCTAAAGAAAAAGAAGACGAAGAGAAGGACGAAAAAACAGAAGATGAAGAGGAGGTCGAAGAACCTGAAGTAGAAAGAAGGGAGGAGAAGGAGAGAAAAGAAGAAGAGCTGACGAGAGAAGAAGCTGCCAAAGAAGAGGAAAGAATAAGAGAAAAAGCCGCTGAGCAAGAAAAATTGAGAAAGGAAAAGGAGGCCGTGGAGCTAAAAGAGAAGCCGATATTGGAACAGAAATCAAAAGCTAAAGAGGCTGAAGAAAGGAAGCGACGCCAGGCTGAGAAGGACATCAATGTGAAGGGTGAGAATGAGTTTAATTTTAAGTCTTATGTGAATGCGTCTACGGTGCCACATTCTGATGGGGTTAAAGTAGAGAAGGTGAAGACGAAGAGGCCGAGTAGTAAAGTTGCAAATAAGTGGTTGGTGGAGCCTGGAAAGTTCTTTAGAGAGAGCAACTTGAAGAAGGGTTACAATGCTGGATTTGCACCTGAGATGGAATTGAAGGTCCCGGTCTTTGAGGATTTAAATGGAAAAGTGGTATTGTTCATTGATGAGATACATTTGGTGCTTGGAGCAGGAAGGACTGAGGGGATTATGGATGCTGCTAAGGAGGAGACGCCTCCATATGTTGATTTGGTCGATGACGTATACAAACCCCCTTGGAGGAATAAAGCATTTAAGTTTACGAGGGAGTTTTGTTGGGTAAACTTTAAATGTGGCATTGGGAAAGGATAAAAAAATTAAAGAGTCAAGTGTCTTTTATGAAGAGTCATGTGTCTAGTATTAAGTAAATGTCAGTTCGTAAGTCTATGTGTCTTTATGTCAAGAGTCATAGTCTATTAAATAGGTATGTGTCTCTTAGTGAAAATGAATGTCTATTGTGAATTGGTGTGTCTATTAAGTGAAGGGTCATGTAAGGCTCATCTATATAAAGCCTATTATTTTGTAAGGAAGTAAGAGGGATTGTAAGGAAGACTGAAGTTGAAAAAAAAAGAAAATTATAAGAAGTATTTCTTCCTTTAAATAAAATCATCAACTCTCCTCTTCTTCGATTCAACAAATTGGTATCAGAGCTTCCGTTTTTACAATAATAATCCATAATATATTTAAGTATGTTATATCTAAGGTCCATTCTAAATCTATAGTGCTTGTTCTCGGACACAGTCCAAGTCCCAAATGAGCTTTTATCAAGGTTTGATGTCCTGATCCATTATAGACCTTTATTGCATTCACCCATGTCTGAATGCAATGTTTTTCTTTGTTGAACAGAATTTCTCTATAGAAGATTATTGTTTCGCTATTACTGTAATTAGTTGCACTTTGTTGATTGTGTCCTGATTGTATTAGTACATTTTTAGTTTATTTTAAAAACAGTTTTGTGCATCTTTGGATTTCTTGACTGATAAAACATATATGGATGAAACAGATAGCGGGTTTATTTGTGTTGAATGATGTTCTTTCCGAATAGTTCCATTTTGAAATATTTTGGATAGTATGACTTGTTACAAGAAAGTTACTTAGTAATTTCAGTATGGCTAACAATGTACTGTCCAAATTATTATTTATTTTTAATACACTGGATTTTGTTAGGTTTAAATTGTACATTTTAAAATTCGGATCCGACCTCGATTTCAGCTCGGATTCTATCAGATTCGACGGGTTACAACAATTAAAATATTTTTATTTCAATGTTATTTGATCTGGCCTTTCACATTGGTTTTTGAATGGATTTTTATAATACTTCTTATCATCCAAATCCAATCTTAAACCTAGCAAAATTAGTCTTCCCCAATTATGTTAGTTTCGACTTCACTGTTATGATTTCTAATGTAAACCCTAATAGCTAATTAGTAATCACAGAAATGGTACTTGCGCAATATTTTTTTTTTTTTTTTTTTTGGCAAGGCAAGCGGGTTTGAATGGCCCTAACCATCTATATTAAAAAACAAGAGAATTTCAAAAACTTCAAGACATTACAAATCATGTAGAAGAAATAATAGAACGGACCAATATATGTTTAGCAATAGATTCATTCTTAAACACCCTATTGTTCTGTTCCATCCACAAAAGATATAACGTCTTCTTCAAAGCTTTCAAAAGTAGACAACCATTAATGTTCTTCCATCTAGTAAATTTAAAAATTAGAAACCATTCCTCGGACGAAGAAGCCGCCGGCGAGTGCAAGCCAAAGTGGAAGAGTACCCGATTCCAGACAAAACCTGTGTATATACATTCGAAGTACAGGTGCTTCAAAGTTTCTGGATGGATACCGCAGAAAATACATGTATCATTGTCAATGATACCCTTTGCATGCAACTTACTTCTCGTGTTCAGTCCATTCTGTAAAATTCTCCACAACATAAGATTCTCCTTTGGTACACTATTTATCATCCACACTCTCGACAGAGCTGATAGAGTGGAATTTACCATTCCATAGAGAAGTGCCAGTGTTGAAATTGAGCTTTTCTTTCAAAATCTTTGTCCAAATAGTTCTAATGAGCGCAGAACTACAATTGGGTAACGCTAAAGCTCCATTAACAAATAACTGAGAAAGAATTGCATCTTCCCTGATACCAGTAGAGCGTCTAACGATGTAATCAACTTCATCCCCAAGTATAGTCCCCTTATCCACCCACGGATCATACCAGAAAGAGACATGTTCCATCCGCATCAGGCCACTTTGATGCGCAATAATTTTACCATAGCTAGAAACATTTCAGTGCCCTCCTTTTGCATTCATATTCAAAAAGATTCAAGCAATGTAATTTAGTAGTGGGTAATGCGTAGTTTTCAGCAAAACTAAATTCCTATTAACAGATAGCAGATTCATTAAGTGCCTTTCTTGTAACAGATAGCAGGTTTATTTAAGTAAAGCGATTAAGGAGTAGGGAAGCTAAATTTCTGTTTAGTCTATTTGATTCAAACATCAATATCCCAAAAAAAAAAAAAATACAGTACGATTTAATGTTTTATCATAGTTAAAATGTTGTAAGTAAAATAATCTATATTTCCTATTAACTTTACATGCCTGTTATTTTTGCAGGCTAAAAATCATACATATTTTCTCTTACGTTTTCGCAGGCCCAAATTAGACGACTTTTGTTCCCTCTTGGTGGTATGTTGAAGGTTTGCCTTTCTTATACACTAACAGCCTGCTTAAATTAGAGTATTCCATATTTGCGTTATTTGTCAATCTACAAATTGGTGATTCATAGTATAGGTGCATGGGAATAAGTTCATAAACTTGCTAAGATGTTGGATCTTTCCAGTAAGGACAGGAAGAATTCTGAAGGAATTCATTTTTGTGGAGCAATAAATCGTTGGATGACCTGTTTCTTTAATTTAAACTGAAGTATTGTTTTTGTGTTATAATCACCTCTTTTAAAGTGGAAACATATTGTTTTGTATGCTTATATCAGATCCTTAGTGATTTAAAAAGTACGTACGGAGAATTAAATCTTATAATTTAATGCTTATTGTGTGTGGTATTGAAAGCCTAGGTCATGATAGTGCAAAAGCACGAGTTAATCAAGTTCATGTATTAAATTTTGTTCTTCTTCTTTGACGTTTATCTACCATGGTAGTAGTTAACATTCTTGCAAGTATATCTTTTTTCAAATAGTGGCCAATATATATATATATACCTTGAACTATTCTTGAATTTTGTTTACACCATATTTTTCATAATAGATTTGTGAATATTATGCCTATGATTTGGTCTGCTGCTTTTGATCCTGACTTGTTAGGACAGAATATAAAGTTGAAATATATTTGGTATTATGTATGACTTTATATTCGTTCAATTTCTAAAATTAATCATTTATATTTTTTATTAATCTATTTTTCCAATACTGTTAACCACAAAGAGTCAAGTGGAGTGGTGGAAATCATTGGTGAAATATATTTGGTCTATGTATGATCAAAGATTTCTCAATTTGACAGTATTTTGACCATTTATTTGATTCAAAATATGTTGTTGGCTTTATAGTGGTCACAACAGAGTATAAAATTGTATTATATGCTTGCTCATCATATGTCACATAACGTTTCTATATTTGTGCATAATGTAAAGATTGCCAACTTCGGCAAGTTTGCGACCATAATTCAGCTCTTGGTTAAAAAAATGATATTCACCAAGAGTTTGGTAACTATTAAGTTAATTTTGCATGCTATTTATTCAAGAGTCTCAACACAGAGTTGATGAAATTTTCCTACAATCAAATTTGGAGATATTGTCTAAGTAATCACAAAACGCGTGTGTTTGTTATTTTTAGGGCCTCTGCTTCATCAACATAGGTATAATCAAAGAGCATAGGAAAAAAGGACGATTTTACGTCATTGATATCAACTATTTTCCTAGTAAGATTTCATTATAATTACAGTGCAAGTATTTGCGAATAAATTCTTTACATTTGGGGTATCAAATGTATCCTGTATACCTGCTATTTACCCATGTTATGTTCGTCGATTAATGATTATACAAAGCTCTCCATTCATCTTTACTTTAGAATGGCTTCTTTCATAGCCACAGGCCATCATCCAACTCTTCTGTTTGATGGGTGAACATCTTCAGGGCCGCTCATTGGAAGTCTCAACTACTATTTCTGCTACCGTCTCTCCTCGAGAATCACAAGTGGAGATGGGTGATGAAGTCGAACTTATTATGAATATGTTGGAGGAATCACAGAAGAATTAAGGTGAAGGAATGGAGAGTTTGATGAAGGAAACCAATAATATTGAAAGAGATTTGAAGTTGTAGGTGAATCGATGGTTAATAAAATGCAACTATTGGTGAGAAATTATCTAAAGTAACGACCCATTCGACGCGGTGAGAAATTGAGTTTTGATGTAATTCCAGAAGTAAAGTTTTAGCTTTGTTTTTTCATATTTCAGTGTTGCTCAATGGAGTTTATGTGTATGTGTGTATATAAAAAAATGATATGTTTATGTATTTAATAAGAAATGAACAATTTACACTATTGTTTTGATTATTAACTCAAACTTCCAACTAATGCTGTAGATTGTCACCCGGAAGGTGTAGAGCTTATCATTTCAAACTTGCATCGTTGTTGATTGTCAATTTGAAATAACTAGTAAGCATTGCAATTTGCCAACTTGAAACACTTTATAAGTGTTCCAAATTGATAATCTGGTATAATCAGCGAGTGTTTCAGCTTATCTATTTGAAACACTTAGCAAGTGTTTCAAATTGTGAATCTGAAACACTCGGTGAGTGTATCAGCTTATCAATCTGAAACATTCAGCGGGTGTTTTAAATTGTTAATCTGAAACACTTTGTAATGTTTCAATTTGTCAATCTGAAACACTTACTAAGTGATTCTTAATCTGAAACATACTATAGGTGTTGCAAAAATCTACAACACTTGTAAAGTGTTTCTAATATATTTAGTAACCATTTATAACTGTTTCAAATTAGTCCTTTTGTATAGTGCTCCATTGAACATATCAACAGAACTATTTCCATTTTGTTCCTTACTAAGGCAACAAGAAGGACTAACATCCTCATCAGCCTTATTAGCCACAATATTGTCAATCTCCTCAAACTGAACTATTTCATTCTCCTCAAATAGAACTATTTCATTCTGAGTACCATTTAAGTTGATCCCTTCAGAGTTTAGGGCATTAAAACTATTCCCATCCATATAAACACTTTGTATGTTTATTTCATCAGTAGCAGTCCTAATAGGGAGGGGTCTATCAGTGAAACACCCTACCTCCATTAAGGTCACTCACAAAGGGAATGCCTTAACTTCGGTGGAGGTTTATAAGTAAAATTCACAGATAAAACACAAGACAGATATATAGACACACATATATAAGCAGCGGAAAACAAAACGGACTTTTATTTCATAAATATGTATTCATACAAAACATTTCCATAATTGTTTCATAATAACTTCCAAAACATTACATCATCATTTCTGCCTTGATTATTAAATAAATAAGCATAAAACATAATAAAAGCTGTATAAATCCCCAAAGAACGTGTCCAAAAGCCATAGCCAAGGAAAGAGAGTCCAAACCATACATCTACTATCTTGAAGCTTGCAAAGAGTCTGACTAAGCTGGGTTGTTTCCTCCATGTGGACCTGGGGGGGGGGAAGGGAAGAAAAGAAGACGAAAGAAAAATAGAGTCAGACATAAAGCCTGGTAAGTCTAGTGACTCTTCAGTATGAGAATAAGAAAAAGGGCATGATAGGTATAAACTGGAAATAGGAAAGTATCATAAACTAAGATAAAGTAGTTTGAAACGAATATACTATCGCACCCCACACTATATCTCTGCACCCACTTGCATTGTCTCAACTGGCACCCCATGATCGAGGTGAAGTGATCCCCTTTCTAAAGATCGGCTCCTACTCGCAAAATCATATGTGTCATACGGCCCCCAATGATTGTAGATACCTATGCTGGTCCCACCATGGGGTGTATCAAGTCCCATGGTGGCGGCCCGACACAATCCTAGAATGCATAGGGTATACTACTGGTGCCCAGTGCCCTGTTTGTCTGCTCCGAAGTGTGTGCACGCCCGCACTCCGTTAGAACCCACACCGTTGCACCAACCGCCGTCGCTTTTGACTACTTACAATCAGCCTAGTAATTGTGCCCCACCCTGCCTAGTTTCAGGGTACCATGATACCTAATTGGGTTACTGCTGAAATGGGTCCCCATTACTAGGGTTTTCTAGTCAAACATGTTAAGTGGTTAAGTGTCTGTATTTACCTAACCCCACCCATCAGTTTAATTAACATGTTGAATTGGTTAAATGTTTTAGTTAAATTAACCCTACCATCCTGACTTGTCTGTCCTTAACTTTAATTAGTTAAAGCACCGACTACTCACATTAGACAGATATTGCTACGGTTACTGGATGTGTCGGTCGGTTCCGGATAGGTTTACACCGTAACTCAATCTAACCTCGGGTCCTTATTAGGCTCAATGCTTAACCTCTCACATTGGATAGGTATTGTTGTGACTACTGGACAGCCGAGCGGGTCCGGGCAGGTTTACATCACAACTCAATCCAACCTCGAGTTAAGCATACTCGTATTTTCTAAATTTACATATTTGTCTCTATTACTTGTTATATGTAAATTTGTTAACAATTAAATGTTGTGGCCCACTTTCCAAGTTCATCATTTTTGGTATAAGAATTTTATGCCATTTAAGTGCCACCAATTATTGGCATGTGCGAAACATGCCAATACTGTTGTATATAACGATGTTGTATACACAATTATATGATTTTTGTTTGATGATAACAACCAAATATATATATAATTATAAATGTGTATGTACTGTACTGTTTCATTTATACCACAACAAACAGGAATATAATATTTATATTCAAATAAAATACGACTGTACAAAAATTCAAATATTATCACAGTATTTTATTTAAATAGAAATATTTTATTTCATACTTTCAAACAGTACAACTATTTGTAACTTCACTATTTATACATTCACAGAATATTTGTACTTGTATATAAACAGAATAAAATAGACAAGTTCGTTTGACAACGATAAAATAATATTTTATTTCAATCAAACTTGTTTATTACAAACATCAGTACAATTCATATATATATACACATCTCCTCACTGCAACACTCATGCATTCACTCAGTTTACATTTCAGTATATAGATTTTTTTATTGACACATTCATACAGACTTTTATACATTCACCAACACTGTCTCTTCTGTCTTCAGTCTTCACAGCACTTCACTGTCAGTCCAGTCATCTTCTGCTATCCTGTCACATGAAACACACACACAGTACACTGCAATAGAAATAATACTGAACACATACAAATATAATTTTTAATTTTAAGAATTTTATTTGCCTCAGTTTTCTGGTGTGTTTCTCATCATTTTTCATGACTTGATCTGATTCATCTGTGTCTAGACAGACAGTTTGTATATGTACAGGGACAGGAAATTTTCTGATGGCTGCAAATACACACGTGTATAAATACACGTGTGCACTGCCTCGCCAATCAGTGTATACAGCTGTGGAGCAGTCACATGGACCAAGCTCGACACAGTGGAAATGTCAAAGTCAACAAAGCAAAATTCAAGCCATGGGGTCGAGTAACAAAGATCAAGCACTACTCACAAATACAAGCATATAGCAAAGATTTCAGGTGAAGCAGCAATGCATGGTGTGCATATATAGTTCAGCAGCAAGCTCAAAAATGGTGTGAACATGGTCTGCCTTAACTCGAGCTCAAGTGTACATGTAACAAGTGTACCATGTGTGTACACAAACATGAATGCAAATAAATAAGGGACGGTTTTCTTTGATACAAAGACAAATGGTGCAGCTCAATGCCAAACAGCATGATGAAGTAAAAAGTTCGAGCTCAACACAAATGGTCGAAGTGGTAATACATGCTACAGCAAAGCATGTGCACAACTACAATGTACACAATATTCATGGAGGCGCAAATACATGCATGTCAAACTAGCATGGATGAATGATGCAGACAATTTGAGTCAAGCACACCACAATCCACACAAGCAAGGCACAAATCAGCAACATGAATGCATGGAGACTGTTTGAAGGTGCACATTTATACAGAGATTGTTTTCATGTGCAACTAAGACACAGGGCAGTACTCATCACACAGGAAAATGGATGCAAACAAATGCGAGCATTTTTTTTTAAAGGTTTTGCATATGGGATGATATCAATGCAAAGTTTCCTGAAATTGTATATTGAAATGCAGTGATTCAGTGGTCAAGTTTTTGGCAAGAAAAGAAGTTAATTGATCTCCAGAAAATTACAAAATCACATGCAAGATTTCAGGAATGCAGAATTCCATCAAGGAGCCACAACATCAAATTCGAGTTAATTTCCAGAAATCAAATCAGTAAATAATATTTGTGGCAAGTTATTAAATCAGATCAAATATTTTACTGTGTTAAATTCGAGATTCAAAAATGACTAATTCAGGAAACAAATAAATTTCCATTCAACTTTGTTTCCAGAATATTTTCAACTCATTTTGGGCAACAGTTCAAAGCCAAGTCAATTCAGTTCAATTCAGGCAATAAACATCACGCAAGAAAAATGAGGACAGATTGAATTTGTTTACAAAGTGTTTCCAGAATTCATGCAAATCATAGTGCATAGCAATGGAAAGAAATGTTTCGAATTACTGAGATTGGCAAAAATCCATGGCAAATTCACAGAACAAAATAAGGGAATAAATCAAGTCCGTTTTCAATACTTATATGGCAAGAAATCAAACTCGAGCAAGTTTTGGGCAAAAGAATTCAAAGCAATTTCTATTTCCAGAAGTCCAGATTCATCTCAGCATTCACGGTTTTAAACAAGGCAACAAATTCAAATTCATTTCAATGTCGAGATGATTAAATCAAAAAGAGGAAACAGCAAATTATCGGGTCAAGCCAGTATACACAAAATCAGAGTTATTTTTAGGGTTTCGATTACCCTATATATATTACACACACAGATTCATCATAGGTGGGGCATCGAAAAATCCAACATAATCAGCTCAAAAATTCAAGGAGCAAAAATCAATTCAGAAATCACTCACATTTTTCGATCGCAAGTATTCCAGGCCAAATCAAATTGAAGAAAGGGAGCAACAGAGCATTCGAGCTTCAGAGATTTATCCATACATCAAGGATTGAATTCGATTTGGAATATAGGAGAGAAACCCTAGGTTTCGATTTCAAGCCGCCGCCATTTTCAATCTCCAGAGCAAAAGAAAATAGATCGGGCCAATAAAATGAAATAAGGGTGCAACACAATTGTAAATTGACCAGCCATGTTTTAAGAGGGATGACCCCTTATTTCTATTTCTTTTTGTCTAGGGTTTTAAAGTTGTTTATTTTTGCATTTCTTTTAATTTCTTTGTAAAATCGTTCAAACAGTTTTCTAGTCTGTAAAATTAGGGGTTACTGACTACAGGGTTGTAGGCAGGGAAAATCTGATCTTGGGGACAAAGATCAGTCAGGGTTTTTAGTATAGGGTTAGTACAGCAGCAGGTATTGCAAGTGTACAAAAATGTATAGGCGGTTACCGAGGGTCGCAAGTCTGTAAGTTTGTGTATGCGGGAGTCTGTATAATTCTATAATAAAAACCTTGGGGAATGCAGTAGTAGGCAGGGTTGCCGAAGCTGGGTATATCTGTGTGTTATTTATTTACAGCATTTATTTACTCTGATCATTATTTGTGCTGTGATATTTTTAATATTATATACTCAGTTAAAAAAATGTGATAAACCCTATTCACCCCCCTCTAGGGTTAATCTAGATCCAACATTTGGTATCAGAGCTTGGTTTTTTATTAACTCTAGAATCATGTTTTCCCCTTGTTGTCAGTCTTCTGAGAGTCTGTCCAGTTCATCTCCAGCTATTTTCAATGGAACAGATTTTTCAAACTGGAAATCCAAAATAGAATTTTATTTAAAATCTGTTAATATTAATTGTTGGGATATTGTTATCAATGGGAGTGATATGTCCGATAATAGAAACATTGTTTTCGATTCTCGTGCTATGAATATCATATTTGATTATCTCAGTACAGAACAGTTTATTCACGTATCTCATTGCTTGACTGCGCAGGATGTCTGGAGAACTCTCAACAAGCTCTATGGAAAAACTGACGACTGCTCAAAGCCCCAGAATGTCAACTCAAATTCAGATCTGTGCTTAGAAGGAGAAATAGATGGATCAAACGATGGAGAATCAAAAGATGCTGAAACTGAAAATCTCACATATGAAGATTTGGTTTATATGTGCACTGATTTAACTAAATCTGTTGATAAACTCCAATCTAAAAACAAATCTCTTAAATCTATGAATTCTGAGTTAACTGGCAAAATTGATGATTTGGAATCACAACTTAAATCGTTTAAAAACTCTTCAAAGTCTGATTGTAAAAATTGTCTGAAATTGGAAACCAATCTTGTTCATCTCAATAAAAATATTCAAAAGTTTGAAAAAGAAATTCTTATCTTAAAAGAAAACAAGATTGGGTTATCAAGTTTGAATAATTTTTTACAAAAGGAATTTGAAATTTTTAAGACTGATATATACCAAATTTAAAATTGCTGAAAATGAAAATTTGGTGAAAAGTGGTTTGATTTTGAAAGAACTTGAAAATGAGATTGAAAAATCCAAGAATTTTGTGTCTGAAAAGCAAAAACGATTTGAACTTGAAATTTTCAAATCCCAAGCCAAAATTAAATTGCTTGAAAATGAGAATTTGGTTTTGAAACAGTCTAGTGCTGAACAGAAGATCGCTGTAAATAATTGCTCAAATTTATTAAAAGAAAATAGCGATCTAAAATCCAAAATTCAACGATTAGAATCAACTTTGGATAAATTTTCTAATGGGGAAAAATCGTTGAATATGCTATTACAAAACCAAGTTTCTATTGGAAATAAATCTGGTCTTGGCCTTGGGAATATCAATCGTTTTGATAGGATGAATTCAAATGATTATAAAGACACTTCAAATTATCTTGGAAAAGATGGTTTTGAATTTTTAAACTCTGGCAATTCAAAAGATTTTTTGAAACATAAACAAAATAAGAATTTGTTTTATAACAAATCATTCTATCATTCTTGGACCTCAAAAAGAAGTAAAGTGAATTCGTCTAATTTCAAACAGATCTGGGTCCCTAAAGGTACTTTGGTAAATTCTGATGGATTGTTATATAAACAAGTTTGGGTACTTAAAGCTATGAACAAAACTGTGAGTGGTTTTACAAATTTTGTTAGACCACTCGATTCTCTTAACTGTTAGGTACCAGAGGTGGCTGAGGAACTGCTAATCAAAAGAGATTTGAGTTCAAGCTGCTCAATGCTTATGTAATCATTCACAGTTCCTTAAGCCAAGACTGTTGAGGTAGAGATTCTGATTTACACTGGTTTCTGGTATGATCTCTAAACTCACCTCTGTAAATATTTTCTGTTTTCTTTTGTTTTTTCTTCTTCTCCCTTCTATCTCTTGCTTCTGTCTATTCTGATTTGATTTATCACTGCCATATTTTTTTGTGCTTCTTGAATTGCAGTATTCATCATATTCTGGAATTTTGTTTTGCGTGTATAGAACTCTGATATTTTTAATTATTTCCAGATCTTGTACTTAATCGTGTAAATATCTGCAATTATTTTGAAGTATATTTTTATTTCTGAATTCATAACTGTGTTGATGTATTCGTGCCATATCTTGAACACTGTTAATTTGAATTCTAAATTTTTGAAGATCTGAATAATTAATGAAATTTCACACTCTTATGCTGTTTTGAGTTTCTTTCAATTAATTTTGGAAACGCTTAAAATATTATACTCATTACAGTACACTCTGTTATTTATCAGTTGTGATAATTTCTTTAATTTTTCAGATTGGCTTAGACATTTTTTAATCTGTCTTACATCTTGAATTTCACCGTTATTCATGATCATCTGGTTTAGATTTTTTTGTTTTTTGAGATCATTTGAAATTTTTGATATTTTGAATCTCACACACCTCTCAAATCTGAAGTTATTAATTATGTGTGATTGATTCATTGTATCTCATGATTTACATTTGTTCAAATGATTTCGAATAAACCATTATTTTTGGATCATGAATTATTATTCAGTCTTAATGTAAATGATTTGAAATCTCTCTTGTGATTGTCAAAAATATTTGTGAAAACTCTTTTGAAAATATGGTCATAAGTATCATTATTATTGTATGATTATTTGATTTGAATATATATTTGTTTAAAATCATTTGAAATTATTTATTTATTGAATCTCACACATAATTTTGAATCTGAAATATAACCTGGTGTGATTGATTCGTTAAATACTAATACTTTCACTTTTCTTCAAATGATTTAAAATAAAGTGTAACAACCCGTAAAATGCGAGCCAGTTTGAAATTTTTATTTTAGCGATTTTAGCGAATTTTGAATATTTAAAATGGAATATTTTAAATAATATCGACGAGAAATTTATTTTGAATATAATTCGACGTATATATTTATATACGTCGTCGTTAGAATATAAATATTTATATATAATTATAAAAGGAATTGAAAATGGCGCGGTAGTTTGAAAATTCGATTTCTAATTTCAAATGAATATACAGAATTCGTTTTAAGTCGGAATTGGACGAAACAAGAAATATTTGAATCTGATGAAGAATATCTTTCTAATGAAGTTGACAAACTGGGATTTCACTTTAGAAATGATAGGATACGTCCAGTTGAAAATTCAGAATAGTCGCTGTAGAATTTATATATATTTTATATAATATAAAGGCCTTGAAAATAGCCCTTTTTGCAAACGGCCTCGGATTTCGACGAAACCAGTTTTGTTGGGTCCGGGATGTAAAGTTATTGCTAGGTTCCAAATTTCATAATTTTTCGAATCAATATGTGAGCGTGATAAAGGAAAACGTGTTTTGACCATTTCAGTTGATTTTAATCGACTGGAAATTGGCCATTTTTCAAACGGTCTCAGAATTCGACGAAACTAGTTTTGTTAGGACCGTATCGTCAATACGAAGCTAGAAAATATTTTTATGGAATTTATAGAGTTGTTATGTGACCCCGGTAATTTGAAATGTACGTTTAAAATTCAATATAAGGATTTAAATGTTAATTTGAATGAAAACTGGATGAAACAGTTGAATGGGCCTACGAAACATATCCCATTGCGTTCGTAATGGGGGTATTTAGCTAGGAGCGCCAGTCGTTAGAGTTCGTTTGGAATTCGTAACAATACACGAATTATATTAGAAATTAAATAATAATAAAAATATATATATACACTTTTGACTAGGGTCAAACCCTCACAATTCGATTTCCTGGTCAACGAACAGAAAGAAACCCGCCGCTCATTCAATAATAACGACCGATATTTCCCAAATTAAAATTCCTTCAATCTCCTAATCGCAATCGACTTCGAAGCTGATTTCAACACGAAAATGGAAGAAGGAAGTGTGATCTTTAAATCTAAGTGGGTAGGATCGTTTTTCATCAGCGGTTTGGCTCGATTTTCTACCTGGAACACCCGCTGTTCGCGCGCAAGCCAGGGGAGATGGGGACCGCCGAGTGGGCACTGATGACGAGCGTTGGGGAGCTCAGGTGGAGGCGCACCTCGGGGCATGCTCCGATTGAACTCTGGCGCGGCGGATAAAGGGCAATGGTGAACCCTAGTTTTCGAGGGTGGGTTTCAAGAAGCCGATGTCGGCCTGGAAGCTTCAGAACGTGACGAAGAAGAAAGGTGATTTTCTTTATTTAAATAGTAATAAAATTTACCTCTTCATAGTATAAAATAAAATATAAAATCAGTTTTATATAGTTTTTAAAACCAAGTTTATACAGTTTTCCAAATGGATAATAAAGCAATTTTTAAATCTGAAAACATTTTTTTTAAATCTGAAAATATGTGGTCTTTAAAACAGAAATATATAAAATAAAAACAGCTTTGATTTTTACGAATAAAAATGTTGTCTTTTATATGTAAAATAGCGAATAAAAATGTTGTCTTTTATATGTAAAATAGCGAATAAAAATGTTGTCTTTTATATGTAAAATAGCGAATAAAAATGTTGTCTTTTATATGTAAAATAGCGAATAAAAATGTTGTCTTTTATATGTAAAATAGCGAATAAAAATGTTGTCTTTTATATGTAAAATAGCGAATAAAAATGTTGTCTTTTATATATTGAACTTCGAAATAAAAAATATGGTTTTTATATATTGAACTTCGAAATAAAAATATGATTTTTATATATGGAATACCGAAGTAAAAATTCGATTTTTACATAGGTAGTGAAAGCGGGCAACGAAGATGACGAAGATGCGGTAGCGACGAAGGTTTCTGCAAATGAAGTGCCGTGGAGCTAGGATAGCTATAAGTGAGAATTTCTCACCTTTCAATTTCATTTTCTAGTTATATATATATACTAGGATGCAGACGGTGCTTAGTAGCACCCGACACAATCGTCCACAGACCATGGACTTGTTTGTTTGGTTGCGTAGATTAGTTGGATTATTTGATTGAAATTGAATTGTGTGGTGAAATGAATTGATTTGATTGATGTGTGAATGGCGTGGGCCTTCATTAGACCGGGGATAAGGCTAGGCCTTGTCCCGTTTCTAGTATCGTGCCGTTATGCCGCCGAAATTTTCTAAAATATGTTAGAAAAATAAAAATATCATTTTATTTAAAGAATGAACTGAATAGAAATTCATATGTTGGAATAAAATGTTTATCGTTAAAAATATAATTTTTAACGTGAATGTGAATAAATAAATATTCATTTACAAACCGGACGGTTTGTTTATGTACACCTATTTGAAGGACATTGATTGGGTCGATAAATTTTACACATCGCCCAACTGCACAAATAAAATATTTGTTTGATTGTTTGAAACCCCACACGGGTGTTAGGATGAAATATGTAGTTCACTCATCCTAATTGATTAAATATGTCGATCGATTGATTGACAGGCTGTTATAAGCGTTGAATATCTATATTTGATGCTTATACAGTGTAGTGCACTTTGGTTGATGGTTGATTATTTTTCAATGCTATTATATACATGTGTTGTATGGAAATCCATATAATTAACTTTATATGGTAATTGATTGGGCCTCATTCCGATTTGAAAAATAAAGAATATTATAAAATAAAAGTTCATGTGTTGAACGAAATATTTTAGTAATAAAACTTACATCTTTATCATTATAAAATAAAAGTTCATGTGTTGACAGTACTCATTCATTGAGATTGGTCATGTGTTGAACGAAATATTTTAGTAATAAAACTTACATCTTTATCATTATAAAATAAAAGTTCATGTGTTGACAGTACTCATTCATTGAGATTGGTCATGTGTTGAACGAAATATTTTAGTAATAAAACTTACATCTTTATCATTATAAAATAAAAGTTCATGTGTTGACAGTACTCATTCATTGAGATTGGTCATGTGTTGAACGAAATATTTTAGTAATAAAACTTACATCTTTATCATTATAAAATAAAAGTTCATGTGTTGACAGTACTCATTCATTGAGATTGGTCATGTGTTGAACGAAATATTTTGATAATAACGACTATTTTGAAAAAAAAGAAATATTTGAAATAGAAGATTTGAAAATAAAGGAATATATGAAGCCGTGTTGATTAGATTGACGCCATTTTGACGTGAACGATATTTGAATCGATTTTGAAACGATTTCGAAATGAATTGAATTGAAAACGATTTCGAAATGAATTGAATTGAAAACGATTTCGAAATGAATTGAATTGAAAACGATTTCGAAATGAATTGAATTGAAAACGAATTCGAATTGAATTGAAAGTGAATTGAAATGAATTCAAATTGAATTGAAATTTGAATTGAATAGAAATGAGTTTTGAAACGAATCTATAAAGAAGAATTCAATTTTGCTTTGAATTGAAATGGAAGTTGAAATGGATTTTTGAAACGAATTCAAAACTATTTATATAATTCGTTTTAAATAGAAACCGACGAAATATATATTATATATATTATATATATAACATAATGGCCTGAATAGAACGCGCCGCGCCGCGGCAGTTCGTAAATTTCGACCATTTATTTCAAACGGACATTGCGGGAGATCCGACCGTCGGATTCTCCTAAAACCGGAACCGTTGGGTTCGTATCGAAAAGAGCTTTCTAACGAATATTAGAAATTCAAAATCTAACGGTTGGATTTGGAATTATGTCCAAATCAAATTCGAAAAAGGTCGCTGTAAGTGCAGTTCGATGGCCATTGATGGAAATCGACTGTACGGGCCTTGATAAAATTATTAAAAATAGCAATAATTTATGTAAAATCATAAGAAATGATTTAGAAAGAATTGGGATGAAAAACTCCATATTTGAAAAGATAAAAATAGATTTTTATCGAAATGAACTAGTTTTGAACTAGAATTATAATTCTATTTATTTTTAAATAAATAAATTGAATTTGAAAAAGGTTTTAAAAATAACCAAAATTTCCATTGATTGCATTGGAGTGGATTGGAATCGAAATTGTCTTCGGAATATTTCGATGTTGGAATTCGTGATTATACAGATGTTGTTATGGAAATTTGAAAGATATATATTTATATCGTTATTTCCAATACGACATTTGTTAATCGTGGAATTTGATATTGAATATAAGCCGGGATATTTTCTATTCAGAGCCTTGTATTTAATATCAAATGTGATTTGGGTTTGTCGTGAATGGTGTCTTCACTAACACTGTTCTTGAACCCAGTTGAGAAAAGATTAAATCTTTTTATTTAGATTTAATGAAGTGTACCAATTAAATAATATTTAATTGGAATTGAATCGATATTGATTTTGGGTTTATCGTGGACAGTGTTTTAAATAACACTCGTTCTTTAACCCGATCATTGATGAAATGTGATTTTGGGGTTGTCGTGAACGGTATCTTCAATAATACAGTTCTTAGACCTAAAGAAGTTAAGAAAATCAGAAACTAACTGGAGATTAGTTAAGTTGAATAGTTTCCGAGGTATTGATCTGATGTTGGTTTCGGCCTTCGGGATTAATACTTAGGGAATTGCTCACTTGCTAATTTACAATTAGGGACTGATTGAAATGTGATGTGATTTTGGGTTTATCGTGAACCGTGTTTTAAATGACACTGATTCTTTAACCCAGTCACAGATTAAAACTAAGTGGAGTTTTAACGAATCTTTAATCAGATTGAAATAATCGAAATGGAGTATCACCAGTTTTGCTCCAGGCGATAGTTAAATCTTTAATTAGATTTGAACGTGAAATGGTAATTGAATTTACCGATAACACTGTGGTGTTAGATATGAAGTATTACCAGTTTTACTTCAATGGATAAATAGGTTGGGATTGGGAAATTAAAACCAATGATTACTTCGGTAAGGTTCGTTAATCTCGACTAGTTGAATCGAAATTCAAAAGAAGAATATATTCAAGAAATTATCTTGGATAAAATTAATGGGAACCTTTTCCCCTATGAATGTGAAAATTAGAAACTAACTGTCGGTTAGCCGAGCAGAATGGTTCTCTGGATATTGATCTGATGTTGGTTTCGGCCTTCGGGGTTAATATTTGGGGAATTATTCTCTTGATTAATTTACTGTTAGTGACTGATGAATTGGAATGAGGCGTATGTTGTGTTCGTGTAACACTTTTATAATATATACGCGAGTTATTCGGAAAGACCGGGTTTATCCCATTCTGAATAACTGATACGACGATAAGTCGAAGATGAAGACGATGGTCGAAGACCGGAAGTCTTCACGTCGTTTGGGTGATAACTGATGATCTTGATTGGGCTGTACACCCAAGAAGATGGAAACAGTTGGTGATCGTCCAGACGTATTTGGAGATCGATGGATATGCGGGGTACTAGGTGCCTCCGGTTTCGTTCAGACCCAGAACGGACTTGTAAATGGACGGTGTGTCTGACATTGGATTTTAGTCCGTGTGATCGATCTCTATTAAATATATATCTGTTTGGCGGCGGAGAATTTATTCTCTTGCTTAACGCCCTTCTCTGAGACGTACGAGCTCAGGGGTTATATATTGATGGATATCAATCGCATGGAGTGAATTGCCTGTGTGGCATACCTAAGTGGCAATTGATCGAGGCTTCTGTTGAAAAGCAAAGTCTTGTGGTTGATGATCGAAGCACGGCCTTTGTGGCGTAGCTTTGTGTAACGTTGATTCGCGAGTATCACACCCGGTATGAATCAAAAACGGGAGACGGGCCTCAGGGAGGACATGCGTTTCTTTCTAGTTAGGAGTGGCGTCAGTGCTTGAACTGGCTGACGAGTTTGACTCATGTGGATGTTACCTATTATTACTTGCTGAAAAGCGAGGCGCCTCGTGATATCAGTTTCGGCCGATGCTTCTGGTCGGCTGACGGGCCAGACTTACGCCCCAAAGGGTGGGGAAACGCATGTTCAGGCATTTTAATCCACATCGGTGGACCTGCCCTGACGATCCAAGGGTCACTCGAGCTCTGATCCTGAGGGGCGGACTAGAGCGTCTCGAATCGGTAGAGGATCTTGCCCCTAGCCTCGGTTCATACCATAAATGATAACCCAACTTCCAATACGTCGTCTTGCGGTTTTGATTGTAAACTTATATATGGCGACATAGTGTTATGGGCCATTCATGCCGCCTATGATTGATACTTATGATTTGAAGTTGTTTTATACACTATGCACTTATTAATAGTATCAAATGATTTGTTTTAAACGTATCAAGCATTCTTTGGCTGTTATAAGGGAAAACCCTATCCCCCGGCTTGCGTTTGCATTGTGTGATAGGACCTGGGTCTTATAACAGCTTCATTTATCTTTATTTAGCATTGCGCTGTTTGTTTTATGCACTGGTATTCTTGGGAGGAAACCCGTTTCGTATTATACGGCGTGGTCCCTTGATTTACCTAATGATTTAAAATAAAGATTAATAACTGTTTTAGTTCTCACACCAGTCACATGACTGACCTGGAGTTTATTGTTTTAACCTAAACTCTGGGTGCCCTTATTTTGACACGGGCAGCTAGTAGTTTTGGTTTTGCAGATGTATATTCACAGGATCCTGGTTTACAGCTGGAATGATATCCGGAAAGCTTTGTATCCGTATATCTCTTCTAGTTGTGCATTGTATTATTATCCGCTGCGATGTATTTAAATGTAATTTAAATCTCTGATATTTCTGTGTAATATTCTTTTATACTCTGTATATTCTTGTAATCTGATGCATTGTTGTAATATACAGTGGAATGTTCTTTTATATGCGTTCTGTTGTGGCTTGTTCTCGAACTATCCGACACTTTCCTTTACGGGGAAGTTACGGGTCTTTACATAAAGTATATTTTTAATCTGGGATCATGGAATATTTTTTGTGACCATCATCTTGACTTGCTTGCTTGGAAACTGTCTTTGTACTGCTCTGATACTGTTTTCAAATAACTGCATGCTTTCATCTGACTGCTGCTCTGATACTGTTTCAAATAATTGCTTGTTCTTGTCTGCAGGTTTGAAAAATGTGCAAATTTGTTAATTCTGTCTGTTTTGGGCTTTGTGATTAAAATTTGTTAATAGAGACACCAAGTGGTATCAAAAGTGCTTATATTTGTTTCACCCATCTGTACTGAGATTCAAATTTTCACCTTGTATAGATCCACACATTTTTTTTTGCCTTATACAAATAAATGTGCTAAATTTGTCTGGCTAAGTTTGTATTTAAATTTCTTTGGTCTGAGATGTCCATGATAGTCCATCAGGGTGTAATTAAATTCCTCGAAAAAGGAGACTACAATTGGTATCAGCTTTTGCATCCATCTATTTTTGAATTTTCACCTTGTATAGACACCATACACATTTTTTCCCCTTGTATAAATCTGTATAAATTCTTCTTGTAATTGATTTTCAATTTTAAAATTATCTATTTTTTATTCATTCAGAAATTGAAATCAATATCCAATTTGTGCTGTGTTTATAATTCATCAAAATTATTATCAGTTTTTGAAATTGTGATGAATTGTGACTGCAGTATATTTCACAACAAGAGGAGATTTTATTTGGATTTTCATGATGGTTGAATATTTATTATAATATCTTTGAACTGGAAATTATTTCACGACCATCTCCTTTATCTATCACCCGTCTGCCATCCATCATGATTTTATATTAATGTGGAGAGTTTATTTTTTTTAAAGGAAAAATCATCTTGTTTTAAAACAGTGAAAATTATTTGTGATAGAAATGAGACTATATTATTATTCAGAATTAGTGAGAATTGAAAATTTTCAATAATCCTGATACAGTCGAGCTTATTTCATAATATAATTAATTTAGAAATTTATTTCACAGTCCATTTCTGTACCTGCCACATTTCTATCATTCATATTGGTTTCATATACCGAGGAGTTTTTCCTTTATAAAGCTGAAAATGATAAAAATATAATAAATATATAAGAGTGTCTCTAACCTCATTTAAAAACCCAAGCTCTGGTTATGCATGGTTATGAGACGTCTTATAATTTAAGCTGCGACTGATCCCATTTGAAAATCCAAGCTCTGGTTATGCGTGGTCAGTGTGCTCTTAAATAAAAAGAAAAAGAAAAAGGAAAAATGTGCTATAAATATAAATTAATCTGAAATTCTCCTTGGTGTTTATAAAAACCAGCCTATCAATCCATCTTTCTAATCTGTGAAATGTGTTGAAATCTTATGAAATATTATGATTTGTTGATTGATAGCTATTGGGATTTGAGATTATTTTATTTTGTCACTTAGATTGAATCATTAATTATAGTCTAAATCCATCACTGTTTTTGTGCTTCAATTTTATAATATTCTTTTGGAAATAATTGGAAAATATTCATATTTTTAAAACTCTCTCCATTATATATAAAATTCATCGTAAATCCGTCATTCTCTACAATGTGAAATATGCCACCAGTTCTTAGTTTATTATGATTTTTGTTTGACTGATTGAGATTTATGATGATCGTTCTTTCTCTTAAGCTGAAATTATATTTTTAGTCAATTTTCATCTGTATTTTAAAATCTGTATCCTTTTGATGATAACAAAAGGGGGAGAATGAATTAGATTTTGATTTATGAGTAAATATTTTATAAATATTTTTACTTTTGAATCAGAATTCATTATCATTCAGTTCAATTCACTCATGCACAGTTATAGGGGGAGTTTTCTGTTGTAGGGGGAGCAAATAAATAGGGGGAGTTCAATATTCAATGTCAAACACATTTATTGTAATCAAAATCTCTTATTTGTTTGTCATCATCAAAAGGGGGAGATTGTTGTATATAATGATGTTGTATACACAATTATATGATTTTTGTTTGATGATAACAACCAAATATATATATAATTATAAATGTGTTTGTACTGTACTGTTTCATTTATACCACAACAAACAGGAATATAATATTTATATTCAAATAAAATACGACTGTACAAAAATTCAAATATTATAACAGTATTTTATTTAAATAGAAATATTTTATTTCATACTTTCAAACAGTACAACTATTTGTAACTTCACTATTTATACATTCACAGAATATTTGTACTTGTATATAAACAGAATAAAATAGACAAGTTCGTTTGACAACGATAAAATAATATTTTATTTCAATCAAACTTATTTATTACAAACATCAGTACAATTCATATATATATACACATCTCCTCACTGCAACACTCATGCATTCACTCAGTTTACATTTCAATATATAGATTTTTTTATTGACACATTCATACAGACTTTTATACATTCACCAACACTGTCTCTTCTGTCTTCAGTCTTCACAGCACTTCACTGTCAGTCCAGTCATCTTCTGCTATCCTGTCACATGAAACACACACACAGTACACTGCAATAGAAATAATACTGAACACATACAAATATAATTTTTAATTTTAAGAATTTTATTTGCCTCAGTTTTCTGGTGTGTTTCTCATCATTTTTCATGACTTGATCTGATTCATCTGTGTCTAGACAGACAGTTTGTATATGTACAGGGACAGGAAATTTTCTGATGGCTGCAAATACACACGTGTATAAATACACGTGTGCACTGCCTCGCCAATCAGTGTATACAGTTGTGGAGCAGTCACATGGACCAAGCTCGACACAGTGGAAATGTCAAAGTCAACAAAGCAAAATTCAAGCCATGGGGTCGAGTAACAAAGATCAAGCACTACTCACAAATACAAGCATACAGCAAAGATTTTAGGTGAAGCAGCAATGCATGGTGTGCATATATAGTTCAGCAGCAAGCTCAAAAATGGTGTGAACATGGTCTGCCTTAACTCGAGCTCAAGTGTACATGTAACAAGTGTACCATGTGTGTACACAAACATGAATGCAAATAAATAAGGGACAGTTTTCTTTGATACAAAGACAAATGGTGCAGCTCAATGCCAAACAGTATGATGAAGTAAAAAGTTCGAGCTCAACACAAATGGTCGAAGTGGTAATACATGCTACAGCAAAGCATGTGCACAACTACAATGTACACAATATTCATGGAGGCGCAAATACATGCATGTCAAACTAGCATGGATGAATGATGCAGACAATTTGAGTCAAGCACACCACAATCCACACAAGCAAGGCACAAATCAGCAACATGAATGCATGAAGACTGTTTGAAGGTGCACATTTATACAGAGATTGTTTTCATGTGCAACTAAGACACAGGGCAGTACTCATCATACAGGAAAATGGATGCAAACAAATGCGAGCATTTTTTTAAAAGGTTTTGCATATGGGATGATATTAATGCAAAGTTTCCTGAAATTGTATATTGAAATGCAGTGATTCAGTGGTCAAGTTTTTGGCAAGAAAAGAAGTTAATTGATCTCCAGAAAATTACAAAATCACATGCAAGATTTCAGGAATGCAGAATTCCATCAAGGAGCCACAACATCAAATTCGAGTTAATTTCCAGAAATCAAATCAGTAAATAATATTTGTGGCAAGTTATTAAATCGGATCAAATATTTCACTGTGTTAAATTCGAGATTCAGAAATGACTAATTCAGGAAACAAATAAATTTCCATTCAACTTTGTTTCCAGAATATTTTCAACTCATTTTGGGCAACAGTTCAAAGCCAAGTCAATTCAGTTCAATTCAGGCAATAAACATCACACAAGAAAAATGAGGACAGATTGAATTTGTTTACAAAGTGTTTCCAGAATTCATGCAAATCATAGTGCATAGCAATGGAAAGAAATGTTTCGAATTACTGAGATTGGCAAAAATCCATGGCAAATTCACAGAACAAAATAAGGGAATAAATCAAGTCTGTTTTCAATACTTATATGGCAAGAAATCAAACTCGAGCAAGTTTTGGGCAAAAGAATTCAAAGCAATTTCTATTTCCAAAAGTCCAGATTCATCTCAGCATTCACGGTTTTAAACAAGGCAACAAATCCAAATTCATTTCAATGCCGAGATGATTAAATCAAAAAGAGGAAATAGCAAATTATCGGGTCAAGCCAGTATACACGAAATCAGAGTTATTTTTAGGGTTTTGATTACCCTATATATATTACACACACAGATTCATCATAGGCGGGGCATCGAAAAATCCAACATAATCAGCTCAAAAATTCAAGGAGCAAAAATCAATTCAGAAATCACTCACATTTTTCGATCGCAAGTATTCCAGGCCAAATCAAATTTAAGAAAGGGAGCAACAGAGCATTCGAGCTTCAGAGATTTATCCATACATCAAGGATTGAATTCGATTTGGAATATAGGAGAGAAACCCTAGGTTTCGATTTCAAGCCGCCGCCATTTTCAATCTCCAGAGCAAAAGAAAATAGATCGGGCCAATAAAATGAAATAACGGTGCAACACAATTGTAAAATGACCAGCCATGTTTTAAGAGGGATGACCCCTTATTTCTATTTCTTTTTGTCTAGGGTTTTAAAGTTGTTTATTTTTGCATTTCTTTTAATTTCTTTGTAAAATCGTTCAAACAGTTTTCTAGTCTGTAAAACTAGGGGTTACTGACTACAGGGTTGTAGGCAGGGAAAATCTGATCTTGGGGACAAAGATCAGTCAGGGTGTTTAGTATAGGGTTAGTACAGCAGCAGGTATTGCGAGTGTACAAAACTGTATAGGCGGTTAGCGAGGGTTGCAAGTTTGTGTATGCGGGAGTCTGTATAATTCTATAATAAAAACCTTGGGGAATGCAGCAGTAGGCAGGGTTGCCGATGCTGGGTATATCTGTGTGTTATTTATTTACAGCATTTATTTACTCTGATCATTATTTGTGCTGTGATATTTTTAATATTATATACTGAGTTAAAAACTGTGATAAACCCTATTCACCCCCCTCTAGGGTTAATCTTGATCCAACAAATACATATATTTTTCACCAATTTATATCAAGTTTCCTATAATTACCAATTTTTTCCAACGTTACCCCGTCTAATTATTAGGATAACAATCTTAGCCTAATTTTTCGTCCGCATGATTTTTAACATATAATATTAGGCTAAAAACTTAGCCTAATTTAGCGTACACAAAATTGGCATAAAGAAATTCATAAACGTAAACATGAAATAGGTGTAAACTTGGCATTTTTGGCATAGTCAATATGAACATCATAGGTGTGAACCTGCAAAGTAGTCAACATGAATATCATAGGTGTGAACTTGCAATGTAGACTAAATCAACATACATATATGTGAATTTGCAACATAGACTAAATCATGGGTTTCAACTTGTCATGTGAACTTGCATTGAAAAGGGAAATCTAACTAAACAGGTGTCACATGAATTAGCATATGATTTAGACAACATAAGTCTAAACATGTTTAGATTTAGGCATAACATCGAACATCACTAGCATATGACAAGAGTATGACATGTCCATAAAGTATGTATAATTTTATCACATGTATGAACTAGATCCAATCATGTTTACTACTATAACATGAAACTTGTATTAAAATGGATCTTGGCATGGATCCAATTATGAACTTTGTAACTTTTGTATAAACATATGAGCATGTATATGAACTTAATCATTTAGGCATAGAAGTTCTATTGTACAACATATAACTTGTCATAATCACCTAAACATATAGGTGTAGATATGAACCAAATAACTTGTATGTGAATTTGAATAGATCCAACATCAACTAGATTAATCCACAAACATTCTAATGGATCCAACATCAAATCAATTATACCACAAACATCCTAATACCATTCACAACACATTCATTGCAACACATAGATATGAATTAACATTGTCGTTGTACAATAGCACAATTCCATTTCCATTTTACATCGAATCAAATCTTAATTTTATTCCCATCGGAAAAATCACTATACTTACAACAAAGGACGAACTTGAATTCTGGATTGTGAGTTCTGAATTTGCAATGCTTTCCTTTGGGTAGATAAACATTGTTTGAATCTTGTTTTTACTTTTGTTTTGCTCGTCTCAAATCTTTCTTCAAGTGGAGGCTACTCTTGGCTTCCTTCCAGCAGCATGACGGCTCTAGCTCTATTTTATTTGTGTGAATTTAGGTTGAGACTAAGGTTGTTTATATAGGATTTCAAACTAATTAGAGCCGTCGATGAATATAGAGTTAATCAAGGCCATCCATCTCAAGAGAAGCCAATCAGAAAGTGACAAGTCAGCCCTAGTGACATAGCCAAGCCCCAGAAACCGAGCCAGGACCAGACCAAGCAGGTCAGGTCGACCAGGCAAGTCGACCTGTAGGTCGACCCCCAGGTCGACTACATAGTCGACCTGGGTACCTAGGTCGACTCCCAGGTCGACTACATAGTCGACCTGGGTCCTGGGCGGGAAAATTCCCGCCCAACCCAGTTCTGTTCCAGTTTTTGAATTTTGAATTTGTTTATGGGCTGTTTGAATTTTAAATCGAATTCTGAAACTTCCGGAGGTCATAACTCCTTCATACGGAGTCCGATTTATGCAAACTCGGACTCTATCTCAAGAAGAATTCCGAGACGAACGCAATGGCGTAACCCTTTTCCCTTAATTCTATCATTTAGAATTAATTATACTTCAATTTGTTAATTTACTGTTAATAGAAAATTTGGGGTGTTACATTCTCCCCTCCTTAAAGGATTTCGTCCCCGAAATCTTCAAGTCTAGAAGAACGTATATCCTAACATCCAATCGTCCATCTACTCAACCAACAAACACAGGCATCCATTGTCCTTAAAAGACTTCTAATGCTTCATGATCATATGCATAGTGTGTGTATATGTCCCTATCTAATGCAAAAATTAGGCGGTCTACTGATTCAGTTGACCTCCTTAATATGAATCATGTAAGTGTCATGAATCCATTATGTATGCAAATTTTCCCTACTCATAATTCTACATGAGTGCGCAATCATTCATACAAATGCGATATCCATATGACAACATATCAAGTTTCAACCACATACAAATATGAATACATATATGCATATGCAATATGAAGTGACTGAGACGATCTAAAACCTAGGTTGTGTGTGTATATGCATCCACGAGCAACCACTTGCAACCACTTGCAGCCATCAATCATAACATGTTTCAATTACATGTTTACATCCAAAGGGGTTTCTACCTAAGGATAAAGGATAATATCGAGGAGATATACCTAAAAAGATAGATACATGCACAACTTAAGGAAAATGAGAAATCAAAGATGTACCCTCAAAAAGAAAAGGGTAGGCCGCGTGTATTCTGTCCTCAGTTTCCCAAGTCGCGTCTTCCTCGGCGTCGCTCCACTGAACTTTGACAAGCTTGACTTCGCGGTTGCATAGCTTTTTCACCTCAGTTCCTAAGATGCGGGTTGGAACTCTCCTTACAGTTGCTTCGTGTTCCACTTCGGCTTCTTCTAGAATGCTTGGCTCCACCACTTTCGCAGATTCGTGTAAACATTTCCGGAGATTAGAAACATGAAAGACATTGTGAATTCCAGCCAACCTTTCGGGCAGCTCTACTCTATAAGCCATCTTCCCAATCTTCTCGATGATAGGGAACAGTCCTACAAACCTTGGTGCTAGCTTTCCTGCGGATCCAAAGCGAACGACGTTCCTTAAAGGAGATACCTTAAGGAAAACCCTGTCCCCAACCTCAAACTCAAGGTCGGTCCTTCTTTTGTCTGCGTAGGATTTTTGTCTATCTTGGGCAGTCTTCATTCTCCTTCGTATCAATTCCATTTTTTCTGAAGTCTCTCTAATCATGTCTGGCCCAAGTATAAGCTTGTCTGTAGACTCCCACCAACAAGTTAGTGATCGGCACGGTCTTCCATATAGAGCTTCGAAGGGCGCCATGTCGATGGTGGCTTGGTAGCTGTTGTTGTAGGAGAATTCCACTAAAGGAATATGATCCTCCCATGTCCCTCTGAAGTCAAGAACGCACAGTCTCAGAAGATCTTCTAATACTTTGTTCACCCTTTCCGCCTGACCATCGATTTGGGGGTGATAGGTCGTGCTCAAGCATAACTGTGTGCCTACAGCTTCTTGCAGACTCCGCCAAAATTCGCTTGTAAAGATAGGATCTCGGTCACTCACTATGCTGGAGGGTATTCCATGGAGTCGAACTATTTCCTTGAGATAAAGAGAAGCTAGAGACGAGGCAGTCCTTCTACTCTTGATAGCTATAAAGTGGGCGCTTTTTGTGAGCTTGTCCACTATTACCCAAATGCTAGTATTACCCCTTCTTGACCTAGGCAACCCATCAATAAAGTCCATTGAAATGCTATCCCACTTCCATTGCAGGACTTCTAGAGGATGAAGCAGTTCTCCAGGCTTCTTTTGTTCCGCCTTGACCTGTTGGCATATCACGCACTTAGAAACGAAATCTTCCACATCCTTTTTCATGTCGCTACAAAAGAAAACTCTCTTTACGTCCTTGTACATCTTGTCTCCACCTGGGTGTATTGTCATCTTGGAATGATGTGCTTCCTTGAGAACCATCTTTACTAAATCCCTTGCTTGTGGGACACATAGTCTTCCATCTCGTCTCAGCCAACCCTTATCATCGATGGAGTACCTATTGAGGTGACTGTAAGTTTCACCCCTAATTAGTTTATCAATCACATCCACAAGCTGAGGGTCTTCACGTTGTGCGGCCCCTATTGAGTCTAAAAGAGTGGGGCGTACTTCTAGTGATGCCAACAAACCAGGTACAAAATCAGAGGAGGGCCTAAAGTCAAAACTGGCTATATACTCCAAACTTTGCCTTTTTACAAAGAGAGGGCTTAAGGCCAGCTTCTTTCTACTCAAGGCATCTGCTACTACGTTGCCCTTGCCAGGAGTATAGGAAATATCAAAGTCATACGAGGCAAGGAACTCCATCCACCTTTGCTGCCTCAAGTTAAGATCTTTCTGCGAGAAAAGATACTTCAACGATTTATGGTCAGTATATAATTCGAACTTCTCACCTAGGAGATAATGGCGCCAAGACTTAAGCGCAAAGACGATGGCGGCTAACTCAAGATCGTGGGTTGGGTAGTTCTTTTCATGAACTTTCAATTGTCTTCCACCATAAGCTACTACCTTCCCTTCTTGCATTAGAACAACGCCTAGTCCCGTACCACAAGCATCCGTGTATACTGTGAACATCTTGCTTCCATCAGGCAAAGTCAGAATTGGGGTTGTTGTAAGAGCCCTTTTTAAGCGTTGGAAAGCAATATCACAATCCAAATCCCAAGCGAACGCTAGATTCTTCTTTGTTAGCCTTGTGAGTGGAGCTGAGATTTTTGCGAAATCTCTAATAAACTTTCGGTAAAAACCGGCTAGCCCAAGAAAGCTTCGGACTTCGGTTGCATTTCTTGGTGTCTTCCAATCTTGCACTGCCACCACTTTCGCGGGGTCCACAGCTAACCCCTCTTTGGACACTATATGTCCAAGAAACCTCACTTCTTCTCTCCAAAAGTGGAACTTGGAGAATTTGGCTTTTAGCTGATGAACTCGAAGGGTTTCCATGATCTCCTTCAGATGCTGAGCATGTTCTTCCTCATTCTTTGAGAAGATCAAAATATCATCTACGAAGACAACCACAAACTTGTTGAGGAATTCTCTGAACACCCTGCTCATTAGGTCTACGAAATAAGCGGGTGCGTTTGTCAAGCCGAAAGGCATGACAAGCCACTCGAAGAAACCATCTCGGGTTCTGAACGTCGTTTTATCAATGCTATCTTCAGCTACCCTTAGCTGATGGAATCTAGTAGCCAGATCAAGTTGGGAGAAGACCGACGCACCAACAAGCTGATCAAACAAATCGTCTATTCGGGGAAGTGGGTGTCTATTCTTCTTAGTCAGCTTGTTTAGCTCCCTATAGTCCACACAAAGATGTAGTGAACCATCTGCTTTGGTAGCGAACACCACTGGAGCACCCCATTCCGAGATACTCCGCCTTATAAACCCCTTCTCGAGAAGCTCCTTAACTTGCTTACTGAGCTCCCTTCCCACTTTTGGAGCCATGTGTCTAACAGGTAAAGCTACGGGCTTTGCATTATCAACAAGATATATGCGGAAGTCTATTTCCCGCCTCGGAGGTAAGCCCTTTGCCTCTTCAAAGACATCCGGATATTCCCGGACTACTCTAACCGACTGCAAGTTCTCAACAGAAGCATCAAGCGACTCTAGATTACTAAGCATAACAGCATTCAAGGGATTACAAGAAATTTCTAGAGTGTTACCGAGCTGAGTCAAGAGTCTAACCACTCTTTTCTCACAATCAAGAATGGCACCATTACTGGATAACCAGTCCATGCCTAAGATCAGTCCATATCCCGAGAAGCCCAAAACAAAGGCACTACATCTAAACTCAATGCTTAGAATAGAGATTTTCAAATCCACACAAACCATTGACAAATAAGCTGCGCCCCCAATTGGATTTGAAACAACCAAGGGATCTCCTATCATACTAGTGTCTAGTTGCAGAGATTCTACTAAAGCAGATGAAACAAAGGAGTGTGATGCACCGGAATCAAGAAGAGTGCGAACTGGATGATCATAGAGATAAACTAAGCTTTCTACGGAAATATTTCTACCTCGTTCCTGCGGAAGTGCCACCAGCGCGTGAACCTGTCCCCCTGAGGTGGATCCAGTCCTCTGTCCCTGCCCCCGCTTCTTTGGGCAGTCCTTAGCCAAGTGTCCAGTCTCTCCACAATGGAAACAACCACCATTCATCTTTGCCTTCTTCTTCCTGCAGTCTTTCGCTATATGTCCAGCAATGCCACAGAAATTACACCTTCTCTTTTCACGGGATTTGTTGTTCTTCCTGCCTTTCTTGAAGTCTGTCTTCTTAGCCTGTAAACCCTCTTTCTTTTCCTGAGGCACTTCCACCTTTGCCTCTTTCTTGCCTTTATCTTCTTCGTGTACCAGTGCCATGTCCACTAAGGTTTCATTCCCATGGGTATATGGGTCATTGCAACGCTGTGTAGAGGCTCATTCAGACCTTTGACGAAGCGAAGGGCCTTCTTGTGTTGGGTGTTTACTAAATCCGGCCCAAATCTGGCCAGCTGATTAAACTGATTGACATACTCCTTGATCGTCATACTTCTTTGTTTAAGAGTTAGGAACTTCTCCATTTGCAGGCTTCGTTCAGCTTGGGAGAGGAATTTCATCTCAAACCTCATCCTGAAATCTTCCTAAGTCTCCACTGGCCTCTCAGCATGGGTAACTTCCCACCAATAAGAAGCTTCGTCTTTAAGCAACCACACTGCTAGCTGTATCTTTTGTCTGTCGTCAACTTCGAAGATGACGAACAAATCTTCGGTCTCCTTCAGCCAGTTCCTTGCTATCACAAAGGATTCAGTTCCATAAAAGTCCTTTCCACCCATAGCCTTGAAGTCTCTACATGTCTTAGCGAAAGTATTTCCACGAGGAGGAGGAGGAGGAGGCGGAACCGCTGCCACCGTGGGAGGAATGTCTGTTGGGCCCGCACCATTGGCCCTAGCCTCTAGGTACCTTCGTAACCAGCCAGGTATTGGTACTCCTTCTGGAAGGTTAAGATCTCTAGACATGCTGGAACAAAAAGGAAAGTATTCAAGACAAAGGATAAAGAGATAGTGCATATGGCTTTGGGGAATTATGCCTTTTAAAAACAACGCTTTTTCTTGAAAACAATGCTTCTTTAAACTTCTTTTTGAAAATAGTTTCAAAAACCTTTATCTAATCTGGTAAATCTGTGCTCTGATACCAAGTGAAACACCCCACCTCCATTAAGGTCACTCACAAAAGGGAATGCCTTAACTTCGGTGGAGGTTTATAAGTAAAAGTCACAGATAAAACACAAGACAGATATATAGACACATATATATAAGCAGCAGAAAACAAAACGGACTTTTATTTCATAAATACGTGTTCATACAAAACATTTCCATAATTGTTTCATAATAACTTCCAAAACATTACAACATCATTTCTGCCTTGATTATTAAATGAAGAAGCATAAAACATAATAAAAGCTGCATAAATCCCCAAAGAGCGTGTCCAAAAGACATAGCCAAGGAAAGAGAGTCCAAACCATACATGTACTATCTTGAAGCTTGCAAAGAGTCTGACTAAGCTGGGTTGTTTCCTCCCTGTGGACCTAGGGGGAAACGGAAGAAAAGAAGATGAAAGAAAAATAGAGTCAGACATAAAGCCTGGTAAGTCTAGTGACTCTTCAATATGAGAATAAGAAAAAGGGCATGATAAGTATAAACTGGAAATAGGAAAGTATCATAAACTAAGATAAAGTAGTTTGAATCTAATATACTATCGCACCCCACACTATATCTCTGCACCCACTTGCATTGTCTCAACTGGCACCCCATGATCGAGGTGAAGTGATCCCCTTTCTAAAGATCGGCTCCTACTCGCAAAATCATATGTGTCATACGGCCCCCAATGATTGTAGATACCTATGCTGGTCCCACCATGGGGTGTATCAAGTCCCATGGTGTCGGCCCAACAAAATCCTAGAATGCATAGTGTATAGTACTGGTGCCCAGTGCCCTGTTTGTCTGCTCCGAAGTGTGTGCACGTCCGCACTCCGTTAGAACCCACACTGTTGCACCAACCGCCGTCGCTTTTGACCGCTTACAATCAGCCCAGTAATCGTGCTCCACCCTGCCTAGTTTCAGGGTATCATGATACCTAATTGGGTTACTGTTGAAATGGGTCCCCGTTACTAGGGTTTTCTAGTCAAACATGTTAAGTGGTTAAGTGTCTGTATTTACCTAACCCCACCCATCAGTTTAATTAACATGTTGAATTGGTTAAGTGTTTTAGTTAAATTAACCCTACCATCTTGACTTGTCTGTCCTTAACTTTAATTAGTTAAAGCACCGACTACTCACATTAGACAGATATTGCTACGGTTACTGGATGTGTCGGTTGGTTCCGAGCAGGTTTACACCGTAACTCGGTCTAACCTCGGGTCCTTATTAGGCCCAATTCTTAACCTCTCACATTGGATAGGTATTGTTGTGACTACTAGACAGTCGGGCGGGTCCGGGCAGGTTTACATCACAACTCAATCCAACCTCGGGTTAAGCATACTTGTATTTTCTAAATTTACATATTTGTCTCTATTACTTGTTATATGCAAATTTGTTAACAATTAAATGTTGTGGCCCACTTTCCAAGTTCATCATTTTTGGTATAAGAATTTTATGCCATTTAAGTGCCACCAATTATTGGCATGTGCCAAACATGCCAATACATATTTTTTCACCAATTTATGTCAAGTTTCCTATAATTACCAATTTTTCCCAACGTTACCCCGTCTAATTATTAGGCTAACAATCTTAGCCTAATTTTTCGTCCGCATGATTTTTAACATATAATATTAGGCTAAAAACTTAGCCTAATTTAGCGTACACAAAATTGGCATAAAGAAATTCATAAACGTAAACATGACATAGGTGTAAACTTGGCATTTTTGGGATAGTCAATATGAACATCATAGGTGTGAACTTGCAAAGTAGTCAACATGAATATCAAAGGTGTGAACTTGCAACGTAGACTAAATCAACATACATATATGTGAATTTGCAACATAGACTAAATCATGGGTTTCAACTTGTCATGTGAACTTGCATTGAAAAGGGAAATCTAACTAAACAGGTGTCACATGAATTAGCATATGATTTAGACAACATAAGCCTAAACATGTTTAGGTCTAGGCATAACATCGAACATCACTAGCATATGACAAGAGTATGACATGTCCATAAAGTATGTATAATTTTATCACATGTATGAACTAGATCCAATCATGTTTACTACTATAACATGAAACTTGTATTAAAATGGATCTTGGCATAGATCCAATTATGAACTTTGTAACTTTTGTATAAACATATGAGCATGTATATGAACTTAATCATTTAGGCATAGAAGTTCTATTGTACAACATATAACTTGTCATAATCACCTAAACATATAGGTTTAGATATGAACCAAATAACTTGTATGTGAATTTGAATAGATCCAACATCAACTAGATTAATCCACAAACATTCTAATGGATCCAACATCAAATCAATTATACCACAAACATCCCAATACCATTCACAACACAATCATTGCAACACATAGATATGAATTAACATCGTCGTTATACAATAGCACAATTCCATTTCCATTTTACATCGAATCAAATCTTAATTTTATTCCCATCGGAAAAATCACTATACTTATAACAAACGACGAACTTGAATTCTGGATTCTGAGTTCTGAATTTCAATGCTTTTCTTTGGATAGATAAATGTTGTTTGAATCTTGTTTTTACTTTAGTTTTGCTCGTCTCTAATCTTTCTTCAAGTGGAGGCTACTCTTGGCTTCCTTCCAGCAGCATGACGGCTCTAGCTCTATTTTATTTGTATGAATTTAGGTTGAGACTAAGGTTGTATATATAGGATTTCAAACTAATTAGAGCCGTCGATGAAGCTAGAGTTAATCAAGGCCATCCATCTCAAGAGAAGCCAATCAGAAAGTGACAAGTCAGCCCTAGTGACACATCCAAGCCCCAGAAACCGAGCCAGGACTAGACCAAGCAGGTCAGGTCGACTAGGCAAGTCGACCTGTAGGTCGACTACATAGTCGACCTGGGTCCTGGGTGGGAAAGTTCCCGCCCAGCCCAGTTCTGGTCCAGTTTTTGAATTTCGAATTTGTTTATGGGCTGTTTGAATTTTAAATCGAATTCTGAAACTTTCGAAGGTCATAACTCCTTCATACGGAGTCCGATTTACGCAAACTCGGACTCTATCTCAAGAAGAATTCCGAGACGAACGCAATGGCGTAACCCGTTTCCCTTAATTCTATCATTTAGAATTAATTATGCTTTAATTTGTTAATTTACTGTTAACAAAAAATTCGGGGTGTTACAATCATTGTCCACATCTAAAGTTTTTACATTCTTAGCATGTTTACTTATGACGTTTCTCCAAGTTTCCTTCCTTTTAAAGACGAGTTTCTCCCTAATACTCACCACATTAGCTCTAACTACCTTAGTTTCATCACCAATATTTCTGTCACCTTGCACATTATTAGCTTACTTTTCTAGACCACACTGGTTGGAAGAGTTCACACTATTAACATGCACACATTTCTTAGTAACATGACAAAACACTTTGCACCTAACACAAATATCAGGTTCCATAGGTAAGTAACATATACATACTGCTTAGAGCCATCAGGCAACATAACAAGAAAATCAGAATGCAAAACTTTATTAGGGGCGACTTCTACATACACTTAGCATATTCTAATCTTTTTGTTTTTTTAGTTGATAAATCCATACACAAGAATTTTCCGACCCTTGATGCCAACCAACTCACTCCTATTTTCGCCTATGCATATAAGGGGAGATTAGTAAGTTTTAATAAAACTGGCACAAACTTAATACTGATAATTATATCACCTAACCCAGCATCCCAAGGACTAATAATGAAGATTTTATTTTGTATTATAACTGGACCAAATCTTAAAATTCTATAACGATCTATAGGACTAGCAAGTAGGAAGAAGAATATCCCACCCGTAAATCTCAGCTTGACACTGCCCATCGACTTCCAAAGTCGCTGAAGGCGTTTTAAGATAATTGATTGTCTAGGAAACACCCGAATACAGACTTCCTTGCCGGCATTGATGATCTCATTAGTTGGTATAATTACTTTATCGGAGAACTCGAGCTTGAAGGGCGGAGGGTAAAAGATCCTACATTCCAAGGTTTGGCTTCAAATAGAGAGGACCGTTTCCTTTTGGAAGAGGAAGAGTCAGAAACAGGGATGGAATTAGGAGGAGGAACATTGCGGGCTGGAGGAAGCTCTGGAGGTCGAGGGATGGGTGAAGGAGGAGGCGACCTCTGATGAAGGTTGAGGTGATGGTTTATTTGAGAAGTAGTGAGGCGAGAGGAAAGATTGGGGCGGAAGGATGGTGTTGGGCTCGAGGATGCCATGGAAGGATAGTGTTGGGCTCGAGGATGCCATGGAAAGATTGAGTCGATGAGTATTCTCGTATTTACTGTATTAATTTATTCTGATGTATGTGTTGTATTTATGCGGTATTGTACAGACATATTGTTATGATTGTACGGGTCGATCTGGTTGTGTACTCTAATTATTTATTTATGTATATATACAATTTTTCTCTTGTGTAAAAAACTTGCAAATTATTTATGTTTTTTGGAATTTGATTGCCTATGATATTTCTAGTAACAATGAATAATCAAAATGATGCTTGTGAAATTCAAATGCTTTGTCCGAAAATTTACTTGCCCAGTATTGGATGATTGCTTCAGTGGTTTCTGGAAATTGATTCTCTTGCCAAAAAAAATTCTCCTCGTGCTAAATTATTCAAACCTGGCATTTGCATATGAGCTGTATGAAATGTTCGTATACGTTCGAACTAAAAATGTTCTTGTACATGTACATTTTATCCTTTTTCCTATGCATACTTGCTATTTTAGAACTTGTGCATATGTTACTTCCTATACATGTCAACGCTAGGGTACACTTGTGCATACTTGAACTGTTTGCGATGCTGTTAAAAAAAAACTTGATACTGGCATGACTTGAGCTTGCTGTAACCATTGACTATTTTCTGGTGCATGCATATCTTCACCCCACACTTGTTGCTTTTACTTTTCTCTGGCTTTCTCATCTAAAATATGCGTGCCTATCCTTGTTGGCCACTTGTTGTTTGTGTTAGTTTGTCTTTGATACATGCTTGTTATGTTATGTTTGTCTTCGCCTTTTGTACTTGAGCTTGTACACATGTCACCCATATACACACACACACATTACATATACATACATGCATATATATATATATATATATATATATCCATATGTGTATATATGTGTGAATGTGTGCTTCTTTGTTGACCAGACGCTATCCTCCATGCAATACTTTTATATTTGCATCATGTCTTCTTAATGTCATGTGATCATGCATGCTTGTGTTAGTTGCACCAGAAAGTTTGTGTTATGCAAATTCTGGTTCATTGCTTGGTGCTTTTGAACATTTTGCTTGGATGCTGATCCTTGTTGCTTACTTGATACTCCCTTGGTCATTGTGATATTGTCACTACTGCATAGTTGGTTTGAATTCTTCATGTTGTTGCTTCTTGATGTGAGTTGGTTTATTGTATCTTTGATCCTGACTTGAACTTTCCATGCTTTAACATTTGAGATATTCTTCAGGTGGACATTAAGTCCATAACTAGGTGCAACCTGGCTTGATTGATTTGATTGCAGCGGCTTCAACTAGACTGCGCCTGGCTTCAGCGATAAGACTAAGTAATAGGCCTTATTGTTTGGCCCATTTCTTGACTTCAGTTATCTGCTCCGGGTATTCAAGGCATGGTCCCATGGTATTGTCGAGCCTTGATGGGCTAGCCGAATTGCCCATCAATAATTGTTTTGTAGTTTTAAATCTTATAAATTTATAAATATGTTTATATGATATATTATTACGATTTCATGTGATTTTCACTTTAGAACATTCATTTATATCACTAAGTATTAATTCAAGAATTTCCAGAATAATATATATGTTTAAACACTTGAAAAATAGTTATAAAAATAAATTACTACACATATGTCGACATACATAGAAGCCTATGTCGACATACAACTGTTAGAAATTCAATTTTCAAAGGAAGTGTCTTTTCACCATTTGTAACATTTCTGAGACGTTGCAACCTTCCACATACTGTAAATAAGGGCTGATTTCAATTATTTTTTTCATAATTCTTCTTCTCCATCTTCACCCTTCTTTATCCCACCATTAATATTCCATATTTTCTTGGTTCCTATACTTACATTTTGCCGATTTCTACTCAAATTACATCAAACTTCTTCTTTTCTCAATCCCTATCTACTACTCTCTGAATTGAAGTGTTATTGAAAAGTTATCGGGCTGTTGTAATCATTTGGTAAGTGTTTGGGAATGGGTATGTTTCTTATAGCCCTGAAATTAAGGAAAGGGGGCAATGTTACCTTGTAGCCGTAGAATTAAGGGAGTTTGAAACGGTGTTAACCTTGTAGCCGCGAAATCAAGGGGTTGTACTTGGATATTGATAATAATAAAACTCTGCGCAATCCAGCGTTGCGTGGGACTGGACGTTGGAGTAATCCAAACCAGCATAAAATCCGGTGTGTTCTTTCCTTTTCTGCATTTTATATTTTTCTATTTCTATGTTTGTGTTTGATTTTGTGTCTTTGATCATCTCTGGTGTATGTGATTTAACATGTAGATCATTTAAGTTTAAGATTTTCTTAAATTTCTTATAAACACTATTCACCCCCTAGTGTTCGTCTTGCCTTACGATTTGCATTCCGTAATCTGTAACAATTGGTATTAGAGCATAGGTTTTCCAAAAGTTCATAATCCGATTTTCGAAAATATTAAATGGAAAATTTTGAAATGATTTATAACACTAGTTTCAATTCATATATTACATCAATGTTTGAAGAGTTTGTGTTCAATTATGTTAAAAATTCAAGTGATCTACTGAACTGTTGTCAAGTATAGGAAAATATGTGTTACATGGCTATTGTAAATTCAAGTTCTGAAAAGATTGGTTACATGGTTGTTAAAAATTCAAATTTCGAAGTGGTGTGTTACATGGATGTTGAGAATTCAAATTATGATGGACAATGGTGGAAATTAAAAAGGACAAATGGATATTGGATAGTGGTTGTTCGAGACATATGACGCGAAATCCGAAATTACTGAATAATCTAGTATATGAAGATGGAGGAATGGTCAACTTTGATGATAACTCTAAATGATATATTGTTGGCATCGTTAATGTCGGTAATTCTGAAAATCCTACTATTTCTGATGTTTGATTAGTTAGGAATCTAAAACACAACCTACTAAGTATAAGTCAACTTTGCGATAAAGGCTATAAAGTCAATTTTGAAAAAGACAAATACTTTATATAAGATACGAATTCGAAAATAATATTCGAAGGAGATCGAAAGAAAAATATCTATATATTAAGTATGAAAATCTCCAACGATAATCTATGTCTTATGGTCAATACAAGTGACCCTTGGATCTGGCATAAGAGACTTAGTCATATAAATTTTAAACACATCTCTAGGATTTCAAAGTTAGATTCAATTAGGGGACCACCCAAAATGAAATTTAAAATAAATAATTTATGCGACGCTTATTAGTTCGGAAGATTAAAAAGAAGTTCGTTTAAATCAAAAGAGGAAATTACTACCTCAAAACCATTAGAATAAATTCATATGGATCTATTCAGCCTATCCTAAACTCAATAATTAAATCACAATAAATATGGTTACGTAATAGTCGATGATTTTCAAGATTTACCTGGACTTTATTTATTAAAAATAAAAGTGATGCTTTTGATCAATTTAAAACGTTTGCTAAAATAATTCAAAATTTATTATCTTTAAAAATCAAAACAATACGTAGTGACCACGGTAGAGAATTCAAAAATGAAAAATTAGAAAAAATTTGTAATAAAAAGGGAATAACTCATAATTTTTCTTTCCCTAGAACTCCACTAAAAATAGAGTAGTTGAACGTAAAAATAGGTCGGTACAAGAGCGTGCGAGAACTATGTTATCTGATAGTAACATACCAAGAAATTTTTGGGCTGAGGCAGTTGCAACAGCTTGTTATATTTTAAATAGAATTTCAATAAGACCCTTAACTCATAAATTGTAATAACACGGAAATCCGAGCCAATTTAAAATTTTTATTTTGGCAATTTTAATGAATTTTGAATATTTAAAATGAATTATTTTAAATAATAGCGATGAGAAATTTATTTTGAATAGATAAGAACGTATATATTTATTTGTATCGTCGTTAGAATACAAATATTTTATTTTAATTATAAAATGAATTGAAAATGGCGCGGTAGTTTGAAAATTCAATTTCAAATTTCAAATGAATGTACATGATTCAAAATAAATCGGATTTTAGCGAAACCAAAAATATTAGAACATAACTGAGAATATCTTTCCAACGAATCCTAAAAATTGAAATTTCATAGCGGAAATAAAAAGATATGCCCAGTTGAAAATTCAGAATAGTCGCTATGGAAATTTTGGCCCTTAAAAATGGAAATTTTGCAAATGACCTCAGTTTTAGACGAAACCACTTTTGTTGGATCTGTGATGTCAAGTTATTGCTAGGTTTCAAACTCGTAATTTAACGTATCAATATGTGAGCGTGGCGAAGTAAAACGTGTTTTAACAGTTTCAGTCAATTTCGATCGACTGGAGAATGGTCATTTTTCAAACGGTCTCAGAATTTGACGAAATTAGTTTTGTTAGGACCGTATCGTCAATACGAAGCTAGAAATAATTTATTTAGAATTTTTACCGTTCGTATGTGGCCTCAGTAAATTGAAATGTGCGTTCAAATTCAATATATAAAGTTATATTTTGATTTTGACGAAAACTGATCGAAACGGCCAAACTGGCTTACGATACATATCCCATTGTGTTCGGAATGGGGGTATTACACTAGAGGCGACAGTCGTTGGGTTCGATTCTGAGTTCGAAAGAAAAAGTTATTTTTCATGGATTAAAATAAATTAAATATTTATAATATATATATCCTCACCTATTCCTCTCTCTCTCCCCCCTCACTTCTCTCTCTCATTCAATCGAACAGAAAAAAAAGAAAAATTCAATCGTAGAGGACGGCGCCTCCGCCGCCCCAGGCCGCGCCACCAACCCACGACCCCCTCCTCCTCTCGTGTTTCTCTCTCCTCCTCTGATTAGACCTGCCGCTCCTCAAAATTGCCCCCCCCCGGCGAGTAGCCACCTTATCCGCCATCTCCTGATCCCCCTAGCCCACGTGACCCCGTCGCACCCCACCAACCTGACGCCGTCGCCGTCAACAACCATCACCTGCCACCTCCTCTTAAGCCGGCGCCGCCCCAATCCTAACAGTGAGCATCTCTTTTTGTTTTTTTTCCTTTCCTGTTTTTATTTGTTTTTCATACTTAGTTTATTTAATTTACTTAGCAAGTAAATTTCAGTTTTATATAGATAAGTAATAGAAAAAAAATCTGATTTGAATAGGATAGAAAAGCTAGGATTTTTAGTGTTCAAAGATTAGATTTTTACATGGATGAAATCATTTTAAAGTTATGATTTTTATAGAAGTGAAGTTATGATTTTTTATCATGAAGTTAGAGTAAGAATATAATTTTTATATATGTGGGGAAGTAAAAATATAATTTTTATATATGTAGGGAAGTAAAAATATAAATTTTATATATATAGGGAAGTAAAAATATAATTTTTATATATATAGAGAAGTAAAAATATAATTTTTGTATATGTAGAGAAGTAAAAATATAATTTTTATATATGTAGAAAAGTAAAAATATAATTTTTATATATGTAGAGAAGTAAAAATATGATTTTTAGCATGAAAGTAGCGATAAAAATTCGATTTATATATATAGTAGCGATAAAAATTTGATTTTTATATATGAAATGCCATTGTAAAAATGTGATTTTTAATGTGAACAGCGGGAAAAGATAGCGGCGGTAACAACGGAAATCAACGGGATCCATACCGTTCAGAAATAGAGAATGGAGTAGTCGAACCCCAAGGTGAGAACTTCTCACTTTTAAATTTGTTTTATAGTTAAAATATATACTAGGATGCAGAAGGTGCTTAGCAGTACCTGACACCCGTCATCCACAGACCATGGATGGCTTGTTTGTTTGATTGATGTGTTGTGAAAAATGATTGTGTGTAGTGGATTGAATAAATATTTTATAATGTTAAAAATATAATTTTTACCGTGTATATAAAATAAATATTTATAAACAAATCGGACGATTTGTTTATATACACTGATTTGACTGATATTGATTGGGACGATAAATTTTACACATCGCCCAACTGCACAAATAAAATCTATGTTTGTTGATTTGAAACCTCACACGGGTATTGGGATGAGATTTGACGTACACTAATCCCGATTGTTTAGTTGTATGTCAATCGATGGATTGACAGACTGTGTAAGCGCTAATTATTTATATTTAATGCTTATGTAGTTGTGTGGTGCACTCTAGATGATGGTTGATGATTTATCGTTGCTATTATATACATGTGTTGTAGAAAATCCATATAATTAACGTTATATGGTAATTGATTGGGCCTCATTCCAATTTGGAAAATAAGGAATATTATAAAAGAAAATTCATGTGTTGAATAGAAAATATATATTCATGTGTTGATTAAAAATATATATTCATGTACTGAATAAAAATATATATTCATGTATTGAATAAAAATATATATTCATATGTTGAATAAAAAATATATATTCATGTGTTGAATAGATAATATATATTCATGTATTGAATAGAAAATATATATTCATGTGTTGAATAGAAAATATATATTCATGCGTTGAATAGAATAAAAAATCATGTGTTGAATAAAATAAATTCATGTGTTGAATAAAATAAATATTCATGTGTTGAATAAAATATATATTCATGTGTTGAAATAAAATATATATTCATGTGTTGAATACAGATATATATTCTCGTATTGAAGAAAATATTCAATTGTTGAATAGAATAACGAAGTTATTGAAATATATAAAGCCGTGTTGGTTAGATATGCGCCATTTTGACGCGAACGATATTTATACTGATTATATTCGCTTTTACAATAATTATAAAAAAAGAAGTGATTTCAAAATATAATATTTTGAAAATATTATCATTTGTATATCGATGATGTGGAATATTCAATTTTGATATGAAATTGAATATGAAGTTGAAATCGTTTCGAAAACGAATTTAAAACGAATTATAAAATATTTTTTAAAAGGAAATCAACGAAAATATAATATTATATATATATATATATATAATGGCCCGAATAGAACGCGCCGCGCTGCGGCAGTTCGCGAATTTCGACCACTGACTTCGAATTGACGTTACAGGAGATCCGACCGTCGGATCTCCTAAAACCGGAACCGTTGGGTTCGTATCGAAAAGAGCTTTCTAACGAATATTAGAGATTTGAAATCTAATAGTTTGATTTGGAATTATGTCCAAATCAAATTTGGAAAAGGTCGTTGTAAGTGCAGTTCGATGGCCGTTGATGGAAATCGACTGTACGGGCCTTGATAAAATTATTAAAAATAGTAATAATTTGTGTAAAATCATAAGAAATGATTTTTGAAGAATTGGGATGAAAACTTCCAAATTTGAAAATATAAAAATAGATTCTTATCGAAATGAACTAGTTTTGAACTAGAATTATAATCCCATTTATTTTTAAAATAAATAAAGTGGATTTGAAATGGTTTAGAAAATAACCAAAATTTCCAATATATAAAGTGGAAATGGATTTGAATCGAAATTGTCTTTGGAATATTTCGATGTTGGATTTCGTGATTATACAGATATTGTTACGGAAATTTGAAAGATATATTTATATCGTTATTTCCAATACGATATTTGTTGGTCATAGAATTTGATATTAAATATAAGTCGATATATTTTCTATTCAGAGCCTTGTATCCGCGTATTACTTTCAGTTGTGTTTTGTATTATTTTCTGCTGCTATGTAATGTATTGTAATCTCTAATATTTTGTGATGTATATTATTTAGTCATACTCTGTATATTCTTGTATTCTGATGAAATTGTTGTAATAAACAATGAAATGTTCTTCTGTTTGTGTTCCGATGTGGCTTGTCCTCAAAGTATCCGCTCTTTCCTTCACGGGGAAGTTACGGGTTATCACAGTTGTATCAGAGCTTTGGTTTACAGAGCTCGGAGAACAAGACACATTAGAACCAAACGAAAGAATTCATCAGAGATTGGATTAGTAATATCCGATGAGAATGACTCGTTAGAGATAGGATCAGTAGTATCCTAGAACGAGTGTAAAGAGTATTTTTTTAAAATGAAAACGAATTTTGTTTTGAAAATTTAAACTTTATTCAACCTATTCGAATATTTATTTGTATTAGATTTGGACAATCGAGTATATAAAGATTTTGCGTATGCGTCTGATCCGCGTGTATTCGAAGTTTTAATATACCGGATGGATATAGAGTCACACCCTAGTCGCCCGGGCATGATTCTACTGATGACGTACGATATCAGTGGTCTGTTTTCGAGTTTCGAAGGTATGATATTTATATATTTCCATTAGACTGGTATGAGAACCAAAACTTACATAGGATTATTTGTTGTGATTTGGCATCAAAAATCTGATTTTTGGACTATGTATCAAAATTATGAATTTGAAACATTGATTCACTAATTGATTGATGATTGCGTTGTTTGATTATTGGTTTATTAATTAAAATTTTAACCATTTAGCCAAATTGAACCAAATAGTGAGTTGTATTGAGAATTTGTCGCGTTTGCATACGTATACATGTACTTGCATTGAACAGGTCATAGCAAGGAGGCTAGAGAGGAGGAATAAAATTGTTTGCCCAACAAATAGGTACATGTTTATCGTATTTCTTGGGTTTTTGATGATTTTATGAGCCGATTGGCTTTTTCTTTTTCTTTTGGGATTGGTGAGGGCCATGGGAGGCAATTTGAAATTTCCCGAAGCTCCCGGTGCAGGGGAGGTTATGGCGAAATTTTTCGAAAATTTAGGGTGTTAGCCAAATTTTTGAAAAATTTGACAAGTTCTTAGAAACTGAAAAGTTGAAGAACTTAAGCCGTAAAGAAAATAATGAAATTTGAGTTGGTTTGTAAAACAACTTTCAGCTTCGTTCCTTTTCAGGGACGAAAAGTTTTAAGTGGGGGAGATTGTAATAACCCGGAAATCCGAGCCAATTTAAAATTTTTATTTTGGCAATTTTAGTGAATTTTGAATATTTAAAATGAATTATTTTAAATAATATCAACGAGAAATTTATTTTGAATAGATTAGAATGTATATATTTATTTGAATCATCGTTAGAATATAAATATTTTTTTTTAATTATAAAATGAATTGAAAATGGCGCAGTAGTTTGAAAATTCGATTTCAAATTCCAAATGAATGTACAGGATTCAAAATAAATCGGATTTTAGTGAAACCAAAAATATTAGAACATAATTGAGAATATCTTTCCAACGAATCTGAAAAATTGAAATTTCAAAGCGGGAATAAATATATATGCCCAGTTGAAAATTCAGAATAGTCGCTATGGAAATTTTGGCCCTTAAAAATGGAAATTTTGCAAGCGACCTCGGTTTTCGACGAAACCTCTTTTGTTGGATCCGTGATGTCAAGTTATTGCTAGATTTCAAAATTCATAATTTTTCGAATAAAAATGTGAGCGTCGCGAAGTAAAACGTGTTTTAACAATTTCAGTCAATTTCGATCGACTGGAAAATGGTCATTTTTCAAACGGTCTCAGAATTTGATGAAATTAGTTTTGTTAGGACCGTATCGTCAATACGAAGCTAGAAATAATTTTTCTGGAATTTTTAGAGTTCGTATGCGGCCCCAGTAAATTGAAATGTTCGTTCAAGTTCAATATATAGAGTTATATTTTGATTTTGACGAAAACTGATCGAAACGGCCAAACTGGCTTTCGGTACATATCTCATTGTGTTCGGAATAGGGGTATTACGCTAGAGGCGAAAGTCATTGGGTTCGATTCTGAGTTCGAAAGAAAAAGTTACTTTTTCAAGGATTAAAATAAATTAAATATTTATAATATATATATATCCTCACCTATTCCTCTCTCTCTCCCCCTCACTTCTCTCTCTCATTCAACCGAATAGAAAAAAAAATCGATCGTAGAAGACGACGCCTCCGCGGCCCTAGACCGCGCCACCAACCCACGACCCACTCCTCCTCTGGCGTTTCTCTCTCCTCCTCTGATAAGACCCGCCGCTACTCAAAATCGCCCCCCTGCGATTGCCACCTTATCCGCCATCGCCTGATCCCTCTAGCCCATGTGACCCCATCGCACCCCACCAACCTGACGTCGCCGCCGTCAACAACCATCACCCGCCACCTCCTCTTAAGCCGGCGCCGCCCCAATCCTAACAGTGAGCGTCTCTTTTTGTTTTTTTTTTCTTTCCTGTTTTTATTTGTTTTTCATACTTAGTTTATTTAATTTAGTTAACAAGTAAGTTTCAATTTTATAAAGATAAGTAATAGAAAAAAAATCTGATTTGAATAGGATAGAAAAGCTAGGATTTTTAGTGTTCAAAGATTAGATTTTTACATGGATGAAATCATTTTAAAGTTATGATTTTTTTATCATGAAGTTAGAGTAAAAATATAATTATTATATATGTAGGGAAGTAAAATTATAATTTTTATATATGTAGGGAAGTAAAAATATAATTTTTATATATGTAGGGAAGTAAAAATATAATTTTTATGTATGCAGAGAAGTAAAAATATAATTTTTATATATGTAGAGAAGTAAAAATATGATTTTTAGCATGAAAGTAGCGATAAAAAATCGATTTATATATATATAGTAGCGATAAAAATTCGATTTTTATATATGAAATGTCATTGTAAAAATGTGATTTTTAATGTGAACAGCGGGAAAAGATAGCGGAGGTAACAGCGGAAATCAACGGGATCCATACCGTTCAGAAATAGAGAATGGAGTAGTCGAACCCCAAGGTGAGAACTTCTCACTTTTAAATTTGTTTTATAGTTAAAATATATACTAGGATGCAGAAGGTGCTTAGCAGCACCTGACACCCGTCATCCACAGACCATGGATGGCTTGTTTGTTTGATTGATGTGTTGTGAAAAATGATTGTGTGTAGTGGATTGAATAAATATTTTATATAGTTAAAAATATAATTTTTAACGTGTATATAAAATAAATATTTGTAAACAAATCGGACGATTTGTTTATATATACTGATTTGACTGATATTGATTGGGACGATAAATTTTACACATCGCCCAACTGCACAAATAAAATCTGTGTTTGTTGATTTGAAACCCCACACGGGTATTGGGATGAGATTTGACGTACACTAATCCCGATTGTTTAGTTGTATGTCAATCGATGGATTGACAGACTGTGTAAGCGTTAATTATTTATATTTAATGCTTATGTAGTTGTGTGGTGCACTCTGGATGATGGTTGATGATTTATCGTTGCTATCATATACACGTGTTGTAGAAAATCCATATAATTAACGTTATATGGTAATTGGTTGGGGCTTATTCCAATTTGTAAAATAAGGAATATTATAAAAGAAAATTCATGTGTTGAATAGAAAATATATATTCATTTGTTGAATAAAAATATATATTCATGTATTGAATAAAAATATATATTCATGTGTTGAATAAATATATATATTCACGTGTTGAATAAAAAAAAAATTCATGTGTTGAATATAAAATTTATATTCATGTGTTGAAAATAAAATATATATTCATGTATTGAATAGAAAATATATATTCATGTGTTGAATAGAATAAAAATTCATGTGTTGAATAAAATAAATTCATGTGTTGAATAAAATAAATATTCATGTGTTGAATAAAATATATATTCATGTTTTGAAATAAAATATATATTCATGTGTTGAATAAAGATATATATTCATGGGTTTAAGAAAATATTCATTTGTTGAATAGAATAACAAAGTTATTGAAATATATAAGGCCGTGTTGGTTAGATATGCGCCATTTTGACGCGAACAATATTTATATCGATTATATTCATTTTTACAATGATTATAGAAAAAGAAGTGATTTCAAAATATAATATTTTGAAAATATTATCATTTGTATAAAGATGATGTGGAATATTCAATTTTGATTCGAAATTGAATATGAAGTTGAAATCGTTTCGAAAACGAATTTAAAACGAATTATAAAATACGTTTTAAAAGGAAATCGACGAAATATAATATATATATATAATATATATAATGGCCTGAATAGAACGCGCCGCGCTGCGGCAGTTCGCGAATTTCGACCATTGACTTCGAATTGACGTTATAGGAGATCCGACCGTCGGATTCTCCTAAAACCGGAACCGTTTGGTTCATATCGAAAAGAGATTTCTAACGAATATTAGAGATTTGAAATCTAACGGTTGGATTTGGAATTATGTCCAAATCAAATTTGGAAAAGGTCGTTGTAAGTGCAGTTCGATGGCCGTTGATGGAAATCGACTGTACGGGCCTTGATAAAATTATTAAAATTAGTAATAATTTGTGTAAAATCATAAGAAATGATTTGTGAAGAATTGGGATGAAAACTTCCAAATTTGAAAAGATAAAAATAGATTTTTATCAAAATGAACTAGTTTTGAACTAGAATTATAATCCCATTTATTTTTAAAATAAATAAAGTGGATTTGAAATGGTTTAGAAAATAACCAGAATTTCCAATATATAAAGTGGAAATGGATTTGAATCGAAATTGTCTTTGGAATATTTCGATGTTGGATTTCGTGATTATACAGATATTGTTGTGGAAATTTGAAATATATATTTATATCGTTATTTCCAATACGATATTTGTTGGTCGTAGAATTTGATATTGAATATAAGCCGATATATTTTCTATTCAGAGCCTTTTATTTAATATCAAATGTGATTTTGGGTTTATTGTGAACCGTGTTCTAGACGACATTAGTTCTTTAACCCAGTTAAAGATAGGATATGATTTCCCAAGTTAAACAATCATCGATATGATTTTTGGGAAGATTAAAACCAAGTGGAGTTTTAATGAATCTTTAGTTAGATTTAAATGATCGAGAATGGAGTATCACCAGTTTTGCTCCAGGCGATAGTTAAATCTTTAATTAGATTTGAACGTGAAATGGTAATTGAATTTACCGAAAACACCGTGGTGTTAGATATGAAGTATTACCAGTTTTACTTCATGGGATGAATAGGCTGGGATTGGGAAATTGAAATAAATGATTACTTCGGTAAGGTTCGTTAATCCCGACTAGTTTGGATAAACCATAATTTGGTTTGAATTGATATTCAAAAGAAGATTAAAGAATAAATTTAATGAATTTATCTTTGATGAAATTAATGGGAACATTTCCCAAAGTATAAGAATATTTGAATAGAAGAATATTCTGAATTGGAATGAGGCGTATGTTGTGTTTGTGTAACACTTGTTTATTATACGCGAGTTATTCAGAAAGACCGGGTTTATCCCATTCTGAATAACTGATTCGACGATGTGTCAAGGATGAAGACGGTGGTCGAAGACCGGAGGTCTTCACATCGTTTGGATAATTACTGATGATCTTGATTGGGTTGTGCACTCAAGAGGAGGGAATCAGTTGGTGATCGTCCAGACATACTTGGAGATCGATGGATATGCGAGGTACCAGGTGCCTCCGGTTTCGTTCAGACCCAGAACGAACTTGCAAATGGACTATGTGTCTGACATTGGATTTTATTCTGTGTGATTGATTTCTATTAAATATATATCTGTTTGGCGGCGGAGAATTTATTCTCTTGCTTAACGCCCTTCTCTGAGATGTACGAGCTCAGAGGTTATACATTGATGGATATCAATCGCATGGAGTGAATTGCCTATGTGGCATGCCTAAGTGGCAAATGATCAAGGCTTTTGTTGAAAAGCAGAGTCTTGTGGTTGATGAACAAAGCACCGCCTGTGTGGCATAGCTTTGTGTAGCTTTGATTCGTGAGCTTCACACCCCGGTTGTGAACCAGAAACGGGAGAGGACCTCAGGGAGGGCATGCGTTTCCTTCTAGCTAGGGTGGTGTCAATGACCTACCAGCCCTGACATTTATATTATTTTTACCTGTGTGGTTGTTGCTGTTGCGAGGCGCCTCGGAGATATCGGTGACTATGTGGTGCCGATGGAGTCATTTGGCTCATTTAAGCCCCAAAGGGCGGGGAAACGCAGTGTTCAGGCGTTTTAATCCACATCGGTGGACCGGCCCTGACGATCCAAGGGACGATGCGTTTTGTTCCTGAGACTCGGGCTAGACAGTCTCAAATTCGGTAGAGGACGATCCCTTGCCTCGGTTCATAGATGGAAATCCAATTTCCAAATACGTGACTTTGCGGTTTTGATTGTAGAGCCTAGTATGGCGACATGATATATGGTACCCATGTCGTCTAGGATTGATACATTTATATTTGAAGTTGTTTTACACACTATGCACTTATAATAGTATCAAATGATTTGTTTTTAACGTACCAAGCACGTTTGGCTATTATAAGGGAAAACCCTATCCTCCGGCTTGTGTTGCATTATGTGATGGGACTTGGGTCTTATAATAGTTTCATTTTTTCAAAAGCAATGGTTGTTTTGTTATATGAACTGGTATTCTTGGGAGGAAACCTGTTCCGTGTTATACGGCGTGGTCCCTTGATATATCTGATTTAAAGTAAAGTTTTAAATAACTGTTTTAGTTCTCACACTAGTCACATGACTGACCTGGAGTTTATTGTTTTAACTTAAACTCTGGGTGCCCTTATTTTGACACGGGCAGCTAGTAGTTTTGGTTTTGCAGATTTATATTCACAGAAACCTGGTTTACAGCTGGAACGATACTCGGAAAGCTCTGTATCCGCGTATTACTTTCAGTTGTGTTTTGTATTATTTTCTGCTGCTATGTAATGTATTGTAATCTCTGATATTTTGTGATGTATATTATTTAGTCATACTCTGTATATTCTTGTATTCTGATGAAATTGTTGTAATAAACAATGAAATGTTCTTCTATTTGCGTTCCAATGTGGCTTGTCCTCAAAGTATCCGCTCTTTCCTTCATGGGGAAGTTACGGGTTATCACAGTGGTATCAGAGCTTTGGTTTACAGAGCTCGGAGAACAAGACACATTAGAACCAAATGAAAGAATTCATCATAGATTGGATTAGTAATATCCGATGGGAATGACTCGTTAGAGATGGGATCAGTAGTATCCTAGAACGAGTGTGAAGAGTATATTTTTAAAATGAAAACGAATTTTGTTTTGAAAATTTAAACTTTATTCAACGTATTCGAATATTTATTTGTATTGGATTTGGACAATCGAGTATACAAAGATTTTGCGTATGCGTCTAATCCGCGTGTATTCGAGGTTTTAATATACTGGATGGATATAGAGTCACACCCTAGTCGCCCGGGCATGACTCTACTGATGACGTACGGCATCAGTGGTCTGTTTTCGAGTTTCGAAGGTGTGATATATATATATATATATATATATATATATATATATATATTTCCATTAGACTGGTGTGAGAACCAAAACTTACATAGGATTATTTGTTGTGATTTGGCATCAAAAATATGATTTTTGGACTATGTATCAAAATTATGAATTTGAAACGTTAATTCACTAATTGATTGATGATTGCGTTGTTTGATTATTGGTTTATTAATTAAAATTTTAACCATTTAGCCAAATTGAACCAAATATTGAGTTGTATTGAGAATTTGTCACGTTTGCATACGTATACATGTACTTACATTGAACCATAGCAAGGAGGCTAGAGAAGAGGAATAAAATTGTTTGCCCGACAAATAGGTACATGTTTATCGTATTTCTTGGGTTTTTGATGATTTTATGAGCCGATTGGCTAGCCGCTTGGCTTTTTCTTTTTCTTTTTGGATTGGTGAGGGCCATGGGAGGCTATATAAAATATCCCGAAGCTGCCGGTGCAGGGGAGGTTATGGCGAAATTTTTCGAAAATTTAAGGTGTTAGCCAAATTTTTGAAAAAATTGAAAAATTCTTAGAAACTGAAAAGTTGAAGAACTTAAGCCGTAAAGAAAATAATGGAAGTTGAGTTGGTTTGTAAAACAACTTTCAGATTCATTCCTTTTCGGGGATGAAAAGTTTTAAGTGGGGGAGATTGTAATAACCCGGAAATTCGAGCTAATTTAAATTTTTTATTTTGGCAATTTTAGTGAATTTTGAATATTTAAAATGAATTAATTTAAATAATAGCGACGAGAAATTTATTTTGAATAGATTAGAACGTATATATTTATTTGAATCGCCGTTAGAATATAAATATTTTATTTTAATTATAAAATGAATTGAAAATTGCGCGGTACTTTGAAAATTCGATTTCAAATTCCAAATGAATGTACAGGATTCAAAATAAATCGGATTTTAGCGAAACCAAAAGTATTAGAACAATATTGAGAATATCTTTCCAACGAATCCAAAAAATTGAAATTTCATAGCGGGAATAAAAAGATATGCCCAGTTGAAAATTCAGAATAGTCGCTATGGAAATTTTGGCCCTTAAAAATGGAAATTTTGCAAACGACCTCAGTTTTCGACGAAACCACTTTTGTTGGATCCATGATGTCAAGTTATTGCTAGGTTTCAAAATTCGTAATTTTTTGAATCAATATGTGAGTGTGGAGAAGTAAAACATGTTTTAACAGTTTCAGTCAATTTCGATCGACTGGAAAATGGTAATTTTTCAAACGATCTTAGAATTTGACGAAATTAGTTTTGTTAGGACCGTATCGTCAATACGAAGCTAGAAATAATTTTTATGGAATTTTTAGAGTTCGTATGTGGCCTCAGTAAATTCAAATGTGCGTTCAAATTCAATATATAGAGTTATATTTTGATTTTGACGAAAACTGATCGAAAAGGCCAAACTGGCTTATGATACATATCCCATTGTGTTCGGAATAGGGGTATTACGTTAGAGGCGACAGTCGTTGGGTTCGATTCTGAGTTCGAAAGAAAAAGTTACTTTTTCATGGATTAAAATAAATTAAATATTTATAATATATACACCCTCACCTATTCCTCTCTCTCTCCCCCCTCACTTCTCTCTCTCGTTCAACTGAATAGAAAAAAAAAATCGATCGTAGAAGACGGCGCCTCCGCAGCCCCCAGGCCGCGCCACCAACCCACGACCCCCTCCTCCTCTCGCGTTTCTCTCTCGTCCTCTGATTAGACCTGCCGCTCCTCAAAATCGCCCCCCCTGCGATTAGACACCCTATCCGCCATCACCTGATCCCCCTAGCCCATGTGACCCCGTCGCACCCCACCAACCTGACGCCGCCACCGTCAACAACCATCACCCGCCACCTCCTCTTAAGCCGGCGCCGCCCCAATCCTAACAGTGAGCGTCTCTTTTTGTTTTTTTATTTCCTGTTTTTATTTGTTTTTCATACTTGATTTATTTAATTTAGTTAGCAAGTAAATTTCAGTTTCATATAGATGAGTAATAAAAAAAATCTGATTTGAATAGGATAGAAAAGCTAGGATTTTTAGTGTTCAAAGATTATATTTTTACATGGATGAAATCATTTTAAAGTTATGATTTTTATAGAAGTGAAGTTATGATTATTTATCATGAAGTTAGAGTAAAAATATAATTTTTATACATGTAGGGAAGTAAAAATATAATTTTTATATATGTACGGAAGTAAAAAATATAATTTTTATATATGTAGGGAAGTAAAAATATAATTTTTATATATGTAGGGAAGTAAAAATATAATTTTATATATGTAGGGAAGTAAAAATATAATTTTTATATATGTAGGGAAGTAAAAATATAATTTTTATATATGTAGAGAAGTAAAAATAAAAATTTTATATATGTAGAGAAGTAAAAATTATGATTTTTAGCATGAAAGTAGCGATAAAAATTCGATTTATATATATGTAGTAGCAATAAAAATTCGATTTTTATATATGAAATGTCATTGTTAAAATGTGATTTTTAATGTGAACAGCGGGAAAAGATAGTGGTGGTAACAGCGGATATCAACGGGATCCATACCGTTCAGAAATAGAGAATGGAGTAGTGGAACCCCAAGGTGAGAACCTCTCACTTTTAAATTTGTTTTCTAGTTAAAATATATACTAGGATGCAGACGGTGCTTAGCAGCACCCGACACCCGTCATCCACAGACCATGGATGACTTGTTTGTTGGATTGATGTGTTGTGAAAAATGATTATTTGTAGTGGATTGAATAAATATTTTATATAGTTAAAAATGTAATTTTTAACGTGTATATAAAATAAATATTTATAAACAAATCGGACGATTTGTTTATATACACTGATTTGACTGATATTGATTGGGACGATAAATTTTACACATCGCCCAACTGCACAAATAAAATCTGTGTTTGTTAATTTGAAACCCCACACGGGTATTAGGATGAGATTTGACGTACACTAATCCCGATTATTTAGTTGTATGTCAATCGATGGATTGACAGACTGTGTAAGCGTTAATTATTTATATTTAATGCTTATGTAGTTGTGTGGTGCACTCTGGATGATGGTTGATGATTTATCGTTGCTATTATATACATGTGTTGTAGAAAATCAATATAATTAACGTTATATGGTAATTGATTGGGCCTCATTCCAATTTGGAAAATAAGGAATATTATAAAAGAAAATTCATGTGTTGAATAGAAAATATATATTCATGTGTTGAATAAAAATATATATTCATGTATTGAATAAAAATATATATTCATGTGTTGATATATATTCATGTGTTGAATAGAAAATATATATTCATGTGTTGAATAGAAAATATATTTTCATGTGTTGAATAGAATAAAAATTCACGTGTTGAATAAAATAAATTCATGTGTTGAATAAAATAAGCATTCATGTGTTGAAATAAAATATATATTCATGTGTTGAATAAAGATATATATTCATGTGTTGAAGAAAATATTCATTTGTTGAATAGAATAACGAAGTTATTGAAATATATAAAGCCGTGTTGGTTAGATATGCGCCATTTTGACGCGAACGATATTTATATCGATTATTTTCGTTTTTACAATGATTATAGAAAAAGAAGCGATTTCAAAATATAATATTTTTAAAATATTATCATTTGTATATCGATGATGTGGAATATTCAGTTTTGATTCAAAATTGAATATGAAGTTGAAATCGTTTCGAAAACGAATTTAAAACGAATTGTAAAATACGTTTTAAAAGGAAATCGACGAAATACATATGTATAATATATATATATATATTATATATATAATGGCCTGAATAGAACGCGCCACGCTGCAGCAGTTCGCGAATTTCGACCATTGACTTTAAATTGACGTTACGGGAGATCCGACCGTCGGATTCTCCTAAAACCGGAACCGTTGGGTTCGTATCGAAAAGAGATTTCTAACAAATATTAGAGATTTGAAATCTAACGGTTGGATTTGGAATTATGTCCAAATCAAATTTGGAAAAGGTCGCTGTAAGTGCAGTTCGATGGCCGTTGATGGAAATCGACTGTACGGGCCTTGATAAAATTATTAAAAATAGTAATAATTTGTGTAAAATCATAAGAAATTATTTGTGAAAAATTGGGATGAAAACTTCCAAATTTGAAAAGATAAAAATAGATTTTTTTCAAAATGAACTAGTTTTGAACTAGAATTATAATCCCATTTATTTTTAAAATAAATAAAGTGGATTTGAAATGGTTTAGAAAATAACCAGAATTTCCAATATATAAAGTGGAAATGGATTTGAATCGAAATTGTCTTTAGAACATTTCGATGTTGGATTTCGTGATTATACAGATATTGTTATGGAAATTTGAAAGATATATTTATATCGTTATTTCCAATACGATATTTGTTGGTCGTAGAATTTGATATTGAATATAAGCCGATATATTTTCTATTCAGAGCCTTGTATTTAATATCAAATGTGATTTTGGGTTTATCGTGAACCGTGTTTTAGATGACATTGGTTCTTTAACCCAGTTAAAGATAGGATATGATTTCCCAAGTTAAACAATCATCGATATGATTTTTGGGAAGATTAAAACCAAGTGGAGTTTTGATGAATCTTTAGTTAGATTGAAATGATCGAATGGAGTATCACCAGTTTTGCTCCAGGCGATAGTTAAATCTTTAATTAGATTTGAACATGAAATGGTAATTGAATTTGTCGATAACACTGTGGTGTTAGATATGAAGTATTACCAGTTTTACTTCATGGGATGAATAGGTTGGGATTGGGAAATTAAAACAAATGATTACTTCGGTAAGGCTCGTTAATCCCGACTAGTTTGGATAAACCATAATTTGGTTTGAATTGATATTCAAAAGAAGATTAAGGAATAAATTTAAAGAATTTCTCTTTGATAAAATTAATGGGAACATTTCCCAAAGTATAAGAATATTTGAATAAAAGAATATTCTGAATTGGAATGAGGCGTATGTTATGTTTGTGTAACACTTGTTTATTATATACGAGAGTTATTCAGAAAGACCGGGTTTACCCCATTTTGAATAACTGGTTCGACGATGTGTCGAGGATGAAGACGGTGGTCGAAGACCGGAGGTCTTTACATCGTTGGGATAATTACTGATGATCTTGATTGGGCTGTACACCCAAGAGGAGGGAATCAGTTGGTTATCGTCCAGACGTACTTGGAGATCGATGGATATGCGAGGTACCAGGTGCCTCCGGTTTCGTTCAGACCCAGAACGAACTTGTAAATGGACTGTGTGTCCGACATTGGATTTTATTCTGTGTGATTGATTTCTATTAAATATATATCTGTTTGGCGGCGGAGAATTTATTCTCTTGCTTAACGCCCTTCTCTGAGATGTACGAGCTCAAAGGTTATATATTGATGGATATCAATCAAATGGAGTGGATTGCCTGTGTGGCATGCCTAAGTGGCAAATGATCAAGGCTTTTGTTGAAAAGCAGAGTCTTGTGGTTGATGAACAAAGCACCGCCTGTGTGGCATAGCTTTGTGTAGCGTTAATTCGCGAGCCTCACCCCCCAGTTGTGAACCAGAAACGGGAGAGGACCTCAGGGAGGGCATGCGTTTCCTTCTAGCTAAGGTGGTGTCAGTGACCTACCAGTCCTGACATTTGTATTATTTTCACCTGTGTGGTTGTTGCTGTTGCGAGGCGCCTCAGATATATCGGTGACTATGTGGAGCCGATGGAGTCATTTGGCTCATTTACGCCCCAAAGGGCGGGGAAACGCAGTGTTCAGGAATTTTAATCCAAACCGGTGGACCAGCCCTGACGATCCATGGGACGATGCGTTCTGTTCCTGAGACTCGTGCTAGACAGTCTCGAATACGGTAGAGGACGATCCCTTGCCTTGGTTCATAGATGGAAATCCAATTTCCAAATACGTGACTTTGCAGTTTTGATTGTAGAGCCTAGTATGGCGACATGATATATGGTACCCATGCCGTCTAGGATTGATACATTTATATTTGAAGTTGTTTTACACACTATGCACTTATAATAGTATCAAATGATTTGTTTTTAACTTACTAAGCATGTTTGGCTATTATAAGGGAAAACCCTATCCTCCAGCTTGTGTTGCATTGTGTGATGGGACCTGGGTCTTATAATAGCTTCATTTTTTCAAAAGCATTGCGCTATTTTGTTATATGCACTGGTATTCTTGGAAGGAAACCTGTTCCGTGTTATACGGCGTGGTCCCTTGATATATCTGATTTAAAGTAAAGTTTTAAATAACTGTTTTAGTTCTCGCACCAGTCACATGACTGACCTGGAGTTTATTGTTTTAACCTAAACTCTGGGTGCCCTTATTTTGACACGGGCAGCTAGTAGTTTTGGTTTTTGCAGATTTATATTCACAGGAACCTGGTTTACAGCTGGAACGATACTCGGAAAGCTCTGTATCCGCGTATTACTTTCAGTTGTGTTTTGTATTATTTTCCGCTGCTATGTAATGTATTGTAATCTCTGATATTTTGTGATGTATATTATTTAGTCATACTCTGTATATTCTTGTATTCTGATGAAATTGTTGTAATAAACAATGAAATGTTCTTCTATTTGCGTTCCGATGTGGCTTGTCCTCAAAGTATCCGCTCTTTCCTTCACGGGGAAGTTACGGGTTATCACATAAAACACCATATGAACTTTTGTATAATAAGAAACCAATAGTATCATATTTTAAAATATTTGAAAGTAAATGTTTTATCCTTAATACTAAAGAAAACTTAGATAAATTTAACTCGAAATTCGATAAAGGCATATTTATTGGATATTCAGAGAGAAGTAGGGCATTTAGAGTTTTTAACTTAAGAACTAATGCCATCGAAGAAACATTAAATGTACCCTTTGATGAAAATTGTAAAAATATAACAAACCATAACAAAGACGATAGTAAAAATGAGAAAGATGAAATAAACAATGAATTTATCAACTAAATAAACGAATTAGGTTGCTAAGATACCACCCTGTAGAAAATATTTTAGGAGATATTGAATCCGTTGTTGGGACTCGAGACCAATTAAATAATATGAGCAATTCAACATTTATTTTTACTATCGAACCTAAGAATATAAAGGAAGCATCATCTAACGACTCAAGGATCCTTGATATGCAGGAGGAATTTACCAGGAATGATGTATAGGAACTTGTTCCTAGACCAGAGGACAAAACTATAATTGGAACTAAACAGGTTTATAAAAATAAAATGAATAAACACTGAGGTTGTAAGAAGTAAGACACGATTAGTAGCACAAGTTTATACCCAAGAAGAAGGAATACATTATGATGAGGTGTTTGCCCCCGTAGCAAGATTAGAAGCAATTAGGATATTATTAGCCTTTGCTAATCATAATAATTTCAAATTATATCAAATGGATGTTAAAAGTGCTTTTCTAAATGGATATGTTAAATAAGTCATATATGTAGACCAACCACCTCTTCTTGAAGATGAAAATTTTTCAGACCACATATATAAATTAAAGAAAGCATTATATGGATTAAAACAAGCTCTAATAGCTTGGTATGATAGATTAAGAAATTATTTATTACTATCTAACTTAGAAATAAATAAAATAGTTAATACACTTTTTATTAACAGAAATAGTAACGATATATAATTAGTAAAAATATATGTTGTTAATGTAATCTTTGGATCAACAAAAAATAAAATGAATAAAGAATTTTCGGATATTATGACCCAAGAATTTTAGATGAGTCACATGGGAGAACTAACATTATTCTTAGACATACAAATTCGTCGATTGAAGAATGAAATATTTATTAATTGAGGAAAATATGCAAGAGATTTAATTAATAAACATAATTTAACGACAACTAATGGAGACAAACACCAATAGCAACTAATATAGCCTTAAGTAAAGATGATACGTCAAAAGACGTTGATAAAAAATTATATAGAGGTATGATAGGATCATTATTATATATAACCGCTAGTAGGCCAGATATAATGCATAGTGCATGTCTCTGTGCAAGATACCAATCTCAACCTAAGGAAACTCATCTAAAAGCCGAAAAACGTATTCTAAGATGTGTAAAACATACATCAGATTTTGGATTATTTTATCCTAAGGATGGTTCGTTTGATTTAATTTCTTAATGTGACGTTGATTATGCAGGATATAAATCTGATCGTTAAAGCACTAGTGGAACATGTCATTTCTTAGGACATTCACTAGTTTCGTGGTTTAGTAAAAAGAAAAATACAGTATCTTTATCAACAGCTGAAGCAGAATATATATTTGCTGCTTTGGCTTGTTCACAAGTAATATATATGCAACAAACTTTAAAATATTTTGGATTAAATACAAATAAACCACAAATATACTGCGATAATACAAGCACTATAGATATGTCTAAAAATCCAACTCATCATTCAAGAACTAAACATATAGATATACAATATCATTTTCTAAGAAATAACGTAAGTAAAGAAAAAATCTCACTCGAATTTATAAAAATAGAAAAACAAATAGCGGATACACTAACAAAACCAATAAACGAAGCAATGTTCACTAAATTTAGAAGAGAAATAGGTATTTGTTCATTAAGTGAATTAGAGTAATTAAATATATTAATATATAATACAGTATAACAAAAACCAAAAAAAACCAAAAATTTAAATACCCTTATGTCGACATACATTTTTTGATATGTCGACATATAACTGCCAGATTTCAAAAATTAATTCCCATCATAAGTTAGTTATAACAACTATTTAAACTTTTTGTTTTGGATTTTCTTCTTCATTCTCCCATTCCATTTCTGGAAAAACTCAAAACTAAATTAAACAATGGCTTCCACTCATTTTAATAATCAAATTAATCCCAAGTCATCCGCCGGACCATCTGAAGGTCCTTTTCAATGCTCTACTCTTGCTCGCGTGATGAAATTGGAAGAGAAAATGGGGAACGTACTCCAAATTCTCACTGAAATCCAGGTTCTACAAATTCGGATGAGTCAAGAGCATGAAAAACAAGGGGAAAAAATGAGAAATCTACAAAGTTTGTCATGGATAATCAAACAAATCTGATTATCATCGTAGATGATAATCCTATAATGGAAGAGGAAGAAGAGAAAGAAGAGGCGGAGGAAGGACAAGAAGAGGCACAAAATGAAGGCATGGAAGAGGATGATCAAGTCATATGCATTAGCAAAATTTGTTTTGATCGAGAAGGGAATATAATTGAGCAAAATAGGGAATTTTGTCTCCATTACCCTAATTGCCCAATCCATAAGTCCCCAATTACGAAAAATTAGACGTTTAGGTTTCTCGTTTATTTGTACGTACGTTGTATTTCGTGTTCCCATGAAACGTTGTAATTTGCATTAATGTATATTGTTTGGCATGAAAAACAAAGGTTATATTGTTAAGTTCATACAATGTTTGTTTTTCATAGATTTTTAAGTTAGTATTAGAATAGTTATACAAAGAATTAAGTACTATAATCTTAGAATATATATAGATAGATATAAATTATCAGTTACAGATTTAGGGGAGTATATTTAGAATTTCTTTTTGTTGATGAAAAGGGGGAGAAATTATTAGTTAGATTTAGTTTAAGGGGGAGTATGTAGGATTTATGATGACATGGGAGTATTAGAAGGACCAGATCAAATAAGTATCATTGGGAATGAACAAGTATGAATACTTTATAAATCAAGGTTGTCATCATCAAAAAGGGGGAGATTGTTGGAGAATGGATTTTTGATGACAACAACCTTATTTCAATTATCATTAATAATTGATTATAAAATATATACTAACATTTCTATCTAGAATATATATACATATATATGCAGGATTTGTATACAGGACTTAAATACTTAAGACCGTATAGTTTTTAGAGTTTCAAGAGAATCAAGACTCATGAGTTATTAAGTTATCAAGATATACAGAGTTCAAGAGTTCATGAAAAATATAGTAATAGAGTCTAGTTTATATGTAAGACACAGAATAGCACCCCAGGTTTAAATTCTGTTTCTCAAATTCTGATTTTCAAAATTCAAATTCTATTTTCAAAATTCAAATTCTGATTTCAAATTATTTTCAAAATTATTTTATCTTACTTATGATTTCAAATAATAAGTTTAAAGTTTATAAGTTCATTTAGTTATATAGTTTTAAATTTTATAATTTTATAAATATGTTTATATAATATATTATTATGATTTCATATGATTTTACACTTTAGAATATTCATTTGTATCACTAAGTTTTAAGTCAAGAATTTTCAGAATAATATATATGTTTAACCATTGAAAAATAGTTTTAAAAATAAATTTACTACACATATGTCGACATACATAGATGCCTACGTCGACATACAACTGTCAGAAATTCAATTTTCAAAGGAAGTGTATTTTTCACCATTTGTAATGTTTTTGAGATGTTGCAACCTTTCATATACTATAAATAGGGGATGACTACGATTTTTTTCATAATTCGTCTTCTCCACTCCTCATCCAACCATTAATATTCATATTTTCTTGATTCCTATACTTATACTTTGTCGATTTCTACTCAAATTAAATCAAACTTCTTCTTTTCTCAATCCCTATCTACTACTCTCTGAATTGAAGTGCTACTAAAGAGTTATAAGGCTGTTGTAATCATTTGGAAAGTGTTTGGGAAATGGTGTGTTCCTTGTAGCCCTGAAATCAAGGAAAGGGAGTGGTGTTAACCTTGTAGCCATAGAATCAAGGGAGTTTACAGAGGTGTTAACCTTGTAGCCGTGAAATCAAGGGGTTGTACTTGGATATTAATAATAATAAAACTCCGTGCAATCCAGCGTTACGTGGGACTAGACATAGGAGTAATCCGAACTAGTATAAAATCTGATGTATTCTTTCCTTTTCTGCATTTTATATTTGTCTGCTTCTGTGTTTGTGTTTGATTATGTGTGTGTGATCATCTCTTGTTTGTGTGATTCAAATATATATCATTTAAGTTTAAGATTTTCGTAAATTTCTTATAAACACTATTCACCCTCCCTCTAGTATTAGTCTTGCCTTGAGATCTGCATTCTGCGATCTCTAACATTTTCTAGCATCATTTATGTCCCACTACCATGCATGTGTACACCTTGTACATTTGGGATAAACTTGAGTTATACTTTCCTTGATCGTGTATTTGTTATCTTTGTGATAGCTCCTATGTACACATGTGCATGCTGAAGTGCTTTAACTCGAGCCTGTTGCTTGGCTATGTTGAGCTATTGCTATGTCCTATTGTACCCATGACCATTTCAATTTGAATTGCTATTTGTTTCGGTCTAAAAGTTGTGCATTCATTTGTTTGCACTGTCTTGTTCATATGCACTTGTGCCATTATGCATGCTGCCGGATTTTGTACATATTCACCTCAAAATAACTGTATGTGTGTGCATATATATATTTTTACATAAGTTAGTAGACCATTATACGCTGTGTCCTGGCTGGTCAAGTTCAGTAGACCACAAATGTGAGTTGAGGCTAGTCTTGATAAGGAGACCACTATAGTTGTCTGGAGGCAGATCTACCAACACTAGTATTCAGTCTACCTTGTTTTACTTACAGTGAATCACTGTGAATATCACAAGCAGTCTAGACTCAAATAGATGTATATATATCAGACCAAGTCTGTAAATATGATGAGAAATACACCAGAATGCTAAGGTAAATAAAGTTTAAAATAAATTTATTTTTGCTCAAATTTAAATCTATTTTTGTTCCATTTTACTGTGTGTCTTTCTGTGATAGGTTACAGGTGACTGGACTGGATCTGAAGCAGCTGAAGACTCAGTGTGTGTGTGTGTGTGTGTGTGAGTGAACTGTAAATGAAAGTGAATATGTAACTGAGTGAAGTGAGTGGACTGTAGTGAGGAATGAATGTAATAAATGAAATTGAATGTATTATATCCAGTGAGATGTACAATAGTGGAGATAGAAATATGTACCAATCCAAATGTTGAAATAATAAAAATAATATTTGAATATTAAATTCTATGCAATAGTATTTTTTCAAAAATAACTATTTATTTCTGTATGTGGTGAAATATAGAATAGTATAGATACAAAAACATTTATATAATAATATATATGTTTGTTATCATTAAACAAAAATCATATTGTTATATTCAATAGTTCATTGTTTGCTACTTTCTGATGTTTCCTACAATTCAGCAACATGAAGTATGATGGTACACTTCTCACGCAAATACTAGGTCTGGTCAGGGTGGCCCTGTTTCTTGTATGTGATGTTTTCCAGCTCACATATCATGTCATTGTGTCCTGTGTTGGTTGCTACAGTTGAGTCACTTGTGTGGCTCTAGTTCAATGTTGTCATCCTTTGCTGGGCTCGGGACCTTGTTGCTGCAGGGTACTTGCTGTAGTAGCTCCTGCAAGATTCTATGAAAATGTAATTGTTGTATTAAGATATTTATACGTATGAGCACCTTATGTCAAATGTGTACTGCTTTGCAATGGGTTTGTTGTCTAAGCTTAGGTCTGTAGGTTTGGATTTGTGAAATTGTAACAGGTTCTGCCTATATGAAATGCTCTATGCGTGGAGACATATATTAGTCTAGCTCATGTGTTGTAAGATTTTATAAGCCGTAGTGGACATAATACCACTCTAAAAACTGACAGCGGTGGACGATCCACCTTCAAAACTGAACGTAGTTGGTTTGCAATCTACCAGCTACCTACATCATTTGTAATTATTATTTTTTATAATAATAAATGTTTGCACTCACTTTAAAAATCGGTCGGCTTTGCCAAAAAAAAATATTTTGATATAACTAATATTGATAACTAAACAATATGCATTTTTGTACTTTCCTTCGGATGCATTGTTATCCGAGACCATATATTTTTGTATTTTTTAAGTTGATTCTAGGAAGGAAATCAAAGAGTCCCAAGCTTTTGGTAATTGGTAACTAATTAGGATACATGAACAAATAAATAAAGCATTTAGAACAATCACTGGTGGTATTATATTAATAGCTATATGTATGTAATTAACAAATATATAAGTCCTTAACTGAAAATACCACGACAAAGTTGTTCGTAAATATGAGAAACACATAGCAAGAAAATATAAGTACGGGAATTATTTTAGCTTTTTTAAGGAAAAAGTAGATAAAAGGAAAGACTACCATCTAAGCAAGGGGAAGCCAAAAAAGCCTTTGAACATTGGCTGCTCTCACTTAAATTTCCATAAAATGTCAAAACAAATCCCTTTGACCATAAGCACAAACAAAAAAAGGTTTGCAACAATACCATTTTTTGTTTTTCTAGCATAAATTTGAAGTAATTAGAAATAGATTACCAAAAGTGGCTCTAATAGGTTATAATGAAACTGGTGAAGCCACCATAAGTCATGCTAAAGTGAAAACCACCCCACCAAAGAAACATACACCAAGTATTAAATCAAATTAACTTCAACAAAGACCATCCATTGATATAAACACCCGATTCTTTATAATTCCAAAAACAACATCAGCTAGTTATAAACCCATCAGACAGCTTGCACAGAAGTGAATGATAGAGAAGGATTTGGTCTGTCGTTGATCGAGCAACTCGAGTTGGTTACCCGACACAATTGGTGGTAGGATACCTAAAGGGATGAAGGATGTAGTTCCAAAGTTCAAAATGCGGTCAAATTTTACATGACAGGCAGGAATTGACCATGCATCCAATTATAATCTTATCATTAACCTTGCATTTGGTCACTTTGATACCAACTACAGTTACTATTCCCAATATTCTCAATCGTTTATTTTGTGTAGAGACACGTTATGTAACATCCTAAAAATTTGGACAACTGGCGTATGGAGTTATTTAAATAATTAACTATTAATAATCAATTTATATTAGTATTTGGGTTAGAAATTAAAAATTATATATATTATTTTGAATTGAATTGGATTTAGAATGGTTGGTTAGGAATTAAATATTTATTGTTGAATATTTGAATTGAGTATGGTTGAATTGGATTTGAAATTCAACTGAAATTTATAAATACTTGAATTTAAAAATAAATGTTATTAACGTTAAATAAATTGGAGAATTTTTATTTATTGAAATATATGGAAAATTGGCTTGGATATGTGTATTTAAAGAAAAATGGAATTTTAAGTCTTAAATTTGGAATCGAACGGAGTTGTTGGTGGAGAAACAGAATATAATGGGTAAACTGATAGATAATTTAAATATAAAATATTACCATTATACAAACGGAGTCGGAGTACAACCAAATTAATTTTATTAAATTCAAAACGTTGAAATATAAAGGTATGTATAATTTTTGTCGTGTATGGAGTTGGTATTGGAAGTACGAATTTGATCGTTCAACGATAAATTAGTGGTAAAGATGTATATTTAATTATACTTGAATATTACCTACCCCAAATATTACCCACCTCGGTTAATATTAACGCAGACCTTCTTTTGAAAATCGTGGCTCCATATAAACTATGAAATTACGTTGTTCTTGTCCAAAAAATTTCCCTTTTATAAACCAGCGTCCCTTCCCCAATTTCATTCAGCAAAAATCAATCCTCCTTTTTAATTTTAATGGCAGCCGAAAATCCCCTTTCCCCAAATCCCTAAAATAAATTCAATGCTCCCCAAATCGTCGTCGCCTTGCCTATGACCATCGTCGAACCACCAAAGACCGGAAGCTAGCCCCGTTCATCGCACTCAAGCAACCTTGACTGCCACTAACGCTAATTCGAGCTCCTGCTTCTTTCCATCAACGTCGCCTTCAATCGGAAGCAACGCGAAATCTTCAACAACCGAAACCGCCTCCTCTTCTTAACATAGCACAACATATAGTGAGTATGACCTCATGACAACTTATTTCAAGTATGTTAACTTCTAATTGTTTCTTTGATTTCTTGTGCCCTTGAATGACTTGGTCGTTGCGTAATTGTCCATGGTATTAAACCGATTCTTGCGAGATTTGTGGCGTGAGTTTCTTCTTATGTAGCCTTTATTGAATCCCATGAGATCTCTTACTTAATTCTGGAAAAAATGTTTTCCTTAGCCCTTGCATGAGTTGAAAACTGGCTTGTTGTTAATTTCCAAGAAAACAAACAAATTGCTTTTTTTCCTAGTTATGTTTTACTTACCTTTAACATGTGCTTGCTAAATTTCTGGAAGCAAATCAATTTGTTTGTTTCCAAAAATAAACTGTGTTCTAGAAACATTTGAAACACTCTTGCTAAATGTTTTAAATTATATCTGGAAATACTTTAACTGTTGCTATGAACCTCTTATTTCATTTTTGGGAAGAATTCGAATTGTTCTGGTATATATATATAATAATACATATATGTTTACTTTATTAATAAACCTGGAATGGGTCTTAAACCCTGCTATTTCGCAAATTCGAAAAAAAAACTATGTATTTATGTTAAATGTGCCTCATTTTGAAGAATGCATTGCACTGTTGTTTAACTATCTGCTGGCATGTCAGTATGAAGCCATAAAAATTGGTTTTGAGATGATCACCGTGCTAATCGGCCTTGTTGTTGTCTTGATTTATATTAGCACTATTTTTCAGCATAAGAAATCTAACTGTACATTGTAAGTTATATAAATATATGTGCTAGTTATGACATACTACATGTCATTTGAATAAAAATTCAAACCTGGAATTATTGAATTATTTCTTCACTTGGTAAGTTACTTATGAAAATAAAATTGCAGTATTTAAGGGCTTTTATTCTCAGATAGAAAGATGCTGAAACAAATATAAGGCTACATGGATGTATTCAGCACCGACACAGTTATGTCCCGCTAAACTACATGGCAACCTGCTGCTTGTCATGATTTTCGTTAATAGCTTCATTTTGGAAACTAATACACACCTATACTTCCATGATTTTCGTTAATAGAAAGGCTTCACCGGTTCGTGCCACACCTTTCCTACCTCCATTTTGGTTGGCATGCATGTTTACTGTAGCAATTCATTTTCTGAAATGAATTTAATGAACTAAAGTGTAACCTGCTACTTAATGCAACTATAGTGTACTCTGCTACTTAATGGAACTGAAGCGTACCCTGCTACTTAATGCAACTGAAGCGTACCCTGCTACTTAATGCAATTGAAGCGTACCCTGCTACTTAATGCAACTGAAGCGTACCCTACTACTTAATGCAACTGAAGCATACCCTGCTACTTAATGCAACTGCAGCGTACCCTACTACTTAATGCAACTGAAGCGTACCCTGCTACTTAATGCAACTGAAGCGTACCCTGCTACCTAATAAAATTGAAGTGTATGATGTAACTTAATGAAATTAATGTGTATGCTGCGACCTTATGAAACTGAAGTGTATGTTACACGATGTGTCTTGTTTGTACTTAAACCATGCTCACATATTTGAGTCCTTGGATGTGTATTACACTATTTATTGGACAGAGTATATGGGGCTCGAAAATCATGTATTTAGTAACTTTTGAAATGTTTCATATGATTAACTATTATACTTCAGTGTTGTTATTGAAGTTGAATTACTTGAAATGAGTATAAACCTGACCTGAGTTTTTTTTGTTTTGCTCGGGTCAGGGTCAGACCCGAGTGTTACAGATTTTAAAGATCACAGCTTAGGATTCAAAGATTGGCAAAGCTGGGGATTACTGAAGACGTGTGAACTCTGAAGAATTAATGCAATAAATATTTTTCTCGTTTTCAAATTGTTTCTAAATTTTCGCTATATAGAGAAAAATTTGTATCAAAATTTTGATTATATATAAAAGTTTCATATTGTTATTCAATAGTGTGTTATCTATTTATTATGTGTTGATTATGTTTTTAAACTCTGTATGCTAATTAATGATCCGTCGATTTTAACGTTTTAAGTTGGTTTAATTACCTATTTGAAGCGATCAAAAAGGCGGGACATTACAAGTGGTATTAGAGCTTCGGTTTATTCAAATCTTAGCTTATCGGGTTTAAAATGAGTATGATTGACACTAGAAAAAACGAATTTTGAAAATAAAAAGAGTTTTGAAAAATAGATTTTGAAAAGTAAATTATTTTGGAAATATTACGTAATTTAAAATTAGTATTTTGAAATTTTATACGGTGGATATATAAAATTTATTTTGAGATTTTTTTTTTTTTTTTTGGAATCCCGAGTCTTCGAATCCAGATTTGCCAGAGCCAATTCTTCAATAAGTTCCCTTAGGTTTGAATTTGAATCCATCGTCAAATGGTATCAAAGGAAGATAAGTATAAGAGAATCAACAAATCAATTGTGTATTCTAGTAATCAAAGATAATTGAAATTTAATGGAAATAAGAATTCGTATGAGAATTTGAATAAAAAGGAGGAATTTGAAATCGTTATAAAAATGAAACGATGAATCTTATTTTGATGTTCAGAATATAAATTAATGATAATAAAATCGAAAAGAGTTATAATTAGAATTCGACTTTGTCGAATTACATTACAAATTTATTTAGATTGTTAAGAACTTGACAAGATAAATTCTAATTGGTTTCAAACTAATAATGTGTAATCGAATATATGAATTCGATAGTAAGTCATGAACTTGTTAACTAATTAACAAGAAGTGAATTATAACTGAGAGTTTTAAGTGAAGTGAAACATGAATGAATATTTTAAAGAGATTTGAATCTGTATTGGAATGGAATCGAAATTAATTTGACGTGACGAGTTTAGATTCCGATAAAAGGAATAATATTCACTATTTATAAGTGAATAACATTTAAACGCAAATAATATTGCAAATTAAAATGGGAATAAAGAAAATGGAGTTGACCAGTACGGTGAGATTATTTTGAAGCTCATAATATAAATCAAATGAGACTTTCCCAAAGTTCGGGATATATATTATCGGATGAGAGATTATTCGAAAAGAAGTTATCCAAGAGAGTCAATTATGTCAAATTTCAGGGAATATTTCTTACTTTCCGTTTTAATCAAAATTTAATAAATTATTATTTAATTGTTTATGTATTCGGATTAAAGAATAAAGAATATCTTTAATATTATATATTTTCGAGGGCTTGAATTATTGTTATAATCAGTGATTTACGTAAAAGAAGTGAATTATTAACCCAAGTGTGAAAGTTAAGAGAATGAATGTTTTGTTGGTATTCAAAGTTGTGAACTTTATCTATTTCAAAGTTAATAATGCTGTTTAGTTAAGGTCTGGGAGGTAATCATACCCCAACTTGATTGACTTCATTATTGACTAAGAAATGGTTAAGGTTCGATATCATGAATTGGTCAAGTGAAGTAAGTTAATGAGTAACAACAGTTAAATGGGAATAACAATGTTTTATTTAACATCTGTTTAAATCCAAATAACGAATTTAGAAATGTTTTCCATGAGAATAACATATATTTTCCAATGATAATAAATGATTTTCTAGAAATAGAGAAAATGAATATAATAATTGGAAATATTTTCAAAGGATAGTGAGAGGATAACATAAATCAAAATGGCAGGAGTTGAAGAATAAAGAGCCACACGTTGAAAACGAAGGGCGACAGAATGCAAGAGAAATGGATTTCTAAATTGAATTCGATAATTGCTTAAGAAATGATTTGATAAGAAATTAAGAAGTGGAGTTAAGGAAATTAGAAACTGACTGGAGAATAGTCAAGTTGAATGACTTTCTGAGTGTTGATCTGATGTTGGTTTCGGCCTTCCGGGTTGATACTTCTGGAGTTGTTCGCTTGCTAATTTACGGTCGATGGATGTGATTATGGAAGGGTAATAATGCGTGAATGAGAAAATGTGTTTTAAGAATGAAAATTCTGAAATTTTGAGAACATAAAGAGTTGAATTAAGTGATGAAATTAATAATTGGGAATTTGGAGGAAATTTTGGTTTATAACCAATAGATTCATAAATACGAGTTCGGAAAGATATCAAGAATACCGGAACTGATTAAGAAATCAAAACTGAAATTTTGGAATTTGGATGGATATTTGATTTTAAACATTGGATACAAAAGTTTTGGAACTTCTATGATATATATATATAAGGACATAGTGAATTATAAAACTACTGGATTGGAAGGTAATCGATTTGAAATGAAATTTTATACAATGGAATTATATAAGAATGAGGTGTTTGAAAATATGATTTGGAAAGAGGATCTTATGTGACATAAGTATGATTTATAAGGAGTATGAATTGAAGTACTATATGTACATAGTATTATACATTTTCAAAGCAAAATAAGGAAAGTACCTTCCTTCTCCTTTGAATTTCGAGCTTAATTGAGATGTGTTACTAGTGGTGGTAGGTTGTTCGGACGTAAAACTCGAGTTGTCTAGTTCCAGGAAGAACACGATCGTGTAGCGTAATTGCAGAGTTGTAGATGGCCTACGGCGGGTAGATGTTTCTTGGGGGAACTAAACGTATCCATTGGGTCTGCTACGATCTACAGTCGTGATAATGACGTAATCCGCAGAGCTGTGAAAGCTTAAGGGTCGGCATGGATGTTTCCTGGGGGATCCAAGTGTAACCATTGTGTACATGGGGTCTACATGACATATCTACAAGTGAAAGAGACGTAACCACCAGAGTTACTAAAGGTAGAATGGAGCCATTCAATGTTTGAGGTGCATTAGTGATGTTGAGCCACCTGTTTGATTCAGCACTGTGCATTCATAACTGGATTTGTCTTCGTGACTTGATTTGTCTGGTGACTTGATTAATCCTCGTGACTTGATTCATTTTCCTGATTTCATGATTTGTTTTTGTGACCCTGAGATAGCAGCCAATGCTTAGTGACCTCAGTTTTTCTTTTGATTTTTAAGCATCTTCCGTTAATCCGTCCATGACAAAATTCATAGGGAAGTGATTTCCTACGGATATAAATGTTTTCTGGGGGATCCAGACGAAACCATTATGTATCCGTGATTCATGAACAATCAACATATCAATATCATATTGGTACTTTTTGTATTTGTTTCTTTAAAAAGAATTTTTGAAATGTTTTTCACTAGGAGTTGAAACAAGGATATTTAGTACTTGGAGATTTTAGTTATGCGCCTAGACAACATATGCCTAGCATCTGTGAGAATGACAATAGACTTGTCAAACTTCAAGTTATTAAATATTTTCAAATCAATAATTTGAAATTAAAATATACCTAACTTAATAAGTTAAGAAAGAGGATTTTGGAGTATTTTTAAGCCCGTAGCTTTGGAGTAATTAGTGGATCTAGATTAACCCTAGAGGGGGGGTGAATAGGGTTTATTAAAATAATTTGAGATATTAAAACAAAACACAGAACATATTGAAGTAGACAAAATAAATGTAGAAAATAAATGACACAGTGATTTTACCGAGCTTCGGCAAACCCTGCCTACTACTGCATTCCCCAAGGTTTCTATTAGATATTAGTCAACTATTACAATGCTTATAACACCAGTAAACTCGCGATAATTCCTAACCTAAATGTTCTTATCCTACGCTCAAAACTTATCCCCAAGTTTCAACTAGATGCTACACAAAAGGCCTCGCAATCTCGCTGTAACGACCCGTATTTGTACGGGTAATAATTAATTTATTTAATTATTTAAATATCGATTCAGAGAGGTCAATGGTTTAAATTAAATAATTTTGAATATTTAATTAAAATAATAATTAAATAATATATTTAATTCTGAAATAATCAGAATTAGTGGAATTCACAATATAATGAGAACTGGACAATTTAATATATATAATTCAGTTTAGAGTTGAATTATATTCACGAATATATTATATAAATGAAGTTTGAACATATAATTATATTATAATTAAAATCGAGCTTGAAATGCCACGGCAGTTCATTATTTGGCGATTTGAACTTCAACTGAATGTACAGGATTCGTTTTAAGCCGGATTTCTGTGAAACAAGAAACATTCGGAGCTGGTGAAGTATATTTTTCTAGTGGAAGAGAAAAATCAGGATTTCGTCGTGTAGATTTTGATTTATGTCCAAATCAAATTTTAGAAAAGTCGTTGTGGAATTCCTTTGACATTTATAAATATATATTTATATTATAAAAGGATTTTTAATATAAACCGAATATCAATATAACTGGAAGTTTTGAAATATCGAGTTATAAATCCAATTAAAGTTGTATGGGATTCCACTGTGAAAATATACGATAATATTTATTTTTAAATATTAAATTAAATTGTTTTAAATATATTTATATATTTAAAAGGGTTATTTAGAGCTTTAAAAATAGCCAGTTTTGCCAGCGACCTAAGAATTCGACGAAACTAATTTTGTTGGATTCGTAATGTTAAATTATTGCTAGATTTCAATTTCCGTGATTTTTGAAGTCAGTATGTGGTCGTACGGGATTTTAATGTGAAAAACAGTCAGTATTCTAACGGTTAAAAATACGATGTGTGAGCAAACGGAGTTGAAATTCGATGAAACTAGTTTCGTTGGGACCGTAATGTCGAACTGTAGCGACATGTCAATTTCTGTGATTTTTGGGTGTCGTGTGTGATCACACGAATTTTTAGAAAGCAATGATCAGATAACAAAATAAATAAAATAAACAAAATTTCTAACTCTTGTGATCAAAAGAAGGCCACGTTGCCTTTGTTCTCTGCCACACACTCAAGCTTAAAACACGCAAGAAAATCTCCATTCCTCAAAGAAAAATCGGTGGCTTCAAAATCCTAATAAATCAAAAGAAATTCAAACAAAATTCTATAAATCGTTATACCAAAATAATTGGGGTCTGTATAGAGTGCTCTTCACTTGGGTATGCTTATTAATGGGTTCGATGCCCATTAACGTTTACGGCGGTTCACAAATGTCTGTTAGGGTTCGAGATTTGAGGGATTCCAGGCAATCGGAAGGTGAATGGATAGAGGATTTGATTTCGTGGTAGGATTTAGCATCATCAGTGGAAGACTTAAGGATTTGCGTGACATTCTTGTTCGCTGAAGTCACTAGGTATGTGAGTTTCAACAGACATCGTGAGGAGCAAACTGTGCGGGAACCAGTTGCGTTAAGGAGGAATTCGAGTCCTTCTTTTTGGGGAGAGCGAGTTTATGGAGGTCGCGATGCTGGGTTTGCACTGTGATGGGAAGCAACTCGCGGTGGTATTCAGTTTGAACAGTACATTGTGGTAGAGGATATCGTGAGTATTTGTTTGAAGATGGTGAAATCTGTGTTCTTGATGGTAGTGTGAATACTGAAAACGATAGTGATTTCAGTGGTAATTCTGTGGAAGGAAGGATAGAAGTTGTGTGGATAGGGAGCTACTGTAAGTTACGGGTTCCAATTTCTGTTCAAGGAAGAAGAAGGATTCGGTATTTGGTTTAATTATATGTAGGTGGACCTAGTTTCAATTTGAAAGCCCAACTACCCTTTTTAAACATAATTATGTATATCGTTAATGTGTTAAAAGGTAAATGGAAATAACTTTGGCTTGTGGTTCTCAGTTGCGTGTATTCCAAATGAAGAATGCAAGGTGAGGAGGAATCGTTCAGGGGAGAATGGGTGTGGAAGGGTCATGGGCCGATGAAAAAGGGTAAGGCCCAATTTGAAAACTAAATTCAAGTTTATTAAATCTAATATTTATATGTACAAACTTGCAATCGAAATAACTTACACATACGTTATTAGAATTTGACGCCGTCAGTTGCGTTAGGATCGTAGGGACGGTGGTTACATAATGGAACTGACTGGGAGTGAATTCGAGCTCATTACAATGTATAGTGAAATAAATTGTCCGTCTGAATCAAGCGACAGTTATCGTTATTTAACGATGATCGTCCAATGTGAGTAAAACTCACTATCTCTGATTAGTTTATATTTTTATAAATTGTACTTTATTTTTGATAAATAATGATTGATTGTTGTGTATTGATTGTTTGGACAGTTAAATAGATTTGATTGAAAACGTAGATATAGTTATATATATATAAAAATCGACAATCAAATATTGATCATGTTTAACAGTATATTTCATGATGAAATGAAATTGATGTGAATTATATTGTGTAACATCTGTGGATGCAGGGAAACAGGTCGGAGGAATCCAACTGGATTCCTCAACATTTATTTTATTGTTTTTCATATATGATGATATATGATGTGATATATAATATGTTGTTGATGATGTGTGTTAAAATGATATTGATCATTGTTATTCGATATTTTAAATACCGTAAGAAATACTGGAATGTAGAAAAGGAGATTTTCAAAGTTTATTTTGAAAACAAATTATTTATATAAAATCAATGGATTTTATATATATAAAAGAAAAAGGATTTTATTAAAGAAAACAGTTATAAAATATAAAGAGTTTTGAAAAGGAAATATTTGTAAAACATTTATAAATAGAATAGGAAATATTTGTAAACATTTACAAATAGAATAGGAAAGAAAATATTGTAAAACATTTACGATAGTATTGAAAAGGAACATTTATTTGTTAAATAAATGGAGTAAGATGAAAAGGAATATTTATTTGTTAAATAAATAGAAGAGAAAAGGAACATTTATTTGTCAAATAAATAAAAGTGAAAAGGGAATATTTATTTGTTAAATAAACAAAAAGAAAAGGGAAATATTTGTAAAACAAATAGAAAGAGAAATATTTGTAAAACATTTACAAATAAAACAGAAAGAGAAATATTGATATAACAAAAATAAATAGAGTTATAAAAAGGAAATGTTTATTTAGGAAATAAATAGAGTTATAACAGGGATTTATTGGGAAATGAAAAAGAATGTCATATAAGGAAATATTTGGCAAATGAACAGAATTTTACATCAGGAAAGTTTAGACCCGTGCTTCGCACACGGGTATAACATGATATGGATTTAAAGCAAAGATTTTAAATAGAATCTTTTGTAACCGATAGATTGAGAAGATTAATTTATAAATAATATTTTAAAAAAATAGATATTTATCACTGGATAAATAGAATATATAAGTCAGGACTTATATAGAGAAGTAAGAATCGATTTCAACATTGATATTTGAAACTGAATATGGACGTAGAGTTAACCAAAGGAGTTAATCAATATTTGTTAATCAAAATGTGTTAATCGAAATGAGTTAGAGGAGTTAATCTATTAGAGTTAGAATTAATCGATTAGAGTTAGAATTAATCGATTAGAGTTAGAATTCATCGATTAGAGTTAGAATTACTCGATTAGAATTACTCGATTAGAGTTACAATTAATTGGTTAGAGTTAACCAGTTAGGGTTAATCAATTAGAGTTAATCAAATTAAGTTAATCGATTAGAGTTAAGATTATCGAGTTAAGATAATCGAGTTAAGTAATCGAATTAAGATTTTCGAGTTAAGTAATCGAGTTAAGTTATCAAGTTAAGATTATCGAGTTAAGTAATCGAGTTAAGATTATCGAGTTAAGATAATCGAGTTATAGTTCATTCGAAGAAAGAGTTATCGAATAAGGATATTTGAATAAGAGAATTAATCGAATATAGAGTTATTCGAATAGAGAAAGGAGTTAATCGAATATTAGTTATTCGAAAGAAGTTAATCGAATATTAGTTATTCGAAAGAGAGATATTCGAATAGTAGTTATTCGAAAGAAATTATCAAATATTAGTTATTCGAAAGGAATCATCGAATAGTAGTTATTCGAAAGAAATTATCGAATATTAGTTATTCGAAAGGAGTTATCGAATATTAGTTATTCGAAAGGAGTTATCGAATATTAGCTATTCGAAAGGAGTTATCGAATATTAGTTATTCGAAAGGAGTTATCTAATATTAGTTAATCGAATATTAGTTATTCGAAAGGAGTTAATCGAATATAGTTTATTCTAAAGGAGTTAATTAGTTAGAGTTAATTGAATAGAGTTAATCAAATAGAGTTAATAGAATTAAGTTAATCAAATAGAGTTAACTGATAAGAGTAAATCGATTAGAGTTAATCGAATAGTGTTAATTGAATAGAGTTATTTGAATATAGGTTATTCGAAGAAGAGAGATCATCAAATATAGTTTATTCGAAGGAAAGAGTTATCGAATAGAGATTTTTTCGAAAGAGAGTTACGTAAGGAAGTTTGTTAAAGATGTAAAAGATAAACTTTGACTATTTCGAAGTTAAAACGTTGTTCAGTTAAGGTCTGAGAGGTAATTATACCCCAACTTGATTGTCTTCCTTCTTAACTAAGGAATGGTAAGGTTTGATAGTGAATGATGGTTGAGTGAAATTAGTTAATGAGTGAAATGGTTTGAGTTGTCATGGTGATGTTTGATTTAAACATCAGTTTAAATCCAGTGAAGGAGTTTTGGAAATGTTTTCCAAATAAAAATCAGAAATGTTTTCTGATAATAGAAAATAAGAATTTAGAACATATGGAAACGGGAATTAAATAAATTAATGAACTAAAGAGACAAATGTTCAATGATGATTGATCGATATAATTTCCAATTGGAAATAATATCATTGTTTGCACACGTGTTTTTCTTTGATAGTTAACTCACCGACTATCGAAGTTTTCGATCATTTTAACGTTGTTAATATGGAGAGACCGGTTGGATTATTATCCGAAGAACCACTCCGTATTGGCATAAGCGTTGCGAATCATATATGCTAAAGAAAATTGAAGACGAAGTAAAATGCAAGGGCTGTTGTATAAATCTTAGGTAAAGATTGCCTAAGATGGTTGTACGGAATAGTGCCTTCGGTTTGTCCAGCCCTAAGACAACTTGTATGGAAGAAGGTCTGACAGAGTATATTTAATAGATCGCGTAAGTTGATCTCTTCAAACGTATTTACGATTGGTGGCAGAGGAATTCGTTTCTCTTAGCTATATACCCGTTGTATTTTTGGGGAAATCAATTTGTGATTTGGCGGGTATGACGATGTGACATTCAAAATGAATAATTGTGTGATCTGTCAGAGATAAGCGTGGCCTCTAGCCTCACAACTGGGAAATGACAAAAATCGGGCAGGCAGCATGGCTATGTAGATCACACCTGTAATGACCCGCATTGGCAGAGGTATTATAATTAATTTATTTAATTATATTAATAGTGATATAGTGAATTAAATGGTCGTGGAATTAAATAATGATGAATATTTAATTAAAATAATAAATTAAATAATATATTTAATTCTGAAATAATCAGAACTGGTCGAAATGACGATATGGTGTGAACCGGATCATCTGTGATATTTAATTCAGCATGGAATTGAATTTGAATAACGAATATATTCAATCGTCGACAGTTGAACGTGTAATTTATAATATAAATTATAAATGAGCTCGAAATGGCGCTGCAGTTCGTAAATTAGCGATTCAAACTTCAACTGAATGTACAGGATTCGTTTTAAGCCGGATTTCTGTGAAACAAGAAACGTGTGGAGCTGGTAGAGAATATCTTTCTAGTGGAAGAGAAAAATCGGGATTTCGTCGTGTAGATTTTGAGATATGTCCAAATCAAATTTTAGAAAAGTCGCTTTGGAATTCCTTTATAATTTATAAAGGAATTATTTATATTTTAAAAAGGAATTTCAATATAAATCGAATATCGGGTTGACCCAGAAGTGAATATCGAGTTAGAAATTCATATAGGAATATTCTAGAGCTGTATGGTATTCCACTGTGAGTATATACGATAATATAAATTTATTTGTATTTAATTTAATTATATTTAAATATATTTATATATTTAAATGGGTCATCCAAAGCTTTAAAAATAGCCACTTTTGCAAACGAAGTCGGAATTCGACGAAACTAATTTTGTTGGATCCACAATGTCAAATAGTTGTTAGATTTCCAGTTTCGTGATTTTTAGAGTCACTATGTGGTCGTACGGATTTTTAGAGTGAAAAACAGTCAGTATTTCGATGGTTAAAAATACGCTGTGTGAGCAAACGGAGTCGGAATTCGACGAAACCAGTTTCATTGGGACCGTAATGTCGAACTGTAGCTGCATGTCCAGTTTCGTGATTTTTGGGTGTCATATGTGATTACAGGAATTTTAGAGGACGATTGCAGATAGCGGTTGATTAAAAACGAATATAATAATAAATATAAAAATATTTAAATCCTCTATAAATACCATACCCAAAAATCCTAAACCTAATTCAACTCATTTACAAAGTCAAAGAGGAAAAAAATGCGCCGTTCATTCTTCAGAAGAAGAAAACCCAAAATGCAACCTTCTAAAATCAATGAAAAATAGAAATAAAATCCTAAAAATCCTCTAAGATGTATATTTGCAATCTCCTTGAGTTGCTCTTCATTTCCATACAAGTTTTACTGGGTGCGATGCACTCTGGTTCACGTTGGAAATATGTCAGTAAAGCTAGGGTTCAGAATCGCGGTGAATAGGAGCGTTAATCCTCGAACTGGGTATGAGCATTGGAATCGGGGTGTGATTTAGCATGTTGGCGCAAAGATTTGGGGGATTCCGTAAGGTTTGAGTTCGGTGAATCCCTATTGGTAGCGTCAGTCCTCAAAGTCGCAGTTTACTGGGGGAGGCGACGAGTGTATGTTGGTGGTATGGATCCATAGGAGAATCGAAAGAGGAGAATATTGGTGATTTTAGTTTAAATTTGTATGAAGAGAAGGAGGAGATGGAAGGAGGAATCATTGGCCGGTTGTGGTTTTGAGGAGTACAGGGAGTCACGACATCTTTTGAGGAAGGAAGAAGAAGCGGGTGATGGATTAAAAAGGGAATGGGCCGGGTTAAGGAGGTAAAGCCCGATTTTTAAATAATTAAAGTTTAATTTAAATTCAATAATATAGGAATTTTGTAAATTGAATATCTTCTGCATACGGTATCAGATTGACGAATTGTAAGTTGCGTTGGGATCGTATGGACGGGAGCAACGCAATGAGACTAACTGGAAGTCCATCCGAGCTCGTTACAATTTATGGTGAAATAAATTGTCCGACTGAATCAAATAACACAACCCGTTATTTAACGGCTAACGCGCAAATGTGAGTAAATCTCACCAACTCTAAACAGTTTATAATTTCATGTTGTATTTTTAGAACTGTTAAATGTTGGTTGATTGACTGTGTGTTGACTGTTTGATTGAACTACTAGTCAGTTAGTTGAATTTCTATATTGATTCTGTTTAACAGAATATATCATATGGAACTGAAAGTGATGTTGATTTTATTGTGTAACATCTGTGGATGTAGGGAAACAGGTTGGAGGAATCCGACTGGATTCCTCAACATTTGTTTTACTGTTTTTCATATATTGTGATATATGATGTGTTATATAATTTGTTATGGATTATGTGTGTGGGAATGATATTGATCCTTGTTATTCGATATTTTAAATATCATAAATGACCCTAGGATGTAAAAAGAATTATTTCAATGTATATTGAAATAAAGGGATTTTATAAAATCAATAGATTTTATAAAAGGAAATATTTCGAAAGTAAATAAAAGGGGAAATGTCTACAAAACGAATAGAGTTTTATAAAAGGGGAAAATGTTAATAAAACGAATAGAATAGAAAAAAGGAAATAACTAGAGTAGAATAAATAAAGATATACAAGGAAATATTTGTAAACCATTTACAAATAGGATTGAAAAGGAAATAGTATAAAACCATTAGCAAATATATTAGAACGAGGAAGGTTTGTAAACCATTTACAAATCAATCAGAAAGGGAAATGTTTGTAAACCATTTACAAATGAGATTGAATAGGGGATATTTGTAAAGCCATTTACGAATAGAATTAAAAAAGGGAAATCATTTGTAAAGTGAAGAACCGTTACTAAAAGTAAATCTTTATAAATGAATAGTTTAATAGAATAAAGGAGTTAATCGAATATAGTTTATTCGAATAGAGTAAAAGGAGTTAATCGAATATATAGTTTATTCGAATAGAAAGTAAAAGGAGTTAATCGAATGTATAGTTTATTCAAATAGAATAAAGGAGTTAATCGAATATATAGTTTATTCGAATAGAGTAAAAGGAGTTAATCGAATATATAGTTTATTCAAATAGAAAGTAAAAGGAGTTAATCGAATATATAGTTTATTCAAATAGAATAAAGGAGTTAATTGAATATAGTTTATTCGAATAGAGTAAAAGGAGTTAATCGAATATATAGTTTATTCAAATAGAATTAAAAGAGTTATCGAATATAGTTTATTCGATAGGAGTTAAGTGAATAGAGTTAAAGTTAAATCAAAAGAGTTAAGTGAATAGAATAAATTGAATAGAGTTATCGAATATACCTTATCGAAGGAAAGAATTATCGAATAGAAAAGATTTGAAAGAGAGTTACGTAAGGAAGTTTGTTAAAGAATTAGAAGGGTGAAATTTGTCTATTTCAAGGTTAGAAACGTTGTTCAGTTAAGGTCTGAGAGGTAGTATTACCCCAACTTTATTTACTTCATTTTTAACTAAGGAATGGTTAAGGTTCGATAATAAAGGATGGTTAAGTGAATTTAGTAATTAAAGGAAATGGTTTGAGTTGGCGATGGTTTGTTTAAACATCTGTCTAAGTCCAATGAAGAAGCTTTGGAAATGTTTTCCAAATAAGAACCAGAAATGTTTTATGATATAGAAAACAAGAAATGGAAATGTTTTCCATTGTTAATAACGTATATTTTCCAAATTTAGAAAATAAGAAATATTGAATATAGGGAAACAGGAGATAAGTAAATTAATGAAATAAAGAGATAAATGTTGAATGATGTTTGATCGATATAAATTTCCATTTGAAAATAATATCGTTGTTTGCACACCTGTTTTTCTTCGATAGTTAAATCGCAGACTATCGAAGTTTTGACCATTTTAACGTTGTTAATTTGGAGAGACTGGTTGGCTTATTATCCAAAGAACCACTCTGTATTGGCATAAGCGTTGCAAATCATATATGCCAAAGGAAATTGAAGACGGAGTTATGCAAGGGCTATCCTGTCTATAGAATAGTGCCTTCGGTTCATCCTGTTCCTGGATGACTTGTATGGACGGATGTCTGACAGAGTATTTCTAGACGATCACGTATATTGATTTCTCCAACCGTACCAAGAGTGGAAGCGGAGAAGGAAACTTCTTTTAGCTAACACATAATGTATAGTTGAGGATGTCAATTGGTGATTTGATGGATTTGACGATGTGGCATTCAAAGTGAATCTGGTGTGATGATAAAGCGTAGCTTCTAGCCTTACATCCGATAAATGACAGAAATCGGGCAGGCAGCATGGCTAAGTCGGTCGCACCGAAGTAGGGTGTATAATCACCTGATCTAGAGTTTCATTTATTTCTAAAAATCTATTGTTGATGTTGTCCCATTCGGGAAATGGTTGCTGATCCCAACCGTTGGTGATATACATTCGATACACCCAAGCGAAATGAGTGGTTGGTCATGTGTGGCCGGGTTGCAAGATGTTCTTGTTGAACCCAGTGTATTCCTCTCTAGAGCGAAAGGTGGTTCCATACCTTGTCATAGTTGGAAATCCATTACCCAATATGTGCTTGCAGTTTTGATCGTACTATATATGTAGAATGTGAGATGAAAGCGTTCCTGCTAGATAATTATTATATTGTGGTTGATAGACATTATTATAATATCAAAAGGTTTTTGATATAAAGATAATTTGGATTCTCATAAGGGAAAAACCTGTTCCGTTATACGGCATGGTCTTATGAGATATCATTTACCTGCTTGAACTGTTTTAAACTGTTTTACTCATACAAGTCCCATGACTGACCCGGAGTTTATTTTGTTTTGTTTTCCCTAAACTCTTGGGTGCCCAATTTTGTACGGGCAGTCAAGTAGTCAGGATTTACATATACTTGAAGAGCTGGAGCAGGAGGCTTCAGGATTATATAGCTATAGTTATTTCCGCTGTGTTGTAAGTGTTGTACTTTGATAATGATGTATATTCAAGTACAAATGTATATTTTAAGTTATGTTATATATATTATATGTTATTCGTTCCGCTGTGAGATTCGTGTTACTCTGATGTTGTGCTCTTCTTCTTCTTCTTTCTAAGTTTCTATCTTATCTTTCCTCACCCTCTGTTTTCTTTCTATTAATTTCCTGATTTTCAGTTTAATTTGGGGGTTGGACTTGTGTTTTTGGTCAGCTCAAATTGGACCGGATTTTCGGGTCATTACAGTTGGTATGAGAGCTTAAGTTAAGTGAATTACCTTGGCTCTGTGGCGTGACTCAGTTGAGATGGGGTTACTAATACCCTAGATTGAGTTGAGTGTATATGTACAAGTGAACGTATTTGTTATTGATATAATTTTTTTTTATATTGTGGAGATTCATTGGTTGAGTTGTTTATGGGTTCTGGTCGATCAGTTTGATCCACTGTATCGGTGGGAGTTTATAAACACTCAAATACGATGGGTCGACACGATATGTTTCGAAAAGAGGGTAAATTAAAATAAGTTTACCCAATGTATATTTTGATATATATTGGTTGTTATTATAATCGAGTAAGATTATAAATTAAATGGTTATGTAAATAACCAATCAGAATTCATATAAGTGAAATACGTGAAATCAGATGAGTTAAATCTGAAATTTAAACCAAAAATTGAATTAAAATTCTGGAAAATTGGATAAGTGTTTGTAAATGGATTGGGATTAAAAATAAGGAAAATTTAAGATCCTGGGAGATTTTAAATTGTTTTACAAGCTGTGTGAATCATATTTTGAAATGAATTTCAAAGTGGAAATGTTTAAAAATGGTTTTATAGTATTGAACTCACTTCGATCGCTGGAAAATAGATTCTGATGATGACAGCTGCATCATTAGTATTCATTTTCAAGTTGTAAGTGACGAATTACTACCAGAGATACTGTTTTGAATTTGTTTTGGGAAAGACAAGTTGTGTTGACTTTCAAATATAGAATTTGATATATAGAATTTGAATAATAGAATTTGAATTTTTAAATAGATTTGAAATATAAACTTGTTTTGAAAAATAAAACAAGTGATTTATTTATAAACAAAGTTTATAAATAGTTCTTTTATAAACGAAGTTTATAAATGAAGTGAAAAGAATTATCATTGGATAATTCAGAAATAAAAATACAAGTGTAAAATTGAAAGGGAAATCTATTTTCCAAAGGTAGAAATATCGATTTAAAAAGGAATTGAAATCGAGACTTATTTAAAGAATGAATAAAGAAAGTTTGAAAAGGAATTTGAATAAAGGAAATTCAAACATAGAATTTAAATAAGAGAATTCAAAGGGGATTTGAATATAGAAATTCAAATGAGATTTGAATAAAGAAGATTTAAATAATGGAAAATTGAATATAGAATTCATATAGAGTAATAATGAAATTTGATTATAGAATTCAAATAGTTTGAAATGAAATTTGAATATAGAATTCAAATAGTTTGAAATGAAATTTGAATATAGAATTCAAATAGTTTGAAATGAAATTTGAATATAGAATTCAAATAGATTGAAATGGAATTTGAAAATAGAATTTCAAAATAGAATTTGAAATAGGAATTTGAATATAGAATTCAAATAGAGTTGAAATGGGAATTGGAATATATAATTCAATGGAGTTCGAAAATAGATTTGAATATCGAAAGTGAAATGGAATTTGAACATAGAAATTCAAATATGGAATTTGAATATAGAATTCAAATGGAATTCAAATATAGGATTTGAATATCGAAAGTGAAATGGAATTTGAATATAGAAATTCAAATGGAATTCAAATATAGAATTTGAATATAGAAAATATAAAGGAATTCAAATATAGGATTTGAATATCGAAAGTGAAATGGAATTTGAATATAGAAATTCAAAGGGAGTTTGAATATATGAAATTCAATGGAAGTGATATAGAATTTGAATATAGAAATTCAAATGGAATTTGAATATAGAATTCAAATGGAATATAGAATTTGAATATATAGAAGTTGAATAATAGAAGTGATATAAAATTTGAATAGAAATTGAATAGAATTAACTAAGTTGAAGGGGAATTAGTTAATCGAGTTTTGAATTTGAAGTTGAACTTTGAAAGGTGAATTGGATTTGTAAATGGATATTCGAAATCGAATATAGAACTTAAATTTGAAATTTGGATTCAAATTAGTAATAAGCAAGTTAAAATATATTTGAACATGTCATGTTCAAATATAAAAGTAAAATAGACTAAAGAGTTAATTAACACATTAATTAACGAATTGAGTTAAAACGATCATGTATAGTTAAAATAGTTTGGGCAGGTATAAATATACATAAGATAGGTCTGGAAAAGGTATGAAGGTATATAAATAGAATGCTCGACGAAAAGGTATGTATTTAATTCATATATGAGATTTTATGCGCCGTATCGGTTAGCCGCTTGGCTTTTTCTTTTGGATAGGTGAGGGCCGTGGGAGGCTATTTGAAATATCCCGATGCTCCTGGTACAAAGGAGGTTATGGCGAATTTTTCCAGGAATTTAAGGAGTTAGAATATTTTTAAGATAATTTGATAGTTAGAAATCAACGTATCGATATATATATATATATATATAGAAGTCGATAAGGAAACGAACTTAGAAATAGAATAGTGGAATCAAAAAGGAAGACTAAGAATAAAATCTAGTAAGAATAGAAAGAGAAAGCGCATACGTGTTTTAAAGTGAATAAGTAGTTGTATGGTATTGATTATTTGAGTAAGTAGTCATATCTGCTTTGACGTTATAAATGTTATTCAGTCAAGGTCTGAGAGGTAGTTATACCCTAACTTGATTGATTTCATTATTAACAAATAAATAGTAAGATTTCAGGCTCGAAGATCAATGTTGAATAAGAGTTAGTTGAATATCGTATTTGGGTTGTCGTAACGATGTTTTACAAAACATTCGTTTTAACCCAAATAAGTGTAAGCTTGGAAATATAATAAAGAATATTTCCTAAGTATAGAAATAAACGAGATCGGAAAAGAGATAAGTAATTGGAATATTTTCCAATTATAAATAGCATATATTTTCTAAAGTTTAGAAAATAAAGGAAGGCGATATTAGGAAATGTTTTCCAAATAACATAAAAGGCCAATATGGTTATTGAAAATATTTGGTTAACAAATATTGATAAAGAGTTAGAGAAGTGGTTTAACTAATGGAATATTAATTAAGGGCTCAGTAACATGTTCAAAAGGAAAAATTGATTTTTGAAAAGAGTAAACTGTAAAAAAAAACTCCCAGGGAAAGACTGTTTGAATTAAAAACAAATTTAACAGAAATTTATGAAAGCAAATTTGAATTAAAGTAAAGCCAGTAAAGTGGTAACTGAGATTGAATTAGAATGATATCAAGACAAATTGGATTGTGAGATTCAAATTTGAAGTGTAATGTGATAATCAAGTTAAGAGTTGGGAAACGAGAAGAAACTCGAGTTGAAACGATATTTGGCTCGGATATATTGTGTTGTGGATAAAAACATATTGGAATTTGATTGGGATGACCCTTGTATCCGCTGAATTGATATCAGGTGGAAAGGATATAATGATATGCCGACAAAAGGTACAAGTTTATATTTCTATTGGATATAAGATTTATGAGCCGAATTGGCAAGTCGCTTGGCTGTTTGATTTTCTTTTGGGTTGGACATGGCCCAGAGAGGCGAGTTGGAGTTTGACCGATTGACCAGTACAAAGGAGGTGCTGGCAAAAATTTTCGAAAAGTTAAGGCGTTAGAAAATTTTCAGGATTTTTGAAAATTTTCGTTGATAAGAATTAATAAATATTTAATTTAATTAAACTGGTTCAGTTGGAAACTGAAGTTAAGAAGTGAACAAATATGTTCTAACTAGTCGATAGGGTCGTCCTCTACCTTTTAGCAATTTCGAGGACAAAATTATTATAAGTAGGAAAGATTGTAATGACCCGCATTGGCAGAGGTACTATAATTTATTTATTTAATTATATTAATAGTGATATAGTGAATTAAATGGTCGTCGAATTAAATAATGATGAATATTTAATTAAAATAATAAATTAAATAATATATTTAATTCTGAAATAATCAGAATTGGCCGAAATGACGATATGGTGTGAACCGGATCATCTGTGATATTTAATTCAGCTTGGAATTGAATTTGAATAACGAATATATTCAATCGTCAACAGTTGAACGTATAGTTTATAATATAATTATAAACGAGCTCGAAATGGCGCTGCAGTTCGTAAATTGGTGATTCGAACTTCAACTGAATGTACAGGATTTGTTTTAAGCCGGATTTCTGTGAAACAAGAAACGTGTGGAGCTGGTGGAGAATATCTTTCTAGTGGAAGAGAAAAATCGGGATTTCGTCATGTAGATTTTGAGATATGTCCAAATCAAATTTTGGAAAAGTCGCTGTGGAATTCCTTTATAATTTATAAAGGAATTATTTATATTTTAAAAAGGAATTTCAATATAAATCGAATATCGGGTTGACCCAGAAGTGAATATCGAGTTAGAAATTCATATAGGAATATTCTAGAGCTGTATGGTATTCCACTATGAGTATATACGATAATATAAATTTATTTGTATTTAATTTAATTATATTTAAATATATTTATATATTTAAATGGGTCATCCAGAGCTTAAAAAATAGCCACTTTTGCAAACGAAGTCGGAATTCGACGAAACTAATTTTGTTGGATCCGCAATGTCAAATAGTTGTTAGATTTCCAGTTTCGTGATTTTTAGAGTCACTATGTGGTCTTACGGATTTTTGGAGTGAAAAACACTCAGTATTTCAATGGTTAAAAATACGCTTTGTGAGCAAACGGAGTCGGAATTCGACGAAACCAGTTTCATTGGGACCGTAATGTCGAACTGTAGCTGCATGTCCAGTTTCGTGATTTTGGGTGTCATATGTGATTACAGGAATTTTAGAGGACGAATGCAGATAGCGGTTGATTAAAAACAAATATAATAATAAATATAAAAATATTTAAATCCTCTATAAATACCATACCCAAAAATCCTAAACCTAATTCAACTCATTTACAAAGTCAAAGAGGAAAAAATGCATCGTTCATTCTTCAGAAGAAGAAAACCCAAAATGCAACCTTCTAAAATCAATGAAAAATAGAAATAAAATCCTAAAAATCCTCTAAGATATATATTTGCAATCTCCTTGAGTTTCTCTTCATTTCAATACAAGTTTTACTGAGTACGATGCACTCTGGTTCACGCTGGAAATACGTCAGTAAAGCTAGGGTTCAGAATCGCGGCGAATGGGAGCGTTAATCCTCGAACTGGGTATGAGCATTGGAATCGGGGTGTAATTTAGCATGTTGGCTCAAAGATTTGGGGGATTCCGTAAGGTTTGAGTTCGGTGAATCCCTTTTGGTAGCGCCAGTCCTCGAAGTCGCAGTTTACTGGGGGGCGGCGAGTGTATGTTGGTGGTATGGATCCATAGGAGAATCGAAAGAGGAGAATATTGGTGATTTTAGTTTAAATTTGTATGAAGAGAAGGAGGAGATGGAAGGAGGAATCATTGGTCGGTTGTGGTTTTGAGGAGTACAGGGAGTCACGGCATCTTTTGAGGAAGGAAGGAGAAGCGGTTGTTGGATTAAAAAGGGAATGGGCCGGGTTAAGGAGGTAAAGCCCGGTTTTTAAATAGTTAAAGTTTAATTTAAATTCAATAATATAGGAATCTTGTAAATTGAATTTCTTCTGCATACGGTATCAGATTGATGAACCGTAAGTTGCGTTGGGATCGTATGGACGGGAGCAATGCAATGAGACTAACTGGAAGTCCATCCGAGCTCGTTACAATTTATGGCGAAATAAATTGTCCGACTGAATCAAATAACGCAAACTGTTATTTAACGGCTAACGCGCAAATGTGATTAAATCTCACCAACTCTAAACAGTTTATAATTTCATGTTGTATTTTTAGAACTGTTAAATGTTGGTTGATTGACTGTGTGTTGACTGTTTGATTGAACTGCTAGTCAGTTAGTTGAATTTCTATATTGATTCTGTTTAATAGAATATATCATATGGAACTGAAAGTGATGTTGATTTTATTGTGTAACATATGTGGATGCAGGGAAACAGGTTGGAGGAATCCGACTGGATTCCTCAACATTTATTTTACTGTTTTTCATATATTGTGATATATGATGTGTTATATAATCTGTTATGGATTATGTGTGTTGGAATGATATTGATCCTTGTTATTCGATATTTTAAATATCATAAAAGACCCTGGGATGTAAAAAGAATTATTTCAATGTATATTGAAATAAAGGGATTTTATAAAATCAATAGATTTTATAAAAGGAAATATTTCAAAAGTAAATAAAAGGGGAAATGTCTATAAAACGAATAGAGTTTTATAAAAGGGAAAAATGTTGATAAAAAGAGTAGAATAGAAAAAAGGAAATAACTAGAGTAGAATAAATAAAGATATACAAGGAAATATTTGTAAACCATTTACAAATAGGATTGAAAAGGAAATAGTGTAAAACCATTAGCAAATAGATTAGAACGAGGAAGGTTTGTAAACCATTTACAAATCAATCAGAAAGGGAAATGTTTGTAAACCATTTACAAATGAGATTGAATAGGGGATATTTGTAAAACCATTTACGAATAGAATTAAAAAAGGGAAATCATTTGTAAAGTGGAGAACCGTTACTAAAAGTAAATCTTTACAAATGAATAGTTTAATAGAATAAAGGAGTTAATCGAATATAGTTTATTCGAATAGAGTAAAAGGAGTTAATCGAATATATAGTTTATTTGAATAGAAAGTAAGAGGAGTTAATCGAATATATAGTTTATTCAAATAGAATAAAGGAGTTAATCAAATATATAGTTTATTCGAATAGAGTAAAGGAGTTAATCGAATATATAGTTTATTCAAGTAGAAAGTAAAAGGAGTTAATCGAATATATAGTTTATTCAAATAGAATAAAGGAGTTAATCGAATATAGTTTATTTGAATAGAGTAAAAGGAGTTAATCGAATATAAAGTTTATTCAAATATAATTAAAAGAGTTATCGAATATAGTTTATTTGATAGGAGTTAAGTGAATAGAGTTAAGTGAATAGAATAAATTGAATAGAGTTATCGAATATACCATATCGAAGGAAAGAATTATCGAATAGAAAAGATTTGAAAGAGAGTTACATAAGGAAGTTTGTTAAAGAATTAGAAGGTTGAACTTTGTCTATTTCAAGGTTAGAAACGTTGTTCAGTTAAGGTCTGAGAGGTAGTATTACCCCAACTTGATTGACTTCATTTTTAACTAAGGAATGGTTAAGGTTCAATAGTAAAGGATGGTTAAGTGAATTTAGTAATTAAAGGAAATGGTTTGAGTTGGCGATGGTTTGTTTAAACATCTGTCTAAGTCCAATGAAGAAGCTTTGGAAATGTTTTCCAAATAAGAACCAAAAATGTTTTCTGATATAGAAAACAAGAAATGGAAATGTTTTCCATTGTTAATAACGTATATTTTTCAAATTTAGAAAATAAGAAATATTGAATATAGGGAAACAGAAGATAAGTAAATTAATGAAATAAAGAGATAAATGTTGAATGATGTTTGATCGATATAAATTTCCATTTGGAAATAATATCGTTGTTTGCACACCTGTTTTTCTTCGATAGTTAAATCACAGACTATCGAAGTTTTGACCATTTTAACGTTGTTAATATGGAGAGACCGGTTGGATTATTATCCAAAGAACCACTTTGTATTTGCTTAAGCGTTGCGAATCATATATGCCAAAGGAATTGAAGACGGAGTTATGCAAGGGCTATCCTGTCTACAGAATAGTGCCTTCGGTTCATCCTGTTCCTTGATGACTTGTATGGACGGATGTCTAACAGAGTATTTCCAGACAATCACGTATATTGATTTCTCCAACCGTACCAAGAGTGGAAGCGGAGAAGGAAACTTCTTTTAGCTAACACATAATGTATAGTTGATGACGTCAATCGGTGATTTGATGGATTTGACGATGTGGCATTCAAAGTGAATCTGGTGTGATGATAAAGCGTAGATTCTAGCCTCACATCCGGTAAAAGATAGAAATCGGGCAGGCTGCATGGCTAAGTCGGTCGCACCGAAGTAGGGTGTATAATCACCTGATCTAGAGTTTCATTTACTTCTAAAAATCTATTGTTGATGCTGTCCCATTCGGGAAACGGTTGCTGATCCCAACCGTTGGTGATATACATTCGATACATTCAAGCGAAATGAGTGGTCGGTCATGTGTGGCCGCGTTGCAAGATGTTCTTGTTGAACCCAGTGTATTCCTCTCTAGAGGTACACTAGCGAAACGTGGTTCCATACCTTGTCATAGTTGGAAATCCATTACCCAATACGTGCTTGTGGTTTTGATTGTACTATATATGTAGAACGTGAGATGAAAGCGTTTCTGCTAGATAATTATTATATTGTGGTTGATAGACATTATTATAATATCAAAAGGTTTTTAATATAAAGATAATTTGGATTCTCATAAGTGAAAAACCCGTTCCGTTATATGGCGTGTTCTTATGAGATATCATTTACCTGCTTGAAGTGTTTTAAACTGTTTTACTTATACCAGTCCCATGACTGACCCGAAGTTTATTTTGTTTTGTTTTCCCTAAACTCTTGGGTGCCTAATTTTGTACAGGCAGTCAAGTAGTCAGGATTTACAGATACTTGAAGAGCTGGAGCAGGAGGCTTCAGGATTATATAGCTATAGTTATTTCCCCTGTGTTGTAAGTGTTGTACTTTGATAATGATGTATATTCAAGTACAGATGTATATTTCAAGTTATGTTATATATATTATATGTTATTCGTTACGCTGTGAGATTCGTGTTACTCTGATGTTGTGCTCTTCTTCTTCTTCTATTCTAAGTTTCTATCTTATCTTTCCTCACCCTCTGTTTTCTTTCTATTAATTTCCTGATTTTCAGTTTAATTTGGGGGTTGGACTTGTGTTTTTGGTCAGCTCAAATTGGACCGGATTTTCGGGTCATTACAGCACCTATTAGGGTGTATAATCACCTGATCTAGAGTTTCATTTACTTCTAAAAATCTATTGTCGATGTTGTCCCATTTGGGAAACGGTTGCTGATCCCAACCATTGGTGATATACATTCGATACACTCAAGCGAAATGAGTGGTCGGTCATGTGTGGTCGAGTTGCAAGATGTTCTTGTTGAACCCAGTGTATTCCTCTCTAGAGGTACACTAGCGAAAGGTGGTTCCATACCTTGTCATAGTTGGAAATTCATTACCCAATGCGTGCTTGCGGTTTTGATTGTATACTATATATGTAGAACGTGAGATGAAAGCATTTCTGCTAGATGATTATTATATTGTGGTTGATAGACATTATTATAATATCAAAAGGTTTTTAATATAAAGATATTTTGGATTCTCATAAGGGAAAAACCCATTTCGTTATACGGCATGGTCTTATGAGATATCGTTTACTTGTTCAAACTGTTTTACTCACACTAGTCCTATGACTGACCCGGAGTTTATTTTGTTTTGTTTTCCCTAAACTCTTGGGTGCCCAATTTTGTACGGGCAGTCAAGTAGTCAAGACTTACAGATACTTGAAGAGCTAGAGCAGGAGGCTTCAGGATTTAATATAGCTATTGTTTATTTCTGCTGTGTTGTACGTGATGTACTTTGGAAATGATATGTATATTCAAGTACAGATATATATTATATGTTATTCGTTCCGCTATGAGGTTCGTGTTACTCTGATGTTGTGTTCTTCTTCTTCTATTCTAAGTTTCTATCTTATCTATTCTCACCCTCTAATTTCTTTCTATTAGTTTTCTGATTTCTAGTGTAATGTGGGTTAGACTTGTGTTATTTAGTCAGCTCAAATTGGACCGGAATTTTGGGACACTACACTCGCTCTAGTTGCACTAATTCTACACTCAAAACCCTGCACTGATTTCTGTCCCCGACACCAGATTTTCCCCTAGCTACAAACCCGTAGCCAGTAAACCCTAGTTATTACAGACTCTAGTAAACTGTCTAGATTTTACAGACTCTAGAAAACTGAACGGTTGTTTTATAAATGAAAATAAAAACAATACAATGAATAAAAAAATAAAAAGAAACCCCTTATGTAATTTAGAACAAGGCCCGATCCATTATTCTTTTATTTCCTTTATGAAGCTTTTCTATTCAAGGAGAATTTCGGTCGAACATCAAAAAAGAGGGTTTCTCACAAATCCCCAAATCAATTCTTCGATTGCTAGAAAGAATGATTCTCTGATTGATCGAATCCTTTGCTTTGCTTGTGGATTGTTTTGGTCTCTTTCAGGCTCTTGTGTGAGTACTTCTGAATTGATTTGATTTCTACTCTTTGAATTTTCGACTTGTGTTTCCGATCTTCTTATCGAATATGAATACGTGTAATTATATAAGATTATAAATCCAAAAATTTCTCTGATTTCATCAATAATGGCTTGGCCTGATTTTTCTTTATTCCCCTTTTTGATTGCCTTGGCTTTGATTAGTTGCTGTGAATTTGTTGTGATATATCTAGACATGTTTTTGCCCCTTGAATCCACACTTGATTTCCTCGGTTTAAAATGCATTTCTTGACACTTGAATTCTCTGATTGATTTAAAATATACTTTAAATACCTGTAAATCAATTCACTTGATTGTCTTGGTTACATGCTTTCCTGGAATGAGTTGCCGCGTATGATTTGTGAAATTCTAGAAAAAAACTTTCCCAAATTTTTTTTGTATAAAAATGCAAACAAAAAAGAAACTGAGAATTGATTTCTTGCTCAAGATAAATTGTATGGCATTTCTGGAAAATATTTAATCTTGTATTCGACTTTGTCACCATCAAATTGATATCTTGCTGTGAATCCTTTCCCCCACTGTAAATGCTTGATTTCAAGCAATTTTAAACTTGCCATAAATTGTCACTTGATTGAAACTCATGTTGAATTCTTTTGAATTTCTTGAAATACCTTCCTTGCATTGACTATGGTTTCCCCTCTTTAAAAAACTGGAAACACTTGCATGATTTGTGGATGGATTTTCTTGGCATTGTAATCACTCATTCTTTTCTGGAAATGCTGTGAATAATCCTTGGTTATTGTCGAATTCCATACACACACATGATTGCTCCATTAATGCATTACCATGTTGGACCATTACTGCTGAAGCATTATGTAGAACCATTTTGCCATTTTTGTGTACTTGCGTTTCTTTGTGTTGATGCATGTACATATGAAAAACACTTGCATTTTCATGCACCACCTGTGTATATGAATGATGAGTCTTTATCCAAGGTTGTATATGAGTTCCCATGCTTGCAACAGTCTTTGTATATAAATGTAGACATACATGGCCAGTTTAACATTGTTGCATTCTTTCTTCTACATGCTGCCCTTGTGGCTTGATGATCTTGCCTTTTTTGCGATGATCTGTCTCGACTCCTTGACCATGAACTGTCCAGTTTAGCTGTTTCATATGTTTACATGTAATTGTGTATAGTGGAAGTACGTCTGTGTTTGTGTTTGGTCACTTATGCTCCATGTCTGAGTTGACTTGTTCTCTACCTTGTCATTCTTATTTATGAGTTGAACACCCTGTCTGTTGCTGCTGCATTAGTTATGAACATGCATTCATCTCCAAGCTCTTGTGTCTGTGCATGCTCCTCATGAATTTGCCATAGCTATGTGAAAATTTGTTGACTGTGCATTTATGTTTCTTGCACCATGTGTAACAACCCGCATTCTACGCATCGGAGGATCGTAGAATATTTATTTCTTTCTTATACGAAGTCGTATGGTCGTGTGGCTTTGGGAAACTACTATTGGGGTCATTTCCCATGTTCATGATTTTTGTCGATTTTTAAATGACCGTTTTGCCCCTAGCTGATCTTGTTTCGTCCATAACTTTTGATTGGAAAGGAGTTTTGACCTGAAACCACTTCCATTGGATTCGAATGATGATTTCTCTTTCCGTAGAGTGATTACATTAGCCAAACGGACTTACCGTTTGGGAGATATGGCTGAAACAAGGTTTAGAAGGTGAAAAACAGCTTAATTGGGCTAAACCGGGTGATTAACAGCTAGGCCCAATGGGGGATTTCGGGTTTAGAGGTATTTAAGGGCTGCTAGGGTTAGGATTTCGGTTTTAGACTCATTTTTCCAGCCGTCACTTACCTCCTTCAAGCTCTAGCAATGGCCTCCATCTTCTAAAACACTCCAAAACACCTCCAAATCACCTACAACTTGAAGATTGGGATTAGCAACATCAAATCAAGGGAGATCTTCACCAAATCAAAGTTGGAGCTGCTGGAACACATTAGAATTCAACCCAAACAGAGAATCATTTCAGATCTATAGTTTGCTTTGTGGCAAAGGTGAGTGATTTGCATAGTTCCTCACTAATTATGGCTAATTAAGGGTAATTAGTGTTAATTAGCGAATTTATACACTAATAAATTCTGGAAAAATATTTATAAAATCCGAAATGATGTTTTAGACCTCTGATATGAATATGGGTTAATTTGGTTAAGTTTGGCTAATCACATCATTAGTTTCACCTAAATATGCTTAAGGGGAAATATGGGGTTTTGGCTAGGTTTAATCCACTTTAACCTATCATATTGTTGTTTTGATGTTTGTGGTTGATTACACATGTTGCTATGACTGTATGGTATGCTTTGTGATTGATTTCAATAGTTAGAATGGTCGAAAACGTCGTCGAATGACGTAAAACACTCGCTGGAAAAGTCTCAGGAAAAGTGCAGGTTTTGAACCGGATCGGATCGGATATGGGGCTCGGATCGGATAAGTGGACGGGCAAGGACATCCGAATCGGATCGGAACTTAACACTTGAGAGGCTTGGCAAAAAGGAAGGTCATGTTGGTTAAGCTGGGGATCGGATCGACTTAAGGACAAAGGACCCGGACCGGAGTATGGCGAAGGGAGCGGATCGGATTAGGATAGCGAACGGGACCAGAAGAGGCAACATGAGCTGGAGCACGAACTGAATGGGAGATGGCAACCCGAACCGACCCGAAGTGGGACACCCGACCCGAACCAATGCGACGTTGTGAATCTGAACTGAACCGTTACCAGAGGAAGACCCCGAACCGAACCAACTCATGGTAGAGCACCCGACCCGAACCGATGGCTAGAAGGGGAACCCGAACCGACCCAGTAATGACCAATAACCCGAGATGCAAAGGTAGTCCAAATGGGAAGTTAGACCTCCGGATCCAGTTGGGAACCAATGAGTTCTCTTCATGGTTGGGCTTTGTTGCGGGACGTGTGCAAAGGGGTTGTCGGTATTCATAACTTTGGTTCACCACTGAGAGATGGATAGTGGGCTTGTAGTGATAGTTACACGGGATTGGATTCCGTCATGGCCCAAAGTATTAAGTGACCAAAGTAGTGGATATCGTATGCTTTACGCACTGAGTGAGGGATGTGAGGATGATTGCTATGCTTGATTGTTTGACACCACTATGACATGCACACCCCCACCCCCGTATTTCTTACACCATATGTTAGTGGCACCTTAGAGTATTATACAGTATGTAGTGCTAACTCTTTGGTTGCAGGTCCAGGTTCAGGTATGTTTTAGTCTACCTGTTATTGTTCTGTTTAGATGTTTATCACTCATACCAGGCTTTATGTCTGACCCAGAGTTTTATGTCTCCTCTTATTACTTTGGGTGCTCACACGAGCCGACTAGAGACAGGTTAGCTGGTGGTGCGCGAGTAGCTGATTCGGAGGCGAGCAGGAGGCTTCCACGTATGATATATAGATATTCTCCCAGTATCGTTGGTGGTCGCTACTTGGGCATTAGTAGTGTACCTCCTTTATCTTGCTTTTGTTTTGAGACAGTTTGAAAAGTTGTAATAATGTTGGCTTTGGATCATAAGCTGTATTTGGATTTTCCGCTGCTATGTTAGTTTGTTTTCAGCTTATGCACTGTCTCACCTGTTTTATGTCAAGTATGTTGTTATTATATTTTATTCCATGCGCTGTGAGACATATTACAGGTTCTTTGTTAGTTCATTTCCTTCTTTCTCTTTCTTCTGACGACCGTTCCGCGCTAACTGGACATGTGTACAGCGTAATTTTGGAGTAAATGTCGGTTGGTGCGGGGCGGGCCGTCACATTTGGTATCAGAGCTCTAGGTTGCGTAGTTAACCTAGGGAAAGACACTAGGGAGAGATAGTACGTATATGAGAGCGCGTATTTGTGATTACTTTGGTTTTCAAAAGCTATATATATATATACTATTAGTAGTATAAGAATGAAGTCGTACTGCGCTAGCACCACTATGGGGTCGTTAATCGTTTCCCCTTTTACAGATTGACGATGAGCCGATATGCTAGAGGTGCTGGTAGGGGAGCCAATAATGGGAATGCTGCTGACATGAGGGCGATGTTTACTGACCTCATGAGAGACATGCTTAGGGAGGTGCAAGGGGCAGTTCCCAATCCCGGAAATGGTGGTGGTCCAGTAGTGCAGGCGCCTAGGGTCGATTTCGCCAAGTTGTGCAAGGATTTCACTAACCTTGGTGGGAAGCTGTTCCACGGAACAGAGTCGGCCACATATGTTCAGGATTGGTTGGATAGCTGTGATCGTATCTTCGACGATTTGGGTATTGAGGATGCGATGAAGAGAAGGCTAGCGTCTCGTCAGCTGCAAGGGCGAGCGATGAATTGGTGGAATGCCATTAAGACAGCTACCCCAGAGGATCAAGTTACTTGGAATCAGTTTAAGACTCGCTTTTGTGATAAGTTTATTCCAGCTGCTCATAAATCAGAATTGTTCAGGAAGTTCTTGGAGCTTAAGCAGAATGGTAGGGCAGTCTCGGAGTACATCGCAGAATTCGATACTTTATCGAAATATGGATGGTCCCTTATCGATACAGTCGAAAAGAAGAACGAGAAGTTCATAACTGGCTTGGATGGGTACTTGGGGGAAAGACTTATAAACCATATCGATGAGACCTTAGAGTCTATTGTAGGAAAGGCATTAAGGTCAGAGAGCCTTTTCCCTAAGTCAAAGACCGAAGTTGTTATTGCATCTATAGAGGAGCCAAAGCCGCAAGCAGGCGGTGAAGGCAAGAAGAATTCTCAGAACAAGAGAAAGCAGAACCCGACCAAGGATGGTCAGAATAAGAAAAATAAGAAAGATGGCGAATGCTTTAGTTGTGGCAAGAAGGGCCACTATGCCAGAGATTGTCGAGAAAAGCCTGGGGAAAGGAAGTGCTTTAACTGCGGCCAGGTGGGACATCACAAGGATGGTTGCCCACAACCTCCTAGGGAGAAGCAGATTGTGAAAGCGTATGCTATCAACGCTGTTCCTTCTTCGTCGAATGCTCCAAGTGCGGCGCAGAAGGGAAAGGGTGTCGTTATAAAAGGTATGCTTTCTATTTAAGATGTTTCTGTTCGGGTATTGTTTGACAAACCCGAGATAGTCGATAGACCTCTAGTTGTGACGAACCCGATTGGTGGTTCGACTAGTTTTGGCATGATTTGTTGTAATGTGGTCTTATCGAGTCATGGATGTATGTTTCCTTGTGATTGCTTTGTTTTGGGATTTACTGGGTTTAGCATTATTTTGAGGAGTCGATCTACTCCAAAGGAATAGGGTGGTATTAGGTACCTACCTAGTGATAGCGATAGTAACTGGAGTTAAGGAAGCTGAAAGGTTATCGTTGTAATAAGTTCTAGTTGTCTCTGGAAGGCAAATGAGTGCTCCAGTGCTAGATTGTTTTGCTAGTATCACCTCACGTAGGTTGTCCGAATTCGGAGGAGATGTTCCTTGGGTACTTGTCTAATATTGGTTTAGGCCTTTGGGCTTGTGCTTGGGGAATGTCGAGTTCAACTAGAATGGTTTGCGTGAGAGATAAATAGTTGTTGCGATTTTTCATTGGATGATATCTTGGTTTACTTGAGGAGTGATGGGCAGACGGAACATGATAAGACTGTTCAATGGTATAAACTGCCCAGAGTTAGACTCGATAGGGTTATGAGATTGCTCGACTGGGACTCGAGAAAGATGCAAAGTAATGGATTGTTTAGGACCCTATGTTGATGTCCTCTAGTGAATAGTAGAATTTTGAAGGAATAGGATGTGTTCGTTGATCATGGAAGATACAACGAAGATTAGGGCGATTCAAGTTGGACTTGAACTCGTAAAAGAAAATGGGTGTTCGTTGATCTTGGAGATGCAACGAATAGGGAGACGACTCACGTTGGACTAGAGTTTGTCGGTAATGGATACTCAAGACTGGGTCTGAGTTATAAATTGACTCGAGTTGGACTCGAGAAGGCTGCAAGGAATTGGATTCGGCTTGAGTTGGACTCGAGAGGGCAGCAAGACAATGGATAGACTTGGGTTGGACTCAAGTATTTTCGGCGGACTAAAAGCAGGGGTATCTGGGGACGCCCGTTACCCTGGATCCGTTGGACGTGATCTAGTTATCCTTGGAGGATAAACGTACATTGGACGTACGGTAGTCCGTAGGGAGGCGGGGCTTCCATTGGCCTGGGATTGGTTGGACCAGTCAAGTAGGCATCGGTGTATGTATGGAGGCTGGGCTTCCATTAGTTATTGATGTTGGTTGAACCAGACATATTAGAATCGACATATTGGGATTGGTTAGACCAATCATGTAGGTGTCGATGTGTTTATGAATTTAGCAGGTGATAGGTAGGACTTGTTTGATGGATGTTATGGTTGCTATGTTTGTTCCTATCTTTCTTCTCTTGAGTAGACTATCACATGTAGGGTTCCAGCGATGGGGAACAAAGTGATTGTAGTAGGACTATGAGCCAGTGCAGTAGAGTCATTATGACTCGAGGGGCAAAGTGGACATAGTAAAGGATTAGTAAGGCTATGAGCCAGTGCAGTGGAGTTGTTATGACTTCATGGGGAAGAGTGGACATAGCAAAGGACTAGTGGCTATGGATCAGTGCAGTGGAGTCGCCATGACTCCATGGGGCAGAGTGATCATAGTAAAGGATTTGGGTGCGGTAATAGTTGCATTGAGTAGGAGGCATGCCAGTCTAAGGTTATGTTTCTGGGTTGGAAGCAACTAGAGTATATCACAGGATATGATTTCAGACCCAAGAGTGAATTGGATTCAGAAACGCTAGTAAGCTTGACGATTAGATCGATTTTGATTGAGTGGATTGGTTCCAGTTAGAAGGACGATCCTAACCTATTGGAAATCATCTCTAGGGTAGAGATGGGTATCGATGGAAAGAGAACAATCAAGCAAGGATTTGATCGAGAAGGATGGCTTCAAAAGAATGGAGGACTAGTTGTACCCAACGTAGATGGACTGAGAGATGAAGTGCTTAGAGCATATCATCACTCGAAATTGACTATACATCCCAGTGGTAACAAGATGTATTGGGACATGGAGCAGATCTACTACTGGGAAAGGATAAAGAAAGACGTTGGGAAATTTATGTCCAAATGCATGAATTGCCAGTTAGTTAAAGCTGAGCAAAAAGAAGCCTAGCGGTTTGTCACAACCGTTGGAAACAAGTCTCAATGGATTTCATTGATGGTTTACCAAGGACTAGGTCAGGTCATGATGGTATTTGAGTGAATTGTATATTAGAGAATGAAGGCTACCCAAGATAGACAGAAGACTTATCTCGATAAGAGACGAAGAGATTTGGAATTCTTCGTTTACGACTTGGTGTTCGTCATTGAGAATGTGATTCGGATTGGTTGGAGAGGTAAGTTAGCACCAAAATTTGTTGGTCCATTCCCAGTCCTCGAGCAAGTTGGGAATTGGGCGTATGAAGTAGAGCTACCTGACAAGATGGCAGGAGTTCACAACGTATTTCATGTTTCCCAGTTAAGGAAGTTTGTGCAAGACCCTAATGTGGCTATTTCACCAGATCAGTTGGACGATATTGAGGTTGAACCCGGGGCGGTTGAGAACCGCAAGCCTATGTGTATTGTTGGGAACGATACGAAGCAGTTTCGAAGGAAGGCAGTGAAACTAGTCAAAGTCCAGTGGGGTGAGAATGAAATTGTACTTGGGAAACAGAGGAGAACGTAAGGAAGAAATATCCAGAACTCTTTGCCTGGTAAGGTTTTGGTAATGATAGTTTCTTCCCTTGTTAGTAAACCGCATGCTAGGATAGGTTTGTTTTGTTTGTTATGCATGTTGATTGTTGTTTTATGGTTGATAGGCATGCGGGACCCTTTGTGTGTTTTGATTAGGGAATTTCGGGGGCGAAATTTCTTAAGGGGGGGGGGGAGAATGTAACAACCTGCATTCTACGCATCGGAGGATCGTAGAATATTTATTTCTTTCTTATACGAAGTCGTATGGTCATGTGGCTTTGGGAAACGACTATTGGGGTCATTTCCCATGTTCATGATTTTTGTCGATTTTTAAATGACCGTTTTGCCCCTAGCTGATCTTGTTTCGTCCATAACTTTTGATTGGAAAGGAGTTTTGACCTGAAACCACTTCCATTGGATTCAAATGATGGTTTCTCTTTCCGTAGAGTGGTTACATTAGTCAAACGGACTTACCGTTTGGGAGATATGGCTGAAACAAGGTTTAGAAGGTGAAAAACAGCTTAATTGGGCTAAACCGGGTGATTAACAGCTAGGCCCAATGGGGGATTTCGGGTTTAGAGGTATTTAAGGGCTGCTAGGGTTAGGATTTCGGTTTTAGACTCATTTTCCCAGCCGTCACTTACCTCCTTCAAGCTCTAGCAATGGCCCTCATCTTCTAAAACACTCCAAAACACCTCCAAATCACCTACAACTTGAAGATTGGGATTAGCAACATCAAATCAAGGGATATCTTCACCAAATCAAAGTTGGAGCTGCTGGAACACATTAGAATTCAACCCAAACAGAGAATCATTTCAGATCTATAGTTTGCTTTGTGGCAAAGGTGAGTGATTTGCATAGTTCCTCACTAATTATGGCTAATTATGGCTAATTAGTGTTAATTAGCGAATTTATACACTAATAAATTCTGGAAAAATATTTATAAAATCCGAAATGATGTTTTAGACCTCTGATATGAATTTGGGTTAATTTGGTTAAGTTTTGCTAATCACATCATTAGTTTCACCAAAATATGCTTAAGGGGAAATATGGGGTTTTGGCTAGGTTTGATCCACTTTAACCTATCATATTGTTGTTTTGATGTTTGTGGTTGATTACACATGTTGCTATGACTGTATGGTATGCTTTGTGATTGATTTCAATAGTTAGAATGGTCGAAAACGTCGTCGAATGACGTAAAACACTCGCTGGAAAAGTCTCAGGAAAAGTGCAGGTTTTGAACCGGATCGGATCAGATATGGGGCTCGGATCGGATAAGTGGACGGGCAAGGACATCCGAATCGGATCGAAACTTAACACTTGAGAGGCTTGGAAAAAAGGAAGGCCATGTTGGTTAAGCTGGGGATCAGATCGACTTAAGGACAAAGGGCCCGGACCGGAGTATGGCGAAGGGAGCGGATCGGATTAGGATAGGGAACGGGACCAGAAGAGGCAACAAGAGCTGGAGCACGAACTGAATGGGAGATGGCAACCCGAACCGACCCAAAGTGGGACACCCGACCCGAACCAATGCGACGTTGTGACTCCGAACCGAACCAACTCATGGTAGAGGACCCGACACGAACCGATGGCTAGAAGGGGAACCCGAACCGACCCAGTAATGACCAATAACCCGAGATGCAAAGGTAGTCCAAATGGGAAGTTAGAGCTCCGGATCCAGTTGGGAACCAATGAGTTCTCTTCATGGTTGGGCTTTGCTGTGGGACGTGTGCAAAGGGGTTGTCGGTATTCATAACTTTGGTTCACCACTGAGAGATGGATAGTGGGCTTGTAGTGATAGTTACACGGGATTGGATTCCATCATGGCCCAAAGTATTAAGTGACCAAAGTAGTGGATATCGTATGCTTTACGCACTGAGTGAGGGATGTGAGGATGATTGCTATGCTTGATTGTTTGACACCACTATGACATGCACACCCCCACCCCCGTATTTCTTACACCATATGTTAGTGGCACCTTAGAGTATTGTACAGTATGTAGTGCTAACTCTTTGGTTGCAGGTCCAGGTTAAGGTATGTTTTAGTCTACCTGTTATTGTTTTGTTTAGATGCTTATCGCTCATACCAGGCTTTATGTCTGACCCAGAGTTTTATGTCTCCTCTTATTACTCTAGGTGCTCACACGAGCAGACTAGAGACAGGTTAGCTGGTGGTGCACGAGTAGCTGATTCGGAGGCGAGCAGGAGGCTTCCACGTATGATATATAGATATTCTCCCAGTGTCGTTGGTGGTCGCTACTTGGGCATTAGTAGTGTACCTCCTTTATCTTGCTTTTGTTTTGAGACAGTTTGAAAAGTTGTAATAATGTTGGCTTTGGATCATAAGCTGTATTTGGATTTTCCGCTGCTATGTTAGTTTGTTTTCAACTTATGCACTGTCTCACCTGTTTTATGTCAAGTATGTTGTTATTATATTTTATTCCATGCGCTGTGAGACATATTACAGGTTCTTTGTTAGTTCATTTCCTTCTTTCTCTTTCTTCTGACGACCATTTCGTGCTAACTGGACATGTGTACAACGCACTTTTGGAGTAAATGTCGGTTGGTGCGGGGCGGGCCGTCACACCATGCATTATGAAACATGATTGCCCATGTGTATTGTTGCACTGACTTGAGCTTTGCTGCCATTCCTGTGTACATGCACTTCCATGTTCTCTTGCCTACTTGTACATATTGCCATGCACCATGTATCAGGTCTGTCTTGTTAATTTGCTTGTCACATGTTCTGCTGGTTTGGTTGAACATTAAGGTTGGCTCGACTTTGTTGTCCATGCTGACTGGTCATATATGTGCACTTGTGTTGTACCATCCTGAATGCTTATCCCCTGCACTTGTTCTTGTGTTCTGCCTTAAGCCATTTTGCACTGTCTTGACATGTATACATATATGTATATATACACATATGTGTATACATATGTATGTGTATATACATATATATGGCTACTTGAATGAAAATATATCAACAGACCGTTGCACTGCGTTATGACTGTTCAGAATCAGCTGCTGGTTCTGTGAGTATTAGAGTATACAGTCTGCCTTGTGGTATTTACAGTGTATCACTGTGAATATCACAAGTTATCCTTACACAGATGGACGGATACATAAATCAGATCAAGTCATGAAAAATGATGAGAAACACACCAAAATTTTGAGGCAAATAAATTTTTAAATAAAAAATATATCTGCTAGAATTTAAAAATATTATTTCTATTCCGGATACTCTGTGTGTGTTTCTGTATGTGACAAGTGTGGATGACTGGACTGACTGAAAGTTGTGAAGACAGAGGACAGAAGACTGTAGTGACTAATATGTAATAGTGTAACTGAGAGTGACTGAGTGAATATGAGCGAATATATGTACATGTGCTTATAAAACTTAGTGACAGAGTGAATCTGTAGTGAGGAGCATTGTATAGAATGTGAAATGTACAAATAGTGGAGCTATAAATTTGTACTGTTGAAACGTTGAAATAAAATGTTATATTTAAACAAAATACTGTTTATTGAATTCTTCTACAATAGTATTCTATTTAAATATAAATATTATATTCTTGTTTGTAATGTATATATATGAAACAATACAATAACAAACACATTTTTATTAATAATTCTCTTGGAAACACATACTTTTGGTCCGACCATGAAGTACCAAAATTACCCTCTTTCTATTCAAATTTTAAATGCGTAATCAACGTGCGCATTAACGCACAATTTTTTTCAATTTCAAACGTGTACCATCAATATGTGCATATCCAATTTAAAATAGAACATTGCTTAATTAGCATCATCAAACTCCCTTTTATTTCTTGAATTCATACCTTTTATAATGCACATTATTTCTCTAACTTATATATATACATCTTTATCTTTATCTTTATCTTTTTTATTAATAATTCTCTTGGAAACACATACTTTTGGTCCGACCGTGAAGTACCAAAATTACTCTCTTTCTATTCAAATTTTAAATGCGTAATCAACGTGCGCATTAACGCACAATTTATTTCAATTTCAAACGTGTACCATCAATATGTGCATATCCAATTTAAAATAGAACATTGCTTAATTAGCATCATCAAACTCTCTTTTATTTCTTGAATTCATACCATTTATGATGCACATTATTTCTCTAACTTATATCTATACATTTTCATTTTAAATTTATCTACATGTATGTTTACGTCAACCTTCAAAATTTTGATATTATTTTCATTATTTCTGTTTTTTATCTTCCTTTTTTAGTATACTGAAATTATCTTCTCCGTATTCATTTCTTTAAAAAAAAAAAATCTTTTCTATTTATTCTTTCTGTTTTTTGACGCGCGTTCAAATTTTAAATGCGTATTCAATGTGCACATTAATAATTCTGTTAACATTATTTTTTATGTTTGTTTCTATACTCATTTTAATTAAATATTCTGCCATTTTTAACACACAACTTATTTCAGTTTCAAACAATATGCGCATATCCAATTTAAAATTGAACATTGCTTAATTAGCATCATCAAACTCCCTTTTATTTCTTGAATTCATACCATTTATGGTGCACATTATATCTCTAACTTATATGCATACATTTTCATTTTTAATTTATCTACATGTATGTTTACATCAACCTTCAAAATTTTGATATTATTCTCATTAATTCTATTTTATTATCTTCCTTTTTTAGTATACTGAATTTATCCTCTCCGTAATTCATACCATTTATGATGCACATTATATCTCTAACTTATATATATACATTTTCATTTTATATTTATCTACATGTATGTTTACATCAACCTTCAAAATTTTGATATTATTCTCATTAATTTTGTTTTATTATCTTCCTTTTTTAGTATACTAAAATTATCCTCTCCGTATTCATTTCTTTTTTCAAAAAAATATTTTCCATTTATTCTTTCTATTTTTTGACGTGCATTCAAATTTTAAATGCGTAGTCAATATGCACATTAATAATTCTATTAACATTATTTTTTACATTTGTTTCTGTACTCATTTTAATTAAATCTTCTGCCATTTTTAACATACAATTTATTTCAATTTCAAATGTGTATTATATCTTAGGCTTGCGTGTAGGTTTGAGAACAAATCGAATGTGCTTGGGTCAAAATACCTTTTCTTTATAAATATTTCCAATGCATCGGTATAAATACGCATTTCCCTTATCAATTGCTACTTCATTTTATTTTATCATTCACTAAAAGCTTATTCGGTTGCTTCATTCTGAGGCAATAAGGTATGAGATATGTTTTTCTTTTTCTTTTGTAATATGATTTCTAAATGATACAATTTGTTACACACTTGCATAATTAACATTGACTTTACCATTGTTATATTTAATACATGCATGTGCATTAGTCACTCGCAAGTCACAACATCATTATTAGGCGCGACGGAGTTAGAAGACACAAAAAGTTCTTCAATGGCTAGACGAGATGGTCTGGCCCAAATGCAAGCCCACTAACGTGTAACTACAACAAAAACATAGAATGTTGAAGGAAGATGATCTATAATTCATATCGTTCCCGGGGAAGAAAAAAAACTTCTGTCAGGCTGTCAGCCAGTAATATCTATATTTAAAAATTATCCATTTTTTACTAACAAACATTCAACTTTTAATAACACCAAAAAGTATTTAAGAAAACATAGGTACCAACCTTCTGTAAATTAACTTAAATGTTACTGTTTTGTTTTAATTTAAATATGAGAAATGAACTGAATAATGGTGATGTATGCAGGTCTTTAAAGGCTAATGATGTTCTGTAGAGAGCATATGAAAGTGTTGTGCTTGGTAAATGGAGAAAGTGAGAAACTTTATCAGGTTGAATACTGGTACGTAGGCACAAGCTTGGTTAACATTCTCTGCCATATACAGATAGAGATCTCTATGTTAATATTGTATGCTCATGCATAACAAATGTGTTGTTTTCTCTTCTTTTGTTTAGGTGGATCACTCTACAGTGGAGAGCTTTGCATAAGGAGGAAGGAAATAGTCACATGCATGTGTATCCAACAAGGAAAATAAATAATGCTTTTCGAATCTTCTTGATTAGCAATGCAACTAACTCAGATCTATAGGTTAGTAGTCTGAATATTTAACAGATGAATTTTACAACTTTGCTTCCATACCGAAGATGGAAATCATAAAATGTATTCGGATTTAGCACAGTTGCACCTTCCGTATTTTAGTTTATTCAAAATGATATTTATCACATGCAAGTAACCGCTCTACATGTATTTGCTCTTTCTTAACTTTCTAGGCATTTTTCTTAATATTAAGACAAAATGGTGGAACAGCTTTAAGCAGAAATACTTCCGAATTTATTTATATTTTCTTTTAACTCTTTTCATATTTTTAAGTTATATTTAATATTTGTAAAATACACAAAATTTGATAAAAAGCGCGTGCCGTCATCACGCGCGGAGCGCATGCCGTTACCACGCGCGAAGCACGTGCCGTGACGCTTGTTTATCTATATAATAAAATTCCCCCTTGGACAAACAACAAGACAAAGAGTGGTTCAGATTTAATCCTGCAAAAACAAGTCCACCATCCTAATTTAAACACATCCCCTGATATTTTGATTGCCACCTCATCCTCATTTGCCTTATATTTAGTTATCACGCGTATCAGTAACTTTGCTCTCCCACTTTCACGTTCTTTAATTGTTTGACTATGGGAAGAGATTTAGATACCAGAAAATAAATTAAATATTGGTTGACATATTTGCTTACCCACTATTTTTATATTAAACAATCTCATGGACACTCATATTTATGGTGACAAATTATGGCCAGTAATTTGTATTTGACTTTAACGTAAAATAATTGCATGATTCGGTAAAACTATAATACCATAAATTATAATATGACATGGCTTTTTGACCCACTAAAATCAGCTCTCATCTAACTTTTTTTTTCTTTTTGACTAAAATATTAACAAATAAGGCATAATGTTAATTCTATATTTATACAGTGCATCCGTTATTATAAGGTATAAAAAAAGAAACTATGTGAACCCATCGCTTATTAATATTGAACTACCCTTACGTTCAAAAAAACATAAAAAATTAAATATTAAACATCAGGTATGCATGATTTCAATATATACACTTCTGCTTGCAGCATATACACTAAAAGAAATGTATCATGTAAACATTCATGGTAAAATACATATTAACTGCAATTAAATAATTAATTCAATAGTTATATTACAGCTTATTTACAACATAAATATGCCTTTTCATGTCACATTTCTATTCAAAATCTTTCCAAACTATTCTATAAAAATGCGTAATGTTCAAAATTCCATTTATGAAGAATATAATAAATTTCCCCCTCGGACAAACAACAACACAAAGAGTGGTTCAGATTTAATCCCGTAAAAACAAATCCACCGTCCTAATTTAAACACATCCCTTGATATTTTGATTACCAGCTCATCCGCATTTGCCTTATATTTAGTTATCACGCGTATCAGTAACTTTGCTCTCCCACTTTGACGTTCTTTAATTGTTTGACTATGGGAAGAGATTTGGATACCAGGAAATAAATTAAATATTGGTTGACATATTTGCTTACCCACTATTTTTATATTAAGCAATCTCATGGACACTCATATTTATGGTTACAGATTGTGGCAAGTAATTTGTTTTTGACTTTAACGTAAAATAATTGCATGATTCAGTAAAATTAAAATACCATAAATTATAATATGACATGGCTTTTTGACCCACTAAAATGTAACGGCCCAGCAAATTTTCGGCCCCGGAAATTGACATAAATACCTTTACCGTAACTCATGCCGACCCTTCAAGCACCGAAAACACTGGATAATTATTAGAAAGAATTTAGAGGGTGAGATAAGAAAAAAAGAAATATTAGAATAGAAGAAAAAGAAGAAAAAACACAATATAGAGTCTCACATCGCAGCGGAACAAAATATAATACAGAAATAAATCTTTATTGAGAGTTTTAAAGATACTTACAATATCAGAGTACATCACACAACGGGACAATTATAATAACCTGTTCCCATATACAACACACAGCGGAATAGTAGCTATATGATATCATACGTCTGAACATCTCCAGCTCGTCTCTGGACTTCACAGCATTCGATAACCTGAACCTATACACCCCGGGCTAACCCGAGCATTTACAAAACACCGGGTCAGTCTGGTGAACCAGAGTGAGATAAACTCGCACAGTATTAAGGGTAAATCATCCAACATGATTTTAAAGTTAAAATCATTTCGAAAGATAAGGATAATCGTAAGACCAAATCCACACATAAACACGGATGGTTCTTACCTTACGATAACCCAAAACAGTTTTGAAACCAATATCTTTTCTGATATTATAATAATGTCTAAATACAAGTAAATGACAATCTAGTGGAACGCTTGCATCTCACGCTCCACATATATAGTATACAATTAAAACCGCGGGCGCTTATTGGAGATTGGATTCCGACTACGACAAGGAATGGGACCACCTGCCGATAGTGTATCTCTAGAGGCGAATACACTGGGTTCAACAAGAACGTCTTGCAACCCGACCCACACATGACCGATCACTCATTTCGCTTGAGCGTATCGAATGTATATCACAGACGGTTGGGATCAGCAACCGTCTCCCGAAAAGGGACAGCATCAAATATAGATTTAAGAAGCAAATAGGAATTTCTCTAGATAGGTGATTATACACCCTAATGGGAGCGACCCACATAGTCATATTGCCTGCCCGATTTTTGTCATTTCCCGGTTGATGAGGCTTGAGGTTTAGATTAACTTTTAACACCTGGTCACCATTCACTTTGAATGCCACATCGTCAGATCCGTCAGATATCACTAGTTGACGTCCACAAAAATACTCTAGTTAGAAGCTAAGAGAACGGCAATTCCCCGCCAACAACTATAGCACGTTTGAAGAAATCAACGTACGTGACCCTTTGGAAATACTCTGTCAGACATCCGTCCATACAAGTCATCCAGGAACAGGATGAACCGAAGGCACTCTCCTACTGCATCCATATAGGAATCACCCCATGGATCAGTAGCAAGAAGTCCTTGCAACCCGTAGATTCCAACCACGATAGAATCACCGCTTATCTCTGCTTTCCAGGCAGAGAATATTAGTGGTTCTTCTGTTTATGATAATCCACGGTCTTCAATGCTCTATCTCGATCATCTTCTGATATCTTCACGTATTTGTTGGTCGGAATGGTTTTCAAATATAAATTCGATCCCGATCTTTCCATACCAACAATCGTATTGGACATGTTTGATAGTCGGTGATTTAACTATCAAAATAAACAGTGTTTCAATCATGACACTCCAATGAGTTCACTGGTTCAGTATCCAGCACCACTTGGCCCTTTTAACAAACTGATTCACTTTAGCTTGATTAAAACTTCTAACTCTTTTAAATCTTTAAAAATCCGATAATTGAATTCTTATATACTAACGATCTCAAAACCCTTTCTGTATAATACTTAGTAAAATAACTCATAGCCATATTCAATTCTCCTTTCAAAAACATTTCAACATCATTCCTTATTATTTAAAACATGGAAAATCCATTTAACTCCTTTTTCTTTAAATAGTGTTACGTAATATTTTGTATTCCATTCTCGAAACCATAACTAACATTGACTAGTATAGAATAAAACTACTTTACATTTTTTTTTTACTTCGGATCGCTCGTTATGTACAATTTCCAATTCTCATCAACGTTGCATCATTTCACTAACGGAAATAATGAACTATCACTAACCTCTTTTACGATTACCAACTAATATCATCTTCAGATAATCCTGATGTCGTTCAAGTTGGGTATTTTAATTACCTCTCAGACCTTGATCAACAATGTTCATATCCTCAGATAAATATAAGTTGTAATCAAACCCAGTATTCCATTCACGTCTTACAACAAATTCCATTATAAATTGGGTTTGTTTATACAACCCTACGACCCACTTCTTTATCTCAAATACAACTTTACCAATCTCCTTTCAAATCTATTCAACCATTTCCCACTTTTGAAATCTTATTACAAATTCCCTTTTTTACTTGATCTCATTATCAAGTAACGTTAATGTAAAATTAACGCTTTTACTCTTTTAAACCTCATTTATAAAATTCCGGTTTATTAAAAACCCTTCTCATCTTTCTATCCTTTTACTCAATCTAAGTATCCTTTAAATTAAGCCCTCGTATTCGCTTACCATTCTCTCAATAACTTTGTTATAAAAATTTGGGTTTTAAATATAAAACCCTTTCATAAATTCCTTTCACTATTCACTTTGATTATATTTCACTCTCAATCACTTTTAATTGCATTCCCCTTTAAAAGTAAATTTCCAAATCATCATTAATTAAAAAATAACTTATTTCAATCATTAACTATTTCAATAGTTAATTTCTTTATTAACTAAATTAAATAGTAAATCTCTTTTTAAACTTTATTTAAATTCAAACAATATCCATTAACTATTTTAATTGAAATACATCAGTTTGATAATCAATTCTAATTCAAAACGATTTATTTAATTAACTCAAACTCGATTATCTCGCTAATCGATTCCAATCAGTTCTCACTTTAAATTAATTAAAAATATAATTAATTTAAATAATTCCATTAATTGTTTCTTTACAAAACAATGATCAAAGTTCAACCACTCGATTCATTTATTATTCTCATACTTGTAGATCTGATTAACATCAGCATTTGTTTTATAAAATAAATTAATAATAAGTCAAGGTCTTAAATAAATAAAATATTTAATTCTCTTTAATAACCTATATTCAAAATAATATATTTCAAAATCTAACTCCAGTTATAAAATAAATCTGATAACTTCACCTCTATCGATTCACCTGACGGTGAATCAATATTTATAAAACGATTGATTTTATAGGCCATGCGCTGCCAAATACTAAACCAATACCGCCCATTGGTTTAAACAACAGATGTTGAAATTTCAGTCAACAATCAAATCAATCAACCCAAACAGGACAGTTCATATGTTGATAACATGAAATAAATAATATATTTGAGGGATCCGGTTGGGTCCCTCCAACTTGTTCTTCCCTGTATTCAAATGGTTATCACAAATTAGATCATTCAGTTTTAATAACTAACGACCATTAACAGCAACAAATCCACAAACAATCCAACAATTCAAACAGTTTAAAACACGTCTATTTTATAAACGTGACCAACCAAGGTGGGTTACCTTTATTAGAACCAATCGTTAAAAATAACAATTTGGTATTTCACTGAAATTAAACGACGGTTTAATTTCATCTTTTAAATCAACAAATAAATTATAACTAGCAAACAGTCAATCATTGGCAAGCAGAGCACATAAAATAAAAACCCAATTTATGTAAAATATAAATGGGAAACTGAGTGAGTTTAACTCACCTTTGTTTCATTTATCTCCGAAGAGGTCCATTTTAATTAAATTAAACTGGTGTTTAATTCAATTAAAGATTCCGATTGCTCCCAGCTTCGTCCATGCTGACTCCAAAATGCAGTGTTCCTCATTATGGTCTTTGTGCACTTGTTTGGATCAGTTAAGATATGCACTAGTCATAATCAATTAATTATATAATTTAATTAAAGGGATCAATTTTCTTAATTGAATATTTACAAATTAATTTTCTTCTTAATAATGTTACTCATACCTCAAGAAAATCTCAATCCCATTCATGTTGGCATCATTTTCAGTTCTTATATGCTCCTGTACTGCACAGTCCTTTTTTCGTTCTATACCTATGGTAATAAAGGTATGATTAATTAAAATAAATATAAATAGATTAATTAGTGTTAAAACCCGTATTTACGATGTTAACAACGGGTCGACCAATTCCTCTCTGTTACTTCCTTTTGTTCGTTTGAATTTTGATTCCCAGAAAACCTGTAACTGTTCATGTTTAAAATCATAATTTAACTATAGTTTAGTCCTTAACCACTATATAAATAAAAGCTAATTACGTTTACAATTCATTTCGGCGAATGGTTCCATTATCTTCTAGTTTGATTCTTCCATCCGTCAAAGATTGCCGCTCAAACACGCACAGCTCCCTGTCCCAAAACATGATTTAACTAAAATAATAAACCTTTAATTAATCCTTAATTATATGCTTAAATAATACTAATTATGTTTAGTTGGAAAACCCGACCATGTTTTCTTCATCGTTCTTACTTTTACTGCTTCGTTCTAGACTTTGACATCAGCACGCCTTGTGAAATCACCGTCGCCTCCTATTCCGATTGCCGGATCCCCATCTCAGACCTCCAGTAGGCGCGCCTCAGCGCCTACTATCCTCCATCCAAACCTCGATTGATCTGATCACCCCTCCTGCCTGCAAACTCGGCTCAAGTGTCGTGCCTTCCTGCCTCAATTATGGCCTCCACAAACACCCAGTTCAGATCGCCACCGTTCAACATATCGATCTCAGCTAGCACTTCCAGTTTATAGTTGAAACGTTTATAAAAGGATGGATGGATCGGAAGTTTAGGGGAGAAAAGTATTGGACATTTTCTGTCGTTAAAAAGAAGTGGAGGCGTGATATAATCTTTGTTGACCAAAGCAGTTTCGTTGACGAGGGTTTCCAGCATATGAGTGATGTATATATATATATAGTGAGGGATCGAATAATATTATTTTATTATTCGCGAAACTTCGTCGTAAAGTAACGCATTAAAACCACTACAAACGACTTCTGTCTTCTGGTAAAAAGGCTAATCTTAGTGTAAAAAGATATTCCGAACCCAATGGGACAAGTTTCGTCGAATTCCGAGGTCATATGAAAAAATTTCCTTTATAAAACCAGAAATAAACACGCATTTAATTTTTCCACGATCACCAGATAAATCAACCTGAAACTTTGAAATCTTGCAATAATTTTTCAATACGAACCCAACGGCACCAATTTCGTCGCATTCTGAGACTGTTTCCCCGGTAGGCTATTTTTAACGCGCACCGCAATGCCATTCTAAACACCAAATTTGTCGGTCTCTAAAAATAACAAACTATATACCTATCCTGACTCTAATCGACGATACGAACTCAACGGGACTGGTTTCATGGCCTAATTCGATCTTCTGCTCGAGTTACGCCCAACTATCCCTTTATTTAATTAAATACGCGCTATAGAAAATGAACAGGCGTTTTCAGCTACCGTGGTCACATACGACATCGGTTTGCCACGCCATTCAACACCGTACAATAATTTAACGATACGGTTCCAATGAAACTGATTTCGTTTGCAAAATGGCCATTTTAAAGGCCGATAACGATTTCCATAACGTTTTTTTTCAAAATTTAATTTAGCCATAACTAGCAATCTATGACACGAAATCTGGATTTTTCTCTTTCATATAAAAATTATCATCAACATGCTTCCAGCGTTTCTTGTTTCACAGAAATCCGACTTATATCGGATCCTGTATATTCAGTTGAAGTTCAAAACTCGAATTTACGAACTGCACGCCATTTTCAAGCTCGATTTATAATTATATAAATATATAACGTTCGAACTTCGTTTAAATAACGAATTAAATATTAAATTCCATCGATATTCCAAATAAAATATTTAAAACTAATTTAAATATTCAGATTCACATGGTCGAGAAACACGGGTCGTCACATAAAATCAGCTCTCATCTAACCTTTTTTTTCTTTTTGACTAAAATGTTAACAAATAAGGCATAATGTTAATTCTATATTTATACAGTGCATCTGTTATTATAAGGTATAAAAAAAAGAAACTATGTGAACCCATCGCTTATTAATATTTTACCTAGCTTCGGCAAACCCTACCTACTGCCACATTTCCCAAGGTTTCTACTAGATATTAGTCAACTATTACAATGCTTACAACACCTGAAAACTCACGACAATTCCTAGCCTAAATGGCCTAACCCTACGCTCAAAACTTATCCCCAAGTTTCTACTAGGTGCTACACAAAAGGCCTCACAATCTGGCTCTAGTTGCACTATTCTACGCTAAAAAACCACACTGATTTCTGTCCTTGAAACCAGTTTTTCCCCTTACTAACCCGTAGCCAGTAAACCTTAGTTATTACAGACTCTAGTAAACTGCCTAGATTTTACAGACTCTAGAAAATCGGTTGTTTTACAAATGAAAATAAAAACAATACATTGAATAAAAAATAAAAAGAAACTCCCTTATGTAATTTAAAACAAGGCCCAACCCATTATTCTTTTATTTCCTTTGTGAAGCTTTTCTCTTCAAGGAGAATGTCGGTCGAACATCAAAAAATAGGGTTTCTCACAAATCCCTTAATCGAATCTTTGATTGCTGGAAAGAATGATTCTCTGATTGATCAAATCCTTTGCTTTGCTTATGGAATAATATGGTCTCTCTCACTCTTAGGCTTTTGACAATTTTGGGGCTGGTCGAAAACGTGAGTAGTTCTAAATTGATTTGATTTCTGCTCTTTGAATTTGTGGCTTGTGTTTTCTATCTTCTTGCTCGTGATGAATAAGTGTAATTATATAGGATTATAAATCCGAAAATTTCTCTTATTTCATCAATAATGGTTTGGCCTGATTTTTCTTTATTCCCCTTTTTGATTACCTTGGCTTTGATTAGTTGCTGTGAATTTGTTGTGATGTATCTAGACATGTTTTTGCCCCTTGAATGAATCCACACTTGATTTCCTCGGTTCAAAATGCATTTATTGACATTTGAATTCTCTGATTGATTTTAAAATATACTATAAATACCTGGAAACCAATTCACTTGACTGTCTTGGTTACATGCTTTCATGGAATGAGTTATAGCGTATGATTTGTGAAATTCTAGAAAAAAACTTACCCAAAATTTTCTTTGTCTAAAACTGGAAACAGAAAAGGAATCGAGAATTGAATTCTTGCTCAAGATTAATTGTATGACATTTCTAGGAAATATTTAATCTTGTATTCGACTTTGTCACTACCAAATTGATATCTTGCCATGAATCCTTGCCCCCACTATAAATGCTTGATTTCAGGCAATTTAAAACATGCCATAAATTGTCATTTGATTGAAACTTATGCTGAATTCTTTTGAATTTCTTGAAATACCTTCCTTCATTGACTTTGGTTTCCCCTTTTTAAAATTCTGGGAACACTTGCATGATTTATGGATAGATTTTTTGGCATTGTAATCACTCATTTTTTTCTGCAAATGTTGTGAATCATCCTTGATTATTGTCGAATTCCATACACAAATGATTGCTCCATTAATGCACTGCCATATTGGACCATTACTGCTGGCATTATGCTGAACCATTTGGCCATTTTCGTGCACTTGTTCTTCTCCGTGTTGATGCATGTACGTATGAAAAACACTAGCATTTTCAAGCACCACCTGTGTATATGAATGACGAGTCTTTATCCTAGGTTGTATATGAGTTCCCATGCTTGCAACAGTCTTTGTATATAAATATATATATATATATGCATGACCAATTTAACATTGCTGCATTCTTTCTTCTACATGCTGCCCTTGTGGCTTGATGATCTTGCCTTGTCCATGATGATCTATCTCGACTCCTTGACCATGAACTGTCCAGTTTAGCTGCTTCATGTGTTTGCGTGAATTTGGTCGAGTCTGCATTGCTTCGACATGTGATTGTGTATATTGAAAGTATGTCCATGTTTGTGTTTGGTCACTTATGCTCCATGTCTATGTTGACTTGTTCTCTACCTTTTCATTCTTATTTATGAGTTAAACACCCTGTCTGTTGTTGTTGCGTTAGTTATGAACATGCATTCATCTACAAGCTCTTGTGTATGTGCATGCTCCTCATGAATTTTCCTTGGCCATGTGGAAATTGGTTGATTGTGCATTTATGTTTCTTGCACCATGCATTATGAAACATGATTGCCCATGTGTATTGTTGCACTGACTTGAGCTTCGCTGCCATTCCTATGTACATGCACTTCCATGTTCTCTTGCCCACTTGTGCACCATGTATTAGCTCTGTCTTGCTAATTTGTTGTCACATGTTTTGCTGGTTTGGTTGAACATTAAGGCTGGCTCGACTTTGTTGTCCATGCCTACTTGTTGCTGACTGGCCGTTGTTTGTATATATGTGCACTTGTGTTGTACCATCCTGAATGCTTATCGCCTGCACTTGTTCTTGTGTTCTGCCTTAAGCCATTATGCATTGTCTTGACATGTATACATAAATGTATATATACATGTATGTGTGTGTGTGTATATATATGTGTGTGTGTGTGTATGTGACTACTTGAATGAAAATATATCAGCAGAGCGCTGCACTGCGTTGTGGTTGTTCAGAATCAGCTACTGGTTCTGATCAGCAAACCGGTGTAGTGTGTTGAGGATGATCTGTGAGTATTAGAGTATACGTGTGCCTCGTGGTATTTACATTGTATCAATGTGAATATCACAAGCTATCCGGACACAGATGGATGGATATATAAATCAGTTCAAGTCATGAAAAATGATGAGAAACACACCAAAATTCTGAGGCAAATAAATTTTTAAATAAAAATTATATCTGCTAGAATTTAAAATATTATTTCTATTTCAGATACTGTGTGTGTTTCTGTATGTGACAGGTGCAGTTGACTGGGCTGACTGAAAACTATGAAGACAGAGGACAAAAGACTGTAGTGACTGAGTGTATATAATAGTGTAACTGAGAGTGACTGAGTGAATATGAGCGAATATATGTACATGTGTTTGTAAAATTGGGTGACAAAGTGAATCTATAGTGAGGAGCATTGTATTGAATGTGAAATGTACAATAGTGGAGTTATAAATATGTACTATTGAAACATTGAAATAAAATATTATATTTAAATAAGATACTGTTTAAATATTTGAATTCTTGTACAATAGTATTCTATTTAAATATGAATATTATATTCTTGTCTGTGATGTATATATGAAACAATACAATAGTAAACACATTTATAATATATATATATATATATGCGTGGTTGTTATCATCGGACAAAAATCATACAATTGTTATGTACAGCAGCGTTATATACAACAATAATAATATAAATATTTTCAACATGTATTTCGTATTATAAAAGATTTCAAATTTTTGGAAATTTTCAAGTCGACAATTTGTAACTAGAAGAGAAGATGTTATTTACACTCTTCAATGAGTATGGGGAAAGATTAAATGTAAGAAGATTTAGTTGAATTTGGATTATAAGGAATAAGTGGAACGATGGATAAGTAAACATTAACATGTGAGACTTGTAGAGAAATTTGGAATGATTGGAGATGCGTGAACCCAACTTGTGTAGAAATTGAAATATAAAAAGAGGGTAATTTTGAAAGGAAATCATATGATTTTGAATCTCTTAGAAGATTAGATGGAATGGGAAATTGGTAAATATCTTAAAATAATTTGAGATAGAAATTGGTCTAAGAAAATTGAATATTTTTTAGAAGGTATGGGAATGAATAAAATCCAAGTCGGAAGAATAAGAAAATCATGTTTAATCAAAATTGATCTTCAACCAAGGAAGGAAATTGAATTTTCCGAGTAAATTGAATATGATGGATAAAAGAGGATCGATGACTTATATATCGATATTTAAGTTAGTTATGGAAAAATTTCATATGAAAATTTGAAGTATACAGTAATATAACTCTAACGTTCTCTCCTTTTCGAGGACGGAAACTTTTAAAGGGGGGAGGAGGAGATTGTAAAATCCCAGAAATTTCGTTAACTAGAATATGGAGTTAAATAAATGATTAACTATTAACAATCAATTTTATATCGACCCTTGGGTTAGAAATTAAAAATTATATATATTGTTTTGAATTGGATTCAGAATGGTTGGTTAGGAATTAAATATTTATTGTTGAATATTTGAATTGAATTTGGTTGAATTGGAATTGAAATTCGACTGAAATATATAAATACTTGAATTTAAAAATAAATGTTATTAACGTTAAATAAATTGAAGAATTTTTATTTGTTGAAATATATAAAAAAATTGGCTTAGATATGTGTGTATTTTAAGAAAATGTAATTTTACGTTTTAAATTTGGAATCGAACGGAGTTGTTGGTGGTCAAACGGAATAAAATGGGTAAACCAGTAGATAATTTAAACATAAAATATTAATGTTATACAAACGGAGTCGGAGTACAACCGAATTAATTTTATTAAATTCAAAACGTTGAAATATAGAGGTACATATAATTTTTGTCGCGATCGGAGTTTGTATTAGCAGTACGAATTTGAGCATTGAACGATAAATTAGCGGTAACGATATGTATTTAATTATACCCGAATATTACCTATCCCAAATATTACCCACCTTAGTTAATGTTAACGCAGACCTACTTCTGAAAATCGCGGCTACCTATAACCTATGAAATTACGTCGTTTTTATCCAAAAAAATTCCCTTTTATAAACCAACGTCCCTTCCCCAATTTCATTCAGCAAAAAATCAATCCTCCTTTTTAATTTTAATGGCAGCCGAAAATCCCCTTTCCCCAGATCCCTAAAATAAATTCAATGCTCCCAAATTGTCGCCGCCTCGGCTATGACCATCGCTGAACTACCAAAGACCCGAAGCCAGCCCCGTTCGTCGCGCTCAAGCAATTGCGACTGCCACCAACGCTAATCCGAGCTCCTTCTTCTTTTCGTCACCGTCGCCTTCAATCGGAGCCACTGCGAAATCTTCAACAACCGAAGCCTCCTCCTCTGCTTAACATAGCACGACATATGGTGATTATGACCTCACAATAACTTATTTCGAGTATGTTAACTTCTAATTGTTGCTTTGATTTCCTGTGCCCTTGAATGACTTGGTTGTTGCGTAATTTTCCATGGTATTAAACCGATTCTTGCGGGATTAGTGGCGTGAGTTTCCTATTGTGTGGCCTTAATTTAATATCATGAGTTCTCTGACTTAATTATGGAAACAAAATTTGTTTTCATTGGCCCTTGCGTGAGTTGAAAAATGGCTTTATTAAATCCCTTGAATACTGGAAAACAATTGTTAATTTTCAAGAAAACAAACGAATTGTTTTTCTGTCCAATAATGTTTTAATCACCTTTAACATGTGCTTGCTAAATTTTTGGAAGCAAATCAATTTGTTTGTTAACAAAAATAATCTGTGTGTTCTGGAAACATTTGAAACCCTCTTGCCAAATGTTGTAAATTATATCTGGAAATACTTTAACTGTTGTCGTGAACCTTTTATTTGATTTTCGGGAAATATTCGAATTGTTCTGGTATATAAATATAATAATACACATATGTTTACTTTATTAATAAACCTGGAATGGGTCTTACACCTTGCTGTTTTGCAAATCAAAAAAAATGTGTATATCTGTTGAATGTGCCTCATTTTGATTAACGCATTGCACTTTTGTTTAACTATCTGCTGGCATATCACTATAAAGCCATAAAAATGGTTTTGAGCAGGTCACCGTGCTATTCGGCCTTGTTGTTGTCTTGATTCATATTAGCACTGTTTGTTAGCATAAGAAATCTAACTGTACATTGGAAGTTAGATAAATATATGTGCTAGTTATGACATACTACATCTCATTTGAATCAAAATCTGGAATTGTTGAATTATTTCTTCACTTGGTAAATTACTTATGAAAACAAACTTGTGCTATTTAAGGGCCTTTATTCTCAGACAGAAAGATGCTTAAACAAATATAAGGCCACATGGATGTATTCAGCACCAACACAGTTATGTCCCGCCGGCTAAACTACATGGCAACTTGCTGCTTGTCATGATTTTCGTTAATAGCTTCATTTTGGAAACTAATACACACCTATATATACATGATTTTCGTTAATAGTAAGGCTTCACTGTTTTGTGCCACAACTTGCCTACCTCCATTTTGGTTGGCGTGCATGTTTACTGAAGCAATTTATTTGCTGAAATGAATTTAATGAACTAAAGTGTACACTGCTACTTAATGCAACTGAAGCGTACCCTACTTCTTAATGCAACTGAAGCGTACCCTGTCACCTAATGAAATTGAAGTGTATGCTGTTACTTAATGAAATTGAAGTGTATGCTGCTACCTTACGAAACTGATGTGTATGTTACACGATGTGCCTTGTCTCGTACTTAAACCTTGCTCACATATTTGAGTCCTTAGATGTGTATAACATTATTTATCGGACAGAGAATATGGGGCTCGAAAATCATGTTTTTAGTAACTTTTGAAATGTTTCATACGATTAACTATTATACTTCAGTGTTGTTATTGAAGTCGAATTACTTGAAATAAGCATAAACCTCACTACAACAAAACTTGATATTAGTTACTTTAGTTAGCGGCGTTTAAAGCTATATGTGACCATTGGTTGAATTAACTTGTAAAAACAAATAAAGTAAACGTGTCCAAAGTGGTTCCCGCAGATATATTCACGAAAAAATCACTGAAATTTTCTGTGGCCGCTTCTTTTCTCTTTGAACAACCTCGCTCCAATTCTATGGCCACAATGGCTCTTTCTTTTATCATCTTTCAAATTCCAAATCCAAATTCAAGATAAATTTTCATTAAATCAATCACCAAATACTTCGTCTACCCATTCTTTTAATCTCCCTACAAAGTTTCACATCCTTATCCATTAATCTACCCTAGTGTTCGCCAAAGAGAAGGCATCAAATAAACATTAGTAGTATTTAAGACAATTTATATTCACGAATATATTTTGATTTTGAAGTCTCCAGTTCCAATTTTTATCCTTTGGTTTTGTTTTTCTTCACTTGTAGAGATTAAAGAAGGCTTCTTTGCTGATTTGAAGTTAAAGGAGTGAAAAGTCAGAGTCTCGTAGAAGAAAACTAGGCTAAGCTGCTTCATCTCATGTAAGTTAATTTTTATTTTATTTCTTTTCAATCATAGTCTTTGGTTGTTAAATTAGTATTTTGCGGATTATAAGTTGAGGATTTTTCGTTTCAACTATATATTCCAACTACAGTATTTTTGCTGGTAAATGTAATAACCCGGAAAATCTGAGCCAGTTTAAAATTTTTATTTTGGCAATTTTAGCGAATTTTAAATATTTAAAATGGATTATTTTAAATAATATCGACGAGAAATTTATTTTGAAAGGAATTAGAACGTATATATTATATACGTCGTCGTTAGAATATAAATAATTATATATAATTATAAATAGAATTGAAAATGGCGTGGTAGTTCGATAATTCGATTTCAAACTTCAATTGAATGTACCGGGTGCAAAATAATCCGGATTTTAGTGAAACCAAAAATATTAGGATCTAATTGAGGATGTCTTTCCAACGAATCCGAAAAATCGAAATTTCATAGCGGGAATCAAAAGATATGCTCAGTTGAAGATTCTGAATAGTCGCTATGGAATTCAGGCCCTTAAAACGGACATTTTGCAAACGACCTCGGATTACGACGAAACCACTTTTGTTGGATCCGCAGTGTCAAATTATTGCTAGGTTTAAAATTTCATAATTTTTCGAATCAATATGTGAGCGTGGCAAAGGAAAACGCGTTTGACCAGTTTTAGTTGATTTTAATCGACTGGAAAATGGCCATTTTTCCAACGGCCTCAAAATTCAACGAAACTAGTTTTGTTAGGACCGTATCGTCAATACGAAGCTAGAAAATATTTTTCTGCAATTTATAGAGTTAGTATGTGGCCCCGGTAAATTGAAATGCGCGTTCAAATTCAATATATAGAGTTATATGTTGATTTTGACAAAAACTGATCGAGACGATCGAATCAGCCTACGATACATATCCCATTGTGTTCGTAATGGGGGTGAAACGCTATGGACGACAGGCGGTGGGCCTCGTTTAGAGGTCGAAAATAAAAGTTGCTTTTTGGTGAAAATAAAATAATTAAATAAATTTAAAATTTAAAATTCTCTCTTCCCCTTATACTCTGCCCCCCCCCCCCTTTCAAAAAAAAATCATTTCAACAAAAAGGAAAAAAAAAGGGAGACGACGGAAAAGGGGGAAACCCCTGTCACCGCCGCCAGAGGCTGCCCCCCCCCCCCCCTAATCGATCGCCGCCACCTCCGAACCCCCCCCCCCCCCTCCTTCCACCTCGACCTCGCGATGGCCCCCCACCTCGCACCCCCTCCCGTAAGTCGGACGCGACACCCCCCCCCCCCTAATCCTCCACCGCAACCCCCTCTCAGCCACCAAACCCCCCCACTTCCAGTCAACGCGCAACACCACGACGCCCTGGCGCGAGCACCAGTCCCCGTTCCACTGCTTCCTCCTCCGTCGAGCTCCAGAAACCGCCCCCCCCCCCCCCTTACCCACGTCCCCTCTCCGATTGAATACAGGTGAGTTTTCAAATTTAATTGTTTATTTATTATTAAATGAAGACTAATTTTGATGAAACAAAAATCTGAAATTTTTATAAGTGTTTTAGAAATAAAAATCAGAAATTTCTATATATGTTTTAGGAATGAAAATCTGGGATTTTGTAGAAAAGACGATATCTTTAAAAGAGAAAAGACGATATTTTTAAAAGTGAAAAGATTAGATTTTAAAAATAGAAAAGGCGGAATTTTTATATATTGAATAGCGAAGTAAAAATTCGATTTTTATATATTGAATAGCGAAGTAAAAATTCGATTTTTATATAGAGAATAGCGTTGTAAAAATAGAATTTTTATCTATATAGTAGCGGTATAGAAATGCGATTTTTATCCATATGGATTTGAAGTAAAAATTCGATTTTTATATATTGAATAGCAAAGTAAAAATTCGATTTTTATATATTGAATAGCAATATAAAAATGTGATTTTTATATGTGTAGTGAATACGGGCAACGAAGATGACAAAAAGCGAGAACGATGAAGATTTCTATCAATGAAGAGTCGTGGAATTAGGATAGCTATCGGTGAGAACTTCTCACTCTTCAATTTCTTTTTCTAGTTATATATATATACTAGGATGCAGACGGTGTTTAGAAACACCCGACACCCGTCATCCACAGACCATGGATGGCTTATTTGTTAAATTGTTTGGTTGTGTAGTTGGTTAGTTTATTTGGTTTGAATTGAACTGTTTGGTGAAATGAATGGATTTGATTGATGTGTGAATGGCTTGGGCCTTCACTAGACCGGGGATAAGGCTAGGCCTTGTCCCGTTTCTAGCATCGTGCCGTTATGCCGCCGAAATTTTCTAAAATATGTTAGAAAAATAAAAATATCATTTTTATTGAGTAAATGAACTGAATAGAAATTCATGTGTTGAAATAAAATATTTTATCATTAAAAATATAATTTTTAACGTGGAAGTGAATAAAATAAAATATTCATTTACAAACCGGACGGTTTGTTTATGTACACCTATTTGAAGGACATTGATTGGGACGATAAATTTTACACATCGCCCAACTGCACAAATAAAATCTATGTTTGATTGTTTGAAACCCCACACGGGTGTTGGGATGAAATATGAAGTTCATTCATCCTGATTGATTAAATATGTCGATCGATTGATTGATAGGCTGTTATAAGCGTTAGATATCTATATTTGATGCTTATACAGTATAGTGCACTTTGATTGATGGTTGATTATTTTTCAATGCTATTATATACGTGTGATGTATGAAGATCCATATAATTAACATTATATGGTGATTGATTGGGCCTCATTCCAATCGGGAAAATAATGAATATTATAAAAGAAAATTCATGTGTTGAATACAAAAATATTCATGTGTTGAAAATATTCGTGTGTTGAGTAAAATATTTTATACAATAAAATTTACATCTTTATCATATTTAAAATTAGAACTACTTCACGGTGGAGTCTAATTAAAATCAAACGATAGATACCTTAGTTTTATAAAATATTTTACATAACAAAAATAGTCGTGTGTTGGAAGAGATATAGATTCATGTGTTGAATAGAATATATATTCATTTGTTGAATAGAATAACAAATTTATTTAAATATATAAAGCCGTGTTGATTAGAGTTGCGCTATTTTGACGTGAACGATATTTATATCGATTTTATTCATTTTACAATGAATATTGAAAGGTGATTTCAAAATTTAATATTATGAAATGAAATTCGAATTAAATAGAAATGAATTCAAATTGAATTAAATTGAAATTGAATTAAAAACGAATTGAAATCGTTTTGATTGAAATTTAAAACGAATTGAAATTGAATTGAAATCAATTTGAAATGAATTCGAATTGAATTAAATAGAAGGTAAATTCAAATTGAATAGAAACGAATTAGAATTTGAATTGAATTGAAACGAATTTGAATTTGAATTAAATAAAATTGAAATGAATTCGAATTGAATTGAAATCAAATCGATTTGAAATTGAAGATGAAGTTGAAATTGTTTTTGAAACGAATTTAGAACTACTTATAAAATTCGTTTTAAAAGGAAATCGACGAAATATATATAATACATATATATATTATATATATAATGGCCTGAATAGAACGCGCCGCGCCGCAGCAGTTCGTGAATTTCGACCATTGACTTCGAATTGACGTTGCGGGAGATCCGACCATCGGATTCTCCTAAAACCGGAACCGTTGGGTTCGTGTCGAAAAGAGCTTCCCATTGAATATTAGAAATTTGAAATCTAACGGTTGGATTTGGAATTATGTCCAAATCAAATTTAGAAAAGGTCGTTGTAAGTGCAGTTCGATGGCCGTTGTTGGAAATCGACTGTACGGGCCTTGATAAAATTATTAAAAATATTGATAATTTGTGTAAAATCATAAGAAATGATTTGGGAAAAATTGGGCTGAAAAATTCCTTATTTGAAAAGATAAAAATAGATTTTTATCGAAATGAACTAGTTTTGAACTAGAATTAAAATCAATTTATTTTTGAAATAAATAAATTGAATTTGAAAGTGATTTTAAAAATAATCAATATTCCCAATACGTGAATTGGACTGGAGTTGAATCGAAATTATCTTCGGAATATTTCGATGTTGGATTTCGTGACTATACAGATATTGTTATGGGAATTTGGAAGATATATTTTATATCGTTATTTCCAATACGATATATGTTGGTTTCAGAATTTGATATTGAATATAAGCCGATATATTTTCTATTCAGAGCCTCATATTTAATATCAAATGTGATTTGGGTTTATCGTGAATCGTGTTTTATATGGCATTGGTTCTTTAACCCAGTTAAAGGCAGGATGTTGATTTTTGAGAAGATTAGAACTAAGTGGAGTTTTAAATGAATCTTTAATTAGATTAAAATGTGAATTGATAATTTAAATTATCAAATCTGAAAGGTGATCGAGAATGGAGTACCACCAGTTTTGCTCCAATGCGATAGTTAAATCTTTAATTAGATTTGAACGTGAAATGGTAATTAATTTTATCGATAACACCGTGGTGTTAGATATGGAGTATTACCAGTTTTCTCCATGGGATATATAGGTTGGGATTGGAAAATAAAATAAATAATTACTTCGGTGTGGTTCGCTAATCCCGACTAGTTTGAAATGATATCCAAAGGAAGATTAAAGAATAAATTTAGAAGAATTTATCTTGGATAAAATTAATGGGAACTTTTCCCTAAGAATGTGATTTTGTGAATAAAAGAATATTCTGAATTGGAACGAGGCGTTTGTTGTGTTTGTGTAACATTTGTTTATCATATACGTGGGTTATTCAGAAAGGCCGGGTTATACCCATTCTGAATAACCGATTCGACGAGATGTCGAAGATGAAGACGGTGGTCGAAGACCGGAAGTCTTCACATCGTTTGGGTGATTACTGATGATCTTGATTGGGCTGTACACCCGAGATGAGGGAATCAGTTGGTGATCGTCCAGACGTACTTGGAGATGGATGGATATGCGAGGAAAGTGCCTCCGGTTTCGTTCAGACCCAGAACGAACTTGTAAATGGATTGTGTGTCTCACATTGGATTTTATTCTGTGTTGATTGATCTCTATTAAATATACATCTGTTTGGCGGCGGAGAATTTATTCTCTTGCTTAACGCCCTTCTCTGAGACGTACGAGCTCAGAGGTTGTATATCGATGGACATCAGTCGCATGGAGTGAATTGCCAGTGTGGCACGCGTAAGTGGCAATTGATCAAGGCTTCTGTTGAAAAGCAAAGTGTTGTGGTTGATGATCAAAGCACGGCCTGTGTGGCACAGCTTTGTGTATAACGTGAATTCGCGAGCCTCACACCTCGGTATGAGTCAAAAACGGGATAGTGACTGCAGGGAGAGCACGACGTTTCTTTCTAGCTAGGGTGGTGTCAGTGACCTACCAGCCCTGACATTTATATACTTTTCACCTGTGTGGTTGTTGGAATGCGAGGTGCCTCGGATATTGGTCTGTAAGGACCGGGAAACGTGTGTTCAGGAATAATTAATCCTCAAAAGTAAGAGAGGACCGGCCCTGAAGATCCAAGGATCATAGTGGGGTCCTGAGGCATTTGCTAGAGTGTCTCGAACGCAGAGAGGAGCTTGCCCCTTGCCTCGACTCATGATGGAATCCAATTTCCAATACGTGTGTTTCGGTTTTATTTGTAGAGCCTAGTATGGCGACATAGTAGATGGTAGCTATGCCGCCTATGATTGATACTTATGATTGAAATTGATTTGACACTATACACCTATAATAGTATCAAATAATGTGTTTTAAACGTATCAAGCATGCTTTGGCTGTTATAAGGTAAAAACCCTATCCTCCGGCTTGCGTTGCATTGTGTGATGGGACCTGGGTCTTATAACAGCTTCATTTTTCTTTATTTAGCATTGCGCTATTTGTTCTATGCACTGGTATTCTTGGGAGGAAACCCGTTCCGTGTTACACGACGTGGTCCCTTGATTTACCAAACTTTAAAACCAATATTAATAACTGTTTTAGTTCTCACACCAGTCACATGACTGACCTGGAGTTTATTGTTTTAACCTAAACTCTAGGTGCCCCTATTTTCGATACGGGCAGCTAGTAGTTTTGGTTTTGCAGATTTATATTCAGAGGGTCCTGATCTACAGCTGGAACGATATCCGGAAAGCTCTGTATCCGTGTATCACTTTCAGTTGTGTTATGTATATTTTTCCGCTGCTATGTAATTTATTGTAATCTCTGATATTTGTTGAATGTAATTTATTCATTTATACTCTGTATATTCTTGTATCTGATGGAATTGTTGTAATAACAATGAAATGTTCTTCCTTCTGCGTTCTATTTTGTCTTGTCCTCAATTCTATCCGTGCTTTCCTTCACGGGGAAGTTCGGGTCGTCTCAGTAAAGATATATGATTTGGATGTTGTTAGGCTGTTTTATTAAACTAGAATCATGTTGTTGCCCCTCATCTTACAAATCGTGCAACTTCACAACATAAATTTGTGTACGAGTTGTTGAATGCGATACTGGAATCCATAAAGGATGAGTTAAGTATTCCTTCGCTCTCTTCTTTAAGTGAAGATATTCATGTTCTACCCGACTTCGATGGAAATAGGAAAGGTTTCCTATAATATACGTGTGTTTATCCGGTCAGCTTTCATGTTGGTCTATGTCTTTGAGTCCTGTATAAACTAACAATCTAGGTCTTTACAAGTTACATGCTGCAATCTGTGCTAGGATTCATTGGAAGTTCAAAGAAATGTACACTTATGAAAATTCAGATAAAGAAAAGGGGTAGAAACTGGATATTTTGATCCAGAAAAGAATGCATAACACACCCACTTCCCCATTTTATACAACTTTGGGACACATTAACTTCAGCATCTAAAATTTGCAAGCTAAATAAAATTAACAATGGTGTGGGTGTGCCATCGAGGTAATCATGTTTACAAGCCTGAGTTATGAATGATTATATATATAACTCATTTCTCATTTTTATCCACACCATACCAAGTGAAGTACTGAGAAAAATATGAAGAATTTGACTTGTTAAAGCATAGGTGTATAAATGAATTATAACGTGCATACACGCTCGTTCAATAGAAGATATGCTGTGGTGTAATCATGTTTTAAATTATTCATACCGTTCTTTAAGTTCATCAATTATTTATAAATTATACATTGTCACTATACAAAGTGATTCTTAGCATGCACTTCAATGATTTCACAAGATTAATAATGGTCTTGCTCTGAGTTCGACATTGACTATATAGTCTTATATCTCGTTATATAAATAAAACATTGAATTGGAAGATGTAACATATGATAAAATAATATTTGGAAAGCACTCATCTTTCATCTAAGAAAGGAAGATGGATCACATTTCTCTTTTTAGCAGATGAATGCTTTCAATCCTCATCATAGTCATGCACATATGATTTATAGCTGATAAGCCTACACGTGATTTGATATAAATATGAAAACTATCTGTCGTATTCTAGAACATAAAATTTTCATAATGCAAAAATCATACATCAATAACAGGTGCAATGTTTTGTTTATCTTTATCTACATCTAGAGCAACAAGTAATATGATAGCATAACCGATATAACAGATTCAATGTAAAAAGCAACGATGTAGCCTAAATCAACAACATAGTAAGCGGATGCACCTGCCTGGAACCCGTTGCAGGTGCCATCGTCTCTAGTTCCTTCTTCGTTTTGTTTTCCTGTTATTGCTTCTACCACTTTGTTCAACCTTTTGGTTAGTCATCGATCCTACGTTTCAAATACTGTTCTAAAAAGTTAGTTATTTGAAGATAATTTCTTCAACTCAGGCTAAAGCAAGTTGTGGCTATAGGCAGTTGTTCTGTTTATGCTAACTGCTATGATCAAATTGCTAAGGCCAAGTCCACACACCAACCCTTCAGCCATTCAACTTATTGTACTATATGCAGTTGTGGCTCTTCTTTTAGTTGGTGTAAGAGGAACTTGATTCAATATAATAACAATAGGATCAAACAAATTTTACAACTATAGCTCCATCTTATATGCCTGCTGAAGAAATTTTTAAGATATATTCAAATTCCGATCCAAGTATAGTGTGTACTGCAAATATGGGAGTAAGAACTGATTCTGTACCATCATATATGGTTGAAGAGGAGCTTAATGAGTCAAATAAAACTAATATACTGTCATTTGATAGCTCTGTTAGATCACTTGTAGACGCTCATGAAATCATAGTATCATATGAAGCAAATGAAGCACATGCAGAAACTCCAACGGTCGTGCTGCGATAAGCAGCAAATGAAACAGTTATAGAAAATGAAGCTATTGACCTGGCTGTCGTCGAATCTTTTGAACCACATGGATGTTCTACTAAATTTTTTGAGTTGGGATCAATACCCCGCAGTACGGAAAATGAAATCACAACTTCTATAGCAGCTGGACATGCTGGCCCAAATTCGTTTCATTTGGTAACTGATGGTGAAAGTGCTCTAATTAATAATATAACATCAATCCATAAAGTTGAAAATACTATAGTTTCGAACATGGCGAATGCCGGTGCTGAGAATTGTGAAGAATTAGCCACACAGTCTCCTTTGCCTTCACCCCTATCATCATTAGAAGAGGTCATCGGTCCATCAAACTTAAACAGTGGAAATCTGCACACTCAACAACCATTTTTTGTGAATGAAAAACCTAGGACATTTGAATGATTCATTACATCCTTCTACTTTGCATCTGTCATCTCCACTGGAAACTGAAGTAAACAATACAAGTAGCAGTACCACATCCCTTTCTTTTGAAATATTGCCGGTAACTTTGATATTTCATCTTATCTCTTCATCCTGGCCCATTTCAAAATGAACTCACGGGAATATGTAAACACGTCGAGATGAGAACAAAGGAACATGATGAAAAGAAGTTGAAAAATAAACTAGAATGCGAGAAAGAGTTGGCTAAAGTGTGGAAGATGTACGATGCTTTTCGCGAGGAAGATGAAGGTGAATTCAATAATTCTATGAAGATCCTCAATATGATGCATAGAAAATTAGTCATGAACCAAGAATTTGCTAAGCAGTTTGTTTGCTGCAATTTATGGGCAAGGAAAGGCTGAAGAGTTCTGGTAGTTGGCATGTAGGTACTACTATGCGGTTTAATGATCATCAAGTGCAGATGACAAAGGCAAGTTCCACTAGTCTAGGGTCTACCCCGCAACTTTACCATGAAGTGCACGTGACATGGGCAAGTCCCACTGCTCCAGGACTTACCCTACAGCATTACCAACAGGTGCGTCCTACTACTCCCGGACCTACCCTACATCCTTACCAATAGGTGCATCCTACTGCTCTGGTCTACCCTTCATCATCAAATGCAAATGCCTCAGGTGCGTCCTGCTGCTCCAGGCCCTATCCTTCATCATCAAATACAAATGCCACACGTGCGTCCTACTGCTTCAGGCCTTGCCATATGTGATGGGCCCCCTCATCTACATTGGTTCAGAACATTTTTGACTCTGTCCTCGAGTACTTCATCAATTGTGGTCGGACATGATTTGCACGTACAGTTAAGTTCGAACCTAGTATAGTGACTATATATATATATATATTTGAGATTTTTCAATGTGATTTGTCTCTTAACCAAGCAAATGTTCATACGTGATTTCTGTTTCACGAAGTAACCAAAAAAAATCTCCCAAGATCAAGATGTGTTCTTTAACTGGCACTTTATGGTTTCCAACGTTGCAGTAGTAATCGGTGCAATGGTTATGGTGTATGTGCAGGGTAACATGAGTTGTATTCTGAGATTTGGCATTTGTATCTTTGGTTGTTGTTATCAATTTGGTGCTCTCATCACGGCAAGAAGTACTATCGCTGCATATAACTGCCAGGAAGTCCTTTTATGGCTTTGACACATGTGCTTGTTGCTACAATCAATAAGTGAAAGGTTACTTTTGCTTTTATCATTTAATTTTTCGATATGTGTTTCTTTTAAGGAGCATGGTATGCAAAATACGAAACCTTAGCACCACAAATTTTTATTTCAGATTTGACTTAGAGAAGAGCATCATACTTATCATTATGTAACAGTAGATGGTGATTTGAACACCTAGGTTCAAATACTAAGTCTCAGTTTTGAGTGAGTTAATTATATGTAATTGTGTATCAGTTATAGTGTAGTTACTTTAGGTTACAAACAATAATATTAGTTCATGCTATTAGGACTTGGGCTACTAAAATTTCTAATTTATAGGCTGAGAGTTATTAAGGGATCCCGTAAACTTGACCATAATAGACGTGCTAATCTTACATATTGTCTAAAAATAAAAATAATCAACTAAAACTAAAATTGCAATCAAATGTTGCTTTGAGCTACAAATTTCATATTATTTTTTTAGTATCAACTCAGTAGGGAATGGTTATATGTACTATGTGAATGTAATGTAAATGTTTGTAGTAATTCTTTAAATAGCATATTATAGATGGTTTATTGTACTATAGTTTTTGGTTGAATGTGATAATCCATCCTATGCGGATAAAAAGAATCAAACCCTTACAACTATTTTTCATCTGTAAGTTGACATATGTAGGTGACAAGGAAACCGTCGCTGGGTTTTCAGTGTTTGTAAATTAGATAGTTATACTAGAGTTTCAACAAACAATAGGAAATCATATTAATGAATCTTGCTTTCTGGATGTTTAGACCTTAAGGGGTGATTATGAAGAAAAACAAAACCGATCACCTTAAATAGTTGTTGTAGCTGCTTTTGCCTTTCAAGATGTAGCTATCTTAGCTTTTGATAGGCTTCTAACTATCACTTTACTTTTGGAAAAGAAAATTGACGAAGCAAAAGTCTGTGCTGATTTGTACGGAGATTAACCTTTGCATCGAAAACAAATGAATACATATATGGTTATCATATTGTTATATCCCTATGTCATAGATTCATAAACTGGATATTAAGGATTAAACCTTTTTCTGGGGTTATGTGTAGGTGATCTAAAGGTAGACCATAACAGCTGGAAAAGACCAGAAGGTATGACTGAAAAAGACCTTTACTTCAAGAAACACAAATACTTCAAGGTTCAGATGTAGCTGCTGAAATCACAACAGCCATGGCTGCTGTATTAATGGTTTTCATCCTCATTGACTATATATTCAGATGTTTTAAACATGCAAAAAGCTCTTTACTTTTGTCGGTACTCTCATAGAGGAATATACCGTGTTAGCACTTTAGATCCCATCCCCTTGTTTTTTAAAATTTATGTTTTATCGGAGAACCTATTTTGTTGATGAAGCGGCAATTTACTTTTCAATATTCTTTACAGGGCCACTGAAAGCAAATGCACATGCAAAATGGAAAAGGCGATGCACTAGCATAAAAATGAAGGCAGAGGCGCATGTCTTGGTTGGCTCAGTATTTCAATAACATATTTAATGTAATTTTATTTTTGTAATTGTTGACTACTTCTTTCCTAATTCAGTATCACGTTCTTAGTTATATGCTGGTTGGGCAAGCGATGTTTGACTTCAAGTATATGCAATGTTGAAGAGTTGGCTTACTGACTAGATATGTTGCAAACAATGCAGATGCTGTAAGGACTAAAGGCTAGAAGATTTGAATTGGTCAAGCCTAAGAAAGCAAAGGAATCCTTAAAAGTTTGGAGAAATTGAGGAAGCATTAAAACCAGGTACTCTGGTTGCCTAACAGTTCGAAGATGCTAGAAGTGCTGATTTTCCCTTTTTAGAGTTTTAGCGTATGTTTTAATATTATATATATCACAAGTTTGCTAGCGATCCCTTGTTCTATGTTAGACAGACTCTTTCCTTGATAGGTAATATTTTTACCCTTTTTTCTTTTGTTGAAATTGGATTATTATGTTTGCCCTTTTGGTAATCACTACTGAAGAGTGTTACTCCCTATCGAGTAACCCTCATTTCTTGATAAATAAAAGAATTAACCATAATCTAAAGCTTAAACTTTCCTATAATAAAGCATATCATAGAGATAATACTAAAATTTTGAGTGAATTTATTGTCTGTTTGTTTTAAATATACTATGAGCTAGAAATTTCAATTAATTAACTACTCATAGTCATAGTTCAGCTGTGCACAACACTTTCACAGTTAGAAGTTTCAAAAACAATAATAATATATTAACTAAGTTAAAAAGTTGAATAAAAACTAAGTTTTGTTAAAATTAAACAAGTTTTTATAAAATTAACTAAGTTAACCAAAACATCAATATATCGCAACTTACATCACTAGGGACATAAAATTAATTAAAGGAAAATTTTGTTGAAACAATAACATTAATAAATATTAGCTAAGTTTAGGTCAACTAATTTTAAATAATAACAATAATATAAATAATTTGACAAAGTTTTATAAATAATAATATTGATGATGAATTAACTAGATTTGTAAAAAGTAACTAAGTTTATAATAATAATATAATTAGTTAACTAAGTATTATTATTAATAATAAATTAACTAAGTTAATCAAGTTAATAAAAATGAAGTTAGTTTTTAAAAAAATTAGACAAGTTTATAAATTAAATTAACTATATTTTATAAATGACTATAATATAACCAATTTAACAATGTTTTATATAGTTTGACTATATGTTGTGATTATACTTGTGCAGGCTTTGGACTTTCAATGAGATCATGGTTGTATTTTTATGGTAATCCTGTAAAATTTCTTAGTACACTTGGATGTTTTGTTTTTTATGTGCTTGTTTTAACAATAATCAATTAATATAGTTTGAATTTTACTTGATAATTCATGGAAAATCCTTATTGTTGAGTATTGAACTTGTTTACAGGTAAGTAGCTTTTTCAGAGTGAAGACCATCAACAACAATGGACATGACTTCAATTGTTACATGTACTATGATATTAGTTAGTACTTGTTGTGTAAACCTTTTTACCAATGCTTGTGGATTTAATCATTTTGTCAAACAAATATTATCTAGATGATTATTCATGATACTTATGTGATTGACGTGTTCTCAGTTATTTGAATATGATGATTATATGATTGGTTGATTGTTGGTTTGAATATGGTAACTATACGGTTGTTGCTAATTTTCAAATGACTATTACATAACTAGATGATGTAAATAATGGAAGTCGTTAACAGTATATAGTAGCATTTAAAATATGCTACAAAACAATTAATACCTTTTAGTAGCGTTTTGGAAACACTACGGAAATAGATGTATAAATACAACCTGAGTTTCTAGTGGCGTGTAATAAATGTAACAAAAAGTTTTGGTAGTGGATGAAAAACGCAACTATATGAAACATTTGGTTGCGTTTATTAAAATGCAACAAAAAACAAACAGACTTTTAGTTGCGTGACCTGTGGTAGCGTTCTTTAAAACGCTACCAAAAGCTTTGGTAGCGTTTTTTAAATGCTACTAAAGGCCTTTTCTGGTGTAGTGCCTGACCAGAGTTTTTTTGTTTTGCTCGGGTCGGGGTCAGACCCAAGTGTTATAGATTTTAAATATCACAGCTTAGGATTCGAAGATTAGCAAAGCTGGGGATTCCCGAAGATGTGCACACTCTGAAGATTTAATACAATAAATATTTTTCTTATATTCAAATTGTTTTTAAATTTCCGCTGTATAGAGAAACATTTGTATCAAAATTCTGATTATATATAAAAGTTTCATTTTGCTGTTCAATAACGTGTTATCTATTTATTATGTGTTTTTCATGTTGATTCTATTTTTAAACTCTGTAAGCTAATTAACGATCCGTCGATTTGAACGTCTTAAGTTGGTTTAATTACCGATTTGAAGCGGTCAAAAAGACGGGACGTTACACGTTACGTTAATTTGTACATTCAATGTTATTTATTTTGTGTTAATCCATAACAGAATCAACGAAAGTAAGTGTGAGTATATCATAATTAAGGAAATTAACTAAAAGGAGCAAATTTGGAATTTAAGCCCCAAAAGGTTTATTGTAATGCATAGAGGCCACATTCCTTTTCTTGTTTATTATTACCTGGCTATATCCTTTAAAATTCAGCCCTTTATTGTAAAAATTCGGAAATTTCAGTGATTTAAATATAAACGTTTAACCAAAATTTAATTTTAGATTTTAAATTTTAATACTAAAAATTGATAATCAAAATAGGTTCACTTAAACATTGTAAAAGAGAATTTTCTTTGTAAAATCAACAGTTTGTGAAATTATGTTAAATGTAAAAATTCGTCAAAAATTAAAAGTCATAAAATTTGAAAATTTCCTTTTCTCAGATACTAGACATTTTTCTAAGCAAGTTATCATTTTTCATTTCGTTAAAATCAAATATTCATAGCTTCGTATCCGCGATTTAAACTATAAAAACATGCAAAAACGGTTAACGTATTTGCGCGTATTTACATATATTCTCCTATGATTCTTTTGCCTGTACATCTATGAATGGTTTTTTGAATTATGGGAAGAATTATTTGTTTTCTTTTATTTTTGAAATGAAATTAATGTTAAGTGGAACAACTTTTCAATTCCTTAACCGACACATGAGTTTCTATGCAACCTTACGCGAAGACACTCTTTCAGAAAATAAAATCACGTATCTTCCCTTATTTTCCTCGTTTCTCATTTTCATTTAAATTTTTCTCTATAAAATTCCTACCTTGTTCCTCTAAATCTGACTGCTACCTTAATTAACCTTCTTCCTCTTTCCTCCCTAAGTGCCCTCAGCCATCACATATCCAAGCTGACCACCACCTCCTCCCAAATGTCGCCTGCTCCACCCCTCTTCCTCTAGCTCATGGCCTAAGTACCCCAGGTCGAACCACTACCCCCTTTAGCTGAACCATTTTGGTCTCCCCACATATAAAAAAAGCTTGTAGTGTTACTGTAACACACCATGTTTTCTGTTAACATAAGCTAACGAATTAAACAATACTTAATTTAAAATGTGAGAATTAAGGGAAACGAGTTACGCCATTGTGTTCATCTCGGAATTCTGGTTGAGATAGAGTCTGAGTTTGCGTAAATTGGACTTCGTATAAAGAAGTTATGGTTGTCGGAAGTTACCCCTTTAGATTTAGATCTATGACATACATAGTTTTATGCAAGTTTGTGACTATGGCTTATGCAAGTTTTGGGTGAAAAATATATTCATATATGCAAGTTTTGGGTGAAAACTATATTCATATATGCAAGTTCACACCTTTAGGCCTATGTTTAGATTCATGACAATACCAAGTTTATGTTGTAATCCTTATTTCCAATTTGTGTGTTATATAAATTTGCGATGTTTCTTCCCTTTTACGTCGTTAGACTAATTGCTTGTCTAATATATATATATATATATATATATATATATATATATATATATGTCATGATAAGCGAACGAATAACGTGGGGACGATGGGGGTAATATTGAATATTCACATATTTAGAGTTGGCATAAATGGCCTTAAAAAGGCATATAATTAATTTAAGACATTAATTGGAAAAATTGGTATTTATGGACATAATTTAGGTGACAATTATGGACATAAGTATATTTGGATTTTATTTACAAATTTGAATAGGGATATTAATCCAATTTGGGGTTAAATAAAGATGTGTAATAATGAACCGCCTAAGACACGAGGTTAGACTCTTTTGTGGTGTAAGACTGCCCGGACCCGCCCGGCAGATCCAGCAGCCACAAATGCCAGTCTAATGTGAGAGGTAAAAGGCATGAATTAAATGCGTAATAGTTGTAAAGACACGAGGTTAGGCTCATTTGTGGTGTAAGACTGCCCGGACCCGCCCGACAAATCCAGCAGCCACAAAGGCCAGTCTAATGTGGGAGGTCTTTACAAGGTTACGGTGTTAATGAACTAAGAAACACTTAACCAGATAAACATGTAGTGGGACATGGGGGTTAAGTGGGTGCCTTGGGTGGCATGTGAAGTTAAGAGGGTGCCTTGGGTGGCATGAGAAATACAATTAGATGCACTTAACCAAGATTGAAACATGTAAGAAGACTTGAATAAGAATGGGGTTGTAACACCCCGAATTTCGGTTAATGCTAAAATTCGCTAATTACAGAATAAATAATCTCAGGTGTGAGAATTGGGGGAAACGGGCTGCGTCATTGCGTTCGTCTCGGAAAAATACGCGAAATAGAGTCCGAGTTTTCGAGAATCGGAGTCCGTATGGCCCGGTTATGGCCCAACGAAGTTTACAGAAAATTCAAAGTTCAAAACAGATTTAAAATTCAGGTTCAAATTTCGAAATTGGGGCCATTGGGCCCAGGTGGGAAAATTCCCGCCGAGCTAACCAAGTCGACAGCCCTGTCGACTGGGCAGTCGACTTGGCTAGGACCAAGTCGACAGCCCTGTCGACTTGGGTGTCGACAGGGGGTGCTCGGCCAGTTTGGCCTGGTGCACCATTTCAGGGTTTGGGCTGTGTTTTGGGGCTGGTTTCTGGAAGCTTCCAAGATCTGATGGTCCTAATCTAATTTAGGGTTAATCTAATGGCCTAAAACACTTGCCTAATCCTATAAATAAGACCCTAAGCTAGCCCTAAATGATCATAATCCTATCTCCTAACTAAACTATGCCAAAAATTTCTATGATCATGGCCTCCACTCAAAGCCCTAGCCTCCATCCTCTTATAAAACTATTTCTATGAAGACTTTCATGTTCATACAAGCATCTTTGAGTTGTATGAGTGATCATTAGCTTGCATTCATCATCAAGTTGCAAGCTTTATGTTCAAGGCTAGAGTTTTTGGGTGATTTTTGGCAAGGGTTTGTTTATGGGAGCTTAGTGGTGAGTTTCTATAGCCCTAATAATCAATTGTTAAATTGATTATGATAGGATATGATAAGATATGGTTATGTTTGTGGATAAATGTGCTTATGCAAGTTTAGTATAGTGTATGTTGTGTGTTTTGCAAGTTTTATGCTATATGCAAGTTTAATGCTATGTTTTATGATGCTCACTATGCAAAACACTATGTTGAACATTTATGCATATGTAACATGTTATGCAAACTATATGTGAGATTATATGCAAGTTATATGTAACATGTTATGCAAGTTAAGTATTTGGTTTTATGCATGCTAAGTATTTGGTTTTATGCATGCTAAGTATTTGGTTTTGTGCATGCTAAGTATTTGGTTTTATGCAAGTTATGATGCAAGTTCATATGCAAGTTATGATGCAAGTTCATATGCAAGTTATGATGCAAGTTCATATGCAAGTTCATATGCAAGTTATGATGCAAGTTCATATGCAAGTTATGATGCAAGTTCATATGCAAGTTTGCCTCTATGTATGACATAAGTACATGTGCAAGTTCATCCCTTTTAGACCTATAACATGTATGCAAGTTGACACCTTTATGTTAGGTCTATGACATGAACAATTATGCAAGTTACCCCCTTTGCGACATATGTGCTTCATGCAAGTTTGGGTTAAATGCTAGTTGGGTTTAATGTATGCTCATATATGCAAGTTGACACCTTTTAAACCCATGATAAAGTTATATGCTATGTTGGTTAAACCCATGGCATTTGTGATGAATCTTCCCTTTATTATGTCATGTTATGAGAACGAATTACGTGGGGAACGATGGGGTTAATATGCATGTTAATAAAATGGTGTGAAATGGGTATGCTTAAGCATAACATAAAGTGAATGGACATAATTGGGAATTTACCTATTAAGTTAGGTCTATCCATATTATGGAATTGGGAATTTACCTATTAAGTTAGGTCTACCCATATTATGGAATTGGGAATTTACCTATTGAGTTAGGTCTACCCATATTCTTGAAATTGGTAATTAATTAGGGATAATTAATACAAATTATGGGGGTGATTAATTAGGTGTAATTAATCTACTAAGACACGAGGTTGGACCCTTTTGTAGCATAAGACTGCCCGGAACCGACCGGCAAATCCAGCGGCTACAAATGATTGGCCCAATGTGAGAGGTCTTAGTCGTAAACTGAATACGTGACAAGTGTAAAGACACGAGGTTAGACTCTGTTATGGTGTAAGGCTGCCCGGAACCAACCGGCATATCCAGCTGCCATAAAAGACAGTCTAATGTGAGAAGTCTTTACAAAGGTTACGATCTTAATTAATTAAGAAACACTTAACCAAATTAGCATGTAGTGGGGCATGAGGGGTTAAGTGGGTGCCTTGGGTGGCATGTAGTAACTAGTGGGGGTGCCTTGGGTGGCATGAGGAAACTAGTGGGTTGCCTTGGGTGGCAATAGAAAATACGATTAGAATACTTAACCAAAGTGGAACATGTAATTAAACATGATTAAAGGGTTAAGTAAGTGCCTTGGGTGGCATGTGGGAATTAAGTAAGTGCCTTGGGTGGCATGTGGAAATCTAGTGGGTGCCTTGAATGGCAATTAAAATATGATTAATGACTTAACCAAACCTTAACATGTAAGGGGGCATGATTATAAAAGGGGTTAAGTGGGATGCACTAGATAAAATGACAAGCTTAAGTAGTAGCTTGTGGGGGCCCATTTCAACCAATATCCCAAACGTATCTTTGTGGGCTCGACTCAAGTCGAGGACGGGACACGCATATTGGGCTTGACTATAAGAGGCCAAAACGGGGTAGCGGTGGCAATGCGAGTCCAACGGGTTTCATATGCGTGTGTGGACCCGGGCTGGTAGGTAAGACGTTGTTGCATCGTGTAGGTATAAACCGTGCACCATTGATTATCGGGTTGCCACTTTGGGGAGTGATACACCCCACTATGGGACCAGCACGGGTATCTACGGTAGGGAGCCGATTGCTTGGGAGTAGTGGGTGCACCTAGTGGAGATAGGGGCAGGCGGCACCTATGTAATCAGCTAGGGGTACAAGAAACTACTGGGTAAAATTACTAAGTACACTTAGTGGGATCAACCTTTAAGTAGGAATTACCCTTGGGTGGGTAGAACTGGTGTGGTGCAGTGTAGGAATTACCCTTGGGTGGGTAGATCTGGGGTGGTGCAATCTAGTAATTATCCTTGGGTGGATAAATGCGTCTTTTCGGTTATCTTAGTACATCCTGTGTTTAGTTGGCTACTTAGTGTAGTCATTATCCCCAGAGGTACCGTACCTTGTTTATATCATACCCTAATTACTTTAATGATTGTATTGTTAGGGTTATAGGACTCACTCAGACTTATGTCTGACCCCGTTGTTTCTTTATCTTTTTCCCAACCCTCAGGTTTTCAGAGTGGGCCTAGCACTAGTGGGCTTTGATCAGACTGCTTTATCTATCTTTTGGAGCTTGGACCGTGGATGTAAAGCTCAGTTTATCTTTTCTATTATGGCTATTAGGTTATGTAGTGGGATTATGTACTGTTGTTTTTATCAAGATGGATATTATGTACTTGACTCTTATTTATGGTTTTGGTGTAACCAAACATGTTTTACTTTCCGCTGAAATGAAATGATGTTTTAAATTCTCAAGTATTACTTATATCTGTCTTGTTGTAATTTTTCTGTTCTATATTCACTTAAAATACTCCACCGATGTTATGGCATTCCCTTAGTGAGTGACCGTAGCGGGTGTGGGGTGTTACACGTGGTATCAGAGCTTAAGGTTACCAGAACAGATAATTTTTTTTAGGAAAAACTATTTTCTAAGAATATTTTTGAAAGGAGTATTTTCAAAAACATGTCTTTTAAGAGAAAAGTTTTTGAAAGAAAAGCATAATCCCCAATAGCCATATCTATATCTTTCGAATTCTCCGTTTTGAATCTCTTCCTCTCTCGTTTTGAGTTTCCCCTCCGTGTATAGATGATCTTTCTAAGATAGATAAGAATGGAAAACCACTTCAAGGGACTTAGACGTTAGTCAGATTAGAAGTTGGTTCAAGAAGGAGGAGGACTGGTAGGTACCTATTGGATAGACGATGGGAGGAAGGCTCAAATAGTTGTTTGGTTAATGAAGGATGAGACCTTATTGGTGGGAGGTTACGAGTGGAGAATGGGAAGAAGAAGGCGAGTAGTTATCCTTTTGGAGGAATAGGACACCTTATTAGGATTGTCCAAAGGGGCATGGGCAAGGTATGGAATCTCCTGGAGGGTAGTTGTATTCCCTCGCGGCTAGTGTACCAGATGGGGATAGGACCGTCTAGGTTGGAATTTGGATTTCTTTATTATCCGGTTCGAACTTTATTTGATTCTGACGCATCGAGTTCGTTTATCTCATCATTGTTAGTTGAGTCACTGCACTTAGACACCAGTTTGGTAGATGATCCCTTAGTTGTTTCAAACCCAATTGGGGCTCCATGATGTGTTTGGGTTTGAAAGTTTCTATACTTAGCGTTGAGTTTAGATGTGATGCTTTTTGGGCTTCACGGGCTATGGGTTAGTTTTGGGCATGGACTGGTTATCCAGTAGGGGTGCCGTTCTTGATTTTGAAGGGAGAGTTGTTAGGCTTATGACCCGCTTGGGTAACACTCTCGAGATCTCTTGTAATCCCATGGAAACTGTTATGCTAAGTTATCTAGAATCGCTTGACACGTCGGTCGAGAGTTTGCGATCTGTTAGAGTGGTCCGGGAATACTCGGATGTGTTTGAGGGGGTGAAGGGCTTACCTCCGGAGCGGGAGATTGACTTCCGAATATATCTGGTGGATAATGCTAAACCTGTATCTTTACCAGTGCGCCACATGGCTCCTCGTGAGAGGAGGGAACTCCATAAGCAAGTAGGGGAGTTGCTTGAGAAGGGGTTCATAAGACGAAGTATATCGGAGTGGGGTGCTCCAGTAGTTTTTGCTACGAAGGCGGATGGGTCCCTCATACTTTGTGTAGACAATAGAGAACTCAACAAGCTCACAAAGAAGAATAGACACCCATTTCCGAGGATTGATGATCTCTTTGATCAGTTAGTTGGCGCCTCAGTATTTTCGCAGTTGGACTTAGCCACGGGGTTTCGTCAGTTGAGAGTGGCTGAGGATAGTATAGAGAAAACTGCCTTTAGGACTCCGGATGGTTTTTATGAGTGACTGGTGATGCCATTTGGTTTGACGAACGCCCCCGCATACTTTATTGATGAGATGGGTGTTCAGAGAGTACCTAAATAAGTTCGTGATGGTCTTTGTAAATGACACCTTGGTCTTTTCTGGGAGCGAAATAAGTTTCCGTATGTGCTCAATAGGTTGAGCAAAGCCAGTTATGGAATAAACGGTGGTTTTGGAGCGAGACTGGCAAGGACATCCAGAGTTGGACAAGGGCTTAATTATTTAGCCGTTTTTACTAGTATCATCTCACGTAGGTCGTCTGAATTCGAAGAAGGTATCCCTTGGGTGTTTGTCTGATATTGGTTTAGGCCTTTGGGGCTTGCATTTGGGGGATGTCGAGTTTGACTAGGGTGGTCTGCGTGGGAGATGGACAGTTGTGATGATTTTGGATGGGATTCTTAGCATCCTATGAGTTTGAGATAGCGTATACCCATGGCAAGGGTAACGTGGTGACGAATGCCTTAAGTAGAAAAAGGTTGTCCTTGAGTTCATTGTTCGTTGAACGACGGAGCTTAGAGTCTATTTCTATGTTTGACTTTAGACCTTCCGTTGACTTTGTACCCGGTTTGCTAGCCTCCTTGGAGGTTAGGCCTACTCTTTTGGGGCGTATTGGCGGAGCACAGCGGGACGACCCACAGTTGGTTGAGTTAGTAGAGAAGCTCATGAGGAGGGGGAGTCATCCAACCATTTGAGTAGGTACACCCTAGATGGTAAGGGGTGGTTGCGTAGAGACGGTAGACTTTGTGTACCGCAAGACAGGGGTTGAGGAAGGCTATACTTGATGATGCACATCGGTCGAAGATGACCATTCATCCCGAAAGGGACAAGATGTACCAAGACATGAAGCGAGTTTTCTTTTGGGCCGGTATGAAGAAAGATGTGGCCGAGTATGTCGCTAGATGCTTGGTGTGCTAGCAAGTGAAAGCGGAGCAGAAGAAACCCGGTGGGTTGCTTCACCCATTGGAGGTTCCGCTATGGAAGTGGGATAGTGTCTCGATGGATTACCGAGATCAAGGAAAGGTAATACGAGAATTTGGGTTGTGGTAGACAGACTTACTAAGAGCTCCCATTTTATACCCGTGGAGAGTAAGAGAACTGCTCCATGGCTAGCTTCAGTTTACATTCGAGAGATTATTAGATGGCATGGTGTACCTTCCAGTATAGTGAGCGATTGAGATCCTATCTTCACTAGTGAGTTTTGGAAGAGTTTGCAAGAGGCGGTAGGGACTCAGTTGTGTTTGAATACCGCATATCATCCTCAGATGGACGGCCAGACCGAGAGGGTGAATCGCACTTTAGAGGACCTTTTGAGGCTATGTATCTTGGATTTTGGAGGTACGTGGGAAGAGCATCTTCCATTGGTGGAGTTCGCGTATAACAACAGCTTTCAGTCTAGTATTGGTATGGCTCCTTTCGAAGCTCTTTATGGAAGGCCTTGTCGATCACCTACATGTTGGTGGGAATCTACGGATAAGATCTTACTTGGGCCCGATATGGTTAGAGAGACTTCGGAAAAGGTTGATTTGATTCGAAGAAGGATGAAAGCGGCGCAAGACAGACAGAAATCTTACGCGGATAAGAACGGATCTTGAGTTTGGTATTGGGGACATGGTCTTTGTCAAAGTATCTCCGTTACGGAATGTTGTTCGCTTTGGATCCGTGGGGAAGTTAGCACCGAGGTTTGTAGGACCGTTTCCTGTTAAGGAAAGGATTGAACAGATGGCATATAGAGTGGAATTGCCCGAGAGACTTAGTGGTGTACATGATGTATTCCATGTGTCACATTTGAGGAAGTGCCTACATGAGACCGCAGAGGTGGTAGAGCCGAGCTTGCTTAAAGAAGTAAAGGTAGAGCGTGATGTGATTATTCGACGAGCTCCTACCCGCATCCTTGGGTCAGAGATTGGGAAGTTGAGAAACAGAGAGGTTCGACTAGTCAGAGTGAAAAGGGGAGAAGGTGAGAGCAATGCTACTTGGGAGACAGAAGCGAAGATGCGTTCGTTATACCCATTCCTTTTTGAGGGTATGTCCTTTAAACGTCTCCTTTATCGTTTGTCTAGTGCTTATCTTATCTTTAGTATGTCCTCTCATTAGTACCTTTGGCCTTTAGATAGGGTAAACCTATGGTTGAAACATGTGTTTGAAACATGTTATGTTTGATGGATGCATGTGGATGCAAGTGGTTGCTAGTGGTTGCTCGTGGATGCATATACACACACTCTAGACACTAGATCGGCTCAATCACTTCATATTGCATATTGCATATAATTGTGTGTAGGTAGCTATATTTATGGATGTATAATGATTGTGTTATCATATGGATGATGCATTTTGGTGAATGATTGTGCACTCATGTAGATATTGTATGTGTCGATAGGGTTCTCTCGCATACATAATGGATGCATGGCACTATCATGGTTTGCATATGTTCATACATTAGATAGGGAACATATACACACACTTTTTGCATATGCTCATACATCATTAGAAATTATTTTAAGGACAATGGATGCCCGTGTTTGATGGATTGAGTAGATGGTTGTTTGGATGGTAGGATATGCATTCTCCTTAGCTTAGAGATTTCGGGGACGAAATCCTTTAAGGAGGGGAGAATGTAACACCCCGAATTTCGGTTAATGCTAAAATTCACTAATTACAGAATAAATAATCTCAGGTGTGAGAATTGGGGGAAACGGGCTGCGTCATTGCGTTCGTCTCGGAAAAATACGCGAAATAGAGTCCGAGTTTTCGAGAATCGGAGTCCGTATGGCCCGGTTATGGCCCAACGAAGTTTACAGAAAATTCAAAGTTCAAAACAGATTTAAAATTCAGGTTCAAATTTCGAAATTGGGGCCATTGGGCCCAGGCGGGAAAATTCCCGCCGAGCTAACCAAGTCGACAGCCCTGTCGACTTGGGTGTCGACAGGGGGTGCTCGGCCAGTTTGGCCTGGTGCACCATTTCAGGGTTTGGGCTGTGTTTTGGGGCTGGTTTCTGGAAGCTTCCAAGATCTGATGGTCCTAATCTAATTTAGGGTTAATCTAATGGCCTAAAACACTTGCCTAATCCTATAAATAAGACCCTAAGCTAGCCCTAAATGATCATAATCCTATCTCCTAACTAAACTATGCCAAAAATTTCTATGATCATGGCCTCCACTCAAAGCCCTAGCCTCCATCCTCTTATAAAACTATTTCTATGAAGACTTTCATGTTCATACAAGCATCTTTGAGTTGTATGAGTGATCATTAGCTTGCATTCATCATCAAGTTGCAAGCTTTATGTTCAAGGCTAGAGTTTTTGGGTGATTTTTGGCAAGGGTTTGTTTATGGGAGCTTAGTGGTGAGTTTCTATAGCCCTAATAATCAATTGTTAAATTGATTATGATAGGATATGATAAGATATGGTTATGTTTGTGGATAAATGTGCTTATGCAAGTTTAGTATAGTGTATGTTGTGTGTTTTGCAAGTTTTATGCTATATGCAAGTTTAATGCTATGTTTTATGATGCTCACTATGCAAAACACTATGTTGAACATTTATGCATATGTAACATGTTATGCAAACTATATGTGAGATTATATGCAAGTTATATGTAACATGTTATGCAAGTTAAGTATTTGGTTTTATGCATGCTAAGTATTTGGTTTTATGCATGCTAAGTATTTGGTTTTGTGCATGCTAAGTATTTGGTTTTATGCAAGTTATGATGCAAGTTCATATGCAAGTTATGATGCAAGTTCATATGCAAGTTATGATGCAAGTTCATATGCAAGTTATGATGCAAGTTCATATGCAAGTTATGATGCAAGTTCATATGCAAGTTTGCCTCTATGTATGACATAAGTACATGTGCAAGTTCATCCCTTTTAGACCTATAACATGTATGCAAGTTGACACATTTATGTTAGGTCTATGACATGAACAATTATGCAAGTTACCCCCTTTGCGACATATGTGCTTCATGCAAGTTTGGGTTAAATGCTAGTTGGGTTTAATGTATGCTCATATATGCAAGTTGACACCTTTTAAACCCATGATAAAGTTATATGCTATGTTGGTTAAACCCATGGCATTTTTGATGAATCTTCCCTTTATTATGTCATGTTATGAGAACGAATTACGTGGGGAACGATGGGGTTAATATGCATGTTAATAAAATGGTGTGAAATGGGTATGCTTAAGCATAACATAAAGTGAATGGACATAATTGGGAATTTACCTATTAAGTTAGGTCTACCCATATTATGGAATTGGGAATTTACCTATTAAGTTAGGTCTACCCATATTATGGAATTGGGAATTTACCTATTGAGTTAGGTCTACCCATATTCTTGAAATTGGTAATTAATTAGGGATAATTAATACAAATTATGGGGGTGATTAATTAGGTGTAATTAATCTACTAAGACACGAGGTTGGACCCTTTTGTAGCATAAGACTGCCCGGAACCGACCGGCAAATCCAGCGGCTACAAATGATTGGCCCAATGTGAGAGGTCTTAGTCGTAAACTGAATACGTGACAAGTGTAAAGACACGAGGTTAGACTCTGTTATGGTGTAAGGCTGCCCGGAACCAACCGGCATATCCAGCTGCCATAAAAGACAGTCTAATGTGAGAAGTCTTTACAAAGGTTACGATCTTAATTAATTAAGAAACACTTAACCAAATTAGCATGTAGTGGGGCATAAGGGGTTAAGTGGGTGCCTTGGGTGGCATGTAGTAACTAGTGGGGGTGCCTTGGGTGGCATGAGGAAACTAGTGGGTTGCCTTGGGTGGCAATAGAAAATACGATTAGAATACTTAACCAAAGTGGAACATGTAATTAAACATGATTAAAGGGTTAAGTAAGTGCCTTGGGTGGCATGTGGGAATTAAGTAAGTGCCTTGGGTGGCATGTGGAAATCTAGTGGGTGCCTTGAATGGCAATTAAAATATGATTAATGACTTAACCAAACCTTAACATGTAAGGGGGCATGATTATAAAAGGGGTTAAGTGGGATGCACTAGATAAAATGACAAGCTTAAGTAGTAGCTTGTGGGGGCCCATTTCAACCAATATCCCAAACGTATCTTTGTGGGCTCGACTCAAGTCGAGGACGGGACACGCATATTGGGCTTGACTATAAGAGGCCAAAACGGGGTAGCGGTGGCAACGCGAGTCCAACGGGTTTCATATGCGTGTGTGGACCCGGGCTGGTAGGTAAGACGTTGTTGCATCGTGTAGGTATAAACCGTGCACCATTGATTATCGGGTTGCCACTTTGGGGAGTGATACACCCCACTATGGGACCAGCACGGGTATCTACGGTAGGGAGCCGATCGCTTGGGAGTAGTGGGTGCACCTAGTGGAGATAGGGGCAGGCGGCACCTATGTAATCAGCTAGGGGTACAAGAAACTACTGGGTAAAATTACTAAGTACACTTAGTGGGATCAACCTTTAAGTAGGAATTACCCTTGGGTGGGTAGAACTGGTGTGGTGCAGTGTAGGAATTACCCTTGGGTGGGTAGATCTGGGGTGGTGCAATCTAGTAATTATCCTTGGGTGGATAAATGCGTCTTTTCGGTTATCTTAGTACATCCTGTGTTTAGTTGGCTACTTAGTGTAGTCATTATCCCCAGAGGTACCGTACCTTGTTTATATCATACCCTAATTACTTTAATGATTGTATTGTTAGGGTTATAGGACTCACTCAGACTTATGTCTGACCCCGTTGTTTCTTTATCTTTTTCCCAACCCTCAGGTTTTCAGAGTGGGCCTAGCACTAGTGGGCTTTGATCAGACTGCTTTATCTATCTTTTGGAGCTTGGACCGTGGATGTAAAGCTCGGTTTATCTTTTCTATTATGGCTATTAGGTTATGTAGTGGGATTATGTACTGTTGTTTTTATCAGGATGGATATTATGTACTTGACTCTTATTTATGGTTTTGGTGTAACCAAACATGTTTTACTTTCCGCTGAAATGAAATGATGTTTTAAATTCTCAAGTATTACTTATATCTGTCTTGTTGTAATTTTTCTGTTCTATATTCACTTAAAATACTCCACCGATGTTATGGCATTCCCTTAGTGAGTGACCGTAGCGGGTGTGGGGTGTTACAGGGGTTAAGTGGGGAAAACCTTAGAGGGGACCAATCATAGGTGGAAAGCTTGTGTCATACATGGGGGTCCCTTTCAAACCAGTAACCCATTAAGTATCTTTGTGGGCTCGACCCAAGTCGAGGACGGGACACACGTACTAGGTTTGATTGTAAGAGGTCAAAACGGGTTAGCGGTGGCAACACAAGTCCAATGGGATCATGTGCGTGTGTGGCCCCGGGCTGGTAGGTAAGACATTGTTGCATCGTGTAGATATAAGCCGTGCATTTTTGGTGGTATATCGGGTTGCCACTTTGGGGAGTGATACACCCCACTATGGGGCCAGCACATGTATCTACGAGTTTGGGAGCCGATCGAATGGGGGTAGTGGGTACACCTAGTGGAGATAGGGGCAGGCGGCACCTATGAAGGCAGCTAGGGGTACATGAAACTACCATTATCATTATTAAGTTTGGTAGGCGGGATCAACTTTTAGGGTGTTTTGTGTGGTGCAATGTAGTAATTATCTTATAATGATTAGGTGCGCCTTTAACGTTGTCTTTGTTCATCTTATTCCTTTGTTTACTCCAACATGCCCATTGTTTCATAGTCATTTCCTTATTTTCCAGCTTATGCCTTATCCTAGTTACTTAATGATTATATTGTTAAAGTTATTGCACTCGCCAGACTTTATGTCTGACCCCCTTTGCTTCCACCTCTTTTCTCCCTTTCCCCCCTAGGTGCTCAGGGTGGGACTAGCACTAGTGGAGCTTGATTTGGACAACTTTATCTCTCTCTTGTTGGAAGTTGCTTGGATCGCTGAAGTAAAGTTCAGCCTATCTTATTTATGGCTATTTGGTGTTGGGTTATGTTTTTTATTTTATGTACTCAGAACTTATTTGTCAAGATGGATAATAAGTGTATTTGGTTTTGTAGTTGTTTTTTGATGTGATGTAACCAAACTATTTCTCCGCTGCAATAAAAGTGGTTTTCGTTTTCCAAGTACCAATATATTTATCTGTCTTGTTTACTTTTCTGTTCTATACACAATAAACGCTCCACCAAAATTAAGGCATTTCCTTTGTGAGTGACCTTAACGGAGGTGGGGTGTCACACGTGATATCAGAGCTGAAGGTTACCAGAACATATAAGATATTTTGAAAAACTATTTTTCAAAAAGCATTTTATAAAGAAATACTTTCAAAAGTATGTTTTAAGGAAAGTATTTTTAAGAGAAAAGTTTATTTGAAAAAAAAAACCCAAGAGCCATATATCTTTCTTTCTAATTCTCCGTTTGAATCTCTTCATTTTCTTTTCAGCATGTCTGGAATTCCCGAGATACCCGAAGGGATACCGATACCAGGATGGTTTAGAAGGTATCTGGAAGTTAGGGCCAATGTCGCAGGCCCAACAAATGCTCCTCCTCCTCCTCCTCCCCCCGTGTTAATACTTTCGCAAAGATATGCAAGGACTTTCGGGCAATGGGCGGAAAACCTTTTCACGGGTCCGAGACGTTTGTTGAAGCTCGAAATTGGCTAAAGGAGGTGGAAGAATTTTTTGGAATCTTTGAGGTAGAAGATGGAAGAAAGGTCCAGTTAGCTGCCTGGTTATTGAAGGATGAGGCCTTGTTTTGGTGGGAGGTCACTAATGGAGAGCGTCCAGTTGATACATGGTCGGACTTTAGGCGAAGGTTTGAGGCAAAGTTTCTCTCACGAGCCGAAGAGAATTTATACATGGAAAGCATTTTGGCATTGAGGCAGGGAAATCTATCAGTGAAAGAGTACGTCAACAAGTTCAATCAGTTGGCGAGATTTGGCTTGGACTTGGTGAATACACCCAAAAAGAAGGCCCTGAGATTTGTTAAGGGTTTGAACGAGCCGCTACATGGGTTAGCTATGACCCACATCCCTATGGGGGCCACCTTTGAGAGACTAGTTGACATAGCGCTTATGCATGAAGAGGAGAAAGACACCAATGCTAATAAGGCACCTGAAAAGAAAGGGCATCAAAAGAAACCACAACAGCAACAACAGAACAAGAAGAGTGGTAAAGACAACAATGGCAAGGGAAAGAAAAGATGCTTTAACTGTGGGACACCAGGCCATCTGAGCAAAGACCGTAGGAAGAAGAAGAAGAAGACTGGTTGTTTCCACTGTGGCGAGGCAAGACATCTGATTAAGGACTGCCCAAAGAAAGGGCAGAGGGCAGGGACTACCTCTGGAGGGCAGATTTAGGCTCTCATGGCACCAGGGCAGGCAAGGGGGCAGGGCCAGACTCTCGTGGCCCACCTCTGCAAGAACGAGGTAGAACGATAAAGTTTAGTTTATCCTTTTGATCATCCTATTCGCACACTCTTTGATTCTGGCGCATTACACTCTTTTATATCTACTGCTTTAGTTGAGTCACTACACCTAAACACCAGTATAGTAGAGGATCCCTTAGTTGTTTCAAATCCAATTGGGGTTCAGCCTATTTGTCGATGATTTATTTGGATTTGGAAATTTCTATACTTAGCGTTGGGTTTAGATGTGATGCTTATGTTTTGGGCTTCACGGGATATAGGTTAATTTTTGGCATGGATTGGTTATCCAATAATGGAGTCGTCCTAGATTGTGAAAAGAGAGAGGTTAGGCTTATGACTCGCTTGGGCAACACTCTCGAAATTTCTTGTAATCCCATGAATTCTGTTATGCTAAGTTATCTATAATCGCTTGACGCGTCTGTTGAGAATTTGCAATCTGTTAGAGTGGTCTGTGAATACTCGGATGTCTTTGAGGAAGTAGAGGGCTTGCCTCCGAAGCGGGAGATAGACTTCCGCAAATATCTAGTTGATAACGCAAAACCCGTTGCTTTACCTGTTAGGCATATGGCTCCAAGGGAGAGAAAGGAGCTTAGCAAGAAAGTTAAGGAGCTGCTAGAAAAAGGGTTTATAAGGCGGAGTATTTCTGAATGGGGTGCTCCAGTGGTGTTCGCAACCAAAGCGGACGGTTCACTTCGCCTATGCATTGATTATAGGGAGCTAAACAAGCTGACCAAGAAGAATAGGCACCCACTGCCAAGAATAGACGATTTGTTTGATCGTCTTGTAGGTGCAACTGTTTTCTCCCAATTAGATCTGGCTACCGGATTTCATCAGCTGAGAGTGGTTGAAGATAGCATTGATAAGACCGCGTTCGAAACCCCGGACGGTTTCTTCGAATGGCTCGTCATGCCTTTCGGCTTGACAAACGCACCCGCTTATTTCATCGATTTGATGAATAGAGTGTTCCGGGAATTTATCAATAAATTCGTGGTGGTCTTCATAGATGATATTCTGATTTTCTTGAAGAATGAGGAAGAGCATGCTTTGCATTTGAGGGAAGTCATGGATACTCTCCGTGCACATCAGTTAAAAGCAAAATTCCCCAAGTTCCACTTCTGGAGGGAAGAAGTAAGATTTCTTGGGCATGTGGTGTCCAAAGAAGGGTTAGCTATAGACCCCACAAAAGTAGTTGCGGTCCAGGATTGGAAGGTTCCAAAAATGCAACCGAAGTCCGAAGTTTTCTTGGACTAGTAGGCTTTTATCGCAAGTTCGTTAAAGACTTTGCGAAAATCTCAGCTCCACTTACAAGGTTAACGAAGAAGAACCTGACTTTCACTTGGGATTTAGATTGCGAAGTCGCTTTCCAATGATTGAAGAGGGCTCTGACAACAACCCCAGTTTTGACATTACCAGATGGGAGCAAGATGTTTACGGTATACACAGATGCATGCAGTACGGGACTAGGAGCTGTTTTGATGCAAGAGGGGAAGGTAGTAGCTTATGGTGGAAGGCAATTAAAAGTACATGAGAAAAACTACCCAACCCACGATCTAGAGTTAGCAGCCATCGTTTTTGCTCTCAAGTCTTGGCGCCACTATCTCTTAGGTGAGAAATTTGAGTTGCATACTGACCATAAATCGTTGAAGTACCTTTTCTCGTAGAAATACCTCAATCTAAGGCAGCAAAGATGGATGGAGTTTCTCGCCTCATATGACTTTAAGATCTCCTATACTCCTGGTAAGGGCAATGTAGTAGCAGACGCCCTAAATAGAAAGAAGCTGACCTTAAGTCCTCTCTTTGTAGAAAGGCAAAGTTTGGAGTACATAGCAAATTTTGATTTTAGACCTTCTGTTGATTATATAACTAGCTTGATGGCAATGCTACAGGTGCGGCCTACTTTGTTGGACTCAATAGGAACCGTGCAACGTGAAGACCCTCACCTAGTTGATGTGATAGATAAGCTGACTAGGGGAGAGACTTCTAGTCACCTCAGCAGATACTCCACCGATAATAAGGGTTGGTTGAGATGGGATGGAAGACTATGCGTCCCGCAAGCAAGAGATTTGGTAAAGATGGTTCTGGAAGAAGCACACCATTCCAAGATGACCATACACCCGGTGGAGACAAGACGTATAAAGATATCAAAAGAGTTTTCTTTTGGAATGACATGGAGAGGGATGTAGCTGAATTTGTTTCGAAATGCATGATATGCCAGCAAGTCAAGGCGGAGCAGAAGAAGCCTGGCGGTATGCTTCATCCTCTATAAGTCCCGCAATGGAAATGGGAAAGCATCTCGATGGACTTTGTTGATGGGTTGCCTAGGTCAAGAAGGGGCAATACCGGTATTTGGGTAATAGTGGACAGGCTCACGAAAAGCGCTCATTTTATACCTGTCAAGAGTAGGAGGACCGCTTCGTCTTTAGCCTCCATTGATCTTAAGGAGATAGCCCGACTCCATGGGATACCCTCCAGCATAGTGAGTGAACGAGACCCTATCTTTACAAGCAAGTTTTGGAGGAGTTTGCAAGAGGCTGTAGGCACACAACTACGTTTAAGCACAACCTATCACCCTTAAACCGATGGTCAGACGGAAAGGGTGAACATAGTACTGAAAGATCTTTTGAGACTGTGCATTCTTGACTTTGGAGGATCTTGGGAGGATCATCTCCCTTTGGTGGAATTCTCTTATAACAATAGCTACCAAGCCACTATAGGCATGGCACCCTTCGAAGCTTTATATGGAAGGCCATGTCGATCACCAACTTGTTGGTGGGAGTCCACAGATAAACTTATACTTGGGCCAGACATGATTAGAGAGACTTCAGAGAAGGTGGACTTGATACGAAGGAGAATGAAGACTGCCCAAGATAGACAGAAATCTTGCGCAGACAAGAGAAGGACCGACCTTGAGTTTGAAGTTGGGGATAAGGTGTTCCTTAAAGTATCTCCTTTGAGGAATGTCATCCGCTTTGGGTCACCACGATTCGTAGGACCATTTCCTATCATCGAAAGGATTGGGACGATGGCCTACAGAGTAGAGCTACCTGAAAGACTGGCTGGAGTTCATAATGTTTTTCATGTCTTTCAGCTACGAAAGTGCTTACATGAGTCGGCAATGGTTGTGGAGCCAAGTATACTAAAAGAAGTCGAAGTGGAACGAGAAGCGACTGTGAGGAGAGTTCCAACTCGGATCTTGGGGATGGAAGTCAAAAAGCTATGCAACCGTGAAGTTAAGCTTGTCAAAGTTCAATGGAGCGACGCCGAGGAAGACGCGACTTGGGAGACTGAGGCCAAAATACGTGCAGCCTACCCTTTTCTTTTTGAGGGTACATCTTTAATCTCTTTTTCCTTAAGTTTATTCAAGCTTGTATCTACCTTTTTAGTGTATCTCCTCGGTCATATTCTTTATCCTTAGGTAGAGGCCAATGGATGTAAACATGTATTTGAAACATGTTATGATTGATGGATGCAAGTGTTTGCTAGTGGTTGCTCGTGGATGCATCTACACACACATTAGGCACTAGATCGGCTCAATCACTTCCATACTGCATATAAATGTGTGTTTATTTAGATTAATGGATGTATAATGGTTGTGTTATCATATGGATGCTGCATTAGGATGAATGGGTGCACACGCATGTAGAGATAATATGTATCATTAGGGATCTTTTGCATACATAATGGACACATGGCACTATCATAATCTGCATTAAGGAGGTCAACTGAATTAGTAGACCGCCTGATTTTGCTTAGATACGGACATGTACACACATTGTGCATATAAGCATGAAAGCATTAGAAGTCTTTTAAGGACAATGGATGCCTACGTTTGATGGTTGAGTAGATGGACGATTGGATGGTAGGATATGTATTCTTCGTAACTTGAAGATTTCAGGGTCGAAATCCTTTAAGGAGGGGAGAATGTAACACCCCGTGTTTTCTGTTAACATAAGCTGACGAATTAAACAATACTTAATTTAAAATTTGAGAATTAAGGGAAACGGGTTACGCCATTATGTTCGTCTCGGAATTTTGGTTGAGATAGTGTCCGAGTATGCGTAAATTGGACTTCGTATGAAGAAGTTATGGCTGTCGGAAGTTTCCAGAAAATTCAAATAAATTCAAACAGCTCAAAAACAGATTCAAAATTCAAATCAGAAGTCAGAAGAGGGCTGGGCGGGAAAATTCCCGCCTAGGACCCAATTCGACCAGGGGGTCGACCCTAGTGTCGACCTCCCCCCTACAGGTCGACCTGGGGGTCGACTTGCCCCTCCCCCTGGGCAGATCTGAAAGATGACGATTTTGTGACTCAGTGCTGAGTCATTAGGGCTGAGGTGTCACCCTATCTTGACTGGATGGTCTTGATTGATTCTAGGTTAATCGGATGGTCTAAATTAATCCTAAATTCTATATAAACACATGTAGACTCAAACCCTAAAACCTAATCAAAATTAGAACCATGGACGTCATGCTATCACCTTGCAACCTAGAATAGTCGTCATCAACTAGAGGAAAAGTAAAGCTAATCAACTCAATTCAACTCAAGTTTATAACAACTACAATAACAAATTTGTCTACTTCAAAGGCGAGCTAAATCAATTTCAGAACTCAGATCCCAGAACTCAAGACCTTCTTTGAGTTGTGAGTTCGATTTCTTTAATAAGATAATTAACAAGTTAATTAGGTTGAGTTCACTACAACAAAATTGTTTTTTAGTGACGCAAAAGGGCGTGTCTTTACGACGCTTATGCGACGCTATTAAAATTAGCGTCGCATAAGCGTCGTAAATGACACACCCTTTTGCGTCGTTAAAGACTAGTTTTGTTGTAGTGGTTACAATTTGGGTTATATGGTTATGTTTGTAAAACATTGGGAAAAATGCGATATTTTGTGAATGTATGCTAGTTGTACATAATGATAGTTTTTGTTGTGAATCCCTTTGTATATACCCAATCATCTATGTTCAACCTGATTCATGTTTGACATCATTGTATATGCAAGTTTAGTTGTAGATTATATGCTAGTTTCTATATGAATTGTATACAAGTTTACATGTGAATCAAATAAAGTGACTATATGCAAGTTTAGGTAGAAATTAGATTCACGTATATGCAAGTTTACCCCTTTAGATTTAGACCTATGACATACATAGTTTTATGCAAGTTTGTGACTATGGCTTTGCAAGTTTTGGGTGAAAACTATATTCATATATGCAAGTTTTGGGTGAAAACTATATTTATATATGCAAGTTCACACCTTTAGGCCTATGTTTAGATTCATGACAATACCAAGTTTATGTTGTAATCCTTATTTCCAATTTGTGTGTTATACAAATTTGCGATGTTTCTTCCCTTTTACGTCATTAGACTAATTGCTAGTCTCTATATATATATATAAATATATATATATATATGTCATGATAAGCGAACGAACAACGTGGGGACGATGGGGGTAATATTGAATATTCACATATTTAGAGTTGGCATAAATGGCCTTAAAAAGACATATAATTAATTTAAGACATTAATTGGAAAAATTGGTATTTATGGACATAATTTAGATGACAATTATGGACATAAGTATATTTGAAATTTATTTACAAATTTGAATAGGGATATTAATCCAATTTGGGGTTAAATAAAGATGTGTAATAATAAACTGCCTAAGACACGAGGTTAGACTCTTTTCTGGTGTAAGACTGCCCGGACCCGCCCGGCAATCCAGCAGCCACAAATGCCAGTCTAATGTGAGAGGTCAAAGGCATGAATTAAATGCGTAATAGTTGTAAAGACACGAGGTTAGGCTCGTTTGTGGTGTAAGACTGCCTGGACCCGCCCGGTAAATCCAGCAGCCACAAAAGCCAGTCTAATGTGGGAGGTCTTTACAAGGTTGCGGTGTTAATGAACTAAGAAACACTTAACCAGATAAACATGTGGTGGGATATGGGGGGTTAAGTGGGTGCCTTGGGTGGCATGTGAAGTTAAGAGGGTGCCTTGGGTGGCATCAGAAATACGATTAGATGCACTTAACCAAGATTGAAACATGTAAGAAGACATGAATAAGAATGGGGTTAAGTGGGGAAAACCTTAGAGGGGACCAAGCATAGGTGGAATGCTTGTGTCATACATGGGGGCCCTTTTCAAACCAATAACCCATTAAGTATCTTTGTGGGCTCGACCGAAGTCGAGGACGGGACACGCGTGGGTTTGATTGTAAGAGGTCAAAACAGGATAGTTGTGGCAACGCAAGTCCAACGGGGTCATGTGCCTGTGTGGCCCCGGGCTGGTAGGTAAGACGTTGTTGCATCGTGTAGATATAAGCCGTGCATTTTTAGTGGTATCGGGTTGCCACTTTGGGGAGTGATACACCCCACTATGGGGCCAGCACATGTATCTACGAGTTTGGGAGCCGATCGAATGGGGGTAGTGGGTACACCTAGTGGAGATAGGGGCAGGCGGCACCTATGAAGGCAGCTAGGGGTACATGAAACTACCATTATCATTATTAAGTTTGGTAGGCGGGATCAACTTTTAGGGTGTTTGGTGTGGTGCAATGTAGTAATTATCTTATAATGATTAGGTGCGCCTTTAACGTTGTCTTTGTTCATCTTATTCCTTTGTTTGCTCTGACATGCCCATTGGTTCACAGTCATTTCCTTATTTTCCAGCTTATGCCTTATCCTAGTTACTTAATGATTATATTGTTAAAGTTATTGCACTCGCCAGACTTTATGTCTGACCCCCTTTTCTTCCACCTCTTTTCTCCCTCCCCCCAGGTGCTCAGGGTGGGACTAGCACTAGTGGAGATTGATTTGGACAGCTTTATCTCTCTCTTTTTGGAAGTTGCTTGGATCGCTGAAGTAAAGTTCAGCCTATCTTATTTATGGATATTTGGTGTTGGGGTTATGTCTTTTATTTTATGTACTCAGAACTTATTTGTCAAGATGGATAATAAGTGTATTTGGTTTTGTAGTTGATTTTTGATGTGATGTAACCAATCTATTTCTCCGCTGCAATAAAAGTGGTTTTTGTTTTTCAAGTACCAATATATTTATCTATCTTGTTTACTTTTCTGTTCTATACACAATAAACGCTCCACCAAAATTAAGGCATTCCCTTTGTGAGTGACCTTAACGGAGGTGGGGTGTCACAGTTACCCTGATTCATCTCGCATTGATCTCGTATCGTGCTTTTGTCAGTGCTGAAGATTGTTTCCCTGTTGTCATAGTTTGTCACCTCTCAATCCACGAAAGGAGAGTCTATCCCTCACTATTAATATTTGCTTGCAAGCTTATCGATTTCACATGAAATAAAATAATATTAATATAAATTTTTGTGGTTGATTGATTGATAATTATATGAATTTTTAGTTATCACATAAAATGACAGTTGATAATTTACATGAAATAATAATGTTTAATTCATGTATCGTAATTGTTGTGATTGTTAATGTTGTTATTTAGATTGTTTATCATCTTTGTTATCACTTTTGTAAGTTCCTGACATTATAAAATGCTTATGAAATTATTAGAAAATTAGAAATTCGAGTTAACGTTAACACAAATTCTGAAACATTGATATTTGATACGGATTGGATCATGGAATATGTATCAGTTTAAAGAAAATTAAAATCAAACGGTTGAGGAGTACATAAACCCTTATTTCAGATTGTTATATTTTAATTATTTTAAACTAATATTATTTACATAAAACTATTTTATTTATTTTATAATATTTATTTTCATAACTACTATACATTTTATAACTATTTTTTATTAACTATTTGGTATGTTTAATTTAACTATTATATATTTTATAACTATTTTAATTAAACCATTTTATATTAAGTTTAACTAATATATATTTGTATAACTAATTTAAATTTAGGGACACTTTGACTAAGGTCTAGTTTGAGTTTCAAAATATAAAGAAACCGTTTGTCTTAAAACTTGATGAATCAGGTCCATGTTTTTCGAAAAAAAGAACAAAAATTAACGTAAAAATTTACCACACTTCGAAATTTAATTCAATACGTAATCATCCTCATATTCATACAAGAAACGTAAAAGAAAAATGATTTTAAAAAAAACGTTTCAACGAATTCTAGTAAAATTGCAGAAACAACAACAATTATATAGAAAAAATACATGTGTGCAATTTTAAGATACACTGAGATATATCTGCAATACAACGTGCGATTTTTGCAGATATATCGGTAGTTGTTTACAGTAAATGCAAATACGTCAGCAACTTATTTTTCTTTACACGATACACTAGAAAATAACTGATATGTCTTTAATTATTCAAAATAATTACGGAAATTTTAGCGATTTATTTTCCTTAGTCGTATAAATAATACATTATGCAATTGTTGCTGATATGGGAAGTGCACATATCTATTACTTAAATAGTAAAACAGGATGATGACACCCCTGATGTGGACCGACTCATAACGCAGTATTTCAAAATAGCAAAATATTATGTACTCTCCCCTTTTATAATAATTGATACTTCTCCTATACAACCCCACGTTCTCCCTGAAATACCATTGCAATAAATCTTCCTTTTTCTAATTTTCCAGTAACCGCTGACAAAGGGCGCGACCTCCTACGCAAACACTTATCCTGAAACTACCTTCTACTTTCGTTGGTTTCATTTTTTTCTTACCGACTTCTCCATTATTTTCCTCTTTCTCGCTAAATAAAATTTTCCCCTCTCCCGTTCCATGAATTCCTCACCGATCCTACCTACTTTCTCTTTTACCTCTGTAATTATGTCTCTTCTTTTTCTCCCCTAATCACCTTTATTTCCATCGACTAATATGAGATCAACGTTCAGTTTTGCCGGAAACCGATTTCAGGTGGGGGAGAGTCAGTTTACGTATGCTGATTTGTCACATCGCACTGCCAATTTTGGATGTAAAGATAATATTTTTTTATGAAGCGTGTATTCTTTCTGCTTCCAGTTACGACTGCCGTCCGTTGATCTTGCATTAAAAGGATCACCATAAATTTCTAAACCCGATAAAGATAATCGTATATTTTATTACTTTGATTCTATGTATTACACAAGGAATACACAGGCTTGACCCGATCTCTATGAGAAGACTGAATCTGTTCCAATTTGGTCAGCGTGAGAGATTGGAGCGAGTATGATTTTGAAATAATATTCCGCACGGTTTCACAATCTAACCGATTCGACCACCAATGCCTTCGACCTTCGATAAACACCTTTACATAAGCAGTCCCGTCTTCAAAGCTACACATTCAACTTTATGTTCGATATCTTTTTTTGGTAATATAAAGATATATTGGAATATACCTTCCATAATGTATATTAGACTGTGTTAAAAATATATTACAAATATTGTTGATAGTTTTTTTGTATTTGCTTTGGAATATACCATTCGTTTTGGATCAAAAACGCTAAAATCGTTATTTTTTGTATTTCCAGGACTCAAGCAAGCATCTCTGGACATAATTGAACAGAATAGCTGTAGAAGGATGAGACACATACATGTGCTTAAAACTTGACATTAACATGTATCATTTTCAAATATAATTTGTAGTTCTTACACTTTCAATGTATAGATTTAGTTTTAGAGGATTTTTATTAATGTTGCATCAAGTCAACGGATATCGGAATTTTTTTCTTCTGCTTTTCAATCACTTGAATGCAGACAATTTTTGGCGACGTACAGAATCAGCATGTTTCTATTAATTGTTCTTATGAGATAAAATGTACTGCTTGGTGATTAGTATTGAACTCATTTTTTGGAGATGTATATTTTGACTCATATTACTTTGGTGCTGGTTAATGGAATCAAAGGATTTAAGCTCAGCCGTTAATGTTATTGTTGGTTGATCCATCTGGTGATGTGATCAATTATGGAGTTTCTTCCTTTACGATAAGTGATTTTTTAAAAGTGTGCCCTGTTTCTGAATGAAACAGGTTAGGAAGAAGTATTTCTACGTAAAAACAATTAATCATTCACTTTAGTATTCATGCATGTATGCATTTCACCAACCATTGATTTTCTTAATCAACACATAAGTTGTGGATTGTGAGCTACTTTGGTTTTAATTAAACAAAAATAATTTACGGTTCCTTGCTTCCTCCAGATTTTATGATTCACATATTGTCTATGCAACAACTAACAAAGACAAGAGCTTTGCAACTTAAGACGAAGAAGAAGGGTCACTTGGGATTGGTATGTTGCTATTATTCCTTTTTGTGAGTTTTGCATTGTTCTTTGATTAGAGCAAGGTTTTAGTTCTTTTCTTTCTTAGTAGCAAAAATATATCACACATTGACTATCTTCATTTGCTAAATCTAAGATTCGAACACATAATTGATTTGTATCCTCTGTACATGTTACCACATAGCATGACCAATACTTACAAAATTGGATTAGTCTGCGCAAATATATACTATACTTTTAAAAGTTTGAAGTTTGCACGTAAGCTAATTGTACTCTCTATATCAAATCAGCAAAGAAACTTCAATTCTAGATATGGAGGGGGTTTATTTTTTCCAAATTTTTTGTTCTTTTATGGGAATTACTTAAAAACTCCACTTCAAAAAAATTAGCATACGTAATTATGGTAATTTTACGAGTATGTAAAAATTTAAATTGCAAATCTGCTCTATGTTTAGATAAAATTTGATACCTCACTTCTGTAATTAAGTAATTATGATACAATAGCATTTTTTTTATTTTTTTTTTACATTTTTCAATGGATTCATGCCATTTTTTTTCCAATTATTTGAGGGTATGTTATCAAAAATGCTCAAGGGGGATAAAATACTAAATTGTTTTGGTAACTTGGTTGGAGCCTTCTGCGTCTTCTTCCCTTGACAATTTCATTTTTTTAATAGTCTCTTAATTTCTCTTTCTTATCTTTACTGGACTCTCTTGCATAATTCCTTCACTATATTTTGGTCACAATGTTTTGCTGTTTTACTCAACATAATAAACAACTGCTTAGCCAATTTTAATTTGTATGTAATTGTTAACACGTCATACCTAGGTGTTTTCAATGTTCGTTCTTTAAAGCGGAATGGATGATATTCAAATAGATAAGGAATTAGTAGGAAACTCTCAACACTGCAAGCTCTCATTGTGCAATATAGATAGATTATTTATTTTTCTTAAATCTAAAAGTAAATCTGATTACCTGAATACAAATTTATAGCAATATTGTTGACTTATTTACATGACCTGCTTCTTACTGTTATACTCCCCTGAAATATGTTTGTTTACACTGCTTCTTATGCATGACCTAATGGGAAGCCAGCTCCACCTTTTTATTTTCTGCTGAATGACACGACGCCATATTTCCCTCATTACAGCTTTTTCAAGGCCAGTGAGATACTTCATCATACATTAGTTTTCTACAGTTGATTTTCATACTTGTAAATGCTGAAGTTCATACCCAACACTCGACTGAAGAAGCACCAGCACTGAAATGGTTGGGCAAATTGACCGATTTGAGATGGTAACTGCTTTTTTGGAATACTAATCTTTTTACTCTGCTATTTTATGATGACCAGAATTTTAATTCACAGGCATAGTACTCTGATTTACCTTTATGATATAAGTTAATTGTAATTTTCCGTTATCACTGCTATTACTATATTTCCTGTGAAGTATATAGCTTTTACAAGAATCGGTATGTATATCTGAAATACACAAAGAACAAAACAAATAGAAAGTGGATTAGAAAAGGAACATGAGTTTTTTTTTACTTTGTCTTGATCCTAATTCAGATAGTTTCAAACTTAAAATAAGGTTTACAAGGATGAGGTGACAGAAAAGCAACTATAAACTTTTATCCCTTCGCTGATTATTGTGTATCAGAAATACTATAGGATTTCACCGTAACACGGTTTAATTTTCTATTTCATTTTTATACTACATAAGTCTGGAGTTATGTTGCTGCACTGTAGTGCAAACATGCGGATAAGAGCATATGTCATTACACATTTGGCTAAAGGGTGCAATGTGATGATATGTATAGGTAGGTATTTGTGTGCTAAAATTAGAAGTTAATATTACCTTTTAGATTGTGTTTCTAATGACATAACTTTGATTAACAATGACCATTAGTTTATATACCCTATCCGATCAAAAACGATTTTAACAAAATAAAAGACCATTTAAGCGTTTCAACTTTCAAAGATAATGTTTAACGATATCATAGAATTTTTATTCAATGTTTGGTATAAGAAGTAGTTGAGCTAAAAGAGAAGTAGTTTTCATGTCTAAATGTAAGACTAGGGGAATCATACAAGAACTAACTAAAAAAAAAAAAAAAAACCTATTTGTACTGCAGAATAATTTATTGGTTCACGTACTTAGTCGTCCCTTTATCGAACCTTGTCCGGTTGTCCTTGAGCAAACCATGTAGCATGCATGTAATATCACTGCTTTTTGAAACATTTAAATTCTGCTTTCATTGCTATTTACTTTTAAATCAAGCTGTTGTTAACTACATAATTTGGCTTCGGTACATGTATTTGTAATCTCAGATTTGTCTTTCACTGGATTGAAATCTCTGAGCCGTTAATCTACTGCCAGGTGGGTTGATGGACTATCGATGTCAACTGCATCAACCGGGAATTTCTTCAAGGCCGACCATTCTAAATCTCCAGCTGATAGTGGTGCTTCATTCTTCAAATTCAACATCAATAATTATTTTATTTTCTGATATCATACTTGTCTTTGATTGGAGAATTCAAATTAGGTTGATTATTATATGTGTAATATTGCTGATTTTAGAAAAGGTAGAAATTTGCACATCATGTAAAATGTTTCGTTCTTCCTAGCTTTTGGATAATCAAAAAACTTCATCCTCCTTTAAAATATGCATTTATAAGCTTTAAGTCACTTTGTTTAAAAAAATAAAGATAAAATGTTTTATGTTCATGAAAGCCTAAATTTATTTGTTAAGAATGCTTTAGGATTTTTAATGTATGTTTAGCTTTTAAATAACGTCAGCGCACAATACCATAAACTATGCCAGTAGGCTAAGGATTCAAGCCTATGCGCAGTATTATTTGCCTCTTTGCTTCATGGAAACCACAGTGGCTATTAATATAAATATTAATCTTGTATTATGGCTCTGCATTGTTTAAAATATACATAGAAGTCTAAATATGATTGAACGTTCAATGCACAAATATTGTTTGCAACTACCATGATAGGGTAACAACTTCGCAACAAGATTACAAATGTAACCCAATTCATGCGTACCGATGCTCTACCCGATATCATTCAGGAATGATCAATAGTTGAGTGGATGTTTTTTTTTATAACCGCCTTTTTTATTTACATTACTGCTCATGTACAATGACTTCTTATACGATATGGCTCAACAACACATATGAATTAACCACTTCTTGCTATATTTTGACTTACTCTGATCAGTAATGCAAATGATAAATAATAGAAGACATAATTATATAGAAGTTTTCTCTCATCTTTCCATCCAACTTTATATTAAATTATACAAATATTTGCATATCTTTTTCTTCTACTAATGAAACAACAATTAGGTTAACTAATACCACACACTACCTAAGAATATGCCAATCTTTCATGGTACTTTTTTTATTAAAAAAATAGAAGTGTTTACCTTATTGTATTGCCATGCTGCATGAATCCACATTTGACCTACACAATATTAATTAATTACCTCAACAGCTGCCATGACAGACATACTCATGCAAGAGTGTTCTCCTCCTGCTATTTTTTTTCCAGCCCTTTGTTTGACCTAATCCTGTCAAAGTGTTTGCCTCCTGCTATTTTTTTTTCCAGCCCTTGTTTCTCATTCTTCCTAACATACCTATGTTGTTATGCATATGTACATTTATTGCAATCTAACAATACGGTAGTTACACACTTTGCACACATCTAAACATATTTAAATTTTATGGTTCTTTTTTTTTTTTTTTAAATCAATCTCTCAACACATTGGATTTCACTCCTGCATGCATTCTCATTTCTATCAATATACTGTTCACTGCCTATCAATATTGCATGCTATTTTCAGTTGCACAGGATGGACAAAATTGAAAAGATATTCAATCTTATCGCTGGTTCAAAAGCTGTCGTGGAATTCAAACCAAGCAACCGTGAGATGAACAGTACTGATATTTACTTCACCGCCACTGATGTGCAATGACAGGTTCACTTACGCTAAATATCAAGTTAATGTTATTAATTTGCCTAATGTTGTACTGACTGATTTCTACTATCATAGCTAACTCCACTTAGCGAGCACAGCTCCACTCCAAATGTTTGATCATCTATGTACCATTCCATTACACGAAGTTCAATCACCGACAAAGGAAAAGAGAAAATGACCGAAGTATGTTTTTCCATTGTTTTTAGTTACATCGACCGTCCATGCCAACGATTTTTAATTGAATTTTAGTTTCATGAACCTGTTTCTGCAATAGAGTTGACAACAACTATGCTTCTAACAAAAAAAGGGGTTATCCAAGGAATTGTAATTCAGGTTCACATGCACAATGTCATTGATTTGATTGTTATTTTCAGTGAAATTTACATGTGATTTGTTTTTTTTTTTTTAATTTGATCCTAAACGTGGAACTTCGTTTTCCAATTTCCCTTATGCTATCCATACAACGTTTTTTGTTCATGCCAACAGAAGAAGTAAACATATAAGTAGGACATAAAACTATATCTGACATATTGGCCTATAACCCCTATCAACAATTACCATCAATCCTTCATGCTATCGATTTTGTCACTACTCATTTTCGTAATACACTATAGATAGTTTACCGCCCTTGCTACGGAATTGATCGTTCTCTTTCTTAATAATGATTGACATACTTTTTTTCTCGGTTAATCAACACAAAACCAACACGCGTATTTACTACTTGGCGACAACCCGGAAATTTATTGCTATCTTGCCTGTCGGAATAACCAAAAAAAAAAAAAAAAAAAAAAAATTGAAAAACTTACACCCTGTTTTACTTTTCACGTTTTTATTTTCTTTCCAGGATTTGGATGACGAAAAAACTGCATTTGTTTCGCCATCAAAGGATACTAGGGATAAAAGACATAAAAAATAACTTCTTCACTGCAGCACTCCAACTTGCTCTTTGTAGCATGTCGCATTTTTTACTACGTACTTAATTTGCCTAGGTGTGTGTTTTTTTTTTATTTTTTTTATTATTAAAAACATACTATATTCGGTTTGTTGTACTCTACAACCTATGTGTTTATTGTTCGTCTCACATTTGCTGTTTAAACATTGTATTCCACCTATGAATTACATGGCTTATAACTACAGATATTCGCGGCAGATTATCTCCTTATATCTTTCTTTCATTCACTTCACTTACATTGCATTCCAAAACCTCTTTATTTTCATCCATACAGCTCTACTGTGACCATTTGCTTGCCCTGCTATTCCTACAATGAACATTGCAGTTTTATATATATATATATATATATATATATATATATATATATATATATATATGTGTGTGTGTGTGTGTGTGTGTGTGTGTGTGTGTGTTTTGGGCATTTTTTTTCAAACATTCAATTTTACTCTCTGGCGTTCTTTCATTTTTAGTTTTAGTTTATTCCCAACATGTACCTTGTGCTATAATGTTGATCCCCCACTACACTCCACATGTGTTTGCTACTTTCCTATTTTTGGTTGTTATAAGTGTGTTCACTACCTATATGCTCATCTAATTTTATTTCTCCAACATTTTTTTTTTCAAAACCATGTCTAAAACCCTAACTATTTGCACAAATTTTTATTCTACCATAAATTCTACTTCAAAGGCATAAATACCAACTGGTATTTCTATCCCAAGTTGCATTCGATATTTTCACCAATAGTACCACCAACACTACTTATACGTCTACTGTCATTACTACTCTACTCTTTTAATTAAAACACAAACATAAACTAAACTCTGTCCGTGTGCTGGGTAGCACGGGATACTCACTAGTTTCAATATTTTTTTAGAAATCTTTTGTTCAACATTTACAATTTTCTAAATAATGACGCACTTTGTATGCAAAATTGTGGGATGTGCTTGATATTATAATGGCTTCGTGAATTCCACTTGTTACTGTCTGCGAAGCCGAAGGCGGGAACTGAACCCCGCTCAAGTTAGGGTTTGCACTCCTGGTTTTCATCCGATCAAATTTCAGGTTATCTAAAGGTCGAATGGTTCGAAATCCAATTAACATGACGATGAGTAAAGCAATGAATGAATCCCTCGAGGCAAATACCATGGCCATCCTCGATTCATCAGGACTCAGAGATTCTAGAGATGTCTATGATGACAGTATGCAAGCATCAACTGTCTTCTTTTAGCTTCAGTTTTTGTCCTTATACTTAATTTTGCAGAGTTTTCATTTTTGGAGGCTGTTCGAAATGCTGCACTGATGTCGGATTCACCTATTGTCCCGTCTTGGTGAAATTTCATTGCATTTTGTTTTGTTTTAATTTTCAGCTTGTTATCATTGTTTAAGCTGAGGGCGCTACGCCTTTAGTGGTACAGCAAATAATTTATTAAATTTCTATTACCACGAACAAGTAAATACATATTTTACAGTCATTGTAATACCTCTGATGTTATAAGCTAATAACTTGTTCAGCGTTAGAGCGTTAAACATTGGGAAGATATCAAAACCATTTCAATTTTGCAAGTTATTGTAAGTTGCAGCCATTCTGATGAGTGACTATACCAATTTGTTGATGACTGCTGTGAACTTTTAAAGGCTGCTAGTTTGCCAGGCACGTTAACTTATTGACGCTTTCATCATGTCTGATCTAAGTTAATCACACAAAATTTACGGTTAGTTTACATAAGGATTTTTTTTTTTTTTTTTTTTTTTAATCAATTCAATATGTGTTATAGCTATAAAATTGTCATGTTTAAGCATTTTCTAGTTATAAATTGCGTGCACTTCTAATCCTCAGTACTCAGTAGGTGAAGTAATTTTGAGCCTGTGGCCATGAAAATGTTTCAACTTATCCATTTTATGTGATTAGCAATGTAGTATACTGAACTTCATGTTATTTACTGATTATTACTTGCTAAAATTTGAAGGAAAATTTTCAATGCGGTCTTTGAGGTACTCAAAGGAAGCAATTCTTTGGAATTGGCAATGACAAGTTACCAACTGTTGACAGATTTAGAAAAGGTTAGAATTATTTTGATTCTTTGTCTTCTTCATTTTTTGGTCATTTTTTTTTTTTTTTTTTTTTTTGGGGGGGGGGGGGGTGATCATTCGTCCTCAGGATGAACATACATAATACGAACAAAAACTGACCATAAGGAGGTATCTAATAACAGCATAAAAAAAGACAATGAGACAAATTTCATCATTTTGGAACCAACACTCAACTGTGACTGTTAAACCGCTAAAGCAAAGGCAGTACAAACCTGACATTGAAAGTAGGCACAACTGTTTTTAGTTAATTAGTGCATCGACTTCATAAGTTAGTTATCCCAATGCTGGATAAGTCTTGTATATAACAGTTGATTTTGGAAGCAATTTATGATATCACATCTGATGTGACCAGTCCTTAATACTTCTGTAAATTTGTATAAAGAGCCTATTTTAAGAAACAAAATCTGTTAGGTTGCTTGTAAATTTCAAATAAGTATGCACCAAACTCACAACATGCACATCCAATAATTCACAAGGCTTTATATGCTTGTCATTATAGTTACGATAAGTACGCTGTGACGTGTACCATTGAGCAAGATGCGACGAATATGACAACTGCGCCTTTTGGTTCCAGAGCGCTGCGCACCAAATGGTGCACTTGACCTATGGTTCGAATAAGACATGCCTGAATAGATTACCTTTTGTCACAATCCAAAAATACATAAAATTCAGTACTTATCATATGATTGCGCTTACAGTTCAATTTTTTTTTCCGATTATTATGGATTTTTTTCTTAATTTCACTTTACTTAATGACCAATACATGTAGTTTTTTTAAGTGTACTTATATACAACTCTAGGCTGTATGCAACATACTACATTTTTATGTATGTTTGAATCACCCTAGTGGTGGAGCCAGGATTTGAGACTAGAGGGGGACAAAAATACACAAACATAATAATAAAGTAATAGTTTATAACCAAAAGTACGAGACTTCATATAAGTTACAATTTTAAAGTAATAGTTTCCTATTCTTCATATCTTGGAATCTTTGCATAATTGCTTCATTGTTTATGTTCTCAAAAATATCCCTTTAAATATATGTCATGAGACAATCATTCAACCAAGTATCTCACATTGTATTGCGAAGTACACTTTTTATAAGATTCATAGCAGAAAAAGCTCTTTCAACAGTAGCCGTTGCAACTGACAAGATCAACACTAACTTAACTAACATATAAACCAAAGGAAATCCAATATCCTTTTGCTTTTGAACCATTCGTTGACCAAGTTCTCCAACCCTCTTTAGATCTCTAAAATCTTTGTTACTTCTCATATCTTGAATATAGTTTTCAAGTTGATCCTCAAGTGCAAGGAGATGTGGGTCATCAATTTTGAAAGGATAAAACTTAGCAAGTTAAATCAACTTTTGTTTGTCAAAAGCTACGAAAGAATGACCGGGATCAAGACATGAAATACACATAAGTTGTTCAATATTCACATTATCAAAACGCTCATTCATCTCTTTAATTTGAAAATCAACCAGGACAACAAGTATTTGAGTCTTAAAGTGATGATTTGTAACTTTATGAATGTTACACTTTGATCTTCGACGAGGGGCACAAGGTTCATCCATGGCCAAGGAAACCATGACTAAGAACACGAATAAACAACCGAAAGGCGCAACTACAGAAGGAGGGAGTCATGTTGCTTTTTCCGGAGGGAATGCTTATACTTAACGAGAGAGAATATTGATAAGATGGTGAACACTTCAAAACCTCCTCGAACATCAAGAGAATTTGCTCAAGAGACAAGGGGAGACGATGACGAAATTTCTCAACCAATTTGGATAACTAGGAAGGTCTGAAAACCAGAATACAGTTGCTGGACCTGAGCCCACAGCGTACATTCACTCAAATTGGAATCGGGGGCAATCGTCCCCACGACCAGAGAAGTCGATATCGACCCCATCACAGGGATCGTATCGATCCCGCTAGTGCAGGGGCAACCCCACCCTCTTTGTGTGATAGCTCGACATTCAATGCTTTTGGACTTTGCAATTCTGGCTTAGACGATGGAAATCAGACGCGTTCATGCTTGATCGATGGTTTGGGTACTCATGACACTCGAGCTACGAGTGTTGGACTTGGCGATTGGCATTGACTGCTGAATGATGATAATCTAATCATGGACACGATAAGGACAGTTTCAAGAGGTGGAATTTTTTGATCAGACTTGGACCGTGTTAATCTCAACCCTTTCACTTAAAACATCCGGAACTCTTAGAACCTACCGGACTTCAAGTTGCCGGTCTTGGATGATTATAACGGTATATGCGCTATATGCGTCATATGGAAGATACTTGTCAAATAATTCTTGGACGATAACGAATCATTAATTTTCTCTTTTGTTTTCAATCAGTCTATAATAAAAGGCTAAACGATTTACTTTTATATGGGAACTGACGAGTTCCCTAGGCAGGTTCTGGATTGTGATGAACCTTAGTTTTCCGCAATTTTTTTTTTTTTTTACTCTAATAAACCTGTTTGACAAGTATAGCTGATGCTCGTCGAATATGGATTTTGCATTTTATCACTTTAATAAGATCGTTTGGCGGGTATGACTGCTGCTCGTTAGGTGTGGAATCTGCAATGATAACTTTAACAACACCATTCAGTGAATATGACTAGTACTCATCAGATGCAAAATCCGATTTCAAACAAATTTAATAAAACAATTTGTTGAGTATGGCTGGTGCAGTTTTTAATTCATTGGATCTTCATGTATGACTGATGCATAGCAAGAGCTCAGTGAAGCTATATATTATCGAGTATGGCTGGTGCTCTATAAGAGCCCGATGAGGCTATAGACTATCCAGTATGACTTATGCTTGGTAGGACATGAACAAAACGATGAACCATCAAGTATGGTTGATGCTTAGTAGAAACCCAAGCCATGTGCGCTGTTAAGTATGACTGATGCTTGACAGTCCAAACAAATCGTAAACCGTCAAGTATGGCTGATGTTTGGCGATGATCAATCAAATTGCTGAATGCTAAGTACAACCGATGCTTAGCGAAAGCCCGACGAGGCTCCACACCATCATATATGACTGATGCATGATGAAAATCCGACGACGCTACGAAACACTGAGTACGACTTATGGTTGGTGCTTGGTAAGATCCCGATGAGGTTATATGCTATCCAGTATGATTGATGCTTGGTAGGACACGAACAAAACGGTGAACCATCAAGTATGGTTGATGCGTAGTAGAAACCCAAGCCATGAGCTGTTAAGTGTAACTGATGCTTAGCAATTCAAATAAACCATAAACCGTCAAGTATGGCTGATGTTTGGCGAAGATCAATCAAATTGCTGAATGCTAAGTACAGTTGATGCTTAGCAAAAGCCCGACGAGGCTCCATACCATCATATATGACTGATGCATGACGAAAATCCGACGATGCTACGGAACACCGAGTACGAATTATGCTCAACTAAACTTGACAAGGCTCGGATTGCCACTTCTGGATCACGATTAGCGCGGAAAAGACTTAGATTATTAAGTGTAGATAGCGTTTGGCAAGGAATCACCCAACGTGGTCGCCATCACTAACCAACGATGCAGAGAGGTTATGGAACCCAACAAAGGCTCGACGAAGCCCATTAATTCCAGCTTGGAGAGGCTATTGAACATGTGAACGATCTAACGAGATTGTGGACGTCAATTATGTTGAAGATGCGGATTAAGGATCTTAAGGCAAGTTAAACACTAGAGGGGGGGTGGGGGGGTGAATAGTGTTTAATGAAGTTTATAAAATTTCTTGAAATCTTTTTTAATAAGGCACATTATATAAATCACAGAAACAAACAAACACAGAATCAATCGCAGAATGGAAAAAGTAAATGTAAAAGCAATAAAAGGAAAGTACACATCGGAATTTTATACTAGTTCGGGAGTCCCCTACATCCAGTCCCACACAACGTTGAGTTGATGCAGAATTTTATTCAACAATATCCAATTACAATATTTGATCTTAGGGCTACAAGGGCGCACCTCAACTGATTCCAAGTAAGTGAGACTTAGTTGATTTACCTAGCTACAACTTTACACCTGATTGATTTTCAGGATACAATCGCACGCAGCCACTTTAAATGGGACATGACCACACCCTTCTCTTATCAGTTTTTGTAGTATTGACTTTATAGGATTTGATCTTGAGATCTTTGATTACAAACAACCTATAACTCTTGAGAAGCACTTGAATTTGTTAACTAAACCCCTAGCACATTTCTTTTGATTAATAAATATTCTATTTTCTATGCAGCCTGTGTAGTTTTCTATGCAGCCTGTCCCAAGTCAGGGTAAAGGAGGAGGGTTGTGATAGGCTTGGCGAGCCAACGTAAAAACTTAGCCACACTTATGGATATGGAACCTTATGATATATCGTTGGGGCGTAACCCTCTTAGCGACGCGCTATATCGAGGCTCGGATATGGTGTTAAATATGCAAGGGCTGAGCCGCCATTCTCTTAGTGGCGCGCTACACTGACGCCCCGGTGTAGTGATAAGTGAGCAAGGGTTCTCGCATTTTTCTCGGCGGATGCGAGGGGCAAGGAAGCTAGTCGACGACAGTAGGGTTCGGTTAGGTAGTTGGAATGTAGGGTCCTTAACAGGAAAATTAAGAGAGATAGTGGATACTAGGATTAGGAGACGGGTTAACATCTTGTGCGTTTAAGAGACTAAATGGGTGGGTTAGAAGGCGAAGGAGGTGGAGAACACTGGCTTCAAATTGTGGTACACGGGAGAAGTACGTAACAAGAACGGGGTAGGCATATTGATTGACAAGAACCTTCAGAACAATGTGGTTGACGTCAGAAGACGAGGGGATAGGATCATCCTAGTTAAGCTAGTAGTCGGCGAGGCAATTTTGAATGTCATTAGCGCATATGCCCCACAGGTAGGTCTAAGTGAAGAAGTCAAAAGGAAGTTCTGGGAAGACTTGGATGTCATGGTTAGGAATGTGCATAGTAGCGAGAAACTTTTTATATGAGGAGACTTCAATGGCCATGTTGGCTCATCTAGCGGGGTTTTTGAGCGAGTGCATGGTGGTTTTGGATTTGGCAGTAGGAACCAAGAGGGTGAAGATATTTTGAATTTCGCTCTCTCTTTTGATCTCATGATTGCTAATACCTTCTTTAGAAAGAGGCAATCACATCTGATCACCTTCAGTAGTGGCCAACAGGCTAGCCAGATTGACTTTGTCCTAACTAGAAGAGATAGTAAACGAGATTGTGTTGATTGCAAGGTCATACCTGGAGAATGTGTCGTCTCACAACACCAGCTGTTGGTATGCGTGTTTCGTCTTCGGGTGGTGAAGGATAAGAGAGTGAAGATTAGCAGGACGAAATGGTGGAAACTCAAAGGAGATGCTTCACGGGTGTTTAAAGATAGAGTGATGGGAGAAGGAGCTTGGAATGTGGAAGGAGAAGCAAATGCCATGTGGAATGCGATGACAACTTGCATTCGGAGAGTCGCCACTGAGGTATTTGAGATAACAAAAGGAAGCAAGCGAGAACCCAATGATTCGTGGTGGTGGAATGACGAGGTGCAAAAGGCTATCAAAGAGAAGATGGAATGCTACAAATGCATGTACTGTCATAGAAGCGAAGAGAACATGCACATGTACAAAGTGGCAAAGAAGACTGCAAAGAGAGCAGTGAGTGAAGCAAGGGGACGAGCGTACGAAGATTTGTATCAAATGCTAAGTACAAAGGAGGGCGAAAAAGACGTTTACAGAATAGCTAGCCTACGCGAGAGGAGGACAATGGACTTCAGTCAGGTTAAATGCATTAAGGATGAGAATGATAGACTTTTGGTGAAGGAAGATGGGATAAAGAATAGGTGGAGAGAATACTTTGATAAGCTTTTCAACGAAGAAAGTGATAGCTCTTCGATCGAGTTGGAAGACTTAGCCGATAACACCAATAGACATTTTGTGCGGAGATTTCAAGAAGCTGAGGTAAATGGGGCGTTGAAACGTATGAAATCAGACAAGTCGGTAGGGCCTGATGATATTCCTATTGAGGTGTGGAGATGCTTTGGAGATGCAGGGATAAAATGGCTAACTAAGTTGTTTAACAATATTTTCAAATCAAACAAAATGCCAGATGAGTGGAGGAGAAGCATTTTAGTTCCAATCTTCAAGAATAAAGGAGATATTCAAAGTTGCACAAACTATAGAGGAATTAAGCTTATGAGTCATACAATGAAGCTTTGGGAGAGAGTTTGCGAGCAGCGTTTGAGGAGGTTGACAAGTGTCTCTAGGAATCAATTTGGTTTTATGCCGGAAATGTCAACCACTGAGGCGATTTTCTTGGTTAGGCAACTTATGGAGAGATACAGGGAGCAAAAGAAAGATCTCCACATGGTTTTTATTGACCTGGAGAAAGCTTATGACAGAGTACCGAGGAGGGTTATGTGGTGGGCGCTAGAAAGGAAGAGAGTGCCATCAAAGTATATTACCCTTATTAAGGATATGTACGAGGGGGTTGTGACTAGTGTTAGGGCATGCGATGGTGAGACCAGAGACTTTCCAATTAACATAGGGTTACATCAAGGTTCGGCTTTGAACCCTTATATTTTTGCATTAGTGATGGATGAAATCACAAAAGATATACAAAGGGAGATTCCCTGGTGTATGCTCTTTGCCGATGATGTTGTGCTGATTGATGAAAGTAGAATAGGGGTTAATCGACAACTGGAGTTGTGGAGGGAGACCTTGGAATCAAAGGGTTTCAGGCTTAGCAGAACTAAAACAGAGTATATGAAGTGTGAGTTTAGCAGTGTCAGGTCAGATGACGGAGATGTTACCCTGGCCGGTAGAGTAGTACCCAAGAAGGAATCGTTTCGATACTTAGGATCTATGTTGCAGTTTGATGGAGAGATTGATAAGGATGTTAGTTTTAGAATTCAAGCAGGATGTGTGAAATGACGACTAGCATCTGGCATTCTCTGTGATCAGAAGATTCCTCAGAAGCTTAAAGGAAAGTTCTATAGGACAACAATCATACCTGCAATGTTATATGGTGCAGAATGTTGGCCTACTAAGAGGTAACACGTCCAGAAGATAAGTATAGCAGAGATGCGAATGCTTTTGTTATATGAGAGTTGTGTGCCAGCTCATATGCATGCAAAAAAGGAGGGTTTTGTTCCGACCGTCGTTACATAACAGTAGTATCAGAGCCGAAGGTTACAAATCGGGCCATGCGGGCAAGGCAGTGCTCCCAAAAGATGCTCGTAGGATGCAAGTCAAGGGGGAGACTGTTATAATTGTCTCGCATGTTGTTAAAGAGGAATGACGGTTTGGATACAATAGTCTCAAATCACGGAATATATTGAAGGAATTGTGTACAAATATAAGCTGGTAGACATGTAACATCAGAGATTCCTTTTGTTATATGTGAGTCGTGTGCCAGCTCATATGCGTGCAAGGAAGGAAGACTTTGTTCCGACCGTCGTTAGATAACAGTTGTATTAGAACCGAAGGTTACAGACTGGGCCATGCAGGCAATGGAGTGCTCTCAAAAGATACTCGTAGGATGCGAGTCAAGGGGGAGATTGTTAGGATTACCTCGCATGTTATTGAGGAATGACGGGTTGGAATTAATAGTCCCACATCATGGAATAAATTGAAGGAGTTGTGTACAAATATGAGCTGGTAGACCCTTAACATCAGAGATTTCTTTTGTTATATCGAAGTTGTGTGCCAGCTCATATGCGTGCAAAGGAAGGGGGGCTTTGTTCCGACCGTCGTTACATAACACACTCTACCTTGGTGCTTCAAACTTCTCTCTGAACAATCAAGCCTTATGAATCAACACTATCATTGAACAAGCCCGCCCTTATCATCTCGTTATTCATGCCTACCTTCACATTCAATAAACTAATCGAACTTTGTATGTACGTCATTGATTTACCAATGTCATATGCTGTCAATGTAATAATTATGACAATATGACCGTCTTTGTGTCTTTGACAATCTTACATATACAAGCTTCAAATTCATAATCCATACGTTGAGGCGTATTCCATGAAACTGAAATCTCGATCTTCACATGAACACACACACACACACACACATACACCAACACATATATAGCCAAAAACAATCCGATTGATTATAAACATATTGTGGTGGACTTTAACAAGTCTATCCCATAGTTCCTTCACCTTCATTGCATAAGAGAACTGTCTCAAAATTTATGTGAATGGCAATGGAGTTGATGCCTGCCTTAAATCTTTTCTGATAAAACATTCGTCTTGCCAACAATTTCTTGTAGGTTTTAAAATTGTCTTACTTTTTCTTTAGTATTCAATTATATGCTCCAGTTTCTTCTTTATCATCACATACGATGACCCATCATCGTTTGCCACACCCCTTAGATGATATATCCATTATATAAACAATTTCCCAAAAAAATAAAAAAATAAATCTACTAGCTTTAATACAATCCACTAGGAAATCTTTTGTTTTAGTACACGTTTACTAGGAAATTTTCCTTAAACCATGTCTATAATTTGGATTCATTGATTACTATCGATTTCAACAAGAGCAATAATGATATCAATCACCAATAGGAACATATTGAAGAATAAACAAGCATACGTGAGTTTGTCGTGGTTTAGTTTAATCTACGTACATCTATGTTATCATCAACTCATGCTTACTCACTTTCACCGAGTAATGACCAATGATAGATGATAATCAGTTAAACTTATTGGCTTACAACAGTGGAACAATTACAATAATCTATAATCAAGAGCCACTTTCTAAAAGGAGTATGCAATCAACAAAACCTCACATTCTCTTCTCATTGTGTTTTTATTTGATTATTGATGTAATTTGATTTAAGTGAGGATTAGTCACTATTCAAAGAGAAACATGATTGTCTAATAATTTATATCATTAGGAGCCATTGGATAACCCAAAGATTAATATGGAATATTCAGAGTAGCCTAAAATTGGTCCAAAATCCAATTTTGGCGTCCTCAACGGTCACCAGTCAAAATTTGGGCCAGCGACCTATTGTCCCCACAAATCACCAGTCTAAATTTTCCAGTGGTCGTTTTTTTGCTTTCATGTTCTAAACTAAGACACAATTGACCACAAAATAGTATTTAAGTGACCGGTCTCTGCTTGTTGTCAATTTCTTGCACAATTCCTATAATCTCAAACATCTATATCTTCTTTATTTTATCTTTGATCCACAAGTTGTTTTCACCAATGCGAAGCTCTTGGTTTACTCTTTGATTTTACTATAATCTTTTTCATCACAAAGTGGTATCACATTCATAATAAAGTGAAATATCATATTGCACTAGTCAATCTTAACATAGAACAATTGATGTTTGACTGTAAAAACTGCTTTTAAAGGCAATTGGTTATGGTATGTTCAGCGCTGTAGATAGTTTTGATTCACAATTTGGGATGCATCTAGGATCGTTACATATTAGCTTGCTGCTAGAATCCCAAAGCAAAAACAAGAATATGAAAACAATATGGAAAGAGATATGTTGAATTGAAAATAATAATAATTTGAAGTTATATCGGAACATGCTTTAAAATTTAAAATGCATTAGCATTGGCGTGAAGTTGGATAAATGTTTATAGTTTAATACATAACACATTTATTAGAATTCATCATGCTAGCGATAGGAAAACATCAATGTGGATATGTGGCCTCTTAAACATTCAAACGACATAGTATTCAATATCTAATTATATTATCATTATGTTAATGTATTATGCCTTCTAGCATTATTTTTAAAGGATTAGAGAAGTTATGGGCTTACCTTTTTTTGGAAGAATTGGAGCGAAATAATATTCCAGACTCTTTCATAGTACATCAATACCCATTTTTTTCATTTTTTTTCTAAGCTTTAAACTCATGATTATGTTATCGAAAATGCATGCTTACATCACAAGAGAAATACTTTTTCATTATATTAATGTATTATGCCTTCTAGCATTATTTTTAAATGATTAAAAAAGTTCTGGGCATCCTTTTTTCTTTCTTGGAAGAATTGAAACGAAATAATATTTCGATCTCCTTCATAGTACATTGATACCAATTTTTTTCATTTTTTCTGTACTTTAAACTCTTGATTATGTTATTGGAGATGCTTACTTACATCACAGGGAACCACTTTTTTTTTGGGTTGGCAAAGCAAGAGAAATACATTTTCATTTGCTTAGAAACACGAACAAAACTGGAACATGCTTTCATCAAGTTTTCAGCATTGCTGAACACAGTTCTAACCAGATAATGCCATTCATTCAGAAGGATCGATCTTCTAGGATTTTACTCTTTCGTAGAACCCACAAATAAATTATGTATTTCGAGTGGGAGTTATTCTATTGGGATTTCATTTTATTTCACAAAATTTTTATTTGTTATTGCTGTAAAGAACATTGATTATGGAATTTCATTGTAAATCTGAGATTTTTTTTCTTCTAAAAGTTATAAGAGAGTTTGTGATCTATTTCTTATATTAAAAATCATCTAAGACATTGCTTGCCAACTTCTAAAAATATGAATTTAACAAACTGTCATGTATATTATAATCGACAAGCGAAAGATTTATCATTTTTTTTTTGGAGATACTAATTGATAAACTATTTTATCAGATATACTGTAAATTATTGTTGACAAATAAATAAGTTTTTTATTTGATTTTATACTGTTAATAAATAAATAAGTATTGATTTCGTTGTTTGTTATAATTTCATAGATTACTTGTTAATTTTAGGACTGTTAGTGAATACCCGAAAAATCCGATATCCGTCCAAACCCGTATCCGAAAATATGAAAAATATCCGTTATCTGGCATTATCCGAAAAGCTTTTCGGATACGAATATGGTTATAGTGGTATTCGTATCCGAAAAATATCCATCCGACTAATTGGTGTAATATATAACTCAAAATAGAAAAATAGAGTTAGTATTGTTGGATGTTACTATGATATAAAATTTTGTCCATTTTTAGTGAAAAATGGTAGTTTTAGTGTTTTATTTTGGATGTGATTATGGATATTAGTATAAAACAATGTTTCATCATCACATTTCTTTATTTCCTGGGTTATTATAAACATTAGTATAAAAATTATTTTATGTTGATCCAAACTTTTTTATTTACACTCTTAAATTTGTTAATTACCGGCAGAGCGGATAAATATCCGATATCCGTCCATATCCGAAAATTAAGCAGATACGGATATCCGATACCCGAAAATTAAGCGGATACGGATATCCGAAAATAATTTTGGATACGGGCACTATCCGTATCCAAAAGCATCCGTTGATTCTAATTGACTACCATCTCGACATGTTTGGGGTACCATCAATTGCTATTTGCTATGGATATTTTTGTAACTTCTATCAACAATAAACTTATAAAAATTCAATAAAACAACACCCAGATGGTAATCCATCTTAAAATTTCCGGAATGCTGACTCAAATGTGCATTTTTTTGGGGGGGGGGGGGGGGGGGGGTTATTTATTTTTATTTTAAAGGAATGCATTTCTGTTAATGATTTTGTGATTAAAGTGCTTATTTAGTTCATTTCACCAACTGTGCTTGATAATTTGTTTGGTCAATAATTAAGGATATTAATAAAACATCTTTCAAGTGTACTTTTTGACAATATAGGCCTTCAGAATCCACGATTTTAGTACTAGTAAACGTAATGTTCTTTTTGGCACAAGTTCACCAAAATATTTGTGCTACTATCTTTTACAGCATTATCCTAGAATCCATCTTAAAAGATCAGATGACGAGGAATATGGTGTGCGTTCCGAGATTGTCATGGTTAAAGAGGTAACTGCAGCTTGCTAAACTCTTTTCTGTCTTTTACTGGTTATGTAACTAGTTAGGCATATTTTTGGTCGTTCCATGTGGAAGTAGCACTTAATTACTTTCTTATAGGCGTGGACACCATATTCTATGAATCCTGAGACAACCCAGTATGAAGAAAGGAGGTTTAGAAATCCATCTCATGCCGACTCTTTGGCTATAGTATGTATATGTTTAAATTAAGTTGCAATTTGTTAGTTTATTACATTTTCCATTGATCTATCACCTGTCTTGTTTGTATCATCTTACATGATGTTGGCCCTAAACTATGCATCTACTCGTTGCTGCATAGGATTTGTAATTTTGGTTGTTTCTCTGTTCTTTATGTCTTTCCTTGATCTTACCTTGTTGCATTTCAATTAAGTTTCTGATTAATATATAATAGGATGCCTCATACCGTAACCTGTTATTCTGGACATTAGTCAGTTAATGCACTCGATTATTATATCATTTGAAAGGGACAATGCAGATACCAGCATACTTATGCATGATGTTAATCTTGAACTCTGAACAATTGCTTACTGTACCCCCCCCCCCCCCCCCCCCTGTTTCTGTTCAAAACATTTTTTAAAACATTGACTGATAGGAAATGATTAAAATAACATCCATTTTCTCCAAGTGACGTAATGGTTGTATTTAATGTTTCTGGTACATCTGCAATTCCTTAAGTAATCAATTTGAAAATTCATATCAGATTACAATGTAAGTGAAGTTTTAATGTGCTAACACCTTACAAGCCCGGGACACGAGTAATGGGAAAAGGTAACTAAGGAAAAAGGCAAACTTTGAAAAAAAATTAGACCAAAAGACATCAAGTTTCATTTTTAGGCCGAAGGACCCAAAAAAAAAAAGGCTGAAGGAAAATGTTAGATACAACTAATATTATATTCATTTTTTACACTATACCAAAATGCTAGTTACAACTAGCATTATATTCAGTTTTACTCTGTACGAAATGCTAGTTATATTTAGCATCGTCTTTCAGTCTAATATTTTCAAAAGTTTGTGCTTCAACCTAAAAAAAACTTTATATCCTTCAGCCTATTTTTGTTCAAAGTTTGGTCTTGTGCCATTTTCCACTAATGGAAATACAGTTCTTGGCATTGTTTTAAAAAACCCATCTCGATACTCGCCTCAAGGAGCGCCTCGAGGAAATAAGAGAGAAAACGCCTCGAGGCTTATTTCAAAAAGCTTTTTACCTCAAAAGCTTATGCCTCAACAACTTGAAGCATACAAAGCGCATAAAGTGTACACCTCGCACGCCTCAGACGACAGAGTCATATGACTTAAAAATCTATTTATCTTTAGTTGCAGATGTTGACACTTGACACCGATAAAGTTTTAAAACTTAAATTATTTAGTGGAAATAAAAAAAGACAATTTTAAAAAATATAAATTAACATTTTTTTACTTTTCTGTTTCAATATCGATACGATCAAGTAAGATTGTTTATGAAATAATGATCATGAACAATATAATGAATTTTCTCTTTGTTATTTAAAGAATGTTTTTCAATGAACTTTGTTAAATCTTGGAATAAATTTTATAGGTCGATTTGCATTGGTAGAGCATATCAAAATTGGTGTTCGATGGAATCTTCAAACAGTTTTAAGAAATCAAATTTTAAATCCTATGGGTTTCGATTATTTATTTTTTAATCTATTTGGTAAAAGTTGGATCTTAAATGATTTGTTTTTAATTTTTTGCATCAGTTAATTTAAATTGTTAGAATTTCTTTATTTGTTTTGCGTTTTATTTTTATCCGAAAAGTTTACGCCTCAACGTTTCGAGCCTTACACCTCGCCTCGTGGACCTGAAAAACGCCTCGTGTATGCCTTTAGCGTTTTAAAACTTTGGTCCTTGTAAAAGCAGAAAATGCGATGAGAATTTATTTTTTATTTAATAAATTTTTTTGAATAATAAATATTGTTTATATATTATTGTACGGGAAGCCTCGTGCTCTAGGTTAATAAATATTGTTTAAAAAATTCAAAACCTTAGAAGCTGGAACGAAAATAAGTGAAGACCAGTTCTTGAAAAAGCGTGAAAGCAGATGCGAATTTGTTTTTTATTCTTTGAATAATAAATATTGTTTAAAAAATGTATAAATGGGAGTTTTTTCATTTTAAATTGTTATGAAGTCGTACGCATGCTTGAAATGTTGATCCTTACAATTAACCTAATATTATTGTCTAATTTTCTGTTGTACTTTGTCCTTAAAAATTTGATCATATCACAAAACATTCCCCTTGAAGAAAACAGAAAATTTAAACGTTAAGTTTGTTGAATTCCTAGCAGCAAAGTAGACCTCTTTATTATGAAACAAATTTAAACTTGCATGCTAAATAAATAGTAGTTGGCATACTCATACACCTCTACCATTAACAAAGGAATCGATTGTATAAGGTTCATTGATGTTCGTCATTTCAACCATCGTTGAAGTTACATAAATACCCTTTCATTTTTATATATTCTTCTGCATTATTACATGCATGCGTGCATCCATACAGGTTGTTTATATGATTGTATGTAAATGACAAAAAAGTTCTGCGAGGCTAGTATTTTTATGTAAATATAAAAAAATTGTTACCTTTTTTGCTTGTATTTCAAACAAACAACACCTCTTCCTTCTTGCATTCATTTTCTTTTCCTTTACTATACAAATGTATCATTTAGAACTCTAATATATTCTTCAAAAACATTCATATTTGATTTCCTAAAATCATTTACTAAAATCAAACCTATACACCCTCACACTTTAATTTGTCCCCCTCCGGCCAGGGGGGGGGGGGGACCATCACTAAATACTGTCCGGTTCCCTCCAAATCAAGTTGAACCTGTTTGAATAAATATGTGTTATAAAATAAAAAAAGGCATGCAATTTGGACCGTGTAAGTGTATATTAGTAAAAAAAAGTAATCCATTGAATACTTAAAATTTCAACATTATCTGTTTTATATCCTAGTGCTACTAAATAAATAGGTGCCTGTATTGTCTTAAGAGGGTATGCTCACCAAAGATTCGAAGTGTGATTACATACTTGTACAACATTTCTGCTTAATCATTCAATTTGGACTTCAATTATAATTTTTTGCAAGTAAATGCGAAAATGAAAAGGAGAGAATGTAACTCGATGTAAATCGTGTTGCTATGAAGGAAAACCATTGTTTTCTCTTTGGTCTTTAATTTGGTATTATTCATTAACTCGTAAAATGTAATATAACAAAAGCATATATTAATAACCCCAGCGGTTGGTGGTGTAGTCAATAGCAGATAGCGTAAGGCTTGCGCTATAACGCAAGCTATTGAATTCATTTTCTTTAAAAAAAAAATCAAGTATATTTTGCCTAACCATTTTTTTTGTTGTTGCATATTTCGCGTCATATCCAAGCCGTTGAAGATTTCAAATACAAACACTACCATAATTTATGCATGTATTAAATATCTTTTGGTGTAAAATGTAATTATATCACAGAAAGTTTGACAAGTTCATATTGTGTATCCGAAATAATTGATGGATATAATATATTTGTGTCTTACAAATTTGAAATTTTTTCTTATAACTGTGAGTTATAAAGAAATTTATTCCTATTTATCAGTTATGGTAATATATAAATCTAAGGAAAAATGCATGAAAATACACTTTTGCATAAAATGTTAAAAAAAATCTAATGACAAATACTTAAAAAAGTATAAAAAAATGTTGTACAGTGAAAATAAAGATCAAATGAAAATAATATGTGAAGTCTACACTAATAAGATTCAGATAAACAAAAGTCAAACGTGATACAATTGTACGATAACAAAACATAGAAATTATATTATGCATCTAAAATTTTAAAACCTAGCCACTAGTTCATCTAAGTAAAAACCATTAATCATTATTTAAGCAATCATCAGTTTCTTCTTCTTTCGAGTCATATTCTACGCCGCTTTTCCGCTGAGTCATTATAAGTACCGTAGCTTGCTATTTTGAGCACTGTCCAAACTTTTAAAAAAGAGACAAAAACAAAGTAGCACGCTGTTTTGAGCTATGTGCTATTTTATGCTATGATAAAATATCGTGCTTTTATATGCTATGATAAAATAGTGCGATATTTTTGTGCTATAGGGAACCCCTGCGCAGCTATAAGTACAATAATGCAAGCACTGCACTATGCGCTATTTGTCACTATAGCGTACGCTTTGATAACACGGGTGGGTGACCCGATTCAAAGGCATGTAATCGAGCAACAGAGTATCCAAGTTTGAGTTTCAATAATAATCGTGGGCTTAACACCTGTGAAGTATCTTGTGTACGTGTTGAGCATTTAGTGCACACTTTCTCAAAGTTTAAAAGGAGGAGAAGAAGAAGAAGTAAGGGGAAAAACAACAAACCTCAAGACATTTTAGTCTAAACATCGTTTATTTTGTCTTAAATGTTACTAGATAAATATTTGCTTGTATCGTCTTAGGAGGCATGACTTCCACTTATCAAAGATTCAAAATGCAATTATATACTTGCATTATGTTTCAACTTAATTATTCAGTTTAGCCTTAATCGATTGTAAAATTTTGCAGTTGAATCCCAAAACCAAAGGGAATAAGCACAACGTGAAATAAATTATATTGGGATGAGAAGGGAAACCAATGTTTTCTCCACCGTTCTTAGGTTTTATCCTTGTTAACAACCAAAATGTAACTGTATATAATCATATGTTAGGCTAGTTCTTGGTGCGTAATTTTTTGGACCCTTGCCAATCGGGAAGCGTAAGTAGTTTTCTCCCTTTTTATGTTATGTTAATTTCTTCTTTTCAGTAGTTTTGGCTGTTCATGAGCATGATCCATGATTTGTTGAATATAATTTAGAGCCACTATCCAGATGGTTTGATGCTGTTTTTCCTGTGTTTTTCCAGAGTATAGGCACCATTGTAGAGGAAATTGGTCAATATGTCGAAATAAGAGACGCTCAATTACAAATCAAGGCAAGTATAACTGCTGGCAATTGATAATTCTTTTTGAGATTGAATCCCTTATTTTTGCAAATTGCATTTTCTTGAAATTGTGTTTTTAATTGAAACCATGCAGTAATTTATATTATTATCATATCCGATTGCTTAACTCATCATGATAGCAGTGCCTTTTCCGACAAGTAGCATTCAGTTGAGCATGTTGTTAATAGTGACAAAATGAATCATGACCTAACTGGATTGCTACATGAAACTTCGTCAAGTAAAAGAAACACATCTATTGGATTGCTACATGAAACTTTGTAGTTGTAGTTTTTTTCTAAACCTTTAACCTTTATATGAGACTTTCAGTATTATTTGAACTAGAAATAGTAACTGCGTGCTACAATCCCATCTTATGTATTTTAACTTAATTTTAATTATAGCATAAAAATTGAGAATTTAACATTATTGAAAATGAAAAATGTAATACCTCGGATTTACGATTTAGTAAAAGTGAAGCAATATATCATATTCTCTATACATGTGAAGTTTTTTTAGCTTGTTAACTTAAAAATGGTATTAGAATAAAATTTGAATCATATGTTATAAAATAAAATGAAATAACCTAATAAAATTCCATCTGAAATAAAATTAAACATGGAAAATTTGATTTTTCGTAAACAATAATTTTTCGAAAATAATGGCAAGTTTTATATTAACCTTATCCTCATGTTAACTTAATTAATCTTTTTAATATTAAAATTAGAGCGGAAAAAAAATTAAAAGATAATAAATATGTGAATAAATTATGTTATGAAATTTTATGTGTACCAACTTGAGACAGAAAATTTATTTTTTCGAATAATACAACAGACAAATGAACAAAAGAACAAAATAAGTAGAATTGTAATAAGTATTTTTTATATTAACTAGTCTACGATTACTTAACTTGCTTTCTCATAAAGATGTATATAGCTTCAAAGTTTTATGTGTACATGTAATGTAAACAGTAAAAAGCATCATTTTGAATAGATAATAATAAATAAATGAATTTCACGCCTTTCTAATTCCAGGTTTAAAAAATAATAATTTTGATATTATTTTATGTACAGTGTATGCACTTTGTTTAACATCCTTCAAATAGATTTAATTAAAACAAGTTTGAAATGTAACTGAAGTTGTTGTCACAAGTGAAATACCAAATACTCTAAATCGATTCTTTCTTAAAAAAAAGCAAATTCACTATTTGTTTTGTCTCATCTAAACATTGAGAAGTAAATAAAAAACCCAAATGAAAAAATAATAATCAGATTGGTTTCTATTATAATAGATATGATTGCATCGTACATAATGCAATCCGATACTGTTAAAATATAGCAAAAATTAGCTTGCAGTATATATAATGCGAGCATTTCGTGTTAAGATATTATTGAAACTGTCATGCATTATATGTAATGCAGCCAAATATCGATAAGAACTATAATATTGGCTTGTACTCTATATAATGCAGGCCAATACCATTAAATTATAATAAAGATTTGTTTATATTATACGCACACACCCCCATGGTTATAAAAGGCGTGTGCCACGATATATGACATGGCACAACATTAGCGCCTTTTCTCCTTGTGGCGCGGCACACATGCAAGGGCGCATGACGAATGACGCACGATGCAAAATGACATGCTTTTTCATTATATTATTGTTTTTGTTTCTTTTTTTTCATTTTTAAATCCAAGCTATATAAAAAGTTAGTATTTATTGTATTATAGAGCATTAAAAAAGGTACAACATCCTTGGCACCATTTATGATGATTGTAAGATATGATTAATGAGAAATATAGATGATTCATCTGATGGTTAAGATGAGCTTGTATTTGCTTTTGATAATGATGGCTTTACTTGGGATGTTGCTGCTCGAGCAGGAGGAGGGGAGAAAGTAGAAATCTGAATAGAAAAACATCCACATCGAAAGGTTTTTTGGCACATACTTCGACTTCTTTACGTCTTCATGAAGAAGGAACGAATCTAAATGAGATCGATAGAGAACATGCTAAATCCTATGAATTCGATTATGCAAACATTGATTCAGGAAATATAATCGTTGAATCATATTCAAATTTCTAGTTTATCAGTTATAGTTACAATTATATTGGATTTTGGCTTTAGAAAATTACTTTGCTTGAAATTTTTTGTTTTTGATATTATATTTGAAGGTTTTTTTAATACAAAATGCCTAAACAATGTTTGTTGCATATATTTAGCAAAAATATTGATTTTTTTCAATTTTTTTTAATTATATATTTTAAGCTTATATTTTTTTTTCTCAACATGCACAATTATTAAAAAGGCTTTATAAAGTTTTATGCATTTACATAAAGTAGAAATATTGAAAAACATAAAATTTCATTTACAGTTGAACTAGTAATTATAAATAAATGAATTTCATAGCTTTTAAATGCCAAGATTTAATTGTAGTGACATTGACGTTGTTTTATATACGCGTGTGTATGCGTGTGTTTATACATATAATTTGGATTTTGAATTTCAACCTTCTCAAATTATTTATTTATTTTTACATCTGGTTTTAACATATTTTTATATGTTATGCTTAATAATGTAGTTTAATAAATTTTTAAATCATAGAAATATTAACTCATAGGCTTAAATTTTTTATGCATCTAGTTTATGCAGTTTTCATAGTTTTTCTCAAGTTGTTAGTACGAATAACTTAATTTCTGTTAGCTTTTGGATTTTCCTTTGTTTTTCTATCATAAATATGTTTTTGTAAAGGTAACGATTTGCTCAGTTTATATTTTGATATGCAATTTTAATGTTTTGTTAGAGGTCTTGTTTTGTAATAGAAATAATTCTACTATATAATGTTGCATTTTTTGGTACTTTATTATCTTGTTTCTTGATTTAAATGTCATGAATTATGACTTTTATTTTGAAGTTTTCATTGTTCGTATAGTAAGTAAAAAGTTCAAATTATTCACAAAACTCGAATTTATATTTCGATTAAATACTTGAGTTTTAAACTTATTGAACTTTTGAATTTAACATTTAGTTTATGTAATTTGAGTTCATTGTCTTAATTTATATTTTCAGTTTTTAAATTTAATTTTGGTATTATTTCAACTAAATTTCAAAATTCATAATTTTTTGTCCAAAATATAAAATTGTGTTACAGTGAATATTTACATCATTTGGTAAGTGTATTTCAACTTTTTTTTTATATAGTTTTAAACTTGTTAAAAATCAAGATTTATACTTTCCTGTTTTTGTTTCATCTTTCCTTTGCAAGTCAATCCTCTCCCATCCCACTTTTTTTTTTTTTGCGTAAATACTTCCTGAGATGAAGTGAATTATTGCAGACGCGTTGTACTCGTTAGCGATATCTCCGTTCAGAAATTTGAATCTTTTCAAATCATTTAACGAGTTCATAAGTCAAAATAAATCATCCAAGTTAATGCATTCGACCATCGATTTGAAATATAATTTTGAGTGGACTAATATTACAAAAGATTCACGTAGATGGTCTCACTACTGAATACATGTTTAAAAAATTCATTTTGGTTTAGAACTCAATCACAAAAGATGGAAGGTGAGAGGGGAATTTATGTCAAAGAGATCTAGGTTTCCCATATATATACATAGGTACATATACATACACATACATATACATACATACATACATACACATACATACATACATATACATACATACATGAGGCAAGTTCAATGGCACCTCAAACAGTGGAGCACCCCTTTGGCCTCCCTTTTTTCCACCACACAATCGGTTTCTCTCTCCCTCCACTAACTCTCTCTCTTCCTCCACTATCTTATTTAATATAAATGGGAGGTGGATATCAGGGGCTAAAGGGGTGTTTGAATTTTGGGATGTCATTGAACGCTTGCCTACATACATACATTATATATATACATACATTATATATATATATATATATATATATATATATATATAGAGGGAAAGTTTATATGGATTATGGACACAAAATGACGACACAAACAATCTCAACCATTAGATCTCCTCTTGAATTCGACCTCCCATGTAAAGACAAACATACTCAATGATTCAGAATTTTTGTATCTAATTTTGTGTTTCAGTAGCCGCTATATATATATATATATATATATATATATATATATATATATGAGGAGGGTTATATGACACCCCATTTCCTTGGCCTCCCTTTTGCACCTCATTTGTGGCCAAGTATTTATAGTTAAATAAGTTAGTGGAGGGAGAAAGAATTAGTGGAAGGAGAGAGAAACGAGAATGTGTGGTGGAAATCAGGGGGGCTAAAGGGGTGCTACACTATTTGGGGTGCCATTGAACACTCCTCTCTCTCTCTCTCTCTCTCTATATATATATATATATATATATATATATATATATATATATTTATTACAGGCAGGTGTTTTGGAATGCGCGATGCACATTTACATAAAAAATCTAGGTTGAATAATACTTGTGGATTTAAAAAGGTTTTTGAACTATTTGTTAAATTTTTATTTAACATATTACTGTACAAGACTATTAACAAAATTGCTATGATTAGTACATGATCATAACAATGCATGAATGATGAGCAAAATATGAGTATTTCTTGGTTGAAAAGAAAACTGTTCTTTTTTTGAGATCTGGTATTTGAGTGGTAGTACGTAGTGCGTGCGTGTGTGTGTGTGTGTGTGTGTGCATATGTGTGCGCGTATCATATTGCATCCCAATATATGTTCACGAGTTCAATATTTAAATTTTGAATATGCGATCTTTCAAACGAATGTCGAAGGGCCTAACTATTGGGACGATGGTGTTGGACAATTCTTTTTTCTTTTATTGTCTTACGTCTTTATATGCATGTTAGTTTTTTACATGATTACTTTATAAACCTTCTCATGATTTTTATTTGAAAGTTTGATTGATTGCTATCTCATTCCTATTTGTAACTAATTTTTATTTATTTTCATTTTGAATTTTATTTCTATTTATGGCCTAAGGACTATACGGATTGTATGTTGCGTGAACCATATAGGCATACTAAATGTGTGTGTATGCATGTCAGTTTGTGTGTTTATATATATATATATATATGCTTATATTTTTATTTATATTTGTTAGTTGGATTGATATTCCCATTTTGAATAAGGAATATTTTTTTAAGTCATGCTGACACAGAAAAATAAGTCACCAAATTCATTATAACTATTAATAAATGTTATTAAAATTTTGTAGAACATATACCTTGAAGTTATTTCAAAGCCGTACAGCTCCGATTTTTTTTTAGGTATTCAGGATTTGAAAGAAAGTATAAAGTTTCTACAGATAATATCAACTTCCTACTTCTAAAAGCAAAACAAAAATGGGTGGTATATATTCTTAGCTTAGCTACAAACGTTTTTTTTTTTTTTTGTGAATGATCAACTATGAAAAATATATTTTGGAAATGTATCATGTAATATCAAATTCATAATATAAGCTGTAAATTTATGATAAAAGTTATTTTTGTTTGAGTTGGAACTCGAATCCATGACCTTAAGATAAGGAGTTTACTTGTCAAAGCGGATTCAAACTTTGTGACCTTCACAAGGAAGAAGATAACTTGGGGAAATTTTGAAAAGATCACATTTACACAAAAAAAAAGACACCAAAAGTATTACCACACACACACACACACACACACACACACACACACACACACACACACACACACACACATATATATATATATATATATGTGTGTGTGTGTGTGTGTGTGTGTGTGTGTTTACATGCATGCAAGCGCACACACTCACACACACATATATGTATATGTACATATGTATGTAGAGGAAGTATAGGCTGCATCCCATCCTACACCTTCATGTAGTGCTACATTATTTCATGGTAAATGAACCTTTAAGGCTGTTCATTCTACAATTAAAGTATCATGTCCATCAAAATGGGATCATTTCAAAATTTCTAACATGTTCAAAATGTTAAATCAACGTCAATTGTCAAAACATTTATTTTAACTGTCGGATTGAACTACATTTATGAATGTTTTAGGATCATCCAAAATTACAAAAATTTTGTGGTGAGATTTTTAGACATGTAAGAGCGTATCTGCATTTTTTTTGTTCAATTTGGGGCTAAAGTAACTCGGAAAAAGGAAAAAAGAAACTTTGGATGAGAGATGTGTAGCGGAATACCTTCACCCTCTTCTCTCTCCACGCACACAGGTGTGGGAGGGATCTAGATTTCCCATTCTTTATACACCCTAACATCCTTTCATCGTCTTTTTGTGTAGATTTTTTTTCCCTTCTAAATTCAAATGTCTTTTGTAGATAAGTTCTATTCATTCATGTTAAAAATTAAATTGTTCCAAAACTTTTGAACTCTTAAAATTACATTTCAGACGATGGTTGATATAATTATTTCCGACGATTCATATTGACTTGCGACTTTGAATGAGTTAAAATCTTTGAAATGATTCAAATTCCTATATAGATGATTTTGCTAATACATATAACATGTGTACAAGAATTCACTTCGAGTCAGAAGTTTGTTTGTTGCACAAAATGACAAAAAAGGGACGAGTAAGGGATTTAAAGGATGGAGATCTAGATTCCTCTCCTTTATATATCTAGCATTTTGATATAAAAATCCTATCTATTATATGCATATCTTTCGCACATGTGTATCTCACATGCCAACGTACAAATAGTACATTAGTATGGACTACCATGTGCTTATCCATCTGGTACGATTTCCCTATTATTGCTCCTTTTCTACTGGAACCGAATATTAATATCTGATATAACGGTATAGAACTGTTGGAATATGAGTTATGCTGTGGAATTTGAATCATGCTAGCTGTTCTGTTTCTATGTCAATTTGATTTTGGGTTAGTAAAATTTGTAATTTTATGCTTATATTTCAGCCTACAGTGAGTGTGATGATATTTCAATATATTGTCAATGTAATTGAGATCGATTTCTTACCTCGGCACACATTATATAAAGGTATGCACTCTTTGCTTTTTTTTGCTTGGTGCATTTGGTATATTATATGACCTTTTAATATTTGCTGCAGAAACCTTAGACTGGTCGCTTATTCGAGAATCATTGCTCTCAAAGCTTTTGGTAAATTTACCTTTTATATAGCATATGTCGAATTTTAGTGCAACTTTGGTCATGTTGTCTCTACAATGACGCAAGTATTTAATGCTTGATTAGGTTTGATCCAAATTCTTCACTTCAAATTCGTAGAAATGCATTGTCGGAAGTTTTGTTGCAAACTTAAGCCACTTTTTTTTTTTTTTTTTTGGTTCAATGAAAACTTTGCATTTTAGTATAGACATAATAGTGGAATTGGAAAACCATTGAAACTAAAATAGAACTAAAACATAGTATATGAAGGGCAAGTTCAGCAGTTGTCAGATTAGAGGATGAAGAGGTCACCTTGGCCGAACAAATAGTGCACAAGAAGGAATTCTTTCGATATTTAGGATCTATGTTGCAATTTGATGGTGAGAATCGTGAGATTGATGAAGATATTTGTTTTAGAATTCGTGCGGGATGGATGAATTCACGACTAGTATATGATATTCTCCGTGATAGGGAAATCTTACAAAAGCTTAAAGGAAAGCTCAATAGAACAACAACTAGGTCTGCTATATTATATGGTAAAGAATGTTGCCTACTAAAAGGCAGCAAATTTAGAAGATAAGTGTAGCTGAGATGCGTATGCTGTGATGAAACTGTGGGCATACCAGATGGAACTGAATTTGAAATGATGACGTTCTGGACGAACTTAGAGTTGCACCGGTCGAAGAGAAGCTAGTTGAACATCACTTAAGATGATTTGGACATTTTCGACGTAGACCTCCCGATGCACATGTGCGAGGTGGAATTGTAGGCCACGTCGAATGCTAAAAAAGGTAGAGGTCGACCAAGGATGCATAAGAGGAAGTAGTAAAAAGAGACTTGAAAAATTAATGTCGAACATGAACGCATGAAAGTTAGCGATACACGTACCAGAACCTTAAGTTTAGGGATAGTGCTATAAGTTTTGGATTATAAGAATAATGAATATGAACATAAGACGTAGTGTTGGCCTTTGGTATCTATTACTAGTACCATTATTATTATTATTATTATTAGTTGTATTATTATCATCGCCGCCACCACCTTGGTTTTTTATTTATTCATTGTTATTACTATTATTATTTGTTTAATTATTTTATTTTTACCTTTAAATCTCTTGTTATTACTATTACCTTCAAATTGGATTTGTTATTTAGTTTTGGGATTCATCACTAGCCAACTCCAACTTGTTTGGGATTAATGACTTTCTTTGTTGGAGAACTACTAAAACTGGCCTCAAATGATTGGTTTATGTACACAACAATTTTCTGTTTCATTGTCATAAAGATGATCTACCTACAATAAAAACATGCAACCAGCTACATAATTAGATTTCCACAATGCAACAGCCGATAATTCACTATACAAATTAGCAAGCACTGCACTACCCCGAGCATGATAACGAAATTGTTGAAAATTTCTTAAGAATGACAAATACTTTGAATTACAATGTCCTTTTGAATGAGTTACAAAAATGCCGGAATTTAGAATATATGAAATTACAACACGAGCTCGATGCTCTATCTCGACTTCTGTTGGATTAGTATGAAAAGGACCTCCAAATGCCTCTCTAAACCATTTCATTCTTATTTCAGACCTCGCTACAAATTGGTTTTCGGGAACAACTACACCTAGAAGCTTGTTGCATAATTAATGTAATTGGTTTGGGAATCATCATAAATGATAGGACAACCACCAATGAGAAAACCAAGTATATTCTCAACATCAAGCAAAGTAACAGTCATTTCTCCAACTCTAAAATAAAACGTATTAGTTTCAAGTCTCCATCGATCACACAATGCGGTGATAAATCCATGATCCAACCTAATATAATCTATTTGCAACACCTTCCAAATTCCAGCCATTCGAAGATGATCTTCAACTCAAGCTTCTTTACATTCTATGAGTTTTAATTTACTCGAATGATCAAGGGGCATAACTTTCGAGGATCCCTACTAAAAAAAATGGCAATATACGATATTTAATTACTAAAAAAACATGAACATTACAAATGAAGTAACGATCTTACAAAGGTGTACATATATATATATCTCCATTAGCTCATGATTATTGCTACGATGTTTATGTTGTCGGTATAGCACGCTAGGATCGACCAGCCTAGGCTCTAACTCAGTTCCTACAACAATTTCATATAACATTACAACACATAACCATTGCAAACCCTACTTAATAATTAAAATAGCTAAATCCAACATCGATATTTTAATCAAACTTATAACATCTACAAGTGAAATAAATATAAAGTAAATGGACGTGCTAAATTCATTAAACTCATAAAACCCATAAAACTATTGATTACAAAACCTAGTTTAGATGTATTATTTTTACCTCTTTTTTGAGAAGATGTTGAAGCTTGTTCTATTTTGTATGATTTTGAAGATGAAAGGAAGAAAAATTGATGTTTGGAAGTTGATTTATGTTTGAGAATACGTTTTGGAAGTTGAGTACTTTGAGAGTATTTAGAAATAGAAGATGAATGAGGAAAGGAAGGGGGTCTGTTCGATTTTGTCCCGAAATTCGTCATGTGCGTTTTCAGAACGCGCAAGAAAAAAAAAGAAAAAAAACCTGCATGTTCTGAAAACACGCAAGCATAACTCAGCCCACTAGAAACATGTTTAGTTTCGTAATAAGTTACGAATCAGGCCTATTTATAGAATAAGTTATTTTGAGAAGCTCACTTTAAAATTTTGAATAACTGCAACCATATGCTGACAAGTTCACGTTGATGAGGAAAACAATAATAATGCAGAAGTTTTTGTATGAACTCTAGGGGTCAAGAAAGCTGAACTTCAAGTTTTTTGTCAGAGATTGCTTGTCAGTTATATATAAGAGATGCAGCCACAGCCAACACACTGGCATCGAGTTAAGAGATCTGAAATGTACATCTAGCATGTCTGGTTCAGCAAAAGCTGCTCAGGAATGCACTATTGCATTGGCATATGTAGTTTCCCAACAAAAAAGGCAATTGTATACTGCGATGCAGAAATTATTCACCCTTGTAAGTAAATTAACCACAAATGCAATCCTCTTATTGTTGCTTCTAACTTTGAACTTGTGGTAATTTCAAGATTATGGAGCTTGACGAGTTAAAAAATGAAGCGGATCTAAAGGGAATAACTTCTAGAGCTGATGGTTTGAGGTAGCATATTGCTTAATAAGTATTTATAGAAATACATACATTTTCAATTCTTGAACAGGCAGTCCGGAAACTATTACAGGTCTCCTATCATGGACATAATATTAGATGATCTAACTTATGTTAAAGACCATTTGTCCCTTTTTCTCGAGGTAATCAAGGTTTCTTATTTTTCCTTCTACTTTATATTTACGACCTTAGTGGCTCAAAATTTTGATCCCTTTACAATCTACCGTAACCTTGTACCATTCTCTTGTCAACTGTTTATGCTCCAAACCAAGTGAACAAAAAATGGACGATATCTATATTCAATAAAGACAAATTTTTGAAGTGAGAATCTGAAAATAACTTATTGTAGAAATATGTTTGTTTCATAACTTAATATGAAATTAGGTCTGTTTTCAGTTGGCCGATTAATGCATGCGCATTCTGAAAACACGCAAGAACAAATATGTTCATGCACGTTATTTTTTTTATTTTTTTGTTCACGCGCATTCTGAAAATGCACATGAACATATTTGTTCTTGTGCATTTTCAGAACACACATAAGTATTTAATATTTATACCTACAACAACACAACATGCATGTTTATCCGTTGTAAATATATTCAGTGCAACATATGTATCCATCAACACTTCGGAGTCATACAAGTTCATACTCGACTCATGGCAATGCTCGTGAACACTCGACTCATGGCAATACTCGACTCATGGCAATGCTTGTGTGTGAATCGAAAAACAAACACAAATATGTTTATAAGCATAAGTGAATTTATATGGTCATACAAGTTCTGTTGGTGCACACATGTTCATGCCCGACTTGTAGTCTATGCGCGCTTGGATTGGAAAAGAACATGAACTTGTATACGCCAACATACATAAGAACAAGTATATTGCTTATAAAAATGGTCGCTGGAGCTAAAGTGCAGAAAATGACTTGTGCACCTTCCATTTATGCGCATGAAGCAGTATGCCCATGCACGAAAACGGAACGCGCATGAGCAAAATGCTTCATGCGCATTCCAATTTTTGCGCATGAAGTAGTATGCTCATGCGCAAAAATGTAATGCACAGGAGTATATTGCTGCACTTAAATTATAGCAAGCTGCAATCTCCCTCATCCCACTCCATTCAACATATCCAACTCTTACATATTCCAGAAAATTCAAATATGCAATTACATCAAACAGACACTAAATTCTAGGCATTCAAAACATCAAAATGACCATAAGCATAAGTTAACACTAGTTTATAAACATCCAAATGACCATAAACATCAAAATAACCATAAACACTAGTTCATTACATATTCATAAGCTATTCTAAAGCATTGCAAACTCGTTTAAGTCTTTTAACTTCTAGCGGCGTGTCCTTCGTTTGCCTCTTCCTTTGATACCTTTGCGTTATCAGCGGTAGTTGAGATGATGCAGTAAGTTCTTGAGATTCCGGTGGTGATTGAGATGACGCCGCTATTTCTTGAGTTTCCGGTGGTGGTTGCAACGGACCTAGAAAAATATGATCTTGTATTGCACTCGACGAGTCTCATCCATATCCAAAACTTTGCGAAACATCTTTCCAACACGACCATTCTGTCAATACACTCCAAAGTTCGTGAAAATTACTTTGCCCAATGTTGCTTTCTTCACCTTGTTGTTTGATATTGGGTACCCATCCTGAAATAGGAGGAGGTGGAGGCGGGGGAGGAGGTGGATGAGGCGGGTGAGGTCGACGCAACTTGGGTCGACCTGAGATTGCATCCAATAAAATTTTCAGCCCAGTGTATTTTACTTTCACTTACTCAGGCTCAAACCGGCTTTGCTCAATTTCCTCCATCATATCTAAATTTCACTAACGACGTCATGTTCCACTGGCGCACGAGGAATGTAAGCAGCTAACTGTATAGATGATTGTTTCAATATAAACGACGAGTAATTTTCCAATACCAATACTCGTACTCGACCAACGTAATAGGAGGTGTTCTCTTAACAATCACTTTTTCGACTCTATTGTTCCAATCATAGGTGGTTTCATAGATGAATCCACCCTAATTTTCAGGGTTCTGAGGAATTGGAGCAACTAGATCGGGTATATGTTAAAAAAATATAGCCAAATTGTCTCGTTACCTGGTCCGAACATTAATTTTCAAAGTACAAAAAAAAAAAAAAACCTTGAGTCTTACACAACAAATATCTACATTGATCCCTAAAATAACCCGTTATTCCAAGATCTAAACCATACGAATTCCAAGTAAATGGAAGCAAATCCAATTCATTGCGATAAAATAAGGTATTTTTAGGAGTGTCTGCTCAATGTTTTGCAAACATTCCATCTGCACGAAAATTAACAATGGTAAATAGAACTATTTTTTTTTAATTTGAATCTACTAATAATCATATAAATTTACCTGCAACTATAAGTAATGTTAGGATCTAAATTGTATGGGACTTTGTACATTAGGTTGACCAATTGCCAAGTGACCATAACTAAAAATAAATGTAATTAGAATAGAGAATAAGAGGTGGTATCATTACGTATTGTAATTATAAAATAAAGACGATATACCTGCAATAAACACATGCAACTAGCTACAAAATTAGATTTCCATAATGCAACAACCGATAATTCATTGTACAAATGAACAAGCACCACACTATCCCAAGCATGATAACGGAATTGTTGAAAATCTATTCAGAATGGCAAATACAAAATTACATCGTTTTTTGAATGAGTCACAAAAAAACGAGAATTTATGATGTATAAAATTACAGCATGAGCTCGTTGCTCTATCTCGGCTTCTGTTGCATTAGCATGAAGTGGACCTCCAAATATCTCTGTAAACCATTTCATTCTAATTTCAGTCCTGGCTATAAATTGATTTTTGAGAACTACACCTAAAAGCTCATTGCATAACTCAATGTAATTGGTTTGAGAATCATCATAAATAATAGGACGACCACCACTGAGAATACCAAATAACTTCTCAACATCAAGAAAAATGATGGTCATTTATTCAACGCTAAAATGAAACGTATTAGTTTCAGGTTTTCATCGATCACACAATGCGGTGATAAGTCCATGATCCAATCTAAGATAATCTATTTGCAATAACTTCCAAATTCCAGCTATTCAAAGATTTTCTTCAATTCGAGGTTATTTACATTGTATGAGTTTTAATTTGCTCGAATGATCAAGAGATATAACTTTAGAAGATCACTACGCAATAAAATGACAATATACAATATTTAATTACTAAAAAAAACATGAACATTACAAATGAAGTAACGGTCTTACAAAGGTGTACAAATATACCTATATTAGCTCCTGATTATTTCGACAATGTTCATGTTGTCGGTATAGCACGCTTGGATCAACTGACCCAGACTCTAACTCAATTCCTACAACAATTTCATATAACATTACAACACATAACCATTGCAAACCCTACTTAATAATTTCACATAACAAAACCCAATATCAATATTTTAATCAAATTTATACCATCTACAAGTGAAATAATTATAAAACAAATGGAGATGCAAAACCCATTAAACTCATAAAACCTATTGATTATAAAATTTAGTTTTGATGTATGATTTTTACCTCTTCTATGAGAAGTTGAAGCTTCTTCCATTTTCTATGATTTTGAAGATAAAAGGAAGGCAATTTGATGTTTGGAATTGGATTTATGTTTGAGATTGGATTTTGGAAGTTGGGTACTTTGAGAGAATTTAGAATTAGAAGCTGAATGAGAAATGAAAGGGTGGGCTGTTTGGTTATTTCTTGAAATTGCTTATGCACGTTCTGAAAACGAGCATGAATAAATATGTCCATACGCATGAACAAAAAAAAAAAGCGCGTTCTGGAAACGCGCATGAACATATTTCATGCGCGTTTTTAGAATGCACATGCATCAATCGGCCAACTGAAAACATGCCTAGTTTCATAATAAGTTATGAAACATGTCCATTTCCACGGTAAGTTATTTTCAAAAGTTCACTTCAAAATTTTGTCCATTCATAGCAAATTCGATAATGTTCAGGTTTTTCCTTTCCTTTCCTTTTTTTGGGAGGAAATCGTTCAGTCTTGTATGGGCATACCATCTTTTTAGATGAACATATATTCATTGTATCAAAAATACAATTTATATTAAACTGAAGCTATTTCCCAGAGTTAACCATTACACAAAAACCTCTACCATGAAAAGGTAGATTCTTCTGTGCATGACCTCCATATCTTTAATTTTCTTCTAGATATCCTGCATTAAGTTATCTTGTTCAAACCTCAAACTTCAAAGTTCAAATGCAGCCTTGTACACATTGAGTTGCTGCTTGTTATCTTAATGTTCAATTTAAACAACGAAAGAATTATGTCAGATCATTTGTCTTCAAAACCAACTAATGGTATCTTCTCAGAATTTATTAAAAGAATCAAGTCTAGCAGTGCTGATTACAGTATTACACTAAGTTTCCTAGCAATCAAAAATGCTGAAGCTACCAGTTGTTTTCTTTTTTTTGAAAATGACTAAGATGCAGATGCTTGCAGTAATTCCGGAGGACAAAAAGCAATATTACAAAGGAGGCAAAGAACCTATATGTTTTGTTTACTAGTGGCCTTTACATGTTTTTTTCTAAATTTTTGCTCATCTCAGCTTCCCTAATTGGTTTTAGACACCTCCACTATATAGTGAAATTAGAACTTGACGTCCCAATCACCTGACATATTTATAAACGAACGTGATACCTTACGATTGGGGACTGCCAAAAGTATGAGCATTACACTCCAACACTTGGTTTTTAATACAAAATATTTTAATTATTCTGTTCTTTTAATTAGCATGTAGAACATTGCATCTTGACATAGTCTCGTCCTTCAATTATGAGCTCTGTTCCATTTCTTGAAACTATTGCAATTTGCTACCGTTTTAGTTTCTAGCATGGTACCACATAACATATTTTAAATTAGTTATGTCACAGTTAATTGTTTTCTTAGTAAAATCATCAGTTCTGTAAATTTCAACATGCTAAATTTGACTTCATAAAGCAAAAAAATTCCTCTGTATTTCTGTTCAGCACTTCCATTTCTCCTATACTTATCTGTTTTTTAAGAACTAATATTCATAGTTGGTCTACCCACTATGTGATAACAAATTTCTTTTAGTTTCTTTGTTATTATCTTATCATGTAAAATGACACTAATTTATCTCTGTTTTATCCAGTCTATGTACAGTTTGTCATGCCTTCTATACTTCTCAATCTGCTTGTATTATTGATGCTAGGTATTTAAAAAATATATCTTTTCCTTTTAATTTAATTTTGTAGCTTTATTGTATTACTATCCGTTACTTCTATACTAAATTCACTTTTCGAATCTTTCAATTCTGGTACATTTCTCCATTTTCCTACTTTTCCCATAATTTTTTCTATCAAGGTGTCTAATATACAAACATTATGCACCGTGACACACCATCTTGATTTTTTTTAATTTAAAATTTCATCTAAGGTCAACACAGATAGATAATGTCATAAAATCAACCCTTAATGTAACTCTATCTTAATTGAAAACTCATTAGCATCTCCACATGCAGACCATACGAAGGTCTTAAATTTTGATTTCGGTCATGTTTCGTTTTGAAAATTTTAGAGACCAGATCTTGTAATGGAGGATATCGCAGATGAAATGAGTGTGTCTCGAATTTACATATAGGGTCATAAAGTTCATTTCGAGAGTATCATGAGGTATATATTTTTCTCTAAATTGATTTGCGTGCGTAATAATATCTATAATTACCATCTTAAAAATAATATCTTTCACTTGATTTGCTAATTTGTTGTTTCTACTCTAAATCATTCAATTCCACTTCCACTTCCACTTCTAATTGATCTAAATTATTTCATGATCCAAAATCAAACTAAACACATAAAATTGGATATTTTTCTAAATTAGTCTTCTCTTACCAAATTCAGTTGCAGTATATAGTTTTCTTAATTCTTTAACAGACCAAACTGACATGAAATCACAGTCAAATCTCTACCTAATTGAATTTGGTCATCTTCTAGTTTTAGAATCAATCAGACTATAACAATATTTATCGTATTAAAACATGATAGGAAAATAACATCTAGTCATGGATAAGAGGGATAATCGATATTAAATTTGAATCTTCTTTTCTATTCTCTTTCTCTTTAAATAATTTTTCATTCTAGTAATCATTTCAAATGACAAATAAGGCGAAGATATAGCGAATAAGATAGTTGTGACTTGCGAAATTTTGGCCTTAAGTTGAATTTTTGAATTTTATCGAAATATATATCAGTTCCCTTCAAAATATTTCTAGTGGCCCTCTTTGTATTGGAATGCAACCGGATAAATTTGTGTGAATCCTAAAATTATTTTTTGTTACTGGTCAAATATCGTATTATGTACATCTGAAGATTATTTCAATTGTGGCAATGTTTTTATTGATATATATATATATATATATATATATATATATATATAATCCCTTTTCGATGGGTTAGATGCATATATAAATATGAAGTACAGACACCTTATACCAGGCAAAAGCACCAAACACTAAAAAACATCGAATACAGTAACTCTAGACTTTCCTGTGAACGAACACTAATCCCGCTCATAATTGCTTTCATACCAAATATCACTAAATACTAGCGTCTAAGCATGTGACAATGCTCAAGCCAATCCTGCCTTGCAATGCTCCATATTGACTCTCAACTTAAAAAATCATTCTACAACCACTTACTATCGTCGTAAGTACCTGCCGCCATCAATTTATGTCCAACACCACCACCATCATCGTCGGTCACTCTGAATTCCTTCCAGTACCTAATGATAGCATTGAAATGCTTCAAGTTAACTCCATACTTCGATCCTGATTCCAAATAATTGAAATCAACTTCAGATATGAGCAGAACTAAATCAACCATTCTTGTGATTAAAATCAAATCCGAAGTACGTGAATCAACCAAATTCTATGGTGCTTCTCTGGATTCAATCTTAAATAATCATTAAATCCAAATTATGTCAAACTCTGTATGTGTATGTTGATATTATTATTATTTTTGTGGGGGGGGGGGGGGGGGGGAGGAGGTGGGTGGGTGCACGTACGTGCCTCCAATTTTGTTACACAAGTTGGATTTCCATTTTCACATATAATGAACTTGCACGCCTGTTACAACTATATGAGAATGCCCTTTGCTACCTATCACCGACATGCATGCCCTTCTCTTAACCCATGCGTGCATCTCGTAATCAACTGCCTTAGTTTTGGTAGCCATCAACCAGATCAATTTCTATGCATATGTTTAGCTACAATTGACCATTCTGACGTTCTCAGTTGCCTCCAAAATTCTAGTTTTGGCTACTCATATGGATATAGAAGTATTAATTGAAATACATAATATAGCATTCTTCTCTTATTCAAATTTCAAGTCGCTACATGCAACTTCCATTTTAACCATGATGTAGGATCCACAACAGTCTCAAAAATCTTTGCAAATGCAGCTCATTAGTGATGGCTGATTTATGAATAAATTTTCTTCTAATATTAATAGTTTTGAACATTTCAAAATTATAGAGTAAACAAAAAGATCCCCCAAGCACCCTAGACTTTTACTTATTTCTTTGAAATACTTTAATATTAGCGGACAAAGAATCGAGTGAACTTGCAACATACAGGAAGTTGAGATAAGATGGATTTATGATTTTTTTTTAAAATGCAACTATTTACATGATTTTTGCTAATACATTATATTATTTCGTATTAGGTATCACTAATTATTTAAATAATTAACTATCATTTAAAAATAAATAACTAATAATTCAACTATATGTTATTTTATTTTACTAGTTATGCAATTATTATAAATTTTACTAATTATGCTATTATTATAAATACACAATTTGTGGAACAAACTCTTTCACTATAATCGGAAAGCAAACACATAATGAAAAAAAATGCTAATATATAAAGCTTAATACAAATAAAACACATGTGAACTCCTAAAGGTACAAAGTCTGTTGATAAGCGAATGAGTTCTCTACTCATGTGCATGCTTGTTCGTCACCATATAAAAAATTTTCTCCAAAAATATTTATTTTTGGGACCAAGTCAATGGTCTCTCATTTCTTATATTTTCTATCTAAACTTATGCAATGATGGAATGTTATGTGAACATCATTGTACAACTTAAGGATCTCCCTTCATCCGGCTCTCCACAGTTGAATCTCCACTCACTGCATCCCGTTATATCCTCCCTTTACCAATTAATATAATGGGGGTTTACATAATAAGTGTTTTAAGTATGCTCAAAATGTTTAGTTCACCTGGAATTTGAAGACTGTTCCTTGCATGATATTTTGCACATTTTTCATAAAAGTGTTTACATCCTCATCTCCTTCCTTGTAGTGTTAGGGAATCTCGGTCTTTCCCTGCTTCGTGAAGTTAAGATAAGCACTTTAAGATTAAAAGTAGCAATGAAAGCAAAAGAGTTTATAATTCTCCAGTATGGACATTCTTCCACTATACAAAAGAATAGCAGGGTTACAAGAATATGATTACAAAAGTAACTCACACTCGGTGGATCACTTAAGCTTAAGGATAGATACTTCCCAAGCTATCTCCCTTTTCACTCAAAGAGGCTCACTAACTCTCAAAATTTTCTCACTTTAAGAAGTGGCTTCTTTCTTGGATGGATAGTAATGAAGGCTCCAACTCCTATTTATACTACTCAACCTTCATAATAAATCTACTTGCATTCAAGGGTGAAGATTGATTCTCTAGAATGCTCCATGCTCTTTAGGAATCTCTACACTCTTCTATTCCCTTATGCATCCTTCTGTACTCTTCCGTAAGGTTCCACACATCTCCAGAATATTGCAGAGGGTTCCACGCTCTTCCACAAGCTTCTAGAGTGTTCTACACTTCTCTAGAGTTCTCCGGAACGTTGTAGGAAAATATATTTCTCCATAGTTGTCATAGCGAGCGCTATAGCGCAAAATAGCGCATAGCGCACAGGTTGCACTATTTTGGTTCTTATAGCGCAGGGGTCCCGTGTAGCGCAAAAATAGCGCGCTATTTTATCATAGCGTAGCCATGAATAGCGCGCTATTTTGCTTTTTCTTTTTTGAACATGCATTTTCGTTTTTTTTCCTTTTTGGAGATTTTAAACATACAGTTTTTTCCTTTTGTGCCTTTTTCCTGTGTTTTTTTTTTAAGATCTTCTTTTCTGTAAGCCAAAAAAAAAAAAAAAAAACATTATAGCGCGCGCTATAGCGCATAGCGCAGGCCTTGCGCTATTTTGCGCTATTCGCTATTGACAACACTGTATTTCTCTAGAAAGATCTATAATTTTCTAGAAACTCTCCAATTAAGGAGGGATCCCAACAAATCTCCCTCTCCCGACTTAATTGGGGTAGTAGTAAATCGACACCTTGACAGCAATTTTCAAACTTTTTTATTGGTATCACCTTGGTCGTAATGTCAGATCAGTTCTCAACTGTGTGAACCTTGCCAAAATGTATTTGCTTTTCCTCGAGGACTTCTCGAATCCAATGATATCTTTTATCAATGTGCTTTGTGCGGGAATGAAATGTTGAATTCTTTGCCAAGTAAATTGCACTTTGATTGTCACACTTCACGACATACTTTTCTTGATCCATTCCCAATTCATGCAACAAGTTCTTCATGCACAACATCTCCTTGCAAGCTTTAGCAGCTGCGATATATTCTGTTTCTGTAGTGGATAATGCAACACACTTTTGCAGCTTTGATTGCCATGAAATAGCTTCCCCTGCAAAAGTGGTTAAGTATCCCGATGTTGATTTCCTTGAATCAACATCACCAACTAAGTCCGCATCTGTATATCCTTATAACACAAGTTTTCCTTTTTCAAAAGCATAAACATCTTTCGGAAGTTCCATGTAGATATCGGAGGATTCTGCAACCCAGTGCTCATTCCCTGGGTTAGCCAAGAAGCGACCGACAACACCAACTACATAAGCGATGTCTGGTCTTGTGTATATCATTGCATACATGAGACTGCCTACTACAGATGAGTATGATTTCCTTTTCATTTCCTTCATATCTTTTTCACTTGTCGGACTCTGCTTCTAACTTAGCTTGAAGTGCCGAGCAAATTGAGGGTTAAGCGGCTTTGATTTGTGCATGTTGAACCTTTCCAACACTTTCTCGATGTACCTCTCTTGGGATAGCCAATAGCCACAACAATCTTTTTGATCTATCACGAGTTATTCTCATCCCAAGGATTTGTTTAGTCAGTCTCAAATTTTTCATGGCAAAACTCTTGCTTGGATCTTTCTTTAAAACAACTATCTTTATGTGATTTTGACTAATGATTAACATATCATCAACATAGAGCAGAAGTATGAGAAAGTCACCACTTACATACCTCTTCAAGAAGACAAAAATGGTCGCTTTCCATCTTTTTAAAATCATGTTCTGCCATGAATGCATTGAACTTCTTATACCATTGCTTTGGTGTTTGCTTAAGTCCATATAGATTCTTTGTGAGGCGGCACACTAGATTTTCTTTGCCTGGAGCTTTGAATCCCTCCGGCTGTTCCATGTAGATCTCTTCCCTGGGTCACTATGAAGAAAGGTCGTCTTGACATCGAGTTATCTTGCACGACTGCTAGGCCAAGGACAACTCGGATTGATGACATCTTTACCGCGGGAGAGAATATCTCTTCAAAGTCAGTACATTTTTCTTGTCTGAATCCTTTGACGACTAACCGAGCTTTGTAGCGAGGCTTTGAACAGTTTTCTTCGGTCTTGATTCTATACACCCACTTATTCTTCAAAGCTATTCTCCCTTTTGGTAGCTCCACTAGTTCATATGTGTTATTCTCATGCAAGGATTGCATTTCTTCTTGCATGGCTATTCTCCACTCTTCTTTATGACAATCACTCATTGCTTTTTTATAGCTTTGAGGCTCCCCTTCATCAATGAGCGTAACGTACTCCTATATGTTGTATCGGGTGGATGGTCTTCTGTCCCTTGAAGATCGTCTCGGCTCGGGTTTGAAGTGCTAGATTGAGGTTCTTCCTGTACTGATTCATCATCAATTTCATGATCTTCAGCATCACTATTTTATTCTATGTTATTATCTTCATGTCGAACTAGAGTAGGTTCAGTGTTCTTACCGCTTCTCAGTCTTGGCCTCTCTGAATTCTTGATATCTTCAATTGTTTGGTCTTCGAAGAATACAACGTCTCTACTACCAATAACCTTGTTAATTGGATTCGATAGTCGGTACCCAAATTGATCCTTAGGTGTACGAAGATAGATACACTCCTTTATCTTTGCATCAAGCTTAGCTCTCTCGTCTTTGAGGATATAAACAAGTTCCCTGCACCCGAACACTTTGGGATTATTGTATGAAGCCCTCTTGCCCGTCCAAACTTCCTCAGGAATGACCCAATCCAAAGGAACTGATGATGTGAAGTTGACAATGTCGACCACGGCCATTATAGCTTCTCCCAAAATGATTTGGGTAACTTAGCACGAGAGAGCACACAACGAACTCTTTCTTCTATGGTTCTATTCATTCTCTCAGCTAGCCCATTCAATTGTGGTGTCTTGGGTGAAGTCTTCTCAAGCCTAATGCAAAATTTCCTGCAATAGACTTCAAAAAGACCTCTGTACTCACCGCCAACATCATCGTACACACTTAATCTTCCGTTCTGTCTCACGCTCCACTAGAGCATGAACTTGTTTGAAGGCATCAAGCACTTAATCCTTTGATTTTAACACGTGCAACCATACTTGAATAATTATCAATGAAGGTGACAAAATGTAGAGCACCACCAATGGATCTCTCAGACATCAAACATACGTCAGTGTGCATGCGGTCTAGAATGTTCTTTCTCTTTGTGGGCGGAGAAGATCTTTCGAAAGAAACTCTGTGTTGTTTTCCAGGTAAACAATGAGCACAAGGATGAAGTGATTTACCTTTCACGTCAGGGAGAAGTTGTTTCCGAGCGAGTATGTGAAGACCTTTCTCATTAATGTGCTTAAGTCGTTTATGTCATGTGTTCATATCATCAGTAGAGATGCTTACCTCTCCTTTGCAGAGTTTAGCTTGCATTACGTACAATGATCCTACCTTCTTTCCTCGAGTCATTATTAAACTTCCTTTGGTGAACTTTCACTTCCCTTCATCATAGTAATTTATCAGATCATCATCATCTAGCTTTCTAGCAGAGACAAGATTGAGGTGGATGGCCGGGACATGCCTCACATCTTTCAAAACAAGCTTGCACCCGGTGCTTGTTGTCAGAATGATGTCTCCTATTCCAACAATCTTGTTTCTATCTTGATTTCCCATTTGCTCCTTGCCAAAATCACTTCTTTGGTAGGATGAGAAGAAGTTTTCATGTGGAGTAACATGGAAGGAAGCACCAGAATCAATAATCCAAGGAATCTCATCACAATCAATGTTTAGAATGTTACTTTCACCAACGAATATAGCAGACCTTCCTTTAATACTATGACAATAGTACTCTTTTCTTCTTGCTTCTTCGTTGGGCTTATTTGGTCTGGCAAAACATTACCGTTCTTTCGGTCTCTTTTGAAGGATCAACATTCGATTTTCTTGTGACACATCCTTGCACGGTAATAACATGCAATTTTTGAGCGTGACTTAGATCTACCTCGAGATTGATGTGGATTTCGGCTCGTACTACATCGACGAGTTTCATTCCTACACTGATTCTCAACAACATTAGCTTCGGGATGGATAGACTTACCTCGTTCCCTTCTCCTTGCTTCTTCACCAAGAAGACGATCATAGCAACAACCTTTCGGTTCAACAGTTCCCACTTAGCATCACTCTTTCCTTCCACCTTACCTTTGTAGATGATGGGTTCATGCAAATCCTTGCAATACAAGTGGTCCTCCATCGTCGGCTTCCAATAGGAATAGTTTTTGGCTATGAGCTTGAACATGTTTCCATCATGAGCGACATTATCCTCCATCTTGAACTTACACGAGCTTGATTACGGCTAAGTATGAACCTGGCTCTGGTACCACTGTTGGGAAATCTCGGTCTTTCCCCGCTTCGTGAAGTTAAAATATGCATTTTAAGATTAAAAGTAGCAATGGAAGCACAATAATTTATAATTATCTAATATGGAGATTCTTCCACTATACAAAAAATAGTAGGGCTACAAGAATATGATTATAAAAGTAACTCACATTCGGTGGCTCACTCAAGCTTAATGATAGATACTTCCCAAGCTATCTCTCTTTACACTCAAAGAGGCTCACTAGCTCTCAAAATTTTCTCACTCTAAGAAGTGGCTTTTTCTTGGATGGATTATAATGAAGGCTCCTTCTCCTATTTATACTACTCAACCTTCATGATGAATGGTGGAGATTACTTGCATTCAAGGGTGGAGATTGATTCTCTAGAATGCTTCATATTCTCTTGGAATCTCTACACTCTTCCATTACCTTATGCATCCTTCCATACTCTTCCGTAATGTTCCACACATCTCCAGAATATTCCAGTGGGTTCAACACTCTTCCACAAGCTTCTAGAGGGTTCTATACTTCTCTAGAGTTCTCCAGAACGTTCTAGAAAACTCTAGATTTTTCTAGAAAGATCTAGAATTTTCTAGAAACTCTCCAATTAAGGAGGGATCCCAACATGCTGATCAATAGAATATTTCGCAGTCCGTTGACCTTGATGGTGATAAGCATTGAACAAATCCTCATTAGTTGGTTCTGCATTCTCATTTTTCATAGGTGAAGGGCATCATTTAAATTTCATTCTTGTTGTAGTGCTCTTGAAACCAATCTGACTCTTCGCTAATGGGAGTTGAATTTAAAGCTATGGTCTAAGAAGAATGTTGCTTGCCATTACCAGCTCAGGTCAATGTTACTATGTGCAAACCAATGGCCACCCTCTTTGAATATTTGGTTTACACATTCCTAATCCGTACTGTTTCTTATATCAATATCCCATGCTCAAATTCCTATAAGTAAAGAAAAAAAAAAGTAGCTTAAAACATCCATCCACTTACAGATTTATGGAATATCTTAACCTGATCATCCTATGATAGCCATCACCGTTAACAATGTTTGTTTGTTATCTTAGCTTGGTCCCTGCTTTTTCCTTTATTTATATGACCTCATGAAATCTTTGCACAAAGAATCGTGCTTGTATCTCGATTGCTTCATAGTCAAGACATGTCTACTAGCATCCATAAATTTCTGTCACTTCTCTCTAAATGTTGCCTTTTTTGAGTTCAGCCAAGCTCCTTTGCGTCCAATCTTACAAATTCTATCAAGTGCAGAAGTTCGAGAAAAGAAGAGGAGGAAGATAGGAAGAAAAGGAAACCCCTACAGCATAATTGCTTAGAAATAGCCATTTGGTCGTTAGGGGTATTGAGTTAAGTTATGATTTGGATAAAAGAAAAAAATTGGAATAGAGAATCTATGGAAATCTGAAGCACATGAACTTTCCACTTCCCAAAGTTCGACTGGCTCGGTTGTGCACGGTGACATAATCATAGATCTTATGCGACATAATATAAGACTTGTCAAATTTATTCACCGTTCAGTTATTTTGTCGAAAGACAGACCTTTTTCAGGGAGTATTATTAACTTAAGCATCAGTGGTGAATTGGGTAGTTCCTGGGATGAATTCTCTTCGCATGTCTTTCTAGATTGTTTTGGCCTCTAAATGAGTATTATTGAACAATCAGTGTAACTATCAAATTATTATAGAAAAACCATTTAATTTTTGTCTCTTCATGTTGAAACAAATTAAGACATCAGCACAATAAATTGATAGCTTCTTCTATTGGAAATTTGGAATATTGTATCCTTTCATATTTTTTAACCTACATGACTGATTGGCCTCTATTATATATTGCTTCAATGTACGCCATGCATATCACAAGAAATTAAGCTCTTCTTGGTTTTGTGTGGTTATACCCTCTTTTTTTGTGTCAAGCAGCAGCAACCTTGTCATCAGTATATTATTTATCTAACATGAGTTGTAACTTAAAACTTCCAGTTTTTCTCTGAGCCTAAATGGAAATTGGAGGTGATATTGCAATACTTTTCAAAGTATCGTCCAAAGGTATCGTTTCCTGTCTGTCTTATATATGAATTCGATTTTTCACCATATGCAAGAAGGATGGTCATGTAATCATAATGGTAACCGTATGGAAAAAACTTGTACTGATTTGATATGGCATTGAAATGCATATCCCTTGTTCAGCGATATATGTACAATCAAACTTTGATATTTTATCTATATTTGTCTAGGCATATGTTCGCACTAGGAGAACTGAATCACCAAAGGATGTAACTATTGAGGACATGTTGAACTACTTTATGTCAGCTGCAAACTTAAAAGTCTTTGCCAAAAAAGTTGCCTTAGAAGATGTTGTACTGTTGTTAGCACATGGGTTTCAGGTGAGCTCAAGGTCGTTGGGTAACTATGTGTCACCTCATTGTTCACATCTTATATTCCTACCCTGTTGTCTTTTAAATCTGTTTTGTATGGACATTTCTCCGTGGATGTTGACAAGCTCTACTTTCTTCTTTTCCTCCTCTTTTTATATATGACAACACACACGAAGGTGTCGCATTTATCAACTTTAGCCTAAGTTGTGCTTAAGCTACATGCTGCTCACCCTACTGGACTGAAGCATAAAATAAAAAATTAATACATGGATACAACTTCTGAAGTTTGACAATCCTAACAAAAACAATTTGACTAAACCTCAATGACATATTTTCTCATTGGGTAGTACACTTCCCTCTTCTTGTTAGGCTCGGTCTTCAATCACTCCTGATGTTTAGTATGCCTCATCTTGCAAGTGTTTTCTTCATCCTCATATCCATGGGCAGTAACTTTTTATTCCTACAAATTTTCTGTAAGCTTGTTCCACTTGAGATGCTGTGTTTTTACTTGTGGGGGCAACCTCTCAGATTTACATTGAACTATGTTTCGATATTGCTACATTACATATGTATAATATCATTAATGAAAGAAATATTAATACAAAGCTGGTTACTTCAGATCGACTTCGCTAAAAATTACTTGTAGCAGAAGCCTGCCTCCTTCGTACGAGGATAATAAATTACGTAAAGAATTTTGAGAGCATTTCAACATCATATTTAAGCCATAACACCCTTTACATCACATAAACATAAAAGGCACCTGTAAGGCTATTACTTGCTTCCACAAACATGCATAACATGATGTTAAAGAGCAATGGTAAATACACTGCACTGTTTGTTTTATCTCTACCCAGAATGTTTTATTCACAACCAATCAAAACCTACCTTTTAGTTCATTCATTTTGTTGTAAAGAAAGAAGCAACAATACATTGCCGATCACTCATTTTGTTGTATAAGAAAGAAACAACAATACGTTGCCGACTATACATTTTACATAATATAACATTAGGCAGTGCCTTGTCGACTGGCATTTCATGGCCAGTGGATATCAATTATCCCCCCCCCCCCCACCCCACAACAGTTAAAATGAAACATAAATTTCAGTTCTTGATTTCTATATCAAGTAAAATGTACATAGTGCGGTTTATTTACTATTTAGCACAACTCAATTAAATGGCTCATGAAACAAGGTCCAGCTACATATTTTGCTTGTTCGATAGAGCAACTTTGGTGCTATCACGATATTATCATTTTATTAAGTGTCTTAATTGTGTTAAAGATGCTCAAGTTTGAAAATTTCAAAACTTATTATGTAATGCATTTGATGAAGCTTTGAATATAGATGGTACATATATTATTGTCAACATTATGAAAATTTTCAGGCTTATCTCTCTCTGCATGATACAAAACAAAATATGAATGATGCTGAAAAGATTCGGTCCAGATCACCTATATGTCATGGCTTGTTATTAGCTTTCCAGAATATTAGAGAAGCTGACAAGTAAGGCTCTATTTTCTCGATTGTCTGCATTAGTAAGTTTGATAATTCTATGTTAGTGCATGAATACAAGCGTCAGCATCCACTTATTTGACCATGGAAGGGCTGTCTGGTTAATCCTAGCTTTACATAAAGCATTTGTTTTTCTCAGATAAATTCTTGAGCAAAATCCAATCAAACAATCTTCAAGCTAGTTTGCTTTGTGTTTGCTATACTTTCAATCACCAAGATCTGTTCCCTTGATAGACTTAAGTTCTCGCTGCATCTCACAGTCGGCGGTCTTTGTGACCTTACACATAAGCATATTAAGTTAGGTGATTCGTTGTTGTGTGGCTTTTAAGATTATCGGACTAATGTCTATATGGCTTTTAGGAGTAACGGACTGATGTCTATATGCCATTCATAAACCACTTATTGATGCTAAAAGCCCAAAATAAATAGAACGTCCTAAAGTAGCATTTTAATTTTACACATACAAGCACGCACATGCATACTGCTATGCTATGTCTTTTTACCAAAAAATGGGAGTTTCATATTCTCAGTCAATAGCGTGCGTGCCTGTTTTGTTTCTGAAGCATTTTAAAACCGACCAAAAAAAAAAGTCAGTAGCAATTACCATCGATAGTGAGTTTAAAAGTAGGTTTTGATTGCTCTGTTTTGAAACATAGCCTTTATTTTATTGGGTTAAATTATCTTCTATATTGTAATTAGTCGGTAATTTATCCGCTGCTAATGAAGGCTCTTATACCATAATATCTGATCAGTTCATTCTAAATTTTTAATAAGTAAAAACTTCTGTTTTAATATTGTTGGATTCTGCAGTTCATATTTTTTGAGATTACAGCCCTATCATTTTGTGCTTCTTGCTTTGCCAATAACCTGTACGCACAAGTTATAAAAATGTCTTGAATCAGTATGGAGATTGAATTAACAAAATGGGGAATTGATCCAATCTAAGGTATACCGGATAATCAGTTCTTTTTTTTTTTTAAAAAAAAAAAAAAAAACTCCCCATTGTTGTTGGAAATGCTCTTAGCATCTTAATTGCAATTGTCTTTTTTGTATTCTGAATGTTATGTAATTTTAGAAATATTTTTTATAGTACTTGAGTGTCTTAACAAAAATTTGGTAGTTAAAATAAAATGACTAAAATATTTTTTGGCCAAATGTATGCAAAGTTTGTTATTTGGCCAAAAGTCCACTTTTTAGTACAAAGGTGGATTTCAGAAGGCTCCACCGCATTTTTCATTTTGCACTAAAAGTTGGCATTTTGACCAAATTCCAAACTTAGCGTATTTTTGGCTAACTGTTTTGCTAAATTTGGCCTTCTCCCTATTTTCGACCCTCAAAAATGTAAAACTCAACTTATAGGGTTGTCTATTTAGTTTGTGTTGCTAAATTTGGCCTTCTCCCTATTTTCGACCCTCAAAAGTGTAAAACTCAACTTATAGGGTTGTCTATTTAGTTTGTGATGTGAGTTGACAGAGTAAGGATTACAATTTCAAGCTCTGATAATAAATGCGGGCATAAAAATCATGTGAATAACTCGAAGTTTGTGTTGGAGTTCGGTGCATATTTTATGTAAGTTTACAAACAAAGCATGTTCTTGGAAGAAAGAATATATATATTTCTTAACAGGTAATATTAAACTCTAAATTTTAAACGAGAACTTCAATGACTTTGTTTTGTGGATATGTTTTTTCATAATGTGATTAGATATTTGGTCTGTTAATGGATACCAAAAAATCCAAAATCATAAGAAAAGTGGATAATTATACGATATTCAGAAAAAACCGAACGCGGAGCGTTCAAAAATTATCCGTCCGATTTTGGTCAAGATTATAGTTAATATTTTGTGTATTTGAATACAACGATAGATGTGTTTATTTAAATTAACAGTTTGTATCATATGATTTTAATGCATATCAATTGCTTTGTCAATTTTTCACACTTTTAATAATCAATGGATTAAAAAAAAATTATGCTAAATCAAACTTTTCTATTTATATTTCTTGGTTTATCGATCAATGATAGATAGGATAATTATTTGATATCCGTCAATATTCAAAAATTATCTCGGATGCGAAAATGTCAATATTTTTTTGCGGAAGTATCAGTCTACCGTTGTATTAAATATCAATTTATTGTGATGGTAGGGAAATAAACAAGCATTGCATATGGAAGTACTATCATAGTTGGGAATCTTTATTCACTAGTGCTGAGTTGAGAAATTAAACCTTTTTTTTCAAAAATGCTACTATAACAAAAAAAAAGTTTTTAATGAATTCTACGCCAAAGACATAATTTTAAGTGGAACCGTGTCTCAAATTACCATGTTATCTCCTTTAATTCCTCCACATTTTCTCAAGTACGTTGTTTTAGCATTTGGACCAAAATCGTTGTCATAGCAGCAAAACTGTTATTATTACAAGATTTTTTGGCACGTGCGATGCACATACATATAAAGTCCTTTATTAAATTATTGAATTTGTATGTAGTTCAACAGAAATAACTGGCATCACAAAGAAAAAGTATATATTTTTTCTTTGTGTTGCCATAGTATTTGAACTTGTAACCTTGTTTTTGTTTGAAAATTTCTGCTTGAAGATATATTTTAATTCTTGTTCGTGGCGAGGTTTAAACTCTTGACCTATCGTTATATGGAATGATATTTTGAAAAATTCATGGTTGGACCAAAAATTCACCCTTTCGAGTCAATTATATACAAGGTTATTATCTTTTTTTTTTTTTCAATGGGGATGCTGGTTGCTTTGTATTTCATGGAATACTGCTGGATCATCAGTGAAATTACCTTATTTCTCGCAAGCCCAAACCCTACACATTCAAGATACATGGCAACCTGTATACCACATACCCAATACAGTTGGTCCTTAAATCACTTCCCTTTTGTTTTTTCGGTCTCCTAGCACTCCTTGTATATACTCATGAAATAAACCTTAACTCGAGTTATATGCATGTTGTTTGTACTTTGAATTCATATGCAATTTTCATTTTCGTTTTCGTTTTCCAGAACTTTGGAGGTCAAAGCTTTTGAGAAAGAAGCTTTGTTTGCCGCAATGACTATTTTATCACTGGAATCTTAGTTTGTAAAGTGTATTAGGCGAATAGCTAGCTATTTTCTTTTCCTTATTTTGTTGTACTAGTCTAACTGGATTGCTGGAAGATAACAATTTCATGCTTTTGTAAATTTAATCTTAGGCCTAAGCATCATCTTCTTTTAAAAGATTCTGTAAATGTATATATAACTCAACATATTTCTTGTGCATTATCATTTCAAAACCATTTGAGGCAGGTGTATTAAGACATATGCATGCATTCCGCCATTGAAATAAAGACACGCGCGCGCCTACACCACACACATACATGCGTGGGCCATTGAAATAGAGGAGGGATCGGGGGCACCTCTGTTGCACCTCCTACCGTTCGTGAGCTACGACGATCCAAATCGAACGAGAATTTGTAGATGTTCAATCAATACATATATAATGATCTATCCAAAATTTGAGTTTGTTCCGACATTCGTACAATAATATATATTTGATGTTTAAATTTAACGGTTCGAATAAATGTCTGAATGGTGAATAATTGAGCTAAGATTTTGAATATGTTACGAATGTCGGACGAGTTCAAATTTTGGATAGGTCCTTAAATATATATGGTTGAACATTTATAGATTCTCGTTCGATTTGGATCGCCATAGCTCATGAACGGATATGAGTGCTAACAGAGGTGCTCCAAACAGAGGTGCCCTCGAACGCTTCTCATATATATATATATATATATATATATATATATATATATATATATATATGGGCAGTGTTCCGCTACACCTTTTATATTGCACGTGAGCTCTCCTCCTGAATCTTAGCCATTCATTCTCTCTCTTGCCACTATGAGTGAGGGAGTTGAATGGTTGAGATTCAGGGGGAGAGCTTACGTGCAATATAAGAGGTGTAGGGGAACTCTCATATATATATATATATATATATATATAGTTCGGGTCCTCTTCTTTTACACGTGAGATTCCCATTGAATCACAGCCGCACATCCACCTTTCTTTTTTTTTTTTTCACTACACAATATTATTTTTTCTCTCTTTCCACTACACAATATAAAACAAAATATGGTTGTGATTCAGGGGGAATCTCACATGTAAAATAAGAGGAGGAGCCGAACCTTCCTCTCTCTCTATGTGTGTGTGTGTGTGTGTGTGTGTGTGTGTGTGTGTGTGTGTGTGTGTATATATATATATACATATATATATATATATATATATATATATAGTAGATTCAATGACACCTCAAATAGTGGAGCATCCCTTTGGCCTTCCTCTTTTCATCATCACTTTCTCTCTCCCTCTTCTAACTCTCTCTTATCCTCCACTACATTCTTTAATATAAATGAGAAGTGGAAATCAGAGGGTAAATGAGGTGCTCCATTTTTGGGTGCAACCGAACGTTTGCCTATATATATATATATATATTAGTGTGTGTGTGTATATATATATATATATATATATATATATATATATATATATATACACATTAGTATGTAGCCCGTGCCGATGACACGAATTTAATTTTTCTTGAAATAACTAATAATGATATGTGTTGATACATGCAATTTGACGGATGATAAATTTATCAAACATAAGAAGTATGCACTCCATTTGTGTGTAGTTTATAAAAAACTACACAAAAACAATTAAATTCCAAATTTTGTAATTATAAAATGGTTTTGGTATTTATGAATCAAAACACAAAGAATAATTTGCACCTCCAATGCTTTTGTATATTTGATTACTCCAAATAAATAACAAACACGGTCTGGCAGTGACGGCAGCAAAATTTTGAACGTATGAAGCAATGGTTAAGAAAACCCTTCATATGAATCATCCTAGTCACATAAGTTACTAAACATGCAAGCTTTTCAATATCCTGAACATTTCCATCCACTTCCTGGCCTTTTCACGGTGATCATATTTGATGTTGGTAAGGAGTTGGCAACATAGCAGTTAATTTTTTTGTCCAGTCAGTCTGTTTAATGGTGCTACTACCTCATTCAATTTTTCCTATTTTCTTTGGCAGACATTTTCCCCTCACTTGTACCCAGAGCCGGCCAAGGGATAGACCACCAAGGCGGTCGCCTAGGGCAGCACAACAGGAGAAGGAGGGGGCAACAAAGTTCTGGCCATCCTTTTAGAAGTACTATTATATAAATAGAATGTAGGGCATATAGCAAATAATAATCTGTATGGTTGGGTGGTAGAGGCTTCGCAGAAAACTTGGAAAGACGTGGGTTCAAGCTTGGGCGGTTGCATAATTTTGCTGTGCAGTGTTTAAGTTTGCCTAGGGCAACCAGTCCTGTTGGGCCGGGCCTGCTTGTACCCAACCTAGGTAAATAAAACTAAATAAAAAGGTTTTGGATGACTGAGATGATGAGAGAAACAAGGGAAAAGAATTTGTGTAACAACTTCTCTACAATCTCTTTTTTGTCTTTAGCATTCTCTACCTTGAAAAACGTAAACATGCAGTAGTATTAGTCTGTAATAATGATCAAACACGAAAAATAACAGCTATTAATGTAAACAAAAAAGATGGAAGGAAGAGAGAAAAAACATACATGTACTTAAAGACAGAAGCAGGTCAACCGGTATGAACTTTTTTTAAGCCAAATAATTACCGTAATATCATTCAAGCTTTTTTTTTTTTTTTTTTTTTTTTTTTTTTCCGGTCTGCGGATACCATGCAAATGGCTAATTGTAGCGTATGCACATAGTAAACTCTTTTAATGTGTCATTTCGAGTTTCGAATTCGCATCGTTGTTACTTCGACATAAGTCCGTAACAGCTGAGCTAATGCTGCGGACTGGGATTAATTTTTTATTTAAGTTGCCTTATGATGATTTGTCCCACAGCGGATCAATGCTAGTGCTAGCGAAGGAACACATAAGTACTATTGGGCATGTTGTTCTGCTTAAACTTTGGCTTATTCCTTTCATGCTATGCGTTGCATATTGCGCTGGTGAATGCCACAAACTGAGGTCTACTACTTACCAAGGCTCGAGGAAAAAGAACCTTACTAACTTTAGTATTGTTGAATGAATTTTTGGTCCTAACTGAACGTGAGTTTGTATTTACTTTTTGAAGCTCAGCACAACACAATTTCCAAACATAGCCTCTGAGATTGCATTTGGAAATAGTTGTACACACGCTTCTCCATCAACTGGTGCACGCAAGCTCACTTGCCTCCTTTTGATTGTAACTTGATCATGAAGGTTGTGTGTGTTGCAACTCCCTTTTTGTCTACTCCTCTAATATATTTAACTCCCTTTCCATAGCGGATTCACCAGTATGAACATAGAATAGCGAGCATAGAAAAAGTCCCATTAAATAAAACATATTCATAGAAATTTTTTGGAAATTTTGATATTGATCATGGCATATAAGAAGATAAATAAATAAGAAAAAAAGAGAGGAATGTGCTTTAAGAGGAAGTAGATAGGCTGAATTTTCCAATGAAACAAATAAACATTGGCGATTGCTAGAATGTGCAGCTCATATACCTAGAGCTCACAAAAAGATGAGACGGTTCAATGTAGTAAATTAGTAATCCCCCATGCACATTTTAGTATTCAAATAATAAAGCTAAAATCCTCTTAAAGCATGTCCCCAATATAAGTTCAATTATTGTTCCGTTCTAGAGAGCTCATTGTTAGAATCGCTAACTACTGCATAAAACAAAGGCGGAAGCAAATAATGAAATTAAAGAGTACCTCCAGCCATTGCTAAGCGAAATCAGATGGGTTTGTATGTTCTTCTTCCTCCAATTTCGATTCTTTATCTCTGATTTTGTTTCCAAACTCTTCTTCTCAATTTAGATGGTATTTTTCGCTTTTTGAGAGGAGGTTCAGTGAACCGTTAATCAGAAAAATAAATCACGTTTTGTTATATCGCTTTGGCCATCATGGAACGGTTACAAAAGTGAAACAAAATTAGTGGGTGGTTAAGGGAAATATGGGCTGTTAATAATGAGTTTATGGCCAAAACAAATGAGCCACAAATCCAACATTCTCCCACTTGGCCCATTTGAGATGAGATATGATATACGAATCATAGCGACAAATCTCTTAGTACGAGAATTAATCTTCCATGTATCACAATATATCAAATTCTCAACAACCACACGCACGCTTAACTTAATGCGTAAACCTCATGTTTACTCTAGGTTCAAACAAATGATATTTCTCAACATAATAACATAAATATGCGCATAAATCCATAAGGAGAAAATATCCAACATAATAAAGTTCAATAACAACATAATGAATGTATTACATAATGGGTGCAAGTCCCATTTTCACTACATGATCCATAAAAATCTTAATTGGCATGCCTTTAGTCAAGGGATCAGCAATCATTAAATCAGTGCTAATGTGCTCGATGATCACTTTTCTTTCTTGAACACGTTCCTTCACGACTAGATACTTTATGTCAATGTGTTTATTTTGACTTCCACTCCTATTATTCTTAGCCATGAAGACAGCAGCTGAATTGTCACAACATTCTTATCGGCCGATTAATAGAGTCAACAACTCTAAGTCCAGATATGAAACTTTTCAACCAAACACCATGCGAGGTAGCCTCAAAGCAAGAAATGAACTCTGCGACCACAGTGGAACTAGCCGTCAAAGTTTGCTTTGCACTTCTCCACAATACGGCACCATCAGCTAGCATGAACACATATCCTGATGTGGATTTAAGTGAATCACTACAGCCACCGTAGTCAGAGTTCGAATAGCCTACCACTTCCAGATTATCAGTTCTTCTATACATAAGCATGTAATCCTTAGTACCCTTAAGGTACCTCATCACTTTCTTTGCAGCCTTCCAATGATCGATCTCTGGATTACTCTGATATCTTCCTAATACCCTAACTGCATATGCAATATCAGGTCTGGTACAGACCTGGGCATACGTTATGCTACCAACAGCTGAAACATATGGAATATTTTTCATCTGTTCTCTTTCAAAGTCATTCCTAGGGCACTGGTCCAAACTGAACCGGTCTCCCTTCACAATGGGTGCTGCACTTGGTGCACAGTCTTTCATTCTAAATCTTTCAAGTACTTTGTTGATATAGGCCTCTTGAGACAATCCCAAAATGCCTCGAGATCTATCCCTATGGATCTTAATGCCAATGACATAAGATGCATCTCCCATATCTTTCATATCAAAGTTTCTTGAAAGGAACTGTTTTACCTCATGTAGCAACCCTTTATTATTAGTTGCAAGCAAAATATCATCCACATATAATACCAGAAAACAAATTTTACTCCCACTAACCTTAAGATATATACATTGATCCATGATATTTTCTTCGAAACCAAATGAAGTAATTATTTCATGGAATTTCTTATACCACTGGCGGGAGGCTTGTTTTAACCCATATATGGATTTATTCAACTTACAAACCAAATGTTCACCATCCTTAGAGGAGAATCCTTCAGGTTGTTTCATATAAACCTCTTCCTCTAAATCACCATTAAGGAATGCCGTTTTCACATCCATTTGATGTAGCTCGAAATCAAAATGAGCTACCAATGCCATAATTACACGAAGAGATTCTTTCTTTGATACAGGAGAAAATGTCTCCGTGTAATCGATTCCTTCTCTTTGAGTGAACCCTTTAGCAACGAGTCTTGTTTTATATCTTTCGATGTTGCCTAGTGAGTCTCTTTTTGTCTTAAAAACCCACTTGCATCCAATGATTTTTACACCATCAGGCAACTCAACAAGATTCCAAACTCGATTAGAAGCCATTGAATTCATCTCTTCTTTCATAGCATTCATCCACAAGTTTGAATCTGTAGAACTTATGGCTTGTGAAAATGACAAGGGATCATTATCGACTCCAATATTATAATCTGATTCTTGTAGGTACACTTCATAATCATCAGGAATACCTGATCGCCTTTCACGAGTAGATCTTCTTAATGGGACTTGTTCATTCTCATTATGAACCAAATCTTGTTCATTCTCATTATGAACCAAATCCTCATTTACAACATGATCTATCGGATTTTGATCAATAATTTGTGGAATTTCTATATTTGGTTGTCTAACACTCGGCTTAACTTGAGGAGCGTGAATGACAATCAATCTATCACTTGAATCAGAGGGTGGAACCTCATAGTGATCTTTTTCAGGAATAATATTCTGAAATTGATCACTCCCACTGATCAAATCATTCTCAAGAAATTTAGCATTTCTTGATTCCACAATCCTGATATTATGGGACGAACAATAGAATCTATAACCCTTTGACTTTTCGGCATATCCAATGAAATACCCACTAATAGTCCTGGGGTCAAGTTTCTTCTCTTGTGGATTGTAGATTCTCACTTCAGACGGACATCCCCAAATGCGTATATGTCGCAAACTAGGTTTCCAACCTTTGAATAGCTCAAAGGGCGTCTTAGAGACAGCCTTGGATGGAACCCGGTTTAATATATATGCTGCCGTCTTTAGAGCATCAGTCCACAAAAATGATGGAAGTTTAACATTACTTCTCATGCTACGCACCATATCAATTAATGTTCGATTTCTTCTTTCAGCTACACCATTCTGGTCTGGAGAACCAGGCATAGTGTATTGGGGAACAATCCCATGCTCTTGAAGAAATTTAGCAAATGGACCAGGTGCTTGTCCGTTCTCAGTGTATCTACCATAATACTCTCCACCTCGATCTGATCTCACGATCTTAATGTGCTTACCACATTGATTCTCTACTTCAGCCTTAAACAATTTAAAGGCATTTAAAGCTTCGTCTTTGGAACGAAGTAAGTAGAGATACATATATCGCGAATAATCATCTATGAAGGTGATAAAGTATTTTGGATCATCAGCATTCATGTCCGGGCAACAAATGTCCGCATGTATGATTTCTAATAAGTCAGAACTCCTCTTGGCACCAATTTTGTGGTTATTAGTTTGCTTTCCTTTAATGCAACTAACACAAGTGTCGAAATCAGTAAAGTCTAGAGTACCAAGTATCCCTTCCTTTACTAACCTCTTAATTCTGTCAATGGAGATGTGTCCTAATCTCCGATGCCACAACATAGAAGAATCCTCATTCATAATACATCTTTTTAAACCAACATTAACATGAATAGAATTATGAGTGGTATCATTTTGCAAGTCAAGATGAAATAAATTATCAGACAATGTACCATAGCCAATAACTTCAGAATTTTTGATAATACTAAAACCAGAGTCTGAAAAGTTAAAGGAAAATCCAAAAGGTAAAAGTCTAGATACAGAAATCAAATTCCTTGCAAAATTAGGAACATAGAATGTTTTTTCTAAACATAAAGTAAAACCACTACTTAAAACCAAACTGCATGTCCCAACGGTTTCCACACGTGAAGCTATCTTGTTGCCTGAATAGATAAGTCTTTCACTGTCCACTGGTTTCCTTAGGTTTGTCATACCCTGCAAGGTATTCGAAACATGGATTGTAGTCCTAGTATCAATCCACCATGTATCATGATTAACATTAACCATATTAGATTCATAACAAACAAATGCTGGAAAATTACCTTTCTTCTCAAGCCAAGCTTTAAACTTAATGCAGTCCTTCTTAATGTGTCCCTTCTTTTTACAGAAGTAACACTTTGACTCCTTCTTCACAACTTGATTCGCATGAATCTTTCCTTTTTCCTTTTCCTTATTGTGATCCTTTTTCTTCTTTGAATAAGAAGTCGTAGCAAGGTTCACCTTTTCGCCCTTTTCCATCAACAATCTACCCTCCTCTTGAGCACACATGGTCATAAGCTCATTAATTGACCATTTGTCCTTATGTGTGTTGTAAGAGATCTTAAATGGGGCATATTGCTGAGGTAGAGTGCACAGAATGTAATGGACCGAGAAAGATTCAGACATGATAACTTCTAAAGCCTTTAGTTGAGCCGCTATATCCCTCATGCGCATGATATAATCACGCACTCCCTTAACCTCAGTGTGCCTCATGGATGAGAACTTCATAATCAAGGTGCTGGCGAGAGCCTTATCAGAGGATGCAAACTGCTCATCGATGGCTTCAAGAAGATCCTTGACTTTAACATGCTGATCGACTGAACCCCTAATACTAGCACAAATCTTGGTCTTTATGAACATAACTGAAAGACGATTAGATCGCTCCCACTTTTCATAAAGATCAATAGCTTCAGGAGTACTATTCTCTGTATGCTAGGTGGTTCGTCTTTCCGAATAACATAGTCAATATCCATCCATCCTAAATGCAGTAACACTCTCTCCTTCCATACCTTGTAGTTATCACCTCTTAATTCAGGAATGTCACATTTAACATCAGAAATATTTCCAGGTAAAATTACTGCAAATAGAAAATATATGCTTATTAACAAAGTAAACCGAAACTGTAATTTTATCACAATTTACCAATGTAAACTATGCACATATGAATCCAGTAACATAAAACTTGCCTGTGGGCTAAAGTCTACTCAAATCAGGTTCATAAATTTAATTTTATAGTGAAACTATCAAATCATTATTTCTTAACTCCTGTGGGTAGATTAAGAAATACAATATGATACATCACCCTAATTAATCATGCAAAACAATAAAATTTCCTGTGGGCAAATCTTATTATGTTACACATGATTAATTACAATCAATGTCTAGTATCCACATGTGATTTCAGTTTATCAGAATTTTTAAATAATTAGAGATGTTGTGGCTACTCCCTAACCAATAAAATTTGCTCAATCACTTGACATTTCACATTGTTTTATACACATATACCTAGCTTACAATGTATAAAGGACACAATTTTTTTTTAGTAATCAGTACAAACAAAAACTATATGTAGACTAGAAAAGAAGAGCAAGTCTACGGGTCATGTTATGGTATGTAAGCCTATGTATATAGGCTGTACATAAAACAATACAATATGTGTATAAGAATAAAGCAACCCACTGTACTATGCTTCGGTCAAAAATGTGTTGCTTTACAATACATATATAAATGCTTCAATAGAAAAAGTGTGCAGTGCTTTAGTCCAAAAATGAGCAAGTGGTTCTTATTTTACTATTATCATCAAAATCAATAATGAATTGGACTGGAGAAACTTTCGCAGCCACTATACTAATAATGGAACCCATGCTTCCTGCCACTCTACCAACTAAAGCAACAAACAAATGGCGCAGCGAATTTTCTCTCTTCCCAGCGTGAAAAAGTCTTCATTCTTTTTTTTTTATTCGACTCACAAATCTCTATTTCATACAAGATTTAATTCATGTCAAAATCTAACATAGCATAAAGCATCTGAAGACTTATTCACGCATGAAGATAGATCGACTAAATACGAAATCGGCAAGGGGATTTCAACAATTCGATGGCAGTCTAATTATTATAGCAAGGCAGAGGCGATTTAGCTCTGATACCAAATGTTAGAATCGCTAACTACTGCATAAAACAAAGGCGGAAGCAAATAATGGAATTAAAGAGTACCTCCAGCCATTGCTAAGCGAAATCGGATGGGTTTGTATGTTCTTCTTCCTCCAATTTCGATTCTTTATCTCTGATTTTGTTTCCAAACCCTTCTTCTCAATTTAGATGGTGTTTTTCGCTTTTTGAGAGGAGGTTCAGTGAACCGTTAATCAGAAAAATGAATCACGTTTTGTTATATCGCTTTGGCCATCATGGAGCGGTTACAAAAGTGAAACAAAATTAGTGGGTGGTTAAGGAAACATGGGCTGTTAATAATGAGTTTATGGCCAAAACAAATGGGCCGCAAATCCGATACTCATTACAATTAGTATTTTAAAATCCAAGACATCACTATTTCATGATATATACATAGAAAAGTAGATTGTCCGACGTACAAAGTCAATTAAAAAAGAACGTATAATTCGCAGATGACCATTACAAATGTGTTGCTTGTTTCATTTTCAACTGGTTTAGTTATAATCAATTTTTAATATAACCCTTTCATAAGCAATAAGGAGTGAATAGTTAGTACTAATAACATGAACAGTAAACACCATGCTCACAACTTTATTGTGTGACATTTTGATTGACACAGGGCATGAGATATTCAAATTATAATATTGCAACAAAAAAATGCTGTAAAAGCCTAAAAATACATTGGACAGTAATGCTTCCCTATTTGGCAGTGTAAGCTTAAGGCTCTATAACCCAGTCTCAATCTGCATTGAAGCATTGTAAAATCCAAATAGCGTACATCTAAAATTAAAGATGTTGTATCCAAATAAGAAGAAAAAAAAACCAAACAAAATTGTCCTACTTATTTTCAGTTCAAAAGTATATAATTAAATAATAAATTTCGTCATGTTTTGTTTGATTATAATTTAGTTTGCTGTATAGGTTTGATGAGCTCTTCATATACCACTTGAATCTTGCTCTCGGTAATGATTGTGTAATGATATGATAATAGTAATTCTTAATTTATTGTAGCAAATTACTTGAAAAAACTACATGATCATGTTTAGAATGCAGTAAAACCTAGTTTAAAGGAAACGAAGTAGACTAAAATTGATCTTCTTTGTTGTTGAATTTTGAACATTGAGCATATAGCAGTATATAAAGAGGAGAGGTCAGTTACCTAAGTGGTGACTTACAGAAAGCAAGTTGAAATGTCATGATTTCAGAAAAACTTCTATCGAATTTAATTACCAAAATATGCATACAAATTCGAGCAAGTAATAAAGAATAATCACAGGAGCAACCCAAGGATTCAAGCAATAAAGTTTTTTAAAACCAACTGAAAGAGGAATGGTTTCGTATTTAGGTATGCAATTTGACTTAAAGCAAAAGGAAGCAATTATACAAAGTCAAGAGCAGTCAGATCATTTTGCCAAACATTCTATGCGCAAACAAATATGAGTGAGAAGTTAAAAGCGAACACACCAAAACAATGGACACCATGGAATACATACTCTAAAACTAAAACATACTAATTTGAATGAAAATTTAAAACCAAATATTTGTTAATAAAAATTTAGTCAATTGCGGTTTGTGTACAAAATTTAATTAGTGCATTATTTGTCTTTTGTTTATGCAAATTTCATACCGGGAAAAAAGTACAATATTTATGATGATTAACCGAAGTTAATTGTGATGACCACCCATAACCCCTGCACTAAACAAGAGGAATAATGCGCTGAAAAGTGTGCTAGGCAGCTATCGATGATCATCAGAGTAGGTAAACAATATCGGAACCTGTCGTAGAATTCACAGCGCAAGGATAAAATATAATAGAACATATACAACAGGTAATAGTAATGAAGCATCATATAACAAACTTTTGAAACTTTCTCAATATCTTGAAAGGTTATCCAACTGGTATTAAAGTTTGTACGTAAGGCCTCACTACAACCCTCATAGAGCACTCAAGCAACAAAAAAGAAATACTAGATAGTAATAAAACTGGTACGCCGGCCTCCTGCTTACCTCCGCACAACAGCATCGTCCTCACTAATCACCTGTAACCTGCTACTTAGTCTGCCCATCCACAACCGGATGAACAACCCAAGATAATAAGAGGAGACATAAAACCTTGAGTCAGACAACAGTCTTAATGAACGATAAAACAACTAACAAACTTCAACAATAAAGTATATGAGAATATGTAGATTAACAAACTAATCTACCAAACACCAGAGAATAACTCAATTCCCGTCTTCCCCACATCGGTCAGTGATAGCCTTTACGATAACATTTCAGTCATACATCCATGGAAACCAGAACACCCATTCAATCATGGTAAGCACTCATAACATCCAGATTATATATATATATATAATGTAAACCATCCTGATCGGATTCAATATCCCTCAAGCACAAGCCCCAAAGGCCTAAACCAATATCAAATAAGCACTCAAGAAACATCTCCTTCGACATTGGACAATCTACATGAGACGGTACAAACAGAACTACCAATCATCCATGACTGACTCTGGCTATCACCGCCAATCCTGCTTTGAGACCATCGTTAATTGTATGATGGCTAACCATGTAATATATCAAGGGCTAATGGTAACCCTAGTTCTAGCATAAACTCCATACGCCTTTCAACGATACATTTGTATGTCCAATCTTGACAACTAGCATTTCAAAGATACCCAGGATATTCGACCTACTACCGGTCTTTCGGGTGCCCCCATCGTACCCTTGCTTTGAGCCTGCTAGAACTTATGATAACGATAATCTCTCAGCCTTCTCATCTCTAGTCATCCAACTTGACGACTTTTCATAGCCCAAGCAACCTTTTCGAGCAACCATTATCTACCAACTCACAACCTTTGAGTTGTCACCTCATTCGCTGTTCTACACCGATCAACGAACTCCTTTCAACACTTCGAACCTTCCAACTTGAATTTACTTTGAAGTCACATCATCATCGAGCAAGTTACACCACTACGTTGTGGCTTGAGTAGGGTTCGGGGGTTACCCCCGGAAAAAATAAATTTTCAAGCTCTTTTCTTCAAATCGAGTCGTACCCGAAAATATGAATTTTCAAAAAATGACCCTATGACCGATCCCTGACCATGTTCGACCGACCCCTTACCTGGGTGTACGACCGACCCTTCATTCAGGTTCATGACCGACCCACACAACAAAGACCGACCTAACTATTCTGCTCGACCCGAAGCGGCTCGACCAGGTCCATGCTCGAACCCATATGCTTTCTCGACCCAAAAGCATGACCGACCAGATTATGGGTGCACAACCGACCCCAACCACATCCATGTCTTGACCGACCCATGCTTCAGACCGACCCATTCATGCTCGGTCCCCTCTGCACGACCGACCCACTGTGCTCGACCTACATGCAGGACCTACCCACTATGCTCGAACCTGCATGTTTGACCGACCAGGCCTGTTTCTTTTCCTCCAAGAAATATTTCCATGGTCCGATCGACCCACCATGTCCGACCCTCTATGTTCGAACCAAAACCTGCATTCCCCAATGCAACTTCAATTTTGACCAAAACTTCGCTAAAACGATTCGTTCGACGAAACCAACTCAGCCAGTCCATTCAACATCATGAACATGTTATGAAACCACTAACATCGCCAATTTGGCCATTTCACCAATAATCATGTAAAATCCCCCAAATCATCATAAATGTACATATGAACAAAATCATGGATCTAACTTGCATATTCATATGAAATGTTATAGAAATTACCTATCTAAACTTGCTAGATCAGATCATGAGGTGATTAATATGAAAATGGACTTAATATGATATAGATCTATGGAAAAACACTTGAATTTGATGAGAAACATGCACAAACACTCATATACTTTATTGCATTCATGTGAGAGATGTAAACCACTCACCGATTTGCCAAAACAAGCTAAAATTGATGAAATAAGAATCCAGACAGCAAGCATCTCGCACCAAACACCTTGATCTGATGAATCTTGCCTCAATTGATGTAGATATAGCCTCAAATGGTGTAGATCTACGATTTCCCTCCTTGGATTTTGATTTTTTTTAAATGATGGAAAGGTGTTAGAGGAAGGAGGAGCTCAAGGCCTCCTAATGAGAGAATGGAAAACTAAAACCATTTCCCATATCCCTTACCTCCTATTTATATCTTTCCAATAGCCCACCAATGGGCCTTCCCAAATCAGCCCATTGTGGCTCTCCAAACCTGAACAACCAACTGAAAAACCTTAAAACAGCAATTCCTCCCAAATCGCTTAGCCAAATCTTTAATGTAACCACTCTACGGAAAGGAAATCATCAATTACTTTTCAATGGCACAGGTCTCACCCTCTTATTCGACCTGAGTCCAAAGTTATGCTTTGTACAAGACTGATAGGGGCAAAATGGTCACAAACAAAATTGGTAAAAATTATGGACATGTCTCACATCCCCATAAGCAACATAATAAAATATGAGAATGATCCAACCCTCAGGGAATAAAATAAAAATATTTAACGATATTCCGAAATGTAAAATGCGGGTTGTTACATTAATCGTCTTCTTCTCAATGACAACAAAAATGTAATTAAGCAAGTTTTCAGAATAATGAAGTAAACACTAACGACAACACATTAACCATTGCTAGGAAGGAATTAACAACATCAAGTTCTAAATCATAAATTACTTAAAAACCCAAAGTTAAGTAAATATATTCAAAAAGAAAACCTAAATTGAGGCACGCCTGCTTTTCCACACCATCAACTCGCGTCGTCTCCTTGATTGTTCATTTAGTTCTTAATTTTGTTAAAAAATTCTTCCCCTTTTTATGTTAACCGAAGAGAATCTAGGGTTTCAACGTGACTTTATGGTGACAACATCGATTGGACGTTAGAGATGAATGATCAAAAATTTAGCAAGAAGTGTTTTTCTTCTAATTCCAGGAACATGGGGAAGAAGGCTGAAGGGTTTTCGTGGAGCAGAGAGAAATGTGAATAATGCGTTGATCTAACTAATCATTATGAAATCTTGGTGGATCGTGCGAGGGAATTGATGTATGTGTGCAGATCAGAGCCTTTATTTGTTTATGCTGAAAATTGTTGGGGTTTTGTGCGCAACGGAGTTTGACAAAACATCAAGAAAAATAGGATCTTTTTCACCTAGTCACTTGGAGATGAATGTGACTGAATAAACAAAATACAACAAAAATAATATCGAGTATATGAACGCATGATATTACACCTAACCACCCTCTTTATTGATTTCAAAAAAAAAAGTTGTTTACAACCGATCTCAACTATCATTACTGTAATGACCCGCATTGGCAAGGGTATTATAATTAATTTATTTAATTATACAAATAGTGATGTAGGTAATTAAATGGTCATGGAATTAAATAAGAGTGAATATTTAATTAAAATAATAAATTAAATAATATATTTAATTCTGAAATAATCAGAATTGGCTGAAATGGCGATATGGTGTGAACTGGATCATCTGTGATATTTAATTCAGCTTGGAATTTAATTTGAATAACGAATATATTATATAAACGACAGTTTGAACGTAGAGTTATAATATAATTAAAATCGAGCTTGAAATGGCGCTGCAGTTCGTAAATTGGCGATTCGAACTTCAACTGAATGTACAGGATTCGTTTTAAGCCGGATTTCTGTGAAACAAGAAACGTTAGGAGCTGGTGGAGTATATCTTACTAGTGGAAGAGAAAATTCGGGATTTCGTCGTGTAGATTTTGATTTATGTCCAAATCAAATTTTAGAAAAGTTGCTGTGGAATTCCTTTATAATTTATAAAGGAATTATTTATATTTTAAAAAGGAATTTCAATATAAATCGAATATCGGGTTGACCCAGATTTGGAATATCAAGTTATAAATCCCAGTAGAGCTGTATGATATTCCACTGTGAATATAGACGATAATATTTAATTATAAATATTTAATTTAATTATATTTAAATATATTTATATATTTAAATAGGCTAATTAGGGCTTTAAAAATACCCGGTTTTGCAAACGAAGTCGGAATTCGACGAAACTAGTTTTGTTGGATCCGCAATGTCAAATAGTTGTTAGATTTCCAGTTTCGTGATTTTTAGAGTCACTGTGCGGTCGTACGGATTTTTAGAGTGGAAAACAGTCAGTATTTTGACAGTTAAAAATACGTTGTGTGGGCATACGGAGTCAGAATTCGATGAAACCAGTTTCGTTGGGACCGTAATGTCAAACTCTAGCTGCATGTCCAGTTTCGTGATGTTTGGGTATTATATGTGATCATAGGAATTTAAAGAGTGTTAAATGATCGAGATAAATAATAAATAAAAATACTTAGCTTACATTTCAAGCTACCCGTATCCCTATAATACCCCAACCTATTCCTTAACCTAATTCATTCCCTCAGAAGTCAACAGGGGTCGCGCCTCCGTTTTTTCCCAAACGAAAATTTCTGGAACTTGAAATCAAACAAAAAATATATAAATCCTGAGATGTACATATACGAGTTCGGGGTGGATTTCTCTTCAATCCTATATCTATTTCGTTGAACTCGAGTGGGGTTTTTCCCGCTGTTACTCCAGCAGCGTTAGCTAGGGTTGTGAACTGAGAGAGATTCAAGCGTCGACCCATGTAGTGAGCAGTGTTTTCGAGTTTAGGATGGAAAGAGGTTTTGATTTTTGGTATTTTGGTGAGATTCGGTGGTAGTTTGGGATTTGCATCTGCTGGTGGACGTCGAGTTCGCAAGGTGAAAGGAGGGGTGCGAGCTCAGTAAAACGGTGATGGATGTGGAGTGTTTTTGGAGAGAAGGAGAACGGTGGAAAGTTTACAAGGGTCGGTGGAGTAAGAATGGAGACTGGGTAGGGGAGATGATCGAAAATGGCATTGATTTTTGTTACTGGAACTCACAGCATCGCGTAGAAGAAGGATTTCATGGGTTCGGGTATGTTGGGCCTGACGTGTTGGGTAAAGCCCATTAATTAAATTGCATTAAGTATATTTATATTCATGTATATAAACTTGCTAATAGTATAACTTTCACATATGTTATCGGAATTGGACAAAACAAGATCCGACAGGATCGTATGGACGGACACTACCCAATGGAACTGACGGGAAGTGGATTAGAGCTCGTTTGTATTTATGGCGAAATAAATTATTTGATTCAAATCAAATAACAGTTTATCGTTCTTTAACGATGAACTGCAAATGTGAGTAAATCTCACCAACTTTGAACAGTTATATTTTTATAACGTATTGTTAGAACTGTTAATCATCTGTTGATTGTTGTATGTTGACTGTTTGATTGAACTGCTAGTCAGTTAGTTGAATTTCTATATTGATTCTGTTTAACAGAATATATCATATGGAACTGAAAGTGATGTTATCTATATTGTTTAACATCTGTGATGCAGGGAAACAGGTAGGAGGAACCCAACTGGGTTCCTCAACATTTATTTTACTATTTTTTATATATTGTGATATATGATGTGATATATAATCTGTTGTCGATTATATGTGTTTGGATGATACTGATCATCGTGATTTGATATGTTGAATACCATAACATACCGAAATGTTGATAAGGGAATATTTTCAAAGTGATATTTGAAAATAAAATATTTATAAATGGAATATTTATAAATAAGAAATATTTATAAATTGGAATATTTATAAATAGGAGATATTTAGAAAAAGGGAAAACGTTATAAAAGAAATCTGTTATAAGAAGGAAATCATTTTTAAAGTGGAGAACCATTACTAAAAGTAAATCTTTAAAATGAATAAATGTTGTTAAAAAGGAAATCTTTATAAAGCGAATAAAGGAGTTAAATCGAATATGGTATTCGAAAGGAGTTAAATCGAATATGGTATTCAAAAGGAGTAAATCGAATTAGTTATTCGAAAGGAGTTAAATCAAATATGGTATTCGAAAGTAGTAAATCGAATTAGTTATTCGAAATGGGTTAGTCGAGTCGAGTCAGTTGAATAGAGTAATTGAATATTTGTTATTCGAATTAGAGTTAACCAGTTAGAGTTAAACCAGTTAGAGTTAACTAGATGGAGTAAATCAATTAGAGTTAACCAGATGGAGTTAATCAATTAGAATTAACCAGTTAGAGTTAACCAGTTGGAGTTAATTGATTATAGTTAAAGCAAATAGAGTTAATCGAATATAGTTTATTCGAATAGAAAGTAAAAGGAGTTAATCGAATATAGTTTATTCGAATAGAATAAAGGAGTTAATCGAATATAGTTTATTCGAATAGAATAAAGGAGTTAATTGAATTTAGTTTATTCGAATAGAATAAAGGAGTTAATCGAATATAGTTTATTCGAATAGAGTAAAGGAGTTAATCAGATATAGTTTATTCGAATAGAGTAAAAGGAGTTAATCAAATATATATATAGTTTATTCAAATAGAATTAAAAGAGTTATCGAATATAGTTTATTCGATAGGAGTTAAGTGAATAGAGTTAGAGTTAAATCAAAAGAGTTAAGTGAATAGAATAAATTGAATAGAGTTATCGAATATACCTTATCGAAGGAAAGAATTATCGAATAGAAAAGATTTGAAAGAGAGTTACGTAAGGAAGTTTGTTAAAGAATTAGAAGGGTGAACTTTGTCTATTTCAAGGTTAGAAACGTTGTTCAGTTAAGGTCTGAGAGGTAGTATTACCCCAACTTGATTGACTTCATTTTTAACTAAGGAATGGTTAAGGTTCGATAGTAAAGGATGGTTAAGTGAATTTAGTAATTAAAGGAAATGGTTTGAGTTGACATCGCGATGGTTTGTTTAAACATCTGTCTAAGTCCAATGAAGAAGCTTTGGAAATGTTTTCCAAATAAGAAACTAGAAATGTTTTCTAATAAAGAAAACAAGAAATGGAAATGTTTTCCATTGTTAATAACGTATATTTTCCAAATTTAGAAAATAAGAAATATTGAATATAAGGAAACAAGAGAAAAGTAAATTAATGAAATAAAGAGATAAATGTTGAATGATGTTTGATCGATATAAATTTCCATTTGGAAATAATATCGTTGTTTGCACACCTGTTTTTCTTCGATAGTTAAATCACAGACTATCGAAGTTTTAACCTTTTTAACGTTGTTATTATGGAGAGACCGGTTGGATTATTATCCAAAGAACCACTCTGTATTGGCATAAGCGTTGCGAATCATATATGCCAAAGGAAATTGAAGACGGAGTTTTGCAAGGGCTATCCTTTTTACAGAATAGTGCCTTTGGTTCATCCTGTTCCTGGATGACTTGTATGGACGGATGTCTGACAGAGTATTTCCAGACGATCACGTATATTGATTTCTCCAACCGTACCAAGAGTGGAAGCGGAGAAGGAAACTTCTTTTAGCTAACACATAATGTATGGTTGAGGACGTCAATCGGTGATTTGATGGATTTGACGATGTGGCATTCAAAGTGAATCTGGTGTGATGATAAAGCGTAGCTTCTAGCCTCACAACCGGTAAATGACAAAAATCGAGCAGGCTGCATGGCTAAGTCGGTCGCACCAAAGTAGGGTGTATAATCACCTGATCTAGAGTTTCATTTATTTCTAAAAATCTATTGTTGATGTTGTCCCATTCGGGAAACGGTTGCTGATCCCAACCGTTGGTGATATACATTCGAAACACTCAAGCGAAATGAGTGGTCGGTCATGTGTGGCCGGGTTGCAAGATGTTCTTGTTGAACCCAGTGTATTCCTCTCTAGAGGTACACTAGCGAAAGGTAGTTCCATACCTTGTCATAGTTGGAAATCCATTACCCAATACGTGTTTGCGATTTTGATTGTATACTATATATGTAGAACGTGAGATGAAAGCGTTTCTGCTAGATGATTATTATATTGTTTGATAGACATTATTATATTATCAAAAGGTTTTTGATATAAAGATAATTTGGATTCTCATAAGGGAAAAACTCGTTCCGTTATACAGCGTGGTCTTATGAGATATCGATTACCTGCTTGAACTGTTTTAAACTGTTTTACTCACACCAGTCCCATGACTGACCCGGAGTTTATTTTGTTTTGTTTTCCCTAAACTCTTGGGTGCCCAATTTTGTACGGGCAGTCAAGTAGTCAGGATTTACAGATATACTGGAAGAGCTTGGAGCAGGAGGCTTCAGGATCATATAGCTATAGTTATTTCCGCTGTGTTGTAAGTGCTGTACTTTGATAATAATATGTGTATTCAAGTACATATTTGTATTTCAAAGTTATGTTATGAAATATATTTATTCGTTCCGCTGTGAGATTCGTGTTACTCTGATATTGTGTTCTTCTTTTTCTTCTTCTATTCTAAGTTTCTATCTTATCTATCCTCACCCTCTAATTTCTTTCATTAATGACCGGTATTTTTCGACGTTTGGTTAGTCATCATTGAGTTTATAGCGATAACCAAAGTCGTCAAAATCCCGGGTCATTACAGTTGGTATCGGAGCTTAAGTTAAGTGAATTACCTTGGCTCTGTGGCGTGACTCAGTAGAGATGGGGTTAGAAATACCCTAGATTGAGTTGAGTGTATATATACGAGTGAACGTATTTGTATTTGATATAAAATTGTTTTATATTGTGGAGATTCATCTGTTGAGTCGTTTATGAGTTCTGGTCGATCAGTTTGATCCACTGTATCGGTAGGAGTTTATAAACACTCGAATACGATGGGTTGACACGATATGTTTTGAAAGAGGGTAAATTAAAATAAGTTTACCCAAGGTATATCTTGATATAGAGAAGATATATATATATCAAAATTATAATATAGTGGATATATGGTTGTTATTATAATCGAGTAAAGATTATAAATTAAATGGTTATGTAAATAACCAATCAGAATTCATATAAGTGAAATACGTGAAATCAGATGAGTTAAATCTGAAATTTAAACCAGAAATTGAATTAAAATTCTGGAAAATTGGATAAGTGTTTGTAAATGGATTTGGATTAAAAACAAGGAAAATTTAAGATCTTGGGAGATTTTAAATTGTTTTACAAGCAGTGTGAATTATATTTTGAAATGAATTTCAAAGTGGAAATGTTTAGAAATGGTTTTATAGTATTGAACTCACTTCGATCGCTGGAAAATAGATTCTGATGATGACAGCTGCATCATTAGTATTCATTTTTGAGTTGTAAGTGACGAATTACTACCAGAGATACTGTTCTGAATTTGTTTTGGGAAAGACAAGTTGTGTTGAATTTCAAAATGGGATTTATAATATAGAATTTGAATAATAGAATTTGAAATTTTAAATAGATTTGAATTATTAACTTGTTTTAAAAGAAATAAAAACGAGAAGTTCCTTTATAAACGAAGTTTATAAATAGTTCTTTTATAAACGAAGTTTATAAATGAAGTGAAAAGAATTATCATTGGATAATTCAGAAATAAAAATACAAGTGTGAAATTTAAAGGGAAATCTATTTTCCAACGGTAGAAATATCGATTTCAAAAGGAATTGAAATCGAGACTTATTTAAAGAATGAATAAAAAAAGTTTGAAAAGGAATTTGAATAAAGGAAGTTCAAACATAGAATGTGAATAAGAAAATTCAAAGGGGATTTGAATAAGAAAATTCAAAGGGGATTTGAATAAGAAAACTCAAAGGGGATTTGAATATAGAAATTCAAATGAGATTTGAATAAAGAGGATTTAAATAATGGAAAATGGAATATAGAATTCATATAGAGTAATAATAGGATTTGAATATAGAAATTCAAAGGGAGTTTGAATATATGAAATTCAATGGAATTGAAATAGATTTGAATATAGCAATTCAAATAGAGTTTGAATATAGAAATTCAAATGGAATTTGAATATAGAATTTGAATAGAATTTGATATATAGAATTTGAATAATAGAATTTGATATATAGATTTGAATAATAGAAGTGACATAAAATTTGAATAGAATTGAATAGGATTAACTAAGTCGAAGAGGAATTAGTTAATCGAGTTTTGAATTTGAAGTTGAACTTTGAAAGGTGAATTGGATTTGTAAATGGATATTCGAAATCGAATATAGACCTTAAATTTGAAATTTGGATTCAAATTAGTTAATAAGCAAGTTAAATTATATTTGAACATGTCATGTTCAAATATAAAAGTGAAATAGACTAAAGAGTTAATTAACAAATTAATTAACGAATTGAGTTAAAACGATGTGGCATTCAAAGTGAATCTGGTTTGATGATAAAGCGTAGCTTCTAGCCTCACAACCGGTAAATGACAGAAATCGGGCAGGCAGCATGGCTAAGTTGGTCGCACCGAAGTAGGATGTATAATCACCTGATCTAGAGTTTCATTTATTTCTAAAAATCTATTGTTGATGCTGTCCCATTCGGAAAACGGTTGCTGATCCCAACCGTTGGTGATATACATTCGATACACTCAAGCGAAATGAGTGGTCGGTCATGTGTGGCCGGGTTGCAAGATGTTCTTGTTGAACTCAGTGTATTCCTCTCTAGAGGTACACTAGCGAAAGGTGGTTCCATACCTTGTCATAGTTGGAAATCCATTACCCAATACGTGCTTGCGGTTTTGATTGTATACTATATATGTAGAACGTGAGATGAAAGCGTTTTTGCTAGATGATTATTATATTGTGTTGATAGACATTATTATAATATCAAAAGATTTTTGATATAAAGATAATTTGGATTCTCATAAGGGAAAAACCCGTTCCATTATACGGCGTGGTCTTATGAGATATCGATTACCTACTTGAACTGTTTTAAACTGTTTTACTCACACCAGTCCCATGACTGACCCGGAGTTTGTTTTGTTTTGTTTTCCCTAAACTCTTGGGTGCCCAATTTTGTACGGGCAGTCAAGTAGTCAGGATTTACAGATATACTGGAAGAGCTTAGAGCAGGAGGCTTCAGGATCATATAGCTATAGTTATTTCCGCTGTGTTGTAAGTGCTGTACTTTGATAATAATATATGTATTCAAGTACATATTTGTATTTCAAAGTTATGTTATGAAATATATTTATTCGTTCCGCTATGAGATTCGTGTTACTCCAATATTGTGTTCATCTTCTTCTTCTATTCTAAGTTTCTATCTTATCTATCCTCACCCTCTAATTTCTTTCATTAATAATCGGTATTTTTCGACGTTTGGTTAGTTATCATTGAGTTTATGGCGATAACCAAAGTCGTCAAAATCCCGGGTCATTACAATTACAGACAAGTACAGCGGAACCAATAACCATATTGAGAAATAGGTAGAGAATATCTAACGACTAAATAATTTGAGGAGAAAGATAATGAAGAACAATGACAAATTTTCCACACCTAATAAAGATATTACTTAGGCCTTTTATAGAGTGAATTGCTTCATACCCAAGTTTTCCTGATCTCCAAGTAAACTTGGCATCCAAATTATCATCTTATATATCATAAATTTATTTTGATAAACACCAAATAATCTTTTCCTTAATTATCCCATAAATATAGCAACAAATCTCTCCACAAAATTTTCATAGATACTTTGTTTCCCATAATTGTGATTTGTGTCTCACAAATTTCAAGATTCCACCTTGATACCAAATCACAACATCTCCTCCACTCAACAACAGCCAACTTAGCTCTCACTTTCAACCTTCTTTTCTCAATTAACATCATTACAAACCTCCAGCATCGCCCACTAATGGTGCACCTCCCTCATCCGTACAACATGACAATAGCGATCTTCAAAAGCGTTTGTAATGCCACAAAACCCTCATCTCGTCTTTGTGGATTTCACAAGTCGACATCCGTCTTTCGTTTGACATGATCTCTTCATCTCCGGGATCCCTCGAGCATCATCAACATCTATACCCTTGTCAATACCATGACCCTCCACCTTAGGTACATCAACAGTGACCATATTAACCTCTCCACCTTGCTGTGGACTAGGTTCTTCAACCGTCACCTGCCTTCCACTGTCGACCGCCGAACCGACCAAAATATATAATTTCTCTCTTCCAAAACTCCTCACATCATCACACGACCACCCTTCTTCACTCTTAACACTCCATCTCGAGTCTCATAAGTGCAACGACAGTGATCTAACTGATCGAGAGATATGAGGTTATGCGAACAAGTGGGTATATGCCTCATAACGACCGCTTCTCTCACCACTCCATCATGCATCTGAAACCTAACAGCTCCAACTCCACAAATTGATAGATCTACTCCATTGGCCGTCTTTATCATGTCAACACTCTTCTCATATGAAGAAAAACTTTTCACATCTCGGCATATGTGAAAACTGGCTCCTTAATCCATTTTCCAAGGCTCCACAACACCAAATAGGACATCACATGAAGAATCGCTTTCGGTACCTTCAGCAAAGCCTACCTGTGCCTCATCACTGTTATTATCACCTTGCGCCTTCTTTTTCTTCTTCATCTCTCGTATATATGAATAACAATCATTGCGCTTGTGACCTTCCTTCTTACAATGGAAACACGTGATTGCACCTTTACCTTTGGCTCCCATTTTCTTCCAAACCGTATCCTTTGAGTCCCTTGCTACCATCGCCTCAGTTTGAACCGATTTCAACTCCGACCCTTTTCTCCTTAGCTCCTCATTCAGAAGACTGCTTCGAACCGTTTCCAAAGAGATAGTTTCATTAGCATTGGAATTACTCAATGAAACTACCAAAGTCTCCCAGCTTTCCAAAAGAGAACTCATCAACAAAAGAGCCTGCAACTCATCATCAAAATTGGCCTTCAAATTTGTCAATTGACTGATCACATCTTGAAATTCGTTCATATGCTCTGCAACAGACTTCTCCTCATCAATCGAAGTTGCACCAACTTTCGAACCAGAAAAGCCTTACTTGTAGCATTCCTCGACTCATACAAAGATACCAATTTGTCCCACAGCGCTTTCGTGGATTCACAACTGGCCACATGGTGGAACACTGAATCATCCAAATATTGAAGAATCAACGCAATTGCCTTTTTGTTCATTTTCTTCCACTTTCCCTCATTCATATTCGAGGGATTCTCCCTATCTCCATCAATGGGATCATGCAAATCATTGAGATATAAAATGTCCACCATCTTCGGCTTCCATATACCCGAATTCTTCGCATTCAAAATAGTCGTCTTTGAAAGCGTCATCATCTCCGACATCTACAGTCTTCGATCCAACAAACACTCCAAGCTATGTGATGAACTGAGCTCTGATACCAACTGTTGGGGTTTTGTGCGCAACGGAGTTTGATAAAGCGCCAAGAAAAGTAGGATCTTTTTCACCCAATCACTTGGAGATGAATGTGATTGAAAAAAAAATACAACACAAATAATATCGGAAATATGAACGCACGATATTCTACCCAACCATCCTCTTTATTGATTCACCAAAAAAAATTGTTTATAATCGATCTCAACTATCGTTACAAATAAGTACAGTTGAACCAATAACCTTGAGAAATAGGTAGAGAATATCTAATGGCTAAATAATTTGAGGAGAAAGATAATGAAGAACAATGACAAATTTTCCACACCTAATGAAGATGTTACCTAGGCCTTTTGTAGAGTGAATTGCTTCATACCCAAGTTTTCTTGACCTCCAAGTGAACTTGGCACCCAAATTGTCTCCATATATGTCATAAATTATTTGGATAAGCATCAAATAATCCTTGCCTTAATTATCCCCCAAATGTAACAACAAATCTCTCCATAAAATTTGCATAAATAATTTGTTGCCCTTGATTGTGATTTGCGTATAACAAATTTAAACAAAAATAATTCTCAACTTTTCTTTGTCTTTCAAAGGAATTTTATTAGATACACACACATATATATATAATACATATATATATAATACATACATATTCATATATATATATATATATACACACACATATATACGTATATACATGCATATATATATATAGCAATCTTTTCGCATGTTTTTCACTTAGTAATGGCGGATAAGCGGGATTTCTTCCCGCCGAAACCTATATCAATTCCAAATCTGAATCGCAGTTCTTCTCAATCTAAATCTGAATCTAATCCAGTTGATTCTTCATCGAAGGTTAATCATGGATCAGATCTGAAGTCTTTAAAGTATGTGATGCTATCACTTAGTCGTATCATTATTTCGGAGGAGATTTTCAATGAATAGGAGGAAATTTGGTATGACACAATTGCTTTGCATCTGATAGAGTTCAGATTATCTGTTATGAAACTGAAGGATTATATTCGTAAAGTTTGGGAGCCGAAAGGTAATTTTATAGTTCATATTGTTAATGGATTTCACTTTACTGTTCAATTCGAAGATTCCACGGATTTTGCTTCTGCAATCATCTACATACTCTTATTTTGGAAACTTGCTGATTATTGAGAAATGGTACCCTGGATACGACTTTGCTAATTTTACTTTTGATAAGGTCTAGATCTGGTTGAAGCTTTTTAATGTGGATATGGAATTGTGGTCTAATAATGCTTTATCTATGATTGCTAGTTATATTGGGGAACCTATATGCTTGATGATAATACTGTTCATAAGAAGATAACAAGGTTTGTAGGAGCACTTGTTTGATTGATATTGCATCTGAGTTTGCATGATAATATTCCTATTCTGCTACATAATGGTATTGATAAATAAATTCGGGTTGAATACGAATTTATCCCTCCTTAATGTGATAGATGCAAAGTTTTTGGACTTAACACTTTAATACATGATTTAGAAAAGGATCCAGCATGGGTAGAGAAGGATCATTCTAATTCGGCTGAAGTTGAAACAAATCCTAATACCCAGTCGGCCTCTACATCAGATATTGCTAATGATAAAGCGGATTTGGATTTTTTTAGACAAATTTTTTCCACAGCATATTGTACCAGATGAATTAAATCATGTTCCTGATAATCTCAATGATGCTACAATTAAAGAGGAAATTGAAGATGTATCTCAAAGTGTAAATAAGAATAGTGAATATATGGTACATTGAAAGGGAAGTCACAAGTAACCTCAACCTCAACAGCTCCTTCTAAAAGAAGTACCAGGAGCTCTGTTACTTTTAAATGACGATATTGAGCTAGAACGTCAGAGGGATGAATTCTCCATTTCGGATGCGAGAAATTTTATCTCTTCTGACGAAGCTTGAAACGACCCGAACTTCCCCGGTAAGGAAAGCCCGGATTGAATTGAGGACAAGCCACAAAAGAACGCAGACAGAAGAACATTTCATTGTATATTACAACAATTCCATCAGAATACAAGAATATACGGAGTATGAATAAATATTACACAGAAAATATCAGAGATTTAAATTACATTTAAATACATCGCAGCGGAAAAATAATACAATACACAACTAGAAGTAATACACGGATATAGAGCTTCCCGAGTATCGTTCCAGCTGTAAATCAGGATCCTGTGAATATAAATCTGCAAAACCAAAACTACTAGCTTCCCGTGTCAAAATAAGGGCACCCAGAGTTTAGGTTAAAACAATAAACTCCAGGTCAGTCATGTGACTGGTGTGAGAACTAAAACAGTTATTAATCTTTATTTTTAAAGTTAGGTAAATCAAGGGACCACGCCGTATAACACGGAACGGGTTTCCTCCCAAGAACACCAGTGTATAAAACAACATCGCAATGCTAAATAAAGAAAAATGAAGCTATTATAAGACCCAGGTCCCATCACATAATGCAACGCAAGCCGGAGGATAGGGTTTTTACCTTATAATAGCTAAGAATGCTTGATACGTTTAAAACAAATCATTTGATACTATTATAAGTGCATAGTGTATAAAACAACTTCAAATCATAAATATCAATCATAGACGGCATAAGCGCCCCATCCCACTATGTCGCCATACTAGGCTCTACAAATAAAACCGCAAAGTCACGTATTTGGAAATTGGATTTCCATCTATGAACCGAGGCCAGGGATCGTCCTCTACCGATTCGAGACGCTCTAGCCCGTGTCTCAGGACCCAGACACAGGTGAGCCCTTGGAGCGACAGGGTCGGTCCACCGATGTGGATTAAAATGCCTGAACACTGCGTTCCCCCACCATTTGGGGTGTCAATGAGCCAACAAATGACTCCATCGGCTTCACATAGTCACCGATATATCCGAGGCGCCTCGCAACAGCAACAACCACATAAGTCAAACTCGTCAGGGCATGTAAAACCACTTACGCCGCTTCTAGCTAGAAAGAAACACATGCCCTCCCTGTAGTCCTCTCCCGTTTCTGGTTCACAACCGGGGTGTGAGGCTCGCGAATTCATGCTACACAAAGCGATGCCACAAAGGCCGTGCTTTGATCATCAACCACAAGACTTTGCTTTTCAACAGAAGCCCTTGATTATTTGCTACTTAGGCATGCCACACAGGCAATTCACTCCATGCGATTGATATCGATCAATATATAACCCCTGAGCTCGTATGTCTCAGAGAAGGGCATTAAGCAAGAGAATAAATTCTCCGCCACCAAACAGATATATATTTAATAGAAATCAATCACACAGACTAAAATCCAATGTCAGACACACAGTCCATTTACAAGTTCGTTCTGGGTCTGAACGAAACCGGAGGCACCTAGTACCCCGCATATCCATCGATCTCCAAGTACGTCTGGACGATCACTAACTGATTCCCTCCTCATGGGTGTACGGCCCAATCAAGATCATCAGTAATCACCAAACGACGTGAAGACCTCCGGTCTTTGACCGCCGTCTTCATTCTCGACACCACGTCGAATCAGTTATTCAGAATGGGTCGAACCCGGTCTTTCTGAATAACTCGCGTATATAATAAACAAGTGTTACACAAACACAACATACGCCTCATTCCAATTCATCAGTCACTAACCGTGAATTAGTAAGAGAATAATTCCCTAAATATTAACCCCGAAGGCCGAAACCAACATCAGATCAATACCCAGGAAACCATTCTTCTTAGCTAACCGACAGTTAGTTTCTAAATTTCACATTCTTAGGGAAAGGTTCCCATTAATTTTATCAAAGATAAATTCTTTTAAATTTATTCTTTAATCTCCTTTTGAATATCGATTCAACTAGTCGGGATTAACGAACCTTACCGAAGTAATCATTTGTTTTAATTTCCCAATCCCAGCCTATTCATCCCATGAAGTATACCTGGTCATACTTCATATCTCACACCACAGTGTTATCGGTAAATTCAATTACCATTTCACGTTTAAATCTAATTAAAGATTCAACTATCGCCTGGAGCAAAACTGGTGATACTCCATTCTCGATCTTTTCAATCTAATTAAAGATTCATTAAAACTCCACTTAGTTTTAATCCTTAACTGGGTTAAAGAACCGATGTAATTTAAAACACGGTTCACGATAAACCCCAAAATCACATCACATTTCAATCAGTCCCTAACTGTAAAATAGCAAGTGAGCAATTCCCTAAGTATTAACCCGAAGGCCGAAACCAACATCAGATCAATACCTAAGAAACCATTCAACTTAACTAATCTCCAGTTAGTTTCTGATTTTCTTAACTCCGTTGGGTCTAAGAACAGTATTATTAAAGATACCATTCACGACAACCCAAATCACATTCCATTAATTATCGGGTTAAAGAACAAATGTTATTTAAACACCGTTCACGATAAACCCAAAAATCAATTTCAATTCAATTCCAATTAAATATTATTTAATTGGTATACTTCATTAAATCTAAATAAAAAGATTTAATCTTTTTCTCAACTGGATTTAAGGACAGTGTTAATGAAGACACCATTCACGACAAACCCAAATCACATTTGATATTAAATACAAGGCTCTTAATAGAAAATATATCGGCTTATATTCAATATCGAATTCTACGACCAACAAATATCGTATAGGAAATAACGATATTAGTATATCTTTCAAATTCCCATAACAATATATGTATCATCACGAAATCCAACATCGAAATATTCCAAAGACAATTTCGATTCAAATCCATTTCCACTTCAATTACTGGAAATTCTGGTTACTTTTAAAACCATTTGAAATCCACTTTATTTATTTTAAAAATAAATAGAATTATAATTCTAGTTCAAAACTAGTTCATTTCGATAAAAAATTATTTTTATCTTTTCAAATATGGAATTTTTCATCCCAGTTCTTCACAAATCATTTCTTATGATTTTACACAAATTATTACTATTTTTAATAATTTTATCAAGGCCCGTACAGTCGATTTCCATCAACGGCCATCGAACTGCACTTACAGCGACCTTTTCCAAATTTGATTTGGACATAATTCCAAATCCAACCGTTAGATTTCTAATGTCTAATATTCGTTAGAAAGCTCTTTTCGATACGAACCCAACGGTTTCGGTTTTAGGAGAATCCGACGGTCAGATCTCCCGTAATATTTGTTCGAATTCAATGGTCGAAATTCGCGAAATGTCGCGGCGCGGCACATTCTATTCAGGCCATTATATAATATATATAATATATACTTCGTCGATTTCCTTTTAAAACGTATTTTATAAATCGTTTTAAATTCGTTTTCAAAACGATTTCAACTTCCTTTTCAAATTCAAATCAAGATTGAATTTTTCAATATAAATTCATTTTAATTTCATTTCAAATCGATTTTTAATTCAATTTCAGTTCGTTTTCAATTCAATTTGAATTTTAAATTTATTCAATTTCAATTCGAATTCATTTCTATTCAATTTCAATTCGAATTCAATTCTATTCAATTTCAATTAGAATTCATTTCTATTCAATTTCAATTCGAATTCATTTCTAAATATTCGATTTTGAAATCACTTTCAATATTTGTTATAAAATCGAGAAAATTCCCGTTCGTGTTAAAATGGCGTGTAACTACTTAACACGGCTTCACATTTCAATATTCAAAGAATATTATTTTTAAATTATTCGATAATTCTGAACTGGAATCAGACACAGTCAATTACCACATAATTTCAGTTATATGGATTTCATCAAATTCATATATACAACAATGACGATAAACACCCAACCGTCATCCAAAGTGCGTTCTACACTGTATAAGCATAAAACATAAATATTCAATGCTTATGCCAGCCTATCAATCAATCGATCGACATACAGCTAATTATTGGGATTAGTGTATGTCATATATCATCCCAATACCCGTGTGGGGTTTCAAACAATCAAACACAAATTTAATTTGTGCCGTTGGGCAATGTGTAAAATTTATCGTCCCAATCAATATCAGTCAAATGTGTGTATATAAACAAATCGTCTGATTTGTTTATATTTATTTCATTTTAAATACACGCTAAAAATTCTATTTTCAACTATAAAATATTTTTAACTATATAAATATTTTATTCCATTTCACATCACGTCACACAATCGACTACACATCAAAATCAAACAAACAAGCATACAAGCCGTCCATGGTCTGTGGACGACGGGTATCGGGTGCTACTAAACACCGTCTGCATCCTAGTATATATTTTTAACTAGAAATTTAAATTAAAGGTGAGGAGTTCTCACCGAGGGTCCCACTCCATCATTCTTTGATTTTCAATCTTTAATTTTTCCGGTTATCCCGCATGTCTGTTTTGTAAATAACATACATATGTGAGCTAACAATCATGTTCTTATCGAACTAAAAATATTTCCTTTATACGATAAGAATCCTATTTTTTTTCTAACTAAAAATGATATTTTTATCTAACTGAAAATCATATTTTTCATAACTAAAGGTCACATTTTTATACGCTTAAAAAAAATCGTATTTTTATAAAACTAAAACCGTATCTTTCATACACCAAAGATCAATACTTTTCTATGTGAAAATCATAACTTTTCTCCATATAAAAATCTTTTCCTTTTTATTCTATTGAAGATCATTTCTTTTTGCTAATCAAAATCATTTCTTTTTGCTAATCAAAATCATTTCTTTTTGCTAATCAAAATCATTTCATTTTGCTAATCAAAATCATTTCTTTTTGCTATTCAAAATCATTTCTTTTTGCTAATCAATCAAGGAAATCACACAAGAAATCAGGAAAAATCAAAGCAGAGAAACTCACCTAGGTTTTGAATCCAATAAATCTGAGCCGCCCATTCCCTTAATCCCCTCTCCCACTATCGGCAATGACACTGGAGTCGCCGCTGAATTAGTCCCGGAAGGACTCGACTTGGGCGAACTCCTGGCGGTGTATCGGCGCATCTCAGGCGACGTGGAGGTCAGCCTTGCTGACACAGTCAGCACGCCACATTCTGAGCGGGTCACGGGATCACGAAGGGAGAGAAGGAGCGGTTTTCTTGGTGGCGCGTGGCGGAGCAACTTCGACTGGTGGTGGCCACTTGGCGGACGACGAGGCGGAGGAGGGACATCCCTCGATGGTCGCGATTTTCAATTTGGGGGCGGAAATCTCGATCGGGTTTGGCCACTGAAGAAATAGATGGCTTCAGGGAGTTGACCATGTAGAGAGGAAATGAGGGGGTTTGACTGTGAAAGGAGGTTATATAATATATTATTTTATTATTTATTTAATTCATTAATTATCTGTTTAACACCACCAACATCAAACGAATCCCAACGACTGTCTCCCCTAGTTAATTACCCCCATTCCGAACACAATGGGATATGTTTCATAACACAATTTGGATGTTACGATCAATTTCCGCTAAATTTAAAATATAAATCTATATATTCAATTTTAAACGTACATTTCAATTTACCGGGGCCACATACTGACTCTAAAAATTCTCGAAAAATATTTTCTCGCTTCGTATTGACGATACGGTCCTAACAAAACTAATTTCGTAAAATTCTGAGACCGTTTGAAAAATGGCCATTTTCCAGTCGATTAAAATCAACTAGAACTGGTCAAACACGTTTTTCTTTGCCACGCTCACATATTGATTCAGAAAATTATGAATTTTGAAACCTAGCAATAATATGACATCCCGAATCCAACAAAAGTGGTTTCGTCGAAAACAGAGGTCGTTTGCAAAATGGCTATTTTCAAGGCCTTTATATATTAAAATATATATAAATTCCACAGCAACTTTTCTGAATTTTAAACTGGACATATGTAACAACCCGGAAAATCTAGGCCAGTTTAAAATTTTTATTTTGGCAATTCTAGCGAATTTTGATTATTTAAAATGAATTATTTTAAATAATATCGACGAGAAATTTATTTTGAATATAATTCGACGTATATATTATATGCGTCGTCGTTAGAATATAAATAATTATAATAGAATTGAAAATGGCGCGGTAGTTCGATAATTCGATTTCAAACTTCAATTGAATGTGCCGGGTGCAAAACAATCCGGATTTTAGTGAAACCAAAAACAATAGGATCTAATTGATGATATCTTTCCAACGAATTAGAAAAATCAAGATTTCATAGCGGGAATCAAAAGATATGTCCAGTTGAAAATTCTGAATAGTCGCTATGGAATTCAGGCCCTTAAAAATGGGAATTTTGTAAATGACCTCGGATTTCGACGAAACCAGTTTTGTTGGGTCCGTGATGTCAAGTTATTGCTAGGTTTCAAATTTCATAATTTTTCGATTCAATATGTGAGCGTGGCAAAGGAAAACGCGTTTGACCAGTTTCAGTTGATTTTAATCGACTGGAAATTGGCCATTTTTCCAACGGTCTTAGAATTCGATGAAACTAGTTTTGTTAGGACCGTATCGTCAATACGAAGCTAGAAAATATTTTTATGGAATTTATAGAGTTGTTATGTGACCCCGGTAATTTGAAATGTACGTTTAAAATTCAATATAGCGGTTTAAATGTAAATTCAACGGAAACTGATCGAGACGAGTGAATCAGCCTACGATACATATCCCATTGTGTTCGGAATGGGGGTAAAACACTATAGACGACAGGCGGTGGGCCTCGTTTCGAGGTCGTAAGTAAAAGTCAACTTTTTGAAATATAAATTAATTAAATAAATTAAAACCTTCTTTTGCATATACCCCCCCGATTTCATTTCGAACAAAGCAGAAGAAAAAGAAAAAAAAACAAAATCGCTGTGCCCCGTGCCCTCGATCTCGACGCCACCGCCCTCCACCCAATCGCCACCGCCCTGATCCAAACCCCCACCCCCTGCCCTCCTCGACAGAGCGAAGACCCCCCCAACGGTGCGACGACCCCGAAGCCCCCCCTTCAGCTCAGAATCGAAGCCGCCACCGCCCTGAGACCGCCGTCCACCTGCAGCGCCCCACCACCTCGGCACCGTCGTCTCCACTCCAACTCCCTTTCTCGCGAATCAAAGTAAGTTTTATGATTTTTAATTATAAAAATAGGATTTTTACTATGCTATTTACCCCATAAAAATGGTGATAGTTATCATAGGAAAAGTTAGGGTTTTTTAAACATTAAAGCTAGGATTTTTGTTCGTATAAAGATATGATATTTTTATATGAGGTAGAAAGATGAAAAGATCGTATTGTTTAAAAGTGAAAAGTTCATATTTTTATATTATGGGAAGGCTTAAAAATATAATTTTTACATGATAGGAATATTAGAAATACCATCTTTATATGTGTAGAAAAGTAAAAATATGATTTTTATATATTGAATATCGAAGTAAAAATATGATTTTTATATATTGAATATCGAAGTAAAAATATGATTTTTATATATTGAACATCGAAGTAAAAATATGATTTTTATATATTGAACATCGAAGTAAAAATATGATTTTTATATATTGAATATCGAAGTAAAAATATGATTTTTTATATATTGAATATCGAAGTAAAAATATGATTTTTATATATTGAACATCGAAGTAAAAATATGATTTTTATATATTGAATATCGAAGTAAAAATATGATTTTTATATATCGAACATCGAAGTAAAAATATGATTTTTATATATTGAACATCGAAGTAAAAATATGATTTTTATATATTGAATATCGAAGTAAAAATATGATTTTTATATATTGAATAACGAAGTAAAAATTCGATTTTTACATATGTAGTGGCTACAGCAGCGAAGATGACGAAGATGCGATAGCGATGAAGATTTCTATCAATGAAGTGCCGTGGAGCTAGGATAGCTATATGTGAGAATTTCTCACCTTTCAATTTCATTTTCTAGTTATATATATATACTAGGATGCAGACGGTGCTTAGTAGCACCCGACACAATCGTCCACAGACCATGGACTTGTTTGTTTGGTTGCATAGATTAGTTATATGATTTGATTTGAATTTGGTTGTTTGGTGATTTTGATTGATGTGTGAATGGCGTGGGCCTTCACTAGACCGGGGATAAGGCTAGGCCTTGTCCCGTTTCTAGTATCGTGCCGTTATGCCGCCGAAATTTTCTAAAAATAAGTTAGAAAAATAAAGATAACATTTTATTTAATAAATGAATCGAATAGAAAATTCATAGGTTGAATAAAATAGTTCGATCGTTAAAAATATAATTTTTAACGTGAATGTGAATAAATAAATATTCATTTACAAACCGGACGGTTTGTTTATGTACACCTATTTGAAGGACATTGATTGGGACGATAAATTTTACACATCGCCCAACTGCACAAATAAAATATGTGTTTGATTGTTTGAAACCCCACACGGGTGTTAGGATGAAATTTGAAGTTCACTCATCCTGATTGATTAAATATGTCGATCGATCGATTGACAGGCTGTTATAAGCGTTAGATATCTATATTTGATGCTTATACAGTGTAGTGCACTTTGGTTGATGGTTGATTATTTTTCAATGCTATTATATACATGTGTTGTATGGAATCCATATAATTAACTTTATATGGTAATTGATTGGGCCTCATTCCAATTTGAAAAATAAAGAATAATATAAAATAAAGGTTCATGTGTTGACAGTACTCATCCATTGAGATTGGTCATGTGTTGAACGAAATATTTTAGTAATAAAATTTACATCTTTATCAATATAAAATAAAGGTTCATGTGTTGGCAGTACTCATCCATTGAGATTGGTCATGTGTTGAACGAAATATTTTAGTAATAAAATTTACATCTTTATCAATATAAAATAAAGGTTCATGTGTTGACAGTACTCATCCATTGAGATTGGTCATGTGTCGAACGAAATATTTTGATAATAACAACTATTTTGAAAAAGAAATATTTGAAATAGAATATTTGAAAATAGAAATTTATGAAGCCGTGTTGATTAGATTGACGCCATTTTGACGTAAACGATATTTATATCGATTTTATTCATTTTGAAATGAAATGAATTGAATTGAAAACGATTTCGAAATAAATTGAATTGAAAGCGAATTGAAATGAATTCAAATTGAATTGAAATTTGAATTGAATAGAAATGAATTTTAAAACGAATTTATAAAGAAGAATTCAAATTTGATTTGAATTGAAAAGGAAGTTGAAATTGCTTTTGAAACGAATTTAAAACTATTTATATAATTCGTTTTAAATAGAAATCGACGATATATATATTATATATATATTATATAATGGCCTGAATAGAACGCGCCGTGCCGCGGCAGTTCGTGAATTTCGACCATTTATTTCAAACGGACATTACGGGAGATCCGACCGTCGGATTCTCCTAAAACCGGAACCGTTAGGTTCGTATCGAAAAGTGCTTTCTAACGAATGTGATAAATTAGAAATCTAACGGTTGGATTTGGAATTATGTCCAAATCAAATATGAAAAAGGTCGCTATACGTGCAGTTCGATGGCCATTGGTGGAAATCGACTGTACGGGCCTTGATAAAATTATTAAAAATAGTAATAATTTGTGTAAAATCATAAGAAATGATTTAGAAAGTATTGGGATGAAAAACTCCATATTTGAAAAGATAAAAATAGATTTTTATCGAAATGAACTAGTTTTGAACTAGAACTATAATTCTATTTATTTTTAAATAAATAAATCGAATTTGAAAAAGGGTTTTAAAAATAACCAGAATTTCCAATAATTATATTGGAATGGATTTGAATCGAAATTGTCTTTGGAATATTTCGATATTGGATTTCGTGATGATACAGATATTGTTATGGGAATTTGAAAGATATAGATATATATATCGTTATTTCCAATATGATATTTGTTGGTCGTAGAATTTGATATTGAATATAAGCCGATATATTTTCTATTCAGAGCCTTGTATTTAATATCAAATGTGATTTGGGTTTGTCGTGAATGGTGTCTTCACTAACACTGTTCTTGAACCCAGTTGAGAAAAGATTAAATCTTTTTATTTAGATTTAATGAAGTGTACCAATTAAATAATATTTAATTGAAATTGAATTGATATTGATTTTTGGGTTTATCGTGAACAGTGTTTTAAATAACACTCGTTCTTTAACCCGATAATCAATGGAATGTGACTTTGGGTTTATCGTGAACCGTGTTTTAAATGACACTGATTCTTTAACCCAGTTAACGATTAAAACTAAGTGGAGTTTTAATGAATCTTTAATTAGATTGAAAAGATCGAGAATGGAGTATCACCAGTTTTGCTCCAGGCGATAGTTAAATCTTTAATTAGATTTGAACGTGAAATGGTAATTGAATTTACCGATAACACTGTGGTGTTAGATATGAAGTATTACCAGTTTTACTTCATGGGAGGAATAGGTTGGGATTGGGAAATTAAAACAAATGACTACTTCGGTAAGTTTCGTTAATCCCGACTAGTTGAATCGAGATTCAAAAGGATAGATTAAAGAATAAATTTAAAGAATTTATCTTTGATAAATTTAATGGGAACCTTTCCCTATGAATGTGAAATTTAGAAACTAACTGTCGGTTAGCTGAGCAGATGGTTTCCTGGATATTGATCTGATGTTGGTTTCGGCCTTCGGGGTTAATATTTGGGGAATTATTCTCTTGATTAATTTACGGTTAGTGACTGATGAATTGGAATGAGGCGTATGTTGTGTTTGTGTAACACTTATTTAAAATATACGCGAGTTATTCGGAAAGACCGGGTTTATCCCATTCTGAATAACTGATACGACGATAAGTCGAAGATGAAGACGATGGTCGAAGACCGGAGGTCTTCACGTCGTTTGGGTAATTACTGATGATCTTGATTGGGCTATACACCCAAGAAGATGGAAACAGTTAGTGATCGTCCAGACGTACTTGGAGATCGATGGATATGCGGGGTACTAGGTGCCTCCGGTTTCGTTCAGCCCCAGAACGAACTTGTAAATGGACTGTGTGTCTGACATTGGATTTTAGTCCGTGTGATTGATCTCTATTAAATATATACCGGTTTGGCGGCGGAGAATTTATTCTCTTGCTTAACGCCCTTCTCTGAGACGTACGAGCTCAGGGGTTATATATTGATGGATATCAATCGCATGGAGTGAATTGCCTGTGTGGCATGCCTAAGGGGCAAATGATCAAGGCTTCTGTTGAAAAGCAAAGTCTTGTGGTTGATGATCGAAGCACGGCCTTTGTGGCGTAGCTTTGTGTAACGTTGATTCGCGAGTATCACACCCGGTATGAACCAAAAACGGGAGACGGACATCAGGGAGGACATGAGTTTCTTTCTAGTTAGGAGTGGCGTCAGTGCTTGAACTGGCTGACGAGTTTGACTCATGTGGATGTTGCTTATTATTACTTGCTGAAAAGCGAGGCGCCTCGTGATATCGGTTTCGGCCGATGCTTCTGGTCGGCTGACGGGCCAGGCTTACGCCCCAAAGGGCGGGGAAACGTAGTGTTCAGGCATAATAATCCACATCGGTGGACCGACCCTGACGATCTAAAGGGTTGATGCGTTCTGATCCTGTGGCTCGGGCTAGAGATTCAAAAATCGGTAGAGGATCTTGCCCCTAGCCTCGGTTCATACCATAAATGATAACCCAACTTCCAATACGACGTCTTGCGGTTTTGATTGTAAACTTATTTATGGCGACATAGTGGTATGGGTCATTCATGCCGCCTATGATTGATACTTATGATTTGAAGTTGTTTTATACACTATGCACTTATAATAGTATCAAATGATTCCTTTTAAACGTATCAAGCATTCTTTGGCTGTTATAAGGGAAAACCCTATCCCCCGGCTTGCGTTGCATTGTGTGATAGGACCTGGGTCTTATAACAGCTTCATTTTTCTTTATTTAGCATTGCGCTGTTTGTTTTATGCACTGGTATTTTTGGGAGGAAACCCGTTCCGTGTTATACGGCGTGGTCCCTTGATTTACCTAACTTTAAAATAAAGAATAACAACTGTTTTAGTTCTCACACCAGTCCCATGACTGACCTGGAGTTTATTGTTTTGACCTAAACTCTGGGTGCCCCTATTTTGACACGGGCAGCTAGTAGTTTTGGTTTTGCAGATTTATATTCACAGGATCCTGGTTTACAGCTGGAACGATATTCGGAAAGCTTTGTATCCGTATATCTACTTCTAGTTGTGTATTGTATTATTTTCCGCTGCTATGTATTTAAATGTAATTTAAATCTCTGATATTTCTGTGTAATGTATATTCATTTATACTCTGTGTATTCTTGTAATCTGATGCGTTGTTGTAATATACAATGAAATGTTCTTTTGTATGCGTTTTTTTGGTCATGTTCTCAAACGATAGGGCGTTTCGAACGGTCTGGGTCGGTTTAGCGACTGGTTCGGACCGAGCGAAATTCCTTTCCGTCACAACATATCTTTCAACTTCTAAAGTGAAATCTCAGTTTCTTACATCTATTAGAAATATATGATTAAACAGATTCAAATATTTCTTGTTTCGCTCAATTCCGACTTATAATGAATTCGGTATATTCATTTGAACTTTGAAATTGAAATTTCAAACTACCGCACCATTTTCAATTCCTTTTATAATTATAAATAATTATTTATATTCTAACGACGATCTATATAAATATATACGTTCTAATTCTATTCAAAATAAATTTCTCGTCGTTATTATTTAAAGTAGTTCATTTTAAATAATCAAAATTCGCTAAAATTGCCAAAATAAAAATTTTAAATTGGCTCGGATTTCCGGTTTATTACAATCTCCCCCACTTAAAACTTTTCGTCCCCGAAAAGGAACGAAGCCGAAATTTGTTTAACAATTCAACTCAACTTCCAGTATTTACACTACGGCCTAAGTTCTTCAACTTTTCAGTTTCTAAGAACTTTTCAAATTTTTCAAAAATTTGGCTAACACCCTAAATTTTTGAAAAATTTCGCCATAACCTCCCCTGCACCGGGGACTTCGGGATATTTCATATAGCCTCCCATGGCCTTCTTCAATCCAAAAGAAAAAGCCAAGCGGCTAGCCAATCGGCTCATAAAATCATCATCACCCAAACCAAACCGTAAATTATGGTAAACATGTACCTATTTGTCAGGCAAATAATTTTATTCTTCTGCTCTAGCCTCTTTGCTATGACCTGTTCAATGTAAGTACATGTATATGTATGCAAATGCGACAAGTTTTCAATACAATTCACTATTTGGTTCAATTTGGCTAAAGGTTCAACATTCTAATTAATCAATCAATAATCAAACAACACAATCAGTAATCAATTAGTTGATTATCATTTCAAATTCATAACTTTGATATATAATCAAAAAATCTGATTTTTTTGATGCCAAATCCCAACAATAAGCCCTATCTAATTTTGGTCACACCAGTCTAAGGGAAATATATAGATATCACACCTTCGTCACTCGAATATAAATTTTGGTGATGATATATCAATCATCAGAATCACCTCCCGGGCGACTAGAGTGTAATTCTATATCTACCCAATATATTAAAACTTCGAATACACGCGGATCAGACGTATACGCAAAATCTTTATATACTGGATAGTCCAAATAAATATAAATAAATATTCAAATACGAATAATTGAATTAAATTTTCAAAACAAAATTTGTTTTCACTTTTTAAAATATACTTTTCACACTCGTTCTAGGATACTACTGATCCTATCTCTAACGAGTCATTCTCGTTGGATATTACTAATCCAACTTCTGATGAATTATTTCGTATGGTTCTAACGTGTCTTTTTCTCGAGCTTTGTAAACCAAAGCTCTGATACCAAAATGAAATGACCTAAACTTCTCCGGTACGGAAAGCCCGGATTGAATTGAGGACAAGCCACAAAAGAACTCAGACAGAAGAACATTTCATTGTATATTACAACAATTCCATCAGAATACAAGAATATACAAAGTATGAATAAATATTACACAGAAAATATCCGAGATTTAAATTACATTTAAATACATCGCAGCGGAAAAATAATATAATACACAACTAGAAGTAATACACGGATATAGAGCTTCCCGAGTATCGTTCCAGCTGTAAATCAGGATCCTGTGAATATAAATCTGCAAAACCAAAACTACTAGCTGCCCGTGTCAAAATAAGGGCACCCAGAGTTTAGGTTAAAACAATAAACTCCAGGTCAGTCATGTGACTGGTGTGAGAACTAAAACAGTTATTAATCTTTATTTTCAAAGTTAGGTAAATCAAGGGACCACGCCGTATAACACGGAACGGGTTTCCTCCCAAGAACACCAGTGTATAAAACAACAACGCAATGCTAAATAAAGAAAAATGAAGCTATTATAAGACCCAGGCCCCATCACACAATGCAACGCAAGCCGGAGGATAGAGTTTTTACCTTATAATAGCCAAGAATGCTTGATACGTTTAAAACAAATCATTTGATACTATTATAAGTGCATAGTGTATAAAACAACTTCAAATCATAAGTATCAATCATAGACGGCATAAGCGCCCCATCCCACTATGTCGCCATACTAGGCTCTACAAATAAAACCGCAAAGTCACGTATTTGGAAATTGGATTTCCATCTATGAACCGAGGCCAGGGATCATCCTCTACCGATTCGAGATGCTCTAGCCCGTGTCTCAGGACCCAGACATAGGTAAGCCCTTGGAGCGACAGGGCCGGTCCACCGATGTGGATTAAAATGCCTGAACACTGTGTTTCCCCACCCTTTGGGGTGTAAATGAGCCAACAAATGACTCCATCGGCTTCACATAGTCACCGATATATCCGAGACGCCTCGCAACAGCAACAACCACATAAGTCAAACTTGTCAGGGCGTGTAAAACCACTGACGCCACTTCTAGCTAGAAAGAAACGCATGCCCTCCCTGTGGTCCTCTCCCATATCTGGTTCACAACCGGGGTGTGAGGCTCGCGAATTCACGCTACACAAAGCGATGCCACAAAGGCCGTGCTTTGATCATCAACCACAAGACTTTGCTTTTCAACAGAAGCCTTGATCATTTACCACTTAGGCATGCCACACAGGCAATTCACTCCATGCGATTGATATCCATCAATATATAATCCCTGAGCTCGTACGTCTCAGAGAAGGGCGTTAAGCAAGAGAATAAATTCTCCGCCGCTAAACAGATATATATTTAATAGAAATCAATCACACAGACTAAAATCCAATGTCAGACACACAGTCCATTTAAAAGTTCATTCTGGGACGGAACGAAACCGGAGGCACCTAATACCCCGCATATCCATCAATCTCCAAGTACGTCTGGGCAATCACTAACTGATTCCCTCCTCTTGGGTGGATGGCCCAATCAAGGTCATCATTATTCACCCAAACGACGTGAAGACCTCCGGTCTTCGACCACCGTCTTCATCCTCGACACCACGTCGAATCAGTTATTCAGAATGGGTCGAACCCGGTCTTTCTGAATAACTCGCGTATATAATAAACAAGTGTTACACAAACACAACATACGCCTCATTCCAATTCATCAGTCACTAACCTTAAATTAGCAAGAGAATAATTCCCCAAATATTAACCCCGAAGGACGAAACCAACATCATATCAATACCCAGAAAACCATTCTTCTTAGCTAACCGACAGTTAGTTTCTAAATTTCACATTCTTAGGGAAAGGTTCCCATTAATTTTATCAAAGATAAATTCTTTTAAATTTATTCTTTAATCTTCTTTTGAATATCGATTCAACTAGTCGGGATTAACGAACCTTACCGAAGTAATCATTTGTTTTAATTTCCCAATCCCAGCCTATTCATCCCATGAAGTATAACTGGTAATACTTCATATCTAACACCACGGTGTTATCGGTAAATTCAATTACATTTCATGTTTAAATCTAATTAAAGATTCAACTATCACCTGGAGCAAAACTGGTGATACTCCATTCTCGATCTTTTCAATCTAATTAAAGATTCATTAAAACTCCACTTCGTTTTAATCTTTAACTGGGTTAAAGAACAGATGTCATTTAAAACACGGTTCACGATAAACCCCAAAATCACATCACATTTCAATCAGTCCCTAACTGTAAAATAGCAAGTGAGCAATTCCCTAAGTATTAACCCCGAAGGCCGAAACCAACATCAGATCAATACCCAAGAAACCATTCAATTTAACTAATCTCCAGTTAGTTTCTGATTTTCTTAACTCCGTTGGGTCTAAGAATAGTATTATTAAAGATACCATTCACGACAACCCAAATCACATTCCAATAATTATCGGGTTAAAGAACAAATGTTATTTAAAACACCGTTCACGATAAACCCAAAAATCAATTTCAATTCAATTCCAATTTAATATTATTTAATTGGTATACTTCATTAAATCAAAATAAATAGATTTAATCTTTTTCTCAACTGGGTTTAAGGACAGTGTTAATGAAGGCACCATTCACGACAAACCCAAATCACATTTGATATTAAATACAAGGCTCTGAATAGAAAATATATCGGCTTATATTCAATATCGAATTCTACGACCAACAAATATCGTATTGGAAATAACGATATTAGTATATCTTTCAAATTCCCATAACAATATCTGTATCATCACGAAATCCAACATCGAAATATTCCAAAGACAATTTCGATTCGAATCTATTTCCACTTCAATTATTGGAAATTCTGGTTACTTTTAAAACCATTTCAAATCCACTTTATTTATTTTAAAAATAAATAGAATTATAATTCTAGTTCAAAACTAGTTCATTTCGATAAAAAGTAATTTTTATCTTTTCAAATATGGAATTTTTCATCCCAATTCTTCAAAAATCATTTCTTATGATTTTACACAAATTATTACTATTTTTAATAATTTTATCAAGGCCCGTACAGTCGATTTCCATCAACAGCCATCGAACTGCACTTACAGCGACCTTTTCCAAATTTGATTTGGACATAATTCCAAATCCAACCATTAAATTTCTAATTTCTAATATTCGTTAGAAAGCTCTTTTCGATACGAACCCAACGGTTCTGGTTTCAGGAGAATCCGACAGTCGGATCTCCCATAATATTTGTTCGAAGTCAATGGTCGAAATTCGCGAACTACCGCGGTGCGGCGCATTCTATTCAGGCCATTATATTATATATATAATATATACTTCGTTGATTTCCTTTTAAAACGTATTTTATAAATCGTTTTAAATTCGTTTTCAAAACGATTTCAACTTCCTTTTCAAATTCAAATCAAGATTGAATTTTTCAATGTAAATTCGTTTTAATTTCATTTCAAATCGATTTCAATTCAAATCAATTTTTAATTCAATTTCAGTTTGTTTTCAATTCAATTTGAATTTTAAATTGATTCAATTTCAATTCGAATTCATTTCTATTCAATTTAATTTGAATTCAATTCTATTCAATTTCAATTCGAATTCATTTCTATTCAATTTCTATTCGAATTCATTTCTAAATATTCGATTTTGAAATCACTTTCAATATTCATTATAAAATCGACAAAATTCCCGTTCGTGTTAAAATGGCGTGTAACTACTTAACATGGCTTCACATTTCAATATTCAAAGAATATTATTTTTAAATTATTCGATAATTCTAAACTGGAATCAGACACAGTCAATTACCATATAATTTCAGTTTACATGGATTTCATCAAATTCATATATACAACAATAACAATAAACACCCAACCATCATCCAAAGTGCATTCTACACTGTATAAGCATCAAATATAAATATTCAACGCTTATACCAGCCTATCAATCAGTCGATCGACATACATCTAATTATTGGGATTAGTGTATGTCATATATCATCCCAATACCCGTGTGGGGTTCAATCAAACACAGATTTTATTTGTGCCGTTGGGCGATGTGTAAAATTTATCGTCCCAATCAATATCAGTCAAATGTGTGTATGTAAACAAATCGTCCAATTTGTTTTTATTTATTTCATTTTAAATACACGTTAAAAACTCTATTTTCAACTATAAAATATTTTTAACTATATAAATAATTTATTTCATTTCACATCACATCACACAATCAACTACACATCAAAATCAAACAAACAAGCATACAAGCCGTCCATGGTCTGTGGACGATGGGTGTCGGGTGCTACTAAACACCGTCTGCATCCTGGTATATATTTTTAACTAGAAATTTAAATTAAAGGTGAGGAGTTCTCATCGAGGGTCCCACTCCATCATTCTTTGATTTTAATTCTTTAATTTTTCCAGTTATCCCGCATGTCTGTTTTGTAAATAACATACATATATGAGCTAACAATCATGTTCTTATCGAACTAAAAATATTTCCTTTGTACGATAAGAATCCTATTTTTTTTAACTAAAAATGATATTTTTATCTAATTGAAAATCATTTTTTTCATAACTAAAGGTCATATTTTTATACGCTTAAAAAAAATCGTATTTTTATAAAACTAAAATCGTATCTTTCATACACTAAAGATCAATTCTTTTCTATGTGAAAATCATAACTTTTCTCCATATAAAAATCTTTTACTTTTTATTCTATTAAAGATTTTCTTTTTGCTAATCAAAATCATTTCTTTTTGCTAATCAAAATCATTTCTTTTTGCTAATCAATCGAGGAAATCACACAAGAAATCAAGAAAAATCAAAGCAGAGAAACTCACCTAGGTTTTGAATCCAACAAATCTGAGCCGCCCATTCCCTTAACACCCTCTCCCACTATCGGCAATGACACTGGAGTCGCCGCTGAATTGGTCCCGGAAGGTCTCGACTTGGGCGAACTCCTGGCGGTGTAGTGGCGCATCTCAGGCGATGTGGAGGTCAGCCTTGCTGACGCAGTCAACGCGCCACGTTCTGAGCGGGTCTCGGGATCACGAAGGGAGAGAGGGAGCGGTTTTCTTGGTGGCGGGTGGCGGAGCAACTTCGACTGGTGGTGGCCACTTGGCGGACGACGAGGCAGAGGAGGGACGTCCCGCGATGATCGCGATTTTAAATTCGGGGGCGGAATCTTGATCGGGTTTGGCCACTAAAGAAATAGATGGCTTCAGGGAGTTGACCGTGTAGAAAGGAAATGAGGGGGTTTGACTGTGAAAGGAGGTTATATAATATATTATTTTATTATTTATTTAATTCATTAATTATCTGTTTAACACCACCAACATCAAACGAATCCCAACGACTATCTCCCCTAGCTAATTACCCCCATTCCGAACACAATGGGATATGTTTCATAACCCAATTTGGCTGTTACGATCAGTTTCCGATAAATTTATAATATAAATCTGTATATTCAATTTTAAACGTACATTTCAATTTACCGGGGCCACATACCGACTCTAAAAATTCCCGAAAAATATTTTTTAGCTTCGTATTGACGATACGGTCCTAACAATACTAATTTCGTCAAATTCTGATACCGTTTGAAAAATGGCCATTTTCCAGTCGATTAAAATCAACTAGAACTGGTCAAACGCGTTTTCCTTTGCCACGCTCACATATTGATTCAGAAAATTATGAATTTTGAAACCTAGCAATAATATGACATCCCGGATCCAACAAAAGTGGTTTCGTCGAAAACAGAGGTCGTTTGCAAAATGGCTATTTTCAAGCCCTTTATATATTAAAAAATATATAAATTCCACAACCACTTTTCTGAATTTTAAACTGGACATATCTTTCAACTACTAAAGTGAAATCTCAGTTTCTTACATCCGTTAGAAAGATATGATTAAACAGATTCAAATATTTCTCGTTTCGCTCTATTCCGACTTATATTGAATTCTGTTTATTCATTTGAACTTTGAAATCGAAATTTCAAACTACCGCGCCATTTTCAATTCCTTTTATAATTATAAATAATTATTTATATTCTAACGACGATCTATATAAATATATAGTTCTAATTCTATTCAAAATAAATTTCTCATCGTTATTATTTAAAATAGTTCATTTTAAAAAATCAAAATTCGCTAAAATTGCCAAAATAAAAAATTGGCTCGGATTTCCGGGTTATTACAAAGCTCAAGCCAACTATTGTTGGCTTGGTTGAGAGTAAAATTAGTATAGATAAGTTGAGATGTTTTGGAAGATAACTTCTTGCTAATTGGGATTATATTCCTCATCAAGTGGAATCCTTTTCTGGTAGAATTTTGCTCATTTGGAATGTAGATATTTGGTCCTGAACATTATTTCTTCTTCCAAGCAACATATCACTGTAGAAGCTATTAATACTGGGGGTATGAGAATTTTTATTCCAGTAGTCTATGCTAGTAACAGTTTTTATGAAAGGCAGGAGTTATGGAAACATATTGTGTTGGAAGCTAGAGTGATTAGTGGAGAGTGGTTGCTTATTGGAGATTTTAATAATTCTACTTCTTCACTTAATAAAAGAAGAGGACTGCCTATTCCATTTCAACAACTCAGAGCAATTAATAACTGCCTGTCTCAATCTGGTTTAATAGAGGTCAAAGCTGTTGGTTTCAATTATACTTGGTGGAGGAGAGGAATTGCTAATAACATAGACAAGATCTTTGTTAATCCTTCATGTTTGCATAGACATAATGATATGAAGCTCTGTCTTTAAATCAAATATTTAATGATCATAATCCTCTAATGCTTGATCTTATACCTACTGCTAAGTCTAAAGGACTGCCATTCAGATATTGCAATGACTGGTGTTTTAAGTCTGGGTACATGGAGTGCATTGAAAAGGGTTTAAAGGATAACTCATGGGATTTTCCAAGTTATAAATTTTTGCAAAAGATCCAAGCCTGTAAAAAGGAGTTTAAATCATGGAATAGAGTTAGAGAGAAAGATGATGCTCTTTTAAGGGAAGCCGAGAGTAAATTTAATGAATATGAAGTCGTAGTAGATTTAGATCCTGAAAATGTGGCTTTATTTCAGAAGATGTTAGAAGCTAAGCATCAACTTATGATCTGAAAACAGATTAATTTTGGAATTACAGGCAGAAAGCAAAAGTGTCTTGGCTTCAAGAGGGAGATACAAATTCTAAGTTTTTTTCATTCTAAAATGTCTTCTAGAAAGAATTGTAATAATTTGAATGCTTTGATAAATCCTGCAGGTGAATTGATATATAAACAGGAGGAGCTTTCTGCAGCAGCTATACATTATTTCACTGATATGTTCAACGGCCATAGCAATGAGGATTTCCCCTTCTTTCAATTTGTCTATACTTTAAATCAGAAAGGGCAGAATAATTTGCTTAAACCAATCTCTTTGGAGGAAGTTAAGAAAGCTGTTTTTTCTATTCATGAAGATACAAGTCTAGGCCCTGATGGATTCAACTCCAAGTTTTTTAAGCTGCATTGGGAGGTGCTGAAAGATGATTTATTAGTTTCTTTGCAAGATATGTTTGATTATGCCAAAATCCCCAAAGGTTGTAATCACACCTTCATCACTGTAATTCCTAAAGTAGATAGACCTTCAGAAATTTCACATTATCGACCTATTGCATGCTGCAACTTATATTATAAGTTTTTTAGCAAAGTATTATGCAATAGGATTAAGTGGTACTTACCTTATCTTATATCTCCTAATCAATGTGTATTCATTCCATCGAGATACATTGGTGACAATATTTTATTAGAACATGCGTTGATTAGAGATTTTAGAAAATCTGGTGTGAATAAGTTTTGTGTAAAAGTGGATTTACGTAAGGCTTATGATAGAATTAATCGAAAATTCATTTGTCATCTTATGAAAATTATGGGTTTCCCGATATATTTCATCAATGTTATATATGAATGTATCTCCACGCCTACTTTTTCAATTATTATGCAAGGGGTGCCAGTAGGTTTTATAGAATCGAATAGAGGGTTAAGACAAGGTGATCCTTTATCACCTTATTTATTTTCGATTGCTATGGAGTATTTTTCTTTCTGCATGAATGAAGTGGTGATGTAGAAATTATTCTTGCCAGTTCATAATTTTAATCCTATTGTTTCCCACTTGCTATATGAGGATGATTTGATGGTGTTTCGGAGATGTACAACTTGTGCTAATGCTTTGAAGTCTGTTTTTGATAATTTGGAAAAATTCAGTGGTTTATCAGTAAGCTCTATGAAAACCAAACTTTATTTCAGTACCTCTGCATCTCTAACTCATGATATAGTGGATATTCTTGGATATAATTTGGTTGTCTGCCAATTAAGTATTTGGGGGTTCCTTTGTCTTTAACTTATATCCACTACCAAGATTGTCAGGATCTACTACATAGGATACAACAAAAATTGCAGTCTTGGGATGTCAACTTTTTGAGCTTTGCTGGTAGAGATGAAATGATTCAATCTGTAACTAATCCTACAGTGTTATATTAGATGATGGTCTATCAATTGCTTGAATATACTTTAGAGAAGCTTAACATGTTATGTGCTGATTTTTTCTGGGGAAGATCAAAGCATAAAATGAAATGGGAGAAGTTGTGTGTTCCTAAAGATGAAGGGGGAATTGGTTTAAAATCTTTTTAAGACTTAAAGAAGGCAACTAGTATAAAGTTGATGTGGAAGTTTCTTGCTGATACATCTTTATGGAGCAGGTGGATGAATTCTAAATATTGCAAGGATAAAACTTTTTGGGGTATGAGTTTGGATAATATTTCATCTTGTACATGGAATAGTATCCTGAGATTAAGATCCAGTGGAGAACAATATTTCAACAAAGTCATTGTTAATGGTTCATCTACTTCAATGTGGTTTGAACCTTGGGTAAATGGAAGATGCTTAGTTGATATGCTTGGTTATTCCACATTTCATGCTTTGGGGAATAATAGGGAAACGGTTGATTCTATCATACATGAAGGCATAATTTGTAGTAATTTGCACCCAGAAACTAGAGAAATGCAACAATATGTGGATTGCGTGGAGGTTAAAGATAATAGACAGTGTAATTATTATGACTAGAAGGATGGAGGTGGTTTTTCTTTTTATAAAGCATGCGATAGAGCAAGAGAAAAATTCTCTTTGAATCAGCGGTCCAAAGTAGTGTGACATAATAAAAATTCGAAGAGAATGTCTTTCATAACTTTTCTGGCAGTGAAAGATAGATTGAGTACCAAGGACGGATTGCGTAGACATGGTATTATGGATGAGAACCGATGCTTATTATGTAATGACATAGAGGAGAATGCAAAACATTTGTTTTTTGAATGTTCTTATTCAAAGTTTATATGGTCTTCACCAAAAAGAAAGCTGGGTATGAATGTAGATATGATTGGATCTATTGAGGAGGAAGCAGAACAGTTAGTAATGATTTTTCACGAGAGGAATCAAGTGAAGGATATTACTTGTGCAACTTTGACAAATGGAGTGTATCACTTATGGCAGGAGAGGAATGCTCAACAATTCAATAGTTAATTTATTAGGAAGGAAGTGAAGGTTCAGTTTATAGAGAAGGAGATCATTTCTTTGGTGAGTGCTAATGGAAGCAAGACAGTCAGATCTGGTTATATTGAGGAGCTTCTGAGAAGATGGAGAGTGGATTTGCTTGATACAGGTTGAAGTGTATGTTGGAGGAAGTTTTTAAGGTGGATGTTTGCTGAAAGTGGTGTGGTGTTTGATTGTTGTATGTTGTTTGTTATTTTTGTTGTTAGCACTTACTTGTAATTACCGTTTTGAATGAATAAATGAGAACCAATTTTCAATATATATATATATATATATATATGTATATATATATATATTTTGAGCGTTCTGTGACACTTCTGTTTTGCAATATCTCTTTAGCATCCATATCCTACCGTGAGCTACATTATCCAACTCTAACAATATTTTGTAGATGATATATATATATATATATATATATATATATATATATATGTGTGTGTGTGTGTGTGTGTGTGTGTGTGGATTAAATGTCTACAAAATCTTATTGGATTTAGATTAGTGTAATTCACGGTAGGGTAGGGGTGCTGCAAAACAGGGGTGTCCTGGAATGTTGCTCTCTCTTTCTCTCTCTCTATATATATATGTATATATATATATATATATGTGTGTGTGTGTGTGTGTGTGTGTGGAAGAATGTTGACATGTATCATGCTCGACTCGTTTTCTCAGGAGTACCTAAACAATGAATTGACTTTATGTGAATTAGTCCATAAATTTAATGTCTTGTTCCTTTGTATCTCCTACAATTGATGTGTGATATGTGTGTGGATGATCAAACAAGTTGCTGAAATTGTGCCTTAGGGGAGAGGAATAACATGTGACTGGAGCACGTACACTTGCATCATTCAGCAGGCCGCTCATGGCTGATCGACCAGTAAGCTCTAGGATTTTGCTCATTTAAAGCGAGAAAATATTTTTAAATGTATGAAAATTAAAACTTGAGCTCTTTTAATTTCAAAGTTCATAGAAGCCTTGAATTGAAATTATATCACTATAAAGCAGTTTTAAGCTACAAAGTTTATTTTCAAATGAAAAGGCCTTTGAGAAGTTATGAAATTCTAGATATGAATTTTGATTGAGTTTATTGTTATATGAATTTTTAAAAATAGAATTTCATCATTTGCAGCTAATTTAAAAATGGTATTAAATGGTTTTTGATTCCAATTTTGAAAATGTTAAAATACTTTATAATTATTTAAAATAGCCTTTTTGTTATAAAATTATTTCTGGGTGTTATGGGCATTTAGGAAATATATGTAATGATTTCACCATCACTTCATCTACAAAATTATTAATTAACAGTTGGAATGTTTAATAATTATTGCTTTACAAAATTTTAAGATTTTGCTTATTAGTATAAGTAGAAAATTCATTTGAAAACATTTAGTGGTGTTTGGTTTATATTGTGTTTTGTATTTTGAGTTTTTAACATAAACTACAAAAGACAAGAAAGGCTTACAAAGGGCGGTAAGAATGAAAGAAATGACAAAGGGGACTGAGGGATGACAAAAGGACAAATTATATCTCATTTTTCCATTAATTTCTAAAATACAGAAAAGAAATAAATTTTGTTTTCTGTTTTGTATGTTAGATTCGTTTTAAAAACTTCTTGTTTTTACCATGTATATTTCACAATTTTGTATATATGAAAACCCAAAACAATACTAAAACAAGAACTACCTATTTTTTGCTTATTCATATATACACCTTTGTGTTTAATTTCTTGGTATTTCCATTACATCGTTCAATTTTTACAACTTAACGAATAATAATGATTTTCAATATTTCATTATTTACTAGTTTTATAAGAAACATTTTTATATATGTCATCAATTTTGATCTCTACATCATGCCGGTGATAAGCTCATATAGGACATCAGAATAATGGCTTAGATAACATGCTACATAAATAACATACGATATCAACAAGTATTGATATAGTGAGAACGTCATTTATGATTTCTTTGCAAGTGAAGGATTGTGAAAATCATGTTCGATAAGGATGAGTAACGATATTATCTTCCACTCCATATATTCAATATATATAGAAGGGATGTGATATTTGCTAAAGGTGACATCAATAAACAACTTCGATACGAGGTGTTGCACATAACCCTTTATTGATGAAGTGAGACATCCTTTATTCCTTTGGCATTGATGATTAATTTTGGCATTCACATGTCGCATGCTTTATATCTTCATGATCAGATATAATGATAACATTTGATCCCCGTAGCATGGTGAAAATATTAGCTTTTTAACTCAATACAATCTATACCAAATTTCCACCTATTAGTGGTCCAAGATGATATGACACTCCAAGCATTAATGATTGTTTGTCTTTTTTTCTATAAATAGGCATCCTTCCCTTTCGTCTCGTATTTACCTGCAATTAAAAATGCAAGCGAGAAATCAAAATTTCAAAGAAAATCTAAATCTTTTAAGTGTTCATACTTGTTAATGTATGAAATTCAATGTTGATTATTTAGTTAGTTAAAGTTATTTTGCATTGAAATCAGTTCTAGGGTTTGGCTCAAGTTTTACTGATTTTAAATGGATTTTGAGGCTTCGATGTTAGACGATTAGATTGGTAACAGACCTAGTTCAAATTAGTTATAGATCCACATGTTATGTTTTTGAGTTGCTATATTAGCTGATATTGACACGAAACTTAGTATGTCCTAGGCTTAATAATGAAGAAGACAAAATACTAGATTGGAAACCCGATACTGTCATTCATTATATTGCTTTTAATTACTTAGGATGTAGGTTTATTCCTTTTTTTCTCTATGTCGTTATTGACTACATTAACAAAGCTTTGTATAACTTATATAGATGCACTTTAGATGTTGGTAGTTTAGATGAGGTACGACCTGTGCAGTTGAAGCGTTCAATGGACTAAATCCGGCAGAGGTGCAAAAAGTTTTTTTTAAGAAAAGAAATATATAATATAACAAAAGGGAGAATCTAGCCATTCTCCAACAGCTCACAAAAATAGTTTCTACATAAAGCAAAAATCGTGCACACACACAAACAACAGATACAAAACAACATACATCTAAAAAAACAGAAGATGGGCAACATCGAAACACAAACAACAAAAGTGGCGAGGCCGAAGAATCCTCATCAGACATAAGCTTAAGACAAAGGCGACGCTGAGAACCTAAAGCTCCACAAAAGCAAACAAAAAGCAAGACCGATGGACGTGCCCTTCAAAGCATAGGATGAAAAGTCCTAACTCTCGCTCTAGATGCTCATACAGCTCCAGCTCCTTAGCTTCAGCATATCCCGCTTTACGGTAGCACCTCCTGCCTTAAGGTATCCCTGGACCAGTCAAAATCCAACAACCTAATACTCTAGGTCCTGAGAGCTTAATTGGTCAGCCAAGGAATCCACCGTTGAAAAACAAGTCGAATCAGCATCACGTAAAGCATGCAGATCCAAGATAGCCGCTGAAGAACACAGTACATGTTCTACATTGCCACCGCGTTGCGCAGAACCTAGTACACCATCTAGCTGGCACCTCTGCGTGTTCGCCGCTGCCACGCTAAGGGAACCAACCTCTGGCTGCAGACGACGAACAAGATCATAACTCCTGCACCACTGATAATATTGGGCTCCATGCAGCCAAGGCGAACAACTAGCACCCTCCTTTACATCAGCCTCTTCCCGACGAGCAACACAGTTCAGCTTCAAACCACCAGCTACACCTCACTCCGAGTAACACAAAACGCCAATGGCATCAACCACATCCTCAAAAACACCCGATAAACCAGCAAAAGCATTCGATGTAGCAAGAGGAGTCGTTGGAGCCACACATGCATTAGGAACCGTAGAAGCCGAAGCTGACAGATCTGGAGCGAGGTGCTTTACATGCTTCGAACGCCGACGGCATCGAGCACGTATCGATCTCCTTCCCAATAAGCCAAGCACAGGCACTGGATCCCCACCAGCCTCTACTGAACCACACAACGATAACTCATTCCTCACCTTAGCTTCAAGCGTGCTAAACATCGAGCCAATATAAGAAGAAACACAAGATGAAGAGATGGATGGTGGTACTACCCACCTTGTCCTCGAGCTGACAACAGCTCAGAGGGAAATAGGGGAGCAACACCGACATTGGGTGGGATGGTCAAATCCCCAACCCTACAATCTCTAGTGACAAAAGCTCGCAAAATCCATTGCCAAAAACACCACCACAAACAATAAAGCCCACCGCAAAACCAGGAACATACCACGAGCACTTGTCTCACGAGCCCCTAAATCGTAGACGGGGAGCAAACGACGTGATGAAATCCTCATTTTCCCGATTGATTTCAAAGGCATGACGAGTTCCTATAACCGCAGAAGGGTAAAAGAAGAAGCAAGGGCACCAGAAAAGAACGGTACCAATTCTACAAAGATATCTTGAACAAGAAGAAACCTGAAATGTACTAGAAGCTTAAAAGCTTCCAAAGAACTCAACTTTACAACAATTGACGACGGACTAGTGATATCGATGGAGAGTGGTTCAGAGACTACCGCCACTATCGAAGCATATATGGCTTTAATATGGGGGACATGGTTTCAGAAAGGACTCGCAAACTACGAATTCACCGACGGTCATAGCCTTTCCCATAAAAACGCCCAAACCGCAAACCCTAGGAACAACAGGTTAACCGAAAATGGGAACCAACCATGACTCAAAGAGAGCCTAAAAGGGGTAAGCAGAGTAAGAAGAAAAGAGCAGAGAACACGAGAGAGACGCGAAGAAGCAGCGAAAAAGATTCGCAAGAGTTAGAGAGATTCTGCCATTAATAGAGCTGTTGTGTTTTGTTGTATTACCTAGGTGCAAAAACTTGTAGCGTGGATATAGCGATGAAATAACACAATATAGCGGATGACTCTAAAATAGCATATGAAACTTGTACTTAATGCTTTTGCAAATATATAAATGATAAATAAATGAGAAATTAACATTATGTTTAATTATAATTATTACATTCTTAATTTTAAATAAATTTATGTGCGTATATATGTAAAATTTTATTTAACTTAACTTAATCTAATAGAATATCACTGTATTTTTTATTCTAAAAAATATGTGTTACAGATTAGAATAAAAAATTTTAATTTTATAATTTTTATACTGTATAAATGTCATTTTTCAGTTCATTTCTTTTTAAAAAGCTATAGCAGGAATAGAGGAATATAGCTGAAAAGTAGGATATATCGCGAATATCGGAATATAGCAGGACTTAAAGAGGAAATATTATATCAGGGGCTACTTGAAAATAGAATAGCGGTAGAAATCCGCTACATGATATAGCAAGGTAATAACGGAGCATTAATTGCATAGGGTACAACATCCCTTTATGATCATTACAAATCTTATGCCAACCAAGTACGACATGTTAACTTTTGATATTGCTTATAAGCCTGTAATATTGCTTGTTTTAGGTAGGAGTAGACATAAACCGCACCGCACTATAGAAATCGCTCAAATCAGACTGCAAATGTAACACCCTGTAATTTTAAAAGACATTAAAATGATAAACTAAGGAAAACTTAATTAAATATTGAAAATTAAGTAAAACGGACTGCATCATTGCATTCATCTCGGAATTTTGCTTAAAATAGACTCCGATTTAGCGTAAAACGAACATCGTATGAAGAAGATATTAAGGTTTGAAATTTATATACATATAATCCATATATATATATATATATAATATCCAGAATTCAAAATAATTCAAAAATCAGAGGCGGGAAGGCACGGGAATTCGGCCCGTTGGGGTCGGCCCTGTTCCCTAAGGGTGTCAACCCATGTGTCGACACCACAACAGGGGTGTTGACACCCATGTCGACCCCCCTGGACGAATCTGGACCTGCTGTGTGTCCTGGTTCACTAGTTGATGGCTATATAAAGGACCTTAATCCCATTGTTTTATTCATCTAAATTAATGGCGACAATGAAGTGCCGCCCCAACTCAGAGTAAAATAACCTTTTCTTCTTCAACAACAAGTTGTGCTAATTCAGAGATCTGTGCTACGTCATCTACGATCAATTCTCTATTCTTTAGATCAAATCGCCGTGAGTTTATGTTAATTTTAGATATAACATTTAAAAGTTATCTTGACATGTTTATGAATTGGATCTAAGCTTATGCCTATTAATAATTTGAATCATATCAGATCTACCATTACTTGTACACCAGATCTATAATTCTCATATGCCCAATTATGTCATTTTATGCCTATCTTGATAAATTTTATCATCATATGACTGTTTAATATTTATTCCTATTCTTGTTCTCTTCCCTTTCTCCTTCCCTTTTTATTTTTATAGCCAGGCTACCTTCGAGCCTAGGCATACTGCTGAAATATGCAAACGCGCGAAATTAGGAACGACGGGGAACGTAAAAATTCGGCATAATTTGTATTGGGAATTGGCCATTAAGTGTATTGTAACTTGTATTGGGAATTTTGGGCATAACTTGTATTGGGAATTTTGGGCATAACTTGTATTGGGAATTTTTGGCATAACTTATATTGGGATTTTGGGGCATAACTTGTAACGAACATGAACAATTAGCTAAGAACGAATATGCCTAAAAACTACAGCAATAAGAAACTGTAACTGCACTTAGACACAAGGTTAGATTACACTTGTGGTAGAAGTCTGCCCGGAACCGCCCGACAAATCCAGCGTCCACAAATGGTTAATCTAATGTGAGGGGTCAGTGCATAAATGTACAAGCAACAATACTAAGACACGAGGTAAAGTCCGACTTGTGGTAGAAGTATGCCCGAAACCACCGGCATAACCAACATCCACAAGTAGTAGACTTAATGTGAGAGGTCTAGTCCATTAACAGCCATAAATGGATAACTTGTTAATCTATAATGCATAACCTATTTAAATCTATGGAGGTGATTACCTGAACCTGCTAAATTGATTAGGGGTTAAGTAAACTTGCTTGAATCAAGGGGGGCTAAGTTAATCTTGTTAAATCTACGGGGGAGGGTTATATATATATATTGAAAATTGGTTCACTATATTGCAAAAACCAATAAATCCTCCTTTATAAGCCTCGTCAAAACCCTGTAACCCCCCTAACCTAAGTGGGTACCTTACAGTGAAAAAGAGTACTTATAAATTCGGAAATTACAACAACTAAGTTTTTGAAAATCAAATAGAAAAACAAATGCAAAATACAGGAAACAAATGAACATAAAACATTCTTCAGTTTGGAAACAACCTTCAAAGCCCAAGATCTGGCCCAACTCTATAACTCCCACCTACCTCTTAAATTCAAAATCAACTTCCAACGTCTTAAAACTAGCCAGTATCAATTAAATCAATCCCTCATTTTTCGAGAATTTCTTCATTTCTGCTGCTTCGAGATGTTTTGCTTCCATTGTTTTTGACCAGAAACACCACTTCTCTTTCTATCTTCAGTAAACATGTAGCTGAGTGCATTCTTTTATTCTGAAAAATACTCAAATTATGTTCTTTCCAAATGAAATATATTGCCATTGTGAATGCTCCACATGTTAGATCTCTCACTTGATCCTTTGCTTTAAAATTAGCTTGAATAATTCTAGCTTCTTCTTTCACGTCATCAAATGATTTAATGTTTAAGGACAACTTTTGTTTGAGGGACAACCATATAAAAGCCGAGAAATCACAATGAAAAAACAGGTGCTGAACTGATTCTGCATGATTGTTACAAAGGGGGCATAAGGTGTTTGTCACATTGCCAAATGATTGATTCTATCTTTGGTATTCAGTCTACCAAGACAAGCAAGGTATGATATAAATTCCATTCTTCTAATATTTTTGAATGCCAAATTACTGAAAAAATTGGATTAACCTCTTCATGATCTCTCACATAATGCCATACTTTATGAAAATTAAAGTCACCTCCTTCACAATAGGTGTAAAAATCTTGATCTTTATTAGGATGAGTTTGAATGCAAGAGATTTCTTCAATCAATTCTCTAGTAACAGGATGGATATCAGGCTTAAACATCTCATTTCTTATAATTGCATTCACTTTTTGCTAAGAAATACCAGTAATGAAAACTCTATCAAATCCCAATAGATCCACCAGGCTCTGACAATTTTACCATGGCTCATACCATAGGAAAGTTTCATCCCCTTCAGCAATGACTTTATTAAATAGCTGCTTTGATCTAGTTTGAAGCCTTAACAGGGATTTCCAAGTGATGGAAGCATTATTATCTCTGGCCATGGACCAGAAGTGTTTCTGATAACAGTATCTGTTATGCATCCACCTACTCCATTGAGAATAATTAGACAGAAAATTCCAGAGGAGTTTGACACTTGCCACTTTCTTTAGATCAGAAAAGATTTTTAAGCCAATTCCTCCTTCAGCTTTAGGTTTACACAATTGACTCCAAGCCACTTTATGTGCAGAGCCACCCCAAAAGAAATCTGCACATAAAGAATTTAGTTTGTCTATTGTAAACTCTAGAATTTGATAAATGAAAAGCCAATATAAAATAATAGGGGTTATAACAGTGTTAATTAATTCTGCCCTCCCTACAAAACTTAGCATCTTTGTTTCCCAGCCTTGTATTCTTCTTTGAACCTTCTGAATTAAGGAATTGCATTCTGAATAATGAAGATAATTGGATGATAAGGGAACCAACAAATATTTTATAGGCAAAACACCTTGATCCACTCCCAATATTTCCAGAGTTTGATTCGTATTTGTGGCTGAAATACTAAAAAATGCTTTGGTCTTCGAGGCATTATCATCTAAACCTGCATGCTTACTTAATTTCTAAAAAACGATCCTTAGAGATTGAGTATTGCTTATAGATGATTTTCCAAAAATCATAAGGTCATCAGCATATAATAAATGAGATATGATTGGCTGAACTGTAGAACTTGGTTGAAATTTTTTGAGTTGAGTAACTTCATCCATCAGAAAAGAAAAGTATTGCATTGCAATTGTAAAAAGGTAAGGAGACAAAGGATCTCCTTGCCTAATCCCCCTTGTAGAAGTGCTAAAACCCTTAGGAATGCCTTGTAAAATGATAAAGAATGTTGCTATTGTCATACACTCATAAATCAAGTTGATGAAGTGAGTTGAAAAATTCATTTTAGACATAATGAAGCAAATAAGTTCTCTATTTACTTTGTCATAAGCCTTTTGCAAGTCAACTTTGATACACAATTTAGGCATTTCCTTTTTCTTAAAATCTCTCAGTAGTTCATGAGCCATTAAAATATTCTCTCCAATGTATCTGTCCTTTATGAAAGCGCTCTGATTTTCAGATATTAAATATGGTAGAAAAGGTTTCATTCTATTACAGAGCACTTTGGAGAAAATTTTATAATATACATTACAACATGAAATCGGTCTGAAATGAGATATTTCAGAAGGTCTCTCATTCTTTGGGACTAATGTTATAAAAGTATGATTCAATGATTTTGGCAATTTACCAGATGTAAAAATGTCTGAAATAGCTGCCAATAAATCATATTTCAATAAATCCCAATGAATTTTTTTTTTCATTCATACCATCTGGACCAGGGCTAGAATCATTATGAAATGAGCTTCTTTGATTTCTTCAATGTCAACTGCTTTCAGTAAATACTGCTGTCCTTGTGAATTAATTGTAGCAATAGGATGAAAGTTAGGAAAACCATAATGAATAGGACCATTGAAAATTGTAGAGAAATAATTTAAAGCTTCTATCTCAATATCCTCTTGTTTAAATAATAAACTCCCATTTTGATCCATAAGAGCACGAATGTGAATAAAATATCTTCTATGAGACATACGAGAGTAAAAGAATTTTGAATTAGTGTCACCTTGCTGAAGCCAAGATACTTTTTCTTGCAGTTTAAAACCATGAAAATGTATTTGTTGTATATTCTGATAATTCTTCTTAGCTTGGAGAAATTCATCATACAACATTATATCTTCTGGATGAAGGTCTGCTTCTCTTTCACACTGCAAAACAATATCCTCTGCTTTCTTAAGGTTAGCTGAATTTTTCTCCCTTAATCTGTTCCAATTCTTAAGCTCTTTTTTACAATTTTGAAGTTTCTGCATAAACCGATAACTATGAAATCCCCAAGCAAATGAATTTAAACCCCTTTGAATAGCTTCATTGTGTCCCTCTAAAAATGACCATTCATTTCTATACCTGAATGGGAAATCTTTGGTTGATTGAGTTGGAACCAATTCTAGTAAAATTGGGTTGTGATCACTTGAATTTTGAGAGAATGCCAAGGCTTTCGTGTTCAGGAATTCAAACAGCTATTATTAACCAGAATTTTATCAATGTGAGTGGAAATGCCACTTCTACGCCATGTAAACAGAAACCCCATAGGTTTAATTTCAGTTAAAGCTGCCTGTAAAATGAAATTTTGAAATTCCCTGATGTGTTGATAAGGAATTGGTCTTCCACCTCTTTTATCTTTAGGAGTTAGAGCATTAATCCCCCATTAGTATCCATGCATTATCAATTGTACCAGATTCAGAGACCAGAATTTGCCATAACCTTTGTCTATTAGAAAAGGAGTTACTAGCATATATCAATGTAAAAACCATACTAAATCCCCCTTTATTATCTGCTATCACCGTAATGTGTTGAAAAGAAGATGATATTTAACTAATATCCCATACATTGGTATCCAAAACAAGGAGAATATGAGAAGTTGAGATAGATGAATTATTATTTACAGACTTCCATGAAGAAGGCAGAAAAGAACCAAATAAGACTAAATTTACTTTAGGTAGTTTAGTTTCAACTGAACCAACAACTGTTGATTTAGTTTGGTTAAGGAGATCGATCACATCTTTCATACGCGAAGTTGTGTTCCTTCCCCTCACATTCCAGCTTAATATTGTCATTTAATGATAGACGAACTCCTTGTATTTCTTTTAGAAGGAGGAGGGGATGAAACATTTACACTCACTTTTTTACTACCTTGCAAATAGTCTTTGTCTTTATTAACAAAATCTAAAACATCCACTTGTTTCCCTTTATCCTTTTCTTGTACCTTATCAGTTTCTTCCACTGCATCAGCTACAATAATTAAATCATCAGGTATCAATTTTTCAGGGAGTTTTGAATTAAGAAAATATAGATCATCAGCAATTCCTTCAGAAGACTGAACTTGCTCCTTTGAAGAGTTTTCATCTGAGGCTTCCTTATTACCATCAACATTTCCTTCTGAAGACTGAGCTTGCTCCTTTGAAGTATTTTCATCTGATGCTTCCTTATTACCATCAGCAGATTCTTTATACACATCAGGTAGAATCCAACGAGAATCAATTGCAACTTCTTGTGTTTCATCATCATGCCCAAATAATTTGCATTGTGAGCATTTTAGAGGCGCAAACTCATATTCGACTGTAATATTTATTTTAGATCCATTGTGCAATAGAATTGGTATTTCAGTGATCAAATCAGTTTTTGAATCAATAGATGTCAACACTCTAGCATATTTTGTGAACCTTTTTTCTGATGTATTCTCATCAATTAACAGGGGATTAGAAATGAAACTCGTAATCATTTGAATAGCATCTTTAGTCCATAGTTCTAATGGCAGATCATGCAATCTGACCCAGATCTGAACAATATTACTTTGTTTCTTACTAAAATCAAACCCTGGAAACCATGCTTCAACAAATAAAAGTCTCCCAAAATATGAATAAGTATAACATTCACAAATGCGAGAGAAATCTACCTTGTTATCAAACTGAACTACAAAGTTATAACTAGGTGAAATATGAATATTAAAAGAACTAGATGGTTTCTAGACCTTGGTTATGTACTCCTTCAGTTTTATCGTAGATAAACGAAACTGAACGGGAATCAAAGCAATCGTATTCATTCAAGCAGATTCAGCCTTATTGAAGATCGATTCAGGAATAAAAACATATTCAGAAGACGGCTTGATAAAACTCAGAGATATGCAATCCTATTCATTTTTATACCTGAATGGGAAACCTTTGGTTGACTGAGTTGGAACCAAACTAGTAAAATAGGGTTGTGATCACTTGAATTTTGAGAGAATGCCAAGGCTTTCATGTTCAGGATTAGATTCAAACGGCTAGTATTAACCAGAATTTTATCAATGTGAGTGGTAATGCCCCTTTTACGCCATGTAAACAGAAACCCCATAGGTTTAATTTCAGTTAAAGTTGCCTGTAAAATGAATTTTTAAAATTCCCTGATATGTTGATAAGGAATTGGTCTTCCACCTCTTTTATCTTTAGGAGTTAGAGCATTATTAAAATCCCCCATTAGTATCCATGTATTATCAATTGTACCAGATTCAGAGACCAGAATTTGCCATAACTTTTGTCTATCAGAGAAGGAGTTACTAGCATATATCAATGTAAAAACCATACTAAATCCCCTTTTATTATCTGCTATCACCATAGTGTGTTAAAAAGAAGATGATATTAAGCTAATATCCCATACATTGGTATCCCAAACAAGGAAAATACGACCAGTTGAGATAGATGAATTATTGTTTGCAGACTTCCATGAAGAAGGCAAAAAAGAACCAAATAAGACTAAATTTGCTTTAGATAGTTTAGTTTCAACTAAACCAACAATTGTTGATTTAGTTTGGTTAAGGAGATTGATCACATCTTTCGTACGCGAAGTTGTGTTCATTCCCCTCACATTCCAGCTTACTATTGTCATTTAATGATAGATGAACTCCTTGTATTTCTTTTAGAAGGAGGAGGGGATGAAGCATTTACACTCACTTTTTGATTACCTTGCAAATAGTCTCTATCTTTATTAACAAAATCTGAAACATCCACTTGTTTCCCTTTATCCTTTGCTTGTACCTTATCAGTTTCTTCCACTACATCAGCTACAATATTTAAATCATCAGGTATCAATTTTTCAGGGAGTTTTGAATTAAGAAAATATAGATCATCAACAATTCCTTCAGAAGACTGAACTTGCTCCTTTGAAGAGTTTTCATTTGAGGCTTCCTTATTACCACCAACATTTCCTTATGAAGACTGAGCTTGCTCCTTTGAAGTATTTTCATCTGATGCTTCCCTATTTCCATCAGCAGATTCATTATGCACATCAGGTGGAATCCAACGAGAATCAATTGCAAATTCATGTGTTTCATCATCATGCCCAAATAATTTGCATTGTGAGCATTTTAGAGGCACAAACTCATATTCGACTGTAATATTTATTTTAGATCCATTGTGCAATAGAATTGGTATTTTAGTGATCAAATCAGTTTGTAATCAATATATATCAACACTCTAGCATATTTTGTGAACCTTTTTTCGCTGTATTCTCATCAATTAACAGGGGATTAGAAATGAAACTCACAATCATTTGAATAGCATCTTTAGTCCACAGTTCTAATGGCAGATCATGCAATCTGACCCAAATCTGAACAATATTACTTTGTTTCTTACTAAAATCAAACCCTGGAAACCATGCTTCAACAAATAAAAGTCTCCCAAAATATGAATAAGTATAACATTCACAAATGCGAGAGAAATATACCTTGTTATCGAACTGAACAACAAAGTTATAACTAGGTGAAATATGAACATTAAAAGAACCAGATGGTTTCCAGACCTTGGTTATGTACTCCTTTAGTTTATCGTAGATAAACGAAACTGAACGGGAATCAAAGCAATCGTATTCATCCAAGCAGATTCAGCCTTATTGAAGATCGATTCAGGAATAAAAACATATTCAGAAGCCAGCTTGATAAAACTCAGAGATCTGCAATTCGTTTCAGATCCCATCGGTTTTTGACTGTCGGAAGGGTTTGAGGATGGATCTAGCTGAGGATTTGAATGATTTGAAGAGGATGGATTCATGGATTAGGATGAATGTTGTGATCGTGATGAAGGAATGCAAAAGTTAGCTACAGCAACAGACGTTATCTGCCATTAATGAAGAAAAACAGTTGGAATTTTCATATATATATATATATATATATATATATATATGTGTGTGTGTGTGTGTGTGTGTGTGTGTGTGTATACCTGACAAACTTGACTTGTTTTACATGTGGGGGTTATGCAACCTTGTTAAACTGTTATATAACCTGTTAAAATCTTAATAGTGGAGATGCAAGCCAGGAGGAAAGCTTGTATCATCTGTTGTGTGGGATCCATTTCAGCCAGTAACCCATCTAGGTATCGAACGAGTACTTCGAACTAGGTCAGGGCCGGGGCACGCTTACTGAGCTGATTATTAGAGGTCACTTGGGTAAAGGGTGTTGACGGCGTGTTCCATTAGGGTCATGTACGTGCATGGGTCCGCTTGCTCTGGAAAATTAGACACTGTGACTTCAGTAGATATAGTTGTGCATCTTGGAAATAACGGGGTTGCCACTTTAGGAAGTAATACATCCTACTGTGGGGCCAGCACGGGCATCTACGGAGTTGGGAGCTGATCGATTGGGGTAGTAATTAAGGTACATCTAGTCTTGCTTGTTGGGCAGCGTGCTATTCTTGTTGTGTGTAATACCTGTTATTCCTTTGGGGCTACCTGTTATTCTTGTTGGGGTAAAACCTGTTACTAGAAGTACACCTAAGTCTACCATCTAGTTCTAGGGATCATCTTGTTCTCGTTATACAAGTATTGGTGCAGAGAAAAATACTCGAGAAGCGAAATATATTCTGTTCTATCTATTCTACTTATCCTGTTATACCTGCCGTGTATATAGTTATTTCTTTCATTTAGTTTAAATGTCTATCATGATGCTTTTACTTATATGAAAAAAGTAACTGGATTCGCCAGACTTTATGTCTGACTCATTTTGTTTCTTTTTCTCTCTCTTACGTTTCCCTCAGGTTCTCAGGGTGGGAATACTCAAGTTTGATCATGATTCTTCTTTCATTCTGTTTGGAGCTGCTTAGATGTACTGCTTGATTTCCTATCTTCTCTACTATGACTGTTTTTTGGGGATTATGCTCTTTTTATGTATTATTGTACTCCGATGATGATTTTGGTACAAGACAAAAGTTGTATGTTGATGTAATGAGTTTTATGTTGATGTAATGAGTTTTCAATATTTCAGACTTTTTATGTAATTGGGTTTGGACCACGAAGCTTTTCTATTTAATAAAGTTTTAATTCCGCTGTTATTTTATATCTGTCTTGTAATGTTTTCTATTTCTGTTTACCTATAACGCTTCATAAAACTTAATGCGTTCTGATAAAGAGTGACATTAAAGGACGTGGCGTGTCACATTTGGTATCAGTGCTGACTGCTACTAGATCGAGTAAAAAAATTTGATTTTTTTTTTTGAAAAGGTTTTTAAAGAAAGCATTTTCAAAAGAAAAGTCTGTTTTGAAAAACATAATTCCCCAAAGCCATATGAAATATCTTTCGATTCCCTGTTTGAATCCCTTTTTCCTTTTCTTTTCAGCATGTCTGTGGAACCTAATATTCCTGAGGGCATACAGATACCTACCTAGTTTCGAAGGTATCTAGAAGCTACGGCACCTGCCGAGGGCCAAGCAGACGCCACTCCCCCAGCTACAACCGCTTTTCCTCCTCCTCTTCCTTCACGCGCTGATAATTTCTCTACAATATGCAAAGATTTTTGTGCTATGGGTGGGAAGCCATTCCGAGGAACTAAGACTTTCGTAAAGGCAAGGAATTGGCTTAAAGAGACGGAGGATTTGTGTTGGATTTTTGAAGTTGACGACCATAGGAAGATTCAGTTGGTCGTTTGGCAGCTGAAAGGTGAGGCCTTGTTTTGGTGGAAGGTGACACATGTGGGACGTCCAGTTGAGACTTGGGATGATTTCTGATAGAGATTCGAGATGAAGTTTCTTTCTCAAGCCGAGCAAAGTATGCATACGGAAAGGTATTTAGCGCTTGAGCAAGGAGGCATGTCTGTGAGAGAGTATGTTAATAAGTTTAATCAATTGACGAGGTTTTATTTGGAGCTAGTAAACACCTCACATAAGAAAGCTTTGAGGTTTGTTAGAGGATTGAATGAACCCCTTCATGGGTTGGCTATGTCTTATATTCCGATGGGGGCAACTTTTGAGAAACTCGTTGATATGGCATTAATGCATGAAGAAGATAAGGGTGGAAAGAAAGAGGCTAAGGTTTATGAAACACAGAACAAGAAAGTGTGGTCCAAGAAAGAACAACAGTAAAAGAAGGGCGGAAAGTACGGAAAAACTAGATATAAGAGGAAATGTCATAATTGCGGGCGCGAGGGTCATTTGGTCAAAGACGGCATGTAACACCCCGAGTTTTCTATTACCAGTAACTTTACAAATTAAAGTATAATTAATTCTAAATGATGGAATTAAGGGAAATGGGTTATGCCATTGCATTCGTCTAGAAATTCTGCTTGAGATAGAGTCCAAGTTTGCGTAAAACGAATACCGTATGAAGAAGATATGGACGAACGAAGTTGGGCAGAAAATCCAGAAATGGATCAGAATGCACTGGCGCACTTGGGAAGTGCGCCAGAACAAAATTGCACTGGCGCACTTGGGAAGTGCGCCAGTACAATTTCAGCACTGGCGCACCTGCCAAGTGCGCCCAGGCCATAAAACCTGCTTGGTCAGGCCCTGGCTGGCCTGGTCGGGTTCTGGTCGATTTCTGAGGCTTGGCTGAGTCACTAGGGCTTACATGTCACTTTCTGATTGGCTTCTGTTGAGATGGATGGTCTGGATTCACTCTAGCTTCATCGATGGCTCCAATCAGATTAAAATTCTATAAATACAATTCAAGTCTAACCCTAAATTCACACAAATAATATAATACTAAAGTCGTCATGCTGCGGGAAAGTAGGAGTGGTCGTCAGTTAGAAAGCTTAGAGACAAGCCAATACTAAAGTGAAACACGAATCAAAACAACGTTAGTCTACCCAAAGGAAAGCATATCAAATTCAGAATTCAGAATCCAAAATCCAAGTTCGTCGTTCTTTGTAAGTATAGTGATTTTTCCGATAAGAATAAAACTAAGACTTGATTCGATGTAAATTGGAAGAGGAATTGTGCTATTATGTAATGACGTTGTCAATTCATATCTATGTATTGAAATGATTGTGTTGCGAATGAAATTGGGATGTTTGTGGTATAATTAAGATTGATGTTGATCCTATTGTACTTTTAGAATGACAACAACATCATAAGCAAGTTGTATAGTTCATGTTTACGTGATTATATAGGTTGTTTGTGATTAGAACCTCATGTATATACTTTATGCAAGAATCTTTATGCCTAAATGGTTATGTTCATATACATGCCCCTATGTTTATACAACAGTTGTAAGTTCCTAATTGGATCCATGTCAAGATCCACTTTAGTACATGTTTCATGTGTAATTAGATATGCGATTGGATCTAGTTCTCACCCTTGTCATAAAGTTATACATATTTATGAAAATGTCATATTCTTGTCATGTGCTAGTGATGTCCGATGTTATGCCTAGATCCAAAAACAGGTTTAGACTTATGTTGTCTAAATCATATGCTAATTCATGTGATACCTATTTGGTTAGACCCTTATTTCAATGCAAATTCACATATATGTATATTGATTTAGGCTATGTTGCAAATTCACATATATGTATATTGACTATTTTGCAAGTTCACATCTATGACATTCATGTTGGCTATTTTGCAAGTTCACACCTATGATGTTCATATTGATTATGCCAAAAATGCCAAGTTTACACCTATGTCATGTTTATGTTTATGAATTCCCTTATGCCTAATTGTGCACGCTAAATTAGGCTAAGTTTTTAGCCTAATATTATATGCTAAAACTATGCGAACGAAAATTAGGCCAAGATTGTTAGCCTAATGTTTAAACGGGGTAACGTTGGGGATATTAGTAAAACTTGACATAAAAATATATGAAATTGGCATGTTTGTCACATGCCAAATTGGTGGCATTTAAACGGTATAAATTCTTATACCAAAAATGTTAAACTTGGAATGTGGGCCATAACATTTAATTGTTGACAAATTTACATATATTCAGTAATAAAGACAAATATGTAAATTTAGAAAATACGAATATGCTTAACACGAGGTTAGATTGAGTTGTGATGTAAATCTGCCCGGACCCGCTCGGCTGTCCAGTAGTCACAACAATACCTATCCAATGTAGGTGGTTAAGCATTGAGCCCAATAAGGACCCGTAGTTAGACTGAGTTACGGTGTAAATCTGCCCGGAACCGACCGGCACATCCAGTAACCGTAACAATATCTGTCTAATGTGAGTGGTCGGTGCTTTAAAAGGCTAAGGACAGACAAGTCAGGATGGTAGGGTTAAGTTAACTAAAACACTTAACCAATTCAACATGTTAATGAAATTGATGGGTGGGGTTAGGTAAATACATACACTTAACCGCTTAACATGTTTGACTAGAAAACCCTAGTAACAGGGACCCATTTCAGCGGTAACCCAATTAGGTATCATGGTACCCTGAAACTAGGCAGGGTGGGGCACGATTACTGGACTGATTGTAAGCGGTCAAAGCGACGGCGGTGGGTGCAACAGTGTGGGTTCTAACGGAGTGCGGGCGTGCACACACTTTGGAGCAGACAAACAGGGCACTGGAGGCACCGGTAGTATAACCTATGCATTCTAAGTATTGTGTCGGGTCGCCACCATAGGACTTGATACACCCCATGGTGGGGCCAGCATAGGTATCTACAATATTTGGGGGCCGTAAGACACATGTAATTATGCGAGTAGGAGTCGATCGTTAAAATAAGGGGATCACTTCACCCTCAGCATGGGGTGCCAGTTTAGAACTAATTCATGTAGGTGCAGAGATATAGTGTGGGGTGCGATAGTATCTTCGTTTCAAAACTACTTTATCTTAGTTTATGATACTCTCCTGTTTCCAGTTTATACCTATCATGCCCTTATTCTTATTCTCATACTGAAGAGTCACTAGACTTACCAGGCTTTATGTCTGACCCTATTTTCTTTCGTCTTCTTTTCTTCTGTTTCCTCCCCCCAAGGTCCACAGGGAGGAAACAAACCAGCTTAGTCATATTCTTTAAAAGCTTCAAGATAGTAGATGTACTGTTTGGACTCTCTTGCTTTGGCTATGGCTGTTGGACACAATCATGGGGATTTATGCAGTTTTAATTATGTTTTATGCTTCTTTATTTAATAACCAAGACAGAAATGATGATGTAATGTTTTGGGAGTTATTATGACAGTTATGGAAATGTTTTGTATGAACACGTATTTATGAAATAAAAAGTCTGTTGTTTTCCGCTGCTTGTAAATATATGTATTTATATCTGTCTTGTGTTTTATCTGTGACTTTTACTTACAAACCTCCACCAAAGTTAAGGCATTCCCTTTGTGAGTGACCTTAATGGAGGGTGGGGTGTTTCACTTGGTATCAGAGCATAGGTTTTACCAGACTAGATAAAAAAAATTGAAACTATTTTCAAAAAGAAGTTTAAAGAAGCATCTTTTTCAAGAAAAAAATGTTGTTTTTAAAAGGCGTAATTCCCCAGAGCCATATGCACTATCCATGTAACACCCCACATCTGTTAAGGTCACTCACAAAGGGAATGCCTTAACTTCAATGGAGTATTATGGGTACTGGAACAGAAATATTACAAGACAGACAAATATAAAACAGCGGAAAATAAAGTGGAAGTACTTCAAATCATTTATTAAATATAAATGTTTACAAGAAAAGCCCATCAACTTCCAATACCCAATTTCATAGTTAAAATATCTGTCTTGCTCAAAAACAAAGAAGCATAAAAACAAACTGCAGTATTCCCCAATAAAGCAAAGCAAGCCATAGCCAAGAGAAATCCAAGCCATACATGAAAGAGCCTTGGAGCTTGGTAAGATCCGAAACTAAGCTGTATTCCCACCCTGTGAACCTGGGAGGGGGGGGGACAGAAGAAAAAGAGGCGAAACAAAACGGGTCAGTCATAAAGACTGAGTAAGTCCTAGTGACTTTCAGCATAAAAATAGGTAAAGATAACATGGCATGAATAAACTGAAAGTAAACATAAGCATGATAACAAGGTAGGCAAGATAAACTAAGATATCAAGATAAACTATGATAACAAGATAAACTAAGGTAACAAGATAAACTAAGGTAACAAGATAAACTTCGGGCACGATGAAACAAGTATAACATCCCATAATTCCTATCAAGTATCCCACCGCATGGTTTCTATCAAGAATAACATCGCAAGGTTTCTAAGCTTTACCATTAAAACGATATCTATTTTCTCTGCACCACCTAACTAGCATCCTCATAAGTGTCTTACATTGAATGATCCGTATTTCTACTAGTGTCCCAACTAGTGTCTTGTGTAACAAGGATCCGTAACCCCTACTAGTGTCCCAACTAGTAGCCCGTGTTATATAATAATTACAACGTGATCCCAATCCCCGCAATTATGGTAGCCTTCAGGTGCACATCGATTATGAGGATTCCACCTTGATCACCCCAATGGCCATGTATATATTTGATGCACCCTTACTACCTTATCGATCGACTCCCTACTTGACCTAGTTCTCGTTTGTGTCACGCGGCCCCCTACTTGTAGATACCTGTGCTGGTCCCACCATGGGGTGTATCAAGTCCCATGGTGGCAACCCTGACACAATCAAGATGCACAGCTTTATACCTACTGATGCCCAGTGGCTAAATTTTCTGCGCCGAAGTGTGTGCACGCCCGCACTCCGTTAGAACCTGCACTACTGCACCAACCGCCGCTAATTTGACCTCTTATAATCAGCCCAGTAATCGTGCCCCACCCTGCCTAGCTCAGGGTTCCATTGATACCTAATGTGGGTTACTGCTGAAATGGGTCCCCGTTACTAGGTTTTTCTAATGGTTAAGTCTGTGGGCCTATATTCTCTGATATTACCCACCAACCCGATATGTACTTAGCCCCGCTACTGATTCAAGCATGTGTATTTGATGGTTAAGTGTATGTGAGCCTATATTTACTAATATTACCCACCAACCCGATATGTACTTAACCCTTCTACTCGTTATGTTACCATGGTTAAGTGTTTACCTTAGTTAACTTAACCTTTCTCGCTTATTATGTTTGATTGGTTAAGTGTGGTTTATTAACTTAACCCCGTTCGTCTATCTGGTTACATTGGTTAAGAATTTCCTTGTTAACTCAACCCCATGTGTTACTTAACCCTACCACGCATCACATCAGATTGGTTAAGTGCATGTTAACTTAACCCCATCCACTAGTCATATTATAATGGTTAAGTGTTGTCAACTTATATAAGTTAACTTAGCCCACCCGCTTGTCCTGTTATGTTGGTTAAGTGTTACTACTTAACCGCAACCACTTGTCTAATTAACCCATTGTATTAGTTAAGTGTTCTCATTAACTTAACCTCACTCTCTAGTCCAGTTTAATCATGTTATAGTGGTTAAACATTTGCTTAACCTTACCCACTCCCGTAGTCAACTTATTAAATTGGTTAAGTGTCCAGATTAACCTAATCATATTACTTAACCCACCCATTTATATCATATTGGTTAAGTGTTCTTATTTACTTAACCCTACCCACTGGTCTAATTACCATGTTACGTTGGTTAAGTATTACTATTCGTATTTCCACATGTCACCCACATGTCACCCACTTAACCCCCATGTCCCACCACATGTTTATCTGGTTAAGTATTTCTTAATTCATTAAGGCCGTAACCTTATAAAGACCTCTCACATTAGACTGACATTTATGGCAGCTGGATTTGACGGGCAGGTCCGGACAGTCTTACACCATAAAAGAGTCTAACCTCGTGTCTTTACAACTGTTACGCTTTTAATTTGGGCCTAGGACCTCTCACATTGGGCTGACATTTGTGACTACTGGATTCGCCGGGCGGTTCCGGGCAGGTTTACGTCACAAATGAGTCCAACCTCGTGTCCTAAGCATTGATTATTACTTATAATCTTTTACCCCAATTTGAATTTATTTCCCCTATTCAAATTATCAATTTATTCCTAATTTAACGATGTCCATAATTGACTCAATTATGTCCATCAATTAATGGTATGCAAAATCATATCAATTTTACCACAATTTATCTTATGCCATTAAAGGCAACTTATCTCAATTTATATTTATCCCTCTTTTAAGGCTATTACATGCCAACTAATATATGTACCCAATTCTAGTCAGTTTACATATATACCAAGTTTCATGCCTTTTTACATATGTCAAGATCTAGCCAAAATTACATGTATCAAGTTTTATACCCAATAAACTCAAATCCGATGATTCATGATGTAGTTATCCCAAACTATAATCTTTTTATTTCAATACATGCCAGTTGCCCAAGTTCATAATACATGTTTATGCCAATTATAAAGTTTACAATCGCTTTCATGCTCAAATTTCCAAGTCTACACATGCCTAATTAACATAAGGCCAATCTTTTGATTTAATTTACATAGGCTCCAAAACTCATAATTTTATTTTACATGCCAAATTACATACATGTTATATATACCAAATTTCATGTTACATTACATAGATCCAATTGGTGTCGAATTCCATGTATATAATATTTATGCAAATTTTATCATAACAGGATTATACCAAAATTTACAGATCTACCCCAAACTTGCAAATAAAATGATAACATTCAATTTCATGTTGACAATTCTTAATCATATTCTTATAGGCAATAATCCCATTATTCCCCCGTATACATCTCGTATGCGAATCGCGATTTTAGGCCAAGGTCCGAAGTTGACCAAGGTTCACCAAAAGAAAATAAATAGGGGAAGGTAGAAATTTGCATAATAAATAGATCAGAGAGAAAACAACATCATGATAGGCATAAAGATTACAACTTGATGATAACATCATTACGAATCAAGGAAATTGCTGAATAAATCACAAACTTGTCATGAGAATAAAGGTAGACAAGTCTCAAAGCTAAAGATTCAAAAAGCAACAGGAATAGATCTGAATCGATAAACATACTTAGATTCAATTCCACTTTAATTCATGGCCACATTATAATTAAATATTTAAATCGGAAAGCAACTAGAACTTACAGAGAACGGCTAATGAATTAGGGAGTGAATTTGTCGTAGAAAGTTGCAGTGTCATTGTCTATCCTCTTGAATTTGTTGTAGAAGCATTGATCTTTGATTTGATTTGGGTTTGAACGCTTAAGCTTTAATTTGGAGACGACGACCATGGCTCAAGGGAGATTCCAGCAGCATTTAGGTGTAAGAATGATTTGTTATGAATTAGGTTAGGCCTTAGGTTGTATTTATAGATGTTAGGAGTAGTTTAGGCCCTTAGATAAACCCTAGAACAGATCTGAACCGTCAGAATTCATCACAGGCCCCCAAAACCAGTCCAAACAGCAAGCAGGTGCACCCAGGCCGCCTGGGCTCGACCAGGCAGGTCGACACCCATGTCGACTGGGCAGTCGACATGGGGGGGGTGTCGACTGTGCAGTCGACACCCCTGTCGACTTGACCTGGGCGGGAATTTTCCCGCCCTACCCCCTGTGTGTTTGAATTCGAATTTTGCTCTAGTTTTAAACTGTTTTGAACTTGAAATTTTCAGAAAACTTTGACGGGCCATAACTTGGTCATACGGACTCCGATTCTCGAAAACTTGGACTCTATTTCGCGTATTTTTCCAAGACGAATGCAATGGCACAACCCGTTTCCCTTGATTCAGAATTTAATATTTAATTCTGCCATGATCTCTTGTTTTAACATGTTATAAAATTCGGGTTGTTACATTCTCCCCACCTTAAAGGATTTCGTCCTCGAAATCTCTACGTTAGGGAGGATGTGTCCTACCATCCATCATCCATCTACTCAAAACATCATCCACAAGCAATCATTGTCCTTAAAAAGATTTCTAATGCTATATGAACATATGCAGAAAGTGTGTGTGTATATGTTCCTTATCTAATGCAAATGATCAGGCCTGATTGATCTTCTAGATGCAAAATATGTTTAGTGCCATGAGTCCAACATGTATGCAAATAGTCCTAGTCACATAAAGACTATATGTGTGCACAAACATCCATCCATATGCAACATCCACATGATAACACATTCAATTTCATCCACAAACAGGTGTAAAAACTCATGCATATGCAATATGAAAGGTGATTGAGCCGATCTAGTGCCTAATGTGTGTAAATGCATCCACAAGCAACCACTAGCAACCACTTGCAGCCACTTGCAACCATCAATCATAACATGTCTCAAACACATGTTTACACCCAATTGTTCCTATCTAAAGATATAGTCGAATGATAGAAGCAAGTAAAAACTTTGTGCCCATTAGGCAATGTCAAAACTGGAAATCTATGCCACATATATATTGATTAGGAGAAGAACTCTCTAAGCATCAGCCCCGAAGACCGAAATCAACATCAGACTGACACCCAAAGAATTACTCAACCCAACCACTATATATGATTCTAGGAAACTAAGCCTGATGGACTCCTTTTAGGTCACAAGGGAACCCTTCCTAAGACCAACCCGTATCCTATAAAACCCAAAAAGTTTAGTCAAACCAACGAACACCCTCAAGCCCCAACATGTGTTACTAACAGATGGGTCATACTCCCTATAGGGTTTGCAACAGAAATTGGATTGAGAATGGGACCGAGAGGATATACACAAAAGATAGCATGCAAGTAAGCTCTACAGGAAGAGAGGGATCAAGGATATACTCTTAAGAAGAGATATGATGCACAAATCTAGTCTTCAATCTTCTAAGTCGCATTTCCTTGAGCTTAACTCCATTGTGCTTTGTCCGTCTTTAACTTCACAATTTCGTAGCTTCTTAATTCTTGTTTCCAAAATATGAGTTGGAACCTATTTCACTGTTGCCTCTCGTTCCTCTTTCACTTACTCTACTTCTAGTATACTCGGCTCACACATAACAGCGTACTCATGGTTTCACACAAGCTCTCCAAAATTTACTAGAAAGTATTCCACATAGATGAATTATCTCTCTAAAATAAACAAATGTCGACCATGTTGACCAATGTACTTACTTAGGTGACTCTCTATAACTCATGCATAAGCGAAATGACCCATCCGCCTTAGTGGCGAACACTACTCGAGCGGATCAACTAATGTATCAAGAGATTCTAGGTAACTAATCATAATAGAACCCTAAAGGTTACATGCGACTTCGAGGGTATTACCGAGGCAAGTCAAGAGTCTAACTACCCTCTTTTCAAAACCGAGAAGGTCACCCTTACTGTATAACCACTCCATCGCTAGAATCAACCCATAGCCCAAAACATAAACATTACTTCTAGACTCAACACTTAGCATAGACATTCTCAAATCCAAACAAGTCATGAATAAATGAGCCGATTTCCCCAACATGACTTGAGACAAAAATGGGATCCTCTACCATGCTAGTACTAAGGTGCAGAGACTCAACTTTCGAAGCAGAATTAAAAGGATGCGATGTACAAAAACAAAGTTCTAGTGGGATGATAGAAAAGAAAAGCTAAACCTTTAACAGAAATGTTACCACCCTCTTAGGTACACTAGTGGTGAGAGCATTCAATTGCCCTCTCGACGATCTTGTCCCTTACCCTTGTCCTATAATACTTAACTAGATGTCCCTTCTCACTAAAGATACTCTCTCTTGTCATGGGTTTTACTATTCTTTCATTTTGGTCTCTTTCCTCTCACCTTTTTCCTCCTTCGTGGATTAAGCTATAACAACTAGTTTCTTGTTCTTACTGTCCTCGTATAGTTTGTTGACAAGTCTCTCGAAGCTACCTCCAACGCACGGCACTCTACCCAACTTGAAATAAGATTAGACGCAGATGGAACTACTACGGCTACAGATGGAGGTTGGGCACTCCTTTGCCCTCCGACCTATGTCGGATGCCTACGAAACTATAGTGAAAAGAGAGAGAAGAGATTTGAAGAGAGAATCAAAAGATAGTGCATATGGCTTTAGGGAATATGCCTTTTAATCAAAACAAAGTTTTCTTGAAAATTTTCTTCTTTGTAAATGTTTTGAAAATAATTTCAGAAGGTTTTTGAAAACTTTTGCCCAGTCTAGTAACCTTCTGCTCTGATACCAAATGTAACACCCCACATCTGTTAAGGTCACTCACAAAGGGAATGCCTTAACTTCAATGGAGTATTATGGGTACTGGAACAGAAATATTACAAGACAGACATATATAAAACAACGGAAAATAAAGTGGAAATACTTCAAATCATTTATTAAATATAAATGTTTACAAGAAAAGCCCACCAACTTCCAATACCCAATTTCATAGTTAAAATATATGTCTTGCTCAAAGACAAAGAAGCATAAAAACAAACTGCAGTATTCCCCAATAAAGCAAAGCAAGCCATAGCCAAGAGAAATCCAAGCCATACATGAAAGAGCCTTGGAGCTTGGTAAGATCCGAACTAAGCTGTATTCCCACCCTGTGAACCTCGGGGGGGGGGGGGGGGAACGGAAGAAAAAGAGGCGAAACAAAACGGGTCAGTCATAAAGACCGAGTAAGTCCTAGTGACTTTCAGCATAAAAATAGGTAAAGATAACATGGCATGAATAAACTGAAAGTAAACATAAGCATGATAACAAGGTAGGCAAGATAAACTAAGATATCAAGATAAACTATGATAACAAGATAAACTAAGGTAACAAGATAAACTAAGGTAACAAGATAAACTTCGGGCACGATGAAACAAGTATAACATCCCATAATTCCTATCAAGTATCCCACCGCATGGTTTCTATCAAGAATAACATCGCAAGATTTCTAAGCTTTACCATTAAAACGATATCTATTTGCTCTGCACCACCTAACTAGCATCCTCATAAGTGTCTTACATTGAATGATCCGTATTCCTACTAGTGTCCCAACTAGTGTCCTGTGTAACAAGGATCCGTAACCCCTACTAGTGTCCCAACTAGTAACCCGTGTTATATAATAATTACAACGTGATCCCAATCCCCGCAATTATGGTAGCCTTCAGGTGCACATCGATTATGAGGATTCCACCTCGATCACCCCAATGGCCATGTATATATTTGATGCACCCTTACTACCTTATCGATCGGCTCCCTACTTGACCTAGTTCTCATTTGTGTCACGCGGCCCCCTACTTGTAGATACCTGTGCTGGTCCCACCATGGGGTGTATCAAGTCCCATGGTGGCAACCCTGACACAATCAAGATGCACAGCTTTATACCTACTGATGCCCAGTGGCTAAATTTCCTGCGCCGAAGTGTGTGCACGCCCGCACTCCGTTAGAACCTGCACTGCTGCACCAACCGCCGCTAATTTGACCTCTTATAATCAGCCCAGTAATCGTGCCCCACCCTGCCTAGCTCAAGGTTCCGTTGATACCTAATGTGGATTACTGCTGAAATGGGTCCCCGTTACTAGGTTTTTCTAATGGTTAAGTCTGTGGGCCTATATTCTCTGATATTACCCACCAACCCGATATGTACTTAACCCCGCTACTGATTCAAGCATGTGTATTTGATGGTTAAGTGTATGTGAGCCTATATTTACTAATATTACCCACCAACCCGATATGTACTTAACCCTTCTACTCGTTATGTTACCATGGTTAAGTGTTTACCTTAGTTAACTTAACCTTTCTCGCTTATTATGTTTGATTGGTTAAGTGTGGTTTATTAACTTAACCCCGTTCGTCTATCTGGTTACATTGGTTAAGAATTTCCTTGTTAACTTAACCCCATGTGTTACTTAACCCTACCACGCATCACATCAGATTGGTTAAGTGCATGTTAACTTAACCCCATCCATTAGTCATATTATAATGGTTAAGTGTTGTCAACTTATTCAAGTTAACTTAGCCCACCCGCTTGTCATGTTATGTTTGTTAAGTGTTACTACTTAACCGCAACCACTTGTCTAATTAACCCATTGTATTAGTTAAGTGTTCTCATTAACTTAACCTCACTCTCTAGTCCAGTTTAATCATGTTATAGTGGTTAAACATTTGCTTAACCTTACCCACTCCCGTAGTCAACTTTTTAAATTGGTTAAGTGTCCAGATTAACCTAATCATATTACTTAACCCACCCATTTATATCATATTGGTTAAGTGTTCTTATTTACTTAACCCTACCCACTGGTCTAATTACCATGTTACGTTGGTTAAGTATTACTATTCGTATTTCCACATGTCACCCACTTAACCCCCATGTCCCACCACATGTTTATCTGGTTAAGTATTTCTTAATTCATTAAGGCCGTAACCTTATAAAGACCTCTTACATTAGACTGACATTTATGGCAGCTGGATTTGCCGGGCGGGTCCGGGCAGTCTTACACCATAAAAGAGTCTAACCTCGTGTCTTTACAACTGTTACGCTTTTAATTTGGGCCTAGGACCTCTCACATTGGGCTGACATTTGTGACTACTGGATTCGCCGGGCGGTTCCGGGAAGGTTTACGTCACAAATGAGTCCAACCTCGTGTCCTAAGCATTGATTATTACTTATAATCTTTTACCCCAATTTGAATTTATTTCCCCTATTCAAATTATCAATTTATTCCTAATTTAACGATGTCCATAATTGACTCAATTATGTCCATCAATTAATGGTATGCAAAATCATATTAATTTTACCACAATTTATCTTATGCCATTAAAGGCAACTTATCTCAATTTATATTTATCCCTCTTTTAAGGCTATTACATGCCAACTAATATATGTACCCAATTCTAGTCAGTTTACATATATACCAAGTTTCATGCCTTTTTACATATGTCAAGATCTAGCCAAAATTACATGTATTAAGTTTTATACCCAATAAACTCAAATCCGATGATTCATGATGTAGTTATCCCAAACTATAATCTTTTTATTTCAATACATGCCAGTTGCCCAAGTTCATAATACATGTTTATGCCAATTATAAAGTTTACAATCGCTTTCATGCTCAAATTTCCAAGTCTACACATGCCTAATTAACATAAGCCCAATCTTTTGATTTAATTTACATAGGCTCCAAAACTCATAATTTTATTTTACATGCCAAATTACATACATGTTATATATACCAAATTTCATGTTACATTACATAGATCCAATTGGTGTCGAATTCCATGTATATAATATTTATGCAAATTTTATCATAACAGGATTATACCAAAATTTACAGATCTACCCCAAACTTGCAAATAAAATGATAACATCCAATTTCATGTTGCCAATTCTTAATCATATTCTTATAGGCAATAATCCCATTATTCCCCCGTATACATCTCGTATGCGAATCGCGATTTTAGGCCAAGGTCCGAAGTTGACCAAGGTTCATCAAAAGAAAATAAATAGGGGAAGGTAGAAATTTGCATAATAAATAGATCAGAGAGAAAACAACATCATGATAGGCATAAAGATTACAACTTGATGATAACATCATTACGAATCAAGGAAACTGCTGAATAAATCACAAACTTGTCATGAGAATAAAGGTAGACAAGTCTCAAAGCTAAAGATTCAAAAAGCAACAGGAATAGATCTGAATCGATAAACATACTTAGATCCAATTCCACTTTAATTCATGGCCACATTATAATTAAATATTTAAATCGGAAAGCAACTAGAACTTACAGAGAATGACTAATGAATTAGGGAGTGAATTTGTCGTAGAAAGTTGCAGTGTCATTGATCTATCCTCTTGAATTTGTTGTAGAAGCATTGATCTTTGATTTGATTTGGGTTTGAACGCTTAAGCTTTAATTTGGAGACGGCGGCCATGGCTCAAGGGAGATTCCAGCAGCATTTAGGTGTAAGAATGATTTGTTATGAATTAGGTTAGGCCTTAGGTTGTATTTATAGATGTTAGGAGTAGTTTAGGCCCTTAGATAAACCCTAGAACAGATCTGAACCGTCAGAATTCGTCACAGGCCCCCAAAACCAGTCCAAACAGCAAGCAGGTGCACCCAGGCTGCCTGGGCTCGACCAGGCAGGTCGACACCCATGTCGACTGGGCAGTCGACATGGGGGAGGTGGTGTCGACTGTGCATTCGACACCCCTGTCGACTTGACCTGGGCGGGAATTTTCCTGCCCTGCCCCCTGTGTGTTTGAATTCGAATTTTGCTCTAGTTTTAAACTGTTTTGAACTTGAAATTTTCTGAAAACTTTGACGGGCCATAACTTGGTCATACGGACTCCGATTCTCGAAAACTTGGACTCTATTTCGCGTATTTTTCCGAGACAAACGCACTGGCAAAGCCCGTTTCCCTTGATTCAGATTTTAATATTTAATTCTGCCATGATATCTTGTTTTAACATGTTATAAAATTCGGGTTGTTACAATCCCTCTATCCCTTTATCTTAAATACTTTCCTTTTTGTTCCAGCATGTCTGGAGATCTTAACCTTCCAGAAGGAGTACCGATCCCTGGCTGGTTCCGAAGGTACCTAGAGGCTAGGGCCAATGGTGCGGGCCACGCAGACATTCCTCCTCCTACGGTGGCAGCGGTTCCTCCTCCCCCTCCTCCTCCTCGTGGGAACACTTTCGCTAAGACATGTAGAGACTTCAAGGCTATGGGAGGAAAGAACTTTTATTGAACTGAATCATTTGTGGTAGCAAGGAACTGGCTGAAAGAGACTGAAGATTTATTCGTTATCTTCGAAGTTGATGACAGGCAAAAGATACAGCTAGCAGTGTGGTTTCTCAAGGATGAAGCTTCCTATTGGTGGAAAGTTACGCATGCGGAGAGGCCAGTGGAAACATGGGAAGATTTCAGGACAAGATTTGAGATGAAATTCCTCTCCTAAGCTGAAAGAAGTCTGTAGATGGAGAAGTTCCTAACTCTTAAGCAAGGGAGTATGACGATCAGGGAGTATGTCAATCAGTTTAATCAGTTGGCCAGATTTGGGCTAGATTTAGTAAACACCCAACACAAGAAGTCCTTTCACTTCGTCAAAGGCCTGAATGAGCCTCTACACAGCCTTTCTATGACTCATATACCCATGGGGGCGACCTATGAAAGCTTGGTGGACATGGCGCTGCTACGCGAGGAAGATAAAGGCAAGAAAGATGCAAAGGCAGAAGTGCTTCAAGAAAAGAAGGAGGGTTTACAGGCTAAGAAAACAGACTTCAAGAAAGGCGGGAAGAACAACAAATGCCATGAAAAGAGAAAGTGCAATTTCTGTGGCATTGTGGGACATATAGCAAAAGACTGCAGAAAGAAGAAGGCAAAGATGAATGGTGGTTGCTTCAGTTGTGGCGAGACTGGACACTTGGCTAAGGACTGCCCAAAGAAGCGGGGACAGGGACAGAGGACTGGATCTACCTCAGGCGGACAAGTTCACGCGCTGGTGGCACCTCCACAGGAACGAGGTAGAAATATTTCAGTAGAAAGCTTAGTTTATCTATATGATCATCCAGTTCGCACTCTCTTTGATTCTGGTGCATCACACTCCTTTATTTCATCTGCTTTAGTAGAATCTCTGCACCTAGACACTAGTATGGTAGAAGATCCCTTGGTTGTTTCAAATCCAATTGGGGGCTCGGCTTATTTGTCGATGGTTTGCTTGGATTTGAAAATCTCTATTCTAAGTGTTGAATTTAGATGTAGTGCCTTTGTTTTGGGCTTCTCAGGGTATGGACTGATCTTAGGCATGGACTGGTTATCTAGTAATGGTGCCATTCTTGATTGTGAGAAAAGAGTGGTTAGGCTCTTGACTCGGCTCGGTAACACTCTAGAAATTTCTTGTAATCCCTTGAATGCTGATATGCTTAGTTATCTAGAGTCGCTTGACGCTTCTGTTGAGAATTTGCAGTCGGTTAGGGTAGTCCGAGAATATCCGGATGTCTTTGAAGAAGTGAAAGGCTTACCTCCAAAGCGGGAAATAGACTTCCGCATATATCTTGTTGATAATGCAAAGCCTGTAGCTCTGCCTGTTAGACACATGGCTCCGAAGAAGAGAAAGGAGCTCAGTAAGCAAGTTAAGGAGCTTCTCGAGAAGGGGTTTATAAGAAGGAGTATCTCGGAATGGGGTGCTCCAGTGGTGTTCGCCACCAAAGCAGATGGTTCACTACGTCTTTGTGTGGACTATAGGGAGCTAAACAAGCTGACTAAAAAGAATAGACACCCGCTTCCCCGAATAGACGATTTGTTTGATCAGCTTGTAGGTGCGTCGGTCGTCTCCCAACTTGATCTGGCTACTGGGTTCCATCAGCTATAGGTAGCTTAAGATAGCATTGATAAAACGACGTTCAGAACCCCAGACGGTTTCTTCGAGTGGCTTGTCATGCCTTTCGGTTTGACGAACGCACCTGCTTATTTCATAGACCTAATGAGCAGGGTTTTCAGAGAATTCCTCAATAAGTTCGTGGTGGTCTTCGTAGATGATATTTTTATCTTCTCAAAGAATAAGGAAGAACATGCTCAGCATCTGAAAGAGATCATGGATACTCTCCATGCACATCAGCTAAAAGCCAAATTCTCCAAGTGCCACTTTTGGAGAAAGGAAGTAAGATTTCTGGGGCATGTAGTGTCCAAAGAGGGGTTGGCTGTGGACCCCGCGAAAGTGGTGGCAGTGCAAGATTGGAAGACACCAAGAAATGCAACCGAAGTTCAAAGCTTTCTTGGGCTAGCCGGTTTTTACCGAAAGTTCATTAGGGATTTCGCGAAAATCTCAGCTCCACTCACAAGGCTAACAAAGAAGAATCTGGCGTTCACTTGGGATTTGGATTGCGAGTTTGCTTTCCAACGATTAAAAAGGGCTCTCACAACAGCCCCAGTTTTGACTTTGCCGGACGGAAGCAAAATGTTCACAGTATATACGGATGCTTGTGGTACGGGGCTAGGCGCTGTTATGATGCAAGAAGGGAGGGTAGTAGCTTATGGTGGAAGACAATTAAAAGTGCATGAAAAGAACTACCCAACCCACGATCTTGAGTTAGCCGCCATCGTCTTTGCGCTTAAGTCTTGGCGCCATTATCTCCTAGGTGAGAAGTTCGAATTATATACTGACCATAAATCGTTGAAGTATCTTTTCTCGCAGGAAGATCTTAACTTGAGGCAGCAAAGGTGGATGGAGTTCCTTGCCTCGTATGACTTTGAAATTTCCAATACTCCTGGCAAAGGCAACGTAGTAGCAGACGCATTGAGCAGAAAGAAACTGACCCTAAGCCCTCTCTTTGTAGAAAGGCAAAGCTTGGAGTATATAGCCGGTTTTGACTTTAGGCCTTCCTCAGATTTTATACCTGGTTTATTGGCATCCCTAGAAGTACGACCCACTTTTTTAGACTCGATAGGGGCTGCACAACGTGAAGACCTGCAGCATGTGGATGTGATTGATAAACTAATTAGGGGTGAAACTTCCAGTCACCTCAATAGGTACTCCATCGATGATAAGGGTTAGCTAAGGCGAGATGGAAGACTATGCGTCCCACAAGCTAGGGATTTAGTGAAGAAGGTTCTCGAGGAGGCCCATCGTTCCAAGATGACAATACACCCAAGTGGAGACAAGATGTACAAGGACGTAAATAGAGTTTTCTATTGGAGCGGCATGAAGAAGGACGTGGCAGATTTCGTTTCTAAGTGCGTGACATGCCAACAGGTCAAGGCGGAACAAAAGAAGCCTGGAGGACTGCTTCATCCTCTAGAAGTCCCGCAATGGAAGTGGGATAGCATTTCAATGGACTTCATTGACGGGTTGCCTAGGTCAAGAAGAGGCAATACTAGCATTTGGGTGATAGTGGACAGGCTTACTAAAAGCGCCCACTTTATACCTATCAAGAGTAGAAGAACTGCCTCGTCTCTAGCCTCTCTTTATCTCAAGGAAATAGTTCGACTCCATGGAATACCCTCCAGCATAGTGAGTGACAAAGACCCCATCTTCACGAGCGAATTTTGGCGGAGTCTGCAAGAAGCTGTCGGCACACAGTTATGCTTGAGCACGGCCTATCATCCCCAAACTAATGGTCAGACAGAAAGGGTGAATAAAGTACTAGAAGATCTTCTTAAACTGTGCGTTCTTGACTTCGGAGGGACTTGGGAGGATCACCTTCCTTTAATGGAATTCTCCTATAACAACAGTTACGAAGCCACCATCGGTATGGCGCCCTTCGAAGCTTTGTATGGAAGACCTTGCCGATCACCAACTTGTTGGTGGGAGTCCACTGACAAGATTATATTTGGGCCAGACATGATTAGAGAGACTTCAAAAAAATTGGACTTGATACGAAGGAGAATGAAGACTTCCCAAGACAGACAGAAATCCTACGCCGACAAAAGAAGGACCGACCTTGAGTTTGAGGTTGGGGACAGGGTTTTCCTTAAGGTATCCCCTTTAAGGAACGTCGTTCGCTTTGGATCCGCAGGAAAGCTAGCACCAAGATTTGTAGGACCATTCCCTATCATCGAGAAGGTTGAGAAAATGGCTTATAGAGTAGAGCTGCCTGAAAGATTGACTGGAATTCACAACATCTTTCACGTTTCTCATCTCCGGAAATGTCTACATGAATCAGCAGAAGTGGTGGAGCCAAGCATTTTAGAAGAAGCCGAAGTGGAACGCGAAGCAACTGTGAGGAAAGTTCCAACTCGAATCGTAGGAATTGAAGTGAAAAAGCTACGCAACCGCGAAGTCAAGCTCGTTAAGGTTTAGTGGAGCGACGCCGAGGGAGACACGACTTGGGAAACTGAGGATAGAAGACGCGCGGCCTACCCTTTTCTTTTTGAGGGTACATCTTTGACCTCTCTTTTTCCTTAAGTTGTGCTTGTATCTATCTTTTTAGGTATATCTTCTTGATATAATCTTTTATCCTTAGGTAGAAATCCCTTTGGATGTAAACATGTATTTGAAACATGTTATGGTTGATGGCTGCAAGTGATTGCAAGTGGTTGCTAGTGGTTGCTCGTGGATGCATATACACACACAACCTAAGTTTTAGATTGGCTCAGTCACTTCATACTGCATATGCCTATATGTATTCATATTTGTATGTGGTTGAAATTTGATATGTTGTCATATGGATGTCGCATTTGTATTGATGGTCGCGCACTCATGTAGAATTATGAGTAAGGACAAAGTTGCATACATAATGGACTCATGACACTTACATGATTTGCATTAAGGAGGTCAACTGGATCAGTAGACCGCCTGATTTTGCATTAGTTGAGGACATATACACACACGGTGCATATAATCATAAAGCATTAGAAGTCTTTTAAGGACAATGGACGCCTGTGTTTGATGGTTGAGTAGATGGACGATTGGATGTTAGGACTTACGTTCTCCTAGACTTGAAGATTTCGGGGACGAAATCCTTTAAGGAGGGGAGAATATAACACCCCGAGTTTTCTGTTATCGGTACCTTTACAAATTAAAGCATAATTAATTCTAAATGATGGAATTAAGGGAAATGGGTTACGCCATTGCGTTTGTCTCGAAATTGCTTGAGATAGAGTCCAAGTTTGCGTAAAACGGATACCGTATGAAGAAGATATGGACGAACAAAGTTGGGCAGAAAATCCATAAATGGGTCAGAATGCACTGGCGCACTTAGGAAGTGCGCCATAACAAAATTGCATTGGCGCACTTGGGTAGTGCGCCAGTACAATTTTAGCACTGGCGCACCTGCCAAGTGTGCCCAGGCCAGAAAACCTGCTTGGTCAGGCCCTGGCTGGCCTGGTCGGGTTCTGGTCGATTTCTGAGGCTTGGCTGAGTCACTAGGGCTTACATGTCACTTTCTGATTGGCTTCTGTTGAGATGGATGGTCTGGATTGACTCTAGCTTCATCGACGGCTCTAATTAGATTAAAATTCTATAAATACAACTCTAGTCTAACCCTAAATTCGCACAAATAATATAATACTAAAGCCGTCATGCTGCTGGAAAGAAACTAGGAGTGGCCATCAGTTAGAAAGCTTAGAGACAAGCCAATACTAAAGTGAAACACGAATCAAAACAACGTTAATCTACCCAAAGGAAAGCATATCAAATTCAGAATTCAGAATCCAAAATCCAAGTTCGTCGTTCTTTGTAAGTATAGTGATTTTTCCGATGAGAATAAAACTAAGACTTGATTCGATGTAAATTGGAAGTGGAATTGTGCTATTATGTAACGACGTTGTCAATTCATATCTATGTATTGAAATGATTGTGTTGCGAATGAAATTTGGATGTTTGTGGTATAATTAAGATTGATGTTGATCCTATTGTACTTTTAGAATGACAACAACTTCACAAGCAAGTTGTATAGTTCATGTTTATGTGATTATATAAGTTGTTTGTGACTAGAACCTCATGTATATACTTTATGCAAGAATCTTTATGCCTAAATGGTTATGTTCATATATACATGCCCCTATGTTTATACAAAAGTTGCAAGTTCCTATTTAGATCCATGTCAAGATCCACTTTAGTACATGTTTCATGTGTAATTAGATATGCGATTGGATCTAGTTCTCACCCTTGTCATAAAGTTATACATATTTATGAAAATGTCATATTCTTGTCATGTGCTAGTGATGTTCGATGTTATGCCTCGATCCAAAAACAAGTTTAGACTTATGTTGTCTAAATCATATGCTAATTCATGTGACACCTATTTGGTTAGACCCTTATTTCAATGCAAATTCACATATATGTAAATTTATTTAGGCTATGTTGCAAATTCACATATATGTATATTGACTATTTTGCAAGTTCACATCTATGACATTCATGTTGGCTATTTTGCAAGTTCACACCTATGATGTTCATATTGACTATGCCAAAAATGCCAAATTTACACCTACGTCATGTTTATGTTTATGAATTCCCTTATGCCTAATTGTGTGCGCTAAATTAGGCTATGTTTTTAGCCTAATGTTATATGCTAAAACTATGCAAACGAAAATTGGGCTAAGATTGTTAGCCTAATGTTTAAACGGGGTAACGTTGGGGATATTAGTAAAACTTGACATAAAAATATATGAAATTGGCATGTTTGTCACATGCCAAAATTAGTGGCATTTAAACGGTATAAATTCTTGTACCAAAAATGTTAAACTTGGAATGTGGGCCATAACATTTAATTGTTGACAAATTTACATATATTCAGTAATAAAGACAAATATGTAAATTTAGAAAATACGAATATGCTTAACACGAGGTTGGATTGAGTTGTGATGTAAATCTGCCCGGACCCACCCGACTGTCCAGTAGTCACAACAATACCTATCCAATGTGGGTGGTTAAGCATTGAGCCCAATAAGGACCCGAGGTTAGACTGAGTTACGGTGTAAATCTGCCCGGAACCTACCAGCACATCCAGTAACCATAACAATATCTATCTAATGTGAGTGGTCGATGCTTTAAAAGGCTAAGGACAGACAAGTCAGGATGGTAGGATTAAGTTAACTAAAACACTTAACCAATTCAACATGTTAATGAAATTGATGGGTGGGGTTAAGTAAATACAGACACTTACCGCTTAACATGTTTGACTAGAAAACCCTAGTAACGGGGACCCATTTCAGCAGTAACCCAATTAGGTATCATGGTACCCTGAAACTAGGCAGGGTGGGGCACGATTACTGGGCTGATTGTAAGCGGTCAAAACGACAGCGGTGGGTGCAATAATGTGGGTTCTAATGGAGTGCGGGCGTGCACATACTTCGGAGCAGACAAACAGGGCACTGAGGGCACCAGTAGTATAACCTATGCATTCTAAGTATTGTGTCGGGTCGCCACCATGGGACTTGATATACCCCATGGTGGGGCCAGCATAGGTATCTACAATATTTGGGGGCCGTAAGACACGTGTAATTATGCGAGTAGGAGTCGATCGTTAAAATAAGGGGATCACTTCACCCTCAGCATGGGGTGCCAGTTTAGAACTAATGCATGTAGGTGCAGAGATATAGTGTGGGGTGCGATAGTATCTTCGTTTCAAAACTACTTTATGTTAGTTTATGATACTCTCCTGTTTCCAGTTTATACCTATCATGCCCTTATTCTTATTCTCATACTGAAGAGTCACTAGACTTACCAGGCTTTATGTCTGACCCTATTTTCTTTCGTCTTCTTTTCTTCCGTTCCCCCCTTCTCCCCCAGGTCCACAGGGAGGAAACAACCCAGCTTAGTCAGATTCTTTAAAAGCTTCAAGATAGTAGATGTACGGTTTGGACTCTCTTGCTTTGGCTATGGCTGTTGGACACAATCATGGGGATTTATGCAGTTTTAATTATGTTTTATGCTTCTTTATTTAATAACCAAGACAGAAATGATGATGTAATGTTTTGGGAGTTATTATGACAGTTATGGAAATGTTTTGTATGAACACGTATTTATGAAATAAAAATTCTGTTGTTTTCCGCTGCTTGTAAATATATGTATTTATATCTGTCTTGTGTTTTATCTGTGACTTTTACTTACAAACCTCCACCAAAGTTAAGGCATTCCCTTTGTGAGTGACCTTAATGGAGGGTGGGGTGTTTCACTACAAAAGAAAGAAGAATGCTTGTTTCTATTGGGGAGAGGTCGGACAATATTCTAGGGAGTTCCAGAAGAAGCAAGGGAAAGGCCAAGGGGCAGTATCTTCTAGAGGGCAGGTGCATGCTCTCGTGGCCAGTGTACCGGATAAAGTTAGGAAAGTTTCTGCTGAAGGTTTGATTTCTCTTTCCAATCATTATGTTAGAACTCTTTTTTGATTCTGGTGCTTCGCACTCTTTTATATCTGATTTTATGGTTGGGTCTCTGCATCTTAGTACATTTATGGTTTTAGATCCCGTTGTTGTCTCAAACCCCATTGGGGGTACGACTCATCTGTTTATGATTTGTCAGGGTTTGAGAATATCTGTCTTGGGCGTTGAGTTTGAGTGCGATGCATATATACTTGCTTTCATGGGCTATGGTTTGATTCTAAGGATGGATTGGCTAGTCATGTATGGTGCCATTCTGGATTGTGAGAGGAGAGTCATTAGACTTTTGACTTGACATGGGAGGATCCTCGAGATTTCTTGTGACCTTAAAGGGTCTGTCATGCTTAGTTTCCTATAATCGCTTGATGGATCTATCGATGATCTACGATCTGTACCAGTTGTCCATGAGTATCCTAATGTTTTTGAGGAGGTTCGGGGCTTACCTCCGAGGCGCGAGATTAATTTCCGTATATACTTGGTGGACAATGCAAATCCATTTGCATTGCTTATGCTCCATATGGCTCCCAGAGAAAGGAGGTAGCTCAACAAGAAAGTAGGGGAGCTACCGGAGAAAGGGTTTATTAGGCGAAGCATATCTGAATGGGGTGCTTCAGTAGTATTCTCCACTAAGGCGGATGGTTCGCTTTGCTTGTGTGTGGATTATAGAGAGTTACATAAGCTCACTAAGCAAAATAGGCACCCACTTCCAAGGATAGATTATCTGTTTGAACAACTTGTTGGTGCATCTTTTTTCTCTCAAGTAGACTTGGCCACGAGATTTCATCAGCTGAGGGTGGTCGAGGACAGTGTAAACAAGACGTTTTTAGAACTCTAGACGGTTTATTCGAGTGGCTCATCATGCCTTTTGGATTAGCGAATGCACCCGCCTATTTTGTTGATATGATGAGGGTGTTTCGTGAGTTTCTAAATAATTTCGTTGTACTCTTTGTTGATGACATCTTGATTTTCTCAAAGAATGAGGAAGAGCATGCCCTACATTTAAGGGAGGTTTTGAAAACTCTCCGTGCGCACTAGTTGAAAGCGAAATTCTCCAAATGTCATTTTTGGAGAAAGGAAGTGAGATTTCTAGGGCATGTGGTCTGTAAAGATGGGATAAGTGTAGATCCCGCGAAGGTAGTTGTAGTTCAAGATTAACAGATTCCTAAGAATACAACGGAGGTGAGGAGCTTTCTTGGCTTACGGGCTATTATAGGAAGTTTATTAAGGACTTCGCAAATATATCGTCCCCACTCACCAGACTGACAAAGAAGAATCTGGCATTCTCTTAGGATATAGACTATGACGATGCTTTCCAGCGATTGAAGAGGGCTCTGACAACAACCCTAGTCTTGACTTTGCCTGATGGGAACAAGGTGTTCACAGTATACACTGATGCATACGGTACAGGGTTTGGTGCGGTTCTGATGCAAGAGGAAAGGGTAGTATGTTATAGAGGTAGATAGTTAAGAGTTCATGAAAAGAAATACCTTACTCATTACTTGGAATTGGCTGCCATATTATATGCACTAAAGACTTGGCGCCATTATCTAGTTGGAGAGAAGTTTGAGTTGTACACCGATCATAAATCTCTCAAGTATTTATTCTCACAAAAGGATCTCAATTTGAGGCAACGATGATGGATGTAGTTCCTAGCATCTTATGACTTTGAGATTGCTTATACTCCTGGCAAGGGTAATGTGGTTGTGGATGCACGGAGTAGGCAGAGGATGACCTTGAGTCCTCTATTTGTAGAGTGGAAGAGCTTGGATTATATATCGGCTTTTGATTTTAGGCCCTCTACCGAGTTTACACCTGGTCAATTGGCATCATTAGAAGTATGACCTACTATGATGGATCAGACAGGAACTTCGCAGCGAGAGGACCCACAAATAGCGGATATTTTGGATAAGCTCAGCAAAGGGGAGACTTCCAGTCACCTCAGTAGATATTCCATGAATGATAGAGGATAGTTACAACAAGATGGAAAGCTTTGTGTTCCACGGGTTAGGAGTTTGTTGAAGACAGTTCTTGAGGAAGCCCATCATTCTAGGATGACTATTCATCCCGGTGGTGATAAGATGTATAGGGATATGAAGAGAGTTTTCTTTTGGGCTGGAATGAAAAAGGATGTAGCAGAGTTTGTTTCTTGATGTTTGATTTGCCAGTAAGTCAAAGCTAAGCAAAAGAAGCCCAGTGGTTTACTTCATCCTTTGGAGGTCCCACAGTGGAAGTGGGAGAGCGTCTCGATGGATTTCATTGATGGTTTACCAAGATCAAGAAAAGGCAACACCAGTATTTGAGTTATAGTGGACAGGCTTTCTAAGAGCGCTCATTTCATTCCTGTTAAGAGTAAGAGGGCAACAACATGGTTGGCAGCAGTTTATCTTCGTGAGATAGTCCGTCTACATGGAGTACCGTCCAGTATTGTAAGTGATCGTTACCCCATTTTCACCAGTGAATTTTGGAGGAGCTTGCAAGAGGCATTAGGTACACAATTTTGTTTGAGCACCGCTTATCACCCTCAGACCGATGGGCAGACTGAAAGGGTGAATAGAGTTCTAGAAGATCTTTTAAGGATGTGTATCCTAGACTTCGGAGGGACTTAGGAAGAGCATCTTCCTTTAGTAGAGTTCACTTACAACAAAAGTTACCAGGCTAGTATTGGCATAGCACCCTTCGAGGCATTGTACGGACGACCCTGTAGATCACCGACTTGTTGGTGGGAGTCTACAAAAAGTCTTCTACTTGGACCTGAGATGATTACATAAACTTCAGAAAAGATAGATCTTATTAGAAGGCGCATGAAGACAGCCCAAGACAGGCAGAAGTCCTACGTGGATAAGAGAAGGATTGATATAGAATTTGAGGTCGAAGACATGGTTTTCATCAAGGTATCACCTTTGAGGAATGTGATTCATTTTGGATCTGTAGGGAAATTGGCACCGAGATTTGTAGAGCCATTTCCCATAATAGAAAGGATTGGCCAAATGGTCTATAGATTAAAGATGCCAGAGGGATTGTCCGGTGTTCGTGATGTTTTCCATGTTTCTCATTTACGAAAGTGTTTGCATGACACTGCAGAAGTAGTTGAGCCGAGTATTCTTGAGGAGGTAGAGGTGGAACGGGAAGCGACAGTTAGACGAGTTCCTACCTGTATCCTTGGATCAGAGGTTAAGAAGCTACGCAACCGAGAAGTCAAGTTAATGAAAGTTCAATGGGGAGATGACCATGAGGTGCAACTTGAGAGAAGAAGACGAGATTCGCGCTTCGTACCCTTTTCTTTTTGAAACACCCCACCTCCGTTAAGGTTACTCACAGAGGGAATACCTTAACTTCGGTGGAGCATTATAGGTAAAAGATGCAGATAAATTACAAGACAGACAAATAAAGCAGCGGAAAATAAAGTCATTTTATAAACAACTTAATTCAGTCAAGCTTTTACAACAATTTCCTCAATTATACTTAAATGAAATACATAGAACTTCTGTCTTGATTTAAAACTTCCAAGAATAAAAGAAGCATAAAAACAATGATATTCCCCGATAAAGCATGAACCAGCCATAGCATTGGAAGAGAGAGAGAGAGTCCAAAGCGATACACCAACTAATCTTCAAGCTTGGAAAGAGAAGAGGTCCAAGTTAGGCTGAGCTATTCCCTCCCTGAATACCTAGGGGGGAACGGAAGAAAAGAGGCGAAATACAAACTAGGTCAGACATAAGTCTGGTAAGTCCAGTGATCTTTCAACATGCCAACAAGATAAAAGATCATGACATGAATAAACCGAAAATAGGACAATACCATAAAAACAAGGTAACTAAAGACAAGATAAGTGCAAGGTGAACTGAATGCGCTTCTACTTTTTCTCTGCTTCACTACTACTCTGTTAATCTAATTTCTATATTTATCTCTGCACCACCTAACTAGTGTCCCAACTAATAATCTGTATAAAATGATAACCGTGATCCCAACCCGTAATTGTGGTAGCCTTCAGGTGTACATCTATCGTGATGATTCCACCTCAACCAGCCTAATTGCCATGAACATGTTAGATGTACCCATACTACCCTATCGATCGGCTCTATACTTGTATTCATGTTCCATGTGTCTGTGTCAATCGGCCCTCTCTTGCATGTAGATACCCTGTGCTAGTCCCACCATAAGGTGTATCAATCCTTATGATAGCGACCCGACACGATTGAAGATGCACAGTGTATAACAACTAGTACCCAGTGCCTGCTTTTTCCCACTCCGGAGTACATGCACGCCCGTAAACTGTCGGAACCTACACTGACGTACCCCCTGCCGCTGCTTTGACAGCTTATAATCAACCTAGTAATCGTGCCCCACCCTGCCTAGTTCAGGGTACCGTGATACATCCATGTGGGTTACTGCTGAAATGGGTCCCCGTTACTAGGGTTTCCTATTGGTTAAGTTTGTGGGCCTATATTTACTAATATTACCCACCAACCCGATATGTACTTAACCCTCCCATCGATTCAAGCATTTTTAATAAACGGTTAAGTTTTGTGGGCCTATACGTACTAATATTACCCACCTACACGAGATGTGCTTAAACCTCCCATCGATTCAAGCATGTTTATTTAATAGTTAAGTTTTGTGGGCCTATATTTGCACTACAAGAGGAACAGGGTTTTCCAACGGTCAGGGGCCGTTGGAAACCCCGTTGGAAGCCGTTGGTCAATCCGTTGGTATATGGATCAACGACTTCCAACGCAAATGACGCTTAATTTCCAACGGCTTCCAACTGATAAATAAGGACACGTGTATGATGTTTTGAGCAAATAGGCCGTCGGAAGCCGTTTGTATGGAATGACCTGTAAGCCGTCGCAAGCCGTTGGTCGCCGTTGGAAATCTGAGTGTTTTTTTTTTACAGATTTTAGATTTACCACTACAAGCCACTCAACAAATATAAAACATTTTGAACTGCTCCATTTCGAGCATATAACTCACAATCTCAACCATATATACACCCAAACACAATACGAAATAAAAAACAAACACAAAACACATAAATTAACCAATATTTACATAACATTACCACCAAACTTCGCCAAAACAACACCAAACCATCACCATGTCCAAAATAACATAACCATCTCCAAACAACATAACCAACACCATGTCCAAACCGTACCATCACCAAACCATCATAACATCATGTCCAAACCATCATAACAAAATATATACAACTACCATGCATGTAGCAAGCCTCACTAACTCTCAAAACACATCAAAACAAGCTAACCTGATCAACTCTCTCCCCCTGAAGATGAAGGTGTCGTACCGTGCTGGGCAATGTACTCCGCCAATCGCTGGTTAAGAAACTCCATCTGCTCTTCATGGCGACGATCACGTTCATGAAGCTCTGCAATCTGTGCTTTCAACTGTGCGATTTCTTCCTTTTCCTGAGCCTTCTGATACATCTGCTGAGATGATGTAATTTGTATATAATTTCAGATTTTCAGTATTTCATAATAGTAGTTCGAATACATTTGAGTTTTTATTATAAATTTTAGTATTACCTCTAGATTTCCATAACCATATCGTCTGTTTCGAGTAGCAGGATCCATGACAGCATCAAATATCTTGTCCTCATCTTCCTTGGTCAGCTAGGTCCTCCCTGTAGCTTCCAGTACCTGCGCCCTTTGCTCCTGAAATTTCTCCTGTTAAACAAAAATAAAATAAATTTAGATAACACTATTTTAATTAAATTATAAGTCTACTTAACTATTTTATACTTACATATCTCTCACGCGCCTTATCAACATAGTCCCAAGTGTACGAAACTGAGCCTGTGTCGTCAGTCTGACTCAATGCATGTGTATGCTTGAAAACATCCCAGTACGACACAGGAGCCATACGCGCTCTCTCCTGAAATAAGCATGCACACATGTAAATTAAAACTTAAACTTAAATCAACTATTAATTTTAACTAGTTATGAATTAAAATTTTAAACTGTGCAATTACAAAATATACCAGATCCTCAAGATGATGCTGAAATGACTTGGACCCACCTCGATGCGTAACTGGATTCTTGCTCCTATTAGCTGCATTTCTCTCAGACGAGGCCTATACATTTAAATTTTAATAAAATGTCTTAGTCTAAATCACATACTAATTGAATAGAATAATTTAAATAAAAAATATGCAGTAAAATTTACCAGAAAGTCCTCATTACTATTCCAATAAGTAAGTAGATCATTCCACACTGACTCGCTCACCCAAGACTACCTTTTCCCACTTGATTTTAAAGTGTTCATTGTTTGTCTGTAATTTTCTGCCACTTTACTGTTCCAGTGGCGCTTAACGAGATCCAAATCCGTCTCCTGGAGATCCACCGCACCCTGCGTTTTTTATATAAATAGCATACATATAAAGTTATCAAATAGGAGCATGTACTTAATATAAGAAATGTTATATCATACATATGTACCAAAAAATCCTGCCATATGGTCTCCTTAACTAAGTTGGGTATCGAGCTCCAAGTGGGCCAACATGCAGTCATGGGGCCTGATAAGCACGTTTTCATATCCTCAAAACGGTATTGGACGGCTCCAACTCAAATCCCCTGTGTTAAACGAAAAAAAAATACATGGTTGCTAGAACAACAATTTAAATAATTTATTGTACTTAAATTAAATTTATACTAAAAACATAGTTTTTACCCTTTTGATGCTTTTAGCTTAAGCCAGACCACAGGACGGGATAACTCCGACAATGGACCACCCTCCTCGCCACCTGACGCCATACCTGTTACAAACAAAAACATAACAAAACATAACATAACATAACATAACATGACATAACGTGACGTAACATAACATAACATAACATGAACGAACTATATGTAAAAACATGGTATTAGATAACATGAGTACTAGTTTGTTTCATAGAAGTGTTAAATATAAGTTTGATTCATAGATTTGTCTAGTTAACATATGATCGAGTTTGATTCATAGAAGTGTTAAATATAAGTTTGATTCATAGATATGTCTAGTTAACATATGAGTTTGATTCATAGAAATGTCATAAAAATAAATATATGGTTACTTGATAATAGAAATGTCATAACATAAAATTACCTTTTGAAAATGAGGAGTATTAGTTAGTCGTCCTCATCACTTTCAGATTTCGACTCTATTTCCTCCTCCATATATGGTTCATCTGTAGTCTCAAATACATCAATTAATGCATTCGATTCATCGTTTAGAGGTCCAAAATCTGTTTGATCATCGGTTATTACTATTTCTGCATTTTCCTCGACGTCTGCTTGATAAGCTTGGTCATTGGGAATATTACGCCCGTCAAATGTAAACCTTGCTTTTGTTTTGAAAACATCCCACCAATCTATTTTGTCTCTTCTCATAGAAGGATAAGGAGCATAATATACTTGAAGAGCTTGTTTGGCAAGTACGAAAGGGTAGTACTTATAATAATGGGACGTATGTCTTACTTCTATAAGATTATATTTTGGGTGCACGTTGATTCCAGAACCTGGAACGTTGCTGAACCAGTTGCATTTAAACAAAAATACTTCTTCCGCAGGTCTTGTGAAATATCTCACTTGCAGAATCTGGTTTAGCACGCCATAAAAATCGTGTATATGGTCATTTGGATCATCACTACCTTTAACAAATACACCGCTATTGTCAGTTAATTTTTCAGCACCATATTCTTTAGTGTTAAATTTATATCCATTGACAAAGAATATTGGATATGTCTTCACATTTCTTTTAGGTCCCAATGCCAAATGTTTCAATCCTTCATCCACAATACAATTTGTTGGATCAAAAACATAATTAGTGCTGATAACGCCGTTTGGATACTGTGATTCATAAATGCTGCAATTATAGGACATACGTTACATATATGATTAAAGATACAATACATGTATACATAGATGCATAAGTACAGTACCTAACGAATGGTGCAACTTCGGTGCAATTGAGAAGAATATATGTGTGTGCTGCATTGTAATCTTTATCGTTCAGCCATTCCTCCACACATCTACCAGAAGGCCGACCATGTTTTTTAAAAATAGATAAAGTCGCTTGGCAGTCATCTTGATCAATGCCTTCATCATTACGTGCAGTACTTGCAAATGAGATGTTCACATGATCACTAAAATAATGAAAGAAAAAAAATGAAGCTTCTTCTTCAATGTATGATTTGCAAATAGAACCTTCAACTCTAGCTTTCTGCCTCACTTTTTTCTTTAGATGATTTAAATACCTGTTTAGAATTATTGTAAATTATTTTTTCATACACTTAACCAAAACTTAATTAACTGAATATTAATATACCTTTCCAATGGATACATCCATCCGTATTGCACAGGCCCTCGAAGACGTGCGTATGATGGAAGATGAATAGGTAAATGCTCCATAACATTGAAAAAACCTGGAGAAAATATTTTTTCCAATTTGCAGAGTAATATGGGGATTTCTTCCTCTAGTTTACGTAGATGGTTAATTTTTAATGTAGATGAACAAAGCTCTTTATAGAACAAACTAAGATCTGTTACAACAGTCCAAACTTTCATGGGCAATAGTTCTTTGAAAGCGACGGGCAATAAATTTTCCATCATAACATGACAGTCATGGCTTTTCATCCCGCTAAGTTTACTGTTTTTATAGTCAACACATCTACGAAGATTGGAAGATATACCATCTGGGAATCTTAACCCTTCCATCCATTTTAAAAATATTTTATTTGATTAGTATCCAGTTCATAGCACGCTTTCGGTTTTCTGGTGTCATTTGGCTTTATATGAAGCTCCGGACGATTACATATTACTTCAATATCACGTCTGGATTTCAAATCATCTTTCGTCTTCCCTTTGACATTCAAAATTGTATTGATTACGTTATCAAACACGTTTTTCTCATTATGCATCACGTCAATATTATGACGAATCAGAAGATCTTTCCAATAAGGCAACTCCCAAAATATGCTTTGTTTCCACCAATTACGAATTGATGATTTACCTTGAATTTCTGTCTGTACTCCGATTTCATGAATCTTGGGAAAATCTTGTATAAGTTCATAAATTTCCTCACTTGTCCATACTATAGGTGGTCGTAAAGTTTCAAGTCTATTAGCTGTAAAAAAAAATCTTATCCCTTCTAAAAGGATGATTAATATGAAGAAAACATCTATGACAGTCAAACCATGAAATTTTCTTTCCAATAGGTAAAGAAAATGCTCTTGTTTCTTCCATACAGTACGGACAAGCTGGACGACCAGCCGTACTCCAACCTGAAAGCATCGCATAAGCAGGAAAATCGCTAATTGTCCACAATAGAGAAGCATGCATACGAAAGTTTTTCTTTTGGGAAATATCATATGTTTCTACCCCTTCATACCACAATTTTTTTAATTCTTCAATCAACGGTTGTAAATAAACATCGATTCCTTGTGTCGGATCATCAGGACCAGGGACGACAATTGTAAGAAACATATAAGGAGTTTTCATACACATCCACGGAGGTAAATTATAAGGTGTTACAATTACTGGCCAGGATGAATATTTAGAACCAAATTGAGAAAATGGTGAAAACCCATCTGTACATAAACCTAGTCTAACATTGTGACTCTCAGATGCAAAATTGGGATACTTTTGATCAAAATGCTTCCATGCTTCTCCATCAGATGGGTGTGTTAACGTACCTTCTTCCTGTGTTCTTACCTTGTGCCATCTCATATGTTGCGCGGTTACAGAAGATGCATATAACCTTTGAAGTCTAGGAATAATCCGTAAATAATGCATACGTTTATACGGGACTTCCTTTCCCTTTTTCTTTCTTGGTTGGTATCTTTCTTGATTACATATTCTACAATTCTTAAGCTTGATATCTTCCTTCCAAAATAGCATGCAACCTTTTAGACATGTATCTATTTTTTGATACGGTAAACCAAAGGCCGACATCATTTTTTTTACTTCATAATGGTTTTCGCACATTAAATTATTGGGAGGCATATGCCGCTTCGCAGCTTGTAGAACATCTGTAAATCTAGCTTCTGTGAGGTTGTATTTAGATCTCATTGCAATGTATTCAGCAGTTACTGATAATTGAGTTCCGCTTTCACAGCCTTCCCAAAGGGTTTTTTTTGCGGCATCTAATAAGTCATATAATTTTTTGGCTTCAATATTTGGTTCTTCTTCATCATTACCATCATCATCATTACCAACGTTTTCATTAAATTGTTGAACCAGGAACATAGAACGTGCAACATCTTTAACCATTTGTTCTACGAGATTCGTCGTGGCAATTTCATTATTCGCTACCTCCTCAACTTGTATAGAAGTAGATGCTAACGGTTCTCCATGACGATCCCAAACTAAATAGTTCGGCACAAAACCGTACTGACGCAAATGAACTCTAACCATTTGCGGTATCAAATGCTTCAATAACTTGCATCTACTACATGGACAACGGATTTCGACGTCGTTTCCATTGTTACTTAAAGCGAAATCAATAAACACGCTGACACCATTAATAAAATGTTTGTTTATTGTGTTATCGGTTTCTCTTCGTTTGTACATCCAGCTTCGATCATTAAAATAATCGTCCATTTTTTCTAAGTACATATATAACTAGAAAGAATTATATAAAATTAGATTCATAATTTTTGTGGCCGATCGCTCAAACGCTAAGATTGTATTTTAATGAAAACATTTCTTTTACATATTAATTATGATGATAAAATTTGCATTGACAATGTGTTAAAACAATTTTAGTGATTAATGCATGTTATGTCAATTGATCATTTAATGGTGGGTTATCCTACCTCCCATTACAAATACAATAACGTAATTAAATCGCGTAAATCTTTTCAATTTAAACGATTCAACAAAATTTCGGCAGCACTTCCCTTTGAAATTTTGAGAAGCGTTTAAAATGAAATATTTTATGAGATTTAATTTCGTTATTGTATTCGTAACTTGTCTAATACAAAGGACAAATCCAATAAATATTGTATACAATGAATATAAATGTCAGTTCCGTTAACGAACATCATATCACGATTATATACGATACTTATCAGACGGGGCCAAAAAAACTCTCTAAGGCTTTATGAATATAACATATTATATGATTTGCTTTTTTTTGTGATTGAAGTGTTTTTTGTACACCTTTGTGCGCCTTAGCGCCGTTGTGCGCCTTAGCCCAAAAAACACAAACTTAAATATATGTATTTCCACGACACGTTTTCGACAAATTAAATATTGTTTTCGATGAATTGGGCCTTAAACAAATAAACAAATGCATAGAGTGTCACCTATATATACGTGTATATATATAATAAAACACTATATATATGCATATATACATAGTCAACTTTAACTAATCAAACCCTAGATTACAAACATAATCAATAAAATCTATAAACACAATCTCAATAACAACAACTAATTCAACTAATTCAAACCCTAGATCATAAAAACAACTAAGTAATTTATTACTAAAAACCCTAAATTAGCAACTAAAATGATTAAACCCCACATTAACAACTAATTAACAGTACTACACACACAAACATACTCTAATTATGCTTCAATTACACTAAACATAAGGTATTAAACAAGAATTAGGATATACACATACCTAAAAATTAGAGAGAATAGGAGATTAGAGAGAATGAGAGAGTGCTTTGATAGAGTAGGAGAGACCCTAGGCAGAAGATGGAGCGAAATTGGTGATTTCAGAAATGAAAGGGGGGAATATTGGGGATTTTGGGGTAAAAACCGTGGGTTTTGAGAAATGAAGAAGAAGAAGAAGCAGCGTCGGATGATTTGTGCTCCAGTCTGTGTAACGGGGGGCAACGGCTTCCAACGGCTTCAAACCAACGGCCGCAAATAGTTTCCAACGGCGTATATTTTACATACGGAATACAGATACGTATTTTGGCTTCCGTTGGAAGCCGTTGGTCAACAGCCGTTGGAGGCCGTTGGAAGTGTCCGTTGCAATACTGTTCAATTCTTGTAGTGTTACTAATATTACCCACCAACCCGATATGTACTTAACCCTTCCACTGATTCAAGCATGTTTATTTAACGGTTAAGTTTTGTGGGCCTATATTTACTAATATTACCTACCAACTCAATATGTACTTAACCCTTCCACCGATTCAAGCATGTTTATTTAATGGTTAAGTTTTGTGGGCCTATATTTACCAATATTACCCATCAACCCGATATCTACTTAACCCTTCCACTGATTCAAGCATGTTTATTTAATGCTTAAGTTTTGTGGGCCTTTAGTTACTAATATTACCCACCAACCCGATATGTACTTAATCCTCCCGCTTATTACGCCATATTAGTTAAGTGTTGTCTGCTCATGTTAAATTAACCCACTCATTCGTCATGTCAATTTGGTTAAGCAATTCTTATTAACTTGACCCTCCTTACTTATCATGTTGGATCGATTAAGTGTTTCCTATTAACTTAACCCCGTTCGTTCATTAAGTTATATTGATCAAGTGTTTCTTGTTAACTTAACCCCACGTATTCATCTTGTTGTATTGGTTAAGTGTCATCAATCAATTCAAGTTAACTCAACACACCTATGTGTCATGTTACTTTGGTTAAGTGTTGCCTTCTTGTGTTAACTTAACCCTACTACAAATCAAGTTATATTGGTTAAGTGTTGCCCTCTTATTTTAACTTAACCTTTCCATAAATCAAGTTATATAGGTTAAGTGTTTCTAAATTTACTTAACCTCACCCACTTGTCTAATTAACATGTTATAAAGGTTAAGTGTTCTAAATTTACTTAACCTCACCCACTTGTCTAATTAACATGTTATAACGGTTAAGTGTTCTAAATTTACTTAACCTCAACCACTTGTCTAATTAACATGTTATAACAGTTAAGTGTTCTAAATTTACTTAACCTCGCCCACTTGTCTAATTAACATGTTATAGCGGTTAAGTGTTCTAAATTTACTTAACCTCACCCATCAGTTTAGTTAACATGTTGAATTGGTTAGGTGTTTCCTTAATTGACTTAACCCTACCAATCTTGACTTAGCTTTATTAAAGCACCAACCACTCACATTAGACAGGTATTGTTGTGGTCACTAGATGTGCCGGTCGGTTCCGGGCAGTTTTACACCACAACTCAGTCTAACCTTGGGTCCTTTTTGGGCTCAATGCACTAACCACGCATATTAGACAGGTATTGTTGTGGTCACTGGATGTGCCGGTCGGTTCCGGGCAGTTTTACACCACAACTCAGTCTAACATCGGTTAGGCATATTCGTTTTTTCTAAATTTACATATTTCTTATTTATGACAAATTCCATATGTAAATTATTCCCAATTTAATTATGCCATAATTATCCTTTTAATTATGCTCACAATTAATGGTATACTAAATATACCATTTCATGAACCAATCTATGCCATGTAATTTTTCATGTTTATCCTACATATTTACATGTAAATTATAAATCAATTGTTGTCATGGCCCACTTTCCTTCTAAATCACGTTCAAAATTTTAGGTATATAGATTATACCATTTTCATGCCACTTATCATGCTTATGTGTCAAACATGCCAATTACATGTAATTTCATGTTTTCCCCAGCGTTACCCCCGTTGTATGTTCGCAAAATTAAATAGAATGTTAGGCTCGATATTTTAGCCTAACTTATAAAACAAAAAGGGGAAAAGAGGAACTTTGCAACATTCCAACATCATACAAAAGTATGGATCTAACTACACATATGTCACATGGATTTGGCATAGAACAATATACTTTTACCTATGAACTTGCAAATTTGATCTATGCAACTTGAACCACAAGCATATGAATTTACATAAAACTATACAAGTTAAACTTGGCATGTAGTGGAGAACTTGCAAATTAGATATATCATAAAGGCATATGGATCTAACATATAAAGTTGTAGATCTAAACTTATAAGGTCGTAGATCTAAACATGTATGCATAATGGATCTAAACAAGTAGGCATAAACGACATGACTTAGCCTAAAACTTATATGTATCATAATATCACCAAACTTTCATATGATAATTTCATTCCCAAATTCCTATACAACATCATAGGTTTACTCACCAATTTCCACATAACATGATAGGTTCGATAGACCACAATAGTTCATAGGCATATATCATAGAATAGACATGAATAAACATTAATCAGCATCACATACAAATTGATACGATTCTATTTTACAATTCATTACAAATCATGTCTTTAATTTATTCACATCTGAAAAATAACTACACTTACAATCAAAAGGAAAAACTTGATTTCAGGGATCTGTATTCTGAAACTGAATTGCTCGCCATTGATGTAGATCGTTGAATTCTCTTAGTTGAATTAGATTAGTTTTGATTTGATTTTGATGTAGCTTCTATCTTGCCTTTGAGTTCAAAGAGATGACGACAATTCTAGGTTCACCATTCACGGCATGACGGCTCTAGGAATATTTTTGTGTGGCTTAGGGTTTAGATTTAGGTTGCTTATATAGAAGTTTGATTTAATAGGAACTGTCAGATTAACCTAGAGCAAATCAAAGCCATTCAGACAAGATAGAATAGCCACATCAGCCCTAATGACTCAGCAAGGAGTCCATAAGAACCAATCAGATGCCACTTCTTCCTTAGAGTAAATCAACCCACGGGTTGACAGCCAAACACCCTGAATCAACCCCTAGTCGACCCAGCAAAGCTTGGGTCGACCTCAAAAATGGGCTGGTTCGGTTATTCCCCCTCCCGATTCGCTGTTTTGAACTTTTTTGCATATTTATTTATTTAATTTATATATATATATATATTTCTCATATGCATACAAACTTCAAGGCTTAATAACTTCTTCATAAGGTATCCGTTTTATGCAAACCAAATGTCTATCTTGACCAAAATTTTGAGACAAACGTAATAGCGCAACCCATTTCACTTAATTCTTCTTCTAAAAATTAAGTGTTCTTGAATTTGTTAATTTTAACATTCTCAGAAAATTCGGGGTGTTACATTCTCCCCTCCTTAAAGGATTTCGTCCCCGAAATCTTCAAGTTAAGAAGAATGCATCCTAACATCTACTCATCCATCATCCACAAGCATCCATTGTCCTTAAAAGACTTCTAATGCCATTTGAACATATGTAGAGTGTGTGTATATGTCTCTTATCTAGTGCAAAATCAGGCGGTCTACTGATCCAGTTGACCCCTTAATGCGAATCATGAGAGTGTCATGAAACCCAATATGTATGAAAATATCCCTAATCATGTAAATACTATATGTGTGCATATTCACTCATCCATATGCAACATCCATATGATAGCACATCAAGTTTCAATCCATATACAAATACATTCATATGCATATGCTATATGAAAGTGACTGAGCTGATCTAGTGCCTAATGTCTGTATATGCATCCACGAGCAACCACTAGCAAACACTTGCAACCACTTGCAACCATCAATCATAACATGTCTCAAACACATGTTTTCATCCATTGGCTTCTACCTAAGGATCGAGGATAAGACTGAGAGGATATACTTAAAAGATAAAGACTAGCAGACAAATAAATATTACAGAAAAAGGAGGAATCAAGGATATACCCTCAAAAAGGGTATGATGCGTGTATCTAGTCTTCAGTCTTCTAAGTTGCATCTTCTTTGAGCTTCACTCCACGGTACCTTAACTAATTTAACTTCACGATTGTTAAGCTTCTTGACCTCCATTTCCAAAACCCAATAGTAAAGATAGGACCTCGATCATTTACTATGCTAGAGGGTATCCAATGTTGTCGAACTATCTTTCCAAGATAAAAAGAAGTTAACCACGATACCAAATGTATATACTAAGATGATTAAAGGTCTCTCTTCTACTTAGCTTATCCCTCATGTCACAAATCTGAGGGTCGATATCTCTCACGCAAACCATCCTAATCGAACTTGGCATCCCTCAAGTACAAGCCCAAAGGCCTAAACCAGTATCAGACAAGCACCCAAGGAATGCCTCCTCCGAATTTGGACGATTTATGTGAGATGATACTAGTAAAAAACCAAACAATTGATCACTTAACCGACTCTGGCTATCCTCTCCAATCCTGCTCCAAAACTATCGTTGATCGCATAACTGGCTTTGCATTGTCAACTAGATATATGCAGAAGTCTATCTCGAGTTTTTAGGGGGAAAACTCGTAACCTTAATCAAAAAAACATCTGCATACTCATGGACTACTCTAACGGATCGAAAATCGTCGATAAATACATAAAGTGATTCTAGGTAGCTAAGACAAACTGATCCCTTAGGATCGCACGAAATTTCGAGGGTATTCCCGAGGCAAGTCGAAAGTCTAACAACCCTTCTTTCACAATTATTAGCTAACTAATCCATGCCTAGAATCAACCCATATCCCATGAAACCAAAAACATAAGTATCTCAAATCCTTACAAACCAAAGATAAATGAGTCGAACCACAAATTGGACTTGAGACAATAATGGGATCCTCTACTATACAAGCTCTAGGGTGCAGAGACTCAACTATGGAAGCAGATATAAACGAATGCGAAGCGCAAAAATCAAAAAGAGTACTAGCAGGGTGATCAAGAAGAAAAACTAAACTTTTCAACAGAAACCTTACTACCTCTCTCTCAGGTATGCTGATGGTGAGAGCATGCACTTGCCTTCCGGAAAATCCTGTCTTTTTTTCTTGCCCTTGCCCTTAATTATACGACCCGTTATACCAAAATAAAGATACTTCCTCTTGTTTTAGGTTTTACTATTCTTTCCACCCCTCCTTTGTGAACCAAGTCCATATCCATGAGATCTTCATCCTTGTGTTGTGATCCTTAGCCAAATTTCCTTATTCTCATCTTTGCCATCCTTGCGTAACTTGTTGACAGGTCTCTCGAAAGCTGCCTCCATCGCACGGAGAATCCTACAAAGTTTAAAAGAAAATTAGCCGCAGGTGAAACTACTACGGTTATAGATGGAAGTTGGGCACTTGTTTTCCCTTTGACAAGTGTCGTAGTCTCGTCGAGCATATGGAACCATGCCGCGATGAGGTTACCTCCCAGAAAGCCAGGAGCCCTGGAGACTCAGGAAAGAAGGAAACAAGGATTCAAACAGAGGATCAAAAGATAATGCATATGGCTTTGGGGAATACGCCTTTAAAACAAAACTTTTCTTTTGAAAATGCTTCTTTTAAAACTGTTTTGAAAATAATTTTTTCAAATCTTTTATCTGATCCGGTAACCTTCAGCTTTGATACCAAGTGAAACACCCCACCTCCGTTAAGGTCACTCACAGAGGGAATGCCTTAACTTCGGTGGAGCATTATAGGTAAAAGATGCAAATAAATTACAAGATAGACAAATAAAGCAACGGAAAATAAAGTCATTTTATAAACAACTTAATTCAGTCAAGCTTTTACAAAAAAATCCTCAACCATACTTAAACGTAATACATAGAACTTCTGTCTTGATTTAAAAACTTCAAAGAATAAAAGAAGCATAAAATCAATGATATTCCCTGATAAAGCATGAACCAGCCATAACAGTGGAAGAGAGAGTCCAAAGCGATACACCAACTAATCTTCAAGCTTGGAAAGAGAAGAGGTCCAAGTTAGGCTGAGCTATTCCCGCCCTGACAACCTAGAGGGGGAAACGGAAGAAAAGAGGCAAAAAACAAACTAGGTCAGACATAAGTCTGGTAAGTCCAGTGATCTTTCAGCATGCAAACAAAAAAAAGGATCATGACATGAATAAACCGAAAATAGGACAATATAATAAAAACAAGGTAACTAAAGGCAAGATAAGTGCAAGGTGAACTGAATGCGCTTCTACTTTTCCTCTGCTTTGCTACTACTCTATTAATCTGATTTCTATATTTATCTCTGCACCACCTAACTAGTGTCCCAACTAGTAATCTGTATAAAATGATAATCGTGATCCCAACCCCCGTAATTGTGGTAGCCTTCAGGTGTACATCTATCGTGAGGATTCCACCTCAATCATCCTAATTGCCATGAACATGTTAGATGTACCCTTACTACCCTATCGATCGACTTCCTACTTGTATTCATGTTCCATGTGTCTGTGTCAATCGGCCCTCTCTTGCATGTAGATACCCTGTGCTGGTCCCACCATAAGGTGTATCAATCCTTATGATAGCGACCCGACACAATTCAAGATGCACAGTGTATAACTACTGGTACCCAATGCCTACTTTTTCCCACTCCAGAGTACGTGCACGCCCGTAAACCGTCGGAACCTCACTGATGTACCCTCTGCTGCTGCTTTTACCGCTTATAATCAGCCCAGTAATCGTGCCCCACCCTGCCTAGTTCAGGGTATCGTGATACATCTATGTGGGTTACTACTGAAATGGGTCCCCGTTACTAGGGTTTCCTATTGGTTAAGTTTGTGGGCCTATATTTACTAATATTACCCACCAACCCGATATTACTTAACCCTCCCATTAATTCAAGCATTTTTAATAAACGGTTAAGTTTTGTGGGCCTATATGTATTAATATTACCCATCTACACGAGATGTACTTAACCCTCCCATCAATTCAAGCATGTTTATTTAATAGTTAAGTTTTGTGGGCCTATATTTACTAATATTACCCACCAAACCGATATGTACTTAACCCTTCCATTGATTCAAGCATGTTTATTTAATGGTTAAGTTTTGTGGGCCTATATTTACTAATATTACCCACCAACCCGATATGTACTTAACCCTTCCACTGATTCAAGCATGTTTATTTAATGGTTAAGTTTTGTGGGCCTATATTTACTAATACTACCCACTAACCCAATATGTACTTAACCCTTCCACTAATTCAAGCACATTTATTTAATGGTTAAGTTTTGTGGGCCTATATTTACTAATATTACCCACCAACCCAATATGTACTTAACCCTCCCGCACATTACGCCATATTAGTTAAGTGTTGTCCACTCATGTTAACTTAACCCACTCATTCATCATGTCATGTTGGTTAATCATTTCTTATTAACTTGACCCTCCTTACTTATCATGTTGGATCGTTTAAGTGTTTCCTATTAACTTAACCCCGTTCGTTCATCAAGTTATATTAGTCAAGTGTGTTGAGTCAAAGCTTCGATGGTTATTTTGATTTATGATAAGAAGAAGCTTCTACATCGACAAAAAGAAGACGAGATGACTTCATAGGTTAGAAGTTGATTATTTTAGAGTTATATAATGTTAAAATCTATCCTCAAATGATCATACTTCTAATTGCTTAAAAATATCACTCATGAAAACATTTTTTATGCATATGGTCAAAAACATGTCGACCTACAATTTTTTATAGGTCAACAGGATTTTAAAATGTAACGGTCAAAAATAGGTCGACCTACAAAATTTTATAGGTCAACAGGTTTTTGAACTCCAACGGCTAAAAACATGTCGACCTATAAAATTCTATAGGTCAACAGCTTTTTGAATTTTCATGAAAAGTCATCTTCTTCCTTTAAGAGTTGCATCCATTTCTCTTCATGAATAATCACTTATTTTAGATGCAACTTTTCATCAACAATTGCAACCTCTCGATTTCTATAAATACATGAGTTTGCAATCATTCAAATCACCGAATTTACTCTCTATTTTCTGATCTATCTTGCATTATCCTTTTCTCTCAAAAAAAGCACTCAAAAGCATTCAATTATCGTTTGAATCTCCAAGCATATTTCATACACTTGTGATTCAACTCGATAATTTACTTCCTAATCTTTCTAAACATCAAAATACATTTGAGGATAAGATTATAGGAAGGGTGTACTCAATCATTGACAAATCGGTGTTGAAGGAAGAACACATTCAAAGTCAAATCTCTTGTAATTCTTGTGGGTAAGCTTGTAGCCCGTGAAATCAAGTGGGTAAGCTTGTAGCCCGTGAAATCAAGTGGGTAATCTTGTAGCCCGTGAAATCAAGTGGGTAAACTTGTAGCCCGCAAATCAAGTAGGGAACCTGTTCCTCCGGGTGAAGTGAGGGTGTTGTTTAGTGAAAAGCCGAAGAGGAGCTTCGGGACTGGACGTAGGACGGGAAGTCCGAACCAGTATAAAATCCTGGTGTCTTTACTTTATTTTACTTTACTGCATTTAAAGTTATCTGTGATATATATATATATATATATATATATTGTTATCATATTCCGCATAGCCATATTATAGATCCTGCACAAGTCGTACACGCACGACCTTTTCAATTGGTATCAGAGCCTGGTGTTCTAGAGATCGTAACAACATCTTAGAACAATGGCGATAAAGAAATCTGGTCAAAACATTAGAAAGAGGAAGGACAACAAAGCAGAATCAAGAGAGCAAGGAAATAAATGTTTCATGGCAGCAGACGATGAGGTACAAATTCCTACTCTTGAGGATATGCTTGATATTTATGATAAATTAATGATTAAATTTAAAGATACAAAACATCAATTAAAAGAAGTCAAGATAATGTTGAATAGACCAGAATTAGAACGAGATATGTTAAAAGATGAGAAGAAAATATTAGAAGAGGAACTTGAAAAGGCTCAAGAATCATTTTCTAATTCTAATTCTCAACTATCTCTTTTGACTCAAGAAATTGAAGTTCAAAAAGAGAAAAATGATATTCTCACTACTGAAAATCATGAGCTTAAAGCAACGAACAAAATTATGGACCTAGAAAAAGTTAGTTTACAAAATAAGTTAGAAAATATTACTCAAAATGTTTCTAACTTCAACAAAGGTCGAGAAAATTTGACAAAGATCATTGAGAATTCACAATCTACTTCAAATAAGAAAGGTTTGGGATATAAAAACCAAGAAATTAAGAAGCATCTTGGTTATGGAACGAAGAAAATAATGCAAAAGAACAAAGCTAAGAAAAATCTTAGTTTATCTTCCAAACCAAAACCTGTTGTGAAATCTCAAAAGAAAAATGTCAATAGCGACTTTGGAAATAATACTAATCTTAGAAATAGTACTAGATATGCTTTCATGTACAATAAGAATATCACTGCTAGTACTAATACACATCCAAGACCCAATTATTATAGAAATTCGAATACTTCTATGACTAGAGATCTATATAATAGATCTAGAAGTACGAAAAGGAACATCAATAGAGATTACTTAAGTATTTGGGTTCCTATAAGTTGGAAAAACAGAGAAAAATATATCGATGATTATTTTGATTCGGTAGTTAATAACGAAAATTTTATCTTTAAAGGTTCCGTTAAACCCTCTTGGGTTTGGTTACCTTCCATCTAACCCATGGGCCCAAACAAAGCAAGTGGGTACCAAATGTATATACATCATATTCTTTGCAGGTACACCACAACAAAAAGAAGAAAATTTCGATATCTCCAAATATCTTTGAATACAAATTTCAGTTTATCAAATTGCACATGATCTCCCGAAAGTACTTTAAATTATGTCTTATATTCAATTACTGTTCTATCATGTTTTTATTATTTTTAATCAAAGAGGGAGAAATATGGATATATAATAATAAAGTTTTGATAGAGTGTGAAAATGTTCAAGAGAAGCCAGAAAATGCAAAAGTGTTCAGAACCTGTCGACTGCCAGATACTAAGCTGTCGACCGGTAAAGGCTTTTTTGTTATTTAATTTTCAATCAGAAAGTTAAGCTGTCGACCGCCTAATAATGCTCCTGTCGACCGGTCAAGGCAAACTAGTAACTACAATTCTGACCAGAACTTTAAACGGTCGACCGCTCAATTAAGTCTTGTCGACCGGTTGGGCTAGAAAATACATTCGAAAATCTTCCAGAACTTTGACCTGTCGACATGCCAATATACACCTGTCGACCGCTACATTTAAAAATTTACATTCCTTTTCAAACAGAACTTTTAACGGTCGACCGCCCCTTTATTTCCTGTCGACCGGTCCAATTCAAAATTGTTTTCGAATATCATCCAGAACATTTTTCTATCGACCGCCCTAGTTCTCCCTGTCGACCGATCAATGATTATAATGTTTTTTCATTTCAGACAGAAAATTAATCTGTCGACCGACCTTTCCTCACTGTCGACCGATTACATATACTATTTAAAAATTATATGCTTGATATGGTAAAAGTATATGTATGCTAACATTTGTTAATGCAGGAATCAAAAGGTAAGATTATTTATATTATAACAAATGTTGCAGAAATTCAGGGGGAGCTTGTATCCAGAGGGAGAAAACCTTATAGTAATATTGTTGTTACTATCATTTTTGCAATACTATATACCCTTTTTGTCGATGACAAAGGGGGAGAAATATTACTAACGATTGTTATGCAGATTATATATATGATTCAGGGAGAGCTTGTATAAAGGGGGAGCATATATACAAGGAGAGATAGCTATTTTAAGCCATGTTGTCATCAATCAAAAAGGGGGAGAATGTTGAGTCAAAGCTTCGATGGTTATTTTGATTTATGACAAGAAGAAGCTTCTACATCGACAAAAAGAAGACGAGATGACTTCATAGGTTAGAAGTTGATTATTTTAGAGTTATATAATGTTAAAATCTATCCTCAAATGATCATACTTCTAATTGCTTAAAAATATCACTCATGAAAACATTTTTTATGCATATGGTCAAAAACATGTCGACCTACAATTTTTTATAGGTCAACAGGATTTTAAAATGTAACGGTCAAAAATAGGTCGACCTACAAAATTTTATAGGTCAACAGGTTTTTGAACTCCAACGGCTAAAAACATGTCGACCTATAAAATTCTATAGGTCAACAGCTTTTTGAATTTTCATGAAAAGTCATCTTCTTCCTTTAAGAGTTGCATCCATTTCTCTTCATGAATAATCACTTATTTTAGATGCAACTTTTCATCAACAATTGCAACCTCTCGATTTCTATAAATACATGAGTTTGCAATCATTCAAATCACCGAATTTACTCTCTATTTTCTGATCTATCTTGCATTATCCTTTTCTCTCAAAAAAAGCACTCAAAAGCATTCAATTATCGTTTGAATCTCCAAGCATATTTCATACACTTGTGATTCAACTCGATAATTTACTTCCTAATCTTTCTAAACATCAAAATACATTTGAGGATAAGATTATAGGAAGGGTGTACTCAATCATTGACAAATCGGTGTTGAAGGAAGAACACATTCAAAGTCAAATCTCTTGTAATTCTTGTGGGTAAGCTTGTAGCCCGTGAAATCAAGTGGGTAAGCTTGTAGCCCGTGAAATCAAGTGGGTAAGCTTGTAGCCCGTGAAATCAAGTGGGTAAACTTGTAGCCCGCAAATCAAGTAGTGAACCTGTTCCTCCGGGTGAAGTGAGGGTGTTGTTTAGTGAAAAGCCGAAGAGGAGCTTCGGGACTGGACGTAGGACGGGAAGTCCGAACCAGTATAAAATCCTGGTGTCTTTACTTTATTTTACTTTACTGCATTTAAAGTTATCTGTGATATATATATATATATATATTGTTATCATATTCCGCATAGCCATATTATAGATCCTGCACAAGTCGTACACGCACGACCTTTTCAAAGTGTTTCTTGTTAACTTAACCCCACGTATTCAACTTGTTGTATTGGTTAAGTGTCATCAATCAATTCAAGTTAACTTAACACACCTGCGTGTCATGTTACTTTGGTTAAGTGTTGCCTTCTTGTGTTAACTTAACCCTACTACAAATCAAGTTATATTGGTTAAGTGTTGCCCTCTTATTTTAACTTAACCTTTCCATAAATCAAGTTATATTGGTTAACTGTTTCTAAATTTACTTAACCTCACCCACTTGTCTAATTAACATGTTATAAAGGTTAAGTGTTCTAAATTTACTTAACCTTACCCACTTGTCTAATTAACATGTTATAACGGTTAAGTGTTCTAAATTTACTTAACCTCACCCACTTGTCTAATTAACATGTTATAACGGTTAAGTGTTCTAAATTTACTTAACCTCACCCACTTGTCCAGTAAACATGTTATAACGGTTAAGTGTTCTAAATTTACTTAACCTCATCCATCAGTTTAGTTAACATGTTGAATTGGTTAAGTGTTTCCTTAATTGACTTAACCCTACCAATCTTGACTTAGCTTTATTAAAGCACCAACCACTCACATTAGACAGGTATTGTTGTGGTCACTGGATGTGCCGGTCGGTTCCGGGCACTTTTACACCACAACTCAGTCTAACCTCGGGTCCTTTTTGGGCTCAATGCACTAACCACCCACATTAGACATGTATTTTTGTGGTCACTGGATGTGCCGGTCGGTTCCGGGCAGTTTTACACCATAACTCAGTCTAACCTCGGGTTAGGCATATTCATCTTTTCTAAATTTACATATTTCTTATTTATGACAAATTCCATATGTAAATTATTCCCAATTTAATTATGCCATAATTATCCTTTTAATTATGCTCACAATTAATGGTATACTAAATATAGCATTTCATGAAACAATCTATACCATGTAATTTTTCATGTTTATCCTACATATTTACCTGTATATTATAAATCAATTATTGTCATGGCCACATTCCTTCTAAATCACATTCAAAATTTTAGGTATATAGATTATACCATTTTCATGCCACTTATCATGCTTATGTGTCAAACATGCCAATTACATGTAATTTCATGTTTTCCCCAACGTTACCCCCGTTGTACGTTTGCTAAATTACATAGAATGTTAGGCTCGATATTTTAGCCAAACTTATAAAACAAAAAGGGGAAAAGAGGAACTTTGCAAAATTCCAACATCATACAAAAGTATGGATCTAACTACACATATGTCACATGGATTTGGCATATAACAATATACTTTTAACTATGAACTTGCAAATTTGATCTATGCAACATGAACCACAAGCATATGAATTTACATAAAACTATACAAGTTAAACTTGGCATGTAGTGGTGAAATTGCAAATTAGATCTATCATAAAGGCATATGGATCTAACATATAAAGTTTTAGATCTAAACATATAAGGTCGTAGATCTAAACATGTATGCATAATGGTTCTAAACAATTAGGCATAAACGACATGATGTAGCCTAAAACTTGTATGTATCATAATATCACCAAACTTACATATGATAATTTCATTCCCAAATTCCTATACAACATCATAGATTTACTCACCAATTTCCACATAACATGATAGGTTTGATAGACCACAATAGTTCATATGCATATATGATAGAATAGACATGAATAAACATGAATCAGCATCACATACAACTTGATACAATTCTATTTTACAATTCATTACAAATCATGTCTTTAATTTATTCACATCTGAAAGATAACCACACTTACAATCAAAAGGAAAAACTTGACTTCAGGGATCTGTATTCTGAAACTGAATTGCTCACCGTTGATGTAGATCGTTTAATTCTCTTAGTTGAATTAGATTAGTTTTGATTTGATTTTGATGTAGCTTCTATCTTGCCTTTGAGTTGAAAGATACGACGACAATTCTAGGTTCACCATTGACGGCATGACGGCTCTAGGAATATTTTTGTGTGGCTTAGGGTTTAGATTTAGTTTGCTTATATAGAAGTTTGATTTAATGGGAATCGTCAGATTAACCTAGAGCAAATCAAAGCCATTCAGACAAGATAGAATAGCCACATCAGCCTAATGACTCAGCAAAGAGTCCATCAGAACCAATCAGATGCCACATCTGCCTTAGAGCGAATCGGCCCACAGGTTGACAGCCAAACACCCTGAATCAACCCCTAGTCGATCCAGCGGGGCTCGGGTCAACCTCAAAAATGGGCCGGTTCGGTTATTCCCCCTCCCGATTCGCTGTTTTGAACTTTTTTGCATATTTATTTATTTAATTTATATATAAATATATATTTCTCATATGCATACAAACTTCAAGGCTTAATAACTTCTTCATAAGGTATCCGTTTTATGCAAACCAAATGTCTATCTTGACCAAAATTTTGAGACGAACATAATAGCGCAACCCATTTCACTTAATTCTTCTTCTAAAAATTAAGTCTTCTTGAATTTGTTAATTTTAATATTCTCAGGAAATTCGGGGTGCTTTTCAAGGGTATGTTCTTAACTTCTTTTTCCAAAGCTTTCATTCGTATTTGTTTCAATCGTTTATCCTATCGATCGAATCTTCAACCTTTAGATAAGAATCCCATGGATGTAAACGTGCATTTGAGACATGTTCTGTTTGATGGATGTGAGTGTATGTAAGTATTTGCTAGTGGTTGCTTGTGGATGCATATACACACACAAGGCACTAGATCGGCTCAATCACTCTCATATTTCATATGGATGTATGTGCATTTTTCTTTTTTTGTGGATGAAAATGGGTGGATCGTTATATGGATGTTGTATTTGGATGAATGATTGTGCACACATATTGAGCTTACACGTTATAGTAGGATTATTTGCATATATGTTGGATTCATGACACTAACATACATTGCATTAAGAAGGTCAACTAAATCAGTAGACTGCCTGATCTTTCGCATTAGAGTAGGGACATATACACTCGCCTTTGCATATGTTCGTACAAGCATTAGAAATCTTTTATGGACAATGGATCCTGTGATTGATGGATGAGTAGATGGGTGATGGATGTTAGAATATACATTCTTCTTAACTTACAGATTTCAAGGACGAAATCCTTTAAGTAGGGGAGAATGTAACACCACGTAATTTTAAAAGACATTAAAATGATAAACTAAGGAATACTTAATTAAATATTGAGAATTAAGTAAAAAGAATTACGCCATTGCGTTCGTCTCGGAATTCTGCTTAAGATAAACTCTGAGTTTGCGTAAAACGGACATAGTATGAAGAAGATATTAAGGTTTGAAGTTTATATATATGTAAGCCATATATATATGTATGTAATATATCGAATTCAAAATAATTCAAAAACCAGAGACGGGAAGGCGCGGGAATTCGGCCCATTGGGGGTCGACCCCGTGCCCTAAGGGTGTCGACCCATGGGTCGACCCCACAACAGGGGTGTCGACACCCATGTCGGCCACCCGAACGAATATGGACCTGCTGTGTGTCCTGATTCGCTGGCCGATGGCTATATAAAGGACCTTAATCCCATTGTTTTATTCATCTAAATCAATGGCGACAATGAAGTGCTGCCCCAACTCAGAGTATCGAACGAGTACCCTGAACTAGGTATCGAACGAGTATCCCGAACTAGGTCGGGGTCGGGGTCGGGGCACGCTTACTGAGCTGATTATAAGAAGTCACTTGGGTGAAGGTTGTTGACGGCGCGTTCCATCGGGGTCATGTGTGTGCATGGGTCCGCTTGTTCGGGAAAATAAGACGTTGTGACATCAGTAGATATAGCCGTGCATCTTGGAAATAACGGGGTTGCCACTTTAGGAAATGATACATCCTACTATGGGGCCAACACAGATATCTACGGAGTTGGGAGCCGATCGATTGGGGTAGTAATTAGGGTACATCTGGTCTTGCTTGTTGGGGAGCCTGTTATTCTTGTTGGGTGTAATACCTGTTATTCCTTTGGGGCTACCTGTTATCCTTGTTTGGGTTAAACTTGTTACTAGAATTACACCTAAGTCTACCGTCTAGTTCTAGTGGGGATCATCTTGTTCTCGTTATACTAGTATTGGTGCAGAGGAAAATACTTGAGAGCGTAATATATTCTGTTCTGTCTATCCTGCTTATCCTGTCATACTTGTCGTATATATAGGTATTTCTTTCATTTAGTTTATATGCCTGTCATGATGCTTTTGCTTGTATGCTAACAGTAACTGGACTCTCCAGACTTTATGTCTGACCCATTTTGTTTCCTTTTCTCTCTCTTTCGTTTCGCCCCCAGGTTCTCAGGGTGGGAATATTCAAGCTTGATCAGGATTTTTCTTTCATTCTGTTTGGAGCTGCTTAGATGTACTGCTTGATTTCCTATCTTCTCTACTATGGCTATATTTTGGGGATTATGCTCTTTTTATGTAATATTGTACTCTGATGATGATTTTGGTACAAGACAGAAGTTTTATGTTGATGTTATGAGTTATCAGTATTTTTGACTTATTATGTAATTGGGTTTGGACCACGAAGCTTTTTTATTTAATAAAGTTTTAATTCCGCTGCTATTTTATATCTATCTGGCAATGTTTTTTGTTTCTATTTACCTATAACGCTTCATGAAACTTAATGCATTCTGATAAAGAGTGACATTAACAGACATGGGGTGTCACAGCAAAAAAAGTGTGGAAAACCGAACTGGATCCTCTCTCTAAAACAAATATCCCAAACTGAACCGACCCATAATGATATGGTTTGGTTGTGGTTTGAATTGTTGACCTAATCGTATTAAACTGAACCTAACTAAATACCGGCACTAATAACTTTATGATAAAATATGACTAATTCCGATCTATTTTTCATTTTATTTTAATGATGTATATTCAATTTTCAGCATATGTTATTGTTGTATTAATACTAATCTTTATTACGAAGGAAAATTTTATAGTTTCAGTATATTAGTTTCCATATCATTTTTACGAATAATGCTAGTTATTATCTTATTTGAGTTATTTTACTTATTTTTTATAAATTAATTAACATTGATCCTTGGTTAATGTACTAGAACAAGTTTACTTTCCATTAAACGCAAAATTGAATTATTCATACAATTATAAACTAATCTTCCAATTCAGTATTACACTGTGTGTATTAATCTTTAAGCGACAATGTCACACGATTGTAAGTTGATTGTTTTAATGGAAGTAATTTTCTTAGTTTATATTCAATATAGGTTCAAATCGGATCAAGCCAAAAACAAACCGTATTACATTAAAATCGAACCATTTGAATGGCTAATATAATGGTTTGTATTTTTTATCAACCGTTTGATGCGGTGCGGAAGCTGTTGGGATCCAATCTGCATCAGACCGAAGCATGCTCATCCTAATAATTATCATGTTATAGAACCATGTCGCAATGAATCATTAATGTTGCCGAATTCAATTTTTTTGATTTGCAGTATTTGTGTGATTTATGCTACATTTTACATTGATATGCTTGTTGAAATGGATTTGTCAATGTTGCCTGTCTATTCTCTATATAATTTTTTGTCCTTATTGTCTCTATTATAGCTTATGCATTTCTAACTAATATGGTGATAGGTCTCACACCTAAGTGTTTTAGCGTTATAGTTGCTAAACCAGTTCGTTAAGCATGCAGTAACCATCTGTTAATATGAAGATAATAGATTCCTTAACTAAAGTTGCAACAATTATGGGGAACAGACTTAGACTGCTAAGAATCCCACTGAAGCTTCTTTAATATTCTACTATCTTAGATCACCACAAGATTCTAGTGAATCCATCGATGGTTAAAAGCATCACTGCTATCAAGACAAATGCTCATTAGTGATAGGAAATATCAAAATCGTTTACATCAGTTCCCTGGTTCAACCAGATCGTAACAGTAAAGATATTATTATCGCCCACTTAAAACTTCTTCAGATGCTTTCCTCATTTGCTCTCCTTGTCAATTCAGGTCAATTTGTTGTAGTAACTACTTCCAAAAAAAAAGGAAATTATAAGCGACATTTCTAAAAGGATGGATGTGGTGGAATATGATTTCCTAGTAGAATGCATATATGATATTTACTTAGGATGATTTTAAGGGCTGATCTGAAGTTAAGTTTTTACCCAAAACTGAGATGAGTATGCAGATGGAGAATTTTATCCAGCTTAAGCAAGGAGAGTTATGCATGTGAAAGAACGTTGCAAAGTTTACGGAGCTGCCTAAATTTGGAAGGGATTTTGTAGATATGCCTATGATTATGGCTCTAAGATTTGTAAAAGGACTAAATTCCCCTCTAAAAAAATGTTATTGGCTCAAGTTACTTCTGCAGCAACATTTGAGGTGCTCATGGAGACCTCTATCTTATACACCGCAAAGGAATGGAAGGATACTAAAAGTGGGAAAGGAGAAAATACATCTGGATTTGGAAAGAACAAGAAGAAAAGCTTTTGGTTAAACAGGAAGAACAATGAAAATTCAAGAAAGAGGCCAAAGTATGTGGCAGATACCATAGGAAGCACCATGAGGCCAACGACTGTAGGGTTAATCTGGCAAAGCATGAATATAAGGTAAAATGTTATAATTGTCAGGAGGAGGAACATCTTGCTAGGAACTACCCCAAGCTTAAAGGAGGATCGAGTGGGCAGATTTACGCTTTGGAAATAACACCTCTTCGGAGTCATCCACCAAGCACTAAGGACAGCTAGTCTTATGAGGTTTAATTTCTATTTTAGGGATTTATATATATGTACCTTGTTTGATTCGGGAGCATCACATTTCTTCATAACTAGGAACATTGTTGATTTCTTGAAAGTCCTATTTCTGTTGCTAGTAATAATGGTGCCCACCCCTATCGGAGGAGCTAAGCAACTTACATGGATTTGTAATGCCTATTACTAAATATTGATGATGTCGATTTCTCATGTGATGCATATGTCATAAGTTTTGAGGGGGTGTGGACTTATCTTTGGTACAGGAACGGAGATATGTACAAGCTACCCTGGGCAACAACTAAGGTGCAGTTTTGAAAAAAAAATAGAACCTATTACCTAGCCCAACAAACTACCCCTAATAAACTAACATAAGACAAAAATACGCTACTTCCTTTCTTTCTTCCCACAAGCGCAGCAGCAGAGCATGCAATACCCAAATATTCGTCTTCTCCATTGCTGCCCAAATCCATCTAAACTGAAGTAAGGGCAATTTCTAATTGAAATTTCTTCTAATTTATTTTTAATCATTGACATCTCATCTTATGTTCATAAAGTAGTTGCTAACTTCAAATTATTTGTCAAATTATATTCAATTGAAACCCTCGATTTGTTCAATAATCAGTATATTTATTTTGTCCAAATTGAATCAATGTGTTGAATGAAATCTATTGGCTTTCTCTAGATGTGAATCAAAATTGCTGTTAGATAACTTAAATATGAAAACCTAATTGTTTATTATCATTATTGTTGTTGAACTAATTTCAGTTTATTGTTCATAACTTCACGTTAGTGAATTGTTAGAAAACAAAAGTAGATGTGCTTAATTTTATTTTTAGAAAATTTATCTAGTTTAATCAATTTTTTAGGTAAATGTCAAACACAAAATCTAGCAAAACATTGTTTTCGTTTTATAAATTGAAAGGAGATAACTCATTTGATCCACAAAATGAATCTTCTCCAAGCTCTACCGAACGTCATCCTTGCAAAATTCCAAGAATCATAATCGATAGTGGTGGAGATCATTTTAGAAGAGATCCAGGAAAGCGTCAACAAATATGGAAAGAACATGTAAATGATAGAGATGAAGTTCAAAAAAAACTTGACTAAATTATCATGTTTACTTTTGTATTTATCTAAGTCGCACATAAGATGTACGTCAATACCTCATGTTTTTGTAAGCTTTTTTTGATGCATAATTTAAAACTATTTTTTGCAACTGTTGCTACAATTTAACTTTATTTTTTCCATCTCTCTAACTTAGCCTAGGTCGCAATGAAATCCTGGTTTCGTCCCTGCCTAGGTATGGATTGTTATCTTATTATGAGGTCATCCTTGACTGTAGTAGAAAGATCGTTCGTTTGAAGAGTCATGGAGGTCATAGTTTAGAAATCCCTTTTAAGGTAGGACATATAAGGGATTCAACCGTATTGCATTCTCTATCGTCTAATTTGTAAGGACCATCATCAGTGGCCATTGTTTGCGAGTTTTGGATGTCTCTAAAGAAGTTGTGGGACTTCTGCCTCCATAGAGAGATCTCGTTTAGGATATATCTCGAGAAGGAAGCTAGACCTGTAGCTTTACCATTGAGGCATATGGCTCTTAAGGAAAGGAGATAATAGGAAAAACAAATTTCTTAATTGTTACAGTATGGATTTATTCATGGGGTACTTCGAAGTAGGGATCACCCATAGTTTTCTCCATGAAGGCAAATTGATCTTTGAGACTGTGCATTGATTATAGATAGTTGAACAAGCTAACCAAGAAAAATAGCTATCCCTAAGCTAGGATAGACGACCTATTCGACCATTTGGGAGGTACCCAAGTTTTTCTCAGTTGGACTTGGCGACAGGATTCCATCAGTTACAAATAGGGATGCCAAATGTGTCATGTAGGGTCGTCTGAGGGTAAAGCAAAATTTGACCCAACCCATTTACAACCCATTTATTCAGACCCATTTAACATATAGGCTTACCTGACCTAACCCACCTATTATGTGGGTTACCCATTTAACTCATCTAAATGTATTTTGTTATTTTCTAAGTACAAACATTAGTCACCTTAGGGAATTATAACATCCGTTCTGAAGACAAAGTATTTGAGTGTTCCATGTTGTCCGTCGTTCAGGTGGGAGTTCATTGATCGAAGCCTTGTCCGATTCCAAGCTAGTATGAAGAAGTTACTGCAAGTCGAACAAAAAAATAACGACTTCGTATGTAGGCGGGGTTCGCGTATCAGAATTTAGTTTGTTATTTTTTATGTAAAAGCGTTAGTCACCTTGGAGAACTATAGCGTGCACATTTACAATACGAAGTATCCGAGTGTTTCAAACGGTCCGTAATTTTGGAAGTAGTTCATTGGTCGATGTCTCGCCCGATTCCAAACGAATATGAAAAAATTACTGTAGTTTGAACAAATAAAATAGCGATTTCATATTTAAGTATGAAAATTTAGCTAATTATTTTCAAAGAGCCCACTTGGGAAACAAAAGCAACTGTTTGAAATATGAAAATTTAAATTTTGAAATTCAAAACTTTGAATTTTGAAAATTTTGAATTTTGAAATTTAGATTTTGAACTTTGGAAAATTTTAAAAATTTGAAATTTCGAAATATAAAATATGAATTTTGAAATTTGACAAGTGAAAATTTGAAATACTAATTTTTGAAATTTCGAAATTTGAAATTCAAAATTTTGAAAATTTAAAATTTGTAAATTTGAAGCATGGAAATTTGAAAATTTAAAATTCGAAATATACAAAGTTTAAAATTTAAAAATTCTAAAATCGCTAAAGTTTAAATTTTTGAAAATTTAGGTAGCTAGGACTTAATCGATCGAAACCTCATGGGTTTCAAGATAGTATGAAGAAGTTACCACAGTTTAAAAAAATAGTTATTTCGTATATATGGGGTTAAATGGTTTACCAATTTATAACCCTTTTAAAAACGAGTCAACCCTTTTATGAACCATTTAATAAAAATTCATAAATTAGTTGATCGAATAGGGTTGTTAGAAGGGTAAATGGGTACAGGTAAGTTTTGACAGGTCTAATTACAAATTTGTAAGGAAAGTAAACCGAAGACAGCGTTTAGGATGACTAATTATTTGAGTAGGAAGTGATGCCGTTTGGTCTAACAAATGCCCCCCTTCATTGTCGATCTAATTAGTAGGGTATTTGAGGCGTTCTCAACAAAATAGTTGTGGTATTTGTAGGTGACTTTCTCATATTCTCCAAGGACTTTAAAGAGGATAAAGATCGCCTAAAGAAGGTCTTTGGGATTTTACGGGAAATCAACTCAAGGCTAAGTTTTCGAAGTGCCACTTTCGGAAAAGTGAAGTTATGTTTCTTGGATACATAGTTTCAGGGAAATGATTGGTTGTAGACCCCATGAAGGTAGAAGTTGTTCAAGAATGGAACGTTCCACGTAATTTATTAGACATTAATTTTTCTTAGGGTTAGCGAGCTATTATAAGAAATTCATTAGGGAATTCGCAAGGATTGCAGTACCTCTAACCCACTTGACAAAGAAAAATCTTGAGTTTGTATGGAGTGACAAGTGTAGTATCGCATTTGAGAAATTAAAGGAATTTATTACGAGTGCACTCAACCTTATTATTCCAGATGGTGTGAATTTGTTTACGGTTTTCACCAATACTTTTAGGACTGGATCAAGAGCAGTACTCATGCAAGATGGTGAGGTATTTGCCTCCGCAAGTAGATAATTGAAAGATCATGAGAAGAGAAACCTTTTGCATGACTTGGAACTTGCAGTTATAGTGTTTTCCGCAAAAATGTGGACACATTACCTTTTAAGAGAGAAATTTGAGCTCTTTACCGACCCCAAGTCTCTTAAGTACTTCTTTTCTCGGCGAGACTTAAACCTTTCGCAACAAAAGTGGATGGAATACATAGCCTCGTTCAACTTTTCTATCCAGTGTACCCCTAGGAAGGATAATGTTGTCGCAGATGCTTTAAGTCGAAGACACACCACCCTTAGTGTGATTACTAGGTGGAAGAAGTTGGAGTTTCTTTCTAGTTTTAACCTACAACTTCTATTTGTATCATCTCAAGGATTTCTTGGAGTTATGGAAGTAACACCAGCTTTAGTACATATAATTAAGCACGAGCAAGGTCTCGATGAAGAGTTGAGTGTGTTAAGAGAAAGGATTGCTATAGGAGAACACTTACCTCATTCTGATAGGTATTCTATTGATCGACATGGGAGTTTGAGAAGGGACGACCAACTTTATGTCCCTAAGAGTAAGATTTTGCATGAAGGGATTTTAGATACGATGACCATTCAACCCGGAGGGGATAAAATGTTTAACGACATGAGAAGGTGTTTTTATTGGCAAGTTATGAAAAGGGAGGTTGCTGAGTTTGTAGAAAGATGTTTTACTTGTCTGAGGGTTAAGGCAGAGAAAGGTAGACCCAAAGGGTTGTTATTACCTTTAGATATTCTCACTTGGAAATGGGAAAATATCTCGACGGATTTCGTAGATGGGCTACCAAGGAGTCAGAAGGGGAATGAAGCCATTTGGGTCATTGTGGACCATCTAATGGTGACTACCCATTTTATCCCGGTGGAGAAGAATAGGACTGCATCTTCGTCCAGTTATATATCAAGGAGATAGTGCATCTACATGGAGTTCTGACGAGCATAGTAAGTGGTAGAGACCCTCTGTTTACGAGTGAGTTCTAGAGGAACCTACAAGCAGCCATAGGGATAACGCTTAATTTTAGCACTGCATACCACCCGTAGATCGGCGGACAGACAGAGAGAGTTAATCAAGTTATTGATGATTTTCTTAGAGCTTGCATCGTTGAGTTTAAAAGAGCTTGGGAGCATCATTTAACGCTATTATAGGTTTCGTACAACAATAGTTTTCAAGCGACGAATTGTATGGCCCCTTGAAGCATTGTATGGACGGCCATGCAAATCATTTACTTATTGATGGGAAACTACCGACAAGGTTTTATTCAGACCTGACCTTATCCTTGATTCAACATAGAAGATTCTTTTGATATAGCAAAGGATGATGTCAGCCCAAGACCGAAAGAAATCTTATACTGATAGAAGGAGGAAGGAACACGATTTTGGTGTTCGCAATTTGGTTTTCATAAAAATTTCTCCTCTTAGGAAGGTCATCCAGTTTGGAACGGCCGATAAGTTGGCTCCTAGATTTATTGGGCCATTCAAGATCGTAGATAGGATGGTAAAATTGGCTTATCGTGCAGATCTTCCCAAGTGCTTATAGGTATCATCAATATTTTCCACATTTCTCACCTTAGGAAATGCCTTCATGACTTCGCCGTTAGACTCGAGCTTGATCAAATTGGGAACTTGGGAAACTTTGAGTTGGAACCTAAGGCGTGCTTCCATAAGGATTGTGGAGCACAGAATCAAAAGGCTTTGTAACAAATCCATCAATCTTGTATGAGTGCAATGGGGATATAACCTTGTTGAAAGCACATGAGAAATGGAGAAAAAGATGAGGAAACTCATCCAGAGCTTTTCATAGGTAATTATTTCCTCTAAATTTTCTTTATGGATGCATTATAGTCAATAGATTGGATGGTAGGAATTGTTTTCAACACAAATGCATTGAGCACCCAGTAGAAATTATATGCATATTATGATATTTCGCATACATACAACATCACTTGTTACACTAGGACTGAGCTCACTTTATCAAGTATATAGTGCATAATCACGTTGTGTACAGATGTTTTATGGATTTTTAATTAAATAACGTGATGTATAACATGGTTGTTAGAGCGAGTTGTATCTTTTGCCCATTTGGAAGATTTCGGAATGAATCTCTTTTAAGAGGGAAGAATGTAATACCATGTAAAATATACGCTAAATAGACATAGATAATTAAATCAAATATAAATAATAATGAATTAATAAAATATTAATAGGTTGAAAATAAGAATTTTAGGTAATTGAGAATTAGGCCATGAAAATATTACCATTGTATTAATGGCAAGATTCTAGTCTATTTTCATATTTTATTTGTCGAAAACGGAGTCCATATGAAGAAGTTATGTAAAAAAACAAGTTAGATGTAAATAATATACACAAAAGATTTGAAATTCAAATTGAGTGAATATAAAGTTGGAATAAAAATACATATTGATGGCATAATAGAATATTCCTTGGAAATTTGAATTTGTGTGTATATATTTATATACAAGAAAGGACAAGAATAAGAAATAACTGAAAGAGTCAATCCCATTAATTAACATATTAAATATAAGTTGTACGACAAGAAAAATAAGTTCCCTACAATTGACCCAAAAGGTGGGATCGAGTGCTTCCAAAATGGGGTATCGACTGGCCGGTCGACCTCCCTCTTAGTTGAGGGGTGGGTTTGAGGCTTTTTCGTTGAGGTTTTTATATAGTTTTGCTAAAATGGATTGTCCATATTATGTATAACTAATCCCATGGTCCACACATAGTCCAACAACTATAAAAAGAACCTCAGCCTCTACCCTAACTCCTACATTTAATTTCTATACGCACCTCCACTCTGCTTCTCCACCATCATTTTGAATTCGATAACTTAAACAGGTTAGGATTCTTCTTCTTCCTTATCCTATTTCTCTACCTTTTAATCTATTTTTATTGTAGTAAATCTGGAATTAGAATACATACATACATACATACATACATATACATATATATATATATATATATATATGTGTGTGTGTGTGTGTGTGTGTGTGTGTGTGTAATACTTTAATCAAATTCCTATATGTAAATGGTATTGCGAGGAAAACAATCCAAAAATTCTGCACAACATCTTCATTCTTATCCTTGTGTTATTGTATATGAGTTTTCTATTTCTATATTCGGTTAGTGTAGATTTGGATTGTTATTCCTAAAGGGGTTTGGATTTGCACGAGAATATAAACGATTCCTCCAAATCCCTTTGAATTTGCTGAAATTGTCAATTAATTGATGTATATGGGGTTTTGGTTATTGATGTAATAAAAGATAGACTTTTGGATGTTGTATAGTTTCTGATAATTGTCTGATTCACTTTCTTATAAACTATAAATCCATCTACGTGTGCATAAAAAGCATTATACTTTATGGAGGGTAAATCCATTTTTGTTTTGTATATTGAAGATGATTTTAGAAGATTGGAATACAAGGCTAAAGGTGAAGGGTTTGAGCTTGTTATGGAGGGTGAGCTAGGTGACTAGAACAGGTCTCTGTTCTATGATACTACATGGGATCGGGATTTTTAATTTTGTAGTCCTAACCCGTGTTTCGTTCTTAACCTTGCTGTACCTTTTTCTGATTATATTAATGTGTTAGGTTCGAGTGGTAGCTCCAGTTGTCCCTCCTTCGTAAGGGGACTGACTGTGTTTGTTTTTGTAGTTGAAACGCATTGCTTCACTCCTGTTTTTATTTTAGTGTCCTGGTACTTTAAACCAGGTCTTCTAGTAGCTGAACCATTCTGCTTCACTCCTATTTTTCTTGTACCGTGTGCTGGACACTTCAACCAGTCATTTTCATCAATTGCTATAATGAAAATGAGACGACCCAAACCCCGTACTGACGGTGGCAAGGGTAATCTTTGGAATATAACACAAAAACAGATAATAGCAGAACAGAATTAAATAAATACACTAGATAATGAACAAATAATACACTGGATAAACGCAAACATCAGAGTTACATAGTATACAGGATCATACTTAGTACAAATACAGTTCAGCTATACATAAATGTCTACAGTGGAAATAAACATAATGTACAATAGGAGCTGAACAGCATAAAAAGAGATAAATGATAGAATCCATCTTCAGCTCCAGCTATCCGGATAAAGCCTGCTAAACCTGAATACAAGGCTGCCCGTGTAGAAAAAGGGGCACCCGAGTTTGAAAGTGAAACAAACTACGAGTCAGTCATGGGACTGGTATGAGAAATCTACTCAACACATTTCAAATATGGCTAATCACAGGACCACGCCACTTTCGTGGAACGGGTTTACTCCATTGGATTGCCAGTGCTTTAAAACAAACAATTCTTTTAAACATCGCAATGCTTTTTATAAAAATGAAGCCATTATAAGACTCAGTTCCCATCACACAATGCAACGCAAACCGGAGGATAGAGTTTTTACCTTATAACGGCCAAAATATGCTTGATACGAATAAAACAAAAGCAATTGATATTATTACAAGTGTTTACATGTTTCAAAAACAATTTCAAATCATAACTATCAATCATAGACGGCATTAATGCCCTATACCACTATGTCGCCATATATAGGTATACAATCAAAACCGCACGATGTCGTATTTGGAAATTGGATTTCCGTCATGAACCAAGGCAAAAGATAGTCCTTACCGACTTCGAGACAATCTAGCCCATGTCTCAGGGTCAGAGCTCGAGTGACCCTTGGATCGTCAGGGCCGGTCCACCGATGTGGATTAAAATTCCTGAACAATGCGTTTCCCCGCTCTATGGGGCGTAAATGAGCCAACAAATGACTCCATCGGACCCGGATCGTCCGATCTAACCGAGGCGCCTCGCAACAGCAACAACCACACAAGTCAAACTCGTCAGGGCGTGTAAAACCACTGACGCCACTTCTAGCTAGAAGGAAACGCATGCCCTCCCTGAGGTCCTTCCTCCCGTTTCTGGTTCATACCGGCTGTGAGGTTCGCGAATTCATGTTGTACACAAAGCTACGCTACACAGGCGGTGCTTTGATCATCACCACAAGACTTTGCTTTTCAACAGAAGCCCTGATCACTGCATCTTAGCATGCCACATAGGCAATTCACACCGTGCAACTGATGGCTATCAATCACACAGAATAAATTCCAATGTCAGACACACTGTCCATTTGCAAGTCCGTTCTGGGTCTGAACGAAACCGAAGGCACTATATACCTCGCAAACCCATTGATCATCACGTACGTCTGGACAATCACCACTCATTATCCATATTTCGGGATGCCTCCCAATCCGGACCTCGGTTACCATCCAAACGAGGTGAAGATCTCCGGTCTTCGACCACCGTCTTCATCTTCGATTTCTTATCGTCGATTCAGTTATTCAGAATGGGATAAACCCGGTCTTTCTGGGCAACTCACGTATATAATAAACAAGTGCTACACAAACACTACTACGCATCATTTCAATTCATTAGTCACTAACCGTAAACCAGTAAGAGAACGATTTCCCGAATATTAACCCCGAAGGCCGAAACCAACATCAGATCAACACCCAGGAAACCATTCGAGTTAGCCAACATTCAGTTAGTTTCTAAATTTCACATCCATATCGTTTATAATATTTTATAACGATTTATCGCTATTTTTATTTATTTTAAAATAGTCAATTTATTCAACACGACGCTTCGGGCCATAACGCTGTCGTGGCGCTGTTTTTCTTCAGATTTGATTTACACATATCTGAAAATCTAACCATTTGATCTTCACAAAATTTACATCATTAGAAAGATCTTTTCAAAACGAATCCAACGGTTCCAGTTTCGGGAAAATCCGACGGTCGGATCTCCTGGTACAATCGTTTGAAGTTTCGATTTCAAAATACGAACTACAGCGTCGTTATTCGATTAAATATAATTATATTTATATATATATATATAAATATAATCGATTCTGGCGCTGTTTTTCTTCAGATTTGAATTAAACATTCCAGACAATCCAACCGTTGGATTTTTACAAAGTTGGTGTCGTTGGAAAGATATTTCCAATGCGAACCCAACGGTTGCGGTTTCGGGAAAATCCGATGTCGGATCTCCCGCACTAATCGTTTGAAATCACGGTTTCAAAATACGAACTGCAGCTTCGTTATTCGATATATTTCAATTCTATATATATATATATATATCGATTCTTCGATTTCAAAACTATATTCTTTTCATACATTTGATAAAAATGATATTTTTATCTAACTGTCTTCTATTTCAACACTTCACTATTTTTACCAATTTGTGTATATAATAAAAATGTGATTTTTCATGTAAAACAATTTATTTCAAAACTCGACTATTTTATATAGTTAATATAGGTGATAAAAATAGGATTTTTTTATTATAAAACAATTTATTTCAAAACAAGATTATTTTATATAGTTTATATCGATGATCAAAATTGGATTTTTATTATAAAACAATTTATTTCACAATATGTATACCATTCAACACATGAATTTCAATTCAACGAATGAATTTCGATTCAACACATGAAGGTTTTCTATAGTTTATATAAATAGATAAAAAGGTGATTTTTATATTTAAAACACGAATACCATTCAACACATGAATTTCTATCCAGCGAATGAATATAAATTCAACACATGAAGGTTTTCTATTTTCTATATATAGATAAAAAGGTGATTTTTATATTTAAAATACGAATACCATTCAACACATGAATTTCTATTCAACGAATGAATATCGATTCAACACATGAAGGTTTTCTATAGTTTATATATATAGAGTAAAAAGGTGATTTTTATATTTAAAACACGAATACCATTCAACACATGAATTTCTATTCAACGAATGAATTTCGATTCAACACATGAAGGTTTTCTATTTAACAGACGAATATTGTTTCAATACAAACACATGAATATTATTCAAAATTTCGTCAGCATAACGGCTGGGTAGTTAAAATCGGGACCGTCCCTAGTACGGCTCCTTGCTCTACCTTAAAGCCTCACAGCTTTTGACAATGGGGAATCATGCATCTAGTTCGCGCGCAGGCGGCATGTATATTTTTTTCATTTCCACAAACTAATCCTATGTGGTTTCAACCAAATATTTCTCAACCACAAACGGGTATTTTTCAACCACAATCAATCAATTTCAACCACGAACAATTCCAATCAACCATTCGTAATCATCCAATTTTTACACCAATCACAACCAATAAATATCGTCCATGGTTTGTGGACGAGGGGCGTATATATATATATATATATATATATATATATATATATATATATAGATAAGCATTTCACTTCCTATTTCAACACAAATATAATTTTTACAACGCATATATAACTTATACATCGAACGTACAACTTATACAACGCTTATACATGAGGTGTACAATGCTTATATAACTCATACATCGATTATATATTTTATACATCATCGTTTTCCATATCGTTTGTAAATTAGAAATCTCACATTGGGTTCCACTCCACCAAAAATAGCAGAAGGCTTAGAAAAATATGCGGTCTCTTCTAGAATGTAGAAGACGTCCACACGAGTCCACTGTCTCTTGTTTCACTGAATTTCGTCAAGAAACGAAAAAGATAGGATTTTTACAGTGAAAACAAAAACCGTAGCGCTTTAAACTGCTATAATATAGTTGAAATTAATTTCAGCCGTTACCTGTCTGATTTCTTCAAAACTAGGTCGGAGTTTTTCTTGCAATCCGTGAGGTTTGGTTACGATCGGAAGATGCCACGTGGAAGAGGACGGAGAGGCGCCTCCGACGGTGGTGGCCACCCCCAACTCGACGGCGATATGGCGGCGCGGCGGTGGTTCGAACGGCGGATGTTCACGGTAGTGGATCTCCCTCAATACTCAATGAAAAAATCCAAACTATACATGGATTTGAAGATCTTCTCGAGCTCTTCAAAATCTTCAACTGGAGGAGGGGCTAATTTTGCGTGGATTGATCAGAAAATGAATGGGAAGTGATGAATACCCTCTTTATTGACCAATGAATTTTATTTATTTATTTATATATTTTAAAATCTCTAAAATACCCTCTTTCACACACGAACACCAATCCAAACACAACGACTGTTGTCTCTAGCGTTTTACCCCCATTTCGAATACAATGGGACATGTTTTGAGGGCCCATTCGACTGTTTCAGTCAGTTTTCCTTCAATTCAAAATATATAACATTCAATATTTGATTTGAACGTACATTTCAATTTGCCAGTGCCACAAGCTGATTCGAAAAATTCCAGAAAAATAAATCTAGCTATGTTTTGACGATACGGTCCCAACAAAACTAGTTTCGTCAAATTCTGAGACCGTTTGCAAAAAGGCCCATTTCTGGTCGATCCAATTTAACTGTAATTGACCAAAACACGTTTCCCTTTGCCACGCTCACATACTAGCTTCAAAAATTATGAAATTTGAAACCTAGCAATAACTTCTCATCCCGGATCCAACAAAAGTGGTTTCGTCGAATTCCGAGGTCGTATGCAAAATGGCCATTTTCACGGGCTATATAATTTCCATAGCGGCCTTTCTGAAAATTCATTTGGCCATAACTTTTGCTTTCCGCTATGAAACTTCGATTTTCCAGATTCGTTAGAAAGGTATTCACTAACAAATTTAAATATTTTTTGTTTCACTCAAATCCGTTTTGTTTTGCACCTGGTACAGTCAGTCGAAGTTTGAATTCAAATTTCGAAACTACCGCGCCATTTCAGGCCTTGTTTATAATTCAAAGTAATTATATTTATTTTCAAACGTCGATTCAAACTCACTTTTCATTTCTATTATTTAAAATATTTATTTTAAATATTTAAAATCCACTATTTTAGCCAATTTAAAAAAATTTAATTGGTTCAGATTTTCCGGGTCGTTACAGAAAATTGTTGCGGCCACTATAAAAACTGACTTAGATTTGTTATTTGAACGTATTATACATAAATCACTAAAGTCTTAAGTTTTTGTATATATAAAATGAAATAAAAGTGAAGCAATACGAAAAAGGAGATTTTACATATATATAATTGGTATATTGCACCTTGTCCTTCTTTTATTATTGAAATAACCTTTAAAACCTTGGTTATACGTATATACATGCTTAGGCCATGTTGATGTAGTTAGGGAAATAAACTTGTAAACATTATTCGGATGTTAGGATTGACATTTCAATGGCTAGAATGTCTCATTACATGCGCTTGGTTTATGCTTTATTTATTTTTATTTATAACGTAATTAACATATTATAAATGCATATTAAATTCGTAAGCATACTAAATACGTTAAAAATGAGAAATTATAATTATAAATGTCTCATATGAAATTTGCTTGTGTGTGAGTATTAATGGCTATTAATTAATATTAATGACATATAGACACGAGGTTAACCATTACTTGTAGTAGAAGCCTGCCTGGAACCGACCAGCATATCCAGCATCTACTAGTAGGCCTAGTTAATTTGAGAGGTCTAGGTGTCATGGGCCATTATAATTATTACACAAAGACACGTGATTAAACCCAATTTGTTGTAGAAGTCTGTCACGAACCACAAGGTAAATTCTGCATCTACAAGTGGTCAGTTTAATGTGCGATGTCTTGTATGTATGTACGTACATACATACATATATATATATATATATATATATATATATTTGCTTGAAATAGGACAGCCTCAAGAAAGGTATTAAGTGGCTAACCTACATATTTGGAAATTAAGTGGTTAGGACGAGGTCTGTTCCTAAGATCCACTCCTTGGTCTTGGACCCAAGTTATGAGACCCACTCTTATTAGGTCTTAAGTGGTTATTGGATCCGTCTTTTCTCAATAATCAGGAGATAATAAATAGACTTAAATGATTATGAATGAGTGGGTTTGTTCTTCAGAAGTTTTCCACTTCTTATCTAGGGGTTATGTGAGGGCTTACCTAAGGATAGGCAAAGAAGAGTTCCTAAGAAAATTAATAGGACCACCTGTCTAAGGGAAGTATTAAGTGGCTAGAATTTCACCAATAATAACAGCTAGATAGTAGCACATGGGTCCTCCTGGAGCGTGTTAAATCGCGTTAAGTGTCTACCTAAACTTGGTATTAAGTGGCAAATTACTATCTCTTGATTTACATTAGTGTATGTTTAATAGCGTTGGTGATATAAAAGACGAGGTCTTATGTGGCTAGGGTTAAACATAGGGTATTAAGTGGTAGTGGGAATCCGCCCTTAAATAAACTTAGACAACGGCCTTAAGTGACCAAATAGAGTCCGCGTCATGGGATATTAAGTGACAATAGGCACTTGCCCTTATATTAGCATATGGGCCTTAAATGACTTTAGAGCGGTCCGCCTATGAAACACCCCATACCCCTCAACGTTGTTGTATATAACAATATGATTTTTGTCTAATGATAACAAACATATATGTTATTATAAATGTGTTTGTAATTGTACTATTCTACTAAATCACATACAGAAATAAATATTTATATTTGAATAACATACTACTGCACATTAATTTAAATATTCAAACAGTATTTTATTTAAGTATTTTATTTTATTTCAACATTTCGATAGTACATATTTTCTAACTCCACTATTGTACATCTCTGTGATTTATTACATTCTTCTCTCACTACAACACCCAGTGTTCACTCAGTTACATTCGTTTTCATATATGTAGCTCCTCACTACATTTCACTCAGTTTCACTCATATACAGTCATTCACTCATTTGTGACACACTGCTTCTTCAGTCTGCTTTATAGTCAGTCCCATCACCTGCATACCTATCACAAAAACACACAAAGTAAATTGAAACAAAATAATTTTAAATTCTAGTAGATATGAATTTATTTGCCCTAGAATTTTGGTGTTTCTCATCATATTTCTTGACTTGGTGTGATATGTATATACTTCTATCTATATCTGACTGCTTGTAATATTGACAGTGATTCACTGTAAATGCCACAAGGCAGACTGTATCTCTAGTGATCACATATATAAATTGCACATACACAATACATGTGTACATATATATGTGTATGTATATACACATATATTTTGTGCAGGTGAAATATGGTCAAACATCAGTAAGTGGACATGAATCAAGAAATTCAATTCAAGTGACAGAGTACATATGAAGCAACACTTATATGTAAACATATATATATATACACACACACACACATACATACATATGTGTATATATACATGGCAACACATAAAGCATGTATAGGTGGACCAAATATGCAAGCATACATCAAGGCAGCCCAAACATTCATGCACATGACAGGGTACAACCACAAAACATGTCAGGCTTGTTCACATCAAAACGGTGCAAATGCACATGTGTGAATCAAAGCAGGTTGAAGCCTAGAAACATAAATAGCCATGTATACGAGGTAGAACAACAACTCAAGCTCAAGGCTGTACATAAATACGTGGTTCAGGAGAAAGTGGCAGATTCATGCATATGCAACATTACAAGTAAAGACTCAGGGAAACATAAATAATGACATAACATGGGTCAACATGGAGCAACACTCACAAAGTTTCCACAAAACAAATGCATCTTGACACATATACACACACGCATATTTGTGTATATATACATGTAAGGTAATATATAGAAAGCAGAAATACTCATGCACTCAGCAACTACAACAAACATGTCACATGAATGCACAATTGCATATGTGCAAAGATGCAAATACACAGTTGCAAGCATGGGTGTGATACAAGCCAAGGTCAAAGTTACGTGCAGTAATAGCTAAGAGGCAAGAACTGGATCAGCTAGTATGCAATGGAGAATCAATGAACAACACAACAAGAAGCAACAACATGCTAGGGTCAAAGCTTAAATGCATAACAACTCATGAGCATCAGTAAAAGTACAAAAGACCAAGAATAGTGTCTCAAGCAAGAATAAAATACAAATGGAAAGTGCATGGAAACATGCTCATGGGAATCAAAAGAATGGACTAGTGCATAAATGCAGGCTCAAGTGCAATGGTGCATGTAAACAAATAGTGACAAACATCAACTTATTTGATCAAAGATAGTCATGAACACAACTGGTCGCAAATGCATGTCTAACATGTTCAAACCAATAACAGCATGTACAATTCTTTTTTAAAAATCAAGGCAGAGTCAACATGCTCAGTAATAAAGGCTGCATTATTGATATGTATACACACACACACTTGTGTGTATACGTACATATATATGTATATCAAATGGATATAATGAAATGAGCATGTTAAGCCAGAGAATTCAAGTGCCAAAAACAAAACTCGAATATTCCAAGGAAAATTTCTTTATTAATTCATTGATTACAAAAATGGAATGGTTTCATTTTTGCACTGCTAGCTTGAAAAAAATTGCAATCTTAGCAAATACAATTTTGGGCATAAAAATCATTTAGATTTCCATATTTCGAATGAGTAATTTTGGCAAGCAATTTTAATGTTTTCCGGTTTGAATGATGTTAAAATTGGCAAGCATTTCTAGAAAATGTTCAAATCCGCAAAAAAATGGTTTTTGTGAATTCAACATAGGCTATATATATATATATATATGGCAAGAATTCATAAGGGAAATCACAGAAAATCACAATTCTGGGCAGAGAATTGAAATCAACATTCCAGAAATCAAACATGGGATCCACGACACTTCATCAAACATTTACTCACGAAAATCATGTATCAATCAAGCCCGAATAAAAAATAATCAGGAACAAGTCATTGATAAAATTAGAGAGTAATCAAAGGGTTTGTAACCCTATATATTATGACCAATTCATCATCGGCAACCTATCAAAACCAAAAAAAATTCGAGAGCAAGAAAATCAATTTAGAGAACTCACAAGGGTTTCGATCTCAGAGGCCAAGTTGATCGACCAATAACAAGCAATTCATTGAAGCATCACTGAATCGAACTGCATCATCAACTAGAAGTCACGAATTGGAGCCAAGGAGCAAAAACCCCAATTTCATGTTGTCGGTCACCATTGATTAGAATAGGAGGAAGCCGATATTTTGAGTAACAAAGAAAACAAGTGGCTGAATTTGCTTGTATTTTAAAGGTTTTTTTATTGTTGCGTTGTTTATTTATTTTGTAACCGGTCTTATAGTTTTCTTGTTTACTGTAAACTAGGATGTACGAGTTATGGTCTGTAATTTAGGGAAAATTTGATCTTGCGGATAAATATCAGTACATGGTTTTGAGCGTAGGATTAGAACAATTGGTAGCGGGTATCGCGAGTTTACATGGATTTTGTAAGCATAGAGATTGTTTTAATTCTAGTTAAAACCTTGGGAATGCAGTAGTAGGTAGGGGTTCGCTGAAGCTGGGTAAAATCTGTGTCATTTAGTTTCTACATTTATTTTCTCTGTTGACATCTGTGTTGTGTTATTTTTAATATCTTATAAAACTCCAATAAACCCTATTCACCACCCCTTTTGGGTTAATTTAGATCCAACAAGTGGTATTAGAGCCTTGTATTTTTAACTCTAGAGTTATGGTTTTCCTTAATTGTCAGTCTAGCAAGAGTCAGTGCAGTAATATTACCATTATTTTCAATGGAAAAGATTTTTCTAGTTTGGAAATCAAAATTTTAGTTCTATTTAAAATATGTTAATTCTGAATATCTGAATATTATTGAAAATGTGGGTGATATGCTAGATAAGAGGAACAAAGTTAACAATGCTCATGCTATGCATATAATTTATTCTTATCTTAGCAATAATCAGCTTGATCATATCTCTCACCATTTAACTGTGCAGGATATCTAGAATGCTCTCGATTCGAAGTATGAAAGAATAGACAACAATTGCTCAAAACCCTTAATTTCCAACTCAAGCTCAGATGTGTGCTTAACAGGAGTTATAGATGAAAATTCAGATGGATCAGATGATGGAGACTCAACAAACAATGGGACATAAAATTTCTCGTATGAAGATTTAGTTTATCTTTGTATTGAATTAACAAAAGTTGTGGATATCTCAAATCGAAAAATAAAATTTTGAAATCTGAAAAACTTGAGTTAATCAGGAAAAATAATACTTTGGAATTAAGACTTAAAAGCGTAAAGAAGTTTCCAAACGCTGATTGTAAAAATTGTTTGAATTTGGAAAATAATCTTGTTCATCTAAATGAAAATATTCAAAATCTTGAAAATGAAATTCTGATCTTAAAAGAGAACAAGATTGAGCTTGAAAGTACAAAGAATTTTTGCAAAAGGAATTGGAAAATTTTAAGACGGCTAAAAATTCCAAACATGAAATTGCTGAAAAAGAAAGTATGTTGAAAACTAAATTGATTTTGAAAGAACTTGAAAATGAAATTGAAAAATTCAAGAAGTTTGAAAAACTTGAGATTGAAAAGCAAAATAATTTCGAATCTGAGATTTTTGAGTCCAAGGCCAAAGATTAAATTGCCTGAAAACGAAAATTTGATCCTAAAACAAAATGATGCTGAAAAGAAAAAGATTAACGTCGTTAAAATTTGATGAAAGAGAATAGCAATATAAAATATAAAATTCAATGTCTTGAATCAACTTTGGATAGATTTTCTAACGGAGAAAAATCGTTAAATATGTTGTTGAAAAACCAATTTTATGTTGGAAATAAAAATGTCTTGGCATTGGAAATCTTGATAAATTTGTTCAAAAACAAAATTCAAATAATTTTAAAAATCATTCAATTAGCTTTGTAAAAGATCGATATGAGTTTTTAAACTCTAAAAATTTCAAAGGATTTTTAAATCACAAAAGAGATAAGAACTTGTTTTGTAACAATCCAATTAAACAATTTTGGGTCCCAAAAGGAAATAAAATGAGCTTGGTTAAAGTCTAACAGACCTGGGTTCCTAAGGGCACAATGGTAAATTCTGACGTGTTGTTATATAAACAAGTTTGGGTACCAAAACATATGAATACAATTAAGAGTGGTTTTACAAATTTTGTTAGACCACTCGATCCTATAAATTCTTAGGTACTGGAGGAGGCTGAGGAACCACTTTGCAAAGGAGATATTACATTCAAATCATTCCATATCTTTGAATTATTCTGTGTTCCTTAGCCATGATTGCTAAGTTGGAGATTCACAATGTCAACGTAATTCAGGTTTGATCTCTAAACTCATTTTTTATTTATATTCTCTATTTATATTCTTCTTTTTTGTTCCTCCTCTTATTTTTCATTTTATTCTTCTTTTATTCCTTCTTTCTGATTATTCTAATTCATTTTAACACTACCATATCATTTGTAATTTTTCTTATGCTTTCTTAACTTCAAATTACAAAACTCTTGATCTTCTGGAAATGTGCTTCATTTGTATAAAACTCTAATGTTTTAATGATTTCTAGATCTTGAATTTAATGTTGTAAATATTTTGCAATTCTTTTGAAGTTTTATTTTTTTCTATGAGTTCCTAACAGTGCTGAAGCATTCTAATCATATCTTGAACACTGTTAATTTGAACCCTAAATTTTTTGTAGTTCTGAAAAGATGATGAAGTTTCACAGAATTTTGTTGTTCTGATTTTCTTCTAATTCATTTTTGAAAGGGTTGAAAAATCACACTCATTATAGCGCACTACTATTTTTTATGTTGTGATAATTTCATTTTTTTAATAGACTTGACATTTTTTGAATTAAAAATCAGTTGGAATGGATACCTGTATTCAGTCTTGAAATTCATTTTGAAATTCATGATCTTTTGGATTGGTATTTGATTTTTTTGAAATCGTTTGAAATTGTTGATATTTTGAATCTCACACACTTCTTGGATTTGAAATTAATAATCTTGTGTGATCGATTTATTGAATCTAGAAATTTACACATCTCTTCAAGTGATTTCAAATGAACATTTTAATCTTGGATCATGAACTGTCTCTTAGGCTTGTTGAAAATATTCTGAAAAATTCTCTTGTGAAGCTTGTTTTTAAATTGAATGATTGTTGCTCTAATGAATTGTCTTGTAAATGTTTTGGATGACTTCTATGGGCAATTAGGAGTCCTAAGTGGTATCAGTTTTAGAAGTCTTGAAAAATTCTTATTCAATTGTTTGATTTTTTTTAACTGATTCCCATCTTGTATAGATGTTTTTGAATCCCTCTTGTAGTTGGTATTTTCAATTTTAAAATCATTTTTGGTTATTTATTTAGAAATTGAAATAATTGACCAAATTGATCTATATTTGGAACTCATCAAAATTATTATCATATTTTTTAATGGTGATGAGCTGCGACTATAGTATATTTCATATCAAGAGGGAAATTTATTTATATTCTCATGATGTTTTGAATAGATTTTATAATATCTTTAAATTGTGCTTATTTCATGAACATCTTCTTTTCTTATCATCATTCTGTCATCCATCATGGTTTTATTTAATGTGGAGAGTTTAATAATTTTTTCAAAAATCATTAACGAATATGCAATTTCAAAATTTGTGATGGAAATGTGACTATATTTTTTTGAGGAAAAGAGATAGCTGAAAATTTTCAAAAAATGCCGGTACAGTTGAGCATTTTTCATAATATGAATAATTTATAAATTTATTTTACAACCATCTGTACCTACCATATTTCTATCATCCATTTTGGTTTTATATACTAAGGATATTTTGTATAATAATTGTTTCTTTGACCTCATTCAAAAAACCTAGATATGGTCATGTATGATTAGAGATTACTTATAATTTAAGTTGCAACTGATCCCATTTAAAAGTCCTAATAGGCTAAGCGTGGTTAATGTGCTCTTAAAATAAAATAAAAGAAAAGGAAAGGAAAATAAATAAAAATTTATATATATGAAATTGTCCTTGGTGTGTAACAACCAACCTATCAATCCATTTTCTAATTTGTGAAATGTGTTAATATCTTATGATATATTATGATTTCTTGATCGATTGTTATTAGGATTTGAGATTATTTGATTTTGTCACTTGATTTGAATATATAACCATAGTCCAAATCTATCACTATTTTGTGCTCATTTTTTAAAATTTGTTTGAATATAATTGGAATTCATATGTTCTAAAACTCCTTCCATTTTATAAAATTCATCGTAAATCTATCATTCTACGATGCGAAATTTGCCATTGGTTTGAAGAATATTATGATTTTTGTTTGATTAAATGAAGTTTATGATGAACATTCTCTCTCTTGATCTGATTTTATATTTCTAATCTACTATTTCATGACTATTTCAATTTGTATATCCTTTTGATGATAACAAAAGGGGGAGAACAGTTAAAATTTTAATTGATGAGTGAATTTTTAATATTGGAAATTCAATTATTATTTCTTTTTCACTCATATGCATATATTTAGCGGGTGTAGGGGGAGCATACATATAGGGAGAGTTCTACAATTCAGTGTCAAACACATTTATTATATTCAAAATCTTATCATATGTTTGTCATCTTCAAAAGGGGGAGATTTTTGTATATAACAATATGATTTTCATTTGATGATAACAAACATATATATATATATATATATATATATATATATATACACTATAATTGTGTTTTTAATTGTATTATTCTACCACATCACATACAGAAATAAATATTTATATTTGAATAAGATACTACTGCACAAGAATTTAGATATTCAAATAGTATTTTATTTAAATATAATATTTTATTTCAAAATTTCAATAGTACATATTTTTTAACTCCACTATTTTCAATAGTAAATATAATATTTTATTTCAAAACTTCAATAGTACACTTTGTTCACTTAGTTACATTCAATTTCACATACATAGCTCCTCACTGCATTTCACTCAGTTTCACTTATATACATTCATTCACTCATCTCTGACACACTGCTTCTTCAGTCTGCTTCACAGTCAGTCCAATCACCTGCATACCTGTCACAGAAACACATAGAGTAAACTGGAACAAAATAATTTTAAATTCTAGCAGATATAAATTTATTTTAAATTTTATTTGCCTCAAAATTTTGGTGTATTTCTCATCATATTTCTTGACTTGGTCTGATATGTATGTACTTCTGTCTATGTCTAATTGCTTGTGATATTCACAGTGATTCACTGTAAATACCACAAGACAGACTGTATCTCTAGTTCTCACATATATAAACTGCACATACATAGTACATGTGCATGTATATACGCATATATTTTGTGCAGGGGCAATATGGTTAAACATTGGTAAGTGGACATGAACCAAGAAATTCAATGCAAGTGACAGAGCACATATAGAACAACACTTATATACAAACATACACACACACATATGTATATATACATGTATGTATACACAGAAATACATCAAGCATGTATATGTGGACCAAATATGCAAGCATGCATCAAGGCAGCTCAAACATTCTTGCACATGACAGGGTACAACCACAAAACAGTCCAGGCTTGTTCACATCAAAATAGTGCAAAAGAACATGTGTGCATCAAAGCAGGTTGAAGCCCATATACATAAATGGCCATACATACGAGGTACAACAACAACTCAAGTTCAAGGCAGTACATGAACACATGGTTCAGGAGCAAGTGGCAGATTCATGCACATGCCATCAGACAAGTAAAGACGTAGGTGGACACAAATAATGACATAACATGGGTCAACATGAAGCAGCATACACATAGGGCAGCAATCACAAAGTTGCCACAAAACAAATGCATCTTTACACATATATACACACATATTTGTTGTGTGTGTATATATATATATATATATATATATTTATATTTATATTGAAAATTGGTTCACTTTTATTATCTACTAAAAAACAGTACAAAGGTCAAGTTAGCATACTAACCGTTACAAACATAAAACCAAAAGCATAAAAAACAGAAAATACAAGTAAATTTAAACCTAAATAACATAAATTCAGCCCGTGATGAGCCCTTCATCCCACTGTTGAGTGCATCTCGCTGCACCACACCAGAGCCAAGTGCCCCTCTTGTGTATGATCATTAAGTAGAAAACTGATGAAAAACATATGTAATATCAAACAAAAAAACTAACCGAACTTCTGAGTGGAAATTCCAAATGGAAAAATTGCTTCACTATGTTACTTCCAGTCTCTATCACTTTACAGTTATGAATCATAATCATATCGAACTGCTTAAAACTAATAGCCCAGTAGTATCAGCACCAACAAAATGTAAATATGAACATCTCCTTCGTACAAAACCTTACACTCGGCCAAAGATCTTCACATTTCGAACTTGTTATATAGAAAATAGACTGAACAAACTGGAAATCAAAAGTAAGGATGAATTTCCAAATCCAATGTCGCAGCTTGGACATGAGAGCTGCTTCATATAGTCTGATGTCATCAAATAAGTACAGTTTGGACTTACTTATGGCTTTAGTCGGAGTAACTGATTTTTTCAAAATAAAAATAAAAATATAAAGTAGGTGTATCCACGATCTGCAACTAACTCTGTAAACTGCTTCTTATCTCATGTAATAACAACCTATGTTCAGATGTAAATTTAATAACTGATACAAACAGTGGATGGAAGTCTGTAAAACACTGGAATCGGATGTAGGGATGCTTCTCCAACTTTAGTGAATACAAACATAATCTGAAACTGGGTGAATATAATCCTTAACTTTGTTTAAACGAAGAAGAACAGAACGGTGTTATTTATCTTTTTCGAACATATCAGACTCCAATTATAGAGAAGATGTTTGATAAATTTTCAGATCTACAATGAAAACTTCAGAAAAGTGTTCATGAGACAAATTTGGAGAAAACCTCAAAAAGACGAGAGGCTTTTAGTTATTATTTATATTAGTGCATTACAGGTTGTCAGCTACAACTTGCAATAGAAAAGTACTGCATGGTACATGGTAACAATACAACTTGCAACAGCATATACTAAAATGAATACAACAAAAACAAACAATTAATTAATTGCTGGAAGACTGTTGCTATCATTTCCCTCAAATAAAATGGAGTAGACACCACATGAAGTTTGGACTTAAGGTAGTGAAACCTATCAATTGGTAAAGCCTTAGTAAGAATGTCCACCACTTGATCTATCGATGGAACATACCGCACAACAAGTTCTCGAGCAATAATCTGGTCACGAACAAAGGGCAAATCAATCTCAATGTGTTTACTTCGAGCATGAAAAACCAATTAGCGGCTAAGGCAGAAGCACCTTGATTATCCACTCATAAAACTGGACAACTAGGTAAAATGACGTGCAATTCATGTAACAAAGAAACAAGCCACTTGATCTCAACTGCAGCATTGGCTAAAGTGCGAAATTCATTTTATGTACTCGAACGAGCCACTACATGTTGCTTCTTTGCTGACCAAGAAATAAGATTACCACCTAAAAACATCGCGTAATCGCCTGTGGATCTCCAATCATCAGGGCAACTAGCCCAATCTATGTCAGAATAACCTTGAAGATCAAGCACAGCTGCTGGTTTGATCAGTAAATCCTCTGAAATGGTACCCTTCAAGTATATAAGAAGTCTCTTACTTGCCTCCCAGTGCATAATTGTAGGAGCTTGCACAAATTGGCTTAGTTTATTTACGATAAATGCAACATCTGGACGACTCATTATTAAGTACTGTAAAGCTCCAATTGTACTTTAATATGCAGTAACATCATCAAATGAAACACCCTCTTTGAGAGACAATTTATGAGTGGAGCTAGTGGGACTAGAACAAGCTTTTTCTTCTTCAAGATGAAGTTTAACTAGCATATCAGCGATATACTTAGTTTGAGATAAGTACATACCATTTGGGGTTCTATAGACTTCAACACCAAGATAGTAGTGCAAGGGTCCAAGATCTTTGAGAGAAAAACCAGTATTGAGATCAGATATTAGCTTAGATATGAGGTTCGTATTTGGACTAGTCACTAAAATGTCATCAACATAAACAAGAAGAAGCACTAAATTCTATCCTGAGCCATAGATAAACAAAGAGTTACTAGACCTGGATGCTATGAAACCCCAACTAAAAAGAGTGCGTTTGAGTTTATCATTCCATGCTCTCGGAGTTTTCTTAAGACCATATAAAGCTTTGTACAACTTACAAACATAACTTGGTTTTGACGGATCAACAAAACCTTGAGGCTGCTGCATGAAAATTGCTTCATTTAGAGTACCATTTAGAAATGCATTACTAACATCTAGTTGTTTAACATTCCAATTTGAAGAAATCGCCAACGTCAACACAATTCTAACTGTGGCTGGTTTAACTACAGGACTGAATGTTTTTTCATAGTCAATACCAGATTCTTGAAGATACACTTTAGCTACAAGTCTTGATTTTTACTTTTCAAGGCTTCCATCAGCCTTCAACTTAATTCGAAACACCCATTTATTTCCAATAAGATGCATGCTAGGGTCATAAGGCACCAAAGTCCAAGTGCCTTGATTAATAAGAGCATCATATTCTTCTTTCATGGAAGCAACCCATTTATAATCTATTAAAGCAACCTTAGTAGTAGTCGGTTCGAAAAGAAAAAGTGACTCGGGAAGAGGATGTTGGTTGGCCAGGTAAGATTTAGGTTTGTATATTCCATGTTGAGATATTGTAATCATATGATGAGTCCTTGTAGTTGGGATGGTTTGGCCTTCAGATGGAGCAATTGTGGTGTTAGGCACAACTGTAGTAGGACATTGAAGTGAGCTTTGTTGATATTGGTGAGATGAAGCATCTGGTGATGAGTATGGTTTTAGAACATTGGTAACTATATCTTGGTTAGGTAGCATTTCAGCATTGCAAGAAGGCAACTCGGGTGATTTGGGTGCAGCAGTAGTGACAGCATCAGAATTTACAGTGATAAAAACATCATTATTATGTGAACATGAAGCACTAGTAGAAAACCGGGCTGTAGGAAATTAATGAGAATTAAAATCAGATGCCTGATTCTCTGTTGTGGAGATGGAATATTGAGTTTCATTAAACACCACATTGCGAGAAATAAAGATTCTCCCTATTTTATTCACACATATATATCCTTTATGATGCATTGAATATCCCAAGAAGATGCAAGCTTCAGACCTGAAACTCAACCTATGATTATTGCAAGGTCTCAAGTGAGGATAGAAGATGCATCCAAAAGGCTTTAAAAAATTGTAATCTGGTGCATGATGAAAGAGACACTCATAGGGGCTGATATCATTTAGAATAGAAGTAGGAAGCATGTTAATGGAATAAACTGCATGTTAATGGAATAAACTGCACATTGAAATGCATGCCGCCAATAGGACATGTCGAGACTAGATTGAGCCAATAAGGTAAGTCATGTTTCAGTTATGTGTCAATGCTTTCTTTCTACTCTTCCATTTTGTTCATGTGTATGTGGACATGGATGTTGAAAATGGATACCTTGATTACTTAAGTATCTTTCAAATCTTCTATACTCACTTCCCCAGTCTGCTTGTATATTTTTATCAGCAAATCAAATTATTTTTCAACAAGAGCTTTGAATTTAATGAACACCTCAAAAGCTTGTGATTTCAGTGTTAAAGGAAAAATCCAAGTGAATCTACTAAAATCATCAAGAAAATGCACATAATAGATGAACCATCTTTTGATGGAGTATACGAAGGTCCCTATAGATCAGTATGAATGAGTTCTAAAGATTGATTAGCTTGGCTTGAGGACAAAGAGATAGGCAGTTTATGATTCTTACCTTTTTGACATGCATCATAGAATTTTAAGTCTTTCATTGAGCATTAGTTAGGAATTTTTGACAAAATTTTGCTTATAATTCTGGAGGAAGGGTGACCAAATTTGCAATGCCACACATTGACATCATTAGAAAGAGATGAAGAGAAAACTCGTGGACTGGAACCACAACTAGAAACAAATTCTTTATTCATTTCAAATTAATTACAAGCATTTGACACGGTATTTGGAAAACAAGACTTATTATAAGAAGATGCCAAAGTATCACAAGGATAAAATGTACCATAAAATGATTCTGATGTTGTAGCTAAATGACATTGTCGACCAGTGGAACACTTAGAAGAATTTTCTCCAAGCATATACAGACCATTTTTAACCTTCCCTTTGAGAAGCACATTCCGGTTTGCTTATCCTTGACAAAACAACAAGATTTGTGAAATTCAAGAAAAACATCGTTATCTTGAGTTAACTTCGAAACACTGACCAAATTTTTAGTGATAGCAGGAACTTTTAAAATAGAATTCAAGTGAATAGGATAATTTGATGATGAAGTATAAAATGTCCATTCTTACCATCACCTACTGCCAAAAACTCAGAGCCAGCATAAGGTGTAGCATAATCCATATTTTCCATGCCAAAAGCAACATGATTTGTTGCACCAGTATCAGCATACCACATAGTGTTTTCAGCAAAATCAGGTATTCCAGGTGAAGAATACGCTTGAGAATACAAATCATTTTCATACTCAGCTAGATAGGCCCGAGGTTGAACAGTAGCAGGTGCCTTTGGTGTGATAAAGCTTTTATCAAATCTGTAATGACAAATAGCTGCAGTATGTCCCAATTTCAAACAAATTTGACATAAAGGTTTTGAGTTGGATTGACTGGGAAAACAATTGTATGGCCTAGATCCAATTCTTAAAGTGGTATCATGAGAAATTCCTCTATTGCTTTGAAATGGAGGTCTGTAAGTGCCCGGATTACTGAATCTTGAAGATCCATCAGTGAGATTTGCAGAAAACTTGGATATGATATCAGTAACAGTATTGTGGCGTTCATGTCTACATTCATGAGTCATGAGTAAAGCCTGAATTTCTTCAAGAGACTTTGTTTCATTGTTAGATGTAATTCCCGAGACAACCGGATCATATTTCGGACCAATACCATTAAGAAGCTGAAGCTCAAGATCACCATCATTGACCATATAACAACAATGGCCAAATTATCACAAAGAGATTTTATCTTATCAACATAATCGGAAATACTTAGATTACCTTTTTGAATGTTACACAACTGACTTTTAAGTTGTAGCCAACGAGCCTTGGACTGACTAGCAAATCTTTGTTCAAGAGCTTTCCACAGTGAGTATGACGAAGTGTGCGAAGCTACTATAGCAAGAACAACTTCAATCATCAAAGATCGCAATCAGGAGAGAAGAAGCTAATCCTTTCGCTTCCACTGGCTGTAAGCTGGATTTGGTTCTCCATTGATTAACAACTAAGAAGGTTTGTTGTTACTGAATAGAAAATCATCAAGATCATGGCCTATCACAGTTGGTACCACTTGCGATTTCTAAGCCAAAAAATTCAATCGATCAAGTTTGATTGTCAATGAAGAGGTTAAGGACTTCGAAAAAGGATTCCAAGGTTGATTTGGGAAATTGATAGCGCCTGAATTCATCGAAGAAGAATTTATCAAATTAGGATTTGATGGAGTAAAATTCGCAGCCATTGTTGGATCTATACTGTTATTGGTGTTGAATTGAGTATTGTTTGAGAAGTTTTCCATGAAAGTTTGTCAGAGGGTTTGATACCAAGAAGATGTTTGATAAATTTTCAGATCTACAATGAAAACTTCAGAAAAATGTTCATGAGACAAATTTGGAGAAAATCTCAAAAAGACGAGAGGCTTTTAGCTATTATTTATATTAGTGCATTACGGGCTATCAGCTACAACTTGCAACAGAAAAGTACTGCATGGCGCATGGTAACAATACAACTGGCAACATCATATACTAAAATGAATACAGCAAAAATAATAATTAACTAATTGCTGGGAGACTGTTGCTATCATATAGTAGTGGAAAGGAAAATCTTACAATCGGTGGAAAAGCGTTTTTTCATATGAGTCGAAATGATTGAGTTCTGAATATAAAGCATATCAGCAGAACTTGAAAATGTGATAAAACAAAAACCGGCTTACTCAGATCTCAACCTACAGACAAATCAATCTCGTTCAACCCAATACCAAATTTAATACATTTTTATCTTTTATTGCGGAATAAAACAAGTAGAGCGCCGAACATCTGGAGAATCAGTTTGCTCTCTGAATTCGACTAGATCCTAATCAATGGATCTATCGATTTGGGAAGCAAAGTATATTAAGGTTTGGTGGGGTGCGAGGAATTGATGTTGTTAACAGAAGATACCAGCAGATCTAGTTTTTGAATTGAAGAAGGATGATAATACAAGGCTTATCAGGGTGAATTAATCTCACTGAAATTTGTTTAACAAATGATGAAAACCCAGATCTGGCTTTAAACTTGTGGAATAGAATGAAATCGGTATGGCTTATCAACGAAAAAGGAATTCGTTGAAGGTTAGCGATAAATCGCGATTGATTTGTAATCTTTGTAGAAAATCAATTAAAGTAGAAAATGAAAGTAGGGTAGGGGAAGCTCACGCACAATGAAATCAGGTGAAGAAAAATCACCTGTCGCCATTAACAAGCTCCCCTGGCTTATTATATATATATAATGCAATATATACAAAGCAGAGATACTCATGCACTCAGCAACTACAGCAAACATGTCATAGGAATGTACAACTGCAGATGTGCAAAGGTGAAAATACATAGTTGCAAGCATGGGTGTGATACAAGCCAAGGTCAAAGTTATGTGCAACAATAGTCAAAAGGCAAGAGCTGGTTCCGCAAATATACAGTGGAGAATCAATGAACAACACAACAAGGAGCAACGACATACTAAGGTCAAAGCTCAAATGCATGGTAACTCATGTGCCGTAGTAGAAACATAGAAGACCAAGAATAGTGGCTCAAGCAAGAATAAAATACAAATGGAAAGTGCATGGAGGCATGCTCATAGGAATCAAAAGAATGGATTAGTGCACAAATGCAGGCTCAAGTGCAATAGTGCACGCAAACAAATAGTGATAAACAACAACTTAAGCGATCAAAGACATCCATGAAGACAACTGGTCACAAATGCATGTGTGACATGTTCAAACCAATGGCAGCATGTATAGTTTATTTTAGAATCAAGGCAGAGTCAACATGCTCAGTAATAAATGCAACAGTATTGATATGTATACACACACTTTTTTGTGTGTGTGTGTGTGTAAGTGTATATATGTATGTATATCAAATGGATATACTGAAATGAGCATGTCAAGCTAGAGAATTTAAGTGCCAAAAACAAAACTCAAAAAATCTCAAAAAAAATTCTTTCTAAATTCACTAATCACAAAAATGGAATGGTTTCATTTTTGCACTCCTGGCTTGGAAAAATTTTTGCAATCTTAACAAATAAAATTTTGGGCATAAAAATCATTCAGATTTTCATATTTTGAATGAGTAATTTTGGCAAGGAATTTTAATGTCTTCCGATTTGAATGATGTTAAAATTGGCAAGCATTTCTAGAAAATGTTCAAATCCGCAAATAAAATAACGTTTCCAATTTTTATGAATTCAACACAAGCAATATATATATATATATATATATATATATATATATATATATATATATATATATATATGGCAAGAACTCATTAGAGCAATCATACAAAATCACAATTCTGGGCAGAGAATTAAAATCAACATTCCAGAAATGAAATAAGGGATCCACGACACTTCATCAAACATTTACTCATGAAAATCAAGCCTAAATTAACAAAAATCAAGAACAAGTCATTGATGAAATCAGAGAGTAGTCAAAGGGTTTTAACCCTATATATTCTAACCAATTCATCAGCGGCAATCTATCGAAACAAAAAAACAAATTGAGAGCAGTAAAATCTATTTACAGAACTCACATGGGTTTTGATCTCAGAGGCCAAATCGGTCAACCAAGAAGAAGCAATTCATCGAAGCATCACTGAATCGATCTACATCATCAACCAGAAGTCATGACTTGGAGCCAAGGAGGAAAAACACCAATTTCATGTTGTTCGGTCACCATTGAATTAGAAAAGGTGGAAGTCGATATTTTTATTCACAAAGAAAACAAATGGTCGACTTTATTTTTATTTTAAAGGGGGTTTCTGTGTTTTTATTTTACTGGTTTTTCGTTTATTTCTTTTGCAACCGATCTTACAATTTTCTAGTTTACTGTAAACTAGGGTGTGCGAGTTACGGTTCTGTAATTCGGGGAAAATATGATCTTAGGGATAAAGATTAGTACAGGGTTTCAAGCGTAAGATTAGAACAGTTGGTAGAAGGTATCACAAGTTTACAGGGATTTTGTAAGCATAGAGTATGTTTTAATTCTAGTAAAAAAACCATGGGAATGCAGCATTAGGCAGGGGTTTGCCAAGTTGGGTAAAATCTGTGTTATTTACTTTTTGCATTTATTTTCTCTGTTGACATTTGTGCTGTGATATTTTTAATATCTTGTAAAACTCCAATAAACCCTATTCACCCCCTCTAAGGTTAATCTAGATCTAACAAACATCTCCCATATAAGGATGCGCTAAGATTTATGAAGCGCTTAGGTATGAATTGACAACACAAAGACTAAAATTCACAAGACAGAAATATAAAACACAGCGGAAATTTTAAAACAACATTTAATGAAGCAAGTCAAATCACGGTGGTAATTACATTTCCAAAGTACCAAATAGTCATCCATGTAAAACCAAATACACTGCCTCGTGGAAAACAATAATATCAGAGTATATAAATAAAGTCATCGCTCTCAATGTCAACACAACAATCAAAAAAAGAGAAGTAAACCAATACATGAGTCTGAAATGAGTCTCAATCCAAGTTGAGCTAAACATTTAAGAATTGCTACTGAGACCCTCCACCCTGCGAACCAAGGGTGAAAAGAAGAGAGAAGGAGAAAACAAATTAGGTCAGACATACGTATGGTGAGTTGTGGTAATTTCTAGCATGATCATAAACTAAGAAAGAATTAGACAAGTGAATAGTTCTAAGGACATAAGACATAAAAGTATAAAGGCAGTAAACAAAGTTAAGAACGAATAAAGATTGGCTTCTCATTCATATCCAAAATTGTTGCAACAACTTAACAAAGATATAATGATTAGGCTTTAGCTAATTTCTATTCGTCGATCGGCTCCTATAACCACAATGTGATAACCTATGCCAGCTATGGAACTTGGGGTTATCAAGCCCATCAACTAAAAGGACATAGCTCATCGTCCCGTTGAAACGTGCATGTACTTACCACGTTTGGACCTCTTACTACCTAGTATAGTATAAACGTGCCTCCACCTCTTCGTGAGACCATGGTGTAGTGTGATATAAAGGAATATTGTCTTATATGGATTCCCAAGCAAAAATGCAATTGACACAAGTCTCCCTATACTTGGTCCCCTTTTTTTTGTTAGGCCACTTATTTCCTCCAATTAGTGCCACGCTGCTGGAAAGAACCTAAACTACGAGCCACCTACTTTCCCCATTCAGCCTTATGCTACCGTTACGGACTCCCACTACAATCTTATTATTTTATTAAGCCTCTTATTTTCCCCAATCAGCCCCACGCTGCTGGAACATACCTATGAGCCACTTATTTTCCCCAATCAGCTCCACATCGTTGGAACAGACTCTACTACCTTAGCTTATTAATTTTGTCTTTAATTTAACTTAACACAATTTAAGTTTAGAAAATAGCCCAATATAACCTCATGCGATATTCCTAGATCGTATTAAACATTCCTAATTAGTGTTTATCCTTTTATACAACCCAAACCCACGTTACTTAGTGTCTGTCTAAGTTAACATATTCTAGTTTATGTGTCTGCATGTTCTCCAATTACATATTAAGTATTATCCCCAAATTACGGTCGAACATTGATTATATTACTTAGTCAGTTGTAACATGCCCAACAATCCCTTTTTATTCAATTTCAATATTGTTCCAATTTTAACGCAAAATAACGATAAAGGCCTAGGCTCGGCGTTAAAATAAAAAGGGAAATGGTCTAGGCTACTCGCAAGGCCTAGACTTAAAAATAAACAAATAAAATAAAATAGGGCATAGCCCAAATTGTAAATAAAACCACAACGTATAAGGGGATAGGAGAAGGAGAATTACTTATAAATAGTAAATAACTGGAAAAAATAGACATAGACAGTAAATAAATTATAGTAACTTTACAGAAAAACTAAAAGCCTAAATCCTGTAAATAACAATAAATTTTAAACTTGCGAATTATACTATTTAACTGTCTGAATTTTCCTACAAAAATTACTAATATATAAATCACATAAAAATTCATATATCCGAGGAAGAGAGCTTCCCTCATGGCCTTTCTTACTCCAGCAGAACCTCTGCCTCCAGAAGTATTTACAAAAGTAAATATTAAAATTATAGAACATTTTTATCCCCATAAAAATTTAATTATTTGGCCCTTCCTAATTTTGAGAATAGGCCTAGGGAAAAAGTAGAAGAAGACATAAAGAATGGATGTGAAGAAATGAGAGTGGCTCTGCCGGTTTATTTATAGGGTTTACTGGGCGTCCTCAGCCGTCTAAATTTAGGTTTAAATCTGGGTCAGCCACATCACTGGACTAATCAGTAAGTGCCGCTTCAACCTTGGGTTCAAATTGAACCACAAAACAAAGGCGAGTCGCATAAATAATGTGTGAAAATTATAAAGTTCGTTGAATAATGCGTGCACACCATGGCACACCTACAGCCATTTTGGGTCGACCCACCCGCGTCTTGGGTCGGCACACGGTCGACTCAAGAAACCTATCGGTAAACACTAGGTCGACCATAGTGGGAATGAGTCATCCCACTTGACTGTTTCACTGTATATATTTTTAATATATAAATTCTGATTTTTAACTTATCTTCTTTAATTCATAACTCATTCAATTCAACTCCATTTTCAAAAAATCAAGTATTTATTTTCATCGTAAAATTACAATGGACCTACCGGTGCTAGTCTCGTTGTCCAAATTTGAAGTTTATTCTGAAGTCTCCAAGGCTAGAAGAATGATATAAATATTACCAACTGTTATCTACACCCATCTACTCAACCATTGGCATCCATTGTCCTTAGACTTTCTAATGCTTTTCATGAACATATTCAGAGGGTGCAATGTATATGTCCCTAAGCTAATGCAAAAATCAGGCGATCCACTGATTTAGTTGACCTCCTTAATGTAATTTCATGTCCATGTCATGCATCGAACATGTATGCAAAGGAATCCTAATAATACATATTATTCTATATGTGTGCAACGACCATTCATCGAAATGCAACACCCATGTGATGATTCATCCATTTTTCATTCATATTTAAATAAATTAAAAATGCACACACATCCATGTGCAACTATGTAAGTATCCTAGTTTGTTGATCGCTATCTAGTGCCTAGTGTATGTATATGCATCCACTAGCAAACACTTGCATCCACGTGAATCCATTCAACCATAACATGTTCTATTAACATGTTATAAACCATTTCCTATCATTTATAGGCTTCTATCTAAGACTTATAATTCAAACGATAGGAAAAATATATTCAAATTCAAAGATTAGGAAAGGGTTAAGAGCATACAATCAAAGAGAAACGGAAAAGAAGCACACTTCCTATCCTCTAACTCTTAATTCGCGTATCGCTATCCTCTCCCCTAACAAGCTTGATCTATTTATTCTGCAAATTCTTCACCTCAGATCCTAGCATCCGTATAGGAACTCACCTGACTGATGCCTCCCTCTCTACCGCAACTTCTTCTAGGGTACTTGGCTCTACCACTACCATGTAATAATGTAAGAACTTTCGCAAGTGCGAAACATGGAATACATCATGAACTCCTGTCAATCTCTCCTGTAGTCTAACCCTATAGGTTATCTGACCTATCCTCTCTACTATAGGGCATGACTCTACGAACCTCGGTGCCAACTTCCCTATTGAGACGAACCGAACAACACTCCTACAGGTGACACCTTAATGAAAACCATGTCCCTACCTCGAACTCTAGATCTGTCCTCCGTTGATCTGCATACGACTTCTGTCTGTCCTAAGCTTCCTTCATCCACCTTCTTATCAAATCTATCTTATCTGAGATCTCCTTAACCATCTCAGGCCTAAGCAGAAGTTTATCCATAGACTCCCACTAACAAGTAGGTGATCTACAGGGTGCCCATACAATGCCTCAAAAGGAGCCATACCTATACTTGTTTGGTAGCTGTTATTATACGTGGACTTTACCAATGGAAGATGCTCCTCCCAAGTCCCACCGAAGTCCAAGATACACAGCCATAATAAATCCTCAAGAATCCTATTAATCCTCTCCATTTGACCATCTGTCAAAGGGTGATTGTTAAAACCCAATTTTCAGTATACCAAATTCTTCTCCAAAATCCCAATCTATCGAAACCCGAGTTAGCTTTCTAGTATCCTATAGAAAAGACGTAGATAATAAACATATCATAGCTCGATAAAACATCTCACAGCAGAGTGGATAAACTATAATAATCAAATATAGCCTTACCGAAAAAATAACACTACCTAACAAGTGTCCAAAGAATACCAAAAATCTATGCAAAAATTCTACCATGCGAGTATTTTATGAGGAGGTGTCAGAAGACAAGTTTTGGTAAGAGGAAAAATCATACATTCTGAAATAACCATACATATACCATTCAATTACAATTTCTTAATTATTGGGTTATTCGGGTTAACGGAACTCTAGGCTCTGCACTCATGTCATACCCATCTTCACCCTAGTAGATTAAACCTAATGTATAATATATATGTTGCCACGTCCAACATATCAAGGTACTCCCCAGTAGTACCTTCCTCGTATGGTCTACACCTTCAGGTTGCAGAAACATGCACGAATTCCATCTCTATGCCATATAAGCGTAAGGATCCTCGTATCCAAACTCCTCAGTCAAACCTTGTCTCGACACGGAGTAAAGTCGTAACGTCTGCAATACACCATCTAATGCGTGTATCTAGACCCTCAAACGAAATTGCCTAATATATCTCGAGTTCAGTAATGGTGCTACACCTAATGCATGAAACTCGGTCGGGGGCTTTCGGTATCTATAAAGGACAACTTCATTAGGCTTACATTACAGATATCCTCATATGGTCTGTCTCTTTTTATGGTAGTTATGGCCCCACCTTGTCCCCACCCTCAATTAATGAAAGACTACATCAAGAGCTAATGATGTTCCCTTATCAAAAAATCTAATATCCAATTTGGCATGTCCCTCAAACATCTCGATACTGAAAGATCGTTGGTCTGTTGGTTTAGCTCTTAGTCTTTTTGCATTTCCACTGACCGTCAAATCACCCAACGCTATCTGTCACAATCTTCTGACTACCACTCTCTAGTTGCAGTCAAGGTATACCTAAATGGTGCAACAGACATGCCTCCGATCGATAGCTTCATCCGGTTGTTCCTCGAAGGGACATCGTAGAGTACCCTACCATGTCCCGCGGAAGCCACGTGCTTCCCTCCCGTCCTGAAGAAAAATTAGTTGGACGTGCTCCACTTGTGTCTCCAGGCACCGCGATGATCTACCCCATTGGGTTCTTCATCTCCATACATATGGACTGGTCCAAGCGCATCACACCATTATGTCATTAGATCCTATGTATAGTCTTTTAATCATGTGCTTGCTTTAACTTATCACACCGGTAATTAACCTGATTATTTACACGTTCATTTACTATTTAAGTTACTGGTTTATTAGTCTCCATTGGGTCGTTACTTTCCCTAAACAGGCCCACGTTGCATGAATAGACTTCTGTTTATTATTATTTCATTCATTAGATGCAATCCTTCCAATTATAAGTCTACTACTAATAAACATACTTTATTCTTTCTTATTTAATTATAACACTACGTTATACCGTTACCACAACCATTGTTGTGGGTTTACTTATTAACTTAGTTCCCTTAACCAAGGTTTATTAATAATTTCTCTGTTCATCATTAACTATTAGCTATGTTATAATTCTACTTGTCCCTAGGACAAGTTTACCTATTATATTTCATTCTCATTCATATAATTAATTATAATAGGTTATATTCCCTGTTCATCACATTTTCCCTAAGTTCCTTAAAATTTAACTAAATTTTATTGTTGTAACCTTTCTTTACTTACTGTCTTGTATGTTTTTATTATTATAGGAAAATATTTCAAACACTTCATTAGATTAGTTGATGGAAATGTATAAAAATCTGTTTCCATAATGTGCATCAAATAAGATCCGGAGTTGCAAGCTATTTCTTTTATTTACATCATGTGCATAGATATACTTGATTCGTGTGCAATACGACAAAAGAACCCTATTTCACATTAATCCCTATTACATTCCTTTTCTTGCAACTATGTTCTCTATAATTTACCATAATGCGAAGTATGGAAATGTATCCCTTTTCTGCCTCTAACTAATTTGAGTCCACTACTAATTCCCTTTTTCTAAGTTAGATATTAATTCCTATTTTTCTTATTCTATTTCCAATTGCTACAAATTTCCATGCAAAATTAGGCATACTAATTCTTTTTCCATTATTTCCACGATTCACTGTAATTCTTTTTACGACATACCCAATTTACCATCGAATTACAATCTTAAGAACACACACATAATCACTGTCTAATTCACAATTTTAATGTTACAGTAATTCTCAAACCCAGATACAAAGTTAATGAAATAGATTCGTACAATAATAACATTCTTAACGTACTTAGGGAATGGATTACACTGCAATTACCATAATTTAAATTATTCATTATGTTAAGAACTATGGGGAATTTAAACGATAAATATACCATTACCATGGGTATAATTTAAATCCACTCACCTAATTGCTTTCAAATTCTTGAATCTGATTCAGGTTTGCTACCCTATGGTCATCCTAATTGAATATAATATTTAAATAAGCACATATTTACAAATCTGATGCTAAAAGAATGAAGGTAATCCCATTAATTCAGATTCACAGACTTTGCCTTACGTAGACTAGAAATCATAGATCTATATTCTTTGTCTTTAAATCTTGAACCAGAATTCCTAAAACTAATATTCTTATTTATGAAAGATTTGGAGAAGAAAGAAAATGGAAGAGCCTTAGCGTCTTCTCAGAGAATATGAGTTGGAGGCTACGCTCTGCTAATCTATTTATAGGAGCACAGGAGATTCTTTTTCGTCGGATTAAATATTATATAATCTGAGCCATTTAAATCGGAAATTGACATCAGTTTACCCAGCATTGGGTCGACCTGGATCACTGGTAGGTCGACCCGGTTCTAGGGTCGTCGACCCATTGCCTGGGCCACTTACGTTAATTCTGCCGTAATTAAATTTTAGTTTAACGTTAACTGAAACTTTCTTTTTATTTCTAAATATGGTTATGTAAATTAATTTCTTCCATTTATAAGGTATGTTTAATGTTTCTACTTCAAACTTGCATGCATATGTTAGTGTATAACTTACAAATCTTTGTTTGTTACTAACTTCCCCATATGGGATCCATTTGGGACAAGTCATATATGAAAATAAATCAGAAAATTGCCAGGAGCACAATGGTATATGTTTTAGGGTCAAATTCTGAAATCATAAAACATCAATATTTTCCCATAACTAATTAAATATATATAAAAATACAGGGTGTTACATTCTCCCTCCTTAGGAAATTTCTTCCTATAAATTTTAAAACGATAGAATTATATTATTCGTATAATTTGCAGCCATCATGTGTACATAAAAACTTTTAATCAATTGTGCACTTGTGCAAAGTGTAACACAACCTAAAATGCATGAATGAAATGAATGCCTAAATGGTATCTTCTATAGTTTTTGAAGGTCTTTTTGAAAACCTGATGCACACACGTTAAATATGATGCCAATTCTATATTAATGCAATTTTTTGAAAACCAGAAATACATTTTCATCTAAAATTTCTCACACTCTTACAAGATAAGAGCGTAGTTCATCTATTTTCTATATCCAAATCCTATCAATCAATTTTAAATATGTGAATTTCAGAAAAGTCAAAATTTCTTAATTTAATTTCTTATAAATTGTCCGAGAAAAATTTAAGTTTCATTACCTTCACGTAAAATTTGTTTCCACTTTCTTTTGTTATTTAATCTTATTTATTGTGGTTTATCATTAACTTCGTCAAGTAGAGAAAAGTTTCATACAATTACCATAATAGGATAAAATACTACCACAAACTAAAAGACAACTTTCAATAAAAGTTCCTACTGTGGTTGCCAATTCACCAAAAGACAGTTGAGTTCAAAAATATAGGAAAGAGTTCTACATAAAGCAATAATGAAAGCAATCCTTTATCAGAAAGGAGGTCGGGGTCCCTGCGCTAAGATGTCCCAAATAAAGTAATCCAATCCACCTAGGCGTTCGTCCTGATGCCTAGTACTGTCTCGCACCTCCAACTACATCTTCTCGAAGCACTGCTGGGATGAAAAGTATCTCTTGTAGAGACTGCTATTGTGATTGGGAAAAGTTGAGCTGCGTATAGGCCATATCTTGTTGTCCAAGAAAGATCTCATAGTGCCCCTGGCTAACCGGTCCCGCCTCTCAGATATGGACCTTAGCACTCTCCTCAAATCACATGGCTCCTCTCCTAGCCATGGATTCCACTGTGATGACTGGGAAGACCCAACGCCTCTACGATATGCCAGCTCTGCACCCTGAAAACCAGGATCCACCGAAGGGTCAAAATACTGATAGGGCTCCTTCATGCCTTGCCTCTCAATGTATACAAACTCATCCCCAAATTTTGCTTTTGGCTGATATCCAACTAGATATATCGGTTGATCCTCCTGGTCCTACTGACCCTCACCATCATCATCGTCCTCTTACTCACCCTCATGCTGCACGGGCTGAGCCTCCTATATTGGGCCAATTCAATGTGCAACCTAGTCAGAGTGGATGCATTTATCAAAGGGTGGGTCTCCTCACTGGAACTCTCATTCCCTAATGGAACGTCGAACTGTCTAAATACAACTGACCATAAATGACTAAAAGGGATTGTAATTATCTCATGTCCATGGCGGTAGCATAATGTGCCATAATTTTCTTTGCACAATTAATCTAAAGTCCAGCAAAAATAGCATAAGTGACATGCGTAATAGTTCCAGTAACCCTGTCATAATGGCCAGTCTGGGCAACCAAGTTATATTGCAATATGCATATAACTATCCTAGCTAATAGGCGCAGATGCCCAATATCCCAAGCTCTATATCAAATCTTAATAAAAATCCGGCCTAACACGGCTTCATCTGTCATCTGCACATGCTCTAATCCCATACCCTCACTCTAATACCAAGCATGCCTCCAAACAATCTCTCAGTACCAACTATCGCTTTCACCTTAGAATCAAATATAGCCTAATTATTCTCCTCTCTATAATTCAAATTGGCATCAAAAAGGCGAACTAACCTGTGGTAAGCGATCCTCCTTACCATAGAATGGTCAAGAATCCGGTGCAACCATGTACCTAGGAAAATATTCTCCAAAGGGGTGCCTATAAAGTTTGGAAATCTAACCAGTCTACCAAGCAAGATCCGCTACCCTACATAATCCACATAGGATTGAGCTATTTTCCTAATCTTCCGGTACCAAGCAATCTCCTGGGGTGATAATTGGGGAAAAGTGGTGGCTAAATATGATTGTGGACGCATGACGAAATTTTTTGAAATCCACGAAAAAGGATCTAAGATCTGGATAGAGGAGGTGACTAGCTTTGATTTGGCACTAATTTTATGAAGAACAGTGAGTTTTGGAGGGACGGTGGTAGTTGAGGTGGAGGAAAATAGGTCGACCGAACTCTCGGGTGGGGAAATGAAAGTGACAAAGCTACAGGATTTGTCGCTTCATATATGTAAAAAATACAAAGTTTGGGCCGACCCATTTTTTCAGGTGTGTCAACCCATGTGTCAACCCCCTTAGGGGTAGGTTGACACGACGGTCAACCCACCAAAATTCCGGGTCGACCCGTCCCGGTTATGTTTTTTTTTTGCTATCCCTTTCAAGTTTTCGACTGACTATTTTCTCTATTGAAATATGAAAATATTTATTGGGTCGGTCGAGAGGCTGTTCCAATTCAGATAAATTCTCTTATGCCTTTTCACCGTTTTGACGATGTTTCCACAAGCCTTCGAACTCAATCAAAATTCCAAAAATTTATCATCATTCTTTCCCACATCCATTTCTAAAAATGAATTCTCACATTCACACTATCCTTAAAACAAATCTTTTCAAATAATCTTAAACTTTTATCTCTATAATCATCGATACTAACTTATGCCATTATTATTATTTTGCTTCTAAACAAATCTCTTAAATATGCTCCGGATCATGCAATGCCAAATTTTCGTGCCCATAAGTCTTGCATATAAATTCCTAATCCATCTCTTTATTTACTGACCATTTTGTACACTTTTTAACCCAACCACCTAAAGGCTTATCTTTCTCAGATCTCTATGATCCTTTCTTTTATGCACAAGTTTTGGCATCTCAATTCCTTTCATGGATATAGATGTCTTTTTATATAATACACTAGTATTTAAAAATAAACAAATACGTTCACTCATTGTCTGTATAGGAATCCTAAACCTGAGCTCTGGTACCAGATGTAACAACCCGAATTTCAATAAACTGATTTTTTTCTCAAGAATCCCAATCTACCGAAGCTAAATTTGGCTTGTTTGGTATCCTGCTGAAAAGACGGAGATAATAAATATATCAAAGCCTGATAAACATCTCACTATGAAATGTATAAAATATAATAATCGAATATAGCCTTACCGAAAGAATGACACTACCTAACAAGTGTCCAAAGCCTACCAAAAATCTCTACCAAAAGTCTACCTTGCGAGTATGTTAGAGGAGGTCAGAACACAAGTTCTGGTGAGAGGAAAAATCATACATTTTGAAATAGCCCTACATGTATCATTCAATTATAATTTCTTAGTTATTTGGTTATGCGGGTTAACAACACTCTAGGCTCTGCACTCACATCGTACCCATCTACTCCCTGGTAGATTAAACCATATATATATATATATATATATATATATATATATAGTTATACCCAACATCTCAAGGTACTCCTTAGTAGTACCCTCCTTGTACGGCCTCCACCGTCACGTTGCGGAAGCATGCACAACCTCCATCTCTATGCCATGTAAGCATACGAATCCTCGTATCTGAACTCCTTGATTGAACCTCATCTCGACACAGTGTAATGCCTAAATGTCTGCAGTACTCTACCTAATGTGTGTATCTAGACCCTCACATGCGCGTACTACCTTATATAACCCGAGTTCTGTAATAGGGCTGCATCCAATGCACGAAAATCGATCGGCAGCTTTCGATATCTGTAACGAAAAGCTTCGTTAGGCTTGCATTACAGATATCAACATATGGTTTGTCTCCTTTTACGGTGGTTATGGCCCCACCCTGGCTGATCCCTTAGCTAATGAAAGACTGCATTAAGAGCTAATGACGTGTCTTTATCAATCAATCTAACATCCAATTTGGCGTTCCCCTCAACCAATGTCTCGATTGCGAAAGATCGTTGGTCGGTTGGTTTAGCTCTTAGTAATTCCGCATTCCCACTGATTGCCGATGGCAGGTATCTAACGATTACTATCTTTAATTTGGCCCTGACCACCTTCTCCTAGAAAGAGGCAAACCGCCGAATCACCTAACGCTATCTGCCACAGCTTTCTGACTGCCATTCTCTAGTTGCAGTCAAGTTATACCCTATATGGCTCAACAAACTTGCCTCTTAGCGAAGGCTTCATCAGGTTGTTCCTCGGAGGGTCATCTCAGAGTACCCTATCACATCCCTCAGAAGACGCATGCTTCCTTCAAGTCCTATAGAAAAATTAGTTGGACGTGCTCCTCTCATGTCTCAGACACCACGATGATATACCCATTTGGGTTCTTCATCTCTATATGAATGGACTGGTCCAAGCACATCACACTGTCGCGTCATTAGATCCTATGTCTAATATTTTAGTTGTGTGCTTGTTGTAACTTATCACATTTCTAATTAACCTGATTATTTACACATTCATTTACTATTCATGTTACCGGTTTATTAGCCTTCATTTGGCTGCTTACTTTCCCTAATCAGCCCTATGCGGTAGGAATGGACTTCCGCTTATTATTGTTATTACATTCGTTAGATTTAATCCTTCCAGATATAAGTCTACTAATAATAAGCCTACTTTATTCCTTTTTATTTAATTATAACCTTATGTTATACTATTACCACAACCGTTGCTGTGGGTTTACTTATTTACTTAGCTCCCTCAACCAATGTGTAACACCCCGAAAATTCTATAACTGTGAAATTAGCGAATTTAAGTATAATTAATCTGAAATCAAAGAACTAAGGGAAACGGGATACGCCATTGCGTTCGTCTCGGAAAAATACGCGAAATAGAGTCCGAGTTTTCGAAAAACGGAGTCCGTATGAAGAAGATATGGCCTTCGGAAGTTTTGAATTAAATTTAAAATTCAAACAGATTAAAATAATTAAATATTCCGAAGTGGGGCCCAACGGGCCAGGGTGGAAGAACACCCGCCTGGGCCACCCAGGTCGACTGGGCTGTCGACCTGGGCTACCCATGTCGACAGGGCTGTCGACAGGGGTATCGACCTGGTCGAGCCCAGTCAACCTGGCTGGCCAGGTCTGTGTTCCTCCGATTTTCTGTGGTCTGCTTTGTCATTAGGGCTAGGTGGCGGGTTTTAATTGGTCTCTCTATCTAATGAATGGCTATGATCTAACCTAGCAACATCAATGGTCCTAATCAATTCCTAACCTCTATATAAACAACCCTAGACTAAACCCTAATCTATTCATTCAAAATTAAGAAGATAGCCGCCATGTTGCTGAGGAACGACTAAGAGTAGCCGCCAACTAAAGAGAGGATTAGGGAGAAAGTTCTAAAGCCTAAAGCAATTCAAGCAACCTAAAGCTAATCAATTCAACAAAGGAATCATATCTCTTAATTAGAGAATTCATCGCAACGATTGTAAGTAGAGTATTACTTTGGTATGAACAAATGATTGTGTAGATATGTATGCTTGAATTGTGGCAATGAAATTCATATTTGTGCGTTCTTATCAATTTATATACGATTGGATATTCTGAATTATGTCATTCAATTATAAAGAACTACATGCGGTAGTTCTATGCAAATATACGTTTGGAATATTCGCGAATTATGTGACCTATGTTGATGCTACATGTATTTAAAGTTTGGGGTTTTGCTACTATGCCGTCATGATGTATATTTTTGTGCATAAATCATTTTGTATGTAATTAGAACAAGTTTGGTTATTATCATCCATATGAAATTATATTGAGAATTTGGCATCATGTACTAAGTCATGCTTTTGCAAACTTATATGGCTAGGCTATGAATGATATTGGGCATAATTGAAATCCATGATTAAGTCTATCTTGTTTAAAAAGAATTATATGATGACATATGTGAGACATGGCTAGGTTAGACTCAAAAATCCCTTTTTGCAAGTTTAAAGCAAACACCATGTCTAGGAATCTTTATGCATAAGAAATATTTATACCATCGTTATGTGATTAGACTTAAATCATGATTAAGTTGAACTATGCTAGTAACAAAGTATTCCCTTTGAAAACATGTAGAAATCTTATGAACATGACTTGTTTATATTTATGCCATGAACAAATTTAACTATACCTATGCCATGCTTATGTTTGATATTATGCCATGCTTATGTTTGACATCATGCCATGCTTATGCTAGAAATATTTATGCCATGCTTATGTTTGACATTATGCATAAATAAGAATATAGGTTCATGTTGCAGTTAAACCTATGCAAGTTCACATGCTTTGATTCATGTCACCTATGTTACCACTATGCAAGTACACCAGTTTCTATTATGTATTTCCAACGTTATATGCAAGTTCATGCGCTCACCTTCCCCTCTTTGTGTATGTAATTACGCTTTAAGCCTCCCCTTTTCGCATGGCTAAATTGGGCTTTAAAAAAGGCTAAGCCCAATATATAAACGGACGTGTAAAACGGGGGAAAATAACGTTGGGTTAAAATTAATTAATGAATGAATGAAAATATGAAATAGAAGGGCCCGAATTCAAGTATGGGTTGGGCCCGTGATTGGTGTAACCTTTACACCATTAACTTAATAATGGGCCGCAAATATTTACATATAAGAAATAAAGAAGAATGACAAAATATGTAAATGTAGAACACACGATGTGTTTAACCCGAGGTTGGATTGAGTTGTGATGTAAACCTGCCCGGAACCGCCCGGCTGTCCAGTAGTCACAACAATACCTATCCAATGTGGGAGGTTAAACATGGAGCCCAATAAGGACCCGAGGTTAGACTGAGTTGTGGCGTAAGACTGCCCGGAACCAACCGGCAACAGGCAGCCACAACAATACCTGTCTAATGTGAGAGGTCAGGGCCTTAATAAGGCAATTAAGGCCGAGTCAGGATTGTTAGGATTAAGTGAACTAAAGACTTAATCAAAATGGAACATGCTAAACTAAACGGACTGGTGGGGTTAGGTTAGGAAACACTTAACCAACTTAGCATGTTGGCTAGAGATAGAAAACCTAGTAACGGGGGACCCTTTTCAGCAGTAACCCTAAAAGGTGTATCAGGATACCCTGAAACTAGGCAGGGTGGGGCACGATTACTGGGCTGATTGTAAGAGGTCAAATCGACGGCGGTGGTGTAGCAGTGTAGGTTCTAACGGAGTGCGGGCGTGCACACACTCCGGTGCAGAAAAATAAGGCACTGGACACCAGTAGCATACCTGTGCACTCTAAGGTTGTGTCGGGTTGCCACTATGGGACTTGATACACCCCATGGTGGGACCAGCATAGGTAACTACAGACATCGGGGGCCGTAAGACACATGTAACTATGCGAGTAGGAGCCGATCATCATAGAATGGATCACATCACCCTGGTTATGGGGTGCAAATTGGAAACTAGTTTATATGGGTTCAGAGATCAGCGTGGGGTACGATAGTATATTCGACCCTAGACCACTTAACCAAGTTTATAGTGTATGCCCATTTCTTGTTTATACTTATCATACCCAGTTCTTTATTCATAGACAAAATAGTACTAGACTTACTCAGGCTTTATGTCTGACTCTACTTTTCTTTCGTCTTCTTTCTTCCGTTTCCCCCCCCAGGTCCTCAGGGAGGGAACACAGCAGCTTGATCAACCTCAACATCCAGCTTGAAGAAGAGAAATGTATTGCTTGGACTTTCCTGTTTTTGAACTATGGCTTGGGACAACCGCTATGGGGCTTTTGCAGTTTATCTATGTTTTATTCATGCTTCTTTAAATGATGTACTCAAGACAGATTATGAAAGTGTTATGTTATGTTTTTGAAAGGATGTTGTTGTAACACGTATTTGACTTCATGAAATAAAGTTTGTTGTTCTTCCGCTGTTTACAAATATGTGTTCTTATATCTGTCTTGTATATCTGTGACTTGTACTTATAAACCTCCACCAAAATTAGGGCATTCCCTTTGAGAGTGACCCTAACGGAGGTGGGGTGTTTCACTTGGTATCAGAGCATAGGTTTACCAGATAAGATAAAAAGTTTTGAAAAAAAAAATTATTTTCAAAAAGGAAATTTAAAGAAGCATTTTTAAAAGAAAAATATTATTTTATTTTAAAAAGGCAAAAGTCCACTCCCCAAAGCCATAGGTACTATCTCTTATCCTTCGTTTTGAATCTATCCTTTTTGTTTCAGCATGTCTGAAGATCTTAACTTGCCGGAAGGGGTGCCAATACCTGGTTGGTTTAGACGGTTCTTAGAAGCAAGGGCCACTCAGCCAGGTCCTACCATTCCTCCTCCCCCAGCAGAAGGAAATCATCCAGCCGCAGCGGCACCTTTTCCTCCACCTCCTCCTCGGGGAAACGCGTTTGCTAAGATATGTAAAGATTTTAAAGCTATGGGAGGAAGGGATTTCCATGGAACTGAGTCCTTCGTGGCAGCTAGAAATTGGCTGAAAGAAACGGAGGACCTATTCATCATCTTTGAGGTAGAAGATAGACAAAAAGTACAATTGGCGGTGTGGCTATTGAAGGGCGAGGCTTCCTACTGGTGGGAAGTCACTAATGCTGAGAGACCAGTGGAGACATGGGAGGACTTTAGGGCAAGGTTTGAGACCAAATTTCTCTCAGATGCGGAAAGAAGTTTGTAGTTGGAGAAATTCTTATTTCTTAAGCAAGGAGACAAGACTGTCAGAGAATATGTGAATCAGTTCGATGAGCTGGCTAGGTTTGGGCTTGACCTAGTCAACACCCCGCACAAGAAGGCTCTCCGTTTCGTCAAGGGGTTAAATGAGCCATTACATAGTTTGGCCATGACCCATATACCCATGGGAGCCACGTATGAAAGATTGGTGCAAATGGCATTGCTGAATGAAGAGGACAAGGGCAAGAAGGAGACAAAGGCAGAAAGCTCTCAAGGGAAGAAAGAGGGTTTGCAGCCTAAGAAGACAGACTTTAAGAAAGGCGGGAAAGGCAACAAGGAGAAGAGGAAGTGTAATTTCTGTGGCAAAGTGGGGCACTTAGTAAAGGACTGCCGGAAAAAGAAGGCCAAGGAGAATGGTGGGTGCTTTTCATGCGGTCAGACAGGCCACAGGGCTAAGGACTGCCCAAGGAAACGAGGGCAGGGGCAGGGGGCTGGATCCACCCCAGGGGCACAGGTTCATGTGCTAGAAGCGCCACCTTTGCAACAGCGAGGTATAAATACTTCTGTAGAAAGTGTAGTTTATCTTTATGATCACCCCGTTCGCACTTTATTTGATTCTGGCGCATCACACTCCTTTATCTCGTCTGCTTTAGTAGAATCTCTGCACCTAAAAACTAGTATGGTAGAGGACCCCTTAATTGTTTCAAACCCAATTGGGGGCCCAGCTCATTTGTCTATGATCTGTTTGGATTTGAAAATTTCTATCCTAAGTGTTGAATTTCAATGTAGTGCCTTTGTTTTGGGCTTTTCGGGGTACGGTTTGATTTTGGGTATGGATTGGCTATCCAGTAATGGGGCCATCCTTGATTGTGAAAAAAGGGTTGTTAGGCTCCTAACCCAGCTCGGTAATACTTTGGAAATTTCTTGTAATCCCTCGTATTCGGTTATGCTTAGTTATCTTGAATCGCTAGATGCCTCTGTTGAAAATTTGAAATCAGTTAGAGTGGTCCGGGAATATCCGGATGTCTTCGAAGAGGTGAAGGGCTTGCCTCCGAAGCGGGAGATAGACTTCCGCATATATCTTGTGGATAATGCAAAGCCCGTTGCGTTGCCCGTTAGACATATGGCTCCACGAGAAAGGAAAGAGCTCAGTAAACAGATTAAAGAGCTTCTGGAAAAGGGGTTCATTAGGAGGAGCATTTCAGAATGGGGCGCTCCAGTGGTGTTCGCTACAAAGGCGGATGGTTCACTCCGTCTATGTGTTGACTATAGGGAGCTCAACAAGCTAACGAAAAAGAATAGGCACCCTCTCCCTAGAATTGACGATTTATTTGACCAGCTTGTAGGAGCGTCCGTTTTCTCCCAACTCGATTTAGCAACCGGTTTTCATCAGCTAAGGGTGGCTGAAGATAGCATCGATAAAACGGCTTTCAGAACCCCAGACGGCTTCTTTGAATGGCTTGTCATGCCTTTCGGCTTGACAAATGCACCTGCTTACTTCGTGGACCTGATGAGTAGGGTATTTAGAGATTTCCTCAACAAATTCGTAGTGGTCTTCGTAGATGATATCCTTATCTTCTCAAAGAGTGAAGAGGAACATGCTCAGCACTTAAGGGCAATCATGGAAACTTTGCGAGTCCATCAACTAAAAGCCAAATTCTCCAAATGCCACTTTTGGAGGGAAGAGGTGAGGTTCCTTGGGCACATAGTATCCAAACAAGGGCTAGCGGTGGACCCTGCTAAGGTAGTGGCGGTACAGGATTGGAAGACACCAAGGAATGCCACTGAGATCCGAAGCTTCCTAGGACTAGCAGGTTTCTATCAAAAATTCATAAGGGATTTTGCGAAAATCTCAGCTCCGCTCACGAAATTGACTAAGAAGAATCTAGTGTTCAATTGGGACTTGGATTGCGAGTTTGCTTTCCAACGACTGAAAAGGGCTCTTACAACAGCCCCAGTTTTGACGCTGCCTGATGGGAGCAAGATGTTCACTGTTTATACGGACGCATGTGGGACAGGGCTAGGCGCCGTCTTAATGCAAGAAGGAAGGGTAGTAGCTTATGGCGGAAGGCAGTTGAAGGTGCACGAAAAGAACTACCCAACCCACGACCTTGAGTTAGCCGCCATCGTCTTTGCACTCAAGTCTTGGCGACACTATCTCCTAGGTGAGAAGTTCGAACTTTACACTGACCATAAATCGTTGAAATATCTTTTCTCGCAGAAGGATCTTAACTTGAGGCAACAAAGGTGGATGGAGTTTCTTGCCTCGTACGATTTCGAAATCTCCTATACTCCGGGCAAAGGCAACGTAGTGGCAGACGCGTTGAGCCGAAAAAAATTGACCCTAAGCCCGTTGTTTGTTGAAAGACAAAGCCTAGAGTTTATAGCCAGCTTCGACTTTAGGCCTTCCTCCGATTTCGTACCAGGCTTGCTAGCATCTCTCGAAGTGCGCCCAACTTTAGTGGATTCAGTAGGGACAGCACAACGCGAAGACCCTCAGCTAGTGGAAATAATTGATAGGCTAATTAGGGGTGAGACTTCAAGTCACCTCAATAGATACTCCATCGACGATAAGGGTGTACTAAGGCGAGATGGAAGACTATGCGTCCCACAGACGAAAGATTTAGTAAAGAAGGTTCTCGAGGAAGCACATCACTCCAAGATGACGATACACCCCGGCGGAGATAAAATGTACAAAGACATAAAAAGGACTTTCTTCTGGAACGGCATGAAAAAGGACGTGGCAGAATTCGTTTCTAAGTGTATGGTGTGCCAACAGGTTAAGGCGGAACAGAAAAAGCCTGGCGGACTGCTGCATCCTCTGGAGGTCCCACAGTGGAAATGGGATAGCATCTCAATGGACTTCATCGATGGGCTGCCTAGGTCTAGGAGAGGCAACACTAGCATTTGGGTAATAGTGGATAGGCTTACTAAAAGCGCCCACTTTTTACCTGTCAAAAGTAAAAGAACTGCCTCATCCCTAGCATCACTTTACCTCAAGGAAATCGTTCGACTCCATGGAATACCATCTAGCATTGTTAGTGACCGAGACCCCATCTTCACCAGCGAGTTTTGGCGGAGTCTGCAAGAAGCAGTAGGAACGCAGTTATGCTTGAGCACAGCCTATCATCCCCAAACCGACGGCCAAACAGAGAGAGTGAATAGAGTTTTGGAAGACCTTTTAAGGTTATGCGTCCTTGACTTCGGAGGGACATGGGAAGACCACCTTCCTTTGGTGGAGTTTGCCTACAACAACAGCTATCAAGCAACCATCGGAATGGCGCCCTTCGAAGCTTTATACGGAAGACCGTGCCGATCGCCCACTTGTTGGTGGGAGTCTACTGATAAGCTCATACTTGGACCAGACATGATCCGAGAGACTTCAGAGAAAGTGGACTTAATACGAAGAAGGATGAAGACGGCCCAAGACAGACAAAAGTCCTATGCCGACAAGAGGAGGACCGACCTTGAATTTGAGGTTGGAGACAGAGTTTTTCTCAAGGTATCACCGCTAAGGAACGTTGTTCGTTTTGGAACCACAGGAAAGCTAGCACCAAGATTCGTAGGGCCATTCCCTATCATCGAGAAGATTGGGAAAATGACCTATAGATTAGAGCTACCCGAGAAGTTGGCTGGAGTCCACAACGTTTTTCACGTTTCACATCTCCGAAAGTGTCTACATGAGTCTGCTGAAGTGGTAGAGCCAAATATCCTTGAAGAGGCCGAAGTGGAACGCGAAGCAACCATAAGAAGAGTTCCAACCCGCATCTTAGGGACGGAAGTGAAGAAGCTACGCAACCGCGAAGTCAAGCTCGTCAAAGTCCAGTGGAGCGACGCCGAGGGAGACGCGACTTGGGAAACTGAAGCTAGAATCCGCACTGCTTACCCTTTTCTGTTCGAGGGTACATCCTTGATCTTTCTTTTTCCTTAAGTTGCGCTTTTATCTATCTTTTTAGGTATATTTCCTCGACCGTATCTTTTAGGTAGAAACCCTTTGGATGGAAACATGTAGTTGAAACATGTTATGGATGATGGTTGCAAGTGGTTGCAAGTGATTGCTAGTGGTTGCTCGTGGTTGCATATACACACACAATCTAGGTTTTAGATCGGCTCAGTCACTTCATATTGCATATGCATATATGTTTGCTTTCGTCTATGGTTGAACATTAATATGTTGACATGTGGATGTTGCATTTGTATTGAATGATTGTGCACTCATGTAGAATCAAGAATAGGAAAATTTGCATACATAATGGATTCATGGCACTTACATGGTTCGCATTAAGGAGGTCAACTGAATCAGTAGACCGCCTGATTTTGCATTAGATAAGTTCATGTATACACACACACTTTGCATATGATCATGAAGCATTAGAAGTCTTTTAAGGACAATGGATGCTCGTGTTTGATGGATGAGTAGATGGATGATTGGATGTTAGGATTTACATTCCTCCTAACTAGAAGATTTCGGGGACGAAATCCTTTTAAGTGGGGGAGAATGTAACACCCCGAAAATTCTATAACTGTGAAATTAGCGAATTTAAGTATAATTAATCTGAAATCAAAGAACTAAGGGAAACGGGATACGCCATTGCGTTCGTCTCGGAAAAATACGCGAAATAGAGTCCGAGTTTTCGAAAAACGGAGTCCGTATGAAGAAGATATGGCCTTCGGAAGTTTTGAATTAAATTTAAAATTCAAACAGATTAAAATAATTAAATATTCCGAAGTGGGGCCCAACGGGCCAGGGTGGAAGAACACCCGCCTGGGCCACCCAGGTCGACTGGGCTGTCGACCTGGGCTACCCATGTCGACAGGGCTGTCGACAGCCCTGTCGACAGGGGTATCGACCTGGTCGAGCCCAGTCAACCTGGCTGGCCAGGTCTGTGTTCCTCCGATTTTCTGTGGTCTGCTTTGTCATTAGGGCTAGGTGGCGGGTTTTAATTGGTCTCTCTATCTAATGAATGGCTATGATCTAACCTAGCAACATCAATGGTCCTAATCAATTCCTAACCTCTATATAAACAACCCTAGACTAAACCCTAATCTATTCATTCAAAATTAAGAAGATAGCCGCCATGTTGCTGAGGAACGACTAAGAGTAGCCGCCAACTAGAGAGAGGATTAGGGAGAAAGTTCTAAAGCCTAAAGCAATTCAAGCAACCTAAAGCTAATCAATTCAACAAAGGAATCATATCTCTTAATTAGAGAATTCATCGCAACGATTGTAAGTAGAGTATTACTTTGGTATGAACAAATGATTGTGTAGATATGTATGCTTGAATTGTGGCAATGAAATTCATATTTGTGCGTTCTTATCAATTTATATACGATTGGATATTCTGAATTATGTCATTCAATTATAAAGAACTACATGCGGTAGTTCTATGCAAATATACGTTTGGAATATTCGCGAATTATGTGACCTATGTTGATGCTACATGTATTTAAAGTTTGGGGTTTTGCTACTATGCCGTCATGATGTATATTTTTGTGCATAAATCATTTTGTATGTAATTAGAACAAGTTTGGTTATTATCATCCATATGAAATTATATTGAGAATTTGGCATCATGTACTAAGTCATGCTTTTGCAAACTTATATGGCTAGGCTATGAATGATATTGGGCATAATTGAAATCCATGATTAAGTCTATCTTGTTTAAAAAGAATTATATGATGACATATGTGAGACATGGCTAGGTTAGACTCAAAAATCCCTTTTTGCAAGTTTAAAGCAAACACCATGTCTAGGAATCTTTATGCATAAGAAATATTTATACCATCGTTATGTGATTAGACTTAAATCATGATTAAGTTGAACTATGCTAGTAACAAAGTATTCCCTTTGAAAACATGTAGAAATCTTATGAACATGACTTGTTTATATTTATGCCATGAACAAATTTAACTATACCTATGCCATGCTTATGTTTGATATTATGCCATGCTTATGTTTGACATCATGCCATGCTTATGCTAGAAATATTTATGCCATGCTTATGTTTGACATTATGCATAAATAAGAATATAGGTTCATGTTGCAGTTAAACCTATGCAAGTTCACATGCTTTGATTCATGTCACCTATGTTACCACTATGCAAGTACACCAGTTTCTATTATGTATTTCCAACGTTATATGCAAGTTCATGCGCTCACCTTCCCCTCTTTGTGTATGTAATTACGCTTTAAGCCTCCCCTTTTCGCATGGCTAAATTGGGCTTTAAAAAAGGCTAAGCCTAATATATAAACGGACGTGTAAAACGGGGGAAAATAACGTTGGGTTAAAATTAATTAATGAATGAATGAAAATATGAAATAGAAGGGCCCGAATTCAAGTATGGGTTGGGCCCGTGATTGGTGTAACCTTTACACCATTAACTTAATAATGGGCCGCAAATATTTACATATAAGAAATAAAGAAGAATGACAAAATATGTAAATGTAGAACACACGATGTGTTTAACCCGAGGTTGGATTGAGTTGTGATGTAAACCTGCCCGGAACCGCCCGGCTGTCCAGTAGTCACAACAATACCTATCCAATGTGGGAGGTTAAACATGGAGCCCAATAAGGACCCGAGGTTAGACTGAGTTGTGGCGTAAGACTGCCCAGAACCAACCGGCAACAGGCAGCCACAACAATACCTGTCTAATGTGAGAGGTCAGGGCCTTAATAAGACAATTAAGGCTGAGTCAGGATTGTTAGGATTAAGTGAACTAAAGACTTAATCAAAATGGAACATGCTAAACTAAACGGACTGGTGGGGTTAGGTTAGGAAACACTTAACCAACTTAGCATGTTGGCTAGAGATAGAAAACCTAGTAACGGGGGACCCTTTTCAGCAGTAACCCTAAAAGGTGTATCAGGATACCCTGAAACTAGGCAGGGTGGGGCACGATTACTGGGCTGATTGTAAGAGGTCAAATCGACGGCGGTGGTGTAGCAGTGTAGGTTCTAACGGAGTGCGGGCGTGCACACACTCCGGTGCAGAAAAATAAGGCACTGGACACCAGTAGCATACCTGTGCACTCTAAGGTTGTGTCGGGTTGCCACTATGGGACTTGATACACCCCATGGTGGGACCAGCATAGGTAACTACAGACATCGGGGGCCGTAAGACACATGTAACTATGCGAGTAGGAGCCGATCATCATAGAATGGATCACATCACCCTGGTTATGGGGTGCAAATTGGAAACTAGTTTATATGGGTTCAGAGATCAGCGTGGGGTACGATAGTATATTCGACCCTAGACCACTTAACCAAGTTTATAGTGTATGCCCATTTCTTGTTTATACTTATCATACCCAGTTCTTTATTCATAGACAAAATAGTACTAGACTTACTCAGGCTTTATGTCTGACTCTACTTTTCTTTCGTCTTCTTTCTTCCGTTTCCCCCCCCCCAGGTCCTCAGGGAGGGAACACAGCAGCTTGATCAACCTCAACATCCAGCTTGAAGAAGAGAAATGTATTGCTTGGACTTTCCTGTTTTTGAACTATGGCTTGGGACAACCGCTATGGGGCTTTTGCAGTTTATCTATGTTTTATTCATGCTTCTTTAAATGATGTACTCAAGACAGATTATGAAAGTGTTATGTTATGTTTTTGAAAGGATGTTGTTGTAACACGTATTTGACTTCATGAAATAAAGTTTGTTGTTCTTCCGCTGTTTACAAATATGTGTTCTTATATCTGTCTTGTATATCTGTGACTTGTACTTATAAACCTCCACCAAAATTAGGGCATTCCCTTTGAGAGTGACCCTAACGGAGGTGGGGTGTTTCACAATGTTTATTAATAAGCTCTCTGTTCATATTTAATTATAATCTACGTTATAATTTCACTTGTCAATAGGAAAAGTCTACCTAGTATATTTCATTCCTATTCAAATAATTAATTATAATAGGTTATATTCCCTGCTCGTCACATTTTCCCTGGGTTCCTTAATATTTAACTAAACCTTTACTGTTATAAACTTCCTTTATTTACCATCTTGTACGTTTTTATCATTTCAGGAAATTATTTCACACACTTCATTAGATTGGTTGTTGGAAATGTATAAAAATCTATTTCCATAATGCACGTCTTTTAAGATCGATAGATTCCAGTTGTGTCTTTTATTTACATCATGTGCATAGATATATTTGATTAGTGTGCAATATAACAAAAGAACCCCTATTTCACACTAATCCCTATTTCCTTCCTTTTCTTGCAACTATGTTCTTTGTAATTTACAGTAATGGTAATTATGGAAATGTATCTCTTTTCTACGCTTAACTAATTCAATCCACTACCACACTACACCAAAACAGGTGATTGCCAACGAGTATAACCGTCGCAAACAATTTCAGCAACGCTTATTAATGTTGCTACGGGGGGTGGCAATGTAGTTCCAACGCTTATAAGCGTTGGTATATTTTCATTTGCAACGCTTATAAGCATTGGTAGTTTTTTGTTTGCAACGCTTATACATGTTGCAATATTTTTGTTTGCAACGCTTATACATGTTGCAAGATTTTCATTCACAATAACTACCTTGATTATAATATAGACGATATTTAATATGAATCCAAAATAGATATTATTCTCAATTTAAAAAGTATAATTCAATGAATACCAATAGACAACATTCATAATTAAGTAACGACATAGAATTAATATCAGTCAACAATATATAACTATAATACATAACTAAGTTGCTAAATTCGATACATAATTAAGTCGCAAAATTCAATAGACAAATGAAATTCTACAAATACCGAATACAAAACATGGTAGCACTTCTCTCGAATTTCTTTTATGTCCAGCCTTCCAAATCGTCGTTCGTGAAATATTTGCTTTTGGATTAGCTAAGGTCTACAAGAAAGATCAAAGTTGACAACAATAATTAATACAACATTCTATAAACAATTTACAAAAGATAATTTTAATACCAATTATTTGGCTTGGCATTTATTAGTGTTTTTGTTGGGTAAGTTAACTAAATTCTTTTAAGGCATTGAACTATAAGGCATTTATCTAATTCTACTGCTTCCTGTGTGCATTTAATTAAATAACATCACTTAAGTTTTAAATAGTAATAAATGTTATAAGTTCAAAGTCATACCTTTTTAATTTTGACACATCTTTTGTCTACTGAACTCAATGAAATCTTGCAATTTAAGCTTCTTTTTAAGTCTTTTGTTTTCTTCAAGAACCTCCAATGCAAATTCTACACCACGATCACATAATGGTTCGTCAATCCAGTGGATGAATCCATAATCTCTAAGAGTTCCAGTGTTTGCACAAATAAAATATCGACGGCCAACGTTTTTATTCAGATAACATGTTCTGAATATTGGTTCAATATTGCAAGGGCATAGCAATCTTCGAGATTGTACCTCTCTAACACAGAATGTTGGCAGGGGTGGCAATCTTGTTGGTGTTGTCGACCTAGTAGGCGATGCCACATTCTGAACACTTAATAATGCAAAATCTCTTTCTAAGCTCGACTCTATTCTCTCGTAAACGCTAAATAGAGTTGGTGTCTGAGATTCGACCAAACAAACATTTTGAGGAGGATCGCGCGAATCATCTGAATTGACCGACGGACAATAGCATTGAAAATAATCACGATAATCGGTTGAAGACCTTGGGTAAGAGGACATCTGCTGAAAATAAATAAACAACAACAGTGTCAAGATGGACAATGGTAAATTTGATCAAAATTATAACAATGGTAACCAAAAAAAATTATAACCATTCAAGACAGTTTCACATCCATGTACCCAAACAAAATTATAACCATTGTTATACTGATCAAATTATAACCATTCAAGACTGTTTCACATCCATGTACCCAAACAAAATACAGAGTTACAAATTGATATTTAGGAGAAAAACAAACTTCATACGTGGATTTTTCCTCTGTACGATAAAATAAAGGACATTTGTATGTCTTGGACATCAATTTATTTTCGTTTTCTTTTCCTTTTTTTATGGTAAAGCCTAGAAGGCAAAGCTACCCATCAATAAATGCAGAAAACACGAATTCAGAAGGTGGATAGTGACTTGGGCATATCTTAACTAGAAATACGATACTTGCTCATCTATTGATAACTATACAATCATATTATTGAATGTGAATAATTACATGGAAGTAAGTTAGAACTTGGAACAAAGCTTGCTTCCATGATTCAATTCTTTTAAAAAATAGATTACCCTGCCATTCCAAACACAAATCCCAATCTTACCTACTAAACTTGACTTCCTAAATTCTGCATATTGTAGTCTTGACCTTCTAAACACAAAACTATATTAAACTTGCCTACTGACTCCTGTAAATTCCACTCCAAACGGACCCCCCACCCCCAAAAAAAAAAACTTGACCATTAAATTCTAAGCTTAACAACTGAAGTTTGGGTTGCATACAACCTATGTATTATTTCAAACAAGAGTGAAGTCTGTGCATACACACCAGAAAGTAAGATGCACTAGATTATTTGCATATAACTCATTTAGTGCTAACAACAATGATTCTTTGTCAGGGTAGACGACAGGTTAAAGTCCTAAGACAGAAAAACCATAAGCTATAAAAAAAAGTTAAATAGAAAGGACATTAAAACATACATTTGTGACAAAAATGACATGGTGACAATGTCGGGCAGAACAAGAAAGTAATTTTAAATTGGACAGGATCATATTTTATGTTAACCCGCCATTTGAAAGGCTGTTGCAATTTGGACTTGAACACGTTGATTGCTCGAGAATTGAATACGGGCAAAGGTAGAAGACTGCGGATAACTGGACTCACTCGAAGGAAACATTGAAATTAAATAAATATTGGAATGCACTGGACATCGAATATAACGATATGATCCGAGGACCCGAATTAGATCGAGTGGCAACAACATGAAGTGTTTGTGTGTGTGTGTGTGTTTTTTCCTTTTCAAAATGCTGAGTAGGCTGCAACAACATTTTTTTTTACAACATATAGCAGATGAGGTCGGCCTTAATATGAATGCGGTGAGGGATCCCTATTGGTGCCATAGAAGGTGATATAGAAATATATATAGTGAGAAGAGCGGGTATGAAGGTACATACGGTTATTCAATAAAATGATATTATGGCAGCACGCAACTGATAGAAAATGAGTAATAATGAGGTCAATTTGGCTTTCGAACCTTAATTCCATTCCATAATAACGAATTTAATGCTTTGGAATATAAAATAAAATAAAATTTTAAAGCAAATTTACTAAAATTATACCTCTACTCCAGATTTATAATTCTCTCAAACCTTTCTGATATTTTCTCTCGCCACAACAGCCATCTTTCTCTCTATCACCCCCATTGCTTTCTTCTTTCCAACTCTTGAAATTGAGCTTTTTTTCCTTTTCTTCTCAGACTTCATTCACAGAAAAATTATGTATAAAATGATCAACTAAGGTCCACATTACTAAGAGATTAAAAAAGAGAAGGTCAAACAAAAACAAAGAAAATCAATTACTTCAATGAAAAATGAGGGTACCAGATATTCAAATTGCAAATGGTTGGTTTGACAGCAACAGGCTTACAAACATTAAGAAGTTGGTTAAAGGACAAGTTACTGGGATAAAACCTGAAAATTTGGATTGTCTTTCATATGAAATAACATAAAACTAATATTAGAATAGACACGACACTCTGCTCTAAAGATAGCTGCAAGATGAATGAGCACTAATTTTAAAATACTATTATTTCAGATTTAAGACTAAAAACTGACACATATCAGTATCTCAGAACCCGTGTACAGACCTACAGTAATGACAACTACAAAATGACACTCGTCGATATCTGTTAACTATTTGTGTTTGTGTGTGAGTGTGTGTGCGTACGTGCGCGCGTGTCTACACCACAAAATAACATGTATATGCAAGTGAATAAATAGAAAAAATATGGAAGTAGTAAGATATTAATGGGTCCTGACAACAAAGGTAGAGAAAATGAAGAAGCTGCCGCTTAAGAAAATAAAGAGGCTGCCGCTTCTTCTGTAGTTTTGTTTACTTTCGAGAAAGTTAATTTAAAAAATCAATGTCCATAAATGTTTACCTGCACTTTTACAAGGGAAGAGAACCGAATAGTCTCCAAAATGTACTGTATGTTGTTAGTCAATTTTCTGACCTGCACAAGTTATAGAAGAACATGCAGACATCATAAGTTATAACGTAAAGATGCAAGAAAGTGGTAATAAACACCATCCAATTCTACAACTCAACGGATTAGATTTTTAATAAGGTTAACAGGCAGTACTCTACATAATATACCTATCAATAAGTGAATTGTTACTTGCAGACTTAACGTGTTTTGTTAAGCAGTGTTTTGTTAAGCAAAGTAGCAATGCGGTTGTATGCATAAATGATCTTCATGCGCAACCATAACTCAGAGTGCCTGCACAACTTTGAAGTTTATCACATTGGCATGTAACACTGAATACTATCAAGATGACAGCTTTAATCTCGATTACCAAAGGATACTATAGCCATAATGTCTATATTTAGATTCGAAAAGTCTTGGATGGAATGTTGCTTTCGTCTACCAATATGGATCTTGGTGAGCTATCAATTTAGTTATGCTGATGATTTTGTGTGCTAATAAGATAAAGATTATACCCTGGTTATCTTAAGCAATGGTGATCATTATGACGCATATATCCAGTTAAAAGCCATGCAGAATCATGGGAATTGAGGTAATAATTTGGAGTCCTTAGCAGCTTTTATTGATCTTTACTAATACTTTGTAGGGACCGTGAAAATGCAGAGTTAACTATGAGAGCCTGGCACGACATTAGCCTTAAAGTAGGAGTTCGCATTATATAGTAGTCACATAACATATATCTTGCCATATAGATTAAAAGGGTATTTTTACAAACATTTAAATGATCCTAACGATCTCAGTCTTGGTTTTAATAATTATAGACTGATAATAAGAATGTGAAAGCTTTGTTTTCGAGCCACAGTGTTATCATCCCTGATCCAAATCTAACCACCTAAGTGCAGAAAAATCAAGTCCAAACCGTTTTTCTAGATTTACACTTTGGTCGGGTTACATTTGTTACTCAAATCCATCCATTATCAATAGATGCTGATAGGAAAGTTCTGGATGTTGTGTATAAGAAGATGTAGGATGCGCTTGGACAAGGAGTTAGCTGGTTACAATAATAAGATGGCCAAGACGAATAAAGAGATTGAAGCTCTTAAGAAAACAGTGACGAAGAAAGAAGAGAGGTTTCGTCGAAAGCTTGATGATCATTCTCTAATGCTAACTTCTGTTAAAAATGACAACCAAGCGCTTACGACTAGGAACAACAACCTTAAGAAAGAGATTGAGGAGTTGAAATCCAAACTCGCCGCTGTCTGAACTTTCTTCACATGTTTCTTATCTGTCGCAAAAAATTCATGCATTTCACTTCCAATCTCAAGTACGCTGCAACCAGGAGCTCTTCTTAATTTACTTCTTCTAATCTTCTCTTTCTCTTCCCACATACTTAAATTAGAGTAGGCGTTTGACATCAACACATCATCACCAACATATTCAGGGTCTAATTCAATCAGTTTCTTCCTCGCGTAGTTCCCAATTCTAACATCCCATATCAAACTACAAGCACTCATCAATGTTATGTCAATAACTAAATGCTTTCTAATAAATCCTCAGATGAGACGCTATCTGTAACCTTAAGACTTTGGGTCCAAGTATGAACGTTTTAATTTGTGGAATGCAATGAAGACATCCATCTCAACTGCAGGTAAAACTATCTAACAATAATAGTGACCGAAATAACTATAATCAAGTTTAAGGACAATAGCAGTTTCAAAAATTAGCTAACAGCTCCTACCATCCTAACCATTCACTGTTTTCATCCGAAGGGATAACACAATATTGGTCTTCTAAAATGAACAAAATGCCAGATAATCAACAATTCAGGTTTGAAAAGTAGCTAAAGGTACATCAACTTAAGTGTATGTGAAACATGCTTCAAATGATAATCGTCAGCAAATAATTAATAGCACAGCACAAAGAATCCTCTATACCCAATACTAACACAGCTTTGTGGCCTAATTTTTCATACCAAAACACTAAAATCCAGTTGTTGTAAGAAAGCCAACCCAAACTAGTATAATATTATCGAAGGAAAATTGCTAAATTTATACCCGAATTGGACAAAGAACAATTCGAAAAAAATTATACCTGAAGCGACAGAATGCGAGATGGATGTGAGGACAAATCGAACAAAGATCCCCAAATTTGAATGCGAGTTGTTACCTGAAGCGACCCACGAAATCCGATTATAAAGGAACCAATTTGAATTTGTTCATCTTTGCGGATTTGTAATTTTTCTTTCTTCTGAAATCGTGGGATCTAGATTTCTGGTTTAGGCGGCTGTAACACCCCACGCCCGCTATGGTCACTCACTAAGGGAATGCCATAGCATCGGTGGAGTATTTTAGTGAATATAGAACAGAAAAATTACAACAAGACAGATATAATTAGTACTTGAAATTTAAAAATATCATCTCACAACAGCGGAAATAAACATGTCTGGTTACATCATAAACCACGATAAAAGTCAAGTACAATATCCATCAAACTAAAGAAGTACATAATCCCATTCTCTCATACAATAGCCAGAACAAAAGAAAAGATAACTGGATAACTGGAGCTTTACATCTACCCAAGCTCCTAAAGACTGGAACAGCAATCCGATCAAGCTCTACTACCGCTAGGATCCACCGTAGGACCTGAGGGTTGGGAAAAAGATAAAAACAACGGGGTCAGACATAAGTCTGAGTGAGTCCTATAACTTTAACAATACAATCATTAAAGTAACCAGAGAAGACATAAACTTGACCTACGGTAATATCTGGGGATGAATGGCTACACTAAGCAGCTTGGTAGACTTAGGATAAACTAAGATAACCGTCAGGACGCATCTACCCACCCAAGGATAATTACTAACTGCACCACACCAGTCATTCCTACTTAAAGGTTGATCCCTTACAAGGACTTAGAAAATTTCCCCAGTAGTTCCTTGTACTCCTAGCCACTACATAGGTGCCGTCTGCCCCTATCTCCACTAGGTGTACTCTGTAATTCTTACCCAGTAGTTTCGTGTACCCCTACATAGGTGCCGTCTGCCCCTATCTTCATTAGGTGTACCCACTACTCCCCATCGATCGGCTCCCTACCGTAGATACCCGTGCTGGTCCCACAGTGGGGTGTATCACTTCCCTAAAGTGGCTACCCAATACTAACGGTGCACGGCTTTATATCTACACGATGCAACAACGGCTTATCTACCAGCCCGGGCCCACACACGCATATGAAACCCGTTGGACTTGCGTTGCCACCGCTAACCCGTTTTGGCCTCTTATAATCAAGCCCAATATGCGTGTCCCGTCACTCGACATGGGTCGAGCCCACAAAGATACGTTTGGGATATTGGTTGAAATGGGCCCCCAACAAGCTACCCACCTAAGCTTGTCATATATCTAGTGTATCCCACTTAACCCTTTAATCATGTTTAATTACATGTTTCTCTTGGTTAAGTATTCTAATCGTATTTTCTATTGCCACCCAAGGCAACCCACTAGATTCCACATGCCACCCAAGGCAACCATTAAATTTCCACATGCCACCCAAGGCACCCACTTAACCCCTCATGTCCCACTACATGCTATTATGGTTAAGTGTTTCTTAATTAATTAAGACCGTGATCTCCCATAAAGACCTCCCACATTAGACTGGCTGTTATGACCGCCTGGTTAAGCCGGTAGAATCCGGGCAGTCTTACGTCATAACAGAGTCTAACCTCGTGTCTTTACCTTAATCACGTATTTAATTTATGGCTAAGACCTCTCACATTGGGCTAACATTTATAGCAACTGGTTAAGCCGGTCGGGTCCGGGCAGTTTTACACTACAAATGAGTCCAACCTCGTGTCTTAGTCGATTAATTACACCTAATTAATCATTCCCATATTAATTATCCCTAATTAATATCAAGTTTTCCATAACATGGGTAGACCTAACTCAATAGGTAAATTCCCATGGGGTAGACCTAACTCAATAGGTAAATTCCCACTTATGGTAATTTATTTTTATGGTATGCTTAATCATACCCAATCATTCATTTATTAACATATTTACCAACCCCATCGTTCCCCACGTAAATCGTTCTCATTTCATGACATAATAAAAGGGGAAGATCCATCACAAATATCATGGGTTTAGCATATAACTTTGTCATGGGTTAAGAGGATGTCAACTTGCATATATGAACACATATTAACCCAACCACATTTAACCCAAACTTGCATATTACCATACACATGATTTGCATAACATGTTGCATATGAGCTTGCATATTATCATACACATATTTTGCATAACATGTTGAACTTGCATATAGGCATTCTCATAACTTGCATAACATGTTAAACATGCATTTAAGCATACACATAACTTGCATAAGCATTCACATACTTGCATAAGCATCCACATACTTGCATAAGCATTCACATACTTGCATAAACATGCATAACTTGCATATCATGTCATTTAAGCATATACATATCTTGCATAAGCATTCATATACTCGCATAAGCATGCATAACTTGCATATCACATAAATCTTGCATTTAAACATATACATGACTTGCATAAGCATCCATACACTTGCATAAGCATGCATAACTTGCATATCACTTTAAACTTGCATTTAAACATATACTTATCTTGCATAACTTACTTTATTAAACATGCATAATTCCACTCATTAAATATGCATAAATCCACTTGTTAAGCATGCATATACCAACTTGTTAAACATGCATAAATCAACTTATTAAGCATGCATAATCCAACTTATCAAATATGCATAAACATAGAACAACATAGAGTAACATATCATTATACATGATTCAAACTCACTAATCCGCATTTAAGACCATAAGCCTCATTACACCCAATCTACTTACTTTAACAATTGATGTTAAAGTGATAGAAACTCACCAAACTCAAAATTAACCAACTTATGAAGAGGAATTAGTTGCTAAATATGAAGATGGTGATGATTAGAGAATGATTTGAGAGGGATTAGCTTGAAACTTCCTTCTTAGATTAATGGAGACTCCTTCTAGGATTTAATTTGGCGGCATGAGGCCTTCATTTCTATTTTTAGTATGGATTAAGGTAGGTTTAGGGTGTATTTATAGATTAAGAGAGTGTTTTAGGCCCTTAGATTAACCCTAGATTAAATTAGGTCCGTTAGATTTAGGAAATCTCTAGAACCCAGCCCAGCCCTAGCCAGAAAACCAGATCTGGTGCACCCAAGCACCCTGGTTCGACACGCCATGTCGACAGGCAAGTCGACAGGCATGTCGACACCCCTGTCGACAGGCCTGTCGACAGCCCTGTCGACATGCTTAGGGCGGGAATCTTCCCGCCTGGCCCCGCTGGTTCTAATTTTAAATCTGAATTTAAGTTTCTAAATCTGTTTTTAGCTCTAATTTTTCTGCAAACTTCTTTGGGCCATAACCGGGCCATACGGACTCCGATTCTCGAAAACTCGGACTCTATTTCGCGTATTTTTCCGAGACGAACGCAATAACGCAGCCCGTTACCCCCAATTCCCACGTCTGAGATTATTTATCCTGTAATTAGTGAATTTTAGTATTAACTAAAATTCGGGGTGTTACATTCTCCCCTCCTTAAAGGATTTCGTCCCCGAAATCTCTAAGCTAAGGAGAATGAATATCCTACCATCCAAACATCCATCTACTCAATCCATCAAACACGGGCATCCATTGTCCTTAGAACAATTTCTAATGATGTATGAGCATATGCAAAGAGTGTGTGTATATGTTCCCTATCTAATGTATGAGCATATGCAAACCATGATAGTGCCATGCATCCATTATGTATGCGAAAGAACCCTATCGACACATACAATATCTACATGAGTGCACAATCATTCACCAAAATGCATCATCCATGTGATAACACAACCATTATACATCCATAAATATATCTTCCTACACACAATTTTATGCAATATGCAATATGAAGTGACTGAGCCGATCTAGTGCCTAGAGTGTGTGTATATGCATCCACGAGCAACCACTAGCAAACACTTGCATCCACTTGCATCCATCAACCATAACATGTCTCAAACACATGTTTCAACCATAGGTTTACCCTATCTAAAGGTCAAAGGTACTAACGAGAGGACATACCAAAGATAAGATAAGTACTAGACAAGCGATAAAAGACATACCCTCAAAAAGAAATGGGTATAATGAACGCATCTTCGCTTCCGTCTCCCAAGTTGCGTTGCTCTCATCTTCTCCCCATTGCACTTTGACTAGTTGAACCTCTCTGTTCCTCAATTTCCTAGTTTCTGACCCAAGGATGCGAGTAGGAGCTCGTCGGATAGTCGCATCACGCTCTATCTCTATATCTCTAAGCAAGCTCGGCTCTACCACCTCTGCGGTCTCATGTAAGCATTTCCTCAGATGTGATACATGGAATACATCATGAACACCACTAAGTCTGTCGGGCAACTCCACCCTATATGCCATTCGTCCAATCCTTTCCTTGATAGGAAACGGCCCAACAAACCTCGGTGCTAACTTCCCAACGGATCTGAAGCGAACAACATTTCTTAACGGAGATACCTTAATAAAAACCATATCCCCAACCTCAAACTCAAGATCCGTCCTTCTCTTGTCCGCATAATATTTTTGCCTATCCTGCGCTGCTTTCATCCTTCTTCGAATCAAATCGATCTTCTCAGAAGTCTCCCTAATCATATCAGGCCCAAGCAAGATCTTATCCGTAGATTCCCACCAACATGTAGGTGATCGACAAGGCCTTCCATAGAGAGCTTCGAAAGGAGCCATACCAATACTGGACTGAAAGCTGTTATTATATGCGAACTCCACCAATGGAAGATGCTCTTCCCATGTACCTCCAAAATCTAAGATACAAAGCCTCAAAAGGTCTTCTAGGACACGATTCACCCTCTCAGTCTGGCCGTCCGTCTGAGGATGATATGCGGTGCTCAAACACAATTGAGTTCCCACTGCTTCCTGTAAACTTCTCCAGAACTCACTATTGAAGATAGGATCTCGATCACTCACTATGCTAGAGGGTACCCCATGCAATCGAACTATCTCTCGAAGATATACTGAAGCTAGCCATGGAGCAGTCCTCTTACTCTTCACAGGTATGAAATGGGCGCTCTTAGTAAGTCTATCTACCACCACCCAAATTCCTGTATTACCCTTCCTCGATCTGGGTAACCCGTCAATAAAATCCATCGAGACGCTATCCCACTTCCATTGCGGAACCTCCAATGGGTGAAGCAACCCACCTGGTTTCCTTTGCTCCGCCTTCACTTGCTGGCACACCAAACATAGAGCGACATACTCGGCCACATCTTTCTTCATACCGGCCCAGAAGAAAACCCTCCTCATGTCTTGGTACATCTTATCCCCACCGGGATGAATGGTCATCCTAGAACGGTGTGCGTCATCAAGAATAGCCTTCCTCAAACCCTCGTCTTGCGGTACGCAAAGTCTACCGTCTCTACGCAAGCACCCCCTATCGTCTAGGGTGTACCTACTCAAATGGCTGGACGACTCCCCCCTTATGAGCTTCTCTATCAACTCAACCAACTGTGGGTCGCCCCTCTGTGCTTCTCCAATCCGTCCCAAAAGAGTAGGTCTAACTTCCAAGGAAGCTAGCAAACCGGGTACATAATCAATGGAAGGTCTGAAATCAAACATCGAGATAAATTCCAAGCTTCGTCGTTCCACGAACAATGGACTCAAGGACAACCTCTTCCTACTCAAGGCGTCCGCCACCACATTACCCTTGCCAGGGGTATATGCTATCTCGAAATCATAGGATGCTAAGAATTCCATCCACCTTTGCTGTCTCAGATTCAAATCCTTCTGAGAAAACAAGTACTTTAATGATTTGTGGTCGGTGAACAACTCGAATCTCTCACCAAGAAGATAATGGCGCCAAATCTTAAGCGCAAATACAATAGCGGCCAGCTCTAGATCATGGGTAGGGTAATTTTTCTCATGTGCCCTCAACTGCCTTCCACCATAGGCTATTACCCTTCCCTCTTGCATTAAGACTGCGCCAAGTCCTGTCCCACAGGCATCGGTATAGACAACAAATGGCTTGCTCCCATCTGGCAACACTAAAACTGGAGCCGTGGTTAAAGCTCTCTTTAACCGTCGGAACGCATCATCACAATCTACGTCCCATGTGAAAACAAGATTCTTCTTCGTTAAGCGGGTTAATGGGGCTGATATCTTCGCGAAGTCTTTAATAAACTTCCTATAATAACCCGCCAAACCCAAGAAACTTCTTACTTCGGTAGTATTCTTTGGAACCTTCCAATCCTGAATTGATACCACCTTCGCGGGATCCACAGCTATCCCTTCCTTGGAGACCACGTGCCCCAAGAACCGCACTTCCTTCCTCCAGAAGTGACATTTAGAGAATTTAGCCTTAAGGCTATGTGCTCGAAGAGTCTTCAACACTTCCCCAAGATGTAGGGCATGCTCTTCTTCACTCTTAGAAAATACTAAGATATCATCCACAAAGACCACCACGAATTTATTAAGGAACTCCCTGAACACCCTACTCATCAAATCAACAAAGTATGCAGGGGCGTTCGTCAACCCAAATGGCATCACCAGCCACTCATAGAAACCATCCGGAGTTCTAAAGGCAGTCTTGTCTATGCTATCCTCAGCCACCCTCAACTGATGAAACCCCGTGGCTAAGTCCAACTGAGAAAATACTGAAGCGCCAACCAACTGATCGAAAAGATCATCAATCCTTGGCAATGGGTGTCTATTCTTCTTTGTGAGCTTGTTGAGTTCTCTATAGTCTACACAAAGTCTGAGGGACCCATCCGCCTTCGTAGCAAATACTACTGGAGCACCCCACTCCGATATACTTCGCCTTATGAACCCCTTCTCAAGCAACTCCCCTACTTGCTTATGGAGTTCCCTCCTCTCACGAGGAGCCATATGGCGCACTGGTAAAGATACCGGTTTAGCATTATCCACCAAATATATTCGGAAGTCAATCTCCCGCTTCGGAGGTAAGCCCTTCACCTCCTCAAACACATCCGGATATTCCCGGACCACTCTAACAGATTGCAAACTCTCGACCGAAGCGTCAAGCGATTCAAGATAACTTAGCATAACAGAGTCCCTGGGATTACAAGAAATCTCGAGAGTGTTACCCAAGCGGGTCATGAGCCTAACAACTCTCCTTTCGCAATCAAGAACGGCACTATTAATGGATAACCAGTCCATGCCCAAAATCAACCCATAGCCCGTGAAGCCCAACACAAAAGCATCACATCTAAACTCAATGCTAAGTATAGAAATCTTCAAACCCAAACATATCATGGATAAATAAGTGGAGCCCCCAATTGGGTTTGAAACAACCAAGGGATCATCTACCAGACTGGTGTCTAAGTGCAGTAACTCAACTAATGATGATGAAATAAACGAATGCGATGCGCCTGAATCAAACAATGTACGGACAGGATGGTCAAATAGAAAAACCAGACTTTCAACGGAGATAGTTCTACCTCTTTCCTGAATTGGTGGAACCGCGAGAGCCTGTACTTGCCCCCTAGCCTGACCTGGTGCCATAAGAGCTTGCACCTGTCCTCCTGAGGTAGACCCCGTCCTTTGCCCTTTCTTAGGGCAATCCTTCACTAAATGCCCTGCTTCGCCACAGTGGAAGCAGCCAGTCTTCTTCTTCTTGCGACAATCCTTGCTTAGGTGGCCAGGTGTCCCACAATTGAAACACTTCTTCTTTTTGCCCTTGCCACCGTTGCCTTTCCCACCTTTGCTTTGTTGTTGTTGCTGAGGTCTCTTTTGATCTCCCTTCTTCTCGGGTGCCTTATTAGCATTAGGACCCTTCTCTTCCTCATACATGAGTGCCATGTCAACTAGCTTCTCAAAGGTGGCCCCCATAGGGATATGAGTCATAGCCAACCCATGCATCGGTTCATTCAAGCCTTTCACGAACCTCAAAGCCTTCTTCTCCGGTGTATTCACCATGTCTAGGCCAAACCTTGCCAATTGATTAAACTTGTTAACATATTCCTTCACCGAAAGATTTCCTTGCTTTAGAGTCAAGAATCTTTCCATATACAAGTTTTCCTCCGCCCTTGAGAGAAACTTTGCCACAAATCTTTGCCTAAAATCCGCCCAAGAGTCAACGGGGCGTTCTCCATTAGTGACCTCCCACCAGAATGAGGCCTCTCCCTTCATTAACCAAGCAGCCAACTTGACTTTCTTTCCTTCTTCCATCTCAAAGATATCTATCAACTCTTCCACCTCCTTAAGCCAATCTCTAGCCTCCACAAAGGTTTCAGATCCTTGAAAAGGTTTCCCTCCCATAGCTTTAAATTCCTTGCAAGTCTTAGCAAAAGTATCCGTGCGAGGAGGAGGGGGAGGAGGAAGATCGGGTGCTACGGTTGGTGGAGGAACATTTGCTGGACCCGTAGTGGTGGCCCTAGCCTCCATCAATCTCCTATACCATACTGGTATCGTCACACCCTCCGGAAAATTAAGATTCTCGGCCATGCTGAAACGAAAAAGGAAAGATTCAAAACGGAGAATTCGAAGGATATAGATATGGCTATTGGGGATTATGCTTCTCTTTCAAAAACTTTTCTCTTTAAAAGACATGTTTTTGAAAATATCTTTTCCAAAAATGTTTTAGAAAAATAGTTTTCTAAAAAATTTATCTGTTCCGGTAACCTTTGCTCTGATACCACGTGTAACACCCCACGCCCGCTATGGTCACTCACTAAGGGAATGCCATAGCATCGGTGGAGTATTTTAGTGAATATAGAACAGAAAAATTACAACAAGACAGATATAATTAGTACTTGAAATTTAAAAATATCATCTCACAACAGCGGAAATAAACATGTCTGGTTACATCATAAACCACGATAAAAGTCAAGTACAATATCCATCAAACTAAAGAAGTACATAATCCCATTCTCTCATACAATAGCCAGAACAAAAGAAAAGATAACTGGATAACTGGAGCTTTACATCTACCCAAGCTCCTAAAGACTGGAACAGCAATCCGATCAAGCTCTACTACCGCTAGGATCCACCGTAGGACCTGAGGGTTGGGAAAAAGATAAAAACAACGGGGTCAGACATAAGTCTGAGTGAGTCCTATAACTTTAACAATACAATCATTAAAGTAACCAGAGAAGACATAAACTTGACCTACGGTAATATCTGGGGATGAATGGCTACACTAAGCAACTTGGTAGACTTAGGATAAACTAAGATAACCGTCAGGACGCATCTACCCACCCAAGGATAATTACTAACTGCACCACACCAGTCATTCCTACTTAAAGGTTGATCCCTTACAAGGACTTAGAAAATTTCCCCAGTAGTTCCTTGTACTCCTAGCCACTACATAGGTGCCGTCTGCCCCTATCTCCACTAGGTGTACTCAGTAATTCTTACCCAGTAGTTTCGTGTACCCCTACATAGGTGCCGTCTGCCCCTATCTTCATTAGGTGTACCCACTACTCCCCATCGATCGGCTCCCTACCGTAGATACCCGTGCTGGTCCCACAGTGGGGTGTATCACTTCCCTAAAGTGGCTACCCAATACTAACGGTGCACGGCTTTATATCTACACGATGCAACAACGGCTTATCTACCAGCCCGGGCCCACACACGCATATGAAACCCGTTGGACTTGCGTTGCCACCGCTAACCCGTTTTGGCCTCTTATAATCAAGCCCAATATGCGTGTCCCGTCACTCGACATGGGTCGAGCCCACAAAGATACGTTTGGGATATTGGTTGAAATGGGCCCCCAACAAGCTACCCACCTAAGCTTGTCATATATCTAGTGTATCCCACTTAACCCTTTAATCATGTTTAATTACATGTTTCTCTTGGTTAAGTATTCTAATCGTATTTTCTATTGCCACCCAAGGCAACCCACTAGATTCCACATGCCACCCAAGGCAACCATTAAATTTCCACATGCCACCCAAGGCACCCACTTAACCCCTCATGTCCCACTACATGCTATTATGGTTAAGTGTTTCTTAATTAATTAAGACCGTGATCTCCCATAAAGACCTCCCACATTAGACTGGCTGTTATGACCGCCTGGTTAAGCCGGTAGAATCCGGGCAGTCTTACGTCATAACAGAGTCTAACCTCGTGTCTTTACCTTAATCACGTATTTAATTTATGGCTAAGACCTCTCACATTGGGCTAACATTTATAGCAACTGGTTAAGCCGGTCGGGTCCGGGCAGTTTTACACTACAAATGAGTCCAACCTCGTGTCTTAGTCGATTAATTACACCTAATTAATCATCCCCATATTAATTATCCCTAATTAATATCAAGTTTTCCATAACATGGGTAGACCTAATTCAATAGGTAAATTCCCATGGGGTAGACCTAACTCAATAGGTAAATTCCCACTTATGGTAATTTATTTTTATGGTATGCTTAATCATACCCAATCATTCATTTATTAACATATTTACCAACCCCATCGTTCCCCACGTAAATCGTTCTCATTTCATGACATAATAAAAGGGGAAGATCCATCACAAATATCATGGGTTTAGCATATAACTTTGTCATGGGTTAAGAGGATGTCAACTTGCATATACGAACACATATTAACCCAACCACATTTAACCCAAACTTGCATATTATCATACACATGATTTGCATAACATGTTGCATATGAGCTTGCATATTATCATACACATATTTTGCATAACATGTTGAACTTGCATATAGGCATTCTCATAACTTGCATAACATGTTAAACATGCATTTAAGCATACACATAACTTGCATAAGCATTCACATACTTGCATAAGCATCCACATACTTGCATAAGCATTCACATACTTGCATAAACATGCATAACTTGCATATCATGTCATTTAAGCATGTACATATCTTGCATAAGCATTCATATACTCGCATAAGCATGCATAACTTGCATATCACATAAATCTTGCATTTAAACATATACATGACTTGCATAAGCATCCATACACTTGCATAAGCATGCATAACTTGCATATCACTTTAAACTTGCATTTAAACATATACTTATCTTGCATAACTTACTTTATTAAACATGCATAATTCCACTCATTAAATATGCATAAATCCACTTGTTAAGCATGCATATACCAACTTGTTAAACATGCATAAATCAACTTATTAAGCATGCATAATCCAACTTATCAAATATGCATAAACATAGAACAACATAGAGTAACATATCATTATACATGATTCAAACTCACTAATCCGCATTTAAGACCATAAGCCTCATTACACCCAATCTACTTACTTTAACAATTGATGTTAAAGTGATAGAAACTCACCAAACTCAAAATTAACCAACTTATGAAGAGGAATTAGTTGCTAAATATGAAGATGGTGATGATTAGAGAATGATTTGAGAGGGATTAGCTTGAAACTTCCTTCTTAGATTAATGGAGACTCCTTCTAGGATTTAATTTGGCGGCATGAGGCCTTCATTTCTATTTTTAGTATGGATTAAGGTAGGTTTAGGGTGTATTTATATATTAAGAGAGTGTTTTAGGCCCTTAGATTAACCCTAGATTAAATTAGGTCCGTTAGATTTAGGAAATCTCTAGAACCCAGCCCAGCCCTAGCCAGAAAACCAGATCTGGTGCACCCAAGCACCCTGGTTCGACACGCCATGTCGACAGGCAAGTCGACAGGCATGTCGACACCCCTGTCGACAGCCCTGTCGACATGCTTAGGGCGGGAATCTTCCCGCCTGGCCCCGCTGGTTCTAATTTTAAATCTGAATTTAAGTTTCTAAATCTGTTTTTAGCTCTAATTTTTCTGCAAACTTCTTTGGGCCATAACCGGGTCATACGGATTCCGATTCTCGAAAACTCGGACTCTATTTCGCGTATTTTTCCGAGACGAAAGCAATAACGCAGCCCGTTACCCCCAATTCCCACGTCTGAGATTATTTATCCTGTAATTAGTGAATTTTAGTATTAACTAAAATTCGGGGTGTTACATTGGCCATGTTTGGTAATAGCGTTGGAGAAAGGAATGGGAAATGAGAAATAGGGTTACACACGTTAGTTTACGGTTTTACCCTCCGAAACCAGCCACAACAACACAAATAAGCGTTGGCAATAAAAAAATTACAATTATGTATTTTTGGCAACACTTTTTTAATATAGCAATGCTTATTCTTGTTATTGCACTACAACACAAATAAGTGTTGGCGATTGGAAAAAAAAAGGTCACCAAATGGCCATTATGGTGTAGTGCCAGTTCCCTTTTTTGGAGATAGATATTAATTTTTGTTTTTCATATGCTATTTCCAATTACTGTAAATTTCCATGCAAAATTAGGCATACTAATTATTTTTCCGTTATTTCCACAGTTCACTGTAATTCTTTTTACAACATAGTAAATTTTCCATCGAATTGCAGTCTTGAGAATATACGCATAATCACTGTCAAATTTACAATTTTAATATTCCAATAATTCCCACACCCAAATAGAAAGTTAATGGAATAGATTCATACAAAAGTAACATTCTTAACGTACTTAAGGAATGGATTACATCACAATTACCATAATTTCAATTATTCATTATGTTAAGAATTATGGGGAATTGAAATGATAATATACCGTTACCAAAAGGTATAATTTAAATCCATTCTCCTGACTTCTTTCCAATTCTCGAATCTTATTCATATCTGCTACCACGTAATCTTCCTAATTGAATCTAATATTAAAATAACCATGGATTTCCAAATACGACGCTAAAAGAATGAAGGAAATCCTAATAATTAAGATTCACAAAAATTACCTCATGCGGGTGAGAAACCTGAACACCTATATCGTAGATCTATATTTCTTTGTCTTCAAATCTTGAATTATAATCCCTAAAACTAATATTCTTATTTCTAAATGATTTGGAGAAGAAAGAAAATGACAGAGCCTTGGCGTCGTCTCAGAGAATATGAGTTGGAAGCTAGGCTCTGCTAGTCTATTTATAGGTGCACGGAAGATTCTTGTTCGTCGGATTAAATATAATATAATTAGAGCCGTTTAAATCAAAAATTCATGTCAAATTCATGTCAGTTTACCCAGCATTGGGTTGACCCGGTTCTAAGGTGGGTCGACACCCGGGTCGACTCATTAGCTGGGCCATTTATGTTAATTCTACCATAATTTTTTTTTTAACTTTAACTGCAACGTACCTTTTCCTTTCTAAATATTCTTATGTAAATTAATTTCTTCCATTTATAAGGCATGTTTAATGTTTAAACTTAAAACTTGCGTGCATATATTCTTGTATAACTCTACAAATCTTTGTTCATTAATCACTTCCCCATACTAGCTTCGTTTAGGACAAGTCATATATGAAAATAAATTAGAAAATTGCCACGAACACAATGGTACATGTTCCGTGACCAACTTCTAAAATCATAAAACATCGATATGTTCCTAAAACTAATTAAATATATACAAAAATACGGGGTGTTACAATGATAGGTAGTGCTAAGTCGTTGTTGTGTCCCCAATGCCTTATACAGGCTCCTCTAAAACTCGTTGGTAAAGATGGGGTTTCTATCACTAACAATACTAGAGGGAACACCATAATGTCAGATGATCTCCCTGAGATACACTGATGCCAAAAGATTTGTCGTCTGCTTACTCTTAACTATGATGAAATGAGCGCTCTTAGTCAACTTATTGACTATTACACAAATATTGGTGTTGCCTTTCCTTAACCTAGGCAATCCATCTATGAAGTCCATCAAGATGCTATCCCAGTTCCACAGTGGTACATCCAGAGGCTGAAGCAATCCACTAGGTTTTCTTTTCTCGGCCTTCGCTCTCTGACTAGTCATACATCTAGCCATATACTCTACCACATCTTCCTTCATCCATATCCAATGAAAGACCCTCCTCATGTCTCTATAAATCTTATCACCTCCCGTCATCCAAGAGTGATGAGCCACCTCTAAAACTGATCTCCATAATTCATTAACTCGAGAAACATATAATTTTCCATCATGACGTTGCTACCCTCACTCATCCATAGAATACCTAGCAAGCTGACTAGATGTCTCTCCTCTACTGAGTCGGTATATGATATCCATTAACTGTTGATCCTCGCACTGTCTGGATCTAGTGCGTTCTAAGAGAGTAGGTCGCACCTCCAATGATGCCAATAATCCTTGTGCATAATCCGTAGCAGTCTAAAATTGAATGATGAGATTAAATCCAAACTCCGCCACTCTACGAACAACAGACTCTAGTTCATCCTCTGCCTGCTCAGTGCATCTGCCACTAGATTCCCTTTCCCTGGGGTATTTGATATCTCAAAGTCATAGGACGCAAGAAACTCCATCTAGCGCTGCTGTCACAAATTACGATCCTTTTGCGAAAACAAGTACTTGAGGAACTTATATTCAGTGCATAGCTCAAACCTCTTACCTAATTAATAATGTCATCAACTTAAGCACAAACAATATCGCCACTAGCTCCAAATCGTGGGTAGGGTAATTCTTCTCATGTACTCTCAGTTGTCTACTCTCATAGCAGACAACCCTACGCTCCTGCATAAGCACCGCACCTAATCTCATGCCGCAAGCGTCCGTATATACAGTGAACATCTCTGTACCATCCGTAAGAGTCAATACTGGAGCTGATGCGATTGCCTTCTTCAACCTCAAGAATGCATCCTCGCAGTCAACATCCCAAGCAAATACTTAATGAACTTTTGACGGTATCCCATCAAACATCCTCACTTCTTTAACACCTCGCATTTTTAATTGATAATAGTGTAACAACCCGCATTTTACGTATCAGTGGATTGTAAAATATTTTTCTTTTATTCCCTGAGGGTTGGATCATTCTCATATTTTGATATGTTGTTTACGGGGATGTGAGACATGTCTATAATTTTTACCAATTTTATTTGTGACCATTTCCCCCCTCTAAGTTTTGAATAGGGTATAACTTTTGACTGGGATCGAATTAGGTGTTGAACTCAATTTCATTGGAAAGGAAATGGTGTTGCCAATTCTGTAGAATGGTCACACTAAAGATTTGGTTCAGCGGTTTGGGAGGAATCGATGTTTTAGTGTTTCACGAATTATGTTCAGGTTTTATAAGCCGTTGATGGACTGACTCGGTGTGGCCCATCAGTGGGCTGATGGGAAGCTATAAATAGGGGGTTAGAGGCACGGTGAATAGTTTACTGTCTTCGTTCTCTCATTTGGTTGAGCTCGTGATCCTCCTTGCTCAGTCAAATACACCGTTCCACCATTAAAATCTAGATCTAAGGAAGAAGATCGAAGATCTACATCCATAAAAGCAAGATCAACATCAAGAGAAGTGAGATTTCATCAAATTGAAGAGTTTGAAGCTGATTCTTCTCTATGCGGATTTATAATCAAGTGTTATCTTGTTGTTTTGATGATTTGGTGAGTGATAAACATCTCTTACACGGATTCAATCAGTGTATGGGTTGTTTGTTCATATTTTCATCATTTTTAGTTATTTTCACCTACATCAACTTAATGTTAAGTATATTTTCATTTGAATCACCATAGGATCTAATCTAGCAACTTAAAACTGGTAATTCTTATGTTAATTCATATGTTTATGCAAGTCAGATCCATTGTTTTATTTATTCATTCATTTATCACAATTTTGGTGAATTTTATATGATTATCAATGAATAATTATTATTTTGATGTTGTTAATGACTTCATAAAGTGTTTATGGTTGAATTAGATGAATTGGTCGCATCGATGTTATCATTTGGTGATGATTTGGTTAAGATTGGAGCTATTTTGGTCAGATCTGGAGTCGGTCGTTTTCTTAGGTCGGGCATTTTTCATGGGTCGGGTTGTGTCTTCTTCTCCAAGAAATGAAGCTTAGGTCGTTGGTGCATTGGTCAGGTCGTTGAAGAGCATGGGTCGTTCGTGTTCGTAAAGCATGGGTCGTTCGTGTTCGTAAAGCATGGGTCGCCCGAAACATGTTGAAGCATCGGGTCGTTCGGAGATAGGTCAGGTCACAGGAGGTTCTCTGGAATCGGGCCGTTGGTCTTACGGATAAAGTCGGTTCGTTGGGTGACACAGGGAGTCAGGTCGTTGGGTGACCCAGGGAGTTAGGTCGTTGGGTGACCCAAGGAGTTAGGTCATTGGGTAACCCAGGAAGTTAGGTCGTTGGTAACCCACAAAGTCGGGTCGTTGGGTGACTTAAGGAGTCGGGTCGTTGGGCGAACCAGGAAGTTAGGTCATTGGTGACCCAGGAAGTTAGGTCGTTAGATGACCCAGGAAGTTAGGTCATTGGAGACCCATAAAGTCGAGTCGTTTGGTGACCTGATGAGTCGGGCTGAAACACTGTGAATCGAATATTGGCTAAATGATGTATGTTTTTGGGTCGTTGGTGGTTGTGACTTCAAAGTGAATTCAAGGGAAAATGTCAAAGTGATGTGATGCCTTCATTGATCGTCGTAATGCGACGAATGTGAAGACGACTCCAGAGGTGAGTTCGTGGGTGATGGTTACTCGGGAATTGAACTTCAACTAATGAACGGTCACCAGTCTAGATGGCTAGAGATATCAAAGATTGAGAAATTATCGTTGTCGTTGGTTCTAGAGGATTCAAAGCAGGGGTATAATGGGGAAGCCCAAAAGACTAGAATTGACTGGTCGAGTACCCTGGGCAACTCGAGGGGCCTAGATACGTTTCATCATATGGCGTATGGAGTTTTGCTAGAGCCGGGGTTACCATTAGCCCTCGACAATTGATGACAAATTGTTTAGCCGGTCAAACGATTAACGATGGTTTCAAAGCGGATTGACGGTGATAGCCAGATTCATTGATGATGATTGTTTTGCTTGTATCATCTTGTATCAATTATTCAACATCAGAGGAGATACCTCTTGGGTGCTTGTTTGATGTTGGTTTGGGCCTTCGGGGCTTGTGCTTAAGGGATGTCGATATCGAGTAGGATGGTCTATGCTTGATAACTGATTGTTATGGATGTATTGTACTTTCTAAAATTCTTGTTTTGTAAAGGCTATCACTGTCAGGTGTGGGGAAGATGAGTTTTGGTTTCTTCTCTGATGTTTCGGGTAGATTGATTGGTTAATCTACATATTCTCATATACTCTGTTGATGATATTAGATAGTTGTTTTATCGCTCATTAAGACTGTTGTTTGACTCAAGGTTTTGTGCTTCCTTTTATTACCTTGGGTTGTTCTTCCAATTGTGGGTGGGAAGATTGAGTAGCAGGTTACAGGTAGCCTAGATTAATGAGGACGATGTTGCTGTGAGATGTCGAGCAGGAGACTGGTGTTTATTTTGCTATTAACTAGTATTTGTGTTTTGGCTGTTTGTTGAGTATTGTAGTGAGCCCAATTTGTACAGACATTTGTGTTGTAAATCAAATTCTTATGGATATGCTTTATAGTTGTTATGAAAGTTTCAAGTTTCTGCTCAGATGTGCTCCACTGTCATTGCATGTTTTATATGTTCTATTATGTTTTATCCTTGCGCTGTGAGTTATACGACATGTTCTGCATTGTGTTTGCCTACCTTGATGATCGTCCATAGCTGCCTGACACACCTTTCAACGTATTATTCCTCTTGTTTAGTGCAGAAGTTATGGGCGGTCATCACATTTGGTATCAGAGAGGTTATCAATTTTAGCCAACGTTCGAAGATGCAATAACGTATGAGAGACGTACTTGTAGATTTATAATGGATGTATACTATATATTAGTATATAGTAATCATGTTTGAACTCCATTAGCAGTTTTCTTGTAAGTGGCTAATCATTCTATATTGCAGATTTAGAATGAGTCGTCGACCATCAAGACACGCTGCTAGGGAGGAGACTGTTTCTGGAAGGGGAAATGGCGGTGTACCAGACTACCCAGCCATGTTCGAGGCTATGATGGCAGCAATCATGAGGAGGGCTCCCGCTCTAGATACAACTACAGTAGATGTAGGGGTTCTAGTGTAGGTACCCAGGGAAATGGATTTCGCAAAGCGGTGCAAGGACTACACATCTCTGGGAGGGAAACCGTTTAAGGGGACATAGCCGACTGAAGAGGGTCAGAGATGGTTGGATGCTTGTGTGAGGATTTTTGGAGACTTGGGAATAGATGATGCAACAAGGAGGAAGCTTGCATCGAGACAATTGCATGGTTGAGCCATGGACTGGTGGAACTCTATCACTTTGGTGACTCCGGAGGATGAGATCACATGGGATCAGTTTAGAGTCAAGCTCGAGACGAAGTTTATCTCTACTGCTCAAAAGTCTGTTTTGTTCAAAACGTTTGTGGAATTGAAGTAGAATGGTCGACCAGTGCTTGAGTATGTTTCTGATTTTCAGGCTTTGTCCAAGTACGCTCATTCGTATATTGTCTCTCCTTATCAGAAGAACGAGAGGCTTTTTATGGGTTTGGATACTTATATTAGGAGGTCGTTTTTAATCATCTAGATGGCCCATATGAGAAGATAGTGGAAAAAGCCATGAGACATGAAAGCTTGTTTCCGAAGGAAGGAACCCCTGTTGCTGCAACCTAGGAAGCTACAAAACCACAATAGGGTGGTAATAATAATAAGAAGAGGAAGTAGCAACAACAGAAAGTAAAGGATAGCAAAAAGAAACCTAAGAATGAGGTGGTTTGCTTTAACTACTGGAAGAAGGGCCATTATTCTATGGATTGTAAGAATCTGAAAGTTGAGAAGAAGTGATTCAAGTGTGGAAAGTTAGGGCATGACAAGAAAGATTGTCTAGAACAAGCCAAAGGAAAGCAGATAGTGAAGTCTTATGCTTTAGGAGCTGCACCATCGTCTTCAAGGGCTCCTACTACAGAGGAGAAAAGGAAGGGTGTCATCGTCTAAGGTACTATTTCAGTTAAAGGTGTTCAGTTCATGTGTTGCTTAATACTGGAGCATAACATTCCTTCATTTGTAATGAGCTTGTGCGCCGCTCGGGTTTGGAACCCGAGATTTGTGATAGACCTCTGGGTGTGACTAATCCAGTTAGGGGTTCGCCCAACCTTTGTACGCTTTGTCGTGGTCTAGTGTTATCGAGTCATGGTTGGTCTTTTGTGTGTAATTACTTTGTTTTGAACTTTGCAGGGTTTGGGATCATCTTGGGCATGGATTGGACAAAGAGGGATGCAACAAGAGTAAATTGCGAGAAGCTTGAGGCGAGAGTCGGGGACATGGAAGGGCGAAAGGTTTTGATTCAGTGTAATCCCCAAGATGGTGTCTTCGTGGGCTTTTTATATTTTCTTGGGATTCCACATGTAGACTTGTCATCTGTGCTAATCGCTAATGAGTTTGAGGATGTCTTTGAGGAAGTCAAAGGTTTATCGCCGCAATAAGAGATTGCGTTTAGAATTGATTTGGTCGAGGGTGCTAGATCTATCGTCATGCCCCTTAGGCGGATGGCGCCTAAGGAACAGCGAGAGTTAGAGGTGAAAGTTCGTGACCTTTTGGGAAAATGATTTATTCGGAGGAGTGTATCCGAATGGGGTGCACCAGTTGTGTTTGCAACCAAGGCTGATGGATCTTTAAGATTGTGTGTGGACTGTCGTGAGCTGAACAAGGTGACCAAGAAGAACAAGTATCCACTGCCAAGGATACATGACTTGTTCGACCAGCTTCACGAAGCCAAAGTGTTTTCTCAGATGGATTTGGCAACCAGATTTCACCAATTGAGAGTGGCAAAGCATAGTGTGCCAAAGATTGCTTTTAGATCACCATCTGATTTCTTCGATGGTTGGTGATGCCATTCGGGTTGGCTAACACACCAACGTATTTTGCAGATCTTATGAATAGGGTTTTCAGAGATCAGTTGAACAATTTAGTACTTGTATTCGTGGATGATATTCTTATTTACTCCCGGAACGAGGAAGAACATAAGACGCACTTGCGAGTTGTTTTGGAAATCTTGCGAAAGCATCAGCTGAGAGCTAAGTTTTCAAAGTGTCACTTCTAGAAGAGCAAAGTGAGGTTCTTAGGCCATGTTGTTTCTGGTAATAGAATAACAGTTGACCCTGCTAAAGTGGCAGCAATCCAGGAACGTGATAGACCTAAGAATGCGACGGACGTGAGAAGTTTCATTGGATTGGCAGGTCATTACCGACAGTTTATCAAGGATTTCCTAAAGATAGCTGCTCCGTTAATAGGATGGATGAAAAAGAACCAAGTGTTCACATGGGATGCAAAGTGTGAGCAAACTTTTGGAATCCTAAAAGCGAGATTGACAAGTGCTACTATTTTAACCATTCCAAGTGAGAATGAAGAGATGGTGGTATACACCGATGCATATGGTACTGGACTTGAAGATAAAGTTGTGGCCTACGCAAGTCAACAACTGAAGCCGCATGAAAGGAACTATCCAACTCATGATTTGAGTTGGCAGCGATTGTGTTTGCTCTGAAGATGTGGAGATATTACCTGTTGGGTGTTCAATTCGAGTTGTTTACGGATCACAAGTCGTTGAAGTACCTTTTCTCCTAAAAGGATCTGAAATCTTCGGTAGCAGCGATGGTTAGAGTTTCAGGCATCATATGATTTTGGCATAGCCTATACTCCCAGTAAAGGTAACGCAGTAGCAGATGCGTTGAGTCGAAGACACACAAGTTTGGGAGTGATGTTTTCAGAATAGAAAAGCCTCGAGTACGTGGTAGGATTTTATTTCAGACCATGGTTTGAGTTGGAACCTGAAATGCTGGCAAGCTTATCGATAAGACCAACTCTCATCGAAAGGATTGGCGAGAGCCAAAAGAGAGATGCAAAGATTGTCAAGTTTATCTAGAAGTTGGCACCCAAGAATAAAAAGTATGAGGTCGATCGAGAAGGTTGGTTTCGAAAGCAAGGACGACTTGTTGTTCTTGATATCGACGGACTAAGAGATGAGGTTCTGAAGGAATGTCATCACTCGAAGTTAACGACTCATCCTGGTGGTAATAAGATGTATCAGGACATGAAACGAGTCTACTACTGGGAAGGGATGAAAAGAGATATTGGATAGTTCATTTCCAAGTGCATGAACTGTCAGTTAGTGAAAGCTGAATAGAAGAATCAGAGTGGATTGCTTCAGCCATTGGAAGTTCCTACGTGGAAGTGGGAGCAGATATCGATGGATTACCCAGAACCAGGGCAGGAAACGAAGGAGTTTGGGTCATCGTGAATCGGTTGACCAAAAGTGCAAGGTTTATTACTATTAAATCGAATAGGACGGAATCAAAGTTGGCTGAGTTTTATATTAAATTGGTAGTTCGATTCCATGGTATCCCGAAGAGCATGGTGAGTGATTGAGATCCATTGTTCACGAGTGGATTTTGGAAAAGTTTGCAAGAGGCTTTGGGAACCGAGTTGTGTTTGAGTACATCTTATCATCCCAAAATTGTTGGTCAAACCGAGAGGGTTAACCGAATTTTGGAAAATCTCCTAAGAGATTGTGTATTGTATTTCGAGGGATCGTGGGAAGACCATCTACATTTAGTTGAGTTTGCATATAATAATAGCTACCAGTCGAGCATTGGGATGACACCATACGAGTCGTTGTATGGAAGACCATGTATTTCTCCAGCATGTTGGTTAGAAACTGGAGATAAGTTGAAACTTAGGCCCGATATGATTAGAGAGACATCAGATTGTATCAAGATTGTTCGACAATGGATGAAAGCAGCCCAAGACCGTCAGAAGAGTTATGCCGACAAGCGTCGAAAAGATTTGGAATTCGACATTCGCGATACGGTATTCGTGAAGATTTCGTCGCGGAAACATGTTGTTTGGTTCAGAAGTAAAGGAAAGTTGGCTCTAAGATTCGTTGGACAGTTCTCGATAATCGAGCGAATTGGAAAGCTCGCGTATAGATTGGAGTTAGCCAAGAAGATGTCAGGTGTGCATAACATTTTCCATGTGCCGTTTCTACGGAAGTGCGTGCATGATTCGATTTTGGTGGTATCTCCAGAACATTTTGAAGATCTAGAAGTAGAAACCGTAGTTGCGAGACCTCGTAAGCCGTTTCGTGTGGTGGGGAATGACACGAAATAGCTTAGGAGGAAGTCAGTTAAGTTAGTCAAGTTACAATGGAGTGAGGATGGCGATGATTGTACATGAAAGACGGAAGAGAGTATGAAGACGACCCATCCAGAACTCTACGTTGGTATGTCCCATGAGTGTTTGTGTCATTCTTACCTTAGTGTAACTTGTACTATTGTTGTTGTTGTTGATAGAATTCCTCATGCTAGGATAAGGCAATGAATGCATGGCTTGATGGATGCTAGTTTGGATGGTAAAATTGGCTGCTTATGGATGATAGGCATGCATAATTGTTTTGGTTGTTTATGTTTGTTTGGAATTATAGAGGCGAAATTCCTAAGGGGGGAGAATGTAATAACCCGCGTTTTATGTATCGGAGGATCGTAATATATTTTTATTTTATTCCGTGAGGGTTGGATCATTATCAAATTTTTATATGTTGTTTATAGGGATGTGAGACATGTCCATAATTTTTACCAATTTTTTTTTTTGATAATTTTGCCCCTATCAGTTTTGAAAAGGGCATAACTTTTGATTGGGATCGAATCAAGTGCTGAAATCGATTTCTTTGGAAAGTAAATTTTGTTTCAAATTTCGTAGAGTAGTCACATTGAGGATTTGGTACAACGGTTTGGGAGGAATCACTATTTTAATTTTTCACAATTTCTCTTCAGGTTTTATAAGCCATTTATGGGCTGATTTGGTAAGGCCCATTAGTGGGCTGATCTGAGGCTATAAATTGGGGGTTAGAGGCATGGAGAATAGTTTACTTTCTTCATTCTCTTATTTGGTTGAGCTGTAATCCTCCTTGCTCAATCAAATACACCTTTCACCATTAAAATCTAGATCTAAGGAAGTCGAATATCTACATCAATCAAAGCAAGATCTAAATCAAGAGAAGTGAGATTTCATCAAATTGAAGAGTTTGAAGTTGATTCTTCTCTGTCCAGATTTAGAATCAAGGGTTTTCTTGTTGTTTTGAAGATTTGGTGAGTGATAAACATCTCTCACACGGATTCGATCAAGTATATGGATTGTTTGTTCATATTTTCATCATTTTAAGTTGTTTTCACTTAGATTTACATCATGGTAAGTATATTTTCATTTGAATCGCCATAGGGTCTAATCTAGCAACTTAAAACTGGTAATTCTTATGTTTATGCAAGTTAGATCCATTATTTTGTTTATTCATTCATTTATCCTGATTTTGGTAAATTTTATATGATTATCGATGAATAATTATCATTCTGATGTTGTTAATGATTTCCTAAAGTGTTTATGGTTGAACTGGATGAATTGGTCGCATCAATGTTGTCGTTTGGTGGTGATTTGGTCAAGATTGGAGCTATTTTGGTCAAATCTGGAGTCGGGTCATTTTTCTTAGGTCAGATCGTTTTTCATAGGTCGGGTCGTGTCATCTTCTCCAAGAAATGAAGCTCAGGTCGTTGATGCATAGGTCGGGTCGTCGAAGAGCATGGGTCGTTCGTGTTCATAAAGCACGGGTCGTCCGAAACATGTTAAAGCATCAGGTCATTCAGTGATAGGTCAGGTCGTAGGAGCTTCTTTGGAACTGGGTCGTTAGTCTTCTAGGTAAAGTCGGGTCATTGGGTGAACCAGGGAGTTAGGTTGTTGGGTGACCCAGCGAGTTACGTCATGTGGTGACCCAGAAAGTTAAGTCGTTGGTGACCCATAAAGTCGGGTCGTTGGGTGATCCAAGGAGTCCGATCATTAGGTAAGCCAGGAAGTTAGGCCGTTGATGACCCATAAAGTGGGTCATTGGGTGACTTAGGAAGTTAGGTCACTGGTTACCCGTAAAGTCGGGTCGTTGGGTAACCCGATGAGTCGGACTGAAACACTGTGAATCGAATACTGACCAAATGATGTATGTTATTGGCTCGATGGTGGTTGTGACTTCGAAGTGAATTCAAGGGGGAATGTCGAAGTGATGTGATGTGTTCGTTGATCATCGCAATGCAATGAATGTGAAGACAACTCCGGGGGTGAGTCGTGGATAATGGTTGCTAGGGAATTAAAGTTGAACTTATGAACTGTCATCAGATTAGATTGCTAGAGATATCGAAGGCTGATAAATTATTGTTGTCGTAGGTTCTAATGGATTCAAAACAGGGGTATAATAGGAAATCCCAAAAGACAAGAATATACTGGTTGAGTACCCTGGGCAGCTCGATGGGCCTAGATACGTTTCATCGTATGGCTGATGGAGTTTTGCTAGAACCAGGGTTTCCATTAGCCCTCGACAATTGATGGTAAATTGTTTAGTCGGTCATACGATTAACGATGGTTTCAAAGCAGATTGGCGGTGATAGCCAGAGTCATGGATGATGATTGTTTTGTTTGTATCGTCTTGTGTAGATTATTCGACATTGGAGGAGATATCTCTGGGTGCTTGTCTGATGTTGGTTTAGGCTTTCGGGGCTTGTGCTTAAGGGATGCCGATATCGATTAGGATGGTCTATACTTGATAATTGATTGTTATGGATGTATTTTACTTTCTAAAAAATTTGTTTTGTAAAGGCTATCACTCTCGGATGTGGAGAGATGAGTCTGGGTTTCTTCTCAAATGTTTCGAGTAGATTGATTGGTTAATCACATATTCTCATATACTTTGTTGATGATGTTAGATAGTTGTTTTATCGCTCATTAAGATTGTTGTCTGATTCATGGTTTTATGTTTCCTCTTATTACCTTGGGCTATTCATCCAATTGTGGGTGGACAGACTGAGTAGCAGGTTACAGGTAGTAGAGCTTAATGAGGACGATGCTGTTGTGCAATAGCGAGCAGGAGGCTGGCATATTATTTTGCTATTATCTAGTATTTATGTTTCCTATGTTTGTTGAGTGTTATAGTGAGGCCAATTTGTACAGACAGTTATGTTGTAATCCAAAGTCTTATGGATATGCTTTCTATTTATTATGAAAGTTTCAAGTTTTTGCTCAAATGTGCTTCACTGTTATTGCCTGTTGTATATGTTGTATTATATTTTATGCTTGCGCTTTGACTTATACGACAGGTGTCGCATTGTGTTTACCTACCTTGATGATCGTCCATAGCTGCCTGGCATACCTTTCAGCGCAATATTCATCTTGTTTAGTGCAGGAGTTACGGGAGGTCATCACAAATAGTTTTCATAGTATGGTCACAGAACCAGCATCATTACGTCTGTGATGATTTTTTGATTAATTTAGACCTATGATTTGCTGAAAACGGATTTAAAATAAAAAAGTTTTCTTTATATAAAGTATTACAACAAACGTGAAAAGAAGATATAAGAAGAGCACTTAGAAGAACAATGACCACCATTGTCTTTAGTCTTGTGAACAAAATCATATGTAGTCCAGTTGGTAAAAGCATCTCTCCCAAGTGAGTAGTGCAAGTTCGAGTCCCGCTGGCACTATATTTTTTGTTTCAGAGGACGGCTAATGAAATGTATATTCTAAGAGAAAATTATGTGTAAATGTAAATATATGGAAAATTATACACATAGGTAAGTATAAACATATATGTATACATGCATATGTGTATATATGTGTATGTGTGTAAAATATATACATATATATAAGAAATTCAAAATAAACACGCAATCAATAAAAATGGGAAAGAAATAAATGACGACATAATGATGTTTGAATTTTTAATAGAAATAAAGATTACGCGTATATATATACGCATAAATTTAAATGTTAAAATTAATAGTGCAAGTTAAGAGCAGGAAGCAGTAAATGTATAATAAATAAAAATGGACAAGAAGACAACTGCATTTGGAATCAAAATACATTAAAAGGAAGAAAACGGTAAATTGATAAGCGTTGCTAATTACATAGTTGAGCATCTATTATCGGACAAAGATTTGAAAGGTTGTATGCGTATATACGCGCATAAAATTTGAAATTCAAATATTAGATATGTGTTGTAAGTGAAAGATAATAATCCACATAGTGATATTTGGCAACAAAAAGAAACATTTCAGCAACATTAAACAAGAAATTAATATCACAAAAATTAACGTTAATAGCCCAGGTCGTTTAATGTTCTATTTTTTCACTGTACCTTTCATATTTTATTTTATTTAATCCGATAGACCAGAATCTACTATACACCTATAAATAGACTAGCAGAGCCTAGCCTCCGGCTCATATTTTTGAGATGATTCCAAGGCTCTGCCATTTTCTTTCCTCTCTAAATCTTTCAGAAATTAGAAAATTAGATTTAGGAAAGTCTGATTCAAGATTTGAAGGCAAAGAATGTAGAACTACAATATAGGTGTTCAAATTTCTTGTCAATGTGGGGGTAAATCCTGTGAATATGAATTATTTAGGTTTATTTCTTTCTTCCCTTATTCTTTTAGTTTTAGATTTGTAAATCCATGGTTATTTTAATGTTAGATTCAGTTAGGAAAACACAGATCTGAATAAGATTCAAGGATTGAAAAGATTTCAGGTGAGTGGATTTAAAATTATACCTTTCGGATAATGATATATTTACTGTTTACATACCCCATAATTCTTAACATATTAAATAACTTAATCTGTGGTAACTGCGTTGGATCCTATTTAAAAGAAGTTGAGAATATTGTTGTTGTAATTTGTTCAATTAATTCTCTGTTTGGATTAATAATTACAATAATTTGGAAAACATGTTAGTTTGACAGTAATTTGAAAAACATGTTAGTTCAACAGCAATTTGGAAAACATGTTAGTTTGACAGTAATTTAGAAAACATGTTAGTTTGACACTAATTTGGAAAACATGTTAATTTGGCAGTAATTTGGAAAACATGTTGGTTTGGCAGTAATTTTAAAACATATTAGTTTGTCGGTGATATGGAAAATTTACAATAATTGAAAGCAATAAATGAAAAACAGGAAATAACATCTAACTTAGAAAATAAAAGCGAAAAAGTTAGTAGTGGACTGAGTTAGTTAGATTTTGGGAAAATGGATACATTTCCATAATAGTAAAATTATTAAGAACACAGTTGCAAGAAAAGAACGGGAAAAGGGATTAGTGTGCAACATGGATTTTTTTTATCGTATTGTACACTAATCAACTAAAATTTACATGTATGTACAGAATGAAAATAAAATAAATATCTTACAACTACGGATCTTAATTGATGTACATTGTGGAAAATGATCTTTAAATTTTTTTGTTAACCAATGTAATGAAGTGTGCGAAGTGTATTCTTCAAATGTTAAAAATGAACATGATGGTAATTAAAGAAAGATTACACCAGTAAAAGTTTGGTTAATGTCAAGGAACCAAGGAATATGTGATGAATGAAGAATATAACTTATTATAATTAATTATATGAATGAGAATGTAATACAATAGGTTGGCTTGTCCTAGGGACAAGTGGAGTTTTAACATGGGTTATAATAAAGAGAACTTATTAGTAAACCATAGTTAAGAGAATTAAGTTAATAAGTAAACAATAATAACAAGTTGTGACAACACTATAAGACAAGATTTTGAGTAAATAAGTAAGAATAGCATAGATTTATTTTTAATAGACTTATAAATTGGAGTATTAAGTCTAATAAACGTAATAAATAATAAGCGGAAGACCGCTACGATGACATAGGGCTGAATAAAGAAAGTAAGTAGCCAATTGGAAGCTAATGAACCTAGTAACTTGAAATAAAATGAAAATGTGAGTAATCAAGTTAATTAGCCAACTGATGAGATAAAGCAAGTGCTTAAATGAAAGGTTAGACGTAGAATCAAATAACACATTAGTGTAATACGCTTGGACCAGTCCGCTTGCAAGAAAGTGAAGAATCCAACGTGGTAGATCATCGAGGTGTCTTGAGACATGAGAGGAGCACGTCCATCTAATTATTCTACCTGGTTATTCTACTGGTTATTCTGTCCATTTGCTCTAGGGGACTGTAGAGAAGCACGGGGTGGTAGGGTACTCCGTGGTGGTCCTCTGTTGTTGTGCATGCTCAGGCTGCACTCGCAGAAGTTGGGTCTACACGATTGCAACTAGTGAGTATACCATGACCACAACTGTAGTTTTGCAGTTAGAAGGCTGTCATGGATGACCTTGAGTTATTCAGTGATTGCCTCGTGAAGAGGATAGGTCAGGAAAAATGCATGATAGTAATCGTCGGGTACCTGTCATCGAAAGTCAGTGAGATGCAGAAAGAATAGAGCTAAACCAAGATACCATTGATCTTTCACTATCGAGATGTTGGATGAGGGGCACGCCAAATTGGATGATAGATTTTTTGCCAGGGGCATGTCACTTAGCTCTTGATGTAGTCTTTCACTAGTTGAGGGAAGGGCCTGGGTGGGACCATAGCCACCGTGAAAATGCAGCCCATACTTGGGTATCTGTGTTGTAGTCCCTTAAAGGCGGGCCTATACAAATATGGAAAGCTCCCGACCGAGTTACGTGCATTGATACAACCCTATTACAGGACTCGATGTACAGTAGGCGGTACGTTCCTGTGAGGGTCTAGATACATGCACTGGGTGATGTATCGTAGACAAGAGGGCATTACTCCGTGCTGAGGCTTGATTCAACCGAGGAGTTCGGATACAGTACTCCATACGCTTTCTTGGCATAGAAATGGTGGTTCAGCTTGGTATTAATAAGAATTTTCGTACATCGTTCGGCGTAGGATGAGAGTTGCATGTGCTGTCATGGTGTGGAGGCGGAGACCTTGCGAGGACGGTTCTATGGGGAGTACCTTGACTTGTTAGGGGCACTTACATATATATTATATTAGGACTAATCTACTAGGAGGTAGATAGGTACGACGTGAGTTTAGTGCCTTAAGTTCTGTTAACCCAAATAACCAAATAATTAAGAAAACATGTTTGAAAGATATTAGGGTTATTTCAGAATGTATAATTTGTCCAGCCACCAGAACTTTGTGTTCTTGCCGCCTCCTCAAAACATACTCGCAGGTTAGGTTTATGGAAGAGATTTGGTAGCCTTTGAACACTTATTAGGTAGTATTATTATTTAGGTAAGGCTATATTTGATGATTATATTTTATTCATTCTCTTGTGAGATGTTTTATCGGGTTCTGATATATTTTTATCTTTTTTGTTTCTGTAGGATACCAGACAAGCTAACTCGAGTTTCGATAGGTTGGGATTTTTGAACAAAATTTTCTCTATCGAAATTCAGATTGTTACATCCGGTATCAAGCTCTGATATATTTTTACAAACAGTATTGTGTAGTTTAGTGGTATGATGTTTGATTGTGTTGTGAAGTAAAATGTAAAAACCCAAACTTTTAACAAACAATAATCAATTAATGTCATTAATTAAATGAGGAATAAAATGATAAAATAAATATTAATTAGAAAAATATCGAGAATTGAGTAAAACCGACTTTATTGTTGCGTTCATTATGAAATTCTAGTTCAGATTGACTTCTAATTTGCATAAATCGGACAAGATATGAACAAGTTATAATCAAAAGAAGATTGAACTAAAAAACATATAATATATATGAAAATAAAATAAAATAGCATAGAAAGCAACGGTCATTGGGCAACCCAGCCCTTAACTAGGTCGACACAAAAGTCGAACAAGGTCTAAGGCGGGTCGACCTATGTGTCGGCCCACTTGCATGCAGGCTGGATTCGTGCATCCGAATCTGGATAGTTTTATTCACTATTCATACGCTGACTCATCTAGTGGTGCATGGTTTGATTTATAAACCTAAAATCTAATGGTTTAGAATTATTCTATATAATCTATAAATAAGCTAGCAGCCTCACTATTTTCCAACACACAAACATTCTTCATTCTTCTTCCTCCAAGCTATTTCTGAATAAAAATAAGAAGATGCTAAGGTGCTGCCAAAACGTAGATTAAAGAGATAATTCTAGTTTTTCGACAACAACAACAACAACTATTTTAGAGGATTTTCTGGATCTCTAACAACTATTGTGAGTAGTACCGTGATTTTCATATTCCTTCTAAGTTAAAGTTAAATAGATACAATAGTTGTTGTAGTAATCTAAATAAAAAGAACTTTGATAGTAAATATATATTTGATTTAAGAAGTAATAATGATTATAAGTTTATTCTTATATGTTATTTTAATTACTTCCAATTACCTGTTCACTATCAGTTATTATCTATTTGTATGTACATCTTTCTTCCTTATCCCTTTTTGTTGTTTGTTTTATTTATAGTATTATTGTGTCTTAACCGTTTGAATTGCATAGAATTGGAAAAGTATGAAATAACATTAAAAAATGGGAAATTGGGTATATTAGAATTTGCACTGTAAATTGGGATTATTATAAAGGAGGAATATGTAAGCATGAATAGATTAAACTTAATTTTATATTAAGAAAGACATGTCATTTGTAAACATGTATTTGACATTAATTTATATGCAATATGTCATTAAATAAGGAAACATGTTATTTGACTTTGATTTGTGAACATAACATTAACTTGATAAACATATTATTGATTGTAAACATGTTAATATGGCATTCTTAGCAAAACACGTAATTGACCTTAATTTGTATACATATTTATGCTAATTTGTCATTCATGTTAATTGACAGTAAAGAGGATATGTTAATTTGGGGAATACTGCAGTTTGTCATTTATGTTAATTGACATTAAAGAGGATACGTTAATTTGAGGAATACGGTAATTGACATTGATTATGGAGAATGTGTTAATTGGGGTCAATTAATTATGGAGAATATGTTAATTGGGGAATACAGTAGTTTGTCAATTATGTTAATTGACATTAAAGATTAGGTCGCACTTCCAATGATGCTAAAAAAACCAAGTAAAAAATCTGTAGATGGCCTAAAATCAAAGGTTGAGATAAACTCCAAGCTCTACCTCTCTATGAATAGAGGACTCAAGGTCAACATTTGCATACTCAATGCTCCCGTAACCACATTACCCTATCACAAAATCGTAAGACACAACGAACTCCATCCACCGTTGTTGCCTTAAGTTGAGATCCTTCTGCGAAAACAAATATTTGAGCGACTTGTGATCCGTGTAGAGCTCAAATCTCTCTCCAAGTAGATTGTGTTGCCAAGACTAAAGTGCGAACACTATTGCTGCCAATTCCAAGCCGTGGGTGGGGCCGTTCATCCCATGAACTCTCAATTTCCTACTTTCTTAGCAGACTACCCTACCTACTTGCATCAACACAACACCTAATTTTGTGCCACAAGCATTCGTGTAGACCGTAAACACCTTGCTACCATCAAGAAGAGTCAGAAAAGGGACTGATGTCAGAGACCTCTTCAAGCTCTGGAACGCATCCTCGCAATCAATGCTCCAAGTAAAAGGCAAGTTCTTCTTCGTCAGATGGGTAAGCAGAGCTGATATTTGTGCAAAGTCCTTAATGTACTTTCTGTAATAACACGTCAATCCAAGGAAACTCCTTACATCTGTCGCATTCTTTAGGGCTTTCCAGTCTTGAACTACGACAACTTTAGCGGGGTCCACCGCTATTCCATCCTTGGAGACTGCATGTCCTAGGAACCTTACTTCCTTTCTTCAGAAATGACACTTAAGAAAATCTAGTCTTAAGCTGATGCGATCTAAGAGTGCTAAGAACCCCCTCTAAATGTCTGGCATGCTCTTCCTTGCTCCTAGAGGAAACCAGAATGTCATCCACAAAAACTACCACGAACTTATTTAGATACTCCCTAAACACATGACTCATTAAATCCACGAAATATGCGGGAGCATTGGTCTGCCAAAAAGGCATGACCAACCACTCAAAGAAACCTTCTGGAGTTCTGAAAGCCATCTTGTAAATACTATCATCCGCTACCCTAACCTGATGAAATCCCGTGGATAGATCCAACTGTGAGAAAACTGAAGGCCCTACTAGTTGGTCAAACAAGTCATCAATCCTCGAATGTGGGTGCCTATTCTTCTTGGTGATTTATTCAACTTTCTATTTTCCATGCATAGACGGAGAGAGCCTTCTGCCTTGGTTGCAAAGACGACTGGAGCTCCCCACTCAGTAATGCTCCATCTAATGAATTCTTTCTCCAATAACTCACCTGCTTATTTGTTGAGCTCCTTCCTCTCAGTAGCAACCACGTGGCACACTGGTAAAGCGACTGGCTTCACATTATCCACCAAGTAAATCCAAAAATCTATCTCATGCCTCAGAGGTAATCCTTTAACTTCATCAAACACATCCGGGAAACTAGTAACTATGGGTACTGATCGAAGATCGTCATCGGAAGCATCAAGAAAATTTAGGAAACTCAACACAATTGACTCCCGCAGGTCATAAGAATTTCGAGAGTTCTACCTTAGCACTTTAGAAGTCTAACAACTCTCCTCTGACATCAAGGATAACACCATACATGACTAGTTAATCCATTCCTGGAATTAATCTGTAACCCATAAAGCCAAGAACATATACGTCACATTCAAATTCGATGCCCATAATAGAAATTCTCAAACCCCTACATGCAATAGATAAATGAGTCGTTCCTCCTATGGGATTTGAAACTACAAAAGTATCGGGAACAATAATAGTGTCTAGATGCAGATTATCTACCAAAAAAATGGATATGATGAATGAGAAGCACCAGAATCAAGGAGAGTCCTAATAGGAGAGTCAAAAAAAGAAATCATATACATAATATATAAAGATACACAATATTTATATTAAGAAGATAATAAAATGAATATTAATTAAATTAAATATTCAGAATTAGGTAAAACAAACTATATCGCTGCGTCTGTTATGAAATTTTGGTTCAGATAGACTCTTAGTTTTCGTAAAAACAGATTAAATATGAAGAAGTTATGGGCTTAAGAAGATTGAACAAAAACATATATATATAGAATATATAATAAGGACGACTATTTAAACACAAAATTAGACACAAATTTAGAGACACAAAGCCTCCACCATTGGATCTTTTTGTCTTTATGTGGAGGGGTGTAATTCATGGGGTGATCCAATAGTTGAGATTACTTGTGTCACCAATTGTGTCAAATTTTATGTCTAAATAGACGTTCCCATACATAATATATATTAAAATAAAAATAAACAGCGCAGAAAGCAGCGGTCACTGGGGGCCCAGCCAAACCGGGTCGACCCATGGATCGACTCATGTTTAAGGCAAGTCGACCCAAGGGTCGACACAGGTAAAGATGGGACAACCCACCTACATGCAGGCAGGTGTAACAACCTTGATTTTTGGAACCAATTTAAAATTTATTTTTAATTGATTTTAATAGAAATTAAAGATCTTAAATGATTTATTTTGAGAATTGACGATTTAAAATTTATTTAAATCGAAGTTTGGATGTATAAATTTAAAATTTAATTAAAACGAACGTGTAATGGCGCAGTAGTTTGAAATTTTGGTTTTTAACTTTAAATTAATGTATAAAATTCAAAATAAGTCGGATTTCAATAAAATAAGAAACTTTAGGATCCACTTATTAATATCTTTTTGATGAATGTAAGATATTGAGATATCATATGATAAATTGTAAGTTATGGCCAAATCAAAATTTAAAATAGTCGCTATGGAATTATTAATATTATTTAAGCCCTTAAAAATAGCCATTTTACAAATGACCTCCATTTTCGATGAAATTGATTTTGTTGGATCCAAAACATCAAATTATTGTCAGTTTTAAAATTTCAAGTCAATTGGAATTAGTATGTAAGTGAGGTAAATTTAAACACATGTTGAATTTCAGTTGTAAATTAAATAAGTGAATATTAGGCACACATCCCTATTTTCAAAGTTAATTAGGCTCACATCCCTCATGTTTTTAAAACGTAAACCCAGACCCTGTTTTCAAAAGTTACATGTTTTACTTGTTTTGGCTAGAATTTTATGCGCTGCTTCATAAAAAAATTCTAAATTCTGGAAATATTCTTGGAAGTCCATGGTAAAAAGTTGCATACATGTATGCAACTATTACCAACATTTGCATACAAGTATGCAACTATTTGAATGCACATGCAAGAATATGTGCATGCCTGCTGAATAATTGCATGCAAGTATGGAACTATTCAGAATAATGCACATGCAGAATACATGTATGCATTTATGTTGCTGTTTGACGCAAAACTGAAATAGATGCATACATATATGCAACTATTTTGAAATATTTGCATCTTTCGAAGCATTTTACTGCATTTTCATTGTTTTTGGTTTTTTTTATTTTGACATGTTTTTTGATTATTTTTCCAACTGTATTTTTTTTGCCAATTAATTGTTTTATTCAATTATGATTTTACGTGATTTTTTTATTATTTTAAAGAATTTTTGAAAAATAGGGATGTAATTTACAATAAGTTTACGACCGGATGTGAGCCTAATTTTGAAACTTAATAGGGATGTGTGCCAAACGAACCCATTAAATAAGTTAGAAATAAGACCATTTTTCAAACGGTCTCCAAATTCGACGCAATTAGTTTTGTTAGAACCTTATTTGTAAAACATAGCTAGATTTCAAATTTCATAATTTTTGGAGTCGATATGTAGTCGTGGTAAATTAAAATGTTCGTTCAAATTCAATATTTAATGTTATATTAATTTATATTTTAATTCTGATAAAATATGATCATCAAAATAGTCTAATTAGCTTACGAAACATATCCCATTATGTCCGGAATGAGGGTATTTAGATAGGAACGATAGTCGTTGGAGTTCGTTTGGAGTTCGGATGAAATTCAGTCAATTAAATGAAATAAATATTAAAATAATAATATATATACCCTAGAAAAAGTGGAAACCCTAATTTTCATTCATAAGCCGCCGCAGGTTTTAGAACAATTGCCGATATTCTCTGGATTTGATTCTCCAAAACAATCCAATCCATGAAATTATTTGAAAATTTTCCTAAACAAACATCGAAGAACTCTTCGAGATCTTTGTACCCAACGGATATGATCGTTTTTAATCATCTCGCTTGGGAGAATTTATGGCTTGAATGTGCCATGTTTGAGCACGTTTTCATGTAGGTGGGGACCACCGAGCCGGTCATCGTGGAGGGCGACAGTGGAGGTGGACGACTACTTCAAGGTGATGAGTTCTGATCGGCGGTTGGCTGCTCCTGGTAGGGTGCGCAAGTGGTCGATGGAGGCAAAGCATGGTCGGGTTTTTATTGTTTGTAACTGGTCCGGGAGGAAATCAACGAAGGAAGAAAGGATTTAGAGTTAATTATTTATTTAATCACTAATTAATTAATTTTTTAAGGTATTTAATATTTAAACATTAATATATTTTGCAAACTGAATCAGAATTCAACGAAAGTGAGTCTATTGGAATCGTGATGAAAAGATCTACACAATGGAACTGACTGGAACGCGATTAGAGCTAACTGCAATTTTTGACTGAATTGAACGCACAATTTAACTAAACTAGAATAATCATTATTTAACAATTTCAAAATCGATTAATGTGAGAATTCTCTCATTCAAATTTTTTGTACAGTTATTTATTTGTATAACTGAATATATATTGATTGCCATATTTGTTTGTTGATTGATGGATGCTACAGTTTTAATGTTATTATTATTAAACTGTTAATATATACATTGTCAAATAAAATGTTTATATTATTAATTATTTTGGGATGATAATTTACCCCCACGTCTCCCAAATAATAGATAAATTCACACGGATTGTGATGTAAATGTAAACCCCATATGGGTATTGGGACGACCATTTTACACAACTCCCAAGTATACAAATAATAATATCTGTTTGATGGTTGGAAACCCCACACAGGTCTTGGGATAATAATTAATTCACACATCTCCCTTGTGTGTCGTTGTATGTCAATCGATTGATTGACAGACTGTTATAAGCGTTATTTATTTATTTAATGATTATACAGTTGTAAATTGCACTCTGGATGAGAATTAGATGTTTAATAGTTGTTTATCACTATTTTTGAATACACGAAATGTATGAAATCCACATAATTAAAATTATACGGTAATTGATTGAGTCTCATTCCAATTCAGAAATAACGAATATTTTAATATAATATTCAATGAAGAATTAAAGTATGATTTTGATGTCCGATTTTAGATGGACAAGAAAATATTGAAATACGAAGCCGAGTTGCCATTTTAACTCGAACATATTTTTTTTTCGATTATTCATTTTTTATAATAAATATCGAAAAGATTTGATTTCAAATAAGATATTTTTAATATATTATTATTTTAGCACTACAATAATATGAGATATTCGATTTTAAATTAAAATTGAAATGGAAGTTGAAATCCTTTTCAAACGAGTTTATAAAATTTTATAAAATACGTTTTGAAAGAAAATCAATTTAATCTATTATATATAATATAATGGCTTAAAATGAAGATATTTGATTTTAAAGTAAAACAATTGAAATAAAATTTCAAATGGTAGTTGTGAATAATTTATAATATTTATAAATTATTTTAGAAACGTTTTGCATTTTATTTTTAAATTATAAATCGAATACGGGCTTGAATAGAACGCATCGCGCAGCAGCAGTCCGCGAACGTCGACCCGTAACTTCGAATTGACGTAACGGGAGATCCGACCATCGAATTCTCATAAAAACATAACCGTTGGGTTCGTGTCGAAAAGATCTTTCAAATGAATATAAAAGATTTAAAATTAAATGGCTAGATTTTAACATATGTCCAAATCATTTTTGGAAAAAGTCATTATGGATGTAATTCAGTGGCCAATATTGGAAACCGACTGTAAGGGACTTAATAAAATTATTAAAAATATGAATAAATTATGTAAAATCATAATAAATGATTTTGGATGAAATATTCCAACTTTGTGAAGACAAAATATAATTTTGTCTGAATAAATTGTTTATCAACTTGAGTAAAGAACTAAAATAAATTAAATGGTTTTAATATGACCCGAATTTTCCAAAGTATGAATTGGAATAGATTTGAATGGATATTATCTTCGGAATATTATTTTGGAATCCATGATCATATGGATATTGTTGAGGAATTTGAAAGATATAGATATCATTATTCCTGATACGATATCTGTTAGTTTCAGAATTTGATATTGAACATAAGACGATATTATTTCTATTCAGAGCCTTGTTTTTAATATCAAATTGGATTTTGGGTTAGTCGTGAATGGTGTCTTCAATAACACTGTTCTTAAACCTAGTTGAGAATAGAATAAATATTTTAATTAAGATTTAAAGAAGTTTACCAATTAATTAATTTAATTGGAATTGAAATTGGATTTTGGGTTTATCATGAACAATATTTTAAATAACATTTGTTTTTAACCTAATTAACAGTGAAGATATGATTTGGAATTTATAAATCATTTTATCAAGATTTAGGAAATTTCCCAATGTGAAGTTTTCCAGTTTAATACATTAAATTGGAATTGAATGGAATTCGATTTACTAATAATCGAGATGAGATTCTATGAAGGAAGACCATTACTATATATGGAATTTAAAAGGCTTTGTCGTTATTCCATTTATATATTATTAGTCTGATATGGACAGTAATGTTGATTACGAATGATCTGATTTCCGTGAAGGCTCCATATGAAATGGATGATAATTTTGGGTTTATCATGAACTGTGTTTTAAATGACACTTGTTCTTTGACCCAGTTAAAGAAGGCATTAATTTCCTAAGTTTGAATAATCATCAAATAATGATTTTTAAAATTAAAACTAAGTTGGAGTTTTAATAAATCTTTAATTAGATTAAAATGTGAAAGGGGTAATTAAATTTACCAAATTTAAGAAATGTTCGAGATGGAGTACCACCAGTTTTAATCCATGCGATAGTTAAACCTTTAATTAGATATGAACATTAAATGGTAACTGAATTTACTAATAACATAATGGGTGTTAGATACAGAGTAATACCAGTTTTGCTCCATCTTATGAATAGGTTGGGATTGGGATAATAAAATGAATGATTACTTCGGTAAGGCTCGTAAATCCCGACTAGTTTGATAAACTTAATTTGGTTTAAGTTGTGAAAAGATATTATAAAATATTTTGAAATGATTTCCAAGAATATTTGAATAAAAAGAACATTATGGATTGGAATGAGGCATAGATGTGTTTTTATAGCACTTGATTATAAAATATGTGTGTTATTCGGGAAGACCGGGTTTAGCCCATTCTGAATAACTGATATGACGTCAAAGATTTGAAGACGTTGTTGAAGACCGGAGATCTTCACACTGTTAGGATGATTACTGATGTCTTGATTGGGCTATACTCCCAAGACGAGGTAATAAGTTGTGGTCATCCAGACGTACTTGGAGATCGACCGGATATACGAGGGCCTCTCTACTATATTGGACATACCAGACGAGGAATAATGTGCCTCTGGTTTTGTTTAGATCTAGAACGGACTTGCAAATGGACTGTATGTCTGACATTGTATTTCGCGCTGTATTCGTTGATCTTTGCTAAATATATATCTGTTACTGGCGGAGAATTTATTCTCTTGCTTAACACCCCTCTCTGAGACGTACAAGTTTAGAGGTTATATATTGGTGGAAATCAATGATATGGTATGGATTGACAATGTGGCATGCTAAGATGCATGGATTAAGGCTTTTGTTGAAAAGAAGAGCCATGTGGTTGATGAATAAAGCACCGATTTAATATAGCGCAACTTTGTGCAGCGTTAATTCACGAGCTTCACACCTTGGTATGAACCAAAAACGGGATTAGGACCATAAGGAAATGGACATACGTTGGTTTCTAGCTACGAGTGATGTCATGGTATGGTGCCCAGACATTTTACTTACGTGGATGTTGGATGATGGATAGCGAGGTACCTCATATTCGATATAGAGTCGACTAAAAGGCCTATATGTTCGACGTACTGACTGGGTTGTAGGTCTGATAGTATGGCATTACTAATCAGCGACGACTGACCGGCCCTGCCGCTAACCTATGATTGCCTAGAGATGTGATCTTGAGGCATTGCTAATGCGTCTCGAATCGGAAAGGAAGATCGCTTTCCTTGGTTCATAGATGGAAACCTAATTTCCAATACATGATTTTACGGTTTTAGTTGTAAACCTAAATGGCGACATAATATATGGTACCTATGCCGCCTATGATTGATACGTTTATATTTGAAATTGATTTATGCACTTATAATAATAGTAATAAAAGATAAATTTCGCGTATCAAGCATGTTTGACTATTATAAGGTAAAACTCTATCCTCCGTCTGCGTTGCATTGTGGGACCTGAGTCTTAAAATATCTTCATTTTTCGTTTTAGCATTGCATTGTTTGTTTTATGTTATTCTTGGGAGAAAACGCGTTGCGTGTGATATGGCGTGGTTCTCACACCGGTCACATGACTGACCTGGAGTTTATTGTTTTCGCTTAAACTTTGGGTGCCCATATTTTCCGCACGGGCAGTCGATAGTTTTGGTTTTCGTAGATATTTCTTTTCACATGATCCTGGATTACAGCTGGAGCTATACTATTTAACGCTTTGTATCAGTGTATTTCCTTCAGTTGTGGTAATTGATGTTTTCCGCTGCACATTATATTTATGTATTATATTTCTGCTGCTATGTAATTTAAATCTATGATATTTTCCCGTTGTACATTATTTATGTGTACTCTGATGTAAATTGTTGTAATAGCAATGAAATTTTCTCCTGTTTGTGTTCTGATATTTCATGTTCTCAAAGCAATCCGCCTTCTTGTTTGGTTTAGGCCGACCGGGAAGTTCGGGTCGCTACAGCAGGATTCCTACATCTGTACCTAGACTGTTTTAATTGACATTTACATTCACTGACTCATCTTGAGGTGTGCGGTCTGATTTTTTAACCTAATATCTAATGGTTTAGGATTATCCTTGCTAATCTATAAATAGACTAGCAGCTTAATTGCTTTCCACACACAAACATTTTTCACTCTTCTTCCTCAAAACTATGTCTGAATAAAAATAAGAAGATGCTGAGGTGATTTAAGAAGAAAATTCTATTTTTTCTACAACAACAATTCTAAAGAGTTCTTTCTGGATTTATAGTCAAACCACTGTGAGTTCTAGTTATTTGCAGATTTGATAATTAAACAGTATTCTGATAGTGAATAAATCTGAATTTGAAATCATACGGTGTTTATATGTTTATATATTACCGTTTTACTGTCAATTATCTATTCAGTTTTTCATTTATTATCCGTTACATGTATATCCTTATTATCCCCTTTTATGTCTTAGTTTTATTTACAGTCTTATGCCTATTTATTTAGTTTATGTATTTCTGCATTGGATCTATATTTTCTCCTTTTCCTTTAATTTTGCGCTATACCTAGGCCATCAAATGCCTAATCCATTCACGTTAGAATTGTGTAAATTGAGTTAAAATTGGAATAACTTGAAATGTCGGTAAAATGAAGATTTAGGCATACTGAAACACGAAATCTAGTGATTGTATAATAAGGATAATATGCTAAACGTGTTAATCTAAATATGTTAAACTTAATTTAATCATTAAGTAGAACATGTTGTGCGTATCAGATGTAATTAAGTAAATAGGTAAACTTATTCTATATATACATCTAAGCAGGTGCTTCTTTTGGGGAAGGGGTTGTACATAAAATAACATTTCTAAAAAAAGTGTAATTTACAACAATACTTATTAATGAACTTAAATCTTCTAAGTTAAACTTATTAATTAATAAGCTAAGAGGTCCCACGTCTTGTTGTTTTATCCGGTTTTGGAACTCTTAAAATCCTAGTTGGGGACACAAGCCTGGGGGTGGCTTGTGTCAATCTTGTTATGTGGAACCCGTATCAGTCAGTATCCCTGTTAGTATCATAGAGAGGGGACTCACATTAGGTAGGGGTCAGGGCATGCTTTACTGATCTGGATTGTAAGAGGTTCAAAGGTGGGTATTTGCGTGTTCCGACGGAGTCATGAGCATGCATGGGTCTGATGGTGGATACTAAGACATTGTAACACCAACGAACAGGTGTGTGTCTTATAAGTTGACGGGTTAGAGATTGATACCCCCTACTACCATAGCTGCCATAAGATATTAGCGTAGTAGGGAGCCGATCGCACGGGTAGTAACTAGGGTAACACCTAATCTTGATATTTCTAGTAATTGGTGCAGAAAACTTGTTCTTAGGATATGAATGAGAAGCATACATGATCTTTACCTTACCTTGTTATCTTGTTATCTCGTTATCTCGTTATCGTGTTATCTCCTTTACTTCACACTTGGCTACTTACTGTTGTTTTATGTTCAACATTGTTTACCTGTCTTGATACTTTCTATCTTATCTTATTGCTGAAAATCACTGGATTTCGTCAGACTTTATACCTGACCTAGTTTGTTTTCCCTCTCTCTCTCTTCCTTTACCCCCTTCGGTTCTCAAAGTGGTGGCAGATAGTAGTTGTGACCGTGATTCCATTCTTGGACCTGGATTTCTTCTGACTCTATGTATTGCTTTGACTTTTGTTTTATCTCGTTATGGATTTAGAGGAGAGATATGATTTTACAGTTTTGTACTCTGATGTTTTGTGTTATGAGACAGATGGTTATGACTATTGTTTTTGGTGTTTGAAATTGTAACAATGAAATGGTGATTTTACAATAATAATAGTTTTTCTGCTGCATATTTTACATTATGTCTTGAGATTTTAGTTATTTCTTGCCCATTGCGCTTCACATAAATTAATGCATCCTCATATGTGTGATATTAAAGGATGTAGGTTGTCACATTTAGTATTAGAGCCTAAGGTTACAAGATATCATGTGACAGCTACCGCAATACGGGGTATCAATCCCTAACCCATCAACTTATATGACACAGACCTATTCGCTGGTGTTACAGTGTCTTAGTTTCCTCCATCAGACCCATGAACGCTCATGACTTCGCCGGAACGCGCACATACTCACCTTCCACCTTTGAACCTCTTACGATCCAGATTAGTAAAGCAAGCCCTGGCCTCTACCTAGTGCAAAACGCCTCTCTATGATACTAACAGGGATACTGACTAATACAAGTTTCACAAAACAAGATTGACACAAGCCACCCCTTATGCTTGTTCCCCCAAACTAGGATTCTAAGAGACCAAAACCAAATACAACAACAAGACGTGGGACCACTTAGCTTATTAATTAACAAGTTTAACTTATCAGGTTTAAGTTCATTAATAAGCATTGTTGTAAACGAAATTTCCTATAAATGTTATTCTGTGTACAACCTCTTCCCCAAAACAAGCACCTGCTCAGATGTATATATAAATTAAGTATACCTATTTCACTTAATTGCATCTGATACTCACAATGTGTTCTACTTAATGATTATATTAATTTTAACCTATTTAGATTAACATGTTTTGCATATTATCCAAATTTTACGGTCGTTGTATTTCATGTTTCAATATGCCTAATTCACCTTTTTACTGTCATTTAAAGTTATTCCAATTTTAACCCAATTTACGCAATCTAACATGAATAGCCTAGGCATTTGGTGGTCTAGGTATAGCGCAAAATAAAAGGAAAATTAGAAAATATAGATCCAATTCAAAAATACATAAACTGAATAAATAGGCATAAGTCTGTAAATAAAACTAAGACGGAAGAGGGGATAATAAGGATATGCATGTAACATATAATAACTGAAAAACTGAATAGATAGTTGACAGTAAAACAGTAACATATAAACACTGTATAAATTCAAATTCAAATTTATTCACCATCAGAATACTGTTAAATTTTCAAATCTGAAAATAACAAGAACTCATATTGGTTTGATTATAAATCCAGAAAGATCTCTTTAGAATTGTTGTTGTAGAAAAGTTAGAATTGTCCTCTTAAATCAACGTTTACACAGCACCTCGGCATCTTCTTATTTTTATTCAGACATAGTTTGGAGGAAGAAGATTGAAAAATGTTTGCGTGTAGAAAAAAATAAAGCTGCTAGCCTATTTGTAGATTAGCTAGGATAATCCTAAACCAATAGATTTTAGCTATAGGGTTATAAACCAGACATTACACCTCAAGTTGAGTCAGCGACCTTTACCTGTGTCAAATAAAATAATCTAGATACAGATGCAGGATAGTTGACCCACCTATACCTGTGTCGACCTTAGGGTAAACCTGCCTTAGACATGGGTTGAACCATGGGTTAACCCGGTCTGGCTGGGTTGCCCAGTGACCATTGTTTTCTGTGCTGTTTATTTTTATTTTGATATATATATACACATACATATATGCATACATACATACATACATACATACATATATATGTATATTCGTTCAATCTTTTTAAGCCCATAACTTCTTCATATTTAATCCGTTTTACGAAAACTAAGGGTCTATCTAAACTAAAATTTCATAATGGATGCAACGGTAAAGTCTGTTTTACCTAATTTTGAATATTAATTTACTTAATATTCATTTTATTATCCTCTTAATATAAATACCGTTTATTAAAATACGGCGTGTTACATTCCCCCCTCTTCAAGTTAAAAACAATGTTATTACTTAAAACCTATACCCATTTACTCATCCATTATCCACAGGCATCCATTGTCCTTAGAATTTCTAATATTTTGTATGAACATATGCAAAGATGTCGTGTATATATACTTAAACTAATGCGAAAATCAGGTTGTCCACTGATTCAGTTGACCTCCTTAATACAATATATGTCTGTGCCATGAATCCAATATGTATACAAAAGAATCCTAATAGTACATACAAGTTCTATATGTGTTCACAACCATTCATCAAAATGCGACATCCATGTGATGATTCAACCATTTTCATCCACTGAAAATTTAATATGCACACACATCCATATGCAAAATGTAAGTGCTTGAGCCAATCTAGTGACTAATGTGTGTGTATGTGCATTGGCAACCAGTAGCAACCACTTGCTTCCACTTGCAATCATCAAACATAACATGTCTCAAACACATGTTTACAAACATAGGTTTCTACCTAAGGATCGATGATTCAAATAATAGGGATAAACAAATTCTAACTCAAAAGCTTAGAAAGGAAATTAATAATTTACTCTCAAAGGGAAAAGGGTAAGAACCATGAATCTTGTCTTCAGGTTCCCATGTCGCATCATCTCGATCTTCTCCTCATTTCACCTTCACTAGATTGATCTTTTTGTTGCATAGTTTCTTAACCTTCGATCGAAGAATATGAGCTGGAACTTTCCAAATAAACGCAACTTTCTTAACTTCAACATCCTCAAGCGTACTTGGCTCAGCTACCTCTGCTGAATCATGTAGACATTTCCTCAAATGGGAAACATGGAACACGTCGTGAACTCCTACCAACCTCTCCGGTAGTCTTACTCTGTAGGCCATTTGGCCTATCCTATCAACTATGGGAAATGGCCCTATGAACCATGGTGCCAATTTCCCTACCAAGCCAAATTGAATTATGTACGTTCCTCAAAGGCGATACTTTGATAAAGACCATATCTCCTACCTTTAATTACAAGTCAGTCCTCATCTTATTGGCATATGACTTTTGCTTATCATGAGCCTCTTTCATTCTTTTTCGAAGAAGGTCTATCTTCTTAGAAGTCTCTCATATCTTTTCGGGCCCAAGTAGAAGTCTGTCCGTAGACTCCTACCAACACGTCGGCGATCTGCATGGTTATTATAACACCCCGCATTTTTAACTCAAGATAATAAAATATAAATTACATAATTAAATATTCAGAATTAAGTGAAATGGACTGCGCCATTGCGTTCGTCTTAGAATTCTGGTTCAGATAGACCCCAAGTTTGCATAAAACGCATAACGTATGAAGAAGTTATGAGTGTTAGAAGTTTGTATACATATAAGGAACTTATATGTATATATAAATAAATTTATCTAGAAAAATCGAAAAATAATCAAATTTACCCAGCGGTAAATTTACCCATTGGGGGTCGACCCCACCACAGATCTGGGTGTTGTTTTGAGACGTCGTCTGTTCTGATGGTTTGTAATTCAAGTCTAAAGGACCTAGTTTCTCTGATACACCTATAAATAAGTCTGTAGAGCCAACCCTAAGTCTCATATTTCTGAGACAACGCGGAAGCTCTGCCATTCTTCCTCCTCCTCAAATCTATTCAGAAAATTAAGATTATTAGTTTAGGAAAAATTCTGAATCCAGAACTAAAGGAAAGGAACGAGTGTTTGTAGATAGGTGTTTAGATCTCTTATCAAAGTAAGGTAATTATCTTGATCTGGTCTATTTCAATTCTCTTCTCTTTCTTCCCTTTTTCTTTTAGTAAAAAATTATGAATCCATGGTTGTTAGGTTCTGAATCCAATTAGGGGAAAACCATGGAATGCTAGATCTGGACCAGATCTAGGATTGGGAAAGCATATGAGGTGAGTGAATTTAAGTTATATCAATTTACATAATGATATATTATCGTTTAACATTCGCCGTTATTATATGTGAATTTGCAAGAATAATTAAAAAAATTTGTTATAACAAGTTGAGATTAATATGAATGTGTTCGAAAATTCATATGTTGAATCGGTTAAAGTGTTGAAGTGTTTACATGTTGAAAAACAAACTTGTTAGAGTATGGGTAGTGACTACCTTTGTTATAATTACATGATTCACTTGTGGCATACTATGAATTTGAATTATTAGATGTAGAATTGAGAAAATGACATGTTAACTTGTTGGATTTGAACAAATACCTTATTAAATGATTACATGTCAGGATAGAATTTATTGTATGCTAAATAGAACATGCAACATAAAGTGGGCTTAATATGATGACATGTGAAATAGGTTACAATAAATACTTGAAAAGAATAGTATGCCTAAATTTACAGTAAATAGGAAACTGTAACCACGCTTAGACACGAGGTTAGATTACACTTGTGGTACAAGTCTGCCCAGAACCGCCCGGCATATCCACCATCCACAAGTGGTAAATCTAATGGGTCTAAGTTCATAAATAAAACATGTAATGGTGCTAAGACACAAGATTAAGTCAACTTATAAGTGGACCTTAGTTAGTGGACCTTAGTTAAGAGAAACTTATTAGTGGACCTTAGTTAAGAGAACTAAGTTAATAAGTAAACTACGATAAGTTATAGTGACAATGTAAGATGGAATTATGATTAAATAGGAAAGAATGGGGGAAACTTATGAAATGAAATAAGTTATATTTAATCATAAATGACAAGTGACATGTTAAATAGAAAACATATGAAATAAGATATACTTAATTACATATTAAGTAGAACATGTTATTGTAACCTTGAATCAAACAAGAATATAAAGGGATTGTGGATTACAGATCTTGGACCACAATCTAGAGAATAACATGTTGTGGGCTTATTAATCAACTTAAATGGGTTAAGTTATATAACTGAAATTAATAAGCAATAGGAACTTGGTAACTTGAATAAGAAGTCAATGTGAAAGGGAATAACCAAGTTAAAGCGAAACCTGATGAGGTAAAGTAAGCGCATAAAGGAATGTTTAGACATAGGTCTAATAACATATTAAAAGTAGGTGCTTGGACCAGCCCGCACGCTTGAGGGTGAATAACCCAACGAGGTAGATCACCGTGGTGTCATGAGGCACGAGGGGAGCGCACGTTCATCTGATTATTCCGACTACTCCGAAAGACTGAAAGGGGAAGCACGCGACTTCCTGAGATACGTAAGGTGCTCCTGGTAGCCCTCTGTGCGGTGGAAGATGTTTAGGCTGTGCTTGCAGAGGTTGGGTCTGCGCGTAACTACCAGGTGGGTGGGCCTTAACTACAAGAGTAGCTTTGCAGTCAGAATGCTGTGACGAGGTGACGCTAGGGTGATTTGGCGATCATGTCAACGGGAGGCGTGGTCAGGACCAACAAGGATAGTAGATCGTCGGGTAGCCATAATTGGCAGCAAGTGGGATGCGTAAAGATTAGATCTAAAACCAATAGACCATTCACCTTTCACTATCGAGGTACGATGGTTGAGGGTAGACACCAACTGGATGTTTATATTGTTTGTTAGGGGCAAGTCATTTAGCTCTTGTAGTCTTTAATAGTTGAGAGAGGGGCTGAGGTGGGGCCATAGCCACCATGAAAAATAGACACGATGGATATCTCTATTTTGAGGCTCTTAAAGGCGGGCCTGTACAGATATGGAAAAGCTCCCGGCCGAGTTCCGTGTTTCTTGTATAGCCCTAACACGGAACTCGGTGCACATTATGTGCGGTTATGGCATCGAATACGATTGACGATACGCACGTGGGACAGTCTAAATACATGCATGTCTGCTTTGGGTGGTGTGTCGTAGACTTAAGGGCATTACTCCGATATGAAATCTGATTAGATTGACGGTGGAAGTCCATACGCTTGTGTAGCGTAGTAATGACAGATATATGCGGAACGTAATGTTATTATATAGAGATCCGTACGTCACTCCGACGTAGGATGAGGGACCGCGCACATTTTTGTGGCATTAGGTGGAGACCATGCGAGTGGGGTACCATGGGGTGTACCTTAATATTGGGGGTAGCTACATATACATTGTATTAGGTTAATGCATTAGGGAGTAAATGAGTACGACGTGTGTGTAAGCCTTGAGTGTTGTTAACCCAAGTAACCTAATAAATAAGAAAATATGATTGAACGGTATTTGTTGGATTATCCGAAGTGTATAGTCTAAATCCAGTCACTAAAACTTGTGTTCTAACCCCCTCCTCATAACATACTCGCAGGTTAAATTTATGGCAGAGACATGAGACATGATAGCTTTGGATACTGGTTAGGAAGTATTATTAATACGGTAAGGCTATACTTTGATTATATTATATTTTGTCCATTCCGCTATGAGATATTTTCTGAGCTCTGACATAATTTATTTCTCTATCTTTTCTGCAGAATGCCAGAGCAAACCAACACGAGTTTCGATAGATTAGAATTTTGGAAGAAATTTGGTCTGTCGGAATTCAGGTTGTTACAGTCATCCACAAAGTGCCTCGAAGGGCGCCATCCCTATTCTCTAATGTTAACTATTGTTGTAGGCGAACTCAACTAATAGGAGATGTTCCTCCCAAGTCCCTCCAAAGTCTAGGATACACAGGCTTAATAAGTCCTCAAGAACTCTATCAACCCTCCCAGTCTGTCCATCGGTATGAGGGTGATAGGCTGTACTAAGTCTTAACTATTTACCAAGGGCCTCTTTCAAGCTCCTCCAAAATTCACTTGTAAAGATGGTGTCTCGGTCACTTAATATACTGGAAGGTAACCTATGAAGTCAGACGATCTCTCTAAGGTATATCGATGCTAGCCAAGTTGTTGTCCTTTTGCTCTTGACCGGAATAAAGTGAGCGCTCTTCGTAAGCCTATCATTATAACCCATATACTCATGCTGCCCTTCCTCGATCGGGGTAATCCATCAATAAAGTCCATAAAGACGCTCTCCTATTTCCATTATAGGATATCCAAGGGCTGAAGCAATCCGCCAAGTTTACTTTGTCCTTCCTTGACTTCTTGACAAGTCAAACATCGGGACACGAACTCTACCACATCTTTCTTTATGCCAGTCCAGTGAAAAACTCGCTTCATGTATTAGTACATCTTATCACCGCCTGGATGAATAGTCATCCGAGAGTGATGAGCCTCCTTAAGAACCGATCTCAGCTTATCTCCAACTCTGGGAACACACAATCTTTCATCTTGTCTAAGCCACCCTTTCTCATCCATTGAATATCTAAATAGGTGACTAGAGGCCCCTTCTCTACCGAGTCTATCCAAGATGTCTACCAATTGCGGATCCTTTCGCTGTGTGGACCCAATGCGCTCCAAAACAGTTGATTTCACTTCCAATGATGGCAACAAACTAGGTGAAAAATCCGTAGATGGCCTAAAATCAAAGGTCAAGATAAACTCCAAGCTCTTCCTCTTTACGAGTAGAGGACTCAAGGTCATTTTTTGTCTACTCAACGAGTCCACAAACACATTACCTTGGCCTGGGGTATAAGCTATCTCAAAATCGTAGAACGCAAGGAACTCCATTCACCATTGCTGTCTTAAGTTGAGATCCTTCTACGAGAAAATATATTTGAGCAACTTGTGATCCATGTAGAGCTCAAATCTCTCTCCAAGTACATAGTGTCGCCAAGACTTAAGTGCAAACACTATTTCTGCAAATTCCAAGTCGTGGGTGGGTAGTTCTTCTCATGAACTCTCAACTGCCTACTTCCATAGCAGACTACCCTACCTTCTTGCATCAACACATCACCTAATCCCATTCCACAAGCATTTGTGTAGACCGTAAACACCTTGCTACCACCAGGAAGAGTCAGAACATAGGCTGATGTCAGAGCCCTCTTTAACCTCTAGAATGCATCCACACAATCAATGCTCCAAGCGAAAGCCAAATTCTTCTTTGTCAAACAGGTGCGCGAAGCTGATATCTGTGCAAAATCCTTAATGAAATTTCTATAATAACTTGTCAATCCAAGGAAAGTCCTTACCTCTGTCGTATTCTTGGGGGCTTTCCAATCTTGAACTACGACAACTTTAGTGGGGTCCGCCGCTATTCTATCATTGGAGACTACATGTCCTAAGAACCTTATTTTAATTCTCCAGAAATGTCACTTAGAAAATTTAGCCTTAAGTTGATGCAATCCAAGAGTACTGAGAACCCCCTCTAAGTATGTAGCATGTTTTTCCTCGCTCCTCGAGAAAACCAGAATGTCGTTCATGAAAACCACCACGAACTTGTCAGATCTCCCTAAACATCCAACTCATTAAATCCACGAAGTATGCAGGTGCATTGGTCAGGCCAAAAGGCATGACCAACCACTCAAAGAAACCATTTGGAGTTCTGAAAGTCGTGTTGTCAAAATTAACATACCCTACCCTAAGCTAATGAAATCCCGTGGCTATATCCAACTGTGAGAAAATCGAAGCGCCTAATAGTTGGTCAAATAAGTCACCAATCCTTGGAAGTGGGTGTCTATTCTTCATGATGAGTTTATTCAACTCTCTATAGTCCACGCATAGACGGAGAGAGCCGTCTGCTTTGGTTGCAAAGATGACTGGAGCTCCCAACTAAGAAATGCTTTGCCTATTGAATCCTTTCTCCAATAACTCACCTACTTGTTTGCTGAGCTCCCTCCTCTCCCTAGAAGCAATGTGGAGCACTGGTAAAGCAACCGGCTTCGCATTCTCCACTAGGAAAATCCAGAAATCTATCTCATGCCTCGGAGGTAATCCTCTAACTTCATCAAACACGTCCGGAAAAACTACTAACTATGGATACTGATCAAAGATCGTCAACGGAAGCATCAAGAGAATCTAGGAAATTGAGCATAACTAACCCCCGTGAGTCACAAGAAATTTTGAGAGTCCTAACTTGGCAGGTAAGAAGTACAACAACTATCCACTCACAATCAAGGTTGACACCATAAATGGCTAGCCAATCCATTTCTAGAATTAATCTGTAACCCATAAAGCCAAGAACATATGTGTCACATTCAAATTCAATGCCTATAAAAGAAATTAACAAACCCCCACGTATCATAGACAAATGAGTCGTTCCTCCTATGGGGTTTGAGACTATCAAAAACAATACTAGTGCTAGGTGCAGATTATCTACCATAGAATTGGATATGAATGAATGAGAAGCACCAGAATCAAAGAGAGTCCTAATAGGGGAGTTAAAACGAGAAATCAAACCTTCGACTGTGGCTTTCCTACCATGATACAGTCCACCAGCCTTGAGTGCATGCATTTGCCCTCTGGATGATCCGGCCTTCTGTCCTTAATTGTTAGGGCATTGCCTTGTAAAATGTCCAACTTGACCACAAGTAAAACAAGTGTTCATTGCCTTCTTACGGTCTCTCACAATGTGCCCCCAAAGCCCCACAACCATGGCACTTAACCTCTGTCTTCATCTGAGCCTTATCAGATTTTCCTTCCTTCTTAGCTATGCCTTTCTTGGCCACCATTTCTTTTTCTCACCTTGGGTTTTTCCTATTCAGTCTTAACCTTATTCTTCTCCTATTTACCATCCTCTTGCATCAAACCCATGTCAACAAGCCTCTCGAAAGTCGCTCCCATTTGTACATGCGTCGGTGCTAAATCTTGGAGTGGTTGGTTTAGTCCTTTCAAGAACCTCAAAACTTTCTTATGAGGAGTGTTTACCTATTCCAACCCAAATCTTGCTAGTTGATTAAAGCGGTTAACATACTCATTTATTGTCATGCTTCCTTGTTTCAAATTCAAGAACCTCTCCATTTGCATTCCTTCCTCCACTTACGGTAAGAAGTTCATCTTGAATCTAATCTTAAATTTATCCCAAGTAGCTACCATTTGTCCGGCCTGAATCACTACCCACCAATACGATGCTTCGTCCTTCAGTTTCCAAGTAGCCAACTGAATTTTATTCTCTCATCGAGCTGCAACAAGTTAAACACATTCTACGTTTCCCTAAGCCAATTGCGCGCCTCCACAAAACTCTTAGTACCACGAAAAGGCTTGCCTTCCATCGTGTAGAAGTCCTTACAAAGCTTAGAAAAGTTGATACAAGATTGGGTGGAGCTGCGGCGACTACAGCTGGGGAGAGACATTTTCTTATACTCCGGCAGGTGTCGTAGCCTCAAAGTATCTACGGAACCATGTTAGAATTGGAATGCCCTCGGGAAGGTTAGGAGTCCGGGCATGCTGAAAAAGGATGAAACAAGAATTCAGAAAGAGATCGAAGGAATATTGTAAATGACTTGAGAGGATATTTTTTTCCTTTAAAAATTGGTTTTATTTGAAAATCTTTACTTGAAAAAAATACCTTTTCAAAAAAAAATCTCTAATCTTGTAACCTAAGGCTCTGATACCAAATGTAACACCCCACATTCCTTAATGTCACCCGTATGAGAATTTCGTTAATAAAGTATGGAGCATCATAGGTATAAAGACATAAAACATCACAGAGACTAAGATTTCACAAGACATAAAGTGATAAATTTACAGCAAAAGAAGAAACTTTCATTTTTGAAAGGCCAGTAAAACTTTTATTAACACTTAGAATCCAATTACAATGATATCACACAAGCTCGAGATAAGTAAAACTATACAACAAGTAACAACATTATCACACTCTCACTATTCTCTCGTTTTACAGTAATGAGAAAAAAACCCAAATATAATGTACAAATCTAAACCAAAATAAAAACTCAAAACTACAAACAAGCATTTGCTACTTAATATCGTTCAAGAACTTTTCTTCAAGTCAGCCAAGATTCTTTTATGCAAATCCCAAAATAACTCTGTCGTGTTTTTACATCCATTACCAAAAAATCGATTGTTACTCTCTATCCAAATGGCATAAATATTTTTTTAAATCTTCAACAACATCTTAGATTTAGGATTCTTCCACCTTGTTGCCTTGAAAACATTAAACCATTCGATTATACTAACATTTGACTATCTGTAGTAATCTCTACATGGAAGAATTCTATACCATAACTGATAAACATATGTACATTCAAAGAAGAAGTGAGTGTTTGACTCAACCTCATCCCTACATAGCATGCACTGGTTATCATGAATTAGTCCTATTGAGAACGACTTATCTTTAGTATTTATTGCATTCGCCATTACCGTCCATAACAGGAAGTTTTCTTTTGCCGAGCTTCCCTGATTCCAAATTCTGAAATGCCAAGGAAATACATGTCTATCATCATGTAATAAGTTGTAAACATGTTTGGTAGAATATTCCTTTCCTCTCCAGTATAATAGTTCATCACCATCAAACTTGAAATTCTCTGTAATTTCCTTCCATAATTGACGTATACTAGCAGAACTAACATATGGAAAAACCAGTTTATTATCATATATAAAATCATTGACAACTACATTTTCAACAATTCCAGTATTTCTCCTCAAATTATACTCAACCACTTCACTAAGAATCATCCCATTTTGATCCCAAGGTGTGTGCTAGAATGAAACATTTCTTATCATTTTACAACTATACTTGATAAAAGGCAGAAACATACCTCTAAGCTTAAGTATATTACGCCAACTCTAACTAGAAATAGGAGGAATTTGCATTGTCCAGAAGTCATTATTTCCAATTAAATTGCTATAAACCCATTGTGACCAGAGAGAATTATCATACAATAGAAATTTATTAAAATACGAGGATATATAGCAGCTTTATTCCATAACCCAAGATTAGTTACCCCCAATCCACCAAATTTCTTCTCATCATATAATTTGCTATACGAAATAGGAATCATTTTCTTAGCATATGGGTCCCCATGTCATAAAAATTTGTTCAAAGCACCATTCACCATACTAATCAATTTTACAGGTAATATGTAGTGCCTCATCCAATATGTAGACATAACATTAGCAATACAATTAACAATAATAAGCCAACCTACCTGAGATAGCTTACTACTTGGCCACTGAAGAAGCTTAGTTATAATCTTTTAGAAAAGAGGCATACAGTTATCCTTAGATATCCTCCCACTAATAGAAGGTAGTTCACACAATCCTGAACTTGTAATAATTTCTGTTTTTTTATCAGCAGACAAACTCACAATTAAAATATTAGGTTTACTAACATTAAGTTGCAAACCTGTCATCTGATAAAAATTATGAAGCGTGGACATTATACATTGAATACCCTGAGAGGTTGGCTTAGTAAAAATTATCAAATCATCTGCAAATAGAAGGTGAGTTATCAAGGGTTTCTTGCAGCGAGGATGTGATTCTAACTCCTTCAAATGAACTTTCTGCTTAAGTAAAGAGTTAAGGAGTTCCATCACTATTATAAAGAGATATGAAGATATAGGATCCCCTTGTCTCACTCCAGTAGTTCCTTTAAAAAAATCATGTAATTCCCCATTTCTAGATATAGAAAAACTCGATGATGATATGCATGTGTAAATCCAAGCAAGGAATGGCCTTGGAAAATTCATAGTTGACATAATAGCTAACACTGACTGCTAAGAAACAGTATTAAATGCCTTCCTAATATCCACTTTTATCATGCAACGGGGTGATACATTCTTTCTACTATAATCATATAATAACTCATGAGTTATTAAAATATTATCACTTATAGACCTCTCTTTAACAAAAGCAGACTGATTGCATGAAATGATATTAGATAATACCAGTTGTAATCTATTAGCAAGTACTTTTGATATTACCTTATATACTACATTGCAGTAGGAATTGGGTCTGAATTCAGAGACCATACATGGATTTTCAACCTTGGGAATAAGAGCAATAGGAGCAGCAGCTAAACTAGGAGGCAACCATTATCCAAGAAGAAAAATTGAACTGCTTCTAATACATTTTCACTAATGATTGACCATGATTTTTGCAGAAAGAAAGCATTAAATCTGTATGGACCTCCACAACTAGTAGTGTCCATTGAAAAAACATCTTTCTTTATTTCTTCTCTAGTTATCCTTTTGATAAGTTCACTTGATTGATGATTGGATAGGGTAGGATGGTGTGTATAACAGAGAGGTTTAAGAAGAGGATTAAAACTAACAGGGGGAGCTAGGATAGAAGAAAAGTACTTCACAAAAACAAGATTAATACCTTCCTCAGTGTTGTTATATTTCCATCCATATCTTTTATCATGAAAATTGATTCTTTCAACTTCTTAATGCGCAGAGAATTATGGAAAAACTTTGTATCCATGTCAGCTTCAAGTTCCTTTTTCAACAATGAACTTTGTTTAGCAGCTTGAAATTCCTTATCCACGACATCCTTGAGCTTATTTATCAGTTCCTATTCAGTCTTCCGAGGGTTAGAATCATGAGTGTTAATTTGAATGGCTTCCAGAACCCTAAATAACTCTGCCCTTACAGAGGTAGAATGAAGAGATTCCTTTCCAAAATTTATTGAAGACCATGCTTTAAGATGGAATTTGAGAATCTTCAGTTTATGTAAGAGAGTAAGCACGGGGTTGCCTCTAGAATTATTACTCCAAACCTACAGTAAAAAATTAGAAAAATCCGAATGAGAAACCCAAAAATTAAAAAAATTGAAAGTGGACTTCCCCTTTTTAATGGCATTATCCTTTCCCTAATTCAGTAAAAGTGGACAGTGATCAGAAAAGGAAGATGGGTGGATTTGACAGAAGGATCTGGGCCATTGATCCAAGAAGGCCGAATTAACAAAAATGTGATCAAGCTTACAGAATTTAGGGTCACCAATTTGACTTCTGTTAGACCAACTAAAATCAAGGCCACAACTTTTGAGAGAAATAAGATTCGAATTAATGATAGCTTGATTGAGTGGAGCAATATCATTAACAGTTAGAGAACAACCATCCAACTTTTGATGATAAGATAACATGCAATTAAAATCACCTCCTACTAACTAAGGATTAGATGCTGAATTTATGAAATGCATGTTATTTAGAAAGTTCTTTCTCAAAGCGACAACATTATGAGCACTTGTCAAATAGAATGATGCTTTGAAGGTAAAAGAGTACATTTATAATGAATAAATTGATCAGAGGAAGATAATCTAACAAGATCAAAAACAAAGGATTCCAAATAGTAAGCAATTTTCCATAACTTGCATCTGCAAGGTGGTGGTCGAATTGCCAATTATTAGAGACAAAAGATACAGCTTTTAAAGTGTATGATAGATCCAGTTTTGTCTCAGACAGACAAAGCAAATGTATGTTCATATCCCTTAACAATACTCTAATCTCACTTTGCTTAGAGGTCAAATGCATGCCACTAATATTACAGAATGCAATATTATGCATAATCATTTTTGTAAAGTAAAATTAGATAAAGGAGCAGGATGCTTCCTACTATGCCTTTTGGATGGATATTTTTGATTGCGCAAAGGCAATACATCTTCTGGCTTATACTCAACACCATTATCAAGATCATCTACCACTATTTCAATCTTTTTAGACTTCTTCTTCTTACTTCTCGTGGATTTACTAGGAGGTTCAGACTTATCATCATTGTGTGATATGTCAATGTTATTTGATGGTATTTTGGCTAGGTCATTTAAAGAGATTGTTGTGGCAGTAGTTGAAGATAAAATTTTATTGGACTGCGAGGAAGATGGAAGAGTATTTGCTGATAATGGAGGTGGAATAATTATGTTAGACGGTGGAGAAAGATGGTAATATGGAGAAGCTGATAATCCTGAGAGAGAATTTAGTTTGCAACTAAATTTAGAATTTGAAGGAATTTGGAAGCTGAAAGCAGATGAACATGATGTAGATAAATTTCCAGAAACAGATGAAGTTGAAGTGTTCTCAAAATTTGAAAAAGATGAAGAGGAATCCACAACTTGATTGCTAGAATATCAAAAGGGTTATGAACATGAAATTCTTTCTCAACAGCTTCATTCAACAAAGCATCAAATACTTTCCTATCATCAAACTCCATTTTTTCCTTTTCTTTATCGAGTGAAACAGATTTGTCTTGTACAAAGCATTTACCAGATTCATCAACTAAAATTAATTTTTGACTGTTCTTATCCAAAATTGTCTTATTAATATCCATTGGCTCTTCATTATTCAACTCCCTATCCCCATTTACCTTTCCACTGCATCCTACATCAACTACGTCATCCATTGCCTTCTGAACATCATTTGCAACATCAGTACCATATCCACCTTCCTTCCTCTTCCATACTTTTTTCTTTCTATTTATGACTTTCTTCCAATCATGTTGATTAATATTAGATGTTGCCATTCTACTAGCCTGTCTATCAGCATTACTATAGGTCTTCTTCCCAACATTATTATCAACATGTATATACTCTTGATTCCTTTAATTTACATCCACATTCCAATATCCTTGGTTTACTTCCACCTTAGGTTGCAAGTCGCACATACTGGTTTCATGACCAAACACGTTGCAATGCGTGCAAATTCTCGGCCTCCAGTCATATCATACATTCACTGATGGGCATTTTTCACCAAGACCCACAACCGGAATACTTTTAGCAAACTCAAATTGAAGTGTAATTTCAACCAATGCCTTAGCATATCTAAACATACGAAGCTTCCCTGTTCTAGCATCAAAACATATAAGCCTGCCAACATGACATGTCAACTAATTGATACCCAATAATGTCCATAACAACAGAGGAATTCAATGTAAATGAATCCATATTGGTACTTTCTTAATTGTGGATTGAGAATTACCAATAGTTGGATCCCACTTAGTTATAATGAATGTTCTCCCTTTCATGAAAATTGGATCTGCTTTAGGAACTCTATCCTTTTCCATATCATTCGCAAAATTAAAGTAAAAATTTACTCCATTCGATTTTATACTCACATCTCCTTTGAGCTTCATAAATTTAATCAAGAAATTAACATTTGTAATGTATGAAAGAGTACTATCCAAGAAAAATCCCATAAGATGATTCCGCTAATACTTCAAACCTTCCATTTTAACACTATCAGGAAAAGATTTCGTTTGCCCATCTCGTACGATGTCAAAATGCATAGGTTGATAAGATCCAACATTCCTAGGAAGGGAATTGAAAAGAGAAAGATAATTCGATTTTTTATGTGGTAACGAAGATTAAGAGGTGCTCGGAAAATTGATATCGGAGGATAAAGGAGGAACACTACTGAAATTGACTTTTGATGGATAATATGGCTTGACAGATGCAAAATTAATATCAAGAAAATCAACAGATTTTCCCTTATCAATTAGAGGAGAAGAATTCAACGTGTTCGCCGAATTGTCAGGAATCAAATCAGTATGAAAAACAGAAGAATTAGAGAGTAGAACTTTCAATTCAGAAGAATTTGATCGAACATTAAGAAAGAAAATGATTTATCAAAGATTCAATTTCAAAACATCATCATTAACAGATGATCCATTGGCAATACCATATTTAGCAGAGGGAGGAGGATCCAGAGGATCATGTGGTTTAGAATGACCAGGAAGAGGGGGAAAGACGGACGAATCAAGTGAGAAAGAGGAGGACGACACAAGAGAGGTAATCGAGAAGGAGGAGAATGCCACTAACAAGGTTCAGCCGAGTATGGAATATCATATCGAAACTTTCATTTTATAAAGTACAAAATCAACTTTGTTTCATTTAACCAAACAGTTACAAAATGTCATTTCTCAAAATCTCAGTTAAAAACAACATCAGAGTAAGCAATATTATCTCCCAAATATAGTAAAAAAGATACAGTCTAACCTTGGGAAGAGAACATGAAGTAATCCAATTTGCGGAGATCCATCACAACAAAGTTCACAAAAGAAAGCTAAACTATGTACTTTCTCTCTGTAAGACTGGGGGAAAGAAAAGAGAAAGGAAGAAAGTAAATGGGTCAGACATAAAGCCTGGTGAGCTGTTGTGATTACCAGCTCGACTTACTAAGTTAAGTAAAAATACATAAATAGTGGTTCTAGTTTCATAAATGGTAAGTGTTTGTACATGTCTAAAGGTGAACAATAACTGATATGAACTAATAATAAGGACTGGCTATTCTTATAAAAAGACAATGATGATGATAATAATAATAATAATCAAACCAGGCAGATTGACTGTTTTCATTTCTACAGATTCATACAGAAACAAGTAATTATGAGAGATTTTTCCTAATGCTACCCATCGATCGACTCCCTACAAACACGAATAACATATGTCAGCCATGATAGTAGGGGATATTAGTCCCTAACCTGTCAACTTATAAGACACATCTATATTCGTCATTGTTACAACGTCTTAGTCCCTAACCTGTCAACTTATAAGTTCATAATGTCAAAACAACTTCAAATATAAATGTATCAATCCTAGACGACATGAGCGTCCCATGCCACTCTGCCGCCTTATAGGTTTACGACTAAAACCGAAAAGTCGCGTATTGGAAATTGGATTTCCATCATGAACCAATGCAAGGGTTCCTCCTTCCGATCCGAGACACTCTATCCCGTGCCTCAGGGACAGAACGCATCGACACATGGATCTTCAGGGCCGGTCCACACTTACTTTAGTGGATTGGTTATTCCTGAACAATACGTTTCCCCGCACTATGGGGCGTAAAATTTGGTCCATATGTCGACCATCATATCCGAGGTACCTCGCTTTCCAACATCCACATAAGTAAAATGTCTGAGCTCCATACCATGACATCACTCCTAGCTAGGAAGAAACGCATATCCAGCTCCCTATAGTCCTTCATCCCGTTTCTGGTTCATGCCGGGGTGTGAAGCTCGTGAATTAACGCTATACACAAAGCTATGCTAATTAAAGCCGTGGTTTGATCATCCTCTACAAGACTCTGGTTTTCAACAAAAGCCTTGATCATTTGCATCTTAACATGCCACATTGCAATCCATACCATACCATTGATTTCTGCCAATATATAACCTTTAAGCTCGTACCTCTCAGAGAAGGGTGTTAAGCAAGAGAATAAATTCTCTGCCACCAAACAGATATATATTTAGCAGAGATCAACAAATATAGCATACAATACAATGTCAGACATAATCCATTTACAAGTTCGTTCTGGGTCTGAACGAAACCGGAGGCACCTTATTCCTCGTCCCATTATCCAATACAGGAGAGAGGTCCTCGCATATCCAGTTGATCTCCAAGTATGTCTGGACGATCACCACTTATTACCTTGTCTCGGGGGATCAGCCCAATCAAGACACTAGTAATCATCCATACAATGTGAAGATCTCCGGTCTTCAACCACCGTCTGCAACCACCTCTTCATATCTTTGACTTTTAGTCATCGTAACAATTATTCAGAATGGGTTAAACTCGATCTTTCCAAATAACTCGCGTATTTTATAATCAAGCGATATAGAAACACGTCATACGCCTTATTCCAAGTTAGAATATTCTTTTATTCAAATATTCACATCTTTAGGGAAAGGTTCTCATTAATTTTATCAAAGATAAATTCCTTTAAACTTATTCTTTATTCTTCCTTTGGATATCATTCAAAAGGATTTCATTTTATCTTTTAACAAATTTAAATCAAATTAAGGTTTATAAAACTAGTCGGGATTATCGAGCCTTACCGAAGTATCCATATATTTTATTTTTCCAATCCCATCATATTCATCCCATGGAGCAAAACTGGTGGTACTCTATATTTAACACCCGTAGTGTTATCGATAATTTTAATTACCATTTATCGTTTCAAAACTAATTAAAGATTTAACTATCGCATGGAGTAAAACTGGTAATACTCCATCTCGATCATTTCTCTTGTTTGATAAATTTAATTATCTCATTCACTTTTCAATCTAATTAAAGATTCATTAAAACTCTACTTCAATTTTAATCCCAAAAATCATTATTTGATGATTATGCAACTTTAGGAAATCAATCCTGCTTTTAACTCGGTTAAAGAACTAATGCCACTCAAAATACAGTTCATGATAAACCCAAAATCATATTCCATTAAAATGGAATCTTCACGGAGATCAGATCAGGCGTAAACAATATGAATTTCCATATCAGACTAATAATATAAATGGAATAACGGCAAATCCTTTTAAACTCCATATATAGTAACGGTCTTCCTTCATAGAAGCTCATTTCGATTATTACCAAATCGAATTCCACTCGATTCCAATTTAATATATAAAATTAGAACCCTTGCTTCGAAAATTTTCCCTTAAACCTTAATAAAAAGATTTATAAATTCCAAATCATAACTTCACTATTAATTGGGTTAAAGAACAAATGTCATTTAAAACGTCGTTCACGATAAACCCAAAATCATACTTCCATATAATTCCAATTATATTTATTAATTGGAAAACTTCATTAATCCTAGTTAAAAGATTTATTCTATCATCAACTGGGTTTAAGGGGTTTAAGAACAGTGTTACTGAAGACACCATTCACGATAAACCCAAAATCCAACTTGATATTAAACACAAGGCTCTGAATTGAAATTAATATTGACTTATATTCAATATCAAATTCTGAAACCAACGGATATCGAATTGGGAATAACGATAATTGTATCTTCCAAATTCCTCAACCATATCCGTATAATCACAGAATCCAATATCGGAATATTCCAAAGATTATTTCCATTTAAATCCATCCAATTTATACGCTGGAAATTTCTGGTTATTTCAAAAACCATTTTCAAATCCAATTTATTTATTTAAAAACATTGGATTATTATTCTAGTTAATAACTAGTTCATTTCGATAAAAATATATTTATCTTTTCAAACTTGGAATTTCATCCAAAATCTTTCTAGCTAATTTATTATTATTTTACATAATTTTTCCATATTTTTAATAATTTTATTAAGGCCTTTACAATCGGTTTCCAATAACGGCCATTGAGCTGCATACATAGTGACCTTTTTTGAAATTGATTTAGATATAATTTGAAATCCAACCATTCAAATTTAAATCTCATATATTCACTTGAAAGCTCTTTTTGATACGAACCCAACCGTTCCGGTTTTAGGAGAATTTGATGGTCAGATCTCCCGTTACATCAATTTGAAGTTAATGGCTGAAATTCGCGAATGGTCGCTGCGCGGCGCGTTCTATTCAAACCATTATATATATAATATATATATCATCGATTTTCATTTACAACGTATTTTATAAATCGTTTATAAATTCATTTTAGAATGATTTCAACTTTGATTTCAATTTTAAATCAAAATTGAATATTACATATCATTATAACATTAAAATGATAACATTTTCAAAATATCAGATTTTGAAATCAATTTCCTTTACGTATTCATTATTAAATGAATAAAATCGACTGATAAACCCGTTCGAGCTAAAATGGCGTTTAACTACCTAACTCGGCTTCATATATTCCAATATTTTCGTGTTCATCCAAAATCGGACATAAAAATCATAATTTAATTCTTCACTGAATATTGTTTTAAAATATTCTTTTATATTCGGTGTCGGAATGCGACTGAAACGACCCGAACTTCCCCGGTCTCCGAAGAGAAAGAGAAAGAATGGATTGTTTTGAGAACACGACAAAATAGAACGCAGACGGAAGAACATTTCATTGTTTGTTACAACGATTCCATCAGAATACAAGAATATACAGAGTATAAATGAATATTACACAGAAATATCAGAGATTTAAATTACATTTAAATACATAGCAGCGGAAAATAATACAATACACAACTAGAAGAGATACACGGATACAAAGCTTTCCGGATATCGTTCCAGTTGTAAACCAGGATCCTGTGAATATAAATCTGCAAAACCAAAACTACTAGCTGCCCGTGTCAAAGTAAGGGCACCCAGAGTTTAGGTTAAAACAATAAACTCCAGGTCAGTCATGGGACTGGTGTGAGAACTAAAACAGTTGTAAATCATTATTTTAAAATTAGGTAAATCAAGGGACCACGCCATATAACACGGAACGGGTTTCCTCCCAAGAATACCAGTGCATAAAACAACAGCGCAATGCTAAATAAAGAACAATGAAGCTATTATAAGACCCAGTTCCCATCACACAATGCAACGCAAGCCGGAGGATAGGGTTTTTACCTTATAATAGCCAAGAATGCTTGATACGTTTGAAATAAATCATTTGATACTATTATAAGTGCAAAGTGTATAAAACAACTTCAAATCATAAGTATCAATCATAGACGGCATAAGCGCCCCATCCCACTATGTCGCCATACTAGGCTCTACAAATAAAACCGCAGAATCACGTATTTGGAAATTGGATTTCCATCTATGAACCGAGGCAAAAGATAGTCCTCAACCGATTCGAGATGCTCTATTCCGCCCCTCAGGATCAGAGCTCGAGTGACCCTTGGATCGTCAGGGCCGGTCCACCGATGTGGATTAAAATGCCTGAACATGCGTTTCCCCGCCCTATGGGGCGTAGGTGAGCCAACTAAATGACTCCATCGGACCCGGATCGTCCGATCAAACCGAGGCGCCTCGCAACAGCAACAACCACATAAGTCAAACTCGTCAGGGCGTGTAAAACCACTGACGCCACTTCTAACTAGAAAGAAATGCATGCCCTCCCTGAGGTCCTTCTCCCGTTTTTGGTTTATACCGGGTGTGAAACTCGCGAAGTAAACGTTACACAAAGCTACGCCACAAAGGCCGTTCTTCGATCATCAACCACAAGACTTTGCTTTTCAACAGAAGCCTTGATCATTTGCCACTTAGGCATGCCACACAGGCAATTCACTCTATGCGTTTGATATCCATAAGTATATAACCCCTGAGCTCGTACGTCTCAGAGAAGGGCGTTAAGCAAGAGAATAAATTCTCCGCCGCCAAACAGATATATATTTAATAGAAATCAATCACACAGACTAAAATCCAATGTCAGACACACAGTCCATTTACAAGTTCGTTCTGGGTCTGAACGAAACCGGAGGCACCTAGTACCCCGCATATCCATCGATCTCCAAGTACGTCTGGACAATCACCAACTGTTTCCATCTTCTTGGGTGTACAGGCCAATCATGATCATCAGTAATCACCCAAACGACGTGAAGACTTCCGGTCTTCAACCACCGTCTTCATCTTCGACTTATCGTCGTATCAGTTATTCAGAATGGGATAAACCCGGTCTTTCCGAATAACTCGCGTATATAATAAACATGTGTTGCACAAACACAACATACGCCTCATTCCAATTCATCAGTCACTAACCGTAAATTAACAAGGGAGTAATTCCCCAAATATTAACCCCGAAGGCCGAAACCAACATCAGATCAATATCCAGAAAACCATTCTGCTTAGCTAACCGACAGTTAGTTTCTAAATTTCACATTCATAGGGAAAGGTTCCCATTAATTTTATCCAAGATAAATTCTTTTAAATTTATTCTTTAATCTGCTTTTGAATATCAATTCAAACTAGTCGGGATTAGCGAACCTTACCGAAGTAATCATTGGTTTTAATTTCCCAATCCCCACCTATTTATACCATGAAGTAAAACTGGACATACTTCATATCTAACACCACGGTGTTATCGGTAAATTCAATTACCATTTCACGTTCAAATCTAATTAAAGATTTAACTATCGCCTGGAGCAAAACTGGTGATACTCCATTCTCGATCTTTTCAATCTAATTAAAGATTCATTAAAACTCCACTTAGTTTTAATCTGTGAACCGGTTAAAGAATCAGTGTCATTTAAAACACGGTTCACGATAAACCCAAAATCACATCACATTTCAATCAGTCCCTAACCGTAAATTAGCAAGTGAGAAGTTCCCTAAGTATTAACCCCGAAGGCCGAAACCAACATCAGATCAATACCTCTGAAACCATTCAAATTAACTAATCCCCAGTTAGTTTCTGATTTTCTTAACTCCTTCAGGTCTAAGAACAGTATTATTGAAGATACCGTTCACGACAACCCAAAATCACATTCCATTAATTATCGGGTTAAAGAACAAGTGTTATTTAAAACACTGTTCCCGATAAACCCAAATCAATACCAATTCAATTCCAATTAAATTTTATTTAATTGGTACACTTCATTAAATCTAAATAAAAAGATTTAATCTTTTTCTCAACTGGGTTCAAGAACAGTGTTAATGAAGACACCATTCACGACAAACCCAAATCACATTTGATATTAAATACAAGGCTCTGAATAGAAAATATATCATCTTATATTCAATATCAAATTCTACGACCAACAAATATCGTATTGGAAATAACGATATATAAATATCTTTCAAATTTCCATAACAACACCTGTATAATCACGAAATCCAACATCGAAATATTCCAAAGACAATTTTGATTCAAATCCATTTCAATACAATTATTGGAAATTCTGGTTATTTTCAAAACCATTTCAAATCCAATTTATTTATTTAAAAATAAATAGAATTATAATTCTAGTTCAAAACTAGTTCATTTCGATAAAAATCTATTTTTATCTTTTCAAATATGGAGTTTTTCATCCCAATTCTTTCTAAATCATTTCTTGTGATTCTACACAAATTATTACTATTTTTAATAATTTTATCAAGGCCCGTACAGTCGATTTCCATCAACGGCCATCGAACTGCACTTACAGCGACATTTTCCAAATTTGATTTGGACATAACTCCAAATCCAACCGTTAGATTTCTAATTTCTAATATTCGTTAGAAAGCTCTTTCCGATACGAACCCAACGGTTCCGGTTTTAGGAGAATCCGACGGTCGGATCTCCCATAATATCCGTTCGAAGTCAATGGTCGAAATTCGCGAACTGCCGCTACGCGGCGCGTTCTATTCAGGCCATTATATTATATATATATATAATATATATAATATATACTTCGTCGATTTCCTTTTAAAACGTATTATATAAATCGTTTTAACTTCGTTTTCAAAACGATTTCAACTTCTTTTCAAATTCAAATCAAAATTGATTTTTTCCTTATAAATTCGATTTAAATTCATTTCAAATTGATTTCAATTCAAATTGATTTCTAATTCAATTTCAGTTCGTTTTCAATTCAATTCAATTCAATTTCAATTCGAATTCATTTCTATTCAGTTTCAGTTCGAATTTCAATCCTTTTCAAAATATCCGAATTTGAAATCACTTTCGATATTCATTAAAAAAATGAATAAAATCGATATAAATATCGTTCACATCAAAATGGCATCAATCTAATCAACACGGCTTCATATATTTCTATTTTCAAATATTCTATTTCAAGTATTTCTTTTTCAAATATTTCTCTTTCAAATATTTTTATTTCAAATATTTCTTTTTAAAACTGGAATGAGGCCCAATCAATTACCATATAATGTTAATTATATGGATTTTCTACAACACATGTATACAATAACAACGATGAATAATCAACCATCATCCAAAGTGCATTCTACACTGTATAAGCATCAAATATGAATATTTAACGCTCCTAACAGTCTGTCAATCAATCGATCGACATACAACTAATTATTGGGATTAGTGTATGTCATCTATCATCCCAATACCCGTGTGGGGTTTCAAACACTCAAACACAGATTTTATTTGTGCAGTTGGGCGATGTGTAAAATTTATCGTTCCAATCAATGTCAGTCAAATGTGTGTATATAAACAAATCGTCCGATTTGTTTATTTTTATTTCTTTTCATATACACGTTAAAATTTCTATTTTTAACTATAAAATATTTTTAGCTATATAAATATTTTATTTCATTTCACATCACATCACACAATCAACTACACTACAAAATCAAACAAACAAGCATACAAGCGGTCCATGGTCTGTGGACGACGGGTGTCGGGTGCTACTAAACACCGTCTGCATCCTAGTATATATTTATAACTAGAAAAATTAAATTAAAAGGTGAGAAGTTCTCACAGAATAGCTAATCCAATCCCACGACTCTTCTTATGTAGAAAATCTTCGTCATTCCTTCTTTCATCACTTTCGTCATTCGTATTCACTACTTTTTTTTCTACAACAAATCGGAGAAAGTGGAGTGTTGTTTGTCGCTTGACTGGGCAGAGGAGGCTGCTTGATGGCACGCGGTGGCTCAGGCAGGTGGTGCATTGGGTGTCGGCTGCTGAGAAGGGGCTCGCGTCTCAATAGAAGAGGAGGAGGGATTTGCGAGCAGGGGGGCCGCGCTGTGCTTCGTCGGAGGGGAGTGCGGTGGACAGTAGGGGCCAGGCGGAGGGCGCGGGGGTGCTGAACGGGGCAGAGCAGACGTCTATTTGGGGCTTGGGTCATTTGGGAGGTCGGATCTCGAAAGGAGGAAGGGGAAAGAGGCGATGGAGAGGGCGGAGATGAAGGGGGGACCGGGCGAGAGGGAGGCGGCGCCAGGGGAGTTCGTCGGCAGTGGCTCGAGGGCCCCAGGGCGGCGGCGTGATTTGTTTTCTCCCTTTTTTTTATTTTTTTTATTTCTTACTGAAGGAATATAACGGGGGGGGGGGGGGGCTGAGATAATAGGGTGAGAGAGAGAAGAAAGTTTTTATTTATTTATTTAAATTTCAAAAAGTTGACTTTTTTATTCGACCTCTAAACGAGACCCACCGCCTGTCGTCCATAGCTAATTACCCCCATTCCGAACACATTGGGATATGCATCGCAAGCTGATTCGATCGTTTCGATCAGTTTTCGTCAAAATCAACATATAACTCTATATATTGAATTTGAACGCGCATTTCAATTTACTGGGGTCACATACTAACTAGAAAAATTCCTGAAAAATATTTTCTAGCTTCGTATTGACGATACGGTCCTAACAAAACTAGTTTCGTTAAATTCCGAGATCGTTTGAAAAATGGCCATTTTCCAGTCGATTAAATTCAACTGAAACTGGTCAACCGCGTTTTCCTTTGCCACGCTCACATATTGATTCGAAAAATTATGAAATTTGAAACCTAGCAATAATTTGACATCACGGATCCAACAAAAGTGGTTTCATCGAAATCCGAGGTCGTTTGCAAAAATTCCATTTTTAAGGGCCTGAAATTCCATAGCGACTATTCTGAAATTTCAACTGGACATAACTTTTTATCCCCGCTATGAAATTTCGATTTTCCAGATTCGTTGGAAAGATATTCTCAAATAGATCCTATTATTTTTGGTTTCGCTAAAATCCGGTTTATTTTGCACCCGGTACCTTCAATTGAAATTTGAAATCGAATTATCGAACTACCGCGCCATTTTCAATTCCTTTTTTAATTTAAAATAAATATTTATATTCTAACGACGAACTATATAATATACACGTTCGAATTCTATTCAAAATAAATTTCTCGTCAATATTATTTAAAATAATTCATTTTAAATAATCAAAATTCGCTAAAATTGCCAAAATAAAAATTTTAAACTGGCCCAGATTTCCGGGTTATTACAATCTCCCCCACTTAAAACTTTTCATCCCCGAAAAGGAACGAAGCCGAAAGTTGTTTAACTAATCAACTCAACTTTCTTTATTTTGACTACGGCTTAAGTTCTTCAACTTTTCAGTTTCTAAGAACTTTTCAAATTTTTCAAAAATTTGGCTAACATCCTAAATTTTCGAAAAATTTCGCCATAACCTCCCCTGCACCGGGAGCACGGGAAAATCCCGAAATTGCCATACATACCCTCAGATCTCAAAAAGAAAAAGAAAAAGCCAAGCGGCTAGCCAATCGGCTCATAAAATCATCATCACCCAAACAAATCAGTAAATTATGGTAAACATGTACCTATTTGTCGGTCAAACAAATTTTATTCTCTGCTCTAGCCTCCTTGCAATGACCTGTTCAATGTAAGTACATGTATATGCAAGCAAATGCGACCAAATTTCAATACAATTCACTTTTTGGCTAATTTGGCAAAATGGTTAAAAAAATTAATTAATCAGCCAATAATCAACAACACAACCATCAATCAATTAGTTGATTAGCTTTTGAAATTCATAACTTTGATACATAGTCAAAAAATCAGATTTTTGATGCCAAATCACAACAATAAGCCCTATCTAGTTTCGGTTCTCACACCAGTCAAATGGAAATATATAGAAATCTCACTTTCGAAACTCGGAAATAAATATTGGCGATGGTGCTCCGTCACCAGAATTATCCCCGGGCATAGAGTGCGATTCTATAACTATCCAATACATTAAAACTTCGAACACACGTTTGCAAGACATATATACAAAATCTTTATATATTGGATTGTCCAAATTCATATAAATAAATAATCAAATACGAATAATTGATTTAAATTTTCAAAACAAAAATTGTTTTCATTTTAAAAATATACTCTTCACACTCGTTCTAGGATACTACTGATCCCATCTCTAACGAGTCATTCCCATTGGATATTACTAATCCAATATCTGATGAATTCTTTCGTATGGTTCTAATGTGTCTTGTTCTCTAAGCTTTGTAAACCAAAGCTCTGATACCACGATGAAACGACCCGAACTTCCCTGGTCTCCGAAGAGAAAGAGAAAGAACGGATTGTTTTGAGAACATGACAAAATAGAACGCAGACGGAAGAACATTTCATTGTTTATTACAACAATTCCATCAGAATACAAGAATATACAGAGTATAAATGAATATTACACAGAAATATCAGAGATTTAAATTACATTTAAATGCATAGCAGCGGAAAATAATACAATACACAACTAGAAGAGATACACGGATACAAAGATTTCCGGATATCGTTCCAGCTGTAAACCAGGATCTTGTGAATATAAATCTGCAAAACCAAAACTACTAGCTGCCCGTGTCAAAATAAGGGCACCCAGAGTTTAGGTTAAAACAATAAACTCCAGGTCAGTCATGGGACTGGTGTGAGAACTAAAACAGTTGTAAATCTTTATTTTAAAATTAGGTAAATCAAGGGACCACGTCGTATAACACGGAAAGGGTTTCCACCCAAGAATACCAGTGCATAAAACAACAGCGCAATGCTAAATAAAGAACAATGAAGCTATTATAAGACCCAGTTCCCATCACACAATGCAACGCAAGCCGGAGGATAGGGTTTTTACCTTATAATAGCCAAGAATGCTTGATACGTTTGAAATAAATCATTTGGTACTATTATAAGTGCATAGTGTATAAAACAACTTCAAATCATAAGTATCAATCATAGACGGCATAAGCGCCCCATCCCACTATGTCGCCATACTAGGCTCTACAAATAAAACCGCAGAATCACGTATTTGGAAATTGGATTTCCATCATTGAACCGAGGCAAAAGATAGTCCTCAACCGATTCGAGACGCTCTAGTCCACCCCTCAGGATCAGAGCTCGAGTGACGCTTGGATCGTCAGGGCCGGTCCACCGATGTGGATTAAAATGCCTGAACATGCGTTTCCCCGCCCTATGCGGCGTAGGTGAGCCAACTAAATGACTCCATCGGACCCGGATCGTCCGATCAAACCGAGGTGCCTCGCAACAGCAACAACCACATAAGTCAAACTCGTCAGGGCGTGTAAAACCACTGACGCCACTTCTAACTAGAAAGAAATGCATGCCCTCCCTGAGGTCCTTCTCCCGTTTTTGGTTCATACCGGGTGTGAAACTCACGAAGTAAACGTTACACAAAGCTACGCCACAAAGGTCGTGCTTCGATCATCAACCACAAGACTTTGCTTTTCAACAGAAGCCTTGATCATTTGCCACTTAGGCATGCCACACAGGCAATTCACTATATGTGTTTGATATCCATCAGTATATAACCCCTGAGCTCGTACGTCTCAGCGAAGGGCGTTAAGCAAGAGAATAAATTCTCCGCCGCCAAACAGATATATATTTAATAGAAATCAATCACACAGACTAAAATCCAATGTCAGACACACAGTCCATTTACAAGTTCGTTCTGGGTCTGAACGAAACCGGAGGCACCTAGTACCCCGCATATCCATCGATCTCCAAGTACGTCTGGACTATCACCAACTGTTTCCATCTTCTTGGGTGTACAGGCCAATCAAGATCATCAGTAATCACCCAAACGACGTGAAGACTTCCGGTCTTCAACCACCGTCTTCATCTTCGACTTATCGTCGTATCAGTTATTCAGAATGGGATAAACCCGGTCTTTCCGAATAACTCGCGTATATAATAAACATGTGTTGCACAAACACAACATACGCCTCATTCCAATTCATCAGTCACTAACCGTAAATTAACAAGAGAGTAATTCCCCAAATATTAACCCTGAAGGCCGAAACCAACATCAGATCAATATCCAGAAAACCATTCTGCTTAGCTAACCGACAGTTAGTTTCTAAATTTCACATTCATAGGGAAAGGTTCCCATTAATTTTATCAAAGATAAATTCTTTTAAATTTATTCTTTAATCTGCTTTTGAATATCAATTCAAACTAGTCGGGATTAGCGAACCTTACCGAAGTAATCATTGGTTTTAAATTCCCAATCCCCACCTATTTATCCCATGAAGTAAAACTGGACATACTTCATATCTAACACCACGGTGTTATCGGTAAATTCAATTACCATTTCACGTTCAAATCTAATTAAAGATTTAACTATCGCCTGGAGCAAAACTGGTGATACTCCATTCTCGATCTTTTCAATCTAATTAAAGATTCATTAAAACTCCACTTAGTTTTAATCTATGACTGGGTTAAAGAATCAGTGTCATTTAAAACACGGTTCACGATAAACCCAAAATCACATCACATTTCAATCAGTCCCTAACCGTAAATTAGCAAGTGAGCAGTTCCCTAAGTATTAACCCCGAAGGCCGAAACCAACATCAGATCAATACCTCTGAAACCATTCAACTTAACTAATCTCCAGTTAGTTTCTGATTTTCTTAACTCCTTTAGGTCTAAGAACAGTATTATTGAAGATACCGTTCACGACAACCCAAAATCACATTCCATTAATTATCGGGTTAAAGAACAAGTGTTATTTAAAACACTATTCACGATAAACCCAAATCAATACTAATTCAATTCTAATTAAATTTTATTTAATTGGTACACTTCATTAAATCTAAATAAAAAGATTTAATCTTTTTCTCAACTGGGTTCAAGAACAGTGTTAATGAAGACACCATTCACGACAAACCCAAATCACATTTGATATTAAATACATGGCTCTGAATAGAAAATATATCGGCTTATATTCAATATCAAATTCTACGACCAACAAATATCGTATTGGAAATAATGATATATAAATATCTTTCAAATTTCCATAACAACACCTGTATAATCACGAAATCCAACATCGAAATATTCCGAAGACAATTTCGATTCAAATCCATTTCAATACAATTATTGGAAATTCTAGTTATTTTCAAAACCATTTCAAATCCAATTTATTTATTTAAAAATAAATAGAATTATAATTCTAGTTCAAAACTAGTTCATTTCGATAAAAATCTATTTTTATCTTTTCAAATATGGAGTTTTTCATCCCAATTCTTTCTAAATCATTTCTTGTGATTTTACACAAATTATTACTATTTTTAATAATTTTATAAAGGCCCGTACAGTCGATTTCCATCAACGGCCATCGAACTGCACTTACAACGACCTTTTCCAAATTTGATTTGGACATAACTCCAAATCCAACCGTTAGATTTCTAATTTCTAATATTCGTTAGAAATCTCTTTTCGATACGTACCCAACGGTTCCGGTTTTAGGAGAATCCGACGGTCGGATCTTCCGTAATATCCATTCGAAGTCAATGGTCGAAATTCGCGAACTACCGCTACGTGGCGCGTTCTATTCAGGCCATTACATTATATATATATAATTTATATAATATATACTTCGTCGATTTCCTTTTAAAACGTATTATATAAATCGTTTTAAATTCGTTTTCAAAACGATTTCAACTTCTTTTCAAATTCAAATCAAAATTGAATTTTTCCTTATAAATTCGATTTAAATTCCTTTCAAATTGATTTCTAATTCAATTTCAGTTCGTTTTCAATTCAATTCAATTTCAATTCGAATTCATTTCTATTCAGTTTCAGTTCGAATTTCAATCCTTTTCAAAATATCAGATTTTGAAATCACTTTCGATATTCGTTAAAAAAATGAATAAAATCGATATAAATATCATTCACGTCAAAATGGCGTCAATCTAATCAACACGGCTTCATATATTTCTATTTTCAAATATTCTATTTCAAGTATTTCTTTTTCAAATATTTCTCTTTCAAATATTTTTATTTCAAATATTTCTTTTTAAAACTGGAATGACGCCCAATCAATTACCATATAATGTTAATTATATGGATTTTCTACAACACATGTATACAATAACAACGATGAATAATCAACCATCATCCAAAGTGCATTCTACACTGTATAAGCATCAAATATGAATATTTAACGCTCATAACAGTCTGTCAATCAATTGATCGACATACAACTAATTATTGGGATTAATGTATGTCATCTATCATTATAACACCCCACCTCCGCTAGGGTCACTCACAAAGGGAATGCACTAGGTTTGGTGAAGCATTATCGAGGTAAACATGCACAGAAATATTACAAGACAGAACATATACAAAACAGCGGAAGTAAAACAAATTTCATTACCTTATAAAATAAGGTCTAAAGCCTTTTACATCAGAATACATCAAAACCTGTCTTGCAATAGTAAAGAAGCATAAAACCTTTTCATAAATTATTCCCCAAAATAAAGCGGTGAAGCATCCATAGCCAAGAGAAGACCAAGCTATACATGATGACCTTCAAGCATAAGAGGTCCGAACTAAACAACATCATTTCCTCCTTGAAAACCTGGGGGGGGAACGGAAGACAAAGAGGCGAAACAAAATAGGGTCAGTCATAAAGATTGGTAAGTCCTATCTACTTCCAATATAAAAATAGGTAAAGGTAACATGACATTCATAAACTGAAAGTAAACATAAGAATGACGACAAGTTAGATAAGCTAAACCAAGATAACTGGATGAACTACTGTAGCAAGATAAACAAAGGTATCATGATAAACTACGGTGTCAAGATAAATCAAGGTATCACATCGTCAGGTTTCTATCAAGTATACAATCCCAAGGTATCTATCATGTATAACATCCCACAGTATTTATCATGTATATTTGCTCTGCACCTCTCGTACTAGTATCCCAACCCACGTCATGTGTTAACTATGAATGTCCCTTGCCCAATGTCATGTAATGGTCCATGTCAACCTAATATATAGCATATGTAGGTTTTTCCCAACTCGTATGTTCCTTTCCATGTATAAGTTCAGTCCTTTGCCGTAGGCCGTACGGGCTTTCCCATGTAAATCTATACCACCTCAACGTAGTACCATTTTATCCTTGAAGTTGTTTGGGACTGCTACCCTTGATCTGGTTATGTTTTCTTACCATGAACTATCGCGTGTTCACTTAGGATTTATGCCACCTAGGACCACTAAGGATTATGCTACCTACTGAACGTTTCCGTGTCTCGGTTTGGGTTCAAGCCACCTAGGGCCACTAGGGATTATGCCACCCGTCAACCACGCCCTTTTATCCCATGTATGTATCATGAATCGTTTTCCATGTCTAGACGCACAAGTATCTCAATGTGCCATCCGAGTTCCGTGCCAGGGCAAATCAAGAAATACGGAACTCGGTTGGGAGCTTTAAGTCATCTGTCGATGCTGATATCAAGGTCTGTTTTTGTATCCGTGGCTATGGTCCCACGTGACCCCTCCCTCAACTACTGAAAGGCAATCCAAGAAAATCATGTATGAGAACTACATCCCGGCCCCACTATGCCCCACTTACCTATTGGCCAAACTCACCCATAACTCGATAGCAAGTATATGGTCTGTTGGGAGTTCTCTGCCTTTCCGTACATACACGATTGACTAAAGATGGTAGGTAGTCGACGACGCGCTATCCAGGGCAAAAACAAGAATCGTGGACTCCACGCTAATCCATCCCAGTCTTTAGGTCGCTCGCATAGCAACCAAGGCATACTCTTGGTTCTTCTACCGCAGACCTTAACCTCTTGTGAGCCCAGGCGGATCATCTGCAACCTCACAGAGGGATACCAAGAGTATCCTCACGTCCCCCGAAGCTACCGCTTCGTCACCCAGTTCGTTGGAGCCTTTATCTAAGTCAGATAATTCGCTCCTCCACGTGTGTCCAAGCGATGACCTACCGTATCGGGTTACTCATCTATCTGTGAACTGGTCCAATTTCCTTGACTAAGAATTATTACTTAGTTATCCTTAACTAAGGTTTTCCACTTAGCTTCTCTTCCCGCTACCCTTGTTAACTACGATTTTCAACCTAGTCCCCTGAGCTAGGGTTTTGTCTAATGGGTTAAGTGTTGTCATTCAAGTTCATGACTTAACCCGCCTACGAATCATGTCAAGCTTTGGCTAAGTATTTAAGTTCAAGGCTTAGCCCTACAAGTTGGTTAAGTATACCAAGAAGCTCATGACTTAACCCTATCAAGTCAAATTGGTTAAGTATTTGTTTGTCTTAACCCTATCAGATTATCGTGTTAGATTGATTAAGCATAGATTATCTTAATCCCATCAGATTATCGAGTCGGATTGGTTAAGTATGGGTTAGCTTAACCCCATCAACTAGTCGTATTACAATGGTTAAGTATATTTAAAAGGTCTTGTGACTTAACTCTATCAGGTCCGCATATTAGATTGGTTAAGTATAGGTTACTTAACCTCATCAAATCATCATGTATAATTGGTTAATTATAAGTTACTTAACCCCATTAAATTATCATGTTAAGTTGGTTAAGTATTGGTTACTTAACCTCATTGAATTACCAAGTTTAGATTGGTTAAGTGTTTAACTTAACCCCATCGAATTACCGTGTTTAGATTAGTTAAGTGTAGGTTACTTAACCCCATCTAATTACCGTGTTTAGATTAGTTAAGTCTAAGTTACTTAACCCCATCTAATTACCAAGTCGGATTAGTTAAGAGTAAATTACTTAACCCCATCCCCTAGTTGTCTTATATGGGTAAGTGTCATTAAGAAATCAAGTTCGGTTTAACTTAACCTACCCATTCGTGTCATATCGGTTAAGTGTCATTAGTCAAAATTACTTAACCTTTTCATGTGGCATTAATTAGATTAATGCACCCCAACCTCTCACATTAGACTTTGTTGTGGTTACTAGTTAAGCTGGGCGGGTCCGGGTAGTTTTACACCACAACCTAGTCTAACCTCGGGTTTTAAGTGCTATATGACCAACTACTCACATTGGGTCCTATTGTTTGTAGCCACTAGTTAAGTCGAGCGGGTCCAGGTAGATTTATGCTACAAACTCAACCCAACCTCGAGTTGGCCACTTTCATGTTTGGTCTAGTGTCATATTACACTTACAACCCATACGTGTCTAGTTTCAAGTCCCATGTTTACCCCACATGTCATGTCCACATTTAGGTGTATCATGAGTGTCATATTTTCATGAAATCCCATGTCAAATTATCATGTCATAATCACGCTCGTCTAACCTACCCCAAATCGTGTTTCCAACCCAAGTAAAAACGAGTCAACATAGTAAGGATACTATGCTACATATTGGCCTCAAAACATGCACGATGCCAAAAAGGGATTGGCCACAAACATGCATGGTATCATAAGGGAATTTGACCACAAACATGCATAGTATCATAAGGGAATTTGGCCACAAACATGCATAGTATCATAAGGGAATTTGGCCACAAACATGCATAGTATCATAAGGGAATTTGAGTTCATTTACATGCATAAGCCCCAAAGTCAAGTCTTTGCCAATGTTTCACAAGTCAAATGGTTCCTAAAGGTTCATGCTAACATTCCATAGATAAAGATTCAAACTTGCAAGATAAACTAGGTTAAACATAACATGAGTGGCATGATTAAGTCACTAAAACTTAGCCCAAGGTCATAGATCATTGAAAAGGGGCAAAATTAGGTTCACATAGGCTAGCATACTTATGTTTCATCGCATTTTATTCCATGTCACATTAGAACCACCGTTAGAATCTACAAGTAGCTAGAACTTACATAGCGAGGCTTAGGGAAGGATCATGCATCGTCTTGACGAAGAAAGGTGGCTCCTTTGTTGAAGAATCGTCATGAAATTTGCGTAGCAACGTTGATCCACTCCCTTGATTTGATGTAGCAAGCTAGCACCTTTGATTCGGATCCGATTTGAATGCATAAGCCCTTGGAGTTGGAGATGGAGGCCATGATCAAGATAGATTTTGGCAACACATAGTTGCTAGAATGATTTTTAGTGATTTAGGTTAGGTCCTAGGGTGTTTTTATAGAGATTAGGAGTAGTTTAGGCCATAGGATAAACCCTAGGATAGATCTGAGCCCTCAAAATCCGTCACAGGCCCATAAAACCGAGCCAAGACAGCAGCAGGTGCACCCAGGCCCAAGTGGTCGGACCACCCAGGTCGACACCCGTGTCGACTGGGCAGTCGACCTGCCCCCTGGGCGTGTCGACTCCCCAGTCGACACCCCAGTCGACCTGGGGCTTGGGCGGGAATTTTCCCGCCCAGTTCGTTTGGCTCCAGATTTGAATTTCGAACTGTTTTTGAACTTGAATTTTTCTGAAAACTTTGACGGGCCATAACTGGGTCATACGGACTCCGATTTTCGAAAACTCGGACTCTATTTCGCGTATTTTTCCGAGATGAACGCAATGGAGCAACCCGTTTCTCCTGATTCAGATTTTATAATTAAATTCTGCCTTGATTCTTGTCTTAGCATGTTGTAAAAACCCGGGTTGTTACATTCTCCCCAACTTAAAGGATTTCGTTCCCGAAATCTCCAAGTTAGGAAGAACGTATCCTACCATCCATCATCCATCTACTCAAAACATCATCCACAGGCAACCATGGTCCTTAAAAGACTCCTAATGCTTTTTGAACACATGTAGAAAGTGCGTGTATATGTTCCTTAGCTAATGCTAATGATCAGGCCTGAATGATCTTTCTAATGCAAAATATGTTTAGTGCCATGAGTCCAACATGTATGCAAATAGTCCTAGTCATATAAACACTATATGTGTGCACAACCATTCATCCACATGCAACATTCACATGATAACATATTCAATTTCATCCATAAACAAGTATAAATACTCGTGCATATGCAACATGAAACGTGACCGCGTCAATCTAGTATCTAATGTGTATTCGCGCATCCACGAGCAACCACTTGCAACTATTTGCAACCATATCAATCATAACATGTTTCAAATACATGTTTACATCCATAGAGTTCTATCTAAGGTTCCCAAGATAAGATCGAGGAGATAAACAAGACAAACTCCTTACGGGGTTTGTAACAGAAACAGGACCGAGAGGATATCCACCAAGCGATAGCATGCAAGTAAGCTCTACAGGTGAACCAAGGATCAAAGATATACTCTTAAAAAGAGACATAATGCGCATGTCTAAGCCGCATTTCCATGAGCTTAATTCCATTATGCCTTGATCGCCTTTGACTTCATGATTTCGTAGCTCCTTGATTCCTATTTCCAAGGTATGAGTTGGAACTCATTTCACTGTCGCCTCTCGTTCCACTTTCACTTATTCTTTCCCTAGTATACTTGGCTCAACCATATCTGCGTACTCATGCAAGCTCTCCAAAATTCACTAGTGAATTCTGGATCTCGTTTACCGATGCCAATCCATGTTACCACGTACACTTACTAGGGTGATTCCTATAACCCATGCTCAAGCGGAATGAACCATCCGTCTTATTGGCGAACGTTACTCGATTGGATCAGAGATTTCCGATAAATGCATCAAGAGATTCTAGGTAACTAACCATTACAGAACCCAAAAGGTTACACGAGACTTCGAGGGTATTACCAAGGCAAGTTAAGAGTTTAACTATCCTCCTTTCAGAACCGAGAATGGCATCCATTACTGGATCACCACTTCATCCCTAGAATCCATCCCTAGCTCAACAATAGAAGCAGTGCTTCTAATCTCAACACTTGGCATAGATGTTCTCAAATCCAAACAAGTCATGAATAAATGGACCGACTCTCCAACCAGATTTTTGGGATAAAAGTGGGATCTTCTACCATGCTAGTACTAAGGTACAGAGACTTAACTATCGAAGCAGACTTGAATGATGCGATGATCAAAACCAAGTCGGGACGGGATGATAGAAAAGAAAGGCTAAACCTTTAACAGAAACGATACCATCCCTCTTAGGTACGCTAGGAGTGAGAGCATACAATTGCCCTCTCGCTGATCTTGTCCTTGCCTTCCTTCGTGGACTAATCCATACCAACAAGTTGCTTATCCTTACGTCTGTGTCATTTATCCTTGCTCTTATTACCCTTCCTTGTAACACGGTAACAGGCCTCTCGAGAACCACCTCCATCTCACGGAAAACACTTCGTAGCTAGACAAGGATTAGTCGCAGTTAAAACTACTGTGACTACAGATGGAGGAAAGAAAGGAAAAGAGATTCAATCAAGGAAACAAAGGATAGTGCTAATGGATTTTGGGGAATAGCCTTTAAAAACTTTTCTTGAAAAATGCTTCTTTGTAAACGGTTTCTCAAATAGTTTTCAGAAGGTTTTAAAAACTTTTGCCCAGTCTGGTAACCTTCTGCTCTGATACCAAATATAACACCCCACCTCCACTAGGGTCACTCACAAAGGGAATGCACTAGGTTTGGTGAAGCATTATCGAGGTAAACATGCACAGAAATATTACAAGCCAGAACATATACAAAACAGTGGAAGTAAAACAAATTTCATTACCTTATAAAATAAGGTCTAAAGCCTTTTACATCAGAATACATCAAAATCTGTCTTGCAATAGTAAAGAAGCATAAAACCTTTTCATAAATTATTCCCCAAAATAAAGCGGTGAAGCAGCCATAGCCAAGAGAAGACCAAGCTATACATGATGACCTTCAAGCATAAGAGGTCCGAACTAAACAACATCATTTCCTCCCTGAAAACCTGGGGGGGGAACGGAAGACAAAGAGGCGAAACAAAACAGGGTCAGTCATAAAGACTGGTAAGTCCTATCTACTTCCAGTATAAAAACAGGTAAAGGTAACATGACATGCATAAACTGAAAGTAAACATAAGAATGACGACAAGTTAGATAAGCTAAACCAAGATAACTGGATGAACTACTGTAGCAAGATAAACTAAGGTATCATGATAAACTACGGTGTCAAGATAAATCAAGGTATCACATCGTCAGGTTTCTATCAAGTATACAATCCCCAGGTATCTATCATGTATAACATCCCACGGTATTTATCATGTATATTTATTCTGCACCTCTCGTACTAGTATCCCAACCCACGTCATGTGTTAACTATGAATGTCCCTTGCCCAATGTCATGTAATGGTCCATGTCAACCTAATATATAGCATATGTAGGTTTTTCCCAACTCGTATGTTCCTTTCCATGTATAAGTTCAGTCCTTTGCCGTAGGCCGTACGGGCTTTCCCATGTAAATCTATACCACCTCAACATAGTACCATTTTATCCTTGAAGTTGTTTTGGACTGTTACCCTTGATCTGGTTATGTTTTCTTACCATGAACTATCGCGTGTTCACTTAGGATTTATGCCACCTAGGACCACTAGGGATTATGCTACCTACTGAACGTTTCCGTGTCTCGGTTTGGGTTCAAGCCACCTAGGGCCACTAGGGATTATGCCACCCGTCAACCACGCCCTTTTATCCCACGTATGTATCATGAATCGTTTTCCATGTCTAGACGCACAAGTATCTCAATGTGCCATCCGAGTTCCGTGCCAGGGCAAATCAAGAAATACGGAACTCGGTCGGGAGCTTTAAGTCATCTGCTGATGCAGATATCAAGGTCTGTTTTTGTATCCGTGGCTATGGTCCCACGTGACCCCTCCCTCAACTACTGAAAGACAATCCAAGAAAAATCATGTATGAGAACTACATCCCGACCCCACTATGCCCCACTTACCTATTGGCCAACCTCACCCATAACTCGATAGCAAGTATATGGTCTGTTGGGAGTTCTCTGCCTTTCCGTACGTACACGATTGACTAAAGATGGTAGGTAGTCGACGACGCGCTATTCAGGGCAAAAACAAGAATCGTCGACTCCACGTTAATCCATCCCAGTCTTTAGGTCGCTCGCATAGCAACCAAGGCATACTCTTGGTTCTTCTACCGCAGACCTTAACCTCTTGTGAGCCCAGGCGGATCATCTGCAACCTCACAGAGGGATACCAAGAGTATCCTCACGTCCCCCGAAGCTACCGCTTCATCACCCAGTTCGTTGGAGCCTTTATCTAAGTCAGATAATTCGCTCCTCCACGTGTGTCCAAGCGATGACCTACCGTATCGGGTTACTCATCTATCTGTGAACTGGTCCAATTTCCTTGACTAAGAATTATTACTTAGTTATCCTTAACTAAGGTTTACCACTTAGCTTCTCTTCCCGCTACCCTTGTTAACTACGATTTTCAACCTAGTCCCCTGAGCTAGGGTTTTGTCTAATGGGTTAAGTGTTGTCATTCAAGTTCATGACTTAACCCGCCTACGAATCATATCAAGCTTTGGCTAAGTATTTAAGTTCAAGGCTTAGCCCTACAAGTTGGTTAAGTATACCAAGAAGCTCATGACTTAACCCTATCAAGTCAAATTGGTTAAGTATTTGTTTGTCTTAACCCTATCAGATTATCATGTTAGATTGATTAAGCATAGATTATCTTAATCCCATCAGATTATCGAGTCGGATTGGTTAAGTATGGGTTAGCTTAACCCCATCCACTAATCGTATTACAATGGTTAAGTATATTTAAAAGGTCTTGTGACTTAACCCTATCAGGTCCGCATATTAGATTGGTTAAGTATAGGTTACTTAACCTCATCAAATCATCATGTATAATTGGTTAATTATAAGTTACTTAACCCCATTAAATTATCATGTTAAGTTGGTTAAGTATTGGTTACTTAACCTCATTGAATTACCAAGTTTAGATTGGTTAAGTGTTTAACTTAACCCATCGAATTACCGTGTTTAGATTAGTTAAGTGTAGGTTACTTAACCCCATCTAATTACCGTGTTTAGATTAGTTAAGTCTAAGTTACTTAACCCCATCTAATTACCAAGTCGGATTAGTTAAGTGTAAATTACTTAACCCCATCCCCTAGTTGTCTTATATGGTTAAGTGTCATTAAGAAATCAAGTCCGGTTTAACTTAACCTACCCATTCGTGTCATATCGGTTAAGTGTCATTAGTCAAAATTACTTAACCTTCTCATGTGGCATTAATTAGATTAATGCACCCCAACCTCTCACATTTGACTTTGTTGTGGTTACTAGTTAAGCCGGGTGGGTCTGGGTAGTTTTACACCACAACCTAGTCTAACCTCGTGTTTTAAGTGCTATATGACCAACTACTCACATTGGGTCCTATTGTTTGTAGCCACTAGTTAAGCCGGGCGGGTCCGGGTAGATTTATGCTACAAACTCAACCCAACCTCGAGTTGGCCACTTTCATGTTTGGTCTAGTGTCATATTACACTTACAACCCATACGTGTCTAGTTTCAAGTCCCATGTTTACCCCACATGTCATGTCCACATTTAGGTGTATCATGAGTGTCATATTTTCATGAAATCCCATGTCAAATTATCATGTCATAATCACGCTCGTCTAACCTACCCCAAATCGTGTTTCCAACCCAAGTAAAAACGAGTCAACATAGTAAGGATACTATGCTACATATTGGCCTCAAAACATGCACGATGCCAAAAAGGGATTGGCCACAAACATGCATGGTATCATAAGGGAATTTGGCCACAAACATGCATAGTATCATAAGGGAATTTGGCCACAAACATGCATAGTATCATAAGGGAATTTGGCCACAAACATGCATAGTATCATAAGGGAATTTGGGTTCATTTACATGCATAAGCCCTAAAGTCAAGTCTTTGCCAATGTTTCACAAGTCAAATGGTTCCCAAAGGTTCATGCTAACATTCCATAGATAAAGATTCAAACTTGCAAGATAAACTAGGTTAAACATAACATGAGTGGCATGATTAAGTCGCTAAAACTTAGCCCAAGGTCATAGATCATTGAAAAGGGGAAAAATTAGGTTCACATAGGCTAGCATACTTATGTTTCATCGCATTTTATTCCATGTCACATTAGAACCACCGTTAGAATCTACAAGTAGCTAGAACTTACATAGCGAGGCTTAGGGAAGGATCATGCATCGTCTTGACGAAGAAAGGTGGCTCCTTTGTTGAAGAATCGTCATGAAATTTGCGTAGCAACGTTGATCCACTCCCTTGATTTGATGTAGCAAGCTAGCACCTTTGATTCGGATCCGATTTGAATGCATAAGCCCTTGGAGTTGGAGATGGAGGCCATGATCAAGATAGATTTTGGCAACACTTAGTTGCTAGAATGATTTTTAGTGATTTAGGTTAGGTCCTAGGGTGTTTTTATAGAGATTAGGAGTAGTTTAGGCCATAGGATAAACCCTAGGATAGATCTGAGCCCTCAAAATCCGTCACAGGCCCATAAAACCGAGCCAAGACAGCAGCAGGTGCACCCAGGCCCAAGTGGTCGGACCACCCAGGTCGACACCCGTGTCGACTGGGCAGTCGACCTGCCCCCTGGGCGTGTCGACTCCCCAGTCGACACCCCAGTCGACCTAGGGCTTGGGCGGGAATTTTCCCGCCCAGTTCGTTTGGCTCCAGATTTGAATTTCGAACTGTTTTTGAACTTGAATTTTTCTGAAAACTTTGACGGGCCATAACTGGGTCATACGGACTCCGATTTTCGAAAACTCGGACTCTATTTCGCGTATTTTTCCGAGACGAACGCAATGGCGCAACCCGTTTCTCCTGATTCAGATTTTATAATTAAATTCTGCCTTGATTCTTGTCTTAGCATGTTGTAAAAACCCGGGTTGTTACAATCATCCCAATACCCATGTGGGGTTTCAAACAATCAAACACAGATTTTATTTGTGCAGTTGGGCGATGTGTAAAATTTATCGTCCCAATCAATGTCAGTCAAATGTGTGTATATAAACAAATTGTCCGAATTGTTTATTTTTATTTCTTTTCATATACACGTTAAAATTTCTATTTTTAACTATAAAATATTTTTAGCTATATAAATATTTTATTTCATTTCACATCACACAATCAACTACACAACAAAATCAAACAAACAAGCATACAAGCGGTCCATGGTCTGTGGACGACGGGTGTCGGGTGCTACTAAACACCGTCTGCATCCTAGTATATATTTATAACTAGAAAAATTAAATTAAAAGGTGAGAAGTTCTCACATAATAGCTAATCCAATCCCACGACTCTTCTTATGTATAAAACCTTCGTCGTTCCTTCTTTCATCACTTTCGTCATTCGTATTCACTACTTTTTTTTCTACAACAAATCGGAGAAAGTGGAGTGTTGTTCGTCGCTTGACTGGGCAGAGGAGGCGGAGGAGGCTGCTTGATGGCACGCGGTGGTTCAGGCAGGTGGTGCATTGGGTGTCGGCTGCTGAGAAGGGGCTCGCGTCTCAATAGAAGAGGAGGAGGGATTTGCGAGCAGGGGGGCGCGCTGTGCTTCGTCGGAGGGGAGTGCGGTGGACAGTGGGGCCAGGCGGAGGGTGCGGGGGTGCTGAACGGGGCGGAGCAGACGTCGATTTGGGGCTTGGGTCATTTAGGAGGTCGGATCTTGAAAGGAGGAAGGGGAAAGAGGCGATGGAGAGGGCGGAGATGAAGGGGGACCGGGCGAGAGGGAGGCGGCGCCAGGGGAGTTCGTCGGCGGTGGCTCGAGGGCCCCAGGGCGGCGGCGCGATTTGTTTTCTCCCTTTTTTTTATTTCTTACTGAAGGAATATAACGGGGGGGGCTGAGATAATAGGGTGAGAGAGAGAAGAAAGTTTTTATTTATTTATTTAAATTTCAAAAAGTTGACTTTTTTATTCGACCTCCAAACGAGACCCACCGCCTTTCGTCCGTAGCTAATTACCCCCATTCCGAACACAATGGGATATGCATCGCAAGCTGATTCGATCGTTTCGATCAGTTTTTGTCAAAATCAACATATAACTCTATATATTGAATTTGAACGCGCATTTCAATTTACTGGGGTCACATACTAACTAGAAAAATTCCCAAAAAATATTTTCTAGCTTCGTATTGACAATACGGTCCTAACAAAACTAGTTTCGTCAAATTCCGAGATCGTTTGAAAAATGGCCATTTTCCAGTCGATTAAATTCAACTGAAACTGGTCAACCGCGTTTTCCTTTGCCACGCTCACATATTGATTCGAAAAATTATAAAATTTGAAACCTAGCAATAATTTGACATCACGGTTCCAACAAAAGTGGTTTCGTCGAAATCCGAGGTCGTTTACAAAAATTCCATTTTTAAGGGCCTGAAATTTCATAGCGACTATTCTGAAATTTCAACTGGACATAACTTTTTATCCCCGCTATGAAATTTCGATTTTCCGGAATCGTTGGAAAGATATTCTCAAATAGATCCTATTAGTTTGGTTTCGCTAAAATCCGGTTTATTTTGCACCCGGTACCTTCAATTGAAGTTTGAAATCGAATTATCGAACTACCGCGCCATTTTCAATTCCTTTTTTAATTTAAAATATTTATATTCTAACGACGAACTATATAATATACACGTTCAAATTCTATTCAAAATAAATTTCTCGTCGATATTATTTAAAATAATTCATTTTAAATAATCAAAATTCGCTAAAATTGCCAAAATAAAATTTTTAAACTGGCCCAGAATTCCGAGTTATTACAGCGACTCAATCAATTACCATATGATTTCAGTTATGTGGATTTCATACATCGCATGTATTCAACAATAATGATAAATAATCATTAAACATTCCAACATCATCCAGAGTGCATTCTACAACTGTATAAGCATTAAAATAAATAAATAACGCTTAAAATAGTCCGTTAGTTAATCGGCTGACATACTACTAAATATTGGGATCAATGTATGCTAAATATCATCCCAATACCCATGTGGGGTTTTCAAACACTACAGTCTATTTAAATAAATCATTGCTTAACAAATTTAACCAATTCTAATCCGTTTTGAATTATTTTTCTACTTAACCAATTTTTACTCAGACAGTAATGAAAATTTACTGTTCAAATAATAAATGGATATTTATATCTCATTTCCACAACCATAAAGTGTCTATCCACATTGTTTGAAATATGAGTGTCATATATTTAAACAACGCTTCTTGTGCAAATGAGTCGTGAATAGTTCATGTGTTGAACTCAAGCAATGTCACATACAACAGATAAAAATCAACAATGATAATTTATACTTTCAATTATAAAATAAATAACTGTAAACATATTAAAATGAGTGAATTCTCACATTCGTTTCCACTCTGCCATTCTTTAATAAAGGATTGATTTTTAATAAAATTAAATCGACATTTAATTTTATCAAAAACTTCAGTAGCTTCTGTTTTTGTTCTGGTCAGTTCCATGTTGTAGTGTTCGTTGTCACGATCGCAACGCAACTGAAATCGTCAGATTCTGACCTCGTATGAAAAAGATATGGGGGTTTATACGTTAATTACATTAATTAACTATCCATAAGCTAATTAGAAATTTAATTAATATAATTACTTGACTTAATCTTTCCCATAATCCCTTTCCACCTTCTTTGATTATCGTTTCCTAGAAAAACCCTTGCTCGACATCATCAATCTCGAACTGCGCGCCACCCAGGCTGTCGGCCTCCGATCCCCCAGCACCACGCTGTCTGACTATGCCACAACCACCCTCCCTCACCGTCCAGACAAACTCAATCAACCCATGGCGGCGGAAAACACCAGTAAATGCGCGCCCTTTGAGGCCCTAAATCGAAGAAGAAACTCTACCATAATTCACCAATCCCATAAAGATTTAAAGCTCTGAAATTGTTCTTCAATTTTCGTTTAATTATCTTTGTTTAATTTTGCATGTAGAAGGAGAAAAGGGATGGGAAAAATTGAGCGTTATCCGCCCTTGAAATGGAGCCGACGGTGGGATAAACAGGTTGACCACAAAGAAAATAAAATGAGGATTTTGACCCAGTTCCTCTTTTACTCACAGGAAAATCGGTTCAAGGAAGAACATCTCGTGTTTTTTAGATTGAAGGACGCACTTTTTATTTTTATACAATAAGGAAGCACTATTCTAAATTTCGGCTGAAGGAAAAAGTTTTACAGAAATTTTGAATAGCCCTTGTTCTTCTCCAATCTCTATCTTCACTCCTAGCAATCGAAAAAAAAGACAAATCGATCAAATCGTGCATGTTCTTTCTACAGCCGACACCTTTACTCGACGAAGACGACGGCTTCACTCAGCGGCGGCGACGGCAGCTTCACTCGACGACGACGGCTTCACTCCAGATGACGGCGGTGGCTTCTGATTCGTGATTTTGGGAATAAAAAAATTTGCTGCTGTGAGTTTTTATGAATTATTCTATAAAGCGAAGTTTCAGCCTGTTGTTGAATTTGCTTAGGAGTAATGCTAAATGTATATAGCATTTCATTTTAGTAGTTAATTATTTGTATCATTTGTAAATTTTCTGTCAAATTTGATCGATCCGCCTCAAATCGTGTATTTTCTGTTAAATCAAACAAATGTTTCATTCTTGTTGTGATTTGCGATTTTGAGAGAAAGAAATTATGCTGTTGTGCTGAGACGACCCGAATTCCCGTTCTCACGGAAACAAGGTTATCTTTGGAATATAACACAGAAACGTATAATAGCAGAACAGAATTAAATAAATACACCAGAATGAACAACAAAATATACTGGATAAAAGTAATCATCAGAGTTACACAGTATACAGGATCTTACTTAGTACAAATACAGTTCAGCTATACATAAATGTCTACAGCGGAAATGAACAAAATATGTACAATAGGAGCTGAACAGCATAAAAAGAAATAAATGATAGAATCCATCTTCGGCTCCAGCTATCCAGGAAGAACCAGCTAAACCTGAATACAAGGCTGCCCGTGCAGAAAAAGGGGCACCCGAGTTTGAGAGTGAAACAAACTACGAGTCAGTCATGGGACTGGTATGAGAAATCTACTCAACACAAATATAATATGGCTAATCACAGGACCACGCCACTTTCGTGGAACGGGCTTACTCCATTGGATTGCCAGTGCTTTAAAACAAATCTTTCTTTTAAACATCGCTATGCTTCTTATAAAAATGAAGCCATTATAAGACTCAGTTCCCATCACACAATGCAACGTAAACCGGAGGATAGAGTTTTACCTTATAATGGCCAAAATATGATTGATACGAATAAAACAAAGGCAATTGATATTATTGCTAGTGTTTATATGTTTTTGAAAACAATTTCAAATCATAACTATCAATCATAAACGGCATGGGTACCATATATCATGTCGCCATATATATATACAATCAAAACCGCACGATGTCGTATTTGGAAATTGGATTTCCGTCATGAACCAAGGCAAAAGATAGTCCTTACCGAATTCGTGACTCTCTAGCCCGAGCCACCGGAACAGCCGCAACTGCCCCTTGGATCGTCAGGGCCGGTCCACCGATGTGGATTATAGTGCCTGAACAATACGTTTCCCCGCCCTTTGGGGCGTAAATGAGCCAACGAATGACTCCATCGGACCCGGATCGTCCGATCAAACCGAGGCGCCTCGCAACAGCAACAACCACATAGGTGAAAAGTATATAAATGTCAGGGCTGGTAGGTCACTGACACCACCCTAGCTAGAAAGAAACGCATGTCCTCCCTGATGTCCTCTCCCGTTTTAGGTTCATACCGAGGTGTGAGGCTCGCGAATTCACGTTATACACAAAGCTATGCCACACAGGCGGTGCTTTGATCATCACCACAAGACTTTGCTTTTCAACAGAAGCCCTGATCACTGCATCTTAGCATGCCACACAGGCAATTCATGTCATGCGACTGATGTCCATCGATATACAACCTCTGAGCTCGTGCGTCTCAGAGAAGGGCGTTAAGCAAAAGAATAAATTCTCTGCCGCCAAACAGATGTATATTTAACAGAAATCAATCAACACAGAATAAACTCCCATGTCAGACACACAGTCCATTTACAAGTCCGTTCTGGGTCTGAACGAAACCGAAGGCACTAAATACCTCGCAAACCCTTCGATCACCACGTACGTCTGGACGATCACCACTCATTATCCATATTTCGGGATGCCTCCCAATCAGGACCTCGGTTACCATCCAAACGAGGTGAAGATCTCCGGTCTTCGACCATCGTCTTCATTTTCGACTTTCAATCGTCGGTCAATTATTCGAAATGAGAATTAACTCGGCCTTTTCAAATAATTCACGTATATTTAGAATTTCAAATCGATTTATTTCAATGGTTAAATTATTTGACAACACCAATTTCGTTCTTTAATGTAATTTTCACGCCAAACACATTCAACCATCAAACATCACATAAATCAAGCAAATTCAGTTTATTTCCATTCCATATCGCTTATGATATTTTATAACTATTTATCGCTATTTTTATTTATTTTAAAATAGCCATTTTATTCAAAACGACGCTTCGGGCCATAAGGCGGCCGTGGCGCTGTTTTTCTTCAGATTTGATTTACACATATCTAAAAATCTAACCGTTGGATCTTCACAAAATTTACATCATTAGAAAGGTCTTTTCAAAACGAATCCAACGGTTCCAGTTTCGGGAAAATCCGACGGTCGGATCTCCCGGTACAATCGTTTGAAGTTTCGATTTCAAAATACGAACTGCAGCGTCGTTATTCGATTAAATATATAATTATATTTATATATATATAAATATAATCGCTTCTGGCGCTGTTTTTCTTCAGATTTGAATTAAACATTCCAGACAATCCAACCGTTGGATTTCTACAAAGTTGGTGCCGTTGGGAAGATATTTCCAAGGCGTACCCGACGGTTGAGGTTTCGGGAAAATCCAATGGTCGGATTTCCCGCACTAGTCGTTTGAAATCACGGTTTCGAAATACGAACTGCACGGCTCCGTTTCGTTTTAATTTTATTTATATTTATATAGTTATATAAATATAGTTCATTCAATGCTTTCTATATCGTTTTTATTTCAAAAAAATTTCTAACGCCTTAAATTTTGGAAAAATTTCGCCATAACCTCCCCTGCACCGGGAGCATCGGGAAATTGCAAATAGCGTTCCCGGTCCTTCTAATCTCAAAAAGAAAAAGAAAAAGCCAAGCGGCTAGCCAACAGGCTCAAAATCATCACCCAAACAAATCAGTAAATGTGTACCTATTTGTTGGGCACAAAATTTTATTCCTCTTCTCTAGCCCCTTTGCTATAACCTGTTCAATGAATATGCATGTACATATATATACAGTTCATATCATTTTTCATTTTCTATTCAACTTCATATTTGATTTCTATTTGGTTTAAAAACACCATTCATTCTAATGTTACATAAATAGGTGCAAATCATTTCATTAGCTAATTAATGAATATTTCATCTCATATATGTTTATTTTGAACAAGTGGCTATTTTTAACACTTCACATTTCAACGATTTATACATACAATAAAAATGTGATTTTTATTGTAAAACTATTCATTTCATAACACTATTTTTCTATATAGTTCATATAGTCGATAAAAGGTGATTTTTATTATCAAACAATTTATTTCAAAATATGAATACCATTCAACACATGAATTTCTAAACAACGGATGAATATCAATTCAACACATGAATGTTTTCTATAGTTTCTATATATAGATAAAAATGTGATTTTTATTATCAAACGATTTATTTCAAAATATGAATACCATTCAACACATGAATTTCTAAACAACGAATGAATATCAATTCAACACATGAATGTTTTCAATAGTTTTTATATATAGATAAAAATGTGATTTTTATTATCGAACGATTTATTTCAAAATATGAATACCATTCAACACATGAATTTCTAAACAACGAATGAATATCAATTCAACACATGAATGTTTTCAATAGTTTTTATATATAGATAAAAATGTGATTTTTATTATCGAACGATTTATTTCAAAATATGAATACCATTCAACACATGAATTTCTAAACAACGGATGAATATCAATTCAACACATGAATGTTTTCAATAGTTTTTATATATAGATAAAAATGTGATTTTTATTATCGAACAATTTATTTCAAAATATGAATACCATTCAACACATGAATTTCTAAACAACGAATGAATATCAATTCAACACATGAATGTTTTCTATACAATGAATAAATATAGTTTAAGCATATGAAAATAATTCAAACACACAAATATTATTCAAAATTTCGGCAGCATAACGGCAGGGTAGTTACACCGGCACCGTCCCTAGTACGGCTCCTCGCTCTACCTTAAAACCTCGCGGTTTTTGACAATGGGGATCATGCATCTAGTTCGCACGCAGGCGGCATGTATATATTTATTTCATTTCCACAAACTAATCCTATGTGGTTTCAACCAAATATTTTTCAACCACAATGGGTATTTTTCAACCACAATCAACCAATATCAATCACAAACAATCCCAAACAATCAATTTCCATCAATCAATTTTCACAACGATTTCAACCAATAAATATCGTCCATGGTTTGTGGACGAGGGGCGTATATATATATATATATATATAGATATAGATATTTATATATTGCTATTCACTTTCATTTCACACATATTTAATATTTTTAAAATCAGAAATCTCACCAATAGCTATCCAACTGCACGACACTTCCTTGTATAAAATCTTCGCCTTTTGTCGCTTTCGCCCGTATTCTCTACACATGTAAAAATCGAATTTTTTTACGATGCTATTCAATATATAAATATATGATTTTTACTTTGGCTTTCAACATATAAAAAATCTGATTTTTACTTTTAAATTTCTAATCTCCTTTTAGTTTATAACTCATTTTAAAATCAGTTTTAAAATCATTTAAAAAAAATCAGTTTTAAACTTATTAAACAAATCAGTTTTTTTTTTATTACTTATTAAAAAAAAATCAGTTTTTTTTTTCCTTTTTAAAAAAAATCAGGTTTTAAACTTTTTATAAAATTCAGTTTTTAACCTGTTAAAAAATCACAGTATTTAAGAATTAAAATAAAAATAAAAATAAAATAAAACACTTACTTTTACCTGCGAAGAAGGGGGGGGGGGGGAGAAAAGGCCTCGGCGGCGGGAGGCGGAGCAGGTGAAGCGGAGGGCACGGGGGTCTTCTGGCAGTGGCGGCGCCTCGATGCTTGGGGGGGGGGCTCGCGATTGGTTCAGGGGGAGGAGGGAAGCTGGACGGGGGAAGACGATCAGAGGGGCGAGGAGCGGGGCACGGCGGTCTTCGGTGGTGGCGTCGCCGTCGTTAGTTTTAGGGTTTTTTTTTTCTCTTCGTTTGGAATTAAAACGAACGGGGGGGGGCAAGCAGAAGATAAGAGGGAGGGAGGGAATAAAAATATATATATATATATATATATTTTTATTATTTAATTATTCAAAAAGTTGACTTTCACATACGACCTCGAAACGAGGCCCACCGCCTGTCGCCCATAGCGTTTTACCCCCATTCCGAACACAATGGGATATGTATCGCAAACTGATTTGATCGTTACAGCCAGTTTCCTTTTGAATTTTCATTTAAATCACTATATTGAATTTTAAACGCACATTTCAAATTACCGGGGTCACATACTAACTAGAAAAATTCCAGAAAAATATTTTCTAGCTTCGTATTGACGATACGGTCCTAACAAAACTAGTTTCTTCGAATTCCGAGGTCGTTTGCAAAATGTCCATTTTTAAGGGCCTGAATTCCATAGCGACTATTCAGAATTTTCAACTGGACATATCTTTTGATTCCCGCTATCAAATTTCGATTGGTCGGATTCGTTAGAAAGATATTACCAATTAGATCCTAATGTTTTTGGTTTCACTAAAATCCGGATTGTTTTGCACCCGGTATATTCAATTGAAGTTTGAAATCGAATTATCGAACTACAGCGCCATTTTCAATTTTATATATAATTATAATTAATTATATTCGTTTTCAAATGTCGATTCAAACTCAGTTTTCATCGCCATTAGCTAAAATATTTATTTTAAATATTTAAAATCCATTATTTTAGCCAATTTAAAAATTTTAAATTGGTTCAGATTTTCTGGGTCGTTACAATCTCCCCCACTTAAAACTTTTCGTCCCCGAAAAGGAATAAAGTCGAAAGTGGTTTGATAAATCCATAATCATACAACACAACAACCAATCCAATTGTTTTTAACCTTCAAAAATATACTAATCAAATTTTATATTCCCTTAAAAATTATTCAGAGTATAGAATAAATAGTGCACATCCATGAAAAGGAAATAACAACAGAATAGAGAATTGAATGGTAGTGCAAAGTAGGGTAAATGTACCTTGCACCGGAGTCAATCAGAGATATCAACTCGGCATCTAGGATAAGCTTTCTGAATGCTCTCCTCAGTTTCCCAAGTACAATCTCGTGGATCTCCACTCCATTGCACTTTGACTAAGTGAACCTTCTTGTTTCTCAGCTCTTTGGTTTCTTTGCCGATAATCTTTAGCGGCTCTCGCCTCACAGCTAATTCTGGAGTAATTTCAATGTCCTGCTGAGCTGCTTCTTCCACGATCAAGTCTGGATCATGAACGTGCTTTCGAAGTTGAGATATGTGAAATACATCATGCACTCCCGGCAACCAGTCTGGCAATTTAACTTTATATGCGAGAGTCCCAATCCGTTCCAGAATAGGAAACGGACCAATGAATTTGGGTGCCAACTTTCCAGTTTTACCGAACCGGATAACTCCTCTCATCGGCGATACTTTCAAATATACATAGTCGCCAACTTCAAAGGATATATCTCTTCTTCTTTTATCGGCGTAGCTCTTTTGTCGGCTTTGAGCGGCGAGTAATCTCTTCCTAATAAAATCGACTTTGTCGGCAGCTTCTCGAATCATATCGGGACCCAACACAAGTCTATTTCCAGGCTCGACCCAACAAGCAGGAGATCGGCACGGTCTACCATACAATGCTTCGAATGGCGACATTGTCAGACTCGCCTGGTAGCTGTTGTTATAAGAGAATTCAGCCAAATGTAGATGGTCTTCCCATGATCCACCGAAATCTATAACACAAGCCCGCAATAGATCTTCTAGAATGCGATTCACCCTCTCAGTCTGACCGTCTGAGGATGATAAGCGGTGCTCAAGTTTAACTTCGTTCCTAGCTCGACTTGAAATGCCTCCCAGAATTTGCTAGTGAATATTGTATCTCTATCACTTACTATACTGAGCGGCACTCCATGCAGTCTAACTATTTCCCTGAAGTAAATATGTGCCAGACTCTGAGCAGTTCTGTTTGATCTGACAGGTATGAAATGGGCGGTCTTCGTGAAGCGATCTACGATCACCCAAATACTGTCATTTCCTTTTCTGGTTCTGGGCAAACCATCAATGAAATCCATAGAAATATGTTCCCACTTCCAGCCAGGGACTTCTAGCGGTTGTAATAATCCAGCCAGTTTCTGTTGGTCACTCTTGACTAGCTGGCAAGTAGGGCATCGGCTGACATATAAAGAAATGTCCCTTTTCATTGACTTCCACCAGAAAGTGCGTTTAATGTCATTATACATTTTGTTTACTCCCGGATGGATACTGAGTTTTGACTTGTGGCATTCATCCAATACTTCCTTTCGAAGTTCAGGAATGTTAGGGACACACATTCGACCTTTGAGCCTTAAAATCCCATCATTGTCTACTTGAAAACTCGAGGGTTCGCCTTGTTGAATTATCCCTCTGATCTTCTGAATGAAGTGATCATCCTCTTGAAGAGCAGATATCTTATCTAGTAATGAAGTCGTGATAATAAAACTGGCGATCATTACATTCTTTCTGCTTAATGCATCAGCCACGACATTGGCTTTTCCTGGAGTATATATAATTTCAAAGTCATATGCTGCAAGAAACTCCAGCCAACGTTGCTGTCTCAGATTCAAGTCCTTCTGAGTGAACAGATACTTTAATGACTGATGATCTGTAAACAGTTCGAATCTCTCACCGAGAAGATAGTGTCTCCAGATTTTCAAGGAGAATATGATAGCCAATAACTCAAGATCATGAGTTACATAGTTTTTCTCGTGCGGCTTCAGTTGACGGCTAGCATAAGCAATTACTTGGCCTCTTTGCATTAACACTGCGCCAAGGCCCTCTCTAGACGCATTAGTCCATACTTTTAAATCCTGGTTGCCATCAATGATGGTTAACACTGGAGCAGTCGTTAGTCTCAACTTTAACTCTTCGAAAGCTTCCTCGCTCTCTTGAGTCCATTTGAACTTAGAATGCTTCTTTGTAAGCTTCGTTAAGTGTCCAGATATCTTCGAAAAGTCTTTAACGAACTTCCGGTAATAGCTAGCCAATCCAAGAAAACTGCGGACTTCAGTGGGAGTACTGGGCTGTTTCCAATTCTGAATAGCTGTGATTTTGCTTGGATCCACAGCGATTCCATCTTTCGATACGACATGGCCCAGAAATTTCACTTCATCTTGCCAGAATATACATTTGGAAAACTTGGCTTTTAATACATTCCGTCTGAGAATTTCTAGAACCTGTTCCAGATGTTTTTCATGTTCGGCCTTTGATTTAGAGAAGATTAGAATATCATCAATAAAAACCAAAACAAATTTATTCAAAACTCCTCTGAAAACTCTGTTCATCAGATCGACGAAGTAAGCTGGAGCGTTACATAAGCCGAACGGCATTACTAACCACTCGTAGAATAAGTCGGGGCCTCTGAACGCTGTCATTGGAACACACTCTTCGGCAATTCGAAGTTGATGGAAACCTGTAGCTAGGTCCATCCTTGAGAATACTTGTGCGCCATTTAATCGATCTAACAAATCATCAATCCGCGACAATGGATACTTGTTCTTTATTGTCTGTTTGTTCAGATCACGATAATCCACACATAGTCGTAGAGTACCGTCAGATTTTGGGACAAATACCACTGCTGCACCCCAATCAGAGAAACTAGGTCTGATTAGACCCTTCCATACTAGCTGTCGTGTTTGATTGTCTAATTCCTCCTTCTCTTTCAAGGACATTCTTCGAATAGCGTGAACTACCGGCCTTGCATTGGGAATTAAAGCAATCTTGAAATCTATTTCTCTTTGCGGAGGCAAGCGAACAACTTCTTCGAACACATCCGCATAGTTCTTGACGACAGGAATATCTTTAATGAGGTCAGGAATATTCTCAGTGATCTCAGGGATATTTTCTATTTGGGCTGGAGAAACATTCAAAGCTGCCCAGAAGTCTTTTCTATTAGCATTCTGACCTTCACAGGGAATGGTTATATAACCCCCTGATTTAATCTTAGCTCTAACAACTCTCTCGGCGCATCTAACCTCTGCTTCATATTTGGTTAGCCAATCCAATCCCAAAATAAGATCGAATTCATCAAAATTCATGACGACAGAGATAATAGGGAATTTATAGCAAGAAAAAGAGACGGGTACTGCACAAACCCAACTGAGATTGATGGAACCTCCAACTGGATTTCGGACAGTCATTGGCTCTTTGAGCTTCTTCAAATTCAAATCCAACTTCTTGACTGCACTCTTTGCAATAAAGCTTCGTGACGCGCCTGTGTCAAACAGTACTTTAACTGGAATGTTTTTGACATTGAGCGTGCCTTCTAAGACGTCGGCCCTTTCTTGACTAGCTGAGGGCTCAGAGGTTTCTGCTACTTCATTTATTTGAGCCACCTTGGTTGCCTTTAACAGCCGGCAATCCTGTCCGACATGGCCAAACCGATGGCAAATGCTGCATTCTCTAGTCTCTTGAAATTTCTTAATAGACTTAGATCCTTCATTTCTTTGTTTCTTTAGAGATCGGCAACTCATCGAGAGATGTCCTTGCTTATTGCAGTTAGAGCATACAGTTGTCGTTACTAGTTTCTTCTCTGATTTGGCCCTTTTTCTCTTGGCACTGGCCTTCTTACTGATCTCAGACATTGTACTTGCCTCTGGAATATCAGTTTCTGACTCTGTTTTGTCACCACAACAAACTTCTTCTTCGTCGCGCAACATTCCTTTCTTGTCTAGATCTTCATACTGATAGGCCATATATATCATTTCTGAGAAAGGAAGCTTCACATGCCCCAATACTTTATTCTGGTATTTCCTTTGAAGCCCGTGAATAAATCTCAGATTTTTCCTCTTCGGATTTTCAATTAGATGAGTGGCAAAGTGAGAAAGTTCATTGAATTTCTTATGATATTCGGGAATTGTCATGTCTCCTTGTATTAGATAAGAAAATTCATCACATAGTCGCTCGGTCGCTTCGGGAGGAGTAAATTTTCCTAAGAAAATCACTTTGAATCTGTCCCAGGTGATATCACCTTCTGGATTATTCTTTATAACTGAATCCCACCAAAACAAAGCTTCTTCTTTAAGTGCCCAGGAGGCCAGTAATCTTTTCTGGTCATCCCTCAGCTTTAATGCTTCGAAGATTTTCTCAGCCGAACGAATCCAAGCTTGTGTCTTCATAATAGATTCTTCACCAGAGAACGGTATTCCACCCATATTTCGATATTTGATTAATAGGGCCTCAATACCCGGTTCTGCATTCCTTCTGCTTCTGACACTCATTTTTCTAGTACTTCTGCAAATGGCAGATCAAGTGTCAGGTCACAGAAAAGAAAAATTAAAATATAGAAACACATACTTTAATGTAAATGTGTCTATCGAGGTGTAATTTCATTCTGCTTTACTCATACTAGGATATTGCTGATCCTATCTGTATTGAGTTGCCCGTCCTAGAACACTACTGGTTCTATTTCTGACGAGTTCGTTCAAATGTTATATTCCAGAACTAAGCTTAACCAAAGCTCTGATACCACGTTGAGACGACCCGAATTCCCGTTCTCACGGAAACAAGGTTATCTTTGGAATATAACACAGAAACGTATAATAGCAGAACAGAATTAAATAAATACACCAGAATGAACAACAAAATATACTGGATAAAAGTAATCATCAGAGTTACACAGTATACAGGATCTTACTTAGTACAAATACAGTTCAGCTATACATAAATGTCTACAGCGGAAATAAACAAAATATGTACAATAGGAGCTGAACAGCATAAAAAGAAATAAATGATAGAATCCATCTTCGGCTCCAGCTATCCAGGAAGAACCAGCTAAACCTGAATACAAGGATGCCCGTGCAGAAAAAGGGGCACCCGAGTTTGAGAGTGAAACAAACTACGAGTCAGTCATGGGACTGGTATGAGAAATCTACTCAACACAAATATAATATGGCTAATCACAGGACCACGCCACTTTCGTGGAACGGGCTTACTCCATTGGATTGCCAGTGCTTTAAAACAAATCTTTCTTTTAAACATCGCTATGCTTCTTATAAAAATGAAGCCATTATAAGACTCAGTTCCCATCACACAATGCAACGTAAACCGGAGGATAGAGTTTTACCTTATAATGGCCAAAATATGATTGATACGAATAAAACAAAGGCAATTGATATTATTGCTAGTGTTTATATGTTTTTGAAAACAATTTCAAATCATAACTATCAATCATAGACGGCATGGGTACCATATATCATGTCGCCATATATATATACAATCAAAACCGCACGATGTCGTATTTGGAAATTGGATTTCCGTCATGAACCAAGGCAAAAGATAGTCCTTACCGAATTCGTGACTCTCTAGCCCGAGCCACCGGAACAGCCGCAACTGCCCCTTGGATCGTCAGGGCCGGTCCACCGATGTGGATTATAGTGCCTGAACAATACGTTTCCCCGCCCTTTGGGGCGTAAATGAGCCAACGAATGACTCCATCGGACCCGGATCGTCCGATCAAACCGAGGCGCCTCGCAACAGCAACAACCACATAGGTGAAAAGTATATAAATGTCAGGGCTGGTAGGTCACTGACACCACCCTAGCTAGAAAGAAACGCATGTCCTCCCTGATGTCCTCTCCCGTTTTAGGTTCATACCGAGGTGTGAGGCTCGCGAATTCACGTTATACACAAAGCTATGCCACACAGGCGGTGCTTTGATCATCACCACAAGACTTTGCTTTTCAACAGAAGCCCTGATCACTGCATCTTAGCATGCCACACAGGCAATTCATGTCATGCGACTGATGTCCATCGATATACAACCTCTGAGCTCGTGCGTCTCAGAGAAGGGCGTTAAGCAAAAGAATAAATTCTCTGCCGCCAAACAGATGTATATTTAACAGAAATCAATCAACACAGAATAAACTCCCATGTCAGACACACAGTCCATTTACAAGTCCGTTCTGGGTCTGAACGAAACCGGAGGCACTAAATACCTCGCAAACCCTTCGATCACCATGTACGTCTGGACGATCACCACTCATTATCCATATTTCGGGATGCCTCCCAATCAGGACCTCGGTTACCATCCAAACGAGGTGAAGATCTCCGGTCTTCGACCATCGTCTTCATTTTCGACTTTCAATCGTCGGTCAATTATTCGAAATGAGAATTAACTCGGCCTTTTCAAATAATTCACGTATATTTAGAATTTCAAATCGATTTATTTCAATGGTTAAATTATTTGACAACACCAATTTCGTTCTTTAATGTAATTTTCACGCCAAACACATTCAACCATCAAACATCACATAAATCAAGCAAATTCAGTTTATTTCCATTCCATATCGCTTATGATATTTTATAACTATTTATCGCTATTTTTATTTATTTTAAAATAGCCATTTTATTCAAAACGACGCTTCAGGCCATAAGGCGGCCGTGGCGCTGTTTTTCTTCAGATTTGATTTACACATATCTAAAAATCTAACCGTTGGATCTTCACAAAATTTACATCATTAGAAAGGTCTTTTCAAAACGAATCCAACGGTTCCAGTTTCGGGAAAATCCGACGGTCGGATCTCCCGGTACAATCGTTTGAAGTTTCGATTTCAAAATACGAACTGCAGCGTCGTTATTCGATTAAATATATAATTATATTTATATATATATAAATATAATCGCTTCTGGCGCTGTTTTTCTTCAGATTTGAATTAAACATTCCAGACAATCCAACCGTTGGATTTCTACAAAGTTGGTGCCGTTGGGAAGATATTTCCAAGGCGTACCCGACGGTTGAGGTTTCGGGAAAATCCAATGGTCGGATTTCCCGCACTAGTCGTTTGAAATCACGGTTTCGAAATACGAACTGCACGGCTCCGTTTCGTTTTAATTTTATTTATATTTATATAGTTATATAAATATAGTTCATTCAATGCTTTCTATATCGTTTTTATTTCAAAAAAATTTCTAACGCCTTAAATTTTGGAAAAATTTCGCCATAACCTCCCCTGCACCGGGAGCATCGGGAAATTGCAAATAGCGTTCCCGGTCCTTCTAATCTCAAAAAGAAAAAGAAAAAGCCAAGCGGCTAGCCAACAGGCTCAAAATCATCACCCAAACAAATCAGTAAATGTGTACCTATTTGTTGGGCACAAAATTTTATTCCTCTTCTCTAGCCCCTTTGCTATAACCTGTTCAATGAATATGCATGTACATATATATACAGTTCATATCATTTTTCATTTTCTATTCAACTTCATATTTGATTTCTATTTGGTTTAAAAACACCATTCATTCTAATGTTACATAAATAGGTGCAAATCATTTCATTAGCTAATTAATGAATATTTCATCTCATATATGTTTATTTTGAACAAGTGGCTATTTTTAACACTTCACATTTCAACGATTTATACATACAATAAAAATGTGATTTTTATTGTAAAACTATTCATTTCATAACACTATTTTTCTATATAGTTCATATAGTCGATAAAAGGTGATTTTTATTATCAAACAATTTATTTCAAAATATGAATACCATTCAACACATGAATTTCTAAACAACGGATGAATATCAATTCAACACATGAATGTTTTCTATAGTTTCTATATATAGATAAAAATGTGATTTTTATTATCAAACGATTTATTTCAAAATATGAATACCATTCAACACATGAATTTCTAAACAACGAATGAATATCAATTCAACACATGAATGTTTTCAATAGTTTTTATATATAGATAAAAATGTGATTTTTATTATCAAACGATTTATTTCAAAATATGAATACCATTCAACACATGAATTTCTAAACAACGAATGAATATCAATTCAACACATGAATGTTTTCAATAGTTTTTATATATAGATAAAAATGTGATTTTTATTATCGAACGATTTATTTCAAAATATGAATACCATTCAACACATGAATTTCTAAACAACGGATGAATATCAATTCAACACATGAATGTTTTCAATAGTTTTTATATATAGATAAAAATGTGATTTTTATTATCGAACAATTTATTTCAAAATATGAATACCATTCAACACATGAATTTCTAAACAACGAATGAATATCAATTCAACACATGAATGTTTTCTATACAATGAATAAATATAGTTTAAGCATATGAAAATAATTCAAACACACAAATATTATTCAAAATTTCGGCAGCATAACGGCAGGGTAGTTACACCGGCACCGTCCCTAGTACGGCTCCTCGCTCTACCTTAAAACCTCGCGGTTTTTGACAATGGGGATCATGCATCTAGTTCGCACGCAGGCGGCATGTATATATTTATTTCTTTTCCACAAACTAATCCTATGTGGTTTCAACCAAATATTTTTCAACCACAATGGGTATTTTTCAACCACAATCAACCAATATCAATCACAAACAATCCCAAACAATCAATTGCCATCAATCAATTTTCACAACGATTTCAACCAATAAATATCGTCCATGGTTTGTGGACGAGGGGCGTATATATATATATATATATATATATATATATATATATATATTGCTATTCACTTTCATTTCACACATATTTAATATTTTTAAAATCAGAAATCTCACCAATAGCTATCCAACTGCACGACACTTCCTTGTATAAAATCTTCGCCTTTTGTCGCTTTCGCCCGTATTCTCTACACATGTAAAAATCGAATTTTTTTACGATGCTATTCAATATATAAATATATGATTTTTACTTTGGCTTTCAACATATAAAAAATCTGATTTTTACTTTTAAATTTCTAATCTCCTTTTAGTTTATAACTCATTTTAAAATCAGTTTTAAAATCATTTAAAAAAAATCAGTTTTAAACTTATTAAACAAATCAGTTTTTTTTTTATTACTTATTAAAAAAAAATCAGTTTTTTTTTCCTTTTTAAAAAAAATCAGGTTTTAAACTTTTTATAAAATTCAGTTTTTAACCTGTTAAAAAATCACAGTATTTAAGAATTAAAATAAAAATAAAAATAAAATAAAACACTTACTTTTACCTGCGAAGAAGGGGGGGGGGAGAAAAGGCCTCGGCGGCGGGAGGCGGAGCAGGTGAAGCGGAGGGCACGGGGGTCTTCTGGCAGTGGCGGCGCCTCGATGCTTGGGGGGGGGGCTCGCGATTGGTTCAGGGGGAGGAGGGAAGCTGGACGGGGGAAGACGATCAGAGGGGCGAGGAGCGGGGCACTGCGGTCTTCGGTGGTGGCGTCGCCGTCGTTAGTTTTAGGGTTTTTTTTTTTTCTCTTCGTTTGGAATTAAAACGAACGGGGGGGCCAAGCAGAAGATAAGAGGGAGGGAGGGAATAAAAATATATATATATATATATATATATTTATTATTTAATTATTCAAAAAGTTGACTTTCACATACGACCTCGAAACGAGGCCCACCGCCTGTCGCCCATAGCGTTTTACCCCCATTCCGAACACAATGGGATATGTATCGCAAACTGATTTGATCGTTACAGCCAGTTTCCTTTTGAATTTTCATTTAAATCACTATATTGAATTTTAAACGCACATTTCAAATTACCGGGGTCACATACTAACTAGAAAAATTCCAGAAAAATATTTTCTAGCTTCGTATTGACGATACGGTCCTAACAAAACTAGTTTCGTCGAATTCCGAGGTCGTTTGCAAAATGTCCATTTTTAAGGGCCTGAATTCCATAGCGACTATTCAGAATTTTCAACTGGACATATCTTTTGATTCCCGCTATCAAATTTCGATTGGTCGGATTCGTTAGAAAGATATTACCAATTAGATCCTAATGTTTTTGCTTTCACTAAAATCCGGATTGTTTTGCACCCGGTATATTCAATTGAAGTTTGAAATCGAATTATCGAACTACAGCGTCATTTTCAATTTTATATATAATTATAATTAATTATATTCGTTTTCAAATGTCGATTCAAACTCAGTTTTCATCGCCATTAGCTAAAATATTTATTTTAAATATTTAAAATCCATTATTTTAGCCAATTTAAAAATTTTAAATTGGTTCAGATTTTCTGGGTCGTTACATGTGCCTGTGATTTGTTTCAAGTGGTTTTGGTTTCTACCCAGGATAATGATATATGAAACTATCATTCCTGCATGTGCTCTGAATTTTACTCCATTATATGTGCAATTTACTTTGATGTCCTTGTATTTTATGCTGATTTGCTTTTTTGTTAGTTTCAGGATGTTTTTTGAATTTGCTCAAGTGTGATGCAAATATTGTTTGAATTTTATTCTATTTGGTTTTCTCTGTTGATTGTGTTTGTGGTTATATTATCATTTGTTACAGTATATTGCTAGTTGTATATATCATTTCATTTATATTTCATATTGATTGTATGATGCATGCTGTTTGATTTGTTTCTTTTGATTTACTCTACAGATTGTGTTTGTGGTTTTATTATTCTTCGATTGTGTATATATCATGCTATGTTTGTGTATCATTTTTTTTCAATGTTATGTATGTCTATCATTACCCAAACGCCATATTAAAGTGAACTAACATTATAGAATATTAAAAATGATAGATGAATTAGCATGTATATATTATGATGAATGATATCTGAATATAATATGCTAAATTATAAATGAATTTAACATTGTATTTTTAAGTTTAGATGGTAAGCATAAAATTTGATGAATGATAGTTGAATTTAGCATTGCATCTTTTAAAGTGAACTAGCATTATAATAGTTATATATGATTATATTAAAAAAAGAACTAGCATGTTTATAGCGTTATATTATAAAATTGAATAGTGCATCATGTATAGTAAAGTAAATAATGGTTGAATATAGCATTATTTAAAAAAATGAAATAACATGTGTAAAGTATATAATAAATGATAGTTGAATTTAGCATTGTATTTTTTAAATAGAAATAAGATGTGTATAATACGTTGCATGATAGTTAAATATATCATTATAATTTTAAAGTGAATTAAATGTATAAAATATGAAAAATGATAGTTGTATATAATATAATATTTGTAAAGTGAACTAGCGCATGTATAAAATATGATAAATGATAGTTGAATTTAGCACTTTATTTTTTAAAGTGAAATAACGTATGTACAATATGCTAAATGATAGTTGAATATAGCACTATATTTTTTAAAGTGAAATAACATATGTACAATATGCTAAATGATAGTTGAACATAACATTGTATTTTTAAACTGAACCGGCATGTATAAAATATAATAAATGATAGTTGAATTTATCATTTGTATCATTGAAGTAAGTTAACACATGTAGAGTATGCAAAATAATGTTTGAATATAACATTTGATAGTAAAATGAACTAGCATGTATAGAATATAATAAATGACAGTTGAATTTAGCATTATATTTTTTAAAGTGAACATATGTTCAATATGCTAAATGATATTTGAATATAGCATTGTATTTTTAAAGTGAGCTACCATGTATAAAATATAATGAATGATAATTGAATTTATCATTTGTATTTTTGAAGTGAATTAGTACGTGTTGAGTTTGCAAAATAATGTTTGAATATAGCATTATATTAGTAAAATTAATTAGCATGTATAGAATATAATAAATGTAGTTGAATTCAGCATTGTATTTTTTAAAGTTGGACTAAAATGTGTAAAACATTTAAAATAGTTGTATACAACATTTGCATTTTTTGTCAAATACATGAGCGTCTGTTGCAAACAAAGAATCTTAAATGAATATAGCATTATAATTGTTGAGATATTGCAACATGCATTGTATATGAAGAATGATAGATACATATACCATTTCATATTTTGAATTACAAATGCATGCATTTCATATGAAGAATAATAACTGATTAAATTATTTGAATTTTTTACATAAATAGTATGCATTGCATATGTAGAATCTATACTATACTATTAAAGCTGAGTAGAAAATAGTCTTCTCTCAGGCCTCCTCCAATTTGACAAATATAGTTGCGACACGTGGATTTTGGCACTCAACCGTCTTACTATACATATATCGTGATTATTTTTATTCGCTCTTTCTGCTTAACCCTAATTTTATATTGGGGCAATCTCAAATTGAAATGCGGCGCTCAAGGCAAACTCGACGATTGGTTTCTCCAAATCAGGCTACGGTGCCATCAAACTGCTAATTATAGGACTTGGGTTTCTTCAATTATTGTTCACCGCTGCTGTTTTCCCCAGATTTCAATCCCTTGCCCAGTTTCGTTCTGATTGAAACCGGTTGTGTTGCTTATCGCTTTTTGGTGGCGCTCAATCTCTGTTTGCCCAACTATTTACCATGTTGGAGGTAAAAACCCTAATTGTTATTGGGGCATCAATTCTGGTGCAGTCAGTTTCCTTTTTTAAAATGATTTAGCCCATAAAAAGTTGCATCTACACAAAAAGATATGACTGCAACTTTTTAATTATTCTTTGTCTCGGTTATATTTTTTCGCTTCCCTGTTTTCAATTATGAAATTCCCAGTTGTTCAGAATAGAGTTGACATTTTAACTTAAAATGAGCAACGACTTATCAAAACTATATGTATATCTTCAAAATTACATATGTGTACACATATTATAAGTTTCATGTTTTTTTTACTGTAACACGCATATTGCTTAGATGAGTGTAAGTGCCCAAATTTTTTAAGTCACATTTATTATTTTTATTTTAAATGTTAATATTTATGTTCGTCACATACTAATTTGTTACTTTATTTTAAAACAGACTCCTTGGTTGTTTCTTAAATTGGTATGCCCTAGATTTTTATTACATGTGTTTGTCTATTTTAATATTCCATGCTTAATACGTGCTTTACAGTGTAAACGATGATTTAGAAATTTAAATAATCTTAAAATTTTGTGAAGTGAATTCATATTTTTGTCGTTATTTGATTTTGTAAATTTGAGTTTTCAAAGAATATCAAATGTTTGCTTTTCCCCTGCACATTTCGGTATTACATCTACATTACATCTCATGATTAACTCATATTCAAAATGCATATTTATGTAAGAATATTATTTATTATTTATTTGCCTATTGATGTTGTACATTTATATTCCATATATTTGATAACGTGCTGCATGCAGCTACTTCCATCTTATTCCCTTCTTAGGTCAGAAAACAACTTGCAAGTCGAAGAGCCAAATTTCCAGTGGGCATTTTGAATTCTTATTATTCATATACCTTTCTATTACATACACCATTGTGCTATTTGTGTGAAAATAGCGCTTAAACTGTTATTGAGTAATCCATAGGTTATTTACTATGATGATACCGTCATATTACAAATTAATGAAACACATTGCATGGATATTTATTTTTGGTTGATTTGTTAAGTATTACAATATTTGTATTTTAGGGGTTTAATTTGGGAGTTAGCTTATTGTTGTTTAAACCAATCTACTAGATTAATCAAATTTTCTCATGATTTTGGTCATTCTATGCTGCAAGGTGATTTGTGCTCCTTAATTTTTTTTTCCTTTTCCTTTAATTGTTAATACTGTACGTAACCTCTTCATTTAAATTTTATCTCATTTATTTTTTCAATTACTATATTATTTTGTTCATTTTTATGTTTTGATTCCAGTTGGAGTAATTGCTGATCTGAAACTTGGTGTCTGACGTTGGTGTCATATAAAGATGCAAAACAAACCTTCATCAGATAAACGGTAAGCCTTCCATATATCTTATTTACATTCACATATGTAGGATAAAAATATTTCCTATGAGAATATTCTTATATGCCTATATTTCAAGAAGTGCTTTAATCCTGGCCTTTTTCTCTTCTTAGTCTTTCATAAGTATTGTTACCCTTGCTTTTTTATCTTTTAGTATTGTCCAATTATGCATTTTAATAATATACTTATTTGTATACATTCCAAGATTTTAACGTCTTTTGAATAAAATAAAACACTATATAATATAGGTAATATTTACGAAACATCTTATTTTACCCTTTACTATCTCATTATTAATAACGAGTATCAAATTTTGATGTTTTTTATTACTGGAAATCACATCCCTATTATATTTACACAATATAATGATACAATTTAAATAATCATGGACCGAATACCTGTGTAAGTTGCTATGTAGGAGATGGTAATTGCATGTTTGCGTCCCTTGCTTGATATATAATAAACATTGCTTCGATATAAATTATTATATTCTATTTTTCATCCAATATTAATTTTAAGTTGATGGAAAAGATGATTGATTGGCAGTTACAAATGAATAACATTTAAATCTTTATTACTTCTTAGTTGTGTATATTTTTTTTTAATTTCTAATCTTATTCTCTTTCAATCTTTTCTTATTGTAAATAAGATGTTTTTTTCAAACTAATACGGTCGCTGCTACGATTTTTGCTTTGACTCGGTTAGGATGACCGTTTATTTGGCCAGTGGAATTAGTTTTTACTATGTTAATTGAACCACTAATATATGATCGTCACATTAATTTGCAATTAGTGTATCCAATATGAGAAAAAAGATCCTTTTTTATGTAGTTACCACAATTGATTTGATTTCATTTCCTCATTAGAAATTTAAATATGTGAGTTATAGTCTGGATGCATACTTATAGCGATTAAGCTTGAGTGTGTGTGTGTGTATGTACATGCATGCAACGATGCATTTGCGATATATACATGCACACACACACACACACACACATATACACACACACACATGTGCAGTTATGTGTTTGTGAAATGCACATGTATGTCATCACATTAAAGAACGAACCAAGTGCTTGATTATGATCAAATAATATACATAAACAACAAAATAAATTTGCCCGCGAAGTAATGGATAAATAAACAATAAAATGCAATTCATTCTGGAAAAGGATTAATGTTTACAAGTAAGCAGATGTATTTCTTATACATAGTAAATTTATGAATGGCTGCAAATCCTATAGAACTTTTAAGGCTAACAGTTAAGACTATGAAAGTACACAATTGAAATTATCTAAAATAAGCAATGTAAGCAATTTGAGTTGGTTACACTGTTTTTCCAACTAGAAGATGCATAATGCCTAAATGAGGAGCAAGCTAACATATTAGCGCCTATCGTTTTTTCTTCTTCTTGACACTCTTATGGTTTTCAGTTTTCAAATAATCAAAATTCCTTAAATAGAGCCTTTGTTTATGTCCAAATACTTGAGCACAGCCATATAATTGCTATTTGTGGAAATGAAAGATTGTTTCAAATAAATAAAGTATTCGGCTATTTATTTTCAGCCATAAAACCATTATAAGTGCACCAAAAATGACAAGGAATTTAACTGCTATTCACATTGATTTTATGATTAATCATGCTTCACAGTATGAAATGAAGACTGATACGGGAGAAACATCAATTTTTTTTTTTTTTTTTACAAAACAGATTTCCTTGAATACTTGCTATATTCTTACGAGTTATAGTTTGTTGTGCATATGAATTGTATTTTATTCAATATTTTAGGGAATAAAAGCCACAACCATTACTCATGTAACAAGTACTGATCTTAAACAACCAAATTGTATGTTATTAACATGGGATAAATGACAATATTACCAACATGCGATCACACTTGGCACTCAAAACAATGTTATGATTGATTGGAATTACATTGTTATGTAGTTTGGTGTTAGTATTTGTAGGAAGGAAAAAACAAATAACATATACGTTGTGGGGTTCCCAACAGGGGTTTGTGTGCTACAATACTGACTAAGATCAAAGAGTTTGTGCACCTGTATTTGGTGCACGAAGGTACTATAGAGTCCATAGATAGAATCTAGCAACGTTGACTTATTTGATTTTTCAAAAATTTCATAAGACTTTGTCTTTTCACAATCAACCATATTTACCTCAAGCAAATAAAATGTGTGGGCTGTTTACGTGGTAACTTGAATCATAGAGCTTTCAGTAAGCTATGTAAATTTTATACTGGGAGCAGTACAAGATTAGTTGAAATAGTAAATGGTTGGTGTTTTATAACAATGACCAATCAAGTATGATGTATTGTAAATTCAAATAGAAAATAATCTATTCCAATCTCAAGCAAATAAAATGTGTGGTTGTTTACATGGTAACTTGAATCGTACAACTTTCAGTAAGTTGTGTAAATTTGATACTATGAGCAGTACAAGATGAGTTGAAGTAGGAAACGCTTGGTGTTTTATAACCATGACCAATCAAGGATGATGTTTTGATCTATTCCAACTTCAAATAGAAACTAATCTATACTTTGAGACACGTGGCAGGTAACTATTGGAAAGAATTGTTTGGATCCATTTTGTATTAACAATGAAAGCACGGTCCAAATTCTTCTCACATGTTCAATAATAATTGCATAACAAACAATTACGACTAGTGTTTCACTCTAAGGTCAAATGATTGTGCCTTATGTATACTGAATAGTCCAGCCATCCACAATTTTCTAAGAATTTTTTAAAATATTTTGGTTCTTTTCTTACGAAACTATGCTTTAAAACCAATTTTTAGAGCATTCCCAATAGCTGAACAATTCAGCTTCGTAACTCTGACTGGATGGAAAAAAAACTCACCAACATTAAAATTTAACTGAATATCTAGGTAAAAATTCAAGGGACAATCTGGGATGTTGAATACTATTATCTATCATTGTGCCCCTTCTTTTTTGTCAAAAGTTACATTTGTGTTCTGTCATCTTGACATAATGAGTTTTCAGTAATTATCAATATTTAGATATAAATTTCTTCAATGCTATGTCACCTTTATCTCATTTAGTTGTTATAATACTTATATTCTTTTTCTAAGATTAGGTACAGCGGAGGACCTATTAAAGGGGGGAGCCTTTCACGGAGCAAGTGACAGATTTGTTGAAGTTAGGTTTTTATTGTATACTAGTATGAACCCGTGCTACGCACACGGTTCACCATAGAATACAGATAGCAATTCATTGTTAGGTATCGTTAGCAATGAAAATTGTATATTTATGCACTGAAGTTATTTTGATTTTTTTATTAAATAGCGTTGACAGACATTAATAAATATGTTTTAAGTGGCCGCTAAGAATGCAAAATGTAACTACTTTTTTGAAATGATAATGGATTTACATAAAAGAAGACTATTCTATGAAATATTTAGTTGTTACTTATTATGTTTCTCTGCATGCCCACTAATTTAAGTAAATCATTAGTTAACACAGGTTCATCTAATAGAAAATATAAAGTCAAATATTCACGGCATTTGATGTAATTAATGTGGTCCGTGTACAGCGTAAAGGTTATGTATGATATAAAGAAACAATGCAGAGAGTTGAGTGTTTAAATTTTAACTTGAATAGATAACATTCTAACCATCCAGTTGTCAATATTTCACACTATCTGATACTAACTGGTTAGAAATATAGCAACACCAGCGCATAGTAACACCAAGCATATTCATGTTTCTGAGGAAACCAGAAAATGAAACTTTGGATAGCAAGGTAAGGGCTTAACAACATTTAGTTTAAAATGTTAACAGGAAAAGCAAGCGGCTAGTCCTTCGTACAAATATATAATAAATGGGCCAAAGTCATGTTTCATCTTCTCTTAAGCATATTAACAACTTGTAAATGGGTAAAACAAAACACACTAATGTAAATGGTACGTAAGGACCTCAGTAAATGATATTTGATAAATAGTAGTCAAAATCATTGGAATGGTCATGGACAAAATCATGAAACAAACTAAAAGTAGCACATCAGACATTGCATTTACTTTCATTATGATACATACAATTTGGTGTATTCTTTCCACATTTCAAAGCGGTAAAAAGATGAACCTAAAATTTATATGCTAAACCATGTCAGCATGTCTTTCGTAATGTAGCACAACTCTATCCCATATTCCCTTTACATACTATATAATAGATAATATTCATCTACATAAGAAGTGCGATCATATTAGTCTGGAGCATAATTTAATAAACAATATCTCAGTGCGGAAGATTTCTCCTAATTGAATAGAAGTTCAACAAATCAAAAAAAGAATTAAAAAGTCATATACCTGTTGAACAATTATTCTTTACATATGGAATCCATGAAATCAACCCAATTGTTCTCATTTCTGATGCTTATTACATAGTTAAAGCAGGTCCTAAAAAGTACCTGGTACCACTTATATATTTGGATGGTGCTGTACATGTCGGTGTCCCAAAAACTTATGTAGCTGATAAATCAAGTGTGTCATCTTAAATGAATACAGATATCTTTAAGTAAACTTTGGCTAATGGCCTAACCAAAAATGGATTACAAAGCAATATTATTTAGCGTGCAAACCTTCAAATACAACTAATTCCTCATGCAGAACAGTCACCACATCATGCCGAACCATCCAATCACTGTGCAAACTGCATGCATCACCACTAATACCATCAAACTAACTTGCCACTGTCACCAGTTCTATAATTTCAGATAACTTCATATCGATCACAATTCAAAAACAACTGCTAATAAAATAACCGCAACCTAAAATAACCACTACCTGCCCACAATCACCTCAATAAGCCATCACCTGACCCGATTTCACTAAGCAAAATTAAATACCAAATCGCCGAATCACTCACGAAGCTATCGTCGTATCCACAAACCCCATCTAAATTGCCACTGCCACTGCGACCATCTATGCAGAAACGGACCACCAGAACCATGACCAACCTCCATGAATAAAAAGCGACCACCAATCATATCTCAGCACCACGACAGCGAGCATAACCCAAACTCACTAATTCCGACTACGAACTCTGACTTGCTTCCACCTTTAACTCCGAATGCAATTTCAAATTGCGCATTTTCTTTTCCTTTCTGATATACTTTCAGTTTAGTTGTATTTCATTCGTTTGGGGAAAGTCCTGATTGTGTTTAGAAAGAAATGCTTCCAGGTTATCTTAAAAATAAATATATTTGGGCTTTGCTTTGGGCTTCTACTGGGATGAACAGTATCTATAAAAAATCAAAATGGAGGCAAGCATTAGATGTAATTAGATGCAACATTTTTTACAGCTTGCTTAAAGTCTATACTAAGATATTATCGTAACATGTTGATAATCCCAGTACAGATGTACATGCAACTTATTATCAATATACATGTTAGCCAAATGATACTGATAATCCAAACTTTATTCTATCATCATCAAATATAGCTGTACGATAAACATATACAGCTTGCTTAAAATCAATAACAGTTCACAGCTAGTATCAAAAAAGTAAGAATATGAGTTTAACTACTCCATAATATATTTTTTTCCTAGCATCAAATATCGAATATAGAGCAATCAGTATGTGATGGTCAAAATAAATATTACGACGTTTATAATTAATTTCCTGAACATATAAAAGCAGTCGTTTCACCAAATCTAAATGCTACAACACCCAAAATCCCTATCGCTTAATGAAGCATTATTACTGAGGTATGACTAACCTTTCAATATTTAATTAGTCTGCATGTCCCATGCCCAATGCATATTCATTTAAATGCAAATCAGTACTTCCTATTACAAAAGATCAGGTTAGTATATATTCCCTTCCTTATCAAAAATATATATAACCACTCCTCTAATACATGTATCCAAATAAACCGCTAAGTATGGTTCAAATGCGAAATAGCTGAAGGCTAGGAAACTAAACTAACATGCTAGAGTCTGCATTTCATAGAGTTGAATGCTTGTCTGTTGTAGTTCATGCGCTATTCACACTAATCTGAGACTGTGCCATGCTTTTGAGACTTCATCCATTTACAGCATATGGTGATGTTCTTAAGATAACAAAGCAATGCATAAGTAGGTTGGATAGTTACTTATGATTGCATGAATAAATTAAATGTGAAAAATGTTAGCTCAAGTCATGATTCTTGAAAATAATTACTTGCTGGCTACTAAGAAATATAGTTAGTTGAGAGATATATTTGACCCTTACAACAATTACTTACAGTTGAACCGAGAAAAGAAAATTAAGTCATCATTTTAATTCTGGAAGAACATGGTTGAAGATTGCAAATTATTTATCTGAAGGTACAATGTGAAGATATTGATTCCAAAAAAATTCAGATTCAATCCAAAACACATATTTGAACATCTATGGTCAATACAAATATAAATAATAAGGCTTGATCTAATTTTGATATATGGTTGCAACAATCTCCTGCAACGGTCAAATCTTGTTGATAAATAAAACCATTTAAATATTTCTAAATCGTCGTCATTGGCCTATGATTCGTTTGAAACCAAATATTTGAACTAAAGTTAAAAGCACAATTTTTTTTTGTGCAACTCAAGAATAAAATCAAAATGATATGACTACGATAAAATTTGTACCTAAAGAATAATAATTTAAATATATAGTTAAACCGTGATCGCTAACAATTAGCTGGTATGCTTTAAAAGGAAAGATGCATGAATACGGTGTCTGTTTGTCTTATTTTAAGCCATATTTAACTAACTAAAAGATCGTAAATGTAGTGTACCTTATAAGCTGATCACCATCACATAGAAAAAGGCTATCTAGAATGAGTAAGTTCTGTTTAATCCTTTAAAACATACTCATTAGTTAGTGTATTTTATTTCCATAACTCCTAGTTATATCAAAAGACTAATGGTTTAATGTACAAAGGCTACAAATTTGATGAACATCGATAGGCCTTACCGAGTATAGGGAAAGTAAATGATTAATTTTTTATTACTATGCATGGGTTCAAATGTTAAACAACCTGGGAGTTAAATTGCATTTTCTATAATTAAAATATAGGGGTTGCATTTTTTTTTTTTTTTTTTTTCATATTTAGTTGTACTTGTATTTTGGTGTACCAGTCAATATATTAACGTTGACCGATTAGAATTGTAGGTTCGTACCTGATTATATTTATACTAACGTCGAAAAATAACAGTAGATTACTTTAATAATGTTACAATTCAACCATGTACCAATGGTGGTGTAAAAATAAACCACCACCTAATATAGAAAAACAAACCAATCAAAATCAATATACAGCATGTTGATACAAAGCTAAAGAGGGCAAATGACTATTTTTATTGAATCAAATAGTCACTTAATAAATCACAACCCTATGTTCCATAAAAATACATATAAATTGTGAAAATCCGAAATTTTCATTAACTCATGTAAATTCGAGTGCGGCAATGGACTATATACTACCTATTTCAATATCAAAAGGGAAAACCAAACATATCTACAACAACAAAACTTTCTGTTTGAAATCAAAAGTCCTTTGTTGGCTAAAGCCGAATACCTTTTTCCTTTTGTAGTAATATCAATCATTGTACCATATCTGAATTTTTAGTTTTTAACAATTTACGAACCAACTTTTCTACTATTTTTATTTCCATGAAAGCAGAAATAAAAAAGGTAAGCACACTTGCTAAGAAAATTTCTGTTTGAAATCAAAAGTCCTTTGTTGCCTATAGCCGAATACCTTTTCCTTCTGTAGTAATATCAATCATCGTAAATATAGACTACCATATCTAAAAGTTGAAATGAATGTGCATTTTCATGAAAGCAGAAATAAAAAAGTAAAGCACACTTGCTAAGAAATTTTACAGTAAAATCTGTTGATGCCATAACAAAGTTTTTTGTAAATTCAACCACTATTTTTATTTCTGGGCAAGTTAGACCACTATCATATCTATTTCTTTGTGCTGACATTCATAAAAATATGGATCCTCTACTTAACATAATGGAGTATATTTATAATTGGTCTATAGGATGCTCAAAAAAAATATGTAAGGTTATAGCTACCAGAATACAAAGGTTAGCCATTTTCTTATAGGGAATATGTAAGGTTATAGCTACCAGAACACAAAGGTTAGCCTAACAAACTGTACTCAAAGGGTCTGAATTAAAACTATTTATATTACAAATAATTTAATGATGTATATTTAACGAACAGATCACACTTCATGGAAGCTTGCATTCAGGCTACCAATCATAGCCAATTTGAAAACTCCTAAAAGGTAGTGATAAGGCCTCCACTTTGCAACTAAATAATTAAGTAAATCACAAACGTTAAAAAAAGGAATCTTTTCTGAAACTTGTTAATGAGTGATGTATTATTCACTTAATTATTTGGTAGTAAAGTATATGCTATATAAAAAAAATGGAGACAATATTAAACAGGAATATAAGTAATTAATATTTAATTTTATATAAAAAGTAGAGAAGCCATTACTTGAGTCTTGGGTCAACCACAAGAGAAAAGGAGACAATATTTAAACAATATACTTCCTAAATTTACTTTGAGAGTCGGTAACCTTTAATGCTATCTTAATTTGTATCTTACAACAAACGAATCAATATTAGAATAATATATATTCTAAATTTTATAAATGTTTTACTTGCATATTTATAATGTAGAAAATCTAGATTTCAAGAAAGAACAACAATTACATAGATTAATTATCAAGCTGGACTGCGCTGGATTTTCCATTGTTATGGTTGATTCAGTGACCTTATAAGTAACTAATAATTTCATAAAACAAAGAACAAAACCAAAACCATACTCTAAAATAATCAAACAAAATGAATAGACAACAGTTTTTTGGAAAAGTTGACAAAAAATAGAACATTATTTTACTTATTTCAACAGAATATTCGCATAAAACCAAACTATAAGATGGCATTCACGATCTTGGTCCTGGCCAAACAAAAAATTTCTCAAAGATAATGATATAGCCTATACTTTGCTACCAAATAATTAAGTGAATATACAAATTAAAAGCAAAGGAATAAAATTTTGAAACTTTTTCATGAAGAATAATGTACTTATATTCAGCCACAGTATAAGTAACTAACGATTAATTTTATAATAAAAAAATAGAGAAACCATGACATGGATCCCGCTGATCAACTATAAGAAAAAAGGTGACAATATTCTGAACGATACACCTCCTAATTTTTTATAGAATGTGTAACTGTCAGGTATATCTAATGCATATTCCATAGAAAACAGACTATATTGTATTAGAATAATACCTTCTAAATTATTAGGTTATCAGATCCCTTGATTTCAAGTACTTGCATATGTATAATGTAGAAAATCTAAATTTTAAAGAAGAACAGTTATATTGGAATAATATTGGACAAATTATCAACCTGGACTATGTTGGATTTTGCGTTCTTATGGTCAGTTCAACGATCTTATAAATAGTAACCAATAATAATTTTGTAAAAAAAAGAGTAAAATAGAAGAAAAACCAAAAACCATACTTTACAATATGCAAACAAAATGAACAGACAGTAGTCATTTGAAAAAGGCAGCAAAAATATAATATTATTTAACTTATTCTAACACTATATCTACATCAATACCCACTTGGTTGTAATAGAATTAATTTTCATGGTAGTTCAGTTGCAAAACAATGAATATAGGTATCTCAAATAGAAATTAAGCATGTTTTGATATAATTCTTTTACGTACTGAAAAACAACCAAACAAAGTGGCTGTTAGCTCACAAATATCAAATAACTTGGGAGTGACTATATAATAACCATTACTGATGCCTTGTAATTGTGTAGAAACATGTAAGCTACAAACTGGAAAACAGCTCCACCAAGTGAATAGGAATTGTATAAGTTCATTAAGGATAAAGCGGTTTTTATATGAACCTTCAAATCCCCATGTAATCACAAGTGAATAAGGACTTTAACTAAAGATTATTCAAAAATAGTACATACTTCCCAGATCAAAGCACCATGTCCGCCATGGTAATCAAAATTTGTGTCGATACGAATTTCCAAAGGCAACGTGGACAGTTAATTTGAAATATTAAGAATGAATATTAAAATCGGAATGAGTGGCTGAAATTCAAAGGGAGGATTTACGTGCAATATAAGATGTGTAGTGGAACGCTGCCTTATACACACACACACACACACACACACACACACACACATATATATATATATATAGCGAGTGTTCAATAGAACCCCTTTAGCCCCCATGTTTTCCACCACACATCCGGTTTCTCTCTCCCTCAACAAACTCTCTCTTCTTTCACTACATTATTTTACTATAAACGAAAGGTGGAAATAAAGGGGCCATTGGAGTGCTCCATTTTTGGGGTGTTGAACGCATATATATAATATATACATGAAAGAAACAAAGGGGAAAAGCCAAATACATAACATAAGTTCAAAAAGTAACAATCAAAAATCGAATCACTTCAGATTTCAAATTTTTTAGTAATCAACTTGATTATGAGACAAATTTCATGAAGTAAAACCACCAAAGTAATACAAAATAGTATAAATCAATGATTGGAGGAAGTTCCAAAATCCCAAATCTAAAGGTAGGAAATATATTTGTTACAATTAGATAGCATAAGCAAGGGTGTGAAAACAATTTTTGGTGTATATAGATTGCAATTTATACATAATCAAATTTCAAAATAATAAAAGATTTTCTGTAAAAATAATGACAATTAGCTAGAAAAATTCACATACAATCCTTGAAATGCTGTTAGTAAACATTATATGAACGGTATAATTATTAATTATCGTACTGTAAATATAATAATAGGAATAGTGGAGACAGTTTCAGCAACAAATAAAGATTTCTATACATAAACTTCAAATAGGCATAGGGAACAATATAAACTAAATTTACCCATTTAACACTGACCGATCTCAGGCAATCTTTCAACCTTGCAATGGCGATTCTCAATGTTTAACCTACAATGAGTATTATCTGAATTCAGTATGATATGAAGTAAAACAAAAATTCTAGTGCTATGCAGAAATGTAAAATGGTAAATCTTCTTGTAAAATATCTTACATTTATTGTGCCTAAAACTTTGGAAACATATATATATATATATATATATATATATATGTGTGTGTGTGTGTGTGTGTGTGTGTGTGTGTGTGCGTGTGTGTGTGTGCGTGCGTGTATGTGTGTGTGTGTGTACATATGTATATGTATGCGCGTGTGTGTATCGACAACAAATTTTATATTTATTTTTAACATTTCTTTAATTCACGACTTACCACTCAGTGGTTCAAGCTACATGAAAATTTTGATTCCCAGCAGTCTACCCTTCTAAAGTACTCTATTTGGAGATGGAGAATCCATTGTGAACTGTAGATTTTATATTGTATTAAATATATGCTAAAGTACATCTACATTTTAGTCTTCTTCAGATGTTATAAAATAAATGTTTAACAGAAAGAGCTATTAGCTGACAAAATGTTTTCTTCCTTCTAGTCTTCTTCAGCTTGAAGTAAAGTACCTCTGCGTCTATCCAATGTCAATGCTTTGCATATTAATCAATTTTGTTACTCTTATGGCCTATTTTAGTGTAATCAGGATATTTATACTTGGTAAAATAGTCCCTGATCGATCCTGATGCATTGATTCACGTCAGCATATGCATTTTCATACCAATTATCTTAGGAAAATATACACATAGGCAGTGAGATGTTGAGAAATCTTAATCCTAGTAAAGGGCCCAAAACACATATTACTGCATATTCAGATGAACTTGGCATGAACCCTTTAACACATTACTGCATCTAGGAAGAATAAACTGTGTGGGCAATTGGAACAAATTATTAGCATTCATTTAAGACGCTTAAAAAGACTTAAAAAAAACTTAAATCATATAGTACTCCTTAGAGTGGAGGAAAACTTCCATAATGTAGGGGCTTGAACAGATATTCATGAGAAAATTATGGGATTTAAGAACGTAGCAAACGAAGCATAAAAATAGAACATAACAAATCAAGTTTAATTCATGCACCAAGTAAGGTCACTATAAATTTAAATTAAGCATGAATTTAGCAATTAACCATTTGACACCAAGTTAACTAATACTAAAAATAGTAGTGACACAAATAACAGTAGAGCAATGGTTGTTATATAAAATGACCAGAGCAGCATCAATATAATAAATAATTATGTTTATAGTTTATACATACCGTACCCAACTTCTAATCACAAATAAAAATAACAGCTTCCCTAGAAAATTCTTTTGTTTGAAGGAAGAAAGGAAAAAAAATTCGGATCGAATTTTTCAAGGAACATTAGCTGAGAACATAATTCAATAAGGGAAAACAACAAAAATGATAAAATAAAAAACAATTAAGATGATATGGCTTGATAAAGCACAATATGACCGGAAAGGCAACAACACTCCAGAGTCGAAATTGACCACAATCAAGGCGTAGGAGCATGAAATCGAAGAAGGCAGAATGATGATACGGTGCTAGGTATACTGACTGAAAGATCAGAAGATTTAGGTTTGTAAGTAAAGCTATGGGGAATAAAGAGATGTTTTTTTTGTGAAGGGATACAAAGAATGAAGACAGATGGGAATTTTTGTGTGTTGGGAAGAACGGTAAAAGTGCTGCAGCGGAGGACATAATGGCGATGGTCAGCCGACGCTAAATTCTAATTAGGGTTAAGTCAGCGGGAAGATGAAAACAAAGGTAATAGAATTCTTTCTCGCAACGAAAGAAAAGCCGATTTAACTTCAAATACACGTGTCAGAGCCTTAGAAGATATTTGAGGAGGGCTGAGAATCAAGTATGCTTAACTCGGCTTTAATAGTATAGTATAGATCCTTTTAAATTTTGTTCTAAATTCCGATGTTTTGTTAGTTGTGTATGAAAAATAAAATATTTCCTCTTCTCTTTAACTGAATATTGAATGTTTGGTTCTGTTAATTTTAATTATTGGTTATGATGTTATCTATCAGGGGTTGTTTGTTATGTATTATGACTGATTGGAAGAAAATACTTGGGAACTGATCAGTACATACAAGAATAATTATCTAGAGGAATCGTTGGTTTTTTTTTCCAGTCAAATAATTTGTTTTATTAACCATGATAATATAACCACAAGTATTTGGTATTATATAACAAGATAATCATGCAAAGACGTTACTAAGAAACGGTCGTAGATCACAATCAGTAGATAAAGTAATTCTTTTGATTTTAGTCTTTGGCTGATAAATTAATTTGTAGTGTTGCAAAAGATCATTGATTGGTCGTACGCAAAAAATTTGTAGCTGTTTTGATTCTAATACATTGAAAAGTTCAACCCATATCAATGACTTTGAATTAAAAATTTGTTTCTGATGGCAGTAAACAATAGCTGTCCCTTATGACTCATCTGGTATCCTGTAGTGTACGAAACTTTCCATGTTTCTGAAATCATGTAAATATCTGTTATGATATTAGACTTTTGGTTGGGTTGATGTAGGAGGTAGAACTAACTTTTTGTGCTGATAACAATAACGCAAATATGCAGCTGCAACCAATAATAGGAAATCCCATTAGTATTGATGAGAAATAACAATCAAAATTCGACTATGTACTTCCATTTTATCATTGCTTTAGTTTGTGTATTCAATTCATATTTTAAAAAGTTCCATAAGTTTACTTTAAAATTCAGTCACCTATTTTTTTTAATTTTTTTTTCATATTGCATAAGCCGTGGAGCTATTGATTTTGGATCCCCAGTTTGCACAACTATTCTGATACTGAAACACTAATAAGTTTCGAAGACATCTATTTATAATTTCATTTTTTAATTTCCATCATCTTGGTTTGATCGGATATTGGTCAGTGTTTGGTTATATTTTCTAATGTTTGGTCTACCCATCAATAATGAAACTCCTATTAATTACTTCATGCATGATTATTATTTTTCTATGAGTAACTGATATTTTGATATATAGCCATTTGTAATGTAATATAGAGGGCATTTATGGTACATCGTAACACTAACAATGGTAACAAATTTGCATGGTTGCGAAATTGTCTTTGATGTTTGATAAGCGGTTGTTCCATTACGGATATTTTTGAATGTAAATATGACAATCCAACCTTGGTTTCTACTTAAATTATTGTTACATTGATTCCTTTATACTAAAAGGAAATTTATGTTTACTAATTAATAGGGCATGTCTTATTATATGTCGGTAATTCTCTTTGTTTTTATCATTCTAAATGCAGTTGAGAAGATATATCATTTGGTTTTTTTTATAGGATAAAAAATTCAACATCATTTTTTTTCGTTTTAAATTCAATCAGTTTCCCATATATCTACTTGGTAATATGCCTGAACTATTAGATAAAGAATATTCATTCAGTTACAAGGACAGTGCTGGAAGAAAAGTGTGCACCTGTAAATCTCAATTTCACAATTAAATGGTCACACTTAAAAGTTTGATAAGGAAGAATGTTTATTTTTCTCTTTAGTAAATAATAAAATTTGGCAAATTCTCATATTTTCCATGTTAACCACACTTTGAAATTGATGTAAAGTAGGTAATCCTTAATTCCTTATGCACACGGTTTTTCCATTTTCAAGACTTTGATTTTGTTATTCAAATGCTATTTTACTTCCATCTAATTGAGCAATCTTAGGTTGCATATTTCATGAGTAATGACATCTCTGGACTCCCAAATGGCATGGTTCTTTCCATGCTTCTGCCTGTAGTCAATAGCTTATCATAATTATAACACTAATTACATTCAAATATAAATTACCTTACATAATATATACTCTTATGTTTTTAATATCGACTCTTTTGATTACAACATATACTTTTATCTAGCAATTTCTGTGGACTATGAAATATAAATAGTGTAAGAAAAAAGGAAGTTTGCATTGAACTATGGAACATAAAAAACGTTAATTTTTAAGCTAATTAAATCAAAGTGATTGATATTATAGGCAATATATGTTTTATCCATTGGTTTTTTTGTCTTTTATGCAGTGAATTTAACTTTTGATATCGAGTCTCAATCTTAAAGACTCTAATTTCCAACAAATATATATATATATATATTATAAAATAAAATGTTAATTTACATAAAGATTATAATGGCAAGACTACAATACTAAAGCCGTGTGCGTAGCACGGGTTCACACTAGTGATATCTAAATACTGCATTTGAATTTTTTTTAAATACATTAGAATGGATTGCACAAGCAGAATACGAATGATAGGAGAATATAGCATAATATTTATTAAAACAAAAGAAATCAACAGCTGCAATGCGTTTGATGACTTGAATGGCGACGACTGTCGTCCCTAGCTAAATACCCCCATCCGAACACAATGAGATATGTTTTGTAAGCCAATTCGATCATTTTGATCAGTATTTATCAAAATTAAAATATAAATTAATATAACGGTCGATATTGAATTTGAACGTATATTTTAATTTACCGGGACCACAAACTGAGTCAAAAAAAAAGCTATGTTTTGACGATACGGTCCTAACAAAACTAATTTCATCAAATTTGGAGACCGTTTGAAAAATGACTCTTTTTAAGGGCTATATATTAAAATATATATAAATCATATAACGACTATTTTAAATTTTAAACTGGCGATAACTAACTATTTATAAAGTGAAATCTCAGTTTCTTACATTCGTTAGAAAATTACAGTTCAAAATATTCCAATATTTCTTATTTTACTGATATCCGATTTATATTGAATTGTACATATTCAATTGAAATTAAAAATCGAATTTTCAAACTACCATGCCATATCAGGCACGTTTTATGGTTAAAATAAATTTATATGTTCTAACTTCGACTTAAATAAATTTTAAATCATTATTAGTTAAAATAAATCATTTAAATATTCAAAACCCGTTAAAATAAATAAAATTAAAATTCTAAATTAGTTCAGAAATTCAGGGTTGTTACTAGGAATGACAATGGGGCGGGTTGGGGCGGGTTTCTCGTGCCTCAGACCGACCCGGACTTTTTAAACCTCGCCCCAAACCCTCTCCATAGACCCGGTGCGGGTCTGAAATTTCACCCCGTACCCTAAATCCGTACGGGTCAGGGTAGACCCGCCCCGCCCCATGACCCGGTGATATTGTGTTCTAATGTACGCAAATTTATATTCTTACATTTTTTATCACTAAATGATAAATTATATACATATTATAATGTGTTCACAACGATAAGAGAATATAATAAAATGGGTTGTAAGATAATAGTGCAAAAGTATGCATTTGTTTTTATATTATTATAATTGATGCAACTTAATAATATAAATTTCTTATATTTTGTTGATTGAAAGAATATAATACTCAAGTTATAACCATGTATACCTAAGAAGATTAATAAGTAATCATTATAGTTATAAAGTGTTTTAATAATGTTTCAACTATGCGGGTCGGCTTGGGGTGGGTTTGTCATGCCTCAATCCCGACCCTAGACCCGAAACTTTAAGAGCGAGTCGCGGGTCTACCTGCCTCGAAGACCTTATGAGGCAGGTCTAAATGGGTCAAAACAGGGGCAGACCAAGTGGGTTTGGACCCTAGACCCGCACTGTTGCCATCCCTAGTTGTTACAGATACTGACTGATACGAGTTCCACACAACAAGATCGACATTGGGTTAAAATTATTTTTTCTACCCACCAAAGTTTATGTCAAAAAAATTATCAAAAATTGTTGTCAAAAGAATAGAATAAAGTAGATGTATAGGATATGTTTAGAAATTTACACCTTGTTGTAAGTAATTGAACTGGCATAGTAAAAATGAACGATTGAGAAATTAATTGAGAAATATTTGTCCTCGTCTACTCAAATTTTTTGATATGAAAAAAAAGAGGTTTTGTGTTTTTTTATGAGAATTCATATTTTTATGGTTTGAAAAAAAATAAGTTTTAACGAAGAAAAATAAAATTTTGAAGCTTTTAGTTTTTGGAAGGAAAATGAAACAATGAGACCAAACCACGTTTTTTTTAAATCATGGAGTAAGTAAGGATTAGTAACCAGGAAAGATGGGAAATATTTTGAGGCTATAAAGTGGATAGCAAGAATTGTTTTGGAATAACAATAAATTCCCGTAAAGTGCATAAGCACTATATAGCCTAGGTTGTTGCTTGGAAAAGACAGTTAGTACACAATAAGGACTAGTTTTGACAAGTAGAGGATAGTGGAAAAGTGAGTTGTTTAGATCCTATGGTTTGAATTTTTCTTTGTCAACGGGGACATGGTCCTAGGATTCTTAGCCATTGGTAGTAATTGTGTAGTGTGCTTGTTTTCCTATTTTAGTTTTGCAAAAAATTAGAAGGCTTATTTCAAATTAAATTTAAATCCGTGGATTAAGATAAATAAGCTAAGGAAAAAAAGTGATGACATAACTAAAAGAAAACAAACAGTGATGACAACTGCAAAAATAAAGCAACAAATATGATAATTGAGAAAAAAGGAAAATTTCAAGAAAAAAAGATTTGGATTTTTCCGAAGTAAGTTGGAAAAGAGAATTTATAAAAAAGAAAATTTCTTATGTAAACTGTGCTTGGATAGGAAGATAGGAAATCTTTATATAATAGTTACATAAAATCAAAGTACAGATAGAAAAGGTACATAAAAGAAAAACGGAAGGTATGAAGTTTTTCGTTTTCCACCTTTTTATAACATAAGAAATCGAATTCAAAAAATTAGACTTTTCTGTAATTCGCAAATTTAAAGTTGGTTGATAGGGATTGAATGCAAAAATTGAATGAACTACGCTCTTGCTCTGTAAGAGTGTGCGAAAATTAGGATAAAAAAATATTTTGATTTTCGAACTATTGCATTTATATAGAAATTGACAGTATATTTAGAATGTGTGCATTATATTTTCAAAAAAGATTTTTAAGAAAATTTGCATTTATATAGGAGGTATCGCTTAGGCATTTATTGCATCATGCATTATCATGTTGTAATACACTTTTCACAAGTTCACGAATGGTTGCAAAATTGGATGCACACATTATGGTTGTAAATTATGCGAGTAATTACTTAATTTTACACTTATCAAATTTCCGTGACGAAATTTTCTAAGGGTGGGAGAATTTAACAGCTCGTATTTTTAAATGAATAATAAAAAGTGAATTTGAAAAGTTTTCAAATTTTGATCAGAGAATTAGCGTCATTGCATCTATGACGATTTTCTGATCAATTTAGACCCATGATTTGCTGAAAATGGATTTAAAATGAAAAGTTATCTTTATATGAAGTATTACAACAAACATGAAAAAAAGATATAAGATGAACACTTATAAGAACAATGTCCACCATTGTTTTTAGTCTTGTGAACAAAATCATATGTAACCCAATTGGTACAGGCATGTCTCTCTCAAGTGAGTGGTGCAAGTTTGAGTCCCCCTGACACCATACTATTAGTTTTAGAGGAATGACTAAAGAAATGCATATTCTAAAAGAAAACTATGTATATAAATGGGTAATTAATTTACAAGGACAATTAGCATTAAAAATTTATTCATAAGGACAAGAGCCTAAAATTTTATTCAAAAGGACAAAACAAAGGAATTTTTTTTTCCCTTACGGATTTTAGGTATCAGTTTTGTATGTCTGTAGGTATCAGTTTGTTCTCTACAGCTAATAGGTAGCAGTTTTGTGTGTCTGAAAGTATTAGTTTGCTCTCTACGGCTAATAGGTAATAGTTTTGTGTGTCTGAAGGCATCAGTTTTTAGCCTACAGCTTATAAGTAGCAGTTTTGTATACTTGTAGGTATTAGCTAATGGTTATGTGCTGAAACGTTGTCAGAAGAGAGGAATTGAACTGTTTGGTAGTGTGATGAGATTGTAGATACATTCGAGGTTTTTATGTTTAACCGTTGATATCTAATGAGATTGTATAGTGAGGTTGTTTATGGATGTATAGTGATGGTTTGTTGGTGGGTTGTTCATGTATACGAGGATGTGGAGATGAAGTTTGTTTAGGGGTGAAGAAGGATGACTTGAGTGATCTGAGAGATTGGAGTTGCAGTGATGGATAAGTATTGTGATTCGACAATATAAAACTGTTATATGTAAAACTGATACCATAAACAATATAAAACCGATATCTAAAAACTGTAAAGCCAAAAGTTGATGCCCAACTACATGCAAAACTAAATACGTATTGTTTCTATGCTTTTCTATAGTGATTTTATCTGCTTCTAGATTGATCATTTCAACAAACAACGTACTTGCATTAAAAACTAAAATAACTTCCATGATTACTTCGAATTATTTGCAATATTTTAAATATCAGAAAATGATCATGAATGGAAAATAGTTAATTGAACTACAACAACCAAGTAATCAACTCACTACATATACAACAATGCAAGATTAGAGATAAGATGAATATTTTTTTTTTTTGCTTTGAGATATACATTTCAGCAAACATCTTACAGATACTAATAAAAATTTAATGAGAACTGGAATACACACTCTTTGCTGACTTCCTCTACTTCTGCTGTTAAATAAATTCATTTCTAGTTCAACACATAAACACAACTCATTTGCAGACATATATAGCAAAGTACTTTAGCTACTTTTCTCTAAATATGATGTAGAAAACGAAGAATCTTCGACAATAAGAAAGAATGTCCCTCTCTCCAAGCTATACATAGCTAAAGGGTGGATTAGTCTTTCATGCTTCCCTATGTTTTATAGCCTTTCTGTTCCGTGCTCTCAACTCATTGCTCTTAAGCCCTTTTCTTCTACAACTCAATTCCTTAACCCAAACCTCCTGTATTCATACTTTTCTGTGCATCTTCACTGTATTTAACATGGTAAAATTTTTAAGTACCTAATTGCTGTAAGTTAATGTGACATATGCAGGCGCATGGAAATATGACTGTCACTTGAGATTTGGCATTTCTTCTCTTCTGCAACTCAGTTAAATTGGGTCTCTGTACCATGCTCCCTTCATAATTATTAGCATATTAAAAGGTAATCTTCTCATTTAATTAAGTTGTGTTAGTTTATTAAAACATCTAGTGCAATATGTAGGTTTGCACGAATAGTTTATCCTTATGGCATTTTATGCCCTGGTGCTTGCGTTCGAGTACTGGCGTTCACTGAATCAAATGGCCACTGATATGGTGGAAAACTTGCATTCATTCTTATAGTATATTCTCTAATCCAAGCCGAAATTTTGCGAAGCCTCAAAATTTCTCAGGTTGGAATATGTTTCTTAATAATTTTCAATTGTGAATTTCATATTTAAGGATCATGTTACCGTTGCTTCATATTTAGATTTCATATTTAGGGAAAATGTTTCCTTGAAAAAACAAATATTTCCCTTTCGTTGTTATGCCTATCCCTATACCAATGATTTAACATGCATGCACCCACTAAATTTTACTCAAGAATTAGCATATGAAGGTATTTGATATGTCATGCAGCATACCATATGTTTTATTACTTGGAATGCCAAAGCAAAGATGGTCTATGGTTCTTAATTATCTTACTATTTGTTGTATTTACATGTTATTAATGGGACAGTTTTAGCACATTCTCTAAGTAGCAGCAAGGCCTAAACTTGTCCAAACACCGATCAGGTTGCGTTTCAAACCATTTGCCAATATATTTTTTCTATTTAGATTTTATTTTAAAATCTATAATTTATCTTTAGTTTATAGTTTATTTATTATCTGTATAAAACAAGAATTTGTTTATCATGCTTTCCATGCAAGATATCAAATACACATTTTGATAGTAGAATTTGGTATCAGGCCATGAAACTCATTTCCTATACATTAGTTTCAGAAATGTTCGCTATAATTAGTCTATATTAATTGTATAGGGTGGTTAACAACTTTTTTCCTCCAACTACTTAATTACCGTTCACGTGGCTTTGTAACATCCACATGAAATCTCAGGAAAATACTTGCAATAAAAGCAGTTTGTACTACAAATTAGTGTAGGCTGTGTACGATAAGAGAACAAAAAATAATGGATTTATTTGAATACATTGATGGACATAAGCCCTTCCCATCATTATCATATATTATATCAATTATATTCTGGACTAGCTCAGCTCATGTGCAGTTGAACTTTAACTAGAGCAGGCAATAAGATTTTTGTTCCTGCTATGTTGCATGATACCTTGATTTTTTTTTCTTCTTGTTGCTTTCATTTATGTTTCACTGTTCTTCGTATCCTGCTGACTTACTTTTCCTATGTCCCTGCCTAGTACTTTGTCATTCTTAAATGGCCTGAAGCTATAAGAATGATTACATTACACCAGTTAGCTTTATTTCATGTGTGCTTGGCTTGTAGGATTGCCTGCGACTTAATTTTGTACATTCTGCTCAACTGATATTTAACTTGTCTTATTGTATCCTGTAACTTAGCATGAATTGCACGTCCCTTCCATTTGGCTACTATATTTCTTTCATTTTTCTTGGCATCTCCTTGTGGCTTACAGTTTGTCACGGCCTTTTTGCATACTTCTATTTTTTAAAATATTTTGCATGCTTGTATAGTTCATGATGTGGATAGTTTTAGCTAGTTTCATTTTGTTACAAGTCTCATTGTACTAACTTATACCATGCTACTAAACAAGCTTCAGAATATGGAAAACCGTGGGTAGTTTTAGCTAGTTTCATTTTGTTACAAGTCTCATTGTACAACGTGCAAGTTCATGTGCCATTTCATTTGGTTCTACTATAGTTAAATTCATTTGGTTTTAATCCTGTCCTGTATGATTGATTCCTCATGCTATAACATACGCGATATTCTGTATTTGTACACCCAAACAAATAATGGTATACAGAAAATGTAAACTACTTATCATGCTTTTGTAATCGTTGCCACAATTATTATGCTTTTGTAGTTTATTTTTTCTTTTGGATATTCCATGCACGTTCCTATCCATATTTGTCAAATTATCTCATTGGACAGGCAATAGAAACTGAAATCAGTAACATCGTGTATATTCACAAAAACTTACCTTAGAACAATAGCTATAGGAAAAATCAACATAACGTAGACAGAACCAGTCGATCCGATAAACTGAAACAAAACCCAAATATTTGGTATCGCTATGGCTGCAAAATACACTAGGGCCATTATAATCACTGTAACTAGCCAAATCCACATTTTCATTAGAGTCAACAATGTCAAGGTATTTGCTTTGAAATAAAAAAAAAAAAAAAATCTATGTATTTGGTCGAACTAAATTCTGGCAAACTAGGAGGTGTACTGAACAACAAGTATTATGTTGTTGGTAGTAATTAAGGTGCCTGCTTTGGTTAGCCCAGACGAGGAGTTTGTGGTCCTGGTTGTGCATATCTGAATGTCATGATGAACATAGAAATTAAACGACTAAGTTATAGTTTCAGGTTATATCCATGTACTTACAATATTGTGCTACACTAAGTTTCTTTAAAAATTATTATTATGCATTCGATAATATATTTCATTTTGAAATAGATAATTTATTTAGTTCATTTTTATTTTACATATACTGACTAACATACATATGTTTGTGCTTCTTTTTTATAGGTGCTGTATAATGCTTTTTGAGGTCGATACAAGATCCCACTCTTTCTTCTTCAAATCGATCTTGCTCGTCGATGTTTATGAAAATATTTTTAGTATGTATTCGTTTTGGTTTGCTACAGTCGTACGTATTTTTAATTTTATCACAGATATTCATGTTTAATTCTACATGTGTGAAATATTGTGGATACGTATATTTTGTGATTTGGCTTACGACTCCATTTGTGCACTTATATTAATGTGACAAATGTGGTTTTTTGAATTGTTATAATGTATTGGTAGAATTGAAAATAATAAGCTTTGAATGTTGTGGTAGCAAAAATGTGCAATAGAATTTTCTTTAGTGTTCTAAGCATGCAATGAAAAGAAAAGTGGAAATTAGGTTGTTGTCCCTATTTATGTTTAAAAGGTAAACAACCTCCCTCCTATCTTTCCAATTCAAAGCAGGTCCTTATTTATGGACTTACGTGTTTTTGCCAAAAAAAAATGCATTGACAAGTAAAAAAAAAATTCAAAAAAATGTAAATATTTCCAGAAGACTACGGATTTTTTTTATATATGTGTGCAATTAAACACAATAGTTGCACACATGTATGCAAGTATTGCTGAAGTAGTTTACACTGAAAATCTGCATGAATTCTTTCATACGTGTATGCAACTATTCATAATTGTTGCATATATGCATGCAAATAATTCATGAAGATTTCACGTTGAAAAAAGCTGTATGAATACTTGCATGCATGCAAGTATTCTGTTCTCTTGCATACATGTATGCAAGTAAACGTGAACTGATATTCATGCCTATGGATCGTTGCATACATGTGTGCAACTATTCTGTTTTATTGCATACATATATGCAAATAATTATGAACTGATTTTCATGTCTACGAATTAGAGCATACTTGTATGCAAGAATTCTGTTTGCATGCGTGTATGCAAAAAGGCCAACGCAGTAGCATCACTGCAATAGTTGCACAGATGTTTGATAGAATTTCAAATATATGCATACTATGATGCAATTAACTGCAGTTTCGTTGTTTTTTGTATTTTGTTGTTTTTGATGCGTTTTTTGTGGTTTCTGGTATGACGATTACATGTTTAATTTAAATATGAATTTACGTGAAATTTTACATTTTATTTTATTTTTTTAATGAATTTTCGAAAAATAGGGACTTAATTTGCAATGAGTTTAGGACCAGACCCGAGCCTAATTTCCAAACTTAACAGGAACCTATGTCAAATGCACCCAAAAGAGAAATTGTTACATCTTTGTTATGCTGTAGTATTATGCTAGTGCTATACAAAATGTTTTGCAAGAAGTAAACAATTTTCGTAGCAATAAAACGATGCTACAATAGATAGTAATGAATTTTCTATAGCGTTTTAATGCATCATAAAAGCTTCATACGATGATTTCATAGCGTGTTCAAATGTTGTAATAATATGACATGTCAACATATTATAGCAATCAAATGATGTCATAAAAGTTCTATAGCATGCTTCAAAACGTTATAGAAAAGCAGTTGCACCAATATGGCCTTATTTAAGATGGCAACAAAAGTACGTCTTTCATTGCAAGTATTACACGCTATAGTATCAGCCAGACTTTTTACAACATGTTGATCTATAGCATTTATAGAATCACTGAGGAAAGTTTTCATAGCGGCTTTAAACGCTATAAAAAAGGTCTGTTTGTTGTAGTGAAAACATGTTAGTTTGTCGGTAATATGGAAAATTTACAGTAATGGAAAGCGGTAAATGAAAAACAGGAATTAACATCTAACTTAGAAAATAAAAGGGGAAAGTTAGTAGTGGACTGAGTTAGTTGGATTTTGGGAAAATGGATGCATTTCCATAACGGTAAAATTATTGAGAACATAGTTGCAAGAAAAGAAAGGAAAATGAGATTATTGTGCAATAGGAATTCTTTTACCATATTGTACACTAATCAAATAAAATATACATGTATGTTCACAACAAAAATAAAAGAAATAGCTTGCAGCTATGGATCTTAATTAACATATATTATGGAAATATATCTTTACATTTCTCCATTAACCAATTTAATGAAGTGTGCGAAGTGTTTTCCTGAAATAATAAAAATGAACATGATGGTAATTAAAGAAAGATTACAATAGTAAAAATTTGGTTAATGTCAATGAACCAAAGGAAAGTGTGATAAATGGGGAATATAACCTATTATAATTAATTATATGAATGAGAATATAATATAATAGGTAGTTGCCCTAGGGAAAAATGAAGTTATAACATGGGTTATAATAAAGAGAACTTATTAGTAAACCTTAGTCAAGAGAACTAAGTTAATAAGTAAACAGTAATAACATGTTGTGACAACAGTATAAGACAAGGTTTTGAGTAAATAAGAAAGAATACATTAGGCTTATTATTAATAGACTTATAATTGGGAGTATTAAATCTAATAAACGTAATAAATAATAAGCGGAAGGCCGCTCTGGCGGCATAGGGATGGATAAAGAAAGTGAAAGGCCAATTGGAAGCTAATGAACCTAGTAAGTTGAAATAAAAATGAAAATGTGAGTAATCAAGTTAATTAGTCATCTAATGAGATAAAGCAAGAGCTTAAATGAAAGATTAGACGTAGAATCTAATAACACATTAGGGTAATGTGCTTGGACCGGTCCGCTTGTACGAAGGTGAAGAGCCCAACGGGGTAGATCACCGAGGTGTCTTGAGACACGATAGGAGCACGCCCATCTAATTATTCTACCTGGTTATTTTGCTGACTATTCTGTCTATTTGCTCTGCAGGACTGGAGGGCAGCACACGCCTTCCAAGGTACGTGGTAGGGTATTCCATGGTGGTCCCTTATTGTGGTGCATGCTCAGGCTATACTCGCAAAGGTTGGGTCTACGTGGTACCACCCAGCGAGTATACCTTGACTACAACTGTAGCTTGGCGGTCAGAGGGCTGTGATGGATAACATTGGGTGGTTTGGCGATTGCCTCGGAAAGAGACTGGTCAGGACCAATACACGATAGTAATCGTTGGGTACCTGTCATCGTCAGTTAGTGGGATGCAGAAAGACTAGAGTTAAACCAAGAGATCATCAATCTTCACTATCGAGACATTGGTACAGGGACACGCCAAATTAGATGTTAGATTGTTTGCTAGGGGGACGCCACTTAGCTCTTTATGTAGTCTTTCATTAGTTGAGGGAGGGGCCTGGGTGGGGCAATAGCCACCATGAAAATGCAGATCATAGTTGGATATTTGTATTGTAGGCCCTTAAAGGCGAGCTTGTATAGATATGTAAAACTCTCGACCGAGTTCCATGCATTCGGATGCAACCCTATTACAGGACCCGGTGTACAGTAGGCAGTACATTCATGTGAAGGTCTAAATACATGCACCGGGTGGTGTATCGTAGACGAGAGAGCATTACTATGTGTTAAGGCTTGATTCAACCGAGGAGTTAGCATACGACAATCTGTATGCTTGCGTGGCATAACGATGGTGGTTCTGTACGTTAACGTGACGTAGTAATATGAATTTCCGAACATCGTTCGACGTAGGATGAGAGTTGCATGTGCTTTCATGGTGTGGCGGTGGAGACCATGCAAGGAGGGTAAGTATAGGGGGTACCTTGACATATTGGGGGTAGTTACATGTATACTATATTAGGTTAAATCTACTAGGGGGTAGAAGGGTAGGACGTGAATTTAGAGCCCCGAGTGCTGTTAACGCAAATAATCTAATAATTAAGAAAACGTGATTGAACGGTATACGTAGGGTTATTTTAAAATGTATAATTTGTCCAATCACTAGAACTTTGTGTTTTGGCCCCCTCCTCATAGCATACTCGCATGTTAGGTTTATGGTAGAGATTTGGTAGCATTTAGACACTTGTTAGGCAGTGTTATTATTTCAGTAAGGCTACATTTTATTATTATATTTTATTTATTCCGCCGTGAAAATGTTTTATCGAGCCCTGATATATTTTTATCTCTGTCTTTTTTTGGGGATACCAGACAAACCAACTCGAGTTTCGATAGATTGGGATTTTTGAACAAAGTTCGGTATGTCAAAATTGGGTTGTAACACCTCTGTTGCATTCTTGGGGATTTCCAATCCTGCACAGTGACAACCCTCACCTCTATACCATCTCTAGAGACAACATACCGCAAGAACCTCACCTCCTTCCTCCAAAAGTGACACTTAGAGAACTTCGCCTTCAGTTGATGTGGACGGGGAGTACGAAGGACCTCTCCTAAGTGCCAAGAATGCTCATCCTCGCTCCTCGAGAACACCAAGATATCGTCAACAAACACTACCATGAACTTATTTAGAAAATCCCCAGCTTATCAAATCAACGAAATACGTCGGTGAATTGATTATCCCAAGAGGCGTAACCATCCACTCAAAGAATCCGTCGAGAGTCCTAAAGGCAATCTTATCTATGTTATCATCCTCTGCACTAAGCTGATGAAAACGAATAGCCAAATACAACTACAAGAAAACTGAAGCGCCTACTAACTGATCGAACAAGTCATATATCTGAGGGAGTGGGTGTCTATTCTTCTTCGTGAGCTTGTTCAATTCTCTGTAATCCACACATAAATGAAGAAAGCATTTTGACTTAGTCGCGAAGACAACTGGTGTTTCCTTTTAAGATATACTCTGCCTAATAAGCTCTTTCTCGAACAACTCACCTACCTCCTTACTAAGCTCCCTCCCCTCCATCGGAGCCATGTGGGGGCACTGGAAATGCAACAGGCTTAGCCTTCTTCACCATGTATATCCAGAAATCAATCTCGAGCCTAGGAGGTAGCCCTCTCACCTCCTCAAATATGTCTGAAAGTTTCTAACTACGGGAACCAAACTGAGATCGTCTACAAAAGCATCTGGGGATTCCAAGAAACTAAGCATGACTGACCCTCGTGGGTCACAAGAAATTCCGAGGTTCCTACTATGGCACTTCAAAATCCTCACAACTCACTTCTCGTAGTCAAGGATGGCGCCATACATGGCTAGCCAATCCGTCCTTTGGATAAGCCCATAACCCATGAAACCCAGTACATATGCGTCACAATCAAATTCGATGCCAAGAATAGAAATTCTCATACCCTTACACATCATAGATAGGTGACCTGTACCTCCTACGGAGTTTGAGACAACTACTAGATCAGAAACTATAGAAGTATCTAGGTGCAGACTATCAACAACAGAACTAGATATGAAAGGAAGAGAAACACCGGAATTGAATAAGGTTCTAATAGGAAAGTCGAAAAGAGAAATCAAAAATCCCGCAGTGACCTTCCTACCTCTGTACTGACTACTACCACTGGTATGAGCCGCCTTAAGAACATGAACCCGTGCTCCATATGGACCTACTCCATGTCCCTGCCCCTGTGGGCACTACCTGCTATAATGTCCCGACTGTCTGCACTGAAAGAATGCACCTTTCTTAGTTGTCTTCTTACAATCTTTGACGAAGTGCCCCCTCATGCGACACCGATGACACTTCACTTCCTTCTTGACTTGCGCTTTATCCGGCTTCTCTCCCTTTTTCTTACCTCCTTTCTTAGGCCACCACTTTTTCTTCCCAAAACCAGTTTTGGACACCTCAGTCTTAGGCTCATGTGTACTCTCCTTCCCATCCTCGTGCATGAGTGCCATCTCCACTAGAGCCACAAAAGTCTCACCTATAGGAATGTGCGTCAGTGTTAGTCCTTGGAGGGGTAGGTTCACCCCATCGCAAACCTCAGTGCCTTCTTATGCACAGTATTAACCAGAACTAAGCCAAATCTCACCAATTCATTAAAGCTATTCACATGCTCCTTAACAGACATCACCCTGTCTTAGACTCAATAATCTTTCCAATTGCATCCCTTCTTCAGCATGTGATAAAAACCTTTTTTTGAACTTATCCTTGAATTCATCCGATGTCCTCACAGCCTGCTCCACCTCGGTTACTTTCCATCAGTATGACGTCTCTCATTTCAGCTGCCAGGCGGCCAACTGAATCCTTCTCTTTTCATCAAGATCTAATAATCCAAGTACACGATTGGTCTCTCTAAGCCAATTACGAGCATCAACAATACATTCCAATCCAATAAATGGTTTGCCGCCAATAGTAGAAAAAAAATCCTCACAGAGCTTAGAAATATTAGATGCTGGATTCGGTGGGACTACCGTGGCTACAGTTTGAGGTTGGGTATTTCCTTGCCCTTCGGTAGGAGATGTAGCTTCAACATACTATGGAACCATGCTGGGCCCACCCTCCAAAAAGTTGGGAGCCCCAAAAATTCTAAAAAAGAAAAGAGACAAAGATTCAAAAACGAATCAGGGGAATATTGTAGTTGACTTAAGGGGATATTTTTTTAAAAACAAGTTTTACATGGAAATACTTTTTATTTTGAAAGCGCTTTTTCCAAAAACTTTTCTCTGAACTTGTAACCTTAGGCTCTAACACCAAATGAAACACCCCGCACCCCTAAAAGGATGAGTTAAGGTTTATGAAGCTCTTAGTTATAAAGTAACACAGAGACTAAAATTCACAAGAAAAAAATGTAAAAGACATCAGAAATTTTAAAACTACATTTAATAAAGCAAGTCAATCATAGTGGTTATTACATTTCCAAAGTACCAAATAGTCATTAACGTAAAACCAAACACACTGCGTCGTGGAAAACCATAATAGCAGAGTCAATTAGTAAAGCCATCTCTCTTAATGTCAACAAAACAATCAAAAAATGAGAAAACATGAGTCTGAAATGAGTCTGAATCCAAGCTGAACTAAAATAATTACTACTGAGATCCTCCACCCTGCGAACCTGGAGGGGAAAGAAAGAGAGAAGCAGAAAACAAACCTGGTCAGACAAACGTCTGTAAGTTCTAGTAATTTCTAGCATGATCATAAATTAAGGAAGCATTAGATTGATGAATAGTTTTAAGGACATAAGACGTAAAGGTATAAAGACAATAAACAAAGTTAAGCACAAATAAAGATTGGCTTCTCATTCATAGCCAAGATTTCTACACCAACTACCAAAGATATAACAATTAGGCTTTACCTAATTTCTACCCGTTGATCATCTCCTATAACCATAATGTGATAACCTATGCCAATTACGGAACTCGGGGTTATCAATCTCGAGCCCATCAACTAAAAGAACATAGCTGTTAACCACAAGCGTTACAACGCTTATTTTCCCCAATCGGCATGATACAAACTCATCGTCCCACCGGAATACGCCCGTACCCGCCTCGTTTGGACCTCTTACTACCTAATACAGTATAAGCATGCCTCCACCTCTTTGTGAGACCTTGGTGCAGTGTGATAAAAAGGAATACTGTCTGATACAGATCCCCAACCAAAAATGCAATTGACACAAGTCAACATTAGACTTGTCCCCTATTTATTTTTTCTATTAGGCCATATACTTTCCCCAATCAGCCCCACAATATCGAAATGGACCTAAGCTATGAACCACCTATTTTCCACAATCTTACCCATGCTACAAGAACAGACTCCTACTACAATCTTATTATTTTATTAGGCCTCTTATTTTCCCTAATCAACTCCACGTTGCTGGAATGGACCTATGAGCCACTTGTTTTCCTCAATCAGTCCCACGATGTAGGAACAGACTCTGCTACCTTAGCATATTAATTTTATCTTTAATTTAACTTAACACAATTTAAGTTTAGAAATAAGCCCAATATAACCTCATGTTATATTCCTAAGTTGTATTGAACATTCCTAATTAATGTTTATCCTTTTACAAAACAAAACCACGTTACTTAGCATCCAACTAAGTTAACTATTCCAGTTTATGTGTTTGCATGTTCTCCAGTTACATATTAAGTATTATCCCAAAATTACAGTTTGCCACTGATTGTAATATTTAGTTAGTTCTAACATGCCTAACAATCCCTTTTTATTTAATTTTAATATTATTCTAATTTTAACGCAAAACAACTACTTAGGCTCTCATTAGGCCTAGGCTCAGCGCTAAAATAAAAAGGAAAATGGTCTAAGCTACTCGCAAGGCCTAAACTCAAAAATAAACAAAACAAATAAAATAAGGCATAACCCGAACTGTAAACAAAACCATAATAAGGGAAGGGGATAGGAGAATTACTTATAAAGAGTAAATAACTAGAAAGAAATAAACTTATACAATAAAAAAATTACAGTAACTTTACATAAAACTAAATGCATGAATATGGTAGATAACTTTAAACATTAAACTTACAAATTAAAACTATTTAACTGTCTAAATTTTCCTACACAATTTACTAATTTAGAAATCACATAAAAACTCACATACCTGATAAAGAGAGCTTCTCTTGTGGTCTTTTTTATTCCAGCAGAACCTATGCCTCTAGAAGTATTTATAAAAATAAATATTAAAATTTTAGAACTTCTTTATCCCCATATGAATTTTAGTATTTGGCCCTTCCTAATTTTAAGGATTGGTCTGGGGAAGAAGAAGAAGAAAACATAAAGAATGGATGTGAAGGAATGAGAGAGGCTCTACTAATATTTTTATAGGGTTTACTAGGTGTCCTTAGCCATCCAAATTTAGGATTAAATCTAGGCCAACCACATCACTGGACCAATCAAAAAGTGCCATGTCAGCCTCAGGTTCAAATTGAACCACTAAAACAAAGCCATGTAGCAGAACTAACATGTGAAAATTATAATGTTCGTCGAATAATGTGTACGCACCAAGGGACATGCCTAAGGCATGGTTGGTCGACCCACTCGCGTCTTCGGTCGACAAAGGGTCGATCCGAGCAACATATGGGTTAACACTGGTTCGACCCAAGTGGGAATGGGTCGTCCCACTTGACCGTTTCACTGTATATATTTTTAAACTATAAATTCTGATATTTAACTTATCTTCTTTAATTCATAACCTATTCATTTTAACTTCGCTTTCAGCAAACCAAGTGTCCATTTTCATCAAAAAATTACAACGGACCCACTGCTAGTCTCGTTTTCCAACTCTGAAGTTTATTCCAATTAATATATATATTTTATTACCCTTTTCTATTTAATTATTATTTATTAAAATTCGAGGTGTTATAGCCTAATTAATACATGTATTTGTGTGTTGAATTTGGGTAGACATAATTTAACGAATTCATATTCCTAGTATAGGAAATAGACATTCCTTAAACTTATATGGTTTTCATTCACCAAAACTTATTGCTCTGACCTCCCTCCTTATAATAACTAAATAGGTTAGTAGGTGGGAACACTTGAGAGATGGAACCATGGAGAAAGGAGATTGGAAAAGGGGATTCTATAGCAATTATTATTATTGTTACCATGTATGGCAGTTTATTGTAATTCATGGGATAACATTATTATTGATGTACCTTTTATGATAATTGGGACTTGATGTAATCAACATTTTCGTGGATTTATTCAGTGGCACATTTTTTTCGTGTTATTAATTTTATCCCTTTCGCTGTGAGATTTTGGTTTCGTTTTTAGTTTAGCTCTGGTTATGTAATCTTTATAGGAACCAACGATGCATTTAGAAAGGCTCTAAGTCCGATGGGCCTTTTCTAGATCGAGATTTAGGGCCATTCCGAGCAAGTTGTTACAGGTTCGTCTCTTTCCATTAAATGTAGAAATTCGAATATTTGTGTTTATATTCGCCTAGAAATAAACCTAATAGGTTTTATACTGTCAAGTATAGAAACTAGGCTTCCTTTTGTACTTAAAGAATTTTTATTCAGCGGGACCGTTGTTCTACTCCGCCCTGCTCTTAACAACACATGTTAGGTAGGATGGTAGCGCATGCTTTATAATGACATGGAAGAAGGAGCTTGGCAGTTGCAATATTTATCTAGTTTATGATTGTACCGAGTAGATAATTGTATCTCTGCTGTCCTTGTTGTGAACCTTGACTTATTTGTCATGAAATTTGGTTTTGGTTTGATGTATTTGAGATTTATGATATTTAATGATATGACGCATCTATTTTGATTATAATATTTTAGCCCATTTCTGGCATGTTGTTACAGGATATATAGTATAAAGATGGAGATTGTCGGACTTTATGATACATAATTTCCAAATCAAATTAGATTTTTAAGATATTGAAGCTTAAGATTCTAATTCTAATTTGTTTACCTATTTATAGATTTGGAGAAAATAATGATTTGTGACACAAAACCACATTTAAAAAGAATAAAAGTGAAACAAATAGTTGGACTTGCTCAAAGTAACATCGATATAGGGGTACGTGCTCGTTGCGACAAAACTTTCTATTGACTAGAAATTCATCATGTGAATTTTCAAAAATAGCAAGAGCACGATGTACAACTTTACTATGTGGCAAGCAAGGATCGATCCATAAGGGAAATTTTAATATAAAATTCTACTCAATCAACTTAAACCAAACTTGAGATTATGATTAGCTAAAATGTAGAAAACTAAAACTAAGCAAAAGTTGAGATTAAAATCTATGTGATTAAAAATCATATTAGAGGCAAATCCACTATCTTATTTTTCATATAAATCAACATAAAATCAAATGATGATCTATTTTTAATCTGAGTAGGATTATTGATGTATTTATAGTAAGCATGACCTATTTGTGTTATCAATTAGCACAAATTAAGCCATCAAACTATAATATACATCCAATCCTACTTCTTCAAATCCCGAAACATGGTATAGAAAATGACACCTAAATCTAGTTTAAGCATGATCTATTTACTATCAATTAGTAACATAGATCATCAAATTTTGATTACAATTTTACTTTATTTCCATGGTCATATTTAGATGAAGAGGCGATTTGTGATTAATGAGACAAGCATATCCTATTTATTATAAACAAACTAAGCTGTCAAATTTAACATAACAAACAAATAAACATAAACATCCATTTCCTCATGAAGCACAAAGGAGATCATACATAGAAAATTTTGTTGAATCTACATGATTAGAAGAAAGCTTCATTACCCCTAAATTGTAGGGGTGCAGCCTCCAAAACTTGTTATCATTTCAAAAAAAGTAGCGTTCAACATAAAACATGAAGAAAATGGAAATTAACTAATGTGAAATGATAGCTAATCGACTGGCATAAATTAAACTAAGCTATTAGCATAAGAAAAGCAAGCATGCAAATTAAAATGAACATAAAAGAAAACATGTAAGGAAAATGAGAAGGCTTAGGAAATCATTTTTATTTCACTTTGATTTTGTGGTAACACTTGCATAATATGATCTAAGATAATCAGAAAAAGATCATCTCTGCATGAAACATATGGGGTATTTATACATGAATAAAACTCTAATCCTCTTTTTGGAAACTACCAAATTTACTATCTTTATGTGTAGAAGCTTCCAAGTGTCATTAGCAAAAGTCATTCATGAAATATGCATGAAACTTTTAGCCTCCACTAACTTGTATATTAACTCATAGTGTAGCTTTAGGGTAAGAGGGTAGGTGGATAGGTTGGTCTTTCATGATGCATGAAATGAATTATTTCCATCTTTCCTTTTTATTTCTTTACTTATGCATGCATATACATGCGAACACTTCAAAGTTTTCTCCTTATTACCTACAAATAATAAAAAGTTGAAACTAAATTTTTATCAAAAATTTATACATGCACAAATGACAATTTTTCCTGGCAAATGAATGATTATTTGTAAACAATTAATTTTCGATTTAATCATGCAAAATACCCTAATATGCGCATTCATAAAATTAAGTTAGATTAAATATGCTGGTAAAAATATGCATATTTATGTGCACATCAAATACCCCACCACTTGTCTTTTTATTCATCCTCGATGAAAGAAAAACTAAGATAAATCCACTTCCATAGGAAGCACGATTGCAGTGAGCATATGCAACAAGTCTTTAAATCTCTAGGTGTCTCCAGTAGGACGAGTGTTGTCTCGTGAGGGTTTTCAGCAGATACTACCCACAAAATCCAAACGCAATGCAAAAAGTTCCTAAATGCAGCCTTATTTACAAACTAAATGTATGTTTTCAATATATATATATATATATATAAACAGGGAATTTACTTTTAAATTTTACACGAGTAAGTTGGATGCAGGTTTTGGTCATCATCATGAAATTTCAGCCATTTACTAATCAAAAGTTCAAGAAAAAATTAAGTTATCGTAGCAATCTCCACTAGCATGGCTAGTTGTTCCGGTTGAAAACATAGTGCAATTATGAAATAAAGTCTTTAATCAGTTATCAACGTTTGCAAAGTGGCAATTTTATTTTATTTTTAATAACAATTTAGATCAAATAAGTGAAGATAGTGCTTGGATTTCAACTGCTTACTCTCTCTTATTATTATTCGCAAAAGTTAGTGATATTAACATTACATACAAACTCTCAGCTCAGGTAAAATAAGGAAATTGTCCAGCATTTCTAACCATGCATAACCGTATGGACTTTTAAATAAGATTTGTAAAATACCGAGAATTTTATCCTTATCTTTTATGAGTTTTATCCGGGCATGACATGAGGACTTTTAAATGAGAATGGAAGCACATATTGATGTTATTCACCCATGCAAATAACCACAGAACATTTAAATGAAAGTGAATACATAACCATGAGGACTCTAGGGTTTATTAAACCATTAAAAACATACATACATGTGACGCCCCACGTCCGTTAATGTCACTCATTAAGGGAATACATTAAGTTTCGTGAAGTGTTATAGGTAAACAGACACAGAATAATTACAAGACAGATATAAATAAGATAGCAGCGGAAATTTAAATTTTTATTTCAAACATAAATCATAATACCCTGGTCCACAATACCATAAGTCGCAAAAACCAGTACAATAAAATAACTTATGTCTTGCTCTATCAGAGTACATAAGTATATAAAAAACATAATTCCCAATTGAAAGAGTTAAGCCATAGTAGAGACAAGAACTTGAGCCATACTGCAGAAGTAGCTCCTAGCAAGATGATATCTGAGTCCTGACTAAACCTGAGTGTTTCCTCCCTGAGAACCTAGGGGGGAAGGAAGAAAGAAGGAGAAATAAAAGGGTCAGACATAAAGTTTGGCGAGTCTAGTTACTTTTAGCTAGTAAATAAATAAAAGTAACATGATAGGCATATAAAGTGGATAAGAGAGATCACTACATAAATGGCAGGCGTGACAAGGTAGACAAAGTAAGGTGTATACGCTTCTCTAATGATTGCTCTGCACTATTGTTAGTATAACCAGATGAGATGATCCCTTCCACTATAAGGTGGTAGACTTAGGGCATATGCCTAAATATACCCTAACCACTACCCTAATCGATCGGCTCACTACTCCGTAGAAACTTTGTGATGGCCCTATGGTAGGATGTATCATGTCCTACAGTGGCAACCCCTCATTGATATGCACATCCCCATATCTACTGGTGTCACAGTCGTCTTATCCCCTTCTGCCCGGCTCATGCACGCACATAGCCCGGTCGGTTTGCGCCACCCACATCATCCTCCACGTTTGGACCTCTTACAATCAGTCAGTAAGCGTGTCCCCTCTCTTCCTAGTATGGAGTATTTTATTCGATACTTACTCCGGATTACTGACTGAAATGGGTCCCACACAATATGATATAATCTCTCCCCTTTTTCTTGTATCACCCACTAGGTTTTTCACTGACTATGTATACCACTAGGTGTCTTTAATTACATAGCCCTATAACAGTTATGCTTACCTTAAAAGGTGTCTTTAATTACATAACTTTTATATTTTCCTCCGGTTATGCATACAACTAGGTGTCTTTAATTACATAACCTTATTGGGTTAAGTTGTGGGCCTATATGTAAATATTACCAACCCCCTCCAAATTTTCTTAACCCATCCACTATTCCAATCAAATTACTTAACCCTAACCTTATATCATAATCACACAATCCCTATGGATTAGATTTGGTTAAGTAGTCCAATTCATTACCATGTCCATTTATGGTTTATAATGGGCTAGACCTCCCACATTAGGCCTACAACGTGTAACATCCCAGAAATTTCGACAACTGAAATGTGGGGATTAGTTTGAGATTCAATTACTAATGATCATTTTTATACTGGTACTTGAGTTAGAAAATTAAAATCGAATATATGAATAGAACTCAATATTGAATTCAGAATGGTTGATTGGAAATCAAATAGTTATTGTTGGATGTTTGAATTGAATTTGGTTGCATACTTGAATTGGATTTGAAATTCGATTGAAAATTTAAATGGTTTAATTTAAAAATAATCATTTTTTAACGTTAAACAAATCGGTAATTTTATTCGTTTAAATATATGGAAATTTTATTGGAAATGAAGTTGAACGTATAAACATATATAATTAAAACATAGCGATAATTTGCGGTAAGATTAGATTCTATGGGGTACAAACAAATAAACATCTCCTCTATATTTTACCTCCCCAAATATTACCTTCCTCAGTTAAAACACGCAAGTTATTTCTCTTTGACTTGGCTCCCACGATTACTTGGACGCCACACCTTGTTCTTCATATAAATCGAGGGTTTTCTCCCAATTCTTCAGCAACGAAAAACGTTTTCCTTTCTACCTTTAATGGCGAGAGAGAGAAAATCCTCTTTCGCCCTGAATCGAAATCACTCCTCAGCCCTAAAAAGAAAATCGCTGCCTCCTAATTCATAATCCGCCTCTGGCCTAAATTCGATTTTCCCAAATCAAAGACTCCACTTGAGAATCATTGTTCGTTGTCACCGCAAATTACCCGAGCCTTCAGATCATCGCCTTATCCTCGAGCATCGAAGCCACCACCGCAATCTTGCCCCAGCAACTAGAAGTCTCGCCATAGGCGAAGCTGCTCTCTACCCTTATTCCTTAGCGCAAATTGCTTTTAGTTTAAGGTGAGTATTCACTCATGATTAATCTTTGGTCAAAGTTTATTAACTGCAGTAGCTTAACTAAATAAAACAGTTAATTGTGATTGTCGGTACGTTGTTCCTGATCTTCGTTCGTTCTTCTTTGGGTTGTTTCACCTGGTTTTGGCCATGACTATTTGAATATTCTTGATTTGGGAATTTTATGTTATTGCCGAAAGAAATAGGCACTGAATTATACAACAATCTATGTCATACACTTTAATACATTTCAGAAATATTATGCTGGTAGCATATGTTCGAAATTAGAAACTCACTACATCTATATTGTTAGCACTGTCTGTCGTTAAAATAAACACCTCACTTACCTGCATGACTTTTGGTTGACCCGTTTAAACTATGATTGTATATGTATGTGGAGGCCAAGTATATATGTGTATATATGTACATTTTGTATGTGTATATACATATCTTGGCATACATACCTATATATTCAGAAAAAACTAAGGTGCCTGACTTTGTTTTGGCTTTGATTTTTGTTTTTAAACTGGTTTGGTTTGGGAACGCTGAAACTTGAATTTTAGTTTCAAATATTTAGAACTGATAGAACGACCTTTTTGGGTTGTAATACCTGTATTACATACTTCACCGCTGTCACTTGGTTTTAATATGTGGTTGGTGCTATGTTGCCTTGTCGAACCTTTGGCACCAAGTTTTGTGCCTTACTGTCACATCATATTAGTTATACTTAGTGGTGCATATACGTTATATTGCATACACATACTTATGCCATGAAAACCCAAACTGTACTGAGGAAGCATGTATAGGTTTATAGTATTCTAGTATATATTGGAGTTTGGATAAAACAAACATATGTTGCATTTGTCGTATGTTCCATGTCACTCAAGTATACATGTATATGTTTCATTAACACTGTCATATGTTCCCTGCAGTGATCACATGAAAGCATTTAGGATGTAGACATGCAGTTATTTCCAAATAATTTGATACAGGCTTTGCCATTAAGCTCTACTTCTCTCATTACTGGTTTACTATGTGTCATTACTATGTGTTTAGATCCTCATCATTATATGCAAGATATATGATATTATGATATGTCTTACTTACTAGACCTGGCTGTTAACTATTCCTGTTACACTTTAAATGTGTTGCCATGCTTAGTTGACCTGCAACCAAATCAAGTATCTCATTTGCCATGCATAGGTCATTGTTCCTACATATTTTAGGATTTTAAAATTATAAGAAATTCCGGGTTTATGGCCATTTTATAATGATTCATAAAAGAAAGCATACACATGTTTGGGATGTGTTAAATGATTCTATAAGAATAAGCAATGTTACCAAGTGTGTAGTTGTAAGAAAAGGAAAAAATATTCAAACACAACATTTACGGGTGGCAAGGCTGACATATATCTTTTCATGTATGTATATGAGTTTCCCAAATATTTTCCGAATTAAAAATATATTTGCAGTATTAAGTACACGGTTTGATTTCAATATGAGTACATGTTTCGGAACATATGCCTCTAATAATCCCATTAAATGGTGATTTAATCTACCTAAAATTTTTGGCCCATTGATCCATAGATCAAACTATGTCTCTTATACTACTTATTATCAATTGCCACAAAACTCCCTTTTCAGTTTTTCTGATGCTAACATATAAATAGATCAAACTCAAATAAAATCTTATGTAAGAAACTGGTTTCTCATCTATGAAAACCTGAGTTGTTTATCTCATACATACTTTATTCTTTTATTTGTATTATATAAAAAAAACGTATGTCCATTTCACCATTTGTTTTTCCTGGGTACATGATATGTCATGAACCCTTACGGATTTCCCTTTTTCTAAATGAAGCCATACTAGATTTTAACCACCTTATGTAGCACTATGAGGGGGGAGACAACCAAGCAGTGAATTGACCTTTTTGTTATGCTATCAATCTGAATTTGCCTGGCATGGCGTAGGCTGTCCTGTTTAAACCTGGGCCGAACTGTTGTAATTTGCGTCTGTTGATCTATAAGGTCTTGTAAGCTTGCTAGGACTGTTCTATTTTCTTGAATCTCTCTGCTTATACATGTATTTACTGTCTAAACGTGTTGTCCATACCCGTTGTATTTACTCTCTAAAATGTACCTGAGCTTTACTATATTGCTTGTTGTATCCTATGTAGCTTCTAACTTGACACTGTCTTGCCTCAATCTGCCTGTTGTATTTATCCTCATCGATCACAACTAAAACCTGAACATGTTCTAGAAGTTACCCTATTTACTGCACCTAAATTGGTACCAGGAACATATAGGCATTTGTATTAGAGGATGTGTATCTTGTTCACTGTATGTATGCCGCTTTTTTTTCTGAGCTGCTGTGACTGAGAAAGTTTGATTCCATGACTTTGTTAATTGTCTGCGCATTTTTTGTTGTTTAAACACCTTGTTGTTACGAGATGCTGAGTCAGTGCACACGTGTACACGTATCATGTGTGTACGTGCAGGCTTCCATTACCGTTCGTCCCTGAAATTAAAATTGATGGAAGTACCCCGATGCATACATATGTATATATATACCATTGTATGTGTATATATATGTCACAGACATATGTATATACATAAGCGCATGTGCTGTTCTAGTGTTCTATGTTATACCTTGATAGTTTCTCATAGGTTTGATACTCGAATATGTGATAGTTATCGAGATTAACTATTTTATTTAGTTTATATTGAAGTTAATTTACTTGAACGTATGATTAATCCTAACTCGAGTGTTTTATGTTTTTGCATGGAACGCTCAGGTCAGATCCGAGCATTTCAGATTTAAAGATTACAGCTTAGGATCCGAAGACTGGCGAAGCTGGGGATTTCAGGAGACGGCGCGCTCTGAAGATTTTAAAATAGTAAATTATTTTTATTATATTCAAAGCAAGTTTTCAAATTCCGCTGTATATAGAAAAATATTGTATTCAAATTTCTGATTTATAAATAAAAGTTTATTTCACCATTTAATACTTTATTATCTAATTATTCTGTGTTCCTGTGTTAATTCTGTTTTTAATCCCTATAAGTTAAATACGCTCCGTTGATTTGGACGTTTTGAATTGGTTTGTGAGAGTTATTCTTCGGTAAGGCCCCTTAGATCTGAATCTCGAATCCATTGTCAAATGGTATAAAAAGAAAGATGGTATAAAAGAATCAATAAATTAATTTCTCTAAGTGTGAAATTAGCAATCGAATACAACTGGAATTTTATTGAAATAAGAGTTTCAATGGGAATTTAAACAAAGAGGGAAATTTTGAAACCATGGCAAAGAATGAAACGATGAATTTTGTTTCGACATTCAGATATATAGTAATAAAATCCAAAAGGGTTGTAATTGGAACTTGATTGTGTAAAATTTTATTCGGAATTTGTGGTAAAATAAATTATAATTGGTTTCAAACCAATGATGTATAATTGAATATATGAATTTGATAGTAAGTTATAAACTTGTTAACTAATTAACAAGAAATACATGGTAAGCAAGAATTATAAATGAAGTAAATCGTAAATAAGATAAAGCGAAATGTGAATGAAGATGTTAAAAAGATTTGAACCTGTATTTGAATAAAATCAAAACTAATTTGATATAACAAGTCCAGATATGTATCAAAGGAATGATATTCACTTTTAAAAGTAAATAACGTTCGAATGCTTGGATTTGCAAATGAAATTGGATAAAATAAAATGGGGGTGCCAGGACTGTTGGGTTATTCTGGAGTTCATAGGAATTTTCTCAAGGTTCGGAATATGGTATCAAATAAGAGATTATTCGGAAGAAATCTATTCGTAGAAGTCAATTATGTTGAATTTCAAAAAGGTGTTGTTTACTTTCCATTTTTTTTTTAAAAATAATTGTTCAGATTAAGGAATAAAGTTTAATTTAAAGTTACATATTTTCAAAGGCATAAATTATTGTTATAATCAGCAGTGTTTGTAGAAAGAGTAAATTCTTAACTTGAGTTCGGAAGTTACGAAAATTGAATTAATATTTTGATGGTGTTAGAAGTTGTGAATTTTATCTATTCCGAAGTTACTAATGATGTTCAGTTAAGGTCTGAGAGGTAATTATACCCCAACTTGATTGACTTCAGTATTAGCTAAGAAATGGTTAAGGTTTGGCAGTAAGAATGGTTAAGTGAAGAAAGTAATGAGTGTCGACAGCTGAATGAGAACAATGATGTTTTATTTAACATTTGTTTGAATACGAATAATGAATATAAAAATGTTTCCCAATAGGTAATAAAAGATTTCTTAAGAATTTTAAAAAATAAATATGATAATTTAAAAATGTTTTTCAAAAATCGTGAGAAATTAACAGGTTTTGATAATAAACCAGAACGACAAGAATTGAAAAACAAAACGCCGCACGTCGAGAATGAAGAGAGGCAGAACGTAAAAGAAGGGAAGAAGTAATGTTGGAATACGAGAAGAGGATCAAGGAAAAACAGATAGCTGGCCCCTATGATAATGTTGTCTGTTATAGATGTCAGAAAAAGGGACACTATGCGGCTACACGCGGAGAGAGAGACAAGGGAAAGAAGAAAGAAGGAAAAATTTACCGATCCAATGTTTTCTGTTTTAAATGTCGAGAGAAGTGACATTTTCCCAGTCGTTGCCTTAAAGTGAGGAAGAAGAAGCTTGCAATTGCTGAGATGTTTGAGAACCAATCACTTGTTATCATTGTAAGCAAGTTGGACATATAGCTCGAAATTGTTCCGAGAGACAACGAGGAAGACAGGCAGTGGTGCGCTCTGCTAGAGAGAAAACTATGCAGTATGTAGATAAAGATGGATCCATCTCATATTATTGTAAGAACTGTAAGGAGTGGGGTTATATGGATGAGGAATGTACTAATCCTTTTATGGAGACTCCAGAAAAATAAATATCATGAAAGTAGTTTACGCAAAGATGTGTGTCATCAATTAAAAAGCAAACAATCATCGAAGATTGTAAATCATAATTAAGTTAGCTCTGTTTCGTAATACTATCGTTTGTAATCCTAAATCTTCTATGTACGTATTTTGAATAGATCAAGACTATGTATAATCATTTAAATAGAATGGGTATGAAAAATTTTGAACTCTATGAAATTACTATTTTCTCATTTGTATGATTTTGTTTGAGATCTTGAAAATGTAATATTTCTAAGTAGAAATTATAATAATATCATTATAATCAATGTTTTTTTTTCATTAAAGAAGTAGATTCGTAAACTGAATTCGAGTACTGCGTAAGAAAAGATTTGGTAAGAAATTAAGAAATGAAATTAAGAAAATTGGAAACAGACTGAAGATTAGTCAAGTTGGATGACTTTTTAAGTTTTAATCTGATATTGGTTTCGGCCTTCGCGGTTGATACTTAGGAAGTTCTTCCCTTGCTAATTGACGGTCGAAGGGTGTGAAAATGAAGGAGTAGTCATGCGTGAATGAGAATTTTGCTGTAAAATTTTTGAAATTTTGAGAGCATTAAAATGGGAATTAAGTGACGAAGGTAATAATTGGGAATTTGATAGAGAATTTTTTTTATAACTAAAAGATTCATACATTGAATTTTGAAAGGTTATCAAATAGATGAATTGATTAAGAGACCAAAACTACAATCTTGAAATATGAATGGAAATTTGAGGATATCAGATTTAAATATTGGATATAGAAGTTTCGAAACTTATATGAAAAATATATATAAGAATATAGCGAATTCGGAAACTATTGATTTGGAAGGTAATCGGTTGAAATGAAATCTGATATAACAAAATCTATATAAGAATGAGGTAATTGGAAATGTGATGTGGAAAGAAAATCGTAAGTATGATTTATGAGATGTATGAGATAAAGTACTATATGTATATAGTATAATATGTTTTCAAAACCACGATAAGGAAAGTACCTTCCTTATCTATGAATTTTGAGCTTAGTTGAGATATGCTGCTGGTGGCAGTAGGTTGTCCGGACATAAAATTTATGAGTTACCATTGAGCACGACTGCTAGCGTAATTCGCAGGGCTTCAGATAGTCTACGGCGATCGAATGTTTCCTGAGAGAATCAGGCATAACCATTTTGATCTTTGTGATCTAGAGTCATTGGAATTCGACCATGTAGCGAAATTCGCAGGGCTGCAGATAGCCTACGGCGGACGGATGTTTCTTGGGGGAACCAAGCGTAACCATTGTGACGGCTGCGATCTACAGTCGAATTATAAGGGCATAATCCAAAGAGCTGTGAAAGCTTACGGGTATGAATGTTTCCTGGGGGACCCAGGCGTAACCATTTTGTACTTGCGGTCCACAGGATATATCTACAAATAAAGGAAATGTAACCACTAGAGTTACTAAAGGTAGAATGAAGCCACCTGTTTAATGCAGTAGTTTGCCTTCGTGACTTGATTGTCTTCATAACTTGATTGGTGTTAGTGACGTGAATTGTCTTTGTGACTTGATTGATCCTCGTAATTTGATTTAACCTCAATTGATAATTTGTTTTCGTGATTCTGGGATAGAGCTGCCAACACTCAGTGACCTCAGATTTTCTTTTGATTCTGAAATATCTTCCGTTGATCTGTCCATGACGAAATTTGCAGGGAAGTGATTTCCTACGGATACGGATGTTTTCTGGGGGGGATCCAGACGAAACCATTGTGTATCTGCGATTCATGAACAATCAACATATCAATATCACATTTGGTACTTTCCGTATCTGTATTCTTAAGGATTTTTGAAATATTTTTCACTGGGAGTTGAAACAAGGATATATAGTATTTAGAGATTTTAGTCGTGCGCCTGGCCAGCGTATTCCTAACATATGTGAGAACGACAATAGACTTGTCAAACTTCGAGTTATCAAGTATTTTCAGTTAAAACGTATCTAATTTAACGAGTTAAGTAAGAAGATTTCAGGGCATTTTCAAACCCATAGCTTTGAAATAGTAATACAAATAGTTTTGCACGGATTTCGTGATCTGTATAAAATAATAAAAAGGTTTTGGATTTTGAAAGAAAAATTCAAGTCAATGGTTTGTATTTTGAAGAGGAGATGTTATTTACACTCGTTAATAGGTGTTAGGAAAGATTAAATGATTTAGTATAAGGAGGTTGGGCTGATTATTGCAAAGCGTAGACCCATTACAAATTGTAACGATGGATAAGATATCATTGACAAATGATGTTTATAAAGAAATTTGGAATAATTTGATATGCATAAATCCAGCTTATGTAGAATTTGAAATTTAAGGAGAGATTGGGTTTTGAAAGAAAATTGGATTTTCCGAGTTAATGGAATATGATGAAAAAATGAAGAGGATCGAATACTTAAATATCAATATTTAAATTAGTTGTGAAATATTTCGTACGATTATGAGAATTTGAAGTATACATTGGTATAATTCTAACAATTTTTCCTTTTTGAGGACGAAAAGTTTTAAAGGGGGGAAGACTGTAACGTCCCAGAAATATCGACAACTGAAATGCGGGGATTAGTGTGAGATTCAATTACTAATGATCAATTTTATATTGGTATTTGAGTTAGAAATTTAAAATCGAATATATGAATTGAACTTAATATTGAATTCGGAATGGCTGATTGGAAATCAAATAGTTATTGTTGGATATTTGAATTGAACTTGGTTGCATACTTGAATTGGATTTGAAATTCAATTGAAAATTTAAATGGTTTAATTTAAAAATAAACATTTTTTAATGTTAAACAAATCGGTAATTTTATTCGTTTAAATGTATGGAAATTTTATTGGAAATGAACTTGAACGTATAAACATATATAATTAAAACGTAGCAATAATTTGCGGTAGGATTAGATTTTATGGGGTACAAACAAATAAACATCTCCTCTATATGTTACCTCGCCAAATATTACCTTCCTCAGTTAAAACACGCAAGCTATTTCTCTTTGCCTTGGCTCCCACGATTACTTGGACGCCACACCTTGTTCTTCTTATATATCGAGGGTTTTCTCTCAATTATTCAGCAATGAAAAACGTTTTCCTTTCTACCTTTAATGGAGAGAGAGAGAAAATCCTCTTTCGCCCTGAATCGAAATCACTCCTCCGCCCTAAAGAGCAAATCGCTGCCTCCTAATTTGTAATCCGCCTCTGGCCTAAATTCGATTTTCCCAAATCAAAGACTCCACTTGAGAATCGTTGTTCGTTGTCACCGCAAATCACACGAGCCTTCAGCTCATCGCCTTATCCTCGAGCGTCAAAGCCACCACCGCAATCTTGCCCCTGCAACTAGAAGTCTCACCATAGGCGAAGCTGCTCTCTGCCCTTCTTCCTTAGCGCAAATTGCTTTTAATTTAAGGTGAGTATTCACTCATGATTAGTCTTTGGTCAAAGTTTATTAACTGCAGTAGCTTAACTAAATAAAACAGTTAATTGTGATTGTCGCTACATTGTTCCTAATCTTCGTTCGTTCTTCTTTGGGTTGTTTCACCTGGTTTTGGCCATGACTATTTGAGTATTCTTGATTTTGGAATTTTATGTTGTTGCTGAAAGAAATAGGCATTGAATTATACAACAATCTATGTCATACACTTTGATATATTTTAGAAATATTATGTTGGTAGCATATGTTCGAAATTAGAAACCCACTGCATCTATATTGTTAGCACTGTCTATCGTTAAAATAAACACCTCGCTTACCTGCATGACTTTTGGTTGACCCGTTTAAACCATGATTGTATATGTATGTGGAGGCCAAGTATATATGTGTATATATATACATTTTGTATATGTGTATACATATCTTGGCGTACATACCTATATATTCAGAAGAAGAAAAAAACTAAGGTGTCTGACCTTGTTTTGGCTTTGATTTTTGTTTTTAAACTGGTCTGGTTTGGGAACGTTGAAACTTGAATCTTAGTTTCAAATATTTAGAACTGATAGAACGACCTTTTTGGGTTGTAATACATGTATTACATACTTCACCATTGTCACTTGGTTTTAATATGAGGTTGGAGCTATGTTGCCTTGCCGAACCTTTGGCACCAAGTTTTGTGCCTTACTGTCACATCATATTAGTTATACTTAGTGGTGCATATACGTTATATTGCATACACATACTTATGCCATGAAAACCCAAACTGTACCAAGGAAGCATGTATAGGTTTATAGTATTCTAGTATGTATTGGAGTTTGGATAAAACAAACATATGTACCATTTGTCGTATGTTCCATGTCACTTAAGTATACATGTATATGTTTAATTAACACTGTCATATGTTCCCTGCAGTGATCACATGTAAGCATTTAGGATGTAGACATGCTGTTATTTCCAAATAATTTGATACAGGCTTTGCCATTAAGCTCTACTTCTCTCATTACTGGTTTACTATGTGTCATTACTATGTGTTCAGATCCTCATCATTATATGTAAGATATATGATATTATGATATGTTTTACTTACTAGACCTGGCTGTTAACTATCCCCTGTTACACTTTAAATGTGTTGCCATGCTTAGTTGACCTGCAACCAAATCAAGTATCTCATTTGCCATGCATAGGTCATTGTTCCTACATATTTTAGGATTTTAAAATTATAAGAAATTCCGGGTTTATGGCCATTTTATACTGATTCATAAAAGAAAGCATACACATGTTTGGGATATGTTAAATGATTATATAAGAATAAGCAATGTTACCAAGTGTGTAGTTGTAAGAAAAGGAAAAAATATTCAAACACAACCTTTAGGGAATGCAAGGCTGACATAAATATTTTCATGTATGTATATGAGTTTCCCAAATATTTTCCGAATTAAAAATATATTTGCAGTATTAAGTACACGGTTTGATTTCAATATGAGTACATGTTTTGGAACATATGCCCCCTAATAATCCCATTAAATGGTTGTTTAATCCACCTAGAAGTTTTGGCCCATTGATCCATAGATCAAACTATGTCTCTTGTACTACTTATGATCAATTGCCACAAAACTCCCTTTTCAGTTTTTCTGATGCTAACATATAGATAGAACAAACTCAAATAAAATCTTGTGTAAGAAATTGGTTTCTCGTCTATGAAAACTTGAGTTGTTTATCTCATACATACTTTATTATTTTATTTGTATTATATAAAAAAAAAGTACGTCCATTTCACCATTTGTTTTTCCTGGGTACATGACATGTCATGAACCCTTACGGATTTCCCTTTTTCTAAATGAAGCCAGACTATATTTTAACCACCTTATGGAGCACTATGAGGGGAGACAACCAAGCAGTGAATTGACCTTTTTGTTATGCTATCAATCTGAATTTGCCTGGCATGGCGTAGGCTGTCCAGTTTAAATCTGGGACGAACTGTTGTAATTTGCGTCTGTTGATCTATAAGGTCTTGTAAGCTTGCTAGGAATGTTCGGTTTTGCTTGAATCCCTCTTCTTATACATGTATTTACTGTCTAAATGTGTTGTCCATACGCATTGTATTTACTCTTTAAAATGTACCTGAGCTTTACTATAATGCTTGTTGTATCCTATGTAGCATCTAACTTGGCACCGTCTTGCCTCAACCTGCCTGTTGTATTTATCCTCATCGATCGCAACTGAAACCTGAACATGTTCTAGATGTTACCCTATTTACTGCACCTAAATTGGTACCTGGAACATATAGGCATTTGTCTTAGAGGATGTGTATCTTGTTCACTGTATGTACGCCACTCTGTTTTTTTTTCTGAGCTGCTGTGACAGAGAAAGTTTGATTCCATGACTTTGTTAATTGTCTACGCATTTTTTTTGTTTAAACACCTTGTTGTCACAGGATGCTGAGGCAGTGCACACGTGTACACGTACACGTGTGTACGTGCAGGTTCCATGACCGTTTGTCCCTGAAATTAAAATTGATGGAAGTACCCCGATGCATACATAATTATATATATACCACTGTATGTGTATATATATGTCACCAACATATGTATATACGTAAGCGCACGTGCTGTTCTAGTGTTCTATTTTATACCTTGATAGTTTCTCATGGGTTTGATACTCGAATATGTGATAGTTATCGAGATTAACTATTTTATTTAGTTTATATTGAAGTTAATTTACTTGAAAGTATGATTAATCCTGGCTCGAGTGTTTTATGTTTTTGCATAGAACGCTCAAGTCAGATCCGAGCATTTCAGATTTAAAGATTACAGCTTAGGATCCGAAGACTGGCGAAGCTGGGGATTTTAAAAGATGACGCGCTCTGAAGATTTCAAAATAGTAAATTATTTTTATTATATTCAAAGCATGTTTTCAAATTTCGCTGTATACAGAAAAATATTCTATTCAAATTTCTGATTTATAAATAAAAGTTTATTTCGCCATTTAATACTTTGTTATCTAATTATTCTGTGTTCCTGTGTCAATTTTGTTTTTAAACTCTGTAAGTTAAATGCACTCCGATGATTTAGACGTTTTGAACTGGTTTAATTACCAATTTGAAGCGGTCAAAAAGGTGGGACGCTACACAACGTGTGGGTGCTGGATACGCCAGTCGGGTCTGAGCGGTTTTATTCCACAGTTGAGCCTAATCTTGTGTCTTAGCCCGATTATTATTTGCTTACTTAGACCTCCCACATTAGGTTCAACATTAGTGGCTGCCGGATACGCTAGTCGGGTCCGGGCAGACTTCCACCACTAATGCAACCTAACCTCGTGTCAAAAGTACAATTACAATTCCTAACTGTAATTACTAGACATTCCATTATTAATTAATTAATCAATTTATTAATCCTTTCCCTTTATAGGTGTTAATGCCCATTTTACCCAATAATTTGAATTATATGTCCAAAAATGCTCATGTTCAAATTATGCCAATGTTAACCCTTTTTCCCCCGTTTCCTAACTAGCGCACTCATAAACTAGTGGCATGCCTAGGCTAGTCAATAACCTAGTCATAAACGATAATAGGGAAGATAATGGGAATATAACCAAGGTGATCATCTTGTCATAAACATAAACTAGCATAATGATAAGATGAACATACATACTGGCATGGACATGTAATTAATGTCATAACAAGATGGACATAAAACTAATGAACTGGTGGCAGTCAATTGATTCTAACATAACTACAATGTCACAATAAGCATAGTAAGATCTAAATTAGCAGTTTAGATGTCCAATTGGTTTAGATCTAATATGATAACACAAGGTGATAAAGTAGATCACATAATTCAGATCTAGAGGTTAAAATAGATCTAACACCATTAGAATGACATAATAGCATGTTTAAATCTAAATACGGGTTCACATGCCCAACTTACAACATATCTAAGTTGATCTCAATATGATAAGTGAAAGGTCATTTACATAGAGAGTTAATCCAACCAATGTTGCAACTGTCCAAATTAACAGATTTACATCCACCACAACATAGTTACAATTCAAGATCCACATACGCAATATAATAAAATAATCACAATTGCATTAGATCTAGAGAAATAGATCTATCATGACATAGTATAAGGTTTAACAATAGCATAGATTCATAGTTTACATCATATCCAATTCACAGTCTTTCAATCTTCACTTTTATTCATTTAAACCTAAAAGCAACTAGAAACTCACTGCGTTTGGTTTAGAGAATAGAGAGAATGAATCTTGAATTTCTGGATTTTATTTACAAAGTTGAATGTTGTATGTTGTTGAAGAAAACGAGTCCATCTCAGTTCATGCACCGGCAGCATTTGGCTCCCATAATTTCCAATGAAGGAATAGGAGAATTGGACACACGTATATAGCTGCGGAACCCTTTGAACCGACTTCCACCTCAGCCCTAGAGGTGTCGACACCCCTGTGGGTGAGTCGACCCATACGTCGATACCCCTTAAGGGGAGTCGACCCCGGTGTCGACACCCCTCTAGTGGGGTCGACCCCCTAGAGCGGGAAATTTGCCGCCTTGACAAATTTTTGATTTTCGTGCTGTTCAGGATAGGGTCTGACTCATACATGACTCATATGTGTATATATGTTCTTTCTGCGCATATACAAACATAAAACCCTCATAACTTCTTCATATGGTGTTCGTTTTACGCAAATCAAATGTCTATCTTGACCAGAATTTCGAGATAGAGGCGATGGCGTAGTCTGTTTTCCTTAATTCTTAATATTAAACTAATTATTATTTAATTTATCCTCTTTTAGTGTCGTTAAAAATTTGGGGTGTTACATTCTCCCCTACTCAAAGGATTTCGTCCCCGAAATCTCTAAGTTGAGAAGAATGTGTATCCTACCATTTATCATCCATCTACTCACCCAACAATCACAGGCATCCATGCCCTTAGAGACTTCTAATGCTTATATGAATATATGCAATGGTGTGTGTATGTCTTCCAACACTAATGCGAAAGACCAGGAGGTGTACTGATTTAGTTGACCTCCTTAATGCAATGTGTGTTAGTGCCATGAATCCAATATGTATGCAAATAAACCTATTAAGTCATATAAGTTCTATATGTGTGCACACTCGTTCGTCCAAATGCAACATTCATATGCTAGTTCATCCATTTCCATCAATAAAAGAAAAGAAAATGCACACACATCCATATGCAGTATGAAAGTGATTGAGCCGATCTTAGTGCCTAATGTGTGTGTATATGCGTCCACAGGAAACCATGAGCAAACACTTGCATCCATCAAACATAACATGTCTCAGATACATGTTTACATCCATAGGATTCCTATCTAAAGGTCGAAAAAACTATGGATAAGGTATACTCAAATGATAGAAACAAGCACTGACAAAACTTTTGAAAAAAATGAGTTAAGAACATACCCTTGAAAAGGAAAGGGTACAAAGCATGAATCTTGTCTTCGGTTTCCCAAGTCGCATCCTCTGGGTTATCTCCCATTGAACCTTTAGCAACTTGATCCCTTTATTGCGTAGCTTCTTAACTTATGATCCCAGAATACGGGTAGGGACTCGCCGGACTGTTGCCTCCCATTCCACTTCTACTTCTTCCAACACACTCGGCTCAACGATTACTACGGTGTCATGCATGCACTTCCGCAGATGAGAAACGTGGAAAACATCATGAACGCCGGATAGATTGTCTGGGAGTTTTACTTATAGGCCATTTGGCCAATCCTCTCGGTTATGGGAAATGGTCCCACAAACCAAGATGCCAACTTCCCTACTGATCCGAAGCGAACAAAATTCCTCAGAGCTGACACTTTGATAAAAACCAAGTCTCCCACTTCAAATTAGAGGTCATTCCTTCTCTTATCTGCATAGGATTTTTGCCTATCTTGAGCTATCTTCATCCGCCGTCGAATAAGGTCAATCTTTTCGGACGTTTCCCTAACAATATCTGATCCAAGTAATAATCTTTCTGTAGATTCCTACCAACAAGTTGGTGATCTACAGGGTCGTCCGTACAATGCTTCGAAGGGTGCCATGCTGATGCTAGCTTGATAACTATTATTATTGGCAAATTCTACTAAAGTAAGATGCTCTTCCCAAGTCCCTCCGAAGACTAGGATACACAGCCTCAAAAGATCTTCAAGAATCTTGTTCACCCTCTCGGTCTATCCATCGGTCCGAGGATGATAAGAAGTGCTTAAACACAATTTTGTACCCAATGCTTCTTGCAAGCTCCTCCAAAATTCCCTGGCAAAGATGGGATCACGATCGCTCACGATGCTGGAAGGTACTCCATGAAGATGAACTATCTCACGAATATAAATTACTGCCAACCATGATGTCGTCCTCTTACTCTTAACTAGAATAAAGTGAGCGCTCTTTGTGAGTCTATCTAGCACAACCCAGATACCGGTGTTGCCTTTCTTTGATCTAGGAAAACCATCTATGAAATCCATAGAGACGCTCTCCCATTTCCACTGCGGAACCTCCAATGGATGAAGTAATCCACCGGGCTTCTTTTTCTCAGCTTTGACTTGCTGGCAAACTAAACATTGAGAAACAAATTCGGCCACATCATTCTTCATCCCAGCCCAAAAGAAAACCCTCTTCATATCTTTGTACATCTTATCACCGCCTGGATGAATGGTCATCTTAGAATGGTGGGCTTCTTCTAGGTTTGCCTTTATCAAGCTTCCAGTTTGAGGAACACAAAGTCTTCCATCTCGTCGCCACCACCCCTTTTCATCTATGGCATATCTACCAAGGTGATTAGAAGTTTACCCTCTTCTAAGTTTATCCATGATTCTAGAATACGTGGGTCACCTTGTTGCGAAGCTCCTATCTGGTCCATAAGAGTTGGTCGTATCTCCAAGGATGCAAATAAATCAGGCAAAATCTCGATGGAGGGTCTAAAATCAAAAGCTGATACGAACCCTAAGTTCTTTCTTTCCACAAACAGAGGACTCAGGGCCACCCTCTGCCTACTTAGTGCGTCTGCCACTACATTATCCTTGCCAGGGGTATAAGAAATCTCAAAATCATAAGAAGCTATAAAATCCATCCACCGTTGTTGCCTTAAATTGAGGTCTTTCTACGAGAACATATACTTGAGAGATTTATGATCGGTGTATAACTCGAACTTCTCTCCAAGTAAATAATGATGCCACGTCTTTAATTCAAAAACTATGGCAGCTAGCTCTAGATCATGGGTGGGGTAGTTCTTTTCATGAACTCTCAACTATCTACCCCCATAACACACTACTTTCCCTTCTTGTATTAGAACCACACCGAGCCATGTACCACATGCATCAGTGTAAACAATAAACATCTTACTCCCATCAAGCAAGTCAAGACTGGGTGTGACGGCCCGCCCCGCACCAACCGACATTTACTCCAAAGGTACCCTGTACACATGCCCAGTTAGCACGGAACGGGTCGTCAAAAAGAAAAGGAAAGGAGGAAATGAACTAGAAAGAACCTGTAGAATGTCTCACAGCGCATAGGATAAAATATAATAATAACATACTTGACATAAAACAGGTGAGACAGTGCATAAGCTGAAACAACTAACATAGCAGCGGAAAATGTAAGTACAGCTTACGATCCAAAGTTAAACATTATTACAACTTTTCAAACTGTCTCAAAGCAAAAGCAAGATAAAGGAGGTACACTACTAATGCCCAAGTAGCGACCACCAACGACACAGGGAGAATATCTATATATCATACGTGGAAGCCTCCTGCCCGCCTCCGAATCAGCTACTCGCGCATCACCAGCTAACATGTCTCTAGTCTGCTCGTGTGAGCACCCAGAGTAATAAGAGGAGATATAAAACTCTGGGTCAGACATAAAGCCTGGTATGAGCAATAAGCATCTAAAGTGAACAATAACAGGTAGACTAAAACATACCTGAACCTGGACCTGCAACCAAAGAGTTAGCACTACATACTGTACAACACTCTAAGGTGCCATATCAAATGGTGTAAAGATACGGAGGTGGGGGTGTGCATGTCATAGTGATGGCAAACAATCAAACATAGCAAACATCCTCACATCTCTCACTCAGTGCGTAAAGCATACGATATTCACCACTTCGACCACCCAACATACCTTGCTACGATCACTTTGCCCCATGAAGTCATAAATGGCTTCACTGCACTGATAACGTAGCCACTAATCCTTTGCTATGTCCACTTGCCCCATAGAGTTATTCACCCCATCTGCGCTGGCTCATAGCCTTACCAATCCTTTACTATGTCCACTTGCCCCATGGAGTTATTCACCCCATCTGCGCTGGCTCATAGTCTTACCAATCCTTTACTATGTCCGCTTGCCCCATGGAGTTATTCACCCCATCTGCGCTGGCTCATAGTCTTACTACGCATCACCTTGCCCCTCAAGTCATAATGACTCTACTGCACTGATAACGTAGTCTTGCTACCATCACCTTGCCCCACGAGTCGCAATGACTCTACTGCACTGATAAGTAGCCCATCATCCATTTTTAGTGGTGAATCGAAGTTATGAACATCGACGACTCCTTAGCACACGTCCCGCAGCAAATTCAAACCATGAAGTGAACTCATCGGTTCCCAATTGGATCCTGAGCTCTAACTTCCCATATTGGACTACCTTTTCATCTCGGGTTATTGGTCAATACTGGGTCGGGTAGGGTTCCTCTTCAAGCCATCGGTTCGGGTCGGGTCCACTGCGTTGCGTCGGTGCATGGTCTTCCTCTGGTAACGGTTCTGTTCGGGTCCACTCTATCGCGTCGGTTCGGGTCGGGTGTCCCCCTTCGGGTCGGGTCGGGTGCCATCTCCCATCCAGTTCATGCTCCCGCTCCGATCAGCTCCTTCGTTCTTCACATGCTCCGATCCGATCCCTCCACCTTTATCCGATCCGACCCGATCCCAGTTCAATTAGCGTTGCCTTCCTTTTTGCCAGTTTTCTCAAGTGTCAAGTTCCGATCCGATCGGATCCCTTTCCCAGTTCAACTTATCCGATCCGAGCCACCATATCCGATCCGATCCTGCATTGTTTTCTGAAACTTTTCCAGCAAGTGTTTACGCCATTCGACGACATTTTCGACCATTCTAACTATTGAAATCAATCACAAAGCATATCATACAGTCATATCAACATGCATAATCAACCACAAACATCAAAACATCAATATGATAGGTTAAAATGGTTCAAACATACCCAAAACCCCATATTTCCCCTTAAGCATGTTTAGGTGAAACTAATGATAGGATTAGCAAAGCTTAACCAAATTAACCCAAATTCATATCAGAGGTCTAAAAAATCATTTCGGATTTTATAAATATTTTTCCAGAATTCTATCATATTTAAATTCGCTAATTAACGCTAATTACCCTTAATTAGCCATAATTAGTGCAAAACTATGCAAATCAATCACCTTAGCCACAAATAAACTAAGATCTGAAATAAATCTCTGATTTGATGTGAATCCCAATGCTAAACAGCAGCTCCAATGTTGATTTGGTGTTAGTCTCCCTTGATTAGATGTTGCTAAGCTAAATCCTTGATTAAAAGACGATTTGGAGGTGATTTAGAGGTTGGAGGCCATTTTTAGGGTTCCTTGATGATAATTGGAGGCTAGAAAACTGAAATGGAATGATTTTCTAACTCATTTCAGCCTCCCCATAACCCTAATCCCGAAATGGGTTATGGGCCTATTCACTAATCACCCTATTTGGCCCGGTTAAGCAATTTTTCACCTTCAAAACCTTATTTCAGCCATATCTCCCAAACGGTAAGTCCGTTTGGCTATTATGACCACTCTACGAAAAGGTAAACCATCAAACGAATCTAATGGAAGTGGTTTCAGGTAAAAATTCCTTTCCAGTCAAAAGTTATGGCCAAAACAGTACCAACTAGGGAAAAAATGGTCATTTAAAAATCGACAAAAATCATAAGCATGGGAAATGACTCTAATAGATGTTTCCCAAAGTTACATGGCTATATGACTTCATATGGGAAAAAAATAAATATTCTACGATCCTCCGATGCGTAGAATGCGGGTTGTTACATTCCCCCCCCCCCCCCTTAAGAAATTTCGCCCCCGAAATTCCCTAACCAAAACACACAAAAGGGTCCTGCATGCCTATCAATCATAAAACAACAATCAAACATGCAAAACAAGCAAAACAAGTCTATCCTAGCATGCGGAATAACTAAATTACGAAGTAAGTCTTACCAGCCAAAGAGTTCTGGATATGCCTTCCTAATGCTCTCCTCTGTCTCCCAAGTACAATCATTCTCGTCCTCGCCCCACTGAACCTTGACTAGCCTCACCGCCTTCCTTCGAAGTTGCTTCGTATCGTGCCCCACAATACGAATCGGCTTGCGGTTCCCAACCGCCTCAGGTTCTACTTTGAAGTCCTCTAACTGATCAGGTGAAACAGTCACATCTGAGTCGTGAACGAACTTCCTTAATTGGGAAACATGAAATACATTGTGAACTCCCGCCATCTTCTCTGGAAAGTCAATTCTATATGCCAAATTCCCGACTAGTTCAAGAACAGGGAATGTGCCAACAAATCTTGGTGCTAACTTGCCTCTCCTGCCAAATCGTATCACGCTCTTCAACGGAGAAATCTTGACAAACACCAAGTCACCAACGAAGAATCTTAAGTCTCTTCTCCTCTTATCAGCATATCTCTTCTGCCTATCTTGGGCAGCTTTCATTCGTTGCTGAGTGATCTTGATCTTGCCTGAAGTTTCCCTCACCACATCTGGTCCAAGCATAAACTTCTCGCCAGTCTCTATCCAACATGATGGTGAGTTGCACGGTCTTCCGTACAAAGCTTCAAACGGAGCCATACCGATACTGGATTGGTAGCTATTATTATATGCAAACTCTACTAGGTGCAAATGGTCATCCCATGATCCACCAAAATCCAATATACATGCTCTCAAGAGATCTTCCAAAATACGATTCACCCTCTCCGTCTGACCGTCGGTCTGAGGATGATATGCGGTACTGAGATGTAACTCTGACCCTGGAGCCTCTTGTAAGCTCTTCGAAAACCCACTAGTGAACAACGGGTCTCGGTCACTCACAATGCTTTTAAGTACCCCATGAAATCTCACTACCCACTTCATATACAATTCTGCTAACTTATCTGCCGTTCTGGTCGATTTGACTGGTATAAATCTTGCACTTTTAGTCAGTCGATCCACAATTACCCAAATGCTATCATGTCCTGCTCTAGTCCTGGGTAAACCATCGATGAAATCCGTCGAGACTTGCTCCCATTTCCATTCGAGAATTTCTAATGGTTGCAATAACCCACTAGGCTTCTTTTGCTTGGCTTTAACTAGCTGGCAATTCATGCACTTGGATATAAACTTCCCAATGTCTCTTTTCATCCCTTCCCAGTAGTAAGTCTGTCTCATATCTCGATACATCTTATTACCACCGGGGTGTATAGTCAGTTTTGAGTGATGACACTCTCTAAGTACTTCATCTCTCAATCCATTGACATTGGGTACGACTAGTCTTCCATCATTTCTAAGCCATCCATCTCGATCAAGCCCATATTTGTTCATCTCCTCATTGATACCCATCTCTAACTTGGAGATGATTTCCAATAGGTTAGGATTGCCCCTCTGGCTGGAACCAATCCGCTCTATCAAAGTGGGTCTGATCGCCAAACTAGCTAGCATGACAGGATTCGGTTCGCACTTTGGTCTGAAATCAAACCCCGCGATATACTCCAGTTGCTTCCATTCAAGAAATATAGCCCCTAAACTGGCATGTCTCCTACTCAGGGCATCGGCTACCGCATTACCTTTCTCAGGTGTATATGCGATATCAAAATCATACGAAGCCAAGAACTCTAACCATCTCTGCAGACGGAGATTCAGATCTTTCTGAAAGAAGAGATACTTTAACGATTTATGATCGGTAAACAACTCAAATCTTTCTCCCAAGAGATAGTGTCTCCACATCTTTAATGCAAACACAATCGCTGCCAGTTCCAAAGCATGGGTAGGATACTTCTTCTCATGCGGTTTCAATTGCCGACTTGCATAAGCTACAACCGTACCGCCTTGCATCAATACAGCACCTAGTCCGGTACCACAAGCATTCGTGTATATCGTCATTTCTTCATTCCCCTTAGGAATGACTAACACTGGTGCACACGTCAACTTGTCCTTCAGACTCTTGAATGCATTCTCGCACCTTTCATCCCAGATAAAAGCTTGATTCTTCTTGGTCAACTGGGTCAATGGTGCTGCTATCTTGGAGAAACCTTGGATAAACTTACGATAATATCCAGCTAATCCCAAGAAACTTCTTACATCTGTTGCATTCTTGGGCGTAGACCAATCTTGCACCGCAGCCACCTTCGCAGAATCCACGGCGATACCATTCTCTGAAACAACATGGCCCAAGAACCTCACTTCCCTCTTCCAGAAGTGACACTTAGAAAACTTTTCTTTCAATTGGTGTTTTCTCAACACCTCCATCACTATTCTTAAATGTTCCTTGTGTTCTTCCTTTGTCCTCGAGTAGACCAAAATATCATCAACGAACACAAGGACAAACTTATTCAACTGATCTCTGAATACCCTATTCATAAGATCTACAAAATATGCTGGGGCATTGGTCAGCCCGAATGGCATGACCAACCACTCATAAAATCCAGACGGCGTCCGAAATGCCGTTTTATCTATACTCTCAGCTTCCACTCTAAGCTGATGAAAACCTGTCGCGAGATCCAACTGAGAAAATACTCTCGCACCACTCAACTGATCGAACAAATCATCTATCCGCGGTAGAGGATACTTGTTCTTCCTCGTCACTTTATTCAACTCGCGGTAGTCTACACACAAACGAAGGGAACCATCCGCCTTGGTAGCACACACAACTGGTGCTCCCCATTCAGAAACACTCCTTCTGATGAATCCCTTCTTCAAAAGATCGCTGACTTGCACCCCGAGCTCTCGCTACTCCCTTGGTGCCATACGACGAAGTGGCATCACTATAGGTCTGGCATCTTTCACCAAATCAATACGGAACTCAATCTCTCGATGTGGTGGAAGCCCGGTCACTTCTTCGAAAACATCCGGATACTGGCCAACCACGGGCAAACTTGACAACTCACTATGCGGAATGTCGAGGGAGTTTAGAAAACTAGCCAATACCCCCTCACTGGGTAGACCACCAAACACTATCCTCCGCCCATCATCCGCTCTAGCTGTCACCAAAAAGCCCTCACAGTCTACCACCACCCCGTATCTTTGGAGCCAGTCTACTCCCAAAATAATGCCAAACCCAGTAAAGCCCAAAACAAAGCAATCACAAACAAACATGCATCCATGACTCGATAAGACCACATTACGAAAAATCATGCTAAGGCTAGTCGAACCACTAATCGGGTTCGTCACTACTAAAGGTCTATCGACAATCTCGGGCTCCAATCCCAACCTATCTACCAGGTCACTAGATATGAAAGAACTGGAAGCTCCGGTATCAAACAAAACTCTAACAGGAACATCATAAACAGAAAGCATACCTTGAATGATGACATTCTTTCCCTTCTCCGCCGCAGTCGGGGCATTTGACGAAGAAGGAATAGCATTAAGGGCATATGCTTTCACCATTTTCTTTTCTTTAGGGGGTTGCGGACACTTGTCCTTGTGATGTCCCATTTGGCCACAGTTGAAGCACTTCCTATCCGCTGGCTTGGCCCGACAATTACTAGCATAATGACCCTTCTTACCACAGTTGAAGCACTCAACATCTTGCTTATTCATTTTCTTCTGACCATCCTTATTCTGATTCTGCTTTCTCTTATTCTGGGAACCACCCTTGCCTCCACCACTTGCTTGTGGTTTTGTCTCTTCTGCGGATGCAACCTCAGTCTTCGGCTTAGGGTAGAGACTATCTGATCTCAATGCTTTCCCCACAATCGATTCAAACGTCTCATCGATGTGGTTAATAAGCCTTTCCCCCAAGTACTGATCCAAACCAGTTATGAATTTCTCATTCTTCTTCTCGGCAGTATCAATAAGAGATAACCCATATTTTGACAAAGTGTCGAATTCAGCAATATACTCCGAGACAGCTCTGCCATTCTGCTTGAGCTCCAGGAATTTCTTAAACAGCACTGACTTCTGGGCAGCTGGGATAAACTTCTCGCTAAAGCGAGCCTTGAACTGATCCCAAGTAACCTGATCTTCTGGAGTAGCTATTCTAATGGCATTCCACCAATTCATCGCTCGCCCTTGCAGCTGACGAGACGCTAGCCTTCTCTTCATCGCATCTTCAAGACCCAAGTCGTCGAAGATACGGTCATAGCTATCCATCCAGTCCTGAACATCTGTAGCCGACTCCGTTCCGTGGAACGGCTTCCCACCAAGACTAGTATAATCCTTATTCAGCTTGGCGAAGTCGACTCTCGGCGCCTGGACTATTGGACCACCACCATTTCCACCATTGGGAGCTGCCCTCTACACATCCCTAAGCATCTCTCTCATGAGGTCAGTAAACATCGTCCTCATGTCAGCAGCATTCCCATTATTGGCTCCCCTACCAGCACCTCTAGCATATCGGCTCATCGTCAATCTGAAAAAGGGAAACGATTAACGACCCCATAGTGGTGCTAGTGCAGTACGACTTCATTCTTATACTACTAATAGTATATATATAGCTTTTGAAAACCAAAGTAATCACAAATACGCGCTCTCATATACGTACTATCTCTCCCTAGTGTCTTTCCCTAGGTTAACTACGCAACCTAGAGCTCTGATACCAAGTGTGACGGTCCGCCCCGCACCAACTGACATTTACTCCAAAGGTGCGCTGTACGCATGCCAAGTTAGCACGGAACAGGTCGTCAAAAGAAAAGGAAAGGAGGAAATGAACTAGCAAAGAACCTGTAGAATGTCTCACAGCGCATAGGATAAAATATAATAATAACATACTTGACATAAAACAGGTGAGACAGTGCATAAGTTGAAACAACTAACATAGCAGCGGAAAATGTAAGTACAGCTTATGATCCAAAGTTAAACATTATTACAACTTTTCAAACTGTCTCAAAGCAAAAGCAAGATAAAGGAGGTACACTACTAATGCCCAAGTAGCAACCACCAACGACACAGGGAGAATATCTATATATCATACGTGGAAGCCTCCTGCCCGCCTCTGAATCAGCTACTCGCGCATCACCAGCTAACCTGTCTCTAGTCTGCTCGTGTGAGGACCCAGAGTAATAAGAGGAGACATAAAACTCTGGATCAGACATAAAGCCTGGTATGAGCGATAAACATCTAAAGTGAACAATAACAGGTAGACTAAAACATACCTGAACCTGGACCTGCAACCAAAGAGTTAGCACTACATACTGTACAACACTCTAAGGTGCCATATCAAATGGTGTAAAGATACGGAGGTGGGGGTGTGCATGTCATAGTGATGGCAAACAATCAAACATAGCAACCATCCTCACATCTCTCACTCAGTGCGTAAAGCATACGATATTCACCACTTCGATCACCCAACATACCTTGCTACGATCACTTTGCCCCATGAAGTCATAAATGGCTTCACTGCACTGATAACGTAGCCACTAATCCTTTGCTATGTCCACTTGCCCTATGGAGTTATTCACCCCATCTGCGCTGGCTCATAGCCTTACCAATCCTTTACTATGTCCACTTGCCCCATGGAGTTATTCACCCCATCTGCGCTGGCTCATAGTCTTACCAATCCTTTACTATGTCCACTTGCCCCATGGAGTTATTCACCCCATCTGCGCTGGCTCATAGTCTTACTACGCATCACCTTGCCCCTCAAGTCATAATGACTCTACTGCACTGATAACGTAGTCTTGCTACCATCACCTTGCCCCTCGAGTCGCAATGACTCTACTGCACTGATAAGTAGCCCATCATCCATTTTTAGTGGTGAATCGAAGTTATGAACATCGACGACTCCTTAGCACACGTCCCACAGCAAAGTCCAACCATGAAGTGAACTCATCGGTTCCCAATTGGATCCTGAGCTCTAACTTCCCATATTGGACTACCTTTGCATCTCGGGTTATTGGTCAATACTGGGTCGGGTCGGGTTCCACTTCAAGCCATCGGTTCGGGTCGGGTCCACTGCGTTGCGTCGGTGCATGGTCTTCCTCTGGTAACGGTTCGGTTCGGGTCCACTCCATCGCGTCGGTTCGGGTCGGGTGTCCCCCTTCGGGTCGGGTCGGGTGCCATCTCCCATCCAGTTCATGCTCCCGCTCCGATCAGCTCCTTCGTTCTTCACATGCTCCGATCCGATCCCTCCACCTTTATCCGATCTGATCCCAGTTCAATTAGCATGGCCTTCCTTTTTGCCAGTTTTCTCAAGTGTTAAGTTCCGATCCGATCGGATCCCTTGCCCAGTTCAACTTATCCGATCCGAGCCACCATATCTGATCCGATCCGATCCTGCACTGTTTTCTGAAACTTTTCCAGCAAGTGTTTACGCCATTCGACGACGTTTTCGACCATTCTAACTATTGAAATCAATCACAAAGCATATCATACAATCATAGCAACATGCATAATCAACCACAAACATCAAAACATCAATATGATAGGTTAAAATGGATCAAACATACCCAAACCCCATATTTCCCCTTAAGCATGTTTAGGTGAAACTAATGATAGGATTAGCAAAGCTTAACCAAATTAACCCAAATTCATATCAGAGGTCTAAAACATCATTTCGGATTTTATAAATATTTTTCCAGAATTTTATCATATTTAAATTCACTAATTAACGCTAATTACCCTTAATTAGCCATAATTAGTGCAAAACTATGCAAATCACTCACCTTAGCCACAAATAAACTAAGATCTGAAATAAATCTCTGATTTGATGCGAATCCCAATGCTAAACAGCAGCTCCAATGTTGATTTGGTGTTAGTCTCCCTTGATTAGATGTTGCTAAGCTAAATCCTTGATTAAAAGACGATTTGGAGGTGATTTAGAGGTTGGAGGCCATTTTTAGGGTTCCTTGGTGATAAGTGGAGGCTAGAAAACTGAAATGGAATGATTCTCTAACTCATTTCAGCCTCCCCATAACCCTAATCCCGAAATGGGTTATGGGCCTATTCACTAATCACCCTATTTGGCCCGGTTAAGCAAATTTTCACCTTCAAAACCTTATTTCAGCCATATCTCCCAAACGGTAAGTCCGTTTGGCTATTATGACCACTCTACGAAAAGGTAAACCATCAAACGAATCTAATGGAAGTGGTTTCAGGTCAAAATTCCTTTCCAGTCAAAAGTTATGGCCAAAACAGTACCAACTAGGGGCAAAATGGTCATTTAAAAATCGACAAAAATCATAAGCATGGGAAATGACTCTAATAGATGTTTCCCAAAGTTACATGGCCATACGACTTCATATGGGAAAGAAATAAATATTCTACGATCCTCCGATGCGTAGAATGTGGGTTGTTACACTGGGGCTTTTGTTAGAGCCCTCTTCAGTCGTTGGAAAGCAACGTCACAGACTATATCCCATGAAAATGCCAAGTTCTTCTTCGTCAGCCTGGTGAGTGGGGCTGATGTCTTTGCGAAGTCCTTAATGAACTTCCTACAGTAACCTGCTAACCCAAGAAAGCTTCTCACCTCGGTTGCATTTTTTGGAATCTTCCAATCTTGCACTGCAACCACCTTCGTGGGATCTTCAATTATCCGTTCTTTGGAGACCACATGCCCTAAAAATCTCACCTTTTCTCTCCAAAAATGGCATTTGGAGAATTTTGCTTTAAGCTGATGGTCACAGAGAGTTTTCAAAACTTCTCTCAAATGTTGGGCATGCTCTTCTTCGCTTTTGGAGAAGATCAAAATATCATTGACAAAGACTACAACAAATTTATTTAGGAACTCCTGAAACACCCTACTCATCAGATTGACAAAATAGGCGGGTGCATTCGTCATCCCAAAAGGCATAACTAGCCATTCAAAGAAACCGTCCGGAGTCCTAAAGGCAGTCTTATCTATGTTGTCCTCAGCCAAGCTCAACTGATGGAACCGCATGGCCAAGTCTAACTGGGACAATACCGAGGCACCAACAAGCTGATCAAATAAATCATCAATCCTCGGAAGCGGGTGCTTATTCTTCTTAGTGAGTATATTCGGCTCTTTATAATCAAAACACAAACGAAGAGAACCACCCGCCTTAGGGTGCGTTCGCAGCAAATAAATGGCACGCTGGGGATTTTGTTCGCGTCCGACGCGTCCGACGCGAATACCATTTCCCACATTCAAATGAAACGATTGCTGAACGTTGAAAATCAAGCCGTTGGCGTCCGACGCGTCGGACGCCAACGGCTTGATTTTCAACGTTCCTCTCACACACCTATAAAATCCTCTCACCAACAGCTTACTCTTCATCCACACTACACTCTTTCATTCCTCTTCTAAAATTTTCTTCCACATTATTAAATTTTCCATTTTATAGTATGACCAATCGAAAGGTTGCACATCACTGGTCGTTTACTGCAACTCAGATTATGCTGCAATGTTCGGTTGATGCATAAGGTGCTTGTGGCATCAACAAAAAAGGTGTACATAAAGCAATTGCAGAAAAGTTCAACGATGCAATAGAAACCATTCCAGACATCGTACCGATTGACGAAACCAAGATCCGAAACAAATATGACAGTCTTCGACGGGATTGGATGAAATGGGATGCACTGATGAACAAGACTGGCGCGGGTTGGGATGCATACAAAAGAACGGTCTCTGGAAGCGATGAATGGTGGGAAGATCGTGTTAAGGTTTGTAAATTTATTTTGTTACCATTCCTTTGTAGACAGTTTCTTACAATTTATTTCTTACATTTAGGAATTTGGAACGAGTGTCTTGAAATATAAGAAACGACCAATAGAAAACTTAGAGCTGATGCAACAATTATTTTGTGGGACGAATGCAACTGGTCAATCGTCGTACACTCCTGCTGCTAGTGTACAACCGTCGCAGACTGGCACGCCGCCATCAACATAAAGCACGTTTGACAGGACATCGAATTTCGACGGGTTTTTGGAACCATTGCAAGACACGCAAAATAATCGTATTCCAAACTTGAATTCGCCATCAAATCCTCCACTGCAACAAACCTCAATGAATACACCAAATTGTGAAGCTCCAAGAATCCCTCCGTCAACCCAAATTCCAATGAATCCGCCCATTCAACCAACTGCACGTCAAAATTCAAGAAGAAAACGTGGTGAAAGTGACGATAAGATGGCTATGCTCATTGACCTAATGCACGAGAGACAGATGAAAAATCTCGGATGCACTCTGATAGTCCTAATACGGGTACTAGCGTGGAATCAACGGGAAGTTCTACAACTTATGCAAATACAGTAGCTCGTATGCAACGTCTTGGAGCAACGGGTGAGTTTGATGTTGCAGACGCACTATTATTTGTGTTGGACCCCAAAATAAATGATATGTTCGCTGCTCTTCCGGATGAGATAGCGAAAAGCTGGTTGATTAGAGGGCTTGCAGACAAACGCCACGACCAAGAATACCAAACTTATCTGATAAATAGCAACAAATAGGAAGTTCATGTCATCGTGTTATTGTATTTTTGTCGTATTTATGTTTGTATTTTCTTTTGTGTAATGAAATGTAGTCATTTTGTTCAACCGAAATTAGTATTTAATTAACTCAAAACAAACAAATTAACAATTAAAATACCACGCTCAAATACCCCGTTCGTAGCTAAAAACACAATTCCCCTTCGCTACAGTACCACGCTCAAATGGCACGCTCAAATGCCACGCTCACATTCGTTAAGAATGCACCCTTAGTTGCGAATACTACTGGAGCACCCCATTCAGATATGCTTCGTCTGATAAACCCTTTCTCAAGCAGCTCCCATACTTGCTTACTTAGCTCCCTCCTTACCCACGGAGCCATGTGGCGCACTGGCATTGCAACTGGCTTTGCATTGTCCACCAAATATATATATGAAAGTCGATTTCACGCCTTGGACGTACCCCGAACCTCATCAAAAACATCGGAAAAGTCTCGGACTACTGGAACAGATTGCAGATCGTTGATAGATGCTTCAAGAAACTCTAGGAAACAAAGCATAACCGACCCTTATGGGTCACACGAAATCTCGAGGGTTCTCCTATGACAAGTCAGAAGCCTAAAAACCATCTTCTCGCAATCCAGAATGGCACCATTCGTGGTAAGACAATCCATTCCTAGAATCAACCCATAGCCCATAAACCCGAGCACATACGCGTCGCATTCAAACTCAACACCTAACACAGATATTTTCAAGCCCCGACAAATCATTGATAAATGAGCCGAACCACCAATGGGGTTTGAAACAACTACCGGATCCACTACCATACTAGTAATTAAGTGCAGAGATTCAACTACAGAACTTGATATAAATGAATGTGAGGCACCAGAATCAAAAAGTGTTCTAATAGGATGGTTTGAAAGAGAAATTAAACCTTCCACAGAAATTCTTCTACCTCTATCAGGAGCACTAATCACGAGACCATGCACCTACCCTCCAGAAGTCCCTGTCCTTTGACCGTGTCCCTGTAATCCCTGTTTCTTCGGGCACTCTCTAGCAAAGTGTCCGGCCTCTCCACAGTAGTAGCAAGAGTTCTTCCTTCGCTTACAGTATTTAACTAGATGACCTTCCTTCCCACAATGGTGACATTTTCTCTTATCCTTGCCTTTATCATTTTCCCTCCTTTCTTCTATTGTTGTTTTTGCCCCTTCTTGGGCCACACCATCATATTTTGCGATGCCTCCTCAGCCTTCTTTCTCCCTTGTCTTCCTTATGCATTAGGGCCATATCGAAAAGCGTTTCAAAATTGGCCCCCATTGGAATATGGGACATGGCTAAACCATGCAGAGGCTCATTCAGCCCTTTAGCAAATCGCAAAGCCCTTTTGTGTGGCGTATCCACCAAATCTAAACCAAACCTTGCTAGTTGGTTGAATTTATTCATATACTCTTTTACCGTCAAGTTTCCTTGTTTGATTGCTAAGAATCTCTCTATTTGCATGCTGCTTTCAGCTTGGGAAAGAAATTTTATTTTGAACCTCTATCTAAAATCTTCCTAAGTTTCCACCGTACGTCCAGCTTGAGTGACTTCCCACCAAAACGAGGCTTCGTCCTCAAGTAGCCAGGCGGCTAACTGAACCTTCTTTCTATCCTCCACTTCAAAGGTTACGAATAAGTTCTCAGTCTCCTTCAGCCAATTCCAGGCTTCTACGAATGTCTCATTTCCATGGAATGGCTTCCTTCCCATAGCACGAAAGTCTTTACAGATCTTGGCGAAGTTATCTACTCTTGGAGGGGAAGGAGGAGGAATGACTGGTGCAGCTGGGGGAGGAACATTTCTTTGTCCTTCGGCTGGTGCCGTGGCCTCCAAATACCTATGGAACCATCCGGATATTGTGACGCCCTATAGGATATTAGGAATGTTTTGTTCCCCAAACATGATGAAAAAGGAAAAAGGAAAAAGGAAGAAATTTAGATAAAGGACCGAAAGATACTACATATGGCTTGGAATGTTTTTCAAAATAGACTTTTCTTTATGAAAATGCTTTCTTTTAAAATCTTTTTGAAAATAATTTTCAAAAACTTTTATATAATCTGGTAACCTTCAGCTCTGATACCCAGTGTGACACCCCACGTCCGTTAATGTTACTCACTAAGGGGAATGCATCAAGTTTCGTGAAGCGTTATAGGTAAACAGACACAGAACAATTACAATATAGATATAAGTAAGATAGCAGCGGAAATTTAATTTTTTATTTCAAACATAGATCATAATGTCGTGGTCCACAATGTCATAAGTCACAAAAACCATTACAATAAAATAACTTCTGTCTTGCTCGATCAGAGTACATAAGAATATAAAAAAAAACATAATTCCCCAATTGAAAGAGTTAAGCCATAGTAGAGACAAGAACTTGAGCCATACTTCAGGAGTAGCTCCTAGCAAGATGATATCTGAGTCCTGACTAAACATGAGTGTTTCCTCCCTGAGAACCTGGGGGAATAGAAGAAAGAAGGAGAAACAAAAGGGTCAGACATAAAGTTTGGCGAGTCTAGTTACTTTTATCCAGTAAATAAATAAAAGTGTAATGACCCAGATTTCCGTAACATCGGAGTTGACTATATACATCATACGTCCAACCCAAATATCACGAAAATACGGAACATTACAGTTGGTATCAGAGCTTAGGTTTAGCGAATACCTAGGCTGTGTGGAAATGTGCTCATTAGAGATAGGATCAGTAGTATCCTAGAATGTGTTGAGCGTATATATATACGAGAGAGCGTATTTGTTATTTGATATAAAAACTATTTTATATTGTGTTGACTAGTCTGTTGAGTGGATTATAAATTTTGGTCGAATCGTGGGACGCCACGATGTCGATAGGAGTTTATAAACACTTGAACAGAAGATTGGACACGATATTGTTTTTAAATAGTTAAGTTGATTGTTAGGATTATAATCGAATAAGATTAAAAAAAACAGAAATAGTTATATATATAACCAATGGAATTTGTATATGAAATCAAATATACAAATGAGATAAATTAAAATTGAATTCCAACCAGAATTCAGAATTTAAAATCCTGGGAGTGTGGAAAATATTTTTCTAAATGGATTTTGAAAGAAATATAGCACTGGACTCATTCAGTGGCTGGGAAATAATTCTGATGATGGTCGCAACATCATCAGTGTTCATTTTCGAGTTTCTAAGTGATGAATTGCTGCCTTAGAAAAGTTTTGATGGAAATTTGTTTGAAAAGAAACAAGTTGTTTGAAAATTCAAATGTTTTGAATTTGGGATAGATATAAATATATGTATATATTTATATAACTTCAAAGGAATTTTGAAATGGGAATTGGAATGTAGATTTCAAATAGAAGTAAAATAAAGGAATTTGAATATATATATAATTCAAATAGAAGTGAAATAGAATTTGAATTCAAAGGGATTCAAAGGAGTTTGAACAAAGAAAATTCAAATAGAAATTGTATAAGAAAATTTCAAATGGAATTTGAATTCAAAGGAATTCAAATGGTTTTGAATAAAGAAAAATCAAATAGAGATTTGAGTATTAGAATTCAAATGTAATTTGGTTAAAAAGAATTTCAAAGAGAATGTACAGTGGAGGTTGAATATTAGAATTCAAAGAAAATATAAAGTTTGAAATAGAATTTAAATTCAAAGGATTTCAAATGGAATTTGAATAAGGAATTTAAATAGAAATTGAATAAAGGATTTCAAATGGAATTTGAATAAGGGATTTGAAATGGGTTTTTGAATGAAGGACTTCAAATAGAAATTGAAGATAAGAAATTGAAATTGAATTTAAATAGAAGAAATTCAAACAGAAATTGAATAAAAGGGAATTCAAATATAGAGTTGAATAAAGAAATTCAAATGGAATTTGAATATTGTAAATATATAGAATTTCAAATAGTAGTGAAATAGATCGGGAATATTATGTTGAAATGAAAAAATGGGTTGGATATATATTAAAAATATATCAGAATGGAGTTGAAATTATTATAAACAAAGTTAAAACGTTTATATTTATAAATATAATTAAAACAAGCTCGTCGTAGCGCGACAGTTCGTAAATTGGCGACTCGAACTTCAATCGAGTATACAGAACTCAATGGAAGTCGGAATTCTTTGAAACAAGAATCGTCGGGGCCGGTTGAACAATAGTTTTCTAATAAAAGAGAAAAATCTTGATTTCGTCGTATAGATTTTGAGTTATGTCAAAACCAAATTTTTAGAAAAGCAGCGCCAGAACCATTATAAAACCACAATGGTTTATATATATAAATAAAAGGATTGTTAGGAAATAAAATCCGAATTTGGCATTAGAAAAATATAGACTTGAGTTATAAAATGAATGAGAACTCCAGTGAAGTAGATAAAATGATTTGGGAAACAATGATCATATTTCTGATTATTGAATAGAATTAACTAAGTAAAAGAGAAATTAGTTAATCAAAGTTGAATCGAAATTGGGTTTTTGCATAAGTGAAAGAGATTGATAATTTATATTCGAAATCGAATATATAACTCGAGTAGAAATTATAATTAGATTAGTTTATAATTAAGTTGACATATATTTGAACAAGTTATATTCAAATAAAAAGGGTGAAATAGGCAAAATGGTTGATTAGCAACTAGTTAATGGGAATTTGAACGATTGAAATTAAATTTAACTTAAGTTAAATGGATCGAAACGAATAAATTGAGTAAAATCAATGTGAATGAGATATGAATTGGGAAATATAAAGAAAATATATTTGTAAAACCAAATACAAAGGAAGTTATGTGCAAACAAATTGAAAAGGAAATATTTGTAAAAACATTTACAAAAAGAGTAAATGGAGATATTTATTTATAGAAAATAAATAGAATGTTATAAATGAGATATTTATTTGTTAAATAAATAGAATTTAATCAAAGGAATATTCAGAAGATGAATAGAAAATGGAAATCTGTTTTTAACAGATAAATAGAAAGGATTAATTTATAAATAACAGTTTATAAATTAAAGTAAATATTTATCATTCGATAGATGGAATATATAAGTCTGAACTTATATAGAGAAGAGATATTTGTTTTTAACACCGATAGTTTTAAATAGAAGGGGTGCACAACACTTGTGTAAGTGAAGTAACGTTATTAAAGAGAACATTTATAAAGTGAAGAACCGTTACTAAAAGTAAATCTTTATAAATGAATAAACGTTATCGAATAGGAGTTATTCGAATAAGAGAAGTCGATTAGAGTTAGAAATAATCGATTAGGGTTAGAATAAATCGATTAGAGAAAGAGTTAACCAGATAGAGTAAATTGAACATAGTTAATCGAATTAGGATTTAATTGAATGTTAGTTATTCAATTAAAGTTGATCGAATATAGTTATTACGATAGAGTTAGCCAAACATAGTTACTCAGGATAAGTTGCCATTTCGTACGACTGCTAGCGTAATTCACAGGGCTGCAGATAGCCTAGGGCGGTCGGATGTTTCCTGGGGGAATCAGGTGTAACCATTGTGATCGATGCGATCTAGAGTCAAGCGAATGGAGTTAAATCGAATATAGTTTATTCGAATAGAATTAAAGGAGTTAATCGAATAGGAGTTATTCGAATAAAGTTAAAAGGAATTAATCGAATATTAGTTTATTCGAATGGAACTGAAGGAGTATCGATTATTAGTTAATCGAAGGAGTTATCGATTATTAGTTAATCGAAGGAGTATCGATTATTAGTTAATCGAAGGAGTTATCGATTATTAGTTAATCGAAGGAGTTATCGATTATTAGTTAATCGAAGGAGTTATCGATTATTAGTAAATCAAAGGAGTTATCGATTATTTGTTAATCGAAGGAGTTATCGATTATAGTTTAATTGAAAGGAGTTATCGATTAGTTTAATCGAAGTGAGTTATAGAATATTGGTTATTCGAAGGAGTTATCGAATTTAGTTATTCGATGGAGTTAATCGAAAAGAGTTAAATCCAATAGAGTTAATTGATAAGAGTAAATTGAATAGAGAAAATCGAATATAGTTGATTCGAAGAAAAGTTTTCGAATCTAGTTATTCGATAGAGAGATTATCGAATATAGTTATTCGAAGGGAGGAGTTATCGAATAAGGATTTATTCGAAAGAGAGTTATGTAAGGAAATTGAAATGTTGAGTATCAACATAAATAAGATTTTGAAAAGTTAATGGGTTTGTAGCACTTTTTCTACCTTAGCAATTTCGAGGACGAAATTATTTTAAGTGGGGAAGAATGTAATGACCCGGATATTCCGTCGGTGGAGTTGGAATATTTAATACGGGATTTAATATTAATTTGATGAATTAATTGAATATTAATATTAAATTATCAGTTTAATAATCAATTTCAATTTAATATCGAATATATATAAAATCATCGTAATGCGGAAATATAATTCAGTTCGAGATTTAAAAACTGAATTTAATACAGTTCGGACTTCTGTTTGAATTCGAATAATAATATTAATTTATTCTCGCAGAATTTATTGTTTTAAAATTTTGATTTATATCAGTTTAAATTTGTATCTCTTTCAGATGATCGAAGTGGACTTCGTGACCTATCCCAGTGTGTTTGCAACAGGGGTATTACCCTAAAATCGTCAGTTGTTGGGTTCAGAAAGGAGTTTGACACCATGGGTATTTTAAATTAAAGGATACCAGTTTAATTTAATTAAATTAGAATATAATAAAAATAAAGAGAAAGGAAATTCCTTTCCTTTTTCTGCGGACATAAGCAAGGGACGTTAAGTCCTTAATCTCCACAAATTAATACCTTGGTGTTCAATGTAAAGCCACATCTTTCCCTTATAAACCCACGGCCATACCTCCTTTACTTTCTCCCCCTCGTTCAATCCGACTAAACGAATAAAAATCGAAGCCCATAGGCGTTCGAATTAGGGTAGCTCAAGGTCACGGTGTTGACCGTCTCGCGAAGAGCTCGAGAACGTCGTTGTGCTTCTGTCTGAAGCATGACGTTGCGATAAGCCCACTTAGGGCTGAATTCGAATTCGACAAATGGTACTGGAAGAGGTACGAGATTCTGGAAGCAACAGTTGGATTCGATTTCGGACTTGGAAGGGAAGGGTGCGAAGCTGATTGGGTGGTTCGATGTTCAATTGGGTATCGCGATCTGGGTATTCGGTGGTGGTCTGTGGAACTAGTTCGAAGCTTTGTGCTTCAACCTGGAAGAAGTCGAAGTGTGGATTTGGGATTCAGACGGAAATCGAAATCAAAGACCCGCTGGCTCCCTGATGCTAGACTTCGAACTAGAGTTTTGATCGCGTTTGGTACTGGTGACGTAGGAAAAACAGATCGAGATCTTTTCTGATGGAAGGAGTCGTGATCGAGAAGGAGCGGTGCGATGTATGTTGGGTTTTGGGCTGTCAGTGATGGAAGCAGTAGTCTGAATTGGTCAGTATGGGTCCAGATGCTTAAAATGAAGAAGCACCAGCGATGAACATCAATCGTTCGATGAAATGCCAGAATGAATAGTGGCAGTTTTGTTGGGGCTGATTTGCAGCAAAGCTGATCGGTGAGTGTAGAGGATGTTCAGGGATTTAGTCGAATGGTTTGCAAAGTAAGGTATACATTTTCTTTTAGAAAATTTATCCATAAGATAATTTATTTAATTTGGTTTATAGAAAGTAATCGATAAATTAAAATACATAAACGTAGGTGCAAGGTAATCAACTCGAGTAAATTCATAGCCGAGACGTTATGGAAATTTGAATGGATATTCGACAAAAGATAATACGGTGAGTAAACCTCACTCACCATTTAATTAGAATTATTTCTAGTTGTTAAAAATAATTGCTATGCTTGTTTGAATATTGTTTGGTTGATTTAAAATATATATTAGTTATTTAGGACTATTATATATATATATATATATTGGGTTGATGATTGGTTGGATTCCCGCAGTCTCATTAGCGGATGCCCGCAGTTTCATAGCGGATGATTACCCTATACGCCCCACGCTACGATTAGTGGATGACCTTCATACCGCGATATCCTGCCTCGAAGCAGGATGGGTATTACTATGTTGACTAACGTCTGTGGATGCAGGAAAACAGGTTGGAGGAATCCAACTGGATTCCTCAAAAATATATTATCTGCCTGTTGTTTGTTTGATTTCATATATATTCATATATGATGTGTTAAAAATCAAAGGATTGAATAATTGGTTGATTTGATTGTTTAAATATCAATGGGGCTTGAATATTGATATCGAAAAGGGTATTTGAAATTTAAAAGGGGAATTCTATTTTTATAAATAGAATTTGAATTTTAAATGAACTATAGAAAACATTAACTTGTTTGAATATATATGAACGAATATGGAATTTATAAACTTTGTTTATAAATGTAAAGGTGGGTTTTGAATCAAATTTATAAACGTTGTTTATAAATGAAAATATGAGATGGGAATCGAATTTATAAACTTGGTTTATAAATAAAAATATTGGATTTGAATTGAAGTTATAAACGTTGTTTATAAATATTGAAGAGAATTCAAATAGACTTTTAAATATAGTATTTGAATATGGAATTCAAATAGACTTTTAACTATAGAATTTGAATATGGAATTCAAATAGACTTTTAACTATAGAATTTGAATATGGAATTCAAATAGACTTTTAACTATAGATTTTGAATATAGAATTCAAATAGACTTTAAACTAGAGATTTGAATATAGAAATTCAAACGGACTTTAAACTATAAATTTGAATATAGAAATTCAAATAGACTTTTAAACTATAGAATTTGAAAATAGAATTCAAACGAAGTTTAAATAAAGAGAATTCAAATAGAATTGAATTGGAATTTGAATAAGAAGTCGATAAGGAAATGAGAGTAGGACTGTAATTAGAATTTGTTAATATGCAGTTAAATATATTTGAACATGTCATGTTCAAATATGAAGGTGAAATAGTCTGAAAAGTTAATTAACAAATTAAATTAACAAATTGAGTTAAAACGATTGGTATAGTTAAAATAGATTAGACAGGTATAGATACAGGAGACAGGTATGGAATAAAGTATAGAAGTGAAATAAATAGAATGCCCGACAAAAAGGTACGTATTTAATTTCCATATGAGATTTTATGCGCCGTATCGGCTAGCCGCTTGGCTTTTTCTTTTTCTTTTTTGAGATGAGAAGGACCGGGAAAGCTATTTGAAATTTCCCGATGCTCCCGGTACAAAGGAGGTTATGGCGAATTTTTCCGGGAATTTAAGGAGATAGAATATTTTTAAGATAATTTGATAGTTAGAAATTAACATATCAAAATATATAGAAGTCGACGAGGAAACGAACTTAGAAATAGAATAGTATAATCAAAAAGGAAGACTAGGGATAAAATCTAGTAAGAATAGGAAGAAGAAGTGTATATGTGTTTAAAGGTGAATAATCAGTTGTATGGTATTGATTATTCGAGTAAGTAGTCTTGTCTGTTTTGACGTTAAATGTTATTCAGTCAAGGTCTGAGAGGTAATTATACCCCAACTTGGTTGATTTCATGATATACCGATAAGTAGCAAGATTCAGGCTCGAAGATCAATGTGGAATAAGAATTAGTTAAATACTGTATTTGGGTTGTCGTAACGATGTTTTACACAACATCTGTTTTAACCCAAATATGTGCAAAGCTTGGAAATAGAATAATGAATATTTCTAAAGCTAGAAATAAAGGAAGGCGATATAGGGAAATGTTTTCCAAAGAACGTATAAGGCCAATATGGTTATTGAAAATATTTGGTTAACAAATATTGATAAAGAAATAGAAAAGAGATTTAATTAATGGAATATTAATTAAAGGTTCAGTGATTGTTGGATGTTTGGTTGAACACTTGTTTTATTCGATAGTTAAATCATCGACTATCGAAACCCTTGTTTTTATTCGATAGTTAAATCACAGACTATCGAAGTTTTGACCATCGTTGTCAATATGGAGAGACCGGTTGGATTATTATCCGAAGAACCACTCCGTATCGGCAGTAGCGTGCGAATCAGATTATATAAAGATAATCGAAGACGGAGTAGAGTGCAAGGGCTTTTTCTATTTATAGAAATAGTGCCTTCAGTTCATCCTGTTCCTGGGTGACGTGTATGGATGAATGTCTGACAGAGTATTTCCAGAAAGGTCACGTACATTGATTTCTTCAACCGTACCAAGAGTGGAAGCGGAGAAGTAAACTTCTTTTAGCTAACACGTAATGTACTGTTGAGGACGTCAATCGGTGATTTGATGGATTTGACGATGTGGCATTCGAAGTGAATATGGCGTGATGATAAAGCGTAGCTTCTAGCCTCATCAACCGGTAAATGACAGAAATCGGGCAGGCAACATGGCTATGTAGGTCGCACCTATTAGGGTGTATAATCACCTGATCTAGAGTTTCATTTACTTCTAAAAATCTATTGTCGATGCTGACCCATTCGGGAAACGGTTGCTGATCCCAATCGTTGGTGATATACATTCGATACACTCAAGCGAAATGAGTGGTCGGTCATGTGTGGCTGAGTTACAAGATGTTCTTGTTGAACTCGGTGTATTCTCCTCTAGAGATATACCAGCGGAAGGTGATTCCATACCTTGTCATAGTTGGAAACCAAATACCCAATACGTGCTTGCGGTTTTGATTGTATATATATGTGGAACGTGAGATGCAAACGTTCCACTAGATTGTTATTTACTTGATTTAGACATTATTATAATATCAAAAGAGTTTTGATATAAAGATAAGTCAAGTGTTTGGATTCTCATAAGGGAAAAACCCGTTCCGTGTTATACGGCGTGGTCTTATGAGATATCATTTAGTTTTCTGAAATCTGTTTTAAACTGTTTACTCATACCAGTCCCATGACTGACCCGGAGTTTATTTGTTTTGTTCTACCTAAACTCTTGGGTGCCTAAATTTGTACGGGCAGTCAAGTAGTTCAGGATTTTTCAGATATATCTAAAGGAGCTTGGAGCAGGAGGCTTCAGCGTTATCTAGTTATAGTTTGTTCCGCTATGTTGTAAGTGTTGTACTCTGATAAGTGTAGGTTATACAGTGAAGATTTTGTATTTCAAAGATATGATATATTATATTTTGTTCCGCTGCGATGTGAGATTCTGTGTTGTTATTTATGTTCTTCTTCTATCTCTTTCTTCTAAAAAAAAAATGTTCCGTATTTTCGTGATATTTGGGTTGGACGTATGATGTATATAGTCAACTCCGATGTTACGGAAATCTGGGTCATTACAAAAAGTAACATGATAGGCATATAAAGTGGATAAGAGAGATCACTATGTAAATGGCAGGTGTGACAAGGTAGACAGGGTAAGGTGTATACACTTCTATAATGATTACTCTGCACTATTACTACTATAACCAAAATGTGAAGATCCCTTCCACTATAAGGTGGTAGACTTAGGGCATATGTCCAAATATACCCTAACCACTACCCCAATCGATTGGCTTCCTACTCCGTAGATACTCTGTGCCGGCCCCACGGTACGATGTATCATGTCCTATAGTGGAAACCCCTCATTGATATGCATAGCCCTATATATACTGGTGTCACGGATGTCTTATCCCCCTCTGCCCGGCTCATACACGCATATGGCTCGGTCGGTTTGTGCCGCCCCCACCATCCTCCATGTTTGGATCTCTTATAATCAGTCAGTATGCGTGTCCCCTCTCCGCCTAGTACGAAGAATTTTATTCGATACTTACTCTGGGTTACTGACTGAAATGGGTCCCACACAATATGATACAAGCTCTCCCCTTTGTCTTGTATCTCCCACTAGGTTTTTCACTGATTATGTATACCACTAGGTGTCTTTAATTACATAGCCCTATCACTACACCATATCAACCAATTTGGCACAGATGGATGCAGGCATGTAATACGGGTAAAAGCCATATCATATTTGATGGTGCTCAGATTCGTATCAAATTACATTTTGCGATCCGCGTAACCCAAAACGCCCTAAATCTGACCATCCATCAACGAAGCCCCGGATTAATTATTTTGATACGGCTTTGGGCCAAATTGAATATGTATCATATTGTTCATCCCATTGGGCACTCCGAATAAAAGTTTTAGCCGCTCCCTTTTCCATTTGTTTTACTTTAATGGTGACCGAAAACCCAAATTAGGGTTTTCGGTCACCAAATCGTGTCTCCACCTTCGACAGGGACGAACAACCCTATCCTTCGCCAGAAACACAGTAACCTTACATCTCCCTAGCCCTCCTTCGAACGTGCAGGTATGTGTTTCAATTGAATTTTGGCATGCATGACTGATAGTAGGGAACAAATTGAAATCTTTGTGTGATAGTTGATTGCTACTTTGTGTTAGTACTTCGTGTGTTAGCTGTTTCGATTGAATTGGTGTGTAAGTGTGTTTGTGTAGATGTGTTAGGGACGGATCTGTGGTTATACCCTAAAATCAGAGAAATCAAATTTGAATCATGTTTTGTGACAATGTAAAAAACATCTGAATATTTGTTAGATTGCGGTATAATTTTTGTTAGAATTTCCATTAGATGTATGGTATAATTTTAGATTGCGGTATACAGTGGCGGAGCTAGGACCAGAATTTGGCGAGGGAACTATCTAAATAGTCAGGGTTTCAAGGGAGGTAGCCTAAAAAAATGGTATTCTGTAGGCAGTCTGCAAATCTGGATATAGACTTAATGTTGGGAAATATTCGATATATGTTCCGATACAACATTTCGATGCAAAATACATACTAGCAAAAATCAATTTTTTTTTATGGTGATCTATGCATCATCTATATTTTTTAACAAAAGAATGCACTCATTTATAACCCCGTTATCTGATGTTAATTTAACAGTTTTGTTGAAAAATTTGGTCGATGGATTATTACTAGACTTTCTGGTTAATATTTTAATAGGCGATCCACCAGGTGGATGCATTTTAGCTCACGTGTAGGGTCGGGTATGTACGCTTATTAGCTTTATCCAAATGTCGGATGCTGCCGCACTTAACCTTAGTAAAAAGCTGCTTTCACTATTAACTTTTCCCTTACTTTGTAGCAGAGACTTTAGTGTAAGTAATCTTGCACTACACAGTCTACTTCAAAGAAACTGAAAGTTGCAAGTGAAAGCATCTTTTTCCAAAGGTTAAGTGAAGCGGCATTCGACATTTGAATAAAGCTAATAAGCATGGATTACTGACCCTGCGCGTGAGCTAAAATGCATCCACCTGGTGGATCGCCCAGTAAATTCTTAATTAGAAAAAGTCGAGTATGTGTGTCATCCTACGATGATGATTCGATATCTTTAGACGTTGGAGCAGGTATATATTATTTTACACTTATCTCTACGTAGTATCTTACATAAGAATTGAATGGACATGTACTTGTGTGCACATCTTGAATATTCTTTTCGTTTATTTGTTCCTTTTTGTGTGTATAGGAGGATGTTTAGTATGCTAGGGTACGAACTACCAGTGTTGCACATGGACTACACTTCAGGTGATTCTTCTTTTGGGTTTGCATTTTTAACGACTATCAAGTTTCCACTCCTATATAGTATGTACAGTTAATTTCATTTAAACGATATGGTCACATAGCAAAACCAGTTTAAAATGTGTATTCACTAATTTTTGAGACATATACTGATCGACTACACAAACACATGGACGACACTCGACTAGTCGCGACTAGTCGTCGACTAGTCGTCGACTAGTCTACTAATTGAGATCAAACCATCGACATGAAGTCTGGACTTGCTTTTTGTATGAATTTAGGCTGTATGGGTAGAAATTAGTCTACTAATCGACTAATCGATTCGACTAGGTTGTTATTAGGCCAGTGAAGTATTTGTACACAAACACACTGGTCGACTACCGTTAAATTACACAAACACACTGATAGACTACCGTCAACTATACATCTAACTCTGATTCCCTCAACTATATACCCTGCGACATTGATTTTTTGTTACCATTGTTGTTATCACTTTTTCTACCAGAATTAACATTCAATGGCGCATTTTGAACGTACTCTGTTGAATACAGATCTTGTAAAGAAGAGTCCTTGTAAAGAAGAGTTCTTGTATTTCATATTTTGGACTACAGCAGGATAAATCTTTGGAAAACAAAACTCAATTAGTTTCATTTTATATCTGTATTAACATACAGTACTTAGCTCTTTATTCATGTTTGCATCTCAGTCACAGTGAGTTACAATGTCGATCTACTGTCCAGCTGTGAAGTATTTGTAACTTGTTTCTTGTATTTTATAGGCAGTCCTGTTGGAGAGTATGGTGCTTTTGTGTTGCTGGAACTCAGGCTGCAGGCTCTATATCACAATTCAGTTTTGCTGCCAAAGGGAACTTGAACTCCAGGCCGTTGAATATCGCTCTCAATCTTCCCTGCCGCGACTGGAGTTTTATCAAGCTGTTATCTTTTTACCTCATTTTTGTTACTACGTAATGTGATGAAAATCTTTGATAGTTTCCTTTTATTGTATATGTTTGTACGTACATCGTGTTATATGACAAGCCTTGTAAAGATTTAAGTATATATATATATATAAAAATTGTGTTGTTCCTATGTATACTTTGTGGTATATATGCTCTGTGTTATGAAACATATGCGATACAGTTTCTGTTTTATATATATACACATATGTGATATATATATATATATACACATGGGTGTGTATATATATATATATGTGTGTGTGCACACACACATATAATTAGACACGGTCAAAGACCGTGTCTTATAAGACTTTAGATATGGCTAAAAGCCGTATATCATATATTGAGATACGGTTGGTAGCCGTATCTAATAATTAGGCACGTCACTTTTTGATACGGCTTTTTACCGTGCCCAACGGCTTTAGATACGGCTAAAAACACAGCCTAATCAGCATACATGGTGTAGTGTATATACCAGTTATGCTTACCTTAAAAGGTGTCTTTAATTACATAACTTTTATATTTTCCTCCGGTTATGTATACCACTAGGTCTTTTTAATTACATAACCTTATCGGGTTAAGTTATGGGCCTATATGTAAATATTACCCACCCCCTCCAAATTTGCTTAACCCATCCACTCTTCCAATCAATTTACTTAACCCTAACCTTATTTTATAATCATACAATCCCTATGGATTAGATTTGGTTAAGTAGTCCAATTCATTACTATGTCCATTTATGGTTTATAATGGGCTAGACCTCCCACACTAGGCCTACAACGTGTGGATGCTGGACATGTCAATCGGCTTCGGGCAGTCTTATTCCATAGTTGGGCCTAACCTCGTGTCTTAGTCCGATTCGTATTTACGTATTTAGACCTCCCACATTAGGTTCAACATTAGTGGTTGTAGGAAATGCCAGTCGGGTCCAGGCAGACTTCCACTACTAATGCAACCTAACCTCGTGTCATAAGTACAATTACAATTACAATTCCTAATTGTAATTACTAGACATTCCAGTATTAATTAATTAATCAATTAATTAATACTTTCCCTTTATAGGTGTTAATGCCCATTTTACCAAATAATTTGAATTATATGTCCAAAAATGTTCATATTCAAATTATGCCAATATTAACCCTTTTTCTCCCGTTTCCTAACTAGCGCACTCATAAACTAGTGGCATGCCTAGGCTAGTCAATAGCCTAGTCATAAATGATAATACGGAAAATAATGGGAATATAACCAAAGTGATCATCTTGGCATAAACATAAACTAGTATAATGATAAGGTGAACATACATACTGGCATGGACATGTAATTAACGTCATAGAAGGATGGACATAAAACCGATGAACTGGTGGCAGTCAATTGATTCTAACATAACTACGATGTCACAATAAGCATAGTAAGATCGAAATTAGCAGTTTAGACGTCTAATTGGTTTAGATCTAACATGATAACACAAGGTGATAAATTAGATCACATAATTCAGATTTAGAGGTTAAAATAGATCTAACACCATTAGAATGACATAATTGCATGTTTAGACCTAAATATGGGTTCACATGTCCAACTTACAACATATCTAAGTTGATCTAAATATGACAGGTGAAAGGTGATTTACATAAACAGTTAGATTTAATCAATGTTGCAACTATCCAAATTAACGGATTTACGTTCACCACAACATAGTTACAATTCAAGATCCACATAGGCAATATAATAGAATAATCACAATAACATTAGATCTAAAGAGATAGATCTATCATGACATAATATGAGGTTTAACAATAACATATATTCATAGTTTACATCATATCCAATGCACAATCTTTCATACTTCACTTTTATTCATTTAAACCTAAAGGAAACTAGAAACTCACTGCATTAGGTCTAGAGAATATAGAGAATGGATCTTGAAATTCTAGATTTGATTTGCGAAGTTGAATGTTATATGTTGTTGAAGAAAACGAATATGTCTCAGTTCGCACACGGGCAGCATTTGGCTCCCATAATTTCCGATGAAGAAATAGGAGAATTGGACACATATATATAGCTGTAGAACCCTCTGAAACCGACTGCCACCTTAGCCCTACGGGTGTCGACACCCCTGTGGGTGGGTCGACCCATAGGTCAACACCCCTTAAGGGGGGTCGACTCGTAGGTCGACACCCCTCTAGGGGGTCGACCCCCTAGAGCGGAAAATTTGCCACCTTGATGAATTTTTGATTTTCGAACTGTTCAGGATAGGGTCTGACTCATATCTGACGCACAAGTGACTCATATGTGTATATATGTTCTTTCTGCGCATATACAAACTTAAAACCCTCATAACTTTTTCATACGATGTCCGTTTTACGCAAACCAAATGTCTATCTTAACTAGAATTTCGAGACGGATGCGATGGTGTAGTCAGTTTTCCTTAATTCTGAATATTAAACTAATTATTATTTAATTTATCCTCTTTAAGTGTCATTAAAAATTCGGGATGTTACAATACATATATACATTATTTGGAAAAGAAAGAGTTAAGCAAAAATATGTTAGCGCCAATTAAATTAAAAGATCGAAAATGTTATCAAAAGTACATTAAATCAACTACTCTTTTAATCTAAGATTACAATTTAGAAAGCACCTCATGATCATCACCTATGAATCTCCTTATAGACCGGTTACAATGAAGTTGCTCATAATTCAAAATTTTATTTTGTTATCGGTTAAGAGAAGTAATTTTCCAAATAAATTAATTCAAATGTCAAAATCGTATGCTTACACTGTCATGCCTATTTAAAAATAAATTAAAATTCAAAAAAAATCTTTTTAAGTTTTGAATTATTTTTATAAGGAAAGAAAAGTGCAATCCTAAGTTATGCAAAATAAAATGAAAATGAATGTAATCCTAAATTATGCAATATAAAATGAAAATGATACCCCCTCCCCCACCCACACTTGAGTTTGATTGTGTTCCCACGATAATGCACGACATAATTAGTAAACGAACGAAAAATATTAACATATTTACAAAAGTGGGTTTAAAATTTCATACTAGACATATTATTGCTCATGAAGAATCATGAGCTCCTCCTTTCGATCAATGTGAAATTCCAAGAATGGCTTTAAACGCAGGCCATTGACTTTGAAAATCGATCCATCCCTAGGGTTTTCTATTCCTATGGCTCCATGTGGAAAATTAGTTCAACTAACATAAGGTTTGGTCCACCTTGGTTTTAACTTCCTAGGGAATAAATGAAGTTGTCGTTCTTATAATAGAACTTTTTGGTTTGACAATTTTTTGTCTTAGAATTGATTTGTCATGAAAAACTTTGGTTTTTCCTTGTAAAATTTCGTGTTTTCATATGCATCACTCCTAATTTATTCTAACTCGTCGAGTTGCGGTTTCCAGTTTTCGTTACCTTATTCAAGATCAAAGTTTGAGTTCTATTAGGGACTCAGATGATGGTGATGATGATTTTGATGATGACAACCTTGTTTGAACAATTATTGAAAAATACTAACGTTATTATATAAGAATACATATATATATATATATATATATATGCAGATATTCTGTGCAGTATTAATTTTAAAGAATGTACAGTTTGAAGATTCAAGATTATAAAGAAGAAGAGTTCAATATTGAAGACCCATAAGTAACAACAGTTTAAGAGTTCAAAATATCATATAAGTAATAGAGTCTGGATTTTTTGTTAAAACTCCGTAATAGCACTTAAATCCTTATTTCAATTATCTCAACTTTTTAGTCTTATAATATTTTAAACGTTCTTAACTTTTATTTTTAAAATTGATTTCATAATTACTTCATGTTTAAAATATATATCTCTTAATATTTAAATTTATTTGTTGGATTTAAATCTAACTCCTGGTTTAAATATTTTAAATTCTCTTGTTGTCATCTTGGTTTAAAATATATATGTTTACTTGAGTTTTAATATTACCTTATATTCATGTGTGTGTTTGTGTATATATATATATAGTTTTATATTTTAAGTTTTAAATTTCTCATATTTAAATTTATAATTTTATATTGAGTTTTAATGTCATTTTTATAGATTATAAATGTATGTTTTTAATTTATATTCTTACTTTATTCTACAACTTTAATATATCAGAAAATAGTTTGTTTAAACTCCATAATTTCCTTGATTTATTTAAGCATGATTACATTGTTTCAAAAACTTAAATTTGAAAATTCTCCAAGGAATGTCGACATACCCTACCCCTCATGTCGACATAGTAGCTGTTATTTTAAAATTTCAAAATATGTATCGATTTGGTTAAAACTTTTCCCGAAGAGAGTGTTTATTCCGTATAAATACCCATCTAAATTCGCATTTTGTAAACTACTTCCATTATCTTCTTCTCTCTTTTTCTCCTTTCTATTTCAGGAAAATAGTGTGAAGGACAAAATTAGAGAAAAATTTAGGCACAAAGACAAAAGGCCAAAAATTTAGCCATAATGACACTTTTTAGTGTAAAATAGAAAAATGATAGTGGGCACCTAAATTCCTTAATTTACACCAAAAAGTGTCCTTATGGCTAAATTTTTGGCCTTTTGTCCTAGTGCCTAAATTTTATCTCTAAATTTGTCCTTCTACCTAGAAACCCCATTTCAATTTTTACTCTTAAAATTCAAGTTTCTATGATTAAATTCTGCCAAAATTCAAAGAAAATTAAACTAATTCTTTTCTACTTTTCATTCTTTATCATGCTCTCTCAAAGATTCAAGTGTTATTCAGAGTAATAGGAGAATTTGTAATCAAAGATCGCAGTATCTATGTTCTATCGTGTCCTTCTTCCAAACTGATACTGAAAAAGTATGGTTGTAGCCAGTTCAAGTCAACCGGGTGTGAATTAGCATGTAAATAAATTTGGTGATCTTTAGCATGGTTAAATCAAGAGAATGCCCTACACTCAGAAGCAGGTGGTGTACCTTGTGCCCAACGAAATCGAGGATTATAAGAAGATTATTGTTTGAAAAGAAATCTACACAACCCAGGCATGTGTGGGACTGGATGTAGAGTAACTCTGAACCAGTATAAAATCCTAGTTTATTATTTCCTTTATTGCTTTTACTTTAAATTTGCATCTATGCTTAATACTGTAAACGTTTCATATTTGTGATTTGCTTTTGATTTTGTTAAATTAAAAAATATTTAATTTTTTTGATAAATTCCATTAAACACTATTCACCCCCTCTAGTGTTAAGCTAGCCTTAAGATTCGGCTGCATTTTCCAATAATTGGTATCAGAACATTGGTTTTTAAAGTTTTCATAATTTGCATTTTTGAAAAGTTTAAATGGCAATGTTTAAATTTGTGATAATACTAGTTCAAAAATATTTAATTCATAATTGTTTCATGAGTTTACATTTAATTATTTTGAAAATTTAAGTTATCTACCGAATTGGTGTGTTATGCAAACAGATGTGTTATATGGCTCTTGATGATTATACACTCAATGGACAAATGGTACAAATCAAGAAAGCAAATGGATAGTTGATAGTGGTTATTCAAGACATATGACCGGAAATCCGTATATATTGAATGACATAGATTATGAAGATGAAGAAATGGTTAATTTTGGTGACAACTCAAAATGATATGAGATTGGTATCGGTGATGTCGGTAATTCTAAAATTCCTATTATTTTTGATGTTTTGCTAGTTAGGAAATTAAAATGCATCTTACTCGGTATAAGTCAGTTATGTGATAAAGGTTACAAAATTAAATTTGAAAAAGATAAGTGTTATATCAAAGATAATAATTCAAATATTATATTTGAAGGAACTACAAAGAAAAATATTTATATTCTAAGTACGAAAATTTCAAATGATAACTTATGTCTTTTGGTAAATACAAGTGACATTTGGATTTGGCTTAAAAGATTTGGACATTTCAAAAATACTTTCTAAAATTTCTAAACTAGATTTAGTAGGACAACTCCCAAAAATGGACTTTAAAATAGATAGTCATTACTACAAAATTAATATGTTGCCTCGCCTTATTTGCAACTGTTGATTGAATAACCGACACAAATAATATTATTTGCGACTGGTTTGATTTGATAACATTTGCAAGTATGTCAACATAAAAGCTAGAAGTAATTAAAAATTAATATGCGAGTGTTTTTATTTACAACAGTAGCAAAATAAATGTTTTTGCATTTGTTTTGCTTATACTGGTAGCAAAGTCTTTTACAATTCTCCTCCTTCTTTAACTTGAAACTAATAATTTTAAACCCTTCATTAGTTTTCTCTTCGATTTCAAAAGAAAACATCCATAGCTTTTTCAAACCCTTTGTTCGTTTACAGAAATCGATCTCGTTTCCATCCCCCTTTCATTTCCAGAAATCTATCCTACATCTACAAAATCGATCCCTAATTCACTTCCACGAATCGATCTTCGTTTTCGGAAATCGATCCTAGATCCAAAAAATCGATCTAGGATTTTTCAGCTATTGTTTTACGCAAGGACGGACCTTGATATTATAATTCTTTACGCAAGGACGATCCATAAATCGATCCATCAGCAGTATGTATTTATATAATCATTCATATTCAAATTAGAGTTCAGTTAGGATAGTCGTTTCCATTCCAATACACTTTAATGCATAAATAGCTATGCTAAAAATCTGTTTAAGCCTAGTAAAGTTGGTATCGGCATTGAACATGGAACGTTTGTGTTGGTGGTGTCGATTAAGATCCTCTGTTAATAGGATTTTATTATTATCGCGTTAAGCAATGAGTAGTGTAAGAGCATCTCCAACGGTGCCATATTCCTCCCCTTAATTCATAATATGAGGTGAAATTTGACCCCAACAAATATTACATCACGTAATTGTAATGACCCGAAAATCCGGACCAATTTGAGCTGACCCAATAACACAAGTCCAACCCCAAATTGCACTGGAAATTCAAGAAACTAATAGAAAGAAGATAGAGGGTGATAATATATAAGATAAAAATTTATAGAATAGAAGAAGAAGAAGAAGAACATCATCATCAGAATAAACACGAAACTCACAACGGAACGAATAAAATATAACATAACTTTTGAAATAAAACCATTATGTATACAATACCACTTATCAGAGTACAACACTTACAACAACAGCGGAAATAATAATAGCTATAGAATCTTGAAGCCTCCTGCTCCAAGCTCCCCAAGTGTATCTGTAAATCCCGACTACTTGACTGCACGTACAAATTTAGGCACCCAAGAGTTTAGGGAAAACAACAAAGTAAACTCCGGGTCAGTCATGGGATAGGTATGAGTAAAACAGTTTAAAACAGTTTGAACAAGTAAACGATATCTCATAAGACCACGCCGTATAACGGAACGGGTTTTCCCTTATGAGAATCCAAAATTATCTTTATATCAAAAATCCTTTTAATATTATATAATGTCTATCAACCACAATATAATAATCATCTAGCAGAAACGCTTTCATCTCACGTTCTACATATATAGTATACAATCAAAACCGCAAGCACGTATTGGGTAATGGATTTCCAACTATGACAAGGTATGGAACCACCTTCCGATCAGTGTACTCTAGGAACGATACACTGGAGTTCAACAAGAACATCTTGCAACTCAGCCACACATGACCGACCACTCATTTCGCTTGAGTGTATCGAATGTACATCACCAACGGTTGGGATCAGCAACCGTTCCTTTATATATATATGGGACAACATTGATAGATTAAAGAAGCATATGAATATTCTCTAGATAGGTGATTATACACCCTACTTCGATGCGACCGACTTAGCCATGCTGCCTTCCCGATTTTTGTCATTTACTGGATGTGAGGCTAGAAGCTACGCTTATCTTTTCACATACCACATCTTCATTCACTTAGAATGTCACACCGTCATACCCGCCAAATCACAAATTGATTTCTCCAAAAATACTGAGACGTCCCCAAATCCCGTTCTGACGGAGACAAGGGTTATCTTTGGAATATAACACAAAACAGATAATAGCAGAACAAAATAAATAAATACACCAGATAATGAACAATAGAATATACTGGATAAAAGTAATCATCAGAGTTATACAGTATACAGGATCATACTTAGTAAAAATACAGTTCAGCTATACATAAATGTCTACAGCGGAAAACAAACATAATATGTACAATAGGAGCTGAACAGCATAAAAAGAGATACATGATAGAATCCATCTTCAGCTCCAGCTATGCAGAAAGAACCAGCTAAACCTGAATACAAGGCTGCCCGTGTAGAAAAAGGGGCACCCGAGTTTGAAAGTGAAACAAACTACGAGTCAGTCATGGGACTGGTATGAGAAATCTACTCAACACATATATAATTTGGCTAATCACAGGACCACGCCAATTTCGTGGAACGGGTTTACTCCATTTGATTGCCAGTGCTTTAAAACAAATCTTTCTTTTAAACATCGTTATGCTTTTTATAAAAATGAAGCCATTATAAGACTCAGTTCCCATCACACAATGCAACGCAAACCGAAGGACAGAGTTTTTACCTTATAACGGCCAAAATATGCTTGATACGAATAAAACAAAGGCATTTGACATTATTGCTAGTGTTTATATGTTTTTGAAAACAATTTCAAATCATAACTATCAATCATAGACGACATGGGTACCATATATCATGTTGCCATATATATATACAATCAAAACCGCACGATGTCGTATTTGGAAATTGGATTTCCGTCATGAACCAAGGCAAAAGATAGTCCTTACCGAATTCGTGACTCTCTAGCCCGAGCCACAGGATCAGAACGCATCAACCCTTTAGATCGTCAGGGCCGGTCCACCGATGTGGATTATTATGCCAGAACAATACGTTTCCCCGCCCTTTGGGGCGTAAACGAGCCAACGAATGACTCCATCGGACCCGGATCGTCCGATCAAACCGAGGCGCCTCACAACAGCAACAACCACATAGGTGAAAAGTATATAAATGTCAGGGCTGGTAGGTCATTGACACCACCCTAGCTAGAAAGAAACGCATGCCCTCCCTGAGGTCCTTCTCCCGTTTCTGGTCCATACCGGGGTGTGAGGCTCGCGAATTTACGTTATACACAAAGCTACGCCACACAGGCGGTGCTTTGATCATCACCACAAGACTTTGCTTTTCAACCGAAGCCCTAATCACTGCCTCTTAGCATGCCACACAGGCAATTCATGCCATGCGACTGATATCCATCGATATACAACCTCTGAGCTCGTGCGTCTCAGAGAAGGGCGTTAAGCAAAAGAATAAATCCTCCGCCGCCAAACAGATGTATATTTAATAGAGATCAATCAACACAGAATAAAATCCAATGTCAGACACACAGTCCATTTACAAGTCCGTTCTGGGTCCGAACGAAGCCGGAGGCACTAAATACCTCGCAAACCCATCGATCACCACGTACGTCTGGACGATCACCACTCATTATCCATATTTCGGGATGCCTCCCAATTAGGACCTCGGTTACCATCCAAACGAGGTGAAGATCTCCGGTCTTCGACCATCGTCTTCATCTTCGACTTTCAATCGTCGGTTAATTATTTGAAATGAGAACTAACTCGGCCTTTTCAAATAATTCACGTATATTTAGAATTTCAAATCAATTTATTTCAATGGTTAAATTATTCGACAACACCAATTGTGTTCTTTAATGTAATTTTCACACCAAACACATTCAACCATCAAAAGCCACATAAATCGAGCAAATTCAGTTTATTTCCATTCCATATCGTTTATGATATTTTATAACGATTTATCGCTATTTTTATTTATTTTAAAATAGCCAATTTATTCAAAACGACGCTTCGGGCCATAGCGCGGTCGTGGCGCTGTTTTTCTTCAGATTTGATTTACACATATATGAAAATCTAACCGTTGGATCTTCATAAAATTTACATCATTAGAAAGGTCTTTTCAAAACGAATCCAACGGTTCCAGTTTCGGGAAAATTCGACGGTCGGATCTCCCGGTACAATCGTTTGAAGTTTCGATTTCAAAATACGAACTGCAGCGCCGTTATTCGATTAAATATAATTATATATATATATATAATCATTTCTGGCGATGTTTTTCTTCAGATTTGAATTAAACATTCCAGACATTCCAACCGTTGGATTTTTACAAGGTTGGTGCCGTTGGGAAGATATTTCCAAGGCGAACCCGACGGTTGAGGTTCCGGGAAAATCCAATGGTCGGATTTCCCGCACTAGTTGTTTGAAATCACGGTTTCAAAATATGAATTGCACGGCCTCGTTTCGTTTTAATTTTATTTATATTTATATATTTATATAAATATAGTTCATTCAATGATTTCAATATCGTTTTCACTTCAAATATTTCACTAACGCCTTAAAATTTTGGAAAATTTCGCCATAACCTCCTTTGTACGGGAGGGCTGGGAAAATTCCCAAATAGCCACACGGGCGTCTCATATCAAAAAGAAAAAGAAAAAGCCAAGCGGCTAGCCAACAGGCTCATAAAATCATCACCCAAACAAAATAGTAAATGTGTACCTATTTGTCGGGCACAAAATTTTATTCCTCTTCTCTAGCCCCTTTGCTATAACCTGTTCAATAAATATGCATGTACATATATATAGTTCTTATCACTTATCATTTTCTATTCAACTTCATATTTGATTTCCATTTGGTTTAAAAACACCATTCATTCTAATGTTGCATGTATAGGCAAAAATCATATCATTAGCTAATTAATGAATATTTCAACTCATATATGTTTATTTGAACGAGTGGCTATTTTTAACACTTCACATTTCAACGATTCATGTATATAATAAAAGTGAGATTTTTATTGTAAAACAATTCATTTCAAAACACTATTATTCTATATAGTTTATATAGGTGATAAAAATAGGATTTTTCTTAAAAAAACAATCTCTTTTAAAAACGAGATTATTTTTCATATTCCATATAGTTGATAAAAGGTGATTTTTGTTATGAAACAATTTATTTCAAAATATGAATACCATTCAACACATGAATTTCTAATCAACGAATGAATATCGATTCAACACATGAAGGTTTTCTATAGTTTCTATATATAGATAAAAATGTGATTTTTATATTTAAAACGTGAATACCATTCAACACATGAATTTCTAATCAATGAATAAATATAGTTTTAGCAAATGAAAATAATTCAAACACATGAATATTATTCAAAATTTTGGCAGCATAACGGCAGGGTAGTTAAAACCGGGACCGTCCCTAGTACGGCTCCTCGCTCTACCTTAAAACCTCGCGGTTTTTGACAATGGGAATCATGCATCTAGTTCGCATGCAGGTGGCATGTATATATTTATTTCATTTCCACAAACTAATCCTATGTGGTTTCAACCAAATATTTCTTAACCACAAACGGGTATTTTTCAACCACAATCAATCAATATCAACCACAAACAATCCCAAACAACCGTTCGCTATCAATCAATTTTCACACCAATTACAATCAATAAATATCGTCCATGGTTTGTGGACGAGGGGCGTATATATATATTTATATTTATATATAGCAATTCACTTTTATTTCAACACATATATAATTTTTACAACGCATATATAACTTATACATCAAACATACAACTTATACAACGCTTATACATGAGGTGTACAACGCTTATATAACTCATACATCGACTATATAATTTATACATCATCGTTTTCCATATTGTTTTTAAATCAGAAATCTCACATTGGGTTCCACTCCACCGAAAATAGCAGAAGGCTCAGAAAAATATGCGGTCTCTTCTAAAATGTAGAAGACGTCCACACGGTCACGATGTTTCTTGTTTCATCGAATTTCGTTAACATAGCAAAAAGATATGATTTTTCAAAGTTTGCAACGGTTTTAAACTGTTAAAATCAGTTTTAAATTAAAACAGCCGATACCTTTCAGAACTGTTCGAAACTAGGTTTCAATTTTTTAATCAATCCGTGCAATGGTTCCACGATCGGGTTGCGCAGGGTCGAAGAGCTACGTGAGGCGCACGTGCGCCAGGAAGGGGGGTCAACTCGGTGGCTTCTGGTGACGGCGGCGGCGGTTGGAAGCTCGGAACTTTCGAGCTCGATATCTCTTCGAATGATGCACGAAAAAATACAAACTACATATGGATTTGAAGATCTTCTTGAGCTCTTCAAAATCTTCAACTGGGGGAGGGGCTAATTTTGCTTGTGGGAGGAGAAACGGAGGAGAGAAGGCACGGGCGGTTTTCCGCCGTATATCGCGATCGGGGAGAGAGAAGCGGGGGGGGGGGGGGTCTGACGTGGACTAATAGATTTTTATTTATTTATAAAGTTTTAAAATCCGAAAATACCCCTTGCCACCCACGAACACCAATCCAAGCCCAACGACTGTCGTCCCTAGCGTTTTACCCCCATTCCGAACACAATGGGTTATGTTTCGTAGGCCCATTCGACTGTTTCAGTCAGTTTCCATTCAAATCAAAATATAAAACATTCAATATTTAATTTGAACGTACATTTCAATTTGCCAGGGCCACAAACTGATTTGAAGAATTCCAGAAAAATAAATCTAGCTATGTTTTGACGATACGGTCCCAACAAAACTAGTTTCGTCGAATTCTGAGACTGTTTGCAAAAAGGCCCATTTTTGGTCGATCCAATTTAACTATAATTGACCAAAACACATTTTCTTTTTCCACGCTCACATATTAGCTTCAAAAATTATGAAATTTGAAACCTAGCAATAACTTCTCATCCCGGATCCAACAAAAGTGGTTTCGTCGAATTCTGAGGTCGTATGCAAAATGGCCATTTTCACGGGCTATATAAATTCCATATCCACCCTTCCGAAAATTCATTCGGCCATAACTTTTGCTTTCCGCTATGAAAATTCGATTTTTCTGATTCGTTAGAAAGGTATTCACTAACAGATTTAAATATTTTTGGTTTCACTAAAATCCGGATTGTTTTGCACCCGGTACAGCCCGACAAAGTTTGAATTCAATTTTTGAAACTACAGCGCCTTTTCAAGCCTTGTTTATAATTATAATTAATTATATTCGTTTTCAATTGTCGATTCAACTAACTTTTCATTGCCATTAGCTAAAATATTTATTTTAAATATTTAAAATCCATTATTTTAGCCAATTTAAAATTTTTAAATTGGTTCAGATTTTCTGGGTCGTTACAATCTCCCCCACTTAAAACTTTTCGTCCCCGAAAAGGAACAAAGTCGAAAGTGGTTTGATAAATCTACAATCACACAACACAACTACCAATTTGTTTTTAACCTTCCAAAAATATACTAATCAAATCCTATATTCCTTTAAAAATCATTCAGAGTATAGAATAAATAGTGCACATCCGTGGGAAGAAAATAGCAACAGAATAGAGAATTAAATGGTAATGCAAAGTATGGTAAATGTACCTTGCACCAGAGTCAATCAGAGATATCCACTCGGCATCTAGGATAAGCTTTTAGAATGCTCTCCTCAGTTTCCCAAGTACAATCTCGCGGGTCTCCACTCCATTGCACTTTGACTAAGTGAACCTTCTTGTTCCTCAGCTCTTTGGTTTCTTTGCCGATGATCTTTAGCGGCTCTCTTCTCACAGCTAGTTCTGGAGTAATTTCAATATCCTGTTGAGCTGCTTCTTCCACGATCAAGTCTGGATCATGAACGTGCTTTCGAAGTTGAGATATATGAAATACATCATGAACTCCAGGCAACCATTCTGGCAATTTGACCCTATAAGCGAGAGTTCCGATCCGTTCCAGAATAGGAAACGGACCAATGAATTTGGGTGCCAACTTTCCAGTTTTACGGAACCAGATTACTCCTCTCATCGGCGATACTTTCAAATATACATAGTCGCCAACAGCAAAGGATATATCTCTTCTTCTCCTATCGGCATAGCTCTTTTGTCGGCTTTGAGCGGCGAGTAATCGCTTCTTGATAAAATCGACTTTGTCGGCGGCTTCTCGAATCATATCGGGACCCAACACAAGTCTATTTCCGGGTTCGACCCAACAAGCAGGAGATCGGCACGTTCTACCATACAATGCTTCGAATGGCGACATTGTCAGACTCGCCTGGTAGCTGTTGTTATAGGAGAATTCAGCCAAATGTAGATGGTCTTCCCATGATCCACCGAAATCTATAACACAAGCCCGCAATAGATCTTCTAGAATACGATTCACCCTCTCAGTCTGACCGTCTGTCTGAGGGTGATAAGCGGTGCTCAAGTTCAACTTTGTTCCCAGCTCGACTTGAAATGCTTCCCAGAATTTGCTAGTGAATATTGTATCTCTATCACTGACTATACTGAGCGGCACTCCATGTAGTCTAACTATTTCCCTGAAGTATATCTGCGCCAGACTCTGAGCATTTCTATTTGATCTGACAGGTATGAAATGGGCGGTCTTCGTGAAGCGATCTACGATCACCCAAATATTGTCTTTCCCTTTTCTGGTTCTGGGCAGACCATCAATGAAATCCATAGAAATATGTTCCCACTTCCAACCAGGAACTTCTAGCGGTTGTAATAATCCAGCTAGTTTCTGTTGGTCGCTCTTGACTAGTTGGCAAGTAGGGCATCGACTAACATATAAAGAGATGTCCCTCTTCATCGACTTCCACCAGAAAGTGCGTTTAATGTCATTGTACATTTTGCTTACCCCCGGATGGATACTAAGTTTTGACTTATGGCATTCATCCAGTACTTCCTTTCGAAGCTCAGGAATGTTAGGGACACAGATTCGACCTTTGAGCCTTAGAATCCTGTGACGGCCCGCCCCGCACCAGCCTGCATTTCCTCCGAAGGTGCGCTGTACACATGCCCGACTAGCACGGGACGGTCGCCAGAAGAAAGGAAAGAAGGGAATTAACTAAACGAGGGACCTGTAGAATGTCTCACAGCGCATGGAATAAAATATATTAACAACATACTTGACATAAAACAGGTGAGACAGTGCATAAGCTGATAACTAAAATCAACATCAATCATCAGAGCAGCGGAAATCCATATACAGCTTATTACAATTTTCCAAATTTACTATCTCTAAACAAAAGAAAGCTAAAGTAGAAGATACACCACCAATGCCCAAGAAGTGATCTTCAACAACACAGGGAGAATATTATGTATATAGTACGTGGAAGCCTCCTGCTCGTCTTCGGATCATCTACCCGTGCATCACCAGCTAACCTGTCTCTAGTCTGCTCGTGTGAGCACCCAGAGTAATAAGAGGAGACATAAAACTCTGGGTCAGACATAAAGCCTGGTATGAGCGATAAGCATCTAAACAGAATAATAACAGGTATACTAAACCATACCTGAACCTGGACCTGCAACCAAAGAGTTAGTACCACATACCGTACAATACTCTAAGGCGCCAGAATAAACAGTGTAAGAATACGGGGGTGGGGTGTGCATGTCACAATGATAGCAAGCAAATCATCCATAGCAACCATCCTCACATCTCTCACTCAGTGCGTAAAGCGTACGACATCTACCACTTTGGAACACTAGACAAACTGAGGTAACGACGAATCTCGACTTGTAGAAACCCTGCTATGACCAAGCTAAACATATGGAGTCATGACCAAACATTTCAATGACCCACTTCATTGGTTGTAGCCCTTGGTTCTACCGATGCCATAATGGCCCTGAATCCGTCTTCGTACCTCCTACCATAGTGGTCCAAAGCTATAGACATCGATAACCCCTTAACACGCGTCCCGCAGCAAAGCCCAACCATGAAGCGAACTCGTTGATTCCCATCTGAATCTTGAGTCCTAACTTCTCATTTGGACTTCCTTTGCATCTCGGGTTTTGATTGAATTGGAGTGGGTCTTCAGAAGAGTCATCGCGTAGTAGTAATAGCCCACGTACGGTTCGGTTCGGCGCTCCTCGTCTAGATCGGTTCGGTTCGGTGTTCATCTCTTCATTCAACTCGGGTCGGATGCTCCACTTCGGGTCGGGTCGGTGTCCTCCGGGTCGGGTCAGTGTCCTCCTCCGGGTCGGGTCAGGTTGCTTTCTTCCTTCCAGTTCTTCTTCGATCAGCTCCCTCTTTTCTATCCACTCCGATCCGATCCGATCCCTTCACCTTCTCCCGCTGTAGCCTTCCATTCTTAGGTCGATCCGTTCTGGTCTCCACTATTCTTCCGATCCGATCCCCTTGTCCACTCCAAGTCTAAGCAAACGGCCTTCCTTCTCGCCAAGCCTCCTATGTGCCTAACTCCGGTTCGGGTCGGGTTTCTTGCCCAGTTCACATTTCCGATCCGAGCCCCCATCCGATCCGATCCGGTTCGGAACCTGCACACTTCTGCAACTTCCAGCAAGCTTTCTACGCCATTCGACGACGTTTTCGACCAATTTAACTATTCTAATCAATCATAAAACATACCATAGAGTCATAGCAACATGTAATAGCAACCACAAACACCAACCAACAATCCAAATGAATCAAAATAGATCAAAAGTGGCTAAAACCTCACATTTTCCTAAAATCCTTCTTAATCATGTTTAAGCACATACTTAGTAAAACACATCGAAATTATCTCAAATTTCTAACAGAGCCTTAAAACATTATTTTAGAATTTTAGGAATTTTTCCAGAATTTATTTACGTATAAATTCGCTAATCTTCACTAATTACCCTTAGTTACCGTAATTAGTGCAAAAACTATGCAAATCACTCACCTTTGCCACAACTAAAACCCCAAAACTGAAATATTCTCTGATTTGGCGCTGTTCCCAATCTTACACAGGAGCTCTACCTCGGTTCTTGTGCTAATACTCCTTGATTTGGTGTTTGCTAAGCCTAATCTTCAATTAGAAAGTGATTTTTGGGTGTTTTAGAGAGATTTAGAGAGTGGAGGCCATGGCTAGGTCAAGAGGAATGAAAGTGGCGGCTGGAAAATGTCTAAAGAAATGTTTTCTAACCCTAATCAGCCCCTATATACCCCTAAACCCGAAATTCCCCTCTGGGCCTAGCTGCTAATCACCCTGTTAAGCCCAATTAAGCTGTTTTTCACCATCTGAAACTTGTTTCAGCCATATCTCCCAAACGGTGAGTCCGTTTGGCTAATGTGACCACTCTACGGAAAGAGAAACCATCATCCGAAGCCAATGGAAGTGGTTTCAAGCCAAAATTCCTTTCCAGTCAAAAGTTATGGCCAAAACAGTGCCAACTAGGGGTAAAATGGTCAATTAAAAATCAGGAAAAATCATGAACATGGGAAATGACCCCAATAGTCGTCTCCCAAAGTTACATGACCATACGACTTCGTATGTGAAAGAAAGAAATATCCTACGATCCTATGATGCGTAGAATGCGGGTCGTTACACTCTCCCCCCCTTAAGAAATTTCGTCCTCGAAATTCCTTAACCCAAAACATACAAAAGATCCCGCATGCCTAACAACCACATACAACAATCAAACATGCAAAACAAGCCTATCCTAGCATGCGGAAAACTAAATCGAAGTCAAAATCTTACCAGGCAAAGAGTTCTGGATACTTCTTCCTTATGTCCTCCTCTGTTTCCCAAGTACAATCATTCTCGTCCTCGCTCCACTGTACCTTGACTAGCTTCACCGCCTTCCTTCGAAGTTGCTTCAAGTCGTACGCGACAATACGGGCCGGCTTACGGTTCCCAACCGCCTCGGGTTCTACTTCGAAGTCCTCTAACTGATCAGGTGAAATAGTCATATCTGAGTCGTGAACGAACTTCTTTAGTTGGGAAACATGAAATACGTTGTGAACTCCCGCCATCTTCTCCGGTAAGTCAATTCTATATGCCAAATTCCCGACTAGTTCAAGAACAGGGAATGGACCAACAAATCTTGGTGCTAATTTGCCTCTCCTGCCAAATCGTATTACGCTCTTCAACGGAGAAATCTTGACAAACACCAAGTCACCAACGGAGAATTTTAGATCTCTTCTCCTCTTATCAGCATAACTCTTCTGCCTATCTTGGGCTGCCTTCATTCGTTGTTGAATGATCTTGATTTTATCTGAAGTTTCCCTCACCACGTCTGGTCCAAGCATAAACTTCTCGCCAGTCTCTATCCAACATGATGGTGAGTTGCACGGTCTTCCATACAAAGCTTCAAATGGAGCCATACCGATACTGGATTGGTAACTATTATTATATGCAAACTCTACTAGATGCAAATGGTCATCCCATGATCCACCAAAATCCAATATACATGCTCTCAAGAGATCTTCCAAAATACGATTCACCCTTTCCGTCTGACCGTCGGTCTGAGGATGATATGCGGTACTGAGATGTAACTCTGACCCTAGAGCCTCTTGTAAGCTCTTCCAAAACCCACTAGTGAACAACGGGTCTCGGTCGCTCACAATGCCTTTAGGTACTCCATGAAATCTCACTACCCACTTCATATACAATTCTGCTAACTTAGCTGCCGTTCTGGTCGATTTGACTGGTATAAACCTTGCACTTTTAGTCAGTCGATCTACAATTACCCAAATGCTGTCATGTCCCGATCTAGTCCTTGGTAAACCATCGATGAAATCCATCGAGACTTGCTCCCATTTCCATTCGGGAATTTCTAAGGGCTGTAACAACCCACTAGGCTTCTTTTGCTCGGCTTTAACTAGCTGGCAATTCATGCACTTGGATATAAACTTCCCAACGTCTCTTTTCATCCCTTCCCAGTAGTAAGTCTGCTTCATATCTCGATACATCTTGTTACCACCGGGGTGTATAGTCAGCTTTGAGTGATGACATTCTCTAAGCACTTCATCCCTCAATCCATTGACATTGGGTACAACAAGCTTTCCATTCTTTCTAAGCCATCTATCTCGATCAAGCCCATACTTGTTCATCTCCTCATCGATACCCATCTCTAACTTGGAGATGATCTCCAATAGGTTAGGATCGTCCCTCTGACTAGAGCCGATCCGTTCAATCAAAGTGGGTCTGATCGTCAAACTTGCTAACATTTCTGGATCCAATTCGCACTTTGGTCTGAAATCAAACCCCGCGATAAACTCCAGTTGCTTCCATTCAAGGAACATAGCCCCTAAGCTGGCATGTCTTCTACTCAATGCATCAGCCACCGCATTGCCCTTTCCCGGTGTGTATGCGATGTCAAAATCATAGGAAGCTAAGAACTCTAACCATCTCTGCTGACGGAGATTTAGATCCTTCTGGGAGAAAAGATACTTCAACGACTTATGATCTGTAAACAGCTCCAATCTTTCTCCCAAGAGATAGTGTCTCCACATCTTTAACGCGAACACGATCGCTGCCAATTCTAAATCATGGGTAGGGTATCTTCTCTCGTGCGGTTTCAATTGCCGACTTGCATAAGCTACCACCCTACCGCCTTGCATCAATACAGCACCCAGTCCGGTACCACAGGCATCCGTGTATACCCTCATCTCTTCATCCCCCTTAGGAATGACTAACACTGGTGCGCTTGTCAACTTGTCCTTTAGACTCTTGAATGCTGTAACACCCCGAATTTCAGTTAATGCTAAAATTCACTAATTGCAGAATAAATAATCTCAGATGTGAGAATTGGGGGAAACGGGCTGCGTCGTTGCGTTTGTCTCGGAAAAATACGCAAAATAGAGTCCGAAATTTTGTAAATCGGAGTCCGTATGGCCCGGTTATGGCCCAATGAAGTTTATAGGAAAATTCAAAGTTCAAAACATATTTAAAATTCAAATTCAGATTTGGAGATTAGGACCAGCGGGGGGTCAGGCGGGAAATTTTCCCGCCCTAGCCATGTCGACAGGGCTGTCGACAGGCCTGTCGACTTGGTCGAGGCCAAGTCGACTGCCCTGTCGACTTGCCTGTCGACACAGGGTGTCGAGCCAATTGACCTGGGTGCACCAGGTCTGGTTTTCTGGCTGGTTTGGGCTGAGTTCTGGAAACTTCCTAAATCTGACGGACCTAATCTAACCTAGGGTTAATCCTATGGTCTAAAACACACCCTAATCCTATAAATACACCCTAATGCAAGCCTAATCCATACTAAAAATAGAATTGATACCATCATGCCGCCAAAATCAAACTTAGGAGGAGCCTCCACTAGTTTATGAAGAAAGTTGCAAGCTAATCAACCTCTAATCATCATCTTCCTCAAATATTGCAACTAGTTCTACTTCATAAGTTTGCTAATCTTGGTTTTGGTGAGTTTCTATCACTTTAATAACCAATTGCTAAATTAAGTAGATGAGATATGATGAGATCATGCGGTTTTGTATGCGGATTAGTGGGTTTTAAGTCATATGATATGATGTTAGTTTGCTAATCTATGTTTAATTTTAACCCTATGTTTATGCAAGTTAAGTATGTGGGTTTATGCAAGTTAAGTATATGGGTTTATGCAAGTTAAGTATGTGGGTTTATGCAAGTTAAGTGGTGGGTTTTATGCATGCTAAGCATTGGGTTTTATGCATGTTAAGTATTTGATTTTATGCATGCTAAGTGTTTGGTTTTATGCATGCTAAGTACTTGATTTTATGCATGCTAAGTATTTTGTTTTATGCATGCTAAGCATTGGGTTTTATGCATGCTAAGTATTTGACTTTATGCATGCTAAGTATTTGATTTTATGCATGCTAAGTGTTTGGTTTTATGCATGCTAAGTACTTGATTTTATGCATGCTAAGTGTTTGGTTTTATGCATACATTATGACATGCAAGTTTACCCTTTTTATATAAGATGCATACATATGCAAGATGACACCTTTGTATGCTATGCATACATATGCATGTTTACCCTATTTATGATGCAAGTCACATATGCAAGTTCACCCTTTGTATAACCTATGAACACTTATGCAAGTTACCTTTATATGACATATGTGTATTCATGCAAGTTGGGTTATTTAATGATGCTAGTTGGGTTTAATATCATGATGCAAATTGACACCCCTTAAACCCATGTTAACGCTAAAGTATGCTAAGTGAAACCCATGATATTTGTGATGAATCTTCCCTTATAAAATATGTCATGTTAGCATAGTACGTGGGGAACGATGGGGTTAATATACACTTAATAAAATTGTGTAAAAATACCATTAAGTGGATTAACATAATTGGGAATTTACCTATTAAGTTAGGTCTACCCATATTATGGAATTGGGAATTTACCTATTGAGTTAGGTCTACCCATATTATGGAATTGGGAATTTACCTATTGAGTTAGGTCTACCCATACTATGGAATTGGGAATTTACCTATTGAGTTAGGTCTACCCATATTCTTGAAAACTTGAACATTAATTAGGGATAATTAATATGAATTATGAGGGTGATTAATTAGGTGTAATTAATCGACTAAGACACGAGGTTGGACTCAGTTGTAGCGTAAAACTGCCCGGACCCAACCGGCTTAACCAGTTGCTACAAATGTTAGCCCAATGTGAGAGGTCTTAGGCACAAACTAAATACGTGATTAATGTAAAGACACGAGGTTAGACTCGGTTATGACATAAGGCTGCCCGGAACCAACCGGCTTAACCAGCGGTCATAAAAGATAGTCTAATGTGAGAGGTCTTTATGAGGATCGCGGTCTTAATTAATTAAGAAAAACTTAACCATATTAGCATGTAGATGGACATGAGGGGTTAAGTGGGTGCCTTAGGGGGCATGAGGAAATCTAGTGGGGGCCTTGTGTGGCAATTGAAATACGATTAGATGACTTAACCAAATTTTAAACATGTAAGTGGACATGATAACTAAATGGGTTAAGTGGGATACACTAGATAGAGAGACAAGCTTAGGTGGGTAGCTTGTGGGGGCCCATTACAACCGGTATCCCATACGTATCTTTGTGAGCTCGGCCCATGCCGAGGACGGGACACACATACTGGGTTTGTCTATAAGAGGCCAAAACGGGTTAGCGGTGGCAACGCAAGTCCAACGGGTTTCATATGCGTGTGTGGGCCCGGGCTGGTAGCTAAGACGTTGTTGCATCGTGTAGGTATAAACCGTGCATCAGTGTTATTATCAGGTTGCCACTTTGGGGAATGATACACCCCACGGTGGGACCAGCACGGATATCTACGTTAGGGAGCCGATCGCTTGGGAGTAGTGGGTACACCTAGTGGAGATAGGGGCAGGCGGCACCTATGTAGTCAGCTAGGGGTACACGAAACTACTGGGTAATTTGCTAGGTCCTTGGGAGGGATCAACCTTTAAGTAGGAAGGACTGGTGTGGTGCAGTGTAGTAAGTATCCTTGGGTGGGTAGATGCGTCTTTACGGTTATCTTAGTTTATCCTAAGTCTACCAAGCTGCTTAGCGTAGCCATTCATCCCCAGTCGTTACCGTATATCAACTTATGTCTTCTCTGGTTACTTTAATGATTGTATTGTTAAAGTTATAGGACTCGCTCAGACTTATGTCTGACCCCGTTGTTTTTATCTTTTTCCCAACCCTCAGGTTCTCAGAGTGGGCCCAGTACGAGTGGGCTTTGATCAGGCTGCTTTATTCTCTTTTGGAGCTTGGACCATAGGAGTAAAGCTCAGCTTATCCTTTTCTTTTATGGCTATCAGTTCATGTATTGGGATTATGTATTTTTATTTATCAGGATGGATATTTTGTACTTGACTCTTGTTATGGTTTTTGTGATGTAACCAAACATGTTTTACTTTCCGCTGCAATGAAATGATGTTTTACATTTTCAAGTATTACTTATATCTGTCTTGTTGTAATTTTTCTGTTCTATATTCACTTAAAATACTCCACCGATGTTATGGCATTCCTCTACAGAGTGACCATAGCGGGTGTGGGGTGTTACAAATGCATTCTCGCACCTTTCATCCCAGACAAAAGCTTGATTCTTCTTGGTCAACTGGGTCAATGGTGCTGCTAACTTGGAGAAACCTTGGATAAACTTACGATAATATCCAGCTAATCCCAAGAAACTTCTTACATCTGTTGCATTCTTGGGCGTAGGCCAATCTTGTACCGTAGCCACCTTTGCTGGGTCCACGACAATACCATTCTCTGATACAACATGGCCCAAGAACCTCACTTCCCTCTTCCAGAAGTGACACTTAGAAAACTTTGCTTTCAATTGGTGTCTTCTCAACACCTCCATCGCTACTCTTAGATGTTCCTTGTGTTCTTCCTCTGACCTCGAATAGACCAAAATATCATCAACGAACACAAGGACAAACTTATTCAACTGATCTCTGAATACCCTATTCATAAGATCCACAAAATATGCTGGGCATTGGTCAGCCCGAATGGCATGACCAACCACTCATAAAATCCAGACGGCGTTCGAAATGCCGTTTTAGCTATACTCTCAGCTTCCACTCTAAGCTGATGAAAACCTGTCGCGAGATCCAACTGAGAAAATACTCTCGCGCCACTCAACTGATCGAACAAATCATCTATCCGCGGTAGAGGATACTTGTTCTTCCTCGTCACTTTATTCAACTCGCGGTAGTCTACACACAAACGAAGGGAACCATCCGCCTTGGTAGCAAACACAACTGGTGCTCCCCATTCAGAAACACTCCTTCTGATAAATCCCTTCTTCAAAAGATCCCTGACTTGCACCTCGAGCTCTCGCTGCTCCCTCGGTGCCATACGACGAAGGGGCATCACTATAGGCCTGGCATCCTTTACTAAATCAATACGAAACTCAATCTCTCGGTGTGGTGGAAGCCCGGTCACTTCTTCGAAAACATCCGGATACTGGCCAACCACGGGCAAACCTGACAACTCACTATGCGGAATGTCGAGGGAGTTTAGAAAACTAGCCAATACCCCCTTACTGGGTAGACCACCAAACACTATCCTCCACCCATCATCCACTCTAGCTGTCACTAAGAAGCCCTCACAGTCTACCACCACCCCGTATCTTTGGAGCCAATCTACTCCCAAAATAATGCCAAACCCAGTAAAGCCCAAAACAAAGCAATCACAAACAAACATGCATCCATGACTCGATAGAACCACATTACGACAAATCATGCTAAGGCTAGTCGAACCACCAATCGGGTTCGTCACTACTAAAGGTCTATCGACAATCTCGGGCTCCAATCCCAACCTATCTACCAGGTCACTAGATATGAAAGAACTGGAAGCTCCGGTATCAAATAAAACTCTAACAGGAACATCGTAAACAGAAAGCATACCTTGAATGACGACATTCTTTCCTTTCTCCGCCGCAGTTGGAGCATTTGACGAAGAAGGAATAGCATTAAGGGCATATGCTTTCACCATTTGCTTTTCTTTGGGGGGTTGCGGACATTTGTCCTTGTGATGTCCCATCTGGCCACAGTTGAAGCACTTCCTATCCGCTGGCTTGGCCCGACAATTACTAGCATAATGGCCCTTCTTACCACAGCTGAAGCACTCAACATCTTGCTTATTCTTTTTCTTCTGGCCGTCCTTAGTCTGATTATGCTTTCTCTTATTCTGAGAACCACTTGCTTGTGGCTTTGGCTCATCTGCGGATGCAACCTCAGTCTTCGGCTTAGGGTAGAGACTTTCTGATCTTAATGCTTTCCCCACAATCGATTCAAACGTCTCATCGATGTGGTTAATAAGCTTTTCCCCCAAGTACTGATCCAAACCAGTTATGAATTTCTCATTCTTTTTCTCCGCAGTATCAATAAGAGATAACCCATATTTTGACAAAGTGTCAAATTCAGCAATATACTCCGAGACAGCTCTGCCATTCTGCTTGAGCTCCAAGAACTTCTTAAACAGCACTGACTTCTGAGCAGCTGGAATGAACTTCTCGCTAAAGCGAGCCTTAAACTGCTCCCAAGTAATCTGATCTTCGGGAGTAGCTGCCTTTATAGCATTCCACCAATTCATTGCCTGCCCTTGCAGCTGACGGGACGCTAGCTTTCTCTTCATCGCATCCTCGATACCCAAATCCTCGAAGATACGTTCGCAACTATCCACCCAATCCTGAACATCTGTAGCCGACTCTGTTCCATGGAACGGCTTCCCACCAAGGCTAGTATAATCCTTATTCAGCTTGGCGAAGTCGACTCTTGGCGCCTGCACTATTGGACCACCACCATTTCCACCATTGGGAGCTGCCCTCTGTACATCTCTAAGCATCTCTCTCATGAGGTCGGTAAACATCATCCTCATGTCAGCAGCATTCCCATTGTTGGCTCCCCTACCAGCACCTCTAGTATATCGGCTCATCGTCAATCTGAAAAAGGAAATGATTAACGACTCCATAGTGGTGCTAGTGCAGTACGACTTCATCCTTATACTACTAATAGTATATATATATAGCTTTTAAAAACCAAAGTAATCACAAATACGCTCTCTCGTATACGTATATTATCTCTCCCTGATAACTTCCCTAGGTTAACTACGCAACCTAGAGCTCTGATACCAAGTGTGACGGCCCGCCCCGCACCAGCCTGCATTTCCTCCGAAGGTGCGCTGTACACATGCCCGACTAGCACGGGACGGTCGCCAGAAGAAAGGAAAGAAGGGAATTAACTAAACGAGGGACCTGTAGAATGTCTCACAGCGCATGGAATAAAATATATTAACAACATACTTGACATAAAACAGGTGAGACAGTGCATAAGCTGATAACTAAAATCAACATCAATCATCAGAGCAGCGGAAATCCATATACAGCTTATTACAATTTTCCAAATTTACTGTCTCTAAGCAAAAGAAAGCTAAAGTAGAAGATACACCACCAATGCCCAAGCAGTGATCTTCAACAACACAGGGAGAATATTATGTATATAGTACGTGGAAGCCTCCTGCTCGTCTCCGGATCATCTACCCGTGCATCACCAGCTAACCTGTCTCTAGTCTGCTCGTGTGAGCACCCAGAGTAATAAGAGGAGACATAAAACTCTGGGTCAGACATAAAGCCTGGTATGAGCGATAAGCATCTAAACAGAATAATAACAGGTATACTAAACCATACCTGAACCTGGACCTGCAACCAAAGAGTTAGTACCACATACCGTACAATACTCCAAGGCGCCAGAATAAACAGTGTAAGAATACGGGGGTGGGGTGTGCATGTCACAATGATAGCAAGCAAATCATCCATAGCAACCATCCTCACATCTCTCACTCAATGCGTAAAGCGTATGACATCTACCACTTTGGAACACTAGACAAACTGAGGTAACGACGAATCCCGACTTGTAGAAACCCTGCTATGACCAAGCTAAACATATGGAGTCATGACCAAACATTTCAATGACCCACTTCATTGGTTGTAGCCCTTGGTTCTACCGATGCCATAATGGCCCTGAATCCGTCTTCGTACCTCCTACCATAGTGGTCCAAAGCTATAGACATCGATAACCCCTTAACACGCGTCCCGCAGCAAAGCCCAACCATGAAGCGAACTCGTTGATTCCCATCTGAATCTTGAGTCCTAACTTCTCATTTGGACTTCCTTTGCATCTCGGGTTTTGATTGAATTGGAGTGGGTCTTCAGAAGAGTCATCGCGTAGTAGTAATAGCCCACGTACGGTTCGGTTCGGCGCTCCTCGTCTAGATCGGTTCGGTTCGGTGTTCATCTCTTCATTCAGCTCGGGTCGGATGCTCCACTTCGGGTCGGGTCGGTGTCCTCCGGGTCGGGTCAGTGTCCTCCTCCGGGTCGGGTCGGGTTGCTTTCTTCCTTCCAGTTCTTCTTCGATCAGCTCCCTCTTTTCTATCCACTCCGATCCGATCCGATCCCTTCACCTTCTCCCGCTGTAGCCTTCCATTCTTAGGTCGATCCGTTCTGGTCTCCATTATTCTTCCGATCCGATCCCCTTGTCCACTCCAAGTCTAAGCAAACGGCCTTCCTTCTCGCCAAGCCTCCTATGTGCCTAACTCCGGTTCGGGTCGGGTTTCTTGCCCAGTTCACATTTCCGATCCGAGCCCCCATCCGATCCGGTTCGGAACCTGCACACTTCTGCAACTTCCAGCAAGCTTTCTACGCCATTCGACGACGTTTTCGACCAATTTAACTATTCTAATCAATCATAAAACATACCATAGAGTCATAGCAACATGTAATAGCAACCACAAACACCAACCAACAATCCAAATGAATCAAAATAGATCAAAAGTGGCTAAAACCTCACATTTTCCTAAAATCCTTCTTAATCATGTTTAAGCACATACTTAGTAAAACACATCGAAATTATCTCAAATTTCTAACAGAGCCTTAAAACATTATTTTAGAATTTTAGGAATTTTTCCAGAATTTATTTACGTATAAATTCGCTAATCTTCACTAATTACCCTTAGTTACCGTAATTAGTGCAAAAACTATGCAAATCACTCACTTTTGCCACAACTAAAACCCCAAAACTGAAATATTCTCTGATTTGGCGTTGTTCCCAATCTTACACAGCAGCTCTACCTCGGTTCTTGTGCTAATACTCCTTGATTTGGTGTTTGCTAAGCCTAATCTTCAATTAGAAAGTGATTTTTGGGTGTTTTAGAGAGATTTAGAGAGTGGAGGCCATGGCTAGGTCAAGAGGAATGAAAGTGGCGGCTGGAAAATGTCTAAAGAAATGTTTTCTAACCCTAATCAGCCCCTATATACCCCTAAACCCGAAATTCCCCTCTGGGCCTAGCTGCTAATCACCCGGTTAAGCCCAATTAAGCTGTTTTTCACCATCTGAAACTTGTTTCAGCCATATCTCCCAAACGGTGAGTCCGTTTGGCTAATGTGACCACTCTACGGAAAGAGAAACCATCATCCGAAGCCAATGGAAGTGGTTTCAGGCCAAAATTCCTTTCCAGTCAAAAGTTATGGCCAAAACAGTGCCAACTAGGGGTAAAATGGTCAATTAAAAATCGGGAAAAATCATGAACATGGGAAATGACCCCAATAGTCGTCTCCCAAAGTTACATGACCATACGACTTCGTATGTGAAAGAAATAAATATCCTACGATCCTATGATGCGTAGAATGCGGGTCGTTACAAATCCCATCATTATCAACTTGAAAACTCGAGGGTTCGCCTTGTTGAATTATCTCTCTGATCTTCTGAATGAAGTGATCATCCTCCTGAAAAGCTGATATTTTATCTATCAATGAAGTCGTGATAATAAAACTGGCGATCATCTCATTCTTTCGGCTTAACGCATCGGCCACGACATTGGCTTTTCCTTGAGTATATATAATTTCAAAGTCATATGCTGCAAGAAACTCTAGCCAACGTTGCTGCCTCAGATTCAGGTCCTTCTGAGTGAACAGGTATTTTAACGACTGGTGATCTGTAAACAGTTCAAATCTCTCACCCAGAAGATAGTGTCTCCAGATTTTCAAAGCGAACACAATAGCCAATAACTCAAGATCATGAGTTACGTAGTTCTTTTCGTGCGGCTTCAGTTGGCGGCTAGCATAAGCAATCACTTGGCCCTTTTGCATTAACACTGCGCCAAGGCCTTCTCTAGAAGCATCGGTCTAGACTTTTAAATCCTGGTTGTCATCGATGATGGTTAACACTGGAGCAGTTGTTAATCTCAACTTTAGCTCTTCAAAAGCCTCCTCACTTTCTGGAGTCCATTTAAACTTAGAGTGCTTCTTCGTAAGCTTTGTTAAATGACCAGATATCTTCAAAAAGTTTTAAACGAACTTCCGGTAATAGCTAGCCAATCCGAGAAAACTGCGGACTTCAGTGAGAGTACAGGGTTGTTTCCAATTTTGAATAGCTGTGATTTTGCTTGGATCCACAGCGATTCCGTCTTTCGATACGACGTGGCCTAGAAATTTCACTTCATCTTGCCAGAATATACATTTGGAAAACTTTGCTTTCAATACATTCCTTCTCAGAATTTCTAGAACTTGTTCCAGATGCCTTTCATGTTCGGCTTTTGATTTAGAGTAGATTAAAATATCGTCAATAAAAACCAGAACAAATTTATTCAATACTCCTCTGAACACTCTATTCATCAGATCGACGAAGTAAGATGGAGCGTTACATAAGCCGAATGGCATTACTAACCACTCGTAGAATAAGTCGGGACCTCTGAATGCTGTCATTGGAACACACTCTTCGGCAATTCGAAGTTGATGGAAGCCTGTAGCTAGGTCCATTCTTGAGAATACTTGTGCTCCATTTAATCGATCCAACAAATCATCAATCCGCGGCAATGGATATTTGTTCTTTATTGTCTGCTTGTTCAGATCACGATAATCCACACATAACCGTAGAGTACCGTCAGATTTTGGGACAAAAACCACTGCTGCTCCCCAATAAGAGAAACTGGGCCTGATCAGACCTTTCCATACTAGCTGTCGTGTTTGACTGTCAAGTTCTTCTTTCTCTTTCAAGGACATTCTTCGAATAGCGTGAACTACCGACCTTGCATTGGGAATCAAAGCAATCTTGAAATCTATTTCTCTTTGCGGAGGTAAGCGAACAACTTCCTCGAACACATCCGCATAGTTCTTGACGACAGGAATATCTTTCACTAGGTCGGGAATATTCTCTGTGATTTCAGGGATATTTTCTATTTGGGCTGGAGAGACATTCAATGCTGCCCAGAACTCCTTTCTATTAGCATTCTGACCTTCACAGGGAATGGTTATATAATCACCTGATTTAATCTTCGCCTTTATGACTCTGTCGGCACATTTAACTTCAGCTTCATATTTGGTCAACCAGTCTAACCCCAAGATAAGATCAAACTCTTTAAAATTCATGACGACTGCGATGGTAGGAAATCGATAACGGGAGAAAGAAACCGGCACTCCACAAATCCAACTGAGATCAATGGAACCCCCAACCGGATTCTGGACAGTCATTGGTTCCTTCAGCCTTTTCAAATTCAAATCCAGTTTCTTAGCTGCATCCTTTGAAATGAAGCTCCGTGACGCCCCTGTGTCAAACAGTACTTTGACTGGAATGTTTTTGACAGTAAGCATTCCTTCTAAAACATCAGCCCTTTCTTGACTTGTTGAGGGATCAGAAGTTTCTGCCACTTCATTCACTTGAACTACTTCGGGCTTCTTTAAGAGCCAGCAATCCTTTGCAAGATGACCAGTCTGCCTGCATTTACTGCAACCTCTTTTCTCTTGGAAATTCTTCTCTGATTTAGATCCACTCTTGAATCGTTTCTTTAGAGATCTGCAACTTATCGAGAGATGTCCTTGTTTATTGCAGTTAGAGCATACAGTTGTCGTTACTGGTTTCTTCTCAGATTTGGCCCTTTTTCTCTTGGCACTGGGCTTCTTACTGACATCAGACTTTGTACTGGCCTCAGGACGATCAGTTTCAGACTCACTTCTATTAGTAGAGCTGACTTCTTCTTCGTACTGTAGCATACCTTTCCTGTCGAGATCTTCATACTGATAAGCCATATAAATCATTTCTGAGAAAGGAAGCTTCACGTTCCTCATTACACTATTCTGATATTTTCTTTGAAGCCCATGAATAAATCTAAGATTCTTCCTCTTTGGGTCCTTGATCAGATGTGGAGCAAAGTGAGAAAGTTCGTTGAATCTCTTATGATATTCTGGGATGGTCATATCACCCTGTATCAGATAAGAAAATTCGTCGCATAATCGCTCGGTCGCTTCTGGAGGGGTAAATCTTTCTAAGAAAATCACTTTGAATCTGTCCCAGGTGATATCACCTTCTGGATTATCTTTAATAACTGAATCCCACCAAAACAAAGCTTCTTCTTTGAGCGCCCAAGACGCCAGTAATCTTTTCTGATCGTCTCTCAGCTTTAAGCCCTCAAAGATTTTCTCTGCAGAACGAATCCAAGCTTGTGTTTCCATAATGGACTCCTTGCCTAAGAATGGCGATCCACCAAGATTTCGAAATCTCTTGAATAGAACTTCTATATCGGATTCTGGCGGCGGGAGCATAACTGGCTCATTAGCTGGTCGAGCCAAACGATTATTTCTTCTGTTCCCGTCACTCATTTTCTAGTACGTCTGCAATTAGCAGACAAAGTGTCAGGTCAACAGAAAAGATATTTCAAAATATAGAGACAAATACTTGAATGTAAATGTGGCTATCGAGGTGCAATTTCATTCTGCTTTACTTATACTAGGATATTGCTGATCCTATCTGTATAGTGTTACCCGTCCTAGAACACTACTGGTTCTATTTGTGACGAGTTCATTCAAGTGTCATATTCCAGAACTAAGCTTAACCAAAGCTCTGATACCACGTTGAGACGACCCCAAATCCCGTTCTGACGGAGACAAGGGTTATCTTTGGAATATAACACAAAACAGATAATAGTAGAACAAAATAAATAAATACACCAGATAATGAACAATATAATATACTGGATAAAAGTAATCATCAGAGTTATAGAATATACAGGATCATACTTAGTAAAAATACAGTTCAGCTATACATAAATGTCTACAGTGGAAAACAAACATAATATGTACAATAGGAGCTGAACAGCATAAAAAGAGATAAATGATAGAATCCATCTTCAGCTCCAGCTATCCAGAAAGAACCAGCTAAACCTAAATACAAGGTTGCCCGTGTAGAAAAAGGGGCACCCGAGTTTGAAAGTGAAACAAACTACGAGTCAGTCATGGGACTGGTATGAGAAATCTACTCAACACATATATAATTTGGCTAATCACAGGACCACGCCACTTTCGTGGAACGGGTTTACTCCATTTGATTGCCAGTGCTTTAAAACAAATCTTTCTTTTAAACATCGCTATGCTTTTTATAAAAATGAAGCCATTATAAGACTCAGTTCCCATCACACAATGCAACGCAAACCGAAGGATAGAGTTTTTACCTTATAACGGCCAAAATATGCTTGATACGAATAAAACAAAGGCATTTGACATTATTGCTAGTGTTTATATGTTTTTGAAAACAATTTCAAATCATAACTATCAATCATAGACGGCATGGGTACCATACATCATGTCGCCATATATATATACAATCAAAACCGCACGATGTCGTATTTGGAAATTGGATTTCCGTCATGAACCAAGGCAAAAGATAGTCCTTACCGAATTCGTGACTCTCTAGCCCGAGCCACAGGATCAGAACGCATCAACCCTTTAGATCGTCAGGGTCGGTCCACCGATGTGGATTATTATGCCTGAACAATACGTTTCCCCGCCCTTTGGGGCGTAAACGAGCCAACGAATGACTCCATCGGACCCGGATCGTGCGATCAAACCGAGGCGCCTTGCAACAGCAACAACCACATAGGTGAAAAGTATATAAATGTCAGGGCTGGTAGGTCACTGACACCACCGTAGCTAGAAAGAAACGCATGCCCTCCCTGAGGTCCTTCTCCCGTTTCTGGTCCATACCGGGTGTGAGGCTCGCGAATTTACGTTATACACAAAGCTACGCCACACAGGCGGTGCTTTGATCATCACCACAAGACTTTGCTTTTCAACAGAAGCCCTGATCACTGCATCTTAGCATGCCACACAGGCAATTCATGCCGTGCGACTGATATCCATCGATATACAACCTCTGAGCTCGTGCGTCTCAGAGAAGGGCGTTAAGCAAATGAATAAATCCTCCGCCGCCAAACAGATGTATATTTAATAGAGATCAATCAACACAGAATAAAATCCAATGTCAGACACACAGTCCATTTACAAGTCCGTTCTGGGTCCAAACGAAGCCGGAGGCACTAAATACCTCGCAAACCCATCGATCACCACGTACGTCTGGACGATCACCACTCATTATCCATATTTCAGGATGCCTCCCAATCAGGACCTCGGTTACCATCCAAACGAGGTGAAGATCTTCGGTCTTCGACCATCATCTTCATCTTCGACTTTCAATCGTCGGTCAATTATTTGAAATGAGAACTAACTCGGCCTTTTCAAATAATTCACGTATATTTAGAATTTCAAATCAATTTATTTCAATGGTTAAATTATTCGACAACACCAATTGTGTTCTTTAATGTAATTTTCACACCAAACACATTCAACCATCAAAAGCCACATAAATCGAGCAAATTCAGTTTATTTCCATTCCATATCGTTTATGATATTTTATTACGATTTATCGCTATTTTTATTTATTTTAAAATAGCCAATTTATTCAAAACGACGCTTCGGGCCATAGCGCGGCCGTGGCGCTGTTTTTCTTCAGATTTGATTTACACATATATGAAAATCTAACCGTTGGATCTTCATAAAATTTACATCATTAGAAATGTCTTTTCAAAACGAATCCAACGGTTCTAGTTTCGGGAAAATCCGACGGTCGGATCTCCCGGTACAACCGTTTGAAGTTTCGATTTCAAAATACGAACTACAGCGCCGTTATTCGATTAAATATAATTATATTTATATATATATATATAAATATAATCGTTTCTGGCGCTGTTTTTCTTCAGATTTGAATTAAACATTCCAGACATTCCAACCGTTGGATTTTTACAAGGTTGGTGCCGTTGGGAAGATATTTCCAAGGCGAACCCGACGGTTGAGGTTTCGCGAAAATCCAATGGTCGGATTTCCCGCACTAGTTGTTTGAAATCACGGTTTCAAAATATGAACTCCACGGCCTCGTTTCGTTTTAATTTTATTTATATTTATATATTTATATAAATATAGTTCATTCAATGATTTCAATATCGTTTTCACTTCAAATATTTCACTAACGCCTTAAAATTTTGGAAAATTTCGCCATAACCTCCTTTGTATGGGAGGGCTGGGAAAATTCCCAAATAGCCACATGGGCTTCTCATGTCAAAAAGAAAAAGAAAAAGCCAAGCGGCTAGCCAACAGGCTCATAAAATCATCACCCAAACAAAACAGTAAATGTGTACCTATTTGTCGGGCACAAAATTTTATTCCTCTTCTCTAGCCCCTTTGCTATAACTTGTTTAATAAATATGCATGTACATATATATATTTCTTATCACTTATCATTTTCTATTCAACTTCATATTTGATTTCCATTTGGTTTAAAAACACCATTCATTCTAATGTTGCATGTATAGGCAAAAATCATATCATTAGCTAATTAATGAATATTTCAACTCATATATGTTTATTTGAACGAGTGGCTATTTTTAACACTTCACATTTCAACGATTCATGTATATAATAAAAGTGAGATTTTTATTGTAAAACAATTCATTTCAAAACACTATTATTCTATATAGTTTATATAGGTGATAAAAATAGGATTTTTCTTACAAAACAATCTCTTTTAAAAACGAGATTATTTTTCATATTCCATATAGTTGATAAAAGGTGATTTTTGTTATGAAACAATTTATTTCAAAATATGAATACCATTCAACACATGAATTTCTAATCAACGAATGAATATCGATTCAACACATGAAGGTTTTCTATAGTTTCTATATATAGATAAAAAAGTGATTTTTATATTTAAAACGTGAATACCATTCAACACATGAATTTCTAATCAATGAATAAATATAGTTTTAGCAATGAAAATAATTCAAACACATGAATATTATTCAAAATTTCGGCAGCATAACGGCAGGGTAGTTAAAACCGGGACCGTCCCTAGTACGGCTCCTCGCTCTACCTTAAAACCTCACGGTTTTTGACAATGGGAATCATGCATCTAGTTCGCACGCAGGCGGCATGTATATATTTATTTCATTTCCACAAACTAATCCTATGTAGTTTCAACCAAATATTTCTCAACCACAAACGGGTATTTTTCAACCACAATCAATCAATATCAACCACAAACAATGCCAAACAACCATTCGCTATCAATCAATTTTCACACCAATCACAATCAATAAATATCGTCCATGGTTTATGGACGAGGGGCGTATATATATATATATATATATATATATATAGCAATTCACTTTTATTTCAACACATATATAATTTTTACAACGCATATATAACTTATACGTCGAACATACAACTTATACAACGCTTATACATGAGGTGTACAACGCTTATATAACTCATACATCGACTATATAATTTATACATCGTCGTTTTCCATATTGTTTTTAAATCAGAAATCTCACATTGGGTTCCACTCCACCAAAAATAGCAGAAGGCTCAGAAAAATATGTGGTCTCTTCTAAAATGTAGAAGACGTCCACACAGTCACGATGTTTCCTGTTTCATCGAATTTCGTTAACATAGCAAAAAGATATGATTTTTCAAAGTTTGCAACGGTTTTAAACTGTTAAAATCAGTTTTAAATTAAAACAGCCGATACCTTTCAGAACTGTTCGAAACTAGGTTTCGATTTTTCGATCAATCCGTGCAATGGTTCCACGATCGGGTTGCGCAGGGTCGAAGAGCTACGTGAGGCGCACGTGCGCCAGGAAGGGGGGTCAACTCGGTGGCTTCTGGTGACGGCGGCGGCGGTTGGAAGCTCGGAACTTTCGAGCTCGATATCTCTTCGAATGATGCACGAAAAAATACAAACTACATATGGATTTGAAGATCTTCTTGAGCTCTTCAAAATCTTCAACTGGGGGAGGGGCTAATTTTGCTTGTGGGAGGAGAAACGGAGGAGAGAAGGCACGGGCGGTTTTCCGCCGTATATCGCGATCGGGGAGAGAGAAGCAGGGGGGGTCTGACGTGGACTAATTTTTTATTATTATTATTTATAAAGTTTTAAAATCCGAAAATACCCCTTGCCACCTACGAACACCAATCCAAGCCCAACGACTGTCGTCCCTAGCGTTTTACCCCCATTCCGAACATAATGGGATATGTTTCGTAGGCCCATTCGACTGTTTCAGTCAGTTTCCATTCAAATCGAAATATAAAACATTCAATATTTAATTTGAACGTACATTTCAATTTGCCAGGGCCACAAACTGATTCGAAGAATTCCAGAAAAATAAATCTAGCTATGTTTTGACGATACGGTCCCAACAAAACTAGTTTCGTCGAATTCTGAGACCGTTTGCAAAAAGGCCCATTTTTGGTCGATCCAATTTAACTATAATTGACCAAAACACATTTTCTTTTGCCACGCTCAAATATTAGCTTCAAAAATTATGAAATTTGAAACCTAGTAATAACTTCTCATCCCGGATCCAACAAAAGTGGTTTCGTCGAATTCCGAGGTCGTATGCAAAATGGCCATTTTCACGGGCTATATAAATTCCATATCCACCCTTCCGAAAATTCATTCGGCCATAACTTTTGCTTTCCGCTATGAAAATTCGATTTTTCAGATTCGTTAGAAAGGTATTCACTAACTGATTTAAATATTTTTGGTTTCACTAAAATCCGGATTGTTTTGCACCGGGTACAGCCCGGCAAAATTTGAATTCAATTTTTGAAACTGCGGCGCCTTTTCAAGCCTTGTTTATAATTATAATTAATTATATTCGTTTTCAATTGTCGATTCAACCAACTTTTCATTGCCATTAGCTAAAATATTTATTTTAAATATTTAAAATCCATTATTTTAGCCAATTTAAAAAATTTTAATTGGTTCAGATTTTCTGGGTCGTTACAAATACCATGGGTATAAGCTAAGAGAAACGAATTCCTCCGCCACCAACGTAAATACGTTTGAAATGATCAACTTACGTGATCCACCAGGTATACTCTGTCAGACATCCTTCCATACAGGTCGTCCTGGGACTGGACAAACCGAAGGCACTATTCAGTACATCCGTCTTAGGCACTGTTATCTAAGACTTATACAATAGCCCTTGCACTTTACTCCATAATCAATTATCTTTGGCATAAATGATTCGCAACGCTTATGCCAATACAGAGTGGTTCTTTGGATAATAATCCAACCGGTCTCTCCATATTAACAACGTTAAAATGGTCGAAAACTTCGATAGTCGATGAGTTAACTATCAAAGAAAAACACGTGTGCAAACAACGATATTATTTCCAAATGGAAATTATATCGATCAATCATCAACCATATACATATATATATATATTTTCATATTTACTTATTTTCTGTGTTTAGAAAATATATGTTATTAACACTGGAAAACATTTCCATTGTTTAATTACGTATCCCTATTCTTCCACAACTATCAGTCCCTGACTGTAAACTAGTATGAGAACAATTCTCTAAGTATAAACCCCGAAGGCCGAAACCAACATCAGATAGACACTTAGAAAACCATTCAATTTACTAATCTCTAGTTAGTTTCTAATCTTGTTTAACTCTATTTCGATTAACTCTAATTGAATAACTAATATTCGATTAACTAAATTCAATTAACTAATATTCGATTTAACTCCATTCGCTTAACTCTAGATCGCAGCGATCACAATGGTTACGCCTGATTCCCTCAGGAAACATCCGACCGTCGTAGGCTATCTACAGCCCAGCGAATTACGCTAGCAGTCGTGCTAAATGGAATCTCATCCCGAATAACTATGTATGTTTTACTCTAATCGATTAACTCTGTTCATTTCCTAAATATATATTCCCTTATCCTATTTATTTTCTAAATAAATATTCTCCTTTAAAATCTCTTATTTATAAAATCGGTTGGTTTTATAAAATTTCTTTATTTCAATATACGTTGAAATATTCCTTTTTACATCCCAGGGTCTTTTATATGATATTTAAAATATCGAATAACAATGATCAACATTGTTCTAACACACAGAATCCATAACAGATTATATATCACATCATATATTACAATACATGAACAGAACAATATTATAAATATTGAGGAGTCCAGTTGGACCCCTCCAACCTGTCTCCCTGCATCCACAGCTGTTACACAACATGATTGTCATCACTTTCAGTTCAATATGAATTATTCTGATAAACAGAATCAATATATAACTATCTAACTGTTTATATATTATATATATATATCATATTTCATTAACTGACTAGCAGTTCAATCAAACAGTCAACACACAGTCAATCAACCAATATTTAACAGTTCTAAAAATACAACATGAAATTATAAACTGTTCAGAGTTAGTGAGATTTACTCACATTGGACGATCATCGTTGATAACGATAACCATAGCTCGATTTGATTCAGACGGACAATTTATTTTTTGATAAATTGTGATGGACGCCAATTGACTCACGGTCAGTTCCATTGTATAGTGTCCGTCCATACGATCCCAACGAAACTTACAGTTTGTTAATCGGGCTTCGTACGAGCTAGATACAGTGTACACAAGTTAACATACTTTAAATAGAAACTTAAACTTTAAATAAAAAGGGCTTTACCCCCATTTATATCCGGCCCACTAACCCCCTCTCAGCCCAAACCCGCGTTCTGCCTCTTCTCCCTCAATATACCGATCGCACCAGCTCCTAGTTCCACCATTTTCCCTCGTTCGATCTTCAACTGCTCTTCCAATACTTGAGAAAATCACAAACTAATATTATCATTGAATCCCCCATTACAATCTCCATCTCCCCATCCTCACTTTGTGAAACTCGACGTCCCCTTGTGATTTCCATCACCAGCAGCTTCCTCGTAGGAACAAACATCGCGCACCCATTTTTGTAACCGGAATCCACAAAAACATCTCAACAGATGCTACTCGATCTGCCGATTCCAAAACAAATATTGAAACCTCGATCTGATGGTTCTATGACTCGCGAAGTCGAACCCTAATCCATGCTGTGTTAAAACAGTGAACCCCCAATGAAATCAAGCCAGTAAGAAGCATATGAGACTGAAGAGAATACCCACCGGGATCCAAAGATATACATATATAGTTTTATCGGATTTTAGTTGAATTGATTTTTTTGGATTTTCCATTGATTTTTTTCCTGCTGCGGTTTTGGGATAAGTGCGGGTTTTATAGGCTGTTGGGGTTGGTTTCGTGTGTGGCTGAGAAATGGTGAGTAGTGTCCTAGTTTATGTACACTAATATATTTTATTTTTATTTAATTTATTGTCGTATAAGTCTTTAAAAATTCCTGTGATCACTTATGATACCCAAAAATCACCAAACTGGACATGTAGCTAGAGTTTGACATTACGGTCCCAACGAAACTGGTTTCATCGAATTCTGACTTCGTATGCTCACACAGCGTATTTTTAACTATCAAAATACTAACTATTTTTCACTCTAAAAATCCGTACGACCACATACTGACTCTAAAAATCACCAAATTTGGAATCTAACAATAATTTGACATTGCGGATCCAACAAAATTAGTTTTGTCGAATTCCGACTTCGTTTTTAAAAGTGGCTATTTTTAAACCCCTAAATAGCCTATTTAAATATATAAATATATTTAAATATAATTACATTAAATATTAAAATTAAATATTAACGTCTATATTCACAGAAGAATACCGTACAGCTTCAGAATATTCCTATATGGATTTACAACTCGATATTACATCTTTAGAGTTGTATCGATGTTCGATTTCTATTTAAATCCTTATATAAAATATAATTAAATCGTTATGGTCAGGGCGCTGCATTTCTGAGAATTTGATTTGGACATAACTCAAAATCTGCATGACGAAATCCCGATATTTCTCTTCCACTAGAAAGATATACTTCACCAGCTCCACACGTATCTTGTTTCACAGAAATCCGATTTAAAACGAACCCTGTATACTCAGTTGAAGTTCAAATTGCCAAATAGCGAACTGCCGCGTCGTTACACGCTCTATTTTAATTATAATATAATTATACGTTCAAACAATCGTTATTTGAATATATTCGTTAATATAATTCAACTCTAAGCTGAATTAAATTCTGGGGATGACCCAGTTCACAAAATATTATGATTTCCAATATTTTGATTATTTCTGAATTTAATATATTATTATATTATTTAATTTAATTAAATATTCCATATTATTTAATTAAACGACAATTTAATTCACTACATCACTATTTATATAATTAAATAAATTAATTATAATATCTCTGCCAATGCGGGTCATTACAATCTTCCCCACTTAAAATAATTTCATCCTCGAAATTGCTTAGTTAGAGGACGACACTATTTATTGGAATTCCTAAGATTTGTTTACCCTTTATTTCTGATTTCAACTGAACCAATTAATATCGACTAAAATATTTATTCATTCCGTCTAACTAAAATTTTCAAAAATTCCGAAAATTTTCTAACACTTTAAATTTTCGGAAAATTTCGCTATAACCTCCTTTGTACAGCCCTATCGGTAAAACCACAACTCGCCTCTCTAGGCCTTCTCCAACCCAAAAGAAAATCAAACAGCCAAGCGGCTTGCCAATTCGGCTCATAAATATCATGCTTATATCAAATATAAACTTGTACCTTTTTGTCGGGCATATCAACCCTATCACTTCACCTGTTATCAATCCAACGTATACCAATGCAATTCCAACTTGATCTCAAATCAATTTATCTCTAACACAACCATTCGCTTATACCTAAGTCGAATTTTATTTCAAACTCAAGCACTATTCTTGATTTCAAATCCATAACTCACCAGTCCAATATAATTTCAGATTATCTAATCGTCTAATTCTACTTGACACTAATCTATTTCAAATGATTTTCACTTACTGGCTTTTAATTCAATCCCAATTCTATTGGATTTTACAAATTTTACTTTAATTTGTTTAAATTCAAACAACCTTTTCTTCCTACAAGTTTTTAAACAATTTACCTCTTTCAAAAATCAAATTTTCCTTTTTGAAATTCAACACAACTTGTTTTCCCAAAACAAAATCCTTGGTAGTAATCTGTCACTTACATACTCGAAAATGAACACCGATGATGTCATGATCAACATCGGAATCTATTTTCCAGCTATCGCTATAGCATTTTCAAAAACCATTTTTACACACTTCCACCTTGAAATCAATTCCAAATATCCTTTTACAATGTTGCAAACAAATTTAAAATCTCCCAAGATCTTAAAATTCACATATATTAAATCCAGAGTCATTTACAAACGCCTTTCCCATTTCTGGGATTTTAAATTCCAATTTTGATCTAAATTCAGATTTAATTCATTTCAATTTCATATAATTCACTTGTATAAATTCTGATTGGTTATATATAACCATTTCACATTTTATAATCTTATCTGATTATAATTACTACCAACACATCCTATAAATGATAATATATCACATATCCATATTGTGTCCGTCCATCGTATTCAAGTGTTTATTTACTCCTACTGATACAGTGGATCAAACTGATCGACTAGAACTCATAAACAACTCAGCCAATGATACTCCACAATATAAAACCATTTTTATATCAAATACAAATACGCACTCGTGTATATACACTCAACTCAATCTAGGGTATTACTAACCCTATCTCTACCGAGTCACGCCACAGAGCCAAGGTAATTCTTAACTTAAGCTCTGATACCAATTGTAATGACCCGAAAATCCGGACCAATTTGAGCTGACCCAATAACACAAGTCCAACCCCAAATTGCACTGGAAATTCAAGAAACTAATAGAAAAAAGATAGAGGGTGAGAATAGATAAGATAGAAAATTATAGAATAGAAGAAGAAGAACATCATCATCAGAGTAAACACGAAACTCACAGCGGAACGAATAAAATATAACATAACTTTTGAAATAAAACCATTATGTATACAATACCACTTATCAGAGTATAACACTTACAACAACAGCGGAAATAATAATAGCTATAGAATCTTGAAGCCTCCTGCTCCAAGCTCCCCAAGTGTATCTGTAAATCCCAACTACTTGACTGCCCGTACAAATTTAGGCACCCAAGAGTTTAGGGAAAACAACAAAGTAAACTCCGGGTCAGTCATGGGACTGGTATGAGTAAAACAGTTTAAAACAGTTTGAACAAGTAAACGATATCTCACAAGACCATGCCGTATAACGGAACGAGTTTTTCCCTTATGAGAATCCAAAATTATCTTTATATCAAAAATCCTTTTAATATTATATAATGTCTATCAACCACAATATAATAATCATCTAGCAGAAACGCTTTCATCTCACGTTCTACATATATAGTATACAATCAAAACCGCAAGCACGTATTGGGTAATGGATTTCCAACTATGACAAGGTATGGAACCACCTTCCGATCAGTGTACTCTAGGAACGATACACTGGAGTTCAACAAGAACATCTTGCAACTCAGCCACACATGACCGACCACTCATTTCGCTTGAGTGTATCGAATGTACATCACCAACGGTAATTGGGATCAGCAACCGTTCCTGTATATATGTATGGGACAACATTGGTAGATTAAAGAAGCAAATGAATATTAGCTAGATAGGTGATTATACACCCTACTTCGGTGCGATCGACTTACCCATGTTGCCTGCCCGATTTTTGTCATTTACTGGATGTGAGGCTAGAAGCTACGCTTATCTATTCACATACCACATCTTCATTCACTTAGAATGTCACATCGTCATATCCGCCAAATCACAAATTGATTTCCCTAAAAATACCACGGGTATAAGCTAAGAGAAACGAATTCCTCCACCACCAACGTAAATACGATTGAAACGATCAACTTACGTGATCTACCAGATATACTCTGTCAGACATCCTTCCATACAGGTCATCCTGGGACTGGACAAACCGAAGGCACTATTCAGTACATCCGTCTTAGGCACTGTTATCTAAGACTTATACAATAGCCCTTGCACTTTACTCCGTCTTCAATTATCTTTGGCATAAATGATTCGCAACACTTATGCTAATACAGAGTGGTTCTTTGGATAATAACCCAACTAGTCTCTCCATATTAACAACGTTAAAATGGTCGAAAACTTCGATAGTCGATGAGTTAACTATCAAAGAAAAACTCGTGTGCAAACAACGATATTATTTCCAAATGGAAATTATATCGATCAATCATCAACCATATACATATATATATATTCATATTTACTTATTTTCCATGTTTAGAAAATATATGTTATTAACACTGGAAAACATTTCCATTGTTTAATTACATATCCCTATTCTTCCACAACTATCAGTCCCTGACTGTAAACTAGTATGAGAACAATTCTCTAAGTATAAACCCCGAAGGCCGAAACCAACATCAGATAGACACTTAGAAAACCATTCAATTTACTAATCTCTAGTCAGTTTCTAATCTTGTTTAACTCTATTTCGATTAACTCTAATTGAATAACTAATATTCGATTAACTAAATTCAATTAACTAATATTCGATTTAACTCCATTCGCTTAACTCTAGATCGCAGCGATCACAATGGTTACGCCAGATTCCCTCAGGAAACATCCGACCGCCGTAGGCTATCTGCAGCCCTGCGAATTACGCTAGCAGTCGTGCTAAATGGAATCTCATCCCGAATAACTATGTATGTTTTACTCTAATCGGTTAACTCTGTTCATTTCCTAAATATATATTCCCTTATCCTATTTAATTTCTAAATAAATATTCTCCTTTAAAATCTCTTATTTATAAAATCGGTTGATTTTATAAAATTCCTTTATTTCAATATACGTTGAAATATTACTTTTTACATCCCAGGGTCTTTTATATGATATTTAAAATATCAAATAACAATGATCAACATCGTTCTAACACACAGAATCCATAACAGATTATATATCACATCATATATTACAATACATGAACAGAACTGTATTATAAATATTGAGGAGTCCAGTTGGACCCCTCCAACCTGTCTCCCTGCATCCACAGATGTTACACAACATGATTGTCATCACTTTCAGTTCAATATGAATTATTCTGATAAACAGAATCAATATATAACTATCTAACTGTTTATATTATATATATATATATAATATTTCATTAACTGACTAGCAGTTCAATCAAACAGTCAACACACAGTCAATCAGCCAATATTTAACAGTTCTAAAAATACAACATGAAATTATAAACTGTTCAGAGTTAGTGAGATCTACTCACATTTGATGATCATCGTTGATAACGATAACCATCGCTCGATTTGATTCAGACGGACAATTTATTTTGCGATAAATTGTGATGGACTCCAATTGACTCACGGTCAGTTCCATTGTGTAGTGTCCATCCAGACGATCCCAACGCAACTTACGGTTCTTAATCGGGCTTCGTACGAGCTAGATACAGTGTTCACAAGTTAATATAATTAAATAAAAACTTAAACTTTAAATAAATATAAAAATGGGCTTTACCCCCATTTATATCCGGCCCACTAACCCCCTCTCAGCCCAAACCCGCGTTCTGCCTCTTCTCCCTCAATATACCGATCGCACCAGCTCCTCGTTCCACCATTTTCCCTCGTTCGATCTTCAACTGCTCTTCCAATACTTAAGAAATCACAAACTAATATTATCATTGAATCCCCCATTACAATCTCCATCTCCCCATCCTCACTTTGTGAAACTCGACGTCCCCTTGTGATTTCCGTCGCCAGCAGCTTCCTCGTAGGAACAGACATCGTGCACCCCTTTTTGTAACCAGAATCCACAAAAACATCTCAACAGATGCTACTCGATCTGCCGATTCCAAAACAAATACCCAAACCTCGATCTGATGGTTCTATGACTCGCGAAGTCGAACCCTAATCCATGCTGTGTTAAAACAGCGAACCCCCAATGAAATCAAGCCAGTAAGAAGCATATGAGACTGAAGAGAATACCCACCGGGATCCAAAGATATACATATATAGTTTTATCGGATTTTAGTTGAATTGTTTTTTTTGGATTTTCCATTGATTTTTTTCCTGCTGTGGTTTTGGGATAAGTGCGGGTTTTATAGGCTGTTGGGGTTGGTTTCGTGTGTGGCTGAGAAATGGTGAAGTGGCCTAGTTTATGTCCACTAATATATTTTATTTTTATTTAATTTATTGTCGTATAAGTCTTCAAAAATTCCTGTGATCACTTATGATACCCAAAAATCACCAAACTGGACATGTAGCTAGAGTTTGACATTACGGTCCCAACGAAACTGGTTTCATCGAATTCCGACTTCGTATACTCACACAACGTATTTTTAACTATCAAAATACTGTTTTTTACTCTAAAAATCCGTACGACCACATACTGACTCTAAAAATCAACGAACTTGGAATCTAACAATAATTTGACATTGCAAATCCAACAAAATTAGTTTCGTCGAATTCAGACTTCGTTCGCAAAAGTGGCTATTTTTAAACCCCTAAATAGCCTATTTAAATATATAAATATATTTAAATATAATTACATTAAATATTAAAAATTAAATATTAACGTCTATATTATTCACAGAGGAATACCGTACAGCTTCAGAATATTCCTATATGGATTTACAACTCGATATTACATCGTCAGAGTTATATCGATGTTCGATTTCTATTTAAATCCTTATATAAAATAAAATTAAATCGTTATGGTCAGGGCGCTGCATTTCTGAGAATTTGATTTGGACATAACTCAAAATCTACACGACGAAATCCCGATATTTCTCTTCCACTAGAAAGACATACTTCACCAGCTCCACACGTTTCTTGTTTCACAGAAATCCGATTTAAAACGAACCCTGTATACTCAGTTGAAGTTCAAATCGCCAAATAGCGAAATGCCGCGTCGTTACGCGCTCTATTTTAATTATAATATAATTATACGTTCAAACCGTCGTTATTTGAATATATTCGTCAATATAATTCAACTCTAAGCTGAATTAAATTCTGGGGATGACCCAGTTCACAGAATATTGTGATTTCCAATATTTTGATTATTTCTGAATTTAATACATTATTATATTATTTAATTTAATTAAATATTCCATATTATTTAATTAAACGACGATTTAATTCACTATATCACTATTTATATAATTAAATAAATTAATTATAATAACTCTGCCAATGCGGGTCATTACAGTAATATTAAGGCAAACATTACGGGGCCAATTCTGAATTCGGAATTGGCCCCGCGAGCCTATATTATCGGCTCATGGCAGCAAAAAATGCCAATTTTTTTTTTCGCGAGCTGATTAATAGGCTCGCAACGTCGCGAGCCGATACAATAGGCTCACGACGACGTAAAATGCTAAATTAACGTTACGACCCAATTAAATTGGCGTACAATGATTTTTTTTTTAACTGTTGGGGACAACATGTAATATTGAAACTGAATATTACGTGTTGTAATATTCAAGGTTTGAATCTTGTTAGGGATGCTCTAAGTAGTGGACAGTTGACCTTAGATATAAAACAGTAAGTTCCATTTCTTTAGGTCATTCATCCTTTTAATGCTCAAGCTGATAGGGAGTTAAGTCTTGCTTTGGAGATTATTTGTAGTTCTTCAGGTATATAACAGCCAAATGCACATTTCTCAAATCTTTTTAGCCTTAAAATTGTATTATAAGTTCCATTATTGTTTCAGAGTCCTTTAACACTGAAACATAATTATATATGTGATGGAAGCTACAAAATTAACCCAAGTGAAGATGTATGTTACATAAGATATATTTTTACAGTAAAGTTCATAGAAAGGACTAAATTTACTGAACAAGCTTTTCCATTTATATTGAAAATAGGTTACAAACCGTGATAGTACTTATTTCTTTATGCAAGGACGATCCAGAAATTAATCCATCAGAGGTTGGAAGAGGTTGAGGATTAGCAAGAAGTTGTAGCAGGTTGGTAGTAGGTTAGTGAATTGATATTGAGGCGTTGAAACAGTTTGGTAGTAGGCTAAAATGGTGAAGGAGATTGAGGGTAGCCCAGTGATGTGTAGTTGCCTGATATGGCATAGAGGGACTAGCTAGTGACTTTAAATGCAAGTTATAGACTGGCTTATATTAGTACGATACGGCATGAAGAATTGGCTTAAAGACTTTGATATTTATATGCCACTGTAAGTGTGTTCTGTCAACTAAATTGCTGGATCAGTAAGATTTAGTTCGTTAGTTTGAGGGAGTGGTTGAAATTTCATATCGATTTCATGAATGCATCTGTTATGGCTACAGAGAGTCTTTTTTCTACCCTTACAGTGGTCTGATTTAGTTTGTTTCGTAACATACAAACTGGATTGTATATTTTCTACAAAATAATAATTTTAGTTTCACCCTTACAAAATATTATTTTCGCCAGTCTTTTTTCATTTCATTTCTCTATAGTACTTTGCATATTTCAACTCTTCTTAGTTTATGTTCAACATCTACTTTAGGAATTGGATATATTTTTTGGGATGTGGGTCATTTTGGGTGAAGACGAAGGAGTTGGCCCATGAATTATACTCTATCATTAAATTTTGCTTATGTTCTAGCATTAAATTTTACTATATCATTACACGTTATAATATACACTGTTAGTCGTTAATAATTTATTTAGTATTCGTGCATTAATATATAGATTTATCTATCAAGAAATGAATTTCATATTTGACTTACTGATCTCTAGAACAATTAGGAAAAAATGAATCTTAGACTATTATCTCTCCAAAAATGCTATTCGAACCGAATGTGATTTGGTCGAATAATGCGAACAGAAACTTAAATTTAGGAGTGTCCCACAGACAATGGAAGTAAATTACAATCATACCCCCGTGAATTTAATTCTTACAGCCTGCCGCATTTTCAGACTGAAATACATTTGGTCCGCGTAACACTGTTCTTATCTCTCATTACAAAAATCGGTCTATCAACTAGTTATATGATCACATGAACACATCTATTACTTCATTTGTAAAATAAGAACCATCAATTGTTGATGTGTCTCTGTTGTATTCTAGCATTTAAAAATTGGCAAAATGTTGTTCCTTTAATTTACTCTATTTTCTAATTTAATGTTGTGGCACAACTGCCTGTATCCATGATTCCCAAACCGCTTCTTCATCTTTCCTCCTTATCCATTTTTCAATAATTAAACTCCAGTCGAAACCTAAAATTGGCGACCGATTATTCAAACTATTTTAAATTTTCAACTGCGCTTCACATACCATGTCCCTAACTTAGGTTATGTTGTTGTATTTTCTTCCTCCACCATAGCTATTTACCCTTCCTTGATGGTTCCGACGATTGATAGGAATTCTCCGTTGTGCTCGACTTACAAGTTCAAACGAAGCATAAATTTTACTCTGATTGCAGGATCAATCGCACCATTGTGCGATTTAGAATTTGAATTTTTACTTATTGTTTTGCTTATTGGTTCCACCTGACGCATGTATCAAATAGCCATCAGACAAGTTGAGGGCGATGGACAACTTGTGGAGCGTTCGACATGATTCGTATTTGTAGCAACACTCCCTCTCGGTCTATCCAAATCGATCGTTAAACCGACTTAAATCAAACGAAAAGGCAGATACGCTAACTTTGGGCGCACAACACATCAGAATAAATAACAGAAGACTTTTATAAACATCATAATAATGTTACATCAGAGTACAGAATATCAGAGTACCGAAAATAATATACATCGAAAAACAAATTTACAATAAATGTAATACAATGCAGCGAAAACAAATAAACTAATACAGCGGAAGACTATCAATGCTCTGGACATAGCTTTAAGCTTCGATCCAGAATCCTTCTGAATGAAATAATCTATAAAACCAAAATTACAAGCTGCCCGTGTGGAAAATATGGGCATCCAGAGTTTAGGTGAAAACAATAAACACCAAGTCAGTCATGGAACTGGTGCGAGAATTCAAAATAGGTATTAAACTTTACCTTAAAATAAGGTAAATCACGGGACCACGCCACACATCACGGAATGGGTTTACCCCCATGAATACCAGTGTCTAAACAATAATCAATAACAAATATATGGATCTACAATGCATCAAACAACATGCAATTTTTCAATCTACCCATTTGGGCTTAACCCCAAACATGGATTTTTCGAAATCCAATTCTCTTTACAGAAATTATTCCTTTGGACTTTATTTCCCGAATCCTTACTTCAAATCATTTGAAACACATATCCAGATTTATATCAAAGTAGATTTCACTTCGGGATCTCAAAAGCAAAATCTTTGGAAATATGAATTCCAAAACATAACAATGCATACAAACAAATATGCAACCAAATATCGGGCACGACCCCCAGACAAGGCTGTACACGCCTCTCCAACTCGATATATATGTGCACCTCCCATGATGGAGCAGGCTACACTTACGATGCATCTCCCATGCCCTCGGAGAAAATCCACCTCCCTCACACTTTAAGTCATCCAGGGTTACCCGAATCTTTAGCCACATACTAAATCATTTTTAATATCCCGAAGCAGGGAAAATCATTTTACAACATAATAATCACAAGTACTTTCCAAAATATAGTGCTTTACATTAGCAATTCACACATATAATCAGTCACTATTAATCACATAACCTTTGAGCTCGTACATCTCAAAGAAAGGTGTTAAGCAAGAGAATAAATTCTCCGCCACCAAACATATACATCATCAATAGCAACTAATCGGTTATGTGTTGAACCACAATGTAAAACACATAATATTTTTCGAAATCATTGAGTTTAGTCCTCGAAATCCTTTCTGTTTTATAAAACATTTTCATAAAACATTCCCTGTCCAAAATCAGGAATACATTTCTTTTCACTTAAGAAAAATATCATTTCAAAATCATTCATTAAATTTGAAATGAACTAAACAACATCGCTAAACATCTCATAGTCAAATCGAGAAGTGTTTCAGAAGATGTTAGCATACAAATATTTCTACCCAACCCAATGCTAAATGTAAAAGCATATTTTCTCATAAACTGGTCGAGCACAATCCAAACAATCAATCAATCACAATCAATATCAATAACCAAGTGTTTTTGGTTTATATCTCATCTCATGTTTTGGGTAAGTTTAATTACCATTCATTCATTCCAAATCTAATTAAAGATTTATTAAAACTCTAATTCAGTTTTAATCTCAAAAATCATTACTTAATGATTATTCAACTTTCTGGAAATTAATCCTGTCTCTACTTGAGTTAAAAAACAAATGTCATTTAAGACACATTTCACGATAAACCCAAAATAATCTTTCATCAAAATGGAATCTTCATGGAAATCATAACAGTAGATAATCGATATAAGTTTCCGTATCAAACAAATACTATAAATGGAATAAGGACAAAGCCTTTTAAATTCCATATATAGTAACGGTCTTCATTCACAGAAGCTCATCTCGATTATTACCAAATCGAAATCCATTCAATTCCAATATAATATATTAAATTGGAAAACTTTATTTGGAAATCCATTAATCTTGTTTAAACATTATAAATTCCAAATCATATCTTCACTATTAATTGGGTTAAAGAACTAATGTTATTTAAAACACAGTTCATGATAAACCAAAAAACCAATTTCAATTCAATTCCAATTAAATATTAATTAATTGGTAAACTGCTCTAAATCTTAATTAAAAGATTTATTCTATTCTCAACTGGGTTTAAGAACAATGTTGTTGAAGACACCATTCACGACAAACCCAAAATCCAATTTGATATTAAATACAAGGCTCTAAATAGAAAATAATATCAGCTTATTTTCAATATCAAATTCTGAAACTAACGGATATCGTATCGGGAATAATGATATCTGTATCTTCCAAATTACTCAACAATATCCGTATAATCACGGAATCCAATACTGAAATATTCCGAAGATTATTTCCATTCAAATCCATTCCAGTTCATTCATTGGAAAATTCTGGTTATATTAAAACACTTTTATACATCCAATTTATTTATTTAAAAATCATGGGATTATTATTCTAGTTAATAACAAGTTCATTTCGATAAAAATATATATTTATCTTTCCAAACTTGGAATTTTTCATATAAAATCTTTCCAAATCATTTTTTATGATTTTACACAATTTTTCCATATTTTTAATAATTTTATTAAGGCCCGTACAGTCGGTTTCCAATAACGGCCACCGAACTGCATCCATAACGACCTTTTCTGAAATTGATTTGGACATATTTCCAAATCTAACCATTAGATTTCAAATCTTTTATATTCGTTAGAAAGCTCTTTTCGATGCGAACTCAATGGTTCCGGTTTTAGAAGAATCCGACGGTCGGATCTCCCGTTACATCCATTTAAAGTTAATTGTTGAAATTCGCGAATGATCGCTGCGCGGCGCGTTCTATTCAGGCCATTATAATATATACAAAATATATTTCATCGATTTCCATTTAAAACGTATTTTATAAATTGTTTATAAATTCATTTTAAAACGATTTCAATTTCCATTTTCAACTTCCATTTCAATTTTAAATCAAAATTGAATCTTCCATTACATGACAATTTTATGCAGTGCATATATATATATATATATATGTATATATATATATATGTATGTATGTATATGTAAAAATTATATTTTTAACAATCCAATAATTATTCCATTACATGACCATTTTATATATCTTATATATAATTTATACAACGCATATATATGATTTATACAACACATATATATTTTATTCATATCTCATATATATATATATTCTATTCTCATCGCATATATATATATATATATATAATTCACATCTCATATATATATATATATATATTATTCACACCTCATACATATATTTTATTCACATCTCGTATATATATTTTATTCACATCGCATTTATATATTTTATTCACATCGCATATATATATATATATATTATTCACATCGCGCATATATATATATTTTATTCACATTGCATATATATATTATTCACATCGCATGTATATATATTATTTTCCATTGCATATATATTTTATTTTCCATTTCATATCACAATCACAACACAATACAGTCAATTGAATCGTCCATGGTCTGTGTATGAGGGAGAGATGAGCAAACAGGCACCGTATACAATTTATAATGATTAAAATTGATAAAAATCTACATTGGCAATTATATATATATTTATACATGAATACAATAACATGATAAAATATTTTAGTGAGAAGGAGCTCTCACATTGGGTTCCACTCCGTCATTCTTTATTAAAGATTTTATTACTGTTTGGATCTAAATTTTTCCCCCAATTTCTAATTCGCTTCGTTTCCATTCCAATCAGTTCTATGACATAGTATGTTTCACCGCGATTCCATTGCAACTGAAATTGTCTAATTCTGTTTTCATATGGCATTGATATTAATTTTACAAGTTTTACTTAAATTGAAATTAATATATACATTAATTAACAATGCAATTAGGGCTAATTACGTTTTTACAAAAACTGGGCCGAACTAATTTCTTCCTCCCATTGTCTTCCTTCTGCGAAAACTGAAACCCACGCTCACCTAAATCCTTCGACCTTGCCCGCGCCTCCACGTCACGAAAGCCTCATCCACGACCGGAAATCAAGGCGCCCGACCCTCCTCCATCACCGCTGTGAGCAGTGCCACACTCGACCCCCCATGCTGACCTAGAACTGCGCACAAGTATCTAGCGTTTGAGCTCCAAAATTTCATTAATTGTTACACAAAACCCAATCTGAACTGTATGAAATTAAGGATCCATCGTTGCTCTCTAAATTTTGTTTTGAGGTTGAAATCTAATTCGAATTGGATAGGGGAGGATTAAGGAATCAAAATGGGAGGAGGGCTGCCGTTCATTTGTTTTTAGAATTAGGGGGGAACGGCGTTTCCCTATTGATCGCGTGGAATAAAATCCTAGGGTTTGACCCTTAAGTGGGGGTATATACACTAATGTTTTAATATTATTTTATTTCTATTCATTAGCTTTACTTCGTCCGAACTCCAAATCAAACCCAACGACTATCGCCCTTAACCAAATATCCCTATTCTAAACACAATGGGATATGTTTTGCAAGCCAATTCGACTATTTCAATCATTTTTCATCAAAATTAGAATATAGATTAATATAACGTTCAATATTGAATTTCAACGTACATTTTAATTTACCGGAGCCACATACAGACTCCAAAAATTACAGAAAAATAAATCTAGCTATGTTTTGATGATACGGCCCTAACAAAACTAATTTCGTCAAATTTGGAGACCGCTTGAAAAATGGCCATTTTCCAGTCGATTAAATTTAAACTAAAACTGACAAAACACGTTTAAATTTACCAAGCTAACATATTAATTCAAAAAATTACGAAATTTGAGACCAACAATAATTTGATATTCCGGATCCAACAAAAGTGGTTTCATCGACAAAGGAGGTCGTTTGCAAAATGGCTATTTTAAGGGCTATATAATATTAAAATATATATAAATTCCATAGCGACATAACTTTCAATTTACAAAGTGAAATCTAAATCTTTCACCTTCGTTAGAAAGATATTATTAAACATATTCAGATGTTTCTTGTTTTACTGAAATCTGATTTATATTTCATTATGTACACTCAATTGAAATTCGAAATCGAATTTTCAAACTACCGCGTCATTTCAGTCTCGTTTTATAATTAAAATATATTTATACGTTCTAACTTCGATATAAATAAATTTTTAGTCGTTACTATTTAAAATAAATCATTTTAAATGGTCGAAACCCATTAAAATAGCTAAAATAAATTTTTTAAATTGGTTCAGAAATTACAGGTTGTTACAGTATTTCTTCCCATCAACTAACTCTCTAAACTTTTAAGGTAAGACTTCATAATTTGATATGCCATGACTGTAAAATAATGACTACAACTGGCTAAATCCTTGGGTTTTTTTATACAATATCAATGTCTAATGGAAACATATCATCTACATGTCTCCTTTTTCCAAGTCATACTTTTACAATTCCTAAATCTAAAGGATTGTCAGTTTTCCAGGGCACTCTACCAGTTTTTTATAGCATAGGTAATGAATTAAATACATGTTTTTAAAATTTGAAGATTTATGATAAAATATTTAGATTATTTGACAATCTAACTGCCTTTCAGTGTATCTTTTCCAAACAGACAGTCATAGTTGAAACACCAATTATTTTACCATTTTGATTTTATCATTTTTTGAGAAGATAAACCTCGGTTCCTCAAGAATGTTTTCGGATGTATTATGGGTAGTAATGTTTTAGCCTTAAGGTAACAATTAAGGCTCATACACATGCACAGAACCCTCTTATCTTCTTTATTTACTACGTGCTACTTGGACTAATGAGATTATGTTCACTAATATCAATGCAGACATTAAAAAAATTTCTAAAATAAAATTTCATTATAATGGCAATCCATCATTCTAGGAAAAAGCAGAAATTACTAGACCTGTTAGATGTCCAATTAAGGCATTAATTTTTACAGAGTTTAGTAAAAAATACTTACAGTAAGGTATATACTCTAATTTTCATGTATTATTTCTTATCAGTGTCTCAACTTGTGCACCTGTGAAAGCTCTGAAGTGTTGAACACCTGTTATGAAAAATATAGTTGTACATCTTTCCTCACTATAAATACTTTATTTAATATCATTTTTGTAGATGCGAAGCCTTATCCCAGTGTACTGTAAGTTTAAAATATTCTGTTATCTCAAGTTATATTTATGAGATTGTAGAGTAATCTCATATAATATTTCAAAATTCACTTTAATCTTATATTTTAGGCTTTCATACTCATATCCTTTGTGTGAACAGAACTCAAGCATTACCATGTATTGTTATACATATTCTGCATTAACGAAATCAAGAAGACTTACCCTTTTGTGCATGTAAAATTTTGAGCTTGATTTTGGGAAGAATATCCTGGTATTATGAAATATTGTCACACAAATTTATTCTAGAATACCGATGGTTTCATTATTATATAGTTTTTATGTGCTTTATGTGCAAATGATAATACAAAAAATAATAATTTGAAAATTACATATTCAAAATTACATAGAATATATTTATTTTTAACCATCCACCAATATTTTTTTAAAATTTAATGACAAACCTTTTCGACCACTTCAAGTCGGTAATTAAATCAACTCGTAATGTTCAAAATGACAGATTGTTATTGCTATGGGGTTTAATAAATCAATCACAGAATCACATACATAGAATTGCAATATATCGCAGCGGAATAAATAAAATACAATGGTAGTTCATGAAGATACTAAATAAAGTTCAAAACTTATACATAATATCAGAGTTACAGAACTAAATACAACGGAAGTCTAAATACAAGAATTTCTATTACAAAGAGAAATAACCAAAACTAATAGATAGAGATGATGTCTTCAACTAGTCTCCAATTTCGAAAGGTGAAATATCAATACTCGGTCTGACCCAAACAATAATGCAAAAACAAAACATTCGGATTAGGACTAACATTCTTATATCAATGAATCAACTCAAGTGAAATATTTAATGAAATGCATCAGTAACTTAAAGGATGTTTGGGATTTCCATCCTCTAAGGATCTGCCAAACTAGATATCATATAATAGAATACGCTATTATAATAGTGTTTATGGTTAAATATACTATTGAAAACAGCGTAAGTGGGATTACATTTTTACCCTTACATCATTTATACATTGTCGTAAACATTGCATATAAAACACCAGTAAACCGTCGATGGATAGGGAAGTGTTGTTATATGACAACGTTAAATCAAAATCGTAGAGGGCTCGACCAGGATAATATGATAAGACACACGAGGAATACCCACGGTAGGATTATACCAATGCACGCCAGGCTAACGCATAGCCGCAACTACCGCCCATCTCGAACAACACTCCCATTATCAAGGGTGGCCACCAATAAAATCACAAAGTAATAGTTATGGTTCGAAGAAGTGCGTCTAATAGGAGGTGCGACCTCACTTAACCACGGTATAGCACATGTTTTAGTCATTTTAATTATGACCCAAAGGTAAAAGACATCCATCATCGTTCTCTTACTTCATTCCAGTAGCATTCGTCAAACCAACCTACTTCATTCTGGATTCTCCACCACGTACACTATTGTTAAAGTGGTTTTCGGTATTAGCAGAGAGTATGACAATATCTGACCCTAGACTCTTTAACAACCAAACGTTTACATTTTTCACGCCATGGTCGATCATTTTTGAAAACATATTTTAAAATATCGTAAACCATATAACTCCAAATATTGGTTTTATAAACAATTAAGTTCACATATTCGAACAATATAAACTGTATTACAATTAATTCATTATTTGGTCAAATTTAAGATTTCATATTTACAAATAGTTCGTTAAAAAAATGACTTTTGATTTCAATTTTGTATCACAATTATCGTTATTAAAAAATCTTCATACTAAACATTTCAAATCTAATTGCTCGGATCGGAAATAGACTTTTATCTAAAATAGTTAATTTAATATAAAATAGTTTAATTTAAAAATAAATATATTATATAAAATAATTTGGTTAAATAATTATAAAATAGATATAATGGTTTAATATTTAAACAAAATAAATTTTAAATAGTTATAAGATGTTTAATAGTTAAATTAAATATATAAAGTTATAAATAGTGAAAATTAGGCAAACATCCCTATAAGCAAACTTAGTTAGACTCATATCCCTCCTGTATTTTACATGTAAACCCACCCCCTATTTTTGAAGTTCCGCCATTTTCATTTTCTGGCCAATTTTTTTGGCGCTACCAGGTAAAAAATAAAAATTCTAAAATCTGGAGATATTCTCAGAAGTCCAAAGAAATAAAAAAAAATAGTTGCATATATATATATATATATATATATATATATATATGCAACTTTTGTCAATAGTTGCATACATTATTTTCTTCTGAAAATCTGGACCGAAACTTGAATACATATGTGCATCTATTTGGAATACTTGCACACATGTATGCAAGTATTTCATGAAGGAATTTGAACTCATACGTATGCATGTGAATTTCTGCACACTTATATGCAAAAATTACGCAATACCTGCATAGCCGTATGCAAGTAAATAAAACACAGATGCATGACTTGAAAACATGCACAGATGTATGCAGGAAAATACAAATATGTGCATACCATTATGCATTTAACTGCATTTTTGTTGTTTTCCTGTTTTTTTGGTTTTTGATGCCTTGTTTGATGTTTTTTTTATCTGATTTTTTTGTCGAGAGCATGTTTCATTTAAATATTAATTTATGTATTTTCTTATTTATTTTTATTGTTTTACTGAATTTTCGAATAATAGGGACTAAATTTACAATAATTTTATGACCGGATGTGAGCCTAATTTAAAAACTTAATGGGGACCTGTAAAAAATGCACCCTATAAAATAATAATTATGTAAAATAATTTAAATTAGTTTTGTATAAAATAATACTAGTTTTAAAAATCAATTAAATAATAATCCAATCTGAACCATATATCCATATGTTCAAGTTCAACTTATAATTGATTTAGTTATCAGAACTTCACTTCAAGTTAATTTTAACTTAACATTATATTCTAATTTCAATACATCTCAACCATTATTCAAGTTGAGTTTACATTTTATTACTTTAATCAAAATTTTAAAATTTTAAATTTACTTTACATCTCATTTTAACAATTTTAAGCTTGTTAAATCTATTTTTTTATTTTATTCGATTCGAAATTTTAACTTCAAGTATACTTAGATTTAAAGCATTTACTTAACAACTATTATCAAATTGACTTATTTAATTTCATTATCCTAACCAATTTCATATAAACTCATTTCATCATTTTCTAAATCATATCTTAAATAAATTTAGCTTCATTTTGAAATTTCGTTTCAATCAATTCAATAAACAAATTAATTAAGTTACAATTAAATTCCAAAACTCTCTTTTACACCTTTCTTAATTTAAAGTATTAAGAAAAGTTATATTTTTACAAAATCTTTATTTGTATACTAAAATTTAAAACTTAAATAATATTAAATTATAATAAAAAATTTATTAGGTTACTTATAAAATAATTCAAATTATTTAAATTTTAAAAATAATATTATAATTAAAATAGCTTTGTACATCATAATATATTTAAACAAAAAACTATTTTTAAAAATAGATCAATGGTGTCCGTATATAATTTTCTACCTAGGCCAGGTAATACAGATATATATCAATTCAAACCTGCAATCCCTAATTCAGTCAAATCGCTCAGGTCTATCATTTCAACCTATAACGATTTTTCCTTAATCTAATGTCTGTTCGGGTATGTATCATTTCAACTCATAGGGAACTTGCAATATGAGCACAAATAAATTATATAAACTCAATAATCAAACATATACAAATCACATGTGCATATCCATATCATACAATCAGTAGTGTCAATAATGAGTGTCATACGTCCATAACATAAAATAAGATGCTCTAAAATAATCCTATACATTTCATTGCATTTCAAATACATTGAATTTCACTTTTATGAAAATGTAAGTCAAGTGTGAGATAAACTCACCTTTTTGAACCACGGAAAAGAAGACAATGACGACGAAGGCACGACGAAAAATCTGACACCATCCAAGCAAAACTCAAGGTTGATTCAAATGCGATACATCTCAAAACGGATCAACAAAAAAAATCAAATGGAAGCGGAAAAATAACTCTCAAAACCCAACACAAAAATCAACAAAACTCTTTTTTTTAAGATATGAAGATTTGAAGACGTGAAGAAAAAAGCGAAGAAAAGGGGAAAGAATGGGCAATGTTTTATTGTTGAATGAATTTTGAAAGATACGCAGTAGAGAAGACAGAGGAGACAACACATATGTGATTTGTTTCCCCAAGATGTCTCTTTGTATTATGCAAGTTATGAATAAATTAAATGTGGTTGACTAAGGCTGAGGTGACAATACTTATTTCTCATTCAAATTCAAAAGTAAATCACATAAGAAAAGAGAATAAATGGAAAGGAATGAATGCATGATTGATTTCCTGTGTGACATTTCAAACCTCAAAACACATATTATTAAGGCCTTGTTTGGTTTCATTTTTAACTTTTATTTTTTGAAGCTTATTTTCGATTTTTCATTTTTAATGTTTTTAATATATTGAAAAATATATTTTTAACTATTTTGAAAAATGGATTTTGAGCTGAAAATTAAATATGAGATACCAAAATAAAAATGAAAATCTCAAATTTATGTATAATTTGTCTGCAAATGAATAAACAACATATTAATATGGTATGCACTTAACGATAAGCAAGTTAATGCAAAAACATATATGGAAGTTGAAATAATAAACAACAAAGTAGCATAACAATTGATATTAGTAACTCGTTTCTTGATCATCGCTTCATGGAATAGAAAACAAAAAACTCAGACAGCCCTATAAATACACAACAAATCATAAGGAATTAACAATATTAGGAAAAAAACCATACTACAATATTTTTTATACAATCACATCAACATCTACCTGAATTAGTCTTGCAACTTCTATAACAATGCTATTTCTTTAAAACAATACTACTTTTGCGATAAAACATATGTAACCTAAACTGAACAATTAAAAAAGCATACGACACCACTCCTAAGTAGCCTATATTTAACTGGCCAAAGAAAGTTGATCCAAACAAGCTTTGTAGATCGATTCCACTAACTGCTGCAATTAAAGAGTTACAATAATATCAGTCGACTGTAAACGAAGTAACAAATAAAAGCAAATAAGAGAAACTTGACCACTTAAGAAAGAGTAAACGGTTTTCGAAACAACTTACGATGTATGTTTTTCTCTTCATTGGTAATATAAAGTTGCACTCTATTTATTTTACTTAAGTCATCTTGCATATAGCAGTGCAGTGTTTGAACAAAGAAACTGTAAGGAATAACAGAGAGTTCACAAGGGGTTGATTTGTGCATTTCTTATTTGTGTTAAAGACACCATGTGAACTAGATGGGTGCACAACAAATATTACAACACGCCAATTTCTAGCAATTTAAATTTAAATATTATCAAAATAATGAAGAAATAGGTTATATCCAATCTAGCTATATTGACTAGCATGAAACAAACTGAACTTTAATAACATCATACCTAATCTAAAAAAGCAAAACGAACAATTTTTTTTTACCCAATTCAAACTTGTCCAAATTGAGATCCACACCAATGATCTTGGTTGCACCACAAACCCTTGAAACTTCAGCTCCTACAATTAAATACATGTGTAACTTATCACATTATATAACTGATGCATACAAAAAGCATTGTCAAGTACCTTTATTGTAGTACCTTTGTAAGATGTTAAAAATATCTTTATTGCAATATCATTTGTCATATATATTTATATTCATAAATTTGTATGCAAGCGTGCATTATCCAGGCAATTTTGATTCCTTTAGGGAATGAAGCCCAAGAAAAAAAGAATCCAAAATAAGTGCATATTCCTTTTTATCCTCTACAGATTTTTTAACTTTAAAAAGAGGGAAATGACAGTAGAGGATCAAGAACACTCGGTGCTGGCCCTATGAAATGGTTGCCCAAGCCCAGAAAACATTTTGTTGCCCACTCCTACAACAGTTCGAATTTTCTTTTAATGATATGGGATTACTACTTTTTTTTCACACCTAACATCAAATCAGATTCTATGCAACATAATAATGTGATACAACAGTATAGTATCTTAAGGTACTTATCTTAACATATGTAAATTTAGAAAATCTCATTAAACTTGCATATAACAATTATAACCGAGAGTTTTTTCTGCTCATAAGTATTTATTTTAAAGGGCCCAACCCAGCAAGAAATTGTTCTCTCCACCATTGTTTCTTGGCATTAAGAATTCAGGTTGAGAGAACTGTACTTTTTTCCAAAAGATAATTTACTTGACTTGCATAATGGAGAACTGATACTCTTTACTTGGCATTGAGGATTCATACCATTGTTCTGCTCATTTACTTGACTTCCATTATGGAGTTCTATAGGGTAAAAAGAGGAACAAAAGTCAAAGTGCAGAATTTTGCAAGAACGTGTTGCCAGTGAGTTTTGAACCCACGTCTCTAGCACCTCAACCGCAAGCCTTTACCACTAATTTACTATATGTTTAATACAAATAAGTAGGCTCACAGTTTTTATAACCTAATCATAAATATAAATTTTGTTCGTTGCCCTAAGCCCAGTGGATTGCCCCAGCCCGAGGGCTTGGTGGGATGCCCTCTGGGTCGGCCCTGAGAGCACTTGACTGATATTTAATTATGATAACAGTAGTAAATTCTTAGACATTCCTAAGTAAGGAAGAACAGATAAGTACTGATACTTGTTTATCTATATATTAAATTATAATATTAATACTGGGTCCATTTGCAATTTAGACTTGGAAACCAAATATTAGTTTATATTAAGTCATCCTAAATTAACAATATGCATAAACAATATAAACAAAAATTATATTTGTTTACAAAAAGGAAAAAAACAGAGAAGAAAAATAAAATGTAAAAAAATTAAGGATATGCATGTTGTTCATCCCGTGATTTTTTCTGGTATCAATAAGAGCAGAACTGGAATTAGTTCAAAGCTCAAATGAAAAAAAAAACAGAGAAGAAAAATAAAATGTAAAAAACAAAGGATATACATGGATTTGAGTTGCTTACTAAATATTAAGAAGAACTAAATTTATATAGTATACAATATAAGCATCACACATGACAACAAATTTCATGTGAGATTGTTCCATCTACATTCAGAAGTAATTTGATATTGGTCATGTCATTAGTAATATGAAAGTGGAATCCTACAGGGATATTTTGAAATACAAGGATATCAGTATCCATGCTGGCTTGCTTTCACCTTGTGCATTTGTGAAGGCATCTGAGTCAATTTGAAAATGACCAAAAACAGAAGAAAACATATAGATAAATATGATTCAGTAACTGGATCACTAACTACTACATTAATAGAGATCAAATACAGAAAATCTAATAGATAACAAACACAATGCATTGTGTTAATTTTCAAATATCTTATGAAACAACAAATAATGACATTATTCCATGTTTATTGTTTCAAAAATAAGTTTTACTGCATTTGAGAAGTAATTATTTCCAGCTTAATGAGGATGGGTTTATCATAACAATGTAAAAGTAGTGATTATACAAGTGTACTAAAATCCATGTTCTTATCATGAAAGTATTAAGACCTAAATTTTACTGCACAAAACTAACATCCGTAGCAAATTCTAGACATTGTAAATAAGTTCACACCAGATTATAGCATTCAGACAATACAAAAGCATAATATAAAAATGCCTAAATCATTTGCTAGCCCTAATTCACAAAAGAATAAAAAAAATCAACGTGAAACCATTCGCGGTTAACCTAGATGTTACTAGATTTAGGCAAATCACTAACAAATAAAAATCGAATTTACTTGATACTGAATGAAATCCGAAGAAGAAGGCGATTTTGCTGGGATCAGAATTAAGAAACTTGCGACCGAGAAATAAATTAGGGCAAAGGAACGTGTTTGCTGTAGGTTTTAATATTGGGCTTTTCCTTTTGGACCAAAATTGTGAAAATAACGAAAAAAAGTTTTCAAATTTCTTTGATACACCAATTTTGGAAAATGGGCTGTTTTTAAAAATGAGTTTTAGAAAATGTTAAAACAAACATGTTTTCAATATGGGAGCGTCTATTTTGACACAATTTGGTGACATAAAAGATCTGCACCATTGGATCTTTTTGTCTTTACATGGAAAGGTGGAATTCAGAGGGAAATCCAATGGTGGAAATTCATCGTGTCACCAATTGTGTCACCAAATTGTGTCAAAATAGACTTTTCCTTTTAATATTTTGCAAAATTGAAAATAAAAAAATTCCTTGAAAATGCGTAACCAAACAGGGCGTAAGATGTTACCTATTAAGTTTCAAGCCATTTCTTCCACTAATTATTTTTTAACCAATTTCACTTTCTATATGTTTCGATCTCTAGCAGATCAGCTCTTCCGCAATCCTAATTATCATAAACATGTTTGAAGGGAAGTAGTTTACATTAACTATTTCGAAATAGTTTACATTCAGTAGTTTGAAAACCCATCACCAAATTAAAATAACTATCTCGACATCCCCTTTTCGAAGTAAACAAAAATAATCGACATGCTCAGAGCGAATTACCATTATACAATCCACTAACTCTCCAAAATTTTCAAACCTGGATGAGTCGATTCAATTAACTACTCCAGAAACGAGACTTTTAGATCGAAGAAATTTAACTACAACCATCAAAACAAGGAAGAATGAGGATCAATATCACGTACCTTTCGACTTTTTTTTCGCTATCCAACAATCTGATAGAGAGGATAGTGACGTTTTCTTCGTTCTTACCATTTTCTCTTCAGTTATTCCCTGACGTTATTTGCACTTAAACGATTTACGATTTTTTGATTTAGGGGATTGATGTTTTTACAGTGCGTATGTTTTTAAAAGTAAGAGTAAAACAGTAAGAAGTTAAAAAAATCAGCTACCTACGTTGACCCCCCTTAACAATTTAAAGAAAAGCGATATGTCCTTAAAATTTGGCCCTCCTTTAATAGAAATTGGTGTGTCAATAACAAACCCCAAATAAATATGGCACGACTAAACAAATTTTTATTTTTTTATTTAAAGAAACTAGACAAATCAAGAATAATAAATAAGATAAAACTTGACCTAGAAACCAAAGAAGGCAACGCTAACAACCCTGTGAGAGGGTGCCAAAGTCAGCCCAACTACGAAATCGATTTGAAAATAGAGATTAAGAAAACAACCCAAATAAACAATGAACCAAGAAATGGAGCAGACTATAGTGTTTTCACAAACCACCCTGTTATTCGTTCTTTGCAACGCAAGTAAAATAAAAAAGAATTGTTAATGCCACTCCAAAAACAGTCTAGAGGGTCATTTTTTTTAATTTACTAAGAGGAGGATCATTTAACATAGCACTTCTTAACAATTTATAAAATATAGACCAAAATGCCCTTTTATTATTTAACCTTAATTACATTTTATTGCTCGTTAAACCCTATCTTCTTCTTCTAAGAGTAAACAATTATTCACTTTTTTAATGGAGAAAGCAAATTCTGACGAAATTTCTAACTTTGAAAAAGAAGACAACATGATTTTTACCCAATAAAGCGAAGTACATTTTGAATGTGTTGAGAAAATCATCGAAAAGGTAATAATTTACTGGAAAAAAGGAAGACCCGTTTTTTATCATCTATTTTTAACATGTTATTTCCAAACTTTGTATTGAATTTCAGTATGTTCTTGTCAATTTTTACCGTGTTCTGTGTATTTGAATAGAGGGTAAAATCGAGTTATTTTATTTATTTTTCCATTGTGTTTGACCCCCCCTAACAATTTAATTTTTAATGGAATGAAAATAAAATATGACCCCCTTATCCGTTTTTTGAGTGGCATTAACAATACTCGAAAATAAACAAAATAAAAAGTAAAGAAAATCAATTGAAAGTTGCAAAATTGATTGGGTAAAGGGAAGCATAGGTTCAGGTGTAGGAAATTGGGTGAGGGTTGAAGTGCGCTTGGGGATTCGAGAGATTTAGTTTCGGAGGAGGCGGTTTGGGGTTGCTCGATTGGAGCCGACGAATTGGGTGGACTGTGGTTGCTCGACTACTCGATTTTTGGGGTTAGTACCCACAAAGAAAATTGCACTAATCCATGTTATACTAAAGACAATGTGTTGGAATTCTTTAACCTAATAAGTGGTAAGCCAGATGTATGATTAGAGATTGCATTGTATACTTATATTTAGGATCTAACGAAATATTGAGAAGAGTTCTGGATAATTCGTTTTCTCTACATACGATGCATGAAAATCTTGTAAACATTTTGTATGAAAATCTTGTAAACATCTTTCAAAAGAAATTATTGGATTGCTGTTTGTTTTCCAATATTATAGCTTTTCGGGCATAACCAAACAATGGTGCAAATACTAGTGGAGAAGTTATATGGTAAATACTAGTAGAGAAGCTATTTCGTTTGATCCTAATGTAAGAATATTTCGATGTTCATGTGGCCTATGTGTCTTATGATTCAATTGTGAGAATTAAGTTCATATTGTATGTTGAAATTTTAACATCAAAGTCGACATCGTGATGGATCGGTCTTGGTTAAGAGTTGTTAAAACTCGGGGAATTTATTATCCCTCTTCCCTTGCCTGATTATTTTATTGTATTCCCTTGTAGATGAAATGGTGTTTGCAGTTGTATAACTAATGCTTTTTTGTCATAAATAATGGTGGCAGTTATGAGTTAAATGGCTGTTTTGAAATTCAAATGTAATATGTATAAATGGAGAAGTTTCCTTTATCTAAATATGATAATATAAAAGGAACCGCACTACGACAGTTACAAAATATAAAAGGGAGACTAGTTCTGTCCATCGTAAACTAGTCATAAAAGAAAAGAAAGTCAAAGGGAGGAGAATCACCATTAACAGTAACAAGACTGACATCAACATGGAATCAGGTTAGTGATTTATATTCTATTTATGATATATATATATATAGGTTGAATCATATCAAGTTTAAATAAATTTTCATCTGACTTCAGTTTTACTTGAATGAAAACTGAAATTAAATCGCTTTCAATTGGTATCAAAGCAACTTAAACTTGAATGATTCACCATGTTATTGACTTGTATTGGATGATTTTAGTCTGATTACATCACTGCATATCATGATAATTTTTCCATAATGGTTATCACGTATGAATATGTGCTATAGTGAACAAAACAGTTTCATGACATACATTAATGAATGCTTGATAAGTGGCAGTAGTTTGTTGCGATGGATTTGGTATCACACCATAATAGTACTATGATTTACTGTACTGCTTTAACCTTTTCATGACGTGCATTAATGAATGCTAGGTAAGTGGCAGTAATTTGTTGTGATGGATTTGGTTTCAGACCATAACAATACTATGAATTACTATGCTGCTTCATCTTTCCTGTTCCTTTTGGGTTTTAATATCATCATATTTTGCATAACCCATGTTATTTAAGGTATTTGAAATATACTAAGGCTGTGTAATTTGAGTAATGCACATGTTAGTATATTATAAGAATAATTTTACTCATTATAGTTCAGTGTCTACATTATATGTAACATTTTAGTCACCAAAGTGACCTTATTATATCATATTTAGACATTAATATAATTCAGTTGATCATGATTATAGAGATGCTATGAAATGGCATTAAAAAAAAGATCAATTGTTTTATTATCTATATTCTATGAGACCACCCAAAGGTTGGTCATTGAATGTAGATCAATAAGATAAAAGGAATTAGTCATAATTACATAAATTGAATAGTGTGTATATCCAAAGATTACATGCTCATTCGACTACGTATATTATGATTAGTCACTAAATTATGATACCTTAGCATCAATGATAGTGCATTGTTTAAGTATTTCCCAAAGGTTACTTAAATGCATGCTTTAAATACAATAGTTGGAAATCTTGCATCTGCATCATATTTTTCAGAGTACTAATAGATAAGTATGTATTAATGTTTACAGCTTCATCAAATATGTTTGCAACCACTAACTCTATCCTGAAGTTCAATGGGCTTAACTATGATGAATGGTCTGAACAGATCCAGTTTACGCTGGGTATAATGGCATTGGACCTTGCAATATTAACAGAGGAACCTTCAGCCATTACAGATGATAGTTCCGAGACTGAGAAGTCTCGTTATGAGGCATGGGAGCGATCTAATAGGTTGAGTTTAAACCTCATGAGGATGACAATGGCTGAAAGTATTAAACCATCTATGCCTAAGACAGAGAATGCAAGGGATTTTATGCGTATGATTAAGGAGTGTTCACAATCGGATTTGGCGGACAAGTCAATTGTAGGAAGCCGCATGTGTCAGCTAACTACAAAGAAGTTTGACTGGTCTCAGCTCATCCATGATCATGTAACACATATGTCTAACTTGGCAACAAAGTTAAAGACCATGGGAATGGAAGTTAATGAAGCATTCTTGGTACAATTCATCATTAACTCTCTACCTTTTGAGTTTGGTCAGTTCTAGGTTAACTACAACACCATTAAAGATAAATGGAACATTCAAGAATTGAAGGCCATGTTGGTTCAAGAGGAAGGGAGATTAAAGAAGATGAAGGATCATGTAGTTCATCTCATAGGTCATGATGGTGCCGGCAGCAGTAAAGGAAAACCAACTAAGAAGGATAAGAAGAAGGACAAAGCATCCATAAAAGGACCTGAAGGTCAAATTCGGAAGGAGAAGCAGAAATGTTTCTTTTGCAAGAAAATGGGACATTTCAAGAAAGATTGTCCAAAAAGGAAGGCTTGGTTTGAAAAGAAAGGTACACATTATATTTTTATTTGCTTTGAATCAAACCTTATAGAAGTTCCTAATAATACTTGGTGGTTAGATTCTGGTGCCACTACTCATGTATCTCACTTTAAACAGGGATTCCGTTCGATCCAGCCCATAAAAGGAGCTGAACAGTATTTGTTCATGGGAAACAGGATTAAGGAACAAATTGAGGGCATTGGGACCTATAGATTGTATTTTTACACTGGTTGTCATGTAGATCTTGAAGGATGTCTTTATGTACCTGAGTGTGCTAGAAATCTTGTTTCGATGAGTAAATTGGATAATTTAGGTTTTTATGTAAAGTTTGGACATGGTGGTTTTTCATTATATCGAAATAATTATTATTATGGTTGTGGTACTTTGATTGATTCACTTTATAGGTTCAATCTTGATGTTAAGTTTTCTAAATCTTTGTTTGGTGTTGAAAATCAAGGCTAAGTGTAGTGCATCCATTGAAAGTTCTGCTTTATTGTGACATCAAAGATTATGTCACATTTCCAAGGAAATAATAATGAGGTTGGTAAAGAATGGAATTCTTTCTCAATTGGATTTTAGTGACTTAGCTGTATGTGTAGACTGCATTAAAGGCAAGCATACTAAACACACAGTAAAGAAACCAGCCATGAGAAGTAATCAACTACTTGAGTTAATCCACACCGATATATGTGGCCCTTTTGATGCTCCTTCATGGAGCGGTGAAAGATACTTTATCACCTTTATTGATGATTACTCACGTTATAGATATGTACATCTACTGTATGAAAAGACTCAATCTGTGAACGTCCTAGAGGTGTTTATTAATGAAGTCGAAAGGCAGTTAGATAGAAAAATAAAGGTAGTGAGGTCTGATAAAGGTGGTGAGTTTTATGGAAAATTTAATGAAAGTAGACAATGTTCAGGTCCATTTGCAAAGTTGCTTGAAAGTAGAGGCATTTGTGCGCAATATACGATGCCTGGTACACCTCAACAGAATGATGTAGCTGAGAGGCGGAATCGTACATTAATGGGTATGGTTAGGAGCATGTTAAGTAATTGTTCATTACCTCTTTCATTGTGGATGTATGCATTGAAGACTACGACATATGTGCTTAACCAGGTTCCTAGCAAAGCAGTTCCTAAGACTCCTAATGAACCGTGGACATGAAGGAAACCTAGTTTACGGTATCTTCCTGTTTGGGGGTGCCAAGCAGAAGTAAGGTTGTATAATCCACATGAAAAGAAACTTGTAACTAGAACAGTCAGTGGCTCGTTCATTGGTTATCCTGAAAAGTCAAAGGGGTATATATTTTATTGCCCTAACCATAGTACGAGAATAGTCGAGACGGGAAATGCTAGGTTCATTGAAAATGGTGAAACTAGTGGGAGTGGTGAATCACGAAAATTGGACATTCAAGAGATTCAGGTTGAACTTCCTTTACTTGTTATTTCTTCTAAAGTACTTGTACCCATTGTTGCTTCACAATCAAATGATACAATGGAACAACATGATGATGTTCAAATCCCACAAGATGAAGTTATGGTTGATGAACCGGTCATAATTCAAGAAGAACATCATGAGCCACATAAACCTTTAAGGCGATCTATAAGGGAAAGAAGATCCGCTATTTCAGATGATTATGTGGTTTAGGCTGTTGGAAGTGAATATGATTTAAGCCTTGATGAAGACCCGATCTCATTTAAGAAAGCCATAGAAAGTGATAATTCTGAAAAATGGTTGACTGCCATGAAAGAAGAAATCAAGTCAATGGGAGATAACAAAGTCTAGGACTTAGTGGAGTTACCTAAGCATTCTAAAACTGTTGGGTCTAAATGGGTATTTAAGACTAAATGTGACTCAAAGGGTAACATTGAAAGATATAAAGCTAGACTTGTTGCTAAAGGTTTCACCCAACAAAATGACATTGACTATAAAGAAACCTTTGCTCCAGTATCTAAGAAGAATTCTTTAAGAATTGCTTTGGCTTTGGTGGCTCATTATGATCTAGAGATTCACCAAATGGATGTGAAAACCGCCTTTCTGAATGGTGAGCTTGAGGAAGAAGTATATATGGACCAACCTGAAGGATTTGTGGTCACTGGGAATGAAAACATGGTGTGTAAGTTGAAAAAGTCAATATATGGACTAAAACAAGCTTCCAGACAATGGTACTTAAAGTTTAATGATATCATTACGTCATATGGTTTTGTAGAGACAATCGTTGATCGATGTATCTACATTAAAGTTAGTGGGAGCAAGTTTGTGATTTCAGTCTTATATGTTGACGACATTTTGCTTGTTGCAAATGACATATGCATGTTATGTGATGTAAAGAAGTATCTCTCTAATAACTTTGAAATGAAGGATATGGGCGAGGCATCTTATGTGATCGGAATAGAAATAATACGAAATAGATCACAAGGATGGCTAGGGTTGTCTCAAAAGCTTATATCAATAAGGTGTTAAAGAAATACAGAATGGATAAATGCTCCGCAGGAATAGTTCCTATACAGAAAGGGGACAAGTTCAGCAGTAACCAATGTCCCAAGAATTATTTGGAATGGAAAAAAATGGAAAGAATCTCATATGAATCAGTGGTAGGGATTTTGAACTATGTCCAAACATGTACTCGGCCAGATATCAGCTTTGTTGTAGGTATATTAGGTCGATATCAAAGCAATCTTGGATTGGACCACTGGAAAGCTACAAAGAAAGTTATCAGATATTTGCAAGGCACCAAAGAGAATATGCTTATATACAGGAGATCTGATCATCTAGAAGTCATTGGATATTCAGATTCAGATTATGCCGGATGCAAAGATAGTAGAAAATCAACATTTAGATATTTGTTTCTATTAACCGAAGGGGCTGTATCATGGAAGAGTGGAAAACAGTCTGTCATTGCTACTTCCACTATGGAGGCCGAATTTGTGGCATGCTTTGAGGCCACTATTTAAGCATTTTGGATGCAGAATTTTATTTCGGGACTTGGAATTGTCGATAGCATAGTCAGACCGTTAAGAAGTTATTGTGATAATTCCGCAGTCGTTTTCTTTTCGAAGAATGACAAGTATTCTAAGGGTGCTAAACACATGGAGTTGAAGTACTTGTCAGCGAAAGAGGAGGTGCAGAAACGTAGAGTGTCTTATGAGCATATTAGAACAGATCTGATGGTAGCGGATCCTTTGACTAAGGGACTACCACCCAAGCAATTTATTGGCCATGTAGAGAGCATGGGTATTATAGATAAGGCCTTGCTATTTTAATTATGATACGCTCATTATGTTTGTGACACTATGAATTCAATTATAGTTACATTTCTGTTTTATTGAACATGTTATTATTACAATATGTGTGTACGCTTATGGTTGTTAGATGACATGTGATTACTTTGAGAATTATGATATTTCTCAAATTGGAATTGAAATTGAGTTTGGATTAATTTGTGATACATGGGAGGGATCATGTCGCTTAAATGACGTGGGACCACCATGATCCAATCGGTTCTGATTTAATTAATGATCATTTAAACTTGAAAATATGCATTAAAGTTATTGAATCATCAATTAGACACAAAGGCCAAGTGGGAGAATGTAAGAATATTTCGATGTTCATGCGGCCAATGTGTCTTATGATTTAATTGTGAGAATTAAGTTCATATTATATGTTGAAATTTTAACATCAAAGTCGACATCGTGATGGATCGGTCTCGGTTAAGAGTTGTTAAAATTCGGGTTATTCATTATCCCTCTTCCCTTGCCTAATTATTTTATTGTATTCCCTTGTAGATGAAATGGTGTTTGCAGTTATATAACTAATGTTGTTTTTGTCATAAATAATGGTGGCAGTTATGGGTTAAATGATTGTTTTGAAATTCAAATGTAATAATGTATAAATGGAGCAGTTTCCTTTATCTAAATATGATAATATAAAAGGAACCGCACTATGACAGTTACAAAATATAAAAGGGAGACTAGTTTTGTCCATCATAAACTAGTCATAAAAGAAAAGAAAGTCAAAGGGGGGAGAATCACCATTAACAGTCACAAGACTGACATCAACATGGAATCAGGTTAGTGATTCATATTCTATTTATGATATATATAGGTTGGATCATATCAAGTTTAAATAGTTTTCTTTTGACTTCAGTTTTACTTGACTGAAAACTGAAATTAAATCGCGTTCACCTAAATATACATGTACAATGTAGTCTCTAAACATAAATCTTTGCTTACCACTTATTAAGTTAAAGCATTACAACGAGGGGCGGATCTAGCTTTCACATTCAGGTAAGGCAAAATATTTTAGTTTAGTCCCATATCGCAAAAACTACTGAAATTTCGTTGTATATATATATATATATATATATATATATATGTGTGTGTAAAGCATTCCAACGAGGGGCGGATCTAGCTTTCACATTCAGGTAGGGCAAAATATTTTAGTTTAGTCCTACACATCTCTTGTATTCATATTTAGTATAACACGGATTAAAGCGATTTTCTTTGTTGCCCGGCTACTAAGTTTTTGGGGTCGATTGGCTGAAGGCAATTCTATGGGTGTGTTGGCAATTGTTGATGTTGTATAGGAGCTAGGCTACTCAGTTTTTGGGTTTAGGCTTGCTTGAGTTATGGTTATAGATTTAAGGGGATATATTTGAGGTTTGCAGCAGGTGAACCACAGTGAACGTACAGGTTGGTCAGTGGATGATGATTTGATGAAGTGTAGGTGAGTGGTCACTATGGCTCATGGCAGTTTTTAAGTGGTAGGGATCCGAAGTGGTATATGCTGATGGTCAGTCGGTATGTTCTATACGAACTTGTGTTTATAGTACTGAATAGGAGCGAAATAGATTTGCCACTTGGCGAAGGCGTTAGAAGGTGATGCAATGATGCAGTTTGGAAGTATGTGAAGCGGAGGAGCGCAGGTCAGCTAGTATCGCGAGTTGCAGCGTTGGAAGTTGTTGTATGGGTTTAAGTGGTTAGGTTGATGAGTAGATGGTGGTGTGTATAAACGTGTTTGGGTGTGCAGTTTTGTGCTGGAGTGCAGAAGGTGGAAGTACAAAAGTGCAAGTGAAGTTTTGAGTGCTTGTAAGCTACTATTTCAGGTAACCATATTATTCAGTCCACCTTTTCTTCGACCGATGTCGTCTGCTACTATTTCAGGTAACCATATTATTCAGTCCACCTTTTCTTCGACCGATGTCGACTGCTACTATTTCAGGTAACCATATTATTTTTCAGTCAGATTAATTTTCCTTCACCAACGTTTTGGTTTGTTGTCCGCTTTATATGTTCGTACTACCTCCCTAAAGTCATCAAGACCTCAAGATTGTGCTGAACTGTCACACTGTATCATCCCCGTTCTGCTGATTACCTAAGTCACGTTATGGTTACAACGACAACCGGTCTGTTCATCTAACCTTTACCCTATTATAGTGCTTGCTACCAAAATTTAACTGTTTCCACTTTGTTATTTGTTAAGCAACGCAACTTGAATACATTGTAATTAACACTTCTGTTCTCCCAAAACTCATTCAGGTTTACATGCATGGGTTTAAATTCGTTTAAGCGTGCTATTCATTCAGGAATTAGCTACCAAATTGCTGGTAATATCTCCTCTCCAATCTCTGGTTTGACCATCGAAACTGTTAATTTGCTACTTGTTCTCTCTACTGCAGATTACCTAACCTTTTTTACCCACCACTTCTTTTGCAAGATTAAACCGGATTGCGTTTGTTTTAATTTATATTTGTTCCCCTATAATTTCAGCATGAATTCCTGGTGATTCCACGTTTATTGTCAGCGTACAAATAACAAATGGATTTGGGATCTCTCCTACTGCATTTTGTACAAGTATACCTTTTTTTACATTTTGTATTTGCTTTACCCAACCAGGACGTCAAGCTTATGAAATATACTGTATTTTGAACTCTAATGAAATTATATAACCAATAACTATCAATTATCAGAAGAATGTAATCTTTCTTTTTCTAACATTATATTTACAAAATTTATAGTTCACCACTTATGATATGCAGTTGTTTTTTTACAACATAAGAAGCTTGTAATTGTTCCATGTACAAATTGCAACCATTTAGTACTATAATCAACAAATTGACTCTCGCTCCTGTTATTCAAATACAGTTAAAGTAGGTCAACCAGTCCACTGGTTAAGGCAATGACAGCCTTCATTTAATTTTTGGTTCTGTACAAAAAGTGGATACCTATAATTCTCGATCTGTCAAACTCTATATCTCATTTTCAAGCTTAACAGAATGACTAATTGGGGATGCTCTGGACTTACTTCTATATGAGTTATACGATACGTTTTCCTGATACTTCAATATCTTTGTTTATTTTCAAACTATTACTTTTTAGACTCAAATATGTTAAGTTTTACATTATTTGTATGTTTCATATTGTACTGCAGTATCGCTACCTTTTAATTTTAACAAATTCTCAGCTCCTTTTCCGACTATAAAACGCTGTCAACTGCACAAGCTTTGTTCTTGCAAATATTTTGGTAAGGCTAAATTTTACGTGCTGTTGGTTATGTTGGCAAAACAAAAAAGACCAATTCTTTGTGTAATTCAGACTTTAATAAATTTTGCATTTTGCAGATGCTAACCGCTACATCAGAATTTTTTTATTTTTATTTTTTGAATCTAAGTTGAATGCTACACATTCCTCCTAAGTTACATTTATGTCCCTTTTAATTATATTTTCCACTCTAGCCATTGGTTCTTCATGTGTAACATGAGTGCCCACGAAATGCAACTGTTTCATTTTTACTGATAAAAATGGATATATTTGATTGTACTGACATAATAAACTGTATATAGTATTATTCTTGAAAAGAATTGTATATTCTTTGCTAATCAGACATGCATATGGAAAAGTAAGTTAAATTATCCACTTTTTTTCTTAAATATGATTTTTAGACCTGTGTCTGTACTGTTAGTGTTTGACTAATTTGATTATCCCTGAAAGGTTTTGCTCATGAGATTTGATTGTTTGGGAATAAGCTAAACAAACTATTAAAATTTAATTTTTAAAGCGGCAAAATGTTCAAGTACTTGCAGTCCTTTTCTTTTCAGTTACTGATGCATTGTATTACATGAGTTTGACTAATTTGATTGTCTGACGCATTGTATCATTTCAAAAAAAAAAAAAAAAAAAAAAAAATAAACTTTAATTGATGCTCGGTATCTTTTTTAAAACTAAATTTCAGTGTCCTAAATGCAGATCTTGTTGCATGTTCAACATTCAAGCATTGATTTAAATGCAAACTTATAGGCAAGGTAACTTCGCTGCTATGCCCCTTTTTTAATTTTTAATTTTTTTTTTTCTTTGCCAGTACTACTGTTTAAAATTTCATGTACTCTATTCTGAGCTGTGTAACAACCACCACCTGCCCATTTCTCATTTTCCCAGTTCGGAGATGTCCATACTCACTACAATATATTCTTTTCCTTTTTCTGTTTTTTTAAGGCCAAAATAAAGTTAATCCAATAGTTTCAAGGCATCATACTCATTATTAACAACAGGCACAAATGTGTCAAAAAGAAGTGAAATTTGTTATACTAGAGAAACCCTAATTTGAAATTGGGTTACCAGAAAAATTGAAATTGGTCAGTAAGAAAATGTACCGTTTTGTATTCCGAGTGTAAATTTGATTGTGAAATCCGAGTCCAGCACTCTGCTGTTCCCTTAAAACAGATTTGCTCCCCCTACGGCGCGTTTGGGTTGAATCGAGCAACTGTTTCCCAAGGTGAAACGGAATCAGGTTCGCAAGGCTGCGCTAGCGATGCGAACGGCGACGAACTCAAGAGAAGTGTGTTTCAGAACAAGTGTGCGAAGGAGGAAGAAGATGGACAGAATTTGATTTTCGGTGAAGAAAGCGGTTCTGACTTCCATCTTATTTATATCTGAAGCGGGTGTCGATTTGTTCAAATGGACGTATCGTTTGGAAAGGTAGCGACCCATTTCTAAACGTTGCAATCCATTTGAATTAGTACCGCTTCGCAAAACCCATGACCGTTAAGCCCAGCAGTTTCGGCCCACTAATGCACAAAGTACAGTGCAGCAAAAATATAGTTTCGGCCCGCTAATGCACAATGCACAGTGCACATTGCAAAGTGTTAAGTGCCTACAAGACGCCTCAAACGCCCATTCGCACACGCGTACGGGAGCGGGCACGGGCGCGGGAACGGGCTCGGGCTCGGTTTCGGGTTCGGGTACGGATGCGGGTGCGGGGTGGTGCGGTGCACCACCCCTTATGGTCCCCTTGTTGGTCCATTGCACCCTTTCTAGGAACTTATAATAGTCTCTATACTTATGTATATAAACTATTATAATTGCTTATACCCTACAATGTGAGACTATTCCTACATTGTAGGACACTCTACCCTAAACCTTCATTATTCATTTTTTCCAACAATCCCCCACATGAATGAATAATTCTTTAATTTGTTCTTAACTTGGTGAAATTATGTTGTATCGGTTAAAGTAGCACAACGGCCTTGAACTTTCCTAGTGTTTATCTATTTGACCTACTAGCGAATCAGTAGACTAGTGAATGTCCTTGAATTGTAAGCTTTTTGTATAGGTCAAGATAGTAGATAACACACAACATGATTTCTAAACTTTCTTGGTTCTCTGTTTGTGTTCGTTTTAGCCATGAACACTCGCTTGGTCTCATGAGTGCTTCAAAGAATTCGACCTTACAATTCTTTTTGAAGCGGCGCCTTCACACTCACGTAGGTGATTCTATAAAGAGTATCCCGTAATACTCCACTTGGGTCTGTTATAACACCACAGTATAGACATCATTAAAAGCTAAACTTATCCTGTTCTCCGACGGGTTGTGCACTGACTTATCATAGGAATGGTTTGTATTTTAACAGTGCCATTAAGTTTATCTATAAACTTAGTTGTCCCTTTGAACCTAGATCTTGGGATCTCCAGTCAGCTAGGTGGGGTTTCCGTTTTAGAAAACTTTTAATTCATAGGTCTTAAACCCATTCCCATCGATAAGGTTTGAACTTTCTCCCTAGGCAAGCCTTTGGTAAGTGGATCCGCTATGTTATCCTTTGTCCTTACATAGTCTATAGTGATAACTCCATTAGAGAGAAGTTGTCTTATGGTTTTATATCTACGACGAATATGTCGAGACTTACCATTATACAATGTACTATTTGCCCTTCCTATAGCAGATTGACTGTCACAATGTATACATATTGGAGGTACAGGTTTTTCCCAATTTGGAATATCTTCCAAAAAACCCCTGAACCAATCTGCTTCTTCTACAGCTTTATCTAGAGCAATGAACTCCGATTCCATTGTCGACCTTGCTATGCAAGTCTGTTTGGATGATTTCCATGAGATTGCTCCATTTCCTAATGTAAACACATATCCACTTGTGGATTTTGTGTCATTTGAGCCAGTTATCCAATTTGCGTCGCTGTAACCTTCCACCACTGAAGGATAATTTGTATAATGCAAACCAAAGTTCTGTGTATATTTTAGATATCCAAGAACTCTTATTATTGCTTTCCAATGATGTTTACCAGAATTGCTGGTAAATCTACTAAGTTTACTTACAGCATATGCGATATCTGGTCTTGTGCAATTCATTACATACATGATACTTCCTAATATGCGAGAATATTCAAGCTGATATATACTGTCACCAGTGTTTTTAACCCAATTTTGGTTCATATCTACTGGCGATTTTGCAATAGTTATATTGTATTGCTTGAATTTTTCAAGTATCTTGGCTATGTAATGTGATTGGGATAGTACATATCCCTGTGGTGTTCTTACAATTTTGACACCCAATATTACATCAGTTAGTCCTAGGTCTTTCATATCAAATCTAGAGGATAACATATCTTTTGTTGATGTTATTATGGCCTTATTATTGCCTATGATTAATAAGTCATCAACATAGAGACATACAATGACATATCCAATATGTGTATATTTTATATAAACACATTTATCTGATTCATTTATTTTGAATCCATTTGATAACATAGTTTCATCAAATTTCTCATGCCATTGTTTCGGTGCTTGTTTAAGACCATAAAGTGATTTAATCAATTTACATACTTTGTTTTCATTTCCTGGGCTTACAAACCCTTCAGGTTGCAGCATGTATATTTCTTCCTCTAACTCACCATTCAAAAATGCCGTCTTTACGTCCATTTGATGTATTTCCAAATTTAGTATGGACGCGATTGCAATGAGCATCCTAATGGATGTTATTCTAGTTACTGGTGAGTAAGTGTCAAAATAATCCAGATCTTCTTTCTGTCTGAATCCTTTGATTACTATACGAGCTTTATACTTATCTATAGAGCCGTCAGCCTTGAGTTTCTTCTTAAATATCCATTTATACCCTAGTGGTTTTGATCCTTTAGGGAGATCCACTAGTTCCCACGTATGGTTTTGTAAAATGGATTCTATTTCACTGTTGACGGCTTCCTTCCAATAAGGAGCATCGGGAGATGACATTGCTTGTTGGTAAGTTTGAGGTTCATTTTCTATAATATATGCATAGAAATCGGGTCCAAAGGTTTTCGAAGTCCTTTGACGTTTGCTCCTTCTGGGTTCCTCAATTTCAACATTCTTTTCATTCGAATTTTGATTAACATTATCCTCAGGAGTATCTGTATCCCTTGATCTCTTTTGAACTATCGTTTCAACAGATGTTTTAAGAGGATAAATGTGTTCAAAAAATCTAGCATTTCGAGATTCGATAATGGTGTTTTCATGAATGTCATCAATTTTAGATTTGTACACCAAAAATCGATATGCAGCACTATTATGAGCATATCCTATAAATATGCAATCTATAGTTTTTGGTCCAATTTTGACCTTCTTTGGTTTTGGTATTTCAACTTTGGCAAGACACCCCCACACTCTCAAGTATTTGTAGGTTGGTGGTCTGCCTTTCCACAATTCATGCGGTGATTTAGAAGTCTTCTTTCGAGGCACTTTATTAAGAATGTGATTAGCAGAAAGTATAGCTTCTCCCCAGAAGTTATCTGGTAGACCAGAGCTAATGAGTAGAGCATTCATCATCTCTTTCAGTGTACGGTTTTTACGTTCTGCTATTCCATTTGATTGAGGGGAATATGGTGCCGTTGTCTGATGTATAATACCATGTTCGGCGCAGAATTCCTCAAAAGGAAATTCGTACTCTCCTCCTCTATCACTTCTCAGTGATTTTATCTTTTTATTAAGTTTATTTTCAACCTCTGCTTTGTATTGTTTAAATACATCGAATGCCTCGTCCTTGCTTCTAAGGAGATATACATGACAATATCTTGTACTGTCGTCAATAAAGGTAATAAAATACCGTTTTCCTCCTCTAGTTTGACACATTTTTAAATCGCACACATCCGTGTGAATTAAATCTAGAGGTTCTGTATTCCTTTCAACTTGATGAAAGGAAGTTCTAGTTAGTTTTGATTCGGCACATGTTTCACATTTGTAATTCGAGTCTATGGCAAACTTAGGTATAAATTCTAAGTTTATCATTTTTCGCAAGGTATCAAAGTTAACATGTCCTAATCTATTATGCCATATATTAAATGACTCAGCGATATAAATAGAGGGTTCCACTTTATTCATATCTTTTGGTACAATAGTCATTACATTCATTTTGAACAGACCATCACTCACATACCCTTTTCCCACATACACTCCATTTTTAGATAATACAAAACTATCAGAAACAAAGACCAATTTGAATCCATTCTTGCTCAGTAGTGATCCCGAGACCAAGTTCTTCCGAATATCTGGAACGTGGAGTACGTCATTCAAAGTAAGTTCTTTTCCAGAAGCCATTTTGAGAACCACTTTTCCCTTGCCTTCAACCTTTGACGTGGAGGAGTTTCCCATAAAGAGTTGCTCCTCTTGTGTCGCAGGCTTGTAGTTGGAGAACATCCACTTGTTAGCGCAAATGTGTTTTGTGGCACCAGTATCCACAAACCATTCCTTTGTGTTGCCAACCAAGTTGCATTCGGAGATCACAGCAGATAAGTTCATTTCTGAAACATCATCTGAGAGCCTATCACATTCAGTAACATTGGCTTCGTCTTTCTTTTTCTTCGGTCCTCGGCACTCAACCGCTTTGTGACCTTTCTTTCCGCAATTATGGCAGTTTCCTTTGAACTTCTTAGCCTTCTTTGCATTTGGATTATGCTCCCTTTTTCTTTTGTTGTTCTTTTCGGACTCGACCACATTTGCTTTGGCCACCATGGTGTTTGTTGTCTTCCTTTCAGACTTTCTGTTGTCTTCCTCTATTCTGAGACGAACAACCAGATCCTCCATAGACATCTCCTTGCGCTTATGCTTCAAGTAGTTTTTGAATTCCTTCCATGATGGAGGTAACTTTTCTATTGCCGCAGCCACTTGGAAAGATTCACTCAATGCCATCTTTTCATCATGAATTTCATGGATAATGACTTGAAGTTCCTGAATTTGTCTTACAACTGTCTTAGAGTCGACTATTTTGTAATCCAAAAATCTTCCGACTATGAACTTCTTCATGCCGGCGTCTTCAGTCTTGTATTTCTTTTCCAGTGCCTACCGAAGGATCTTTGCGGTTTGAACATTACAATATACATTGTACAGGCTGTTGTCGAGGCCATTCAGTATATAGTTTTTGCAAATGAAGTCTGAACCCTTCCAGGCAGTGAGCGCTTCGACTTTCATGGCGTCAGGCTCGAGTTCATCTACTTGTGGAGGGTCCTCTTCAAGGTACTTGGCCAGTCCTAGTGTGGTCAAGTAGAACAACATTTTCTGTTGCCACCGCTTGAAGTCCACACCAGTGAATTTCTCTGGCCGTTCCCCATGGGAGAAAGGTACATGCTGAGGAACCAAAGTACCGGTCTGAGCGGGAGGTACAGTGGGCGGTATGGGCTGCTTGTTTGCGGAACTGTTACTGTCTTGAGTCATCGTCTGCAAGCAGTTGACTTCAATCAGTAACACGTTTTTACACAAGCAAAAATCTGTTTTAAGATTGTTATACTAGAGAAACCCTAATTCGAAATTGGGTTACCAGAAAAATTGAAATTGGTCAGTAAGAAAATGTACCGTTTTGTATTCCGAGTGTAAATTTGATTGTGAAATCCGAGTCCAGCACTCTGCTGTTCCTTTAAAACAGATTTGCTCCCCCTACGGCGCGTTTGGGTTGAATCGAGCAACTGTTTCCCAAGGTGAAACGGAATCAGGTTCGCAAGGCTGCGCTGGCGATGCGAACGGCGACGAACTCAAGAGAAGTGTGTTTCAGAACAAGTGTGCGAGGGAGGAAGAAGATGGACAAAATTTGATTTTCGGTGAAGAAAGTGCTAAGTGTGTAACACCCCGAATTTTCTATTAACACTAAAGTTGCTAAAATATTAATAAGTGTGTAAGAGAGGGGATGTATCTAATATGAATATAAAAATATTAATAAGTGTGTAAGAGAGGGGATGTATCTAATATGAATATAAAAATATTAATAAGTGTGTAAGAGAGGGGATGTATCTAATATGTATATAAAAACAATAATAAGTGTGTAAAAGGGGGGGATGTATCTAATGTGTACATTGTAGAATATATATATATATATATATATATATATATATATATGGGCAGTTAATGCAAACATGAATAGAAGTTTATTAATTTGCTGAGTGTTTGCTGAGTCACTTCTGACTCATTGCTGAGTCAACAAGATAAACCCCATCTTGTCTGAACGGCTGCGGTTATTTCTAGGTTAAATCTAATGGCCTAAATGCATTCTAAAATCTATAAATAAGTGGGTAGACCCAAAACCTAAATCACTTGTAAAATTAGAGAAGCTACCGTCATGCTGCTGCCATGGAGTTCAGCGTAGCCGTCACAAACTAAGAAGAGGAAGCCTAATCTACTACAACTAAATTCTACTCAACAAAACAAATCAAACCAAAGAACTCTCTCTCTAATTCTCTTCTTTTGTTGGTGAGTATGATGATTCTCACAAGACTATTACAAACTAATTTGACTCAGTTATGAATGGATCACAAGAAAGTGATGTGATTTGTAATTATAAATTCTATATATTGTGGATCTCTTATTATGTTATTATATTGTCGTATGATGTAAATTATATATGCTATGTCATGCTATGTTGTAAATTCTCTTATGCTATGTCGTGCTATGTTGAGAATCATGTCAAGCTATGTTATACTATCATACTATGCCATGTTATAAATCATGCTATATTATGTTGAAAAATCATGATGTTGTTGGATCATGCTTAAAGTTATGTTTTTTTTTCTTAATTTAAATGGATCTTGTTTATGGGAATTTGCCTATTAGGTTAGGTGTACCCATAAACTTGAAACTATAATTAAATAAAACTTGATTATGGGAATTTGCCTATTGAGTTAGGTGTACCCATATAAAACCATGTTGTTAAAAAATTAGATGATGTTGATTCACACATGTTCATATGTAAGTTTATGAAAATTGATTGAGATCATATTAGGTGAATTTTGAACAAGTTGACACCTTTAGATCCATGACATGTATAATCTATGCAAGTTGGACATATGCAAGTTTCACCCCTTATTATGATTCATTTGGTCACATATACATGTTGTTATTATGATAATCTCTTTTATGCTATGAGTTAGGCTATTCGAGTCTAACATATATTTTGCGAATAAACGTTCAAACGTGGGGTAGGGGTAATATTAGGAATCAATAAATTGGGTGCAATTTTGTAAGATGTTGCATACCATGAATGAATGTCCATAATTGAGTCAATTATGGACATTGTTAAAAATTGGAAGTAATTAATAATTCAAGTAAGGAATTATTAAAATTGGGGGAAAGTGGATTATTATTAATAATCAATGCTTAGGACACGAGGTTGGACCCGTTTGTGATGTAAACCTGCCCGGACCCGCCCGGCAAATCCAGTAGTCACAAATGTCGGCCCAATGTGAGAGGTCCTAGGCCCAAACTAAAGCATAACAGTTGTAAAGACACGAGGTTAGACTCTTTTATGGTGTAAGACTGCCCGGACCCGCCCGGCAAATCCAGCTGCCATAAATGCCAGTCTAATGTGAGAGGTCTTTATGAGGTTATGGCCTTAATGAACTAAGAAATACTTAACCAGATAATCATGTAAGGTGGGACATGGGGGTTAAGTAGGTGCCTTGGGTGGCATGAGGAATCTGGTGGTTGCCTTTAGAGGCATTTGAAATACGATTAGACTTAACCAAACACACATGTAAATGAACATGACTAAGTGGGTTAAGTGGGATGGACTAATGGGGACAAGCTTAGGTGGAATGCTTGTGGTAAATAGTGGGGGCCCATTTCAACCAGTATCCCAAAACGTATCTTTGTGGGCTCGACCCAAGTCGAGGACGGGACACGCATACTGGGTTTGACTATAAGAGGCCAAAACAGGGAGCGGTGGCAACGCAAGTCCAACGGGTTTCATATGCGTGTGTGGACCCGGGCTGGTAGGTAAGACGTTGTTGCATCGTGTAGGTATAAGCCGTGCATGTCCGTTGTATCAGGTTGCCACTTTAGGGGAGTGATACACCCCACTGTGGGGCCAGCACGGGTATCTACGAGTTAGGGAGCCGATCGAATAATGGGAAGTAGGGTACACCTAGTGGAGATAGGGGCAGGCGGCACCTATGTAGTCAGCTAGGGGTACGTAAAGCCATTGGGAAAGTTTCTAAGTGAAGCTAAGTGGGATGAATCTTTAGGGTGACTGGTGTGGTGCAGTATAGTGTTTATCCTTTAGTATTTAGGAGCGCCTATAACGTTGCCTTTAGCGATTGTCTATGTCCTTAATCTGCTCTTCATAGACATTTTCTTGTTTTCCAGCTTATGCCTTAGTCCAGTTATTTTGGTAATAGTATTGTAGAATTATCATATTCACCAGACTTTATGTCTGACCCCCTCTTTTCCATCCTTTTTCTCCCTTCAGGTCCGCAGGTTGGGCCAAGTTCTAGTGGAGTCTAGTTGGATCGCTTATCTTCTGGAAAGCTTGGACTGCTGAAGTAAAGTCCAGCATGTTATCTTTCTTTTTAATGGCTATTCATGTAATGGGATTATGTACTTGTTTTATCAAGATAGATATTGTACTTGACATTGAATATGGTGTTATGATGTAATCAAACATGTTTTGACTTCTGCTACAATGAAATAAAGTTTTTTGAATTTCCAAGTACTATTTTATATCTGTCTTGTTGTGATTTTACTATTCTATATTCACTTAAAACCTCCATGGAAGTTAATGCATTCCCTTTGTGAGTGACATTAATGGACGTGGGGTGTTACACGTGGTATCAGAGCATAAGGTTACCAGAACAGATAAAAAAAATTTTAGAAAAATATTTTTTTTTCTAAAGTATTTTTGGAAGAAGTGCTTTCAAAAAAAAAAAACATGTTATTTAAAGAGAGTTTTTATGAAAAACATAATCCCAAATAGCCACATCCTTATCTTTATCTTTCGAATTCTCCATTTTGAATCTTTCCTTTTTCGTTTCAGCATGGCTGAAGATCTTAATCTCCCAGAAGGTGTGACGATTCCAGGGTGGTTTAGGAGATACTTGGAGGCTAGGGCCACCACTGCAGGCCCAGCGGATACTCCTCCACCCCTAGTTGCACCCATTCCTCCTCCTCCTCCTCCTCGTGTTGACACTTTTGCAAAGACGTGCAAGGAATTCAAGGATATGGGAGGAAAAACTTTTCAAGGGACTGAGACGTTTGTGGAGGCCAGAGATTGGCTTAAGGAGACTGAGGAATTGTTGGATATCTTTGAAGTGGAAGATGGGAGGAAAGTCCGTTTAGCTGCTTGGTTAATGAAGGGAGAGGCCTCGTTTTGGTTGGAGGTCACTAACGGGGAACGTCCAGTTGATTCATGGGCGGATTTCAGACGAAGGTTTGAGGCAAAGTTTCTTTCAAGGGCAGAGGAGAACTTAAATATGGAAAAATTCCTGGCACTAAAGCAAGGGAGCTCATCAGTAAAGGAATATGTCAATAAATTTAATCAGTTAGCAAGGTTTGGCTTGGAGTTGGTGAACATGCCAGAGAAGAAAGCTTTGAGGTTCGTTAGAGGCTTGAATGAACCGTTGCAAGGGTTGGCTATGACCCACATCCCTATGCGAGCCACCTCTGAAAAGCTAGTAGAAATGGCACTTATGCATGAGGATAAGGCAGTTGAAAAGAAAGGGGATCAGAAGAAACCCCAACAGCAAAATAAGAAGGGTGGTAAAAACAATAATGGCAAAGGGAAGAAGAAATGCTTCAATTGTGGGACGCCTGGCCATCTCAGCAAAGATTGTAGAAAGAAAAAGAAGACTGGTTGTTTTCATTGTGGAGATGCGGGACATTTAGTGAAGGACTGTCCAAAGAAGGGGCAGAGGGCAGGGTCTACCTCGGGAGGACAGGTGCAGGCTCTTATGGCAGCAGGGCAGGCAAGGGGGCAAGTTCAGGCTATTGCGGCCCCACCGCTGCAAGAAAGAGGTAGAACAATTTCTGTTGAAAGCTTAGTTTTTCTGTTTGATCATCCTGTCCGTACCTTATTCGATTATGGCGCATCTCATTCGTTTATCTCTGCATCATTAGTTGAATCACTGCACTTGAACACCAGTTTAGTAGAGGATCCCTTGGTCGTTTCAAATCCAATTGGGGGTTCGGCTCATTTGACCATGATATGTTTGGATTTGAAAATCTCTATACTTAGCGTTGAATTTAGATGTGATGCTTATGTATTGGGCTTCACGGGCTATGGGCTAATTTTAGGAATGGATTGGTTATCTAGAAATAGGGCCATTCTTGATTGTGAAAGGAGAGTAGTTAGGCTTGTGACTCGCCTTGGTAATGCTCTCGACATCTTTTGTAATCCCATAAATTCCGTTATGCTAAGTTATCTTGAATCGCTTGACGCGTCTGTAGAGAACCTGTGATCAGTAGAAGTGGTCCGGGAATATCCGGATGTGTTTGAGGAGGTGAAGGGCTTACCTCCAAAGCGGGAGATAGACTTTCGAATTTATCTTGTGGATAATGCTAAACCCGTATCTTTGCCAGTGCGCCACATGGCTCCTCGTGAAAGGAGGGAACTCAATAAGCAAGTAAAGGAGTTGCTTGAGAAGGGGTTCATAAGACGTAGTATATCGGAGTGGGGTGCTCCAGTAGTTTTTGCCACAAAGGCGGATGGGTCTCTTAGACTTTGTATGGACTATAGAGAACTAAACAAGCTTACTAAAAAGAACCGACACCCACTGCCGAGGATTGACGATCTCTTTGATCAGTTAGTCGGCGCCTCAGTGTTTTCGCAGTTGGACTTAGCCACTGGCTTTCATCAACTGAGAGTGGCTGAGGATAGTATAGATAAGACTGCTTTTAGGACTCCTGACGGATTCTATGAATGGCTATGACAAACGCCCCTGCATATTTTGTTGATTTGAGGAGTAGGGTGTTTAGGGAATACCTTAACAAATTCGTGGTAGTCTTTGTGGATGACATCTTAGTCTTTTCTAAGAATAAAGAAGAGCACTCCCTACATCTTAGGGAAGTGTTGGAAACCCTTCGAGCGCATAACCTTAAGGCAAAATTTTCTAAGTGTCACTTCTGGAGGAAGGAAGTACGGTTCTTAGGGCACGTGGTTTCCAAAGAAGGGATAGCAGTGGATCCCGCAAAGGTGGTGGCCATCCAAGATTGGAAGGTCCCTAAAAATGCAACCGAAGTAAGAAGTTTCTTGGGGTTGGCTGGCTATTATAGGAAGTTTATCAAAGACTTCGCAAAAATATCCGCTCCATTAACACGGTTAACGAAGAAGAACCTGGTTTTTACGTGGGACAAAGATTGCGATGATGCGTTCCAACGTTTAAAGAGAGCCTTAACTTCAGCCCCAGTCTTAGTGCTGCCAGACGGGAATAAACCGTTTACCATCTATACTGATGCTTGTGGGGCGGGACTTGGCGCGGTCCTCATGCAAGAGGGAAGAGTAATAGCCTATGGTGGAAGGCAGTTGAGGGTTCATGAAAAGAATTACCCCACGCATGACTTAGAGCTAGCCGCAATTGTTTTCGCGCTTAAGTCTTGGCGTCACTATCTTCTTGGTGAGAAATTCGAACTGTTCACTGACCACAAATCATTAAAATACTTATTCTCTCAGAAGGATTTGAATTTAAGGCAGCAACGGTGGATGGAATTCTTAGCCTCCTACGATTTTGAAATAGCATATACCCCGGGCAAGGGTAACGTGGTGGCAGACGCCTTAAGTAGGAAAAGGTTGTCCTTGAGTCCGTTGTTTGTTGAACGACAAAGCTTAGAATTCATCTCTATGTTTGACTTTAGACCCTCCGTTGACTTAGTACCCGGTCTGTTAGCATCCTTGGAGGTTAGACCTACACTTCTAGGACGGGTTGGTGAGGCACAACGAGACGACCCACAGTTGGTTGAGATAGTAGAAAAGCTCAAGGGGGGGAGTCGTCAAGCCATCTTCGTAGGTATACCCTAGACGATAAGGGTTGGTTACGAAGGGATAATAGAATTTGTGTACCACAAGACGAAGACTTAAGGAAGGCCATTCTTGATGATGCTCATCGCTCAAAAATGACCATTCATCCCGGCGGGGATAAGATGTACAAAGATATGAAGCGGGTTTTCTTTTGGGCCGGTATGAAAAAGGATGTGGCCGAGTACGTCGCTAGATGCTTGGTGTGCCAACGAGTTAAAGCAGAACAAAAGAAACCCGGTGGGTTTCTTCACCCATTAGAAGTTCCACTATGGAAATGTGAAAGCATCTCAATGGATTTTGTGGATGGATTACCAAGATCAAGGAAGGGTAACACGGGGATTTGGGTTATAGTAGATAGACTTACTAAAAGCGCCCATTTTATTCCCGTGAAAAGTAAGAGGACTGCTCCGTGGTTGGCTTCTGTATACATTAAGGAGATAGTTCGTTTGCACGGTATTCCTTCTAGTATAGTAAGCGACCGTGACCCCATCTTTACTAGCGAATTTTGGAAGAGTTTACAAGAGGTGGTAGGGACTCAGCTATGTTTGAGCACCGCATATCATCCTCAGACAGACGGCCAGACCGAGAGGGTGAATCGCATTCTAGAGGATCTTTTAAGGCTTTGTATCCTAGACTTTGGGGGTACATGGGAAGAGCACCTTCCGTTAGTAGAATTCGCATATAATAATAGCTTTCAGTCTAGTATTGGCATGGCACCTTTCGAAGCTCTTTATGGAAGGCCTTGTCGTTCGCCTACATGTTGGTGGGAATCTACCGATAAAATCCTACTTGGGCCCGATATGGTTAGGGAAACCTCGGAGAAGATTGAGTTGATTCGAAGGAGGATGAAAGCAGCACAAGATAGGCAAAAATCGTATGCTGATAAGAGGAGGACAGATCTTGAGTTTGACATTGGGGACATGGTTTTTATCAAAGTATCTCCGTTACAGAATGTTGTTCGCTTTGGGTCCGTGGGGAAATTAGCACCAAGGTTTGTAGGGCCGTTTCCTGTAAAAAACAGGATTGGGAAGATGGCATATAGGGTGGAGTTGCCTGAGAAACTTAGTGGAGTACACGACGTATTCCATGTATCACATTTGAGGAAGTGTTTGCACAAGACCGCGGAGGTGGTAGAGCCGAGCTTGCTTAAAGAGGTGGAAATAGAGCGTGATGCAACAATTAGACGAGCTCCTACATGCATTCTTGGGTCGGAGATCAAAAAGTTGAGGAATCGAGAGGTCAGACTGGTTAAAGTGCAATGGGGAGATGATGAGAGCAACGCAACTTGGGAGACAGAAGAGAAGATGCGTTCGTTGTACCCTTTTCTTTTTGAGGGTATGTCTTTTAATTTCTCCTTTATCACTTAGCTTATCTTATCTTATCTTTAGTATGTCCTCTCATTAGTATCTTTGACCTTTAGTTAGGATAATCCTATGGTTGAAACATGTGTTTGAGACATGTTATGTATGATGGATGCAAAATGGATGCAAGTGTTTGCTAGTGGTTGCTCGTGGATGCATATATACACACACTTTAGGCACTAGATCGGCTCAGTCACTTCATATTGCATATTGCATATATATGGATGTATTTAGTATAATGGATGTATAATGGTTGTACCATCATATGGATGCTGCATTCGGTTGAATGGGTGTGCACGCATATAGAAGTAGTATGTAAGCAATTAGGATCTTTTGCATACATAATGGATTCATGACACTTACATAATTTGCATTAAGGAGGTCAACTGAATCAGTAGACCGCCTGATTTCGCATTAGGTAAGGACATGTACACACACTTTGGATATGATCATAAAGCATTAGAAGTCTTTTAAGGACAATGGATGCCTGTGTATGATGGATGAGTAGATGGACGTTTGGATGGTAGGATATACATTCTTCCAGACTTGAAGATTTCGGGGACGAAATCCTAAAAGGAGGGGAGAATGTAACACCCCGAATTTTCTATTTACACTAAAGTTGCTAAAATATTAATAAGTGTGTAAGAGAGGGGATGTATCTAATATGAATATAAAAATATTAATAAGTGTGTAAGAGAGGGGATGTATCTAATATGAATATAAAAATATTAATAAGTGTGTAAGAGAGGGGATGTATCTAATATGAATATAAAAATATTAATAAGTGTGTAAGAGAGGGGATGTATCTAATATGTATATAAAAACAATAATAAGTGTGTAAAAGGGGGGGGATGTATCTAATGTGTACATTGTAGAATATAAATATATATATATATATATATATATGGGCAGTTAATGCAAACATGAATAGAAGTTTATTAATTTGCTGAGTCACTTCTGACTCATTGCTGAGTCAACAAGATAAACCCCATCTTGTCTGAACGACTGCGGTTATTTCTAGGTTAAATCTAATGGCCTAAATGCATTCTAAAATCTATAAATAAGTGGGTAGACCCAAAACCTAAATCACTTGTAAAATTAGAGAAGCTACCGTCATGCTGCTGCCATGGAGTTCAGCGTAGCCGTCACAAACTAAGAAGAGGAAGCCTAATCTACTACAACTAAATTCTACTCAACAAAACAAATCAAACCAAAGAACTCTCTCTCTAATTCTCTTCTTTTGTTGGTGAGTATGATGATTCTCACAAGACTATTACAAACTAATTTGACTCAGTTATGAATGGATCACAAGAAAGTGATGTGATTTGTAATTGTAAATTCTATATATTGTGGATCTCTTATTATGTTATTATATTGTCGTATGATGTAAATTATATATGCTATGTCATGCTATGTTGTAAATTCTCTTATGCTATGTCGTGCTATGTTGAGAATCATGTCAAGCTATGTTATACTATCATACTATGCCATGTTATAAATCATGCTATATTATGTTGAAAAATCATGATGTTGTTGGATCATGCTTAAAGTTATGTTTTTTTTCTTAATTTAAATGGATCTTGTTTATGGGAATTTTCCTATTAGGTTAGGTGTACCCATAAACTTGAAACTATAATTAAATAAAACTTGATTATGGGAATTTGCCTATTGAGTTAGGTGTACCCATATAAAACCATGTTGTTAAAAAAATTAGATGATGTTGATTCTCACATGTTCATATGTAAGTTTATGAAAATTGATTGAGATCATATTAGGTGAATTTTGAACAAGTTGACACCTTTAGATCCATGACATGTATAATCTATGCAAGTTGGACATATGCAAGTTTCACCCCTTATTATGATTCATTTGGTCACATATACATGTTGTTATTATGATAATCTCTTTTATGCTATGAGTTAGGCTATTCGAGTCTAACATATATTTTGCGAATAAACGTTCAAACGTGGGGTAGGGGTAATATTAGGAATTAATAAATTGGGTGCAATTTTGTAAGATGTTGCATACCATGAATGAATGTCCATAATTGAGTCAATTATGGACATTGTTAAAAATTGGAAGTAATTAATAATTCAAGTAGGGAATTATTAAAATTGGGGGAAAGTGGATTATTATTAATAATCAATGCTTAGGACACGAGGTTGGACCCGTTTGTGATGTAAACCTGCCCGGACCCGCTCGGCAAATCCAGTAGTCACAAATGTCGGCCCAATGTGAGAGGTCCTAGGCCCAAACTAAAGCATAACAGTTGTAAAGACACGAGGTTAGACTCTTTTATGGTGTAAGACTGCCCGGACCCGCCCGGCAAATCCAGCTGCCATAAATGCCAGTCTAATGTGAGAGGTCTTTATGAGGTTATGGCCTTAATGAACTAAGAAATACTTAACCAGATAATCATGTAAGGTGGGACATGGGGGTTAAGTAGGTGCCTTGGGTGGCATGAGGAATCTGGTGGTTGCCTTTAGAGGCATTTGAAATACGATTAGACTTAACCAAACACACATGTAAATGAACATGACTAAGTGGGTTAAGTGGGATGGACTAATGGGGACAAGCTTAGGTGGAATGCTTGTGGTAAATAGTGGGGGCCCATTTCAACCAGTATCCCAAAACGTATCTTTGTGGGCTCGACCCAAGTCGAGGACGGGACACGCATACTGGGTTTGACTATAAGAGGCCAAAACAGGGAGTGGTGGCAACGCAAGTCCAACGGGTTTCATATGCGTGTGTGGACCCGGGCTGGTAGGTAAGACGTTGTTGCATCGTGTAGGTATAAGCCGTGCATGTCCGTTGTATCAGGTTGCCACTTTAGGGGAGTGATACACCCCACTGTGGGGCCAGCACGGGTATCTACGAGTTAGGGAGCCGATCGAATAATGGGAAGTAGGGTACACCTAGTGGAGATAAGGGCAGGCGACACCTATGTAGTCGGCTAGGGGTACGTAAAGCCATTGGGAAAGTTTCTAAGTGAAGCTAAGTGGGATGAATCTTTAGGGTGACTGGTGTGGTGCAGTATAGTGTTTATCCTTTAGTATTTTGGAGCGCCTATAACGTTGCCTTTAGCGATTGTCTATGTCCTTAATCTGCTCTTCATAGACATTTTCTTGTTTTCCAGCTTATGCCTTAGTCCAGTTATTTTGGTAATAGTATTGTAGAATTATCATATTCACCAGACTTTATGTCTGACCCCCTCTTTTCCATCCTTTTTCTCCCTTCAGGTCCGCAGGTTGGGCCAAGTTCTAGTGGAGTCTAGTTGGATCGCTTATCTTCTGGAAAGCTTGGACTGCTGAAGTAAAGTCCAGCATGTTATCTTTCTTTTTAATGGCTATTCATGTAATGGGATTATGTACTTGTTTTATCAAGATAGATATTGTACTTGACATTGAATATGGTGTTATGATGTAATCAAACATGTTTTGACTTCTGCTACAATGAAATAAAGTTTTTTGAATTTCCAAGTACTATTTTATATCTGTCTTGTTGTAATTTTACTGTTCTATATTCACTTAAAACCTCCATGGAAGTTAATGCATTCCCTTTGTGAGTGACATTAATGGACGTGGGGTGTTACAAAGTGCCTACAAGACGCCTCAAACGCCCATTCGCACACGCGTACAGGAGCGGGCTCGGGTACGGGTGCGGGTGCGGGGTGGTGCGGTGCACCACCTCTTATGGTCCCCTTGTTGTTCCATTGCACCCTTTCTAGGAACTTATAATAGTCTCTATACTTATGTATATAAACTATTATAATTGCTTATACCCTACAATGTGGGACTATTCCTACATTGTAGGACACTCTACCCTAAACCTTCATTATTCATTATTTCCAACAAAATTCACAGTCCCATTGAATGAAATAGAAACATTTCGGTGCAAAAAAATAAAGTATAAGCTTAAAAAAACGATAACATAAAGCCATTATCTTGTTCTTCTCATGGCTTGAGTAAAAGAGAAATCCCAACCTTATAACTCTTCTCAACAGCATTGGTGTTGACCAAATCTGATAAGGTGACAGAGGAATTAGGCCTCCATTGATGCTGAATGAGTCCGCTAGCTTTACCATAATTGTTAATGTGATCTTTAACCATAGTTAAAGGGTCAAGAACGTGTTGGGTTCCAAAAGTGAGAGTGCTCTCGTTGGTGGAGAAGCTGTGAGTCATTTCTGCACCTACCGATGTGTTGGATAATGGGTTCACTAAGTGGTAGTACGATGCACTTAAGATTTCTCCCTTGTTGTTTAGTGTCAAGGAAGCAATAAGATCAGCATTCGTTGGGCTTAATCCAACATTGTACTTGGTAAAATCTCCTGTAGCAGTATCAAAAGCTACGTCATCACCCAACTGAGAGTGCATCAGATTAATACCAGCATAATCATGGAAGTATTTTAATTCAATCTTTTCAGACTTCTCATTAGGTACTACAAAAGTGAGGATGGATTTTAAGGCAGGAGTGAGTTCATCATATGTTATTGTTGTAATGGGATTGGATTCTGTGTTCCCTTTTAACATCAACAATGACATTTCTGTTCTTCAACGGAGACTGTATCTAACTGACGATTAAATCGTTTTTTTTTTTTTTTTTTTTTTGGTGCTCGAAGTTGTAATAGCAGCTCCATAAGTAGGTGACTGCATTGATACTAAATTTCTGATCAGTCTGATAATCCCTATCGTTGTTGTTAAAAATCTTAAAATCCTACGATTTGATTCTCGTTTTAAATCGAATCTTTCCCTTTACGATTCGATTTATATTCCGATTCAAAACAAATTAATACTACACATTATTAGAAATGTCATTCAGTTCAAATAAATATATTTAGTATACTTATCTGGGTCTATACCTCCAAATCTAATCATTTAAAAAACAAATTAAAATTGGAATAAGAGAGAAAATGATGTTTTAGGTTTAGATTTTGAAGTTTAAACATCAAAATTAACTTCAAAGTGGGTGCAAACTTTAAAATGTATGTTTTTTAAATCCACGATTTACAATCGAAATCCCGCTTCGATTCATAGTTTGAGTTTTACAATTTGAATCTCATTGTGGAAACCTTGATCCTTATATAAAAGATCTCGAGCTCTCTTCCTAATCTCAGAGTAAAGCCCCGGACCCATTTCGATATTTATGTAGAGAAAGAGGGAGCTTGGAATTTGTTTCTACCGTGGAAGGAAATGTAAATAGGTGGAGAAATTTGAAGTCGGAATGAGATTTTCGGTTCGCTTAAAATTTATTCCAACTTAGAATTCTCCATGACCGAATTAAATCAGACTTTTTTTTTGGCATTGATCCTTGAACTTCAATAACTTTGTCCACAGTAACTACAGTTGGTTAATAAAGTCGATGACATGAAAATATATGGTGGAAAATAGGAAGAATGACAAACTTAACAAAAAAAATTGGTGAAAAGTATGGAAAGTTTAGAATTTAGTGAGAATGCCAAATTTCAGTGTAAACGAGGAAAAGATAGCGGGCCCCTTGAATTCCACCTTTTGTGTAAATGTGTCATTCTTCCTAATTTTGAAACTTTCCATACTTTTCACCAAAGATTTTCCAAAGTTTGTCCTTTAAAAGAAAATCCTCAAAATATATGTATCTATTTTGAGGTTTTGTACTGCTGCTATGCAGAAAAAATCGAGTTGTACCTATTACTTCTAATTTGAATTACGGCCCTAAGATTGCAATGTTTTCTCACTGAGAATTTGTATGTTCTCTATATCCATTAGCAAACCTTCTATAACTTGCTGACATAAGAACTGAAAATAAAAAGTTATGCTTGCATTGACCGTCTTTTGTGTTACCTGTTAGGATTGTCTCGCATGCAGGTAAGGTAGAAATGACGGTTTAAATAGTCCCACATCACGGAATAAATTGAAGAAGTGGACTACAAATATGAATTATTAGGCACGTAACAATGGAAATTCCTTTTGTTACAAGAATGTGTGTGTCAATTTATATGTCTACCTCCTATACAGGAGAAAGGCCCTAAGATTGGAATGTTTTCTCACTGAGAATTTGTATGTTCTCTATATCCATTAGCAAACCTTCTATAACTTGCTGACATAAGAACTGAAAATAAAAGGTTATGCTTGCATGGACCGTCTTTTGTGTTACCTGTTAGGATTGTCTCGCATGCAGGTAAGGTAGAAATGACGGTTTAAATAGTCCTACATCACGGAATAAATTGAAGAAGTGGAGTACAAATATGAATTATTAGGCACGTAACAATGGAAATTCCTTTTGTTACAAGAATGTGTGTGTCAATTTATATGCCTGCCTCCTATACAGGAGAAAGGGAGGAGCTGTGTCTCGACCATCGCTGCATGACAGTGGTATTAAAGCCGAAGGTTACAGACTTACAAGGATGTGTGTGCCCTTATGCAGGAGTAGGAGGAGCCATTCTGTTACAGTTATGGTGCATCACTGTTCCAGACATTGAAACCCAATCTCCTTATCAGGTCATTCTGCATCAACATGAAAAAAGAAGAAAAAAAAGCTTTTGATACCGTTATTTTACCTTTCTGGCTATTTGCATGAAACATGTTTGTATTTAACATCTGCTTTACTTGTGCTCTGTTACATTTGTACTGTCTTCCTATTTGTTCTTTTTTGGTACCCAGTCTGTCTTAGAGTATGTATTTTAACATGGTACAATGTTCTTTTTAACGCTGCTTGATGTAGTTAGTGCTTCTCCAGATTGTTGTTTACTTTTTCCTTCCTGCAAATGTATGTTTCTAACACAAATTTGCTTCCAACAGGCAACAACATGCGCGAAGCTTACTTTTGTCTTACTGCAACTGCTGTTTATCTATTACCCAGTTGACCACTACTATTTGTTTTACACATCTTCGCCTTCATGCATTAATATTCAACTCCATTATTGCCCAAAAAAATTCCACCTTCGTATAGTTAATCCTTCCCAACTCCTCACAAGACCCAGCTTCAACATTTGCATGCGCACATTATATATATACAAGCAACTTTAATTTCATTCTCAGTCATATTCCATGTGTAACAACCCGAATTTTATAACGTGCTAAAAAAAGAAATCAGGGCAGAATTTAATTTTAAAATAAGAATCAAGAGAAACGGGTTGTGTCATTGCGTTTGCCTCGGAATTCTGGTTGGAAACGAGTTCGAAATTTCGTAAATCGGAGTCCGTATGACCGAGATATGGCCTCTAGAAGTTTCACGAAAAATCAGAAAACGAAAACAGATTTTCGAATTTCAAATTTAGCCCCAAACGGACTGGGCGGGAAATTTCCCGCCCAGCCCCAGGTCGACTGGGGAGTCGACCCCCCAGGGACCAGGTCGACTGCCCAGTCGACCTGGGTGTCGACTTCCCTGGTCGGACCAGGTCGGCCTGGGTGCACCTGCATGGTCTTTTGGCTCTGGTTTGGGGGCTTGTGACGATTTTGACGGTTCAGATCTAAACTAGGGTTAATCTAAGGGCCTAAACTAGTCCTAACACCTATAAAAACACCCTAAGACCTAGCCTAAACCACTACAATTCATTCTAACAACGAAGTGCTGCCAAAATGCTCCTAAATCATGGCCTCCATCTTCATCATTGAGAGCTTGAGAGTTCTAGACTAAAGCTAAGGCAAAGGAGTAATCTTTCTCCATCAAATCAAGGAGCTACTTATATTCTCAAGGCTTCTAGTGTTGCTACATCATTCCTAGAGCTTCTACAACGATTCTATGACGATTCTTGCTCCTGATTCACTAGCCACGCTATGTATGTTCTAGATGATTTTAGATTGAAACGATAACTTGAATATGACATGTGATAAAGTTGAAATTGGATCTATGCATGATAATCGATCCATGCTCATTCTTGTTCATTTTGGATCTTGACCTTTGGGGATGTTGTTATGACATTAATTTGGAGCTATGCATGTTGCAAATCACTCTTTCATATCCTTATCATGCATGTAATGATGTTTTTCTCTCGGATCTTGTTTTATGCAAAGTTTCTACCTTCCCCTATTTATTTTCTTTTGATGAACCTTGGTCGATTTCGGACCTAGGCCTAAACTATGTTTTACATGCGGTTTGTATACGGGGGAATATTGGGATTTCACCTATTTGGACATGGGTGTGTGGTAGAATTGATTTCATAACATGAACAAGGGGAATTTGGGGTATTGCAAATGAAATTTGCAAGTTTGGGCATACATGAATTGACATATGAGTTAAATCACGAGTTTTGGGGACTGTGTAAGTTAAATCAAGGGATTGGGCTTATGTAAATTAGGCATAAGTGTAATTGGGAACATGAACCATGATGTGGGTTTATTTGGGCATGAACGTGACAAGATGTAACTTTGGCTAGAACTTGATTTGGGTAAATTGGCATAAACTTGACATACATGCAAATAGGAGAGATTTGAACATATGGGAAATGGCTAGAATTGGGTACACATTTTGATGGACATGTAATTGGGAACTTGGGAATATGCTTAGTAATATGTAAAGTGGGGATTTTGACTTAGGTGACACATATGTAATTAACAATCTAACGGATGCCTTCGACACGAGGTTAGACTTGAGTTGTGGTGTAATTCTGCCCGGAACCGCCCGGCATATCCAGTGACCACAACAATAATAGTCTAATGTGAGATGTTGTAGGCAAAGATTAGATTGTGGTAATGCTTGAACCTGAGGTTGGAATAGATTTGCGGTGTAATTTTGCCCGGAACCGCCCGGCGTATCCAGTGACCGCAAATAAGTCCAATGTGAGAGGTTGATGCATTAGTAAATAATAAATGATTATGACATAGACGGGTGGGTTAAGTAACTTGATTAGACTAATGACACTTAACCAATATGACATAGATGGGTGGGTTAAGTAACTTGATTAGACTAATGACACTTAACCAATATGACATAGATGGATGGGTTAAGTAACTTGATTAGACTAATGACACTTAACCAATATGACATAGATGGGTGGGTTAAGTAACTTGATTAGACTAATGACACTTAACCAATATGACATAGATGGGTGGGTTAAGTAACTTGATTAGACTAATGACACTTAACCAATATGACATAGATGGCTGAGTTAAGTAACTTGATTAGACTAATGACACTTAACCAATATGACACGGACGGGTGGGTTAAGTAACTTGATTTGACTAGTGACACTTAACCAATATGACATGGACGGGTGGATTAGGTAACTTGATTAGACTAATGACACTTAACCAATATGACGTGGATGGGTGGGTTAAGTAAAACCGGACTTGATTACTTGATGACACTTAACCAGATAACACGATTAGAGGATGAGTTAGTTTAACCTGAATGGGTCGATAACACCCGACTAGTATAGCGCGATGCATGGTAAGGTTAAGTAAACTCACAAGGGTAACACTTAACCGTTATAATTTGACTAGTGGATGGGGTTAGGTTAACATATATTTAACCAATCTAACACGGTAACTTGATGGGGTTAAGTCATGAATCGCTTGAATATACTTAACCAATCTAACACGGTAATTTGATGGGGTTAAGCTTAAATATACTTAACCAATTTGACACGATGATTGGGATAGGGTTAAGTCATGAACCGCTGGAATACGCTTAACCAACTTGACACGTGATTCGTAGGGCTAAGTCATGAACTTGAAGGACAACACTTAGCCAACTTGACATGACATGTAGACGAGTTAGGTCACGAACTTGAATGACCACAGTTTGACATGCTAGACTGATGGGGGTTAAGTCTTGAATTTAGATGACAACACTTAACCTGCTGGACGGAAACCCTAGTTACGCGGTCCTTTTCACCAGTAACCCACTTGAATGTATCACGATACCCTGGGGACTAGGCTAAGGTGGGGCACGATTACTGGGCTGATTGTAAGCGACCAAAACGACGGCTGAGTTTGGTGCGCCATTGTAGGTTCAGGCGGACTATGGTCGTGCACGTAATCCGGAGTTGAAAAAGCAGGCGTGGGCACCAGTAGTTGTACACTGTGCGTGCTTGGAAATGGTGTCAGTGGTTGACACCCTAGGGCTTGATACACCCTAGGGTGGACCTAGCACAGAGTAGCTACATTCGTGATTGGGCCGTATGACACCGACACACGACGAGTTAGGACTTGTAGGGAGCCGATCGATTAGATCGTTACGTGGAAAAAGGGCGTTGTTCGATATGTAGCATAATCCCTAGTGGTCCTAGGTGGCATAAACCCTGATCGAATCTAGAAAACGTCCAATAGGCAGCATAATCCCTAGTGGTTCTAGGTAGCGTAAATCCTAGATGAACACGTGATAATTTATGATAAGGGAATCTGGCCAGAACAAGGATGGCAGTCCGAACGATTTCAAGGATGGTGACACTACGTTGTAGTGGTACAGAATAACATGATGGAACCAGTACGATATATGGCAAGGGACTATACATATGCATGGAAGGGATGATACGAGTTAGGATGCTAGTACGGTTGGTGCAGAAGACGTTAGGCATGCGATGATATTCCGAGTTTATCTTGTTATCTTGTTACCTTGGTTATCCTGTTACCTTGGTTATCTTGTTACTTGAGCTTATCTTGTTATCTTAGTTTGATCTGTTTATCTTGTCATCATGTTTATGTTTACTTTCAGTTTATACATGTCATGTTACCTTTACCTGTTCTTAGGCTGAAAGTAGCTAGGACTTACCAGTCTTTATGACTGACCCCGTTTTGTTTCGCCTCCTTTTCTTCCGTTTCCTCCCCCTCAGGCGAGGAAATGTTGCTACTTAGTGCGGATTTTCTGCTTCAAGATCATCATCTATGGCTTGGACTTTTCTTGGCTATGGCTATTGTACTGTTTTACTTGGGGAATAATTTATGACTATGGTTTTATGCTTCTTTATTATTGCAAGACAGGTTTCAATGTAAGTAATTTAATGGCACTTTGATGTAAAAGGTTTTAGACCTTACCACTTTTATAAAGTAATAAAATCCTGTTTTCTTCTGCTGTTTTATATGTTCTGTCTTGTAATATTTCTGTGCATGTTTACCTAGATAATACTCCACCAAAGCTAGTGCATTCCCTTTGTGAGTGACCCTAGCGGAGGTGGGGTGTTACATTTGGTATCAGAGCAGAAGGTTACCAGACTGGGCAAAAGTTTTTAAAACCTTCTGAAACTATTTTCAAAGCCATTTTACAAAGAAGCATTTTTCAAGAAAAGTTTTAAAGAAAAAGACTATTCCCCAAAAAGCCATTAGCACTATCCTGTGATCGAATCTCTTTTCCTTTCTTTCCCCCACCTGTAGTCACAGTAGTTTTAACTGTGACTAATCCCTTTTTTTAGCTACGTAAATGTTTTTCGTGCAATGGAGGAAGTTCTCAAGAGACCTGTTACCGCGTTATACAAGAAAGGATAGGAGTGGTTAAGGTGAATGAGGCTCAGAACAAGAAGGTAGTTAAGTACTATAGGACAAGGACATGGGCAAAGAACAAGATCGTCGAGAGGGCAATTGTATGCTCTCACTACTAGCGTGCCTAAGAGGGGTGGTAACGTTTCTGGTAAAAGTTTAGCTTTTCCTTTCTATCATCCCGTTAGGACTTTGTTTTGTACATCGCATCCTTTTTAAATCCTGTTTCGATAGTTGGGTCCCTGCACCTTAGTACTAGCACAATAGAGGGTCCCGTTTTTGTCTAAAATCCTGTTGGGGGATCGTCCCATTTATTCATGACTTGTTTGGATTTGAGGACATCTATGACTTTTGAGAATAATGCTTATGTTTTTGAGCTATGGGTTGATTCTAGGAATGGAGTGGTTATCCAGTAAGGGTGCCATTCTCGGTTCTGAAAGGAGGGTAGTTAGACTCTTGACTTGCCTCGGTAATGCCCTCGAAGTCTCGTGTAACCTTTAGGGTTCTGTCATGATTGGTTACCTAGAATCTCTTGATGCATTTGTTGGTAATCCATTCTAGTAGTGTTCGCCACTAAGGCGGATGGTTCATTTTGCTTGTGCATGCGTTATGGAAATCACTCTAGTAAGTACACTTGGTAACATAGTTGGCATCTGTTTGTTTTCAAGAGATAGTTCTTCTGCATGAAATGTTGTATAGTGAGTAAACGAGATCCAGAGCTCACTAGTGAATTTTGGAGAGCTTGCATGAAACCATGAGTACGTAGTTAAGTTTGAGCCGAGTATACTAGAAGGAGGATAAGTGAAAATGGAACGAGAGGCAACAGTGAAATGAGTTCCAACTCATATTTTGGAAACAAGAATTAAGAATCTGTGAAGTTAGAGACAGCCAAAACACAATGGAGTTAAGCTCAAGGAAATGTGACTTAGAAGACTAGATACGCGCATCATATCTCTTTCTAAGAGTATATCCTTGATCCTTGTTTTTCTGTAGAGCTTACTCGCATGCTATCTTTTATGCATATCCTCTCGGTCCTATTTTCGATCTTATTTCAGTTGCAAACCCCATAGGGAGTATGACTCATCTGTTAGTAATGCATTTTGGGGCTTGAGGGTGTCCGTTGGGTTGACTAAACTCTTTGGGTTTTATAGGATACGGGTTGGTTTTAGGAAGGGATTCCCTTGTGATCTAAAAGGAGTCCATCATGCTTAGCTTCCTCGAAACGTATATTGGGTTGATTGAGTAATTCTTTGGGTGTCAGCCTGATGTTGATTTCGGTCTCCGGGGCTGGTGCTTAGGGAGTTCTTCTCCTAATCAGAATATATGTGACGTATATTTCCAGTTTTGACATTGCCTAATGGGCACAAAGTTTTTACTTGCTTCTATCTTTCGATCCTATCTTGAGAACCTTAGGAAGAACCCTATGGATGTAAACATGTGTTTGAGACATGTTATGACTGATGGCTGCAAGTGGTTGCAAGTGGCTGCTAGTGGTTGCAAGTGGCTGCTAGTGGTCGCTCGTGATTGCATAACACACATTAGGCACTAGATCGGCTCAGACACATTTCCATATTGCATATGCATGAGTGTTTATACTTGTTTATGGATGAAATTGGATGTGTTATCATATGGATGATGCATATGGATGAATGTTTGTGCACACATATGGTGTTTACGTGACTAGGATTATTTGCATACATGTGGATTCATGGCACTTAACATATTTTGCATTAGAAAGATCAATCAGGCCTGATCATTTGCATTAGATAAGGAACATATACACACACTTTCTGCATATGTTCATACGGCATTAGAAATCTTTTAGGGACAATGGTTGCTTGTGGATGATGTTTTGAGTAGATGGATGATGGATGGTAGGATACGTTCTTCCTAACTTAGAGATTTCGGGGACGAAATCCTTTAAGGTGGGGAGAATGTAACAACCCGAATTTTATAACGTGTTAAAACAAGAAATCAGGTCAGAATTTAATTTTAAAATAAGAATCAAGCGAAACGGGTTGCGCCGTTGCGTTCGCCTCGGAATTCTGGTTGGAAACGAGTCCGAAATTTCGTAAATCGGAGTCCGTATGACCGAGATATGGCCTCTAGAAGTTTCACGAAAAATCAGAAAACGAAAACAGATTTTCGAATTTCAAATTTAGCCCCAAACGGACTGGGCGGGAAATTTCCCGCCCAGCCCCAGGTCGACTGGGGAGTCGACCCCCAGGGACCAGGTCGACTGCCCAGTCGACCTGGGTGTCGACTTCTCTGGTCGGACCAGGTCGGCCTGGGTGCACCTGCATGGTCTTTTGGCTCTGGTTTGAGGGCCTGTGACGATTTTGACGGTTCAGATCTAAACTAGGGTTAATTTAAGGGCCTAAACTAATCCTAACACCTATAAAAACACCCTAAGACCTAGCCTAAACCACTACAATTCATTCTAACAACGAAGTGCTGCCAAAATGCTCCTAAATCGTGGCCTCCATCTTCATCATTGAGAGCTTGAGAGTTCTAGACTAAAGCTAAGGAAAAGGAGCAATCTTTCTCCATCAAATCAAGGAGCTACTTATATTCTCAAGGCTTTTAGTGTTGCTACATCATTCCTAGAGCTTCTACAACGATTCTATGACGATTCTTACTCCTAATTCACTAGCCACGCTTTGTAAGTTCTAGATGCTTTTAGATTGAAACGATAACTTGAATATGACATGTGATAAAGTTGAAATTGGATCTATGCATGATAATCGATCCATGCTCATTCTTGTTCATTTTGGATCTTGACCTTTGGGGATGTTGTTATGACATTAATTTGGAGCTATGCATGTTGCAAATCACTCTTTCATATCCTTATCATGCATGTAATGATGTTTTTCTCTCGGATCTTGTTTTATGCAAAGTTTCTACCTTCCCCTATTTATTTTCTTTTGATGAACCTTGGTCGATTTCGGACCTAGGCCTAAACTATGATTTACATGCGGTTTGTATACGGGGGAATATTGGGATTTCACCTATTTGGACATGGGGGTGTGGTAGAATTGATTTCATAACATGAACAAGGGGAATTTGGGGTATTGCCAATGAAATTTGCAAGTTTGGGCATACATGAATTGACATATGAATTGACATATGAGTTTTGGGGATCAAATGATATAATTGCAACAAATTTGGACACTATGCTTCGGAATGTAGAGCTCCAAGAAACAATAAAGTTGAAGAGAAGACCAATTATGCTGAAGAAAGAATTGTAGAAGATGGCACATTATTATTGGCCCATAAAGAAAATGAAAAAGGGGAGGACAATCAATGGTATCTAGATAGCGGCGCAACCAACCATATGTGCAGAAGAAAAAATATGTTTGTGGAGCTTGATGAAACATTAAAGGGCAATGTGGCGTTTGGAGATGAATAAAAGGTAGCAGTGAAAGGCAAAGGTAATGTTCTTATTAAATTGAAGAATGGAGAGCATTAATTTATTTTTAATGTTTACTATGTGCCAAACATGAAAAGTAACATCTTGAGCTTAGGACAACTCTTAGAGAAAGGTTATGATATTCAATTAAAAGATAAAAGCCTTTCCATAAGAGACAGTGCAAGAAATCTCATTACTAAAGTACCAATGTCAAAAAATAGAATGTTTGTGCTCAACATTCAACATGGTGTCGCCCAATGTCTTAAGGCATGCTACCAAGATGTCTCATGGCTTTGGCATCTTCGTTTTGGACATCTAAACTTCAAAGGATTGGAATTGCTCTTTAAGAAAGAAATGGTGATAGGATTGCCTTGCATAAATCATCCCAATCAACTGTGCGAAGGATGTTTACTTGGGAAGCAAGTCAAAATGGGCTTTCCAAAGGAGTCATACTCAAGGGCCAAGAAACCATTAGAACTCATACATACAGATGTGTGTGGACCAATCAAGCCAAGCTCGCTAGGTAAAAGTAATTATTTCCTTCTTTTTATTGATGATTTTTCAAGAAAAACGTGGGTGTATTTTTTGAAGGAGAAATCAGAAGTATTTGAGAACTTCAAGAAGTTCAAAGCTAATGTTGAGAAGGAAAGTGGCCTTATGATAAAAGCCATGATATCTGACCGTGGAGGAGAGTTCACATCAAGAGAATTTCAGAAGTATTACAAAGATAATGGAATTCGACGCCAACTAACAGTGCCTAGATCTCCTCAGCAAAACGGAGTAGCAGAAAGGAAGAATGGTACAATTGTTGAAATGGCAAGGAGCATACTCAAAAGTAAGAGACTACCAAAGGAATTTTGGGCGGAAGCTGTGGCATGCGCTGTTTATCTATCAAATCGATCTCCAACAAGAAGTGTGTGTGGGAAGACACCACAAGAAGCATGGAGCGGAAGGAAGCCTGACATTTCTCATTTAAGAGTTTTTGGAAGCAAAGCTCATGTACATGTACCGAATGAAAAGCGAAACAAATTGGATGATAAAAGTGAAAAATATTTTTTATTGGTTATGACACAAATTCAAAAGGCTATAAACTTTATAATCTTGATACGAAGAAAATAATAATTAGCCGAGATGTTGTATTCGATGAAGAAGGAGAATGGGATTGGAAATCGTATGATGAGAATTACAACTTCTTTCCATATTTTGAAGAAGATGAGATACAACAACCAAGGTTCGAGCAATCAAGTGAAGAGCCTACTTCCCCACTAGCCTCACCAGCAACAAATTGTCAAGAAGATGGGAGCTCAAGTGAAAGGGTTCCTCGTTTTAGAAGCCTTCAAGAAATTTATGATGTAACAGAAAATCAAGACAATATTACTCTTTTTTGTCTTTTTGCAGATTGTGAGCCCATAAATTTTCAAGAAGCTTTGCAAAAGAAGAGTTGGAGAAATGCTATGGACGAAGAAATTAAGACGATCAAGAAAAATGACACATGGGAGCTAGCTTCACTTCCAAAAGGACACAAGGCTATTGGTGTCAAGTGGGTGTACAAGGTAAAGAAAAATGCCAAAGGAGAAGTTGAGAGATACAAGGCAAGATTGGTAGCAAAAGGCTATATTCAAAGAGCTGGCATTGACTATGAAGAGGTATTTGCTCCAGTTGCTCGATTAGAAACTGTAAGATTGATAATTTCATTAGCAGCTCAAAATAATTGGAAGATACATCGAATGGATGTGAAGTCTGCCTTTCTAAATGAAGTCCTTGAAGAAGAAGTTTATATCGAGCAGCCACAAGGCTACGAAGTCAAGGGAGAAGAAGACAAAGTTTTGAAGCTAAAGAAGGCATTTATGGGTTGAAACAAGCTCCAAGAGCTTGGAATGCTCGAATTGATAAGTATTTGAAAGAGAGAAACTTCATTAAATGTCCATATGAGCATGCACTCTATATTAAAATCCAAAATGGTGATACATTGATTGTATGTTTGTATGTAGATGACTAGATTTTCACAGGTAGCAATGCAAACATGTTTAAAGAGTTTAAGAAAGAGATGACGAAGGAGTTTGAGATGACTGAATTGGGCTCATGTCTTATTATCTTGGCATTGAAGTAAAGCAAGAAGATGAAGGCATTCTAATTACTCAAGAAGGCTATGCTAAGGAAATATTGAGAAAGTTCAAGATGGAAGACTCTAATCCAGTTTGCACGCCAATTGAATGTGGAATCAAATTATCAAGACACGAAGAAGGAGAAAAAGTAGACGCTACACTTTTCAAGAGCTTGGTTGGCAGCTTGAGATATTTAACGTGCACAAGGCCCGACATTCTATATGCGGTTGGAGTTGTAAGCCGATACATGGAGAATCCAACCACAACACAATTGAAGGCAGCAAAGAGGATTCTTCGTTATGTTAAAGGGACAACAAACTTTGGTTTGTACTACTCCGTTTTTGATAATTATGATCTTGTTGGATATAGTGATTGGAGTGGAGATATAGATGACCGGAAAAGCACAAGTGGTTTTGTGTTCTACATGGGAGACACAACTTTCACATGGACATCGAAAAAACAACCAATTGTCACGCATTCTACATGCGAAGCAGAGTATGTAGCGGCTACTTCATGTGTTTGCCATGCAATTTGGCTAAGGAACTTGCTAAAACAATTAAATTTACAACAAAAGGGGCCAACCAAGATTTTCGTGGATAACAAATCAGCAATTGCTTTGGCCAAAAATCCAGTTTTTCATGATCGAAGCAAGCATATTGACACACGCTATCACTACATTAGAGAGTGCGTCACTAGAAAGGAAGTGCAGCTAGAGTACGTGAAGTCCAATGATCAAATTGCTGATATTTTCACCAAGCCGCTCAGGTATGAAGATTTTATCAGGTTGAAAATTTTGCTTAGAGTAATAAAACCAAGTTTACGGGGGATGTTGAAAAGTAAACTTGGTTTTAAATGAAAACAAACAAATTTGGTTTTATAAGTAGATGCCAATTATGTAATAAATTCTATCATTGTTTTAGGAATGGCCAAAATCAAATAAATGATAATAAATTTTGGTCTATCAAAATATGCAATAAAATTATCTAGAGATAGAAGAGTGTAGAACATTGTTATGTTATATATATATACTCTCTCATATGTTGTACCAATCAATGATCAAGCAAGAAAAAAGAATCAAACAATAAAAGTATTTTTTCTCCTCCCTTAAAAAATATTCTACTTTCTTCTAATTTGTTTCTCTTCCTCCTCTAAAATTTCCAACAAAAACTCTGGGACTGAAGCAAATGCATCTTCTGACACTAAAGCTGTTTTTTCTCAAAATGATGAAATGGAGAAACATTTTCTTGAGCTATGTTTGCGACAAGTCAACAACCAAGGACACAAAGGAGTTTCTCTTACGCAAGACTCGTGGAAATGACTAGAAAAAGAGTTCAATTCAAAGTGGGGTGTCAGTTATGGTCATAAGAAGTCCAAAAATCGTTATGACTATTTGCGGGCTGATTATGGACTATGGTCCAAAATAACCAACTTATATGGTCATGGATTCAACGCCGACACAAATACGATACTTTGGCCACCGGAAAAATGGAAAGATGTCACTGAGGCAAGTCAATTACATCTCCTTTAGAAAATTTAATTTAAATAATAATTGCAAGTATGTATTTTCAGCATGTATTTTATTGCACATCAATATCTAAAAGCGGCAAAATTTCGCAATAATCCATTAGAAAATGTTGAATTATTGAAAGCGATTTTTGAATCCACTCTCGCACATGGAAAGTTTGCTTGGTCATCTGCATCAGCAAATCCAACACCTAATAATAATGCACCACCGAACGATGATAACAACACAGATGATGATGATCAAGGGAATGCTCAAGTCATAGCCGAAGAAGTACCGCAGGGGGATGAAGGTGGCTTGCATGGGTATGGAGGCGATGAGTTCTTTGAGGGATATTAAAAAAAAGATTTCCTATGTTAGTGAAAGTACCTCCTTATAAGTTACCTGTGCAAAGGGATATAGTTATTGCATGTATGGCGGTACATAATTTTTCACATGGTATCAGAGCCAGCTATTCTTAGAGCTTGTGAGGTTAAAAAAAAAATATTGTGTGTTCTTCTAATGTCTACTGCAACAAATTTTTCACTTTCCATTCCTCTATTCAAAGGAGAAAATTATCAATCATGGGCTATCAAAATGAAGTCATATCTAAAAGCTTTAAGCTTATGGGATGTCATTGAAAATGATATTGATCCCACTCCACTTTCACAAAATCCAACAGCCACCCAAGCAAAAAAAATATGACGAAGATATGGCAAGAAAGTCAAGGGCACTTTCGTATCTGCATGAGGCTGTCGAAATAAATTTTCACAATTATTATGGGCTATGAATCTCCCAAAGAAGCATGTGAGAAAATTAAAGAGGAGTATGAAGGAAATCATCAAACAAAATTAATGCAAATTTTGAATCTTAAGAGGGAATTTGAAATGATGGGGATGAAAAGTAATGAAGGTGTTAAGGAGTATGGGAGTCGGCTGATGTCCATTGCCAACCAAATCAAGCTACTTGGTGAAGAATTTACAAGCCAAAGGGTGGTGGACAAACTTCTTGTCACTCTTCCAGAAAGGTATGAAGGTAAAATTTCCTCAATTGAAGATACTAAAGATTTGTCTAAGTTAACATTTTCAGAATTGATCAATTCACTTCATGCGGTGGACCAAAGGAGGATCATGAGAAAGGAAGATGGTAAATACAACAGTGAAAAAGCTTTAATAGCAAAGCATAAAGGGAAAGGCAAATTTCTCCAATGCAACAATTGTCACAAATTTGGTCATGAAGAAAGTGATTGTTGGTATAAGGGAAAACCTAAGTGTTTCAATTGTCAAAAATTTGGGCATATGGCAAGGAATTGTAGATTCAAGAATAAAAAGCAAGAGACCATGACAGATGAAAAACAAGAGAACATGACATAAGTGACCATGGAAGAAATTTTATTTTAGAATTATTGGTGAGAAAGTGCACCATGGAGAGAAAGTGCTCCATTTTTTTTTTTTTTGAAGGTGATGAGAGAGTGCATCACAAATCAAAGAGAAAGTGCTTCGTTAATCTTTGAAGGTGATGAGAGAGTGCATCACAAATCGAAGAGAAAGTGCTTCGTTAATTTTTGAAGGTGATGAGAGAGTGCATCACAAATCGAAGAGAAAGTGCTTCGAATCAAGGAATCTATTTGGAGTAGTAAAACCAAGTTTAAGGGAGGATGTTGGAAATAAACTTGGTTTTTAGAAAAATATTAATTGTGCAATAAAGTTAATTATTGTATTAAGGGAATGTTAAAATATATGGTAAGAAATTTTAGATTTATCAAATGGAGAATTCTAGAATTGATTTGTTGAGAAAAGTAGAAATTAGAGAATAAAAGAAAACTCTAGAAGAAGAAGACTCTAGATAATTGGCTATGTTATAAAAGGGTTGTACTCTCTCATTTGTAATCAAGTTCATTTGTAATCAAGTTGAATGAAAGAAAACTGAAGAAATAAAAATGTAGTCATTCAAATTTATCTGCATTTTAATCTCTCTCCTCCTCTCTATATCAAATTTCAACATATAGTTATTGCATGTATGGCGGTACATAATTTTTTGCGTCGCGTCTCACTGGATGATGAATTATTTCTACAGGCCAAGGAAGAAGACTATAATACAAATGGTTCTGATAAAACAAATATTAAATTTGACAGCCAAGAACCGCCACAAGCTGCACCAACTCATACTGAAGTGTTTTTCATCCCATCTCAAGCTTTCATGGCGAATCCACGTGATGATTTTGCCGACCTCCTATAGTTTCATCTGTATTTTAAAGAATACGTATCAATAATGTAGCAAATGTTTGGGTTTAATTTTTTTTTGGCATTTCATATATATGCATGACAAGTATTTAGCTTGATGAATTATAAATAATCTAAGGGTAATTTTGTCAATTGAGTACTCGTTTTAAATAATCAAATTTCTATTCAGCATGCAATTAAACAATATTTCTTTCTTCAACATTCAACGTTCAGCAATCAGCTTTCAGTGTTCAATGTTCGGCATTCATCATTTTCAACCAAACGAAGCCTAAGAGAAACTCCAACATGTCGAGGGTAGATTTCGGATTTTTCACACCCCCGATTTATTGAAACTCAAAAATTCCCAACTGTTTTGAAACCATGCGTTTGTTCAACAAACGCCTGGAAGTAGGCGTTTGTTGAACAAACGCATGGTTTTTAAGTGGACCACACACATAAAAATTAAAAGTCGTAAATCTTTCTTCTTCTCGTGAGTCCGTCTGAAGTACCAACATCTCATGTTGGTTTGGAGAGGAAATCCACGAATACAGTCTGAAGTGCCAACATCTCCTGAGTCCATCTGAAATGCCAACATCTCCATGTTGGTTTTTAAGGTCCCCAACATCTCATGTCACTTTTTCAATTCACGAATTCAGTCTTCAATTCAATTCACGAATTCACAAACAAGAATAGAGTCTTCAATTCACGAATTGCAACTACAGCCAGCGACGGAATTCACAAACGAACCCAATTCTGATATTTGCGTAAAGATTTGGGGAGGAAATTCCGATATTTGTGCTGTCTTCAATTCAATTTGGAGAGGAAATGAGCAAAGGGTTATCTGCGTTGAGAATAACATATAATAATAGCCAGGCGTTGGTTGAACAAACGCTTGAAACCAAGTGCTTGTTCAACAAACGCATGACCAGTTTGTATATTCCGGAACTTTTCCTTCAGAAATCCACACTTTGGGTAAAATCTGTACCCTGTTGGACGTGAATTTGGGTGTAGATTTCATAAATTCTGATATGTAAGTCTTTGTTGGAGTTGCTCTAAGTAAATAGAGCACAACCCCGCACAAATTTCAGCGCCCCTGAATTCCACCACAATCCCGCATCCTATTTTTCTAAGGCACTGTAGCAAAACCCTTTCTCAAATCACCTTGCTCTTCGTTCTTCTAAGCAAGTGCAACGCAAGTAAAATTGGATGAGGGTTGAAGTGTGTTTGGGGATTCGAGGGATTTAGTTTCGGAGGCGATTTGGAGTTGCTTGATTGGACGAGGCGAACTGGGGGTTCTCGGCTACTCAGGTTTTGGGATTAGTAGCAACAATGAAAATTGCGCTAATCCGTGTTATACTAAAGAAGAGCGTAAGAGATGTGTTGGAATGCTTTTAAGTTAACAAGTGTTAAGGGAGGATATATATATTTAGAGACTGAATTGTATATGTAGATGTTGGAACTTTTTGTGAATTTATTAAAAAAAAAAGGAGAATTAATTGCATTACCAATTTTTTTTATTATTGAGCAATTAATTCAATCGAGCCGTTGTAAGTTAATAACGGTAACATATTTTGTGCCATTATTTTGAGATGTTAATGCATATTTATGAGCCATTAATGCATAGAGCCGTTAGAAGTTATAAACGGTATTATATTTTGTATCAATAAATTTTCTGCTAGAGCTGTTACATTTGCATAACAGTTGAGTGTGTATATATATAAATGTATACATGCATTTGATTGAGTTGTTACAAAATATAAATAGCATTAACAAATTGCAATGAATGGTAATAAATAAATATTTATTAACATTCATCTTCTCTTTATGAAACGAATGCAATTTACACATTGCAAACTTCTTTGAGTGGTTTTTCATTAAATATGGCATTAATTTTAGTTCAATTTTCCACCCACTAGAATAGCCACCGTTTTTTTTTTCTCTGTATAAGAACTTGGTCATAGACCAGAAAGAAGATAGAATACAGAACATTTTTTCATTGCTCTTTTCTAGAAAAACCCTCTCTTCCTCTTCCACAGAAAAAAATCATATATATTTTTCTATCCTCTTCTCAACCATTCTTTTTTGAAAAATAGAAAGAAAATAAACTTGAGCAGTATTATTTTAGAGTGCAAACTGAATCGGATTCATATGTGCAAATGGTCCGATATAGAAAGAAAAACAAGGTAGAGGCTGTTTTATCTCAGAGGCGGCGGCGAACAGTACGAACTACTTTGCACCTTGAGTAGATCGCCGAAACGTCTTCAAGAAAGTGACCTAGTCCACGACTCAGCCGAACCACTGTTTCCAACAAATTGAAGACGTTATCGGAAAAACAATGGCTTCGACTGCAAATCTTGACGATGTACGAAAGAGATCACTGTTTTGTGTATGCGGGCTTGGGACTGTTGGTATTTTCAAGAGAGAATTTGGACAAAACGCTAAGGTATGTAGAGATATTTCTGTCATGTACAGAATATAAAATAATTTTATGACATCAAAGACCTTGGAAATTTCAAGGACAACTCAGATAACAAAGGTACTATTTTTATTATCATATTATTACTGTTTACATATATTTACATATGAATAAGTGATAAACTATTTGTTTTAGTTTAAGAGCAGTTTCCTTTGGTAGATCTGCTTATGTCGCTTGTTAAATAACGTTGTTTGGACTAGGATCTCTAATGAAAAAATTGGGAGAAACAGTCATTATTTGTTCTGTATACAATTAGTTCAGTGCCTAATGGTCCTAAATTGAATATTGTCATTACCCCCTTTTTTTATACAAAAGCACGAATTTTGTGTTCAAATGGTAAAATCATATGCAAATCATTTCTTTATTTGGTGAAGAAGGAGATCCTCATCTAAATAGCTTGTTGACAAACAAAAATAATGAATGATATTATATGCATATAAGCAAGACTTTGTACGGTGGTCATTGGTTATGAGAGACACTGTTAATTTTTTGGTTGCTTATGGTAATACACATGTTTATTTGGAAATGTCACTAAATATTTGACATTAATAGAATGTGTATGTTATTTGATAATGTCATTGAGAATTGACATTAATTAGATGAATATGTTTTTTGCATCAAAATAAATTGACGAAGTTTATATGCATAAATTTAGGGAATGTCACAAATTGAGATTAATTGTATGCAAATTTGGAAATGCCTTCATTATAAATGGGCATTAATTACATGCATAATATCTTTTTTTTTTGAATGTCATTAGGAAATGACAATGGTGTAGATTTAATAATCAATGAGTGTATTTTATGTGAAAATGAACAACATTGATTAGATATGGACAACACTATTTCATCACTTTTATTTACGGTTGTTCTGTTTTCAAATTTGTAGTTCTCATGAAAAATAAAAGTGATGATTGAGACGTTCAAAAATGAAACTGAAATTTATCAAACAAGAAAAATAAAGGACTTTGTAGTAATAGAAGAACAGAATATGAATCTAATTCTATTCTGAATTACTATAAGAACTGCACCTTATTCACCTGATATGAACGGTAAAGGAAAAAATAGGACGTTTACCGAATTTGTAATTGCCATCTTATTAATTTATGGTGCAGCAAAACATTGGTGGGGGATATATTATTAACTGTATGCTATTTTCTGAATAGAATCCCCAAATCTAAGAATGAAACTTCACCTTATGAAATTTTAAAGAATCATAAAACTCAATGTCTCATATTTTAGAACTTGGGGTTGTTTAGCATATATTCGCTTTTAGACCCTAAGAGAATAAAAATTGGCAAGTAGAGCATATGAATGTGTATTTATAGGCTATGCTATCAATAGCAAAGCATACAGATTTTATGACATAAATGCATATAATATATTTGAATCAAATGATGCCGATTTTTTATGAAACAAAATTTCCTTTTAAATTTAGGAATAGTGGGGGCACATCAAGTATGCCTATTAGAATAGAACTTAATAAAAGTTCTAAAGTTGAACCTAGATGAAGTAAAAGAGCGAGAACCATAAAATATTTGGTTTGGATTTTTGTGCTTTTACTATAGAGGAGGATCACTTAAACCTCCAAGAGGCCTTATCTTATTTAGACACCGATTTTTGGGGAAAGGCTATAAATGATGAGATGGATTCTCTGGAATCCAATAAGACTTGGCAATTGACAGATTTACCCTCTAGTTGTAAATCTATAGGCTGTAAATGAGTACTTAAAAAGAAATTAAAACCTGATAGCACTATTGACAAATATAAAGCACGACTAGTAGCTAAAGGTTTTAAATAAAAAGAAAATATAGATTTCTTTGACACTTTTTTCACCCGTAGCTAGAATTACATCCCTTCGGATATTAATCTCATTTTCTTTCATTCATAATTTATTAATACACCAAATGGATGTTAAAACTGCATATTTGAACGGTGAATTAGAAGAAGAAATTTATATGGACCAGCTTGAAGGATTTGTAGTACATGGTCAAGAACATAAAGTATGCAAATGAGATAAATCATTATATGGTTTAAAATAAGCACCTAAACATGGCATAAAAAAAATGATAACTTAATCATTTCACATGATTTAAAGTTAATGAAAGTGACAAATGCATTCATTACAAATTTAAGAATGACACTTGCACTATTATATGTCTTTATGTAGATGACCTACTCATTTTTTTGGTCTAACATTCATGCCATAAACTCATTCAAATCCTTATTAAGTGCCAATTTCGATATAAAAGATCTAGGTGAAGCGAATGCAATTCTTGGTATTAAAAATTACTAGGTCCGAAAAATGGACTTTCTTTGGATCAATCTCATTATATTGAGAAGTTTCTAAAGAAAGACAATCACTTTGACTGTTAACCAATATGTACACCATATGATCTCAGTGTAAAGACATTTAAGAATACCGGTGAAGGTGTAAGACATTCAAAGTAAGTGAGCATCATTGACAGCCTTCGGATGTCACTGATTGTACTAGATCCAACATTGCCTATGTTGTGGATTATTATGCAGGTTTACTAGTAGACCTAGTATAGAGCATTAACATGCTATTGAGAGGGTTATGAGATACCTATAGTAAACCTTGAACCTTGGATTACATTATGAAAAGTTTCCAGCTGTACTTGAAGTATATTCTGATACAGACTGGAATACTTTATATGATGATTAAAAGCAACCAGTGGCAATATATTTAGCATTATTAAAGAAGTTGTTTCTTGAAATTTTTTAGGAAACATACTATTTTGACTCAGTCTACTATAGAAACTGAGATAATAGCACTAGCCACAGCTAGTGAAGAAGCAGAGAACTAAAAAAAAAAATCTGTTAGTTGAGATCCCTTTATGGGAAAAATAGACACCAATGGTGTAATCGATTGCGATAGTACCGCGGCTATTGCAAAAAGTATTGAACCGTTATTATAACGGTAAAAGACGACAGTCGTAAGGACAATACTGTAAGAGAACATCACATACATAGTGATGAAAATTTGACGACTATTGAAAGAAGGACAGAACCGATATTACATGAGTAAGAAATGACAGTCGTATGCACAGTATTGTTAGAGAACATCACATATAAAGTGATGATAACTTGGCAGATCCTTTGACGAAAGGACTGACCAGAAAGAAAGTCCTGAATGAATCTAAAAGAATGGGACTATTGCCCTTGGATTGATGAGTCACGCACAATGGTAACCCGACCTAAATGACTGGAGATCCCAAGAACTAGGTTCAATGGGTAAAAGCAAGTTGTGTAGTGATAGGAATTGAACATGCTATTTAATAAACCAAGAAGCATGTGTTCCTGAAGTGATCAGAGGATGAGTTAATAGAAACTCTTAATGAGATCTATACTCTATTTGGAGTGGAGTACCTACCTTCAGGAGTACTCTTGATAGACTCACCTTTGTGAATGTGGAAATGTGGTCGTTTCCTATGGAGTTCTGGGCAAGATTCCTAGAGCGTTCACTAAACTGGGATAGACGTGCATGGCCATAAATACACGGGCTTATTTGATTGCACTCTAGAAAGGTTGTGTGTGGTTTGATGTCAGGAACAGAGTTCAAGACTACGTGTCACTCTAGTAAAAACTGAATCTTACTCACTATGCAAAGGTTCAAGTCGAATGACACCTTTGTTTATGCACAATCTTATGTATTTTTAATGAACTGCTCAAAAAATACTTTTTAAGAAATTCAAGTGGGGGATTGTTGGAACTTTTTGTGAATTTATTAAAAAAAAGGAGAATTAATTGCATTACCATTTTTTTTATTATTGAGCAATTAATTAAATCGAGCCGTTGTAAGTTAATAACGGTAACATATTTTGTGCCATTATTTTGAGATGTTAATGCATATTTATGAGCCATTAATGCATAGAGCCGTTAGAAGTTATAAACGGTATTATATTTTGTATCAATAAATTTTCTGCTAGAGCTGTTACATTTGCATAACAGTTGAGTGTGTATATATATAAATGTATACATGCATTTGATTGAGTTGTTACAAAATATAAATAGCATTAACAAATTGCAATGAATGGTAATAAATAAATATTTATTAACATTCATCTTCTCTTTATGAAACGAATGCAATTTACACATTGCAAACTTCTTTGAGTGGTTTTCCATTAAATATGGCATTAATTTTAGTTCAATTTTGCACCCACTAGAATAGCCACCGTTTTTTTTTTCTCTCTGTATAAGAACTTGGTCATAGACCAGAAAGAAGATAAAATACAGAACATTTTTTCATTGCTCTTTTCTAGAAAAACCCTCTCTTCCTCTTCCACAGAAAAAAAATCATATATATTTTTCTATCCTCTTCTCAACCATTCTTTTTTGAAAAATAGAAAGAAAATAAACTTGAGCAGTATTATTTTAGAGTGCAAACTGAATCGGATTCATATGTGCAAATGGTCCGATATAGAAAGAAAAACAAGGTAGAGGCTGTTTTATCTCAGAAGCGGCGGCGAACAGTACAAACTACTTTGCACCTTGAGTAGATCGCCGAAACGTCTTTAAAAAGGTGACCTAGTTCACGACTCAGCCGAACCACTGTTTCCAGCGGTAGATTTAGGGTCAAACATAATATTGAGAAGAGCTCTGGATAGTTCGTTTTCTCTATATACGATGCATGTAAATTTTGCAAACATTTTGTATGAAAATTTTGTAAATATCTTGCAAAACAAATTATTGGGTTGCTGTTTGTTTTCCAATATAATTTATATGGTAAATACCAGTAGAGAAATTATTTCGTTTGATCCTAGTTCTACATATACAATGCAGTCTCTAAACATAAATCTTTGCTTACCACTTATTAAGTTAAAGCATTACAACACATCTCTAGCATTCATCTTTAATATAACACGGATTAGTGCATTTTTTTTGTTGCTCGGCTACTCGGTTTTTGGGGTCGGCTGGCTGAGGCCAATTCTGTGGGTGTGTTGGCAATTGTTGACATTGTATAGGAGCTCGGCTACTCGGTTTTTAGGTTCAGGCTTGCTCGAGTTGTGGTCATGGATTTGAGGGGAGAGATTTGAGGTCCGCAGGGGTGAACAACAGTGAAGGTACAGGTTGGTCAATGTAGGATGTTATTAACGTGAAACAGAAACCAACCAAAAAAAACTGCTAAACTTATGCGTTCACCCTCTCAAACTTTGAATTCTTTCTTCTAACAAATTTGATGAATTGCAGGTGGGTGCTCACTATGGCTTATAGCACTTTTGGAGGGGCAGGGATCTGAAGTGGTATATGCTGATGCGAAGTGGTGGTCAGTCGGTTTGTAGTATGCAAACTTGTGTCTATAGAACTGAATGGGAGTGAAACAGGTTAGCTACTTGGCGAATGCTTTAGGTGGTGATGCAATGATGCTGTTTGGAAGCATGTGAAGCGGAGGAGAGCAGGTTGGCTAGTCTCGAGGGTTGTAGTGTTGAAGTTGTTGTATGGATTTAAATGGTTAGGTTGATGAGGGGACGGTAGTGTGTATGAATGTATTTGAGTGAGCAGTTTTATGCTGGAGTGCTGAAGTACAAAAGTGCAGGTGATGTTTTGATAGGGTTCTGAGTGCTTGTAGGCTATAGAAATGGGTTGTGCAGGTTGATGGTAACAGGTTTGGATGTGCATGAGTTTGTGATTGAAGAGTTGATGATCGATCAGGCCAATGAAAAATTTAGGCGAAGGATGTTTATATGGGTGATGAAGGTTGTTTAGAGATGGAAGCTGTTTCAGGCGCGGGTGAGAAAACAGATGGTGATGGGAATGGTGCAGTTGCATGTGTAGTGGCTGATTGAGTTTAGTGGTGTGAGTGGGTGAATGGGTGTTTGAGCAGTGGGAATGAAGTCGATTTGCTGTGAAGGTGGTGACTGCAGTTTAGTTTGGGTGGCGGCGGCGGCTTAGAGGGGTTGTACTGTTGAATAGTTGAATGAAATGCAACGTAACAAATGTATAGAAGCTAATCTATACTATATTGTAATTACCGAGTTTAGCATCTAGAGCCGAGTTTAGCATCTAGAGCTCATAAGCCTCTAAAGTGATTAAGATTACTTTTTAAACCAGTTTAAGTTAAGTAAAGAAAAGTCCAAGTTTATGATATCATGTGAACCGATTATTTGTAGACAACTGTTAAATTTAACTTGTGAACAAAATTTTGGAGGTACATTTGAAGAACTTGGTAATTACAATGAAAGCACTTGCTGCATCCGGACTATTCAAGTTAATTTACTTCAATATGATGTTTCTTAATTTTTCGTATTTTGGAACAATGCTTACGATATTCATTCGTTTAGTAGGTTAATTTTTTACCGTTCCTATCCTGAGCTAAAATCAGAATTGGAACCTTATAGGTTCTAGGACCTATAATTTTATTATAATTCTCATAGTATAAATAATATTGAGTTGTGTTGTGTACGTTCTAGATTTTTTACATTGCTAATGCCTTATAAATAGTAACTTCGTTCTGTCGAACCTATGCTTCTCTGAAGAAATATTGACATATATAATATTCATTAATAAATGATTAACTTCAAAGTTCTTCCTATACCAAATACTTCATTAAGGCTCTTTTATGTGTATTTCCCGCATTCATGGCAGTAGGTGCTATAGCATGACAATAAAAGTTGATAACAAGTGATGGAAAGATGATCGAGCAAGTGATCTAATGCAGATGTTGGCCATCAGTGATATGGAAATGATGCATGCAGTGCGATATTCTCAGAGGTGGAAGTGTAAGCTACTGCCATAAAGATGTTGTAGTGTGCAGTGTGATTTTTCCTGCGGAGAGAGAGGGTGAACAGCTTTGAAATGCTAATGAAGAGATGCCTTTAAGAAAACTGTCGATTTTGTATTTAATTGTACATACGCTTACATGCATATAAATGGGTATGTGAGACAATTATAGGTTGATGTGATTACAAATATTTAATTTGCGACAATTTACGAGTTAAGTTAATGAATAAGAATGGCTGTGCATTTTTTAATTCGAGGTAACGATCTACTGATACTAAAAGTGAATATATACAGTTTTTAGTCTGGGCTATGAATAAAAAAAGCTTTGCAGTGATGTAGATTATAGTTATTTATTTGCAGTTATGTAGATAAAATATATACAGTTTTTATATGACTGGGTACCTATATAATGTGCTAGTTGGAATCGTTTTGGACAGAGTGAAAGAAAATGCAACTTAGTTGAATCCTGATGACCATGTGATTCTACAACAGTATAAAGATAGTATATTGCAAATGGAATGTTTTATTTTTATGTTCTATCATGCAACAGAAATCAAACAAAAATCTAAGATAAATTGGTTGACTGCAGATGATCATTGCTCAAAGTTCTTTTATTCTAAAATGTCGCATAATAAAAGAAAGCAAAGTATATCTAGTGTGGTGAATGAGCATGGCGCTATGGTGATGGATACCAATGAGATGAGAAATATGGCAATTTCATATTTTACTATTTTGTATAATTCTGTTGATGTGCGTGATTCTTTTCCTAACATCATTTGAAAAGGAATTTTAACCCAAACAACGAGAAACTACCTTGAATCAGCCATTACAGAGTGTGAAATTAAAGACGTCGTTTTTCAAATCAATGAGGATAGTAGTCCAGGACCAGATGATGGGGTCAAAATTCTTTAAACTTCACTGGGACTTAATCAAAAATGATTTAATAGATGCCATCAATGGAATTTTTGCAAATGGACAAATAATAAAGGAGATCAATCATACTTTTATTGTTTTGGTGTCTACGAAAGATTGTGCTAACTCTATTTCATATTATCGGCCTATCGCTTGTTGCAATGTGTTGCACATCATATATAACCGTATTAAAGGGTATCTATCTGAATTTATTTCTCCAACACAAATGGCATTTATTTCCGGTAGACATATATCTGAAAACTCACTTTTGGCCTATGAGATGGTGCGTACTTTCAACCGAAAAGGATCTAATAATATGTGTCTAAATGCGGACTTGCACAAAGCGTATGACAGAATCAATCGCGAATTTATATGTCATACACTCTTATGCATGGGCTTCCCTCTTTCTTTAGTAAATCTAATATTTACTTGTATTTCTACTCCAACTTTCTCACTTAATCAATAAAAATATTGCGAACGGAAGGGGTACAAGTATTTAGTTTGACCCATGGTTACATGGACAGTCTTTATTTCGAAAACTTGGTTGGCAAAAGCTCATGTATAACAGGGATAGCTTTAAGGTGTCTGCATCAATTATTTCGCGGTCACATTTGGTTTTTCCCTATAATATATTTCCTCGTCAAGTACAACTTATAGAAAGCATAAATAAAGACACCAATTCTAATAACGATTATTGATGGTGGATGCCCGCTAGTAATGGCAGATTTACAATTAAATCAGCATGGGACAGTTTACGTGTTAAGTGTCCCATTATGTCGTGGTATAAACATGTGTAGAATCATATTAACGCCCCAAAAAGGTCCACACACACGTATTTTGCGGTATTAGATAGGCTAAATACTCTAGATAACTTTAAGCTGTGGAATAACGAAATTTTCACAGTGTAACGACCTGCTTTTTTGACCGCTTCAAGTCAATAATTAAACCAACTTAAATCGTTCGAAATAGCAGATTGTTATTGTTTATGGGGTTTAACAGAATCACAAATACAATATAAGATTCAATATCTCACAGCAAAATAAATAATACAATATATCAGAATTACAATACTAATTGCAACAGAAGGCTAATACATATGTTTTGGTTATAAATAAAATGACAGGAATAATTGAACAAGGACGAGGACTTCACGAATCTCCAGCTTCGACGAGTGCCAATCTCTAACTGTAATACTCGGTCTGACCCGAGCATAAAGTCAAAAGAAACATATTACTTGAGAAGGATTATTATTCTAATATAAGTAAATTAACTCGAGTAACATGTTCACGGAAGTGCACCATAACAAAAGGTATTGGGTTTCATTTATTAAAATCCATAGAATTTTCATTTTCCACTTGTTCAAACCAATTCAATATGTCACTCAACCTATATTAAGTTCACAACATTCGCTTAATGGATTCATATCACGCCCTTTTCATTAAATCTCATCATATCCTCAATGGAGTTTAACTTATCTTAATAAGATCGAACTTCAAGAATTTTATTCACATTCATTTTTTCAAATTATTCAGTATTGAACTAAATTTCTGGATTCCTATCTTATATTGTCAAATAATTTCTTATGAATACAAGTCTTAAATTCAAATTCTGTATCACAAATACCATATAAATTGAAATCCAAAAATTTCTCGCCTCAGACTTAATAGCTCAGATTTGAACTATACTTATTTAAAATAGTATAATAGATTTAAAATTAGTTAAATTTAAAATAATTAACATACTTATACTTAGAAAATAGTTTTGTTGAAATAGTTTTATTGAAAGCTTTATTAAAATAGTTATAAAGGTTTTAATAGTTTATACTAAATATTTGTGAAATAATTATGGAAACAATTGTAAAACAACGATTTGTAAAATAATTAAGAAACCTAATATAGTTCCAAAAAAAAAGGATCTAATCCGATCCATTTATTTGTATTCCAAAACTTGACTTATTCTCATTTCAAATTCAGATTCACATTCATTAATAAACACATCATTAGGCTTCGAGGTATCATATCCTTACGACTAAGTTAACCTAACTTGATTATTTATGCAATTAGACTTTTACTCAACTTTAGCTATTTACTTCAACATGATGAAGTTAGTTTAATAAAACAATTAATTCATTTGTTTCAAGGAGGTCCAATCGTCAAGTCTTATATTTAAAATCAACTATATATTTTTGAATATCATATTTTTAAATTAATTTTTCAACTTAATAAATTTCATCATTTTATCACTTAGATAGATTATCAAAATACTAACTTTCCACATCTTTAGACTTGTTTTAGTTAACAATTTAATTAATTTAGTTCACAAAAGTCAGTTTTGCTTAACATCGAATTATATATACATTACACGATATCATAGCTTCATAAAATTTATAACAAACTCTTAAACTTAACTTTATTCTTTAAACATATTATAATAGAGTTATAAATAAATCTTTGCATTGAAAATTTAAATAATTTTGCACTAAATTTAAACCCATTCAATCGATCAAAGAAATTTGTTAACACTTAACTATTTATTTATTAAATGCTAATTAAATGTGTCATTTATAAAAAACTATATTAATACCATACTTTCCTCATTTACATTGTTTATTCTATCATGCAATATTTAACTAAAATTTTCTTTATGTAAATATATAATTTAACTAAGTGATGTTATATTTCAAAAACGTATATATACAAAACATAAATTTATAAATTCAGATTTCTAAACTTACCATTTTATCTCTGATCTCAAATTTAATATTGACTTAATAATCGAAATTTAAGTCTTTAACTAAAAATAGAATTCAGTTCGGTCTCAACAATTCGTACAAACATTCGGGTAAGTATCACACACAAAACCAGCACATGTCAAAACAATCATTAAAACAGTTTCATGTCATATATCGAGAGTGTGTGTCACGTGTGCAAAAATCATATAGCAAACAATTTGTGAATTCCCTAAAGAAATTCTAACACAATGTGTGGCATTCTACTAGTGTCAATTTACTTAATCAAAATAATAGTCGTGAGTGAGTAAACTCGCTTTCCGTGGCAAGAGGAAGGTGACACGGTTAAACTAACACATATGAAGACACGCCTTCGACTCTAGCAATTTGACAGTCACAACTAGAAGCTCCAATCTAAATAACACAAATCACAATTCAGACACAAGCTGGAAAATTTATTATTATTTTATTTATATATTTTTTGTATTTTAATATGGAAGAGGACAATGCACAAATGGAGAATGCGCACACACGCACACAAAAGAAAGAATCAGCCCAAAAGCCAAACAAGGCTCGGCCTAGGGAAGTATGAGTGCATTAAGGGTCTACAAGTTAAAATCAAGTATCAACAACCATGGCCAAGTATTAGGAAAACTGTTCAAGGAAGAGCAAGGCAGTAAAAGATCAAGACATCAAGTTTAAAGTAGCAAGGACATTTTTTAGTGCATAGAGGTGCAAATAAAAGCAAGGCAACAAAGGCCAAATGACCAATGCCAGCATAGAGAAAAATTCAAGGTCCAAACATAACGAACAAGGACAACATTGTATGGAAAAGTCACTATACTTTCACATAGCCGAATGTTGAACGTACGCACAATTGAGAATAAGAAGATTTGAATTATTCAATAATGAGTTTTATTATTGTAATTATATTATACAAAAGTTACTTGGTACAAGAACTTATACATATAGGAAAAGATGTAACGTATTCTTGCTAGAAATAAAACTATCCTGATAAAACAAATATAATATGCGGCATCCCATGTATCTAAACAGAAGAGGCCCATATATGAACAGGCACATATATTTGACCAATGGATTATATCGTGTAACCCACAAGTGATAAACCCATATGCGATAATATCCTCCCTCAAACTCAAATAGGGTTTCTTCACTCCTTTCATTCTGTCGCCATCACTTACTTTAAGCTCTTCTCTTAATATGATAAATTTTTTTGTCGAGAGTGCTTTTGTGAGCACATCTGCTCTCTGATAATATGCAGGAACATGGCAAACCATTAATTTTCCTGCTTGCGTCCTTTCTCGAATGAAATGAAAATCAATCTCCAGATGTTTCGTTCTGGAATGTTGAATGGGGTTGAGTGATAATGACATAGTGCTTTTGTTATCACACTAAATAACCGGTTTCCTTTGTGAGGCAACCCTAGTTCTTACAAAAGCGATTCAATCCATGAAATTTATGCTGCTGTACTTGCAAGAGCTCAGTATTCAGCTTCGGTGCTTGATCTTGAGCTGTTGGTTGCTTCTTCGTACACCACGAGATAATATTTGTGTCGAAAAATACACAATAGCCAGAAATAGATCTTCTATCATTTAAATCATTCGCCCAATCAACGTCGTTAAACCCCTGTAAGTTTATATCTTTATCCACTTTTAGGTTTATTCCACAATGCTTTGTTCCTTGTAAGTACCTCAAAACTATCTTAACTGCTATCCAGTGTTCAGATATGGGGTTTTACATATATTGACTAAGCTTATTTACGCCGTAACATATGTTTGGCCTTGTAATTGTAGCATATTGCAGTGCCCTAATTACACTTCTGTATTGCTTTTCATTGCTATTAGCTTCCTTTTTGAGTTTTGAAAGTCTTAAATTACTGAACATAGGTGTTGGCAAGGATTTGGCTGGATGCATGTTGGTTTTCTGTAGAATTTCAGTGATGTAATTTTGTTGAGATATGAACAATTCATCTGCACTTTTCTTGTTGATCTGAATTCCTAAGAAACAACTCAACTCACCTAGATCCTTAATAGCAAAATTTTGATCAAGTATTTGTATGATTGTTGATTTCTTGACTGTTTTCCCCAGTTATCAGCATGTCATCCACATAGACAAGAATGTAGATAATTCCTTGGTCATTTCTTCTCATATATAAGGAATTATCAGATTTTGTTTGTGTGAAACCAATCTTTGATAAGGTTAATTTCATTTTTTCATACCATGCTCATGAAGCCTGTTTTAGACCATATATTGCTTTATGTAGTTTACATACAAGTTGCTTGTCTCCAATGTTGGCTTCATATCCCTCTGGTTGATGCATGTAGACATCTTCAGTTAATTCACCATTCAAGAAGGCATTGTTGACTCTAATTGTCTAATGTTCCAGTTAGAATAATTCGAATAGTTGTGGGTTTTACTACTAGCGAAAAAGTTTCATTAAAATCGAATCCAAATTGCTGAGCATATCCTTTTGCAATTAGTCTGGCCTTGTATTTTTCAACTGTCCTATATGCTTTTCTTTTTATTTTGTAAACCCATCTGCATCCTATAGAGTTTTTGTGAGTGGATGGTGTGACCAAGATCCAGGTTTTGTTTTTAACGAGTGCTTCATATTCACTATATCCATTTCCTTTTTCCATATTTTTGATCTTACTGCTTGAGTATAGTTCACTGGTTCAACTTCATTTACTGAGACATTATACAGTTTAGGTTTGAAAATTCCACTTTTTGACCTAGTAGTCATATGGTGTCCAACTTGTAATTGTTGTGTCTGTGTTGTTGTTGCTTTCTTTAGCTTCAGGCATATTGTTGTGTGCTCCCTCAGTGCTAATATTATTTTCATTTATTGAAGCAGTGACTTGATCACTGGGAATCCATTGTGTGTTACCACTGCTTTCATCTTGTTTTTCTTCATAGTTGCTCTCTGTTAATTGTTTTGCAAGAATTGGCATTGTAGAAATTTTTGTGCCTGAATATTGGTTGTTTCCTTCTTTTGTTGCTTGCTTTTCTACACATGGAAAAACATTTTCATCAAAGACAACATGCCTTGGTATAAAAACCCTACCATTTTTATCTAAGCACTTAAATCCTTTCTGGTTTTGAGGATAACCAATAAATGTGCATGGAGTAGAACTCATGCTTAGTTTATGTTTGTTATATTCTCTTAAACTTGGGAAACACAGACGCCCACAACACATGAGAAATTTGTAATCTGGTTTATCATTAAAAATCATTTTGGGGTTCTATTATTCAACACTTTTGTTAGTAACTTGTTTATAAGATACACAGAAGTGTTGAATGCCTCATTCCAATACTTCATTGGCAATCCCTCTTGAGATAATAATGTTAAACCAGTTTCAACTATGTGTCTGTGTTTTCTCTCAGCCAACCCATTTTTTCCCGATGTATGAGGGAAAATTAGTCTGTGTTTTATGCCTCTTTTGATAAAATAATTTGTAAGTGGCTTGAATTCACCCCCACCATCTGTTTGTATCATTTTTACACTGCAGTTGGTCTGTTGTACTACGAAAGTTGTTAATTGAATAACTGTGTTACATGTATCTGACTTGTTTTTAAGCTATATGTCCAAGTATATCTTGAGTAAGCATAAAAAAAAGATAGATAATACCTATGTCCTTGATATGAATTACGTGGTGCTGGTCCCCACAAATTAGCTGCTACAAGCTCCGGTGGCTTGTTGTATGTCATTTCAGAATTACCAAAGGGGATTTTGTGGCTTTTTACAAGTTGGAAATGTGTGCAAGTGTGTATGACAGGTATATTACTAAAACAATAATTATTATTATTTAAAACAGTTCTTACAATCTCTAAATTAGGATGCCCAAGTCTTACATGCCAAGATTCTATTACATTACAATGATTACTATTACTACTACTACAATGATTACTATTACTACTGGCATCTACATTTTTGCACCAAATTTCTTTACTCAAAGCATTTCCAGTCTTCAAGTTGCCAAATTTGTAAAGCACGTCATGTAAATTACCCTATAGTAATATGTCTTGGTTTAGTATGTCCTTAACTAGGAAAAATCTGAGTTGAAATTCGAAATATACATTATTATCATTGGCAAAATTTGAGACACTTAATAAATTTTTGTTAATTGTAGGAATCCTTAGTAACCTATTTAATTTTAGATGCCTCTTTCCTGATATAGTTCCTTTACCAATATGTGTAATACTAGCAGTTTGGCTATTACCCATGTGTAAAGATTTCATACCTGAGTAGCTTTTGCTTCCAATGTTTATATTTTGAAGATTGTTTGTGATGTGATGTGTAACTCCCGAATCTGGGTACCATTCATCAAAATTAACCTCATCAGTCCTGCAATTGTCTTCATTGCTAGTGCCTTGACCTTTGTTGTTATCATTGTTGTTTCTATTTTTATTACTCATGACTACCATGTTAGCCTTTGGTGTGGAGTTATTTTGGTTGGGTTGTGGTCCATTGTACTCTGTGTTAAATCTGAAATAACACATGTTGGTTATATGACCAAATTTCTCACATATTTGGCATTTTACTCTGTTGTTGTTCCATCTGCCTCTCCCACGACCACTTTGGGGTTAATATGCTCTCTGAGGTTGATATCCTCTCTGGAATTGACTGTCTTGTCTGTATGGGTTGCTATTGTTCTTTTGAGGTTGTTTGTTTTTAGCAGCAACAACATAATTTGCAGAGAATTCCCCTTGTGTTACTTTTCTTCGATCAATGCTGCCTTCATGGGCAAGAAGTGCAGATCGAATGAACTGTAAGTCTGGAAGTGCTTGCTATGTGGCTATAACAGTGACCAGTGACTCATATTCTTCATCGAGACCACCAGTGATGAACAATATTTGTTCACTATCGCTGATTTTGTGCCCCACAACAATTAACTTATCACACAGGTTTTTTATTTTACTTAAATACGACTTCATGCTTAAGTCATCTTTTCTGCAGTTTTGTAACTCTCTTCTATATTGCATGACTCGTGCAAAAGACTGTAAGCAAAAAATTTGCCCCATTGTTGACCATATTTCAAGAGAAGTATCGCATCCAACAATCTATGATAATAAATTTGAGCTGATGGAGGATATAAGTCAGGATGACTGTAATCTGTCCTTCTTTTGAAACTTGATGTGCTCTGGGTTTGGCAATGTATTGCCATCTTGACCAGTTATCGTAACCGAAGGAATTGACATAGTCTCCTTTACAAAATCCTGCAAGCCATACCCTTTAAGGGCAATTTCAATCTGATATTTCCATAATATATAGTTATCTTCATCCAATGAGGCTGTAATAATTCGGCTTTTCGGTATGATCAGGCTCAGAAGATTGGATGAAGATCCATTGGCATTACTGCATGACAAAGCAGATGTTGCTTTGTTGTCTTGTGCCATGGCGAGGAAGGCTTAGATCTGCAGCGTGTATGAGACATAAAGAGAAATAGACCAATCGAGGAACAACAAAAGATGGTGAAGAATAGTGTCTGGCAAGACAATTTTCAATTACCTAGCCGCTTATAAAGCTTGACATGACATAATTGCAATTGCGGCCGCCTAATATCTCACCACTGATCACTGTGAGGAGGGGATGATGCAACCAACTGTCAGTTAGGCCTGGCACATCTCTGACGATGATCCCATCAGATCAGATGCCCCAAAGCTAAGAGGAATTCTCCAATGAATAATCAGAAAACCGAGGAGAAAAATATAAAACAATAACTTCCTTCTTGGGCGAAAGGCAATGCTGGATCAAGAAGAATAATACCTTTCGGTGATGAAGCTCTAATACCAAATTGAGAATAAGAAGATTTGAATTATTCAATAATGAGTTTCATTATTGTAATGATAGTTGTACAGAAGTTAATTGATACAAGAACTTGTGTATATAGGAAAACACATAACATATACTTGCTAGAAATAAAACTATCCTAATATAAAAAAATATAACATGCGGCAACCCATGTATCTGAACAGAAGAGGCCCATATATGACGAGGCCCATATATTTGATAAATGGATTATATCATGTAACCCACATGCGATAAACCCATGTGCGATAATATGGACGTATATACACACATCTAGATGTGTATATATAAGTAAACAACCACAAACAAAAGATACAAGCTAAAGTTGAGCAAGTGATACTAAGAAGAAACTTTTTTTACAAATAAACGTAACATCAGTTTTTTTTTGATTGGGAAAGCACAAAGAAGATCCTACTAGTCCACTATGCTTAAGGAAGGTGCGCAGCGGGTAGGGGTAATAATATATAGATTTAGGTTTGCTCCCGAATCCAGGTGATATTCCGCTAACGCTGCAAGGTGTAGTTGCATTGACACTTGGAACCTCAGCCTTTGGCCTACCTTTCATCCGTGCCCGGGTGTCTGCACCAAACGCTGGTGCTGGTGGTTGTTTCTTGTTGTAAGTGAATGCAATGAAAAGACCCGGAAATAACGAATAATGAGAGAATGAATTTATTGACATTTCATGCTCATTTCAAAATTTCTGCTTTGTTATTCCCATCATCCGGTAACCACAGGATGTCGAATAAGACACTGGGAAATGGTTCTCCACTTGGAACATCATAGACTGGCTCCACGACACCGGCAGTATTTAAGATCCCTAAGGTCGGCTTCCCTAAAAGCTTGGCCCGAATCGAAAGCATTCAACCTTACTTATGGAATTGGAATTCCCTCCATATCTATATTAGGGCACTCACCCTAATGAAGTTTCAAGTAAAGTCTATAAACAATTTCGTAAGCCATGCATCGCTTCTTGGAGCAGTGAACCAAGTCTGAGCTAGACAAACTCTCCGTGTGCATTTTGTAAGCCATACTCTTAAAAATGCCTTTTGATCGGGTTGATCAAGGTATACACACTTCTTTCTATTCTCTAAGATCGATTTTGGGACCGGGAACTCAAATCGCTGCGCACCTTCCTTCTAGGTAAGATCGACACTCACACCGCTACGCACCTTACTTAAGCCGCCCTATCCGCTGGGCTACTTGCCTCAGACCACAACAGCGGAGAAAAGCATCGGGAGAGCTCCTAGACTAAAGAAAGAACTGAGACTGAAAAATATTAAACCAACACCTTTTTCTTTGTAAGTAAACTTCCATCTTCTAATCCAAACTATAATTCACTCTTGCCTTTGTCCTTTTTCTTAGCTTCCCTCAGTTCAGTGATATAACATTCCCGGGCAGTATTCTAGTCTCCTCTTACCACACCTTTCTCTGTGGGAAATTTCATCACACCATGGTGCTAGTGCAATTCTGAAATCAGCCAAAGCAGGTGGAAAGACCAACTGTTCGGTCAAACTAAAGAACTTATGATTTCGTAGATTTGCCAAGGGATATTGAGTATTTTGTATGGCTGTTTGACAAAAACCGATACATAAATATCAAGTCAAATGAATCCAACATGAGGAGATTCGACACATCAAGTGCGCCTGTTTTTACTAAATCGGATACAAGGCGATCAAGGAAGCAAGGATGCCGAGGTCAAGGTCAAGAAGACCAGCAAAGAAGTGCGAAAAAAGCAAGAACAACAATGTGTACCGGAGATACGATAACAAACAAGAGCAAGAGGCACAAAGCAACAAGGCCGGCACAACTCAAATTCATCAAGATACATTGTGCAACATTTCAACAAAACTAATAGCAAATGCTCAGGGAAAACACATACTAATTGCAGATTACAGGAAGTAAAGGTAGGAGCAGAAATTGAATCAAAAACCACAAAAAAATTAAGTGTAGTGAATATTTAAGGGTGCGTTCGATTTCGATTTTTTAGTTGTCGGTTTTCGTACGTACAAAAGTACCAACAACGCACACATATCGTGGAAAACGATCATTTTACAAAACGAAGTTAACGTAAAAAACAAAAACAACTTTTTATCATTTTTCATATTTTAAGAAATAACGGAAGAACGACGTCAAATTCATCTATCCACCATCCTCCATACCCTCTATCATCCCATCCGTCTTTAGTCCGTCACCTCTGTTACCCTTCAAATCTTTGCATCTTTCGAAACTAACGTTGAAAACTCAAAACACAAAATAAACTAAACACTACCTAAGGTTGTAGTGATAGCATGGTTAAACAAACTAAATACTTGATAAGATTAAACAGTGGAGTACTGGCCTTATTACTGCATATAAATTATCCAATAATGTTAAAGAATCAAGATAACATCGATGCTTATATGAGGGGAAATAAATAATTGTCCATTTTGGAATAAATCACTGCTTATTATTGTCAGATCGAAATTGAGTAAATCAAATGTTGTTATTATACTTAAAAGCAAAACAATGGAAATATCACTTTGCCTGTGGGCATACGAGATCTATGCTGAAGTCAATGATTTCCTAACTGGTTTCTCCAATGATATCAACGCCTTCGTACATCTTCTTGGAATCCATTCTATTGCGGTCCAGAATTCATTTTTATGTTATCACTAAGTTTCTTTTTTTACTTTCTTTTTTTTCCTACCATTTGATGAGCTCGAGGAGACAGGGAGGCAGCGGGGGTGTGGATAAGAAACAGGGGCTTGTTAGGGATTTTGCGGTTTGAGACAATTGGAGGAAGATGAATGTCGTACTTTAGACTTTAAGGATCTGTGTAATAGATTCTTTCAGACAATAGTTCAATCCAGCAGGTACAAACGGGTTATCGAACTATCGACTTTCAGGATTCAATCAAGCCTTAAAACAACGAAATCATATTCAGAGTTTGTACGACTTTGATCCAACCAAGAACACTCTGATTTTGATTATCTGATGATGCAAGAAAAGAATAGAATGAAAATAAGAAGAAGATCAACTTGCAACGCTTCTGAATTTGCAACACCTTGAAGGGTGTTACAAATCTACAACGTTTGAAACAACGTAATGGCATTGCAAATAGATAAAGGAGGAAGAAGATGATTTCAGAATTATTTTGAAATGAATTCGGCATGCTTATTTATAGGCGGTGGAAGGAGGCGTCCGTTGGTCAAGCGCCGCGGCCGTTTGTAATGGTCGTATCTCTTCGTTTGCAACATTCTAAAGTGTTGCAAATTCAAACGTCGCGTCTGTTCATCTGCAACCATTTAAAAACATTGCTAATTCGCACCCAGATTTGAATTTCATTAGGATCTGTAATGGGCTGAAATTCTGCCCGTTACAGTATACAAAATTTGTCCAAAATTATTGCTATCGGACCCGGGACCCGCAATGTAACAACCCAAGGATTTTCGACCCTGGAAATCGACATAAATACCTTTACCGTAACTCATGCCGACCTTCCAAACACCGAAAACACTGGAACGTTATTAGGAAGAATTTAGAGGGTGAGATAAGAAAGAAAGAAATAATAGAATAGAAGAAGAAGAACCCACACACATAGAACAGAGTCTCACATCGCAGCGGAATAAAATATAATACAGAAATAAATCTTTACTGAGAGCTTTCAAAAATACTTACAATATCAGAGTACATCACACATCTGGACAGTTATAATAACCTGTCCTCATATACAACACACAGCGGAATAGTAGCTATATAATATCATATGTCTGAACATCTCCAGCTCGTCTCTGACTTCGCAGCATCCGATAACCTGGACCTGTACACCTCGGTCTAACCCGAGCATTTACAAAACACTGGGTCAGTCTGGTGAACCAGAGTGAGAAAAACTCACACAGTATTAAGGGAAATCATCCAACTTGATTTTTAAGTTCAAAATCTTTTTGAAAGAAAAGGATAATTGTAAGACCAAATCCACACATAAATATGGATGGTTTTTACCTTACGATAACCCAAAACATTTTTGAAATCAATATCTTTTCTGATATTATAATAATGTCTAAATACAAGTAAATATCAATCTAGCGGAACGCTTGCATCTCACGCTCCACATATATAGTATACAATCAAAACCGCGGGCGCTTATTGGAGATTGGATTCCGACTATGACAAGGTATGGGACCACCTACCGATAATGTATCTCTAGAGGCGAATACATTGGGTTCAATAAGAACGTCTTGCAACCCGGCCCACACATGACCGACCACTCATTTCGCTTGAGTGTATCAAATGTATATCACCAACGGTTGGGCTCAAACCACCGTTCCCCGAAAAGGGACAACATCGAAATAGATTGGAAAACCAAAAGGAATTTCTCTAGACAGGTGATTATACACCCTAATGGGAGCGACCCACATAGCCATGCTGCTTGCCCGATTTTTGTCATTTCCTGGTTGACGAGGCTTGAGTTTTGAATTATCTTTACAACACCTGGCCACCGTTCACTTTGAATGTCACATCGTCAGATCCGCCAGATATCACTAGTTGACATCCACAAAAATACTCTAGTTATTTGGCTAGAGAAAAACCATTTCTCCGCCATCAACTATGGTACGTTTGAAGAAATCAACGTACGTGATTCCTTTGGAAATACTCTGTCATACATCCGTCCATACAAGTCACCAGGAACATGATGAACCGAAGGTACTCTCCTACTACATCCAAGGAATCACTCTATGGATCAGTAGCGAGGAGTCATTGCAATCCATAGATTCCAACCACGACAGAACCACAGTTTTTCTCTGGTTGCGATCCAGAGATTAGTAGCGGTTCTTCCGTTTACGAAAATTTACGGTCTTCAATGCTCCATCTCGATCATCTTCTGGTATCTTCACGTATTTGTTAGTCGGAATGGTTTTCGAATAAATCCGGTCCCGGTCTTCCCATACCAACAATCGTATTGGATCAATTTGATAGTCGGTGATTTAACTATCAAAGTAAACGGTGTTTCAATCATGACAATCCAATGAGTTTACTGGTTCGGTATTCAGCATCACTTGGCCTTTTAATTAAAACAAAAATGTAAATTTAAAACCCTTAAATATTTCGATATTATAAATATAGCGCTTCTTATTTAACATAAGATTATTCTTAAACAAATTCATATTTATTACTTAGGACAATCCTATATCATATTTAGTTTTCTATTTTCACTTTCAAACATTATCCACATTCTTGTCTAATATTGGGAAATCTATTCAACTTATTACTCGTAAAATAACATTATGAATTATCTTCTATTTCATTACTTGAAAAAATACTCCACGCTTATTCTTATAGAATAAAGCTCATCTTTTACATTTCCTTCTAACTCGAAAATGTCGTTATAACTTCCCGCAATTCCCTTTTATTTCCCTTTTTCTTTGGAATTCTTATATATATATATATATATATATATATATATATATTCCAAATTTTCACCAAAATGTTGCGTTATTATTTCTCTAATGAAATAATAAATTTCACTAACCTCTTTTACCATTACAACTAATATCATCCTCAGGTAATCCTGAAGTCGTTCAAGTTGGGGTATTTTAATTACCTCTCAGACCTTGATCAACAACGTTCATATCTCAGGATGGATACGAGTTGTAATTTAAAAACCAATATTCCATTCTAATATCAAAACAAATACCATTTAACTAATTTATTCAAAACACGGTTTCCTAAAACTCTCTTATCTATTTGGAAATCACTTTCTCGGATATTCCCATTCTTTCTTAATTCAAAAATTAAGTAACTTCTTTATAAACATCACTTTTAACTCGACCATTTTAACCAAGCTCATTTCTAATTCGGATTTGGTTATCAAATCCTACGACTCGTTTCTTTTAACAAATTCACCTTTACCAAACTCTTTCCAAATTCATTCAACTATTTCCCGCTTAAACTTCTCAGTTCAATTTCCTACTTTTACTTAATCCCATTATTAAATGACGTTAATTTAGAATTAACGATATAACACCTCAAACCTCTTCTATAAAAATCCTGGTTTATCTTAGACCCCTTTATCTCAATTTCCTTTTTACTTAATTCAAACATTTAAGTAACACTCATTTTAAGCTATAGTATTCGCTTAAAAATTCCCTTTATCACTTGGTTATAAAACTCAGGTTTAAACAAAACCTGTTCATAACTTCTTTCACTATTCAGTTGGATTTCATTTCACTTAGATTAGTTTTAAATGAATTCCCATTAAAAAGTAATTTTTCTCAATTATTATTAATTAAAATAATAATTTACTTTGGTTATTAACTACTTCCGTAGTAAATTTCAGTATTAACTAAAATAAATATAATTTCCCTTTTAAAAACCTTACTAAAATTTAAAACGATATTCATTAACTATTTTATTCAAAACACATCAATTTAATAATCAAAACACAATTTAAAATGGTCGATTTAATTAATTTAAAACGCGGTTATTCCATTACCCGATTCCAATTTGTACTCACTTTAAATTAATTAATAATATAATTAATTTAAATAATTCCATTTAATTTTTTTCCTTAACGAAACAATTATCCAAGCTTAACCATTCAATTTATTTCTTATACTCGTACTCATAAATCTGATTAACATCAGAATTGACTTTATAAGATAAATTAATAATAAATCAAAGTCTTAAATAAATAAAATATTTATTTATTGAAATAACTTTTATCCAAAATAATATATTTCAAAATCTATCTCCAGTTATAAAATAAATTTTATAACTTCATCTCTATCGATTTGCCTGACGGTAAATCAACATTTATAAAACGATTGATTTTATAGGCCATATACTGCCAAATACTCAATCAATACCGCCCATTGGTTTAAACTAAACAGATGTTGAATTTTCAGTCAACAATCAAATCAATCACCTCATCAGATCAGTTCATATATGACGATATGAAAATAAATAATATATTTGAGGAATCTGGTTGGATCCCTTCAACCTGTTCTTCCCTGTATACAAAATGGTTATCACAAATCAGATCATTCCATTCCATTTAACTGATAATTATAAGTAACGACCATTTAACATCAATCACAAGCAATTCAAATAATTCAACAATTTAAAACACATTTATAAATAAACGTGACCAATAAGGTAAGTTACCTGTATTGGAACTAATCGTTAAAATAACGATTTGGTATTTCACTGAAATTAAACGATGGTTTAATTTCATCAGTTAAATCAGCAAATAAGTATATAATTAGCAACTAGTCAACCATTGGCAAGCAGAGCACACAAAATCAAAACCCAATTTATATAAAATATAAATGGGTAGAACTGAGTGAGTTTAACTCACCTTGATTTGGTTCATCGTCGAAACAGTTGGTTTTAATTAAATTAAACAGGTGTTTAATTTAATTAAAAATCCCAGTTGATTCCGAATCTTGTCCAGATCTATTCCATAAAATAGTACTTGTCACGACGATTCCATCGGCTTATGACTGGCCTGATTCTGATCACAGATGAATGAATTATCACTATTTAAAGTTATATGATTTAAATATTCTTAATTATTTCTAATTACTAATCTTACACTAGTCAAGTTAATTAATTACATTTTTAAATGTAAAGCCGGACCCAAAAGGAAGATAGCTCGACTTTTCCTTCTTTGTTGTTCACATACTGGTAAACATCTACAGGAAAAAATTGTGAAGGACAAAAGAACCAAAAAAAATTGCCTAAAAGGACAAGGGGCAAAAAACTTGTCCAAAAGGAAAAGTTTTAGTGCAAAGTAGAAAAACATGGACCCCCCCTGAAATTCACCATTTGCACTAAAACTTGTCCTTTTGGACAAGTTTTTTGGTGGTTGTCCTTTTGGGCAAATAATTTGGTGAGTTTGTCCTTGTGGGAAAAATCCCCAAACACCTACACAAATTCACATTTACAAATATAAGTTTTAATTATAACTCATTAACATCCTAAATCATTTTATATTAAATCCTAATTATTTACCATTAAATGATTTGATCGATTTCTTGGTTTTGAAACATGGTGGACATGACTTTGAATCTATAGGCCCAGGTCAACCCATTTTTCACTCTACCACGTTTTCTTTGTAGGCCGAGCATCTTCACATTTCTTCCTCGTTAAAACTGTTGAGCATCAATTTATGATCCCACGTTTCATCTGCGGTTTCATATTATGAAATCAGGCCCTTCCCTTTTGAAGGAAATAGGTCCCTCAAATTCTTGTTCACGTTCAGGAAATCCGACCGGTTTTACTCCTTCTCGGCTGCTCCCTTCACGATCATTTTCAACTCCTCACCTCAACACGGATGAAGACACGCTGCCTTCCTCCTCCATAATCACCGCCACAACCCCGTAGCTCATGACCGGACAGTGATATGAAACTGACGAACTGACCGCCGCGGCTTGCCCTATCTTCGACAACGGCCTCTCTCCTCCAGGCGCAACCATTTGCCAGTAATACTCCTCGAACCGTGTGCCATTCGAACCCGAATTCTGGTGTCATCGACTAACAATAACAGATCATGACCGTACAGATCATGGATCTCTTCAAGTATTACAAGCTTACTAAAGAAAGTATGGTGATTAGGTGGAGGGATTTCAAGAAAAATGAAGAAGAACTCGGCAAGATTTTGGCCGTTAAAAATATTAGTGGAGGCGCAAAGAAGCATTGACCAGAGGAACGAGGGTTTTGACAATAGTATGGGTATATATAGTTAAGCCTTAATAATATAATAATATTAGTGAAACTTCAGCATTAAGTAATTGATAAAAACCACCACAAACGATTTCTGTTTTCTGATTATAAAAAACTAATTCTAGCATAGAAAAATATTCCGGACCCAATGGGATAGGTTTCGTCGAAATCCGAGGTCGTTTGAAAAAAATTCCTTTATAAAACCAGAAATAAACACGTGTTTCAATTTTCCACAATCATTAGATAAATCCAATCAACTTGAAACTTTGAAATCCTGAATTAATTAATCAATACGAACCCAACAACACCAGTTTCATCGCATTCTGAGACTGTTTTCCCGGTAGGCTATTTTTACGCGCACCGCAATGCCATTTTGGACTCCAAATTGCCCGGACTTCAAAAATAACAAACTATATACCAATCCTGACTATAATCGATGATACGAACTCAACGGAGCTAGTTTCATAGCTTAATTCGATCGTCTGCTCCAGTTACACCCAAATATCTCTTTATTGAATTAATTACGCGCTATATAAAATGAACTGGCGTTTACGGCTACCGTGGTCACATACGACATCGGTTTACCACGCAATTTGATTTTCTTACAATAATTTGACGATACGGTTCCAATGAAACTAATTTCATCGAAAACGGAGACGGTTTGCAAAAATGGCTATTTTTAACGCTTATATAATATCGATTAAAATATTATATAAATTCCAAATAAATTAAGTAAAATAAAAATAAATTATTTTTATCATATATATCCAACCAGAATATATATACAATTTCCCATATAATTTACACAACTTAATATCGTCAATTTTGAGTTAAATAATTTAAATTTCCCTATTTAAATATATTAATTAACGCTATATTGTAATAGCGATTTCCATAGCGACTATTTCAAAAATTGAATTGGACATATTTAACAATCTATAACACAAAATCTGAAATTTTCTCTTCCATATGAAAATTATCATCAACACGGTTCCAACGTTTCTTGTTTCATAGAAATCCGACTTATATAGGATCCTGTATATTCCGTTGAAGTTCAAAACTCGATATTACGAACTGCACGCCATTTTCAAGCTCGATTTATATTATATATAAATTTATAGCGTTCATACTTCGTTTAAATAACGATTTAAATATTTAAAATTCGTTAACATTCCAAATATAATGTTTTAAATAAATAAACAAATAAAATATTTGACTGCCGAAAATACTGGTCGTTACACGCAACCCATACCCGGCTCGGCCAGGTTCGGTTCGGTCGGTCGGACGGGCAGCGGCGGCGGCGCGCATATGTGTGGTATAGTGATGCATGGCCTCTGTAATAACCCGGAAAATACGAGCCAATTTAAAATTTTTAAAATGGTGATTTCAAAGGAATTTGAACCATTGAAATAGAATATTTCAATAAAATAGTGAGTTAGGAATAGTGAGTCAGTTTGAAAATTTGAATTCGAACTTTGACTGACTGTGCAGGGTGGAAAATATAACGGATTTTAGCAAAACCAAAAATATTTAAATCTGTTAGTCAATACCTTTCTAACGAATCTGAAAAATCGAAGTTTCATAACGGGAATCAAAATTTATGGCCGAATGAATTTTCAGAAGGGTCGGTATATAGAATATATAGCCCTGGAAAATTGATATTTTGCATACGAACTCGGAATTCGACGAAACTACTTTTGTTGGGTCCGAGATGTCAAACTATTGCTAGGTTTCAAATTTCATAATTTTTGAAGCTAGTATGTGAGCGTGGCAAAAGAAAATGTGATTGGTCAATTTCTATTAAATTGGATCGACCAGAAAATGGCCATTTTTCAAATGACCTCAGAATTCGACGAAACTAGTTTTGTTGGGACCGTAGCGTCAAAACATAGCTAGATTTATTTTTCTGGAATTTTTCGAATCAGTTTGTGGCCCTGGAAAATTGAAATGTGCGGTCAGATTTAAAAATTAAATGTTTTATACTTTAATTTGAAAAATAACTGACTGTAACAGTCAAATTGGCCTACGGAACATATCCCATTGTGTCCGGAATGGGGGTATTTAGCTAGGGGCGGCAGTCGTTGGGTTTAAAAAGGAGTTCGTTTGAGAAAACACTATTTAAAAATTTAATATAGTCCTCGGCCAATCAGAATTTTCCTTTCATAAATTAAAAAAAAAACCCGATCAACGGCGACCCGAGCTCCCTACCTTCTCTCCTCCACCGCCGCCGCTACAGCCGCTTCCAGCCTTCGCCACCGCCACCCCTCGACGCGCCTCAGCCCCCTCTTCAAATCCGACTAACCATCGCCGCCCCTCGTCGCATGTGCCGCCCGTATCGACGCCCCAAAGTCGGCCACTTTCCATCGCCGCCGCCGCCGATCTAGACCATCGAACGCCACCAAACCACCACCGACTGGAAGCCCTCTCTTCCCTCTTCCACGTCCAACTCCCCGATCGTCCCAACGTGCCACTGATTTCGCGAAAACTGTAAACCTAGTTTTGAAGCTACGTGAAAGTGAGTTTTCTTTGATCTTTACACTTTGAAAAATCGTATCTTTTTGGTGTGTTGACGAAATTCGATGAAACAGGAAACATCGGGACCGCAAGGAAGCTCTCTACCCAATAGAAGAAGCCGCGGATTTTTCTAACATCGTATCGATTTTTAGTGCTCCGAAAACCAAGGTGAGAAATCTAAATTAACGTGAAATTGAATGGAAAATGTAGTGTATAATTTATATTAGCGAAATATAAATTACATACGTGTTGTATATCTCATGTACATACGTAGTGTAAGTTATATAAGCGAAGTATGAATTTTACATGCATAGAATAATTGATATATGTGTTGAAATGCTAGTGAAATATATATTATATATATATATATACTCCCCTCGTCCACAAACCATGGACGATATTTATTGTTGTGAATTGGTGTGAAATATTGGATGAAAAATACGAATGGTTGAATAATTGTTTGTGGTTGATATTGTTTGGTTGTGGTTGAAAAATACCCATTGGTGATTGAAACGAATTGGAAATATTTGTGGAAATAAAAATAAACATGCCGCCTGCGTGCCAATTAGATGCATGAATCCCCATTGTCAAAAACCGCGAGGTTTTAAGGTAGAGCGAGGAGCCGTACTAGGGACGGTGCCGGTTTGACTACCCTGCCGTTATGCTGCCGAAATTTTGAATAATCTTTGTGTGTTAGAATTATTTTCGTATGTTGAAATTATTTTTCATGCGTTGAAATTAAAGCCATATGTTGAAATTATATCCATGTGTGGAAATGTTCATGTGTTGAAAAGTGTGATGTGAAAATTAAATTCATTTGTGAATGAACGAAGTGTTTAAACAATAAAAATTACATTTTTATATGTATATGAAGTATGAAAAATATTCGCCTTATATAAATAGTTTCAACAACAAAAATTCCATCTTTCTAATATGAACAACATAAATAAAATGTCCATGTGTGGAGATACTCATTTGTTGAGAAGTGTGTGTAGTGGAAAAGTTCATGTGTTGAATAAAAAGATCGAACAATAAAAATTACATTTTTATTGAAACTATGAAGTGTTGAAACATCTATTTGTCGAATAAATATTTTATATGATAAAAATATCATTTTTATCATATGTGTGATATGCCAGAGATATGCGGACGTTGAAATAAATATTTGTGAAAGAAATATTCTTTTTAACATGCATAGGAACCAAATAAAATAGTCATGTGTTGAAATATATTTTAGTTCGCCAAGATTATCATCTTTGAAATGTGAAGTGTTAAAAATAGCCACTTGTTCAAATAAACGTGCATGAGTTGAAATATACATTAACTAGCTAATGATATGATTTTAGCCTATGCATGCAACATTAGAATGAATGGTGTTTTTAAACCAAAGCAAATCAAATATGAAATTGAATGGAAAATGATAAATGTTAGAAATTGTATATATGTACATGCATATCTATTGAACAGGTTAAAGCAAAGGGGCTAGAGAAGAGAAATAAAATTTTGTGCCCGACAAATAGGTACATGTTTACTGCATTGTTTGGGTGATGATTTTATGAGCCTGTTGGCTAGCCGCTTGGCTTTTTCTTTTTCTTTTTGATATGAGACACCCGTGTGGCTATTTGGGAATTTTCCCAGACCCTCCCGTACAAAGGAGGTTATGACGAAATTTTCCGAAATTTAAAGGCGTTAGTGAAATAATTGAAGTGGAAATGATATAGGAATTTTTGAACGAACTATATTTATATAAATATAAATAGAATTAAAACGAAACGTGGCCGTGCAGTTCGTGTTTTGAAACCGTGATTTCAAACGACTAGTGCGGGAAATCCGACCATTGGATTTTCCCGAAACCGCAACCGTTGGGTTTGCCTTGGAAATATCTTTCCAACGGCACCAACTTTGTGAAGATCCGACGGTTGGATTGTCTGGAATGTTTAATTCAAAACTGAAGAAAAACAGCGCCAGAAACGATTATATTTATATATATATATAAATATAATTAAATTAAATCGAATAACGATGCTGCAGTTCGTAAATTGAAATCGTAACTTCAAATGGCTAGTGTGGAAGATCCGACCGTCGGATTTTCCCAAAACTGTAACCGTTGGATTCGTTTTGAAATGACCTTCCTAATGATGTAAAATTTGTGAAGATCCAACGGTTAGATTTTCAGATATGTGTAAAACAAAATTAGTGAAAAGCAGCGCTAGTGCATCGACACGTCCTGAAACGTCGTTTAATTAAATATGGCCGTTTTAAATTAAATAAAAATGGCGATATATCGTTATAAAATACTATAGACGATATAGAGTGGAAATAAACCAATTTTGTTGCGCTTGCTTGATATGTGATGGTTGAATGTATTTGACATGAAAATTATAACATAATAACTGAAATGTGAATGTTGAATAGTCCAACCCTGTGAATAATTGATTTGAAAATCTAAATATACGTGGGTTATTTGAAAAGGCCGAGTTTATCTCATTTCAAATAATCGATCGACGTTGAGAAGTCGAAGAGTCGAAGACGGTTGAAGACCGACGATCTCCACATTGGATGGATGGGCGCTACTGATGCTCGTGATTGGAGTAGCTACCATGAAGGAATTGAAGTAGTAGCCGTCCAAACATACTGTTGATTGTAAAGATATGCGAGGAATTGGTGCCTCTTGTTTCGTTCAGACACAGAACGGACTTGTAAATGGACTGTGTGTCTGACATTGGATTTTGTTCTGTGTTGATTGATCTCTGTTAAATATATATCTGTTTGGCGGCGGAGAATTTATTCTCTTGCTTAACGCCCTTCTCTGAGACGTACGAGCTCAGAGGTTATACATTGACAGAAATCAGTCGCATGGAGTGGATTGCCTGTGTGGCACGCCTAAGTGGCATAAGATCAAGGCTTCTGTTGCAAAGCAAAGTCTTGTGGTTGATGATCAAAGCATGGTCTGTGTGACATAGCTTTGTGTATAACGTGAATTCGCGAGCCTCACACCTCGGTATGAGTCAAAAACGGGAGAAGGACCCCAGGAGTGCACGACGTTTCTTTCTAGCTATGGTGGTGTCAGTGACCTCCCAGCCCTGACATTTATATCTACTTTTCACCTGTGTGGTTGTTGGAATACGAGGCGCCTCGATTATAGGTCTGTAAGGACCGGGAAACGTGTGTTCAGGAATTGCCAATCCTCAAAAGTAAGAGACGACCGGCCTTGGAGGATCCAGGGGATTGCTGTGTGCGGTCCCGGGACATTTGCTAGAGTGTCTCAAATCGGAGAGGAGCTTGCCCCTTGCCTCGACTCATGAAGGAATCCAATTTCCAATACGAAATATGCGGACGTGATTGTATTACTAGTATGGTGACATAGTAGATGGTAGCTATGCCGCCTAGGATTGATATTTATGATTGAATTTGCTTTTGAAACATATATGCACTAGTAATAATATCAACACTTTTGTTTTATACGTATGAAGCATTTTTGGCCATTATAAGGGAAAACTCTATCCTCCGGCTTGCGTTGCATTGTGTGATGGGACCTGAGTCTTATAATGGCTTCATTTTATAAAAAGCATTGCGTTGATTTAATTATTTATTTTATTTCATGCACTAGCACTCATTGGAGTAAACCCGTTCCACGAAAGTGGCGTGGTCATTTGATTTGCCTTATTATTATTGTTAATAAGTTGAGTAGATTTCTCATACCAGTCCCATGACTGACTCGTAGTTTGTTTCACCTTGCAAACTCGGGTGCCCTCATTTTCACACGGGCAGCCTAGTTACAGGTTTCTGACGCACCTTTTGGCTCATGGCGAGGCTTGACTACACTGTGCTGACTTGGATTTTCTCCGCCATTATTGTATCTGTATTATGATTCCGCCATTGGCGATGTAGACTGATATTTCTCTTGTGTACTCTTTATGTATGATTCCGCCTCAGGCGATGGTGACTGATTATGTATCATTATGCACTAAGTTGTATCCTGTACTGTGCTTCTCTGATGTGATGATATCTATATGATTCCGCTGTCATATGTGTGTAAATTATTCTACTTTCCGTTTATGCTATTATCTGTGATCTGCTAATGATGATTAATGTGTTATATTCCAATGATTATCCTTAACACCGTGTCACGGGGTTTTGGGATAGTCACAGCTGGTATCAGAGCTTTGGTTAACCTTAGTTCTGGAGTCTAACACATTAAACACTTCGTCAAAATAGAATCAGTAGTATTCTAAGGCGAGTCGCTCATTAGAGATAGGACTAGTAAAGTCCTAGAATGAGCTGAGAAGAATAGCAAAAAACAATTTGATCAATCCATCGTTATCTTTCCGTAAAATTTTCTGCTTAACTATGCAATAGACTATCATTTTTGTTAGCTGACTTTTCGGTTGCTTATACAGAATTTGACAAATGGCTACCAGAGCAGCAGCCGCTTGAGGAGGTCGTGCCGGCCGAGGCCGAGGAAGGGGAGAAGTGCCAGCTCAAGAAGGACCTTTGATACAACCTCCGGCAGCTCAATACTTCGAGCTTGACCGTGTAGCTAAGAGATATAAGAACTTAGGAGGCAAGATCTTCTCGGGAATTGGCACCGTAATAGAGGCCCTTGCATGGCTCAAAACATGCGAGAAAATTCTTGAAGGCCTAAGGCTTGGAGACGAAGACAAAGCTATTATGGGCGCCTGGCTTATGCAGGAACAAGCTGAATTATGGTGGGAATCTCTTACCACCGGGAATAGAGAAGCTGGAAGAACATGGGATGGATTTAAAGAACTCTTCAAGGAGAAATATGTCCCTGAACAAGCTCTAGAAAGAATGCACGATGACTTCGCCAATCTCCAGCAAGGGGATCTTTCCGTGCAAGATTATCTGAATAAATTTACAATGTTGTCGCCCTATGCTCCAGAACTCGTCGCCATTGCGAAGTCCAAAAATAAGAGGTTTATCCTTGGACTAAGACGACAATATCATGATAGAGCCATGGCCCATGTCAAGCTGGAATTCAACGAACTGGTGGAAATGACATGCAACTATGAAGACCTTGATCAAAGGCATCTGGATCAGGATCGCGCTAGGAGCCAAGCCGGAAACAAGCGCAAGCCTGTTGTAAATCAAGGCGAGTCAAGCCAAGCAGCATCTTCAAAACCTCATACTGGCAAGCCGCCAAGAGGAAATTGCTTTAATTGTGGTAAGCCGGGGCACTACTCAAACGTCTGCACAGCTCCGAAGAGGCAGAAAACAAATTCTCAAGGCTCGAGCCAAGGCTCTCAGAACCCTCGCTCGTGCTTCAATTGTCGAAAGACCAATCATCTGGTCAAAGACTGTCCCTTGCTGAAGAAAGCTATAGTAGCTCATGTCTATGACAGGTCGAGCCCGCCAGCTGCTTCCGATGGAGCAGGTAAACCTGATGTTTTGGGAGGTACCCTTACCATTAAAAATATTCCTGTTTCTGTATTGTTTGACACAGGTGCGTCGCGTAGTTTTATTGCTAGAAACACAGTGCACAAATTAAAGTTAAAATAGCGAAAGCTCAAAGAATCGGTTGAAGTTCATAACCCGATAGGGGGTCCTGTTACTCTCGGTTCATATTGTAGAGTGCCACTCTCTTATTCTTTCTACAAGTTCCCTTTTGATTTAATCGTTATGGATTTTCCCGAATTCGATATTATTCTCGGGCTGGATTGGTTAACGAAGTACGAAGCTGAGGTAAAGTGTGCGGAAAGAATTGTTAAAATCCGAACGGAGCTTGGACATATATATATACCCTGTCATGGTTCGAATCCGAATAGAGAAGAATTTTGGTCAACATTGGAACTTATCCCCACTTCCATGGAAAAGATTCCGATTGTTAGAAACTATGCGGATGTGTTTGAAGAAGTTGAAAACTTACCTCCGCAAAGAGAAATAGAATTCCGAATCGATCTAATTCCCAATGCCAGACCGGTGGTGCATCCAATTCGCAGAATGACTCCGAAAGAAAAAGAAGAATTAGGCGATCAAACTCGTCAACTGTTGTGGAAAGGTCTAGTCAGACCGAGTTTTTTTAATTGGGGTGCAGCTATTGTGTTTGTCCCAAAGTCAGACGGTACTCTTCGATTATGTGTTGATTACCGAGACCTCAACAAACAGACGCTTAAAAACAAATATCCATTACCCCGCATTGATGATTTGCTAGACCAATTGAATGGGGCGAAAGTATTTTCCCGAATGGACCTAGCTACAGGTTTTCATCAATTGAGAATAGCAGAAGAATGTGTTCCTTTGACCGCTTTCAGAGGTCCAGACATATTTTATGAATGGTTAGTAATGCCGTTTGGCCTATGCAACGCTCCAGCATACTTTGTCGATCTAATGAATAGAGTGTTCAGGGGAGTTCTGAATAAATTTGTCCTCGTCTTCATCGATGATATTTTAATCTACTCCAAATCAAAACCCGAGCATGAAAAACACTTAGAACAAGTATTGGAGATTCTAAGGAAGAACGTCTTCAAAGCCAAATTCTCTAAATGTGTCTTCTGGCAAGAAGAAGTCAAATTTCTCGGCCATGTTGTGTCAGAGAAAGGAATTTCTGTTGACCCAAGCAAAATAACAGCGATTCAAGACTGGAAACAACCCACTACTCCCACAGAAGTTAGAAGTTTTATGGGGTTGGCTAGTTATTATCGAAAGTTCGTTAAGGATTTTTCGAAGATATCCGGTCCGTTAACGAAGCTCACAAAGAAACATGAGAAGTTTAAGTGGACTTCCGACTGTGAAGAAGCTTTCCAGGAATTGAAATCGAAACTAACCACTGCTCCAGTGTTAACTATTATTGATGGCAATCAGGATTTAACGGTTTGGACAGATGCTTCTATTAGAGGTCTTGGTGCAGTGTTAATGCAGAGAGGCCAAGTAGTCGCTTATGCAAGCCGCCAACTGAAACCGCATGAGAAGAATTATGTGACTCATGATCTTGAGTTGCTAGCCATAGTTTTTGCATTGAAAATCTGGAGGCATTATTTATTGGGCGAGAAATTTATACTGTACACAGATCATCAATCGTTGAAGTATTTATATACCCAGAAAGATCTGAATCTGAGGCAGCAGCGTTGGCTAGAATTCCTTGCAGCGTATGATCTCGATATCCTGTATACGCCGGGGAAAGCTAACGTAGTAGCAGATGCGCTTAGTAGGAAAACCGCAATCATTGCCAATCTTATAATTACACCTGGATTGATTGATAGGATTTTAGCCCTTCAAAAAGACGATGAATTCATTCAGAGAATCAGTCAGAGGGTCAAGGAAGGTGAAACCACGAGTTTTCGTATTGAAAATAGGGGGGTTCTCAGGTTAAATAATAGGATTTGCATTCCAAATATTCCAGGCCTTCGAAGAGAAGTGCTAGATGAATGCCATAAATCCAAATTTTGCATCCATCCTGGGGTGAGTAAAATGTGCAACGATATCAAACGCACTTTCTAGTGGAAGGCAATGAAAAGGGATATTTCTTTGTATGTTAGCAGATGCCCTACTTGTCAATTGGTCAAGAGTGACCAGCAGAAGCTGGCTGGACTGTTGCAACCGTTGGAAGTCCCAGGTTGGAAATGGGAACAGATTTCCATGGATTTCATAGATGGGTTGCCGCGAACCAAGAAAGGTAATGACAGCATTTGGGTAATCATAGATCGCTTCACGAAGACTGCCCATTTTATACCTGTCAGATCCAATAGAACCGCTCAAAGTCTAGCGCAGATATACTTCAAAGAAATTGTTAAGCTGCATGGAATTCCCGTCAGCATTGTCAGTGAAAGAGATCCCCTATTTACTAGCAAATTCTGGGAAGCTTTCCAGACAGAATTGGGAACGAAACTGAATATGAGCACCGCTTATCACCCACAAACAGATGGGCAAACTGAGCGGGTGAATAGAATTCTGGAAGATTTATTGCGAGCTTGTATAATTGATTTTGGTGGGTCATGGGAAGATCATTTGCATTTGGCAGAATTCTCATATAACAATAGCTATCAAGCAAGTTTGAGAATGTCGCCATTCGAAGCATTATATGGCAGACCCTGCAGATCTCCAGCATGTTGGGTAGAACCTGGCAACAGACTTGTACTAGGACCCGATATGATTAGAGAAGCATCCGATAAAGTGGACTTCATCAAGAAGCGTTTGAAAACCGCCCAAAGCCGACAAAAAAGTTATGCAGACTCTTGAAGGAGAGAGTTGACATTTGCTGTTGGTGATCATGTTTATTTGAAGGTTTCTCCGATGAGAGGAGTAATCAGATTTGGCAAGGCTGGGAAGTTGGCACCGAGATTTATTGGTCCCTTTCCTATACTTGAACGTATTGGAACTCTTGCTTATAGGGTTCAATTGCCAGATTTGTTGCCTGGAGTGCACAATGTATTTCACGTATCTCAACTTAGAAGACATGTGCATGATCCGGATCTTGTTGTAGAAGAAGCAGCGCAACGGGATGTGGAGATAACTCCAGAATTATCACTCAGAAGAGAGCCATTAAAAATTGTTGGCAAAGAAACTAGAGAACTCAAAAGCAAAAAGGTTCATTTAGTTAAAGTGCAGTGGAGCAGTGATCCAAGAGACTGTACTTGGGAAACAGAGGAAAGCATTAAGCAGGCTTACCCCAGATGCAGAGTGGATATCTCTGACTAACTCCGGTGCAAGGTACCTTTACAATACTTTGCATTTACATTTTATTTCCTACTTTACTGTTGTTTCCTTTTCGAGGACGAAAAGTTTTAAGTGGGGGAGATAGTAATAACCCGGAAAATACGAGCCAATTTAAATTTTTTAAAATGGTGATTTCAAAGGAATTTGAACCATTGAAATAGAATATTTCAATAAAATAGTGAGTTAGGAATAGTGAGTCAGTTTGAAAATTTGAATTCGAACTTTGACTGACTGTGCAGGGTGGAAAATATAACGGATTTTAGCGAAACCAAAAATATTTAAATCTGTTAGTCAATACCTTTCTAACGAATCTGAAAAATCGAAGTTTCATAATGGGAATCAAAAGTTATGGCCGAATGAATTTTCAGAAGGGTCGGTATATAGACTATATAGCCCTGGAAAATTGATATTTTACATACGACCTCGGAATTCGACGAAACCACTTTTGTTGGGTCCGGGATGTCAAACTATTGCTAGGTTTCAAATTTCATAATTTTTGAAGCTAGTATGTGAGCGTGGCAAAAGAAAATGTGATTGGTCAATTTCTGTTAAATTGGATCGACCAGAAAATGGCCATTTTTCAAATGACCTCAGAATTCGACGAAACTAGTTTTGTTGGGACCGTAGCGTCAAAACATAGCTAGATTTATTTTTCTGGAATTTTTCGAATCAGTTTGTGGCCCTGGCAAATTGAAATGTGCGTTCAGAGTTAAAAATAAAATGTTTTATACTTTAATTTGAAAAATAACTGACTGTAACAGTCAAATTGGCCTACGGAACATATCCCATTGTGTCCGGAATGGGGGTATTTAGCTAGGGAAGACAGTCGTTGGGTTTAAAAAGGAGTTCGTTTGAGAAAACACTATTTAAAAATTTAATATAGTCCTCGGCCAATCAGAATTTTCCTTTCATAAATTTTAAAAATAAAAAAAAAGAAAACCCCCCGATCAACGGCGACCCGAGCTCCCTACCTTCTCTCCTCCACCGCCGCCGCTACAGCCGCTTCCAGCCTTCGCCACGGCCACCCCTCGACGCGCCTCAGCCCCCTCTTCAAATCCGACTAAAGATCGCCGCCCCTCGTCGCCTGTGCCGCCCGTATCGACGCCCCAAAGTCGGCCACTTTCCATCGCCGTCGCCGCCGATCTAGACCACCAAACGCCACCAAACCACCACCGACTGGAAGCCCTCTCTTCCCTCTTCCACGTCCAACTCCCCGATCGTCCCCACGTGCCACTGATTTCGCGAAAACTGTAAACCTAGTTTTGAAGCTTCGTGAAAGTGAGTTTTTCTTTGATCTTTACACTTTGAAAAATCATATCTTTTTGGTGTGTTGACGAAATTCGATGAAACAGGAAACATCGGGACCGCAAGGAAGCTCTCTACCCAATAGAAGAAGCCGCGGATTTTAATTCATGCATAGAATAATTGATATATGTGTTGAAATGCTAGTGAAATATATATTATATATATATACTCCCCTCGTCCACAAACCATGGACGATATTTATTGTCGTGAATTGGTGTGAAATATTGGATGAAAAATACGAATGGTTGAATAATTGTTTGTGGTTGATATTGTTTGGTTGTGGTTGAAAAATACCCATTGGTGATTGAAATGAATTGGAAATATTTGTGGAAATAAAAATAAACATGCCGCCTGCATGCGAATTAGATGCATGAATCCCCATTGTCAAAAACCGCGAGGTTTTAAGGTAGAGCGAGGAGCCGTACTAGGGACGGTGCCGGTTTTGACTACCCTGCCGTTATGCTGCCGAAATTTCGAATAATCTTTGTGTGTTAGAATTATTTTCGTATGTTGAAATTATTTTTCATGCGTTGAAATTAAAGCCATATGTTGAAATTATATCCATGTGTGGAAATGTTCATGTGTTGAAAAGTGTGATGTGAAAATCAAATTCATTTGTGAATGAACGAAGTGTTTAAACAATAAAAATTACATTTTTATATGTATATGAAGTATGAAAAATATTCGCCTTATATAAATAGTTTCAACAACAAAAATTCCATCTTTCTAATATGAACAACATAAATAAAATGTCCATGTGTGGAGATACTCATTTGTTGAGAAGTGTGTGTAGTGGAAAAGTTCATGTGTTGAATAAAAAGATCGAACAATAAAAATTACATTTTTATTGAAACTATGAAGTGTTGAAACATCTATTTGTCGAATAAATATTTTAAATGATAAAAATATCATTTTTATCATATGTGTGATATGCCAGAGATATGCGGACGTTGAAATAAATATTTGTGAAAGAAATATTCTTTTTAACATGCATAGGAACCAAATAAAATAGTCATGTGTTGAAATATATTTTAGTTCGCCAAGATTATCATCTTTGAAATGTGAAGTGTTAAAAATAGCCACTTGTTCAAATAAACGTGCATGAGTTGAAATATACATTAACTAGCTAATGATATGATTTTAGCCTATGCATGCAACATTAGAATGAATGGTGTTTTTAAACCAAAGCAAATCAAATATGAAATTGAATGGAAAATGATAAATGTTAGAAATTGTATATATGTACATGCATATCTATTGAACAGGTTAAAGCAAAGGGGCTAGAGAAGAGAAATAAAATTTTGTGCCCGACAAATAGGTACACGTTTACTGCTTTGTTTGGGTGATGATTTTATGAGCATGTTGGCTAGCCGCTGTAACACCCCACGTCCGCTAAGGTCACTCATACCAGGGGAATGCCTTAGTTTCGGTGAAGTATTTTGAGTGAATATAGAACAGTAAAATTACAGCAAGACAGATATAAGTAATACTTGAAAATTTAAATTATCATTTCATTGCAACGGAAAGTAATACATGTTTGGTTACATCACAAAACCATAAACCAGAGTCAAGTACATAATATCCATCTTGATAAAATAGAAGTACATAATCCCACTACATAACTAATAGCCATAAAAGGAAAGATAAGCTCGGCTTCACTTCAGAGGTCCAAGCTCCATAGGATAGATACAGCAATCAGATCAAAGCCCACTAGCACCAGGCCCACTCTAATAACCTGGGGTTGGGGGAAAAAGATAAAAACAACGGGGTCAGACATAAGTCTGAGTGAGTCCTATAACCCTAACAATACAATCATTAAAATAACCAGAGAAGACATAAGTTGATATACGGTAACGACTGGGGATGAATGGCTACACTAAGCAGCTTGGTAAACTTAGGATAAACTAAGATCACCGTAAAGACGCATTTACCCACCCAAGGATAATTACTAAATTACACCGCCCCAGACCTACTCAAAGATAATTCCTACACTGCACCACACCAGTTTTACCTACCTAAGATTAATTCCTACTTAAAGGTTGATCCCACTAAATGTACTTAGTAATTTTTACCCAGTAGTTTCTAGTACCCCTACATAGGTGCCGTCTGCCCCTATCATTACTAGGTGTACCCACTACTCCCAAGCGATCGGCTCCCTAACGTAGATACCCGTGCCGGTCCCACAATGGGGTGTATCATTTCCCCAAAGTGGCAACCTGATAATATCAACGGTGCACGGCTTTATATCTACACGATGTAACAACGATTTACTAACCAGCCCGGGTCCACACACGCATATGAAACCCGTTGGTCCTACGTTGCCACCGCTAACCCGTTTTTGGCCTCTTATAGTCAAGCCCAATATGCGTGTCCCGTCACTCGACTTGGGTCGAGCCCACAAAGATACGTTTGGGATATTGGTTGAGATGGGCCCCCACAAGCTACCACTTAAGCTTGTTATTTTGTCTAGTGTATCCCACTTAACCGCTTTAACCATGTTCACTTACATGTTATAAATACTTTGGTTAAGTCATTAATCATATTTTAATTACCACTCAAGGCACCCACTAGATTTCCACATGACACCCAAGTCCTTTACTTAATTCCCACATGCCACCCGAGGCACTTACTTAACCCCTTAATCATGTTTAATTACATGTTCCACTTTGGTTAAGTATTCTAATCGTGTTTTCTATTGCCACCCAAGGCAACCCACTAGTTTTCTCATGCCACCCAAGGCACCCACTTAACCCTCATGCCCCACTACATGCTTATATGGTTAAGTGTTTCTTAATTAATTAAGACCGTGATCCTCATAAAGACCTCTCACATTAGACTATCTTTTATGACCGCTGGTTAAGCCGGTTGGGTCCGGGCAGCCTTATGTCATAACCGAGTCTAACCTCGTGTCTTTACATTAATCACGTATTTAGTTTGTGCCTAAGACCTCTCACATTGGGCTAACATTTGTAGCAACTGGTTAAGCCGGTTGGGTCCGGGCAGTTTTACGCTACAACTGAGTCCAACCTCGTGTCTTAGTCAATTAATTACACCTAATTAATCACCCTCATAATTTAAATTAATTATCCCTAATTAATATTAAGCTTTTCATAACATGGGTAGACCTAACTCAATAGGTAAATTCCCATGGGGTAGACCTAACTCAATAGGTAAATTCCCAACACATAGTATGGGTACACCTAACTTAATAGGCAAATTCCCATACTATGTTCCTTTATTTTATGTTATGCATAATCATATTAATTTCACACAATCTTATTAACTTATGCATTTAATTAACCCCATCGTTCCCACGTAATTTCGTTCTCATGACATAATACATATAAAAGGTGCCAACTTGCATATGAATGAACATGTTTCAAAGGTGCCATCTTGCATATTAACAAACACATAACTTGCATATGAACTTGCATAATATGTCACATAACTTGCATATAATCTTGTATAACATGTCACATAACTTGCATATAATATGTCACATAACTTACATATTCACTTGCATAATATACTTGCATATTAACCCATAGACTTGCATAATGTGTCATCATGAACTTGCATATTAACAAACATGTAACTTGCATAGCATATCTTGCATATTAACATACATGTAACTTGCATATTAACAAACATGTAACTTGCATAGCATATCTTGCATATTAACATACATGTAACTTGCATATTAACAAACATGTAACTTGCATATTAACAAACATGTAACTTGCATATTAACAAACATGTAACTTGCATAGCATATCTTGCATATTAACATACATGTAACTTGCATATTAACAAACATGTAACTTGCATAGCATATCTTGCATATTAACATACATGTAACTTGCATATTAACAAACATGTAACTTGCATAGCATGCATATGATTACATAGCCCACAACTTGCATATTTAGCATCATGCAAACATAACATACATCATATTAAACTTGCATAAACTTACATACTCAACATGCATAAACATAAGATTAATGCTAACATCATATCATATGATTCAAGACTCATTAATCCACATACAAAACCATAAATCTCATCATATCTCATCTACTTAGTTTAACAAAAGATCATCAAAGTGATAGAAACTCACAACTAGCAACTTTGAACACCAAATGAAGAAGATTAAGATGCTAAGAAGGGATTAGAAGTTGATTAGAGAGTGATTAGTATGCAACCCTCTTCATAAAATTAGTGGAGGCCATGAGAGCTAGCATTTTGCCATAGTTTAGTCACTAGGTTTAATTATGAATGAATTAGGGTAGGTTAGGGTCTTATTTATAGATTAGGCAAGTGTTTTAGGCCATAGGATTAACCCTAGATTCAATCCAAGCCATCAAAGCATGTCTTGGGGAAGAAGTCAAGTGTAGGAACCATCTAGGGCCTTTAGATTAAAGATGGACCATGAGAGCCATTCAAATGCAAAATCTGCACTTGAGCGAATCGGCCCACGGGTTGACAGCCAAACACCCTGGATTAACCCCTAGTCGACCCAGCGGGCTCGGGTCGACTTCAAAAATCGGCCGGTTCGGTTATTCCCCTCTCCCAATTCGCTGTTTTGAGCATTTTTGCATATTTATTTATTAAATTTTCAATTATATATATATATATATATATCAATATATATATATATATATATCTACACAACCCATTTCACTTAATTAAGTATACTTTAATTTGGGAATTTTCGTGAAACTTCGCGAGGCCATATCTTGGTCATACGGACTCCGATTTTCGAAAACTCGGACTCTATTTCGCGTATTTTTCCGAGACGAACGCAATGGCATAGCCCGTTTCCCTTGATTCCCATTTTAGAATTAAATTCTGCCTCGATTTATGTTATTACAGGTTATTGAAAATACGGGTTGTTACATTCTCCCCTCCTTAAAGGATTTCGTCCCCGAAATCTTCAAGTTAGGAAGAACGTATCCTACCATCCAATCATCCATCTACTCAAAGCATCATCCACGAGCAATCATTGTCCTTACAAGATTCTAAATGCTGGATGGATATATGCAAAAGTGTGTGTATATGTACTTACCTAATGCGAAAATCAGGCGGTTACTGATACAGTAAACCTCCTTAATGCAAACCATGATAGTGCCATGCATCCAATATGTATGCGAAACCCTATTGACACATACAAATTTCTACATGCGTGCACAACCATACACAAAAATGCATCATCCATATGATAACACAGCCATGATACATCCATCAATCTAACTACCACATCCATTTATGCGATATGCAACATGAAGTGACTGAGCCGATCTAGTGCCTAATGTGTGTATATATGCATCCACGAGCAACCACTAGCAAACACTTGCATCCACTTGCATCCATCAACCATAACATGTCTCAAACACATGTTTCAACCATAGGTTTTCCCTATCTAAAGGTCAAACAGGACTAACGAGAGGACCTACTAAAGATAAGATAAGTACTAGGCAAGCGATAAAGGAGAAGTTAAAAGACATACTCTCCAAAAGAAATGGATACAAAGAACGCATCTTCGCTTCCGTCTCCCAAGTAGCATTCTAACTAGCTGAACTTCTCTGTTCCTCAACTTCCTAGTCTCTGGCCCAATGATGCGAGTAGGAGCTCGTCGAATCGTCTCATCGTGCTCTAACTCTACTTCTTTAAGCAAACTCGGCTCTACCACCTCAGCGGTCTCATGTAAGCACTTCCTCAAATGGGACACATGAAATACATCCGGTACACCACTAAGTCTGTCAGGCAACTCCACTCTATATGCCATCCCTCCAATTCTTTCCTTAATGGGAAATGGCCCTACAAACCTTGGTACTTACTTCCTAACAGATCCAAAGTGAACCACATTCCGTAACGGAGACACCTTGATAAAAAGCATGTCCTAATATCAAACTCAAGCTCTGTTCTCCTCTTGTCCGCATAAGATTCCGCCGCTTTCATCCTTCTTCGAATCCAACCCATCTTCTCTGAAGTCTCCCTAACCATATCTGGCCCAAGCAAGATCTTATCCGTAGATTCCCACCAACATGTAGGAGATCGACAAGGCCTTCCATAAAGAGCTTTGAAATGAGCCATACCAATACTGGACTGAAAGCTGCTATTATATGCGAACTCCACCAACGGAAGATGCTCTTCCCATGTACCTCCAAAATCCAAAATACATAACCTCAAAAGATGTTCTAGATACGGTTCACCCTCTTGGTCTGACCGTCCGTCTGAGGATGAGATGCGGTGCTCAAACACAACTGAGTCCCTACCGCCCTCTTGCAAAATCTTCCAAAACTCACTAGTGAAGATAGGATCTTGATCACTCACAATGCTGGAAGGTACACCATGAAATCTAATAATCCCTTGAAGGTAAACTGAAGCTAGACATGGAATAGTCCTCTTGCTCTTCACGGGTATGAAATGGGCACACTTAGTAAGTCTATCTACCATAAGCCCAATCCCCGTATTACCCTTCCTTGATTTCGGTTATCCAACGAGGCACTATCCTACTTCCTATTTCGGAACTTCCAACGGGTGAAGCAACCCTCCGGGTTTCTTCTGTTCCACTTTCACTTGTTAGCATACCAAGCATCTAGCGACATACTTGGCCGCATCTTTCTTCAGATTGGCAAAAAGGAAAACTTGCTTTATGTCTTGGTACATCTTGTCCCTACCGGGATGAATGGTCATCTTCGACCGATGTGTATCATCAAGTATAGCCTTCCTCAAACCCTCGTCTTGCGGTACACAAAGTCTACCGTCTCTACGCAACCACCCCTTACTATCTAGGGTGTACCTACTCAAATGGCTGGACGACTCCTCCCCCTTATGAGCTTCTCTCATAGCTCAACCTACTGTGGGTCGTCTTGCTGTGCCTCGCCACCCCGTCCCAAAAGAGTAGGCCTAACCTCCAAGGAGGCTAGCAAACCGGGTACAAAGTCAACGGAAGGTCTAAAGTCAAACATAGAAATAAACCCTAAGCTCCGTCGTTTAATCGATCAATGAACTCAAGGACAACCTTTTTCTTCTTAAGGCGTCTGCTACCATGCTTCCCTTGTTAGGGGTATACGCTATCTCAACTCATAAGATGCTAAGAATCCTATCCAAAATCGTCACAACTGTCCATCTCTCACGCAGACCACCCTAGTCGAATTCGACATCCCCCAAATGCAAGCCCCAAAGGCCGAAACCAATATCAGACAAACACCCAAGGGATATCTCCTTCGAGTTCAGGCAACCTACGTGAGATGATACTAAAAATAATAATAATAATGGCTAAACAATTAAGCCTTTGACCAACTTTGGATGTCCTTGCCAGTCTCGCTCCAAAACCACTGTTTTATCCCATAACTGGCTTTGCTCAACCTATTGAGCACATATGAAAACTTATTTCGCTCCTAGAAAAGACCAAGATGTCATCCACAAAGACCATCACAAACTTATTTAGGTACTCTCTGAACACCCTTCTCTTCCAATCAACAAAGTATGCGGGGGCGTTCGTCAAACCAAATAGCATCACCAGCCACTCATAAAACCATCCGGAGTCCTAAAGGCAATCTTCTCTATACTATCGTCAGCCACTCTCAACTGACGAAACCATGTGGCTTAGTCCAACTGCGAAAATACTGAGGCGCCAACCAACTGATCAAAGAGATCATCAATCTTTGGCAATGGGTGTCTATTCTTCTTTGTGAGTTTATTTAGTTCTCTTTAGCCTACACAAGGTCTGAGGGACCCATCCGCCTTCATGGAAAAAACTACTGGAGCGCCCCACTCCGATATACTTCTTCTTATGAACCCCTTCTCAAGCAATCGCCTACTTACTTATGGAGTTCCCTCCTCTCACGAGGAGCCTTGTGGCACACTGGCCAAGTCACTGGTTTGGCATTGTTTACCAGATATATTCGGAAGTCAATCTCCCGCTCCGGAGGTAAGCCCTTCACCTTCTCAAACACATCCGAGTATTCCCGGACCACTTCTAACAGATCGCAAACTCTCGACCGACGTGTCCAGCGATTCTAGATAACTTAGCATAACAGTCTCTATGGGATTACAAGAGATCTCGAGAGTGTTACCCAAGCGGGTCATAAGCCTAACAACTCTCTTTTCAAAATCAAGAATGGCATCCCTACTGGATAACCAGTCCATGCCCAAACTAACCCATAGCTCGTGAAGCCCAACAAGCATCACATCCAAACTCAATGCTAAGTATAGAAACTTTCAAACCCAAACACATCATGGAGCCCAATTGGGTTTGAAACAACTAAGGGATCATCTACTAAACTGGTGTCTAAGTGCAGTGACTCACTAACAATGATGAGATAAACGAACTTAATGCATCCAAATCAAATAAAGTTCGAATCGGATAATAAAGAAATCCAAATTCCAACCTAGACGGTCTTATCCCCATCCGGCACCCTAGTCGTGAGGGAATACAACTACCCTCCAGAAGATTCCATACCTTGTCCTTGCTTCTTTGGTCAATCCTAATAAGGTGTCCTATTCCTCCCAAAAGGATAACTACTAGCCTTCTCCTTCCCATTCTCCACTCGTAACCTCCCATCAATGAGGCTTCGTCCTTTATTAACCAAACAACTATTAGAGCCTTCCTCCCATCGTCCATCCAATAAGTACTTACAAGTCCTCCTCCTTCTTGAACCAACTTCTAATCTGATTTACGTCTAATTCCCTTGAAGCGGTTTTCCATTCTTATCTATCTTAGAAAGATCATCTACACATGGAGGGGAAACTCAAAACGAGAGAGAAAGAGATTCAAACGGAGAATTCGAAAGATAAAGATATGGCTATCGGGGATTATGCTTTTCTCAAAAACTTTTCTCTTAAAAGACATGTTTTTGAAAACATTCCTTCAAAAATTTTCTTAGAAAAATAGTTTTTCTAAAAATTTTATCTGTTCTGGTAACCTTAAGCTCTGATACCACGTGTAACACCCCACGTCCGCTAAGGTCACTCATACCAGGGGAATGCCTTAGTTTCGGTGAAGTATTTTGAGTGAATATAGAACAGTAAAATTACAGCAAGACAGATATAAGTAATACTTGAAAATTTAAATTATCATTTCATTGCAACGGAAAGTAATACATGTTTGGTTACATCACAAAACCATAAACCAGAGTCAAGTACATAATATCCATCTTGATAAAATAGAAGTACATAATCCCACTACATAACTAATAGCCATAAAAGGAAAGATAAGCTCGGCTTCACTTCAGAGGTCCAAGCTCCATAGGATAGATACAGCAATCAGATCAAAGCCCACTAGCACCAGGCCCACTCTAATAACCTGGGGTTGGGGGAAAAAGATAAAAACAACGGGGTCAGACATAAGTCTGAGTGAGTCCTATAACCCTAACAATACAATCATTAAAATAACCAGAGAAGACATAAGTTGATATACGGTAACGACTGGGGATGAATGGCTACACTAAGCAGCTTGGTAAACTTAGGATAAACTAAGATCACCGTAAAGACGCATTTACCCACCCAAGGATAATTACTAAATTACACCGCCCCAGACCTACTCAAAGATAATTCCTACACTGCACCACACCAGTTTTACCTACCTAAGATTAATTCCTACTTAAAGGTTGATCCCACTAAATGTACTTAGTAATTTTTACCCAGTAGTTTCTAGTACCCCTACATAGGTGCCGTCTGCCCCTATCATTACTAGGTGTACCCACTACTCCCAAGCGATCGGCTCCCTAACGTAGATACCCGTGCCGGTCCCACAATGGGGTGTATCATTTCCCCAAAGTGGCAACCTGATAATATCAACGGTGCACGGCTTTATATCTACACGATGTAACAACGATTTACTAACCAGCCCGGGTCCACACACGCATATGAAACCCGTTGGTCCTACGTTGCCACCGCTAACCCGTTTTTGGCCTCTTATAGTCAAGCCCAATATGCGTGTCCCGTCACTCGACTTGGGTCGAGCCCACAAAGATACGTTTGGGATATTGGTTGAGATGGGCCCCCACAAGCTACCACTTAAGCTTGTTATTTTGTCTAGTGTATCCCACTTAACCGCTTTAACCATGTTCACTTACATGTTATAAATACTTTGGTTAAGTCATTAATCATATTTTAATTACCACTCAAGGCACCCACTAGATTTCCACATGACACCCAAGTCCTTTACTTAATTCCCACATGCCACCCGAGGCACTTACTTAACCCCTTAATCATGTTTAATTACATGTTCCACTTTGGTTAAGTATTCTAATCGTGTTTTCTATTGCCACCCAAGGCAACCCACTAGTTTTCTCATGCCACCCAAGGCACCCACTTAACCCTCATGCCCCACTACATGCTTATATGGTTAAGTGTTTCTTAATTAATTAAGACCGTGATCCTCATAAAGACCTCTCACATTAGACTATCTTTTATGACCGCTGGTTAAGCCGGTTGGGTCCGGGCAGCCTTATGTCATAACCGAGTCTAACCTCGTGTCTTTACATTAATCACGTATTTAGTTTGTGCCTAAGACCTCTCACATTGGGCTAACATTTGTAGCAACTGGTTAAGCCGGTTGGGTCCGGGCAGTTTTACGCTACAACTGAGTCCAACCTCGTGTCTTAGTCAATTAATTACACCTAATTAATCACCCTCATAATTTAAATTAATTATCCCTAATTAATATTAAGCTTTTCATAACATGGGTAGACCTAACTCAATAGGTAAATTCCCATGGGGTAGACCTAACTCAATAGGTAAATTCCCAACACATAGTATGGGTACACCTAACTTAATAGGCAAATTCCCATACTATGTTCCTTTATTTTATGTTATGCATAATCATATTAATTTCACACAATCTTATTAACTTATGCATTTAATTAACCCCATCGTTCCCACGTAATTTCGTTCTCATGACATAATACATATAAAAGGTGCCAACTTGCATATGAATGAACATGTTTCAAAGGTGCCATCTTGCATATTAACAAACACATAACTTGCATATGAACTTGCATAATATGTCACATAACTTGCATATAATCTTGTATAACATGTCACATAACTTGCATATAATATGTCACATAACTTACATATTCACTTGCATAATATACTTGCATATTAACCCATAGACTTGCATAATGTGTCATCATGAACTTGCATATTAACAAACATGTAACTTGCATAGCATATCTTGCATATTAACATACATGTAACTTGCATATTAACAAACATGTAACTTGCATAGCATATCTTGCATATTAACATACATGTAACTTGCATATTAACAAACATGTAACTTGCATATTAACAAACATGTAACTTGCATATTAACAAACATGTAACTTGCATAGCATATCTTGCATATTAACATACATGTAACTTGCATATTAACAAACATGTAACTTGCATAGCATATCTTGCATATTAACATACATGTAACTTGCATATTAACAAACATGTAACTTGCATAGCATGCATATGATTACATAGCCCACAACTTGCATATTTAGCATCATGCAAACATAACATACATCATATTAAACTTGCATAAACTTACATACTCAACATGCATAAACATAAGATTAATGCTAACATCATATCATATGATTCAAGACTCATTAATCCACATACAAAACCATAAATCTCATCATATCTCATCTACTTAGTTTAACAAAAGATCATCAAAGTGATAGAAACTCACAACTAGCAACTTTGAACACCAAATGAAGAAGATTAAGATGCTAAGAAGGGATTAGAAGTTGATTAGAGAGTGATTAGTATGCAACCCTCTTCATAAAATTAGTGGAGGCCATGAGAGCTAGCATTTTGCCATAGTTTAGTCACTAGGTTTAATTATGAATGAATTAGGGTAGGTTAGGGTCTTATTTATAGATTAGGCAAGTGTTTTAGGCCATAGGATTAACCCTAGATTCAATCCAAGCCATCAAAGCATGTCTTGGGGAAGAAGTCAAGTGTAGGAACCATCTAGGGCCTTTAGATTAAAGATGGACCATGAGAGCCATTCAAATGCAAAATCTGCACTTGAGCGAATCGGCCCACGGGTTGACAGCCAAACACCCTGGATTAACCCCTAGTCGACCCAGCGGGCTCGGGTCGACTTCAAAAATCGGCCGGTTCGGTTATTCCCCTCTCCCAATTCGCTGTTTTGAGCATTTTTGCATATTTATTTATTAAATTTTCAATTATATATATATATATATATATATCAATATATATATATATATATATATCTACACAACCCATTTCACTTAATTAAGTATACTTTAATTTGGGAATTTTCGTGAAACTTCGCGAGGCCATATCTTGGTCATACGGACTCCGATTTTCGAAAACTCGGACTCTATTTCGCGTATTTTTCCGAGACGAACGCAATGGCATAGCCCGTTTCCCTTGATTCCCATTTTAGAATTAAATTCTGCCTCGATTTATGTTATTACAGGTTATTGAAAATACGGGTTGTTACAGCCGCTTGGCTTTTTCTTTTTCTTTTTGATATGAGACGCCCGTGTGGCTATTTGGGAATTTTCCCAGACCCTCCCGTACAAAGGAGGTTATGGCGAAATTTTCCGAAATTTAAAGGCGTTAGTGAAATAATTGAAATGGAAACGATATAGGAATTTTTGAACGAACTATATTTATATAAATATATAAATATAAATAGAATTAAAACGAAACGTGGCCGTGTAGTTCGTGTTTTGAAACCGTGATTTCAAACGACTAGTACGGGAAATCCGACCATTGGATTTTCCCGAAACCACAACCGTTGGGTTTGCCTTGGAAATATCTTTCCAACGGCACCAACTTTGTGAAAATCCGACGGTTGAATTGTCTGGAATGTTTAATTCAAAACTGAAGAAAAACAGCGCCAGAAACGATTATATATATATATATATAATTAAATTAAATCGAATAATGACGCTGCAGTTCGTAAATTGAAATCGTAACTTCAAATGGCTAGTGTGGAAGATCCGACCGTCGGATTTTCCCAAAACTGTAACCGTTGGATTCGTTTTGAAATGACCTTCCTAATGATGTAATTTTTTTGAAGATCCAACGGTTAGATTTTCAGATATGTGAAAAACAAAATTAGTGAAAAGCAGCGCTAGTGCATCGACACGTCCTGAAACGTCGTTTAATTAAATATGGCCGTTTTAAATTAAATAAAAATGGCGATATATCGTTATAAAATACTATAGACGATATAGAGTGGAAATAAACCAATTTTGTTGCGCTTGCTTGATATGTGATGGTTGAATGTATTTGACATGAAAATTATAACATAACAACTGAAATGTGAATGTTGAATAGTCCAATCCTGTGAATAATTGATTTGAAAATCTAAATATACATGGGTTATTTGAATAGGCCGAGTTTATCTCATTTCAAATAATCGATCGACGTTGAGAAGTCGAAGACGGTTGAAGACCGACGATCTCCACATTGGATGGATGGGCGCTACTGATGCTCGTGATTGGAGTAGCTACCATGAAGGAATTGAAGTAGTAGCCGTCCAAACATACTGTTGATTGTACGGATATGCGAGGAATTGGTGCCTCCGGTTTCGTTCAGACCCAGAACGGACTTGTAAATGGACTGTGTGTCTGACATGGGATTTTGTTCTGTGTTGATTGATCTCTGTTAAATATATATCTGTTTGGCGGCGGAGAATTTATTCTCTTGCTTAACGCCCTTCTCTGAGACGTACGAGCTCAGAGGTTATACATTGACAGAAATCAGTCGCATGGAGTGGATTGCCTGTGTGGCACGCCTAAGTGGCATAAGATCAAGGCTTCTGTTGCAAAGCAAAGTCTTGTGGTTGATGATCAAAGTATGGTCTGTGTGACGTAGCTTTGTGTATAACGTGAATTCGCGAGCCTCACACCTCGGTATGAGTCAAAAACGGGAGAAGGACCCAAGGAGTGCACGACGTTTCTTTCTAGCTATGGTGGTGTCAGTGACCTCCCAGCCCTGACATTTATATCTACTTTTCACCTGTGTGGTTGTTGGAATACGAGGCGCCTCGATTATAGGTCTGTAAGGACCGGGAAACGTGCGTTCAGGAATTGCCAATCCTCAAAAATAAGAGAGGATCGGCCTTGGAGGATCCAGGGGATTGCTGTGTGCGGTCCCGGGACATTTGCTAGAGTGTCTCGAATCGCAGAGGAGCTTGCCCCTTGCCTCGACTCATGAAGGAATCCAATTTCCAATATGAAATATGCGGACGTGATTGTATTACTAGTATGGTGACATAGTAGATGGTAGCTATGCCGCCTAGGATTGATATTTATGATTGAATTTGCTTTTGAAACATATATGCACTAGTAATAATATCAACACTTTTGTTTTATACGTATGAAGCATTTTTGGCCATTATAAGGGAAAACTCTATCCTCCGGCTTGCGTTGCATTGTGTGATGGGACCTGAGTCTTATAATGGCTTCATTTTATAAAAAGCATTGCGTTGATTTAATTATTTATTTTATTTCATGCACTAGCACTCATTGGAGTAAACCCGTTCCACGAAAGTGGCGTGGTCCTTTGATTTACCTTATTATTATTGTTAATAAGTTGAGTAGATTTCTCATACCAGTCCCATGACTGACTCGTAGTTTGTTTCACCTTGCAAACTTGGGTGCCCTCATTTTCACATGGGCAGCCTAGTTACAGGTTTCTGACGCACCTTTTGGCTCATGGCGAGGCTTGACTACACTGTGCTGACTTGGATTTTCTCCGCCATTATTGTATCTGTATTATGATTCCGCCATTGGCGATGTAGACTGATATTTCTCTTGTGTACTCTTTATGTATGATTCCGCCTCAGGCGATGGTGACTGATTATGTATCATTATGCACTAAGTTGTATCCTGTACTGTGCTTCTCTGATGTGATGATATCTATATGATTCCGCTGTCATATGTGTGTAAATTATTCTACTTTCCGTTTATGCTATTATCTGTGATCTGCTAATGATGATTAATGTGTTATATTCCAATGATTATCCTTAACACCGTGTCATGGGGTTTTGGGATCGTCACAGCCTCCCTCCTCACAACGAAGTATGCATTTGGGTTCCCCAAGGCCCCAACACCTTCATGAGAAGGCTACTTAAGTAGTGGCTTACCTTCTTATCTTCTACAATGTAGGACTAATCCCCACACCATTCTGTTCCTTTCTTTCTTCCCTCTTCAAAAACAAACCCATACCCAAAAGATGTTTTGAAAATTTCACAACAATCTCCCCCAATTTTCAAAAATAAAGAGATAAATAAAATGGATGGTTGAATCACTAGTGTGACTTCCTATATACCCAAGTGGGATCTAGCCTATGTAGTTCTAAGATCAAGTTTTGCATCATCGCGGAAACAACATACAAATAAAAGGTATCTTTTGGATTTGAACCTTTACTTAGTTTAAACCATTCAAAGTTCTATCGAGATTCTATGGTGAACGAATCTTGAACCAAGTATCCCTTAATGATAAAACCAGAACAATCACACATGTTGATTTCCTTATTTCGAGTGTTCTGTATTGCTCAACAAATTAATGACCATGTGCTTTAATCTTGGTTCATGAGTCTACTTTAGAAAGCGGTCTTACTTTCCTAGGAAACGACCTGATTTCCATACTCATATAGGTAAGTTCCTTAAGGTGTTTCTGCGATACATCTTTTAAGGTGTCTAGACTTATTAAGGGCATTTATCCATCCTTTGTTCTTATAGAATCCAACAGTAAATATATGGGATAATTGATTTAGTGTTCCATAATCATTCTTTTAACTTGTTGGTACCCATTGAACATTGTCTATCCTTTTCAAGGCACAAGTTGGGTTTCTGTTATGGATGATCAAACCTTAGCCCCATTTCTTTTGACTTTATAGAAACCATTTCCATTGGAAGACCCTTCGTAAGTTGGTCAGCCAAGTTTTCTTTGTTTCTATGTAGTCAACAGTTATAAGTCCACTTTTGTGTAACTGTCTTGCCATCTGTTGTCTTAGTCTCACATGTCTAGACTTTCCATTATATGTCTGATTAGAGACATTATATATCGTTGCTTTGTTATCACAGTTAATCAAGACTGTTGGAGATGGCTTCTTCCATAATGGGATTTCAATTAATAAAATTCTAAGCCATTCCGCTTCCTTACATGCATTTTCTAATGCAATTAATTCTGACAACATAGTTGAGTCAGATATACAGGTCTGCTTCTTGGAAGCCTAAGACACAGCAACGCCTCCTAGTGTAAATATCCATCCAATCGTAGACTTGGATTTGGATTCTACGTTGTTCCAAGTTGCATCACTATCTTCTATTATAGTAGGATACCCTATATAAGATAAACCATAGTTGATAGTATTTTTAAATAAGCTAAAACTTTGGAAATGGCTTTCCAGTGTTCGAAACCTGGATTACTCGTAAATCGACACAAAACACTTATAGCATGTGCGATATCTGGTCTAGTGCAATACATGACATACATAAGACTCCTAATAACACTAGAATACTTCAGTTGAGAAATGGTACGTCCAGTGTTCTTTTCCAATTTGATACTTTGGATATAAAGGAGTTGGTGCTGGTTTGTCATCATAATGAAAATACTTCTTTAGGAACTTCTCAATGTAATGAGACTGAGTTAGTAATAACTCCCTGCTTTCCTAATGATTTTAATTCTCAGAATTACATCAGCCTCTCCTAGATCTTTTATATCAAATTTAGAAGATAGAAACTTCTTAGTTTCATTCACGCAAGATATATTAGAACCAAATATTAGCATGTCATCAACGTATAAACATATTATAACATAACCATTGTTAGCCGATTTGCTATAAATATATTTATTTGCATCATTAACAATGAATCCATATGACAGTGCAACTTTATCAAACTTCTCATGCCATTGCATGGGAGCTTGCTTCAGGCCATAAAGAGATTTTATTAATTTACAAACTTTCTTTTTTTTGGCCTGGGGTTATGAAACCTTCAGGTTGTTCTATATATATATCTCTTCTTCTAAATCTCCATTTAGAAAAGCTGTCTTTACATCCATTTGATGTATGACCAAATTATGAATTAATGCAAGTGATATTAAATAGCGTATAAAAGATATGCGAGCCACCGGAGCATATGTATCAAAATAATCTACTCCTTGTCTTTGTTTATATCCCTTAGCAGCTAATCTGGCTTTAAATCTATCAATGGATCCATTTGTATTCAACTTTTCCTTGAATATCCATTTACATCCTATAGATTTAGCACCAGGAGGTAAATCATTTAAAACCCAAGTTTCGTTTAACATTATGGGATTCATTTCATCATTGATAGCTTCTTTCCAGAAATTAGAATTTCTAGAACTCATAGCCTCAGAATAAGTTCTGGGATCATCACCGACATTCATTTCATATCACCGACATTCATTTCATATCTTGTTACATTAAGGACTTAGTCCTTATTGCCTTCTACGAGATATGTTATGAAGTCAGGACCATAGTCCTTCTCTATTCTCGCTCTTTTACTTCTCCTATGTTCAGTACTATTATATGGTACTGACACACCCTTGCTGTTTTGAGCAGAAGCATATTCATCGTCATTGATATCATTGGTCACAGTTGGTTCTGGACTTGTAACACCCCACCTCCGCTAGGGTCACTCACAAAGGGAATGCACTAGCTTTGGTGGAGCATTATCTAGGTAAACATACACAGAAATATTACAAGACAGAACATATAAAACAGTGGAAGAAGAAACAAATTTCATTGATTTAAAATCTAGAAAGGTCTAAAGCCTTTTACATCAAAATGCCATTAAATCCATTACATCGAAATCTGTCTTGCAATAGTAAAGAAGCATAAAACCATAGTCATAAATCATTCCCCAAGTAAAACAATAAAGCAAGCCATAGCCAAGAGAAATCCAAGCTGTACATGAAAGAGCCTTGGAGCTTGGTAAGATCCGAACTAAGATGTATTCCTAACCCGCGAACCTGGGGGGGAGGGGGGAAGAAAGAAAAGGAGGCGAAACAAACTGGGTCAGTCATAAAGACTGAGTAAGTCCTAGTGGCTTTTAGTATAAAAACAGGTAAAGATAACATGGCATGAATAAACTGAAAGTAAACATAAGCATGACGACAAGATAAGCTACAGGAACGATAACTAAGAACAACATCATAGGATTTCTATCATATATAACATTGCAAGGTTCCCATTCAATATGAACTAAGTATAGTTTCGCAAGATTTCTATCAAGCATCGCAAGATTTCTCTGCTTCACCATTAAAATGATATCTATTTGCTCTGCACCACCTAACTAGTGTCCCAACTAGTAATCTATATAAAATGATCATATGATAACGTGATCCCAATCCCTGAAATTGTGGTTGTTTTCAGGTGTACATCTATTATTTATTACCTAGATCCAATCTAGGGTTTTCTATCGAGCGCTTCCAAGATTCAACCAGGGTTTTCGCGATCTAGGTCCAACTAGGGTTTATGCTACTTATTGAACGCTTCTCAGATTTAGGGTTTATGCCACCTAGGTCCAACCTAGGGATTATGCCACCTATTGAATGCTTCTCGGATTTAGGGTTTATGCCACCTAGGTCCAACCTAGGGATTATGCTACCTATTGAACGCTTCTCGTATTTAGGATTTATGCCACCTAGGTCCAACCTAGGGATTATGCTACCTATGTGTGTCATACGACCCCCAATGATTGTAGATACCTATGACGGTCACACCATGGGGTGTATCATGACCTATGGTGGCGGCCCGATGCAATTCTAGAATACATAAGTTATACTACTGGTGCCCCCAGTGCCCTGTTTGTCTGCTACGAAGTGTGTGCACGCCCGCACTCCGTTAGAACCCACACTGTTGCACCCACCGCCGTCGCTTTGACCGCTTACAATCAGCCCAGTATCGTGCCCCACCCTGCCTAATTTCAGGGTACCATGATACCGAATTGGGTTACTGCTGAAATGGGTCCCCATTACTAGGGTTTCCTACTGGTTAAGTTTGTGGGCCTATATATATACAGATATTACCCACCTTCCCGTGATGTACTTAACCTACCGATTCAAGCATGCTTATTAATGGTTAAGTTTGTGGGCTTATATTTACTAATATTACCCACCAACCCGATATGTACTTAACCCTCTCCGTCCACCACGTTAAGTTGGTTAAGTGTTTTCTCTTGTTTTACTTAACCCTACCACACATCATGTTATATCGGTTAAGTGTTGTTCCTTGTGTTACTTAACCCTACCGCAAGCCTTGTTATACTGGCTAAGTGTTCTCCCTTGTGTTAACTTAACCCCACCGCATGTCATGTCATATTGGTTAAGTGTATATTGACTTAACCCACCTACTTATCATGTTGTGACGGTTAAGTGTTACCCTTTGTTGTTACTTAACCTTACCATGCATCAGGTTATATCGGTTGGGTGTTATCAACCTATTCAAGTTAGCCCAACTCATCTGCTAGTCATGTTATAACGGTTAAGTGTCATTACCCAAGCCACGTTACTTAACCCACCCATTCATAACATATTGGTTGAGCCTACATTTATAAGTTTCACATGTTCTTAACTCATACCGGTTAGGTCCACATTTACATGTCAAATTTCCATATCATCCCACCTAACCCTCTAACCATACCCACATCTTATTATGGTTAGTATTCCTTAATTCATTCATTATGACGAACGAATCACGACCTCTCACATTAGACCGTGCATTTTGTGGCCACTGGATTTGTCGGGCGGTTCCAGACAGATTTACACCACAAACTGGGTCTAACCTCGTGTCATAAACCGTTACGCCTACAATTTGGCCTTCGCCCTCTCACATTAGACAGACACTTTGTGGCTACTGGATTTGCTGGGCGGTTCCGGACAGATTTACACCACAAACTGAGTCTAACCTCGTGTCAAAGGTTCATTAATGGTCGCATTCCATCCAAAACCCCAATATCAGTTCATGCGTTTAACATATAGAAATGTTCATGATTCACGTTTTTGCCCCCAAAATGTATTCCCAAATTATTATCATAATTCACTATAAGGTTATGCCAAGTTATAGCCTTTTATTTACAGTATATGCCAATTACCCAAAACCCAACTTAGGCGCGTTCATATTAAACCTCTACTAGGTCATAAATTATCATATGTGTTTCAACTCCAAATTTTACAAAATTAACATATGCCCAAGTTCTAGATTACATGTAAATTTTACATATGCCCAATTCGTACCAAATTTACATATGTTCAATTTATGCCGTTTTACATGTACGCCAATTTTCATGCCAATTTTACCATGTCAAGTTCTAGACAAAATTACACGTATCAAGTTTCATACCCAATAAACCCAAATCATGATTCATGATGTAGTTATCCCAAACTATAATCTTTTTATTACAGTACATGTCAGTTGCCCAAGTTCATAATACATGTTTATGCCAACTATCAAGTTTACGATTGCTTTCATGTTCAAATTCCCAATTCTACATATGCCTAATTAACATAAGCCCAATCTTTTGATTTAGTTTCCATAGTCCCAAACTCGTGATTTAATTTACATGCCAATTCATGTATGCCCAAACTTGCAATTTCAATTATATTGACAATACCCAAATTTCAAATTTCATGTTATGCCATCAATTCCACCACACACATATATCCAAATAGGTAATATCCCAATATTTCCCCGTATACAAATCGCACGTATATCGTAGTTTAGGCCTAGGTCCGAAATTGACCAAGGTTCATCAAAAGAAAATAAATATGGGAAGGTAGAATTTGTATAACAATAAGTACAGAGAGAAAACTGGCATAAGAACATCGTCTCAGGCATAAAAGATAGATCTTGATAATAATATCAACATGAATCAAGCAAAACTGATTTACAACAAGCTGAATAGATCATAGGCTTGACATGAAAATGAGAATAGAAAAGTCCCAAAACTCAAGATTCAAGAAGCAATAGATCTGAATCAATAAACATACTTAAATCCGATTCCACATTATTCCATGGCCATATTATAATTAAATGTTTAAATCTAAAAACAAATAGAACTTACAGAGCATGGCTAGTGAATTAGGAACTGGATTTGTTGTGGAATGTTGCAGTGACGTTGTTGATTTATTATCTGGAATCATTGTAGAAGCTTAAGTCTTCGAATTGGATTGTGTATGAAAGCTTAGGAAATTGATTAGAGACGGCGGCCATGATCAAGAGGGACCTCAGCAGCATTTTGGTGTAAGAATGATTTGATATGAATTAGGTTAGGTCTAAGGGTATTTTTATAGGTGTAGCAACTAGTTTAGGCCCATAGATTAACCCTAGAATCAATCCGGACCATCAAAACACGTCTCAGGCTTCAAAAATGAGTTCTGGGTCAAAACAGGCCGACCAGGTCGACCTGTAAGGGGGGAGGTCGACCATATGGTCGACCCGGGGGTTAGGTCGACCCTATGGTCTACCACATGGTCGACCTGGCCCCCAGGTCGACCCCCAGGTCGACCTGCCTGGTCCTGTGCTGCCTAAAATTTGCTGAATCTTCTACAGGCCATAACTTCTTCATCCGGACTCCGATTTTCGAAAACTCAGACTCTATTTCATGTAAAATTTCGAGATGAACGCAATGGCGTAACCCGATTCCCTTGATTCTTATTTTAAAAATTAATTATACCCTGATTTCTAGTTTCAACATGTTATTAAAATTCAGGTTGTTACATTCTCCCTTCCTTAAAGGATTTCGTCCCCGAAATCTTCAAGTTAAGAATAATGTGTCCTACCATCCAATCATCCATCTACTCAATCATCAATCACAGGCATCCATTGTCCTTAATAGATTTCTAATGCTGTATGAACATATGCAGAAAGTGTGTGCATATGTTCCTTATCTAATGCAAATGATCAGGCTTGATTGATCTTCTTAATGCAAAATATGTTTAGTGCCATGAGTCCTACATGTATGCAAATAGTCCTAGTCACATAAACACTACATGTGTGCACAAACATCCATCCATATGCAACTTCTACATGACATCACATTCAAATTCATCCATAAACAAATATAAACACTCATGCATATGCAATATGAAAGGTGTCTGAGCCGATCTAGTGTCTAATTTACGTGTATATGCAATCACGAGCAACCACTAGCAGCCACTTGCAACCACTTGCAACCATCAATCATAACATGTCTCAAACACATGTTTACACCCAATTGTTCCTACCTAAAGGTATAGTCGAACGATAGAAGCAAGTAAAGAAAAACTTTGTACCCTAAACACCAGCCCAAAACCAATATATATGATTCTAGGAAACCAAGCATGATAAACTCCTTTTAGGTCGCGAGAAATCCCTTCCTAAAACCAACCCATCTCCTATAAAGCCCAAAAAGTTTAGTCAACCCATGGAAACCCTCAAACCCCAACATATATCACAACCAGATGAGGCAAACTCCTTATGGGGCTTGCAACAGAAATAAGATTGAGAATAGGACCGAGAGGATATACATAAAAGATAGCATGCAAGTAAGCTCTAGAAGAAAAGAGGGAACAAGGATATACTCTTAAAAAGAGATATGATGCGCGTATCTAGTCTTCAATCTTCTAAGTCGCATTTCCTTGAGCTTAACTCCATTGTGCTTTGTCCGTCTTTAACTTCATAATTTCGTAGCTTCTTAACTCTTGTTTCCAAAATATGAGTTGGAACTCATTTCACTGTTGTCTCTCGTCCCATTTTCCCTTATCCTCCTTCTAGTATACTCGGGTCAAACATAACTGCGTACTCATGGTTTCATGCAAGCTCTCCAAAATTCACTAGTGAATCTCGGATCTCGTTCACTTACTAGAAGGTATTCCACATAAATGAATTATCTCCTGAAAATAAACAAATGCCAACCATGTTGCCAAGTGTACTTACTAAGGTGATTTTATATAACTCATGCATAAGCGAGATGAACCATCCGCCTTAGTGGCGAACATTACACGAGCGGATCACTATATTAAGAGATTCTAGGTAACTAAGCATGGCAAAACCCTAAGGGTTACACTAGACTTCGAGGGCATTTCCGGGGCAAGTCAAGAGTCTAACTACTCTCTTTTCATACTTGAGAATGGTATCATTTTTGGAAAACCACTCCATCCCTAGAATCAACCCATAGCCCAAAAACATAAGCTTTACTTCTAAACTCAACACTTAGCATAGACATTCTCAAATCCAAACAAGTCATGAATAAATGAGCCGATTTCCCAACAGTATTTGAGACAAAAATGGGATCCTCTAGTACGCTAGTACTAAGGTGCAGAGACTCAACTATCGAGGTAGAATTAAAAGGATACGATGTATAAAATCAAAGTTCCCACGGTATGATAGAAAAGGGAAGCTAAACTTTTAACAGAAACGTTACCACCTCTCTTAGGTATGCTAGTAGTGAGAGCATACAATTGCCCTCTCGACGATCTTGTTCTTTGCCCTTGTCCTTGTCTTATGATACTTAACTACATGTCCCTTTTTACCATACCAACTATGTTCTTTCTTGTCATGGGTTTTATTATTCTTTTACTTTGACCTCTTTCCTTTCACCTTTTCCTCCTTCATGGATTAAGCCATATCAACAAATTTCTCCTCCTTAGGCTTGTGTCCTTTATCTTCGTTCTTACTATCCTTGTATAGCTTGTTGACATGTTTCTCGAAAGCTACCTCCATCGCATGCCAACCCTACAAAGCTTGAAATAAGATTAGTCGTAGATGGAACTACTGCGGCTCTTGATGGAGGTTGGGCACTTCTTTGCCCTCCTACATGCATTGTATGCCTACAAACTATAGTGAAAAAGAAAGAGAGAAGAGACTCAAGGAGAGAATCAAAAGATAGTGCATATGGCTTTGGGGAATATGCCTTTCAAATAAAACAAGACTTTTCTTGAAAAATGCTTCTTTGTAAACGCTTTGAAAATAATTTCAGAAGTTTTTTTTTAAAAGCTTTTGCCCAGTCTGGTAACCTTCTGCTCTGATACCAAATGTAACACCCCACCTCCGCTAGGGTCACTCACAAAGGGAATGCACTAGCTTTGGTGGAGCATTATCTAGGTAAACATACATAGAAATATTACAAGACAGAATATATAAAACAGCGGAAGAAGAACCAAATTTCATTGCTTTAAAATCTAGAAAGGTCTAAAGCCTTTTACATCAAAATGCCATTAAATCCATTACATCGAAATCTGTCTTGCAATAGTAAAGAAGCATAAAACCATAGTCATAAATCATTCCCCAAGTAAAACAGTAAAGCAAGACATAGCCAAGAGAAATCCAAGCAGTACATGAAAGAGCCTTGGAGCTTGGTAAGATCCGAACTAAGCTGTATTCCCACACTGCGAACCTGGGGGGGAGGGGGGCGAAAGAAAAAAATAGGCAAAACAAACTGGGTCAATCATAAAGATTGAGTAAGTCCTAGTGGCTTTTAGCATAAAAACAGGTAAAGATAACATGGCATGAATAAACTGAAAGTAAACATAAGCATGACGACAAGATAAGCTACAGGCACGATAACTAAGAATAACATCATAGGATTTCTATCATATATAACATTGCAAGGTTCCCATTCAAGATGAACTAAGTATAGTTTCACAAGATTTCTATCAAGCATCGCAAGATTTCTCTGCTTCACCATTAAAATGATATCTATTTGCTCTGCACCACCTAACTAGTGTCCCAACTAGTAATCTATATAAAATGATCATATGATAACGTGATCCCAATCCCTGAAATTGTGGTTGTTTTCAGGTGTACATCTATTATTTATTACCTAGATCCAATCTAGGGTTTTCTATCGAGCGCTTCCTAGATTCAACCAGGGTTTTCGTGATCTAGGTCCAACTAGGGTTCATGCTACTTATTGAACGCTTCTCAGATTTAGGGTTTATGCCACCTAGGTCCAACCTAGGGATTATGCTACCTATTGAACGCTTCTCGGATTTAGGGTTTATGCCACCTAGGTCCAACCTAGGGATTATGCTACCTATTGAACGCTTCTCGGATTTAGGGTTTATGCCACCTAGGTCCAACCTAGGGATTATGCTACCTATGTGTGTCATACGACCCCCAAAGATTGTAGATACCTATGCTAGTCCCACCATGGGGTGTATCAAGACCCATGGTGGCGGTCCGATGCAATTCTAGAATACATAAGTTATATACTGGTGCCCCAAGTGCCCTGTTTGTCTGCTCCAAAGTGTGTGCACGCCCTCACTCCGTTAGAACCCACACTATTGCACCCACCGCGGTCGCTTTGACCGCTTACAATCAGCCCAGTAATCGTGCCCCACCCTGCCTAGTTTCATGGTACCATTATACCTAATTGGGTTACTGCTGAAATGGGTCCTCGTTACTAGGGTTTCCTACTGGTTAAGTTTGTGGGCCTATATATATACAGATATTACCCACCTTCCCGTGATGTACTTAACCCACCGATTCAAGCATGCTTATTAATGGTTAAGTTTGCGGGCCTATATTTACTAATATTACCCACCAACCTGATATGTACTTAACCCTCTCCGTCCACCACTTTAAGTTGGTTAAGTGTTTTATCTTGTTTTACTTAACCCTACCACACATCATGTTATATCGGTTAAGTGTTGTTCCTTGTGTTACTTAACCCTACCGCAAGCCTTGTTATACTGGCTAAGTGTTCTCCCTTGTGTTAACTTAACCCCACCGCATGTCATGTCATATTGGTTAAGTGTATATTGACTTAGCCCACCTACTTATCATGTTGTGACGGTTAAGTGTTACCCTCTGTTGTTACTTAACCTTACCATGCATTAGGTTATATCGGTTGGGTGTTATCAACCTATTCAAGTTAGCCCAACCCATCTGCTAGTCATGTTATAACGGTTAAGTGTCATTACCCAAGCCACGTTACTTAACCCACCCATTCATAACATATTGGTTGAGCCTACATTTATAAGTTTCACATGTTCTTAACTCATACCGGTTAGGTCCACATTTACATGTCAAATTTCCATATCATCCCACCTAACCCTCTAACCATACCCATGTCTTATTATGGTTAGTATTCCTTAATTCATTCATTATGACGAACGAATCACGACCTCTCACATTAGACCGTGCATTTTGTGGCCATTGGATTTGCCGGGCGGTTCTGGGCAGATTTACACCACAAACTGGGTCTAACCTCGTGTCATAAACCGTTACGCCTACAATTTGGCCTTCGCCCTCTCACATTAGACAGACACTTTGTGGCTACTGGATTTGCCGGGCGGTTCCGGACAGATTTACACCACAAACTGAGTCTAACCTCATGTCAAAGGTTCATTAATGGTCGTATTCCACCCAAAACCCCAATATCAGTTCATGCGTTTAACATAATGATTCACGTTTTTGCCTCAAAATGTATTCCCAAATTATTATCATAATTCACTATAAGGTTATGCCAAGTTATAGCCTTTTATTTACAATACATGCCAATTACCCAAAACCCAACTTAGGTGCGTTCATATTAAACCTCTACTAAGTCATAAATTATGTAACACCCCACATCCTTTAGTGTCACTCACAAAGGGAATGCACTAAGTTCTGTGGAGCATTTAGGGTAAAAGATGCAGATAAATTACAAGACAGACAAAATTAAAATAGCGGAAAATAAAACTTTACTTTATTGATAAAATAGTTTGTACAACGATTGTTTTCCAATATCAGAGTATCATCTGTCTTACAAAATAAAGAAGCATAAAATAACATTTATATTCCCCAATGTAGCATAAGCCAGCCATAGCAGCAGAAAAAGAGAGTCCAAAGCACTTTGTCAAAGAATCTTCGAGCTTGGGAAGAGTGACAGTCCAATCTAACCTGAGCTATACTATTCCCTCCTTAACTACCTTGGGGGGGGGGAACGGAAGAAAAGAAGACGAAAGAAAACTGGGTCAGACATAAAGTCTTGTAAGTTCAGTTACTTCTAGCATGTGAACAAGGAAAAACAAAACGACATGAATTAACTGAATACAAGACAATACCATGATGATAGGGCCAACAAGATAGGATAAGATTAACACAAGATACGCTAAGACAAGAAAAACTGGATATGCTTTAATACTTTCTCCGCTTCGCTATTAACCTGTTATTATGGTTTCAATGTCTCTGCACCACCTATCTAGTGTCCCAACTAGTAATCTGTCTAAAATGATAACGCGATCCCAATCCCAGTAATTGTGGTTGCCTTTAGGCGTACATTTATTATTTATTACCTAGATCTAATCTAGGGTTTTATATCAAAGTGCTTCCTAGATTCCACTCGGGTTTACGCGGCTTATCTTATGCTTCACAGATTCAGGGTTTATGCCACCTAGGTCCAACTAGGGATTACGCTACCTGTCGAACGATGCCCCTAGTCTAGGACGCACTACCTAGAGTGGTATATGTTCCTAGACTTTCCCCACGTATGTGTCGCGAATCGTTTATCGCTGTCTAGATGCACATGTCCTGAAATGTGCGACCCGAGTCCCGTGGCAGGGCTATTCTAGAAACACGGAACTCGGTCGGGAGCTTTCAGATATCTGCCGATGCAGATGTTAAGGTCTGTTTTTCCAGTGGCTATGGTCCCACCTGACCCCTCCCTCAACTAATGAAAGGCCACCCTTGAAAAATTGAGAACTATACGCAGGCCCCCTATGCCCCACTGTCTTATGGCCACCCTCACCCATAACTAGATAGCAAGTATATGGTCTTTTGGAGTTCTCCGCCTTTCCGCTTTACGTATCTCGACTGACTCAAGATGGTAGGTAGACGACGAGTTGCTATCACAGGGCTACTGGTCTCGCCGAATCACGCTGGTCCACCCTAGTCTTTAGGTTGCCTTAAATTGCAACCAAGGCATACCCTTGGTTCTCCTAACGCAGACCTTAACCTTTCTGAGCCCATGAGGATCATCTGCAGCCTCACAGAGGGATACCAAGAGTACCCTCACGTCCCCTCGAAGCCTAGGCTTCGTAACCCAATTCGTTGGAGCCTTCTTTAAGATCAGATGGACGTTCGCTCCTCCTCGTGTTATACTAAGAATTACTACTTAGTTTTCCTAACTAAGGTTTACCACTTAGTTTCCTGAATCATCGTTTTCTTAACTAAGATTTACCACTTAGTCCTTTTAACTAAGGTTTACTACTTAGTTCTCTTTCTCGTCAAGTTGGATTGGTTAAGTGTCATTAGTCGATACAAGTTAACTTAACCTATTCATTTGTCATGTTAAACTGGTTAAGTGTTACCAGTAATTCACGTTGACTTAACCCTACCAGCATCAAGTCATATTGGTTAAGTATTTACTTAACCCTACCCATTCATCTTGTATTGGTTAAGTGTTCCTTTTTAACTTAAACTTGCCTATCTGTTTTAACTAACATGTTATAACGGTTAAGTGTTCCCTTAGTTAACTTAACCCTAACATTGGTTTGATTAACATGTTCTAATGGTTAAGTATTGTCCCTTCATGCTTTTAACATAACCCTATTCATTTATCACACTCTGATGGTTAAGTGTTCAAGCTTACTTAACCCTACAGTCTAGTCCAGCTAACATATTAAACTGGCTAAGTGTATTAAATTTACTTAACCCCAACCTCTAGTCTAGTTAGCATGTTAAATTGGCTAAGTGTATTAACTTTACTTATCCCCAACCTCTAGTCTAGTTAACATGTTAAATTGGCTAAGTGTATTGAATTTACTTAACCCCCACTTTCTAGTCTGATTAACATATTAAATTGGCTAAGTGTTTTTCTTAGTTACTTAACCCCTACAAATCTTGTCTTGTTACCATGTTAAGTTGGTTAAGTGTTCTAGTTAACTTAACCCTATCGTTCTAACTTAACTGTGTTAAGTTGGTTAAGTGTTCCTATGGACTTAACCCTCCCATTCTAGCATAACTGTGTTAAGTTGGTTAAGTGTTCTTATGGACTTAACCCTCCCATTCTAGCTTAACTGTGTTAAGATGGTTAAGTGTTCTTATGGACTTAACCCTCCCATTCTAGCTTAACTTTAATTGTCTTATTAAAGCACCAGCCACTCACATTAGACAGGTATTGTTGTGGCTGCCGGTATGCCGGTTGGTTCCGGGCAGTCTTACGCCACAACTCGGTCTAACCTCGGGCCTTTATCGGGCTCAATGCCTTAACCTCCCACATTGGATAGGTATTGTTGTGATCACTGGACAGCCGGCCGGGTCCGGGCAGGTTTACATCACAACTCAATCCAACCTCGGGTTAAGCATGTTCGTATTGTCTAAATTTACTTTTCTCATTTAGGATAAATTCTATAAGTAAATTTTCCCTAATTTACTTATTCCATTATTAATCTTTTAATGTGCATTGTCAACATTTATTATTATGGCCCATTTTCCCTATATATCATATTTATAGTTTTTGGTATGTAAATTATACCAAATTAAGTGTCACTAACCATGATTATTCTAAACATGACAAATACTCACAATTATGACTAAATTCAAAATTTGTGCTAATATACGTATTATGCCAAATTAACTTTAATTGACCCAATTCTGATTTAACATCCTAATTTACAGTTTATGGCAAGGCTAGAATTATTATTCTAGTTTACCGTTTACGCCTAAAACTTAGCTTACTTGCCAATACTAAATTTAATATGTCAAATTACATATTCCATAATTCATGTCAAATTTTCAAATTTGCGTTCTAATAAACATGCCATAATACATGTTCTAAATTATGTCAATCATAATTATGTTAATATTCCACATTATGCCAATTTCCAAGTTTACAACCATGTTTAAGTCAAATTTCTGATTTTCCCAAATCATATTCCCATCATTCGTGTAATCGTGATTTCATCCTAGATTATAGATAAATCTAGATTCGTGGATAAAAAGGGAATGAACCAAAATGCCATGAAAAGATAGACATAATGACTGGCAGAAGATGATAATTCACTAATCACAGATCTAACAAATTACACTGAATAAATTGATTAAAGCATCGAAGGCCTATAGATCTGATAATATTATGACATAAAAAAGGTTGAACAAATAACATAGGTTCAAGTATATGGGTAGATCTAACTTAATAGATAAATTCCCATAATCAAGATCCAAGGATAATTAAGAATAAACTGAATTGATAATCAAGTTTAGATCCAATCTCACAGTCATAATCCTAGGCAATAATATCATGTTCATGAATCATAGGTAATTATCCACTATTGTCCTTGTCATAGTCATAGGCATTGGTTTATGCTCCTAGTCAAAGGCTTATGTTCATAGTCAAAGGCTTATGTTCATAGTCAAAGGCTTATGGTTTCAAAGGCCACAGTTCCATAGTCATAATCTTAAGCATTGGCAATTTAGTCACAATGTGTTCTAGGCCATAATCAAGAATCAGATCCAAAGTCATAAACAAGCACAGATTCAATGAAATGATAAGGCATATTTCTTATATTCTTTTAATTTCATGTTACAAATAGAAAAGGCGTTCAAATCTAAAAAGTAACCGACTTACATTGATTGGATCTAGAAAAGAATAGAAAGATAGCGTTGCTTGAAGTCGTTGAATCTTTACTTGAATCCTAACTTGTTTTGAATCTTCTCTTGAAAGACTTGAGCAGGATATCCTCGTCTTGATTTATATTTTATTTTAATCTATTTATTTAGATTTAGAGGAAGAAGAAGAAGCCATGTCCATCAAGAATTTGTGCAGCATAAGGTTAGAGAAGAATGGTGCAAAGAGAAGGAGACTAGGGGGCTGTTTATATAGGATTGCAAGTTAATTTGAGCCGTCGATGAAGCCAAGGTTAATCAAAGCCATCCGTTCTAAAGAGAAGCCAATTATGTTCACAATTACTTTCTTAATGTACATTATTTATTATTAAATTTGTATGCACATTAGATACATCTCCCCTTTATACATTTATTATTAAATTTGTATGCACATTAGATACATCTCCCCTTTACACATTTATTATTAAATTAGTAACTTTAGTGTTAACAGAAATACGGGGTGTTACATTCTCCCCTCCTTAAAGGATTTCGACCTCGAAATCTTCAAGTCAAGAAGAATGTAAATCCTACCATCCAATCATCCATCTACTCAACCATCAAACACAGGCATCCATTGTCCTTAAAGACTTCTAATGCTTGTATGTTCATATGCATAGTGTGTGTACATGTCTTTATCTAATGCAAAATCAGGCGGTCTACTGATTCAGTTGACCTCCTTAATGCAAATCATGTCAGTGCCATGCGTCCAATATGTATGCAAATCCTAATGATACATATTATTTTTATATGTGTGCACAATCATTCACTCAAATGCGACATCCATATGATAACACATTAAGTTCAATTCATAAACAAATACATATATGTAAATGAAATATGAAGGCGTCTGAGCTGATCTAGTGCCTAATACGTGTGTATATGCATTCACTAGCAACCACTAGCAACCATTCGCAACCATCAACCATAACATGTTTCAAATACATGTTTACATCCAAAAGGGTTTCTACCTAAGGATCGATGATACATCCTAGAGGATATACCTTAAAAGTTAGAAATTAGTATGTATAGAATTCCTAAAAAAAGGAATCAAGGATGTACCCTTAAGAAAAAGGGTATAAGGCGCGTATGCCTTATCTTCAATCTCCCGTATCACGTCTTCTTGAGCTTTACTCAATTGTACCTTAACAGATTCAACTTCACGATTGCGAAGTTTCTTGACCTCTATTTCCAAAATAAATAAATGTCAACCATGATACTGAGTATATATACTAGGATGATAAGAGGTCTCTCCTCTTAGCTTATCCATCATGCCATAACTATGAGGGTCAAAAGGTCACTACGTACTTTTTACCTCTCTTAAGGTTAGTCCTTCTCTATATAGAGCGCTTGCCACAACTATTCATCTCTCAAGCAAACCATCCTAGTCGAACTCAACATCCCTCAAGTACAAGCCCCAAAGGCCTAAACCAATATCAGACAAGCACCCGAGGAATGTCTCCTCCGAATTTGGACGATCTACGTGAGATGATCTAAGAAAAAACAACCAAACACTTGAGCACTAGTTGGGATCTTTTACTATACAAGTACTAAGGTGCAGAGACTCAACTATGGAAGCAAATATGAACAAATGCAAATTGCTAAAACCAAAAGAAAGAGTACAAACAAAAAAGCTAGACTCTTCCAACAGAACTTTACTACCTTTCTCCTAAGTACGCTTAGTGGTGAAAGCATGTACTTGCTCTTCTGAAAATCTTGTCCTTTGTTCTTAATTATATGCCCTATTCGGCCATAGTAAAGATACTTCCTCTTGTCTTAGGTTTTATAATCCCTTCCTCCTTCGTGAGCCAAGTCTACATCCATGAATTCCTCATCCTTGGGTTGTGCTCCTTAGCCAAACTCCTCATCCTCTTTCGTGTGTAATCATGTTGACAAATCTCTCGAAAGCTGCCTCCATCGTACAGAAAACCCTACTAAGCTTGAAAGAAAACTAGCCCAGGTGAAACTACTACGGTTATAGATGGAAATCGGGCACTACTTCGCCCTTCGATGAGGTTACCTCCTAGAAAGCCAGGAGCCCCAGAGACTCAAGAAAGAAGGGGACAAGAATTCAAATAGAGAATCAGAAGATAGTGCGTATGGCTTTTGGGGAATATGCCTTTAAAACAAAACTTTTCTTTTGAAAATGCTTCTTTTAAAACTGTTTGAAAATAATAATTTTTTTAAAATCTTTTATCTGATCCGGTAACCTTCAACTCTGATACCACGTGTAACACCCCACATCCTTTAGTGTCACTCACAAAGGGAATGCACTAAGTTCTGTGGAGCATTTAGGGTAAAAGATGCAGATAAATTACAAGACAGACAAAATTAAAACAACGGAAAATAAAACTTTACTTTATTGATAAAATAGTTTGTACAACAATTGTTTTCCAATATCAGAGTATCATCTGTCTTACAAAATAAAGAAGCACAAAATAACATTTATATTCCCCAATGTAGCATAAGCCAGCCATAGCAGCAGAAAAAGAGAGTCCAAAGCACTTTGTCAAAGAATCTTCAAGCTTGGGAAGAGTGACGGTCCAATCTAACCTGAGCTATACTATTCCCTCCTTAACTACATGGGGGGGGGGGGGGGAGGAACGGAAGAAAAGAAGACGAAAGAAAACTGGGTCAGACATAAAGTTTGGTAAGTTCAGTTACTTCTAGCATGTGAACAAGGAAAAACAAAACGACATGAATTAACTGAATACAAGACAATACCATGATGATAGGGCCAACAAGATAGGATAAGATTAACACAAGATATGCTAAGACAAGAAAAACTGGATATGCTTTAATACTTTCTCCGCTTCGTTATTAACCTGTTATTATGGTTTCAATGTCTCTGCACCACCTATCTAGTGTCCCAACTAGTAATCTGTCTAAAATGATAACGCGATCCCAATCCCAGTAATTGTGGTTGCCTTTAGGCGTACATTTATTATTTATTACCTAGATCTAATCTAGGGTTTTATATCAAAGTGCTTCCTAGATTCCACTCGGGTTTACGCGGCTTATCTTTTGCTTCACAGATTCAGGGTTTATGCCACCTAGGTCCAACTAGGGATTACGCTACCTGTCGAACGATGCCCCTAGTCTAGGACGCACTACCTAGAGTGGTATATGTTCCTAGACTTTCCCCACGTATGTGTCGCGAATCGTTTATCACTGTCTAGATGATATGTCCTGAAATGTGTGACCCGAGTCCCGTGGCAGGGCTATTCTAGAAACACGGAACTTGGTCGGGAGCTTTCAGATATCTGCCGATGCAGATGTTAAGGTCTGTTTTTCCAGTGGCTATGGTCCCACCTGACCCCTCCCTCAACTAATGAAAGGCCACCCTTGAAAAATTGAGAACTATACGCAGGCCCCCTATGCCCCACTGTCTTATGGCCATTCTCACCCATAACTAGATAGCAAGTATATGGTCTTTTGGAGTTCTCCGCCTTTCCGCTTTACGTATCTCGACTGACTCAAGAGGTAGGTAGACGACGAGTTGCTATCAAAGGGCTACTCGTCTCGCCGAATCACGCTTGTCCACCCTAGTCTTTAGGTTGCCTTAAATTGCAACCAAGGCATACCCTTGGTTCTCCTAACGCATACCTTAACCTCTGTGAGCCCATGAGGATCATCTGCAGCCTCACAGAGGGATACCAAGAGTACCCTCACGTCCCCTCGAAGCCTCGGGCTTCGTAACCCAATTCGTTGGAGCCTTCTTTAAGATCAGATGGACTTCGCTCCTCCTCGTGTTATACTAAGAATTACTACTTAGTTTTCCTAACTAAGGTTTACCACTTAGTTTCCTGAATCATCTTTTTCTTAACTAATATTTACCACTTAGTCCTTTTAACTAAGGTTTACTACTTAGTTCTCTTTCTCGTCAAGTTGGATTGGTTAAGTGTCATTAGTCGATACAAGTTAACTTAACCTATTCATTTGTCATGTTAAACTGGTTAAGTGTTACCAGTAATTCACGTTGACTTAACCCTACCAGCATCAAGTCATATTGGTTAAGTATTTACTTAACCCTACCCATTCATCTTGTATTGGTTAAGTGTTCCTTTTTAACTTAACCTTGCCTATCTGTTTTAACTAACATGTTATAACGGTTAAGTGTTCCCTTAGTTAACTTAACCCTAACATTGGTTTGATTAACATGTTCTAATGGTTAAGTATTGTCCCTTCATGTTTTTAACTTAACCCTATTCATTTATCACACTCTGATGGTTAAGTGTTCAAGCTTATTTAACCCTACGGTCTAGTCCAGCTAACATATTAAATTGGCTAAGTGTATTAAATTTACTTAACCCCAACCTCTAGTCTAGTTAGCATGTTAAATTGGCTAAGTGTATTAACTTTACTTATCCCCAACCTCTAGTCTAGTTAACATGTTAAATTGGCTAAGTGTATTGAATTTACTTAACCCCCACTTTCTAGTCTGGTTAACATATTAAATTGGCTAAGTGTTTTTCTTAGTTACTTAACCCCTACAAATTTTGTCTTGTTACCATGTTAAGTTGGTTAAGTGTTCTAGTTAACTTAACCCTATCGTTCTAACTTAACTGTGTTAAGTTGGTTAAGTGTTCCTATGGACTTAACCCTCCCATTCTAGCTTAACTGTGTTAAGTTGGTTAAGTGTTCTTATGGAACTCACATTAGATTGGTATTGTTGTGGCTGCCGGTATGCCGGTTGGTTCCGGGCAGTCTTACGCCACAACTCAGTCTAACCTCAGGCCTTTATTGGGCTCAATGCCTTAACCTCCCACACTGGATAGGTATTGTTGTGATCACTGGACAGCCGGGCGGGTCCGGGCAGGTTTACATCACAACTCAATCCAACCTCGGGTTAAGCATGTTCATATTGTCTAAATTTACTTTTCTCGTTTAGGATAAATTCTATAAGTAAATTTTCCCTAATTTACTTATTCCATTATTACTCTTTTAATGTACATTGTCAACATTTATTATTATGGCCCATTTTCCCTATATATCATATTTATAATTTTTGGTATGTAAATTATACCAAATTAAGTGTCACTAACCATGATTATTCTAAACATGACAATTACTCACAATTATGACTAAATTCAAAATTTGTGCTAATATACTTATTATGCCAAGTTAACTTTAACTGACCCAATTCCGATTTAACATCCTAATTTACAGTTTATGGCAAGACTAGAATTATTATTCTAGTTTACCGTTTACGCCTAAAACTTAGCTTACTTGCCAATACTAAATTTAATATGTCAAATTACATATTCCATAATTCATGTCAAATTTTCAAATTTGCGTTCTAATAAACATGCCATAATACATGTTCTAAATTATGTCAATCATAATTATGTTAATGTTCCACATTATGCCAATTTCCAAGTTTACAACCATGTTTAAGTCAAATTTATGATTTGCCCAAATCGTATTTCCATCGTTCGTGTAATCGTGATTTCATCCTAGATTATAGATAAATCTAGATTCGTGGATAAAAAGGGAATGAACCAAAATGCCATGAAAACATAGACATAATGACTGGCAAAAGATGATAATTCACTAATCACAGATCTAACAAATTACACTGAATAAATTGATTAAAGCATCGAAGGCCTATAGATCTGATAATATTATGACATAAAAAGGGTTGAACAAATAACATAGGTTCAAGTATATGGGTAGATCTAACTTAATAGATAAATTCCCATAATCAAGATCCAAGGATAATTAAGAATAAACTGAATTGATAATCAAGTTTAGATCCAATCTCACAGTCATAATCCTAGGCAATAATATCATGTTCATGAATCATAGGTAATTATCCACTATTGTCCTTGTCATAGTCATAGGCATTGGTTTATGCTCCTAGTCAAAGGCTTATGTTCATAGTCAAAGGCTTATGTTCATAGTCAAAGGCTTATGGTTTCAAAGGCCACAGTTCCATAGTCATAATCTTAAGCATTGGCAATTTAGTCACAATGTGTTCTAGGCCATAATCAAGAATCAGATCCAAAGTCATAAACAAGCACAGATTCAATGAAATGATAAGGCATATTTCTTATATTCTTTTAATTTCATGTTACAAATAGAAAAGGCGTTCAAATCTAAAAAGTAACCGACTTACATTGATTGGATCTAGAAAAGAATAGAAAGATAGCGTTGCTTGAAGTCGTTGAATCTTTACTTGAATCCTAACTTGTTTTGAATCTTCTCTTGAAAGCCTTGAGCAAGATATCCTCGTCTTGATTTATATTTTATTTTAATCTATTTATTTAGATTTAGAGGAAGAAGAAGAAGACATGTCCATCAAGAATTTGTGCAGCATAAGGTTAGAGAAGAATGGTGCAAAGAGAAGGAGACTAGGGGGCTGTTTATATAGGATTGCAAGTTAATTTGAGCTGTCGATGAAGCCAAGGTTAATCAAATCCATCCGTTCTAAAGAGAAGCCAATTATGTTCACAATTACTTTCTTAATGTACATTATTTATTATTAAATTTGTATGCACATTAGATACATCTCCCCTTTACACATTTATTATTAAATTTGTATGCACATTAGATACATCTCCCTTTTACACATTTATTATTAAATTAGTAACTTTACATAAATACGGGTGTTACAAATTATCATATATGTTTCAACTCCAAATTTTACAAAATAAACATATGCCCAAGTTCTAGATTACATGTAAATTTTACATATGCCCAATTCGTACCAAATTTACATATGTTCAATTTATGCCGTTTTACATGTACACCAATTTTCATGCCAATTTTACCATGTCAAGTTCTAGCCAAAATTACATGTATCAAGTTTCATACCCAATAAACCCAAATCATGATTCATGATGTAGTTATCCCAAACTATAATCTTTTTATTACAGTACATGTCAGTTGCCCAACTTCATAATACATGTTTATGCCAACTATCAAGTTTACGATTGCTTTCATGTTCAAATTCCCAATTCTACATATGCCTAATTAATATAAGCCCAATCTTTTGATTTAATTTCCATAGTCTCAAACTCGTGATTTAATTTACATGCCAATTCATGTATGCCCAAACTTGCAATTTCAATTATATTGACAATACCCAAATTTCAAATTTCAAGTTATGCCATCAATTCCACCACACACATATATCCAAATAGGTAATATCCCAATATTTCCCCGTATACAAATCGCACGTATATCGTAGTTTAGGCCTAGGTCCGAAATTGACCAAGGTTCATCAAAAGAAAATAAATATGGGAAGGTAGAATTTGTATAACAATAAGTACAGAGAGAAAACTACCATAAGAACATCGTCTCAGGCATAAAAGATAGATCTTGATAATAATATCAACATGAATCAAGAAAAACTGATTTACAACAAGCTGAATAGATCATAGGCTTGACATGAAAATGAGAATAGAAAAGTCCCAAAACTCAAGATTCAAGAAGCAATAGATCTGAATCAATAAACATACTTAAATCCAATTCCACTTTATTCCATGGGCATATTATAATTAAATGTTTAAATCTAAAAACAACTAGAACTTACAGAGCATGGCTAGTGAATTAGGAACTGGATTTGTTGTGGAATGTTGCAGTGACGTTGTTGATTTATTGTCTTGAATCATTGTAGAAGCTTAAGTCTTCGAATTGGATTGTGTATGAAAGCTTAGGAAATTGATTAGAGACGGCGGCCATGATCAAGAGGGACCTCAGCAGCATTTTGGTGTAAGAATGATTTGATATGAATTAGGTTAGGTCTAAGGGTGATTTTATAGGTGTAGCAACTAGTTTAGGCCCTTAGATTAACCCTAGAATCAATCTGGACCATCAAAACACGTCTCAGGCTTCAAAAATGAGTTTTGGGTCAAAACAGGCCGACCAGGTCGACCTGTAAGGGGGGGACGTCGACCATATTGTCGACCTGGGGGGTAGGTCGACCTGGCCCCCAGGTCGACCTGCCTGGTCCTGTGCTGCCTAAAATTTGCTGAATCTTCTGCAGACCATAACTTCTTCATCCGGACTCCGATTTTTGAAAACTCGGACTCTATTTCATGTAAAATTTCGAGACGAACGCAATGGCGTAACCCATTTCCCTTGATTCTTATTTTAAAAATTAATTATACCCTGATTTCTAGTTTCAACATGTTATTAAAATTCGGGTTGTTACAGGACTAGATGATCTCAATGGATTTTCGATAGTTTGATTTTCAAAAAATTCTACATCTACAGATTCTATAACTTCTAAGAGTCAAGAATAAGGAACAAATTAGTTATACTATTAAGAGAATATCCTATGAAAACACATTTAAATGCCCTATTACCTAACTTTGGTTGTTTAGGGTCTGGTTTTCTAACATGCTAAACAACCCCAAACTTTAAGTCTAGTGAGGTTATATTTTCTATTAAACCATAATTCAAAAGGGGAAATATTATTCTTTTTAAGTGGTACTCTATAAAAAATGTAACATGCAGATATCATAGCATCACCCATAGGTTATAAAGTAAATTAGAACTAATGAGCATGGAATTAACCATTTCTACTAAAGTTCTATTTTCCCTCTCAGCTACACCATTTTGTTGTGGTGTATATTAGGCGGTACATCAGTGAACTATACCATGTTGTTTGCAAAACAAAGTAAATTCATTTGAAAAATATTCACCACCATGATCTAAATGTATCACTTTAATTTTAACTCCTAATTTTGTTTCGGCTTCTGCTTTATATATTTTGAATTTATCAAAAGTCTCATCTTTAGATGTCATTAGATATACATATACATATCTAGAATAATCATCAATAAATGTTATATAGTATTGGTTACCACCATAGGTGAAACGACTTTTTAAGTCACCCACATCACTATATATCAAATCAAGCAAATTAGTTTTCCTTTCTACAGATTTAAAGGATTTCCGGTGTATTTTTGCTTGAACACAAATATCACATTTAGAGATAGAATCGAAATCACAATCAGAAATTAATCTTAATTTATGCATATTTTAAAGGGATTTATAATTAACATGTCATAATCTACCATGCCATAAATTAACAGAATCAACAATATAAGCATAAAATTTCCTTACTAGATTAACTTAATCATGTCGTTACAAGAATATCCCTGTCCAATAAATTTGTTGTTCTTAGACAACACTAATTTATCAGACTCATACACCATCTTGAATCCTCCTTTGTTAAGAAGGTATCCATAAACCAAATTTTTACATGTATCGGGTACATAAAATACATTGAATAATGTAAGAACTTTCCCAAAGGTGAATGTAAGTTCAATTATGCCTTTTCCCAGAACTTTGCTTGCAACTTTGTTTGCGCCAGTAACTTCACTGGATTCTCTATTATTTTCTTCGTAAGTCTTGAATAGATTATGGTCTTTACAAATATGAATGGTTGCTCCAGTATCGAGCCACCAATTATTATCAATGCCATTAACGGAGTTTGCCTCTTGTACAACTGCCACAAGCTTTTCTTCGACCACATTCGCTTTTTGTTGTTTCTTCCGAAGATGACAGCCTCGGGCATAGTGGTCGGGTTTATTACAATAGTAATAGGCACCCTTTCTTTTGCTGTTCTTGGAATTATTTTTCGTCTTAAACCGTGTTTCATTCTTAGGTTTCAACTTTTCAATTATTTCAACATTATTTACCTTAGATTGAGACTTAGTATGCGGATTACCATATAGTTCTCGTTTATAAGAATCCTCTTCAATACGAAGATGATGTTGTAAACCGTCTAAATCACAGTCCATTTCCATATGTTCCTATGTTTTCTTATAATCATTCCAAGAATCAGGGAGTATCGAGATAATAACTCCAACAACAAATGATTCAGGGAGATCGATACCGACATCTTTATGTTGATTCACCAACAATAATATTTCACTCACTTGTTCAACTATGGACTTGTTGGCGACCATTTTGAAATCCGTAAAATTACATATAAGATTTTTTTTTACTTGCCTCGGATATGCGATACTTTCTCTCCAATGCAGTCCAGACGTCCTTTGCAGTTTCCAAGGTTCTATGAGCGTTGTAGACTGGAGTAGACAATGCATTCATAATGTGCCCTCTATATAGAAAATCGTCCTCTTTACGCTTTGCACGTTTTCCTTCAGAGCAGCAACTTCCATATCGGTTTACTCCGATATAACTTCCAATCCATCTTCCAAGATGTGGAACAATTTGATAGTGATCAGAAAGAACTTCGTGGCCTCTTGCTAACGAGTGAAATTTTCACCGTCAAGTCGCTTCATTTTAGTCAAATGTTGATTCATCACTTGTAGTGCGCTCAAACCTTCCATGATTGAACTATTGTTTGAAAATTTGTTGGGGATTTTGCGGTTTGAGACTATTGGAGGAAGATGAATGTCGTACTTCAGACTCTGAGGATCTATGTAGTAGATTCTTTCAGACAATACTTTAACCCACTAGGTACAAACGGGTCATCGAACTATCGACTTTCAGGATTCAACGAATTCTTGGAACAACGAAATCGGATTCAAAGTGTATTGATCTGATCAAGAACACTCTGATTTTGATTACCTGATGATGCAAGAAAAGAATAGAATGAAGATAAGAAGAGGATCAACTTGCAATGCTTTTAAATTTGCAACACCTTGAAGGCATTACAAATCTAAATGGCGTTGCAAATCGATAGAGGAGGAAGAAGATGATTTTAGAATTATTCTGAAATGAATTCGGCAAGCCTACTTATATGCGGTGAAAGGAGGCATCCGTTGGCCAAGCGTCGCGACCATTTGTAACGGTCGCATCTCTTCATTTGCAACATTCAAATTCAAACGTCGCGTCTGTTCATCTGCAACCATTTAAAAACGTTGCTAATTCGCGCCTAGATTTGAATTTCATTGGGGTCTATAATGGGCTGAAATTTTGCCCGTTATAGTATATAAAATCTATACAAAAATATTGCAATCGGATCCGAGACCCGCAACCCGTACCCAGCTAGGTTCGATTCGGTCGGTCGGATGGGCGAAGGTGGCGACGTGCGCGTGTGTGGTATAGTGATGCATGGCCTCCCTCCTCACAACAAAGTAAGCATTTGGGTGCTCCAAGGCTCCAACACCTTCATGAGAAGGTTACTTAAGTAGTGGCATACCTTCCTATCTTCTACAATTTGGGACTAATCCCCCACACCATTCTCTTTTTTTCTTCCCTCTTCAAAACAAACCCATACCCCCAAAAGATATTTTGAAGATTTCACAATAGGGCGCCAATGGTGTATGAGACGTGGGTGGTGGAGGTGAAGTTGTCAAGGGGATGTGCTCATTTTTCTTCTTCTAGTTATTGGTTTTCAAAGAACGAGAGAGAAGGAGGATCCAGATTTGCATGGGGGGAGGAGGGCAGTTCAACAAGATATGGTGGGCGGATCTCAGGCAAAGGGCAGAGGAGATAACCGACAGTGGGCTGTGGTTGCGCTAGTTTGCAAGGAGGATGGCAAGCCGATTTTTTTGAGGAGGAGGAACGTGAAGGGATGGGTTGATGGTGAAGGTTTGAAGAAGATGAAAAGTCTCTTTCTTTAAAATATTTTTTGGTTCTTTCTTTTCTTCCATACCTTATTTCTTGCTTTTTATTCATTCATATCATTTTGAGAATTTCAAAATGGAAAGCAAGAAGACATGGGAAAGAGGGGAGCTACATGATGTTTTCATTCTCTAAACGATGCAACACATGTTAATCAAATCCAAGAATGCTAACAAGTGTTTAAAACTTTGTATATTATTTATTTATTTTAAATAAATTTTTTCTCATTTTAGAAGATATATATACAAATTCAAATAAAAGACAATATACGTAAGAACATATTGAAAATAGTAAAAAGAGAAAACATTATAATGCTGTCCTCTCCAATAATCTCTTCTAATTCTCACTCAAACATCATAACTCGTTTAGATTTTTACCACAGATCTTCCAAACCTCTTGATTTATCTTCGTTACGACAACATGCAAGTGGAGCTCAGTCTTCTACTCAAAGCAAAGGTCGAAGTACAGATCTGGGATCTAGAGTTGATTTTCCAGATCTAGTACCAACTGCGTAGGCAAGTTCCACTCTGAATAATTCTTTTCAAGCTAAAAAGTGGATCGAAGTAATTTCAGAGAATAACATGCATCAGAATGTTATACAACTAGATTATTATGAACCTTGCATTTAGGAAAATCTCAAAATAGCAGTCATTAGTGATAATTTACTGAATAATGCCATGGAAAAATAGAATAACTCGATTGTTTTTTTACGTGTATTGAAACAACCCCTATTATAACTTCCTAAAAAATTATATTGATTGGACTTGGCAACTGAAAGGTAGTTATCATTTATACTCGTGTTACAATGGATTTTTCATTATTAAATGTGAGCTAGAAGAGGATATTGAAAGAATTTTATCTTCAGGACCACATTTCTACGATAAAAGGTTATTTTTTATGAAAATATGGTTCCCTCGAATGAAGTTAACAAAGGAATTTCTTAATTCCTTTCAGATTTGGATCAAGTTACCTAACCTAGATCTTGATTTCTGGTCGGTTGTAGCTATCAATAGGATAATTTCTATATTGGGTAAGCTCTTCGTGTGGATAGTGTTACTAAGAATGCATGTCGAATGTCCTTTGCTAGAATTTTATTTGAGATTAATACAGATTTTACATTCCTTGGGTCAATTCAAGTTCAATATGAAAATGGGATTTTAGTGTGGCAAAAGGTGATTTACGAATGGGTTACCTATGCATGTTCAGTATGTAAAGTATTTGGTCATAATTCAGATATGCATAAATATGTTAGAGTTTGGGTTGAAAAAAGTTCTAACACAAACAGTAAGATGGAATTGGATTGAAAGTTGGATATCCAAGACAAACAAATGATTGATAATGTTAGGGATGTATCTTTGAATCAGAGAGGTGATGCTGAATATAAGGTGAATGTGGTTTTATATTACACAAGTTTGGGGATAATGAGTGTTTTCCTTCTATAGGAATGTGTATTGATAAGAATAGTCAGGGGAAAATTGTCGTTCATTCTAAAGAAGTAAATGTTAACAATGTTTCCCTACAAGAAGTTAATGCTCAGAGTAATATGTACAATAAGGAGTATATTAGCTCTGGAGATAAGGATATAAATGATAATAATTTAGTGAGATGCAATGATAATCAGTTTTTTGATGTAGCTATTACCTATGTTTCTTTAATTGATGAGTCCGACAGTTCCGCAAGTAGTTTCAAAAAGAGAAAGGTTAAGTTTCAAAACAAGAAAATTCAAAGGAAAAGGGCAATTGGTATTTGATGAACCGCTGGTCGGGACTAAACCTGAATGGATTAAACAGATCTCACAGATTCAGACAAGGTCAAAGTCTAAGAAAACAAAGGATGAAAGGGGTACTACCAGTGGTGTTAAGTGTGGAGGTATTTCCAAGAAATGATTAGTTGATTGTACTGTATGTTTTGTCTTGCCCCAAGCATTTTCAGTTTTGTGTGAATGATGGTTTCTTTAGTGGGATCTTTGTTTTGGAGGAGCTTTATTGTTCATCTGCTTGTTACCAATGATGTTTTGTGTGTGCATCATCTTATTAGTATGTTTCTAATCTAGAACGGCTTGGTCTCTTCTCTGTTTGATGGGCTTTGTTGATATTTAGGGCCTCCGCAGTTCTGACATTATATGGGCTTTGCAGTGGTGGTGTTTCGTTTATGTTTGTGCTATCTGTATTTATATGTTTGTGTGGTATGTTGTAGTATGCATTTGTGTTGGCTTTTTCTTTTTTAATTTGTTCGTAAAGTATTTGTCATTCCGTTGTTTTTATTTTTGGCCAGCTCAATTGTTCTATAATTCTTCTTATTTTAATTTAAGTACCGTTTTATGTCAAAAAAAAGACAATATACCTGCAAAAGGATCCAGATCAGGTACGAGACAAGATACACTAAGGACCGACAATTTCAGTTTTAGCACGTTTCGGCATAAAACACCTACAATGGACCAACAAATGTCGAAATTTAGAAAAATGAAAAATGACGTTTTCTTCATAATGCAGTCTAGTATTTTTAGTTCAAATTCGCTCAACTTGAAACAACGTTTTATTTGTAGCGATTTATTAAATGTTTAATTAAATTCATGTGAGTGGAACAAACTTGCGTATTTTACTATGAAATTCATTACTTTGCTGTGTCTAGTTGGGTGTATCTCAAATATTAAATTTTGGAGTTTTATTTGAATTTTAAAATTTTATTATTATTTATGATATATTGGTTGTCGCTACCGTAAATCAATCGTCAAAAATCGATTCAAACGGAGCGAGCAAACTATGGCGCTTTCAATATATATATATATATATATATATATTACAAGGTCGATCAGTTTTTAAAGTGACCCCAAACACTTATTATTATAACAAATAATAATTACAAATGTCACAGGAGATTGGCAAGTTATCAATATACTACATTCGGTTTTTAAGGTGGACCATCTACCACAGACGTTTATAAAGTGGAACAACCATTACTACTATCCTAACTTACGGTACAGGAGCTAAACATAGTGTTTAGACTACAATTACATACCTACACATGGGTTCGCAAGTTACATGAAAACAGAAAATAGCCTAGAAACTAAATCAGCAATTAAATTAAAATACACTGTCAACATTAAACTGCAATTACACCAAGAGCATACATTCAGCATGTTACATTAAGCACTACACAGTTTCCAATTGTGTACAGGTTCATCTTTCCTACATCAACTCAATCACCCAGAAAAACTACCATAATCTCGCATGCTTCAGTTGAAACACCGCCCAGATAGGTAACATCTCAACATGAAGAACATCACAACCTCCAAGCCCCAAAGGAAAACCAAACTCACACCACGCTGCTTCCTACAGCCCAAAGCCAAACAACACCAATTCATACACCTTCAAGACGACAATCTTAAACACAAACATTCGAACTCCTCGCATTACACCAACAGATCTCAGGATAGCCAAGCAATTTCTATACTAGATCACCATGCCAGAGACTAGCCTCTGCTTCCCCTCAGTAGACACAGTAAATAAAAAAAATATGGAGTAAAGCATACAGTGCTGGAGATCGATGAAGTCACGTAAAAACACTAAGAGCACGATGAAACATAGCACCAAGGTCACTCCGTGAAGGGAATGAAACTTCAATTGACTAGCAAGTCGAACCACTATAAAGGAAACAAAAAACCCCAAAATCGCAACCCACACAAGATAGTCGCAACAAACACCAGACCATCCCGTTCCACCTAAGCATGTCAATCGGGCGGGGCAAGCACGGGTAGTACCCTCCATCACCCGCCCTATTGGGTAATATTTTTCCCCGTGCCCTCCCCATACCCGCACGGGTACCCATTAAACGGATTTTAAAAAAGTTGCGGGTATTCATGGGTATCCGCGCATATCCACGGGTACCCATGATATTTTGTTCAATTTGGTTTTTAACCATCTGTTGAAATTGTTTAAAAATTCATTTGGTATAAGAAAACAATTTAGGCCAGGCTTGAACTTTGGCAACGTGTTGCTTGGATTTGGTAACGTATTGATATAAACCAGTAAGGATGAGTGAAGAAAGAATTTTAGCAGAATATTTTGAATTTGCTGAAGAAAGCAGAATGTTTGGAGAGAAGAAAAGACGCGTTGCTTTCTGGATTGGAATTTGAAACAATTAATGTGAAATTTGACAATTTGTAACTAGTATATATAGGGTTTTAATTAGCAGCATGCATAGTTATTACAAATATCAATAGCTGCTTATAAATTGTTCGATAAAAGCTGCGTACAAGTACCTAATAGCCAACAACCATGATTTTTATATTGGAAATAAATCACACTCATTACGGGTACGAGTACCCGTGGACACGGTTATCTTACTATCTGTACCATTCTATTAAATAATGAATATTAAAAAATCATTTATTTTATCCATGAGTACCCATTTAGCTATCTGTTTCATGCCTATGACGGATTTCATCTATGGGTAATCACGGGTATGGATGTTTTTCCCATCCTAATTCCACCTAACAGAGGTCAGACAACACTAGACATAATTTCACCAAGCAATGAATGTGGACAAATTCGCTTGGATACCTAAAGTTGCACATTATAGGAATTAGGTCAACAGGGATGTCGCGACAAATAATTAGGTAGTCAATGACTTGGAGAATGATGTTGCTTGGGAGGGACACCACACTAGTCAGAGAAGGGATCTAGAAGGATTGGGAACAAGGAAAGAAAGTAGGGAGAAGGGACGATGAAAAATGAAAGCTTAGAGAGATCAGGTTCCAAATCTAAAAAACATATCTAAAAATTAGGGTTCAGGAAAAATGCCCACGCAGGCGAACACAAGGCTGAGATTGAAGAGGAGTTGAAGCCGTTTGGATCAATAAGGATGATGTAACAACCCAGATTTTTAATTGTTAAGTTTAGATTTAAAATATAATAAGGAATCTGTTTATTAAACAGAGTTTGGACGTATAATTTATATTTAATTGAAAATGAGCTTGTAACGTCGTGTTAGTTCGTAGTTTTACGTTTGAACTTTAATTGAATATAGAAAATCCAATATAAGTCGGAATTCTTTGAAACAAGAATCGTTTGAATTTATTTGATTATAATTTTCTAATGAAAGAGGAAAATCAAGATATCATATTATAGATTTTGAGTTATGTTCAAATTAAATTTTCAGAAAGTCGCTATGGAATCTTTTATAAACCATAGCGATAGTTAAATAAATTCAATTTGATTCTAAATGAATTTGTACGTAACTTGAGATAATGATCGAATTAAGACGCGAAACCAATTCCGTTGAATTCGTATTGACGTTTAGTGTCAGGATATGTATATAGTTCGTTATTTTTGAAGATCAGATAACTTGGTGTCCAAAATAGCATCGTTTTACATATAAAATATCATTTCGGGGAACTATCTCGGAATGCGATGAAACTTGTGTCACTGGATCTGCATTACTAAGTTATTTTAGTATTTAGATTTTCGTATCGATCGGATTTACCGTCTGATTGTGCGAATGGTAAACGCATAGATTTTTATTTAATCCATTATATTTTATCAATTTAATATGGAACTTAAGAATAACCAATTTTCAAACGTTCTTGGATTTCAACGAAATCAATTTTATAAAATTCGTAGTGATTAATTATTGAAGGATTTCAAATTCCAAGTCAATTGGATTTACTTTGTGATCGTACGCAATATAAACGCGTATCGATTCACGTTGTGAATTAAAAATGAAATTTTACAAACGATCTCAAAATTCGACGAGACCTGTTCCATCCTGTTCGGAATATTAAATTATGCTAGGACTACAATTTTCATCCCGATCGTAGGTCGAATGTGATATTCTAAGAATGAAACTTAGGGCATAAGTTTCATAAAATAATATAATAATATATTCCTTCCCCTATATATATCCAACCCAAACCCTTATTTCTGGCCAAATTTCTTGCGTGGTCAACAGAAAATTTCCACCTCCACCAATGTTTTAACGACAGAGAACTTTCGAAAATTCTTCCTCCAATTTTTGCAAATTCATTCACCTATTCAAAAATCCCTCAACCATAAAATTCTAGAGCTTATCGAGAGCTATCATCTGAATGGTGGTGATCGGATATTAGTTGTCGTGGTGGCCAGAATCGAGATAAGAACATTTGTAAGTTGATTGTTGGCGATTGACGAAGTTTGGCAAGGGGATACTGGAGTCGAAGGTGGAGGGGTTATGGGACATCGATCGATGGTGTTGGATGACCCTCAAGTCAATGGTGATGGGTGTGGCAGCATTGTGATGGATTTGAAGCGTGCATGATGTTGTTTTGAATGGTAGCAGGAATAAAGGAAATAAGTCAGGTCGTGTTTTCTAATCGAAGTAACTAGTTAAAAAATTAATGCTTAATTATGAGTTAATTATTAATTTAAAACCGCAAACTTATATTATTTATAATTCTCACATAGTTATCAGAATTGAACCAAACAAGTTGCATTGAAATTGTGATGACGAACACTACATTCTACAGCAGGTTTTAAGAAAGTAGGAAGCAGTTGAAAATTTTAGTTAAGTTAAACATTTGTTTAATTTAAATGATACCAAATCGCTACAGCGATATATGCAATCAAGTGAGTATAACTTACTCAGTTTGACCCACTTATATTTCATATAAGTCGAGGTTTTTATCTATGTGCAATGATTGTTGATTGTTTGATGTATGCTGAACATATATATATATATATATATATATATATATATTGGATGGATTGGTTAAGTTAAACGTTCGCTTAATTTAATTGAAATCAAATCGTTATTTTAATGATTAATACCAAATGAGATAACTTACCTTGTTGGTCACGTTTATAGTAAATAGTAATATAAGCATACTAAATTGAAAGACGGATGCTTGGATTATTGTTATTGGTTGATCGTTGAAAATTATATGTGTATATTGAATTGAATGATATTATTTTGAGATAACGTGTTTGTAATGCAAGAAAAGACAGGTCGGATGGATCCAATAGGATTCCTCACTAATATTGATAATGTTTATCATATATGATGGATATATTTGTTGGGTGTGAAATTGGATGACACAAACCATTTTTTCATAATTTAGTATTTTAGCAGTCGTTTCGCTTTTTAATACCATCGTTATAATAAGAAATTTTTGGAATCGATTTTAAATCAAGTCTAAAACGTTTTAAGATTCATACTTTTTTGTGACGTTGATTTACATTAGGCGAATCGACGAAGCTTAAGTTATAAAAAATTATTTTTTTATAGTTAGAGTAAAATTTTAAAATTTTATTTTATAAGTTACATAAAAATATATGTTTGTGAATAAATCGATATTTATGACTGATTTTTATAAAAATAATTATAAATAAACTCTTATGTCTTAAATAAATTTACAAGCAGTTTTTCAGTTTTTTCAAAATAAACTCTGAGGTTAAAGCTACGTCTTTATAGTCGATTTGATATAATAAGGTTAATTTTGAAATATTATTAAGTTATGGTTAAGTGTTTTATAACTGGTCGTTTTAATAAATTGAAGTGACATAACGGTCGCGTAAAGGACAAGAAAATATAGTAAAAGAAAACTATAAGATTTCAAGTGAATGGAATATAAAGTATAAAGGGAGTTTGTAAATGAGATGTGTGAAATAACAAATTTCACATTTTAAGTGGAATAGTAAATGGAATTTGATGTGATATTATAATTAATATCAGTTTTAGAGTTAAGAAATTTTATTTATCTTAAGATAAAATGTTGTCGATTAAGGTGTAAGAGGTAAATAGAATACCCCAACTTGAATGACTTCACTATAATCAAGGAATGATATTAGTTTGTAAATGGTAGAAGTCATTGAAAATGGTTTATTATTTCCATAAGAGAAATATTGCAACATATTTGCAAGATTTTGAGGTGTAATTGGAACTATTGGATTTTTAAAGTAAACAATGTATAATGTGGCGTTGTTTGGCCCAAGTATAAAGTTTACCCTTCAGTTAAGTATATAATACTATTTTCTATGTAACGGAAACAGTACGATTTTCCAAAGGTAAAGTTATAAATGGAAATACATATATAAGTTAAATTGTATTGAAAAGGATTATAAATTGGATTTCCAATAAAAGTAATCGTCAAGTAAAAGTTTAATGTCGATAACGAGACTTAAGAACATGTTAAGGAAAGGATATCAACTATTGTAAAGTGTTGGTAAAATTGAATACAAATGTTATGTTAAAATGTTTGATTTACAAACATGTATTTTTATAAAATGGTTTATTTTTCTCAGTTTTAGAAAATAAATAATGGTTAGTGCAAATGTTTTGCAAATGATAGGTTATAATGGAATCTGATAAAATAAATGTGAAATCAGATCATTTCGAAATATTAGAAGGTGGAATGGATACATATAAAAAATGGACAATTGGTTTGTTAAGGTTATGAAATGATATTTCAAAATAAAGTTGGAAATGATTAGTTGAGATTATAATGGAATATAATCGTTTAAAAATTGTAAGAGGGAATTAAATCGAACTTCGAGATTGTTAGAGGAAATTATGAATTATTTCTTAAATAATGTTCAAATGATGATTTGAATAATATTTTAATTTATTTTTCCTAAGTGTCGGAAAGGAATTTTGGAAATATATTTGAAGTATAAACCAAATGAATTCCGACAGGGAAGTGGTTTGAAAATATATTTTAACATATGGTAATTAGATTTCGATTATGATATTTGAGTTGCCGTAATGATGTTTTACATGAAATTTGTTGAACCCAAAGTGTGGAGTATATATATGAATTGTTTCTAAAGTATTTAAATGGTTTGAGAATACTCTTATGTTAAAATAAGAAATGAAAAACTATGTTCGAAATATTGAAAGATTTAGAATTTTTAATTAATGGATGGTTAATTAAAGTGGCCAAGTGATATTGTGTACTAAACCAGTGAATTCATTTTTCATAGTTGAACGGATGTTTATTTTGATAATTAAATAACCGACTATCAAATCTGGCGTATTATCGATTGTTAGTACGGAAAGACCAGGATCGAATTACATTCGAATACCATTCCGACCAGCAAATATGTAAACGTGGAAGAATCAAATGCTAATTGAGATAGAGCAATTGAAGACCGTGGATCTTCATAAAACAGAAGAACTACTTAAAATCTCTAGGTCGCTCCCGAAGATATACTATAACAATCCAGATTTTAAGAACCAATTTAAAATTTTTATTTTAGATATTTAAATGGATTTTGAATATTCAAAATGATGTATTTTAAATAATAAAGACTAGAAATTTAATTTGAACATAATTAGAACGTATAAATTTAGTTTAATTATAAAACGAGCCTGAAATGGCGCGATAGTTTGAAAATTCGATTTTAAACTTTAAATGAATGTACAGAATTCAAAATAAATCGGATTTCAGTAAAACTAGAAATATTTAAATTTGTTTAATAGTATTTTTCTAAAGAATGTGAAAAACATAGATTTCATAATGTAAATTGAAAGCTATGTCCAGTTAAAATTTAAAATAGCCGCTATGGAATTTATATATTATATATATAGCCCTTAAAACTGGCCAATTTGCAAACGACCTCCGTTTTCGATGAAACCGCTTTTGTTGGATCCAAAATGTCAAATTATTGCTAGTTTCCGATTTTCATAATTTTTGGAATTAATATGTGATCGTGGCAAATTAAAACATATTTTGTCAATTTCAGTTGAATTGGATCGACCAAAAAATGGCCATTTTTCAAACAATCTCCAAATTCGATGAAATTATAGGACCGTATCATCAAATCATAGCTAGATTTATTTTTAGGGAATTTTTTGAAGTCAGTATGTGGCCCCGGTAAATTAAAATGTATGTTTGAATTCAATATATAATGATTTATATTTTAATTTAAAGAAAAACTGATCGAAACGGTCGAATCGGCTTACGGGACATATCCCATTATGTTCGGAATGGGAGTATTTAGCTAGGAGCGATAGTCATTGGGTTTAATTTGGAGTCCGAAGTGGAAAGCAAGCAATTTGGAATAAAATAATAATTAAATATTTGTATAAATACCTAAGAAAACCTTAGTTTTCCCCCACAAATCAAATTCGCCGCCAGAAGCTTTTCTAAGGGCCGAAATCATTCTAATTTTGATCCTAAATACCTCTCAATCTACTAAGAATCAACCTATGCTTCTGAAACAAAAATTGAAGAACCCTTTTAGATCTTTCATTCCATGTGACTACGATCGGATCTCGTGAAGAATTATGTGCGATTTCAGTGCTCAAATGAGCCGAGTTCGATCACAAATTACGAGGAGTAGGGGCCTGCGAGTTCATCGGGGTTGTTTGCGGTGGGGAAGCTGGCCAAGGCGGTCGACGTGGCGCAGGCGGATCAGTGGATGGTGGCTCGAGTAGAGGCGCGACAGGCTTTTTGTTTCAGCTACGGTGGGTTCTTTACTCGTTCCAGGAACGAAGATGATGAAGGCGGCCTCGATCTGTTTGGAAAAGAAATTAGCCCTAATTATTGTAATTAGTGAATATTATTTATTTTAAAATCTTTTCAAATTTGTAACAAACATATTTTCTTCATACGGTATCAGAATTTCGTGAATTCAGATGCGTAGGGATCATGGTGAAAAACACTACAACATATAATGGGTTGAAACATATTTGGAGCTAGTTAGAAATTTAGGCAAATTCAAACCCGAACTGTACCAGAATCGCCAGTTAAAGGCTGACGGAGTGGAACACAATGTGAGAACTCTTTCTCACTCAAACTAGTTTACAATTAAAAATGTACTAGGTTGCAGATGGGGCTTAGTAGCTCCTAACACTATTTATTGTACAAACGATGGATATTTGTTTGGATTGATTGTGGTTGTGAAATTGACTGTATTATGGATGTAAATATTCATGTGATTTAATAAAATGTTTAATCATTAAAAATATCATTTTTAATGTGTAATAAAATTATATAAAATAGTCATGTGTTGAAATAAATATTCATTTACAAATCAGCGATTTGTTTATGTACATTAACCAACATTGATTGGGACGATAAATTTTACACATGGCCAACTGCACAAATAAAATCCGTGTTTGTTGATTGAAACCCCACACGGGTATTGGGATGATATTTGACGTACACTAATCCCAATTGTTTAGCTATATGTCAATGGATGGGTTGACAGACTGTATAAACGTTATCTATTTATTTTAATGCTTATATAGTGGTAAAATGCACTCTGGATGTTATATGAATTTTTGATGATCGTTTATCATTATCGTTGTATACATGTGATGTATGAAATCCATATAACTGAAATTATATGGTAATTAATTGAGTTTGATTGCAATTCAGAATTAACGAATATTTTTAAATAGTATCCAATGTATAATCAAAATCAAATATTTTGAAAATATTATCATTTAAATATTATAATGATAAGAAATATTCAATTTTGATTTGAAAATTGAATTGAAGTATAAATCGTTTTAAAATGGATTTAAAACGAATTTATTAAGAAATATTCAATTTTGATTTGAAAATTGAAATGAAGTTGAAATTGTTTTGAAATGAATTTAATACGAATTTATTAAGAAATATTCAATTTTGATTTGAAAATTGAAATGAAGTTGAAATTATTTTGAAATGAATTTATTAAGAAATATTCAATTATGATTTGAAAATTGAAATGAAGTAGAAATCGTTTTAAAATGAATTTAAAACGAATTGGTTAAGAAATGTTCAATTTTGATTTGGAAATTGAAACGAAGTTGATATCAGTTTGAAATGAATTTATAAAATACGTTTTAAATGGAAATTGATGAAATATATATAATATATATTATATATATTAATGGCTTGAATAGAACGCGTCGCGCTGCGACTGTTCGCGAATTTCAACCATTAACTTCGAATGGACATTACGGGAGATCGGACCGTCGGATTCTCCTAAAACCGGTACAGTTGGGTTCGATCGAAAAGAGTTTTCCAATGAATATATGTGATTTGAATTTGAACGATTGGATTTGGAATTATGTCCAAATCAAATTTGGAAAATGTCGTTATGGATGCAGTTCGGTGGCCGTTATTGGAAACCGACAGTACGGTCCTTGATAAAATTATTAAAAATATTAATAATTTGTGTGAAATCATAATTAAAGATTTGGGAAAATTTTGGATGAAAGATTCCAAATTTGAAAAGATAAAAATATATTTTTGTCAAAATGAATGAATTATTAACTAGTAAGATAATCCAACGTTTTAAATAAATAAATTGGATTTGTAAATGGTTTTGAAATAACCAAAATTTTCCATTGTATAAATTGGAATGGATTTGAATAGAAATCATCTTAGGGATATTTTAATATTGGATTCTGTGACTATATGGATATTGTGGAGGAACTCGGAAGATATATATATATATATATATCGTTATTCGCTATACGATATGTGTTGTTTTCAGAATTTGATATTGAATATAAGCCGATATAATTTCTATTCAGAGCCTTATATTTAATATCAAATTGGATTTTGGGTTTGTCGTGAATGGTGTCTTCAATAACACTGTTCTTAAACCCCGTGTGAAAAGAATAAATCTTTTAATTAAGATTATTAGAGTTTCCAATTATATTTGGTAATTGGAATAAAAATGGAATGTGATTTTGGGTTTATCATGAACGGTGTTTTAATCAACATTTTTCTTTAACCCAATTAACAGTGAAATTTGATTTAGAATTTATAAATATTTTTATTAAGACTTAATGGAATTTTCCAAAGTAAAGTTTTCCAATTTAATAAATTGGAATGGAATGGAATTCGATTTGGTAATAATCGAAGTGAGCTTCTGTGGAGGAGGACTGTTAATATATATGGAATTTAAAAGGCTTTGTTGTTATTCTTATACTATTAGTCCGATACAGAAATTGATATCGATTATATATTGATCTGTTTTCCATGAAGATTCCACAATTAATGGAATGTGATTTTGGGTTTATCGTGAACTGTGTTTTAAACGACATTAGTTCTTCAACCCAGTTAAGGACAAGGTTTATTTCCTAAATTTGAATAATCATTACATAATGATTGTTGGAAGGTTCAAACTAAGTGGAGTTTTAATGAATCTTTAATTAGATTGAAATGTGAATGTGATAATTTAAACTATCAAATTTGGGAAATGATCGAGAATGGAGTATCACTAGTTTTTCTCCAGGCGATAATTTAATCTTTAATTGGATTTGAACATGAAACAGTAATTTATTTTACCGATAACACCGTCGTGTTAAATATGAAGTATTACCAGTTTTGCTCCATGAATGAATAGGTTGGGATTGGGAAATAAAATAAATGATTACTTCGGTAAGGTTCGCTAATCCCGACTAGTTTGGAAAACCTTAATTTGGTTTAAATTGTGAAAAGAATATTTGAATAAAATAATATTCTGGATTGGAATGAGGCGTATGTTGTGTTTTTATAGCACTTGTTTATAAGATATGCGATTTATTCGAAAAGACCAGGTTTATCCCATTCTGAATAATTGATACGACGATAAGTCGACGATGAAGACGGTGGTTGAAGACCGGAGATCTTCACATCATTTGGATAATTACTGATGTCTTGATTGGGAGGCATCCCAAGGCAAGGTAATAAGTGGTGATCGTCCAAACGTACTTGGAGATCGACCGGATATGCGAAGGCCTCTCTCTTGTATTGGACATATGGGACAAGGAATAAGGTGCCTCTAGTTTCGTTCAGACCCAGAACAGATTTGCAAATGGATGGTATGTCTAACATTGTATTCCTTTATACTGTATTCGTTGATCTCTGCTAAATACATCTGTTTGGTGGCGGAAAATTTATTATCTTGCTTAACACCCTTCTCTAAGATGTATGAGCTTAGAGGTTATATATCGACAGAAATCAGTGGTACGGTATGGAGTGACAGTGTGGCATGCTGAGTGGCATGTGATCAAGGCTTTTGATGAAAAGCAGAGCCTTGTGGTTGATGATCAAAGCACGACTTTAAATAGCATAGCTTTGTGTATAACGTTAATTCGCGAGCCTCATACCCCAGTGTGAACTTGAAACGGGAGAGGACCTCAGGGAGGGCATGCGTTTCTTTCTAACAAGGAGTGGTGTCATGGTATGGAGCTCAGCCATTTTACTCACGTGGATGTTGCATATTATTTGATGGATAGCGAGGTACCTCGGACATATGGTCACTACGGGGCCGATGGACTTAATGGTCGGTATACTAACCAGATTTATGCCCCATAGGTTGTGAAACGTATTGTTTAGGAATTATAATCCACTAGCGTAAGTGTGGATTGGCCCTGATGCTCGGGGTGCAGTTGCCGATGAGCCTGAGACATGGTAGGCTAGATTGTCTCGAATTCGGTAAGGACGATCCCTTGCCTTGGTTCAAGATGGAATCCAAATTCCAATACGCAATTCTATGGTTTTAATTGTAGAAATAGTATGGCGACATAGTGGGATGGGGCGCTTATGTCGTCTGTGATTGATACATTTATATTTGAAGTTGATTTTGACACTATATACTTATAGTAATATCAAAATGATTTGTTTTTAAACGTATAAAGCATTCTTTGGCTATTATAAGGTAAAACTCTATCCTCCGGCTTGCGTTGCATTGTGTGATGGGACATGAGTCTTATAACAGCTTCATTTTCTTTAATTAGCATTGCGCTGTTTGTTTTATGCACTAGTATTCTTGGGAGAAAACCCGTTTCGTGTTACACGACATGGTTCCTTGACTTACCTGATTTTAAAGTAAAGTTTTAAATAACTGTTCTAGTTCTCACACCAGTCACATGAATGATCTGGAGTTTACTGTTTTAACCTAAACTATGGGTTCCCTTATTTTCCACACGGGCAGCTAGTAGTTTTGGTTTTGCAGATTTCTATTTTACAGGATCCTGGTTTATAGCTGGAGCTATATTCAGAAGGCTCTGTATCCATGTATCTCTTTCAGTTGTATTTGTTAATGTATTTCAGCTATGCATTGTATTAATTTTCCGCTGCTTTGTAATTTAAATCTATGATATTTTACAATGTGTAACATTTATTTATACTCTGCTATATTCTTGTACTCTGATGTAATTGTTGTAATAGTAATGGAATGTTCTTCTGTTTGTGTTTCTGATTTGTCTTGTTCTCAACTCAATCCATTGTTTTCCATCTCTTCGGAGATCGGGGGATTTCGGGTCGTTATATATACTGTGCTTCTGTCGTGGTTGAAATCTATGGATTGTAAGGACTATTGGATACTGATCCATAAGGTGATTCTTATGATGTGGTAGGAGAGTGATTTGGTTCATTCTGTTCCTGGATGACTTGTATCGATGAGTATCTGACAGAGTATTTTCAAAGGATCATGTACATTGATTTCCTCAAACGTACTTCTATTTGGTGGCGGAGAAGACACCTTCTCTTAGCTTAGCCCCCAAAGTATTTTTGTGGATGTCAGTTTGTGATCTGGCGAATCTATTAGTGTGTCATTCAAAGTAAGTGATGATGTGATGTTCAAAAAGATAATCGTAACCTTAAGCCTCATCAACCAGGAATGACACAAATCGGGCAGGCAACATGGCTATGTGGGTCGCTCCCATTAGGATGTATTATCACCATCTAGAGAAAATTCATTTGTTTCTTCTATCACTTTTATATCTTCGAATAACAGTTATGTGGGCCCAACCATTGGTGATAATATATTATGTACACTCAAGCGGAATGAGTGGACAGTCATGTGTATCCGAGTTGCAAGATGTTCCTATTGAACCCAACATATTCCTCTCTAGAGATACACTATCGTAAGATGGTCACATGCCTTGTCATAGTTGGAATCCATTCTCTAATAAGTGTCATGTGTTCTTTGATTATATACTAAGTATGTGGAGCGTGAGATGCAAACGTTTTGCTGGACGGTTATATATTTAATTTAGACACTGTTATAATATCATAACAGTTTTGATAAAAAAAAAATCTGGGTTAACGTAAGATAAAAACCATTTATGTTTATGTGTGGACTGGTCTTACGAATATCCTTTTCTTTCAAAAAGGTTTTTTATCCTTAAATCAGTTGGATGATGCCTATAAACTTAGTGAGTTTGGTCTATGTCGTTTGCAATGCTCGGGTAAGACCGAGTTTTTCTACAGGTTCAGGATAGGATGCTACGAACTTCAGAAGACACGCTGGAGGAGATCAGACGTATGATATATATTTAGTATTTATTCCGTTGTGTGTTGTATATGAGGACATGTTGTTATAACCATACAGATGTATTGGTTGTCTGATGTACTCTGATGAATGTAAGTATTTATACAAGTTCTTTAAAAATATTCATTTCTCTGTTATATTTATTTCCATTGCGATGTGAGACTCTGTGTTGTGTTAGTTAGTTAGATCCTTCTTCTTTTATTTTATTCTTCACTTTCTTTCTCACCCTTTAATTTTCTTTCAAATAATCATATGGAATTTTCGATACTTGGGTTTTGAAAAGTAAAAGTAATACGGGATTTGGAATTATTGTAGAAATTCGAGCATCGAATTTCTACGGGTCATTACAGTGGTATCTGAGCATAAGGCTTAGTGATAACCTTGTCTCTATGGCGTAACTCAATAGTGATGGGTTAGTAATATCCTAGATTGAGTTTTAGTGTATATATATGAGAGCGTGTATTTGTAATTGAATATAAAATTATTTTTCCTAGTATTTTGTAAAGAAGGTAAATGGAATAATTTTGCCCAAATAATATTTTTATATACGTACATAATTTTCTCAAATTGAAGCAGCATTGGTTTGTTTGATTGATTTGAATGCAATTCAAATGGGATAAGAAATTTTAATGGTTTAATATAACCAGATGAAATTTCACATGTAGAATTTATGAATGCGAATTTTAATATGGAATTGAATGAATTGGAATTTAACTTAAAGATAAGTTAAACGAAATTAGAAGGGAAAATGGATGATTTTTTGGAATGAAAATCAGAAGATGAAAGTGAAATAATTGAAAGATAAATTAGTTAATTGAATACGAAATGAGAATCAACCCGGTTAAGTAAAGAAGCGGGTGAATTAAATTTTTAATTGGATAAAAATTTTGGGATAAATGAAGGTGTAATTATGACTAACAAAAATATGCTAAGTGCTTAAAAGCTAATGAATTGGGAAATAATAATGGAATGGAAGTCAATTTGATGTTAATCAATTATTATTGAAGTATGTTAAACCCAAGTGAATGTAAACAAGTAAATATTAATGTTGAACATAAATTAAATTGGTCGGTTAGGTTGATTGTGCATTGTTTGTTTATTGGATGATAGACTGGTTGAATAAATTTCACCAACAGTTTAATGGAGTTAAAGCTAAAGAAATGAATTCCAATATAATGGATTTGGATGGAACATAAAGGATAAATGTGTGAATTCAAGTAATTTGAAAGTTGAACTTGCATATGAATGAGCCAATTAATATAAGTTTGCAATCTGCATGATTATGAAGCTCATATATTTTAAGAGATAAGTACAGGCACCAGAAGGCTATGTTGGTTGATTTTGGTAGCGTAGATTGCATATAAGTTGAGCAACTATGCTTAATAGCGCTCATAGAAGGTGTGCCTACGTGAAAATATAAAATTTTATTATATGAATTGGATTTTCCGATCGTGTGAGTCGATGTATATATATTTGTTGTTCCTGCAATATTGCAGAAGTTCCTCTTTACAGGGGAGACTCTATCGAATATTTCTGAAAATTTAAGATATTAGAAAACTTTTGATATTTTTGTTAATAGGAAAAATTAGTGTTTTAATTAAAACCTATTGAATAAGTGGAATTATAAATTCAGAAAGTGGAACTGAAAATTTTGACCAAGTGGATTTTTGAAAAGTTAATGGGTTTGTAGCACTTTTCCTGCCTTAATATTTTCAGGGATGAAATTCTTTTAAGAATGAAGGAATGTAATGACCTAGATTTTTAACCATTAATTTTAGACTTTAAATATTATAAGGAACTCTTTTTTTAAAAAAAAGTTTGTACGTAAATTTATATTTAATTAAAAACGAGCTCGTAACGTCGCGGGAGTTCGTAGTTTACGTTTCGAACTTTAATTGAATATACAGAGTCCAATATAAGTTGAAATTCTTTGAAACAAGAATCGTCCAAATTTATTTGATTATAGTTTTCTAATGAAAGAGGAAAATCAAGATTTCATATTATAGATTTTGAGTTATGCCCAAATCAAATTTTCTGAAAGTCGCTATGGAATCATTTATAAACCATAGCGATTAATTAAATAAATTTCATTTGATTTAAAAGGAATATGTACGTAACTTGAGATAATGATTGAATTAAGATATGAAACCAATTCTGTTGAATTCGTATTGACGTTTAGAGTCAGAATACGTATATAGTTCGTTATTTTTCTAGATCAAATAATTTGGTGTCCAAAATAGCATCGTTTTACGTATAAAATACCATTTCGGGAGAAAAGTCACGGAATGTGAGGAAACTTGTGTCATTGAATCCGTATTCGTAAGTTATTATAAGATTTCAATTTTCGTATCGATCAGACTTACCCTCTGATCGTGCGAATGGTAAACGCGTAGATTTTTATTTAATCATTTATATTTTATTAGTTTAATATGGAACTTAAGAATAATCAATTTTCAAATGAACTCTGATTTCAACGAAACTAATTTTATAAAATCCGTAGTGACTAATTATTGTAGGATTTCAAATTTCAAGTCAGTTGGAGTTACTTTGTGATCGTGTACAATATAAACGCGTATCGATTCACGTTGTGAATTAAAAAGGAAATTTTACAAATGATTTCAGAATTCGAAGAAACGTGTTCCATCGTATCCATAATATTAAATAATGCTAGGATTACAATTTTCATCGCGATCAAATGTCGTATGTAATAGTCTAAGCATGAAACTTAGGGTGTAAGTTTCGTAAAATAATATAATAATATATTCCTTCCTCTATATATATATATATATATATATATACACAACCCAAACATTTATTTCTAGTCAAATTTCTTGCGTGGTCAACAGAAAATTCCCGCCTCCCCTAACATTCTGAATGGCAGAGAACTTTCGAAACTTCTTCCTCCAATTTCCGCAAATCCATTCACCTATTCAAAAATCCCTCGACTACAAATTTCTAGATCTCATCGAGAGTTATCATCTGAATAGTGGTGCTCGAATATTAGTTATCGTGGTGGCCAGAATCAAGAGAAGAAGCATCGACGTTTGTAGGTTGATTGCTGGCGATCGACGAAGTGTGGCAAGGGGATACTGGAGTCGAAGGAGAAGGGGCTTATAGTGCATCGTTCGGTGGCATTGGATGACCCTTTGGTTGACGATGGTCAGTGTGACAGCATGATGACAGAGTTGAAGCGTGCATGATGTTGTTTTGAACAGTAGCAGGAAGAAAGAAATTAAGTCGGGATGCAATTTCTAACCGAAGTAACTAGTTAAAAAATTAATGCTTAATTAAGAGTTAATTATCAAATTAACACCGTGAACTTATATTATTTATAATTCTCACATATATCATCAGAATTGAACCAAACAAGTTGCGTTGGAATCGTGATGACGAACACTACATTCTGGAACCGGTTTGGACAGAGATGGAAGCAGTTGGAAATTTTGGTTAAATTAAACGCTTGTTTAATTTTACTGAAACCAAATCGCTACAGCGATAAATGGAATTAAGTGAGTATAACTCACTTAGTTTAACCCACTTATATTTCATATAAGTCAGGATTTTTATTTGTGTGCCATGATTGTTAATTGTTTGATCATACTAAACATATTTATATATACATTGGATGGATTGGTTAAGTTAAACGTTCGTTTAACTTAATTGAAATCAAATCGTTATTTCAACGATTATTACCAAATGACGTAACTTACCTTGTTGGTCACATGTATAGTAATATAAACGTATTAAATTAAAAGATGGGTGCTTGGATTGTTGTTATTAGTTGATTATTGAAAATTATATCTGTATATTGAATTGGATGATATTATTTTGAGGTAACAACATGTTTGTGATGCAGGAAAAGACAGGTTGGAGTAATCCAACTGGATTGCTCACTAATATTAATAATGTTGATCATAGATGCATATATTTGTTGAGTGTGAAATTAGATGAGACAAACCCTTGTTTCACAGTTTGGTATTTTAACATTCGTTTCGCTCTTTAATACTGTCGTTATAATAAGAAATTTTTGGAATTGATTTAAATCGAGTCTGAAACGTTTTAATATTCATACTTTTTGAGACGTTGATTTTCGTTAGATGAATCGACGAAGGTTAGGTTATAAAAATTTATTTTTTCTAATTAGAATAAGATTTTCAAATTTTATTTTTATATGTTATATAAAAATAGATGTTTGTGAATAAAATGATATTTCTGATTGGTTTTTGTAAAAGTAATTATAAATATTTTATATTGCAAGCTCTTATGTCTTAAATAAATTTATAAGAAGTTTGTCAGATTTTTCGAAATAAATTCCAAGGTTTAAGCTACGTCTTTATAGTCGATTAGTTATAATTAAAGTTAATTTCGAAATATTATTAATTTATGCTTTAGTGTTTTAGAAGTGGTCGTTTTAATAAATTGAAGTGTTATAACAATCGCGTAAAGGACGTGAAAATATTGTAATGGGAAATTATAAGATTTCAAGTGAACGGAATATAAAGTATAACGGGGCTTTGTAAATGAGATGTGTGAAATAACATATTTCCCATTTTAAATGGAACAGTAAATGGAATTTGGTATGATATTATAATTAATATCATTTTTAGAGTTACAAACTTTTATCTATCTTAAGGCAAGAATGTTGTTGAGTAAGGTCTGAGAGGTAAATAGAATACCCCAGCTTGAACGACTTTGCTATTATCGAGGAATGATATTAGTTTGTAAATGGTATAAGATGTTGTAAATGCTTTATTATTTATATAAGAGGAATATTGCAACATATTTGCAAGATTTTGAGGTGTAATTGGAACTATTGGATTTTTAAAGTAAACAATGTATAATTTGACATTCTTTGGCCCAATATAAAGTGTACCATTCGATTAAGTATATAATACTAATTTATAAGTATTAGAAATAGTACGGTTTTCCAATGGTAAACTTACAAATGGAAATACATATATAAGTTGAATTATATTGAAAAGGATTATAAATTGGATTTCTAATAAAAGTAATTGTCAAATAGAAGTTTAATGTCGATATAGAGGTTTAAGAACGTATTAAGGAAAGGATATCAGTTATTGCAAAGTGATGGCAAAATTGAATTCAAATGTTAAGTTAAAATGTTTGATTTACAAACATGTATTTTTATAAAAGACTTATTTTTCCCAGTTTTAGAAAATAAATAATGGTTATTGCAAATGTTGCAAATGATAGGTTATAATGGAATCTGATAAATTAAATGTGAAATCAGATCGTTTCGAAAGATTAGAAGGTCGAATGGATACACATTAAAAATGGACAATTTGTTAGTTAAGGTTATGAAATGATATTTCAAAATAAAGCTGGAAATGATTAGTTGAGATTATAAAGGAATATAATCGATTAAAAACGGTAAGAGGGAATTTAATCAAACTTCGAGAAATTTTGAGGAAATTATGAATTATTTCTTAAATAAAGTTCAAACGAAGATTTGATTTTAATTTATTTTTCCTAAGTGTTGGAAAAGAATTTTGGAAATATATTTGAAGTATAAACCAAATGAATCCTGAAAGGGAAGCGGTTTGAAAATATATTTTAACATATGGTAATTAGATTCCAATTACAATAGTTGGAGTTGTCATACGATGTTTTACGTGAAATTTGTTGAACCTAAAGTGTGGAGTATATATATGAATTGTTTCTAAAGTATTTAAATGGTTTGAGAATACTCTTATGTTAAAATAAGAAGTGAAAAGCTATGTTCGAAATATTGAAAGATTTAAAGGTTTTAATTAATTGATAACTAATTAAAGAGGCTAAGTGACGTTGTATACTGAAGCAATGAATTCATTTTTCATTGTTGAATGGATGTTTATTTTGATAGTTAAATAACCGACTATCAAATTTGGCCTATTATCGATTGTTGGTACAGAAAGACCAGGATCGAATTTATATTCGAATACCATTCCGACCAGGAAATATGTAAATGTGGAAGATATCAGATGCTGGTCGAGATAGAGCAATTAAAGACCGTGGATCTTCATAAAACGGAAGAACTACTAAAAATCTATGGATTTCTCATGGAGATATATTATGGTTCTGTCATGGTTGAAATCTATGGATTGCAAGGACTACTTGCTACTGATCCATAGGGTGATTCCTAGGATGTGGTAGGAGAGAGTGCCTTTGGTTTATCCTATTCCTAGATGACATGTGTAACAGCCTGCATCTTACGTATCGGAAGATCGTAAAATATTTTTATTTTATTCCTTGAGGGTTGGATCATTCTCATATTTTAATATATTGCTTATGGGGATGTGAGACATGTCCATAATTTTTACCGATTTTGTTTGTGACCATTTTACCCCTGTCAGTCTTGCACAGGGCATAGTCTTTGACTCAGGTCAAATCAGGTGGTAAGACATGTGCCATTGGAAAGGAAATGATGATTGCCGTTTCGTAGAGTGGTTACATTAAGGATTTGGCTTGGCGGTTTGGGAGGAATCGCTGTTTTAAGGTTTTTCAGTTGGCTGTTCAGGTTTGGAGGGGCTGGTTTGGGAAGGTCCATTAGTGGGCTAGTGGAATGGTATAAATAGGGGCGGGAGGTATGAGAAATGTTTTAGTTTCTCTATTCTCTCATTAGGTGGCCTATGTTGCTCCTTCCTCTAACACCTTTTCACCATTAAAAATCAAAATATAAGGAAGCAAATCATAGATCTACACCATTAGAGATTAGATCTACATCAATTGAAGCGGGAATTCATAGGATTAAGGGGTTTGGTTCGAATTTCTTGTTGCCCGGTATGTTATTGCATTGATTTTAGCTTGATTTGGAGAATTGGTGAGTGATTTACATCTCTCACATGGATTCAATGAAGTATATGAATGTTTGATCATGTTTTTCATCAAATTCAAGTGTTTTATCGTAGATCTATACCATGACAAGTCCATTTTCGTATGAATCACCCTATGATCAATTTTAGCAAGTTTAGATTGGTAATTCCTATGCCATTTCATATGTTTATGCAAGCTAGATCCGCAATTTAGATCATATGTTCATTTATTATGGTTTTGGAGTAATTTGCATAATTTTAGTGATAATCGTCATATTCATGTTTTTAGTGACTTCACAACATGCTTATGATTGGGTTGAATGAATTGGACAAGTATATTTCGTCGATTGGAGAAGTTTTAGTCGAAATTGGAGTGTCATTGGGGTGGTGCAGGTTTTGGGTCGTGCATGGTGGATCGGTCGGTCGCACCATGGTGTATATCTTGGAGAACAAGACAGGACTAGGGTTGGTCGTACATGCAGAACGGTCGGTCGAGTGGCTTTGGGTCGGTCGGTCGAGTGGCTTTGGGTCGGTCGGTCGAGCAGAAATTCATGGGGGAGTAAAGACAGGGTCGGTCGAGCAAGGAGGGTCGGTCGTACCATGTTCGGGTCGAGTAAGCAGCGTCGGTCGAGTTTAGGCTCGAGCATGGCCAGGGTGGAAGGTAGTTTGGGTCGAGTATGGCCTGGGGGTTGGTGGAGCATGTTCGGGTCGGTCAGAAGGATCGGTCGTGCAGGATGGCTTCTGGTTGAAGGATTGGATCGAGCAGCATCTGGTTGGTCGTGCTCATAAGGGTCGAGCATGATCTGGTCGGTCGCACAGGGTCAATTTCTGAAATTTTTATTTTCCAATACGACTCGAATTTGAATAAAAAGGTCTGAAAAAAATATTTTTCGGGGGCAACCCCTTGAACCCCAACCGCAACGCAGTGATGTAGTTGGCTCGGAGATGGTGTGACTTCGAAGTAAATTCAAGTAGGAAGGTTCAAAGTGTGGAAAGGTGTTCGTTGATTGGTGTAGAACAGCGAATGAAGTGACAACTCAAAGGTCGTGAGTGGTGGATAATGGTTGCTCGACAAGGTTGCTTGGGCTATGAAAAGTCGTCGAGTTGGATGACTAGCGATGAGAAGGTTAAGAGATTATCATTGTCGTAAGTTCTTGCAGGCTCAAAGAAGGGGTACGATAGAGGCACCTAAAAGACCGGTTGTAGGTCGAGTACCCAGGGTATCATTAAAAGGCCTAGTTGTCAAGGTTGGACATACATACGTATCGTTGAAAGGAGTATGAAGTTTATTCTAGAATTGGGGTTACCATTAGCCCTTGACATATGACATGGTTGGCCGTCATACAATTAACAATGATTTCATAGTTGGATTGGCGGTGATGGCCAGAGTCAGTCATGGACGTTTGATTGTTTGGATGCTCTGTTTGTATTGTCTTATGTAGATTGTCCAACATCGAAGGAGATGTTCCTTGGGTGCTTGTCTGATATTGGTTTAGGCCTCTAGGGCTTGTGCTTGAGGGATGTTGAATTCGATTAGGATGGTTTACATGAGATATATAATCTGGATGTCATAGGTGCTTTACCATGATTGAATGGGTGTCTTGGTTTCCATGGTTGAATTGTTTATCGTAAAGGATATCACTGTCCGATGTGGGGAAGATAGGGTTGAGTTCTTCTCTGGTGTTTGGTAGATTGGTTTGTTAATCTACCTATTCTCATATACTTTATTGATGAAGTTTGCTAGTTGTTTTATCGCTCACTAAGACTTTTGTCTGACTTAAGGTTTTATATTTCCTCTTATTACCTTGGGCTGTTCATCCGGTTGTGGATGGGAAGACTGAGTAGCAGGTGACAGGTGATTAGTGAGGATGATGCTGCCATGCGAAGGTGAGAAGGAGGCTGGCGTTTACTTTTACTACTATATAGTATTTCTGTTTCCGCTGTTTGAGTTGCTATATGGGTGTTGTAGTGAGGCCTTATGTACATACTTGATATTTCCTATGATGTTGGATAATCTTTTAGGATGTAGTGGAAGTTTGAAAAGTTTGATATATGATGATTCACTATATTACCTGTTGTATATGTTCTGTTATATTTTATCCATGCGCTGTGAGTTTTGTGACAGGTTCCGATTGTTTTTACCTACTCTGATGATCGTCTATAGCTGTCGTGCACACCGTTCAGCGCATTATTCCTCTTATTAAGTGCGGGGGTTGTGGGCGGTCGTCACAACTTGTATGGAGATATGTCTGACAGAGTATTTCCAAAGGATCATATACATTGATTTCCTCAAATGTACTTCTGTGTGTTGGCGGAGAAGACACCTTCTTTTTGCTTAACACCCAAAGTATTTTTGGGGACGTCAATTAGTGATTTAGGGGATCTAACAATGTGGCATTCAAAGTAAATGATAATGTGATGTTAAAAAAGGTAATCGTAACCTCAAGCTTCATCAATAAGGAATTAATAGAAATCGGGCAGGCAACATGATTATGTGGGTCGCTACCATCAGGGTGTACGGTTATGTAGGCCTAACCATTGGTGATAATATATTCGGTACATTCAAGTGGAATGAGTGGTCGGTCATGTGTGGCCGGGTTGCAAGATGTTCTTGTTAAATCAAGTGGAAGGTGGTCCCATACCTTGTCATACTTGGAATCCTTTCTGCAATAAATGCCATACGGTTTTTGATTGTATACTAAGAAACATGTTAAGTGACATCTATGACTTTTGGGGATATTAGTCTCGAACCCATAAACAAAAAAGACATAGCCTTACCCACAGGCGTTACACGTCTTGTATTCCTTATTCGGATCCATGCACACTCATGACTCCACCGGAACGCTCCCGTACCCACCTCTGAATATTCAAACAATAATTAGTAAACGTGCCTCTATCTCTCCCAAGTCTTAGATGATAACAAGGGGATATACTGATTGATACAGGTTCCAAGCAAGCAAGTAATAACAAGATTTTCCCTAAGCCCCTTATATCCCATTAGAATGGACCCCTTTCAAGATTAGCTTATTAATTAGACAAGGTTAACTTAGCACACCTAAGTTCATTCAATAAGCTCAATAAAACTATTTGTTATATATTTCAAGGTTGTAATTAATGGATGTAATCTACAACGCTTCCCCATGTCAAGTCAAGTCAAGTTAAGTTCAATACATCACTGTTAAGATGTTTTACAGTTGCAAGTTACTTAATGTTTAATTAAGTATATTTTATTCCAATTCACATGTTTTCTGCTAACATGTCACTTAATATATAATTAAGTACGACTTATTTCATTTCATAAGTTTATCCCAATTATAGTCAATAACTTGAGTGCAATATTAATCAATTCTTAATATGCCCAAAATCCTTGTTTTAACATTCTTTTCTTTTATTCCAATTTTACGCAAGTTAAGCGACAAAGGCCTAGTCTCTCGATGGCATAGGATCAACGCAAACAAAAGTAAAAGAAGAAACAGGCATAACAAGACTGTAAATAAAACAATGACAGAGAAAGGGATAAGGAAGAAGAATGTACTTATAAACAAATAATAACTGAAAAAGGAATAAGTAATAAACATCAATTAAAATGAACAATAACATGTAAAAGATAAACTTATAAACACAGAAATTGTAAAACTTTCAGATTCAATATATTTTACTGTCAAAATCATTTTTATTTAGATTGCTAATCAAAAAATAACATAGAACTCACAGAGAATAGTTATAGATCCTGAAAAAGCCTTTGAAAAAGAAGTAGAAGTAGACTATCCTTTTAGATCTATATTTGGACAACACCCTGACTTTTCCCTAATTTTATTTTTAGAACATATTATAATGGAGGAAGAAGATGAAGAATATTTGGTGTAGCAAAAGAGTTAGGGTTGCTAGTCTATTCATAGGTGTGATAGGATAGATTAGGCCATAGATTATTAGGGTTTCAATCCATACCAAAGAAAACACCTCAGCATGAGTCAGCAAAAGAATTATCTAGAAACAGGCTAGTCTGGTCAGGCACAGTCTTGTGTCTGGCTTCGAAGTAGGTCGGCCCAATCTTTGTGGGTCGACACATGTGTCGACCAAGGGGTCAACAATATAGGGCCTGGGTCTCCCATTTACCATTGCATCATTCTCAATTTATTAAATAATTTAATTTGATTTCGAACTTTGATTGATCATAACTTGTTCATAATCAGTCTGATTTACGCAAACCAAAAGTACATGTAGATCAAAATTTCGTAATGAACGCAATAGTAAGATCCATTTTTTCTGATTTTGAACATTTTACTAATTAATATTCGATTTATTAAACTTATTTATTAAAATTTGGGGTATTACATTCTCCCCTCCTTAGAGGATTTCGTCCCCGAAATCTTCAAGTTTAGAAGAATATCATTAACGTTATCAACCATTATCTACCATCTACCCATCCTTCAAACACTGGCATGCATTGTCCTTAAAATTTCTAATGCTTTGTATAAACATATACAAAAGTATTGTGTATATGCTCCTATGCTAATGCTGAAATTAGGCGGTCTACTGATTCAGTTGGCCTCCTTAATGCAATTCAAGTTTGTGCCATGTATCTAATATGCATGAAAAGGAGTCGTAATACATATAGATTCTGTATGCATGCAATAACCATTCACAAAAATGTAACATTGTAGCATCCCGGAAAATTCGACTCTCGGATTTCGACACTAATACCTTCACTATATTTATGTGCCCAAACTCGAGTACCAAATCTCCCGAGAGCAAAAAGAAAGAAATAAGAGGATGATAAATAGAAAGAAAGTAAGTTAAGAATAGAAGAAAGAAGAGGAACTACCAAACATAACATAGAGTCTCACATCGCTGCGGAATAAAATATAATGCAAAAATAAATATTTATTGAGAAAAACAATACTTATAATTATCAGAGTACAGTGGTCATTCAACACATCTAGACAATTATAACAGTCTGTCCTTATATACATCACGCAGCGGAATAACATTATATGAATCATACGTATGAACTCCTCCAGCTCGTCTTCTGAAACTTGTATCGTCTTATTCTGAACCTATAAAACTTGGTTTGACCCGAGCATTACAAATGCCACAGGTCAGTCCGGTGAACCAGCGTGAGAAAACTCACTAAATTATTGGTACCATCTAACTTGATTTTAAAGTCGAAATTCTTTTCAAAAGAAAAGAATACTCGTAAGACCAAATCCACACATAAATATGAACGGTTTTACCTTACGATAACCCAAAACATTTTTGAAATCATATCTTTTCTAACATTATAATAGTGTATAAATCAAATAAATAGCAATCTAGCAGAACGCTTGCATCTCACGTTCCACATATATAATATAAAATCGAAAACCACGGGCACTTATTGGAGATTGGATTTCCAACTATGACAAGGCATGGAACCACCTTCCGGTAGTATATCTCTAGAAGGAATACACAGGGTTCAACAAGAACATCTTGCAACCTGGCCATACATGACCGACCGCTCATTTCTCATGAGTGTATTGAATGTCCTGTCACCTTACGGTTGCTAGCAACATAACTGTTCCCAGGAGATACAGAACAGAAAAAAGAACAAACAAAGAATTTTATCTAGATGGTGACCGTACACCATAACTGGGAGCGGCACACTTAGTCATGTTTTCTGCCTGATTTTTGCCATTTCCCGGTTGATGAGGCTTGAGGTTAGAATTTACCTTTAGAACATCTAGTCACCATTCACTTTGAATTCCACATTGTCAGATCCACCAAGTCACTAATTGACGTCCACAAATATACTCTGGGTGAAAAAGAAGTGCCCTTCCTCGCCACCAACTTGGTATGTTTGTAAAAATCAATGTACTTGGTTTTTAAGAAATACTCTATCAGACATCCATCCATAAAAGTTGTCCTGGGTCTAGACAAACCGAATGCACCCTCCTACCATATCTTAGGAATCACCCTATAGATTAGTAGCGAGTAGTTCTTGCAATCCATAAATTTTCAACCACGGTAGAAACACAGTATATATCTGGCCGCTAAACCATAGATTTTAATTAGTTGTTCCGTTTTATGAAGATCTACGGTCTTCAATATTTCATCTCGATCAACATCTGATATATTCAATGTTTTACGTATTTGCTGGTCGAAATGGTTTTCGAATATAAATTCAATCCCGGTCTTTCCGTACCAACAAGCGCATAGGCCTGATTTGATAGTCGGTTATTTAACTATCAAATAAACAACCATTCATCCATAAAAGAAAATTGGATTTACTGATTCAGTATTTAGTCTCTTTAATTATTATTCATTAATTAAACTTCTCAAATTTTCCACATTGAAATACTCAATTCTCTTCTTATTTTAATATAATAATACTCAAAACCATTTCATCTTAAAATACATTAAGAACGTACTTCTCATCTTGGTCATTAGTCCCTAACCGTGAACTAGTAAGAGAATAACTCCCTAAATGACAACCTCGAAGGCCGAAACCAACATCAGATTGATACTCAGAAAGCTACTCAACTTAACTAATCTCCAGTCAGTTTCTAATTTCCTTAACTCCATTTCTTAATTTCTAAATAGAAATTCAAAATATTAATTATCACTTAACCGAGATATTTATCTCAACTTACACTCATTTCAAATATTTTACTTACAGGTATGATTTACAAAACTTTTGCTTCAACTACTATCAATTATTCATAAATAATCTTTATAAACACCTTTGTAGGTTTATTATAACATATTTCAGTTTAATTCCATAAAATATTCATATATAAATATCATTTGCCAATTCTTATTATCCATAATTACGATATAAAAATCTTATAAAAAATTTCTTAAATATAATCTATATCATAATTCGAGATAGTTTTTCTTAAATTCAATTAATATTTATAATTTTAAAACTCTTCCTAATAATTTCCATTTTGCAAATCTATTTGCTTCAACCCCTATTCACCTCACCCGTGAATAATAACCGTTAATACAAATCCTCTCTCGACTTGATTTCATAATTGTCATTTCGAGTTCAATTCTGTTATAACTTCTAATTATAGAGTTATTTAAAATTTCCACTTCAATTGGAAAATTCAAAACTATTTCAAATATCTGTTTTAAACCCGGTTTCCATCTATCTTCCAAATTCATACTCAGATTATATTTTTTGAATTCTCTAATAATAATTTCACTTCTTTATAAATGTCACTTATAAAATTAACTTCTCGTTTTACTGTTGAAATAATTCTTTACTGTTCAATTCTATTTATAATTATGTTTCTAAATGAATATTCTATCTTAAAAATAAAACTCCCTTTGTATACTTCTATATATTTAAATTCTATTTTAAAATCTGTCTATTATTTTGACAATAAAAAATATTCAAAATCAAGATCCAAATTTAATACACATCCAAACATATCATCAAATATTACTGGTTATAAATCGTATCATATATCAGCATATATCTAAAACAATTAAATAAATGTTGAGGAATCCAGTTGGATCCCTCCAACCTGTTTTCCTGCATCCACAGATGTTAGTCAACAATAATAATACCCATCCTCTTTAAGACAGGACATCGCGGTATAGAAGGTCATCCACTATATATATTTTGGGCCGTATAGGGAAATCATTTGCTAATAGTACTACCGGAACAAATCCAATCACCAATATTATATATATTATGTATATAATACTATATTTATACTAGCATCCATATTATATCAATCAACAAACAATAATTTAAGTTGAACTATTTGAAAAATACTTCCCAATAATTTAACTAAGTGAGATTACTCACCTTGATTTTCCATTGCCGAATATTCGTTTAATTCCATATTGTCACAAATACGAATCGTCTTGAATGAATTATTCGCCTACAATTATTTATTTTTAGTTAACGATTAACCAAATATTAATTTAATTAATTATTAAAATAAATAAATGGTTTATTATATGCATTTGAAATTTCGATAAAACGTATACCTCGCTTTCTTGCAAATTACTCAACCTGTAACGACCCATATTTTTACGGTATAATAATTAATTAATTTAATTATTTAAATATTGGTTTTGTAAATTAATTGGCTTAAATTAAATGATTCTAATTTATATTTATTTAATATAAATAATGGATAAAAATAGTTAATGCCGAATGGTCAAAAATAAGTTGAATTAGTAATACTGTGTAAATTGGATAATATAGGATATTAAATTGAGTTATATTCGTGTTATAATAATGAATATATTATACCGGCTGTGTAGCCACGCGCTACATATCTGTTTGCTCTAAAAAAAAATAATGAATATATTATTTAGACGACGGTTGAACGTACTTATTTTATAATATAATTTAAAATGAGCCCGTAACGGCGCGGTAGTTCGTAATATGGAGTTTTGAACTTCAAACGACTATACGAGATTCGTTCAAAGTCGGATTTCTTTGAAACAAGAAACGTTCGAATCTAATTAAGTATATTTTTCTAATGGAAGTGAAAAATTGAGATTTTGTCTTATATATTGTGAGTTACATCCAAATCAAATTCTCTGAAAAACGCTATGGAATTGTTTGTAAGCCATAACGGTTTATTTATTATAATTAAATATTGGTTTTGAATTTGGATGAGATCTTTGAGACGTATAATTATCTTAATTTATAGAATTTTCTATAATTTTTAATTTGGAAGATAAACAAATTTTTATTTGTACACCCTAAATTATCAGCATTTTGGGGTTACACAGAATAAGTAAACCAGTCTATTTTAATTTATTTTCGGGATCGTAGCACATTACTCAACACGACCGTATTTTTATTTTTGTCCATAATGGTCTACAAATAAACAGGATTCTATACAGCGGATAGCATATAACCTTTAACTTTTCAAAAATTAAATATCTACACTCGGCTACTGATAGTGATTGTTACCACCCCTACCCTTCTTCACCTAAAGATAGAGTACATGACCTCTGTGTACGAAATGAATTGTCATCATCTTCTTTACTGATGCATAGGCAAATAAGAAACCCAATGAAAAAGGCTAATCAAAATATTTTAGAAGTGCGCAGACCTATATTCCTTCGTCAAAGCTTTAAACTTGATAGTTGATCCTATAACATCCCATAAAATTCCACAAGTTTTAATCTTTTAGTATCCCACTGTATATGTTCCAACCACAAACAAAAAATAGCAGCCAAAATCATGCACTGTCATCTACAGTGGCTTACCCATCAAAACGCAGGCCTATGTTATCTGTAGCCTATCCTATACTATGTTCTTTCTTCCATCAGTAACATCAACGTAGAAGCCAACCTACCTCTAAGGAAAATCATAGTGTGAATTGTCAACCTACTCATTTATTTGAGCTATCCATGTTCACACAGATCTAAGATTTGAAATAACGCTGCTAAAATCTGAAGCGTACATATGCTTTGTTTCTTCATCACTCTACACACATTTAATCGCTGCCAAAATAATGCAGCCACATGCCTATATTCTTGAAAATCTAACCTACCCAAATCAAAATACATGCCTATGAAATTAGCTGAAACAGCTATTACGTGCGAGCCAGGTTCTATTATGCTATAAATACACCATCTATGTCTTTGTTTCTCACTTCTTACTTTAGCAACTCCATGCTCGAACGTGTTTCATGGTTTCAAAACATTAGAACAAATTGAATCTTCATTGGACAGCTTAAAAGATGGGTTAGGTACCTGAGCTCATTGATTCCAGATGATAACATCAAAGGAAATGAAATCGGTGAAGCTTCTGTGCAATGTCAGTGAGTGCTCCCGTCCTTCCCAAACAAAAAAAGTCAAGCCCAGTACACTGTGCATCTCTCTTAAAAATGCACGGTTAGGTGTTGCATGGAAGTCGAGCACTGGAGTAAAGGTAGAGTGGCGAACACGAGGGCGAGTCTATTGTGTGGTGTAAAACTTGTACATGCACTTTAAAAAGGGAGGAAAAAGGGGCGGCTACAAGTGGTCATGCACGAAGACGTCTACAGGGTATTTTTAAGGGGAGGAAAACAAATAAACGAGGCTATCTACCTGTTGCTTCAAGGTAGTGTTGTGGATGGGGAGTCGGAACGTCGGAGACGTAAACGTGGGGACTGGCAGCAGGGTGAAGGGGGTCGATGGATCTCAGTACATGGGATCAAGTTGGCCAAAGAGGGGATGGTGGCGAAGAGGAATTTAAGAGGTGATTTTTGGTATTTATGGTTTGATTTCACACAGAGTATGGAGGATGTGTTGGGAGTGTGAAGTCCGGCCATGAGAAAAAGAAACTACAAGGACTTCGGTCATTTTACTGAGTGAGGAAGAAAGGATGCGGGAGGGTAGTGAAGCGGGTATGGGTGCGTACAATTTGGTGATGGGCCAGTTTTATAGTCTAATTTGAGAAATATGCAAATAAAAGGGAACGGGTTTTATACTGGAGGGGGATAGTATTAAAAAGGAGTGGTCTTTGAATACTTAAGATGGACTTGGGCTCACAGTAAAAAGGAAATTAACGAAAAGAAAAATATGCTGTCGTAGATATTTCTGGAAGAAGCACGACCGGGTTTGTGAAAGAAGGTTGATGAAAACGCATTAAGCATTTCTTACGTGGCAACAGTAAGCAAGAATAAGAATTTAATTAATAATTTATTTAAGTTAAATTGTTTTAAATTCAAGTTAAAATTAAAATGATCGAATTAGTTCGTACGATCACAGAATCACATGAAACTGGGTCCAATGGGATCGTACTGACGCTGGCTACGCAATAAAGCTAGTTTGGAACAGTTTGGAAGTTGTCTGGATTTTATGGAAAATCAAACGTTCGATTTAATCAACCGACGTTAATCGTTGTTTAACGATTAAGACCAAGGTGAGTAAACTCACTAACTCTGTCCACTTTTATAATTTTATAAACATTATTTAATATTGATTAAAATGATTGAATGTTGTGTGTAATGGTTGGTTAATTGATTTGTTAATAAATTGGTTGAATAATATATATCGTTATATATATAAATTGTTCGTTGAATACTGGTTCTATTTATTTTATTATTTCATATTGATATGAAATAAATGTTGATTAACATCTGTGGATGCAGGGAAACAGGTTGGAGGGATCCAACTGGATTCCTCAACAATTTTATTATTGATTTCCATATATTTCTTTATATGATGTGATAAATAATTTGATGTTGATTACTGTGTGTTTAGGGTTGGTTGAACAACACTGACCGGAAATAATTGGTATTTAAATACCGTAAAATATATTCGAATATATTGAAAAGGAAATTGGGGTTTTGAAAAGGATAATCTATTTTTAAATAGGAATTTGAACTTCAAATGGACTAGAATATATTAACTTGATTTAATTAAAACAAGTAGTTTGGTGTTAGAAATAAAATGGATTAAATATTATTAATTAATTTAAAAATTTTAAGAATGAATATCAGAAAAGGGAACGGAAATCGTTTTTCAAAAGAAGACGATGAAATGAAATTATTTCGATGTTCGAAATATGAATAGGAGTGAAATAAATCAACAAGGATTTATAATTATAATTCGACGATGTCGAATATTATTAAAAGATCTATTCTTAGAAATCATATATTATATAATTCATTATTGGACAAAATAGTTAATATTTGGTTTAAAACCAAATAATTTATAAATGGAATATGAAATCGAGATGAAGTTATAAACTTGATTTAATGAACAAGGAATTGACTTATAAACAGAGTTTATAAAATGGAATTAGAATAAAAATTATACAATAACTCGATAAACAGAATTTGGACCTATAATGGTATCTATAAATAGAAATGAAGATTTGATTGATATAATGAATCCAGTTTTCTGTAAAGGAATAATATTTACACTTAAAGTGAACAATGGTTTAAAAGAAAATGTGTTGCAAATGGGAATGATAATAAAAGGAAATTGGTAGATATTTGAAGTGATAAATTCAAAAGTGAATGTTGAAATGGAATTGATCAGAAACGTTGAATTTATTCCGACGATCGGAACGTTAATCAAATAAAGATTTTTCAAAAGAAAGTTATAAGTTAAAATTCGATTATATCGAATTCAGGAAGATATTATTTACTTTCCGTTTAAATTATGGCTAATTTAATTAATTTGATATTATTAATTATTGTAAATCAAGGATTAAAGTTATATTTTTAATTTAAATAATTTGGAAGTAGACATTATAATGCTATCGTTATAATCAATGTTTATACAACATTCGTTTTAAATTTATAAATGGTTTGGAAATATTTTCCAAATATAATCAGAGATGTTTTCCTAAGTATAGAAAAGGAAATGATTTTTGTTAATAAGGAGTTAAGAATGGAGTTAAGGAAATTAGGACTGACTGAGGACTAGTTAAGTAGAACGACTTTCTGGGTATCGATCTGTTGTTGGTTTCGGCCTTTGGGATTAATACTTAAGGAGTTGTTCTCTCACTGGTCTGCGGTTAAGAACTGATGGATAGTGATGCGTAAATAAGGTATGGAAAAGTTTTCCGGTGTTAATAATAACATATATTTTCTAAATATAGAAAATAAGAGTTGTGAATATATGGAATTAATTCCCGATGTTAAAAAGAGATATTTTCTAAATATAGAAAATAAATAGTTTAAATAAATGGAAACGTTTTCCACAAATCGTGAGAGGCCAAACGAGTTGGAGAAATATTTGGGTAAAAACACTGGAAGGAAAATGGCAAATGAATAATTTAATAATAATTAAATTAAAGGGGATCAGTGTTGACTGATGATTGATCGGTAAGATTTCCATTTGGAAATATGACCATTGTTTGTACACATGTCTTCCTTTGATAGTTAAATCACCAGCTATCAAAGTTTTTGACCATTTTTCCATTATCAATACGGATAGACTGGGATCAAATTTATTATCTGAAAACCACCACGTATGGGCATTAGCGTTGCGAATCAAATATGATGAAGATAGTTGAAGACGAAGTTTATGCAAGGGTTGTTCTAGCGATCCTAGGTAGAAATTGCCTGAGATGGATTTACAGAATAGTGCCTTCAGTTTGTCCAAACCCATGACAACTTGTATGGACGAGTGTTTGACAGAGTATATATAATAGATCGCGTAGTTAATATCTTCAAACGTACCCACGTTTGGTGGTAGAGGAATTTGTTTCTCTTAGCTTTATACCCGTGGTATTTTTGTAGAAATCAAGTTGTGGTTTGGCGGGTATGACAATGTGGCATTCAAAGTAAATGGAGGTGTGACCTACCAAGAGATACGTTATGACCTCAGGCCTCATCAACCAGGAAATGACAAAAATTGAGCAGATAACATGGCTATGTAGGTCGCCCCCATTAGGGTGTATTGTCACCATCTAGAGAATATTCATATTTGTTAATTCTTTTCGCTTCAATATCTCCCGAGAACGGTTATGTTGCTAGCAACCGTAGGTGACAATATATTCAATACCCTCAAGAGAAATGAGTGGTCGGTCATGTGTGGCCGGGTTGCAAGATGTTCTTGTTGAACCCAGTGTATTCCTCTCTAGAGATACACTATCGGAAGGTGGTTCCATACCTTGTCATAGTTGGAATCCAATCTCCAGTAAGCGCCCGTGGTTTTGATTGTATACTATATATATGGAGCGTGAGATGCAAGCGTTGCGTTAGATTGTTATTTGCTTGTATTTAGACACTATTATAATATCAGAATAAATATTGATTTTTTAACTGTTTTGGGTTATCGTAAGGTATAAACCGTCTGTATTTATGTGTGGATCGGTCTTACGATTATCTTTTCTTTTGAAAAGGATTTTGAAAAGTTAAACCGAATGATTGAAGTTTACTCACACCAGTCCCATGACTGACCCAGAGTTTATTTTATTTTGTTTTACCCTAAACTCTTGGGTGCCCAGATTTGTACGAGAAGTCAAGTAGTCGGGATTTTACAGATAATCTTGGAGCAACTTGGAGCTGGAGGCTTCAGCAATAGTTATATATATAGTTTATTTCCGCTGTGATGTTATGTATTATACTGGTATGTATATACAGTTATAGTTTTGTATTTCAAAAGTGTTATATACCATATTTTATTTGTTTCGCTGCGAGATTCGTGTTTTACTCTGATTATATTCTATTCTTCTTCTATTCAAATTTTCTTTCTTTCTATTTCTCACCCTCTAACTTCTTTCTATTAATGATCTGGCATTTCTGATGCTCGAATAGTCAACTCGGTGTTTTGTGTCGATTTTTGGGGTCGAAAATCTCCGGGTCTTTACACGACCAATCGATGAATATATCATCACACATCGCTTAACAACTACAGCATCCATACCTGCATTTCATTGAATGCTTCGCTAACAATCTCCCATCATCTTCCTATCATCTACAACTACTGTCGATTGCTGTTGCACTACACAATCGGCTCACCACAACTGCATATTTCCAGTCCCCATCACTTCGTTTTCTTGCATTGCCATTGAACCACAACCATGCCTCAAAACCATCTGCCTCAACTCCACTGTTGTCCAGACAAACTTCACTACTTCACAGTCCATTATGCCTGCATCCACCGTCCAAATTAACAGTCCAAACTCCCCCATAACCCACTGCTACACCTAGTTCAACATCCACACACACAAACTCTTTCCATTTTCATGTCCAGGCCATCCTCAACTGGCTACTGTCGCACCATAAATACCACTGGTGAACTTCACAGAAAAAACAGATCGCACTACTCCAACCTATAGTTCAATTCGCATCGAAATCTCCAAAATTCAACAGACCCAAACCTCCAAACACTCCATTGTTGAATCCCCAATCTACCAGTCATGATCGTTCAACCATCATACCATGCACTCCAACCAGATGCAACACCTAGCATCAACTTCACACCCACTGTCGAACGTCCCTCACTAGCACCTCACAACAATGGTCGAAACCCTTCTGAAAATCTCTAATCCAACCAAAGATAACAACGACAAACCCCTTCGAACTCCTAATATTGCGAGCATCTTCCTGTTATTGTCGAGCTTCAGATAAAACGCAAGGATTCAAATCGCGGTTCGTTCTTTATTTTTTTTAATTTTTTTTGTTTTGATGGATTCGATCTTTCGTATCACTTGAAAGAAGAAAAAAGGCACGAAAGAACAATGAAAAAGGAAGGCTTGAATTCCTTTCATATGTCTGATAAAAATAAAGTAGAGGATTATTGGTTTGTGAATGAAAGAATACGAAGGCCATAGCTTCTATTTATATACACGAATGATCAGAGGATAAGAATATTGTCTTTCAAAGGCACGGTAGGGTTAGGCATAGAGGAAGACTTCAGCGTACGTTGATGGTAGCTTAGGGTAGGAGAAAAACAGTGATTTGAAAGAACGAGAATAGCTAAGTTAGGGTAGGTATGCAGAATTCTTCGGTATGAAGGAATAAGATTTTAATTTAAAAATGGCCCATGTTGGAAAATATATACGTCGACTACCCAATTTATTTGAACCGACATAAATCTATTTAATTAAAAACATCACGTGTATTCAAACTCCTATTTGAGCACAACAACCGGCATTCCTAAGGTTATACCACTATTTTGAACACATCGGAACAGGATTCGCAGCCCCATTTGATCGTATGGAGAAGATATCAATTTTTAAAAAAATTATATTTAATTTTACCAGATGTTTTTTGGTCGTATGTTCAACCGATAAATCTAAACGTTACGAAATTCGAAATCTGATAATAATACATTATTACGGACCTAATGGAATTTATTTCGTCGAATTATAAGATCGTTAGAAACATCTCTATTTTCACGTCAAAAGATTATTGATTTAAATAACGACAGCTTACAAAGGGTTTTCGATCTGGGTGAGCTTGCGTTAATGGGGACAATGAATCACAAAATATCTTTCTCCCATTTCTTTTCTTCTCCACTGTCTTTAACTCTCTCACAATATCTTCTATTTTCTTCAATTCCCCAATCTCCTTGCTTTCTCAGTGTGTACGAGCTCACCCAAACCCTATAATTATTTCCAGATCTAAAACCCAATCGCTAGCAAGCCTCCTTCTTCCATGCCCTTTCGTTGTCTCAACTACGTACCTTACCAATCTAACTTCAGCCGCCCCTTCCGAGACATGGTGTGGTGGCTAGATTTACTTTTTCAGATTTGGTTTCGACTTGCGATATATTGAATTGTATGATTCTATGCGGTGGTCTACTGTTGCAACATTTTTATTCGCCTCAGTGATGGTATCGTGACTTGCTAATTTCTTTGATCTGATATGCTTTACTTATGTTTTGTTTAATTGGGTAACTTTATGAACCCTCAATCAAGACTGAGAACAACCAACGAAGGTTGTAGAAGTGGTGCTTTGCCTTTATCTTAGTGAGCTTTGACAGATATGGTTTGGCATATTGTATTGGTGTGTTAGTTGAGTTAGTTCCTCTCTTGGCGTTGGATTTTATTGTGGCATTAAGTTTCGACTTGTGGAACTGTTCTGATAGCTTGTTAGTGATGATTTGGTTATAGGCTTTGTTAGTTGAGTTTTATTCTTGGTTTCTTGGAGGTCGTTTTGCTGGTGATGGTCATATTAACAAGTAATATTGTTCATGTTATTCATGGGTTAGTTTGTGTTGAATCGTGAGTTGTTCGGGCGTGCAGGATATTTTATGTGCATCATAAATCGACGACATAGTTAGAGCGATCTGCACTGGGCATTGCTGATTTTCTTAGTGTACTTCTCTTCCTCCCACTCTCATGGCTTTTCCTTACTCCGGACTTTAACCATGATAGTTTAGGCGTCTTACTAACTGCAAGCTATGGAGCTACTTTGATGTCATCGTTCTTTGCTGCATGTTGATGGCATGGAGCTCAAGGTAACGCAAGCAGCTATTTGGTCCAATCTGTAAAATCTTTTCAGAAATCTTGCCTTTGTCATGTCAATTTGAAGGATGGGAGAAGCCTGTTGTTTCCTGCATCATGAAATTACAGTTGCATTATTTCCTAATGCTGCGTGGTCATGTGCTGGGTACTTTTGTAGTTGGCAGTTGCACTAGGTTTTCATTTGTGAGCATGTATATTAAATGTAATCTCTACTATGTAGAATGTAATGTTTCAGAACGTGACTCCCTGCATGGAGCAAAATATAGTCTACTAATTTTGCTAGCTCCAGTGCTGTAAGCCTGATAGGTAGAGCGGACGAAACACTATAAACTCTACAGGCGGTGGACGGTCCACCTTAAAAACTGAATTAGTTGATTGTAACGACAATCACCTGTACTATACTTTATTTTTTATTATTGGTCATAATAAAAAGGTGTTTGCGGTCGTCTTAAAACCGGTCGGCTATGCCAAAAAAAAATTGATTTAAATAATTAATCGATTATAAACACTGATATTTATCGAATAAAAATATTCTTATTTAATAAATTAAATAGATAAATTTTATATTAATCTCCATTTTGAATTAAAATTCAATAATTAAACGTTTTAAACGTTCATAATTAAACGATGAAAAATATGGGACGTTACAAACATCCAAGTGACGATTCAACCATTTTCATCCATATATCAAGTAAATTAAAATGTGCACACATCCATATGCAATATGTAAGTGTTGTAGTTAAGCCGATCCCTTAATTTAGTGCCTAGTATGTGTATATGCATTCACTGCATCCACTAGCAAACACTTGCATCCACGTGAATCAATCAAACATAACATGTCTCAAACACATGTTTAAAACCATTCCTATGATCCATAAGCTTCATCCTAAGAATCAAGATTGAAAGGATAGAAGAAAAACAGATTCAAACTCAAAGTCATAGAAACGAACTAAGAACGTACTCTCAAAGAGAAACAGGTAAGAAGCGTGAATCTTTCTGGTTCCCAAGTCGCATCGTTACGATCTTCTCCCTATTGTAACTTAACCAATTTAATCTCCTTGTTTCATAGCTTCATAACTTCCAATCCAAGTACTCGGGTAGGGATTTTTCTGACTGATTCCTCCTTCTTTATCTCTATATCCTGAAGGATACTCGACTCTACTACCTTTACGGAATCATGTAGACACTTACTTAAGTGTGAGACATGGAACACATCGTGAACTCCCACCAGTCTCTCATGTAGTCTAACTCTGTAGGACATATAACCTATCCTGTCCACTATGGGGAATGGCCCTACAAACCTTGGTGCCAATTTCTCTATCGAGCCAGAGCGAACAACGTTCCTCAAAAGGGACACCTTGATAAAGACCATATCTCTGACCTCGAACTCTAAGTCAGTCCTCCTCTGATCGGCATACGATTTCTGCCTGTCTTGAGTTGCTCTCATCCGTCTTTGAATCAAATCTATCTTCTCCCAAGTTTCTCTTACCATCTCAGGTAAAAGAAGAAGTCTGTCCGTAGAACCCCACCAGCATGTTGGTGATCTGAAGGGTCGTCCATAAAGTGCTTTGAAGGGAGCCATACCAATACTCGTCTGATAACAATTATTGTATTCAAACTCTACCAATCGGAGATGCTCCTTCCAAGTCTAGGATTCACAGCCTTAATAAATCCTCGAGAACCCTATTGACCCTCTTTGTTTGTCCATCTATCTTAAGGTGATAGGCGGTGCTAAGTCATAACTGTGTCCCTAGTGCCTCCTGCAAACTTCATTAAAACTCACTCATAAAGATGGGGTCACGATCACAAATAATACTGGAGGGTACCCCATGAATTTGGACGATCTCTCTAAGATATACCGATCCTTTCATCCTCTTCTCTTGATGAGGATAAATGAGCGCTCTTAGTCAATCTGTCAACTATAACCCAAATATTGGTGTTTCCCTTCCTCGATCTAAGCAAACCATCTATAAAATCCATAGAGATGCTCTCCCACTCCCATTGCAGAATGTCTAGGGGCTGAAATGATCCACTAGGTTTCCTCTGTTCTGCCTTTATTTGCTGGCAAGTCAAAAATCGAGCAACATACTCTACCACATCCTTCTTCATTCCAATCCAATGAAAAACTTATCTCTGTACATCTTGTTCCTGCCCGGATGGATAGTCATAGGAGAGTGATGAGCCTCCTCTAGAACTGATCTCAACAAATCATTAACTCTGGGAATACACAGTCTTCCATCTCGACGTAGCCACACTTTCTTATCCATAGAATATCCATCAAGGTGGATAGAGGTATCTTCTCCACTGAGTTGATCCATGATGTCCACTAACTGCTGATCTTCGTGTTGAATGGATCCTGTGTGCTCTAAAAGAGTAGGTCACACCTCTATCGATGCCAACAATCCGGGTGCAAAATCCGTAGATGGTCTAAAATCGAATAATGAGATAAACTCCTAGCTCTGCCACTCTACGAATAATGGATCAAAGCCATCCTTTGCCTACTTAACACATCTTCAACCTTATTACCCATTCCAGGGGTATACGCTATCTCAAAGCCATATGACACATGAAACCCCATTCAACGTTGTTGTCGCAAATTGAGATCTTTCTGCAAGAACAAGTACTTGAGCGACTTATGATATGTGTAAAGCTTGAACCTCTCACCGAGTAAGTAGTACATCCAAGACTTGAGTGCAAACACTATCGTCGCCAGCTCGTAATCATGGGTAAGGTACTTCTTCTCATGTACCCTCAACTTCCTACTCCTGTAGTAGACTACCCTACATTCTTGCATCAACACCGCACCTAAACCCATGTCATGCTGCAAGCATCCGTGTAGATGGGAAACATCCCGGTACCATTAGGAAGAATCAAAATGGGAGATGATGTAAGAGCCTTCTTTAATCTCAAGAATGCATCCTCGCAATCTATATCCCAAGCAAAACTAGGTTCTTCTTCGTCAGACGGGTAAGCAGAGGTAAGATCGGTGCAAAATCATTAATGAACTTTCTGTAGTAACCCGCCAACCCCAAGAAACTCCTAACCTCTGTCGCATTATTAGGGACTTTCCAATTTTGAACTGCGATAACCGTAGCGGGGTCCACCGCTTTTCCATCCTTGAAGACAATATGCCCTAGGAACCTTACTTCCTTCCACCAGAAATGACACTTAGAGAACTTAGCCTTCAGCTGATGCGATCTGAGAGTGCGGAGAACCTCTCCTTAGTGTATGGCATGCTCTTCCTCGCTCCTCGTGAAAACCAAGATATCATCAACAAAATCCACTACAAACTTATTCGAGTACTCCCTAAATACCCGACTCATCAAATCCACAAAGTACGTCGGTGCATTGGTCAGCCTAAAAGGCATAACAAGCCACTCAAAGAATCCGCGGGAGTTCTGAAAGCAGTCTTATGTATGTTGTAATCTTCTACACTAAGCTGATGAAAATCAGTGGCTAAATCCAACCGGGGAAAACCAAAGCACTCACTAAATATTTAAACAAGTCATTCATCCATGGGAGTGGGTGTCTATTCTTCTTGGTGAGATTATTCTAATCTCTATAATCCATGCGTAGATGGAGAGAGCCGTCTGTCTTGGTCGTAAAGATGATTGGTGCACTCCACTCAGAAATGCTCCGTTTAATAATTCCCTTCTCGAATAGCTCATGGGACACCACTTTCTCATCCTCATGCATCAAATCCTTATTCGTTAGCCTCTCAAATGTAGGCCCCGTAGGTATATGGGACGTCGCCAATCCTTGGAGAGGTTGATTCAACCATCTCGCAAATCTCAAAGCCTTCTTGTGAGGAGTGTTTACTAGATCCAAGCCAAACCTTGCCAATTTATTAAAGTTATTCACATATTATTTTACCGTCATACTTCCTTGCTTCATACTTATCAACTTTTCCAAATGTATTCCCTCTTTAGCTTGTGATAAGAACTTCATTTCAAATCTATTCCTAAACTCAACTCATGTTGCCACCGTCTGTTCTGCCTGAGTTACCTCCTACCAATATAATGCCTCATCTTTCAGCTGCCAAGCTGCTAACTGAATCCTCCTCTTGTCATCTTGCTCCAAGAACTCAAACACATGCTCTGCCTCCCTTAACTAATTGTCAGCATCCATGTAACTCTTCGTTCCTCTAAATGGCTTGCCACCCATCGCACATAAAAACTTTTCTCTGGTCTTGTAATCTTAGGCTTTGATTCTAAATGTGACACCCTACATCCCTTATTGTCAACCATATGAGGATGCATTAAGTTTTGTGAAGCGCAATAAGTATAAACTAACAATAGAGAGAGACTAAAATTCACAAGACAAAATGTTAACATAGCGGAAAACTTTTTAAAACATTATTTATCAAACTAGTCACAACATTACAATTTTAAATACATAGAGTCATAGTCGTAAAACATCTGCCTTGTGGAAAGTAAGAAACCAGAGTACAAATACAAAACCACAGAAATCATATCCCTTATAGGTCATTACAATATTCATAGAACATGTATTGAAGCAATACATAGAGTAAGAAATGGTCCAAGTCCAAGCTGAATCAAATGGTCACGGTTACTGCTGCGATCCCTTATCTTGAGAAACTGGGGTGAGGAACAGAGAAAGAGAGAAAAACAAACTAGGTTAGACAGTATGTCTAGAGAGTTCTAGTGATTTATAGCATAAACATAAGATAAAGAAGTATTCAGACAGATGAATAGTATTGGACATGAAAATACAGTGTAGTATAAAAATACGAAACAAGACGAGGTAAGGTAAGATAAGGTAAGCTTCTCATTCATATCCCCATAATTTCTGCACCTACTATCAAGATTAGGTTTTACCTAATTTCTATACAGCGATCAGCTTCCTAAACAAGACGTGAATAACCTGTGCTAACTATGACATTTGGGGATATCAATCCTGAACCCATAAACTAAAAAGACACAGCCTTACCCACAGGCGTTACGCGTCTTATCTTCCCTGTTAGGATCCATGCACGCTCATGACTCCACCGGAACGCGCCTGTACCCACCTCTGAATATTTGAATCTCTTACAATCATGCATCATTAAAGCGTGTCCCACTTTCTCCCAAGACTCAAATGATAACAAGAAGGTACTGATTGATACGGGTTCCAAGCAAGAAAGTAAGCAAGTAATAAAAAGATTTTCCCTGGACAACTTATATCCCATTAGCATAGACCCTTTCAAGATTACCTTATTAATTAGACCAAATTAACTTAGCATGCCTAAGTTCTTTCAATAAGCCCAATATAACTATTTGTTATATATTTCAAGGTTTTAATTAATGAATGTAATCTACAACACTTCCCCATGTCAAGTCAAGTTCAATACATCACTATTAAGATGTTTTACAATTACAAGTTACTTAATGTTTTATTAAGTATATTTTATCCCAATTCACATATTTTCTGTTAATATGTCACTTAATATATAATTAAGTACAACTAATTTCATAAGTTTATCCCAAATTACAGTCAAAAACTTGAGTGTAATATTAATCAATTTTTAATATGCCCAAAATCCTTGTTTTAACATTGTTTTCTTTTATTCTAGTTTTACGCAAATTGAACGGTAAAGGCTTGGGATCTCGATGGCCCAATATCATCGCAAAACAAAAGAAAAAAAGAAATAGGCATAACAAGACTATAAATAAAACAATGACAAAGAAGGGGATAAGGAAGAATAATGTACTTATAAACAAACAATAACTGAATAAGGAATAGGTAATATATAGTAATTAAAATGAACAATAACATGTAAAAGATAAACTTATAAACACATAAATTATCAAACTTTCCGATCCAATATATTTTGCGGTTAAAATCCTTTTTATTTCAATTTCTAATCAGAAAATAACATAGAACTCACAAAGAATAGTTAAAGATCCAGAAAAAGCCTTTGAAAAGGAAGTAAAATCAAAATGTCCTTTCTGATCTATATTTTGACTGTTCCCAGACTTTTCCCTAATTTTATTTCCAGAACATAATAAAGTGGAGGAAGAAGATGAAGAATATTTGGTGTAAGAAAAAATTTAGGGTTGCTCGTCTATTTATAGGTGTAATAGGATAGTTTAGGCCATAGGATATTTGGGTTTCAGTCCAAACCATAAAAAACACCTCAACATGAGTTAGCAAAAGAATTATCTAGAAACAAGCTAGTCTAGCCAGGCACATGCTCGTGCCTAGCTTTGAAGTGGGTCGACCCAGGGGTCGCCATTTACCATTGCACCATTCTCAACTTATTTTAATTTCAAACTTAGATTGATCATAACTTGTTCATATTAGTCCTATTTACACAAACCAAAAGTCTATCTGAATCAGAATTTCGTAACAAACGCAACAATGAGATCCATTTTATTTGATTCTGAATATTTTACTAACTAATATTCGATTTATTAACCTTTCTTATGTAATTATTGTTTATTAAAATTTGGGGTGTTACATCACCTCTCTTATGTTTTGAGTGTATAGAGGCTATCGCCTCTCTAATTTTCAAGATATATTGAGGCTGCAGCCCTACTAATTTAAAGCCATTTAGAGGTTATCACATCAATAGTTTTAAAGCATATGAACCCTTATTTCAGTACCAACATCATATGACATATTTTTAAGTTTTAACGTTACAGTTAGGCACCCAATATGATGCCTCTTGTAATGGCTCGCAAATTTCAACATTTTAAATTACGCAGTTAGTTGAAATCTAATGTTTTAGATAATGTTAATATTAGAATTTAACTTACAAATTGAAAATATAATTTATCTTGAATATATGAACTTGATTTCTGAATATAAACTTAAAATATATAGGTTGATTTGAAAATAAGAATTTAAAGTGATAATTTACGCTTAGAACTTGGTTATTAAAGAAAAAAAGTGAAATCGATAATCAATTAAACATTGATTATTAAAATTAAAATATGGTATATAGAAGCAATCTTAATAATTATGTAATGCCCCAAATTTTTAGCTGTTTTATAATAAATATTTAAATTAGTTTTAAATTTTTAATTGGAATTATAAATGAATTTTTATTGAATTTTATCGATTTAATAATCGATATACGATTAATTTCGAAGAGATTGAATTATCGTAATACGAAGACGATAATAATTCAGAATTAAAAACTGAATCGAAATGATATAATTAATTAATATAAATTCTATATTAGACCGATAAAATAATTTATTTTCGATGAATTTAATTGTTTATAATCGATTTATATTTTAAATCGAATTTAATTTAAATTGTTAATTTAATTTGTTATCTCTTCTATACAGTCGAATTAAATTGCGGAATCGGTTCCGTTGGGTTCGGAATAACATTAAAATCTTGTAATGCCGGTTGTTGCGTTCAAGTAGGAGTCCGTTAACCATAAGATATTTTGTTTACAAAATTAAAATGGTCAGTTCAAACTCAAATCAAAATAAAATAAAATATAAACAAGCTGACCTATCTGCTTTCTTTACCGCTGACCTATTTCTGAACTACACTGTCCCTTTTCTTTCATTTTCGTCTGAAATGCTTCCCACTTCCTAAATCAAGCAAACAACTAATTAATGGCGAAATGAAATGTGTGTACATTCTGTCTGATACTCATCTTTAAATTGCAAACCTCGCTCATATTTTTCCCATTTCCTCAAACTCTTTTGTCTTCATATTATTCTTTCTTCAATCTGAATCCAACAAAAACCATTCGCACCCTCTACCTCCCTTTCACCTTTTTCTCCAATACATAGAAGCTCGAAACCAAACCCACAAATACCCCTCCATTCCATTTCTTCTGCAAATCGAAAATTGTTCATTTCCACATCTCATTATTCTACAAAATCAATGTCGCTCCTGTTTTCCAATCCCATTATTGAGATTTAACGTCGCGCCTATCCCTCTGCTTATTCCTTCAGAAATACCAAGCTTCCAATTAAACAAAAAACGTCCGCCCCTTTTCAGTGTTTCGAAAATCAAATAGCAAAAAAAGAGGGATCAAAACTGAAAATCGATTTCGAACTCATCAGTGGGGCGCGCACGTGTTAAAGGGTTACTGGATGTTGTTCAAAAGGTTGCGCGATGGAGTCGAATGGGGATTCTGGGTCATGGATTATCGGAGGGTTTGAGGGGATCATTCCAGAGGAGCGTGGCTTCTGGCAAGGGTTAATGGGAAGTCAGCAAGCTGATTGAGGTGAGGGAGTGTGCTCCGATATACGATGGCAACCTGGAGGCTTGAATGCCTGTAACTTGAAGAAATTGGGGTATTGCGATTTTCTGGAAGTATAAAGGTTCAGACGTAAATAAATATTGGGTTTTAATCGCTGTTTTGGAATTCGACGTGGGAGTTGAAACTAGGGTGATTTGGAAGTTCGGAAACAAGGGTATTTAGGTGTATAGTTTGTGAAGTCATGATCAAATCCATGAAGCAATTTTTTCGAACAGCCTTGATACATAGCAATTAGTCCCATATCTGCCTAACCACTTTGACATTTAATCGAACGACTCGTGGACAAACTCCATCTTCAATCACCATTGCCGATGTTTGCTGCTAGGGCTGTATATCGGATAGGACAGTCCGTTGTCCGGCTCGGTCCGAAGCTATAAGGTGTCCGGTCCGTGTCCGTCCGATTCTCTTATAGGACAGAGCTTGGACACACTAGTTTTCTGTCCGATGATGTTTTTCTATTATATCGGACAGGACAGTCCATTGTCCGGCTCGGTCCGAGGCTATATGATGTCCGGTCCGTGTCCGTCCGAATTCTTATAGGACAGAGCTTGGACACACCTCCGTCCGGTCCGGTCCGACCCGTTTACACCCCTATTTGCTGCTGCCATATTATCAATGACCTCACCGCCACTGCATACACCAACTCCAGGCAGTGTGGCTTCCACCTGAACATAGTCACTGATCCGATCTCGGCACCACAAACCAACTGCCTCAGCTTTCATCACCACAGCCATCCCTGACTTCACAAACTATACACCCAAATACCCTTATTTCTGAACTTCCAAATCACACTAAGGACTCGTATTTCTGTATTATTTGGGTTCATGTGGGTTGTTTTAGTCAACTCAGATGGTATGGATTTGCGGACCGTTACAAATTATATAACGAAAATGTCCGAGTTCGCTTGCTATGTTTAAATTGATTTACGGTATTAACAACCGATATAGCGTAATTAGCATTAAAATTTAAAATTCAAATTAGATTACATAATTTTATATTTGACATACTTTTAATTAGACATGGCAAAGGAATAAATTTTGTATATACATACATATGTATGTATATACATATATATACATATATACATACATATGTATATACATATAATTTTGAATTGTTATCAAGTTGAAATATGGCCAAACCCTTGCTGCATTTTTACTGAAGCATTGTTGCAGTGCTTAGTTGGGTATTCACTTGTTAAATTAGATTGTACTTAAACTTGTTGTAGCAACTCTTGTTTGAAGAAAAATAATATTTACATATCGTAATTCTTAATTCTATTAGGATTTTGTGATTGACTTGAGCTCATACTAGTGATTGCTTGTCGTGCTTATATTCCTATATTCAAATGTTGATTTAAGCCATACGTATGAATTTCAGGTTATATATAGATATATGTATGTGTATGTATATGCATAAGTCGGTTTGATGTGTGTTCATCGAAATTCGCTTCTATTTCGTTCCAATTTTGCTATTTTCAACTTCATCTTGCCTTGAAATGTGAGTTTCCTCACTCACGACTACGTCGCTATTTAAGTGAATTTTACAGAATTGAAAAGTTAAATGAAACGTTAGGATTGCTTTAGAAAATTCATGACTTATTTTTTACAAAGTTCATGTATATGTGGCATGCACACTATGTACATATATGACACGGTATGGAAGTGATGTATGTTATGCTATGTTTTTATAATTTTCTCACATTGTAAGTTCCCTGTCGATTTACGAAAAATCACTATGGGTTAAAATGATGCATACCCAAACAATTGTATAAATTTAGGCTGAACTATTTGAAATGCAAGCTGAAATGATATATCCTCGAAAAGTTAATCAAATGGGTTAAAATGATACATACCTGATTCATTTGACCATAGGACAGAAAAATATGTACAGACATCGTGGTCAATAAAAACTATTTTCTAAGATGTTACAAGTATGTATCCATTTTAATAAATTGTTAAATATTGTGTTTAGATTAGTGTTTGAAATAAATTTAACTTGAATATATAAAGTTTAAATAAAAGTTTGATTTAATGAAATGGTGTTAAAAATAGTTTTTAAAAGTTAATATTTAAAGTTCAGATTTGATTTAACTAGATTTTACAATGTAAATTGGTATGGTAAGACATAGCGTAGTTTTATATAATAATTTAATTTAAAATGGTTATTAAGTTAATATAAAGGATTTCTAGTTTCAAATTTTGTTTTAAAAAATTTAACTTAAATTATTATGAAGTAAAAATTTAATTCAATAACTTTGATAAGCCTAAAAGTAAAGAAAGAATTATACGTTATGATAAATTTAATACAATTTAAGCCAATGGAAAGATTTGACGTTATTTAAGTTTTAAAATTTATTTAAGATTGCACTTATTTAAATAATAAGTATTGAATTTATTGAAATTTAAGAATGTGATATAAGAAAAATAACTTAATAAATAAACTTTTAAAACTATTATGAAATATAATGAATTCAATTTATATACCAAATTTGAGTTACGTTTAGAAATGTAATTCTATTTGTAAACTAATAATGTGGAATTTGCACCATTAAGCTGTAAGTTGTTTTAAATGGGAATTTGAAAATTATGAAATGGACGATAAGTCGAGTGATGAAATACGGATAATCGGCTTGGATTTGGATTGGCGTATCTAAACCATTTTTCTACTATGATACAAAACTATTTTACTTAAACAAAGTTCTATACTATTGTTCATAACTATTTAAAAAAATAGTTAAATTATTTTTCTATTATATTTTATAACTATTGCGCTTAAAACTATCTAAATAGAACTATTTTATGATAAATAATATATATATGCATTAACTATTATAAAAATTATTTATTTTGAACATGTTTTACTATTTTAAAGAAAGCCTATGTCTAATCCGAACTAACAAGTCTGAAGTAATTTTTTTATATTAGATTTGAAGTAATAAGGTTATTTATGAAATAGAAATTTAAAAATGAATTTGTTTTAATATGGAATTATTAATAATATATGATTTGAAATGCAAAACTTGAAACCGTTAATGAATTATTTTGAGTAAATGATTATAAACCAATACTCTAAGTTAATTGACTTAAGATATTGAAATATAATTTCAAATTCAATGACCAAGGTGCAAAATAGGTGTTTTGTTGTTAAAGAGACCAGAATCGGTATTGTCATACTCTATGCTAATACATATTTCACTTTAACAACTGTCCGCGTGGTGGAGAATTCAGAACAAAGTAGGATGGTTTGGTGAATGTTGTTGGAATGAAGTATGAGACCAATGATGTATAGCCTTGATCTTTGCATCATAATTAAAATGACTAAAACAGAGGCTATACCATGGTTAAGTGAGATTGATCCTCTGATCAGACACACTTCTTTAATATCATCTCCATTACTATGTGATTGATTTGAGCGCGCCTTTGATTATAGGAGTGTTGTTCAAGGAAGGTGGTAGTTGCGGCTATGCGTTACTATTGATCCGAGAGTGCAGTTATTGCATCACGTGCCTTATCATATTATCCTGACTGATCCCCATACAATTTTGATTTATCATTTTTGTATCAAGCGCATCCTTATCCATCAACGCTTTACTGGTGTGTTATATGCAAACTATACGCCAATAGTTCAAGTAGCATAAGGGTAAAAATGTAATCAGGCTTATGTTATTTTCAATAGTATATTTACCATAGACACTATTATAATAATTTATAATATTTTATGTATTAGTTTCAAGGATGCTTCAAGGATTTGAATCCCAAACATCCTTTAAGTTATTTGCATTTCATTAAACAATTCGATTGAGTTAATTCACTTATTTTAGAATGTTAGTCTTGACTCGAGTGTTTTATTTTTGCATTATGTTTGGATCATCCTGAGTATCTCAGCTTTGAAGATTTGTCTGTTGGAGCTAGGGTTTCACTACAGTTTTATCCATCTATTATTTCATCTTCAGTCATTTTCATTTTTGTCATACGTTATGTGTTAGTGAGATTCTGTGCAATTAAATTTCTGCTGCATAAGTATATAATTTTGAACTCTGATATTATATATAAATTTTGAGATTTTGTGTTGTTCATTCCACTATGAGATATTCTACTATTATGTATCTATAATTATTGGTGATTCTATAATGATTCTATATTTTAACCACATAACAATTAATAATCTATTGTTTCCAACAATTTGATGTGCTTTAATTGTCGACTCGAAATAGTCGAAAGGGTAGGGTCACCCTTAGAGATAAAATAGCGATACCCTAAAATGAGTGGAATCACTCTCATAATTATTCTCGAAGGAGTGTATTTTAAAACATATAAATGATTTTAAGTGGTTTTAGGGGGATTATATATATAATTTGTTTTAACGTTTAGCTTTTTAAGAGTTTCTTTCCATTCATTTGTAAGTTTGCTTCGATTAGGACTTCTTTCCTTAGATATGGATCCTTGTTTAAAATGTGCCTTAGGAAATTTAGAATAGATAATTTCCGAAGTGTTAAGTATTCTCTTTTTTTTTTTCTAATCAGGTCTCCAACCTTTGCAATTTTTGTTGATTAGGATCTTTTGCTAATTCAGGTCATAAACTTATATTTAATCTTACTGAATAAATAATGCTAGAGAATTTAAATTTAATTTTTGTCTAAATAATTACTAAGTATTAACATTTTGTTGTATTAATTTAACGAAGTATTTGAAAAGACCTGTATAATTTTTTTAAGGATAGTTAAAACCCTTGATAAATAAGACTTTCAAAGCAAATTGCAAGGAATTATATGTTTGTGAACTTATATAAGTTATAGTAAGAAAATTTATACAAGTACAACTTGTAAAATGATGGTTTGAAATTAATGTTGAATTCATAATGGTTGTGAAAAAAGAACACTTTCTAGATAAATGTAATATAAGTTATAAATTAATAAGTAGAATAGTTTGAAATTATTAGATTTTTTTCTAAATCAGAAGAGTATAATGTAGAAATTTGATGTTAAGTGAATATTTTGGAAATGTGAATTTGATTCCAAGAAATGATTTAAAATACTATTTGATATCTATAAATGTATTTATGGAACAATAAAAAAAATTCTTTACATAAATGTGAAATTGTAATTAGTGATTTGTGTGAACTATTTATATATAAAAACTTATGAAATTAAATGAATTTTATAAGTGTAATGTAAGAAAACTTCAACCTTAAGGTATTCGGAAGAACATGTGTTTTGAAAACTCAAAGATACTATATAAAAGAAAGCTAGATAAGTAAGATTCATATGTTGATAACTCGCAAAAAAATGAAGTTATTGAATTCATGGTTTTATATGTAATGAAAAAGACCCTTTGATAATCATGATATTCCAAATTTTATTAACCTTATTTCAAGGGAAATAGGTATGAAGTGTTAATGCAATAATTTGAAATACTTATTGATTTTTTATAAGAATTTTTATAATTAGGGATTTTAAATGTATAAGAGAATGTTAATTTGTGAGTATAAAATGAAACTTGGAAATTGAATAAATTTGGTAAATATAGTCCAAATAGGCTCAAGTTTTAAAGAGCATTGTTTAAAAGATAATTGGATAACCTCGAGACTCATCCTAACACTGTCTATTAGAACGAAGAATAAGGCTTTTTTGGAGCGACCATTCATAACCTTATATTGAATAAGTCCTAAGCACATCTATAGTACTCTGTATCTTTATTTTGTGGATCAACCTACTTATTACTTATGTAGTACAGTACTACAACGGCTACAGGATCAATTCAGAACAAGATAGATATCAATGACATTACACAGGTCGTAGAGTAGTAACACAGTCTTAGTTACATCTTTGTATACAACATCAGGTACAGTACAAAGAAACATACACTGTTATATCTCCACAAAAGAATATATATACATCAAAAGGTGTCAAGCACGAATATGAGTGCCGATCCACTATTTTCACATGCCCGATCCACTCCAATTTTTTTGGCCTGATCCACTCCACTTTTACGCCCGATCCACTACAGAACCTTGCCAGATCCACTTTTCCACCGTGTGGCCACTTGGCCGATCACCATTTTTACGTGCCTGATCCAATGTTGACCCGATCCATCACTTTCTACAATGTTTGTAAACACTGTTAAACCTAGAAATTCCGATCCACTCTAGTTTTGCCTGATCCATCACCATTTTCCACTCGATCCACTCCATTTCTTGGAGTACAAGCCAGTCGATCCATGCCCAAAGTCCCTAATCCGATTCATTACAAAAAACTCGCCCGATCCAACTCCAATTCGATCGAAAACTCATGCAAAACATCCAATTTCACCAATCAATTAAACCAAACCATCAAAAAGCATTAACATTACGATTATTCATCATTCAAACATAAGAAATTTACCAAAGTCATGATAGACAATAAACGAATTAAATAAATGGATCTAACTTGTAATAACACATGAATTAACATAGAAATTTACCAATTTAATTGTTCGAATGAAATATACATACTATGATGTAGATCTAGGTGAAAACAACTTGAAATGATGAAAATAAGATCAAACAACCCATATACTCAATTGAATCCGTGTGAGAGATGTTTATCACTCACCAAATCCTCAACTTAGCATTAAAACGATTATCAACAAATCCGGACAGTGAAGAATGATCTTTAAATCGCCCAAATTGATGAGATCTACTCTCTCTTGATGTAGATCTATCCTTCCTTGATGTAGATCTTCAATCTTCTAATGTAGATATAAGATTTTAATGGAGGAGAGATGTATTTGATTGGAGTAGGGAGAATCTCAAACCCCAACCAAATTAGAAATGAAGAAAGTCAACCACTCTCCTTGCCTCTACTCCTATTTATAGCCATCTAACCATCCCACTAATGGGCCTCACCAAATCATCCCACAAATGACTAGTTAACCTGTCCAGAAATTAGGGCTGGCAATTAGAACTGAGAACCAAAAAAACGAACCGACCCGACCCGAACCCGAATTGAACCCGATGGGTCTCGGGTCGGGTATACATGATGAAAAATACCATCAAGACCCAATCAAACCCGACCCGCGTAGACTCGACCCGAAAGACCCGACCAAAAAGTATTGAAATATATGTATGTTTAGTGTTATTATTCAACCGGACTCGAACCGAACCGATCAGACCGAGCATCAACCCGACCGGACCCGAATCGAAGCTCGGGTCGGGTCCAGATTTTTGAAATGTATGGTTTAGACCCGACAAAACCCGACCTACCTAGAACCGAGATCCGACGGGTCAGATCCGGGTCCATCGGGTCGGGTCTAATTGCCACCCCTACCAGAAATTATGTAGCACTAAAACAACGATTCCTCCTAAACCGTTGAACCAAATATTTAATGTGACAATTCTACAGAATTGACAACACCATTTCATTTCCAAAGAAATCGATCTCAGCACCAGATTCGATTCCAGTCAAAAGTTAAGCCCTGTACAAAACTGATAGGGGCAAAATGTTCACAAACAAAACTGATAAAAATTATAGACATGTCTTACATCCCCATAACCAACATATTAAAATATGAGAATGGTCTGACCCTCAGGGAATAAAAATAATAATTTCGATCCTCCGATACGTAAAATGCAGGAGGTTACACGTGTGCTTCCTTCCAGTCCCGCCGCGCCAACAAGCAGAATATCAAGTAGACTAATTAATCAGATGGACGTGCTCCTCCCGTTCCTCCAAACACCAAGATGATCTACCCCGGTGGGTTCGGTTCTTAACATTTAATCGCGCGCTTGTCTTATCTTATCAGATTGCCAATTAACTTGATTATTCATATATTAACCTTTTATTAAAGTTACTAGGTTTTCTCTGAGCCCCTTATATCCTTAAGGAATGCGCCTCTCTTGCTTATTAATCCAGTGATATAACTTAACCCATTTTAATTTCATTAATATGCCTATAACATGTTATTGGCTACATTATTACCATATCATTCATTGTCTAATTTTTTGTTCACAAGTTACAATAACATGTTCTACTTAATGTATAATTAAGTATATCTTATCCAAATCCACATGTTTTCTATTAACATGTTACTAAATATATATATAATTAAACATAACTTATTTCATTCCATAAGTCTACCTCATTCTTCCTTATTTAATCATGATGTCGTCTTACACTGTCATCGCAATCTATTGTGTTGTTAACTTATTAGCTTAGTTCTCTTAATTAAGGTTTATTAATAAGTTTCTTTTTCATTTATTAGAACCTATGTTATAATTTCCACTTTTCCCTAGGACAAGCGTACCTATTATATTACATTATCATTCATTTAATTAATTATAATAGGTTATATTCCCCGTTCATTATTATTCTATTTAGCTTCCTTAATATAAACCAACCTTTTTCTATTGTAATCGTTCTTTTAATTACCGTCATGTACATTTCATTATTTCAAAAAATCATTTCATGCACATCACTAGTCTGGTCAACAGAAAGATATAATGATCTATTTCCACAATGCACACTAACTTAGATCCGTAGTTGCAAGCTTATTTCTAATGTGGACATACATACATATTTTTATTTGATTAGTGTGCAATATGATAAAAGAAAATCTATTCCACACTAATTGTAACAACCAGAATTTTAAGTGTATTATGTTTAATGATTTAATTTAAATTTTGATTTCTATCCTGGGTCCAGATGAGATCTCTGCACCGTTGTGATTTCTGCTTTTAACATTAATCAATAATGTTAATTTCGTACTTAATATAACTTACCAGACTTATAATGTTCCATTTATAACTTATCTTTAAGTTTGAATTTCATATTTGCATATATATATATATATATATAAGCATGGAATCTTTTGGTAACTAATTCATTAATAACTTTCCCATGAAAGCTCTGTTTTACAACTGCTAAATTAATGTAATTTATAAGGCTATCAATGCATTGTTTTATTCCTTTTAATGCATGCATTCTAATTTCAAATACAACCTTCTCTTGTCCGTTTTCATTTATTATGCATTTATTGCTTTCTGTTTTGAACATACACTTTTTATTTCAACATTCAAATGCCGTCATTTATTATTTACCCGTTTATTATTTAATTAAAATGCAGGGTGTTACAGATTCAACACTCAAAATCACTTTCTCAATAGGTAAGCTAAAGGGGCGTAGCCAACACAAGGGGAACAACTTGAAAGTGCTAAAAGGCATCCTGAAAATCGATAGGCTTGGTGATAAGGAATGTCGCTATTCTTAAGTGCTAAAATTCCCTCATTACCTCTGCATATTACTCGAACACAAGAGAAGCTCGATAAAAATAAGATCATTGTCCGACAATCCAAAAGATTTCTAATAAGTAATAACACAAGAATACAGGTAATTCAATGCCTCTCCCCGCCTCGAACCAAGGCATATTCCCACAATGCTACTCAAACTGAATATGGATTTAATATACACTTTCATCCAAGCTCAACTCAATAAGATGACACAGAATTCAACAAGTGTCTATTATGGTCAATAGATGGCATGAGGAAATAAGTATAGTTCAGCTTGATAAAAAGAAGTGATTAGTTTCAACAAATAGCCAATTGACCCTCCTAATAGAACACAAAGAGTATTAATACTGAAATCCCTGAATGCTACATCTCAGGCTTCAGATTAATACCTAGGGTGAAAATACGCAAGTTCTGGATCTTATTTCAAATTATCGACATAAAATTCATTAGACCAAAAGGACTTCCAAATATTTATATTATATTAATAGTAGCACATAATTGTCGTTACAAGGATTTACTTAACTAGACTCTCAGCCGTCTTTTAAAACTTCATTTCAAATCTTTAGTTCACCTAATATATCAAAACCATTACTAATATCCAATAACCATCCACTTCTCATAACTTAAATTTCAAATTACAAACTTACTTTACCAAGGCTTTTACTTATTCAATGTACCAAAACAAAAGTAAAAGAAGCTTATCCATAATTTACTGCTTACTTTAAATTTTCAAAATCCAGTATTAACTTTGAAACCCAAAAATTTAAGTTTTATGCATAAATTTGATTCCATTATGGTATACATATAATTCCCTACTTTATCAATTATAAGATGAAAATAAAATAATAGAATGGTCATCAAAATCTTTCTCAAAGTTACTTAATATAAAAAAATTCCTATTAGGTTTTTACTCAAATTCACGAATTAATTAAGTAGGACGATTTATAAAACCATCTCTTTAACCATTGATTACTTTTCTCATGTCAATAATGCCTTATACATTGTTTCGGAACCCCTATCAACCCAAGGCGTCCCTTATCCCGACCAGAGTTCTTAAACCAGGTCTAAGCACATCAACACAATCAATAATCATGGCTTTCATTATAACAAACTAATCTTGTTATTTAAACTTTAATTAAAAACAATAAAAGGCTATTAGCTTTATTATACTACTCATTAAAGAAAACATGTTTTAAATAGTTCTTTGTGCATAGCTGAGCAAATAACTAACTTTCGTTGTGCATTCATATTAATTTACTCATTTTATTTTAAAATTCCAACTTATCTTCTTGCTTTTATTTTGATTTGATGCAATCCGCAAAGTTAACCCAAAGGATAATTTTGATTCAAAATCTGGGATACCAATAGACGGTTCCCTTTATATGGACAAAGTTCACACCAAAAAATCACTAAGGAAGCCAACACAAGAGTAGTTTTAAGGTTACACAACGAATTACATGACAAACAATTTCTCTGGACAACATCTCAAACATCCTTTGAAATGGTTTGAAAATATGAATCAATCCACATATTACCAAACCCAAACATGGCAAGGAAAAAAATTCAAAGTCTTGGAAAGTTCAATATTTTAGACACACAAAAAGAGAAAAAGAAAGGGTACCACTATGATTTTCTCTCAACCAATGAGTGCGTAACTATGCTTCATGTAAATTGGAATTATTGATAAAGAAATAAAATAACTATAAAAAGAGTACCTCAAGGCCGAGAGGAGCTACCAGGCGTGGTGGCTACAATTAGATTACCCGCATTAGAATTGTTTTTCTTCTTAGGGAAACATAGTCCATGCGCCCTTCTTGTCTAGAATAGCGACAAGTGCAGGGTTTAGGAAAATCTTTGGAAAAATGATCACGAGATCCACAATTGTGGCATTCTGAAGGCTTTGACTTCATAGAAACAATGAAAGGATGAGAACCATACCCTTTCCAATTCTTCTTAGGATGAGAAAAAGGCTTAGACTAATGATTTGGAATACATTCCTTATTCGGGTTTCTTCGATCCTTCATCTCAACATCACTATCAACCACCCTTTCGACCGCTTCGAGCTGAAGGGTCGCATCACTAAATAATCAAAGGAAAGTTTCAACCATAGCAAGAGGGATTTCTTCAAAAAAAATGCTAAGGCCCGAAACAAACTTGTGATTTTTCTTGTGAGTAGTACTGATGCGCTTAAGACCATACTTAGAAAATGCTTTGAATAAGAACAAATACTCCATAAATGTCGACTTCCCTTGCCTAAGCTCAAGGAAACGTCGAGCCAAGATAGACTTCTCAGAATCTGGCATGAACATAATTTCAAATCGCTCTCTAAATTGCTTCCACTCTAAGGTAGCCTCATCAAGCTCCGCGATGAGAAGCTCAAACCAATCCAAAGAACAATCTTGTAGCATAGTAAATGCCACAAGGACACAATGATGACTGGTGATCTCCATATGAGTAAATATATGCTTGCAAGTATGAATCCAAGCTCTGAATTCTAAAACTAGCTCGATGCCTTCGAATGCTTCCCATTGAGATGGATAAAATCGCTACACGTACGCGCAAACACAGACTTGCACGAAGGAGAAGAACGAGATGAAATAGGAGGCTAGGTGCTCCTGATAAGCTCAAGAATCTGGTCGATCGACATGTTCACCCCTTCAGATTATGAGCCATTGGACGGCTCTACACCCGAAGCTCGACCTTAACCTCAGCTCGATATAAACTGAAAATTAAGTTTGGATGGGATTATACACAATATAAGATAAGGTCGTGTTAATTCACAGAAGTGGAATACTTAGAAATTGTAATAGTACTCCTAGATATATTTCCCAAAGATAAAGGAAAGTTCAAGGACTCAGTTGGTGACAACAAGAATGAGGATGACATGTCGTTTGTATTACACCTCGATATAGTATACACGTATAATGTTCTTTGTTTTATCTTGTTTTATTCTGAGCTCCGCTCTAATATCAAACTGTGACGCCCCACGCGGAGTCCCATCCTAATAAAGAGAATCACAGAGTAATATTGTTTATTAGAACAGAGAATAAGGCAGTTAGGAGTGACCATTCATAACCTTATATTGAATAAGTCCTAAGTACGTCGATATGGTACTCTCTCTTTTTTTGGATCGGCCTACTTATTACTTATGCAATATAGTACTACAATGGATACAGGATCAATTCAAAACAAGATAGATATCAATGACATTACACAGATCATAGAGTAGTAACAACTCTCAGTTACATCTTTATATACAACCTCAGGTACAGTACAAAGCAATATACACTGTTACATTCCCACAAAAGAATATATATACCTCAAAAGGTGTCTACCACGAATATGGGTACAACAAAAATTTTCCAAAAATTACAAAGTGAAGTAGTCCGTCAAAAAGGGCAAGCAATGAAGTAAAGCAACAACTTTCATAATTTCCAGCAATAACTTTGCCTGGCCCGAGCATTAAAACATACGGATCAGTCTAGTTGAAATATTAGAACAATAACGTAGTAAATAATAAGCACAATTGGGTGATATTCTCTAAAGGATAATACGACATGGAAACCCCACATCGCAAAGGCTAAAGAATCACATAAATTGATGGGCACAAGGAACTCTTGAATTATAGTCACCAAAATAAATCAAACCCAAAGAAACAACTTAAATCAACATCATCGAGTAATGGTTTGTACTCGCGTATGAGTTCATTCACTAGGAATGAATACTACATCGAATGACAACAAATAGCGAAGAAATGCTAAGTGTAACGTCCTGTACTTTAGGTAGTCAAGTATTTAATATATTTTATTATATTAAATATTTAATTGGAATTTTAAATGGATTTATTATATAGAATTCATTTATTTAAAACGAAGTTGAATATATAATTTATATTTAAATTATAAACGAGCTCGAAACGACGCGGTAGTTCGTAATATTGAGTTTTGAACTTCAACTGAATATAAAGGATCCGATATAAGTCGGATTTCTGTGAAACAAGAAACGTCATGATCTAATTGATGATTATTTTCTAATGAAAGTAAAAAAATTGAGATTTTTTCTTATAGATTGCAGGTCATGTCTTGTAATGACCCGCATTTGCAGAGGTATTATAATTAATTTATTTAATTATATAAATAGTGATATAGTGAATTAAATGGTTGTTTAATTAAATAGCTGGGAATATTTAATTAAAATAATAATTAAATAATATATTTAATTCTGAAATAATCAGAATTGGCTGAAATGACAATATGGTGTGAACGGATCATCTGTGATATTTAATTCAGCTTGGAATTGAATTTGAATAACGAATATAGTATATAAACGACAGTTTGAACGTAGAGTTATAATATAATTAAAATCGAGCTCGAAATGGCGCTGCAGTTCATAAATTGGCGATTCGAACTTCAACTGAATACACAGGATTCGTTTTAAGCCGGATTTCTGTGAAACAAGAAACGTATGGAGCTGGTGGAGTATATCTTTCTAGTGGAAGAGAAAAATCAGAATTTCGTCATGTAGATTTTGATTTAAGTCCAAATCAAATTTCAGAAAAGTAGCTGTGGAATTCCTTTATAATTTATAAAGAAATTGTTTATATTTTAAAAAGGAATTTCATTTTAAATCGAATATCGATTTAATCGGGATTTGAAATATCAAGTTATAAATCCCAGTAGAGATGTATGGTATTCCACTATGAATATAGACGATAATATTTATTTTTAAATATTTAATTTAATTATATTTAAATATAATTATATATTTAAATGGGCTATTTAGAGCTTTAAAAATAGCCACTTTTGCAAACGACCTCGGAATTCGACGAAACCAATTTTGTTGGACCCGCAATGTTAAATTATTGTTAGATTTCAATTTCCGGGATTTTTGAAGTCCATATGTGGCGGTACCGATTTTTAATGTGAAAAAAAGTGGATAAATTGGCCTTTAAAAATACACTGTGTGAGCAAACGAAGTCGGAATTCAACGAAACCAGTTTTGTTGGGACCGTAATGTCGAACTTTAGCTACATGATCATTTTCATGATTTTTGGTTGTCATATAGGATCATGAGGATTTTTAGAAGACGAATACACTCAACGATGGATTAAAAATCAATATAAAAACAATTCCCTCTTCCTATTAAAACCCCTCTTACCGCTCCTAATCTAATTTATTTCTCCAGAAGTCAAAAGAAAATGCGCCGCAACCTTTTCTAACATACATAGTAAAGTTCGTCCTTTTGAAAATCAAAAAGAGATGAAATAAAACTCAAAAAAAAAAAGAGATATGTATTTGGAATCTTGGAGTCATTCTCTTCAGTTTGGTATTGGTTTTAAAGGGCGCGATTCTGGTTTGATGGTCTCGACTTTGGCGACGCGATCTTCGGAGAACCTAGGGTTTCGAATTTGTGGGTTCTTGAGGCATCGTTGGGGAGGTTGAGTGTTGTTTTGGGTTTATGGTAAGGTTTAGCACCTGCGAGTGGTATTTTTGGGGATTCCGATGTTGTTTCGGGTGGTGCGACTCCTTGTAGTCACGGTGGAAGCGGCAGGTAAAACTGATAGAAGGGGATGTCGAGTTTTACTTTGAGGGGATGAGATGATGCAGAACTCGAAGGGGAGTTGGATGGCATGACCCGTTTAGGTTTTAATGGAGTGATGAGGATGTCGTTGAGGATCGAATGCACGAAAATGGCAGTCGATGGTTACAGGATTTACTTGTTTGGGGAAGAAAGTGTTTTACGGGTCTGTTCTTTGTGTTGATGGGCCGGTAAAGGAAGGGTGAGGCCCATTTAAATGTTTAAGTTTATTTTTAATTTTTAAATAGCGTATTAACTTGTGTAATGCATATCTAATTCATACGTAATCGAAATCGAGCAAAACAGGATCCATTGGGATCGTATGGACGGACACTACCCAATGGGACTGACTATGAGTGGAATGGGGCTCGTTTGAATTTATGGCGAAATAAACTATTTGATTCAAATCAAACAAACAGTTTATCGTTCTTTAACGATGAACTGCCAATGTGAGTAAATCTCACTAACTCTGAATAGTTTATAATTTCATGTTGTATTTTTGGAACTGTTAAATATTGGCTGATTGACTGTGTATTGACTGTTTGATTGAACTGCTAGTCAGTTAGTTGGATTTTTATATTGATTCTGTTTAACAGAATATATCATATGGAACTGAAAGTGATGTTGATTTTATTGTGTAACATCTGTGGATGCAGGGAAACGGGTTGGAGGAGTCCGACTAGATTCCTCAACAGTTATTTTATTGTTTTTCATATATTTTGATATATGATGTGAATTATAATCTGGGGTTGATTATATGTGTTTGGACGATATTGGTCATCGTGATATGATGTGTTAAGTACCATAAAATATCGGAATGGAAAAAGGAGATTTTCAAAGTGATATTGAAAACAGAATATGTATAAATTGGAATATTTATAAATAAGAAATATTTATAAATTGGAATAATTATAAAGTGAATTATTTATTTAGGATAAATAAATAAGATGTTATAAAATGGACTATTTACTTAGTAAATAAATAGGAGATAGTAAGTGAGATATTTATTTGTTAAATAAATAGGATAAGATAATGGATTTATTTATTTGTTAAATAAATAGAATAAGGAAAGGACATATTTATTTGTTAAATAAATAATGTTATTAAAGGAAACATTTAGAATAAATAAATGGGACATTAAACGGATTATTTATTAAGGAAATAAATAAGTTATGAAAGGGGTATTGACTTAGAAATTGAATAAGTTATAAAAGAGATGTTAAGCAAAATAAATGGAATAAAGGATTTTCTATTTAGAAAATAAATAGAAGAGTTAATCGAATCAAGTTAATCGAACAGAGTAAATCAAATAGAGTTAAGCAAAATTAAAAACTGACTAGAGATTAGTAAACTGAATGGTTTTCTAAGTGTTGATCTGATGTTGGTTTCGGCCTTCGGGGTTTATACTTAGAGAATTGTTCTCCTACTAGTTTACGGTTAGGGACTAATAGTTGTGGAATGATAGTGATATGTAAATAAACAATGGAAATGTTTTCCAGTGTTTATAACGTATATTTTCTAAACATAGAAAATAAGGAAACGTGAATATATATATGTTAAATGATGTTTGATCGATATAATTTTCCTTTGGAAATGATATCGTTGTTTGCACAAGTGTTTTTCTTTGATAGTTAACTCACCGACCATCGAAGTTTTTGACCATTTTAACAAATTTAATATGGAGAGACCGGTTGGATTATTATCCAAAGAACCACTCTGTATTGGCATAAGCGTTGCGAATCATATATGCCAAAGATAATTGAAGACAGAGTAAAGTGCAAGGGTTGTTGTATAAATCTTAGATAACAGTGCCTAAGATGGATATACTGAATAGTACCTTCGGTCCATCCTGTTCCTGGATGACTTGTATGGATGAATGTCTGACAGAGTATTTTCAGAAAGGTCACGTACATTGATTTCTTTAACCGTACCAAGAGTGGAAGCGGAGAAGGAAACTTCTTTAGCTAACACGTAATGTACTGTTGTAGACGTCAATTAGTGATTTTCGATGGATCTGACAATGTGGCATTTGAAGTGAATCTAATGTGATGATGAAGCGTAACCTCAAGCCTCATCAACCGGTAAACGACAGAAATCGGGCAGGCAACATGGCTAAGTCGGTCGCTCCGAAGTAGGGTGTATAATCACCTGATCTAGAGTTTCATATACCTCTAAAAATATATTGTTGATGCTGTCCCATTCGGGAAACGGTTGCTGATCCCAACCGTTGGTGATATACATTCGATACACTCAAGCTAAATGAGTGGTCGGTCATGTGTGGCCGGGTTGCAAGATGTTCTTGTTGAACCCAGTGTATTCCTCTCTAGAGGTACACTAGCGAAATGTGGTTTCATACCTTGTCATAGTTGGAAATCCATTACCCAATACGTGCTTACGATTTTGATTGTATACTATATATGTAGAACGTGAGATGAAAGCGTTTCTGCTAGATGATTATTATATTGTGGTTGATAGACATTATTACAATATCAAAAGGTTTTTGATATAAAGATATTTTGGATTCTCATAATGGAAAAACCCGTTCCTTATACGGCGTGGTCTTATGAGATATCGTTTAATGGCTCAAACTGTTTTAAACTGTTTTACTCATACCAGTCCCATGACTGACCCGGAGTCTATTTTGTTTTGTTTTCCCTAAACTCTTGGGTGCCCAATTTTGTACGGGCAGTCAAGTAGTCGGGATTTACAGATATACCTGAAGACCTGGAGCAGGAGGCTTCAGGATCATATAGCTATAGTTTTTTCCGCTGTGTTGTAAGTGTTGTACTTTGATAATGATGTATATTCAAGTACAGATGTTTATTTCAAAGATATGTTATCTATTATATGTTATTCGTTCCGCTGTGAGGTTCGTGTTACTCTGATGTAGTTTTCTTCTTCTTCTTCTATTCTAAGTTTCTATCTTATCTATTCTCACCCTCTGTCTTCTTTCTATTAGTTTCCTGGTTTCCAGTGCAATTTGGGGTTGGACTTGTGTTATTTAGTCAGCTCAAATTTGACCGGATTTCCGGTCATTACAGTTGGTATCGGAGCTAAGTTAAGTGAATTACCTTGGCTCTGTGGTGTGACTCAGTAGAGATAGGGTTAGTAATACCCTAGATTGAGTTTGAGTGTATATATACGAGTGAACGTATTTGTAGATGATATAAAAATAATTTTATATTATGGAGATTTATTGGTTGAGTAGTTTATGAGTTCTGGTCGATCAGTTTGATCCACTGTATCGGTAGGGATTTTGTAAACACTCGAATACGATGAACCGTCATGATATGTTTTGAAAAGTGGGTAAATGAAATAATTTTGCCCAAATTAGATTTTTGATATAAAGGAATTATATTGAAATGATTATAATATATTGGATATATTGGTTGTTATTATAATCAAGTAAGATTATAAAAGTAAAATGGTTATATATATGACCAAGTAGAATTCGTATAAGTATTACGAAGTAAATTAAATCTGAAATTTAAACCAGAAATTGAATTAAAATTCTGGAAAATTGGATAAGTGTTTGTAAATGGATTTGGATTAAAAATAAGGAAAATTTAAGATCCTGGGAGATTTTAAATTGTTTTACAAGCCGTGTGAATTATATTTTGAAATGGATTTCAAAGTGGAAATGTTTAGAAATGGTTTTATAGTATTGAACTCACTTCGATCGCTGGAAAATAGATTCTGATGATGACAGCTGCATCATCAGTATTCATTTTCGTGTTGTAAGTGACAAATTACTACCAGAGATACTATTTTGAATTTGTTTTGGGAAAGACAAGTTGTGTTGAATTTCAAAAAGGAAATTTTGATTTTTGAAAAGAGTAAACTGTTTAAAAACTCCTAGGGAAAGATTGTTTGAATTAAAAACAAATTTAACAAAAATTTGTAAAAGCAAATTTGAATTAAAGTAAAGCCAGTAAAGTGGTAACTGAGATTGAATTAGAATGATATCAAGACAAATTGGATTGTGAGATTCAAAATTGAAGTGTAATGTGATAATCAAGTTAAGAGTTGGGAATCGAGAAGAAACTCGAGTTGAAATGATATTTGGCTCGGATATAAGCGAATAGTTGTGTTGTGGGTAAAAGCAGATTGGAATTTGATTGGGATGACCCTTGTATCCGCTGAATTGATAACAGGTGGAAAGGATAAAATTATATGCCCGACAAAAGGGTACAAGTTTATATTTCTATTGGATATAAGATTTATGAGCCAAATTGGCAAGTCGTTTGGCTGTTTGATTTTCTTTTGGGATGGAGATGGCCCAGAGAGGCGAGTGGCGGTTTGACGTATTGACCAGTACAAAGGAGGTGCTGGCGAAATTTTTCGAAAAGTTAAGGCGTTAAATTTTTTTCAGGATTTTTGAAAATTTTCGTTGATAAGAATTAAATAAATTTTTAATTGAAATTAAATTGGTTCAGTTGAAACTGAAGTAAAGAAGTGAACAAATATGTTCTAACCAGTTAATAGGGTCGTTCTCTACCTTAGCAATTTCGAGGACGAAATTATTTCAAGTGGGGAAGATTATAATGACCCGCATTTGCAGAGGTATTATAATTAATTTATTTAATTATACAAATAGTGATATAGTGAATTAAATGGTGGTTTAATTAAATAGCTGGGAATATTTAATTAAAATAATAATAAATAATATATTTAATTCTGAAATAATCAGAATTGGCTGAAATGACAATATGGTGTGAACCGGATCATCTATGATATTTAATTCAGCTTGGAATTGAATTTGAATAACGAATATAATATATAAACGACAGTTTGAACGTAGAGTTATAATATAATTAAAATCGAGCTCGAAATGGCGCTGTAGTTCGTAAATTGGCTATTCGAACTTCAACTGAATATACAGGATTCGTTTTAAGCCGGATTTCTATGAAACAAGAAATGTGTGGAGCTGGTGGAGTATATCTTTCTGGTGGAAGAGAAAAATCGGGATTTCGTCGTGTAGATTTTGATTTAAGTCCAAATCAAATTTCAGAAAAGTCGCTCTGGAATTCCTTTATAATTTATAAAGGAATTATTTATATTTTAAAAAGGAATTTCATTTTAAATCAAATATCGATTTAATTGGGATTTGAAATATCAAGTTATAAATCCCAGTAGAGCTATATGGTATTCCACTGTGAATATAGACGATAATATTTATTTTTAAATATTTAATTTAATTATATTTAAATATAATTATATATTTAAATGGGCTATTTAGAGCTTTAAAAATAGCCACTTTAGCAAACGACCTCGGAATTCGACGAAACCAATTTTGTTGGATCCGCAATGTTAAATTATTGTTAGATTTCAATTTCCATGATTTTTGAAGTCCGTATGTGGCCGTACCGATTTTTAATGTGGAAAACAGTCGATAAATTGACCTTTAAAAATACGCTGTGTGAGCAAACGAAGTCGGAATTCAATGAAACCAGTTTTGTTGGGACCGTAATGTCGAACTGTAGTTACGTGACCATTTTCATGATTTTTGGTTGTCATATAGGATCATGAGGATTTTTAGAAGACGAATACACTCAACGATGGATTAAAATCAATATAAAAACAATTCCCTCTTCCTATAAAAATTCCCCTTACCTCTCCTAACCTAATTTATTTCTCCAGAAGTCAAAAGAAAATGCACCGCAACCTTTTCTAACATACACAGTAAAGTTCGTCCTTTTGAAAATCAGAAACAGATGAAATAAAACTCTTAAAAAAATTAGAGAGATATGTATTTGGAATCTTGGAGTCCTTCTCTTCAGTTTGGTATTTGTTTTAAAGGGTGCGATTCTGGTTTGCTGTTCTTGACTTTGGCGACGCGAGCTTCGGAGAACGTAGGGTTCCGAATTTGTGGGTTCTTGAGGCATCGTTGAGGAGGTTGAGTGTTGTTTTGGGTTTATGGTAAGGTTTAGCACTTGCGAGTGGTTTTTTTGGGGATTTGGATGTTGTTTCGGGTGGTACGACTCCTTGTAGTCACAGTGGAAGCGTCAGGAATAACCAATGGAAGGGGATGTCGAGTTTTACTTTGAGGGGATGAGCTGATGCAGAACTCGAAGGGGAGTTGGATAGCATGACCGGTTTGGGTTTTAATGGAGTGATGAGGATGCCGTTGAGGATCGAATGCACAAAAATGGCAGTGGATGGTTACGGGATTTACTTGTTTGAGGAAGAAAGTGTTTTACGGGTCTGTTCTTTGTGTCGATGGGCCGGTAAAGAAAGGGTGAGGCCCATTTAAATGTTTAAGTTTATTTTTAATTTTTAAATAGCGTATTAACTTGTGTAATGCATATCTAATTCATACGTAATCAAAATCGAACAAAATAGGATCCGTTGGGATCGTATGGACGGACACTACCCAATCGGACTGACTGGGAGTGGATTGGGGCTCGTTTGAATTTATGGAAAAATAAACTGTTTGATTCAAATCAAACAAACAGTTTATCGTTCTTTAACGATGAACTGCCAATGTGAGTAAATCTCACTAACTCTCAACAGTTTATAATTTCATGTTGTATTTTTAAAACTGTTAAATATTGGCTGATTGACTGTTTGATTGAACTGCTAGTCAGTTAGTTGAATTTCTATATTGATTCTGTTTAACAGAATATATCATATGGAACTGAAAGTGATGTTGATTTTATTGTGTAACATCTGTGGATGCAGGGAAACAGGTTGGAGGAATCCAACTGGATTCCTCAACAATTGTTTTATTGTTTTTCATATATTTTAATATATGTTGTGAATTATAATCTGGGGTTGATTATATGTGTTTGGACGATATTGGTCATCGTGATATGATGTGTTAAGTACCATAAAATATCGGAATGGGAAAAGGAGATTTTCAAAGTGATATTGAAAACAGAATATGTATAAATTGGAATATTTATAAATAAGAAATATTTATAAATTGGAATAATTATAAAGTGAATTATTTATTTAGGATAAATAAATAAGATGTTATAAAATCGACAATTTACTTAGTAAATAAATAGGAGATAATAAGTGAGATATTTATTTGTTAAATAAATAGGATAAGATAATGGATTTATTTATTTGTTAAATAAATAGAATAAGGAAATGACATATTTATTTGTTAAATAAATAGGGTTATTAAAGGAAACATTTAGAATAAATAAATAGGATAAACGGATTATTTATTTAGGAAATAAATAAGTTATGAAAGGGGTATTGACTTAGAAATTGAATAAGTTGTAAAAGAGATGTTAAACAAAATAAATGGAATAAAGGATTTTCTATTTAGAAAATAAATAGAAGAGTTAATCGAATCAAGTTAATCGAACAGAGTAAATCAAATAGAGTTAAGCAAAATTAGAAACTGACTAGAGATTAGTAAATTGAATGATTTTCTATGTGTCGATCTGATGTTGGTTTCGGCCTTCGGGGTTTATACTTAGAGAATTGTTCCCCTACTAGTTTACGGTTAGGGACTAATAGTTGTGGAATGATAGTGATATGTAAATAAACAATGGAAATGTTTTCCAGTGTTTATAACGTATATTTTCTAAACATAGAAAATAAGGAAACGTGAATATATATATATATGTTAAATGATGTTTGATCGATATAATTTTCCTTTGGAAATGATATCGTTGTTTGCACAACTATTTTTTTTGATAGTTAACTCACCGACTATTGAAGTTTTTGACCATTTTAACGTTGTTAATATGGAGAGACCGGTTGGATTATTATCCAAAGAACCACTCTGTATTGGCATAAGCGTTGCGAATCATATATGCCAAAGATAATCGAAGACAGAGTAAAGTGCAAGGGCTGTTGTATAAATCTTAGATAACAGTGCCTAAGATGGATATACTGAATAGTACCTTCGGTCTATCATGTTCCTGGATGACTTGTATGGATGAATGTCTGACAGAGTAATTCCAGAAAGGTCACGTACACTGATTTCTTCAACCGTGCCAAGAGTTGAAGCGGAGAAGGAAACTTTTTTAGCTAACTCGTAATGTACTGTTGTAGACGTCAATTAGTGATTTTCGATGGATCTGACAATGTGGCATTTGAAGTGAATCTAATGTGATGATGAAGCGTAACCTCAAGCCTCATCAACCGGTAAACGACAGAAATCGGGCAGGCAACATGGCTAAGTCGGTCGCTCCGAAGTAGGGTGTATAATCACCTGATCTAGAGTTTCATTTACCTCAAAAAAAAAATATTTATGATGTTGTCCCATTCGGGAAACGGTTGCCGATCCCAACCGTAGGTGATATACATTTGATACACTCAAGCGAAATGAGTGGTCGGTCATGTGGGCCGGGTTGCAAGATGTTCTTGTTGAACCCAGTGTATTCCTCTCTAGAGGTACACTAGCGAAAGGTGGTTCCATACCTTGTCATAGTTGGAAATCCATTACCCAATACGTGCTTGCGGTTTTGATTGTATACTATATATGTAGAACATGAGATGAAAGCGTTTCTGCTAGATGATTATTATATTGTGGTTGATAGACATTATTATAATATCAAAAGGTTTTTGATATAAAGATATTTTGGATTCTCATAATGGAAAAACCCGTTCCGTTATACGGCGTGGTCTTATGAGATATCGTTTAATGGCTCAAATTGTTTAAAACTGTTTTACTCATACCAGTCCCATGACTGACCCGGAGTTTATTTTGTTTTGTTTTTCCTAAACTCTTGGGTGCCCAATTTTGTACGGGCAGTCAAATAGTCGGGATTTACAGATATACCTGAAGAGCTGGAGCAGGAGGCTTCAGGATCGTATAGCTATAGTTTATTTCCGCTGTGTTGTAAGTGTTGTACTTTGATAATGATGTATATTCAAGTACAGATGTTTATTTCAAAGATATATTATCTATTATATGTTATTCGTTCCGCTGTGAGGTTCGTGTCACTCTGATGTTGTGCTCTTCTTCTTCTTCTTCTATTCTAAGTTTTTATCTTATCTATTCTCACCCTCTGTCTTCTTTCTGTTAGTTTCCTGGTTTCCAGTGCAGTTTGGGGTTGGACTTGTGTTATTTAGTCAGCTCAAATTGGACCGGATTTCGGGGTCATTACATGTCCAAATCAAAATTTAAAATAGTCGCTATGGATTCGTTAATAAATTAGAACATTTATTTAATTTATTAAACAAGAATTTGGATAGGATTCGAATATCATTTAAACTCGAAAATATTATTATTGAAGCTGTAAATTTCATATTCGTTTATATTTGAAGTAATGAGTCAAATATTAAGGTACAACACAGAGCACGGCTTATGTTTGAAAACCCAATGCATACCTATCCATACTTTCCTTCCATGCTAAGGATTATAGCAGCAGACCTAAATACAGTCTTCTACTTATCTTTTATGTCATATGTATTTTCAATCAACACTCCCCGACTCTATCTTCACTAAACAGCTACCCTAGTACCTACCCAACAGCATGACAGCCTGGAAGAGGGGAAAGCACAATACGAGATGGATTATGGTGTACAAAATATCTATATGCACGTCTCCTCGAATTTAAAAGGGTGCAGATCATGCCAATCTACCTATCAACCAACCTTGTAGTTGTACCCTAAGCCATACCATTACCCTGATAGCCTCCTCTGTATATAGACGCGAGTAGTGTTCATATGTATACATTTAACTGTACTTGTCTAACAATAACCATACAGTTGTCATCCAGGTTTTGCACTACAATGGTGTAGTGTTTGCGGTTCATCTGGGTAGTAACCATATATTTCCTCCAATTGTCTAAAGTCATTTTCTTTGTTTCCAACTACTAAAACCTACAAAACTTGTAAATCAAAATAAAATATATTTATAAATATTTTAATCATTTCTTCCATGGAAAGCTTTCTGTATACAACCTACCCTGCATACCGTCTACCTTATTTGAATTCAGCAAACCGAATTTTCAACTCCTCTAAACCTACCCTATGTATGTATCGTAAGCCTCCATTAAAGTGATATGTCACTGGCCTTCTATTTCTTTTCCAACGTACTTAGTAAAAATGTACGGAGCCTACTTCCCATACTCCTTCGTCTCAAAGAAACCTGAATAGCCATCTAGTGAAAAGAAAACACACAGCATCCCCTTACCTCTTTTTAGTAAGCAACAGTAAAATGGATATAAAATACAATTTCTCCATAAGTACACACACAATGAATGAACAGCTAAAAGCAGCATCTAAACAACTAAAATATATTTATACATTTATACGTCAATCCATACAGACAATTGACAACTAGAGAAAACAAATATATTGTATATATTCATACTTTAAACCTATACAATGAACGACTACGTATATTTGTATATACAGTCGAAATCTCATGAACAAATCCACACAAGGATGGTTCTGCCATTCATTAAATACAGGATGGACATGTTACAGTGTAGATTTTCAAAATGGAATTGACAATTCAATAGCTTCACCTAATTTATACACAAACAGTTCGATCATATTTGAGCAGACTGGTACATGAAAATCCAACACTTCCTTGCTAAGAATCACCCAGCCATCGAGTCTCCGTCACAGTACCACAGTTCGATCATAGCTGAAAGGAAAGAAAATATCACCTAAGAACAACTAAAATCTAAACCTATGATTTTAGACTTTGATTTTAGACATCGATCCTATCTGGATCATTCACGGCTATATATATATATGCATGGTATTTCACCATCTCCAGAACCATATGAACGAACATTCGAACCACTTAAAATCAAAAATAAAATCATACGCAAGGAATTAATTTTCTAAATACTTATCTGATTCGCGAACCCACTCTTTTCACCTCAGAACGTTTTTGATGGACTTCGTGAGCTGTTTGGTCGAGGCGAAAGACTTAGGGTTGGGCAAATCTTTATGATGGAAGCTTCGGAAGCTTGTAATGGATTTTGGGTAGAGAATAGCTTCAGTTTTGGAAGCGTGGGGTTGCTCGACGAGGGTAGGATGGTGCTCCGTCGCTGGATGAACGGAATTGGGGTTTGGTGAATCGATAGGAGCTAGTAGGCAAGGGGGTGTACGGGGAGTGGCTGCGTAAGGGAGGTGTGGTGTGGTTATTTTCGATTCTTGCTGAAGGAGGAAAGGGGAACAAGAGAACTGGTTTTTGGCCATGAGCGAATATCTGGAGGCGGCGGATGATTGTGAGGAGGAAGGATCCGATGGTTTTTAGTTGGACGGGAATGGATGCGGGCTCGTTAGAATATGAATGTGGTTGAAAGGGTTATGGGCCGTTGGGCCAGATTGGGTTTCGGGTTAAAGTAAATAAAGGAAAACATTTATATGGCAGGAGGAAATGGGTAACCAGGTGGTGTTTTTTTCCCTTGATGAAACGGTTCCTGAACGATCCAAGCCTGGATGGGAGGTCTCGTGTAACGACCCGGATTTCGAGCGACTTTGGTTATCGACGTAAGCACGACGTCAATAACCAAAACACCGAAAAATCCTGGTAATTAGTGAAAGAAATTAGAGGGTGAGGATAGATAAGATAGAAATTTAGAATAGAAGAAGAAGAACACAACATCAGAGTAACACGAATCTCACAGCGGAACGAATAACATATAATATATGTAACATAACTTTGAAATATACATCTGTATTTGAATATACATCATTATCAAAGTACAGCACTTACAACACAGCGGAAATAACTATTGCTATATGATCCTGAAGCCTCCTGCTCCAGCTCTTCAAGTATATCTGTAAATCCCGACTACTTGACTGCCCATACAAATTTAGGCACCCAAGAGTTTAGGGAAAACAACAAAGTAAACTCCGGGTCAGTCATGGGACTGGTGTGAGTAAAACAGTTTAAAACAGTTATACAGGTATATGATATCTCATAAGACCACGCCGCATAACGGAACGGGTTTTTCCCTTATGAGAATCCAAAATATCTTTATATCAAAAACCTTTCGATATTATAATAATGTCTATCAACCACAGCTATAATAATCATCTAGTAGAAACGCTTTCATCTCACGTTCTACATATATAGTATACAATCAAAACCGCAAGCACGTATTGGATAATGGATTTCCAACTATGACAAGGTATGGAATCACCTTTCGCTAATGCACCTCTAGAGAGGAATATACTGGGTTCAACAAGAACATCTTGCAACCCGGCCACACATGACCGACCACTCATTTCGCTTGAGTGTATCGAATGTATATCACCAACAGTTGGGATCAGCAACCGTTTCCCGAATGGGACAGCATCAACAATAGATTTTTAGAAGTAAATGAAACTCTAGATCAGGTGATTATACACCCTACTTCGGTGCGACCGACTTAGCCATGCTGCCTGCCTGATTTCTGTCATTTACCGGATGATGAGGCTAGAAGCTACGCTTTCATCATACCAGATTCACTTTGAATGTCACATCGTCAAATCCATCAAATCACCGGTTGACGTCTACAACAATACATTATGTGTTAGCTAAAAGAAGTTTCCTTCTCCGCTTCCACTCTTGGTACAGTTGAAGAAATCAATATACGTGATCGTCTGGACATACTCTGTCAGACATCCGTCCATACAAGTCATCCAGGAACAGGATGAACCGAAGGCACTATTCTGTAAACAGGATAGCCCTTGCATAACTCCGTCTTCAATTTCCTTTGGCATATATGATTCGCAACGGTTATGCCAATACAGAGTGGTTCTTCGGATAATAATCCAACCGGTCTCTCCATATTAACAACGTTAAACTGGTCAAAACTTCGATAGTCTGTGATTTAACTATCGAATAAAAATAGGTGTGCAAACAATGATATTATTTCCAAATGGAAATTATATCGATCAAACATCATTCAACATTCATCTCTTTAGTTCATTAATTTTACTTATCTCCGGTTTCCCTATATTCAATATTTCTTATTTTCTAAATTTGTAAAATATACGTTATTAACAATGGAAAACATTTCCATTTCTTTGTTTCTTTATTAGAAAACATTTCTGGTTTCTTATTTGGAAAACATCTCCAAAGCTTCTTCATTGGACTTAGACAGATGTTTAAACCATCGCGATGCCAATTCAAACCATTTCCTTTACTACCGAACCTTAACTATTCCTTAGTTAAAAACGAAGCCAATCAAGTTGGGGTAGAACTACCTCTCAGACCTTAACTGAACAACATTTCTAACTTTGAAATAGGCAAAGTTCACTTTATTCCTTTTACTAACTTCCTTACTTAACCCTCTTCGAACAGCTATATTCGATTGACTCTTTTCACTTAACTCTATTCGATTAACCCTTATCAATTAACTCTATTGGACTAACACTATTGATTTACTCATTTCGCTTAACTCCTTTCGAATAAACTATATTCGATAATTCCTTTTACTTTCTATTCGAATAACTATATTCGATTAACTCATTTGCTTTAACTCTAATCGATTAAACTAACATCGATTAGCTCCTTTGCTTTAACTCAAATCGATTAAACTAACATCGATTAACTCCTTTTTACTTTATCTTTAATCGATTAACTAACATCGATTAGCTCCTTTTACCTTAACACTAATCGATTAACTAACATCGATTAGCTCCTTTTACTTTAACACTAATCGATCAAACTAACATCGATTAGCTCCTTTTGATAAACTACGTTTTCCGTTACAACTATTTCCTTTTTATAACGTTTACTTACCGTTACAAATATTTTCTATTTATAACTTCTATTTACCGTTACAAATATTTCCTATTTATAACTTCTATTTATTTTCTAAATAAATATTCCTTTTCTATTTCTATTTATTTTCTAAATAAATATCCCTTTTATAAAACCGTGTTCGTTTTATAAATATTTCCTTTTATAAAATCCTGTGATTTTATAAAATTCCTTTATTTCAATATACATTGAAATACTTCTTTTTACATCCCAGGGTCTTTTATGATATTTACAATATCGAATAACAATGATCAACATCATTCCAACACCCATAATCCATAACATATTATATAACACATCATATATCACAATATATGAAAACAGTAAAATAATTGTTGAGGAATCCAGTTGGATTCCTCCAACCTGTCTCCCTGCATCTCAGATGTTAAACAATATAGATAACATCACTTTTCAGTTCTATATGATATATTCTGTTAAACAGAATCAAATATAGAAAATTTAACTAACTGACTAGCAGTTCAATCAAACAGTCAACATACAGTAAATCAACCAATATCTAACAGTTCTAAAAATACAACATGAACTTATAAACTGTTCAGAGTTAGTGAGATTTACTCACATTTGCGCGTTAACCGATAAATATCGGTTTGCGTTCATTGATTTCGACGGACAATTTATTTCTCCATAAATTGTAATGAGCTCCAATCGACTCGCGGTCAGTGTCATTGTGTTGCTCCCGTCCATATGATCCCAACACAACTTACGGTTTTCAAATCCGACCTCGTACAGACAAGATACGGTATTACGAAGTTTATACACTATTTAAATAGATTAAAACTTGAATTTTAATTCCTATAAAGGCCTTACCCCTTTTATTCAAAACCCGGCCCATTCCCTTTTCAACTCCCTGGCCCATCTACTTATTAAAACCCGCTCCATCGATTAACCCAGTCTCCCCCAAATTAAAGAATACGCTTCCTCCTTTCCGGTACCAAATCGTTGACCCACCATTGACCGACAACCTCTCCTTATCCGGCCATCACTTTGTGCCGCAACCACCACTACTGCTTTTGCCATCGAAATCCGCACCCACTGATCACCATCTCCTTCTTTCACTTGCACTACTCCACACAACAAACATTTGCTTTCTCCACTCACAACAGTCGTCATGTCAGTTGCGACCTCGGACTGTACAGTAACAGTACCGACAATACTCACCACACTCTTCCTCGTCAGAATCTCTACAGTCCCATCATTTCTGGACTGAGCTCGCACTTCGCTGGTTGGTGGTTCCCTACCACGCTTTCATTTCCTATACAGTATTTCAAAAACCAAAGGACCTCCATCACTTTGATGTGTCCACCCATTCCCTACCTCAATGAACTCTCCTACGACGATGAACCCATGCATAGCGCACCTCCTCACTTCCGCCACGTCCTGTCTACAAATGCCACCACCCCAAACAGTTGTTGTCTTTTGCGTCCTTCTTCCCAGCGCCGCCTGTACGAAGCCAGAGACCACCCAACCTCTTCTAAAACTATAGTGAAGGGAAGCCGTACTTGCTGTGAGAAGAAAGAAATGCGCGGGCCTCTTTTCATGTTTACAGAAGAATCCTTTTTTTTTTATTTTAGGTCTTAAGGCTTATTTATATAGTTAAAACGTGGTCTTTTTCTGTGGTTGGAAGAAAAAGTGGTGTATGAGGGGAGACGTGTATATATTGTTAAATGAGAGGTGACCATATAGACAACATTGCTGTACCATGCTGTGTACCATTTATTAGTTGAGGAGTATATACATTCTTCTTCATATACGTGGTTCGAAGTTTTAACATTCATATTCATGAGAAGTTTTAGCATTCACACTCATGACATTAATTGAGATATACTTACAATTTAAGTTGCATTTTCATCCATCTAAATTTTAGTACCATGTTGTTTGGTTCCATTTGAATTTAGCCTATCCGTCATATGAAACTCTACTTGTTTATGGATTTCTATCGACAGAAATAAAAAGACCATCGTGACGAGTGAGGTGTCCTGACACCAGAAATATAAAAATACCGGTAGATTAACACATATTTTGAAACTTCAAAATATTGATTTCAGGGTGCGAAATACTTCAAATAAAAAGTTGCTAAATAAATTAATTAAAAATTTCAATAAAATTCTAAAAATTATTTTATCACTACGTCTCAAAGGAACCTTGTATAAATTCAAACCCGATCTCCAGTTATATCGAATAAACCGATATGGTCGATAAACGATTCTATAGCGACTATTTTAAAATTTGATTTGGACATATCTCAAAATCTATATGACGAAATCCTGATTTTTCTCTTCCACTAGAAAGATATACTCCACCAGCTCCGTACGTTTCTTGTTTCACAGAAATCCGGCTTAAAACGAATCCTGTACATTCAGTTGAAGTTCAAATCGCCAATTTACGAACTGCAGTGCCATTTCGAGCTCGTTTATAATTATAATATAATTATACGTTCAAACTGTCGTCGATTGAATATATTCGTTATTCAAATTCAATTCCAAGCTGAATTAAATATCACAGATGATCCGGTTCACACCATATCGCCATTTCAGCCAATTCTGATTATTTCAGAATTTAATATGTTATTTAATTTATTAATTTAATTAAATATTTACCATTAATTAATTCCACGACCAGTTAATTCACTATACCACCATTGACATAATTAAATAAATTAATCATAATACCTCTGCCAATGCGGGTCATTACAATCTTCCCCACTTAAAATAATTTCGTCCACGAAATTGCTAAAAGGTAGAGGATGACCCTATCGACTGGATAGAACATATTTGTTCACTTCTTAACTTCAGTTTTAACTGAACCAATTTAATTTCAATTAAATTATTAAATAATTCTTATCATCGAAAATTTTCTAAAATCCTGAAAATTTTCTAACACCTTAACTCTTCGAAAAAATTTCGCTAGCACCTCCTTTGTACTGGTCAATCGGTCAAACTCCAACTCGCCTCTCTGGGCCTTCTCCAACCCAAAAGAAAATCAAACAGCCAAGCGGCTTGCCTATTCGGCTCATCGAAATCTCATACCGTATGAAATATAAACTTGTACCTTTTTGTCGGGCATATCAACTCTATCACTTCCATATGCTATCAACTCAGCATATACCAATGTTATCCCAATCAAATTCTGAAATCACTTTCATCTCCAACACAACCATTCGCCTCTTTTTTTTTTTTTACCAAGCCAAATTTTCATTTCAACTCGAGTTTTTCTTCTCGATTCCCAACCCTTAACTTGATTATCACATTACACTACAAATTTGAATCTCACAATCCAATTTGTCTTGATATCATTCTAATTCAATCTCAGTTACCACTTTACTGGCTTTACTTTAATTCAAATTTTCTTTCACAAATTTCTGTTAAATTTGTTTTTTAATTCAAACAGTCTTTCCCAGGGAGTTTTCAAACAGTTTAATCTTTTCAAAAATCAAAATTTTCCTTTTTGAAATTCAACTGAGCCCATAATCAATATTTCATTAGTTAAATCACTTCTCTATTTTTTTATCAATATTTGTTAACCAAATATTTTCAATAACCATATTGGCCTTTTACGCTACCTGGAAAACATTTTCGCATATCGCCTTCCTTTATTTTCTAAACTTTAGAAAATATATGCTATTTATAACTGGAAAATATTCCAATTACTTATCTCTTTTCCCATCTCGTTTATTTCTATACTTAGGAAATATTTTTTTATTCTATTTTCCAGCTTACACTTATTTGGTTAAAACAGATGTTGTGTAAAACATCGTTACGACAACCCAAATACTATATTCAACTAACTCTTATTCAACACTGATCTTCGATCCTGAAATCTTACTATTTATTTGTTAATAATGAAATCAATCAAGTTGGGGTATAAATACCTCTCAGACCTTGACTGAATAACATTTATAACGTCAAACAGATATGACTACTTATTCGAATAATCAATACCATACAACTAATGATTAACTTTTAAACACGTCTACACTTCCTTTTCTATTCTTACTATATTTTATTCTTAGTTTTCCTTTTTGATTTTGCTATTCTATTTCTAAGTTCGTTTCCTTATCGACTTCTATATATACATCGATACATTGATTTTCTAACTATCAAATTATCTTAAAAATATTCTAACTCCTTAAATTCCTGGAAAAAATTTCCATAATCTCCTTTGTACTGGGAGCATCGGGATATTTCAAATAGCCTCCCATGGCCCTCACCAATCCAAAAGAAAAAGAAAAAGCCAAGCGGCTAGCCGATACGGCGCATAAAATCTCATATATGAATTAAACACGTACCTTTCGTCGAGCATTCTATTTATATACCTTCATACCTTATCCATACATATCTCATGTATATCCATACATTTCTAATTCATTCCAACTTAATCCAATCATTTTAACTTAGTTCGTTAAGTGATTTTCAAATTACAGGTTTGCCCATTTCACCTTCATATTTGAGTATAACATGTTCAAATATATTTTAACTTGTTTATCAACTAATTGAATTCCATTCAATTCTCTTATTCAAATTCTACATTTGAATTCATTTCAATTCACTTATTCAAATTCCATACTTGAATTTTGTTATTCAAATCTATTTTCAAACTCCATTTGAAATTTCTAAATTCAAATCTATTTGAATTCTCTTTATTTCATTTCAATTCCCTTTGAATCTTCTATATTCAAATTTCATTTCACTTTCGATATTCAAATCCTATATTTGAAATCCCTTATATTTTCTATATTCAAATTCTATATTTGAATTCCATTTGAATTTCTATATTCAAATCCCCTTTTGAATTTTCCTTCATTCAAATTCCTTTTCAAACTTTATTTATTCTTTAAATAAGTCTCGATTTCCATTTCTTTTGAAATCGATATTTCTACCTTTGGAAAACAGATTTCCCTTTCAATTTCACATAAGTATTTTTATTTCTGAATTATCCAATGATAATTCTCTTCACTTCATTTATAAACTTTGTTTATAAAAGAACTATTTATAAACTTCGTTTATAAAGGAACTTCTCGTTTTTTTTCTTTTAAAACAAGTTAATATTTCAAATCTATTTAAAAATTCAAATTCTATATTTTAAATCCCATTTTGAAATTCAACACACTTGTCTTTCTCAAAACAAATTCAAAACAGTATCTCTGGTAGTAATTCGTCACTTACAACTCGAAAATGAATACTGATGATGCAGCTGTCATCATCAGAATCTATTTCCCAGCGATCGAAGTGAGTTCAATACTATAAAACCATTTCTAAACATTTTCACTTTGAAATTCATTTCAAAATATAATTCACACTGCTTGTAAAACAATTTAAAATCTCCCAGGATCTTAAATTTTCCTTATTTTAATCCAAATCCATTTTCAAACACTTATCCAATTCTCCAGAGTCTTAATTCAAATTTCTGGTTTAAATTTCAGATTTAGCTCATTTGATTTCACGTATTTCACTTATATGAATTCTGATTGGTTATTTACATAAGCATTCAATTTATAATCTTACTCGATTATAATAACAACCAATATATCCATTATATTATAATTTTGATATATATATATCTTCTCTATATCAAGATATACCTTGGGTAAACTTATTTTAATTTACCACCTTTTCAAAACATATCGTGCCGACCCATCGTATTCAAGTGTTTAGTAACTCCTACCGATACAGTGGATCAAACTGATCGACCAGAACTCATAAACAACTCAACCAATAAATCACCACAACATAAAACAATTTTTATATCAAATACAGATACGTTCACTCGTATATATACATTCAAACTCAATCTAGGGTATTGCTAACCCCATCTCTACCGAGTCACGCCACAGAGCCAAGGTAATTCACTTAAATTAAGCTCTGATACCAACTGTAACGACCCGGATTTCGAGCGACTTTGGTTATCGACGTAAGCACGACGTCAATAACCAAAACACCGAAAAATCCTGGTAATTAGTGAAAGAAATTAGAGGGTGAGGATAGATAAGATAGAAATTTAGAATAGAAGAAGAAGAACACAACATCAGAGTAACACGAATCTCACAGCGGAACGAATAACATATAATATATGTAACATAACTTTGAAATATACATCTGTATTTGAATATACATCATTATCAAAGTACAGCACTTACAACACAGCGGAAATAACTATTGCTATATGATCCTGAAGCCTCCTGCTCCAGCTCTTCAAGTATATCTGTAAATCCCGACTACTTGACTGCCCATACAAATTTAGGCACCCAAGAGTTTAGGGAAAACAACAAAGTAAACTCCGGGTCAGTCATGGGACTGGTGTGAGTAAAACAGTTTAAAACAGTTATACAGGTATATGATATCTCATAAGACCACGCCGCATAACGGAACGGGTTTTTCCCTTATGAGAATCCAAAATATCTTTATATCAAAAACCTTTCGATATTATAATAATGTCTATCAACCACAGCTATAATAATCATCTAGTAGAAACGCTTTCATCTCACGTTCTACATATATAGTATACAATCAAAACCGCAAGCACGTATTGGATAATGGATTTCCAACTATGACAAGGTATGGAATCACCTTTCGCTAATGCACCTCTAGAGAGGAATATACTGGGTTCAACAAGAACATCTTGCAACCCGGCCACACATGACCGACCACTCATTTCGCTTGAGTGTATCGAATGTATATCACCAACAGTTGGGATCAGCAACCGTTTCCCGAATGGGACAGCATCAACAATAGATTTTTAGAAGTAAATGAAACTCTAGATCAGGTGATTATACACCCTACTTCGGTGCGACCGACTTAGCCATGCTGCCTGCCTGATTTCTGTCATTTACCGGATGATGAGGCTAGAAGCTACGCTTTCATCATACCAGATTCACTTTGAATGTCACATCGTCAAATCCATCAAATCACCGGTTGACGTCTACAACAATACATTATGTGTTAGCTAAAAGAAGTTTCCTTCTCCGCTTCCACTCTTGGTACAGTTGGAGAAATCAATATACGTGATCGTCTGGACATACTCTATCAGACATCCGTCCATACAAGTCATCCAGGAACAGGATGAACCGAAGGCACTATTCTGTAAACAGGATAGCCCTTGCATAACTCCGTCTTCAATTTCCTTTGGCATATATGATTCGCAACGGTTATGCCAATACAGAGTGGTTCTTCGGATAATAATCCAACCGGTCTCTCCATATTAACAACGTTAAACTGGTCAAAACTTCGATAGTCTATGATTTAACTATCGAATAAAAATAGGTGTGCAAACAATGATACTATTTCCAAATGGAAATTATATCGATCAAACATCATTCAACATTCATCTCTTTAGTTCATTAATTTTACTTATCTCCGGTTTCCCTATATTCAATATTTCTTATTTTCTAAATTTGTAAAATATACGTTATTAACAATGGAAAACATTTCCATTTCTTTGTTTCTTTATTAGAAAACATTTCTGGTTTCTTATTTGGAAAACATCTCCAAAGCTTCTTCATTGGACTTAGACAGATGTTTAAACCATCGCGATGCCAATTCAAACCATTTCCTTTACTACCGAACCTTAACTATTCCTTAGTTAAAAACGAAGCCAATCAAGTTGGGGTAGAACTACCTCTCAGACCTTAACTGAACAACATTTCTAACTTTGAAATAGGCAAAGTTCACTTTATTCCTTTTACTAACTTCCTTACTTAACCCTCTTCGAACAGCTATATTCGATTGACTCTTTTCACTTAACTCTATTCGATTAACCCTTATCAATTAACTCTATTGGACTAACACTATTGATTTACTCATTTCGCTTAACTCCTTTCGAATAAACTATATTCGATAATTCCTTTTACTTTCTATTCGAATAACTATATTCGATTAACTCATTTGCTTTAACTCTAATCGATTAAACTAACATCGATTAGCTCCTTTGCTTTAACTCAAATCGATTAAACTAACATCGATTAACTCCTTTTTACTTTATCTTTAATCGATTAACTAACATCGATTAGCTCCTTTTACCTTAACACTAATCGATTAACTAACATCGATTAGCTCCTTTTACTTTAACACTAATCGATCAAACTAACATCGATTAGCTCCTTTTGATAAACTACGTTTTCCGTTACAACTATTTCCTTTTTATAACGTTTACTTACCGTTACAAATATTTTCTATTTATAACTTCTATTTACCGTTACAAATATTTCCTATTTATAACTTCTATTTATTTTCTAAATAAATATTCCTTTTCTATTTCTATTTATTTTCTAAATAAATATCCCTTTTATAAAACCGTGTTCGTTTTATAAATATTTCCTTTTATAAAATCCTGTGATTTTATAAAATTCCTTTATTTCAATATACATTGAAATACTTCTTTTTACATCCCAGGGTCTTTTATGATATTTACAATATCGAATAACAATGATCAACATCATTCCAACACCCATAATCCATAACATATTATATAACACATCATATATCACAATATATGAAAACAGTAAAATAATTGTTGAGGAATCCAGTTGGATTCCTCCAACCTGTCTCCCTACATCTCAGATGTTAAACAATATAGATAATATCACTTTTCAGTTCTATATGATATATTCTGTTAAACAGAATCAAATATAGAAAATTTAACCAACTGACTAGCAGTTCAATCAAACAGTCAACATACAGTAAATCAACCAATATCTAACAGTTCTAAAAATACAACATGAACTTATAAACTGTTCAGAGTTAGTGAGATTTACTCACATTTGCGCGTTAACCGATAAATATCGGTTTGCGTTCATTGATTTCGACGGACAATTTATTTCTCCATAAATTGTAATGAGCTCCAATCGACTCGCGGTCAGTGTCATTGTGTTGCTCCCGTCCATATGATCCCAACACAACTTACGGTTTTCAAATCCGACCTCGTACAGACAAGATACGGTATTACGAAGTTTATACACTATTTAAATAGATTAAAACTTGAATTTTAATTCCTATAAAGGCCTTACCCCTTTTATTCAAAACCCGGCCCATTCCCTTTTCAACTCCCTGGCCCATCTACTTATTAAAACCCGCTCCATCGATTAACCCAGTCTCCCCCAAATTAAAGAATACGCTTCCTCCTTTCCGGTACCAAATCGTTGACCCACCATTGACCGACAACCTCTCCTTATCCGGCCATCACTTTGTGCCGCAACCACCACTACTGCTTTTGCCATCGAAATCCGCACCCACTGATCACCATCTCCTTCTTTCACTTGCACTACTCCACACAACAAACATTTGCTTTCTCCACTCACAACAGTCGTCATGTCAGTTGCGACCTCGGACTGTACAGTAATAGTACCGACAATACTCACCACACTCTTCCTCGTCAGAATCTCTACAGTCCCATCATTTCTGGACTGAGCTCGCACTTCGCTGGTTGGTGGTTCCCTACCACGCTTTCATTTCCTATACAGTATTTCAAAAACCAAAGGACCTCCATCACTTTGATGTGTCCACCCATTCCCTACCTCAATGAACTCTCCTACGACGATGAACCCATGCATAGCGCACCTCCTCACTTCCGCCACGTCCTGTCTACAAATGCCACCACCCCAAACAGTTGTTGTCTTTTGCGTCCTTCTTCCCAGCGCCGCCTGTACGAAGCCAGAGACCACCCAACCTCTTCTAAAACTATAGTGAAGGGAAGCCGTACTTGCTGTGAGAAGAAAGAAATGCGCGGGCCTCTTTTCATGTTTACAGAAGAATCCTTTTTTTTTATTTTAGGTCTTAAGGCTTATTTATATAGTTAAAACGTGGTCTTTTTCTGTGGTTGGAAGAAAAAGTGGTGTATGAGGGGAGACGTGTATATATTGTTAAATGAGAGGTGACCATATAGACAACATTGCTGTACCATGCTGTGTACCATTTATTAGTTGAGGAGTATATACATTCTTCTTCATATACGTGGTTCGAAGTTTTAACATTCATATTCATGAGAAGTTTTAGCATTCACACTCATGACATTAATTGAGATATACTTACAATTTAAGTTGCATTTTCATCCATCTAAATTTTAGTACCATGTTGTTTGGTTCCATTTGAATTTAGCCTATCCGTCATATGAAACTCTACTTGTTTATGGATTTCTATCGACAGAAATAAAAAGACCATCGTGACGAGTGAGGTGTCCTGACACCAGAAATATAAAAATACCGGTAGATTAACACATATTTTGAAACTTCAAAATATTGATTTCAGGGTGCGAAATACTTCAAATAAAAAGTTGCTAAATAAATTAATTAAAAATTTCAATAAAATTCTAAAAATTATTTTATCACTACGTCTCAAAGGAACCTTGTATAAATTCAAACCCGATCTCCAGTTATATCGAATAAACCGATATGGTCGATAAACGATTCTATAGCGACTATTTTAAAATTTGATTTGGACATATCTCAAAATCTATATGACGAAATCCTGATTTTTCTCTTCCACTAGAAAGATATACTCCACCAGCTCCGTACGTTTCTTGTTTCACAGAAATCCGGCTTAAAACGAATCCTGTACATTCAGTTGAAGTTCAAATCGCCAATTTACGAACTGCAGTGCCATTTCAAGCTCGTTTATAATTATAATATAATTATACGTTCAAACTGTCGTCGATTGAATATATTCGTTATTCAAATTCAATTCCAAGCTGAATTAAATATCACAGATGATCCGGTTCACACCATATCGCCATTTCAGCCAATTCTGATTATTTCAGAATTTAATATGTTATTTAATTTATTAATTTAATTAAATATTTACCATTAATTAATTCCACGACCAGTTAATTCACTATACCACCATTGACATAATTAAATAAATTAATCATAATACCTCTGCCAATGCGGGTCATTACATCTCGGATGTATCGATGGTAAGGCCCAACCGTTTAAAATTTATTTTGGGTTAAGTTAATTAATATAAGTCGCATTTTATGTATATACACCATATACTGGATGGGGTAGGAAAAACTAACGTTCATGTTATTAAATATGTATGCTGTCAACATATCAAAGCAGAAAGGTGTTGTTTTAACAAGACACAATTAGCTAAATTAAGAATATCATTAAGAGTAATTATATTAATTCAAAATCGTATAGCTTATTATATTAATAACGAGTGGTCTCGTTATCAGGTTTAAATGGAACAAAAGGCGTCAGAACCGTATCGTCGGACACTGCGATGTAAAGCTCGTTTGGTCAGCGTCGAAGGCAGCTGGAATCTTTATAACAACTCGTTTTAAACGACAGAATTAAACTAAGGAGAGTTCAACTCACTCAGTTTTTATCCCACTTATATTTTATATAAGTCGGGTTTAAATATTTGTGTGCTATGGTTATTAGCTGTTTGATGGATGCTGAATATATTTACATGTGTTGACTGAACTGACTAAATTAAATGGTTGTTTAGTTTAATTTAAACCAATCGTTATTTTTAATGATTATTTCCAAATGAGGTAACTTACCTTGTTGGTTACGTTTATAATAAGATAAACGTATTAAACTGAAACATGAACGTTGGATTGTTGTTATTATTGAATTGTTGAATGTTATAACTGTTATTTGAATAAGATGATTTTATTTGGATTAACGTATTTGGATGCAGGGAGAAACAGGTTGGAGGGATCCAACAGGATTCCTCAAATTACTTGTTTATCTTCATATCATAATTATATGAACTGTTTAACCAGCCTAATTAGATGGTTGCTTTGATCATTGATTTATTGAATATAAATTCAACGTTTGTTTGTGGTAAACCAATGGAAAAATATTGGTTGGATAACTAGTAGCAGACGGCCTAAAAATAAATCGTTTTATTTATATTGATTTACTGCCATGTGAATCGACGGAAATAAAGTTATAAATTTATTTTATAACTGAAATTAGATTTGAAATCTATTATTTGAATTATAGTTTATAAAAAGAAAATTTATATTTATATTAAGTATAAGAGATTATCAAATGTTTTATAAAGTAATTTCGTATGTTAATAAGATTTAAAGCGAGAAAGCAGATTTAACCTAAGAGTTAAGAAAGAGATTAATTAAATTGGAATTATATTGAATTTGATTATTATTTATTTAATAATAATCAAAGTGATTGAGATTGATTAAATTGATTATATTATTAATTATTTTAAAATGGGAGAACCAATTCAAATGGATTAACGAGTTAACTGTGTTAAGTTAAATAAGTCAACTACTAAATGGTGATGGATTATTTAAGTTGTTTAAAGTGAAATTATTAACGATAGAGTAAATCCTTCTTTTAATATTGAATTTTATATTTTCTATTTAATAAAAGCTAAAGAAATGATCTTGGATTTAAATATATAAATGGAGTTTAGTGAAACCATAAGAACTGTTTAAAGTTAAACGAATTTTAAGTGAACAGATATATATAACAAAAAATGGAATTCTTTGAGAAACCCTATTAAATTGGGTTTCATAAAATCCAAGTCGAACAAAGATATTAAAAACCAAATTTATTTGAATGTATTACAAATATTGAGAAGAGTTAATAAGGTTATTGTAATAACCCGGAAATCTGAGCCAATTTAAAATTTTTATTTTGGCAATTTTGATGAATTTTGAATATTTAAATTGGTTTATTTTAAATAATGACGACGAGAAATTTATTTTGAATAGAATTAGAATGAAGATATTTATTTGAATCGACGTTAGAATATAAATATTTATTTTTAATTATAAAAGGAATTGAAAATGGCGTGGTAGTTCGAAAATTCGATTTCAGATTTCAAATGAATATACAGGATTCAAAAAAACCGGATTTTAGTGAAACCAAAATATTAGAATCTATTTGAGAATATCTTTCCAACGAATCCGAAAAATTGAAATTTCATAGCGGGAATAAAAAGTTGTCCAGTTGAAAATTCAGAATAGTCGCTATGGAATTCTGGCCCTTAAAAATGGAAATTTTGCAAACGACCTTCGTTTTCGACGAAACCACTTTTGTTGGATCCGAGATGTCGAGTTATTGTTAGATTCCAAAATTCGTAATTTTTGAAAGCAATATGTGAGCGTGGCGAAAGAAAACGTGTTTTGACAATTTCAGTCAATTTTGATCGACCAGAAAATGGCCATTTTTCAAATGGTCTCAAAATTGCACAAAATTAGTTTTGTTAGGACCGTATCATCAGTACGAAGCTAGAAATAATTTTTCTGAAATTTTCAGAGTTCGTATGTGGCCCCGCTAAATTGGAATGTGCGTTCAAAATCAATATATATATATATATATTTATATTTTGATTTTGACGAAAACTGATCGAAACGATCGAATCAGCCTACGTAACATATCCCATTGTGTTCGGAATGGGGGTAATTAGCTAGGGAGGACAGGCGGTGGGTTTTGTTTCGAGTTCGAAATAAAAGTTACTTTTTGGTGGAAAATAAAATAATTAAATATATATATAATTATATGGGGCGTTGACTCTCCCTCCCTCATTTCTCTTCCTCCTTCGATCTGGATAGAAGAAAAAAAAACCTCGCGCCTTTTCCCGTCGCCCCTCGCCTCCCTCCGTCGCATGATCACCGCCGCCCACATCGGAGTCGCCGCCTCCCCCTCCTTCTCAGACGATTCTGTGCCCTCCCTCCTTTCCCGATTGAAGACCGAACCCCCCCCCCCCCAAGCAAACCCGACAGAAACCCCCCTAACCCGCAACCCGTTAGCCGCCCTCAGGGCCCACCGCCGCCTGAGGTACCTCCCTAGCCTCGTTAGCACCCGGCGCCCCTCCCTACACCCTCCTCCGTTCAAAGTTTGATTTTTTTTTTACAAGCGAGAAGGTGTGTTTTGATTTATATACATGTTTTACATTTTGTTTTCTGAAATTTATATATGTATCGCTATAAAAATCCGATTTTTATATGTATACATGTGAACAAAGAAGTGATTTTTAATGAGATAAAGATATGATTTTTATCTAGGAAAAGCTAGGATTTTTGTTCGTTTAAAGCTAGGATTTTTATTCGAGTAAAAGATAAGATTTTTAATCAAAGAAAGACTAGATTTTTAACGGTGTAAAGATTGAATTTTTATATTATAGAATAGAATAAAAATGTGATTTTTATTTATATGAGTAGCGAAGTAAAAATACGATTTTTATATATGTAGTAGCGATAAAAGTTCGATCTTTATATTAGGAGTAGAGGTATAAAAATATATAATTTTATATAGAAAGAAGCATTGTAAAATATATGAAATTGAAATAAAAATATGATTTTTATTTATTGGGATAAAGCGATAAAAATATGATTTTTACTGTGAACAGCGGGAAAAGATGGCGATGGTATCGACAGAAATCAAAACGAAACCCGAATAGTTCAGAAGGAAAGCACGGAGGAGTGAAACCCTCCAGTGAGAACTCCTCACTAAAATTTTCTGTTCAGTTATTTATTTTATAACTGCATATATAAACTGTTCCCCGTCGTCCACATACCATGGACGACTTGTGTGATTGTTTGTGTTGTGAAAATTGACTGTTGGTTGTGAAATAAAATATATATTCATGTGTTGAAATAAAATAAATATTCATGTGTTGAAATCAAATATATGTTCATGTGTTGAAATAAAATAAATATTCATTTACAAATCGAATGATTTGTTTATGTACACCGATTTGACTGATATTGATTGGGACGATAAATTTTACACATCGCCCAACTGCACAAATAAAATTTGTGTTTGATTGTTTGAAACCCCACACGGGTGTTGGGATGAAATTGGACATACACTAATCCCAATAATTAGCTATATGTCGATCGATTGATTGACAGGCTGTTATAAGCGTTGAATATTTATATTTGATGCTTATACAGTGTAGAATGCACTCTGGATGATGGTTGATTATTTATCGTTGCTATTATATACATGTGTTGTATGGAATCCATATAAATAATATTATATTGTAATTGATTGGGCCTCATTCCAATTTAGAAAATAAATTATATTCATGTGTTGAATAAACAAAATAGTCATGTGTTGACAATACTCATGTGTTGAGAATATTCATGTGTTGAATAAAATATATATTCATGTGTTGAATAAAAGAATATTCATGTGTTGAATAAAAGAAAATTCATGTGTTGAATAAAATATATATTCATGTGTTGAATAAAAGAAAATTCATGTGTTGAAGAAAATATTCATTTGTTGAATAGAATAATGAAGTTATTGAAAAATATAAAGCCGTATTGATTAGATATGTGCCATTTTGACGCGAACGATATTTATATCAATTATATTCATTTTTATAATGAATATAGAAAAGGAAGTGATTTCAAAATATAACGTTTTGAAAATATTATCATATATATATATATATATCGATGATATGGAATATTCAATTTTGATTAGAAATTGAATAGGAAGTTGAAATCGTTTTGAAAACGAATTTAAAACGATTTATAAAATACGTTTTAAATGGAAATCGACGAAATATATAATATATTTATATTATATATATAATGGCCTGAATAGAATGCGCCGCGCTGCAGTAGTTCGCGAATTTCGACCATTGACTTCGAACGGACACTACGGGAGATTCGACCGTCGGATTCTCCTGAAACTGGAACCATTGGGTTTGTATCGAAAGGATCTTTCTAACGAATGCAAGAAATTAGAAATATAACGGTTGGATTTGGAATTATGTCCAAATCAAATTTGGAAAAGGTTGTTGTAAGTGCAGTTCGATGGCCGTTGATGGAAATCAACTGTATGGGCCTTGATAAAATTATCAAAAATATTAATAAATTGTGTAAAATCATAATAAATGATTTAGAAAGAATTGGGATGAAAAATCCCATATTTGAAAAGATAAAAAATATATTTTTATCGAAATGAACTAGTTTTTAACTAGAATTATAATCCATTTATTTTTAAAATGAATAAATTGGATTTGAAATGATTTTAAAAGTAACCAGAATTTCCAATAATTGAATTGGGATGAATTTGAATCGAAATTGTCTTTGGAATATTTCGAAGTTGGATTTCGTGATTATGCAGATATTGTTATGGAAATTTGGAAGATATATTTATATCGTTATTTCCAATATGATATTTGTTGGTCGTAGAATTTGATATTGAATATAAGCCGATATATTTTCTATTCAGAGCCTTGTATTTAATATCAAATGGGATTTGGGTTTGTCTTGAATGGTGTCTTCATTAACACTGTTCTTAAACCCAGTTGAGAAAAAGATTAAATCTTTTTATTTAGATTTAATGAAGTATACCAATTAAATAACATTTAATTGGAATTGAATTGGAATGGATTTTTGGGTTTATCGTGAACGATGTTTTAAATAACACTTGTTCTTTAACCCGATAATTAATGGGACGTGAATTGGGTTTGTTGTGAACTGTGTTTTAACGACATTCGTTCTTTAACCCGATTTACAATGAAATGTGATTTGGAATTTATAAGTCTTTTGTTATGATTTAAAGGAGATTTTCCAAAGTAAAGTTTTCCAATTTAGTAAAATAAATTGGAATGGAATGTAATTCGATTTGGTGATAATCAAAGTGAATTTCTGTGGATGAGGACCGCTAATATATATGGAATTTAAAAGGCTTTGTCGTTATTCCATTTATATTGTTAGTTGGATATGGAAGTTTATATCGATTATATATATCGATTTGTTTTCCATGAAGATTCCAATGTTAATGGAATGTGATTTTGGGTTTATAATGAACCGTGTTTTAAATGACATTGGTTCTTTAACCCAGTTAAAGACAAGATATGGTTTCCCAAGTAAAAAAATCGTTAATATTGATTTCTGGGAAGATTAAAACCAAGTGGAGTTTTAATGAATCTTTAATTAGATTGAAATGATCAAGAATGGAGTATTACCAGTTTTGCTCCTGGCGATACTTAAATCTTTAATTAGATTTGAACGTGAAATGGTAATTGAATTTACCGATAACACCATAGTGTTAGATATGAAGTATTATCAGTTTTACTTCATGGGATGAATAGGTTGGGATTGGGAAATTTAAAACAAATGATTACTCTGGTAAGGTTCGTTAATCCCGACTAGTTTGGATAAACCATAATTTGGTTTGAATTGATATTCAAAAGAAGATTAAAGAATAAATTTAAAGAATTTATCTTTGATAAAATTAATGGGAACCTTTCCAAAAATTTGAATGAAAGAATATTCTGAATTGGAATGACGCATATGTTGTGTTTGTGTAACATTTGTTTATTATATACGCGTGTTATTCAGATAGACCGGGTTTATCCCATTCTGAATAACTGATTCGACGATGTGTCGAGGATGAAGACGGTGGTCGAAGACCGGAGGTCTTCACATCGTTTGGATAATTACTAATGATCTTGATTGGGTTGTACACCCAAGAGGAGGGAATCATTTGGTGATCGTCCAAACGTACTTGGAGATCGATGGATATGTGAGGTACAAGGTGCCTTCGGTTTCATTCAGACCCAGAACGGACTTGTATGGACTGTGTATCTGACATTGGATTTTGCTCTGTGTGGATTGATCTCTATTAAATATACATCTGCCTGGTGAAGGGGAATTTATTCCCTTACTTCACCCTTCTCTGAGACGTACGGGATCAGAGGTTGTATAACGATGGACATCAGTCGCATGGAGTGAATTGCCTGTGTGGCATGCCTAAGTGGCAACTGATCAAGGCTTTTGTTGAAAAGAAAAGTCTTGTGGTTGATGATCAAAGCACCACCTGTGTTGCATAGCTTTGTGAAACATTAATTCGCGAGCCTCACACCCCGGTTGTGAACTAAAAATGGGAGAGGACCTCAGGAAGGACATGCGTTTTCTTTTAGTTAGGGTGGTGTCAGTGACCTACCACCCCTAACATTTATATTATTTTCACTTGTGTGGTTGTTGGATTTGCGAGGCGCCTCGGATATATCGGTGACTATGTGGAGCCGATGGAGTCATAGGACTCATTTACGCCCCAAAGGGTGGGGAAACGCAGTGTTCAGGCATTTTAATCCACATCGGTGGACTGACCCTGACGATCCAAGGGGCAGCTGCGGCTGTTCCTGAGGGGCGGGCTAGAGGCTCTCGAATCGGTGAGGACTGTCTTTTTCCTCGGTTCATAAATGGAAACCCAACTTCCAATACGTGACTTTGCGGTTTTGATTGTAGAACCTATATATGGCAACATAGTGGTATGGGGCACTTATGTCATCTATGATTGATACTTATGATTGAAATTGTTTTGACACTATACACTTACAGTAATAATAAAATATGAAATTTCACGTACCAAGCATTCTTGGTGATTATAAGGTAAAACCCCTATCCTCCGGCTTGTGTTGCATTGTGTGATGGGACCTGGGTCTTATAATAGCTTCATTGCTCTTTATTTAGCATTGCGCTGTTGTTTTATGCACTGGTATTCTTGGGAGGAAACCCGTTCCATGTTATACGGCGTGGTCCCTTGATTTACCTAACTTTAAAATAAAGATTAATAATTGTTTTAGTTCTCACACCAGTCACATGACTAACCTAGAGTTTATTGTTTTAACCTAAACTCTGGGTGCCCTTATTTTCCGTTCGGGCAGCTAGTAGTTTTGGTTTTGCAGATTTATATTCACAGGAACCTGGTTTACAGCTGGAATGATATCCGAAAAGCTTTGTATCCGTATATCTCTTTCAGTTGTGTATTGTATTATTTTTCCGCTGCAGTAATGTATTGTAATCTCTGGTATTTATCGAATGCATTTTATTCTTTCATACTATGTATATTCTTGTAATCTGATGAAATTGTTGTAATATACAATGAAATGTTCTTCTGTTTGCATTCCGATTTGTCGTGTTCTCAGAACAATCAGGGGTTTCGAACGGTTATGAACTTGGATATGACTATGGAATGAATGAAAGTTAGAAGTTAAGATTTGAAATAGAGTTCGAAGAGAAACCAATTGAATTGAAGTTAGTTGGACAGATTAAGATAAGAATTTGATCTTAGGTCGCGTATTCAAACAAGAGATGAGGTTTTACTACGTTGAAACCAGAACATATTCAAAGTAAGTTTTTAATGAAGTTTTATATAGTAATTGGTTTATAATTAAATCAAGGTTTATTTATACCGTTTTAAAATGATATATTAAATATGATAAAGGGATTGGATATAGTTTTGAAAGAGATTAGAACCCGTTGTTCGTTGGTTAAGTGAGTAACTTTCAGGGTGTCAATCTGATGTTGGTTGCGGCCTTCGGGGTTAATACATAGAGATTTATTCACTTTCCAGTTTACAACGAGGAGTTAATGAAGTAGAAGTGAGACAGAAATTGAATATTCTTATATTAAATAAGAATAAGGGAAACGCTTTCTAAGTGTTAAAGATATTGAAGTTTTAAATTAATCATTTCGTTAATTATCAAAGGGGCCAAGTGATACTGAATACTGAACCAATAATTTATTTTATTTTTATGGATGAATGTTTGTTTATTTGATGGTTAAATAACCGACTATCAAATCTGGCCAATTATCGATGGTTGGTTCGGAAAGATCGAGATTGAATTATATTCGAAAACCATTCCGACCAGCAAATAAGTAATCGTGGAAGAGATCAGACGATGAACGAGATGGATCATTTGAAGTACATAGATCTTCATAAAGAGAAAGTATTGCATATAATCCCTGGTTAGCTCCCAGAGATAAACTGTGATTCTGTTGTGGTTGGAGTCTATGGATTGCAAGGACTACTCGCTACTGATCTATAGAGTGATACCTAGGATGTGGTAGGAGGGTGACTTCGGTTTTCCAGTCCCAGGACAACGTGTATGGACGGATCTGACGATGTGGCGTTCAAAGTGAATGATGACCAGATGTTTAAAAAGGAAATTATAACCTCAAGCCTCACAACCGGGAAATGAAAAAAATCGGGCAGGCAGCATGGCTATATGGGTCGCACCCATTAGGGTGTATTGTCACCATCTAGAGAATATTCATATTTGTTACTTCTTTTCATTTCTATATCTCCCGGGGACTACGGTGGTCGCGACAAAAAGCCATAAGGTGATAATATATTCGATACACTCAAGAGAAATGAGTGGTCGGTCATGTGTGGCCGGGTTGCAAGACGTTCTTGTTGAACCCAGTGTATTCCACTATTCCTCTCTAGAGATACACTATCGGCTGGTGGTTCCATACCTTGTCATAGTCGGAATCCAATCTCCAATAAGAGCCCGCAGTTTTGTTTATATACTATTTATGTGGAGCGTGAGATGCAAGGGTTCCTCTAGATTTTATTTTCTTGTATTTATTCTCTATTATAATATCACAATAAGATATTAATTTCAAAATGTCTTGGGTTATCGTAAGGTAAAAACTGTATGTATTTATGTGTGGATTTGGTCTTACGATTATCCTTTTCTTTCGAAAAGATTTTGAACTTTTAAATCAAGTTGGATGATCACCTTAAACTTAGTGTGTTTTTTTCTCACTCTGGTTCACCAGACTGACCCGGTGTTTGTAATGCTCGGGTTAGACCGGGGTGTACAGGTTCAGGTTATTGGACACTACAAAGTTCAGAAGACGTGCTGGAGGAGTTCAGACGTACTATTATTTATTCCGCTGTGTGTTGTCTATGAGGACAGATTATTATAACTGTCCAGGCGTGTTGACTGTAAGTTGTACTCTGATAGTATTTCAAGTTTTCCAATAAAGATTTATTTCTATATTATATTTTGTTCCGCTGCGATGTGAGACTCTGATTCTGATGTGTTTCTTCTTCTTATTTCCTCTATTCTAATATTTTTTTCTTTCTTCTTTTCTTATCTCATGCTCTAATTTCTTTCCAATAACGTTCCGGTGTTTCCAATGCTTGAATGTTCGACACGGTGTTCTATGTCGATTTTCTGGGTCGAAAAACCCTGGGTCGTAACAGTGGTATCAGAGTAATGGTTTAGGAATAACCTTGGCTCTGTGGCGTAACTCGATTGAGATGGGGTTAGTAACACCCTAGATTGAGTTTGACTGTATATATATGAGAGCGTATTTGTAGATTTTATATATACAAATGTTTTGTATTGTGTTATTTGTTCGGTTCAATTTTGAATTGACAATGGACATGATATTGTTTTGTAAAGAGGGTCAATTGAAATAATTTTGCCTAAACTATATTTTTATTTAGAAATGGAATAAATTTATCAAATTAGTATGATATTGGTGTGCTTGATTGATTTAAATAGAATTCAAATGGAATTATAAAATTTGGATAGTTCATTATAGCAAGGGTAATTTCATATCGAAATTAGTAAATGAGAGTTTTAATTTTGAATTAAAATGGATCAGAAATTGGATCCTGAAAGGGAAGTAAACTAATGGAAGAAATTCAATTAGATAATTTAATATGGAAATGGGGCTTAGCTCATTTAAGTGGAGATAAAGATATTGGAATCAAACAAAATAGGTTTAATATATATTGTTTGATTTGATTAAGTGGATTATGAATTGTTGGTTGGATATTTGTTAAATGGAATATGAAATATAACTTAACTTGGTTGAGTGGTGCAAATTAAATTCAATAGACCAGGGATTTGAAATCGAATGAATAATAATAGAAGTTAACTGAATGTTAACCGATTGATTTTAAAGTATATTAGACCCCAGCAAAGATCAATATTGAATATTAACATAGTTGAGCAAAACCAATTGAATTGAAATCGAATAATTTGGTTAAGATTGATTGTTAATTACTTGGACGGTTAGATTGGATGGAATCCATAACAGTTTAATGGATTAAAAGAAAGAAGAAATTCCAATATAAAGAGTTTGGATGGAAACTAAAAGATTTAATTCGGTTTTTGTTGCTGGCATTATAAATTTAGTACAGATTACCAGAAAGCTATGGGAGTTGATTTGATTACAGTTGGAAGTACAAGTAAGAAGACGAAAGGTTGTTGATTGATATGCTTCGAAATTGGAATTGAGTTGCCCGACAAAGAGGTAAACCTTAATATTATCGGTTGGTGATTGATTTTACCCCTGAGTTGGGTAGTTGTTTGGCTTTTGTTTGATATGAGGCCCAGAGTGGCGTTTGTAGTTGTACCGATCGGGCCGTGCAGAGTAGGTGCTGGCAAGTTTTTTGTAAAATTGTTTAAACTAAGAATATTTTTGATAATAATTTATAATAATTATTTTTGGAAATAACTGTGATTGTTGCATTTCTCTTTCTTAGTAATTTCGGGGACGAAATTCTTTTAAGGGGGAAGGAATGTAACGTCCCGTACTTTTGGTAGTCAAGTATTTAATATATTTTATTATATTAAGCATTTAATTGGAATTTTCAATGGATTTATTATATAGAATTCGTTTATATATTTAAAACGAAGTTGAATATACAATTTATATTTAAATTATAAACGAGCTCGAAACGATGCGGTAGTTCGTAATATTGAGTTTTGAACTTCAACTGAATATAAAGGATCCGATATAAGTCGGATTTCTGTGAAACAAGAAACGACAAGATCTAATTGATGATTATTTTCTAATGAAAGTAAAAAAATCAAGATTTTTCTTATAGATTGCAGGTCATGTCCAAATCAAAATTTAAAATAGTCGCTATGAATTTGTTAATAAATTAGAACGTTTATTTATTTATTAAACAAGAATTTGGATAGGATTCGAATATCATTTAAACTCGAAAATATTATTGTTGAAGCTGTAAATTTCATATTCGTTGATATTTGAAGTAATATGTCAAATATTAAGGTACAACACAGAGCACGACCTATGTTTGAAAACCCAATGCCTACCTATCCATACTTTCCTTCCATGCTAAGGATTACAGCAGCAGACCTAAATACAGACTTCTACTTATCTTTTATGTCATGTGTATTTTCAATCAACACTCCCTTACTCTATCTTCACTAAACAGCTACCCTAGTACCTACCCAACAGCATGACATCCTGGAAGAGGCGAAAGCACAATACGAGACGGATTATGGTGTACAAAATATCTATATGCACGTCTCCTCGAATTTAAAAGGGTGTAGATCATGCCAATCTACCTATCAACCTACCTTGTAGTTGTACCCTAAGCCATACCAATACCCTGATAGCCTCCTCAGTATATAGACGCGAGTAGTGTTCATATGTATACATTTAACTGTACTTGTCTAACTGTAACCATACAATTGTCATCCAGGTTTTTCGCTACAATGGTGTAGTGTTTGCGGTTCATCTGGGTAGTAACCATATATTTCCTCAAATTGTCTAAAGTCATTTTCTTTGTTTCCAACTACTAAAATCTACGAAACTTGTAAATCAAAATAATATATATATATATATATATATTAATCATTTCTTCCATGGAAAGCTTCTTATATACAACCTACCCTGCATACCGTCTACCTTATTCGAATTCAGCAAACCGAATTTTCAACTCCTCTAAACCTACCCTATGTATGTATCGTAAGCCTCCATTGAAGTGATATGTCACTGTTCTTCTATTTCTTTTCCAACGTACTTAGTAAAAATGTACGGAGCCTACTTCCCCTACCCCTTCGTCTCAAAGCAACCTGCATTAGCCATCTAGTGAAAAGAAAACACACAGCATCCCCTTACCTCCTTTTAGTAAGCAACAGTGAAATGGATATACAATACAATTTCTCCATAAGTACACACACAATGAATGAACAGCTAAAAGAAGCATCTAAACAGCTAAAATATATTTATACATTTATACGTCAATCCATACAGACAATGGACAACTAGAGAAAACAAATATATTGTATATATTCATACGTCAAACCTATACAATGAACAACTAAGTATATTTGTATATACGGTCGAAATCTCATGAACAAATCCACACAAGGATGGTTCTACCATTCATTAAATACAGGATGGACAAGTTACATTGTAGATTTTCAAAATGGAATTGACAATTCAATAGCTTCACCTAATCTATACACAAATAGTTCATTCATATCTGTGCAGATTGGTACATGAAAATCCAACACTTCCTTGCTAAGCATCACGCAGCCATCGAGTCTCCATCACAGTACCACAGTTCGATCATAGCTGAAAGGAAAGAAAATATCACCTAAGAACAACTAAAATCTAAACCTATGATTTTAGACATCGATCCTATCTGGATCATTCACGACTATATATATACGCATGGTATTTCACCATCTCCAGAACCATATGAACGAACATTCGAACCACTTAAAATCAAAAATAAAATCATACACAAGGAATTAATTTTCTAAATACTTATCTGATTCGCGAACCCACTCTTTTCACCTCAGAATGTTTTTGATGGACTTCGTGAGCTGTTTGGTCGAGGCGGAAGACTTAGGGTTGGGCAAATCTTTACGATGGAAGCTTCGGAAGCTTGTAATGGATTTTGGGTAGAGAATAGCTTCATTTTTGGAAGCGTGGGGTTGCTCGACGAGGGTAGGATGGTGCTCCGTCGCTGGATGAACGAAATTGGGGTTTGGTTAATCGATAGGAGCTAGTAGGGAAGGGGGTGTACGTAGAGTGGCTGTGTAAGGGAGGTGTGGTGTGGTTATTTTCGATTCTTGCTGAAGGAGGTAAGGGGAACAAGAGAACTGGTTTTTGGCCATGAGCGAATATCTGGAGGCGGCGGATGATTGTGAGGAGGAAGGATCCAATAGTTTTTAGTTGGATGGAATGGATGCGGGCTCGTTAGAATATGAATGTGGTTGAAAGGGTTATGGGCCGTTGGGCCAGATTGGGTTTCGGGTTAAAGTAAATAAAGGAAAAAATTTATATGGCAGGAGGAAATGGGTAACCAGGTGGTGTTTTTTTCCCTTGATAAAACGGTTCCTGGACGATCCAAGCCTGGATGGGAGGTCTCGGATGTATCGATGGTAAGGCCCAACCGTTTAAAATTTATTTTGGGTTAAGTTAATTAATATAAGTCGCATTTTATGTATATACACCATATACTGGATGGGGTAGGAGAAACTAACTTTCATGTTATTAAATATGTATGTTGTCAACATATCAAAGCAGAAAGGTGTTGTTTTAACAAGACACAATTAGCTAAATTAAGAATATCATTAAGAGTAATTATATTAATTCAAAATCGTATAGCTTATTATATTAATAACGTGTGGTTTCGTTATCAGGTTTAAATGGAACAAAAGGCATCAGAACCGTATCGTCGGACACTGTGATGTAAAGCTCGTTTGGTCAGCATCGAAGGCAGCTGGAATCTTTATAACAACTCGTTTTAAACGAAAGAATTAAACTAAGGTGAGTTCAACTCACTAAGTTTTTATCCCACTTATATTTTATATAAGTCGGGTTTAAAGTGCTATGGTTATTAGTTGTTTGATGGATGCTGAATATATTTACATGTGTTGACTGAACTGGCTAAATTAAACGGTTGTTTAGTTTAATTTAAACCAATCGTTATTTTTAACGATTATTTCCAAATGAGGTAACTTACCTTATTGGTTACGTTTTTAATAATATAAACGTATTAAACTGAAACATGGATGTTGGATTGTTGTTATTATTGAATTGTTGAATGTTATAACTATTATTTGAATAAGATGACTTTATTTGGATTAACGTATTTGGATGTAGGGAGAAACAGGTTAGAGGGATCCAACTGGATTCCTCAAATTATTTGTTTATCTTATCATAACTATATGAACTGTTTAACCAGCCTAATTAGATGGTTGCTTTGATCATTGATTTGTTGAATATAAATTCAACGTTTGTTTGTGGTTAACCAATGGAAAAATATTGGTTGGATAACTAGTAGCAGGTGGCCTAAAAATAAATCTCTTTATTTATATTGATTTACTGTCACGTGAATCGACGGAAATAAAGTTATAAATTTATTTTATAACTGAAATTAGATTTGAAATCTATTATTTGAATTATAGTTTATAAAAAGAAATTTTATATTTATATTAAGTATAAGAGATTATCAAATGTTTTATAAAGTAATTTCGTATGTTAATAAGATTTAAAGCGAGCAAGCAGATTTAACCTAAGAGTTAAGAAAGAGATTAATCAAATTGGAATTATATTGAATTTGATTATTATTTATTTAATAATAATCAAAGTGATTGATATTGATTAAACTAATTATATTATTAAATAATTTAAAATGGGAGAACCAATTCAAATGGATTAACGAGTTAACTGTGTTAAGTTAAATAAGTCAACTACTAAATGGTGATGGATTATTAAAGTTGTTTAAAGTGAAATTATTAATGATAGAGTAAATCCTTCTTTTAATATTGAATTTTATTATTTTCTATTTAATAATAGCTAAAGAAATGATCTTGGATTTAAATATATAAATGGAGTTTAATGAAACCATAAGAACTGTTTAAAGTTAAACGAATTTTAAGTGAATAGATATATATAGGTAAAAATGGAATTCTTCGAGAAACCCAATTAAATTGGGTTTCATAAAATTCAAGTTAAACAAAGATATTAAAAACCAAGTTTATTTGAATGTATTACAAATATTGAGAAGAGTTAATAAGGTTATGAACTTGGATATGACTATGGAATGAATGAAAGTTAGAAGTTAAGATTTGAAATAGAGTTCGAAGAGAAACTAATTGAATTGAAGTTAGTTGGACAGATTAAGATAAGGATTTGATCTTAGGTTGCGTATTCAAACAAGAGATGAGGTTTTACTAAGTTGAAACCAGAACAGATTCAAAGTTCGTTTTTAATGAAGTTTTATATAGTAATTGGTTTATAATTAAATCAAGGTTTATTTATAAGGTTTTAAAAAGATATATTAAATATGATAAAGGAATTGGATATAGTTTTGAAAGAGATTAGAACCCGTTGTTCGTTAGTTAAGTGAGTAACTTTCAGGGTGTCAATCTGATGTTGGTTGCGGTCCTCGGGGTTGATACTTAGAGATTTATTCACTTTCCAGTTTACAACGAGGAGTTAATGAAGTAGAAGTGAGACGAAAATTGAACATTCTTATATTAAATAAGAATAAGGGAAACGCTTTCTAAGTGTTAAAGATATTGAAGTTTTAAATTAATCATTTCGTTAATTATCAAAGAGGCCAAGTGATACTGAATACTGAACCAATAAGTTATTTTATTTTTATGGATGAATGTTTGTTTATTTGATGGTTAAATAACCGACTATCAAATCTGGCCAATTATCGATGGTTGGTTCGGAAATACCGGGATCGAATTATATTCGAAAACCATTCCGACCAGCAAATACGTAATCGTGGAAGAGATCCGACGATGATCGAGATGGATCAATTGAAGACCATAGATCTTCATAAAGCGGAAGTATTGCTTATAATCTCTGGTTAGCTTCCATAGATAAACTGTGATTCTGTCGTGGTTGGAGTCTATGGATTGCAAGGACTACTCGCTACTGACCTATAGGGTGATACCTACAAGGTGGTAGGAGGGTGCCTTCGGTTGTCCAGTCCCAGGACAACGTGTATGGATGGATCTGACGATGTGGCGTTCAAAGTGAACGACGACAAGATGTTTAAAAAGGAAATTATAACCTCAAGCCTCACAACCGGGAAATGACAAAAATCGGGCAGGCAGCATGGCTATGTGGGTCACACCCATTAGGGTGTATTGTCACCATCTAGAGAATATTCATATTTGTTACTTCTTTTCATTTCTGTATCTCCCGGGAACTACGGTGTTCACGACAAAAAGCCGTAAGGTGACAATATATTCGATACACTCAAGAGAAATGAGTGGTCGGTCATGTGTGGCTGGGTTGCAAGATGTTCTTGTTGAACCCAGTGTATTCCTCTCTAGAGATACACTATCGGCAGGTGGTTCCATACCTTGTCATAGTCGGAATCCAATCTCCAATAAGAGCCCGCAGTTTTGTTTGTATACTATATATGTGGAGCGTGAGATGCAAGGGTTTAGCTAGATTTTATTTACTTGTATTTGGACACTATTATAATATCACAATAAGATATTGATTTCAAAATGTCTTGGTTTATCGTAAGGTAAAAACCGACCGTATTTATGTGTGGATTTGGTCTTACGATTATCCTTTTGTAACGACCCGCATTTTTGGCCGTCAAATATTTAATTTAATTTATTTGTTTTAAATATCATATTGGAAATATAATGAAATTTAATATTTAATTCGTTATTAAAAACGAAGTAGAACGTTATAATTTATATATAATATAATTCGAGCTTGAAAATGGCGTGCAGTTCGTAAATTGGAGTTTTGAACTTCAACTGAGAATACAGGATTCGATATAAGTCGGATTTCTGTGAAACAAGACACGTTGGGACCGTATTGACGATAATTTTCATATGAAAGAGAAAAATTCAGATTTCGTATTATAAATAATAAGTTATGGCAAAATCAAAATTGAGAAAAAACGCTGTGGAAATCGTTATTTAAATATCGACCTTTAAAGCGACCGTTTTGCAAACGTACTCTGTTTTCGACGAAACCAGTTCCGTTGAGTTCGTATCATCGATTAGAGTCAGAATATATATATAGTTTGTTATTTTTAGAGATCGAGAAATTTGGCGTTAAAAAGGGTAGGGCGGTTCGGGGTAAAAATAGCCTTCCGGGGCAACAGTCTCAGAATGCGACGAAATTAGTGCCGTTGGGTTCGTATCGAAAAGTTATTGTTGATGTTCGCAGTTTCAAGGGGATTTGATTTACCTGGTGACCGTGAAAAAATTAAACGCGTGTTCATTTCTGGTTTCATAAAGGAAAATTTTCCATACGACCTCGGATTTCGACGAAACTTGTCCCATTGGGTCCGGAATATCGTTTTACATTAAGAACAGCATTTTTATCCGTAGACAGAAATCGTATGTAGTGGTTTCTAATAAGATTTCTCCGCATCAAAGTTTTATAAATTATAATATGAATATTTCTATCCCACCACTTCACTTTTCTTCATTCTTTTGCTTACGTCCTTCCAGTAGCTTGCGCCCCACATTTCTCAATTACTTGCATCCCAAACAAGCACCGTACATGCACATCGCATACACAGTTACCCAATATTTTTATGAACCAATGGAATGCTACCGTGCCGACCACGTTGGGAAACATTCAATGTTGAATACAGCTACCTAAATAAATTATGTAAACCTATATGTCCTATTACGTGACAGCCACGCACCATGAAACCTTGAGTGCCAAGGAAATAAGCGTGCTCCCTAAACCATCGCTCTCTATATAAACAGGCGCTCGCTTCAGTCTTCCCCATCGTCAAATGAAACCGACCCTGTCCCTCTTCACAAATGAAAAAAAAAAAAAAAATGGCGAAGCAAGTTTGAATAGCGGTAAAGGGGAGGGGAGGACGTAGCATGCTGGGCTTGGAGGCTTTCAAGAAAGAAAAAAAAAATAAAAAAAAGAAAAAAAAGAAAGAAAGAGCGGACGTGAGGACTGGGGAATGGGAGAGGTGCATGGGGGGTGTCACGATGGGTATATACAGCAAGGTGGCAGGTATTATTCATGAAGGGAAATGAAGTAGCAAGTGACATGGCATATTAATCTATATTTTACGTTAATCTTGGGATTATTTGTGACTAATTATCGTTAAACGGGCCTAGTAAATTAATACCAGGACCATTTTAATTTAATTATGTACTGAAGCAAACCTTTGCCTAACTGTATACATGCGAACATGGCAAATATTATAGGTAGAAGGTTTATATTGAAGACATGCCTAAGTATGTGAACGATTAAATAATTAATGAAGTCTACCTTGAGTTGTATGCCAAACAGTCTAGGATTGAGTTGAACGTTGTTTCGTCCGTTTGGAAATTCTAATAAAACAAAGGAACTGCTCAAGTTTGAATTCGTCATATTTTTCATATATGTTCCTTCGTTTGTGATTTTTTGTTATAGGTATATATTATGTGGTAAACATTAGGAGTACATATAGAATGGTAAGGTATATGTAATTAACTACCTAATACCGATAACAGTTCAGATCGGGTGTCCCATATATTTCAGAAGACTCCGTCAACTTCTAGTCATTAACAATATTACGTTGAACAATATAGGTAACCGGTATATGTAATAAGTTTAACAACGTGTTGAATAAATGATATAGAATGCGTAATGAAATTAATAATGTTAATGGGTAATTTAGGTTAATAATACATTATTAAGTTGTAAATATCGAATACCGTGTTAAATTTATATCTTCGTCATACAACAACAGAATTGGATGAAACGAGAGACGTCAGAACCGTATTAAAGAGCATCATAGCATGAAGCTGGTCAGGTCGGAGGCGGAAACAGCTGGAATTTTTAGTCAAATTAAACATCTGTTTAATTTGACAAAATCAAACTATTTATTTGACGAATCAAATCAAGGTGAGTTAAACTCACTCAGTTACCCTTTTTATATTTTATATAAATTGGGTGTTTTTATTTTGTGTGCTCTGCTTGCCAATGGTTGACTGTTTGCTAGTTATCTGCTTATATGTTGATTTAATCGATGAAATTAAACTGTGTTTAATTTCAGTGAAATACCAAATCGTTATTTTTAACGATTGGTTCCAATAAAGGTAACTTACCTTATTGGTCACGTTTATTTATAAACGTGTTTTAAATTGTTGAACTGATCGAATTGCTTGTGATTGATGTTGAATGGTTGCTATTTAGTGTTGTCAGTTGAACAAAACTGAATGATCTTAATTGAGATAACCGTTGTGATTTCAGGGAAGAACAGGTTGGAGGGACCCAACCGGATTCCTCAAATGTATTATTTATTTTTATATTATCATATATGAACTGATCTGATTGTGTGATTGATTTGATGGTTGATTATTGACTGAATATTCAACATCTGTTTGGTTTAAACCAATGGCGATATTGGTTAAGGATTTGGCAGAGTATGGCCTTTAAAATCAATCGGGTTTAGATATTGATTCACCGTCAGGTGAATCGATAGAGTGAAAGTTATAAAATTTGTTTTATAACTGAAGTTAGATTTGAAATATATTATTTTTGAATGAATATTATTAAAGAGAAATAAGTATTTTATTTATTTAAGACTTTGATTTGTAAATAATTTATTTATAAAATAAATTCGGATGTAAACCAGGTTTACTGAGAAAGGGACCGAATGGTCAAACTTGGATAGTCGGTTTGTAAAGAAAACAATCAATGGAATTTATTTAAATTAATTATAATTTAATTAATTTAAAGCGAGGATTGATTTGAATCGGTTAATGAGATAACCGAGTTTTGAGTTAATTAAATCGACCAGTTTGAATTGAAATTGATGACCAAATTAATGTATTTCGATTAAGATAGTTAAATGAATATTGTTTAAATGGCAAATAAGGTTAAAAGGGATTTCAAGAAAATACAGTAGCTTGAAATAAACGTTACTTGATTATTTGAATTAAGTGAAAGGGGATTACGATAAAAGGGTTTAAGATAAACCAAACATATAAATGAGTTTCAAAGTGTTAAGACATTAATTTTACATTAACGTTATTTGAAAATGAGATCAAGTAACAAGCGAGTTTTGAAATGAGATTTCAAAAGTGGGAAATGGTTAAATATATTTGAAAGGGGATTGGAAAATGTGAATTGGGGTTAAATAAGGGGTCATAGGGTTGTATAACCAAACCAGAGTTAAATGGAATTTGTTTTGAGATTTGAATGGAATGTTGAGTTCCTGAATACAACTTATATTTATCTAAAGATTTGAACGTTGTTGATCAAGGTCTGAGAGGTAACTGAAATACCCCAACTTGAACAACATCGGGATTATCTGAAGATGGTATTAGTTGGTAATCGTAAGAGAGATTAGCGATATTTGATTAGTTCCATTTGTGAAATAATAAAGCAACATTGGTGGAATCTGGGAAAATATATATATATAACAAGAGACCCAAAGTAAAGTAAATCAGTATGTAAGGATATAGTTATTCGAGATAAAATTAGTAAAACATAGTTATTCAAGTTGAGTTGCCATTTCGTACGACTGCTAGCGAAATTTGCAGGGCTGCAGATAGCCTACGGCGGTCGGATGTTTCCTGAGGGAATCAGGCGTAACCATTGTGATCACTGCGATCTAGAGTCAAGCGAATGGATTTAAGTCGAGTATTAGTTAATCGATAGGAGTTAAATAAGTCGAGTTAATCAGTTAGAGTTGACCAGTTAAAGTTAATCAATTTGAGTTAATCCATTAGAGTTAAATCGAATTAGAGTTATTCAAATATCGTATTTTTGAATGTTAAAAAGAGTTAGAATTTTTAATTTAACAAAAGCAAATCAGTTTGTTAAAGGCCAAGTGATGCTGAATACTGAACCAGTGAACTCATTGGAGTGTCATGATTGAAACACTGTATATTTTGATAGTTAAAACACCGACTATCAAATCTGACCAATACGATTGTTGGTATGGAAAGACCGGGATCGAATTTATATTCGAAAACCATTCCGTCTAACAAATACGTGAAGATATCAGAAGATGATCGAGATGGTGCTGTGAAGACCGTGGATTTTCACAAACGGAAGAACCACTAATGTTCTCTGCCTGGCAAGCAGAGATAAGCTGTGATTTTGTCGTGGTTGGAATCTATGGGTTGCAAGGACTTCTCGCTACTGATCCATGGGGTGATTCCTATATGGATGCGGTAGGAGAGTGCCTTCGGTTCATCCTGTTCCTGGATGACGTATATGGACGAATGTCTGACAGAGTATTTCCAAAGGATCATGTACGTTGATTTCTTCAAACGTACGATAGTTGTTGGCAGGGAATTGCCATTCTCTAGCTTTCAGCTAGAGTATTTTTGTGGACGTCAATTAGTGATATCTGACGGATCTGACGATGTGGCATTCAAAGTGAATGACGACCAGATGATCAAGAGTAATCTAGACCTCAAGCCTCATCAACCGGGAAATGACAAAAATCGGGCAGGCAGCATGGCTATGTGGGTCGCTCCCATTAGGGTGTATGATCACCTATCTAGAGGAAATCCTATTTGTTTCTTAATCTATGTTTCGATGCTGTCCCTTGTCGGGAGACGGTTGCTGATCCCAACCGTCGGTGATATACACTCGATACTCTCAAGCGAAATGAGGGGTCGGTCATGTGAGGGCCGGGTTGCAAGAAGTTCTTGTTGAACCCAGTGTATTCGTCTCTAGAGATACACTATCGGAAGGTGGACCCATACCTTGTCAAGTTGGAATCCAATCTCCAATAAGCGCCTGGGGGTTTTGATTGTATACTATATATGTGGAGCGTGAGATGCAAGCGTTCCACTAGATTCTATTTACTTGTATTTAGACATTATTATAATATCAGACAAGATATTGGTTTCAAAACTGTTTGGGGTTATCGTAAGGTAAAAACCGTCCATGTTTATGTGTGGATTTGGTCTTACGATTATCCTTTTCTTTTGAAAAGGTTTTGAACTTTAAGATCATGATTGGATGATTCACCCTTATTACTGTGCGAGTTTATCTCACTCTGGTTCACCAGACTGACCCGGTGTTTTGTAAATGCTCGGGTTAGGCCGGGTTGTACAGGTTCAGGTTATTGACTGCTGTGAAGAGACGAGCTGGAAGAGTCCAGACGTATGATATTATTACTATTCCGCTGTGTGTTATATGAGGACAGATTAGTATCACTGTCCAGATGTGTACTCTGATACTGTAAGTATTTTAAAGCTTTCAATAAAGATTATTTCTGTATTATATTTTGTTCCGCTGCGATGTGAGACTCTGTGTGGTGTTTCTTCTTCTTCTTCTATTCTAATATTTCTATCTTATCTATTCTCACCCTCTAACTTCTTTCTATTAATGATCTGGAATGTTCGATGTCTGAATAGTCAACATGATAGTTTGATGTTGATTTTCGGAGTCGAAAATCCCGGTTCGTTACAGTGGTATCAGAGCTTAAGGTTAAGTAAGTACCTTGGCTCTGTGGCGTGACTCAGTAGAGATGGGGTTAGTAATACCCTAGATTGAGTTTGAGTGTATATATATGAGCGCGTATTTGTAAATTGATATAAAAACTGTTTATATTGTGTTGATTGGTTTGTCGAGTAGTTTATGAATTCTGGTCGATACAGTAATGCAAACTGTGTCGATAAGTGTTTCTAAACTCTTGGACAGAATAATTCGACACAGTTTGTTTTTGAAAGAGGGTAAATGAAATAATTTTACCCAAATTTATATTTTGATATAAAAGAATGATTAATATTTGGAGCATTATAGTAGATTGATGTGTTATAATGGAATGGTTATGTAAGTAACCAATCAGAATTCCTATGGATATAATATATGGAATTAGATGAATTAAATCTGAAATCTAAATCAGAATTGGAATTAAAATTCCTTAAAGTAGGATAAAAGATTGCAAATGAAATTGAATTGAATATATGAGAATTTTAAAATCCTGGGAGATTTTAAATTGTTTACAAGCATCGTGAATTTTATTTTGAAATGAATTTCAAAATGAAAGTGTTTAGAAATGGTTTTGAAAGTGATATAGTATTGAACTCACTTCGATAGCTGGAAAATAGATTCCGATGATGTGCGCGCCATTTTCGGTGTTAATTTTCGAGTTGTAAGTGACGGATTACTACCAAAGATCTTGTTTTGAATTGCTTTGAGAAAAACAAGTTGTTTTGAATCCTGAAAGGAATATTTGATTTTTGAAAAGAACTGAACTGTTTAAAAACTCCCAGGGAAAGTGTTTGAACAAGAACAAGATTAAAAATTGTGAAAGCGAATATGAATTGAATTGAAACCGATTAACTAGAAATTGAATCGAGATATAATATATCAAGTGGAATCAGATTTGGAATTGGGAGACAGGAATCTGAAATGGTGTTGGACTAATAAGATAAGAATTGAAATTGATGATGGATGGAAATTGAGTCAAGAATGGAATTTGGCTTGGACGCATGAAGGATTTGGTTTTGAGGATAAAATTGGAATTTCGTTTGGAAATGCATTTGTATATGCTGACAGGATAGCAGATGAAAGGGATATAATGATATGCCCGACCAAAAGGTACACGTTTACTTTTATATGGGTTTGGTGATTTATGAGCCTATTTGGCAAGCCACTTGGCTGTTTCATTTTCTTTTGGATTGGAGAAGGCCCAGAGAGGCAAGTTGTGGTTGTACCGATTGAGCCGTACAGAGGAGGTGCTGGCGAATTTTTTTGGGAATTTAAGGTGTTAGAAAATTTTCAAAATATTGATTTATAGTATTGAATTGATTTAAAATAAATTAGATTTGAAATTAATGAGTTTATAACGTTCTTTCTTACCTTAGCAATTTCGAGGACGAAATTATTTTAAGGGGGGAAGAATGTAACGACCCGCATTTTTGGCCGTCAAATATTTAATTTAATTTATTTGTTTTAAATATCATATTGGAAATATAATGAAATTTAATATTTAATTCGTTATTAAAAACGAAGTAGAACGTTATAATTTATATATAATATAATTCGAGCTTGAAAATGGCGTGCAGTTCGTAAATTGGAGTTTTGAACTTCAACTGAGAATACAGGATTCGATATAAGTCGGATTTCTGTGAAACAAGACACGTTGGGACCGTATTGACGATAATTTTCATATGAAAGAGAAAAATTCAGATTTCGTATTATAAATAATAAGTTATGGCAAAATCAAAATTGAGAAAAAACGCTGTGGAAATCGTTATTTAAATATCGACCTTTAAAGCGACCGTTTTGCAAACGTACTCTGTTTTCGACGAAACCAGTTCCGTTGAGTTCGTATCGTCGATTAGAGTCAGAATATATATATATAGTTTGTTATTTTTAGAGATCGAGAAATTTGGCGTTAAAAAGGGTAGGGCGGTTCGGGGTAAAAATAGCCTTCCGGGGCAACAGTCTCAGAATGCGACGAAATTAGTGCCGTTGGGTTCGTATCGAAAAGTTATTGTTGATGTTCGCAGTTTCAAGGGGATTTGATTTACCTGGTGACCGTGAAAAAATTAAACGCGTGTTCATTTCTGGTTTCATAAAGGAAAATTTTCCATACGACCTCGGATTTCGACGAAACTTGTCCCATTGGGTCCGGAATATCGTTTTACATTAAGAACAGCATTTTTATCCGTAGACAGAAATCGTATGTAGTGGTTTCTAATAAGATTTCTCCGCATCAAAGTTTTATACATTATAATATGAATATTTCTATCCCACCACTTCACTTTTCTTCATTCTTTTGCTTACGTCCTTCTAGTAGCTTGCGCCCCACATTTCTCAATTACTTGCATCCCAAACAAGCACCGTACATGCACATCGCATACACAGTTACCCAATATTTTTATGAACCAATGGAATGCTACCGTGCCGACCACGTTGGGAAACATTCAATGTTGAATACAGCTACCTAAATAAATTATGTAAACCTATATGTCCTATTACGTGACAGCCACGCACCATGAAACCTTGAGTGCCAAGGAAATAAGCGTGCTCCCTAAACCATCGCTCTCTATATAAACAGGCGCTCGCTTCAGTCTTCCCCATCGTCAAATGAAACCGACCCTGTCCCTCTTCACAAATGAAAAAAAAAAAAAAAAATGGCGAAGCAAGTTTGAATAGCGGTAAAGGGGAGGGGAGGACGTAGCATGCTGGGCTTGGAGGCTTTCAAGAAAGAAAAAAAAATAAAAAAAAGAAAAAAAAAGAAAGAAAGAGCGGACGTGAGGACTGGGGAATGGGAGAGGTGCATGGGGGGTGTCACGATGGGTATATACAGCAAGGTGGCAGGTATTATTCATGAAGGGAAATGAAGTAGCAAGTGACATGGCATATTAATCTATATTTTACGTTAATCTTGGGATTATTTGTGACTAATTATCGTTAAACGGGCCTAGTAAATTAATACCAGGACCATTTTAATTTAATTATGTACTGAAGCAAACCTTTGCCTAACTGTATACATGCGAACATGGCAAATATTATAGGTAGAAGGTTTATATTGAAGACATGCCTAAGTATGTGAACGATTAAATAATTAATGAAGTCTACCTTGAGTTGTATGCCAAACAGTCTAGGATTGAGTTGAACGTTGTTTCGTCCGTTTGGAAATTCTAATAAAACAAAGGAACTGCTCAAGTTTGAATTCGTCATATTTTTCATATATGTTCCTTCGTTTGTGATTTTTTGTTATAGGTATATATTATGTGGTAAACATTAGGAGTACATATAGAATGGTAAGGTATATGTAATTAACTACCTAATACCGATAACAGTTCAGATCGGGTGTCCCATATATTTCAGAAGACTCCGTCAACTTCTAGTCATTAACAATATTACGTTGAACAATATAGGTAACCGGTATATGTAATAAGTTTAACAACGTGTTGAATAAATGATATAGAATGCGTAATGAAATTAATAATGTTAATGGGTAATTTAGGTTAATAATACATTATTAAGTTGTAAATATCGAATACCGTGTTAAATTTATATCTTCGTCATACAACAACAGAATTGGATGAAACGAGAGACGTCAGAACCGTATTAAAGAGCATCATAGCATGAAGCTGGTCTGGTCGGAGGCGGAAACAGCTGGAATTTTTAGTCAAATTAAACATCTGTTTAATTTGACAAAATCAAACTATTTATTTGACGAATCAAATCAAGGTGAGTTAAACTCACTCAGTTACCCTTTTTATATTTTATATAAATTGGGTGTTTTTATTTTGTGTGCTCTGCTTGCCAATGGTTGACTGTTTGCTAGTTATCTGCTTATATGTTGATTTAATCGATGAAATTAAACTGTGTTTAATTTCAGTGAAATACCAAATCGTTATTTTTAACGATTGGTTCCAATAAAGGTAACTTACCTTATTGGTCACGTTTATTTATAAACGTGTTTTAAATTGTTGAACTGATCGAATTGCTTGTGATTGATGTTGAATGGTTGCTATTTAGTGTTGTCAGTTGAACAAAACTGAATGATCTTAATTGAGATAACCGTTGTGATTTCAGGGAAGAACAGGTTGGAGGGACCCAACCGGATTCCTCAAATGTATTATTTATTTTTATATTATCATATATGAACTGATCTGATTGTGTGATTGATTTGATGGTTGATTATTGACTGAATATTCAACATCTGTTTGGTTTAAACCAATGGCGATATTGGTTAAGGATTTGGCAGAGTATGGCCTTTAAAATCAATCGGGTTTAGATATTGATTCACCGTCAGGTGAATCGATAGAGTGAAAGTTATAAAATTTGTTTTATAACTGAAGTTAGATTTGAAATATATTATTTTTGAATGAATATTATTAAAGAGAAATAAGTATTTTATTTATTTAAGACTTTGATTTGTAAATAATTTATTTATAAAATAAATTCGGATGTAAACCAGGTTTACTGAGAAAGGGACCGAATGGTCAAACTTGGATAGTCGGTTTGTAAAGAAAACAATCAATGGAATTTATTTAAATTAATTATAATTTAATTAATTTAAAGCGAGGATTGATTTGAATCGGTTAATGAGATAACCGAGTTTTGAGTTAATTAAATCGACCAGTTTGAATTGAAATTGATGACCAAATTAATGTATTTCGATTAAGATAGTTAAATGAATATTGTTTAAATGGCAAATAAGGTTAAAAGGGATTTCAAGAAAATACAGTAGCTTGAAATAAACGTTACTTGATTATTTGAATTAAGTGAAAGGGGATTACGATAAAAGGGTTTAAGATAAACCAAACATATAAATGAGTTTCAAAGTGTTAAGACATTAATTTTACATTAACGTTATTTGAAAATGAGATCAAGTAACAAGCGAGTTTTGAAATGAGATTTCAAAAGTGGGAAATGGTTAAATATATTTGAAAGGGGATTGGAAAATGTGAATTGGGGTTAAATAAGGGGTCATAGGGTTGTATAACCAAACCAGAGTTAAATGGAATTTGTTTTGAGATTTGAATGGAATGTTGAGTTCCTGAATACAACTTATATTTATCTAAAGATTTGAACGTTGTTGATCAAGGTCTGAGAGGTAACTGAAATACCCCAACTTGAACAACATCGGGATTATCTGAAGATGGTATTAGTTGGTAATCGTAAGAGAGATTAGCGATATTTGATTAGTTCCATTTGTGAAATAATAAAGCAACATTGGTGGAATCTGGGAAAATATATATATATAACAAGAGACCCAAAGTAAAGTAAATCAGTATGTAAGGATATAGTTATTCGAGATAAAATTAGTAAAACATAGTTATTCAAGTTGAGTTGCCATTTCGTACGACTGCTAGCGAAATTTGCAGGGCTGCAGATAGCCTACGGCGGTCGGATGTTTCCTGAGGGAATCAGGCGTAACCATTGTGATCACTGCGATCTAGAGTCAAGCGAATGGATTTAAGTCGAGTATTAGTTAATCGATAGGAGTTAAATAAGTCGAGTTAATCAGTTAGAGTTGACCAGTTAAAGTTAATCAATTTGAGTTAATCCATTAGAGTTAAATCGAATTAGAGTTATTCAAATATCGTATTTTTGAATGTTAAAAAGAGTTAGAATTTTTAATTTAACAAAAGCAAATCAGTTTGTTAAAGGCCAAGTGATGCTGAATACTGAACCAGTGAACTCATTGGAGTGTCATGATTGAAACACTGTATATTTTGATAGTTAAAACACCGACTATCAAATCTGACCAATACGATTGTTGGTATGGAAAGACCGGGATCGAATTTATATTCGAAAACCATTCCGTCTAACAAATACGTGAAGATATCAGAAGATGATCGAGATGGTGCTGTGAAGACCGTGGATTTTCACAAACGGAAGAACCACTAATGTTCTCTGCCTGGCAAGCAGAGATAAGCTGTGATTTTGTCGTGGTTGGAATCTATGGGTTGCAAGGACTTCTCGCTACTGATCCATGGGGTGATTCCTATATGGATGCGGTAGGAGAGTGCCTTCGGTTCATCCTGTTCCTGGATGACGTATATGGACGAATGTCTGACAGAGTATTTCCAAAGGATCATGTACGTTGATTTCTTCAAACGTACGATAGTTGTTGGCAGGGAATTGCCATTCTCTAGCTTTTAGCTAGAGTATTTTTGTGGACGTCAATTAGTGATATCTGACGGATCTGACGATGTGGCATTCAAAGTGAATGACGACCAGATGATCAAGAGTAATCTAGACCTCAAGCCTCATCAACCGGGAAATGACAAAAATCGGGCAGGCAGCATGGCTATGTGGGTCGCTCCCATTAGGGTGTATGATCACCTATCTAGAGGAAATCCTATTTGTTTCTTAATCTATGTTTCGATGCTGTCCCTTGTCGGGAGACGGTTGCTGATCCCAACCGTCGGTGATATACACTCGATACTCTCAAGCGAAATGAGGGGTCGGTCATGTGAGGGCCGGGTTGCAAGAAGTTCTTGTTGAACCCAATGTATTCGTCTCTAGAGATACACTATCGGAAGGTGGACCCATACCTTGTCAAGTTGGAATCCAATCTCCAATAAGCGCCTGGGGGTTTTGATTGTATACTATATATGTGGAGCGTGAGATGCAAGCGTTCCACTAGATTCTATTTACTTGTATTTAGACATTATTATAATATCAGACAAGATATTGGTTTCAAAACTGTTTGGGGTTATCGTAAGGTAAAAACCGTCCGTGTTTATGTGTGGATTTGGTCTTACGATTATCCTTTTCTTTTGAAAAGGTTTTGAACTTTAAGATCATGATTGGATGATTCACCCTTATTACTATGCGAGTTTATCTCACTCTGGTTCACCAGACTGACCCGGTGTTTTGTAAATGCTCGGGTTAGGCCGGGTTGTACAGGTTCAGGTTATTGACTGCTGTGAAGAGACGAGCTGGAAGATTCCAGACGTATGATATTATTACTATTCCGCTGTGTGTTATATGAGGACAGATTAGTATCACTGTCCAGATGTGTACTCTGATACTGTAAGTATTTTAAAGCTTTCAATAAAGATTATTTCTGTATTATATTTTGTTCCGCTGCGATGTGAGACTCTGTGTGGTGTTTCTTCTTCTTCTTCTATTCTAATATTTCTATCTTATCTATTCTCACCCTCTAACTTCTTTCTATTAATGATCTGGAATGTTCGATGTCTGAATAGTCAACATGATAGTTTGATGTTGATTTTCGGAGTCGAAAATCCCGGTTCGTTACACCTTTTCTTTCGAAAAGATTTTGAACTTTAAAATTAAGTTGGATGATCACCTTAAACTTAGTGTTTTTTTTTCACTCTGGTTCACCAGACTGACCCGGTGTTTGTAATGCTCGGGTTAGACCGGGGTGTACAGGTTCAGGTTATTGGACACTACGAAATTCAGAAGACGTGCTGGAGGAATTCAGACGTACTATTATTTATTCTGCTATGTGTTGTATACAAGGACATATTATTATAATTGTCCACACGTGTTGACTGTAAGTTGTACTCTAATAGTATTTCAAGTTTTCCAATAAAGATTTATTTCTATATTATATTTCGTTCCACTGCGATGTGAGACTCTGATTCTGATGTGTTTCTTCTTCTTATTTCCTCTATTCTAATATTTTTTTTCTTTCTTCTTTTCTTATCTCACCTTCTAATTTCTTTCCAATAACGTTCTGGTGTTTTCGATGCTTGAATGTTTGACACGGTGTTCAATGCCGATTTTCTGGGTCGAAAAACCCAGGGTCGTTACACTAAGGATCAACAGGACAACGCAAATGGATTTAAAACATTGATTACCCTACCTTAATACCACAAAATAAATGGATCCAAAGGAAATAAGTTGCACCATATTAAATAACACCCAATAGCCCAAAGGCTAAAAATCAACGAGACACGGATTTAGATCCAAAGCATCAGTATGCGCCACATCAATACAACTATAAGGATGGATCTTATGGTAACTAAGTTGCCTCTATTATCAACCAAAGGAATCACTTGCCAAATACTTTATTTACGCGATTCACTATGATCCGCCTTGATCGAGTGAGATGACCAGTCTTGGTCCAACAAATTTCTACTACGATCTGTCATGATCGAGTAGGCTTGACCCGTTATGGTCGAATATAATGATTGTCTTGGTCTGGTGCGCTCCCATACTATAACCTGTCTCGGTCGAGCATATGATCTGTCTCAGTCCAACATAATTTTACTACAACCCACCTCAGTTCGGTATACTTGACCACTTCAATCAAGTAAATGCATATATAAGACTCCTCCCTAGTCTAGTACCGAAATAACAATAAGATGTGTCACAGACTTATGGACAGTAACCAGAGAAGGTAACAGTATGTCCCATACCATACGTTCCCACTACTAGTTTACTATTCACTAATCAATTCCACACCAGAAACAACAGAACAATAAATCATCATGACGTCGATCCACAGAAATACTAAGAGCTCCAAAACAGCGAAAGTCACCGTAACATCCAAGACAATGAATCACCTACTTCAATTATAAGGTTATGTGATTAATCAATAAAATATACCTTCATAACCCATACCACGAGGTATACAAAATAATTTAATCATAATCACCTCATCTCAAAGAGTGCAATTATGTCTACATGTAGCTTTTACATATTGAAAAATGGTTTTGGGAGAAAATGGGATTATAAAATGATTTTTCTCGAAAAACATACGAAATTGATTTCTTTGATATCCTATCCACTACAATGGGGATAATAAAGTTTATATACTTATAAATACTTGAAAATGTATATAATAAATAATTATAAGGTTTTAGAAATCATTTATAAAAACTAGATTAGAATTAGCTTTTAAAAGCGAGCACGGTTCCCATAAGATTCAATGAGATTCGCATAACTATTTCCATCCAAACTATGCCAATTTGATGTACGAATCTTTGCCAAAATTGGGATTCCTCGCCAAGGGTTCATTCCATTCACGAAGTATTTAATCATGAATATTAGAAATGTTCCAACACAACTTGTGACACATCGAAAAACTAGTGCAGGAATGAACTACTTACGACCCAAAACACATCCTGCTACCAAACATAACACTAAAAATTATTTAGCATAGGTGTTCACAGAGAGGTCGACACCTTTAGGCAAGGGGTCAACTCCTAAGTTGACCAATCTTGCAGAGGGGTCGCCCCCCCTAAGGGGAAATTCAGCATCTTGAACGAGATGCCACAGACTTTCGTTATCTGTTCGTGGTCAACTTCGACACTATAATTCGAGATTCAAACAACAATGTATTTCAACCAAAATTTTCAGACATAAAGATAGGTGAGCGGACAACGATTCGAAAGTAATTTGATAGTGTTTCGCTATAAATCAAAGAAATTATGACTTCTTAAAGTAGGCACTTTGACAATAAATAAACAAAGGAAGAATTTCATGATGAAACAACAAACATCAAATCAAATAATTTCAGAAACTCAATAAATTCAAAGAACATCATTAACAAATAATTTCAACTAGAAGTTGTGAGGTTCACTTACCTAAAACCTGGAATTTAGAATTGTACAACAAGAAATTTGGGCAATATAAGTATTTTTGAGCTTGAAATGGCCTTCTCAAAGCCTATGGAGAAAACTATTGTGACATGCAAAGGCTACAAGATCGCTTGTAGTAAAAAGATTTACAATCATAGATTAACGATGTTAAAACTTAGTTTTAAAATGATTACCCGCTGGAGATCTTCATTTCCTCTTTAATTTCACTAATTTCTAGGGATCAGAAGCTATGCTTAGGGTGGAAATATATTTTTCTCAGTTTTCTGGTTCTGTTTTTGAGAAGGAAGGATGAGGAAGAAGAATATGTATTGTATTCTTTTTTTCTCCAGAAAACTCTTTAGGCCTTAATTAGTTAATTTAACACCAACTAAGTCTATTATGCAATGTTAAACACCCATTACTCACTAATATCTATTATTTGGAATACATTTCATTATTTACACACAACAAGAAGTGTTGACACAAGTTTAATCACTTATATTAAAATTATTTCTAATAATTAACCACTAAAGTATAAAAATACTATATTTGCAAACAAATTCTATTTCTTTTGAAAACGTTTACAATTTAAGTGTTTACAAAGATCTAAATAGCTTACAAAAAATTCAACAACATATAAAATATATTTTCAACACATATAGTTATATTTTTTGCAACAAAAAATTACATTTTACATTGTATTCAAATAAAATTCTTAAAGAAACACCATTAGACTCAACTCATATTTTACAATTTACCTCAATAAATTAGCCCAAAATCTTAAATACTTATTCTTGTCTCAGAAGTCATTTAAAAAAATACTTTTATTGTTCATTCTTCATCTAGGACATTAATATAATTTAAGTAAGAATTCAAATTTAGCTCAAAACCCAATATGCACACAAATATTTTTACATTAATTTGCCTTCTTCAATTCCCATGGATAAAGAAAAATATTATTTATCTTAACTTCACACTTACTTCCTATCCATACATACATACACACACAAGCATACATACACACACAAGCATACATACATACATATATATATATATATAACGACCCGGATTTTTGGTCGATTTATTTTAAACATTTAATATTGTTTTAAATGTTGAGTTGATAATATAAATGGATTATTATGGAGTTTAACGATTTAATAATCGAATACGAATTTATTTTGAATATGTTGAATAATCGAAATACGAAAACGAAATATAATTGGATTCAAAGCATAAAACTGAATCGAGACGATTCAGATGATCAGTAAGAATTCTGTTAGAATATAAAACGATAATAATAATTTATTATCGAGGAATTGATTATTTTTGAATTAAAAATTATATTATATCGATTGAATATGGAATATGAGAATAATCAATTTTCAAATGACCTCCAATTTCAACGAAACTAATTTTATTAAATCCGCAATGGTTAATTATGCCTAGATTTCGAGTTTCGTGTTGACTGGAATTTATATGTGATCGTGCTCAATTTAAAAGTGTATCATTTCGAGTTGAGAAATAAAAAGGAAGTTTTACAAATGATCACGGAATTCAATGAAACCAGTTCTATCGTGTCTGAAATATTAAGATATAGCAAGATGTCAAATTCCGTCACAATCGAAGCTCAACTGTGGTTGCTTTAGCGTGAAGCTTCAAAAGTAAGTTTCGTGAAAATAATTTAATAATAAAATCCTTTGGCTTCTCCAATACACTTTAATAGCTTATACAGTACGACTCACATCCTTCTTCTACCGGAAGCTTTTCTTATATTTATACAACTCGCGGTTTCTCTTCCATTCGACCATAAAACTCAATTCGTTCAAAGAAATGGTTACCGATTCAATTTAGCCTTCCTCAAAAATCAAAACAAACAAGCTGTTCGTTTCTTCCATCCCAAAGAAAATCAATGCCAGCCTCGTTCCTTATTTTCATTCAAATCGAAATCGAATACCAGTATTCTAAATATAATGTCGTCCCATCTTCCTTTTCGAACTAGCTTCTCTTCGAAAAGAAGAAGAAGAGGGAATCGCGATTTCAACTCGCGATAGGATGCCGTGAATCTTGCAATCGGCCTGTAGCTCGACGGACTGGGCGCTCACATATCGGTAGTTGATTTGGTGCTGACTGTCGATGAAATAGGGAAGGAGATAGGTGGTGTAGAAGTCATGGTGAGGAGTGCGCAAGCTAAAGTCAAATGTGAAGAAGAAGGTGCTACCTGAGATAAGCGTGCGCGGTGGAGCGGGTTACTATGACGTAAACATAAAGGAGAAGGCACACGACTTTACATCTCAGACTGGGAAGCTAAACTAGGTGCGATTTCAAGTTGACGAGGAAGTTGGAGCAGATCTGCATATCAATTCGTATCATTTAATTCGGAGCAGGAATGTCGGAATCATTAATGATAAGAGGAAGATTGGCATTAGGCTTTAGTTTAGTTTAGAGCTAGAAGTGTGGTGGAGCGAGAGAAAAGGATTTGCACAAAATAATCCTAGGTAATTATCTTAGTTTAGCAATCAAATGTTTAATCATATTCGATTACTTATAAAATGAATTTCTAATTCAAATAAAATCAGATTTGAACGCCACCAGTTTTGAAAGCTCGTATAGACTTAAGCTTCGCAACGGTATTCATTCGGAAAATTTTGGAATCAATCGGAATCAGCTTAGAAATTTTAATTTAAATCAAATATAGTTCGATTTGTATTAAAATTGAATCAGATCTACAAATAAAATCAGATGAGTAAACTCACTCTCAGGATCGGTTTATAATTTATTATAAACGAATATTTATTTAATAATTTTTGTATGATGCTTGTTGGTTGTTTGGATGCATTGAAATATTATTATGGATATTATATATTAGTTATAATGGCTTGTTGGTTGTGGCTATTATATATATATATATGATAGTTCCAACAGTACCATTAGCGGATGCTCGTAGTACCATTAGTGGATGACCCAATGCGCCCCACGATACATATAGTGAATACCGCGATATCCTGCCTTGAAGCAGGATGGGCATTATTTATTATGTCTAACATATGTGGATGCAGAAAAAATAGGTTGGAGGGATCCAAATGGATTCCTTAATTATATTATTGTTTGTTGTCATATATATATATATATATACATATAATCATATCTGATGTGTTAGAAACCTGTGATTGATAATTAGGTGTTTTGGATGTTTGAATATCACTATCCCTAAATATTGATATATATAACAATATACTGAAAAGGAAATTTGAGATTTAAAGGAAAAACCTATTTTTCTAAAATAGAATCTGAATTTCGAATGGGCTAAGAAACATTAACTTGTTTTGAATAATAATAACATGCAGTTCATATATAAACGATGTTTATAAAGGAAGTGAAATAAATTATCTTTGGATAATTTGGTGAATGTAAATTCAAGCGTGAATTTAAAAATGGGAATTGAAAATAGTTTCAAAAAGGAATTGATAAAATCTATTCTGATTTTCGGAATATAAATTGAATTAGAATATATCCATATGGAATTATGATTTATAAATATAAATTATTTCTAGAAAGGATATTTAAATTTTATTAGATAGAAACTGAAATTTAATATGAAAATAGATTCTATATTTATATGTAAATTATAATAATAAAATATTCGAAAGAAAGAATTGGGTTTCAAATAGATTTTGAAATGGAACTTGTTTTAATGTATAAAACAAGGAAGTCGAATTTGTAAACGATGTTTATTAATCTAGTGAAATAAATTATCATTAGATGATTTAGAAGTTTAAATTCAAGTCTGAACTTAAAAGTGAATTGGAAAACATTTTGAAAAAGGAACGATAGATTTTATTCTGGAATTTGGAATATAAACTGAATTGAGAAAAACCCAATGGATTTATAATTGAAATTCGATTATATCAAATTTATAAATAATTTATTTCAAAGGGAATTGGAATCCAGTATAGAAGATTAAATTACAAATAAATTTATAACTGAATTATGAAAAAATTGACGATTAGGGATAATCAAAAATATTAAGTTGGATCAGGAAAATTGGTTTAATTTATACTAAAAATATATAAGAACGGAGTTGATTTTTATTAAAAAATGAAGTTTAAATGTTTATATTTAAATATAATCAAAATGAGCTCGCCGTGGCGTAGTAGTTCATAATTTGATGTTTTGAACTTCAACTGAATATATAGAACTCAATATAAGTCGAAATTCCTTGAAAAAATAATCGTATAAATCAATTAAATAATATTTTTCTAATGGAAGAGAAAAATCAGGATTTCGTTTTATAGATTTTGAGTAATATCAAAATCAAATTTTTAGAAAAACATCGCTATAATCATTTAAAAACCATAATGGTTTAATTAATAAAATAAAAAGATTTTAAGCAAATAAAAAATTTAATTTCCATTAGAAAAATCCAGACTTGAGTTATAAAATAAATATAAATGCAAGTGAAGTAATGGATTGATTTTTGAAACAAAATCATATATTTATTATTGAATAGAATTAACTAAGTAGAAGAATAATCAATTAATCAAGTTTTGGATCGAGTTTGACTTTGGGATAAGTGAATTGGATTTGTGAATTTGGATTCGAAATCTAGTATGATACTTGAGTTGGAAATGGAATTCAATTAGTTTATAAGCAAGTTAAAATTATACTTGAACATGTTATGTTCAAGTAAAAAGTGTAATAGGAAAAGGAGCTAATTATATAACGAATTAGCAAATTGAGTTAAAAACGATTGGGTTGAGTTGAAATAAGTTGAGAATGGTTAGATATATGTTAAGAAAGTTTGGAATGAAGTGTATGAAGAGATCTAAATTGAATGCCCGACAAAAAAGTACATATTTAATTAAATATGAGATTTTATGAGCCTATTTGGCAAGCCACTTGGCTTTTTGATTTTTCTTCTTGAATGGAAAGGGCCTAGAGAGCCGATTTGTAGCTGTACCAAGTGACCCGTACAAACGAGACGCTAGCAAAATTTTCTAGAAATTTAAGAAGATATTTTTTTTTTAAGAAAGCTTGATAACTAGAAATCAACTTGTCAATTATATATAGAATATAATAAAAGAATAAGCGTATAATGGAATTTTATAAGTAAAAAGGGAATTTATGAAATTAAATCTTTAGAGGTTGGAAGGAGAAACGTATACACATTTTAAAGTGAATGATGGTTTAAAAGCCAACGTTTTGCAAACTGAAATGATTTTGTTGATAAGAAGTTAAGAAGCGAAGTTAAGGAAATTTGAAACCGACAGGAGTTTAGTTGAGTAGAATAACTTCCTGAGTGTCGATCTGATGTTGGTTTTGGCCTTCAAGGTTGATACTTATGGAGTTGTTCTCTTGCTAATTTATAGTTAGGGATTGATGAATATGGAAGAATAGTGATTTGTGAATGTATGGAAATATTTTCCAAAAATCGTGAAAGGCTAAATGGGTTTGGAGAAATATCTGGGTAAAGATATTAAAGAAAAATTGGAAATGGTAAATTTAATTAATGGAATATTAATTAAGGGGCCAGTGATTGTTTGGTTCTTGGATGAAAGTTTGTTTTTCTTGGATAATTAAATAACCGACTATCGAAATATTGGCCAATATCGTTGTCAATATGGAGAGACCGGTTGGATTATTATCCGAGAACCACTCCGTATTGCCAGTAGCATTGCGAATCAGATTATATGAAGAGAATCGGAGACGGAGTAAAGTACAAGGGCTTTTTCTGTTAATCCTAGGTAGAAATTGCCTAAGATGGATTAATTGAAATTATGCTTCGGCTTTGTTCAGTCCCGCAACGAACTTTTATGGATGAATGTCTGATAGAGTATTTCCAAAAGTCACATAGGTTGGTCTATACAAATATACATATGGTGGCGGAAAATTTATCCTCTTAGCATATTATCCAAATTTATATTTGTGCAAATCAATTAGTGATTAACGGATCTGACAACGTGGCATTCAAAGTGATTGTGCTACCAATGAAACGTAAGTAATCATAGCCTCAGGCCTCATCAACCGGGAAATGACAAAATTTGGGCAGACAACATGGCTAAGTGGATCGCTCCCAATTAGGGTGTATATCACCTATCTAGAGAAAATTTATTTCCTTCTTTAATCTATTGATGTCGTCCCTTTCGGGAAACAGTTGTTGATCCCAACCGTTGGTGATATACATTCAAGCAAAATGAGTGGTCGGTCATGTGTGGCCGGGTTGCAAGATGTTCTTGTTGAACCCAGTGTATTCCCCTCTAGAGATACATTATCGAAGGTGGTTCCATACCTTGTCATAGTTGGAAATCGAATCTCCAATAAGCGCCCGCGGTTTTTGATTGTATACTATGTATGTGGAGCGTGAGATGCAAGCTTTCTGCTAGATTGTTATTTACTTGATTTAGACACTATTATAATATCAGAATAGTATTGATTTTAAAGAAATGTTTTGGGTTATCATAAGGTAAATACCATCTGTGTTTATGTGTGGTCGGTCTTATGATTATTCTTTCTTTTAAAAGGATTTTTAAAAGTTAAACCAGGTGGTTAGAGTTTACTCACTAGTCTCATGACTGACCGAGAGTTTATTTTGTTTCATTTTACCCTAAACTCTTGGATGCCCAAATTTATATGGGCAGTCAAGTAGTTCAGGTGTTTACAGATATACTTGGAGAAGCTTGGAAGAGGAGGCTTTAGTGTTAGCTATCTAGTGTTATTTTCCGCTATATTGCATATGTAATGCTCTCTGATAATGGTATGAATATACAGATAAAATTTTGTATTTCAAAAGCTTTATATATATTATATTTTATTCCGCTGTGATGTGAGATTGTGTTGTTGTTTATGTTCTTCTTCTGTCTTTTCTTCTTTATTTCATAATGATTCGTATTTTTGTGCGATTTGGGTTGGGCGTGTGGTGTATTGCGTCAACTCTAATGGTACGGAAATTTGGGCCATTACAATATATATGTATCCATATATGCATATTACACCAAGATGCCAAAGTCGACCAAATATTCTCCTTTCCATTTTTAATAAATAAATCTCCAATTACCTAAGCAAGCACAAAATTAAATTTTCAAACATTGATTTCATTATTAACATATTAAAATTCTAATTATAATTTGTTAGCAGCTGTAGTAGGTAATCGACAAAAACCAGGGTTGTTACAAGAATTTAAGTGTGGAACTGTGATTTGGGTCTAAGGAACTAATTAAGAATTTTGAAATGGCAACTTAAGTGAAAAAGTAATTATGTTAGGAAATAACATATATCATATATGTTTTGAATTTAAAAGATTACTTTATATGACTTCCATTATAATTATAAGTAAGCTATAATTGAATGAATATAAGACAGATTATAATAAATAAACAAGTAAAGCAATTAACTAATTTTCTCTGTTTAAAATTTTACATGTAGATGAATTGAATGTAAATTGATGTAAGTAGATTAAAGACAAATAACTTAAAAATAAATAAATGTTTGTAAATAAAATGAATATTAATAAAAATTAATGTGCAAATGAATCGAGTAAACTGAATATAAATAACTTAAATGACAAATGAATTGAATGTAATAAAAATGAAAAGAATATGTATTAGAATTTTTTTAGGAAGACGGTTGTGCAGCATATGGCTACACAACCGATAGTATTAGAAATTAAATATTAGATTTTGTGAATTGTTTGATTTCATATACTTTGCTATTGACATGACATGATAGGTTATGTACATTGATTTTACATGTATACGCTTGATTCTCATATATTTGTTGACTGTTCAGTAAGTTGCGATGATATGATCTTCATTTTATTACTCACTTTTGCGCTAAATTGCTAAAAAATTACTTAACTTGCTTAGAACGTTAATAAAGTACATATCTCAAATTACATGTCGTACTTGGATTATATATATTGTTTTTCCATGCTTTGGGATGCCTCATCACCAAGATGAATGCAAATTATTATTACATATGTATATGTGTGTGTGTGTGCGTGTGTGTATATATATATATATATATATTGTAAATTTTTCTGATCGAGCTACACAAAGAAGACGCTGCCGAAATTTTCCATAATTTCGGGTGTTCGATTTTTTTTTTTTTTTTTTTTTTGAGTTTTAGAATCCTGTAACTTATTTTATTTTTAATGAGTTTTAAGCTAAGTAAAATTTTATAAATAGAAGTATTATGTTTAATTATATATAAGCATGAATCTTGACGTCATTCCTTTTTTAGGACGAAATGTTTTAAGTGTGGGATAGTGTAATGACCAGCAAATTGTGATGTTTTAAATTACGAAGTTAGTTGAAATCCGACATCATAGATAATGTTTATAACTAGAATTTAACTTAAAATATATAAATCTAGTTTATCTCAAATAAATGAGCTTGGTTTCTGAATATAAACTAAGAATATGTTGGTTGATTTGAAAATAAGAAGACAAAGTGATTAGTTACGCGTAGAACTATGCTACTGAAAAATAAAACGTGAAACCGATAATTAATAAAATACCGGTTCTTAAAATTTAAATATTTTACATAGAACTGATCTAAATAGTTATATGAAAAAGTCTAAGTTCGCTCACACCGTTTAAATCGATTTATGCGATCGATTTACGATAGTAACAACCAACATAGTGCATCTAGTGTTAAATTTTAAAATTTAAATTAGATTATGAAATTTGGCATATGAGACACATTTAATTAGATTTAGCAAAAGAATAAATTATGTAGTAAAATATGCAAATTTGTTTCGTTCGCATTAATTTAGTTAAGCACTTAATCAATCATTAAGAATAAATTATTGTCAGAATTTAGGTGTTTCCTCTCTAAAAATACTAGATTGTATTCTAAGAAGAACAATATTTTCCATTTCGCGAAATTTGAACGTTTACTGTCTTGAATTTATAATTTTGAGTCAAAAACGCACAAACTAACATGTCTTTATTTGTTTATCTTTTTGAACTTGTTTTTTCCATTTCTTTTAACATAAAATATAATTGATATTAATGGAAAAAATTTAGTTACATTTACACAAAAAAGGTAGTTTAACACTTGTTACTTTTTGAAATAACCACTGATACGTGTTATTAGTTCTAGAAAAATTCAACCACGTGCACTTCCTCCTTTCATTTTTTTCCCATTCATTTTGTGTTCTTCATCTTCACTTCTTTTCTTATCCATGTCTTCAACAAAAATCCTAACAAAATGAAAGTCAAAAGAAAAAAACAAAACATCCCACTTTGACCTAAATGAAGGTCGATCTTCTTCTTCCCCTCTTTTGCAAAAATCAAATCATAGAAAAATAAAATGGAAAAATTCCAAATTAAGCCATGTCCTCCCATCACCAAGCACCATCGATGGACGTCCGTCGCCACTACCGCATGCTCCTCCTTCCCCTCATAGCCTCCTCTTTCTTCTCTTTTTTAAAAAAAAAACACAAAGCCTCATTATCCTAAACCAAAAAATCATCTCTCCCTACATCTGATCTACCTCTCTACTACCTTGTTCGCCACCACCAGAAGCTACACCACTAGCGTTGCCTACGCCTCCGACTACCTAGTCACCCACTCCTCTCAGTCTAACTTTTCCTTTTTTGAACCTAAAATAACCAAACCCAGAAAAAAATGATATCTCAAACTATCGCTTGAGCCACCTCCTGCGCCTAGATGACGCACTAACACCCTTCCTCGGGAACCCAGTAGGCCCCTACCCTTACAGGCTATCTCGGTTGATGTTGCTGAGAGGATAAGCTCTCTACTTCTATCTTTTTAGCTATATATATTAATATATTGTGTATACATATTGAAAACCGGCACGCTTTATTAATGATACTGAGCATATACTTTCTTTTGCCTCATCAAAACGTTATAATCCCCTAACCTAAGCCGGTGCCTTACAAGGAAAAAGTGTACATATAAATTCCATATATTAACAGTACAGACAAAGAACAAATGCAAGAACATATGTTATCAAAAAATAGGCCATAATACAACCCATCCCATAAAATTTAAAATATAAACCACCGAACCATTGTATCTTTTCTTCCCAAAAACGTAGTCAATCCACATCAAGCAGATCAATTCCCTATCAGTGCATGAACTCCTGATTCCATGTCAATTGTTCACTTGTGCAGCCATTTACATTTACAAGGTACTGAACTTCCTTTTTTATAATCCTTAACTTGGTATATATCACATATAGTACTACGATTTTGAAAATCCTCGAATTTTGTTCTTACCATATGTGATAAACTGTTGTAGAAAATGTTGCAAACAACACATCTCTTGTCTGATCTTTCTTCCTAAATGTTTAAAATATAACTAAATCTTCTTCCTCCGTAGACCACATGTCGTTTGGTCAAATGTTTAGTTTATTTTTTAGTGAACTTTAAATGGACATGGAATATTCACAGCAAAAGAACAGATAATTGTTCATTTCCTCTGATTCACATTATTCATGCAACATACCAATTTTTTCAATCTTTCTTTTGTACTCAATTTGTTAATGATAGCTAGATAAGAAATAAAGGCCATTCATTTCAAGTTTTTGGTGTGCCAGGTAACTTTAAATTGATCTTTAGATGGACGTCTTTTCCTAACTTTTTCCAAAATCGATCGAAATAGAATCCTTCACCATTGCACCAATCGTAACAGTCAATTTGTTTATCTGGATGGAAAATAGCATACTGCACATGATATAATGCCTCTCTAGTTGCTGGGTGCAAACTCAGGGTTAGTTCCCTATGTCTGATGATTGAAGACACAAATTGATTTGGTCTTCCTATCATCTGGAATTTATGTAACCCAATCAAGTCACCAAACATTTGCAATTAATCCAAAGGTCGAACCAAAGTGATGTTTATATACTAGAAGAAATGACTTTATTAAACAACTATTATCCATGTATTGGTAAATGTATCATAGTTTTCCATGTACAGGAAGAGTTAGTATCAACCTGTATATGCCAAAAATTCTTGCTATAACAATATTTTATTGCCATCCATTTACTTCAGAGATATCTTTAGTTGGAAAATTCCACAATAATTTAGTAAAAGTAGCCTTCTTCAGATCAAAGAACAACTTCAGGCCGATTCCTCCTCCATTTTTTTGGTCTGCATGGCTTCATTCAAATGATTTTGTTCCTAGAATCTCCCCAAAAAATATAGCACACATAGGATGTAACTAGTCGATTGTATTCTCTAGTAGTTGGTAGACAAACAACCAATATAAAACTGTAGGCGTGATAATTAATTGTATTTACTCTATTCTTCCTGCAAATCTTAATAATCTAGCATCCTATGCTTGTAATTTATTTTAAATTCATTGTAGCAAGGGCTGAAACTCATTATAGTGGATGTAAGTAGAGGATTGGGAGACTCCCATATATTTAATAGGCAGTACAATAGAATCGACTCCCGATAATTGAGTGGTCTCCTGATTTTGATATGTTGCACAACTAAAGTAAAATTTAGTTTTAAATTCACTGACACTCAGTCTGTAATGACCCGCATTTCATGTATCGGGGGATTGTAAAATATTTTTATTTAATTCCCCAAGGATCAGATCATTCTCATCTTTTAATATGTTGTTCATGGGGATGTAAGACATGCCCATGATTTTTACCAATTTTGTTTGTGACAATTTTGTCCTTGTTATTGTTGTTTAGGGAATAACTTTTGAATGAGATCGAATGAGGTGTAGGATCGATTTCATTGGAACGGAAATGGTGTTTCCAATTCTGTAGAGTGGTCACGTTAAGGAATTGACTGAGCGGTTTGGGAGGAATAGCTATTTTGGTGTTGCTAGTATTCTGGATAGGCTAATTAGTCATTGGTGGGCTCACTCGTGAGGCCCATTAATTCTAGAGGCTGTTGCCTATAAATAGGAGTGTAGGGGTAAAGAGAATTGTTTAGTCGTTTCATTTCTCATTTGGTTGGGTGCTTTTGATTCTCTGGCTCAACCAAATACACCTCCACTTCATTTCAATTAATAGACTTGTGAGCTAGGATTAAAGATCAACATCGAAGAAGGTTAGATCACATCATTTGAATTGATTTAGAGGTCGTTCTTTACTATTCTTCACAGTCCGGATTTGGGATTTGTTGATTTGAAGCTATTTTATGGATTTGTTGAGTGATAAACATCTCTCACACTGATGCAATCGAGTATATGGGTTTATTTGGTCTTAGATTCACTCATACAAGTTGTTTTCACCTAGATCTAATCAATGTTAGTATATTTTCAATTCGTATCACACTATATGATCTAATCTAGCAAGCTATAACGGCTAATTCATATGTATATGCAACTTTAAATCTAACTATTGATTCGTTTATTGTTTTATCATGATTTGGTGAATTTCATATGATTGTATGGTGATTATTTGTTGTTCTAATGATTGTTTGTTTTGTTATTGATCGTTTGGTCGAAATTGGATGCTTTAGATGAATTATATGGACAGATGTTCATCGTTAAAGCTTAGATTGATTGGTCGGAGCTGATCGGAGGTTCGGTCGATCGGAATCAGATGAAACTTGGCGGAGAAGCTCCGGAGGAGGAGTTATGGAGATGTGGAAATTTCGAGCTCCAAAACTCTACAGCTTTTGATGGATTGTGGGTCGCGATCCATAGGTGGATCGGGTCATTGGTCACGATCCATTGATGGATCACGTCGGGTCAGCTATAGTATCGTGCAAGAAAGCAGTAATGGATCGTTCGTAATATGCTTCAGGTCAGTTGGGATCGCATGGGTTAGTGCAAGGATGGATTGCCTGGATCGGTTGAGGTGGATTGCATGGATCGGCTTGAGTGATGGATCACATGTGTGTAGGGTCGGTGATGAAGTGGTGGATCGATCACAATCCAGGCCTTGGATCGGAGCATGGACTGCATGGAGCAAGGAGTGTGTGGATCGCATGGATTGAGTTCAAACATGGGCGATCCAGGATGGGTCGATTGCAAACAGAGGGTGCGGCTCCTATGATCCATTGGATGGATCGTGTGCGTTCCATTGATGGATTGTGTGCGTTCCATTGATGGATCGTGTGCGATCCATTGTTGGGCTATGAGTAACCCATCACAGAGTGGGAAGAATAAGATGATTTATGGAGGGCTTAAGGGTCATGGTTTAGGACGGTTATCTATGAAGTTTGGTAGTCGTTGGAGCTAACATGATGAAGATGTGACTTAAAGAATGTTGTGGCTTCGATGTGAATTCAGGTGGAATGTTCGAAGCAAGGTTAAGTGTTCGTTGATCTTGGGTTGATGCAACGATGTTGAAGACGACTCAAGGTGGTTTGAGCTTGTGGATAATGATTTTCTCAAGAAGACGCCTGAGCTTAAGGATATTCATCAAGGAGGATGACTAGAATTGAAGTGCCAAGGGATCGACATTAGTCAGAGGTTCTAGCAGACACAAAGAAGGGGTATAATGGGGGCACCCAGAGACTAGGCGATTAGTCGAGTACCCTGAGGAAACACGATGGGCCTAGATACGAGTCACAATGGCGTATGGAGTTTTGCTGGAACCAGGGTTACTATTAGCCCTTGACGGATGGCATGATGGGCCAGTCATACGATTAACGATGGATTCAAGGCAAGGAAGACGGTGATAGCCAGAGTCATGGAAGTTATCGTTTGCTTGTATGGATTATTTACGTCGAGGGAGATATTTCTTGGGTGCTTATCTGATGTTGGTTAAGGCCTTTGGGGTTTGTGCTTGAGAGGTATTAAACTTGATTAGGATGGTTTATGCTTGATAATTGGTTGCTATGGATGTATTGTTTGTTTCTTCTCTAATTCTCGGGGAAGGCTATCACCGTAGGTTGAGGAGGAGAAATGGGTTTGGGAATTCTTCTATATTGATGTGTTTGAAGATTAGATGATTGAACTGCCTATTTTCCATATACTTTATTGTTGATGTTGATAGTTGTTTTATTACTCATTAAGACTGTTGTCTGACTCAAGGTTTTATGTTTCCTCTTGTAACCTTGGGTTGTTCATTCATGTTGTAGATGGGCAGACTAGGTTAGATCTTGATGAGGACGATGCTGCTAAGCGACGACGAGCTGGAGGCTGACATATTACTGTTTACTATACATATATGTTGTTTCCGCTGATGTATGCTACTCTGAGTGAACCTATAGTGAGGCTTTTTGTATAGATTCTAATGTAATCCAGTTGATTATATGGATATTTTTATGATGATATGAAAAGTCTAAGATTCTGTTCACTTGTGCTTCGCTATTATATCCTATTGTATACGTTCTATTATATTTTATCCATGCGATGTGAGTTATACGACAAGCTTCGTATGTGTTATTCTACCCTGATGATCGTCCATAGTTGTGATCTGGCACGTCTTTCAATGCACTATTTCCTTTGTAAAGTGCAGGAGTTATTGGTGATTGTCACATTTGGTATTAGAGTTTTGGTTAATCGATTTTATCCAAAGTTCGTGGGCGTAATGATGTATGAGAGACATATTTATACTTTCCTAATGGATGATTACTATATTATAGTGTATAGTATAATAGCGCTTGAACACCATTGTAGTTTTTCTCATGTATGGACTAATCATTCTATTTTTAGGTTTAGAATGAGTCATCGATCTTTGAGACTTACTGCTAGGGGAGAGCCTGTTCCTGGAGGGGGAGATGGTGGTTTACCATATTACCCAGCTATGTTTGAGGTCACGGTGGCAACGATCATGAGGAGGGTACCCGCTCTAGAAGCAGCCGAGGTAGATATTAGGGTTTAGGTGCAGGTGCCTAGGGTGGTTGATTTTACTAAGCTGTGTAAGGACTTCACCTCTCTTGGTGTGAAGTCGTTTTTAGGGACAGAGCCGACAGTTGAGATTCAAGGGTGGCTTGACACAGTGTTCGAATATTCAGAGATTTGGGTATTGACGATGCAACTAAGAGGAAGCTTGCACCGAGGCAGCTACAGGGCAGAGGTATGGATTGGTGAAACTCTGTCACTTTAGAGACTCCTGAAGATGAGATCACTTGGGATCAGTTCCGAGTCAAGTTCGAGATGAAGTTCATTTCTACCGTCCAAAAGTCAGTTCTGTTAAAGAAGTTTGTCGAGCTAATACAGAGTGATCGACCAGTGTTGGAGTACGTTTCTGAATTTGAAGCTTTGTCCAAGTGTGCTCGTTCATATATAAAGAGTTCTTATCATAAGAACGAGAAATATGTCATGGGCTTGGATACATATCTTGGGAAGTAGTTAGTTGATCATTTGTATGACCCTTATGAGAAGATTGTTGAGAAAGCTTTGAGGAATGAGAGTTGTTGTTGCAACCAAAGAGGACCCGAAACCACAACACGGTGGTAATAAGAATAAGTTGAATGGAAAGAGGAAGCAACAACAGAAGCAAGGGAACGATGGCCAGAATAAACCGAAAGGCAAAGTGACTTGCTACAACTATCAGCAGAAGGGCCGTTATTCCAAGGATTGTAAGAATCAGAAAGCCGAGAGGAAGTGTTATAACTGTGGTAATCATAGGCATAATAAGAAGGATTGTCCAGAACCGTCGAAGGGTAAGCAGATAGTGAAGGAATATGCTTTAGAGGTTGTGCCAACTTCTTCGAGAGTTCCTACGGCGGAGGAGAAAGGGAAGAATTTTGTTGTTAAAGGTACACTTTCTGTTGGGGTGTTTCAGTTCGAGTGTTGCTTGATACGGGAGCATCACGTCTTTCATTTGCAATGAGCTTGTGTGTCGATTGGGTTTAGAACCCGAGATTTGTGATGGACCTTTAGTTGTGACTAATCCATTAGGGGTTCGTCTAGTCTTTGTATGATTTGTCGTGGTCTAGTGTTGTCGAGTCATGGTTTCTCCTTTGTGTGTGATTGCTTTGTGTTCAACTTTGCTGGTTTTGAGATCATTTTGGGTATGGACTGGCACAAGAGGTATGCAGCTAAAGTGGATTGCGAGAAGCTAGAGGTGACAATCGGGAGTGTGGAACGGCGAACGGTTGTGATTCAATTAAGCCAGAAGATGGGGTCTTCGTAAGGTTTTTGTATTCGTTTGTGATTCCACGGGAAGAATGTCATCCATGCCGATCGCTAGTGAGTTTGATGATGTCTTTGACGAGGTCAAAGGTTTGCCGCCGCATCGTGAGATTGAGTTCAGGATTGATTTGGTTGATGGAGCCAGATATATCGTTATGCCCCTTACGCGGATGGCGCCTAGAGAATAGTGAGAGTTAGAGGTGCATGTAAGTGACCTTTTGGGAAAAGGATTCATTTGGAGAAGTGTGTCTGAATGGGGTGCACCAGTTGTGTTTGCAACCAATGTTGATGGATCTTTGAGGTTGTGTATGGATTATCGTGAGCTGAACAGAGTGACTAAGAAGAACAAGTATCCATTGCCAAGGATAGATGGCTTGTTTGATCAGCTTTACGAAGCTAAGGTATTTTCCTAAATGGATTTAGCAACGGGATTTCATCAGTTGAGAGTGGCAAAGGATAGTGTGCTAAAGATTGCTTTTAGGACACTATCTGATTTCTTTGAGTGGCAGGTGATGACATTTGGATTGACTAATGTGCCACAATATTTCGTGGATCTTATGAACAGGGTATTCATAGATCAGTTGAACAAGTTGGTGCTTGTGTTCATAGACGATATTCTGGTTTACTCCCGAAATAAGGAGAGCATAAGACGCATGTAACAACCCGGAAAATCAGAACCAATTTAAAATTTTTATTTTGGCAATTTTAATGAATTTTGAATATTTAAAATGATTTATTTTAAATAATAACGACTAGAAATTTATTTTGAATAGAATTGGAACGTATATATTTATTTGAATCGACGCTAGAATATAAATGTTTATTTTTAATTATAAAAGGAATTGAAAATGGCGCGGTAGTTTGAAATTTCGATTTCAAATTTCAAATGAATGTACAGGATTCAAAATAAACCGGATTCTGGCGAAACCAAAAATATTTGAATCTATTTGAGAATATCTTCCAACGAATCCGAAAAATCAAAATTTCATAGCGGGAATAAAAAGTTATGCCCAGTTGAAAATTCAGAATAGTCGCTATGGAATTGTAGCCCTTAAAAATGGAACTTTTGCTAACGTCCTCCGTTTTCGACGAAACCACTTTTGTTGGATCCGGAATGTCAAATTATTGCTTAATTCCAAAATTCATAATTTTTGGGATTTATATGTGAGCGTGGCAAAAGAAAATGTGTTTTGACAGTTTCAGTCAATTTGGATCGACCAAAAAATGACCATTTTTCAAACGGTATTCAAATTTGATGAAATTAGTTTTGTTATGTCCATATCGTCAGTACGAAGTTAGAAATAATTTTTCTAGAATTTTTAGAGTCAGTACGTGGCCCCGATAAATTGAAATATACGTTTAAATTGAATATATATAGATTTATATTTTTAATTTAAACGGAAACTGATCGAAACTTTAGAATTAGCTTACTGGACATATCCCATTGTGTTTGGAATGGGGGTATTACGCTATGGACGATAGTCGTTGGGTCTTGTTTGGAGGTCGAATGAAAAGTCAACACTTTCGAAATAAAAATAAATAATATAATTTTACATATAAGCCCCCCTCCATTTTATTTTCTTCAAATCAGAAAATCGTTGTTCAGAGAAAAAAGAAAAGAAAAAGGCGCCATCGATCTGCTCCACCGCCACCCTCCCTTCACCACGTCGTCGCTACTGACGTCGGAGCCCCCTCTCTCGCGCCAGTCGTCGGAGATCCCCCCTCCACCCCGCCCCCTACCTCGCCATCCAGCAGCTTCCCCCTCTCTCTTTTCGTTCCTTAACCCTAAACCCCCCCTTTTTATAGCAGTCGCCGTAGCCATGGGACCCCCTCCGACCGCTGCTACACCACCCCTCCCTCCTTCAGCGCCTCCTCCCTCTTCAAACTCGAGCGCTAGCCCTTCCTCCACCTAAAAACCCACCACCACCGCGTGAGGAACGCCATTTTCCCCCTCCAACCCGCTGTAAGATTTTTTATTATTATTACTTAATTTTAGTTTTATTTATTTAATGTGATTAAAAATCTGATTTTTTTTGTTTTAGAAAATATAGGATTTTTTTGGCTATAGAAAATATAGATTTTTCATTATAAAAATATTAGAACAATAAAAGAAGTGATATTTTTTATACAAAGTAAGATTTTTGAAATAAGAAACGATTGGATTTTTAACTTAGAAAAGATTAGATTTTTAATGATAAAAAGGTTTGATTTTTCTAAATAGAAAAGATATGATTTTTTATAATGAAAAAATCGATATAAAAATGTGATTTTTATTTGTTTGAATAACGTTGTCAAAATATATTTTTATATTAGTAGAGTAATAAAAATATGTTTTTTATGATGTGAACATCGAAATAAAAATTTGGTTTTTTTATTATGAAGAAAACGAAATAAAAATATGATTTTTATAATCGAAATAGCGTTATAAAAATTAGATTTTTATATATGAAATAGCAGCACAGAAATATGATTTTTAATGTATAAACATCGTATTAAAAATATGATTTTTACTATGGATAGCGGGGAAAAAGATCGCATTGGAATTTCTGGAAAATCCAAACGGTTCAGAAGGAAAGAATGGCGGAGTGGAACCCATGGTGAGAACTTCTCACCAAAATTATTTTTATACAGTTATTTATTTCATAATAGCATATATGAACTATTCCCCGTCGTCCACAGGCCATGGACAACTTGTTTGTTTGTTTGATTGTGTTGTGAAAATTGTTGGTGGTGTGAAATGGATTGAATAAAATATTCATGTATTGAAATAAATATTTTATAGTTAAAAATATAATTTTTAATGTGTATATGAGTAAAATAAATATTTATAAACAAATTGGATGATTTGCTTATGTACACCCATTTGACTGATATTGATTGGGACGATATATTTTACACATCGCCCAACTGCACAAATAAAATTCATTATTTGCTGATTGAAATCCCACACGGGTATTGGGATGATATTGTACATAAATTAATCCCAATATTTAGTTGTATATCAATCGATTGGTTGACAAGTTGTGTAAGCGTTGAATATTTATATTTAATGCTTATGCAGTGTAGAATGCACTCTGGATGACGGTTGATTGTTTATCGTTGTTGTTCTATGTATGTGTTTTATGAAATCCACATAATAACATTATATGGTAATTGACTGTGTCCGATTCCAGTTCAGAAATAATGAATATTTTAAAATAATATTCAGTAAAAGATCAAAATTTGATTTTGATGTCCGATTTGGGATGGACATGAATATATTTCAATATATAAAGCGTGTTGATTAGATTGACGCCATTTTGAAGTGAATGATATTTATATCGATTTTATTCTTTTATATAATGAATATCGAAAAGGAATTGATTTCAAACTATAATGTTTTTAAAATACTATCATTTATATATCGATGATATGGAATATTCAATTTTGAATTGAAATTGAATATGAAGTTGAAATCGTTTTGAAAACGAATTTAAAACGATTTATACAATACGTTTTTAATGGAAATCGATGAAATATATATATATATATATAATATATTATATATATAATGGCCTAAATAGAACGCGCCGCGCCGCGGTAGTTCGCGAATATCGACCATTGACTTCGAACAGACATTACGGGAGATCCGACCTTCGGATTCTCCTAAAACCGGAACCGTTGGGTTCGTATTGAAAATAGCTTCTAACGAACATGAGTGATTTGAAATCTAACAGTTGGATTTGGAATTATGTCCAAATCAAATTTGGAAAAGGTCGTTGTAAGTGCAGTTCGATGGCCGTTTATGGAAATGGACTGTACGGGCCTTGATAAAATTATTAAAAATATCAATAATTAGTGTAAAATCATAATAAATGATTCGGAAAGAATTAGGATGAAAAATTCCATATTTGAAAAGACAAAAATAGATTTTTATCGAAATGAACTAGTTATGAACTAGAACTAGAAAATCCAATATTTTTAAATAAATAAATTGGATTTGAAATGGTTTTAAAAATAACTAGAATTTCCAACATATGAATTGGAATGGATTCGAATCGAAATTATCTTCGGAATATTTCGATATTGGATTCCGTGATTATATGAATATTGTGGAGGAATTTGGAAGATATATATATATCGTTATTCCAATACGATATTTGTTGATTTCAGAATTTGATATTGAATATAAGCCGATATATTTTCTATTCAGAGCCTTGTATTTAATATCAAATGGGATTTGTGTTTATCTTGAACGGTGTTTTAAATAACACTTGTTCTTTAAACCGATTAACAATGGAATGTGATTTTGGGTTTGTCGTGAATGGTGTCTTAAATAACACTGTTCTTGAACCCCGTTTGAATAGAATAATTCTTTTAATCACGATTTGAAGAAGAATTACCAATTAATTAACATTTAATTGGAACTGAAAATGGAATGTGAATTGGGTTTATTGTGAACTGTGTTTTTAACGACATTCATTCTTTACACCAATTTACAGTGAAATGTGATTTGGAATTTATAAATCTTTTTATTAAGATTTAACGGGAATTTTCCAAAGTAACGGTTTTCCAATTTAATATATTAAATTGGAATTGAATGGAATTCGATTGGATAATAATCGAAGTGAACTTCTATGGAGGAAGACTGTTAATATATATGGAATTTAAAAGGCTTTGCCGTTATTTCATTTATATCATTGGTCGGATACGGAAATTGATATCTATTATATGTATTGATTTGTTTTTTCATGAAGATTCCATGATTAATGGAATATGATTTGGGTTTATCGTGAACTATGTTTTAAATGACATTAGTTCTTTATCCTAGTTAAAGGCAGGATTACATGTCTGTCATTGTATTTCGAACTGTATAGTTGATCTCTGCTAAATATATATCTATTTGGTGGCGGAGAATTTATTCTCTTGCTTAACACCCTTCTCTGAGACGTACGAGCTAAGAGGTTATATATCGGCAGAAATCAATAGTACGGTGTAGAGTGTCGATGCGACATGTTTGTGTTCCCAAAGTTAAATAATCATTGATATTGATTTTTGGGAAGATGAAAACTAAGTGGAGTTTTAATGAATCTTTAATTAGATTGAAATGTGAATTGATAATTTAAATTATCAAATTTGGGAAATGATCGAGAGTGGAGTATCATCAGTTTTGTTCCAAGCGATAGTTAAATCTTTTATTAGATTTGAACGGGAAATGGTAATTAAATTTACCGATAACACCATGGTGTTAGTTATGGGGTAATACCAGTTTTGCTCCATGGGATGAATAGGTTGGGATTGGGAAATTAAATAAATGATTACTTCGGTGTTGTTCGCTAATCCCGGCTAGTTTGGAAAACCTTAATATGGTTTGAAATGATATCCAAAGGAAGGTTAAAGAATAAATTTTAAAGAATTTATCTTTGATAAGATTAATGGAAATAAAACCCTAAAGATGTGAATATTTAAATAAAAGAATATTCAGAATTGGAATGAGGCATATGTTGTGTTTTATAGCACTTGTTTATTATATACGCGAGTTATTCGGAAAGGCCGGGTTTATACCCATTCCGAATGACTGTTTCGACGATAAGTCGACGATGAAGACGGTGGTTGGAGACCAGAGGTCTTCACATCGTTTGGATGATTTGTGATGTCTTGATTGGGCTGTGCACACGAGACAAGGTAATAAGTGGTGATCGTCCAGACGTACTTGGAGATCGACGGATATGCGAGGGCCTCTCTCCTGTATTGGACATATGGGACGAGGAATAAGATGCCTTCGGTTTCGTTCAGACCCAGAACGAGCTTGTAAATGGATTGTGTGTCTGACATTGGATTTTATTCTGTGTTGATTGATTTCTATTAAATATATATCTGTTTGGCGACGGAGAATTTATTCTCTTGCTTAACGCTCTTCTCTGAGACGTACGAGTTCAGAAGTTATATATCGATAAATATCTGTCGCATGGCATGAATTGCCTGTGTGGTATGCTGAGATGCAGTGATCAAGGCTTTTGTTGAAAAGCAGAGACTTGTGGTTAATGACCAAAGCACGGCTTTAATACAGCGTAGCTTTGTGTATGGCGTTAAATCGCGAGCCTCACACCGCGGTATGAGTCAAAAACGAGATCGTGACTGCAGGGAGTGCACAACGTTTTTGTCTAGTTATGGGTGGTGTCAGCGTTTTACGAGCCTTGACATTTATAATATTTTAACCTATGTGGTTGTTGGAATGCGAGGCGCCTCGGATATATCGGTCTCTACGGATGCGATGGATGGGTCCGAGGACCGAGAAACGTGTGTTCAGGAATAACCAATCCTCAAACATAACTGAGAACCGGCCCTAAAGATCCAAGGGTTACCCAGAGTGTGTAGTCCTGAGACATTTGCTAGAGTGTCTCGAAGCGGTGAGGAGCCATCCCTAGCCTCGACTCAAGACGGAAATCCAATTTCCAATACGTGACATTTCAGTTTTATTTGTAGAGCTAGTATGGCGACATAGTGGTATTGGGCACTATGTCGTCTATGATTGATACATTTATATTTGAAGTTGATTTCTTCACTTATAGTAATAGTAAAATACGAAATTTCACGTACCAAGCATTTTTGGCTATTATAAGGTAAAAATCTATCCTCCGGCTTGCGTTGCATTGTGTGATGGGACCTGAGTCTTACAATAGCTTCATTGTTCTTTATTTAGCATTGCGCTGTTTGTTTTATGCACTGGTGTTCTTGGGGGTAAACCCATTCCGTGTTATACGGCATGGTCCCTTGATTTACCTAACTTTCAAATCAAATGAATAACGGTTTTAATTCTCACACCAGTCACATGACTGACCTGGAGTTTATTGTTTTAACCTAAACTCTAGGTGCCCCTATTTTCCACACGGGTAGCTAGTAGTTTTGGTTTTGCAGATTTATATTCGCAGGATCCTGATTTACAGCTGGAACGATATTCGGAAAGCTCTGTATCCGTGTATTACTTTCAGTTGTGTTTTGTATTGTTTTTCCGTTGTTATGTAATGTATTGTAATCTCTGATATTTATCTAATGTATTTTATTTATTCATACTCTGTATATTCTTGTACTCTGATGTAAATTATTGCAATAAGCAATGAAATGTTCTTCTGTTTGTGTTCTGATCTGTCGCGTTCTCAACCCAATCCGTTCTTTCTCTTCTCTTCGGAGATCGGGGAAGTTCTGGTCGTTATAGAGTGGTATTAGAGCTTTGGTTTACAGAGCTCCAGAACAAGACACGTTAGAACCGAACGAAAGAATTCATCAGAGATTGAATTAGTAATATCCAGTGGGAATGACTCGTTAGAGATAGGATCAGTAGTATCTTAGAACGAGTGTGAAGAGTATTATTTTTAAAATCAAAATGAAAACAAATATTGTTTTGAAAATTTAAACCATTTCATACGTATTTGGTTATTATTTTATATTGAATTTGGACAATCGAGTATATAAAGATTTTGCATATACGCCTTGCAAACGTATATTCGAAGTTTTAATATACTGGATAGGTATAAAATCACACTCTAGTCGCCCGGAGATGATACTGATGATAGTACGCACATCATCAGTATTTGTGTTCGAGTTTCGAAAGTGGGATTTCTTTATATTTCCAATTGGCTGGTGTGAGAACCAAAACAATATTGGGCTTATTGTTGTGATTTAGCACCAAAAATGGATTTTTTTGTATATATATCAAAATTATGAATTTGAAAAGATAATCAACTAATTGATTGCTGATTGTTGATTATGTTATGTGATTATTCATTTAAACCATTATGTCAAAGAACGGTATATATAACAGATTGTATCAAATATTGAACAGACTTGAAAATTGTTTAAGATTGCATGCATATACATGTATATACATTGAACAGGTCATAGCAAGGAGGCTAGAGAAGAGGAATAAAATTGTATGCCCGACAAATAGGTACATGTTTACTAATTTATTGGATTTGGATGATTTTATGAGCTGATTGGCTAGCCGCTTGGCTTTTTCTTTTTGAGATGAGAGGGCCTGTGTGGCGGTTTGGGGATTTTCCCAGTGCTTCCGTACAAAGGAGGTTATGGCAAAAAAAAATCGAAAATTTAGGGTGTTACCAAATTTTTGAAAAATTAGAAATTCTTAGAAACTGAAAAGTTGAAGAATGAAAGCCAAACTGAAAGCTGAGTTGATTAGTTAAACAACTTTCAGCTCCATTCCTTTTCGGGGATGAAAAGATTTTAAGTGGGGGAGATTGTAACAACCCGGAAAATCAGAACCAATTTAAAATTTTTATTTCGGCAATTTCATGAATTTTGAATATTTAAAATGATTTATTTTAAATAATAACAACTAGAAATTTATTTTGAATAGAACTAGAACGTATATGTTTAATTGAATCGATGCTAGAATATAAATATTAATTTTTAATTATAAAAGGAATTGAAAACGGCGCGGTAGTTTGAAATTTCGATTTCAAATGAATGTACAGGATTCAAAATAAACCGGATTTTGGAGAAAAAAATATTTGAATCTATTTGAGAATATCTTTCCAACAAATCTGAAAAATTAAAATTTCATAGCGGGAATAAACAGTTATGTCCAGTTGAAAATTTAGAATAGTCGCTATGGAATTTTAGCCCTTAAAAATGGAACTTTTGCAAACGACCTCAATTTTCGACGAAACCACTTTTGTTGGATCCGGAATGTCAAATTATTGCTTAATTCCAAAATTCATAATTTTTGGGATCAATATGTGAGCGTGGCAAAAGAAAACGTGTTTTGACAGTTTCGGTCAATTTGAATCGACCAGAAAATGGCCATTTTTCAAACGGTCTTCAAATTTGACGAAATTAGTATTGTTAGGACCATATTATTAATACGAAGTTAGAAATAATTTTTCTAAATTTTTTAGAGTCAGTACGTGGCCCCGATAAATTGAAATATACGTTTAAATGTAATATATATTGATTTATATTTTTAATTTAAATGGAAACTGATCGAAACTTTAGAATTAGCTTACGGGACATATCCCATTATATTTGGAACGGGGTATTACGCTATGGGCGGCAGTTGTTAGGTCTCGTTTGGAGGTCGAATGAAAAGTCAACACTTTTGAAATAAAATAAATAATATAATTTTACATATAAGCCCCCCTTCCATTTTATTTTTTTCAAATCAGAAAATCGTTGTTCCGAGAAAAAAATAAAAGAAAAAGGCGTCGTCGATCTGCTCCACCGCCACCCTCCCTTCACCGCGTCGCCGCTACTAACTTCGGAGCCCCCCCTCTCGCGCCAGTCGTCGGAGATCCCCCCCCTTTCGTGCCTCGTCGTCCAACTGCTTCCCCCCTCTCTCTTTCTTCATTCCTTAACCCTAAACCCCCTTTTTATAGCAGCCGCCGCAGCCATGGGACCCCCTCCGACCACCGCGACCGCTGTTACGCCACCCCTCCCTCCTTCAGCGCCTCTTCCCTCTTCAAACTCGAGCGCTAGCCCTTCCTCCACCTAAAAACCCACCACCACCGCGTCAGGAATGCCATTTTCCCCCTCCAACCCGTTGTAAGATTTTTATTATTATTATTACTTAATTTTAGTTTTATTTATTTAATGTGATTAAAAATCTGATTTTTTTTATAGACAATATAGGATTTTTTTTTGCTATAGAAAATATAGATTTTTCATTATAAAATATTAGAACAATAAAAGAAGTGATTTTTATTATACAAAGTAAGATTTTTGAAATAAGAAAAGATTGGATTTTTAACGTAGAAAAGATTAGATTTTTAACGATAAAAATGTTTGATTTTTCTAAATAGAAAAGATATGATTTTTATAATGAAAAGATCGATATAAAAATGTGATTTTTATTTGTTTGAATAACGTTGTCAACATATGATTTTTATATTAGTAGAGTAATAAAAATATGATTTTTATGATGTAAACATCAAAATAAAATTTTGGTTTTTTTATTATGAAGATAATGAAATAAAAATATGTTTTTTATTATTGAAATAGCGACATAAAAATTAGATATTTATATATGAAATAGCAGCATAAAAATATGATTTTTAATGTATAAACCTCGTATTAAAAATATGATTTAATTTTTACTATGGACAACGGGGAAAAAGATCGCGTTGGAATTTCTGGAAAATCCAAACAGTTCAGAAGGAAAGAATGGCGGAGTGGAACCCACGGTGAGAACTTTTCATCAAAATTATTTTTATATAGTTATTTATTTCATAATCGCATATATGAACTGTTCCCCATTGTCCACAGACCATGGACGACTTGTTTTTTTATTTGATTGTGTTGTGAAAATTGTTGGTGGTGTGAAATGGACTGAATAAAATATTCATGTATTGAATTAAATATTTTATAGTTAAAAATATAATTTTTAATGTGTATATGAATAAAATACATATTTATAAGCAAATCAGACCATTTTCCTATGTACAGACATTTGACTGATATTGATTGGGACGATATATTTTACACATCGCCCAACTACACAAATAAAATTCATTATTTGTTGATTGAAACCCCACACGGGTATTGGTATGATATTGGACATACACTAATCCCAATATTTAGTTGTATGTCAATCAATTGGTTGACAAACTGTGTAAGCGTTGAATATTTATATTTAATGTTTATGCAGTGTAGAATGCACTCTGGATGATGGCTGATTGTTTATCGTTGTTGATCTATGTATGTGTTGTATGAAATCCATATAATAACATTATATGGTAATTGACTGTGTCTGATTCCAGTTCAGAAATAATGAATATTTTAAAATAATATTCAGTAAAAGATCAAAATTTGATTTTGATGTCCGATTTGGGATGGACACGAATATATTTCAATATATAAAGTCGTGTTGATTAGATTGACGTCATTTTAACGTGAACGATACTTATATCGATTTTATTCATTTATATAATGAATATCGAAAAGGAATTGATTTCAAAATATAATGTTTTGAAAATACTATCATTTATATATCGATGATATGGAATATTTAATTTTGATTTGAAATTGAATATGAAGTTGAAATCATTTTGAAAACGAATTTAAAACGATTTATAAAATACGTTTTAAATGGAAATCGATGAAATATATATAATATATATTATATAAATATATATTGGCCTGAATAGAACGTGTCGCACCGCGACAGTTCGCGAATTTCGACCATTGACTTCGAACGGACATTACGGGAGATCCGACCGTCGGATTCTCCTAAAACCGGAACCGTTGAGTTTGTATCGAAAAGAGCTTTCTAACAAACATGAGAGATTTGAAATCTAACGGTTGGATTTGGAAGTATGTCCAAATCAAATTTGGAAAAGGTCGCTGTAAGTGCAGTTTGATGGACGTTTGTGGAAATCGACTGTACGGACCTTGATAAAATTATTAAAAATATCAATAATTAGTGTAAAATCATAATAAATGATTCGGAAATAATTGGGATGAAAATTTCCATATTTGAAAAGATAAAAATAGATTTTTATCAAAATGAACTGGTTATGAACTAGAATTAGAAAATCCAATATTTTTAAATAAATAAATTAGATTTGAAATGGTTTTAAAAATAATCAGAATTTCCAATATATGAATTGGAATGGATTTGAATCGAAATTATCTTCGGAATATTTCAATATTGGATTCCGTGATTATACGGATCTTATGGAGGAATTTGGAAGATATATATATCGTTATTCCATTACGATATTTGTTGATTTCAGAATTTGATATTGAATATAAGCCGATATATTTTCTATTCAGAGCCTTGTATTTAATATCAAACGGTATTTGGGTTTATCGTGAATGGTGTTTTAAATAACACTTGGTCTTTCACCCGATTAACAATGGAATGTGATTTTGGGTTTGTCGTGAATGGTGTCTTAAATAACACTGTTCTTGAACCCCGTTTGAATAGAATAAATCTTTTAATCATGATTTGAAGATGACTTACCAATTAATTAACATTTAATTGGAACTGAAAATGGAATGTGAATTGGGTTTATTGTGAACTGTGTTTTTAACGACATTCGTTCTTTAACCCGATTACAGTGAAATGTGATTTGGAATTTATAAATCTTTTTGTTAAGATTTAATGGGTATGTTCCAAAGTAACGGTTTTCCAATTTAATATATTAAATTGGAATTGAATGGAATTCGATTGGAAAATAGTCGAAGTGAACTTCTATGGAGGAAGACTGTTAATACATATGTAATTTAAAAGGCTTTGCCTTTATTCCATTTATATTATTGGTCGGATACGGAAATTGATATTGATTATATATATTGATTTGTTTTTCTGTGAAGATTCCATGATTAATGGAATGTTATTTGGGTTTATCGTGAACTGTGTTTTAAATGACATTAGTTTTTTATCCTAGTTAAAGGCAGGATTACATGTCTGTCATTGTATTTCGAACTGTATGGTTGATCTCTGCTAAATATATATCTGTTTGGTGGCAGAGAATTTATTCTCTTTCTTAACACCCTTCTTTGAGACGTACGAGCTTAGATGTTATATATCGGCAGAAACCAATAATACGGTGTAAACTGTCGATGCAACAAGTTTGTGTTTCCAAAGTTAAATAATCATTAATATTGATTTTTGGGAAGATTAAAACTAAGTGGAGTTTTAATGAGTCTTTAATTAGATTGAAATGTGAATTGATAATTTAAATTATCAAATTTGGGAAATGATCAAGAGTGGAGTATCACCAGTTTTGCTCCCAGTGGTAGTTTAATCTTTAATTATATTTGAACGGGAAATGGTGATTAAATTTACCGATAACACCGTGGTGTTAGTTATGGGGTAGTACCAGTTTTGCTCCATGGGATGAATAGGTTGGGATTGGAAAATTAAATAAATGATTACTTCGGTGTGGTTCGCTTATCCCGGCTAGTTTGGAAAACCTTAATATGGTTTGAAATGATATCCAAAGGAAGATTAAAGAATAAATTTTAAAGAATTTATATTTGATAAAATTAATAGGAACAAATCCCTAAAGATGTGAATATTTAAATAAAAGAATATTCAGAATTGGAATGAGGCGTATGTTGTGTTTTATAGCACTTGTTTATTATATACGCGAGTTATTCGGGAAGGCCGGGTTTATACCCATTCCGAATAACTGTTTTGACGATAAGTCAACGATGAAGACGGTGGTTGAAGACCGGAGGTCTCACATTGTTTGGATGATTACTGATGTCTTGATTGGTTTGTGCACCCAAGACAAGGTAATAAGTGGTGATCGTCCAGACGTACTTGGAGGTCGACGGATATGTGAGGGCCTCTCTCTTGTATTGGACATATGGGACGAGGAATAAGGTGCCTTCGGTTTCGTTCAGACCCAGAACGAGCTTGTAAATGGATTGTGTGTCTGACATTGAATTTTATTCTGTGTTGATTGATTTCTATTAAATATATATTTGTTTGGTGGTGGAGAATTTATTCTCTTGCTTAACGCCCTTCTCTAAGACGTACAAGCTCAGAGGTTATACATCGATAGATATCAGTCGCATGGCATGAATTGCCTGTGTGGCATGCTGAGATGCAGTGATCAAGGCTTTTGTTGAAAAGCAGAGTCTTGTGGTTGATGATCAAAGCACGGCTTTAATAAAGCGTAGTTTTGTGTATGGCGTTAGTTCGCGAGCCTCACACCTCCGTATGAGTCAAAAACGGGATCGTGACCGCAGGGAGTGCACGACGTTTCTGTCTAGTTATGGGTGGTGTCAGCGTTTTACAAGCCCTGACATTTATATTATTTTTACCTATGTGGTTGTTGGAATGCGATGCGCCTCAGATATATCGGTCTCTACAGAGCTGATGGATGGGTCTGATAGGATCAAGAAACGTGTGTTCAGGAATAACTAATCCTCAAACGTAACGGAGGACCAGCCCTGAAGATCCAAGGGTTACCCAAAGTGTGTAGTTCTGAGACATTTGCTAGAGTGTCTTGAAGCAGTGAGGAGCCATCCCTGGCCTCAATTCATGACGGAAATCCAATTTCCGATACGTGACATTTCGGTTTTGTTTGTAGAGCCTAGTATGGCTACATAGTGGTATGGGGCACTATGTCGTCTATGATTGATACATTTATATTTGAAGTTAATTTCTTCACTTATAGTAATAGTAAAATATGAAATTTCACGTACCAAGCATTTTTGGCTATTATAAGGTAAAACTCTATCCCCGGCTTGCGTTGCATTGCGTGATGGGACCTGAGGCTTATAATAGCTTCATTTTTCTTTATTTAGCATTGCGCTGTTTGTTTTATGCACTAGTGTTCTTGGGGGTAAACCCGTTCCATGTTATACGGCATGGTCCCTTGATTTACCTAACTTTAAAATCAAATGAATAACGGTTTAATTCTCACACCAGTCACATGACTGACCTGGAGTTTATTGTTTTAACCTAAACTCTGGGTGCCCCTATTTTCCACACGGGCAGCTAGTAGTTTTGGTTTTGCAGATTTATATTCGCAGGATCCTGGTTTACAGCTGGAATGATATTCGGAAAGCTCTGTATCCGTGTATTACTTTCAGTTGTGTTTTGTAATGTTTTTTCGCTGCTATGTAATGTATTGTAATCTCTGATATTTATTGAATGTATTTTATTTATTCATACTCTGTATATTCTTGTACTCTGATGTAAATTGTTGTAATAAGCAATGAAATGTTCTTCTGTTTGTGTTCTGATCTGTCGCATTCTCAACTCAATCCATTCTTCCTCTTCTCTTTGGAGACCGGGGAAGTTCAGGTCGTTATAATGCACTTATGAGTTGTTTTGTAAATCTTACGAAGACATCAGCTGAGAGCTTAGTTTTCGAAGTGTCACTTCTGGAAGAATGAAATGAGGTTTTTAGTCCATGTTGTTTCTAGAAACGGAATAGCGGTGGATCCGGCTAAGGTGGCAGCAATCCAGGATTAGGATAGACCTAAGAATGCGACAGAGGTTAGGAGTTTCCTTGACTTGGTGGGATATTATCGTCAATTTATTAACGATTTCTCCAAAATAGCTGCAACATTAACATAATTAACAAAGAAGAATCAAGGTTTCACCTGTTGATGCGAAGTGTGAGCAAGCTTTTGGAATCCTGAAAGGGAGACTGATGTGTGATCTTGTTTTGACTATTCCAAGTGGGAATGAGGAAATGGTAGTGTATATTGATTCATGTGGCACTGGACTTGGAGAAGTGCTAATGTAGAAGAATAGAGTTGTGGCATATGCGAGTCGACAGTTGAAGCTGCGTGAAAGGAATTATCCGACTCATATTTGGAGTTGGCGGCGATCGTGTTTGCTCAGAAGATGTGGAGACATTACCTGTTGGGGGTTCAACTCGAGCTGTTTATGGATCACAAGTCAATAAAGTATCTTTTCTCCGAAAAGGATTTTAATTTTTGGCAGCAGCGGTGGTTAGAATTTTTGGCATCTTATGATTTTGGTATTGCCTATATTCCTGGTAAAGGTAACGCAGTGGAAGATCCATTAAGTCGAAGATATGTAGGTTTGGGAGTTACGCTTTTGGAACGGAAGCACTTCGAGTACTTGGAAGGATTTGATTTCAGGCCTAAGTATGAGTTAGAGCCTGAAATGTTGGCAGGCTTATCGATAGAACCAACTCTCATCGAAAGGATTGGCGAAAGCCAAAAGCGTGATGAAAAGCTTGTCAAGATCGTCCAGAAACTGGAAGTGATAGTATAACCAAAAAAGGATAAGCAATTCGAAGTCGATCGAGATGGTTGGCTTCAGAAGAAAGGATGACTGGTTGTTCCTGATATTGATGGATTAAGAGACGAGGTTCTGAGATAATGTCATCACTCTAAGCTGACGATTCATCCTGGTGGTAACAAGATGTACCTGGATATGAAGTGAGTTTATTATTGGGAAGGGATGAAGAGGGATGTTGGAAATTTTATTTCCAAATGCATGAACTGTCAGTTGGTGAAAGCTAAACAGAAGAAGCCGAGTGGATTGCTTTAGCCATTGGAAGTTCCTACGTGGAAATGGGAGCAAATATCGATGGACTACCTAGAACCAGGGTAGGAAATGAAGGGATTTGGGTCATAGTGGATCGCTTGACCAAAGCTGCAAGGTTTATTCTTGTTAAATCAATTAGGACAACATCGAGGTTGGCCGAGTTATACATTAAATGGATAGTTCAGTTCCATGGTATCCCAAGATTATAGGGAGTGATCGAGTCCATTATTCACTAGTGGATTTTGGAAGAGTTTGCAAGAGAGTTTGGGAACCGATCTATGTTCGAGTACGACTTATCATCCCCAGACTGATAGTCAAACACTACAAGAAAAAGGACTTTTAACAGTGGTGAAAAACGCTGTCATATCTCTAACAATGTTATTAAAAACATTGTTTAACGACAGGCTGTTGTAGATCCTATATATTTAACAACATCTAATAACCGCTGTTAAAATAAGGTATTCACAACATTAATTAACCGCTACAGAAATATTTTTAACAACAATAAGTAAACGTCATGGTCCTCTAATTCATCATCTATATTTTTATAGATAACAACATTTGTTTTATGCTATGTTAGATCTTTATTGTGCTTTTAACAATTATTTTTTTTGTAGATTATAACACTAGTTGCTGCTGAACTACTATAAAAACAAATTTACATATTATAACACACTTCATTTAGATATCCAAATGAGCATCAGATAATTACCATATAAACAAATTAAAATGATTCAAAATAATTTATATAATTAAACATCCAAATTTACACAACATTTGAACAATTACACATCATCAAAATCCAATATTCTATTGCATACACAAAATAGCACTACGCAGCAAAATACAATAGAAGCAAAAAACGCTTACTAAGCCAAAAAAAATGGCCCTCATATACACTGGCTTGCTTTAGAAATGTTTAATCACCATTCAAATATCAGCTCACTTTTTCTTCGTAACTAGACCACATGCCTTCTTGCCGTATACCAGGTAGCAATCCTCGTCTCTACCCATTGTTTCAAAATGCCCAGACAACTCACGGACGTTATAACGAACAATCTCAAAACTATTGCATGTATAAGCAACAAAACAAACCAATTCCCTTCATTTAGAGCTGTGTCTGGTGATTCAAAAAATTAGATTTGAATTTTAATTTATCATTGATAAATGGAAATAAATTACTAGTTACTAGATATTCAGAAGCACCAAGCTTTAGACATTTGCCTGTAGACAAGCTATTACATAAAGGTTAGAAAAACAGTGTTTGATCTGTTACATGGCACATTATCTACGGTACCATGAGCGATAATGGAAATGCCAAGTGTGTTCTTTCCAGTATGGTAATTCTCTACTGACCTCATAAGCATCTGCTTAGGGTCTGTAATGAAGAAATTTAATATTTAGAGATCAAACGTAAAATGTGAAAATATAAAACTAAAAAATGTAAAAATGCATGTTAATTATAAACGATAAATAAAGCATAAATTTCTTTCCAAGGTAGGAAGGAATATTCAACTCTTAGATCAATGATATAAGTGCATAACACAATCTTAATCTAATTAACAAATACGAAATTGGAAAATGCAAATCCATATTCGAGCAGGAGTAAGTTATTCATAAATGGAAAGCATAAACCAAGTAATGTTTGCCTAACAATTTCCTACAATGCCACCCCAAAAATACAATTAAAATAAATGTCATGCAAAAATAATTGCATCACACTAGCATACAACTAGAATGACAATTATAATGTAGATATACGTACTACAAAAGTATACAAAAAGAAAAACCGTATCGTAACTTCAACTTCACAACTAAATTCAGTGAACTGGACCTTCAGAATCTATAGAAAACAAAATTAAGCAAGTAAAATTACTTATACATGAAGAAATAAATATAACCCTAGACTAAATTGTTAAATCGACAAACATTGTTACATAGCTCATGAAAAAAAATTGTAAATGATACATACGCGCGCGCACACACAAACATATATCAAATACTTAATTTCATAGCAACCATCATGAAAAAAGTTTAATTTTGCAATGAACAAAACAACCTAAAAGCAAATATCCTTTCTCCGTTGTTTATGTACTTACAATAAAAGTATACATGTTTTATTTGAATACTCTAATTGCAGTAACTACTAGAACAAAAAGAAAGAAGCTTAAGTATAGCCTAAGTCAGCTAAGTCATTGTTTCAATATTAGGCTTGTGGACAATAAGTTGATACCATGATTCACAACCAAATATGAAGTTTAGTATCTGCACATGACAGTCAATATAGAAAACAATAGTAAAAATATTTTAATAGTGGAAAAAATTAATATCAAATTCAAAACTAATAATATGAAGTACACTGAGAATTTAAGAAAAGTCAGAGACTAAACAGTCATATGTAATAACAATTACATGAATATTTTTAATATTCTAGGATGGTCTACGTAAGCAAAAGTAAAAATAATTACTGATGGAGTGGATGAATGTTGGGGTTCGTAGGCATCATCTACTCTTTATTTTACTGTACATATTTCCAGTGTACTAAGCAGTCGAATGTAGTATGAAAAGAAAATTAAAATTTCAGGAACAGTTTTGCACTTGATTTGATGTATACATCATTGTAAAGGATGATGCTAAATCAACCAGAAAGTCCACATACATAATATAAGGTTTTGAAATCAAACGGTGGATATTAGCGGTGTTATGTGATTGTGCGTTGTGGATTTCTTCCACTTACGACTGACTGAATTGTCTCCAGTTCAAATAGCAATATTACCATGTTAAATAGCACGTGGATTCAGGGTAGATTAGTATCCCATAAGTTGTTTCATTTCTTTTTTCCTCCCATCCTCTTTACTATGAACTATTTTTTTCTATCTCCTGTTATCATCAGCCACATTTATATAATAGACATTTCAACTTTTATAATGGGAATATTAAAAGAAGTACAAACTAGTGGCAAAAATAATGATTTACTTGAATAATACAACATAATATTAATCCTTATACCTTTAAGTCCTTACCGCATTTTAGTCAAGGCATTCTATATATGTAGATTTACATTTAAGAGTTGCTTGCTCCTCCCATAATTAATTCAATGAAATTACATCTTAATTTATGTGTACAAGCTTTATTTCTAGTAAATTCCTATATATTAGTAAATAGTATAGCCGATGGAAGCTGCTTAACATTAAATTGTTATGATAGTTACCAGTGTGATAGAAGAATACTGTCTAGATCAACACTAAATGTGTATATATGACAAAACCATAAAAAGAATAGGAGAAAACACTCACATTTATCATTGACGGAGGCATCCGGATCCAATGACCATGCAAATTCACATTGTTTGTGTTTGATATAAAGAGAAAATCAAGAAAGTTGCAACTTGAGATCCAAAATAGAGAAACCAATAAGAAGACTCAATGTCAGTTGGGCACTAAGGCAAACTTGAATCTCCCTTTTGACGTTGTTTCTATACGTAACCCAATCAATTCATCCGAGATCAATGATTTATCTTTTTTATGGTGAAAGCGACAAGTGTGATGGAATGTTGATGGATTTGGCATGCAAGATCTACCATACAAGATCGAGGACAATATTATGAAAATTCATGATGAAAATGATATTACAACATTCAATGCTAAGTGGAGGTTTAAGAAGGGAAGGACATATAGCCAAAGATCGAAGACTCGAATATAGCCAGACATATCCAAAGAAAAATCTAGTCAAACTCTTGAAATCATGGCTGCATGTAACCCTGTTGATCATTTGTCTTTAGTGCCTAGTGAAAATGAAAACAACGATGAGAGAGCAGGCAAAAGCAGGAAATCCATAGAACCTAGCATTGAAGAGGATTTTAGGATATGTGCTGATGAAGATGTGCCCATTATAGACTGGTTAAATTCACTTGCTTCTAGAAGAGAAAAGAATAAAGTAGATGATACGACGCAGCCTAAGTGCTAGATCACCCTGCACAAGTGCTAAAAACTTGCAGCCACAACACTCGATCGAAGAAGCCTATCAAGACTCCTGTTGGACTGCTCGACTGAAGAATGGAGATGACTTAATATCAATTTTTTACAAGTCTGTTACATGGAGTTTATATACTGCCGAATAACAAATATCATTGAGTGTAGGGCCGACCCTGGCCCAGGTGGGGCCCTAGGCCAAAAAGCTATGGCAGTATGAGCTGGAAAAAAAATTTGATTCCATATAATAATGTTGCCAAGCTTTGAACCTGGGTTCTTTAGGAGAAAGCCAAGCTCATCAACCACTCAACCAACACACCCTTTAAAATAAGAATACCCATTGAAATAACTATTCTGATATGATACATGCATATTAAAAAAAATTGAGGCCCTTCCCCAGCCCGAGGCCCTAGGCGGCCGCCTAGTTCACCTGGGCCAAGGGCCAGGCCTGATTGAGTGAAAAGAGTGAGAAAATTTTGTTCTTCTGCTTTTGTGTTTTACTGTTAAATATTTTGGTGTGAAACTTCTTACTGATTATGATGTACATAATATATTCTGCAAGACCCTCGTGGTATGAGCTATTTTAACATGGTTTGTATAGATCAATTTTGTTTGAATTCATGAAATGCACCATAAAAAATATGAAAAATAAAGGAAAGAGTTTGAAGGACAGGAAATGATACACTCAGGTAAATACCAGAAGTTAAGAGATTAGCGGAGCTTGGGAAATTCACATCCAGCAAACCAAGTGATTTGTTGTCTGACACATTTGCTTCTGTCAAACAAATAATGTCACCAAAACATTGTAACTTGATACTAGGAGAAGAGCGCTTTTTGGGAACTAAGGAAACGAAGCAGGGAACTAAAAAGACATTTCCATATCAATAAAAATACAAGATTATAGTTTAGATGTATCTAATAAGAAGCATTAATTAATAGCAATGCCGAAAACAGTTAATTTCAATCAGGAAGCTACGTGCAAAATCTAACCTTTTTTTTTCAACAACTAATTCTGCGAATTGGTTGTTTATTATATAAAAGATTAAAGCTAGAATACATAAATATTTACATTACACACAATGAGCAGTCAATTCAGTCGCATTCAACGATTCCATTATCAAGTTAAGCTACCCATGATGTAAGTCTTTGACTGAATCAACCTTGAAAATATCTGACCACGGCTATGGGTAATGGTAATTGAAAATAACTAACAAAAGTTTTTACAAAGTTGTATAGGTTGTGGTCATGAAAAATAACCAACAAGGGTGTTTACTGAGCTGAACATAATTAAGCCTACCTTTTCTCAAGTGTGACTTAATCTTGAATCATAAAAGTTTCAATCGGATTCCCAGCACATCTCTAGTTTGACCCAAACCAAATTGCTAGGTTCATGTTTTAATATCGTTGAGCTTTTACTGAGATGTTATGAAACATAATTACTTAGTTCGAGAAGTTAAAAGAGAAACACAGGTTGAAAAAGTGAAGTTGTGACAGCCATTTATTTGATACGAAGGGAGGTGAGTCAGGAGACAAGAGCCGGTTTGGCATAAGATTATAAGCATTTTAATGTCATGCGGAATAAGATTCAATTTATTTACTAGGATTTGTGATGATATATAATTTTATTTCAGGGAATCAATCATAGGACCTTTGGTACATTATACATTACCAAAATCTTTAACTGGGCAACCATATACATCGATGCTAGTGACAATACTTTGAACAACTCATCGATCTTGGAGATCATAAGGAATAGAGATCACTGGGTTCAGCATTTCAGTAACATCCCATAGATATACCATGTGCTCAAATAAAAATAAAAATACCATCATTTCTAAATACCCAAATACCAATGCAAAACTTAAAGAAATAAACAGATCTCCCCAGATATTACTTAGTGGGAATAGCATTATGTTATAATATAATATAATTTTGCAAGCAGTAAAACATAGGACTGTTGCATCCACTAAAATAACAGAAGCATTAGTATTATCACTGGCTGCAGCATACTTGTTTTCTTAAGTCAATTGTACATATCTTATTTAAATATATTTTTAGTATTTAAGTTAATAAAATGAAGAAAGCTTATTTGAGAGAAAACAATTAACTGCTGAATCGGATAACTCTTAGTTCCCTCATCATCGAAAAGTAATCGGATTTTTAGTTTTTTTTACTAATGTTTTAGGAAACTATTTTTGTGACTTAACTTCTCTGTAGATTAAATAATCTTCATTTCAACAAATCATAGTCGTAAAGCTATTACATAAGTAACATATTAGTAAATATTGCCTATTTGATGCAATTATGCAAATAATGATTAAAAAATGGTAATCCCCTATGAGAACAAATGCTATGTGATTCACTAAACAACATGATTATTACTAAATTAGTTCATAATCTTATATTGTTCCAATATAATAAATTGTAATATGGTAAATGATATTTGTTTCAGTTTTAAGAATACCATCAACTGTGAATCAATTGAAAACCCTGCAACCAACTACAAATAAAAAATTATTAAACTCAAACCTTATTATATCCCAACTAGACTACAACAGAATTCGATCACTCCCCAAACTATAAGCCAAAATCACAAATTTCGCCTCAAGTTTATGCACCTTGGGCAGCAATATCGAGCAAACAGATGAAGTAGACCCACTATGTAGAAAGCTTAACGTTTTAACAGAGCATGAATTTTTTTGAAAACACGGACATTAAAGTTTTGTAAACGAACGTCAACTAGAGTAAGAGAAAACATACCGAGTTTACCCATTACTTAATGAAAACGGAGAATGGTAACATTTAATTGTATTTGGTTGAGCAAGCAATCGAAATATTGGACTCGACATCTTGGACCTGCAATTAATTAGCTTGGTTAAAATATGAACAAAGAAAACCTAAAACAAAAATCGAATTAGGGCGTCGATTTCATGGAATACGTGACAACCTGATGACAAAATGATGAAATCGACGAATTTTCCTCTTTATCACTTCTCGAATGCATGGAAGACGAAATTGATTGATGTTGCAATCGAAAAATGATGAAAGGTAATGGAGAAATTTTCATTCTTTTTGGAGGTAAGAATAGAAGAGAGAGAAAAATTAGGCGGCTATGAAAATAAGAGGCGACAATAAAAAAAAGATGCCCTACCATAATCAGCATTTATACGGAAAAACTTTTTTTTACATACTCCTTTTGACTGCACCAGATGCTCCAACGCTGACAAATGAAGCCGTCGAAAGTATGTTTTGTTGTAGTGAGACCGAGCCAGTGGATCGAGTATTGGAGGATCTCTTTAGAGCTTATGTATTGGATTTTGGAGGATCATAGGAAGACCATCTACATTTGGTTGAGTTCGCATGTAACAACAGTTACCAGTCGAGCATTAGGATGACACCATACGAGGCGTTATATGGTAGACCGTGTAATTCTCCAGCAAGTTGGTTGGAGACTGTAGATAAGCTTATACTTGGGCTTGAGATGATAAGAGAGAATTCAGATTGTATCGAAATCGTTCAGTAACGAATGAAGGCAACCCAAGATCGTCATAAGAGTTAATATGATAAGCATCAAATGGACTTGGAATTCGACGTTGGTGATATAATTTTCATTAAAATTTCTCCGTTGAAGAATGTTGTTCAATTCGGAAATAAAGCAGAGTTGGCTCCGAGATTTATTGGACTGTTTCCGATAGTTGAGCTAATTGGAAAGCTCGCATATAGATTGGATTTACCTGAGAAGATGTGTATGCACAATATTTTTCATATGTCTTTTGTACTGAAGTGTGCACGATTGGAATGTGGTGGTATCTCCAGATCAGTATGGAGACTTAGAAGTTGATCCCATTATTTTGAGACCTCGTAGGCTGCTTCGCGTTGTGGGGAATGACACGAAACTGCTTAGGAGGAAGATGGTCAGGCTAGTCAAGGTACAATGGGGTGAAGATGATGACGATGTACGTGGGAAACAGAAGAGGGTATGAAAACGACCCATCCAGAACTCTTCGTTGGTATGACCCATTGATATCGTGTCAACCTTACACCATTGTAGCTTGAACTATCATTAGAGTTTCGCATGCTAGGTTAAGGCTATGGATGCATGGATTATTGGATGCTATTTTGGTTGGTTAATTAGTTGCTCGTGGATGATAGGCATGCGGAATGGTTTTTGGTTGCTTGTGCTTGCTTAGGATTTTGGGGGCGAAATTCCTAAAGGGGGGAGAATGTAATGACCTGCATTTTATATATCGGAGGATCGTAAAATATTTTATTTAATTCCCTAAGGTCGGATCATTCTCATCTTTTAATATGTTGTTCAAGGGGATGTGAGATATGTCCATGATTTTTACCAATTTTGTTTGTGACCATTTTGCCCGTGTTATTATTATTTAGGGAATAACTTTTGAATGGGATCAAATTAGGTGTTGAGATCGATTTCATTGGAACAAATATGGTGCTTCCAACTCCGTAGAGTGGTCACATTAAGGATTTGGCTGAGCGGCTTGGGAGGAATCGTTGTTTTGGTGCTGCAAGTTTTCTGGATAGGCTAATTAGTCATTAGTGGGCTGATTAGTGAGGCCTATTAAGGCTAGGGGTTGTTGGCTATAAATATGAGGGTAGGGATAAAGAGAATTTTTAGTCTCTTCATTTCTCATTTGGTTGGGTGCATGTGATTCTCCAGCTCAACCAAATACACCTCCACTTCATTTCAATCCATAGATTTGTGAGCTAGGATTGAAGATCAACATCGAAGAAGGTTAGATTGCATCCATTGAATTGATTCGGAGATTTGGGATTTGTTGATTTGAAGCTTTTTTGGGGATTTGGTGAGTGATAAACATCTCTCATGCGGATTCAATCGAGTATATGGGTATGTTTGTTCTTAGTTCGCTCATACAAGTTGTTTTCACCTAGATCTAATCAGTTGTAAGTATATTTTGAATCTGGATCACACTATAGGATCTAATCTAACAAGTTATAATGGTTAATTCATGTATTTATGCAAGTTTAGATCTAATTATTGATTCGGTTATTGTTTTTATCATGATTTGGCGAATTTCATATGATTATATGGCGATTACTTACTGTGCTAATGATTTTTTGTTGTGCTATTGATCGTTTGGTTGAAATTGGATGCTTTGGATGAATTGTATGCATAGATGTTCATCGTTAAAGCTTTGGTTGGTCGGAGTGGATCGGAGGTTCGGCTCATCGAAATCGGACGAAACTTGACGAAGAAGCTTGAGGAGGAGGAGTCAAGGAGATCTAGAAATTTCGAGCTCCAAAACTCCACAATTTTTGATGGATTGTGGGTCGCGATCCATAGGTGGACCGGGTCGTTGGTCATCCGTTGATGGATCGGGTCGAGTCGGTTGCAGTATTGTGCAAGAAAGCGATAGCGGATCGTTTGTAGTATGCCTCAGGTCGGTTGGGATCGCATGGGCCAGTGCAAGGATGTGTCGCCTGGATCGATTGAGGATGGATCGCATGGATCGGCTTGAGTAATGAATCACATGTATGTAGGGTCGGTGATGAAGTGGTGGATCGATCGCGATCCAGGGCTTAGATCGGAGCATGGACCACATGGAGTGTGTGGATCGGGTGCAAACATAGGCGATCCAGGATGGGTCAGTTGCAAACAGGGGTGCGACTCATGGTGGATCGTGTGTGATCCGTTGATGGATCGTGTGCGATCCGTTGATGGATCTTGTGTGATCCGTTGTTGGGCTATGAGTAACCCATCACAGAGTGGTCAGAATAACATGATTTCTGAAGGGTTTGAGGGTCATGGTTTATGAAGATTATCTATGAAGTCTGGTAGACGTTGAACCTAACATGATGAAGATGTGACTCAATGAATATTGTGACTTCGATGTGAATTCAGGTGGAATGTTCGAAGCAAAGTTAAGTGTTCGTTGATCGTGGGTTGATGCAACGATATTGAAGACGAATTAAGATGGTTTGAGCTTATGGATAATGGTTCGGTCGAGAAGGCGCTTGAGCTTATGGATAGTCGTCAAGGTGGATGACTACAATTGAAGTGCCAAGGGACCATTGTTAGTTGGAGGTTCTAACGGACTCAAACAAGGGGTATTATGGTGGAACCCAAAGACTTGGTGATTAGTCGAGTACCCTGGGCAGTCACGATGGGCCTAGATACGAGTCACGATGGTGTATGGAGTTTTGCTAGAACCATGATTGTTATTTTTCTTGACGGATGGAAGGATGGGCCAATCATACGATTAACGATGGATTCAAGGCAAGGCAGCGGTGATAGCCAGAGTCATGGATGTTATTGTTTGCTTGTATCGTCCTATATGGATTATTCAACGTCAAGGGAGATATTTCTTGGGTGCTTATCTGATATTGGTTTAGGCCTATGGGGTTTGTGCTTGAGAGGTATTAAACTTAATTAGGATGGTCAGTGCTTGATAATTGGTTGCTATGGATATACTGTTTGTTTCTTCTCTAATTCTCTGGAAAGGCTATTACTATAGGTTAAGAGGAGAAGTGGGTTTGGGAATTCTTCTCTGTTGACGTGTTGGCAGACCAGATGATTGAACTACCTACTTTCCATATACTTTATTGTTGATGTTGATAGTTGTTTTACCGCTCATTAAGACTATTGTCTGACTCAAGGTTTTATGTTTCCTCTTATTACCTTGAGCTGTTCATCCATGTTGTGGGCGGGCAGACTAGGTGACAGATGATAGATCTTGATGAGGACGATGTTGTTGAGTGACGACGAGCTGGAGGCTGATGCATTACTTTTTACTATACACATATGTTTTTTCCAATGATGTATGCTACTCTGAGTGAACCTGTAGTGAGGCTTTTTGTACAGATTCTGATGTAATTCAGTTGGTTGTATGGATATTTTCATGATGATATGAAAGTTTAAGATTATGTTCACTTGTGCTTCACTATTATATTATATTGTATATGTTTTATTATTTTTTATCCATGAGTTGTGAGTTATACGAAAGGTTTCGTGTGTGTTATTCTACCCTGATGATCGTCCATAGCTGCATGGCACGTCTTTCAGCTCACTATTTCCTTTGTAAAGTGCAGGAATTATGGGCGGTCGTCACACCATTGTAGTGACCCTCCTTCTCGATCGATCTAAATTGACCGTTAAACCGACTTAAATCGAACCAAAAAGGCGGTTACGCTAACTTTGGGTGCATAACATATCAGAACAAACAATAGAAGACTTTTATAAACATCATAATAATGTTACATCAGAGTACAGAATATCAGAGTATCGAAAATAATATACAGTGGAAAATAAATTTACAATAAATGTAATACAATGCAGCGGAAACAAATAAACTAACACAACGGAAGACTATCAATGCTCTGGACATAGCTTTAAGCTTTGATCCAAAATCCTGCTAAATGAAATAATCTGCAAAACCAAAACTGCTGACTACCCATGTGGAAAATATGGGCACCCAGAGTTTAGGTGGGAACAATAAACTCCAGGTCAGTCATGGGACTGGTGTGAGAACTCAAAACAAATATTAAAACTTTACTTTAAAATAAGGTAAATCACGGGACCATGCCGCATGTCACGGAACGGATTTACCCCCATGAATACCAATGCATAAACAACGATTAATAACAGTCATATGGATCTACAATGCATCATACAACATGCAATTCCTCAATCTACCCATTTAGACTTAATCCCAAATTTAGATTTTTTTTCAAATCCAATTCACTTTACAGAAATTATTTCTTTGGACTTTATTTCCCAATTTCTTATTTCAAATCATTTGAATACATATCTAGATTTCATACCAAAATAGATTTCACTTTGGGATCTTAAACCAAAATCTTTGGAAATATGAATTCCAAAACATCACAATGCATACAAACAAGTATGCAACCAAATATCGCACTCCCCGTCGACAAGGCAAAGGGTACGTACCTTACCAATTCGATATATATATATATATATGTGCACCTCCCACGATGGAGCAGGCTACACTGACGATGCTCCATTCCATACTCTGGGGAACTACACCGCCATCTCACCCATACCTTTAGTCCTCAGGGTTACCCGAATCTTTAGCCACATACTAAACCATTTCATATCCCGAAGAAGGGAAAATCATTTCACAACGTAATAACCACAAGTACTTTCCAAAATATAGTATTTTACATTAGCAATTCACACATATGATCAGTCACTATTAATCATATAACCTTTGAGCTCGTACATCTCAAAGAAGAGTGTTAAGTAAGAGAATAAATTCTCCGCCACCAAACAGATATATCACCAATAGCAACTAATCGGTTAAGTGATGAACCACAATGTCAAACACACAATACATTTAGAAATCATTTCGACAACATCGAGTTTAGGCCTCGAAACCCTTTCTGTTTTATAAAACATTTTTATAGAACATTCCCTGTCCAAAATCGGGAATACATTCTTTTCACTTAAGAAAATAATCATTTCAAAATCATTCATTAAATTTGAAATGAATTCAACAACATCGCTACACATCTCATAGCCAAATTGTGAAGTGTTTCACAAGATGTTAGCATACAAATATTTCTACCCAACCCAATGCTAAATGTAAAAGCATATTTTGCTCATAAACTGGGCGAGCACAATCCAAACAATCAATCAATCATAATCAATATAAAAAACCAAGTGTATTTGGTTTATATCACATCTCATATTTTGGTAAATTTAATCGCCATTCATTCATTCAAATCTAATTAAAGATCTATTAAAACTCGTCTTCAGTTTTATTTTCACAAATCATTACTTAATGATTATTCAACTTTATGGAAATTAATCCTGCTTTAACTGGGTTAAAGAACCAATGTCATTTAAAACAAAGTTCACGATAAATCCAAAATCATATTCCATCAAAATGGAATCTTCACGGAAATCATAATAGTATATAATCGATATAAATTTCCATATCAAATCAATACTATAAATGAAATAATGACAAAGCCTTTTAAATTCCATATATAGTAACGGTCTTCCTTTACAGAAGCTCATTTCAGTTATTACCAAATCAAATTCGATTCAATTCCAATTTAATTTATTAAATTGGAAAACTTTACTTTGGAAAATTTCCATTAATCTTATTTAGAAGATTTATAAATTCCAAATCATATTCTTCACTGTTAGTTGGGTTAAAGAACTCACGTAATTTAAAACAACGTTCACAACAAATTCAAAATCCAATTTGATATTAAATACAAGGCTCTAAATAGAAATTATATCGACTTAATATCAAATTTTGAAACCAACGAATATCATTTTGGAAATAACGATATATATCTTCCAAATTCCTCCACAATATCCGTATAATCACGGAATCCAATACCAAAATATTTCGAAAATTATTTCCATTCAAAACCATTCCAATTCATACGTTGGAAAATTCTGGTTATATTAAAACCATTTTCAAATCCAATTTATTTATTTCTAAAAATAATTGGATTATTATTCTAGTTAATAACCAGTTAATTTCGATAAAATATATTTTTATCTTTCCAGAATTGGAATTTTTCAACCAAAATCTTTCCAAATCATTTATTATGATTATACACAATTTTCCATGTTTTTTATAATTTTATTAAGGCCCTTACAGTCAATTTCCAATATCGTCCATTGAACTGCATCCATAGTGACCTTTTCCAAATTTGATTTGAACATATTTTAAAATATAACCGTTAGATTTCAAATCTTTTATATTCATTAGAAAGCTCTTTCCGATACGAACCCAACGGTACCTGTTTTAGGAGAATCCGTGTAACAACCCGGAAAGTACGAGCCAATTTAAAAAATTTAATTTGGTTATTTTAATGAATTAGAAGTAATTGAAATAAAATATTTCAATTAAATAACGAGTTAGAAATAGCGCGGCAGTTTCAAAATTTGAATTCAAACTTTGATTGACTGTACCGGGTGCAAAATAAAATGGATTTTAGTGAAACTAAAAATATTTAAATCTGTTTATGATTATCTTTCTAACGAATCTGAAAAATCAAAATTTCATAGTGGGAATCAAAAGTTATGGCCAAATGAATTTTCAGAAAGGTCGCTATAGAGTTTATATATCCCTTGAAAATAGACATTTTGCAAACGACCTCTGTTTTTGACGAAACCACTTTTGTTGGATCCGGAATGTCAAATTATTGCTAGGTTTCAAATTCCATAATTTTTGAAGTTAATATGTGATCGTGGCAAAGGAAAATGTGTTTGGTTGATTTCAGTTAAAGTGGATTGACCAGAATATGGCCATTTTTCAAACGGTTTCAGAATTCGACGAAATCAGTTTTGTTGGGACCGTATCGTCCCAACATAGCTGGATAAATTTTTCAGGAATTTTTAGAATCGGTATGTGTCCCCGGCAAATAAAAATGTACGTTCAAATCAAATATTGAATGTTTTATACTTTAATTTGAAGAATAACTGACTGTAACAGTCGAATGGGCTGACGAAACATATCCCATTGTGTTCGAAATGGGGGTATTTAGCTAGGAGCAATAGTCGTTGGGTTTGAAACGGAGTTCATTTATGAAAACCCTAATTTTCTGAATTATATATACACAGGCCAATAGAAATTTTCCTTTATAATTTAATTTTTTTTAAATATCTCAGAAACCCCTCGACCCCCTCGTAACCGACGGCGATAACCATTCTCCCCTTCCCATCCATTTTCCGGCCAATCCATCAAGAATTTGACCATGCCCCAGTTCAACTTTTTGTAGCACTCCTCGCATTCTTCAAATCCGTATAAGTTTTACCTCCGATTGTTGAGTGGTTCTCGAGTTCTGGGCCCACGAAGTGTCACCGCGTCGACCGGGTTTTTGCCACCACCGCTGCTTCGATCGGAGTGAAACCGCCAATGTTGGAAACCCCTTTCCACCCTCTTCGTCGTCATATAATCCGATCTAGTCCACAAGCTACGGATTGAGCAAGGAATCAAAATCTAGTTTGGAAGCTACAAGGCAGGTAACGGCCTTTGTTTCTTTGAACTGAAAATAACGTTTTTAAGCGTTGCAAACTTCTAAAAATCGTATCTTTAACATATGTTAACGAAATTCGATGAAACATGAGACATTGGGACCGTGACGACGATCTCCACATTCTAGAAGTATCCGAGGATTTTTCTGAGCTAGCTACGATTTTTAGCATCGCGAAAACCAATGTGAGATTTCTAAACTGAAATGCGAATGGAAATGTGATGTATAAATTATATAAGTGAAGTATAAATTATATACGCATTGTATACCTCATGTACATGTGTTGTATAAGTTATATGAGCAATGTATAAATTATACATGCATTGTATAAATCATATATGCGTTGGAATGGAAATAATATATATATATACGTACATACATACATATACATATATACATACATATATATACTCCCCTCGTCCACAAACCATGGACGATATTTATTGATTGTGAATTGGCGTGAAAAATTTGGTGAATAATGCGAATGGTTGATAGGATTGTTTGTAGTTGATATTGTTGGATTGTGGTTGAAAAATACCATTATGGTTGAAAAATACCCGTTTGTGGTTGAAACAAAAATATAATAGGTTGTGGAAAAGAAAAACATACTCGTCTACGTACGAACTAGATGTATGAAATCCCAATTGTCAAAAACCGCAAGGTTTTAAGGTAGAGCGAGGAGTCGTACATCGATACGGTGCCGGTTTTAAATCCCCTGCCGTTATGCTGCCGAAATTTTCAATAATATTCATGTGTTAGAATTATTTTCATGTGTTGAAATTATTTTCATGTGTTGAAACTATATTCATGTGTTGAAACCATATTCATGTGTTGAATAGAAATTCATGTGTTGAATAAATTCTTTGAAAGATAAAAATAACATTTTATCACATATATAGACTATATAAATTATTCGTGTTTTAAATAAATTGTTTTAACAATAAAAATCACATTTTTATTATATATATATAAACTATGGAAAACATTCATGTGTTGAATAAAGGACTAGAACGATAAAAATCATATTTTTATCGTATGTGTCAAGTCGAAAACATTCACGTGTTGAATATATGAATTGAACAATAAAATTTTTATTTTTATTGTGAATATGAAGTGCTAAAAAAACATTCATGTGTTGAATAAATATTTTTGATGATCATTTTTATCATGTATACAACTCGCTAAAAATACACAATTGTTGAAATAAATATTTGTTTGCTATGAATATTATTTTTAACATGTATATGAACTAAATAAAATAGTCATGCGTTGAAATATATTTTTGTTCGCAAAAAATATGATTTTTATACGAAATATGAAGTATTAAAAATAACCACTTGTTCAAATAAATATTTGTAAGTTAAAAATATTATTTTTAACATGTATAGGAAGTGTTAAAAATAACCATGTATAGAAATAAATCTTTATTCGTTAGAAATATTATTTTAGCTTAGATGTGCATATATATATATACACACACACACACGTCATTAAACAGGGAAATGGACTGGCTGTTGAGTGAAGAATATATTTGCGTGCCCGACAAATAGGTAAACCTTAATGAGTTGGCTACGCAATTTTATTTTTATATAAACTCCTGTGAATGCCATTGGATGTGGAGTGCTGGTTGTTCTGTGTGTAATTATAAAACGTCGCCATAGGATAGTAACAATTAATTTTGAACTACACTACATGGCATACTTCTTGAAGATAGAATACTTCATCATATACCACATAAGCACTTGGAACTTATGTGACGAGGTTGAAGGTGTACCATACAAGCGAGTGGCTTGTATGGCGATGACTATATTTCAGGTTGAACCGAAGACTGATATGAACTATACAAAATATAACGGTAATTTGCCAGATTATTAAAAAAAACCACACGGGTCTGGAGTTGACAATAAACATGTCTCTCTAGTTGGTAAGGCACAAAAAACCATATATAGGGTGACGAGAATTTATTCTCTGGAGTTATGATTTATACACACTCCCCTATGGACACTAGAATATATCACTATAAATATGTGCATGCTTTTTAGGATTTATTGGGTGCCTAATACGGCCCAATAAATTTCCAAACCCCTTCCCGTACAAAGGAGGTTATGGCGAAATTTTTCAAAATTTAAAGGCGTTAGTGAAATATTTGAAGTGAAAACGAGTTGGAAATCGTCGAATGAACTAGTTATTAACTAGAATTATAATCCAGTTATTTTTAAATAAATAAACTGTATTGAGAATAGGTTTTAATATAACCAGAATATCCAATATATGAATTGGAGTGGATTTGAATGGAAATCATCTTCGGAATATTTCGATGTTGGATGATTATACATATATTGTTATGGAAATTTGGAATTTATATTTTATATCGTTATTTCCAATACAATATTTGTTGGTTTCAGAATTTGATATTGAATATAAGCCGATATAATTTCTATTCAGAGCCTTATATTTGATATCAAATGGGATTTTGGGTTTGTCATGAACGGTGTCTTAAATAACACTGTTCTTAAACCCAGTTGAGAAAAGAATAAATCTTTAATTAAGATTTCGTGAAATTTTCGAATTAATTAATATTTAATAGTAATCGAATAAAAGAATTGGATTTTGGGTTTGTCGTGAAAGGTGTCTTAAATAACACTGTTCTTAAACCCCGTGTGAAAAGAATAAATCTTTTAATTAAGATTATTAGAGTTTCCAGTTAATTAACATTTAATTGGAATAAAATGGAATGTGAATTGGGTTTATTGTGAACTGTGTTTTTAACGACATTCGTTTTTTAACCCGATTTACAGTGAAATATGATTTGGAATTTATAAATATTTTTATTAAGATTTAATGGAAAATTTCCAAAGTAAAGTTTTCCAATTTAATATATTAAATTGGAATTGAATGGAATTTGATTTGGTAATAATCAAAGTGAGCTTCTGTGGAGGAAGACTGTTAATATATATGGAATTTAAAAGGCTTTGTCGTTATTCCATTTATATTATTAGTCGGATACGGAAATTGATATCAATTATATGTTCATCTATTTTCCGTGAAGATTCCATAATTAATGGAATGTGATTTGGGTTTATCGTGAACAGTGTTTTAAATGACATTAGTTCTTTAGCCCAGTTAAAGACATGATTACATGTCTAACATTGTATTTCGAACTGTATGGTTGGTCTCTGCTAAATATACATCTGTTTGGTGGCGGAGAATTTATTCTCTTGCTTAACACCCTTCTCTAATACGTACGAGCTTAGAGGTTATATATCGGCAGAAATCAATATTACGGTGTAGATTGTCGATGCGACATGTTTGTGTTTCCAAAGTTAAATAATCATTAATATTGAATTTTGGGAAGGTTAAAACTAAGTGCAGTTTAATGAATCTTTAATTAGATTGAAATGTGAATTGATAATTTAAATTATCAAATTTGGGAAATGATTGAGAGTGGAGTATCACCAGTTTTGCACCAAGCAACAGTTAAATCTTTAAGTAGATTTGAATGGGAAATGGTAATCAATTTTACCGATAACACCGTGGTGTTAGTTATGGAGTATTACCAGTTTTGCTCCATGGGATGAATAGGTTGGGATTGGGAAATTAAACAAATGATTACTTCGGTAAGATGCGTTAATCCCGACTAGTTTGGAAAACCTTAATCTGGTTTGAATTGATATCCAAAGGAAGATTAAAGAATAAATTTAAAGAATTTATCTTTGATAAAATTAATGGGAACCTTTCCCAAAAGATATGAATATTTAAATAAAAGAATATTCATAATTGGAATGAGGCGTATGTTGTGTATTTATATCACTTGATTATAATATACGCGGGTTATTCAAAAAGGCCGGGTTTATACCCATTCTGAATAACTGATTCGACGACAAGTCGATGATGAAGACGGTGGTTGAAGACCGGAGGTCTTCACATCGTTTGGATGATTACTGATGTCTTGATTGGACTGTACACTCAAGACAAGGTAATAAGTGGTGATCGTCCAGACGTACTTGGAAATCGACCGGATATGCGAGGACCCCTCTCCTGTTTTGGACATATGGGACGAGGAATAAGGTGCCTCCGGTTTCGTTCAGACCAGAACGAACTTGTAAATGGATGTATGTCTGACATTGGATTTTATTCTGTGTTGATTGATCTCTATTAAATATATATATCTGTTTGGTGGCGGAGAATTTATTCTCTTGCTTAATACCCTTCTCTGAAACTTACGAGCTCAGAGGTTATATGTCGATAGACATCAATCGCATGGCTGAATTGCCAGTATGACATGTTGAGATGCAAATGATCAAGGCTTCTGTTGAAAACCAGATTCTTGTGGTTGGTGATCAAAGCACGACTTTAATATAGCATAGCATTGTGTATAGCGTTAATTCGCGAGCCTCACACCCCGGTGTGAACCAGAAATGGGAGAGGACTGCAGGGAGGACATGCGTTTCTCTCTAGCTAGGAGTGGTGTCATGGTATGCAGCCCAGATATGTGGTTGTTGGACTGCGAGGCGCCTCAGATATATCGTTTACTACAGAGCCGATGGATATTGAGTCATCTGGCTCATTCACGCCCCATAGGACGGGGAAATGCATCATTCAAGAATTACTAATCCTCAAACGTAAGAGAGGACCGGCCCTGAAGATCCAAGGTGCAGTTGCGGCTTTAACCCGAGACATGGTAGGCTAGATTGTCTCGAATTAGCACAGGATCATCCCTTTGCCTTGGTCCACTGATGGAAATCCAACTTCCAATACGTGACTTTGCGGTTTTAATTGTAGAACTAGTATGGCGACATGATAGATGGTACCCATGCCGTCTATGATTGATACATTTATATTTGAAGTTGTTTTATACACTATGCACTTATAATAGTATCAAATGATTTGTTTTAAACGTACCAAGCATGTTTGGCTATTATAAGGGAAAACCCTATCCTCCGTCTTGCGTTGCATTGTGTGATGGGACCTGGGTCTTATAATAGTTTCATTTTTAAAAAAAACATTGCGTTGTTTATTCTATGCACTGGTATTCTTGGGAGGAAACCCGTTCCGTGTTATACGGCGTGGTCCCTTGATTTACTTTATTTTAAAGTAAAGGTTTAAATAACTGTTTTAGTTCTCACACCAGTCACATGACTGAACTGGAGTTTATTGTTTTAACCTAAACTCTGGGTGCTCCTATTTTTCACACGGGAAACTAGTAGTTTTGGTTTTGCAGATATTATATTCACAGGACCCTGGTTTACAGCTGGAGCTATATTCAGAACGCTCTATATCCGTTCATCTCTTTCAGTTGTGTTATGTATTATTTTCTACTGCTATGTAATATATTTTAATCTCTGATATTTTACAATGTGTAATATTTATTCATACTCTGTATATCCTTGTACACTGATGTAAATTGTTGTAATAAGCAATGAAATGTTCTTCTGTTTGCGTTCTGATTTGTCGTGTTCTCATACAAACTGTTCTTTCTCTTCTCTTCGGAGATCGGGGAAGTTCGGGTCGCTACACGTGGTATCAGGGCTTTGGTTTACAGAGCTCGAGAACAAGACACATTAGAACCAAACAAAAGAATTCATCAGAGGATGAATTAGTAATACCCAATAAGAATGACTCGTTAGAGATAGGATCAGTAGTATCCTAGAACGAGTGTGAAGAGTGTTGTTTTAAAATAAAAATTAAAAACAAATATTGTTTGAAAATTTAGACCTTACTCAACGTATTTGAATATGTATTTTAAACTGATTTGGGCAATCTAGTATATGAAGATTTTGCATATACGCCTTGCAAACGTGTATACGAAGCCTTAAATATACTAGATAGATATAGAATCACACTCTAGTCGCCCGGAGATGATTCTGATGATCGCTCGAGCATCATCAACATTTATTTTCGAGTTTCGAAAATGGGATTTCTATATATTTCTAATTGACTGGTGTGAGAACTAAAACTAGATAAGGTCTATTGTTGTGACTTGGCATCAAAAATGGATTTTTATATATATAAAAATTATGGATTTGTAAAGGTAATCAACTAATTGATTGCTGATTGTGTTGTTTGATTATTGGTTGATTAATTAAAATTTTGAACCATTAAGCCAAATTGAATCAAATGTTGAACTGACTTGAAAATTGATTGCAATTACATGCAAACACATGTATATACATTGAACTGGTCATAGCAGGGAAGCTAAACAAAGGAATAAAATTGTATGCCCAACAAATAGGTACATGTTTACTAATTTATTAGGTTTGGATGATTTTATGAGTCGATTGGCTTTTCTTTTTCTTTTTGGATGATGAGGGCCCTGCGTGGCTAGTTGCGGTTTTAAATATCAACCCGTACAAAGGAGGTTATGGCGAAATTTTTCAAAAATTTAGGGTGTTAGCCAAATTTTTGAAAAGTTAGAAAATTCTTAGAAACTAAAAAGTTGAAGAATGAACGCCAGAATGAAAGTTGAGTTGGTTAGTTAAACAACTTTTAGCTCCGTTCCTTTTCGAGGACGAAAAGATTTTAAGTGGGGGAGATTGTAACAACCCGGGATATCAGAACCAATTTAAAATTTTTATTTTGGCTATTTTAATGAATTTTGAATATTTAAAACGACTTATTTTAAATAATAAAGACTAGAAATTTATTTTGAATAGAATTAGAACGTATATATTTACTTAAATCGAAGTTAGAATATAAATATTTATTTTAATTATAAAAGGAATTGGAAATGGCGCGGCAGTTTGAAAATTCGATCTCAAATTTCAAATGAATGTACAGAATTCAAAATAAGCCGGATTTTAGTGAAACCAGAAATATTTGAACCTGTTTGAAAATATCTTTCCAACGAAAGTGAAAAATCCAGATTTCATAACGGAATAAAAAGTTATGTCCAGTTGAAAATTCAGAATAGTTGCTAAGGAATTTAATATAATATATAGCCCTTAAAAATAGCCATTTTGCAAATGACCTCCGTTTTTGATGAGACCACTTTTGTTGGATTCGGAATGTCAAATTATTGCTAGATTCCAATTTTCATAATTTTTGGAATCAATATGTGTGCGTGGTAAATTTAAACATGTTTGGTCAATTCAGTTTGAATTTAATCAACTGGAAAATGACCGTTTTTCAAATGGTCTTCAAATTCGACGAAATTAGTTTTGTTAGGACCATATCATCCAAACGATGCTAGGAATAATTTTCTAGAATTTTTGGAGTCACTGTGTGACCTCGGTAAATTAAAATGTACGTTTTAATTCAATATACATTGATTAATATTTTAATTTAAAGGAAAACTGATCGAAACGGTCGAATTGGCTTACAGGACATATCCCATTGTGTCCGGAAAGGGGTTATTTCATTTGGGGCGACAGTCGTTAAGTTCCGTTTGGAGATCGGATGTGAAATCAACTTTTACTGAATAAAATAATAATAAATTAAATATATATATTTTACATATACCCCCCCCCCCAATACAATTCCTTTATCAGAAACCGATACCCCCAAAATCGTTCAGAGAAAATCGAAAATGGCCTCCTGCCATCGCCGTCCGTCGCGCCTCCAAGGCCGACGTCCACCTTCCCCCGCCTTCTCCTCCATCTCCATCGTTCTCCACCTCCTCCCTCTGCTGAATCCAATCCGCCCAAATCGCGTCGCCACCCTCGTCGCCCCTCCGTCTGCCTCGCCCCTCCGTCTGCCATCCTCCTCTGCCGCATCGCCAGCTCCACCTGAACCCCGCAGCACCCCTTCGATTGAACCCAACAGCCGCCTCGTCCTCCGCCCCTCTCTTTATCCTCCAAATGCAACCCCCCCCACCCAAAACCCGATCATCGAACTCCACTGACCATCGCGATGGAGCAGCACCAGTGGACCCCCCCCCCCCCCCCCCCCCGCCCGCTCTCAGCGACCGAAACCCAAAATTTTGCTGTAAGTTTTTTTCTCTTTTCTTCGATTTTAATTCTTAGAAAATCTATGATATTAGTTATAGGAAAAGATATGATTTTTCGATATGAAAAGATGCGATTTTTATTTATATAAAGATAGGATTTTTATTAACATAAAGATAAGATTTTTATGTATATAAAATTATGATTTTTAACAATATAAAGTTATGATTTTTAGTCGTATAGATATATGATTTTTATATAAGCAAAGCGTTATAAAAATATAATTTTTAGCATTATAAAAAAATGGTTTTTATTATATGAATAACAATATAAAAATGCGATTTTTTTCTATATGTTGTAGCGAAATAAAAATTCGATATATATATATATATTAGCGATATAAAAATGTGATTTTTATTTATATAATAGCATAATAAAAATGTGATTTTTATTTATATAATAGCATAATAAAAATGTGATTTTTATTATATGAATAGCGAATCAAAATTATGATTTTTATATATATAGCGAAATAAAAATGGGATTTTTAAATATATAAACATCATATTAAAAATGTGATTTTTACTATGAACAGCGTGGAAAAGACTGCGTTGGAATTTCGGGCAAATCCAAATGATTCAGAAATTCAGAAACGAAACTAGAGGAGGGGATCCCAAAGGTGAGAACTTCTCACTTTATTTTATTTTTCTAGTTAAATATATATACTAGGATGCAGATGGTGCTTAGTAGCTCCCGACACCTTTGTTTGAAACCATGTTTGTTTGGTTGTTTGGTAGATTGGTTTATTTGTTTGAATTTGGTTTGGGAAGTGAAATGAATTAATTAGAATTTGGTTTGTACTTGGCGCGAGCCATTATTAGGCGAGGGATAAGGCTAGACCTTATTCCGGTTCTAGTATCGCGACGTTATGCTGCTGAAATTTTCTAAAATGTTAGAACAATAAAAAATATCATATTTATTGTATAAATGAACTGTATAAAATATTCGTGTTGAAATAAATATTTTATAGTTAAAAATATAATTTTTAACGTTTATATGAATAAAATAAATATTCATTTACAAATTGGACGATTTGTTTATGTACACACATTTGACTGATATTGATTGGGACGATATATTTTACACATCGCCCAACTGCACAAATAATATTCAGTGTTTATTGTTTGAAAACCCCACACTGGTATTGGGATGATACTGGACATACACTAATCCCAATATTTAGTTGTATGCCAATCGATGGGTTGACAGACTGTTGTAAGCGTTAATTATTCAAATTTAATGCTTATGTATTTGTGTAATGCACTCTGGATGATGGTTGACTGTGTTTGATTATTGTTGTGTACATGTGTGTATGAAATCCATATAAATAAAACTATATGGTAATTGGCTGTGTCTGATTCCAATTCGGAAAGAACGAATATTTTAAATTAACGAATATTTTAAAATAACAAATGACGTATATTTTAAAATAATATACAGTAATAGATCAAAATGTGATTTTGATGTCCGATTTGGGATGGACACGAAAATATTGAAAAATATGAAGTCGTGTTGATTAGATTAATGCCATTTTGACATGAAGGATATTTATATCGATTTTATTCATTTTTATAATGAATATCGAAAAGGAAATGAATTCAAGATCCGATATTTTGAAAATATTATCATTTATATATTATAACGATAAGGAAAATTCAATTTTTATTTAAAATTGAAAATGAAGTTGGAAATGAATTTAAAACGAATTTATAAAATACGTTTTAAATGGAAATCGACGAAATATATATTATATATATATATATATTATATATATTTAATGGTCTGAATAGAACGCGCCGCGCCACGGTAGTGCGCGAATTTCGACCACTGACTTCGAATTGACATTACGGGAGATCCGACCGTCGGATTCTCCTAAAACCGGAATCGTTGGGTTCGTATCGAAAAGAGCTTTCCAATGAATACAAGAGATTTGAAATCTAATGGTTGATTTGGAATTATGTCAAAATCAAATTTGGAAAAGTTCGTTGTAAGTGTAGTTCGATGACCCTTTGTGGAAATCGACTGAAAGGGCCTTAATAAAATCGTTAAAAATATTGATAATTTGTATTAAATCATAATAAATAATTTGGAAAGAATTGGGATGAAAAATTCCGTATTTGAAAAGATAAAAATATATCTTTATCGAAATAAACTAGTTATTAACTATAATTATAATCGAATTATTTTTAAATAAATAAATTGGATTGAGAATAGGTTTTAATATAAGCAGAATATCCAGTATATGAATTGGAGTGGATTTGAATGGAAATCATCTTCGGAATATTTCGATGTTCGATTTCGTGATTATACAAATATTGTTAGGGAAATTTGGAAGATATATTTTATATCGTTATTTCCAATACGATATTTGTTGGTTTCAGAATTTGATATTGAATATAAGCCGATATAATTTCTATTCAGTCCCTTGTGTTTGATATCAAATGGGACTTTGGGTTTTTCGTGAATGGTGTCTTAAATAACACTGTTATAAAACCCAATTGAGAAAAGAATAAATCTTTAATTAAGATTTAGTGAAGTTTTCCAATTAAATAATATTTAATTGGAATTGAATAAAAGAATTGGATTTTGGGTTTGTCGTGAATGGTGTCTTAAATAACACTGTTCTTAAACCCTATGTGAAAAGAATAAATTTTTTAATTAAGATTATTAGAGTTTCTAGTTAATTAACATTTAATTGGAATAAAATAGAATGTGAATTGGGTTTATTGTGAAGTGTGTTTTTAACGACATTCGTTCTTTAACCCGATTTACAGTGAAATGTGATTTGGAATTTATAAATATTTTTATTAAGATTTAATGGAAATTTTCCAAAGTAAAGTTTTCCAATTTAATATATTAAATTGGAATTGAATGGAATTTGATTTGGTAATAATCGAAGTGAGCTTCTGTGGAGGAAGACAGTTAATATATATGGAATTTAAAAGGCTTTGTCGTTATTCCATTTATATTATTAGTCGGATACGGAAATTGATATCGATTATATGTTGATCTATTTTCCATGAAGATTCCATAATTAATGGAATGTGATTTGGGTTTATCGTGAACAGTGTTTTAAATGACATTAGTTCTTTAACCCAGTTAAAGACAGGATTACATGTCTAACATTATATTTTGAACTATATGGTTGATCTCTGCTAAATATACATCTGTTTGGTGGCCAAGAATTTATCCTCTTGCTTAACACCCTTCTCTAAGACGTACGAGCTTAGAGGTTATATATTGACAGAAATCAATAGTACGGTGTAGATTGTCAACGCGACATGTTTGTGTTTCCAAAGTTAAATAATCATTAATATTGATTTTTGGGAAGGTTAAAACTAAGTGGAGTTTTAATGAATATTTAATTAGATTGAAATGTGAATTGATAATTTAAATTATCAAATTTGGGAAATGATCGAGAGTGGAGTATCACTAGTTTTGCTCCAAGCGGTAGTTAAATCTTTAAGTAGATTTGAACGAGAAATGGTAATCAATTTTAATGATAGCACTGTGGTGTTAGTTATGGAGTATTACCAGTTTTGCTCCATGGGATGAATAGGTTGGGATTGGTAAATTAAACAAATGATTACTTCGTTAAGATGCGTTAATCCCGACTAGTTTGGATGAACCTTAATATGGTTTGAATTGATATCCAAAGGAAGATTAAAGAATAGATTTAAAGAATTTATCTTTGATAAAATTAATTGGAACCTTTCCCAAAGCATATGAATATTTAAATAAAAGAATATTCAGAATTGGAATGAGGCGTATGTTGTGTGTTTATATCACTTGATTATAATATACGCGGGTTATTCAGAATGGCCAGGTCTATATCCATTCTGAATAACTGATTCGACGACAAGTCAATGATGAAGACGGTGGTTGAAGACCGGAGGTCTTAACATCGTTTGGATGATTACTGATGTCTTGATTGGGCTGTACACCCAAGACAAGGTAATAAGTGGTGATCGTCCAAACGTACTTGGAGATCGATCGGATATGCGAGGACCTCTCTCCTGTATTTTGACATATGGGACGAGGAATAAGGCTCCTCCGGTTTCGTTCAAACCCAGAACGAACTTGTAAATGAATGTATGTCTGACATTGGATTTCTGTGTTGATTGATCTCTGTTAAATATATATCTGTTTAGTGACGGAGAATTTATTATCTTGCTTAATACCCTTCTCTGAGACGTACTAGCTCAGAGGTTATATATCGATAGACATCAGTCGCATGGCGTGAATTTCTAGTGTGGCATGATGAGATGCAAATGATCAAGGCTTCTGTTGAAAAGCAGAGTCTTATGGTTGATGATCAAAGCACGGCTTTAATATAGCATAACTTTGTGTATAGTGTTAATTCGCGAGCCTCACACCCCGGTGTGAACCAGAAACGGGAGAGGACTACAGGGAGGACATGCGTTTCTTTCTAGCTTGGAGTGGTGTCATGGTATGGAGTGCAGACATTTTTACTTATGTGGTTGTTGGATTGCGAGGCGCCTCGGATATATCAGTTACTACGGAGCCGATGGATATTGAGTCATCTGGCTCATTAGCGCCCCATAGGGCGGGAAAACACATCGTTCAAGAATTACTAATCCTCAAACATAAGAGAGGAATGGCCTTGAAGATCCAAGGTGCAGTTGCGGATGTAGCCTAAGACATGGTAGGCTAGATTGTCTCGAATTAGCACAAGATGATCCCTTTGCCTTGGTTTATAGATGGAAATCCAACTTCCAATGCGTGTTTTAGCGGTTTTAATTGTAGAACTAGTATGGCGACATGATAGATGGTACCCATGTCATCTATGATTGATACATTTATATTTGAAGTTGTTTTATACACTATGCACTTATAATAGTATCAAATAATTTGTTTTAAACGTACTAAGCATGTTTGGCTATTATAAGGGAAAACTCTATCCTCCGGCTTGCGTTGCATTGTGTGATGGGACCTGGGTCTTATAATATCTTCATTTTTCTAAAAAGCATTGCGCTGTTTATTTTATGCACTGGTATTCTTGGGAGGAAACCCGTTCCGTGTTATACGGCGTGGTCCCTTGATTTACTTTATTTTAAAGTAAAGGTTTAAATAACTGTTTTAGTTTTCACACCAGTACCATGATTGAACTGGGGTTTATTGTTTTAACCTAAAATCTGGGTGCCCTTATTTTTCACACGGGCAGCCAGTAGTTTTGGTCTTGCAGATATTATATTCACAGGATCCTGGTTTACAGCTGGAGCTATATTCGGAATGCTCTGTATCCACTCATCTCTTTCAGTTGTGTTATGTATTATTTTCCGCTGCTATGTAATGTATTTTAATCTCTGATATTTTACAATGTGTAATATTTATTCATACTCTATATATCCTTGTACTCTGATGTAAAATGTTGTAATAAGCAATGAAATGTTCTTCTGTTTGCATTCTGATTTGTCGTGTTCTTAGACAATTTGTTCTTTCTCTTCTCTTCAGTGACTGGGGAAGTTCGGGTCGCTACAATAAAAATCACAATGTTATATATAATAAAAATCACAATTTTATTTACATGTTATACATAAAAAAATCACATTTTTTATTTACATGTTATACATAAAAAAAATCACTTTTTTTTATTTACATATTATACATAAAAAAATCACTTTTTTTATTTAAGGTTTTATCTATACTAAAAATCAGAAATTTACTGAATTACTAAATTAAATAAACCATTAAAGAAAAACTCACTGTTCATTGTTCTGGTGGTTGGAGAAGGCTCAGGGGAGGGGTGCCGGAGTATGCTCAGGCGGCGGTGGTTCAAGTGACCAGCGGCTAGGGTTTCGCGGTGTTTGGGTGGAAGGGGTTTGGGGCACGGTTTAAATTAGACGGGAGGAAATAGAGACGCTGGAGAAGGAGGAGAAGGGAGGAGAAGGGAGGGGCAGGTCGGAGAAGCGGTGGCCGACGCGAGAGGTTGGGCGGTGGGCTTCCGGTGTGGCGGCGGATAGAGAAAAGGGGCGTCGGGTTTTCTACGATGCGGTTTCCTTTTTTTTATTTTGCATTTTGAAATGAACTATGGGGGGCTGAGATGAGGGTTGACCACAGGTTAGAGAAATATTGGGTTCGACTAGGGATTACATACATACATATATATATATATATATATATATGTATGTATGTATGTATGTATGTATGTATATTATTAATTAAATCATAAATAACTTGTTAATTGATCCGAACTCCAAATCAAACCCAACGACTGTTGCCTCTAGCTAATTACCCCCATTACGGACACAATAGGATATGTTTCGTAAGCCAATTTGATTGTTTAGATCAGTTTTTATCAAAATATAAATTAACATTACGTTCAAAATTGATTATAACTAATTTACTGTGACCATATACTGGCTCCAAAAATCCCAGAAAAATAAATCTAGCTATATTTTGACGATACGGTCCTAACAAAACAAATTTCGTTGAATTTGGAGAACGTTTTAAAAATGGTCATTTTCTAGTCAGTTAAATTCAAACTAAATTTACCAAACACATTTTCTTTTGCCATGCTCACACATTAATTCCAAAAATTATGAAAATTGGAATCTAGCAATAATTTGACATTTTGGATCCAACAAAAGTGGTTTCATCGAAAACGTAGGTCGTTTGCAAAATGAGTATTTTTAAGGGCTATATATTATATAAAATATATAAATTCCATAGTGACTATTTCAAATTTTAAACTGGACATAACTTTCAATTCTCGTTATGAAATCTAAGTTTTTCACATTCGTTAGAAAGATATAATTTAACAGATTCAAACATTTCTTGTTTTGCTGAAATCCGATTTATTTTGAATCCTGTACATTCATTTGAAATTTGAAATCGAATTTTCAAACTACCGCGCCGTTTCAGGCTCATTTTATAATTAAAATAATTTTATATGTTCTAACTTCGATTAATATAATTTTTTAGTCGTTATTATTTAAAATAAATCATTTTAATATCCAAAATTCATTAAAATAGCTAAAGTAAAATTTTTAAATTGGTTCTGAAACCCCGGGATGTTACAATCTCCCCCACTTAAAATCTTTTCGTCCTAAAAAAGGAACAGAGTTGAAAGTTGTTTAACTAACCAACTCAACTTTCTCTATTGTTCATACTTCAACTTTTCAGTTTCTGAGAAATTTCCAATTCTTCAAAAATTTGGCTAACACCTAAATTTTTGAAAAATTTCGCCATAACCTCCATTGTACGGGGAGACATTTAAAACTGCAACTAGCCTCACAGGGCTCTCACTAATCGAAAAGAAAAAGTAAAGGCCAAGCGGCTAGCCAATCGGCTCATAAAATCATCCAAACCCAATAAATTAGTAAACATGTACCTATTTGTCGGGCATACAATTTTATTCCTCTGCTTAGCTTCCCTGCTATGACCTGTTCAATGTATATACATGTACATATATGCCATTTCAATCAATTTTCAATTCAGTTCAAAATTTGATTCGATTCAGATAAATTTCCTTTCATTTTCATGTTGGATAAATTAATTATCATTCCAATATTTTATTAATCAAATTAATAATCAAACAACACAACCAGCAATCAATTTGTGAATCAGCTTTTCAAATGCATAACTTTAATATATATATTCAAAAATCATCTTTTTGGTGCCAAATCACAACAATAACCCTATCTAGATTTTGGTTATCACACCAATCAATTGGAAACATATAGGTATACCACTTTCGTCACTCGAACATAAACCCTGATGATGATGCACCAATCATCAGAATCATCCTCGGGCGGCTAGAGTGTGATTCTATATCCATCCAGTATATTTGAGACTTCAAATACACGTGGATCAGACGTATATTAAAATCTCTATATACCCGACAGTCCAAATCAATTTAAAATAAATTATTCAAATACGTATAATATGATAAAATTTTCAAAACTAACTTTGTTTTCATTTTCATTTTTAAAAACAACACTCTTTACACTCGTTCTAGGATACTACTGATCCCATCTCTAAGAGTCATTCTCCTTGGATATTACTAATCCAATCTTTGATGAATTCTTTCGTTTGGTTCTAATGTGTCTTGTTCTCGAGCTCTGTAAAACCAAAGCTCTGATACCAGCTGTAACAACCCAAACCTCCCCGTGACGGGAAAACCCGGATTGAGTTGAGAACACGACAAATCAGAACATAAATAGAAGAACATTTCATTGCTTATTACAACAATTTCATAAGAGTATAAAAATATAACAGAGCATGAGTAAACATTACACATTGGAAAAATATCAAAGATTAAAATACATTACATAGCAGTGGAAAAATAATACATAATCACAACTATAAGGAATACACGGATACAAAGCGTTCCGAATATAGCTCCAGCTGTAAATCCAGGATCCTAGAAAATAAGAATCTGCAAAAACAAAACTACTAGCTGCCCGTGTGGAAAATAGGGGCACCCAGAGTTTAGGTTAAAACAATAAACTCCAGGTCAGACATGTGACTGGTGTGAGAACTAAAACAGTTATTAAATCTTTACTTTAGAAATAAAGTAAATCAAGGGACCACACCGTATAACACGGAACGGGTTTCCTCCCAACAATACCAGTGCATATAATAAACAGCGCAATGCTTTTTGGAAAAATGAAGCTATTATAAGACTTAGGTCCCATCACACAATGCAACGTAAGCCGGAGGATATAGTTTTACCTTATAGTAGCTAAACATTCTTGGTACGTTTTAAAACAAATCATTTTGATATTATTATAAGTGCATAGTGTATCAAATAGCTTCAAATATAAATGTATAAATCATAGACGGCATAGTGCCCCATCCCACTATATCGCCATAATAGGCTGTACAGTTAAAACCCAAATGTCACGTATTGGAAGTTGGATTTCCATCGTGAACCAAGGCAAGAGATCGTCCTTACCGAATTCGAGACAATATAGCCTACCATTTGTAACACCCCACCTCCGCTAGGGTCACTCACAAAGGGAATGCCCTAGTTTTGGAGGGGTATTATCTAGTAAACAGGCACAGAAACATCACAAGACAGAACATAAATAAAATAGTGGAAGAACAAAAACCAAATTTCATTATTTCAAAAATAGAGTCAAAACCTCTTACATCAAAATGCCAATTGTCATTACATCAAGTTCTAAATAAAGAAACATAAACTTAAAATAACAAAAGTAAATTATTCCCCAAAATAGCAGAAGTGCAGCCATAGCATAGCTCAATACCAAACCGTACATGAGCTGAACAGGAACCAAGAGAAATCCAAGCTAAGTGCTAGAGTTTCCTCCCTGAGAACCTGGGGGGGGGGGACGAAAGACAAAGAGGCGAAAGAAAACGGGTCAGTCAAAAAGACTGGTAAGCCCTAGTGACTATCAGCATAGAAACTAGTAAAGTTAACAAGACATGAATAAACTGGAATTAAACATAGGAATGATGATAAGTCTGGCATGATAACTAAGCTAACAAGATAACTCAAGTCTAACATTGCGTGTTCAAGATTCGTCGTACCAACTATACTGGTATACTAATCCCGTGTCAACTATATATCAAGAAATAATCCCTTGGCCCAATATCGTGAAGTGACCCAATTCGGGGTCCAACGGTACGATCTAATCGATCGGCTCCCTACAAGTCTAGCTCGTCGTGTGTCTATGTCATACGGCCCTATCACGAATGTAGTCACCTATGCTAGGTCCACCATAGGGTGTATCAAGCCCTAGGGTGCCAACCACCGACACGAATCAAGAATGCACGGATAATCCTACTGATGCCCAATGCCTGCTTTTTCAACTCCGGACTAAGTGCACAACCCTAGTCCGCCTGAACCTACAATTGCGCACCAACTCAGCCGTCGTTTTGGTCGCTTACAATCAGCCCAGCAATCGTGCCCCACCCTGCCTAGTCCTAGGGTACCATGATACATCTAGTGGGTTACTGCTGAAAAGGACCGCGTAAATAGGGTTTCGTCCAGTAGGTTAAGTTGTCATTTAAAATCGAGACTTAACCCCAAATACGTGTCATGTCAAATTGACTAAGTGTGTCGTTCTAGTTCAAGACTTAGCCCTACGAATCATGTGTCAAGTTGGTTAAGTGTGTTCAAGCGGTTCATGACTTAACCCTATCAAATCAACGTGTCAAATTGGTTAAGTATATTCAAGTGGTCCATGACTTAACCCTATCCAGTGGCATTAATTTACTTAATGCACCCCTAACCTATCACATTAGACTTGGTTATGGTTACTGGATGTGCCGGGCGGGTCCGGGAAGTTTTACACCATAACCTAGTCTAACCTCGGGTTTCGAGTGCGATATGACCAACTACTCACATTGGGTCCTATTGTTTGCAGTTACTGGATTCGCCGGGCGGTTCCGGGCAGATTTATACTGCAAACTCAACCCAACCTCGAGTTGGCCACGTTCAAGTTATCTAAGTGTCATGTCCCAAATTCATATTTTCAAGTATAATTTCATGTCAAGTTCATGTTCCTATCCAAGCTCAAGTTATAACGATATTCATGTTTTCAAGTTCATACTAAATTCAGGTTTTCCTAAACTACCCAAATCGCATCCCCAACGCTCGTGAATTCGAATCAAGGCAATAGATGTGACTAGGGAAAAACATAACAAGGATGGGTATAAAGTGGCAAAGGTGATTTCAAGGCAAGCATGGTGTAACTTGAGACATGATCATAACATCACTGGCATATGAAATAGGGTGATAAAAAATAGCAATAAATGACATAAGATGATAATCCTAAACTTGTGACTAGCAATAGTTTCAACATCACAACATCACAGGCATGTTAAAATAATGATAGGGTTTAGGTTATGACATGAACATGCCCCTAAATCAAGTTCTTATCAGTATTCCACAAATCAAGGTTCAATATGAACGGTACTAGGTTCAAGGTGAATAGATCTAGGGTGAACAAGAGTAGATCTAAAATAATAGATCAAAAAGGAATAGTCATAGATCAAAGATATACAAGAGTAGGTCTCTAGTAGTTATCATGTTTATGTTCAACTTCAATTTACACATGTCCATATTAAGTTTAGAGTTTAGATCTAAGAGTAACTGGGGCTTACAGATCGTGGTTTTTGAGAACTAAGAACAGAAATTGTCGTAGGATCGTTGTTGAGATGTTGATCTATTCCCTTGAATTGTTGTTGAAACGTTGGCCTTCGATTTGGATCTAGTTTGAATGTTTAAGCTTCAAGTTGGAGGCGGCGGCCATGGTTCAAGAGGAGACTTAGCAGCATAATGGTGTTAGAAAGATTTGTTGTGGATTAGCCTAGGTCTTAGGGTGTTTTTATAGTTGCAACAACTAGTTTAGGCCATAGGATAAACCCTAGAATCGATCTGAACCGCCAAAAATCGTCACAGGCCCTCAAACAAGCCAACAGGGTCAAGCAGGAGCAACCAGTCCCAAACCAGGTTCGGGGACCAGGTCGACACCCAAGTCGACTGCGCAGTCGACCTGGTCCTGGGGGTGTCGACTGCCCAGTCGACCTGGGGTGCTGGGCAGGAAATTTCCCGCCCAGTCTGTCTGGGTTTTGAAATTCGAATTTGAACTCGAATTCGAACTGTTTTGAACTCTGAAAATTTCTGAAACTTTGGGGAGCCATAACTTGGTCATACGGACTCTGATTTTCGAAAACTCGGACTCGATTTCATGTAGAATTCCGAGACGAACGCAATGCCTCAACCCGTTTCCCTTGGTTCTTATTTGAAAATTTAATTCTGTCTAGTTTTATGGTTATAACACGTTATCAAAATACGGGTTGTTACATTCTCCCCTCCTTAAAGGATTTCGTCCCCGAAATCTCTAAGTTAGGAAGAACGTATCCTACCATCCATCATCCATCTACTCAAAACATCATCAACAAGCAAACATTGTCCTTAAGATATTTCTAATGTTGTATGAACATATGCAGAAAGTGTGTGTATATGTTCCTTATCTAATGCAAATGATCAGGCCTGATTGATCTTTCTAATGCAAAATATGTTTAGTGTCATGAATCCAACATGTATGCAAACAATCCTAGTCACGTAAGCACTATATGTGTGCACAAACATTCATCCATATGCAACATTCATATGATAACACATTCAATTTCATCCATAAATAAGTATAAACACTCATGCATATGCAATATGAAAATGTGTCTGAGCCAATCTAGTGCCTAATGTGTGTTATGCAACCACTTGCAACCATTCGCAAACATCAAGCATAACATGTTTCAAATACATGTTTACATTCATAGGATTCTACCTAAGGTTCTCAAGACAGGATCGAAAGGATATACAAGATAAAACAGAATATCCAGGGAAAAGAAGTTAAAGACGTACCCCTAGAAGGTCCTTCTTGCAGGGCTTGCCCTTGCTTCTTAGGGCAGTTCTTGCTGATGTGTCCAGTTTCACCGCATTGAAAACATGCTCCTATCTTCATCTTCTTCTTCCTACAGTCCTGGACTATATGCCCGTCAATACCACAGAAGTTGCATTTTCTTTTCTCACGTGACTTGTCATTCTTGTTGTTGTTGTTCTTTCCTCCTTTCTGGAAGTCTTTCTTCTCGTTCTGAGACTCATCCACCTTAACTTCTTTCTAATCACTCATACCTTTCCTATGTAACATGTTAACAAGCCTCACAAAAACTATCTCCATCGTACGGAAAACCCTCTACGAAGCTAGAAAGAAGATTAGCCGCAGGTAAGACTACTGCGACTATAGATGGAGAAAAGAAAGGAAAAGAGACTCAAACAAGGAAACAAAGGATAGTGCTAATGGCTTTTGGGGAATAGCCTTTTCAAAATAAACTTTTCTTGAAAAATGCTTCTTTATAAACGGTTTTGAAAATAGTTTCAGAAGGTTTTTAAAAGCTTTTGCCCAGTCTGGTAACCTTCTGCTCTGATACCAAATGTAACACCCCACCTCCGCTAGGGTCACTCACAAAGGGAATGCCCTAGTTTTGGAGGGGTATTATCTAGTAAACAGGCACAGAAACATCACAAGACAGAACATAAATAAAATAGCGGAAGAACACAAACCAAATTTCATTATTTCAAAAATAGAGTCAAAACCTCTTACATCAAAATGCCAATTGTCATTACATCAAGTTCTAAATAAAGAAGCATAAACTTAAAATAACAAAAGTAAATTATTCCCCAAAATAGCAGAAGTGCAGCCATAGCATAGCTCAAGACCAAACCGTACATGAGCTGAACAGGAAGCAAGAGAAATCCAAGCTAAGTGCTAGAGTTTCCTCCCTGAGAACCTAGGGGGGGAACGAAAGACAAAGAGGCGAAAGAAAACGGGTCAGTCAAAAAGGCTGGTAAGCCCTAGTGACTATCAGCATATAAACTAGTAAAGTTAACAAGACATGAATAAACTGGAATTAAACATAGGAATGATGATAAGTTTGGCATGATAACTAAGCTAACAAGATAACTCAAGTCTAACATTGCGTGTTCAAGATTCGTCGTACCAACTATACTGGTATACTAATCCCGTGTCAACTATAAATCAAGAAATAATCCCTTGGCCCAATATCGTGAAGTGACCCAATTCGGGGTCCAACGGTACGATCTAATCGATCGGCTCCCTACAAGTCTAGCTCGTCGTGTGTCTGTGTCATACGGCCCTATCACGAATGTAGTCACCTGTGCTAGGTCCACCATAGGGTGTATCAAGCCCTAGGGTGCCAACCACCGACACGAATCAAGAATGCACAGATAATCCTATTGATGCCCAATGCCTGCTTTTTCAACTCCGGACTAAGTGCACGACCCTAGTCCGCCTGAACCTACAATGGCGCACCAACTCAGCCGTCATTTTGGTCGCTTACAATCAGCCCAGCAATCGTGCCCCACCCTGCCTAGTCCTAGGGTACCGTGATACATCTAGTGGGTTATTGCTGAAAAGGACCGCGTAAATAGGGTTTCGTCCAACAGGTTAAGTTGTCATTTAAAATCGAGACTTAACCCCAACTACGTGTCATGTCAAATTGACTAAGTGTGTCGTTCTAGTTCAAGACTTAGCCCTACGAATCATGTGTCAAGTTGGTTAAGTGTGTTCAAGCGGTTCATGACTTAACCCTATCAAATCAACGTGTCAAATTGGTTAAGTATATTCAAGTGGTCCATGACTTAACCCTATCCAGTGGCATTAATTTACTTAATGCACCCCTAACCTCTCACATTAGACTTGGTTATGGTTACTGGATGTGTCGGGCGGGTCCGGGAAGTTTTACACCATAACCTAGTCTAACCTCGGGTTTCGAGTGCGATATGACCAACTACTCACATTGGGTCCTATTGTTTGCAGTTACTGGATTCGCCGGGCGGTTCCGGGCAGATTTATACTGCAAACTCAACCCAACCTCGAGTTGTCCACGTTCAAGTTATCTAAGTGTCATGTCCCAAATTCATATTTTCAAGTATAATTTCATGTCAAGTTCATGTTCCTATCCAAGCTCAAGTTATAACGATATTCATGTTTTCAAGTTCATACTAAATTCAGGTTTTCCTAAACTACCCAAATCGCATCCCCAACGCTCGTGAATTCGAATCAAGGCAATAGATGTAACTAGGGAATAACATAACAAGGATGTGTATAAAGTGGTAAAGGTGATTTCAAGGCAAGCATGGTGTAACTTGAGATATGATCATAACATCATTGACATATGAAATAGGGTGATAAACATAGCAATAAATGACATAAGATGATAATCCTAAACTTGTGACTAGCAATAGTTTCAACATCACAACATCACAGGCATGTTAAAATAAAGATAGGGTTTAGGTTATGACATGAACAGGCCCCTAAATCAAGTTCTTATCAGTATTCCACAAATCAAGGTTCAATATGAACGGTACTAGGTTCAAGGTGAATAGATCTAGGGTGAACAAGAGAAGATCTAAAATAATAGATCAAAAAGGAATAGTCATAGATCAAAGATATACAAGAGTAGGTCTCAAGTAGTTATCATGTTTATGTTCAACTTCAATTTACACATGTCCATATTAAGTTTAGAGTTTAGATCTAAGAGTAACTGGGGCTTACAGATCGTGCTTTTTGAGAAATAAGAACAGAAATTGTCGTAGGATCGTTGTTGAGATGTTGATCTATTCCCTTGAATTGTTGTAGAAACATTGGCCTTCGATTTGGATCTAGTTTGAATGTTTAAGCTTCAAGTTGGAGGCGGCGGCCATGGTTCAAGAGGAGACATAGCCGCATAATGGTGTTAGAAAGATTTGTTGTGGATTAGCCTAGGTCTTAGGGTGTTTTTATAGTTGCAACAACTAGTTTAGGCCATAGGATAAACCCTAGAATTGATCTGAACCGCCAAAAATCGTCACAAGCGCTCAAACAAGCCAACAGGGTCAAGCAGGAGCAACCAGGGCCAAACCAGGTTCGGGGACCAGGTCGACACCCAAGTCGACTGCACAGTCGACCTGGTCCTGAGGGTGTCGACTGCCCAGTCGACTCCCCAGTCGACCTGGGGTGCTAGGCGGGAAATTTCCCGCCCAGTCTGTTTGGGTTTTGAAATTCGAATTTGAACTCGAATTCGAACTGTTTTAAACTCTGAAAATTTCTGAAACTTTGGGGAGCCATAACTTGGTCATACGGACTCCGATTTTCGAAAATTCGAACTCGATTTCTTGCAGAATTCCGAGATGAACGCAATGGCGTAACCCGGTTCCCTTGGTTCTTATTTTAAAATTTAACTCTGCCTAGATTTATGGTTATAACACGTTATCAAAATACGGGTTGTTACACCATTCTCAGGCTACAGCCGCAACTGCACCTTGGATCTTCAGGGTCGGTACTCTCTTACGTTTGAGGATTGGTATTTCCTGAAAAATGTGTTTCCCCGCGCTGTAGGGCGTAATGGTCAATATGTCGACCATACCATCCATCGGTCCCGTAGTGACTGATATATCTGAGGCGCCTCGCTTTCCATCATCCACATAAGTAAAAACGTCTGGGTTCCATACCATGACACCACTCCTAGCTAGAAAGAAACGCATGTCCTCCCTACAGTCCTCTCCTTTTTCTGGTTCATACCGAGGTGTGAGGCTCGCGAATTAACGTTATACACAAAGATATGCTTTATTAAAGCCGTGCTTTGATCATCAACCACAAGACTCTGCTTTTCAACAGAAGCCTTGATAATTTGCATCTCAGCATGCCACACATGCAATTCACGCCTGTAACGACACGGATTTTGCCCGACCTTAATCGATCGCAAAATCGACCAAGACCGTTCAAAACTCGCATACGTTAACTTTGGGAATACAACAACATTAGAACAATAACAACAGACTTTTATTTCATTACAATAATGTTACATCAGAGTACATAATATATCAGAGTACAAAGAAATTAAATTACAGCGGAAGATAAATTACAACAGGTTTAATATATTAAACAGCGGAAGACTTCTAAGCTCTGGACACAGCTTTAGGCTTCGATCCAGGATCCTGCTAAAGAGAGAGACATCTGCAAAAAGCTACTCGACTGCCCGTGTGGAAAAGAGGGCACCCGAGTTTGCAAAGTGAAACAAACTACGAGTCAGTCATGGGACTGGTGTGAGAATTCTAAACTAATATAACTAATAAGACAAATCCAAGGACCACGCCACTTTCGCGGAACGGGTTTACTCCTATGGATTGCCAGTGCATAAACCAAAGTAAATCGAGAAATAACGCAATGTCTTTTTGGAAAAATGAAACCATTATAAGACCCAGGTCCCATCACACAATGCAACGCACACCAGAGGATAGGGTTTTACCTTATAATGGTCAAAAGATGCTTGATACGTATAAAACGGATTTGATATTATTATTAGTGTATATATGTTTTAAAAAAAAGATTTGAATCATAAGTATCAATCCTAGACGGCATGGTTACCATATAGCATGTCGCCAATACTAGTTCTACAATCAAAACCGCAAGGGCGTATTGGAAATTTGGTTTCCATCATGAGTCGAGGCTAGGGGCAAGATCCTCTCCGATTCGAGACACTCTAGCAAATGCCTCAGGATTCCCCGCAGTGAACCCTTGGAAGCGGTAGGGCCGGTCCCCGCCTATGGGCAGTGGATTGGTTATGCCTGAACACACGTTTCCCGGTCCCTTTGGACCTATAGTATGACCACCAACGGCCTATAAAAATAACGAGGCGCCTCAAAATCCATCATCCACATAAGTAAAATGTCAGGGCTGGCAGGTCGCTGACACCACTCTAGCTAGAAAGAAACGTGTGCACTCCCTACGGTCCATATCCCGTTTTTGACTCATACCGGGGTGTGAGGCTCGCGAAGTCACGCTATACACAAAGCTACGCCTAAACAGGCCGTGCTTTGATCATCAACCACAAGGCCTGCTTTTCAACAAAAGCCTTGATCAATGCATCTTAGCATGCCACATTGTCAGTCCATACTATACCATTGATTTCTGCCAATATATAACCTCTAAGCTCATATGTCTCAGAGAAGGGTGTTAACCACCAGACAGATATATATTAAGAGAGATCAACGAATGTAGTATAAAGGACTACAACGTCAGACATACATTCCATTTATAAACTTATGCTCTGGGTCTGAGCGAAAGTCAAATCCGTACAAATCAACGCTACGTCCGAACGGACACCATCTCAGCCCCTTCAAGGTAGCTACTCCCATCATGGGCCTCAATAGCATCACATCCGTTCGATGTGAAGATTGTCGGTCTTGTCACCGTCTTCATTTTTCTGATTTAACGTCGTATAATTATTTGGAATGAGATGAGTCTCGGACTTTCCAAATAATCTTCGCATATTTAATTTGCAAACCATTCTATATCGTTATTTATTTTTTTATGAATATAAATATCGTCCATTCATTAATCGTGTCAAAGAATTTATAATTCAACAATTTATTCTATTTATTTCAACAATCATACAAAATAAAAAATGATATTTTATTTTATATCATTTCATTAAAGTCAACATATATACAATTAAAGTTTTTTAAACGTTTAATTCTTTTCAAATAAAAAAGACCTTATTTGAATATATAGACACGACATCAAAAATATGTTCATTTTTACTATATGAACATGATCTTAAAAATATATTTATTTTTAATATGGTAGCATAAACTTTAAGTATGTTTGAATATCATACATATATTAACGCTATCTCAAGATTTGCCTTTCAATTCATATGCAATAATACTACTCTAAACATGAATTTTTGTTTCATATGCGGTTTCTTGATTATGCATTTCATATGCGACTTCATGCTTTTTAAAACATGTTAAATTTTCATATGCGGTTCATGCTTCTAAATCATGTTTCATTTCATATTTTTATCTTTTTATTCGCATGTGAAATGTAAATAAAAATTCCCTTCTTATTTTCATCTTTTCATTTACATGTGAAAAGTAAATAAAAATTCCCTTCTTATTTTCATCTTTTTATTTACATATGAAATGTAAATAAAAGTTTCATTACTTTTATTTATATAAAATATATAAATAATATAACCATTTCATGTTTTCATTCATTTATTCATTTATAACATGAAAATATTCATTGCTTTATGGTTCATTTTCCATTTTCGATCACTTCCTTAATTCAGTGATCTTAACTACTTAATTCCCTTTCAATCTAATTAAAGATTTAATTAAAATCTTATTTAGTTTTAATCTTCCAAAGTCATTATTAAATGATTATTCAATTTTTAGGGAATTAATTCTATCATAAATTCGGGTTAAAGAATAAATGTTATTTAAAACATAATTCACGATAAACCCAAATTTAAATTTCATAAATTTCCCATTTAATATATATAATTAGACATCATTTATCTCAGAGTATTTCATCTAATCTTAAATAAAATATTAATCATCTTCGATTTCCTTTATAAAATGTATAACATAATTTATACGGGTTAAAATGGAGTTACTATTTTAAAATGGACTGAATAGCCCAATTCATTTTCCTTATCCATTTATTATGTTTATCTTTACATTTTATTATTTAATAGCGGGCCAGACCTCTCACATTAGGCCTACAACTTGTGGATGCTGGATATGCCGGTTGGTTCCGGGCAGACTTCTACCACAGGTTGGGCTTAACCTCGTGTCTTGACCCAATTCGTATTTACGCACTTGGACCTCTCACATTAGGCCCAACATTTATGGCTGCTGGATATGCCGGTTGGTTCCGGGCAGACTTCCGCCATAAACGTGACCTAACCTCGTGTCCAAATATAATTAAAAATTTTATTTATAAATATTATCCAAGAATATTATTTTAAAATACTTTATATTTTAAAATATCCTACTACTTAATATCATTCCTTACTTGAAATATTCTTTCATACAAAGCTTTATTATTCCATTTCAATACATATTAACTTTCCATATTATTATGATATAATAATAATAATAATTATAAAAAAACGGTTTTAATTTGTGATATTAAAACCTACCATTTCAGTATTAAAATGAAATCAATTTAAAAACATTTCAAATTTTGAAATCCATCTTCCATTTTTAATGTTAACATAAAAAATAATCCTAATTCTCAATGCAAATGTAAATTTTGTTCGCACAACAAATTTCATCTCATAGCTACATTTGTAAATGTGAATTTTGTTCACTTGCCAAATTTCATATCATAGTTTCAAATAAAAAAAAATGTAATTTTTAATTTGCAAAGAAAATATCATATCTTTAGTTCAAATAAAAGTGAAATTTTTTATTTGCAATGCAAGTCCTCATTCTAAGTTACATAATAAAAAGGTAATATTTATTATCAATGCACATTCCTATTTTTGTTTACATATAAAAAAATGTAAAGTCTACTTACAATGCAAGTTCATATTTTTGTTTTACATAATAAAAAAAATGTAAATCTCATCGCTACATTTTTTTCTCATTGACAAAAATATGACCTTAACCATGCCTTTCACTTCATATGCAATATATAACAAATAAATAGATTGCCTTCATATGCAATACATGACATAACAGATGAATTTAACTTCATATGAAATAAAATGACAATAACAAATGAATATAATTTCATATGCAGTAAAATGACAATAACAAATGAATATAATTTCATATGCAGTAAAATGACAATAACAAATGAATATAATTTCATATGCAGTAAAACGACAATAACAAATGAATATAATTTCATATGCAGTAAAACGACAATAACAAATGAATATAATTTCTTTGACAAAATAAATATTTTGTCACTCTTTATATTTGGCAGAATGAATATTTTATCTTACTCTTACATTTGACAAAATAATTATTTTATCTTCAATTCTCATATAAAAGTAAATTTATACATTAATAATTTTTCTTCAATTCTCATGAACTATAAAAAGTGAGTTTCATATGGTAACACATTCATTCCATTACTAATGGCATATAAAAATAAATTTTTATGTAAACAAGTTTACTTCATTATATTTGACAAAAGTGGTTTTATCGCTACTTCAATATATTAACAAAATATGAACACTTTGCCACTGCTTATTTTATATTGACAAAAATGTGATTTTGTCATACTCTTTTCATTAACAAAAATGGATTTTGTCGCTAAATTTTACATTAACAAAAATGGGTTTTGTCGCTAACTTTTACATTAACAAAAATGGGTTTTTGTCGCTAACTTTTACATTAACAAAAATGGGTTCTTGTCGCTAACTTTTACATTTAACAAAAATGGGTTTTGTCGCTAAATTTTTCATTAACAAAAATGGATTCTGTCGCTAACTTTTACATTTAACAAAAATGGGTTTCTTGTCGCTACTCAATATATTAACAGAAATGAATTTGTCGCTCCTATATTTTATATTAAAAATAATTCCTCTTTCTAATGACATAACAAGAAGAAAAAAAAAAAAAAAAAAAAAAAAGTGAATTCTATGTATTAACAAATTTCCCATTTCATATAACATGAATTTATATGTTAACAAATCTTTGTAAATTCTCATGACATATAAAAGCGAATTCATACATTAACATGATTTCCATTTCTAATGTCATACAAAAATAAATCTTATATATATTAACATACTTTCTATTTCTAATGACATATAAAATATGAATTTAATGTGTCAACAATTCTACCATTTCAAATTTACATATAAAGTGATATTTTATATGTTAATCAAATTTTCATCTCTCATGATCTAATAAAAGGTGAATTTTATTTATCAACAAATCTCTACGAATAATTCTAATCTCGAATGTTTATTTGGTTTTCATCAGAACAACTTGAGATATTTGTTTTCAACCATGCGAGCATGAAACACAACAATCAATGATTTTGTCGCAACAGTCATACAACAATATAATTCAGCAATCATCATCACAGAACAAGTCAACACTGAAATAATTATACAATCAATTTTGCAGTGAATCAAATAAATAAATAATTATATTTATAAATAGAATTCTCACCTTATTCTCAGTTTTGTTCAAATCTTTGGATTGCGATAACTTTTGATTGGATCGATGAAATTGGACGTCGTGTGTTGGAGAAGGACCGGCTTGGAGAGGAGCACACACGCCTGGAAGCTTGGAGGGTGCAGCGGCGTACGGCGGTTGCGGCGGGAGGAAGAGAGGAGAGAAGGAGTGATGTTTTCAGCCATTAGAACGTGAAAAAGAAAGGGGCGGCTGAGAGAATACGACGTATAGGGTTTTGTAGAGTATACGTTATATTTATAATATTTTAATTAATTAATTCATAAATTTAAAAAGAAGCCCATTACCCCATGCGTTGTATGTTATAATGGAAAATAAATGGTTGACTAAGGCTGATGTGACATCTTACCTCTCATTCAAAAGCAAATGGCGGAAAGAAATGAATGCGTCATTAATTGTTTAACGCTAATGGTTAGAATGTTTGTGTATATCTTTTTTTTTTCAAAAAAAAAAAAAAAAATTTAAATATAAAATATTCAATATCATAAATAAGGGAATATATTAAATTGGACAATCAAGAATAAAAGAGAGAAAAGGGTTAGGAGTATGAAAATTGACATACATATTAAAACTCATAAATGCATATTAACACAAATGCAATTATTGATTGAAAATTGACATACTTAATTATGATATTATTGATAGAAAATGTACATACTTAATTGTGAGTAAAGGTGCAATACTTTAATCACATGCAAGTATATATATACAGCCAATATTCAAAGCATGTGTTTAATTAATTTTTTTTTTCCTTTTTAACTTTTAATGAGAAGAAACTATTTCTATTATCAAGATTTGAAATAAATAATGAATTTTATATGAAAACATGAATGTAGTTTTAACTATATATATGTATGTGAGTAAAATTCAATTAAAACCCCCTAATAGTACAAATCACATAATTACCACAATCAGTCCTAAAATATTTGTGTGTTGACAAAATTCCCTTTTATCTTAATTCCTTTTATTTACAAAAAAACAAAAAAGACAAAAAATGTAATCTTTTTGTTCTTCTTACGTTACCTAATTTTTTTTTCCATAACTATATTGTGACAAAATTGTATCTTTTATTTCAAGTACTACATTTTGACAAAATTGAACTTTTTATTTTAACAAACGACAATGAAAAATGTCTTCATTTTGTTTTAACAAATGATAATGAAGTAATGCCTCTTTTTAATTATAAACAAAAGGACAATGAAATTTGTTCTTTTTAATTTCAAACAAAATGACAATGAAATTATTTGTCAATTCTAGTTATAACAATACTAATGATTTTATTTTGACAACTCAACTTCAACAAAATGATATATTTTGGTTCAACAATTTTGTTTCAACAATTTTATTTAGAGTCTTTTTTAAATTCAATAATTTAATTTAAAAAAAATGGAACTTTTAAATTCTGGCGCATTTTCTAACAAAATTCTTTAAATTGGCCCTGATTTTCCGGGTTGTTACAGTCTCCCCCACTTAAAAACTTTTCGTCCTCGAAAAGGAACTAAAGGTAGTTAAATTAACTAACTAAAATTTTTATTTTAATACTATTAATTTCATTTGTTGGCTAACTTATCAAATATATACTTTTATATATCCAAAAATCTTATTTTCAAAAATAGACTATATATAATCAAAAATACGCTAATTATAAGCTTATCACTCTGAACTCATTCTAGGGCATTACTAACCCCATCTCTAATGAGTTTTCTCATTCTAGGATACTGCTGATCCTATCTCTAATGAGTATTCTTATTGGATATTACTAATCCAATTCTCTGATGAGTCTTTTGTTCAGTTCTAACGAGTTGTACCCCAAAGATTTGAGCTAACCAAAGCTCTGATACCACCTGTAACGACACACAGGCAGTGGGTTAACCTCCCACCGTGACATACAGATGATCTCCCAGACACCTTGTTTTACGGCCAGCCTCTCGACTGCAATAACCAACCCTAATAAATAAGGGACATGTAAGGGTAAGAGCCCACTGTTCGCCACCAAACAACATGGTGAGAACCCCCTATCATGCGTAACCAGCTCCCTAGCCAGCAACAAGGACTGGTGTGAGAATTCTAAACTAATATAACTAATAAGACAAATCCAAGGACCACGCCACTTTCGCGGAACGGGTTTACTCCTATGGATTGCCAGTGCATAAACCAAAGTAAATCGAGAAATAACGCAATGTCTTTTTGGAAAAATGAAACCATTATAAGACCCAGGTCCCATCACACAATGCAACGCACACCAGAGGATAGGGTTTTACCTTATAATGGTCAAAAGATGCTTGATACGTATAAAACGGATTTGATATTATTATTAGTGTATATATGTTTTAAAAAAAAGATTTGAATCATAAGTATCAATCCTAGACGGCATGGTTACCATATAGCATGTCGCCAATACTAGTTCTACAATCAAAACCGCAAGGGCGTATTGGAAATTTGGTTTCCATCATGAGTCGAGGCTAGGGGCAAGATCCTCTCCGATTCGAGACACTCTAGCAAATGCCTCAGGATTCCCCGCAGTGAACCCTTGGAAGCGGTAGGGCCGGTCCCCGCCTATGGGCAGTGGATTGGTTATGCCTGAACACACGTTTCCCGGTCCCTTTGGACCTATAGTATGACCACCAACGGCCTATAAAAATAACGAGGCGCCTCAAAATCCATCATCCACATAAGTAAAATGTCAGGGCTGGCAGGTCGCTGACACCACTCTAGCTAGAAAGAAACGTGTGCACTCCCTACGGTCCATATCCCGTTTTTGACTCATACCGGGGTGTGAGGCTCGCGAAGTCACGCTATACACAAAGCTACGCCTAAACAGGCCGTGCTTTGATCATCAACCACAAGGCCTGCTTTTCAACAAAAGCCTTGATCAATGCATCTTAGCATGCCACATTGTCAGTCCATACTATACCATTGATTTCTGCCAATATATAACCTCTAAGCTCATATGTCTCAGAGAAGGGTGTTAACCACCAGACAGATATATATTAAGAGAGATCAACGAATGTAGTATAAAGGACTACAACGTCAGACATACATTCCATTTATAAACTTATGCTCTGGGTCTGAGCGAAAGTCAAATCCGTACAAATCAACGCTACGTCCGAACGGACACCATCTCAGCCCCTTCAAGGTAGCTACTCCCATCATGGGCCTCAATAGCATCACATCCGTTCGATGTGAAGATTGTCGGTCTTGTCACCGTCTTCATTTTTCTGATTTAACGTCGTATAATTATTTGGAATGAGATGAGTCTCGGACTTTCCAAATAATCTTCGCATATTTAATTTGCAAACCATTCTATATCGTTATTTATTTTTTTATGAATATAAATATCGTCCATTCATTAATCGTGTCAAAGAATTTATAATTCAACAATTTATTCTATTTATTTCAACAATCATACAAAATAAAAAATGATATTTTATTTTATATCATTTCATTAAAGTCAACATATATACAATTAAAGTTTTTTAAACGTTTAATTCTTTTCAAATAAAAAAGACCTTATTTGAATATATAGACACGACATCAAAAATATGTTCATTTTTACTATATGAACATGATCTTAAAAATATATTTATTTTTAATATGGTAGCATAAACTTTAAGTATGTTTGAATATCATACATATATTAACGCTATCTCAAGATTTGCCTTTCAATTCATATGCAATAATACTACTCTAAACATGAATTTTTGTTTCATATGCGGTTTCTTGATTATGCATTTCATATGCGACTTCATGCTTTTTAAAACATGTTAAATTTTCATATGCGGTTCATGCTTCTAAATCATGTTTCATTTCATATTTTTATCTTTTTATTCGCATGTGAAATGTAAATAAAAATTCCCTTCTTATTTTCATCTTTTCATTTACATGTGAAAAGTAAATAAAAATTTCATTCTTATTTTCATCTTTTTATTTACATATGAAATGTAAATAAAAGTTTCATTACTTTTATTTATATAAAATATATAAATAATATAACCATTTCATGTTTTCATTCATTTATTCATTTATAACATGAAAATATTCATTGCTTTATGGTTCATTTTCCATTTTCGATCACTTCCTTAATTCAGTGATCTTAACTACTTAATTCCCTTTCAATCTAATTAAAGATTTAATTAAAATCTTATTTAGTTTTAATCTTCCAAAGTCATTATTAAATGATTATTCAATTTTTAGGGAATTAATTCTATCATAAATTCGGGTTAAAGAATAAATGTTATTTAAAACATAATTCACGATAAACCCAAATTTAAATTTCATAAATTTCCCATTTAATATATATAATTAGACATCATTTATCTCAGAGTATTTCATCTAATCTTAAATAAAATATTAATCATCTTCGATTTCCTTTATAAAATGTATAACATAATTTATACGGGTTAAAATGGAGTTACTATTTTAAAATGGACTGAATAGCCCAATTCATTTTCCTTATCCATTTATTATGTTTATCTTTACATTTTATTATTTAATAGCGGGCCAGACCTCTCACATTAGGCCTACAACTTGTGGATGCTGGATATGCCGGTTGGTTCCGGGCAGACTTCTACCACAGGTTGGGCTTAACCTCGTGTCTTGACCCAATTCGTATTTACGCACTTGGACCTCTCACATTAGGCCCAACATTTATGGCTGCTGGATATGCCGGTTGGTTCCGGGCAGACTTCCGCCATAAACGTGACCTAACCTCGTGTCCAAATATAATTAAAAATTTTATTTATAAATATTATCCAAGAATATTATTTTAAAATACTTTATATTTTAAAATATCCTACTACTTAATATCATTCCTTACTTGAAATATTCTTTCATACAAAGCTTTATTATTCCATTTCAATACATATTAACTTTCCATATTATTATGATATAATAATAATAATAATTATAAAAAAACGGTTTTAATTTGTGATATTAAAACCTACCATTTCAGTATTAAAATGAAATCAATTTAAAAACATTTCAAATTTTGAAATCCATCTTCCATTTTTAATGTTAACATAAAAAATAATCCTAATTCTCAATGCAAATGTAAATTTTGTTCGCACAACAAATTTCATCTCATAGCTACATTTGTAAATGTGAATTTTGTTCACTTGCCAAATTTCATATCATAGTTTCAAATAAAAAAAAATGTAATTTTTAATTTGCAAAGAAAATATCATATCTTTAGTTCAAATAAAAGTGAAATTTTTTATTTGCAATGCAAGTCCTCATTCTAAGTTACATAATAAAAAGGTAATATTTATTATCAATGCACATTCCTATTTTTGTTTACATATAAAAAAATGTAAAGTCTACTTACAATGCAAGTTCATATTTTTGTTTTACATAATAAAAAAAATGTAAATCTCATCGCTACATTTTTTTCTCATTGACAAAAATATGACCTTAACCATGCCTTTCACTTCATATGCAATATATAACAAATAAATAGATTGCCTTCATATGCAATACATGACATAACAGATGAATTTAACTTCATATGAAATAAAATGACAATAACAAATGAATATAATTTCATATGCAGTAAAATGACAATAACAAATGAATATAATTTCATATGCAGTAAAATGACAATAACAAATGAATATAATTTCATATGCAGTAAAACGACAATAACAAATGAATATAATTTCATATGCAGTAAAACGACAATAACAAATGAATATAATTTCTTTGACAAAATAAATATTTTGTCACTCTTTATATTTGGCAGAATGAATATTTTATCTTACTCTTACATTTGACAAAATAATTATTTTATCTTCAATTCTCATATAAAAGTAAATTTATACATTAATAATTTTTCTTCAATTCTCATGAACTATAAAAAGTGAGTTTCATATGGTAACACATTCATTCCATTACTAATGGCATATAAAAATAAATTTTTATGTAAACAAGTTTACTTCATTATATTTGACAAAAGTGGTTTTATCGCTACTTCAATATATTAACAAAATATGAACACTTTGCCACTGCTTATTTTATATTGACAAAAATGTGATTTTGTCATACTCTTTTCATTAACAAAAATGGATTTTGTCGCTAAATTTTACATTAACAAAAATGGGTTTTGTCGCTAACTTTTACATTAACAAAAATGGGTTTTTGTCGCTAACTTTTACATTAACAAAAATGGGTTCTTGTCGCTAACTTTTACATTTAACAAAAATGGGTTTTGTCGCTAAATTTTTCATTAACAAAAATGGATTCTGTCGCTAACTTTTACATTTAACAAAAATGGGTTTCTTGTCGCTACTCAATATATTAACAGAAATGAATTTGTCGCTCCTATATTTTATATTAAAAATAATTCCTCTTTCTAATGACATAACAAGAAGAAAAAAAAAAAAAAAAAAAAAAAAAGTGAATTCTATGTATTAACAAATTTCCCATTTCATATAACATGAATTTATATGTTAACAAATCTTTGTAAATTCTCATGACATATAAAAGCGAATTCATACATTAACATGATTTCCATTTCTAATGTCATACAAAAATAAATCTTATATATATTAACATACTTTCTATTTCTAATGACATATAAAATATGAATTTAATGTGTCAACAATTCTACCATTTCAAATTTACATATAAAGTGATATTTTATATGTTAATCAAATTTTCATCTCTCATGATCTAATAAAAGGTGAATTTTATTTATCAACAAATCTCTACGAATAATTCTAATCTCGAATGTTTATTTGGTTTTCATCAGAACAACTTGAGATATTTGTTTTCAACCATGCGAGCATGAAACACAACAATCAATGATTTTGTCGCAACAGTCATACAACAATATAATTCAGCAATCATCATCACAGAACAAGTCAACACTGAAATAATTATACAATCAATTTTGCAGTGAATCAAATAAATAAATAATTATATTTATAAATAGAATTCTCACCTTATTCTCAGTTTTGTTCAAATCTTTGGATTGCGATAACTTTTGATTGGATCGATGAAATTGGACGTCGTGTGTTGGAGAAGGACCGGCTTGGAGAGGAGCACACACGCCTGGAAGCTTGGAGGGTGCAGCGGCGTACGGCGGTTGCGGCGGGAGGAAGAGAGGAGAGAAGGAGTGATGTTTTCAGCCATTAGAACGTGAAAAAGAAAGGGGCGGCTGAGAGAATACGACGTATAGGGTTTTGTAGAGTATACGTTATATTTATAATATTTTAATTAATTAATTCATAAATTTAAAAAGAAGCCCATTACCCCATGCGTTGTATGTTATAATGGAAAATAAATGGTTGACTAAGGCTGATGTGACATCTTACCTCTCATTCAAAAGCAAATGGCGGAAAGAAATGAATGCGTCATTAATTGTTTAACGCTAATGGTTAGAATGTTTGTGTATATCTTTTTTTTTTCAAAAAAAAAAAAAAATTTAAATATAAAATATTCAATATCATAAATAAGGGAATATATTAAATTGGACAATCAAGAATAAAAGAGAGAAAAGGGTTAGGAGTATGAAAATTGACATACATATTAAAACTCATAAATGCATATTAACACAAATGCAATTATTGATTGAAAATTGACATACTTAATTATGATATTATTGATAGAAAATGTACATACTTAATTGTGAGTAAAGGTGCAATACTTTAATCACATGCAAGTATATATATACAGCCAATATTCAAAGCATGTGTTTAATTAAATTTTTTTTTCCTTTTTAACTTTTAATGAGAAGAAACTATTTCTATTATCAAGATTTGAAATAAATAATGAATTTTATATGAAAACATGAATGTAGTTTTAACTATATATATGTATGTGAGTAAAATTCAATTAAAACCCCCTAATAGTACAAATCACATAATTACCACAATCAGTCCTAAAATATTTGTGTGTTGACAAAATTCCCTTTTATCTTAATTCCTTTTATTTACAAAAAAACAAAAAAGACAAAAAATGTAATCTTTTTGTTCTTCTTACGTTACCTAATTTTTTTTTCCATAACTATATTGTGACAAAATTGTATCTTTTATTTCAAGTACTACATTTTGACAAAATTGAACTTTTTATTTTAACAAACGACAATGAAAAATGTCTTCATTTTGTTTTAACAAATGATAATGAAGTAATGCCTCTTTTTAATTATAAACAAAAGGACAATGAAATTTGTTCTTTTTAATTTCAAACAAAATGACAATGAAATTATTTGTCAATTCTAGTTATAACAATACTAATGATTTTATTTTGACAACTCAACTTCAACAAAATGATATATTTTGGTTCAACAATTTTGTTTCAACAATTTTATTTAGAGTCTTTTTTAAATTCAATAATTTAATTTAAAAAAAATGGAACTTTTAAATTCTGGCGCATTTTCTAACAAAATTCTTTAAATTGGCCCTGATTTTCCGGGTTGTTACAACGCCATGCAACTGATGTCTATCGATATATAACCTCTAAGCTCGTACGTCTCAGAGAAGGGTGTTAAGCAAGAGAATAAATTCTCCGCCACCAAACATATATATATAATAGAGATCAATCAACACAGAATAAAATCCAATTTCAGACACACATCCATTCACAAGTTCGTTCTGGGTCTGAACGATACCGGAGGCACCTTATTCCTCGTCCCATATGTCCAATACAGAAGAGAGGTCCTCGTATATTCGGTCGATCTCCAAGTACGTCTAGACGATCACCACTTATTACGTTGTCTTAGGTGTACAGCTCAATCAAGACATCAATAATCATCCAAATGATGTGAAGACCTCCAGTCTTCAACCACAGTCTTCATCGTCGACTTATCGTCGAATCAGTTATTCAGAATGGGTATAAACCCGGCCTTTCCGAATAACTCGCGTATATTATAAACAAGTGCTACACGAACATAACATACGCCTCATTCCATTCAGAATATTCTTTTATTCAAATATTCACATCTCTAGGGAAAGGTTCCAATTAATTTTATCAAACATAAATTCTTTAAATTTATTCTTTAATCTTCCTTTGGATATCAATTCAAACCAAATTAAGGTTTATCCAAACTAGTCAAGATTAACGCAACTTACCGAAGTAATCATTTGTTTAATTTTCCCAATCCCAACCTATTCATCCCATGGAGCAAAACTGGTGATACTCCATATTTAACACCACGGTGTTATCGGTAAAATTAATTACCATTTCACGTTCAAATCTAATTAAAGATTTAACTATCGCCTGGAGTAGAACTAGTGGTACTCCATTCTCGATCATTTCCCGAATTTGATAATTTAAATTATCACATTCTCATTTCAATTTAATTAAAGATTCATTAAAACTCCACTTAGTTTTAATCTTCCCAAAAATCAATATTAATGATTATTTAACTTTGGGAAATCAAACATGTCGCATCGACAATCTACACCGTACTATTGGTTTTTGCCGATATATAACTTCTAAGCTCGTACGTCTTAGAGAAGGGTATTAAGCAAAAGAATAAATTCTACGCCACCAAACATATATATATATATATTTAGCAGAGATCAACCATACAGTTCGAAATACAATGTTAGACATGTAATCCTGTCTTTAACGGGGTTAAAGAACTAATGTCATTTAAAACACAGTTCACGATAAACCCAAAATCACATTCCATTAATTATGGAATCTTCACGGAAAACAGATCAATATATAATCGATATCATTTTCCGTATCCGACTAATAATATAAATGGAATAACGACAAATCCTTTTAAATTCCATATATATTAACAGTCTTCCTCCACAGAAGCTCACTTCGATTATTATCAAATCGAATTCGATTCCATTCTAATTTATTGTATTAAATTGGAAAACTTTACTTTGGAAACTTTCCTAAAAATCTTAACAAAAAGATTTATAAATTCCAAATCACATTTCACTGTTAATTGGGTTAAAGAAGGAATGTCATTAAAACACAGTTCACAATGAACCCAATTCACATTCCATTTTATTCCAGTTACTAAATGTATCTGGAAACACTAATAATCTTAATTAAAAGATTTATTTTTTTCACACGGGGTTTAAGAACAGTGTTATTTAAGACACCATTCACGACAAACCCAAAATCCAATTCTTTTACTCAATCCCAATTAAATATTAAATTAATAGGAAAACTTCACTAAATCTTAATTAAAAGATTTATTCTTTTCTCAACTGGGTTTAAGAACAGTGTTATTTAAGACATCGTTCACGACAAACCTAAAATCCAATTTGATATCAAATACAAGGCTCTGAATAAAAATTATATCGGCTTATACTGAATACCAAATTCTGAAACCAACAAATATCATTTTGGGAATAACGATATACATGTATATCTTCCAAATTCCCATAACAATATCCATATAATCATGGAATCCAATATCAAAATATTTCGAAGATGATTTCCATTCAAATCCATTCTAATTCATATATTAGAAATTCTGGTTATATTAAAACCATTCACCGATTGAATTTATTTTATTTAAAAATTATTGGATTTCAAATCTAGTTAATCACTAGTTCATTTTGATAAAAATATGTTTTTATCTCTACAAACATGGAATTTTTAATCCAAATTCTTTCCAAATAATTTATTATGATTTTACACAAATTATTAATATTTTTATTAATTTTATTAAGGCCCTTTCATTCGATTTCCATATACGGTCATCGAACTGCACTTACAGCGACCTTTTTCAAATTTGATTTAAACACAATTCCAAATACAACCGTTAGATTTCAAATCTCTTATATTCGTCGGAAAGCTCTTTTCGATACGAACCCAAGGTTCCGGTTTTAGGAGAATCCGGCAGTCGGATCTTCCGTAACGTCATTTCGAAGTCAATGGCCGAAATTCGCGAACGGTCGCGGCATGGCGCGTTCTATTCAAGCCATTAAATAAATGTATATAATATATATAAATATATATTATATATTTCGTTCAAAACGTATTTTATAAATTCGTTTAAAAAACGTTCCAACTTCTTTTTCAATTTTAAATCAAAATTGAATATTCTATATCATTATAATACAAATGATAATATTTTCAAAATATCTGATTTTGAAATCATTTCCTTCTCGATATTCATTATAAAAATGAATAAAATCGATATAAATATCGTTCGCGTTGAAATAGCGCTTAACTAATCAACACGGCTTCATACATTTCAATATTTTCGTGTCCATCCAAAATCGGACTTCAAATTCACATTTTAATCCTTTAGTGAATATTATTTTAAAATATTCGTTATTTTAAAATATTCGCTATTTCTGAATTGGAATCAGACACAGTCAATTACCATATAATGTTATTTATATGGATTTCAGACAAACATGTATACAACAACCATGATACACAATCAACCATCATGCAGAGTGCCTTACCCAACTGCATAAACATTAAATATAAATATTTAACGCTTACAACAGTCTGTTAACCAATCGATTGACATACAACTAAACAATTGGGATTAGTGTACGTCAAATATCATCCCAATACCCGTGTGGGTTTCAACCAACAAATACCGAATATTATTTGTGCAGTTGGGCGATGTGTAAAATATATCGTCCCAATCCATGTCAGTTAAATGAGTGTACATAAACAAATCGTCTGATTTGTATATAAATATTTATTTTCATTTCAGGAGAATTTTTTGCGTTTCATATATACGTTAAAAATTATATTTTTAACGATAAAATATTTATTTCAACACATTAATATTTTATACATTTCATATACACATTAAAAATGTTATTTTTAACTAACACATTTTATTTTAGAAAATTTCGGAAGCATAACGGCGCGATACTAGAACCGAAATAAGGTCTAGCCTTATCCCTCGCTTAATAATGGCTCGCGCCATACACAAACCAAATGCAATCCATTCCATTCACGTCCCAAACCCAATTCATCTAATTAAATCAGTCAAAACAAACAACCAAACACACATGGTTTCAATTAAAGGTGCCGGGTGCTACTAAGCACCGTCTGCATCCTAGTATATATATTTAACTGTAAACAAAGTTAGAGTGAGAAGTTCTCATCTTTGGTTTCCACTCCGTCATTCTTTAGCGGACGATGGTTTGGATTTACTTCCAGTGCGTTGTGTTCTTCACCGTGCTTCCAACGTAGTCTGTTTCACGCAATTTATATTAAAAATAATATTTTTAATACAGTGCTATTTATTTAAAAATCATATTTTTATTCAAAGATATATATAAAAAAATCACATTTTTATATCGCTATTACATATATAAAAATCATATTTTTATATCGCTACTTTATATATATAAATCACATTTTTATATTGCTACTATATATATAAAAATCATATTTTTCATTTGCTACACATATAAAAAATCATATTTTTAATTCACTATAGATATAAAAATCATATTTTTTTATAACGACGCTATACATATAAAAATCACATTTTTAATTCGCTACATATATAAAAATCATATTTTTATAACGACGCTATATATAAAAAAATCACATTTGATATCGTTATCTATATAATAAAAATCATATTTTTATTATGTCATTCATATAATAAAAATCGCGTTTTCATTTCAATGTTATATATAATAAAAATCACATTTTTATTTACATGTTATACATAAAAAAATCACTTTTGTTATTTACATGTTATACATAAAAAAAAATCACTTTTTGTATTCAAGGTTTTATCTATACTAAAAATCAGAAATTTACTGAATTACTAAATTAAATAAACCATTAAAGAAATACTCTCTGTTCATCGCTCTGGTGGTTGGAGAAGGCTCGGGGGAGGGGTGCCGGAGTATGCTCAGGCGACGGTGGTTCAGGTGACCGGTGGCTAGGGTTTCGCGGTGTTTGGGTGGAAGGGGTTTGGGGCACAGTTTAAATCAGAGGGGAGGAGAGAGAGACGCTGGAGGAGGAGGAGGAGATGGGGTCAGAGAAGTGGCAGCCGACGCGAGAGGTTGGGCGGTGGGCTTCCGGTGCGGCGGCAGATGGAGAAAAAGGGCGTCGGGTTTTCTACGATGCGGTTTCCTTTTTTTATTTTGCGTTTTGAAATGAACTATGGGGGGCTGAGATGAGGGTTGATCACGGGTTATAGAAATATAGGGTTTGACTTGGGTATTATATATATTTTTTATTAATTAATTCATAAATAACTTGTTAATTGATATGAACTCCAAATCAAACCCAACGACTGTCGCCCCTAGCTAATTACCCCCATTCCGGACACAATGGGATACGTTTCGTAAGACAACTCGACTGTGTAGATCATTTTTTTTATCAAACTTAAAATATAAATTAATACTACGTTCAAAATTGATTCCAACGTACATTTTAATTTACTGTGACCAAAAATTGGCTCCAAAAATCTCTGAAAAATAAATCTAGCTATGTTTTGACGATACGGTCCTAACAAAACTAATTTCGTCGAATTTGGAGACCATTTGAAAAATGGTCATTTTCCAGTCGGTTAAATTCAAATTAAATTTACTAAACACGTTTCTTTTGCCACGCTCACACATTAATTCCAAAAATTATGAAAAATGGAATCTGGCAATAAATTGACATTCCGGATCCAACAAAAGCAGTTTCTTCGAAATTGGAGGTTGTTTGCAAAATGGCTATCTTTATGGGCTATATATTATATAAAATATATATAAATTCCATAGCAACTATTTCAAATTTTAAACTGGACATAACTTTCAATTCTCGTTATGAAATCTCAGTTTTTCACATTCGTTAGAAAGATATAATTTAATAGATTCAAATATTTATTGTTTTACTGAAATCCGATTTATTTTGAAACCTGTACATTCATTTGAAATTTGAAATTTGAAATCGAATTTTCAAACTACCGCGCCATTTCAGGCTCATTTTATAATTAAAATAAATTTATACGTTCTAACTTCGATTAAAATAATTTTTTAGTCGTTATTATTTAAAATAAATCATTTTAAATATCCAAAATTCATTAAAATAGCTAAAATAAAAATTTTAAATTGGTTATGAAATCCAGACTTGTTACAGTCACACTACAACAAAAACACCATATTACAACTTTAATTTTACAACGGTGGTAAAAGCACCGTTGTAATAAATGTTTTTTACAACTTTTTTCCAGAAAAGTCGTAATAAACATATTTTTAACAACTGTGTTATTTTGACAGTTGTAATAAAAGACTATCACAACTTTTATTTTTTGACTGTTGTAGTATATGACTATATTTTAATATAATTAACAACTAATAATTAATATTTAATACATTTATATTGATTATTTATAATTAATAACTAATAATTACTATTAATAATCAATTAGGAAGTAATAATCAATAATCAATCCGTAATATTTAATACTTAGAAATTAAGAAGAATAATTAAAAAAATATAGTTAATATTACATAATTACTATTAAATAGTTAATAATTAAAATATAATAATTAAGGCTAATCGTGAATAATCAATGATTGCTATTAATAATTAAGAAGTAGAGATTAATAATTAAGAAGAAGAGATTAATAACTAGGATTATATTTAATAATTAATTTATAATGACGAACGATTAATAAGAAATCTTTAATAATTAAAAAGTAATACTTATTATTAGTATTTAATATTTAATATTTAATATTTATGGGTAATAATTATATTTAGCATCCAATATTTCAAAAAAAGTTTAAATTTTTCTAGACAAAACTTATAAAATATTGAAATTTTCACAAATTAATTAAAAAAATCAATGAACTATAATTTTTATAAAATATCCGAAATTTCGAAAAAACTAGTTAATTTTTTTCTTTTTTTTCTTATGATAATTGAGCCTTAAAATCGAAATGAATATTCAGATGACTTAACCAACATGATCTATTGAGTGTTGAAATTGGTTAATTGATTACTATGAGAAATAATATTATGTATAGTGCTGAAAACAATTGAAATATAAGATGTAATCACATTTGTAAGTACCAATCAGATAAACGTGAAAAATTCAATCGTTTGGAGAAGTGGCGGCAGCTTGAAAATTTTGGCGGCCAACCTTATGTTCCGTTCCTTTTATTCCCGTCCCTCTCCTTTGCTTTATTTCTCAGCCTATTGTTTTGTCTCCCCCCAAATCAAAATCCCCAAAATCTTCAATCCTAGTTCAGCTCCAACGCGTATGGCCTCCGCTTCATGCCACCGCCGGTCCTTCCACCGAGACTATCTCCCTCCACCGCAAAATCCGCTCCTGAACCCATGTTGCTTCTATTTCCACTGCAAGCTTCGTTCTCCATTCATCGGTTCCGTCGCCTCCTATTACCACCATATCCCTCTCCGTTGACCCAACCTCCACCTCATGGTTCTGCATCTCTAAGACCCCGCTCCGTGTCCTACTTGACGTCGCTTAAGCGTCACACCCTTCGGTCCTCTCATCTGATGCATCCAACGCCTCTTTCTCCGCTTCCAGGAACTCGAGCCACTGAAAGGAATGAACGCGCAACCCAGGAAAGTGCCCATCAGTCTCCGCCTGTAGCTCCACCGCGATCCCTTGCTGGTCCTTCTGCCGTCCATCGTCTCCAAGCCAGCAACCATTTCCAGTATTGTGTCATCTTCGAACAGCCTCTAATGTCGTTCCAGCATGCCAAGCGAGTCGCTCCTGTCATCCCCAATTCATCGACCAATAGTAAGTAAACCTTACGATTAAACCTATTTTAAGTTTGCAACTTTGGATTTACACAAAAGTCAATTAGATCTGGGTTCTTGCTGATACATTTGGTCATTTTTTCACTGATCCACTTGTCGTATTGTTGTGGGGTTTCTTTTGAAGTGCAGTAGTGGTTTGGGATTGTTACTGGTATTACTCTTGTCATTGAACAAATACTGTGAATGAATTTGTAGGATTCTAGAGTGTCATGTTTGCATATGTAGATTCACTATTCGTAGATAAATATTATAGCTAAAAAAAGGTTGTGCTGACTTTCAAACTCAGCATAAATAATGTATAAAGGCATTAAGACAAAAGGTAGCTAGTTCTTGCTATTGGGTTAGAAATTAATGCTACTAATCTAGTCTGGGTTTGGATGTGTGTTGCATATATATAATAATATATATGCACTTCGATGTGCGAAACTATCACATGTTTGCATTCAGAAATATTGATCTGCTGGTTGCTAAAGTTTTAAAATTTTCAAATTTATCCATGCATATGAAGTTTCATGTTTGCAATCATACAAAATGCAGTTTATGCAGGCATTGACCTTAATTCTACTTTGTGGAATATCAAAGATTTTGTGAAGAAACACCTGGAATTCATTGCCTATCCAATTCAACTATGGACTGAAATTACTATTTATGAGTTTAATGATGTTGAAGATAAAGAAGATAGGAAAGAAGGCAAGGTTAAGGAAGTAGATTAACGGAATGGGAGGAAATCAATGATGAAAAAGGTGATGCATGTATCTAATGAAAGAACTCAAATCAACAAGCAAAATCCAATTTTTATTTTAATTCTTATCTTCTCTTTTACAACTAATACAAGTTTTACCTGTATTTTATAGTTAACATTTCAATACAGATTTGCTTCCATTTTAGTGATATTATCAAATACTATTTCTTTTCTAAGAAATCATTATAAATATTTCAGATTTACTTCCATTTCAGTGTATATTCAGATTTACCTCTAATACTCAGAAAATATTTTTGTTTAGAAGCTGATCCTTTCGGCTCAGTTTTGATTCGAAATTGAGCCGGATATTTCAGTTTAGAAACTGAGCCTCAGGCTCAGCTTAGAAACCGAGCCAGGCTCAGTTTCAAACCACACACACGCATGTAGTTCTAGTGGCACTCTAAAGTTTCAGTTCACTGTAGTAAAATAAGATGATTTCCTATTTTACATATATTACGTACATATTTTAAGCATATGTTGTGTATATGCATGGAAAAAAGCTAGAAAATGATACATCTCTCTTGTTTATCTAGTACTCACCAGTTTTATGTCTATATTTTAAGCATATGTTGTACTTATGAGAAAAAAAGTTTAATAGCTTTGTTTTTATCAGATATATTTACATTGTTATGCATGCTACTATTTACCCTGTGCAGGTTGCCCTTTTCTATGTTGTTTTGCTTGCTGGGCTCCTTCACTATTACCTATTAACTTTTCCCAGGCATGCATTTATCATACTATTTTACACTTTATATGTATATTATATTATATAAAGCCATGCAGTGTTTGTTTTGTTGAACAAGTTATAAGATCCAGCAGCACAGGTACATTTATGTTTGGTTCCAGCACATGCACATGTTCCATTGCCACATCATTCCAGTGCGCATGCCGCACAGGCATAGTATTAGCATCTCTTTTTTTCCCCTCTTTCTCTGAAGGAATGTATCCACTGTCCACCGAGAACTGGTTCACCTAGTTTTTTCTTAAATCTTTGAGGTTTTTTTTTTGTTTTCCTTTTTTTTTCTCCCTTTTCTCTAATATACCTTTGGGTTTTTCTAGTTTTAACCGTATAACCCATTGGTTTATGATGTATTGTCTCTACAGGAGCTGGTCTAAGCAACTTATTAGGATATTTACTCTTTTTTTTTGTTAAAAGCAATACTCACGACACATAGCCTTGAACCTTTTTTTGGGTTAAATATCCTATTAAAGTTCCGTTCTACAGTTGAAATACTATGCGCTTAATTAGAAGTATTGATATATGTAATTTTGTCCTGTAGAATCTTCTCAGCAAGATGGAGACATTCCGGTGCAAAGCAGAGAAAATAAACTGAAAAGGGTCACTGATGGGTAAAATACCAGCCTAGCTAACGATACATTCAAGATATGTGAACCATATTTACATGAAAAGTACACATCCACCATTTTATGTTTACAACAAGCTAAAGGTTATGTTTATGTATATGCATGTTTTGTGATTGTGCAGGTGGTGTGTCTTGTGGTGGTGGGGATGTTGAGGTAGTACAAAGATGAAGCAGACTGATAGTTGAAGCAGAGTTTTTGGATGGTACTGATTTGTAATCATTATTTGTAATGAAGAATTGATATATTACTGTGATGATGTATGATTCATTAGTTTTGTATTTCGAATATAAAGTTGTAACGTTTTTTGTATGAATGGATCTGTTGCTTTGAATTTATATCAATTTGTTTTCTGTTTATTCAGCTTTTGTTGCATTTGCAAAATTTATTCTATTAAAGTTATAATAAAGTGTATTACAAATCAACAGAAATAGATGTAATAATAACGAAGTCACAACGGTGCATAAAAGTTGTAGTAGGTATTACTACAACGGTGCATAAAAGTTGTAGTAGATATTACTACAACGGTTCATAAAAGTTGTAATAAATTTTATTACAACAGTGAATAACAGTTGTAAAATATACGAAACTACAACGGTGCTGCAACTGTGCAAAAATGTTGTAAAAGATATTTATCTATTACAACTTCTTAATACACGACGGTTACATCACTGTTGTAAAAGGTATAATACAACGGTGTTCCACCGTTGTAATATGGTCAGTTTGTTGTAGTGTCAGGAGCTACTAAGCCCCGTCTGCAACCTATTATATAACAACTGTAAAATAATTTGAGTGAGAGAGAGTTCTCACTTTGGGTTCCGCTCCATCAGTCTTTTATTGTCGATGGTTTTAATAAAATTAAACTGATCGTTTAATTTTATCAAAAGCTGTAACTTGCTCTTTTTCTATTCTAGCCTATCCCATGTTATAGAGTTTTTCACTACGACTGCAACGCAACTGAAATCGTCCATTTCCGTTTCTGTTTGAAAAAGATATGACCTTTCACGCGTTAATTACATAAATGGATATTTAAGACATAAATAAATAAATAAATTACATTTTACTTAATCAAAATTAAGGCCACATTTATCATCTTCTTCCTCGTTTCGATTCCCAGGTGAAACCGAACACCACTTCAAAACTAGGGTTCCAAAATTCCACCTCCTCCGTCGCGCCAAAACTTCATCGGAATACACCATTCCGACCGCCCTCAGATCGCCATCCACCCCAACCAACCGCTCGCGACTCGATGGGCCAACTGGCCTCTAAAACTACCTCGAACACGCCTCCTTTGGGAGCAGAATCAGAGCGATTCTTCAATTGAAAATCGATCATGACCGTAGGGATTATACATCTCATGTAGATGAACGATTTTGCAGTGGAAAATTTCTCTAATCGATTAGTAGATTTCGCGAAAAAATGAGTAAAAGATTTGAAGAAAATAGCCCTTGATTTAGAACAACGACGGATGAAGAGTAGGCTGACCTTATGACGCATTGACTAGGGTTTGGGAACCCTAAGGGGCCTTTATACTAATTGTTTTAATAATGTTTAATTCTAATAATTACTTTATAATGAAATCTCGCGTCCGAGCTCCAAACGAAACCCAACGACTGTCGTCCTTAGCTAAATACCACCATTCCGGACACAATGGGATATGTTTCGTGAGCCAATTCGATCGTTTCGAATAGTTTTATCAAAATTAAAATATAAATCAATATATATTGAATTCAAACATACATTTTAATTTACCGTGACCACATACTGACTTCTGAAATTCCAAAAAAATAAATCTAGCTATGTTTTGATGATACGGTCCTAACAAAACTAATTTCATCGAATTTGGAGGCCATTTAGAAAATGGCCTTTTTCCAGTCGATTAAATTTATACTGAAATTACCAAACACGTTTAAATCCACCATGCTCATATATTAATTTCAAAAATTATGAAAATTGGAATATAGCAATAATTTGACATTTCGGATCCAACAAAAGTGGTTTCGTCGAAAACGGAGATTGTTTGCAAAACGGCGGTCGTTTACAAAGCATGGGACTCGGTCAGGCAGAAATCATTATTGATGCAATGGTCTAGAGTTGTTTGGCATTCAAAGAATTCAAAGAAAATGTCTTTTGTTTCTTTTTTGGCAGTGAAAAACAGGCTAAGCACTAAGGACAGGTTAGTGAGACATGGTGTTGTAGAGGAGAATGTTTGCTTATTATGCAATGTTTGTGAGGAAAGCTCCAGCCATCTATTTTTTTATTGTGCTTATTCGAAGTTTATATGGTCTTCATTGAAGTTAAAGCTTGGCTTAAGTGCAGATAGGATTGATACTCTTGAATACGAAGCTAATCAGATTGAAGCTTCTTTTAGAGAGAAGAATCAATTGAGAGATGTGGCATGTGCAGTCTTTACTTGTGTAGTTTATCAAATTTGGTTAGAGAGAAATGCTCGACAGTTTAATGATCATTTCATCAGCAAAGAAGTTAGATGTCAAATGATACAGAGAAAGGTGGGATTCTTGATACGCAACAATGGTAGTAAGACAGTTCGGTCTTCAGTGAACAAGGACTTTCTTCGTAGATGGGGAGTGGATATTCTTGATACTAGTTGATATTTGGTCGTGTCTGGTTTTTGCTGTGTTGTTCTCTTCTTGGTTTACTGTTGATAGAGAGGATGATGGTTATAGTTGTTGTTTAGACATGTTTTGTACTGATCTTTGATGTTGTATCGAGAAGTATTAATGGAATAAAAGGGAACCTATTTTCAAATATATATATATATATATATATATATATATATATATAAATTCCATAGCGACTATTCTGAATTTTAAACTGGACATAACTTTCAATTTATATTATGAAATTTGAAATTTTCACATTCTTAGAATGATATTATTAAACAAAGGAATACTTCTGGTTTTGTTGAAATCCGATTTATTTTGAATCTTATACATTCAATTGAAATTTAAAATCGAATTTTCAAACTACCACGCCATTTCAAACTCTATTTATAATTAAAATAAATTTATACTTCTAACTTCGATTAAAATAAATTTTATGTCGTTATTATATAAAATAAATCATTTTAAATATTCAAAATCCATTAAAATAGCCAAAGTAAAATTTTTAAATTGGTTCTGAAAATCCGGGTTGTTACAGTCCAATATATGTACTAAGTTTAGTGAAATTTGATTTTAAATTGGTTACACATATAGTTTCTCTTTTCCCAAACACCATTAAGTCAGTAGCATAAAGTAGATGAGTGATAGTGGAATCAAAATTATATGTGGGCATAAAGTGGTTTTGGTATGTTGCTTCATTCACACAATATGTAAAATACTCCATAGCCAATAAAAAAAAATAGGGGGACAGAGGGCCTCCTTATCATATTCCCTTATTTGCAATTGTAGAACCTTTGGGTATCCGTTGAATCAATATGGAAAAGGAGGCAGTCGAAATACATTCGTATATGATGTTAATGAAATGTGTATGAAACCCATGATCATCATTATATGGTATATGAATTCCTTATTAATCATGTCATAAGCATTGTGTAATTCAACCTTAACATAAAATTTATTAACATTAGGTTTTTTGGAGTCCCTTAGTAGTTCATGAGCAAGTAAAATATTATATCCAATAAATTTACCAGATATAAATGCACATTGGTTTTGTGAAACTAAACGAGATAGGAAAAACTTTATCATATTGCATATAATCTTACTAAATTTTTTATAGCACATGTTACAACTGGATATAGGTCGATACTATGAAATATCGGTGGGTGTTTCAGTCTTAGGGATAGAAGTAATAAATGTATGATTGCAATATTTGGGTAGTTTTTCCGATTTGAATATATCCTGCATGGCTTCAAGTGAATCAATTTTTAAATCTTCCTAATGTCATTTAAAAAACTTATAGTTGAGTCTATCTAGACCTGGGATAGAGTCATCATTGATCAAGTAAACTGCCTTTTTACTTCTTGCAAAGTAATAGGCTCGAGCAGTAGATGATGGACACCAGAGTTAGTTGTCGAAATGGATTGAAAATGAGGAAGTATTGTGGAAGGTTGACCATTAAACAACGAAGTAAAATAAGGAATTGCCTCCTTTTCCATCTCTTCAGGATTGTACAATATTTCTTAATAAGAGCTTCTATGTTATTAGTATGTCTAGAGACGATGTTATTGAATGGAGCTTCTAATTATGTGTGCATATATACATAATATGTATGCATATGTGCATACGTCGGTTTAATTTGTGTTTGTCGCAATTTCGCTTCCAATCGTGTCAATTTTGTTGTACTCAACTTCATTTTGCCCTAGAAGATGAGTTTCCTCACTTATGAATAATGTTGTTATATAAGTGAATTTTCCTATATTGGAAAGTTGAATGAAATATTTGATTGATTTAGAAAATTCATGATTTATTTGTTATGAAATTCATGCTTATGTGGCACGAACACTATTGACATTTATGACACGATATGAATGTGACGCGTGTTATGCTATGTTTTTATTTTTTTTCTAACACTGCAAGTTCGCTGTAGATTTAGGAAAAATCACTCGAATGACTGTATAAATTTTAGTTGAACTATTTTGGATGCAGGTCGAAACGATATATCCTCAAAAAGTTAATTAAACGACTTGAAATGAAACATACCTGATTCACTTGACCATAGAACATAAAATTATATATGGACACCATGGTCAATAAAAATTATAAGTATGTATCGATTTTAATAAATTTATTTTGAAATGCTATCTAAATATTGAGTTTAAATTTATGTTTGAAATAAATTAAACTTGAACTTATAAATTTTAAGTAAAAGTTAGATTTAGTGAAATGGTGTTTAAAATAGTATCCAAAGTAAGAATAAATTTAACTAGATTTTATAATATAAATTAGTTTTTTTGGCAAAGCCAGACAGTTTTATAATGGTCGTACCACTGTGTATATATCAGTAAACCACAAGCACAGAAAAAACTAAGCTGAGTTTAATGTGTCCAACACACATAACTTGGTTTAAAGTGCCAGGACACTGAAATTCAAACAAGGAAAAAGCAGAGTGCTTCTACTACTAAGTATGGTGAACTATGTTTATAACATTTGGTGTAAAAGTGCCTACAACATAGGTTATAGGCATCATGTACTCAACAAAACCATAAAAAAGACGAGCAAGTCCCATTACGTAGACCGTTGAGTCCTTGTCATAGACTCATAAATGTACTTATGATCTGAGGAGGTATCCAGCATTAGCTTCTCATTCCTCACTCCAATCTAATCTTCTTTCCAAAGCTGCAAATCATCTCCATCTCGGTAGTAAATTAGCCTTTAATTCTCTCCTCCTCACCAACAAATTCATAAAAATAATTATTCAAATCTAAGCACATATCCGATCTCATTTGTTACCAAACTTGCTCTTCGTCATTCCAAAAAAATTCTAGCTTGACCACGCCAGCAACACTGTCTAACAGGTCCAGAGAGGTTCCCGAATCACTGGTCAAGAGGTTGGCTTTTTAGAACCCAAACTCTAGCAGGAGGACGTGGAAGAGGGATTTTCTCATGAGGGAATGCACCAACTATGAAATTACAAGTGTTAAGAGTATGGCCAAAAGCTTTGCATGTCATGTAAATGTTAGGTTTCCATTAATATCTCACTTCAATAAGAACTTAACAACCATCAAGGAAAATTTTAATCTGGGATGGAAGAGGATTATCAGGGAAGATATCAATCAAGACCTAGGAAAATACAAGGTTCTTTCTGGCTACGGTATTAGCATCAAAGCATTTTAACTTACCTATGTGGCAGGCCAACCAATTAAGGCCAAGAAGAGACTGTAGGACTGAAGAAACATGAGCAAATTGGGTCCAAACTGGTATGGATATCACTTGCTCTTTAACCCTGTCAACCGAAGAGCTCCGAAGTGTGACAATGAAAGATTTTCCACTAATAATTGATGGAGGTGCTTCCGATACTCGTGACCTTTCCTCAAACAAAAAAATTCAAATAATAAAGCCCAACAACGTAGGTTATGCGCAAACTCGCTCTTAATCTTTACGACGAACGACATGCATTGATCATGTCCACACCTGAGGGCTTAGAATCCAAGAAGAACCCTACAAGTGGGTCCTTCCAAAATGTTGTAGCTTCTAGGAGTAATTCAGGTGGAGGGATCGAGCATGTTCAGCACAGGGTATAATGAAGTCAACTAGAGTGAAGTCACTAGTAATGCTGGGGAGGTTGGTAAATAATGAGGACCATTTAGGAAACATAGGTGTAACACTGGAAGTGGCTATTGGCCGAGCAGGTTGGGACAAAACAGGATCAACATTAGTAGTGGCAATTGGTCGAACATGTTGTGAGCACTGCTGATTCATATAGCTCAGAGGGTTCGTAATGCCAGCAATACAACAACTACATCGTTCATTCATCATTGAATCACTCGCATCGTTCTTTAAATAAAACATACTATCAGTAGATATCGGATTTATACATAATTCATCATATTTGCTCACATTTTCATAACTCAGTGCATCTAAAACAGCTTGACCTTGTGCCTTTTCCACTACAGTACCAGGTTCATTAGCATCATTCATTGGCTAAGCAGGAGAAACATTTGCAAGCATAGAGATGAGGGAAGACTTGCCTGCATTAGACATAGGCTGCGAAAATAACGAAGGATAAGGATTGTATATGTCAGAGATTAGCGAGTTTAATGGATGTTCGATAGGTGAAACATACCCAAGCATGGCTAAAGAAAAGGCAGGGACAAAGTCGACATTGTCAGGGTTAGAATCAGAGGGATATTGAGCAGATTGGAGAGACCAGGTCTAACAACGATTGAAGATCTGAAACGAGGCTTAGATTTGCAATTATTGGCCATGACTATGAAGGAAAGAGGTTGCAATTGGTTAAAGAAATGGGGAAGAATGAAGGCGCAAGCAGGAGTAAATCTGGGTTGCCATTGTTATTTTGAGCGATAGTTAAGCGATAATGTAAAACAGTTTAGCATAACATAGTTTTATATAACAATTTAAATTAAAATGGCTTTTAAGTTAATATAAAGGATCTCCAGTTTAAAGATTTGTTTTAAAAACTTTAGCTTAATTTAATATGAAGTAAAGATTTAATTCAACAACTTTGACAAATCTAAAGTAAAGGATGAATTGAATGTTATGATTAATTTGATACAATTTAAGTAAATGGAATGATTTGATGTTACTTAAGTTTTAAAATTGATATAAGATTACATTGGTTTAAATAATAATTATCAAAACTGAAGAAGGTGATTTAAGAAAAATAACTTAATAATTAAACATTGAAAAATATTTTGAAATATAATGAATTCAATTTATTATATTTTAAAATTTGAGTAATTATTCAAAAATGTAATCTAAGTAATTTAGGCAAATGGAAAGATTGCTAATCTCAACTTCATCTTGCCTCAGATGGTGAGTTTCCTCACTCACGACTAACGTCGTTGTTTAAGACAATTTTATTGAATTGGAAAGTTAAATGAAATGTTAGGATTGCTTTAGAAAAATCATAATTTATTTGTTATGAAATTCATGCACATGTGAAATGCACACTATTGACTTTTATGACATGGTATGGGCATGATTTTTGTTACACTTTGCTTTTATACTTTTCTCACATTGCAAGTTCCCTGTAGACTCAGGAAAAATCACTATGGGTTGAAATGATACATACCCGAACAACCGTATAGATTTATGTTGAACTTTTTGGGATATAGGTAGAAATGATATATCCTTGAAAAGTTAATTAAAAAGGCTGAAATGATACATAACTGATTCACTTGACCATAAGACAGAAAATTATGTATAGAATCGTAGTCAATAAAAACTATTTTATCAAATTTTATAAGTATGTATCGATTTTAATGAATTGATTTTGAAATATAATTTAAAGATTGAGTTTAAATTAATGTTTGAAATAAATTTATCTTGAATTTATAAAGTTTAAGTAAAAGTTTAATTTAATGAGATGGTTTTAAAGTAGTCTATAAAAGTTAATATTTAAAGCTAAGATTAAATTTAACTAGACTTTATAATGTAAATTATTTTAGTACAACATAATTTAGTCTTACATAATAATTTAATTTAAAATGATTTTATGTTAATATAAAGGATATCCAATTTAAAGTTTTGTTTTAAAAAGTTTAACTTAATTTATTATGAAGTAAAAACTTACTTAATAACTTTAATAAATCTAAAGTAAAGATAGAATTAGATGTTATGATTAATTTGATACAATTTAAGCAAATGGATAGATATGACATGGAGGCGGTCAAGTGATTGGCTCGGAGGTGCCGGAGCTTAATGCAACAACCAAGGGGATTCAGATCGCATAAGAGATAGGAGGTGGAGTCGACCCTCTTTTTCTCGAGCTTGTACTCAATTTTGCTGGACAAAGGCGAGTTGAGTGCGGCGGCTTCGACATGAGGAGGTGTAGGAAAAACATTTTGGGGAAGAGAATTTTCGTTAGAAGTGGTGGCTGGTGGCGGTTTTGGTTTGAGGAAGAAGGGCGATTTGAAGAACGATGGATGAGGCCATGGATTTGAGCAGTGAGTTGGGGAAAGAAATGAATTTTCGGCTGAGAATCAAAAGGAGGAGGCCATTATTTTTGAATTTGGGGAAAAGGGTTTTCGTGGGACTGAAGAATGAAGAAGAGACGGTGAAAATATAATAAAAGGAAAAAGAATGGTGAGAAATAAAATAATAGGGGACGGTCAAAAAAAGAGAAGAGGACAAGTGTTATTTCCTTTCAGCAATATTGCTAAAAGTGGAAAAATAATTCAGCATGATTTCATAATTTATTAGACCATTATTTTTAAGTGTTGGTACAATTTATTTTATACTCTAAGTACTAAATACAAGTGTACTTCATACCAACTCAAATACGTATCTTAATTTAACTTAAGACTAAATTCAAATTAAAATAGAATATAACTCTCAACTTAGATTTCAAAATTAAAATCTACAAATTTTCAAACAAAATATTTCAGTTAGTTCAAATATTAATAATGTTTTAAATTTAATCAAACCACTTAAATTCAAATATTGCAATTAAATTTAAACTTACATAATTCAGTACACACACGTGTGTGTATATATATATATTCATTTCAACACTAAATTTAAATTAAATTCATATTTTTGAACATCAAAATTATTGGGTCGTTACAGAGGTCGTGGATTTAATTATCGGCCTAGAACGACCATGAAACTCATAAACGGTCCAGAGGATTGCGAATAATGCATCATACAAAATACATCTTTCATAATAAGATATGTTTTGGGAGGCAAGTACTAATTTTTCCTTCTACAAGGCTGTCACATGATGAACTTCTATACCCAGACTTCATAACCACGGAGGCATATAACTCAAAGAGATGGTCAGATGGCTTAAAAATCGAGTATATACATAGATATGAAGCTACAGACAACTGGATTCACTTGAATAACACTCTAGAATCAGATACATGTGGAAAAGACTTTAGAAAATTTAGGGATCGATATGGATTCGGTGCATATAACCTCAAACTTCAAAACTAAGAGAAACCATGTCAACAACTCAAAAACTGAAGGGCGATAACAACTCAAAAATCGGAGGGCGACCAGAACAAAGGAGCACATGGAGGCCATTGGGCATTACAAGGGGGCCACCCTATGAATGGCACCCTCAATGGGTCCAACCCTTGAGATCGATACTGATTCCTCTTGAGAGGTCGGTAACGAACTCTAATTGGTTCGAACGATCAGGATCCTACTTCCACGACCTAATTATCCTGCTTTGGTGGGCCCCCTACGCGATTCCAGGCCAATGCGTCCATATTTGCAGTTATAAAAAGACCTCTATATGCTTTGAAAAAGAGGATTTTCTGGTCTTCTCCTCTCCAAGCGGAAGCTTTGCCATTTCTTGGAGACAATAGCACATTCTCTCTCTATGTTATTACAATCAAACAACTATACTTGTAGTCACCAATACAATTAAAGATCACTACTAGTCGACATAGGCTAGATTTGTTGAACCACTATAAGAATCATGTATTCTATATTGATTCTTTTTGATGTTCTTACCATTTTGTGATTGAAACTAGGGTTGTGGATTGTTGAATCGGATCCGTGATATGTGACTATACTTAATCGGGTGTTAGGCTTGTTTGGCCAAAAACGAGTCCAACAGTAGAAAATTTGTACTAAAACATTCGCATGTGATGTCGCCATGTTAAAACAAACCGTATATGTTAAATTTCATCCTTTAATGTAGCGATGAACATGCAAGCTAACAACACCTGAGCAACATTCGAGATACAAGACATACGATGCTATGCCTTTAACAAACTACTTTTAAAAAAATACCTAACATTTTATTTGTGACATTTCCAAATATTGTATTATCAGACTTTACTTTTTAAGTTACATAAATTCAATAAACAATTATTCATCAAATATATACGATTAGTATTCAAACGTGTTATGTCAATATTTTTTGAAAGATGTTTGACTCATTTATCACTGATGATGCAGACTTAATAGTTTATTATTATGTATAATTTCTCAGGATTTGATGAATGACCGCTAGAGGGGATGCGGAAAAAGGAAAGGTAAATCCTTTGGATTGTTTTTCTGTTATTTCCTTATGTTATTTTTGTTTTATTTCGAAATCTAGTATAATGATCTGTGTTATGGTGTTAGTAAGGTGAAATTTTAGTAAACTTGATAGCATGCTAAGTATATAGAAAAAACAAGGTAAATATATAAACTCTGGATATTATTTGGCTTTTGAAGGAATAATTACCCTTTTTTTTTGGTAGAGAAAACAGTGCTGATATGTTTCTCTCTCCCCGTTGCATTTGCCAGCTTCCTTCATGTTATTTTCGGTGGATCCCACTCTGCCTCGCTTCGCTGGCTCTGATTTCTCCTCTCCCTACGGTTTTTGTCTGTCTCTCTCTTGCTCTCACTGCTTTTTTTAATTAATTAGAAAAAAGCGAAAATTGATTGTAAAAAAACAAAACAAAAACAAAACTTACTCTTTTGAAACAAAGAACGACAGAAGCTTCCTTCGTCTATATCTATTCTATTTCGCGCAAGCCAGCAGTATCCAGATCCGCTGCTGCTAAAGGTTTGAATTTCGTTGTTGTTTCATTGTTCTTTATTTGTAATTTCGAAATTTGTTTAGTATTTATGGGCTTTTGCCCTATCAATTTTAGATACGAATCAATGATCAAAGGTCGAGTTTTGCTTGTTGTGTAATCTCGTAATTAGAAATGGTTTAATTAATGATGTGTCTATTTCCTATTATGTAACGGAATATTATCTCTTCTAAATTTATTGTCTAATTAATTAACTCAAGTCTGTAATCTGCAGCTTCTCATTGACCTTCCTTTCCAAAATTACACCAGCGTGGCAAAAATAAGGATTAAAGGAAAACTGGAAGGAAAGGGCAAATCAAACGACTACTCAAAGCTAAGATAGATGTTCTGATGAAGAATGCTATCTGCCTTAATGAATTTGTTGCGGCGCTGCTGGAGCCCTTCATCAAAAGATTTGCGTGCCAGTTTTGATGCAGCAGGGAAGCAAGATGGGCTTTTATGGTTCAAAGATTACGGTCAACATGTAAATGGAGAATTCTCTATGGCAGTTGTTCAAGCTAACAATTTACTCGAGGATCAAAGCCAAATTGAATCTGGCCCATTAAGTTTCAATGATTCAGGTCCATACGGGACATTTATTGGTGTTTATGATGGTCACGGTGGCCCTGAGACTTCACGATACATTAACGAACATCTTTTCAATCATCTTAAGAGTATGCAGTTGGTTTTATTTCTTGATTTCGTTGAGTTTGACTTGATTATTTTAGCTAGTCATATTTTGATCGGATCACCTAGCGGTTTGCGGACCACCTATTGTACTCTTCTGTTATCTTCTGCATATAAATCAAATATATGGGTTTGGCGAAGCTTTTTTGTACCCACTAGATTGCCCATGCGTTAAATTAGTCTATGGTTTAACTGCATGTGCATTGTACATGCAAGAGCAGTAGTAGTTATAACATAGATTTTGGTTGATTTTCCCCCTTCTTTAGCGTATACATGTTTGTCGGAGAGCACTTTTATGATATTACTTCCAAATATTATACTTTGTCTGTTAATGGCCATGGAAGTATGTAGTATGTACTGTGTTTTGTTATTTTTCTATAATAGCTGTGGAAATATGTAATATGTAACATGCTTTGTTGCTATATTACTTCTTAATATATTCTGGACCATTATCACAGCTTGATTAGAAGCGTAGTTTCAAACTCATGCACCTTAGTTATGATGAAAACAAATATTTTGTTGCAACATAATTATGATGATGATATTAACTGAATCGTGCAGGATTTGCATCAGAACAGCAGGCAATGTCTGCAGAAGTCATACACAAGGCCTATCAGGCAACAGAAGAAGGCTTCTTCTCTTTAGTTGCCAAACAATGGCCTTTGAACCCTCAAATTGCAGCGGTAGGTTCTTGCTGCTTAGCTGGCGTTGTATGTGGGAGGACCCTCTACGTTGCTAATGTTGGAGATTCACGTGCAGTTTTAGGAAGGATGGTCAAAGCAACTGGGGAGGTCCTTGCTATTCAGGTCTCTGCAGAGCACAACGCAAGTATTGAGTCTGTTAGACAAGAGCTGAAGTCATTGCATCCTGATGATTCACAAATTGTTGTTTTGAAGCATAATGTTTGGCGTGTAAAAGGAATTATTCAGGTGCAAGTTTACTTATAACTGTTATTCTTCTTTGGCATCTGTTAAGCAATATATATATATATATATATATATATATATATATATGTGTGTGTGTGTGTGTGTGTGTGTGTGTGTGTGTGTGTGCGTGTGCGTGTGCGTGCGCGTGCGCGCGCGTGTGTGCGTGTGTGTTATGAAATATCTGTAATTTTGCAATAGTTTGCTATTGAGACTTAAAATTGGATGACAGAAGTCGTATATCGCATAACCAACTATATAGAGAACTAAAATGATATCTTTATGTTATTTTGTTATCTTTTATATTAGTTGAAGTGTGTGTGCGTGTGTGTGTGTGTGCGTGCGTGCGCGCGCGCGTGCGCGTGCGCGTGCCCGTGTGCGTGTGCGTGTGTGTTATGAAATATCTGTAATTTTGCAATAGTTTGCTATTGAGACTTAAAATTGGATGACAGAAGTCGTATATCACATAACCAACTATATAGAGAACTAAAATGATATCTTTATGTTATTTTGTTATCTTTTATATTAGTTGAAGTCATTGCAATATTCTGAACATGCTCCGTTCCGTAGGACATCATAAACCAAAAACCTGGATAGTGGATATTACTGTTTGGTTACACAGGGCACATGTGGTGGTTAGGCTTAGCACATGATTGATGTGCATATTGCTAATGTAAATTAAAGTACCACTTAATATCATAAATTCAATTGGTAATGTGAACACAATGACCTCTTTGTACTGTGTTGTCAAAACGAACTTGCACAAAAGTATGCCTCACGTTCCAATATTTGTGTTACAACAAAATGTACCTACATGATGCTTTAAGCATATCAAGCAATGCATTCAAATTACATTTATTGTAGTTCCGTTTGATAATATAAAAATGATATACTGGTCTAGCAGTGATATGAGTTTGTGAAAAGAAAAATATACAACAAAGTCGGAGCTTAAGGAAAAACAACTTGGTGATGATTTGAATTTGACCCCCGCTTTGCAGGATCTAATCCATTTGCAATGTAGTATGTTATATACTATCTTGTATGTAAAGTACCCCGATTTAAAAAATGGTTTGAATTTGAAAAATGAAAATATAGTGATGCACACTTTAACAAATATGACTGTTCTTGAGATGAGTTTTTCTTTTGTTATGCTCTCAAATATTACATCCGCTTTAGTTTTATCTAAAGACTCATACAATATTTTTTATGATTAGTAACTTTATAGTTATGAAAGTTGTGCTGCGACGTGCCATGCTGCAAGGCATAGTACGACGTTTGTGCTTTTCTTTCTTCTGACGCGGCGCATATAGAAGGATACTTTGAATGACACATATGGTGCAAATGATGCAGGACACAAAAATGATGCGTCTTTTTGCTATTTTGTTGTTTTTTACGTTTTCCTTTTCATTATTCTTAACCCAAACCGATCTTGAACATTGATTGAATGTATATATTTTTTAACATAGCCCAGAAATGCAAATAAATGTCAATATCGATGATTGAATCTATGACCTTTAATCTCGTAATTTAGCCAATCAATCAATCCAATCTGAATCAAACCTCAGGCCGAGTCAAAATTTTAAAATAAAAGTTACAGAAAACCCATCTAACTAGAATCGAGACCCACCGGGTCCGGTCCAGATCAGACCCGATGTGTCTAATTACCATTCTTGTACCGAACAAATAATCCTGAATGGTTGCGTTCTCCAAATTAATCTCAAATGAACTTCAAACTATGTTTTCCAATTGCTATTGCACCGACAAATGTTATTTTCTTATATTAACCTCTAACGAACTTCGAACCGTGTGTTCCTATTATGGTTACACTGAATAAATTGTTAATTCATATTAGATACATGAGGAAAATGTTAAAGCTTATGAATCTGATGATGCGGCTATTGATCTAGAAAATATGATTATTGAATCAGATTGAGATTTTCGGTTTATCAGTAATACATACTACTTTCATGGATTTTGGCTTTTGAAGACTGTTATGGTTGAAATTGTATGCTTATGATATTATATTCGATGACTTTTTTGCAAATCTTTATAGTATAAAAATCTTTTACATATGTTTTAGTAAAAATAATAAAAATAAATTGTATTAAGTTTACATTTATATATATTAAATTTAGGAAAATATATTCAAAACATATGAAGTACATTAAAAAGGTTCGCTCCATTTGCTTCAACATATGTCAAGGCTTCTTTGTGCCTTCTGGTGCCGTGCACCATTAATAACTATGAGTAACTAGATGCATGATGAAATTTTGATGCATGTATTGAAAGTTTGAATCTTAAGATACGCTGTTGTAGTTTTGTTATTTTTATACTTCATTAAGCTGTTTAACACTGTTTTTCATTCGTAAAATATAATGTGAAATTACTTATTTACGGATTTGTATACTATTTTTTATTTAAGACGTGCAAAATAAGCAACAGTTAAGGCTTAAGGGCCGTTAGACTAGACAATAAGTGGGTCATCTTGCTGCACCTCATGCTTATAATAACCGTGCGATATCCGATGTTGAACGTTTGGATAAGGAATTCAAATATTTGTTACACACTAGATTAGTATTCTCCTATGGTATTAATGGTTTTTTTTTCTTTTTTGTTTATGGATAAGGATTTATGTCAAATTTTCAGATGTGCATTATTATCATGTTTATCGAATTTTAACTGTATTAGGTTTCAACATGCGCCGGACCTTCAAACAAATTTGTTTCCATTCAAATAAATATGCAGTCGAATATTTCATCGAAGAACCCCACTGCAAGGGGAAACCGTAGATCAATAAATATCAAACACTTACAGATTCATTGCCTGCTATATACTGGGTTAATACTCTTTTAAATAGTGCAAAATATCTTACCAATGGATCATGGATAAAGGCAAGTATGTCTTTATTTGGCATTACTTCTGCTGCAAAGCTACAATTTTTAGTAATGGTAAATTTGGAAGGTTATTGATTTTGTTCTTGATTGTAAAAGTATTTCCATATGGTCATCATTGTTCCCATAGCTCCATCATATTTCCAATTTTATTTGTCAGCACATCTATAAAATGCAACTGTGTAGAGAACTTCTACAGTATTTGTGAGATTGTTGGCTGTGTATTCGTTATTCGGTTATACACATAATTGAGCTATTTGTATTTTATTTGATATCTTGTTCTCTGTAAGATTCATATTTATAGTTTGGTTGGCTAGTGAATGATTATTAACTTCAATATTGGTTGCAATCCTGGATTTGTTTTATAAATGCATGCAATCAAGATAAATACAACACTACATCTTTTTCTTTCTACGTTTAGAGTCTAGCATTAAGAAAAGCCAATAACAAAGTTAGTGAAGTAGATGAAATTACATATGATATATCATATCACTGCAATTTTTACTTCAAATACAATTTAGTTGTTTGTAAGTACGCTACAAATATTTTTGTGGAATAATATTAATGAGGTTATTATGATAATTTTAAGTCAACATGTGTTACTCCACTTTTTTGAACCTTCCAGTGTCAACATCATAAGAACTAGAATGAAAACAAAATATAAACAAACATGTTTTTGCTACATTCTCCTGCTAGCTTAGAGACATGTCGTTTGCTTGCTTATCATGTTAAATGACTCATGGAAAGATCTATTGTCCCGTTGATTATCAAAATAATATCCAACTATGTTACTTCTGTTTTCTTTCACCATATAGACGTAGCATGCCCTTTTTTTGTGTTGCATTTCTCATGTCATTAGATATATTATTTCTATATATATCTGTACATAAGAAGTCCTTTTGTACGAACTCTCTTCTTCTAGAAAAGTAGTCCTTTCTATATATATCATCATCTCATGTCCTGTTTTTTGCAGTTAATGTGCCTGGCCAGTTTTCATCTTAACATACATTACTTTTTCGTAGAATTATTTAGCTATGATGCATTCCCCTGGGAGTGCCCAAGGAATAACAAATAGTAATATTTATTTCTGCCCTCCTTTTCGTTATTGGATATGGTATATTTATAACTATTAGAGACAAATCTTCTGGCCTGACAGAAATGATAAACTATTACAGATTTCTAGGTCTATCGGCGATGTATACCTGAAGAAACCAGAGTATAATCGGGAACCTTTATATGCAAAGTTTCGTCTTCGTGAACCTTTCAAAAATCCAATTTTAAGTTCAGAGCCATCAATTTCTGTTCATCAACTACAGCCACATGACCAGTTTGTTATTTTTGCATCTGATGGGCTCTGGGAACATCTTAGCAATCAAGAAGCAGTTGATATCGTTCATAGAAGTCCTCGTTGTGTAAGTTCCAATTTTCAATCATTTGTTTAATATGATGTTTGGCAAATCGATATTCCCGCGATGTTTCGTTACTGTACATGTTGTTTTATCTTTTCTTTGACTAATTTTGACTGATCACTTGCTGTATGTTCGAGTATCTGATTTCACCGGTTGATAATTTCACATAATTTTTAATTAAATAAACTTGTTCTTTCTTCATGTTTGAATTGCAGCATGTTTATACGGTGAACTTGGATGTATTGTATTTGAGGTGTTTGGGGGTGCTTTTCTGATTGGTCAAATCAGCTTATAAATTTTCTTAGTTATATATAAATATGTTAGTAAAATAGTGACATTCCACCTTGTTTGCTTATTATGTAGAAAAGTTGTCTTAGGTCTCTGTTGACTTTCAAAATAGGTCAGACATCTCCTAACCATGTATTCAAATTAGGCCCGTGCTTTTAAGTTTTCTACAACATACACACCTCGATTTTTAATACATAGACTATCAGATATTTTTCCTTGAGAAGTCAAAATAAAACTGTGTTCACCATAAAGTTATACATTGCATGTAAGTCTTAACAATTAACAGGATCCATATATCATATATAAAAGAGCAGTCACAAATTTATATACAATAATCACAATCGTAAATATTCGCACCTGTACCGATTGAGTAAGCAGTGTATATTTTTCTAGGTAAAAATGCCAACCTTGTGGAAGTAGAAATGATGACACACTAAAAGAATACTGTTTCTATGTAGACCTAGAAATTGGTTCAAGAATACATTCAATCAGGAGCGAGTCAATCAATGATTAGCTGCCGTGCAGAAAAATTTGTGCCTCCACTTTCAGTATGCAAATCATAGTACAAAAATTTGCAATTAAAAAAGAGTACGAAAACAACGACTTTGATTTTAACTTTTAAGTTATCATCAGTCCGAAACCGAGCTAAAAATTCGATTTCGGAACGGGCAAGAGAGAACAAAAAACAAAGAATCGAGTAGAAAAAAGGAAGAATCGAGGGGGAAAAAAGGCTCAAATCATATACATAGTTCCTCACCTTTGCCCTATTCTTGAATTCGCGATGTTTTTTTTTTTTTTTTTTTTTTTTGGCATTCAGCTGTGAGCTGAAAGAAGCCGAGGAAGTTGATAAAATCGAGAAGTGTCGTTTTTTACTTTGATTCTTGCGAATTGAAAGAAGTTGACAAAGCAAGCTGCATTGTTCTTTTATAATTACTTAGCGGCTTTTGTGTTTTTTTAGCCCTAACTTTGGAATTGATGCAGTGGATGAGTATAAAAGGAACATAAGACATGTGCTGTTGTGTGTGCTATTTTAGTTCATTTTATTTTTTAATTGGTTTTTGTAACTCAAGCTGGACTAAGTACACTAAGCATCTAATTAGTGTTTTGTTCAAATTAATTAGAGTTTTGTGTAATTTAGATAGGAATTTGGCCATTTGAGTTAATTAATTACAAATCACATATTTAATCAAGTTTATTTAGTTTGACCAAATTTAAAACCGTCGAAATTTCTGAAATTGACTGAAACTAAGAAAATTTCAAAACACCGAAACCGAGTTCTCAAACATTGGTATATATATAACTAATGAAAATCTAAATTTTTTGATTGCTATGGAAACAAAAATGAAATTTTGAAATATAGAGGTTCTTTTTCCATAATTTGAAATATTGGTTTGATCATGTGTAAATGAAGCATATGTTAACATTGCTTAAATATTATATATTGTTACATTAAAGCGTAAATATTTGCACATAAGATATAAGGTATTGCTATAACTAAAAAGAGATCAAACATTGATAATTTTCAACTCTATTACAAAGTACAAAAATCACCGAATGACTAATGTTGCACGGACTACTTCAAAGCACACTTCAATCAAAATATTTGCATAGTCTATATCATAAATCAAGTAAAAATACAAATATTTGCACTGTTGCTTCAAATTGTAAAAAAATAAACTCTATATCGAAGTGTAGGTAAATGGAAATGTTTGTAGTAAACAACTAAAACTTTACGTTGTTTACTTCAAAACGAGGATAGGTGTGAATGCTTGTATTATCTGTTTTAATTGTGCATGTAATTGGAAATATTTTCAATTTCTGCCTCTATTCAAAAACATATTTACAGATTATTTGCATTTTTATTGAAATGTACGTCCTGTAGGTCTTGTTAAAACGTGTAAAGTTAGAGTTAAAGTGAAAATGGAATCCGGTAGGATGTTTCAAATTTGCACACACATGAATCAAGGCGGTACAAGTTTTAATAAGAGGTGACTATACCAAAATATGATTGAAAGTTTGTTAGCTCGGTGTTAAATTATTTTCTTGTATGCGATCTAGTTTTAAAGATGGGTCCTTGGATTTGGTTATATTATTCTACAGTTATACATGACATCCACAAACCTTAAATATGCACCATGAAGTATTCAAAGTTTTACCATGTAAAAGAAGATTGTAGTAGTCTCTATAATGAAAAACCATAAGCTATGAAATGCCACCATCACTTGAACCTCTCTAACAAATCCTTATCCAAACGCAGTCTAACATAGTAGCCAAACTCTATTCAAACACTGAAAAATGCTATATTCACATTAAACATCTTAACAAATCAATATGCATCAACTTTTACTTGCAACAAAAAAATTGCAGCACTACCTATGCCTTTCAAAAAAATCGCATTTCCTTACTTTGTTCTTCATCTTTCATTTTTTTCGATCGAAATTTCGTAGAATCCAACATAGAATATTCATTTCTATAAGCTTGGATAAAATTTTACATATCGTTTTATTCGTGTCGATCCTTACTTCCAGAGAACAATCAAAATCTGTGTAAAAATCATTATCTTAGTTTAGTAGACTTGAAAAGGAAAAATAATTATGAAAATTTCATCTCCTTTATTCTGTTATATATCAACTACAGTATATTTGATAATTTATATTATTACATTTTGGTTGTCTTTGTTTAGTTTATGGTTTTAATCAGTTTAAAAATGGTTGTCATTGTTGCAGTGAAGAAAGACAAATATGTCAAAAAATGAAAATACATGATTAAGTAATTTTAGGTGTTTATCGGTTTGAATAGAATTTACCCAACGCAATAATTTTTTATTGCGATGGCATATCACTGTCATGGCTTGATTTGATATTCTTGATGTAGTTTAATATTATTTTTGCCAACTATAATGATTAGCTGATTGCACTGTAATAAGCTGGTCTGGGTATGCTGTCCGCAGTATTTAAGAAATATATAAATGCATTATCTGTTCACCTGTGTATATAAACATTATGCTGCTAAAAGCACATAAATTTCCTATTTCTAATGCCAATCAATTTTAGTGAAATTCCATTCATCCTAATACCACTAATCTATTACTTAACTTAGCCATGTTCTACTGAGCCAATTTTGCATGATAAGTGATAAGAAATATCCATTCAAGCCAGTTAAATATCCATTACTTTCCTCTAAAAAACATGTCCACTCTTTATTCTATTTTTGAAACCTTTTAACTAGTTTGTAAATTTTAGAGTAAAAAAAATAATCACACTTGCCTGAATTAAACATTGAATATTATAGTACAATTAACTTATAATTTTGAAATCAATAAGTACCTCAAAATTAAAAATAAAGAACTGCAAATTTGTACTAAAAATGTTCTCATGTTGGGATAATGCTCGGTTGGGTCAAGATTTTTGCTATGTCGTGTCTATCTGCGGTCTATGCCGAAGGTTCAACGGTCTATGAATTGGGTTCAATTGTTTTCTGGTGACTCACGTAGATTTTTTTTTTTTCATAATGATTTAAGGTTTGCTTTTATTTTCACCGAAGTGAAAGTGGGAAGAGAAGCGGTGATATGAAAGATATGTTGGTGCTCTTTATGGATTTTATGGTATTGGAAGAAGAAAGTATATTTTTGCAGTATTTTCCAATGATGGTGGAATTAGGAGGAAATTTGAATGCATAGAGTAGCATATTATACAAACATACACATATTAATATACATTTACGTGTGTATACATATATGTATACATTTACGTGTGTATACATATATGTATATACATATGCAAGTATATAAGTGTGTATGTGTGCGCGTGTGTATGTGTATGTATGATACCAACAAAACTTATTAGGTCTATCTATCTATTTAGCATTATACTCCATGCAAATCTATGTTATTACAATTCACGCTTTACTTAGCATATTCCGTTTTGGCACTTGTGTTCCAAAATGCTATACGCCTACGTTCTGAAACATTATGCACATGAGTTGATACATTAATTTGATGTTCCGAAATGATAAATTTAGAATTCCAAAATGTTTTAACTTGATATTTCAAAATGTTGATTTCGATGTTCTAAATGTTTGTCTTGACGATTTTAAGTGTACTAATGTGTATGAAGTGATAACTATTTCCTACTGAAAATGTAAAACATTAAGTAATAATGATTTCTTATTGATATGTAAACAAATAATTAAGAATAATTTCAAAGCTGCCATGAGGAAACTAAGGGGTCGTTTGGTTTATTTTGTTTTTTGTTTTTTGAGTTTTCAACATTAATAAAAAAATATGAGATGGGTGGACAAACGGCGAAGGGGATGGAAGGAAGGTGGAGGGGATGAATGGATGTTGAAAGGATGAGTTGTTTCTTGTGCTTTCGTTATTCTTTCAAAACGCGAAAAATATAAATAAATAAAATTGTTTTTTGTTTTGTGTGTTAACTTTATTTTCTAAATTGATCGTTTTTCACCGTATATATGTGTTGTGTGTAATTTTGTATAAACAAAAACTAACAATGGTAACACCCTAAATGTTTTGTTTTCAACGTTGTTTTGACTCTCATCTACCATGACAACGTGAAGTAATCTTCATATATTTTTGTAAACTCTTCATTTACTGATTTACACTCATATTCTTTTCTTTCTTTCGCATGAGTGCAGTATCTTTCAAATGTTCGCTTTCTTCGCATAATTTCTCCAGAAATAATTAGCATATTAAAATATCGTATTTGAAGAAAAAACATATCATTGATAATGATAATATAGCTGAAAAAGATGGTGTTGCATCATTGTATGTAAACTATTCCAACTTCAAAGTTCATGCAACAGGGAAGGTCATCATGAATTGACAAAGAAGAATGCATAATGTAATTTTGTCATAACTTTGAACTGCTTAAGCTGTACAAAATTGTCTTTTAAGAAAAAAAAAAAAAAAAAAAAAAAAAACTAAATCATATTGATTTGCAATTTTATTTGGCTTCAGTTGATCGAAATTGTAATTTATAACTAGTTGGATATGAACGTCAATGATAATGCTTATTTATACAAGAATGATTTTACCAAATGCCCACTCATTTGTAGTGGATTACAGCATTATACATATATGTCAGGAGAGCGTGTTCAATATTCCGGCTAAGCTTTCCGCTTAAGCCTACCCCCAACATTTTGTGTTTTTCAATATGCAACATTTTCTGTTTTCATTGTCGTTCTGTGTTCTGGGTAACATAGATGCAAACATCATACATAAATGCATTTCTCCTATGTTTTTTTTCCTTTTGTTATAAAGAACTTTGAGTGTTGAAGTTTGATGATTATGTAGACTGGTCAGGCTGAAAATTCATTTTTAATAGCAACTCATACCTTCATGCCGTAGTTATGAAAGGCGCGCCACTGCGCGTAATCTCCAACAAATTTAAACTATTTATATTATTGCCACACCGAACTACGATGGGCAGTCAAAACCAAGATCTGCAAATTCGAAGCATACCGATATGAACTCGACTTGAACTCATTGGTCTTGGCTCCGGTCTAGTTGATCAAAATAAAATGAAAACCGATTCGATTAGGAAGATTAAACAAAAAAATGAATATATATATATATATATATATATATATATATATATATGCATTTTTAGTTTTATTACCAGTCAGACCTGAATCGCTCTATTCCAATTCAAGTTTGATCAAGATTTTAAATATACAAGTTAGACTCGACAAACTTCAACCTGACTAGAATCGAAGCATGCTAGGTCTGGTGCAGATTCGACCTAATGAGTTTAATTACTACATTTGCACCGAGCAACTAATCTCGAATGATCGCATTCTCCAAATTACATCTTGAATGAACTTCGAAATATCTTTTTTTACTTACTATTGCATCAAACAAATAATTCAAATGGGTGCTTTCTTCAAATTAATCTTCCATGGGTTACAAACTTTCTATTCCTTTATTGTCGTGTTGAGTAAATCGTCAATCAATATGAGATCGATGAACAAGATGCTGAAATTTATGAATCTGATGGTGCAGATTTTTAATTTTTTTTTATTATTGAGTCAGATTCAGGTTTACAGTTTATAAGTAATATGCACAATTATTTTGTATTACAGCTTTTGAAGATTATTGTGTTTGAAATTCTATGCTTATGATATTGTATTTGATGATCATTTTTGTAAATATTGATTTTTAAAATTAATTGATATATATACATATACATATATATATATATATACACACACACACACACACACATATACATACATACATACATGTATATATATATATATATATATATATTAAATTTAGAAAGAAAATTCTAAGCATGTGCAGTAAATTGGAAATGCGCGTCCCATTTGCCATGCCGTGTGTGACGGCTCTAGGGAGGCTTTGTGCCTTGTTGCTCTGTGTGCCATTAATAACTGCTTTACGTTCTTTCCAATAAATAAATTTTGTATGTTAAATAAAATAAAGGTTTTTTTTTCTTTGTTAAAAAAGTGCAAAACTTCTGCATTTCATACCACATAAGGGGAAAGAAAACATTTGCATCCATTGGTATTATAATTCTTGATGTACGCATCCATTGTTATTACGTGTTCTTGAGGCAAACTTTTGCAGTTCTATTACGGCATAATTGCATTCACTTGTGATACTTTTACACTTCATATTGCATAGCAAAATTTTCACATTTTTTTACACATTTAATTTGGCACATAATATCTACAATCCATCTTATGTAATGCAAATATTTTACACTCATCGTTGTTTCATGTACGTTCATCATTTGTACTTATTTCACAGGGCAAATGTTTCCCTTTCACACATTGTAAAATTTACGCACGTATAATATGAAGTGCAGACGTTTGCATACTTTTTCCCCTTTTCTTATCTTTAAATGAAGTTTGTGCACTCCTTCACATAATGCATGGGTTTCACATGCATGAAATTTTGACCAAGTTTTAACAGACGACATTCAGTTGATATTACTAAGTGCATAAAATTAATGACTCAACTGTGGAAAAGCCAAAAAGGATCCCCAGTCAGATTTGTCTTCCAGGCCTTAGAAGTCAAAAAGTTGGTCATATATAGCGACATCAACAGGATTTGATGTGGGAATCGAGATCGAAAAATAAAATAGAAATGACGACCTATTTCATATTGGTAAAAGTAAAAAAAATAGTTTTATACTCTAATAAGAACTTAAAAGGTTACTCGAGAAAACATTTAATGATGATGGTTATTTTTATGTTTTCCATTGCCGTGGTGCTTGTACTTAAAATTCTTTCTCTGTTTACGCTATTCTATCGTCTTGTTGTCAAGTTGATTTTTGAACTAGTCTTTCAAATATAGATGGTTTAAAATATTGAAAGAAGGTAGACTGCGACCGAAATGGTGTAAGAGGTAATCTGGAGTTCCCAACTATTCACACTTTGTATGTATGTGTTTGTATGCACGTATGATGAAGGTTCCATGAGATCTTTTAGTGCCCTCCCTCCTTAACTTCTCTTTTACATCTCAATTTGCGCAATTATAAACATCACAAAATTTTGAATTGTTTAAATCATTTTAAGGTCATTTCTATGTATAATTGGTCATATTAGTATTCCTGGCTAAATGTTATTAATGGTTAGGCATAACTTGTAATTTTGAATAGGCTAGAAATGTTAATATTATTGCATTTACTGTAAAGTCGATGATCATAACATGTAGTAAACGTCTTCAAATTTTCATAGCATTTGATATAATGTTGAATTCAAGATATAGAAGGATCCAAGGGAAGAAGGTTGACTACTGTAATTGTTAATTTTTTCAATACACAAATTCAAGATCTTTTGCAGTATTTCTAAACTTATTGCATTTTTCTTCTATATGGTACATTTATTTGAATTTTATTTTTGTAAAGAGCAAATATCTGTATTTCAATATGAATAAAATTTATATATAAATTTTAATTATTTATTATATCTTTAATAGTTGTTTTAATATCTTTGGTGTCATTGTGAACTACAAAAAATGCCTTCTGCATGTATTACTAGATCTTGACATCACTTAAAAATATGATCTTAATATTACTTAAAAATCGGATTTAATTAAAAAAAAACTACCAGTTCAAAACGGCGTTCATCTTTATCAATTAGTAATTGAAGTAAAAATCCAAATTAACCAAATATAAAATAAAATTGAACATTGCAACTTATAAATATTCATACTAACTAAATATGATTAAACATTTATGCAAATCATATTCTTTTAAATATGTAAAACGTGTACAATCCATAGAAAACCAACTCGGGCGAGAAGCATGTGCCGTAACACCCGTAATTTTGTTGGAAAGGATATAAAATTAAAATTTTGGAATGCAAAAAATAAAAATAGAAATACACGAAGCATTATATTGCTCGCGAGGCTAAGCCTCAAAGAGTCAAAACGTTAAGTTGTTAATTTCTTGGGCAAACTTAATCGAAAACTGTAAATATACACAATATAAATATTTAACTTCAAAAAATGCAGTCCTAATGATCCTTTATTATTTATTTATAAACTATAGCGAGTTGTTGACTTTATACGTACATATACGTATACATATACATACATATATATGCACGCATGCATATGCATATATGTACAAAGGATAAGGATTAGCTTCTCCTCACTTTTGCTACAACTCAAATCCTCCGATTTCAACCACGTGTTTCGTTTCAGATAACATTGTCGTCTCTTGAAATGACGAGCGTCTCTTTCTTGAAAGGTGACGCGTAAATCTCAAAAAGTTATGGTGTAAGTTGTTCAGGTAAACATTGAGGTGTAAGTTATTTTTGCTTTGTTATTATTAACTTTTAGTTAATAAATAAACTTAACAGTTCATCAAAAACTTTAAACATATACAGTATAAACACTAAATTTTAAAAAGTTCAGTCCTAATGATTCTTTATTATTCATTTGTAAAACTATACGTATGTATATCTATATGTGACATTTTTTTTCTTCCTCTTCTGTTTGTCTTCAACTTTTTTTTCTCTCTAGATTTTGGAAATTAAGCTATGAGTAACAATCATTTATATTAATATAACCAAGACTCATTCTACGGTGGATAAAATTTATAATGGGCTTCTAAAAAAAGGTATTCCAACTATAAGCTCCGTGTGAAACTTACTGCAAAAATAGAAAGTAAATTTATGTTTTGCGCAAGCACAAATTAAAATTTTCAAGCTGGTTTATAGTTGCAATATGTTTTGGTTGGAAGTCTAATTACAAAATTTGTCTTTCTACAAATAAGCTTCTCAAAAATGATGACACAAATATATCTCATTTGAACCTTGTTACAAAATAGTTTTCATTTTCAGTGGAAGTTGCAACTCGAAATCTGTGCATGTGCATTCACCGAATGCTCGCGTAGGAAGGTACATATGTGCATATATTGAACAGAAACGATCTAATATGTAATAAGGTTTAACTGAAGTCCATTTGTTCAAGTTTTTCGACTATGCTCGTTTGTTTATTTATAATGACCAACTCTGATTAATGTAGGGAATCGCGAGGCGGCTTGTGAAAGCTGCACTTCTGGAAGCAGCAAAGAAAAGGGAGATGAGGTACTCCGACCTTACCAAAATAGACCGTGGAGTTCGCCGCCATTTTCATGATGACATAACTGTAGTAGTTGTCTTTATCGACTCTGACCTTGTCGACTGCTCAACCTCGGCAAAAGCCCCAACTCTCTCTATCAGAGGAGCAGGAATAAATCTTCCTCCAAAAGCACTTGCCCCCTGTACTACCCCCACTGAGCTTGCCACCTCTTGAAATTCTGTAAATCCCACTGTAATGGATAATTTGCTAAGGAACCATCCTTATATATATATTTGAAATGTATTTTCTTATAAAATAGGAAGGTTGAGCTTACTTAGGATTTTTTCTTTTCTTTTCTCATTTGTTTTTTATAATCATCAGTGACCGTCTTTTTGTAAATACTGCTACTCATCCTTTGTAATCTAATTGTTCTTTTTTTCTTTCTTATAAATGAGAATCCGTTAATGGGGTTGTTTGATTAATAAAAGAGTGGTCTGTGTCAACCTTTGTTTGTTTTTTTTTTTTTTTTTTTTTTTTTTGTTTGTTTTTTTTTTTTTTTTATATTTTTTACTTGACTACACGCATTTGCTTATGAATTTATAATACATTGCCCAGTTGACAATTTTGGTTGAAGGTATAATAACATGCAAAATAAATTATAGTCGGTCCAGGTCCAGACTGTAACAATGAAGACATACATGTAATGTGATTTGATGAAGCACAGGAGAATATGGAAAGTGTAGTAAGAGATTTCATTTGTTGCTCAACCGATGGTTTTGTGCATCAAATACAGCTCATGGTTGCTATCATAGCCTAGAATGGAAATTCCTGTCCATGGATGAGTTTGTGATGTAAATGTAATATTACTAGACTTTTTCCTAGACCCAATGGATTTCCTTAGTGTGGGGGCTTTCCAAAACCGTCCCTCACTATCAAAAATTTATAAACATGACATAAGGAAACTGAAAATTCAATTTATTAAAACACTTAGATAGCCTTTGGTTTATTTTGTGTTTTTAGTTTTCAACGTTAATTATTGAAATTGTGAAGATTTGAAGTATAACGGAGATGACGGATTAAAGACGAAGGGAGCGACGGAGGGGACGGGAGAAGGTGGATGAATGAATTTATTATTGTCTTTTCGTTGTTTCTTAAAATATGAAAAATAATAAAAAGTTTTTTTTTGTTTTGTGTGTTAACTTCGTTTTGCAAAACAATCATTTTTCACGATATGTGTATGTCGTTCGTATTTTTTTTTGTGCAAAAACTCAAAACTGTAAACCGAACACGTGCAGTTTTTAGATTATTCAGTTTAGAATCACATAATCAATTAGATAAATATAAATAAACATAGCAATGAAAGCAGTAAAATAGAAACTAAGAAGACATTGTTCGAATTTTTAATCTTGTCTTTATTCCAATGTTTTGTACAGAATTTGCTTTGAAGGTGGCAAGGACATATGCATACAACTTTTGCTTTGAAGCAGGCAGTAAATACACCTTGACTTCCTATGGATGGTAGGACATGTATCATCTCGTGAATTTGGGATGGTCAAAAATACCTATAGAATCATGACTTTCCACGGGTGATGGATACACTTATATAATTCAAATGGTAGCGTAGTAATTCTGCAATAAAACGTATATTTCAATTACAAAATCTCATAGTTTCCAATACACATCATTTTGACTTCCCGTAGAAGTTTATAATTAAGTCTGAATTAAAGAGTTCAAGTAAAATTTATTTATTTATTTTAAAATCCATCTTTTGTGGTTTACAAATCCAAGAAGAACGGGAGCGAAAGAAAGTGGAATACACGCGCGCGCGCGCGCACACACACACATATATATATATATATATATATATATATATATATATATATATATATATATATATATATATGTGTGCGCGCGCGCGCGCGTTTGTGCAGATTTGAAAAAAAACATCATGTATAAAGTTGCTATGGAAATTCTTGTTTGGTTTTTCTATGTGGAGTAAATGGATGCTGGTTAAGTAATGTAATGACAAATCCTTTTGGAACATGAAGATAGATAATAATGCTTCTAGTTCGTGGAAAACCATGCTGAGATTGAGAACTTCAGGTGTTCAATTGTTTAATAAAGTGCTTGTGAATGGTTCCAGTACTCTTCTTTGGTTAGAACCATGGATAAACTGTAAATGTCTTGTAGACATGATTGGAGTTTCAAGGTTTCAAGCTATTGGTAATAAAGTGCTTGTGAATGGTTCCAGTACTCTTCTTTGGTTAGAACCATGGATAAACTGTAAATGTCTTGTAGACATGATTGGAGTTTCAAGGTTTCAAGCTATTGGTAATAAGACTGAATTGGTTTCAACAGTAATTAAGAATGGTATAATAGTTGGAATGAAACACGCAGGAACTCGAGAGGTTTTGCAACAGGTTGATGAGGTTAAGCTTGATGATAGAAATATTGAGGATCATTATGTACGGGGTGAAGGTGGTGAATTTAGTTTTCACAAAGCATGGGAGAAGATAAGAGATAAACTGGTAGGATTGAATTGTTATAAGGTGATTTGGCATGGTAAGAATGCAAGGAGAATGTTGTTCATTTCATATTTGGCAGTGAATAAAAGATTATACACGAGAGATAGGTTGAAAGCTTTTGGTATGACAGATGATTCAAAATGTTTGTTGTGTGATTTTCCTGAAGAGTCTGCTAGGCACCTCTTCTTCTCTTGTGATTATGCGAAGTTTGTGTGGAGTTCTTTAGCAATGAAGCTGGGGATTGTAATGGAAGATATGTCATTGGTAAATATAGCAGATAGAATATTGGATGTTTTTAGAGATAAGGATCAGTGTTTTGACATTGCTTGTGCAGTTTTTGCGTGTGCAGTGTACCAAATATGGCTTGAGAGGAATGCAGTGTTATATGGTAAAGGTAAAGTGGCGAAAGAAGTTAGAGTCAAAATGATTGAGAAAGAAGTGTATTATTTGGTGAACAACAATGGTAGTATAACGAAGAGCACCCAAGTGAAGACGGATTTCCTGAAGCTTTGGGGAGTGGATTTATTAGATACGGGTTAACTTGTTGTATAATGTTTGCTGTGTTGTTGAGAGGGGTTGTGTGAGTTGTAATGATTGAACTGTTGACGATTGTATTGTTAATATATGAAATATATATGTGCTCTTTTTCCTTATGTCGCACCCATTTAGGTTGGGGGGGGGGGCTTAAGGTTTTGATGAGACATATATATGAAGTATATGATTGGTTTTTGCAATATAGTGAACCAATATTTTTTTTTCTAAATATATGTATGTATGTATGTATGTAAAGTGATAAGAGGACTTGATCACAAGGTACAGTGGAATAAAAAAAATGTATGAGAATTCTTATAAAAGTTAATTTTTCAAAGCCATTAATTACATGAAAAAAAAGGAATATATGTATATCGATAAAGAGGAAAAATGATATGTTTATTTGTTAAAATCCAAAAGTCACGTTATGAGTTAGTATGTCGATGCATGCTTTATGGATATGTCGATGTATTCATGTTGATTTAAAACAAGACATATCCACAATTACAATGTCGATACATATTCATAAGGTTGTCAACATATGCCAGTTGATTTTTGAATTTTTTTATGAAAGCTACTTTAAACTTCATAACTTTTAGAACAATGCTGCAATTTTGTAAAAGATTCTAAGGATAAAACTGGTGATATTTAAAAAGAGAAATTTCAAAATGATGTGTTACCTAGGTCTTTAACAAATATTTCTTAAAATCTATAAATATAACCCTTGCTAATTGGTCATCTTATAGTCTTCTAGTATTTGTTCCTTAAGTCTCTTGCTCCCTCCTAGTCTTGTCCGTGAATCTTATATATATATATATATATATATATATATATATACACACACACACACACATATATATATATATATACACACACACACACACACACATATATATATATATATATTCCCTTAGTCTTATTCTTATGTCCTTAGCACGGAATCCTCTTGGCTTTCTTGATCCATTATTGGTGTATAATGTATATGTACTTGTATATCTGTGTAATAGTTTTGACCAGTACGTATGTATTTCCTACACTATAGTCCACACAACTTAAACATTATTAGTCGTAATATTATGTGGTTATTTCCATCAAAATCAATATATATGATATCAACAATCTTCCTTTTTTTTTATTGATGATGACAACCACTTAAAATATTTTTTATATGAAATGTAGCAATGTTAAATTAACTTTATTTTGACCGACCTTAAATTTATTATCCTCCGTGCTCCCCCACAAACTAATGATATATTTCTATAACAACCCTCTTTGGAACGTGTAATGACCCGCATTTTTACCAGTTTATATTTGAATATTTAAATCAGTTTAAATATTGAATTTGTAAAATAAGTGGATTTATATATTAATTAAAACGAAGTTGAACATATAAAAATATATATTAATTATAATCGAGCTCATAACGACGCTGTAGTTCGTAATTTAACGTTTTGAACTTCAACTGAGTGTACATGACTCGTTATAAATCAGATTTCTGCGAAATAAGAAACATTGGAATCTGTTGAACTGTATCTTTCTAACAGAAGTGAAATATTGAGATTTCGTCGTATAGATAGCAAGATATGTCAAAATCAAATATTCAGAAAGTCGCTGTAAAATCGTTTATCGACCGTAACGGTTTATTTGATATAACTAAATATCGGTTTCGAATTTAGACAAGGTTCTTTTGAGACGTAGTTGTAATTTAATTTTTAGAATTTTACTATAATTTTTAATGAATTAAATACGCAACTTTTTATAGCGAGTATTTTGCACCCTATATCGATATTTTGGGGTTTCACAATATGAGTTAAACCACCGATATTATTATATTTTTGGGATCGTTGCACCACGCTGGACACGACCGTATTCTTATATCTGTCCGTATCCCGATGATGTTTTACGTAATGAGTACGCCAAACAACCGCTTATCTGTTTTCACTATTATAATGTAAGCTCAGACAAGACCTATTGAAATAAGACCATGGCAAACGCTGGTACTCGCACATGCTATCGCTATTTTCATTTCAGCTATAGCTATTTTCCCATCTGAAATCCTAGCATGTACCAGTTCAGTGCACATGCTATACATGTCCAATCCCATCCTATATTCTCAACATCACGCACAGCTATACAAAGAAGTGTACCAAGCCTAGCCTATGTATGTTCTTTTCAGCAGATGGAACCTTGCCGACCAAGTATGCAGATGTCTACCCACTCTTTCACTTCCTAAATGCACAGCTAAAGTAAATTCTGTAAACAACATACCCACCTTAATACAAGAACAAGAAGTCCACACAACACATGGCATGTCGTCTATACTATTAATCTATACGCCTACATGCCTGCAAGATGTCTGAAAATATTTAATATGGCACATGCGAACAGTAAGCCTACATTGAAAAATATGTCTACCCTACTCACCTATGCCTTGGGTACCAAGGAATTCACATCTATATATATACGTGAGCAAAAATTATTGTTTCAGAGCAAAAATAGAAAAGCCAAAATAAAAACCTTCCTCATTTTTGTCCATTTCTCTTTATCCACCGAAATAAATACAACAACATCCTCTTTTTCCTACTTCATTCTTTTGCCTTGCGTAAGTTCTGGGAAAGCTCGGTGCGTACGTGAGTGATGGTGACAGTGGGATGATGGGGGACGTGTCGCGGATGGTCCAGCGTCGGTGGAAGGGGACTGTTAGTGGAGTTAAATGGAGATGGGGTAGTTGCCGTTCGAAGTGGTGTTAAAGGTTTCAAAACGTGAAGAGGGGACAGGTGGAGTACTGGGCAAAAACGTGTATGTTAGAGCAGGAAAGGGTAAAAGAAGAAGGTGAGCAATGGATGTTAAGGAAAGGGTAGGCTTTACAGGATGAGGTGGAGTACCCAACTGCATGGGCGATAAGCATGGGACGGACTTTGTGTTGAGATGACGGGTCTTGAAAAAAGAAGGGCTGGCGAACCTATGTGATGACGGAGGTCGAGTTCGAGTGGTGTCCAAGGTCGGAGTCTCGGAGATAGATGAAAGGTACGGCCGTGACTTGGGAAATAATGGAAGACTCCATTCGTTTCATGTACCTGTAGAGGGGGGGTTCAAAATACTCGCCACGTACAGAAGGTATCGGTAGAATTATGGTCGTTAAGGAACATAAATGGCATGATAAATGGTAATCAAGTATAAGGGGGAAACGCTAGTGGGAGTTGGTGAAGTAACGGTGATGAAGATGGAGTGGTGGGCCTGTCATGTACCGATGGGAGGCGTAACGGTGTACTCGATGACAAAATAGTGGAGTCTGGTTTTTGTTTCTAGTAGTCGGAGGCTTTACAAATCAGGGAAAGCAGAATAAGGACGGCATGGGTACAACTAACATCGAACACGTTTGGATGGAAAATAAATAATGGACGATATTAGAACCGCGAACAGTCCGATCTGATGGGATTGTACGGACACGGGCTACGTTATGAAGTTGGTACGGAACCATTTGGAGCTCATCAGGAATTATGACAGAATTAAACCAAAGAATCCAAATCAACCGACGCAAATCGTTATTTAACGGTTAACGCGCCAAAGTGAGTAAATTCACTGACTCTGATTTATTTTAAAATATTTTAATATTGGTTAAATGTTGTGTGATGGTCGTTTCAGTAGATTACAATTAAATGGGTTGAAAAATATATTATTGCATATGTACACATCATTGGTTGGATATTGATTTGACTAACATCTGTGGATGTAAGAAACCGGTTGGGGGAATCCAACCGGATTCCTATATATTTATATGTACCGTTTGTTTTATATGCACTGTTTGAACCCATATGACATTTAAACCCAGTATGATATTGATGTTGAATGAAAATTCAACAATGATTCTGATTTAATCAACAGACGGTATCGGTTAAGAAAATGGTAGCAGACGACCGTAAATGCATCTCTTTGTTAAGACGTTGAATTGTCATCAGTCGAATCAACGAGGTTAAATTTATTAAAATTATATTTTTATAATTAAGGCAAGGTTTTAAAATTATAATAGAAGTTCTATTATAAATTAACACTTTGTAGTTACTTTTATATAGTAAATATGAACAATTGTTTTAGACATTCTATATAAGGTTATAAGGAGATAAAGGTTGTAAATTATCCTATGAGCAAATCTTTTTTTTGATAATGAAGAAGTAAATTGTTTTACTTAAGCAGTGAATGATTATTATTTAATTTTTAAAGAAATTGTTTCTTAAATGAATTTCATTTAAGATGGCATGGAGTTGTAATGGTATGTTACTTGAATTAAGTATAACAATTCAAGTAAAAAAAGTAAAACGACTAAAGATAGAACGTAAATGCGTTTTGCTAAAGAAGTTATAAATGGAATTATGTAAAGATTTTTGTAACGAAAAGAGATATCAAGATTTTTGTAATGAAAAGAGATGTCAAGAATTTGTAACGGGAAAAGGTGTTGAGATTAATTATAAAGTGGAATATAGTAGCATATTGCAAGTCTCAGAACTATAGCAGTAAAGTAACGCTGTTGACTAGGCTTAAGCGTGACTGTTATGTCAAGATTAGTTATAAAGGGATATAGCAGCGTATAGCTAGTTTGAACTGTAACGATAAATGAAACGCTGTTAACCAAACTTAAGCGTGATGTTGATATACAGTAGCATTTCCTAGGGAAGGGAAACAGCTTGTTTTGAAATTCACTTATTCAAAAGTAATAAGTAATGACGTTTATCCAAAGAAATATAAGAATGAATGTTAAATAAAAAGTGCCTGTGATTTGTGTGATATTGGTTGTACATTGAATGGATGTTGTTTTTACTTCGATAGTTAAACAACCGACTATCGAAGTGTTTTGACCATCGTTGTCAATTCGGAGAGACCGGTTGGATATATTATCCGAGAACCACTCCGTATAGGCATAAGCGCTGCAAATTATGCTGAAGAAAATTGAAGACGGAGTGGAATGCAAGGGTCGTTCTGTTTCAGAATGGTGTTTTCTGTTTGTCCAGACCCAGGACAACTTGTATGGACGAATGTCTGACAGAGTATTCCTAACGGTCACATAAGACGATCTTTTCAAGGTATTACGTCTGGTGGCGGAGAAATTCGTTTCTCTTAGCTTTTATATACCCGTAATATTTTTGGGAAGATCAACTAGTGATTTGACGGGTTTGACGATGTGGCATTCAAAGTGTATGATGGCCAGATGTTCTAAAAGGTAGGCGTAGCCTCAAGCTTCACAACCGGGAAATGACAAAAATCGGGCGGGCAGCATGGCTATGTGGGTCGCTCCCATTAGGGTGTATAATCACCTATCTAGAGAAATTCCTTTTGTTTCTAAATCTATCGATTCTGCCCATTCGGGAACGGTGGTTTGAGTCCAACCGTTGGTGATATACATTCGATACACTCAAGCGAAATGAGTGGTCGGTCATGTGAGGGCCGGGTTGCAAGATGTTCTTGTTGAACCCAGTGTATTTGCCTCTAGAGATACATCATCGGAAGGTGGTCCCATACCTTGTCAAGTTGGAATCCAATCTCCAATAAGCGCCCCGCGGTTTTTGATTTTATACTATGTATGTAGAGCGTGAGATGCAAGCGTTCTACTATTTGGTTATTTACTTGATTAGACATTATTATAATATCACTGGATTTTGATATCAAAGTGTTTTGGATTATAGTAAGGTAAAAACCGTCCATGTTTATGTGTGGGTTGGTCTTACTATTATCCTTTTTGTTTCAAAAAGGATTTTCAAAGTTAAACCATATGGTTGGAATTTACTCACACCAGTCCCATGACTGACCCAGAGTTTATTTTGTTTGTTTTGCCCTAAACTCTTGGGTGCCCAAATTTGTACGGGCAGTCAAGTGTTTCAGGCTTTACAGATTCACTTGGAGGAGCTTGAAGACGAAGTTTCCACTATTGATTATTTAGAGTTATTTCCGCTGTATCAAATGTTATGTTGTACTCTGATATGGTATGTATACACAAAACAGATTTGTATTTCAAAGTTATGTTATATAATATATTTTATCCGTTCCGCTGTGAGATTCGTGTTACTCTGATTATGCTCAGTTGTGTTCTTCTTCTTCTTCTTCTTCTTCTTCTATTCTATTAGTTCTATCTTTTCTATCTCACCCTCTAAATTCTTTCTATTAATGATCAGGTATTTTCGATGTCTGAACAGTCGACGCTGGGTTTTGTGTTGATTTTCGGAGTCGAAAATTCCGGGTCGTTACAGTTGGTATCAGAGCTAAAGGTTAAGTGATTACCTTGGCTCTGTGGCGTGACTCAGTAGAGATGGGATTAGTAATACCCTAGATTGAGTTTGAGTGTATATATATGAGCGCGTATTTGTAAATTGATTTAAAAACTCTTTTATATTGTGTTGATTGATCTGTTGAGTGGTATATGAATTCCAGATCGACGCGTTTAGCTGACGAGGTCGATAGGGATTTATAAACGCTTGGATAGAGAATTTCGACATAGTATTGTGTTGAAAGAGGGTAAATGAAATAATTTTACCCGAAGTATATTTTGGTATAAAAGTATATATATTTTGAGATTATCAAATATATATTAAATGTGTTGGTTGGAATTATAATCAAATAAGGTTATAATTGAATTGGTTATAAATAACCAATAAAAATTCACATAAGTATAATTCAGGTGAATTGAATCTGAATTTAAAACCAGAATGAGATTTAAACTCTGGAAATTTGGAAAAGTATTTGTACATGGATATGAACTGTATGTATGGAGATTCTAAAATCCTGGGGAGATTTTAAATGTTTTCCAAGTATTATTAAAGATCTTTTGAAATAATTTCAAAAGGGAAAGCATTTGAGCATGAGTTTTGGAAATAATATAGTATTGAACTCACTTTGATCGCTGGGAAATAAATTCCGATGATGAAGTCGACCATTATCGGTGTTCATTTTCGAGTTTTAAGTGACGGATTACTACCAAAGATTTTGTTTTGAAATAAGTTGTTCGGAAATTCAAATGTTTTGAATTGCTATGTTTTGAATATATATGTATATGATTTCAAACAGATTTTGAGAAAAACCCTGGGAATTTGAATTTTGAAATAAAGATTTAACTTATAAAGTGATTAAAATGATAAAAGTAGAGTTTAACTTAAAACTAAGTTAAATAAATTTGGAATTTGAATTGAAGCCGATTAAGTAAAAATCGTGTTGGAGTAGAATTTAATGTGATGAAGAAATAGAGTGAATTTGTGAAAGAAGATAGAATATTGAAATTTAACTGGAACCAGTTAAATGGAAATTATATTCGATGAAAATGATATTGGAATAGAACTGGAATTGAACTGTAGCCAGTTAAGTAGGAAACTGCATTAGAATATAATTCAACCTGGTGAAGTAATTGATTAAGATTTTGGATTGGAGCCATGCTTGGTTATGGAATTGGGGTTTGAATTGAAATATTTGGCTTAGTAAAAGTGAAAGATTGGTTTGGGAATGGATTGATGAGAGATCAACCAAGGATTGAGTTATGGGGATATGAATATAAGGAATTTCAACCGAGCAGGGTGTGAGGAGTTAGAATTGGAACATCTCCACTTCTTAGCAATTTCGAGGACGAAATTATTTTAAGGGGGAAGGAATGTAATGACCCGCATTTTACCAGTTTATATTTGAATATTTAAATCAGTTTAAATATTGAATTTGTAAAATAAGTGGATTTATATATTAATTAAAACGAAGTTGAACATATAAAAATATATATTAATTATAATCGAGCTCATAACGACGCTGCAGTTCGTAATTTAACGTTTTGAACTTCAACTGAGTGTACATGACTCGTTATAAATCAGATTTCTGCGAAATAAGAAACATTGGAATCTGTTGAACTGTATCTTTCTAACAGAAGTGAAATATTGAGATTTCGTCGTATAGATAGCAAGATATGTCAAAATCAAATATTCAGAAAGTCGCTGTAAAATCGTTTATCGACCGTAACGGTTTATTTGATATAACTAAATATTGGTTTCGAATTTAGACAAGGTTCTTTTGAGACGTAGTTGTAATTTAATTTTTAGAATTTTACTATAATTTTTAATGAATTAAATACGCAACTTTTTATAGCGAGTATTTTGCACCCTATATCGATATTTTGGGGTTTCACAATATGAGTTAAACCACCGATATTATTATATTTTTGGGATCGTTGCACCACGCTGGACATGACCGTATTCTTATATCTGTCCGTATCCCGATGATGTTTTACGTAATGAGTACGCCAAACAACCGCTTATCTGTTTTCACTATTATAATGTAAGCTCAGACAAGACCTATTGAAATAAGACCATGGCAAACGTTGGTACTCGCACATGCTATCGCTATTTTCATTTCAGCTATAGCTATTTTCCCATCTGAAATCCTAGCATGTACCAGTTCAGTGCACATGCTATACATGTCCAATCCCATCCTATATTCTCAACATCACGCACAGCTATACAAAGAAGTGTACCAAGCCTAGCCTATGTATGTTCTTTTCAGCAGATGGAACCTTGCCGACCAAGTATGCAGATGTCTACCCACTCTTTCACTTCCTAAATGCACAGCTAAAGTAAATTCTGTAAACAACATACCCACCTTAATACAAGAACAAGAAGTCCACACAGCACATGGCATGTCGTCTATACTATTAATCTATACGCCTACATGCCTGCAAGATGTCTGAAAATATTTAATATGGCACATGCGAACAGTAAGCCTACATTGAAAAATATGTCTACCCTACTCACCTATGCCTTGGGTACCAAGGAATTCACATCTATATATATACGTGAGCAAAAATTATTGTTTCAGAGCAAAAATAGAAAAGCCAAAATAAAAACCTTCCTCATTTTTGTCCATTTCTCTTTATCCACCGAAATAAATACAACAACATCCTCTTTTTCCTACTTCATTCTTTTGCCTTGCGTAAGTTCTGGGAAAGCTCGGTGCGTACGTGAGTGATGGTGACAGTGGGATGATGGGGGACGTGTCGCGGATGGTCCAGCGTCGGTGGAAGGGGACTGTTAGTGGAGTTAAATGGAGATGGGGTAGTTGCCGTTCGAAGTGGTGTTAAAGGTTTCAAAACGTGAAGAGGGGACAGGTGGAGTACTGGGCAAAAACGTGTATGTTAGAGCAGGAAAGGGTAAAAGAAGAAGGTGAGCAATGGATGTTAAGGAAAGGGTAGGCTTTACAGGATGAGGTGGAGTACCCAACTGCATGGGCGATAAGCATGGGACGGACTTTGTGTTGAGATGACGGGTCTTGAAAAAAGAAGGGCTGGCGAACCTATGTGATGACGGAGGTCGAGTTCGAGTGGTGTCCAAGGTCGGAGTCTCGGAGATAGATGAAAGGTACGGCCGTGACTTGGGAAATAATGGAAGACTCCATTCGTTTCATGTACCTGTAGAGGGGGGGTTCAAAATACTCGCCACGTACAGAAGGTATCGGTGGAATTATGGTCGTTAAGGAACATAAATGGCATGATAAATGGTAATCAAGTATAAGGGGGAAACGCTAGTGGGAGTTGGTGAAGTAACGGTGATGAAGATGGAGTGGTGGGCCTGTCATGTACCGATGGGAGGCGTAACGGTGTACTCGATGACAAAATAGTGGAGTCTGGTTTTTGTTTCTAGTAGTCGGAGGCTTTACAAATCAGGGAAAGCAGAATAAGGACGGCATGGGTACAACTAACATCGAACACGTTTGGATGGAAAATAAATAATGGACGATATTAGAACCGCGAACAGTCCGATCTGATGGGATTGTACGGACACGGGCTACGTTATGAAGTTGGTACGGAACCATTTGGAGCTCATCAGGAATTATGACAGAATTAAACCAAAGAATCCAAATCAACCGACGCAAATCGTTATTTAACGGTTAACGCGCCAAAGTGAGTAAATTCACTGACTCTGATTTATTTTAAAATATTTTAATATTGGTTAAATGTTGTGTGATGGTCGTTTCAGTAGATTACAATTAAATGGGTTGAAAAATATATTATTGCATATGTACACATCATTGGTTGGATATTGATTTGACTAACATCTGTGGATGTAAGAAACCGGTTGGGGGAATCCAACCGGATTCCTATATATTTATATGTACCGTTTGTTTTATATGCACTGTTTGAACCCATATGACATTTAAACCCAGTATGATATTGATGTTGAATGAAAATTCAACAATGATTCTGATTTAATCAACAGACGGTATCGGTTAAGAAAATGGTAGCAGACGACCGTAAATGCATCTCTTTGTTAAGACGTTGAATTGTCATCAGTCGAATCAACGAGGTTAAATTTATTAAAATTATATTTTTATAATTAAGGCAAGGTTTTAAAATTATAATAGAAGTTCTATTATAAATTAACACTTTGTAGTTACTTTTATATAGTAAATATGAACAATTGTTTTAGACATTCTATATAAGGTTATAAGGAGATAAAGGTTGTAAATTATCCTATGAGCAAATCTTTTTTTTGATAATGAAGAAGTAAATTGTTTTACTTAAGCAGTGAATGATTATTATTTAATTTTTAAAGAAATTGTTTCTTAAATGAATTTCATTTAAGATGGCATGGAGTTGTAATGGTATGTTACTTGAATTAAGTATAACAATTCAAGTAAAAAAAGTAAAACGACTAAAGATAGAACGTAAATGCGTTTTGCTAAAGAAGTTATAAATGGAATTATGTAAAGATTTTTGTAACGAAAAGAGATATCAAGATTTTTGTAATGAAAAGAGATGTCAAGAATTTGTAACGGGAAAAGGTGTTGAGATTAATTATAAAGTGGAATATAGTAGCATATTGCAAGTCTCAGAACTATAGCAGTAAAGTAACGCTGTTGACTAGGCTTAAGCGTGACTGTTATGTCAAGATTAGTTATAAAGGGATATAGCAGCGTATAGCTAGTTTGAACTGTAACGATAAATGAAACGCTGTTAACCAAACTTAAGCGTGATGTTGATATACAGTAGCATTTCCTAGGGAAGGGAAACAGCTTGTTTTGAAATTCACTTATTCAAAAGTAATAAGTAATGACGTTTATCCAAAGAAATATAAGAACGAATGTTAAATAAAAAGTGCCTGTGATTTGTGTGATATTGGTTGTACATTGAATGGATGTTGTTTTTACTTCGATAGTTAAACAACCGACTATCGAAGTGTTTTGACCATCGTTGTCAATTCGGAGAGACCGGTTGGATATATTATCCGAGAACCACTCCGTATAGGCATAAGCGCTGCAAATTATGCTGAAGAAAATTGAAGACGGAGTGGAATGCAAGGGTCGTTCTATTTCAGAATGGTGTTTTCTGTTTGTCCAGACCCAGGACAACTTGTATGGATGAATGTCTGACAGAGTATTCCTAACGGTCACATAAGACGATCTTTTCAAGGTATTACGTCTGGTGGCGGAGAAATTCGTTTCTCTTAGCTTTTATATACCCGTAATATTTTTGGGAAGATCAACTAGTGATTTGACGGGTTCGACGATGTGGCATTCAAAGTGTATGATGGCCAGATGTTCTAAAAGGTAGGCGTAGCCTCAAGCTTCACAACCGGGAAATGACAAAAATCGGGCGGGCAGCATGGCTATGTGGGTCGCTCCCATTAGGGTGTATAATCACCTATCTAGAGAAATTCCTTTTGTTTCTAAATCTATCGATTCTGCCCATTCGGGAACGGTGGTTTGAGTCCAACCGTTGGTGATATACATTCGATACACTCAAGCGAAATGAGTGGTCGGTCATGTGAGGGCCGGGTTGCAAGATGTTCTTGTTGAACCCAGTGTATTTGCCTCTAGAGATACATCATCGGAAGGTGGTCCCATACCTTGTCAAGTTGGAATCCAATCTCCAATAAGCGCCCCGCGGTTTTTGATTTTATACTATGTATGTAGAGCGTGAGATGCAAGCGTTCTACTATTTGGTTATTTACTTGATTAGACATTATTATAATATCACTGGATTTTGATATCAAAGTGTTTTGGATTATAGTAAGGTAAAAACCGTCCATGTTTATGTGTGGGTTGGTCTTACTATTATCCTTTTTGTTTCAAAAAGGATTTTCAAAGTTAAACCATATGGTTGGAATTTACTCACACCAGTCCCATGACTGACCCAGAGTTTATTTTGTTTGTTTTGCCCTAAACTCTTGGGTGCCCAAATTTGTACGGGCAGTCAAGTGTTTCAGGCTTTACAGATTCACTTGGAGGAGCTTGAAGGCGAAGTTTCCACTATTGATTATTTAGAGTTATTTCCGCTGTATCAAATGTTATGTTGTACTCTGATATGGTATGTATACACAAAACAGATTTGTATTTCAAAGTTATGTTATATAATATATTTTATCCGTTCCGCTGTGAGATTCGTGTTACTCTGATTATGCTCAGTTGTGTTCTTCTTCCTCTTCTTCTATTCTATTAGTTCTATCTTTTCTATCTCACCCTCTAAATTCTTTCTATTAATGATCAGGTATTTTCGATGTCTGAACAGTCGACGCTGGGTTTTGTGTCGATTTTCGGAGTCGAAAATTCCGGGTCGTTACAGTTGGTATCAGAGCTAAAGGTTAAGTGATTACCTTGGCTCTGTGGCGTGACTCAGTAGAGATGGGATTAGTAATACCCTAGATTGAGTTTGAGTGTATATATATGAGCGCGTATTTGTAAATTGATTTAAAAACTCTTTTATATTGTGTTGATTGATCTGTTGAGTGGTATATGAATTCCAGATCGACGCGTTTAGCTGACGAGGTCGATAGGGATTTATAAACGCTTGGATAGAGAATTTCGACATAGTATTGTGTTGAAAGAGGGTAAATGAAATAATTTTACCCGAAGTATATTTTGGTATAAAAGTATATATATTTTGAGATTATCAAATATATATTAAATGTGTTGGTTGGAATTATAATCAAATAAGGTTATAATTGAATTGGTTATAAATAACCAATAAAAATTCACATAAGTATAATTCAGGTGAATTGAATCTGAATTTAAAACCAGAATGAGATTTAAACTCTGGAAATTTGGAAAAGTATTTGTACATGGATATGAACTGTATGTATGGAGATTCTAAAATCCTGGGGAGATTTTAAATGTTTTCCAAGTATTATTAAAGATCTTTTGAAATAATTTCAAAAGGGAAAGCATTTGAGCATGAGTTTTGGAAATAATATAGTATTGAACTCACTTTGATCGCTGGGAAATAAATTCCGATGATGAAGTCGACCATTATCGGTGTTCATTTTCGAGTTTTAAGTGACGGATTACTACCAAAGATTTTGTTTTGAAATAAGTTGTTCGGAAATTCAAATGTTTTGAATTGCTATGTTTTGAATATATATGTATATGATTTCAAACAGATTTTGAGAAAAACCTTGGGAATTTGAATTTTGAAATAAGGATTTAACTTATAAAGTGATTAAAATGATAAAAGTAGAGTTTAACTTAAAACTAAGTTAAATAAATTTGGAATTTGAATTGAAGCCGATTAAGTAAAAATCGTGTTGGAGTAGAATTTAATGTGATGAAGAAATAGAGTGAATTTGTGAAAGAAGATAGAATATTGAAATTTAACTGGAACCAGTTAAATGGAAATTATATTCGATGAAAATGATATTGGAATAGAACTGGAATTGAACTGTAGCCAGTTAAGTAGGAAACTGCATTAGAATATAATTCAACCTGGTGAAGTAATTGATTAAGATTTTGGATTGGAGCCATGCTTGGTTATGGAATTGGGGTTTGAATTGAAATATTTGGCTTAGTAAAAGTGAAAGATTGGTTTGGGAATGGATTGATGAGAGATCAACCAAGGATTGAGTTATGGGGATATGAATATAAGGAATTTCAACCGAGCAGGGTGTGAGGAGTTAGAATTGGAACATCTCCACTTCTTAGCAATTTCGAGGACGAAATTATTTTAAGGGGGAAGGAATGTAATGACCCGCATTTTTACCAGTTTATATTTGAATATTTAAATCAGTTTAAATATTGAATTTGTAAAATAAGTGAATTTATATATTAATTAAAACGAAGTTGAACATATAAAAATATATATTAATTATAATCGAGCTCATAACGACGCTGCAGTTCGTAATTTAACGTTTTGAACTTCAACTGAGTGTACATGACTCGTTATAAATCAGATTTCTGCGAAATAAGAAACATTGGAATCTGTTGAACTGTATCTTTCTAACAGAAGTGAAATATTGAGATTTCGTCGTATAGATAGCAAGATATGTCAAAATCAAATATTCAGAAAGTCGCTGTAAAATCGTTTATCGACCGTAACGGTTTATTTGATATAACTAAATATCGGTTTCGAATTTAGACAAGGTTCTTTTGAGACGTAGTTGTAATTTAATTTTTAGAATTTTACTATAATTTTTAATGAATTAAATACGCAACTTTTTATAGCGAGTATTTTGCACCCTATATCGATATTTTGGGGTTTCACAATATGAGTTAAACCACCGATATTATTATATTTTTGGGATCGTTGCACCACGCTGGACACGACCGTATTCTTATATCTGTCCGTATCCCGATGATGTTTTACGTAATGAGTACGCCAAACAACCGCTTATCTGTTTTCACTATTATAATGTAAGCTCAGACAAGACCTATTGAAATAAGACCATGGCAAACGCTGGTACTCGCACATGCTATCGCTATTTTCATTTCAGCTATAGCTATTTTCCCATCTGAAATCCTAGCATGTACCAGTTCAGTGCACATGCTATACATGTCCAATCCCATCCTATATTCTCAACATCACGCACAGCTATACAAAGAAGTGTACCAAGCCTAGCCTATGTATGTTCTTTTCAGCAGATGGAACCTTGCCGACCAAGTATGCAGATGTCTACCCACTCTTTCACTTCCTAAATGCACAGCTAAAGTAAATTCTGTAAACAACATACCCACCTTAATACAAGAACAAGAAGTCCACACAGCACATGGCATGTCGTCTATACTATTAATCTATACGCCTACATGCCTGCAAGATGTCTGAAAATATTTAATATGGCACATGCGAACAGTAAGCCTACATTGAAAAATATGTCTACCCTACTCACCTATGCCTTGGGTACCAAGGAATTCACATCTATATATATACGTGAGCAAAAATTATTGTTTCAGAGCAAAAATAGAAAAGCCAAAATAAAAACCTTCCTCATTTTTGTCCATTTCTCTTTATCCACCGAAATAAATACAACAACATCCTCTTTTTCCTACTTCATTCTTTTGCCTTGCGTAAGTTCTGGGAAAGCTCGGTGCGTACGTGAGTGATGGTGACAGTGGGATGATGGGGGACGTGTCGCGGATGGTCCAGCGTCGGTGGAAGGGGACTGTTAGTGGAGTTAAATGGAGATGGGGTAGTTGCCGTTCGAAGTGGTGTTAAAGGTTTCAAAACGTGAAGAGGGGACAGGTGGAGTACTGGGCAAAAACGTGTATGTTAGAGCAGGAAAGGGTAAAAGAAGAAGGTGAGCAATGGATGTTAAGGAAAGGGTAGGCTTTACAGGATGAGGTGGAGTACCCAACTGCATGGGCGATAAGCATGGGACGGACTTTGTGTTGAGATGACGGGTCTTGAAAAAAGAAGGGCTGGCGAACCTATGTGATGACGGAGGTCGAGTTCGAGTGGTGTCCAAGGTCGGAGTCTCGGAGATAGATGAAAGGTACGGCCGTGACTTGGGAAATAATGGAAGACTCCATTCGTTTCATGTACCTGTAGAGGGGGGGTTCAAATTACTCGCCACGTACAGAAGGTATCGGTGGAATTATGGTCGTTAAGGAACATAAATGGCATGATAAATGGTAATCAAGTATAAGGGGGAAACGCTAGTGGGAGTTGGTGAAGTAACGGTGATGAAGATGGAGTGGTGGGCCTGTCATGTACCGATGGGAGGCGTAACGGTGTACTCGATGACAAAATAGTGGAGTCTGGTTTTTGTTTCTAGTAGTCGGAGGCTTTACAAATCAGGGAAAGCAGAATAAGGACGGCATGGGTACAACTAACATCGAACACGTTTGGATGGAAAATAAATAATGGACGATATTAGAACCGCGAACAGTCCGATCTGATGGGATTGTACGGACACGGGCTACGTTATGAAGTTGGTACGGAACCATTTGGAGCTCATCAGGAATTATGACAGAATTAAACCAAAGAATCCAAATCAACCGACGCAAATCGTTATTTAACGGTTAACGCGCCAAAGTGAGTAAATTCACTGACTCTGATTTATTTTAAAATATTTTAATATTGGTTAAATGTTGTGTGATGGTCGTTTCAGTAGATTACAATTAAATGGGTTGAAAAATATATTATTGCATATGTACACATCATTGGTTGGATATTGATTTGACTAACATCTGTGGATGTAAGAAACCGGTTGGGGGAATCCAACCGGATTCCTATATATTTATATGTACCGTTTGTTTTATATGCACTGTTTGAACCCATATGACATTTAAACCCAGTATGATATTGATGTTGAATGAAAATTCAACAATGATTCTGATTTAATCAACAGACGGTATCGGTTAAGAAAATGGTAGCAGACGACCGTAAATGCATCTCTTTGTTAAGACGTTGAATTGTCATCAGTCGAATCAACGAGGTTAAATTTATTAAAATTATATTTTTATAATTAAGGCAAGGTTTTAAAATTATAATAGAAGTTCTATTATAAATTAACACTTTGTAGTTACTTTTATATAGTAAATATGAACAATTGTTTTAGACATTCTATATAAGGTTATAAGGAGATAAAGGTTGTAAATTATCCTATGAGCAAATCTTTTTTTTGATAATGAAGAAGTAAATTGTTTTACTTAAGCAGTGAATGATTATTATTTAATTTTTAAAGAAATTGTTTCTTAAATGAATTTCATTTAAGATGGCATGGAGTTGTAATGGTATGTTACTTGAATTAAGTATAACAATTCAAGTAAAAAAAGTAAAACGACTAAAGATAGAACGTAAATGCGTTTTGCTAAAGAAGTTATAAATGGAATTATGTAAAGATTTTTGTAACGAAAAGAGATATCAAGATTTTTGTAATGAAAAGAGATGTCAAGAATTTGTAACGGGAAAAGGTGTTGAGATTAATTATAAAGTGGAATATAGTAGCATATTGCAAGTCTCAGAACTATAGCAGTAAAGTAACGCTGTTGACTAGGCTTAAGCGTGACTGTTATGTCAAGATTAGTTATAAAGGGATATAGCAGCGTATAGCTAGTTTGAACTGTAACGATAAATGAAACGCTGTTAACCAAACTTAAGCGTGATGTTGATATACAGTAGCATTTCCTAGGGAAGGGAAACAGCTTGTTTTGAAATTCACTTATTCAAAAGTAATAAGTAATGACGTTTATCCAAAGAAATATAAGAACGAATGTTAAATAAAAAGTGCCTGTGATTTGTGTGATATTGGTTGTACATTGAATGGATGTTGTTTTTACTTCGATAGTTAAACAACCGACTATCGAAGTGTTTTGACCATCGTTGTCAATTCGGAGAGACCGGTTGGATATATTATCCGAGAACCACTCCGTATAGGCATAAGCGCTGCAAATTATGCTGAAGAAAATTGAAGACGGAGTGGAATGCAAGGGTCGTTCTGTTTCAGAATGGTGTTTTCTGTTTGTCCAGACCCAGGACAACTTGTATGGACGAATGTCTGACAGAGTATTCCTAACGGTCACATAAGACGATCTTTTCAAGGTATTACGTCTGGTGGCGGAGAAATTCGTTTCTCTTAGCTTTTATATACCCGTAATATTTTTGGGAAGATCAACTAGTGATTTGACGGGTTTGACGATGTGGCATTCAAAGTGTATGATGGCCAGATGTTCTAAAAGGTAGGCGTAGCCTCAAGCTTCACAACCGGGAAATGACAAAAATCGGGCGGGCAGCATGGCTATGTGGGTCGCTCCCATTAGGGTGTATAATCACCTATCTAGAGAAATTCCTTTTGTTTCTAAATCTATCGATTCTGCCCATTCGGGAACGGTGGTTTGAGTCCAACCGTTGGTGATATACATTCGATACACTCAAGCGAAATGAGTGGTCGGTCATGTGAGGGCCGGGTTGCAAGATGTTCTTGTTGAACCCAGTGTATTCGCCTCTAGAGATACATCATCGGAAGGTGGTCCCATACCTTGTCAAGTTGGAATCCAATCTCCAATAAGCGCCCCGCGGTTTTTGATTTTATACTATGTATGTAGAGCGTGAGATGCAAGCGTTCTACTATTTGGTTATTTACTTGATTAGACATTATTATAATATCACTGGATTTTGATATCAAAGTGTTTTGGATTATAGTAAGGTAAAAACCGTCCATGTTTATGTGTGGGTTGGTCTTACTATTATCCTTTTTGTTTCAAAAAGGATTTTCAAAGTTAAACCATATGGTTGGAATTTACTCACACCAGTCCCATGACTGACCCAGAGTTTATTTTGTTTGTTTTGCCCTAAACTCTTGGGTGCCCAAATTTGTACGGGCAGTCAAGTGTTTCAGGCTTTACAGATTCACTTGGAGGAGCTTGAAGACGAAGTTTCCACTATTGATTATTTAGAGTTATTTCCGCTGTATCAAATGTTATGTTGTACTCTGATATGGTATGTATACACAAAACAGATTTGTATTTCAAAGTTATGTTATATAATATATTTTATCCGTTCCGCTGTGAGATTCGTGTTACTCTGATTATGCTCAGTTGTGTTCTTCTTCTTCTTCTTCTATTCTATTAGTTCTATCTTTTCTATCTCACCCTCTAAATTCTTTCTATTAATGATCAGGTATTTTCGATGTCTGAACAGTCGACGCTGGGTTTTGTGTCGATTTTCGGAGTCGAAAATTCCGGGTCGTTACAGAACGCCTAACTTTTGACTCAATAAAATATTATCGAACCTTAAGTCCATTCTAAAGTTGCTGTTGTTTGAAACTGATATAATGAATAATACAGAAAACTATCTATCTATGCTTTTCTAGTCCAACTCCATAACATACCTTTAACTGCAATCCAATGGCATATTTGAGCCCAACTCCACTACTCTAATGTGGATACAATGCAACTATAGGGTTAAACAACCCTAATCAGTTAATCATGCCCTAACAATGCAAGAGAAAATACCTGAGCCACTTAATACCACTTTAATGGAATTTGACACTTTGACAGTTCAATACATATGTCCTTGGCATGTTCTTATCATTTAATAGCAACCCTAAGATAGGACCATCTCTCGTGCTTCTTACCTAAAATCATAAGAAATCCCATAAGACCACTTAATTCTTTTTGAATGGGAGAGGCGGACCCCACAATAGTCATTTCATGCCTTAACCTCAAAGCAAACATTCTCCAAAGACTATCACTTTTGTTCCTAAAAGATAATCCCAACTAATTAATACTTTCTTGAGTGAAAAGGAGGGAGACTTTACATAGTCACTTTATACCTATTACCCATAAATATGCTCATACTGGGATATTTTCCTAATTACTCGTAATACTAACCATTATTTTCATATTAATAGGACTATTAAGCACCAGTAGATCGATTAGCTAGGTAGGCTTACCTTATGGTTTTGTGACTAACCCCATGTCCTCCTTGGCTACCTATATTAAGCGATGTCTCATATCAGTCCCAAAGCTTTATCGCAAGTAGCCAAATTAGGTAGGCATGTTTTTGTGTCCTTTTGACTGATTATGCATCCCTATAACTTAGTCATGCGTATGTTCTCATAATATACTATGTATTGTATATATAATATACTCACCTACATTTACACATCAAACCTATGTAAGAAAAACTCCTTATTTAACTTTTAATTATAGACTAATCTCTATATTATCCTTAACTTCCTTCATATGGGTTTAATGTTATTTACTAACATTCTTTTGTAGGCAAAACAAAATAATACTATTTTGCATAAGCAAACCATTTTTATAGTGGTCGTTCTACTATAACAAAAGTATCACAACGGGGAGGGAGAAATGCCTCAACAACTTTACCAAGCTAAATCAATTAAGCACCGGTCATAGTGCATACATTTAGAAACTATATTTAAGCACCAGGAAAGGTGCCTTACAATCTTTTACACATTAATATAATTACATATCCACATACAATCACATTCATACATAAAGACGTCTAACACATTACATGGAAGGACAACCCTCTAAGTTCCTTTATTATATCAGAAGGTACATACTACCATGTTATCCTCAACTTGATCAAAATACAACCAATTTGTTCTATTGGATATAGTTTATACATTAATAATTATTAACTATTAATATATTTAAATGTAAGTGAATTTTAGGCTAATTAAATATTCCTAAGCATACGTAAAAATATTTATATTCTAAGATTTACGTTTCCTATACTAATTACTAAAATGTAGAAACTTCCATATTTATACAAGCTAAAAAGTTTCATACAATGATTTATGAAATAAATAATATCATTAGCTAGACAAAACAGACTTGTACGTATGTATGTATATATGTATGTGCATGTTTTTATTCAAAAATGGAATCAAAATACCAACTTGTTTTACACTAATATGATAGAATCAATTTCTTTATTTAAAAAAGTCAAAACTTAAAATTTAAACCCTTTAAACTTAATCAACTTTTATATATATGAACTTGAAATGAAAACAAACACTCATACTTTTCTAAATTATGGAAATAGATAGTGCAATCTACAAATATGAAAATCCATATTTTGCGCATAATTTCCATTTTTTTAAAATCCTTTGTCGCAACATTAGAAAAAGTGCAAGTAGAATAAAACATAAATGATTCAAATTGCATCAACAAACTCGATTTACTAAACTAATGTTAAACAATTGAGATTCTTACTAGTCCAAGAATTGGAATTTCATTGAGGGAATTTCAGGGTTCTAAGTTTAGACTTTTTGTCTACAAAATTCCTCAAGGCATAAAACGAATCCAAATTTTTTACTACACAAATTAAAAAAAATGTGAAAAACTAAGTTTCTCACTCATACATAGTCTCCCATCTCTCAATCGGAATCGACTCACACTTATGCTTAACTTCCATTTAGATTTCTTCTTTTTTGAATATACAATATTGTATATACATTAGATTCAAAACCTTGGGATTTGAAAGAATAGAATTAGAAATGTGTTTATATATATATATATGTTACCGATCACTACTCTAAAAGTTGAAATATTGAATCTAACAAAGGATTAAGGAAGAGAATCAACAGAGTTTTCCTATCATTGCAATTTTTCTTGTGAATAAATGAGGGACTAGCCTCTTATTTTAATGGTCTGAAGGCATTTGAATGGTAGGAATTAGGTCGGTTTAACAAAATAAAAACTAAGCCCTTCATAGCCTAAACAAACCGTAGGTTCATAGCCGCTATCCAGTAGATGGTCGATCGCTCCTCCCATGGTAGTTAAATGTGCTAGTGATTGGCTAACCTAGCGGAGGCAGTCGACCGTCTTTTTCTGCCAACGTTAAGAAATCTCTTGCTATTATGTTTTGATTTCTTTCTCATTTTTCGAGCTCAGTTAATGTTTGATTAACATTTCTTAAAACCTAAGGTTCCCTTGAACACTAAATCTTTGTTACCTCTTCCATTTCAAATGTTAACATTATTTTTGTATACCTTCTTTTGGACCAAAGTAACTTCAACTGGACTTAGAGAATAGAAAAATAATCAGAATGGATCCACACTTCATAGAAGCACTTAAAAAAATACCAAGAAGCAACTCAAGAAAGCTTTAAGCAAAATGGAGAAAGCCTCATGACTCATACTCGAGTCGCAGCTATGACTTATATATGAAACATATAGGTTGATTACAAGATTTTTTTTTTCTGTGTATAAAATATATCATTAGTTGTTCTATCCTTCAACTCCTATAAAATAAACTTGGAAGTTTTTTAGACCACTTGCTTTTTATTACAATCTCCAAATATAGATGGATCTATACATCTATATAAAAATATGTAATGTGCTTCTAGGACTTACAAGAGGATGCTCTACTGCTCTTCTACATTGTAGTTGTGAAATTTCATGAGATTTAGTTAAGTATTAGTGAATTATATATGACTCATCTTCAAATTTGAATGGGTTGAATGACAAATGAAGATGGATGACCTAACTAAGTCGAAGCGACTTAATATTGGATGAGATAACTCAAGAAGAAGATAGAAAGTGGGCACAAGTGAAAAAAATATATAAAAACAAGTTTAAGCCTATGAGTCATACCCAAGTCATAGGGGACCGAGTCATAGAGAAGAGTTAGGTCATGACTCATGGTGAAGACTCCCCTTGGTTTGTAAATTCTTCTGCACCTTGGATCTAGGCCTAATACCTAATGGTCTTCCTATGAATACCGACTCATATGCATTTAGAAAAGAGAGAGATCTTAATGGTTATCCCATTGCTCTATTGGATCAAGACTTCTTCACTTTTTAGCTCCTATAACACATATTCAAACTTTTGTAACATAGATCTAAGGCGATCTAGTTGATATCTACAGAGATCCAACTAGTGAGGGCATAATAAATGATATACTAAATGGAGTATAATACCCTGCATTTTTTTGGAATAAATAAATAAATAATATAATTTGATTATAAACAAAGAAAATAAGCATTTTTGAAATTGTTTGATTATGGTCTCGTAGCATTGCATTGGTAGCGATTTTCTAATTAATTTACATATGATATGTTCTGAATGGAGCTTGTACGATTTTTTTGGATGTTCTAAGTTCCATGTTAGAAAATAATTATAAGTGTAAATCAACATGTACATATTTTATTTTATAAATATAAAAATGTGTGAATTCCAAAAATAATGCACATTCGAATTCGAAAAATTAAATGTCTAGAATAAATGGAAACTATATGAAAAGTTAACATTATGTAAACATAACGTTACAGAAACATAAATAGAATTAATTAAAATGTTAATGTTATACAAAAGTAACATTATAAAATAATAAATGGGATTTCATAAATGTTAATGTTATATAAATATAACATTATAAAATAATTATTGGGAGTTAATTAAAAGCTAATGTGTAACGACCCAGCGGATTTCGGCCCCGAAAATTGACATAAATACCCTTTACCGTACTCATGTCGATCCTCCAAGCAACGAAAACACTGGAACGTTTTGAAGGAAGTTAGAGGGTGAGATAAGAAAGAAAGAAAGTTAGAATAGAAGAAGAAGAATTACCAACACAGAGTCTCACATCGCAGCGGAACAAAATATAATACAGAAATAAATCTTTACTGAAAACTTTAAAATACTTACAATATCAGAGTACAACACACACTTGGACAGTTTTGATAATCTGTCCTCATATATATATAATCACACAGCGGGATATCATTCGTCTTAACATCTTCAGCTCGTCTCTGGACTTCGCAGTACCTGATAACCTGAACCTGTACATCCCGGGCTAACCCGAGAATTTACAAAACACCGGGTCAGTCTGGTGGACCAGAGTGAGATAAACTCGCATAGTATTTAGGTGTCACACGACTTGATTTTAAAGTTAAAATCCTTTCGAAAGAAAAAGATAATCGTAAGACCAAATCCACACATAAACACGGACGGTTTTTACCTTACGATAACCCAAAACATCTTTTGAAAATCATATCTCGTCTGATATTACGATAATGTCTATATACAAATAATTAACAATCTAGAAGAACACTTGCATCTCACGCTCCCCGTATATAATATACAATCAAAAACCGCGGGCGCTTATTGGATATTGGATTTCCAACTTGACAAGGTATGGGACCACCTTCCGCACGTGTATCTCTAGAGGCGAATACACAGGGTTCAACAAGAACGTCTTGCAACCCGGCCCTCACATGACTGACCACTCATTTCGCTTGAGTGTATCGAATGTATATCACCAACGGTTAGACTCAAACCACCGTTCCCGAATGGGCTGAATCAATAGAATAAGAAACAAAAGGAATTTCTCTAGATAGGTGATTATACACCCTAATGGGAGCGACCCACATAGCCATGCTGCCTGCCCGATTTTCGTCATCTCCTGGTTGATGAGGCTTGAGGTCAGAACACATCTGATCATCATACACTTTGAATGCCACATCGTCAGATCCGCCAAATCACTAATTGACGTCCACAAAAAATACTCTGCGGTTCAGCTAAGAGAAGGTGTATGACCTTCTCCACCATCAACAGAAATACGTTTGAAGAAATCAACGTACGTGACCCTTAAGAACTACTCTGTCAGACATCCGTCCATTCAAGTCATCCAGGAACAGGATGAACCGAAAGTACTCTCCTACTGCATCCAATATAGGAATCACCCCATGGATCAGTAGCGATATTCCTTGCACTCCATAGATTCCAACCACGACAGAACCCCAATATATCTCCGGCGCGAATCAGAGATTGTAAGTGGTCCTTCCGCTTCATGAAGATCTATGGTCTTCACATGCTCCATCTCGATCGTCACTTGGTCTCTTCTATACTTTCGTATTCGTTGGTAGGAATGGTTTTCGAATATACATTCGATCCCGGTCTTCCCATACCAACAATCGTAAAGGTCAGACTTGATAGTCGGTTATTTAACTATCAAGTGAACATCCATGAAATCACAAAAATAGATTCACTGGTCTAGTACTCAGCATCACTTGGCTTCTTAAAATTTATCGCCCAATTTCCTTTCCGACCCGTTACTAGAGAAAATATCATCTCATCTCATTTCCGTTACTTTGGAAATCTTATCGCACACTTTCGCCATTACCAACTAGTATCATCCTTGGATAATCCTGAAGTCGTTCAAGTTGGGGTATTTTAATTACCTCTCAGACCTTGACCAACAACGTTCTTATCTTCAGATAAATACTAGTTGTAATTCAAGAACCCGATATTATTATTTCAATTCCTATTTTCAATCTCGTTTACAAATCTCGCATTAAATCCCTTTTTAACAATTTCCCTTTTCTTTCGAAAAAAAAAACCCTTTTTAAAACCATTGATTCAACTTAATATCCTTATTAAGTGTTTCCAAGCTTTAATTCGCATTCCATGTATAAACTTTGTTTATAAATTTAATATAAACCTTTTCACCTTCCTTAACTCCAACGTTAAGTAAAACTCTTCATTTAAGTTATATACCTTCGTTTAAACCCCTTATTTGCTTCGTTATACAACTTGAGTTAAAACTTGTTCCTAGCTTCTTTCCAACACTCGACCATTTCATTTCAAACTGGGTTACTTAAGGGTATTTCATTTCCATACCAAACCATTTATTTCAACATTTATCATTCAAATAAACTAACTCTTTTATTTACTAGAATGAATAATAAATTCCCTTTTTAAACCTTTACTAAGATTTACCCACCATTTATTTAATCCTTTCACTACTCTAAGGTCTAATCAAGTTAAAATGGTCGACACAAAATATGGTTATTCTTTTAACCAACTCTATTTAACCCCTTTCTTTAAATTAATTAAAAGATAATTAATTTAAGTAACTTTATTTAATCATTCACGATTAAACACTTAACTGCCAGGTTAATTCCTGCTTTATAATTCTTATTGACATAAGAAAATTTATTTTATAAAAACCATTTCATAATTTCTATATAAACTTTAATAAATGATTAATTAATTAAATATTTATTTCCCTTTTACAATAACCTTTAAACATAATAACTTTCAAAATATATTTTTGTTATAAAACATATTTATAACTCAAACATTATCAATCCACTATCGATAAACTCATATTTTATAAATCGACTGATTTATACGCCAGGTGATGCCAATTACCCAACCATGCTACCTGCCAAACAAACATAGTTCAATAATCAACATCAATCGATCATTCATTTCTATTTGATAATTTCCATAACGACCGTCAACAATTAACGGACCATTCCAATATTGTAAACAAATTTCAAACCCGTTTATAAACGTGACCCGTCAAGGGAAATTATTTTATTTGGGCCAACTCAAAACAGTGGGTATTTTTCTGAAAATTAAATGAACGTTTAATTCCATTTGTTGAATCAACACACAATATATATAACCAGCAAACAACCAACCACTAGCAATCAGTACACGTAAAACAAAAACCCAATTTATATAAAATATAAATGGGAAGAGCTGAGTGAGTTTAACTCACCTTGATTTGAAATCCATTGATAACAGTCTATTTTAATCAAATTAAACTGACGTTTAATTTGAATAAAAATTCCAGTCGCTTCAGACCCGGACCAGACTCGCTCCATCTCGAAGTACTCTTCTCCCCGGTTCCAACGCAACTGACCGTGCGTAGATCTGACATCGTATGAGTTGGAAATCTTTTAAACAAGTTTATAACCTAATTTAATTATTTAAACTTAAATTTTTAAAAGAAAACTTGGGCCTTTACCTTGATCCGCCGGCCCACAACCCATTTCTCCTTTTAAAACCCAAGCCGATCCTTTCCCATTTCTTTAGAGCCGCCTCCTAATTTCATCGTTCAAACATGAACCCCTAGCCCCCTTTCGATCATCAGCAAATCGAGATACCCGCCTCGCCACCCCCCTTTATTCCACCATCACTACGTCGCAATAAACCCCCACGCGCCTCTCCAACAATCCCCAAACCCTTAAACAACTATCATCAACACCTTGTTGAGCAAAGCCGAGCTTCCCAGATCCTCGCGAGCGAACCGAATGGAGTCCTGGGTCTTCAACTGCGACGGCTTCATCAGATAAAACGAAAGCTAAGTTTTTTTGTTTACTCAATTTTTATTTGCTGTAATGTTTTTGATTTGATTTCTTTCTGGTTCGAATTGTTCTTGAAATTTGTTGAGTGAATATGGGTATTTATAGTTGCAGATTGATCTGTGTATCCATGATTATGAGTTGTTATTTCCATTAATATCCGGATCTGTACTTAGATTTTGCGTTCGAATTTTGGTATATGATTTTAATTGTAAGAAATCAGTGAATGGTACACATATTTGACTTAGAAATAAACCTACATATTGCTCTGCGCTATGTATTGTTCCTTCAATACAAACATCTTGAATCTGTCTTTAGATTTGGTGTTCAGATTATGGTATAGGATTTCCCCCACTTAACCCCCTGTTTGAAATGGATTTCGATGAAGATTTTTGTTGGATTTTGTATAGATTTCTCAACAGTGAATTGTCAATCGACTGTATATTTCATATATACATTACCTGTTCACCTATTGTTTTCGATTGATGGAGATAAATATTTAGTTGTACACTTACTGTTTCTATAGATGCTCATACCCCTATTATACCCTATAACATAGATGTTATTGTACTTTGATGTATAAATATATACATCTGTTTTTCTTTACCTATGCATTGACATAGCCGTTCCTACCCTACTGTTGTTCATTGATCTGTTATCTTCACCTGTTCGTAACCTATTCAGATCTGATGTATGAATATATATATATATATATTTACATACACACATCTATTTTCAATTTAGCTATGTATTGTTTTTGTCCTTCTAGTTGCTTAGGATCTTTCCCTTTTTAATGGGTTTCCTTCCTTCTCGCAGATCAAGGCTGACAGGTTCACTAGTACTGGAAGAGACGAGACAATGCAGAAATTTATTTACCAATATTTCTTTCTTCCTTTGTTTTTGTATTCAAGAATCTGTAAATAAAATCATGTATATATTTTTCCTGTCTCCCCTATCTGTATTGATGACATAAATATATGTACATTTATTGTTTCCTTTAGCTATTCGGCTTTGTGTACTTGATGTAGAATATATACATATACTAGTTTCTTTGTACATTTCTATGTACTTATATAAATTGTCTATGTGTAACCAGGAGTAGGTAGATGAAGTATGAATTTCAAGTGTCAAATGAGTTGTACATTCACCATTTTTTTTCTAACTACTAGATGCTTATGTGTAGCGTTTGTTTAACTAAGTCTTGGCTTGCATTACTAATGAGTTTACTAAAAGAAACTAAATCAAACGAGAGCGAAGGGATTCAGACACAAACAAGGGATTGACCTCGCTTGAGATTTGTGAGTCGATGCTTAACATCATGTACATCTCTAGTGTACATTAGCCCCTTCTGATGAACATTAATGTTGGGAAAATGGTCGTGTTTTTAATAACGATAAGGATTATATATATCGACATTAATTAATATGGTAAAGGAAATTCTCTTCTTTATATAATAATATTACCTTATTATTAAATTAAATTAAACCGCTAAGTTAAGCGATAAATTAATATCATCATTAAAATAACAGTTTCAATTTCAAACAATACAAAAGTCAAAACTTAACATTACAAGCTTTGGTTTTAAACGGTATTCCAATTAGATTAAATTCTTTTATATAAATAAATCGTTATAATTTAAAAACGATTTCATAGCGACTATTTTAAAATTTGAATTGGACGTAACTTGAAATCTACAAGCTGGAATTTCGATTTTTCTCTTTCATTAGAAAAATATAATCGAACCGGTTCAAACATGTCTTGTTTCACGGAAATCCGACTTATATTGGATCCTGTATATTCAGTTAAAGTTCAAATCGAAAATTTCAAACTACCGCGTCGTTTTCGAGCTCATTTTAATTAATATATGAATATATATATATATTCGAACTCTAATTAATTAAATAAATTCGATTAATAATCCATTATATTTCAAATATAATATAAAATGATTTAAATATTCGAATTTAAATGGCCAAAAAATCCGGGACGTTACATTCTTCCCCCCTTAGAATAATTTCGTCCTCGAAATTGCCAAGTTAGATGAATATTCTGCCTCGAATTATTTTAAAATCATTTCCTTTGAATTAAATTCAAAATAAATTCGAACTCTAAAAATTTTCTAAAATTCTGCTAGCACCTCTTCTGCATGGCTCGATTGACACGACTATCACTGCCATTCTGGGCCTCAATTTCTTCGAAAAGAAAATTCAAAATTCGAATGGCAATCCACTTTATTCGAATCCCAGTCTATTTATCCATTACATTTCTAAATCCTAATTTATTTAAATTCACTCTTTTTGAATTTATTTCTTAAATTGGTTTTTTCTTAACCAGGTTCAGTTTCATTTCTCATATCCGATTCAGTTGACGAGTTGATCTTCTAATCAGTTCAACTTTATTTCATAATTCAAATTTGATTTCAAATCAAATCAATCAGAACAAACAAACAACTCACATTACCATAATAGAAAATTTATTTCCTTTTTCTATATAAAAATATCCCTTGGGTAAAATTATTTCACTTACCCTTTTTATAAAACAATATCGTGTAAATTCCCAGTTCGATAGGTTTTCCCCATACTCGAACCGATTAATTAACATGATACAAAACATTTTTTATATATATATAAAATCTACAAATACGCTCTCATATATATATATATATATATATACTCAACTCAATCTAGGTTATTACTAACCCCATCTCTATTGAGTTACGCCACAGAGCCAAGGTTATTACTAAACCAATAGCTCTGATACCACTGTAACGACCCAGCGGATTTCGGCCTCGAAAATTGACATAAATACCCTTTACCATACTCATGTCGATCCTCCAAGCACCAAAAACACTGGAACGTTTTGAAGGAAGTTAGAGGGTGAGATAAGAAAGAAAGTTAGAATAGAAGAAGAAGAATTACCAACACAGAGTCTCACATCGCAGCGGAACAAAATATAATACAAAAATAAATCTTTACTGAAAACTTTAAAATACTTACAATATCAGAGTACAACACACACTTGGACAGTTTTGATAATCTGTCCTCATTTATATATAATCACACAGCGGGATATCATTCGTCTCAACATCTTCAGCTCGTCTCTGGACTTCGCAGTACCTGATAACCTGAACCTGTACATCCCGGGCTAACCCGAGAATTTACAAAACACCGGGTCAGTCTGGCGGACCAGAGTGAGATAAACTCGCACAGTATTTAGGTGTCACACGACTTGATTTTAAAGTTAAAATCCTTTCGAAAGAAAAAGATAATCGTAAGACCAAATCCACACATAAACACAGACGGTTTTTACCTTACGATAACCCAAAACATCTTTTGAAAATCATATCTCGTCTGATATTACGATAATGTCTATATACAAATAATTAACAATCTAGAAGAACGCTTGCATCTCACGCTCCCCGTATATAATATACAATCAAAAACCGCGGGCGCTTATTGGATATTGGATTTCCAACTTGACAAGGTATGGGACCACCTTCCACACGTGTATCTCTAGAGGCGAATACACAGGGTTCAACAAGAACGTCTTGCAACCCGGCCTTCACATGACTGACCACTCATTTCGCTTGAGTGTATCGAATGTATATCACCAACGGTTGGACTCAAACCACCGTTCCCGAATGGGCTGAATCGATAGAATAAGAAACAAAAGGAATTTCTCTAGATAGGTGATTATACACCCTAATGGGAGCGACCCACATAGCCATGCTGCCTGCCCGATTTTCGTCATCTCCTGGTTGATGAGGCTTGAGGTCAGAACACATCTGATCATCATACACTTTGAATGCCACATCGTCAGATCCGCCAAATCACTAATTGACGTCCACAAAAAATACACTGCGGTTCAGCTAAGAGAAGGTGTACGGCCTTCTCCGCCATCAACAGAAATACGTTTGAAGAAATCAACGTACGTGACCCTTAAGAACTACTCTGTCAGACATCCGTCCATACAAGTCGTCCAGGAACAGGATGAACCGAAAGTACTCTCCTACTGCATCCAATATAGGAATCACCCCATGGATCAGTAGCGATATTCCTTGCACTCCACAGATTCCAACCACGACAGAACCCCAGTATATCTCCGGCGCGAATCAGAGATTGTAAGTGGTCCTTCCGCTTCATGAAGATCTATGGTCTTCACATGCTCCATCTCGATCGTCACTTGGTCTCTTTTATACTTTCGTATTCGTTGGTAGGAATGGTTTTCGAATATACATTCAATCCCGGTCTTCCCATACCAAAAATCGTAAAGGTCAGACTTGATAGTCGGTTATTTAACTATCAAGTGAACATCCATGAAATCACAAAAATAGATTCACTGGTCTAGTACTCAGCATCACTTGGCTTCTTAAAATTTATCGCCCAATTTCCTTTCCGACCCGTTACTAGAGAAAATATCATCTCATCTCATTTCCTTTACTTTGGAAATCTTATCGCACACTTTCGCCATTACCAACTAGTATCATCCTTGGATAATCCTGAAGTCGTTCAAGTTGGGGTATTTTAATTACCTCTCAGACCTTGACCAACAACGTTCTTATCTTCAGATAAATACTAGTTGTAATTCAAGAACCCGATATTATTATTTCAATTCCTATTTTCAATCTCGTTTACAAATCTCGCATTAAATCCCTTTTTAACAATTTCCCGTTTCTTTCGAAAAAAAAAACCCTTTTTAAAACCATTGATTCAACTTAATATCCTTATTAAGTGTTTCCAAGCTTTAATTCACATTCCATGTATAAACCTTGTTTATAGATTTAATATAAACCTTATCACCTTCCTTTACTCCAACGTTAAGTAAAACTCTTCATTTAAGTTATATACCTTCGTTTAAATCCCTTATTTGCTTCGTTATACAACTTGAGTTAAAACTTGTTCCTAGCTTCTTTCCAACACTCGACCATTTCATTTCAAACTGGGTTACTTAAGGGTATTTCATTACCATACCAAACCATTTATTTCAACATTTATCATTCAAATAAACTAACTCTTTTATTTACTAGAATGAATAATAAATTCCCTTTTTAAACCTTTACTAAGATTTACCCACCATTTATTTAATCCTTTCACTACTCTAAGGTCTAATCAAGTTAAAATGGTCGACACAAAATATGGTTATTCTTTTAACCAACTCTATTTAACCCCTTTCTTTAAATTAATTAAAAGATAATTAATTTAAGTAACTTTATTTAATCATTCACGATTAAACACTTAACTGCCAGGTTAATTCCTGCTTTATAATTCTTATTGACATAAGAAAATTTATTTTATAAAAACCATTTCATAATTTCTATATAAACTTTAATAAATGATTAATTAATTAAATATTTATTTCCCTTTTACACTAACCTTTTAACGTAATAACTTTCAAAATATATTTTCGTTATAAAACATATTTATAACTCAAACATTATCGATCCACTATCGATAAACTCATATTTTATAAATCGACTGATTTATACGCCAGGTGTTGCCAATTACCCAACCATGCTACCCGCAAAACAAACATAGTTCAATAATCAACATCAATCGATCATTCATTTTTATTTGATAATTTCCATAATGACCGTCAACAATTAACGGACCATTCCAATATTGCAAACAAATTTCAAACCCGTTTATAAACGTGACCCGTCAAGGGAAATTATTTTATTTGGGCCAACTCAAAACAGTGGGTATTTTTCTGAAAATTAAATGACCGTTTAATTCCATTTGTTGAATCAACACACAATATATATATATATATATATATATATATAACCAGCAAACAACCAACCACTAGCAATCAGTACACGTAAAACAAAAACCCAATTTATATAAAATATAAACGGGAAGAGCTGAGTGAGTTTAACTCACCTTGATTTGAAATCCGTTGATAACAGTCTATTTTAATCAAATTAAACTGATGTTTAATTTGAATAAAAATTCCAGTCGCTTCAGACCCGGACCAGACTCGCTCCATCTCGAAGTACTCTTCTCCCCGGTTCCAACGCAACTGACCGTGCGTAGATCTGACATCGTATGAGTTGGAAATCTTTTAAACAAGTTTATAACCTAATTTAATTATTTAAACTTAAATTTTTAAAAGAAAACTTGGGCCTTTACCTTGATCCGCCGGCCCACAACCCATTTCTCCTTTTAAAACCCAAGCCGATCCTTTCCCATTTCATTAGAGCCGCCTCCTAATTTCATAGTTCAAACATGAACCCCTAGCCCCCTTTCGATCATCAGCAAATCGAGATACCCGCCTTGCCACCCCCCTTTATTCCACCATCACTACGTCGCAATAAACCCCCACGCGCCTCTCCAACAATCCCCAAACCCTTAAACAACTATCGTCAACACCTTGTTGAGCAAAGCCGAGCTTCCCAGATCCTCGCGAGCGAACCGAATGGAGTCCTGGGTCTTCAACTGCGACGGCTTCATCAGATAAAACGAAAGCTAAGTTTTCTGTTTACTCAATTTTTATTTGCTGTAATGTTTTTGATTTGATTTCTTTCTGGTTCGAATTGTTCTTGAAATTTGTTGAGTGAATATGGGTATTTATAGTTGCGGATTGATCTGTGTATCCATGATTATGAGTTGTTATTTCCATTAATATCCGGATCTGTACTTAGATTTTGCGTTCGAATTTTGGTATATGATTTTAATTGTAAGAAATCAGTGAATGGTACACAGATTTGACTTAGAAATAAACCTATATATTGCTCTGCGCTATGTATTGTTCCTTCAATACAAACATCTTGAATATGTCTTTAGATTTGGTGTTCAGATTGTGGTATAGGATTTCCCCCACTTAACCCCCTGTTTGAAATGGATTTCGATGAAGATTTTTGTTGGATTTTGTATAGATTTCTCAACAGTGAATTGTCAATCGACTGTATATTTCATATATACATTACATGTTCACCTACTATTTTCGATTGATGGAGATATATATTTAGTTGTGCACTTACTATTTCTATAGATGCTCATACCCCTATTGTACCCTATAACATAGATGTTATTGTACTTTGATGTATAAATATATACATCTGTTTTTCTTCAGCTATGCATTGACATAGCCGTTCCTACCCTACTGTTGTTCATTGATCTGTTATCTTCACCTGTTCATAACCTATTCAGATCTGATGTATGAATATATATATATATATATATATTTACATACAAACATCTATTTTCAATTTAGCTTTGTATTGTTTTTGTCCTTCTAGCTGCTTAGGATCTTTCCCTTTTTAATGAGTTTCCTTCCTTCTCACAGATCAAGGCTGACAGGTTCACTAGTACTGGAAGAGACAAGACAATGCAGAAATTTATTTACCAATATTTCTTTCTTCCTTTGTTTTTGTATTCAAGAATCTGTAAATAAAATCATGTATATATTTTACCTGTCTCCCCTATCTGTATTGATGACATAAATATATGTACATTTATTGTTTCCTTTAGCTATTCAGCTTTGTGTACCTGATGTAGAATATATACATATACTAGTTTCTTTGTACATTTCTGTGTACTTATATAAATTGTCTATGTGTAACCAGGAGTAGGTAGATGAAGTATTAATTTCAAGTGTCAAATGAGTTGTACATTCACCATTTTTTTTCTAACTACTAGATGCTTACGTGTAGCGTTGGTTTAACTAAGTCTTGGCTTGCATTACTAATGAGTTTACTAAAAGAAAACTAAATCAAACGAGAGCGAAGGGATTCAGGCACAAACAAGGGATTGACTTCGCTTGAGATTTGTGAGTTGATGCTTAACATCATGTACATCTCTAGTGTACATTAGCCCCTTCTGATGAACATTAATGTTGGGAAAATGGTCGTGTTTTTAATAACGATAAGGATTATATATATCGACATTAATTAATATGGTAAAGGAAATTCTCTTCTTTATATAATAATATTACCTTATTATTAAATTAAATTAAACCGCTAAGTTAAACGATAAATTAATATCATCATTAAAATAACAGTTTCAATTTCAAACAATACTAAAGTCAAAACTTAACATTACAAGCTTTGGTTTTAAACGGTATTCCATTTAGATTAAATTCTTTTATATAAATAAATCGTTATAATTTAAAAACGATTTCATAGCGACTATTTTAAAATTTGAATTGGACGTAACTTGAAATCTACAAGCTGGAATTTTGATTTTTCTCTTTCATTAGAAAAATATAATCGAACCGGTTCAAACGTGTCTTGTTTCATGGAAATCCGACTTATATCGGATCCTGTATATTCAGTTAAAGTTCAAATCAAAAATTTCAAACTACCGCTTCGTTTTCGAGCTCGTTTTAATTAATATATGAATATATATATATTCGAACTCTAATTAATTAAATAAATTCGATTAATAATCCATTATATTTCAAATATAATATAAACTGATTTAAATATTCGAATTTAAATGGCCGAAAAATCCGGGACGTTACATAATGTTATATAAGCATAACGTTATAAATTAATAAATATAATATTATAAAACAATTAATTTAAGAATGATACCATGCATGTAACTGCGTGTGTATATATTTATTTTTTATAAGTATATATAGGTATAGATTCCAGGAATAACATGCATTTGAATTTGGAAAATTAATGGGCGTCATAAACAAAATTGAATCATGGAACAATGGAAATTTATTAACATTAACAAACTAATGCTATAATTTAAATTAGATAATTAATTAGAGATAAGATAGACATGTTAAAATGATGTGTAATACTTATATGGTTCGAACCCTAGATGGGTTCGGTGGACCTATGGGGTCTTTGGGTCAACCATATGCAGTGTAAAATTGCATTATTTTCTGTATTGTATGCATAGATTTGATCGTTTTAAAATGGACATACGACGTTGTTTTGGTTCTCTATAAGTAAACGTGCAAGGATATTCTCCAAACCCATATTTTTCTGTATAGACGTGGAATTCCCATCACTTTCCTTTCTTCTCCAATTCTTTAAAAATTATATATATTAGATTTAGGCATTCTGATTTACAAATTGGAGGCAGAAATAGTAGATCTTGGGAAGGGATGTCCAAAAAAGTTGTTCGTAGTTTTACAGATCTAATTTTCAAGTTAATTCATTTTATTTATTTAGATCTTGATTTATAAGTTTGTGCAAATTCCTGTTTATGGATTTGGATAAGGTTACAAAAGGGAAGGCTATGGATAATAGAATTGGATTTGAATTAGATCTGGAACTTGGAGTGCTTTTTCCAAGTGGATGAATTTAGTTGGATAGTGGTGTAAAGTACCTCTGATTCCCATTGAAATGATTAAATTGACATACTTGGGCTAAATTGTGGTAATTAGTTTATGCAAGTTTGCATCAAAATTATAAATCTTAAGAAGTTGTACTTATATGTAATTGTTTTTCTTATGGAATAGAATTCAAATAAAAATGAGAACAGTAAAAATGTCAAACTTATAAAATGGAATAAAAATGGAAATTTAATACGTAAACAGAATTGGACGATAGCAATAACATAGTTTGTTGGTAATGATTTTTTTTTATATTTTCCATAATTTAACACGGTAAACGTAATTATAAGAATAAAAGTAAAAAGTTAGATTAGTGCAAAACAGGGATGGTACTATAATCTGCACTATCCTGCAATTAAGAAGTATAATAAAAGAGATATCTTGTAACTATGAGTTACCAATTATAGGACTGTTTAATATTAAAGTATGGAAATATAATTTAGTGAAGTTTTTGTGACCAACCAAATAAAGTATGACTAACTTACAATAATAAAACTTACAACAACCGTAAGAAAAGGAAGGATTTAACAAATAAGCTACGATAAAAATAAATAGAGGTAATAATCAAGTTGAATACTTTATAGGCCTAGATAAGAGTATATTAGGAACACAATTAAAATTTGCAATTAGAAAGCATATAAATAAAGAGGTAAAGTAATTATTGTGATAAATGATTTATGAGAGGTTAGCACATTTCGAACCGAAAATATAATATAATGGTAAGAAAACTAAAACAAACTAAGTATCACAATAAAAGGAAAAAATAAACGAAAGAAAAAGTAAGACAAACTAAACACATAAAAAAAGTTAGTAGTAGACCATTCCAAAGGAGATATGGATGTAGGCCTAATGAAACAGACCATCGTAGATCCTTCATAGTACGTTTGTCTCACGAGGTGCATTATAGAAACTTAAGGGGAATTTGTATGTCGGCCTAACATAGCTGTACCATAGCATATCCTTAGGAGTAGAGGAAGTCAGTCCTAATGATGAACCAAATATTCATCGGAGCATGAGATAGTGACTTCAAACAAGACGTGGAGGATACCCTAGGATGGTCCTTCGGTGTAGGCATAGTGATGGATCCATTGGAGGTAAGTCTGTAGTGTCTTCTAAGAGTGTATGCTTTAACTAAACTTGTATTTTAGGCCTAATGAAGATGTCCTTTACAAGCAATCAAAAGGGTGACCGATGATTTTTGAGTTTTTATGCGACACATGGATCTAGGAGCAAGTTACCCAGACTGAGATTAGGTGTAGTGGGAAAGGACCATAAGGGTAGTTTCTGCACAAATACTTATCATCATCAGTCAGTAGCGGGCACATAATGATTTGGGTTAAACTAACAGGCCAGTGATCTTTCACTATCGAGAAACTAGATGAGGTGGCAACACAATTTGGTTGCTTAGTTTTTTTGTTGTAGGGAAAAGCTATTAACCCATTAGAAAGTCCTCCAACTAGTAGAGGGGTGACTACATGGGGGCCATAGCCACGCTGAAAAGAAAAGGACCATTTAGAACATATGTATTGTAGTTCTAATGAAACTATCGCTTATAGATGCAGTAAATCCCCGACTGAGTTCTATATGAAATGGGTCTTAGTAGTACCACTTGTTAGCAGGGCTTGAAAGTATAGACGTAGAGATTAAAAATAAATCTTCAATGTATGCATAGGTGGTACATCGTGGATATTTGTAGTGCAGGCATTGGAGCAGTTCATTGCAGATGTTGTTTCACGTTTTCTTATCGGACAACGGAACATTTGCATTGTAGGCTTGCAGTGCAAGGCATACATGGTAATCCTTTGCAGATATAGTTGCAACACTCACATAGCGAGATGGTGGTGTCTTATCGAGGAGGATACGAAGGTTACTATAGGTAGTATCTAGGACCGAGGTGGTTGAAAGGCATGCTGCTATATATATGTTGACTATTTGGTTTGGTTTAATTGAGGGTATATGAGTACGATTTACACATGGAGGAAAGAGTATTGAAATCTAAATAAACCTAATATGAATAACATGGAAATTGAACGATATATGTTGTGTTATGCTTAAAAGTATATAATTTTCCAAATCTAAATAAACCTAATATGAATAACATGGAAATTGAACGATATATGTAGTGTTATGCTTAAAAGTATATAATTTTCCATTCACTGGAACTTTAGTTCAGTCTCCTCCTCATAACAACCCACATGTTAGATAGATGATAAATATTATTCACCTTTGAGACATTTGTTTAGGAAGTGTCTTTTTCTTGGTAACTATTTATGACTCACGAGTGGTTGCTCCTAACCGACTCTATTCTCTGAACTAGAGGGCGGCATTACCTTGTAATATTATTTATTAGTGTGGGTCTCGGCATAGGGCGTCACAAGTAGAGTTAGAGCAGTTGGCAATCATGTCCACCTTAGTTCATTTCGGACTCCTAGCTGTGAGGAGTAGAGTTAATATAAGCTCTGAGGACAAGGGAAAATTAGTACGCAGACTAACCATTCCTACTTAAGAGTACATGTGCATTAGTTAATATTACACGTACTATTGATCTACAATTTTGGTTATATCAACGAACGAGACCAATGACTTTATTAAGAAAGAGGTATTAAGATTAACATGTCTTACCCTTTATTCTATTTACAAGTGGGAATACTAATTTGATAAGTAAAATGCATTCCAAGTAAAGTAACGCCCGAGGTACTCGTTGTTCCAAACTCTCGGTAATTCATCGCCATCAGTGGTCCGTAGCCCGAAGGTTCCATTTCCAAGCCTCCATGGGGTGATGCATGATCCTTCCAATTTCGGGTTTAAGTGTGAAAGGCTAGGGAAGACACGTTAAGACAAGATCACCAATGTCGAATGTCTTGGGTCAGCATTGATGTTATAGTATCATGTGGCTCAGTGTCTATGTGCTGCTACACTTAAATTTGTCTCTTTGCACTTCTTATCTAGCATATCTAAGGACTCTAGGAGAAGTTCCTTTTTGGATAAGGAGTCATAATACAATATTCGATGAGAAGGGATTTCCAACTCAACTGGGATGATATGCCGATGCAAATGGAGTGTGTCCAACTGCCATTTTTGGATGTTCAATAGCCCATAACATTGATGGTAACTCATCAACCCAGTTACCTCATCCAGATGCTTTTTTAAAATGAATTTTGTGATTTTGTTGATAACCTTCACTTGTCCATTCGATTCGGGTTGAGAAACCAATGAGTATTGCTTGTCGATGAACTGGCACACGTATAAGTCTCGAAACTTAGCACTATAAAATTAGGTTCCATTATCAGTTATGATCGTTTGAGGGAAACAAAAGCAATGTATGACATTTTTCATAATGAAGTTGACCATTTTCTTGATCGTGTTAGTAGCTCAGCTTTGGTACATTTAGTGAATTAATCAACTACAACAATGGCATAATTGATGCATCTTTTAGAAAATGGAAATCGGTGATATCTACATGCACATTGCAAACGACCAAGAACTAACCATTTGAGTTGACTTTGTCAAGGAACCTCTCAGGATCATGGAGAATTCTTGACATCCGTCTCATCATCATGAGTAATTGGTTACATATTGATCAAAGATGGGTTAGAATACATGTAATGAAGTATCTTATTTGCCAGGGTTCCCCTTCCAGTGTGATTATCGTATTCACCTTTATGAACTTCTCGTAATACATGTTTGGCGTTGTCATAGCCCACACATCGAAGCAGTGGAATAGAGAAACCCTTCCAATACATCATGCCTTCTTGAATAATGTAAAACATTGCTTTTCGATGGACGGATAATTTCTAGTTCTTTCTTTCAACAAGGATTTCACCAAGTATGAAGTTCTTAATTGAAGTCATCCATGACCCCTTCTCTATCTAGGTCATTTGAACCTGATTAACTTCCATATAATTGATACTTGGAGCATCAAAAACTTCTATTGGAGCTAAGCCCATATGACGTGCATCCCCAGAGCTGGCCAATTTCGCTAAGGAGTTTGCCTTCTCATTTGTTCCTCAGGGATATGTGAGATAGTGAAATGCTCATAGTCAGCAAATAATTCCTGGACCTGGTTAAGATAAGGTGATAGCTTTGCTCCCTTTGTTTTAAATTCCCATCAAATTATCAGAAGATCTAGATTGAATTAACTCCCAGTTCTTTGGCCAGTTTAAGTCCAACAGCCAGGGCCTCGCACTCTGCTTCATTTTTAATTGTTGGAAACTTGAGTTTCAAAGTATAACAAACTAATTGCTCCTTGGGAGTTACAATCATGACACCAACACTAGAGAGTCGATCATTGTGTGTTTCACCGGTGAATATCTTCACTAGATGAGTGGTAGACCACCTTACACTTTGGGTTCCTCTAGCATCACGTATTTTGCTACAAAATCCGTTGGCAATTGTCCTTGGATGGCTCTCTTAGGAACATATGTTAAGTTTAATTGGGTCAACTCAGTGTTCCACTTAAGCAATCTCACGGATGCTTCGAGTCGTCGGTATACCGGTCGCAGCGACGTGTCAATGTAAAGTTTAATTAGGTGAGTTGGAAGTAATGGGGGATTTTTCTTGAGGTGATAAGAAGGCAGTAAGCCAGCTTCTCGATCTTTAGGTAGTTGTGTTCTACTCCCGTTAACCTTTTACTCACATAGTAAACAAGTCTTTAGACGTGTTGATCGTCACGCACAAGCGCAGAACTAATGAATGCAATGACACGGCCAAGTATACGAATAAATCTTTATGATCCAATATCTTTGATAAGAATATAGGTCTCTCTAGATGATCTAGTAGATTTTGTAATTCTTCAACGCAGTTCGGTGTCCAAGGAAAGTTACAATTCCCTCTCGTAATTAAATGGAAGAAAGGGACGCATTTATTAGTGGCTCTGGGTATGAAATGACTAAGGGCTGCTACTTTTCCATTTAGAATGTGTAGTTCTTTGATTTCCGTGGGTACCACAATACTCCTAGTGGCAATAATCTTCTCTAGGTTGACCTCAATCCAATGAGAATGAACTATGAAGCCCAAGAATTTTTCAGATGCAACCCAAAAATTATTTCAAAGTATTGAGCTTCATCCCGTATTTGCGAACAATGCTGAACATTTCTTCTAAATCATTAACATGATCATTTAATAGTTGAGATTTCATGAGCATATCATCCACGTAATCTTCTACATGTTTTAAAATTTGGTCTCTGAACATTTAATTCATTAGTCTTTGGTAATTAGCTCCACCATTCTTTAGTCCAAAGGGCATCACAACATAGCAATATAGCCCTAAGTCAGTTATTGTAACAATACAGGATTTTGGCGATAATTTATTTAGTTATTTAACTGAAATCCAAAAATGGAATTTGACCACGAAACTTGCACCCCGTTGCGTTCGTGACGGAATTCTGGTCAACTTTCATATTTGGAACTTCGCGAGTGGATCCCATATGAAAAGTTACAGACAAAATACGAAAATGGACAGAAAATAAATAAAATATAATCTTTAAATATAGACATAAATATATTTGCCCCTGCCCCTCTGCCAGGTTAACCCAGGTGGTCGACCGCTGGATCAACCCCTGGTCGATCCTGATAGTGGCGACTAGGGTTTGGTAATATATTTTATTATATATTAACGGATGGATTTTTATTAAATTAAATCTAACATTCTAAGGTCATTTTTATGCCTATAAATAAAGGGCTAGACCCCAATTCTCCTATTCATATTTTCTAAAGGCAACAACGAAGTTCTGCCCTTTCCAATCCTCCAATTTCTACTAAAACATAAATTATAAACACATACAAATCAGATTAACAAGATTTGGAGAGATTAGATTCAGATCTATGAAAAAGAAATGGCTTTACGAATATGTAATTTATATTATCAAATTTCCTTCTTTTTTTCATATTTCTCTTTTCGATCTACAAATCTAAATCTTTGTTTGTAAATCCGTTTTTGAAATTAATTGTAGATCTGTAGGATTTGGGAATTTTAATCCTAAAAGTTGTGTCAGATTTGGGTTTGGATAGCTTTCGATTGAGTGGGAAATTATATACATTGTTTATAATAAACTTATATAATTCATTTGAGATGAATTTTAATTATATGCCTAAAAGTTTATCAGATTTGTTTGTTCTTATCAAATGTGAAATAATATGTTGAAAGTTTGGATATAGATTTGTAGGCCTTTTTTAGTAAGATTTTATAGCCTATAATTGTTCTTAGATTTGTTTATGATTATTGGAAACACCTTGGATCGGGAAATCAGTCCCAAAACCATTATTAGATTTGTAGTTTTACTCCTGATTTATAGTTGGTATTGATTTATAGTTTGTGTAGTTTTGATTAAAGTAACAATAATCCTGTTCGTGTTTGATATTGTTGAGATTTTACTTGATTATTATAGTTTGTCCTTTTTGTTCCTTTTGCAATAAAAGACACTATTTGAAATCTACAAGGAATGTAATTAATTTAAATAATAAGAGGTATGCAAATTCACATATTTGGTATGGTTTATAACCTCCATTCTAAATAAACGTCAACTTATTTCCTTGTGATTTGAAACATGTCAATTTTCCCTTTTTTAATAGTTGGACAAAATATACAATAATTACAGTAAATAACCTTTTTATAAGATTTTGAATCTTAAAACAAGATTAAACCCAAAAAGGGTTGTTTTGGTTGTTAGTTTAGATGAGAACATAATTAATAAACAATAATAAAAATATAACTTAGTAACTACGAAACACGTTCAATATATGTATATATTAACTTTATCCGTCCAAATCTGCGTAAATAATGCTAATACATTATAATAATAATTGTTTATTGTTATGTGTTTGAATAGTTTGCATTTTTATAGGTATGTATATGGAAATATAACCCATAGTGAATCGAAATTATATTACGAACGTTATAGCAATAAATGTAATTTATTTACTATATAAAATAAAAATGGTCATAAGTATGGTAATAATTATTGTAGCCATGAACGTTTGGGGGGATTAATTGAATATGGTAAATATACCTAAATTGTTACAATTAATTTGGTATTGAGGAATAGAGTTGTAACTGCAAATACGGAATAAATAAATAGCAAACATATTTACGTATATTCACATAAGAATGTAAAGACCCGTAACTTCCCCGTAAAGGAAAGCGACGGATAGTTCGAGAACAAACCACAACAGGACGCATACAGAAGAACATTTCATTGTATATTACAACCATGCATCAGATTACAAGAATATACAGAGTATAAATGAATATTACACAGAAATAACAGAGATTTAAATTACATTTAAATACATAGCAGCGGAAAATAATACAATACACAACTAGAAGGAGATATACGGATACAAAGCTTTCCGGATATCGTTCCAGCTGTAAACCAGGATCCTGTGAATATAAATCTGCAAAACCAAAACTACTAGCTACCCGTGTCAAAATAAGGGCACCCAGAGTTTAGGTTAAAACAATAAACTCCAGGTCAGTCATGTGACTGGTGTGAGAACTAAAACAGTTAATCTTTGTTTTTAAAGTTAGGTAAATCAAGGGACCACGCCGTATAACACGGAACGGGTTTCCTTCCAAGAATACCAGTGCATAAAACAAACAGCGCAATGCTAAATAAAGAAAAATGAAGCTGTTATAAGACCCAGGTCCCATCACACAATGCAACGCAGCCGAGGATAGGGTTTTCCCTTATAACAGCCAAAGAATGCTTGATACGTTTAAAACAAATCGTTTGATACTATTATAAGTGCATAGTGTACAAAACAACTTCATATCATAAGTATCAATCATAGGCGGCATGGGTACCATATATCATGTCGCCTTATATAGGTTTACAAATAAAACCGCAAAGTCACGTATTTGGAAATTGGATTTCCGTCTATGAACCGAGGCCAGGGATCGTCCTCTACCGATTCGAGACAATCTAGCCTACCATGTCTCAGGAACAGCCGCAACTGCCCCCTGGATCGTCAGGGTCGGTCCACCGATGTGGATTATTATGCCTGAACAATACGTCTCCCCGCCCTTTGGGGCGCAAACGAGCCAACGAATGACTCCATCGGACCCGGATCGTCCGATCAAACCGAGGCGCCTCGCAACAGCAACAACCACACAGGTGAAAAGTATATAAATGTCAGGGCTGGTAGGTCACTGATACCACCCTAGCTAGAAAGAAACGCATGCCCTCCCTGATGTCCTCTCCCGTTTTGGGTTCATAACCGGGGTGCGAGGCTCGCGAATTCACGTTACACAAAGCTGTGCCACACAGGCTGTGCTTTGATCATCACCACAAGACTTTGCTTTTCAACAGAAGCCTTGATCATTTGCATCTTAGCATGCCACACAGGCAAACCACTCTATGCAACCGATATCAGTCACACAGAATGAAATCCAATATCAGACACACAGTCCATTTACAAGTCCGTTCTGGGCCTGAACGAAACCGGAGGCACCTAGTACCCCGCATATCCATCGATCTCCAAGTACGTCTGGACGATCACCAACTGTCTCCATCTTCTTGGGTGTACAGCCCAATCAAGATCATCAGTTATCACCCAAACGACGTGAAGACTTCTGGTCTTCGACCACCGTCTTCATCTTCGACACCACGTCGAATCAGTTATTCAGAATGGGATAAACCCGGTCTTTCTGAATAACTCGCGTATATATTATAAAAGTGTTACACAAACACAACATACGCCTCATTCCAATTCAGAATATTCCTATACTTTGGGAAAAGTTCCCATTAATTTTATCCAAGATAAATTCTCTAAATTTATTCTTTAATCTCCTTTGAATATCAATTCAAACTAGTCGGGATTAGCGAACCACACCGAGGTAATCATTTATTTTATTTTTCCCAATCCCAACTTATTCATCCCATGAAGTAAAACTGGTAGTACTTCATATCTAACACCACAGTGTTATCGGTAATTCAATTACCATTTCACGTTCAAATCTAATTAAAGATTTAACTATCGCTTGGAGTAAAACTGGTGATACTCCATTCTCGATCTTTTCAATCTATTTAAAGATTCATTAAAACTCCACTTAGTTTTAATCTTTAACTGGGTTAAAGAATCTGTGTCATTTAAAACACGGTTCACGATAAACCCCAAAGTCACATTCATTAATTATCGGGTTAAAGAACAAGTGTTATTTAAAACACTGTTCACGATAAACCCAAAAATCAATACCAATTCAATTCCAATTAAATATCATTTAATTGGTACACTTCATTAAATCTAAATAAAAAGATTTAATCTTTTCTCAACTGGGTTCAAGAACAGTGTTAGTGAAGACACCATTCACGACCAACCCAAATTACATTTGATATTCAATACAAGGCTCTGAATAGAAAATATACCGGCTTATATTCAATATCCAATTCTACGACTAACAAATGTCGTATTGGAAATAACGATATAAATACATATCTTTCAAATTCCCATAACAACATCTGTATAATCACGAATTCCAACATCGAAATATTCCGAAGACAATTTCGATTCAAATCCACTCCAATGCAATCATTGGAAGTTCTGGTTATTTTCAAAAACCCTTTCAAATTCAATTTATTTATTTAAAAATAAATAGAATTATATTTCTAGTTCAAAACTAGTTCATTTCGATAAAAATCTATTTTTATCTTTTCAAATATGGAGTTTTTCATCCCAATTCTTCACAAATCATTTCTTATGATTTTACACAAATTATTACTATTTTTAATAATTTTATCAAGGCCCGTACAGTCGATTTCCACCAATGGCCATCGAACTGCACTTACAGCGACCTTTTTCAAATTTGATTTGGACATAATTCCAAATCAAACCGTTAGATTTCAAATTTCTAACATTCGCTAGAAAGCTCTTTTCGATACGAACCCAACGGTTCCGGTTTTAGGAGAATCCGACGGTCGGATCTCCCGTAATGTCCGTTTGAAATAAATGGTCGAAATTCACGAACTGCCGCGGCGCGGCGCGTTCTATTCAGGCCATTATATTATATATATAATATATATAATATATATTTCGTCGATTTCTATTTAAAACGAATTATATAAATAGTTTTAAAATTCGTTTCAAAATCTATTTCAACTTCCATTTCAATTCAAAGCAAAATTGAATTCTTCTTTATAAATTCGTTTCAAAATTCATTTCTATTCAATTCAAATTTCAATTCAATTTGAATTCATTTCAATTTGCTTTCAATTCAATTTGAATTCGTTTTCAATTCAATTCATTTCGAAATCACTTTCAATTCGATTCACTTTTTAATATTCATTTTGAAATCACTTTCAATTCAATTCACTTTGAAATCGTTTTCAATTCAATTCACTTTTTAATATTCATTTTAAAATGAATAAAATCGATATAAATATCGTTCACGTCAAAATGGCGTCAATCTAATCAACACGGCTTCATATATTGACATTTTCAAATATTTCATTTCGAATATTTCTATTTTAAATATTTCTATTTTAAAACTGGAATGAGGCCCAATCAATTACCATATAAAGTTAATTATATGGATTTTCATACAACACATGTATAATAGCCTTGAAAAATAATCAACCATCAACCAAAGTGCACTACACTGTATAAGCATCAAATATAGATATCTAACGCTTATAACAGCCTGTCAATCAATCGATCGACATATTTAATCAATCAGGATGAGTGAACTTCAAATTTCATCCCAACACCCGTGTGGGGTTTCAAACAATCAAACACAGATTTTATTCGTGCAGTTGGGCGATGTGTAAAATTTATCGTCCCAATCCATATCAGTCAAATCAGTGTACATAAACAAACCGTCTGGTTTGTAAATGAATATTTTATTTTATTCACATTCACGTTAAAAACTATATTTTTAACGATAAAATATTTATTACAACACATGAATTTTCTTTTCAGTTCATTTATTCAATAAATGACATTTTTATTTTTCTAACATATTTTAGAAAATTTCGGCGGCATAACGGCACGATACTAGAAACGGGACAAGGCCTAGCCTTATCCCCGGTCTAGTGAAGGCCCACGCCATTCACACATCAATCAAATCAATTTCATCTCACCAAACAATTCAATTCAACCAAATAATTCAACTAATCTATGCAACCAAACAAACAAGTCCATGGTCTGTGGACGGTTGTGTCGGGTGCTACTAAGCACCGTCTGCATCCTAGTATATATATATAATTAGAAAAGAAATTGAAAGGTGAGAAATTCTCACCTATAGCTATCCAATCATCTTGACTCTTCATTTATAGAAATCTTCGTCGTTTCGCCTTTTTGTCACCTTCGTTGCCCAAGGCCACTATATATATAAAAATCGAATTTTTATTTCGCTATTCAATATATAAAAATCGAATTTTTATTTCAAAGTTCAATATATAAAAATTGAATTTTTATTTCAAAGTTCAATATATAAAAATCGAATTTTTATTTCAAAGTTCAATATATAAAAATCGAATTTTTATTTCAAAGTTCAATATATAAAAATCGAATTTTTATTTCACTACACATATAAAGGTGATATTTTTAATTCTCTATATGAACAAAAATCACATTTTTACCACTTCTATATAGTAAAGATTATATTTTTATCACCTTATTCTTCATATAAAGATTTCGCCCTTTCAAAAATAAAGGTTTCGCCTTTATAAAAATAAACACTTCATTTCAACGTATATAAAATAAAAATCAGATTTTTAATTTGCTACATATACAAAGATGATATTTTTATGTTCTCTCTCCTATAAAGATAATATTTTTATTACTTTAAAAATATAAAAATCATATTTTTAATATTTCTATATAGTAAAGATTATATTTTTATCACTTTAGAAATATAAAGATCATACCTTTTACCAAATAAAAATCCTATCTTTTCACCTTTCAAGTTCTAATCTTTTTCCATTTAAAATTCAAACCTTGTCTATTTTAAATTCTTTTTAAAATCAGTTTTAAAATTACTAAAAATCAGTTTTAAAAATCACTAAAATTCAGTTTTAAAAATCACTAAAAATCAGTTTTAAAAATCAATAAAAATCAGTTTTTTAAAAATCAATAAAAATCTGTTTTTAAAAATCACTAAAAATCAGTTAAAATCTGTTTTTAAAATCATCCACTATTTATATATAAAATAAAAATAAATAAATTAAAATTAAAAAAACTTACAGGGGGGGGGGGGGGTGCGGTCGCGGCGGTGGATTGCGAGGGGGGGGTGCGGTCTGCCGATGGAAGAGGAGAGGGGGAAGAAGGAGGGGCGGCGCGGTGGTGGGTTTCGGGTGGCTCGCGGTTATGGATTGGGGAGGAAAGAGAAGGGGGAGCGCGCAGCGGGGGAGGGGGTCGTGGCGCCATGGGGCGGCACTGGCGATGGCGCGGTGAGGGCGGCGGTCCCCCTGGGCGCGGCGGCGGCTGCTGCGCCCCTCCATTCTTCCTTTTCTTTTTTTTTTATTTTTTTTTATTTTTCTGAAACGAATTAATTTACAACAGGGGGGGGGGGCAGAGGGTAATAGAGGGTAGGAATATTTTTTTTTATTATTATTTAATTATTAAAAAGTTGACTTTCACATACGACCTCTAAAGAGGTCCACCGCCTGTCGCCCATAGCGTTTCACCCCCATTCCGAACACAATGGGATATGTACCGCAAGCTGAATCGACCGTTTCGATCAGTTTCCGTTGCATTTACATTTAAATCATTATATTGAATTTTAAACGTACATTTCAATTTACCGGGGTCACATACTAACTCTAAAAATTCTCGAAAAATATTTTCTGGCTTCGTATTGACGATACGGTCCTAACAAAACTAGTTTCGTCGAATTCTGAGACCGTTTGAAAAATGGCCATTTTCCAGTCGATTAAAATCAACTGAAACTGGTCAAACGCGTTTTCCTTTGCCACGCTCACATATTGATTCGGAAAATTATGAAATTTGAAACCTAGCAATAACTTTACATCCCGGACCCAACAAAACTGGTTTCGTCGAAATCCGAGGTCGTTTGCAAAATTTCCATTTTTAAGGGCCTGAATTCCATAGCGACTATTCAGAATTTTCAACTGGACATATCTTTTGATTCCCGCTATGAAATCTTGATTTTTCGGATTCGATAGAAAGATATTATTAATTAGATCCCATCCTTTTTGGTTTCACTAAAATCCGGATTGTTTTGCACCCGGTACATTCAATTGAAGTTTGAAATCGAATTATCGAACTATCGCGCCATTTTCAATTCCATTTATAATTATATATAATTATTTATATTCTAACGACGACGTATATAATATATACGTTTGAATTCCATTCAAAATAAATTTCTCGATGATATTATTTAAAATAATTCATTTTAAATATTCGAAATTCGCTAAAATTGCCAAAATAAAATTTTTAAACTGGCCCAGATTTTCCGGGTTGTTACAATCTCCCCCACTTAAAACTTTTCGTCCCCGAAAAGGAACAAAGTCGAAAGTGGTTTGATTAATCAACTCTACATTCGATCTGGCTTCCATTCTCCAACTCTTTAGTTTCTGAGAATTTTTAAAATTTCAAAAATTTGGCTAACACCCTAAATTTTTGAAAAATTTCGCCATAACCTCCCCTGCAATGGGAGCATCGGGGAATTTCAAATAGCTTCCCCGGTCCTTCAGATCTCAAAAAGAAAAAGAAAAAGCCAAGCGGCTAGCCAATAGGCTCATAAAATCATCATCACCCAAACAAAACAGTAAATTATGTAGTAAACATGTACCTATTTGTCGGGCAAACAAATTTTATTCTCTGCTCTAGCCTCTTTGCTATGACCTGTTCAATATAAGCACAAGTATATGCAAGCAAACGCAACCAATTTTCAATATAATTCAATATTGGATTCAATTAGGCCAAATGGTTAAAATTATCAACCAAATAAACAAACTACACAAACATCAATCAATTTGTGAATTAGAGTTTCAAATTCATAATTTTGATACATATACAAAAATCAAATTTTGATGCCAAATCACAACAATGTATTCTAACTATATTAGCTTTTGGTTCTCACACCAGTCTAATGGAAATATATAGAAATCACACCTTCGTCACTCGAAAATAAAAGCTGATGATGTTTCGAACCACCATCAGAACATTGTCGGGCTACTAGAGTGCGGTTCTATATCTACCCGGTATATTAAAACTTCGAATATACGCGGATCAGACGTATACGCAAAATCTATATATACTGGATTGTCCAAATCAATTTAAATAAATAATCAACTACGAATAATGGATTTAAATTTTCAAAACAAAATTTGTTTTCATTTGAAAAATATACTCTTCACACTCGTTCTAGGATACTACTGATCCTATCTCTAACGAGTCATTCCCATTGGATTTTACTAATCCAGTTTCTGATGAATCCTTTCGTATGGTTCTAATGTGTCTTGTTCTCTGAGCTTTGTAAACCAAAGCTCTGATACCACGTGTAAAGACCCGTAACTTCCCCGTAAAGGAAAGCGACGGATAGTTCGAGAACAAACCACAACAGGACGCATACAGAAGAACATTTCATTGTATATTACAACCATGCATCAGATTACAAGAATATACAGAGTATAAATGAATATTACACAGAAATAACAGAGATTTAAATTACATTTAAATACATAGCAGCGGAAAATAATACAATACACAACTAGAAGGAGATATACGGATACAAAGCTTTCCGGATATCGTTCCAGCTGTAAACCAGGATCCTGTGAATATAAATCTGCAAAACCAAAACTACTAGCTGCCCGTGTCAAAATAAGGGCACCCAGAGTTTAGGTTAAAACAATAAACTCCAGGTCAGTCATGTGACTGGTGTGAGAACTAAAACAGTTAATCTTTGTTTTTAAAGTTAGGTAAATCAAGGGACCACGCCGTATAACACGGAACGGGTTTCCTCCCAAGAATACCAGTGCATAAAACAAACAGCGCAATGCTAAATAAAGAAAAATGAAGCTGTTATAAGACCCAGGTCCCATCACACATTGCAACGCAGCTGAGGATAGGGTTTTCCCTTATAACAGCCAAAGAATGCTTGATACGTTTAAAACAAATCGTTTGATACTATTATAAGTGCATAGTGTACAAAACAACTTCATATCATAAGTATCAATCATAGGCGGCATGGGTACCATATATCATGTCGCCTTATATAGGTTTACAAATAAAACCGCAAAGTCACGTATTTGGAAATTGGATTTCCGTCTATGAACCGAGGCCAGGGATCGTCCTCTACCGATTCGAGACAATCTAGCCTACCATGTCTCAGGAACAGCCGCAACTGCCCCCTGGATCGTCAGGGCCGGTCCACCGATGTGGATTATTATGCCTGAACAATACGTCTCCCCGCCCTTTGGGGCGCAAACGAGCCAACGAATGACTCCATCGGACCCGGATCGTCCGATCAAACCGAGGCGCCTCGCAACAGCAACAACCACACAGGTGAAAAGTATATAAATGTCAGGGCTGGTAGGTCACTGACACCACCCTAGCTAGAAAGAAACGCATGCCCTCCCTGATGTCCTCTCCCGTTTTGGGTTCATAACCGGGGTGCGAGGCTCGCGAATTCACGTTACACAAAGCTGTGCCACACAGGCTGTGCTTTGATCATCACCACAAGACTTTGCTTTTCAACAGAAGCCTTGATCATTTGCATCTTAGCATGCCACACAGGCAAACCACTCTATGCAACCGATATCAGTCACACAGAATGAAATCCAATGTCAGACACACAGTCCATTTACAAGTCCGTTCTGGGCCTGAACGAAACCGGAGGCACCTAGTACCCCGCATATCCATCGATCTCCAAGTACGTCTGGACGATCACCAACTGTCTCCATCTTCTTGGGTGTACAGCCCAATCAAGATCATCAGTTATCACCCAAACGACGTGAAGACTTCTGGTCTTCGACCACCGTCTTCATCTTCGACACCACGTCGAATCAGTTATTCAGAATGGGATAAACCCGGTCTTTCTGAATAACTCGCGTATATATTATAAAAGTGTTACACAAACACAACATACGCCTCATTCCAATTCAGAATATTCCTATACTTTGGGAAAAGTTCCCATTAATTTTATCCAAGATAAATTCTCTAAATTTATTCTTTAATCTCCTTTGAATATCAATTCAAACTAGTTGGGATTAGCGAACCACACCGAGGTAATCATTTATTTTATTTTTCCCAATCCCAACTTATTCATCCCATGAAGTAAAACTGGTAGTACTTCATATCTAACACCACAGTGTTATCGGTAATTCAATTACCATTTCACGTTCAAATCTAATTAAAGATTTAACTATCGCTTGGAGTAAAACTGGTGATACTCCATTCTCGATCTTTTCAATCTATTTAAAGATTCATTAAAACTCCACTTAGTTTTAATCTTTAACTGGGTTAAAGAATCTGTGTCATTTAAAACACGGTTCACGATAAACCCCAAAGTCACATTCATTAATTATCGGGTTAAAGAACAAGTGTTATTTAAAACACTGTTCACGATAAACCCAAAAATCAATACCAATTCAATTCCAATTAAATATCATTTAATTGGTACACTTCATTAAATCTAAATAAAAAGATTTAATCTTTTCTCAACTGGGTTCAAGAACAGTGTTAGTGAAGACACCATTCACGACAAACCCAAATCACATTTGATATTCAATACAAGGCTCTGAATAGAAAATATACCGGCTTATATTCAATATCCAATTCTACGACTAACAAATGTCGTATTGGAAATAACGATATAAATACATATCTTTCAAATTCCCATAACAACATCTTTATAATCACGAATTCCAACATCGAAATATTCCGAAGACAATTTCGATTCAAATCCACTCCAATGCAATCATTGGAAGTTCTGGTTATTTTCAAAAACCCTTTCAAATTCAATTTATTTATTTAAAAATAAATAGAATTATATTTCTAGTTCAAAACTAGTTCATTTCGATAAAAATCTATTTTTATCTTTTCAAATATGGAGTTTTTCATCCCAATTCTTCACAAATCATTTCTTATGATTTTACACAAATTATTACTATTTTTAATAATTTTATCAAGGCCCGTACAGTCGATTTCCACCAATGGCCATCGAACTGCACTTACAGCGACCTTTTTCAAATTTGATTTGGACATAATTCCAAATCCAACCGTTAGATTTCAAATTTCTAACATTCGCTAGAAAGCTCTTTTCGATACGAACCCAACGGTTCCGGTTTTAGGAGAATCCGACGGTCGGATCTCCCGTAATGTCCGTTTGAAATAAATGGTCAAAATTCACGAACTGCCGCGGCGCGGCGCGTTCTATTCAGGCCATTATATTATATATATAATATATATAATATATATTTCGTCGATTTCTATTTAAAACGAATTATATAAATAGTTTTAAAATTCGTTTCAAAATCTATTTCAACTTCCATTTCAATTCAAAGCAAAATTGAATTCTTCTTTATAAATTCGTTTCAAAATTCATTTCTATTCAATTCAAATTTCAATTCAATTTGAATTCATTTCAATTTGCTTTCAATTCAATTTGAATTCGTTTTCAATTCAATTCATTTCGAAATCACTTTCAATTCGATTCACTTTTTAATATTCATTTTGAAATCACTTTCAATTCAATTCACTTTGAAATCGTTTTCAATTCAATTCACTTTTTAATATTCATTTTAAAATGAATACAATCGATATAAATATCTTTCACGTCAAAATGGCGTCAATCTAATCAACATGGCTTCATATATTGACATTTTCAAATATTTCATTTCGAATATTTCTATTTTAAATATTTCTATTTTAAAACTGGAATGAGGCCCAATCAATTACCATATAAAGTTAATTATATGGATTTTCATACAACACATGTATAATAGCCTTGAAAAATAATCAACCATCAACCAAAGTGCACTACACTGTATAAGCATCAAATATAGATATCTAACGCTTATAACAGCCTGTCAATCAATCGATCGACATATTTAATCAATCAGGATGAGTGAACTTCAAATTTCATCCCAACACCCGTGTGGGGTTTCAAACAATCAAACACAGATTTTATTCGTGCAGTTGGGCGATGTGTAAAATTTATCGTCCCAATCCATATCAGTCAAATCAGTGTACATAAACAAACCGTCTGGTTTGTAAATGAATATTTTATTTTATTCACATTTACGTTAAAAACTATATTTTTAACGATAAAATATTTATTACAACACATGAATTTTCTTTTCAGTTCATTTATTCAATAAATGACATTTTTATTTTTCTAACATATTTTAGAAAATTTCGGCGGCATAACGGCACGATACTAGAAACGGGACAAGGCCTAGCCTTATCCCCGGTCTAGTGAAGGCCCACGCCATTCACACATCAATCAAATCAATTTCATCTCACCAAACAATTCAATTCAACCAAATAATTCAACTAATCTATGCAACCAAACAAACAAGTTCATGGTCTGTGGACGGTTGTGTCGGGTGCTACTAAGCACCGTCTGCATCCTAGTATATATATATAATTAGAAAAGAAATTGAAAGGTGAGAAATTCTCACCTATAGCTATCCAATCATCTTGACTCTTCATTTATAGAAATCTTCGTCGTTTCGCCTTTTTGTCACCTTCGTTGCCCAAGGCCACTATATATATAAAAATCGAATTTTTATTTCGCTATTCAATATATAAAAATCGAATTTTTATTTCAAAGTTCAATATATATAAATCGAATTTTTATTTCAAAGTTCAATATATAAAAATCGAATTTTTATTTCAAAGTTCAATATATAAAAATCGAATTTTTATTTCACTACACATATAAAGGTGATATTTTTAATTCTCTATATGAACAAAAATCACATTTTTACCACTTCTATATAGTAAAGATTATATTTTTATCACCTTATTCTTCATATAAAGATTTCGCCCTTTCAAAAATAAAGGTTTCGCCTTTATAAAAATAAACACTTCATTTCAACGTATATAAAATAAAAATCAGATTTTTAATTTGCTACATATACAAAGATGATATTTTTATGTTCTCTCTCCTATAAAGATAATATTTTTATTACTTTAAAAATATAAAAATCATATTTTTAATATTTCTATATAGTAAAGATTATATTTTTATCACTTTAAAAATATAAAGATCATACCTTTTACCAAATAAAAATCCTATCTTTTCACCTTTCAAGTTCTAATCTTTTTCCATTTAAAATTCAAACCTTTTCTATTTTAAATTCTTTTTAAAATCAGTTTTAAAATTACTAAAAATCAGTTTTAAAAATCACTAAAAATCAGTTTTAAAAATCACTAAAAATCAGTTTTAAAAATCAATAAAAATCAGTTTTTAAAAACCACTAAAAATCAGTTAAAATCTGTTTTTAAAATCATCCACTATTTATATATAAAATAAAAATAAATAAATTAAAATTAAAAAAACTTACAGGGGGGGGGGGGGTGCGGTCGCGGCGGTGGATTGCGAGGGGGGGTGCGGTCTGCCGATGGAAGAGGAGAGGGGGAAGAAGGAGGGGCGGCGCGGTGGTGGGTTTCGGGTGGCTCGCGGTTATGGATTGGGGAGGAAAGAGAAGGGGGAGCGCGCAGCGGGGGAGGGGGTCGTGGCGCCATGGGGCGGCACTGGCGATGGCGCGGTGAGGGCGGCGGTCCCCCTGGGCGCCGCGGCGGCTGCTGCGCCCTTCCATTCTTCCTTTTCTTTTTTTTTCTTTTTTTTTAATTTTTCTGAAACGAATTAATTTACAACGCGGGGGGGGGGGGGGGGGGGGGGCAGAGGGTAATAGAGGGTAGGAATATTTTTTATTATTATTATTATTTAATTATTAAAAAGTTGACTTTCACATACGACCTCTAAACGAGGTCCACCGCCTGTCGCCCATAGCGTTTCACCCCCATTCCGAACACAATGGGATATGTACCGCAAGCTGAATCGACCGTTTCGATCAGTTTCCGTTGCATTTACATTTAAATCATTATATTGAATTTTAAACGTACATTTCAATTTACCGGGGTCACATACTAACTCTAAAAATTCTCGAAAAATATTTTCTGGCTTCGTATTGACGATACGGTCCTAACAAAACTAGTTTCGTCGAATTCTGAGACCGTTTGAAAAATGGCCATTTTCCAGTCGATTAAAATCAACTGAAACTGGTCAAACGCGTTTTCCTTTGCCACGCTCACATATTGATTCGGAAAATTATGAAATTTGAAACCTAGCAATAACTTTACATCCCGGACCCAACAAAACTGGTTTCGTCGAAATCCGAGGTCGTTTGCAAAATGTCCATTTTTAAGGGCCTGAATTCCATAGCGACTATTCAGAATTTTCAACTGGACATATCTTTTGATTCCCGCTATGAAATCTTGATTTTTCGGATTCGATAGAAAGATATTATTAATTAGATCCCATCCTTTTTGGTTTCACTAAAATCCGGATTGTTTTGCACCCGGCACATTCAATTGAAGTTTGAAATCGAATTATCGAACTACCGCGCCATTTTCAATTCCATTTATAATTATATATAATTATTTATATTCTAACGACGACGTATATAATATATACGTTTGAATTCCATTCAAAATAAATTTCTCGACGATATTATTTAAAATAATTCATTTTAAATATTCGAAATTCGCTAAAATTGCCAAAATAAAAATTTTAAACTGGCCCAGATTTTCCGGGTTGTTACAAAGAATTAATTGGCATTAAATTCGTAGTAATATTATGGAGTTACAATAATTAGATTAGAACTAATATAAATAGCAGTTAATAAGATAATGAATGCCATAGGAAAATATGACCAATAGTGTCATAAATGGCATATTGTCTAGATAATATAAATAAATGGAATTCAAAAGGGGAAATAATGGGGATTGATTGGCGTAGTAAATGCTAAGTCCAACAAGAAAATAAATATTTAAACGTCCTAGGATAGGAAGTTATAGGTTTTCCTTATTTTATTCTAGTTAATCTAGGATTAGTATAATTAAGAATAAGGATTGGACTTAGTAGGTTAATGATGCGAGGTCAGTTGCCTTATTGAACAAAAGTCTGCACTTTTCAATAATTGGATATATGTACAACTGATGTGAAATATCAATAACCATAGGAACCCGTGACGATAGTTAATCGCGTAGCGATAATTATTTCCTAAAATAAGGTTTACTTCAAGTGCTAAGGTATTAAGTGGTTGTAGGACCCGCCTCCCGCCCAAAAGAGGAAACCTTAAAAAGGAAATAATTTAGAAGCGTTAGCCTGCTTCGGGATAGAGGCATTAAGTAGTAAGATCCGCCCTTAAAAAGATATTAAGTGATCACATAGCTCTCCTCCCCATGAATAAGAAGTATTAAATGGCTATTGGGTACGAGTCTGGTAATCCCCACATAGGTTCGCTTCCTCTAAGTAGTAAGTGACTGGGGTGAGAGTCCGCCTTGGGATTAGGTATTATATGACAGTAAATGGAGGTACCATGACTCTTCCTATCCTGAGGGAAGTACTAAGTGGCTAGGGGATTATCTAATAAGGTCAAGTGTATTGTAACATGAGGGTCCTCCAAGAGGGTATTAATAGGCATTGTGCTCCTACCTAAACCTGGTATTAAGTGGACATTTACTATCTCTCGCCTTATGCAGGGTTTTTGGGTAGAATCATGCATGACGAAAGCCTTAAATTGGTAGGACTTAGTTGTTAGTGTCCTCTAATTTATATTGGTGTAAATTAAACCAAGTAAGGTATTGGGTGATCGATAGGTCCGCCTTGGGTCCTAAGTGATCGAAAGGATCAATATTTATAGTGAGGTCTTAGTGGCTATCCAAAAATAATTAACCTTCTTATGAAATAATGAGTAGTTGGGAACCTACCTCTTAGTCTTTGGTAGTTAGTTGAATGGTGGTTTAAAGGCTTCATACTTATGCGTAAATGTTCTATCTTAGTATTGTGATGTCATTATCGATTGGGGGTGCTACCTTGGGCATTGGTAGTTTGTTGACGTGCGTAAAACTTTACAAGATTAGATTAGAATTACTAGCCTTGTTAGGCATATGTTTTTGTTTTGACCAAATGTGATACATTTGTGTGTTGTAGACAGTGTTATTCATCTTCTACTCACCAGGACTTGTTGTTCCGACCTCCCTCCTCATAACAACTCTCATGTTTCACTCACGGAAGACAGGTCTTAGCAGGTGTTCAATTTGGTTATCGGTTCATGTTCTCTTAAGCTCGATATCAATGTAGCGATATGTTTTAAGGTAGTCGCCTTAGTCGTTATTAGTTATCCTATTTTGTTTCCGCTGTGAGTTGGTTTTATTTTACTCTGATTATACTCATGCTAATTATTTGCAGGTACCATATTTATACTCTCCATTCTTGGATGGATTTGACTTTCGATTTTAGTTGAAATTCGGGCTTAGAAAAGTGTGGGGTGTTACATTTGGTATCAGATCATAGGTTTAGATAATCAGAGGAAACAATAAATTAGGGCTAGTGTGAGAACGTATCCGATTTTGTTTTCTATTCTAATTTCGTCTTTCTTACTCGACTTTAAATTATTTCCACGATGAGATATTCGTGGGCCTATTTAAGTAAGATAGGATTTAAATGACTACGAGTTAAGTATTTGGAGTTCAAGTATTGGCTAACCCCGATTTAACCCGTGATGTGTTTTGCCATTTTGTTTCGAAGAGCATGAGGACGACATACAGTGAATCCCGCGGATTTGAGCTTGGTGATTGGACGAAAAGCTAGCTACAACTGAAATAGTTGTGATTTCTTATTTTGGTTATGTTGGGAGTTCCAGTAGATGACATTTTCTTGGTCTTGAACAGGAAATTCATGTTAATGTGTCATTATAGTCCGGATATTCTTTTGATAGAATTATTCATTTAAATCCTTAGTTCAATGTTCAGAGAGATTTCAGTTTTTAATACTATTTTAAAAATTAAGAAGGGGTTTCAAATATTTTGGAGTTTGGTTTTCAAAAATTGTTTTATAAGTAAATATTTGAGTAAATAAAGTAAATCTTAGAAATTTAAATCTAACCATATTTCGGATCGTTGGGTTTTGTGTAATTTTAATAAATAATCCATTTCAGGTAAAAAGAAGGAAATTGAAAATGCTACAGAATAAGCCGTGAAATTCATAATCTATATTTACCTATTCCTTTTGATTTTAATATTCCTCGTTTTAAATATTTTGGATGATTTATAGAAATTATCACAAATAAACTTTTTCGAGATTTAAAATCTCGATAATCTAGAATATGGAAAGGTTACGCCAGTCCATAAGTATAGACGAACATATAAAATTTTAAATATATATTTATATTATGATACTCTTAGTTAAAAATAAAATTTTAATGTCAAAAAGTTTTCAAAAATATCTCACAAAAAAGACTAAGGAAATTTTCTACTTTGGGCTATTTTATTTCATAAGTCGTTCGATTTGTTTGTCAGCCAAGTAAGGGGAAAATCCATTTTAATACAAATTTCTAGCTGATTTTTTATTTGTTTCGAGAATTCGTTTGTTTGTTGTGTAGTCGCAGCCTTTGGTTGAGACTACTTTGAAGCTTTAGAGATGGTTCGGAGTTTGACTATGGTCTATGATCTCGTCATGATGAGGACAAGTATTTTTCGGATTCGCGTCTAATCTTAAAAGAAGACGCGCTAGATTAATATTTTAATCCGACCCTTATAGGGTTAAGACTGAAAATTTGTCTAAAACCCATTTAACAGTTGACCGTTTAGTATTATATATAGAGTGTCCACTAGTTGATGTATTTTGGTACAACTTGAACGTAGGACTCAGCCGTAAAAGTTGTATCCAAATTTCCATCTATAAAATTCTTTCTTTCATCCTTCCTTCCTCATATATCTGAACCATGTTTTATTCTTCATCTCGGTCTTTGTTATTGCCTCATCTTCCCTTTTTTTTGCGCTAGTTTGCGCACTAGATCTCGCCCCATTACGACTTCAAGATCTTGCCCCAATTTCTACTCTCCATCAATTTTTAGGCATAATACCTACTTGCACTATCCAATTTTTCTCGTGCATTTAAGTATCACTTTTAGGGAGTGAGACCATTTGGTTGGATCAGATTGAGCATAAGGTTTCATCGCCTTAGGGCTAAGAGAATTAGTCGTAGCGGTTGGACTTACACCGGTCCTTTGCTTCAAATTTTTTGAGTAGGATAGTTGTTTGTGTTTCTTCTGCCTTTGTCACATCTTGTTGAAATAGATTTTGATGAAGGCAATCGTCATTTCAGAGGTGAAGATTGAGCTGTCTTTGGATGCTCTTTCGGAGGAGGATCTCGATGAGATTTTAGAGGCATCCGTATTGTACGTGGACTTGAATGGCCTTTGGTTCGACCGACTTTGGAGATTTTGCAGCGGATCTCTTCCTTCTAAATGTCGGCTTTTGAGTTTGGAAATCTATGCTCAAACTGTCCATATAAATATGTGATTCATTCACCAAGTTATTCCAAAGATGAAAAGTTATGACTAGATTTGTCTTATGATGCAGAAATCGATGTTTTCTTCGGTCGATGGCGTAGCCATCATTTAGTAATGCATCATATTTGATTCATCTTGTTGTCCTTGTGTGTTATTTCTTGGAGTTACTTGCTGTATTCTCACCTATCCATTTTTGTCTTCAAATAATGTTTGGTGAATCTCCGTGACAAGCAGTTTTATGATAGGTGTCTTTTGTCATTGCAAATTCTCTCTTAGAAGAGATGGTGATGTTGGAACATCAACAACACGAAAAATATCTACAAAACAAAATTGAGCATTTTTCTACCATGATACGACTAATCAAAGATTGTGGAAACGGTTCAAGCTCTAACCACAGAGCAAGACAACATTTTGGAGTTTTGGTGTTGTGTTGTTGTACTTTTTATTCTTTTTCTCTTTCTAGCAAATTTCTCTTAGCTTTGTGGATGTTCGTGCTTGTAACTGTTAGTGTTATTGTTCTTGTAAATCGCATGCTGATGTGATGAGATCTCATATGCATTTATCTTTCATGCTTCATTGTATTTGAATTAGAAATAAAATCTCATTTTCTTGTTTAACTAAAAGTTGTCTAAGAACTGGAAAGTATAGAATTCTATGGTGCATAAAATTTAGCGAAGGATAAGTTTTTGTGTTTTCTCGCCACTAGGTATATTTATTATTTCTCACTTGTTCCTTTTTGAGATAAAATTTATTTTTGAGTTTTGTGTGTGGTTTCGATTTTATTATTTTTCTGCGTGAATGACTTTCTTCCACGCCAACATGTGACTTGAATCTTTTAAGTTTCTGCAAAATATATTTTTGAAACTTTTTGCAACTATTGTTTGAAAAAAAAATCCTTTTGAAATTTATATTTTTGACTGATTTACTTTCTTTTAATCCGATTTATGTAAAAACATGGATTTGAGTACGGTAGTTTAAGCATGTTTAAACATCTATTTTGTATAAAATATATGGTTTAAATATAGTAAAGCACATGTTATCAATTTTTTTTTTAATGAAAGTTTGATAAGGAAAGTAAAATAATATCGAAAAGGAATTTCAAATTTTACATAAGATTTTTTAAAGCGTAAATTTATTTTTATGAAAAATTTCGATTTTCATAGTCATATGTAAAGTGTATGGAAGTGTCTGCGCGTTTTAGCGGAACTGTAATAAGAGAAAGAATGTTTTAGTCGTGGAAACGTTGTTTTCATACCTTGTCGACGTCGCGTGCGAGTTATTATTTAACTCGTTGTACGTTTTAGAGCTTTTCTTAAGCCTCCCTGCATTCTACAGATAGAAAATTTTGGAGTATTTCGGGGGTGAAATTCCACTGTAGGACGGGAGTTGGAATGTTTATAAGTGGAAAAAACGTTGAATTTCTCCGCTTTGATCTTCTTTTTTCTCCGTAAGAGAGATTATTAGGAAACGATTTAGATACGTTGACGTATTGGATGGTAGGGTCTGAATGCAAAATTAGTTGCTTCACGCTTCTGTTCGTAGTCGTGTGAGGATTATGGATGAAAATGTTTTCAAAAAATTGAATTCACGTAGAACTGCCAATTTATTTTAGGATGTCTGCATCTATTTTCAAAATGAAATGCATACATATAGGAGGATCTGATTTAGAATGCATGCATATTTTGTGGTTTCAACTCAATACATACACTATGCACATGTGCACGTTGGTTGTAAAAATTGGATGTACACTAATTGGTTGTGTAGTTTAGGATAATTAGGCGCCATGACTTTAACATTGGTAAAATTTCCGGATGAATTTCTTTTAAGGAGGGAAGAATATACTAGTCCGGGATTTTGATGATAATTAATTTAGTTATTTAATTAAAATTCAAAAATGTAATTTTTGCAAATAATGGAATTTGACCATGAAACTTGCACCGTTGCGTTCCTGATGGAATTCTAGTCAACTTTCATATTTGGAACTTCGCGAACGGGGTCTGTGTAAAAAAGTTACGGACAAACACATGAAAATGAATGGAAAATAAATAAAATAGAATCTTTTAATATAGAAAGAAATATATTTGCTCCCGCCCCACTGCCAGGTCGACCTAGGTGGTAGACCCGGAGATCGACCTACCTGTGGTGGTTGACCGCTGGATCGACCCCTAGTCGATCCTGACATTGGTGGCTAGGGCTTGGTAATATATTTTTATTATATATTAATGAATGTGTGTTTATTAAATCAAATCTAAAGGTCTAGGGTCATTTCTACGCCTATAAATAAAGGGTTAGACCCACATTCTCTTATTCATATTTTATGGAGGCAAAAGCAAAGATTTTCCATTTTCAATCCTCCAATTTCTTCTAAAACATAAATTATAAACACATACAAATCAAATTAACAAGAATTTGAGAGATTAGAGTCAGGTATATGAAAACGAGATGGTTCTGCGAATAGATAATTTATATTATCAAATTTCCTTCTTCTTTTCCTATTTCTCTTTCAGATCTACAAATCTAAATCTTTTTTTGCAAATCCCCTTTTGAAATAAATTGTAGATCTATAGGATTTGGGAATTTTAAGCCTAAAAGCTGTGTCATATTTAGGTTTTGATAGCTTTCAGGTGAGTGGGAAACTATATACATTATTTAATAAATTTATATAATTCGTTTGTGTTGAATTTGAGTTATATGCCTAAAAGTTTATAAGATTTATCTGTTCTTATCAAATTTGAAATAATAGTTGAAAGTTTGGATATAGATTTTTATTCCTTTTGTTTAATAAGATTTTATAGCCTACAACAGTTCTTTGATTTTTCTGTGGTTATTGTAAACATCTTGAATCTGTAAATCAGTCCCAACCATTATTAGATTTGTAGTTTGTTCCAAATTTACAGGATTTGGCGTTGATTTGTAGTTTGTATAGTTTTGATTAAAATAACAATAATCCTATTTGTGTTTGATTTTGGTTGAGGTTGTACCTGGTTATTTTAATTTTGTCCTTTTGTTCTTTTTGCAATAAAAGACATTATTTGAAATCTACAAGGACATAAGTGATTCAAATAAGAATAGGTTCGCAAGTTCACGTATTTAGTATGAAGTTTGTAACATTTATTCTAAATAAACGTCAACATTTTTCCTTGTGATTTGAAATGTGTCAATTTTACCTTCTTAAAATAGTTGGACAAAACGTACAATGATTATATAGTAAATAACCTTTTAAAAAGATTTTGAGTCTTAAAACAAGGTAAAACACGAAAAGGGTTGTTTTGGTCATTGGTTTAGACCGGAATATAATAAATAACAGAAATAAATTATAACCTAGTTACTACGTTAAACACATTCAATATATATATATATATATATATATATTAACCATATCCATCCAAATCTACGTAAATAACGCTAATACCTTATAAATATACTTGTTTGCTTTATGTGTTTGAATAGTTTCCGTTTTTATGGGTATGAACACGGAAGTATATCCCGTATTGAATGGAAATAAAATTATAAGTGTTATAGTAATAAATATAATTAGTTTACTATAAATAAAAAGGTCATAAGTAAGGTAATAATTATTGTAATGATGAGCGTTTAATTTGGAGGAATTAATTAATTAGGATAGATATGCCTAAATGGTTAAAATTAAATTGATATTGAGGAATATAGATTGTAACTTCCAACGGGGAATAAATAAATAGAAAACTTATATATATATATATACACACACACACATATTCACATAAGAATTAATTGGCATTAAATTTGGAGTAATTTTTGGGAGTTACAATAATTAGATTAGAATTTGAATGGGACCAATATAATTGACATTTAATAGGATTATGAACTCTTGAGGAAAATACGACTGTGAGTGTCATAAATGACATATTTTCTATATAATAGAAATAAATGGAATTAAAAGGGGGAATTAATGACGATTGATTGGCGTAGTAAATGCTAAGTCCAACAAGGAAATAAATAATTGTAACAACCTGGATTTTTAGAACCAATTTAAGTTTTTTATTTTAGCAATTTTAATGGATTTTGAATATTTAAAATGATTTATTTTAAATAAAAATGATTACAAATTTATTTTAAATGAAATTAGATAGTATAAATTTATTTTAATTATAAAACGAGCCTGAAATGGTGCGATAGTCTGAAAATTCGGTTTTAAATTTCAATTGAATGTACAAGATTCAAAATAAATCGGATTTCAGTAAAACCAGAAATATTTGAATCTGTTTAATTATATCTTTCTAACGAATGTGAAAAATCCAGATTTCATAACAGGAATAAAAAGTTGTGTCCAGTTTAATATTTGAAATAGTCGCTATGGAATATAATATAATATAATATATATCCCTTAAAAATTGCCATTTTGCAAACGACCTCCGTTTTCGATGAAACTACTTTTGTTGGATCCGGAATGTTAAATTATTGCTAGATTCCAATTTTCATAATTTTTGGAATTAATATGTGAGCGTGGTGAATTTAAACATGTTTGGTAATTTTAGTTTGAATTTAATCGACTGGAAAAAGACCATTTTTCAAACGATCTCCAAATTCGACGAAATTAGTTTTGTTAGGACCGTATCGTCAAAACATAGCTAGATTTATTTTTTTGGAATATCGGAGTCCGTATGTGGCCCCGGTAAATTATAATGTATGTTGAATTCAATTTTGAACGTTATACTAATTTATATTTTAATTTTGATGAAAACTGATCGAAATAGTCGAATTGGCTTGCGGTACATATCCCATTGTGTTCAGAATGGGGGTAATTAGTTAGGGATGACAGTCGATGGGTTCAATTTGGAGTTCGAATTAAAAAGTAACTTTTTGGAGATAAATTAATATATATATATATATATATATTACTATAACCCCCCTTTTCTATTCTCTCTCTCCGTCAGAAATTGAAAAAAATAACGATCGAGCGCTAACCTCTGCGCCGCCGACGCCTTTCCCCCTCCGCTCACCATCGCTGGTCCACCGCGTCGCCTCCCCCATCACCTCTGGCCACCCAACCCCTCGCCACAACCACCCCCTCTCTTCTCCGATCCAACAATGCTCCAAACCCAAAATCGAGCCGCCGTGAAGCCCCAGCCGCCGCCACCGCCACCGCCTGACCGCGCCTCCTCCGCCACTTGCTGACTTCGGCGCCGCCATCCCCTCAAAAGTCCACCTATGAGTTTTTTTATTATTTTTATTTATTTATGTAATTAAGAATATAAATTTTATAATATATATAACATTGGTATAAAAAGTGTTTTTTTTAGTTATATAAAGTTTTCATTTTTATTTATATAAAGTAATGATTTTTATTTACATAAAGTAATGACTTTTATTTAGATAAAGATATGATTTTTATTTACAGAAAGATATGATTTTTATTTACATAAAGTAATGGTTTTTATTTATATAAAGTTATGATTTTTAATTACATAAAGTTATGATTTTTAGTTTTATGTAAAAATATCATTTTTAGTCAGTTAAAGATAGGATTTTTATCGTAGGAAGAAAATATTTTTGGCAAGTTAAAAATATGTTTTTTAACTAGTGTATGGCATGGAAATATTTTCAGAAATATAAAATTTTGATATATATATATATGATAGCGTTATAAAAATTTGATTTTTATATATGTAATAGCGTTATAAAAATATGATTTTTATAGATATATCATTGAAATAAAAATATGATTTTTATACGTATAGTTTTGAAATAATAGTATGATTTTTAATATATATATGTATAGCATAGTAAAAATGTGATTTTTATTTATAAAGATCGTTAGTTAAAAATGTGATTTTTAACATAAACCGCGTAAAGCAGATGGCGATGAAACTGACTGGAAGCAGAATGGAATCCAAATCGTCCATTAAAGAATGACGGAGTGGAAACCAAAGGTGAGAACTCCTTCCCACTCAATTAATTTATATTTAAATATATTTTAGGATACAAACCGGGCTTAGAAGCCCCCGAAACTATTTATTGAACAAACCATGTTGTTTGATTTGAATTATATGGAGTTCAACACTCGAATTCGTACAATCACATAAATTGAAAGCGATGTATGGATATTACTGACACACGGATTTCATACTTCGAGAATAGCCACTTATGGCGCCGTAAATGGCATTGGGGTAGTTGAGTATTTATTTATTTGGATGTTCTACGTGATTTGATTATGGTTGTGGAAATTGATTTATTTGGATTTGATTTGGATGAGAATTGGATTGAAATTGGTTTGTGTATGGCGCGAGCCAGTATTAGGCGAGGGATAAGACTAAACCTTATTCCGGTTCTAGTATCGTGCCGTTATGCTGCCAAAATTTACTAAAAAGTGTTAGAAAAATTTAGTTAGTTGAAAATATTATTTTTAGCTTATAACTGCGATAAATAAAATAATTATTGGATAGTTAAAAATAAGTTTACACATCCATTTACAAGTCGGACGACTTGTTTATGCCCGCCTATTTTTGTGATATCGAATAGGTCGATAATTTTACACATCGCCCAACTACACAAATAATATTCAATATTTGTTGGTTGAAACCTGTAACACCCCGAGAATTCTGTAACTATGAAATTCATAAATTAAAGTATAATTAAATTCAAATCAAAGAACTAAGGGAAACGGGATACGCCATTGCGTTCGTCTTGGAAAAATACGCGAAATAGAGTCCGAGTTTTCGAAAAACGGAGTCCGTATGAAGAAGATATGGCCTTCGGAAGTTTTTAAATTAAATTTAAAATTCAAACAGAATTAATAATTAAGTATCCCGAAGTGGGGCCCAATGGGCCAGGGTGGAAGAACACCCGCCTGGGCCACCCAGGTCGACTGGGCTGTCGACCTGGGCTACCCATGTCGACAGGGCTGTCGACAGCCCTGTCGACAGGGGTGTCGACCTGGTCGAGCCCAGTCAACCTGGCTGGCCAGGTCTGTGTTTGGTCGAATTTATGTGGTCTGCTTTGTCATTAGGGCTAGGTGGCAAGTTTTAATTGGTCTCTCTTGCGAATGAATGGCTACGATCAATCCAAGCAACATCAATGGTCCTAATCAGTTCCTAACCTCTATATAAACAACCCTAGACTAAACCCTAATCTATTCATTCAAAATTAAGAACATAGCCGCCATGTTGCCGAGGAACGACTAAGAGTAGCCGCCAACTAGAGAGAGAATTAGGAAGAAAGTTCTAAAGCCTAAAGCAATTCAAGCAACCTAAAGCCAATCAATTCAACAAAGGAATCATATCTCTTAATTAGAGAATTCGCCGCAACCATTGTAAGTAGAGTATTACTTTGGTATGAATAAACAACTGTATTGATTTGTATGCTTGAATTGGGATAATAAAGTAATTCATATTTGTGCAAAATTATGTTATTCATTATAAAGAACTACATGCGGTAGTTCTATGCAAGTATACGTTTGGAATATTGCGCAAATTATGTAATCTATGTCGAAGCTACATGTATGTAGTTGATTGAAATTCATGCAAGTTTGGGGCTTTGTTATTATGCCATCATGATGTATATTTTTGTGCATAAATCATTTTGTAAGTAATTGAAACAAGTTTGGTTGTTATAGTTCATATGAAACTATGTTGGAATTTTGACACCATAATCCATGTATTAAGTCATGCTTTTGCAAAACTTATGAATATGGCTAGGCTATGAATGATATTTGGCATAATTGAAATCCATGATTAAGTCTATCTTGTTTAAAAGAATTATATGATGACATATGTGGTACATGGCTAGGTTAGGTTCATGCTAGAAGTATTTATGCCATGCTTATGTTTTGTTCATGCTAGAAGTATTTATGCCATGCTTATGTTTGACATTATGCTATGTTCATGCTAGAAGTATTTATGCCATGCTTATGTTTGACATTATGCTATGTTCATGCTAGAAGTATTTATGCCATGCTTATGTTTGACATTATGCCATGCTTAGGCTAGAAATATTTATGCCATGCTTATATTTGACATTATGCCTAAATAAAAATATAGGTTCATGTGACAATAATGATATCTCAATTACAAGTTCACATGCTTGGATTCATGTCACCTATGTTACCACTATGCAAGTACACCAGTTTCTATTTTGTATTTCCAACGTCGTATTGCAAGTTCATGCGCTCACCTTCCCCTCTTTGTGTATGTAATCACGCCATAAGCCTCCCCTTTTCGCATGGCTAAATTGGGCTTTAAAAGGCTAAGCCCAATATATATATATAAACGGACGTGTAAAACGGGGGAAAATAACGTTGGGTTAAAATTAATTAATGAATGAATGAAAATATGAAATAGAAGGGCCCAAATTCAAGTATGGGTTGGGCCCATGATTGGTGTAACCTTTACACCATTAACTTAATAATGGGCCGCAAATATTTACATATCAATAAAGAAGAAAGACAAAAATATGTAAATGTAGAAAATACGATATGTTTAACCCGAGGTTGGATTGAGTTGTGATGTAAACCTGCCCGGAACCGCCCGGCTGTCCAGTAGTCACAACAATACCTATCCAATGTGGGAGGTTAAACATGGAGCCCAGCAAGGACCCGAGGTTAGACTGAGTTGTGGCGTAAGACTGCCCGGAACCAACCGGCAACAGGCAGCCACAACAATACCTGTCTAATGTGAGAGGTCGGGGCCTTAATAAGACAATTAAGGCTGAGTCAGGATTGTTAGGATTAAGTGAACTAAAGACTTAATCAAAATGGAACATGCTAAACTAAACGGACTGGTGGGGGTTAGGTTAGAAAACACTTAACCAACTTAGCATGTTGGCTAGAGATAGAAAACCTAGTAACGGGGGACCCTTTTCAGCAGTAACCCTAGAAGGTGTATCAGGATACCCTGAAACTAGGCAGGGTGGGGCACGATTACTGGGCTGATTGTAAAAGGTCAAAGCGACGGCGGTGGTGTAGCAGTGTAGGTTCTAACGGAGTGCGGGCGTGCACACACTCCGGCGCAGAAAAATAAGGCACTGGACACCAGTAGCATACCTGTGCACTCTAAGGTTGTGTCGGGTTGCCACTATGGGACTTGATACACCCCATGGTGGGACCAGCATAGGTAACTACAGACATCGGGGGCCGTAAGACACATGAACTATGCGAGTAGGAGCCGATCATCATTGAATGGATCACATCGCCCTGATTTTGGGGTGCCAGTTGGGAACTAGTTTATATGGGTTCAGAGATCGACAGGGGGTACGATAGTATATTCGACCCTAGACAACTTAACCAAGTTATAATGCTTGCCCACTCCTTGTTTATACTTATCATACCCAGTTCTTTATTCATAGACAAAATAGTACTAGACTTACTCAGGCTTTATGTCTGACTCTATTTTTCTTTCGTCTTCTTTCTTCCGTTTCCCCCCCAGGTCCTCAGGGAGGGAACACAGCAGCTTGACCTACCTCAACATCCAGCTTGAAGAAGAGAAATGTATTGCTTGGACTTTCCTGTTTTGAACTATGGCTTTGGACAATCCACTATGGGGACTTTTGGCAGTTTATCTATGTTTTATTTATGCTTCTTTAAATAATGTACTCAAGACAGATTATGAAAATGTTATGTTATGTTTTTGGAAGGATGTAAGACAATCATGGTGATGTTTTGTAACACGTATTTGACTTTATGAAATAAAAAGTTGTTGTTCTTCCGCTGTTTACAAATATGTGTTCTTATATCTGTCTTGTATATCTGTGACTTGTACTTATAAACCTCCACCAAAATTAGGGCATTCCCTTTGAGAGTGACCCTAACGGAGGTGGGGTGTTTCACTTGGTATCAGAGCATAGGTTTACCAGATAAGATAAAAAGTTTAGAAAATTTATTTCAAAAAGGAAATTTAAAGAAGCATTTTTAAAAGATAAGAATATTATTTTAATTTTAAAAGGCAAAGTCCACTCCCCAAAGCCATAGGTACTATCTCTTATCCTTCGTTTTGAATCTACCCTTTTTGTTTCAACATGTCTGAAGATCTTAACTTGCCGGAAGGGGTACCAATACCTGGTTGGTTTAGACGATTCTTAGAAGCAAGGGCCACTCAGCCAGGTCCTACCGTTCCTCCTCCCCCAGCTGCCGGTAATCATCCAGCTGCAGCAGCACCTCTTCCTCCACCTCCTCCACGAGGAAACACGTTTGCTAAGATATGTAAGGAATTTAAAGCTATGGGAGGAAGGGATTTCCATGGAACTGAGTCCTTCGTAGCAGCTAGAAATTGGTTGAAAGAAACTGAGGACCTATTCATCATCTTTGAGGTAGAGGACAGACAAAAAGTACAATTGGCGGTGTGGCTATTGAAGGGCGAGGCTTCCTACTGGTGGGAAGTCACTAATGCTGAAAGACCAGTGGAGACATGGGAGGACTTTAGGGCAAGGTTTGAGACCAAATTTCTCTCAGATGCGGAAAGAAGTTTGCAGTTGGAGAAATTCTTATTTCTTAAGCAAGGAGACAAGACTGTTAGAGAGTATGTGAATCAGTTTGATGAGCTGGCTAGGTTTGGGCTTGACCTAGTCAACACCCCGCACAAGAAGGCTCTCCGTTTCGTCAAGGGGTTAAATGAGCCATTACACAGTTTGGCCATGACCCATATACCCATGGGAGCCACGTATGAAAGATTGGTGCAAATGGCGTTGCTGAATGAAGAGGATAAGGGCAAGAAGGAGACAAAGGCAGAAAGCTCTCAAGGGAAGAAAGAGGGTTTGCAGCCTAAGAAGACGGACTTTAAGAAAGGCGGGAAAGGCAACAAAGAGAAAAGGAAGTGCAATTTCTGTGGCAAAGTGGGGCACTTAGTAAAGGACTGCCGGAAAAAGAAGGCCAAGGAGAATGGTGGGTGCTTTTCTTGCGGTCAGACAGGCCACAGGGCTAAGGACTGCCCAAAGAAACGAGGACAGGGGCAGGGCGCTGGATCCACCCCAGGGGCACAGGTTCATGTGCTGGAAGCGCCACCTTTGCAACAGCGAGGTACAAACACTTCTGTAGAAAGTGTAGTTTATCTTTATGATCACCCCGTTCGCACTTTATTTGATTCTGGCGCATCACACTCCTTTATCTCATCTGCTTTAGTAGAATCTCTGCACCTAAAAACTAGTATGGTAGAGGACCCCTTAATTGTTTCAAACCCAATTGGGGGCCCAGCTCATTTGTCTATGATCTGCTTGGATTTGAAAATTTCTATTCTAAGTGTAGAATTTCAATGTAGTGCCTTTGTTTTGGGCTTTTCGGGGTATGGTTTGATTTTGGGTATGGATTGGCTATCCAGTAATGGGGCCATCCTTGATTGTGAGAAAAGGGTTGTTAGGCTCCTAACCCAGCTCGGTAATACTTTGGAAATTTCTTGTAATCCCTCGTATGCGGTTATGCTTAGTTATCTTGAGTCTCTAGATGCCTCTGTTGAAAATTTGCAATCAGTTAGAGTGGTCCGGGAATATCCGGATGTCTTTGAAGAGGTGAAGGGCTTGCCTCCGAAGCGGGAAATAGATTTCCGCATATATCTTGTAGATAATGCAAAGCCCGTTGCGTTGCCCGTTAGACATATAGCTCCACGAGAAAGAAAAGAGCTCAGTAAACAGATTAAAGAGCTTCTAGAGAAGGGGTTCATTAGGAGGCGCATTTCAGAATGGGGCGCTCCAGTGGTGTTCGCTACAAAGGCGGATGGTTCACTCCGTCTATGTGTTGACTATAGGGAGCTCAACAAGTTAACGAAAAAGAATAGGCACCCTCTCCCTATAATTGACGATTTATTTGACCAGCTTGTAGGAGCGTCTGTTTTCTCCCAACTCGATTTAGCAACCGGTTTTCATCAGCTAAGGGTGGCTGAAGATAGCATCGATAAAACGGCGTTCAGAACCCCAGACGGCTTCTTTGAATGGCTTGTCATGCCTTTCGGCTTGACAAATGCACCTGCTTACTTCGTGGACCTAATGAGTAGGGTATTTAGAGATTTCCTCTACAAATTCGTAGTGGTCTTCGTAGATGATATCCTTATCTTCTCAAAGAATGAAGAGGAACATGCTCAACACTTAAGGGCAATCATGGAAACGTTGCGAGCCCATCAACTAAAAGCCAAATTCTCCAAATGCCACTTTTGGAGAGAAGAGGTGAGGTTCCTTGGGCACATAGTATCCAAACAAGGGTTAGCGGTGGACCCTGCTAAGGTAGTGGCGGTACAGGATTGGAAGACACCAAGGAATGCAACTGAGGTCCGAAGCTTTCTAGGACTAGCAGGTTTCTATCGAAAATTCATAAGGGATTTTGCGAAAATTTCAGCTCCGCTCACGAAATTGACCAAGAAGAATTTGGTGTTTAATTGGGACTTGGATTGCGAGTTTGCTTTCCAACGACTGAAAAGGGCTCTCACAATAGCCCCAGTTTTGACGCTGCCAGATGGGAGCAAGATGTTCACTGTTTATACGGATGCATGTGGGACAGGCCTAGGCGCCGTCTTAATGCAAGAAGGAAGGGTAGTAGCTTATGGCGGAAGGCAGTTGAAGTTGCACGAAAAGAACTACCCAACCCACGATCTTGAGTTAGCCGCCATTGTCTTTGCACTCAAGTCTTGGCGACACTATCTCCTAGGTGAGAAGTTCGAACTTTACACTGACCATAAATCGTTGAAATATCTTTTCTCGCAGAAAGATCTTAACTTGAGGCAACAAAGATGGATGGAGTTTCTTGCCTCGTACGATTTCGAAATCTCCTACACTCCGGGCAAAGGCAACGTAGTTGCAGACGCGTTGAGCCGAAAGAAATTGACCCTAAGCCCGTTGTTTGTTGAAAGACAAAGCCTAGAGTTTATAGCCAGCTTCGACTTTAGGCCTTCCTCCGATTTCGTACCGGGCTTGCTTGCATCTCTCGAAGTGCGCCCGACTTTAGAGGATTCAGTAGGGGCAGCACAACGCGAAGACCCTCAGCTTATGGAAATAATTGATAGGCTAATTAGGGGTGAGACTTCAAGTCACCTCAACAGATACTCCATTGACGATAAAGGTTTACTAAGGCGAGACGGAAGACTATGCGTCCCACAGACAAAAGATTTAGTAAGGAAGGTTCTCGAGGAAGCGCATCATTCCAAGATGACGATACACCCAGGCGGAGATAAAATGTATAAAGATATAAAAAGGACTTTCTTCTGGAACGGCATGAAAAAGGACGTGGCAGAATTCGTTTCTAAGTGTATGGTGTGCCAACAGGTTAAAGCGGAACAGAAAAAGCCTGGCGGACTACTGCATCCTCTGGAGGTCCCGCAGTGGAAGTGGGATAGCATCTCAATGGATTTCATCGATGGGCTGCCTAGGTCTAGGAGAGGCAATACTAGCATTTGGGTAATAGTGGATAGGCTTACTAAAAGCGCCCACTTTTTACCTGTCAAAAGTAAAAGAACTGCCTCATCCCTAGCATCACTTTACCTCAAGGAAATCGTTCGATTCCACGGAATACCATCTAGCATCGTTAGTGACCGAGACCCCATCTTCACCAGCGAGTTTTGGCGGAGTCTGCAAGAATCAGTAGGAACGCAGTTATGCTTGAGCACAGCCTATCATCCCCAAACCGACGGCCAAACGGAGAGAGTGAACAGAGTTTTGGAAGACCTTTTAAGGCTATGTGTCCTTGACTTCGGAGGGACATGGGAAGACCACCTTCCTTTAGTGGAATTTGCCTACAACAACAGCTATCAAGCAACCATCGGAATGGCGCCCTTCGAAGCTCTATATGGAAGACCGTGCCGATCGCCCACTTGTTGGTGGGAGTCTACTGATAAGCTCATACTAGGACCAGACATGATCCGAGAGACTTCAGAGAAAGTAGACTTAATACGAAGAAGGATGAAGATGGCCCAAGACAGACAAAAGTCCTATGCCGACAAGAGGAGAACCGACCTTGAATTTGAAGTTGGAGACAGAGTTTTTCTCAAGGTATCACCGCTAAGAAACGTTGTTCGTTTCGGAACCACAGGAAAGCCAGCACCAAGGTTCGTAGGACCATTCCCTATCATCGAGAAGATTGGGAAAATGGCCTATAGATTAGAGCTACCCGAGAAGTTGGCTGGAGTCCACAACGTTTTTCACGTTTCACATCTACGAAAATGTCTACATGAGTCTGCTGAAGTGGTAGAGCCAAATATACTCGAAGAGGCAGAAGTGGAACGCGAAGCAACCATAAGAAAAGTTCCAACCCGCATACTAGGAACGGAAGTGAAGAAGCTACGCAACCGCGAAGTCAAACTCGTCAAAGTCCAGTGGAGCGACGCCGAGGGAGACGCGACTTGGGAAACTGAAGCTAGAATACGCACTGCCTACCCTTTTCTTTTCGAGGGTACATCCTTGATCTTTCTTTTTCCTTAAATCGCGCTCTTATCTATCTTTTTAGGGTATATTTCCTCGACCTTATCTTTTAGGTAGAAACCCTTTTTGGATGAAAACATGTAATTGAAACATGTTATGTATGATGGTTGCAAGTGGTTGCAAGTGATTGCTAGTGGTTGCTCGTGGTTGCATATACACACACAATCTAGGTTTTAGATCGGCTCAATCACTTCATATTGCATATGCATATATGTTTGCATTCGTATATGGGTGAATTGTAATGTGTTGGCATATGGATGTTGCATTTGTATTGAATGATTGTGCACTCATGTAGAATCATGAATAGGAAAATTTGCATACATAATGGATTCATCTCACTTACATGATTCGCATTAAGGAGGTCAACTGAATCAGTAGACCGCCTGATTTTGCATTAGATAAGTTCATGAACACACACACTTCGCATATGATCATGAACCATTAGAAGTCTTTTAAGGACAATGGATACTCGTGTTTGATGGATGAGTAGATGGATGATTGGATGTTAGGATATACATTCCTCCTAACTTGAAGATTTCGGGGACGAAATCCTTTTAAGTGGGGGAGAATGTAACACCCCGAGAATTCTGTAACTATGAAATTCATAAATTAAAGTATAATTAAATTCAAATCAAAGAACTAAGGGAAACGGGATACGCCATTGCGTTCGTCTTGGAAAAATACGCGAAATAGAGTCCGAGTTTTCGAAAAACGGAGTCCGTATGAAGAAGATATGGCCTTCGGAAGTTTTTAAATTAAATTTAAAATTCAAACAGAATTAATAATTAAGTATCCCGAAGTGGGGCCCAATGGGCCAGGGTGGAAGAACACCCGCCTGGGCCACCCAGGTCGACTGGGCTGTCGACCTGGGCTACCCATGTCGACAGGGCTGTCGACAGCCCTGTCGACAGGGGTGTCGACCTGGTCGAGCCCAGTCAACCTGGCTGGCCAGGTCTGTGTTTGGTCGAATTTATGTGGTCTGCTTTGTCATTAGGGCTAGGTGGCAAGTTTTAATTGGTCTCTCTTGCGAATGAATGGCTACGATCAATCCAAGCAACATCAATGGTCCTAATCAGTTCCTAACCTCTATATAAACAACCCTAGACTAAACCCTAATCTATTCATTCAAAATTAAGAACATAGCCGCCATGTTGCTGAGGAACGACTAAGAGTAGCCGCCAACTAGAGAGAGAATTAGGAAGAAAGTTCTAAAGCCTAAAGCAATTCAAGCAACCTAAAGCCAATCAATTCAACAAAGGAATCATATCTCTTAATTAGAGAATTCGCCGCAACCATTGTAAGTAGAGTATTACTTTGGTATGAATAAACAACTGTATTGATTTGTATGCTTGAATTGGGATAATAAAGTAATTCATATTTGTGCAAAATTATGTTATTCATTATAAAGAACTACATGCGGTAGTTCTATGCAAGTATACGTTTGGAATATTGCGCAAATTATGTAATCTATGTCGAAGCTACATGTATGTAGTTGATTGAAATTCATGCAAGTTTGGGGCTTTGTTATTATGCCATCATGATGTATATTTTTGTGCATAAATCATTTTGTAAGTAATTGAAACAAGTTTGGTTGTTATAGTTCATATGAAACTATGTTGGAATTTTGACACCATAATCCATGTATTAAGTCATGCTTTTGCAAAACTTATGAATATGGCTAGGCTATGAATGATATTTGGCATAATTGAAATCCATGATTAAGTCTATCTTGTTTAAAAGAATTATATGATGACATATGTGGTACATGGCTAGGTTAGGTTCATGCTAGAAGTATTTATGCCATGCTTATGTTTTGTTCATGCTAGAAGTATTTATGCCATGCTTATGTTTGACATTATGCTATGTTCATGCTAGAAGTATTTATGCCATGCTTATGTTTGACATTATGCTATGTTCATGCTAGAAGTATTTATGCCATGCTTATGTTTGACATTATGCCATGCTTAGGCTAGAAATATTTATGCCATGCTTATATTTGACATTATGCCTAAATAAAAATATAGGTTCATGTGACAATAATGATATCTCAATTACAAGTTCACATGCTTGGATTCATGTCACCTATGTTACCACTATGCAAGTACACCAGTATCTATTTTGTATTTCCAACGTCGTATTGCAAGTTCATGCGCTCACCTTCCCCTCTTTGTGTATGTAATCACGCCATAAGCCTCCCCTTTTCGCATGGCTAAATTGGGCTTTAAAAGGCTAAGCCCAATATATATATATAAACGGACGTGTAAAACGGGGGAAAATAACGTTGGGTTAAAATTAATTAATGAATGAATGAAAATATGAAATAGAAGGGCCCAAATTCAAGTATGGGTTGGGCCCATGATTGGTGTAACCTTTACACCATTAACTTAATAATGGGCCGCAAATATTTACATATCAATAAAGAAGAAAGACAAAAATATGTAAATGTAGAAAATACGATATGTTTAACCCGAGGTTGGATTGAGTTGTGATGTAAACCTGCCCGGAACCGCCCGGCTGTCCAGTAGTCACAACAATACCTATCTAATGTGGGAGGTTAAACATGGAGCCCAGCAAGGACCCGAGGTTAGACTGAGTTGTGGCGTAAGACTGCCCGGAACCAACCGGCAACAGGCAGCCACAACAATACCTGTCTAATGTGAGAGGTCGGGGCCTTAATAAGACAATTAAGGCTGAGTCAGGATTGTTAGGATTAAGTGAACTAAAGACTTAATCAAAATGGAACATGCTAAACTAAACGGACTGGTGGGGGTTAGGTTAGAAAACACTTAACCAACTTAGCATGTTGGCTAGAGATAGAAAACCTAGTAACGGGGGACCCTTTTCAGCAGTAACCCTAGAAGGTGTATCAGGATACCCTGAAACTAGGCAGGGTGGGGCACGATTACTGGGCTGATTGTAAAAGGTCAAAGCGACGGCGGTGGTGTAGCAGTGTAGGTTCTAACGGAGTGCGGGCGTGCACACACTCCGGCGCAGAAAAATAAGGCACTGGACACCAGTAGCATACCTGTGCACTCTAAGGTTGTGTCGGGTTGCCACTATGGGACTTGATACACCCCATGGTGGGACCAGCATAGGTAACTACAGACATCGGGGGCCGTAAGACACATGAACTATGCGAGTAGGAGCCGATCATCATTGAATGGATCACATCGCCCTGATTTTGGGGTGCCAGTTGGGAACTAGTTTATATGGGTTCAGAGATCGACAGGGGGTACGATAGTATATTCGACCCTAGACAACTTAACCAAGTTATAATGCTTGCCCACTCCTTGTTTATACTTATCATACCCAGTTCTTTATTCATAGACAAAATAGTACTAGACTTACTCAGGCTTTATGTCTGACTCTATTTTTCTTTCGTCTTCTTTCTTCCGTTTCCCCCCCAGGTCCTCAGGGAGGGAACACAGCAGCTTGACCTACCTCAACATCCAGCTTGAAGAAGAGAAATGTATTGCTTGGACTTTCCTGTTTTGAACTATGGCTTTGGACAATCCACTATGGGGACTTTTGGCAGTTTATCTATGTTTTATTTATGCTTCTTTAAATAATGTACTCAAGACAGATTATGAAAATGTTATGTTATGTTTTTGGAAGGATGTAAGACAATCATGGTGATGTTTTGTAACACGTATTTGACTTTATGAAATAAAAAGTTGTTGTTCTTCCGCTGTTTACAAATATGTGTTCTTATATCTGTCTTGTATATCTGTGACTTGTACTTATAAACCTCCACCAAAATTAGGGCATTCCCTTTGAGAGTGACCCTAACGGAGGTGGGGTGTTTCAAAACCCCACACGGGTATTGGGATGATATTTGACGTACACTAATCCCAATTGTTTAGTCGTATGTCAATCGACTGGTTGACAGGCTGTCATAAGCGTTAATTATTTATATTTAATGCTTATGCAGTTGTGTAATGCACTCTGGATGATGGTTGACTGTGTATGATTATTGTTGTGTACATGTATGTATGAAATCCATATAAATAAAATTATATGGTAATTGACTGTGTCTGATTCCAATTCAGAAAGAACAAATATATTAAAATCACGAATATTTTAAAATAACGAATATTTTAAAATAAAATTCTGTAAAGGATAAAAATATGATTTTGATGTCTGATTTGGGATGAACACAAAAATATTGAAATGTGTAAAGCCGTGTTGTTTAGATTTATGCCATTTTAACGCGAACGATATTTATATCGTTTTTATTCATTTTTATAATGAATATCGAAAAGGAAATGATTTAAAAATCGGATATTTAGAAAATATTATCATTTATATATTATAATGATAAGGAGTATTCAATTTTGATTTAAAATTGAAAAATGAAGTTAGAATCATTTTACAATGAATTTATAAACGATTTATAAAATATGTTTTAAATGGAAATCGACGAAATGTATATATTTAATGGCCTGAATAGAGCGTGGCGCGCCGCGACCGTTCGCAAATTTTGACCATTGACTTCGAATTGACATTACGGGAGATCCGACCGTCGGATTCTCCTAAATCCAGAACCGTTGGGTTCGTATTGAAAAGAGCTTTCCAAAGAATATAAGAGATTTGAAATCTAACTTTTGGATTTGGAATTATGTCTAAATCAAATTTGGAAAAGGTCGCTGTAAGTGCAGTTCGATGACCGTTTATGGAAATCGACTGAAAGGGCCTTAATAAAATTATTAAAAATATTAATAATTTGTGTAAAATCATAATAAATGATTTGGAAAGAATTTGGATGAAAAATTCCATGTTTGTAAAGACAAAAATATATTTTTATCAAATGAACTAGTTATTAACTAGATTTGAAATCCAATAATTTTTAAATAAAATAAATTGGATTTGTGAATGGTTTTAAAATAACCAAAAAATTTTAACGAACAAATTGGAATGGATTTGGAATGGAAATAATCTTCGGAATATTTCGATATTGGATTCCGCGATGATACGGATATTGTTATGGAAATTTGGAAGATATATTTATATCGTTATTTCCAATACGATATTTGTTGGTTACAGAATTTAATATTGAATATAAGCTGATATAATTTCTATTCATGGTCTTGTATTTAATATCAAATGGGATTTTGAGTTTGTCGTGAATGGTGTCTTCAGCAACACTGTTCTTCAACCCAGTTGGGAAAAGATTAAATCTTTTAATTAAGATTTAGAGAAGTTTACCAATTAATTAATATTTTATTGGAATTGGATTAAGAATTGGATTTTTGGGTTTATCGTGAACGGTGTTTTAAATAACACTTGTTCTTTAACCCGATTAACAGTGAAGTTAAGTTTTGTAATTTATAAATCTTTATTCTAAGATTTAATGGAATTTTCCAAGGTAAAGTTTTCCAATTTAATAAAATAAATTGGAATTCGATTTGGTAATAATCGAAGTGAGCTTCTGTGGAGGAAGACTGTTAATATATATGGAATTTAAAAGGCTTTGTCGTTATTCCATTTATATTATTTGTCGGATACGGAAATTGATATCGATTATATATTGACTGTTTATAGTGAATTGTGTTTTAAATGACATTGCTTCTTTAACCCAGTTAAAGACAGGATTACATGTCTGACATTGTATTTCGAACTGTATTGTTGATCTCTGCTAAATATATATCTGTTTGGTTGCGGAGAATTTATTCTCTTGCTTAACACCCTTCTCTAAGATGCACGAGATTAGAGGTTATATATCGACAGAAATCAATGGTATAGTGTAGATTGTCGATGCGGCATGTTTGATTTCCCAAAGTTAAATAATCATCAATATTGATTTTTGGAAAGATTAAAACAAAGTGGAGTTTTAATGAATCTTTAATTAGATTGAAATGAGAATGTGATAATTTAAATTATAAAATTTGGGAAGTGATCGAGAATGGAGTACCACCAGTTTTACTCCAAGCGATAGTTAAATCTTTAATTAGATTTGAACGTGAAATGGTAAATAAATTTACCGATAACACCGTGGTGTTAGATATGGAGTACTTCCAGTTTTGCTCCATGGGATGAATAGGTTGAGATTGAGAAATTAAAAAATGATTACTTCGATAAGGTGCGTTAATCCCGACTAGTTTGGATAAACCTTAGTTTGGTTTGAATCGATATCCAAAGGAAGATTAAAGAATAAATTTAAAGGATTTATCTTTGACAAAATTAATGGGAACCTTTCCCAAAGGATATGAATATTTAAATAAAAGAATATTCAGAATTGGAATGAGGCGTATATTGTGTTTTATAGCACTTGATTATAAAATTCATGAATTATTCGGAAAGGCCGGGTTTATACCCATTTTGAATAATTGATTCGACGATAAGTTGACGATGAAGACGGTGGTTGAAGACCGGAGGTCTTCACATCGTTTGGATGATTACTGATGTCCCGATTGGGCTGTGCACCCAAGACAAGGTAATAAGTGGTGATCGTCCCGACGTACTTGGAGATCGACCGGATATGCGAGGACCTCTCTCCTGTATTGGACATATGGGACGAGGAATAAGGTGTCTCCGACTTCGTTCAGACCTAGAACGAACTAGTAAATGGATGTGTGTCTGACATTGGATTTTATTCCATGTTGATTGATCTCTATTAAATATATCTTTTTGGTGGCGGAGAATTTATTATCTTGCTTAACACCCTTCTCTAAGACGTACGAGCTTAGAGGTTATATATCGATAGACATCAGTCGCATGGCGTGAATTTCCTGTGTGGCATATTGAGATGCAAATGATCAAGGCTTCTGTTGAAAAGTAGAGTCTTGTGGTTGATGATGAAAGCACGGCTTTAAATAGCTTAGCTTTGTGTATAGCGTTAATTCGCGAGCCTCACACCTCGTTATGAGTCAAAAACGGGATAAGGGACCCAAGGAGTGCATGGCGTTTCCTTCAAGCTATGGGTGGTGTCATGGTATGGAGCCCAGACATTTATTATATTTTTACCTATGTGGATGATGGATAGAGAGGCGCCTCGAATATATCAGTTTCTATGAAGCCGATGGATAGGTCCTATAGGACCGGAAAACGTGTGTTCAGGAATTGCCATTCCTCAAACGTAAGAGAGGACCGCCCTTGTAGGATCCAAGGGTTGCCTAGAGTGTGTATGTAACACCCCGTAATTTTATAACATTAAAATTCACAAATTAAAGTATACTTAATTTTTAGAAAAGAATTAAGTGAAATGGGTTGCGCAGAGAAATATATATATATTGATATATATATATATAAAAATTAAAAACTAAATAAATAAATATGCGTAAAAGTTCAAAATAGCGAATTGGGAGGGGAAATAACCGAACCGGCCCATTTTTGAGGTCGACCCGAGCGCCGCTGGGTCGACTAGGGGTTAATCCAGGGTGTTTGGCTGTCAACCCGTGGGCCGATTCGCTCAAATGCAGATTTTGCATTTGATTGGTTCTCATGGTTCAGGGTTAATCTATTGGTCCTAAATAACTTCCTACACCTATAAATACATCCTAATGCTAACCCTAAACCTAATTAAAATAGAATAGTTACCGTCGCCATGGAAATCAATGGAGCCGCCGCCAACTAAGAAAGAAGAAAAGCAAATTCAATTCTAATTCTCTCAACCCTAAAGCAAAGCAAAACTCTCTCTTTTCTTCTCTAAATTGTGAGTTTGATGATCTTAACAAGATTATAATCATTTTAATTAGGTTGAGTTATGAATGGATTATGAGTAGATGATGTGAATTATCATATATGTTGTTGTAAACCCCTTTTGCTATCATGTATATTGTAAATCCAATGTTATGTGATGATGATATCTTATATGTTGTAAATCATGCTATGATGATGTTATGTATGTTGAAAGTTTCTATGCTAAGTTGTGATGAATCATACATGTTAAAAAGACCATGATGTTACCATCTATGCTAGTTAGTTCATATTAATTAAATCATCATGTTTGGGTTATGTTGATCTATATGACAAGTCACATATGCAAGTTAGATTGATTAGAAAAGTTATGAACATATACCAAGACATCTATTATGACATCTAGAATTATGCTATGACATATGTGATATCCTATGCTAGTTCACACCATCATTATTTTGCCTAAAAACCCCATATGCAAGTTTATGTATAGATTTGGGCTATGATCATATCATGTAAGTTGAGACATTTAACAAGTCGACACCTTTTGATCCTTAACATGTGTAGTTTATGCAAGTTTCACCCCTATTATGATTAGATTTATTTTAATTGTCTATATGTTGTGATAATTTATCTTTGTGCTAGGTGTTAGACTATACAAGTCTAGCCTATATTATGCGTTGAATAAGCGAACGTATAAACGTGGGGGTAGGGGTAATATTTAGGATTTAATATTAAAAAGTTGGGGTGCAACTGATATGATTTTGCATTCCATAAGTGGATGGCCATAATTGAGTCAATTATGGACATCATTAATAGTTGACTTAATTAATAATTTGAATAGGGAATTATTAAAACTGGGGTAAAAGATTTTAAGTGTTAATCAATGCTTAGGACACGAGGTTGGACTCGTTTGTGACGTAAACCTGCCCGGACCCGCCCGGCAAATCCAGTGGTCACAAATGTCAGCCCAATGTGAGAGGTCCTAGGCCTAAACTAAAGCATAACGGTTGTAAAGACACGAGGTTAGACTCTTTTATGGTGTAAGACTGCCCGTACCCGTCCGGCAAATCCAGCTGCCATAAATGCCAGTCTAATGTGAGAGGTCTTTATGAGGTTATGGCCTGAATGAATTAAGAAATACTTAACCAGATAAACATGTAAGGTGGGACATGGGGGTTAAGTAGGTGCCTTGGGTGGCATGAGGAATCTAGGGGGTGCCCTTAGTGGCATGTGAAATACGATTAGTAAGACTTAACTAAACACACATGTAAATGAACATGACTAAGAGGGTTAAGTGGGATATATTAATGACAAGCTTAGGTGGGTAGCTTGTGGGGGCCCATTTCAACCAGTATCCCAAACGTATCTTTGTGGGCTCGACCCAAGTCGAGGACGGGACACGCATACTGAGTTTGACTATAAGAGGCCAAAACGGGGAGCGGTGGCAACGCAAGTCCAACGGGTTTCATATGCGTGTGTGGACCCGGGCTGGTTGGTAAGACGTTGTTGCATCGTGTAGGTATAAGCCGTGCATTCTCAAGTTGTATCGGGTTGCCACTTTAGGGGAGTGATACACCCCACTGTGGGGCCAGCACGGGTATCTACGAGTAGGGAGCCGATCGAAAGTGGGTAGTGGGGTACACCTAGTGGAGATAGGGGCAGATGGCACCTATGTAGTCAGCTAGGGGTACGTAAGGCTATTTATAAAGTTTCTATGTGAAGAAAGTGGGATCAAACAATAGGGTGACTGGTGTGGTGCAGTGTAGTAATGTGCGGTGCAGTGTAGTAATCATCCGTTAGTAATTAGGTGTGCCTTTACCGTTATCTTTAATGTTATCTTAAATGCTATCTTTATCTTCCTAAGAGTTCATAGACATTTACTTGTCTTCCAGCTTATGCCTTAGTCTAGTTATTTTGATAATAGTATTGTTAGAATTATCATACTCGCCAGACTTTATGTCTGACCCCCTCTATTACTATCCTTTTTCCCCCTCCAGGTCCTCAGGTTGGGCCCAGCTCTAGTGGAGTTTGATTGAATTGCTTCATCTCTCTTTGGAAAGCTTGGACCGTTGAAGTAAAGTCCAGCTTGTTATCTTTTTATTGGCTATTTATGTAATGGTATTATGTATTTTGTTTTTATGAAGATGGATATTGTACTTGGTTATGATCTATGGTTTTATGACGTAATAAACATGTTTAATTTCTGCTGCAATAAAATGAAGTTTTAGATTTCCAAGTACTATTTATTATCTGTCTTGTTGTAATTTTTTTGTTCTATATTCACTTATAATCTCCATGGAAGTTAATGCATTCCCTTTGTGAGTGACATTAATGGACGTGGGGCGTTACACGTGGTATCAGAGCTTAAGGTTACCAGAACAGATAAAAATACTTTAGAAAAATAGTTATTTTTGGAAGAAGTGTTTTCAAAAACATGTTTTAATGAGAAATTTAAAGAGAAAAGTTTTTAAGAAAAACATAATCCCCAATAGCCACATATCTTTATCTTTCGAATTCTCCATTTTGAATCTTTCCTTTTTCGTTTCAGCATGGCTGAAGATCTTAATCAACCCGACGGTGTAACGATACCAGGATGGTATATGAGGCTATTGGAGGCTAGGGACGCTGCAGGTCCAACCAATGTTCCTCCACCACCAGTTGCACCCGTTCCTCCTCCTCCTCCTCGCGTAGATACTTTTGCAAAGACGTGCAAGGAATTCAAGGCTATGGGTGGAAAACCATTTCAAGGGTCAGAAACGTTTGTGGAAGCTAGAGATTGGCTTAAGGAGGTGGAAGAATTGCTAGAAATCTTTGAAGTAGAAGAAGGGAGGAGAGTTCGTTTAGCAGCTTGATTGATGAAGGGAGAGGCCTCGTTTTGGTGGGAGGTCACTAATGGGGAGCGCCCTGTTGACTCTTGGGCGGATTTTAGACGTAGGTTCGAGGCGAAGTTTCTCTCTAGGGCGGAAGAAAACCTATATATGGAAAGGTTCTTGACATTGAAGCAAGGAAGCTCGTCAGTGAAAGAATATGTCAACAAATTTAATCAGCTAGCAAGGTTTGGCTTGGACTTAGTAAACACGCCGGAGAAGAAGGCTCTAAGGTTCGTTAATGGCTTGAATGAACCGTTGCAAGGGTTGGCCATGACCCACATCCCTATGGGGGCCACCTTTGAGAAGCTAGTAGAAATGGCGCTCATGCATGAGGAGAAAAGCGCTAAAGCTGATAAGGCACTCGAGAAGAAGGGGGATCAGAAGAAACCACAATAGCAAAACAAGAAGGGTGGAAAAGACAATAATGGCAAGGGAAAGAAGAAGTGCTTTAACTATGGAACCCCAGGCCATCTCAGCAAGGATTGCCGAAAGAAAAAGAAAATAGGCTGTTTTCATTGTGGCGATGCGGGACATTTAGTGAAGGACTGCCCAAAGAAGGGGCAGAGGGCAGGAGCTACCTCGGGAGGACAGGTGCAGGCTCTTATGGCACCAGGGCAGGCTAGGGGACAAGTTCAGGCTCTCGCGGTCCCACCGCTGCAAGAACGAGGTAGAACCATTTCTGTTGAAAGCTTAGTTTTTCTGTTTGATCATCCTGTCCGTACCTTATTCGATTCGGGCGCGTCACATTCGTTTATCTCTACATCATTAGTTGAATCACTGCACTTAAACACCAGTTTAGTAGAGGATCCCTTAGTTGTTTCGAATCCAATAGGGGGCTCAGCTTATTTGTCCATGATGTGTTTGGATTTGAAAATTTCCATACTTAGCGTTGAATTTAGATGTGATGCTTATGTGTTGGGCTTCACGGGCTATGGGCTAATTTTAGGAATGGATTGGTTATCCAGAAATGGGGTCGTTCTTGATTGTGAAAGGAGAGTAGTTAGGCTCGTGACTCGCCTTGGCAACACTCTCGAAATCTTCTGTAATCCCATAAATTCGGTTATGCTAAGTTATCTAGAATCGCTTGACGCGTCTGAGGAAAATCTACGATCTGTTAGAGTGGTCCGAGAATATTCGGATGTGTTTGAGGCGGTGAAGGGCTTGCCTCCGAAGCGGGAGATAGATTTTCGAATATATCTTGTGGATAATGCGAAACCAGTATCTTTGCCAGTACGCCACATGGCTCCACGTGAAAGGAGGGAACTCGGTAAGCAAGTGAAGGAGTTGCTTGAGAAGGGGTTCATAAGACGAAGTATATCGGAGTGGGGTGCTCCAGTAGTATTTGCCACGAAGGCGGATGGGTCCCTTAGACTTTGTGTGGACTATAGAGAACTTAATAAACTTACTAAGAAGAACAGACACCCACTGCCGAGGATTGACGATCTCGTCGATCAGTTAGTTAGCGCCTCAGTGTTTTCGCAGTTGGACTTAGCCACTGGGTTCCATCAGTTGAGAGTGGCTGAGGATAGCATAGACAAGACCGCCTTTAGGACTCCAGACGGTTTCTATGAATGGCTAGTGATGCCCTTCGGTTTGACAAACGCCCTCGCATACTTTGTTGATTTGATGAGTAGGGTGTTTAGGGAGTACCTTAACAAATTCGTGGTAGTCTTTGTAGATGACATCTTGATCTTTTCTAAGGATGAAGAAGAGCATGCCCTACATCTTAGGGAAGTGTTGGAGACTCTTCGAGCGCATAAGCTTAAAGCTAAATTTTCTAAGTGTCACTTTTGGAGGAAGGAAGTACGGTTCTTAGGACACGTGGTTTCCAAAGAAGGAATAGCTGTAGATCCCGCGAAGGTGGTGGCCATCCAAGATTGGAAGGTCCCTAAAAATGCTACCGAAGTGAGAAGTTTCTTTGGGTTGGCTGGCTACTATAGGAAGTTTATCAAAGACTTCGCAAAGATATCAGCTCCATTGACACGCTTGACGAAGAAGAACCTAGTTTTCACATGGGACGTAGATTGTGATGATGCGTTCCAACGTTTGAAGAGAGCTTTGACTTCAGCCCCAGTCTTAGTATTGCCAGACGGGAGTAAGCCGTTTACCGTTTATACTGATGCTTGTGGGACAGGACTAGGCGCAGTCTTAATGCAAGAGGGTAGGGTAATAGCCTATGGTGGAAGGCAGTTGAGAGCGCATGAGAAAAATTATCCTACACATGACCTAGAATTGGACGCTATTGTTTTCGCGCTTAAGTCTTGGCGTCATTATCTTCTTGGCGAGAAATTCGAATTATTCACTGACCACAAGTATTTAAAATACCTATTCTCTCAAAAGGACTTGAACTTAAGGAAACAAAGGTGGATGGAGTTCTACGACTTCGAAATAGCTTATACCCCTGGCAAGGGTAACGTGGTGGCAGACGCCTTAAGTAGAAAACGATTATCCTTAAGTCCTTTGTTTGTTGAGCGGCGAAGTTTAGAATTCATTTTGATGTTTGACTTTAGACCTTCCGTTGACTTCGTACCCGGTTTGCTAGCATCCTTGGAGGTCAGACCTACGCTTTTGGGATGGATTGGCGAGGCACAGCGAGACGACCCGCAGTTGGTTGAGTTAGTAGAAAAACTCAAAGGAGGGGAGTCATCAAGCCATCTCTATAGGTATACCCTAGACGATAAGGGTTGGTTACGTAGGGACGGTAGACTTTGTGTACCAAAAGACGATGACCTAAGGAAGACTATTCTTGACGAAGCACATCGTTCGAAGATGACCATTCATCCCGGCGGGGACAAGATGTACAAAGACATGAAGAGAGTTTACTTTTGGGCCGGCATGAAGAAAGACGTGGCCGAGTATGTCGCTAGATGCTTGGTGTGCCAACAAGTAAAAGCGGAGCAAAAGAAACCCGGTGGGTTGCTTCACCCATTGGAGGTTCCACTAAGGAAGTGGGAAAGCGTCTCAATGGACTTTATTGACGGATTACCGAGATCGAGAAAAGGTAATACGGGGATTTGGGTTATAGTAGATAGACTTACTAAGAGCGCCCATTTCATTCCCGTAAAGAGTAAGAGGACTGCTCCATGGTTAGCTTCTGTATATGTCCGAGAGATAGTTCGGATGCACGGTGTTCCTTCTAGCATAGTGATCGACCGCGATCCTATTTTCACTAGCGAATTTTGGAGAAGCTTACAAGAGGCGGTAGGGACTCAGTTATGTTTGAGCACCGCATATCATCCTCAGATGGACGGCCAGACTGAGAGGGTGAATCGCATTCTAGAGGATCTGTTGAGGCTATGTATCCTAGACTTTGGGGGTACATGGGAAGAGCATCTTCCACTGGTGGAGTTCGCATATAATAACAGCTTTCAGTCCAGCATTGGTATGGCACCATTCGAAGCTCTTTATGGACGGCCGTGTCGTTCACCTACATGTTGGTGGGAATCTACGGATAAGATCTTACTTGGTCCCGATATGATTAGGGAGACTTCGGAGAAGATCGACTTGATTCGAAGGAGGATGAAAGCGGCGCAAGATAGGCAGAAATCTTATGCGGATAAGAGGAGGACAAATCTCGAGTTTGAAGTTGGGGACATGGTCTTTGTCAAAGTGTCTCCATTACGAAACGTTGTTCGCTTTGGGTCCGTTGGGAAATTAGCACCATGGTTTGTAGGGCCGTTTCCTATTAAGGAGAGGATTGGACGGATGGCGTATAGAGTGGAGTTGCCCGAGAGACTTAGTGGTGTACATAACGTATTCCATGTGTCACATTTGAGGAAGTGCTTGCACGAGACCGCGGAAGTGGTAGAGACGAGCTTGCTTAGAGAAGTGGAGATAGACCGTGATGCGACAATTCGACGAGCTCCTACGCGCATTCTTGGGTCGGAGATAAAGAGGTTGAGGAATCGAGAGGTCAGACTAGTCAAAGTGCAATGGGGAGATGATGAGAGCAACGCTACTTGGGAGATGGAAGAGAAGATGCGTTCACGATACCCTTTTCTTTTTGAGGGTATGTCCTTTAATTTCTCCTTTATCGCTTAGCTTGTACTTATCTTATCTTTAGTATATCCTCTCGCTAGTATCTTTGACCTTTAGTTAGGATAATCCTATGGTTGAAACATGTGTTTGAGACATGTTATGTATGGTGGATGCAAAGTGGATGCAAGTGTTTGCTAGTGGTTGCTCGTGGATGCATATACACACACTATTAGGCACCAGATCGGCTCAGTCACTTCATATTGCATATTGCATATATATGGATGTATTTAGTAAAATGGATGTATAATGGTTGTATTATCATATAGTTGCTACATTCGGGTGGATGGTTGTGCACGCATATAGAATTAATATGTATCATGTGACGGCAAGGAATTTCGCCGGGTCTGAACCAGTCGCTAAACCGACCCAAACCGTTCGAAACGCCCTATCGTTTGAGAACACGACAAAACAGAACGCATACCAAAGAACATTTCACTGTATATTACAACAATGCATCAGATTACAAGAATATACAGAGTATAAAAGAATATTACACAGAAATATCAGAGATTTAAATTACATTTAAATACATAGCAGCGGAAAATAATACAATACACAACTAGAATGAGATATACGGATACAAAGCTTTCCGGATATCGTTCCAGCTGTAAACCAGGATCCTGTGAATATAAATCTGCAAAACCAAAACTACTAGCTGCCCGTGTCGAAAATAAGGGCACCCAGAGTTTAGGTTAAAACAATAAACTCCAGGTCAGTCATGTGACTGGTGTGAGAACTAAAACAGTTAATCTTTATTTCAAAGTTAGGTAAATCAAGGGACCACGCCGTATAACACGGAACGGGTTTCCTCCCAAGAATACCAGTGCATAAAACAAACAGCGCAATGCTAAATAAAGAAAAATGAAGCTGTTATAAGACCCAGGTCCTATCACACAATGCAACGCAAGCCGGGGGATAGGGTTTTCCCTTATAACAGCCAAAGAATGCTTGATACGTTTAAAACAAATCATTTGATACTATTATAAGTGCATAGTGTATAAAACAACTTCAAATCATAAGTATCAATCATAGACGGCATGAATGACCCATACCACTATGTCGCCATATATAAGTTTACAATCAAAACCGCAATGTCGTATTGGAAGTTGGGTTATCATTTATGGTATGAACCGAGGCTAGGGGCAAGATCCTCACCGATTCGAGACGCTCTAGCCCGTGTCTCAGGAACAGCCGCAACTGCCCCATGGATCGTCAGGGCCGGTCCACCGATGTGGATTATTATGCCTGAACACTACGTTTCTCCGCCCTTTGGGGCGTAAGCCTGGCCCGTCAGCCGACCAGAAGCATCGGCCGAAACCGATATCACGAGGCGCCTCACTTTTCAGCAAGTAATAATAAGCAACATCCACATGAGTCAAACTCGTCAGCCAGTTCAAGCACTGACGCCACTCCTAACTAGAAAGAAACGCAGGTCCTCCCTGATGTTTGTCTCCCGTTTTTGATTCATACCGGGTGTGATACTCGCGAATCAACGTTACACAAAGCTACGCCACAAAGGCCGTGCTTCGATCATCAACCACAAGACTTTGCTTTTCAACAGAAGCCTTGATCATTTGCATCTTAGCATGCCACACAGGCAATTCACTCCATGCGATTGATATCCATCAATATATAACCCCTGAGCTCGTACGTCTTAGAGAAGGGCATTAAGCAAGAGAATAAATTCTCCGCCGCCAAACAGATATATATTTAATAGAGATCAATCACACGGACTAAAATCCAATGTCAGACACACAGTCCATTTACAAGTTCGTTCTGGGTCTGAACGAAACCGGAGGCACCTAGTACCCCGCATATCCATCGATCTCCAAGTACGTCTGGACGATCACCAACTGTTTCCATCTTCTTGGGTGTACAGCCCAATCAAGATCATCAGTAATCACCCAAACGACGTGAGGACCTCCGGTCTTCGACCATCGTCTTCATCTTCGACTTATCGTCGTATCAGTTATTCAGAATGGGATAAACCCAGTCTTTCCGAATAACTCGCGTATATTTTAAACAAGTGTTACACAAACACAACATACGCCTCATTCCAATTCATCAGTCACTAACCGTAAATTAATCAAGAGAATAATTCCCCAAACATTAACCCCGAAGGCCGAAACCAACATCAGATCAATATCCAGAAAACCATTCTGCTTGGCTAACCGATAGTTAGTTTCTAAATTTCACATTCATAGGGAAAGGTTCCCATTAATTTTATCCAAGATAAATTCCTTGAATCTATTCTTTATTCTATTTTTGAATCTCAATTCAAACCAGTCGGGATTAGCGAACCTTACCGAAGTAATCATTTATTTTAATTTCCCAATCCCAACCTATTCATCCCATGAAGTAAAACTGGTAATACTTTATATCTAACACCACAATGTTATCGGTAAATTCAATTACCATTTCACGTTCAAATCTAATTAAAGATTTAACTATCGCCTGGAGCAAAACTGGTGATACTCCATTTTCGATCATTTCAATCTAATTAAAGATTCATTAAAACTCCACTTAGTTTTAATCTTCGACTGGGTTAAAGAACCAGTGTCATTTAAAACACGGTTCACGATAAACCCAAAATCAAATTCCATTAATTATCGGGTTAAAGAACAAGTGTTATTTAAAACACTGTCCATGATAAACCCAAAAATCAATATCAATTCAATTCCAATTAAATATTATTTAATTGGTACTCTTCATTAAATCTAAATAAAAAGATCTAATCTTTTCTCAACTGGGTTCAAGAACAGTGTTAGTGAAGACACCATTCACGACAAACCCAAATCACATTTGATATTCAATACAAGGCTCTGAATAGAAAATATATCGGCTTATATTCAATATCAAATTCTATGACCAACAGATATCGTATTGGAAATAACGATATATATATCTATATCTTTCAAATTTCCATAACAACATCTGTATAATCACGAATTCCAACATCGAAATATTCCGAAGACAATTTCGATTCAAATCCACTCCAATGCAATCATTGGAAATTCTGGTTATTATTAAAACCCTTTTTAAATTCAATTTATTTATTTAAAAATAAATAGAATTATAATTCTAGTTCAAAACTAGTTCATTTCGATAAAAATCTATTTTTATCTTTTCAAATATGGAGTTTTTCATCCCAATTCTTCTCAAATCATTTCTTATGATTTTACACAAATTATTACTATTTTTAATAATTTTATCAAGGCCCGTACAGTCGATTTCCATCAACGACCATCGAACTGCACTTACAGCGACCTTTTTCGAATTTGATTTGGACGTATCTCCAAATCCAACCGTTAGATTTCAAATTTCTAATATTCGTTAGAAAGCTCTTTTCGATACGAACCCAACGGTTCCGGTTTTAGGAGAATCCGACGGTCGGATCTCCCGTAATGTCCGTTTAAAATAAATGGTCAAAATTCACGAACTACCGCGGCGCGGCGCGTTCTATTCAGGCCATTATATTATATATATATAATATATATAATATATATTTCGTCGATTTCTATTTGAAACGAATTATATAAATAGTTTTAAATTCGTTTCAAAAGCAATTTCAACTTCCATTTCAATTCAAATCAAAATTGAATTCTTCTTTATAAATTCGTTTTAAAATTCATTTCTATTCAATTCAAATTTCAATTCAATTCGAATTCATTATATATTCAATTCATTTCGAAATCGTTTTATATTCAATTCATTTCGAAATCGTTTTATATTCAATTCATTTCGAAATCGTTTTATATTCAATTCATTTCGATTTCATTTTATATTCAATTCATTTCGATTTCATTTTATATTCAATTCATTTCGATTTCATTTCAAAATATGCGTTTTCGAAATCACTTTTCAATATGCATTTTAAAATGAATAAAATCGATATAAATATCGTTCACGTCAAAATGGCGTCAATCTAACCAACACGGCTTCATATATTTCTATTTTCAAATATTCTATTCAACAAATGAATATTTATTTTTGTCAACACACGACTAATCTCAACGAATGAGTACTGTCCACGTGTGACAATTTTTGTTAAATTATTTCGTTCAACACATGACTAATCTCAACGAATGAGTACAGTCAACACATGAACCTTTATTTTATATTGATAAAGATGCAAATTTTATTATTAAAATATTTCGTTCAACACATGACTAATCTCAACGGATGAGTACAGTCAATACATGAACCTTTATTTTATATTGATAAAGATGCAAATTTTATTATTAAAATATTTCGTTCAACACATGACTAATCTCAACGAATGAGTACAGTCAACACATGAACTTTTATGTTATAATATTCTTTATTTTCTAAATTGGAATGAGGCCCAATCAATCACCATATAAAATTAATTATATGGATTTTCATACAACACATGTATATAGTAGCATTGAAAAATAATCAACCATCAACCAAAGTGCACTACACTGTATAAGCATCAAATATAGATATCTAACGCTTATAACAGCCTGTCAATCAATCGATCGACATATTTAATCAATCAGGATGAGTGAACTTCAAATTTCATCCCAACACCCGTGTGGGGTTTCAAACAATCGAACACATATTTTATTTGTGCAGTTGGGAGATGTGTAAAATTTATCATCCCAATCAACGTCCTTCAAATCAGTGTACATAAACAAACCGTCCGGTTTGTAAATGAATATTTATTTATTCACATTCACGTTAAAAATTATATTTTTAACGATACTACATTTTATTTTAACATATGAATTCCTATTCAGTTCATTCTATAAATAAAATGATATTTTTATTTTTCTAACTTATTTTAGAAAATTTCGACGGCATAACGACACGATACTAGAAACAGGACAAGGCCTAGCCTTATCCCCGGTCTAGTGAAGGCCCACGTCATTCACACATCAATCAAATCCATTCATCTCACCAAACAATTCAATTTCAATCAAATAATCTAACTAATTTTTGCAATCAAACAAACAAGTCCATGGTTTGTGGACGATTGTGTCGGGTGCTACTAAACACCGTCTGCATCCTAGTATATATATATAACTAGAAAATAAATTGAAGAGTGAGAAATTCTCACCGATAGCTATCCAAACCCACAACTCTTCATTTAGAGAAATCTTCATCGTTATCGCATCTTTGTCAACTTCGTTGCCCGAAGCCACTACATATATAAAAGTCGAATTTTTACTTCGCTATTCAATATATAAAAATCACATTTTTACTTCGATGTTCCATATATAAAAATCACATTTTTACTTCGATGTTCAATATATAAAAATCACATTTTTACTTCGATGTTCAACATATAAAAATCACATTTTTACTTCGATGTTCAATATATAAAAATCACATTTTTACTTCGATGTTCAATATATAAAAATCACATTTTTACTTCGATGTTCAATATATAAAAATCACATTTTTACTTTGATGTTCAATATATAAAAATCACATTTTTACTTTGCTATTCAATATATAAAAATATCGCCTTTCATTATAAATAAAAATCGAATCTTTACTTCGCTATTCAATATATAAAAAACGAATTTTTACTTTCTCTATTATATAAAAATCATATCTTTAATATTTCTATTATATAAAAATCATATTTTTTATATTTCTATTATATAAAAATCATATTTTTAATATTTCTATTATATAAAAATCATATCTTTAATATTTCTATTATATAAAAATCATATCTTCAATATTTCTATTATATAAAAATCATATTTTTATACTCTACCTTATATGAAAATTATATTTTTAAATCTTTACATCATATAAAAATTATATTTTGAACCTCTCTATAATATAAAAGTTATATTTTTACGTCTTCCTTTGATGTAAAAATTATTTTTTTATTATTCCTATCGAATAAAAATATCAGTTCTTAAACTTGATAAGAAATCAAACCTTCATTTGAAAAATCAGACCTTAATAACCACATTTTAACATATAACTATATAAATAAAAGGGAAAAAGGAATAAACTAAATAAATAAGTAAGCAAATCTCACAGCGTTGAGGTGGCGGCCTCCTTGGGTGGCACGCTCGACAATGGAGGGGCGGGGCGCAGATCGCCATCATTGGGCCCAATGTGAGGGCGCTCGAGCTAGGGGTTCCAGGGGGGGTCTCGCTGCGTCGGAGTGGAGAAAGGAAGGAGGGAGAAAGTCTGAAGGGGGTGCGCCAGTCGGGTGTGTGGGAGTTAGGGTTTCAAGGCGGGTTTGCATCGGAGGAGGCGGTTCTTTTGGAAGAAAGGGGGGTCTCGAGGATGGGGCTGAAACGTGCGAGGTGGCGGAGAAGAGGGGGCTTGGGGGAAGCGTCGGCCGATCGCCAGAGGGAGGGAGGGGGTCGCGGTCAACGCTGCGCTGGCGGAGGAGGATTCCGTCGATCTAGAGCAGCGTTTTTTTTTCTTTTTTCTTTCTTCTGATTGAATCGAACGGGGGGGGGGGGGGGGAGAATGAAATAAGGGTGAGGGGAGAGAAAACAGATATTTTATTTTTAATTTATTTAATTAATTTATTTTCAAAAAGCAACCTTTTTCATACGACCTCTAAACGAGGGCCACCGCCTGTGGTCCATAGCGTTTTACCCCCATTCCGAACACAATGGGAAATGCATCGCAAGCTGATTCGATAGTTACAATCAGTTTCCGTTGAATTTACATTCAAATCATTATATTGAATTTTAAACGTACATTTCAAATTACCGGGGTCACATACTAACTCGAAAAATTCCCGAAAAATATTTTCTAGCTTCGTATTGACGATACGGTCTTAACAAAACAAGTTTCATTGAATTCTGACACCGTTTGAAAAATGACCATTTTCCAGTCGATTAAAATCAACTGAAACTGGTCAAACGCGTTTTCCTTCGCCACGCTCACATATTGATTCGAAAAATTATGAAATTTGGAATCCAGCAATAACTTGACATCGCGGATCCAACAAAAGTGGTTTCGCCGAAATCCGAGGTCATTTGCAAAATGTCCATTTTTAAGGGCCTGAATTCCATAGCGACTATTCAGAATTTTCAACTGGACATATCTTTTGATTCCCTCTATGAAATTTTGATTTTTCGGATTTGTTGGAAAGATATTTTCAAATAGACCCTAATGTTTTTGGTTTCACTAAAATCCGGATTGTTTTGCACCCGGTACGTTCAATTGAAGTTTGAAATCGAATTATCGAACTACCGCGCCATTTTTCAATTCTATTTATAATTATATATAAATATCTATTTTCTAACGACGACGCGTATAATATATACGTTCGAATTCTATTCAAAATAAATTTCTCGTCGATATTATTTAAAATAATTCATTTTAAATATTCAAAATTCGCTAAAGTTGTCAAAATAAAATTTTTAAACTGGCCCAGATTTTCGGGTTGTTACATATCATTAGGAATCTTTTGCATACATATTGGACGCATGGCACTATCATGAATTGCACTAAGGAGGTCGACTGAATCAGTAGACCGCCTAATTTTGCATTAGATATGGACATATACACACACTGTGCATATAAACATTAAAGCATTAGAAGTCTTTTATGGACAATGGATGCTGGTGTTTGATGGTTGAGTAGATGGACGATTAGATGGTAGGATATACATTCTTCTTGACTTGGAGATTTCGGGGACGAAATCCTTTAAGGAGGGGAGAATGTAACACCCCGTAATTTTATAACATTAAAATTCACAAATTAAAGTATACTTAATTTTTAGAAAAGAATTAAGTGAAATGGGTTATGCAGAGAAATATATATATATATATATATATATATATATAAATTAAAAATTAAATAAATATGCGAAAAAGTTCAAAACAACAAATTGGGAGGGGAAATAACCGAACCGACCCATTTTTGTGGTCGACCCGAGCTTCGCTGGGTCGACTAGGGGTTAATCCAGGGTGTTTGGCTGTCAACCCGTGGGCCGATTCGCTCAAATGCAGATTTTGCATTTGATTGGTTCTCATGGTTCAGGGTTAATCTAATGATCCTAAATAACTTCCTACACCTATAAATACATCCTAATGCTAACCCTAAACCTAATTAAAATAGACTAGTTACCGTCGCCATGGAAATCAATGGAGCCGCCGCCAACTAAGAAAGAAGAAAAGCAAATTCAATTCTAATTCTCTCAACCCTAAAGCAAAGCAAAACTCTCTCTTTTCTTCTCTAAATTGTGAGTATGATGATCTTAACAAGATTATTATCATTTTAATTAGGTTGAGTTATGAATGGATTATGAGTAGATGATGTGAATTATCATATATGTTGTTGTAAACCCCTTTTGCTATCATGTATATTGTAAATCTAATGTTATGTGATGATGATATCTTATATCTTGTAAATCATGCTATGATGATGTTATGTATGTTGAAAGTTTCTATGCTAAGTTGTGATGAATCATACATGTTAAAAAGGCCATGATGTTACCATCTATGCTAGTTAGTTCATATTAATTAAATCATCATGTTTGGGTTATGTTGATCTATATGACAAGTCACATATGCAAGTTAGATTGATTAGAAAAGTTATGAACATATACCAAGACATCTATTATGACATCTAGAATTATGCTATGACATATGTGATATCCTATGCTAGTTCACACCATCATTATGTTGCCTAAAAACCCCATATGCAAGTTTATGTATAGATTTGGGCTATGATCATATCATGTAAATTGAGACATTTAACAAGTTGACACCTTTTGTGTAATAACCCGCAAAATGCGAGCCAGTTTGAAATTTTTGTTTTGGCAATTTTAACGAATTTTGAATATTTAAAATGGATTATTTTAAATAAAATCGACGTGAAATTTATTTTGAATGGAATTCGACGTATATATTATATACGTCGTCGCTAGAATATAAATATTTATATATAATTATAAATAGAATTGAAAATGGCGCGGTAGTTCGATAATTCGATTTCAAACTTCAATTGAATGTACCGGGTGCAAAACAATCCGGATTTTAGTGAAACCAAAGACATTAGGATCTATTTGATAATATCTTTCCAACGAATCCGAATAATCAAAATTTCATAGCGGGAATCAAAAGATAAGTCCAGTTGAAAATTCTGAATAGTCGCTATGGAATTCAGGCCCTTAAATATGGACATTTTGCAAACGACCTCGGATTTCGACGAAACCAGTTTTGTTGGGTCCGGGATGTAACATTATTGCTAGATTCCAAATTTCATAATTTTTCGAATCAATATGTGAGCGTGGCAAAGGAAAACGCGTTTGACCAGTTTCAGTTGATTTTAATCGACTGGAAATTGGCCATTTTTCTAACGGTCTCAGAATTCGACGAAACTAGTTTTGTTAGGACCGTATCGTCAATATGAAGCTAGAAAATATTTTTCGAGAATTTATAGAGTTAGTATGTGTCCCCGGTAATTTGAAAGGTACGTTTAAAATTCAATATAGTGATTTAAATGTAAATTCAACGGAAACTGATTCAAACGATCGAATCAGCTTGCGGTACATATCCCATTGTGTTCGGAATGGGGGTAAAACGCTATGGACGACAGGCGGTGGACCTCGTTTCGAGGTCGTATGTAAAAGTCAACTATTTGTAAATAAAATAAAAAAAATAAAATAAATAATAATTAAAAAAAATACCCTTTCCTCCTTATCAGCAAAACCCCCCCCTTTCACGTTTCAATTCAGATCGAAAAATAAAAAATAAAAATTAAAAAAAAGGGGGCAAAGCCCTGTCGATCCACGCCGCGCCTCCTGGCGTCGCACGCCACCGCGATGCTCCCCCTCTCCGACGATCGATGGCGGCCCTTCCCTTCAGCCTCTCGCACGCGCAGCCCTCTCCCTCCCCAAATCCGCGACCCCAAAGCCCTAACCCACCCAGAACCGCCACCGCGTGGCACAACACCCCCCTGCGCACCTCCCCCTCCCTTTTTCCGGCGAACTTCCGCCAGTCCAACCCCCGACCACCCTGACGAACTCGGACGCACAGCCCCTTAACCACCAGTAAGTATTTTTAATTTATTTCTTTTTATTTGTATAATGATTTTCAGTTTTATTTAGTTAAATTAAAAGCTTTATTTATAAAGGTCAGATTTTTCATATGTATGAATGCGAATAAAGATTCAATTTTTATCTATATGAATGAGGTATAAAATTCGATCTTTATATATGATGTTAGCGATATAAACATATGGGTTTTAGATGAAGAAAAAATATATGAAAAGACGATATTTTTAAATATGAAAAGACGATATTTTTAAATATGAAAAGACGATATTTTTAAATATGAAAAGACGATATTTTGAGAGGAGTAGAAATGTTAAAATATGATTTTTATATTTTTAAAGTATTAAAAATAAAATCTTTATTAATTAGATGTAGAAAAAAATATAATTTTTATAATGTAGAAGGGAGATAAATATAATTTTTAGATTATATTTGTAAAGGTAAAATCTTTATAGGTGTAAAGAAGTAAAAATATGATTTTTATATTTTTAAAGTATTAAAAATATAGTCTTTACTATATAGAAATATTAAAAATATGATTTTTATATTTTTAAAGTATTAAGAATATAATCTCTATAAGATAGAGAATATAAAAATATCATCTTTGTGTATGTAGCAAAATAAAAATCTGATTTTTATTTTTTATACGTCGAAATAAAGTGTTGATTTTATTTTTATAAAGGCAAAAACTTTATTTTTATAAAGGCGAAATCTATATTTTTATAAAGGCGAAATCTATATTTTTATAAAGGTGAAAACTTTATTTTTATAAAGGCGAAAACTTTATTTTTATAAAGGCGAAAACTCTATTTTTATAAAGATGAAATCTTTATAGTTAAAAAGGCGAGATCTTTATATATAGAATAACGATGTAAAAATAGAATTTTTATCTATATAGTAGCGGTGTAAAAATAGCATTTTTATCCATATAGCGTGAAAGTAAAAATTCGATTTTTATATATTGAATAGCAAAGTAAAAATGTGACTTTTATATATTGAACTTCAAAGTAAAAATTCGATTTTTATATATTGAATAGCAAAGTAAAAATGTGATTTTTATATATTGAACTTCGAAGTAAAAATATGATTTTTATATATTGAATAGCATAGTAAAAATTCGATTTTTAAATATATGAAGTGATTATAAAAATATGATTTTTGAATTGAAAGTGAATAAATAAAAATGTGTTTTTTTATTTTAAAGACATCAGTATATAAAAATGTGTAATTTTTATATATATAGTGACTACGGGCACAAGAAGATGATAAAAAGGCGAGAAGAAGAGTCAAGATGAGTGGATAGCTATCGGTGAGAACTTCTCACTCTTCAATTTCTTTTTCTAGATATATATATACTAGGATGCAGACGGTGCTTAGTAGCACCCGACACCCGTCATCCACCGACCATGGATGGCTTGTTTGAAAATTGTTTGGTTGTGTAGTTGGTTAGATTAATTGAATTGAAATTGAATTGTTTGGTGAATTGAATTAATGTGATTGATGTGTGAATGGCGTGGGCCTTCACTAGACCGGGGATAAGGCTAGGCCTCGTCCCGTTTCTAGTATCGTGCCGTTATGCCGCCGAAATTTTCTAAAATATGTTAGAAAAAATAAAAATATCATTTTTATTGTGTAAATGAAATGAATAGAAATTCATGTGTTGAAATAGAATATTTTATCGTTAAAAATATAATTTTTAACGTAGAAGTGAATAAAATAAAATATTCATTTACAAACCGGACGGTTTGTTTATGTACACCTATTTGAAGGACATTGATTGGGTCGATAAATTTTACACGTCGCCCAACTGCACAAATAAAATCTGTGTTTGATTGTTTGAAACCCCACACGGGTGTTGGGATGAAATTTGAAGTTCACTCATCCTGATTGATCAAATATGTCGATCGATTGATTGACAGGCTGTTATAAGCGTTAGATATCGATATTTGATGCTTATACAGTGTAGTGCACTTTGGTTGATGGTTGATTGTTTATTATTGCTATTATATACATGTGTTGTATGAAAATCCATATAATTAACATTATATGGTGATTGATTGGGCCTCATTCCAATCGGGACAATAAGGAATATTATAAAAGAAAATTCATGTGTTGAATATAAAAATAGTCATGTGTTGACGATGTTCATGTGTTGAGTGAAATATTTTATACAATGAAATTTACATCTTTATCATATTTAAAATTAGAACTACTTCCCAGTCGAAGTCTAATTAAAAATCAAACGATAGATACCATAGTTTTATAAAATATTTTACATAACAAAATAGTGATGTGTTGACAGTACTCATGTGTTGAGATTAGTCAGGTGTTGAAAGAAATATAGATTCATGTGTTGAATGGGATAAATATTCATTTGTTGAATAGGATAAAGAAGTTGTGAAAATATAAAGCCGTGATGATTAGATTGACGCCATTTTGACGTGAACGATATTTATATCGATTTTAAAAACGATTTCGAAATGAATTTAATTGAAAACGATTTCGAAATGAATTTAATTGAAAACGATTTTGAAATGAATTGAATTGAAAACGATTTCGAAATGAATTGAATTGAAAACGAATTCAAATTGAATTGAAAGCAAATTGAAATGAATTCAAATTGAATTGAAATTTGAATTGAATAGAAATGAATTTTAAAACGAATTTATAAAGGAGAATTCAATTTTGATTTGAATTGAAATGGAAGTTGAAATTGCTTTTGAAACGAATTCAAAACTATTTTTAAAATTCGTTTTAAAAGGAAATCGATGAAATGTATATAATATATATATATTATATATATAATGGCCTGAATAGAACGCGCCGCGCCGCGGCAGTTCGTGAATTTCGACCATTTATTTCAAACGGACATTGCGGGAGATCCGACCGTCGGATTCTCCTAAAACCGGAACCGTTGGGTTCGTATCGAAAAGAGCTTTCCAATGAATGTTAGAAACTTGAAATCTAACGGTTGGATTTGGAGTTATGTTCAAATCAAATTCGAAAAAGGTCGCTGTAAGTGCAGTTCGATGGCCGTTGTTGGAAATCGACTGTACGGACCTTGATAAAATTATTAAAAATATTGATAATTTGTGTAAAATCATAATATGTGAATTGGAAAGAACTGGGGTGAAAAACTCCACATTTGAAAAGGTAAAAATAGATTTTTATCGAAATGAACTAGTTTTGAACTAGAATTAAAATCAATTTATTTTTGAAATAAATAAATTGAATTTGAAAGTGATTTTGAAAATAATCAATATTTCCAATACGTGGCTTGGACTGGAGTTGAATCGAAATTATCTTCGGGATATTTCGATGTTGGATTCCGTGACTATACAGATATTGTTATGGGAATTTGAAAGATATATTTTATATCGTTATTCCCAATACGATATATGTTGGTTTCAGAATTTGATATTGAATATAAGCCGATATATTTTCTATTTAAAGCCTTGTATTTAATATCAAATGTGATTTGGGTTTATCGTGAATCGTGTTTTAGATGACATTGGTTCTTTAACCCAGTTAAAGGCAAGATGTTGATTTTTGAAAAGATTAAAACTAAGTGGAGTTTTAATGAATCTTTAATTAGATTAAAAATGTGAATTGATAATTTAAATTATCAAATCTGAAAAGTGATCGAGAGTGGAGTATCACCAGTTTTGCTCCAAAGCGATAGTTAAATCTTTAATTAGATTTGAACGTGAAATGGTAATTAATTTTACCGATAACACCGTGGTGTTAGATATGGAGTATCACCAGTTTTGCTCCATGGGATATATAGGTTGGGATTGGGAAATAAAACAAATAATTACTTCGGTGTGGTTCGCTAATCCCGACTAGTTTGAAATGATATCCAAAGGAAGATTATAGGATAAATTTAGAAGAATTTATCTTGGATAAAATTAATGGGAACATTTCCCTAAGAATGTGATTTTGTGAATAAAAGAATATTCTGAATTGGAATGAGGCGTTTGTTGTGTTTGTGTAACATTCGTTTATTATATACGTGGGTTATTCAGAAAGGCCGGGTTTATACCCATTCTGAATAACCGATTCGACGAGATATCGAAGATGAAGACGGTGGTTGAAGACCGGAAGTCTTCACATCGTTTGGGTGATTACTGATGATCTTTATTGGGCTATACACCCAGGATGAGGGAAACAGTTGGTGATCGTCCAGACGTACTTGGAGATGGATGGATATGCGAGGAAAGTGCCTCCGGTTTCGTTCAGACCCAGAACGAACTTGTAAATGGACTGTGTGTCTGACATTGGATTTTAGTCCGTGTGATTGATCTCTATTAAATATATATCTGTTTGGCGGCGGAGAATTTATTCTCTTGCTTAACGCCCTTCTCTGAGACGTACGAGCTCAGGGGTTATATATTGATGGATATCAAACGCATGGAGTGAATTGCCTGTGTGGCATGCGTAAGTGGCAATTGATCAGGGCTTCTGTTGAAAAGCAAAGTCTTGTGGTTGATGATCAAAGCACGGCCTGTGTGGCGTAGCTTTGTGTATAACGTGAATTCGCGAGCCTCACACCTCGGTATGAGTCAAAAACGGGATACAGACCCAAGGAGTGCACGACGTTTCTTTCTAGCTAGGGTGGTGTCAGTGACCTACCAGCCCTGACATTTATATACTTTTCACCTGTGTGGTTGTTGGATACGAGGCGCCTCAGATATAGGTCTGTAAGGACCGGGAAACGTGTGTTCAGGAATAACTAATCCTCAAAAGTAAGAGAGGACCGGCCTTGGAGGTTCCAAAGGATCATAGTGGGGTCCTGAGGCATTGCTAGAGTGTCTCGAACGCGGAGAGGAGCTTGCCCCTTGCCTCGGCTCATGACGGAATCCAATTTCCAATACGTGATATTGCGGTTTTAATTGTAGAACTAGTATGGCGACATGATAGATGGTACCCATGCCGCCTATGATTGATATTTATGATTGAAATTGTTTTGACACTATACACTTATAATAGTATCAAATAATGTGTTTTAAACGTATCAAGCATGCTTTGGCTGTTATAAGGTAAAAACCCTATCCTCCGGCTTGCGTTGCATTGTGTGATGGGACCTGGGTCTTATAACAGCTTCATTTTTCTTTATTTAGCATTGCGCTGTTTGTTCTATGCACTGGTATTCTTGGGAGGAAACCCGTTCCGTGTTATACGGCGTGGTCCCTTGATTTACCTAACTTTAAAAATAAATATTAATAACTGTTTTAGTTCTCACACCAGTCACATGACTGACCTGGAGTTTATTGTTTTAACCTAAACTCTGGGTGCCCCTATTTTCCACACGGGCAGCTAGTAGTTTTGGTTTTGCAGATTTATATTCACAGGGTCCTGATTTACAGCTGGAACGATGCTCGGAAAGCTCTGTATCCGTGTATTACTTTCAGTTGTGTTTTGTATTATTTTCCGCTGCTATGTAATTTATTGTAATCTCTGATATTTGTTTAATGTAATTTAATCATTTATACTCTGCATATTCTTGTATCTGATGGAATTGTTGAAATAACAATGAAATGTTCTTCCGTCTGCGTCCTTTTGTGTGTTGTTCTCAAAGTAATTCGTTCTTTCTCATCTCTTCGGAGACCGGGGAAGTTCGGGTCGCTTCAGTTTGGTATCAGAGCTTTGGTTTACAGAGCTCGAGAACAAGACACATGAGAACCATACGAAAGAATTCATCAGATATTGGATTAGTAATATCCAATTAGAATGACTCGTTAGAGATAGGATCAGTAGTGTCCTAGAACGAGTGTGAAGAGTATATTTTTCAAATGAAAACAATTTTGTTTTGAAAATTTAAACCATTTTATACGTATTTGATTATTTATTTATTTTGAATATGGACAATCGAGTATATATAGATTTCGCGTATACGCGTCATGAACGTATATTCGAAGTTTTAATATACTGGGTAGATATAGAATCACATTCTAGACACCCGGAGATGGTTCTGATGATTGATATATCATCATCAGAATTTATATTCGTGTTTCGAAGGTGTGATTTCTATATATTTCCATTAGGCTGGTGTGAGAACCAAAACTAATATAGTTAGAACACATTGTTGTGAATTGGCATCAAAAACAAGATTTTTTGTATATATGTATCAAAATTTATGAATTTGAAACTCTAATTCACTAATTGATTGCTGTTTGTGTTGGTTGTTTATTTGTTTGCTAAGTTTTAACCATTTATGCCTAATTGAACCAAATATTGAATTGTATTGAAAATTGGTCGCATTTGCTTGCATATACATATACTTACATTGAACAGGTCATAGCAAGGAGGCTAGAGCAGAGAATAAAATTTGTTTGCCCGACAAATAGGTACATGTTTACTATATAATTTCCTGTTTTGTTTGGGTGATGATGATTTTGTGAGCCTATTGGCTAGCCGCTTGGCTTTTTCTTTTTCTTTTTGAGATCTGAAGGACCGGGGAAGCTATTTGAAATTCCCCGATGCTCCCGGTGCAGGGGAGGTTATGGCGAAATTTTTCGAAAATTTAGGGTGTTAGCCAAATTTTTGAAGTTTTGAAAATTCTCAGAAACTGAAAAGTTGGAGAATGGAAGCCTGACCGAATGTAGAGCTTATTAATCAAACCACTTTCGACTTTGTTCCTTTTCGGGGACGAAAAGTTTTAAGTGGGGGAGAATGTAATAACCCGCAAAATGCGAGCCAGTTTGAAATTTTTATTTTGGCAATTTTAACGAATTTTGAATATTTAAAATGGATTATTTTAAATAAAATCGACATGAAATTTATTTTGAATGGAATTCGACGTATATATTATATACGTCGTCGCTAGAATATAAATATTTATATATAATTATAAATAGAATTGAAAATGGCGCGGTAGTTCGATAATTCGATTTCAAACTTCAATTGAATGTACCGGGTGCAAAACAATCCGGATTTTAGTGAAACCAAAAACATTAGGATCTATTTGATAATATCTTTCCAACGAATCCGAATAATCAAAATTTCATAGCGGGAATCAAAAGATAAGTCCAGTTGAAAATTCTGAATAGTCGCTATGGAATTCAGGCCCTTAAATATGGACATTTTGCAAATGACCTCGGATTTCGACGAAACCAGTTTTGTTGGGTCCGGGATGTAACATTATTGCTAGATTCCAAATTTCATAATTTTTCGAATCAATATGTGAGTGTGGCAAAGGAAAACGCGTTTGACCAGTTTCAGTTGATTTTAATCGACTGGAAATTGGCCATTTTTCTAACGGTCTCAGAATTCGACGAAACTAGTTTTGTTAGGACCGTATCGTCAATATGAAGCTAGAAAATATTTTTCGAGAATTTTTAGAGTTAGTATGTGACCCCGGTAATTTGAAAGGTACGTTTAAAATTCAATATAGTGATTTAAATGTAAATTCAACGGAAACTGATTCAAACGATCGAATCAGCTTGCGGTACATATCCCATTGTGTTCGGAATGGGGGTAAAACGCTATGGACGACAGGCGGTGGACCTCGTTTCGAGGTCGTATGTAAAAGTCAACTATTTGTAAAAAAAATAAAAATAAAAAATAAAATAAATAATAATAAAAAAACCCTTTCCTCCTTATCAGTAAAACCCCCCCCGTTCACGTTTCAATTCAGATCGAAAAATAAAAAATAAAAATAAAAAAAAGGGGGCAAAGCCCTGTCGATCCACGCCGCGCCTCCTGGCGTCGCACGCCACCGCGATGCTCCCCCTCTCCGACGATCGATGGCGGCCCTTCCCTTCAGCCTCTCGCACGCGCAGCCCTCTCCCTCCCCAAATCCACGACCCCAAAGCCCTAACCCACCCAGAACCGCCACCGCGTGGCACCACACCCCCCTGCGCACCTCCCCCTCCCTTTTTCCGGCGAACTTCCGCCAGTCCAACCCCCGACCACCCTGACGAACTCGGACGCACAGCCCCTTAACCACCAGTAAGTATTTTTAATTTATTTCTTTTTATTTGTATAATGATTTTCAGTTTTATTTAGTTAAATTAAAAGCTTTATTTATAAAGGTCAGATTTTTCATATGTATGAATGCGAATAAAGATTCAATTTTTATCTATATGAATGAGGTATAAAATTCGATCTTTATATATGATGTTAGCGATATAAACATATGGGTTTTAGATGAAGAAAAAAAAAATATGAAAAGACGATATTTTTAAATATGAAAAGACGATATTTTTAAATATGAAAAGACGATATTTTGAGAGGAGTAGAAATGTTAAAATATGATTTTTATATTTTTAAAGTATTAAAAATAAAATCTTTATTAATTAGATGTAGAAAAAAAATATAATTTTTATAATGTAGAAGGGAGAAAAATATAATTTTTAGATTATATTTGTAAAGGTAAAATCTTTATAGGTGTAAAGAAGTAAAAATATGATTTTTATATTTTTAAAGTATTAAAAATATAGTCTTTACTATATAGAAATATTAAAAATATGATTTTTATATTTTTAAAGTATTAAAAATATAATCTCTATAAGATAGAGAATATAAAAATATCATCTTTGTGTATGTAGCAAAATAAAAATCTGATTTTTATTTTATATACGTCGAAATAAAGTGTTGATTTTATTTTTATAAAGGCGAAAACTTTATTTTTATAAAGGCGAAATCTATATTTTTATAAAGGCGAAATCTATATTTTTATAAAGGCGAAAACTTTATTTTTATAAAGGCGAAAACTTTATTTTTATAAAGGCGAAAACTCTATTTTTATAAAGATGAAATCTTTATAGTTAAAAAGGCGAGATCTTTATATATAGAATAACGATGTAAAAATAGAATTTTTATCTATATAGTAGCGGTGTAAAAATAGCATTTTTATCCATATAGCGTGAAAGTAAAAATTCGATTTTTATATATTGAATAGCAAAGTAAAAATGTGATTTTTATATATTGAACTTCAAAGTAAAAATTCGATTTTTATATATTGAATAGCAAAGTAAAAATGTGATTTTTATATATTGAACTTCGAAGTAAAAATATGATTTTTATATATTGAATAGCATAGTAAAAATTCGATTTTTAAATATATGAAGTGATTATAAAAATATGATTTTTGAATTGAAAGTGAATAAATAAAAATGTGTTTTTTTATTTTAAAGACATCAGTATATAAAAATGTGTAATTTTTATATATATAGTGACTACGGGCACAAGAAGATGATAAAAAGGCGAGAAGAAGAGTCAAGATGAGTGGATAGCTATCGGTGAGAACTTCTCACTCTTCAATTTCTTTTTCTAGATATATATATATACTAGGATGCAGACGGTGCTTAGTAGCACCCGACACCCGTCATCCACAGACCATGGATGGCTTGTTTGAAAATTGTTTGGTTGTGTAGTTGGTTAGATTAATTGAATTGAAATTGAATTGTTTGGTGAATTGAATTGATGTGATTGATGTGTGAATGGCGTGGGCCTTCACTAGACCGGGGATAAGGCTAGGCCTCGTCCCGTTTCTAGTATCGTGTCGTTATGCCGCCGAAATTTTCTAAAATATGTTAGAAAAATAAAAATATCATTTTTATTGTGTAAATGAAATGAATAGAAATTCATGTGTTGAAATAGAATATTTTATCGTTAAAAATATAATTTTTAACGTAGAAGTGAATAAAATAAAATATTCATTTACAAACCGGACGGTTTGTTTATGTACACCTATTTGAAGGACATTGATTGGGTCGATAAATTTTACACGTCGCCCAACTGCACAAATAAAATCTATGTTTGATTGTTTGAAACCCCACACGGGTGTTGGGATGAAATTTGAAGTTCACTCATCCTGATTGATCAAATATGTCGATCGATTGATTGACAGGCTGTTATAAGCGTTAGATATCGATATTTGATGCTTATACAGTGTAGTGCACTTTGGTTGATGGTTGATTGTTTATTATTGCTATTATATACATGTGTTGTATGAAAATCCATATAATTAACATTATATGGTGATTGATTGGGCCTCATTCCAATCGGGACAATAAGGAATATTATAAAAGAAAATTCATGTGTTGAATATAAAAATAGTCATGTGTTGACGATGTTCATGTGTTGAGTGAAATATTTTATACAATGAAATTTACATCTTTATCATATTTAAAATTAGAACTACTTCCCAGTCGAAGTCTAATTAAAAATCAAACGATAGATACCATAGTTTTATAAAATATTTTACATAACAAAATAGTGATGTGTTGACAGTACTCATGTGTTGAGATTAGTCAGGTGTTGAAAGAAATATAGATTCATGTGTTGAATGGGATAAATATTCATTTGTTGAATAGGATAAAGAAGTTGTGAAAATATAAAGTCGTTATGATTAGATTGACGCCATTTTGACGTGAACGATATTTATATCGATTTTAAAAACGATTTCGAAATGAATTTAATTGAAAACGATTTCGAAATGAATTTAATTGAAAACGATTTCGAAATGAATTGAATTGAAAACGATTTCGAAATGAATTGAATTGAAAACTAATTCAAATTGAATTCAAAGCAAATTGAAATGAATTCAAATTGAATTGAAATTTGAATTGAATAGTAATGAATTTTAAAACGAATTTATAAAGGAGAATTCAATTTTGATTTGAATTGAAATGGAAGTTGAAATTGCTTTTGAAACGAATTCAAAACTATTTTTAAAATTCGTTTTAAAAGGAAATCGATGAAATGTATATAATATATATATATATTATATATATAATGGCCTGAATAGAACGCGCCGCGCCGCGGCAGTTCGTGAATTTCGACCATTTATTTCAAACGGACATTGCGGGAGATCCGACCGTCGGATTCTCCTAAAACCGGAACCGTTGGGTTTGTATCGAAAAGAGCTTTCCAATGAATGTTAGAAACTTGAAATATAACGGTTGGATTTGGAGTTATGTCCAAATCAAATTCGAAAAAGGTCGCTGTAAGTGCAGTTCGATGGCCGTTGTTGGAAATCGACTGTACGGACCTTGATAAAATTATTAAAAATATTGATAATTTGTGTAAAATCATAATATGTGAATTGGAAAGAACTGGGGTGAAAAACTCCACATTTGAAAAGGTAAAAATAGATTTTTATCGAAATGAACTAGTTTTGAACTAGAATTAAAATCAATTTATTTTTGAAATAAATAAATTGAATTTGAAAGTGATTTTGAAAATAATCAATATTTCCAATACGTGGCTTGGACTGGAGTTGAATCGAAATTATCTTCGGGATATTTCGATGTTGGATTCCGTGACTATACAGATATTGTTATGGGAATTTGAAAGATATATTTTATATCGTTATTCCCAATACGATATATGTTGGTTTCAGAATTTGATATTGAATATAAGCCGATATATTTTCTATTTAAAGCCTTGTATTTAATATCAAATGTGATTTGGGTTTATCGTGAATCGTGTTTTAGATGACATTGGTTCTTTAACCCAGTTAAAGGCAAGATGTTGATTTTTGAAAAGATTAAAACTAAGTGGAGTTTTAATGAATCTTTAATTAGATTAAAAATGTGAATTGATAATTTAAATTATCAAATCTGAAAAGTGATCGAGAGTGGAGTATCACCAGTTTTGCTCCAAAGCGATAGTTAAATCTTTAATTAGATTTGAACGTGAAATGGTAATTAATTTTACCGATAACACCGTGGTGTTAGATATGGAGTATCACCAGTTTTGCTCCATGGGATATATAGGTTGGGTTTGGGAAATAAAACAAATAATTACTTCGGTGTGGTTCGCTAATCCCGACTAGTTTGAAATGATATCCAAAGGAAGATTATAGGATAAATTTAGAAGAATTTATCTTGGATAAAATTAATGGGAACATTTCCCTAAGAATGTGATTTTGTGAATAAAAGAATATTCTGAATTGGAATGAGGCGTTTGTTGTGTTTGTGTAACATTCGTTTATTATATACGTGGGTTATTCAGAAAGGCCGGGTTTATACCCATTCTGAATAACCGATTCGACGAGATGTCGAAGATGAAGACGGTGGTTGAAGACCGGAAGTCTTCACATCGTTTGGGTGATTACTGATGATCTTGATTGGGCTGTACACCCAGGATGAGGGAAACAGTTGGTGATCGTCCAGACGTACTTGGAGATGGATGGATATGCGAGGAAAGTGCCTCCGGTTTCGTTCAGACCCAGAACGAACTTGTAAATGGACTGTGTGTCTGACATTGGATTTTAGTCCGTGTGATTGATCTCTATTAAATATATATCTGTTTGGCGGCGGAGAATTTATTCTCTTGCTTAACGCCCTTCTCTGAGACGTACGAGCTCAGGGGTTATATATTGATGGATATCAAACGCATGGAGTAAATTGCCTGTGTGGCATGCGTAAGTGGCAATTGATCAGGGCTTCTGTTGAAAAGCAAAGTCTTGTGGTTGATGATCAAAGCACGGCCTGTGTGGCGTAGCTTTGTGTATAACGTGAATTCGCGAGCCTCACACCTCGGTATGAGTCAAAAACGGGATACGGACCCAAGGAGTGCACGACGTTTCTTTCTAGCTAGGGTGGTGTCAGTGACCTACCAGCCCTGACATTTATATACTTTTCACCTGTGTGGTTGTTGGATACGAGGCGCCTCAGATATAGGTCTGTAAGGACCGGGAAACGTGTGTTCAGGAATAACTAATCCTCAAAAGTAAGAGAGGACCGGCCTTGGAGGTTCCAAAGGATCATAGTGGGGTCCTGAGGCATTGCTAGAGTGTCTCGAACGCGGAGAGGAGCTTGCCCCTTGCCTCGGCTCATGACGGAATCCAATTTCCAATACGTGATATTGCGGTTTTAATTGTAGAACTAGTATGGCGACATGATAGATGGTACCCATGCCGCCTATGATTGATATTTATGATTGAAATTGTTTTGACACTATACACTTATAATAGTATCAAATAATGTGTTTTAAATGTATCAAGCATGCTTTGGCTGTTATAAGGTAAAAACCCTATCCTCCGGCTTGCGTTGCATTGTGTGATGGGACCTGGGTCTTATAACAGCTTCATTTTTCTTTATTTAGCATTGCGCTGTTTGTTCTATGCACTGGTATTCTTGGGAGGAAACCCGTTCCGTGTTATACGGCGTGGTCCCTTGATTTACCTAACTTTAAAAATAAATATTAATAACTGTTTTAGTTCTCACACCAGTCACATGACTGACCTGGAGTTTATTGTTTTAACCTAAACTCTGGGTGCCCCTATTTTCCACACGGGCAGCTAGTAGTTTTGGTTTTGCAGATTTATATTCACAGGGTCCTGATTTACAGCTGGAACGATGCTCGGAAAGCTCTGTATCCGTGTATTACTTTCAGTTGTGTTTTGTATTATTTTCCGCTGCTATGTAATTTATTGTAATCTCTGATATTTGTTTAATGTAATTTAATCATTTATACTCTGCATATTCTTGTATCTGATGGAATTGTTGAAATAACAATGAAATGTTCTTCCGTCTGCGTCCTTTTGTGTGTTGTTCTCAAAGTAATTCGTTCTTTCTCATCTCTTCGGAGACCGGGGAAGTTCGGGTCGCTTCATTTTGATCCTTAACATGTGTAGTTTATGCAAGTTTCACCCCTATTATGATTAGATTTATTTTAATTGTCTATATGTTGTGATAATTTATCTTTGTGCTAGGTGTTAGACTATACAAGTCTAGCCTATATTATGCGTTGAATAAGCGAACGTATAAATGTGGGGTAGGGGTAATAATAAGGATTTAATATTAAAAAGTTGGGGTGCAATTGATATGATTTTGCATGCCATAAGTGGATGGCCATAATTGAGTCAATTATGGATATCATTAAAAGTTGACTTAATTAATAATTTGAATAGGGAATTATTAAAACTGGGGTAAAAGATTTTAAGTGTTAATCAATGCTTAGGACACGAGGTTGGACTCGTTTGTGACGTAAACCTGCCCGGACCCGCCCGACAAATCCAGTGGTCACAAATGTCAGCCCAATGTGAGAGGTCCTAGGCCTAAACTAAAGCATAACGGTTGTAAGGACACGAGGTTAGACTCTTTTATGGTGTAAGACTGTCCGGACCCGCCCGGCAAATCCAGCTGCCATAAATGCCAGTCTAATGTGAGAGGTCTTTATGAGGTTATGGCCTGAATGAATTAAGAAATACTTAACCAGATAAACATGTAAGGTGGGACATGGGGGTTAAGTAGGTGCCTTGGGTGGCATGAGGAATCTAGGGGGTGCCCTTAGTGGCTTGTGAAATACGATTAGTAAGACTTAACCAAACACACATGTAAATGAACATGATTAAGAGGGTTAAGTGGGATATATTAATGACAAGCTTAGGTGGGTAGCTTGTGGGGGCCCATTTCAACCAGTATCCCAAACGTATCTTTGTGGGCTCGACCCAAGTCGAGGACTGGACACGCATACTGAGTTTGACTATAAGAGGCCAAAACGGGGAGCGGTGGCAACACAAGTCCAACGGGTTTCATATGCGTGTGTGGACCCGGGCTGGTAGGTAAGACGTTGTTGCATCGTGTAGGTATAAGCCGTGCATTCTCAAGTTGTATCGGGTTGCCACTTTAGGGGAGTGATACACCCCACTGTGGGGCCAGCACGGGTATCTACGAGTAGGGAGTCGATCGAAAGTGGGTAGTGGGGTACACCTAGTGGAGATAGGGGCAGACGGCACCTATGTAGTCAGCTAGGGGTACGTAAGGCTATTTATAAAGTTTCTGTGTGAAGCAAGTGGGATCAAACAATAGGATGACTGGTGTGGTGCAGTGTAGTAATGTGCGGTGTAGTGAGTAACCATTCGTTAGTAATTAGGTGTGCCTTTACCGTTATCTTTAACGTTATCTTAAACGCTATCTTTATCTTCCTAAGAGTTCATAGACATTTACTTGTCTTCCAACTTATGCCTTAGTCTAGTTATTTTGATAATAGTATTGTTAGAATTATCATACTCGCCAGACTTTCTGTCTGACCCCCTTTATTTCTATCCTTTTCCCCCCTCCAGGTCCTCAGGTTGGGCCCAGCTCTAGTGGAGTTAGATTGAATTGCTTCATCTCTCTTTGGAAATCTTGGACCATTGAAGTAAAGTCCAGCTTGTTATCTTTTTAATGGCTATTTATGTAATGGGATTATGTATTTTGTTTTTATGAAGATGGATATTGTACTTGGTTATGATCTATGGTTTTATGATGTAACAAACATGTTTAATTTCCGCTGCAATAAAATGAAGTTTTAGATTTCCAAGTACTATTTATTATCTGTCTTGTTGTAATTTTTCTGTTCTATATTCACTTATAACCTCCATGGAAGTTAATGCATTCCCTTTGTGAGTGACATTAATGGACGTGGGGCGTTACAGTGTAACCCTGAGGCATTTGGTAGAGTGTCTCGAAGCCACGAGGAGTACATCCCTTGCCTCGACTCATGACGAAAATCCAATTTACAATACGCGATTTTTTGGTTTTAATTGTAGAACTAGTATGATGGGGTACTATGCTGTAACGACCCGGGCATTTTCGACTCCGAAAATCGACACAAAACCCAGCGTCGACTGTTCAGACATCGAAAATACTGGATCATTAATAGAAAGAAATAAGAGGATGAGAAAGATAAGGTAGAACTAATAGAATAGAAGAAGAAGAACATCAGAATCAGAGTAAACACGAATCTCACAGTGGAACGAATAAAATATATTATATAACATAACTTTGAAATACAAAACTGTATTTTATATACATACCATTATCAGAGTACAATACATCATACCACAACGGAAATAATCTCTAAATACTAACGGTGAAGCCTTCTGCTTTTAGCTCCTCCAAGCGTATCTGTAAAAGCCTGAAACACTTGACTGCCCGTACAAATTTGGACACCCAAGAGTTTAGGAAAAAACAAACAAAATAAACTCTGGGTCAGTCATGGGACTGGTGTGAGTAAATTCCAACCATATGGTTTAACTTTGAAAATCCTTTTTGAACAAAAGGATAATAGTAAGCCCGACCCACACATAAACATGGACGGTTTTTACCTTACTATAACCCAAAATATTTTGATATCAAAATCCAGTGATATTATAATAATGTCTAATCAAGTAAATAACCAAATAGCAGATTGCTTGCATCTCACGCTCCACATATATAGTATAAAATCATAAACCGCAGGGCGCTTATTGGAGATTGGATTCCAACTATGACAAGGTATGGGACCACCTTCCGATGATGTATCTCTAGAGGCTAATACACCTGGGTTCAACAAGAACGTCTTGCAACCCGGCCCACACATGACCGACCACTCATTTCTCTTGAGTGTATCGAATGTATATCACCAACGGTTGGGCTCAAAACACCGTTCCCGAATGGGCAGAATCGATAGATTAAGAAACAAAAGGAATTTCTCTAGATAGGTGATTATACACCCTAATGGGAGCGACCCACATAGCCATGCTGCCTGCCCGATTTTTGTCATTTCCCGGTTGTGAGGCTTGAGGCTACGCCTGTCTTTTGGAACATCTGGCCACCATATACTTTGAATGCCACATCGTCAAACCCATCAAATCACTAGTTGATCTTCCCAAAAATATTATGGGTATAAAAGCTAAGAGAAATGAATTTCTCCGCCACCAGACGTAATATCTTGAAAAGATTGCCTTATGTGACCGTTAGGAATACTCAGTCAGACATTCGTCCATACAAGTTGTCCTGGGACTGGACAAACAGAAAACACCATTCTGAAACAGAACGACCCTTGCATTCCTCTCCGTCTTCAATTTTCTTCAGCATAACATAATTCACAGGGCTTATGCCTATACGGAGTGGTTTCGGATAATAAATCGAACCGGTCTCTCCGTATTGACAACGATGGTCAAAACACTTCGATAGTCGGTTATTTAACTATCGAAGTATAAACAACATCCATTCAAATGGACAACTAAACATCACACAACCACAGGCACTTTTTATTTAACATTCGTTTTATTATTCGAATTCCTATATCTTACCAGATATTTCTCAAATCTCGTTTTAGCACTTTCACACTTCTTGGAAGATATTCTCAGTTATTATAACTCTTATTCTTATATTTCTTTGGACAACATCGTTGCTTATTACTTTAGAATAAGTGGATTTCAAACCAAATTGTTTTCATTTCCTAGGGAGTAGTGCTATATATAAAAAATCACGCTTAAGCTTGGACAACAGCGTTAATTTAACGTTATAGTTCAAAACTTGCCATATGCTGTAATATTCCCTTTATAACTAATCTTGACATAACAATCACGCTTACGTTTAGTCAACAGCGTTATTTTATCGCTATAGTTCTAGGACTTGTCATACGCTGTAATATTCTCTTTATAACTAATCTTGACATCCCTTTCCGTTACAAAAATCTTGACATCTCTTTCCGTTACAAAAATCTTGACATCTCTTTCTGTTACAAACAAATACCATCCTTCGATAATAGTGAAGCCGTTCAAGTTGGGGTATTTTAATTACCTCTTAGACCTTGATCGACAACGTTCTTATCTTAGAATAGATATAAGTTCATAACTCTAACCTCTTATACTTTATAATCCGTCAAATCGTACTTCTGCTCTATTTTAAATATGGTTTTATAACGCCATATTCTCATTTTGAAAACTCGGTTATTTATAATTATTTATATTAAACATTAACTTTCCATTTCATCATATTTATACAATTCCATTTATAACTTCTTTACCAAAACACACTTACGTTCTGTCTTTAGTCATTTAACTTTTACTTGAATTGTTATACTTAATCAAACTAACATACCATTACAACTCCATGCCATCTTAAATGAAATCCATTTAAGAAACAATTACTTTAAAAAAAAATCATTCATTGCTGAAGTAAAACAACTTATTTCTTTATTATCCAAAAAGATTTACTCATAGGATAATTTACAACTTTTTTTTTCTTTATAACTTTATATAGAATGTCTAAAGCAATTGTTCATATTCACTTTGTAAAAGTAAATACAAAGTATTAATTTATAATAGAACTTCTATTATAAATTTAAAACTTCACCTCAATTATGAAAATATAATTTTTTAAAAATTTAACCTCGTTGATTCGTCTGATGACAATTCAACATCTTAATAAAAAGATGAAATTACGGTCGTCTGCTGCCATTTCTTAATCGATACCGTCTGTTGATTAAATCAAAACCATTGTTGAATTTTCATTCAATATCAATATCACATAGGGTTTAAATGTCATTTGTGTTCAAACAGTGCATATAAAACAAACAGTACATATAAATATTGAGGAATCCGGTTGGGTTCCCCTAACCGGTTTCCTGCATTCACCGATGTTAGTCAAAACAATATCCAACCAATGATGTGTACATATACAACGATGTATATCTATTTCAACCAGTTTAACTATAATTTACCTAAACGAACATCACATAGCATTCAACCAATATTTAAAATATTTTAAAAAGAAATCAGAGTTAGTGAGTTTACTCACCTTGGCGCGTTAGCCGTTAAATAACGATTTGCGTCAGTTGATTAACCCAGACGTTCAATTCTGCCATAAATTAAACGTGCTTCAAATTTGCTCCAAACTGACTTTATAGCGTCGCCAGTTTCCGTGCGATTCCAAAATGACGGACCGTTCGTTAAACGATTTTCTACTTTGTTCTCCAACCTGTACCAGTGCTATCTTCTACAAAAAGAACACCCGTCCAATCCCATGACCAGAAAGCTGCTGCTCATCAACAGAACCACCCTGAGCCCGGTCGACTCCACGCTGGTGATCTCAACCCTCACCATATCTGTCTCAGGTTAGCCACTACGAGGTCAATTTCAAACTGCCCTGCGTCGTTCATCATTTCAAGCCGACGTTCACCACAAAAACTTTGAACTTGTTTAATACAAGATTTCCCAAACCAACCGTAAACCATGCTGAACTACTCACCAACATGCATACCATATTTGCTTCGTGAATTTTGCTTACCAATTTTCAAATATCCCAAGCCTCACTGAGACCACACTCAACATCCACTCATTTCCATTTCACGTTCTCCCCTCTTATATTCACAGTAACCCATCAATGTGGTCATTAACATGCTTCCTCCCATTTCATCATTTTAAAAACAACAAAGTACCATTTTTTCCCCTCATGAACTTCTACACTCCTATTTCCATTTGAATGCAACTCAGGCATCTTCCTCTCTTTCTACAATACAAGTACATCACGTCCTTATCACCTTTCATCTCCTACTTACCCCGTCATCTCATTTTCCTCCCGCGAGCGACACACACACCAACCGAGGCCGCCGGTCTTTCCTCCTATGCAAGCGACACCACCTCAACACCTTCACGTTTCAACTCGATCAAACCATGGTAGAACAACGACGGTGCTTACAAACTTAGTGACAGTTTTCTGTTTGGGAATTCACCATACGTCCTGTGTACCTCACTTCTTCACCACTTGCGCACCCCCACACGTCTCACATACACGGCATTATCCCCTCCCGAAGCAAATCCGAATACTGCTCCTACTTCCTCAAGCCATTTGCTACCACTCACAGCTCTCCGCCTTTCAATTCCTCACTCTTCCATACTTCCAGTACACAATACTCACTTGCTGCATGCTTCTCATCCTTCGACGCATAGTTTCCTTCACGTTCTTCCATCATCCAAGTGTTTCTCCTCCTCATGAATAAATCAATCCGAGCTTTACTGTGCTTGTTTTCGCAGCGACTAATATGGTTTTATTGTTTAAATTTTAAGAAGCCATTAAACCAGCTTCGTCATTTCAGTTTTTCCGGAGAAGAAATGCACGAGCGTGTCTATTTATAGGATTCAACTCCTTGGTTGGCAAGGAATAGGCCTGTGCATTTTCCCTTAGGCATGTGTTTACATTTAATGTATACAGGTTTCCGTTTGAGTTTTCACTTCTTAACAGTGTTGGATTAGAAATCACAGGCGCTGTGAGGTCTGCATTGTTTTAAATGTTTAGTCTGCACACTATAGGGTACCTATGTTAGGAAAAGATGTTTGTGAACCTTGCCAAGGAAGAAAAGTAAATGATATATTCTATTTGAAATCATTATCACACACGAGTTGGTTTTCTGAAGTTAAAGAAACGAAGGATCGGTATATTTTTAGGCATGCAGTGCTACTTCCTATGTCTGCATAGCATGTGGTTTTGTACATGTTTAGGTCTGTACCTTCATTTTTGGTTTTCGGATTTTGAAGAAACCTTGATTTGCCAACACATAGATCTACAGGGTTTTGCCCATTCCCTCTTCTGGCGTATATATATATGAAAATATATTAAACTGTATTGGACTATTAGTCTCACACAAAAAAAAATGGTGCCAAACACACTTTAGTTAAACCACATAGGTGCGTTTCCAGTAGCAACAAGGATGGATAACACGACATGTATATAATTTATGTTTTCAAAAATCTAAGTGTATTGTGTTACGTAAATTTCGTTCATGTCCGGGTGGCTACGGACCGAAATAAAAATACAGTCGTGTTCAGTGAGGTGCCACGATCATAAAAATATAATAATATCGGTAGATTAACTCATATTGTGAAACCCGAAATACTGATACAGAGTGCAAAATACTCCAAATAAAAAGTTGCTTATTTAATTAATTAAAAATTATAGTAAAATTCTAAAAATTAAATTATAACTACTCCTTAAAAGAACCTTGTCTAAATTTGAATCCGATATTTAGTTATATCAAATAAACCGTTACGGTTGATATACGATTTCACAGCGACTATTTGAAAATTTGATTTGTACATATCTTGAGATCTATAAGATGAAATCTTGATTTTTCTCTTCCGTTAGAAAAATACAGTTCAACAGATTTCATCGTTTCTTGTTTCGAAGAAATCCGATTTACAACAAGTCCTGTACACTCAGTTGAAGTACAAAACGTTAAATTACGAATTGCCGCGATATTACGGGCTCGATTATATTTTTATATGTTCAACTTCGTTTTAATCGATATATAAATCCACTTATATTACGAATTCAATATTTAAACTGATTTAAAAATTCAAATACAAACCCGATATATTTATCCCTTTCCGTTACTTCGATAAGGTGCGTTAATCCCGGCTAGTTTGGATAAACCTTGGTTTGGTTTGAATCGATATCCAAAGGATGATTAAAGAATAAATTTAAAGGATTTATCTTTGACAAAATTAATGGGAACCTTTCCCAAAGGATATGAATATTTAAATAAAAGAATATTCAGAATTGGAATGAGGCGTATATTGTGTTTTATAGCACTTGATTATAAAATTCATGAATTATTCGGAAAGGCCGGGTTTATACCCATTTTGAATAATTGATTCGACGATAAGTTGACGATGAAGACGGTGGTTGAAGACAGGAGGTCTTCACATCATTTGGATGATTACTGATGTCCCGATTGGGCTGTACACCCAAGACAAGGTAATAAGTGGTGATCGTCCCGATGTACTTGGAGATCGACCGGATATGCGAGGACCTCTCTCCTGTATTGGACATATGGGACGAGGAATAAGGTGTCTCCGACTTCGTTCAGACCTAGAATGAACTAGTAAATGGATGTGTGTCTGACATTGGATTTTATTCCATGTTGATTGATCTATATTAAATATATCTTTTTGGTGGCGGAGAATTTATCATCTTGCTTAACACCCTTCTCTAAGACGTACGAGCTTAGAGGTTATATATCGATAGACATCAGTCGCATGGCGTGAATTTCCTGTGTGGCATGTTGTGATGCAAATGATCAAGGCTTCTATTGAAAAGTAGAGTCTTGTGGTTGATGATGAAAGCACGGCTTTAAATAGCTTAGCTTTGTGTATATCGTTAATTTGCGAGCCTCACACCTCGTTATGAGTCAAAAACGGGATAAGGGACCCAAGGAGTGCATGGCGTTTCCTTCAAGCTATGGGTGGTGTCATGGTATGGAGCACAGACATTTATTATATTTTTACCTATGTGGATGATGGATAGCGAGGCACCTCGAATATATCAGTTTCTACGAAGCCGATGGATAGGTCCTATAGGACCGGAAAACGTGTGTTCAGGAATTGCCATTCCTCAAACATAAGAGAGGACCGTCCTTGGAGGATCCAAGGGTTGCCTAGAGTGTGTAACCCTGAGGCATTTGGTAGAGTGTCTCGAAGCCAGCGAGGAGTACATCCCTTGCCTCGACTCATGACGGAAATCCAATTTAGAATACGCAACTTTTTGGTTTTAATTGTAGAACTAATATGATGGGGGTACTATGCCGTCTATGATTGATACATTTATATTTGAAGTGATTTTGACACTATACTCATAATAGTATCAAAATGATTTTTTTTAAACGTACCAAGCATGTTTGGCTATTATAAGGTAAAACTCTATCTTCCGGCTTGCGTTGCATTATGTGATGGGACCTGAGTCTTATAATAGCTTCATTTTTCCAAAAAACATTGCGTTGTTTGTTACATTCACTGGTATTCTTGGGAGGAAACCCGTTCCGTGTTATACGGCATGGTCCCTTGATTTACATTATTTTAAAGTAAAGTTTTAAATAATTGTTTTAGTTCTCGCACCAGTCCCATGACTGACCTGGAGTTTATTGTCTTAACCTAAACTCTGGGTGCCCCTATTTTCCACATGGGCAGCTAATAGTTTTGGTTTTGTAGATTTCTTTGTCCAGGATCCTGGATTTACACCTGGAGCTATATTCGTAAAGCTCTATATTCGTGTATTTCTTTCTGTTGTGTTTTGTATTATTTTTCCACTGCATTGTAATTTGTAAATCTTCGATGTTTATCAAATGTATATTATTTATTCATAATCTGGTACATTCTTGTACTCTGATGTAAATTGTTGTAATAGCATTGAAATGTTCTTCTGTTCACGTTCTGATTTGTCTTGTCCTCAATTCAATCCGGGCTTTCCCATAACGGTGAGTTCAGGTCGTTTCAATAATTAAACATCATAGGATAGGAAGTTTTAGGGATTTCTTATTTTATGCTAGTTAATCTATAATTAGTATAATAAAGAATAAGGATTGGGCTTAGTAGGTTAATTATGCGTGATTAGTTGCCCTATTCGACATAAGCCTGCACTTTCCAACAGTCGGATATATGTACAATTGATATGAGATATCATTAATTGTAGGAACCCGTGTCGATACTTAATTGCATGGCGAGAATTATTTCCTAAAATAATGTTTACTTCAAATTTTGAGGTATCAAGTGGTTGTAGGACCCGCCTCCCGCCCAAAAGAGGAAACCTTAAAAAGGAAATAATTTATAAGCTTAAGCCTGCTTCGGGATAAAGATATTAAGTTGTTGGATCTACTGTTAAAAGGGTATTAAGTGATCACGTAGCTCGCCTCCCCATAAACAAGAAATATTATGTGACTACTGGGTACGAGTTTGGTAAACCCCGGGTAGGTCCGCTTCCTCTGGATAATAAGTGACTGGGGTGAGAGTCCGCTTTAGGATTTGGTAATAAATGATAGTAAATGGAGGTACCATGGGTCTGTTTATCCTGCAGGAAGTATTAAGTGGATAAGGGATTATATAATAAGGTAATTTAGATAGTAACATGAGGGTTCGCCAAGAGGTTCTTAAACAGTGTCGTGCTTCTACCTAAACCTCGTATTAAGTGGCTAGTTACTATCTCTCGCCTTATGCGGGTTTTTGGGTATAAGCGTGTAATGACCCGTATTTTCAGCTATATAATAATTAATTTATTTAATTATTTATATAGTGATTTAGGGGGTTTAATGGTCGTTAATTAAATTATATTGAATATTTAATTAATATACATAATAGAATAATATATTTAATTTCTGAAATAATCAGAAATAGTGAATTGACAATATAATGTGAACTGGACAATTCAAAATATTTAATTCAGCTTAGAGTTGAATTAGAATATATTTAAATAACGTCAGTTTGAACGTATAAATTATATTATAATTATAATCGAGCTCGAAATGGCGCGGCAGTTCGCGATTTGGTGATTCAAACTTTAAAAGAATATACAGAAGCCGTTTTAAATCGGATTTCTGTGAAACAAGAAATGTTAGGAGTTGGTGGAGTATATTTTTCTAATGGAAGAGAAAAATCAAGATTTCATCGTGTAGATTTTGATTTATGTCCAAATCAAATTTTAGAAAAAGTCGCAATAGAATCATTATCAACCATAACGATATATTTAATTATAATTAAATATTGGCCTCAAATTTAGACAAGCCCTTTAAGACGTAGTGGTAATTTAATTTTCAGAATTTTACTGTAATTTTTAATTAATTAAATAAGCAACTTTTTATTTGAGTATTTTGCACCCTTAATCAGCGATTTTGTGGTTTTACAATATGAGTTAATCTACCGGTATTTTTATATTTTTGAAATCGTGGTACCTTACTGGTAACAACAGTATGTTTATTTCTGTCTATAGCAGTTCGTAAACAAACAAAATTTCATGAAATGAAGTACCCTTAATAAGTAAATAGTAATGTAATTAGAAATATATTTATTGTGGCCATACATTTTTCATTTGGTACGTGGAGTGTTCATTAACACATGACTTACCTAACACACTAGAAAGGAAATCCTATATAACACCTTAATAATTTTCCTAACCTAATTCATTTCAGTTCTCCACGGCCAAAGTATCAAGCCGTCGGGTTCCTCTCTCAAAACGTGAAAAAGACGGTGTACTGTCACTACTGTGTATTATATGAAGACCGGGGGATGGTATGCAAACAGTTTCAATTAGTGGAAGGAGGACCGCGAATAGATGAAAGGAGGGGGAGCAGGTTTCTGTAGCTCGCGTTTTAAGTATAGGGGAAGAAGATGGTGTTTGGTGGCTTCGGGATTTATTCAAATGGAATGAAAGAGACGCAGATCCGAAAACGTGTATTAAATGAAAAAGGGCGGTGAAACATGGGAAAATAGGGGAGTGCGTGAGTAGCAGTATATGGAGGAGGTGGAGTTTGTTCTCACGGTTATGAAAAGATGAAGGAAGAATCCCCTGTTATTGCGTAAGCGAGTAAGGTACAAGGAAACAAGGAGTGCAGTGGATTCAAGGACGCAATCCAAAGCGCCTGTTCGAAACTATTAATAGGAGCCAGGTACTTCTATGTGTACCATGGAAAAAGGACAGTAGCATGATCGAGTTTACAGGAGAACATGAGGATGAAGAGGTGCTTGTGAGGCTTTAGTCAAGTTCTCTGCTTTGAAATAAATAGTGCATCAAGTCGCTGTATACTCAAGGATCCCAACAAATCAAACCTTGTAAATTCAATATAAAAGAGAAGCAGGAAGGACGTGTTGATGTTGCTTTATGCGAAGGAAGCATGCGGATTTAAAATCTGAAGATGGAGAAGAAAGAAACTGTTTAGAATGGTTTTAAGTAGTGAGGTGATGGGCCGTAAGTATTAGGGCAAGCCCAACAAAGAAAAAGGAAAAATTTAAAGAAAAAGAAAGGCTATGAATCCCAAACTTGATTTAAAAGGGAAGAAGGGAGAACAAACTTTGGCAAAAGGAATTTCTACATGGAATGGTGAACAGGCGGTTCAATTAATTGCAGCATGGAAGATATGTAATGGTGATCTGGTCTTATGTTGAGCTTGGACCAAGAAAATAAAGGTGATGCCCGATTTAAGTTTTAAATTAATTTAAATAAGAAGTTAAATTATAATTTTAATATCAAGTGTATACGTTATCCGAATTGCGAAAATTTGGATTTGTTGGAATCGGACGAAAACAGGCTACGTTATGAATTGGCTCGGGAACATTTGGAGATCATTTGGATCTATGGCAAAATAAACGTCCAAAGGAATCAACCGACATTGATCATTTTTTAACGATAACTATCCAATGTGAGTAAAACTCACCAACTCTGAACAGTTATATTTTTATAACGTATTCTTAGAACTGATAATTTCCTGTTGATTGATGTGTGTTAACTGTTTGGTTGAAATGCTGATTGATTCATTGAAATTATAGATAACGATATAGATATAAATCGTTAATCAAATATTGATTCTGTTTAGCAGAATATTTCATAGTGTGATGAAATCGATGTTAATTATATTGTTTAACATCTGTGGATGAAGGGAAACAGGTTGGAGGAATCCGACTGGATTCCTCAACATTTATTTTACTGTTTTTCATATATTTTGATATATGATGTGATAAATAATCTGTTATGGATTTTGTGTGTTAGAATGATGCTGATCATTGTTATTCGATATTTTTTATATCATAAGAAACCCTGGGATGTAAAAAGAAATATTTCAATGTATATTGAAATAAAGGAATTTTATAAAATCAACCGATTTTATAAAAGGAAATATGTTGAAAATAAAGTATTTATAAAATCATAGGATTTTATAAAGGGGAACATTTATTTAGAAAATAAATAGAATATCATAATGGAATATTTATTGGGAAAATAAACAGTATATTATAAAAGGGAAATATTTATAAAACGAAAAAGGTTTTATAAAAAGGATATTACTTAGAAAGAAAATAGTAGTGAAAAGAAATATTTATTTAGAAAATAAATAGAATTATAAAGGGATATTTATTTAGAAAATAAATAGAATTAGAAAAGGAGTAAATATTTGTAAAACAAATAAGGTATTATAGAAAGACATATTTGGGAAAATAAATAGGATTTTATAAAAAGGATATTTGAGAAATAAATTTCAAAAAGAGTGAATCAAATATAGTTATTCGAAACAAAGTCAAAACAGACATAGTTATTTAGAATGAAGTTAAATTGAATATAGTTATTCGAACCAGAATTAATCAAGCAGGAGGCTTCAGGATTATATAGCTATAGTTATTTCTGCTGTGTTGTAAGTGTTGTACTCTGATAATGTTACTGTATACATATACTAATTTTATTTCAAGGATATGTTATCTATTATATGTTGTTCGTTCCGCTGTGAGATTCGTGTTACTCTGATGTTGTATCTTCTTCTTCAATTCTAAGTTTCTACCTTATCTATTCTCACCCTCTAACTTCTTTCTATTAACTTTCCAGTATTTTTCAATGTTTGGATAATCGACATGGGTTTTATGTCGATGACCAAAGATCGCAAATTTCTGGGTCGTTACAGTTGGTATATCAGAGCTTAAGGTTAAGTGAATTACCTTGGCTCTGTGGCGTGACTCAGTAGAGATGGGGTTAGTAATACCCTAGATTGAGTTTGAGTGTATATATACGAGCGCGTATTTGTTATTCAATATGAAATGGTTTTATATTGTGGAGATTTATTGGTCGAGTTGTTTGTGAATTTGGGTCATTCAGTTTGATCCACTGTATCGATAGGGGTTACTAAACACTTGAATATGATGGACCGACATAGTATGTTTTTGAAAAGAGGGTGAATGAAATAATTTAACTCGAAATATATTTTGATATAAAGGATTTATTTTGGAATGATTATAATATATGGGATATACTGGTTGTTATTATAATCGAGTAAGATTATAAATTAAATGGTTATGTAAATAACCAATCAGAATTCTTATAAGTGTAGTATATGAAATCAGATGAATTAAATCTGAATTTAAATCAGAAATGAAATTAAAACTCTGGAAATTTGTAAAATGTTTGAAAATGAATTTGGATCAAATATATGAGAATTTTAAAATCCTAGGCGATTTTAAATTGTTTTACAACATTGTGAATGATATTTTGAAATGTATTTCAAAATAGAAGTGTTTAGAAATGATTTTGAAAAGTGATATAGTATTGAACTCACTTTAGTAGCTGGGAAATAACCCTGATGATGCTGGCCACATCATCAGTGTTCATTTTCGAGTTTGTAAGTGACGGATTACTACCAGAGATACTATTTTGAATTTGTTTTAGGAAAAACAAGTTGTGTTGAATTTCAAAAAGGAGATATTTGATTTTGAAAAGCAAAGCTGTTTAAAATTCCCAGGAAGAGATTGTTCGAATTAAAAACCAGATTATATAGAAATTTGTGAAAGCAAATTGGAATTAAAAATAACGCCAATTAAGTGGTAACTGAATTGGATTATAATGATATCAAGTTTAAAAACCCGTGACTTCCCCGGTGAGGAAAGCGCGGATAGTCTGAGAACAAGCCACATCAGAACGCAGACGGAAGAACATTTCATTGTATATTACAACAATTCATCAGATTACAATAATATACAGAGTATAAACGAATCAATATTACACAGAAATATCAGAGATTTAAATTACATTTAAATACATAGCAGCGGAAAATAATACAATACACAACTAGAAAGAGATATACGGATACAAAGCTTTCCGGATATCGTTCTAGCTGTAAACCAGGATCCTGTGAATATAAATCTGCAAAACCAAAACTACTAGCTGCCCGTGTCAAAATAAGGGCACCCAGAGTTTAGGTCAAAATAATAAACTCCAGGTCAGTCATGTGACTGGTGTGAGAACTAAAACAGTTATTAATCTTTATTTTAAAGTTCGGTAAATCAAGGGACCACGCCGTATAACACGGAACGGGTTTCCTCCAAAGAATACCAGTGCATATAACAACAGCGCAATGCTAAATAAAGAAAAATGAAGCTATTATAAGACCCAGGTCCTATCACACAATGCAACGCAAGCCGAGGGATAGGGTTTTCCCTTATAATAGCCAAACATGCTTAGTACGTTTAAAACAAATCTTTTGATACTATTTTAAGTGCATACTGTATAAAATAACTTCAACTCATAAGTATCAATCATAGACGACATGGTTACCATATATCATGTCGCCATACTAGGTTCTACAATTAAAACCGCAAAGTCACGTATTTGGAAATTGGATTTCCATCTATGAACCGAGGCAAAAGATAGTCCTCTACCGATTCGAGACAATCTAGCCTACCATGTCTCAGGATCAGAGCTCGAGTGACCCTTGGATCATCAGGGCCGGTCCACCGATGTGGATTAAAATGCCTGAACACTACATTTCCCCACCCTTTGGGGCGCAAATGAGCCATCAAATGACTCCATCGGACCCGGATCGTCCGATCAAACCGAAGCGCCTCGCAACAGCAACAACCACACAGGTGAAAAGTATATAAATGTCAGGGTTGGTAGGTCACTGACACCACCCTAGCTAGAAAGAAACGCATGCCCTCCCTGAGGTCCTCTCCCATTTCTGGTTCACAACTGGGGTGTGAGGCTCGCGAATTCACGTTCACAAAGCTATGCCACACAGGCGGTGCTTTGATCATCCACCACAAGACCCTGCTTTTCAACAAAAGCCTTGATCATCTGCCACTTAGGCATGCCACACAGGCAATTCACTCCATGCGATTGATATCCATCAGTATATAACCCCTGAGCTCGTACGTCTCAGAGAAGGGCGTTAAGCAAGAGAATAAATTCTCCGCCGCCAAACAGATATATATTTAATAGAAATCAATCACACAGACTAAAATCCAATGTCAAACACACAGTCCATTTACAAGTCCGTTCTGGGTCTGAACGAAACCGGAGGCACCTAGTACCCCACATATCCATCGATCTCCATGTACGTCTGGACGATCACCAACTGTTTCCATCTTCTTGGGTGTATAGCCCAATCAAGACCATAAGTAATCACCCAAACGACGTGAAGACCTCCGGTCTTCGACCACCGTCTTCATCTTCGACACCACGTCGAATTAGTTATTCAGAATGGGATAAACCCGGTCTTTCTGAATAACTCGCGTATATAATATAAAAGTGTTACACAAACACAACATACGCCTCATTCCACTTCAGAATATTCTTTTTATTCAGATATTCTTATATTTTGGGAAAGGTTCCCATTAATTTTATCAAAGATAAATTCTTTAAATTTATTCTTTAATCCCCTTTGAATATCAATTCAAACTAATTGGGATTAGCGAACCACACCGAAATAATCATTTATTTTATTTCCCAATCCCAACCTATTCATCCCATGAAGTAAAACTGGTAATACTTCATATCTAACACCAAAGTGTTATCGGTAAATTCAATTACCATTTCACGTTCAAATCTAATTAAAGATTTAACTATCGCCTGGAGCAAAACTGGTGATACTCCGTTCTCGATCTTTTCAATCTAATTAAAGATTCATTAAAACTCCACTTAGTTTTAATCTTTAACTGGGTTAAAGAATCAGTGTCATTTTAAAACACGGTTCACGATAAACCCAAAATCACATTCATTAATTATCGGGTTAAAGAACAAGTGTTATTTAAAACATTGTTCACAATAAACCCAAAAATCAATACCAGTTCAATTCCAATTAAATATTATTTAATTGGTACACTTTATTAAATCTAAATAAAAAGATTTAATCCTTTCTCAATTGGGTTCAAGGACAGTGTTAGTCAAGACACCATTCACGACAAACCCAAATCACCTTTGATATTAAATACAAGGCTCTGAATAGAAAATATATCGGCTTATATTCAATATCAAATTCTACGACCAACATATATCGTATTGGAAATAACGATATATATATCTATATCTTTCAAATTTCCATAACAACATCTGTATAATCACGAAATCCAACATCGAAATATTCCGTAGACAATTTCGATTCAAATCCATTCCAATGCAATCATTGGAAATTCTGGTTATTTTCAAAACCATTTCAAATTCAATTTATTTATTTAAAAATAAATAGAATTATAATTCTAGTTCAAAACTAGTTCATTTCGATAAAAATCTATTTTTATCTTTTCAAATATGGATTTTTTCATCCCAATTATTTCAAAATCATTTCTTATGATTTTACACAAATTATTTCTATTTTTAATAATTTTATCAAGGCTCGTACAGTCGATTTCCATCAACGGCCATCGAACTGCACTTACACCGACCTTATTCAAATTTGATTTGGACATAATTCCAAATCCAACCGTTGGATTTCTAATTTCTCACATTCGTTATAAAGCTCTTTTCGGTACGAACCCAACGGTTCCGGTTTTAGGAGAATCTGACGGTCGGATCTCCCGCAGTATCCATTCGAAGTCAATGGTCGAATTTCGCGAACTGCCGCGGCCCGGCGCGTTCTATTCAGGCCATTATATTATATATATAATATATATAATATATATAATATATATAATATATACTTCGTCGATTCCAATTCAAAACGTGCTTTATAAATCGTTTTAAATTCATTTTCAAAACGGTTTCAACTTTATATTCAATTTCAAATCTAAATTGAATATTCCAATATAAATTCGTTTTAAATTCATTTCAAATTGATTTCAAATTGATTTCAATTCAATTTCAATTTAATTCAAATGAAATTCCTTTCAATTTCAGTTCGAATTCAATTCTATTCAATTTCAATTCGAATTCATTTCTATTCAATTTCAATTCGAATTCACTTCTATTCAATTTCAATTCGAATTAATTTCTATTCAATTTCAATTCGAATTCACTTCTATTCAATTTCAATTTGAATTCATTTCTATTCAATTTCAATTCGAATTCATTTCTATTCAATTTCAATTCGATTTCACTTCTATTCAATTTTAATTTGAATTCATTTCTATTCAATTTCAATTCGAATTTCAATTCTTTTCAATTTCCATTCGAATTCACTTCTATTCAATTTCAATTCGAATTCATTCAAACGATTTCAATTCTATTTTAATTTAATTCGAATTTCAATTCTATTTCAATTTAATTCGAATTTCAATTCTATTTCAATTTAATTCGAATTTATTTCTATTCAACATATCAGATTTTGAAATCACTTTCGATGTTTATTATAAAATGAATAAAATCGATATAAATATCGTTCACGTCAAAATGGCGTAAATCTAGTCAACACGGCTTCATATATTTCTATTTTCAAATATTTCCTTTTTCAAATATTTCTTTTTCAAATATTTCTATTTCAAATATTTCTATTTCAAATATTTCTATTTCAAAACTGGTATGAGGCCCAATCAATTAACATATAATGTTAATTATGTAGACTTTCTACAACACATGTATACAATAACAACGATGAATAATCCCATCATCCAAAGTGCATTCTACACTGTATAAGCATCGAATATAAATATTTAACGTTTATAACAGTCTGTCAATCAATCGATCGACATACAACTAAACAATCGGGATTAGTGTACGTCAAATATCATCCCAATACCCGTGTGGTGTTTCAAACAATCAAACACAGATTTTATTTGTGTAGTTGGGCGATGTGTAAAATTTATCGTCCCCATCAATATCAGTCAAATGTGTGTATATAAACAAATCTTCCGATCTGTTTATTTTTATTTCATTTCATATACACGTTAAAAATTCTATTTTTAACTATAAAATATTTTCAACTATATAAATATTTTATTTCATTTCACATCACATCACACAATCGACTACACATCAAAATCAAACAAACAAGCATACAAGCCATCCATGGTCTGTGGACGACGGGTGTCGGGTGCTACTAAACACCGTTTGCATCCTAGTATATATTTCTACTAGAAATAAAATAAAAAGGTGAGAAGTTCTCACACATATAGCTATCCGATCCCACGACTCTTATTATGTAGAAATCTTCACCGTTCTTGCCTCTTGTCACTTTCTTTGCCCGTATTCTCTACATATGTAAAAATCAAATTTTTTTACTTTGCTATTCAATATATAAAAATCGAATTTTTACTTTGCTATTCAATATATAAAAATCGAATTTTTACTTCGCTATTCAATATATAAAAATCGAATTTTTTCTTTGCTATTCAATATATAAAAATCGAATTTTTACTTTGCTATTCAATATATAAAAATCGAATTTTTACTTTGCTATTCAATATATAAAAATCGAATTTTTACTTTGCTATTCAATATATAAAATTCGAATTTTTCCTTTGCTATTCAATATATAAAAATCGAATTTTTTCTTTGTTATTCAATATATAAAAATCGAATTTTTATACCACTACTTCATATATGTAAAACCAATCTTTTCATATAGAAAGATCTAATCTTTTTACTGATAAAAATATCGTCTTTCCATTGATAAAAATATCGTCTTTCCATTGATAAAAATATCGTCTTGCCCTTCACAAAATGTCTATAAAACTGACCTCATTTACCTACTAAAATCTATTTAACTAAATAATAAAAATAAAATAAAATACAATAGAAACTCACAGTGATTTGCAGAGAGAGGGTGGGGGGTTTCTGTTTGGCGGCGGAGCTGGATGGGGGGTGGGGGAGGCGAGGTGGAGAAGAAGAAGAGGGGCGGCGGCAGGAGGTGTTGATCGGCGGTGGGGTTCTTGGTCGCGGTTTCGTGGAAGGGGAGGGGCGCGAGGGGGTTTAGGGCTCGAACGGGAGGAGGAGGCAATGGGGGAGGGGGAGCTCGACGTCGTAGAGGAGGAGGAGGATGAAGAAGCGGCGGCGACGTGGATCGACACGGCACTTCCCTTTTTCTCCTTTTTTTTTCTTTTGAAATCGGGTTTGACTGAATTGGGGAAGAGGAGGTTGACCGGGTATGGGAGATAAGGGTTTGACCATATTTTTTTTTATTTAATTATAAATTCCCAAAAAGTTACCCTTTTATTAGAACCCCAAATCAAACCCACCGACTGCCGCCCATAGCTAATTACCCCCATTCCGAACACAATGGGATATGTCACGTATGCTGATTCGATTTTTCTATCAGTTTTCGTTAAAATCAACATATAACTCTATATATTGAATTTGAACGCACATTCCAGTTTACTGGGGTCACATACGAACTCGAAAAATTCTAGAAAAATAATTTAAGCTTCGTATTGACGATACGGTCCTAACAAAACTAGTTTCGTCGAATTCTGAGACCGTTTGAAAAATGGCCATTTTCCAGTCGATTAAAATCAACTGAAACTGGTCAAACACGTTTTCCTTTGCCACGCTCACATATTGATTCGAAAAATTATGAAATTTGAAATCTAGCAATAACTTTACATCACGGACCCAACAAAAGTGGTTTCGTCGAAATCCGAGGTCGTTTGCAAAAATTCCATTTTCAAGGGCCTGAATTCCATAGCGACTATTCAGAATTTTCAACTGGACATATCTTTTGATTTCCGCTGTGAAGTCTCAATTTTCCGGATTCGTTGGAAAGATATTCTCATATAGATTCTAATATTTTTGGTTTCGCTAAAATCCAGTTTGTTTTGCACTCGGTACATTCAATTGAAGTTTGAAATCGAATTATCGAACTACCGCGCCATTTTCAATTCCTTTTATAAATATAAATAAATATTTATATTCTATCGTCGATTCAAACGAATATATACGTTCGAATTATATTCAAAAAAAATTTCTCGTCGATATTATTTAAAATAATTCATTTTAAATATTCAAAATTCGCTAAAATTGCCAAAATAAAAATTTTAAACTGGCCCAGATTTCCGGGTTATTACAATCTCCTCCACTTAAAACTTTTCGTCCCCGAAAAGGAACGAAGCCGAAAGTTGTTTTAAAAACCAACTCAACTTTCTTTGTTTTGATTACGGCTTAAGTTCTTCAACTTTTCAGTTTCTAAAAACTTTTCAAATTTCTCAAAAATTTGGCTAACACCCTAAATTTTCGAAAAATTTCGCCATAACCTCCCCTACACCGGGAGCACGGGAAAATCCCGAAATTACCATATAGGCCTTCTGATCTCAAAATGAAAAAGAAAAAGCCAAGCGGCTCATAAAATCATCATCACCCAAACAAAATAGTAGATTATAGTAAACATGTACCTATTTGTCAGGCAAACAATTTTATTTCTCTGCTCTAGCCTCCTTGCTATGACCTGTTCAATGTAAGTACATATATATGCAAGAAAATGCGACCAATTTTCAATACAATTCACTATTTGGTTCAAGTTGGCCATATGGTTCAAATTTAATCAATCCAACAATAATCAAGCAACACAACCATCAATCAATTAGTTGATTATCATTTCAAATTCATAACTTTGATATATGGTCAAAAATCACATTTTTGATGCCAAATCACAACAATAAGCCCTATCTAATTTTGGTTCTCACACCAGTCAATAGGAAATATATAGACGTTCCACCTTCGTCACTCGAACATAAATTCTAATGATGGAGCTCCATCATCAAAATCATCTCCGGGCGATTAGAGTGTAATTCTATATCTATCCAGTATATTAAAATTTCAAATACACGTGGATCAGACGTATACGCAAAATCTTTATATACTGGACTGTCCAACTCAATATAAATAAATAATCAAATACGAATAATTGATTTTAAATTTTCAAAACAAAATTCATTTCATTTTAAAAATATACTCTTCACACTCGTTCTAGGATACTACTGATCCTATCTCTAACGAGTCATTCTCGTTGGATATTACTAATCCAATATCTGATGAATTCTTTCGTATGGTTCTAAGGTGCCTTGTTCTCTGAGCTTTGTAAACCAAAGCTCTGATACCAAATTAAAAAACCCGTGACTTCCCCGGTAAGGAAAGCGCGGATAGTCCGAGAACAAGCCACATCAGAACGCAGACGAAAGAACATTTCATTGTATATTACAACAATTCATCAGATTACAAGAATATACAGAGTATAAACGAATCAATATTACACAGAAATATCAGAGATTTAAATTACATTTAAATACATAGCAGCGGAAAATAATACAATACACAACTAGAAAGAGATATACGGATACAAAGCTTTCCGGATATCGTTCCAGCTGTAAACCAGGATCCTGTGAATATAAATCTGCAAAACCAAAACTACTAGCTGCCCGTGTCAAAATAAGGGCACCCAAAGTTTAGGTCAAAACAATAAACTCCAGGTCAGTCATGTGACTGGTGTGAGAACTAAAACAGTTATTAATCTTTATTTTAAAGTTCGGTAAATCAAGGGACCACGCCGTATAACACGGAACGGGTTTCCTCCCAAGAATACCAGTGCATATAACAACAGCGCAATGCTAAATAAAGAAAAATGAAGCTATTATAAGACCCAGGTCCTATCACACAACAATCCGATGTCAGACACACAATCCATTTACAAGTTCGCTCAGGGTCTGAACGAAACCGGAGGCACTTTCCTCGCATATCCATCCATCTCCAAATACGTCTGGACGATCACCAATTGATTCCCTCATCCTGGGTGTACAGCCCAATCAAGATCATCAGTAATCACCCAAACGATGTGAAGACTTCCGGTCTTCAACCACCGTCTTCATCTTCGACATCTCGTCGAATCGGTTATTCAGAATGGGTATAAACCCGGCCTTTCTGAATAACCCACGTATATAATAAACGAATGTTACACAAACACAACAAACGCCTCATTCCAATTCAGAATATTCTTTTATTCACAAAAACACATTCTTAGGGAAATGTTCCCATTAATTTTATCCAAGATAAATTCTTCTAAATTTATTCTATAATCTTCCTTTGGATATCATTTCAAACTAGTCGGGATTAGCGAACCACACCGAAGTAATTATTTATTTTATTTCCCAATCCCAACCTATATATCCCATGGAGAAAAACTGGTTATACTCCATATCTAACACCACGGTGTTATCGGTAAAATTATTTACCATCTCACGTTCAAATCTAATTAAAGATTTGCCTATCGCTGTGGAGTAAAACTGGTGGTACTCCATTCTCGATCACCTTTCAGATTTGATAATTTAAATTATCAATTCACGTTTTTAATCTAATTAAAGATTCATTAAAACTCCACTTAGTTTTAATCTTTTCAAAAAATCAATATCCTGCCTTTAACTGGGTTAAAGAACCAATGTCATCAAAAACACGATTCACGACAAACCAAATCACATTTGATATTAAATACAAGGCTCTGAATAGAAAATATATCGGCTTATATTCAATATCAAATTCTGAAACCAACAAATATCGTATTGGAAATAATGATATATAATATATCTTTCAAATTCCCAAAACAATATCTGTATAGTCACGAAATCCAACATCGAAATATTCCGAAGATAATTTCGATTCAACTCCACTTCCACTTCACCTATTGAGAATATTGATTATTTTTAAAATCACTTTCAAATTCAATTTATTTATTTCACAAATAAATTGATTTTAATTCTAGTTCAAAATTAGTTCATTTCAATAAAAATCTATTTTTATCTTTTCAATGTGGAATTTTCAACCCAATTTTTTTCCAAATCATTTCTTATGATTTTACACAAATTATTAATATTTTTAATAATTTTATCAAGGCCCGTACAGTAGATTTCCACCAACGGCCATCGAACTGCACTTACAGCGACCTTTTTCGAATTTGATTTGGACATAACTCCAAATCCAACCGTTAGATTTCAAATTCCTAATATTCATTGGAAAGCTCTTTTCGATACGACCCCAACGGTTCCGATTTTAGGAGAATCCGACGGTCGGATCTCCCGCAATGTCCGTTTGAAATAAATGGTCGAAATTCACGAACTACCGCTGCGCGGCGCGTTCTATTCAGGCCATTATATATATATAATATATATATTATATATATTTCGTCGATTTCCTTTTTAAAACGTATTTTATAAATCGTTTTAACTTCGTTTTCAAAACCATTTCAACTCTATCTTCAATTTCAAATCGATTTGATTTCAATTCAATTCGAGTTCATTTCAATTCAATTCAAATTCAAATTCGTTTCAATTCAATTCAATTCGAATTCACCTTCTATTTGATTCAATTCGAATTCGTTTCAAATTGATTTCAATTCAATTTCAGTTCGTTTCCAATTTCAATTTAATTCAATTTGAATTCATTTCTATTTTATTCGAATTCAAATTCGTTTCACTTCAATTCAATTCAATTTCAGTTCGTTTTAAATTTCAATTTAATTCAATTTGAATTTCATTTCAAAATATTTAATTTTGAAATCACTTTTCAATATTCATTATACAACGAATAAAATCGATATAAATATCGTTCGCGTCAAAATAACGCATCACTAATCAACACGGCTTTATATTTTTCAAAACTTCTTTATTCCATCCAACAAATGAATATTTATCCCATTCAACACATGAATCTATATTTCTTTCAACACACGACTAATCTCAACACATGAGTACTGTCAACACATCACTATTTTTGTTATGTAAAATATTTTATAAAACTATGGTATCTATCGTTTGATTTTAATTAGACTCCACCTTAAAGTAGATTCTGATCGTAAATATGATAAAGATGTAATTTTTATTATTCAAAATATTTCACTCAACACATGAATAGTTTTAACCCATAATCATCGTCTACACATGACTATTTTTATATTCAACACATGAATTTTCTTTTATAATATTTATTATTTTCCCGATTGGAATGAGGCCCAATCAATCACCATATAATGTTAATTATATGGATTTTCATACATCACACGTATATAATAGCATTGGAAAATAATCAACCATCAACCAAAGTGCACTACACTGTATAAGCATCAAATATAGATATCTTACGCTTATAACAGCCTGTCAATCTATCGATCGACAAATTTAATCAATCAGGATGAGTGAACTTCCAAATTTCATCCCAACACCCGTGTGGGGTTTCACACAATCAAACACAGATTTTAGTTGTGCAGTTGGGCGACGTGTAAAATTTATCGACCCAATCAATATCAGTCAAATCAGTGTATATAAACAAATCGGCCGATTTGTTTATAAATATTTATTTATTCACTTTCACTTTCACGTTAAAAATTCTATTTTTAACGATAATATATTTTTATTTTCTAACATATTTTAGAAAATTTCGGCGGCATAACGGCACGATACTAGAAACGGGACGAGGCCTAGCCTTATCCCCGGTCTAGTGAAGGCCCACGCCATTCCCACATCAATCAATCCATTCCATTTCACCAAACAATTCAATTCAAACCAATAAACTAATCAACTACTCAACCAAACAATTTAACAAACAAGCCACCCATGGTCTGTGGATGACGGGTGTCGGGTGCTACTAAGCACCGTCTGCATCCTAGTATAAATATATACATATAACTAGAAAAAAGAGAATTGAAGAGTGAGAAGTTCTCACCAATAGCTATCCAACTTCACGACACTTCATTTATAGAAATCTTCTTCATCCTCGCCTTTTTATCATCTTCGTTTGCCCGTAGTCACTACATATATAAAAATCACACATTTTTATATTTTGATGTCTTTAAAATAAAAATCACATTTTTATTTGTTCGTTTTCAATTTAAAAATCATATTTTATAATCGCTTCATACATTTAAAAATCGAATTTTCACTTCGCTATTCAATATATAAAAATAGAATTTTTACTACTATGTTATATAGATAAAAATTATATTTTTATCACGCTATTTTCCATATAAAGATTTCGCCTTTACTAAAATAAAGATTTCGCCTTTACTAAAATAAAGATTTCGCCTTTTCAAATTTAAAGATTTCTTCTTTATAAAAACCTCATTTTTATTTTTCTACACATATAAAGATGCTATTTTTAATATTGCTATCATGTAAAAATTATATTTCTAATTCTCTACATAAACGAAAATCATATTTTTACATCATCTATATAGTAAAGACTATATTTTTAATACTTTAAAAATATAAAGATCATATTTTTAATTCTTTAAAAATATAAAAATAATATTTTTTTCTTCTCAAAAGATCCGATCTTTATCATTTCAAAATCACATTCTTATCTCCTTTCATAGAATAAAAAAATAATAATTTTTATATTGAAATCATACACATAAAAATCGTGCCTTTATTCTGAAATCATATACATAAAGATGATATATATTTTTTTTATCGTGGAATCATATACATAAAAATCCTATTTTTATACCATTAAAATCCCAACTTTTATATTAAAGGACCATATCTTTATTATCAAAGAAAACCCTATTTTTACTTCTAAGAAATCATTAAAATAAATACTTACTTTTTCGTTTGGAGGAAAATGGGTTGTTTTCTTTGGGATGGCGGTTTCAGGAGAGGGCGGCCGTCGGTGGGACGGTGGCGGAGCGAGTTTGGGCGGACTGGAGGCGTCAATGGGTGGGCTGCGGCCTTCATAGGGTGTCGCTTCGCGGTGGGGCTTGGGGCCGTTCACGTCGGTCAGTAGGGGCTCGCCGAAGTCACGATCGGCGGTGGAAGCAGGGTGCTCGAACGAGGGAGGAGAAGCTAGGGGTTGGCGGTGCCCTCGATTTGGGTGAAAATCGAACGGGTTGGAGGGGCTACGGCTGTTCGAGTGGAGAGAGGACGATGGGAGGAGGGTCGAGGGCGTCGATGGTGGCTGAGGGATGGGGGTGCGACGCCATCGATGGTGCAGGCGGCGATTAATCCCCCCCGTCGCCCCTGTCGCCTCTCTTTCCTTTTTTTTTTATTTCGAAATGAATTTTAGAAAAAAAGGGGGGGGGGGCAGCGGGTAAAAGGGGAAGTTTAATTTTTAATTTATTTAATTATTTTATTTTTTTCAAAAAGTTGACTTTCACATACGACCTCTAAACGAGGCCCACCGCCTGTCGTCCATAGCGTTTCACCCCCATTCCGAACACAATGGGATATGTACTGCAAGCTGATTCGATCGTTACAATCAGTTTCCGCTGAATTTACATTTAAATCATTATATTGGATTTTCAACACGCATTTCAAATTATCGGGGTCACATAACAACTCTAAAAATTACAGAAAAATTACTTCTAGCTTCGTATTGACGATACAGTCCTAACAAAACTAATTTCGTCAAATTCTGAGACCGTTGGAAAACTGGCCATTTTCCAGTCGATTAAAATCAACTGAAACTGGTCAAACGCGTTTTCCTTCGCCACGCTCACATATTGATTCGAAAAATTATGAAACTTGAAACCTATCAATAATTTGACACTGCGGATCCAACAAAACTGGTTTCGTCGAAATCCGAGGTCATTTGCAAAATGTCTATTTTTAAGGGCCTGAATTCCATAGTGACTATTCAGAATTTTCAACTGGACACATCTTTTGATTCCCTCTATGAAATCTTGATTTTTCGGATTCGTTGGAAAGATATTACCAATTAGATCATAATGTTTTTGGTTTCACTAAAATCCGGTTTGTTTTGCACCCGGTACATTCATTTGAAGTTTGAAATCGAATTATCGAACTACCGCGCCATTTTCAATTCTATTTATAATTATATATAAATATTTATATTCTATCGACGACGCGTATAAATATATACGTTCGAATTCTATTCAAAATAAATTTCTCGTCGATATTATTTAAAATCATTCTATTTTAAATATTCAAAATTCGCTAAAATCGCCAAAACAAAAATTTTAAACTGGCCCAGATTTTCCGGGTTATTACAATCTCCCCCACTTAAAACTTTTCGTCCCCGAAAAGGAACAAAGTCGAAAATGGTTTGATTAATCTACTCTACGTTCGATCTGTCTTCCATTCTCCAACTTTTCAGTTTCTGAGAATTTTCAAAATTTCAAAAATTTGGCTAACACCCTAAATTTTTGAAAAATTTCGCCATAACCTCCCCTGCAATGGGAGCATCGGGAAATTTCAAATAGCTTCCCCGGTCCTTCAGATCTCAAAAAGAAAAAGAAAAAGCCAAGTGGCTAGCCAATAGGCTCATAAAATCATCATCACCCAAACAAAACAGTAAATTATGTAGTAAACAAGTACCTATTTGTCGGGCAAACAAATTTTATTCTTCGGCTCTAGCCTCCTTGCTATGACCTGTTCAATGTAAGTACATGTATATGCAAGCAAATGCGACCAAATTTCAATATAGTTCAATATTTGATACAATTAGGCATAAATGGTTCAAAATTATCAAATAAATAAACAAACAACACAAACAACAATCAATTAGTGAATTAGAGTTTTAAATTCATAATTTTGATACATATACAAAAAAATCATGTTTTTGATGCCAATTCACAACAATGTGTTCTAACTATATATGTTTTGGTTCTCACACCAGTCTAATGGAAATATATAGAAATCACACCTTCGAAATTCGAATATGAATACTGATGATGATGCACCATCATCAGAATCATCCCCGGATGTCTAGAATGTGATTCTATATCTACCCAGTATATTGAAACTTCGAATATACGTTCATGACGCGTATACGCGAAATCTTTGTATACTCGATTGTCCATATCAATATAAATAAATATTCAAATACGTATAAAATGGTTTAAATTTTCAAAACAAAATTGTTTACATTTGAAAAATATACTCTTCGCACTCGTTCTAGGATACTACTGATCCTATCTCTAACGAGTCATTCTAATTGGATATTACTAATCCAATATCTGATGAATTCTTTCGTATGGTTCTAATGTGTCTTGTTCTCGAGCTCTGTAAACCAAAGCTCTGATACCAAACTGAGACGACCCGAACTTCCCCGTAAAGGAAAGCACGGATAGAATTGAGGACAAGACAAAACAGAACGCATACGGAAGAACATTTCATTGTTATTACAACAATTCCATCAGATACAAGAATATACAGAGTATAAATGATTAAATTACATTCGACAAATATCAGAGATTACAATAAATTACATAGCAGTGGAAAAATATACAAAACACAACTAGAAGTGATACACGGATACAGAGCTTTCCGATCATCGTTCCAGCTGTAAAACAGGTTCCTGTGAATATAAATCTGCAAAACCAAAACTACTAGCTGCCCGTGTGGAAAATAGGGGCACCCAGAGTTTAGGTTAAAACAATAAACTCCAGGTCAGTCATGTGACTGGTGTGAGAACTAAAACAGTTATTAATCTTGGTTTTAAGGTTTGGTAAATCAAGGGACCACGCCGTATAACACGGAACGAGTTTTCTCCCAAGAATACCAGTGCATAGAACAAACAGCGCAATGCTAAATAAAGAAAAATGAAGCTGTTATAAGACCCAGGTCCCATCACACAATGCAACGCAAGCCGGAGGATAGGATTTTCCCTTATAACAGCCAAAGCATGCTTGATACGTTTAAAACACATTATTTGATACTATTATAAGTGTATAGTGTCAAAACAATTTCAATCATAAGTATCAATCATAGGCGGCATAACTACCATCTACTATGTCGCCATACTAGGCTCTACAAATAAAACCGAAATATCACGTATTGGAAATTGGATTTCCGTCATGAGCCGAGGCAAGGGGCAAGCTCCTCTCCGCGTTCGAGACACTCTAGCAAATGCCTCAGGACCCCACTATGATCCTTGGATCTTCAGGGCCGGTCCTCTCTTACTTTTGAGGATTAGTTATTCCGGAACACACGTTTCCCGGTCCTTACAGACCTATATCCGAGGCGCCTCGTATCCAACAACCACACAGGTGAAAAGTATATAAATGTCAGGGCTGGTAGGTCACTGACACCACCCTAGCTAGAAAGAAACGTCGTGCTCTCCCTGCAGTCACTATCCCGTTTTTGACTCATACTGAGGTGTGAGGCTCGCGAATTCACATTATACACAAAGCTACACCACACAGGCCGTGCTTTGATCATCTACCACAAGGCTTTGCTTTTCAACAGAAGCCTTGATCAATTACCACTTACGCGTGCCACATTGGCAATTCACTCCATGCGACTGATGTCCATCGATATACAACCTCTAAGCTCGTACGTCTCAGAGAAGGGCGTTAAGCAAGAGAATAAATTCTCCGCCGCCAAACAGATGTATATTTAATAGAGATCAATCAACATAGAATAAAATCCGATGTCAGACACACAATCCATTTACAAGTTCGCTCTGGGTCTGAACGAAACCGGAGGCACTTTCCTCGCATATCCATCCATCTTCAAGTACGTCTGGACGATCACCAACTGATTCCCTCATCCTGGGTGTACAGCCCAATCAAGATCATCAGTAATCACCCAAACGATGTGAAGACTTCCGGTCTTCAACCACCGTCTTCATCTTCGACATCTCGTCGAATCGGTTATTCAGAATGGGTATAAACCCGGCCTTTCTGAATAACCCACGTATATAATAAACGAATGTTACACAAACACAACAAACGCCTCATTCCAATTCAGAATATTCTTTTATTCACAAAAACACATTCTTAGGGAAATGCTCCCATTAATTTTATCCAAGATAAATTCTTCTAAATTTATTCTATAATCTTCCTTTGGATATCATTTCAAACTAGTCGGGATTAGCGAACCACACCGAAGTAATTATTTATTTTATTTCCCAATCCCAACCTATATATCCCATGGAGAAAAACTGGTAATACTCCATATCTAACACCACGGTGTTATCGGTAAAATTATTTACCATCTCACGTTCAAATCTAATTAAAGATTTGCCTATCGCTGTGAAGTAAAACTGGTGGTACTCCATTCTCGATCACCTTTCAGATTTGATAATTTAAATTATCAATTCACATTTTTAATCTAATTAAAGATTCATTAAAACTCCACTTAGTTTTAATCTTTTCAAAAAATCAATATCCTGCCTTTAACTGGGTTAAAGAACCAATGTCATCAAAAACACGATTCACGACAAACCAAATCACATTTGATATTAAATACAAGGCTCTGAATAGAAAATATATCGGCTTATATTCAATATCAAATTCTGAAATCAACAAATATCGTATTGGAAATAACGATATATAATATATCTTTCAAATTCCCAAAACAATATCTGTATAGTCACGAAATCCAACATCAAAATATTCCGAAGATAATTTCGATTCAACTCCACTTCCACTTCACCTATTGGGAATATTGATTATTTTTAAAATCACTTTCAAATTCAATTTATTTATTTCACAAATAAATTGATTTTAATTCTAGTTCAAAACTAGTTCATTTCGATAAAAATCAATTTTTATCTTTTCAATGTGGAATTTTCAACCCAATTTTTTTCCAAATCATTTCTTATGATTTTACACAAATTATTAATATTTTTAATAATTTTATCAAGGCCCGTACAGTCGATTTCCACCAACGGCCATCGAACTGCACTTACAGCGACCTTTTTCGAATTTGATTTGGACTTAACTCCAAATCCAACCGTTAGATTTCAAATTCCTAATATTCATTGGAAAGCTCTTTTCGATACGAACCCAACGGTTCCGGTTTTAGGAGAATCCGACGGTCGGATCTCCCGCAATGTCCGTTTGAAATAAATGGTCGAAATTCACGAACTGCCGCTGCGCGGCGCGTTCTATTCAGGCCATTATATATATATAATATATATATTATATATATTTCGTCGATTTCCTTTTTAAAACGTATTTTGTAAATCGTTTTAACTTCGTTTTCAAAACCATTTCAACTCTATCTTCAATTTCAAATCGATTTGATTTCAATTCAATTCGAGTTCATTTCAATTCAATTCAAATTCAAATTCGTTTCAATTCAATTCAATTCGAATTCACCTTCTATTTGATTCAATTCGAATTCGTTTCAAATTGATTTCAATTCAATTTCAGTTCGTTTCCAATTTCAATTTAATTCAATTTGAATTCATTTCTATTTTATTCGAATTCAAATTCGTTTCAATTCAATTCAATTTCAGTTCGTTTTAAATTTCAATTTAATTCAATTTGAATTTCATTTCAAAATATTTAATTTTGAAATCACTTTTCAATATTCATTATACAACGAATAAAATCGATATAAATATCGTTCGCGCCAAAATAACGCATCTCTAATCAACACGGCTTTATATTTTTCAAAACTTCTTTATTCCATCCAACAAATGAATATTTATCCCATTCAACACATGAATCTATATTTCTTTCAACACACGACTAATCTCAACACATGAGTACTGTCAACACATCACTATTTTTGTTATGTAAAATATTTTATAAAACTATGGTATCTATCGTTTGATTTTAATTAGACTCCACCTTAAAGTAGATTCTGATCGTAAATATGATAAAGATGTAATTTTTATTATTCAAAATATTTCACTCAACACATGAATAGTTTTAACCCATAATCATCGTCAACACATGACTATTTTTATATTCAACACATGAATTTTCTTTTATAATATTTATTATTTTCCCGATTGGAATGAGGCCCAATCAATCACCATATAATGTTAATTATATGGATTTTCATACATCACACGTATATAATAGCATTGGAAAATAATCAACCATCAACCAAAGTGCACTACACTGTATAAGCATCAAATATAGATATCTTACGCTTATAACAGCCTGTCAATCTATCGATCGACAAATTTAATCAATCGGGATGAGTGAACTTCCAAATTTCATCCCAACACCCGTGTGGGGTTTCACACAATCAAACACAGATTTTAGTTGTGCAGTTGGGCGACGTGTAAAATTTATCGACCCAATCAATATCAGTCAAATCAGTGTATATAAACAAATCAGCCGATTTGTTTATAAATATTTATTTATTCACTTTCACTTTCACGTTAAAAATTCTATTTTTAACGATAATATATTTTTATTTTCTAACATATTTTAGAAAATTTCGGCGGCATAACGGCACGATACTAGAAACGGGACGAGGCCTAGCCTTATCCCCGGTCTAGTGAAGGCCCACGCCATTCCCACATCAATCAATCCATTCCATTTCACCAAACAATTCAATTCAAACCAATAAACTAATCAACTACTCAACCAAACAATTTAACAAACAAGCCACCCATGGTCTGTGGATGACGGGTGTCGGGTGCTACTAAGCACCGTCTGCATCCTAGTATAAATATATACATATAACTAGAAAAAAGAGAATTGAAGAGTGAGAAGTTCTCACCAATAGCTATCCAACTTCACGACACTTCATTTATAGAAATCTTCTTCATCCTGGCCTTTTTATCATCTTCGTTTGCCCGTAGTCACTACATATATAAAAATCACACATTTTTATATTTTGATGTCTTTAAAATAAAAATCACATTTTTATTTGTTCGTTTTCAATTTAAAAATCATATTTTATAATCGCTTCATACATTTAAAAATCGAATTTTCACTTCGCTATTCAATATATAAAAATAGAATTTTTACTACTATGTTATATAGATAAAAATTATATTTTTATCACGCTATTTTCCATATAAAGATTTCGCCTTTACTAAAATAAAGATTTCGCCTTTACTAAAATAAAGATTTCGCCTTTTCAAATTTAAAGATTTCTTCTTTATAAAAACCTCATCTTTATTTTTCTACACATATAAAGATGCTATTTTTAATATTGCTATCATGTAAAAATTATATTTCTAATTCTCTACAAAAACGAAAATCATATTTTTACATCATCTATATAGTAAAGACTATATTTTTAATACTTTAAAAATATAAAGATCATATTTTTAATTCTTTAAAAATATAAAAATCATATTTTTTTCTTCTCAAAAGATCCGATCTTTATCATTTCAAAATCACATTCTTATCTCCTTTCATAGAATAAAAAAATAATAATTTTTATATTGAAATCATACACATAAAAATCGTGCCTTTATTCTGAAATCATATACATAAAGATGATATTTTTTTTTAATCGTGGAATCATATACATAAAAACCCTATTTTTATACCATTAAAATCCCAACTTTTATATTAAAGGACCATATCTTTATTATCAAAGAAAACCCTATTTTTACTTCTAAGAAATCATTAAAATAAATACTTACTTTTTCGTTTGGAGGAAAATGGGTTGTTTTCTTTGGGATGGCGGTTTCAGGAGAGGGCGGCCGTCGGTGGGACGGTGGCGGAGCGAGGTTGGGCGGACTGGAGGCGTCAATGGGTGGGCTGCGGCCTTCATAGGGTGTCGCTTCGCGGTGGGGCTTGGGGCCGTTCACGTCGGTCAGCAGGGGCTCGCCGAAGTCACGATCGGCGGTGGAAGCAGGGTGCTCGAACGAGGGAGGAGAAGCTAGGGGTTGGCGGTGCCCTCGATTTGGGTGAAAATCGAACGGGTTGGAGGGGCTACGGCTGTTCGAGTGGAGAGAGGACGATGAGAGGAGGGTCGAGGGCGTCGATGGTGGCTGAGGGATGGGGGTGCGACGCCATCGGTGGTGCAGGCGGCGATTAATCCCCCCCGTCGCCCCTGTCGCCTCTCTTTCCTTTTTTTTTATTTCGAAATGAATTTGAGAAAAAAAGGGGGGCCAGCGGGTAAAAGGGGAAGTTTAATTTTTAATTTATTTAATTATTTTATTTTTTCAAAAAGTTGACTTTCACATACGACCTCTAAACGAGGCCCACCGCCTGTCGTCCATAGCGTTTCACCCCCATTCCGAACACAATGGGATATGTACTGCAAGCTGATTCGATCGTTACAACCAGTTTCTGCTGAATTTACATTTAAATCATTATATTGGATTTTCAACGCGCATTTCAAATTACCGGGGTCACATAACAACTCTAAAAATTACAGAAAAATTACTTCTAGCTTTGTATTGACGATACAGTCCTAACAAAACTAATTTCGTCAAATTCTGAGACCGTTGGAAAACTGGCCATTTTCCAGTCGATTAAAATCAACTAAAACTGGTCAAACGCGTTTTCCTTCGCCACGCTCACATATTGATTCGAAAAATTATGAAACTTGAAACCTATCAATAATTTGACACTGCGGATCCAACAAAACTGGTTTCGTCGAAATCCGAGGTCATTTGCAAAATGTCTATTTTTAAGGGCCTGAATTCCATAGCGACTATTCAGAATTTTCAACTGGACACATCTTTTGATTCCCACTATGAAATCTTGATTTTTTGGATTCGTTGGAAAGATATTACCAATTAGATCATAATGTTTTTAGTTTCACTAAAATCCGGATTGTTTTGCACCCGGTACATTCATTTGAAGTTTGTAATCGAATTATCGAACTACCGCGCCATTTTCAATTCTATTTATAATTATATATAAATATTTATATTCTATCGACGACGCGTATAAATATATACGTTCGAATTCTATTCAAAATAAATTTCTCGTCGATATTATTTAAAATCATTCTATTTTAAATATTCAAAATTCGCTAAAATCGCCAAAACAAAATTTTAAACGGGCCCAGATTTTCCGGGTTATTACAATCGGACCCGGATCGTCCGATCAAACCGAGGCGCCTCGCAACCGCAACAACCACACATGTGAAATGTATATAAATGTCAGGGCTGGTAGGTCACTGAAACCACCCTAGCTAGAAAGAAACGCATGCCCTCCCTGTGGTCCTCTCCCGTTTCTGGTTCACAACCGGGGTGTGAGGCTCGCGAATTCACGTTACACAAAGCTATGCCACACAGGCGGTGCTTTGATCATCCACCACAAGACCCTGCTTTTCAACAAAAGCCTTGATCATCTGCCACTTAGGCATGCCACACAGGCAATTCACTCCATGCGATTGATATCCATCAGTATATAACCCCTGAGCTCGTACGTCTCAGAGAAGGGCGTTAAGCAAGAGAATAAATTCTCCGCCGCCAAACAGATATATATTTAATAGAAATCAACCACACAGACTAAAATCCAATGTCAGACACACAGTCCATTTACAAGTCCGTTCTGGGTCTGAACGAAACCGGAGGCACCTAGTACCCCGCATATCCATCGATCTCCAAGTATGTCTGGACGATCACCAACTGTTTCCATCTTCTTGGGTGTACAACGCAATCAAGACCATCAGTAATCACCCAAACGACGTGAAGACTTCCGGTCTTCGACCACCGTCTTCATCTTCGACACCACGTCGAATTAGTTATTCAGAATGGGATAAACCCGGTCTTTTTGAATAACTCGCGTAATAATATAAAAGTGTTACACAAACACAACATACGCCTCATTCCACTTCATAATATTCTTTTTATTCAAATATTCTTATATTTTGGGAAAGGTTCCCATTAATTTTATCAAAGATAAATTCTTTAAATTTATTCTTTAATCTCCTTTGAATATCAATTCAAACTAATTGGGATTAGCGAACCACACCGAAGTAATCATTTATTTTATTTCCCAATCCCAACCTATTCATCCCATGAAGTAAAACTGGTAATACTTCATATCTAACACCACAGTGTTATCGGTAAATTCAATTACCATTTCACGTTCAAATCTAATTAAAGATTTAACTATCGCCTGGAGCAAAACTGGTGATACTCCATTCTCAATCTTTTCAATATAATTAAAGATTCATTAAAACTCCACATAGTTTTAATCTTTATCTGGATTAAAGAATCAGTGTCATTTTAAAAACACGGTTCACGATAAACCCAAAATCACATTCATTAATTATCGGGTTAAAGAACAAGTGTTATTTAAAACATTGTTCACAATAAACCCAAAAATCAATACCAGTTCAATTCCAATTAAATATTATTTAATTGGTACACTTTATTAAATCTAAATAAAAAGATTTAATCCTTTCTCAACTGGGTTCAAGAACAGTGTTAGTCAAGACATCATTCACGACAAACCCAAATCACCTTTGATATTAAATACAAGGCTCTGAATAGAAAATATATCGGGTTATATTCAATATCAAATTCTATGACCAACAGATATCGTATTGGAAATAACGATATATATATCTATATCTTTCAAATTTCCATAACAACATCTGTATAATCACGAAATCCAACATCGAAATATTCCGAAGACAATTTCGATTCAAATCCATTCCAATGCAATCATTGGAAATTCTGGTTATTTTCAAAACCATTTCAAATTCAATTTATTTATTTAAAAATAAATAGAATTATAATTCTAGTTCAAAACTAGTTCATTTCGCTAAAAATCTATTTTTATCTTTTCAAATATGTCGTTTTTCATCCCAATTCTTTCTAAATCATTTCTTATGATTTTACACAAATTATTACTATTTTTAATAATTTTATCAAGGCCCGTACAGTCGATTTCCATCAACGGCCATCGAACTGCACTTACAGCGACCTTTTCTAAATTTGATTGGGAAATAATTCCAAATCTAACCGTTAGATTTCTAATTTCTCACATTCTTTAGAAAGCTCTTTTCGGTACGAACCCAACGGTTCCGGTTCCGGTTTTAGGAGAATCCGACGGTCGGATCTCCCGCAATATCCATTCGAAGTCAATGGTCGAATTTCGCGAACTGCCGCGGCGCGACGCTTTCTATTCAGGCCATTATATTATATATAATATATATATAATATATACTTCGTCGATTTCAATTCAAAACATGCTTTATAAATCGTTTTAAATTCATTTTCAAAACGGTTTCAACCTCATATTCAATTTCAAATCTAAATTGAATATTCCAATATAAATTCGTTTTAAATTCATTTCAAATTGATTTTAAATTGATTTCAATTTCGATTTAATTCGAATGCAATTCCTTTCGATTTCAATTCGAATTCAATTCTATTCAATTTCAATTCGAATTCGTTTCTATTCAATTTCAATTCGAATTCACTTCTATTCAATTTCAATTCGAATTCATTTCTATTCAATTTCAATTCGAATTCACTTCTATTCAATTTCAATTTGAATTCATTTCTATTCAATTTCAATTCGAATTCATTTCTATTCAATTTCAATTCGTATTCACTTCTATTCAATTTCAATTTGAATTCATTTCTATTCAATTTCAATTCGAATTTCAATTCTTTTCAATTTCCATTCGAATTCACTTCTATTCAATTTCAATTCGAATTCATTCAAACGATTTCAATTCTATTTTAATTTAATTCGAATTTCAATTCTATTTCAATTTAATTCGAATTTCAATTCTATTTCAATTTAATTCGAATTTATTTCTATTCAAAATATCAGATTTTGAAATCACTTTCGATGTTCATTATAAAATGAATAAAATCGATATAAATATCGTTCACGTCAAAATGGCGTAAATCTGGTCAACACGGCTTCATATATTTCTATTTTCAAATATTCTATTTCAAATATTTCCTTTTTCAAATATTTCTTTTTCAAATATTTCTATTTCAAATATTTCTATTTCAAAACTGGAATGAGGCCCAATCAATTAAAATATAATGTTAATTATATGGATTTTCTACAACACATGTATACAATAACAACGATGAATAATCCCATCATCCAAAGTGCATTCTACACTGTATAAGCATCGAATATAAATATTTAACGCTTATAACAGTCTGTCAATCAATCGATCGACATACAACTAAACAATCGGGATTAGTGTACGTCAAATATCATCCCAATACCCGTATGGGATTTCAAACAATCAAACACAGATTTTATTTGTGCAGTTGGGCGATGTGTAATATTTATCGTCCCAATCAATATCAGTCAGATGTGTGTATATAAACAAATCGTCCGATCTGTTTATTTTTATTTCATTTCATATACACGTTAAAAATTCTATTTTTAACTATAAAATATTTTCAACTATATAAATATTTTATTTCATTTCACATCACATCACAAAATCGACTACACATCAAAATCAAACAAACAAGCATACAAGCCGTCCATGGTCTGTGGACGACGGGTGTCGGGTGCTACTAAACACCGTCTGCATCCTAGTATATATTTCTACTAGAAATAAAATAAAAAGGTGAGAAGTTCTCACACATATAGCTATCCGATCCCACGACTCTTCTTATGTAGAAATCTTCGCCATTCTTGCCTCTTGTCACTTTCTTTGCCCGTATTCTCTACATATGTAAAAATTGAATTTTTTACTTTGCTATTCAATATATAAAAATCGAATTTTTACTTTGCTATTCAATATATAAAAATCGAATTTTTACTTCGCTATTCAATAAATAAAAATCAAATTTTTTTCTTTGCTATTCAATATATAAAAATCGAATTTTTACTTCGCTATTCAATATATAAAAATCGAATTTTTACTTTGCTATTCAATATATAAAAATCGAATTTTAACTTTGCTGTTCAATATATAAAAATCGAATTTTTACTTTGCTATTCAATATATAAAAATCGAATTTTTACTTTGCAATTCAATATATAAAAATCGAATTTTTACTTTGCTATTCAATATATAAAAATCGAATTTTTTCTTTGCTATTCAATATATAAAAACCGAATTTTTATACCACTACTTCATATATGTAAAACCAATCTTTTCATATAGAAAGATCTAATCTTTTTACTGACAAAATATCGTCTTGCCCTTCACAAAATGTCTATAAAACTGACCTCATTTACCTACTAAAATCTATTTAACTAAATAATAAAAATAAAATAAAACACAATAGAAACTCATAGTGATTTGCAGAGAGAGGGGGGAGGGGTTTTCTGTTTGGCGGCGGAGCTGGATGGGGGGGGGGGGGGCGGAGGCGAGGTGGAGAAGAAGAAGAGGGGAGGCGGCAGGAGGTGTTGATCGGCGGTGGGGTTCTTAGTCGCGGTTTCGTGGAAGGGGAGGGGCGCGAGGGGGTTTAGGGCTCGAACGGGAGGAGGAGGCAATGGGGGAGGGGGAGCTCGACGTCGCAGCGGAGGACGAAGAAGAAGCGGCGGCGACGTGGATCGACAGGGCGCTGCCCTTTTTCTCCTTTTTTTTTCTTTTGAAATCGGGTTTGACTGAATTGGGGAAGAGGAGGTTGACCGGGTATGGGAGATAAGGGGTTGACCATATTATATTTTTTTATTTAATTTTAAATTCCCAAAAAGTTACCCTTTTATTCGAACCCCAAATCAAACCCACCGACTGCCGCCCATAGCTAATTACCCCCATTCCGAACACAATGGGATATGTCACGTAGGCTGATTCGATTGTTTCAATCAGTTTTCGTCAAAATCAACATATAACTCTATATATTGAATTTGAACGCACATTTCAATTTACTGGGGTCACATACGAAATCGAAAAATTTCAAAAAAATAATTTCTAGCTTCGTATTGACGATACGGTCCTAACAAAACTAGTTTCGTCGAATTCTGAGATCGTTTGAAAAATGGCCATTTTCCAGTCGATTAAAATCAACTAAAACTGGTCAAACATGTTTTCCTTTGCCACACTCACATATTGATTCGAAAAATTATGAAATTTGAAATCTATCAATAACTTTACATCACGGACCCAACAAAAGTGGTTTCATCGAAATCCGAGGTCGTTTGCAAAAATTCCATTTTCAAGGGCCTGAATTCCATAGCGACTATTCAGAATTTTCAACTGGACATATCTTTTGATTCCCGCTATGAAATCTCAATTTTCCGGATTCGTTGGAAATATATTCTCATATAGATTCTAATATTTTTGGTTTTGCTAAAATCCGGTTTTTTGCACCCGGTACATTCAATTGAAGTTTGAAATCGAATTATCGAACTACCGCGCCATTTTCAATTCCTTTTATAAATATAAATAAATATTTATATTCTATCGTCGATTCAAACGAATATATACGTTCGAATTATATTCAAAATAAATTTCTCGTCGATATTATTTAAAATAATTCATTTTAAATATTCAAAATTCGCTAAAATTGCCAAAATAAAAATTTTAAACTGGCCCAGATTTCAGGGTTATTACATCAAGTAAGTTGGATTGATAGGAATTTGGCTTAGTTAAAAGCGAATGGTTGTATTGAGATAAAAGTGATTGGAGTTTGACCGGAAGGACTTTGGTATATGCTAAATTGGTAGCAGGTGTAAAGGATATAACAATATGCTCGACAAAAGGTACCAGTTTGTATTTTATATGGATATGAGATTTATGAGCCGATTTGGCAAGCCGCTTGGCTGTTTGATTTTCTTTTGGGTTGGAGAAGGCCCAGAGAGGCGAGTTGGAGTTTGAGCTATTGACCAGTACAAAGGAGATGCTGGCGAAATTTTTCGAAAAGTTAAGGTGTTAGGAAATTTTCAGGATTTTTGGAAATTTTCGTTAACACAAATAAATTAATATTTTTATTGAAATTAATTGGTTCAGTTGAAACTAAAGTCAAGAAGTGAAGAAATAATTTTAACCAAGTTGGAAGAGTTTGTTTTCTACCTTAGCAATTTCGAGGACGAAATTATTTTAAGTGGGGAAGAATGTAACGACCCGTATTTTTAGCTATATAATAATTTATTTATTTAATTATTTATATAGTGGTTTAGGGGGTTTAATGGTCATTAATTAAATTATATTGAATATTTAATTAATATAAATAATAGAATAATATATTTAATTTTTGAAATAATCAGAAATAGTGAATTGACAATATAATGGGAACTGGACAATTCAAAATATTTAATTCAGCTTAGAGTTGAATTAGAATAACGAATATATTTAAATAACGCCAGTTTGAATGTATAAGTTATATTATAATTATAATCGAGCTCGAAATGGCGCGGCAGTTCGCGATTTGGCGATTCGAACTTTAAATGAATATACAGAAGCCGTTTTAAATTAGATTTCTGTGAAACAAGAAATGTTAGGAGCTGGTGGAGTATATTTTTCTAATGGAAGAGAAAAATCGAGATTTCGTCGTGTAGATTTTGATTTAAGTCCAAATCAAATTTTAGAAAAAGTCGCTATAGAATCGTTATCAACCATAACGATATATTTAATTATAGTTAAATATTGGCCTCAAATTTAGACAAGCCCTTTGAGACGTAGTGATAATTTAATTTTTACAATTTTACTGTAATTTTTAATTAATTAAAAAAGCAACTTTTTATTTGGAGTATTTTGCACCATTAATCAGCGATTTTGGGGTTTCATAATATGAGTTAATCTACCGGTATTTTTATATATTTGAAATCGTGGTACCTTACTGGTCACAATGGTATGTTTATTTCTATCTATAGCAGTTCGTAAACAAACGAAATTTCACAAAATGAAGTACCCTTAATGTAATAACCCGGAAATTCTGAGCCAACTTAAAATTTTTATTTTGGCAATTTTAATGAATTTTGAATATTTAAAATGAATTATTTTAAATAATAACAACGAGAAGTTTATTTTGAATAGAAATAGAATGTATATATTTATATAGATCGACGTTAGAATATAAATATTTTATTTTAAATATAAAAGGAATTGGAAATGGCGCAGTAGTTCGAAAATTCGATTTCAAATTTCAAATGAATGTACAAGATTCAAAATAAACCGAATTTTAGCGAAACCAAAAATATTAGAATCTATTTGAAAATATCTTTCCAACGAATCCGAAAAATCTAAATTTCATAGCGGGAATCAAAAGTTACGTCCATTTGAAAATTCAGAATAGTCGCTGTGGAATTCTGGCCCTTAAAAATAGCAATTTTGCAAACGACCTCGGTTTTTGACGAAACCACTTTTGTTGGATCCGGGATGTCAAATTATTGCTAGGTTCCAAAATTCATAATTTTTGAAATCAATATGTGAGCGTGGCTAAGTTAAACGTGTTTTAATAGATTCAGTCAATTTCGATCGACCAGAAAATGGCCATTTTTCAGACGGTCTCGGAATTTAATGAAATTAGTTTTGTTAGAACCGTATCGTCAATACGAAACTAGAAAATATTTTTCAGGAATTTTTAGAGTACGTATGTGGCCCCGGTAAATTTAAATAAGCGTTCAAAATCAATATATAGATTTACATCTTGATTTTGACGGAAACTGATTGTAACAGTCGAATTGGCTTGCGGGACATATCCCACTGGGTTCGGAATGGGGGTAATTAGCTAGAGGCGACAGTCGTTGGGCTTGATTTTGGATTCGAATTAAAAGTCAACTTTATGGAATTTAAAGTAAATTAAATAAATAATTTATATAATCCCTCACTCTCCCCATTTCTCTCTCTCCCCGGTCAAACTTTTCAAAATCGAAAAAAGGAAAAAAACCTCGTGCCCTAGCTCTCCGCCGTCGCCCTCTCGTTCAAGTCCTTCACCGCCACATCGCCAGCCACCGGGACCGCCGCCTCCCTCTGGCCCTCTCTGACGTCCCCTATCCTCCCCCTTCTCCTTCCTCTCTCTTCCTCCCTCTGAAACGCGATCCACAAACCCTCCAACACCCTGAAACCGCCCCGCCGCCACCTGAGGAGACCGCCGCCCCCTTTTTTGCGCGCCTCAGCCTCGTCTTCATCCCCTCCGCAAACTCCGGCGCCCCCTTCGAGAAACCGATGCTGCGACCGACTGAGCGGGCCCCACCACCTTTGAAGATCGACGTCCGCGCAAACAATGGACCCCCGCCACCTCAAAGACTCGATTTTTGCAAGAAGAGCAAGGTGAATTTTTAATATGTATTTTACATCGTTTAAATCATTGTTTTAAAAATATATGTTGGTTAAAAATTGAATTTTTATATGTAAAAATTTGATTTTCTTAATGTAGGAAAGTTTATATTTTTATCTATATAAAGCCTAGATTTTTATGTAGTTTTCATAAGTATAAAGGTTTGATTTTTATGATCTTTTCATGAAGATAAAGGTTAGATTTTTATTTTAGAAAAGATTCGATTTTTAATAACATAAGGATTCGATTTTTAGTTACGTAAAGATAAGATTTTTATGTAGATAAAGGCGAGATTTTTTATTATATGTGTAGCGAGATAAAAATATAATTTTTATGATTAAAAAAATATGATTTTTAAGATGGTAAAAATATGATCTTTATTACATGAACACTATTATAAAAATAGAATTTTTATCTATATAGTAGTGGTATAAAAATAGAATTTTTATCTATATAGTAGCGGTATAAAAATAGAATTTTTATCTATATAGTAGCGGTATAAAAATAGATTTTTTATCTATATAGTAGCAGTATAAAAATGTGATTTTTATATACCTAGCAACAATATAAAGATGCGATTTTTATATATGTAGTGGATACGGACAACGAAAGTGACAAAGGGCGAGCACGACGAAGATTTTCTACATGTGAAGAGTCGCGGCGTTTGGTTTAGCTTCTAGGTTAGAACTTCTCACTTTTAATTTGTTTTCTAGTTGAAATATATACTAGGATGTGGACGGTGCTTAGCAGCACCCGACACCCGTTGTCCACAGACCATGGATGACTTGTTTGTTTAATTGATGTGTTGTGAAAGTTGATTGTGTGATGTGAAATGGAATAAAATATTTTATAGTTGAAAATATTTTATAGTTAAAAATATAATTTTTAAAGTTTATAAAATAAATATTTATAAACAAATCGGACGATTTGTTTATATACAAACATTTAACTAATATTGATTAGGACGATAAACAAATAAAACCTATGTTTGATTGTTTGAAACCCCACATGAGTATTGGGATGATATTGGACATACACTAATCCCAATAATTAGTTGTATGTCGATCGATGGATTGACAGGCTGTTATGAGCGTTAAAACATTTATATTTGATGCTTATATAGTGTAGAATGCACTCTGGGTGATGGATTGCTGTTTTCATGGTGGTTATACACATTTGTTGTGTGAAATCCATATAATCATATTATATGGTAATTGACTGTGTCTGATTCCAGTTCAGATAGAAAGAATATTTTTAAATAACGAATATTTTCAAATAATATTCTGAAGAGAATCAAAATATGATTTTGATGTCTGATTTGGGATGGACACGAATATATTTAAAAATATAAAGCCGTGTTGATTAGATTGATGCCATTCTGACGTGAACGATATGTATATCGATTTTATTCATTTTTATAATGAATATTGAAAAGGAATAGATTTCAAAATCTAATGTTTGGAAATATTATCATTTATATATCGATGATATGGAATATTCAATTTTTATTAGAAATTGAATATGAAGTTGAAAACGTTTTGAAAACGAACTGAAAACGATTTATAAAATACGTTTTGAGTTGAAATCGACGAAATATATATATATATATATATATTATATATAATGGCATGAATAGAATGCGTCGCGCATCGGCAATTCATGAATTTCGACCATTGACTTCGAATGGATATTACGGGAGATCCGACCGTCGGATTCTCCTAAAACTAAAACCGTTGGGTTCGTATCGAAAAGAGCTTTCTAACGAATACAAGAAATTAGAAATCTAACGGTTGGATTTGGAATTACGTCCAAATCAAATTTGAAAAAAGGACGTTGTAAGTGTAGTTCGATGGCTGTTGATGGAAATCGACTGTACGGGCCTTGATAAAATTATTAAAAATATCAATAATTAGTGTAAAATCATAAGAAATGATTTGAAAAGAACTGGGATGAAAAACTCCATATTTGAAAAGATAAAAATAGATTTTTATCAAAATGAACTAGTTTTGAACTAGAATTATAATCCATTTATTTTTGAAATAAATAAATTGGATTTGAAAGGGTTTTAAAAGTAAACAGAATTTCCAATAATTGAATTGGAATGGATTTGAATCGAAATTGTCTTTAGAATATTTCGATGTTGGATTTCGTGATTATACAAATAGTGTTATGGAAATTTGAAATATATATATTTATATCGTTATTTCCAATACGATATTTGTTGGTCGTAGAATTTGATATTGAATATAGGCCGATATATTTTCTATTCAGAGCCTTGTAATTAATATCAAATGGGATTTGGGTTTGTCGTGAATGGTGTCTTCATTAACACTGTTCTTAAACCCAGTTGAGAAAAAGATTAAATCTTTTTGTTTAGATTTAATGAAGTACACCAATTAAATAATATTTAATTGGAATTGAATGGGAATTGATTTTTGGGTTTATCGTGAACGGTGTTTTAAATAACACTTGTTCTTTAACCCGATAATTAATGGAATGTGAATTGGGTTTATCGTGAACTGTGTTCTAATGACATTCGTTCTTTAACCTGGTTTACGGTGAAATGTGATTTGGAATTTATAAATCTTTTGTTAAGATTTAAAGGAGATTTTCCAAAGTAAAGTTTTCCAATTTAATGAAATAAATTGGAATGGAGTGGAATTCGATTTGGTAATAATCGAAGTGAATTTCTGTGGATGAGGACTGCTAATATATATGGAATTTAAAAGTCTTTGCCATTATTCCATTTATATTATTAGTTGGATATGGAAGTTTATATCGATTATATATATCGATTTGTTTTCCATGAAGATTCCATTGTTAATGGAATGTGATTTTGGGTTGTCGTGAATGGTATCTTTAATAATACCGTTCTTAGACCCAGCGGAGTTAAGAAAATCAGAAACTAACTGGAGATTAGTTAAGTGGAATGGTTTCCTGGGTATTGATCTGATGTTGGTTTCGGCCTTCGGGGTTATTACTAAGGGAATTGTTCACTTGCTAATTTACGGTTAAAGGCTGATGGAATAGAAGGTGATTTTGGGTTTATAGTGAACCGTGTTTTAAATGACATTGGTTCTTTAACCCAGTTAAAGACAGGATATGATTTCCCAAGTTAAACAATCATTAATATTGACTTTTGGGAAGATTAAAACCAAGTGGAGTTTTAATGAATCTTTAATTAGATTGAAATGATCGAGAATGGAGTATCACCAGTTTTGCTCTAGGTGATAGTTAAACCTTTAATTAGATTTGAACATGAAATGGTAATTGAATTTATCGATAACACCGTGGTGTTAGAATTGAAGTATTACCAGTTTTACTTCATGGGATGAATAGGTTGGGATTGGGAAATTAAAACAAATGATTACTTCGGTAAGGTTCGTTAATCCCGACTAGTTTGGATAAACCATAATTTGGTTTGAATTGATATTCAAAGGAAGATTAAAGAATAAATTTAAGGAATTTATCTTTGATAAAATTAATGGGAACCTTTCCCAAAGTATAAGAATATTTGAATAAAAGAATATTATGAATTGGAATGAGGCGTATGTTGTGTTTGTGTAACACTTGTTTATTATATACGCAAGTTATTCAGAAAGACCGGGTTTATCGCATTCTGAATAACTGATTCGACGATGTGTTGAGGATGAAGACGGTTGTAATGACCCGGATTTTTGGCGACTTTGGTTATCGACATAAGCTCGATGTCGATAACCAAAACATCCAAAAATCCGGGTCGTTACAGTTGGTATCAGAGCCTAAGTTAAGAATTACCTTGGCTCTGTGGCGTGACTCGGTAGAGATAGGGTTAGTAACACCCTAGATTGAGTTTGAGTGTATATATATGAATGCGTATTTTTATTTGATATAAAAATGGTTTTATATTATGGAGATTCATTGGCTGAGTTGTTTATGAGTTCTGATCGATCAGTTTGATCCACTGTATCGGTAGGAGTAAATAAACACTTGAATACGATGGACCGACACAGTATGGATATGTGATATATGTGATATATCATCATATATAGGATGTGTTGGTAGTGATTTTAATCAGATAAGATTATAAAAAGGTGAAATGGTTATAAATAACTAAGCAAGATTCATATAAGTAAAGTATATGAAATGAGATGAATTAATTCTGAAAGTTAAATCAGAATTGGAATTAAAATAAAAAAAATTAAGTTCCTGGGAGATTTTGAATTTGATTTCAAAATGGATGTGTTTAGAAATGGTTTTGAAAGTGATATATTATTGAACTCACTTCGATAGCTGGAAAATAGATTCTAATGATGAATCTAGACATCATCAGTGTTCATTTTCGAGTTGTAAGTGACAGATTACTACCCAAAGTTTTGTTTTTGGAAATGTTTTGCGAAAACAAGTGGTTTGATATTCAAAAAGGATTGTTTGACTTTTTGAAAAGCTAAGTTGTTTGAAAACTCCCAGGAAGAGACAGTTTAAAATAAAAACAAATTAAACAGAAGTTTGTGAATCAAATTGAGATTTGAATTTGAAATGTATTGGATTGATGAGTTAAGCATTCGAAAAGCAAGAATAGAACTTTGATTTAAAGGTGAATTTGGCTTGGATAAGCGAATGGTTGTGTTGAGGATAAATTGATCAGAGTTTGATTGGTATGGCATGGTATATGCAGAATTGGTAACAGATGATAGGGATATAATGATATGCCCGACAAAAAGGTACAAGTTTATTCTATATATGAGTTTGGGATTTTGAGCCAAATTGGCAAGCCGTTTGGCTGTTTGATTTCTTTTGGATTGGAGAGGGCCTGTGTGGCAAGGTTTGAATTTTTTCGGTAACCCCGTACAAAGGAGACGCTGGCGAAATTTTTCGAAAAGTTAAGGCGTTAGAAAATTTTCAGTTTTTTTTTTGAAAATTTTCGTTGATGAGAATTAATTAATAATTTGATTGGAATTAATTGGTTCGGTTGAAGCTGAAGTTAAAAAGTGAACAAATAAGTTCTAACCAGTCTATAGGGTCGTCCTCTACCTTAGCAATTTCGAGGACGAAATTATTTTAAGCGTGGAAGAATGTAATGACCCGCATTTTCCAGGGGTATAATTTATTTAATTAATTATATAAATAGTGATTTAGGGAATTAAATCGTCGTTAATTTAATTATAGTGAATAATTAATTTAATTAAATAATTAAATAATATATTTAATTCAGAAATAATCAAAAAATATTGGAAATCACAATATAAGGTGAACAGGGTCATCCCCAAGATTTAATTCAGCTTAGAGTTGAATCATATTGACGAATATATTCAATTGACGTCAGTTTGAAACGTATAATTATATTATAATTAAAATCGAGCTTGAAATGGCGCTGCAGTTCGCGATTTGGCGATTTGAATTTCAACTGAATGTACAGGATTCGTTTTAAGCCAGATTTCTGTGAAACAAGAAACGTTTGGAGCTGGTGGAGTATATCTTTCTGGTGGAAGAGAAAAATCGGGATTTCGTCGTGTAGATTTTGATGTACGTCCAAATCAAATTTTCCTTTATAATTCGTAACGCTTTATATACGTTATAAAAGGATTTTCAATGTAAATTGAATATCGATTCAATCTGGACTCGGAATAGCGAGTATATAATTATAGTAGAGCTGTATGATATTCCTCGGTGAATATACACGATAATATAAATTTATTTATAATTAATTTAATAATATTTAAATATATTTATATATTTAAAAGGGTCATCCAGAGCTTTCATTGGATCCGCAAACGAAGTCGGAATTCGACGAAACTAATTTCATTGGATCCGCAATGTCGAATAGTTGTTAGATTTCCAATTTCGTGATTTTTAGAGTCACTGTGTGGCCGTACGGATTTTTAGAGTGAAAAACAGTCAGTATTTTGACGGTTAAAAATACGCTGTGTGAGCAAACGGAGTCTGAATTCGACGAAACCAGTTTCATTGGGACCGTAATATCGAACAGTAGCTGCGTGTCCAGTTTCGTGATTTTTGGGTATCGTATGTGATCACACGAATTTTTAGAAGACAAAATGAATATAATATTAAAGTATATTAACAAAATATCTAGATATTTTTCCTATAAATATCTAAAAATCATCTCCCTATAAATAGGCCTTAACTATTTCTCCTTAAGACCTAGAGAAAAACCGCCGTCGGTTCTTTGTATTTTCTACAGCAAAGTTTTAAATTGAAAATCAAAAGAAATGAAACAAAAATCTATAAATTACTTCATGAATATATGTGTGTTCATAGTAATGAACTCTTCAATCTCATATGCATCTTTTAAGGTTCGATGCTTTTGTTTTCCGTGAGCTGTATTTCCAATAGCTTTCTAGGGTTTAGGAAATACGGATTTGTGTGCATCAATTGGTAAAATGATTTGTGTATTTGTGTTTGAGGGTGGAATCTCGAGCTGGTGTCGGGTTTTTGTGAAGTACGGTGATCTTTTTTTCTGTCGATGGTGGTACAGGAGCACGACGGCAGAACTGGAAGAGTGGAGTCGAAAGGGGTGTTTGTGGTATGATGTTGATGAGAGTGCGAAGGAGAATTTGATGGTGGTGTTCGGTTTTGAAAACGATGATGAGATGATGGAGAAAATGGTGGAGGAAATCACGGTAGTTTACCGAAGTGTTGAGGAGCTCGCGTGAAATTCTGGTTTGGGGAAGATCCTGAATCGGGTCTGGTACTTTAAGGGAGTGGGTGGGCCGATGTTTGCAAGGTGAGGCCCAATAACAAAGGAGTATTTAAATTTAAACTATTCAATTATGTATACTAAGTTGTAAAATCAATATCTCCTACATACGTGATCAGAATTTCGAACGGTTGGATCCGTTAGGACCGTATAGACGGGAGAAACGCAATGATACTGACTGGGAGTGGATTGGAGCTCGTCTGGATTTATGGCGAAATAAATTGTTTGATTCAAATCAAATAACAGTTTGTCGTTCTTTAACGATGAACTGCAAATGTGAGTAAAACTCACCAACTCTGAACAGTTATATTTTTATAATGTATTTTTAGAACTGTTAATCATCTGTTGATTGTTGTGTGTTGGTTGATTGATTGAATTGCTAGTCAGTTAGTGAAAATTATATATATATATATATGTAATTATATATATATATATAAACCGTTAAATATTTATATATTGATTCTGCTATCAGAATAATTTATATTGAACTGAAAGTGATGATAATCATATTGTGTAACATCTGTGGATGCAGGGAGACAGGTTGGAGGAATCCGACTGGATTCCTCAACAGTTATTTTATTGTTTTTCATATATTGTTATATGATGTGATATAAAATCTGTGGGCGATTATATGTGCTTGGGCGATATTGAACATCGTGATTTGATATGATTGAATACCATAACATACCGAAATGTTGATAAGGGGATTTTCAAAGTGATATTGAAAATAGAATATTTATAAAATGGGATATTTATAAATAAGAGATATTTATAAAGTGGAATATTTATAAATAAGAAATGTTTATAAATTGGAATATTTATAAATAAGAGATATTCAAAAAAGGAAATAATTACAAACCATTTTCTTTTTGAATGGAAAGGCATGTGTGGCGGGTTTGGGGATTTTCCCAATGCTCCCGTTACAAAGGAGGTTATGGCGAATTTTTCAGAGAATTTAAGGAGTTAGAATATTTCAAGAATAAATTTGAAAAGGAAATATTTGTAAACCATTTACAAATAGAATTGAAAAGGAAACGTTATAAAAAGGAAATCATTTTTAAAGTGTAGAACCATTATTTAAAAGTAAATCTTTTCAAATGAATAAAACGTTGTTAAAAAGGAAATCTTTATAAAGTGAATAAAGTAAATCGAATATGGTATTCGAAAGGAGTTAAATCGAATATGGTATTCGAAGGGAGTAAATCGAATATGGTATTCGAAAGTTAGTAAAACGAATATGCTATTCGAAAGGGGTTAGTCGAGTCGAGTTAGTTGAATAGAGTTATCTAGTTCAGTAGAGTTAACCAGTTCAGTAGAGTTAACCAGTTTAATAGAGTTAACCAGTTGGGTTAAGTAAGTCAAGTTAACCAGTGAGTTAAGTAAGTCAAGTTAACCAGTTGGGATAAGTAAGTCAAGTTAACCAGTGAGTTAAGTAAGTCAAGTTAACCAGTGACTTAAGTAAGTCAAGTTAACCAGTGGGTTAAGTAAGTCAGGTTAACCAGTGAGTTAAGTAAGTCAAGTTAACCAGTTGTGTTAAGTAAGTGGAGTTAATCAAGTCGAGTTGATCGAGTTAGAGTTACTCAGTTAGAGTTAATCGATTAGAGTTAAAACGAACTAAAGTTAATCAAATATAGTTATTTGAGACAGAGTTAGTCAAACATAGTATTCAGGGTAAGTTGCCATCTCGTACGACTGCTAGCGTAATTCGCAGGTCTGTAAATAGCCTAAGGCGGTCGGATGTTGCCTAAGGGAATCAGGCGTAACCATTGTGATCGTAGCGATCTAGAGTCAAGCGAATGGAGTTAAATCGAATCTAGTCATTCGATAGGAGTTAATCAAGATGAGTTAAATAAGTTAAGTTGATCGAATCTAGTCATTCGATAGGAGTTAATCAAGTTAAGTTAAATAAGTTAAGTTAATCGAATCTAGTTATTCGAGAGGAGATTATCGAATATAGTTTATTCGAAGGAGTTATCAATTATTAGTTATTCGAAGTGAGTAGTCGAATATTGGTTATTCGAAGTGAGTTAATCGAATATTGGTTATTCGAAAAGGGGAGTTATCAAATCGAATAGATTAAAGGAGTTAATCGAATATAGTTTATTCAAGTAGAGTTAGAGGAGTTAATCGAATATAGTTTATTCGAATAGAGAAAAGGAGTTAATCGAATATAGTTTATTCGAATATAGTAAAGGAGTTAATCGAATATAGTTTATTCGAATATAATAAAGGAGTTAATCGAATATAGTTTATTCGAATAGAGTTAGAGGAGTTATCGAATATAGTTTATTCGACAGGAGTTAAGTGAATTAGTTAAGTTAAACTAAGTGAATTAGTTAAGTGAATTGGTTAAGTTAACCAAAGTGAATTAGTCGAGTTAATCAAAGTGATTAGTTCAGTTAATCGAGATAAGTAAATCAAGTTAGGTTAATCGAGTTGAATTTGTCAGTCTTGTTAATAAATTGAGTTAGTCAAACCAAGTAAAACCAGTTAGAGTTAATTAATTAAGGTTGACCAGTTAGAGTTGATCGGTTAGAATTAACCAGTTAGAGTTAATCAATCAGAGTTAATCAAATAGAGTTAAGTAAAATTAGAACTGACTAGAGATTAGTAAATTGAATGGTTTTCTAAGTGCCTATCTGATGCTGGTTTCGGCCTTCGGGATTTATACTTAGTGGATTGTTCTCATACTAGTTTACAGTCAGGGACTGATAGTTGGGGAAGAGTAGTGATTTGTAAATAAGCAGATGGAAACGTTTTCCAGTGTTAATAACATATATTTTCTAAACATAGAAAATAAGGCAATGTGAATATATATATATAGATATATGTTGATGATTGATCGATATAATTTCCATCTGGAAATAATATCGTTGTTTGCACACTTGTTTTTCTTTGATGGTTAAATCACAGACTATCGAAGTTTTGACCATTTTAACGTTGTTAATATGGAGAGACCGGTTGGATTATTATCCGAAGAACCACTCTGTATTGGCATAAGCGTTGCGAATCATATATGCCAAAGATAATTGAAGACGGAGTAAAATTGCAAGGGCTATTGTATAAGTCTTAGATAACAGTGACTAAGATGGATATACTGAATAGTGCCTTCGGTTTGTCCAGTCCCAGGACAACTTGTATGGACGAAGGTCTGACAGAGTATATCAAATGGATCGCGTAAGTTGATCTGTTCAAACGTATTCACGTTTGGTGGCGGAGGAATTCATTTCTCTAAGCTGTATACCCGTGTTATTTTTGGATGAATCAATTTGTGATTTGGCGGGTATGACGATGTGACATTCTAAGTGAATGAGGATGACTTGTGTTGATGAATGTCTGACAGAGTATTTCCAGAGAGGTCACATACATTGATTTCTTCAACCGTACCAAGAGTGGAAGTGGAGAAGGAAACTTCTTTAGCTAACACGTAATGTACTGTTGTAGACGTTAATTAGTGATTTTCGATGGATTTGACAATGTGGCATTCAAAGTGGATCTGATATGATGATAAAGCGTAACCTCTAGCCTCATCAACCGGTAAATGACAGAAATCGGGCAGGCAGCATGGCTAAGTCGGTCGCACCGAAGTAGGGTGTATAATCACCTATCTAGAGAATATTCATTTGTTTCTTAAATCTATCAATGCTGTCCCATATATATATACGGGAACGGTTGCTGATCCCAACCATTGGTGATATACATTCGATACACTCAAGCAAAATGAGTGGTCGGTCATGTGTGGCTGAGTTACAAGATGTTCTTGTTGAACTCCAGTGTATCGTTCCTAGAGTACACTGATCGGAAGGTGGTTCCATACCTTGTCATAGTTGGAAATCCATTATCCAATACGTGCTTGCGATTTTGATTGTATATTATATATGTAGAACGTGAGATGAAAGCATTTATGCTAGATTGATATATATTTGTACTTAGACATTATTATAATATCAGAATGATATTGCTTGTCAAAGATGTTGGATTCTCATAAGGGAAAAACCCGTTCCGTATTCATGGCGTGGTCTTATGAGATATCATATATATGTTAAACTGTGTTAAACTATTTTACTCACACCAGTCCCATGACTGACCCGGAGTTTACTTTGTTGTTTTCCCTAAACTCTTGGGTGCCTAAATTTGTACGGGCAGTCAAGTAGTCGGGATTTACAAATATACTTGAAGAGCTGGAGCAGGAGGCTTCTGGATCATATAGCTATAGTTTATTTCCACTGTGTTGTAAGTGCTGTACTCTGATAAGTGCTATTGTATACATAACTGTTATATTTCAAAGTTATGTTATATATTATATGTTATTCGTTCCGATGTGAGGTTCGTGTTACTCTGATGTTGTGTTCTTCTTCTTCTTCTATTCTAAGTTTCTATCTTATCTATCCTCACCCTCTAATTTCTTTCATTATTTACCAGGATTTTTCGATGTTTTGGTTATCGACATCGAGCTTATGTCGATAACCAAAGTCGCCAAAAATCCGGATCGTTACAACGGTGGTTGAAGACCGGAGGTCTTCACATCGTTTGGATGATTATTGATGATCTTGATTGGATTGTATACCCAAGAGGAGGGAACCAGTTGGTGATCGTCCAGACGTACTTGGAGATCGATGGATATGCGAGGAATAAGGTTCCTCCGGTTTCGTTCAGACCCAGAACGGACTTGTATAGATTGTGTGTCTGACATTGGATTTTTCTCTGTGTTGATTGATCTCATTTAAATATACATATGCCTGGTGAAGGGGAATTTATTCCCTTACTTCACCCTTCTCTGAGACGTACGGGATCAGAGGTTGTATATCGATGGACATCAGTCGCCTGGAGTGAATTGCCTGTGTGGCAATTGATCAAGGCTTCTGTTGAAAAGCAAAGTCTTGTGGTTGATGATCAAAGCACAACCTGTGTGGCATAGCTTTGTGTATGGAGTTAATTCGCAAGCCTCACACCCTGGTGTGAACCAGAAACAGGAGAAGGATCCACAGAGAACATGCGTCTCTTTCTAGTTAGAGGTGGTGTCAGTGACCTACAAGCCCTGACATTTATATTTTTTTCACCTGTGCGGTTGTTGGAATGCGAGGCGCCTCAGATATGGAGTCATTTGGCTCATTTACGCCCTATAGGGCGGGGAGACGTATTGTTCAGGGTTTCATTTTAATCCGCTACGTGTGGACGAATCCTGTGGCTCCTAGGTGCAGTTGTGGCTGTAGCCTAAGACACGGACTAGAGCGTCTCGAATTCGGTGAGGACTATCTTTTGCCTCGGTTCACAGATGGAAATCCAACTTCCAATACGTGACATTTGCGGTTTTGATTATAGAGCCTACTATTGGTGACATGATATATGATACCCATGCCATCTATGATTGATACTTATGATTGAAATTGTTTTGACACTATACACTTATAGTAATAATAAAAGATGAAATTTAGCGTATCAAGCATTCTTTGTCTATTATAAGGTAAAACCCTATCCTCCGGCTTGTGTTGCATTGTGTGATGGGACCTGGGTCTTATAATAGCTTCCTTATTCTTTATTTAGCATTGCGTTGTTGTTTTATGCACTAGTGTTCTTGGGAGGAAACCCGTTCCGTGTTATACGGCGTGGTCCCTTGATTTACCTAACTTTAAAATAAAGATTAATAACTGTTTTAGTTCTCACACCACTCACATGACTGACCTGGAGTTTATCGTTTTAACCTAAACTCTGGGTGCCCCAATTTCCACACGGGCAACTAGTAGTTTTGGTTTTGCAGATTTATATTCACATGATCCTGGTTTACAGCTGAAGCGATATTCGGAAAGCTCTGTATCCATGTATCTGTTTTCAGTTGTGTTTTGTATTGTTTTTCCGCTGTAGTAATGTATTTTAATCTCTGATATTTTTCTGATGTGTAATATTTATTCATACTCTGTATATTCTTGTATTCTGATGGAATTGTTGTAATAAACAATGAAATGTTCTTCTGTTTGTGTTCCGATTTGTCTTGTCCTAAAAAAAATACGGGTTTTGAACGGTCTTGGTCGGTTTTGCGATCGATTAGGTCCGAGTGAAATTCCCAATTGTTACATTTGGTATTAGAGCTTTGGTTTACAAAGATCGAGAACAAGACACAGTAGAACCATACGAAAGAATTCATCAGAGATTGGATTAGTAGTGTCCAATAAGAATAACTCGTTAGAGATGGGATCAGTAGTATCCTAGAACGAGTGTGAAGAGTATATTTTTAAAATGAAAACATTTTTTTTTGAAATTTAAGTCGTTTTATACGTATTTGAATATTTTATTTGTATTGAATTTGGACAATCGAGTATATGAAGATTTTGCATACACGCGTCATGAACGTATATTCGAAGTTTTAATATACTAGATAGATATAGAATCATGCTCTAGTCGCCCGTAGATGATTCTGATGATTGTAGCTGCATCATCAGAATTTGTGTTCAAGTTTCGAAAGGTGTGATATCTATATATTTCCATTAGACTGGTGTGAGAACCAAAGCTAGATAGATTTATTGTTGCGATTTGGCATCAAAAACATGATTTTCGGTATATATATCAAAATTATGAATGTGAAACGATAATCCATTAATTGATTGATGATTGTGTTGTTTGATTATTGGTTTGAAATTTTGAACCATTATGCCAAATTGAACCGAATATTGAACTGTATTGAAAAATGATTACAATTGCATGCATATACATGTATATCCATTGAACAGGTCGTAGCAAGGAGGCTAGAGAAGAGGAATAAAATTGTTTGCCCGACAAATAGGTACATGTTTATCATATTTCTTGGGAATTTGATGATTTTATGAGTCGATTGGCTAGCCGCTTGGCTTTTTATTTTTCTTTTGGATTGATGAGGGCCATGGGAGGCTGTTTGAAATATCCCGAAGCTCCCGATGCAGGGGAGGTTATGGCGAAATTTTTCGAAAATTTAGGGTGTTAGCCAAATTTTTGAAAAATTTGAAAAGTTCTTAGAAACTGAAAAGTTGAAGAACTTAAGCCGTAATAAAGACAATGGAAGTTGAGTTGATTAGTTAAACAACTTTTAGCTTCGTTCCTTTTTGGGGATGAAAAGTTTTAAGTGGGGGAGATTGTAACAACCCGGAAATTCTGAGCCAATTTAAAATTTTTATTTTGGCATTTTTAATGAATTTTGAATATTTAAAATGAATTATTTTAAATAATAACGACGAGAAATTTATCTTGAATAGAAATAGAACGTATATATTTATATAGATCGATGTTAGAATATAAATATTTTATTTTAAATATAAAAGGAATTGGAAATGGCGCGGTAGTTCGAAAATTAGATTTCAAATTTCAAATGAATGTACAGGATTCAAAATAAACCGGATTTTAGCGAAACCAAAAATATTAGAATCTATTTGAAAATATCTTTCCAATGAATCCGAAAAATCTAGATTTCATAGCGGGAATCAAAAGTTACGTCCATTTGAAAATTCAGGATAGTCGATGTGGAATTCTGGCCCTTAAAAATAGCAATTTTGAAAACGACCTCGGTTTTCGACGAAACCACTTTTGTTGGATCTGGGATGTCAAATTATTGCTAGGTTTCAAAATTCATAATTTTTGAAATCAATATGTGAGCGTGGCGAAGTTAAACGTGTTTTAACAGTTTTAGTCAATTTCAATCGACCAGAAAATGGCCATTTTTCAGACGGTCTCGGAATTTGATGAAATTAGTTATGTTAGAACCGTATCGTCAATACAAAGCTAGAAAATATTTTTCAGGAATTTTTAGAGTCCGTGTGTGGCCCCGGTAAATTGAAATGTGCGTTCAAAATCAATATATAGATTTACATCTTGATTTTGACGGAAACTGATCGTAATAGTCGAATTGGCTTGCGGGACATATCCCATTGGGTACAGAATGGGGGTAACTAGCTAGAGGCGACAGTCGTTGGGCTTGATTTGGGATTCGAATTAAAAGTCAACTTTATGGAATTTAAAGTAAATTAAATAAATAATTTATATAATCCCTCACTCTCCCCATTTCTCTCTCTCCCCGGTCAAACATTTCAAAATCGAAAAAAGGAAAAAACCTCGTGCCCTAACTCTCCGCCGTCGCCCTCTCGTTCAAGTCCTCCACGGCCACATCGCCGGCCACCGAGACCGCCGCCTCCCCTCTGGCCCTCTCCAACATCCCTTATCCTTCCCCTTCTCCTTCCTCTCTCCTCCTCCCTCTGAAACGCGAGCCACAAACCCTCCAATACCCTGAAACCACCCCGCCACCACCTGAGGAGACCGCCGCCCCCTTTTTTGCACGCCTCGGCCTCGTCTTCACCCCCCTCTACAAACTCCGATGCCCCCCTTCGAGAAACCGACGCTGCGACCGATTGAGCGGGCCCCACCACCTCTGAAGATCGACGTCAGCGCGAACAGTGGACCCCCTCCCCCTCAAAGACTCGATTTTTGCAAGAAGAGCAAGGTGAATTTTTTATATAAAATTTACATCGTTTAAATCGTTGTTTTAAAAATATATGTTGGTTAAAAACTGAATTTTTATATGTAAAATTTGATTTTCTTAGTGTAGGAAAGTCTATATTTTTATTTATACAAGGCCTAGATTTTTATGTAGTTTTCATGAGTATAGAGGTTTGATTTTCATGATCTTTTCATGAAGATAAAGATTATAATTTTATTTTAGAAAAGATTCAATTTCTAATAACATAAGGATTCGTTTTTTAGTTACGTAAAGATAAGATTTTTATGTAGATAAAGGCGAGATTTTTTATTATATGTGTAGCGAGATAAAAATATAATTTTTATGATTAAAAAAATATGATTTTTAAGATGGTAAAAATATGATCTTTATTACATGAACACTATTATAAAAATAGAATTTTTATCTATATAGTAGTGGTATAAAAATAGAATTTTTATCTATATAGTAGCGGTATAAAAATAGAATTTTTATCTATATAGTAGCGGTATAAAAATAGATTTTTTATCTATATAGTAGCAGTATAAAAATGTGATTTTTATATACCTAGCAACAATATAAAGATGCGATTTTTATATATGTAGTGGATACGGACAACGAAAGTGACAAAGGGCGAGCACGACGAAGATTTTCTACATGTGAAGAGTCGCGGCGTTTGGTTTAGCTTCTAGGTGAGAACTTCTCACTTTTAATTTGTTTTCTAGTTGAAATATACACTAGGATGCATACGGTGCTTAGCAGCACCCGACACCCGTTGTCCACAGACCATGGATGACTTGTTTGTTTAATTGATGTGTTGTGAAAGTTGATTGTGTGATGTGGAATGGAATAAAATATTTTATAGTTGAAAATATTTTATAGTTAAAAATATAATTTTTAACGTGTATATAAAATAAATATTTATAAACAAATCGGTCGATTTGTTTATATACACACATTTGACTGGACGATAAATTTTACACATCGCCCAACTACACAAATAAAACCTGTGTTTGATTGTTTGAAACCCCACACGGTTATTGGGATGATATTGGACATACACTAATCCCAATAATTAGTTGTATGTCGATCGATGGATTGACATGCTGTTATAAGCGTTAAAACATTTATATTTGATGCTTATACAGTGTAGAATGCACTCTGGGTGATGGATTGCTGTTTTCATGGTGGTTATACACATTTGTTGTGTGAAATCCATATAATCATATTATATGGTAATTGACTTTGTCTGATTCCAATTTAGATAGAAAGAATATTTTTAAATAAAGATTATTTAAAATAACGAATATTTTCAAATAATATTCAGAAGAGAATCAAAATATGATTTTGATGTCCGATTTGGGATGGACACGAATATATTTAAAAATATAAAGCCGTGTTGATTAGATTGACACCATTTTGACGTGAACGATATTTATATCGATTTTATTCATTTTTATAATGAATATCGAAAAGGAATAGATTTCAAAATCTAATGTTTGGAAAATATTATCATTTATATATCGATGATACGGAATATTCAATTTTTATTAGAAATTAAATATAAAGTTGAAATCTTTTTGAAAACGAATTGAAAACGATTTATAAAATACGTTTTGAATTGAAATCGATGAAATATATATATAATATATGTATTATATATATAATGGCCTGAATAGAACGCGCCGCGCAGCGGTAGTTCGCGAATTTTGACCATTGACTTCGAATGGATATTACGGGAGATCCGACCGTCGGATTCTCCTAAAACAGGAACCGTTAGGTTCTTATCAAAAAGAGCTTTCTAACGAATAAAAGAAATTAGAAATCTAATGGTTGGATTTGGAATTATGTCCAAATCTAATTTGGAAAAAGGTCATTGTAAGTGTAGTTCGATGGCCGTTGATGGAAATCGACTGTACGGGCCTTGATAAAATTATTAAAAATATCAATAATTAGTGTAAAATCATAAGAAATGATTTGAAAAGTACTGGGATGAAAAACTCCATATTTGAAAAAATAAAAATAGATTTTTATCGAAATGAACTATTTTTGAACTAGAATTATAATCCATTTATTTTTGAAATAAATAAATTGGATTTGAAAGGGTTTTAAAAGTAACCAGAATTTCCAGTAATTGAATTGGAATGGATTTGAATTGAAATTGTCTTTGGAATATTTCGATGTTGGATTTCGTGATTATACAGATATTGTTATGGAAATTTGAAAGATATATTTATATCGTTATTTCCAATATGATATTTGTTGGTCGTAGAATTTGATATTGAGTATAAGCCGATATATTTTCTATTCAGAGCCTTGTATTTAATATCAAATGGGATTTGGGTTTGTCGTGAATGGTGTCTTCATTAACACTGTTCTTAAACCTAGTTGAGAAAAAGATTAAATCTTTTTATTTAGATTTAATGAAGTATACCAATTAAATAATATTTAATTGGAATTGAATGGGAATTGATTTTTGGGTTTATCGTGAACGGTGTTTTAAATAACACTTGTTCTTTAACCCGATAATTAATGGAATGTGAATTGGGTTTATCGTGAACTGTGTTTTAATGACATTCGTTCTTTAACCCGATTTACAGTGAAATATGATTTGGAATTTATAAATCTTTTGTTAAGATTTAAAGGAGATTTTCTAAAGTAAAGTTGTGACGATCCCAAAACCCCGTTACACGTTGTTAAGGATAATCATTGGAATATAACACATTAATCATCATTAGCAGATCACAGATAATAGCATAAACAGAAAATAGAATAATTTACACACATATGACAGCGGAATCATATAGATATCATCACATCAGAGAAGCACAGTACAGGATACTACTTAGTGCATAATGATACATAATCAGTCACCATCGCCTGAGGCGAAATCATACATAAAGAGTACACAAAATAAATATCAGTCTACATCGCCAATGGCGGAATCATAATATAGATACAATAATGGCGGAGAAAATCCAAGTCAGCACGGTGTAGTCAAGCCTCGCCATGAGCCAAAAGTGCGTCAGAAACCTGTAACTAGGCTGCCCGTGTGAAAATGAGGGCACCCGAGTTTGCAAGTTGAAACAAACTACGAGTCAGTCATGGGACTGGTATGAGAAATCTACTTAACTTATTAACAACAATAATAAGGTAAATCAAAGGACCACGCCACTTTCGCGGAACGGGTTTACTCCAATGAGTGCTAGTGCATGAAATAAAGTAAATGATTAAATCATCGCAATGCTTTTTATAAAATAAAGCCATTATAAGACTCAGGTCCCATCACACATTGCAACGCAAGCCAGAGGATAGAGTTTTTACCTTATAATGGCCAAAAATGCTTCATACGAATTAAACAAAAGTGTTTGATATTATTACTAGTGCATATATATTTCAAAAGCAATTTCAATCATAAATATCAATCATAGGCGGCATAAATGACCCATACCACTATGTCGCCATACTAGTAATACAATCACGTCCGCATATTTCGTATTGGAAATTGGATTCCTTCATGAATCGAGGTAAGGGGCAAGCTCCTCTCCGATTCGAGACACTCTAGCAAATGCCTCGGGACCGCACACAACAATCCCCTGGATCCTCCAAGGCCGGTCCTCTCTTACTTTTGAGGATTAATTATTCCTGAACACACGTTTCCCGGTCCTTACAGACCTATAATCGAGGCGCCTCGTATTCCAACAACCACACAGGTGAAAAGTAGATATAAATGCCAGGGCTGGGAGGTCACTGACACCACCATAGCTAGAGAGAAACGTCGTGCACTCTTTGGGTCCTTCTCCCGTTTTTGACTTATACCGGGGTGTGAGGCTTGCGAATTCACGTCATACACAAAGCTACGTCACACAGACTATGCTTTGATCATCAACCACAAGACTTTGCTTTGCAACAGAAGCCTTGATCATATGCCACTTAGGCGTGCCACACAGGCAATCCACTCCATGCGACTGATTTCTGTCAATACATAACCTCTGAGCTCGTACGTCTCAGAGAAGGGCGTTAAGCAAGAGAATAAATTCTCCGCCGCCAAACAGATATATATTTAACAGAGATCAATTAGCACAGAACAAAATCCAATGTCAGACACACAGTCCATTTACAAGTCCGTTCTGGGTTTGAACGAAACCGGAGGCACCAATTCCTCGCATATCCATACAATCAACAGTATGTTTGGACGACTACTACTTCAGTTCCTTCATGGTAGCTACTCCAATCACGAGCATCAGTAGCGCCCATCCATCTAATGTGAAGATCGTCGGTCTTCAACCGTCTTCGACTCATCGACTTCTCAACGTCGATCGATTATTTGAAATGAGATAAACTCGGACTTTTCAAATAATCCACGTATATTTAGATTTTCAAATCAATTTGTCACATGGTTGGTCTATTCAACATTCACATTTCAGTTCTTTAGTTATAATTTTCATGTTAAATACATTCAACCATCACATATCAAGCAAACACGACAAAATGGAATTATTTTCACTCTATATCGTCTATCATATTTTATAACGATATATCGCCATTTTTATTTAATTTAAAACGGCCAAATTTAATTAAATGACGTTTCAGGTCGTATCGATGCACTGGCGCTGCTTTTCACTAATTTTGTTTTTCACATACCTGAAAATCTAACCGTTGGATCTTCACAAAATTTATATCATTAGGAAGGTCATTTCAAAACGAATCCAACGGTTTCAGTTTTGGGAAAATCCGACGGTCGGATCTTCCACACTAGCCATTTGAAGTTACGATTTCAATTTATGAACTGCAGCGTCGTTATTCGATTTAATTTAATTATATTTATATATATATAAATATAATCGTTTCTGGCGCTATTTTTCTTTAGATTTGAATTAAACATTCCAGACAATCCAACCGTTGGATCTTCACAAAGTTGGTGCCGTTGGAAAGATATTCCCAAGGCGAACCCAACGGTTGCGGTTTCGGGAAAATCCAATGGTTGGATTTCCCGCACTAGTCGTTTGAAATCACGGTTTCAAAACACGAACTGCACGGCCACGTTTCATTTTAATTTTATTCATATTTATATATTTATATAAATATAGTTCATTCAAAAATTCCTATATCGTTTTCACTTCAATTATTTCACTAACGCCTTTAAATTTCGGAAAATTTCACCATAACCTCCTTTGTACGGGAGGGGCTGGGAAAATTCCCAAATAGCCACACGGGCGTCTCATGTCAAAAAGAAAAAGAAAAAGCCAAGCGGCTAGCCAACAGGCTCATAAAATCATCACCCAAACAAAACAGTAAATGTGTACCTATTTGTCGGGCACAAAATTTTATTCCTCTTCTCTAGCCCCTTTGCTATAACCTGTTCAATAAATATGCATGTACATATATACAGTTTTTATCACTTATCATTTTCCATTCAACTACATATTTGATTTACTTTGGTTTAAAAACAACATTCATTCTAATGTTGCATGCATAGGCTAAAGTCATATAATTAGCTAATTAATGTATATTTCAACTCATGCACATTTATTTGAACAAGTGGCTATTTTTAACACTTCACATTTCAAAGATGATAATTTGGCGAACTAAAATAGATTTCAACACATGACTATTTTATTTAGTTCCTATGCATGTTAAAAATAATATTTCTTCACCAATATTTATTCCAACGTCCGCATATCTCAAGCATATCACATACATGATAAAAATGATATTTTTATCATTTAAATTATTTATTCGACAAATGGATGTTTTCAACACTTCATAGTTTCAATAAAAATGTAATTTTTATTGTTCGATCTTTTTATTCAACACATGAACTTTTCCACTACACACACTTCTCAACACGTGAGCATTTCCACACATGGATATTTTATTTATGTTGTCCATATAAGAATGATAGAATTTTTATTGTTAAAATTATTTATATATAAGGCGAATATTTTTCATACTTCATATATATTATAAAAATGTGATTTTTATTGTTTAAACACTTCATTCATTCACAAATGAATTTAATTTTCACACATCACTTTTTCAACACATGAACATTTCCACACATGGATATAGTTTCAACATATGGCTTTAATTTCAACGCATGAAGATAATTTCAACATATGAAAATAATTCTAACACACAAAGATTATTCAAAATTTCGGCAGCATAACGGCAGGTTAGTTAAAACCGGCACGGTCCCTAGTACGGCTCCTCGCTCTACCTTAAAACCTCGCGGTTTTTGACAATAGGGATTCATGCATCTAATTCGCACGCAGGCGGCATGTTTTATTTTTATTTCCACAAATATTTCCAATTCATTTCAATCACCAATGGGTATTTTTCAACCACAACCAAACAATATCAACCACAAACAATCATTCAACCATTCGTATTTTTCATCCAATATTTCACACCAATTCACAACAATAAATATCGTCCATGGTTTGTGGACGAGGGGAGTATATATATATATATATATATATATATATATATATATATATAATATTGCTATATTTCACTTGCATTTCAACACATATATCAATTATTCTATGCATGTATAATTCATACTCTGCTCATATAGCTTACACCACGCATGTACATAAGGTATACAACACGTGTGTAATTTATATTTCGCTAATATAATTTATACACGACATTTTCCATTCAAATTCTATTAATTTAGATTTCTCACTTTGGTTTGTTGCTTCGCTAAAAATAGATACGATGTCAGAAAAATCCGCGGCTTCTTCTAGAGTGTAGAGAGCTTCCTTGCGGTCGTGATGTTTCCTGTTTCATCGAATTTCGTTAACACATCAAAAAGATATGATTTTTCAAAGTGCAAACAGCAAAAAGAACTCACCTTTCACGATTGTTCAAAACTAGGTTTGCGGTTTTCGCGAGACCCGAGGCACGAGGGGATGATCGGCGGGTTGGACGTGGAAGAGGGAAGAGAGGGCTTCCTGTCGGTGGTGGTTTGGTGGCGTTCGGTGGTCAGGATCGTCGACGGCGGCGCTGGGAAGGTCGGGGCTTTCTGGGCTCAATTCAGGCGGAGGAGGGGTTGGTCGGGGTCGTGGTGGGGTCGGATTTGAAGGGGAGGCGGAGGCGCGTTGAGGGGCGGTGGTGGCGGAGGTTGGAAGCGGCGGTAGTGGCGGCGATCGGGCCTGGAAGGGGGGAAGCGGGTTTCGCCGTTGGTTCTGAGGGTTTTTTTTAAATAATGAATGGAGAAATATGATTGGTCGATGGTTTTAATAAATTTTTAAATAGTGTTTTCTCAAACGAACTCCTTTTCAAACCCAACGACTGTCGCCCCTAGCTATATACCTCTATCCCGGACACAATGGGATATGTTTCGTAGGCCAATTCGACTGTTACAGTTAGTTATTTTTCAAATTAAAGTATAAAACATTTAATTTTTAACTTTGAACGTACATTTCAATTTGCCAGGGCCACAAACTGATTCGAAAAATTCCAAAAAAATAAATCTAGCTATGTTTTGATGCTACGGTCCCAACAAAACTAGTTTCGTCGAATTCTGAGATCGTTTGAAAAATGGCCATTTTCTGGTCGATCCAATTTAATAGAAATTGACCAAACGCATTTTCTTTTGCCACGCTCACATATTAGCTTCAAAAATTATGAAATTTTAAGCCTAACAATAATTTGACATCCCGGACCCAACAAAAGTGGTTTCGTCGAATTCCGAGGTCGTATGCAAAATATCAATTTTCCAGGGCTATATATTCTATATAGCGACCCTTCTGAAAATTCATTCGGCCATAACTTTTGATTCCCGTTATGAAACTTCGATTTTTCAGATTCGTTAGAAAGGTATTGACTAACAAATTTAAATATTTTTGGTTTCACTAAAATCCGTTATATTTTCCACCTTGCACAGTCAGTCAAAGTTTGAATTCAAATTTTCAAACTGACTCACTATTTCTAATTCACTATTTTATTGAAATATTCTATTTCAATTGTTCAAATTCCTTTGAAATGACCAATTTAAAAATTTTAAATTGGCTCGTATTTTCCGGGTTGTTACAAAAGTTCTCCAATTTAATGAAATACATTGGAATGGAGTGGAATTCGATTTGGTAATATTCGAAGTGAATTTCTGTGGATGAGGACTGCTAATATATATGCAATTTAAAAGGCTTTGCCATTATTCCATTTATATTATTAGTCGGATATGGAAGTTTATACTGATTATATATATCGATTTGTTTTCCATGAAGATTCCATTGTTAATGGAATGTGATTTTGGGTTGTCGTGAATGGTATCTTTAATAATACTGTTCTTAGACCCAGCGGAGTTAAGAAAATCAGAAACTAACTTGAGATTAGTTAAGTGGAATGGTTTCCTGGGTATTGATCTGATGTTGGTTTCGGCCTTCGGGGTTATTACTTAGGGAATTGTTCACTTGCTAATTTACGGTTAAAGGCTGATGGAATAGAAGGAGATTTTGGGTTTATAGTGAACCGTGTTTTAAATGACATTGGTTCTTTAACCCAGTTAAAGACAGGATATGATTTCCCAAGTTAAACAATCATTAATATTGATTTTTGGGAAGATTAAAACCAAGTGGAGTTTTAATGAATCTTTAATTAGATTGAAATGATCGAGAATGGAGTATCACCAGTTTTGCTCTAGGCGATAGTTAAGTCTTTAATTAGATTTGAACGTGAAATGGTAATTGAATTTACAGATAACACCGTGGTGTTAGATATGAAGTATTACCAGTTTTACTTCATGGGATGAATAGGTTGGGATTGGGAAATTAAAACAAATGATTACTTCGGTAAGGTTCGTTAATCCCGACTAGTTTGGATAAACCATAATTTGGTTTGAATTGATATTCAAAGGAAGATTAAAGAATAAATTTAAGGAATTTATCTTCGATAAAATTAATGGGAACCTTTCCCAAAGTATAAGAATATTTGAATAAAAGAATATTATGAATTGGAATGAGGCGTATGTTGTGTTTGTGTAACACTTGTTTATTATATACGCAAGTTATTCAGAAAGACAGGGTTTATCCCATTCTGAATAACTGATTCGACGATGTGTCGAGGATGAAGACAGTGGTTGAAGACCAGAGGTCTTCACATCATTTGGATGATTATTGATGATCTTGATTAGGCTGTACACCCAAGAGGAGGGAATCAGTTGGTGATCGTCCAGACGTACTTGGAGATCGATGGATATGCGAGGAATAAGGTTCCTCTGGTTTCGTTCAGACCCAGAACGGACTTGTATGGACTGTGTGTCTGACATTGGATTTTGCTCTGTGTTGATTGATCTCTATTAAATATACATCTGCCTGTTGAAGGGGAATTTATTCCATTACTTCACCCTTCTCTGAGACGTACGGGATCAGAGGTTGTATATCGAGGACATCAGTCGCCTGGAGTGAATTGCCTGTGTGGCATGCCTAAGTGGCAATTGATCAAGGCTTCTGTTGAAAAGCAAAGTCTTGTGGTTGATAATCAAAGAACGACCTGTGTGGCATAGCTTTGTGTATGGCGTTAATTCGCGAGCCTCACACCCCGATGTGAACCAGAAACAGGAGAAGGATCCAGGGAGAACATGCTTCTCTTTCTAGTTAGAGGTGGTGTCAGTGACCTACCGGCCCTGACATTTATATTTTTTTTCACCTGTGTGGTTGTTGGAATGCGAGGCGCCTCGGATATGGAGTCATTTGGCTCATTTACGTATGAGCGGGAGACGTATTGTTCAGGGTTTCATTTTAATCCGCTACGTATGGACCGACCTTGTGGCTCCTAGGTGCAGTTGTGGCTGTAGCCTAAGACACAGACTAGAGCGTCTCGAATTCGGTGAGGACTATCTTTTGCTTTGGTTCACAGATGGAAATCCAACTTCCAATACGTGACATTTGCGGTTTTGATTGTAGAGCCTAGTATTGGCGACATGATATATGCTACCCATGCCGTCTATGATTGATACTTATGATTGAAATTGTTTTGACACTATACACTTATAGTAATAATAAATGATGAAATTTAGCGTATCAAGCATTCTTTGGCTATTATAAGGTAAAACCCTATCCTCCGGCTTGTGTTGCAATCTGTGATGGGACCTGGGTCTTATAATAGCTTCATTGTTCTTTATTTAGCATTGCACTGTTGTTTTATGCACTGGTGTTCTTGGTAGGAAACCCGTTCCATGTTATACGGTGTAGTCCCTTGATTTACCTAACTTTAGAATAAAGATTAATAACTGTTTTAGTTCTCACACCAGTCACATGACTGGCCTGGAGTTTATTGTTTTAAACTAAACTCTGGGTGCCCCTATTTCCGCACGGGCAGCTAGTAGTTTTGGTTTTGCAGATTTATATTCACAGGATCCTAGTTTACAGCTGAAGCGGTATTCGGAAAGCTCTGTATCCGTGTATCTATTTTCAGTTGTGTTTTGTAATGTTTTTCCGCTGCAGTAATGTATTTAAATCTCTGATATTTTTCTAATGTGTAATATTTATTCATACTCTGTATATTCTTGTATTCTAATGGAATTGTTGTAATAAACAATGAAATGTTCTTCTGTTTGTGTTTCGATTTGTATTGTCCTCAAAACAATACGGGTTTTGAACAGTCTTGGTCGATTTAGCGATCGATTATGTCCGAGCGAAATTCCCAATTGTTACACTTAATAAGTAAATAATATTGTAAATAAAAATATATTTATTGTGGCCATACATTTCTCATTTGGTACGTAGAGTGTTCATTAAAACATGACTTACCTAACGCACTAGAAAGGAAATCCAATATAACATATTAATAATTTTACTAACCTAATTCATTTCAATTCTCCCCGGTTAAAGTATCAAGCCGCCGGGTTCCTCTCTCAAAACGTGAAAAAGACGGTGTACTGTCACTACTGTGCATTATATGAAGACCAGGGGATGGTATGCAGACAGTTTCAATTAGTGGAAGGAGGACCGCGAATAGATGAAAGGAGGGGGAGCAGGTTACTATAGCTCGCGTTTTAAGTATAGGGGGAGAAGAGGGTGTTAGGTGGCTTCGGGATTTGTTCAAATGGAAAGAAAGAGTTGCGGATCCGAAAACGCGTATTAAATGAAAAGTGCGGTGAAACATGGGAAAATAGGGGAGTGCGTGAGTAGCAGTATATGGAGGAGGTGGAGTTTGTTCTCACGGCTTTGAAAAGATGAAGGAAGAAGCCCCTGTTATTGCGTAAGCGAGTAAGGTACAAGGAAACAAGGAGTGCAGTGGATTCAAGGACGCAATCCAAAGCGCCTGTTCGAAACTATTAATAGGAGTCGGGTACTTCTATGTGTACCATGGAAAAAGGACAGTAGCATGATCGAGTTTACAGGAGAACATGAGGATGAAGAGGTGCTTATGAGGCTTTAGTCAAGTTCTCTGCTTTGAAATAAATAGTGCATCAAGTCGTTGTCTACTCAAGGATCCTAACAAATCAAACTTTGTAAATTCAATATGAAAGAGAAGCAGGAAGGACGTGCTGATGTTGCTTTATGGGAAGGAAGCATGCGGATTTAAAATCTGAAGATGGAGAAGAAAGAAACTGTTTAGAACGGTTTTAAGTAGTGGGGTGATGGGCCATAAGTATAAGGAAAAGCCCAACAAAGAAAAAGGAAATGTTTAAAGAAAAAAAGGCCCATGAATCCCAAACGTGATTTAAAAGGGAAGAAGGGAGAACAAACTTTGGCAAAAGGAATTTCCACATGGAATGGTGAACAGGCGGTTCAATTAATTGCAGCATGGAAGATATGTAATGGTGATCTGGTCTTATGTTGAGCTTGGACCAAGAAAATAAAGGTGATGCCCGATTTAAGTTTTAAATTAATTTAAATAAGAAGTTAAATTATAATTTTAATATCAAGTTTATACATTATCAGAATTGCGAAAATTTGGATTCGTTGGAATCGAACGAAAACAGGCTACGTTATGAAAATTGGTTCGGGACCATTTGGAGATCATTTGGATTTATGGCAAAATAAACGTCCGACGGAATCAACCGACATTGATCGTTATTTAACGATAACTGTCCAATGTGAGTAAAACTCACCAACTCTGAACAGTTATATTTTTATAACGTATTCTTAGAACTGATAATTTTCTGTTGATTGATGTGTGTTAACTGTTGGGTTGAAATGCTGATTGATTGGTTGAAATTATAGATAACGATATAGATATAAATCGTTAATCAAATATTGATTTTGTTTAGCAGAATATTTCATAATTTAATGAAATCGATGTTAATTATATTGTTTAACATCTGTGGATGTAGGGAAACAGGTTGGAGGAATCCGACTGGATTCCTTAACATTTATTTTACTGTTTTTCATATATTTTGATATATGATGTGATACATAATCTATTATGGATTTTGTGTGTTAGAATTATGTTGATCATTGTTATTCGATATTTTTAATATCATAAGAAACCCTAGGATGTAAAAAGAAATATTTCAATGTATATTGAAATAAAGGAATTTTATAAAATCAACCGATTTTATAAAAGGAAATATTTTGAAAATAAAGTATTTATAAAATCATAGGATTTTATAAAGGGGAACATTTATTCAGAAAATAAATAGAATATCATAAAGGAATATTTATTGGGAAAATAAACAGGATATTATAAAAGGGAAATATTTATAAAACGAAAAAGGTTGTATAAAAAGGATATTTTCTTAGAAAGTAAATAGAAGTGAAAAGAAATATTTATTTAGAAAATAAATAGAATTATAAAGGGATATTTATTTAGAAAATAAATAGAATTAGAAAAGGAGTAAATATTTGTAAAACAAATAAGGTATTATAGAAAGACATATTTGGGAAAATAAATAGGATTTTATAAAAAGGATATTTGAGAAACAAATTTCAAAAAGAGTGAATCGAAAATAGTTATTCGAAACAAAGTCAAAGCAGACATAGTTATTTAGAATGAAGTTAAATCGAATATAGTTATTCGAACCATAATTAATCAAGTAAAGTTAATTGAATATTAGTTATTCAATTAAAGTTAATCGAATATTAGTTATTCGAATAAGAGTTAATCGAATGGAGTCAAACAAAAAATTAGAATCTGACTAGAGATTAATAAGTCGAATGGTTTCCTGAGTATCGATCTGATGTTGGTTTCGGCCTTCGGGGTTTATACTTAGGAAGTTATTCTCTTGTTAGTTTATAGTTAGGGTCTGATAGATGTGGAAGAATAGTGATATGTAATTAAGCCATGGAAATGTTTTCCAGTGTTAATAACATATATTTTCTAATTATAGAAAATAAGGAAATATGAATATATATATATATATATAATTGTTTGATGATTGGATCGATAATTCCATTTGGAAATAAGATCGTTGTGTGTACACAGACATGTTTTCTTTGATAGTTAACTCACCGACTATCGAAGTTTTCGACCATTTTAACGTTGTTAATACGGAGAGACCGGTTGGATTATTATCCGAAGAACCACTCCGTATTGGCATAAGCGTGCGAATCATATATGCCCAAGATAATTGAAGACGGAGTAAAGTGCAAGGGCTGTTGTATAAATCTTAGGTATAGATTGCCTAAGATGGTTGTACAGAATAGTGCCTTCGGTTTGTCCAGTCCCAGGATGACCTGTATGGAAGAATGTCTGACAGAGTATATTTAATAGATCGCGTAAATTGATCTCTTCAAACGTATTTACGTTTGGTGGCGGAGGAATTCATTTCTCTTAGCTGTATACCTGTGGTATTTTTGGGGAAATCAATTTGTGATTTGGCGGGTATGACGATGTGACATTTAAAGTGAATAAATGTGCGATCTGTCAGAGATAAGCGTAGCTTCTAGTCTCACATTCCGTAAATGACAAAAATCGGGCAGGCAGCATGGCTATGTAGGTCGCACCTATTAGGGTGTATAATCACCTGATCTAGAGTTTCATTTACTTCTAAAAATCTATTGTCGATGCTGTCCCATTCGGGGAACGGTTGCTGATCCCAACCGTTGGTGACATACATTCGATACACTCAAGCGAAATGAGTGGTTGGTCATGTGTGGCCAGGTTGCAAGATGTTCTTGTTGAACCCAGTGTATTCCTCTCTAGAGGTACACCAGCGAAAGGTGGTTCCATACCTTGTCATAGTTGGAAATCCATTACCCAATACGTGCTTGCGGTTTTGATTGTATACTATATATGTAGAACATGAGATGAAAGCGTTTCTGCTAGATGATTATTATATTGTGGTTGATAGACACTATTATAATATCAATGAGTTTTGATATAAAGATTATTTAGGATTCTCATAAGGGAAAAACCCGTTCCGTTATACGGCGTGGTCTTATGAGATATCATTTACTTGTTCAAACTGTTTTAAATTGTTTTACTCATACCAGTCCTATGACTGACCCGTAGTTTATCTTGTTTTGTTTTCCCTAAACTCTTGGGTGCCCAATTTTGTACGGGCAGTTAAGTAGTCAGGATTTTACAGATATACTTGAAGAGCTTGGAGCAGGAGGCTTCAGGATTATATAGCTATAGTTATTTCTGCTGTGTTTTAAGTGATGTATTCTGATAATGTTACTATATACATATACTGATTTTATTTCAAGGATATGTTATCTATTATATGTTGTTCGTTCCGCTGTGAGATTCGTGTTACTCTGATGTTGTATCTTCTTCTTCTTTTTCTATTCTAAGTTTCTACCTTATCTATTCTCACCTTCTAACTTCTTTCTATTAACTTTCCGGTATTTTTCGATGTTTGGATAATCGACGTGGGTTTTATGTCGATGACCAAAGATCGCAAATTTCCGGGTCGTTAAAAAGCGTGAATGACGGAAGCCTTAAATTGGTAGGACTTTGTAGCTAGTGTCCTCTAATTTATATTAGCGTAAAGTAAACCACCAAGTAAGGTATTAATTGACCGATTGGTCCGCGTTGTGTAATAACCCGGAAATCTGAGGCAGTTTAAAATTTTTATTTTGGCAATTTTAATGAATTTTGAACATTTAAAATAGATTATTTTAAATAATATCGACGAGAAATTTATTTTGAATATAATTCGAACGTATATATTTATACGCGTTGTCGTTAGAATATAAATATTTATTTTAAATTATAGAAGGAATTGAAAATGGCCCTGTAGTTCGATAATTCGATTTCAAACTTCAATTGAATGTACCGGGTGCAAAACAATCCGGATTTTGGCGAAACAAAAAAATATTAGAATCTAGTTTAGAATATCTTTCCAACGAATCTGAAAAATCGAAATTTCATAGCGGGAATCAAAAGTTATGCTCAGTTGAAAATTCAGAATAGTCGCTATGTAAATTATACATGGCCCAAAAAGTCAAATTTTGCATTCGGATGAATTTGAACTCGAAACCACTTCCATTGAGTTCAAAATGCCATTTAGAACTCCGAAAAGTATAAGCTTCGATATATTCCGATATCCGGAATAGTGGCTATGGGCTGGAGTTGTTCGGTTAACAAAACATAGCCCTTAAAAAGTGAAATTTTGCATACGAGCTCAGAATTCGACGAGATAATGTTTTATGGATTCATAATGACAAATCATTGTTGAGTTCCAAATGGCGCGTCGAACGGAGTTAGTGTGTGGCCGTGCGAGCTGAAACAGTTCAGGGTAAAGCGAGCAGTCATTTTACAAAGGAACATTATTCATACGACCTCAGAATTCGATTTCGTTTTTTTTTCTGGATTCGTATAGTCTAAAAATGGTTAAATCCAAAAGGGCATGATTTTTGAAGTTAGCATGTGAGCGTGCGAGAAGAAAAGGTGCGCCAAAATCGCATTTTTAGAGCTTATCTGAGCGTTTTCGTGATTTTTTATTATTGGTCAAACGAACTCGGAATTCGACAAAACTTGTTTCGTTGGACTCGTCTTCATGTCTACTATCTCGTGTCCGAAATCCGCGGCGATTGGAGATCGTTAGCGTTCAGGCGATACGCGAGAAACTAGCATATAATCACTTTTCCTCCTTTTCTATTTCATAAATTCACTTTTCCTCTTCCTCTTCAAAAACAAAAAAATGGCCTCCACCCTCCCCAAAACCGCTGCCCCTCCTCCCACCGCCACCGCCGCACCCCCTCCTCCTCTTCCCCTCCTCCTCCTCTTCCTCCTCCTCTCTCTCTCCTCTCTCCATTTGCAAACCCTAAGCCCCAAATCACCACCACCCGCCTCCGTGGACCCCACCGCCGCACCTCAGCCCCTCCCCCACGTCAGTCAGGCCGGCGCTCCCCCTCAGCACCACCCAACTCCGACTGTGGGCCCCCCGGTCACCAAAAACCCATTTTACACTAATAGCCCGTTTTGCAAATAAGCCCCTGACCGTATTTCGCCAATAACTCCCAAACGGTGCGTTTTTGGCCAAAGTCCCTCTAAATCAAAGTTGTAGAGCACAAAATTCTCTTCGATTTGGCTATATGGAAGTCATGTTTTGGAGTTCGGAGCTGCTCGGAAAACGCGTTCGAAGTCTGCTTTTCAAAAGCTGAAAAAATCGTGTACTTTTGCGAATTCTGGCGAATTGGAGCATTTTTGGCAAAAAGTCTCTTAGGCGAAAGTTGTCCGGAATGGCGCGTTTAAGCTAGTAAAAAGATGGTGTGAAGATTGAAGCTCGTTTGCAGATTCTGGAACCAGAACAGCGAATCCGGGCGTTAGAAAAAATGTGAGTTTTCTCCGTTTTAAAGCTTCTACAGTTTCTGACATATGAAGTAAATAAAAATATGATTTTTATATTATAGAGAGAATAAAAATCCGATTTTCAACTTATAGAAGATATAAAGATAAGATTTTTATTTAATGTGGATATTAAAAATATGATTTTTATATAGTAGAGATAATAAAAATACGATTTGTATATTATATAGATAGTAAAGATTTGATCTTTACTATATGAACAGCGGTATAAAAATAGAATTTTTATCTATATAGTAGTAGAATAAAAATGTGTTTTTTATATACATAGCAACAATATAAAAATGTGATTTTTATATATGTAGTGACTACGGGCAGTGAAATTGGCAAAAAGGCGAGCACGACGAAGATTTCTACATAAGAAGAGTCGTGGCGTTTGGTTTAGCTAGTCGGTGAGAACTTCTCACTTTAACTTTTCTTTTCTAGTTATATAAATATATACTAGGATGCAGACGGTGTTTAGTAGCACCCGATACCATTGTCCACAGACCATGGACTTGTTTGTTTGGTTGTGTAGTTGGTTAGATTATTTGATTTGAATTTGATTGTTTGGTGAAATGGAATGGATTTGATTGATATGTGTATGGCGTGGGCTATTATTAGACCGGGGATAAGGCTAGGCCTCGTCCCGTTTCTAGTATCGTGCCGTTATGCCGCCGAAATTTTCTAAAATAAGCTAGAAAAATAAAGATATCATTTTATTTAATAAATGAACCGAATAGAATATTCATAGGTTGAATAAAATAATTTGGTCGTTAAAAATATAATTTTAACGTGAATGGGAATAAATAAATATTCATTTACAAACCAGACGGTTTGTTTATGTACACCTATTTGAAGGACATTGATTGGGACGATAAATTTTACACATCGCCCAACTGCACAAATAAAATCTGTGTTTGATTGTTTGAAACCCCACACGGGTATTGGGATAAAATACGGCATACACTAATCCCAATAATTAGTTGTATGTCGATCGATTGATTGACAGGCTGTTATAAGCGTTAGATATCTATATTTGATGCTTATACAGTGTAGTGCACTTTGGATGATGGTTGATTATGTATCGTTGCTATTATATACATGTGTTGAATGGAATCCATATAATTAACTTTATATGGTAATTGACTGGGCCTCATTCCAATTTAGGAAATAAAGAATATTATAAAATAAAGGTTCATGTGTTGACATTACTCATCCGTTGAGATTAGTCATGTGTTGAACGAAATATTTTAACAATAAAATTTACATCTTTATTATATATAGAATTAGAAACTAACTTCTTTATAAAATAAAGGTTCATGTGTTGACAGTACTCATCCGTTGAGATTAGTCATGTGTTGAACGAAATATTTTAACAATAAAATTTACATTTTTATCATTATAAAATAAAGGTTCATGTGTTGACCGTACTCATCCGTTGAGATTAGTCATGTGTTGAACGAAATATTTTAACAATAAAATTTACATCTTTATCATATATGAAATTAGAAATTAACTGGAAAATAGATGAGATGAGTGGTCTCCTGGATATTGATCTGATGTTGGTTTCGGCCTTCGGGGTTAATATTTAGGGAATCGTTCTCTTACTAATTTACGGTTGGAGTCTGATTTGAAATCAAACGATAGATATCATAATTTTGTAAAATATATTGAATAACAAAAATAGTCACACGTGGACAGTACCCATTCGTTGGGATTAGTCATGTGTTGACAAAAATATAAAGTCATGTATTGAAAGAAATATAGATTCATTTGTTGAATAGAATAACAAATTTATTGAAATATATAAAGCCGTGTTGATTAGAGATGCGCTATTTTGACGCGAACGATATTTATATCGATTATATTCGTTTTTATAATTTGAATATATAACCAATTTGAATTGAATCGAATAGAAAACCAATTTGAATTGAATCGAATAGAAAACCAATTTGAATTGAATCGAATAGAAAACCAATTTGAATTGAATCGAATAGAAAACCAATTTGAATTGAATCGAATAGAAAACCAATTTGAATTGAATCAAATAGAAAACCAATTTGAACTGAATCGAATAGTAAACCAATTTGAATTGAATCGAATAGAAAACCAATTTGAATTGAATTGAATATAAAACGAATTCGAATTGAATTGAAAACGAATTGAAGTGAATTCAAATCGAATTGAAATTTGAATGGAATAGAAATGAATTTTAAAACGAATTTATAAGGAAAAATTCAATTTTGATTTGAATTGAAATGGAAGTTGAAATTGTTTTTGAAACGAATTTAAAACTATTTATAAAATTCGTTTTAAATAGAAATCGACGAAATATATATTATATATATAATATAATGGCTTGAATAGAACGCGCCGCGCCGTGGCAGCTCGCGAATTTCGACCATTGACTTCGAACAGATATTACGGGAGATCCGACCGTCGGATTCTCCTAAAACCGGAACCGTTGGGTTCGTATCGTAAAGAGCTTTCTAACGAATATTAGAAATTTGAAATCTAACGGTTGGATTTGGAGATACGTCTAAATCAAAATTGGAAAAGGTCGTTGTAAGTGCAGTTCGATGGCCGTTGATGGAAATCGACTGTACGGGCCTTGATAAAATTATTAAAAATAGTAATAATTTGTGTACAATCATAAGAAATGATTTGGGAAAAATTGGGATGAAAAACTCCATGTTTGAAAAGATAAAAATGGATTTTTATCGAAATGAACTAGTTTTGAACTAAAATTAAAACCCATTTATTTTTAAATAAATAAATTGGATTTGAAATGGGTTTTAAATAGAATTGATTAGTGGGTTTATCGTGAAGGGTGTTTTAAATAACACTTGTTCTTTAACTCGATAATAATTAGAATGTGATTTGGGTTTATCATGAACTGTGTTTTAAATGACATTAGTTCTTTAACCCAGAAAAAGGAGTTTTAAGGAATCTGCAATTAGATTGAAATGTGTGATAATTTAAATTATCAAATTTGGAAAATGGGCGAGAATGGAGTATCACCAGTTTTGCTCCAAAGCGATAGTTAAATCTTTAATTAGATTTGAACGTGGAATGGTAATTAATTTTACCGACAACACTGTGGTGTTAAATATGGAGTATTACCAGTTTTGCTTCATGGGATGAATAGGTTGGGATTGGGAAATAAAAAATAATAATTACTTCGGTGTGGTTCGCTAATCTCGACTAGTTTGGAAAAACCATAATTTGGTTTGATATGACATCCAATGGAAGATTAAAGAATAAATTCAAAGAATTTATCTTGGATAAAATTAATGGGAACCTTTCCCTAAGAATATGAATTTTAGAAACTAGCTGTAGGTTAGCTAAGAAGAATGGTTTCCTGGGTATTGATCTGATGTTGGTTTCGGCCTTCGGGGTTAATATTTGGGAAATTGTTCTCTTGTTGATTTACGGTTAGTAGCTACTGAATTGGAATGAGGCGTATGTTGTGTTTGTGTAACATTTGTTTTAATATACGCGGGTTGTTCGGAAAGGCCGGGTTTATACCCATTCTGAATAACCGATTCGACGATAAGTCGAAGATGATGACGGTGGTCGAAGACCGGAAGTCTTCACATCGTTTGGATAATTACTGACGATCCTGATTGGGTTATACACCCAAGAGGATGGAAATAGTTGGTGGTCGTCCAGACGTACTTGGAGATCGATGGATATGCGAGGAAAGTGCCTCCGATTTCGTTCAGACCCAGAACGAACTTGTAAACGGATTGTGTGTCCGACATTGGATTTTATTCTGTGTTGATTGATTTCTGTTAAATATATATCTGTTTGGTGGCGGAGAATTTATTCTTTTGCTTAACGCCGTTCTCTGAGACGTACGAGCTTAGAGGTTATATATCGATAGATATCAATCGCATGGCATGAATTGCCTGTGTGGCACGCTGAGTTGCATGGATCAAGGCTTCTGTTGAAAAGCAAAGTCTTGTGGTTGATGATCAAAGCACGACCTTTGTGGCGTAGCTTTGTGTATAACGTGAATTCGCGAGCCTCACACCTCGGTATGAGTTAAAAACGGGATAAGGACTGCAGGGAGAGCACGACGTTTCTTTCTAGCTTTGGTGGTGTCAGTGACTTACCAGCCCTGACATTTATATACTTTTCACCTATGTGGTTGTTGGATGAGGCGCCTCGATTTTAGGTCTGTAAGGACCGGGAAACATGTGTTCAGGAATTGCCAATCCTCAAACATAAGAGAGGACCGGCCCGGAAGATCCAAGGGTTGCCCAGAGTGCATAGCCCTGAGACATTTGTTAGAGTGTCTCGAAAGCGGAGAGGAGCTTGCCCCTTGCCTCGACTCATGACGGAAATCCAATTTCCAATACGTGTATTGCGGCTTTATTTGTAGAGCCTAGTATGGCGACATAGTAGCATGGGATGCTATGCCGTCTATGATTGATATTTATGATTGAAATTGTTTTGACACTATACACTTATTATAGTATCAAATGATTTGTTTTAAACATACCAAGCATGTTTGGCTATTATAAGGTAAAACCCTATCCTTCGGCTTGCGTTGCATTGTGTGATGGGACCTGGGTCTTATAATAGCTTCATTTTTCGAAAAAGCATTGCGTTGTCTTTTCTATGCACTGGTATTCTTGGGAGGAAACCCGTTCCGTGTTATACGGCGTGGTCCCTTGAATTACTCTCTTTTAAAGTAAAGTTTTAAATAACTGTTTTAGTTCTCACACCAGTCACATGACTGACCTGGAGTTTATTGTTTTAACCTAAACTCTGGGTGCCCCTATTTTCGACATGGGCAGCTAGTAGTTTTGGGTTTTGCAGATTTATATTCACAGGATCCTGATTTACAGCTGGAACGATGCTCGGAAAGCTCTGTATCCGTGTATCACTTTCAGTTGTGTTTTGTATATTTTTTCGCTGCTATGTAATTTATTGTAATCTCTGATATTTATCGAATGTAATTTATTCATTTATACTCTGTATATTCTTGTATTCTGATGGAATTGTTGTATTAACAATGAAATGTTCTTCCGTCTGCGTTCATTTGTGTGTTGTTCTCAAAGTATCCGCTCTTTCCTTCACGGGGAAGTTACGGGTTCTCACAGTGGTATCAAAGCTTTGGTTTACAGAGCTCGAGAACAAGACACATTAGAACCGAACGAAAGAATTCATCAGATATTGGACTAGTAATATCCAATTAGAATGACTCGTTAGAGATAGGATCAGTAGTATCCTAGAACGAGTGTGAAGAGTATATTTTTTAAATGAAAACAATTTTGTTTTGAAATTTAAACCATTTTAAACGTATTTGATTATTTATTTATTTTGAATTTGGACAATCTAGTATATAAAGGTTTTGCATATACGCGTCATGAACGTATATTCGAAGTTTTAATATATTAGATAGATATAGAGTCACACTCTAGTCACCCGGACATGGTCCTGATGATGAAGTATACCATCACCAGTATTTATTTTCGAGTGACGAAGGTGTGATATCTATATATTTCCATTAGACTGGTGTGAGAACCAAAACTTATATAGATAGATTTATTTGTTGTGTTTTGGCATCAAAAACATGATTTTCTGTATATATGTATCAAAATTATGAATCTGAAACTCTAATTCACTAATTGACTGATGTTTGTGTTGTTTGTCTATTTGTTTGATAATTTTGAACCATTTAGCCTAATTGAATCAAATATTGAATTGTATTGAAAATTGGTCGCATTTGCTTGCATATACATGTACTTACATTGAACAGGTCATAGCAAGGAGGCTAGAGCAGAGAATAAAATTTGTTTGCCCGACAAATAGGTACATATTTACTATAATTTACTGTTTTGTTTGGGTGATGATGATTTTATGAGCCGATTGGCTTTTTCTTTTTCTTTTTGAGATCAGAAGGCCTGTATGGCAATTTCGGGATTTTCCCGTGCTCCCGGTGCAGGGGAGGTTATGGCGAAATTTTTCGAAAATTTAGGGTGTTAGCCAAATGTTTGAAGAATTTGAAAAGTTTTTAGAAACTGAAAAGTTGAAGAACTTAAGCCGTAGTCAAAATACTGGAAGTTGAGTTGAATTGTTAAATAACTTTCGGCTTCGTTCCTTTTCGGGGACGAAAAGTTTTAAGTGGGGGAGATTGTAATAACCCGGAAATCCGAGCCAGTTTTAAATTTTTATTTTGGCAATTTTAATGAATTTTGAACATTTAAAATAGATTATTTTAAATAATATCGACGAGAAATTTATTTTGAATATAATTCGTACGTATATATTTATACGCGTCGTTGTTAGAATATAAATATTTATTTTAAATTATAGAAGGAATTGAAAATGGCCCTACAGTTCGATAATTCGATTTCAAACTTCAATTGAATGTACCGGGTGCAAAACAATCCGGATTTTGGAGAAACCAAAAATATTAGAATCTAGTTGAGAATATCTTTCCAACGAATCTGAAAAATCGAAATTTCATAGCGGGAATCAAAAGTTATGCTCAGTTGAAAATTCAGAATAGTCGCTATGTAAATTATACATGGCCCAAAAAGTCAAATTTTGCATACGGATGAATTTGGACTCGAAACCACTTCCATTGAGTTCAAAATGCCGTTTAGAACTCCGAAAAGTATAAGCTTCGATATATTCCGATATCCGGAATAGTGGCTATGGGCTGGAGTTGTTCAGTTAACAAAACATAGCCCTTAAAAAGTGAAATTTTGCATACGAGCTCAGAATTAGACGAGATAAATTTTTATGGATTCATAATGACAAATCATTGTTGAGTTCCAAATGGCGCGTCGAACGGAGTTAGTATGTGGCCGTGCGAGCTGAAACAGTTCAGGGTAAAGCGAGCAGTCATTTTACAAAGGAACATTATTCATACGACCTCAGAATTCGATTTCGTTTTTTTTTCTGGATTCGTGTAGTTTAAAAATGGTTAAATCCAAAAGGGCATGATTTTTGAAGTTAGCATGTGAGCGTGCGAGAAGAAAAGGTGCGCCAAAATCGCATTTTTAGAGCTTATCTGAGCGTTTTCGTGATTTTTTTTTGAATGGTCAAACGAACTCGGAATTCGACGAAACTTGTTTCGTTGGACTCGTCTTCACGTCTACTATATCGTGTCCGAAATCCGCGGCGATTGGAGATCGTTAGCGTTCAGGCGATATGCGAGAAACTAGCATGTAATCATTTTCCTCCTTTTCTATTTCATAAATTCACTTTTCCTCTTCCTCTTCAAAAACAAAAAAATGGCCTCCACCCTCCCCAAACCCGCTGCCCCTCCTCCCACCGACACCGCCGCACCACCTCAGACTGCCGCACCCCCTCTTCCTCTTCCCCTCCTCCTCCTCTTCCTCCTCCTCTCTCTCTCTCCTCTCTCCATTTGCAAACCCTAAGCCCCAAATCACCACCACCCACCTCCGTGGACCCCACCGCCGCACCTCAGCCCCTCCCCCACGTCAGTCAGGCCGGCGCCCCCCCTTAGCACCACCCAACTCCGGCCGTGGGCCCCCCGGTCACCAAAAACCCATTTTACACTAATCGCCCGTTTTGCAAATAAGCCCCTGACCGTATTTCGCCAATAACTCCCAAACGGTGCGTTTTTGGCCAAAGTCCCTCTAGACCAAAGTTGTAGAGCACGAAATTCTCTTCGATTTGGCTATATGGAAGTCATGTTTTGGAGTTCGGAGCTGCTCGGAAAACGCGTGCGAAATCTGCTGTTCAAAAGCTGAAAAAATCGTGTACTTTTGCGAATTCTGGCTAATTGGAGCATTTTTGGCAAAAAGTCTCTAGGCGAAAGTTATCCGGAATGGCGCGTTTAAGCTAAAAAAAAGATGGTGTGAAGATTGAAGTTCGTCTGCAGATTATGGAACCAGAACAGCGAATCCGGGCGTTAGAAAAAATGTGAGTTCTCCGTTTTAAAGTTTCTACAGTTTTTGACATATGAAGTAAATAAAAATATGATTTTTATATTATAGAGAATAAAAATCTGATTTTTAACTTATAGAAGATATAAAGATAAGATTTTTATTTAATGTAGATATTAAAAATATGATTTTTATATAGTAGAGATAATAAAAATACGATTTTTATATTATATAGATAGTAAAGATTTGATCTTTACTATATGAACAACGCTATAAAAATAGAATTTTTATCTATATAGTAGTAGGATAAAAATGTGATTTTTATATACATAACAACAATATAAAAATGTGATTTTTATATATGTAGTGACTACGGGCAGTGAAATTGGCAAAAATGCGAGCACGACGAAGATTTCTACATAAGAAGAGTCGTGGCTTTTGGTTTAGCTAGTCGGTGAGAACTTCTCACTTTAACTTTTCTAGTTATATAAATATATACTAGGATGCAGACGGTGTTTAGTAGCACCCGACACCATTGTCCACAGACCATGGACTTGTTTGTTTGGTTGTGTAGTTGGTTAGATTATTTGATTTGAATTTGATTGTTTGGTGAAATGGAATGGATTTGATTGATATGTGTATGGCGTAGGCCATTATTAGACCGGGGATAAGGCTAGGCCTCGTCCCGTTTCTAGTATCGTGCCGTTATGCCGCCGAAATTTTCTAAAATAAGCTAGAAAAATAAAGATATCATTTTATTTAATAAATGAACCGAATAGAATATTCATAGGTTGAATAAAATAATTTGGTCGTTAAAAATATAATTTTTAACGTGAATGGGAATAAATAAATATTCATTTACAAACCGGACGGTTTGTTTATGTACACCTATTTGAAGGACATTGATTGGGGCGATAAATTTTACACATCGCCCAACTGCACAAATAAAATCTGTGTTTGATTGTTTGAAACCCCACACGGGTATTGGGATAAAATACGGCATACACTAATCCCAATAATTAGTTGAGTGTCGATCGATTGATTGACAGGCTGTTATAAGCGTTAGATATCTATATTTGATGCTTATACAGTGTAGTGCACTTTGGATGATGGTTGATTATATATCGTTGCTATTATATACATGTGTTGAATGGAATCCATATAATTAACTTTATATGGTAATTGATTAGGCCTCATTCCAATTTAGGAAATAAAGAATATTATAAAATAAAGGTTCACGTGTTGACAGTACTCATCCGTTGAGATTAGTCATGTGTTGAACGAAATATTTTAACAATAAAATTTACATCTTTATTATATATAGAATTAGTAACTAACTTCTTTATAAAATAAAGGTTCATGTGTTGACAGTACTCATCTGTAACAACCCGCAAATTCTGGGCCAGTTTAAAATTTTTATTTTGGCAATTTTAGCGAATTTTGAATATTTCCTTCGTCACTCGAAAATAAATGCTGATGATGTTTCGAACCACCATCCGTTGAGATTAGTCATGTGTTGAACGAAATATTTTAACAATAAAATTTACATCTTTATCATATATGAAATTAGAAATTAACTGGAAAATATATGAGATGAGTGGTCTCCTGGATATTGATCTGATGTTGGTTTCGATCTTCGGGGTTAATATTTAGGGAATCGTTCTCTTACTAATTTACGGTTGGAGTCTGATTTGAAATCAAATGATAGATATCATAATTTTGTAAAATATATTGAATAACAAAAATAGTCACACGTGGACAGTACCCATTCGTTGGGATTAGTCGTGTGTTGACAAAAATATAAAGTCATGTATTGAAAGAAATATAGATTCATTTGTTGAATAGAATAACGAAGTTATTGAAATATATAAAGCCGTGTTGATTAGAGATGCGCTATTTTGACGCAAATGATATTTATATCGATTATATTCGTTTTTATAAATTGAATATATAACCAATTTGAATTGAATCGAATAGAAAACCAATTTGAATTGAATCGAATAGAAAACCAATTTGAATTGAATCGAATAGAAAACCAATTTGAATTGAATCGAATAGAAAACCAATTTGAATTGAATCGAATAGAAAACCAATTTGAATTGAATTGAATATAAAACGAATTCGAATTGAATTGAAAACGAATTGAAGTGAATTCAAATCGAATTGAAATTTGAATGGAATAGAAATGAATTTTAAAACGAATTTATAAGGAAAAATTCAATTTTGATTTGAATTGAAATGGAAGTTGAAATTGTTTTTGAAACTAATTTAAAACTATTTATAAAATTCGTTTTAAATAGAAATCGACAAAATATATATTATATATATAATATAATGGCTTGAATAGAACGCGCCGCGCCGCGGCAGTTCGCGAATTTCGACCATTGACTTCGAACAGATATTACGGGAGATCCGACCGTCGGATTCTCCTAAAACCAGAACCGTTGGGTTCGTATCGTAAAGAGCTTTCTAACGAATATTAGAAATTTGAAATCTAACGGTTGGATTTGGAGATACGTCTAAATCAAATTTGGAAAAGGTCGTTGTAAGTGCAGTTCGATGGTCGTTGATGGAAATCGACTGTACGGGCCTTGATAAAATTATTAAAAATAGTAATAATTTGTGTACAATCATAAGAAATGATTTGGGAAAAATTGGGATGAAAATCTCCATGTTTGAAAAGATAAAAATGGATTTTTATCGAAATGAACTAGTTTTGAACTAAAATTAAAACCCATTTATTTTTAAATAAATAAATTGGATTTGAAATGGGTTTTAAATAGAATTGATTAGTGGGTTTATCGTGAAGGGTGTTTTAAATAACACTTGTTCTTTAACTCGATAATAAATAAAATGTGATTTGGGTTTATTGTGAACTGTGTTTTAAATGACATTAGTTCTTTAACCCAGAAAAAGGAGTTTTAAGGAATCTGCAATTAGATTGAAATGTGTGATAATTTAAATTATCAAATTTGGAAAATGGGCGAGAATGGAGTATCACCAGTTTTGCTCCAAAGCGATAGTTAAATCTTTAATTAGATTTGAACGTGGAATGGTAATTAATTTTACCGACAACACTGTGGTGTTAAATATGGAGTATTACCAGTTTTGCTTCATGGGATGAATAGGTTGGGATTGGGAAATAAAAAATAATAATTACTTCGGTGTGGTTCGCTAATCTCGACTAGTTTGGAAAAACCATAATTTGGTTTGATATGACATCCAATGGAAGATTAAAGAATAAATTCAAAGAATTTATCTTGGATAAAATTAATGGGAACCTTTCCCTAAGAATATGAATTTTAGAAACTAGCTGTAGGTTAGCTAAGAAGAATGGTTTCCTGGGTATTGATCTAATGTTGGTTTCGGCCTTCGGGGTTAATGTTTGGGAAATTGTTCTCTTGTTGATTTACGGTTAGTAGCTACTGAATTGGAATGAGGCGTATGTTGTGTTTGTGTAACATTTGTTTTAATATACGCGGGTTGTTCGGAAAGGCCGGGTTTATACCCATTCTGAATAACCGTTTCGACGATAAGTCGAACATGATGACGGTGGTCGAAGACCGGAAGTCTTCACATCGTTTGGATAATTACTGACGATCCTGATTGGGTTGTACACCCAAGAGGATGGAAATAGTTGATGGTCGTCCAGACGTACTTGGAGATCGATGGATATGCGAGGAAAGTGCCTCCGGTTTCGTTCAGACCCAGAACGAACTTGTAAATGGATTGTGTGTCCGACATTGGATTTTATTCTGTGTTGATTGATATCTGTTAAATATATATCTGTTTGGTGGCAGAGAATTTATTCTTTTGCTTAACGCCCTTCTCTGAGATGTACGAGCTTAGAGGTTATATATCGATAGATATCAATCGCATGGCATGAATTGCCTGTGTGGCACGCTGAGTTGCATGGATCAAGGCTTCTGTTGAAAAGCAAAGTCTTGTGGTTGATGATCAAAGCACGACCTTTATGGCGTAGCTTTGTGTATAACGTGAATTCGCGAGCCTCACACCTCGGTATGAGTTAAAAACGGGATAAAGACTGCAGGGAGAGCACGACGTTTCTTTCTAGCTTTGGTGGTGTCAGTGACTTACCAGCCCTGACATTTATATACTTTTCACCTATGTGGTTGTTGGATGAGGCGCCTCGATTTTAGGTCTGTAAGGACCGGGAAACGTGTGTTCAGGAATTGCCAATCCTCAAACGTAAGAGAGGATCGACCCTGAAGATTTAAGGGTTGCCCAGAGTGCGTAGCCCTGAGACATTTGCTAGAGTGTCTCGAAAGCGGAGAGGAGCTTGCCCCTTGCCTCGACTCATGACGGAAATCCAATTTCCAATACGTGTATTGCGGCTTTATTTGTAGAGCCTAGTATGGCGACATAATAGCATGGGATGCTATGCCGTCTATGATTGATATTTATGATTGAAATTGTTTTGACACTATACACTTATTATAGTATCAAATGATTTGTTTTAAACGTACCAAGCATGTTTGGCTGTTATAAGGTAAAACCCTATCCTCCGGCTTGCGTTGCATTGTGTGATGGGACCTGGGTCTTATAATAGCTTCATTTTTCGAAAAAGCATTGCGTTGTCTTTTCTATGCACTGGTATTCTTGGGAGGAAACCCGTTCCGTGTTATACGGCGTGGTCCCTTGAATTACTCTCTTTTAAAGTAAAGTTTTAAATAACCGTTTTAGTTCTCACACTAGTCACATGACTGACCTGGAGTTTATTGTTTTAACCTAAACTCTGGGTGCCCCTATTTTCGACACGGGCAGCTAGTAGTTTTGGGTTTTGCAGATTTATATTCACAGGATCCTGATTTACAGCTGGAACGATGCTCGGAAAGCTCTGTATCCGTGTATCACTTTCAGTTGTGTTTTGTATATTTTTCCGCTGCTATGTAATTTATTGTAATCTCTGATATTTATCGAATGTAATTTATTCATTTATACTCTGTATATTCTTGTATTCTGATGGAATTGTTGTATTAACAATGAAATGTTCTTCCGTCTGCGTTCATTTGTGTGTTGTTCTCAAAGTATCCGCTCTTTCCTTCACGGGGAAGTTACGGGTTCTCACACCTTGGGTCTTAAGTGAATGTAAGGATCAACCCTTACTTTATATTGATAGTGAGGTCTTAAGTGGCTATATAGAAATAATTAACCTCCTTATGGAATCATGAGTAGTTGGGAGCCAACCTCTTAGTCTTTGGTAGTTAGCTGAATGGTGGTTTAGAGGCTTCATACTTATGTGTAAACGTTCTAACCCAGTATTTCGATGTCGTTATCGTTTGGGGATGCTACCTTGGACATTGGCAATTTGTCATGCGTAAAACTTTACAAGGTCAAGTTAGAACTACTAGCCTTTTTAGATATATGTTTTGGTTCTGACCAAACGGAATACATTTGTGTATTGTAGACAGTGTTATGCATTTTCTACTCACCAAGACTTGTTGTTCTGACCCCCTCCTCATTACAAATCCTAGGTTTAGCTCAGGGAAGACAGTGTTAGTTGGTGTTCAGTTTGGTTATCAGTTCTTGTACTCTCATGCTCGATATCGATGTGGTGATTTATTTTAAGGTAGTCATCTTAGTCGGCATTAGTTATCTTATTTTATTTCAGCTCACAGATTGGTTTTAATGTACTTTGATTATGCTCATTATTTGCAGATACCAGATTTATACTTTCCATGCTTGGATAGGTTTGAGTTTCGATTTTTGTCAAAATTCGAGCTCAAAAAGTAATGGGTGTTACAATTATGACATTGGTGTGTTCTTAATCTGTAACGTGTATCGGGATCCGATTATAACAAAAATAAGCATCCATGAAAGAGAGAAGTATGTGTTCAACGATCAAATCCACAAGTGAATCAGTTAAGGGAAGTGGAAAATTGTGTTTTGAGTAGGTTTTATTATATCCAAATATTATATGCATGTATTCCATTTTCCATTGGATTTCTTCACCAACACTGGGTTAGAAACCCAATCTATAGGGGATCACATATAAAACTATTGCATTTTATCTTGTTTACTTCTTCTTTGAGCACTGCTGATCTTTCCAAATTTAACATGCGCCTTTTTTGCTTCACCGTTACAAATTTTGGTTGATGTTTAATGTGCAACTCGCTATCTTTGGAGCCATACATGTCTTAGTTTTCCCAAGCCAATACATCCGGGTTCGTTTAAAGAAAGTTTCTAGGTCTTCCTATGCCTTGAACTAAGATAAGATCTAATTTTCAATACCTTCGATGAGTCATCACTATCAATTGGAATGCAATTATGTTATCCGCGGGAGCGGTTCTGTTATATCCTTGCTCTTCTTCTTTTCTGATATCTAAAATTTTAAAAAATTAACTATGTTTCCCCGATCTGGATTTCTTTTATGGCTACTACGCTTCGCTATTCTTGATGCAGGAGAAGTCTCCGCGTCTTTTCCTTTATCTATGCAATGTGCAGTTTTTCATATTGTCAAATGATAATTCCCACGGGCTCATTGGCTTATCCATTAAAACCATAAATATGTGATGTATTTGGTCTTAAGTCTTTAGCTTCCAACGTGATCTGGTCGTAAGCTTTTTTTAACAAAATATTGATGGTGCTCCCGCAGTCAACAAAGATTCTATACACCAATGCAGGGCCAACCGTGGTTAAAACTACCAAAGGACCAATTGATAGAGACTCTACTCCATTAGCTTCATGATTTCTAAAGATGACATCATTTGTCATCGTCTCTATTTTCTAAGAAAGCGTCGAACTTTCTGTAATGTTGTATTCTTTGTACTTTGCATGCTTCATAACATTAACATATTGTTCCATATTTCTCTAATTTTTGATAGCTTTATGTGGTCCAACAACTATAGTGTTAACGACAATACCCTTGTCCTTTTGCTGAGAGGTAGCTTTGGGTGCTATCCGACCCTAGTTACTTCAACCAAAGTCTTACCCCCGTCCCTCGGGGCAATCTCATATTCTTCTATTTATCCTTTATGAATCAGTTTCTCAATGATGTTTAGATGAAGACACTCATTTTTCATTTGAAGATGAATTTCGTAGAAGGAAAAAAACTTTCCAAATTGTTTCTCGTTATCAATCGATTCTTTAATAGGAGGTTTCTTGTGTTGTATCGTATTATCGAAGTGTATATTTTCTAATGAGTCATTAAGTAAGATGAAGTTTCTAAATTTGGAAGGCCTATTGCGCTTCATTGAGTTTCTTTGTCGATTGCGGTTTCCATCACCATTATTACCTCTTCCTCGATTGTTACCTGGTATATTTTGAATCTAAACTTTCACCTCTATTTTACTTAAAATTCCTCTAGATTGTTACATCACCACATTACTTTGAATTCCTTCAATACTAGGTTCTGCCTTTTCTTTCTTACGAGCTCTTCTTGCTTCTTCTTTTATTGCTTTTTTTATAAAATTGATCCAGAGTTGAGGAAGGCTTCCCTGTTGACCATTGCTAAATTCGGAGTCCGGGTCAACATCTCTAATCAATGCCATTAAGATTATCTTGCCATTTAGCTTACTTACTTCAGTTATCACCACATCTCTAAATAATCCTTCAAAGGTTCTCTCGAAGCTTGATACACGTTGGATAGGGTCATTATGTGCTTCGATTTCATGGCATGTATACAAAATTGGTTCAAAAATCTTGTTCCTAACTCCTGGAATGGTTGAATTGACCTCGTTAGCAGTCTTGTAAACTGCATTGTTGTTATTTTGTCCAAGCATATTAGGAAATCCTTATTTGATAACATTTGTGTCCTGCTATGATTCTGCATACCATCGGTACCCAATCAAGTGTTGCATTGGATTGATCTTTCTTGTGTAACGTGGCATTGATGGAAAATTGAACCTTTGGGGATATTCAGCTTTCATAATGTCATCAATAAACGGGGTGTGACTTCATTCAGTTCTCCAATATCCGTTATTAAAACCCTGACTATCTCTCATAATCCGTGGCAACCCACACTTTTCCGAGCTCGAGAAAGCGAGACTCAAACCCATCCAAGCATGGATCTATAAATCTAGTACCTGTAAATAATGAGTATGACCGTAATCAGAGTACAACAAAAACTAAATTTACAGTGAAAACAAGATAGAATAAGAAGCATCGATTATGATAACAACCTTAATAGCGGATCACCATATTAGTACCGAGCATAAGAGAACAAGAACAGAAAACTAAGCACGAACACTTCTAAAGACCTGTCTCCCTTAAGTTAAACCAAAGAGTTGTTATGAGGACGGGGTTAGAACATGTCCTAGTGAGATGATAATGTAGAATATTGTTTATGGTTCACCATATGTCCCACTTGGTTTCTGTCTAACATAGTTAGTATTTCTCGCCTAACCTTTCAAAGTTATGCACAGTGATTGTCATACCCAAGGTAGAACTTTCCTAAGATAAATTATTGATACATAATGGGATAGATCTTTTACAAATACATGAATCCTTTAAACCACCCTACAAACCAACAACTAAGAGGCGGGCCTTCTAACCACTTAGTACCTCAATAGACCAAAAGAGTTGGGTTTATAGGTACTTATGATCACGCTAAAAATAGACAATATACAAGGCAGATTTTTACAATCACTTAAAGGCCGAAGGTGGATAAATTGATCACTTAATATCTTGATAGCTGGTTTAACAACATGCTATTCTAAATTAGAGGACACTAGCTAAAAAGTCCCCAAACCATTAATTTAGGGCTTCTGTCATTCGTGCATATGCCAACCCCGTACAAGGCGAGAGATAGCAAGCAATCACTTATAACCTACATTATAGGTAGATAACTATTCGTCATTTAAGACCTTCCTTTGGTGGATCCCTCTGTTACTACTAGCTGACCTTATTTGATAATCCCCGAGGAGCATAATACTTACCACATGATAGACAGACCTATGGTACGCCGTAGCAGTCATTTAATACTATACCCCAAGGTGGGATCTAACCCAGTCACTTACTACCTTAAAGAAGTGGACTCTTCCAGAGATTACTGATTTCATATCCAATTATCCATTTAATACTTATTATTAAAAAAAGGCAAGTTATCTGATCACTTAATACCTGACAAGGGTAGACCCTACGACTCTACCCTTACTCCTCAAAAGAAAAGGGTGAATCTGATCACTTAATACCCTAATAGACGGATCCCAATTACTTAAGACCTTAATTTCAAAGTAGGCCACGACTTTAATTTGTCCTTTTAGTTTATTCTTTTAGAAGGCAAAAGGACCCTACAACCACTTAAGACCTCAACACTTGAAGTAAACAACTAGGAATATTCCAAACCTTGGTAATAATAATTGTCATGAGTTTCTTTATCGATGATGTCTCACATCAGTTGTACGTATTATCCGACTGCTGGAAAGCACAGATTTATGTCGGATAACCTAACTGGCCTCACATCTTCAGTCTACAAGTACAAATTTTATATTAATTAGAAATATTTTCCTATAATTAAACTAAAAAAATGATGAGAGTACTACTTCCATAGGGTAAGATAATATTATTATACGTTTTAAGATGATTTTATTTGACTTGGTATTCATTATGGTAATTTCTACCCAATTCCTCATTATTTTAAATTACCATATGTCATTAATGATCACAACGGTCACTTTCCCTAAGGCCATAGACATTCAAATAAATACCATTTACATGAGTCCCTTTTATTTTCGATATTTCCTATTTATTGTAACTCCAGCTTAATACATCAATTGCTGCTATTATCTTTGTTCTTTATTATACACACAGATGTATATATGTATGTATGTATGTATGCTTATGTTCATTACATTAATTGCCCCAAATTTGGAGTTACAATAATTGATTCCCATTTATATTAATTGTAACCATTTCAAGTTATATCATTCATTACCACATTTATTTCCCGCAAAACCGCATGGTTACAATCTTTAATTCTTATTTGTACTATTTGTAAGTTTTCAAGTTCTATAATAAAGTCTAGGTTTATTGCCAAGAATTCCAAGATTAAAACCATTTATTCTCCATTTATTATGGGTAATGTTAAGCAATACATATAAGTAATGGAGGACATTGTAATTCATACCTACATTTAACGTTTACCTAATATTAATAATAACTAGTGTCAATTACGTATGTTTTTGCATGAATATAGTACTAATATATGGGGGTTTTTAGCGAGAAGGAAAAACTTAGAGAAAAAATTAGTTTTAGGGACATGAAGTTTGGATTTTAGCCACAAGGACACTTTTTAGTGTAAAAGAGGAATTCAGGGGGTCCACTATCATTTCCTCATTTACACTAAAAAGTGTCCTTGTGGCTAAAATCCAAACTTCTTATCCTTTTCACTAAACTTTTGTCTAAGTTTTTCCTTGTGCCTATTTTCCTGTAATAAATAGGGGTTTTTAGAGAGAAGGAAAAACTTAGAGAAAAATTTAGTTTTAGGGACATGAAGTTTGGATTTTATCCACAAGGACACTTTTTAGTGTAAAAGAGGAATTCAGGGGGTCCACTATCATTTCCTCATTTACACTAAAAAGTGTCCTTGTGGCTAAAATCCAAACTTCTTGTCCTTTTCACTAAACTTTTGTCTAAGTTTTTCCTTGTGCCTATTTTCCTGTAATAAATAGGGGTTTTTAGAGAGAAGGAAAAACTTAGAGAAAAATTTAGTTTTAGGGACATGAAGTTTGGATTTTAGCCACAAGGACACTTTTTAGTGTAAAAGAGGAATTCAGGGGGTCCACTATCATTTTCCTGTAAATATATATTAGCGTACTTATTGCCTATATGCTTATTTTTAGATTTCTATATTTATTCATTTACAATTTTTTTGTTTCCAACAAATTTACATTATAGTCCAAACTACTGAATAGAACAATCTTTCTATGTTTTGACTTATTGAGATTTAAAATCTTATTACAAGGTTCCTTTATTATAATTACTGTTAATTTACCCAAACAATATTAAAGAGGAAATATAGATATATTCAGAATTACAAGGAATAGGTAATATTTTATTTGGAATAGCCAGTGTAAATTGCACGCAAAACGCGTGATTTACACATCTATTCTTTTTGTTTATTTGCACTTTCCTTATAATTTAAAACACGGTCTTTTGGTGTAAATAGGATAAGAGGGTTAATTAGCAAAAAATAAATAAAACCTTAAATAATCCAAAATATGCATAGACCTTAAACTAAAAAGGGTAATTTACATGAATCTTGCAGTTACACATATTTTTGCAAATCTAGAACAAAGCAACAACACAAATCTCAATACTATTTAAGGACTTATTTCCAGATTTAGGTATTAACATTGACCAAAAGATACAGAAAGCATTATAGACAAGATTTACATTTAATTGTTTTATAAAAAGGCCTATAAGTTTCAATTATCAGATTTAGGCATACGCATTTAAATTACACCAATGAAACATAATCTGATATTATAAACAATATTTTAATTTTCCACTCACTTATAAAGCTATTCCAGTTCTGAGATCTGAATTAAAGTTATACGTTTATTTTCCAAATTCTTTCACATCTGTATAATATGTATAAAAGGGGATAAGTATACATATTAAAGTTTGCAGATCTAGAACAGATTTGGAATAGGAAATGAAAATAAATAATAAAAACATAAGAATTTACCTTTAAGGCATAAAGCAACTTTTCCTATAGATCTAGATTCATTCTCTCCGATTCTTGTTGTTTGATTTGAAAATATTTTAGATGGATAAATGAAAATGATAGAGTTTCGCTACTGCCTTTCGAAAATACGAAGAAAAGATAGGAGGTCTAGGCCTTTATTTATTGGCGCTCAAATGACCCATAACCATTTAGATTTAATTTTAATAGGACTCATCCCTATACATATCTATATAACTTTTCTTAACCATAAACCCTAACCGTAACACCCCACCTCGAGACCACTCTAATAAAGAGCATTAACGAGTAATATCGTCTATTAGAGCAGAGAATAGGGCTGGTGAGGGGCTACCACTCGTAGGTTTGCATCCACAAGTCTTAAGTATATCGATGAAGTGCTTTTTATAAGTGGCTCGACATATTTAATACTTATGTAATACAGTTCCACGGTGGCTACACAATCAGATTAGAACATGGTACATTTAAATACACATTCACAGCTTAAAGAACAAATTACATAATATTACAACAAGGGAGTATAACAAATACATGTGCTACTAATATAAATGGTTAAACAACCCTTTCTTATCAGCATGAAACAAGAAAATGAAAAGGAGACCTAACTATTCAAAACTCGACTGGAAACAACAATAGGAAAGGTTGTGTAATGACCCGCATTGGCAGAGGTATTATAATTAATTTATTTAATTATTGAAATAGTGATATAGTGAATTAAATGGTAGTGGAATTAAATAATGATGAATATTTAATTAAAATAATAAATTAAATAGTATATTTAATTCTGAAATAATCATAATTTCCTGAAATGACGATATGGTGTGAACCGGATCATCTGTGATATATAATTCAGTTTAGAATTGAATTTGAATAACGAATATATTCAGTCGATGTCAGTTTGAACGTATAATTATAATATAATTAAAATAGAGCTCGAAATGGCGTGGCAGTTCGCTATTTGGCGATCTGAACTTCAACTGAATGTACAGGATTCGTTTTAAGCCGGATTTCTATGAAACAAGAAACGTGTGTAGCTGGTGGAGAATATCTTTCTAGTGGAAGAGAAACATCGGGATTTCATTATGTAGATTTTGAGTTATGTCCAAATCAAATTCTCAGAAATGCGGCGCCCTGACCATAACGATTTAATTATATTTTATATAAGGATTTAAATAGAAATCGAACATCGATATAACTCGGACGATGTAATATCGAGTTGTAAATCCATATAGGATTTATTCTGAAGCTGTACGGTATTCCATGTGAATATAGATGATAATATTTATTTTTAAATATTAAATTTAATTATATTTAAATATATTTATATAGTTAAATAGGCTATTTAGAGCTTTAAAAATAGCCACTTTTGCAAACGAAGTCGGAATTCGTCGAAACTAATTTTGTTGGATCCACAATATTAAATTATTGTTAGATTCCAATGTTGGTGATTTTTAGAGTCACCGTGTGGCCGTACGGATTTTTAGAGTGAAAAACAGTCAGTATTTTGACAGTTAAAAATACGCTGTGTGAGCATACGAAGTCGAAATTCGACGAAACCAGTTTCGTTGGGACTGTAATGTCAAACTCTAGCTACATGTCCGGTTTCGTGATTTTTAGGTATCATATGTGGTCGTACGGATTTTTAGAATGCGGAGACGAATATAAAATGATATAAATAAAATATCTAAAAATATCTAAAATACCTAAATCCCCTATATATACCCCATTAACCTTTCCTAAACCCTAAACTCATTTTTTTCAGTGATCAAAAATGCGCCGCAACCCCAAATGAAAATATACAGTAAAACTTCATCTTCAAAAATTTTCATCAATTCAAATAAAAATCTATAAATCAGAATACTGGTATATATGTGATCTCTGAGTCTTGCTCTTCAAGCTCGTGTCCTTATTTCCGGGTGCGATGGAGTTTCGTTCGGTTCCAAGGTAGAATAGTGGTTCTAGGGTTCATCGCTTGGGTGATTTGGTGCATCGATTTGAGGTGTGGTTGTTGAAATCGGGTTGCTGGTTGGAAGTGCTTTCGGTTGTGATGGTTTAGAGGGTGCCCGATGGTCCCTTCGTCGTTCGAAGTGCTGAAGCTAGGGGGGTACCGTGCGACGCAACTCCATTGTGGAGCTTGAGTTGAACTTCATGGGTCCAGACGGATGGAGGAGGTGGCGAGGAATCCTCTGGTGGTGATGGTGGCGCAAATGGGTGAACGTGGTGGAGGACGGAGTGGGTCAACGGGCGGTCAGACGAGCTGAAATGGGTTACTGGGAGTCACGAAATGATTTGGGGGAGATGGTCTTTTGGGTTTGGGTTTTTAAAAAGAGTAAGTGGACTGACATGAAAGGGCAAGGCCCATTTGAGTATAATCCAAGTTTTATTTCAATTTAAATAGTACATGCACTTGTATAATGTATATCTTACTCATACATTATCAGAATTTCAAACCGTAAGTTGCGTTGAGATCGTATGGACGACGGCTACGCACTTGAACTGACTAGGAGTGGATTCGAGCTCATTTGAATTTATGGTGAAATAAACTATTTGATTCAAATCAAGCAATAGTTTATCGTTCTTTAACGATGAACTGCCCATGTGAGTAAAACTCACCAACTCTGAACAGTTCTATTTTTACAACGTATTCTTAGAACTGTTAAATATTGTCTGTTTGACTGTGTGTTGACTGTTTGATTGAACTGCTAGTCAGTTAGTAGAAATTATATATATATATATATGTATATATATATATAAACCGTTAAATAGTTGTATGTTGATTCTGCTATCAGAATATTTCACAGTGAAGTGAAATCGATGTTAATTATATTGTCTAACATTTGTGATGCAGGGAAACAGGTTGGAGGAATCCAACTGGATTCTTCAACATTTATTTTACTGTGAGTCATATATTGTGATATATGATGTGATATATAATCCGTTGTTGATTATGTGTGTTTGGACAATATTTATCGTTGTTATATGGTATGTTAAATACCATAAGAAATACTGGATATGGGAAAGGGGATTTTCAAAGTGTATTTTGAAAATGAATTATTTATATAAAATCGATGGATTTTATATAGAAAAGGGAAAGGATTTTTATAAAAGAAATATTAATAAAATCAAAGAATAAGTTAGAATAAAAAGGAAATCATTTGTAAAGTGAAGAACCGTTACTAAAAGTAAATCTTTATAAATGAATAGTTTATTCGAAAAGGAGTTAATCGAATTAGTTATTCGAATAGAATAAAGGAAGTTATCGAATAAAGTTAAAAAGAGGTATTCAAATATAGTTTAGCCAAAAGGAGTTATTCGATCAGAATTCATCGAATAGAATTAATTGATTAGAGTTAATCAACCAGAGTTAATCAGTTAGGGTTAACCAGTTAGAGTTAATTGGTTAGAATAAATCAGTAGGGTTAAAGCGTACAGTTAAACCAGTCAGAGCTAAACCAAGTAGGAGTTAATCGATGTTAGTTTAATCGATTAGAGTTAAAGCAAAGGAGTTAATCGAATATAGTTTATTCGAATAGAATAAAGGAGTTAATCGATGTTAGTTTAATCGAAAGGAGTTAATCGATGTTAGTTTAATCGAATAGAGTTAGAGGAGTTATCTAATATAGTTTATTCGAATAGAGTAAAAGGAGTTAATCGAATATATAGTTTATTCAAATAGAATTAAAAGAGTTATCGAATATAGTTTATTCGATAGGATTTAAGTGAATAGAGTTAGAGTTAAATCAAAAGAGTTAAGTGAATAGAATAAGTTGAATAGAGTTATCGAATATATCTTATCGAAGGAAAGAATTACCGAATAGAAAAGATTTGAAAGAGAGTTACGTAAGGAAGTTTGTTAAAGAATTAGAAGGGTGAACTTTGTCTATTTCAAGGTTAAAAACGTTGTTCAGTTAAGGTCTGAGAGGTAGGATTACCCCAACTTGACTGACTTCAATTTTAACTAAGGAATGGTTAAGGTTCGATAGTAAAGGATGGTTAAGTGAATTTAGTAATTAAAGGAAATGGTTTGAGTTGGCATCGCGATGGTTTGTTTAAACATCTGTCTAAGTCCAATGAAGAAACTTTGGAAATGTTTTCCAAATAAGAAACCAGAAATGTTTTCTAATAAAGAAAACAAGAAATGGAAATGTTTTCCATTGTTAATAACGTATATTTTCCAAATTTAGAAAATAAGAAATATTGAATATAGGGAAACAAGAGATAAGTAAATTAATGAAATAAAGAGATAAATGTTGAATGATGTTTGATCGATATAAATTTCCATTTGGAAATAATATCATTGTTTGCACACCTGTTTTTATTCGATAGTTAAATCACATACTATCGAAGTTTGACCATTTTAACGTTGTTAATATGGAGAGACCGGTTGGATTATTATCCAAAGAACCACTCTGTATTGGCATAAGCGTTGCGAATCATATATGCCAAAGGAAATTGAAGACGGAGTTATGCAAGGGCTATCCTGTTTACAGAATAGTGCCTTCGGTTCATCCTGTTCCTAGATGACTTGTATGGATGGATGTCTGACAGAGTATTTCCAGACGATCACGTATATTGATTTCTCCAACCGTACCAAGAGTAGAAGCGAAGAAGGAAACTTCTTTTAGCTAACACATAATGTATGGTTGAGGATGTCAATCGGTGATTTGATGGATTTGACGATGTGACATTCAAAGTGAATCTGATGTGATGATAAAGCGTAGCTTCTAGCCTCACATCCGTTAAATGACAGAAATCGGACAGGCAGCATGGCTAAGTCGGTCGCACCGAAGTAGGGTGTATAATCACCTGATCTAGAGTTTCATTTACTTCTAAAAATCTATTATCAATACTGTCCCATTCGGGAAACGGTTGCTGATCCCAACCGTTGGTGATATACCTTCGATACACTCAAGCGAAATGAGTGGTCGGTCATGTGTGGCCGGGTTGCAAGATGTTCTTGTTGAACCCAGTGTATTCCTCTCTAGAGGTACACTAGCGAAAGGTGGTTCCTTAGCTTGTCATAGTTGGAAATCCATTACCCAATACGTGCTTGCGGTTTTGATTGTATATATATATGTAGAACGTGAGATGAAAGCGTTTCTGTTAGATGATCATTATATTGTGTTGATAAACATTATTATAATATCAAAAGGTTTTTGATATAAAGATATTTTGGATTCTCATAAGGGAAAAACCCGTTCCGTTATACGGCATGGTCTTATGAGATATCGTTTACTTGTTGAACTGTTTTAAACTGTTTTACTCATACCAGTCCCATGACTGACCCGAAGTTTATTTTGTTTGTTTCCCTAAACTCTTGGGTGGCTAAATTTGTACGGGCAGTCAAGTAGTCAGGAATTTTACATATATGATGGAAGAGCTAGAAGCAGGAGGCTTCAGGATCATATAGCTATAGTTATTTCCGCTGTGTTGTAAGTGCTGTACCTTGATAATGATATGTATATTCAAGTACAGATTTGTATTTCAAAGTTATGTTATGAAATATATTTATTCGTTCCGCTGTGAGATTCGTGTTACTCTGATGTTGTGTTCTTCTTCTTCTATTCTAATTTTCTATCTTATCTTTCCTCACTCTCTAATTTCTTTCACTAATGACTGGTATTTTTCGATGTTTGGTTAGTCATCATTGAGTTTATGGCGATAACCAAAGTCGCTAAAAATCCGGGTCATTACAGTTGGTATCAGAGCTTAAGTTTAAGTGAATTACCTTGGCTCTGTGGCGTGACTCGGTAGAGATAGGGTTAGTAATACCCCAGATTGAGTTAAGTGTATATATACGAGTGAACGTATTTGTTATTGATATAAAAAATTGTTTTATATTGTGGAGATTTATTGGTTGAGTTGTTTATGGGTTCTGGTCGATCAGTTTGATCCACTGTATCGGTAGGAGTTTATAAACACTCGAATACGATGGGTCAGCACGATATGTTTTGAAAAGATGGTAAATTAAAGTAAGTCTACCCAAGGTATATCATGATATAAAGAATATATATATATATCAAAATTTTAATATATTGGATATATTGGTTGTTATTATAATCGAGTAAGAATATAAATTAAATGGTTATGTAAATAACCAATCAGAATTCATACAAGTGAAATACGTGAAATCAGATGAGTTACATTTGAAATTTAAACCAGAAATTGAATTAAAATTCGGGAAAATTGAATAAGTGTTTGTAAATGGATTTGGATTAAAAGTAAGGAAAATTTAAGATCCTGGGAGATTTTAAATTGTTTTACAAGCAGTGTGAATTATATTTTGAAATGAATTTCAAAGTGGAAATGTTTAGAAATGGTTTTATAGTATTGAACTCACTTCGATCACTGGAAAATAGATTCTGGTGATGACAGCTGCATCATCAGTATTCATTTTCGAGTTATAATTGACGAATTACTACCAGAGATGCTGTTTTGAATTTGTTTTGGGAAAGACAAATTGTGTTGAATTTCAAAATGGGATTTATAAAATAGATTTGAATATAGAGTTTGAATAAAGAGAATTCAAATAGATTTGAATAAAGAGAATTCAAGTAGAAGTTGAATATAAAAATTCAAAGGGAGTTTGAATATATGAAATTCAATGGAATTGAAATAGAATCGAATATAGAAATTCAAAGGGAGTTTGAATATATGAAATTCAACGGAATTGAAATAGAATTGAATATAGAAATTCAATGGGAGTTTGAATATATGAAATTCAATGGAATTGAAATAGAAATTGAATATAGAAAATTCAAAGGGGATTTGAATATAGAAATTCAAATGAGATTTGAATAAAGAAGATTTGAATAATGGAAATTTGAAAATAGAATTTCAAATAGGAATTTGAATATAGAATTCAAATAGAGTTGAAATGGGAATAGGAATATAGAATTCAAATGGAATTCAAATATAGGATTTGAATATATAGAATTTGAATATAGAAATTCAAATGGGATTTATAATATAAAATTTGAATAGAAATTGAATAGAATTAACTAATTCGAAGAGGAATTAGTTAATCGAGTTTTGAATTTGAAGTTGAACTTTGAAAGTTGAATTGGATTTGTAAATGGATATTCGAAATCGAATATAGAACTTAAATTTGAAATTTGGATTCAAATTAGTTATTAAGCAAGTTAAAATATATTTGAACATGTCATGTTCAAATATAAAAGTGAAATAGACTAAAGAGTAAACTAACAAATTAATTAACGAATTAAGTTAAAACGATCAGGTATAGTTAAAATAGATTGGGCAGGTATAAATACATGGATAAGGTATGAAGGTATATAAATAGAATGCTCGACGGAAAGGTATGTATTTAATTCATATATGAGATTTTATGAGCCGTATCGGCTAGCCGCTTGGCCTTTTCTTTTTCTTTTGGATTGGTGAGGGCTATGGGAGGCTATTTGAAATATCCCGATGCTCCTGGTATAAAGGAGGTTATGGCGAATTTTTCCGGGAATTTAAGGAGTTAGAATATTTTTAAGTTAATTTGATTGTTAGAAATCAACGTATCGATATATATATATATATATATATATATAGAAGTCGATAAGGAAACGAACTTAGAAATAAAATAGTAAAATCCAAAAGGAAGACTAAGAATAAAATCTAGTAAGAATAGAAAAAGGTAGCGTGTACGTGTTTAAAAGTGAATAAGTAGTTATATGGTATTGATTATTCGAGTAAGTAGTCATATCCGTTTTGAAGTTATAAATGTTATTCAGTCAAGTTTTGAGAGGTAGTTATACCCCAACTTGATTGATTTCATTATTAACAAATAAATAGTAAGATTTCAGGCTCGAAGATCAATGTTGAGTAAGAGTTAGTTGAATATAGTATTTGGGTTGTCGTAACGATGTTTTACACAACATCCGTTTTAACCCAAATAAGTGTAAGCTTGGAAATATAATAAAGAATATTTCCTAAGTATAGAAATAAACGAGATCGGAAAAGAGATAAGTAATTGGAATATTTTCCAATTATAAATAGCATATATTTTCTAAAATTTAGAAAATAAAGAAAGGCGATATTCGGAAATGTTTTCCAAATAACATAAAAGGCCAATATGGGTATTGAAATATTTGGTTAACAAATATTGATAAAGAAATAGAAAAGTGATTTAATTAATAGAATATTAATTAAGGGCTCAGTGACATGTTCAAAAGGAAAAATTGATTTTTGAGAAGAGTAAACTGTTTAAAAACTCCCAGGAAAAGACTGTTTGAATTAAAAACAAATTTAACAAAAATTTGTGAAAGCAAATTTGAATTAATGTAAAGCCAGTAAAGTGGTAACTGAGATTGAATTAAAATGCTATCAAGACAAATTGGATTGTGAGATTCGAATTTGAAGTGAAATGTGATAATCAAGTTAAGAGTTGGGAATCGAGAAGAAACTCGAGTTGAAAAGATATTTGGCTCGGATATAAGCGAATAGTTGTGTTGTGGATAAAAGCAGATTGGAATTTGATTGGGATAACCCTTGTATCCGCTGAATTGATAACAGGTGGAAAGGATATAATGATATACCCGACAAAAAGGTACAAGTTTATAGTTCATAGGATATAAGATTTATGAGCCGAATTGGCAAGCCGCTTGGCTGTTTGATTTTCTTTTGGGTCGGAGATGGCCCAGAGAGGCAAGTTGGAGTCTGACCGATTGACCAGTACAAAGGAGGTGCTGGCGAAATTTTTCGAAGAGGTAAGGCGTTAGAAAATTTTCAGGATTTTGAAAATTTTCGTTGATAAGAATTAATTAATAATTTAATTGAAATTAAATTGGTTCAGTTGAAACTGAAGTTAAAAAGTGAACAAATATGTTCTAACCAGTCGATAGGGTCGTCTTATAGCTTTAGCAATTTCTAGGACGAAATTATTTTAAGTGGGGATGATTGTAATGACCCGCATTGGCAGAGGTATTATAATTAATTTATTTAATTATTGAAATAGTGATATAGTGAATTAAATGGTCGTGGAATTAAATAATGATGAATATTTAATTAAAATAATAAATTAAATAATATATTTAATTCTGAAATAATCAGAATTGGCTGAAATGACGATATGGTGTGAACTGGATCATCTGTGATATATAATTCAGTTTAGAATTGAATTTGAATAACGAATATATTCAGTCGACGTTAATTTGAACGTATAATTATAATATAATTAAAATAGAGATCGAAATGGCGCGGCAGTTCGCTATTTGGCGATCTGAACTTCAACTGAATGTACAGGATTCGTTTTAAGTCGGATTTCTGTGAAACAAGAAACGTGTGGAGCTGGTGGAGTATATCTTTCTAGTGGATGAGAAAAATCGGGATTTCATTGTGTAGATTTTGAGTTATGTCCAAATCAAATTCTCAGAAATGCAGCGCCCTGAACATAACGATTTAATTATATTTTATATAAGGATTTAAATAGAAATCAAACATCGATATAACTCTGACGATGTAATATCGAGTTGTAAATCCATATAGGATTTATTCTGAAGATGTACGATATTCCATGTGAATATTGACGATAATATTTGTTTTTAAATATTAAATTTAATTATATTTAAATATATTTATATATTTAAATAGGCTATTTAGAGCTTTAAAAATAGCCACTTTTGCAAACGAAGTCGGAATTCGACGAAACTAATTTTGTTGGATCCGCAATATTAAATTATTGTTAGAATCCAAGTTTGGTGATTTTTAGAGTCACCGTGTGGCCGTACGGATTTTTAGAGTGAAAAACAGTTAGTATTTTGACAGTTAAAAATACGCTGTGTGAGCATACGAAGTCGAAATTCGACGAAACCAGTTTCGTTGGGACCGTAATGTCGAACTCTAGCTACATGCCCGGTTTCGTGATTTTTAAGTATCATATGTGTTTGTACGGATTTTTAGAATGCGGAGACGAATATAAAATGATATAAATAAAATATCTAACAAATATATAAAAATATCTAAATCCCCTATATATACCCATTAACCTTTCTTAAACCCTAAACTCGTTTTTTTCAGCGATCAAAAATGCGCCGCAACCCCAAATGAAAATATACAGTAAAACTTCATCTTCAAAAATTCTCATCAATTCAAATAAAAATCTATAAATTAGAATACTGGTATATATGTGATCTCTGAGTCTTGCTCTTCAAGCTCGTGTCCTTATTTCCGGGTGCGATGGAGTTTCGTTCGGTTCCAAGGTAGAACAGTGGTTCTAGGGTTCATCGCTTGGGTGATTTAGTGCATCGATTTGAGGTGTGGTTGTTGAAATCGGGTTGCTGGTTGGAAATGCTTTCGGTTGTGATGATTTAGAGGGTGTCCGATGGTCCCTTCGTCGTTCGAAGTGCTGAAGCGAGGGGGGTAACGTGCGACGCAACTCCATTGTTGAGCTCGAGTTGAACTTCATGGGTCCAGGCAGATGGAGGAGGTGGCGAGGAATCCTCTGGTGGTGATGGTGGCGCAAATGGGTGAACGTGGTGGAGGATGGAGTGGGTCAACGGGCGGTCAGACGAGCTGAAATGGGTTACTGGGAGTCAAGAAATGATTTGGGGGAGATGGTCTTTTGGGTTTGGGTTTTTAAAAAGAGTAAGTGGGCTGACATGAAGGGGCAAGGCCCATTTGAGTATAATCCAAGTTTTATTTCAATTTAAATAGTACATGCACTTGTATAACGTATATCTTACTCATACGTTATCAGAATTTCAAACTGTAAGTTGCGTCGGGATCGTATGGATGACGGCTATGCACTTGAACTGACTAGGAGTGGATTCGAGCTCGTTTGAATTTATGGCGAAATAAACTGTTTGATTCAAATCAAGCAACAGTTTATCTTTCTTTAACGATGAACTGCCAATGTGAGTAAAACTCACCAACTCTGAACAGTTCTATTTTTACAACGTATTCTTAGAACTATTAAATATTGTATGTTTGACTGTTTGATTGAACTGCTAGTCAGTTAGTAGAAATTATATATATATGTATATATATATATATAAACCGTTAAATAGTTGTATGTCGATTCTGCTATCAGAATATTTCGCAGTGAAGTGAAATCGATGTTAATTATATTGTCTAACATCTGTGATGCAGGGAAACAGGTTGGAGGAATCCAACTGGATTCCTCAACATTTATTTTACTGTGATTCATATATTGTGATATATGATGTGATATATAATCTGTTGTTGATTATGTGTGTTTGGACGATATTTATCGTTGTTATATGGTATGTTAAATACCATAAGAAATACTGGATATGGGAAAGGGGATTTTCAAAGTATATTTTAAAAATGAATTATTTATATAAAATCGATGGATTTTATATAGAAAAGGGAAAGGATTTTTATAAAAGAAATATTTATAAAATCAAAGAATAAGTTAGAATAAAAAGGAAATCATTTGTAAAGTGAAGAACCGTTACTAAAAGTAAATCTTTATAAATGAATAGTTTATTCGAAAAGGAGTTAATCGAATTAGTTATTCGAATAGAATAAAGGAAGTTATCGAATAAAGTTAAAAAGAGGTATTCAAATATAGTTTAGCCAAAAGGAGTTATTCGATCAGAACTCGTCGAATAGAATTAATTGATTAGAGTTAATCAACCAGAGTTAATTAGTTAGGGTTAACCAGTTAGAGTTAATTGGTTAGAGTAAATCAGTAGGGTTAAAGCGTAGAGTTAGACCAGTTAGAGTTTATCAGTTAGAGCTAAACCAAGTGGGAGTTAATTGATGTTAGTTTAATCGATTAGAGTTAATCGAATATAGTTTATTCGAATAGAATAAAGGAGTTAATCGATGTTAGTTTAATCGAAAGGAGTTAATCGATGTTAGTTTAATCGAATAGAGTTAGAGGAGTTATCAAATATAGTTTATTCGAATGGAGTAAAAGGAGTTAATCGAATATATAGTTTATTCAAATAGAATTAAAAGAGTTATCAAATATAGTTTATTCGATAGGAGTTAAGTGAATAGAGTTAGAGTTAAATCAAAAGAGTTAAGTGAATAGAATAAGTTGAATAGAGTTATCGAATATACCTTATCGAAGGAAAGAATTACCGAATAGAAAAGATTTGAAAGAGAGTTACGTAAGGAAGTTTGTTAAAGAATTAGAAGGGTGAACTTTGTCTATTTCAAGGTTAAAAACGTTGTTCAGTTAAGGTCTGAGAGGTAGGATTACCCCAACTTGACTGACTTCAATTTTAACCAAGGAATGGTTAAGATTCGATAGTAAAGGATGGTTAAGTGAATTTAGTAATTAAAGGAAATGGTTTGAGTTGGCATCGCGATGGTTTGTTTAAACATCTGTCTAAGTCCAATGAAGAAACTTTGGAAATGTTTTCCAAATAAGAAACCAGAAATGTTTTCTAATAAAGAAAACAAGAAATGGAAATGTTTTCCATTGTTAATAACGTATATTTTCCAAATTTAGAAAATAAGAAATATTGAATATAGGGAAACAAGAGATAAGTAAATTAATGAAATAAAGAGATAAATGTTGAATGATGTTTGATCGATATAAATTTCCATTTGGAAATAATATCATTGTTTGCACACCTGTTTTTATTCGATAGTTAAATCACATACTATCGAAGTTTGACCATTTTAACGTTGTTAATATGGAGAGACCGGTTGGATTATTATCCAAAGAACCACTCTGTATTGGCATAAGCGTTGCGAATCATATATGCCAAAGGAAATTGAAGACGGAGTTATGCAAGGGCTATCCTGTTTACAGAATAGTGCCTTCGGTTCATCCTGTTCCTAGATGACTTGTATGGATGGATGTCTGACAGAGTATTTCCAGACGATCACGTATATTGATTTCTCCAACCGTACCAAGAGTAGAAGCGAAGAAGGAAACTTCTTTTAGCTAACACATAATGTATGGTTGAGGATGTCAATCGGTGATTTGATGGATTTGACGATGTGACATTCAAAGTGAATCTGATGTGATGATAAAGCGTAGCTTCTAGCCTCACATCCGTTAAATGACAGAAATCGGACAGGCAGCATGGCTAAGTCGGTCGCACCGAAGTAGGGTGTATAATCACCTGATCTAGAGTTTCATTTACTTCTAAAAATCTATTATCAATACTGTCCCATTCGGGAAACGGTTGCTGATCCCAACCGTTGGTGATATACCTTCGATACACTCAAGCGAAATGAGTGGTCGGTCATGTGTGGCCGGGTTGCAAGATGTTCTTGTTGAACCCAGTGTATTCCTCTCTAGAGGTACACTAGCGAAAGGTGGTTCCATACCTTGTCATAGTTGGAAATCCGTTACCCAATACGTGCTTGCAGTTTTGATTGTATATATATATGTAGAACGTGAGATGAAAGCGTTTCTGCTAGATGATCATTATATTGTGTTGATAAACATTATTATAATATCAAAAGGTTTTTGATATAAAGATATTTTGGATTCTCATAAGGGAAAAACCCGTTCCGTTATACGGCGTGGTCTTATGAGATATCGTTTACTTGTTGAACTGTTTTAAACTGTTTTACTCATACCTGTCCCATGACTGACCCGAAGTTTATTTTATTTGTTTCCCTAAAGTCTTGGGTGCCTAAATTTGTACGGGCAGTCAAGTAGTCAGGAATTTTACAGATATACTGGTAGAGCTAGGAGCAGGAGGCTTCAGGATCATATAGCTATAGTTATTTCCGCTGTGTTGTAAGTGCTGTACCTTGATAATGATATGTATATTCAAGTACAGATTTGTATTTCAAAGTTATGTTATGAAATATATTTATTCGTTCTGCTGTGAGATTCGTGTTACTCTGATGTTGTGTTCTTCTTCTTCTTCTATTCTAATTTTCTATCTTATCTTTCCTCACCCTCTAATTTCTTTCACTAATGACTGGTATTTTTCGATGTTTGGTTAGTCATCATTGAGTTAATGGCGATAACCAAAGTCGCTAAAAATCCGGATCATTACAGGTTGTGCAATAATGATAACACTAACCCCAAGCATAACGACTATACCTGAAACATCTCAGTCTGACCCGAGGAATACACACACGAGTTAGTCTAGCTTACAAATCAGTATAAGAATGATTAAATAATTGATATGCAACTCTTAACTCAAGGGCAAGGAACATGACGACATAAGGGGGTTAATTGGCATTATCTTATACAACACATTACAAGGGGGTTAATTTCCATGAAAACGATTGTTTACTTTCTAAAATCCTTATATATTATGAAAATAGATTTCTATACTATTGTTTTGAGGCTATTTATTTTCAAAACCAAAACCATAACCAAAATTTAGCCCTAAAACTATAAAGAAATCGATAATTTTACATAAACAAGAAATTTTGTTTAACAATGTGTAAGTGTTCCCAATATCATCAAAAACACCTCAATAATCTCAATAATACATCATCATAAATTCACCAAAATCTAGGGTTCAGGTTATCTAAGAGATAAACTTGGTTTCTCAAGTTAGTAAGGTTGTATACCAAATCACAAAACCACAGAAAATCACTTAAAATCAAGTTTTTAGGAAACAACATGACATGGGCTAGCTACATGAAGTAGGGAAACACTTTCCTGCGAAATTCTTAAGGTGGGTTGATCCACACCACTCACTGGCGAACCCCTGGGCTGACGCAAGCCGAAAGTAGGTTGACCCCTGGGTTAACCCAAGTCGAAAGTGGGTCGACCCATTATACGGACTTTGCTTCAGATTGAAATCATGACGAAACCACCACTTCCAAGCCATATTCCGACAGCCAAACAACGTCTGATTAAGCTGAAATTTGACATGCATGTTCACAAAACCTTCAACTACAACATGCAAAAGAATTTACCCCAAAACACATAAATAACAAATGGTTATGATAGCCCAAAGATAGGGTTTGGTTGTAACTCAGAATAGTTGCGTATTTTCAACTGATAGATGACATTCTTATGCTGCTAACACAAAATAAGAATAAGCTAGAAAGAGCGAGTCCATCAACTCACCTTGATTGGATTATAAGAAAGATTTCCTTTAATTTGGAGCTATAGAAGGTCAACAGGGAGCATGAAACAAAAAGAAAGAAACATGCAGCAACTCTCTTTTTACTGTAACTTTCTTGTTTTGTTTTGCAGCAAAGGAGATGAATCTTGGTTTATATTAGGCCAGGGAATGGATAGAGAGTAAGCTACTTTCAAATAAATTTTTTAATTGAAGCATGCATGGCTTATTGAGGGAGAAGGAAGAGGAGGCCTTTTCCTTTATATTTTCATGAAGAAGAAGGAGGCAGAGAAAGAGTACGTATCTTTTTCTAGCTACCTCCAGCAACATTCAAATAAAGAAGAAATGGGCTGAATACCCAAAACAATCCCAAAACAAGTTTAATTACGCTAATTTAAACATAATGACACCATTTTAAGTATTAAACACTAGTTAGCCACTTAATTAAACAATACTAACTTCTCAGAATTACTTAACACACACAAACACTAATCAAATTGTATAAAATTTCATAACCCAATAAAAAAATTAAATATAAAAAACATATTTACATCATATTTAAACATAAATATCATTATAATACACTGATATAAATGCGTTTGACAAAAATAATTACCTTACTTATACTTGTGTAATCTTCATAAAACAAACAACATATATATTACAAATGATTCATTATTAACTTAATAAACCACTAAACATGTCAAAGCACATATTTTTATGTTTATTACAAGTTACAATAATTTTAGCTTTTTGTAGTTTACACAATATTACATATTTTACCCAAAATTCCAATGTTAGCCTAAAATCTAATATTTTATTTTTTTACTAAATAATTATACTTATTGACATCTAACTGTAATAAAATGGTTTTTACTAAATAGTTACCATATAAGAACCATTTATTCTTTTTATTTCAAATGCTACAACATATATTAACACTTGTTAATATTTCAGATGATATAATTATCCAATTTCTCACAGAATTCATTATTACACCCTTTTATCTCAATTTCACAGTTAACTACACCAACCTCAATTTGACACTTAAATGTAATCAGATTCCATCATCAAACCACAAAACGCCAGTTAACCCAAATAGTTAAGTTGACAAGCTAATGATTTATCCAACTTAATTATTACCCAAATATATGTTTATATATATATATATATTAATTGATTATTTATTTAAAAGCCACATGTTCACTTTTACAATAATCTACAAAATACAATATTGAATTATTACTCTAGGTTTACCAATATAGTTTAAAACACAATTCCTCAATTATTATTGTTGACAAGAATACATCTTGTATTTAACAACCAAGCTTAGTAATTTAATAATTATTTAAACCAAAAATTTATCATAAATATTGAAAATATGTTTTCCCCTTAAATATTGATTACTAATCAATGCTAAGTTTTCAATATTCACATAATCGTTACTTATAATCTTGCAATTATGGATTGGAATAAATTTCTTATTATAACAAAGTTTTAACCACATTCTTCAACTCATTAATATCCAAGATTTAAATAACACAAATTGCCCTTCACAAGGTGTATCTTGAAAAACACACTCATAATTTTCGATCTCAAATCAACTTCGGACATTGCCTTTCCATGGAACCTTTTAAGTTTCCTCAACAATGGCTGCTACTTGGATTTTCAATCATTAAATAGGCTCGTTATTTCCCATGAATTTTACCTGATTCAGTGGCTGTAATCGTCTAGTATATTAATTATGAAGGTGTATTCCAAAATAGCACACTCACTTCAGATAGTTGTGCATTTTAAAACACTTTTACAATCATCACATTTTATTTTTTCATCTAAAATTAAATTAGTATAACACTAAGCCATCTATTTCAAAAAAATTCTTCTTAATAATTGGCTGTGAAGTCGACATATCATCGCTATTTCCTCGCCAAATTCTCCATATTACGCATCTTATGTAATGGTATAATACTATCCCAAAGTGATAATTTCATGATATATCTTTTATCAAATTCCATTTTACTATTCATCTATAGTGTTAGATAGTATCAAATGAGTGTTTAAGAAACTTCTATTGATATTGCTGATTAGAGATACCGAACAAATCAATCGGACCATTCAACGCATTAAATGACTACAAATTTAAATTCATCCAAAGTTGTTTTTATTAATTCTAGTCATCAAAATTATTAGCTTTACACAAATAAAATAACCCAACATTCTTAATTTCTAGTTAATCATCAGGTTACAAAGTGATTAACTCATCACTATCCAAACTTTACCCCAAGGCTAAATATTTCAAACTTAGCACAACCGAAACGATTCACCTACTTCCGTTGTGCAACTCCAGTCTTATTTGTTTCAATTCTAACATTCCTTACATAAAGTGAAAACCCCTTTTAAATTTGGGTCACAAAAATTCCCCTTGTCAAACCTACAATTAACTCAAACACCAAGGATATGGTAAAAAATTTCTCCAAGAATTTCACCTAAAGGTTTAAACACCGAAAGATTAAGAAGATGGAAAATTCTATATCAAGTCATACTACGAAAAAGAGAAATCAAACAATGGAATACTACAGTATAAACTTCTCATTCCTAAACATATTCCTAACCACAAGAGTTACATGACTCACTGATAAGATACACAAGACAAGGGTAACAAAGGAAGCGATAATGTATGTTAGGGAATGCAGAATGGATCGTTAAGGCAAAGCAAACACTAGAGGAGGGGGAGGGGGGGTGAATAGTGTTAGTAAGAATTTAAGCAAAATCTAAAACTAATGTGAACTATGGGATGAATCAAACACCACAAACACACTAACAGACAAAGATTCAAACACAAATGCAAAATAAGCAGAAACAAAGATGCAGAAAAGGAAAGAACACACCAGATTTTATACTGGTTCGGATTGCTCCTACGTCCATCCCACACAACGCTGGATTGCGCAGAGTTTTATTACTATTTCCAATAATCAAGTACAACTTCCTTGATTTCTCGGCTACAAGGACACACCGATTCCTACTTCCCTGATTTCACGGCTACAAGGACACACCGATTCCTATTTCCCTTAACCCAAACAATTACAAACAACCCTATAACTCTTCAATAGCACTTGATTCAGAGATTAGAGATGCAGAGAGAAGAAGTTTGATCAAAACGGAATTGAATATGGCAGAGTATAAGTGTAAAAACCATAAAAATGATTAAGAATAATGGTTTAGAGAAAGAGGATGAAGTTAGAGAAGAAGAGATGATAAAAAATTCGGTTTTAACCCCTTTTTATAGAGTATGAAAGGTTGCAACGGTTCTGAATCATTTCAAATAGTGAAAGACACTTCCTTTCAAAATTGGAAAAAGTGACAGTTGTATGTCGACATGGTGTTTTTGGTATATCGACATACCCTTGTATATTTTTGATTTTCAAAGCATTTTTCAAATGTTTGATATGATAATAATTCCGGAAATTCTTGAGTAAAAATCTAGTGTTGTAAATTAATATTATATGATAGAAAACGTATGAAAACATAAATTTAAACTATATAAATATATATATAAAATTATAAGGTTTCAAACTATATAAATATATATAAAGTATATAAATATATAAAATTTAAGTTTGAAAAACAAAGAAGAATTAAAAAAAGAAACAAATAGAAATATAAAATGGAAAAGATTGAGGATAGAATTGAAAATCTGAATTTGAACCTGGAGTGCTATTTAAAGCCTTACAAAATCTAGACTCTATAACTATATTAATCTTGAACTCTTGAAAACTTGATTACTCATGAGTCTTGAAATTTCTCTAATCTTTGAATCTCTATCATCTTTATAACTGTACAATCTTCAGTAATATTTACTGTATATAATTCCTGCATATATTTATATATTCTATACAAAAAGTGTTAGTATATATTTTATAATCAATGATAATTGAAATAAGGTGGTTGTCATCAAAACTCCATTCTCCAACAATCTCCCCCTTTTTGATGATGACAACCTTAGTTTATAAAATATTATACCTGTATATACCTGTTGATGATATTCTTTCTAATACTCCCCTTGTCTGTCAGAATCCTATAAACTATGCCTATATTTTATAATTTCTCCCCCTTTGGCATTATCAAAAAGAAATCCTAAAGATACTCCCCCTAAATTTTATAACTCCATGAATAGAATATAAGTAACTATCCCAACAAAAATAGCCCCCCTTAATCTATTAACTATTTCTAATTAGAATACTCCCTTGATCTATTCAAACTTATAATAATACCTAATATGAATACAAACCAATCCAAGTATTATTATTACAAATGTTTGTCTGATATACATAAAAATCAAACCAAATCAAATCACACCACATGTCTCAATATATACAAGTTTCAAACAATAGAATCCAAATCACATCACACCATATGTTTTTAGAATACTTAAACAAATCATACCTAATAATTAAACGTTTCTTGGAACTTCAACCCATTCATCTTGTCCAATAATTGTGTTATTCTGAATATCTTTCCACTCTTCTTCAATGTTATGTGATGTTTGGCTGTTTTCATTTCTGAAATGAGAAGAAATACCCCAACGAATCACATCAAAAAGTTTTTCTTGATGTTTAACCATCCTTGTTTGAATTAACTCTTATTTGTGTTGATTACGTAGTACTATGGAGAGAGTTTTCTTGAAAGAATTCAAAGAATCATCAAGATTTTCACTTGTATTATGAATAGGATTTGCCATGGATTTGATGAGAAATGATTAAGGAAGGAGTAACGGAATAATGATTTTTACTAAAGAAAATATACTTAAATAAGTTCTTGAATTTGTTGGATTTTGAATGGACATGAGTAGTTATTTTAATTTTAAAATTTCAAATAATTTGAAAATCTATCAGTTATACGTCGACATACTCTTTTTGTCATGTCGACATACTATAGTGAATTTTTTGAAAATTTTGAATTCTTTTGAACTCTTGTAATATAATATTTTGTTTTACAGTTTTTCCAAAAATGTAAAGATGATTTTATCAGAAATAGAACTCCATTCATTACTTAATAGAAAGCAAATACATCCAACTAAAGACTTTAAATACGAGATTCGAAAGAAAATACAAGGAAATATATAAAGATATATTAAACTAGAAGGCCTAGTTTTCGGATGATGATGAGGAAGATGAAATTCCAAGTTTTCTTCCTATCTTGACCATGAATTTGGATATTTTGGAAAGCCTCTTGTTAAGCTTCTTTTGATTATTGACGATTTTTGTAACGACCCGAAAAATCTGAATCAATTTAAAATTTTTAAATTGGCTAAAATAGTGGATTTTAAATATTTAAAACAAATATTTTAAATAATAACGATGATAAATAAGTTTGAGTCGACATTTGAAAACGAATATAATTAATTCTAATTATAAACAAGGCCTGAAATGGCGCGGCAGTTTCAAAAATTGAATTCAACCTTTGACTGACTATACCGGGTGCAAAACAAAACGGATTTGAGTGAAACCAAAAATATTTAAATCTGTTAGTGAATACCTTTCTAGCGAATCTGAAAAATCGAAGTTTCATAGTGGAAAGCAAAAGTTATGACCAAATGAATTTTCAGAAAGGTCGCTATGGAATTTATATAGCCCGTGAAATTAGCCATTTTGCAAACGACCTCAGAATTTGACGAAACCACTTTTGTTGGATCCGGGATACGAAGTTATTGCTAGGTTTCAAATTTCATAATTTTTGAAGCTAGTGTGTGAGCGTGGCAAAGGAAAATGTGTTTTGGTCAATTACAGTTAAATTGGATCGACCAGAAATGGGCCATTTTTCAAACAGTCTCAGAATTCGATGAAACTTGTTTTTTTAGGAACGTATCATCAAAACATAGCTAGATTTATTTTTCTGGAATTTTTCGAATCAATATGTGGCCCTGGCAAATTGAAATGTACGTTCAAACTAAATATTGAATGTTTTGTATTTTAATTTGAAAGAAAACTGACTGAAACAGTCGAATGGGCCTATGAAACATATCCCATTGTGTTCGGAATGGGGGTAAAACGCTAGGGACGACAGTCGTTGGGTTCGGATTGGAGGTCGTGTTAGAAAACCCCCTTTTAAAAGCCCCGGCCAATCAAATTATTCCTTTCATAAATTAAAAATAAAAATAAAAATATCGAAAAACCCTTTTTCTCCTTCGATCAACGGCGACAGCTGCTCCCTCCTTCCCGACCATTTTCCCACCGCCTCAGCCACCGTTAGCCGCCGCCACCACCTCGAATCGAGAGCCCTTCCTCCCCTCTTCCAATCCGACCAGCCTCGACCTTCCTCGTCGCCGCATCGACGAGAACCCCCTCTCCAAAGTTCACCACTTCCCATCGCCGCCACGACTCATATCCGCCACTGAACTGGCCAAGACCCCCATCGCCAGAAAGCTCTCTCCAAGGCCGACGAGGTGGTACCCTCCGATCGTCACCACGCAGCTCGGTTTTCGCGAAAACTGAAAACCTAGTTGTGAACCATCGTGAAAGGTGAGTCCTTTATTACATCTGAACTTTGAAAAATCATATCTTTATGGTGTGTTGACGAAATTCGATGAAACAGTAAACATTGTGACCGCAAGGAGGCTCTCTACCACATAGAAGGGACCGCGGATTTTTCTGAGCCATCTACGATTTTTAGCACTCCGAAAACCAATGTGAGATTTCTAATTTATAAACGATATGGAAAACGACGATGTATAAATTATATAGTCGATGTATGAGTTATATAAGTGTTGTACACCTCTTGTATAAGCGTTGTATAAGTTGTACGTTCGATGTTAAGTTATATATGCGTTGTAAAAATTATATGTGTTGAAATAGAAGTGAAATGCTATATATATATATATATATATATATATATATATATATATACGCCCCTCGTCCACAAACCATGGACGATATTTATTGGTTGTGATTGGTGTGAAAATTGATTGATAGCGAATGGTTGATTGGAATTGTTTGTGGTTGATATTGATTGATTGTGGTTGAAAAATACCCATTTGTGGTTGAGAAATATTTGGTTGAAACCACATAGGATTAGTTTGTGGAAATGAAATAAATATATACATGCCGCCTGCGTGCGAACTAGATGCATGATCCCCATTGTCAAAAACCGCGAGGTTTTAAGGTAGAGCGAGGAGCCGTACTAGGGACGGTCCCGGTTTTAACTACCCTGCCGTTACGCTGCCGAAATTTTGAATAATATTCATGTGTTAGAATTATTTTCATTTGTTGAAACTATATTTATTCGTTGAATAGAAAACCTTCATGTGTTGAATTGAAATTCATTCGTTGAATAGAAATTCATGTGTTGAATGGTATTCGTGTTTTAAATATAAAAATCACCTTTTTATCTATATATATAAACTATAGAAAACCGTCATGTGTTGAATCGATATTCATTCGTTGAATTGAAATTCATGTGTTGAATGGTATTCGTGTTTTAAATATAAAAATCACCTTTTTTATCTATATATATAAACTATAGAAAACCTTCATGTGTTGAATTGAAATTCATTCGTTGAATAAAAATTCATGTGTTGAATGGTATTCGTGTTTTAAATAAATTGTTTTAACAACAAAAATCACATTTTCCCTCTATATATAAACTATAGAAAACCTTCATGTGTTGAATCGATATTCATTCGTTGAATAGAAATTCATGTGTTGAATGGTAATCGTGTTTTAAATATAAGAATCACCTTTTTATCTATATATATAAACTATAGAAAACCTTCATGTGTTGAATCGAAATTCATTCATTGAATTGAAATTCATGTGTTGAATGGTATTCATATCTTGAAAGAAATTGTTTTATAATAAAAATCCTATTTTTATCATCAATATGAACTATATAAAATAATCTTGTTTTGAAATAAATTGTTTTATAATAAAAATCCTATTTTTGTCACCTATAATAACTATATAAAATAGTCGAGTTTTGAAATTTATTGTTTTACATTAAAAATCACATTTTTACTATATATAGGAATTGTTAAAAATAGTGAAGTATCGAAGTCAATGTATGTTGGATAAAAATATCATTTTTATCAAATGTATGAAAAGAATATAGTTTTGAAATCGAAGAATCGAAATATATATATAAATAGAATCGAAATATATCGAATAATGAAGCTGCAGTTCGTATTTTGAAACCGTGATTTCAAACGATTAGTGCGGGAGATCCGACCATCGGATTTTCCCGAAACCGCAACCGTTGGGTTCACTTTGGAAATATCTTTCCAACGGCACCAACTTTGTAAAGATCCAACGGTTGGATTGTTTGGAATGTTTAATTTAAATCTGAAGAAAAACAGCGCCAGAATCGATTATATATATAATTATATTAAATCGAATAACGACGCTGCAGTTTGTATTTTGAAATCGAAACTTCAAACGATTATACCGGGAGATCCGACCGTCGGATTTTCCCGAAACTGGAACCGTTGGATTTGTTTTGAAAAGATCTTTCTAATGATGTAAATTTTGTGAAGATCCAACGGTTATATTTTCAGATATGTTTAAATCAAATCTGAAGAAAAACAGCGCCATGGACGCGTTATGTCCCGAAGCGTCGTTTGAATAAATTGGCTAATTTAAAATAAATAAAAATAGCGATAAATCATTATAAAATATTATAAACAATATGGATGTGAAATTTAGAAATTAACTGAAGGTTAGCTAAGTCGAATGGTTTCCTGGATTTTGATCTGATGTTGGTTTCGGCCTTTGGGGTTAATATTTGGGAAATCGTTCTTTTACCGATTGACTGTTAGTGACTAATGAATTGAAATGATGCATATGTAGTGTTTGTGTAGCACGTGTTTATTATATACGCGAGTTGCTCAGAAAGACCGGGTTTAACCCATTCTGAATAACTGAATCGACGATAAGAAATCGAAGATGAAGACGGTGGTTGAAGACCGGAAATCTTCACCTCGTTTGGATGGTAACTGATGTCCTGATTGGGAGGCATCCCGAAATATGGATAATGAGTGGTGATCGTCCAGACAGACGTGGAGATCGATGGGTTTGCGAGGTATATAGTGCCTCCAGTTTCGTTCAGACCCAGAACAGACTTGCAAATGGACAGTGTGTCTGACATTGGAATTTATTCAGTGTGATTGATAGCTATCAGTTGCACGGTGTGAATTGCCTGTGTGGCATGCTAAGATGCAGTGATCAAGGCTTCTGTTGAAAAGAAAAGTCTTGTGGTGATGATCAAAGCACCGCCTGTGTGGCGTAGCTTTGTGTACAACGTGAATTCGCGAACCTCACACCCCGGTATGAACCAGAAACGGGAGAGGACCTCAGGGGGGACGTGCGTTTTCTTTCCAGCTAGAAGTGGCATCAGTGGTTTTACATGCCCTGACGAGTTTGACTTATGTGGTTGTTACTGTTGCGAGGCGCCTCGGATATATCGGTTGATCCGGGACCAATGGAGTCATTCGTTGGCTCATTGAAGCCCCAAAGGGCGGAGAAACGCATTGTTCAGGCATTATAATCCACTCCGTGTGGACCGACCCTGACGATCCAAGGTACGGTTGCGGCTGTGCCTGAGACACGGGCTAGAGCGTCTCGAATTCGGTAAGGACTATCTTTTGCCTTGGTTCAGGACGGAAATCCAATTTCCAAATACGACATCGTGCGGTTTTGATTGTATACCTATATATGGTGACATAGTGGTATGGGGCATTAATGTCATCTATGATTGATAGTTATGATTTGAAATTGTTGTTAAAACACATAAGCACTAGTAATAATATCAAATGCCTTTGTTTTATTCGTATCAAGCATATCTTGGCCGTTATAAGGTAAAAACTCTATCCTCCGGTTTGCGTTGCATTGTGTGATGGGAACTGAGTCTTATAATGGCTTCATTTTTATAAAAAGCATTGCGATGTTTAAAAGAATGATTTGTTTTAAAGCACTAGCAATCCAATGGAGTAAACCCATTCCACGAAAGTGGCGTGGTCCTGTGATTAGCCATATTATAAATGTGTTGAGTAGATTTTTCATACCAGTCCCATGACTGACTCGTAGTTTGTTTCACTTTCAAACTCGGGTGCCCCTTTTTCTACATGGGCAGCCTTGTATTCAGGTTTAGCAGGCTTTATCCGGATAGCTGGAGCTGAAGATGGATTCTATCATTTATCTCTTTTTATGCTGTTCAGCTCCTATTGTACATATTATGTTTATTTCCGCTGTAGACATTTATGTATAGCTGGACTGTATTTGTACTAAGTATGATCCTGTATACTGTGTAACTCTGATGATTACGTTTATCTAGTATATTCTATTGTGCATTATCTGGTGTATTTATTTATTTCTGTTCCGCTATTATCTGTTTATGTGTTATATTCCAAAGATTACCCTTGCCACCGTCGGTACGGGGTTTGGGGTCATCACAATTTTTACTTATTTTTGAACAATCGTGTCTTTGTAAATGCGCTTCGAGGTAGGATACTCAATACTTTCCAAAGAAGCTTCTTCTTCTTCTTTGACTTCCATTGGCTTTTTTCTTGTTGCATTCGAGCTTGTTTGGCTTCGAATGTCTCATATTTGAAAGTGAGAGGAATTTGCATAAGATGAATGTTTGATGTGTCAAACACTTTTCTAGGGACAAATTCTTCTCCATGAAGATCAACATTAAAGTATTTGAAAATGCGAGTGAGATAAACACCATAGTATAGAGTTCTCTTGTGGATAAATCTATGGGCTTAATTTCATTTGGAATCATTTCGGCCCAATTGATAAGGTATCCACCCATAATAGCAAAGAGAGCTTTTTGGACTTTAAGTGTTGGATTGTTGAAATTTCCAGAATGGGGAGTGATGGTATGTTGAAGGAGAAGGTTGACGATTCTTGTTTTTGGGCGTTAGAAACGATTTTTGAAATCCATTGGAGCACCATCTTCGAAGATATCGTGAAAGGTTTCCATATCGGTTTCTTGAATAGCAAAAGTTGAGAAATCCGAGCCCACGCTTCTACAATTTAGAATAGTGCCTAAGAGATCGACATCGAGAACAATTTGAGTTCCTTTGACACTACTCCAAATTTGGTTTTCGTTGCCTTCGTAAAATCCGCGATTGAGATTTGCATAGAATATCTTCACGAGTTTAGGATAACATACTTCGTCGTTATCACGAGAGTCAATTAGACTCAAGACTTCGTTGTGTTCGAAAAGAGAGATGAGATCATAAGATGGAAAATCGCTAAAGACGGCGAAAGCACCTGTGTTAACTTTTGCCATTTGCTAAATAGTTGCCATAGGTTTTGATGGCCTCTTTGTCATTGTAAAGATAACCTTTAATGGTTTTGGTTATCTTCAATTTCCGAGATGAACTTGAGGAAGCCATTGAAATTATAATTTTGAAGAGGATAGATATGAAGAATATTGTTTTGAGTTGTGAATGAAAGGTAGAAATGATAGATGTATATATAGAAATTGAAGAGATACAAATTGAATGAATATGAATTGAATAGGCACAACTTTTCAGATTGAAAAGACACCTTTTCAGACCTTAGGAGTTGGTGAAAAGATTGGAGGGAAGTTTGAAAGTTTAAATGTGACGACCCCAAACCCCGTACTAATGGTGGCAAGGGTAATCTTTGGAATATAACACATAAACAGATAATAGCAGAACAGAAATAAATAAATACACCAGATAATGAACAAATAATACACTAGATAAACGAAATCATCAGAGTTACACAGTATACAGGATCATACTTAGTACAAATACGGTTCAGCTATACATAAATGTCTACAGCGGAAAACAAAACATAATGTACAATAGGAGCTGAACAGCATAAAAAGAGATAAATGATAGAATCCATCTTCTGCTTCAGCTATCATGAAAGAGCCTGCTAAAACCTGAAGACAAGGCTGCACGTGTAGAAAAAGGGGCACCCGAGTTTGCAAGTGAAACAAACTACGAGTCAGTCATGGGACTGGTGTGAGAAATCTACTTAACACATTTATAATATGGCTAATCACAGGACCACGCCACTTTCACGGAACGGGTTCACTCCATCGGATTGCCAGTGCTTTAAAACAAGTAAGTCTTTTAAAACATCGCAATGCTTTTTTTTAAAATGAAGCCATTATAAGACTCAGTTCCCATCACACAATGCAACGCAAACCGGAGGATAGAGTTTTACCTTATATTGGCCTAAATATGCTTGATACGAATAAAGCAAAAGAATTTGATATTATTACTAGTGTTTATAGGTTTCAAAAACAATTTCAATCATAACTATCAATCATAGACGGCATGGGTACCATATATCATGTCGCCATAGATATCTACAATCAAAACCAAACAGTGTCGTATTTGGAAATTGGATTTCCATCATGAACCAAGGCAAAAGATAGTCCTTATCGACTTCGAGACGCTCTAGCCCGCCCCTCAGGACCCAGACTCAGGTGGGCCCTTGGATCGTCAGGGCCGATCCACCGATGTGGATTAAAATTCCTGAACACTGCGTTTCCCCGCCCTTTGGGGCGTAAGTGAGCCAACGAATGACTCCATCGGTCCCGGACCGACCGATATAACCGAGGCGCCTCACAACAGCAACAACCACATAGGTGAAAATAATATAAATGTCAGCTAGTTCAAGCACCGACACAACCTCTAACTAGAAAGAAACGCATGTCCTCCCTGATGTCCTCTCCCGTTTCTGGTTCATACCGAGGTGTGAGGTTCGCGAATTCACGTTATACACAAAGCTACGCCACACAGGCAGTGCTTTGATCATCAACCACCAGACTTTGCTTTTCAACAGAAGCCCAGATCACTGCATATTAGCATGCCACACAGGCAATTCACACCGTGAAACTGATGGCTATCAATTACACAGAATGAATTCCACTGTCACACACACAGTCCATTTACAAGTCCGTTCTGGGTCTGAACGAAACCGTAGGCACTATATACCTCGCAAACCCATCGATCCCCACGTACATCTGGACGATCACCACTCATTATCCATATTTCGGGATGCCTCCCAATCAAGACATCAGTTACCATCCAAACGAGGTGAAGATCTCCGGTCTTCGACCACCGTCTTCATCTTCGATTTCTTATCGTCGATTCAGTTATTCAGAATGGGATAAACCCGGTCTTTCTGAGCAACTCGCGTATAAAATAAACAAGTGCTACATAAACACGACATACGCTTTATTCCAATTCATTAGTCACTAACCGTAAATCGGTAGGAGAACGATTTCCCAAATATTAACCCCGAAGGCCGAAACCAACATCAGATCAAAACCCAGGAAACCATTCGACTTAGCCAACCTTAAGTTAGTTTCTAAATTTCACATTCCATATCGTTTATAATATTTTACAATGATTTATCGCTATTTTTATTTATTTAAAAATATCCAATTTATTCAAACGACGCTTCAGGCCATAACGCGGCCGTGGCGCTGTTTTTCTTCAGATTTGATTTACACATATCTGAAAATCTAACCGTTGGATCTTCACAAAATTTATATCATTAGAAAGATCTTTTCAAAACGAATCCAACGGTTCCAGTTTTGGGAAAATCCGACGGTCGGATCTCCCGGTATACTCGTTTGAAGTTTCGATTTCAAAATACGAACTGCAGCATCGTTATTCGATTTAATTTAATTATATATATATATAATCGATTCTGGCGCTGTTTTTCTTCAGATTTGAATTAAACATTCCAGACAATCCAACCGTTGGATCTTTACAAAGTTGGTGTCGTTGGAAAGATATTTCCAAAGCAAACCCAACAGTTTCGGTTTCGGGAAAATCCAATGGTCGGATCTCCCGCGCTAACCGTTTGAAATCACGGTTTCAAAACAAGAATTGCAGCTTCATTATTCGATATATTTTAATTATATATATATAAATATAATCGATTCTTTGATTTCAAAACTATATGCTTTTCATACATTTGATAAAAATGATATTTTTATCCAACTGACATTCACTTCGACACTTCACTATTTTTAACAACTCACGTATATAGTAAAAATGTGATTTTTATTGTTAAACGATTTATTTCAAAACATGACTATTTTATATAGTTCATATAGATGATAAAAATATGATTTTTATTATAAAACAATTTATTTTAAAACACGAATACCATTCAACACATGAATTTCTATTCAACGAATGAATTTCTATTCAACACATGAATGTTTTCTATAGTTTGTATATATATATATAGTAAAAATGTGATTTTTTATTGCAAAACAATTTATTTCAAAACACGACTATTTTATATAGTTCATATAGATGATAAAAATATGTTTTTTATTATAAAACAATTTATTTTAAACACGAATACCATTCCACCCATGAATTTCTATTCAACACATAAACAGTTTCAACATATGAAAATAATTTCAACAAATGAAAATAATTCTAACACATGAATATTTCGGAAAATTTCGGCAGCATAACGGCAGGGTAGTTAAAACCGGGGCCGTCCCTAGTACGACTCCTCGCTCTACCTTAAAGCCTCGCAACTTTTGACAATGGGTATTTCATGCATCTAGTTCGCACGCAGGCGGCATGTATATTTTTGTAATGACCCGCATTTTTAGAGATATATAATTAATTTATTTAATTATATAATTGGTGATTTAGAGAAGTTAATGATCGTTTAATTAAATAATATTGAATATTTAATAAAATAATTATAATATAATAATATATTATAATGTCTAAATAGTCGGATATAGTGAAATTCACAATATCGTGTGAATTGAATAGCATACGAGATTTGGTGGAGTTTCGATTCGAAATATAATAACGATTATATTCAATCGACGACAGTTTGAACGTAGAATTATAATATAATTAAAATAGAGCTTGAAATGGCGCTGCAGTTCGTAAATTGGCGATTCGAACTTCAACTGAATGTACAGGATTCATTTTAAGCCGGATTTCTGTGAAACAAGAAACGTGTGGAGCTGGTGGAGTATATCTTTCTAGTGGAAGAGAAAAATCGGGATTTCGTCGTGTAGATTTTGAGATATGTCCAAATCAAATTTCAGAAAAGTCGCTGTAGAATTCCTTTATAATTTGCGACGCTTTATATACGTTATAAATCGGTTTTTCGATACGAACTGAATATCGGGATAATCTGGAGTCTGGAAATCTGGTCATAAAATCTGAGGTGATATTCTGGAGCTGTACGATATCATAAGTGAAGATATACGATAATATAAATTTATTTATACTTAATTTAATTTATTTAAATATATTTATATATTTAAATGGATTATTCAAGGGTCTAAAAATAGCCAGTTTTGCAAACGAAGTCGGAATTTGACGAAACCAGTTTTGTTGGATCCGCAATATCGAATAGTTGTTAGATTTCCAGTTTCGTGATTTTTAGAGGCACTGTGTGGCCGTACGGATTTTTAGAGTGTAAAACAGTCAGTATTTTGACGGTTAAAAAAACGCTGTGTGAGCATATGAAGTCGAAATTCGACGAAACCAGTTTCGTTGGGACCGTAATGTCGAGCTGTAGCTGCATGTTCATTTTCGTGATTTTTGGGTATTATATGTGGTCGTATGGATTTTAATTGTCAAATACAAATAGCGGTCTAATATAAAATAATAAAAACTTTAGTATAAATACACCTTTAACTCTCTTTAACCCTAATGTTTCTCATTCTAAGGTCAACGAAATTTCCGCCGTGTCTCTTTCTAGTTCTTCAGTAAAACGTCCGTCTTCAAAAATCACAAACAAATCAAGTAAAATCGTATAAATCATTTTATATGTATGAATGGGTTGCGGTGAAGATTGTCTTCGATCTGGTAGCGGTTATGGGGAGTGCGACGCAAGTCTCGGTGGTTCGAAAGTTTAACAGTAAACTAGGGTTGAGAATCACGAAGGGTATAGGCATCGATGAGCAAAACGGTTGTTAGATTTGGGTTTGGGGTTGAGGGAGGTTTCGATTTATGGTGGTCTTGTGGGGTTCGACAGTGGTTGCTGTCGCAACCTGGAGCTGTCGAAGTGGTTCGACGGAAATAATGTGAGCCGTCGAGCTGATGGAAATTGTGTCGGGAAGGAAGAGGACGTGAAGAGGATCTCGTTGGTGATATCTGTTTGTTGAACGATCAAGTATTGCTCGAGATTTGTTGGGTGAACGTTTTCGTGAATGACAATGGAAATGGTGAGGAGCGACTGCTGTTGGAAGCAACGGGGAAGAAAGGGTCAAAACGTCGGGCCTGGGAAATGTACAAAGGGGGCGGGCCAAGTTTAAGGGTAAAGGCCCAACAAGATTTTAAGTTAAGTTATTTAAATTCTAAATAAATGTATGAACTTATAAATCGTATATCTTCTACATACATGACCAGAATTTCGAACGGTTGGATCCGTTGGGATCGTATGGACGAGAGCAACACAATGAGACGGACCGGGAGTGAATCCGAGCTCGTTACAATTTATGGCGAAATAAATTGTCCGACTGAATCAGATAACGCAAACCGTTATTTAACGGCTAACGCGCCAATGTGAGTAAAACTCACCAACTCTGAACAGTTTATAATTTCATGTTGTATTTTTAGAACTGTTAGATATTGGTTGATTGACTGTGTATTGATTGTTTGATTGAACTGCTAGTCAGTTAGTTGAATTTCTATATTGATTCTGTTTAACAGAATATATCATATGGAACTGAAAGTGATGTTATCTATATTGTCTAACATCTGTGATGCAGGGAAACAGGTTGGAGGAATCCGACTGGATTCCTCAACAGTTATTTTATTGTTTTTCATATATTCTGATATATGATGTGAAATTATAACCTGTTGTTGATTGTGTGTGTATGGACGATATTGAACATCGTGATTTGATATGATTGAATACCATGACATACCGGAATGTAGATAAAAGAGATTTTTCAAAGTGATATTGGAAAATAGAATATTTATAAAGTGGAATATTTATAAATAAGGAATATTTATAAATTGGGATATTTATAAGAGATATTCAAAAAGGAAATAATTTCAAAACATTTCTTTTTGAATGGAAAGGCCTGTGTGGCGGGTTTGGGGATTTTCCCGATGCTCCCGATACAAAGGAGGTTATGGCGAATTTTCCCGGGAATTTAAGGAGTTAGAATATTTCAAGAATAAATTTGAAAAGGGAATATTTGTAAACCATTTACAAATAAAATTGAAAAGGAAACGTTAAAAAAGGGAAATCATTTTTAAAGTGTAGAACCGTTATTTAAAAGTAAATCTTTTCAAATGAATAAAACGTTGTTAAAAAGGAAATCTTTATAAAGTGAATAAAGTAAATCGAATATGGTAATCGAAAGGAGTTAATCGATGTTAGTTTCATCGAAAGGAGTTAATCGAATATAGTTTATTCGAATAGAGTAAAGGAGTAAATCGAATATAGTTTATTCGAATAGAATTAGAGGAGTTATCGAATATAGTTTATTCGACAGGAGTTAAGTGAATAGTTAGGTTAAACTAAGTGAATTAGTTAAGTGAATTGGTTAAGTTAACCAAAGTGAATTAGTCGAGTTAATCAAAGTGATTAATTTAGTTAATCGAGATAAGTAAATCAAGTTAGGGTAATCGAGTTGAATTAGTCAGTCGAGTAAATAAATTGAGTTAGTCAAACCAAGTAAAACCAGTTAGAGTTAAACAGTTAGAGTTAAAACAAACATAGTTATTCAGGATGAGTTGCCATTTAGCACGACTGCTAGCGAAATTCGCAGGGCTGTAAATAGCCTACGGCAGTCGGATGTTTCCTGAGGGAATCAGGCGTAACCATTGTGATCGCTGCGATCTAGAGTTGAGCGAATGGAGTTAAAGAATATAGAGTTAAGCAAAATTAGAATCTGACTAGAGATTTATAAGTTGAATGGTTTCCTGGGTATCGATCTGATGTTGGTTTCGGCCTTCGGGGTTTATACTTAGGAAGTTGTTCTCTTGTTAGTTTATAGTTAGAGTCTGATAGTTGTGGAAGGATAGTGATACGTAAATAAACAATGGAAATGTTTTCCAACGTTGATAACAAATATTTTCTAAATATAGAAAATAAGGAAATATGTATAGATATACATGATGATTGATCGATTGACATTCCATTTGGAATTTAGATCGTTGTTTGCACACTTGTTTTCTTCGATAGTTAACTCACAGACTATCGAAGTTTTTGACCATTTTAACGTTGTTAATATGGAGAGACCGGTTGGATTATTATCCATAGAACCACTCTGTATTGGCATAAGCGTTGCGAATCATATATGCCAAAGATAATTGAAGACGGAGTAAAATGCAAAGGCTATCCTGTTTACAGAATAGTGCCTTCGGTTTGTCCAGTCCCAGGACAACTTGTATGGACGAAGGTCTGACAGAGTATATCCAATGGATCGCGTAAGTTGATCTGTTCAAACGTATTCACGTTTGGTGGCGGAGGAATTCGTTTCTCTTAGCTGTATACCCGTGTTATTTTTGGATAAGTCAATTTGTGATTTGGCGGGTATGACGATGTGACATTTCTAAGTGAATGAAGATGGATGTCTGACATAGTATTTCCAGACGGTCACGTACATTGATTTCTTCAACCGTACCAAGAGTGGAAGCGGAGAAGGAAACTTCTTTTAGCTAACACGTAATGTATGGTTGTAGACGTCAATTAGTGATTTTCGATGGATCTGACAATGTGGCATTCGAAGTGAATCTGATGTAATGAAAAAGCGTAGCTTCTAGCCTCACATCCGGTAAATGACAGAAATCGGGCAGGCAGCATGGCTAAGTCGGTCGCACCGAAGTAGGGTGTATAATCACCTATCTAGTGAATATTCATTTGTTTTCTTAAATCTATCAATGCTGTCCCATATATATATACGGGAACGGTTGCTGATCCCAACCGTTGGTGATGTACATTCAATACACTCAAGCGAAATGAGTGGTCGGTCATGTGTGGCTGAGTTACAAGATGTTCTTGTTGAACTCCAGTGTATCGTTCCTAGAGTACACTGATCGGAAGGTGGTTCCATACCTTGTCATAGTTGGAAATCAAATCATCCAATACGTGCTTGCGATTCTGATTGTATACTATATATGTAGTAACGTGAGATGCAAGCGTTTCTGCTAGATTGATATTTATTTGTACTTAGACATTATTATAATATCAGAATGATATTGCTTTGAAAAGTTATTTGGATTCTCATAAGGGAAAAACCCGTTCCGTATTCACGGCGTGGTCTTATGAGATATCATATACCTGTTTAAATGATTTGAGTTTATTCACACCAGTCCATGTTGCGTGCTTAGGCATGTGTGCGCATGATAGGGGGTTCTGGCTTTTCGTTAGGTGGCGAACGGGAGACTCTTGCTCCTACATGTCCCTTTGGTAGGGTTGGTTGTGAAGTCGAAAGGCTGGCCGTAAAATATGGTATTGGGGTACCAGTGTAAGCCACAGTGGGGTGTTACCTGCTGCTTTGGGAGGATGGGAGAGGATGGTTGGAAAGCCTACTTGAGCATTTTTCCGGGTCGTTACAGTTGGTATCAGAGCTTATGTTTTAGTGATCGGACATAACTCTGTGGCGTGACTCGGTAGAGATAGGGTTAGTAATACCCTAGATTTGAGTTTGAGTGTATATACGAGTGCGTATTTGTATTTGATATAAAATGGTTTTATATTGTGGAGATTCGTCGGCTGAGTTGTTTATGAGTTCTGGTCGATTAGTTTGATCCACTGTATCGGTAGGAGCAAATAAACACTTGAATACGATGAACCGTCATCATATGTTTTGAAAAGAGGGTAAACGAAATAATTTTACCCAAAGTATATTTGATATATATTGGATTTATAATATATGAGATATATTGGTTGTTATTATAATCGAGTAAGATTATAACATGTGAAATGGTTATATATAACCAATCAGAATCATATAAGTAAAGTATATGAAAGAAGATAAAATTAAATATGAATTTAAATCAGATTTGGAATTAAAAATAAGGAAATTTTAAGTTCCTGGGAGATTTTGAGATGTTTTCAAAATGGAAGTATTCAGTAATGGTTTTGAAATGATATAGTATTGAAATCACTTGGGTCGCTGGAAAATAATTCCGATGATGACTGCGCAGTATCATCGGTGTGATTTTCGAGTTTCTTAGTGGTGGATTACTACCAAAGATTTTGATTTGAATTGTTTGGAGAAAACAAGTGTTTAGGAATTCAAAGGTTTTGAATAGGTATTATGATTTCAAATTGATTTGAAATAAACCCAGGAGTTTGAAATTTGAAATTTAAGTTTAACGTATGAAGTTAAATGGATTAAAATGGTAAAAATAAATTGAAATTTAACTTGAACAAAGTTAAATAGAATTGAATTGGATTAGAGAATAATCTGTTATGGAATTGTGTTGATGAGTTAAGAATTTGAAATGTGATATTGGGGTTCGAATAAAATTCGATTTGGATTTGAGGATATGAAATGATTGGAATTTGATTAAGATAACACTGGTATATGCTGAGTTGATAGCATATGGAAGTGATAGAGTTGATATGCCCAACCAAAAAGGTACAAGTTTATATTTCATATGATATGAGATTTTAATGAGCCGAATTGGCAAGCCGCTTGGCTGTTTGACTTTCTTTTGGGTTGGAAATGGCCCAGAGAGGCGAGTTGGAGTTTGAGCTATTGACCAGTACAGAGGAGGTGCTGGCGAAATTTTTCGAAAGTTTAAAGTGTTAGAAAATTTTTAGAAATTTTTGAAAATTTTAGTTAGTCGGAATGAATAAATATTTTAGTCGATATTAATTGGTTCAGTTGAAATCAGAAATAAGGGGTAAACAAATCTTAGGAATTCCAATAGATAGGGTCGTCCTTTAACTTAGCAATTTCGAGGACGAAATTATTTTAAGTGGGGAAGAATGTAATGACCCGCATTTTTAGAGATATATAATTAATTTATTTAATTATATAATTGGTGATTTAGAGAAGTTAATGATCGTTTAATTAAATAATATTGAATATTTAATAAAATAATTATAATATAATAATATATTATAATGTCTAAATAGTCGGATATAGTGAAATTCACAATATCGTGTGAATTGAATAGCATACGAGATTTGGTGGAGTTTCGATTCAAAATATAATAACGATTATATTCAATCGACGACAGTTTGAACGTAGAATTATAATATAATTAAAATAGAGCTTGAAATGGCGCTGCAGTTCGTAAATTGGCGATTCGAACTTCAACTGAATGTACAGGATTCATTTTAAGCCGGATTTCTGTGAAACAAGAAACGTGTGGAGCTGGTGGAGTATATCTTTCTAGTGGAAGAGAAAAATCGGGATTTCGTCGTGTAGATTTTGAGATATGTCCAAATCAAATTTCAGAAAAGTCGCTGTAGAATTCCTTTATAATTTGCGACGCTTTATATACGTTATAAATCGGTTTTTCGATACGAACTGAATATCGGGATAATCTGGAGTCTGGAAATCTGGTCATAAAATCTGAGGTGATATTCTGGAGCTGTACGATATCATATGTGAAGATATACGATAATATAAATTTATTTATACTTAATTTAATTTATTAAAATATATTTATATATTTAAATGGATTATTCAGGGGTCTAAAAATAGCCAGTTTTGCAAACGAAGTCGGAATTTGACGAAACCAGTTTTGTTGGATCCGCAATATCGAATAGTTGTTAGATTTCCAGTTTCGTGATTTTTAGAGGCACTGTGTGGCCGTACGGATTTTTAGAGTGTAAAACAGTCAGTATTTTGACGGTTAAAAATACGCTGTGTGAGCATACGAAGTCGAAATTCGACGAAACCAGTTTCGTTGGGACCGTAATGTCGAGCTGTAGTTGCATGTTCATTTTCGTGATTTTTGGGTATTATATGTGGTCGTATGGATTTTAATTGTCAAATACAAATAGCGGTCTAATATAAAATAATAAAAACTTTAGTATAAATACACCTTTAACTCTCTTTAACCCTAATGTTTCTCATTCTAAGGTCAACGAAATTTCCGCCGTGTCTCTTTCTAGTTCTTCAGTAAAACGTCCGTCTTCAAAAATCACAAACAAATCAAGTAAAATCGTATAAATCATTTTATATGTATGAATGGGTTGCGGTGAAGATTGTCTTCGATCTGGTAGCGGTTATGGGGAGTGCGACGCAAGTCTCGGTGGTTCGAAAGTTTAACAGTAAACTAGGGTTGAGAATCACGAAGGGTATAGGCATCGATGAGCAAAACGGTTGTTAGATTTGGGTTTGGGGTTGAGGGAGGTTTCGATTTATGGTGGTCTTGTGGGGTTCGACAGTGGTTGCTGTCGCAACCTGGAGCTGTCGAAGTGGTTCGACGGAAATAATGTGAGCCGTCGAGCTGATGGAAATTGTGTCGGGAAGGAAGAGGACGTGAAGAGGATCTCGTTGGTGATATCTGTTTGTTGAACGATCAAGTATTGCTCGAGATTTGTTGGGTGAACGTTTTCGTGAATGACAATGGAAATGGTGAGGAGCGACTGCTGTTGGAAGCAACGGGGAAGAAAGGGTCAAAACGTCGGGCCTGGGAAATGTACAAAGGGGGCGGGCCAAGTTTAAGGGTAAAGGCCCAACAAGATTTTAAGTTAAGTTATTTAAATTCTAAATAAATGTATGAACTTATAAATCGTATATCTTCTACATACATGACCAGAATTTCGAACTGTTGGATCCGTTGGGATTGTATGGACGGGAGCAACACAATGAGACTGACCGGGAGTGAATCCGAGCTCATTACAATTTATGGCGAAATAAATTGTCCGACTGAATCAGATAACGCAAACCGTTATTTAACGGCTAACGCGCCAATGTGAGTAAAACTCACCAACTCTGAACAGTTTATAATTTCATGTTGTATTTTTAGAACTGTTAGATATTGGTTGATTGACTGTGTATTGATTGTTTGATTGAACTGCTAGTCAGTTAGTTGAATTTCTATATTGATTCTGTTTAACAGAATATATCATATGGAACTGAAAGTGATGTTATCTATATTGTCTAACATCTGTGATGCAGGGAAACAGGTTGGAGGAATCCGACTGGATTCCTCAACAGTTATTTTATTGTTTTTCATATATTCTGATATATGATGTGAAATTATAACCTGTTGTTGATTGTGTGTGTATGGACGATATTGAACATCGTGATTTGATATGATTGAATACCATGACATACCGGAATGTAGATAAAAGAGATTTTTCAAAGTGATATTGGAAAATAGAATATTTATAAAGTGGAATATTTATAAATAAGGAATATTTATAAATTGGGATATTTATAAGAGATATTCAAAAAGGAAATAATTTCAAAACATTTCTTTTTGAATGGAAAGGCCTGTGTGGCGGGTTTGGGGATTTTCCCGATGCTCCCGATACAAAGGAGGTTATGGCGAATTTTCCCGGGAATTTAAGGAGTTAGAATATTTCAAGAATAAATTTGAAAAGGGAATATTTGTAAACCATTTACAAATAAAATTGAAAAGGAAACGTTAAAAAAGGGAAATCATTTTTAAAGTGTAGAACCGTTATTTAAAAGTAAATCTTTTCAAATGAATAAAACGTTGTTAAAAAGGAAATCTTTATAAAGTGAATAAAGTAAATCGAATATGGTAATCGAAAGGAGTTAATCGATGTTAGTTTCATCGAAAGGAGTTAATCGAATATAGTTTATTCGAATAGAGTAAAGGAGTAAATCGAATATAGTTTATTCGAATAGAATTAGAGGAGTTATCGAATATAGTTTATTCGACAGGAGTTAAGTGAATAGTTAGGTTAAACTAAGTGAATTAGTTAAGTGAATTGGTTAAGTTAACCAAAGTGAATTAGTCGAGTTAATCAAAGTGATTAATTTAGTTAATCGAGATAAGTAAATCAAGTTAGGGTAATCGAGTTGAATTAGTCAGTCGAGTAAATAAATTGAGTTAGTCAAACCAAGTAAAACCAGTTAGAGTTAAACAGTTAGAGTTAAAACAAACATAGTTATTCAGGATGAGTTGCCATTTAGCACGACTGCTAGCGAAATTCGCAGGGCTGTAAATAGCCTACGGCAGTCGGATGTTTCCTGAGGGAATCAGGCATATCCATTGTGATCGCTGCGATCTAGAGTTGAGCGAATGGAGTTAAAGAATATAGAGTTAAGCAAAATTAGAATCTGACTAGAGATTTATAAGTTGAATGGTTTCCTGGGTATCGATCTGATGTTGGTTTCGGCCTTCGGGGTTTATACTTAGGAAGTTGTTCTCTTGTTAGTTTATAGTTAGAGTCTGATAGTTGTGGAAGGATAGTGATACGTAAATAAACAATGGAAATGTTTTCCAACATTGATAACAAATATTTTCTAAATATAGAAAATAAGGAAATATGTATAGATATACATGATGATTGATCGATTGACATTCCATTTGGAATTTAGATCGTTGTTTGCACACTTGTTTTCTTCGATAGTTAACTCACAGACTATCGAAGTTTTTGACCATTTTAACGTTGTTAATATGGAGAGACCGGTTGGATTATTATCCATAGAACCACTCTGTATTGGCATAAGCGTTGCGAATCATATATGCCAAAGATAATTGAAGACGGAGTAAAATGCAAAGGCTATCCTGTTTACAGAATAGTGCCTTCGGTTTGTCCAGTCCCAGGACAACTTGTATGGACGAAGGTCTGACAGAGTATATCCAATGGATCGCGTAAGTTGATCTGTTCAAACGTATTCACGTTTGGTGGCGGAGGAATTCGTTTCTCTTAGCTGTATACCCGTGTTATTTTTGGATAAGTCAATTTGTGATTTGGCGGGTATGACGATGTGACATTTCTAAGTGAATGAAGATGGATGTCTGACATAGTATTTCCAGACGGTCACGTACATTGATTTCTTCAACCGTACCAAGAGTGGAAGCGGAGAAGGAAACTTCTTTTAGCTAACACGTAATGTATGGTTGTAGACATCAATTAGTGATTTTCGATGGATCTGACAATGTGGCATTCGAAGTGAATCTGATGTAATGAAAAAGCGTAGCTTCTAGCCTCACAGCCGGTAAATGACAGAAATCGGGCAGGCAGCATGGCTAAGTCGGTCGCACCGAAGTAGGGTGTATAATCACCTATCTAGTGAATATTCATTTGTTTTCTTAAATCTATCAATGTTGTCCCATATATATATACGGGAACGGTTGCTGATCCCAACCGTTGGTGATGTACATTCGATACACTCAAGCGAAATGAGTGGTCGGTCATGTGTGGCTGAGTTACAAGATGTTCTTGTTGAACTCCAGTGTATCGTTCCTAGAGTACACTGATCGGAAGGTGGTTCCATACCTTGTCATAGTTGGAAATCAAATCATCCAATACGTGCTTGCGATTTTGATTGTATACTATATATGTAGTAACGTGAGATGCAAGCGTTTCTGCTAGATTGATATTTATTTGTACTTAGACATTATTATAATATCAGAATGATATTGCTTTGAAAAGTTATTTGGATTCTCATAAGGGAAAAACCCGTTCCGTATTCACGGCGTGGTCTTATGAGATATCATATACCTGTTTAAATGATTTGAGTTTATTCACACCAGTCCCATGACTGACCCGGAGTTTTATTTTGTTTTCCCTAAACTTTTGGGTGCCTAAATTTGTACGGGTAGTCAAGTAGTCAGGATTTACAGGTATACTTGAAGAGCTGGAGCAGGAGGCTTCTGGATCATATAGCTATAGTTATTTCCGCTGTGTTGTAAGTGCTGTACTCTGATAAGTGCTATTGTATACATAACTGTTATATTTCAAAGTTATGTTATCTATTATATGTTATTCGTTCCGCTGTGAGGTTCGTGTTACTCTGATGTTGTGTTCTTCTTCTTCTTCTATTCTATGTTTCTATCTTATCTATTCTCACCTTCTGATTTCTTTCATTAATTACCGGGATTTTTCGATGTTTTGGTTATCGACGTCGGGCTTACGTCGATAACCAAAGCCGCCGAAAATCCGGGTCGTTACAATTTTTTTCATTTCCACAAACTAATCCTATGTGCACTACAAGAAAAACCGAGATTAGCGACAGATTTTTAGCAGCGGAAAATTCCTTCGCTAATTAGCGGCGGATTTCTGTGGGCTTTGTAAGAGAAAATATTTTGGATTTTATATGTCATCTTACTATAAATTATTACCGTCAAATACTAATTCCATCGCTAAATCAATGGAAATTGCAGCTCTTTACCGTCATATAATATTTGACGCTAAATTCCGTTGCAAATAGAGTTGGATTACCGTCGACATAATTTTAAAGCTATTTTCCTGCAGTTTTCCAAGAGATTTGAAACGAACTTTTATATTTTTATTTATTAAATGTTTTAAATTTGTGTTATTACTTAGTAATTAATTAGTAAATTTAAATTTTAAATAATTAATGTTAATAATACATTAGTAATTAAAAATAAATAATAACTATTAGAAGTAAATAAAATTTAATAGTTAATGCTATTTTTTTTTGAAAATTAATGCTGATTGATTATTAATTACTATATAATATAAATAAGAGGTAATAGTAATTAATAAAATACATTGTTGTTCGATGTTTGTTAAATTTGTTTTGATAATCAATGATTATTTAATAGTCTTTAATACGATTAATTAAATTAATATATATCAAGAAATTATTAGTACATATTTGCTTTTAAGAAATTGATTGGTACGTATTATTTGATAAATAATTAGTAACTAAGAAAAATAAAATGATCAAAGTTTAAAAATAAGAAGTTGAATAAATATTAAAGAATTTCGAAATTCAAAAAATTCAAACATTACCATACAAGTTATTATTTTCATGTATATTAATGTACTATTAAATAATTATTTTGTTATTTCCCTCTTTTGTTTAAGTGTAATGGCATCTAAAACATATAGAACATAAATATAAATTAAAGTTTAAATATATTTATTATTTATTAAAATATTATAAAGTTAATTAAAAATAATAAAATACAGTTAAATATTCATAAATGGTAATTAATAATTTATCAAACTGACTTTGTCGGTTTTTCTTAATCCTACTGCATAAACAAAAACTTGTGTCCGTCTGAAGCCTTGCCTAAAGAGGTATGTTTGTGAGATCATTTATTTGAGCTCCCCGATTTAATTTTTAATGTAGTCTATTAATCTCTTCATGGAAATTAATTACTCTCTTCATGGCAATTAATTAGAAATTTAACATGTAGTCAATTAGTCATGCTTCTCCTCTTTGTAAGCAAAATTCTAAATGCATACCAATCTAGAAGGTTCCATTGTTTTATAAAATATATTGTAGGCATGGTTTAACATGTAGTCAATTAATCATTCTTTATTTTTTATGAATTTAACAATCTTTTGGGAAATATTTTTGTCATGTTAACTAAATTTATTTGCAATTTGAATGTGTTTATATTTTGTCCTTTAAAAAAATTTGGTAAGTAAATAAATGTGCAAGGTTTTAATTAGATGTAGAAGTTAATATATTAAAAATGGAATAAACTTGCATAAAAAGAAATAATGTAACTTAAAATTTGAATGAAAATAAATGGCTTATAATTGAGGAGAAAGAAAGGGAACATATTAATGAGGCAACTGAGACATGTTATGGGAAGAAGCAAATATTGGATTTAAATGAGAAAAAAAATCCATATGGTTAAGCATTATTTAAAAACAAACAAAATGCATTCATGGAAGCAACAAATAAGGATGTTATGAAATGGAGCAATTAAAATACAGAAGTAGGGATTTCAAAAAAGCGACAAACTTCAATCGAAGAATGGACATTAATTCCTACCAAAAAGTCAATCTGTTAAAGCAGGAATGTTTGAAAGACTTTTTTTAATTAGCAAAAAAAAAAATCTTTAATGGGAAACCATGGAAAATGATTCTAATAGTTCTTGAAACATACAACCAATTATTTTGTCAAAGTGGAATTCTGAAACAAAAAGTGTGCACATTTTGATGGATAATTTTAAGTTATGAAATTTTCCGATTTGAAATGGAATTTTTAGAAACATAAATATTTTTTGGAAAACTTTGGAAATTTACCATCATTTGTATTAGAAAAGTTGGAAATGTAATGTATTTTTAGAAAAAAAGGGTAAATTCTTCATAAAACAAAAAATGAATGACATTAATTGTAAATTAATGGCTACAAAAGTATACATTTGCTAGCTTCTTAAATTTGAAATTTATGGATTAAATGTTTTCAACTTTCCCTTATTTCACCTTTCTATGTTATACATAATAAGTTTGGAAAGTTTTTTTTCTAAACTTTTTAGCAGTTACAATGAGGGAAGTGAAACTAATTTGAAGATCTAGGTTTTTCCATTTTTATGTGGTTATACTAGTAAATATCTTTAAAAAAATTTGTAAGTGTTTAATAATTAATAACTAGTAACATATACATAATAAATTTTTAATAATTAATATTCCATTATAACTAAAAAGTAATAAGTAATAATTAATAATAACTATTATTAATAAGTAAAATTTAATATTTTAATGAAAATTAATTCTTAAGAAATCCATAAATAGTTAACATAAATTTTTACTGATTAGTTCTATCTTATAACATATAATTTAATGCATTTTAATGAAATTTTTGACAAAATCAACGAAAAGTTGGCTACCATGAAAAATTTAGCGCTTCAGGAATAAATTTAGGAGGGAATGCGAAATTTTGGCTCTAACCTACTGAACTTTGCGCCCTTCTAGTTAGTTCACGTTATCTCATTTCTCAAAACCACTTTTCCAAACCTAAATCCCAAATTAACTTACGCCTCCCTTTCCGAATTCCCAAAATTCACGAAATCCCCTTCCACCGTTTGACTTCCGATTCCCCTTCCATCTTCGTCGGCCTCTCCCTCACCTCTCCAGACCAGCACAGCCTTGAGAACTTATCCGCCTGCGACGCCGGCACCGACGTCATCCGCAACCTCCTCGTCTTCGAGGTCGTCTCCTTCAGCGTCTTCCTCTTCTCCTCCCTTATCGCCCAGGGCCTTAAGCCGAAGTTTTCTTAGAGCTCGCTGTGGCTCTGGAGATTATAGGGTTTCGTCTTGTGACTTCTTGTATTCTCTGCAGGTCAGTTTTGAGGTTTTTTGTTTGTTTTTGATTTCTCGGTTGTAGGCAATCTTTTGGGTGTGCAGTTCTTTAATGTTGGCATAGGGTTTGCTAATTGTTTTAGCCTTCTGTCATTATATGGTGTTTGCTGGCTGCTGTTAGCATTTATATGCTTGCTTCGGTATGAGCCTTGCAATCATGTGCTGTTTGTAGCATTCATAATTGCTTTTCAGATGAATATGTTTTTCTAACTGTTTGTATTTAGGGTAACTACAAATGTTCGTCATGTTAATTTAATCTAGAGCCTCTTTTATGCTACATCTCAATTGCTTATTTATTAACCACGTTAGTATATTTCAGATCCATCATCTCATTTGATTTTTCATATTATTTGTATTTTGGATTTGAATCTTTTGCAATGAATTCATATGCACCTAAGTTGTCCAGTCTATTTCTGCGTTTTCTTTAGAAACTATGGTTAAAAAGACAATCTTGCTTGAAAAAATTTAATCAATATTTGTAATTAAAAACTTGAACCTGTGAAGTCTTGCCATTTACAAAACATCTTGATTTGATATCCCTCCCAGATCTCTAAGTAAATCCACATCCAACTTTGCAAGAGAAGGATTAACATCTTTGCTTTTATTTTATTTAATGTTATAGGTTGATTTGGAGTTGGTAAGTTTTTAGAAATGGCTCTACGGATTTTTGTTCATGGATGGTGAGGAAGAGAGATAAAGAAAAATAAACGATGATATAAAAAAAGACGGATATGGCTTTTGTAATGATATTTTTGTCTGACAAAATAATAACCTTAAAATTCTTAAAGAGCAGAAGATCCACTTTCATGTGCAATGCTTTTTTTCCTTTTATACTGTAGAGTGCTTGTCATGCCACATGCTTCTTGTTCACTTTTTGGCCATCAGGTCTGGCCATATTAAATTGTGAAGCGGTTAACACTTAACAGTAGCCTACATTTCATCGTTAAAGTGGCATGACCACCATGGGGTTGAAGGTTTCCCTTTAACCTTTTCTCTTTGTTGTTAGCTTGCAGTGAATGAAGTATTCTTCTGATTGGTTCTTTAACCATTTCCCTTTAACCAATATCGTTGTCAGGTATGTCTATTTGCAGTAATCATTTAGTTTTCATTATTCCATAATATAAGTTTGATGTTGGACTCTCAATATGCATTGTACCTTACTCCTTTTAATCTACCTGCCTCATGATTAATAAAATAGTTATGACCTTATTGAACAATAATAGCATCAGAAGAAACACAAGTATGCACCGTATTTCAACAGAGAGGATATGTGAGGATTTTATTAGGAATTTAGGCTGTAATCTTTGGCAAATTTTCATATGCAGATTTTTACTTGGTTGTTCAGTGAGAATGGCATAGAATTGATGTGCTGCTGCCAATTGATGTGCATAGCAAGGAGAAAAAGGGCGGAAGAAGTATACATAAACATCTTTGTAAAGGAATAATACTATATTTTACTGGATCGGTATATGTGTTTTGGCTTTATCATTTTGTATCGTACTATATTTTGAAATTATTACTTGGATATGTGGTGTATGCTTTAATATGCCAGAAGTTTGAGTGTAATTGTTTCGAGCATTTATGAATATGTTAGAAGTTTGTGTATGTAATTTTATTTTGCTTAGATTTTAAGATTGTGTTTTTAGTTATTACATTGTGATATTAGTTTTCAGTGATGGATTATCGCATAATACATATTGATAATGGTAATATATACATATACACAAACACACACACACACACACACATATATATATGTATATATATAGCCATATCAGAAGGGGAATAGCGGCGGATTACCAACAAAAAAAGTGAGGTTAAGTTTACCCCAATTTAATTTCCGATGCTAATCCCTTGGCAATTAGTAAGGGTTTACCAACGCCTTTTATAAATAATAATTTATTATAAATTACTTATCCGTCGGTAAATAGTCGGTAAATAAATTAAAATTAAATTAATAAATAAAATAATATTTTTATTATAAAAACAGTAAAATGACGGAAAACTCATGCTATATTCCGTCGCAAAATCTGACACAAATACCGTCATGGTTTTTACCGACAAAATCATTTTGTTGGAAATCCGTCGCTAATGCCTGTTTAGCAACGGATTTGAAGCGGATTTTGCCATTGCTAATTGCGATTTTTCTTGTAGTGGTGGTTTCAAGCAAATAATTCTCAACCACAAACGGGTATTTTTCAACCACAATCAATCAATTTCAACCACAAACAATTTTAATCAACCATTCGTTAAGCAATTCACTTCTATTTCAACACATATGTAATTTTTACAACCCATATATAACTTATATATCGAACGTACAACTTATACAACGCTTATACAAGAGGTGTACAACGCTTATATAACTCATACATCGACTATATAATTTATACATCATCGTTTTCCATATCGTTTATAATTTAGAAATCTCACACTGGGTTCCACTCCACCAAAAATAGCAGAAGGCTCAGAAAAATACACGGTCTCTTCTAGAATGTAGAAGACGTCCATACGAGTCCACTATCTTTTGTTTCACTGAATTTCGTCAAGAAACGAAAAAGATATGATTTTTACAGCGAAATCAAAAACCGTAGCGCTTTAAAGTGCTATAATATAGTTTATTTAAAATAGGCCGTTACCTCCTTTTAAATCTTCAAAACTAGGTTTGCAAATAACCTTCAATCCGTCATACGAGGGAGCGATCGGGTTTCACCACGGTGTAGAGCTCCGAGAGAGCTTCCTGGCGGTCCCCACCTTGCTGAACTCGAATGCACGGTGGTGGAGGATTTTGACGCGACGCGGCTCCACTTTGCAGGCGCGGTTCTCGAAGTACACGAAGCGAAGGGGGCGAAGGTGGTATGGATTTGAAGCTTGGAGGACCCTCTTCAAAAACCTTAACTGGGGCGCTCGATATTAGTGCGTGGATCAAGAGGAAAAGAGGAGGGAAGGGGTGGAGCTTTTCTGCCGTTCGAACGAAAGGGGTTATCGGGGAGAGAGACTGGCGTTGACCAATGAGAGATTTATTTATTTATTTATATATGTTTAAATTTCGAAAATACCCTCTTTCACACACGAACCCCAATTCAAACCCAATGACTATCGTTCCTAGCTAAATACCCCCATTTCGAACACAATGGTATAAGTTTCGTAGGCCCATTCGGCTGTTTCAGTCAGTTTTCCTTCAAATTAAAATATAAAACATTCAATATTCGATTTGAACGTACATTTCAATTTGCCACGGCCACAAACTGATTCGAAAAATAAATCTAGCTATGTTTTGACGATACGGTCCCAACAAAACTGGTTTCATCGAATTCTGAGACCATTTGAAAAATGGTCCATTTCTAGTCGATCTAATTTAATAGAAATCGACCAAACACATTTTCCTTTGCCACGCTCACATACTAGCTTCAAAAATCCTGAAATTTGAAACCTAGCAATAGTTTAACATCCCGGATCCAACAAAAGTGGTTTCGTCGAATTCCGAGGTCGTTTGCAAAATAGCCATTTTCACGGGCTATATAAACTCTAAAGCGACCTTTCTGAAAATTCATTTGGCCATAACTTTTGCTTCCCACTATGAAACTTCGATTTATCAGATTCGTTAGAAAGATATTCACTAATAGATTTAAATATTTTTGGTTTCGCTCAAATCCGTTTTGTTTTGCACCCGGTACAGTCAGTCAAAGTTTGAATTCAAATTTTGAAACTACTGCGCCATTTCAGGCCTTGTTTATAATTAGAATTAATTATATTCATTTTCAAATGTCAATTCAAACTTACTTTTCGTCATTATTATTAAAAATATTTAAAATCCACTAAAATAGCCAATTAATTTTTTTTTTAAATTGGTTCAGATTTTTCGGGTCGTTACAATCTCCCCCACTTAAAACTTTTCGTCCCCGAAAAGGAACAAAGTCGAAAGTGGTTTGATTAATCAACTCTACGTTCAATCTGGCTTCCATTCTCCAACTTTTTATTTTCTGAGAATTTTCAAATTCTTCAAAAATTTGGCTAACACCTGGAGTTTTCGAAAAAATTCGCCATAACCTCCTTTGTACAGGGAGGGGTTTGGAAATTTATTGGTCCGTATTAGGTACCCAATAAATCCTATAAAGCATACACATATTTATAGTGATATATTCTGGTGTTTACAGGGGAGCGTGTATAGATAATAACTCCAGAGAATAAATTCTCGTCACCCTATCAAAGCCTGAGGGAGTGTGTATTTTTAATTGCTCCAGAGAATAAATTCTCGTCACCTCGCCCCGTGTGGGAAATTAATAATCCATGTGCCGTATCTAATAACTAGAGAGACGTGATTATTGTCAACTCTAGACCCGTGTGGGGTTTTTATTAATCTGGTAATTTATCGTTACAATTTTATATGGTCCATATCAGTCATCAGTTCAACCTGTAATATATAGTCATCGCCACAAGCTCCAAATTCTTATGTGGTATATGATGAAGTATGCCTATCTTCGAGAAGTATGCCATGTAGTGTAGTTCAAAATTAATTGTTACTATCCTATGGCGACATTTATTATTACACACAGAACGACCAACACTCCGCATCCAATGGCATTCACAGAAGTTGATATAATAATATTTCTCATCCAACTCATTACGGTTTCCTATTTGTCAGGCACGCAAATAAATTCTTTACTCAACAGCTAATCCCTTTACCTGTTGAAACATATATATGCACATGTATATATTCCTATCTACTTTTATCTCAGTTCAATGTGCGATTTAATCGAATAAATTCTACCATTCATTCTCTTATTGATTAAATTAACTATCATTCTAATAATTTAATTAATCAAATCTAATATCACACAACACAAACAACAATCAAATTGTTTTTAACTTTTCAAAAATATACTAATCAATTCATGCATTCTCTTTAAATTAATCGGACTATAGAATTAAAAGTGCACATCTATGAAAAGAAAATAACAACTGGAAATCTCAAAAATGGTAAATGTACCTTGCACCGGAGTCAGTCAGAGATATCCACCCGACACTTAGGATAGGCTTTCTGAATGCTCTCCTCAGTTTCCCAAGTACAATCCCGCGGATCTCCACTCCATTGCACTTTTACTAAGTGAACCTTCTTGTTCCTCAGTTCCTTGGTTTTTTTGCCAATGATCTTTAGCGGCTCCCTTCTCATAGCCAACTCTGGAGTAATTTCAATATCTTGCTGTGCGGCCTCTTCCACAACCAAGTCTGGGTCATGAACATGCTTTCGAAGTTGAGATATGTGAAATACATCATGCACTCTATTCAACCAATCAGGCAACTGAACTCTATAAGCGAGAGTTCCAATCCGTTCAAGAATAGGAAACAGACCAATGAATTTGGGCGCCAACTTCCCAGTTTTACCGAACCGGATAACTCCTCTCATCGGGCGATACTTTCAAATATACATAGCCGCCAACAACAAACGATATATCTCTTCTTCTCTTGTCGGCATAGCTCTTCTGTCAGCTTTGAGCGGCGAGTAATCGTTTCTTAACGAAATCGACTTTGTCGGCAGCCTCGCGGATCATATCAGGTCCCAATACAAGTCTATTACCAGGTTCGACCCAACAAGCAGGAGATCGGCACGGTCTACCATACAATGCTTCGAATGGCGACATTGTCAGGCTCGCTTGGTAGCTATTGTTATATGAGAATTCAGCCAAATGTAAATGTTCTTCCCATGATCCACCGAAATCTAGAACACAAGCCCGTAATAGATCTTCTAGTATACTATTCACCCTCTTAGTTTGACCATCCGTCTGAGGATGATAAGCGGTGCTCAAGTTCAGCTTCGTTCCCAGCTCTACTTGAAATACCTCCCAGAATTTGCTAGTAAATATTGGGTCTCTATCACTAACTATGCTGATCGGTAGTCCGTGTAGTCTAACAATTTCCTTGAAATATATCTGCGCTAGACTCTGAGCAGTTCGGTTCGATCTGACAGGTATGAAATGGGCGGTCTTCGTGAAGCGATCTACGATCACCCAAATACTGTCATTTCCTTTTCTAGTTCTGGGCAAACCATCTATGAAGTCCATGGAAATATGTTCCCACTTCCAACCTGGAACGTCCAGCGGTTGCAGAATCCAGCCAGTTTCTGTTGGTCGCTTTTGACTTGATGGCAAGTGGGGCATCGACTAACATATAAAGAAATATCCCTCTTCATCGACCTCCACCAGAAAGTGCGTTTGATGTCATTATACATTTTGCTTACTCCTGGATTGATACTAAGTTTTGACTTGTGACATTCATCCAGGACTTCCTTTCGGAGCTCAGAAATGTTAGGAACACAGATTCGACCCTTTAGCCTTAGAATCCCTTCATTATCAACCTGAAAACTCGAGGGTTCGCCTTTCTGAATTATCTCTCTGATCTTCTGAATGAAGTGATCATCCCTCTGAAGAGCAGATATTTTATCTATCAATCAAGTCGTGATAATAAAACTGGCGATCATTACATTCTTTTGGCTTAACGCATCGGCCACGACATTGGCTTTCCCTGGAGTGTATAGAATCTCAAAATCATATGCTGCAAGGAACTCTAGCCAACGTTGCTGCCTCAGATTCAAGTCTTTCTGCGTGAACAGATACTGTAACGACAGGTGATTTGTAAACAGTTCGAATTTCTCACCTAGAAGATAGTGTCTCCAAATTTTCAAAGCGAATACGATTGCCAACAACTCCAGATCATGAGTTACGTAATTCTTTTCATGTGGCTTCAGTTGACGGCTAGCATAAGCAACCACTTGACCTCTTTGCATTAACACTGCACCAAGGCCTTCTCTAGGGGCATCCGTCCAGACTTTCAAGTTTTGATTGCCGTCAATTATCGTTAATACTGGAGCCGTTGTTAATCTTAACTTTAGCTCCTCAAAAGCCTCCTCACATTCTGGCGTCCACTTGAATTTTGAGTGCTACTTTGTAAACTTCGTTAAGTGACTAGATATCTTCCAAAAATCTTTAACGAACTTCCGGTAATAACTAGCCAATCCAAGAAAATTTTGGACTTCGGTGGGAGTACTAGGCTTTTTCCAATTTTGAATAGCTTTGATTTTACTTGGATCTACATCAATTCCTTCTTTCGATACGACGTGGCCAAGAAATTTCACTTCATCTTGCCAGAATATACATTTGGACAGTTTGGCTGTCAGCACATTCCTTCTCATAATTTCTAGAACCTGCCCCAAATGGTTTTCATGTTCGGCCTTGGTGTAACAACCCGAATTTTTATAACATGTTAAATTCATAAATCAAGGCAGAATGAAATTTTATAAATAAGAATCAGGGGAAACGGGTTGTGCCATTACGTTCGTCTCGGAATTCTACATGAAATCGAGTCTGAGTTTTCGAAAATCGGTGTCCGTATGACCAAGATATGACCCTCCGAAGTTTCAGGAATTTAAATAAAATAAAACACCTCGAAAATAAAGCCAGAAATTCGAAATTCAAACCCAGAGAAGGCTGGCGGGAAAATTCCCTCCCATGTACCCAGGTCGACTGGGGAGTCGACCCCCCCAAGCCAGGTCGACTAGGGAGTCGACTGGGGTGTCGACCTCCCCATGACCAGGTCGACTGGGGAGTCGACATGGGGGTCGACCTGCCTCCCAAAACTATTTCCTGAGACAGATGCATTCTGATGTATTTAGACTTGTTTCATGACCAGATTCATCTGCCTAACCCTATATAAGCAGCCCCCTAGCCTCATTCTCTCCACACCATTTTTTCTGTCCTTATGATGCTTCTAAGATAATCAAAATATTAAGATAAAAAGGAAGAAAAAAGGACTGCTTCTTCTCCATCAAGACTACACTTAGAGATTTGCAAATTGGGGGATTTCAATTAGAACACGATCAATCAAATAGAGATTCAACAATCAAATTCTGCTTTCTAATTCTCGATCCACGCACTGTAAGTTCAAGTTACTTTTTTAGCTGTAAACTTAATATCCATGTTGTAAATTGGAATTGGATCTATGTATGGTAATTGATTCGTATCTATTCTTGTTCATCTTGGATTTTGACTTTCGTGAATATTGCTTTGGACCTATTCATGTTGTAAATCAAACTCTCTCGTGTCTATAACCTTAACATGCATATGACGTTGAAACTATTGTTAATGGCCAAGGACTATGACTGTGAACATAAGACTACGCCTATGCCTATGACTGAGAACATAAGATTATGCCTATGACTGTGAACATAAGACTATGCCTATGCCTATGACGGTGAACATAAGACTATTGCCTATGACTATGACAAGGACAATGGTGACTAATCACCTATGACTCTGTACTATGAGAATTATTACCTATGATTATGAACATAAGGCTATTATCTATGACCATGACTTTGAAACTATTTCTGTTAATTGCCTATGACTATTGCCTAGAACTATTTTGGATAATTAACCATGACTATTGTGATTAATCGCTTATGGTTCTTAATTATGAGATTTCTACCTATGACCATGACTATGACTATTGGGGTTAATTACCTAAAACTATTATAGTTGATTGTTCATGCCCATAGTTGAAACACATGTTGTACACCGAATTTGCAGTTTGTTGGATCTCATACCTAGGGTGTGACTTGCTTAGTTTATTCGCTATTATGTACGCCAAAACCATTGGATCCATTATCCTTGTATTTGGCTTGCTTTTGCATACCTATTCTTTTATGTCAAGGTTTTATCAGGACTATCGCCTTATTCTGCTAGATTTGAAAACCCTGTTAATTTCTATATGCCAGTGATGTTGTAACCGATTTCCTCAGGTTATATCATGCAAGTCTTGTAATCTCTTTTATCGCTTTATGCTTGTCCCTTCTGCCTATCATAGTTTTGATGTTATTCCCTTTATCTCTAGAATTAGTTTTGCTTGTAATTTAGGTCGATTAACATTTACATGCGATTGGAATACGATTTGGGTAAATTAGGCAAAACATGAACTGGTTGTAAACATGAATCATGAACTTGATAATAGGCATAAGTTGAAACATGAAACTTGACACGAACTTGACATGAAACTTGAACATGGTCATGACACTAGAATGAACTTGAAAATGGCCAACTCGAGGTTGGGTTGAGTTTGCAGTGTAAATCTGCCCGGAACCGCCCGGCAAATCCAGTTACTGCAAACAATAGGATCCAATGTGAGTAGTTGGTCATATCTCACTTGAAACCCGAGGTTAGACTGAGTTGTGGTGTAAATCTGCCCGGAACCGCCCGGCATATCCAGTGACCACAACAACAGGTCTAATGTGAGAGGTTAGGGTGCATTAATGAATTAATGCCACATGATAGGGTTAAGTCATGAACATGAAAGACAATACTTAACCAACTTGAGACATGATTGGTAGGGTTAGGTCATGAACTTGAACGACAACACCTAACCAACTTGACACGTGAATTGTCGGGCTAAGTCACGAACTTAAATGACAACACTTAGCCAACTTGATATACTAGACTGATGGGGTTAAGTATCGAATTTAAATGACAACACTTAACCTACTAGACGTGAACCCTAGTTACGCGGTCCGTTTCAGCAGTAACCCACTAGATATATCACGGTACCCTGGAACTAGGCAGGATGGGGCACGATTACTGGGCTGATTGTAAGCGACCAGAACGACGGATGTGTAGGTGCGCCAGTGTAGGTTCTAACGGAGTGTGGGCGTGCACAAACTCCGGAGCATAAAAAGCAGGCATTAGGCATCAGTAGGTTTATCTGTGCATTCTTGATTCGTGTCGGTGGTTGGCACCATAGGGCTTGATACACTCTATGGTGGACCTAGCACAGGTGACTACATTCGTGATTGGGCCGTATGACACAGAAACACAACGAGCTAGAACTTGTAGGGAGCCGATCGATTAGTGGATCGTTCCGTTGGACCCAGTAATGGGTCATTCACGATTTTGGGCCAAGGGATTATTTCATGATTAATACTTGACATGGGTTGGGCTACTAGTACAGTTGGTGAAGCGAACCTTGAACATGCAATGCTATACTTGTCCTATACTTGATACATCATGTTATCTTAGTCTATCTTATCCATCTTGACATCGTACTTATGTTTACTTTCAGTTTATACATGTCATGTTACCTTTACCTGTTTTTATGATGAAAGTCACTTGGACTTACCAGTCTTTATGACTGACCCGTTTTCTTTCGCCTCTTTTTCTTTCGTTTCCCCCCAGGTTCTTATGGAGGAAACTCTAGCACTTAGCTTGGATTCTGCTTGCTTTCCGTCAGCTCATGTACGGTTTGGTCTTGAGCTATGCTATGGCTGCATGTCTTCTATTTTTGGGGAATAATTTACTTTAGTTATTTTTAAGTTTATGCTTCTTTATTTAGAACTTGATGCAATGGAATAACGGCAACTTGTACTTTGGATATATGAGGTTTTGACTCTTTTCTTGAAAGTAATAAGATTTGGTTTTTAATTTCTACCGCTACTTTATTTATGTTCTGTCTTGTGATATCTATGTGAATGTTTACCTAGATAATGCTCCACTAAAACTAGTGCATTCCCTTTGTGAGTGACCCTAGCGGAGGTGGGGTGTTACATTTGGTATCAGAGCAGAAGGTTACCAGACTGGGCAAAAGCTTTTAAAAACCTTCTAAAACTATTTTCAAAACCGTTTATAAAGAAGCATTTTTCAAGAAAAGTTTATTTTGAAAAGGCTATTCCCCAAAAGCCATTAGCACTTCCTTTGTTTCCTCATTTAAATCTCTATCTTTTCGTTTTTTAGCATGTATGGGAATCTTAACTTTCCAGAGGGCGTGCCAATACCTGGCTGGTTCAGGAGGTACTTAGAGGCTAGGGCCAACGATGCAGGCCCAGCAGATATTCCTCCTCCAGCTGCAGCGATTCCTCCTCCTCCTCCTCGTGGAAATGCTTTCGCAAAGACGTGTAAAGACTTCAAGGATATGGGTGGAAAGGACTTCTATGGGACTGAATCCTTTGTGGAAGCGAGGAACTGGCTGAAGGAGACCGAAGATTTGTTCGTCATCTTCGAAGTTGACGATAGGCAAAAGATACAACTAGCAGTGTGGTTTCTTAAAGATGAAGCTTCGTATTGGTGGGAGGTTACCCATGCTGAGAGGCCAGTGGAAACTTGGGAAGACTTCCGGATGAGATTTGAGATGAAATTTCTCTCCCAAGCTGAAAGAAGCCGGCAGATGGAGAAGTTCCTAACTCTTAAGCAAGGAAGCATGACAATCAGGGAGTACATCAATCAGTTTAATCAGCTGGCCAGATTTGGGCTGGATTTAGTGAACACCCAACACAAGAAGGCTCTTCGCTTTGTCAGAGGTTTGAATGAGCCACTACACAGCCTTGCTATGACTCATGTACCCATGGGGGCGACCTTTGAGAGCTTGGTGGATATGGCCCTACTTCATGAAGAAGACGAGAATGGCAAGAAGGAGGTCAAGGCGAATGATTCTCAAAACAAGAAGAAAGACTCCGAGAAAGGAGGCAAGAACAACAACAACAATAATGACAACAAGACACGTGAGAAAAGAAAGTGCCACTTCTGCGGTATTGAAGGGCATATAGTCCAGGATTGTAGAAAGAAGAAGATGAAGATGGGAGCACGCTTTCAGTGTGGTGAAACTGGACATATCAGCAATAACTGCCCTAAGAAGCAAGGGCAAGCCCCGCAAGCAGGACCTTCTGGGGGTACATCTTTAACTTCTCCTCCTTGATGCTTTGTTTTATCTTGCTTATCTTCTTGATCCTATCTTGAGAACCTTAGGTATAACCATATGGATGGAAACATGTATTTGAAACATGTTATGGTTGATGTTTGCAAATGGTTGCAAGTGGTTGCTCGTGGTTGCATAACACACATTAGGCATTAGATCGGCTCAGACACATTTTCATATTGCTTATGCATGAATGTTTATACTTGTTTATGGATGAATTTGAATGTGTTATCATGTGGATGTTGCATATGGATGAATGTTTGTGCACACATATAGTGTTTATGTGACTAGGATTATTTGCATACATGTTGGATTCATGACACTAAAAATATTTTGCATTAAAAAGATCAAACAGGTCTGATCATTTGCATTAGATAAGGAACATATACACACACTTTCTGCATATGTTCATATAGCATTAGAAATCTTTTAAGGACAATGATTGCTCATGAATGATGGTTGAGTATATGGATGAGTGGATGGTAGGATATATTCTTCCTAACTTGAAGATTTCGGGGACGAAATCCTTTAGGGAGGGGAGAATGTAACAACCCGAATTTTTATAACATGTTAAAGTCATAAATCAAGGCAGAATTAAATTTTAAAATAAGAATCAGGGGAAACGGGTTGCCCCATTCCGTTCGTCTCGGAATTCTGCATGAAATCGAGTCTGAGTTTTCGAAAATCGGAGTACGTATGACCAAGATATGACCCTCCGAAGTTTCAAGAATTTAAATAAAATAAAACAGCTCGAAAATAAAGCCAGAAATTCGAAATTCAAACCCAGAGAAGGCTGGCGGGAAAATTCCCGCCCATATACCCAGGTCGACTGGGGAGTCGACCCCTCCCCCCCAGCCAGGTCGACTGGGGAGTCGACTGGGGTGTCGACCTCCCCATGACCAGGTCGACTGGGGAGTCGACATGGGGGTCGACCTGCCTCCCAAAACTATTTCCTGAGCCAGATGCATTCTGATGTATTTAGACTTGTTTCATGACCAGATTCATCTGCCTAACCCTATATAAGCAGCCCCCTAGCCTCATTCTCTCCACACCATTTTTTCTGTCCTTATGATGCTTCTAAGATAATCAAAATATTAAGATAAAAAGGAAGAAAAAAGGACTGCTTCTTCTCCATCAAGACTACGCTTAGAGATTTGAAAATTGGGGGATTTCAATTAGAACACGATCAATCAAATAGAGATTCAACTATCAAATTATGCTTTCTAATTCTCGATCCACGCACTGTAAGTTCAAGTTACTTTTAGATAAAAGCTGTAAACTTAATATCCATGTTGTAAATTGGAATTGGATCTATGTATGGTAATTGATTCGTATCTATTCTTGTTCATCTTGGATCTTGACTTTCGTGAATATTGCTTTGGACCTATTCATGTTGTAAATCAAACTCTCTCGTGTCTATAACCTTAACATGCCTATGACGTTGAAACTATTGTTAATGGCCAAGGACTATGACTGTGAACATAAGACTACGCCTATGCCTATGACTGAGAACATAAGATTATGCCTATGACTGTGAACATAAGACTATGCCTATGCCTATGACGGTGAACATAAGACTATTGCCTATGACTATGACAAGGACAATGGTGACTAATCACCTATGACTCTTGACTATGAGAATTATTACCTATGATTATGAACATAAGGCTATTATCTATGACCATGACTTTGAAACTATTTCTGTTAATTGCCTATGACTATTGCCTAGAACTATTTTGGATAATTAACAATGACTATTGTGATTAATCGCTTATGGTTCTTAATTATGAGATTTCTACCTATGACCATGACTATGACTATTGGGGTTAATTTCTTGAAACTATTATAGTTGATTTTTCATACCCATAGTTGAAACCCATGTTGTACACCGAATTTGCAGTTTGTTGGATCTCATACCTAGGGTGTGACTTGCTTTGTTTATTCGCTATTATGTACGCCAAAACCATTGGATCCATTATCCTTGTATTTGGCTTTCTTTTGCATACCTATTCTTTTATATCAAGTTTTTATCAGGACTATCGCCATATTCTGCTAGATTTGAAAACCCTGTTAATTTCTATATGCCAGTGATGTTGTAAACGATTTCCTCAAGTTATATCATGCCAGTCTTATAATCTCTTTTATCGCTTTATGCTTGTGCCTTCTGCCTATCATAGTTATGATGTTATTCCCTTTATCTCTAGAATTAGATTTTCTTATAATTTAGGTCGATTAACGTTTACATGCGATGGGAATACGATTTGGGTAAATTAGGCAAAACATGAACTGGTTGTAAACATGAATCATGAACTTGATAATAGGCATACGTTGAAACATGAAACTTGACACGAACTTGAAATGAAACTTGAACATGGTCATGACACTAGAATGAACTTGAAAATGGCCAACTTGAGGTTGGGTTGAGTTTGCAGTGAAAATCTGCCCGGAACCGCCCGGCAAATCCAGTTACTGCAAACAATAGGGTGCAATGTGAGTAGTTGGTCATATCGCACTTGAAACCCGAGGTTAGACTGAGTTGTGGTGTAAATCTGCCCGGAACCGCCCGGCATATCCAGTGACCACGACAACAGGTTTAATGTGAGAGGTTAGGGTGCATTAATGAATTAATGCCACATGATAGGGTTAAGTCATGAACATGAAAGACAATACTTAACCAACTTGTGACATGATTGGTAGGGTTAGGTCATGAACTTGAACGACAATACCTAACCAACTTGACACGTGAATTGTAGGGCTAAGTCATGAACTTAAATGACAACACTTAGCCAACTTGATATACTAGACTGATGGGGTTAAGTCTCGAATTTAAATGACAATACTTAACCTACTAGACGTGAACCCTAGTTACGCGGTCCGTTTCAGTAGTAACCCACTAGATGTATCACGGTACCCTGTAAATAGGCAGGGTGGGGCACGATTACTGGGCTGATTGTAAGCGACCAGAACCACGGCTGTGTGGGTGCGCCAGTGTAGGTTCTAACGGAGTGCGGGCGTGCACACACTCTGGAGCAGAAAAAGCAGGCATTGGGCATCAATAGGTTTATCTGTGCATTCTTGATTCGTGTCGGTGGTTGGCACCATAGGGCTTGATACACTCTATGGTGGACCTAGCACAGGTGACTACATTCGTGATTGGGTCGTATGACACAGAAACACAACGAGCTAGAACTTGTAGGGAGCCGATCGATTAGTGGATCGTTCCGTTGGACCCAGAAATGGGTCATTCACGATTTTGGGCCAAGGGATTATTTCATGATTAATACTTAACATGGGTTGGGCTACTAGTACAGTTGGTGCAGCGAACCTTGAACATGCGATGCTATACTTGACCTATACTTGATTCATCATGTTATCTTAGTCTATCTTATCGGTCTTGACATCGTACTTATGTTTACTTTCAGTTTATACATGTCATGTTACCTTTACCTGTTTTTATGCCGAAAGTCACTTGGACTTACCAGTCTTTATGACTGTCCCGTTTTCTTTCACCTCTTTTTCTTTCGTCCCCCCCCCCCCCCAGGTTCTCAGGGAGGAAACTCTAGCACTTAGCTTGGATTCTGCTTGCTTTCCGTCAGCTCATTTACGGTTTGGTCTTGAGCTATGCTATGGCTGTATGTCTGCTATTTTTGGGGAATTATTTACTTTTGTTATTTTTAAGTTTATGCTTCTTTATTTAGAACTTGATGTAATGGAATAATGGCAACTTGTACTTTGGATATATGAGGTTTTGACTCTTTTCTTGAAAGTAATAAGATTTGGTTTTTAATTTCTACCGCTGCTTTATTTATGTTCTGTCTTGTGATATCTCTGTGAATGTTTACCTAGACAATGCTCCACCAAAACTAATGCATTCCCTTTGTAAGTGACCCTAGCGGAGGTGGGGTGTTACACTTGGATTTAGAGAAGATTAGAATATCGTCCATAAAAACCAGAACAAACTTATTCAAAACCCTACTGAACACTCTACTCATCAAATCGACGAAGTATGCTGGAGCGTTACATAAGCCGAACGACATTACTAACCACTCGTAGAATAAGTCTGGATCTCTGAATGCTGTCATAGGAACACGCTCTTCGGCAATTCGAAGCCGATGTAAGCCGATGGAAGCCTGATCAGCCCCTTCCATACAAGCTGTCGAGTTTGATTGTCTAGTTCTTCTTTCTCCTTTAAAGTCATTCTCTGAATAGCGTGCACTACCGGCCTTGTGTTCAGAATTAAAGCGATCTTGAAATCAATTTCTCTCTACGGAGGCAAGCTGACAACTTCTTCGAACACATCGACATAATTCTTCACGATAGGAATATCTTTGATGAGGTCGGGAACATTCTCTATGACTACAGGGATATTTTCTATTTGAGCAGGAGAAACATCTAGAGCCGACCAAAAGTCTTTTCTATTTGAGTTCGGGCCTTCACATGATATGGTTATATAATTCCCGGATTTAATCTTTGCCCTAACAACTCTCTCGGCGCATCTAACCTCAGCTTCATATTTGGTCAACCAGTCTAACCCCAAGATAAGATCGAATTCAGTAAAGTTCATGACGATGGAGATGGTAGGGAACTTATAACAGGAAAAAGAGATAGGTGCCGCACAAACCCAACTGAGATTGAGGGAACCCCCAACCGGATTATGGACAGTCATTGGTTCCTTGAGCTTCTTCAAATTCAAATCCAGTTTCTTAACCGCATTCTTTGCAATAAAGCTTCACGATGCGCCTGTATCAAACAGTACTTTAACTGGAATGTTTTTGACATTAAGTGTGCCTTCTAAAACATCAGGCCTTCCCTGACTAGCTGAGGGCTCAGAAGTTTCTGCTACTTCATTTACATGTACTGTTTCAAATTCCTTTGATAGCTGGCAATTTTTTGAAATATGACCAGTCTGATGACACTTATGGCATCCTCTATTTTCTTGAAGCTTCTTCTTGGATTTAAACCCCTTCTTTCTTCGTTTGTTCCAAGATTTGCAACTTATCGCCAAATGTCCTGGTCTATTGCAGCTTGAGCCTGTGGCAGTCGTTACTGGTTCTTTCTCAAATTTAGCCCTTTTCCTCTTGGCACTGGGCTTCTTATCGACCTCCGACATCGTACTGGCCTCAGGACGATCAGTTTCAGACTCGCTTTATTACTAGAACCGACTTCCTCTTCGTAACGTAACATGCCTTTCTTGTCAAGATCTTCATACTGATAAGCCATGTATATCATTTCAGAAAAAGGAAGCTTCACATTCCTCATTACACTATTTTGATATTTTCTTTGAAGCCCGATGATAAATCTCAGATTCTTTCTCTTCGGATTTTGAATTAGATGAGGGGCAAAGTGAGAAAGTTCATTGAATTTATTATGATATTCTGGAATAGTCATATCTCCTTGTATCAGATAAGAGAATTCATCACATAACCGCTCAGTTGCTTCTGGAGGAGTAAATCTTTCTAGGAAAATCACTTTGAATCTATCCCATGATCACACCTTCTGGATTATTCTTAATAATTGAATCCCACCAGAACAAGGCTTCGTCTTTGAGTGCCCAAGAAGCCAATAATCTTTTTTGGTCATCTCTTAGCTTTAATCCTTCAAAGATTTTCTCAGCCGAACGAATCCAAGCTTGTGTTTTCATAATAGATTCTTCGCCCGAGAACGGTATTCCACCCATATTTCGATACTTAATTAATAGGGCCTCAATATCTGAATATGCATTCCTTCTGTTTCTAACACTCATTTTCTAGTACTTCTGCAAATAGCAGATCAAGTGTCAGGTCAACAGAAAAGATATTTCAAAACATAGAAACATATACTTGAATGTAAATGTATCTATCGAGGAGTTATTTCATTCTGCTACTCATACTAGGATATTACTGATCCTATCTGTAATGAGTTACTCTTCCTAGAACACTACTGGCTCTATTTATGATGAGTTCGTTAATATGTTATATTCCAGCACTAAGCTTAACCAAAGCTCTGATACCACCTTGTGACGACCCCAAACCCCGTATTGACGGTGGCAAGGGTAATCTTCGGAATATAACACATAAACAGATAATAGCAGAACAGAAATAAATAAATACACCAGATAATGAACAAATAATACACTGGATAAACGAAATCATCAGAGTTACACAGTATACAGGATCATACTAAGTACAAATACGGTTCAGCTATACATAAATGTCTACAGCGGAAAACAATACATAATGTACAATAGGACCTGAACAACATAAAAAGAGATAAATGATAGAATCCATCTTCAGCTCCAGCTATCCCGAAAGAGCCGGCTAAAATCTGAAGACAAGGCTGCATGTGTAGAAAAATGGGCACCCGAGTTTGCAAGTGAAACAAACTACGAGTCAGTCATGAGACTGGTACGAGAAATCTACTTAACACATTTATAATATGGCTAATCACAGGACCACGCCACTTTCGCGGAACGGGTTCACTCCATCGGATTGCCACTGCTTTAAAACAAGTAAGTCTTTTAAAACATCGCAATGCTTTTTATAAAAATGAAGCCATTATAAGACTCAGTTCCCATCACAGAATGCAACGCAAACTGGAGGATAGAGTTTTACCTTATAATGGCCTAAATATGCTTGATACGAATAAAACAAAAGAATTTGATATTATTACTAGTGTTTATAGGTTTCAAAAACAATTTCAATCATAACAATCAATCATAGACGGCATGGGTACCATATATCATGTCGCCATAGATATCTACAATCAAAACCGCACAGTGTCGTATTTGGAAATTGGATTTCTATCATGAACCAAGGCAAAAGATAGTCCTTATCGACTTCGAGACGCTCTAGCCCGCCCCTCAGGACCCCGACTCAGGTGGGCCCCTGGATCGTCAGGGCCGGTCCACCGATGTGGATTAAAATTCCTGAACACTGCGTTTCCCCGCCCTTTGGGGCGTAAGGGAGCCAACGAATGACTCCATCGGTCCTGGATCGACTGATACAACCGAGGCGCCTCGCAACAGCAACAACCACATAGGTGAAAATAATACAAATGTCAGCCAGTTCAAGCACCAACACCACCTCTAACTAGAAAGAAATGCATGTCCTCTCCCGTTTCTGGTTCATACCGGGGTGTGAGGTTCGCGAATTCACGTTATACACAAAGCTACGCCACACAGGCGGTGCTTTGATCATCAACCACCAGACTTTGCTTTTCAACAGAAGCCCGGATCACTGCATCTTAGCATGCCACATAGGCAATTCACACCGTGCAACTGATGGCTATCAATTACACAAAATGAATTCCACTGTCAGACACACAGTCCATTTACAAGTCCGTTCTGGGTCTGAATGAAACTGGGGGCACTATATACCTCGCAAACCCATCGATCCCCACGTACATCTGGATGATCACCACTCATTATCCATATTTCGGGATGCCTCCCAATCAGGACATCAGTTACCATCCAAACGAGGTGAAGATCTCCGGTCTTCGACCACCGTCTTCATCTTCGATTTCTTATCGTCGATTCAGTTATTCAGAATGGGATAAACCCGGTCTTTCTGAGCAACTCGCGTATAAAATAAACAAGTGCTACATAAACACGACATACGCTTTATTCCAGTTCATTAGTCACTAACCGTAAACCGGTAGGAGAACGATTTCCCAAATATTAACCCCGAAGGCCGAAACCAACATCAGATCAAAACCCAGGAAACCATTCGACTTAGCCAACCTTCAGTTAGTTTCTAAATTTCACATTCCATATCGTTTATAATATTTTATAACGATTTATCGCTATTTTTATTTATTTAAAAATAGCCAATTTATTCAAACGACGCTTCAGGCCATAACGCGGCCGTGGCGCTGTTTTTCTTCAGATTTGATTTACACATATCTGAAAATCTACCGTTGGATCTTCACAAAATTTATATCATTAGGAAGATCTTTTCAAAATGAATCCAACGGTTCCAGTTTTGGGAAAATCCGACGGTCGGATCTCCCGGTATACTCGTTAGAAGTTTCGATTTCAAAATACGAACAGCAGCGTCGTTATTCGATTTAATTTAATTATATATATATATATATATATAATCGATTCTGGCGCTGTTTTTCTTCAGATTTGAATTAAACATTCCAGACAATCCAACCGTTAAATCTTTACAAAGTCGGTGTCGTTGGAAAGATATTTCCAAAGCAAACCCAACAGTTTTGGTTTCAGGAAAATCCAATGGTCTGATCTCCCGCACTAATCGTTTGAAATCACGGTTTCAAAACACGAACAACAGCTTTGTTATTCGATATATTTTAATTATATATATATATATATATAATCGATTCTTCGATTTCAAAACTATATACTTTTCATACATTTGATAAAAATGATATTTTTATCCAACTGACATTCACTTCGACATTTCACTATTTTTAACAACTCATGTATATAGTAAAAATGTGATTTTTATTGTTAAACGATTTATTTCAAAACACGACTATTTTATATAGTTCATATAGATGATAAAAATATGATTTTTATTATAAAACAATTTATTTTAAAACACGAATACCATTCAACACATGAATTTCTATTCAACACATGAATGTTTTCTATTGTTTGTATATATATAGTAAAAATGTGATTTTTTATTGCAAAACAATTAATTTCAAAACACGACTATTTTATATAGTTCATATAGATGATAAAAATATGATTTTTATTATAAAACAATTTATTTTAAACACGAATACCATTCAACACATGAATTTCTATTCAACGAATGAATTTCTATTCAACACATGAAAGGTTTCAACATATGAAAATAATTTCAACAAATGAAAATAATTCTAACACATGAATATTTCAGAAAATTTCGGCAGCATAACGGCAGGGTAGTTAAAACCGGGGTTGTCCCTAGTACGGCTCCTTGCTCTACCTTAAAGCCTCGCAGCTTTTGACAATGGGTATTTCATGCATCTAGTTCGCACGCAGGCGGCATGTATATTTTTCTCATTTCCACAAACTAATCCTATGTGGTTTCAACCAAATAATTCTCAACCACAAACGGGTATTTTTCAACCACAATCAATCAATTTCAACCACAAACAATTTTAATCAACCTTTCGTAATCAAACAATTTTCACACCAATCACAACCAATAAATATCGTCCATGGTTTGTGGACGAGGGGCGTATATATATATATATATATATATATATATATATATATATATATAAAAGCATTTCACTTCTATTTCAACACATATGTAATTTTTACAACGCATATATAACTTATATATCGAACATACAACTTATACAACGCTTATACAAGAGGTGTACAACGCTTATATAACTCATACATCGACTATATAATTTATACATCGTCGTTTTCCATTCGTTTATAATTTAGAAATCTCACATTGGGTTCCACTCCACCAAAAATAGCAGAAGGCTCAGAAAAATATGCGGTCTCTTCTAGAATGTGGAAGACGTCCACAATAGTCCATTGTCTTTTGTTTCACGAAATTTCATCAAGAAATGAAAAAGATATGATTTTTACAGTGAAATCAAAAACCGTAGCGCTTTAAAGTGCTATAATATAGTTTATTTAAAATAGGACGTTACCTCCTTTTAAATCTTCAAAACTAGGTTTGCAAATAACCTTCAATCCGTCACACGAGGGAGCGATCGGGTTTCACCACAGTGTAGAGCTCCGAGAGAGCTTCCTGGTGGTCCCCACCTTGCTGAACTCGAACGCACGGTGGTGGAGGATTTTGACGCGAGGCGGCTCCACTTTGCAGGCGCGGTTCTCGAAGTACACGAAGCGAGGGGGCGAAGGTGGTATGGATTTGAAGCTTGGAGGACCCTCTTCAAAAACCTTAACTGGGGCGCTCGATATTAGTGCGTGGATCGAGAGGAAAAGAGGAGGGAAGGGGTGGAGATTTTCCGCCATTCGAACAAAAGGGATTATCGGGGAGAGAGAGTGGCGTTGACCCATGAGAGATTTTTTTTATTTATATATGTTTAAATTTCGAAAATACCCTCTTTCACACAGAACCCCAATTCAAACCCAACGAATGTCGTCCCCAGCTAAATACCCCCATTCCGAACACAATGGTATATGTTTCGTAGGCCCATTCGGCTGTTTCAGTCAGTTTTCCTTCAAATTAAAATATAAAACATTCAATATTCAATTTGAACGTACATTTCAATTTGTCGGGGCCACAAACTGATTAGAAAAATCCCAGAAAAATAAATCTAGCTATGTTTTGACGATACGGTCCCAACAAAACTAGTTTCGTCGAATTCTGAGACCGTTTGAAAAATGGCCCATTTCTGGTCGATCTAATTTAATAGAAGGGAAATCGACCAAACACATATTCCTTTGCCACGCTCACATACTAGCTTCAAAAATCATGAAATTTGAAACCAAGCAATAGTTTAACATCCCGGATCCAACAAAAGTGGTTTCGCCGAATTCCGAGGTCATTTGCAAAATGGCCATTTTCACGGGCTATATAAACTCTATAGCGACCTTTCTGAAAATTCATTTGGCCATAACTTTTGCTTCCCGCTATGAAAATTCGATTTTTCAGATTCGCTAGAAAGATATTCACTAACAGATTTAAATATTTTTGGTTTCGCTCAAATCCGTTTTGTTTTGCACCCGGTACAGTCAGTCAAAGTTTGAATTCAAATTTTGAAACTACCGCGCCATTTCAGGCCTTGTTTATAATTAGAATTAATTATATTCATTTTCAAATGTCGATTCAAACTTACTTTTCGTCGTTATTATTTAAAATATTTATTTTAAATATATAAAATCTACTAAAATAGCCAATTAATTTTTTTTAAATTGGTTCAGATTTTCTGGGTCGTTACTTTAAACTTTTGAAATTCAAGATTTAAATTTCAAAACTGGTTAGATATGTCGACATGTATTTTTTTGTATGTTGACATACTAGGCTTATTTCAAAAAGGAAATTGGATTTATTTGTTTTGAAATATATTATCGATTTATATTTCTGGTTTAACAATTTCCTGAAATAATTCTAATCCTAATAAGCGCTCAAACTATTTTATTAATTTATTGTTTATTTAATATTATATTATTATTTTGAATTTCAAAATTGAATTTCTAATTTCAAAATTTTGTTTTTAACGTTTTAAATTTAAACCAAAACAAACAAACAAACAAAGCAACCATTCAACCAAATAAAATTAAAATTTAATTAATGCATACCCGATTTTTTGATCCTTTTCTTCCTGATTTTCTGAACTTTGAATTGCTGTAAAGTATATATTTGTATTTTCGGTTTCTGGTTCTTCATCACTTGATGACGAATCTGAATCATCTAATGTTGCTGTGTATGCTTTCTTTCTTTTCCTTGATGAATTATTGTTGTTCGTTTGTTGAGTAGATTTTTCTGGATATGGACACATTTTCTTTATATGACCAAGTTTGTTGTAGTTAAAACATCGACCATCGTTAATTTTTAATTTCCTTGATTATAACTCTTCCTTCTATATTTTAGAAATTTTCTAAAGTGATTTGTCATGAGTGCTGTTGTAATAACCCGAAAATCTGGGCCAGTTTAAAATTTTTATTTTGGCAATTTTAGCGAATTTTGAACATTTAAAATGAATTATTTTAAATAATAACGACGAGAAATTTATTTTGAATAGAATTCGAACGTATATATTATATACGTCATCGTTAGAATATAAATAATTATATATAATTATAAATAGAATTGAAAATGGCGCGGTAGTTCGATAATTCGATTTCAAACTTCAATTGAATGTACCGGGTGCAGAATAAACCGGATTTTAGTGAAACCAAAAATATTAGAATCTATTTGATGATATCTTTCGAACGAATCCGGAAAATCAAGATTTCATAGCGGGAATCAAAAGATATGTCCAGTTGAAAATTCTGAATAGTCGCTATGGAATTCAGGCCCTTAAAAATGGGAATTTTGCAAATGACCTCGGATTTCGACGAAACCACTTTTGTTGGGTCTGTGATGTAAAGTTATTGCTAGGTTTCAAATTTCATAGTTTTTCGAATCAATAGGTGAGCGTGGCAAAGGAAAACGTGTTTTGACCATTTCAGTTGATTTTAAACGACTGGAAAATGGCCATTTTTCCAACGGTCTCGGAATTCGACGAAACTAGTTTTGTTAGGACCGTATCGTCAATACGAAGCTAGAAAATATTTTTCTGGAATTTTTCGAGTTAGTATGTGACCCCAGTAAATTGAAATGCGCATTCAAATTCAATATATAGAGTTATATTTTGATTTTGACGGAAACTGATCGAAACAATCGAATCAACCTACGATACATATCCCATTGTGTTCGGAATGGGGGTAATTAGCTAGGGACGACAGTCGGTGAGTTCGATTTCGAGTTCGAAATAAAAAGTTGCTTTTTGGAATTAAATAATTAAATAATTATATAAAGTCAAACCCCCCATTCAATTTAGTTGAATCAGAAAAAAAAGAGAAAAACTCCGTCGCCTCTGGATCCACGCCGCCCTAGGGCATCACCGCGCCTCCAGGAGGGCGCGTCGCCCACCGCGCCGCTTCAGGCGTGGGCCCCCCTTCTCGCGCCCTAATCAGCAACCGCCGCTTCCCCCTGTTCGCGACCCCCCTGCTGCTGCCGCGGCCTCTTCTTCTTCTTCCTCCACACCACGCCGCCTTCTCCTCCTTTTACAGTTCTAATCGCGAATCCCAAGCGCCACGTCGAACCTCATGGACCCCCCCTCCGCCTGCCGCCTGCACCGCTCTCCGCCCATCAGCACCCCCACGGTGTCGCCAACCCCACCCGCTTTAGCCTGTAAGTTTTATTTTGTTCGCTGCTTTGTTTTATTTATTTAAAGTAATTAAAAATAGGGTTTTTTTAGTGATCTAAATTCAGTATATATATATATAAACATTGTTTGATTTCAGTTTTAATCACACAAAGATAGGATTTTTAGTGTTATAAAAATCCGATTTTCCAGTTTGGAAAGTTTAGATATTTTTAAAAGTGAAAAGACGATATTTTTAAAAGTGAAAAGATGATATTTTTAAAAGTGAAAAGACGATATTTTTAAAAGTGAGAAGACGATATTTTTAAAAGTGAAAAGACGATATTTTTAAAATAGAAAAGATTAGATTTTTAAAATTGAAAAGGCGAAATCTTTATCTATATAATAGCGGTGTAAAAATAGGATTTTTATATATTGAATAACGAAGTAAAAATTCGATTTTTATATATTGAATAGCGAAGTAAAAATTCGATTTTTATATATTGAATAGCGAAGTAAAAATTCGATTTTTATATATTGAATAGCGAAGTAAAAATTCGATTTTTATATATTGAATAGCAAAGTAAAAATTCGATTTTTATATATGTAGTGGCTACGGGCAACGAAGATGACAAAAGGCGGGAACGACAAGATTTTCTGCAAATGAAGTGTCGTGGAGTTGGAATAGCTATCGGTGAGAATTTCTCACCTTTCAATTTCATTTTCTAGTTATATATATATATATATACTAGGATGCAGACGGTGCTTAGTAGCACCCGACACAATCGTCCACAGACCATGGACTTGTTTGTTTGGCAGTGTAGTTGGTTAGATTATTTGGGTTGAATTGAATTGTTTGGTGAAATGAAATTAATTTGATTGATATGTGAATGGCGTGGGCCTTCACTAGACTGGGAATAAGGCTAGGCCTCGTCCCGTTTCCAGTATCGTGCCGTTATGCCGCCGAAATTTCCTAAAATAAATTAGAAAAATAAAAATATCATTTTATTTGATAAACGAAATGAATAGAAATTCATGTGTTAAAATAAAATATATTATCGTTAAAAATATAATTTTTAACGTGAAAGTGAATAAATAAATATTTATAAACAAATTGGCCGATTTGTTTATATACACTGATTTGACTGATATTGATTGGGTCGATAAATTTTACACATCGCCGAACTGCACAACTAAAATCTGTGTTTGATTGTTTGAAACCCCACACGGGTGTTGGGATGAAATTTGAAGTTCACTCATCCTGATTGATTAAATATGTCGATCGATTGATTGACAGGCTGTTATAAGCGTTAGATATCTATATTTGATGCTTATACAGTGTAGTGCACTTTGTTTGATGGTTGATTATTTTTCAATGCTATTATATACATGTGTTGTATGGAATCCATATAATTAACATTATATGGTGATTGATTGGGCCTCATTCCAATCGGGAAAATAATGAATATTATAAAAGAAGATTCATGTGTTGAATATAAAAATAGTCATGTGTTGACGATGTTCCTGAGTTGAAAATATTTATGTATTGAGTAAAATATTTTAATAATAAAATTCACATCTTTATCATATTTAAAATTAGAACTACTTTACGATGGAGTCTAATTAAAATCAAACGATAGATACCATAGTTTTATAAAATATTTTACATAACAAAAATAGTCGTGTGCTGAAAGAAATATAGATTCATGTATTGAATAGAATAAATATTCATTTGTTGAATAGAATAAAGAAGTTTTTGAAAAATATAAAGCCGTGTGGATTAGAGATGCGCTATTTTGACGTGAATGATATTTATATCGATTTTATTCGTTTTACAATGAATATTGAAAAGTGATTTCAAAATCTGATATTTTGAAATGAAATTCAAATTGAATTAGATAAAAATTCAAATTGAAATTTTATTGAATCAATTTGAATTGAATAGAAAATGAATTCGATTCGAATTGAATAGAAAACGAATTAGAATTTGAATTGAATAGAAAGTGAATTTGAATAAAATAGAAATGAATTCAAATTGAATTAAATTGAATTGAATTAAAACGAATTGAAATCGTCTTGAATGGAATTTAAAACGAACTGAAATTGAATTGAAATCAATTTGAAACGAATTCGAATTGAATCAAATAGAAGGTAAATTCAAATTGAATTGAATTGAAACGATATAGAATTTGAATTGAATTGAAACAAATTTGAATTCGAATTAAATAAAATTGAAATGAATTCGAATTGAATTGAAATCAAATCGATTTGAAATCAAATCGATTTGAAATTGAATATAGTGTTGAAATGGTTTTGAAAACGAATTTAAAACGATTTATAAAATACGTTTTAAAAAGGAAATCGACGATATATATATATATATATATATATATATATATATATATATATATTATATAATGGCCTGAATAGAACACGCCGCGCCGCGGCAGTTCGTGAATTTCGATCATTGACTTCGAATTGACATTACGGGAGATCCGACCGTCGGATTCTCCTAAAACCGGAACCGTTGGGTTCCTATCGAAAAGAGCTTTCCGATGAATATTAGAAATTTGAAATCTAACGGTTGGATTTGGAATTATGTCCAAATCAAATTCAAAAAAGGTCGCTGTAAGTGCAGTTCGATGGCCGTTGATGGTACGGGCCTTGATAAAATTATTAAAAATATCTATAATTTGTGTAAAATCATAATATATGGATTGGAAAGAATTGAGCTGGAGAATTCCACATTTGAAAAGATAAAAATAGATTTTTATCGAAATAAACTAGTTTTGAACTAGAATTAAAATCAATTTATTTTTGAAATAAATAAATTGAATTTGAAAGTGATTTTAAAAATAATCAATATTCCCAATACGTGGATTGGACTGGAGTTGAATCGAAATTATCTTCGGGATATTTCGATGTTGGATTTCGTGACTATACAAATATTGTTATGGGGATTTGAAAGATATATTTTATATCATTATTTCCAATACGATATTTGTTGGTTTCAGAATTTGATATTGAATATAAGCCGATATATTTTCTATTCAGAGCCTTGTATTTAATATCAAATGTGATTTTGGTTTATCGTGAATCGTGTTTTAGATGACATTGGTTCTTTACCCCAGTTAAAGGCAAGAGGTTGATTTTTGAAAGGATTAAAACTAAGTGGAGTTCTAATGAATCTTTAATTAGATAGAAGTGTAAAATGATAATTTAAATTATCAAATTTGAAAGGTGATCGAGAATGGAGTACACCAGTTTTGCTCCAAAGAGATAGTTAAATCTTTAATTAGATTTGAACGTGGGATGGTAATTAATTTTACCGATAACACCGTGGTGTTAGATATGGAGTATTACCAATTTTTCTCCATGGGATATATAGGTTGGGATTGGGAAATAAAATAAATAATTACTTCGGTGTGGTTCGTTAATCCCGACTGGTTTGAAGTGAAATCCAAAGAAAGATTAAAGAATAAATTTAGAAGAATTTATCTTTGATAAAATTAATGGGAACCTTTCCCTAAGAATGTGATTTTGTGAATAAAAGAATATTCTGAATTGGAATGAGGTGTTTGTGTAACATTTGTTTATCATGCACGTGGGTTATTCAGAAAGGCCGGGTTTATACCCATTCTGAATAACCGATTCGACGAGATGTCGAAGATGAAGACGGTGGTTGAAGACCGGAAGTCTTCACATCGTTTGGGTGATTACTGATGATCTCGATTGGGCTGTACACCCAAGATGAGGGAAATAGTTGGTGATCGTCTAGACGTACTTGGAGATGGATGGATATGCGAGGAAAGTGCCACCGGTTTCGTTCAGACCCAGAACGAACTTGTAAATGGATTGTGTGTCTGACATTGAATTTTATTCTGTGTTGATTGATCTCTATTAAATATACATCTGTTTGGCGGCGGAGAATTTATTCTCTTGCTTAACGCCCTTCTCTGAGACGTACGAGCTCAGAGGTTGTATATCGATGGACATCAGTCGCATGGAGTGAATTGCCTGTGTGGCACGCGTAAGTGGCAATTGATCAAGGCTTCTGTTGAAAAGCAAAGTCTTGTGGTTGATGATCAAAGCACGGCCTGTGTGGCATAGCTTTGTGTATAACGTGAATTCGCGAGCCTCACATCTCGGTATGAGTCAAAAACGGGATAGTGACTACAGGGAGAGCACGACGTTTCTTTCTAGCTAAGGTGGTGTCAGTGACCTACCAGCCCTGACATTTATATACTTTTCACCTGTGTGGTTGTTGGATACGAGGCGCCTCAGGTATAGGTCTGTAAGGACCGGGAAACGTGTGTTCAGGAATTGCCAATCCTCAAAAGTAAAAGAGGACCGGCCCTGAAGATCCAAGGATCATAGTGGGGTCCTGGGACATTTGCTAGAGTGTCTCGAATCGGAGAGGAGCTTGCCCCTTTGCCTCGGCTCATGACGGAAATCCAATTTCCAATACGTGATATTGCGGTTTTAATTGTAGAACTAGTATGGCGACATGATATATGGTACCCATGCCGTCTATGATTGATATTTATGATGTGAAATTGTTTTGACACTATACACTTATAGTAATATCAAATGATTTGTTTAAACGTACCAAGCATGTTTGGCTATTATAAGGGAAAACCCTATCCTCCGGCTTGCGTTGCATTGTGTGATGGGACCTGGGTCTTATAATAGCTTCATTTTTTGAAAAAGCATTGCGCTGTTTATTCTATGTACTAGTATTCTTGGGAGGAAACCCGTTCCGTGTTATATGGCGTGGTCCCTCGAATCACTCTCTTTTAAAGTAAAGTTTTAAATAACTGTTTTAGTTCTCACACCAGTCACATGACTAACCTGGAGTTTATTGTTTTAACCTAAACTCTGGGTGCCCCTATTTTCGACACGGGCAGCTAGTAGTTTTGGTTTTGCAGATTTATATTCACAGGGTCCTGATTTACAGCTGGAACGATATCCGGAAAGCTCTGTATCCGTGTATCACTTTCAGTTGTGTTTTGTATATTTTTCCGCTGCTATGTAATTTATTGTAATCTCTGATATTTGTCGAATGTAATTTATTCATTTATACTCTGTATATTCTTGTATCTGATGGAATTGTTGTAATAACAATGAAATGTTTTTCCGTTTGCGTCCTTTTGTGTGTTTTTCTCAAATTATTCGCTCTTTCCTTCACGGGGAAGTTACGGGTTCTTACAGCTGTTTCTTCATCATCTTCACTACTCGAGTCAGAATCATTTGTTGTTGCTTTAAGTGTAATAGATTTCTTTTCAGTTGATCTATTTTCTTTTCTTTTTTGTAATTGGACTTCATATGACATCAACTTTCCAATTAACTCTTCAATCTTCTTTTCATTGACATCATTGGCTTCTTCAATAGCCAAAGTCTTCTGATCCCATTCTTGAGTTAGTGAATTCAATATTTTTCTGACTTGATCTGCTTCTGAATAAGTTTTTTCCAAGTGCTGTTAGTGAATGCACTATCTCTTGAAATTTGCAATACATATCTGAAATAGACTCATTCTCGTTCATTTTGAATAATTCGAACTGATTAAATAACATGCCTATCTTAGTCTGTTTAATTTTACTAGTTCCTTCATGCGTAACTTGTAAAGTTTTCCAGATTTCGTAAGCAGTCTTACATACTGATACTCTATTAAACTCAATCCTATCTAATGAACAAAATAACATATTCATGGCTTTAGAATTGCTTTGTACAACAGCCATTTGTTCATTTTCCATTGTGCAAATGAAGTTGTGGGTTTAACGTATTCATTTTGTGTACTATTCCATGTGTCTAATCCTACTGACTGTAAATAAATTTTCATTCTACACGCCTAATATGAATAATTACTACCATTAAACAAGTGTGGTCTAACAGTGGATTGACCCTCTATAAAAGAACTATTATTGCTACCAGTGTTGGTTGCCATTATCACTATTTTCAAAAATCATATTATGAACTTTTTGAAAGACCTTGCTCTGATACCAATTGTTAGGGAATGCAGAATGGATCGTTAAGGAAAAGCAAACACTAAAGGGGGGGGTGAATAGTGTTTGTAAGAATTTAAACAAAATCTAAAACTAATGGGAACTATGGGATGAATCAAACACCATAAACACAATCACAAACACAGATTCAAACAAAAATGCAAAATAAACAGAAATAAAGATGCAGAAAAGGAAAGAACACACCAGATTTTTTACTGGTTTGGATTGCTCCTATGTCCAGTCCCGCACAATGCTGGATTGCGCAGAGTTTTATTACTATTTCCAATAGTCAAGTACAACTTACTTGATTCTCGGCTACAAGGACACACCGATTCCTACTTCCCTGATTTCACTGCTACAAGGACGCACCGATTCCTATTTCCTTGATTTCACGGCTACAAGGACACACCGATTCCTATTTCCCTTAACCCAAGCAATTACAAACAGCCTTATAACTCTTCAATAGCACTTGATTCAAAGAGTAGAGAGTGTAGAGAGAAGTTTGATCAAAATGGAATTGAATTCGGCACAGTATAAGTGTAAAAACCATAAAGATGATTAAGAATAATGGTGTAGGGAATGAGGATGAAGTTAGAGAAGAAGAGATGACAAAAAATTCAGTTTTAACTCCTTTTTATAGAATATGAAAGGTTGCAACGGTTCTGAATCGTTTCAAATAGTGAAAAGACACTTCCTTTCAAAATTGGAAAAAGCGACAGTTGTATGTCGACATGGTGTTTTTGGTATGTCGACATACCCTTGTATATTTTTGATTTTCAAAGCATTTTTCAAGTGTTTTGATATGATAATAATTCTGGAAATTCTTGAGTAAAAATCTAGTGTTGTAATTTAATATTATATGATAGAAAACGTATGAAAACATAAATTTAAACTATATAAATATATTTATAAAATTATAAGGTTTAAAACTATATAAATATATATAAAGTATATAAATATATAAAACTTAAGTTTGAAAAACAAAGAAGAATAAAAAATAGAAACAAATAGAAATATAAAATGGAAAAGATTGAGGATGGAATTGAAAATCTGAATTTGAACCTGGAGTGCTATTTAAAGCCTTACAAAATCTAGACTCTATAACTATATTAATCTTGAACTCTTGAAAATTTGATTACTCATGAGTCTTGAAATTTCTCTGATCTTTGAATCTCTATCATCTTTATATCTGTACAATCTTCAGTAATATTTCGTACATATATATATATATATATATTCTATACAAAAAATGTTAGTATATATTTTATAATCAATGATAATTGAAATAAGGTTGTTGTCATCAAAACTCCATTCTCTAACAATCTCCCCCTTTTTGATGATGACAACCTTAGTTTATAAAATATGATACCTGTATATACCTGTTGATGATGTTCTTTCTAATACTCCCCATGTCTGTCAGAATCCTATAAACTATGCCTATATTTTATAATTTCTCCACCTTTGGCATTATCAAAAAAAATCCTAAAGATACTCCCCCTAAATTGTATAACTCCATGAATAGAATATAAGTTACTATCCCAATAAAAATACTCCCCCTTAATCTATTAACTATTTCTAAGTAGAATACTCCCTTGATCTATTCAAACTTATAATAATACCTAATATGATGATTAAATACAAACCAATCCAAGTATTATTATTACATATGTTTGTCTGATATATATAAAAATCAAACCAAATCAAATCACACCACATGTCTCAATATATACAAGTTTCAAACAATAGAATCCAAATCACACCACACCATATGTTTTTAGAATACTTAAACAAATCGTACCTAATAATTAAACGTTTCTTGGAACTTTAATCCATTCATCTTGTCCAGTAATTAGGCTCTTCTGAATTTCTTTCCACTCTTCTTCAATGTTATGTGATGTTTGGCTGTTTTCATTTCTGAAATGAGAAGAAATACCCCAACGAATCACATCAAAATGTTTTTCTTGATGTTTAACCATCCTCATTTGAATTAACTCTAGTTTGCGTTGATTACGTAGTACTATGGAGAGAGTTTTCTTGAAAGAATTCAAAGAATCATCAAGATTTTCACTTGTATTATGAATAGGATTTGCCATGGATTTGATGAGAAATGATTAAGGAAGGAGTAATGGAATAATGATTTTTACTAAAGAAAATATACTTAAATAAGTTCTGGAATTTGTTGGATTTTGAATGGACATGAGTAGTTATTTTAATTTTAAAATTTCAAATAATTTGAAAATCTATCAGTTGTATGTCGACATACTCTTTTTGTCATGTCGACATACTATAGTGAATTTTTTGAAAATTTTGAATTTTTGAATTCTTTTGAACTCTTGTAATATTATATTTTGTTTTATAGTTTTTCCAGAAATATAAAGATGATTTTATCAAAAATAGAACTCCATTCATTACTTAATAGAAAGCAAATACATCCAACTAAATAAGACACACTTTAAATACGGGATTCGAAAGAAAATACAAGGAAGTATATAAAGATAGATTAAACTAGAAGGCCTAGTTTTCGGATGATGATGAGGAAGATGAAATTCCAAGTTTTCTTCCTATCTTGACCATGAATTTGAATATTTTGGAAAGCCTCTTGTTAAGCTTCTTTTGATTATTGACGATTTTTACTTGATTTTGAACAATCGTGTCTTTGTATATACGCTTCGAGGTAGGATATTCAATACTTTCCAAAGAAGCCTCTTCTTCTTCATTGACTTCCATTGGCTTTTTTTGTTGTATTCGAGCTTGTTTGGCCTCGAATGTCTCATATGGTTTGAAAGTGAGAGGAATTTGCATAAGATGAATGTTTGATGTCTCAAACACTTTTCTAGGGACAAATTCTTCTCCATGAAGATCAACATTAAAGTATTTGAAAATGCAAGTGAGATAAACACCATAGTATAGAGTTCTCTTGTGGTTAAATCTATGGGCTTAATTTCATTTAGAATCATTTCGGCTCAATTGATAAGGTATCCACCCATAATAGCAAACAGAGATTTGTGGACTTTAAGTGTTGGATTGTTGAAATTTCCAGAATGGGGGGTGATGGTATGTTGAAGGAGAAGGTTGACAATTCTTGTTTTTGGGCGTAAGAAACGATTTTTGAAATCCATTGGAGCACCATCTTCGAAGATATCGTGAAAGGTTTCCATATCGGTTTCTTGAATAGCAAAAGTTGAGAAATCCGAGACCACGCTTCTACAATTTAGAATAGTGCCTAAGAGTTCGACATCGAGAACAATTTGAGTTCCTTTGACACTACTCCAAATTTGGTTTTCGTTGCCTTCGTAAAATCCGCGATTGAGATTTGCATAGAATATCTTCACGAGTTTGGGATAACATACTTCGTCGTTATCACGAGAGTCAATTAGACTCAAGACTTCATTGTGTTCGAAAAGAGAGACGAAATCATAAGATGGAAAATCGCTAAAGACGGCGAAAGCACCTGTGTTAACTTTTGCCATTTGCTAAATAGTTACCATAGGTTTTGATGGCCTCTTTGTCATTGTAAAGATAACCATTAATGGTTTTGGTTATCTTCAATTTCTGAGATGAACTTGAGGAAGCCATTGAAATGATAATTCTGAAGAGGATAGATATGAAAAATATTGTTTTGAGTTGTGAATGAAAGGTAGAAATGATAGATGTATATATAGAAATTGAAGAGATATGAATTGAATGAATATGAATTGAATAGGCACAACTTTTCAGATTGAAAGGACACCTTTTCAGACCGTAGGAGTTGGTGAAAAGATTGGAGGGAAGTTTGAAAGTTTAAACTTTTGAAATTCAAGATTTAAATTTCAAAACTGGTTAGATATGTTGACATGTATTTTTCTGTATGTCGACATACTAGGCTTATTTCAAAAAGGAAATTTGATTTATTTGTTTTGAAATATATTATCGATTTATATTTCAGGTTTAACGATTTCCTGAAATAATTCTAATCCTAATAAGCACTCAAACTGTTTTATTAATTTATTGTTTATTTAATATTATATTATTATTTTGAATTTCAAAATTCAAATTTCAAATTTGAATTTCTAATTTCAAAATTTTGTTTTTAACGTTTTAAATTTAAACCAAAACAAACAAACAAACAAAGCAACCATTCAACCAAATAAAATTAAAATTTAATTAATGCGTACCCGATTTTTTGATCCTTTTCTTCCTGATTTTCTGAACTTTGAATTGCTATAAAGCATATATTTGTATTTCCGGTTTCTGGTTCTACATCAGTTGATGACGAATCTGAATCATCTAATGTTGCTGCGTATGCTTTCTTTCTTTTCCTTGATGAATTATTGTTGTCCGTTTGTTGAGTAGATTTGTCTGGATATGGACACATTTTCTTTATATGACATAGTTTGTTGCAGTTAAAACATCGACCATCATTAATTTTTAATTTCCTTGGTTATAACTCTTCCTTCTATATTTTAGAAATTTTCTAAAGTGATTTGTCATGAGTGCTGTTTTCTTCATCATCTTCACTACTCGAGTCAGAATCATTTGTTGTTGCTTTAAGTGCAATAGATTTCTTTTCAGTTGATATATTTTCTTTTCTTTTATGCAATTGGACTTCATATGACATCAAATTTCCAATTAACTCTTCAATCTTCTTTTCATTGACATCATTGGTGTAACGACACAGATTTTGCCCGGACCTAATCGATCGCAAGATCGACCAAGACCATTCAATTCCCGCATATGTTAACTTTGGGAATACAATACATTAGAACAATAACATCAGACTTTTATCACATCATGATAATATAACATCAGAGTACAAAATATCAGAGTACATCGAATAGAATACATACAGCGGAAGATAAATATTACAGTAAATATAATACAATGCAGCGGAAGACTATCAAAGCTCTGGACACAGCTTTAAGCTTCGATCTAGGATCCTGCTAAAAGAATATATATTTGCAAAAAGCTACTCGACTGCCCGTGTGAAAAATATGGGCACCCGAGTTTACCAGTGAAACAAACTACAGGTCAGTCATGGGACTGATATGAGAATTCTTAACTTAACTAATCTAATAATAAGGCTAATCATAGGACCACGCTGCTAACGCGGAACGGGTATACTCCATTGGATTGCCAGTGCATAAAATAAAGTAAATCGTTAAAACAACGCAATGCTTTTTGTAACACCCCGTATTTTCTGTGAACGTATAAGTAACAAATCAGAGTATAATTAATTTTTAAAATAAGAATAAAGGGAAAAGTGTTGCGCCATTGCGTTTATCTCGGAATTCTGCTTGGAAACGAGTCCTAGTTTGCGAGAATCGGAGTCCGTATGAGGGAGATATGACCCTCCGAAGTTTCAGGAATTTCTTGAATCGAAAACAGCTCGAAATTCGAATTCAAAATTCGAATTCAAACCCAGAAGCGGGCTGGGCGGGAAATTTCCCGCCCAGGACCCAGGTCGACTGGGTAGTCGACCCCCCCCCCCGACCAGGTCGACTGGGTAGTCGACCCCCCTGACCAGGTCGACTGGGTAGTCGACCTAGGGGTCGACCTGCCCCCGAAATCCAGTTTTTGAACCTGGTTCGTTCTGATGTATTTGGTCACGTTTTCTGCCTAGATTCGTCCGCCTAACCCTATATAAACAGCCCTCTAGCCTCATTCTCTCTACACCATTTCATTCTGCCTATACTATGCCTCTGTTCTAATTAAATAAAATAATGGAGTCACTACTCTGCTGAAATCTGAACTGGAACTAGGACTAAAGCATCTTCTTCCAGACTGAATAGAATTAAAAGAGAACAACTGCAACTCTTCTTCTTCTTTAAACCAATCAAGGCAAGTACAGCTATTTTCCGATATAAACTTTAATCATAATTGTGACATGATTGTAAATCTGAATTTGAGGTTGTGTATGTTCTGTTCTGATCTATTTTATTCTGTATCTCTTTCTTCCTTCTGTTCTATAGCCAGGCTACTCCGAGCCTGCGCCAAATCTCATAAGAGATTAACGCACGAACGCTAAAATGTTTCAGACAAATAATGAATGTGGCCTAATTGGACATGGCTAATCGATAACTAAAAGGACACATGATGTAAACTGGACTTAGATCTATGCATATTCTGTGAATTGGAAGAAGAGGAACCATTGTATGTTAACATGTGACTTGAGACTTTGGACATAACGCATATTTCTAAATTAAAGATCTGTTATAATTTAAAGTTCTAGATTATTGGGCATATTGTTTATATTGCAATTCATGATTTGGGATAAAAAGAGAATATGACTTAGGTGTGAAGGTCTATATTAAGATTTGATAACTATTAAATGTGAATAACACCTAAGTGGGAAATTTTTGAATATATGACATGCATTGAAATCGATGGCTATATTTGGTATAATTTGTATGTGATTCTTTTGTACTAGGTAAGTTTCACTAGATTTTGGGACATGTGTTATATGGTAAATAATGACCATAATCCGTGCCATGTAAATTCAATGCTGATTAACATAGAAATGTGTTTATTTTATGCTCTTATATTTTATCTTTTGTAAAAAAATAAATGATACTTTGGGTACTTTTGTGTGTTTTTACAGGTTCTCAAGAAATGCCTCCTTCGTTTCAAATTAAAGGCCAACTACAGATAAAAAGCTATTGCCCCGTATTAAAGCCATCTCAATTACTAAAGACGTTGTAGCTCACTGGTAATTGCATAGAAATTTGTACTGAGAGACCTGAGTTCGATCCCCGTCGAGCTCACTTTTTGCCAAAGAACGAAACGCGTTCACACTGCCTCTTTGCTATGAAGAATATATTAATTAGTGTTATATTATATATTTACATATTCATGTGTATGTATGATATTCACTAATAGACATTTCAGGAGTAGTCATGGAAATCAATTCAGAACATTCATTTTTCAGTTTCCAATTAGAAGAATTTCTGATTGATTTATTGCCATGAAAAGATCAACTTTGAAGATTTCATCCTTTGTTGCCTTTGGAGTTTGATGAGTATCCTTGTTTGGAATAATTAATCGCGTGCAATCTAATTACCAATCAACTAGCTATACGGAGGATTTGGAAGATATTCACCAAGATATGCATAAGATATTCTTAAAAGAATTATTTCCAAACAAGCCTAGTCAAGGAAGGCAAGAGATATGATATTACTTCTTGGGAAAAGAGACCCATTTATTCACAGACTTAATTAGGATTTTTTCCTATCTCATCAATAAATATACGTTGTAACCATTGTAAGAGGATCCATTCTTCTGTACTCTCTTTTAGTTTTAATAAAGCTCTTCTTCGTTTAGTTTATTTGCTTTACTTTCATAACAATTTGTGTTCTACTCAATTAGTTTTGGTAGACAGAAATTGTTATTGTTATTTCTATTGCTTATTAGTGATTAGTCGTTTGATTAGTTTCAACGACAATCCTAATTTACTTTTTGTTGTTCCTCTTTTCCTGCAATTTTACTTTCTGCATTTTATCTCTATTTTGCATTTTAATTTCCAATCGATAATTGTGATGTGATCGTCGGTTCAATTAGATTTGTTCTGAATCGGATCGCAGTTTCAATTTTTTATTGTTTTCAAAAACCAACCTCGAAAATCGTCTAACTCGCCCAAGAATAAATAAATAATAATTTTCAATTACACCTCCCTGTGTTCGACCTGTATGCTACACACCTGTACGCTTGCAGTAATTTAATTTAAAATTCGCGCTTTTCTGATTCATAGGAAAGCGACGATCAAATGCATACGTGGGGTATATGACCATATTGTGAATCATGACAACTATTTAGGCAGCATATGTGTAACAACCCGAAAATCTGGGCCAGTTTAAAATTTTTATTTTGGCAATTTTAGCGAATTTTGATTATTTAAAATGAATTATTTTAAATAATGACGACGATAAATTTATTTTGAATAGAATTCGAACGTATATATTATATGCGTCGTCGTTAGAAAATAAATAATTTTATATAATTATAAATAGAATTGAAAATGGCGCGGTAGTTCGATAATTCGATTTCAAACTTCAATTGAATGTACAGGGTGCAAAACCAACCGGATTTTAGTGAAACCAAAAACGATAGGATCTAATTGGGAATATCTTTCCAACGAATCCGAAAAATCAAAATTTCATAGCGGGAATCAAAAGATATGTCCAGTTGAAAATTCTGAATAGTCGCTATGTAATTCAGGCCCTTAAAAATGGAAATTTTGCAAACGACCTCGGATTTCGACGAAACCACTTTTGTTGGATCCGCAGTGTCAAGTTATTGCTAGGTTCCAAATTTCATAATTTTCCGAATCAATATGTGAGCGTGGCAAAGGAAAACGCGTTTGACCAGTTTTAGTTGATTTTAATCGACTGGAAAATGGTCATTTTTCCAACGGTCTCAGAATTCGACGAAACTAGTTTTGTTAGGACCGTATCGTCAATACAAAGCTAGAAAATATTTTCCTGGAATTTTTCGGGTTATTATGTGGCCCTGGTAAATTAAAATGTACATTTGAATTTAAAATATAATGATTTATATTTTAAATTTAGTGGGAACTGATCGAAACAACCGAATTGGCTTACGAAACATATCCCATTGTGTTCGGAATGGGAGTATTTGGCTAGAGACGACAGTCGTTGGTTTTGATTTGGTTCTCGGATTAATAGATAGAATTAAATTAAATTAAACAATAAAAAGGGAGTATATATATAGTTTGACCGGTCAAAGCAAACCCTAACTCCTCATTCAATAACAGCCACCGCCGTTTCTCAAAACCAAAGGCCCCGATAGCTCATAAATTAATCCCCAAATTACTTTCAATCCATTCCGAAATATACCCTCTTCCCAAAGAAAAAAACGAAGAACATCTCGAGCTCTCCCGTCCCAATGGTGACGATCGAGTACTATCGCCTGGACGTCGAGATTTTGGGGCACAAAGCCGCCACGTTTCACCGCAAATCCCGAGGGCGCCGTGGGTTCGAGTTCACCGTCGTTCTGACGGTTGGGGGTGCTGGCGTGGGAGGTTCGTGGGGCGAGCTCAGATCATCGACCAACGATGTCTGGTGGCGCACGCATGGGGTTTTTGAAATCGATGATGGGTTTAAATGTCTCGGCTACAGACCTGGAGCAGCAAGAAGAACGAAGGGTAATACCCTTAATGGCATGATTAGGCTTAACCAAGGTAATTTTTATTTAAATATACATAGTTATATTCAGGAAAAAGGAAAAGAGAAATATAAAGAATTGATGTTTTAAAAATATAAAGAGCATTGATGTTTTGAAAATAAATTAGCAATGTTTTGAAAATATGAAATGCATTGTTTTTGAAAAATAAGATACCATTGTTTTTGTAAAGATAAATAACATTGATTTTAGAAAATAAATAGAATTGATATTTTAAAATATAATATACTTTATTTTAAAATATAATATACTTTGTTTTGAAAATAGAAAAAAAAATACTTTGTTCTTAAAATAGAAATAGCAGATTAAAAAAAATTCGATTTTTATATATCGAATAACAAAGTAAAAAATTCGATTTTTATATATCGAATAGCAAAGTAAAAAATTCGATTTTTATATATTGAACAACGAAGTAAAAATTCGATTTTTATATATTGAACAATGAAGTAAAAATTCGATTTTTATATATGTAGTGGCTGCGGTCAACGAAGGTGACAAAAAGGCGAGAGCGACGAAGACTTCTGCAAAAGAAGAGTCGAGATGGTTGGATAGCTATCGGTGAGAACTTCTCACCTTTCAATTTCTTTTTCTAGTTATATATATATACTAGGATGCAGACGGTGCTTAGTAGCACCCGACACAATCGTCCACAGACCATGGACTTGTTTGTTTGATTGCAAAAATTAGTTAGATTATTTGATTGAAATTTGAATTGTTTGGTGAAATGAATGGATTTGATTGATGTGTGAATGGCGTGGGCCTTCACTAGACCGAGGATAAGGCTAGGCCTCGTCCCGTTTCTAGTATCGTGCCGTTATGCCGCCGAAATTTTCTAAAATAAGTTAGAAAAATAAAAATATCATTTTATTTAAAGAATGAACTGAATAGAAATTCATATGTTAAAATAAAATGTTTTATCGTTAAAAATATAATTTTTAACGTGAAGTGAATAAAATAAAATATTCATTTACAAACCGAACGGTTTGTTTATGTACACCTATTTGAAGGACATTGATTGGGACGATAAATTTTACACATCGCCCAACTGCACAAATAAAATCTGTGTTTGATTGTTTGAAACCCCACACGGGTGTTGGGATGAAATTTGAAGTTCACTCATCCTGATTGATTAAATATGTCGATCGATTGATTGACAGGCTGTTATAAGCGTTAGATATCTATATTTGATGCTTATACAGTGTAGTGCACTTTGGTTGATGGTTGATTATTTTTCAGTGCTATTATATACGTGTGATGTATGGAAATCCATATAATTAACATTATATGGTGATTGATTGGGCCTCATTCCAACTTAGAAAATAAAGAATATTATAATATAAAGGTTCATGTGTTGACAGTACTCATTTGTTGAGATTAGTCATGTGTTGAACGAAATATTTTAATAATAAAATTTACATCTTTATCAATATAAAATAAAGGTTCATGTGTTGACAGTACTCATCCGTTGAGATTAGTCATGTGTTGAACGAAATATTTTAATAATAAAATTTACATCTTTATCAATATAAAATAAAGGTTCATGTGTTGACAGTACTCATCCGTTGAGATTAGTCATTTGTTGAACGAAACATTTTGATAATAGAAATATTTGAAAACGAAATATTTGAAATAGAATATTTGAAAATAGAAATATATGAAGCCGGGTTGATTAGATTGATGCCATTTAGACGTGAACGATATTTATATCGATTTTTTCATTTTAAAATGAATATTGAAAAGTGATTTCGAAATCGAATATTTTGAAATGAAATTCGAATTTGAATAGAATAGAAAATCAATCGAATTTGATTTAAATTGATTAGAAAACGAATTTGATTTAAGTCGAATAGAAAACCAATTTGAATTGAATCGAATAGAAAACGAATTCGAAATGAATTGAGTATGAAATGATTTCGAAATGAATTGAAAATAAAACGATTTCGAAATGAATTGAAAATAAAACGATTTCGAAATGAATTGAAAATAAAATGATTTCGAAATGAATTGAATATAAAACGATTTCGAAATGAATTGAATATAAAACGATTTTGAATTTAACTGGATAGAAAACAAATTGAATTCAAATGGAATAGAAAACGAATTTGATTTAAATTGATTAGAAAACGAATTTGATTTAAGTCGAATAGAAAACCAATTTGAATTGAATCGAATAGAAAACGACTTTGAAATTGAATTGAATTGAAAACGAATTCAAATTGAATAGAAAACAAATTGAAATGAATTCAAATTGAATTGAAATTTGAATTGAATAGAAATGAATTTTAAAACGAATTTATAAGGAAAAATTCAATTTTGATTTGAATTGAAATGGAAGTTGAAATGTTTTTGAAACGAATTCAAAACTATTTATATAATTCGTTTTAAATAGAAATCGACAAAATATATATTATATATATTATATAATGGCCTGAATAGAACGCGCCGCGGCAGTTCGTGAATTTCGACCATTTATTTCAAACGGACATTACGAGGGATCCGACCGCCGGATTCTCCTAAAACCGGAACCGTTGGGTTCGTATCGAAAAGAGCTTTCTAACAAATATAAGAGATTTGAAATCTAACGGTTGGATTTGGAGTTACGTCCAAATCAAATTTGAAAAAGGTCGCTGTAAGTGCAGTTCGATGGCCGTTGATGGAAATCGACTGTACGGGCCTTGATAAAATTATTAAAAATAGTAATAATTTGTGTAAAATCATAAGAAATGATTTGAGAAAAATTGGGGTGAAAAACTCCATATTTGAAAAGATAAAAATGGATTTTTATCGAAATGAACTAGTTTTGAACTAAATTTAAAACCCAATTATTTTTAAATAAATAAATTAGATTTAAAAAGGGGTTTTAAATAATCGGAATTTCTAATATATTTGATTGGATTTGAAATGGGTTTATCGTGAACGGTGTTTTAAATAACACTAGTTCTTTAACCCGATAACAAATAGAATGTGATTTGGGTTTGTCGTGAACTGTGTTTTAAATAACACCTAGTTCTTTAACCCAGTAAAAGGAGTTTTAACGAATCTGCAATTAGGTTGAAATGTGAATCTATAATCTAAATTATCAAATTTAGAAATGAGCGAGAATGGAGTATCGCCAGTTTTGCTCCAAAGCGATGGTTAAATCTTTAATTAGATTTGAACGTGAAATGGTAATTAATTTTACCGATAACACCATAGTATTAGATATGGAGTATTACCAGTTTTGCTTCATGGGATGAATAGGTTGGGATTGGGAAATAAAATAAATAATTACTTCGGTGTGTTTCGCTAATCCCGACTAGTTTGGAAAACCATAATTTGGTTTGAAATGACATCCAAAGGAAGATTAAAGGATAAATTTTAAAGAATTTATCTTGGATAAAATTAATGGGAACCTTTCCCTAAGAATTGAAATTTAGAAACTAGCTGAAGGTTAGTTAAGAAGAATGGTTTCCTCGATATTGATCTGATGTTGGTTTCGTCCTTCGGGGTTAATATTTGGGGAATTGCTCTCTTACTGATTTACGGTTAGTAACTAATGAATTGGAATGAGGCGTATGTTGTGTTTGTGTAACATTTATTTTTTATATATACGCGGGTTGTTCGGAAAGGCCGGCTTTATACCCATTCTGAATAACCGATTCGACGATATGTCGAAGATGAAGACGGTGGTTGAAGACCGGAAGTCTTCACATCGTTTGGATAATTACTGACGATCCTGATTGGGCTGTACACCCAAAAGGATGGAAATAGTTGGTGGTCGTCCAGACGTACTTGGAGATGGATGGATATGCGAGGAAAGTGCCTCCAGTTTCGTTCAGACCTAGAACGGACTTGTAAATGGATGGTGTGTCTGACATTGTATTCCTTTATATTGTATTTGTTGATCTCTGCTAAATATATATCTGTTTGGCGGCGGAGAATTTATTCTCCTGCTTAACGCCCTTCTCTGAGACATATGAGCTCAGAGGTTATATATTGGCAGAAATCAGTGGTACGATATGGATTGATAGTGTGGCATGCTGAGATGCAGTGATCCAGACTTTTGTTGAAAAGCAAAGTTTGGTGGTTGATGATCAAAGCGCAGCTGATATAGCATGGCTTTGTGTATAGCGTTGATCCGCTAGCCTCACACCCCGGTATGGTGGTAAACTGATGGTTTGATCAGTATGCTTTTTCGTGGATGGGCACCTTAGTGGTGTCGTGGATTCGGTCGACCGAGATGAGCCTAGTGCTCAGGGATATATAGAGTAGGCGGTGTTTTCTCTCGCTGGGACGTAAGCCGCGGTGGTACTCTTGTCCCAAATGTGCGGATGTGCAGACGGTGTTTTCTCTTGTTGGGACGTAAGCCGTGGTGAATTGCATTATGCGATAGATCTTTCGAATCAGGAGCCACCATGATGGAAATCCAATTTCCAATACGTGTATTTCGGTTGTATTTGTAGAGCCTAGTATGGCGACATAGTGGGATGGGGCACTTATGCCGTCTATGATTGATACTTATGATTTGAAGATATTTTATACAATATGCACTTATAATAGTATCAAATGATTTGTTCTAAACGTATCAAGCATTCTTGGCTATTATAAGGTAAAAACCCTATCCTCCGGCTTGCGTTGCATTGTGTGATGGGACCTGGGTCTTATAATAGCTTCATTTTTCTTTAATTAGCATTGCGCTGTTGTTTTAAGCACTGGTGTTCTTGGGAGGAAACCCGTTCCGTGTTATACGGCGTGGTCCCTCGATTTACCTAACTTTAAAAATAAAGATTAATAACTGTTTTAGTTCTCACACCATTCACATGACTGACCTGGAGTTTATTGTTTTAACCTAAACTCTGGGTGCCCCTATTTTCGACACGGGCAGCTAGTAGTTTTGGTTTTGCAGATCTATATTCACAGGATCCTGGTTTACAGTTGGAATGATATCCGGAAAGCTTTGTATCCGTATATCTCTTCTAGTTGTGTATTGTATTATTTTCCGCTGTTATGTACTTTATTGTAATCTCTGATAATTTCTATGTAATATTTATTCATTTATACTTTGTATATTCTTGTAATCTGATGCATTGTTGTAATATACAATGAAATGTTCTTTCGTTTGCGTTCTGTTGTGGCTTGTTCTCGAACTATCCGCGCTTTCCTCACTGGGGAAGTTACGGGTTTTCACAATATGTTTATGAAACTTTAAGGAATGATTCAATCTGTTATATTGCCTAATCTGCTAGTTCGGTTATATTGCCTAATTTGGTAGTTCTGTTATATTGCCTAATTTGCTAGTTCTGTTATATTGCCTAATCTGCTAGTTCTGTTATATTGCTTAATCTGCTAGTTCTGCTATATTGCCTAATCTGCAAGATCTGTTCATCTGCCAAATCTGTCATCTGCTAAGTCTGATAAAAATGCCTAATCTGTTATATGCTAAATCTGCTAAATTGCTTAATCTACTGAATCCGTCAAGTTGCCTAATCTGCGAAATCTGTTATATGCTATATCTGTTGAGTTGATATATTTAGTCTGTTATTGACATAATCTGAATTGGCTATAGTTATGAATAATTGACATTAGGCGTGGGCATAAATGGTAAATTATTAATTAATTGGCCGCAATGATAAACATGGCTGACTAGAGGTTAGAATGATTTGCGCCGTAATTCTGGCCGGAACCACCCAGCACATCCAGTGGCCGCAAACAATAGGTTCTAATGTGAGAAGTTAGTCATAACGTGCTTGAAACCCGAGGTTAGACTCAGTTTGCGGCAGAAATCTACCCGGAACAACCTGGGCTAACCAGTAGCCGCAAACTGTCAGTCTAATGTGAGAGGTCTGTGCATTAATATTTAATTAATGAAAATCTGAGATAAATATGATGTCAAAAACGTGTTGGGCGGAAAGGGTTAAACCCACTAGACTGATGAATTTAATAAATCTGTTCCGTGAATCTGTAGGCCCAATTACAAAGTTAGACAAATCTGTAAGTCTGTTAATCTGTAACTGGTTAATCGGTAAGTCTGTTAAATCTGTATATCTGATCCGTTAGTCTGAAAACTTGTCTGTGAACTAGTTGATCTGAATTCTGTATGTCTATACTTGTAAACAAGTTAATCTGAAATCTGTTAGTCTGCTGACACAAGGATAGGAAGGGAATTACTTGTGTCATCTATTGTTTGGGACCCATATTAGTCAGTAACCCTTTCTGGTATGCAAACTTTGACCCAACAGTAGGCAGGGTCCGGGCACGCTTACTGAACTAATTATAAGCGGTTCATTCTGATAATGGTGAGGGGTGTTAATGGTGTGTTCCAACCGGGTCATGTGCGTGCATGGATCCCGGTCTGCCTATGAGGATGTAAGACGCCGTGACATCTGTAAATAGGTCTGTGCCAATTGGTTGTCACTTTAGGGAGTGATACACCCTACTGTGGGGCCGACACAGGGTATTTATGTATTATGGAGCCGATCGCTTGGGGTAGGGTTTTAGGGTACACTTAGTTTTGTTTGATTCTGTTGGTACCGTCTGTTTCTGTTGGGTGGTAACACCTGTCTGTTTCTGCGTGGTACAATCTGTTGGGGTGGTAAAGGCCCATTACTAGTGTACACCTATGTAACGACCCAGATTTTCTGATTGGTTTATTTTGAATATTTAATATTATTTTATATATAGAGCTGATAATATAAATCGATTTTTTTATTGAATTATCGATATAATTATTGTAATACGAAATATATTGAATTTGAAGTTAAATCAAAACAATTCAGACGATCAGTATTAATTGTATTTGAATATAAATGATAATGAAAATATTTTATTACCAGAGAATATATATGTTTTTGAATTTAAAGTAAATTATATTACATCAATTTAATATGGTTATTTTATATATACGTTCGAAATAAATTTATAGTCTATTCTGTTAGGTTCAGAATAATGTTATAACGTTGAAATATCAGTCGTTACGTTGAAATAGCGGTTCGTGATGTCGAGTTATGAACCCCGATATTTTTTTTCTATGGATAAGCACGAGATCAAATCGATATCTGTTTAAAATAAAGTGAAAATCTCTTTAAGTCAAATCAAATTAAATTAAAAATCAAAACAAATCTTTTAAAAATATTCGCTATGTACTTAAGCCTACAGCATTTTAATGACCTTGTTACGTATTGTCTGCTACTCGCCCTATATAACAATGCTCTCAACCTCATTACTTCGCAATTCTCAAACCAGCATAAGCATTCCAATATATTTTCCTCTCGTTCTTTTATTCTTCTCCAAGCAAATCAGTTCAGCCGATTAAAAAAAAGAGAGAGAAATAGGAAATCGAAGTCGTGATTCAACCTATCGGTCTTCAGAAGCTCGAATCGAACAGGAGTGCGGAAGGTCTTACGAGCAGTGGAGGTACTTCGGTGTTGGTTTTAACGATAATAGGTTTTGAGTATAATATTGCGAGCTACTGTTTTCCGCGTTCGAGATTTTGGGGGAGGAAAGTCGATATTGTCAAAGGCGTTCGAACTAGGGTAGAGAAGTGAAGTCGATGGTCGATTTCGTGATGTGTGGTGATGTTCGATTTGGGGTATTCAGTTTCAACTGAGTCCGTGCTTGTAGGGCTTTAGTCATCGCTCGATACTGGAACACAAAACTGGGAAGGGTACAACGCATCAGGGGGTTCGAAGTTTATGAAGAGGTGACAACAGTAAAGGGGAAGAAGAGAAGCTCATGAGAGTGGTTGGTTTGTGAAATTGAAATGATGTTAGAGTCGAGTTGCAGTTGTTGTTGACTGTGAGGATAGACAAAAAGGAATGAAATATTGATTGTCAATTGTTCGATAGAATGCCGGAATAGGAAATTGCTTTATAGGGTCTGATTGTTGCTGCGGTAAGGATAGATCGCTGGTTTGCAAAGAGTTGCTTCGATGTCAACCGAGTAGTGCACCAACAAGGTATATGTTAAAATTATAAAATGCATGTGTAAATTGTTAGTAATTAGAATTGAAATGAATATTAGCTTAATCGATTTAAAAATCTCTAATCGATAAAATAAAATAAATAACCGTAGGTGCTAAATAGACTCAGTCGAGACAACTCGGGTAGATGCGTGGCCGTGAGATTTGGTATAAATGAGATGTTCAACAACTGCAATTTCGGTGAGTAAATCTCACTCACCCTTTATTTAAAATTATTTTTATTAGTTAAAAATAATTGTTGTTGCTTGTTTGAATGCTGTTTGGTTGGTTTAAATATATTAGTTATTTAGGGTTGACTATTATATATATATATATATTGGATTGATGATTGGTTGGATTCCCGCAATATTATTAGCGGATGCCCGCAGTATCATTAGCGGATGACCCTACGCCCACGTATATAAGTGGATCCCCTTTTATACCGCGATATCCTGCCACGAAGTAGGATGGGTATTACTATATTGACTAACGTCTGTGGATGCAGGAAAACAGGTTGGAGGAATCCAACTGGATTCCTCAAAAATATATTATCTGTTTGTTTGTTTGCTTGATTTCATATATTCATATATGACGTGTTAGAAATAAAATGATTGAAAATTGGGTGATTTGATTGGTTTAAATATCACTGGGCTAAGTGTTAATTTATATAAAATATCATGGAAGAATATATGAAATTAAAAAGGGAAAATTCTATTATTAAATAGAATTTGAAATTTGAATGGAATAAAAATATAAACTTGTTTTGAAAAATAAAACAAGTAGTTCCTTTATAAACGAAGTTTATAAATAATTCTTTTATAACGAAGTTATAAATGAAGTGAAAAGAATTATCATTTGATAATTCAGAAATAGAAATACAAGTGTGAAATTGGAAAAGGGAAATCTATTTAAAAAAATAATAATAGAAATATCGATTTGAAAAGGAATTGAAATCGAGACTTGTTTAATGTAATTTGAATATAGGAAATATTTGAAATTCAAAATAGAATAAAATAAAAGAGATTTTTAAATATGGAATTTGAATATGGAATTCAAATAGTTTAAATATGGAATTTGAATTTAGAATTCAAATAGTTTAGATATGGAATTTGAATATATGATTCAAATAGATTGAAATGGGGTTTGAAAATAGAATTTCAAAATAGAATTTGAAATGGGAATTTGAATTCAAATGAAGTTTGAAAATAGAATTTGAATTCAAAGGCATTGAAATAAAATTTGAATTCAAAGGAATTCAAATAGAATTTGAATTCAAAGGAATTCAAATAGATTTGAATAAAGAAAGTTCAAAAAAAATTAAATATAGAATTTGAAAATAGAAGTGAAATGGAGTTAAATATGGGAATTCAAATGTAATTTGAATGTAGAATTCAAATGGAATTTAAACAAAGGAAATTCAAATTTATAATTTGAATGTAGAAATTTAAATGGAATTTGTTTATAGAAATTGATTGGAGTTTGGATATAGAAAATTCAAATATGAATTCAAATATAGAATTTGAATATAGTAATTCAAATGGAATTTGAATATAGAGATTCATGTAGAATTTGAATAAAGGAAATTCAAATAGAAATCGAATATAGAATTTGAAATAGACTTTGAATATAGATTTGAATAGAGTTAAAATGGAATTTAAATATGGGATTCAAATATAATTGAAATAGATTTGAATATAGGAAATTCAAATTTGAATTCAAATAAGGTTTGAAATAGATTTGAATATTGAAATTCAAAGGGGATTTGAATAAAGGAAATTCGAATATAGAAATTCAAATAGAATTTGAAAAATAAAAGCGATTTGAAAGTTGAATATAGAATTTCAAATAGAAGTGAAATAGATCGGAAATACTATGTTGAATTTAGAAAAATTGATTTGATATATTAAAAATATATCAGAATGAAGTGGAATTTATTATAGATAATGTTTAAACGTTTATATATATAAATATAATTAAAACGAACTCGCCGCAACGCTGCAGTTCGTAAATGTGAAAACCCGTAACTTCCCCGTAAAGGAAAGTGTCGGATAGTTCAAGCATTCTTTGGCTGTTATAAGGGAAAACCCTATCCTCGGATGCGTTGCATTGTGTGATGGGACCTGGGTCTTATAACAACTTCATTTTTCTTTATTTAGCATTGCGCTGTTTGTTTTATGCACTGGTATTCTTGGGAGGAAACCCGTTCCGTGTTATACGGCGTGGTCCCTTGATTTACCTAACTTTAAAAATAAAGATTAATAACTGTTTTAGTTCTCACACCAGTCCCATGACTGACCTGGAGTTTATTGTTTTAACCTAAACTCTGGGTGCCCTTATTTTGACACGGGCAGCTAGTAGTTTTGGTTTTGCAGATTTATATTCACAGGATCCTGGTTTACAGCTGGAATGATATCCGGAAAGCTTTGTATCCGTATATCTCTTCTAGTTGTGTATTGTATTATTTTCCGCTGCTATGTATTTAAATGTAATTTAAATCTCTGATATTTCTATGTAATATTCATTTATACTCTGTATATTCTTGTAATCTGATGCACTGTTGTAATATACAATGAAACGTTCTTCTGTATGCGTTCTGTTGTGGCTTGTTCTCGAACTATCCGACACTTTCCTTTACGGGGAAGTTACGGGTTTTCACAGTAAATTGTCGTTTCGAACTTCAATTGGATATACAGGACTCAATTGAAGTCGGAATTCTTTGAAACAAGAAACGTCAGGACCGATTTGATAATAGTTTTCTAATGGAGGAGAAAAATCTAGATTTCGTCGTATAGATTTTGAGTTATGCCAAAATCAAATTTTCAGAAAAACAGCGCTAGAACCATTTTACAACCATAATGGTTTATTTAAATAAATAAAAGGATTTTAAAGAAATAAAATCCGAATTTGCCATTTGAAAAATCCAGACTGGAGTTATAAAATAAATATGAACTCCAGTGAAGTAAGTGAAATGATTTTTGGTACAAAAACCAGATTTTTAACTACCAAATAGAACTAACTAGTCTGGAATATATGTGGTTAAAAGGGGGTTTTTGAATCAAATTTGGGTTTTGGTTAAGAAAATTGAACTGGTAACTATTTATTCGAAATCGAATATGGAACTTGAGTTGGAAATGGAATCAAATTAATTTATAAGCAAGATAAAAGAGATTTGAACATGCTATTTTCAAATATAAAGTAAAATAGGCCAAAGAAGCTAATAAGAGGATTAACTAGTGAATTGAGTTAAAATGACCAGATTGAGTTGAATTGAATTGAAACAGGTGAACATGTGTTAAGACAGGTATAGGATGAAGTATATGAAGATTTTAATTTATGTGCCCGACAAAAAGGTACATGTTTAAATTCATATATGAGATTTTATGCGCCGTATCGGCAAGCCGCTTGGCTTTTTCTTTTTCTTTTGGATTGGAAAGGGCCATGGGAGGCTATTTAAAATATCCCGAAGCTCCCAGTGCATGGGAGGTTATGGCGATTTTTTCCGAAAATTTAAGGAGTTAGAATATTTTTAAGATAATTTGATAGTTAATAATCAATGTATCGATATATGTAGAGTTCGATAAGGAAATGAAATCAAAATAGGGTATTGAAACAGAAAGGGGAAATCTATAAACTAGAAATAGAAAGCGAACCATATACATGTTTTAAAAATGAATAATTGTGTTTTATAGTGTGTTTATTCGAGGTTAGTGGTTTTGCCGTTTTGAAGTTGGGGATGTTTTCAGTCAAGGTATGAGAGGTAATTTTACCCCAACTTGATTGATTTCATTTTTAATTGATAAATAGCAAGATCCAGTCTCGAAGAGAAGTGTTTGAATAATAGTTTGGTTGAATAAAATATTTTGGGTTGTTTGTAACGATGTTTTACACAACATTCGTTTTAACCCAAGTGATGGAATTTTGGAAATATAAAAGTAAATATTTCCTGAGTATAATTAAAATAGTCGGGATAGAGATAAGTGATTGAAATTGTTTTCAATTTCAAATATAATATATTTTCTAAGTGTAGAAAATAATAGAAGTTGATATTTGGAAACATTTTCCAAATGGCGTAAGAGGCCAAGATGATTATCGAAAATATTTGGTTAACAAATATTTATAAGGAAATGGAGTAGAGATTTAATTAATGAAATATTAATTAAAGAGCCCAGTGATTTGATTGATATGTTGAATGAACACCTGTTTTTATTCGATAGTTAAACCACAGACTATCGAAGTTTTGACCATCGTTGTCAATAGGGAGAGACCGGTTGGATTATTATCCGTGAACCACTCTGTATTGGCAGTAGCGTTGCGAATCAGATTATATGAAGATAATCGAAGATGGAGTGAAGTGCAAGGGATTTTTCTATTAATAGAAATTGTGCCTTCGGTTTCATTCAGTCCCAGAACGAACGTATATGGACGAATGTCTGACAAAGTATTTCCAATGATCTATTGAGTTGGTCTGTATAAATATATATGGTTGCAACGGATTTATTCCCTTAGCATAATATCCAGAATATTTGTGCAAATCAATTAGTGATTAATGGATCGGACGATGTGGCATTCAAAGTGATTGTGCTATAAATGAATAGAAAGTAACCGTAGCCTCAGGCCTCAACAACCGGGAAATGACAAAAATCGGGCAGGCAGCATGGCTATGTGGGTCGCTCCCATTAGGATGTATAATCACCTATCTAGAGGTTCATTTAATTTCTTATTCTATTCGATGCTGTCCCAATCGGGAGACGGTTGCTGATCCCAACCGTTGGTGATATACATTCGATACACTCAAGCGAAATGAGTGGTCGGTCATGTGTGGGCCGGGTTGCAAGACGTTCTTGTTGAACCCCAGTGTATCACCTCTAGAGTACACTGATCGGAAGGTGGTTCCATACCTTGTCATGTTGGAAATCCAGTCTCCAATAAGCGCCCTGCGGTTTTTGGTTTATATTATATATGGGGCGTGAGATGCAAGCGTTCCGCTAGATTCTATTTATTTGATGTAGACATTATTATAATATCACTGGATTTGATATCAAAGTGTTTTGGGTTATAGTAAGGTAAAAACCGTCCGTGTTTATGTGTGGGCTGGTCTTACTATTATCTTTTCTTTCGAAAGGGTTTTGAAAGTTAAACAAGTGGTTGGAGTTTACTCACACCAGTCCCATGACTGACCCTGAGTTTATTTTGTTTGTTTTCCCTAAACTCTTGGGTGCCCAAATTTGTACGGGCAGTCAAGTAGTCGGGATTTTTCAGATTCATTTGGAGGAGCTGGAAGCAGGAGGATTCACCAGTTAGCTATAGAATATCATATGTCCGCTGTGTACTATGTTGTATTTGGAAATATGTGTTTATAACTGTTCCAGGTATAACTGATGTGCTCTGATAATGGTATGTATATAAAGTTACTGATTTGTATTTCAAAAGTAATGTTATATAATATATTTTATTCGTTCCGCTGTGAGATTTGTCTTCTTTGTTTTCTTCTATTCTAATATTTCTTTCTTTCTATTTCTCATCCTCTAACTTCTTTCTAATAATGATTCGTATTTCTGTGCAATTTGGGTTGGATGTGTGGTGTTATTAGTCAACTCGGATAGTGCGGATTTGCGGGCCATTACAGTTGGTATCAGAGCTTAGGTTGAGCGAATACCTAGGCTGTGGTGTTGTGCTCATTAGAGATAGGGTCAGTCGTACCTTAGAATGAGTCGAGTGTATATATACGAGAGCACGTATTTGTAAATCGATATAAAAATTGTTTTATATTGTGTTGGTTTGTCTGTTGAGTGGTTTATGAATTCCGATCGAATAGTGGGATGCCACAAAGTCGATAGGAATTTCTAAACACTTGAACAGAAGATTGAACACGATATTGTTTTAAAGTGGGTGAATGAAGTTATTTTACCAAAATTACACTTTGATACAGAAAGAATAATTTTTGAAATTATTATATTATATGGATGTGTGGATGTTAATATTATAATCAAATGAGATTATAAGAAATGAAATGGTTATATAGGACCAAATGGAATTTGTATATGAATGAAATATACAAATTAGATGAATTAAAATTGAATTCAAAACAGAATTCAGAATTAAAAATCCTGGGAAGTTTGAAAAATATTTTCAAAGTATATTTAAATAATATAGCTTTGTTTTGAAAGGGATTTTTGAATAAAAATCATTTTAGATGGATTTTGAAATTGTTTAAGTAATGAACTCACTTCCGTGACTGGAAAAAATTCTGATGATGACTGCAGCATCATTAGCGTTAATTTTCAAGTCTCTAAGTGATGGATTGCTACCATAGAAAAGTTTTCGATGAAAATTTGTTTGAAGGAAAACAAATTGGTTTGAAAATTCAAATGTTTTGAATTTGAGATGGAAATAAATATATGTATATATTTATGTGATTTCAAAAGGATTTGGAATAGAAACCCGAGAATTTGAATTCTGGAATTAAAATTAACTTAGACAAGTAAAATGAACCAAAGTGAATAAATTGAATCAGAATCAAGTTGAATGAATTAGAATGCATATGAAAGAAAACGAAAAGTTTTGGTGGAATTAAATTTGTTGAAATATAAGAAGTTGAGTTTCAACATAAGTGAGATTTTGAAAAGTAATGGATTTGTACCATTTTCTTACCTTAGCAATTTCGAGGACGAAATTATTTTAAGGGGGGAAGAATGTAACGACCCAGATTTTCTAGTCGGTTTATTTTGAATATTTAATATTATTTTATATATAGAGCTGATAATATAAATCGATTTTTTTTTATTGAATTATCGATATAATTATTGTAATACGAAATATATTGAATTCGAAGTTAAATCAAAACAATTCAGACGATCAGTATTAATTGTATTTGAATATAGATGATAATGAAAATGTTTTATTATCAAAGAATTTATTTGTTTTTTAATTTAAAGTAAATTATATCACATCAATTTAATATGGTTATTTTATATATACTTTCGAAATAAATTTATAGTCTATTCTGTTAGGTTCAGAATAGTGTTATAACGTTGAAATATCAGTCGTTATGTTGAAATAGCGGTTCGTGATGTCGAGTTATGAACCCCGATATTTTTTTTTCTATGGATAAGCACGAGATCAAATCGATATCTGTTTAAAATAAAGTGAAAATCTCTTTAAGTCAAATCAAATTAAATTAAAAATCAAAATCAAATCTTTTAAAAATATTCGCTATGTACTTAAGCCTACAACATTTTAATGACCTTGGTACGTATTGTCTGCTACTCACCCTATATAACAATGCTCTCAACCTCATTACTTCGCAATTCTCAAACCAGCATAAGCATTCCAATATATTTTCCTCTCGTTCTTTTATTCTTCTCCAAACAAATCAGTTCAGCCGATTAAAAAAGAGAGAGAGAGAAATAGGAAATCGAAGTCGCGATTCAACCTATCGGTCTTCTGAAGCTCGAATCGAACTGGAGTGTGGAAGGTCTTGTGAGCAGTGGAGGTACTTCGGTGTTGGTTTTAACGATAATAGGTTTTGAGTATAATATTGCGAGCTACTGTTTGCCGCATTCGAGATTTGGGGGGGGAGTCGATATTGTCAAAGGCGTTCGAACTATTGTAGAGAAGTGAAGTCGATGGTCGATTTGGGTGATTTGGTTTCAACTGAGACCATTCTTGTGGGGCTTTAATCATCGCTCGATACTGGAACACAAAACTGGGAAGGGTACAACGCATCAGGGGGTTCGAAGTTTATGAAGAGGTGACAACAGCAAAGGGGAAGAAGAGAAGCTCATGAGAGTGGTTGGTTTGTTAAATTGAAATGATGTTAGAGTCGAGTAGCAGCTGTTGTTGACTGTGAGGATAGACAAAAAGGAATGAAAGATTGATTGTCAATTGTTCGATAAAATGCCGGAATAGGAAATTGCTTTATATGGTCTGATTGTTGCTGCGGTAAGGATAGATCGCTGGTTTGCAAAGAGTTGCTTCGATGTCAATCGAGTAGTGCACCAACAAGGTATACGTTAAATGTAACGACCCGGATTTTCGGCCGTTGAATTTTGAATATTTAAATTTGTTTTAAAAATTTTAATTGAATTACATATAGGAATTTATTGATTAAAAACGAAGTTTGAACGTTAATTTATAATATAATTATAAAACGAGCTCGAAATCGCGCGGTAGTTCGTAATATAGAGTTTTGAATTTCAACTGAGGATACAGGATCCGATATAAGTCGGATTTCTGTGAAACAAGAAACGTTGGAACCGTATTGATTATAATTTTCATATGAAAGAGAAAAATCTAGATTTCGTGTTATCATTTGTAAATTATGGTCAAATCAAATTTTGAAATAGTCGCTATGGAAATTGCTATTTAAATACAGGCCTTTAAAATAGCTGTTTTGCAAACGGACTCAGATTTCGACGAAATCAGTTTCATGGGGACCGTATCGTTAAATTATTGTATGGTGTTGAATTGCGTGGCAAACCGATGTCGTATGTGACCACGGTAGCCGTAAATGCTCGTTCAGTGCAATTAAATTAATTCAACTGAATAAAGGGATATTAGAGTGTAACTTGAACAGACGATCGAATCAGGCCACGAAACCAGTTCCGGTGAGTTCGTAGCGTCGGATATAGTCAGGGTAGGTATATAGTTTGTTATTTCTAGAAATCGGCAAATTTGGTAGTGCGGTACGCGCTAAAAACAGTCTACCGGGGCAACAGTCTCAGAATGCGACGAAACTAGTGCCATTGGGTTCGTATCGAAAAGTTATTGTCGATGTTCGCAGTTTCAAGTTGATTTGATTTATCTGGTGATCGTGAAAAATTTAAACGCGTGTTGATTTCTGGTTTTATAAAGGAAATTTTTTCAAACGAAGTCGGATTACGACGAAACTTGTCCCGTTGGATTCAGAATAACTTTTTACACCAAGATTAGCTTTCACATCAGTAAACAGGCTGTTCATTCTTATGATTATTCGTTCATATTCAAGGACACAGAATTATATACGGCCGGTGCCGCGTCATAATTAACTTTTCAAAACAAATATTTCCAGATGATAGTATATTAAGAATATAGGTGTATTTGAGAAGCATGGGAAATTAACAGAGGGTAAAATATTTGATTTTGATTGGGTAACACTTTAATTATGCTAGCATATCCAATATAGAATCGAAATTTCAATTGTAAGGTTTTCAAAACAAAAGAAACAATCGTACAGACACAACTTAATTAAATGAAATATAGACAGCGTGCCGACCACATAAATAATAAACCGTGGTAATCACGGAATGTACAGTAACCTAAGCACCTAACCTACTCTACAAACCGTGGAGGCCAAGTTGTTGAATACTATATAAATTAGACCAAGCTGCCCTTTTTCTTATTTTCTTTTCTGTCTATGGAAGCCCCTTCCTCAACAAAATCAAATCGACCAATTATCACAAAATCTCAAAATAAAATCACGCCACCGTTCAAATCCTTCATCCAATTTTTAAAATCAAATACCCAATGAAAAATGGCAAAATTAGATTCCACGAACTCTTATAATCTCCAGCTTCCCACAGGTATATTTTTTTCATTTTTCGATCGCATTCTCCTGGAATTCTGGCGGTTAAAAGAGGTTCGGTTTAGCTGAGAAGAGGCCGACGAGGGGGGAATAATGGTGATAGTCGGAGGGATGCAGTCATGGTGGGGTCCGATCCCCTAGATTGGCGGTAGGAAGGTAATGACCAAGGTGAGGGTTGCTTGCTGAGTTTGTTAGTGGGTATGGGTTCGCTGCTTTTGAGTTTAAATGGTGATGGTGCGGTTTTTGGTCCGTGATGTTGGTTTTGATCTACTGTGTAGGTAGGAGGTGGTACTGTGAAGAGGGGTTGGTTCATTGACTGTGGGGGAAGGACACGTGAATGCATGGTGCGATGGTGAGGTGGGATTGGTGCGGCAAAGAGGTGTAGTTGCTGTGTGTAGGAGAAGTTAAGAAACAGGGAAGGAGAAGTTTACAAGAGAGGTCCACGTTGAGGGAACAATGTTCATTAGAAGTGCGGACATGGTTTGTTGAAGGGGGCTGAAGACGTGTTGTTAACGGATCTGACATACCGTATTACGGTGGTGAGGAAAAGCATAAGGAAAACGGGCAGTGAAGGATTTAGTAGCGGGTCCGTTGTTACTGATGGCAGAGGAATGATCGTGAGTTTGTGAATAACAAGAAATGATTAACTAAATTTAATCTTGAATTGAACGCGATTGGGTCCATTGAAATCATAGCGAGGAAATTTACGTTGTAGCACTAGCCGGCTAAAAATAAAGCTACTGGAATTTGGTGATAAAATCAAACGTCTGTTTGATTTTAAATGAAACCATAGCAGAACCGCCAACTGCGACCAAAGTGAGTAAACTCACTCGTTTAAAATTATTTTATAATGTGAAATGGTTGCTTGGTTGAATAGTTGATAAATTGGTTGATATAATCATCGTTGATTGATTTATTTCATAAATGTAATATTTTTGATGTTACTAACATCTGTGGATGCAGGGAAACAGGTTGGAGGGATCCAACTGGATCCCTCAACATTTTATTTACTGGTTTATTTAATGGTTATATATGTTATGCTACATTATCCATGGTTGAATTTGTGTGTTTGATTTACCCTGGCCTTAGGAACCTGGTATTTTAGATACCGTAAAGTATCATCGAATGTGAAAAAGGAAATTTGAATTTAAAAGCAGAGTTTATTTCCAAATTAGAAATAATTCCTTTTTCATTGAGTTGCAAATGGAAACCTATTCCATGGGGTAAACCAAGAAAAATGTTATAAATAAAGATATAAATCAAGTGGATCATTAACCATTGGGTAAAGTAAAAGGTAAGTTCAAATAGGAATGTATATTTGAAAGTGAGTATCGGTTTTGAAACCAATATTTGGAAATGGATTTGAATTTAGCAAATTACAGAGGAAAGTTTAAAAGAAAGAATAAATGCTTTAAAACAAGGAAATATTTTGTAAATAAAATAAGGGGATTTATAGAAATCGAATTTAGTGGTTAGAAGAATGTATAGTTTATAAATATGTTTAAAGGAGAACTTGAATTGTTTAAAATAAACAGAGTTTATAAATGATCAACGGAAGCGTGTGCGTCGCACACGGTATTTTATTCAAAACAGAAATCATAACGCTGTTGTTTTAAGAAATGCTTTTATAATCTTAAACAGCGATTTTAACGCTGTCTTTGTAAGAAATGCTTTTATAAAACTAAATAGCGATTTTAGCGCTGTTGTTATAATAGATGTTGGAAATCTATACAGCAATTTTAGACGCTGCTGTTATAATAAATGTCTTGGTAAATCTAAATAGCAATTTTAATGCCGCCGTTATAAATAACTATTTTAATAGCAATCTTAATGCTATGGTTATGATAAGTGTTCTATAATGCTAGACAGCGGTTTTAACGCTGTTGTTGAAAACAATGTTTTATAAATCAAACATTTGAAGACAGCGATTATAACGCTACCGTTATAATCAATATTTTTATAAAGGTGTGTTCGCAGATCAAATCCGAGAGTCGCGTAAGCAATGTTTGGTTTAAAGTTGTGAGTTCTGACTATTCCAAAGTTAAGAATGTCGTTCAGTTAAGGTCTGAGAGGTAATTATACCCCAACTTGACTGACTGCATTATTGACGGAGAAATGGTTAAGGCTCGATAGCAAGGGTTGGTTAGTGATATCGTTAGTTAACGAATGATTTATGATTTGAGTTATAATAACGATGGTTATAACATCAGTTAATTCAAGGGATTTAGAAATGTTTTCTAACTGGAGAAAAAGATATTTTCTCAAGAAAGGAATTATAATATTGGAGATGTTTTCAAATGATCGAGAGGGAAAATAGTGCTTTGAAAGAACACGAAAGATGGGAAATGGGAATGGGAAATGATAATGTAATAAAGAACTAATATAAAAAGGGCCCAGTGTTGAATGATGTTTGGTCGATAGAATTTCCTCCTGGAAATAATATCATTGTTTGCACACCGACATGTTTTCATTTGATAGTTAAATCACCGACTATCAAAGTTTTGACCATTTTAACGTTGTTAATATGGAGAGACCGGTTGGATTATTATCCAGAGAACCACTCCGTATTGGCATAAGCGTTGCGAATCAAGTATGCTGAATATCTTGAAGACGGAGTTATGCAAGGGCTATCCTGTTTACGGGTTAGTGCCTTCGGTTTGTCCAGACCCAGGACAACTTGTATGGACGAGTGTCTGACAGAGTATTTCCAGAGGGGGTTACGTACGTTGATTCCTTCAAACGTACGGAGTTGGTGGCATAGAAGGGAAACTTCTTTAGCCTAACAATCTGAGTATTTTTGTGGGAATCAATTAGTGATTTCCGATGGATCTGACGATGTGGCATTCAAAGTGAATGATGGCCAGATGTTCTGGAAGGTAATTCAAACCTCAAGCCTCATCAAACCGGAAGTGGACAAAAATCGGGCAGGCAGCATGGCTATGTGGGTCGCAACCATTAGGATGTATGATCACCTATCTAGAGAAATTCCTTTTGTTCTTAAATCTATCGATGCTGTCCCTTATCGGGAGGCGGTTGCTGATCCCAACCGTCGGTGGTATACATTCGATACACTCAAGCGAAATGAGTGGTCGGTCATGTGTGGGCCGGGTTGCAAGATGTTCTTGTTGAACCCCGTGTATTCGTCTCTAGAGATACACTATCGGAAGGTGGTCCCATACCTTGTCAAGTTGGAATCCAATCTCCAATAAGTGCCTGCGAGTTTTGATTTGTATATTATATATGTAGAGCGTGAGATGCAAGCGTTCTACTAGATTTTAATTACTTGTGATTAGACATTATTATAATATCAGTTAATATATGATTTCCAAAGTGTTTTGGGTTATCGTAAGGTAAAAACCATCCGTGTTTATGTGTGGATCGGTCTTACGATTATCTTTTCTTTTAAAAAGGATTTTTGAAAAGTTAAACCAAATGATTGGAGTTTACTCACACCAGTCCCATGACTGACCCAGAGTTTATTTTGTTTGTTTTCCCTAAACTCTTGGGTGCCCAAATTTGTACGGGCAGTCAAGTAGTCAGGATTTTACAGATTCACTTGAAGAAGCTTGAAGCAGGAGGCTTCACCAGTTAGCTATAGACTATCATATTTTCCGCTGTGTATTTTGTTGTATCTGGAAACAGGTGTTTATAACTGTTCCAGGGATAATCACTGTGCTCTGATAATGGTATGTATATACAAATACTGATTTGTGCTTCAAAGTTATATTATATAATATATGTTATTCGTTCCGCTGTGAGTTTCTGATCTTCGTTTTCTTCTATTCTAATATTTCTTTCTTTCTATTTCTCATCCTCTAACTTCTTTCTAAAAATGGTTCGTATTTCTGTGCAATTTGAGTTGGACGTGTGGTATGATTAGTCAACTCAAAGGGTACGGATTTGCGGGTCGTTTCATTTGGTATCAGAGCTGAAGGTTGAGTAGTAACCTTGGCTCTGTGGCGTGACTCAATAGAGATGGGGTTAGTAATACCCTAGATTGAATTTGAGTGTATATATACTTGAGAGCGTATTTGTAGATTTGATATAAAAACCGTTTTATATTGTGTTGACTGGTTTGTTGAGTGGCTTATGAATTCTGGTCGATACAGGATGTACAACCGTATCGATAGGTGTTTCTAAACTCTCAAACGAAACAATTCGACATGGTATTGTTTTAAAGATGGGTAAACGATATGATTTTGCCCAAAAGATATTTTGATATAAAAGTAATAATTTTCTGAAATTATTGAATGTGTTGATTGTTATTGCAATCAAATGGAATTATAAAATATTGAAATGGTTATATAAAACCAAATTGAATTTGTATATGAATGGGATATACAAATAAGCTAAATTGGAATTGGATTCAAACCAAAAATTTGTGGATTTAAATCCAGGGTATTTAGAAAATATTTTCTGAAATATTATAAATGTAATATAGCATTATTTTGAAGAGATTTTTGGAAACAAGAATGATTTTGAATGGATTTTAAAGGGATTAAGCACTGAAATCACTTCAGGGGCGAGAAAATAGTACTGATAATGGGTCGCGACATTATCGATATTCATTTTCAAGTTTCTGAGTAATGGATTGCTACCATAGTAATTTGGGAATGGAAATTTGTTTGAAAATGACAAGATGTTTTAGAAATTCAAAAGTTTTGAATTGGATTGGTTAGAAGTATATGAGTATAAATATATACGATTTCAAACCAATTTGAAATAAAGCCGGGAATTTGAATTCTAAAATTAAAATATAACTTGTATAAGTTGAACAGATTGAAATGGCAAAAATATATCAAATGAATTGAAATTTAAGTTAAGATAAGTTAAATAAAAATTTGGATTGAATTAAAAATAATTTAGAATGGAATTAAATAAAGAAGATGTTGAGTTTCGAATTATTAATATGAATCGACTTATGAAGAAGCAAGTGAATATATTGGATGTTGTTGATTGGAATTAAATTGGATTTAAACTGAATAAGTGGGTTGACGTAAATAGGCATCATATTTGAATGGATATAATGGAAGTAACTAATCAGAAGTTGATTAGAGATTTCAAACTGGAAGTTGGATTGATCTGAAACCAACTGGAGATGGATATATGTATGCTGAGCAGATATTGAATGGAAGCAAGTGCAAGATGTAGAATTTGCCCGACAAAAAGGTACATGTTTACAGTATTACTTGGGTTTAATGATTTTATGAGCCTATGAGGCAAGCCACTTGGCTTTTTGATTTTCTTTTGGATTGGAGAAGGCCTAGAAAGGCGAGTTGTGGTTGTACCGGTTGAGCCGTGCAGAGGAGATGCTGCCGAAATTTTTCAGAAATTAAAGTGTTAGAAAATTTCAGAATTTTTGAAAATTTTCGTTAGTAAGAATAAATTAATATTTTAAATTGAAATAAATTGGCCTAGTTAAACTGTAGTTAAGAAGTCAACAGAAAGGATTATTGGACCTAGTTAACAGGGTACATAGCATTTTTTCCTACCTTAGCAATTTCGAGGACGAAATTATTTTAAGGGGGAAGGAATGTAACGACCCGGATTTTCGGCCGTTGAATTTTGAATATTTAAATTTGTTTTAAAAATTTTAATTGAATTACATATAGGAATTTATTGATTAAAAACGAAGTTTGAACGTTAATTTATAATATAATTATAAAACGAGCTCGAAATCGCGCGGTAGTTCGTAATATAGAGTTTTGAATTTCAACTGAGGATACAGGATCCGATATAAGTCGGATTTCTGTGAAACAAGAAACGTTGGAACCGTATTGATTATAATTTTCATATGAAAGAGAAAAATCTAGATTTCGTGTTATCATTTGTAAATTATGGTCAAATCAAATTTTGAAATAGTCGCTATGGAAATTGCTATTTAAATACAGGCCTTTAAAATAGCTGTTTTGCAAACGGACTCAGATTTCGACGAAATCAGTTTCATGGGGACCGTATCGTTAAATTATTGTATGGTGTTGAATTGCGTGGCAAACCGATGTCGTATGTGACCACGGTAGCCGTAAATGCTCGTTCAGTGCAATTAAATTAATTCAACTGAATAAAGGGATATTAGAGTGTAACTTGAACAGACGATCGAATCAGGCCACGAAACCAGTTCCGGTGAGTTCGTAGCGTCGGATATAGTCAGGGTAGGTATATAGTTTGTTATTTCTAGAAATCGGCAAATTTGGTAGTGCGGTACGCGCTAAAAACAGTCTACCGGGGCAACAGTCTCAGAATGCGACGAAACTAGTGCCATTGGGTTCGTATCGAAAAGTTATTGTCGATGTTCGCAGTTTCAAGTTGATTTGATTTATCTGGTGATCGTGAAAAATTTAAACGCGTGTTGATTTCTGGTTTTATAAAGGAAATTTTTTCAAACGAAGTCGGATTACGACGAAACTTGTCCCGTTGGATTCAGAATAACTTTTTACACCAAGATTAGCTTTCACATCAGTAAACAGGCTGTTCATTCTTATGATTATTCGTTCATATTCAAGGACACAGAATTATATACGGCCGGTGCCGCGTCATAATTAACTTTTCAAAACAAATATTTCCAGATGATAGTATATTAAGAATATAGGTGTATTTGAGAAGCATGGGAAATTAACAGAGGGTAAAATATTTGATTTTGATTGGGTAACACTTTAATTATGCTAGCATATCCAATATAGAATCGAAATTTCAATTGTAAGGTTTTCAAAACAAAAGAAACAATCGTACAGACACAACTTAATTAAATGAAATATAGACAGCGTGCCGACCACATAAATAATAAACCGTGGTAATCACGGAATGTACAGTAACCTAAGCACCTAACCTACTCTACAAACCGTGGAGGCCAAGTTGTTGAATACTATATAAATTAGACCAAGCTGCCCTTTTTCTTATTTTCTTTTCTGTCTATGGAAGCCCCTTCCTCAACAAAATCAAATCGACCAATTATCACAAAATCTCAAAATAAAATCACGCCACCGTTCAAATCCTTCATCCAATTTTTAAAATCAAATACCCAATGAAAAATGGCAAAATTAGATTCCACGAACTCTTATAATCTCCAGCTTCCCACAGGTATATTTTTTTCATTTTTCGATCGCATTCTCCTGGAATTCTGGCGGTTAAAAGAGGTTCGGTTTAGCTGAGAAGAGGCCGACGAGGGGGGAATAATGGTGATAGTCGGAGGGATGCAGTCATGGTGGGGTCCGATCCCCTAGATTGGCGGTAGGAAGGTAATGACCAAGGTGAGGGTTGCTTGCTGAGTTTGTTAGTGGGTATGGGTTCGCTGCTTTTGAGTTTAAATGGTGATGGTGCGGTTTTTGGTCCGTGATGTTGGTTTTGATCTACTGTGTAGGTAGGAGGTGGTACTGTGAAGAGGGGTTGGTTCATTGACTGTGGGGGAAGGACACGTGAATGCATGGTGCGATGGTGAGGTAGGATTGGTGCGGCAAAGAGGTGTAGTTGCTGTGTGTAGGAGAAGTTAAGAAACAGGGAAGGAGAAGTTTACAAGAGAGGTCCACGTTGAGGGAACAATGTTCATTAGAAGTGCGGACATGGTTTGTTGAAGGGGGCTGAAGACGTGTTGTTAACGGATCTGACATACCGTATTACGGTGGTGAGGAAAAGCATAAGGAAAACGGGCAGTGAAGGATTTAGTAGCGGGTCCGTTGTTACTGATGGCAGAGGAATGATCGTGAGTTTGTGAATAACAAGAAATGATTAACTAAATTTAATCTTGAATTGAACGCGATTGGGTCCATTGAAATCATAGCGAGGAAATTTACGTTGTAGCACTAGCCGGCTAAAAATAAAGCTACTGGAATTTGGTGATAAAATCAAACGTCTGTTTGATTTTAAATGAAACCATAGCAGAACCGCCAACTGCGACCAAAGTGAGTAAACTCACTCGTTTAAAATTATTTTATAATGTGAAATGGTTGCTTGGTTGAATAGTTGATAAATTGGTTGATATAATCATCGTTGATTGATTTATTTCATAAATGTAATATTTTTGATGTTACTAACATCTGTGGATGCAGGGAAACAGGTTGGAGGGATCCAACTGGATCCCTCAACATTTTATTTACTGGTTTATTTAATGGTTATATATGTTATGCTACATTATCCATGGTTGAATTTGTGTGTTTGATTTACCCTGGCCTTAGGAACCTGGTATTTTAGATACCGTAAAGTATCATCGAATGTGAAAAAGGAAATTTGAATTTAAAAGCAGAGTTTATTTCCAAATTAGAAATAATTCCTTTTTCATTGAGTTGCAAATGGAAACCTATTCCATGGGGTAAACCAAGAAAAATGTTATAAATAAAGATATAAATCAAGTGGATCATTAACCATTGGGTAAAGTAAAAGGTAAGTTCAAATAGGAATGTATATTTGAAAGTGAGTATCGGTTTTGAAACCAATATTTGGAAATGGATTTGAATTTAGCAAATTACAGAGGAAAGTTTAAAAGAAAGAATAAATGCTTTAAAACAAGGAAATATTTTGTAAATAAAATAAGGGGATTTATAGAAATCGAATTTAGTGGTTAGAAGAATGTATAGTTTATAAATATGTTTAAAGGAGAACTTGAATTGTTTAAAATAAACAGAGTTTATAAATGATCAACGGAAGCGTGTGCGTCGCACACGGTATTTTATTCAAAACAGAAATCATAACGCTGTTGTTTTAAGAAATGCTTTTATAATCTTAAACAGCGATTTTAACGCTGTCTTTGTAAGAAATGCTTTTATAAAACTAAATAGCGATTTTAGCGCTGTTGTTATAATAGATGTTGGAAATCTATACAGCAATTTTAGACGCTGCTGTTATAATAAATGTCTTGGTAAATCTAAATAGCAATTTTAATGCCGCCGTTATAAATAACTATTTTAATAGCAATCTTAATGCTATGGTTATGATAAGTGTTCTATAATGCTAGACAGCGGTTTTAACGCTGTTGTTGAAAACAATGTTTTATAAATCAAACATTTGAAGACAGCGATTATAACGCTACCGTTATAATCAATATTTTTATAAAGGTGTGTTCGCAGATCAAATCCGAGAGTCGCGTAAGCAATGTTTGGTTTAAAGTTGTGAGTTCTGACTATTCCAAAGTTAAGAATGTCGTTCAGTTAAGGTCTGAGAGGTAATTATACCCCAACTTGACTGACTGCATTATTGACGGAGAAATGGTTAAGGCTCGATAGCAAGGGTTGGTTAGTGATATCGTTAGTTAACGAATGATTTATGATTTGAGTTATAATAACGATGGTTATAACATCAGTTAATTCAAGGGATTTAGAAATGTTTTCTAACTGGAGAAAAAGATATTTTCTCAAGAAAGGAATTATAATATTGGAGATGTTTTCAAATGATCGAGAGGGAAAATAGTGCTTTGAAAGAACACGAAAGATGGGAAATGGGAATGGGAAATGATAATGTAATAAAGAACTAATATAAAAAGGGCCCAGTGTTGAATGATGTTTGGTCGATAGAATTTCCTCCTGGAAATAATATCATTGTTTGCACACCGACATGTTTTCATTTGATAGTTAAATCACCGACTATCAAAGTTTTGACCATTTTAACGTTGTTAATATGGAGAGACCGGTTGGATTATTATCCAGAGAACCACTCCGTATTGGCATAAGCGTTGCGAATCAAGTATGCTGAATATCTTGAAGACGGAGTTATGCAAGGGCTATCCTGTTTACGGGTTAGTGCCTTCGGTTTGTCCAGACCCAGGACAACTTGTATGGACGAGTGTCTGACAGAGTATTTCCAGAGGGGGTTACGTACGTTGATTCCTTCAAACGTACGGAGTTGGTGGCATAGAAGGGAAACTTCTTTAGCCTAACAATCTGAGTATTTTTGTGGGAATCAATTAGTGATTTCCGATGGATCTGACGATGTGGCATTCAAAGTGAATGATGGCCAGATGTTCTGGAAGGTAATTCAAACCTCAAGCCTCATCAAACCGGAAGTGGACAAAAATCGGGCAGGCAGCATGGCTATGTGGGTCGCAACCATTAGGATGTATGATCACCTATCTAGAGAAATTCCTTTTGTTCTTAAATCTATCGATGCTGTCCCTTATCGGGAGGCGGTTGCTGATCCCAACCGTCGGTGGTATACATTCGATACACTCAAGCGAAATGAGTGGTCGGTCATGTGTGGGCCGGGTTGCAAGATGTTCTTGTTGAACCCCGTGTATTCGTCTCTAGAGATACACTATCGGAAGGTGGTCCCATACCTTGTCAAGTTGGAATCCAATCTCCAATAAGTGCCTGCGAGTTTTGATTTGTATATTATATATGTAGAGCGTGAGATGCAAGCGTTCTACTAGATTTTAATTACTTGTGATTAGACATTATTATAATATCAGTTAATATATGATTTCCAAAGTGTTTTGGGTTATCGTAAGGTAAAAACCATCCGTGTTTATGTGTGGATCGGTCTTACGATTATCTTTTCTTTTAAAAAGGATTTTTGAAAAGTTAAACCAAATGATTGGAGTTTACTCACACCAGTCCCATGACTGACCCAGAGTTTATTTTGTTTGTTTTCCCTAAACTCTTGGGTGCCCAAATTTGTACGGGCAGTCAAGTAGTCAGGATTTTACAGATTCACTTGAAGAAGCTTGAAGCAGGAGGCTTCACCAGTTAGCTATAGACTATCATATTTTCCGCTGTGTATTTTGTTGTATCTGGAAACAGGTGTTTATAACTGTTCCAGGGATAATCACTGTGCTCTGATAATGGTATGTATATACAAATACTGATTTGTGCTTCAAAGTTATATTATATAATATATGTTATTCGTTCCGCTGTGAGTTTCTGATCTTCGTTTTCTTCTATTCTAATATTTCTTTCTTTCTATTTCTCATCCTCTAACTTCTTTCTAAAAATGGTTCGTATTTCTGTGCAATTTGAGTTGGACGTGTGGTATGATTAGTCAACTCAAAGGGTACGGATTTGCGGGTCGTTTCATTAAAATTATAAAATACATGTGTAAATTGTTAGTAATTAGAATTGAAATGAATATTAGCTTAATCGATTAAATAATCTCTAATCGATAAAATAAAATAAATAACCGTAGGTGCTAAATAGACTCAGTCGAGACAACTCGGGTAGATGCGTGGCCGTGAGATTTGGTATAAACGAGATGTTCGACAACTGCAATTTCGGTGAGTAAATCTCACTCAACCTTTATTTAAAATTATTTTTATTAGTTAAAAATAATTGTTGTTGCTTGTTTGAATGCTGTTTGGTTGGTTTAAATATATTAGTTATTTAGGGTTGACTATTATATATATATATATTGGATTGATGATTGGTTGGATTCCCGCAATACTATTAGCGGATGCCCGCAGTATCATTAGCGGATGACCCTACGCCCACATATATAAGTGGATCCCCTTTTATACCGTGATATCCTTCCACGAAGCAGGATGGGTATTACTATATTGACTAACGTCTGTGGATGCAGGAAAACAGGTTGGAGGAATCCAACTGGATTCCTCAAAAATATATTATCTGTTTGTTTGTTTGCTTGATTTCATATATTCATATATGACGTGTTAAAAATAAAATGATTGAAAATTGGGTGATTTGATTGGTTTAAATATCACTGGGCTAAGTGCTAATTTATTTAAAATATCGTGGAAGAATATTTGAAATTAAAAAGGGAAAATTCTATTTTTAAATAGAATTTGAAATTTGAATGGAATAAAAATATAAACTTGTTTTGAAAAATAAAACAAGTAGTTCCTTTATAAACGAAGTTTATAAATAGTTCTTTTATAACGAAGTTATAAATGAAGTGAAAAGAATTATCATTTGATAATTCAGAAATAGAAATACAAGTGTGAAATTGGAAAAGGGAAATCTATTTAAAAAATAATAATAGAAATATCGGTTTCAAAAGGAATTGAAATCGAGACTTGTTTAATGTAATTTGAATATAGAAAATATTTTAAATTCAAAATAGAATAAAATAAAAGAGATTTTTAAATATGGAATTTGAATATGAATTCAAATAGTTTAAATATGGAATTTGAATTTAGAATTCAAATAGTTTAGATATGGAATTTGAATATATGATTCAAATAGATTGAAATGGGGTTTGAAAATAGAATTTCAAAATAGAATTTGAAATGGGAATTTGAATTCAAATGAAGTTTGAAAATAGAATTTGAATTCAAAGGCATTGAAATAAAATTTGAATTCAAAGGAATTCAAATAGAATTTGAATTCAAAGGAATTCAAATAGATTTGAATAAAGAAAGTTCAAAAAAAAATTAAATATAGAATTTGAAAATAGAAGTGAAATGGAGTTAAATATGGGAATTCAAATGTAATTTGAATGTAGAATTCAAATGAAATTTAAACAAAGGAAATTCAAATTTAGAATTTGAATGTAGAAATTTAAATGGAATTTGTTTATAGAAATTGAATGGAGTTTGGATATAGAAAATTCAAATATGAATTCAAATATAGAATTTGAATATAGTAATTCAAATGGAATTTGAATATAGAGATTCAAGTAGAATTTGAATAAAGGAAATTCAAATAGAAATCTAATATAGAATTTGAAATAGACTTTGAATATAGATTTGAATAGAGTTAAAATGGAATTTAAATATGGGATTCAAATAGAATTGAAATAGATTTGAATATAGGAAATTCAAATTTGAATTTAAATGAAGTTTGAAATAGATTTGAATATTGAAATTCAAAGGGGATTTGAATAAAGGAAATTCGAATATAGAAATTCAAATAGAATTTGAAAAATTAAAGAGATTTGAAAGTTGAATATAGAATTTCAAATAGAAGTGAAATAGATCGGAAATACTATGTTGAATTGAGAAAAATTGATTTGATATATTTAAAATATATCAGAATGAAGTGGAATTTATTACAGATAAAGTTTAAACGTTTATATATATAAATATAATTAAAACGAACTCGCCGCAACGCTGCAGTTCGTAAATTGTCGTTTCGAACTTCAATTGGATATACAGGACTCAATTGAAGTCGGAATTTTTTGAAACAAGAAATGTCAGGACCGATTTGATAATAGTTTTCTAATGGAGGAGAAAAATCCAGATTTCGTCGTATAGATTTTGAGTTATGTCAAAATCAAATTTTCAGAAAAACAACGCCAGAACCATTTTATAACCATAACGGTTTATTTAAATAAATAAAAGGATTTTAAAGAAATAAAATCTGAATTTGCCATTTGAAAAATCCAGACTGGAGATAAAAAATAAATATGAACTCCAGTGAAGTAAGTGAAATGATTTTTGGTACAAAAACCAGATTTTTAACTACTGAATAGAACTAACTAGTCTGGAATATATGTGGTTAAAAGGGGGTTTCTGAATCAAATTTGGGTTTTGGTTAAGAAAATTGAACAGGTAAATATATATTCGAAATCGAATATGGAACTTGAGTTGGAAATGGAATCAAATTAATTTATAAGCAAGATAAAAGAGATTTGAACATGCTATTTTCAAATATAAAGTAAAATAGGCCAAAGAAGCTAATAAGAGGATTAACTAGTGAATTGAGTTAAAATGACCAGATTGAGTTGAATTGAATTGAAACAGGTGAACATGTGTTAAGAAAGGTATGGGATGAAGTATATGAAGATTTTAATTTATGTGCCCGACAAAAAGGTACATGTTTAAATTCATATATGAGATTTTATGCGCCGTATCGGCAAGCCGCTTGGCTTTTTCTTTTTCTTTTGGATTGGAAAGTGCCATGGGAGGCTATTTAAAATATCCCGAAGCTCCCGGTGCAGGGGAGGTTATGGCGAATTTTTCCGGGAATTTAAGTAGTTAGAATATTTTTAAGATAATTTGATAGTTATAAATCAATGTATCGATATATGTAGAATTCGATAAGGAAATGAAATCAAAATAGGGTATTGAAACAGAAAGGGGAAATCTATAAACTAGAAATAGAAAGCGAACCATATACATGTTTTAAAAATGAATAATTGAGTTTTATAGTGTGTTTATTCGAGGTTAGTGGTTTTTCCGTTTTGAAGTTGGGGATGTTTTCACTCAAGGTATGAGAGGTAATTTTACCCCAACTTGATTGATTTCATTTTTAATTGATAAATAGCAAGATCCAGTCTCGAAGAGAAGTGTTTGAATAATAGTTTGGTTGAATAAAATATTTTGGGTTGTTTGTAACGATGTTTTACACAACATTCGTTTTAACCCAAGTGATGGAATTTTGGAAATATAAAAGTAAATATTTCCTGAGTATAATTAAAATAGTCGGGATAGAGATAAGTGATTGAAATTGTTTTCAATTTCAAATAAAATATATTTTCTAAGTGTAGAAAATAATAGAAGTTGATATTTGGAAACGTTTTCCAAATGGCGTAAGAGGCCAAGATGATTATCGAAAATATTTGGTTAACAAATATTGATAAGGAAATGGAGTAGAGATTTAATTAATGAAATATTAATTAAAGAGCCCAGTGATTTGATTGATATGTTGAATGAACACCTGTTTTTATTCGATAGTTAAATCACAGACTATCGAAGTTTTGACCATCGTTGTCAATAGGGAGAGACCGGTTGGATTATTATCCGTGAACCGCTCTGTATTGGCAGTAGCGTTGCGAATCAGATTATATGAAGATAATCGAAGATGGAGTGAAGTGCAAGGGCTTTTTCTATTAATAGAAATTGTGCCTTTGGTTTCGTTCAGTCCCAGAACGAACGTATATGGACGAATGTCTGACAAAGTATTTCCAATGTTCTATTGAGTTGGTCTGTATAAATATATATGGTTACAACGGATTTATTCCCTTAGCATAATATCCAGAATATTTGTGCAAATCAATTAGTGATTAACGGATCTGACGATGTGGCATTCAAAGTGATTGTGCTATAAATGAATAGAAAGTAATCGTAGCCTCTGGCCTCAACAACCGGGAAATGACAAAAATCGGGCAGGCAGCATGGCTATGTGGGTCGCTCCCATTAGGATGTATAATCACCTATTTAGAGGTTCATTTAATTTCTTATTCTATTCGATGCTGTCCCAGTCGGGAGACGGTTGCTGATCCCAACCGTTGGTGATATACATTCGATACACTCAAGCGAAATGAGTGGTCGGTCATGTGTGGGCCGGGTTGCAAGACGTTCTTGTTGAACCCCAGTGTATCGCCTCTAGAGTACACTGATCGGAAGGTGGTTCCATACCTTGTCATGTTGGAAATCCAGTCTCCAATAAGCGCCCTGCGGTTTTTGGTTTATATTATATATGGGGTGTGAGATGCAAGCATTCCGCTAGATTCTATTTATTTGATGTAGACATTATTATAATATCACTGGATTTGATATCAAAGTGTTTTGGGTTATAGTAAGGTAAAACCGTCCGTGTTTATGTGTGGGCTGGTCTTACTATTATCTTTTCTTTCGAAAGGGTTTTGAAAGTTAAACAAGTGGTTGGAGTTTACTCACACCAGTCCCATGACTGACCCAGAGTTTATTTTGTTTGTTTTCCCTAAACTCTTGGGTGCCCAAATTTGTACGGGCAGTCAAGTAGTCGGGATTTTTCAGATTCATTTGGAGGAGCTAGAAGCAGGAGGCTTCACCAGTTAGCTATAGAATATCATATGTCCGCTGTGTACTATGTTGTATTTGGAAACAGGTGTTTATAACTGTTCCAGGAATAACTGTTGTGCTCTGATAATGGTATGTATATAAAGTTACTGATTTGTATTTCAAAAGTTATGTTATATAATATATTTTATTCGTTCCACTGTGAGATTTGTCTTCTTTGTTTTCTTCTATTCTAATATTTCTTTCTTTTTATTTCTCATCATCTAACTTCTTTCTAATAATGATTCGTATTTCTGTGCAATTTGGGTTGGATGTGTGGTGTTATTAGTCAACTCAAATAGTACGGATTTGCGGGCCATTACAACCTAATTCTACATTCTGTTTCCGTAGGGATTAATCTGTTTCTTCTTCTGTCTATTTCTGTTCGGGTGGTAAAGGCCCATTACTAGTACTCTCTTCTGTGGAAATTATTCTGTACCCATTTCTGTTTCAGTTTAGACATTAGGGTGACACCTAATTCTGTTATACTAGTATTAGTGCAGAGAAGTGTAAAGAAATAGCTTATGTCATTCTGTTCTTCTGTTATATCCGCTACCTGTTACTGTTATCTCTCATCCAGTTTTATTTTCATGTCATGTTATTATTATCTGTTCATAACTGAAAATCACTGGACTTGCCAGACTTTTTGTCTGACCCTTGTTGTTTCGCCTCCTTTCTTCCGTTTCCCCCCAGGTTTTGTAGAAGGGAGTACTCTAGCTTGATCCAGATTTCTTCCGCTTGAAGTACTTAAAGTATGGCATGTCTTCTTCTGTGGGGATTATGATTTTAAACTATGCATTCTGAAGGCTTTTGTACAAGACTGATATTTTGTACTTGAATTCTGATATTGTGATTTGAAAAGATGTAACCAAGCTTATTTCGGTTTTTGTTGTAATAAAGTTATAAATTTTTCAAGTACTGTTTTATCTGTCTTGTAAGTTTCTGTTCTGTTTACTAAAATGCTCCACCAAAGTTAAGGCATTCCCTTTGTGAGTGACCTTAACGGAGGCGGGGTGTTACACTTTTTAGAAAAATGAAACCATTATTAGACTCAAGTCCCATCACACAATGCAACGCAAACCGGAGGATAGAGTTTTACCTTATAATGGTCAAAAATGCTTGATACGATAAAAACGGATTCGATACTATTATTAGTGTATATATGTTCTCAAAAACATTTCAATCATAATGTATCAATCATAGGCGACATTGTACCCCATCCTACTATGTCGCCATACTAGTTCTACAATCAAAACCGCATGGTGTCGTATTGGAAGTTGGGTTTCCATCAGGAAATCGGGGCTAGGGATCGTCCTCTCCTATTCGAGACACTCTAGCAAATGCCTCAGGATTCCCCGTAGTGAACCCTTGGATGCGGTAGGGCCGGTCCCCACCTAACGGTAGTGGATTAGTTAGCCTGAACACATGCGTCCCGGTTCCTTTGAACCTCCATATGGCCACTAACAACTTGTAAATCCGAGGTACCTCAATCCATCATCCACATAAGTAAAATGCCAGCCAGTTTACGCACTGACACTACTCCCAGCTAGAAAGAAACATGTGCACTCCCTACGGTCCATATCCCGTTTTTGACTCATACCGGGGTGTGAGGCTCGCAAAGTTCCGTTATACACAAAGCTATGCCGTAATAGGTTATGCTTTGATCATCCCACAAGGCCCTGCTTTTCAACAAAAGCCTTGATCCATGCATCTTGGCATGCCACATTGTCAATCCATACCATACCATTGATTTCTGCCAATATATAACCTATAAGCTCATGCGTCTTAGAGAAGGGTGTTAACACCAAGCAGATATATATTTAGCAGAGATCAACGAATACAGTATAAAGGAATACAACGTCAGACATACGATCCATTTACAAGTCCGTTCCGGGTCTGAACGAAACCGGAGTCGCCTTATTTCACCCCCTATATGTCCAATACAGAGATGAGGCACCAAACAGATATATATTTAGCAGAGATCATCGAATACAGTATAAAGGAATACAACGTCAGACATACGATCCATTTACAAGTCCGTTCTGGGTCTGAACGAAATCGGAGTCGCCTTATTCTCCCCCCATATGTCCAATACAGAGGTGAGGTGCTCGCATATCCGACAACCAACAAGTATGGCTGGATGGCTACCACTGAAGCCCCTTCAAGGTAGCTACTCCTATCATGGGTCTCAGTAGCAACACATCCATTCGATGTGAAGATCGCCGGTCTTCAATCACCGTCTTCAACTCTTCGACTTAGACCGACGTATAATCATTTGAAATGAGATTTAACTCGGACTTTTCAAATGATCCTCGCATATATATATATATATATTTTGAAATCATTTCTTATCGTTAATAGTATTTAATAACGATTTATCGCTATTTTTATATATATAAAAATAGCCATTTTCATTTAACGACACTTCGGGTCGATCGGTAGCCCTGGCGCTGTTTTTATCCAAATTTGATTTACACTTATCTCAAAATCTAACTGTTGGATTTTAACAAAGTTTATATCGTAGGAAAGATCTTCCCAAAGCGGTCTTAACGGTTCCAGTTTTGGGAAAATCCGAGGGTCGGATCTTTCGGTATAATCGTTTGAAGTTACGATTTCAAATCGTGAAATACAGCAGCGCGATTCGTTTAAATTTAATTTATATATATATATATATAATCCATTCGTTCGACGTTTCCAAATTATTTATTCTTTAAATAATTTTCTACACTTCGTATTCATGTTATTTTTAAGGAACAGAAGTCCTTTTCAAAACATGCACATTTTCTTCACTCCTATATGACAATAAAAATGTAAGTTCTTATTGTTTATCATTTCTATTTCAAGCTATGAATATTCTTCTTCATTTATTACATTGCAATAAAAATGTATTTTTTTTATTGTTTATCCTTTATTCAATCTTCACTTATATGGAAAAATGTAAATTTTTATTTAAATCTTTTATTACACTAAAAAAAATGTACTTTTCCCTTTCAATCATAGAAAATGTAATTTTAAAATCTATTCTTTTTATCGCATCTAAAATGACGATAAAATATAATCTTTATTTCTACTCCTTTTATCGCATCTAAAATGACGATAAAATACTTCTTTATTCCTACTCTTTTTATCGCATCTAAAATGACGATAAAATACCTGTTTTAATTCCATACTTTTTATTGGATATAAAATGTCAATAAAAAATGTCGCTCTACATCTACTCTTTAATTTATCCTTTTATTTACATCTAAAATGTAAATAAAGATGTAACTTCAAATTTATTCTTTTTATTTACATCTAAAATGTAAATATACTTTTTGTATCCATGTTTTTATTTCACATCCAACCTGTAAACAAAAATGTGTCTTTTATTTCTCATGTCTTTTATTTACATGGATAATGTAAATAACAATATGTCTTTCATTCATGTCTTTTATTTACATGGACTATGTAAATAAAAAGATTTCTTTCATTTCTATGTTTTAGTTTTCAACTAAAATGTGAACAAAAGTATAACTTCATATGTATTCTTTTTATTTCTATGTTTTTATTCACACCTAAAATGTAAATAAACATGCACTTTTTCTATTCATATTTTTATTCACATCTACAATGTAAATAAAAATATACTTTCCATATTCATGTTTTTATTCACATCTGAAAGGTGAATAAAAATGTACTTTTTATTTTCATGTTTTTATTTATATCTAAAATATAAATAAAAATATCCTTTTTCAATTCATGTTTTTATTTATATCTAAAATATAAATAAAAATGTCCACTTTTATAATCATGTTTTTATTTACAACTAAATTGCAAATAAAAATGTACTTTATATCTTCATGTTTTTATTTTCAACTAATTTGCAAATAAAAAAGTACTTCATTTTCTATGGTTTTTATTTGCGTATAAAAAGGCAAAAAAAAATGACATGTCATTATCTAATTTAAATAATACTTTAACATAACATTATTCTAACTAAAAATGTTATTTTCATAAATCTTAACATTTATAACTAAAATGTTATTTCATAAATCTTAACATTTTATAACTAAAATGTTACTTTAATTCTCATACTACATTTTATAATAAAAATGTTTATTTTTCTCTAATGCAACATTTTTAAAATAAAAATGTCATTTCTTTTGCTAATGCAACATTTATATGAAAATGTTTTCCTTCTAGTGTACATTTTCTAATGTAAACATATTTCTAAAGTGATCGTTTTTCTAATGAAAACATTTTTCTAATGTAAACATTTTACTAATGTGAACATTTTGCTAATGTAAACCTTTTTCTAATTTAATAATTTTTCAAATGAAATCATTTTTATGTGACAAATCTAAATCAACATAAAAGTGATATGTTTTATGTGACAAATTCATTTCAACACAAATGTTCATTTTGTTTCAACTATCCTATTTTGACAAAATTGTAAAATTTGTCTTCAACTATTCTATTTTTGACGAAATTGTAAATTTTATCTCAACTATTTTATTCAACAAAAAATGATAATTTTGTTTTCAATAATTTGGTTTCAACAAAAATGATATGTTTTTGTTTCACCATTTTCATATAACGAAATGTCCTTTTTATTTAAAGACATATTTTCTACTTTTCTAATGACAAAATAAAAAGTATATTTTGTCTATATAACATGTTCTCTGTTCTCTAATATCAAAATAAAAAGAGAATTTCATGTGTATACAGATTCTACATTAACATGACAAATAAAAGTGTAAATTTAATTTGTAACCAATTTCTATCTTGAACATGGCACAATCCCAACAAATATTATGAATCTCAATAAGATGAGATTTTGATCGTATGAACAAAATGAATATGTAAATCTCAATAAAGATGATATTTGTAACGACCCAGATTTTTGAACAGTTTATCTTAAATATTTAGTATGGTTTTAAATATTGAATTTATAATATAGATGGTATTTTATTGGGTTATTGTTAAATAATCGAAATACGATTTATTTTGATAATTATCGAAATACGAGAAGTTTGAAATAATTCAATTGGAAGATAAAACTGAACGATGATAATAGAAATTCATTGATGAGGAATTTATTTATTTTGAATTTAAAATGATTTAATACGGCTATTTTAAATATACGTTCGAATTAAATAATCTATTTCATTGAATTCAGAATAGTGAATAACATTGGGAACATCAGTTGTTTTGCTGAAATTGTGGTTCGGGGTTTTTGATTAAAGGACCGCGATATAGTTTAGTTTTTAATTAAAGAAAAATCAAATCAATATGTATTCAGCCGACCTAAAAACAAATAGCACTACCCTAAGATTTTACATCAGCGCAGACTTGTTCATCTCGAGCCAACAGCTTTGTCTCTAGGTTTCAGTATCCAGGAAACAGAAAATTAATGGCATCAGTACATTTGTTCCCTTGTTCGCGTTTATAAATAAACCCATCGGCCTTCACAATTTTCTCCATCCTCAAAAACCACGAAGCAATTGTAATCCAATTTCCGTCGTTCCTCCCCAGTCCTTCGAAAACTGAAATTCACCGAGCAAATAAAAATCGCGACTGGAAATCGGAGTTGAATCTGGAAGCTCGAGCTGAACGCTCGCAAATCAGTACGGTGAAGGTGCTCAACAATGGTTCGAAGGGACTCAGAAATAGGGGTTTTGCTGAGGGGTTCTGACCTTCGAACCCTACGAGCTATAAAGGGGGTCGCGACAGGCGTACTCCGATCAGAGCAAAGAGGTTTCGCATCACGGTTGAGGGTGCGATGGTGTTGCGAGTTAACCAGTCGGGGTACGAGAAGATGAAGATTCTTGTCGCAGGTTGTTTGGGAGGGGTCAGTGCTGAAAATCAGTATTGGTGATGGTTCGAAGTTGAGGATGAGTTACGTGAGGTGTTCGTTGAAATGTCGTAGTAGGGTAGATTTCAGTTTTGGGATATTCAGAGATTTGTTCATCTTTTGGTCGAGTAAAATGCGGTAATCATAAGGTATATATTTATTTATTCTACAAAATTTAAATACATAGGATATTTATTTAATTTTGCAAATAGTTAATTTAAATAAATAGTCGTATAATCGTGAAATATATTATCTTAGGTAATGGATTCATAGTCAAGACGGTACGAGATTTTAAATAGATATTCGGCAAACGAAAAATCTGGTGAGTAAATCTCACTCACCTTTAGAATTATTTTTATTTCATTAAAAATAATTGTTTGTTGCTTGTGTGAATGCTTTCTGCTTGTTTTATATATATTAGTTATTTAGGCTATTATATATATATATTGGGTTGATTGGTTGGTTGGATTCCCGTAGTCTCATTAGCGGATGCCCGCAGTTTCATAGCGGATGATTACCCTATACGCCCCACGCTATGATTAGTGGATGACCTTCTATACCACGATATTCTGCCACGAAGCAGAATGGGTATTATTTATGTGCTAACATCTGTGGATGCAGGAAAACAGGTTGGAGGAATCCAACTGGATTCCTGAAAAATATATTATTTGTTTGTTTGTTGTTTGTTTAATTTCATATATATTCATATATGATGTGTTAAAAACCAAATGATTGAAAATTGGGTGATTTGATTGTTTAAATATCACTGGGCAAATTGTTAATTTATTAAAATATCATGAGAAGGATATTTGAGTTTTAAAAAAAGAAAATTTTATTTTTCCCAATAGAATTTGGAATTCAAGTAGAATTTAAAAATATAGAATTTCAAAAATGGGATTTTTAAATATATATAAATCAGATTGAGTATAACCTTTGAATATAGAATTTGAATAAAGAAATTTCAAAATAGAAATGGAATAATAGAAGTCAAATGGATTTGAATAGTAGAATTAGAAAAGGAGTTTAAATATTTAAATTTTTAAAAGAAAAGGGGTTTGAATGTTAGAAATTCAAATAGAAGTTCAAATAACATTTGAATATGCGAAATTAGAATGAAATATAGAATTTGGATTCAATAAATTAAATTAGAGTTTGAATCCATAAGAATTCAAATAAAGAAAATTCAAATAGAGGTTTGAATATGAAAATTCAAATGGAGTTTGAAATGGGAAATTGAAAATAGTAAATTCAAATAGAGATTTGAATATTGAATTTCAAAATAGAATTTGAAATAAACTTTGAAAAATAGGATTTCAAAGTAAGATTGGAATAGGATTTCGAAATAGGAAATCCAAATAGTTTTGAAATGGAATTTGAATTCAAAGGAGTTCAAATGGATTTGAAATAAGGAAAATTTAAATGGGATTTAAATAATGGGTTTTAAATAAAGAGGATTTAAATATAAGAATTTAAATGGAGTTAAATGTAAGAATTCAAACAATACCCAAAGGGAGTTTAAATATCGGATTCAAATAGAATTTTAAAAATAAATGTGAATAAAAGGATTTCAAAGAGGTTTGAAACATGGTATTTGAATTCAAAGGAATTAAAATGTGGTATTTGAAGTTCAAATAGATTAAAAATGGAATTTGAATTCAAATAGTTGAATATAGAAATTTTATTTAGAATCGAATTGGAATTTGAATATAGATTTCAAATACAAATAAAATAGAAGATCAGAAATATTTGTTGAGTTGGAAAAATGGTTTGATATATAATATGTCAGAATAGAGTGAATTTAGTCTAAGCGAGGTTTAAAAGTATATATATAGAAATATAATCAAAACGACTCGCCGCAGCACTGCAGTTCGTAAATTGGCGTTTCGAACTTCAATTGAATATATAGAACTCGATTGAAGTCGGAATTCTTTGAAACAAGAAACGTCAGGACCGGTTTGATAATAGTTTTCTAATGAAAGAGAAAAATATGAATTTCGTCAAATAGATTTTGAGATATGTCAAAATCAAATTTTCAGAAAAGCAGCGCCAGGATCGTTTCAAAACCATAATGGTTTATTTAATGTTATAAAAGGATTTTAAGCGAAAAACCCGAATTGTCTATTTAGAAAATTTCAGACTTGAGTTATAAAAAAATATGTGAACTCAAGTGAAGTAAGGAAATTGATTTTTGAAACAGAAATCAGATTTTGACTTTGAATAGAATTAACTAATTCGAATAGTAATTAGTAAAGGAGACGTTGAATTGATATTGAGCTTTAAATAAGAAAATTCGATTTGAAATTTATATTCGAAATAGAAAAGAGAACTAGAATTGAAATCGAAATTCAATTTGGTTATGAACGAGTTAAATATTTTGTTTGAACATGTTATGTTCAACAAAGAAGTGAGATAGGCAAAATAGCTAATTAAAGAATAAATGGGCGAAACTGAATTCAAACGATTGGATTGAGTTAAACTGAATGGAAAATAGGTGAACAGGTGTTGGACAGGTACATGATGAAGTATATGAAGATTTAAATTTATGTGCTCGACAAAAGGTACATGTTTAATTCATATATGAGATTTTATGCGCCGTATCGGCAAGCCGATTGGCTTTTCCTTTTTCTTTTTGATTGGGGAAGATACCGGGATGCTATTTGAAATTTCCCGATGCTCCCGATACAGGGGAGGTTATGGCGAATTTTTCCGGGAATTTAAGGAGTTAGAATATATTCAAGAAATTTGACAATTAGAAATCTATATATCGATATATATATAGAATTCGATAAGGAAACGAAGTCAAAAATAGCGAAAAGGGCCAATATGGTTATTGAAATATTTGGATAACAAATATTGATAGAGGAAATGGAAAAGAGATTTAATTAATGAAATATTAATTAAAGAGCCCAGTGATTTGTTTGATATGTTTGGATGAACACTTGTTTTTATTCGATAGTTAAATCACAGACTATCGAAGTTTTTGACCATCGTTATCAATATGGAGAGACCGGTTGGATTATCATCCTAAGAACCACTCCGTATCGGCATAAGCATTGCGAACCAAGTATGCTGGATATATTGAAGACGGAGTAAAGTGCAAGGGCTTTTCTAGTAATAGAAATAGTGCCTTCGGTTTCGTTCAATCCCAGAACGAACGTAAATGGACGAATGTCTGACAAAGTATTTCCAATGATCAAATGGGTTGGTCTGTATGAATGTATATGGTTGCAACGGATTTATCCCTTAGCATAATATCCAGAATATTTGTGCAAACTCAACTAGTGATTAACGGATCTGACAATGTGGCATTCAAAGTGATTGTGTTATCAATGAATGGTAAGAAATCGTAGCCTCAGGCCTCAACAACCGGGAAAGGACAAAAATCGGGCAGGCAGCATGGCTATGTGGGTCACACCCATTAGGGTGTATAATCACCTATCTAGAGAAATTCCTTTTGTTTCTAAATCTATCGATTCTGCCCATTCGGGAACGGTGGTTTGAGTCCAACCGTTGGTGATATACATTCGATACACTCAAGAGAAATGAGTGGTCGGTCATGTGTGGGCCGGGTTGCAAGACGTTCTTGTTGAACCCAGGTGTATTCGCCTCCAGAGATACATCATCGGAAGGTGGTCCCATACCTTGTCATGTTGGAAATCCAATCTCCAATAAGCGCCATGCGGTTTTTGATTATATACTATATATGTGGAGCGTGAGATGCAAGCGTTCTACTATTTGGTTATTTACGTGATGTAGACATTATTATAATATCACTGGATTTTGTATCAAAGTGTTTTGGGTTATAGTAAGGTAAAAACCGTCCATGTTTATGTGTGGGCTGGTCTTACTATTATCTTTTCTTTCGAAAAGGGTTTTGAAAGTTAAACAAGTGGTTGGAGTTTACTCACACCAGTTCCATGACTGACCCAGAGTTTATTTTGTTTGTTTTCCCTAAACTCTTGGGTGCCCAAATTTGTACGGGCAGTCAAGTAGTTAGGATTTTTCAGATTCCCTTGGAAGAGCTGGAAGCAGGAGGCTTCACCAGTTAGATATAGACTATCATATATTCCGCTGTGGACCTTGTTTGTATCTGGAAACAGGTGTTTATAACTGTTCCAGAAATGACTGTTGTGCTCTGATGATGGTATGTATATAAAGTTACTGATTTGTATTTCAAAAGTTATATTATAAAAATATATTTTATTCGTTCCGCTGTGAGTTGTGGTCTTCGTTTTTCTTCTATTCTAATATTTCTTTCTTTCTATTTCTCATCGTCTAACTTCTTTCTAATAATGAGTCGTATTTCTGTGCAATTTGAGTTGGACGTGTGGTGTTTTTAGTCAACTCAGATAGCACGGATTTGTGGGCCGTTTCAGTTGGTATCAGAGCGTAGGTTGAGCGAATACCTAGGCTTGTGTGGCACATGCTCATTAGAGATAGAGTCAGTAGTACCCTAGAATGAGTTGAGTGTATGTATATACGAGAGAGCGTATTTGTAAATTGATATAAAGGTTGTTTTATATTATGTTGGCTAGTCTGTTGAGTGGTTTATGAATTCTGATCGAATCGTGGGACGCCACGAAGTCGATAGGAATTTCTAACGCTTGAACAGAAGATTGAACATGATATTGTTTTCAAGTGGGTAGATGAAATAATTTTACCCAAAATTATATTTTGATATGGAAAGAATAATTTTCTGAAATTATTATATTATATGGATGTGTTGATTGTTAGGATTATAATCAAACGAGATTATTAAATTGGAATGGTTATTTATAACTAAATAGAATTTGTATAGGAATTAAATATACAAGTGAGATTAATTAGAATTGAAATTAAAACCAGAATTTGAAAATTTAAATCCTGGGATGTTGAAAAATATTTTTCAAAGTATATTAGAACAATATAGCTTTGTTTTAAAAGGATTTGAGAGAAAATCATTTATATGGATTTTGAAATAATAAAGCACTGAACTCACTTCAGTGGCTGGGAAATTATTCTGATGATGATTGCAACATCATCAGTGTTCATTTTCGAGTTTCTAAGTGATGGATTGCTACCTTAGAAAAAGATTTTGATGGAAATTTGTTTTGAAAGAAAACAAGTGGTTTGAAAATTCAAATATTTTGAATTTGAAATGGAAATAAATATATATGTAATTTCAGAAGGATTCAAAAGCAAAACTCTGGGATTTAGATTCTGAAATTAAAATTTAACTTAAGCTAGTTAAATGGGTCGAAGTGAATCAATTAACTAGAATCAATTTGAATAGGTTTAATGGAATATAGATTGGATATAAATGGATTGATCGCAGATCATTCGAATCAAATGTGTGAAGACCAAAAGTTTTGGTGGAATTAAATGTGTTGAAATATAAGGAGGTGAGTTTCAACATAAAGGAGTTTTGAAAAGTAATAGATTTGTACCATTTTTCCTACCTTAGCAATTTCGAGGACGTAATTATTTTAAGGGGGGAAGAATGTAACGACCCAGATTTTTGAACAGTTTATCTTAAATATTTAGTATGGTTTTAAATATTGAATTTATAATATAGATGGTATTTTATTGGGTTATTGTTAAATAATCGAAATACGATTTATTTTGATAATTATCGAAATACGAGAAGTTTGAAATAATTCAATTGGAAGATAAAACGGAACGATGATAATAGAAATTCATTGATGAGGAATTTATTTATTTTGAATTTAAAATGATTTAATACGGCTATTTTAAATATACGTTCGAATTAAATAATCTATTTCATTGAATTCAGAATAGTGAATAACATTGGGAACATCAGTTGTTTTGCTGAAATTGTGGTTCGGGGTTTTTGATTAAAGGACCGCGATATAGTTTAGTTTTTAATTAAAGAAAAATCAAATCAATATGTATTCAGCCGACCTAAAAACAAATAGCACTACCCTAAGATTTTACATCAGCGCAGACTTGTTCATCTCGAGCCAACAGCTTTGTCTCTAGGTTTCAGTATCCAGGAAACAGAAAATTAATGGCATCAGTACATTTGTTCCCTTGTTCGCGTTTATAAATAAACCCATCGGCCTTCACAATTTTCTCCATCCTCAAAAACCACGAAGCAATTGTAATCCAATTTCCGTCGTTCCTCCCCAGTCCTTCGAAAACTGAAATTCACCGAGCAAATAAAAATCGCGACTGGAAATCGGAGTTGAATCTGGAAGCTCGAGCCGAACGCTCGCAAATCAGTACGGTGAAGGTGCTCAACAATGGTTCGAAGGGACTCAGAAATAGGGGTTTTGCTGAGGGGTTCTGACCTTCGAACCCTACGAGCTATAAAGGGGGTCGCGACAGGCGTACTCCGATCAGAGCAAAGAGGTTTCGCATCACGGTTGAGGGTGCGATGGTGTTGCGAGTTAACCAGTCGGGGTACGAGAAGATGAAGATTCTTGTCGCAGGTTGTTTGGGAGGGGTCAGTGCTGAAAATCAGTATTGGTGATGGTTCGAAATTGAGGATGAGTTGCGTGAGGTGTTCGTTGAAATGTCGTAGTAGGGTAGATTTCAGTTTTGGGATATTCAGAGATTTGTTCATCTTTTGGTCGAGTAAAATGCGGTAATCATAAGGTATATATTTATTTATTCTACAAAATTTAAATACATAGGATATTTATTTAATTTTGCAAATAGTTAATTTAAATAAATAGTCGTATAATCGTGAAATATATAATCTTAGGTAATGGATTCATAGTCAAGATGGTACGAGATTTTAAATAGATATTCGGCAAACGAAAAATCTGGTGAGTAAATCTCACTCACCTTTAGAATTATTTTTATTTCATTAAAAATAATTGTTTGTTGCTTGTGTGAATGCTTTCTGCTTGTTTTATATATATTAGTTATTTAGGCTATTATATATATATATATATATATATATATATTGGGTTGATTGGTTGGTTGGATTCCCGCAGTCTCATTAGCGGATGCCCGCAGTTTCATAGCGGATGATTACCCTATACGCCCCACGCTATGATTAGTGGATGACCTTCTATACCACGATATTCTGCCACGAAGCAGAATGGGTATTATTTATGTGCTAACATCTGTGGATGCAGGAAAACAGGTTGGAGGAATCCAACTGGATTCCTCAAAAATATATTATTTGTTTGTTTGTTGTTTGTTTAATTTCATATATATTCATATATGATGTGTTAAAAACCAAATGATTGAAAATTGGGTGATTTGATTGTTTAAATATCACTGGGCAAATTGTTAATTTATTAAAATATCATAAGAAGGATATTTGAGTTTTAAAAAAAGAAAATTTTATTTTTCCCAATAGAATTTGGAATTCAAGTAGAATTTAAAAATATAGAATTTCAAAAATGGGATTTTTAAATATATATAAATCAGATTGAGTATAACCTTTGAATATAGAATTTGAATAAAGAAATTTCAAAATAGAAATGGAATAATAGAAGTCAAATGGATTTGAATAGTAGAATTAGAAAAGGAGTTTAAATATTTAAATTTTTAAAAGAAAAGGGGTTTGAATGTTAGAAATTCAAATAGAAGTTCAAATAGCATTTGAATATGCGAAATTAGAACGAAATATAGAATTTGGATTCAATAAATTAAATTAGAGTTTGAATCCATAAGAATTCAAATAAAGAAAATTCAAATAGAGGTTTGAATATGAAAATTCAAATGGAGTTTGAAATGGGAAATTGAAAATAGTAAATTCAAATAGAGATTTGAATATTGAATTTCAAAATAGAATTTGAAATAAACTTTGAAAAATAGGATTTCAAAGTAAGATTGGAATAGGATTTCGAAATAGGAAATCCAAATAGTTTTGAAATGGAATTTGAATTCAAAGGAGTTCAAATGGATTTGAAATAAGGAAAATTCAAATGGGATTTAAATAATGGGTTTTAAATAAAGAGGATTTAAATATAAGAATTTAAATGGAGTTAAATGTAAGAATTCAAACAATACCCAAAGGGAGTTTAAATATCGGATTCAAATAGAATTTTAAAAATAAATGTGAATAAAAGGATTTCAAAGAGGTTTGAAACATGGTATTTGAATTCAAAGGAATTAAAATGTGGTATTTGAAGTTCAAATAGATTAAAAATGGAATTTGAATTCAAATAGTTGAATATAGAAATTTTATTTAGAATCGAATTGGAATTTGAATATAGATTTCAAATACAAATAAAATAGAAGATCAGAAATATTTGTTGAGTTGGAAAAATGGTTTGATATATAATATGTCAGAATAGAGTGAATTTAGTCTAAGCGAGGTTTAAAAGTATATATATAGAAATATAATCAAAACGACTCGCCGCAGCACTGCAGTTCGTAAATTGGCGTTTCGAACTTCAATTGAATATATAGAACTCGATTGAAGTCGGAATTCTTTGAAACAAGAAACGTCAGGACCGGTTTGATAATAGTTTTCTAATGAAAGAGAAAAATATGAATTTCGTCGTATAGATTTTGAGATATGTCAAAATCAAATTTTCAGAAAAGCAGCGTCAGGATCGTTTCAAAACCATAATGGTTTATTTAATGTTATAAAAGGATTTTAAGCGAAAAACCCGAATTGTCTATTTAGAAAATTTTAGACTTGAGTTATAAAAAAATATGTGAACTCAAGTGAAGTAAGGAAATTGATTTTTGAAACAGAAATCAGATTTTGACTTTGAATAGAATTAACTAATTCGAATAGTAATTAGTAAAGGAGACGTTGAATTGATATTGAGCTTTAAATAAGAAAATTCGATTTGAAATTTATATTCGAAATAGAAAAGAGAACTAGAATTGAAATCGAAATTCAATTTGGTTATGAACGAGTTAAATATTTTGTTTGAACATGTTATGTTCAACAAAGAAGTGAGATAGGCAAAATAGCTAATTAAAGAATAAATGGGCGAAACTGAATTCAAACGATTGGATTGAGTTAAACTGAATGGAAAATAGGTGAACAGGTGTTGGACAGGTACATGATGAAGTATATGAAGATTTAAATTTATGTGCTCGACAAAAGGTACATGTTTAATTCATATATGAGATTTTATGCGCCGTATCGGCAAGCCACTTGGCTTTTTCTTTTTCTTTTTGATTGGGGAAGATACCGGGATGCTATTTGAAATTTCCCGATGCTCCCGATACAAGGGAGGTTATGGCGAATTTTTCCGGGAATTTAAGGAGTTAGAATATTTTTAAGAAATTTGACAATTAGAAATCTATATATCGATATATGTATAGAATTCGATAAGGAAACGAAGTCAAAAATAGCGAAAAGGGCCAATATGGTTATTGAAATATTTGGATAACAAATATTGATAGAGGAAATGGAAAAGAGATTTAATTAATGAAATATTAATTAAAGAGCCCAGTGATTTGTTTGATATGTTTGGATGAACACTTGTTTTTATTCGATAGTTAAATCACAGACTATCGAAGTTTTTGACCATCGTTGTCAATATGGAGAGACCGGTTGGATTATCATCCTAAGAGCCACTCCGTATCGGCATAAGCATTGCAAACCAAGTATGCTGGATATATTGAAGACGGAGTAAAGTGCAAGGGCTTTTCTAGTAATAGAAATAGTGCCTTCGGTTTCGTTCAATCCCAGAACGAACGTAAATGGACGAATGTCTGACAAAGTATTTCCAATGATCAAATGGGTTGGTCTGTATGAATGTATATGGTTGCAACGGATTTATCCCTTAGCATAATATCCAGAATATTTGTGCAAACTCAACTAGTGATTAACGGATCTGACAATGTGGCATTCAAAGTGATTGTGTTATCAATGAATGGTAAGAAATCGTAGCCTCAGGCCTCAACAACCGGGAAAGGACAAAAATCGGGCAGGCAGCATGGCTATGTGGGTCACACCCATTAGGGTGTATAATCACCTATCTAGAGAAATTCCTTTTGTTTCTAAATCTATCGATTCTGCCCATTCGGGAACGGTGGTTTGAGTCCAACCGTTGGTGATATACATTCGATACACTCAAGAGAAATGAGTGGTCGGTCATGTGTGGGCCGGGTTGCAAGACGTTCTTGTTGAACCCAGGTGTATTCGCCTCCAGAGATACATCATCGGAAGGTGGTCCCATACCTTGTCATGTTGGAAATCCAATCTCCAATAAGCGCCATGCGGTTTTTGATTATATACTATATATGTGGAGCGTGAGATGCAAGCGTTCTACTATTTGGTTATTTACGTGATGTAGACATTATTATAATATCACTGGATTTTGTATCAAAGTGTTTTGGGTTATAGTAAGGTAAAAACCGTCCATGTTTATGTGTGGGCTGGTCTTACTATTATCTTTTCTTTCGAAAAGGGTTTTGAAAGTTAAACAAGTGGTTGGAGTTTACTCACACCAGTTCCATGACTGACCCAGAGTTTATTTTGTTTGTTTTCCCTAAACTCTTGGGTGCCCAAATTTGTACGGGCAGTCAAGTAGTTAGGATTTTTCAGATTCCCTTGGAAGAGCTGGAAGCAGGAGGCTTCACCAGTTAGATATAGACTATCATATATTCCGCTGTGGACCTTGTTTGTATCTGGAAACAGGTGTTTATAACTGTTCCAGAAATGACTGTTGTGCTCTGATGATGGTATGTATATAAAGTTACTGATTTGTATTTCAAAAGTTATATTATAAAAATATATTTTATTCGTTCCGCTGTGAGTTGTGGTCTTCGTTTTTCTTCTATTCTAATATTTCTTTCTTTCTATTTCTCATCCTCTAACTTCTTTCTAATAATGAGTCGTATTTCTGTGCAATTTGAGTTGGACGTGTGGTGTTTTTAGTCAACTCAGATAGCACGGATTTGCGGGTCGTTTCAATATTTTTAACGCATGAACAGACAAATATTCACAGCAATAAATAAATAAATAAATAAATAAATCCTAATTTACCACATCGTAAATCAGAAAACATCGAAATACATACAGTGATTAAAAGCGAGATAATATAAGTAAGATTAAATTATTTATAAAATTAGGATTTCTCACCTAATAATTCAGATCTGAAATTCGTCTAAAATCTGATCAGCTCCGTTTCAGATCTAGTGTATTATGTTGTGTAGATCTTGTCAGTACGGTTCTAACGCATTTTGTTTTCCAAATTTCTGATTAGAAATAAACAAGTTATAAGAGTTTGAATATTTAATTACATTAATCACTAATAATAATTAACCTTTTAACTAATTCAATAATCCTTTCTTCCATCTTCGTTCAATTTACAAAACCTATCATCGATCGTCTCTCTCCCTACGCCCCGCCTCTGGAGTCACCGTCCTTTGGAATCAAAGAACTCACATCACTTAACAATTTGGCTATTATAAATTTGTGAAGATACTGCGTGGATTTGAGGATTAATTGGAGATAAAATCAAAGAACGCTGGGCATTCTTTTCGTTGGTGGCGGCTGTGTATGTTTTGTCCTAGGGTTCTGATAATTGGAGTATATATGATATTATAATGACTTAATTCTTTAAATTTCAGAAAAGCCCGCTACTTCCATTTATTTTACTTTTCATTAAAGTTGAAAACATTTATTATGTTCAAATTGACGGTAACCTTTTGAATTTCAAATCACGTTCACATTTGCTATAGTTAAAATCACATATTACAATTTATTATATTAAATTTAATTGCAATAATTTTTTTTAATAAAACGACACTAAATATATAGCATGGATGCATGCGCTTGAAATAAGAAAGGGAAAACACATTGAAAACTACTGCAACTTTCCACATTTCAAAATTAATGAACATTATAGTTTGAATAGATAGGGAAAGTATTATATTTAAGAAATACTCTTACCATTAAAGAATTTTGTAAAGAAAACGGTATGTTAGTATCCAACATGGACATCCAAGTAATAAAAGGTATATAAATCTGTTATATATTATATTTAAAATAAAATATTTTTAATTTCACTCATTTACAGAAAAGCCCCAAATTTGCTGTAGCGACCCAAATTTCCGGTACCTTTTTGAGCTGATCAAACCACGCTAATCCAACCCAAATGATACTAGAAATCCAGATGCCAATAGAAAGAATTTAGAGGGTGAGGTAAGAAAGAAAGAAATTTTAGAATAGAAGAATAAGAAGAAGAACACACTGCACAGAGTCTCACATCGCAGTGGAACAAAATATAAAACATAAATAACTTTATTGAAAGCTTGGAGTAATACACTTACATACATCGGAGTATCACAGCCAGTCTGGATAGTTATAACAACCTGTCCTTAAATACAACACAGCGGAATAATATTTTGTCTAAATCATACGTCTGGGCCTCTCCAGCTCGTAACCTGAACCTGCAACCCGGGCTAACCCGAGCATTTCAAATACCGGGTCAGTCTGGTGAACCAGAGTGAGAATAACTCGCACAGTTTAAGGGGAACCATCCAACTTGATTTTAAAGTTCAAATTCCTTTCGAAAGGAAAGGATAATAGTAAGACCAGCCCACACATAAACACGGACGGTTTTTACCTTACTATAACCCAAAACAGTTTTGAAATCATATATTGATCTGATATTATCATAATGTCTAAATACAAATAAATATCAATTTAGAGGAACGCTTGCATCTCACGCTCCCCGTATATAGTATACAATCGAAAACCGTGGGCACTTATTGGATATTGGATTCCAACTTGACAAGGTATGGGACCACCTTCCGAACGTGTATCTCTAGAGACGAATACACTGGGTTCAACAAGAACGTCTTGCAACCCGGCCCTCACATGACCGACCACTCATTTCGCTTGAGTGTATCGAATGTATATCACCGACGGTTGGGATCAGCAACCACCTCCCGAAAAGGGACAGCATCGATAGATTTAAGAAACAAATGGAATTCCTCTAGATAGGTGATCATACACCCTAATGGGAGCGACCCACATAGCCATGCTGCCTGCCCGATTTTTGTCATTTCCCGGTTGATGAGGATTGAGGTTATAATCGACTTTTGAAACATCTGGCCACCTTTTACATCGTCCATACACGTCATCCAGGAACAGGATGAACCGAAGGCACTCTCCTACGGCATCCAATATAGGAATCACCCCATGGATCAGTAGCGAGAAGTCCTTGCAATCCGCAAAATCTCAACCACGACCGAATCACGTCAGAATACCTCTGGTAGCTAGTCAGAGGATATTCAACAAGTAATCCTTCCGCTTATGAAGATCCACGGTCTTCAATGCTCCATCTCGACCATCTTCAGATATCTTCAACGTTTACGTATCTATTGGTCGGAATGGTGTTCGAATATAAATTCGATCCCGGTCTTTCCGAACCAACAATCGATTTGGCCAGATTTTGATAGTCGGTGATTTAACTATCAAAATAACAAACATCATCCATAGAAAAATCAAAGGTGTTCATTGGTTCAGAATACAACATCACTTGGCCTTTTCAGTTACATTTCTAAATCTTTCAACATTTAGAATATCGCCTTCTCAATTCTTATTTCCAAATCCATTTATTCAATTTATAATTCTTTGAATTATAGTTATAATATCTTTCGCAGAAATATCATTTCAATTCTCTCCACTACCTTTGTCTTTAAACTAATATCACCGTTGGATAATTATGAAATCGCTCAAGTTGGGGTATTTTATTTACCTCTCAGACCTTAAACCGACAACATTCTTATCTTTGGATTAGATAGGAGTTTATTAACGAAATCTCATTTCAATAATTAACCCAATCATCTCTGTATAACCCCACTTTTGACCACTTAGATTCAATTAACTCCATTCTATATCTAAAACATTTATCCCCATATCTCACCATTTTATCTTTACTTTTATAGTAAAATTCAATCTGCTTTTGTTCGATTTCAACTCATATGCAAATTTGTTTAAACTTCCCTTTTCGTAAAATTCCCTTTAAGGGATAAATCAAAATTCTAACTCATATAAATATGAGTAAACTTACTAAAATGCCCTTTGGTTATAAACAAGGGTTTTATTCAATAAATCTCCTTTACCACCATTTCCATTTCAAATCTGGTTCCTTTCATTATTCACCTTAAAGGTTAACATTTTTCTTTTTATAGAAAGCTCGACTCGATATATCAAAAATACTTGGTTCCATTAGAAAACATTATTACATGTATATTCAGATTTTGTTTATCGAGTCTCTTTATAAATTCATGTACTATTCTTTTACAATCCCTTTACAGTTCGATTCCTTGTCAATTTTCCACCGTTATTCACATCAATTGGTTTACTACAAAAATAATTAATCTTCCTCAAAAGGTTATTAAAAATGATACTTAATTTCAATGATAATCACTAATCCAATGAATAGTTTAAAATAACAATTCTCATTCAAGTGGTCGACTTGGTCATTTCAACACGGTTACTTTGTTAACCATTATTACTTGGTTAAACAACGAAGATTAATTTAAATACTTTCATTTTAACAATCTAATTAGGTTAAATAAACACATTTAACCATTACATTCAATCTTAAACATTTGGTAAATCGCTTCATATTTGCCGCTAAACTCGCTAACATGCAAATCTTACTTTGTATACTTCTTTGTAAGTTCAAACCAAAAATAATCATTTATTTCTCTTGATCACTTCATTTTAAATAATCTATAGAAAATAGATTTCAAAACTAACTTTAGTTATAAAACAACTTTATAACTGTATTTCTATCGCTTTTCATGACGATAAATCAGTTTCCATAAAACGATTCATTTACGGGCCATCTGTCGATAAATACTTAACCAATGTCACCCATCGGTTAAAATCAAACAAGTGTTGGATTTGGTTTCAACAACAAATGATCAATCAAACTGATTAACGGTTCACATAAATAAAACAACATATTTGAGGAATCCGGTTGGATTCCTCCAACCTGTCCGTCCCTGCATCACAATGGTTACCTCAATTTTAACACAACCATACAGTTCAACCAATAACGGTTAACAAACAACCATCAGCAAACATTGCACACAAAATAAAATAAAACCCGATTTATATAAAATATAAACGGGGTAAACTGAGTGAGTTAAACTCACCTTGGCTCCACTCGTCGTCAGCTGTTTGTTTAACAAGCTCCCATCTGCGTTTAACACTGACCAACACGGTTCTATATTGAGGCGCTTGTCATATGGTTCCAACTCGACTGATTTGTCGAATCTGATAAAATATGAGAATGTATTATACAATTTACGTTACGGTTTAAATTTGTTTCAAACTAAGAAAACCTTTATCCAATTAACCAATTAAACGATTTGAACTAACGGCCATACGTTATGTAACCTGGCACATTTATAAATATATGATTTGGCGCATTACAATGCTAGGCCACGTAAAACTACCCAAGCAACTTCAAGTGGTTCGGCATCTAGTGAAAAGGTGGTTCAGTGTGTGAATTAAACAAGTGAGGGAATGTCAAAAATTATTAGGCACTGTTCGGCATGTTACAGCTAACGCGTATAGGCAATATTATATTAATTAGGCCCATAATTTAAGTAATTAATCACGTAAAAACTTACTGTTCCTTTCTTCTCCTTGCTCCATACAACCTCACCATTTCAACAGCCAATGATTCAACTCTCCTGAAATAATGCTCACGCCATGCTCCTCTTCACCTCCTACCTTCACGTCCGTCCCCTCTTCTACTTTTTTTTTCTTCTTTTCTTTTTTTTCGTTTTCGGGTCTGCTATTGTATTCACAAACCCACATGCAAGTGCCACCTGCTCCATTCAAACATCCAGCGCCTCTCCCCCAGCTTCTTCTCCTCACGTCCCTCTCTTTTCTTCCATTCACCGCATGTATACTTCCCCTTCCAACCATTTTCGTTTTCCTTTGTTCTTTTTTTTTTATATATATTGGAAGAAAATGCCCACGTTTTGCACTTCCCTTCCTCCCAAAGTATAAACAGCTTCCTGCTTTTCTCCTCTCCACTTTTGTGTTTTCACGCATCCACCACCATACATGAAACCTCACTATTTTCACTCCCTTTTCTTTCCCATCTACTCCTTTTTATCCTTTTTATAATATACTAACATGTCCTGTAGACCATGCCGCATGCAAAACAGTACGCTGCCATTCGCTACCCTCTCTACTTCTTCTCAGTCGGTACTACACCTCCACAGCTCCACTACTTCACACCGTCATGCAGCCCCCTGTTCCGGCACACCACCACCAGCGCACCATCTGATATCGCATCACTAACTCTTCCTATCCACCAAACATACCCTTCATAATTTCCGGAAATTCCCGCGTCTTCAAAGGGAACAAATCACGGTGGCGTCTACTGATGGAGAGGCCATGCGCGAGTTAGGTGGATCGAATAGAATATATATCTATATATGGTTGGTTCATATTTTGGAATGGGGAGGGGTTCGGTTTCTCGTACTGAGAAAGAAACGAGAAGAAAATTTTGAAGACTTTTGTTTTCTTTGCACAGGAAATAATATGAAGAGTTGGGATTGATTTATAGAAGAAAAGTTTCGTTTCATGCTGCTGTATTTAAAGGAGAAAAATACGTGGTGCTCAAGTTTACGTGATGAGCACGGTGTAAAAAAAATTCATTTTTAATGGAGTACCTTGGTCGGCAAGGTTCATATAAAATGAAAAGAAATTACATAGGTAGGATATGTAGGCCTGCGCACTGAGTTGTAGATTTCATAGATGGCTGTTGTAGTGTTTTCACGTCATAGGCCAGGTAGCTGAGGTTTCCTTTAATTAGGCATGTGAAATGCTTAGTTTGTGTCGGTTGAAAGGAAAAATTAAAAGGCTGTCTATCTCCATTTTGGTCTGCGGAAACAACTAGAGCGTCTACATACGATTTGAAACAAATGGCTATGTGTATTCTTTTCAATAGGGTGTTCATTCATGAAAATATTGGACGGCTTATTTCGTACATTATGTTGGAAGGAGGACAAAGAGGATTGTATGTGTATATACATGTTTACTGGTATGTGAATACATACAAAAAGATGAATTATCGAGTAGAGTGTTGGTTAGGATTCGTAGATAATGCATATATTTGTCATGACTTTGTCTTGAATTAAGAATAATTGATGTATATTCTTATTTATAAAATTTGCTTTGATTCAGTGCTCCTTATTTTATATGGTACCGTAATTCTATTTATTTATAGACCGCTATGGACAGAAGTAAAGATACAGTTGTGTTCAGTGAGGTGCTACGGTTCCGAGAATATAATAATATCAGTAGGATAACTTATATTGTGAAACCCCGAAATATTGATATAGGGTGCAAAATACTCCAAATAAAAAGTTGCATATTTAATTTATTAAAAATTACAGTAAAATTCTAAAAATTAAATTACGACTACGTCTCAAAAGAACCTCATCCAGATTCGAGTCCAGTATGCAGTTATATCAAATAAACTATTACGATCGATGAGCGATTCTATAGCGACCATTGAAAATTTTAATCTGGACATATTTTACCATCTACACGATGATATCACGATTTTTCTCTTTTATTAGAAAAATATAATTAAATTGGTTCAACATTTCTTGTTTCACAGAATTCTGATTTCAACCGGATTCTGTATATTCAATTAAAGTTCAGATCGAAAATTATGAACTGCCGCGTCGTTTTCGAGCTCGTTTTAATTATATAATAAACTATATATTTTGAACTCGATTTTATAAAGTAAACTCAATATAAAATCTGCTAATATTGCCAAATTAATATTTAAACAAGTTTTAAATATTCGTAAACATCGTTCAAAAATCCGGGACGTTACATTCTTCCCCCCTTAAAATAATTTCGTCCCCGAAATTGCAAGGTAAGAAGAATGTTCTGAACACGATTATTTTAAAATAATTATTACCAAAACAAATTCAAACTCTTTAAACGTTCCCAAAAAAATTCGCCAGCAGCTCCACTGCACGGCTCGATCACAACAACTACAAACCACTCCAGGCTCAACTTCCCCCAAAGAAAACCAAAAGCCAAATGGCTACCCAACTCAGGGGTATAAATCAATAATTCCAATCAATATTTTAAGGTTTACCTTTTTGTCGGGCAACTTAACTTCACATTCGAAGCAAATCAACTAACCTCTCTTTCTTTTTCCGGTCTGTACTTTCAGACTACGCAACAAAGCCAATTCCCATAATCTGCTAATATCTGCACTTAACTCATTTATAATGCAAATAATAATCTAGCAATATTCCATTCAACTTCTTCACTGATCCGTTTGATGAATTTTATTCGACCAATTCAACATTCAAATAATAGACAACCAACTCATTTGAATTATATTCAACATGGATATCCACTGGGTTGCCTCCACTTTGGTTTACGACACGCCAATATAAATCGATAAATCTTTATTATTATTCATTTAATTTCCAAGTCCCAATTATTTAATTCGATTCCACTTAACCAGCTTAAGTTCCATTTTTTTTATCCAATTAAGTATAGTCTTCCAATTAGTTCAATTTCAATTCGAATTCCAAACAGGTCGAGCAAAACAACCAATATTGCTATACTATAGAAAATTATTTCCTTTTTCTATATAAAAATGTAATTTGGGGTAAAATTATTTCATTTTCCCCTTTTACAAAATAATTTAAAATAAATATATATTCAATTACAAATACACGCTCTCGTATATATACTCAACTCAATCTAGGGTATTACTAACCCTATCTCTACTGAGTTACACCACAGAGCCAAGGTTACTACTAAACCTCGCTCTGATACCAACTGTAGCGACCCAAATTTCCGGTACCTTTTTGAGCTGATCAAACCACGCTAATCCAACCCAAATGATACTAGAAATCCAGATGCCAATAGAAAGAATTTAGAGGGTGAGGTAAGAAAGAAAGAAATTTTAGAATAGAAGAATAAGAAGAAGAACACACTACACAGAGTCTCACATCGCAGTGGAACAAAATATAAAACATAAATAACTTTATTGAAAGCTTGGAGTAATACACTTACATACATCGGAGTATCACAGCCAGTCTGGATAGTTATAACAACCTGTCCTTAAATACAACACAGCGGAATAATATTTTGTCTAAATCATACGTCTGGGCCTCTCCAGCTCGTCTCTGAACTTCAGAGCATCTGATAACCTGAACCTGCAACCCGGGCTAACCCGAGCATTTCAAATACCGGGTCAGTCTGGTGAACCAGAGTGAGAATAACTCGCACAGTTTAAGGGGAACCATCCAACTTGATTTTAAAGTTCAAATTCCTTTCGAAAGGAAAGGATAATAGTAAGACCAGCCCACACATAAACACGGACGGTTTTTACCTTACTATAACCCAAAACAGTTTTGAAATCATATATTGATCTGATATTATCATAATGTCTAAATACAAATAAATATCAATTTAGAGGAACGCTTGCATCTCACGCTCCCCGTATATAGTATACAATCGAAAACCGTGGGCACTTATTGGATATTGGATTCCAACTTGACAAGGTATGGGACCACCTTCCGAACGTGTATCTCTAGAGACGAAGACACTGGGTTCAACAAGAACGTCTTGCAACCCGGCCCTCACATGACCGACCACTCATTTCGCTTGAGTGTATCGAATGTATATCACCGACGGTTGGGATCAGCAACCGCCTCCCGAAAAGGGACAGCATCGATAGATTTAAGAAACAAATGGAATTCCTCTAGATAGGTGATCATACACCCTAATGGGAGCGACCCACATAGCCATGCTGCCTGCCCGATTTTTGTCATTTCCCGGTTGATGAGGATTGAGGTTATAATCGACTTTTGAAACATCTGGCCACCTTTGACATCGTCCATACACGTCATCCAGGAACAGGATGAACCGAAGGCACTCTCCTACTGCATCCAATATAGGAATCACCCCATGGATCAGTAGCGAGAAGTCCTTGCAATCCGCAAAATCTCAACCACGACCAAATCACGTCAGAATACCTCTGGTAGCTAGTCAGAGGATATTCAACAAGTAATCCTTCCGCTTATGAAGATCCACGGTCTTCAATGCTCCATCTCGACCATCTTCAGATATCTTCAACGTTTACGTATCTATTGGTCGGAATGGTGTTCGAATATAAATTCGATCCCGGTCTTTCCGAACCAACAATCGATTTGGCCAGATTTTGATAGTCGGTGATTTAACTATCAAAATAACAAACATCATCCATAGAAAAATCAAAGGTGTTCATTGGTTCAGAATACAGCATCACTTGGCCTTTTCAGTTACATTTCTAAATCTTTCAACATTTAGAATATCGCCTTCTCAATTCTTATTTCCAAATCCATTTATTCAATTTATAATTCTTTGAATTATAGTTAAAATATCTTTCGCAGAAATATCATTTCAATTCTCTCCACTACCTTCGTCTTTAAACTAATATCACCGTTGGATAATTATGAAATCGCTCAAGTTGGGGTATTTTATTTACCTCTCAGACCTTAAACCGACAACATTCTTATCTTTGGATTAGATAGGAGTTTATTAACGAAATCTCATTTCAATAATTAACCCAATCATCTCTGTACAACCCCACTTTTGACCACTTTGATTCAATTAACTCCATTCTATATCTAAAACATTTATCCCCATATCTCACCATTTTATCTTTACTTTTATAGTAAAATTCAATTTGCTTTTGTTCGATTTCAACTCATATGCAAATTTGTTTAAACTTCCCTTTTCGTAAAATTCCCTTTAAGGGATAAATCAAAATTCTAACTCATATAAATATGAGTAAACTTACTAAAATGCCCTTTGGTTATAAACAAGGGTTTTATTCAATAAATCTCCTTTACCACCATTTCCATTTCAAATCTGGTTCCTTTCATTATTCACCTTAAAGGTTAACATTTTTCTTTTTATAGAAAGCTCGACTCGATATATCAAAAATACTTGGTTCCATTAGAAAACATTATTACATGTATATTCAGATTTTGTTTATCGAGTCTCTTTATAAATTCATGTACTATTCTTTTACAATCCCTTTACAGTTCGATTCCTTGTCAATTTTCCACCGTTATTCACATCAATTGGTTTACTACAAAAATAATTAATCTTCCTCAAAAGGTTATTAAAAATGATACTTAATTTCAATGATAATCACTAATCCAATGAATAGTTTAAAATAACAATTCTCATTCAAGTGGTCGACTTGGTCATTTCAACACGGTTACTTTGTTAACCGTTATTACTTGGTTAAACAACGAAGATTAATTTAAATACTTTCATTTTAACAATCTAGTTAGGTTAAATAAACCCATTTAACCATTACATTCATCTTAAACATTTGGTAAATCGCTTCATATTTGCCGCTAAACTCGCTAACATGCAAATCTTACTTTGTATACTTCTTTGTAAGTTCAAAACAAAAATAATCATTTATTTCTCTTGATCACTTCATTTTAAATAATCTATAGAAAATAGATTTCAAAACTAACTTTAGTTATAAAACAACTTTATAACTGTATTTCTATCGCTTTTCATGACGATAAATCAGTTTCCATAAAATGATTCATTTACGGGCCATCTGCCGATAAATACTTAACCAATGTCACCCATCGGTTAAAATCAAACAAGTGTTGGATTTGGTTTCAACAACAAATGATCAATCAAACTGATTAACGGTTCACATAAATAAAACAACATATTTGAGGAATCCGGTTGGATTCCTCCAACCTGTCCGTCCCTGCATCACAATGGTTACCTCAATTTTAACACAACCATACAGTTCAACCAATAACGGTTAACAAACAACCATCAGCAAACATTGCACACAAAATAAAATAAAACCCGGTTTATATAAAATATAAATGGGGTAAACTGAGTGAGTTAAACTCACCTTGGCTCCACTCGTCGTCAGCTGTTTGTTTAACAAGCTTCCATCTGCGTTTAACACTGACCAACACGGTTCTATATTGAGGCGCTTGTCATATGGTTCCAACTCGACTGATTTGTCGAATCTGATAAAATATGAGAACGTATTATACAATTTACGTTACGGTTTAAATTTGTTTCAAACTAAGAAAACCTTTAACCAATTAACCAATTAAACGATTTGAACTAACGGCCATACGTTATGTAACCTGGCACATTTATAAATATATGATTTGGCGCATTACAATGCTAGGCCACGTAAAACTACCCAAGCAACTTCAAGTGGTTCGGCATCTAGTGAAAAGGTGGTTCAGTGTGTGAATAAAACAAGTGAGGGAATGTCAAAAAGTATTAGGCACTGTTCGGCATGTTACAGCTAACGCATATAGGCAATATTATATTAATTAGGCCCATAATTTAAGTAATTAATCACGTAAAAACTTACTGTTCCTTTCTTCTCCTTGCTCCATACAACCTCACCATTTCAACAGCCAATGATTCAACTCTCCTGAAATAATGCTCACGCCATGCTCCTCTTCACCTCCTACCTTCACGTCCGTCCCCTCTTCTACTTTTTTTTACTTCTTTTCTTTTTTTTCGTTTTCGGGTCTGCTATTGTATTCACAAACCCACATGCAAGTGCCACCTGCTCCATTCAAACATCCAGCGCCTCTCCCCCAGCTTCTTCTCCTCACGTCCCTCTCTTTTCTTCCATTCACCGCATGTATACTTCCCCTTCCAACCATTTTCGTTTTCCTTTGTTCTTTTTTTTTATATATATATTGGAAGAAAATGCCCACGTTTTGCACTTCTCTTCCTCCCAAAGTATAAACAGCTTCCTGCTTTTCTCCTCTCCACTTTTGTGTTTTCACGCATCCACCACCATACATGAAACCTCACTATTTTCACTCCCTTTTCTTTCCCATCTACTCCTTTTTATCCTTTTTATAATATACTGACATGTCCTGTAGACCATGCCGCATGCAAAACAGTACGCTGCCATTCGCTACCCTCTCTACTTCTTCTCAGTCGGTACTACACCTCCACAGCTCCACTACTTCACACCGTCATGCAGCCCCCTGTTCCGGCACACCACCACCAGCGCACCATCTGATATCGCATCACTAACTCTTCCTATCCACCAAACATACCCTTCATAATTTCCGGAAATTCCCGCGTCTTCAAAGGGAACAAATCACGGTGGCGTCTACTGATGGAGAGGCCATGCGCGAGTTAGGTGGATCGAATAGAATATATATCTATATATGGTTGGTTCATATTTCGGAATGGGGAGGGGTTCAGTTTCTCGTACTGAGAAAGAAATGAGAAGAAAATTTTGAAGACTTTTGTTTTCTTTGCACAGGAAATAATATGAAGAGTTGGGATTGATTTATAGAAGAAAAGTTTCGTTTCATGCTGCTGTATTTAAAGGAGAAAAATACGTGGTGCTCAAGTTTACGTGACGAGCACGGTGTAAAAAAAATTCATTTTTAATGGAGTACCTTGGTCGGCAAGGTTCGTATAAAATGAAAAGAAATTACATAGGTAGGATATGTAGGCCTGCGCACTGAGTTGTAGATTTCATAGATGGCTGTTGTAGTGTTTTCACGTCATAGGCCAGGTAGCTGAGGTTTCCTTTAATTAGGCATGTGAAATGCTTAGTTTGTGTCGGTTGAAAGGAAAAATTAAAAGGCTGTCTATCTCCATTTTGGTCTGCGGAAACAACTAGAGCGTCTACATACGATTTGAAACAAATGGCTATGTGTATTCTTTTCAATAGGGTGTTCATTCATGAAAATATTGGACGGCTTATTTCGTACATTATGTTGGAAGGAGGACAAAGAGGATTGTATGTGTATATACATGTTTACTGGTATGTGAATACATACAAAAAGATGAATTATCAAGTAGAGTGTTGGTTAGGATTCGTAGATAATGCATATATTTGTCATGACTTTGTCTTGAATTAAGAATAATTGATGTATACTCTTATTTATAAAATTTGCTTTGATTCAATGCTCCTTATTTTATATGGTACCGTAATTCTATTTATTTATAGACTGCTATGGACAGAAGTAAAGATACAGTTATGTTCAGTGAGGTGCTACGGTTCCGAGAATATAATAATATCAGTAGGATAACTTATATTGTGAAACCCCGAAATATTGATATAGGGTGCAAAATACTCCAAATAAAAAGTTGCATATTTAATTTATTAAAAATTACAGTAAAATTCTAAAAATTAAATTACGACTACGTCTCAAAAGAACCTCATCCAGATTCGAGTCCAGTATGCAGTTATATCAAATAAACTGTTACGGTCGATGAGCGATTCTATAGCGACCATTGAAAATTTTAATCTGGACATATTTTACCATCTACACGATGAAATCAAGATTTTTCTCTTTTATTAGAAAAATATAATTAAATTGGTTCAACATTTCTTGTTTCACAGAATTCTGATTTCAACCGGATTCTGTATATTCAATTAAAGTTCAGATCGAAAATTATGAACTGCCGCGTCGTTTTCGAGCTCGTTTTAATTATATAATAAACTATATATTTTGAACTCGATTTTATAAAGTAAACTCAATATAAAATCTGCTAATATTGCCAAATTAATATTTAAACAAGTTTTAAATATTCGTAAACATCGTTCAAAAATCTGGGACGTTACATTTGCTAATTAATAATTACTATGATTTCCTCTTTTTATGTTACAAAGAAAATGAATTGATGACTAAGGATGAGGTGTCATATCTGTTCCTCATATATGTTTCAAAACAAAATTTATGAAGAAAAGAGAAGAAACGGAAAGAAATGAATGCATATCTTATTGTTTATTGATGACTATAAGAAAGTTATGTGATTTTTTTTAGACTTCAAAACACATAACATTAAATAACATAATGACACCACATATTTATCCAACATAATGACATGTTGTCATAATTTATTTAGAATCTACCTATTATTTTAAATCAACATATTCAATGCTTATGCAAGAATAAATAAAATATATAAATATACATACATGGAGTTGATTTGTTTTTTAGGAGAGATAATTAAAGGAAAAAAACAAGGAAAAATTAAACGATGTAAGTTTAAGAAATAAGAATACATGTGTGAATTAATAGAATGAAGAGTAATAAATTACTTGACAAAGAAAAGATATGAATGCGTAATTAATGGAGAGCGGCGAGAAAAGAGGTAGTGAATTTGATAAAATTGGAAAAAGAAAAGAAAGCTAAATAAACTTGCATGAAATGTGAATAAGCAAAGAAATTAAATGTTGATTTATTATTAGTTATCATAAAACTCCTATATTAAAGTTTTTAACAAAAAAAATGACTCAACCATTGTTTACTTTTATTTTCAATTGTTCGAAGTCAATTATTACAAATATACATACAATTTGATACTAATTTCAATTGTAATAAATCACTATTTACGAATAAATAAAATTGAAATCATACATAGATAACATCATAATTCTATTCATTTATTTTTCTTTATTCTTTATTAAATTCAATAATTTAATTTAATAGTGGAATTTTAAATTCTAACGCATTTTCTAACAAATTTTCTTAAAATAAAATTTTAAATTGGTTCCAAAATTCCAGGTTGTTACATTTGGCTTCTTCAATAGCCAAAGTAGTCTGATCCCATTCTTGAATTAGTGAATTCAATATTTTTCTGACTTGATCTGCTTCTGAATAAGTTTTTTCCAAGTGCTGTTAGTGAATGTACTATCTCTTGAAATCTGCAATACATATATGAAATAGACTCATTCTCGTTCATTTTGAATAATTCAAACTGATTAACTAACGTGCCTATCTTAGTCTGTTTAACTTTACTAGTTCCTTCATGTGTAACTTGCAAAGTTCTCCAGATTTCGTAAGCAGTCTTACATACTGATACTCTATTAAACTCATTCCTATTTAATGAACAAAATATAATATTCATGGCTTTAGAATTTCTTTGTACAACAGCCATTTGTTCATTTGTCCATTGTGCAAATGCAGTTGTGGGTTTAACATATTCATTTTGTGTACTATTCCATGTGTCTAATCCTACCAACTGTAAATAAATTTTCATTCTACACGCCCAATATGAATAATTACTACCATTAAAAAAGTGTGGTCTAATAGTGGATTGACCCTCTATAAAAGAACTATTATTGCTACCAGTGTTGGTTGCCATTATCACTATTTTCAAAAATCATATTATGAACTTTTTGAAAGACCTTGCTCTGATACCAATTGTTAGGGAATGCAGAACGGATCGTTAAGGCAAAGAAAACACTAGGGGGGGGGTGAAACGACCCGAACTTCCCCGGTCTCCGAAGAGAAGAGAAAGAACAGATTGTCTTGAGAACACGACAAAATAGAATGCAGACGGGAGAACATTTCATTGTATATAACAACAATGCATCAGAATACAAGAATATACAGAGTATAAATGAATATTACATAGAAATATCAGAGATTTAAATTACATTTAAATACATAGCAGCGGAAAATAATACAATACACAACTAGAAGAGATATACGGATACAAAGCTTTCCGGGTATCATTCCAGCTGTAAACCAGGATCCTGTGAATAAAAATCTGCAAAACCAAAACTACTAGCTGCCCGTGTCAAAATAGGGGCACCCAGAGTTTAGGTTAAAACAATAAACTCCAGGTCAGTCATGGGACTGGTGTGAGAACTAAAACAGTTATTAATCTTTATTTTTTTAAAGTTTGGTAAATCAAGGGACCACGCCGTATAACACGGAACGGGTTTCCTCCCAAGAATACCAGTGCATAAAACAACAGCGCAATGCTAAATAAAGAAAAATGAAGCTATTATAAGACCCAGGTCCTATCACACAATGCAACGCAAGCCGGGGGATAGGGTTTTTACCTTATAATAGCCAAGAATGCTTGATACGTTTAAAAGAAATCATTTGATACTATTATAAGTGTATAGTGTATAAAACAACTTCAAATCATAAGTATCAATCATAGGCGGCATGAATGCCCCATACCACTATGTCACCATATATAGGTTATACAATCAAAATCGCAAAGTCACGTATTTGGAAGTTGGATTTCCATCTATGAACCGAGGCAAAAGATAGTCCTTAACCGATTCGAGACTCTCTAGCCCGAGCCTCAGGATCAGAACGCATCAACCCTTGGAGCGACAGGGCCGGCCCACCGATGTGGGTTAAACTTAAATCCTGAACACTGCGTTTCCCCGCCCTTTGGGGCGTAAGTGAGCAAACGGATGACTCCATCGGACCCGGATCGTCCGATCAAACCGAGGCGCCTCGCAACAGCAACAACCACACAGGTGAAAAGTATATAAATGTCAGGGCTGGTAGGTCACTGACACCACCCTAGCTAGAAAGAAACGCATGCCCTCCCTGAGGTCCTTCTCCCGTTTTTGGTTCACAACCGGGGTGTGAGGCTCACGAATTCACGTTACACAAAGCTGTGCCACACAGGCTGTGCTTTGATCATCACCACAAGACTTTGCTTTTCAACAGAAGCCTCGATCAATTGCCACTTAGGCATGCCACACAGGCAATTCACTCCATGCGTTTGATATCCATCAATATATAACCCCTGAGCTCGTACGTCTCAGAGAAGGGCGTTAAGCAAGAGAATAAATTCTCCGCCGCCAAACAGATATATATTTAATAGAGATCAATCACACGGACTAAAATCCAATGTCGGACACACAGTCCATTTACAAGTTCGCTCTGGGTCTGAACGAAACCGGGGGCACCTAGTACCCCGCATATCCATCGATCTCCAAGTACGTTTGGACGATCACCAACTGTTTCCATCTTCTTGGGTGTACAGCCCAATCAAGATCATCAGTAATCACCCAAACAACGTGAAGACTTCCGGTCTTCGACCACCATCTTCATCTTCGACTTATCGTCGAATCAGTTATTCAGAATGGGATAAACCCGGTCTTTCCGAATAGCTCGCGTATATTTTAAATAAGTGTTACACAAACACAACATACACCTCATTCCAATTTATCAGTCTCTAACCGTCAATTAATCAAGAGAATAATTCCCCAAATATTAACCCCGAAGGCCGAAACCAACATCAGATCAATATCCAGAAAACCAATCTGCTTGGCTAACCGACAGTTAGTTTCTAAATTTCACATTCATAGGGAAAGGTTCCCATTAATTTAATCAAAGACGAATTCCTTGAATTTATTCTCTAATCTTCTTTTGAATTTCGATTCAACTAGTCGGGATTAACGAACCTTACCGAAGTAATCATTTGTTTTAATTTCCCAATCCCAACCTATTCATCCCATGAAGTAAAACTGGTTATACTTCATATCTAACACCACGGTGTTATCGGTAAATTCAATTACCATTTCACGTTCAAATCTAATTAAAGATTTAACTTACGCCTGGAGCAAAACTGGTGATACTCCATCCTCGATCATTTCAATCTAATTAAAGATTCATTAAAACTCCACTTAGTTTTAATTTTTAACAGGGTTAAAGAATCAGTGTCACTTAAAAACACTGTTCACGATAAACCCCAAAATTCAATTCGAATTCAATTCCAATTAAATATTATTTAATCGGTACACTTCATTAAATCTAAATAAAAATATTTAATCTTTTCTCAACTGGGTTCAAGAACAGTGTTAATGAAGACACCATTCACGACAAACCCAAATCACATTTGATATTAGTTACAAAGCTCTGAATAGAAAATATACCGGCTTATATTCAATATCAAATTCCACGACAAACAAATATCGTATTGGAAATAACGATATAAATATATCTTTCAAATTTCCATAACAATATCTGTATAATCACGAAATCCAACATCGAAATATTCCGAAGACAATTTCGATTCAAATCCATTCCAATGCAATCATTGGAAATTCTGGTTATTTTCAAAACCATTTCAAATTCAATTTATTTATTTAAAAATAAATAGAATTATAATTCTAGTTCAAAACTAGTTCATTTCGATAAAAATCTATTTTTATCTTTTCAAATATGGAGTTTTTCATCCCAATTCTTTCTAAATCATTTCTTATGATTTTACACAAATTATTACTATTTTTAATAATTTTATCAAGGCCCGTACAGTCGATTTCCATCAATGGCCATCGAACTGCACCTACAACGACCTTTTTCAAATTTGATTTGGACATAATTCCAAATCCAACCGTTAGATTTCTAATTTCTAATATTCGTTAGAAATCTCTTTTCGATACGAACCCAACGGTTCCGGTTTTAGGAGAATCCGAAGGTCGGATCTCCCGTAATATCCATTCGAAGTCAATGGTCGAAATTCGCGAACTACCGCGGTGCGGCGCGTTCTATTCAGGCCATTATATTATATATATAATATATATAATATATATAATATATACTTCGGCGATTTCAATTCAAAATGTATTATATAAATCGTTTTAAAATTCGTTTTCAAAACGATTTCAACTTCCTTTTCAAATTCAAATCAAAATTGAAATTTTCCTTATAAATTCGTTTTAAATTCATTTCAAATTGATTTCAATTCAAATTGATTTCTAATTCAATTTCAGTTCGTTTTCAGTTCAATTCAGTTTCAATTCGAATTCATTTATATTCAATTTCAATTCGAATTCATTTCTATTCAATCTAATTCGAATTTCAATTCTTTTCAAAATTTCAGATTTTGAAATCACTTTCGATGTTCATTATAAAATGAATAAAATCGATATAAATATCATTCACGTCAAACTGGCGTCAATCTAATCAACACGGCTTTCAAATATTTCTACTTTCAAATATTCTATTTCAAATATTTCCTTTTCAAATATTTCTATTCAAATATTGTGACGATCCCAAAATCCGAGGGGCGGTATTAAGGATAATCATTGGAATATAACACATTAATCATCATAGCAGAATACAGATAATAGCAAAAACAATAAATAGAATAATTTACATGAATATGACAGCGGAATCACAACATGTAACAATCATCAGAATAACACAGCGTAGGATATAACTTAGTAAATAAAGGGAAGTGATCAGTCACCATCGCCAGAGGCGGAATACATACATGCAGTGAGACATAATAAGTGTAACATCCCACAAATTTTAACGATTTAAATTGTGATTTAAATCAAATTTTATTTTGAAAATATTCTAAAATTTCTCGTAATGGGAATTTGATATTTGAAATACGTATAGTGAAATGTAACAGATGTGAAATTTTCGTCGGAAATTTTTTAATGTTGTCGGTCGCGAAATTTTCGGTGCAAAGCTGCGCATAACAGTTCAAATTTTAGTGATTTTAAAATCTCTTCGAAATAAGTTCGGACAAACAAGAAAAATATTATATTCCTTGTCAGTAATCCAACGGCGAAATTCGTTTCGCGAAAATCGAACGTTTTGACCTCCGTTTCATATCCGCATTTTTGTGTTAAAGGGGTCCATAACGCGTTTTTGAACCGGGCATGTAGACACTGCAAATTATATACCGTTGTGTCTGTCTCGTCGCGCTGATTACTAAAATATATTAATTTGTTAGTTTCGGTGTTCGGTTCGTGCTGAAATTGTGAAAATACTTGCATAGATCATTTTTAAAACAAAATCATTTGAGTTCGATGTGTCCCTTTTACGATCTTACATATCTTTCTATATATTTTGGGTCTGCAAAAGATGTATTTTTATTTTACTAAACTACCTAAATATTTTTTTGTTTTCAAAAATGGGCACTTTTTTTCAATTTGCTTTCCTTGCATGCACACATGCATGGACCATTTTGCATTCAATCATGGTATGGACGTCCATCTTTCTAACCATGCTTTCTTCATGACAAACCTCACTTCACATTAAATGATTTGCAAAGAACACGCAATGTACATGCATCCTATAGCCTACATATTAAATGCACGCATGGGATAGAAAGAGGGACACATACATTGTTTTATTCTTTTCAGGCAACGCCTTCCCTCATTTTTATTCTTTTTTTAGTTCTCTGAAAATTCAAAAGCAACATTCAACACTCATATTTCTTTCTTCTTCTCCATGTTTCATTTCATTTCCTGTGCACACTTCCTCCGTCATTCATAATTAAATACAAGAGCATGCATGTTCATTTTATACATAAAAGATGTGTTGAAGCTCGTATGTGTTACATACAAATTCATGGCGGTGTAGACATACATGTATTATCGTATATACAACTACATGTATGCGCCGAGTATAAGTGGCGGTCCGAAAGTCCTTGTGGTGGCGTTTGGCAGCATGAGATTGCGGTGGTGGAGGCATTGTCCATCTCACTATGTGCAATTGCATGCACGGTGGGGTTCCATCTTCTTTTCTTGGTTCTTTGGCAACAGCACAGCAAACCCTTTTCCTCATCCTTTCTTTTGTTTTCTCCTATGCCAAAAAAAAAAACTTCAAAATGCAATCTAACATTAAAAACATTTTCTCTTCCCTTGCTTGACATTTCTTCCCGGCTGTAAATGAGTTGCTCACGCAACTCATGAAAAAAAAAAGAAAAAAAAGAAAAAGAAGAAAAGGAATGTTGAATCTGTGGATGGGTAGTAGTTGCATGGATTGTAAATGAGTAATGGTACGTGCTTGTGAATATGTGCTTGCTGTGTTTTAAAATGGAAGTGTGAATGGACAAGGCATGCATGGAACAGGGAAGGAGGAAGCTTTGTTTGCTTTGTTTTATTTGGTGAAACTTGCGGCGGAAACAATGAAGAAAAGGTGGACAGGTTGCGGGCGCATGAAAAGTGAGGGAGAGGAGGATGTTTCATCTGCATGTAAAGGGTGTGAATACACTTGGGTTTAGAAAAGCTTGGCAAGTGTTCTATGCGTTGAAATGAAGTTGAGCAACATACAAAGGAATTTTGTGAAAATGGTTTGCATGCATTTGGGCCTCAATGGACAGGAGGGTGAAGGGGATTATTTTTACACGTTTTTGGCTTATACTTCCTTCTCCACCAAGGACAAAACACAAGTGCCAGGGAGAGATATTTATATATATTACTTCTTCTCTATGCACATAAGGATAGGAGGGAGCCATGCTTCTCAGGGGACACGCTATTTTATTTTATTTCTTTTTGTTCCAAAGCAGCATCATTTTGGTCTGAAAATGCATTTACCTACAAGACAAATATGCTTCCATGAAAAAAAGCAAACAGGCTCTCTCTCTCCATTTTGTTTTTCTTCTTCTGTCAACATTCAGGGCGCATGAAACATTAATAATAATATAAAGGAAGCCACCATTTGTTATCAAAAGCAACAGAAGGCGGGAAAGCTGGTTGTGTGTATGGTGGAGATTTGCATGTATGGTTCATGTATGAAAAGAGTGTGTATTGCGTGATGAGCTAGGTGGAAATGTAGATGGCAGTGGAATAAGGTTGTGCATGGAACATGTCGCAGGCTATATGGGAGGAGGGAAGACTCACGAGTGGTCTCAGTTCAGGCATGGTGCATGTTTCTTTGTGCATAAAGGTGGAACGACAGTGGCGTTTGATAACGAAGTGGTGCATGCATGGGTTATTGGTTATTAAAGGTAATTAATAAATTAAATTTCAAGTTTTTTTTAAGTAAATTAAGTTATAATAATACGCAATGTTTAAAATCCGATATCTTGTTCATACGAGGTCCTTTTCAAACGAAACAAGCGTCGACATGTTCATATCGACGACACCTACGCAATGACGTTTGATTGTCAGGATTTGAGTTCGTTAAATTTTCAGATTCAAACGAAGGTGAGTTTTCTCACACCTGCAAAAATATTCACATTTTTGTGAAATTGAAATCTGTGATTGATTTGATTATTTGTTGTTGGTTGTTATTTTAAATGGACATCAAAATTTAAATTGTTAGAAATTGAATTGACAGTTAGTTTATTTTTGAATTAAATTGCTAATTAAACCCCGACACATATAATCAGTTAATTATTGCAAACTGAACTGTTTTGGATGATGGTCGTGATGGGTGCTTATTTATGGATATATTGAACTGTATGGATGTTGTCTATATTTTTATATCAGTGTTATCACCTTGGATGTTATGGGCATCATCTTAAACTGTCATTTCGAATAAATTAAGAAATAGGTTGAAATGATATATACCTATGACATTTGACCTTTGGATTGAAATGATATATATCCATTCCCTGAAATTATAATTTAAAATTTAAAATAACTAATCACTTGACCATAGGATAGAGAATTATCATACGGACACCGGATTGGTTAAATCGATAAATTTTAGAATTTGTGAAACCGATTTCAATAAGTGATTCTGTGTAAAGAAAATAAATTGAAATTATTGAAATTGAATTATACATTGGAATTCGAAATTGAAATATTGAAATTGAATTGTTAAAAGAATTTGTAAAGGAAAATTTTAAATTATTATAAAAGGTATGATTTGGATTTATCGAATTCGAATTATTTCAAAGGTTTAAATCTTTATTTAAACTTTGGAATTTATTTCGAATTGAAATGATATTCAATTTGTCATTTTGAAATTTGAACTAAAATTGCTTGTAAATTGAATATGATCCAAATGATATTTGAATGGGATATTATCCTTTTAAATTAAATAATTCCCACTGAAGTTTGAAGATTAAGTTGAAACAAGTCGAATTAAGGTTTATTTGAATTAAATCCAATCGAGATTTGAACTTAGGTTCAGATTTATTGAAAATGAAAAGAAACAGTTGATTTGAAATTATTTCCATATAAACAAATTTATATATAAACTATTTTATGAAATTTATTCCTTTGATATATGGAGTGCTTTATATAAATTGTTTTTCAAAAAAAACCTATTCTTTCTATATATATAAGTAGTTTATTTTATAAAATATTCTAATATACATAAAACCATTTCCAACACTCAAACTATTTTGATTTCCAAGCTATTCCAAATCTCCCAAAATTATTTACAACTAATCAAAATTTATTTAAACCCCAAACTATTTCAAACTTACAAATTGTTTTAGAAGTGAAAACTGTTTATATTTAAATCTGTGATTTAAAAGTAATTATGATCATTTTGATGTTAAAATCAGAAATGAATTTAAAACTATTTTTGAAGTAAATTGAATGATTCGAATGAAATGTGGTTAATTGAAGTTATAACAAATTATTGAATTTGAAATTTCTCTCCAAGTGAATATGAATTTTGAAAGTAAATACTATTGTGATTAAAATAATATGATATTTTAAAGTGAAATTTGTTTAGTTGAATAGGATATTTTGATATCATAACGATTCACTTTTGAAATATAAAAGTACCAATCGGTGTGTAACATGAACTTTGGTTGTTAAAGAGACCGGGGCCTCTTATTGACATACTCTCTGTCAATGTTGGAACCACTTTAACAACTGCGTACGCGGTGGAGTTCCAGAAATGAAGTAGGATGAATTTGGAGGCGATTACTGGATTTGAAGGAAGTGAAGATAACGGATGACCCCGACACTTGTGTCGATTTGAATTGACTAAAACAGGAGCCGTGCCAGACCAAATGAGGCTTGACTACCTCTTAGTGGACATCTGCTCTTCGATTTTCCTGGGCCTCGGGTCCATACTATTACTATTTTATTGTTGTTGTTTTGTTGGTGCGCACCCTTGATGGGATGTATTTCCCATTTGATTCGATATGGGGTGGATGTCTACGGTGGGCCGTTAGGGGTAAACACCAGTCTGGATCAGGAAAACTAGTAGCATACTACTTTGGGTATTGCCTCATGTGCCTTGTCATACGTTTATCCTTATGTGAGACAACTACGATTTTTGTTATTGGCATAGGTCTATAGGGGACTCACTGGCTACTGACGTTCTACTGGTTGTGTTACAGGACCTGCATAGACCATGTGCTTGTAAACTGTGTAAGGGTAATCAATGTAACCCCGCTTACACTATTTTTCTGACAAGTATTTGTGAATAGACACTAGTATAATAGCGAAATTATATTATATAGTATCTAGTTTGACGGATCCTTAGGAGATGAAATTTCCCGTAACATCTCTTGAGTTATGTGTGTGCATGTTCATATGATGTTGATTTGACTTAGATGAGAATATTTTTGCCTGATCCGAGCTTGTTTTATTTTCACGCTATTACGCTCGGGTCAGACTTGAGCATTCCGGTTTCAAAGGTTATCTTCTGAAGGATGAAGACGAAGACGGTATACTATTATTACTATTGTATTCCACTACTATTCTGCTGCATTACTCTGTATTATCAGTTATGTATATAAATGTATAACTCTGATAAATGTTGTAAAATGATCAAATGTTTATTTTAAACAGCTTCATGATCTGTTATTTGATTATTATATTTTGTTCATTCCGTTGCGAGATTCTGTGCTTGTTTTCTTCTTTCTTTCTAATTCTAAATTAATCCCCTTGATTATCTATATTTTTGACTATAATGGTTAAAGATGTGGATCGTCATTTAACAATCTGTAAATACGTACAGTTTTCAGTTAGACATGTTGTAATGTCCCGGATTTTATGGCCATTTATTTGAAATATTTTAATTATTTAAAATATTGATTTGAATTTAAATAATGGATTCTGACCATTTAATTTGAATATTTAAATTATATTAATAATATAGTAATATTTTATTTACGGGATATTGGGAAAATGGTGAATTTGCGGTATAACGTGAACGAGTGATTTAAGGGGGTTTAAATATTGTTTATATTGAATTATATAAAAATATTCGTTATTTAAAACGACGTCAAAACGTTTGATTTATAATTTTATTATAAACGAACTAGAAATGGCGCGGTAGTTCGTAAATTTCGTTTTGAACTTCAACTGAGTATACAGAATTCATTTTAAGTCGAAATTCTGTGAAACCAGAAACGTTGGAATCGATTCGATTATATTTTTCATATGAAAGAGAAAAATCGAGATTTCGTGTTATAATTTGTTAGTTATGTCCAGTTGAAATTTTAAAATAGTCGCTATGGATTTCGTTAATAAAACGATAACGTTTATTAATATTAACGGATTTATTTATATATATGTTGAATATTTGTTTAACCATTTTTTTTTTTTTTTTTGATGTTGGCTTGAAATTCACTTTAGTCTTATCCAAGACCATATAGTTTATATGTGAGACGGTAGGTATATCTTATTTGAACATTTACAATTATTATAATTTATTAATTTGATTCATTTATATTTATTTGGTATTATATATACACATAAAATATTATGTAAACTCGTAACACATCCGCAACAGTTATTTGGTCACATTACTGCAGTACAAACTTAAACCCATAAGCATGAATGAAAGCGGGTGTTTCATAAATAATTTAGTATATGAATTTAAATAAACGACAACTAGCAAATATCAATCTTTGTAAAAGAATTCAATGTCATATGCTACCGGATTAATTCTCCTTTCGGATACTGGAACTAAACAATGACTCGGAAGCATTTAAAACTTTTATGCTTTGCATTTGAAATAATAGACAGAGATATACATGAGGTTGTTATTCTTTTTCTTGAATCACCTTTTTACAATGAGCCGATACCAAACAGTCTTAATGACAATTTCTATCCTACTCTACATGTAGGCGTCTGCTCCATCTCTTCTATTTTAAGAGTTTTTATCAAATCAAATGTCTGGCCTTTTCAAATCTTCTCGTACAAATAGAACTGTAATCAGATAAAATATACAACAACTATTTGATACATATACAACGGATAAAACAGATAAAATCATATATGGCACTTTGAATCCAACAAAATCCTCTCTACCATCAAAGCACCACTGTCTCAGCAAAGGTAAACCTGAGAAAAACAAAGATATAGCTATTAATAGCTAGAAAAAATATGTATATGTATAGGTGTGTATAGGAAGTGAAAGATTTCGAACAAAGGAGGTACCACAAGTAAACATTAAATGCAAAACCTGACCAAACAAAGACAGTATGAAAAACATCAAAACAGCTAAGGGAAAGGGAAACCAAATATCTGACCATCAAAACAATGTGTTTATATAACCAAGAAAATCTGGTAGAAAATCCTGTCTACCACATATATATTTGCATCAGTTCCAAATCTTAAACCAAAAGATACAGTTGTGTATTCAAGTACGAACAGAAATATATATATATATAATAAAATGTGAACAGACAACACATAGTCGTATGGAAACAGTTCGTTTTTTTCATAGCTGAGTAGAATAGTACAAGAAAATCCAATTCAAACAGAAATTTCAATATCAGACTATGTTTATATATTTATACCAAAATCAAAAGTAGAAAAAAAAACCTATTGGGACAGTAATTCAACAGCTAAAGAACAGTGGGCCAAAACAACTCATACATAAGAAAATCTCATGTACAAACCCACGAGTACAAAGCTACAAGGACCGTTCGTTCAGTCATCACAGGATCGACCAAATAAAGGTTTCAAATCTTTGAAATGTATAGACAATTCATAGCCTAAGATAAACCCGATACCCCCTACACAATGCACCCTTTATAGCAGACATTAGCACATGAAAAATCCAACTAAAAACCCAACATTTTCACTGTCAATATCACACAAACCAAGTTATATCGTGAACAGTTGATCTCACAGCAAAACTGAAATGAAATGGGATAGCACCTAAGAACTAGGATCAACCCTATGATTTTACAACTCAAGTATTGACGTTGATCTTATCTAGGACGAGTTCAACTATAAATACACAACCATATTCGTTGTTTCAGAACACAACCAGTAGGAAAACCAATTCGAACCACTTGAAAAATCAAACACAGAAAATCAAAAAAAAAAAAAAAAACAGGAAATTATATAAACTGAAATTTGTCACAAACGAAAACTTAGCTTTTTCGGATAGGGTTCGGATTGAATCTCGGTCTCGTCTTCATGGGACACGATGGGTTGCGGAAGGTGGTTGAGGGACTGTAGTGGCTTTGAGAAGACTGGAGGTCGGCGCGTCCTGCTGTAGTCAGAGTTGGAAGCAGAAGCAGATGAGTTTGGTGGTAGGGTTTCTTTTTCTGGAATCTTTTAGTGGCGGCCACGGTTTGAAGAATGAAAGGGTTTCGATGGATCAGGGGAGAAAAGGGGTGGATGGGGGTGTGTTAGTTGGGCTGAACGAATTAAAGGTAAGCCCAAGTTTTGTTTTTTTTTTAAAAGCAAGCCCAAGTTTTAATTTAAAATGTGTATATAAACTTCAAATATTAGTATCGAGTACAACCATGATCAGAATTCGACGAAACGAAAAACGTCAAGACCGTGAAGACAAGTACTACGCAATGGATAAGAACAGAGCAGGGCAGGCAGCAGTAGGGTTTTTCAGATAAATGAAATGTCGTCCAATTCAGCTGAAAATAAGCAGATTTATCGACAAATCCAATCCAAAGTGAGTTAAACTCACTCAGTTATTTCCCACTTATATTTTATAAGTTGGGTTTTATTTTTGTGTGCTATGGTTGCTCATGATTGACTGATTGCTGATATATATTTAGTTATTGTTGAACTGATGGAATTAAACGCCGTTTAATTTCAGTAAAACCAAATCGTTATTTTTAACGATTAGTCCCAGTTAAGGTAAGTTACCTTATAGGTCACGTTTATTAAATAAACGTGTTTTAACAAATGAATTGGTTGATTGATTGTGGTGATTGATATTAAATTGTCGTTATAGACTACTACGAGACCAGTATTGAATTGTTTGATGGGATGGTTGAATATTGACCTGAAATCCAATATTTGTTTGGTTTAAACCAATGGGTATTCTTGGTTGAGTGATCGGCAGTACATGGCCTATGAATTAACCGTCGATCTACCGTCAGGCAATCGATGAGATAAAGTTATAAGATTTATTCTATAACTGGAAAAAAATGAATTTTAAAGCTATTTAATTGAATTTAAAGTTGTCAAAGTAAATATTTATTAATTGGGTCTATAATTGGGGTTTAAATGATTTTATAAAGGACAAGTGATAAATAGAAGAGTTATATGGAACTATGGTTTTATAAACAGAATTTAGAAAAAGAATTGAGGTATAAAGGATTTACAAATGTTACTTAAATAAGGGAATTAAGGGAATTTATGAAATAAGATCATTAAGAGAAAGGCTTAAAAGTGATGTGGTAAGAAATAGGATTTTAACAGAATCCAAGTGATGAGAAGTATCGTTTAGAAAGGTAATAGAGAAATGTGATGGTTGATAAATTAATTTTCTTAATCGATGGATTAAGAACTTATGGTTATATTCGAAAAGGAGGATTCAAAAGATAATAAGTTTTTATCAACAAAAGAGCTAAGGAGATTAAAATAAATATCTGGTTGGAGTTACAACTGATGTTTATCTAAAGATAAGACCGTTGTTGATCAAGGTCTGAGAGGTAAATAAATACCCCAACTTGAACGACCTCGGGATTATCTAAGAATGATATTAGTTGTAATGTGAAAGGAGGGAAATAATAACGAGATGAAAGTGAAAGGGTCGAGGTTATATATAAATGAGTTTTTTTTCTGAGTAACGGGAGTGAAAGAATTTGGTGTTTATAAATGTCCAAGGTGAAATAAATAAAAAGGGAAATGGTGGAAAATTAAAAGTGGTACTTTCGAAATGGAAGGAAATGGGAAAAATTAAGTTTTGAAATGAATTCATTTACAGAAATGGAAGTGGATCAACGTATGCAAGTAATGAAATGAAAAGTGGGTTTGTAATATAGATTGAGTTGATTTTCCAATAAGGGAGAATGAGTGGTAATGGTTGAGTAAGGAATTGAATATCATATTTTCTTAAATATGAAAATGAAATGGTTGAAACAAGAACATGACGTCAAATAAGTTATATTTGAAATGTTTAAGAGTTAGAGACTAACCATCGTTAATCGTTTTGAATTAAAGAGGCCATGTGATGTTGGTACTGAACTGGTAAACTCATGTCATTCACACAATTATTTATTTGATAGTTAAAACACCGACTATCAAACCTGACCATACGATCGTTGTTACAGAAAGACCGGGATCGAATATATATATTCGGAAACCATTCCGACCAGCGAATACGTGAAAGAAGATTATTGAAGATGGAGCAAGGGAAGACCGTTGATCTCCATAAGCGGAAGGACTACTGATTGGATTTCTCTGGTTTAGCGGCCAGGGATATTTCAGCAGTGATTCTGTCGTGATTGGAATATACGGATTGCAAGGACTTCTCGCTACTGATCTGTAGGGTGATTCCTGGGATGCAGTAGGAGAGTGCCTTCGGTTCATCCTGTTCCTGGATGACTTGTATGGACGAGTATCTGACAGAGTATTTCTAAAGGAAATTACGTACGTTGATTTCTTCAAACGTACGATGGTTGATGGCGGAGAAATGGTTTTCTCTAGCCAAATAACTAGAGTATTTTTGTGGACGTCAATTAGTGATATCCAGAGGATCTGACGATGTGGCATTCAAAGTGTATGACGATCAAGATGTGTTGTGACTTCAAGCCTCATCAACTGGGAGATGACAAAAATCGGGCAGGCAGCATGGCTATGTGGGTCGCTCCCATTAGGATGTATAATCACCTATCTAGAGAAATTCCTCTTGTTTCTTAATCTATCGATTCTGCCCATTCGGGAACGGTGGTTTGAGTCCAACCGTTGGTGATATACATTCGATACACTCAAGCGAAATGAGTGGTCGGTCATGTGAGGGCCGGGTTGCAAGACGTTCTTGTTGAACCCAGGTGTATTCGCCTCTAGAGATACATCATCGGAAGGTGGTCCCATACCTTGTCTAGTTGGAATCCAATCCCCAATAAGTACCCACGGTTTTGATTGTATACTATATATGTGAAGCGTGAGATGCAAGCGTTCCACTAGATTGCTATTTACTTGTATTTATACATTATTATAATATCAGAGAAGATATTGTTTTCAAAACTGTTTTGGATCATCGTAAGGTAAAAACCGTCCGTGTTTATGTGTGGATTCAGTCTTACGATTATCTTTTTCTTTTGAAAAGATTTCGAACTTAGAAATCATGATTGGATGATTTACCCTTAAAACTGTGCGAGTTTATCTCACTCTGGTTCACCAGACTGACCCGGTGTTTTGTAAATGCTCGGGTTAGCCCGGTTTGCAGGTCCAGGTTATTGAACACTACAAAAAGGCGTGCTGGAGAAGTCCAGACATATTTAATGTTTTTCCGCTGTGTTGTATCAGGGCAGATTATTATAACTGTCCAGATGTGTTGATATACTCTGATGATTGTAAGGTTATTTAAAGCTCTCAATAAAAGTTTATTTCTATATTATATTTTGTTCCGCTGCGATGTGAGACTCTGTGTCATGTTGTGATCTTCTCCTTCTTCTATTCTTATATTTCTTTCTTTCTTATCTCGCCCTCTAAATTCTTTCTCATAACAATCTGGGGGTTCGATACTTGGGCTTTTGGCAAGTGATACGAGTTTATGTATTGTTGTCGAAGGCTCGAGCGTCGACTTTTTCCCCGGGTCGTTACAGTTGGTATCAGAGCTATTGGTTTTGTAATAACCTTGGCTCTGTGGCGTAACTCAATAGAGATGGGGTTAGTAATACCCTAGATTGAGTTTGAGTGTATATATGTATGAGAGCGTATTTGTAAATTTTATATACAAATGTTTTGTATTGTGTTGTGGATCGGTTCAAGTGTTGAAAAGCGTTGAACTGATAAGGGACGCAATATTGTTTGTGAAGGGGTAAATGAAATAATTTTACCCAAAATTTATTTTTGTATAAAAAAAGAAATAATTTTCCCAAATTAGTTAAGCTATGGTGTGTTGACTTATTTGAATGGAATTCAAAATTGGTTAAAACTTTGAATAGAAACTTAACTGGGTTAAGTGAAATTGAATTAATTATATTGGAATTAAATTAAGAAATAGTGTTGAAATTAAACAAATTTGAATGGAATTTGGAAATTTAATGAAGAATAATAGAAATCGATCGAATAAGTGGTTGACATTCAAATAGGTTGAATTCAATTAAATAGTAAAATTGAATGTGAATTTGGTTGATTGATTAAGTTTGTGGTGCCCTGGTAGTTGATACATGGTTGATTGGTTGTTGGATTGATTGAATTAAATTCATAATGGGTTAAGGTAGAGCTAAAAAAAAAAAACTGAAACTTAGAAAGCAAAATGTTATTTAAATATATATATATAAAAAAAAGATTTACTGGAATTTACAACATTTTTCTCACCTTAGCAATTTCGAGGACGAAATTATTTTAAGGGGGGAAGAATGTAATGTCCCGGATTTTATGGCCATTTATTTGAAATATTTTAATTATTTAAAATATTGATTTGAATTTAAATAATGGATTCTGACCATTTAATTTGAATATTTAAATTATATTAATAATATAGTAATATTTTATTTACGGGATATTGGGAAAATGGTGAATTTGCGGTATAACGTGAACGAGTGATTTAACGGGGTTTAAATATTGTTTATATTGAATTATATAAAAATATTCGTTATTTAAAACGACGTCAAAACGTTTGATTTATAATTTTATTATAAACGAACTAGAAATGGCGCGGTAGTTCGTAAATTTCGTTTTGAACTTCAACTGAGTATACAGAATTCATTTTAAGTCGAAATTCTGTGAAACCAGAAACGTTGGAATCGATTCGATTATATTTTTCATATGAAAGAGAAAAATCGAGATTTCGTGTTATAATTTGTTAGTTATGTCCAGTTGAAATTTTAAAATAGTCGCTATGGATTTCGTTAATAAAACGATAACGTTTATTAATATTAACGGATTTATTTATATATATGTTGAATATTTGTTTAACCAATTTTTTTTTTTTTTTTTTTTTTTGATGTTGGCTTGAAATTCACTTTAGTCTTATCCAAGACCATATAGTTTATATGTGAGACGGTAGGTATATCTTATTTGAACATTTACAATTATTATAATTTATTAATTTGATTCATTTATATTTATTTGGTATTATATACACACATAAAATATTATGTAAATTCGTAACACATCCGCAACAGGTATTTGGTCACATTACTGCTGTATAAACTTAAACCCATAAGCATGAATGAAAGCGGGTGTTTCATAAATAATCTAGTATATGAATTTAAATAAACGACAACTAGCAAATATCAATCTTTGTAAAAGAATTCAATGTCATATGCTACCGGATTAATTCTCCTTTCGGATACTGGAACTAAACAATGACTCGGAAGCATTCAAAACTTTTATGCTTTGCATTTGAAATAATAGACAGAGATATACATGAGGTTGTTATTCTTTTTCTTGAATCACCTTTTTACAATGAGCCGATACCAAACAGTCTTAATGACAATTTCTATCCTACTCTACATGTAGGCGTCTGCTCCATCTCTTCTATTTTAAGAGTTTTTATCAAATCAAATGTCTGGCCTTTTCAAATCTTCTCGTACAAACAGAACTGTAATCAGATAAAATATACAACAACTATTTGATACATATACAACGGATAAAACAGATAAAATCATATATGGCACTTTGAATCCAACAAAATCCTCTCTACCATCAAAGCACCACTGTCTCAGCAAAGGTAAACCTGAGAAAAACAAAGATATAGCTATTAATAGCTAGAAAAAATATGTATATGTATAGGTGTGTATAGGAAGTGAAAGATTTCGAACAAAGGAGGTACCACAAGTAAACATTAAATGCAAAACCTGACCAAACAAAGACAGTACGAAAAACATCAAAACAGCCAAGGGAAAGGGAAACCAAATATCTGACCATCAAAACAATGTGTTTATATAACCAAGAAAATCTGGTAGAAAATCCTATCTACCACATATATATTTGCATCAGTTCCAAATCTTAAACCAAAAGATACAGTTGTGTATTCAAGTACGAACATAAATATATATATATAATAAAATGTGAACAGACAACACATAGCCGTATGGAAACAGTTCGTTTTTTTCATAGCTGAGTAGAATAGTACAAGAAAATCCAATTCAAACAGAAATTTCAATATCAGACTATGTTTATATATTTATACCAAAATCAAAAGTAGAAAAAAAACCTATTGGGGCAGTAATTCAACAGCTAAAGAACAGTGGGCCAAAACAACTCATACATAAGAAAATCTCATGTACAAACCCACGAGTACAAAGCTACAAGGACCGTTCGTTCAGTCATCACAGGATCGACCAAATAAAGGTTTCAAATCTTTGAAATGTATAGACAATTCATAGCCTAAGATAAACCCGATACCCCCTACACAATGCACCCTTTATAGCAGACATTAGCACATGAAAAATCAACCTAAAAACCCAACATTTTCACTGTCAACATCACACAAACCAAGTTCTATCGTGAACAGTTGATCTCACAGCAAAACTGAAATGAAATGGGATAGCACCTAAGAACTAGGATCAACCCTATGATTTTATGTGAAAACCCGCAACTTCCCCGTAAAGGAAAGCGTCGGATAGTTCGAGAACAAGCCACAACAGAACGCATACAGAAGAACATTTCATTGTATATTACAACAATGCATCAGAATACAAGAATATACAGAGTATAAAAGAATATTACACAGAAATATCAGAGATTTAAATTACATTTAAATACATAGCAGCGGAAAAATAATACAATACACAACTAGAATGAGATATACGGATACAAAGCTTTCCGGATATCGTTCCAGCTGTAAACCAGGATCCTGTGAATATAAATCTGCAAAACCGAAACTACTAGCTGCCCGTGTCAAAATAAGGGCACCCAGAGTTTAGGTTAAAACAATAAACTCCAGGTCAGTCATGTGACTGGTGTGAGAACTAAAACAGTTATCTTTATTTTAAATCATTAGGTAAATCAAGGGACCACGCCGTATAACACGGAACGGGTTTCCTCCCAAGAATACCAGTGCATAAAACAACAGCGCAATGCTAAATAAAGAAAAATGAAGCTGTTATAAGACCCAGGTCCCATCACACAATGCAACGCAGTCGAGGATAGGGTTTTCCCTTATAACAGCCAAAGAATGCTTGATACGTTTAAAACAAATCATTTGATACTATTATAAGTGTATAAAACAACTTCAAATCATAAGTATCAATCATAGGCGGCATAAGCGCCCCATCCCACTATGTCGCCATATATAGGATTACAATTAAAACCGCAAATGTCACGTATTTGGAAATTGGATTTCCGTCTATGAACCGAGGCTAGGGGCAAGATCCTCAACCGTTTTCGTGACTGCCTAGCCCGAGCCACAGGGTCAGAGCGCATCGACCCTTGGATCGTCAGGGCCGGTCCACACGGAGTGGATTAAAATGCCTGAACATGCGTTTCCCCGCCCTATGGGGCGTAAACGAGCCAACTAAATGACTCCATCGGTTCGAGAACGACCGATCAATCCGAGGCGCCTCGCAACAGCAACAACCACATAAGTCAAACTCGTCAGGGCGTGTAAAACCACTGACGCCACTTCTAGCTAGGAAGAAACGCATGCCCTCCCTGACGTCCTCTCCCGTTTTTGGTTCATACCGGGTGTGAAACACGCGAGGTAAACGTTACACAAAGCTACGCCACAAAGGCCGTGCTTTGATCATCACCACAAGACTTTGCTTTTCAACAGAAGCCTTGATCATTTGCATCTTAGCATGCCACACAGGCAAACCATCCTATGCAACCGATATCAGTCACACAGAATGAAATCCGATGTCAGACACACAGTCCATTTACAAGTCCGTCCTGGGTCTGAACGAAACCGGAGGCACCTAGTACCCCGCATATCCATCGATCTCCAAGTACGTCTGGACGATCACTAACTGTTTCCATCTTCTTGGGTGTACAGCCCAATCAAGATCATCAGTTATCACCCAAACGACGTGAAGACCTCCGGTCTTCGACCATCGTCTTCATCTTCGACTTATCGTCGTATCAGTTATTCAGAATGGGATAAACCCGGTCTTTCCGAATAACTCGCGTATATTTTAAATAAGTGTTACACAAACACAACATACGCCTCATTCCAATTCATCAGTCACTAACCGCAAATTAATCAAGAGAATAATTCCCCAAATATTAACCCCGAAGGCCGAAACCAACATCAGATCAATATCTAGAAAACCATTCTGCTTAGCTAACCGACAGTTAGTTTCTGATTTCACATTCATAGGGAAAGGTTCCCATTAATTTTATCAAAGATAAATCCTTGAATTTATTCTTTAATCAACTTTTGAATATCAATTCAAACTAGTCGGGATTAGCGAACCTTACCGAAGTAATCATTTGTTTTAATTTCCCAATCCCAACCTATTCATCCCATGAAGTAAAACTGGTAATACTTCATATCTAACACCACAGTGTTATCGGTAAATTCAATTACCATTTCACGTTCAAATCTAATTAAAGATTTAACTATCGCCTGGAGCAAAACTGGTGATACTCCATTTTCGATCATTTCAATCTAATTAAAGATTCATTAAAACTCCACTTAGTTTTAATCTTTGACTGGGTTAAAGAATCAGTGTCATTTAAAACACGGTTCACGATAAACCCAAAGTCACATTCATTAATTATCGGGTTAAAGAACGAGTGTTATTTAAAACACTGTTCACGATAAACCCAAAAATCAATATCAATTCAATTCCAATTAAATATTATTTAATTGGTACACTTCATTAAATCTAAATAAAAAGATTTAATCTTTTCTCAACTGGGTTCAAGAACAGTGTTAGTGAAGACACCATTCACGACAAACCCAAATCACATTCATTAATTATCGGGTTAAAGAACAAGTGTTATTTAAAACACTGTTCACGATAAACCCAAAAATCAATATCAATTCAATTCCAATTAAATATTATTTAATTGGTACACTTCATTAAATCTAAATAAAAAGATTTAATCTTTTCTCAACTGGGTTCAAGAACAGTGTTAGTGAAGACACCATTCACGACAAACCCAAATCACATTCGATATTCAATACAAGGCTCTGAATAGAAAATATATCGGCTTATATTCAATATCGAATTCTACGACTAACAAATGTCGTATTGGAAATAACGATACAAATATATATCTTTCAAATTTCCATAACAACACCTGTAATATCACGAATTCCAACATCGAAATATCCCGAAGACAATTTCGATTCAAATCCACTCCAATGCAATCATTGGAAACTTTGGTTATTTTCAAAACCATTTCAAATTCAATTTATTTATTTAAAAATAAATAGAATTATAATTCTAGTTCAAACTAGTTCATTTCGATAAAAATCTATTTTTATCTTTTCAAATATGGAGTTTTTCATCCCAAATCTTCACAAATCATTTCTTATGATTTTACACAAATTATTGCTATTTTTAATAATTTTATCGAGGCCCGTACAGTCGATTTCCATCAACGGCCATCGAACTGCACTTACAGCGACCTTTTTTCGAATTTGATTTGGACATAATTCCAAATCCAACCGTTAGATTTCAAATTTCTAATATTCGTTAGAAAGCTCTTTTCGATACGAACCCAACGGTTCCGGTTTTAGGAGAATCCGACGGTCGGATCTCCCGTAATGTCCGTTTGAAATAAATGGTCGAAATTCGCGAACTGCCGCGGCGCGGCGCGTTCTATTCAGGCCATTATATTATATATATAATATATATAATATATATTTCGTCGATTTCTATTTAAAACGAATTATATAAATAGTTTTAAAATCGTTTCAAAAGCTATTTCAACTTTCTTTTCAATTCAAATCAAAATTGAATTCTTCTTTATAAATTCGTTTTAAAATTCATTTCTATTCAATTCAAATTTCAATTCAATTTGAATTCATTTCAATTCACTTTCGATTCCATTTGAATTCGTTTTCAATTCAATTCATTTCGAAATCGTTTTCAATTCATTTTGAATTCGTTTTCAATTCAATTCATTTCGAAATCGTTTTCAATTCATTTTGAATTCGTTTTCAATTCAATTCATTTCGAAATCGTTTTCAATTCAATTCATTTCGAAATCGTTTTCAATTCAATTCACTTCGAAATCGTTTTTAAAATCGATATAAATATCGTTTACGTCAAAATGGCGTCAATCTAATCAACACGGCTTCATATATTCCTTTATTTTCAAATATTCTATTTCAAATATTTCTTTTTCAAATATTTCTTTTTCAAAACTGGAATGAGGCCCAATCAATTACCATATAAAATTAATTATATGGATTTTCATACAACACATGTATATAATAGCATTGAAAATAATCAACCATCAACCAAAGTGCACTACACTGTATAAGCATCAAATATAGATATTCAACGCTTATAACAGCCTGTCAATCAATCGATCGACATATTTAATCAATCAGGATGAGTGAACTTCAAATTTCATCCTAACACCCGTGTGGGGTTTCAAACAATCAAACACTTATTTTATTTGTGCTGTTGGGCGATGTGTAAAATTTATCGTCCCAATCAATGTCATTCAAATAGGTGTACATAAACAAACCGTCTGGTTTATAAATGAATATTTATTTATTCACATTCACGTTAAAAATTATATTTTTAACGATAACACATTTTATTTCAACACATGAATTGCTATTCAGTTCATTTCTTCAATAAAATGATATTTTATTTTTCTAACATATTTTAGAAAATTTCGGCGGCATAACGGCACGATACTAGAAACGGGACAAGGCCTAGCCTTATCCCCGGTCTAGTGAAGGCCCACGCCATTCACTCATCAATCAAATCAATTTCATTTTGCCAACCACAAAATTTGGAGTAAGGGTCTAACCTAGCCTTACTCCTACGCCTTATAACGGCGCACGTCTAATCCTAACCAATTTATCGATTCGATTTTTCACATCACAAACCACATTTAAACCAATATCGCAATCAATCACCAAACAATCAAACAAACAAGTCCATGGTCTGTGGACGATTGTGTCGGGTGCTACTAAGCACCGTCTGCATCCTAGTATATATATATAACTAGAAAATAAATTAAAGAGTGAGAAGTTCTCACAAATAGCTATCCTAGCTCCGCGGCACTTCATTGATAGAAATCTTCTTCGTCCTCGCCTCTTCGTCATCTTCGTTGTCCGCTTTCACTACCTATGTAAAAATCGAATTTTTACTTCGCTATTCAATATTTAAAAAATCAAATTTTTATTTCAAAGTTCAATATATAAAAATCGAATTTTTAGTTCAAAGTTCAATATATAAAAATCGAATTTTTATTTCAAAGTTCAATATGTAAAAATCGAATTTTTATTTCAAAGTTCAATATATAAAAATCGAATTTTTATTTCAAAGTTCAATATATAAAAATCGAATTTTTATTTTAAAGTTCAATATATAAAAATCGAATTTTTAGTACACTATTCAATATATAAAAATCGAATTTTTAGTACATAAAAAAAAACGTACTTTCGTTTCTATACTCCTACAATAGAGGTCTAAATTTCCTTATGCCGCTATGTATAAAAACTGACTTTTATTTTTAAATTTAAACTAATTACACTGAATAAATTAAAATAAATAACCGAATAAAATATGATTTAAAACTTACAGTTGTTTTCTGAGTGGGGAAGGGTGCTGACGGGCTCAGGAGGCGAAGGGGGTGTGGCGGGAATCGGCGGTCTCGTCTGGTGTTCGTCAGTGGAGTAGGAAGAAAGGGGAGTGGAGGCTGGAGGGTAGGGAGGTTGCGGATCGACGGAGGGGGTGATGGAAGACTTCGGTGGCGGTCCTGAACGAGGGGCGACGGTGCGGGTTTCTCTCGCGAGCAACCGGAAGGGAGTCGAGGAGGGAAGGGGGCGGAGCATCCATCGGAGGACTGGCGTTGATGGAGGAGGGGGTGGCGGATTCCGCTCGTCGTCGCCGTCCCTTCGTTTTTTTTTCTTTTTTTTCTTTTTTTTTAATTTTCCAAATCGATCTGAGGAGATAAAGGGGGGAGGAAGGGTCAACGGGGGTGTTAATGTAAAAAGGGTTTTATTTTATTTAATTTATTTTTAATTCGCTTAAAAACCCAAAATCCTCGCGAACACCAAAGCAACCCCAACGACTATCGCCTCTAGCGTATTACCCCCATTCCGAAAGCAATGGGATATGCCACGTAGGCCGATTCGACTGTTTCGATAAGTTTCCGTGGAATTTACATTTAAATCACTATATTGAATTTTAAACGTACATTTCGAATTACCGGGGTCACATACTAACTAGAAAAATTCCAGAAAAATATTTTCTAGCTTCGTATTGACGATACGGTCCTAACAAAACTAGTTTCGCCGAATTCTGAGACTGTTAGAAAAATGGCCAATTTCCTGTCGATTAAATTCAACAGAAACTGGTCAAACGCGTTTTCCTTTGCCACGCTCACATATTGATTCGAAAAATTATGAAATTTGGAATCTAGCAATAACTTGACATCACGGACCCAACAAAACTGGTTTCGTCGAAATCCGAGGTCGTTTGCAAAATGTCCATTTTTAAGGGCCTGAATTCCATAGCGACTATTCAGAAATTTCAACTGGACATATCTTTTCATTTCTAAAGTGAAATCTCGGTTTGTTAACTTCGTTAGAAAGATATTCACTATTAGATTCCATTATTTTTGGTTTCACTAAAATCCGGATTGTTTTGCACCCGGTACATTCAATTGAAGTTTGAAATCGAATTATCGAACTACCGCGCCATTTCAATTCTATTTATAATTATATATAAATATTTATATTCTAACGACGACGTATAAAATATATACGTTCGAATTATATTCAAAACAAATTTTTCGTCGATATTATTTAAAATAATCTATTTTAAATAATCAAAATTCGCTAAAATTGCCAAAATAAAAATTTTAAACTGGCCCAGATTTTCGGGTTGTTACAATCTCCCCCACTTAAAACTTTTCGTCCCCGAAAAGGAACAAAGTCGAAAGTGGTTTGATTAATCAACTCTACGATCGGTCAGGCTTCCGTTCTCCAACTTTTCAGTTTCTGAGAATTTTCAAAATTTCAAAAATTTGGCTAACACCCTAAATTTTCGAAAAATTTCGCCATAACCTCCCCTGCAATGGGAGCATCGGGGAATTTCAAATAGCTTCCCCGGTCCTTCAGATCTCAAAAAGAAAAAAGAAAAAGCCAAGCGGCTAGCCAATAGGCTCATAAAATCATCATCACCCAAACTAAACAGGAAATTATGTAGTAAACATGTACCTATTTGTCGGGCAAACAAATTTTATTCTCTGCTCTAGCCTCCTTGCTATGACCTGTTCAAAGATATATATGTATATGCAAGCAAATGCAACCAACTTTCAATATAGTTCAATATTTGATTTAATTAGGCTAAATGGCTAAAAATTAGCAAACAAATAAACAAACAACACAAACATCAATCAATTAGTGAATTAGAGTTTCAAATTGATAACTTTGATACATAGTCAAAAATCATGTTTTTGATGCCAATTCACAACAATGTATTCTAGCTATATTAGTTTTGGTTCTCACACCAGCCTAATGGAAATATATAGAAATCACACCTTCGTCACTCGAACATGAATACTAATGACGACTAGTCAATCATCAGAATCATCTTCGGGCCACTAGAGTATGGTTCTATATCTATCCAGTATATTAAAACTTCGAATACACGCGGATCAGACGTATACGCAAAATCTATATATACTGGACTGTCCAACTCAATATAAATAGATAAATACGAATAATTGATTTAAATTTTCAAAACAAAATTTGTTTTTATTTTCAAAAATATACTCTTCACACTCGTTCTAGGATACTATTGATCCTATCTCTAACGAGTCATCCCATTGGATATTACTAATCCAATTATCTGATGAATTCTTTCGTATGGTTCTAATGTGTCTTGTTCTCTGCTTTGTAAACCAAAGCTCTGATACCAACTGTGAAAACCCGCAACTTCCCCGTAAAGGAAAGCGTCGGATAGTTCGAGAACAAGCCACAACAGAACGCATACAGAAGAACATTTCATTGTATATTACAACAATGCATCAGAATACAAGAATATACAGAGTATAAAAGAATATTACACAGAAATATCAGAGATTTAAATTACATTTAAATACATAGCAGCGGAAAAATAATACAATACACAACTAGAATGAGATATACGGATACAAAGCTTTCCGGATATCGTTCCAGCTGTAAACCAGGATCCTGTGAATATAAATCTGCAAAACCGAAACTACTAGCTGCCCATGTCAAAATAAGGGCACCCAGAGTTTAGGTTAAAACAATAAACTCCAGGTCAGTCATGTGACTGGTGTGAGAACTAAAACAGTTATCTTTATTTTAAATCATTAGGTAAATCAAGGGACCACGCCGTATAACACGGAACGGGTTTCCTCCCAAGAATACCAGTGCATAAAACAACAGCGCAATGCTAAATAAAGAAAAATGAAGCTGTTATAAGACCCAGGTCCCATCACACAATGCAACGCAGTCGAGGATAGGGTTTTCCCTTATAACAGCCAAAGAATGCTTGATACATTTAAAACAAATCATTTGATACTATTATAAGTGTATAAAACAACTTCAAATCATAAGTATCAATCATAGGCGGCATAAGCGCCCCATCCCACTATGTCGCCATATATAGGATTACAATTAAAACCGCAAATGTCACGTATTTGGAAATTGGATTTCCGTCTATGAACCGAGGCTAGGGGCAAGATCCTCAACCGTTTTCGTGACTGCCTAGCCCGAGCCACAGGGTCAGAGCGCATCGACCCTTGGATCGTCAGGGCCGGTCCACACGGAGTGGATTAAAATGCCTGAACATGCGTTTCCCCGCCCTATGGGGCGTAAACGAGCCAACTAAATGACTCCATCGGTTCGAGAACGACCGATCAATCCGAGGCGCCTCGCAACAGCAACAACCACATAAGTCAAACTCGTCAGGGCGTGTAAAACCACTGACGCCACTTCTAGCTAGGAAGAAACGCATGCCCTCCCTGACGTCCTCTCCCGTTTTTGGTTCATACCGGGTGTGAAACACGCGAGGTAAACGTTACACAAAGCTACGCCACAAAGGCCGTGCTTTGATCATCACCACAAGACTTTGCTTTTCAACAGAAGCCTTGATCATTTGCATCTTAGCATGCCACACAGGCAAACCATCCTATGCAACCGATATCAGTCACACAGAATGAAATCCGATGTCAGACACACAGTCCATTTACAAGTCCGTCCTGGGTCTGAACGAAACCGGAGGCACCTAGTACCCCGCATATCCATCGATCTCCAAGTACGTCTGGACGATCACTAACTGTTTCCATCTTCTTGGGTGTACAGCCCAATCAAGATCATCAGTTATCACCCAAACGACGTGAAGACCTCCGGTCTTCGACCATCGTCTTCATCTTCGACTTATCGTCGTATCAGTTATTCAGAATGGGATAAACCCGGTCTTTCCGAATAACTCGCGTATATTTTAAATAAGTGTTACACAAACACAACATACGCCTCATTCCAATTCATCAGTCACTAACCGCAAATTAATCAAGAGAATAATTCCCCAAATATTAACCCCGAAGGCCGAAACCAACATCAGATCAATATCTAGAAAACCATTCTGCTTAGCTAACCGACAGTTAGTTTCTGATTTCACATTCATAGGGAAAGGTTCCCATTAATTTTATCAAAGATAAATCCTTGAATTTATTCTTTAATCAACTTTTGAATATCAATTCAAACTAGTCGGGATTAGCGAACCTTACCGAAGTAATCATTTGTTTTAATTTCCCAATCCCAACCTATTCATCCCATGAAGTAAAACTGGTAATACTTCATATCTAACACCACAGTGTTATCGGTAAATTCAATTACCATTTCACGTTCAAATCTAATTAAAGATTTAACTATCGCCTGGAGCAAAACTGGTGATACTCCATTTTCGATCATTTCAATCTAATTAAAGATTCATTAAAACTCCACTTAGTTTTAATCTTTGACTGGGTTAAAGAATCAGTGTCATTTAAAACACGGTTCACGATAAACCCAAAGTCACATTCATTAATTATCGGGTTAAAGAACGAGTGTTATTTAAAACACTGTTCACGATAAACCCAAAAATCAATATCAATTCAATTCCAATTAAATATTATTTAATTGGTACACTTCATTAAATCTAAATAAAAAGATTTAATCTTTTCTCAACTGGGTTCAAGAACAGTGTTAGTGAAGACACCATTCACGACAAACCCAAATCACATTCATTAATTATCGGGTTAAAGAACAAGTGTTATTTAAAACACTGTTCACGATAAACCCAAAAATCAATATCAATTCAATTCCAATTAAATATTATTTAATTGGTACACTTCATTAAATCTAAATAAAAAGATTTAATCTTTTCTCAACTGGGTTCAAGAACAGTGTTAGTGAAGACACCATTCACGACAAACCCAAATCACATTCGATATTCAATACAAGGCTCTGAATAGAAAATATATCGGCTTATATTCAATATCGAATTCTACGACTAACAAATGTCGTATTGGAAATAACGATACAAATATATATCTTTCAAATTTCCATAACAACACCTGTAATATCACGAATTCCAACATCGAAATATCCCGAAGACAATTTCGATTCAAATCCACTCCAATGCAATCATTGGAAACTTTGGTTATTTTCAAAACCATTTCAAATTCAATTTATTTATTTAAAAATAAATAGAATTATAATTCTAGTTCAAACTAGTTCATTTCGATAAAAATCTATTTTTATCTTTTCAAATATGGAGTTTTTCATCCCAAATCTTCACAAATCATTTCTTATGATTTTACACAAATTATTGCTATTTTTAATAATTTTATCGAGGCCCGTACAGTCGATTTCCATCAACGGCCATCGAACTGCACTTACAGCGACCTTTTTTCGAATTTGATTTGGACATAATTCCAAATCCAACCGTTAGATTTCAAATTTCTAATATTCGTTAGAAAGCTCTTTTCGATACGAACCCAACGGTTCCGGTTTTAGGAGAATCCGACGGTCGGATCTCCCGTAATGTCCGTTTGAAATAAATGGTCGAAATTCGCGAACTGCCGCGGCGCGGCGCGTTCTATTCAGGCCATTATATTATATATATAATATATATAATATATATTTCGTCGATTTCTATTTAAAACGAATTATATAAATAGTTTTAAAATCGTTTCAAAAGCTATTTCAACTTTCTTTTCAATTCAAATCAAAATTGAATTCTTCTTTATAAATTCGTTTTAAAATTCATTTCTATTCAATTCAAATTTCAATTCAATTTGAATTCATTTCAATTCACTTTCGATTCCATTTGAATTCGTTTTCAATTCAATTCATTTCGAAATCGTTTTCAATTCATTTTGAATTCGTTTTCAATTCAATTCATTTCGAAATCGTTTTCAATTCATTTTGAATTCGTTTTCAATTCAATTCATTTCGAAATCGTTTTCAATTCAATTCATTTCGAAATCGTTTTCAATTCAATTCACTTCGAAATCGTTTTTAAAATCGATATAAATATCGTTCACGTCAAAATGGCGTCAATCTAATCAACACGGCTTCATATATTCCTTTATTTTCAAATATTCTATTTCAAATATTTCTTTTTCAAATATTTCTTTTTCAAAACTGGAATGAGGCCCAATCAATTACCATATAAAATTAATTATATGGATTTTCATACAACACATGTATATAATAGCATTGAAAATAATCAACCATCAACCAAAGTGCACTACACTGTATAAGCATCAAATATAGATATTCAACGCTTATAACAGCCTGTCAATCAATCGATCGACATATTTAATCAATCAGGATGAGTGAACTTCAAATTTCATCCTAACACCCGTGTGGGGTTTCAAACAATCAAACACTTATTTTATTTGTGCTGTTGGGCGATGTGTAAAATTTATCGTCCCAATCAATGTCATTCAAATAGGTGTACATAAACAAACCGTCTGGTTTATAAATGAATATTTATTTATTCACATTCACGTTAAAAATTATATTTTTAACGATAACACATTTTATTTCAACACATGAATTGCTATTCAGTTCATTTCTTCAATAAAATGATATTTTATTTTTCTAACATATTTTAGAAAATTTCGGCGGCATAACGGCACGATACTAGAAACGGGACAAGGCCTAGCCTTATCCCCGGTCTAGTGAAGGCCCACGCCATTCACTCATCAATCAAATCAATTTCATTTTGCCAACCACAAAATTTGGAGTAAGGGTCTAACCTAGCCTTACTCCTACGCCTTATAACGGCGCACGTCTAATCCTAACCAATTTATCGATTCGATTTTTCACATCACAAACCACATTTAAACCAATATCGCAATCAATCACCAAACAATCAAACAAACAAGTCCATGGTCTGTGGACGATTGTGTCGGGTGCTACTAAGCACCGTCTGCATCCTAGTATATATATATAACTAGAAAATAAATTGAAGAGTGAGAAGTTCTCACAAATAGCTATCCTAGCTCCGCGGCACTTCATTGATAGAAATCTTCTTCGTCCTCGCCTCTTCGTCATCTTCGTTGTCCGCTTTCACTACCTATGTAAAAATCGAATTTTTACTTCGCTATTCAATATTTAAAAAATCAAATTTTTATTTCAAAGTTCAATATATAAAAATCGAATTTTTAGTTCAAAGTTCAATATATAAAAATCGAATTTTTATTTCAAAGTTCAATATGTAAAAATCGAATTTTTATTTCAAAGTTCAATATATAAAAATCGAATTTTTATTTCAAAGTTCAATATATAAAAATCGAATTTTTATTTTAAAGTTCAATATATAAAAATCGAATTTTAGTACACTATTCAATATATAAAAATCGAATTTTTAGTACATAAAAAAAAACGTACTTTCGTTTCTATACTCCTACAATAGAGGTCTAAATTTCCTTATGCCGCTATGTATAAAAACTGACTTTTATTTTTAAATTTAAACTAATTACACTGAATAAATTAAAATAAATAACCGAATAAAATATGATTTAAAACTTACAGTTGTTTTCTGAGTGGGGAAGGGTGCTGACGGGCTCAGGAGGCGAAGGGGGTGTGGCGGGAATCGGCGGTCTCGTCTGGTGTTCGTCAGTGGAGTAGGAAGAAAGGGGAGTGGAGGCTGGAGGGTAGGGAGGTTGCGGATCGACGGAGGGGGTGATGGAAGACTTCGGTGGCGGTCCTGAACGAGGGGCGACGGTGCGGGTTTCTCTCGCGAGCAACCGGAAGGGAGTCGAGGAGGGAAGGGGGCGGAGCATCCATCGGAGGACTGGCGTTGATGGAGGAGGGGGTGGCGGATTCCGCTCGTCGTCGCCGTCCCTTCGTTTTTTTTTCTTTTTTTTCTTTTTTTTTAATTTTCCAAATCGATCTGAGGAGATAAAGGGGGGAGGAAGGGTCAACGGGGGTGTTAATGTAAAAAGGGTTTTATTTTATTTAATTTATTTTTAATTCGCTTAAAAACCCAAAATCCTCGCGAACACCAAAGCAACCCCAACGACTATCGCCTCTAGCGTATTACCCCCATTCCGAAAGCAATGGGATATGCCACGTAGGCCGATTCGACTGTTTCGATAAGTTTCCGTGGAATTTACATTTAAATCACTATATTGAATTTTAAACGTACATTTCGAATTACCGGGGTCACATACTAACTAGAAAAATTCCAGAAAAATATTTTCTAGCTTCGTATTGACGATACGGTCCTAACAAAACTAGTTTCGCCGAATTCTGAGACTGTTAGAAAAATGGCCAATTTCCTGTCGATTAAATTCAACAGAAACTGGTCAAACGCGTTTTCCTTTGCCACGCTCACATATTGATTCGAAAAATTATGAAATTTGGAATCTAGCAATAACTTGACATCACGGACCCAACAAAACTGGTTTCGTCGAAATCCGAGGTCGTTTGCAAAATGTCCATTTTTAAGGGCCTGAATTCCATAGCGACTATTCAGAAATTTCAACTGGACATATCTTTTCATTTCTAAAGTGAAATCTCGGTTTGTTAACTTCGTTAGAAAGATATTCACTATTAGATTCCATTATTTTTGGTTTCACTAAAATCCGGATTGTTTTGCACCCGGTACATTCAATTGAAGTTTGAAATCGAATTATCGAACTACCGCGCCATTTCAATTCTATTTATAATTATATATAAATATTTATATTCTAACGACGACGTATAAAATATATACGTTCGAATTATATTCAAAACAAATTTTTCGTCGATATTATTTAAAATAATCTATTTTAAATAATCAAAATTCGCTAAAATTGCCAAAATAAAAATTTTAAACTGGCCCAGATTTTCGGGTTGTTACATTTTACAACTCAAGTATTGACGTTGATCTTATCTAGGACGAGTTCAACTATAAATACACAACCATATTCGTTTTTTCAGAACACAACCAGTAGGAAAACCAATTCGAACCACTTGAAAAATCAAACACAGAAAATCAAAAAAAAAAAAACAGGAAATTATATAAACTGAAATTTGTCACAAAAGAAAACTTAGCTTTTTCGGATAGGGTTCGGATTGAATCTCGGTCTCGTCTTCATGGGACACGATGGGTTGCGGAAGGTGGTTGAGGGACTGTAGTGGCTTTGAGAAGACTAGAGGTCGGCGCGGCCTGCTGTAGTCGGAGTTGGAAGCAGAAGCAGATGAGTTTGGTGGTAGGGTTTCTTTTTCTGGAATCTTTTAGTGGCGGCCACGGTTTGAAGAATGAAAGGGTTTCGATGGATCAGGGGAGAAAAGGGGTGGATGCGGGTGTGTTAGTTGGGCTGAACGAATTAAAGGTAAGCCCAAGTTTTGTTTTTTTTTTTAAAAGCAAGCCCAAGTTTTAATTTAAAATGTGTATATAAACTTCAAATATTAATATCGAGTACAACCGTGATCAGAATTCGACAAAACGAAAAACGTCAAGACCGTGAAGACGAGTACTACGCAATGGATAAGAACAGAGCAGGGCAGGCAGCAGTTGGATTTTTCAGATAAATGAAATGTCGTCCAATTCAGCTGAAAACAAGCAGATTTATCGACAAATCCAATCCAAAGTGAGTTAAACTCACTCAGTTATTTCCCACTTATATTTTATAAGTTGGGTTTTATTTTTGTGTGCTATGGTTGCTCATGATTGACTGATTGCTGATATATATTTAGTTATTGTTGAACTGATGGAATTAAACGCCGTTTAATTTCAGTAAAACCAAATCGTTATTTTTAACGATTAGTCCCAGTTAAGGTAAGTTACCTTATTGGTCACGTTTATTAAATAAACGTGTTTTAACAAATTAATTGGTTGATTGATTGTGGTGATTGATATTAAATTGTCGTTATAGACTGCTACGAGACCAGTATTGAATTGTTTGATGGGATGGTTGAATATTGACCTGAAATCCAATATTTGTTTGGTTTAAACCAATGGGTATTCTTGGTTGAGTGATCGGCAGTACATGGCCTATGAATTAACCGTCGATCTACCATCAGGTAATCGACGAGATAAAGTTATAAGATTTATTCTATAACTGGAAAAAAATGAATTTTAAAGCTATTTAATTGAATTTAAAGTTGTCAAAGTAAATATTTATTAATTGGGTCTATAATTGGGGTTTAAATGATTTTATAAAGGACAAGTGATAAATAGAAGAGTTATATGGAACTATGGTTTTATAAACAAAATTTAGAAAAAGAATTGAGGTATAAAGGATTTACAAATGTTACTTAAATAAGGGAATTTATGAAATAAGATCATTAAGAGAAAGGCTTAAAAGTGATGTGGTAAGAAATAGGATTTTAACAGAATCCAAGTGATGAGAAGTATCGTTTAGAAAGGTAATAGAGAAATGTGATGGTTGATAAATTAATTTTCTTAATCGATGGATTAAGAACTTATGGTTATATTCGAAAAGGAGGATTCAAAAGATAATAAGTTTTTATCAACAAAAGAGCTAAGGAGATTAAAATAAATATCCGGTTGGAGTTACAACTGATGTTTATCTAAAGATAAGACCGTTGTTGATCAAGATCTGAGAGGTAAATAAATACCCCAACTTGAACGACCTCGGGATTATCTAAGAATGATATTAGTTGTAATGTGAAAGGAGGGAAATAATAACGAGATGAAAGTGAAAGGGTCGAGGATATATATAAATGAGTTTTTTTTTCCGAGTAACGGGAGTGAAAGAATTTGGTGTTTATAAATGTCCAAGGTGAAATAAATAAAAAGGGAAATGGTGGAAAATTAAAAGTGGTACTTTCAAAATGGAAGGAAATGGGAAAATTTAAGTTTTGAAATGAATTCATTTACAAAAATGGAAGTGGATCAACGTATGCAAGTAATGAAATGAAAAGTGGGTTTGTAATATAGATTGAGTTGATTTTCCAATAAGGGAGAATGAGTGGTAATGGTTGAGTAAGGAATTGAATATCATATTTTCTTAAATATGAAAATGAAATGGTTGAAACAAGAACCTGACGTCAAATAAGTTATATTTGAAATGTTTAAGAGTTAGAGACTAACCATCGTTAATCGTTTTGAATTAAAGAGGCCATGTGATGTTGGTACTGAACTGGTAAACTCATGTCATTCACACAATTATTTATTTGATAGTTAAAACACCGACTATCAAACCTGACCATACGATCGTTGTTACGGAAAGACCGGGATCGAATATATATATTCGGAAACCATTCCGACCAGCGAATACGTGAAAGAAGATTATTGAAGATGGAGCAAGGGAAGACCGTTGATCTCCATAAGCGGAAGGACTACTGATTGGATTTCTCTGGTTTAGCGGCCAGGGATATTTCAGCAGTGATTCTGTCGTGATTGGAATATACGGATTGCAAGGACTTCTCGCTACTGATCTGTAGGGTGATTCCTGGGATGCAGTAGGAGAGTGCCTTCGGTTCATCCTGTTCCTGGATGACTTGTATGGACGAGTATCTGACAGAGTATTTCTAAAGGAAACTACGTACGTTGATTTCTTCAAACGTACGATGGTTGATGGCGGAGAAATGGTTTTCTCTAGCCAAATAACTAGAGTATTTTTGTGGACGTCAATTAGTGATATCCAGAGGATCTGACGATGTGGCATTCAAAGTGTATGATGATCAAGATGTGTTGTGACTTCAAGCCTCATCAACTGGGAGATGACAAAAATCGGGCAGGCAGCATGGCTATGTGGGTCGCTCCCATTAGGATGTATAATCACCTATCTAGAGAAATTCCTCTTGTTTCTTAATCTATCGATTCTGCCCATTCGGGAACGGTGGTTTGAGTCCAACCGTTGGTGATATACATTCGATACACTCAAGCGAAATGAGTGGTCGGTCATGTGAGGGCCGGGTTGCAAGACGTTCTTGTTGAACCCAGGTGTATTCGCCTCTAGAGATACATCATCGGAAGGTGGTCCCATACCTTGTCAAGTTGGAATCCAATCCCCAATAAGTACCCACGGTTTTGATTGTATACTATATATGTGAAGCGTGAGATGCAAGCGTTCCACTAGATTGCTATTTACTTGTATTTAGACATTATTATAATATCAGAGAAGATATTGTTTTCAAAACTGTTTTGGATCATCGTAAGGTAAAAACCGTCCGTGTTTATGTGTGGATTCGGTCTTACGATTATCTTTTTCTTTTGAAAAGATTTCGAACTTAGAAATCATGATTGGATGATTTACCCTTAAAACTGTGCGAGTTTATCTCACTCTGGTTCACCAGACTGACCCGGTGTTTTGTAAATGCTCGGGTTAGCCCGGTTTGCAGGTCCAGGTTATTGAACACTACAAAAAGGCGTGCTGGAGAAGTCCAGACATATTTAATGTTTTTCCGCTTTGTTGTATCAGGGCAGATTATTATAACTGTCCAGATGTGTTGATATACTCTGATGATTGTAAGGTTATTTAAAGCTCTCAATAAAAGTTTATTTCTATATTATATTTTGTTCCGCTGCGATGTGAGACTCTGTGTCATGTTGTGATCTTCTCCTTCTTCTATTCTTATATTTCTTTCTTTCTTATCTCACCCTCTAAATTCTTTCTCATAACAATCTGGGGGTTCGATACTTGGGCTTTTGGCAAGTGATACGAGTTTATGTATTGTTGTCGAAGGCTCGAGCGTCGACTTTTTCCCCGGGTCGTTACACATGTATGGATTATTGTCGATTCAAAAGGTACGGGTTTCCGGGTCGTTACAGTTGGTATCAGAGCTTATGGTTTAGCAGTAAACCTTGGCTCTATTGGGATTTACTCATTAGAGATAGGGTTAGTAACACCCTAGAATGAGTTCTGAGTGTATATATATACGAGAGAGCGTACTTGTACTTTTGATATAAAAATGGTTTTACATTGTGTTGTTTGGCTTATTGAGTTGAGTTCGGAGTTCCAGTCGATGCGTGTTGCAAGCGTTACCGAATGGAATTTCAAAACACTCGAACAAGGCATTCTAACACAATATTGTTTTCATATATATTTTATATATGTAAGATAAATAAATTTTGGAATTTGATGGTAAATTAGTTAATACTCTTAACCTATTGACTATAACAATAAATCGATCTTTAATATATGATTTATAATTAACTGTAAACCAAATGAATTTAAATGGAGAATATGAGATCTTTAAATTCCGATGATTTGTAAATGTTTTTCAAGGTTTTGAAAAAATTATAGTAGTAATATTTGAAGGACATTCAAATAAAAATTGGTTAAGTACTCTATTTTGCTACTGGGAAATAAATTTCGGTGATGAGATGATCATAGTCATCGACTTTCATTTTTCGAGTGTCAAAGTGGGGGAGACCACTTAGTAGCATTGCTACATATTCGTTTTTGAAATTTTAATTTGAAATCTTGAGTCTGTTTTGAAATATATAAAAAAAATTGTATAGTATATAGTATTTCAAAATGTTTTGAAAAGAAATTGGTATTTAAGATTCTCAATCCTCCATTTATACAAATTACTCTCCTTGTTGATAATCAATGAAATAAATAATTGTCAGTATTAATATCAACTGAAATTTTGAATAGGTAAATAAAGAAATGCGATAAATGAATAAGAGAAATATAAATGAAAATATAATATAATATTATAAAAATTGAAATATAAAGTAAGGAAAATGTTGAAGTAAAATAGAACAAATACTCATGTTACTTTGATAATAAAGTGTAAAGTCGTGAAATACTAAATTTCATTTGTTATATATACAAACCTACCTAAATGAAAAGTTTAAGAGTATATAAATATTGAAATGAAATATATTACAAATAAAAATTTAAATGAATAACATGGTCCAAAATGATATGGTGAATCATAGAAAGGTTATGAAGATCAAGAAAAGTAAAGATGAAAAAAAAATTGAAAATGAATTTGAACTAAAGAAATGTTTAAAAGGTTAATCAAGTGGTCGTAATAAAAATTTTATTTGTTAATGTTCTGAAACGATTAACAAATGGATGGAATATTCACAAAGGAAGTGAGCTAAACAAATTAAACTAATGCAATCAGCTAATTCAAGTTATGAAAATGGACTTAAATTCTGGTTGAATAAAATGTCAAAGATAAGCTTTAGAAAATTTACAATAATATTTAAGCAAGTTAATTAAAAACATAGAGGGCACAAGATGTAGATGAAATTAAAGTATTAACATATATAGAAAATTGAAATGAGTAAGTATGAAAATTTCAAATATGTTGAGAATAAGTATAGATAAAACGAAATGCCAGCTTATAGAAAATTTTAATATAGTTGAAATAAGTAGATTTTGAACTAATGAAAACTATAGACTAAAAATTCATTAAACACGAATGAATATACGGAAATCAATAGATGTAAGCAAATTGGATGAGAAACAATTTAACGCGAATACATTAAACATAAAGACATATGTGAACCAATCAAACGAAATTTTTATGGGTACGAATAAACTATATAAATTTGATTGTTGTATGTTATCATGTTGCATTTGCTATGTTCATGTGTACTATTGTTGCATTTTGATGTATGCATGGACGTTGTCTCAAATTCATGATTCACATATCATTGTTATTGAGTAATTGGTAGGTACAGAATGTGTTTGATTTAATTTGGAAGCTTGCGCGCGTTTATCATTTTGCTTGTGTATATAAGCAAACTCGCTTACATATAAATAAAATAAATGGTACGCCTACGGAAAAAAATATTAATAGGAGGTGTATATTGATATATATTGGGTTTTCCGGCCATGAGAGCCGATGAATAAGTTTTATCTTTACTGGCGTATAGCCAAAATCCCTCCGTACAAAGGAGGTGCTGCCGAAATCGTTAGAATTTTTTGTTGGAGACTTTAAAATTCGAAACTTACAATTTTTTTTTTGTAAATTACTTTGGGGAAATGATATATAAGTACTTACTACCATGTTTCGTTCCTTTTCGGGGACGAAAAGTTTTGAGTGGGGGAGAATGTAACATCCCACAAATTTTAACGATTTAAATTGTGATTTAAATCAAATTTTATTTTGAAAATATTCTAAAATTTCTCATAATGGGAATTTGATATTTGAAATACGTATAGTGAAATGTAACAGATGTGAAAATTTCGTCGGAAAATTTTTAATGTTGTTGGTCGTGAAATTTTCGGTGCAAAGCTGCGCATAACAGTTCAAATTTTAGCGATTTTAAAATCTCTTCGAAATAAGTTCGGACAAACATGAAAAATATTATATTCCTTGTCAGTAATCCAACGGCGAAATTCGTTTCGCGAAAATCGGACGTTTTGACCTCCGTTTCATATCCGCATTTTTATGTTAAAGGGGTCCGTAACGCGTTTTTGAACCGGGCATGCAGACACTGCAAATTATATACCGTTGTGTCCGTCTCGTCGCGCTGATTACAAAAATATATTCATTTGTTAGTTTCGGTGTTCGGTTCGTGCTGAAATTGTGAAAATACTTGCACAGTTCATTTTTAAAACAAAATCATTTGAGTTCGATGTGTCCCTTTTACGATCTTACATATCTTTCTATATATTTTGGGTCTGCAAAAGATGTATTTTTATTTTACTAAACTACCTAAATATTTTTTTGTTTTCAAAAATGGGCACTTTTTTCAATTTGCTTTCCTTGCATGCACATATGCATGGACCATTTTGCATTCAATCATGGTATGGACGTCCATCTTTCTAACCATGCTTTCTTCATGACAAACCTCACTTCACATTAAATGATTTGCAAAGAACACGCAATGTACATGCATCCTATAGCCTACATATTAAATGCACGCATGGGTTAGAAAGAGGGACACATACATTGTTTTATTCTTTTCAGGCAACGCCTTCCCTCATTTTTATTCTTTTTTTAGTTCTCTGAAAATTCAAAAGTAACATTCAACACTCATATTTCTTTCTTCTTCTCCATGTTTCATTTCATTTCCTGTGCACACTTCCTCCGTCATTCATAATTAAATACAAGAGCATGCATGTTCATTTTATACATAAAAGATGTGTTGAAGCTCGTATGTGTTACATACAAATTCATGGCGGTGTAGACATACATGTATTATCGTATATACAACTACATGTATGCGCCGAGTATAAGTGGCGGTCCGAAAGTCCTTGTGGTGGTGTTTGGCAGCATGAGATTGCGGTGGTGGAGGCATTGTCCATTTCACTTTGTGCAATTGCATGCACGGTGGGGTTCCATCTTCTTTTCTTGGTTCTTTGGCAACAGCACAGCAAAACCTTTTCCTCATCCTTTCTTTTGTTTTCTCCTATGCCAAAAAAAAAAACTTCAAAATGCAGTCTAACATTAAAAACATTTTCTCTTCCCTTGCTTGACATTTCTTCCCGGCTGTAAATGAGTTGCTCACGCAACTCATGAAAAAAAAGAAAAAAAAAGAAAAAGAAGAAAAGGAACGTTGAATCTGTGGATGGGTAGTAGTTGCATGGATTGTAAATGAGTAATGGTACGTGCTTGTGAATATGGGCTTGCTGTGTTTTAAAATGGAAGTGTGAATGGACAAGGCATGCATGGAACAGGGAAGGAGGAAGCTTTGTTTGCTTTGTTTTATTTGGTGAAACTTGCGGTGGAAACAATGAAGAAAAGGTGGACAGGTTGCAGGCGCATGAAAAGTGAGGGAGAGGAGGATGTTTCATCTGCATGTAAAGGGTGTGAATACACTTGGGTTTAGAAAAGCTTGGCAAGTGTTCTATGCGTTGAAATGAAGTTGAGCAACATACAAAGGAATTTTGTGAAAATGGTTTGCATGCATTTGGGCCTCGATGGACAGGAGGGTGAAGGGGATTATTTTTACACATTTTTGGCTTATACTTCCTTCTCCACCAAGGACAAAACACAAGTGCCAGGGAGAGATATTTATATATATTACTTCTTCTCTATGCGCATAAGGATAGGAGGGAGCCATGCTTCTCAGGGGACACGCTATTTTATTTTATTTCTTTTTGTTCCAAAGCAGCATCATTTTGGTCTGAAAATGCATTTACCTACAAGACAAATATGCTTCCATGAAAAAAAGCAAGCAGGCTCTCTCTCTCCATTTTGTTTTTCTTCTTCTGTCAACATTCAGGGCGCATGAAACATTAATAATAATATAAAGGAAGCCACCATTTGTTATCAAAAGCAACAGAAGGCGGGAAAGCTGGTTGTGTGTATGGTGGAGATTTGCATGTATGGTTCATGTATGAAAAGAGTGTGTATTGCGTGATGAGCTGGGTGGAAATGTAGATGGCAGTGGAATAAGGTTGTGCATGGAACATGTCGCAGGCTGTATGGGAGGAGGGAAGACTCACGAGTGGTCTCAGTTCAGGCATGGTGCATGTTTCTTTGTGCATAAAGGTGGAACGGCAGTGGCGTTTGATAACGAAGTGGTGCATGCATGGGTTATTGGTTATTAAAGGTAATTAATAAATTAAATTTCAAGTTTTTTTTAAGTAAATTAAGTTATAATAATACGCAATGTTTAAAATCCGATATCTTGTTCATACGAGGTCCTTTTCAAACGAAACAAGCGTCGACATGTTCATATCGACGACACCTACGCAATGACCTTGGATTGTCAGGATTTGAGTTCGTTAAATTTTCAGATTCAAACAAAGGTGAGTTTTCTTACACCTGCAAAAATATTCACATTTTTGTGAAATTGAAATCTGTGATTGATTTGATTATTTGTTGTTGGTTGTTATTTTAAATGGACATCAAAATTTAAATTGTTAGAAATTGAATCGACAGTTAGTTTATTTTTGAATTAAATTGCTAGTTAAACCCCGACACATATAATCAGTTAATTATTGCAAACTGAACTGTTTTGGATGGTGGTCGTGATGGGTGCTTATTTATGGATATATTGAACTGTATGGATGTTGTCTATATTTTTATATCAGTGTTATCACCTTGGATGTTATGGGCATCATCTTAAACTGTCATTTCGAATAAATTAAGAAATAGGTTGAAATGATAAATACCTATGACATTTGACCTTTGGATTGAAATGATATATATCCATTCCCTGAAATTATAATTTAAAATTTAAAATAACTAATCACTTGACCATAGGATAGAGAATTATCTTACGGACACCGGATTGGTTAAATCGATAAATTTTAGAATTTGTGAAACCGATTTCAATAAGTGATTCTATGTAAAGAAAATAAATTGAAATTATTGAAATTGAATTATACATTGGAATTCGAAATTGAAATATTGAAATTGAATTGTTAAAAGAATTTGTAAAGGAAAATTTTAAATTATTATAAAAGGTATGATTTGGATTTATCGAATTCGAATTATTTCAAAGGTTTAAATCTTTATTTAAACTTTGGAATTTATTTCGAATTGAAATGATATTCAATTTGTCATTTTGAAATTTGAACTAAAATTGCTTATAAATTGAATATGATCCAAATGATATTTGAATGGGATATTATCCTTTTAAATTAAATAATTCCCACTGAAGTTTGAAGATTAAGTTGAAACAAGTCGAATTAAGGTTTATTTGAATTAAATCCAATCGAGATTTGAACTTAGGTTCAGATTTATTGAAAATGAAAAGAAACAGTTGATTTGAAATTATTTCCATATAAACAAATTTATATATAAACTATTTTATGAAATTTATTCCTTTGATATATGGAGTGCTTTATATAAATTGTTTTTCAAAAAAACCTATTCTTTCTATATATATAAGTAGTTTATTTTATAAAATATTCTAATATACATAAAACCATTTCCAACACTCAAACTATTTTGATTTCCAAGCTATTCCAAATCTCCCAAAATTATTTACAACTAATCAAAATTTATTTAAACCCCAAACTATTTCAAACTTACAAATTTTTTTAGAAGTGAAAACTGTTTATATTTAAATCTGTGATTTAAAAGTAATTATGATCATTTTGATGTTAAAATCAGAAATGAATTTAAAACGATTTTTGAAGTAAATTGAATGATTCGAATGAAATGTGGTTAATTGAAGTTATAACAAATTATTGAATTTGAATATTATCTCCAAGTGAATATGAATTTTGAAAGTAAATATTATTGTGATTAAAATAATATGACATTTAAAGTGAAATTTGTTTAGTTGAATAGGATATTTTGATATCATAACGATTCACTTTTGAAATATAAAAGTACCAATCGGTGTGTAACATGAACTTTGGTTGTTAAAGAGACCGAGGCCTCTTATTGACATACTCTCTGTCAATGTTGGAACCACTTTAACAACTGCGTACGCGGTGGAGTTCCAGAAATGAAGTAGGATGAATTTGGAGGCGATTACTGGATTTGAAGGAAGTGAACGATAATGGATGACCCCGACACTTGTGTCGATTTGAATTGACTAAAACAGGAGCCGTGCCAGACCAAATGAGGCTTGACTACCTCTTAGCGGACATCTGCTCTTCGATTTTCCTGGGCCTCGGGTCCATACTATTACTGTTGTATATAACGTAGTTGTATATAACAATTATATGATTTTTGTTTGATGATAACAAACAAGTATATATTATCTTAAATGTGTTTGTCGCTGTACTGTTTTATATTCACATCAAACAAGAATATAATATTTATATTTAAGTGAAATACTACTGTACAGACATTCAAATATTAACACAGTATTTTATTTAAATATAATATTTTATTTCATGCATTCAAACAGTACAACTTTTGTAACTCCACTATTTATACATTCACAGAATATTTGTACTTGTATAAACAGAATAAAATAGACAAGTTCGTTTGACAACAATAAAATGATATTTTATTTCAATCAAACTTGTTTATTACAGACATCAGTACATTTCATATATACACAGCTCCTCACTGCAACACTCATACATTCATTCAGTTTACATTTCATATATATACATTTTCACTTGTATATACAGACTCATACATTCATTGACACCACACACTGTCTTCTTATCTTCAGCTTGTCAGTCCTGTCATCACAGTCAGTCCAGTCATCCCCGCTTACCTATCACACATGAAACAGAAACACACAGTACACTGCAATAGAAATAAAACAGAATATATGCAAATATAAATTTTATTTTTAAAATTTTATTTGCCTCAGTTTTCTGGTGTGTTTCTCATCATTTTTCATGACTTGATCTGATTTATATAAACCATCAATCTGTGTCTAGACAGCTTGTGATATTCACAGTGATACACTGTAAATACCACAAGGTAGACAGTATGTATATACAATGCAGGGACAAGGAAACTCGTCTGGATGGCTGCATATACACACGTGTATACACGTGTGCACTGCCATGCCAATCCAGTGTGCAACTGAGGAGCAGCCACATGGACCAACTCGACTCAGTGCATTCATGAAAAACAACCCAATGTACAGGTCAAAAACCAACTAGCAAGGAACATGGTCGAAACATAGTCAAAGTCAACACAAAAGCGGTCGAGCAATAACATGTCAGCCTTAAAAAGAAAATCAAAGTGCAACTCAAAATCAAGTGATTCAAGACAAAGACAGGAAAATTCATGTTAACATGCTGAAGTACATGGCAAGTTAAAATGATCGAACAGCATGGTGTATGGTGCACAAGCATTTGTGTACATGGTGACTCGGCAAGCAAGAAGCTCAAATGCATGATTGAACAAATAAGTGGCTTTGTGATTCAAGGAGCAAATGTCAAGTATAGCTACAGCAAGTTCATGAGCATATACAAAAACAATGGCGTGTATGTATACGTGTATCCAAAGTGTTCAAGACCAAGTGAATGATGCAGTTTATACATGGTGTGTACTATGGTCAGTGAACAACATGGATGCGTAAATAATGTCAAGCCAGAATGTGATAACCAACATGATCACAGTCAAAACAGTTTGCATACATGGTGGAGGCAAGTACAACTTAAACAGTGAAGCAAGCATGAGAGAAATAGTGCATCATATATGGGTACAGCATGGTTCAGGAACAAGAAACAAAGTCAATATGCATGCATGTGAACAAGTGCCAACATGGTTCAGAATTTTCAGAGAAGTTTAAAGTGAGACAACATAAGCAGTTCAACAGTGTGGTGATCATTCAAGAAAACAAAGATCAGAAAACAATTTTTCAAGAGCAAACCAGAGTGGAACAACTTGGACATACAGAAGCATGTCAAAGTTCAAATGCAAAGTAACGTTCACTGCATAATGAAGGCAAAACAGTTCAGCACAGCATGGACAGGTTCAATCAGTGAACTAAAATCGATGGTGCAGCTCATACATGTTCAAAACAGTTCAAATCTGTGTAAAGTAATTAACAAGACTCAACATATTTATAAACAAATGGTCAAGACCAAACAGAATTGAAATAGCAGCTCAAACAAGTGATAAAGTGAATATATGCAATCACAAACAGGAATTCCCAGAAAAATGAAGTAAACATATATGGAAAATGGCAAGTATTCAATACTGGAAGGAATGCAGAGAATTCATTTCAGAAATTCAAGATTGGCAAGAAAAACAATTTTGTTTTCCAGAAATAAATTGAAGAAATTTTTGAAACAATCAATCAAGCAAATTCAGACTTTGTCTGAGCAAAAGAGGAAAGCAATTATCTTTTGGAAAACAGTGGATTCAAACGGTTCATGTTTCAAATCGGTGTGAAATTGCCAAGTTTGAAATCAAGGAAGATCACGTAATCATGGCATTCAAGACAATGTTAAGTCAAGGTACAAAAGAGTTTTTTTTGGTAAGAAATTTTTTTTGAAATCCAGCATGTTCCCAAAACAAAATTCAGTCCAGGAATCAACGCTTTATCTTGGGAAAGAAATAAATTTTCTATTTCAAACATTTCCAAAATTGAACCATAGTCGTAGCAACAATCACTCTGTTCAAACTAGGCAACAAAAAGAAATATGCAAATTTGTTTCCAGAATGGTGCACAACAATTTTGGCAAGCAACATTTTTTTTTTCTTCTTTGGTTTTAACCTCAAAATTCAAATTCATTCCGGAGAACACCCATGAGACAATTCAAAAACTGGAAAATCAATCAGATGTTCATTGCCGAAATTGAAGACCAGGAATTCACATACGTGAATAAATCAATCAAGAGGCCATAAATATTTCCCTGAATTACTCATGTTCATCGAATCAAAAGGGGAAAGCAACGCAACAAAACAGTCAAGCCATTGACACGAAATCAGAGCAAATTTAGGGTTTCGATTACCCTATTAATTCACACCATTTACATCACAGGAAAGGATCGAAAATTAAAAAAAAAAATCGAGAGCAAGAAGGGAATCGATATACTCACAAAATCATATTAGGTTTTCGACCGAGTGCCAGAGCAAGAACTCCAAAATCATTGAAGCAAGGAGCATCAGCAATCGACCGAATTCATCAACAAGAATTGGAGCTTCAGAGAATATCAGCGTCCATTCAGAGATTGCACAAAGACATCGAATTCATCAACAACGAATTGGAGCAGAGCAAAAAAAAACCCTAGCCGCCATTTTTAGACAAAGGAGATCGGGCAACAGATAAAAGATTATGGGCCGGCCAACCTTTTTAATGTGAAAAAGGGATGACCCCTTAGTTATACTCTAGGGTTTCTTTCTATTTTTTTTTTGTTTTGTTTTAAATTGTTCTGTAAACCGTCCAACAGTTCTAGAGTCTGTAATCTCTTGAGGGAATCAGTCACGATGTTGACTGTCAGTTTCAGAATCTGTAAAATCTGAGTTATTGATTACGGGGTTGTAATCAAGGGAAAATCTGATTGAGTGGACATCGGTCAGTCTGAGGATTTGAGCGTAGGGTTAGTACAGGAGCAGGGAGTGCGAGTTTACAGAGTCTGTAAGCGGGATCTGTTATTAACACCTAGTAGAAACCTTAGTGAATGCAGCAGTAGGCAGAGTCTGCCGAAGCTGGGTATATCTGTGTGTGATCTATTTTCTGCATTTTTTTTGTTTTTGCTATATTCTATGATTTGTGCATTATTACATATCCCGTTAGATTTTTAATTTAGTTATAAACTGTGATAAACCCTATTCACCCCCCCTCTAGGGTTAATCTAGATCCAACAAGTGGTATCAGAGCCTGGTAATTTCATTAACTCTAGAGTCATGGGTAAACCTTGCTGTCAGTCTACAGAGAGTCAGTCCAGTTCATTTCCAACTATTTTCACTGGAACAGATTTTTTAAATTGTAAATCCGAAATGGAATATTATTTAAAATCTGTTGATATTAAATGTTGGGATGTTGTTATCAATGGGTTTGACATGGTAGATAAAGCTTCTAATTCTCGTGCTACACATATTCTGTATTCTCACCTTGATGATAATCAATACAGTCTGATTTCTCATTGTTTAACTGCGCAGGAAATTTGGACAGCTCTAATTACAAGATATGGAAACGACAGCAACCTTTCAAAACCCTCAACTGACAACTCAGATTCAGATCCTTGTTCAACAGATGAATCAGCTGATGAAGACTCAACAGATGATGAGATAAGAAATTTTTCATATGAAGATCTGGTTTATTTTTGTGTTGATTTAACCAAATCTGTTGACAAGCTTCAATCGAAAAATAAATCTTTGAAATCTATAAATTCTGAGTTGACCAACAAGATAAATTGTTTGGAATCGAAATTGTCAAATGTCGTGAAATTTGAAAATTCTAATTGTGAAAATTGTTTGAAATTAAAAACTGATCTCGTTCATTTCAATAATAATATTCGAAGGCTTGAAGAAGAAATTTTAATTTTAAAAGATAACGAGATTGAGCTAAAAAATGCAAACAATTGTTTACAAAAGGAATTTATAAATTTCAAGGCTATCAAAAATTCCAAACATGAAAACGCTGAAAATGATAGTTTGTTGAAAACAGATCTGATTTTGAAAGAGCTTGAAATCAAAATTGAAAATTGGAAGAAACTTGAATCTGAAAGTCGAAAATATTTTGATTCTGAAATGGCTAAGTCCCAAACCAAAATCAAATTGCTTAATGATGAAAATTTGGTTTTGAAATCTGAGTTTGAAAGATGTAAGATCACTAAAAGTCGTTGTTCAGATTTAATAAAAGAAAACGATGATCTTAAAACTGAAATTCAACAACTTGAAACAATTCTATCTAAATTTTCAAACGGTGAAAGATCTTTGGATATGTTGTTGAAAAACCAACTTTTTGTTGGAAATAAACGTGGTCTTGGTTTTGGGAAGAATAATGTTTTTGGAAAACAAAATTCAAATGATTTGAAAAATCCCTCAAATTGCTTTGGAAAGAACTACGTTGAAAATTTGAACTCTGAAAATTTCAAAGGTTTTTTGAATCAAAATTGTGATGAGAAATCGTTTTATAATAAACCATTTAAACAATCTTGGATCCCGAATAAAAATAAAACGACTTTGACTAAATTTAAACAGATTTGGGTTCCTAAGGGTACAAAGATTAATTCTGATGGTTTGTTATACAAACAGGTTTGGGTACCAAAAGTGGTAAATGTATTTCAGAGTGGTTTTACAAATTATGTTAGATCACTTAATTCACTCAACTGCTAGGTACCAGTGAAGGCTGAGGAACTGCTGTGCTGAAAAGAAATTTGAAATCAAGATTGTCTATAATTCTGTGTCATTTACAGTTCCTTAGGCCAACATTTGTTGAGTTAGAGATTCTGCTTTACATTGGATTCTGGTATGATCTCTAAACTCACCTTTGTATATTCTCTTTGTTTTTATTGTCTGTTTTTATTCCTTCCTCTATCTCCTTCTGTTTTTTTTTTGTTTTTGATTTGACACTGCCATATTCTTCGTTGTCTGTACTTCTTAAACTTCCAGTTGCCGAATTCATGATCTTTTTGGAAATATGTTTTATTTGTATAAAATCTTCGTGTGTTAATCATTTCCATATCCTGAATTTAATCTTGTAAATATCTGCAATTGTTTTTGAGATTTTTTTTTCTCTGAATTCATAACATTGTTGATGTATTCTTGTCATATCTTGAACACTGTTAGTTTGAATTCTAAATTTTTTGAAGATCTGAATATTTAATGAAATATCACACACCTTTGTTGTTCTGAGTTTATTCTAATTCATTTTAGAAAAGCTCAAAATATTATACTCATTACAACACTCTGTTATTTATCAGTTGTGATAATTTCATTGATTTTCAGATTAGCTTGTATAAGTGATACACCTTGGAATTCATCTTTATTCATGATCATTATATTGAAATATGTTTGTTTGAAATCATCTGAAATTCTAGATATTTTGAATATCACACACCTCTTATTTTTGAAACTGTCAATCTCGTGTGACTGATTCATTATATCCCAAAACTTTACATTGATTCATGTGATTTCAAATAAATTATCCCGATCATGAATATTTTCAAATTTGATGTAAATGACCTGAAATTTCTCTTGGGCTTGTCGGAAATAGTTTTTGAGAAATTCTTGAAAATGTTCTTTTTGAAAATGGTCTTTGAAAATCATTGTTATTTCATGATTATTTGATTTGAATATATGTTTGTTTAAAATCATTTGAAATTATTGATTTATTGGATCTCACACATATCTTGAATCTGAAATATGACCTGGTGTGATTGATTCATTAAATCCTAATACTTTCACATTTCTTCAAATAATTTAAAATAGAGTATATTTGCAAATCTTGGATCATGAACCACCTTATGTGACCAACATCTCAGACAAGTCTGATGTGATATTGTGTTCTGCACTGCTCTAATACTGTTCTTAGATAATTGCTTATTGTTTGATTTGTCTGCTTGGGCTTTAAATTTCTGTTGTCTGTGATATTATAGTTTGTCTCCATTGTCTTGGTAAAATCCTCGAGAAAGCGAGAATAAGTGGTATCAGAAGCACTTATTTTTGTCTCACTCATCTGTACTTAGATTCAAATCTTCACCATATATAAATCCACATTTTTTTTGTCTTGTACACATTTTTTTTTCTTGTCGTGCATAGATCAGCATATTCCTCTTGTAATTGATTTTCAATTTTAAAATTATTTATTGATTATTCTTTCAGAAATTGAAATCAATATCCAATTAAACTGTATTTATAATTCAATCAAAATTATTATTTTTAGATTTTGAAATTGTGATGAATTGGGACTGCAATATATTTCACAACAAGAGGAGATTTTTCTTTAATTTTCATGATTGTTGAACATTTATTATAATGTCTTTGAACTGGCAAATTATCTCACGACCATCTTCATTATCTTTCATCATTCTGCCATCCATGGTTTTTTTTTAAATGTGGAGAGTTTAATATTTTTAAAATCACCTTGAACAAACAGTGAGAATAGTTGTGATGGAATTGTGGTTATGCTATTTTTCAGAATTAGTGTCAAATGAAAATTTTCAATAATCCCGGTACAGTTCATGCATATCTCATAATATAATTAATTTAGAAACTTATTTCACAGTCCATCTCTGTACTTACCACATTTCTATCATCCATACTGGTTTTATATATCGAGGAGTTTTTTTTTTTTAAAAAAAAAAAAGGCTGAAAATGATGAAAATATAATTAATATATATAAGTGTGTTTTTAACCTCATTTAAAAATCCAAGCTCTGGTCATGAATGGTTAAGAGACAACTTATAATTTAAGCTGCGACTGACCTCATTTAAAAATCCAAGCTCTGGTTATGCGTGGTCAGGGTGCTCTTAAATCAAAAGAAAAAGAAAAGAAAATAATTTGCAATAAATAAATCTTTATGTGAAATTCTCCTTGGTGTATATAAAAACCAGCCTATCAATCCATCTCTCTAATCTGTGAAATGTGTTAATACCTTATGAAGTATTATGTTTTGTTGATTGATAGCTACTGGGATTTGAGATGATTTGATTTTGTCACTTAAATTGAATTATTAACTATAGTCGGAATTCATCACTGTTCTTGTGCTTTAATTTGATAAGAATCCTTGGAAATAATTGAAATATTTTTTTTAAACTCTCTCCATTATATAAATCTCATCGTAAATCCATCATTATCTACAATGTGAAATATGCCACCTGTTCTCAGAATATTATGATTTTTGTTTGACTGATTGAGATTTGTAATGATCATTCTTTCTCTTAAGCTGAAATTATATTTTTAGTCAATTTTCATCTGTATTTTAAAATCTGTACCCTTTTGATGATAACAAAAGGGGGAGAATGGGTTGAGATTTTGATTTATGAGTGAATATTCTATAAATATTATTAATTTTGAAAATTTCATAATGTTTCATATCATACAGTTCACTTATGCACAGTTATAGGGGGAGTTTCTGTTGTAGGGGGAGCATTTAAATAGGGGGAGTTCAAATATTCACGAACAAACACATTTATTATATTCAAAATCTTTTATTTGTTTGTCATCATCAAAAGGGGGAGATTGTTGTATATAACGTAGTTGTATATAACAATTATATGATTTTTGTTTGATGATAACAAACAAGTATATATTATCTTAAATGTGTTTGTCGCTGTACTGTTTTATATTCACATCAAACAAGAATATAATATTTATATTTAAGTGAAATACTACTGTACAGACATTCAAATATTAACACAGTATTTTATTTAAATATAATATTTTATTTCATGCATTCAAACAGTACAACTTTTGTAACTCCAATATTTATACATTCACAGAATATTTGTACTTGTATAAACAGAATAAAATAGACAAGTTCGTTTGACAACAATAAAATGATATTTTATTTCAATCAAACTTGTTTATTACAGACATCAGTACATTTCATATATACACAGCTCCTCACTGCAACACTCATACATTCATTCAGTTTACATTTCATATATATACATTTTCACTTGTATATACAGACTCATACATTCATTGACACCACACACTGTCTTCTTATCTTCAGCTTGTCAGTCCTGTCATCACAGTCAGTCCAGTCATCCCCGCTTACCTGTCACACATGAAACAGAAACACACAGTACACTGCAATAGAAATAAAACAGAATATATGCAAATATAAATTTTATTTTTAAAATTTTATTTGCCTCAGTTTTCTGGTGTGTTTCTCATCATTTTTCATGACTTGATCTGATTTATATAAACCATCAATCTGTGTCTAGACAGCTTGTGATATTCACAGTGATACACTGTAAATACCACAAGGTAGACAGTATGTATATACAATGCAGGGACAAGGAAACTCGTCTGGATGGCTGCATATACACACGTGTATACACGTGTGCACTGCCACGCCAATCCAGTGTGCAACTGAGGAGCAGCCACATGGACCAACTCGACTCAGTGCATTCATGAAAAACAACCCAATGTACAGGTCAAAAACCAACTAGCAAGGAACATGGTCGAAACATAGTCAAAGTCAACACAAAAGCGGTCGAGCAATAACATGTCAGCCTTAAAAAGAAAATCAAAGTGCAACTCAAAATCAAGTGATTCAAGACAAAGACAGGAAAATTCATGTTAACATGCTGAAGTACATGGCAAGTTAAAATGATCGAACAGCATGGTGTATGGTGCACAAGCATTTGTGTACATGGTGACTCGGCAAGCAAGAAGCTCAAATGCATGATTGAACAAATAAGTGGCTTTGTGATTCAAGGAGCAAATGTCAAGTATAGCTACAGCAAGTTCATGAGCATATACAAAAACAATGGCGTGTATGTATACATGTATCCAAAGTGTTCAAGACCAAGTGAATGATGCAGTTTATACATGGTGTGTACTATGGTCAGTGAACAACATGGATGCATAAATAATGTCAAGCCAGAATGTGATAACCAACATGATCACAGTCAAAACAGTTTGCATACATGGTGGAGGCAAGTACAACTTAAACAGTGAAGCAAGCATGAGAGAAATAGTGCATCATATATGGGTACAGCATGGTTCAGGAACAAGAAACAAAGTCAATATGCATGCATGTGAACAAGTGCCAACATGGTTCAGAATTTTCAGAGAAGTTTAAAGTGAGACAACATAAGCAGTTCAACAGTGTGGTGATCATTCAAGAAAACAAAGATCAGAAAACAATTTTTCAAGAGCAAACCAGAGTGGAACAACTTGGACATACAGAAGCATGTCAAAGTTCAAATGCAAAGTAACGTTCACTGCATAATGAAGGCAAAACAGTTCAGCACAGCATGGACAGGTTCAATCAGTGAACTAAAATCGATGGTGCAGCTCATACATGTTCAAAACAGTTCAAATCTGTGTAAAGTAATTAACAAGACTCAACATATTTATAAACAAATGGTCAAGACCAAACAGAATTGAAATAGCAGCTCAAACAAGTGATAAAGTGAATATGTGCAATCACAAACAGGAATTCCCAGAAAAATGAAGTAAACATATATGGAAAATGGCAAGTATTCAATACTGGAAGGAATGCAGAGAATTCATTTCAGAAATTCAAGATTGGCAAGAAAAACAATTTTGTTTTCCAGAAATAAATTGAAGAAATTTTTGAAACAATCAATCAAGAAAATTCAGACTTTGTCTGAGCAAAAGAGGAAAGCAATTATCTTTTGGAAAACAATGGATTCAAACGGTTCATGTTTCAAATCGGTGTGAAATTGCCAAGTTTGAAATCAAGGAAGATCACGTAATCATGGCATTCAAGACAATGTTAAGTCAAGGTACAAAAGAGTTTTTTTTGGTAAGAAATTTTTTTTGAAATCCAGCATGTTCCCAAAACAAAATTCAGTCCAGGAATCAACGCTTTATCTTGGGAAAGAAATAAATTTTCTATTTCAAACATTTCCAAAATTGAACCATAGTCGTAGCAACAATCACTCTGTTCAAACTAGGCAACAAAAAGAAATATGCAAATTTGTTTCCAGAATGGTGCACAACAATTTTGGCAAGCAACATTTTTTTTTCTTCTTTGGTTTTAACCTCAAAATTCAAATTCATTCCGGAGAACACCCATGAGACAATTCAAAAACTGGAAAATCAATCAGATGTTCATTGCCGAAATTGAAGACCAGGAATTCACATACGTGAATAAATCAATCAAGAGGCCATAAATATTTCCCTGAATTACTCATGTTCATCGAATCAAAAGGGGAAAGCAACGCAACAAAACAGTCAAGCCATTGACACGAAATCAGAGCAAATTTAGGGTTTCGATTACCCTATTAATTCACACCATTTACATCATAGGAAAGGATCGAAAATTAAAAAAAAATTCGAGAGCAAGAAGGGAATCGATATACTCACAAAATCATATTAGGTTTTCGACCGAGTGCCAGAGCAAGAACTCCAAAATCATTGAAGCAAGGAGCATCAGCAATCGACCGAATTCATCAACAAGAATTGGAGCTTCAGAGAATATCAGCGTCCATTCAGAGATTGCACAAAGACATCGAATTCATCAGCAACGAATTGGAGCAGAGCAAAAAAAAACCCTAGCCGCCATTTTTAGACAAAGGAGATCGGGCAACAGATAAAAGATTATGGGCCGGCCAACCTTTTCAATGTGAAAAAGGGATGACCCCTTAGTTATACTCTAGGGTTTCTTTCTATTTTATTTTTTTTTGTTTTGTTTTAAATTGTTCTGTAAACCGTCCAACAGATCTAGAGTTTGTAATCTCTAGAGGGAATCAGTCACGATGTTGACTGTCAGTTTCAGAATCTGTAAAATCTGAGTTATTGATTACGGGGTTGTAATCAAGGGAAAATCTGATTGAGTGGACATCGGTCAGTCTGAGGATTTGAGCGTAGGGTTAGTACAGGAGCAGGGAGTGCGAGTTTACAGAGTCTGTAAGCGGGATCTGTTATTAACACCTAGTAGAAACCTTAGTGAATGCAGCAGTAGGCAGAGTCTGCCGAAGCTGGGTATATCTGTGTGTGATCTATTTTCTGCATTTTTTTTGTTTTTGCTATATTCTATGATTTGTGCATTATTACATATCCCGTTAGATTTTTAATTTAGTTATAAACTGTGATAAACCCTATTCACCCCCCCTCTAGGGTTAATCTAGATCCAGCAATTACTATTTTATTGTTGTTGTTTTGTTGGTGCGCACCCTTGATGGGATGTATTTCCCTTTTGATTCGATATGGGGGTGGATGTCTACGGTGGGCCGTTAGGGGTAACCACCAGTGTGGATCAGGCAAACTAGTAGCATACTACTTTGGGTATTGCCTCATGTGCCTTGTCATACGTTTATCCTTATGCGAGACAACTACGATTTTTGTTATTGGCATAGGTCTATAGGGGACTCACTGGCTACCGACGTTCTACTGGTTGTGTTACAGGACCTGCATAGACCATGTGCTTGTAAACTGTGTAAGGGTAATCAATGTAACCCCGCTTACACTATTTTTCTGACAAGTATTTGTGAATAGACACTAGTATAATAGCGAAATTATATTATATAGTATCTAGTTTGACGGATCCTTAGGAGATGAAATTTCCCGTAACTTAAGTTATGTGTGTGCATGTTCATATGATGTTGATTTGACTTAGATGAGAATATTTTTGCCTGATCCGAGCTTGTTTTATTTTCACGCTATTACGCTCGGGTCAGATTGAGCATTCCGGTTTCAAAGGTTATCTTCTGAAGGATGAAGACGAAGACGGTATACTATTATTACTATTGTATTCCACTACTATTCTGCTGCATTACTCTGTATTATCAGTTATGTATATAAATGTATAACTCTGATAAATGTTGTAAAATGATCAAATGTTTATTTTAAACAGCTTCATGAACTGTTATTTGATTATTATATTTTGTTCATTCCGTTGCGAGATTCTGTGCTTGTTTTCTTCTTTCTTTCTAATTCTAAATTAATCCCCTTGATTATCTATATTTTTGACTATAATGGTTAAAGATGTGGATCGTCATTTAACAATCTGTAAATACGTACAGTTTTCAGTTAGACATGTGTGGATTATTGTCGATTCAAAAGGTACGGGTTTCCGGGTCGTTACAATAAGGGTATCATTCTACATCGCCGAAGGCGGTACATATACATACGAGAATAAATACTGAAAGTAAAGCAGTCTGCATCGCCTGTGGCGGAATCTTAATATAAGTACAATAATGGCGAAAAAAGTCAAAGTCATCTCTGTGAAGTCAGCCTCGCCATGAGCCAAAATGCACTCTATGCAACAGTGCAGAGCCAAAAACAACTTGTCACCTGTGAACTAGGCTGCCCGTGTGAAAATGAAGGCACCCGCGTTTGCAAAGTGAAACAAACAACGAGTCAGTCATGAGGACTGGTATGAGGAATCTATTTAACAGTTTAAACAACAGTAATAAGCAAATCATAGGACCACGCCACTTTCGCGGAACGGGTTTACTCCAGTGATTGCTAGTGCATTTAAAACAAAGTAAATTCTTTAAAACAACGCAATGCTTTTTAAAATAATGAAGCCATTATAAGACCCAAGTCCCATCATACAATGCAACGCAAGTCGGAGGATAGAGTTTTACCTTATAATGGCCAAATATGCTTGATACGTATAAAGCAAAATCAATTGATATTATTACTAGTGCATATATGTTTCAAAAATGAATAGCATCATAGATATCAATCATAGGCGGCATAGCTACCATCTACTATGTCGCCATACTAGTTCTACAATCGAGTCCATTATTTCGTATTGGAAATTGGATTTCCGTCATGAGTCGAGGCAAGGGGCAAGATCCTCTCCGCTTCGAGACATTCTAGCAAATGCCTCAGGACTACACACTCTGGGTAACCCTGGATCGGCTGGGCCGGTCCTCTCTTACGTTTGAGGATTGGCAATTCCTGAACACACGTTTCCCGGTCCTTACAGACCTATAATCGAGGCGCCTCGCATTCCAACAACCACAAAGGTGAAAAGTAGATATAAATGTCAGGGCTGGTAAGTCACTGACACCACCATAGCTAGAAAGAAACATCGTGCTCTCCCAACGGTCCGTATCCCGTTTTTAACTCATACCGAGGTGTGAGGCTCGCGAATCCACGCTATACACAAAGCTAGGCTATGTAGGCCGTGCTTTGATCATCAACCACAAGAATTTGCTTTGCAACAAAAGCCTTGATCACAGCATCTTGGCATGCCACATAGGCAATCCACTCCATATGATTGATTTCTATCGATATATAACCTCTGAGCTCGTACGTCTCAGAGAAGGGCGTTAAGCAAAAGAATAAATTCTCCGCCGCCAAACAGATATATATTTAACAGAGATCAATCATCATAGAACAAAATCCAATGTCAGATACACAGTCCATTTACAAGTCCGTTCTGGGTCTGAACGAAACCGGAGGCGTCAAATTCCTCATATATCCGTACAATCAACACATACGTTCAGACGGCTACTACTTCCGTTCCTTCACGGTAGCTACTCCGGTCAGGAACCTCAGCAGCGCCCATCCAACCGATATGAAGATCGTCGGTCTTGAATCGTCATTGTATTTTCCAATTCGAATCGCTCGATAAATTATTTGAAATGAGGGTTAGCTCGGCCTTTTCAAATAATTCACGTAATTAGAATTTAAATCAATTCTTTCCATGGTTATATTATTCGACATCCATATTTCAGTTCTTTAGTGTTATTTTCGTGTCAATCACATACAACCATCAAATATCAAACAATTCAAGCCCAATTGGTTTATTTGCAATCTATGTTGCTTACAATATTTTATAACGATTTTTCGCCATTTTTATTTGTTTAAAAATGGCCATATTTAATTGAACGACGTTTCAGGTCATGTCGTGGCACTGGCGCTGTTTTCCCCTAATTTGTTTTACACATATCGGAAAATCTAACCGTTGGATTTCTACAAAGTCTATATCAGTGGGAAGATATTCTCAAAGCGAACCCAATGGTTCCAGTTTCGTGAAAATCCGACGGTCGGATCTTCCACACTAGTCGTTTGAAGTTACGGTTTCAAAATTCGAACTACAGCGTCATTATTCGATTTAATTTAATTATATTTATATTTATATATAAATATAAACGATTCCGGCGCTGTTTTTCTTCAGATTTGAATTAAACATTCAGGGCAATCCAACCGTTGGATTTTTACAAGGTTGGTGCCGTTGGGAAGATATTTCCAAGGCGAACCCAGCGGTTGCGGTTTCGGGAAAATCCGATGGTCGGATTTCTCGTACTAATCGTTTCAAATTACGATTCCGAAACACGAACTGCACGGCTTCGATTCCTTTTAATTATATTTATATTTATATATATAAATATAGTTCATTCTATAATTCCAACTATAGTTCATTCTATATTTTCAACTTCGTTTTCACTTCAAATATTTCACTAACGCCTTAATATTTCGAAAATTTTCGCCATAACCTCCTTTGTACGGGGAGGGGTTTGGAAATTTATTGGGCCGTGTTAGGTACCCAATAAATCCTAAAAAGCATCCACATATTTATAGTGATATATTCTGGTGTTTACGGGGGAGCATGTATAGATAATCACTCCAGAGAATAAATTCTCGTCACCCCGTTTCCGTGTGGAAATAAATAGTCCATGTGCCGTATCGAATAACTAGAGAGACGTGATTATTGTCAACTCTAGACCCATGTGGGGTTTTTATTAATCTGGCAATTTATCGTTATATTTTATATAGTCCATATCAGTCATCAGTTCAACCTGTAGTATAAAATCATCGCCATACAAGCCTCTCGCTCGTGTGGTAAATCTTCCACCTCGTCACACAAACTCCAATTGCTTATGTGGAATATGATGAAGTATGCCTATCGTCAAGAAGTATGCCATGTGGTGTAGTTCAAAATTAATTGTTACTATCCTATGGCGACGTTTATTATTTCACACAGAATAACTAGCACTCCGCATCCAATGGCATTCACAGTAGTTGATATAAAAATAAAATTGCGCAGCCAACTCATCAAGGTTTACCTGTTTGTCGGGCACGCAAATAATTTCTTTACTCTACAGCTAATCCATTTTTCCTGTTCAACACGTGTATATATATGCAGAACAAAGCTAATAATAATATTTCTAGCAACTATTATTTATTTCTACACGTGTGTATTTTTATCAAAGCGTATATATGATAAAAGAAATATTTTTATCTTCAAAAATATTTATTCAACACGTGAATGTTTTTAACACTTCATATTCACAATAAAAATGTAGTTTTTATTGTCTATTCATTTTATTTTAAAATACGATAACATTCAACACATGAATTTCAATTCGACGAATGAATTTCAATTCAACACATGAATATTCTCTATAGTTTGTATATATATATAAAAATGTGATTTTTATCGCTAAAGCTATTTGTTTAAATTCAAATAATATTCAACACATGAATTTCGATTCAACGAATGAATTTCAACTCAACACATGAATATTCGCTATAGTTTGAATATATATAAAAATGTGATTTTTATCGCTAAAGCTATTTGTTTAAATACAAGTAATATTCAACACATGAATTTCAATTCAACGAATGAATTTCAACTCAACACATGAATATTCGCTATAGTTTGAATATATGTAATTAATTTCAACAATTGAAAATTATTCTAACACATGAATATTTCAGAAAATTTCTGCAGCATAACGGCAGGGTAGTTAAAACCGGGACCGTCCCTAGTACGGCTCCTCGCTCTACCTTAAAACCTCTCGGTTTTTGACAATGGGGATCATGCATCTAGTTCGCACGCAGGCGGCATGTTTTATTTTCATTTCCACAATCCTATTCTAATTTGTTCCAACCACAAGAGGGTATTTTTCAACCACAAAGGTATTTTTCAACCATAATATCAACCACAAACAATTATTTCCAACCATTCGTCATACCATATAATATCACGTCAATCACAAGCAATAAATATCGTCCATGGTCTGTGGACGAGGGGAGTATATATATATATATATTATATTAATTCACTTGCATTTCATCACAATTCAAAGCATATATGTTTCGTTCAACGCTTGTATAATTTATACATCGCTAATATAACTTATACAACACATGTACATGAGGTATACTATGCATATATAATTTACACTTCGCTTATCTAATTTATACAACACGATTACATTCACACAATTTAGTTTAGATTCCTCACATTGGTTTTTGCAGTGCTAAAAATCGTAGGAAGATCAGAAAAATCCGCGGCTTCTTCTAGATGGTAGAGAGCCTCCTTGCGGTCACGGTGTCTCCTGTTTCATCGAATTTCGTTAAGAACGAAAAAGATTTTATTTTTCAAAGTTTCGCAATGCTTAAAAGTGTTATTTTCATTTCAGAATAATAAAGGTCGTACCTTTATTTTTGATTCAGAACTAGGTTTGCAAAATTCGTGAAATCCGTCGATCGTTGCTTCGATCTGGTAGTGCCACGGGCTTGGAGAGGCGCACCTGCGCCTAGGAGTGGGGTCAGTTCGGTGGTCGGAGGAAGGCTGGGCGGCGTCGGAAAGGCGTCGACTTCCTGGGGTGGTTCAGGCGATACAGGCGATGGTGGAGGGCGGGGTTTGGTCGGATGCGAAGAGGGGACGAAGGGCCGTCGAACTGGGGTGGTGGCTAACTACGTCGGAGGTGGTCGGAAAATGGAAGAGAAGGACGGAGCAACGTGGGACGTCGATATCGCCTGGCGGCTAGGGTTTCTTGAGATTTTTATTTTTTTTTTAAAGAAAAAATCCTATTGGTCGAGACTTTATAGGAGATTTTAAATAGTGTTTTTACCAACGAACTCGAAATCAAACCCAACGACTGTCGCCCCTAGCTAAATACCCCCATTCCGGACACAATGGGATATGTTTCGTTGGCCAATTCGACTGTTATAGTCAGTTATTTTCAAATTAAAATATAAAACATTCAATATTTAATTTGAGCGTACATTTCAATTAGCCAGGGCCACAAACTGAATCGAAAAATTCCAGAAAAATAAATCTAGCTTTGTTTTGACAATACGGTCCAAACAAAACCAGTTTCGTCAAATTCTGAGCTCACTTGAAAAACGACCATTTTTAGGTCGACCCATTTTAACAGAAATAGACCAATCACATTTTCTTTTGCCCCGCTCACATACTAGCTTCAAAAATTATGAAATTTGAAACCTAGCAATAGTTTGACATCTCGGACCCAACAAAAGTTTTTTCGTCGAATTCCTAGGTCGTATGCAAAATATCAATTTTCAGGGGCTATATATGCTATATAGCGACCTTTCTGAAAATTCAATCGGCCATAACTTTTGATTCCTGTTATGAAACTTCGATTTTTCAGATTCGTTAGAAAGGTATTCATAAACAGATTTAAATATTTTCAGTTTCGCTAAAATCCGTTATGCTTTGCACCCGGTACAGTCAGACAAAGTTTGTATTCAAAATTTCAAACTGCCTTACTATACCCAATTCTTTATTTTATTGAAATATGCTATTTCAATTATTCAAATTCTTTGGTAATAATCAATTTTAAAAATTTTAAATTGGTTCACATTTTCCGGGTTATTACAATCTCCCCCACTTAAAACTTTTCGTCCTCGAAAAGGAAATAACAGCAAAGTAGGAAACAAAATGTAAATGCAAAGTATTGTAAAGGTACCTTGCACCGGAGTTAGTCAGAGATGTCCACTCTGCATTTGGGGTAGGCTTGTTTAATGCTTTCCTCTGTCTCCCAAGTATAGTCTCTAGGATCACTACTCCTCTGCACTTTGACTAAATGAATCTTTTTTCTCCTTAGCTCTCTAGTTTCTTTGCCAACTATCTTTAATGGCTCTCTTCTGAGCGCTAATTTTGGAGTTATGTCTATATCCTGTTGCGCTGCTTCTTCCACAACAAGATCTGGATCATGAACATGTTTTCTGAGTTGAGACACGTGGAACACATCATGTACACCAGGAAACCAATCAGGTAATGAAACCCTATATGCAAGAGTTCCAATCCATTCAAGTATAGGAAAGGGACCAATAAATCTCGGTGCCAACTTCCCAGTCTTTCCAAATCTGATTACTCCTCGCATTGGGGAAACTCTTAAATAAACATAATCGCCAATGGCAAATGATAAATCTCTTCTTCTCGCATCAGCATAACTTTTCTGTCGGCTTTGTGCGGTTTTCAATCGCTTCTTAATGAAGTCGACTTTATCCGATGCTTCTTGAATCATATCGGGCCCTAACACCAGTCTGTTGCCTGGTTCTACCCAACATGCGGGAGATCTGCACGGTCTACCGTATAATGCTTCAAATGGAGACATTCCCAAACTTGCTTGGTAGCTATTGTTATAAGAGAATTCGGCTAAATGCAAGTGATCTTCCCATGAGCCTCCAAAATCAATAACGCAAGCCCACAGTAAATCTTCTAGAATTCTATTCACCCGCTCAGTTTGGCCGTCCGTCTGAGGGTGATAAGCGGTGCTTAGATTCAATTTGGATCCCAATTCTGTCTGGAATGCTTCCCAGAATTTGCTAGTAAATAGGGGATCTCTATCACTGACTATATTGAGCGGCACTCCATGCAGTTTAACTATTTCTTTGAAGTAAATCTGTGCTAAACTTTGAGCCGTTCTGTTGGATCGGACGGGTATGAAATGGGCAGTCTTCGTGAAGCGATCTACGATTACCCATATACTGTCGTTTCCTTTCTTAGTTCGAGGCAAGCCATCAATGAAGTCCATAGAAATTTGCTCCCACTTCCATCCTGGAATTTCTAATGGTTGTAATAGTCCAGCTAATTTCTGCTGATCGCTCTTAACTAGCTGACAAGTGGGGCATCTGCTAACATATAATGAAATATCACTTTTCAAAGCTCTCCACCAGAATGTGCATTTGATATCGTTATACATTTTGCTCACACCGGGATGGATACTTAATTTGGACTTGTGGCACTGATCAAGTATTTCTCTCCTGAGCTCAGGAAGATTTGGGATGCAAATCCTGCCCTTTAATCTAAGAACTCCTTTGTCATCGAGTTGGAAACTTGTGGATTCACCTCCCTTGACTCTCTGACTGACTCTTTGAATAAATTCATCGTCTTTCTGAAGGGTCGAGATCCTGTCTATTAATGAAGACGTGATGACAAAACTGGCGATGATTTCATTCTTTCTGCTGAGCGCATCTGCTACAACATTGGCTTTCCCTGGAGTGTATAGAATCTCAAAATCGTATGCTGCAAGGAATTCTAACCAACGCTGTTGTCTCAAGTTTAGATCTTTCTGAGTGAATAGATATTTCAGGGATTGATGATCGGTAAATAGCTCGAACTTCTCACCCAATAAATAATGCCTCCAGATTCTTAAAGCAAACACGATAGCTAATAACTCAAGATCATGAGTTGCATAGTTTCTTTCATGCGGCTTCAGCTGACGGCTGACATAAGCGACCACTTGGCCTTTTTGCATTAGTACTGTGCCTAGCCCTCTAATAGAAGCATCTGTCCATACAGTCAAGTCTTGGTTGCCTTCTATAATTGTCAATACTGGAGCAGTTGTCAATTTCAATTTCAGCTCCTGGAAAGCTTCTTCACATTCGGGAGTCCATTTGAATTTCTCATGCTTCTTGGTAAGCTTTGTCAATACACCAGATATCTTTGAAAAATCCTGAACGAATTTACGATAGTAACTAGCCAATCCTAGGAAACTTCGAACTTCTGTGGGGGTAGTAGGTTGTTTCCAGTTCTAAATCGCTGTAATTTTGCTTAGATCTATAGCAATCCCTTCTTTTGATACGACATGGCCTAGGAACTTAACTTCATCCTGCCAGAAGACACATTTAGAACATTTAGCTTTCAAGACATTTCTCCTTAGAATTTTCAACACTTGTTCTAAATGTTTTGCATGTTCGTCTTCCGACTTTGAGTAGATTAAAATGTCATCGATGAAGACTAGAACAAATTTATTCAATACACCACGAAACACTCTGTTCATAAGATCGACGAAGTATGCCGGAGCGTTACACAAACCGAACGGCATTACTAACCATTCGTAGAATAAATCGGGACCCCTGAAGGTTGTCAAAGGAACACAGTCTTCGGCTATACGTAATTGGTGGAAACCTGTAGCTAGGTCCATTCTGGAGAATACTGTTGCTCCATTTAATTGATCTAACATATCGTCTATTCGTGGCAAGGGATATTTGTTCTTCAGTGTCTGCTTATTGAGATCTCGGTAATCAACACAAAGTCTTAGAGTACCGTCTGATTTCGGGACAAATACTACTACTGCTCCCCAAGCTGAAAAGCTCGGTCTGATCAGACCTTTCCAAAGCAATTCTCGGGTTTGACTACCTAACTCTTCTTTTTCTTTCGGGGCCATTCTTCTAATTGGATGTACTACTGCTGGGGCGTTTGGAATTAGATCTATTCTAAATTCAATTTCTCTTTGCGGCGGTAAGTTTTCTACTTCTTCGAACACATCCGCGTAGTTTTAACGACCGGTATCTTTTCTAATGAAGGGGGAGTAACTTCTAAAGAAGACCAAAATTCTGTTCTATTAATTTCTGAGCCATGGCATGGTATATATATAGGCCCAAGCTTCGTTTTGACTTTAACGATTCTCTCGGCACATCTAACTTCGGCCTTATATTTTGTCAACCAATCCAGCCCCAGTATAATATCAAATTCGGAAAGGTCCATGACAATCGAATCAAAAGGAAATCGGTATCGAGAAAAGGAAATAGGTGATTTACAATAGGTACTGAGACTAACAGAACCTCCTATCGGGTTTTGAACTTTAATTGGTTCCTTAAGCTTTCTTTGTTTCAATTTTAACTTGTGAACAATATTACCAGAAATGAAGCTACGTGATGCACCAGTATCAAAAAGTACAGAAACAGGAATATTTTTAATGGTAAGGGTACCTCCCAAGACATCGGGTTTACCTGATCCATCGAGGGTAGCTGGCGGGGTCTCCCCGTCATACACATGAGCCACTTGTGCATTCTGCTTCAGAGGACAATTCCTTCTATAGTGCCCTTTCTTATGGCAGTTGTAGCATTCGGCTGAGTCTGGATTTGCCTTTGGCTTCCTCGGGGCTTTGCACACATTAGAAAAATGTCCTGGCTTCCCGCATTTGTAGCAATTCCCTTTCGGTATCTTTCCAGGTTTCTGAGTAGCGGCCGCTGTAATGCTAGACTCGGGCTAATCTGCTGAAGCCTTGCGCTTATTTCCAGCTTGGCTTTTGGCGCGGTCTTGGTTGGCGTGTCTTTCATCCATATCCTCATAATTGCAAGCCATTTCTACCAATTCTGAGAAGGAGAGTTTGATGTTGCTCATGGCTCTGTCATGGTACTTGCGCTTTAGCCCAAATATAAACCTCTTGTTTTTAGCTTTGTTAGTCATAATAAGCTCTGGAGCATAGCGCGACAACTGGGTGAATTTATTTAGGTAATCCTGGATTGAGAGATCTCCCTGCTGGAGATTAGCAAACTGCTCTCGCATCCTCTCTAAAGCGTGTTCAGGTACAAACTTCTCATTGAACATGGTTTTGAATTGCTCCCAGGTCCTGACAGTACCTGCTGCATCCTCTGAGGTGATGGCATCCCACCACAGCTCTGCTTCCTCCTGTAGGAGCCAAATACCTAGTCGTGCTTTGTTGTTGGTTCCTAAACCCATGCCTTCAAAGATCTTTTCACAGGTCTTCAACCAAGCTATAGCCTCTGTCACTGTACCTGTGCCAGAAAAGGGTTTTCCCCCAAGGTTCCTATACTGCTTCGCTACTCTGTCTAGCTCGAAGTCCTCGGGTGCTGGTGGTTGAACAATAGGGCCTCCCTCAACTACGTGGATATTTCCCTGTCCTCCTGCTACTCCTGCTCGGCCTCCACGGCCTCCTCTAGCTGCTACTGCTCGTGTAGCCATCAGAAAGAGTACTGTATAAGCAAGAAAAGAGTCAAGCTCACAGATTTGATAATTTTCATATATGATATAGCAGGGGAACATAAGGAAAGGTAATGATGTACTGATCAAATTGTTTTGCTAATCTGCTTAGCTCATTCTAGGACATTGCTAATCCTATCTCTAATGAGCTACTCGCCTTAGAACACTACTGATTCTATGCTGACGAGGTGTTTAATGTGTTAGATCCCGGAGCTAAGGTTAACCAAAGATCTGATACCAATTGTGACGATCCCAAAATCCGAGGGGCGGTATTAAGGATAATCATTGGAATATAACACATTAATCATCATAGCAGAGTACAGATAATAGCAAAAACAATAAATAGAATAATTTACATGAATATGACAGCGGAATCACAACATGTAACAATCATCAGAATAACACAGCGTAGGATATAACTTAGTAAATAAAGGGAAGTGATCAGTCACCATCGCCAGAGGCGGAATACATACATGCAGTGAGACATAATAAGGGTACCAGTCTACATCGCCGAAGGCGGTACATATACATACGAGAATAAATACTGAAAGTAAAGCAGTCTGCATCGCCTATGGCGGAATCATAATATAAGTACAATAATGACGGAAAAAGTCAAAGTCATCTCTGTGAAGTCAGCCTCGCCATGAGCCAAAATGCACTTTATGCAACAGTGCAGAGACAAAAACAACCTGTCACCTGTGAACTAGGCTGCCCGTGTGAAAATGAGGGCACCCGCGTTTGCAAAGTGAAACAAACGACGAGTCAGTCATGGGGACTGGTATGAGGAATCTATTTAACAGTTTAAATAACAGTAATAAGCAAATCATAGGACCACGCCACTTTCGCGGAACGGGTTTACTCCAGTGATTGCTAGTGCATTTAAAACAAAGTAAATTCTTTAAAACAACGCAATGCTTTTTAAAAGAATGAAGCCATTATAAGACCCAAGTCCCATCATACAATGCAACGCAAGCCGGAGGATAGAGTTTTACCTTATAATGGCCAAATATGCTTGATACGTATAAAGCAAAATCAATTGATATTATTACTAGTGCATATATGTTTCAAAAATGAATAGCATCATAAATATCTATCATAGGCGGCATAGCTACCATCTACTATGTCGCCATACTAGTTCTACAATCGAGTCCGTTATTTCGTATTGGAAATTGGATTTCCATCATGAGTCGAGGCAAGGGGCAAGCTCCTCTACGCTTCAAGACATTCTAGCAAATGCCTCAGGACTACACACTCTGGGTAACCCTGGATCGGCTGGGCCAGTCCTCTCTTACGTTTGAGGATTGACAATTCCTGAACACACGTTTCCCGGTCCTTACAGACCTATAATCGAGGCGCCTCGCATTCCAACAACCACAAAGGTGAAAAGTAGATATAAATGTCAGGGCTGGTAAGTCACTGACACCACCATAGCTAGAAAGAAACGTCGTGCTCTCCCAGCGATCCATATCCCGTTTTTAACTCATACCGAGGTGTGAGGCTCGCGAATCCACGCTATACACAAAGCCAGGCTATGTAGGCCGTGTTTTGATCATCAACCACAAGACTTTGCTTTGCAACAGAAGCCTTGATTACAGCATCTTGGCATGCCATATAGGCAATCCACTCCATACGATTGATTTCTATCGATATATAACCTCTGAGCTCGTACGTCTTAGAGAATGGCGTTAAGCAAAAGAATAAATTCTTCGCCGCCAAACAGATATATATTTAACAGAGATCAATCATCATAGAACAAAATCAAATGTCAGACATACAGTCCATTTACAAGTCCGTTCTGGGTCTGAACGAAACCGGAGGCGTCAAATTCCTCGTATATCCGTACAATCAACACATGCGTTCAGACGGCTACTACTTCCGTTCCTTCACGGTAGCTACTCCGGTCAGGAACCTCAGCAGCGCCCATCCAACCGATACGAAGATCGTCGGTCTTGAATCGTCATTGTATTTTCCAATTCGAATCGCTCAATAAATTATTTGAAATGAGGGTTAGCTCGGCCTTTTCAAATAATTCACGTAATTAGAATTTAAATCAATTCTTTCCATGGTTATATTATTCGACATCCATATTTCAGTTCTTTAGTGTTATTTTCGTGTCAATCACATACAACCATCAAATATCAAACAATTCAAGCTCAATTGGTTTATTTGCAATCATGTTGCTTACAATATTTTATAACGATTTTTCGCCATTTTTATTTGTTTAAAAATGGCCATATTTAATTGAACGACGTTTCAGGTCGTGTCGTGGCACTGGCGCTGTTTTCCCCCTAATTTGTTTTACACATATCGGAAATCTAACCGTTGGATTTCTACAAAGTCTATATCAGTGGGAAGATATTCCCAAAGCGAACCCAACGGTTCCAGTTTCGTGAAAATCCGACGGTCGGATCTTCCACACTAGTCGTTTGAAGTTACGGTTTCAAAATTCGAACTACAGCGTCGTTATTCGATTTAATTTAATTATATTTATATTTATATATAAATATAATCCGGTACTATTTTTCTTCAGATTTGAATTAAACATTCTGGACAATCCAACCGTTGGATTTTTACAAGGTTGGTGCCGTTGGGAAGATATTTTCAAGGCGAACCCAGCGGTTGCGGTTTTGGGAAAATCCGATGGTCGGATTTCTCGTACTAATCGTTTCAAATTACGATTCCGAAACATGAACTGCACGGCTTCGATTCCTTTTAATTATATTTATATATATAAATATAGTTCATTCTATAATTCCAACTATAGTTCATTCTATATTTTCAACTTCGTTTTCACTTCAAATATTTCACAAACGCCTTAATATTTCGAAAATTTTCGCCATAACCTCCTTTGTACGGGGAGAGGTTTGGAAATTTATTGGGCCGTGTTAGGTACCCAATAAATCCTAAAAAGCATCCACATATTTATAGTGATATATTCTGGTGTTTACGGGGGAGCATGTATAGATAATCACTCCAGAGAATAAATTCTCGTCACCCCGTTTCAGTGTGGAAATAAATAGTCCATGTGCCGTATCTAATAACTAGAGAGACGTGATTATTGTCAACTCCAGACCCGTGTGGGGTTTTTATTAATCTGGCAATTTATCGTTATATTTTATATAGTCCATATCAGTCATCAGTTCAACCTGTAGTATAAAATCATCGCCATACAAACCTCTCGCTCGTATGGTAAATCTTCCACCTCGTCACACAAGCTCCAATTGCTTATGTGGAATATGATGAAGTATGCCTATCGTCAAGAAGTATGCCATGTGGTGTAGTTCAAAATTAATTGTTACTATCCTATGGCGACGTTTATTATTTCACACAGAATAACCAGCACTCCGCATCCAATGGCATTCACAGGAGTTGATATAAAAATAAAATTGCGCAGCCAACTCATCAAGGTTTACCTATTTGTCGGGCACGCAAATAATTTCTTTACTCTACAGCTAATCCATTTTTCGTGTTCAACACATGTATATATATGCAGAACAAAGCAAATAATAATATTTCTAGCAACTATTATTTATTTCTACACGTGTGTATTTTTATCAAAGCGTATATATGATTAAAGAAATATTTTTATCTTCAAAAATATTTATTCAACACGTGAATGTTTTTAACACTTCATATTCACAATAAAAATGTAGTTTTTATTGTCTATTCATTTTATTTTAAAATACGATAACCTTCAACACATGAATTTCAATTCGACGAACGAATTTCAATTCAACACATGAATATTCTCTATAGTTTGTATATATATAAAAATGTGATTTTTATCGCTAAAGCTATTTGTTTAAATTCAAATAATATTCAACACATGAATTTCGATTCAACGAATGAATTTCAACTCAACACATGAATATTCGCTATAGTTTGAATATATATAAAAATGTGATTTTTATCGCTAAAGCTATTTGTTTAAATTCAAATAATATTCAACACATGAATTTCGATTCAAAGAATGAATTTCAACTCAACACATGAATATTCGCTATAGTTTGAATATATGTAATTAATTTCAACAATTGAAAATTATTCTAACACATGAATATTTCAGAAAATTTCGGCAGCATAATGGCAGGGTAGTTAAAACCGGGACCGTCCCTAGTACGGCTCCTCGCTCTACCATAAAACCTCTCGGTTTTTGACAATGGGGATCATGCATCTAGTTCGCACGCAGGCGGCATGTTTTATTTTCATTTCCAAAACCCTATTCTAATTTGTTTCAACCACAAGAGGGTATTTTTCAACCACAAAGGTATTTTTCAACCACAATATCAACCACAAACAATTATTTCCAACCATTCGTCATACCATATAATATCACGTCAATCACAAGCAATAAATATCGTCCATGGTCTGTGGACGAGGGGAGTGTGTATATATATATATATGTTATATTAATTCACTTGCATTTCATCACAATTCAAAGCATATATGTTTCGTTCAACGCTTGTATAATTTATACATCGCTAATATAACTTATACAACACATGTACATGAGGTATACTATGCGTATATAATTTACACTTCGCTTATATAATTTATACAACACGATTACATTCACACAATTTAGTTTAGATTCCTCACATTGGTTTTTGCAGTGCTAAAAATCGTAGGAAGATCAGAAAAATCCGCGGCTTCTTCTAGATAGTAGAGAGCCTCCTTGCGGTCACGGTGTCTCCTGTTTCATCGAATTTCGTTAACGAAAGAAAAAGATATTAATTTTCAAAGTTTTGCAACGCTTAAAAGTGTTATTTTCATTTCAGAATAATAAAGGTCGTACCTTTATTTTTGATTCAGAACAAGGTTTGCAAAATTCGTGAAATCCGTCGATCGTTGCTTCGATCTGGTAGTGCCACGCCCTCGGGCTTGGAGAGGCGCGCCTGCGCCTAGGAGTGGGGTCAGTTCGGTGGTCGGAGGAAGGCTGGGCGGCGTCGGAAAGGCATCGACTTCCTGGGGGTGGTTCAGGCGATACAGGCGATGGTAGAGGGCGGGGTTTGGTCGGATGTGAAGAGGGGACGAAGGGCCGTCGAACTGGGGTGGTGGCTAACTACGTCGGAGGTGGTCGGAAAATGGAAGAGAAGGACGGAGCACGTGGGACGTCGATATTGCCTGGCGGCTAGGGTTTCTCGAGATTTTTTTTTAAAGAAAAAATCCTATTGGTCGAGACTTTATAGGAGATTTTAAATAGTGTTTTTACCAACGAACTCGAAATCAAACCCAATGACTGTCGCCCCTAGCTAAATACCCCCATTACGGACACAATGGGATATGTTTCGTTGGCCAATTCGACTGTTACAGTCAGTTATTTTTCAAATTAAAATATAAAACATTCAGTATTTAATTTGAGCGTACATTTCAATTTGCCAGGGCCACAAACTGAATCGAAAAATTCCAGAAAAATAAATCTAGCTTTGTTTTGACGATACGGTCCTAACAAAACCAGTTTCGTCGAATTCTGAGCTCATTTGAAAAACGGCCATTTTTAGGTCGACCCATTTTAACAGAAATAGACCAATCACATTTTCTTTTGCACCGCTCACATACTAGCTTCAAAAATTATGAAATTTGAAACCTAGCAATAGTTTGACATCCCGGACCCAACAAAAGTGGTTTCGTCGAATTTCGAGGTCGTATGCAAAATATCAATTTTCAGGGGCTATATATGCTATATAGCGACCTTTCTGAAAATTCAATCAGCCATAACTTTTGATTCCCGTTATGAAACTTCGATTTTTCAGATTCGTTAGAAAGGTATTCATAAACAGATTTAAATATTTTCAGTTTCGCTAAAATCCGTTATACTTTCCACCCGGTACAGTCAGACAAAGTTTGTATTCAAAATTTCAAACTGCCTTACTATAACCAATTCTTTATTTTATTGAAATATGCTATTTCAATTATTCGAATTCTTTGGTAATAACCAATTTAAATTTTTTTAAATTGGTTCACATTTTCCGGGTTATTACAAATATTCTATTTGTAATATTTCTTTTTCAAATATTTCTATTCAAATATTCTTTTTCAAATATTTCTTTTTCAAATATTTCTATTCAAATATTCTATTTCAAATATTTCTTTTTCAAATATTTCTACTTTAAAACTGGAATGAGGCCCAATCAATATCAGTCAAATGTGTGCATATAAACAAATCGTCCGATTTGTTTATTTTTATTTCATTTCATATATACGTTAAAAATTCTATTTTTAACTATAAAATGTTTTATTTCATTTCACATCACATCACACAATCAACTACACATCAAAATCAAACAATCAAGCATACAAGCCGTCCATGGTCTGTGGACGACGGGTGTCGGGTGCTACTAAACACCGTCTGCATCCTAGTATATATTTCAACTAGAAAATTAAATTAAAGAGTGAGAAGTTCTCACAGATTAGCTAATCCAATCCCACGACTCTTCTTATGTAGGAATCTTCGCCGTTTCTTCTTCTTGTCACTTTCTCTGCCCGTGTTCTCTACATATGTAAAAATCACATTTTTACTTCGCTATTCAATATATAAAAATCGAATTTTTACTTTGCTATTCAATAAAAAAAATCGATTTTTTACTTCGCTATTCAATATATAAAAATCGAACTTTTACTTCGTTATTCAATATATAAAAATCTAATTTTTTACTTCGCTATTCAATATATAAAAATCGAATTTTTTACTTCGTTATTCAATATGTAAAAATCGAATTTTTACTTCGCTATTCAATATATAAAAATCGAATTTTTACTTCGCTATTCAATATATAAAAATCGAATTTTTTACTTTGATATTCAATATATAAAAATCGAATTTTTATAATCTCTACTATATAAAGATAATATTTTTATATTCTCCATCATATAAAAATCATATTTTTATTACGCTACCTAATAAAAATTATATTTTTATTATCTTTCCTATATAAAAATTATATTTTTCTATCATTTAAAAGCCTAATCTCTTCAATTTCAGGAACCAATTCTTTTTACTTTTAAAGATCACACCTTTTTGTTTTACAAAAATCATTTCTTTTCTTTTCCTTTTTTTTTGTTAAAAATCTAGTCTTTATCACATTAAAATCCCAAACTTTATCGTTTTAAAATCTTATCTTTCTACGATTAGAAATCCTATCTTTCTACTGACAAATATAAATAAAAATTGAATCTTTTAATGTTAAAAATCTAAACTATATACTATATAAAAATAAAAATCTAATTTCAGATTTAAAATAACTAATTACCTAAATAGGTGAAGACAAGAAAATCGAAATAAAAGAAAAAAAGGGCTCACAGTTGAAATCTGGAGGAGGGGGGGTCTTCCTTGCTGACGTCGGATTGGTGGAGGGGGGAGGGGTGCGCTCGCTGAGGTGGCGCCGGAGTTTGGCGTTCGCCGGTCGGTTCAGGTGGCGATTGCGGCGGGTTAGGGCTTGGTGCGGTCTTCGTTCAAGGAGGAGAGAGAGGTCAGGGAAGGGGGAGAGACCAGCGACCGTCGATGGAGGCGGCGCCCCTCCGTTGGTGGCGCGATGGACTGTGGGGGGGAGGGGGGTGGGGGCGACGGGATTCGAGGCCGTGTGTTTTTTTTTCTTTGCTGAATCTACAGGAGAAGGGGGGGTATAGGGGCTATATGTAATTAAATATATTTAATTATTTTTATATTTCATATAGTTGACTTTTAATCCGGACCTCAAATCGAGCCCAACGACTGTCGCCCCTAGCGTAGTACCCCCATTCCGAACACAATGGGATATGTATCGCAGGCCAGTTCGATTGTTACGATCAGTTTTCGTTTAAATTGAAGTTTAAATCTATATATTCAATTTTAAATGTACATTTCAATTTACTGGGGCCACATACTAACTAGAAAAATTCCAGAAAAATATTTTCTAGCTTTGTATTGACGATACGGTCCTAACAAAACTAGTTTCGTTGAATTCTGAGACCGTTTGAAAAATGGGCATTTTCCAGTCGATTAAAATCAACTGAAACTGGTCAAACGCGTTTTCCTTTGCCACGCTCACATATTGATTCGAAAAATTATGAAATTTGAAACATAGCAATAACTTTACATCCCGGACCCAACAAAAGTGGTTTCGTCGAAATCCGAGGTCGTTTGCAAAATTTTCATTTTTAAGGGCCTGAATTCCATAGCGACTATTCAGAATTTTCAACTGGACATATCTTTTGATTCCCGCTATGAAATTTTGATTTTTCGGATTCGCTGGAAAGATAATCACAATTAGATTCCATTATTTTTGGTTTCACTAAAATCCGGTTTATTTTGCACCCGGTATGTTCAATTGAAGTTTGAAATCGAATTATCGAACTACCGCGCCATTTTCAATTCCTTTTATAAATATAAATAAATATTTATATTCTAACGACGAACTATATAATATATATGTTCGAATTCCATTCAAAATAAATTTCTCGTCATCATTATTTAAAATAATTAATTTTAAATGTTCAAAATTCACTAAAATTGCCAAAATAAAAATTTTAAACTGGCCTAGATTTTCGGGTTGTTACAATCTTCCCCACTTAAAATTTTCATCCTCGAAAAGGAACAAAGTCGAAAGTGGTTTGATTAATCAACTCTACGTTCGATCTGGCTTCCATTCTCCAACTTTTCAGTTTCTGAGAATTTTCAAATTCTTCAAAAATTTGGCTAACATCCTAAATTTCCCGAAAAATTTCGCCATAACCTCCCCTGCACCGGGAGCCACGGGAAAATCCCGAAATTTCCCTACAGGCCTTCTGATCTCAAAAAGAAAAAGAAAAAGCCAAGCGGCTAGCCAATCGGCTCATAAAATCATCATCACCCAAACAAAACAGTAAATTATAGTAAACATGTACCTATTTGTCGGGCAAACAAATTTTATTCTCTGCTCTAGCCTCTTTGCTATGACCTGTTCAATGTAAATACAAGTATATGCAAGAAAATGCGACCAAATTTCAATAATATTCACTATTTGATACAATTTGGCTAAATGGTTTAAATTTTAATTAATCAACCAATAATCAAACAACACAATCAGCAATCAATTAGTGAATTATCATTTCAAATTCATAATTTTGATACATATACATATACAGAAAATCATGTTTTTGATGCCAATTCGCAACAATAAGCCCTATCTAGTTTCGATTCTCACACCAGTCAAATTGGAAATTTATAGAAATCTCACTTTCGAAACTCGAAAATAAATACTGGCGACGGTTCCCCATCACCAGAATTATCCCCGGGGAACTAGAGTATGATTCTATAACTATCCAGTATATTAAAACTTCGAATACACGTTTGCAAGACATATATGCAAAATCTTTATATATCGGATTGTCCCGATCAATATAGAATAAATAATCAAATATGAATAGTTGATTTAAATTTTCAAAACAAAATTTGTTTTCACTTCAAAAATATACTCTTCACACTCGTTCTAGGATACTACTGATCCTATCTCTAACGAGTCATTCCCATTGGATATTACAAATCCAATATCTGATGAATTCTTTCGTATGGTTCTAAGGTGCCTTGTTATCTAGCTTTGCAAACCAAAGCTCTGATACCAACTGAAATGACCCGAACTTCCCCGGTCTCCGAAGAGAAGAGAAAGAACGGATTGTCTTGAGAACACGACAAAATAGAACGCAGACGGGAGAAAATTTCATTGTATATAACAATAATGCATCAGAATACAAGAATATACAGAGTATAAATGAATATTACACAGAAATATCAGAGATTTAAATTACATTTAAATACATAGCAGTGGAAAATAATACAATACACAACTAGAAGAGATATACGGATACAAAGCTTTCCGGGTATCATTCCAGCTGTAAACCAGGATCCTGTGAATAAAAATCTGCAAAACCAAAACTACTAGCTGCCCGTGTAAAAATAGGGGCACCCAGAGTTTAGGTTAAAACAATAAACTCCAGGTCAGTCATGGGACTGGTGTGAGAACTAAAACAGTTATTAATCTTTATTTTTTTTAAAGTTTGGTAAATCAAGGGACCACGCCATATAACACGGAACGGGTTTCCTCCCAAGAATACCAGTGCATAAAACAACAGCGCAATGCTAAATAAAGAAAAATGAAGCTATTATAAGACCCAGGTCCTATCACACAATGCAACGCGAGCCGGGGGATAGGGGTTTTACCTTATAATAGCCAAGAATGCTTGATACGTTTAAAAGAAATCATTTGATAATATTATAAGTGTATAGTGTATAAAACATTTTCAAATCATAAGTATCAATCATAGGCGGCATGAATGCCCCATACCACTATGTCGCCATATATAGGTTATACAATCAAAATCGCAAAGTCACGTATTTGGAAGTTGGATTTCCATCTATGAACCGAGGCAAAAGATAGTCCTCAACCGATTCGAGACTCTCTAGCCCGAGCCTCAGGATCCGAATGCATCAACCCTTGGAGCGACAGGGCCGGCCCACCGATGTGGGTTAAACTTAAATCCTGAACACTGCGTTTCCCTGCCCTTTGGGGCGTAAGTGAGCCAACGGATGACTCCATCAGACCCGGATCGTCCGATCAAACCGAGGCTCCTCGCAACAGCAACAACCACACAGGTGAAAAGTATATAAATGTCAGGGCTGGTAGGTCACTGACACCACCCTAGCTAGAAAGAAACGCATGCCCTCCCTGAGGTCCTTCTCCCGTTTTTGGTTCACAACTGGGGCGTGAGGCTCGCGAATTCACGTTACACAAAGTTGTGCCACACAGGCTGTGCTTTGATCATCACCACAAGACTTTGCTTATCAACAGAAGCCTCGATCAATTGCCACTTAGGCATGCCACACAGGCAATTCACTCCATGCGTTTGATATCCATCAATATATAACCCCTGAGCTCGTACGTCTCAGAGAAGGGCGTTAAGCAAGAGAATAAATTCTCCGCCGCCAATAGATATATATTTAATAGAGATCAATCACACGGACTAAAATCCAATGTCAGACACACAGTCCATTTACAAGTTCGCTCTGGGTCTGAACGAAACCAGGGGCACCTAGTACCCCGCATATCCATCGATCTCCAAGTACGTATGGACGATCACCAACTGTTTCCATCTTCTTGGGTGTCAGCCCAATCAAGATCATCAGTAATCACCCAAACAACGTGAAGACTTCCGGTTTTTGACCACCGTCTTCATCTTCGACTTATCGTCGTATCAGTTATTCAGAATGGGATAAACCCGGTCTTTCCGAATAACTCGCGTATATTTTAAATAAGTGTTACACAAACACAACATACGCCTCATTCCAATTTATCAGTCACTAACCGTAAATTAATCAAGAGAATAATTCCCCAAATATTAACCCCGAAGGCCGAAACCAACATCAGATCAATTTCCAGAAAACCATTCTGCTTGGCTAACCGACAGTTAGTTTCTAAATTTCACATTCATAGGGAAAGGTTCCCATTAATTTAATCAAAGATGAATTCCTTGAATTTATTCTCTAATCTTCTTTTGAATTTCGATTCAACTAGTCGGGATTAACGAACCTTACCGAAGTAATCATTTGTTTTAATTTCCCAATCCCAACCTATTCATCCCATGAAGTAAAACTGGTTATACTTCATATCTAACACCACGGTGTTATCGGTAAATTCAATTACCATTTCACGTTCAAATCTAATTAAAGATTTAACTAACGCCTGGAGCAAAACTGGTGATACTCCATCCTCGATCATTTCAATCTAATTAAAGATTCATTAAAACTCCACTTAGTTTTAATTTTTAACGGGGTTAAAGAATCAGTGTCACTTAAAAACACTGTTCGCGATAAACCCCAAAAATCAATTCGAATTCAATTCCAATTAAATATTATTTAATCGGTACACTTCATTAAATCTAAATAAAAAGATTTAATCTTTTCTCAACTGGGTTCAAGAACAGTGTTAATGAAGACACCATTCACGACAAACCCAAATCACATTTGATATTAGTTACAAAGCTCTAAATAGAAAATATATCAGCTTATATTCAATATCAAATTCCACGACAAACAAATATCGTATTGGAAATAACGATATAAATATATCTTTCAAATTTCCATAACACATAATCACGAAATCCAACATCGAAATATTCCGAAGACAATTTAGATTCAAATCCATTCCAATGCAATCATTGGAAATTCTGGTTATTTTCAAAACCATTTCAAATTCAATTTATTTATTTAAAAATAAATAGAATTATAATTCTAGTTCAAAACTAGTTCATTTCGATAAAAATCTATTTTTATCTTTTCAAATATGGAGTTTTTCATCCCAATTCTTTCTAAATCATTTCTTATGATTTTACACAAATTATTACTATTTTTAATAATTTTATCAGGGCCCGTATAGTCGATTTCCATCAGAAATTCTGGTTATTTTCAAAACCATTTCAAATTCAATTTATTTATTTAAAAATAAATAGAATTATAATTCTAGTTCAAAACTAGTTCATTTCGATAAAAATCTATTTTTATCTTTTCAAATATGGAGTTTTTCATCCCAATTCTTTCTAAATCATTTCTTATGATTTTACACAAATTATTACTATTTTTAATAATTTTATCAAGGCCCGTACAGTCGATTTCCATCAACGGCCATCGAACAGCACCTACAGCGACCTTTTTCAAATTTGATTTGGACATAATTCCAAATCCAACCGTTAGATTTCTAATTTCTAATATTCGTTAGAAAGCACTTTTCGATACGAACCCAACGGTTCCGGTTTTAGGAGAATCCGACGGTCGGATCTCCCGTAATATCCGTTCGAAGTCAATGGTCGAAATTCGCGAACTGCCGCGGCGCGGCGCGTTCTATTCAAGCCATTATATTATATATATAATATATATAATATATACTTCGTCGATTTTAATTCAAAATGTATTATATAAATCGTTTTAAAATTCGTTTTCAAAATGATTTCAACTTCTTTTTCAAATTCAAATCAAAATTGAAATTTTCCTTATAAATTCGTTTTAAATTCATTTCAAATTGATTTCAATTCAAATTGATTTCTAATTCAACTTCAGTTCGTTTTCAGTTCAATTCAATTTCAATTCGAATTCATTTATATTCAATTTCAATTTGAATTCATTTCTATTCAATTTAATTCGAATTTCAATTCTTTTCAAAATTTCAGATTTTGAAATCACTTTCGATGTTCATTATAAAATGAATAAAATCGATATAAATATCGTTCACGTCAAAATGGCGTCAATCTAATCAACACGGCTTTCAAATATTTCTACTTTCAAATATTCTATTTCAAATATTTCCTTTTCAAATATTTCTATTCAAATATTCTATTTCAAATATTTCTTTTTCAAATATTTCTATTCAAATATTCTATTTTAAATATTTCTTTTTCAAATATTTCTATTTTAAAACTGGAATGAGGCCCAATCAATATCAGTCAAATGTGTGTATATAAACAAATCGTCCGATTTGTTTATTTTTATTTCATTTCATATATACGTTAAAAATTCTATTTTTAACTATAAAATGTTTTATTTCATTTCACATCACATCACACAATCAACTACACATCAAAATCAAACAATCAAGCATACAAGCCGTCCATTGTCTGTGGACGACGGGTGTCGGGTGCTACTAAACACCGTCTGCATCCTAGTATATATTTCAACTAGAAAATTAAATTAAAGAGTGAGAAGTTCTCACAGATTAGCTAATCCAATCCCACGACTCTTCTTATGTAGGAATCTTCGCCGTTTCTTCTTCTTGTCACTTTCTCTGCCCGTATTCTCTACATATGTAAAAATCACATTTTTACTTCGCTATTCAATATATAAAAATCGAATTTTTACTTTGCTATTCAATAAAAAAAAATCGAATTTTTACTTCGCTATTCAAAATATAAAAATCGATTTTTACTTCGTTATTCAATATATAAAAATCGAATTTTTTACTTCGTTATTCAATATATAAAAATCGAATTTTTTACTTCGTTATTCAATATGTAAAAATCGAATTTTTACTTCGCTATTCAATATATAAAAATCGAATTTTTTACTTCGCTATTCAATATATAAAAATCGAATTTTTACTTCGTTATTCAATATATAAAAATCGAATTTTTTACTTCGTTATTCAATATATAAAAATCGAATTTTTACTTTGATATTCAATATATAAAAATCGAATTTTTATAATCTCTACTATATAAAGATAATATTTTTATATTCTCCATTATATAAAAATCATATTTTTATTACGCTACCTAATAAAAATTATATTTTTATTATCTTTCCTATATAAAAATTATATTTTTCTATCATTTAAAAGCCTAATCTCTTCAATTTCAGGAACCAATTCTTTTTACTTTTAAAGATCACACCTTTTTGTTTTACAAAAATCATTTCTTTTCTTTTCCTTTTTTTTTTGTTAAAAATCTAATCTTTATCACATTAAAATCCCAAACTTTATCATTTTAAAATCTTATCTTTCTACGATTAGAAATCCTATCTTTATATTGAAAAATATAAATAAAAATTGAATCTTTTAATGTTAAAAATCTAAACTATATACTATATAAAAATAAAAATCTAATTTCAGATTTAAAATAACTAATTACCTAAATAGGTGAAGACAAGAAAATCGAAATAAAAGAAAAGAAAGGGCTCACAGTTGAAATCTGGAGGAGGGGGAGGGGTCTTCCTTGCTGACGTCGGATTGGTGGAGGGGGGAGGGGTGCGCTCGCTGAGGTGGCGCCGGAGTTTGGCATTCGCCGGTCGGTTCAGGTGGCGATTGCGGCGGGTTAGGGCTTGGTGCGGTCTTCGTTCAAGGAGGAGAGAGAGGACAGGGAAGGGGGAGGGACCAACGACCGTCGATGGAGGCGGCGCCCCTCCGTTGGTGGCGCGATGGACTGCGGGGGGGGCGACGGGATTCGAGGTCGTGTGTTTTTTTTCCTTTTCTTTGCTGAATCTACGGGAGAAGGGGGGGTATAGGGGCTATATGTAATTAAATATATTTAATTATTTTTATATTTCATATAGTTGACTTTTAATCCGGATCTCAAATCGAGCCCAACGACTGTCGCCCCTAGCGTATTACCCCCATTCCGAACACAATGGGATATGTATCGCAGGCCAATTCGATTGTTACGATCAGTTTTCGTTTAAATTGAAGTTTAAATCTATATAATCAATTTTAAACGTACATTTCAATTTACTGGGGCCACATACTAACTAGAAAAATTCCATAAAAATATTTTCTAGCTTCGTATTGACGATACGATCCTAACAAAACTAGTCTCGTCGAATTCTGAGACCGTTTGAAAAATGGCCATTTTCCAGTCGATTAAAATCAACTAAAACTGGTCAAACGCGTTTTCCTTTGCCACGCTCACATATTGATTCGAAAAATTATGAAATTTGAAATCTAGCAATAAATTTACATCCCGAGCCCAACAAAATTGGTTTCGTCGAAATCTGAGGTCGTTTGCAAAATTTCCATTTTTAAGGGCCTGAATTCCATAGCGACTATTTAGAATTTTCAACTGGACATATCTTTTGATTCCCGCTATGAAATTTTGTTTTTTCGGATTCGCTGGAAAGATAATCACAATTAGATTCCATTAATTTTGGTTTTACTAAAATCCGGTTTATTTTGCACCCGGTATGTTCAATTGAAGTTTGAAATCGAATTATCGAACTACCGCGCCATTTTCAATTCCTTTTATAAATATAAATAAATATTTATATTCTAACGACGAACTATATAATATATATGTTCGAATTCCATTCAAAATAAATTTCTCATCGTCATTATTTAAAAGAATTCATTTTAAATGTTCAGAATTCGCTAAAATTGCCAAAATAAAAATTTTAAACTGGCCCAGATTTTCGGGTTGTTACAGGGGGGTGAATAGTGTTTGTAAGAATTTAAACAAAATTTAAAACTAATACGAACTTTGGGATGAATCAAACACCAAAAACACAATCACAAACACAGATTCGAACAAAAATCCAAAATAAACAGAAATAAAGATGCAAAAAAGGAAAGAACACACCGGATTTTATACTGGTTTGGATTGCTCCTACGTCCAGTCCCGCACAATGCTGGATTGCACAGAGTTTTATTACTATTACCAATAGTCAAGTACAACTTCCTTTATTTCTCGGTTACAAAAACATACCGATTCCTACTTCCCTGATTTCATGGCTACAAGGACGCACCGATTCCTGTTTCCTTGATTTTACGGCTACAAGGACACACCGATTCCTATTTCCCTTAACCCAAGCAATTACAAACAGCCTTATAACTCTTGAATAACACTTGATTCAGAGAGCAGAGAGTAGAGAGTGTTGAGATAAGAAGTTTGATCAAAACGGAATTGAATTCGGCACAGTATAAGTGTAAAAACTATAAAGATGATTAAGATTAATAGTGTAGGGAATGAGGATGAAGTTAAAGAAGAAGAGATGACAAAAAATTCGGTTTTAACCCCTTTTTATAGAGTATGAAAGGTTGCAACGGTTCTGAATCGTTTTAAATAGTGAAAAGACATTTCCTTTCAAAATTGGAAAAAGCGACAGTTGTATGTCGACATAGTGTTTTTGGTATGTCGACATACCCTTGTATATATTTTTATTTTCAAAGCATTTTTCAAGTGTTTTGATATGAAAATAATTCTGGAAATTCTTGAGTAAAAACCTAGTGTTGTAAATTAATATTATATGATATAAAAACATATGAAAACATAAATTTAAACTATATAAATATATTTGTAAAATTATAAGGTTTTAACCTATATAAATATAAAGTATAAGAATATAAATATAAAGTATATAAATATATAAAACTTAAGTTTGAAAAACAAAGAAGAATAAAAAATAAAAACAAATAGAAAAATAAAATAAAGAGGATTGAGGATAGAATTGGAAATCAGAATTTGAATTTGAACCTGGAGTGCTATTTAGAGTCTTACAAAATCTAGACTCTATAACTATATTAATCTTGAACTCTTGAACTCTTGAAATCTTGATTACTCATGAGTCTTGAAATTTCTCTGATATTTGAATCTCTATCATCTTTATAACTGTACAGTCTTCAGTAATATTTCATGTATATAATTCCTGCATATATATATATATATATATATTCTATACAAAAGTGCTATTATATAATTTGAAATCAATGATAATTGAAATAAGGTTGTTGTCATCGAAACTCCATTCTCCAACAATGTAGAACGATTGTTATCCTTCCATGTTGTAACACATATACTATTCTCATTCTGTTTTGTGTCTAATGTACTTTGTTCTGAACCTCTGCTCTGATACCATTTTGTAACACGCTACCCCGAGACCTACTCTAATAAAGAGCATTAATGAGTAATGTCGTCTATTAGAGTGGAGAATAGGGCTAGTTAGGGGCGACCACTCTTAGATTTGCATCCGCAAGTCTTAAGTATGTTGATGAAGTGCTCTTTTTTTCCTTTAAGTGGCTCATCATACTTAATACTTATGTAATGCGATTCCATAGTGGCTACAGGATCATCTCAGAACATAGTACATATAAATAAGCTTATAGAATAAATTGTATATTATTACAACAAGAGAGTACAACGAAGATATGTGCTACTAATATAAATGGTTACACAACCCTTTCTTATATAAAATGAAACAAGAAAAAGAAAAGGAGTTTGGCTATTCAAAACTAGACTGGAAACAGTTATAGGAAAGGTCGTCCGACAATGATAACGCAAATCCCAAGCACAACGCTTGTACCTGAAACATCTCGGTTTGACCCAAGGAATACATACAAGGATCATTCTAGCTTACGAATCAGTATAGAATGATTAAACAATCAATATACAACTTTTAAATCAAGAGTTGAGAACATGAAGACATAAGGGGGTTACCTGACATTAACTCACAACACATTACAAGGGGGTATATACTAGTCTCTTACATTAGCACTGGGCCAAGTGCAACATCATGCTCAAGTAAAAAGGTGATCCCAACACCAAAATCACCATACATAATCTCAATAGGGTAAAGCATCAATAAAAGGAGTACTTCACTCCAAAACATCTCAAAATAAATGGATTGGAATCCGAAATGCTCTTCGCAAATGTATGATCACTTCGATCAAGTTAAAATAATCAAACACTAATTCATAAAATGAAATCATCATAAATAATGTGCGCGTGCTTTCATAACTTAATACATACCACTTTGAGCAATTGCCATCTTCGGGCTTTAATAAGACCCACCTCGAGCCTAACTATGTATTTATACGTATTCTAATCAGATGCCCGTTCTTGCGACCAATTCGGTCGAGTATATCCTAACCACTTCAGTCAAGTGAATACGTATACGTGACTCCTTCGAGTCCCGGCTTCCCCAGAAGCAAGAACTGGCATATCCCCACACAATATGCGTCATTGACACTCAATCAATAACCCAAACAGTGATAAAAGTGCATCACATACCACACGTTTTCACTGGTTGGTTTACTAGACGCTTGTTAACTTCACACTAGAAAACACAGAAATTAACAAATCACAAAAATCATCGAATCACAATCAACGAATTGATAACTTCAACCAGACGAAACTGGAAATTAACCAATTTCGTGTACCACAGTGTCCCATACCATAAGGTTTATGGTATTGTTTAATATCCATAACATCATCTCGAAGGGTGCAGAAAAGTGTTGTTTATATATAGGAAAATACCTGATTTTACTAAAAAAAAGTTTATAAAACATTTCCTTGAAACCGATTGTTTACTTTCTAAAATCCTTATACATTATGAAAATAGATTTTTATACTATTGTTTTGAGGCTATTTATTTTCAAAAACCAAAACCATAAAATTAATTTAGCCCCCAAACTATAAAGAAATTGATAGTTTTATATAAATAAGAAAACTTGTTTAATAATGTGCAGGTTTGCACAATATCGTCAAAAACTGCCCAAGAATCTCAATAATACATCATTATAAATTCACAAAAATTCAATGTTTTGATTATTTAAGAGATAAACTTGGGTTCTCAAGTTAATAAGGCAGTAAACCAAGTCATAAAACTACAGAAAATCACTTAAAAGAAGTTCCTAGTCAACAATATGACACAGGCAAGCTACATAAAGCAGGGAAACACTTCCTTGCAAAATTCTTAAGGTGGGTCGACCAACACCACTTATTGGGTCGACCGTTAAGTCGACCCAAGCAGAAAGTGGGTCGACACACTTTATGGATTTTACCCCAGATTGAAATCACGACAAAACCACCACTTCCAAGCCATGTTATGGCAGCCAAATTACATCAGATTGAGCTGAAATTTTACTTTCATGTTCACAAAACCTTATAATACAACATGCAAAAAGATTTACCCCAAAACACTTAAAGACCAGAAAGTTATGATAGCCCAAAGATATGGTTTGGCTGTGATTTCTACACAACAATAAAATGATCAATAGAACTAAAAAAAGCTGTGTATTTTCAACTGATAGAGAATAATCATATGCCGATAAAACAAAATAAGAGTAGTCTAGAAAGAGTGAGTCCATTGACTCACCTTGATTGGATTATAGGCCAGATTTCCTTCAATCTGGAGCTATAGAAGGTTAACAGGGAGTATGCAACAATAAGGAAGAAACATGCAACAACTCTCACTTTACTATAACATTCTTCTTTTGATTTGTAGCAAAGGAGATGAATATTTGGTTGGATTAGGATAGGGAATGAACAGAGAGTAAGATATTTTCAAATAAAAGTTCGGATTGAAGCATGCATGGGTTATTGAGGGAGAAGGAGGCCTTTCATTTCTCTGTGTTTTCATAAAGAAGGAGGAGGCAGAGAAGGAGTACAGATCTTTTTCTGGCAACCTCCTACAACATTCAAATATAGGGAAAATGGGCTAAATACCCAACTCAAGCCCAAAACAAGTTTAATCATGTTAATTTAAACATAATGACACCATTTTAAGTATCGAAACACTAGTTAGCCAGTTAATTAAACATTACTAACTTCTCAAAATCGCTTAACACACACAAACACTAATTAAGTTGTATAAAATTTCATAACCCAATACCTAAATTAAATACTAAAAACATATTTACACCATTCCAAACATTAATTTCAATATAATACACGATATTAATGTGTTTGACAAAAATAATCACTTTACTTATACTTGTACAATCTTCAGAACACAAACAACATAAATATTACAAATGATTCACTTTTAATTTAATAAACCACCAAATATGTCAAAACACATATTTTTATGTTTCTTATAAGTTACAACAAATTTAGCTTTTTATAATTTACACAATATTACATACTTTACCCAAAATTCCAATGTTAGCCCAAAATCTAATATTTTATTTTCTTAACTAAATAATTACACTTACACATGTTGACATCAAGCAATAATAAAAATGGTTTTTACTCAAAATTACGATATAAGAACCATTTATTCTTTTTATTTCAATGTTACAACATATTTTAACACCTGTTAATATTTCAAATGTTATAATTATCCAATTTCTCATAAAATTCAATATTACACCGTTTTATCTTAATTTCATAGTTAATTATACAAGCCTCAATGTAATTACTTATGTGTGATTAAATTCCACCATCAAACCACAAAACATCAATTTACCCAAATAATTAAGTTGAATAACCAAGCTAATGATTTATACAACTTAATTATTACCAAATATATTTTTTTTAATTGATTATTTATACAAAAGCCACATGTTCACTTTTATAATAATCTAATAAATCCAATATTGAATTATTACTCTAATTTTACCAACATAGTTTAAGACATAATTCTTCAATTATTATTGTTAACAAGAATACATCTTGTATTTAACAACCCAACTTATTAATTCAATAATTATTTCAACGAACAATTTATCATAAATATGGAAAATATGTTTTCCTCTTAAATATTGATTGCTAATCAATATTATATTTTCAATATTCGCATAATCCTTTACTTATAATCTTGTAAGTATAGATTGGAATAAATTTCTTATTATAACTAAGTTATATGGTTCATTACAAAATACACAAATTCGCAAATAATTGTTTTTCCTATTGAAATACTATATGAGTTGGTCTCATAAACTCGTATCATTAACATATCATCTTTAGAATCACAAAACACAACAAATATGTACTCCCTAGGTACCCAAAAATCTGGGTCACTAACCGCCATAGCCACATCGACCAATAGGTCGACGGAGTGGTCGCCTACCACGTCGACCTTGCAATTGCTGGGGCTAGTGATTAATACTAATGGTTAATGTATTTTTTAAATGAATTATTTTCCATCCATAATCGTTTTTCATCGTAATTTTTAAAACAAGAACTCCTTTCCCGAAGATCTAAACATGAAAGTTGGTAAGAATTACATCACGCACGCAAAGGTACAAGTTTTATGGTCAAATTTCATCGTTTACTCAAAAGCTATTTTTGGAGCCAAATAAAATAACTTATTTAACTAATGCTAAATCTCTAGCGTTACCTGCTTCCCTCTTTAAAAGAAATTTTATCTTGAAATTTTACCATCGACTAAGTCATTGTGCTGACACCTAATTATCCTAAGCCACACAAATAATTTGTTTACAATCAATTTTTCAACTGAACATGTGCATGTACATCGTGTACATAATGAGTCATAACTATTGAAATATGTATGCCTAATGATTCTAAGTCAGATCCTTTTATATGTATGTACTTTATTTTTAAAAACCTTTCTGAAAACATGATGTAATCATTTTAAAATATATTGGCAATTCTATATGTATGTAGCTTTTGAAAAACATTTTCATCCAAGTCCTCCATAAGACTACAAATAAAATTATGAAGCAACCAATTTTGCATCCAAATCCTAACATCTAAAATGATAAACATCTATAATTGCTGCCTATCAATTTCTTCTATTCCCAAAAAAAATTTATGCAAAATTTTAACTTCTTATCACTTTGAAAATATTCTATTCTCATTCTATAATGGAATTTTACCTCGCTTGCCCCTTAATATTCCAAATTTCTATATGTAAATTGCATAAAGAGGCCAAGACAAGTTCTAAAATGTAAACGAGTTTAATAATAACTTTCTTGCATCGTCAACAAGGGATGAAAACTAAAACGGCTTTTCCGTTGTTACCATTAACGTTTTAAATGCATCGCCAACCTATTTACACCGCTAAAACCGCAGAATAAAATTTTAGTCATCTTCCCTATGCTTCACTTATTACCCTAAAAAATCCTGATTTCCAAAAAAATAAGCTTCTACTTCTTAAAATCGCATGTTTATTTTCAAATTATCATCTTAAAATGTACAATTACACATTCTTTTTCAGTGGTACAAACTTATTTTAAATTTAGAATTTAATTTTTTTTCCTTTTAATGGCGTTAGAAAAATATTTCAAAAAAATATTTTTTAGGAATTTAATGATTCATGTCACAGTTCAACATAGACAAAAGTAGTTTAGTGAAAAAATGTGCAAATCGATCTCAATAAATCCTACCCAAAGGACATCCTAAAAAAGGCCAATACCCAAATAATAAGTTTTAACTTCTAAGGAATGGGCGAGGAATAATAATCACTATAATAAAACAACGTTTTACCTATCCTTCGCTAAAATTTACCACCCCAGAATCTATTTTTTCTAGTTCTGGTATAATTGTTAGTTAGATAAAAAATATGTTATTTCATTTCCAATTCAAAACATAAATAAGTGCGAATGACATACACGATATTTTTCAAAGATGGAGATCCTATAACATCATTATGTGATTCATTAAGGACAGTTAACACTACCAGTTTCAAACTACAACGGGTAAATTAAAAATGTTGAAAGAACAAAGGCAACAACATCAAAACTACAAAACATTTAACGACCCACCTTTTTGCCCGATTCTCGCCGGTAATTAAACCAACTTAAATCGTTCACAAAGACGGATAGTTGTGGGTACTTGCATATTCGAACAAAAATAACAGAACTTTTATTTCATTTCATTGATTACATCAGAGATTACAAAGAATATCAGAGTACCATATTTGCTCAGCGGAAGTCCAATGCTCTCAGCGGAAGAAGAAAAACATCAACACAAGACTCTAGCTTCAAAAATCTGAATCCAGCTCTAGAATCTAAACCTGCAAACTAAACTACTAGCTGCCCATGCAAAATATGGGCACCCAGAGTTTAGATAAGGGAACAATAAATTCCAGGTCAGTCGTGGGACTGGTGTGAGAATTCAAAACAGTTTTTGTTAGGATTCATTCTAAAGTTGGGAAATTCATCGGACCACGCCGCTAACACGGAACGAGTTAATTCCATATGAATTCCCGTGCATAGAAGTTCGTTATGACTTTTGAAAAAAAAAATGAAGTTATCATAAGCTCGTCCCACATCACACAATGCAAGCGCACACTAGATGGGCGAGTTTTATCTTACGATAACCAAACGTGCTTTCATACGTGAAAATCATCTTCTAATACTATCATATAATGTGGAAAAACAAATTCGCAAGTAAATGTATTAATCCTAGACGACATAATACCATTAATATTATGTCGCCATATATATATACAAACCAAAACCGTATGGCTCGTATTGGAGATTGGATTTCCAACTTGATGATTCCTGGCACGAAAGATCAATCAGGGATACAAAACGAAGTGCCTCAATGGCTTTTTCATCCATACGCGGACACCAACTACACATCGTCAGGGCAGATCAACGGTTTTCGACCAGACACGGCCCCCCGAACATACCCAACTTCCCCAGGTTCATAATTGGTTTCCCACTGCTGTACAGCTTCATCGTCAATTCATATATAAGTATAAAGCCTAACCGCCAGTTTCTCATCAATCCGGGGTGTGAGGTTTGTCGATGTCGCGTTATACACAAAGCGATGCTTCGATAAGCCATTCTTTGATCATCACTAGCTCGTTTCATAACTCGGGTATGCCACATTGACAATTCACGACATATCACTGATTTAAATCAATGCATACCTTCTAAGTTCATATGACTTAGAGACGGGGATAATATATTACCACAAATCCGATATACATTAACGGAAATCAATGCTATGCAGTCAATTTCAATGTCAGACACACCATCCATACAAGTCCGTCCTGGGTCTGAACGGAACGAAATCCGAAATTTCTCCCCATACGTTCGTACTTTCTGCCACTACGATAATAGGGGCATCTCTCTATTGTAGCTAGCAGTAAAGAAACCAATCAGCAGATAGCCCGTTCGATTGTGAAGAACCACGGTCTTCATTCGTCGATTCCAAGTCTTTAATTTGCTTCATGCGGCGTATTTTTACTTGGAATGGTTTTCAAATCCATATCCAATCCCGGACTTTCCAAGTAATAAGTGTAACACCGCGCGAATTCTATAACTATGAAATTCACAAATTAAAGTATAATTAATTTCAAATCAAAGAACTAAGTGAAACGGGATATGCCATTGCGTTCGTCTCGGAAAAATACGCGAAATAGAGTCCGAGTTTTCGAAAAAGGAGTCCGTATGAAGAAGATATAGCCTTCGGAAGTTTCTGAATTAAATTTAAAATTCAAACAGAATAAAACAATTAAAAATTCCGAAGTGGGGCCCAATGGGCCAGGGCGGATAACGTCCCGCCTGACGCACCCAGGTCGACTGGGCTGTCGACCTGGGCTAGGCATGTCGACAGGGCTGTCGACAGCCCTGTCGACAGGGGTGTCGACCTGGTCCAGAGCCAGGTCGAACCCAGCCCAACCTGGCTGGCCAGGTCTGTGTTTGGCCGATTTTCTGTGGTCTGCTTTGTCATTAGGGCTAGGTGGCAGGCTCTAATTGGTCTCTCTTTAGAATGAATGGCTACGATCAATCCAGGCAACATCAATGGCTCTAATCAGTTCATAACTCCTATAAAAAGGACCCTAGACTAAACCCTAATCTATTCATTCATAAATAAGAGCAAAGCCGCCATGTTGCTGGGGAGCGTCTAGGAGTAGCCACCAAATTGGAGAGAAGATTAGGAGGAAAATTCTAAAGCCTAAAGCAATTCAAGCAAACCAAATCAACGCCTACGTCAAAAGGAATCGCATCTCTAAATTCCTAAATTAGAGAATTCGCCGCAACGATTGTATGTAGAGTATTATTTTGGTATGAACAAATAATTGTGTTGGTTTGTATACTCGATTTGTGGCAATGAAGAAATTCATATTTGTGCATTGTTATCGATTTGGAATATTGTATACGTTTGGATATTCTTGAATTATGTTATTCATTATGAAAAACTACATGCGGTAGTTTTATGCAAGTATGACGTTTGGATATTCGCAAAATATTTAATTTATGTTGAAGCTACATGTATGTAGTTGTTAAATTGAAAATCATGCAAGTTTGGGGTTTTGCTACTATGCCACCATAATGTGTATTTTTATACAAACATCATTTTTGTGAAGAAATTGGAATAAGTTTGGGTTGTTATAATCCATAGGAAATTATGTTGATAATTTGGCATCATGGTCTATGTATTAAGCCATGCTTTTGTACTAGAAAAACCTATGTGCAAACTTATGAATATGACTAGGCTATGATTGATATTTTACATAATTAAAACCATGTTAGTCCTATATTGTTAGCAAGAATTATATGATGACATATGTGAGACATGGCTAGGTTAGACCCAAAAATCCCTTTTTGCAAGTTTGCTTGCATAAAGTAAACACCATGTTTAGGAATATTTATGCATAAGTATATTTGTACCATCGTTATGTGATTAGACTTAAATCATGATTAAGTTGAACTATGCTTTTGTATTAGTAACAAAAGTAATCCCCTTTGTAAACATGTAGAAACCTTATGAACATGATTTGCTTATGTTTGACATTATGCCTAAATAAGAACATAGGTCTATGTTGTAGTTAGGTCTATGTTTGACATTATGCCTGAATAGAAGTATAGGTTTATGTTGTAGTTAAGCCCATGTGTCAATAGTGATATTCTTAACTTGACTACAAATTTACATGGTTTGATTCATGTCACTTATGCTTTTATGACCAAAGTATATGTTACTACTATGCAAGTACACCAGTTTCTATTTTGTAGATCCAACGTCACATTGCAAGTTCATGCGCTCACAATCCCCTCTTTGTGTATGTAATCACGCTTTAAGCCTCCCCTCTTTCACATGGCTAAGTTGGGCTTAAAAAGGGTTAAGCCCAACATATAAACGAACGTATTAAACGGGGGAAAATAACGTTGGGACAAATTAATTAATGAATGAAAATATAAAGTATATGGGCCCAAATTCAAGTATGGGTTGGGCCCATGATTAGTGTAACCTTTACACCATTAACTTAATAATGGGCCGCAAATATTTACATATAAATAAAGAAGAAAGACAAAATATGTAAATGTAGAAAATACGATGTGTTTAACCCGAGGTTGGATTGAGTTGTGATGTAAACCTGCCCGGAACCGCCCGGCTGTCCAGTAGTCGCAACAATACCTATCCAATGTGAGAGGTTAAACATGGAGCCCAATAAGGACCCGAGGTTAGACTGAGTTGTGGCGTAAGACTGCCCGGAACCAACCGGCAACAGGCAGCCACAACAATACCTGTCTAATGTGAGAGGACAAGGCTTTAATAAGACAATTAAGGCTGAGTCAGGATTGTTAGGATTAAGTGAACTAAAGACTTAATCAAAAATGGAACATGCTAAACTAAACGGACTGGTGGGGTTAGGTTAGAAAACACTTAACCAACTTAGCATGTTGGCTAGAGATAGAAAACCTAGTAACGGGGGATCCTTTTCAGCAGAAACCCTATAAGGTGTATCATGATACCCTGAAACTAGGCAGGGTGGGGCACGATTACTGGGCTGATTGTAAGAGGTCAAATCGACGGCGGTGGTGTAGCAGTGTAGGTTCTAACGGGGTGCGGGCGTGCACACACTCCGGCGCAGAAAAATAAGGCACTGGGCACCAGTAGCATACTTGTGCATTCTAAGGTTGTGTCGGGCCGCTGCCATGGGACTTGATACACCCCATGGTGGGACCAGCATAGGTAACTACAACATCGGGGGCCGTAAGACACATGTAACTATGCGAGTAGGAGCCGATCATCATTGAATGGATCACTTCACCCTGATTATGGGGTGCCAGTTGGGAACTAGTTTATATGGGTTCAGAGATTAACATGGGGTACAATAGTATATTCGACCCTAGACAACTTAACAAAGTTTATAGTGTTTTCCCACTTCTCGATTATGCTTATCATACCCAGTTCTTTATTCATAGAAAAAATAGTACTAGACTTACTCAGGCTTTATGTTTGACTCTACTTTTCTTTCGTCTTCTTTTCTTCCGTTCCCCCCCCCAGGTCCACAGGGAGGGAACACTGCAGCTTAACCAGCCTCAACATCCAACTTGAGGAAGAGAAATGTATTGCTTGGACCTTTTCGTTTGAAACTATGGCTTTGGACAATCCACTATGGGGCTTTTGTAGTTTATCTATGTTTTATTTATGCTTCTTTAAAATAATGTAATCAATACAGATTATGAAAGTGTTATGTTATGTTTTTGGAAAAGATGTAAGACAATCATGGTGATGTTGCTGTAACACGTATTTGCTTCATATGAAATAGAAGTTGTTTGTTTTTCCGCTGTTTACAAATATGTGTTCTTATATCTGTCTTGTATATCTGTGACTTATACTATAAAAACCTCCACCAAAATTAGGGTATTCCCTTTGAGAGTGACCCTAACGGAGGTGGGGTGTTTCACTTGGTATCAGAGCATGGGTCTACCAGATAAGATAAAAAGTTTTGAAAATTATTTTCAAAAAGGAAATTTAAAGAAGCATTTTTAAAAGACAAAAACATTATTTTATTTTAAAAGGCAAAGTCCACTCCCCAAAGCCATAGGTACTATCTCTTATCCTTCGTTTTGAATCTATCCTTTTTGTTTCAGCATGTCTGAAGATCTTAACTTGCCGGAAGGGGTACCAATACCTGGTTGGTTTAGACGGTTCTTAGAAGCAAGGGCCACTCAGCCAGGTCCTACCGTTCCTCCTCCCCCAGCTGCAGGAAATCATCCAGCTGCGGCGGCACCTCTTCCTCCACCTCCTCCGCGGGGAAATACATTTGCTAAGATATGTAAAGATTTTAAAGCCATGGGAGGGAAGGATTTCCACGGAACTGAGTCCTTCGTGGCAGCTAGGGATTGGCTGAAAGAAACTGAGGACCTATTCATCATCTTCGAGGTAGAGGATAGACAAAAAGTACAATTGGCAGTGTGGCTATTGAAGGGCGAGGCTTCCTACTGGTGGGAAGTCACTAATGCTGAAAGACCAGTGGAGACATGGGAGGACTTTAGGGAAAGGTTTGAGACTAAATTTCTCTCAGATGCAGAAAGAAGTTTGCAGTTGGAAAAATTCTTATTTCTTAAGCAAGGAGACAAGACTGTCAGAGAGTATGTGAATCATTTCGATGAGCTGGCTAGGTTTGGGCTTGACCTAGTAAACACCCCGCACAAGAAGGCTCTCCATTTCGTCAAAGGGTTGAATGAGCCATTACACAGTTTGGCCATGACCCATATACCCATGGGGCCACGTATGAAAGATTGGTGCAAATGGCATTGCTGAATGAAGAGGATAAGGGCAAGAAGGAGACAAAGGCTGAAAGCTCTCAAGGGAAGAAAGAGGGTTTGCAGCCTAAGAAGACAGACTTTAAGAAAGGCGGGAAAGGCAACAAAGAGAAGAGGAAGTGTAATTTTGTGGCAAAGTGGGGCACTTAGTAAAGGACTACCGGAAAAAGAAGGCCAAGGAGAGTGGTGGGTGCTTTTCTTGCGGTGAGACGGGCCACAGGGCTAAGGACTGCCCAAAGAAACGAGTACAGGGGCAGAGGGCTGGATCCACCTCAGGGGCACAGGTTCATGTGCTAGAAGCGCCACCTTTGCAACAGCGAGGTACCAATACTTCTGTAGAAAGTGTAGTTTATCTTTGTGATCACCCCGTTCGCACTTTATTTGATTCTGGCACATCACACTCCTTTATCTCGTCTGCTTTAGTAGAATCTCTGCACCTAAAAACTAGTATGGTAGAGGACCCCTTAATTGTTTCAAACCCAATTGGGGGCCCAGCTCATTTGTCTATGATCTGTTTGGGATTGAAAATTTCTATTCTAAGTGTAGAATTTCAATGTAGTGCCTTTGTTTTGGGCTTTTCGGGGTATGGTTTGATTTTGGGCATGGACTGGCTATCCAGTAATGGGGCCATCCTTGATTGTGAGAAAAGGGTTGTTAGGCTCCTAACCCAGCTCGGTAACACTTTGGAAATTTCTTGTAATCCCTCGTATGCGGTTATGCTTAGTTATCTTGAATCGCTAGATGCCTCTGTTGAAAATTTGCAATCAGTTAGAGTGGTCCGGGAATATCCGGATGTCTTCGAAGAGGTGAAGGGCTTGCCTCCGAAGCGGGAGATAGACTTCCGCATATATCTTGTAGATAATGCAAAGCCCGTTGCGTTGCCCGTTAGACACATGGCTCCACGAGAAAGAAAAGAGCTCAGTAAACAGATTAAAGAGCTTCTAGAAAAGGGGTTCATTAGGAGGAGCATTTCAGAATGGGGCGCTCTAGTGGTGTTCGCTACAAAGGCGGATGGTTCACTCCGTCTATGTGTTGACTATAGGGAGCTCAACAAGCTAATGAAAAAGAATAGGCACCCTCTCCCTAGAATTGACGATTTATTTGACCAGCTAGTAGGAGCGTCTATTTTCTCCCAACTCGATTTAGCAACCGGTTTTCATCAGCTAAGGGTGGCTGAAGATAGCATCGATAAAACGGCGTTTAGAACCCCAGACGGCTTCTTTGAATGGCTTGTCATGCCTTTCGGCTTGACAAATGCACCTGCTTACTTCGTGGACCTGATGAGTAGGGTATTTAGAGATTTCCTCAACAAATTCGTAGTCGTCTTCGTAGATGATATCCTTATTTTCTCAAAGAGTGAAGAGGAACATGCTCAACACTTAAGGGCAATCATGGAAACGTTGCGAGTCCATCAACTAAAAGCCAAATTCTCCAAATGCCACTTTTGGAGAGAAGAGGTGAGGTTCCTGGGTCACATAGTATCCAAACAAGGGTTAGCAGTGGACCCTGCTAAAGTAGTGGCGGTACAGGATTGGAAGACACCAAGGAATGCAACTGAGGTCCGAAGCTTCCTAAGACTAGCGGGTTTCTATCGAAAATTCATAAGGGATTTTGCGAAAATCTCAGCTCCGCTCACGAAATTAACCAAGAAGAATCTAGTGTTCAATTGGGACTTGGATTGCGAGTTTGCTTTCCAACGACTGAAAAGGGCTCTTACAACAGCCCCAGTTTTGACGCTGCCAGACGGGAGCAAGATGTTCACTGTTTATACGGATGCATGTGGGACAGGGCTAGGCGCCGTCTTAATGCAAGAAGGAAGGGTAGTGGCTTATGGCGGGAGGCAGTTGAAGGTGCACGAAAAGAACTACCCAACTCACGATCTTGAGTTAGCCGCCATCGTCTTTGCACTCAAGTCTTGGCGACACTATCTCCTAGGTGAGAAGTTCGAACTTTACACTTACCATAAATCATTGAAATATCTTTTCTCGCAGAAGGATCTTAACTTGAGGCAACAAAGATGGATGGAGTTTCTTGCCTCGTACGATTTTGAAATCTCCTACACTCCGGGCAAAGGCAACGTGGTTGCAGACGCGTTGAGCCGAAAGAAATTGACCCTAAGCCCGTTGTTTGTTGAAAGACAAAGCCGAGAGTTTATAGCCAGCTTCGACTTTAGGCCTTCCTCCGATTTCGTACCAGGCTTGCTAGCATCTCTCGAAGTGCGCCCAACTTTAGTGGACTCAGTAGGGACAACACAACGCGAAGACCCTCAGCTTGTGGAAATAATTGATAGGCTAATTAGGGGTGAGACTTCAAGTCACCTCAACAGATACTCTATCGACGATAAGGGTTTTCTAAGGCGAGACGGAAGACTATGCGTCCCACAGACAAAAGATTTAGTAAAGAAGGTTCTCGAGGAAGCACATCACTCCAAGATGACGATACACCCAGGCGGAGATAAAATGTACAAAGACATAAAAAGGACTTTCTTCTGGAACGGCATGAAAAAGGACGTGGCAGAATTCGTTTCTAAGTGTATGGTGTGCCAACAGGTTAAAGCGGAACAGAAAAGGCCTGGCGGACTACTACATCCTCTAGAGGTCCCGCAGTGGAAGTGGGATAGCATCTCAATGGACTTCATCGATGGGCTGCCTAGGTCTAGGAGAGGCAACACTAGCATTTGGGTAATAGTGGATAGGCTTACTAAAAGCGCCCACTTTTTACCTGTCAAAAGTAAAAGAACTGCCTCATCCCTAGCATCACTTTACCTCAAGGAAATCGTTCGACTCCATGGAATACCATATAGCATTGTTAGTGACCGAGACCCCATCTTCACCAGCGAGTTTTGGGGGAGTCTGCAAGAAGCAGTAGGAACGCAGTTATGCTTGAGCACAGCCTACCATCCCCAAACCGACGGCCAAACAGAGAGAGTGAACAGAGTTTTGGAGGACCTTTTAAGACTATGCGTCCTTGACTTCGGAGGGACATGGGAAGACCACCTTCCTTTGGTGGAATTTGCCTACAACAACAGCTATCAAGCAACCATCGGAATGGCGCCCTTCGATGCTTTATATGGAAGACCGTGCCGATCGCCCACTTGTTGGTGGGAGTCTACTGATAAGCTCATACTTGGACCAGATATGATCCGAGAGACTTCAGAGAAAGTAGACTTAATACGAAGAAGGATGAAGACGGCCCAAGACAGACAAAAGTCCTATGCCGACAAGAGGAGTACCGACCTCGAATTTGAGGTCGGAGACAGAGTTTTTCTCAAGGTATCACCACTAAGAAACGTTGTTCGTTTTGGAACCACAGGAAAGCTAGCACCAAGGTTCGTAGGGCCATTCCCTATCATCGAGAAGATTGGGAAAATGGCCTATAGATTAGAGCTACCCGAGAAGTTGGCTGGAGTCCACAACGTTTTTCACGTTTCACATCTACGAAAATGTCTACATGAGTCTGCTGAAGTGGTAGAGCCAAATATCCTCGAAGAGGCCGAAGTGGAACGCGAAGCAACCATAAGAAAGGTTCCAACCCGCATTCTAGGAACGGAAGTGAAGAAGCTACGCAACCGCGAAGTCAAACTCGTCAAAGTTCAGTGGAGCGACGCGGAGGGAGACGCGACTTGGGAAACTGAAGCTAGAATACGTACTGCCTACCCTTTTCTTTTTGAGGGTACGTCCTTGATCTTTCTTTTTCCTTAAATCGCGCTCTTATCTATCTTTTTAGGTATATTTCGTCGACCTTATCTTTTAGGTAGAAATCTTTTGGATGAAAACATGTAATTGAAACATGTTATGTATGATGGTTGCAAGTGGTTGCAAGTGATTGCTAGTGGTTGCTCGTGGTTGCATATACACACACAATCTAGGTTTTAGATCGGCTCAGTCACTTCATATTGCATATGCATATATGTTTGCATTCGTATATGGCTGAACTTTAATGTGTTGTCATATGGATATTGCATTTGTATTGAATGATTATGCACTCATGTAGAATCATGAATAGGAAAATTTGCATACATAATGGATTCATGGCACTTACATGATTCGCATTAAGGAGGTCAACTGAATCAATAGACCGCCTGATTTTGCATTAGATAAGTTCATGTACACACACACTTCGCATATGATCATGAAGCATTAGAAGTCTTTTAAGGACAATGGATGCTCGTGTTTGATGGATGAGTAGATGGATGATTGGATGTTAGGATATACATTCCTCCTAACTTGAAGATTTCGGGGACGAAATCCTTTTAAGTGGGGAGAATGTAACACCCCGCGAATTCTATAACTATGAAATTCACAAATTAAAGTATAATTAATTTCAAATCAAAGAACTAAGGGAAACGGGATACGCCATTGTGTTCGTCTCGGAAAAATACGCGAAATAGAGTCCGAGTTTTCGAAAAACGGAGTCCGTATGAAGAAGATATAGCCTTCGGAAGTTTCTGAATTAAAATTAAAATTCAAACAGAATAAAACAATTAAAAATTCCGAAGTGGGGCCCAATGGGCCAGGGCGGATAACGTCCCGCCTGACGCACCCAGGTCGACTGGGCTGTCGACCTGGGCTAGGCATGTCGACAGGGCTGTCGACAGCCCTGTCGACAGGGGTGTCGACCTGGTCCAGAGCCAGGTCGAACCCAGCCCAACCTGGCTGGCCAGGTCTGTGTTTGGCCGATTTTCTGTGGTCTGCTTTGTCATTAGGGCTAGGTGGCAGGCTCTAATTGGTCTCTCTTTAGAATGAATGGCTACGATCAATCCAGGCAACATCAATGGCTCTAATTAATTCATAACTCCTATAAAAAGGACCCTAGACTAAACCCTAATCTATTCATTCATAAATAAGAGCAAAGCCGCCATGTTGCTGGGGAGCGTCTAGGAGTAGCCACCAAATTGGTGAGAAGATTAGGAGGAAAATTCTAAAGCCTAAAGCAATTCAAGCAAACCAAATCAACGCCTACGTCAAAAGGAATCGCATCTCTAAATTCCTAAATTAGAGAATTCGCCGCAACGATTGTAAGTAGAGTATTATTTTGGTATGAACAAATAATTGTGTTGGTTTGTATACTCGATTTGTGGCAATGAAGAAATTCATATTTGTGCGTTGTTATCGATTTGGAATATTGTATACGTTTGGATATTCTTGAATTATGTTATTCATTATGAAAAACTACATGCGGTAGTTTTATGCAAGTATGACGTTTGGATATTCGCAAAATATGTAATTTATGTTGAAGCTACATGTATGTAGTTGTTAAATTGAAAATCATGCAAGTTTGGGGTTTTGCTACTATGCCACCATAATGTGTATTTTTATACAAACATCATTTTTGTGAAGAAATTGGAATAAGTTTGGGTTGTTATAATCCATAGGAAATTATGTTGATAATTTGGCATCATGGTCTATGTATTAAGCCATGCTTTTGTACTAGAAAAACCTATGTGCAAACTTATGAATATGACTAGGCTATGATTGATATTTTACATAATTAAAACCATGTTAGTCCTATATTGTTAGCAAGAATTATATGATGACATATGTGAGACATGGCTAGGTTAGACCCAAAAATCCCTTTTTGCAAGTTTGCTTACATAAAGTAAACACCATGTTTAGGAATATTTATGCATAAGTATATTTGTACCATCGTTATGTGATTAGACTTAAATCATGATTAAGTTGAACTATGCTTTTGTATTAGTAACAAAAGTAATCCCCTTTGTAAACATGTAGAAACCTTATGAACATGATTTGCTTATGTTTGACATTATGCCTAAATAAGAACATAGGTCTATGTTGTAGTTAGGTCTATGTTTGACATTATGCCTGAATAGAAGTATAGGTTTATGTTGTAGTTAAGCCCATGTGTCAATAGTGATATTCTTAACTTGACTACAAATTTACATGGTTTGATTCATGTCACTTATGCTTTTATGACCAAAGTATATGTTACTACTATGCAAGTACACCAGTTTCTATTTTGTAGATCCAACGTCACATTGCAAGTTCATGCGCTCACAATCCCCTCTTTGTGTATGTAATCACGCTTTAAGCCTCCCCTCTTTCGCATGGCTAAGTTGGGCTTAAAAAGGGTTAAGCCCAACATATAAACGAACGTATTAAACGGGGGAAAATAACGTTGGGACAAATTAATTAATGAATGAAAATATAAAGTATAAGGGCCCAAATTCAAGTATGGGTTGGGCCCATGATTGGTGTAACCTTTACACCATTAACTTAATAATGGGCCGCAAATATTTACATATAAATAAAGAAGAAAGACAAAATATGTAAATGTAGAAAATACGATGTGTTTAACCCGAGGTTGGATTGAGTTGTGATGTAAACCTGCCCGGAACCGCCCGGCTGTCCAATAGTCGCAACAATACCTATCCAATGTGAGAGGTTAAACATGGAGCCCAATAAGGACCCGAGGTTAGACTGAGTTGTGGCGTAAGACTGCCCGGAACCAACCGGCAACAGGCAGCCACAACAATACCTGTCTAATGTGAGAGGTCAAGGCTTTAATAAGACAATTAAGGCTGAGTCAGGATTGTTAGGATTAAGTGAACTAAAGACTTAATCAAAAATGGAACATGCTAAACTAAACGGACTGGTGGGGTTAGGTTAGAAAACACTTAACCAACTTAGCATGTTGGCTAGAGATAGAAAACCTAGTAACGGGGGACCCTTTTCAGCAGAAACCCTATAAGGTGTATCATGATACCCTGAAACTAGGCAGGGTGGGGCACGATTACTGGGCTGATTGTAAGAGGTCAAATCGACGGCGGTGGTGTAGCAGTGTAGGTTCTAACGGGGTGCGGGCGTGCACACACTCCGGCGCAGAAAAATAAGGCACTGGGCACCAGTAGCACACCTGTGCATTCTAAGGTTGTGTCGGGCCGCTGCCATGGGACTTGATACACCCCATGGTGGGACCAGCATAGGTAACTACAACATCGGGGGCCGTAAGACACATGTAACTATGCGAGTAGGAGCCGATCATCATTGAATGGATCACTTCACCCTGATTATGGGGTGCCAGTTGGGAACTAGTTTATATGGGTTCAGAGATTAACATGGGGTACAATAGTATATTCGACCCTAGACAACTTAACAAAGTTTATAGTGTTTTCCCACTTCTCGATTATGCTTATCATACCCAGTTCTTTATTCATAGACAAAATAGTACTAGACTTACTCAGGCTTTATGTCTGACTCTACTTTTCTTTCGTCTTCTTTTCTTCCGTTCCCCCCCCCAGGTCCACAGGGAGGGAACACTGCAGCTTAACCAGCCTCAACATCCAGCTTGAAGAAGAGAAAAGTATTGCTTGGACCTTTTCGTTTGAAACTATGGCTTTGGACAATCCACTATGGGGCTTTTGCAGTTTATCTATGTTTTATTTATGCTTCTTTAAAATAATGTAATCAAGACAGATTATGAAAGTGTTATGTTATGTTTTTGGAAAAGATGTATGACAATCATGGTGATGTTGCTGTAACACGTATTTGCTTCATATGAAATAGAAGTTGTTTGTTTTTCCGTTGTTTACAAATATGTGTTCTTATATCTGTCTTGTATATCTGTGACTTATACTATAAAAACCTCCACCAAAATTAGGGCATTCCCTTTGAGAGTGACCCTAACGGAGGTGGGGTGTTTCAATAAGCGTATTTAAAATCAATAGCTATGGACCACACGAGTTTCTCAATTCAAATCTCCTTTCAAAATAATGTCGTTTTACTTCGAATTAAGGTTGGATTCAATTCTGGAAATCCGTTATCGTTTTAACCCTTATTCAATTTCCAAACCTTATATTTCAAAACAATCTTCATTGATTTGTCGTTATGTCGAACTACCAATATTTATTTGGATTTGAATAATTTATTTCAAATATAAGTTTAAATAGAATTTTATCGACTTATATTTGATATTGATTCACCAATTCAGGCAACACAATCAGAATCTGGATAAGTTACGATATTTCTGATCGTATTTGTCTGCTCCTATAAATCCATATCGAATATCAGACGACAATTTCTATCCAAAATGCATTCCCTCTTAAATTCAAATCTTATTTCAATTCCGTATCATATATATAAATTCTTTTATATCTTCATTTTCATTTCAGATATCACATCTAGTTTGCAAAATTCACCTTTTCCTATCGATGGGAAAATTTCTTGAAATCTTTTTATTCAAAATACCACCATGCTTCTGCTACGCACTCTGATTTGGCGTATCCAAGTTCAATCTAGTATTGTTTCAAGTATTAACATTAGAATGTATTTCAAATTCTTTGAGATCAAATACCCAAGTATATATATTCTATTTCCAAATCTTCTTGCATACGATGGATTCAGTATTTTAACTACTATGTAAGTTTATTTACCAACATAGTATTTGGGACAAAAATCAAACTTGAGAACATAATTGTTGAAATCTTTTCAAATATTATATTTTGATTCCCAATTCAAAATAATTTTTTCCTTATTATCCAGTTAGTCCAAAAATCATTTCATATTACAAATCTTCATTTCAAATGAAATAGGGATCTTTATGCTTTTTAAACCTCGTTCCATTACTATTCATGGAATCGAATATTCATATAAAAATTCATTTCTTTCAATTCGCTAGATTCTTCATAACATACTTCATTAAATATTTAAATAATTATTCCAAACTTGTCCAAATCCATAATTTCAACATAAACATAAAAATCAAATTTTTTTTTTTAAAATAAAATTACTTATTCAAGACTAATAAAAAGAATTCTCAATATTTAAACCTTATAAATTTCAAAATTACATATAGAAAATTCTAAATTAACTTGGTAAAATATTGGGTTGTTACATTCACCCCCCCCTTAAAACTTTTCGTCCTCGAAAAGGGAACAGTAAATTTTAAACTTCTATATAAACTATAAACCAAACTTCTTTATATGGTTTTTGGAACAGATTTCATAAATATTCAAAACAAGCAGATTCAAATTATAAAGTGGAACACACACATCAAAGTCAATCCTAAATATCATGTCATACAAATCATTCAAGTCAGTATACAAAATGTAACTATCCCTACCTAAGCGTGTGCTACGTACTTGAGGTAGTCCAAAATACAATCACCAAAAGTGTACCTAGCTATCTTATACTAGCCCCTCAAAAGCCGTCCTAGCCCAAAACATCTTAGTGCGTCCAGGAACTTAAGATAACATATATACACTATACACAAGGTCCAGACTCATCGCACACTACTCGTCTGATGCATCTGATCCATTCGACGAATGGATTGGTCAAACTAATCTCCTCAGGTTCCTCACCAATGAACCCTTCCTCGTCATCAGCCAAGAACTCATCATCATCCATAATCTCCCTATCGTCATCATGTCCTATGATGAATCCATTCTCATCTACTATGAACCCATTCTGTTCATTGCCCATAAATCCATCTTCATCAGCCTCGTCCAAGGGTTGTTTTATATCCTCCATCTCCTCATCAAACTCATCATTTCCACTTCTGGAAGTGGGTCATCCTCGATTACAGGCTGCTCAATTTTACCATCATCTGCTACAACATCATCATCAACTACAACAACATCATCCTCATTTATTATGACATCATCATCATGTAGGGGCTACTCCATAACATCGTCAAATCCATCGTCTCCCACCTTCGGAAGTGGGTCGTCCTCAGCTATTGTTGGGTCCAAATCTAAGCCAGGGTCCTCTGGTACTAGGACCTGTCCTAGCAACACATCAAACTGCTCAACTAATGCAGGATCTATCATCCAACCAGCGACCTCTAGTGCGACCAGAACTAGTGTGGCGTCTCCTAACAACTGCTGATCCCTCTGGTCAAGGATCTGCTGCCACATAGCCTCTAATGTATCCTTGTCCATAACTGGGGAAATCTAAATCCCAAAATGGGATGTTGCCTCAACCCCTATCCTACTATCACTAACCGTCGGGCCTGGGACATACTCACATATCATCATAGGGTCGTCTTGCTGTGAGGTTGGGTCTATTCTTAACATATCAAGATAATGGTCAGAACTACTGTCCATGTCGCTATCAGGGTACTCAGTCTGATCCTCAATTGGGGTGGAATATAATGTAATCTCAATTTCCCTAATGGTTACTCGAGTTATTGGAAATATATATGATTGAATTCTCTATTAATGCTACCCAAGGAAGAAACTAAGCAAGATATTGTCGAACACTTAGCTGTTTACTACCCTAAAATTAAAATTTTAAAGCTTATGGGTCATCCAAATCCCATATTTAAAAATCATCATTAACTTAACCAAAATGATTCAAGTTATGTGTTTATACCCAAATTTCTTTTCCCAAAGTTTTCAAAATTCCGTTAAGGGTTTATCTATCAACCAAGAATCATATACATGGTTAAAGGTCCTAATCGGGTCATCCTAATTTCTAACAAACGAATCCAGAAATCATTCTTATACAAAATGGTTAATAAACTTTACTTAAATTTTAATGCAATTCCAGTATTTCCATAACTACCATTTAAATAATCTTATGCTTAAGTTATTCATCCAATTTCATTCATACCAAACAAATATTAATACTTAGGATTTTAAGTTCACAAATTTCATTAAAAACTCGTTGATTTTAATAAGGAAAGACGCTCTCTCAAACGTAATACTCCGGAATCTCATTCTAGGGTATTTCTAACCCTATCTCTAATGAGATATTGTAATCTCTGATGAGTTCTATTTTTTTTTGTTCAAATATGTCGTACCCCATAGCTTTGTATAAACCAAAGCTCTGATACCAACTGTAACGACCCACCTTTTTGCCCGATTTTCGCCGGTAATTAAACCAACTTAAATCGTTCACAAAGACGGATAGTTATGGGTACTTGCATATTCGAACAAAAATAACAGAACTATTATTTCATTTCATTGATTACATCAGAGATTACAAAGAATATCAGAGTACCATATTTGCTCAGCGGAAGTCCAATGCTCTCAGCGGAAGAAGAAAAACATCAACACAAGACTCTAGCTTCAAAAGTCTGAATCCAGCTCTAAAATCTAAACCTGCAAACTAAACTACTAGCTGCCCATGCAAAATATGGGCACCCAGAGTTCAGATAAGGGAACAATAAATTCCAGGTCAGTCGTGGGACTGGTGTGAGAATTCAAAATAGTTTTTTATTAGAATTCATTCTAAAGTTGGGAAATTCATCGGACCACGCCGCTAACGCGGAACGGGTTAATTCCATATGAATTCCCGTGCATAGAAGTTCGCTATGACTTTTGAAAAAAAAAATGAAGCTATTATAAGCTCGTCCCACATCACACAATGCAAGCGCACACTAGATGGGCGAGTTTTATCTTACGATAACCAAACGTGCTTTCATACGTGAAAATCCTCTTCTAATACTATCATATAATGTGGAAAAACAAATTCGCAAGTAAATGTATTAATCCTAGACGGCATAATACCATTAATATTATGTCGCCATATATATATACAAACCAAAACCGTATGGCTCGTATTGGACATTGGATTTCCAACTTGATGATTCCTGGCACGAAAGATCAATCAGGGATACAAAATGAAGTGCCTCAATGGCTTTTTCATCCATACGCGGACACCAACTAAACATCGTCAGGGCAGATCAACGGTTTTCGACCAGACACGGCCCCCCGAACATACCCAACTTCCCCAGGTTCATAAGTGGTTTCCCACTGCTGTACAGTTTCATCGTCAATTCATATATAAGTATAAAACCTAACCGCCAGTTTCTCATCAATCCGGGATGTGAGGTTTGTCGATGTCGCGTCATACACAAAGCGATGCTTCGATAAGCCATTCTTTGATCATCACTAGCTCGTTTCATAACTCGGGTATGCCACATTGACAATTCACGACATATCACTGATTTAAATCAATGCATACCTTCTAAGTTCATATGACTTAGAGACGGGGATAATATATTGCCACAAATCCGATATACATTAACGGAAATCAATGCTATGCAGTCAATTTCAATGTCAGACACACCATCTATACAAGTCCGTCCTGGGTCTGAACGGAACGAAATCCGAAAGTTCTCCCCATACGTTCGTACTTTCTGCCACTACGGTAATAGGGGCATCTCTCTACTGTAGCTAAAGAAACCAATCAGCAGATAGCCCGTTCGATTGTGAAGAACCACGGTCTTCATTCGTCGATTCCAAGTCTTTAATTTGCTTCATGCGGCGTATTATTACTTGGAATGGTTTTCGAATCCATATCTGATCCCGGACTTTCCAAGTAATAAGCGTATTTAAAATTAATAGCTATGGACCACACGAGTTTCTCAATTCAAATCTCCTTTCCAAATAATGTCGTTTTACTTCGAATTAAGGTTGGATTCAATTCTGGAAATCCGTTATCGTTTTAACCCTTATTCAATTTCCAAACCTTATATTTCAAAACAATCTTCATTGATTTGTCGTTATGTCGAACTACCAATATTTATTTGGATTTGAATAATTTATTTCAAATATAAGTTTAAATAGAATTTTTTCGACTTATATTTGATATTGATTCACCAATTCAGGCAACACAATCAGAATCTGGATATGGATATGTTACGATATTTCTGATCGTATTTGTCTGCTCCTATAAATCCATATCGAATATCAGACGACAATTTCTATCCAAAATGCATTCCCTCTTCAATTCAAATCTTATTTCAATTCCGTATCATATATTTAAATTCTTTTATATCTTCATTTTCATTTCAGATATCATATCTACTTTGCAAAATTCACCTTTTCCTATCGATGGGAAAATCTCTTGAAATCTTTTGATTCAAAATACCACCACGCTTCTGCTACGCACACTGATTTGGCGTATCCAAGTTCAATCTAGTATTGTTTCAAGTATTAACATTAGAATGTATTTCAAATTCTTTGAGACCAAATACCCAAGTATATATATTCTATTTCCAAATCTTCTTGCATACGATGGATTCAGTATTTTAACTACTATGTAAGTTTATTTATCAACATAGTATTTGGGACAAAAATCAAACTTGAGAACATAATTGTTGAAATCTTTTCAAATATTATATTTTGATTCCCAATTCAAAATAATTTTTTCCTTATTATCCAGTTAGTCCAAAAATCATTTCATATTACAAATCTTCATTTCAAATGAAATAGGGATCTTTATGCTTTTTAAACCTCGTTCCATTACTATTCATGGAATCGAATATTCATATAAAAATTCATTTCTTTCAATTTGCCAGATTCTTTATAACATACTTTATTAAATATTTAATAATTATTCCAAACTTGTCCAAATCCATAATCTCAACATAAACATAAAAATCAATTTTTTTTTTCGAATTCTTCATATCACTTTGATTTAACTTATTATAATAATATGCTGATCTCATTCAAACCTTTCAAACAACTAAAGTTGTCATAATAAATTTCACAAAATCGACCGTTACAATGGTATATCCAAATCAATGTTGAATATCATTTCAAATCCTTATCATATATTTACATAACAACTAAACGGTCTAAATTTTCCCCCATTCGAATAAATTTTAATCAATTAAATTCTAAATAGTTGTTAACAAATTTTAATTTAAAACTACATTCCAAAATTTTTATTTTTATGGAAAGGGGATTTAAATTTGTCACACGTGCAGTTCCACTACTATGGTGTATGTGATTTTCTCAATCAAATTTAACTAACAAGTCTGATCACATCAACAGTCATGAATCCATTCATCACAATAATATACACAACTAAACAATGGTGCGCAAGGCGTTACTACGAATAACGCTTGGTGTATAAAGTGTTACAACTTCATAACATCCATCAACAATCACAACAACTAAATAATTAATTCACTGTGCGTAGAGCGTTACAGTCCGTAACGCTTTGTGTTTACGGTGTTTTAACTGCATAAATATTTATCGAACAACTAGTGGCAATCATCCATAACAATTCATAGCGAATTATAATTAAAACTAATTATAATTAATCAAAATATCTAATTTAAATTAGAATTCTCACCCTTTCGTGGCTTTCCAAAAATTCCTAGAATCGAACAATACGGTAGCCAATGGACATAAGTGGACGTAAGTAAACCATTTCCTTTGTTTATGTTAACGCTCCTACTGCCAAAGATCACACGAACTCTCGCATGCAAATTCCTTGTTCAAGTCGTCAGTGACATGCTAACTTTCTTTTCCCAACTCACGTACTCACGTGTATATATACAGAAATATATACACTTCAAAAAGAAACAAGAACCCAAGCTTGGTCAGTCGAGAACTCACGTGCACTTTCTACACGATTTTTTTTCTTTTTATATGAAGAACGAGGACTATCTAAATGAGAGGAGAGACGCGGGTTGAAGCGAGTGGTGGACTGAGAACGGAAGTGGGGTGGTGTTGTAGCCGTGAATAGCTGACTGTTTGAGGTAGGGGTCTCGGCTGTTTTGCTGAGAAGGGAGAGAGAGTGATGGGGTGAGGACTGGAGTGAGGTGGACTGATAGATGGGCGGTGGTGCCGGATGGCTGCGGAAGAACTGGAAGGCCAAGCAAGCAGAGTGGTGCGAAACAGTGAGGAGGAGGAAAGATGTGGTCACATTGAGGGAAGTGCGGTCTGTGGAGGAGTGCTGCAGTTGCGGTGAGGGAGGACTGGGAGTGGATGGACTGTTTTAAGTGGGTAGTGGCTGCTATGTTGGAGGTCAGTGCAGTGGAAGGCGGACGGAAAGTGGACGGACGAGCTGAGAGTGGCGGACTTGAGCTGAAGGGAAAGGAGAAAAGGCGGATGGGTTTGGAGAAGTTTTGGCGTGAGGGTTTAAGTGGTGCAGCAGGCTGATTTTCAAAGAGAGTAAGAGGTGAGCTGGAGTAGGAAAAGGCGGACGTTGGTCTTGGTGAAGTGTCAGGTTGGTTTGGGCGGTGAAGTGTTGGTGGCAGGAAATGGCACGGTGGAGTTTGGTTTTAAAATGAAGAGGAGAGACGCAAATAGGAGAAAGAGAAAGAATGGCGTGCTGAGATAAGAAATGGAGATGGTGTCAAAATGTGGTGCATGAGAATACAAGGGTGCGGACTGTTTTATACATGTAGGTGGGGTAGTTTTGTCTTTACAACTGTTGACACTTGTCTACATTATATTTTCTTTTCCATGCGTTATTACACATGGAAGACACATGCTTTAAGTTAACTCCCTCCTAGTTGCATGCTAGAAAAATAATAATGTATTTGTTAATTATAAATTTCTAATTTATAGTAACACCTTTGGTAACACATATATATGAAGTAATATTGTATATATTAAAATATAAAGTGACGCTATACGTCATATAGAAATATTTCTATGAAATTTATCAAAATTGATTCTTATAAAATGTACAAAATTTTATAAATGTTATATGCTGAACTAATATTTCTTGTAATCAATAGTTAAATTATTTTATAAAGGTTTATATCTTTGAATTGTAAATATAATTATAACTAAGATTTTAAACCTATATGAAATCTCATGTTAAAAAAACCATACTCTACAAAGTATATTAGTATCGCTATAGGTAATCAAATCTAAATTGCTTAACAAATATAAAATAGAATAACTATCTTTTTAAATATGTTATTATTATATATACCCTTACATACAACCTTTAAAATAGCTTTGCATTACAGAATCTATCCCAAATATTCGAAATTCATAAACCCTATATATATCAAAATAATATTACTTAAAAATATAAAAATCGTTATATCTTAAATATAAAATTTTAAATACTCAAAAGATATTTGTCTAAATCCAATGTACTATATAGATAACATTTTTTTTTCATACAAGAATTCTTTATAATCCTCAAAATTAAAATAGCTTTTAAAATAAGTTTTTTTATAAAATAAAATTACTTATTCAAGACTAATAAAAAGAATTCTCAATATTTAAAGCCTATAAATTTCAAAATTACATATAGAAAATTCTAAATTAACTTGGTAAAATATTGGGTTGTTACAAAACATTTTCCATAAACAATGAGATAGCTTGCTTCGCAGTTGGAGCTCAAATTATTTTTAGTACTTCTAATTAGTTATACCATGGTAGCCAAATATTCAATCTCATTACAGACATTGTTGGCAACGATGGAGGTTTCCACATCACTGTCTTTCGAAGAAAGAATTGGTGATGACGAAAGAAACCTTCCGTGAAACTGTTTCTAATGGAGATTCATCAAACATTGTCTAGATTATAAAGTGGGTAAGTAAAAATATAGAAAGTAAATCCATGGAAAATCACACAAGAACAACAAGATGAATCAAAGATGATGCAGTCCCCATAGATGGTTAAGTCATCGATCAAATTAAAGACCGATTTCCGCATCACAGGAGAAATCTAGTCTAACTTCCCATTCTTGAAATAATGTGCTAAATAAATTACGTACACACACGGGTAATTTGGACATAGATTATCCAACTTTAAAACATGACATCTGGGGAAAAGAGACCTGCTGCTAAATCTCCAAGTCCGTTATACAAAAGATCGGTCAAGTCTGTGTACAACACGGATACCTCTGAAAACTTGGGAGATTCTCCTAAAAAATACAATCATATAACAGCTTTACTTTCACCATTGAAATAACAATTACCATCACTGTAAATCTACTACAATTAGACAGCGTAAAGGTGGATGTAGTAGGAGAAACAATCCCCTCCAAAAAATCTCGAAGCAAAGGACTGGTGCAATCCCTACTGCTATGACAAGTACTTTTAGCCCTAAAGCAGCGGAACCTTATGCTCATTTAGATTCAACTAAATGGTCTCTCTAGGTATGAGACCCAAATGGCATAAGGAAGATCAGATAGTGAAAGTAGATGTTGCGGGCTAAGAAATGGTCGAAGAGAAGAAATGAGGTTTAGAACTTAGAGTAATAGTGGGACGAGATCTATTGCACAAATTAGCACGGAAAAAGAGGATATGAGGTGGCTACAAAAAAGAGAGAGAAAATAAGGATATGATTTGTAACAACCCGTATTTTCAATAACCAGTTATAACATAAATGGAGGCAGAATTTAATTCAAAAATCTGAATCAAGGGAAACGGGCTATGCCATTGCGTTCGTCTCGGAAAAATACGCGAAATAGAGTCCGAGTTTTCGAAAATCGGAGTCCGTATGACCCAGTTAAGGCCCATTGAAGTTTTCAGAAATTTCCATGTCAAAAACAGATTTAAATTTTAAATTAAAAAGCAAGGGTTATGGCAAACTGGCGCAGGCGGGAAAATTCCCGCCAGGACCCGCATGTCGACAGGGATGTCGACAGGGTCCCTAGGGTGTCGACAGCCCTGTCGACAGGGGGTGGCCGGGCTGTTTGGCCTGGTGCACCATTTCTGATTTGGGCTTGGTCTTGTGGCTTGGTTCTAGAGAATTCCGAAATCTGATGGACCTAATTGAATCTAGGGTTAATCCTATGGTCTAAATCACTAGCCTAATCTATAAATAAGACCCTAACCTACCCTAAATCATTCATTATTCATTCTAGCAACAAAACTATGGCAAAATCAAAACTCTCATGGCCTTCACTCTCTTCATACAATTCCTAAATTAATTCCTAAGTGATTTTCCATGCATACAAGTATATTTGGGCTTGTATGATCCTCCTTAGCTTGCATTAAAGGCTTGTTTCTCTATTGGCATCATAAAGGAGGAGTCTTGATCAAGTTTGCTTGCATTTGGGGGTTTTAATTAGTTGCATAAGGGGTTTCTTACATTTGCTATACTCATTTGAGTCCGCATAAGCATTGTAAGCCCTCTTACCTTCATTTTAGAAACTCTAAAGTTAAAATGTGATGAAAGTTGGGATTTTTGCAAGTTTATTTAGTTATGCATGTTTATGCATGTTCACTAAGCCATGATTTGCAAGTTCATTGAGTTATGCATGTTCACTATGCCATAATTTGCAAGTTCATTGAGTTATGCATGTTCACTATGCCATGATTTGCAAGTTTATTGAGTTATGCATGTTTATACAAGTTCACAAAGCCATGACTTGCAAGTTTATTGAGTTATGCATGTGTATGCAAGTTCACTATGCCATGTTATGCATGTTTAATAAGTTATGCATGCTTATGCAAGTTTAAAATGACAAGTTGTGCATGTTTGACAAGTTATGCATGTTTATGCAAGTTCCCTATGCCATGTTAGGCAAGTTTAACATGTTATGCATGTTTATGGTAATATGCAAGTTCACTATGCTAAGTTATGCAAGTCTAACATGTTATGCATGTGTGTTGTGATAAGCAAGTTCATCATGTATGTTGTGCCAAGTTCCCTCTTCCTATCCTTTATGCGTTATTACGAATATTAAGCGATAGAATGACGTTGGGGGGTTTGGGTAAACTTAAAATACATGAAATATAAGATTGGGAATTTACCTATTAAGTTAGGTCTACCCCTTGGGAATTTACCTATTAAGTTAGGTCTACCCAAGTATTTGTTGACTTGTAATTATGTTTTGGAATAAAGTGGACATGACACTTCGAAAACATAAGTGTGGCCAACTCGAGGTTGGGTTGAGTTTGTAGCGTAATTCTACCCGGAATCTACCGGCTTAACTAGTTGCTACAAACAATAGGACCCAATGTGAGAAGTTGGTCATGTGGTGCCAAGACCCGAGGTTGGACCAAGTTGTGGTGTAATGCTACCCGGACCCGCCCGGCTTAACTAGTAACCGCAACAAAGTCTAATGTGAGAGGTTAAGGTGCATTAAATTAATTAATGCCTCATGATTAGGGTTAAGTCAGGGTCCACTAATACTTAACCAATTTGGGGATTCGAGGGATTGAAATGGGGTTAAGTTGTGAACTGTTGGTTACACTTAACCAATTTAATCCATTTGGGGATTAGAGGGATTGAAATAGGGTTAAGTGTGAACTGTTGGTTACACTTAACCAATTTAATCCATTTGGGGGTTCGGGGGATTGAAATGGGGTTAAGTTGTGAACTGTCGGTTACACTTAACCAATTTAATCCATGATTAGTGAAGGGTTAAATCGCACTTAACCCTCTTAGGAAACCCTAGCAACGGGTCTGTTCCGGCAGTAATCCCAGTTTGGTATCATCACAACCCTAGAGGACTAGGCTAGGGCGGGGCACGATTACTGGACGGATGTAAGCGACTAAAGCGATGGCCGAGTGGTACAGCGATGCGGGTCCAGGCGGGCTACGGACGTGCACTTAGTCCGGTATTGGACAAACTCGAGGCACGGGTACCAGTAGGTTTGGGCTGTGCATTATTGCTTAAGTGTCTGGGGTTGACACCCGAGGGCTTGATACACCCGAAGGTGGACCCAGCACAGTCAGACTACATCCATATGTGGGCCGTATGGACACCAACACTTGACGTGTTAGGCTTATAGGGAGCCGATCGACTAGACCGTTTGGTTGGACCTGATATTAAGGTCACTTCATGTTATTGGGTCAAAGCTTGGGCCAAGGGATCAATACCTGTTATGTTGGTTTGCTAGTACACCATGGTGCAAAAACTTAACTTTGTTTATGCGATGACACCTCTATCTATCTTGTAGTTGATTTATCATGCTAGTATGTTGTTATTTATGATCATCTCAGTTTCCATCATGATGTTAACTTTATTAGTTTATAGACTGATCGTAGCAGGGCTTACTCAGTCTTTTTGACTGACCTGTTTTCTTTCGCCTCTTTTCTTCCGTTTCCCCCCCCAGGTTCTCAGGGAGGGAATACTGGAGCCTAGCTTGGATTTTAGCTGCTTCCTTGGATAGCTCAAGTATGCTTTGGACTTGAGCCGCTATGGTTTATCACTCTTATTTGGGAATAGTACTTATGTATTTCAGTTTATCAGATGATGTATTTATCTAGACTTGTAATTTTGGGAAATTGACATTTTGATGTACCAGACTTGTGGTTTGAAATGGTTTAAAAATCTTCCGCTGTTTTATCTACTTACTCTGTTTATTTACATATATATATGTCATGTCCTGCCTTGCTATATCATTATGCATGTTTACCTTGTTTTAAAACGCCCCACTAAAGTCAGAGTTGCTTGCAAGAGCCACCCTGGCGGAGGTGGGGTGTTACATTTGGTATCAGAGCATATGGTTTACGAGAAGGGATAAAAAGGTTTTTAAAACTTTTGAAAAACTATTTTCAAAACCAAGCATAAATTATTTTCCAAAGAAAAGTCTAGTTATTTTTAAAAGGCTATTCCCCAAAGGCCATTAGCACTATCCTTTGACTCCTCATTTGAACTCTTTTCTTTTCGTTTCCAGCATGTCTGATAATCTCATCTTGCCCGAAGGGGTAACAATACCCGATTGGCTTCGTCGGTACTTGGAAGTCACGGCATCGGTCCCGGGTGTCTCTAATGTTGTCTTTCCAGTCAAGGCCGCTGTTCCTCCTCCCCCTTCCGTAGCTGATGTTCCTCTCCTCCCTCAGCCTCCACAAGCGGATTTTGCGGAAACTTGTAAGAACTTTAAGATGATGGGTGGCAAGAATTTTAGTGGAACAGAGACTTTTGTAGAGGCAAGGAATTGGTTGAAAGAGACCAAAGATCTTTTAGCCACCTTTGATATAGGTGACCGCAGGAAGGTTTTATTAGCAGTATGGTTGCTAAAGGAAGAAGCTGCATGTTGGTGGGTAGTCACCACCGCTACTAGGCCAATTGAGACTTGGGATGACTTTAGAGGAAGGTTTGGACTGAGGTTCTTATCTCTAAGGCAAGGGGACATGACTATTGGGGAATACATAGATAAGTTTAATCAACTGGCTCGGGTCAATTTAGACTTGGTTAATACAGCTCAGAAGAAGGCCCTACACTTTGCTCTAGGATTAAACGAGCCATTACATGGTTTGGCCTTGTCTCATATACCCTTGGGGGCGACTTTCGAGAATTTGGTGAATATGACCCTACTTCAAGAAGAAGATAACAATGACAAGAAAGAGGTCAAGACGAATGAGTCTCAAGGCAAGAGGGTAAATTCCGGGAAACGAGGCAAGAATAACAACAACCGCAAGGACAAGCCAAGAGAGAATAGGAAATGCAACTTCTTTGGTAAAGTTGGACATATATCCAGGGAATGTAGGAAGAAGAAGAGAAAGCAGGGCGAATGCTTTCATTGTGGTGAGTTTGGACATCTCAGCAAGGATTGCCCAAGGAAACAAGGGCAAGGTCAGACTCAGTATACAGGACTATCTGGAGGGCGAATTCATCCCCTCAACACCGTTCTTCCAGCTCATGATAGAGGTGGCATTTCTGTTGAAAATCTGGTTTACAATTTCTGATTTTCCCTGTTCGTACTTTGTTTGACTCTGGCACATCGCATAGTTTTATTTCATCTGATCTAGTTGAAAGTTTGCACCTAAGTACTAGTCTAGTTGATGATCCCGTATGTGTTTCAAATCCAATTGGGGGGTTCTGCCCGTTTGTCTGTGGTCTGAGTGGATTTGAAAATTTCTATCTTGAGTATAGAATTCTCGTGGGATGTTTATATTCTCGGTTTCAGGGGATATGGGTTGGTTTTGGGCATGGAATGGTTGTCCTGTTTTGGAGCCATTCTTGGTTTTTGTATATAGGGTTGTGAGGCTCATGACTCGCCTCGGTGGTACCCTAGAAATTTCCAGCAACCCTATGGGTCCCGTCATGTTATGTTATCTTGAATCCCTCAACTCGTCTATCGATAGTTTGCAATCTGTGGGTGTGGTCCGAGAATATCCTGATATCTTGGGGAAAAGAAAAAGGGGTTACCCCTAGACGTGGGATAGATTTCCGCATTATCTGGTTGGTGATACCAAGCCAGTTTCGTGGCCGGTTAGGCACGTGACCTCACGAAATGAGAGTTAAGAAAGCATGTCAAGGAGTTGCTTGAGAAGAACTTCCTGAGACGAAGCATTTTCGAGTAGGGTGCTCCAGTAGTATTCGTTACTGATGTGGACAGTTTGTTTCGCTTATGTGTTGATTATCGTGAGAGGAATAGATAACCGTTACCAAGGATCAATGATTTGTTTGATCAGCTTGTAGGAGCATCTGTTTTCTTTTGATCTAGCTACCGGATTCCATCAGCTTAGGATGGCTGAGGATGGAATTGACAAGACTGCGTTTAGGACTCTAGATGGGTTTTAGAATGGCTAGTCATACTATTTGGTTTGACTAATGCACCCGCATATTACGTAAACTGGATGGGTAGGGTGTTTAGGGAGTCCTTGAACAAGTTTGTCATGGTCGTCATAGACGTTATTTTGATCTCCTCAAAAGAACGAGGAAGAACATGCTATACATCTCAAGGAGGAGATGGATACGCTTAGAGCCACCAGTTGAAGGTCAAGTTCTCCAAATGTCACTTTGGAGGAAAGAAGTTGGATTTCTTGGGCACATAGTTCCAAAGTAAGGCTTAGCGGTGGATTCCGCTAAAGTGGTTGCGGTTTAAGACCGGAAAACTCTGAGGAGGGCAAGTGAAGTAAGAAGCCTCCTCCGTTTGGCTAGTTAGTTAGCATTCCCGGAGCTTAGACTTACTCTTCTGGATCAAGAAGGGGGTTTCACAGGAAGAAGACCCGCAGTTGGTCAAGAACATGGACCAGTCGATTCGAGGCGAGATGTTAAGTCACCTCGCTAGATATATTATAGATAACAAGGGATGACTAAGGCGCGATGAGAGATTATGTGTTCCTCAAGTAAAAGACCTGGTAAAGAAGGTTCTTGAAAATGCGCATCACTCGAGGAGGTGGCCGAGTTGGTCTCAGGATGCATGTTGTGCCACCAGGTTAAGGCCAAGTCATAGAAGCCCAGTGGGCCATTACCTCTATTGGGGGTTCCGCAAGGGAAGTGTGAAAACATCTCGATAGATTATGTAGATGGACTACCTAGATCAAAGAAAGGGAATACGGGTATGTGGGTCATAATAGGTAGACTCACGAAGAGTGCTCATTTCAGTCCGGTGAAGAGCAAGAGGACTGCGTCATGGTTAGCAACGGTTTACCATAAAAAAGTTGGCCAGTTTTGAAATAGCCTACAGGAAGCCAGGGGTAGGCAACTGAATCTAGGTATGGTCTATAGGCGGATGGTTCATTTCAATTAAGCCTGAGTTATAGAAAATCACGTTTATAGGGCAATTGGCAACGTGGATTGGTATTTTCAAGAGAAAGTTCTGCTGCGTGGAATACTTTATAGTAAGTAGACGAGATCCAGGGTTCACTAGTGAATTTTGGAGAGCTTGCATGAAATCATGAGGTTACATTTAAGTTTAACCCAGGTATGCAGAAAGAAGAATAAGTGGAAAAGGGAGACGAGAGGCGACGAGTTCCAACTCGAATTTGGGAAATAGGAGTTAGGAAGCCAAGAAATCATGAAGTAAAAGACGGTCAAAGCACAGTGGAGTTAAGCTCAAGGAAACGTGACTAAGAAGAGTAAAGACTAGATACGCGCATCATATCTCTTTTTTTAAGAGTGCATCCTTGATCCTTGTTTTCCTGTGGAGCTTGCTTGCAAGTTATCTTTTGTATATATCCTCTCGGTCCCATTCTCGATCTCATTTCTGTTGTAAACTCCATAAGCGGGTTATGACTCATCGGTTAGTACTATATGTCAGAGTTTGAATGGATTTCTTGTAATCCAAAAAGGAGTTTATCTTGCAAAGATCTCTTTTTAGCATATTTCTCTGTCCATGTTTATCTAGTTTATCGTGTTTATCTTGTCATGAGAACCTTAGGTAGAAACCCTTTGGTTGAAACATGTTTTTGAAACATGTTATGCTTGATGGTTGCAAGTGGTTGCAAGTGTTTGCAAGTGGTTGCTCGTGGATGCATTATACACGATTAGGCACTAGATCGGCTCACACACTCCTCATATTGCATATGCATGAGTGTTTATGCTTATTCATGGATGAAAATTGTGTGTTATCACATGGATGTTTCATATGGGTGTATGTTATGTGCACACATATAGATGATATACATTATGTTAGGAATTGCATACATATGGATTCATTTCACTAACATAATTCGCATTGATGATATTTGCATTAGATAAGTACATATACACACACCTCTGCATATGTTCATCCAGCATTTAGAATCTTGTAAGGACAATGGTTGCTCGTGGGTGATGTTTTGAGTAGATGGATGATTGGATGGTAGGATACGTTCTTCCTAACTTGAAGATTTCGGGGATGAAATCCTTTAAGAAGGGGAGAATGTAACAACCCGTATTTTCAATAACCAGTTATAACATAAATGGAGGCAGAATTTAATTCAAAAATCTGAATCAAGGGAAACGGGCTATGCCATTGCGTTCGTCTCGGAAAAATACGCGAAATAGAGTCCGAGTTTTCGAAAATCGGAGTCCGTATGACCCAGTTAAGGCCCATTGAAGTTTTCAGAAATTTCCATGTCAAAAACAGATTTAAATTTTAAATCAAAAAGCAAGGGTTAGGGCAAACTGGCGCAGGCGGGAAAATTCCCGCCAGGACCCGCATGTCGACAGGGATGTCGACAGGGTCCCTAGGGTGTCGACAGCCCTGTCGACAGGGGGTGGCCGGGCTGTTTGGCCTGGTGCACCATTTCTGATTTGGGCTTGGTCTTGTGGATTGGTTCTAGAGAATTCCGAAATCTGATGGACCTAATTGAATCTAGGGTTAATCCTATGATCTAAATCACTAGCCTAATCTAAAAATAAGACCCTAACCTACCCTAAATCATTCATTATTCATTCTAGCAACAAAACTATGGCAAAATCAAAACTCTCATGGCCTCCACTCTCTTAATACAATTCCTAAATTAATTCCTAAGTGATTTTCCATGCATACAAGTATATTTGGGCTTGTATGATCCTCCTTAGCTTGCATTAAAGGCTTGTTTCTCTATTGGCATCATAAAGGAGGAGTCTTGATCAAGTTTTCTTGCATTTGGGGGTTTTAATTAGTTGCATAAGGGGTTTCTTACATTTTCTATACTCATTTGAGTCCGCATAAGCATTGTAAGCCCTCTTACCTTCATTTTAGAAACTCTAAAGTTAAAATGTGATGAAAGTTGGGATTTTTGCAAGTTTATTTAGTTATGCATGTTTATGCATGTTACTAAGCCATGATTTGCAAGTTCATTGAGTTATGCATGTTCACTATGCCATGATTTGCAAGTTCATTGAGTTATGCATGTTCACTATGCCATGATTTGCAAGTTTATTGAGTTATGCATGTTTATGCAAGTTCACCAAGCCATGACTTGCAAGTTTATTGAGTTATGCATGTGTATGCAAGTTCACTATGCCATGTTATGCATGTTTAATAAGTTATGCATGCTTATGCAAGTTTAAAATGACAAGTTGTGCATGTTTGACAAGTTATGCATGTTTATGAAAGTTCCCTATGCCATGTTAGACAAGTTTAACATGTTATGCATGTTTATGGTAATATGCAAGTTCACTATGCTAAGTTATGCAAGTCTAACATGTTATGCATGTGTGTTGTGATAAGCAAGTTCATCATGTATGTTGTGCCAAGTTCCCTCTTCCTATCCTTTATGCGTTATTACGAATATGTAAGCGATAGAATGACGTTGGGGGGTTTGGGTAAACTTAAAATACATGAAATATAAGATTGGGAATTTACCTATTAAGTTAGGTCTACCCCTTGGGAATTTACCTATTAAGTTAGGTCTACCCAAGTATTTGTTGACTTGTAATTATGTTTTGGAATAAAGTGGACATGACACTTCGAAAACATAAGTGTGGCCAACTCGAGGTTGGGTTGAGTTTGTAGCGTAATTCTACCCGGAACCTACCGGCTTAACTAGTGGCTACAAACAATAGGACCCAATGTGAGAAGTTGGTCATGTGGTGCCAAGACCCGAGGTTGGACCAAGTTGTGGTGTAAAGCTTCCCGGACCCGCCCGGCTTAACTAGTAACCGCAACAAAGTCTAATGTGAGAGGTTAAGGTGCATTAAATTAATTAATGCCTCATGATTAGGGTTAAGTCAGGGTCCACTAATACTTAACCAATTTGGGGATTCGAGGGATTGAAATGGGGTTAAGTTATGAACTGTTGGTTACACTTAACCAATTTAATCCATTTGGGGATTAGAGGGATTGAAATAGGGTTAAGTGTGAACTGTTGGTTACACTTAACCAATTTAATCCATTTGGGGGTTCGGGGGATTGAAATGGGGTTAAGTTGTGAACTGTCGGTTACACTTAACCAATTTAATCCATGATTAGTGAAGGGTTAAATCGCACTTAACCCTCTTAGGAAACCCTAGCAACGGGTCTGTTCCGGCAGTAATCCCAGTTTGGTATCATCACAACCCTAGAGGACTAGGCTAGGGCGGGGCACGATTACTGGACGGATGTAAGCGACTAAAGCGATGGCCGAGTGGTACAGCGATGCGGGTCCAGGCGAGCTACGGACGTGCACTTAGTCCGGTATTGGACAAACTCGAGGCACGGGTACCAGTAGGTTTGGGCTGTGCAATATTGCTTAAGTGTCTGGGGTTGACACCCGAGGGCTTGATACACCCAAAGGTGGACCCAGCACAGTCAGACTACATCCATATGTGGGCCGTATGGACACCAACACTTGACGTGTTAGGCTTATAGGGAGCCTATCGACTAGACCGTTTGGTTGGACCTGATATTAAGGTCACTTCATGTTATTGGGTCAATGCTTGGGCCAAGGGATCAATACCTGTTATGTTGGTTTGCTAGTACACCGTGGTGCAAAAACTTAACTTTGTTTATGCGATGACACCTCTATCTATCTTGTAGTTGATTTATCATGCCAGTATTTTGTTATTTATGATCATCTCAGTTTCCATCATGATGTTAACTTTATTAGTTTATAAACTGATCGTAGCATGGCTTACTCAGTCTTTTTGACTGACCTGTTTTCTTTCGCCTCTTTTCTTCCGTTTCCCCCCCCCCCCCAGGTTCTCAGGGAGGGAATACTGGAGCCTAGCTTGGATTTTAGCTGCTTCCTTGGATAGCTCAAGTATGCTTTGGACTTGAGCCGCTATGGTTTATCACTCTTATTTGGGAATAGTACTTATGTATTTCAGTTTATCAGATGATGTATTCATCTAGACTTGTAATTTTGGGAAATTGACATTTTGATGTACTAGACTTGTGGTTTGAAATGGTTTAAAAATCTTCCGCTGTTTTATCTACTTACTCTGTTTATTTACATATATATATATATATATATATATATGTCATGTCCTGCCTTGCTATATCATTATGCATGTTTACCTTGTTTTAAAATGCCCCACTAAAGTCAGAGTTGCTTGCAAGAGCCACGCTGGTGGAGGTGGGGTGTTACATGATTCGACTAGATGAGGAATGAGAGATAAAGGAAAGAAGTTTAGTGAGAGGAATTTGGATGCAACTTTTACGTTAGTTTCTGAGGTTTAGGTTTTACCAAAACTCACCAACCAGTTGACCACTCTAGGTTTAACGCTAGACGGTCAATTACTAAATGGGTTTTGGACATAGATTGAACCTAGACCCTATTAGGAGGGGAGTAAAAATATTAATCGTTCTGCATCATCCCATAAGAAGTGACGCGATCCAAAAATACTTGTCCATATTACAGAAGTATTTATACACCTCTATTCGATTCCAAACCGTCCTCGAAAGATCCAAAGTAATCTAAAAACGATTGCGACCATAAAACATCTCGAGAATACCTAAAAATATTTTAGCTAGTATTACGTACTAAATTTATGTGAAATTATCCCTTTATCAAGCTGATAAATCAACCAAAGAATTAAGAAGTAAATACTCTAAGTTGGACAAAAAATTTCTATAGTTCATTCAAGAGAAAAATTTAGAAAACCTTTTCGAAATTCAACTTTGTTTATAACCTAAGTTTCTTAATGCTATACATACATATATATTATTACCACTTTTGAAATCAAATATCGTTTTATTTAAAAAACAAATTTTCTAGGAAACTAATTTAAAATATTTGAAACCCTTTCTTTTTCAAAACAAGTTTAAAAATAAAATTTCGCCTGACTATAAGACAAAGAATGTGACGACCACACATAGCCCCCGCACTAAACAAGAGGAATAATGCGCTGAAAGACGTGCCAGGCAGCTATGGATGATCATCAAGGTATGATACACAAGCGGAACCTGTCATAGAACTCAAAGCGCAAGGATAAAATATAATAGAACATATACAACAGGTATTATTAGTAAAGCAGAAAACGCTAAACTTTCATAAAATTAGAAAGTAATATCCATACACTAGGATTACAACAATAGTGTTTATACAATATTGCCTCACTATAGCACTCAAATAAGAATAACAAATGACGGAAATCCAAATACTATATAGTAGAAAAGATAGTACGCTAGCGTCCTGCTCGCCTCCGAACTGCAACATCGTCCACACAAAGCTATCACCTGTCACCTGCCACCTAGTCTGCCCATCAACAATCGGATGAACAACCCAAGGTAATAAGAGGGAAACAAAAAACCTTTAGTCAGACAACAGTCTTAGTGAGCGATAAAACAGCCAACTAACATCATCAATAAAGTATATGAGAATGGGTAAATAAACAAACTAATCTACCCACAACACCGGAGAATAACTCAACTCCTGTCATCCCCACATCGGATAGTGATAGCCTTCACATCAACCATTCACCCATGGAAACTAGAACAACCGTTTATTTATGGCAATCAGAAGTAACCGATAATAACACTCATAGCATCCAAATTATATATCTCACGTAAACCATCTTAATCAAATTCAATATTCCCCAAGCACAAGCCTCAGAGGCCTAAACCAATATTAGACAAGCACCCGAGGGACATCACCTTCGGTGTTGGATAATCTACATGAGACAGTAAAAACAAAACATTCGGCATGCATGATAGACTCTGGCTATCACCGCCAATCCTGCTTTGAAACCATCGTTGATCTTATGACTGGCTAAACACTTTGCCATCAATTGTCAAGTGCCAATGGTAAACCCCAATTCTAGCTAAAACCCCACAAGCCATATGACAAAATGTGTCTAGGCCATACACAATGCCCAGGTTACTCGACCATACAACTAAATCGTGTAACCCCTGCTTTGAGCTCGCTAGAACCTACGATAACGATAATTCATAGGTGTAATGACCCGTATTGTCAGGGGTATTATAATTAATAAATTTAATTATATATATCATGATGTAGTGAATTAAATTGAGGTTTAAATAATATGGAATATTTAATTAAATTAAATAATTAAATAATTAAATAATATATTTAATTCGGAAATAATAAAATATATTGGCAATCACAATATTCTGTGAACTGGGTCGTCCCTTAGATTTAATTCAGCTTAGAGTTGAATTATATTGACGAATATATTCAATCGACGACAGTTTGAACGTATAATTATAATATAATTAAAATCGAGCTCGAAATGGCGCTGTAGTTCGTAAATTGGCGATTCGAACTTCAACTGAGTATACAGGGTTCGTTTTAAATCGGATTTCTGTGAAATAAGAAACGTGTGGAGCTGGTGGATTATATCTTTCTAGTGGAAGAGAAAAATCGGGATTTCATCGTGTAGATTTTGATTTACGTCCAAATCAAATTCCAGAAAAGTCGCTGTGAAATTCCTTTATAATTCGTAACGCTTTATATACGTTATAAAAGGATTTTTCAATGTAAATTGAATATCGATTCAACTAGGACTTGGGATATCGAGAATATAATTATTCTGGAGCTGTATGGTATTCCACTGTGAATATATACGATAATATAAATCTATTTATATTTAATTTAATTATATTTAAATATATTTATATATTTAAATGGGTCATTCAGAGCGTTAAAAATAGCCACTTTTGCAAACGAAGTCGGAATTCGACGAAACTAATTTTGTTAGATCCGCAATGTCAAATAGTTATTAGATTTCCAGTTTCGTGATTTTTAGAGTCACTGTGTGGCCGTACGGATTTTTAGAGTGGAAAACAGTCAGTATTTCGATGGTTAAAAATACGCTGTGTGAGCATACGGAGTTGGAATTCGACGAAACCAGTTTCGTTGGGACCGTAATGTCAAACTCTAGCAACATGTCAATTTTCGTGATTTTTAGGTATCGTGTGTGATCACACGGATTTTTAGAAGTCGGAAATGAATATAAAATAATAAAAATAAAATATCTAAAGATATCTAAAATATCTCAATCCCCTATATATACCCCCACAAACATCTCTAACCTATAACCAATTCACGGTCAAACGAAATGAAGCCGCCAACATGTTTTTCATTTCCTCTGTAATGTTCAATCCAAGAAAAATCCCAAACAAATAGGATAAAATTCCTAAAATCATGAAATCAGCTCCGTCGATCTTCATTAGCCAAGCGCTCCCTTCTGATACCGGTTTGGTGTTGTTCAAACTCATTTTGTTCGATGTCATCCTAGGACCGTTAGCCTAGGGTTTTAGTTTGTGGGTGATTAAAACACTGATGATTGTTTTGGTGGATGGAGTTGAGCTCGTGGTGGTGAGGACTAGCTTGTGGCGGAAGCTGGTGGTGTTTGGTGTTGATGAGCATCGATCGTCCGCTGTACCTGCTCGAGCTCGTGAACGAGAAGAAGGGTGCGGGCTTGTGGAAAATAGGGTGATGATGAAGAGATCGGAGGGGAGAGTTCGATGGCACTATTGGATTGTAGAACGGCGGAGCAAAGGAGGAGAACGAGGCGGTCAAAATGGTGGAAAATGGCTTGATGTTTTACAGGAGTTCACGGTTTATTTGGGGAAGATGGAAAAAGATCGGGTCTGTGTATGTTAAAATGGATATGAGCCTTGTGGATAGGGTGAGCCCATTCAAAAGTTTAAATCTTAGTTTTTAATTAATTTAAATATTGAATGAATTTGTAAATTGAATATCTCGACCATACGATATCAGATTGATGAACCATAAGTTGCGTTGGGACCGTATGGACGAGAGCTTCACAATGAAGCTGGCTGGAAGTGGATTGGGGCTCATATGAATTTACGGAGAAATAAATTGTTTGATTCAAATAAAATAACAGTTTATCGTTCTTTAACGATGAACTGCCAAAGTGAGTAAAACTCACCAACTCTGAACAGTTCTATATTCACAACGTATTATTAGAACTGTTAAATATTGTCTATTTGACTGTGTGTTGATTGTTTGATTGAAATACTAGTCAATTAGTGGAAATTATATATATATATATATATAAATATATATATATATAAACCGTTAAATATTTATATATTGATTCTGCTATCAGAATATTTCATATTGAACTGAAAGTGATGATAATCATATTGTGTAACATCTGTGGATGCAGGGAAACAGGTCAGGGGAATCCGACTGGATTCCTCAACAGTTATTTTATTTGTTTTTCATATAGTGAAATATATGATGTGATGTACAACCTGTTGTCGATTATATGGGTTTGGACAATATCAGTCATCGTGCTTTGATGTGTTGAATACCATAAAATATCGGAATGGGAAAAGGGAAATTTCAAAGTGATATTGAAAACAGAAATATTTATAAATTGGAATATTTATAAAGAGGGGATATTTAAAAAGGAAATAATTTCAAACCATTTTCTTTTTGAATGGAAAGGCCTGTGTGGCGGGTTTGGGGATTTTCCCGACGCTCCCGGTACAAAGGAGGTTATGGCGAATTTTTCTGGGAATTTAAGGAGTTAAAATATTTCAAGAATAAATGTGAAAAGGAAATATTTGTGAACCATTTACAAATATAATTAGAAAGGAAACGTTATAAAAAGGGGAAAATGTTATAAAGCAGAAACCGTTATAAAGAGGAAAACGTTATTAAAAGAAAATCATTTTTAAAGTGTAGAAGCGTTATTTAAAAGTAAATCTTTTCAAATGAATAAAACGTTGTTGAAAAGGAATTCTTTATAAAGTGAATAAAGTTAGTCGAATATGGTATTCGAAAAGAGTTAGTCGAATATGGTATTCGAAAAGAGTTAGTCGAATATGGTATTCGAAAAGAGTTAGTCGAATATGGTATTCGAAAAGAGTTAGTCGAATATGGTATTCGAAAAGAGTTAGTCGAATATGGTATTCGAAAAGAGTTAGTCGAATATGGTATTCAAAAAAAGCTAGTCAAATATGGTATTCGAAAGGAGATAGTCGAATATGGTATTCGAGAAGAGTTAATCAGTAGAGTTAACTAGTTAGAGTAAATCAGTTAGGGTTAACCAGTTCAGTAGAGTTAACCAGTTCAGTAGCATTAACCAGTTTAGTAGAGTTAACCAGTTCAGTTAGAGTTAACCAGTTCAGTAGAGTTAAGCAGTTCAGTAGAGTTAACCAGTTCAGTTAGAGTTAACCAGTTCAGTACAGTTAACCAGTTCAGTAGAGTTAACCAGTTCAGTAGAGTTAACCAGTTCAGTAGAGTTAACTAGTTCAGTTAGAGTTAACCAGTTCAGTAGAGTTAACCAGTTCAGTAGAGTTAACCAGTTCAGTAGAGTTAACCAGTTTAGTAGAGTTAACCAGTTCAGTAGAGTTAACCAGTTCAGTTAGAGTTAACCAGTTTAGTAGAGTTAACCAGTTCAGTTAGAGTGAACCAGTTCAGTAGAGTTAACCAGTTCAGTAGAGTTAACCAGTTCAGTTAGAGTTAACCAGTTCAGTAGAGTTAACCAGTTCAGTTAGAGTTAACCAGTTCAGTAGAGTTAACCAGTTCAGTAGAGTTAACTAGTTCAGTTAGAGTTAACCAGTTCAGTACAGTTAACCAGTCCAGTAGAGTTAACCAGTTCAGTAGAGTTAACCAGTTCAGTAGAGTTAACCAGTTCAGTAGAGTTAACCAGTTCAGGTAGAGTTAACCAGTTCAGTAGAGTTAACCAGTTCAGTTAGAGTTAATCAGTTAGAGTTAACCACCAGTTAGAGTTAACCACCAGTTAGAGTTAATCAGTTAGAGTTAACCACCAGTTAGAGTTAATCAGTTAGAGTTAACCAGTTAGAGTTAACCACCAGTTAGAGTTAATCAGTTAGAGTTAACCAGTTAGAGTTAATCAGGTAGAGTTAACCAGTTAGAGTTAATCAGTTAGAGTTAATCCGGTAGAGTTAACCAGTTAGAGTTAATCAGTTAGAGTTAATCAGTTAGAGTTAATCGATTAGAGTTAAAACGAACTAGAGTTAATCAAATATAGTTATTTGAGACAGAGTTAGTCAAACATAGTATTCAGGGTAAGTTGCCATCTTGTACGACTGCTAGCGTAATTCGCAGGGCTGTAAATAGCCTAAGGCGGTCGGATGTTGCCTAAGGGAATCAGGCGTAACCATTGTGATCGCTGCGATTTAGAGTCAAGCGAACGGAGTTAAATCGAATATTAGTTATTCGATAGGAGTTAATCAAGTTGAGTTAAATAAGTTAATCGAATCTAGTTATTCGAGAGGAGTTGATCGAATGTAGTTATTCGAATAGAGTTCGTCGAATATAAGTTATTCGAAGAGGAGTTAATCGAATCTAGTTATTCGAGAGGAGTTAATAATATGGAGTTAAGCAAGATTAGAAACTGACTAGAGATTAGTAAGTTGAATAGTTTTTCGAGTATCGATCTAATGTTGGTTTCGGCCTTCGGGGTTTATACTTAGAGAATTGTTCACTTACTAGTTCACAGTTAGGGACTAACAGTTGTGGAATGGTAGTGATGCGTGAATAAGCTATGGAAATGTTTTCCAGTATTAATAACATATATTTTCTAAATATAGAAAATTAGGAAATGTGAATAGATATATACACATATATGTTTGATGATTGGATCGATATTTCCATTTGGAAATAAGATCATTGTTTGCACACAGATATTTTTCATTTGATAGTTAAATCACCGACTATCAAAGTTTTACCTTTTTAACGTTGTTGATATGGAGAGACCGGTTAGATTATTATCCAAAGAACACTCTGTATTGACATAAGCGTTGCGAATCATATATGCCAAAGATAATTGAAGATGGAGTTAGTGCAAGGACTACTGTATAAGTCTTAGATAACAGTGCCTAAGATGGATGTACTGAATAGTGCCTTCGGTTTGTCCAGTCCCAGGACAACTTGTATGGATGAAGGTCTGACAGAGTATATCTAGTAGATCACGTAAGTTGATCATTTCAAACGTATTTACATTGGTGGCGGAGGAATTTGTTTCTCTTAGCTTATACCCGTGGTATTTTTGGGGAAATCAATTTGTGATTTAAAGGGTATGACGATGTGACATTCTAAGTGAATGAAGATGTGGTATGTGAAAAGATAAGCGTAGCTTCTAGCCTCACATCCGGTAAATGACAGAAATCGGGCAGGCAGCATGGCTAAGTCGGTCGCACCGAAGTAGGGTGTATAATCACCTATCTAGAGAATATTCATTTGTTTCTTAAATCTATCAATGTTGTCCCATATTTATATATGTACAGGAACGGTTGTTGATCCCAACCGTTGGTGATGTACGTTCGATACACTCAAGCGAAATGAGTGGTCGGTCATGTGTGACTGAGTTGCAAGATGTTCTTGTTGAACTCCAGTGTATCGTTCCTAGAGTACACTGATCGGAAGGTGGTTCCATACCTTGTCATAGTTGGAAATCCGTTACCCAATACGTGCTTGCGGTTTTGATTGCATACTATATATGTAGGACGTGAGATGAAAGCGTTTCTGCTAGATGATTATTATATTGTGGTTGATAGACATTATTATAATATCAAAAGGTTTTTGATATAAAGATATATTGGATTCTCATAAGGGAAAAACCCGTTCCGTTATACGGCGTGGTCTTATGAGATATCGTTTACTTGTTCAAACTATTTTAAACTATTTTACTCATACCGGTCCCATGACTGACCCGGAGTTTATTTTGTTTTGTTTTTCCCTAAACTCTTGGGTGCCAAAATTTGTACGGGCAATCAAGTAGTCGGGATTTACAGATACATTGAAGAGCTGGAGCAGAAGGCTTCAAAATCATATAGCTATAATTTGTTTCCGCTGTGTTGTAAGTGTTGTACTCTGATAAGTGCTATTGTATACATAACTGTTATATTTCAAAGTTATGTTATCTATTATATGTTATTCGTTCCGCTGTGAGGATCGTGTTACTCTGATGTTGTGTTCTTCTTCTTTATCTTCTTCTTCTTCTTCTATTCTAAGTTTCTATCTTATCTATTCTCACCCTCTAATTTCTTTCATTAATTATCGGGATTTTTCGATGTTTTGGTTATCGACATCGTGTTTATGTCGATAACCAAAGTCGCCAAAAATCCGGGTCATTGCAATAGGCCTTCAGTATCTCTAGTTGTATTAACCCGGAAATCCGAGCCAATTTAAAATTTTTATTTCGGCAATTTTATTGAATTTTGAATATTTAAAATGAATTATTTTAAGTAATATCGATGAGAAATTTATTTTGAATAGAATTAGAACGTATATATTTATATACGTTGTCGTTGAAATATAAATATTTATTTATAATTATAAAAGGAATTGAAAATGGCGCGGTAGTTCGATAATTCGATTTCAAAATTCAAATGAATGTACAGGATTCAAAATAAACCGGATTTTAGTAAAACCAAAAATATTAGAATCTAATTGATAATATCTTTCCAACGAATTCGAAAAATTGAAATTTCATAGCGGGGATCAAAAGATATGTCCAATTGAAAATTCAGAATAGTCGCTATGGAATTCAGGCCCTTAAAAATGGAAATTTTGCAAAAGACCTCGGTTCTCGACGAAACCACTTTTGTTGGATCCGTGATGTCAAGTTATTGCTAGATTCTAATTTTCGTAATTTTTAGAATCAATATGTGAGCTTGGGAAAGGAAAACGCGTTTGACCAGTTTCAGTTGATTTTAATCGACTAGAAAATGGCCATTTTTCCAACGATCTCAGAATTTGACGAAATTAGTTTTGTTAGGACCGTATCGCCAATACGAAGTTAGAAAAGGTTTTTCGGGAATTTTTAGAGTCCATATGTGGCCCCGGTAAATTGAAATGTACGTTCAAAATTAAATATTGAATGTTTTATATTTTAATTTGAAGAAAAACAGACTAAAACAGTCGAATCAGCTTACGATACATATCCCATTGTATTCGAAATGGGGGTAATTAGCTATAGACGACAGTCGTTGGGTGTCGTTTGGAGTTCAAATGAAAAGTCAACATTTAATGAAATTAAATAAAAATATAATATATAATTTACATATAGGCCCCTTTTTTTTATTTCTTTCATTCGATTCCTCCCTCCTTCCTCTGATTTCTTCGATCGAAATAAAGAATGGCGACTGCCATTCATCGCTGCCCGCCTCAGGAGTCTCCGCCACGCCCTCGCCCCAGCCATCATCTCCGCCTCTCCCCTCCTTCAAGTCGCGAAGACCCCCTCCGTCCCTCTCATGCTCCCACGCGACAGACCACGAACCCGTGACCCCAATCCCCAAATCTGCAGCCCCAATCGAAGAGCCAGAAGCCCTAGCGCCTGAGACCCTTCACCTGGTCAAGCTCCACCGCCTGGAAGACTGATGACGACGCCTTCTCGACCCCGGCGCCCACCACCACCCCAAAACCCGCACTAGTAAGTCTTCATGTAGGTTTATTTTTGTTAATTTGCAATGTAATGAGTTTCTAGATTTTTACTATAGGAAAAACTGAATTTTGACTGTAGGAAAAACTGAATTTCTTTGTAAGGGAAAGATACGACTTGTTGAAAACAAAAAGGCTTGATTTTTGATTTAGAAAACGCTCGATTTTTTATTTTGAAAGGGCTCGATTTTTAGAGTTGAAAAGATCGAATTTTTATACATAGAAAGATCGAATTTTTATGCATAGAAAGATCGAATTTTTATACATAGAAAGATCGAATTTTTATATGTAGAAAGAATAAAAATAAGATTTTTATATTATAGAAAGAATAAAAATATTATTTTTATATAAAGAAAGGTTATATCTTTAAATACGAAAAGAAGCGATGTTTGAAAATATAAAGAAGTGATTTTTATTTTAGAAGTAGCAGTTTAAAAATATGGTTTATATATTTTTAAATTAATAAAGATATGATTTTTACAAAGTAGAAAAGTTAAAAATATAATTTTTTTAAGGTAGAGAATATAAAAATATGATTTTTATATATGCAACGTACTAAAAATCTGATTTTTATTATATATATATAGTGGAATAAAAATGTGATTTTTACAGCGTTGAAATAAAAATGTGATTTTTTATTATGAACAGTGTGAATAAAAGTGCGATGGAATTGTCCGGCAGCAAAATCCAAATATTCAGAAATTCAGAAATAAGACTGGAGGGGTGGAACCCTCGGTGAGAAGTCCTCACTTTTAATTTTATTTCTAGTTGAAATATATACTAGGATGCAGACGGTGTTTAGTAGCACCCGACAACCGTCGTCCACAAACCGTGGACGGCTTGTATGCTTGTTTGTTTGATTTTGATGTGTAGTTGATTGTGTGATGTGATGTGAAATGAAATAAAATATTTATATAGTTGAAATAAAATATTTTATTGTGGAAAATATTTTATAGTTAAAAATAGAATTTTTAACATGTATATGAAATGAAATAAATATAAACAAATCGGACGATTTGTTTATATACACACATTTGACTGATATTGATTGGGACGATAAATTTTACACATCGCCCAACTGCACAAATAAAATCTGTGTTTGATTGTTTGAAAACCCCACACGGGTGTTGGGGTGATATATGACATACACTAATCCCAATAGTTAGTTATATGTCGATCGATTGATTGACAGACTGTTATAAGCGTTAAATATTTATATTTGATGCTTATACAGTGTAGAACGCACTTTGGATGATGGTTGATGATTTATCGTTGTTGTTATATACGGGTGGTAGAAAATACATATAATTAACATTATATGGTAATTGATTGGGCCTCATTCCAGTTTTGAAATAAAATATTTGAAAATAGAAATATATGAAGCCGTGTTGATTAGATTGACGCCATTTTGACGTGAACGATATTTATATCGATTTTATTCGTTTTATAATGAATATCGAAAGTGATTTCAAAATCTGATAAATTGAATAGAAATGAATTCGAATTGAAATTGAATAGAAATGAATTCGAATTGAAATTGAATAGAAATGAATTCAAATTGAAATTGAATAGAAATGAATTCGAATTGAAATTGAATAGAAATGAATTCGAATTGAAATTGAATAGAAATGAATTCGGATTGAAATTGAATAGAAATGAATTCGAATTGAAATTGAATAGAAATGAATTCGAACTGAAATTGAATAGAAATGAATTCGAATTGAAATTGAATAGAAATGAAGTCGAATTGAAATTGAATTGTATTGAAAATGAACTGAAATTGAATTAAAAAATCGATTTGAATTGAAATCAATTTGAAATGAATTTAAAACGAATTTATAAGGAAAAATTCAATTTTGATTTGAACTTGAAATGTAGTTGAAATCGTTTCGAAAACAAATTTAAAACGATTTATAAAATACGTTTTAAAAAGGAAATCGACGAAGTACATATTATATATATAATATAATGGCCTGAATAGAACGCGTCGTGCTGCGGTAGTTCGTGAATTTCGACCACTGACTTTGAATGGATATTGCGGGAGATCCGACCGTCGGATTCTCCTAAAACCGGAACCTTTGGGTTCGTATTGAAAAGAGCTTTCTAACGGATATTAGAAATCTAACGGTTGGATTTGGAATTATGTCCAAATCAAATTTGGAAAAGGTGGCTGTAAGTGCAGTTCGATGGCCGTTGATGGAAATCGACTGTACGTGCCTTGATAAAATTATTAAAGATAGTAATAATTTGTGTAAAATCATAAGACATGATTTGGGAAGAATTGGGATGAAAAACTCCATATTTGAAAAGATAAAAATAGATTTTTATCGAAATGAACTAGTTTTGAACTAGAATTAAAAATCAATTTATTTTTGAAATAAATAGATTGAATTTGAAAAGGGTTTTAAAAGTAACCAGAATTTCCAATAATTGAATTGGAATGGATTAGAATTGAAATTGTCTTTGGAATATTTCGATGTTGGATTTCGTGATGATACATATATTGTTATGGGAATTTGAAAGATATATATATCGTTATTTCCAATACGATATTTGTTTGTCGTAGAATTTGATATTGAATATAAGCCGATATATTTTCTATTCAGAGCCTTGTATTTAATATCAAATGTGATTTTGGGTTGTCGTGAACGGTATCTTCAATAATATTGTTCTTAGACCCACGGAGTTAAGAAATCAGAAACTAACTGGAGATTAGTTAAGTTGAATGGTTTCTTGGGTATTGATCTGATGTTGGTTTCGGCCTTCGGGGTTAATACTTAGGGAATTGCTCACTTGCTAATTTACAGTCATGGACTGATTGAAATGTGATTTTGGGTTTATCGTGAATCGTGTTTTAAATGACATTGATTCTTTAACCCAGTTAAAGATTAAAACTAAGTGGAGTTTTAATGAATCTTTAATTAGATTGAAAAGATCGAGAATGGAGTATCACCGGTTTTGCTCCAGGCGATAGTTAAATCTTTAATTAGATTTTAACGTGAAATGGTAATTGAATTTACCGATAACACTGTGGTTTTAGATATGAAGTATTACCAGTTTTACTTCATGGGATAAATAGGTGGGGATTGGGAAATTAAAACCAATGATTACTTCGGTAAGGTTTGCTAATCCCGACTAGTTTGAATTGATATTCAAAAGTAGATTAAAGAATAAATTTAAAAGAATTTATCTTTGATAAAATTAATGGGAACCTTTCCCTAAGAATGTGAAATTTAGAAACTAACTGTCGGTTAGCTAAGAAGAATGGTTTTCTGGATATTGATCTGATGTTGGTTTCGGCCTTCGGGGTTAATATTTGGGGAATTATTCTCTTGTTAATTTACGGTTAGTTACTGATGAATTGGAATGAGGCGTATGTTGTGTTTGTGTAACACTTGTTTATTATATACGCGAGTTATTCGGAAAGACCGGGTTTATCCCATTCTGAATAACTGATACGACGATAAGTCGAAGGTGAAGATGGTGGTTAAAGACCTGAGGTTTTCACGTCGTTTGGATAATTACTGATGATCTTGATTGGGCCGTACACCCAAGAGGAGGGAATCAGTTGGTGGTCGTCCAGACGTACTTGGAGATCGATGGATATGCGGGGTACTAGGTGCCTCCGGTTTCGTTCAGACCCAGAACGATCTTGTAGATGGACTGTGTGTCTGACATCGGATTTCATTCTGTGTGATTGATATTGATAGCACAGTGTGAATTTCCTGTGTGGCATGCTAAGATGCAAATGATAAAGGCTTCTGTTGAAAAGCAAAGTCTTGTGGTTGATGATCAAAGCACGGCCTGTGTGGCATAGCTTTGTGTAGCGTTAATTCGCGAGCCTCACACCCCGGTTGTGAAATAGAAACGGGAGCGGACCTCAGGGGGGACATGCGTTTCTTTCTAGCTAGAAGTGGCTTCAGTGGTTTTACACGCCATGACGAGTTTGACTTATGTGGTTGTTGCTGTTGCGAGGCGCCTCGGTTAGATCGGACGATCCGGGTCCGATGGAGTCATTCGTTGGCTCATTTACGCCCCATAGGGCGGGGAAACATAGTGTTCAGGCATTATAATCCAGACATGTGGACCGGCCCTGATGATCCAAGGGGCAGTTGCGGCTGTTCCTGAGACTCGGGCTAGACAGTCTCGAATCGGTAGAGGACTATCTTTTGCCTCGGTTCACAGACGGGAATCCAATTTCCAAATACATGACTTTGCGGTTTTATTTGTAGAGCCTAGTATTGGCGACATGATATATGGTACCCATGCCGCCTATGATTGATACTTATGATTTGAAGTTGTTTTATACACTATGCACTTATAATAATATCAAATGATTTGTTTTAAAACGTACTAAGCATGTTTGGCTATTATAAGGGAAAACCCTATCCTCCGGCTTGCGCTGCATTGTGTGATGGGACCTGGGTCTTATAATAGCTTCATTTTTCTTTATTTAGCATTGCGATGTTTGTTTTATGCACTGGTATTCTTGGGAGGAAACCCGTTCCGTGTTATACGGCGTGGTCCCTTGATTTACCTAACTTTAAAAAATAAAGATTAATAACTGTTTTAGTTCTCACACCAGTCCCATGACTGACCTGGAGTTTATTGTTTTAACCTAAACTCTGGGTGCCCTTATTTTTGACACGGGCAGGTAGTAGTTTTGGTTTTGCAGATTTATATTCACAGGACCCTGGTTTACAGCTGGAACGATATCTGGAAAGCTTTATATCCGCATATCTCTTCTAGTTGTGTATTGTATTATTTCCGCTGCTATGTAATGTATTGTAATCTTTGATATTTATCGAATGTATTTCACTTATTCATACTCTGTATATTCTTGTATTCTGATGGAATTGTTGTAATATACAATGAAATGTTCTTCTGTCTGCGTTCTGATTCGTCTTGTCCTCAAAGTAATTCATCCTTTCTCTTCTCTTCGGAGACCGGGGAAGTTCGGGTCGCTTCATTTGGTATCAGAGCTTTGGTTTACAGAGCTCAGAGAACAAGACACATTGGAACCATACGAAAGAATTCATCAGAAATTGGATTAGTAATATCCAACGAGGATGACTCGTTAGAGATGGGATCAGTATTATCCTAGAAAGAGTGCGGAGAGTATACTTTTAAAATAAAAACAAGTTTTGTTTTGAAATTTAAATCACTTATTCGTATTTGATTATTTATTTTATATTGAATTTGGACAATTAAATATATAAAGATTTTGTATATATGTCTTGCAAACGTGTATTCGAAGTTTTAATGTATTGGATAGTTATAGAATCGCACTCTAGTGCCCGGGGATTATTCTGGTGACGGGGCACCATCGCCAGTAATTTATATTCGAGTTTCGAAAGTGGGATTTCTATATGTTTCCATTAGGCCGGTGTGAGAACCAAAATTAGATAGGACCTATTGTTGTGATTTGGCATCAAAAATCTGATTTTTTGACTATATATCAAAGTTATGAATTTGAAAAGCTAATCAACTAATTGATTGATGGTTGTGTGGTTTGATTATTGGTTGATCAATTAAATTTTTAACCATGTAGCCAAATTGAACCAACCCATTGAGTTGTATTGAAAATTTATCGCATTTGCTTGCATATACATGTACTTACACTGAACAGGTAATAGCAAGGAGGCTAGAGCAGAGAAATAAAATTGTTTGCCCGACAAATAGGTAAATGTTTACCATAATTTACTGTTTTGTTTGGGTGATGATGATTTTATGAGCCGATTGGATAGCCGCTTGGCTTTTTCTTTTTCTTTTTGAGATCAGAGGGCCTGTATGGCAATTTCGAGATTTTTCCGGTGCTCCCGGTGCAAGGGAGGTTATGGCGAAATTTTTCAGAAATTTAGGGTGTTAGCAAAATTTTTGAAAAATTTTAAAAGTTCTTAGAAACTGAAAAGTTGAAGAACTTAAGCCGTAACGAAAATAAAGAAAGTTGAGTTGATTTCTAAAACAACTTTCGGCTTTGTTCCTTTTCGGGGACGAAAAGTTTTAAATGGGGGAGATTGTAATAACCCGGAAATCCGAGCCAATTTAAAAATTTTATTTTGACAATTTTATTGAATTTTGAATATTTAAAATGAATTATTTTAGGTAATATCGACGAGAAATTTATTTTGAATAGAATTAGAACGTATATATCTATATACCTCGTCGTTGAAATATAAATATTTATTTATAATTATAAAAGGAATTGAAAATGGCATGGTAGTTCGATAATTCGATTTCAAAATTCAAATGAATGTACAGGATTCAAAATAAACTGGATTTTAGTGAAACCAAAAATATTAGAATCTAATTGATAATATCTTTCCAACGAATTCGAAAAATTTAAATTTCATAGCGGGATCAAAAGATATGTCCAGTTGAAAATTCAGAATAGTCACAATGGAATTCTGGCCCTTAAAAATGGAAATTTTGCAAACGACCTCGGTTTTCGACGAAACCACTTTTGTTGGATCCGTGATGTCAAGTTATTTCTAGATTTCAATTTTCGTAATTTTTCGAATCAATATGTGAGCTTGGCAAAGGAAAATGCGTTTGACCAGTTTCAGTTGATTTTAATCGACTGGAAAATGGCCATTTTTCCAACGATCTCAAAATTTGACGAAATTAGTTTTGTTAGGACCGTATCGCCAATTCGAAGTTAGAAAATCTTTTTCGGGAATTTTTAAAGTCCATATGTGGCCCCGTTAAATTGAAATGTACGTTCAAATTAAATATTAAACGTTTTATATTTTAATTTAAAGAAAAACAGACTGAAACAGTCGAATCAGCTTACGATACATATTCCATTGTATTCGAAATGGGGGTAATTAGCTATAGACGACATTCGTTGGGTGTCGTTTGGAGTTCAAATGAAAAGTCAACATTTAATGGAATTAAATAAAAATATAATATATAATTTACACCTGGCCAAGCTCCACCGCCTGGAAGACCAATGATGACGCCTTCTCGACCCCGGCGCCCACCACCACCCTAAAATCCTCACTAGTAAGTCTTCATGTAGGATTATTTTTGTTAATTTGCAATGTAATGAGTTTCTAGATTTTTACTATAGGAAAAACTGAATTTTTACTATAGGAAAAACTGAATTTCTTTGTAAGGGAAAGATACGATTTGTTGAAAACAAAAAGGCTTGATTTTTGATTTAGAAAAGGCTCGATTTTTAGAGTTGAAAAGATCGAATTTTTATACATAGAAAGATCGAATTTTTATATATAGAAAGAATAAAAATAGGATTTTTATATTATAGAAAGAATAAAAATATGATTTTTATATAAAGAAAGGTTATATCTTTAAATACGAAAAGAAGCGATTTTTGAAAATATAACGAAGTGATTTTTATTTTAGAAGTTACGGTTTAAAAATATGGTTTTTATATTTTTAAAATAATAATGATATGATTTTTACAAAGTAGAAAAGTTAAAAATATAATTTTTATAAGGTAGAGAGTATAAAAATACGATTTTTATATATGCAACGTAATAAAAATCTGATTTTTATTATATATATAGTGGAATAAAAATGTGATTTTTACAGCGTTGAAATAAAAATGTGATTTTTATTATGAACAGTGTGAATAAAAGTGCGATGGAATTTTCCGGCAGCAAAATCCAAATATTCAGAAATAAGACTGGAGGAGTGGAACCCTCGGTGAGAACTCCTCACTTTTAATTTTATTTCTAGTTTAAATATATACTAGGATGAAGATGGTGTTTAGTAGCACCCGACACCCGTCGTCCACAGACCATGGACGGCTTGTATGCTTGTTTGTTTGATTTTGATGTGTAGTTGATTGTGTGATGTGATGTGAAATGAAATAAAATATTTATATAGTTGAAATAAAATATTTTATTGTGGAAAATATTTTATAGTTAAAAATAGAATTTTTAACGTGTATATGAAATGAAATAAATATAAACAAATCAGACGATTTGTTTATATACACACATTTGACTGATATTGAGATTGGGACGATAAATTTTACACATCGCCCAACTGCAACAATAAAATCTGTGTTTGATTGTTTGAAAACCCCACATGGGTATTGGGGTGATATATGACATACACTAGTCCCAATAGTTAGTTATATGTCGATCGATTGATTGACAGACTGTTATAAGCGTTAAATATTTATATTTGATGCTTATACAGTGTAGAACGCACTTTGGATGATGGTTGATGATTTATCGTTGCTGTTATATACAGGTGGTAGAAAATCCATATAATTAACATTATATGGTAATTGATTGGGCCTCATTACAGTTTTGAAATAGAATATTTGAAAATAGAAATATATGAAGCCGTGTTGATTAGATAGACGCCATTTTGACATGAACGATATTTATATCGTTTTATTCATTTTATAATGAATATCGAAAGTGATTTCATAATCTGATAAATTGAATAGAAATGAATTCGAATTGAAATTGAATAGAAATGAATTCGAATTGAAATTGAATAGAAATGAATTCGAATTGAAATTGAATAGAAATGAATTCGAATTGAAATTGAATAGAAATGAATTCGGATTGAAATTGAATAGAAATGAATTCGGATTGAAATTGAATAGAGATGAATTCGAATTGAAAATGAATAGAAATGAATTCGAATTGAAATGGAATAGAAACGAATTCAAATTGAAATTGAATTGAATTGAAAATGAACTGAAATTGAATTAAAAAATCGATTTGAATTGAAATCAATTTGAAATGAATTTAAAACGAATTTATAAGGAAAAATTCAATTTTGATTTGAATTTGAAATGTAGTTGAAATCGTTTCGAAAACGAATTTAAAACGATTTATAAAATACGTTTTAAAAAGGAAATCGACGAAGTATATATTATATATATTATATATATAATATAATGGCCTGAATAGAACGCGTCGCGCTGCGGTAGTTCGTGAATTTCAACCATTGACTTCGAATGGATATTGCGGGAGATCCGACCGTCGGATTCTCCTGAAACCAGAACCTTGGGTTCGTATCGAAAAGAGCTTTCTAACGGATATTAAAAATTAGAAATCTAACGATTGGATTTGGAATTATTTCCAAATCAAATTTGGAAAAGGTCGCTATAAGTGCAGTTCGATGGCCATTGATGGAAATCGACTGTACGGGCCTTGATAAAATTATTAAAAATAGTAATAATTTGTGCAAAATCATAAGAAATGATTTGGGAATAATTGGGATGAAAAACTCCATATTTGAAAAGATAAAAATAGTTTTTTATCGAAATGAACTAGTTTTGAACTAGAATTAAAAATCAATTTATTTTTGAAATAAATAGATTGAATTTGAAAAGGGTTTTAAAAGTAACCAGAATTTCCAATAATTGAATTGGAATGGATTTGAATCGAAATTGTCTTTGGAATATTTCGATGTTGGATTTCGTGATGATATAGATATTTTTATGGGAATTTGAAAGATATATATATATCGTTATTTCCAATACGATATTTGTTGGTAGTAGAATTTGATATTGAATATAAGCCGATATATTTTCTATTCAGAGCCTTGTATTTAATATCAAATGAGAATTTGGGTTGTCATGAACGGTATCTTCAATAATACTGTTCTTAGACCCACGGAGTTAAGAAAATCAGAAACTAACTGGAGATTAGTTAAGTTGAATGGTTTCTTGGGTATTGATCTGATGTTGGTTTCGGCCTTCGGGGTTAATACTTAGGGAATTGCTCACTTGCTAATTTACGGTCAGGGACTGATTGAAATGTTATGTGATTTTGGGTTTATCGTGAACTGTGTTTTAAATGACATTGATTCTTTAACCCAGTTAAAGATTAAAACTAAGTGGAGTTTTAATGAATCTTTAATTAGATTGAAAAGATCGAGAATGGAGTATCACCAGTTTTGCTCCAGGCGATACTTAAATCTTTAATTAGATTTTAACGTGAAATGGTAATTGAATTTACTGATAACACCGTGGTGTTAGATATGAAGTATTACCAGTTTTACTTCATGGGATAAATAGGTGGGGATTGGGAAATTAAAACCAATGATTACTTCAGTAAGGTTCGCTAATCCCGACTAGTTTGAATTGATATTCAAAAGTAGATTAAAGAATAAATTTAAAAGAATTTATGTTTGATAAAATTAATGGGAACCTTTCCCTAAGAATGTGAAATTTAGAAACTAACTATCGGTTAGCAAAGCAGAATGGTTTTCTGGATATTGATCTGATGTTGGTTTCAGCCTTCGGGGTTAATATTTGGGGAATTATTCTCTTGTTAATTTACGGTTAGTGACTGATGAATTGGAATGAGCCATATGTTGTGTTTGTGTAACACTTGTTTATTATATACGCGAGTTATTCGGAAAGAACGGGTTTATCCCATTCTGAATAACTGATACGATGATAAGTCGAAGGTGAAGACGGTGGTTGAAGACCGGAGGTCTTCACGTCAATTGGATAATTGCTGATGATCTTGATTGGGTCGTACACCCAAGAGGAGGGAACCAGTTGGTGGTCGTCTACACGTACTTGGAGATCGATGGATATGCTGGGTACTGGATGTCTCCGGTTTCGTTCAGACCTAGAACGAACTTGTAGATGGACTGTGTGTCTGACATCGGATTTCATTCTGTGTGATTGATATCGATTGCACAGCGTGAATTGCCTGTGTGGCATGCTAAGATGCAAATGATCAAGGCTTCTGTTGAAAAGCAAAGTCTTGTGGTTGATGATCAAAGCATGGCCTGTGTGGCAAAGCTTTGTGTAGCGTTGATTCGCGAGCCTCACACCCCGGTTGTGAACCAGAAATGGGAGAGGACCTCAGGGGGGACATGCGTTTCTTTCTAGCTAGAAGTGGCGTCAGTGGTTTTACATGCCCTGACGAGTTTGACTTATGTGGTTGTTGCTGTTGCAAGGCGCCTCGGTTAGATCGGACGATCCGGGTCCGATGGAGTCATTCGTTGGCTCATTTACGCCCCCAAAGGGCGGGGAAACGTAGTGTTCAGGCATTATAATCCACATCGGTGGACCGGCCCTGACGATCCAAGGGGCAGTTGCGGCTGTTCCTGAGACTCGGGCTAGACAGTCTCGAATCGATAGAGGACTATCTTTTGCCTCGGTTCACAGATGGAAATCCAATTTCCAAATACGTGACTTTGCGGTTTTATTTGTAGAGCCTAGTATTGGCGACATGATATATGGTACCCATGCCGCCTATGATTGATACTTATGATTTGAAGTTTTTTTATACACTATGCACTTATAATAATATCAAATGATTTGTTTTAAAACGTACTAAGCATGTTTGGCTATTATAAGGGAAAACCCTATCCTTCGGCTTGCGTTGCATTGTGTGATGGGACCTGGATCTTATAATAGCTTCATTTTTCTTTATTTAGCATTGCGCTGTTTGTTTTATGCACTGGTATTCTTGGGAGGAAACCCGTTCCGTGTTATACGGCGTGGTCCCTTGATTTACCTAACTTTAAAAATAAAGATTAATAACTGTTTTAGTTCTCACACCAGTCCCATGATTGACCTGGAGTTTATTGTTTTAACCTAAACTCTGGATGCCCTTATTTTTTACACGGCCAGCTAGTAGTTTTGGTTTTGCAGATTTATATTCACAGGACCCTGGTTTACAGCTGGAACGATATCCGGAAAGCTTTGTATCCGCATATCTCTTCTAGTTGTGTATTGTATTATTTTCCGCTGCTATGTAATGTATTGTAATCTCTGATATTTATCGAATGTATTTCATTTATTCATACTCTGTATATTCTTGTATTCTGATGGAATTGTTGTAATATACAATGAAATGTTCTTCTGTTTGTGTTTGGATTTGTCTTGTCCTCAATTCTACCCGTGCTTTCCTTCACGGGGGTGTTCGGGTCATTTCACTAGTCGTCATCGACAACGACCATCCAACCATTTCCAAAAAACTCAGAACACATTTGAGTTATCATCACATTCGTTATATTTCGACGAACAACGAACACATCTCGGCACTTTGACATTCTCACTTGAACATACTTTGAAGTCACAACATCACCGCGCTTTTTTCAGGCCCTTTTGTTCAAACCGGGATCATAGCCGAAAAAAATAATTTTTCAGAAATGACCCTGTGCGACCGACCCATCCTCTTAGAGCTGACCGACCCATCCATGCAACACAGACTGATCCATCCCCTTCTAGACCGACCGACCCATCAACCGGGAAATATGGTTGACCCATACATAATAAAACATGACCGACCCATCTTCTCCAGGCAGCAACCGATCCATCTGCTTCAACTCGACCGATCCATGCTTGAAAAAGAAGACCGACCCATCCTACTGAGTCACGACTGACCTATCACAATGAGACATGACCGACCCAACATAACCGACCCATCCCATCGAGGCCGACCGATCCTTCATTCCCACCGACCGATCCATACTCGAGAAGCTCCCCGACCGATCCATAAGCTTCCAGATCTGATCCGTAAGCTCCAAATCCGAGCCATCTCAATTTCCACCCGAAATTCGACCAAAACTCTGCCAATCGGCAATATCAACGAAACCAATTCATCCAATACAACCGTAAACATGTTATGAAATCACTAACAACATGAATATGATGATTTCCACCAAAATTATGCAAATTTCACCAACATAATGATAAATGAACATATGAACTAAATTATGGATCTAACTTGCATAAACATATGAAATAGCATAGAAATTGCTGGTTTAGAGTTGCTAAATTAGATCAGATAGTGATTCATATGAAAATAAGCTTACCATGGTGTAGATCTAGGAGAAATCGATATAAAATGATGAAAATATGTGCATACAACTCATATACTTGCTTCAATCCGTGTGAGAGATGCATATCGCTCACCAATTCTCATTTGAAATATGATTCTGAACAATGAAGCTAACCCTTGGAATGGCGTAGATCTAGCTTCAAATGATGTAGATCTTCAATTCTCTAAGCTTCATAGTGGAAAGGTGTAGGAAATGGAGGAATGAAGGACCTCTAGCTCTTCCACATGAGAGAATGGAAAAAGTAAACTATTCTCCATGCCTCTTACCCCCTATTTATAGCCTCCACCAGCCCACTAATGTGCCTCCTCAAATCAGCCCATTATGGCTTACAAAATCTAAACAACCAACTGTGAACCTTAAACAACGATTCCTCTAAACCGCTAGGCCAAATCTTTAATGTGACCACTCTACGGAAAGGGAAACGTCATTTACTTTCCAATGGCACAGGTCTTAACACTTGATTCCATTCTAGTCAAAAGTTATGCCCTAAAAAAGACTGACAGAGTCAAAATGGTCACAAACAAAATTGGTAAAAATTATGGACATGTCTCACATCCACATAAGCAACATATTAAAATATGAGAATGATACAGCCCTCAGGGAAAAAAAATAAAAATATTTTACGTTCTTCCGATATGTTCGGGTTGTTACAATGAAACTCAAAGGAAACAAAAGAATATCTGCTTTGCCATAATGAAGTATCAAGTGAACACACCTCATTAACATGCCTTCAGACTAGTTCGACATACTAACATGAATTTCCAGTTTCACTCAAAATCGTGAAAAGTCTTCGACAAGAACTACCAAACCAAAACAAAAACTACAACTATATTAGGTGTAGCTATCTTTTTGTCTAATCGTAAATCTCAAGTCCACCAGATTCACTATATTTCGTTCTCATGCACTACAATACAATCGACATACGCATAGTGGAGTAAATCGAGGCTCATGACAAGAAACTCGAACTCGAAAGTATCTCTAACTCATATTTGTTTGGTTCATTACTATGAGGTAGGACCTAAATTATGTTATTGTGAATTATTTAAAATCAAGCACAATAAAAATAAAAAAGGAATAGAAAGAAAGCTTGAATATGTTCTGTCACACTAAATACTAATAATTGATTCCTCTGATCATCTAAACTTAGGCTCTAATACCAAAATGTAGCACCCCACACTTTTCTTAATCCAAATTTTGACAAAAATCAAAAATCAAACTCATCCAAGCGCAGAGCTTGTAATTTAGTACCCACAAATAATGAACATGAGCATGATTAGAGTACAATAAAACTAAACCCAAAGTGGAAATAAGATAGGATAATAAGCATTGACCTTGACAGTTAGCTTAATGGTGAATCGCCATATTAATTGTAATAACCCGGAAAAAGTGAACCAATTTAAAAATTTTAAATTAGGTTATTTCCAAAGAATTTGAATAGTTGAAATAGCCTATTTCAATAAAATATAGATTTGGGTATAATATTGTAGTTTGAAATTTTGAATACAAACTTTGTCCGACTGTACCGGGTGGAAAATATAACGGATTTTGTCGAAACAGAAAATATTTAAATCTGTTTATCAATACCTTTCTAACGAATCTGAAAAATCGAAGTTTCATAACGGAAATCAAAAGTTATGGCCAAATGAATTTTCAGAAAGGTCGCTATATAGTATATATGGCCCTTGAAAATTGAGATTTTGCATACGACCTCGGAATTCGACGAAACCACTTTTGTTGGGTTCGGGATGTCAAATTATTGCTAAGTTTCAAATTTCATAATTTTTGAAGCTAGTATGTGAGCGGGGCAAAAGATAATGTGTTTGGTCAAATTCTGTTAAAATAGGTCGACCTAAAAATGGCCGTTTTTCAAACGAGCTTAGAATCCGACGAAATTGGTTTTGTTAGGACCGTATCGTCAAAACAAAGCTAGATTTATTTATCTGCAATTTTTCGATTCAGTTTGTGGCCCTGGCAAATTGAAATGTACGTTTGAATTAAATATCGCATGTTTTATATTTTAATTTGAAAAATAACTGACTGTAACAGTCGAAATGGCCAACGAAACATATCCCATTGTGTCCGGAATGGGGGTATTTAGCTAGGGGCGACAGTCGTTGGGTTAGATTTCGAGTTCGTCTGAGAAAGTGGGTATTTTAGGAATTAAATAAATTAAAAATTAAAATAAAAGGAGCGGGCCAATCAGAATTCATCTTCTACATCGATCTCCCTGTCGCGACGCGGAAAAAGCTCCGAATCTTCTCTCTTCAATTTCTCCACAACCACTCAACGAAATCAAGCAAAGTCAGATCCATCTTGAAGAGCGTTCAGAGATCTTCAAATCCATAGCAACTTCAAGAATTATCGTTGCGTATTTAAGGAGATATCGCGCCAGGAAGGTCCGAACTTTGCGCCGGCGCCGTGGGTGCTGGAGACCACCGAGCTGATCATCTCGGGTAGCTCTGGGAAGCTCTTTCCTTCCTCTTCGACGCAGCGCTGGCCGTTCGTCCTAAAACTTCGTGGTTTTGCCGAAAAGTTTAACCCTAGTTTTCGAAATCAAAAAGGGTATACGACTAAACCTATTTTCAACTGATTTTTACACTATAAAGCGTTGCAAACTTGTAAAAATCGTATCTTTTTGCTATGTTAACGAAATTCGATGAAACAGGAGACACCGTGACAGCAAGGAGGCTCTCTACATTCTAGAAGAAGCCGCGGATTTTTCTGACCTTCGTACGATTTTTAGCACTGCAATAACCAATGTGTGGAATCTAAACTATTTGTGTGAATGAAATCGTGTTGTATAAATTATATAAGCGAAGTGTAAATTATATGCGCATTGTATACCTCATGTACATGTGTTGTATAAGTTATATTAGCGATGTATAAATTATACAAGCGTTGTTTGAAACATGTATGCTTTGAATTGTGATGAAATGCAAATGAATTATTATATTATATATATATACTCCCCTCGTCCACAGACCATGGACGATATTTATTGCTTGTGTTTGACGTGATATTATATGGTATGACGAATGGTTGGAAATAATTGTTTGTGGTTGATATTGTGGTTGAAAAATACCTTTATGGTTGAAAAATACCTTTGTGGTTGTAAAATACCCTCTTGTGGTTGAAACAAAATAGAATAGGATTGTGGAATTGAAAATAAAACATGCCGCCTGCGTGCGAACTAGATGCATGATCCCCATTGTCAAAAACCGCGAGGTTTTAAGGTAGAGCGAGGAGCCGTACTAGGGACGGTCCCGGTTTTAACTACCCTGCCGTTATGCTGCCGAAATTTCTGAAATATTTATGTGTTAAAATAATTTTCATTCGTTGAAATAAATTACATAAACTATATCGAATATTCATGTGTTGAGTTGCAATTCATTCGTTGAGTTGAAATTCATGTGTTGAATATTATTTGAATTTAAACAAATGGCTTTAGCGACAAAAATCACATTTTTATATATATACAAACTATATCGAATATTCATGTGTTGAGTTGCAATTCATTCGTTGAGTTGAAATTCATGTGTTGAATATTATTTGAATTTAAACAAATGGCTTTAGCGATAAAAATCACATTTTTATATATATACAAACTATATCGAATATTCATGTGTTGAGTTGCAATTCATTCGTTGAGTTGAAATTCATGTGTTGAATATTATTTGAATTTAAACAAATGGCTTTAGCGATAAAAATCACATTTTTATATATATACAAACTATATCGAATATTCATGTGTTGAGTTGCAATTCATTCGTTGAGTTGAAATTCATGTGTTGAATATTATTTGAATTTAAACAAATGGCTTTAGCGATAAAAATCACATTTTTATATATATACAAACTATATAGAATATTCATGTGTTGAATTGCAATTCATTCGTTGAGTTGAAGTTCATGTGTTGAATATTATCATCTTTTAAAAATAAAATCAATCGACAATGAAAACTATATTTTTATCATGTATATGAAGTGTTAAAAATGCACATGTGTCGAATAAATATTTTTGATGATAAGAATATTTCTTTTATCATGTATACGCTTAGTTAAAAATACACACGTGTTGAAATAAATAATAGTTTGCTAGAAATATTATTATTAGCTTTGTTCTGCATATATACATGTGTTGAACAGGAAAAATGGATTAGCTGTAGAGTAAAGAAATTATTTGAGTGCCCGACAAATAGGTAAACCTTGATGAGTTGGCTGCGCAATTTTAATTATATATCAACTCCTGTGAATGCCATTGGATGCGGAGTGCTGGTTTTTCTATGTGAAATAATAAATAACGCCATAGGATAGTAACAATTAATTTTGATCTACACTACATGACATACTTCTTGATGATAGGCATACTTCATCATATTCCACATAAGCAACTGGAGCTTGTGTGACGAGGTGGAAGATTTACCATACAAGCAAGAGGCTTGTATGGCGATGACTATATACTACAGGTTGAACTGATGACTGATATGGACTATATAAATTATAACGATAAATTGCCAGATTAATAAAAAACCCCACACGGGTCTGTAGTTGACAATAATCACGTCGCTCTAGTTATTAGATATGGCACATGGACTATTTATTTCCACACGGAAACGGGGTGACGGGAATTAATTCTCTGGAGTGATTATCACTACATGCTCCCCCGTAAACACCAAAATATATCACTATAAATATGTGAATGCTTTTTAGGATTTATTGGGTACCTAATACGACCCAATAAATTTCCAAACCCCTCCCCGTACAAAGGAGGTTATGGCGAAATTTTTCGAAATATTAAGGCGTTAGTGAAATAATTGAGGTGAGAACGAAGTTAAAAATATAGTATGAACTATAGTTGAAATTATAGAATGAACTATATTTATATATATAAATATAAATATAATTAAAGGGAATGGAGGCCGTGCAGTTCGAGTTTTGGAATCGTAATTTGAAACGATTAGTACGAGAAATCCGACCATTGGATTTTCTCGAAACCGCAACCGCTGGGTTCGCCTTGGAAATATCTTTCCAACGGCACCAACCTTATAAAAATCCAACGGTTGGATTGTCCGGAATGTTTAATTCAAATCTGAGGAAAAACAGCGCCAGAATCGTTTATATTTATATATAAATATAAATATAATTAAATTAAATCGAATAACGACGCTGCAGTTCGAATTTTGAAACCGTAACTTCAAACGACTAGTGTGGAAGATCCGACCGTCGGATTCTCACGAAACTGGAACCGTTGGGTTCGCTTTGGGAATATCTTCCCACTGGTATAGACTTTGTAGAAATCCAACGGTTAGATTTTCCGATATGTGTAAAACAAATTAGGAGAAAAACAGCGCCAGTGCCACGGCACGACCTGAAACGTCGTTTAATTAAATATGGCCATTTTTAAATAAATCAAAATGGCGAAAAATCCTTATAAAATATTATAAGCAATATGGATTGAAAATAAACCAATTGGGCTTGAATTGTTTGATATTTGATGGTTGTATGTGTTTGACACGAAAATAACACTAAATAACTGAAAGATGGACGTCGAATAATATAACCATAAAATGAATCGATTTAATTCTAGTGATGTGAATTATTTGAAAAGGCCGAGCTAACTCTCATTTCAAATAATTTATCGAGCGATTCGAATTGGAAAATTCAAAGACGATTCAAGACCGACGATCTTCGTATCGGTTGGATGGGCGCTACTGAGGTTCCTGACCGGAGTAGCTACCGGAAGGGGACGGAAGTAGTAGCCGTCTGGACGTATGTGTTGATTGTACGGATTTGCGAGGAATTTGACGCCTCCGGTTTCTTTCAGACCCAGGACGGACTTGTAAATGGACTGTGTGTCTGACATTGGATTTTGTTCTATACTGATTGATCTCTGTTAAATATATATCTGTTTCGCGGCGGAGAATTTATTCTTTTGCTTAACGCCCTTCTCTGAGACGTACGAGCTTAGAGGTTATATATTGATGGAAATCAATCGTATGGAGTGGACTGCCTATGTGGAATGCCAAGATGCTGTGATCAAGGCTTCTGTTGCAAAGCAAAGTCTTGTGGATGATGATCAAAGCAAGGTCTACGTGGCCTGGCTTTGTGTATTTCGTAGATTCGCGAGCCTCACACCCCGGTATGAGTTGAAAACAGGATACGGACCGCTGGGAGAGCACGACGTTTCTTTCTAGCTATGTTGGTGTCAGTGACTTACCAGCCCTGACATATATATCTATTTTCACCTTTGTGGTTGTTGGAATGCGAGGCGCCTCGATTATAGGTCTGTAAGGACCGGTAAACGTGTGTTCAGGAATAACTAATCTTCTAACGTAAGTGAGGACCGGCCCAGCCGCATCCAGGGGTTGCTCAGAGTGTGTAGTCCCGAGGCATTTGCTAGAGTGTCTCGAAGCGGAGAGGAGCTTGCCCCTTGCCTCGACTCATGACGGAAATCCAATTTCCAATACGAAATAACGGACTTGATTGTAGAACTAGTATGGCGACATAGTGGTATGGGGCACTTATGCCGTCTATGATTGATATTTATGATGCTATTCGTTTTTGAAACATATATGCACTAGTAATAATATCAAATGATTTTGCTTTATACGTATCAAGCATATTTGGCTATTATAAGGTAAAACTCTATCCTCCGGCTTGCATTGCATTGTATGATGGGACCTTAGTCTTATAATGGCTTCATTCTTTCTAAAAGCATTGCGTTGTTTTAAAAGAATTTACTTTGTTTTAAATGCACTAGCAATCACTGGAGTAAACCCGTTCCGCGAAAGTGGCGTGGTCTTATGATTTGCTATTACTGTTGTTTAACTGTTAAATAGATTCCTCATACCAGTCCCCATGACTGACTCGTTGTTTGTTTCACTTTGCAAACGCGGGTGCCCTTATTTTCACACGGGCAGCCTAGTACATAGGTGACAGGTTGTTTTTGGCTCTGCACTGCTGCATAGAGTGCATTTTTGGCTCATGGCGAGGCTGACTTCACAGAGACGACTTTGACATTTTCCGCCATTACTGTTCTTATATTATGATTCCTCCACGGGCGATGCAGACTGATTTACTTTCCGCATTTCTTTCTATATGTATATGTATTCCGCCTTCGGCGATGTAGACTGATACCCTTGTTATGTCTCACTGCATGTATGTATTCCGCCTCTGGCGATGATGACTGATCACCTTCCTTTTTATTTACTAAGTTATATCCCACGCTATGCTATTCTGATGTTATTACATGTTGTGATTCCGCTGTCATATCCATGTAAATTTATTCTATTTATTATTTCTGCTATTATCTGTACTCTGCTTTGATGATTAATGTGTTATTTCCTAATGATTATCCTTAATACCGCCCCTCGGATTTTGGGATCGTCACATTTGGTATCAGAGCTTTGGTTAACCTTAGTTCCGGGATCTAACACATTAAACACCTCGTCAAAATAGAATCAGTAGTGTTCTAATGCGAGTAGCTCATTAGAGATAGGATTAGCAATGTCCTAGAATGAGCTAAGCAGATTAGCAAAACAATTTGATCAGTACATCATCATTATCTTTCCTTGTATTCCCTTGCTTTATCATTTATGAAAATTATCAAATCTGTGAGCTTGACTCTTTTCTTGCTTATACAGTATTCTCTTAGATGGCTACACGAGCAGCAACAGCTAGAGGAGGCCGTGGAGGCCGAGGAGTGGCAGCAGGAGGACGGGGGAATATCCCCGTAGTTGTGGAAATCCCTATTGTTCAGCCACCTGCACCAGAAGACTTTGAGCTGGATAAAGTAGCAAAGAGGTACAGAAATCTTGGGGGGAAACCTTTTACTGGCACTGGTACAGTGACCGAGGCAATAGCTTGGCTGAAAACCTGTGAGAAAATCTTTGAAGGCATGGGTATGAGAACCAACAACAAAGCCCGACTTGGCATTTGGCTCCTTCAGGAAGAAGCAGAGCTGTGGTGGGATGCTATTACCTCAGAGGATGCAGCTGGCACTGTCAGAACTTGGGAACAATTCAAAGCTATGTTCAATGAGAAGTTTGTACCTGAACAAGCTCTAGAGAGGATGCGAGAGCAGTTTGCTAATCTCAAGCAAGGAGATCTCTCTATTCAGGACTATCTAAATAAGTTCACCCAGTTGTAGCGCTATGCTCCGGAGCTGATTATGACCAACAAAGAAAAGAACAAGAGATTCATATTTGGGCTGAAGCGCAAGTACCACGATAGAGCTATGGGCAACATCAAACTCTCCTTTACAGAACTAGTAGAGATGGCTTGCAATTACGAAGACATGGATGAGAGGCATGCTAGCCAAGACCGCGCCAAAAGCCAAGCTGGAAATAAGCGCATGGCTTCAACCGATCAACCCTAATCTAGCATTACCGCGGCCGCTACTCAGAAACCTGCAAAGATCCCGAAAGGAAATTGCTACAACTGCGGGAAGCCAGGTCACTTTTCTAATGTGTGCAAAGTTCCGAGGAAGCCAAAGGCAAATGACTCAGCCGAATGCTACAACTGCCATAAGAAGGGGCACTACAGCAGGAACTGTCCTCTGAAGCAGAATGCACAAGTGGCTCATGTCTATGACGGGAAGACCCCGCCAGCTATCACCAATGGATCAGGTAAACCCGACGTCTTGGGAGGTACCCTTACCATTAAAAATATTCCTGTTTCTGTACTTTTTGATACTGGTGCATCACGTAGCTTCATTTCTGGTAACCTTGTTCACAAATTAAAATTGAAACGAAGAATTCTAAAAGAACCAATTAAAGTTCAAAACCCGATAGGAGGTTCTATTAGTCTCAGTACATATTGTAAAGCACCTATTTCCTTTTCTCGGTACCGGTTTCCTTTTAAAGTAATTGTCATGGACCTTTCCGAATTTGATATCATACTGGGGCTGGACAGGTTGACACAATATAAGGCCAAAGTTAGATGTGCCGAAAGGATAGTTAAAGTCGAAACGAAGCTTGGACCTATATATATACCATGTCATGGCTCAGAAATTAATAGAACAGAATTTTGGTCTTCTTTAGAAGTTACTCCCCCTTCAATAGAAAAGATACTGGTCGTTAAAAACTATGCGGATGTGTTTGAAGAAGTAGAAAACTTACCGCTGCAAAGGGAAATTGAATTTAGAATAGATTTAATTCCTAACGCCCGACCAGTAGTTCATCCAATAAGAAGAATGGCCCCGAAAGAAAAAGAAGAGTTAAGTAGTCAAACCCGAGAATTACTTTGGAAAGGTCTGATCAGACCGAGCTTTTCAGCGTGGGGAGCCGCAGTAGTATTTGTCCCGAAATTAGATGGTACTCTAAGACTTTGTGTTGATTACCAAGATCTCAATAAGCAGACACTGAAGAACAAATATCCCTTGCCCCGAATAGACGATCTGTTAGATCAATTAAATGGAGCAACAGTATTCTCCCGAATGGACCTAGCTACAGGTTTCCACCAATTGCGTATAGCCGAAGACTGTGTTCCTTTGACAGCCTTCAGGGGTCCCGATTTATTCTACGAATGGTTAGTAATGCCGTTCGGCTTGTGCAACGCTCCGGCATACTTCGTCGATCTTATGAACAGAGTGTTCCGTGGTGTATTGAATAAATTTGTTCTAGTCTTCATCGATGACATTTTAATATACTCTAAGTCGGAAGACGAGCATGCAAAACATTTAGAACAAGTGTTGAAAATTCTAAGGAAGAATGTCTTGAAAGCTAAATTTTCTAAGTGTGTCTTCTGGCAGAATGAAGTTAAATTCCTAGGCCATGTCGTATCAAAGGAAGGGATTGCTGTAGATCCAAGCAAAATTACAGCGATTCAGAACTGGAAACAACCCACTACTCCCACAGAAGTTCGAAGTTTCCTTGGATTGGCTTGTTACTATCGGAAATCCGTTCAGGATTTTTCAAAGATATCTGGTGTATTGACAAAGCTTACAAAGAAGCATGAAAAATTCAAATGGACTCCCGAATGTGAAGAAGCTTTCCAGGAGCTGAAACTAAAATTGACAACCTGTGACGAGAAGGAATTTCGCTCGGTCCGAACCAGTCGCTAAACCGACCCAGATTTTCGGGTTGTTACAATCTCCCCCACTTAAAACTTTTCGTCCCCGAAAAGGAACAAAGTAGAAAGTGGTTTGATTAATCAACTCTACGTTCGGTCTAGCTTCCATTCTCCAACTTTTCAGTTTCTGAGAATTTTCAAATTTTCAAAAATTTGGCTAACACCCTAAATTTTCGAAAAATTTCGCCATAACCTCCCCTGCACCGGGAGCATCGGGGAATTTCAAATAGCTTCCCCGGTCCTTCTAATCTCAAAAAGAAAAAGAAAAAGCCAAGCGGCTAGCCAATAGGCTCATAAAATCATCATCACCCAAACAAAGCAGTAAATTATGTAGTAAACATGTGCCTATTTGTCGGGCAAACAAATTTTATTCTCTGCTCTAGCCTCCTTGCTATGACCTGTTCAATGTAAGTATATGTATATGCAAACAAATGCGATTAATTTTCAATACAATTCAATATTTGATTCAATTAGACATAATGGTTCAAAATTATCAAACAAATAAACAAACAACACAAACATCAATCAATTAGTGAATTAGAGTTTCAAATTCATAATTTTGATACATATACCAAAAATCATGTTTTTGATGCCAAATCACAACAATAAGCCCTATCTAATTTTTGGTTCTCACACCAGTCAATAGGAAATATATAGATATTACACGTTCGTTACTCGAATATAAATTCTGATGATGATATATCAATCATCAGAATCACCCCCGGGCGACTAGAGTGAAATTCTATATCTATCCAGTATATTAAAACTTCAAATACACTTTTGCAAGGCGTATATGCAAAATCTTTATATACTGGACTGTCCTAATCACTATAAAATAAATATTCAAATACGTATACAACGATTTAAATTTTCAAAACAAAATTTGTTTTCATTTTTATTTTAAAAATTTACTCTTCACACTCGCTCTAGGATACTACTGATCCTATCTCTAACGAGTCATTCTCATTGGATATTACTAATCCAATATCTGATGAATTCTTTCGTATGGTTCTAATGTGCCTTGTTCTCTGAGCTTTGTAAACCAAAGCTCTGATACCAACTATGACGAGAAGGAATTTCGCTCGGTCCGAACCAGTCGCTAAACCGACCCAGATTTTCGGGTTGTTACACAACCGCTCCAGTATTGACAATTATAGAAGGTAATCAAGACTTGAATGTATGGACAGATGCTTCTATTAGAGGGCTAGGCGCAGTGTTAATGCAAAAAGGACAAGTGATCGCTTATGCCAGCCGTCAACTAAAGCCGCATGAAAGAAACTATGCTACTCATGATCTTGAGTTATTAGCTATCGTGTTTGCTTTAAGAATCTGGAGGCATTATTTATTGGGCGAGAAGTTCGAACTATTCACCGATCATCAATCCTTGAAATATCTATTCACTCAGAAAGATCTAAATTTGAGACAACAGCGTTGGTTAGAATTCCTTGCAGCATACGATTTTGAAATTCTATACACTCCAGGGAAAGCCAATGTTGTAGCAGATGCGCTCAGCAGAAAGAATGAAATCATTGCCAGTTTTATCATTAAGTCTTCTTTAATTGACAGGATCTCGGCCCTTCAAAAGGGGGATAATTTTGTAAAAGTAATGATCAAAAGGATCAATGAAGGCATGGACTCCAGCTTCCAAGTGGATAGTGGGGGGGTTTTGAGATTAAAAGGAAGAATTTGTGTTCTCGACATCTCTGAGCTAAAAAGAGAAATACTTGATGAGTGCCACAAATCCAAATTGAGTATCCATCCAGGTGTGAGCAAAATTTATAACGATATCAAGCGCACCTTCTGGTGGAAGGCGATGAAAAGAGATATCTCATTATATGTTACCAGATGCCCCACTTGTCAGCTAGTTAAGAGCGATCAGCAGAAATTGGCTGGATTATTACAACCATTAGAAATTCCAGGATGGAAGTGGGAACAAATTTCGATGGATTTCATCGATGGCTTGCCTCGAACTAGAAAAGGAAACGACAGTATATGGGTAATCGTAGATCGCTTCACGAAGACTGCCCATTTCATACCTGTCCGATCCAACATAACGGCTCAAAGTCTAGCACAGAATTACTTTAAAGAAATAGTTAAACTACATGGAGTGCCGCTTAATATAGTCAGTGATAGAGATCCCCTATTTACTAGCAAATTCTGGGAAGCATTCCAGGAAGAATTGGGAACCAAATTAAATCTAAGCACCGCTTATCACCCTCAGACAGATGGCCAAACTGAGCGGGTGAATAGAATTCTAGAAGATTTACTGCGGGCTTGCGTTATCGATTTTGGAGGCTCATGGGAAGATCACTTACATCTTGCCGAATTCTCTTACAACAATAGCTATCAAGCAAGTTTGGGAATGTCTCCATTTGAAGCATTATACGGTAGACCGTGCAGATCTCCCGCATGTTGGGTAGAACCTGGCAACAGACTTGTGTTAGGACCCGATATGATTCAAGAAGCATCGGATAAAGTCGATTTCATTAAGAAGCGATTAAAAACCGCACAGAGCCGACAGAAAAGTTATGCTGATGCGAGAAGAAGGGATATATCGTTTGCCGTTGGCGATTATGCTTATTTAAGAGTTTCTCCAATGCGAGGAGTAATCAGATTTGGCAAGACTGGGAAGTTGGCACCGAGATTTATTGGTCCCTTTCCTATACTTGAACGGATTGGAACTCTTGCATATAGGGTTTCATTAACTGATTGGTTGCCTGGTGTGCATGATGTGTTCCACGTATCTCAACTCAGAAAACATGTTCATGATCCCGATCTTGTTGTGGAAGAAGCAGCGCAACATGATATTGACATAACTCCAGAATTAGCACTCAGAAGAGAGCCATTAAAGATAGTTGGCAAAGAAACTAGAGAGCTAAGGAGGAAAAAGATTCATCTAGTCAAAGTGCAGTGGAGTAGTGATCCTAGAGACTGTACTTGGGAGACTGAGGAAAGCATTAAACAAGCCTATCCCAAATGCAGAGTGGACATCTCTGACTAACTCCGGTGCAAGGTACCTTTACAATACTTTGCATTTACATTTTATTTCCTGCTTAACTGTTATTTCCTTTTCGAGGACGAAAAGTTTTAAGTGGGGGAGATTGTAATAACCCAAAAAAAGTGAACCAGTTTAAAATTTTTAAATTAGGTTATTTCCAAAGAATTTGAATAGTTGAAATAGCCTATTTCAATAAAATATAGATTTGGGTATAATATTGCAGTTTGAAATTTTGAATACAAACTTTGTCCGACTGTACCGGGTGGAAAATATAACGGATTTTGACGAAACTGAAAATATTTAAATCTGTTTATCAATACCTTTCTAACGAATCTGAAAAATCGAAGTTTCATAACGGAAATCAAAAGTTATGGCCAAATGAATTTTCAGAAAGGTCGCTATATAGTATATATGGCCCTTGAAAATTGAGATTTTGCATACGACCTCGGAATTCGACGAAACCACTTTTGTTGGGTCCGGGATGTCAAATTATTGCTAAGTTTCAAATTTCATAATTTTTGAATCTAGTATGTGAGCGGGGCAAAAGATAATGTGTTTGGTCAAATTCTGTTAAAATGGGTCGACCGAAAAATGGCCGTTTTTCAAACGAGCTCAGAATCCGACGAAACTGGTTTTGTTAGGACCGTATCGTCAAAACAAAGCTAGATTTATTTTTCTGGAATTTTTCGATTCAGTTTGTGGCCCTAGCAAATTGAAATGTACGTTTGAATTAAATATCGAATGTTTTATATTTTAATTTGAAAAATAACTGATTCTAACAGTCGAAATGGCCAACGAAACATATCCCATTGTGTCCGGAATGGGGGTATTTAGCTAGGGGCGACAGTCGTTGGGTTAGATTTCGAGTTCGTCTGAGAAAGGGGGTATTTTAGGAATTAAATAAATTAAAAATTAAAATAAAAGGAGCGGGCCAATCAGAATTCATCTTCTACATCGATCTCCCTGTCGCGACGCGGAAAAAGCTCCGAATCATCTCTCTTCAATTTCTCCACAACCACTCAACGAAATCAAGCAAACTCAGATTCATTTTGAAGAGCGTTCAGAGATCTTCAAATCCATAGCAACTTCAAGAATTATCGTTGCGTATTTAAGGAGATATCGCGCCAGGAAGGTCCGAACTTTGCGCCGCCGCCGTGGGTGCTGGAGACCACCGAGCTGATCATCTCGGGTAGCTTTGGGAAGCTCTTTCCTTCCTCTTCGACGCAGCGCTGGCCGTTCGTCCTAAAACTTCGTGGTTTTGCCGAAAAGTTTAACCCTAGTTTTCAAAATCAAAAAGGGTATACGGCTAAACCTATTTTCAACTGATTTTTACACTATAGAGCGTTGCAAACTTGTAAAAATCGTATCTTTTTGCTATGTTAACGAAATTCGATGAAACAGGAGACACCGTGACCGCAAGGAGGCTCTGTACATTCTAGAAGAAGCCGCGGATTTTTCTGACCTTCCTACGATTTTTAGCACTGCAATAACCAATGTGAGGAATCTAAACTATTTGTGTGAATGAAATCATGTTGTATAAATTATATAAGCGAAGTGTAAATTATATGCGCATTGTATACCTCATGTACATGTGTTGTATAAGTTATATTAGCAATGTATAAATTATACAAGCGTTGTTCGAAACATGTATGCTTTGAATTGTGATGAAATGCAAGTGAATTATTATATATATATATATATATATATACTCCCCTCGTCCACAGACCATGGATGATATTTATTGCTTGTGTTTGACGTGATATTATATGGTATGACGAATGGTTGGAAATAATTGTTTGTGGTTGATATTGTGGTTGAAAAATACCTTTAAGGTTGAAAAATACCTTTGTGGTTGAAAAATACCCTCTTGTGGTTGAAACAAAATAGAATAGGATTGTGGAATTGAAAATAAAACATGCCGCCTGCGTGCGAACTAGATGCATGATCCCCATTGTCAAAAACCGCGAGGTTTTAAGGTAGAGCGAGGAGCCGTACTAGGGACGGTCCCGGTTTTAACTACCCTGCCATTATGCTGCCGAAATTTCTGAAATATTTATGTGTTAGAATAATTTTCATTCGTTGAAATAAATTACATAAACTATATCGAATATTCATGTGTTGAGTTGCAATTCATTCGTTGAGTTGAAATTCATGTGTTGAATATTATTTGAATTTAAACAAATGGCTTTAGCGACAAAAATCACATTTTTATATATATACAAACTATATCGAATATTCATGTGTTGAGTTGCAATTCATTCGTTGAGTTGAAATTCATGTGTTGAATATTATTTGAATTTAAACAAATGGCTTTAGCGATAAAAATCACATTTTTATATATATACAAATTATATCGAATATTCATGTGTTGAGTTGCAATTCATTCGTTGAGTTGAAATTCATGTGTTGAATATTATTTGAATTTAAACAAATGGCTTTAGCGATAAAAATCACATTTTTATATATATACAAACTATATCGAATATTCATGTGTTGAGTTGCAATTCATTCGTTGAGTTGAAATTCATGTGTTGAATATTATTTGAATTTAAACAAATGGCTTTAGCGATAAAAATTACATTTTTATATATATACAAACTATATAGAATATTCATGTGTTGAATTGCAATTCATTCGTTGAGTTGAAGTTCATGTGTTGAATATTATCATCTTTTAAAAATAAAATGAATCGACAATGAAAACTATATTTTTATCATGTATATGAAGTGTTAAAAATGCACACGTGTCGAATAAATATTTTTGATGATAAGAATATTTCTTTTATCATGTATACGCTTAGTTAAAAATACACACGTGTTGAAATAAATAATAGTTTGCTAGAAATATTATTATTAGCTTTGTTCTGCATATATACATGTGTCGAACAGGAAAAATGGATTAGCTGTAGAGTAAAGAAATTATTTGAGTGCCCGACAAATAGGTAAACCTTGATGAGTTGGCTGCGCAATTTTAATTATATATCAACTCCTGTGAATGCCATTGGATGCGGAGTGCTGGTTTTTCTATGTGAAATAATAAATAACGCCATAGGATAGTAACAATTAATTTTGAACTACACTACATGACATACTTCTTGATGATAGGCATACTTCATCATATTCCACATAAGCAACTGGAGCTTGTGTGACGAGGTGGAAGATTTACCATACAAGCAAGAGGCTTGTATGGCGATGACTATATACTACAGGTTGAACTGATGACTGATATGGACTATATAAATTATAACGATAAATTGCCAGATTAATAAAAACCCCACACGGGTCTGGAGTTGACAATAATCACGTCGCTCTAGTTATTAGATACGGCACATGGACTATTTATTTCCACACGGAAACGGGGTGACGGGAATTTATTCTCTGGAGTGATTATCACTACATGCTCCCCCGTAAACACCAAAATATATCACTATAAATATGTGAATGCTTTTTAGGATTTATTGGGTACCTAATACGGCCCAATAAATTTCCAAACACCTCCCCGTACAAAGGAGGTTATGGCGAAATTTTTCGAAATATTAAGGCGTTAGTGAAATATTTGAGGTGAAAACGAAGTTGAAAATATAGTATGAACTATAGTTGAAATTATAGAACGAACTATATTTATATATATAAATATAAATATAATTAAAGGGAATGGAGGCCGTGCAGTTCGAATTTTGGAATCGTAATTTGAAACGATTAGTACGAGAAATCCGACCATCGGATTTTCCCGAAACCGCAACCGCTGGGTTCGCCTTGGAAATATCTTTCCAACGGCACCAACCTTGTAAAAATCCAACGGTTGGATTGTCCGGAATGTTTAATTCAAATCTGAGGAAAAACATCGCCAGAATCGTTTATATTTATATATAAATATAAATATAATTAAATTAAATCGAATAACGACGCTGCAGTTCGAATTTTGAAACCGTAACTTCAAACGACTAGTGTGGAAGATCCGACCGTCGGATTCTCACGAAACTGGAACCGTTGGGTTCGCTTTGGGAATATCTTCCCACTGGTATAGACTTTGTAGAAATCCAACGGTTAGATTTTCCGATATGTGTAAAACAAATTAGGAGAAAAACAGCGCCAGTGCCACGGCACGACCTGAAACGTCGTTTAATTAAATATGGCCATTTTTAAATAAACAAAATGGCGAAAAATCGTTATAAAATATTATAAGCAATATGGATTGAAAATAAACCAATTGGGCTTGAATTGTTTGATATTTGATGGTTGTATGTGTTTGACACAAAAATAACACTAAATAACTGAAAGATGGACGTCGAATAATATAACCATAAAATGAATCGATTTAATTCTAATGACGTGAATTATTTGAAAAGGCCGAGCTAACTCTCATTTCAAATAATTTATCGAGCAATTCGAATTGGAAAATGCAAAGACGATTCAAGACCGACGATCTTCGTATCGGTTGGACGGGCGCTACTGAGGTTCCTGACCGGAGTAGCTACCGGAAGGGGACGGAAGTAGTAGCCGTCTGGACGTATGTGTTGATTGTACGGATTTGCGTGGAATTTGACGCCTCCGGTTTCGTTCAGACCCAGGACGGACTTGTAAATGGACTGTGTGTCTGACATTGGATTTTGTTCTATACTGATTGATCTCTGTTAAATATATATCTGTTTGGCGGCGGAGAATTTATTCTTTTGCTTAACGCCCTTCTCTGAGACGTACGAGCTCAGTGGTTATATATTGATGGAAATCAATCGTGTGGATGATGATCAAAGCAAGGTCTACGTGGCCTGGCTTTGTGTATTTCGTAGATTCGCGAGCCTCACACCCCGGTATGAGTTGAAAACGGGATACGGACCGCTGGGAGAGCACGACGTTTCTTTCTAGCTATGGTGGTGTCAGTGACTTACCAGCCCTGACATATATATCTACTTTTCACCTTTGTGGTTGTTGGAATGCGAGGCGCCTCGATTATAGGTCTGTAAGGACCGGGAAACGTGTGTTCAGGAATAACTAATCCTCTAACGTAAGTGAGGACCGGCCTAGCCGCATACAGGGGTTGCCCAGAGTGTGTAGTCCCGAGGCATTTGCTAGAGTGTCTCGAAGCGGAGAGGAGCTTGCCCCTTGCCTCGACTCATGACGGAAATCCAATTTCCAATACGAAATAACGGACTTGATTGTAGAACTAGTATGGCGACATAGTGGTCTGGGGCACTTATGCCGTCTATGATTGATATTTATGATGCTATTCGTTTTTGAAACATATATGCACTAGTAATAATATCAAATGATTTTGCTTTATACGTATCAAGCATATTTGGCTATTATAAGGTAAAACTCTATCCTCCAGCTTGCGTTGCATTGTATGATGGGACCTGAGTCTTATAATGGCTTCATTCTTTCTAAAAGCATTGCGTTGTTTTAAAAGAATTTACTTTGTTTTAAATGCACTAGCAATCACTGGAGTAAACCCGTTCCGCGAAAGTGGCATGGTCCTATGATTTGCTATTACTATTGTTTAACTGTTAAATAGATTCCTCATACCAGTCCCCATGACTGACTCGTTGTTTGTTTCACTTTGCAAACGCGGGTGCCCTTATTTTCACACGGGCAGCCTAATACACAGGTGACAGGTTGTTTTTGGCTCTGCACTGCTGCATAGAGTGCATTTTTGGCTCATGGCGAGGCTGACTTCACAGAGACGACTTTGACATTTTCCGCCATTACTGTTCTTATATTATGATTCCGCCACGGGCGATGCAGACTGATTTACTTTCCGCATTTCTTTCTATATGTATATGTATTCCGCCTTCGGCGATGTAGACTGATACCCTTGTTATGTCTCACTGCATGTATGTATTCCGCCTCTAGCGACGATGACTGATCACCTTCCTTTTTATTTACTAAGTTATATCCCACGCTATGCTATTCTGATGTTATTACATGTTGTGATTCCGCTGTCATATCCATGTAAATTTATTCTATTTATTGTTTCTGCTATTATCTGTACTCTGCTTTGATGATTAATGTGTTATTTCCTAATGATTATCCTTAATACCGCCCCTCGGATTTTGGGATCATCACATTAATATTAAGCATGAGAGAACAAGAACAGAAAACCAAGTACGAACACTTTTGAACATATTCCTACCCTAAGTTAAACCTGAGAGTTGTTATGAGGAGAGGATCTGAAAAACAAGTCCTGGTGAGGTTAAAATGTAAAATACTATCTACGATACATTAATATATCTCGTTTGGCTTCATCCAAAAGTATATGTCTAACAAAGTTTGTAATTCTAGGCTACCTTGGAAAGTTATGCACAATGATTGACTTCCATAACCAAGGTAGCGCTTCCTAAAAATAGATTATTTTTATATGCTGAGATAGAACCATTATGTATACATGAAGCCTTTAAACCACCCTACAAACCAAAAACTAAAATGCGGACCTTCTAACCACTTAATACATCATAAAACTAAAAGAGATGAGTCTATACGCACTTATGACATCACTCAAAATACAATATGCATATAAGGCGGATTCCTATAATCACTTAAGGCTTAAGGCAAATCAATTGGTCACTTAATACCTTGATAAGTGGTTTACCTGCACACTATTCTGAATTAGAGGATACTAACACTAAGTCCACTAACCATTAATTTAAGACTTCTGTTATTTGTGCATATCCCAACCTCGTATAAGAAAGAGTAACGAAGCAGTCACTTCTGACCTATAAGATAGGTAGACGACTACTGACCTGCCTCCGGTGGACTCCTATGTTACTACTAGCTGATCTTGTTTGATAATCCCTGAGACACTTAATACTTCACGCAGAATAAGCAGACCTATGGTACCTCTATAGTGGTTATTTAATACCGTATCCCAAAGTGGACTCTAGCCCAGTCACTTACTACCTAGAGAAAGAAGGCCCTTCCAAAGATTATAAATATCATATCCAATTATCTAATTAATACTTCTTATTGGAAAAAGGCGAGTTATATAATCACTTAACAACTAATAAGGGTAGAACCTATGACTTTACCCGTACTCCTTTATAAATCACCTAATACTCCCAATAGGCAGATCCCAACTACTTAAGACCTTAATTCCAAAGTAGGCTATGACTTTTATTTGTCATTTAGGATTATTCTTTCAGAAGGAAAACGGGCCCTACAGTCACTTAAGACCTCAACACTTGAAGTAAGCCACTGGGAACATGCTACGATAATACTAATTCTTATAGGTTCCTAAGGTCGATAATATGTCACGTCAATTGTACATATATCTGACGGGTGGAAAGTGCAAACTTCTGTCGGGTAACCCAATTGATCTCGCATCATCAATCTACTTATTTCGATTCTTATATTAATTAGAAAAATTGTTCCTAAAATTAAACTAGAGGTAAGACGAGATTACTATTCCTATCGGATAAAATAAGAATATTATAGGTTTTAAGATGATTTTATTAGACTTAGTATTCATTATGGTAATTTGTATTCAAATCCCCATTTATTTTAATTATATAAATGTCATTAATAACCACAACGGTCACTTTCTTTATGGTAATAAACATTCAAATAAATACCATTATATCACTCCCTTTTATTTTTAATGTTTCCTGTTTATTGTAACTCCCGTCTCTTACATCAATTACTGCTTATTATCTTAGTTCTTTATTATAATTATATATATATATTTATGTGTGTGTGTATGTTCATTATATTAAATCCCCTTGATTGGAGTTACAATATTTAATTTCGTTTATATTGATTGTAACCATTTAAATTCTACCATCCATTACCACATTTATTTCCCTTAAAACTACATGGTTATAATCTTTAATTCTTATTTGTACTAGTTGTAAATTTTCAAATTTTACAATAAATTCCAAATTTATTACCAAAAATTCCAAGGTTACAACCATTTACTCTCCATTTATTATGGGTAATGTCAACCCCCATATATAATGGAGTATCTTATAATTCAAACTACATTTAATGTTTACTTAATATTAATAATAGTTAGCATTAGTTACATATGATTTTGGACAGGTGTTGCGTGTGTATATATATTAACGTACTTATTACGTATATTGTAACGAACCGGTAAATTCAACGTAGTAAAATACAAAATTGATTAAAGGTTTAATGTTTGAAGTAAATTTTTATAATTTTAACTTGAACAAGAAACAGGAATTACATTGTAAGCGTGGATTTGGATTTCTAGCATACTTGAATTTGTTTGTCGTTTGGGAATACAGAAATGTATTTCGTTTGCGTTAATTTGTTTAAACATTTAATAGATAGTTGAAATTTAACCTTATCAGAACTTGAGCGAATTCGAACTAAAAATATTAGAAATATTCTAAGAAATAAAAAAGATAATTTTCGTTTCGCAAATTTCGGACGTTTGATGTCTCGAATCTTTAATGTTGATCAAAGCGCGCAAAACAGTTAATATTGGCCTTGTGTATATTTTGACTGTATTATTCTGTGAACGTGACCTAATTAAATTGCTTAAAGCTACAATTGAAAAAGAAAAATAATTAATGAAATTTTTATAATAAAAAATAAAAGAAAAAGAACGTGTCCTTATGGCAGAGAGGTAGCAACATGCGTCCACCTTCCATATTTTTCCTTTTTCCCGATCTCTCTCAGCTAGATTAAAAATAAGAAGAAAAATCAACAAAGCTGTTCCTCCCCAATGCTCTTCCTCCTTCCCCTTTTTGTTCGAATGGAAAAAAAGAAGAAGCTCCAAAAAAAGTGACCGAGTCCTTGGAAATGGAGGAAGCACGCAACCCATTATCGCTTCAAACTCTGCACTGCCTATAACCGCGCCACCATCGACCAGAGCCACCACTGTGTGTTTACCAGATCCACCGACTCTCACCCTCCTCCTATTTCAATACTCGAACCCTAAGGAAAATAGCAAAATAGATCTTCACCAACACTGCGGCTTCGCCCACAACCTCCAAGCATCGCTCCGACGAAGATTGCCACGCCCGTGCCTCTGGTCTCCAATCTAACACCGACCACATTGCTTTCTGTCATCCTGTAAATCTAAGCCCTCTTCGGTATATATAAAAAAAAAATCAAAGAAGGATCGGAAGTCGGTGCTCTTGCCGTCAGTTCACCAGAGGTCTTCGGCCTCTGCTACACCCATACGAGAGTCCATTAATGCCCTAAACTAACTGTTAATGAATCATCACATTCAAGCACTTCACGTGCTTGTGTAGATGCCCCAGAGACTGATGATGTAACACCCCACACCCGCTACGGTCACTCTCTAAGGGAATGCCATAACATCGGCGGAGAATTTAGTGAATATAGAACAGAGAAATTACAGCAAGACAGATATAAGTAATACTTGAAAAATTAAAACAACATTTCAATGCAGCGGAAAGTAAAACATGTCTGGTTACATCACAAAACCATAATAAGAGTTAAGTACAAATATCCATTCTTGCTAAATAAAAATACATAATCCCAATACATGAGCTGATAGCCATAAAAGAAAAGGGTAAGCTGAGCTCTACATCTAGGGTCCAAGCTCCAAGAGAGTAATAAAAGCAGCCTGATCAAAGCCCACTCGTACTGGGCCCACTCTGAGAACCTGAGGGTTGGGAAAAAGATAAAAACAACGGGGTCAGACATAAGTCTGAGCGAGTCCTATAACTTTAATAATACAATCATTAAAGTAACCAGAGAAGACATAAACTTGATATACGGTAGTGTCTGGGGATGAATGGCTACACTAAGCAGCTTGGTGGGCTTAGGATAAACTAAGATAACCGTAAAGACGCATTTACCCACCCAAGGATAATTACTACACTGCACCACACCAGTCATTCCTACTTAAAGGTTGATCCCTCCCAAGGACTTAGAAAATTTACCCAGTAGTTTCGTGTACCCCTAGCTGACTACATAGGTGTCGTCTGCCCCTATCTCCACTAGGTGTACCCACTACTCCCAAGTGATCGGCTCCCTACCGTAGATACCCGTGCCGGCCCCACAGTGGGGTGTATCACTCCCCAAAGTGGCAACCCGGTATAATTAACGGTGCACGACTTATATCTACACGATGCAACAACGTCTTACCTACCAGCCCGGGTCCACACACGCATATGAAACCCGTTGGACTTGCGTTGCCACCGCTAACCCGTTTTGGCCTCTTATAGTCAATCCCAGTACGCGTGTCCCGTCCTCGACATGGGTCGAGCCCAATAAGATACATATGGGTTACTGGTTGAAATGGGCCCCCACAAGCAACCCACCTAAGCTTGTCCCTTTTTCTAGTGCATCCCACTTAACCCTTTAATCATGTTTAATTACATGTTTCCACTTGGTTAAGTATTCTAATCGTATTTTCTATTGCCACCCAAGGCAACCACTAGATTTCCACATGCCACCCAAGGCACCCACTTAACCCCTCATGTCCCTCTACATGCTAATATGGTTAAGTGTTTCTTAATTAATTAATTAAGATCATGACCTCATAAAGATCTCTCACATTAGACCGTCTTTTATGACTGTTGGATATGCCAGTTGGTTCCGGGCAGACTTCTGTCATCAAAAGGGTCTAACCTCGTGTCTTTACTTTAATCACGTATTTAATTTATGACTAAGACCTCTCACATTGGGCCAATCATTTGTAGCTGCTGGATTTGCCGGTTGGTTCCGGGCAGACTTCCGCTACAAAAGGGTCCAACCTCGTGTCTTAGTTGATTAATTACACCTAATTAATCATCCCCATAATTTGTATTAATTATCCCTAATTAATTACACATTTTTAAGAATATGGTTAGACCTAACTCAATAGGTAAATTCCCAATTCCATAGTATGGGTAGACCTAACTTAATAGGTAAATTCCCAACTCCATAATATGGGTAGACCTAACTTAATAGGTAAATTCCCAATTATGTCCATTTTTATGTTATACTCATTTTATTAACATGCATATTAATCCCATCGTTTCCCACGTAATTCGTTTCCATAATATGTCATATAAATGGGAAGATTCACTATAAATGTAATGGGTTCAATCTTAGCACAACGTTGGCTTTTACATGGGTTTAAAAGGTGTCAACTTGCATCATGGTATTAAACCCAACTAGCATCATTAAATAACCCAACTTGCATGTGTACACATATGTCATATAAAGGTAACTTGCATAAGTGTTCATAGGTTACACAAAAGGGTGAACTTGCATATGTGACTTGCATCATAAAATAGGGTAAACATGCATATGTATGCATAGCATACAAAGGTATCATCTTGCATATGTATGCATCTTATTTAAAAAGGGTAAACTTGCATGTCATAAGGTATGCATAAAACCAACCACTTAGCATACATGAAATCAAGTACTTAGCATGCATAAACCCAAACACTTATCATGCATAAAATCAAATACTTAGCATGCATGAAATCAAGTACTTAGCATGCATAAAACCAAACATTTATCATGCATAAAATCAAATACTTAGCATGCATAAAATCCACCACTTAACTTGCATAAACCCAATACTTAACTTGCATAAACCCACATACTTAACTTGCATAAACCCACATACTTAACTTGCATAAACCCACATACTTAACTTGCATAAACCTACATACTCAACTTGCATAAACCCACATACTTAACTTGCATAAACCCACATACTCAACTTGCATAAACCCACATACTCAACTTGCATAAACATAGGGTTAACATCAAACATAGATTAGCAAACTAACATCATATCATATGACTTAAAACCCACTAATCCGCATACAAAACCGCATGATCTCATCATATCTCATCTACTTAATTTAGCAATTGGTTATTAAAGTGATAGAAACTCACCAAAACCAAGATTAGCAAACTTATGAAGTAGAACTAGTTGCTATATTTGAAGATGGTGATGATTAGAGGTTGATTAGCTTGCAACTTTCTTCATAAACTAGTGGAGACTCCTCCTAAGTTTGATTTTGGCGGCATGATGGCATCATTTCTATTTTTAGTATGGATTAGGCTTGCATTAGGGTGTATTTATAGGATTAGGGTGTGTTTTAGACCATAGGATTAACCCTAGGCTAAATTAGGTCCGTCAGATTTAGGAAGTTTCTAGAGATTAGCCCAAAACACAGCCAAACCCTAAAATGGTGCACCAGGTTTAACTGGTCGAGCACCCCCTGTCGACACCCAAGTCGACAGGGCTGTCGACCTGGTCTCACCCAGTCGACTGCCCTGTCGACAGGGCTGTCGACACGGGTAGTTAGGCGGGAGTTTTTCCCCCCAGCGCCCAATGGCCCCAATTTTGAATTTTAAACCTGAATTTTAAATCTGTTTTGAACTTTTAATTTTCTGCAAACTTCATTGGGCCATAACTGGGCCATACGGAGTCCGATTTACAAAATTTCGGACTCTATTCTGCGTATTTTTCCGAGACGAACAAAACGACGCAGCCCGTTTCCCCCAATTCTCATATTTGAGATTATTTATTCTGCAATTAGTGCATTTTATCATTAACCGAAATTCGGGGTGTTACAGATGAGTTGGCTTGAGATTTCACTTATTCGGAGCAGAAAGTTTAGATACCATTTTTGAGTCATGTATGTTGTCCGCTTCGCTGGTCTGTCAAGATCTAGGCAGAAGTCTAGGTATATTTCTTAAACCTCTTTGTGTTTAACCAAAAAAAAAAAAGTGAAATATGTACATATAATTAGGTATGTGCTCAGCTTGGGTTTAACATGAAAATTATCGTTGTTGTTTTAGGTTTCGTAGTTAATAGGATTTTTTCATGCTTGGAAATCCCTAAATTTTATTCATGTACATATGTATACGTATGTGCATATGTATTTAAATGATCTGGGTGTGGATTCGTCACTTTGGATGTCGAGTCGTGCCTCAGTTATGTGTCGGTTTCATATTCGTCTCCTTCGCCTCGGAAGGTGAGTTTTCTCACTCACAGACTAATATTTTATGAAGTGAATTAAGATTTGAAATGTTGAATGAAATATTAGGGTGCTCTAGATTTGTTTGCTTCGTGGTTGTGCACATGCTACACACACTGTTATTTCATATGACACTATGGTTGTATGTTTGACATGCTATGTTATTTTTCTCACCATGCAAGTTCCCTTTTTGATTAGAAACCATTACGGGTTGAAATGAAACATATCTGAACCCCTTTTGTATTCGAATCGATTTGGGATGTGGGTTGAAATGATACATACCCAGGATTCGAATATTTTTAAAGAACAGATTGAAATGATAAACATCCATATCACTTGACCATAGGGTAGAAAATGATATACAGGCACCGTGGACAATAAAATAAAATATTTTAAAATATTTTATCGATTTATAAGTAGAAATTTAGATGAAACTTCTTTATAGTATAAAGAAAAGCTAAAGGAATTTTGTTCAAATCTTAATTGAAATTTGTAAGAAATTCCGTTTGTATCCAAATAAATTTGAAGTGACCTTTGCAAATTAATACTTAATTTTAAATTTATTCAAATGAACTTTTCCACAATTTTATGTTCATGCAATGAATTTAATAATTTGACGATTTTGAATTAAATGATTTAGTGGAAAAGATTTGCGAAGATTTGATAAATATTTTCGAACTTATCTTAATATATGATTTGTCAAATGGATATTTGCCTGCATACAAAAGATTTTAATCCATAGCCAACGCTAATGTGGTTTTGGGAATTTATTTTATGAATGGATATGTGAATTTCAAGTTAAGTAATGATTCGAGTATCACTTTAACCATGAAGTGTTGAGATTGAACCAAATCAAGAGAATTGGGATTAAATATGAATTCTAGTTGGAAAAGAAAATTTTAAGACATGGATTTAGAATTGGATTTGTATTTATATTACTCATTTGAACTATGAATTTATAAAAGTTAATTTCCGCATTACTTGGTTTTATAATTATTCTTTACAAAAAGATTTGATTTCTTTAATCATATAAATTTATAATGGTTTCCTAATACATATATGTTTACGTTTCTTTAAATTTAATATACATACATTATTTAAAAAAAAAATCTTAACTTTTCTAAATATATTTATTTTACTTTATTTTAAATAAACTTATGTCCAATCCAATCTAATGAATCCAAGGGTGAATATTGGTTTATACTCATAATCGAACCATTTGTAAAGGATTTGGGATAATTGATTTTGGGGCAAGACTTGAAATAAAGCGATTTGTGATATTTGAAATATGTTTTCAAATCTAATGACAACGGTGTGAAAGATGTAAGCGTCGGTTGTTAAAGAGACCGGAGTCGGTAAGTGGTATACTCTCTGTCAGTGCCATACCACTTTAACAACTGTGTACGTAATGGAGTATCGGAACGACAACAAGATGACTTGGAAGCGACCACTGGATCGAAGATGGCGAACGATGGCGAAATGGCCTTGACCTTCGGGTCATAATTAAAATGACTAAAATAGGAGCTATACCGTGACTAATTGAGGTAGCACCTTTGATCGGACACGCTTCTTTGATACCATCTCTGTTACTGTTGTGATTGATTTGGGTGCGCACCCGTTTGATTATGGGAGTGTGTTCCGAGTGGGCGGTAGTGGCTGCTATGCGTTACCACCGGTCCGGGAGTGAAATTGGTAGAATCCTACCCTGGTATTGCCTCGAGTGCCTTGTCATTTACCCTAGCGAGCCCTAAACGATTTTGATTTGTATCGTACCTATGGAGTGCCCTCTGATGCCATCGGTTTACGGTGGGTTTACGGTACTGTATAGACTACGGTATTATAAACGGTGTAAGGGTAAAAATGTAATCCCACTTACGCTATTTTCAGTATATTTACTTTACTGAATAGACATTACAGTAATAGCGTACTATTATATATATGTATTATTTTGGCGGATCCTTAGAGGATGGGAATCCCAAATATCCTTTAAGTTATTGTACATTTCAGTTAACACTTCATTTGATTTAATTCACTTATATGAGACTGTTAGTCCTGACTCGTGTATTTTGTTTGTTTCATTCTTTGCAAAATGCCCTGGGTCAGACTGAGTATTTCATCTTGTAGATATATCTGTTAGAGCTTGTGATTCGTTGGAGATCCAGCCGTTCATCTACCATATTCGGTTATGCCCATCTCTGCTGATTTACCGAATACTAGTATGATTCTATATTTATTCTTCCGCTGCATCTATGTTTATTTTGGTACTCTGATATCATGTAAATTTAAAAGAGTTGTAATATTGTATATATTTTTACTTCCGCTGTGAGTTACTCTATGTTCTGTGGTTGTGATTCTATGATGATTTGTAATTAAAATTCATAAGCAATAACAATCTGTCATTTTTGAACGGTTTGAGTTGGTGTAATTACCGACTTGAGGCGGTCAAAAAGCCAGGTCGTTACAAGTTGGTATCAGAGCTTTGGTTATACAAAGCTTAGCTTATGTGGTTGAAACACTCGTTAGAGATAGAGTAGAAATACTCTAGGATGAGTGAAATCATCTTGGAATCCTACCAAGAGAGCGTATTTTGGAAAATAGAAAAATATTTTAAATGATTTAAAAAGGATTTTTTTTAAAAGGATTTTTCTATAAGAATAATTTGAAATTTTTTTTCCTTGTTTTATAATAATATCCTCGTTTAAAATCTCGTTCCTTCAAACTCGCCCCTCGGCTGGATCCTTCCTAAGTCAGGATTTTTCCAAATCTGATACTCGATCGTGCTTGGTCGTGACTTGGGAAATTTAAAATTGTCACTTAGACCCTGAATCTCCTTTGATTCGCTTGATTATCTTTAGATCTTGATAAATTCTCCTAATTTGATTCGGACAATATTCCAGCTTCTAGCCTATGTTCGGACTTAGCTCGAATTGGATTAATGTGAGACATGATAAAGCTCGAATAATCAACTAAGTGTTAAGTACTTGAGTGTATTAAATAAATTGAAGAGAAAATCCAATAGAAGTGAGATATATAAAAATTACAACCCATGTGAAAGGAAAGTTCATCGATTAAAATAATTATGAACTTATAAACTTATATTAAAGTCAATTGTAAGCAAGTAGAATTTGAAAAAAAAAAAAAATTGACTATCAAGTATGGGAGATTTTGGATATGCGCCTAGCTTACGTATATACAAAGTCCTTGTGCAAGATAGATATAAACCGCACTCTAGTTGCCTAAAATAGAATGCTGACAATGACCGCGGCACCGTCGGGATTTATTTTAGGTTTCGGAAGTGCTATAACAATCAATTTCAGTTGAAGTGTTTGATTGATACTTAGGTTATTTTGGTAAATAATAAACGGTGTTTACAAGGAATTTGAGTAGCAAATGAGAATTTAAAGTAAATAAATAAATAACTAGAGTATTAAACACCTGGGTGAATAATAAAAATATTAGCATTTTGGATTATATTATAAACACTTCTATATGAATTAAACTAAGTAATTTGTTTTCCCCTAAATTGCATTGTCAGTATCCAAATCAGGATATAACCATTGCATTGTCATACTTAAGTTTTTTTTTTCCTTTTGCAAGCAACTAAATTTGTTATGAATGAATCCTTTTTCTACCATTGCACAGAAAGTTTCTAATATTAATGACTCTTCGAATAAAGCTTAAACGAACTATTACCCTTAAATTTAACTAATATTGAACCAAATTTATAAGAAATCTTGTATAGTATATGAAATAATGTTGTGTGTGAATTTACGAAACTTAACAGGTGGAGAAAGATTAACCTAAGTCTTAAATTATTTCATAAGTGCGATGAAACTAAAGAAAATAAAATGTAAGTGCTGATTGTAAGAATGTCACTTTGAATTGATCAAACTTGGTACTTGAATGAATATTTGCAAAGTATAAGAGCATAAATATCAAGCTTTTAAAAAGGGAAAAAGAGAAGGGGTTTGAAAGAAAATTAGAGAATCCATTTGATTGAAGCTAACTTTATTTGTTTCAAAGTAAAATTTAAATTTAGGAGAAATTTTAAGGAAAATGAAAATTTCCCAGTCAATGGAGTATAAGGCGATTTAATTTTAACATGAATATAAGAAGAATTGAATGTAATCCGGAAAAGAGAGCATAAGGCTGCTGCCACCACCGCATGCAGCAGCAGCCGCAGCGTTCTGCTGCTACAGGCACTAGTTTCTGCTGTTAACACAAGGAAAACCCCAAACCGAAGAAGAGAAGAAAACTGGAAAAAAAAACTGCACTGGAACTAAAAGAAAGAAAAACTAATAAAAACAGGTTGGCATTGCTGCTGCAGCACTTGAAAACGAAAAAAAAAAAAATATGTCATGAAAATTTAAGGAACACCATCTTTTTGTAAGCTCGTTTTATTTATATGCATGTCTTTCAAGTATTTTGTACATCTTTTCTGAAATATTCTTTCACTTCCCTCAGTTTATAAATAAGAATCACCATCAAGAGTGTATGTCAACAGTATCACCCTTGTTTTTATTGTACTTGAGAAAACACAGTACCATCACCTATGTCATTAATAAACGAATGAATATGGTAGTTTAGCCATTCTCTTCAATCATTAGATGCCAAACCGTTTGCTCCTTAAAATATTCTGTTACGCATACATAGAGTGGCCACATGCAAAAAAAAAAAAAGAGAAAAAGAAAATTAACACTTGAATTACGTCCTACTTGAATATTCACATAGCGATGGTAGGCCGCTAAAGATATGAATTAGGGGAGCATTGCAGAAACATAGTTGTAAGAATGCATTTTTGAAGATGGACTAAAACATGGTTAGCAAAACATACGTGATTTGATTTCCAAAGTTATATCATACAATAAACATAAGAAGGCATTGGTTAAGAAAAATATAAATAAATAAATACTGAAAAAAAAGAAATATGAACTAAAATGAAAACATGTGTCGGATAGTGGACTTCAAAATGTGCAACCTTCATTCCTTATGTGGTCTCTCCCTAGTAAATGTGGAATTTTCTGGAGTGATATTTGTGACGTCTTTAGTACCCTACTAATAGCAGTAAAGTGACATAGGTTAGGATGATTGAAGAATGTTCCAAATGTGTGATTATGAAATAGGCTGGAAACGTCCAATAATGGTGGAAAAAAATGCATTGGGGGTTTTGTAAATACTTGGTTTTTAGTGTACCATAGTCTAAGTGGATCTGTAAATTGAAGCTATGATATTGAACTATAAAACACCATTCACCAACATAAAGGGGAATGCAAATCAACCTTAAATTTATTTTCTAATTTCCCACATAGTTTTTCAGTTCAATATATTTTCTGTGTGAAACTATAGATGTTTGAAATTGTACGCAACCGTAAGAAACCAAATTTTCCGTAATGGATTTATAGTTTAATGCAAGTACACTTTGATATGCAAGATAGGCATCTAAGTGAATTCCTTAAAATTCATAAGACAACCAAAGGAAGGGTCGTTGCTAGCAGCAGCGGCAGGGACGCTGCTGCCAACAGCAGTAGCGGCTGCAGCACCGCCAGCTGTTGCAGCAACGAGAACGGAAAAAAAAGAAAAAAAACCCTGTACGGAATTCAAAGTTGTTGTGGAAATATTAGCATCTTCCAGATAAGTATGAATCTATGAACACAAATTGTTGAGATTATTAGATTTTATTATAGAAGTACGAAACATAAATGTTCTGAATTTAATTTTGTTTTCTAAAGAAAAAAGGTTTGTATAAGTGAATTCATCGAATCCATGGGAACTACGAAATGAAATTCCTCTAATAATCAAGAATGACAGTGTTTACTTTTACATCATGGTAGTACTTATTATTATAGAAAGGAAGATTATGGCATGATGGGATTTTGCAAAAGCAAATAAGAATTTGAGAATAATTAATGAAGTTTAGTTTTGATTTGCCTGCTATTTGCAAGTATTAGGCAAAACTTCAAATCACTTATAACATTTAAAGGTTTCCCTTACCTATGCCAATATACTTAAATTCTCTATTCTAAAGCTTCAATTACACATCCTAAAAACAGGCCATTCATGATTCCTTATGTACAACATACATCTAATCCCCTTTCATTAATTAATACCACCTAGCATGTTACTGATAAGGTAGTAACATGCTTTCATAGGTTAATCACTAGAATATAAACAAAAATTGTTGAAGAAAAAAAGAAGTGAGAATGGGGCTGCTGCTAACAGCAACAGCGGTAGCTGAAGCAGATTGCAGCAGCAGTTGCTGCTGTAGCACAACCGAAAAAAAAAGAAAAATAAAAAATAAAAATTGAACATGGTATGATAAAATGAAACATATATCACATGTATCGTTGATTTCATTTGCATATTAACACAATTCTAGTTTAATTTACGTCATACTTTATATACGGTTACGTGCGTTCCTTGTTTCATTTACATTTTGACAAAAATGCTAAGTAGGTTATCATATATGTTGCTCATTGCTATGTAAGTTAAGCTTTATCATACATATAAGTTTGATTCTCACTGTATGTTTTAAGTGTTTTAGTAGGTACAATGGGGCGCTTCGCTTGTAGAACTCGCTTTCGCGCCCAACATGCTAAAACATAAGTAAATACGTTTTAAAACCGCTAAATAAGGTACGAAGCTCGGTTTACATATCGCATTTGGGTTGTTTTTGTTTTATTTCCCCTATATTGGGATGCCTCATTGTGTGGATGAGATGTATATTGTATTTGTAAATTTTTCCGGGCAGCCAGTACAAAGGAGATGCTGCCCAAATTTGCCGTAAATTCCGGGTGTTAGAAAATTTTTGACAAAAAAAAACTATAACTCACTTTCTTTTCTAACAAGTTTTAAGCGAAGAAAGGGTATTCGAGTAGTGATATGTAAGCATAATTAACGCGACATTTCCTTTTCGGGGAAAAAAAGCGCTAAGTGGGGGAGGATGTAACGAACCGGTAAATTCGACGTAGTAAAATACAAAATTGATTAAAGGTCTAATGTTTGAAGTAAATTTTTATAATTTTAACGTGAATAAGAAACAGAAATTACATTGTAAGCGTGGATTTGGATTTCTAGCATACTTGAATTTATTTGTCGTTTGGGAATACAGAAATGTATTTCGTTTGCGTTAATTTGTTTAAACATTTAATAGATTGTTGAAATTTAACCTTATCAGAACTTAAGCGAATTCGAACTAAAAATATTAGACAATATTCTAAGGAAAAAGAAAGATAATTTTCGTTTTGCAAATTTCGGACGTTTGATGTCTCGAATCTTTAATGTTGATCAAAGCGCGCAAAACAGTTAATATTGGCCTTGTGTATATTTTGTCCGTATTATTCTGTGAACGTGACCTAATTAAATTGCTTAAAGCTACAACTGAAAAAGAAAAATAATTAATGAAATTTTTATAATAAAAAAATAAAAGAAAAAGAACGTGTCCTTATGGCAGAGAGGTAGCAACACGCGTCCACCTTCCATGTTTTTCCTTTTTCCCGATCTCTCTCAGCTTGATTAAAAATAAGAAGAAAAATCAACAAATCTGTTCCTCCCCAATGCTCTTCCTCCTTCCCCTTTTTGCTCGAACGGAAAAAAGAATAAGCTCCAAAAAAAAAGTGACCGAGTCCTTGGAAATGGAGGAAGCACGCAACCCATTATCGCTTCAAACTCTGCACTGCCTATAACAGCGCCACCATCGACCAGAGCCACACCTGTGTGTTTACCAGATCCACCGACTCTCACCCTCCTCCTATTTCCATACTCGAACCCTAAGTAAAATAGCAAAATAGATCTTCACCAACACTGCGGCTTCGCCCACAACCTCCAAGCATCGCTCCGACGAAGATTGCCATGCCCGTGCCTCTGTCTCCAATCTAACACCGACCACGTTGCTTTCTATCATCCTGTAAATTTAAGCCCTCTTCGGTATATATAAAAAAAATCAAAGAAGGATTGGAAGTCGGTGCTCTTGCCGTCAGTTCACCAAAGGTCTTCGGCCTCTGCTACACCCATACGAGAGTCCATTAATGCCCTAAACTAACTGTTAATGAATCATCACATTCAAGCACTTCACGTGCTTGTGTAGATGCCCCAGAGACTGATGAGTTGGCTTGAGATTTCACTTATTCAGAGCAGAAAGTTTAGATACCATTTTTCAGTCATGTAAGTTGTCTGCTTCGCTGGTCTGTCAAGATCTAGGCAGAAGTCTAGGTATATTTCTTAAACCTCTTTGTGTTTAACCAAAAAAAAAGTGAAATATATACATATAATTAGGTATGTGCTCAGCTTGGGTTTAACATGAAAATTATCGTTGTTGTTTTAGGTTTCGTAGTTAATAGGATTTTATCATGCTTGGAAATCCCCAAATTTTATTCATGTACATATATATACGTATGTGCATATGTATTTAAATGATCTGAGTGTGGATTCGTCACTTTGGATATCGAGTCGTGTCTCAGTTATGTGTCGGTTTCATATTCGTCTCCTTCGCCTCGGAAGTTGAGTTTTCTCACTCAAAGACTGATATTTTATGAAGTGAATTAAGATTTGAAATGTTGAATGAAATGTTAGGGTGCTCTAGATTTGTTTGCTTCGTGGTTGTGCACATGCTACACACACTGTTATTTCATATGACACTATGGTTGTATGTTTGACATGCTATGTTATTTTTCTCACCATGCAAGTTCCCTTTTTGATTAGAAACCATTACGGGTTGAAATGACACGTATCCGAACCCCTTTTGTATTCGAATCGATTTGGGATGCGGGTTGAAATGATACATACCCGGGATTCGAATATTTTTAAAGAACGGATTGGAATGATAAACATCCATATCACTTGACCATAGGGTAGAAAATGATATATAGGCACCGCGGACAATAAAATAAAATATTTTAAAATATTTTATCGATTTATAAATAGAAATTTAGATGAAACTTCGTTATAGTATAAAGAAAAGCTAAAGGAATTTTGTTCAAATCTTAATTGAAATTTGTAAGAAATCCCGTTTGTATCCAAATAAATTTGAAGTGACCTTTGCAAATTAATACTTAATTTTAAATTTATTCAAATGAACTTTTCCACAATTTTATGTTCATGCAATGAATTTAATAATTTGACGATTTTGAATTAAATGATTTAGTGGAAAAGATTTGCGAAGATTTGATAAATATTTTCGAACTTATCTTAATATATGATTTGTCAAATGGATATTTGCCTGCATACAAAAGATTTTAATCCACAGCCAATGCTAATGTGGTTTTGGGAATTTATTTTATGAATGGATATGTGAATTTCAAGTTAAGTAATGATTCGAGTATCACTTTAACCATGAAGTGTTGAGATTGAACCAAATCAAGAGAATTGGGTTTAAATATGAATTCTAGTTGGGAAAGAAAATTTTAAGACATGGATTTAGAATTGGATTTGTATTTATATTACTCATTTGAACTATGAATTTATAAAAGTTAATTTCCGCATTACTTGGTTTTATAATTATTCTTTACAAAAAGATTTGATTTCTTTAATCATATAAATTTATAATGGTTTCCTAATACATATATGTTTACATTTCTTTAAATTTAATATACATACATTATTTTAAAAAAAAAACTTAACTTTTCTAAATATATTTATTTTACTTTATTTTGAATAAACTTATGTCCAATCCAATCTAATGAATCCAAGGGTGAATATTGGTTTACACTCATAATCGAACCATTTGTAAAGGATTTGGGATAATTGATTTTGGGGCAAGACTTGAAATAAAGCGAATTGTGATATTTGAAATATGTTTCCAAATCTAATGGCCACGGTGTGAAAGATGTAAGCATCGGTTGTTAAAGAGACAGGAGTCGGTAAGTGGTATACTCTCTGTCAGTGCCGATACCACTTTAACAACTGTGTATGTGATGGAGTATCGGAATGACAACAAGATGGATTGGAAGCGACCACTGGATCGAAGAAGGCGAACGATGGCGAAATGGCCTTGACCTTCGGGTCATAATTAAAATGACTAAAACAGGAGCTATACCGTGACTAATTGAGGTAGCACCTTTGATCGGACACGCTTCTTTGATACCATCTCTGTTACTGTTGTGATTGATTTGGGTGCGCACCCTTTTGATTATGGGAGCGTGTTCCGAGGTAGGCGGTAGTGGCTGCTATGCGTTACCACCGGTCCGGGAGTGCAATTGGTAGAATCCTACCCTGGTATTGCCTCGAGTGCCTTGTCATTTACCCTAGCGAGCCCCATACAATTTTGATTTGTATCGTACCTATGGAGTGCCCTCTGATGCCATCGGTTTACGGTGGGTTTATGGTACTGTATAGACTACGGTATTATAAACGGTGTAAGGGTAAAAATGTAATCCCTCTTACGCTATTTTCAGTATATTTACTTTACTGAATAGACATTACAGTAATAGCGTACTATTATATATATGTATTATTTTGGCGGATCCTTAGAGGATGGGAATCCCAAACATCCTTTAAGTTATTGTACATTTCAGTTAACACTTCATTTGATTTAATTCACTTATATGAGATTGTTAGTCCTGACTCGTGTATTTTGTTTGTTTCATTCTTTGCAAAATGCCCCGGGTCAGACCGAGTATTTCATCTTGTAGATATATCTGTTAGAGCTTGTGATTCGTTGGAGATCCAGCCGTTCATCTACCATATTCGGTTATGCCCATCTCTGCTGATTTACCGAATACTAGTATGATTCTATATTTATTCTTCCGCTGCATCTATGTTTATTTTGGTACTCTGATATCATGTAAATTTAAAAGAATTGTAATATTGTATATATTTTTACTTCCGCTGTGAGTTACTCTGTGTTCTGTGGTTGTGATTCTATGATGATTTGTATTTAAACTTCATAAGCAATAACAATCTGTCATTTTTGAACGGTTTGAGTTGGTGTAATTACCGACTTGAGGCGATCAAAAAGCCAGGTCGTTACATATATGCTTATTTTTAGATATATTTATTCATTAAAAATTTTCTTAATTCCAATTAATTTACATTCTAATCCAAACTACAGACAAGAACAATATATTTATGTTTTGACTTGCTAAAGTTTAAAATCCCATTAAAAGGTCCTTTGTTATAGTTATTATAAATTGGCTCATACATCTAAAAAGAATAAATACAGATACATTCAATTACAAGGAATAGGCAATATTTTATTTGGAATAGACGGTGTAAATTACGTGCAAAACATGTGATTTTCACATCTCCCTTCTTTGTTTATTTGACATAGTCTTTTTGTGTAAAAAGGACAAGAGGGATAATTCCCAAAATTAAACAAAACCTTTAGACTTTAAACTAAAAAGGAAATTTTACATGAATCTTGCGATTACACCTATTTTTACAAATCTAGAACAAAGCAACAACACAAGTCAGAATAATATTTAGGGACTGATTTTTAAATTTAGGTGCAAATATTAACCAAAAAGTACAGAAAGAATTATAGGTAAGATTTTTATGTTTTATAAGAAAGGCTACTACAAGTTCCAATTACCATATTTAGGCATATGCATTTAAAGTACACGAATAAAAAAATTTAATATTATAAACAATACTTGAATTTATCACTCACTTGTAAAGCTATTTACAAATCTCTTATTTGAATAATAGCTTTAATTTTCTTTACCAAATTCTTACAGTCTATATATTATGTATAAAAGGGGATAAGTATACATGTTAAAATTTGTAGATCTAGAAAAAATTGGAATATGAAAAGAAAAATAATAATAAAATCTTAAGAATTTACCTTATGTGCAAAAACCAACCTTTTCCTATAAAGCTAGATTCATTCTCTTTAATTTTTGTTGTTTAATTTGAAAGCTATTTTATTTCAGAAAGTTAGGAAGAGACTGGATAAATGGAAATGGTAGAGCTTCATTGCTGCCTCTAGGATATATAAAGAAAAGATAGAGGGTTTAGGCCTTTAACTATAATTTATAGGCACTCAAATGACCCATAACTGTTATATCTATTTTAATAAGATCTATCTGTATGTATATAATTTTTATTATCCATAAACTCTACCCGCTATAGCCACATCGACCAACAGGTCTATGGAACGTTCGATCGCCGGGTCGGCCGAGGCTGGTGATTAATGGAAAGGGTTCATGCATTTTTATTTAATGAATTATTTTCCATTCATAATTATTTTTCGTCCATAACTTTTCCATATAGACTCCGTTTACAAAGTTCCAAACATGAAAGTAGATTATAATTCAGTCACGAATGCAATAGTGTAGGATTTATAGCTAAATTCCATTTTTGAATCTAAGTAGATAACTAATTTAACTAATGCCAAATTTCAGGGTGTATACAATTTGGTGTACTATAGCAGTTAACTCGGGAGTTTAGATCAATGTAGGATAACTTTCTATCTCTATTTCATGTCGTGGCCTCCTCGACTTTCTCCTTTTAATGTTGAACCCATCGAGCAACGTCTATGTAATAACTCGGAAATTCTGAGCCAATTTAAATTTTTTATTTTGGCAATTTTAGTGAATTTTGATTATTTAACATGAATTATTTTAAATAATATCGACGAGAAATTTATTTTGAATAGAATTAAAACGTATTGAAATTGAACTGAAATCGATTTAAATTAAAACCGATTTGAATTAAAATCGAGTTGAAATGAATTTAAAATGAATTTATATGGGAAAGATTCAATTTTGATTTGAATTTGAGATGGAAGTTGAAATCGATTTGAAAACGAATTTAAAACGATTTATAAAATTCGTTTCGAAAGGAAATCGACGTAGTATATATTATATATATTATATATACAATATAATGGCCTGAATAGAACGCGCCGCGCTGCGGCAGTTCGCGAATTTCGACCATTGACTTCGAATTGATGTTGCGGGAGATCCGACCGTCGGATTCTCCTAAAACCAAAACCATTGGGTTCGTATCGAAAAGAGCTTTCTAACGAATATTAGAAATTAGAAATCTAACGGTTGGATTTGGAATTATGTCCAAATCAATTTTGGAAAAGGTCGTTGTAAGTGCAGTTCGATGGCCGTTGATGGAAATCGACTGTACGGGCCTTGATAAAATTATTAATAATAATAATAATTTGTGTAAAATCATTAGAAATGATTGGTGAAGAATTGGGGGTGAAAAACTCCATATTTGAAAAGATAAAAATAGATTTTTATCGAAATGAACTAGTTTTGAACTAGAATTATAATTCTGTTTATTTTTAAAATAAATAAAGTGGATTTGAAATGGTTTTAAAAGTAACCAGAATTTCCAATAATTGAATTGGAAGGGATGTGAATCTAAATTGTCCTTGGGGATATTTCGATTTGGATTTCGTGATTATACAGATATTGTTATGGGAATTTGAAAGATATATTTATATCGTTATTTCCAATACAATATTTGTTGGTCGTAGAATTTGATATTGAATATAAGCCGATATATTTTCTATTCAGAGCCTTGTATTCAATATCAAATGTGATTTGGGTTTCTCGTGGATGGTGTCTTCATTAACACTGTCCTTAAACCCAGTTGAGAAAAAGATTAAATCTTTTCATTTGGATTTAATGAAGTATACCAATCAAATGATATTTAGGAATTGAATTCGAATTGATTTTTGGGTTTATCATGAACAGTGTTTTAAATAACGCTTGTTCTTTAATCCGATAATTAATGGAATGTGATTTTGGGTTGTCGTGAACGGTATCTTCAATAATACTGTTCTTAGACCCAACGGAGTTAAGAAAATCAGAAACTAACTGGAGATTAGTTAAGTTGAATGGTTTCCTAGGTATTGATCTGATGTTGGTTTCGGCCTTCGGGGTTAATATTTCGGTAATTGCTCACTTGCTAATTTACGGTTAGGGACTGATTGAAATGTGATGTGATTTTGGGGTTTATCGTGAACCGTGTTTTAAATGACATCGGTTATTTCACTTAGTCATAAATTAAAACTAAGTGGAGTTTTAATGAATCTTTAATTAGATTGAGAAGATCGAGAATGGAGTATCACCAGTTTTGCTCCAGGCGATAGTTAAATCTTTAATTAGATTTGAACGTGAAATGGTAATTAACTTTACCGATAACACCGTGGTGTTAGATATGGAGTATTACCAGTTTTTCTCCATGGGATGAATATGTTGGGAATGGGAAATAAAATAAATAATTACTTCGGTGTGGTTCGCTAACCCCGACTAGTTTGGAAAACCATAATACGGTTTGAAATGATATCCAAAGGAAGATTAAAGAATAAATTTAGAAGAATTTATCTTTGATAAAATTAATGGGAACCTTTCCCTAAGAGTGTGAAAATTTGAATAAAAGAATATTTTGAATTGGAATGAGGCGTATGTTGTGTTTGTGTAACCTTTGTTTATTATATACGCGGGTTATTAAGAAAGGCCGGGTTTATACCCATTCTGAATAACCGATTCGAGGATATTTCGAAGATGAAGACGGTGGTTGAAGACCGGAAGTCTTCACATCGTTTGGGTGATTACTGATGATCTTGATTGGGCTGTACACCCAAGAGGAGGGAATCAGTTGGTGATCGTCCAGACGTACTTGGAGATCGATGGATATGCAAGGAAAGTGCCTCCGGTTTCGTTCAGACCTAGAACGAATTTGTAAATGGACTATGTGTCTGACATTGGATTTTATTCTGTGTTGATTGATCTGTTTGGCGGTGGAGAATTTATTCTCTTGCTTAACGCCCTTCTCTGAGACGTACGAGCTCAGAGGTTGTATATCGATGGACATCAGTCGCATGACATGAATTGCCTGTGTGGCACGCCTAAGTGGCAATTGATCTAGGCTTCTGTTGAAAAGCAAAGTCTTGTGGTTGATGATCAAAGCACGGCTTGTGTGGCGCAACTTTGTGTATAGCGTGAATTCGCGAGCCTCACACCTCGGTATGAGTCAAAAACGGGATAAGGACCCAAGGAGTGCACTATGTTTCTTTCTAGCTAGTGGTGGTGTCAGTGCTTTTACTGGCTGACATTTATATATACTTTTCACCTGTGTGGTTGTTGGTATGCGAGGCGCCTCGGATATAGGTCTTATAGGACCGGGAAACGTGTGTTCAGGAATAAATAATCCTCAAAAGTAAGAGAGGACCGGGCTTGGAGGTTCCAAACGATCATAGTGGGGTCCTGAGACATTTTCTAGAGTGTCTCGAACGGAGAGGAGCTTGCCCCTTGCCTCGACTCATGACGGAAATCCAATTTCCAATACGTGACTTGCGATTTTATTTGTAGAACCTAGTATGGCGACATAGTGGTATGGGTCATTAATGCCGTCTATGATTGATATTTATGATTTGAATTGTTTTGACACTATACACTTATTATAGTATCAAATGATTTGTTTTAAACGTACCAAGCATGCTTTGGCTATTATAAGGTAAAAATCCTATCCTCCGGCTTGTGTTGCATTGTGTGATGGGGCATGGGTCTTATGATAGCTTCATTTTTCTTTATTTAGCACTGCGCTGTTTGTTTTATGCACTGGTATTCTTGGGAGGAAACCCGTTCCGTGTTATACGGCGTGGTCCCTTGATTTACCGAACTTTAAAATAAAGATTAATAACTGTTTTAGTTCTCACACCAGTCACATGACTGACCTGGAGTTTATTGTTTTAACCTAAACTCTGGGTGCCCTTATTTTGACACGGGCAACTAGTAGTTTTGGTTTTGCAGATTTATATTCACAGGATCCTAATTTACAGCTGGAACGATGCTCGGAAAGCTCTGTATCCGTGTATTACTTTCAGTTGTGCTTTGTATTATTTTTCCACTGCTATGTAATTTATTGTAATCTCTGATATTTGTCGAATGTATATTTATTCATACTCTGTATATTCTTGTATTCTGATGGAAATGTTGTAATATACAATGAAATGTTCTTCTGTTTGCGTTCTATTTTGTCGTGTTCTCAAGATAATCCGGGCTTTCCTTACCGAGGAAGTTACGGGCTATCACAGTCTATAGCTGCATTTCCCTAGGCTCTGACATCCCAATCATCAATAGAAAGCAAAGAAGATGCAACAACCATGTGAGATGAGCTCGGGAGATTTTGGTTTGCATGAAGACGAAATAAGTTTGGATCAGCCCTTATGTTCCATTTCAAATCGGCATGTATGCCTGATCCAGATTGTTACAGTGGGTACGATGCAAAATGTTATGACTGTACTTATCTAGATTGTTACACTTGCGTGTTGGGTTGATCCGAGTAGTATGACTTATGATTTGGATCCTGCTTCCTTCAACCTTCACGAATCATCTTCGGTGATTATGCTTTCAAATTCAATGAATTCTAGTGTTGGAGAGTGCATTCTCTGTACAATTCATTTTGAATTCGTTCAATTCATCTGGTTTCGCAAATTAATATTAGCCCTCATTTGTTAGCCCAATCACTGCCTAAGTTTACTCTCACCTTGGAAGACTACTCCATCACCGTGGAAGTGGTAGCAATAGTAATAATGACAAGAAGATAGGCAACCTCAATAGTAGGACTTTGATATCTCCACTGAATGCTTTCCTCCCCTTTAGCTTAGGATTTCGCGGGGGAAGTAGAAATCTTCTTCCTAGCAGTCATATCAGTAGCTGGAGAATTTTAATTGCTTTTGCATAGAAAATGGCAAAAGAACATATCTTCCCTTAATGTACATGGAATCCACTAGTAGATGAGAAGGTCTAAGGACTGGGAATCGCTGACTTTTCAATGAAAGCACCAAAACATTAGCGTTTAAAATTGTGTGAACACCTCGAACACATTATATATGGAGAATAATGAAGAAATATGAATGAAAATGAGAAATAAAGTCATGCACACAAACTATAGTGGATCGGCATCAAAGGCCTATGTCCACTTTCACACAGATCACATTAATTCACTTGTATTTTTACAAATATAAAGTTTTGGATCAACAAAAGGTTTGGATCTATATGAAATTTCATGAAAAATCACAAATTTGTTATCAAGATCCTTCATCTGGGCTTGGCATCTCATACATAAATATATGTATATGCATGGAGGCCCAGGAATTGTGGAAGATGAAGTGGAGGTCATGGAGAGAGCTAAGATCGTGTTAGGCCACGTTCAAGTTCATCAACCCGGATCCAAATAGATAGTTAAATATGGATCTGTATCGTTCTGTATCAGTCATCTCTTATATTGATCCAGATTGTTCTTCCACTTCTCTCCTGATTCTAAATTTTCTCTGTTTTCTGAGTTGTGATCTTGGTCCAAGCTTGTCTTAGATTCTGAATGGTGATAACATGATTACATATTGGGTAAACCCAGGCTTTTAGACTGTAACGTCCCGTATTTTTGGTAGTCAGATATTAAAATATATTCTATTATTTTAAATATTGTTTTGGGATTATAAATGAATTTATAATATAGAATTCGTTTATATAACGAAGTTTGAACGTTTAATTTATATTTCATTATAAATCGAGCTCGTAACATCGCTGTAGTTCATAATTTACGATTTAAATTTCTTACATGATCCGGTATTAGTTGGAATTCTATGAAACAAGAATCATCTGAATCTATTTGATTATAATTTTCGATTGAAAGAGAAAAATGGAGATTTTATATTATAGATTGTTAGTTATGTCCAATTCAAATTTTGAAATAGTAGTTATGAAATTCGTTAATAAAAGATAATGTTCATTTAATATAATAAATAGGAATTTCTATATAATTTGAATATCGATTAATCCGAAGACATTAATGTTGAGTTATAATTCCTATTGGGTTATATTTGAAGTGATATATTATTTCATTTGGATATATACGACAATAATGATTCATTATTATTTAATATAATTGTTTTGCATTTAATTATATTTTATCGATAGTATATAGGCCTTAGAAATAGCTATCCTTTCAAATGATCTCCGTTTCCGATGAAACAAATTTTATTTGAATGCGTATAGCTAATTATTGCTAGATTTCCAATTTAGAGCCAATCAGAGTTGTTTTATTTGTGTGTGCAATTTAAGGGTGAACCGATAAACAAATTGAAATTAAAATAATGTCGTTATGCAAACGATGTCGGGTTTCAACGAAATTAATTTCAGTAGGACCAGAATGTTAAGACATAGCAACGTATCTATTTTCAGTACGTTTGGAGCTCGTAAGTTACGATACATATATTAAACGATTAACGGTTGTAAGCGGTAGAGATTTAATACAGGGTATAAAACAATTTTTTTAATAAAAATATAACTTAACTCTTAAGCAAAATAGGTTACTTACCTACCCTAAACATACACCGTGGTATATCCTAAGACTGCGCATCACCTAAGATTTGAAATGAACAACACGCAATAACTATACCCTAAACTAAAAACTCTAATGCATCCTATGTTTTAAATCTTGCACCTACGTTGTTTCTTCTTTAGCTACCCATTTATTTTCTCTGAAGCTACCTCTGGCCTAAGTAAAGTGAAAACTCAACAGCAACTATACTTCTTAAAATGAAACACTGTAAAATATAAAACCACACATGCCTATCCATTCTTCTGTACCGATTTCTTCACCCTACCTCCTGCTAACCTACGGGTACCCTTCGAAAGACATTCTTCTAATCTTTATAATCTTCTTCTATAAATACGGTGTGCCAACACCATTTCCTCACTCAGTTTCATCCCCAATGAGCAAATCGTTAAACCGCAAGTTTCCCTATATATAAAAGAAATAAATAAAAATGTAAGGAATAGTATAACGTCGTGAAAGAAAGAGCAAGAAAAAACATAGTAAGGCATTTTTGAACCATGCAGGAAGAAGCGACGTTTGAGGCCGAATTGGGAGTGGTCGGCGACGACTGGACATGTGGCACTGCAGTCGATGGGGGAGTGAGGTCTAGCGCATCATGTAGGTGATCACAGTTGTATTCCAGTCGCCAGTAGGAGCGCATCAGATGTGGGAAAGGTCGGTGCGTGGTTTGAGTGGATAGCGTGGGTTCCTGGAATGGAGAAGCAACATATAAGAAGGAGCTAAGTGGTAGTTTCAGTTACAGTTCTGGAGCGGAATATACTGTAGTGGAATTTAGGGGGTCGACAAAAATTGGTAGAATGTTTTCAAGGATTGGCAGGATGTTTTTGAGAATTAAGAATCAAATTTAATGTTTTCGAAAAAAAAGAGAATGGGAAGAACCGCATGGGGAAATAACGTGGGGAAGGGAACTGCATGCGGGTGGAGGAAAAGTAGTTTGGGAGTTTGAACGAAAACAGTGAGGTGTAAAATACTGGGATGGAAGATTAAGACAGTGAGAGGAGCAGCACGAGGACCGGGAGTGGAAGAAAATTAGTCGGCTCGATTATATCCTTAAACACGTAATTAACTGTAATTAAGGATTAAATTATACTGATCAAATGTTGAGTTACAATATTTAATTTATACATATATTATCAGAGTTTATCCAAATAAGCTATACCGGAATCGTGGTAATGAGCAGAACATTATGGAACTGATTTGGACAGTGCAGGTGACAACAGGAATTTACAATTAAATTAACGACTGTTTAATTTAACTGTAACTGAACCATTTCAGAAATAAAATCAAAGTGAGTACAACTCACTCAGTTTTGCCCCACTTATATTTATTAAGTCGGGTTTAATGTTTGTGTGTTATTGTTGTTTATATTGGATGGTTACTTCATATATTTATATCAATTGACTGAACTGATTAAATTAAACGTTCGTTTAATTTAATTTAAACCAATCGTTATTTGTAACGATTGTAACCAATGGAGGTAACTAACAATCTTCCTTGCTTTGTACGTGTTAAATTTAAAGATAATTGTTTGAATCACTATTATTATTTGCTAGTTGAATATTATATTCGTTTATTGAAATAGATGATTTTATTTGGAGTAACATATTTGGATGAAGGGAAAAAAATAGGTTGGAGGGATCCAACTGGATTCCTCAAATTTATTGCTTATTTTCATATTACAATTATATGAACTGTTTAACCAATATGATTAATTTTTTATTGATTGTTAAATCGTAATTCAACATTTGTTTTTGTTTTAACCAATATGTAGTATTTGTTTATTAATTAGTAGCAGTTGGCCTAAAAATAAATTGTTTTATAAATGTTGATTCACTGTCAAGTGAATCGACAGTAATGAGGTTATAAAATTTATTTTTAACCGAAGATAGATTTTGAAATCTATTAATTTGAATAAAAGTTTGAAATCTACTAATTAGAAAAAAAGTTTATTTAGAAGGAAATTTAAATATAAATTTATTATTTAATTTTATAAGTAATTATTAAATGGTTATATAAACCCAATTCTTATGTTAATAAGAATTATAAGCAACTTATCAGCAATTAAAGTAATAGTTAAGAATTTGATTAGTTGTGCTCAAAAGACAATTAAATGGATTATTTAAATATTATATAATAAATTTATTTAAAAGGAAATACTAATTGGAATCGGTTATCAAGTTAACCATGGTTTAAGTTGACTAAGTCGACTATTTTAATTGAACTTAGTTATTTGATTAATTTGTTTTGAATCAATCTAATGAAATATATTAACGAATATTTGTTTAATTTTAAAAGAATTTACTATTTATTTTAGTTAATAAAGAACTTAACTACTTCAATAGTAGTTAACGATGAGGTAAATTATTATTTTAATATTATACGAAATTTGTATTAAACGAAATTCATTTTGTAAGTAGTCAAGTTTTGAATAAAGTTTAGTTGGATTTAGAGAGGAGTTTGTGAACAGGTTTTATAAAACGAATGTTTTACTTAAAGTTTGAATTTAGAAAAGGAAAGCGGTAAAAAAGTGTATATATTAAACCAGAGTGTGGGTTTATAAAAGGGATGTAAAGCTGAATAATGAAGTTTAAATTAATGTTACTTAAATGGAATGGAAACGAGATTTTCAAAGTGGAAAATGGTTGAATGGATTAGAATTAGGGTAATATATTGATAAGGGGAAATTAAATAATTGGAGCCTAATTGGAGATTGGTTAAGTTGAGTGATTTTCTGGGTATTAATCTGATGTTGATTTCGGTCTTCGAGGTTGATACTTAGGGGATTATTCTCTTACCAATTTACAGCCAAGGACTAATGAATGTGGAGTATAGAAATGCATGAATAATGTTGTAACCAATGTTATGAAATAATATTAAAATGGAAAATTGGATACAGTTATAAGATGTTTTTTTAAGCATTGAAATGTAATGGTTTTGAGAATATTAGTATTATAAAATAAGAATACATACGATGTTTCAAATATTGAAAGATTTAGAAGTTTAAATTAACCATTCATTAATTATTTTTATTTAAAGAAGCTAAGTGATGCCAAGTGCCAAACCAGTGAATCTAATTTTATTTTCACAATTGAATGGTTGTTTATTTGATAGTTAAATAACCGATTATCAAATCTAGCCTATACGATTGTTGGTACGGAAAGACTGGGATTGAATTTATATTCGAAAACCATTCCGACCAGTAAATAAGAAATGTAGCAGATATAAGATGCCGATCAAGACGGAGCAATTGAAGATCATGGATATTCATGAAACAGAAGAATTACCTAAAATCTCTGGATTCGCGCCTAGAGATATACTGTGATTCTATCATGGTTGGAATCTATGGATTGCAAGGACTACTCGTTATTGATCTATAAGGTGATACCTAGGATGTGGTAGGAGGGTACCTTCAGTTCATTATGTTATGGATGACTTGTATGGACGAACGTCTGATGGAGTATTTCTTAAGAGTTACGTACATTGATTTTTAAAAATATATCAAGTTAGTGGCAAAGAAGGCAACATCTTAAATTAACACCCAGAGTATATTTGTGGACGCCAATTAGTAATTTAATGGATCTGGCGATGTGGCATTCAAAGTGAATGGTGATGTGCTATCTTAAAAAGGTAACTATAACCTCAAGCCTCACCACCGGGAAATGATAAAAATCGGGTAGGCAGCGTGGCTAAGTGGGTCACTCCCAATTAGGGTGTATAATCACTTATCTAGAGAAAATTCATTTCCTTCTTTATTCTATTCGATGTTGTCCCTTTCGGGAAACAGTTGCTGATCCCAACCATTGGTGATATACGTTCGATTCACTCAAGCGAAATGAGTGGTCAGTCATGTGTGGCCGGGTTGCAAGATGTTCTTGTTGAACCTAGTGTATTCCCTTCTAGATATACATTATCGGTTGGTAGTTCCATACCTTGTCATAGTCGGAATCCAATCTCCAATAAGCGATCGCGGTATTCGATATTATATTATATATGTAGAGCGTGAGATGCAAGCGTTCCGCTAGATGGTTATTTATTTGAAATATATACTATTATAATATCAGAATAAGATATGATTTCAAAAATGTTTTGGGTTATCATAAGGTAAAAACTGTCTGTGTTTATGTGTGGATTAGTCTTATGAATATCCTTTTCTATTAAGGAAAGAAATTTTAACTTTAAAATCAAGTTGGGTATGTAAAATTAGTGGGTTTCTCACTCTGGTTCACCAGACTGATCCGACGTTTGAAATGCTCAGGTTCGACCGAGTTTTACAAGTTTAGGTTTGGATGATACGGACTACAGAAGACGTTCTCGAGGAGTTCAGACATATTAATATTTATTCCGTTGTGTGTTGTATATGAGGACAAATTATTATAACTGTCCAGGTGTATTGACTATAGGTTGTACTCTGATGATTGTAAGTTTTATTTCAAGCTCTCAGTAAATATCTATTTCTATACTATATTTTATTCTGCTTTGATGTGTGACTATGATTATGTTGTGTTGTTATTTTTCTTCTTCTTCTACTCTAATATTTCTTTCTTTCTTATCTCATCCTATAATTTCTTTTATTCACTATTTGGTGTTTTCGATACTTGGGTTTTGGCGAGTAATACTAGTTTATGTGTTATTGTTGAAATTCGGGCATCGAATTCCCTAGGTCGTTACAGTGGTAGTAGAGCATAAGGGTTAGTAATAACCTTTGCCCTGTGGAGTAACTCAGTAGAGATAGGGTTATTAATACCCTAGATTGAGTTGAGTGTATACATATGAGAGCGCGTATTTGTAGATTTTATATACCAACGTTTTATGTCGTGTTATTTGATTGGTTCAATTTTGAAATGATGACTGACGCGATATTGTTTTGTAAAGAGGTTAAATGAAATAAATTTTCCCAATTATACTTTTATATGAAAAATCAATAATTTTATCAAATTATTGAAATATTGGTTTGCTTGTTGATTTTAGTGGAATTCAAATTGGAATTTGATCTGGGTAAGTGAAATTAAGGATGGATATTAGAATTAAATTTGGGATTTGGATATCAGATTAATAAAAATTGAATGGAAATCATCTGATATTAATTGGTTAATATTGAAATACGTTAACCCAAGTGAATGTTATCAAAGTAAATGTTGATGTTGAATATAAATTCAATTAAATGATTTAATTTAGTTGTTTGTGCATGATTTGTTGATTGGTTGTTAGATTAGTTGAATTAAATCCATCAATTGTTTAAGGAAAGGTTCAAGGAATTGAAAACACAATTCCAGTATAATAATTTGGAATGAAACCGTATATGAATTGAAACTGAATGATTTAAACTTGTATTTGCAAACTAATGGTGTTTCATGTTTAATTTTGGAAATCTGTATAGTTACACTATTGGTTAATGAATTATTATTAAAGAGTTTCATGAAATTGTTAATTAAATGGTGAGTTGAGTTAAGTACAGGTGCCAGCAGGCTATGAAGATTGATCGTGGTGACATAGATCGCATATAAGTTGAGCAAGTATGCTCAATAGCGCTCATATAAGGTACTCCTACGCGAAAATATAATTTTTGTGTTTTGAAATTTAATTTTCCGACCGTGTGAGCCAATGTATATCTATTTATTATTCCTGCAATATTGCAGAAGTCCCTCCGCACAAGGGAGACTCTATCGATTTTTTTCGGGAATTTGAGATGGTAGAAATTTTCAATATTTTAAATTTTATTAACAATAATTAATTGGTTTTCGATTTAAAATCAATTGTATTTTTGACAGATAATGGGTTGTAACATCTTTCCTACCTTAGTAATTTCGGGGATGAAATTTCTTTAATGGGGAAGGCATGTAACGTCCCGTATATATTTTTGGCAGTCCGATATTTCAATATATTTTATTATTTTAAATATTGATTTGGGATTATAAATGAATTTATAATATAGAATTCATTTATATAACGAAGTTTGAATGTTTAATTTATATTTAATCATAAATTGAGATCGTAATGTCATGGTAGTTTGTAATTTACGATTTAAACTTCAATTGAATTTACAAGATCCGGTATAAGTCGTAATTCTATGAAACAAGAATTGTTCGAATCTATTTTACTATAATTTTTTAATGGAAGAGAAAAATGGAGATTTTATATTATAGATTGTTAGTTATGTCCAATTCAAATTTTCAAATAGTTGCAATGGAATTCGTTAATAAACGATAAAGTTTATTTAGTATAATAAATAGGAATTTCTATATAATTTGAATATCGATTATCCCTAAGACATTAATATTGCATTAAAATTCTTATTGGGTTATATTTGAAGTGATATATTATTCCATTTGGATACATACGACAATAATAATTCATTATTATTTAATTTAATTGTTTTGGATTTTATTATAGTTTATCGATAGTATATAGGCCTTAGAAATAGCTTCCTTTCAAATGACCTCTTTTTCCGACGAAACAAATTTTATTGGAATTTGTATAGCTAATTATTGCTAGATTTCCAGTTGGAAGCCAATCAGAGTTGTTCTATTTGTGTGTGCAATTTAAGGGTGAACCGATAAATAAATTAAAATAACGCCATTATGCCAATGGAGTCGGTTTTCAATGAAATTAATTTCATTAGGACCGAAACTTAAGGCGTAGCAACATATCTATTTTCAGTACATTTGGAGCTCGTAAGTGACGGTAGGTATATTAAACGGTTAATAGTTGTAGGAGGTAGAGATTTAATACCAGGTATAAAACAAAAAATTTAACAAAAATATAACTTAAATCTTAAGTAAAATAGGGTACTCACCTACCCTAAATACATACCGCGGTATATCCTAAAACCTTTGCGCATCACCTAAGATTTGAAATGAACAACACGCAACAGCTATACCCTAAAATAAAAACTTTAGAGCAACCTATGTGTTAAATCTTGCGCCTGCGCTATCTCTTCTTCAGTTACCCATTTCTTGTCTCTGTAGCTATCTCTAGCCTAAATAAAGAAAACTCAACTGCAACTATCCCAGTTAAAATGAAACATTGCAAATGATAAGAACACACAAGCCTATCCATTCTTCTGTACAGATTTCTTCACCCCTACCTCCTGCTAATCTACGGGTACCCTTCGAAAGGCGTTCTTATCTTTATAATCTTCTTTTATAAATACGGTGTGCTAACGATATTTCCCCACTCAATTTCTTCCCCAACGAGAAAATCATTAAACCGCAAGCTTCCCTATATATAAAATAAATAAATAAAAATGTAAGGAACGGTATAACATGGTGAAAGAAAGGGCAAGAAGAAACACAGTAAGGAAATTTCGAACCATGTCGGGAGGAAGTGTCTGTTGAGGCTGAACTGGGAGTAGTCGGCGATGACTGGATTAGTGGCACTGCAATCGATGGGGGAGTGAGGTCCGGCACATCACGTGGGTGATCCTAGATGTATTCCGGTCACCAGTATGAGCGCATCATATGTGGGAAGGGTCAGTGCGTGGTTTGATGTAGCAACCCGAAAATCTGGGCCAGTTTAAAATTTTTATTTTGGCAATTTTAGCGAATTTTGATTATTTAAAATGAATTATTTTAAATAATATCGACGAGAAATTTATTTTGAATATAATTCGAACGTATATATTATACGCGTCGTCGTTAGAATATAAATATTTATATATAATTATAAATAGAATTGAAAATGGCGCGGTAGTTCGAAAATTCGATTTCTAATTTCAAATGAATATACAGAATTCAATATAAGTCAGAATTGAACGAAACAAGAAATATTTGAATCTGTATAACTATATCTTTGTAACGAAGTTAACAAACTGAGATTTCATCTTAGAAATGATAAGATATGTCCAGTTTAAAATTAGAAATAGTCGCTGTGGAATTTATATATATTTTTATATATATAAGACCCTTAAAAATAGCAATTTTGCAAACGACCACGGATTTCGACGAAACCAGTTTTGTTGGGTCCGTGGTGTCAAGTTATTTCTAGGTTTCAAATTTCATAATTTTTCGAATCAATATGTGAGCGTGGCAAAGGAAAACGCGTTTGACCAGTTTCCGTTGATTTTAATCGACTGGAAATTGGCCATTTTTCAAACGGTCTCAGAATTCGACGAAACTAGTTTTGTTAGAACAGTATCGTCCATACAAAACTAGAAAATATTTTTCTGGAATTTTTAGAGTCAGTATGTGGCCCCGGTAATTTAAAATGTACGTTTAAATTTATTATAAAAGGATTCATAATTAAATTTAAAGAAAAACATATCGTAACAGCCGAATTTGGTTACGAAACATGTTCCATTGTGTCCGGGATGAGGGTTATTAGCTAGGGGCGACATTCGTTGGGTTTGATTCGGAGTTAGTATCAACGAACAAACATTTTCTTGAATTAAAATAAATAAATAGAATAAAATACACAAGAAGATACGGTATATATACAGCGTATAATACGCCCAAACCTAGTTCATATTCCCAGCCGCCGTCAGCTAGTAATCAAGGGCCAGAAATGGCGGAAATTCAATCTCAAATTTCTCCCTCCCTACATCGAATTAAAACTGAATTCATAACAAACAATGTTGAGATTCTTCCTAGCTTTCATTCTATACCGGTTTGATCATCTATTGTGGAGGGAGTAGCGAGTTCTTTGGACTCGAAGTCGTCGAGTTCGCGAAGGATTTCCGGCCTGTGGAGTTCACCGAGGTTCGTGGCGCTTCGGGCGTCGATGGAGGGACTGGAGCTTGACGAAGAGGCGTTGTTGGATCGGCCAACCCTGGCCTGACGTGGCGGCGATATGGGATTGAAGATCTGAAGTTTGGGTTTCTTTGATGAGGAACGATACAGAACAATAGAAGAAGAAAACCACGGCAAGTTTCTAAGTGTTGTTTAAAAAGGGGTAATTAATCTTAATGTTAATCTAAATATTCAAATTATTTAATAAACTTATAAAAACCATATTTTTATATATTAAAAGTAAAAGTAAAAACCATATTTTTATATATTGAAAGTAAAAGTAAAAACCATATTTTTATATATTGAAAGTCGAAGTAAAAACCATATTTTTATATATTGAAAGTCGAAGTAAAAACCATATTTTTATATATTGAAAGTCGAAGTAAAAACCATATTTTTATATATTGAAAGTTGAAGTAAAAACCATATTTTTATATATTGAAAGTCGAAGTAAAAACCATATTTTTATATATTGAAAGTCGAAGTAAAAACCATATTTTTATATATTGAAAGTCGAAGTAAAAACCATATTTTTATATATTGAAAGTCGAAGTAAAAACCAGATTTTTATATATTGAAAGTCGAAAGAAAAATCAGATTTTTATATATTGAATAGCGAAGTCAAAATTCGATTTTTATATATTGAATAACATAGTAAAAATTCGATTTTTACCTATGTAGTGAATACGGGCAACGAAAGCGACAAAAGGCGAGATTGGCGAAGACTTCTATAAATGAAGAGTCAAGATGATTGGATAGCTATATGTGAGAATTTCTCACCTTTCAATTTCTTTTTCTAGTTATATATATATACTAGGATGCAGACGGTGCTTAGTAGCACCCGACACAATCGTCCACAAACCATGGACTTGTTTGTTTGGTTGCGTAGATTAGTTGGATGATTTGATTTGAAATTGAATTGTTTGGTGAAATAAATTGATTTGATTGATGTGTGAATGGCGTGGGCCTTCACTAGACCGGGGGTAAGGCTAGGCCTTGTCCCGTTTCTAGTATCGTGCCGTTATGCCGCCGAAATTTTCTAAAATAAGTTAGAAAAATAAAAATATCATTTTATTTAAAAGAATGAACTGAATAGAAATTCATATGTTGGAATAAAATGTTTTATCGTTAAAAATATAATTTTTAACGTGAATGTGAATAAATAAATATTCATTTACAAACCAGACGGTTTGTTTATGTACACCTATTTGAATGACATTGATTGGGACGATAAATTTTACACATCGCCCAACAACACAAATAAAATATGTGTTTGATTGTTTGAAACCCCACACGGGTGTTGGGATGAAATTTGAAGTTCACTCATCCTGATTGATTAAATATGTCAATCGATTGATTGACAGGCTGTTATAAGCGTGGAATATCTATATTTGATGCTTATACAGTGTAGTGCACTTTGGTTGATGGTTGATTATTTTCAATGCTATTATATACATGTGTTGTATGAAAATCCATATAATTAACTTTATATGGTAATTGATTGGGCCTCATTCCAATTTGAAAAATAAAGAATATTATAAAATAAAAGTTCATGTGTTGACAGTACTCATCCATTGAAATTGGTCATGTGTTGAACGAAATATTTTAGTAATAAAATTTACATCTTTATCGATATAAAATAAAAGTTCATGTGTTGACAGTACTCATCCATTGAGATTGGTCATGTGTTGAACGAAATATTTTAGTAATAAAATTTACATCTTTATCGATATAAAATAAAAGTTCATGTGTTGACAGTACTCATCCATTGAGATTGGTCATGTGTTGAACGAAATATTTTAGTAATAAAATTTACATCTTTATCGATATAAAATAAAGTTCATGTGTTGACAGTACTCATCCATTGAGATTGGTCATGTGTTGAACGAAATATTTTGATAATAACAACTATTTTGAAAAAGAAATATTTGAAATAGAATATTTGAAAATAGAAATTTATGAAGCCGTGTTGATTAGATTGACGCCATTTTGACGAAAACGATTTCGAAATGAATTGAATAGAAAACGATTTCGAAATGAATTGAATAGAAAACGATTTCGAAATGAATTGAATAGAAAACGATTTCGAAATGAATTGAATAGAAAACGATTTCGAAATGAATTGAATAGAAAACGATTTCGAAATGAATTGAATAGAAAACGATTTCGAAATGAATTGAATAGAAAACGATTTCGAAATGAATTGAATAGAAAACGATTTCGAAATGAAATGAATTGAAAACGATTTCAAAATGAATTGAATTGAAAACGATTTCGAAATGAAATGAATTGAAAACGATTTCGAAATGAATTGAATTGAAAACGAATTCAAATGGAATTGAAAGCGAATTGAAATGAATTCAAATTGAATTTAAATTCGAATTGAATAGAAATGAATTTTAAAACGAATTTATAAAGAAGAATTCAATTTTGCTTTGAATTGAAATCGAAATTGAAAAAGATTTTGAAACGAATTTTAAAACTATTTATATAATTCGTTTTGAATAGGAATCGACGAAATATATATTATATATATTATATATATAATATAATGGCCTGAATAGAACGCGCCGCGCCTCGGCAGTTCGTGAATTTCGACCATTTATTTCAAACAGACATTACGGGAGATCCGACCGTCGGATTCTCCTAAAACCAGAACCGTTGGGTTCGTATCGAAAAGAGCTTTCTAACGAATATTAGAAATTAGAAATCTAACGGTTGGATTTGGGATTATGTCCAAATCAAATTTGAAAAAGGTCGCTGTAAGTGCAGTTCGATGGCCGTTGACGGAAATCGACTGTACAGGCCTTGATAAAATTATTAAAAATAGTAATAATTTGTGTAAAATCATAAGAAATGATTTAGAAAGAATTGGGATGAAAAAACTCCATATTTGAAAAGATAAAAATAGATTTTTATCGAAATGAACTAGTTTTGAACTAGAATTATAATTCTATTTATTTTTAAATAAATAAACTGGATTTGAAATGGTTTTGAAAATAACAAGAATTTCCAATGATTGCATTGGAATGGATTTGAATCGAAATTGTCTTCGGAATATTTCGATGTTGGATTTCGTGACTATACAGATGTTGTCATGGAAATTTGAAAGATAGATATATATATATCGTTATTTCCAATACAATATTTGTTGGTCGTAGAATTTGATATTGAATATAAGCCGGGATATTTTCTATTCAGGGCCTTGTATTGAATATCGAATGTGATTTGGGTTTGTCGTGGATGGTGTCTTCACTAACACTGTTCTTGAACCCAGTTGAGAAAAGATTAAATCTTTTTATTTAGATTTAATGAAGTGTACCAATTAAATAATATTTAATTGGAATTGAATTGATATTGATTTTTGGGTTTATCGTGGACAGTGTTTTAAATAACACTCGTTCTTTAACCCGATAATTAATGAATGTGATTTTGGGTTTATCGTGAACCGTGTTTTAAATGACACTGATTCTTTAACCCAATTAAAGATTAAAACTAAGTGGAGTTTTAATGAATCTTTAATTAGATTGAAATAATCGAAATGGAGTATCACCAGTTTTACTCCAGGCGATAGTTAAATCTTTAATTAGATTTGAACGTGAAATGGTAATTGAATTTACCGATAACACTGTGGTGTTAGATATGAAGTATTACCAGTTTTACTTCATGGGATTAATAGTATGGGATTGGGAAATTAAAACAAATGATTACTTCGGTAAGTTTCGTTAATCCCGACTAGTTGAATCGAAATTCAAAAGAAGATTAGAGAATAAATTCAAGGAATTTATCTTGGATAAAATTAATGGGAACCTTTTCCTATGAATGTGAAATTAAGAAACTAACTGTCGGTTAGCCAAGCAGGATGGTTTTCTAGATATTGATCTGATGTTGGTGTAACGACCCGCATTCTACGCATCATAGGATCGTAGAATATTTATTTCTTTCACATACAAAGTCGTATGGTCATGTAACTTTGGGAGACGACTATTGGGGTCATTTCCCATGTTCATGATTTTTCCCGATTTTTAAATGACCATTTTACCCCTAGTTGGCACTGTTTTGGCCATAACTTTTGACTAGAAAGGAATTTTGACCTGAAACCACTTCCATTGGCTTCGGACGATGGTTTCTCTTTCCGTAGAGTGGTCACATTAGCCAAACGGACTCACCGTTTGGGAGATATAGCTGAAACGAGTTTCAGATGGAGAAAAACAGCTTAATTGGGCTTAACCGGGTGATTAGCAGCTTGGCCCAAGGGGAATTTCGGGTTTAGGGGGATATAAGTGCTGATTAGGGTTAGAAAACATTTCTTTAGACATTTTCCAGCTGCCACTTTCATTTCTCTTAACCTAGTCATGACCTCCACTCTCTAAATCTCTCTAAAACACCCAAAAATCACCTTCTAATTGAAGATTAGGCTTAGCAAACATTAAATTAAGAAGAAAAAGCACCAAAGCAAGGTTGGAGCTGCTGTATAAGATTGGGAACAACGCCAAATCAGAGCATATTTCAGTTTTGGGGTTCTAGTTGTGGCAAAGGTGAGTGATTTGCATAGTTTTTGCACTAATTACGGTGATTAAGGGTAATTAGTGAAGATTAGCGAATTTATACGTAAATAAATTCTGGAAAAATTCTTAAAATTCTAAAATAATGTTTTAAGGCTCTGTTAAAAATTTGGGTTAAATTCGATGTGTTTTGCTAATCGTATGCTTAAACATGATTAAGAAGGATTATAGGAAAATGTGAGGCTTTAGCCACTTTTGATCCATTTTGGTTCATTTGAATTGTTGTTAGGTGTTTGTGGTTGCTATTACATGTTGCTATGACTCTATGGTATGTTTTATGATTGATTAGAATAGTTAGATTGGTCGAAAATGCCGTCGGATGGCGTAGAAAGCTCGCTGGAAAGTTGCAGAAGTGTGCAGGTTCCGAACCGGTTCGGATCGGAGAAAAGGGGTCGGATCGGATTGTGAACTGACCAAGGGGATTCGAACTGGATTGGAACTTGTCACTGGAAGAGGCTCGGTGAGAAGGAAGGCCATTTACTTAGAGTTGGAGTGGAAAAGGGGATCGGATCGGAAGGATAATTGGAGGCCAGATCGGATCGACTTGGAGATGCAGGACTCGGATCGGAAGCAAACACTCGGGAGAACTAGCAAGAGGGAAAGCCACGCGGATCAGATGACAAGGAGGGATCGGATCGGAATACGTGAAGAAATAAGGGGGCGGATCGAAGCGCTGGAAGGAAGGACACCCGACCCGACCCGGAGCGAAGTACCCGACCCGAATCGAATGGAAGAAGACAAGGAGAAGGACCCGAACCCAGAGGAAGGTGGCACTCCGAACCGAACCGAGCATGGGTGACCGAACCGAACCGAATTCTAGAGCTGCTACTGCACGACAACTTTTCTGAAGACCCACTCCAATTCGACCAAACCCGAGATGCAAAGGAAGTCCAAATGAGAAGTTAGAGCTTAAGATTCAGATGAGAATCAACGAGTTCACTTCATGATTGGGCTTTTCTGCGGGACGCGTGCTAAGGAGTTATCGACACCTATAGCTTTGGACCACTATGGTAGGAGGTACGAAGGCGGATTCAGGGCCACTATGGCATTGGTAGAACCAAGGGCTATGACCAATGAAGTGGGTCATTGAAATGTTTGGTCATGACTCCAAGTGTTTGGCTTGGTCACAGCAGGGTTTCTACAAGTCGGGATTCGTCGTTACCTCAGTTTGTCTAGTGTTCCAAAGTGGTAGATGTCGTACGCTTTACGCACTGAGTGAGAGATGTGAGGATGGTTGCTATGGATGATTTGCTTGCTCTCATTCTGACATGTACACCCCACTCCCGTATCCTTACACTATTTATTATGGCACCTTGGAGTATTGTACGGTATGTGGTACTAACTCTTTGGTTGCAGGTCCAGGTTCAGGTATGGTCTAGTATACCTGTTATTATTCTGTTTAGATGCTTATCGCTCATACCAGGCTTTATGTCTGACCCAGAGTTTTATGTCTCCTCTTATTACTCTGGGTGCTCACACGAGTAGACTAGAGACAGGTTAGCTGGTGATGCACGGTTAGATGATCCGGAGACGAGCAGGAGGCTTCCACGTAATATACATAGTATTCTCCCTGTGTTGTTGAAGATCACTGCTTGGGCATTGTTGGTGTATCTTCTACTTCAGCTTTCTTTTGTTTAGAGACAGTAAATTTGGAAAATTGTAATAAGCTGTATTTGGATTTCCGCTGCTTTGATGATTGATGTTGATTTTAGTTATCAGCTTATGCACTGTCTCGCCTGTTTTGTGTCAAGTATGTTATTATTATATTTTATTCCATGCGCTGTGAGACATTCTGCAGGTTTCTTTGATTAGTTCATTCCCTTCTTTCCTTTCTTATGATGACCGTCTTGTGCTAGTCGGGCATGTGTACAGCGCACTTTTGGAGGAAATGCCGGCTGGTGCGAGACGGGCCGTCACACTTGGTATCAGAGCTCTAGGTTGCGTAGTTAACCTAGGGAAGTTATCAGGGAGAGATATTATACGTATACGAGAGAGCGTATTTGTGATTACTTTGGTTTTTAAAAAGCTATATATATACTATTAGTAGTATAAGGATGGAGTCGTACTGCACTAACACCACTATGGAGTCGTTAATCATTTCCTTTTTCAGATTGACGATGAGCCGATATGTTAGAGGTACCGGTAGAGGGGCCAATAATGGGAATGCTGCTGACATGAGGACGATGTTTACTGACCTCATGAGAGAGATGCTTAGAGATGTGCAGAGGGCAGCTCCCAATGGTGGAAATGGTGGTGGTCCAATAGTGCAGGCACCAAGAATCGACTTCGTCAAGCTGAATAAGGATTATACTAGCCTTGGTGGGAAGCCGTTCCACGGAACAGAGTCGGCTACGGATGTTCAGGATTGGGTGGATAGTTGCGAACGTATCTTCGAGGATTTGGGTATCGAGGATGCGATGAAGAGAAAGCTAACGTCCCGTCAGCTGCAAGGGCGGGCAATGAATTGGTGGAATGCTATAAAGGCAGCTACTCCCGAAGACCAGATTACTTGGGAGCAGTTTAAGGCTCGCTTTAGTGAGAAGTTCATTCCAGCTGCTCAGAAGTCAATGTTGTTTAAGAAATTCTTGGAGCTCAAGCAGAATGGCAGGGCTGTCTCGGAGTATATTGCTGAATTTGACACTTTGTCAAAGTATGGGTTATCTCTTATAGATACTGCCGAGAAAAAGAATGAGAAATTCATAACTGGATTGGATCAGTACTTGGGGGAAAAACTTATTAACCACATCGATGGGACGTTTGAATCGATTGTGGGGAAAGCGTTAAGGTCAGAAAGTCTCTACCCTAAGCCAAAGACTGAGGTTGCATCCGCAGATGAGCCAAAGCCACAAGCTAGTGGTGGAGGCAAAGGTGGTTCCCAGAATAAGAGAAAGCAGAATCAGGCTAAGGATGGCCAGAAGAAAAAGAATAAGCAAGATGTGGAGTGCTTCAGCTGTGGTAAGAAGGGCCATTATGCTAGTAATTGTCGGGCCAAGCCAGCAGATAGGAAGTGCTTCAACTGTGGCCAAATGGGACATCACAAGGACAAGTGTCCCCAGCCCCCTAAGGAAAAGCAAATGGTGAAAGCATATGCCCTTAATGCTATTCCTTCTTCGTCGAATGCCCCAACTGCGGCGGAGAAGGGAAAGAATGTCGTCATTGAAGGTATGCTTTCTGTTTACGATGTTCCTGTTAGAGTTTTGTTTGATACTGGAGCTTCCAGTTCTTTCATATCTAGTGACCTGGTAGGTAGGTTGGGATTGGAGCCCGAAATTGTCGATAGACCTTTAGTAGTGACGAACCCAATTGGTGGTTCGACTAGCCTTAGCATGATTTGTCGCAATGTGGTCTTATCGAGTCATGGATGCATGTTTGTTTGTGATTGCTTTGTTTTGGGCTTTACTGGGTTTGGCATTATTTTGGGAGTAGATTGGCTCCAAAGGTACGGGGTGGTGGTAGACTGTGAGGGCTTGTTGGTGACAGCTAGAGCAGATGATGGGCGGAGGATAGTGTTTGGTGGTCTACCCAGTAAGGGGGTATTGGCTAGTTTTCTAAACTCCCTCGACATTCCGCATAGTGAGTTGTCAGGTTTGCCCGTGGTTGGCCAGTATCCGGATGTTTTCGAAGAAGTGACCGGACTTCCACCACACCGAGAGATTGAGTTTCGTATTGATTTGGTAAAAGATGCCAGACCTATAGTGATGCCACTTCGTCGTAATGCACCAAGGGAGCAGCGAGAGCTCGAGGTGCAAGTCAGCGATCTTTTGAGGAAGGGATTTATCAGAAGGAGTGCTTCTGAATGGGGAGCACCAGTTGTGTTTGCTACCAAGGCGGATGGTTCCCTTCGTTTGTGTGTAGACTACCGCGAGTTGAATAAAGTGACGAGGAAGAACAAGTATCCTCTACCGCGGATAGATGATTTGTTTGATCAGTTGAGTGGCGCGAGAGTATTTTCTCAGTTGGATCTCGCGACAGGTTTTCATCAGCTTAGAGTGGAAGCTGAGAGTATAGCTAAAACGGCATTTCGGACGCCGTTTGGGTTTTATGAGTGGTTGGTCATGCCATTCGGGCTGACCAACGCCCCAGCATATTTTGTGGATCTTATGAATAGGGTATTCAGAGATCAGTTGAATAAGTTTGTCCTTGTGTTCGTTGATGATATTTTGGTCTATTCGAGGACAGAGGAAGAACACAAGGAACATTTAAGAGTAGTGATGGAGGTGTTGAGAAAACACCAATTGAAAGCAAAGTTTTCGAAGTGTCACTTCTGGAAGAGGGAAGTGAGGTTCTTGGGCCATGTTGTATCAGAGAATGGTATTGCCGTGGACCCGGCAAAGGTGGCTACGGTACAGGATTGGCCTACGCCCAAGAATGCAACAGATGTAAGAAGTTTCTTGGGGTTAGCGGGATATTATCGTAAGTTTATCCAAGGTTTCTCCAAGATAGCAGCACCATTGACCCAGTTGACCAAGAAGAATCAAGCTTTTGTCTGGGATGAAAGGTGCAAGAATGCATTCAAAAGTCTAAAGGACAAGTTGACAAGCGCACCAGTGTTAGTCATTCCTAAGGGGAATGAAGAGATGACGGTATACACGGACGCCTGTGGTACCGGACTGGGTGCTGTATTGATGCAAGGTGGTAGGGTTATAGCTTACGCAAGTCGGCAATTGAAACCGCACGAGAGAAGATACCATACCCATGATTTAGAATTGGCAGCGATAGTGTTCGCGTTAAAGATGTGGAGACACTATCTCTTGGGAGAAAGATTTGAGCTATTTACAGATCATAAGTCGTTGAAGTATCTATTCTCCCAGAAGGATTTAAATCTCCGTCAGCAGAGATGGTTAGAGTTCTTAGCTTCCTATGATTTTGACATCGCATACACACCGGGAAAGGGCAATGCGGTGGCTGATGCATTGAGTAGAAGACATGCCAGCTTAGGGGCTATGTTCCTTGAATGGAAGCAACTGGAGTTTATCGCAAATTTTGATTTCAGACCAAAGTGCGAATTGGATCCAGAAATGTTAGCAAGTTTGACGATCAGACCCACTTTGATTGAGCGGATCGGCTCTAGTCAGAGGGACGATCCTAACCTATGGGAAATCATCTCCAAGTTAGAGATGGGTATCGATGAGGAGATGAACAAGTATGGGCTTGATCGAGATAGGTGGCTTAGAAAGAATGGAAAGCTTGTTGTACCCAATGTCAATGGATTGAGGGATGAAGTGCTTAGAGAATGTCATCACTCAAAGCTGACTATACACCCCGGTGGTAATAAGATGTATAGAGACATGAAACAGACTTACTACTGGGAAGGAATGAAAAGGGACGTTGGGAAGTTTATATCCAAGTGCATGAACTGCCAGCTAGTTAAAGCTGAGCAAAAGAAGCCTAGTGGGTTGTTGCAGCCCTTAGAAATTCCCGAATGGAAATGGGAGCAAGTCTCGATGGATTTCATCGATGGTTTACCAAGGACTAGAACGGGACATGATAGCATTTGGGTGATTGTGGATCGATTGACTAAAAGCGCAAGGTTTATACCAGTCAAATCGACCAGAAGAGCGGCTAAGTTAGCAGAGTTGTATATGAAGTGGGTAGTGAGATTTCATCGAGTACCCAAAAGCATTGTGAGCGACCGAGACCCGTTGTTCACTAGTGGGTTTTGGAAGAGCTTACAAGAGGCTCTAGGGTCAGAGTTACATCTCAGTACCGCATATCATCCTCAGACCGACGGTCAGACGGAGAGGGTGAATCGTATTTTGGAAGATCTCTTGAGAGCATGTATATTGGATTTTGGTGGATCATGGGATGACCATTTGCATCTAGTAGAGTTTGCATATAATAATAGTTACCAATCCAGTATCGGTATGGCTCCGTTTGAAGCTTTGTACGGAAGGCCGTGTAACTCACCATCATGTTGGATAGAGACTGGCGAGAAGTTTATGCTTGGACCAGATGTGGTGAGGGAAACTTCAGATAAAATCAAGATCATTCAGCAACGAATGAAGGCAGCCCATGATAGGCAGAAGAGTTATGCTGATAAGAGAAGAAGAGACTTAAAATTCTCCGTTGGTGACTTGGTGTTTGTCAAGATTTCTCCGTTAAAGAGCGTAATACGATTTGGCAGGAGAGGTAAATTAGCACCAAGATTTGTTGGCCCATTCCCTGTTCTTGAACTAGTCGGAAATTTGGCATATAGAATTGACTTACCAGAGAAGATGGCGGGAGTTCACAACGTATTTCATGTTTCCCAACTAAGGAAGTTCGTTCACGACTCAGATATGACCATCTCACCTGATCAGTTGGAAGGCTTCGAAGTAGAACCCGAGGCGGTTGGAAACCGCAAGCCGGCCCGTATTGTCGCGCACGACATGAAGCAACTTCGAAGGAAGGCGGTGAAGCTAGTCAAGGTACAGTGGAGCGAGGACGAGAATGATTGTACTTGGGAAACATAGGAGGACATAAGGAAGAAGTATCCAGAACTCTTTGCCTGGTAAGATTTTGACTTCGATTTAGTTTTCCGCATGCTAGGATAAGCTTGTTTGCTTGTTTTGCATATTTGATTGTTGTATATGGTTGTTAGGCATGCGGGATCCTTTGTATGTTTTGGGTTAAGGAATTTCGGGGACGAAATTTCTTAAGGGGGGGAGAGTGTAATGTAACAACCCGAAAATCTGGGCCAGTTTAAAAATTTTATTTTGGCAATTTTAGCGAATTTTGATTATTTAAAATGAATTATTTTAAATAATATCGACGAGAAATTTATTTTGAATATAATTCGAACGTATATATTATACGCGTCGTCGTTAGAATATAAATATTTATATATAATTATAAATAGAATAGAAAATGGCGCGGTAGTTCGATAATTCGATTTCAAACTTCAATCGATTGTACCGGGTGCAAAACAATCCGGATTTTAGTGAAACCAAAAATAATGGAATCTAATAGTGAATATCTTTCCAACGAAGTTGGGAAACTGAGATTTCACTTTATAAATGATGAGTTATGTCCAGTTGAAATTTAGAAATAGTCGCTGTGGAATTTATATATATTTTTAATATAATATAAGGCCCTTAAAAATAGCATTTTGCAAATGACCTCGGATTTCGACGAAACCAGTTTCGTTGGGTCCGTGATGTTAAATTATTGCTAGGTTTCAAATTTCATAATTTTTCGAATCAATATGTGAGAGTGGCAAAGGAAAACGCGTTTGACCAGTTTCAGTTGATTTTAATCGACTGGAAATTGGCCATTTTTCAAACGGTCTCAGAATTCGATGAAACTAGTTTTGTTAGGACCGTATCATCAGTACGAAGCTAGAAAATATTTTTCAGGAATTTTTCTAGTTAGTATGTGACCCCGGTAATTGGAAATGTACATTTAAAATTCAATATAGCGATTTAAATGTAAATTCAACGGAAACTGATTCAAACAGTCGAATCAGCTTGCGATATATATCCCATTGTGTTCAGAATGGGGGTAATACGCTATGGACGACAGGCGGTGGGCCTCGTTTCGAGGTCGTATGTAAAAGTCAACCCTTTTGAAAAATTAAATAATAAAATAATAAAATAAAAAAAAAAACTTTTCTTTCTCCCCCCCCCCCCCCCCCGTTAACCCGCTCTGGCCCCTTTCCCTTTTCATTTGGATTTCAGTTAAATAAAAAAAAAAAAAAAAAAACGAAAACCATCGAGACAAAACCCACCGCCGCCCAGGCCATCGCCGCCGCGCCGCCTCGATCCGCCCTCCCCCACGCCGACGCAACCCCCTGCTGCCCCTCCTTCTCTCTCCTCCTCGCTGGAACCGGAAACCCCCAACGCCTAATTCCCAAATCGACATCCCCCTGACCAGGCGCCGTCGCCCTCCACCCTCGTCCATGGACGCCGAGCACCCCCTCCGCCGCTACTGACAGCAACCCCCGACCTCGCCCCACTCGCTCCCTTCTCTCTCTTCTTCTGAAAAGCCCTCACCCACAACGGAAGTCGCACCACAGCTTGCGCCGATCATCGATGACCCGCAGCACTTCCTTCGACCACCCGAGACCCTGAATTTCCTGTAAGTCCACTGATTCATTTTATTTTAGTTTAGACTAGTAAAAATATAATCTTTATTTATATAAAAATATGATTTTGGGTTAAGAGAAAATATAAATTTTAGTAGATAAAGAAGTTTGAATTTTTATATTAAAGAGGTCTGAATGTTTATATTAAAGAAGTTTGAATTTTTAGATAGAAGAAGTTTAGATTTTTAATAGATAAAAGATTGAATTTTTATAATGTTAAAAGACGAGATTTCTCTTAATAAAAAAAAAAAATAAAAATATAATTTTTATATGATAGGAAAAGGAAAAATATGATTTTTATATATTGAACTTCATAGGAAAAATATGATTTTTATATATTGAACTTCAAAGGAAAAATATGATTTTTATATATTGAACTTCATAGGAAAAATATGATTTTTATATATTGAACTTCATAGGAAAAATATGATTTTTATATATTGAACTTCAAAGGAAAAATATGATTTTTATATATTGAACTTCAAAGGAAAAATATGATTTTTATATATTGAACTTCAAAGTAAAAATATGATTTTTATATATAGAACTTCGAGATAAAAATATGATTTTTGTATATAGAACTTCGATAGAAAAATTAGATTTTTATATATTGAATAGCAAAGTAAAAATTCGATTTTTTTTATATATTGAACTTTGAAATAAAAATTCGATTTTTATATATTGAACTTTGAAATAAAAATTCGATTTTTATATATTGAACTTTGAAATGAAAATTCGATTTTTATATATTGAACTTTGAACTAAAAATTCGATTTTTATATATTGAACTTTGAACTAAAAAATTCGATTTTTATATATTGAACTTTGAACTAAAAAAATTCGATTTTTATATATTGAACTTTGAACTAAAAATTCGATTTTTATATATTGAACTTTGAACTAAAAATTCGATTTTTATATATTGAACTTTGAACTAAAAATTCGATTTTTATGTATTGAACTTCGAAGTAAAAATTCGATTTTTAAATATATGAAGAGATTATAAAAATGTGATTTTTATAAATTGAAAGTGAATAAATAAAAATGTAATTTTTATTTAAAGACGTCGAAATATAAAAATGTGTGATTTTTATATATAGTGACTACGGGCAAAAAGGCGAGTCGACGAAGACTTCTGCAAAATGAAGAGCCGTGGAGCTAGGATAGCTATATGTGAGAATTTCTCACCTTTCAATTTATTTTTCTAGTTATATATATATACTAGGATGCAGACGGTGCTTAGTAGCACCCGACACCCGTCCACAGACCATGGACTTGTTTGTTTGGTTTGGTGATTGATTGTGATATTGGTTTGAATGTGGTTTGTGGTGTGAAAAATCGAATCGATAAATTGGTTAGGATTAGACGTGCGCCGTTATAAGGCGTAGGAGTAAGGCTAGGTTAGACCCTTACTCCAGATTTTGTGGTTTGCAAAATAAAATCGATTTGATTGATGTGTGAATGGCGTGGGCCTTCACTAGACCGGGGATAAGGCTAGGCCTTGTCCCGTTTCTAGTATCGTGCCGTTATGCCGCCGAAATTTTCTAAAATAAAAATAACATTTTATTTAAAGAATGAACTGAATAGAAATTCATATGTTAAAATAAAATGTGTTATCGTTAAAAATATAATTTTTAACGTGAATATGAATAAATAAATATTCATTTACAAACCAGACGGTTTGTTTATGTACACCTATTTGAATGACGTTGATTGGGTCGATAAATTTTACACATCGCCTAACTGCACAAATAAAATATGTGTTTGATTGTTTGAAACCCCACACGGGTGTTAGGATGAAATTTGAAGTTCACTCATCCTGATTGATTAAATATGTCGATCGATTGATTGACAGGCTGTTATAAGCGTTGAATATCTATATTTGATGCTTATACAGTGTAGTGCACTTTGGTTGATGGTTGATTATTTTCAATGCTATTATATACATGTGTTGTATGAAAATCCATATAATTAATTTTATATGGTAATTGATTGGGCCTCATTCCAGTTTTGAAAAAGAAATATTTGAAAAAGAAATATTTGAAATAAAATATTTGAAAATAAAGGAATATATGAAGCCGTGTTGATAGGATTGACGCCATTTTGACGGGAACGATATTTATATCGATTTTGAAAACGATTTCGAAATGAATTGAATTGAAAACGAATTCAAAATGAATTGAAACCGATTTCGAAATGAATTGAATTGAAAACGAATTCAAAATGAATTGAAAACGATTTCGAAATAAATTGAATTGAAAACGATTTCGAAATGAACTGAATTGAAAACGAATTCGAACTGAATTGAAAACGAATTGAAATGAATTCAAATTGAATTGAAATTCGAATTGAATAGAAATGAATTTTAAAACGAATTTATAAAGAAGAATTCAATTTTGCTTTGAATTGAAATGGAAGTTGAAATAGATTTTGAAACGAATTTTAAAACTATTTATATAATTCGTTTTAAATAGAAATCGACGAAGTATATATTATATATATTATATATATAATATAATGGCCTGAATAGAACGCGCCGCGCCGCGGCAGTTCGCGAATTTCGACCATTTATTTCAAACGGACATTACGGGAGATCCGACCGTCGGATTCTCCTAAAACCGGAACCGTTGGGTTCGTATCGAAAAGAGCTTTCTAACGGATGTTAGAAATTAGAAATCTAACGGTTGGATTTGGAATTATGTCCAAATCAAATTTGAAAAAGGTCGCTGTAAGTGCAGTTCGATGGCCATTGGTGGAAATCGACTGTACAGGCCTTGATAAAATTATTAAAAATAGTAATAATTTGTGTAAAATCATAAGAAATGATTTAGAAAGAATTGGGATGAAAAACTCCATATTTGAAAAGATAAAAATAGATTTTTATCGAAATGAACTAGTTTTGAACTAGAATTATAATTCTATTTATTTTTGAATAAATAAATTGAATTCGAAAAGGGTTTTGAAAATAACCAAAATTTCCAATGATTGCATTGGAGTGGATTTGAATCGAAATTGTCTTCGGAATATTTCGATGTTGGGATTCGTGATTATACAGGTGTTGTTATGGAAATTTGAAAGATATATTTGTATCGTTATTTCTAATACGACATTTGTTAATCGTAGAATTTGATATTGAATGTAAGCCGATATATTTTCTATTCAGAGCCTTATATTGAATATCAAATGTGATTTGGGTTTGTCGTGAATGGTGTCTTCACTAACACTGTTCTTGAACCCAGTTGAGAAAAGATTAAATCTTTTTATTTAGATTTAATGAAGTGTACCAATTAAATAATATTTAATTGGAATTGAATTGATATTGATTTTTGGGTTTATCGTGAACAGTGTTTTAAATAACACTTGTTCTTTAACCCGATAATTAATGAATGTGATTTGGGTTTGTCGTGAATGGTGTCTTCACTAACACTGTTCTTGAACCCAGTTGAGAAAAGATTAAATCTTTTTATTTAGATTTAATGAAGTGTACCAATTAAATAATATTTAATTGGAACTGAATTGATATTGATTTTTGGGTTTATCGTGAACAGTGTTTTAAATAACACTTGTTCTTTAACCCGATAATTAATGAATGTGATTTGGGTTTGTCGTGAATGGTGTCTTCACTAACACTGTTCTTGAACCCAGTTGAGAAAAGATTAAATCTTTTTATTTAGATTTAATGAAGTGTACCAATTAAATAATATTTAATTGGAATTGAATTGATATTGATTTTTGGGTTTATCGTGAACAGTGTTTTAAATAACACTTGTTCTTTAACCCGATAATTAATGAATGTGATTTGGGTTTGTCGTGAATGGTGTCTTCACTAACACTGTTCTTGAACCCAGTTGAGAAAAGATTAAATCTTTTTATTTAGATTTAATGAAGTGTACCAATTAAAGAATATTTAATTGGAATTGAATTGATATTGATTTTTGGGTTTATCGTGAACAGTGTTTTAAATAACACTTGTTCTTTAACCCGATAATTAATGAATGTGATTTTGGGTTTATCGTGAACCGTGTTTTAAATGACACTGATTCTTTAACCCAGTTAACGATTAAAACTGAGTGGAGTTTTAATGAATCTTTAATTAGATTTGAACGTGAAATTAGAAACTAACTGTCGGTTAGCTAAGTAGAATGGTTTTCTGGATATTGATCTGATGTTGGTTTCGGCCTTCGGGGTTAATATTTGGGGAATTATTCTCTTGATTAATTTATGGTTAGTGACTAATGAATTGGAATGAGGCGTATGTTGTGTTTGTGTAACACTTATTTAAAATATACGCGAGTTATTCGGAAAGACCGGGTTTATCCCATTCTGAATAACTGATACGACGATAAGTCGAAGATGAAGACGATGGTCGAAGACCGGAGGTCTTCACGTCGTTTGGGTGATAACTGATGATCTTGATTGGGCTGTACACCCAAGAAGATGGAAACAGTTGGGGATCGTCCAGACGTACTTGGAGATCGATGGATATGCGGGGTACTAGGTGCCTCCGGTTTCGTTCAGACCCAGAACGGACTTGTAAATGGACTGTGTGTCTGACATCGGATTTCATTCTGTGTGACTGATATCGGTTGCATAGGATGGCTTGCCTGTGTGGCATGCTAAGATGCAAATGATCAAGGCTTCTGTTGAAAAGCAAAGTCTTGTGGTTGATGATCAAAGCACGGCCTTTGTGGCGTAGCTTTGTGTAACGTTTGATTCGCGAGTTTCACACCCGGTATGAATCAAAAACGGGAGACGGACCTCAGGGAGGACTTGCGTTTCTTTCTAGTTAGAAGTGGCATCAGTGGTTTTACACGCCCTGACGAGTTTGACTTATGTGGTTGTTGCTGTTGCGAGGCGCCTCGGTTATATCGGTTTCGGCCGATGCATTCTGGTCGGCTGACGGACCAGACTTACACCCCATAGGGTGGGGAAACGTAGTGTTCAGGAATTTTAATCCACATCGGTGGACCGGCCCTGACGATCCAAAGGCTTGACTGAGTACTTGCCTGAGGGGCGGACTAGAGCGTCTCGAATCGGTTGAGGATCTTGCCCCTAGCCTCGGTTCATAGATGGAAATCCAATTTCCAAATACGTGACTTTGCGATTTTGATTGTATAACCTATATATGGCGACATAGTGGTATGGGGCATTCATGCCGCCTATGATTGATACTTATGATTTGAAGTGTTTTATACACTATGCACTTATTATGGTATCAAATGATTTGTTTTAAACGTATCAAGCATTCTTTGGCTGTTATAAGGGAAAACCCTATCCTCGACTGCGTTGCATTGTGTGATGGGACCTGGGTCTTATAACAGCTTCATTTTTCTTTATTTAGCATTGCGCTGTTTGTTTTATGCACTGGTGTTCTTGGGAGGAAACCCGTTCCGTGTTATACGGCGTGGTCCCTTGATTTACCTTTGAAAATAAAGATTAATAACTGTTTTAGTTCTCACACCAGTCCCATGACTGACCTGGAGTTTATTGTTTTAACCTAAACTCTGGGTGCCCTTATTTTGACACGGGCAGCTAGTAGTTTTGGTTTTTGCAGATTTATATTCACAGGATCCTGGTTTACAGCTGGAACGATATCCGGAAAGCTTTGTATCCGTATATCTTCTTCTAGTTGTGTATTGTATTATTTTCCGCTGCTATGTATTTAAATGTAATTTAAATCTCTGATATTTCTGTGTAATATTCATTCGTACTCTGTATATTCTTGTAATCTGATGCATTGTTGTGATATACAATGAAATGTTCTTTTATATGCGTTCTGCTGTGGTTTGTTCTCGAACTATCCGACGCTTTCCTTTACGGGGAAGTTGCGGGTCTTTACACGTGGTATCAGAGCTTTGGTTTACAAAGCAGAGAACAAGACACATTAGAACCATACGAAAGAATTCATCAGATATTGGATTAGCAATATCCAATGAGAATGACTCGTTAGAGATGGGATCAGTAGTATCCTAGAACGAGTGTGAAGAGTATATTTTTTCAAATGAAAACAAATTTTGTTTTGAAAATTTAAAATCAATTATTCGTATTTGATTATCTATTTATATTGATTAGGACAATCCGATATATAAAGGTTTTGCATATATGTCTTGCAAACGTGTATTCGAAGTTTTAATATATTGGGTAGATATAGAATCCCTCTAGTGCCCGGGAGTAATTCTGGTGATGGGGCACTGTCGCCAGTATTTATTTTCGAGTGACGAAAGTGAGATTTCTATATATTTCCTATTGACTGGTGTGAGAACCAAAAGTAGATAGGGCCTATTGTTGTGATTTGGCATCAAAAATCTGATTTTTGACTATGTATCAAAATTATGAATTTGAAACTCTAATTCACTAATTGATTGATGTTTGTGTTGTTTGTTTAGTTGTTTGCTAATTTTGAACCATTTGGCCTAATTGTACCAAATATTGAATTGTATTGAAAATTTGGTCGCATCTGCTTGCATATACATGTATAACATTGAACAGGTCATAGCAAGGAGGCTAGAGCCAGAGAATAAAATTTGTTTGCCCGACAAATAGGTACATGTTTACTACATAATTTCCTGTTTTGTTTGGGTGATGATGATTTTGTGAGCCTATTGGCTAGCCGCTTGGCTTTTTCTTTTTCTTTTTGAGATCTGAAGGACCGGGGAAGCTATTTGAAATTCCCCGATGCTCCCGGTGCAGGGGAGGTTATGGCGAAATTTTTCAAAAATTTAGGGTGTTAGCCAAATTTTTGAAATTTTGAAAATTCTCAGAAACTAAAGAGTTGGAGAATGGAAGCCAGATCGATCGTAGAGTTGAATTATCAAACCACTTTCGACTTTGTTCCTTTTCGGGGACGAAAAGTTTTAAGTGGGGGAGATTGTAACAACCCGAAAATCTGGGCCAGTTTAAAAATTTTATTTTGGCAATTTTAGCGAATTTTGATTATTTAAAATGAATTATTTTAAATAATATCGACGAGAAATTTATTTTGAATATAATTCGAACGTATATATTATACGCGTCGTCGTTAGAATATAAATATTTATATATAATTATAAATAGAATAGAAAATGGCGCGGTAGTTCGATAATTCGATTTCAAACTTCAATCGATTGTACCGGGTGCAAAACAATCCGGATTTTAGTGAAACCAAAAATAATGGAATCTAATAGTGAATATCTTTCCAACGAAGTTGGGAAACTGAGATTTCACTTTATAAATGATGAGTTATGTCCAGTTGAAATTTAGAAATAGTCGCTGTGGAATTTATATATATTTTTAATATAATATAAGGCCCTTAAAAATAGCATTTTGCAAATGACCTCGGATTTCGACGAAACCAGTTTCGTTGGGTCCGTGATGTTAAATTATTGCTAGGTTTCAAATTTCATAATTTTTCGAATCAATATGTGAGAGTGGCAAAGGAAAACGCGTTTGACCAGTTTCAGTTGATTTTAATCGACTGGAAATTGGCCATTTTTCAAACGGTCTCAGAATTCGATGAAACTAGTTTTGTTAGGACCGTATCATCAGTACGAAGCTAGAAAATATTTTTCAGGAATTTTTCTAGTTAGTATGTGACCCCGGTAATTGGAAATGTACATTTAAAATTCAATATAGCGATTTAAATGTAAATTCAACGGAAACTGATTCAAACAGTCGAATCAGCTTGCGATATATATCCCATTGTGTTCAGAATGGGGGTAATACGCTATGGACGACAGGCGGTGGGCCTCGTTTCGAGGTCGTATGTAAAAGTCAACCCTTTTGAAAAATTAAATAATAAAATAAAAAAATAAAAAAAAAAACTTTTCTTTCTCCCCCCCCCCCCCGTTAACCCGCTCTGGCCCCTTTCCCTTTTCATTTGGATTTCAGTTAAATAAAAAAAAAAAAAAAAAAAAAACGAAAACCATCGAGACAAAACCCACCGCCGCCCAGGCCATCGCCGCCGCGCCGCCTCGATCCGCCCTCCCCCACGCCGACGCAACCCCCTGCTGCCCCTCCTTCTCTCTCCTCCTCGCTGGAACCGGAAACCCCCAACGCCTAATTCCCAAATCGACATCCCCCTGACCAGGCGCCGTCGCCCTCCACCCTCGTCCATGGACGCCGAGCACCCCCTCCGCCGCTACTGACAGCAACCCCCGACCTCGCCCCACTCGCTCCCTTCTCTCTCTTCTTCTGAAAAGCCCTCACCCACAACGGAAGTCGCACCACAGCTTGCGCCGATCATCGATGACCCGCAGCACTTCCTTCGACCACCCGAGACCCTGAATTTCCTGTAAGTCCACTGATTCATTTTATTTTAGTTTAGACTAGTAAAAATATAATCTTTATTTATATAAAAATATGATTTAGGGTTAAGAGAAAATATAAATTTTAGTAGATAAAGAAGTTTGAATTTTTATATTAAAGAGGTCTGAATGTTTATATTAAAGAAGTTTGAATTTTTAGATAGAAGAAGTTTAGATTTTTAATAGATAAAAGATTGAATTTTTATAATGTTAAAAGACGAGATTTCTCTTAATAAAAAAAAAAATAAAAATATAATTTTTATATGATAGGAAAAGGAAAAATATGATTTTTATATATTGAACTTCATAGGAAAAATATGATTTTTATATATTGAACTTCAAAGGAAAAATATGATTTTTATATATTGAACTTCATAGGAAAAATATGATTTTTATATATTGAACTTCATAGGAAAAATATGATTTTTATATATTGAACTTCAAAGGAAAAATATGATTTTTATATATTGAACTTCAAAGGAAAAATATGATTTTTATATATTGAACTTCAAAGTAAAAATATGATTTTTATATATAGAACTTCGAGATAAAAATATGATTTTTGTATATAGAACTTCGATAGAAAAATTAGATTTTTATATATTGAATAGCAAAGTAAAAATTCGATTTTTTTTATATATTGAACTTTGAAATAAAAATTCGATTTTTATATATTGAACTTTGAAATAAAAATTCGATTTTTATATATTGAACTTTGAAATGAAAATTCGATTTTTATATATTGAACTTTGAACTAAAAATTCGATTTTTATATATTGAACTTTGAACTAAAAAATTCGATTTTTATATATTGAACTTTGAACTAAAAAAATTCGATTTTTATATATTGAACTTTGAACTAAAAATTCGATTTTTATATATTGAACTTTGAACTAAAAATTCGATTTTTATATATTGAACTTTGAACTAAAAATTCGATTTTTATGTATTGAACTTCGAAGTAAAAATTCGATTTTTAAATATATGAAGAGATTATAAAAATGTGATTTTTATAAATTGAAAGTGAATAAATAAAAATGTAATTTTTATTTAAAGACGTCGAAATATAAAAATGTGTGATTTTTATATATAGTGACTACGGGCAAAAAGGCGAGTCGACGAAGACTTCTGCAAAATGAAGAGCCGTGGAGCTAGGATAGCTATATGTGAGAATTTCTCACCTTTCAATTTATTTTTCTAGTTATATATATATACTAGGATGCAGACGGTGCTTAGTAGCACCCGACACCCGTCCACAGACCATGGACTTGTTTGTTTGGTTTGGTGATTGATTGTGATATTGGTTTGAATGTGGTTTGTGGTGTGAAAAATCGAATCGATAAATTGGTTAGGATTAGACGTGCGCCGTTATAAGGCGTAGGAGTAAGGCTAGGTTAGACCCTTACTCCAGATTTTGTGGTTTGCAAAATAAAATCGATTTGATTGATGTGTGAATGGCGTGGGCCTTCACTAGACCGGGGATAAGGCTAGGCCTTGTCCCGTTTCTAGTATCGTGCCGTTATGCCGCCGAAATTTTCTAAAATAAAAATAACATTTTATTTAAAGAATGAACTGAATAGAAATTCATATGTTAAAATAAAATGTGTTATCGTTAAAAATATAATTTTTAACGTGAATATGAATAAATAAATATTCATTTACAAACCAGACGGTTTGTTTATGTACACCTATTTGAATGACGTTGATTGGGTCGATAAATTTTACACATCGCCTAACTGCACAAATAAAATATGTGTTTGATTGTTTGAAACCCCACACGGGTGTTAGGATGAAATTTGAAGTTCACTCATCCTGATTGATTAAATATGTCGATCGATTGATTGACAGGCTGTTATAAGCGTTGAATATCTATATTTGATGCTTATACAGTGTAGTGCACTTTGGTTGATGGTTGATTATTTTCAATGCTATTATATACATGTGTTGTATGAAAATCCATATAATTAATTTTATATGGTAATTGATTGGGCCTCATTCCAGTTTTGAAAAAGAAATATTTAAAAAAGAAATATTTGAAATAAAATATTTGAAAATAAAGGAATATATGAAGCCGTGTTGATAGGATTGACGCCATTTTGACGGGAACGATATTTATATCGATTTTGAAAACGATTTCGAAATGAATTGAATTGAAAACGAATTCAAAATGAATTGAAACCGATTTCGAAATGAATTGAATTGAAAACGAATTCAAAATGAATTGAAAACGATTTCGAAATAAATTGAATTGAAAACAATTTCGAAATGAACTGAATTGAAAACGAATTCGAACTGAATTGAAAACGAATTGAAATGAATTCAAATTGAATTGAAATTCGAATTGAATAGAAATGAATTTTAAAACGAATTTATAAAGAAGAATTCAATTTTGCTTTGAATTGAAATGGAAGTTGAAATAGATTTTGAAACGAATTTTAAAACTATTTATATAATTCGTTTTAAATAGAAATCGACGAAGTATATATTATATATATTATATATATAATATAATGGCCTGAATAGAACGCGCCGCGCCGCGGCAGTTCGCGAATTTCGACCATTTATTTCAAACGGACATTACGGGAGATCCGACCGTCGGATTCTCCTAAAACCGGAACCGTTGGGTTCGTATCGAAAAGAGCTTTCTAACGGATGTTAGAAATTAGAAATCTAACGGTTGGATTTGGAATTATGTCCAAATCAAATTTGAAAAAGGTCGCTGTAAGTGCAGTTCGATGGCCATTGGTGGAAATCGACTGTACAGGCCTTGATAAAATTATTAAAAATAGTAATAATTTGTGTAAAATCATAAGAAATGATTTAGAAAGAATTGGGATGAAAAACTCCATATTTGAAAAGATAAAAATAGATTTTTATCGAAATGAACTAGTTTTGAACTAGAATTATAATTCTATTTATTTTTGAATAAATAAATTGAATTCGAAAAGGGTTTTGAAAATAACCAAAATTTCCAATGATTGCATTGGAGTGGATTTGAATCGAAATTGTCTTCGGAATATTTCGATGTTGGGATTCGTGATTATACAGGTGTTGTTATGGAAATTTGAAAGATATATTTGTATCGTTATTTCTAATACGACATTTGTTAATCGTAGAATTTGATATTGAATGTAAGCCGATATATTTTCTATTCAGAGCCTTATATTGAATATCAAATGTGATTTGGGTTTGTCGTGAATGGTGTCTTCACTAACACTGTTCTTGAACCCAGTTGAGAAAAGATTAAATCTTTTTATTTAGATTTAATGAAGTGTACCAATTAAATAATATTTAATTGGAATTGAATTGATATTGATTTTTGGGTTTATCGTGAACAGTGTTTTAAATAACACTTGTTCTTTAACCCGATAATTAATGAATGTGATTTGGGTTTGTCGTGAATGGTGTCTTCACTAACACTGTTCTTGAACCCAGTTGAGAAAAGATTAAATCTTTTTATTTAGATTTAATGAAGTGTACCAATTAAATAATATTTAATTGGAACTGAATTGATATTGATTTTTGGGTTTATCGTGAACAGTGTTTTAAATAACACTTGTTCTTTAACCCGATAATTAATGAATGTGATTTGGGTTTGTCGTGAATGGTGTCTTCACTAACACTGTTCTTGAACCCAGTTGAGAAAAGATTAAATCTTTTTATTTAGATTTAATGAAGTGTACCAATTAAATAATATTTAATTGGAATTGAATTGATATTGATTTTTGGGTTTATCGTGAACAGTGTTTTAAATAACACTTGTTCTTTAACCCGATAATTAATGAATGTGATTTGGGTTTGTCGTGAATGGTGTCTTCACTAACACTGTTCTTGAACCCAGTTGAGAAAAGATTAAATCTTTTTATTTAGATTTAATGAAGTGTACCAATTAAAGAATATTTAATTGGAATTGAATTGATATTGATTTTTGGGTTTATCGTGAACAGTGTTTTAAATAACACTTGTTCTTTAACCCGATAATTAATGAATGTGATTTTGGGTTTATCGTGAACCGTGTTTTAAATGACACTGATTCTTTAACCCAGTTAACGATTAAAACTGAGTGGAGTTTTAATGAATCTTTAATTAGATTTGAACGTGAAATTAGAAACTAACTGTCGGTTAGCTAAGTAGAATGGTTTTCTGGATATTGATCTGATGTTGGTTTCGGCCTTCGGGGTTAATATTTGGGGAATTATTCTCTTGATTAATTTATGGTTAGTGACTAATGAATTGGAATGAGGCGTATGTTGTGTTTGTGTAACACTTATTTAAAATATACGCGAGTTATTCGGAAAGACCGGGTTTATCCCATTCTGAATAACTGATACGACGATAAGTCGAAGATGAAGACGATGGTCGAAGACCGGAGGTCTTCACGTCGTTTGGGTGATAACTGATGATCTTGATTGGGCTGTACACCCAAGAAGATGGAAACAGTTGGGGATCGTCCAGACGTACTTGGAGATCGATGGATATGCGGGGTACTAGGTGCCTCCGGTTTCGTTCAGACCCAGAACGGACTTGTAAATGGACTGTGTGTCTGACATCGGATTTCATTCTGTGTGACTGATATCGGTTGCATAGGATGGCTTGCCTGTGTGGCATGCTAAGATGCAAATGATCAAGGCTTCTGTTGAAAAGCAAAGTCTTGTGGTTGATGATCAAAGCACGGCCTTTGTGGCGTAGCTTTGTGTAACGTTTGATTCGCGAGTTTCACACCCGGTATTAATCAAAAACGGGAGACGGACCTCAGGGAGGACTTGCGTTTCTTTCTAGTTAGAAGTGGCGTCAGTGGTTTTACACGCCCTGACGAGTTTGACTTATGTGGTTGTTGCTGTTGCGAGGCGCCTCGGTTATATCGGTTTCGGCCGATGCATTCTGGTCGGCTGACGGACCAGACTTACACCCCATAGGGTGGGGAAACGTAGTGTTCAGGAATTTTAATCCACATCGGTGGACCGGCCCTGACGATCCAAAGGCTTGACTGAGTACTTGCCTGAGGGGCGGACTAGAGCGTCTCGAATCGGTTGAGGATCTTGCCCCTAGCCTCGGTTCATAGATGGAAATCCAATTTCCAAATACGTGACTTTGCGATTTTGATTGTATAACCTATATATGGCGACATAGTGGTATGGGGCATTCATGCCGCCTATGATTGATACTTATGATTTGAAGTGTTTTATACACTATGCACTTATTATGGTATCAAATGATTTGTTTTAAACGTATCAAGCATTCTTTGGCTGTTATAAGGGAAAACCCTATCCTCGACTGCGTTGCATTGTGTGATGGGACCTGGGTCTTATAACAGCTTCATTTTTCTTTATTTAGCATTGCGCTGTTTGTTTTATGCACTGGTGTTCTTGGGAGGAAACCCGTTCCGTGTTATACGGCGTGGTCCCTTGATTTACCTTTGAAAATAAAGATTAATAACTGTTTTAGTTCTCACACCAGTCCCATGACTGACCTGGAGTTTATTGTTTTAACCTAAACTCTGGGTGCCCTTATTTTGACACGGGCAGCTAGTAGTTTTGGTTTTTGCAGATTTATATTCACAGGATCCTGGTTTACAGCTGGAACGATATCCGGAAAGCTTTGTATCCGTATATCTTCTTCTAGTTGTGTATTGTATTATTTTCCGCTGCTATGTATTTAAATGTAATTTAAATCTCTGATATTTCTGTGTAATATTCATTCGTACTCTGTATATTCTTGTAATCTGATGCATTGTTGTGATATACAATGAAATGTTCTTTTATATGCGTTCTGCTGTGGTTTGTTCTCGAACTATCCGACGCTTTCCTTTACGGGGAAGTTGCGGGTCTTTACATGTAACGACCCGCATTCTACGCATCATAGGATCGTAGAATATTTATTTCTTTCACATACAAAGTCGTATGGTCATGTAACTTTGGGAGACGACTATTGGGGTCATTTCCCATGTTCATGATTTTTCCCGATTTTTAAATGACCATTTTACCCCTAGTTGGCACTGTTTTGGCCATAACTTTTGACTGGAAAGGAATTTTGACCTGAAACCATTTCCATTGGCTTCGGATGATGGTTTCTCTTTCCGTAGAGTGGTCGCAATAGCCAAACATACTCACCGTTTGGGAGATATAGCTGAAACGAGTTTCAGATGGAGAAAAACAGCTTAATTGGGCTTAACCGGGTGATTAGCAGCTTGGCCCAAGGGGAATTTCGGGTTTAGGGGGATATAAGTGCTGATTAGGGTTAGAAAACATTTCTTTAGACATTTTCCAGCCGCCACTTTCATTTCTCTTAACCTAGTCATGACCTCCACTCTCTAAATCTCTCTAAAACACCCAAAAATCACCTTCTAATTGAAGATTAGGCTTAGCAAACATTAAATTAAGAAGAAAAAGCACCAAAGCAAGGTTGGAGCTGCTGTATAAGATTGGGAACAGCGCCAAATCAGAGCATATTTCAGTTTTGGGGTTCTAGTTGTGGCAAAGGTGAGTGATTTGCATAGTTTTTGCACTAATTACGGTGATTAAGGGTAATTAGTGAAGATTAGCGAATTTATACGTAAATAAATTCTGGAAAAATTCTTAAAATTCTAAAATAATGTTTTAAGGCTCTGTTAGAAATTTGGGTTAAATTCGATGTGTTTTGCTAATCGTATGCTTAAACATGATTAAGAAGGATTATAGGAAAATGTGAGGCTTTAGCCACTTTTGATCCATTTTGGTTCATTTGAATTGTTGTTAGGTGTTTGTGGTTGCTATTACATGTTGCTATGACTCTATGGTATGTTTTATGATTGATTAGAATAGTTAGATTGGTCGAAAATGCCGTCGGATGGCGTAGAAAGCTCGCTGGAAAGTTGTAGAAGTGTGCAGGTTCCGAACCGGTTCGGATCGGAGAAAAGGGGTCGGATCGGATTGTGAACTGACCAAGGGGATTCGAACTGGATTGGAACTTGTCACTGGAGGAGGCTTGGCGAGAAGGAAGGCCATTTACTTAGAGTTAGAGTGGAAAAGGGGATCGGATCGGAAGGATAATTGGAGGCCAGATCGGATCGACTTGGAGATGCAGGACTCGGATCGGAAGCAAACACTCGGGAGAACTAGCAAGAGGGAAAGCCACGCGGATCAGATGACAAGGAGGGATCGGATCGGAATACGTGAAGAAATAAGGGGGCGGATCGAAGCGCTGGAAGGAAGGACACCCGACCCGACCCGGAGCGAAGTACCCGACCCGAATCGAATGGAAGAAGACAAGGAGAAGGACCCGAACCCAGAGGAAGGTGGCACTCCGAACCGAACCGAGCATGGGTGACCGAACCGAACCGAATTCTAGAGCTGCTACTGCACGACAACTTTTCTGAAGACCCACTCCAATTCGACCAAACCCGAGATGCAAAGGAAGTCCAAATGAGAAGTTAGAGCTTAAGATTCAGATGGGAATCAACGAGTTCACTTCATGATTAGGCTTTGCTGCGGGACGCGTGCTAAGGAGTTATCGACACCTATAGCTTTGGACCACTATGGTAGGAGGTACGAAGGCGGATTCAGGGCCACTATGGCATTGGTAGAACCAAGGGCTATGACCAATGAAGTGGGTCATTGAAATGTTTGGTCATGACTCCAAGTGTTTGGCTTGGTCACAGCAGGGTTTCTACAAGTCGGGATTCGTCGTTACCTCAGTTTGTCTAGTGTTCCAAAGTGGTAGATGTCGTACGCTTTACGCACTGAGTGAGAGATGTGAGGATGGTTGCTATGGATGATTTGCTTGCTCTCATTCTGACATGTACACCCACCCCCGTATCCTTACACTATTTATTATGGCACCTTGGAGTATTGTACGGTATGTGGTACTAACTCTTTGGTTGCAGGTCTAGGTTCAGGTATGGTTTAGTATACCTGTTATTATTCTGTTTAGATGCTTATCGCTCATACCAGGCTTTATGTCTGACCCAGAGTTGTATGTCTCCTCTTATTACTCTGGGTGCTCACACGAGCAGACTAGAGACAGGTTAGCTGGTGATGCACGGGTAGATGATCCGGAGACGAGCAGGAGGCTTCCACGTAATATATATAGTATTCTCCCTGTGTTGTTGAAGATCACTGCTTGGGCATTGTTGGTGTATCTTCTACTTCAGCTTTCTTTTGTTTAGAGACAGTAAATTTGGAAAATTGTAATAAGCTGTATTTGGATTTCCGCTGCTTTGATGATTGATGTTGATTTTAGTTATCAGCTTATGCACAGTCTCGCCTGTTTTGTGTCAAGTATGTTATTATTATATTTTATTCCATGCGCTGTGAGACATTCTGCAGGTTTCTTTGATTAGTTCATTCCCTTCTTTCCTTTCTTATGATGACCGTCTTGTGCTAGTCAGGCATGTGTACAGCGCACTTTTGGAGGAAATGCCGGCTGGTGCGAGACGGGCCGTCACACTTGGTATCGGCCTTCGGGGTTAATATTTGGGGAATTATTCTCTTGATTAATTTACGGTTAGTGACTGATGAATTGGAATGAGGCGTATGTTGTGTTTGTGTAACAATTATTTAAAATATACGCGAGTTATTCGGAAAGACCGGGTTTAGCCCATTCTGAATAACTGATACGACGATAAGTCGAAGATGAAGACGATGGTCGAAGACCGGAAGTCTTCACGTCGTTTGGGTAATTACTGATGATCTTGATTGGGCTGTACACCCAAGAAAATGGAAACAGTTAGTGATCGGCCAGACGTACTTGGAGATCGATGGATATGCGGGGTACTAGGTGCCTCCGGTTTCGTTCAGACCCAGAACGGACTTGTAAATGGACTGTGTGTCTGACATTGGATTTTAGTCCGTGTGATTGATCTCTATTAAATATATATCTGTTTGGCGGCGGAGAATTTATTCTCTTGCTTAACGCCCTTCTCTGAGACGTACAAGCTCAGGGGTTATATATTGATGGATATCAAACGCATGGAGTGAATTGCCTGTGTGGCATGCCTAAGTGGCAATTGATCGAGGCTTCTGTTGAAAAGCAAAGTCTTGTGGTGATGATCAAAGCAAGGCCTTTGTGGCGTAGCTTTGTGTAACGTTTGCTTCGCGAGTTTCGCACCCGGTATGAACCAAAAACGGGAGAGGACGTCAGGGAGGGCATGCGTTTCTTTCTAGCTAGAAGTGCCGTCAGTGGTTTTACATGCCCTGACGAGTTTGACTTATGTGGTTGTTGCTGTTGCGAGGCGCCTCGGTTATATCGGTTTCGGCCGAATGCATTCTGGTCGGCTGACGGACCAGACTTACACCCCATAGGGTGGGGAGACGTAGTGTTCAGGCATAATAATCCACATCGGTGGACCGGCCCTGAGGATCCAAGGCTTGCCTGCGCGCTTGCCTGAGGGGCGGGCTAGAGCGTCTCGAATCGGTTGAGGACTATCTTTTGCCTCGGTTCATAGATGGAAATCCAATTTCCAAATACGTGACTTTGCGATTTTGATTGTATAACCTATATATGGCGACATAGTGGTATGGGGCATTCATGCCGCCTATGATTGATACTTATGATTTGAAGTTGTTTTATACACTATGCACTTATAATAGTATCAAATGATTTCTTTTAAACGTATCAAGCATTCTTGGCTGTTATAAGGTAAAAACCCTATCCCCTGGCTTGCGTTGCATTGTGTGATAGGACCTGGGTCTTATAACAGCTTCATTTTTCTTTATTTAGCATTGCGCTGTTTGTTTTATGCACTGGTATTCTTGGGAGGAAACCCGTTCCGTGTTACGGCGTGGTCCCTTGATTTACCTAATGATTTAAAATAAAGAATAATAACTGTTTTAGTTCTCACACCAGTCACATGACTGACCTGGAGTTTATTGTTTTAACCTAAACTCTGGGTGCCCTTATTTTGACACGGGCAGCTAGTAGTTTTGGTTTTGCAGATTTATATTCACAGGATCCTGGTTTACAGCTGGAACGATATCCGGAAAGCTTTGTATCCGTATATCTCCTTCTAGTTGTGTATTGTATTATTTTCCGCTGCTATGTATTTAAATGTAATTTAAATCTCTGATATTTCTGTGTAACATATATTCATTTTTACTCTGTATATTCTTGTAATCTGATGCATTGTTGTAATAAGCAATGAAATGTTCTTTTATGTGCGTTCTGTTGTGGCTTGTTCTCGAACTATCCGACGCTTTCCTTTACGGGGAAGTTACGGGTTTTCACAGTTGGTATCAGAGCTTTGGTTTACAAAGCTCGGAGAACAAGGCACATTAGAACCATACGAAAGAATTCATCAGATATTGGATTAGTAATATCCAATTAGAATGACTCGTTAGAGATAGGATCAGTAGTATCCTAGAACGAGTGTGAAGAGTATATTTTTAAAGTGAAAACAAATTTTTGTTTTGAAAATTTAAATCAATTATTCGTATTTGATTATTTATATTGATGTGGACAATCCAGTATATATAGATTTTGCGTATACGTCTGATCCGCGTGTATTCGAAGTTTTAATATATTGGATAGATATAGAATCACACTCTAGTCGCCCGGAGATGGTACTGATGATAGCACGTGCATCATCAGTATTTATGTTCGTGTTTCGAAGGTGTGTTTTCTATATATTTCCATTAGACTGGTGTGAGAACCAAAACTAATATAGTTAGAAAACATTGTTGTGAATTGGCATCAAAAACATGATTTTCTGTTTATGTATCAAATTTATGAATTTGAAACTCTAATTCACTAATTGATTGATGTTTGTGTTGTTTGTTTAGTTGTTTGATAATTTTAAACCATTATGCCTAATTTGATCAAATATTGAATTGTATTGAAAATTGGTCGCATTTGCTTGCATATATACATATATATCATTGAACAGGTCATAGCAAGGAGGCTAGAGCCAGAGAATAAAATTTGTTTGCCCGACAAATAGGTACATGTTTACTACATAATTTACTGTTTTGTTTGGGTGATGATGATTTTATGAGCCTATTGGCTAGCTGCTTGGCTTTTTCTTTTTCTTTTTGAGATCTGAAGGACCGGGGAAGCTATTTGAAATTCCCCGATGCTCCCATTGCAGGGGAGGTTATGGCGAAATTTTTCGAAAATTTAGGGTGTTAGCCAAATTTTTGAAATTTTGAAAATTCTCAGAAACTGAAAAGTTGTAGAACGGAAGCCTGACCGATCGTAGAGTTGATTAATCAAACCACTTTCGACTTTGTTCCTTTTCGGGGACGAAAAGTTTTAAGTGGGGGAGATTGTAGCAACCCGAAAATCTGGGCCAGTTTAAAATTTTTATTTTGGCAATTTTAGCGAATTTTGATTATTTTAAATGAATTATTTTAAATAATATCGACGAGAAATTTATTTTGAATATAATTCGAACGTATATATTATACGCGTCGTCGTTAGAATATAAATATTTATATATAATTATAAATAGAATTGAAAATGGCGCGGTAGTTCGAAAATTCGATTTCTAATTTCAAATGAATATACAGAATTCAATATAAGTCAGAATTGAACGAAACAAGAAATATTTGAATCTGTATAACTATATCTTTGTAACGAAGTTAACAAACTGAGATTTCATCTTAGAAATGATAAGATATGTCCAGTTTAAAATTAGAAATAGTCGCTGTGGAATTTATATATATTTTTATATATATAAGGCCCTTAAAAATAGCAATTTTGCAAACGACCACAGATTTCGACGAAACCAGTTTTATTGGGTCCGTGGTGTCAAGTTATTGCTAGGTTTCAAATTTCATAATTTTTCGAATCAATATGTGAGCGTGGCAAAGGAAAACGCGTTTGACCAGTTTCCGTTGATTTTAATCGACTGGAAATTGGCCATTTTTCAAACGGTCTCAGAATTCGACGAAACTAGTTTTGTTAGAACCGTATCGTCCATACGAAACTAGAAAATATTTTTCTGGAATTTTTAGAGTCAGTATGTGGCCCCGGTAATTTAAAATGTACGTTTAAATTTATTATAAAAGGATTCATAATTAAATTTAAAGAAAAACATATCGTAACAGCCGAATTTGGTTACGAAACATGTTCCATTGTGTCCGGGATGAGGGTTATTAGCTAGGGGCGACATTCGTTGGGTTTGATTCGGAGTTAGTATCAACGAACAAACATTTTCTTGAATTAAAATAAATAAATAGAATAAAATACACAAGAAGATACGGTATATATACAGCGTATAATACGCCCAACCCTAGTTCATATTCCCAGCCGCCGTCAGCTAGTAATCAAGGGCCAGAAATGGCGGAAATTCAATCTCAAATTTCTCCCTCCCTACATCAAACTGAATTCATAACAAACAATGTTGAGATTCTTCTAGCTTTCATTCTATACCGGTTTGATCATCTATTGTGGAGGGAGTAGCGAGTTCTTTGGACTCGAAGTCGTCGAGTTCGCGAAGGATTTCCGGCCTGTGGAGTTCACCGAGGTTCGTGGCGCTTCGGGCGTCGATGGAGGGACTGGAGCTCGACGAAGAGGCGCTGTTGGATCGGCCAACCCTGGCCTGACGTGGCGGCGATATGGGATTGAAGATCTGAAGTTTGGGTTTCTTTGATGAGGAACGATACAGAACAATAGAAGAAGAAAACCACGGCAAGTTTCTAAGTGTTGTTTAAAAAGGGGTAATTAATCTTAATGTTAATCTAAATATTCAAATTATTTAATAAACTTATAAAAACCATATTTTTATATATTAAAAGTAAAAGTAAAAACCATATTTTTATATATTGAAAGTAAAAGTAAAAACCATATTTTTATATATTGAAAGTCGAAGTAAAAACCATATTTTTATATATTGAAAGTCGAAGTAAAAACCATATTTTTATATATTGAAAGTCGAAGTAAAAACCATATTTTTATATATTGAAAGTCGAAGTAAAAACCATATTTTTATATATTGAAAGTCGAAGTAAAAACCATATTTTTATATATTGAAAGTCGAAGTAAAAACCAGATTTTTATATATTGAAAGTCGAAAGAAAAATCAGATTTTTATATATTGAATAGCGAAGTCAAAATTCGATTTTTATATATTGAATAACATAGTAAAAATTCGATTTTTACCTATGTAGTGAATACGGGCAACGAAAGCGACAAAAGGCGAGATTGGCGAAGACTTCTATAAATGAAGAGTCAAGATGATTGGATAGCTATATGTGAGAATTTCTCACCTTTCAATTTCTTTTTCTAGTTATATATATATACTAGGATGCAGAGGTGCTTAGTAGCACCCGACACAATCTTCCACAAACCATGGACTTGTTTGTTTGGTTGCGTAGATTAGTTGGATGATTTGATTTGAAATTGAATTGTTTGGTGAAATAAATTGATTTGATTGATGTGTGAATGGCGTGGGCCTTCACTAGACCGGGGGTAAGGCTAGGCCTTGTCCCGTTTCTAGTATCGTGCCGTTATGCCGCCGAAATTTTCTAAAATAAGTTAGAAAAATAAAAATATCATTTTATTTAAAAGAATGAACTGAATAGAAATTCATATGTTGGAATAAAATGTTTTATCGTTAAAAATATAATTTTTAACGTGAATGTGAATAAATAAATATTCATTTACAAACCAGACGGTTTGTTTATGTACACCTATTTGAATGACATTGATTGGGACGATAAATTTTACACATCGCCCAACAGAAAAAATAAAATATGTGTTTGATTGTTTGAAACCCCACACGGGTGTTGGGATGAAATTTGAAGTTCACTCATCCTGATTGATTAAATATGTCGATCGATTGATTGACAGGCTGTTATAAGCGTGGAATATCTATATTTGATGCTTATACAGTGTAGTGCACTTTGGTTGATGGTTGATTATTTTCAATGCTATTATATACATGTGTTGTATGAAAATCCATATAATTAACTTTATATGGTAATTGATTGGGCCTCATTCCAATTTGAAAAATAAAGAATATTATAAAATAAAAGTTCATGTGTTGACAGTACTCATCCATTGAGATTGGTCATGTGTTGAACGAAATATTTTAGTAATAAAATTTACATCTTTATCGATATAAAATAAAAGTTCATGTGTTGACAGTACTCATCCATTGAGATTGGTCATGTGTTGAACGAAATATTTTAGTAATAAAATTTACATCTTTATCGATATAAAATAAAAGTTCATGTGTTGACAGTACTCATCCATTGAGATTGGTCATGTGTTGAACGAAATATTTTAGTAATAAAATTTACATCTTTATCGATATAAAATAAAGTTCATGTGTTGACAGTACTCATCCATTGAGATTGGTCATGTGTTGAACGAAATATTTTGATAATAACAACTATTTTGAAAAAGAAATATTTGAAATAGAATATTTGAAAATAGAAATTTATGAAGCCGTGTTGATTAGATTGACGCCATTTTGACGAAAACGATTTCGAAATGAATTGAATAGAAAACGATTTCGAAATGAATTGAATAGAAAACGATTTCGAAATGAATTGAATAGAAAACGATTTCGAAATGAATTGAATAGAAAACGATTTCGAAATGAATTGAATAGAAAACGATTTCGAAATGAATTGAATAGAAAACGATTTCGAAATGAATTGAAAAGAAAACGATTTCGAAATGAATTGAATTGAAAACGATTTCGAAATGAATTGAATTGAAAACGATTTCGAAATGAAATGAATTGAAAACGATTTCGAAACGAATTGAATTGAAAACGAATTCAAATGGAATTGAAAGCGAATTGAAATGAATTCAAATTGAATTGAAATTCGAATTGAATAGAAATGAATTTTAAAACGAATTTATAAAGAAGAATTCAATTTTGCTTTGAATTGAAATAGAATTTGAAAAAGATTTTGAAACGAATTTTAAAACTATTTATATAATTCGTTTTGAATAGGAATCGACGAAATATATATTATATATATTATATATATAATATAATGGCCTGAATAGAACGCACCGCGCCGCGGCAGTTCGTGAATTTCGACCATTTATTTCAAACGGACATTACGGGAGATCCGCCTGTCGGATTCTCCTAAACCCGGAACCGTTGGGTTCGTATCGAAAAGAGCTTTCTAACGAATATTAGAAATTAGAAATCTAACGGTTGGATTTGGGATTATGTCCAAATCAAATTTGAAAAAGGTCGCTGTAAGTGCAGTTCGATGGCCGTTGACGGAAATCGACTGTACAGGCCTTGATAAAATTATTAAAAATAGTAATAATTCGTGTAAAATCATAAGAAATGATTTAGAAAGAATTGGGATGAAAAAACTCCATATTTGAAAAGATAAAAATAGATTTTTATCGAAATGAACTAGTTTTGAACTAGAATTATAATTCTATTTATTTTTAAATAAATAAACTGGATTTGAAATGGTTTTGAAAATAACAAGAATTTCCAATGATTGCATTGGAATGGATTTGAATCGAAATTGTCTTCGGAATATTTCGATGTTGGATTTCGTGACTATACAGATGTTGTCATGGAAATTTGAAAGATAGATATATATATCGTTATTTCCAATACAATATTTGTTGGTCGTAGAATTTGATATTGAATATAAGCCGGGATATTTTCTATTCAGGGCCTTGTATTGAATATCGAATGTGATTTGGGTTTGTCGTGGATGGTGTCTTCACTAACACTGTTCTTGAACCCAGTTGAGAAAAGATTAAATCTTTTTATTTAGATTTAATGAAGTGTACCAATTAAATAATATTTAATTGGAATTGAATTGATATTGATTTTTGGGTTTATCGTGGACAGTGTTTTAAATAACACTCGTTCTTTAACCCGATAATTAATGAATGTGATTTTGGGTTTATCGTGAACCGTGTTTTAAATGACACTGATTCTTTAACCCAATTAAAGATTAAAACTAAGTGGAGTTTTAATGAATCTTTAATTAGATTGAAATAATCGAAATGGAGTATCACCAGTTTTACTCCAGGCGATAGTTAAATCTTTAATTAGATTTGAACGTGAAATGGTAATTGAATTTACCGATAACACTATGGTGTTAGATATGAAGTATTACCAGTTTTACTTCATGGGATTAATAGGTTGGGATTGGGAAATTAAAACAAATGATTACTTCGGTAAGTTTCGTTAATCCCGACTAGTTGAATCGAAATTCAAAAGAAGATTAGAGAATAAATTCAAGGAATTTATCTTGGATAAAATTAATGGGAACCTTTTCCTATGAATGTGAAATTTAGAAACTAACTGTCGGTTAGCCAAGCAGGATGGTTTTCTAGATATTGATCTGATGTTGGTTTCGGCCTTCGGGGTTAATATTTGGGGAATTATTCTCTTGATTAATTTACGGTTAGTGACTGATGAATTGGAATGAGGCGTATGTTGTGTTTGTGTAACACTTATTTAAAATATACACGAGTTATTCGGAAAGACCGGGTTTAGCCCATTCTGAATAACTGATACGACGATAAGTCGAAGATGAAGACGATGGTCGTAGACCGGAAGTCTTCACGTCGTTTGGGTAATTACTGATGATCTTGATTGGGCTATACACCCAAGAAGATGGAAACAGTTAGTGATCGTCCAGACGTACTTGGAGATCGATGGATATGCGGGGTACTAGGTGCCTCCGGTTTCGTTCAGACCCAGAACGGACTTGTAAATGGACTGTGTGTCTGACATTGGATTTTAGTCCGTGTGATTGATCTCTATTAAATATATATTTGTTTGGCGGCGGAGAATTTATTCTCTTGCTTAACGCCCTTCTCTGAGACGTACGAGCTCAGGGGTTATATATTGATGGATATCAAACGCATGGAGTGAATTGCCTGTGTGGCATGCCTAAGTGGCAATTGATCGAGGCTTCTGTTGAAAAGCAAAGTCTTGTGGTGATGATCAAAGCAAGGCCTTTGTGGCGCAGCTTTGTGTAACGTTTGCTTCGCGAGTTTCGCACCCGGTATGAACCAAAAACGGGAGAGGACGTCAGGGAGGGCATGCGTTTCTTTCTAGCTAGAAGTGGCGTCAGTGGTTTTACACGCCCTGACGAGTTTGACTTATGTGGTTGTTGCTGTTGCGAGGCGCCTCGGTTATATCGTTTTCGGCCGAATGCATTCTGGTCGGCTGACGGACCAGACTTACACCCCATAGGGTGGGGAGACGTAGTGTTCAGGCATAATAATCCACATCGGTGGACCGGCCCTCAGGATCCAAGGCTTGCCTGCGCGCTTGCCTGAGGGGCGGGCTAGAGCGTCTCGAATCGGTTGAGGACTATCTTTTGCCTCGGTTCATAGATGGAAATCCAATTTCCAAATACGTGACTTTGCGATTTTGACTGTATAACCTATATATGGCGACATAGTGGTATAGGGCATTCATGCCGCCTATGATTGATACTTATGATTTGAAGTTGTTTTATACACTATGCACTTATAATAGTATCAAATGATTTCTTTTAAACGTATCAAGCATTCTTGGCTGTTATAAGGTAAAAACCCTATCCCCCGGCTTGCGTTGCATTGTGTGATAGGACCTGGGTCTTATAACAGCTTCATTTTTCTTTATTTAGCATTGCGCTGTTTGTTTTATGCACTGGTATTCTTGGGAGGAAACCCGTTCTGTGTTACGGCGTGGTCCCTTGATTTACCTAATGATTTAAAATAAAGAATAATAACTGTTTTAGTTCTCACACCAGTCACATGACTGACCTGGAGTTTATTGTTTTAACCTAAACTCTGGGTGCCCTTATTTTGACACGCACAGCTAGTAGTTTTGGTTTTGCAGATTTATATTCAAAGGATCCTGGTTTACAGCTGGAACGATATCCGGAAAGCTTTGTATCCGTATATCTCCTTCTAGTTGTGTATTGTATTATTTTCCGCTGCTATGTATTTAAATGTAATTTAAATCTCTGATATTTCTGTGTAACATATATTAATTTTTACTCTGTATATTCTTGTAATCTGATGCATTGTTGTAATAAGAAATGAAATGTTCTTTTATGTGCGTTCTGTTGTGGCTTGTTCTCGAACTATCCGACGCTTTCCTTTACGGGGAAGTTACGGGTTTTCACATTTGAGTAAATAGCGTGGGTTCCTGGAATGGAAGCAGCATATGGGATGGAGCTGAGTGGCGGTTTTAGTTACAATTCTGGAACAGAATGTACTATAGCGGAATGTAGGGAGGTCGACAAAATGGGTAGAATGTTCTTGTGGATTGGCAGGATGTTTTCAAGAATTAAGATTGGACTTTAATGTTTTCGGAAAAAAAGGGAATGAGAAGAACCGCATGGGGAAATAACATGGGGAAGGGAACTGCATGCGGATGAAGGAAAGGTTATTTGGGAGTTTGAACGAAAACAGTGAAGTGTAAAATACTGGGATGGAAGATTAAGGCAGTGAGAGGAGTAACACGTGGACCACGAGTGTAAGAAAATTAGTCGGCCCGATTATATCCTTAAACTAGTAATTAATAATAATTAAGGATTAAATTGTATTTATCGAATCATTGACTTACAATATTTAATTTATATATATGTTATTAGAATTTATCCAAAACAAGCTATACCGGAATCGTGGTAACGAGCAGAGCATTATGGAGCTGATTTGGACAGTAAATGAGACAACATGAATTTACAATTAAATTAAACGACTGTTTAAATTAACTTTAGCTGAACCGTTTTAGAAATAAAATCAAAGTTAGTACAACTCACTCAGTTTTGTCCCACTTATATTTATATAATTCGAGTTTAATGTTTGTGTGCCATTATTGTTTATTGTTGGATGGTTACTGCATATATTTATATCTATTGACTGAACTGATTAAATTAAACATTCGTTAAATTTAATTGAAACCTATCGTTATTTGTAACGATTGTAACCAATGGAGGTAACTTACCTCATTTTTCACTTAACTAGAGATTGGTTAAGTTGAGTGATTTTCTGGGTATTAATCTGATGTTGATTTCGGTCTTCGGGGTTGATACTTAGGGGATTATTCTCTTACCAGTTTAAGGACAGGGACTAATGAATGTGGAGTATAGAAATGCATGAACAATGTTGTAACCAATGTTATGAAATAATAGTAAAATGGAAAATTGGATACAATTATAAAAAGATTTTTTTTTTCAAGCATTGAAATGAAATGGTTTGGAGAATATTGGTATTATAAAATAAGACATACATATGATGTTTCAAATATTGAAAGATTTAGAAGATTAAATTAACCATTCGTTAATTATTTTTATTTAAAGAGGCCAAGTGATGCCAAGTACTAAACTAGTGAATCTATTTTTATTTTCATGATTGAGTGGTTGTTTATATGATAGTTAAATAACAGACTATTAAATCTGGCCTATACGATTGTTGGTACGGAAAGACCGGTCTATCGTGGGTACCACCAGGATTGAATTTATATTTGCAAACCATTCCGACCAGCAAATATGAAATGTAGAAGATATCAGATGTCGATCAAGACGGAGCAATTGAAGACCGTCGATTTTCATGAAACGGAAGAATTACTTAAAATTTCTAGATTCGCGCCCGGAGATATACTGTGATTCTATCGTGGGTGGAATCTATGTATTGCAAGGACTACTTGCTACCGATCTATAGGGTAATACCTAGTATGTGGCAGGCGGGTACCTTCGATTCATCATGTTCCTGGATGACTTGTATGGACGATTGTCTGACGGAGTATTTCTTAAGAGTTAGGTACGTTGATTTTTACGAATGTACCAAGTTGGTGGAAGAGAAGGAAACTTCTTAGCATAACACCCAGAGTATATTTGTGGACATCAATTAGTAATTTGATGGATCTGACGATGTAGCATTCAAAGTGAATTGTAATAACCCGGAAAATGTGAACCAGTTTAAAATTTTTAAATTAGGTTATACCAAGAAATTTGTATAGTTGAAATAGTATATTTCAATAAAATATAGAATTGTGTATAATATGGCAGTTTGAAATTTTGAATACAAACTTTGTCCGACTGTACCGGGTGGAAAATATAACGGATTTTGACGAAACTGAAAATATTTAAATCTGTTTATCAATACCTTTCTAACGAATCTGGAAAATCGAAATTTCATAATGGAAATCAAAAGTTATGGCCAATTGAATTTTTAGAAAGGTCGCTATATAGTATATATAACCCTTGAAAATTGAGATTTTGCATACGACCTCGGAATTCGACGAAACCAATTTTGTTGGGTCCGGGATGTCAAATTATTGCTAAGTTTCAAATTTCGTAATTTTTGAAGCTAGTATGTGAGCGGGGCAAAAGATAACGTGTTTGGTCAAATTCTGCTAAAATGGGTCGACCTAAATATGGCCGTTTTTCAAACGAGCTCAGAATTCGACGAAACTGGTTTTGTTAGGACCGTATCGTCAAAACAAAGCTAGATTTATTTTTCTGGAATTTTTCGATTCAGTTTGTGGCCCTGGCAAATTGAAATGTACGTTTAAATTAAATATCGAATGTTTTATATTTTAAATTGAAAAATAACTGACTGTAACAGTCGAAATGGCCAACGAAACATATCCCATTGTGTCCGGAATAGGGGTATTTAGCTAGGGGCGACAGTCGTTGGGTTTAAAAAGGAGTCCGTTTGCAAAAACACTATTTAAAAATTTTCTATAAATTTCTGGCCAATAGGAAATTTTCTTTCAAAAAAAATAAATAAAAAAACCCCAAAAACCCTCCGCCGTTCAAAGGAATCGACGATCCACGTCGTTCATTTCTTTCCGCCTACGTCGCCGCTGCTACAGGCCATTCCAGACCTTGCCACCACCGCCGTTCGCTCCGCCTCTTCCCCCTCTACAAATCCGACCCATCGCCGACCCCCATCGCCTCCGCCATCGTCGGAATCGCCTCCACGAAGTTCCAAACTTCCCATCGCCAGATCTACTCCGATCTGCCACCATCTCCGACCCCACCACCAGCGACCTGACGCCCTCGACCTCCTCTACGACGCCATCACCTCCGATCAGACCCACGACGCACAGATTTCGCGAAAACAGCGAATCCCCTTTTGAACGAATAAAATAGGTAATTCCTTTATACGTTTTTAACACTATAAAGCGTTGCAAAGCTTTGAAAAATAATATCTTTTTCGTTCTTTAACGAAATTCGATGAAACAGGAGACACCGTGACCGCAAGAAGGCTCTCTACATTCTAGAAGAAGCCGCGGATTTTTCTGACCTTCCTACGATTTTTAGCACCGCAATAACCAATGTGAGGAATCTAAACTATTTGTGTGAATGAAATCGCGTTGTATAAATTATATAAGCGAAGTGTAAATTATATACGCATTGTATGCCTCATGTACATGTGTTGTATAAGTTATATTAGCGATGTATAAATTATACAAGCGTTGAATGAAACATATATGCTTTGAATTGTGATGAAATGCAAGTGAATTATTATATTATATATATATACTCCCCTCGTCCACAGACCATGGACGATATTTATTGCTTGTGATTGACGTGATATTATATGGTTTGACGAATGGTTGGAAATAATTGTTTGTGGTTGAGATTATGGTTGAAAAATACCTTTGTGGTTGAAAAATACCTTTGTGGTTGAAAAATACCATCTTGTGGTTGAAACAAAATAGAATAGGATTGTGGAATTGAAAATAAAACATGCCGCCTGCGTGCGAACTAGATGCATGATCCCCATTGTCAAAAACCGCGAGGTTTTAAGGTAGAGCGAGGAGCCGTACTAGGGACGGTCCCGGTTTTAACTACCCTGCCGTTATGCTGCTGAAATTTTCTGAAATATTTATGTGTTAGAATAATTTTCATTCATTGAAATAAATTGCATAAACTATATCGAATATTCATGTGTTGAGTTGCAATTCATTCGTTGAGTTGAAATTCATGTGTTGAATATTATTCGAATTTAAACAAATGGCTTTGTGTATTTCGTAGATTCGCGAACCTCACACCCCGGTATGAGTTAAAAACGGGATACTGACTGCAGGGAGAGCACGACGTTTCTTTCTAGCTATGGTGGTGTCAGTGACTTACCAGCCCTGACATATATATCTACTTATCACCTTTGTGGTTGTTAGAATGCGAGGCGCCTCGATTATTGGTCTGTAAGGACCGGGAAACATGTGTTCAGGCATAATTAATCCTCTGACGTAAGTGAGGACCGGCCCTGAAGCATCCAGGGGTTACCCAGAGTGCGTAGTCCCGAGGCATTTGCTAGAGTGTCTCGAAGCGGAGAGGAGCTTGCCCCTTGCCTCGACTCATGACGGAAATCCAATTTCCAATACGAAATAACGGACTCGAATGTAGAACTAGTATGGCGACATAGTGGTATGGGGCACTCATGCCGTCTATGATTGATATTTATGATGCTATTCGCTTTTGAAACATATATGCACTAGTAATAATATCAAATGATTTTGCTTTATACGTATCGAGCATATTTGGCTATTATAAGGTAAAACTCTATCCTCCGGCTTGCGTTGCATTGTGTGATGGGACTTGAGTCTTATAATGGCTTCATTCTTTCTAAAAGCATTGCGTTGTTTTAAAAGAATTTACTTTGTTTTAAATGCACTAGCAATCACTGGAGTAAACCCGTTCCGCGAAAGTGGCGTGGTCCTATGATTTGCTATTACTGTTGTTTAACTGTTAAATAGATTCCTCATACCAGTCCCCATGACTGACTCGTTGTTTGTTTCACTTTGCAAACGCGGGTGCCCTTATTTTCACACGGGCAGCCTAGTACACAGGTGACAGGTGGTTTTTGGTTCTGCACTGCTGCATAGAGTGCATTTTTGGCTCATGGCGAGGCTGACTTCACCGAGATGACTTTGACATTTTCCGCCATTACTGTACTTATGTTATGATTCCGCCAATGGCAATGCAGACTGATTTACTTTCCGTATTTCTCACTATATGTATATGTATTCCACCTTCGGCAATGTAGACTGATACCTTTATTATGTCTCACTGCATGTATGTATTCCGCCTCTAGCGATGATGACTGATCACTTTCCTTTCATTTACTAAGTTATATCCCACGTTATGCTATTCTGATATTCCTACATGTTGTGTTTCCGCTGTCATATCCATGTAAAAATTATTTTATGTATTGTTTCTGCTATTATCTGTACTCTGCTTTGATGATTAATGTGTTATTTCCCAATGATTATCCTTAATACCGCCCCTCGGATTTTGGGATCGTCACAGTTGGTATCAGAGCTTTGGTTAACCTTAGTTCCGGGATCTAACACATTAAACACCTCGTCAGAATAGAATCAGTAGCGTTCTATTGCGAGTAGCTCATTAGAGATAGGATTAGCAATGTCCTAGAATGAGCTAAGCAGATTAGCAAAACAATTTGATCAGTACATCATCATTATCTTTCCTTGTATTCCCTTGCTTTATCATTTATGAAAATTATCAAATCTGTGAGCTTGACTCTTTTCTTGCTTATACAGTTCTCTTAGATGGCTACACGAGCAACAACAGCTAGAGGAGGCCGTGGAGGCCGAGGAGGAGCAGTAGGAGGACGGGGGAATATCCCCGTAGTAGTGGAAGGCCCTATTATTCAGCCACCAGCACTTGAAGACTTTGAGTTGGATAAAGTAGCAAAGAGGTACAGAAATCTTGGGGGAAAACCTTTTACTGGCACTGGCACAGTGACCGAGGCAATAGCTTGGCTGAAAACCTGTGAGAAAATCTTCGAAGGCATGGGTATGGGAACCAACAATAAAGCAAGACTTGGCATTTGGCTCCTTCAAGAGGAAGCAGAGCTGTGGTGGGATGCCATTACCTCAGAAGATGCCGCTGGTACTATCCAGACTTGGGAGCAGTTCAAAGCTATGTTCAATGAGAAGTTTGTACCGGAACAAGCTCTAGAGAGGATGAGAGAGCAGTTTGCAAATCTCCAACAAGGAGACCTCTCTATTCAGGATTATCTAAATAAATTCACCCAATTGTCGCGCTATGCTCCAGAGCTGATTACGACAAACAAAGCAAAGAACAAGAGATTCATATTTGGGCTGAAGCGCAAGTACCACGATAGAGCTATGAGCAACATCAAACTCTCCTTTACAGAACTAGTAGAGATGGCTTGCAATTACGAAGACATGGATGAGAGGCATGGTAGCCAAGACCGCGCTAAAAGCCAAGCAGGAAATAAGCGCAAGGCTTCAACCGATCAACCCGAATCTAGCATTACCGCGGCCGCTACTCAGAAACCTGCAAAGATCCCGAAAGGAAATTGCTACAATTGCGGGAAGCCCGGTCATTTCTCTAATGTATGCAAAGCCCCAAGGAAGCCAAAGGCAAATGACTCAGCCGAATGCTACAACTGCCATAAGAAGGGGCACTACAGCAGGAACTGTCCGCTGAAGCAGAATGCTCAGGTGGCTCATGTCTATGACGGGAATACCCCGCCAGCTATCACCGATGGATCAGGTAAACCCGATGTCTTGGGAGGTACCCTTACTATAAAAAATATTCCTGTTTCTGTACTTTTTGATAACGGTGCATCACGTAGCTTCATATCTAGTATCCTTGTTTACAAATTAAAATTGAAACGAAGAAAACTTAAGGAACCAATTAAAGTTCAAAACCCGATAGGAGGTTCTGTTAGTCTCAGTATATACTATAGAGTGCCTATCTCTTATTCATGTTACAAGTTTCCCATCCTCTTAATTGTTATGGATTTATCGGAATTCGATGTTATTCTCGGTTTGGAATGGTTAACCAAATATAAGGCCGAAGTTAGATGTGCCGAAAGAATCGTTAAAGTCGAAACGAAGCTTGGACATATATTTATACCATGCCATGGCTCAGAAATCAATAGAACAGAATTTTGGTCTTCTTTAGAAGTTACTCCCCCTTCAATAGAAAAGATACCGGTCGTGAAAAAATACGCGGATGTGTTTGAAGAAGTGGAGAACTTACCGTCGCAAAGAGAAATTGAATTTAGGATAGATCTAATTCCTAATGCTCGACCAGTAGTACATCCAATAAGAAGAATGGCCCTAAAAGAAAAAGAAGAGCTAAGTAGTCAAACCCGAGAATTACTTTGGAAAGGTCTGATCAGACCGAGCTTTTCAGCGTGGGGAGCCGCAGTAGTATTTGTCCCGAAATCAGACGGTACTCTAAGACTTTGCGTTGATTACCGAGATCTCAATAAACAAACACTGAAGAACAAATATCCTTTGCCCCGTATAGATGATCTGTTAGATCAATTAAATGGAGCAACAGTATTCTCCAGAATGGACCTAGCTACAAGTTTCCACCAATTGCGTATAACAGAAGACTGTGTTCCTTTAACAGCCTTCAGGGGTCCCGATTTATTCTACGAATGGTTAGTAATGCCGTTCGTCTTGTGTAACGCTCCGGCATACTTCATCGATCTTATGAACAGAGTGTTCCGTGGTGTATTGAATAAATTTGTTCTAGTCTTCATCGATGACATTTTAATCTACTCTAAGTCGGAAGACGAACATGCAAAACATTTAGAACAAGTGTTGAAAATTCTAAGGAGAAATGTCTTGAAAGCTAAATTTTCTAAGTGTGTCTTCTGGCAGAATGAAGTTAAATTCCTAGGCCATGTCGTATCAAAAGAAGGAATTGCTGTAGACCCAAGCAAAATTACAGCGATTCAGAACTGGAAACAACCTACCACGCCCACCGAAGTTCGAAGTTTCCTTGGATTGGCTAGTTACTATCGGAAATTCGTTCAGGATTTTTCAAAGATATCAGGAGTCTTGACAAAGCTTACAAAGAAGCATGAGAAATTCAAATGGACACACGAATGTGAAGAAGCTTTCCAAGAGCTAAAACTGAAGTTGACAACCTCTCCAGTATTAACAATTATAGAAGGTAATCAAGACTTGACTGTATGGACAGATGCTTCTATTAGAGGGCTAGGCGCAGTGTTAATGCAAAAAGGCCAGGTGATCGCTTATGCCAGTCGTCAACTAAAGCCGCATGAAAGAAACTATGCTACTCATGATCTTGAGTTATTAGCTATCGTGTTCGCTTTGAGAATCTGGAGACATTATTTATTGGGCGAGAAGTTCGAACTATTCACGGATCATCAATCCTTGAAATACCTATTCACCCAGAAAGATCTAAACTTGAGACAACAGCGTTGGTTAGAATTCTTTGCAGCATACTATTTTGAAATTCTATACACTCCAGGGAAAGCCAATGTTGTAGCAGATGCGCTCAGCAGAAAGAATGAGATCATTGCCAATTTTATCATCACGTCTTCATTAATAGACAGGATCTCGACCCTTCAAAAGGAGGATAATTTTGTAAAGGTAATGATCAAAAGAATCAATGAAGGCATAGACTCCAGCTTCCAAGTGGATAATGGGGGGGTTTTGAGATTAAAAGGAAGAATTTGTGTTCCCGACATCTCTGAGCTAAAAAGAGAAATACTTGATGAGTGCCATAAGTCCAAATTAAGTATCCATCCCGGGTTGAGCAAAATGTATAACGATATCAAACGCACCTTCTGGTGGAAGGCGATGAAAAGGGATATCTCATTATATGTTAGCAGATGCCCCACTTGCCAGCTAGTTAAGAGTGATCAACAGAAATTGGCTGGATTATTACAACCAATAGAAATTCCAGGTTGGAATTGGGAACAAATCTCGATGGATTTCATCGATGGCCTGCCTCGAACTAAGAAAGGAAACGACAGTATATGGGTAATCGTAGATCGCTTCACGAAGACTGCCCATTTCATACCTGTCCGATCCAACAGAACGGCTCAAAGTCTAGCACAGATTTACTTTAGAGAAATAGTTAAACTTCATGGAGTGCCGCTCAATATAGTCAGCGATAGAGATCCCCTGTTTACTAGCAAATTCTGGGAAGCATTCCAGGAAGTATTGGGAACCAAATTAAATCTAAGCACCGCTTATCACCCTCAGACAGATGGCCAAACTGAGCGGGTGAATAGAATTTTAGAAGATTTGCTGCGGGCTTGCGTTATTGATTTTGGAGGTTCATGGGAAGATCATTTACATTTAGCAGAATTCTCTTACAACAATAGCTATCAAGCAAGTTTGGGAATGTCTCCATTTGAAGCATTATACGGTAGACCATGCAGATCTCCCGCATGTTGGGTAGAACCTGGCAACAGACTTGTGTTAGGGCCCGATATGACTCAAGAAGCATCGGATAAAGTCGATTTCATTAAGAAGCGATTAAAAACCGCACAGAGCCGATAGAAAAGTTATGCTGATGCGAGAAGAAGGGATATATCGTTTGTCGTTGGCGATTATGTTTATTTAAGAGTTTCTCCAATGCGAGGAGTAATCAGATTTGGAAAGACTGGGAAGTTGGCACCGAGATTTATTGGTCCCTTTTCCTATACTTGAACGGATTGGAACTCTTGCATATAAGGTTTCATTACCTAATTGGTTGCCTGGTATACATGATGTGTTCCACGTATCCCAACTCAGAAAACATGTTCATGATACCAACCTTATTGTGGAAGAAGCAGCGCAACATGATATTGACATAACTCCAGAATTAGCACTCAGTAGAGAGCCATTAAAGATAGTTGGCAAAGAAACTAGAGAGCTAAGGAGGAAAAAGATTCATTTAGTCAAAGTGCAGTGGAGTAGTGAACCTAGAGACTGTACTTGGGAGACTGAGGAAAGCATTAAACAAGCCTATCCCAAATGTAGAGTGGACATCTCTGACTAACTCCGGTGCAAGGTACCTTTACAATACTTTGCATTTACATTTTATTTCCTGCTTAACTATTATTTCCTTTTCGAGGACGAAAAGTTTTAAGTGGGGGGAGATTGTAATAACTCGGAAAATGTGAACCAGTTTAAAATTTTTAAATTAGGTTATTAACAAGAAATTTGAATAGTTGAAATAGTATATTTCAATAAAATATAGAATTGTGTATAATATGGCAGTTTGAAATTTTGAATACAAACTTTGTCCGACTGTACCGGGTGGAAAATATAACGGATTTTGACAAAACTGAAAATATTTAAATCAGTTTATCAATACCTTTCTAACGAATCTGAAAAATCGAAATTTCATAACGGAAATCAAAAGTTATGGCCAATTGAATTTTCAGAAAGGTCGCTATATAGTATATATAACCCTTGAAAATTGAGATTTTGCATATGACCTCGGAATTCGACGAAACCAATTTTGTTGTGTCCGGGATGTCAAATTATTGCTAAGTTTCAAATTTCGTAATTTTTGAAGCTAGTATGTGAGCGGGGCAAAAGATAACGTGTTTGGTCAAATTTTGTTAAAATGGGTCGACCTAAAAATGGCCGTTTTTCAAACGAGCTCAGAATTCGACGAAACTGGTTTTGTTAGGACCGTATCGTCAAAACAAAGCTAGATTTATTTTTCTGGAATTTTTCGATTCAGCTTGTGGCCCTGGCAAATTGAAATGTACGTTTAAATTAAATATCGAATGTTTTATATTTTAAATTGAAAAATAACTGAATATAACAGTCGAAATGGCCAATGAAACATATCCCATTGTGTCCGGAATAGGGGTATTTAGCTAGGGGCGACAGTCGTTGGGTTTAAAAAGGAATCCGTTTGCACAAACACTATTTAAAAATTTTCTATAAATTTCTGGCCAATAGGAAATTTTCTTTCAAAAAAAAAATTAAAAAAACCCCAAAAACCCTCCGCCGTTCAAAGGAATCGACGATCCACGTCGTTCATTTTTTTCCGCCCACGCCGTCGCCGCTACAGGCCATTAAAGACCTTGCCCCCAACGCCGTTCGCTCCGCCTCTTCCCCCTCTACAAATCCGACCCATCGCCGACCCCCATCGCCTCCGCCATCGTCGAAATCGCCTCCACGAAGTTCCAAACTTCCCATCGCCAGATCTGCTCCGATCTGCCACCATCTCCGACCCCACCACCAGCGACCTGACGCCCTCGACCTCCTCTACGACGCCATCACCTCCGATCAGACCCACGACGCACAGATTTTGCGAAAACAGCGAATCCCCTTTTGAACGAATAAAATAGGTAATTCCTTTATACGTTTTTAACACTATAAAGCATTGCAAAGCTTTGAAAAATAATATCTTTTTCGTTCTTTAACGAAATTCGATGAAACAGGAGACACCGTGACCGCAAGGAGGCTCTCTACATTCTAGAAGAAGCCGCGGATTTTTCTGACCTTCCTACGATTTTTAGCACCGCAATAACCAATGTGAGGAATCTAAACTATTTGTGTGAATGAAATCGCGTTGTATAAATTATATAAGCGAAGTGTAAATTATATACGTATTGTATACCTCATGTACATGTGTTGTATAAGTTATATTAGCGATGTATAAATTATACAAGCGTTGAATGAAACATATATGCTTTGAATTGTGATGAAATGCAAGTGAATTATTATATTATATATATATACATATATATATACACTCCCCTCGTCCACAGACCATGGACGATATTTATTGCTTGTGATTGATGTGATATTATATGGTTTGACGAATAGTTGGAAATAATTGTTTGTGGTTGAGATTATGGTTGAAAAATACCTTTGTGGTCGAAAAATACCTTTGTGGTTGAAAAATACCCTCTTGTGGTTGAAACAAAATAGAATAGGATTGTGGAATTGAAAATAAAACATGCCGCCTGCGTACGAACTAGATGCATGATCCCCATTGTCAAAAACCGCGAGGTTTTAAGGTAGAGCGAGGAGCCGTACTAGGGACAGTCCCAGTTTTAACTACCCTGCCGTTATGCTGCCGAAATTTTCTGAAATATTTATGTGTTAGAATAATTTTCATTCGTTGAAATAAATTGCATAAACTATATCGAATATTCATGTGTTGAGTTGCAATTCATTCGTTTAGTTGAAATTCATGTGTTGAATATTATTCGAATTTAAACAAATGGCTTTGTGTATTTCGTAGATTCGCGAACCTCACACCCCGGTATGAGTTAAAAATGGGATACGGACTGCAGGGAGAGCACGACGTTTCTTTCTAGCTATGGTGGTGTCAGTGGCTTACCAGCCCTGACATATATATCTACTTGTCACCTTTGTGGTTGTTGGAATGCGAGGCGCCTCGATTATTGGTCTGTAAGGACCGGGAAACGTGTGTTCAGGCATAATTAATCCTCTAACGTAAGTGAGGACCGGCCCTGAAGCATCCAGGGGTTACCCAGAGTGCGAAGTCCCGAGGCATTTGCTACAGTGTCTCGAAGCGGAGAGGAGCTTGCCCCTTGCCTCGACTCATGACGGAAATCCAATTTCCAATACGAAATAACGGACTCGAATGTAGAACTAGTATGGTGACATAGTGGTATGGGGCACTTATGCCGTCTATGATTGATATTTATGATGCTATTCGCTTTTGAAACATATATGCACTAGTAATAATATCAAATGATTTTGCTTTATACGTATCGAGCATATTTGGCTATTATAAGGTAAAACTCTATCCTCCGGCTTGCGTTGCATTGTGTGATGGGACCTGAGTCTTATAATGGCTTCATTCTTTCTAAAAGCATTGCGTTGTTTTAAAAGAATTTACTTTGTTTTAAATTCACTAGCAATCACTGGAGTAAACCCGTTCCGCGAAAGTGGCGTGGTCCTATGATTTGCTATTACTGTTGTTTAACTGTTAAATAGATTCCTCATACCAGTCCCCATGACTGACTCGTTGTTTGTTTCACTTTGCAAACGCGGGTGCCCTTATTTTCACATGGGCAGCCTAGTACACAGGTGACAGGTGGTTTTTGGTTCTGCACTGCTGCATAGAGTGCATTTTTGGCTCATGGCGAGGCTGACTTCACCGATATGACTTTGACATTTTCCGCCATTACTGTACTTATGTTATGATTCCGCCAATGGTGATGCAGACTGATTTACTTTCCGTATTTCTCACTATATGTATATGTATTCCGCCTTCGGCGATGTAGACTGATACCTTTATTATGTCTCACTGCATGAATGTATTCCGCCTCTGGCGATGATGACTGATCACTTTCCTTTCATTTACTAAGTTATATCCCACGTTATGCTATTCTGATATTCCTACATGTTGTGATTCCGCTGTCATATCCATGTAAAAATTATTTTATGTATTGTTTCTGCTATTATCTATACTCTGCTTTGATGATTAATGTGTTATTTCCCAATGATTATCCTTAATACCGCCCCTCGGATTTTGGGATCGTCACATGAATGGTGACGTGCTATCTTATAAAGGTAACTATAACCTTAAGCCTCACAATCGGGAAATGACAAAAATCGGGCAGGCAGCATGGCTAAGTGTGTCGCTCCCAATTATGGTTTATAATCATCTATCTGGAGAAAATTCATTTTCTTTTTTATTCTATTCGATTTTGTCCCTTACGGGAAATAGTTGCTGATCCTAACCATTGGTGATGTACATTTGATTCACTGAAGCGAAATGAGTGGTTGGTCATGTGTGGCCGAGTTGCAAGATGTTCTTGTTGAACCCAGTGTATTCCCCTCTAGATATACATTGTTGGCTGGTAGTTCCATACCTTATCATAGTCGGAATCCAATCTCCAATAAGCGATTGCGGTTTTCGATTTTATATTGTATATGCAGAGCGTGAGATGCAAGCGTTCTGCTAGATGGTTATTTATTTGAAATATACACTATTATAATATTATAATAAGATATGATTTCAAAAATGTTTTGGGTTATCATAAGGTAAAAACCATCTGTGTTTATGTGTGGATTGGTTTTACAATTATCCTTTGTTTTCAAGAAAAGAAATTTTAACTTTAAAATTGAGTTGGGTGTTGCTCATAAACATAGTGGGTTTCTCACTCTGGTTCACCAGAATGGTCCGACATTTGAAATGCACGGGTTAGACCGAGTTTTACAGGTTTAGGTTTGGATGATACAGACCTCAGAATACGTGCTTGAGGAGTTCAGACGTATTAATATTTGTTCTGCTGTGTGTTATATATGAGGACAGATTATTATAACTGTCCAGATGTGTCGACTGTAAGTTATACTATGATAATTGTAACTTTTATTTCAAGCTCTCAATAAAGATCTATTTCTATAATATATTTTATTCTGCTGCAATGTGAGACTCGAGTTATGTTGTGTTGTTAATCTTCTTCTTCTACTACTCTAATATTTCTTTCTTATCTCATCCTCTAATTTTATTCATTAATTATCTGGTATTTTCGATACTTGGGGTTTGGCGTGTAATACAGGTTTATGTATTAGTGTCGAAACTCGAGCATCGAATTCCCTGGGTCGTTACATAGACTCTCCACATTCACGTGCTAAAAAGTCTGACTTGGTGTATATTGAAATAAGATGGGCTTCCATCCTTGGTTATTTGGCGGCCAACTATTCGATCAGCCATAAGATAAAAGGTTAGAAAAAGAAGCCAAAAAATGGGTAACAATATATAATATAAAGTAATTTTCTGAAGTAATATATGTATATTAGTTTTGAACTAAAATTTTAGTTTGAAGGTTAATAACTTTGAAACAAATATTTTAAAATAAAAGTGGTTCAATATAATGATTTTGAGATTATATTTTTGATTTGCAAATATTTATAATTGAGAATGTTTTTGGAGTTTGTTATTTTAAAGGAATTGAAACAAAATCATTTAAAGTGTTTTCATATTTTTAATGAAGAAATTTGAGGTGAAAAGATTTTTGAGATTGTAAACTATTTGATGGGTTTTAAAAATGTTTCTTTGAAACAAATAATTGTTTGAATTATGGATTTGAAGTTAAATAAGAGATTTATTATTTTTAAAGAAAAAATTAATAAATAAAGAGGTATTTTGAGGTTAGAGTTAAATGAAGTATTTCTACAAAAGAAAGAATTAAAAGTGAAGTGAAATACATTGAAATAAAAATAATCATTTCATTATATACTTATTAAATAATATTCTAATGTGTGTATGAATATTTTTAATGTGCTTGTTATGAACGAGATGAAGTTACAAATGCTTGCTTGTTGAATTATGAAACAATAAAATTGGAGAATAAAGATCAGGGAATGAGTTATGCGAGAGTGATTTAACAAGAGAAGTGAAAATTTATTTGATGTTGATTGATAGAGTCTATTGTGTATGTAATTATATTTCATTAGGAGGCATGGGATGTTTGCTTGAAGTATATTTGTTACTCAAAACTAATATAATGTCAGGCTATTCCCTAAAGATCGAGTATTTAATACTTAGATATTGATGAATTATTCTATATTATACACAAGTATTGATCGATATGATTTAGATTTTGTAACAACCAGAACTTCCCCGATCTCCGAAGAGAAGAGAAAGGACGGATTGCTTTAAGAACACGACAAATTAGAACATAAAAAGAAGAACATTTCATTGCTTATTACAACAATTCCATCAGAATACACGAATATAACAGAGTATGAATAAATATTATACATCAGAAAAATATTAGAGATTTAAATTACATTTAAATACATAGCAGCGGAAAAAAAACACAAAACACAACTGAAAGAAATTCGCGGATGCAGAGCTTTCCGAGTATCACTTCAGCTGTAAACCAGGATCCTGTGAATATAATATCTGCAAAACCCAACTACTAGCTGCCCGTGTGGAAAATAAGGGCACCCAGACTTTAGGTTAAAACAATAAACTCTAGATAAGTCATGTGACTGGTGTGAGAACTAAAACAGTTATTTAAAAATTTAGTTTAAAATGAGGTAAATCAAGGGACCACGCCGTATAACACGGAACGGGTTTACCCCCAAGAATACCAATGCCTAAAACAAACAGCGCAATGCTAAATAAGGAAAAATGAAGCTATTATAAGACTCATGTCCCATCACACAATGCAACGCAAACCGGAGGATAGAGTTTTATCTTATAATAGCCAAATATGCTTGGTATGTTTTAAACAAATCTTTTATTATTACTATAAGTGAAGAAATCAACTTCAAATGTAAATGTATCAATCATAGACGGCATGGGTACCATATATCATGTCGCCAATACTAAGCTCTACAATAAAAACCGAAATGTCACGTATTTGGAAATTGGATTCCCATCATGGTGGTTACTGATTCGAAAGATCTATCGCGTAGTGCAATTCCCCACGGTTTACGTCGCAGGCATGCAAAAACACCGTAATGCACATCCGCACTATCCAGGAAACAAGTTACCGCAGCCTACGTCACAGGCATGCGAAAACAACGCTAACTCTATCCATCAGGGAATCGGGGGGTGTGCTCTATCCCTCACCTCGGTCGACCGAATCCATGACAACCCATAGGGTGTCTATCCTCATCTCAAAAGCATACTGACCTAACCATCAGTTTACCACCATACCGGTGTGTGAGGCACGTGAATTAATGCTACACAAAGCCATGCTATGTTAAAGCTGTGCTTTGATCATCAACCACAAGACTCAGCTTTTCAACGGAAGCCTTGATCATTTGCCACTTAGGCCAGCCACATAGGCAATTTACGCCATGCGACAGATGTCTATTGGTATACAACCTCTGATCCCGTACGTCTTAGAGAAGGGTGAAGTAAGGGAATAAATTCCCCTTCACCAAGCAGATGAATATTTTATAGAGATCAATCAGCACAGAATAAAATCCAATGTCAGACACACCATCCATTTACAAGTCCGTTCTAGGTCTGAACGAAACCGGAGGCACCTTATTCCTCGTCCCGTATGTCCACTATAGGAGAGAGGCCCTCGCATTTCCGTACAATCAACGAGTACGTCTGGACGGCTACCACTTTAGCCCCTTCAAGGTAGCTACTCCAATCATGAGCATCAGTAGCAACCCATCCATTCGATGTGAAGATCGTCGGTCTTGCACCATCTTCAATCTCTTCGACTTTTCGTCGTATCAGTTATTCAAAATGGGTTAAACCCGACCTTTCCCAATAACTTGCTTATCTTATAATCAAGTGCTATAACAACACATCATACGCCTCATTCCATTCCAGAATATTCTTTTATTCAAATATTCTTTTCCTTTGGGAAAGGTTCCCATTAATTTTATCATAGATAAATTCTTTTAAATCTATTCTTTAATCTTCCTTTGGATATCAAACCATATTAAGGTTTTCCAAACTAGTCGGGATTAGCGAACTACATCGAAGTAATCATTTATTTTATTTCCCAATCCCAACCTATTCATCCCATGGAGCAAAAATGGTAATACTCCATATCTAACACACGTTCAAATCTAATAAAAGATTTAGCTATCGCCTGGAGTAAAACTGGTGGTACTCCATTTTCGATCATTTTCTTGAATTGATAATTTTAATTATCACATTCACTTTTCAATCTAATCAAAGGTTCATTAAAACTCCATTTAGTTTTAATTTTCCCAAAAATCAATATTAATGATTATTCAAAGCTAAGAAATTAATCTTAACTTTAACTGAGTTAAAGAACCAATGTCATTTAAAACACGGTTCACAATAAACCCAAAATCACATTCCATTATGGAATCTTCACAGAAAAACAAATCAATATATAATCAATATCAATTTCCGTATCCGACTAATAATATAAATGGAATAACGACAAAGCCTTTTAAATTCTATATGTATTAACAGTCTTCCTCCACAGAAGCTCACTTTGATTATTACCAAATCGAACTCCATTCAATTCCAATTTAATATATTAAATTGGAAATCTTTACTTTGGAAAATTCCATAAATCTTAATTAAAAGATTATAAATTCCAAATCATATTCTTCACTATTAATTGGGTTAAAGAACAAGTGTTATTTAGAACACCGTTCACGATAAACCCAAAAATCCAATTCTTTTATTCCATTCCAATTAAATATTAGTTAATTGGAAAACTTCACTAAACCTTAATTAAAAAGATTTATTCTTTTCTCAACTGGTTTTAAGAACAGTGTTAATGAAGACATCATTTACGACAAACCCAAAATCTAATTTGATATCAATTACAAGGCTCTGAATAGAAAATATATCGGCTTATATTCAATATCAAATTCTGAAACCAACGGATATCGTATTGGAATAATGATATATATATATATATATCTTCCAAATTCCTCCACAATGTCCGTATAATCACGGAATCCAATATCGAAATATTCTGAAGATAATTTCGATTCAAATCCATTCCAATTCATTTATCGGAAATTCTGGTTATTTTTAAAACCATTTCAAATCCAATTTATTTATTTTTGAAAATAAATAAATTATTTTTCTAGTTAATAACTAGTTCATTTCGATAAAAATATATTTTTATCTTTTCAAAACTGGAATTTTTCATCTAAAATCTTTCCAAATCATTTATTATGATTTTACATAATTTTTCATATTTTTAATAATTTTATTATCGTCCGCACAGTCGGTTTCCAATAATGGCCACCGAACTGCATCCATAGCGACCTTTTCTGAAATTGATTTGGACATATCTCCAAATCTAACGTTAGATTTCAAATCTCTTGTATTCATTGGAAAGCTCTTTTCGATAGAACCCAACGGCTCCGGTTTAGGAGAATCCAACGGTCGGATCTCCCGCAACGTCCATTTGAAGTTAATGGTCAAGATTCGCGAACTGCCGCTGCGCGGTGCATTCTATTCAGGCCATTATAATATATATAATATATATATATATATATATATATATATATTATATTTCGTCAATTTCCATTTAAAACAAATTTTATAAATCGTTTTAAAAACGATTTCCACTTCAATTTCAGCTTCAAATCCAAATTGAATATTCCAATATAAATTCGTTTTAAATTCATTTCAAATCAATTTCAATTCCATTTCAATTCGTTTTAAATTCATTTCAAATCGATTTCAATTCCATTTCAATTCATTTTAAATTCATTTCAAATCGATTTCAATTCGTTTTAAATTCATTTCAAATCGATTTCAATTCAATTTTCAAATTCAAATCAAAATTTAATTTTCCATATCATTTCAATATTAAAATGATAATATTTTCCCAAATATCCGATTTTGAAATCACTTTTCTATATTCATTATAAAATGAATAAAATCGTCAAAATTCCCGTTCGTGTTAAAATGGCGTTTAACTACTTAACACGGCTTCACATTTCAATATTCACTGAATATTATTTTAAAATATTTGTTAATTCTGAACTGGAATCAGACTCAATGAATTACCATATATTTTTATGTATATGGATTTCAACATCATATATATAACAATAATGATAAACAATCATTAAAAATTCAAACAACGTCCAGAGTGCACTCTACAAGTGTATAAGCATTAAAAATAAATAAATAACGCTTATGCAGTCTGTCAAACAATCGATTGACATACCACTAATTATTGGGATCAGTGTATGTCAAATATCATCCCAATACCCGTGTGGGGTTTTCAAAACAACAAATACTGTTTATTGTTTGTACAGTTGGGCGATGTGTAAAATTTATCGTCCCAATCAATATTAGATAAATACGTGTACATAGACAAACCGTCTGGTTTGTAAATGAATATTTATTTTATTTTCATTTCACAATAATTTATATATTTATTTTATATAAATAATTTTAATATACAACAATAACAATACATGACAATCACAATCAATTTCTACATCACAATACAATCAAATAAGTCGTCCATGGTCTGTGCACGACGGGGAGCAGTTCATATGTGCAGTTACAAAATAATTTAAATAACTATACAAAAATAATAGTGAGAAGTTCTCATACTTGGGTTCCACTCCGCCATTCTTTAGCAGACGATTTGGATTCCGTTCAGCTTTCAGTGCGTTCCATCGCAAACTGTTTTACGCGATATATATATTAAAAACCATAATTTTATACCGTCACTTAATATATAAAAATCATATTTTTGAATGGCTATTATATATATAAAAAATCATATTTTTAATTTACAAAGCCATTTTTTTTGCCATTTCTATTTTTAAAACAACAAAATTTATATTTTTAAATCTACGATATTCATATTTTAAAAACAACGCTAATTTTATTTTATGTAAACCATATTTTTTTATTTATAGAAAACTTATTTTTTTAAACAAAGATCATATTTTTAAACATTTAAAATACAATGCTATAACATCAAAAGAACTGATTTTTTTCTTGCAATGTTATATTTATACAAACTGATTTTTAAAATAATGATTTTTAATACGTATATAAAAAAAGATCACCTTTTCTCTATATCCATCGTCGTTTACCTTCAGGAAACACGCTCCGCCCTCGTTCAGAAACAGGGTTCCAGATTTCTCTACCTCCATCGCGCCGGAGGATGATCAGCGTCTACCCCTGCGTGCGCCTCTGGCGCGCCTACCCCCACCCCTGACGCAGTGTAGCTCGCAGCCCCGGTTATCCCCAAAAACACGTTTGAACGCGGTGGTTTTCAGCTGGAAGTTCGAACAGATTTCTTCACTTTAATCGATCACAAGGGTGTTGATTTGAAGAGCACAAAAAGCTCTCTGATTTTTGCTTTAAAACCTTCTTTTAATTTGGTGTGGATCGATCGAAAAATGGACGCAAATTTCTATGTGATTTCCGTCGTCGGTTCCTTCTTGAAGCGGCTTTGACCAGTAACATTTTATTTCTAGGGTTTTGACTTTTAATTTTAACCAATAGAAGGATATATATTAGTATAATATTATTATTTAATTCAACCCCCATTTGTATATCGTTCCGAACTCCAAACCAAACCCAACGACTATCGCCCCTAACCAAATACCCCCATTTCGGACATAATGGGATATGTCCGGTAAGCCAGTTTTATCATTTCGATCAGTTTCCCTTAAATTAAAATATAAATCCATATATATTCGATTTAAACGTACATTTTAATTTACCGGGGCCACATACGGACTCCAAAAATTCCAGAAAAGTAAATCTGGCTATGTTTTGACGATACGGTCCTAACAAAACTAATTTTGTTGAATTTGGAGACCGTTTGAAAAATGGCCATTTTCTGGTCGACCCAAATTGACTAAAACTGTCAAAACACGATTTCCTTTGCCACGCTCACATATTAATTCCAAAAATTATGAATTTTGTAATCTAGCAATAATTCGAAATCCTGGATCCAACAAAAGTGGTTTCGTCGAAAATGGAGGTCGTTTGCAAAACGGCTATTTTAAGGGCTATATTTTCCATAGCGACTATCCTAAATTTTCAACTGGGCATAACTTTTTATTCCCACTATGAAATCTGGATTTTTCACATTCGTTGGAAAGATATTTTCGAACAAATTCAAATATTTTTGGTTTCACTAAAATCCGATTTATTTTGAATCCTGTATATTCATTAGAAATTTGAAATTGAATTTTGAAACTACCGCGCCATTTCTAATTCCTTTTATAATTAAATTAAAATTATTCGTTCTAACTTTTATTCAAATAAATTCATACATTCTAATTCTATTCAAAATAAATTTCTAGTCGTTATTATTTAAAATAAATCATTTTAAATATTCTAATTCATTAAAATTGCCAAAATAAAAATTTTAAATTGGTTCTGATTTTCCGGGTTGTTAAAATCTCCCCCATTTAAAATCTTTTCATCCCCGAAAAGGAACGGAGCTGAAAGTTGTTTAACTAAACAACTCAACTTTCAATTTGGCTTTCATTCTTCAACTTTTTAGTTTCTAAGAATTTCTAATTTTTCAAAAATTTGGCTAACACCTAAATTTTCAAAAAAAATCGCCATAACCTCCTTTGTACGGGGAGTATCGAGAAAATCCCCAAACCACCACATAGGCCCTCTCGTCTCAAAAAAGAAAAAGAAAAAGCCAAGCGGCTAGCCAATCGGCTCATAATATCACCAAAACCCAATAAAATGGTAAACATATACCTATTTGTCGGGCATACAATTTTATTCCTCTTCTCTAGCCTCCTTGCTGTGACCTGTTCAATATATATGCATATACATGTATGCAATTCAAATAAATTTTCAATTCTGTTCAAAATTTGATTCTATTTGTCTAAAATTACCTTACGTTCATATGTTGGTTAAATTTGGTTCAATTCAACTTTTCATTCTCATATTGGATTTATTATTCCAATATTTTTATTTAGTTGAACTAATAATCAGACAACACAGCCAACAATCAATTTGTGAATTAAATTTCCAAAACATATAAATTTTGTATATATATTCTAAAATCATATTTTTAGTGTCAAATTCCAAACAACAAATTCAAAACAAGGTTTTGGTTCTCACACCAGTCGATTAGAAATTATATAGATATGCCACTTTCGAAATTCGAACATAAATGCTGATGATGTCCGGACATAACCAGAATCATCTCAGGCGACTAGAGTGTGATTCTATATCTATCTAGTATATTCGAGACTTCAAATACGCGTATATTCAAAATCTTTATATACTCGATAGTCCAAATTCAATATAAAATAAATACTCACATACGTATTTTAAGATATAAATTTTCAAAATCTTGTTTGATTTTAAAAATACCACTCTTCCAACTCATTCTAGGATACTACTGATCCCATCTCTAACGAGTCATTCTTATTGGATATTACTAATCCAATCTCTGATGAATTCTTTTCATTTGGTTCTAATATGTCATGTTCTCTAGCTTTGTAAACCAAAGCTCTGATACCAACTGTAATGACCAGAACTTCCCCGGTCTCCGAAGAGAAGAGAAAGGATGGATTGCTTTGAGAACACGACAAATCAGAGCATAAATAGAAAACCATTTTATTGCTTATTACAACAATTCCATCAGAATACACGAATATAACAGAGTATGAATAAATATTATACATCAGAAAAATATCAGAGATTTAAATTACATTTAAATACATAGCAGCGGAAAAATAACACAAAACACAACTGAAAGTAATACGTGGATACAGAGCTTTCCGAATATCACTTCAGCTGTAAACCAGTGAATATAATATCTGCAAAACCCAACTACTAGCTACCGTGTGGAAAATAAGGGCACCCGGAGTTTTGGTTAAAACAATAAACTCCAGGTCAGTCATGTGACTAGCATGGGAATTAAAACAGTTATTTAAAACATTACTTTAAAATGAGGTAAATCAAGGGACCACGCCGTATAACACGGAATGGGTTTACCCCCAAGAATACCAGTGCCTAAAACAAACAACGCAATGGTAAATAAGGAAAAATGAAGCTATTATAAGACTCAGGTCCCATCACACAATGCAACGCAAGGCGGAGGATAGATTTTTACCTTATAATAGCCAAATATGCTTGGTACATTTTAAAACAAATCTTTTATTATTACTATAAGTGAAGAATTCAACTTCAAATATAAATGTATCAATCATAGACGACATGGGTACCATATATCATGTCGCCAATACTAGGCTCTACAATCAAAACCCAAATGTCACGTATTTGGAAATTCGATTTCCATCATGGTGGTTATTGATTCAAAAGATCTACTGCGTAGTGCAATTCCCCACGGTTTACGTCGTAGGCATGCGAAAACACCGTAATGCACATCCGCACTATCCAGGAAACAAGTTACCGCGGCCTATGTCGCAGGCATGTGAAAACACTGCTAACTCTATCCATCAGGGAATCGGGGGGTGCGCCCTATCCCTCACCTCGGTCGATCGAATCCATGACAACCCATAGGGTGTCTATCCTCATCTCAAAAGCATACTGATCAAACCATCAGTTTATCACCATACCGGTGTGTGAGGCTCGCGAATTAACGCTACACAAAGCCGTGCTATATTAAAGCTGTGCTTTGATCATCAACCACAAGACTCTGCTTTTCAACAGAAGCCTTGATCACTTGCCACTTAGGCCTGCCACACAGGCAATTTACGCCATGCGACTGATGTCTATCGATATACAACCTATGATCCCGTACGTCTCAGAGAAGGGTGAAGTAAGGGAATAAATTCCCCTGCACTAGGCAGATGTATATTTAATAGTGATCAATCAGTACAGAATAAAATTCAATGTCAGACACACCATCCATTTACAAGTCCGTTCTAGGTCTGAAGGAGACCGAAGGCACCTTATTCCTCGTCCCGTATGTCCAATACAGGAGAGAGGCCCTCGCATTTCCGTACAATCAACGAGTACGTCCGGACGGCTACCACTTTAGCCCCTTCAAGGTAGCTACTCCAATCATGAGTGAAACACCCCACCTCCGTTAAGGTCACTCACAAAGGGAATGCCTTAACTTTGGTGGAGGTTTATAGGTAAAAGTCACAGATAAAACACAAGACAGATGTAAACACATATATTTAAGCAGCGGAAAACAAACAAACTTTCATTTCATAAATACGCGTTTATACAAAACATTTCCATAATTGTCTCACAATAACTTCTCAAAACATTACAACATCATTTCTATCTTGATTATTGAATAAAGAAGCATAAAACATAATTAAAACTGCATAAATCCCCATAGAATGTGTCCAAAAGCCATAGCCAATGAAAGAGAGTCCAAACCATACATCTACTATCTCGAAGCTTGCAAAGAGTCTGACTAAGCTGGGTTGTTTCCTCCCTGTGGACCTGTGGGGGAGGGGGGACGGAAGAAAAGAAGACGAAAGAAAGACAGAGTCAGACATAAAGCCAGGTAAGTCTAGTGACTCTTCAGTATGCGAATAAGAAAAAGAGCATGACAGGAATAAACTGAAAATAGGAAAGTATCATAAATTAAGACAAAGTAGTTTAGAACAGAATATACTATCGCACCCCACACTATATCTCTGCACCTACTTGTACTTATTCCGTGTGGCACCCCATGATCAGGGTGAAGTGATCCCCTTTTTCTAAAGATCGGCTCCTACTCGCATAATCATGTGTCATACGGTCCGCAATAATTGTAGACACCTATGCTGGTCCCACCATGGGGTGTATCTAGTCCCGTGGTGGCGGCCCGACACAATTCTAGAATACATAGGTTATACTACTGATGCCCAGTGCCATGTTTGTCTGCTCCGAAGTGTGTGCACGCCCACACTCCGTTAGAACCCACACTGTTGCATCAACCGCCGTCGCTTTTGACCGCTTATAATCAGCCCAGTAATCGTGCCCCACCCTGCCTAGTTTCAAGGTACCATGATACCTACTTGGGTTACTGCTGAAATGGGTCCCCGTTACTAGGGTTTTCTAGTCAAACATGTTAAGTGGTTAAGTCTCTGTATTATCCTAACCCCACCCATCAGTTTAGTTAACATGTTGAATTGGTTAAGTGTTTTAGTTAACTTAACCCTACCATCCTGACTTGTCTGCCCTTAGCTTTAACTAGTTAAAGCACCAACCACTCACATTAGACAGATATTGTTACGGTTACTGGATGTGCCGGTCGGTTCCGGGCAGGTTTACACCGTAACTCAGTCTAACCTTGGGTCCTTATTGGTCTCAATGCCTTAACCTCCCACATTGGATAGGTATTGTTGTGATTACTGGACAGCCGGGCGCGTCCGGGCAGGTTTACATCACAACTCAATCCAACCTCGGGTTAAGCATACTCGTATTTTCTAAATTTACATATTTGTCTCTTTTACTTGTTATATGTAAATTTGTAAACCATTAGATGTTATGGCCCACTTTCCAAGTTCATCATTTTTAGGTCTATAATTTATACCGTTTCATGCCATAAATTATCTAGGGGATTTTTCACCCATTTATGTCAAGTTCCCTATAATTACCAATTTTTTCCAACGCTACCCCGTCTAAATATTAGGCTAACAATCTTCGCCTAATTTTCCACTCGCATGATTTTTGACATATAATATTAGGCTAAAATCTTAGCCTAATTTAGCATACAAAATTTGCATAAAGGAATCCATTAACATAAACATGTCATAGGTGTTAACTTGGCATTTTTGGCATAGTCAATATGAACATAATAGGGGTGAACTTGCAAAATAGTCATCATGAATGTCATAGGTGTGAACTTGCAATATAGGCTAAACCACATACATATATTTGAATTTACAACGTAAACTAGATCATCTTACAGATATGTGAACTTGCAAATCAATCATAAACATATGAATAGGTGTGAACTTGCAATATGACATAGGTTTAATATATACACATTAACATGTAGAACTAACATTTGGTCACATATGTGATAGGATTTTACAACCTAAACTTGCATAAACATAAGCCTAAACATATTTTTATCTAGGCATAACTTCAAACACAAACTAGCATGTGACAAAGTTAATATATAAACATATAGGTGTAAATCCTAACTTTAACCATATACTTGTATGTGATGTTGCCTTCATTCTAAATGGACAATAGGACCAACATCAAGTCAATTATACCACAAACATCCCAATACCATTCACAATACAATCATTGCAATATACAAATATGAATTAACATCATCGTTATACAATAGTAAAATTCCATTTCCACTTTACATCGAATCAAGTCTTAATTTTATTCTCATCGGAAAAATCACTATACTTACAACAAATGACGATCTTGGTTTTCTGGTTTCTGAGTTCTGAATTTGCAATGCTTTCCTTTTGGGTAGATAAACGTTGTTTGAATCTTATTTTACTTTAGATTTGCGCGTCTCTAAGCTTTTCTACAAGTGGAGGCTCCTCTCAGTTTTCTCCCGACAGCATGGCGGCTCCGTCTCTAATTTTTATGTGAATTTAGGTTGGAGACTTTAGTTTTTTATATAGAATTTCAGATTGATTTGAGCCGTCAGATGATCATAGATGAATCTAGACCATTCACTTCGAGAGGAGCCAACCAGAATGTGACAAATCAGCCCTAGTGACACACCAAGACACAGAAATTCGACCAGAACCCGACTAGGCCAGTCAGGGCCTGACTAGGTCGACTGGGCAGGTCGACCCCCTGGTCGACCTGGGTCCTGGGCCGGAATTTTCCCGCCCAGCCCAGTTTGGGTCTGTTTTTCAAATTTTGAACTGATTTTGAACTGTTTGAATTTTAAATTGAATTATGAAACTTCCGGAGGTCGTAACTCCTTCATACGGAGTCCGATTTATGCAAACTCGGACTCTATCTCAAGCAGAATTCCGAGACGATCGCAAAGGCGAAACACGTTTACCTTAATTCTTTCATTAAGAATTAATTATACTTTAATTTGTTAATTTAATTGTATAGAATTTACGGGGTGTTATATTCTCCCCCTCTTAAAAGGATTTCGTCCCCGAAATCTTCAAGTTAGGAAGAATGTATATCCTACCATCCAGTCGTCCATCTACTCAACCAACAAACACAGGCGTCCATTGTCCTTAAAAGACTTCTAATGCTTCATGATCATATGCATAGTGTGTGTACATGTCCTTATCTAATGCAAAAATCAGGTGGTCTACTGATTCAGTTGACCTCCTTAATGTGAATCATGTAAGTGTCATGAATCCATTATGTATGCAATTTTTTCCTACTCATAATTCTACATGAGTGCGCAACTATTCATACAAATGCGACATCCATGTGACAACATATCAAGTTTCAACCACATACAAATATGAATACATATATGCATATGCAATATGGAAGTGACTGAGCCGATCTAAAACCTAGGGTGTGTGTGTATATGCATCCACGAGCAACCACTAGCAACCACTTGCAGCCATCATCCATAACATGTTTTCAAATACATGTTTGCATCCATTAGTTTTCTACCTAAGGAGTTAGGAAAAGGACCGAGAAGATATACCTAAAATGATAGATACAAGCATAACTTAAGGAAAAAGAGAGATCAAAGATGTACCCTCAAAAAGAAAAGGGTAAGTCGCGCGTATTCTGTCCTCTGTTTCCCAAGTCGCGTCTTCCTCGGCATCGCTCCATTGAACTTTAACGAGCTTGACTTCACGGTTGCGTAGCTTTTTGATTTCAGTTCCCGAGATACGAGTTCGAACTTTCCTCACAGTTTCTTCTCGTTCTATCTCAACTTCTTCTAGAATGCTTGGCTCCACCACTTCCGCAGACTCATGTAAACACTTTCGCAGGTGAGAAATATGAAAGACATTGTGGACTCCAGCCAACCTTTCGGGCAGCTCTACTCTATAAGCCATCTTCCTAATCTTCTCGATGATAGGGAACGACCCTACAAATCTTGGTGCTAGCTTTCCTGCAGATCCAAAGAGAATGATGTTCCTTAAAGGAGATACCTTAAGGAAAACCCTGTCCCCAACCTCAAACTCAAGGTCGGTCCTTCTTTTGTCGGCGTAGGACTTCTGTCTATCTTAGGCCGTCTTCGTCCTTCTTCGTATTAAGTCCATTTTCTCTGAAGTCTCTCTAATCATGTCTGGCCCAAGTATAAGCTTATCTGTAGACTCCCACCAACAAGTTGGCGATCGGCACTGAAACACCCCACCTCCGTTAGGGTCACTCTCAAAGGGAATGCCCTAATTTTGGTGGAGGTTTATAAGTATATGTCACAGATACACAAGACAGATATAAATACACATATTTTTGAACAGCGGAAAACAACAGCAACTTTTATTTCATCAAAATAAGTGTTACACAAACCATGCCATAATTGTCTTACAATACTTCCAAAAACATTACATTTTCATAACTGTCTTGATTTCATAACTTAAAGAAGCATAAAAACATAAGTAAACTGCATAAGTCCCCATAATTGCTTTCCAAAGCCATAGTCCAAAACGAAAGAGATCCAAGCAATACATTCTTCCTCTTCAAGCTCGATGTGAAAACTGGTCAAGCTGCGGTATTCCCTCCCTGTGGACCTGGGGAGGGGGGGAAACGAAAGAAAAGAAGACGAAAGAAAAGTAGAGTCAGACATAAAGCCTGAGTAAGTCTAGGATAATTCAGTCTATGAATAAAGAAATGAGCATGATAAGTACGAACTGGAAATGGAGAAGCACCATAAACTAAGTTAAGTTGTCTAGAGTCGAATGTACTATCGTACCCCATATTAATCTCTGCAACCCTATAAACTAGTTCCCAACAGGCACCCCATAATCAGGGTGAAGTGATCCATTTCTAATGATCGGCTCCTACTCGCATAGTTACATGTGTCTTACGGCCCCCAATGTTGTAGCTACCTGTGCTGGTCCCACCATGGGGTGTATCAAGTCCCATGGTGGCGGCCCGACACAATTCTAGAATGCACAGGTATACTACTGGTGCCCAGTGCCTAATTTTTCTGCGCCGGAGTGTGTGCATGCCCGCACCCTGTTAGAACCTACACTACTGCACCACCGCCGTCGATTTGACCTCTTACAATCAGCCCAGTAATCGTGCCCCACCCTGCCTAGTTCAGGGTATCCTGATACACCTTGTAGGGTTACTGTTGAAAATGTATGCAGAAACTTGCATACATATGTGCAACTATTTGAAATACTTGCACACATATATGCAAGTATTTACATGTGAAAATAAAATGTGTGCAGAAACTTGCATACATGTATGCAACTATTTTAAATACTTGCACACATGTATGCAACTATTGCATGTAAAAATATAACAGAGAAATACTTGCACAGATGAATGCAAGTATTCCAAATATGTGCATGATTTGACGCAAATTACTGCATTTTTCGTTGTTTTCTGTATTTTTTTGATTTTGATGCATGTTTTGATTTCATTATGATCTGAATTTTTGGGCGAGTACATGTTTAATTTAAATACGAATTATCGTGATTTTTTTATATTTTTTTATACTTTTTTATGAATTTTCAAAAAATAGGGACTAAATTTACAATAAGTTTATGACCGGGTTTTTTTTATATTTTGAAACTTAATAGGGACCTCTAAAAAACGCACCCTATATTTTAATTAAATATACAGCCCTTAAAAATAGTCATTTTACAAACGACCTCTGTTTTCGACGAAACCTCCTTTGTTGGAACCGGAATGTCGAATTATTGTTAAGTTTAATTTTCCAGAATTTTTCGAATTGATATGTGAGCTTGGCGAAAGATTTTTTTTATCAATTTCAATCAAATTTAATCGACTTGAAAAAGGTCATTTTTAAAATGGTCACAGAATTCGATGAAATTAGTCTCGTTGGAACCGTATCGTCAATACGAAGCCAGAAATATTTTTTCTGGAATTTTCGGAGTTCATATGTGGCCCCGGCGTATTTAAATGTACGATGGAAATTAAATTATTAATTTAATATTGTAATTTTAATAAAACACGCAACATACTTCAGAATTGGGCCACGGGGCATAGCCCATCGCGTTTAGAAGACGTCAAAACATTAACATTGACACTAAGCAGGCCTGATTTGGAGACAGGCCGAAAATTCCACTTTCAAGCACGAAAATCGAGATTTATTTTTAAAATAATAAAAAAAACCAAAACCCTAAAAGCATCAGCCGCCACTGTAACACCCCGTAATTCTGTTAATATTAATATCCACAAATTAAAGAATAACTAATCTCAGACGTGAGAATTGTGGGAAACGGGTTGCGCCATTGTGTTCGTCTCGGAATTCTGGTTGAAATAGAGTCCGAGTTTGCGTGAATTGGACTTCGTATGAAGAAGTTATGGCCATCGAAAGTTTCAGAAAATTCAAAACAGATTCAAAAAAATTCAAATTTCGAAAATTCATCCAAAACAGGCTGGGCGGGAAAAATTCCCGCCCAGACCAGGTCGACCTGGGGGTCGACCTGCCCACCATGTCGACACTAGGGTCTACCTAGGGGTCGACCTGCCCACCAGGTCGACATGGGTGTCGACCCTAGGGTCGACCTCCCTGGTCGAGCCCAGGCGACCTGGGTGCACCTGAATGGGTTTTTGGGCTGGGTTTTGGGGGCTGTGACGAAATCTGACGGCTCTAATCTATCCTAGGGTTTATCTAAAGGCCTAAAACAACTAACTGCACCTATAAATACATCCTAATGCTAACCCTAAACCTAATTAAAATTGGAACCAAAGCCTTCATACCGTCGTCATGGAAATCAAAGGAGCCGCCGCCAACTAAGAAGGAAGAAAAGCTAATTCAATTCTAATTCTCTCAACCCTAAAGCAAAGCAAAACTCTCTTTTCTTCTCTAATTGCGAGTATGATAGTCTTAACAAGATTATTATCAGTTTAATTAGGTCAAGTCATGAATGGATTATGAGTAGATGATGTGAATTGTCGTATATGTTATCATGTATGTTATTAATCCTATGCTATGTGGTGATGATATCCTATATGTTGTAAATCATGCTATGATGATGTTATGTATGTTGAAAGTTTCTATGCTAAGTTGTGATGAATCATACACGTTAGATAGCCATCTATGCTAGTTAGTTCATATCAATTAAATCATCATGTTTAGGCTATGTTGATCTATATGACAAGTCACATATGCAAGTTAGATTGATTAGAAAAGTTATGAACATCCATGACATCTATTATGACATCTAGAACTATGCTATGACATATGTGATATCCTATGCTAGTTCACACCATCATTATGTTTCCTATAAACCCCATATGCAAGTTTATGTATAGATTTGGGCTATGATCATATCATGTAAATTGTGACATTTAACAAGTTGACACCTTTTGATCCTTAACATGTGTAGTTTATGCAAGTTTCACCCTTTTATGATTAGATTTATTTTAATTGTCTGTATGTTATGATAATTTATCTTTGTGCTATGTGTTAGACTATTCAAGTCTAGCCTATATTATGCGTTGAATAAGCGAACGTATAAACGTGGGGTAGGGGTAATATTAAGGATTTAATATTAAGATGTTTGGGTGCAATTGATATGATTTTGCATGCCATGAGTGGATGACCATAATTGAGTCAATTATGGACATCATTAAAATTGGAAGTAATTAATAATTTGAATAGGGAATTATTAAAACTGGGGTAAAAGATTATAAGTGTTAATCAATGCTTAGGACACGAGGTTGGACTCGTTTGTGACGTAAACCTGCCCGGAACCGCCCGGCAAATCCAGTGGTCATAAATGTCAGCCCAATGTGAGAGGTCCTAGGCCTAAACTAAAGCATAACAGTTGTAAAGACACGAGGTTAGACTCTTTTATGGTGTAAGACTGCCCGGACCCGCCCGGCAAATCCAGCTGCCATAAATGCCAGTCTAATGTGAGAGGTCTTTATGAGGTTATGGCCTGAATGAATTAAGAAATACTTAACCAGATAAACATGTAAAGTGGGACATGGGGGTTAAGTAGGTGCCTTGGGTGGCATGAGGAATCTAGTGGGTGCCCTTAGCGGCATGTGAAATACGATTAGTAAGACTTAACCGAACACACATGTAAATGAACATGACTAAGAGGGTTAAGTGGGATATATTAATGACAAGCTTAGGTGGGTAGCTTGTGGGGGCCCATTTCAACTAGTATCCCAAACGTATCTTTGTGGGTCGACCCAAGTCGAGGACGGGACACGCATACTGAGTTTGACTATAAGAGGCCAAAACGGGGAGCGGTGGCAACGCAAGTCCAACGGGTTTCATATGTGTGTGTGGACCCGGGCTGGTAGGTCAGACGTTGTTGCATCGTGTAGGTATAAGCCGTGCATTCTCTAGTTGTATCGGGTTGCCACTTTAGGGGAGTGATACACCCCACTGTGGGGCCAGCACGGGTATCTACGTGTAGGGATCCGATCGAAAGTGGGTAGTGGGTACACCTAGTGGAGATAGGGGAAGATGACACCTATGTAGTCAGCTAGGGGTATGTAAGGCTATTTATATTGTTTCTGTGTGAAGCAAGTGGGATCAACCTTTAGGGTGACTGGTGCAGTGTAGTGTAGAAATGTGCGGTGCAGTATAGTAATTATTCGTTAGTAATTAGGTATGCCTTTACCGTTATCTTCAACGTTATCTTAAACGCTATCTTTATCTTTCTAATAGTTCATAAACATTTACTTGTCTTCCAGCTTATGCCTTAGTCTAGTTATTTTGATAATAGTATTGTTAGAATTGTCATACTCGCCAGACTTTATGTCTGACCCCCTCCATTTCTATCCTTTTTCCCCCGCCAGGTCCTCAGGTTGGACCCAGCTCTAGTGGAGTTTGATTGGATTGCTTTATCTCTCTTGGAAAGCTTGGGCCGTTGAAGTAAAGTCCAGCTTGTTATCTTCTTTAATGGCTATTTGTGTAATGGGATTATGTATTTTGTTTTATGAAGATGGATAATGTACTTGACTCTGATTAAATGTTTTGTGATGTAATAAACATGTTTCCGCTGCAATAAAATGAAGTTTTAGTTTTCAAGTACTACTTATTATCCGTCTTGTTGTAATTTTTCTGTTCTATATTCACTTATAACCTCCATGGAAGTTAATGCATTCCCTTTGTGAGTGACATTAATGGACGTGGGGTGTTACACGTGGTATCAGAGCTTAAGGTTACCAGAACAGATAAAAATACTTTAGAAAAATAGTTGTTTTTGGAAGAAATGTTTTCAAAAACATGTTTTAATGAGAAATTTAAAGAGGAAGTTTTTATGAAAAACATAATCCCCAAATAGCCATATATCTTTATCTTTCGAATTCTCCATTTTGAATCTTTCCTTTTTCGTTTCAGCATGGCTGAAGATCTTAACCTACCTGACGGTGTAACGATACCAGGATGGTATAGGAGGCTGTTAGAGGCTAGGGCCGCCGCAGGTCCGGCCAATGTTCCTCCACTACCAGTTGCACCCATTCCTCCTCCTCCTCCTCGCGTAGATACTTTTGCAAAGACGTGATTTAAAGCTATGGGTGGAAAACCCTTTCAAGGGTCAGAAACGTTTGTGGAAGCTAGAGATTGGCTTAAGGAGGTGGAAGAGTTGCTAGAAATCTTTGAAGTGGAAGAAGGGAGGAGAGTTACATTAGCAGCTTGGTTGATGAAGGGAGAGGCCTCGTTTTGGTGAGAGGTCACTAATGGGAAGCGTCCTGTTGACTCTTGGGCGGATTTCAGACATAGGTTCGAGGCGAAGTTTCTCTCTAGGGCGGAAGAAAATCTATATATGGAAAGGTTCTTGACATTGAAGCAAGGAAGCTCATCAGTGAAAGAATATGTCAACAAATTTAATCAGCTAGCAAGGTTTGGTTTGGACTTAATAAACACGCCGGAGAAGAAGGCTCTAAGATTCGTGAATGGCTAGAATGAACTGTTGCAAGGGTTGGCCATGACCCACATCCCTATGGGGGCCACCTTTGAGAAGCTAGTAGAAATGGCACTCATGTACGAGGAGAAAAGCGCTAAAGTTGATAAGGCACCCGAGAAGAAAGGGGATCAGAAGAAACCACAACAGCAAAACAAGAAGGGCGGTAAAGACAATAATGGCAAGGGAAAGAAGAAATGTTTGAACTGTGGGACCCCAGGCCATCTCAGCAAGGACTTCCGAAAGAAAAAGAAGACTGGTTGTTTTCATTGTGGCGATGCGGGACATTTAGTGAAGGACTGCCCAAGGAAGGGGCAGAGGGCAGGGGCTACCTCGGGAGGACAGATGCAGGCTCTTATAGCACCAGGGCAGGCAAGGGGACAAGTTCAGGCTCTCGCGGTCCCACCGCTGCAAGAACGAGGTAGAACCATTTCTGTTGAAAGCTTAGTTTTTCTGTTTGATCATCCTGTCCGTACCTTATTCGATTCGGGCGCATCGCATTCGTTTATCTCTACATCATTAGTTGAATCACTGCACTTAAACACCAGTTTAGTAGAGGATCCCTTAGTTGTTTCGAATCCAATTGGGGGCTCTGCTCATTTGTCCATGATGTGTTTGGATTTGAAAATTTCTATACTTAGCGTTGAGTTTAGATGTGATGCTTATGTGTTGGGCTTCACGGGCTATGGGCTAATTTTAGGAATGGATTGGTTATCCAGAAATGGGGTTGTTCTTGATTGTGAAAGGAGAGTAGTTAGGCTCGTGACTCGCCTTGGCAACACTCTCGAAATCTTTTGTAATCCCATAAATTCCGTTATGCTAAGTTATTTAGAATCGCTTGACGCGTCTGAGGAAAATCTACGATCGGTTAGAGTGGTCCGAGAGTATTCGGATGTGTTTGAGGAGGTGAAGGGCTTACCTCCGAAGCGGGAGATAGATTTTCGAATATATCTTGTGGATAATGCGAAACCAGTATCTTTGCTAGTACGCCACATGGCTCCACGTGAAAGGAGGGAACTCGATAAGCAAGTGAAGGAGTTGCTTGAGAAGGGGTTCATAAGACGAAGTATATCGGAGTGGGGTGCTCCAGTAGTATTTGCCACGAAGGCGGATGGGTCCCTTAGACTTTGTGTGGAATATAGAGAACTTAATAAGCTTACTAAGAGGAACAGAAACCCACTGCCGAGGATTGACGATCTCTTCGATCAGTTAGTTGGCGCCTCAGTGTTTTCGCAGTTGGACTTAGCCACTGGTTTCCATCAGTTGAGAGTGGCTGAGGATAGCATTGACAAGACTGCCTTTAGGACTCCAGACGGTTTCTATGAATGGCTAGTGATTCCCTTCGGTTTGACAAACGCCCCCGCATACTTTGTTGATTTGATGAGTAGGATGTTTAGGGAGTACCTTAACAAATTCTTGGTAGTCTTTGTAGACGACATCTTGATCTTTTCTAAGGATGAGGAAGAGCATGCCCAACATCTTAGGGAAGTGTTAGAGACTCTTCGAACGCATAGCCTTAAGGCTAAATTTTCTAAGTGTCACTTCTGGAGGAAGGAAGTGTGGTTCTTGGGGCACGTGGTTTCCAAAGAAGGGATAGCCGTGGATCCCGCGAAAGTGGTGGCCATCCAAGATTGGAAGGTCACTAAAAATGCTACTGAAGTGAGAAGTTTCTTGGGGTTGGCTGGCTACTATAAGAAGTTTATCAAAGACTTCGCAAAGATATCAGCTCCTTTAACACGCTTGACGAAGAAGAATCTAGTTTTCACATGGGGCGTAGATTGTGATGATGCGTTCCAACGGTTGAAGAGAGCTTTGACCTCAGCCCCAGTCTTAGTGCTGCCAGACGGGAGTAAGCCATTTACCGTTTATACTGACGCTTGTGGGACAGGACTAGGCGCAGTCTTAACGCAAGAGGGTAGGGTAATAGCCTATGGTGGAATGCAGTTGAGAGCGCATGAGAAGAATTACCCCACGCATGACCTAGATTTGGCCGCTATTGTTTTCGCGCTTAAGTCTTGGCGTCATTATCTTCTTGGCGAGAAATTCGAATTATTCACCGACCACAAATCGCTAAAATACTTATTCTCTCAGAAGAACTTGAACTTAAGGCAGCAAAGGTGGATGGAGTTCTTGGCGTCTTACGATTTTGAGATAGCATATACCCCTGGCAAGGGTAACGTGGCGGCCGATGCCTTAAGTAGAAAAAGATTATCCTTAAGTCCTTTGTTTGTTGAGCGGCGAACTTTAGAGTTCATCTCTATGTTTGATTTTAGACCTTCCGTTGACTTCGTACCCGGTTTGCTAGCATCCTTGGAGGTCAGACCTACGCTTTTGGGACGGATTGGCGAGGCATAGCGAGACGACCCGCAGTTGGTTGAGTTAGTAGAAAAGCTCAAAGGAGGGGAGTCATCAAGCCATCTCCGTAGGTATACCCTAGATGATAAGGGTTGGTTACATAGGGACGGTAGACTTTGTGTACCAAAAGACAATGACCTAAAGAAGACTATTCTTAATGATGCACATCGTTCGAAGATGACCATTCATCCCGGCGGGGACAAGATGGACAAAGACATGAAGCGAGTTTACTTTTGGGCCGGTATGAAGAGGGACGTGGCCGAGTATGTCGCTAGATTCTTGGTGTGCCAACAAGTAAAAGCGGAGCAAAAGAAACCCGGTGGGTTACTTCACCCATTGGAGGTTCCACTATGGAAGTGGGAAAGCGTCTCGATGGACTTTATTGACGGACTACCGAGATCGAGAAAGGGTAATACGGGGATTTGGGTTATAGTAGATAGACTTACGAAGAGCGCCCATTTCATTCCCGTGAAGAGTAAGAGGACTGCTCCATGGTTAGCTTCTGTATACGTCCGAGAAATAGTTCGTTTGCACGGTGTTCCTTCTAGCATAGTGAGCGACCGCGATCCTATTTTCACTAGCGAATTTTGGAGAAGCTTACAAGAGGCGGTAGGGACTCAGCTATGTTTGAGCACCGCATATCATCCTCAGACGGACGGCCAGACCGACAGGGTGAATCGCATTCTAGAGGATCTTTTGAGGCTATGTATCCTAGACTTTGGGGGTACATGGGAAGAGCATCTTTCGTTAGTGGAGTTCGTATATAATAACAGCTTTCAATCTAGCATTGGCATGGCACCTTTCGAAGCTCTTTATGGACGACCTTGTCGTTCACCTACATGTTGGTGGGAGTCTACAGACAAGATCTTACTTGGGCCCGATATGATTAGAGAGACTTCGGAGAAGATCGACTTGATTCGGAGGAGGATGAAAGCAGCGCAAGATAGGTAGAAATCATATGCGGATAAGAGAAGGACGGATCTTGAATTTGAAGTTGGGGACATGGTCTTCGTCAAAGTATCTCCATTACGAAATGTAGTTCGCTTTTGGTCCGTTGGGAAGTTAGCACCAAGGTTCGTAGGGTCGTTTCCTATTAAGGAAAGAATTGGACAGATGGCGTATAGAGTGGAGTTGCCTGAGAGACTTAGTGGTGTACACGACATATTCCATGTGTCACATTTGAGGAAGTGCTTGCACGAGACCGCGGAAGTGGTAGAGCCGAACTTGCTTAGAGAGGTGGAGATAGAGCATGATGCGACGATTCGACGAGCTCCTACATGCATTCTTGGGTCAGAGATTAAGAAGCTGAGAAATCGAGAGGTCAGACTAGTCAAAGTACAATGGGTAGACGATGAGAGCAACACTACTTGGGAGACAGAAGAGAAGATGCGTTCACGATACCCTTTTCTTTTTTAGGGTATGTCTTTTAATTTCTCCTTTATCGCTTATCTTGTACTTATCTTATCTTTAGTGTATCCTCTCGCTAGTATCTTTGACCTTTAGTTAGGATCATCCTATGGTTGAGACATGTGTTTGAGACATGTTATGTATGATGAATGCAAAGTGGATGCAAGTGTTTGCTAGTGGTTGCTCGTGGACGCATATACACACACTATTAGGCACTAGATCGGCTCAGTCACTTCATACTGCATATTGCATATAAATGGTTGTATTTAGTAAAATGGATGTATAATGGTTGTGCTATCATATGGATACCGCATTTTGGTGAATGGTTGTGCACGCATGTAGAAATAATATGTAGCATTAGGGAACTTTTGCATACATTATGGACGCATGGCACTATCATGGTTTGCATTAAAGGAGGTCAACTGAATCAGTGGACCGCCTGATTTTGCATTAGATAAGGACATATACACACACTGAGCATTTAAACATGAAAGCATTAGAAGTCTATAAGGACAATGGATGCCTGTGTTTGATGGTTGAGTAGATGGTTGTTTGGAGGTTAGGATATGCATTCTCCTTAACTTGAAGATTTCGGGGGAGAAATCCTTTAAGGAGGGGAGAATGTAACACCCCGTAATTCTGTTAATATTAATATCGACAAATTAAAGAATAACTAATCTCAGACGTGAGAATTGTGGGAAATGGGTTGCGCCGTTGTGTTCGTCTCAAAATTCTGGTTGAAATAGAGTCTGAGTTTGCGTGAATTGGACTTCGTATGAAGAAGTTATGGCCATCGGAAGTTTCAGAAAATTCAAAACAGATTCAAAAAAATTCAAATTTCGAAAATTCAGCCCAAACAGGCTGGGCGGGAAAAAATCCCGCCCAGACCAGGTCGACCTGGGGGTCGACCTGCCCACCAGGTCGACACTAGGGTCGACCGGGGGGTCGACACTAGGGTCGACCGGGGGGTCGACCTGCCCACCAGGTCGACATGGGTGTCGACCCTAGGGTCGACCTGGGGGTCGACCTCCCTGGTCGAGCCCAGGCGACCTGGGTGCACCTGAATGGGTTTTTGGGCTGGGTTTTCGGGGCTGTGACGAAATCTGACGGCTCTAATCTATCCTAGGGTTTATCTAAAGGCCTAAAACAACTAACTACACCTATAAATACATCCTAATGCTAACCCTAAACCTAATTAAAATTGGAACCAAAGCCATCATACCGTCGTCATGGAAATCAATGGAGCCGCCGCCAACTAAGAAGGAAGAAAAGCTAATTCAATTCTAATTCTCTCAACCCTAAAGCAAAGCAAAACTCTCTTTTCTTCTCTAATTGCGAGTATGATAGTCTTAACAAGATTATTATCAGTTTAATTAGGTCAAGTCATGAATGGATTATGAGTAGATGATGTGAATTGTCGTATATGTTATCATGTATGTTATTAATCCTATGCTATGTGGTGATGATATCCTATATGTTGTAAATCATGCTATGATGATGTTATGTATGTTGAAAGTTTCTATGCTAAGTTATGATGAATCATAAACGTTAGATAGCCATCTATGCTAGTTAGTTCATATCAATTAAATCATCATGTTTAGGCTATGTTGATCTATATGACAAGTCACATATGCAAGTTAGATTGATTAGAAAAGTTATGAACATCCATGACATCTATTATGACATCTAGAACTATGCTATGACATATGTGATATCCTATGCTAGTTCACACCATCATTATGTTGCCTATAAACCCCATATGCAAGTTTATGTATAGATTTGGGCTATGATCATATCATGTAAATTGTGACATTTAACAAGTTGACACCTTTTGATCCTTAACATGTGTAGTTTATGCAAGTTTCACCCTTTTATGATTAGATTTATTTTAATTGTCTGTATGTTATGATAATTTATCTTTGTGCTATGTGTTAGACTATTCAAGTCTAGCCTATATTAGGCGTTGAATAAGCGAACGTATAAAGGTGGGGTAGGGGTAATATTAAGGATTTAATATTAAGATGTTGGGGTGCAATTGATATGATTTTGCATGCCATGAGTGGATGACCATAATTGAGTCAATTATGGACATCATTAAAATTGGAAGTAATTAATAATTTGAACAGGGAATTATTAAAATTGGGGTGAAAGATTATAAGTGTTAATCAATGCTTAGGACACGAGGTTGGACTCGTTTGTGACGTAAACCTGCCCGGAACCGCCCGGCAAATCCAGTGGTCACAAATGTCAGCCTAATGTGAGAGGTCCTAGGCCTAAACTAAAGCATAACAGTTGTAAAGACACGAGGTTAGACTCTTTTATGATGTAAGACTGCCCGGACCCGCCCGGCAAATCCAGCTGCCATAAATGCCAGTCTAATGTGAGAGGTCTTTATGAGGTTATAGCCTGAATGAATTAAGAAATACTTAACCAGATAAACATGTAAAGTGGGACATGGGGTTAAGTAGGTGCCTTGGGTGGCATAAGGAATCTAGTGGGTGCCCTTAGCGGCACGTGAAATATGATTAGTAAGACTTAACCAAACACACATGTAAATGAACATGACTAAGAGGGTTAAGTGGGATATATTAATGACAAGCTTAGGTGGGTATCTTGTGGGGGCCCATTTCAACCAGTATCCCAAACGTATCTTTGTGGGCTCGACCCAAGTCGAGGACGGGACACGCATTCTGAGTTTGACTATAAGAGGCCAAAACGGGGAGCGGTGCCAACGCAAGTCCAACGGGTTTCATATGCGTGTGTGGACCCGGGCTGGTAGGTAAGACGTTGTTGCATCGTGTAGGTATAAGCCGTGCATTCTCAAGTTGTATCGGGTTGCCATTTTAGGGGAGTGATACACCCCACTATGGGGCCAGCACGGGTATCTACGAGTAGGGAGCCGATCAAAAGTGGGTAGTGGGGTACACCTAGTGGAGATAGGGGCAGACGACACCTATGTAGTCAGCTAGGGGTACGTAAGGCTATTTATATTGTTTCTGTGTGAAGCAAGTGGGATCAACCTTTAGGGTGACTGGTGCGGTGCAGTATAGAAATGTGCGGTGCAGTATAGTAATTATTCGTTAGTAATTAGGTATGCCTTTACCGTTATCTTCAACGTTATCTTAAACCCTATCTTTATCTTTCTAATAGTTCATAGACATTTACTTGTCTTCCAACTTATGCCTTAGTCTAGTTATTTTGATAATAGTATTGTTAGAATTGTCATACTCGCCAGACTTTATGTCTGACCCTCTCCATTTCTATCCTTTTTCCCCCTCCAGGTCCTCAGGTTGGACCCAGCTCTAGTGGAGTTTTATTGGATTGCTTTATCTCTCTTGGAAAGTTTGGACCGTTGAAGTAAAGTCCAGCTTGTTATCTTCTTTAATGGCTATTTGTGTAATGGGATTATGTATTTTGTTTTATGAAGATGGATAATGTACTTGACTCTGATTAAATGTTTTGTGATGTAATAAACATGTTTCCGCTGCAATAAAATGAAGTTTTAGTTTTCAAGTACTACTTATTATCTGTCTTGTTGTAATTTTTTTGTTCTTTATTCACTTATAACCTCCATGGAAGTTAATGCATTCCCTTTGTGAGTGACATTAATGGACATGGGGTGTTACAGCCACCCTCTTAAACGAATGGCCAGAATCATCCCGAATTCAATCCACAAATTCTCCCAACATACTTCGAATCAAAATCAATCCCATATACCAAATCGAAGAGAATTTCGAGTGTTTTCATTTCATACGATGATGATCAGATTTTAAGAGGGATGGAGCTCGGATTTTGGGTGTGAACAGCCACTGTTCGGGGCGGATTTGATGAGCGTGGGGCCCACCGAGTTGGGCGGCGTTCTAATCGCAGGCGGGGCGGACGAAGGCGAACGGAGGTGCAGTGTCTGATCGGCGGGAAGCGGTCTTTAGTGGCGCGCGTTCTGGTGGCTTGAATCGGGTGATGGGTTCCAGGAAATTCCTGTAAGTGACGATGAAGAAGAAAACAGCAGCGCTTACAAACGTTATAAAAGGTTAATTAAAATTAGTTAATCCTTTAGTTAAAATACTCGATGTTTAAATTACCATAACTCTCTCATACAGAAACGAAATCACAAACCGTCAGTTGCGTTGGAATCACAACAGAGAATACTACGTTATGGAAAAGACTAGAACTGAAACGGAGCACATCTGAATTCCAGGAAATTTCAAAACTAAACTGTTCTGAAATAAAACCAAGGTGAGAAATCTATTTTATTCCTTTCCTTTATAATTGAAATAAATTCTGAAATTTTTGTTATAAATTTGCAATTAATTCTTACTGTTATTATTCTATGTTAATTGTAAATACACATCTGTTCATTTGATTTGATTGTGGTGATAGAATTGTAAAAAGTTACGTTTCTGTTGATTAGAATTAGATTGAACAAATTTATTATTTTGTTCTTAAAATAAACTTTTCTGTTAATTTGAATTAGACTAAACAAAATTATCATTTTTTTTTGTTGTACTATCGAAATTAAAACATTCCTGAAAATTTGAAATTGGTTTAAACAAAAATACACCATTTTTATTTATATAAAAAGAATCAAATGTGTATCAAATCAAATGTTGTAAATATGTTGAATTAGAATTTTCAATAGATATGAAACACATAATTTGGTTAACCTGTTAAATCAGCAATTTTTAACATTAAAATGAAATCAAACTTTTTATTCATCTGTGTTGAGTCAAATTTTGCAGTAAAACATGAATATACATTATTATGTTATTTGTTGAAATAGTTTTTCAACAAAAATAGAATAAACATTTTTATGTTGTTTTGTTGAACTAGATTTTCAACAACATTAAATATTCGCATTTTGTTTACATATAAGGGATTAAATAAAAAGAAACATTTTGTTTACATATAAAGGATTAGATAAAAAGAAACATTTTGTTTACATATAAAGAATTAGACAAAATATTCACATTTTGTTTACACAAAAAGAATTAGACAAAATTATCAGTTTTGGTCATGAATTGGAAATGTTCAGTTTTGCAAATTAAATAGAATGAATTAAAAACATTCATTTTTGGTCATTTTATAGGAATGGAGTACAAACATTTAGTTTTGTCATTTAAAATGGTTAAACCAAAATATACATTTTTGGTCACTTAAAATGATTAAACCAAAAATATACCTTTTTGGGTCATTAAAATGGTTACACCAAAATATCCATTTTATGTCATTGAAAAGAATTAGATCAAGATTAGCATTTTGTTTAGAAATGTTAAATAGGATAAAAAGTACATTTTTGTTTAGAAGTGTTAATGTGATAAAAAAAAGTACATTTTTGTTTAGAAATGTTTAATATGATTAAAGGAACATTTTTGTTAGGCAATGTTTCTTAGGATTTAAAAATATCATTAAAGAGAATAGAATTAGAACATTACATTCTCATGTAATATTGATTTCAATTGAAAGAATAGATTTTATTTGTCAATAACAAGAGTTAAAAACAAAAACTACATTTTTGTTAAATAAAAGAGTTAAGACATTTTTATCAAATGTAATAGTTGAAAACAAAATTGGCCTTTTTGGTCAAATTAGAACTGTTAAAACCAAAATGAACAATTTTGACAAATTAGGATAGTTGAATTAGAAATATACATTTTTGTCATTTAAAGGGAATGAAATCAAAATATACATTTGTGATCATTAATAGGAATTAAACAAGAATAGACATTTTGTTCATTTAAAAGGTTGAAACAAAAATACACATTTTTGTTTATTAAAAAGAGTAAATAAAGCATGAATTTACAAAGTGCATTTTTATTTTACATTCTAGAAATAAAAACATGAATTGAAAACGTGAATTTTTATTTACATTTTAGATGTAAATAAAAACATAGAATTAAAGAGTACATTTATATTTACATTTCAGATATAAATAAAACCATGGATTAAAAAGTGATATTTTTATCGTCTTTTTAGATGCGATGAAAGATTAGATTAAAAGTTACATTTTGATTTACATTTTAAATGTAAATAAATGAGTAGATGAAAAACTTGTATTTTTATTGTCATTTTTAAGACAAATAAAAAGAGTAGATTTAAAGCGACATTTTTATTGACATTTTATGTTCAAATAAAAAGTATGAAATTGAAAGAAGCATTTTTACTGTCATTTTAGAGACAATTAAAAGAATAGTTTTTAATAGTTGCATTTGTAATGTTATTTATATGTAATAAGAAGAATAGAGATATATGTCCGTGATGTTGAAATGTGTGATATGTTAATTATAATGTTTAGTATATTCAAGTTTGAATATTACACTCCCAATTACAAGTTAACCGACTTGTCTATGTGATTAGGACGATAATTTTCACACATCACCCAAGTGCACAAATAATTTATTATTTGGTTGATGGATGAAACCCCACACGGGTATTGGGATGATATTGGATACACACTAATCCCAATATTTAGTTATCTGTCAATCGATGGATTGACAGTCTGTGATGAGCGTTAGTTATTTAATTTAATGCTCACACAGTTATAAATTCCACTCTGGTCGTCATTTGGATGTTTAATAATTATTTATCATGCTTGTTGATTTCATGCAATATATGGTTGTTGATTGAGTCACATTCCAATAAAGGATATTCTAGAAAAGAATATTTTAGAAAATGTCTTAGAAAAAGAATATTTTTGAAAAGGAATATATTTAAAAATATATATATTTTTATTGAAATACACTAGTTATCAACTAGGATTAATCATTAAATTTAAACTTAATGAAGATTTCCGATTTGTTAATATTTAATTGAAATTAAATTAAATAAATTGGATTTGGGTTCGTCGAGAATAGTGTCTTAAATAACACTTTTCTTAAACCCCGTATGAAGAGAATAATCTTTTAATTTAGATTATTAAAGTTTTCAATTATATTTAGTGGTTGAAATAAGATGAAATGTAAGTAGGGTATATTGTGAACTGTGTTTTAAAGCGACATTTGTTCTTTAACCCAACTGACAGTGAAAATATGATTTTGAATTTATAAATCTTTTATTAAGATTTAGATGGAAATTTTCCAAAAGTAAAGTTTTCCAATTTAATATATTAGATTGGAATTGAATAGAATTCGAATTAATTATAACCGAGATAAGCTTCCGTAAAAGGAAACCGATACTACATATGGAATTTAATAGGCTTTGCCATTATTCCATTTATATTATTGGTCAGATACAGAATTTTATAACGATTATATATGGATTTGATTTCTTTGAAGATTCCGTATTCAATGGAAGATGATTTTGGGTTTACCGTGAACTATGTTTTAAATGACATTAGTTCTTTAACCCAGTTAAAGATAAGAATAATTTCTTAAATTTAAATAATGATTTTTTGGTACTTAAAACCAAATTTGAGTTTTGATAAATCTTTAAAGAAAAGATTTAAAGGTAGTTTAAAGAATTTATCTTGGATAGAATAATGCGAATATTTTATTAGAAGAATATTCTGAATTGGAATGAGGCGTTGGATGTGTTTTTATAGTAATTGATTTTTAATTATAGAATACGCGAGTTATTCGGGAAGACCGGGTTTAACCCATTCCGAATAATTACTACGACAAAGAAGAGTCGAAGATGAAGACGGTGGTTGAAGAACGATGATCTTCACATCAAATGGATGTGTTGCTACAGAGACCCTTGATGGGAGTAGCTACCTTGTAGGGGCTTCAGTGGTGGCCGTCCGGACTATGGTTGATTGTCCGAGTTTGGTTTTCGCTCAGACCCAGAGCATAAGCTAGTAAATGGATGTGTGTCTGACATTGGATTTCGTTCCATGTGAATTAAATCGATTTCTATTAATGTATGTCTGTTTGGTGGTGGAGGATTTATTCTCTACTTAACACCCTGGTATATATTAATAGTGATTGATCGCATGGCGTGGATTGTCAATGTGGCACGCCAAGATGCAAATGATCAAGGCTTTTGTTGAAAAGCAGGGCCGTGTGGGATGATCAAAGTATAGCCTATTACGGCATAACTTTGTGTATATCGTGACTGAGCGAGGCTCACACCCTGGTATGAGTCAAAAACGGGATTCGGACTGCAGGGAGTGCACACGTTTCTTTCTAGCTAGGAGTGGTGTCAGTGCTTAAACTGGCTGACATTTTACTTATGTGGATGACGGATTTTGAGGCGCCTTGGATTTTTGTAGGCCGTTAGTGGTCATACTATAGGTTCAAAGGAACCGGGAAGCGTGTGTTCAGGCATAACCAATCCACTGTCGATAGGCGGGGACCGGCCCTGAAGATCCAAGGGTTGCCCATAGGTGTGATCCTAAGGCATTTTCTAGAGTGTCTCGAATCGGAGAGGAGCTTGCCCCTAGCCTCGACTCAAGATGGAAATCCAATTTCCAATACGACCTTGCGGTTTTGATTATAGAACTAGTATGGCGACATAGTAGGATGGGGTACTATGCCGTTTATGATTGATACATTATGATTGAAAATGTTTTTGAAATATATATACCCATATATATACACACTAATATTAAATCCATTTTTATCGTATCAAGCATCTTTTGACCATTATAAGGTAAAACTCTATCCTCCGGTTTGCGTTGCATTATGTGATGGGACTTGGGTCTTATAATGGTTTCATTTTTCTAAAAAGCATTGCATTTTTAACGATTTACCTTATTTTATGCACTGGCATTCCAATGGAGTAAACCCGTTCCGCGTTAGCTGCGTGGTCCTGTGATTCGCCTTATTATTAGATTAGATAAGTTAGATTTCTCATACCAGTCCCATGACTGACTTGTAGTTTGTTTCACTGGCAAACTCGGGTGCCCATATTTTCCACACGGGCAGTCGAGTAGCTTTTTGCAGATATATTTATAGGATCCTGGTTTACAACTGAAGCGCTATTCGGAAAGCTCTGTATCCATGTATTCCTTTCAGTTGTATATTTGTAATATTTTTCTGCTGCTATTTAAATGTAATTTTAATCTCTGATATTATATTATTCCTATTGTGTAATATATATTCATACTCTGTGATTTTCTTGTACTATGACGTAATTGTTGGAATCAGCAATAAAATGTTCTTCGGTTTATGTTCTGATGTGTGTTGTTCTCAAAGCAATCCAGGCTTTCCTTTACTGGGAAGTTTGGGTCGTCACATTTGGTATCAGAGCTTTGGTTTACAAAGCTCGAGAACAAGACACATTAGAACCGAACGAAAGAATTCATCAGGGATTGGATTAGTAATATCCAATGAGAATAACTCGTTAGAGATAGGATCAGTAGTATCCTAGAACGATTGTGAAGAGTATCATTTTCTTTAAAATAAAAACAAATTCAGTTTTGAAAATTTTATCTAAATATACGTATTTGAGTATGTTATTATATTTTTATGTGGACAATCGTGTATATAAAGATTTCGAATATACGAGTAATTAACGGATATTCGAAGTTTTAATATACTGGGTAGATATAAAATCACACTATAGCCGCCCGGGGATAATTCTAATAATGCTGCAGCATTACCAGTATTTATTTCCGAGTTTCGACAGTGGTATATCTATGTATTTCCATTGACTGGTATGAGAACCAAAACTTAGTTGGTACACATTGCTGTGATTTGCACTAAAAATATGATTTTTGACTATATATAAAAGTTATATATATTTGAAAAGTTAATCACCTAATTGATTGATGGTTGTGATGTTTGATTGTTAATTTAACTAATAAAAGTATAGAAATGATAATTACTTTAACTAACAAAATTATGGAAACCAATAAATAAAAATTTAAAGTTGAGTTGGTTAATTAAACAACTATTAGCTACGTTCCTTTTCGAGGACGAAAAGATTTTAAGTGGGGGCGATTGTAACAACTCGGAATTTTGGGGCTAATTTAAAATTTTTATTTTTAGAAAGTTTAGTGGATCTTAATGTTTAAAATAATTTATTTTAAATACTAACGACTAAAAATTTATTTTAATCGAAGTTAAAATGAATAAATTTAATTTAATTATAAAAGGAGTTTGAAATGGCGCGGTAGTTCGAAAATTCGATTTCAAACTTTAACTGAATATACAGGATTCATTATAAATCAGAATTGGGCGAAACCAGAAATATTTAAATCTGTTTAATAGTATCTTTCTAAAGTATCTGAAAAACTGAAATTTCACTTTAAAAATAAGATGTTATGTCCAGTTTAAAATCCAGAAAAGTCGCTATAGAATTTCTATATATTTTAATTAAATATACAGCCCTTAAAAATAGTCATTTTACAAATGACCTCTGTTTTCGACGGAACCTCCTTTGTTGGAACCGAAATGTCGAATTATTGTTAAGTTTAATTTTCCAGAATTTTTCGAATTGATATGTGAGCGTGGCGAAAGAAAATGTGTTTTGTCAAATTTAATCGACTTGAAAAAGGTCATTTTTCAAACGGTCTCAAAATTCGATGAAATTAGTCTCGTTGGAACCGTATCGTCAATACGAAGCCAGAAATATTTTTTTCTGGAATTTTCGGAGTCCGTTTGTGGCCCCGGCGTATTTAAATGTACGGTGGAAATTAAATTATTAATCTAATATTGTAATTTTAATAAAACACGCAACAGACTTCCGAATTGGGCCATGGGGCATAGCCCATCGCGTTCAGAAGAAGTCAAAACATTAAGATTGACACTAAGCAGACCTAATTTGGAGACAACCCGAAAATTCCACTTTTAAGCACGAAAATCGAGATTTATTATTAAAATAAAAAAAAACCAAAACCCTAAAAGCATTAGCCGCCACCCTCTTAAACGAATGGCCAGAATCATCCCGAATTCAATCCACAAATTCTCCCAACATACTTCGAATCAAAATCAATCCCATATACCAAATCGAAGAGAATTTCGAGTGCTTTCATTTCATACGATGATGATCATATTTTATGAGGGATGACGCTCGGATTTTGGGTGTGAACGGCCGTCGATCGGGCAGATTTGATGAGTGTAGGGCCCACCGAGTTGGGCGGCGTTCTGGTCGCAGGCGGGGCTGTAACAACCCGGTAAATACGAGCCAATTTAAAATTTTTAAATTGGTTATTTCAAAGGAATTTGAACAATTGAAATAGAATATTTCAATAAAATAGTGAATTAGAAATAGTGGGTCAGTTTGAAAATTTGAATTCAAATTTTGACTGGCTGCACTGGGTGCAAAATATAACGGATTTTAGTGAAACCAAAAATATTTAAATCTGTTCATGAATACCTTTCTAACGAATCTGAAAAATCGAAGTTTCATAGCGGAAATCAAAAGTTATGGCCAAATGAATTTTCAGAAAGGTCGCTATATAAAATATATAGCCCTTGAAAATAGACATTTTGCAAACGACTTCGGAATTCGACGAAACCACTTTTGTTGGGTCCGGGATGTCAAACTATTGCTAGGTTTCAAATTTCATAATTTTTGAAGCTAGTATGTGAGCGTGGCAAAAGAAAATGTGGTTGGTCAAATTCTGTTGAATTGGATCGACCAGAAAAGGGCCATTTTTCAAAAGATCTCAGAATTCGACGAATCTAGTTTTGTTGGGACCGTAGCGTCAAGACATAGCCAGATTTATTTTTCTGGAGTTTTTCGAATCAGTTTGTGGCCCTGGCAAATTGAAATGTACGTTTAAATTGAATATAAAATGTTTTATACTTTAATTTGAAAAATAACTAACTGTAACAGTCGAATTGGCCTACGAACCATATCCCATTGTGTCCGGGATGGGGGTATTTAGCTAGGGGCGACAGTCGTTGGGTTTGAATTGGGATTCGTAAGTGAAAACCCTAATTTTCTGAATAATATATATATCGGCCAATAGGAAATTTCCATTCATAAATTAAAATAAAAAAATGCTTCTCTCTCATATCGACGGCGACTGGAGCTCCTTCCTTCCCGACCAAATTCCGATCGCCCAGCCACCTTCAAGCGCCGCCACCACCCTGACTCGACGCCGCCGACTCCACTCTTCAAATCCGACCAAACCCCGCCCTTTCTCCCTTCGCCAGCATCGAGAACGACGCCCAGGAAGTCGCCGACTTCACGTCGACGCCACGATCGCCAGAGGCGATCGCACCTGCTCCTCCGACCACTGACAGGACCGCCTCGCTCCCCTCTTTCACGTCCCACCCTCTGATCGGAGCGTCGATTCACGGATTTTCTAAAAAATCCGAACCCTAGTTCGAACAACTTTGAAAGGTGAGAACTTTATTTTATCTGAACTTTGAAAAATCATATCTTTATGGTGCGTTGACGAAATTCGATGAAAAAGGAAACATCGGGACCGCAAGGAGGCTCTCTACCACATAGAAGAGACTGCAGATTTTTCTGAGCCATCTACGATTTTTAGCACTCTGAAAACCAATGTGAGAAATCTAAATTAAATGAATTTGAATGGAAAATGCCATGTATAAATTATACAAGCGAAGTATAAATTATACACGTGTTGTATACCTCATGTACATGCGTTGTGTAAGCTATATAAGCGAAGTATGAATTATACATGCATAGTATAAATGATATGTGTGTTGAAATGCAAGTGAAATATAGAAATAATATATAAGTATATATATATATATACTGCCCTTGTCCACAAACCATGGACGATATTTATTGTTGTAAATTGGTGTGAAATATTGGATGAAAAATGCGAATGGTTGAATAATTGTTTGTGGTTGATATTGATTGGTTGTGGTTGAAAAATACCCATTGGTGATTGAAATAAATTGGAAATAATTGTGGAAATGAAAATAAAACATGTCGCCTGCGTGCGAATTAGATGCATGAATCCCCATTGTCAAAAACCGCGAGGTTTTAAGGTAGAGCGAGGAGCCGTACTAGGGACGGTGTCGGTTTTAACTACACTGCCGTTATGCTGCCGAAATTTTGAATAATATTCATGTGTTAGAATTATTTTCATATGTTGAAATTATCTTCATGCGTTGAAATTAAAGTCATGTGTTGAAACTATATCCATGTGTGGAAATGCTCATGTGTTGAGAAGTGATGTGTGAAAATTAAATTCATGTGTGAATGAATAAAGTGTTTGAACAATAAAAATCACATTTTTGGTAATATATATGAAGTATGTAAAATATTCGCCTTATATATAAATAGTTTCAACAATAAAAATTTCATCTTTCTTATATGAACAAACTATATAAATTATCCATGTGTGGAGATGCTCATGTGTTGAGAAGTGTGTGTGTTGGAAAAGTTCATGTGTTGAATAAAAAGATTGAACAATAAAAATTACATTTTTATTGAAATTATGAAGTGTTAAAAACATTCATGTGTTGAATAAATATTTTAGATGATGAAAATACCATTTTTATCATATATGTGATATGCTAAAGATATGCGAGCATTGAAATAAATATTTGTGAAAGTAATATTATTTTTAACACACATAGGAACTAAATAAAATTGTCATGTGTTGAAATATATTTTAGTTTGCCAAAAATATCATTTTTATTGAAATGTGAAGTGTTAAAAATAACCACTTGTTCAAATAAATATGCATGAGTTGAAATATTCATTAATTAGCTAATGATATGATTTTTGCCTATGCATGCAACATTAGAATGAATGGTGTTTATAAACCAAATTGAATCAAATATGAAGTTGAATGGAAAATGATAAGTGATAAGAATTGCATATATGTACATGCATATTTATTGAACAGGTTATAGCAAAGAGGCTAGAGAAGATGAATAAAATTTTGTGCCCGACAAATAGGTACACATTTACTGTTTTGTCTGGGTGATGATTTTATGAGCCTGTTGGCTAGCCGCTTGGCTTTTTCTTTTTGAGATGAGACGCCCGTGTGGCTATTTGGGAATTTTCCCAGCCCCTCCCGTACAAAGGAGGTTATGGCGAAATTTTCCAAAATTTAAATGCGTTAGTGAAATATTTGAAGTGAAAACGATATAGGAATTTTTGAATGAACTATATTTATATAAATATATAAATAAAATTAAAACGAATCATGGCCATGCAGTTCATGTTTTGAAACCGTGATTTCAAACGACTAGTGCGGGAAATCCGACCATTGGATTTTCCCGAAACCGCAACCGTTGGGTTCGCCTTGGAAATATCTTTCCAACGGCACAACCTTTGTAAAGATCCGACGGTTGGATTGTCTGGAATGTTTAATTCAAATCTGAAGAAAAATAGTGCCAGAAATGATTATATTTATATATATATATAAATATAATTAAATTAAATTGAATAATGACGCTGCAGTTCGTAATTTGAAATCGTAACTTCAAACGACTAGTGTGGAAGATCCGACCATCGGATTTTCCCAAAACTGAAACTGTTGGATTCGTTTTGAAATGATCTTTCTAATGATATAAAATTTGTGAAGATCCAACGGTTAGATTTTCATATGTGTGTAAAACAAATTTAGTGAAAAACAGCGCCAGTGCCTCGGCACGACCTGAAACATCGTTTAATTAAACATGGCCGTTTAAAATAAATAAAAATGGCGATATATCGTTATAAAATACTATAGACGATATAGAGTGGAAATAAACCAATTTTGTTGTGTTTGCTTGATATGTGATGGTTGAATGTGTTTAACATGAAAATTATACTAAGGAATTGAAATGTGAATGTTGAATAGTTTAACCATGTGAAAAATTGGTTTGAAAATCTAAATATACGTGGGTTATTTGAAAAGGCCGAGTTCATTCTCATTTCAAATAATCGATCGATGTTGAGAAGTCGAAGAGTCGAAGACGGTTGAAGACCGACGATCCTCACATTGGATAGATGGGCGCTACTGATGCTCGTGATTAGAGTAGCTACCTTGAAGGAGCTAAAGTAGTAGCTATCCGGACGTATTGTTGATCATGCGGATATGTGAGGAATTGGTGCCTCCGGTTTCGTTCAAACCTAGAACGAACTTGAAAATGGACTGTGTGTCTAACATTGGATTTTGATCTGTGCTGATTGATCTCTGTTAAATAAATATCTGTTTGGTGGCGGAGAATTTATTCTCTTGCTTAACGCCCTTCTCTGAGACGTACGAGCTCAGAGGTTATGCATTGATAGAAATCGGTCGCATGGAGTGGATTCCCTGTGTGGCACGCCTAAGTGGCATATGATCAAGGCTTCTGTTGCAAAGCAAAGTCTTGTGGTTGATGATCAAAGCATGGTCTGTATGACGTAGCTTTGTGTATAACGTGAATTCGCGAGCCTCACACCCGGATATGAGTCAAAAACGGGAGAAGTACCCAAGGAGTGCACAACGTTTCTTTCTAGCTATGGTGGTGTCAGTGACCTACCAGCCCTGACATTTATATCTACTTTTCACCTGTGTGGTTGTTGGAATACGAGGCGCCTCGATTATAGGTCTGTAAGGACCGGGAAACGTGTGTTTAGGAATTGCTAATCCTCAAAAGTAAGAGAGGACCGGCCTTGGAGGATCCAGGGATTGATGTGTGCGGTCCCGAGGCGTTTGCTAGAGTGTCTCGAATGGAGAGGAGCTTGCCCCTTGCCTCGACTCATGATGGAATCTAATATCCAATACGAAATATGCGGATGTGATTGTATTGCTAGTATGTCAACATGATATATGGTACCCATGCCGTCTAGGATTGATATTTATGATTGAAATCGCTTTTGAAACATATATGCACTAGTAATAATACCAAACACTTTTGTATATACGTATGAAGTATTTTTTGCCATTATAAGGTAAAATTCTATCCTCCGGCTTGCGTTGCATTGTGTGATGGGACCTGAGTCTTATAATGGCTTCGTTTTATAAAAAGCATTGCGATGATTTAATCATTTACTTTATTTCATGCACTAGCACTCATTGGAGTAAACCTGTTCCGCGAAAGTGGCGTGGTCCTTTGATTTGCCTTATTATTGTTGTTAATAAGTTAAGTAGATTTCTCATACCAGTCCCATGACTGACTCGTAGTTTGTTTCACCTTGTAAACTCGGGTACCCTCATTTTCACACGGGCAGCCTAGTTACAGGTATCTGGTGCACTTTTGGCCCATGGCGAGGCTTGACTACACCGTGCTGACTATGACTTTTTCCGCCATTATTGTATATGTATTATGATTCCTCCACTGGCGATGTAGACTGATGTTTTGTTTTTGAACTCTTTATGTATGATTCCGCCTCTGGCGTTGATGACTGATTATGTATTATTATGCACTAAGTTGTATCCTGCACTGTGCTCTCTGATGTGGTGATATCTATATGATTCCGCTGTCATATTTGTGTAAATTATTCTATTTCTCGTTTATTCTATTAACTGTGATCTGCTAATGATGATTAATGTGTTATATTCCAATGATTATCCTTAACACCGTGTTACGGGGTTTTGGGATCGTCACAACTGGTATCAGAGCTTTGGTTAACCTTAGTTCTGGAGTCTAACACATTAAACACTTCATCAAAATAGAATCAGTAGTATTCTAAGGCGAGTAGCTCATTATAGATAGGACTAGTAATGTCCTAGAATGAGCCAAGCAAAATAGAAAAAACAATTTGATCAGTCCATCGTCATCTTTCCTTAAGTTTTCTGCTTAACCATGCAATAAAATTATCATTTCTGTAGGCTGACTCTTTTCTTGCTTATACAGAATTTGAACAATGGCTACCCGAGCAGCCGCTGCTAGAGGAGGCCGAGCTAGCCGTGGAAGAGGATGAGGAGAAGTCCCAGTTGAAGAAGGACCCTTGATACAACCCCCGGCCGCTCAACAATTCGAGCTGGATCGCGTGGCTAAGAGGTACAAGAACCTAGGAGGCAAAACCTTCTCGGGAACTGGCACTGTAATAGAGGCTCTTGCATGGCTGAAAACATGCGAGAAGATACTAGAAGGCCTCAGGCTTGGTGATCAAGATAAAGCTTTCATTGGCGCTTGGCTCCTACAAGAAGAAGCTGAGCTATGGTGGAAGCTATCACCGCCGGGAATAGAAATGCTGGTAGAACCTGGGACGGATTCAAGAACTATTCAAAGAGAAATATCTCCAATAGCAAGCCCTGGAGCGCATGCACGATGACTTCGCCAACCTCCAGCAGAGGGATCTCTCGGTGCAAGATTATCTGAATAAATTTACACAATTATTCCGCTATGCTCCAGAGCTCGTCGCCACTGCAAAGTCCAAGAATAAGAGGTTCATCCTCGGGCTGAAGCGACAGTACCATGATAGAGCAATGGCCCACATCAAGCTGGGGTTTAATGAATTGGTGGAAATGGCGTGCAACTACGAAGACCTGGATCAAAGGCACCTAGAACAGGATCGTGCTAAAAGCCAAGCGGGAAATAAACGCAAGCCCGCTGTGAATCAAGCAGAGTCAAGCCAAGCAGCATCCTCGAAACCACAGACTGGCATCACGCCAAAAGGAAGCTGCTATAATTGTGGCATGGTGGGGCACAACTCCAATGTTTGCACAGCCCCGAAGAGGCAGAAGACAAATTCTCAAGGTTCAAGCCAGGGCTCTCAGAACCCTCGCTCTTGCTTTAATTGCCGTAAGACGGATCATCTTGTTAAAGACTGTCCTTTGCTTAAAAAGGCCGCAGTAGCTCACGTGTATGATGGGACGAACCCGCCAGCTGCTTCCGATGGAGCAGGTAAACCCGATGTTTTGGGAGGTACCCTTACAATTAAAAATATTCCTGTTTCTGTATTATTTGACACGGGTGCATCACGTAGTTTTATTGCTAGTAACACAGCTCACAAATTAAAGTTAAAACAAAGAAAGCTTATAGAATCGGTTGAAGTTCATAATCCGATAGGAGGATCTCTTATTCTCAGTGCATATTGTAGAGTGCCAGTCTCTTATTCTTTTTATAAGTTTCCTTTCAATCTAATCGTTATGGACTTTCTTGAGTTTGATGTCATTCTCGGGCTAGATTGGTTAACGAACTACGAAGTGGAAGTAAAGTGTGCAGAAAGGATAGTAAAAATTTGAACGAAGCTTGGACATATATTTATACCCTGTCATGGTTCTAATCCAGATAGAGAGGAATTTCGGTCTGCATTAGAAGTTATCCCCACTTCCTTAGAAAAGATTCCTGTTGTTAGAAACTATGCGGATGTGTTTGAAGAAGTCGAAAACTTACCTCCGCAAAGAGAAATAGAATTCAGAATCGATTTAATTCCCAATGCCAGACCAGTGGTACATCCAATCAGAAGAATGACTCCAAAGGAAAAAGAAGAATTAGGCGATCAAACTCGCCAACTGTTGTGGAAGGGTCTAATCAGACCTAGCTTTTCTAGTTGGGGTGCAGCTGTAGTGTTTGTCCCATAGTCAGACGGTACCCTTCGATTGTGTGTTGATTACCGAGACCTCAACAAACAGATGCTCAAAAACAAATACCCATTACCCCGCATTGATGATCTGCTAGACCAATTGAATGGGGCGAGAGTATTTTCCCGAATGGATCTAGCTACAGGTTTTCATTAATTGAGAATTGCAGAGGAGTGTGTTCCTTGGACAGCTTTCAGAGGTCCAGACATATTTTATGAATGGTTTCTAATGCTATTCGGCCTGTGCAATGCTCCAACTTACTTTGTCGATCTAATGAATAGAGTGTTCAGGGGAGTTCTGAATAAATTTGTCCTCGTATTCATCGGCGATATTTTAATCTACTCCAAATCAAAACCCGAGCATGTAAAACACTTAGAACAAGTATTGGAGATTCTAAGAAAGAACGTCTTCAAAGCCAAATTCTCAAAATATGTCTTCTGGCAAGAAGAAGTGAAGTTCCTTGGCCATGTCGTGTCAAAGAAAGGGATTTCTGTAGATCCGAGCAAAATAACAGCAATTCAAGACTGGAAAAAGCCCACTACACCCACAGAGGTTAGAAGTTTTATGGGGTTGGCTAGTTATTATCGAAAGTTCATTAAGGATTTTTTGAAGATATCCGGTCCATTAACGAAGCTCACGAAGAAGCATGAGAAATTTAAGTGGACTTCCGACTGTGAAGAAGCTTTCCAGGAATTGAAATCAAAACTGACAACTGCTCCAGTGTTAACCATTATCGACGGCAATCAGGATTTGAAGGTTTGGACAGATGCTTCTATTAGAGGTCTTGGTGCAGTGTTAATGCAAAGAGGCCAAGTAGTCGCTTATGCAAGCCACCAACTGAAACCGCATGGGAAGAATTATGTAACTCATGATCTTGAGTTGCTAGCCATCGTTTTTCTTTGAAAATCTGGAGGCATTATTTATTGGGCGAGAAATTTGTACTATATACAGATCGTCAATTAGTGAAGTATTTATACACCCAGAAAGATCTGAATTTGAGACAGTAGCGTTGGCTAGAATTTCTTGCAGCATTTGATCTAGATATCCTGTATACGCCGGGAAAGGCTAACGTTGTAGCGGAAGCGCTTAGTAGAAAAACCGCAATCATTGCCAATCTTATAATTACACCTAGTTTGATTGATAAGATATCTGCTCTCCAGAAGAATGATCACTTCATTCAAAGGATCAAAGGGAGAATCCAGAAGGGAGAGCCCTCAAGTTTTCAAATAGATAAAGAAGAAGTTCTGAGACTGAAAGGGAGAATATGTGTTCCCAACATTCCAGAGCTCAAAAGAGAGGTGCTCGATGAATGCCATAAGTCCAAACTTTGCATTCATCCTAGCGTAAGTAAAATGAACAACGATATCAAACGCACTTTCTGGTGGAAGGCAATGAAGAGGGACATTTCTTTATATGTTAGCAGATGCCCTACTTGTCAATTAGTCAAGAGCGACCAACAGAAGCTAGCTGGATTGTTGCAACTGTTGGAAGTCCCAGGTTGGAAATGGGAACAGATTTCCATGGATTTCATAGATGGTTTGTCGCGAACCATGAAAGGTAATGACAGTATTTGGGTAATCGTAGATCGCTTCACGAAGACTGCCCATTTCATACCTGTCAGATCCAATAGAACCGCTCAAAGTCTAGCACAAATATATTTCAAAGAAATCGTTAAGCTGCATGGAATTCCCATCAGCATAGTCAGTGATAGAGACCCAATATTTGCTAGCAAATTCTGGGAGGCATTCCAAACAGAATTGGGAACGAAACAGAATATGAGCACCGCTTATCACCCTCAAACAGGTGGCCAAACTGAGCGGATGAATAGAATTCTGGAAGATTTATTGCGGGCTTGTATAATTGATTTTGGTGGGTCATGGGAAGATCACTTGCATTTGGCAGAATTCTCATATAACAATAGCTATCAAGCAAGTTTGGAAATGTCGCCATTTGAAGCATTATACGGTAGACCGTGCAGATCTCCAGCATGTTGGGTAGAACCTGGCAACAGACTTGTGTTAGGACCCGATATGATTAGAGAAGCATCCGATAAAGTCGACTTCATCAAAAAGCGATTGAGAACCGCGCAAAGCCGACAGAAAAGTTACAAAGATTCTAGAAGAAGAGATTTGACATTTGCTGTTGGTGACCGTGTTTATTTCAAAGTTTCTCCGATGAGAGGAGTAATCAGATTTGGCAAAACTGGGAAGTTGGCACCGATATTTATTGGTCCCTTTCCTATACTTGAACGAATTGGAACTCTTGCTTATAGGGTTCAATTACCAGATTGGTTGCCTGGAGTGCATGATGTATTTCACCTATCACAACTTAGAAGACATGTGCATGATCTGGATCTTGTTGTAGAAGAAGCAACGCAATAGGACTTGGAAATAACTCCAGAATTAGCAGTCAGAAGAGAGCCATTAAAGATTGTTGGCAAAGAAACTAGAGAGCTAAGAAGCAAAAAGGTTCATTTAGTTAAAGTGCAGCGGAGTAGTGATCCTAGAGACTGTACTTAGGAGACTGAGGAAAGCATTAAGCAAGCTTACCCCGAATGCAGAGTGGCCATCTCTGACTAACTCCGGTGCAAGGTACCTTTACAATACTTTGCATTTACATTTTGTTTCCTACTTTACTATTGTTTCCTTTTCGGGGACGAAAAGTTTTAAGTGGGGGAGATTGTAACAACCTGGAAAATACGAGCCAATTTAAAAATTTTAAATTGGTTATTTCAAAGGAATTTGAACAATTGAAATAGAATATTTCAATAAAATAGTGAATTAGAAATAGTGAGTCAGTTTGAAAATTTGAATTCAAACTTTGACTGGCTACACCGGGTGCAAAATATAACGGATTTTGGTGAAACCAAAAATATTTAAATCTGTTTATGAATACCTTTCTAACGAATCTGAAAAATCGAAGTTTCATAGCGGGAATCAAAAGTTATGGCCAAATGAATTTTTAGAAAGGTCGCTATATAGAATATATAGCCCTTGAAAATAGACATTTTGCAAACGACCTCGGAATTCGACGAAACCTTTTGTTGGGTCCGGGATGACAAACTATTGCTAGGTTTCAAATTTCATAATTTTTGAAGCTAGTATGTGAGCGTAGTAAAAGAAAATGTGTTTGGTCAAATTCTGTTGAATTGGATCGACCAGAAAAGGGCCATTTTTCAAACGATCTCAGAATTCGACGAAACTAGTTTTGTTGGGACCATAGCATCAAGACATAGCCAGATTTATTTTTCTGGAATTTTTCGAATCAGTTTGTGGCCCTGGAAAATTGAAATGTACATTCAAATTGAATATAAAATGTTTTATACTTTAATTTGAAAAATAACTGACTGTAACAGTCGAATTGGCCAATGAAACATATCCCATTGTGTCCGGGATGGGGGTATTTAGCTAGGGGCGACAGTCGTTAGGTTTGAATTGGTGTTCGTAAGTGAAAACCCTAATTTTCGGAATAATATATATATCGGCCAATAGGAAATTTCCATTCATAAATTAAAATAAAAAAAACCGCTTCTCTCTTGTATCGACAGTGACTGGAGCTCCTTCCTTCCTGACCAGATTCCGATCGCCGCAGCCACCTTCAAGCCCCGCCACCACCCTGACTTGACACCGCCGACTCCCCTCTTCAAATCCGACCAAACCCCGCCCTTTCTCCCTTCGCTAGTGTCGAGAACGACGCCCAGGAAGTCGCCGACTTCACGTCGACGCCACGATCGCCAGAGGCGATCGCACCTGCTCCTCCGACCACCGACAGGACCGCCTCTCTCCCCTCTTTCACGTCCCATCCTCTGATCGGAGCATCGATTCACGGATTTTCTGAAAAATCCGAACCCTAGTTCGAACCACTTTGAAAGGTGAGACCTTTATTTTATCTGAACTTTGAAAAATCATATCTTTATGGTGCGTTGACGAAATTCGAGGAAACAGGAAACATCGAGACCGCAAGGAAGCTCTCTACCACATAGAAGAGACCGCAGATTTTTCTGATCCATCTACGATTTTTAGGACTCCGAAAACCAATGTGATAAATCTAAATTAAATGAATTTGAATGGAAAATGTCATGTATAAATTATACAAGCGAAGTATGAATTATACACGTGTTGTATACCTCATGTACATGCGTTGTGTAAGCTATATGAGCGAAATATGAATTATACATGCATAGTATAAATGATATGTGTGTTGAAATGCAAGTGAAATATAGAAATAATATAGAAATATATATATATACTCCCCTCGTCCACAAACCATGGACGATATTTATTGGTGTGAAATATTGGATGAAAAATGCGAATGGTTGAATAATTGTTTGTGGTTGATATTGATTGGTTGTGGTTGAAAAATACCCATTGGTGATTGAAATAAATTGGAAATAATTGTGGAAATGAAAATAAAACATGCCGCCTGTGTGCGAATTAGATGCATGAATCCCCATTGTCAAAAACCGTGAGGTTTTAAGGTAGAGCGAGGAGCCGTACTAGGGACGGTGCCGGTTTTAACTACCCTACCGTTATGCTGCCGAAATTTTGAATAATATTCATGTGTTAGAATTATTTTCATATGTTGAAATTATCTTCATGCATTGAAATTAAAGTCATTTGTTGAAACTATATCCATGTGTGGAACTGCTCATGTGTTGAGAAGTGATGCGTGAAAATTAAATTCATGTGTGAATGAATAAAGTGTTTGAACAATAAAAATCACATTTCTTATAATATATATGAAGTATGTAAAATATTCGCCTTATATATAAATAGTTTCAACAATAAAAATTTCATCTTTCTTATATGAACAAACTATATAAAATATCCATATGTGGAGATGCTCATGTGTTGAGAAGTGTGTGTGTTGGAAAAGTTCATGTGTTGAATAAAAAGATCGAATCATAAAAATTACATTTTTATTGAAATTATGAAGTGTTAAAAACATTCATGTGTTGAATAAATATTTTAGATGATGAAAATACCATTTTTATCATATATATGATATGCTAAAGATATGCGAGCGTTGAAATAAATATTTGTGAAAGAAATATTATTTTTAACACACATAGGAACTAAATAAAATAGTCATGTGTTGAAATATATTTTAGTTCACCAAAAATATCATTTTTATTGAAATGTGAAGTGTTAAAAATAACCACTTGTTCAAATAAATATGCATGAGTTGAAATATTCATTAATTAGCTAATGATATGATTTTTGCTTATGCATGCAACATTAGAATGAATGGTGTTTATAAACCAAATTGAATCAAATATGAAGTTGAATGAAAAATGATAAGTGATAAGAATTGCATATATGTACATGCATATTTATTGAACATGTTATAGCAAAGAGGCTAGAGAAGAGGCTAGTGAAGAGGAATAAAATTTTGTGCCCGACAAATAGGTACACATTTACTGTTTTGTTTGGGTGATGATTTAATGAGCCTGTTGGCTAGCCTCTTGGCTTTTTCTTTTTCTTTTTGAGATTAGACGCCCGTGTAGCTATTTGGGAATTTTCCCAGCCCGTCCCGTACAAAGGAGTTTATGGCGAAATTTTTCAAAATTTAAAGGCGTTAGTGAAATATTTGAAGTGAAAATGATATAGGAATTTTTGAATGAACTATATTTATATAAATATATAAATATAAATAAAATTAAAACGAATCGTGGCCTTGCAGTTTGTGTTTTGAAACCGTGATTTCAAACGACAAGTGTGGGAAATCCGACCATTGGATTTTCCCGAAACCTCAACCGTTGGGTTCGCCTTGGAAATATCTTTCCAACGGCACCAACTTTGTAAAGATCCGACGGTTGGATTGTCCGGAATGTTTATTTCAAATCTGAAGAAAAATAGCGCCAGAAACGATTATATTTATATATATATATAAATATAATTAAATTAAATCGAATAACGACGCTGCAGTTCATAATTTGAAATCGTAACTTCAAACGACTAGTGTGGAAGATCCGACCGTCGGATTTTCCCAAAACTGAAACCGTTGGATTCATTTTGAAATGATCTTTCTAATGATATAAAATTTGTGAAGATCCAATGGTTAGATTTTCAGATATGTGTAAAACAAATTCAGTGAAAAACAGCGCCAGTGCCTCGGCATGACCTGAAACGTCGTTTAATTAAACATGGCCGTTTTAAATAAATAAAAATGGCGACATATCGTTATAAAATACTATAGACGATATAGAGTGGAAATAAACCAATTTTGTTGTGTTTGCTTGATATGTGATGGTTGAATGTGTTTAACATGAAAATTATACTAAGTAACTGAAATGTGAATGTTAAATAGTTTAACCATGTGAAAAATTGGTTTGAAAATCTAAATATACATGGGTTATTTGAAAAGGCCGAGTTCATTCTCATTTCAAATAATCGATCGATGTTGAGAAGTCGAAGAGTCGAAGACGGTTGAAGACCTACGATCCTCACATTGGATGGATTGGCGCTACTGATGCTCGTGATTGGAGTAGCTACCTTGAAGGAGCTGAAGTAGTAGCCGTCCGGACATATTGTTGATCGTGCGGATATGCAAGGAATTGGTGCCTCCGGTTTCATTCAAACCCAGAACGAACTTGTAAATGGACTGTGTGTCTGACATTGGATTTTGTTCTGTGCTGATTGATCTCTGTTAAATATATATCTGTTTGGCGGCGGAGAATTTATTCTCTTGCTTAACGCCCTTCTCAGAGACGTACGAGCTCAGAGGTTATGTATTGATAGAAATCTGTCGCATGGAGTGGATTGCCTGTGTGGCACGCCTAAGTGGCATATTATCAAGGCTTCGGTTGCAAAGCAAATTCTTGTGGTTGATGATCAAAGCATGGTCTATGTGACGTAGCTTTGTGTATAACGTGAATTCACGAGCTTCACACCCCGGTATGAGTCAAAAACGGGAGAAGGACGCTAGGAGTGCACGACGTTTCATTCTAGCTATGGTGGTGTCAGTGACCTACCAGCCCTGACGTTTATATCTACTTTTCACCTGTGTGGTTGTTGGAATACGAGGCGCCTCGATTATAGGTCTGTAAGGACCGGGAAACATGTGTTCAGGAATTGCTAATCCTCAAAAGTAAGAGAGGACCAGCCTTGGAGGATCCAGGGATTGCTGTGTGCGGTCCCGAGGCATTTGCTAGAGTGTCTCGAACGGAGAGAAGCTTGCCCCTTGCCTCAACTCATGATGGAATCCAATTTCCAATACAAAAATGCTGATGTGATTGTATTACTAGTATGGCGACATGATATATGGTACCCATGCCGTCTTGGATTGATATTTATGATTGAAATTGCTTTTGAAACATATATGCACTAGTAATAATACCAAACACTTTTGTTTATACGTATGAAGCATTTTTGGCCATTATAAGGTAAAATTCTATCCTCCGGCTTGCGTTGCATTGTGTGATGGGACCTGAGTCTTATAATGGCTTCATTTTATAAAAAGCATTGCGATGATTTAATCATTTACTTTATTTCATGCACTAGCACTCATTGGAGTAAACCCGTTCCGCGAAAGTGGCGTGGTCCTTTGATTTGCCTTATTATTGTTGTTAATAAGTTAAGTAGATTTCTCATACCAGTCCCATGACTGACTCGTAGTTTGTTTCACCTTGCAAACTCGGATGCCCTCATTTTCACACGGGCAACCTAGTTACAGGTATCTGGCGCACTTTTGGCTCATGGTGAGGCTTGACTACACCGTGTTGACTATGACTTTTTCCGCCATTATTGTATATGTATTATGATTCCTCCACTGGTGATGTAGACTGATGTTTAGTTTGTGTACTCTTTATGTATGATTCCGCCTCTGGCGATGATGACTGATTATGTATTATTATGCACTAAGTTGTATCCTGCACTGTGCTCTCTGATGTGGTGATATCTATATGATTCCTCTGTCATATGTGTGTAAATTATACTATTTCTCGCTTATGCTATTATCTGTGATCTGCTAATGATGATTAATGTGTTATATTCCAATTATTATCCTTAACACCGTGTTACGGGGTTTTGGGATCGTCACAGGGGCGGACGAAGGCGAACGGAGGTGCGGTGTCTGATCGGCGGGAAGCGGTCTCTGGTGGCGTGCGTTCTGGTGGCTTGAATCGGGTGATGGGTTTCAGGCAATTCCTGTAAGTGACGATGAAGAAGGAAAACATCAGCTCTTACAAACATTATATAAGGTTAATTAAAATTAGTTAATCCTTTAGTTAAAATACTCGATGTTTAAATTACCATAACTCTCTCATACAGAAACGAAATCACAAACCGTCAGTTGCGTTGGAATCACAACAGAGATTACTACGTTATGGAAAAGACTAGAACTGAAATGAAGCACATATGAATTCCAGGAAATTTCAAAACTAAACCGTTCTGAAATAAAACCAAGGTGAGAAATCTATTTTATTCCTTTCCTTTATAATTGAAATAAATTCTGAAATTTTTGTTATAAATTTGCAGTTAATTCATACTGTTATTATTCTGTTTTAATTGTAAATACACATCTGCTCATTTGATTTTGATTGTGGCGATAGAATTGTAAAAAGTTACATTTCTGTTGATTAGAATTAGATTGAACAAATTTATTATTTTGTTCTTAAAATTAACTTTTGTGTTAATTTGAATTCGACTAAACAAAATTATCATTTTGTTTGTTGTACTATCGAAATTGAAACATTCCTGAAAATTTGAAATTGGTTTAAACAAAAATACACCATTTTTGTTTATATAAAAAGAATCAAATGTGTATCAAATCAAATGTTGTAAATATGTTAAATTAGAATTTTCAACATATATGAAACACAGAATTTGGTTAACCTGTTAAATCAGCAATTTTTAACACTAAAATAAAATCAAACTTTTTATTCATTTGTGTTGAGTCAAATTTTGCAGTAAAACATGAGTATACATTTTTATGTTATTTGTTGAAATAGTTTTTCAACAAAAATAGAATAAACATTTTTATGTTGTTTTGTTGAACTAGATTTTCAACAACATTAAATATTCACATTCTGTTTACATATAAAGGATTAAATAAAAAGAAACATTTTTTTACATATAAAGGATTAGATAAAAAGAAACATTTTGTTTACATATAAAGAATTAGAAAAAAATATTCACATTTTGTTTACACAAAAAGAATTAGACAAAATTATCAGTATTGGTCATGAATTGGAAATGTTCATTTTTGCAAATTAAATAGAATGAATTAAAAACATTCATTTTTGGTCATTTTATAGGAATGGAGTACAAACATTTAGTTTTGTCATTTAAAATGGTTAAACCAAAATATACATTTTTGGTCACTTAAAATGATTAAACCAAAAATATACCTTTTTGGGTCAATAAAATGGTTACACCAAAAAATCCATTTTTGGTCATTGAAAAGAATTAGATCAAGATTAGCATTTTGTTTAGAAATGTTAAATGGGATAAAAAGTACATTTTTGTTTAGAAGTGTTAATGTGATAAAAAAAAGTACATTTTTGTTTAGAAATGTTTATTATGATTAAAGGAACATTTTTGTTAGGCAATGTTTCTTAGGATTTAAAAATATCATTAAAGAGAATAGAATTAGAACATTACATTCTCGTGTAATATTGATTTCAATTGAAAGAATAGATTTTATTTGTCAATAACAAGAGTTGAAAAGATAAACTACATTTTTGTTAAATAAAAGAGTTAAGACATTTTTATCAAATGTAATAGTTGAAAACAAAATTGGCCTTTTTGGTCAAATTAGAACTGTTAAAACCAAAATGAACAATTTTGACAAATTAGGATAGTTGAATTAGAAATATACATTTTTGTCATTTAAAGGGAATGAAATCAAAATATACATTTGTGACCATTAATAGGAATTAAACAAGAATAGACATTTTGTTCATTTAAAATGTTGAAACAAAAATATACATTTTTGTTCATTAAAAAGTGTAAATAAAACATGAATTTACAAAGTGCATTTTTATTTTACATTCTAGAAATAAAAACATGAATTGAAAACGTGAATTTTTATTTACATTTTAGATGTAAATAAAAACATAGAATTAAAGAGTACATTTATATTTACATTTCAGATATAAATAGAACCATGGATTAAAAAGTGATATTTTTATCGTCTTTTTAGATGCGATAAAAGATTAGATTAAAAGTTACATTTTGATTTACATTTTAAATGTAAATAAATGAGTAGATGAAAAACTTGTATTTTTATTGTCATTTTAAAGACAAATAAAAAGAGTAAATTTAAAGCGACATTTTTATTGACATTTTATGTTCAAATAGAAAGTATGAAATTAAAAGAAGCATTTTTACTGTCATTTTAGAGACAATTAAAAGAATAGTTTTTAATAGTTGCATTTGTAATGTTATTTATATGTAATAAGAAGAATAGAGATATATGTCTGTGATGATGAAATGTGTGATATGTTAATTATAATGTTTAGTATATTCAAGTTTGAATATTACACTCCTATTTACAAGTTACCCGACTTGTCTATGTGATTGGGACGATAATTTTTACACATCGCCCAAGTGCACAAATAATTTATTATTTGGTTGATGGATGAAACCCCACACGGGTATTGGGATGATATTGGATACACACTAATCCCAATATTTAGTTATCTGTCAATCGATGGATTGACAGTCTGTGATGAGCGTTAGTTATTTACTTTAATGCTCACACAGTTATAAATTCCACTCTGGTCGTCATTTGGATTTTTATTAATTATTTATCATGCTTGTTGATTTCATGCAATATATGGTTGTTGAATGAGTCACATTCCAATAAAGGATATTCTAGAAAAGAATATATTAGAAAATGTCTTAGAAAAAGAATATTTTAGAAAAGGAAAATATTTAAAAATATATATATTTTTATTGAAATACACTAGTTATCAACTAGGATTAATCATTAAATTTATATTTAATGAAGATTTCCGATTTGTTAATATTTAATTGAAATTAAATTAAATAAATTGGATTTGGGTTTGTCGTGAATAGTATCTTAAATAACACTGTTCTTAAACCCCGTATGAAGAGAATAATCTTTTAATTTAGATTGTTAAAATTTTCAATTATATTTAGTGATTGAAATAAGATTAAATGTAAGTTGGTTTTATTGTGAACTGTGTTTTTAAGTGACATTTGTTCTTTAACCCAACTGATAGTGAAAATATGATTTTGAATTTATAAATCTTTTATTAAGATTTAAATGGAAATTTTCGAAAAGTAAAATTTTCCAATTTAATATATTAGATTGGAATTGAATAGAATTCGAATTAATTATATCCGAGATAAGCTTCTGTAAAAGGAAACCGATACTACATATGGAATTTAAGAGGCTTTGCCGTTATTCCATTTATATTATTGGTCGGATAAAGAATTTTATAACGATTATATATGGATTTGATTTCTATGAAGATTCCGTATTTAATGGAAGATGATTTTGGGTTTACCGTGAACTATGTTTTAAATGACATTAGTTCTTTAACCCAGTTAAAGATAAGATTAATTTTTTAAATTTAAATAATGATTTTTTGGTATTTAAAACCAAATTTGAGTTTTGATAAATCTTCAAAGAAAAGATTTAAAGGTAGTTTAAAGAATTTATCTTTGATAGAATAATGCGAATATTTTATTAGAAGAATATTCTGAATTGGAATGAGGCGTTGGATGTGTTTTTATAGTACTTGATTTTTAATTATAGAATACGTGAGTTATTCGGGAAGACCAGGTTTAACCCATTCCGAATAATTACTACGACGATGAAGAGTCGAAGATGAAGATGGTGGTTGAAGACCGATGATCTTCACATCTAATGGATGTGTTGCTACAAAGACCCTTGATGGGAGTAGCTACCTTAAAGGGGCTTCAGTGGTGGCCGTCCGGACTATGGTTGATTGTTCGGGTTTGGTTTTCACTCAGACCCAGAGCATAAGCTAGTAAATGGATGCGTGTCTGACATTTGATTTCATTCCATGTGAATTAAATCGATTTCTATTAATGTATGTCTGTTTGGTGGTGGAGGATTTATTCTCTACTTAACACCCTGGTATATATTAATAGTGATTGATCGCATGGCGTGGATTGTCAATGTGGCACGCCAAGATGCAAATGATCAAGGCTTTTGTTGAAAAGCAGGGCCTTGTGGGATGATCAAATTATAGCCTATTACGACATAACTTTGTGTATATCGTGACTTAGCGAGCCTCACACCCCGGTATGAGTCAAAAACGGGATTAGGACTGCAGGGAGTGCACACGTTTCTTTCTAGCTAGGAGTGGTGTCACTGCTTAAACTAGATGACATTTTACTTATGTGGATGACGGATTTTGAGGCGCCTCGGATTTTTATAGGCCGTTAGTGGTCATACTATAGGTTCAAAGGAACCGGTAAGCATGTGTTCAGGCATAACCAATCCACTGCCGATAGGTGGGGACCGGCCCTGAAGATCCAAGGGTTGCCCATAGGTGTGATCCTGAGGCATTTGCTAGAGTGTCTCGAATCGGAGAGGAGCTTGCCCCTAGCCTCGACTCATGATGGAAATCCAATTTCTAACATGACCTTGCTGTTTTGATTGTAGAACTAGTATGGCAACATAATAGGATGGGGTACTATGCCGTCTATGATTGATACATTATGATTGAAAATGTTTTTGAAATATATATACCCATATATATGCACACTAATATTAAATCCGTTTTTATCGTATCAATCATCTTTTGACCATTATAAAGTAAAACTCTATCCTCCGGTTTGCGTTGCATTGTGTGATGGGACTTGGGTCTTATAATGGTTTCATTTTTCTAAAAAGCATTGCGTTTTTAACGATTTACCTTATTTTATGCACTGGCAATCCAATAGAGTAAACCCGTTCCGCGTTAGCGGCGTGGTCCTGTGATTCGCCTTATTATTAGATTAGATAAGTTAGATTTCTCATACCAGTCCCATGACTGACCTGTAGTTTGTTTCACTGGCAAACTCGGGTGCCCATATTTTCCACACGGGCAGTCGAGTAGCTTTTTGCATATATATTTACACGATCCTGGTTTACAGCTGAAGCGGTATTCAGAAAGCTCTATATCCGTGTATTCCTTTCAGTTGTATATTTGTAATATTTTTCCGTTGCTATTTAAAAGTAATTTAAATCTCTGATATTATAGTATTCCTATTGTGTAATATATATTCATACTCTGTGATTTTCTTGTACTTTGATGTAATTGTTGGAATCAGCAATAAAATGTTCTTCGGTTTATGTTCTAATGTGTGTTGTTCTTAAAGCAATCCAGACTTTCCTTTACTGGGAAGTTTGGGTCGTCACATTTACCTCTTGGACCTTAACTGACCAGCATTATTAACTTTGAAATAGATCAAGTTTACAGCTTCGAATACCAACAAAATATTCATTCTTGTATTTCTGATTTCAAGTTAAGAAATTTATTTTTTTACGAAAATCATTAATAATAACAATAATTCTTGCCTTCGAAGTGGTTAATTTTAAGATTTACTTTATTCATTATCTGAATATATAAACAATTTATTGATAATATATTAAATTTTAATTAAAAACGAAAGTAAATAATACTTTCCTGAAATTCAACATAATCGATTCCTATGAATAACTTCCTTCGAATCATCTTCTATTCAAAGACATACTCTGAATGTCGGAAAAATTCCATTTGATTTACATTCTGAACTTCAGAATAATTTCACCGTACTGGTCAACTTCATTTCCTTTATCCTCGGTTTTTATTTGCAATATTTTTGCTTTTAATCGTTATTTACTTCTAAAAGTAAATATGATTCCTTTTATCAAAATTTGAACTTGTCACGTCAAATTAATTTTGATTTCATTTAAATATCAATTCCAATCTCTTCACAATCTTCATTCATATATCGCTTTATTTACAGTTTTCGTTAACTGTTCACTTCTTGTTAATTAATTAACAAGTTATACTTCCCTATAGAATTCTTGTATTCGGTTATTATTAGTTTAAACCCAATAATAAATCATGTGGCCAAATTCTGAATAATCTAAATAAATTCATAATACAAATTTGACACAATAAAATTTCAATTATAACCTTTTCTGATTTTATTTCTTTTTTTTCTATTTCGAATATCAAAATAAAATTCATCGTTTCATTTTTGAAACAATTTCAAAATTCTCATTTCCATTTACATTCATATTGAAATTCTCATCTTCAATAAATTTTAGTCGTCTTTTATTGTTAAAACACATAATTTATTCATTGATTCTTTTATACTTATCTTCCTTAGATACCATTCGATGATGGATTCCAGATTCTAATCAAAGAGGACCTTATCGAAGAATGATTCTCGCAAACCTGGATTCGAAGACTCCTGCAGACTAGGGATTCCGAATATAATTTTAACTTTCAAAAATATTTCTTTTTGTTTCCGCTGTATTAATTTTAAAATAATATTTCCAAAATAATTTTTTCATTCAAAATCAATTTTAAAATTATTGTACTTTCAAAATTTTATGTTTCAAAACCTTTTTATTTTTCAAGATCCGTTTTTAAACCCAATAAGCTACTCTTTGAATAAACCAAAGCTCTGATACCACCTGTAACGTCCCGCCTTTTTGACCGCTTCAAATTGGTAATTAACCCAACTTAAAACGTTTAAATCGACGGATTGTAATTTACCTTAAAGATTTTAAAACGCAGGATCAACACAGAATAAATAAATAACACAGTATTGAACAGCAAAAATAACTTCTATATATTATATAATCAAAAATTTTATACAACATTTCCTATACCGCGATACTAAAATACAGTTTGGAAACAAGGAAAATATTTGCTGTTTAAAGTCTTCAGAGCACGCACGTCTTCGGAGTCCCCAGCCTTTACAGTCTTCGAATCCTAAGTTGTAATCTTTAAATCTGAAATGCTCGGATCTGACCCGAGCGTTCCATGCAAAAACATAAAACACTCGAGTCAGGATTAATCATTATTCAAGTAAAATAATTTCAATATAAACTGAAACACATAGTTAATCCTATAATCCACTAACTTTCGGGTACATCGAACTCGCGATAACTATCGGAATATATCACGACAACCTGAGACGAAATAATTTGAAACCGCATATGGATTTATATGTATGTATGTATGTATGCCGACGACATACATATACACATACAATGGAGTGTATATATATATATATATATATATACCTACGTGTACATCGGCCACCACATATACATATATTGAAAACATATATACGTCAATATCCGAGAATCAAGTGTAACATCTGTGTGTACCAGTTTTTAAGTCAGGGAAGAACAGTCAGGGAAGCCTGCACATGCACACGTGTACCCATACACGTGTTCACGGCGCCAGGATTCCGCAACCACAAATAACAAATACACTAAGTTCAGAGGATATCCACGAATATTATAGCAAAATAGGGAAATGCCACACGTTCAAGTGTAGCAACGGTAGTTTTGGCAAAGAATTATGACAGTTTTGGCAAACATAACACGACAGTTTTGGCAAACATATAACCACAGTTTTGGAAAAATAGACAACATCAGATTTGGGCAAATAGACAACACCAGTTTGGGCACATATAAGATCAGTTTTGGAGCACATATATGATCATTTTTGGGGCACATATATGATCAGTTTTGAGGTACATATATGATCAGTTTTTGGGCACATATAAGATCAGTTTTGGCACATATATGATCGGTTTTGAGGCACATATATGATCAGTTTTTGGGCACATATAAGATCAGTTTTGGCACATATATGATCGTTTTTGAGGCACATATATGATCAGTTTTTGACATATATATGATCATTTTTTGACACATATATGATCAGTTTTTGGTACATATATGATCAGTTTTTGGGAACATATATGATCAGTTTTTGGGCACATATAAGATCAGTTTTGGCACATATGCAATTTAACTAATGAGAGACATAGTAGTGGTTTCTATTCAAACAAACATCCACATGGTGTAATAAGGGTTCAACATGGTTTTCAAATTAGGTACAAACAACAAATACACACCTGAGTGCATGTGTTAATGCACTGTAGGTTTACAAAATCAGGCTAAGATAACAATCTAGAGACCACCAAATATAGTTGGCAAAAACACCAAATACTCTACTGTTAAAATAGAATTGGTAAAACCACCAAATATCTCACTGTAAAAATATGGTAGGCAAAGGTGTTGTTGAAATATAGTTAGCAATGATAACAAGTTATATATATAGACTTAAGTGGATTAGTGAAATAGTACCCAAAATGCATATAGAAATTAATGTTCAGACAAGGCATCCCAAGCACAGAAAGACGCAAGCAATTAAAGGAAAATGATCAAGTGTTTATTTTTCATAAAGTAACACTAATTTAAAGGATCAATTATGGAAAATGATCAATAACAAACGAACCAAGATTATGAAATACCAATAGGTAGTACAATTTCTTTCGGCAAAAACAATGACAACTAGATTAAAAAAATGGTTCGATGATCCATTAAAGTTTATTTGAAAATGCTAAGCATTTTAAACAAGAGCATAAATGAAAGATCCAAAAAAAAGTAATATGTCACAATTTATAAACTCACCAATCAAATTCATAATCTCATTTCGGATTGTGGTAACTCTGTGAAGTTAATAACAAAAAAATTTAATCAAAACTATGATACTGCAAATTGGTGGTGCAACAAAAGTATTCTGTCTAGCAGTAACCACAACTACACAAAACAAAACGGTTCTAAATTCCATTTTCAAAAATGTACGCTACCAATAAGGATGCACAAATTTAAATAGTGAAAACTAGTGGTTTTGAATCAATAAATTAATGAAGCACAGGTTGGCAGTTCATGCGGGTAAACCAAAAACAAAAAAAACAATACAACAGAGAGGCTCGAACTAAACTGAAAAGAAAGAGGGCTAAATTTACCATATCCTTTTTTCATACAGTTAGCTAGCAGCAACAATTTGTCTGGACGAAAATTTGGACACAATGAAAAAGAGACACAATATGTTATTGTGGCAAAATAAATGCAGTGTCATATTATATAAATTTCCGCAAAATAAATGCAGTACTACAAGCATGCTTAAATCCCAGTGCCAAGTCAAATGTGTAGTATCATCTTATATATAAGATTTAGTAAACAAATGCAGTATTGCGTGTATGCTTTAAGGTCTTTAGTACCTTCTTTTATTCATATATGAGGACTCCGTATTAACAGTACTGAATTATTTCGTTGTTCCTACTTCCCAACGTAAACTGGTTTAAATGGAAAAATCTTCCAAGGAAAAGGGTGGGGTTTCTTGTTAATTTATTTCGTTAATCTTCATTGTTAATTTATTACTGATCCAATAGCAAGCACCCAGAAAAAAACATGGCGACATGCGCAAGGTAAACAAATAGCAGTAAGTGTCAAACCAACCAGGCTATCAATCATCCTAAATTCAGGCTTAAACCGAAATTAATTTACCCGAATAAATGTCAATCGTGAGTACGAACTCACCTTTGCATGGTGAATGGAGGAATAGAAATTCGTTGGATGATTACGGAGGCTCGATGGCCTAGGAACTCGGACGCGGTTGCAACGGCTTTGACTCACAATTTGGGTGGTCTCGAGTGGAGTGAGGGTGATTTCTGAGGTGATGCGTGGTGATTTGAGGCTGGCTTTGACCTTCGAAGTGGGCTAGGGTTCTGATCTACTGGAAGTTTACTTGGAGGTGGAAGCTTTGTTGTAATGACCCGCATTTTCAGCGGTATAATAATTAATTTATTTAATTATTTAAAAGGTGATTAAAAGGATTTAATGGTCGTGGAATTAAATAATGGTGAATATTTAATTAAAATATTTAATTAAATAATATGTTTAATTTTGAAATAATCAGAATTGGCTGAAATGACGATATGGTGTGAACTGGATCATCTATGATATTTAATTCAGTTTAGAATTGAATTAGAATAACGAATATATTATATAAACGAAGTTTGAACATATAATTATATTATAATTAAAATCGAGCTTGAAATGGCGCTGTAGTTCGTAATTTGGCGATTTTAACTTCAACTGAATGTACAGGATTCGTTTTAAGTCGGATTTCTGTGAAACAAGAAACGTGTGGAGCTGGTGGAGTATATCTTTCTACTGCAAGAGAAAAATCGGGATTTCATCGTGTAGATTTTTATTTATGTCCAAATCAAATTTTAGAAAAGTCGCTGTGAAATTCCTTTATAATTTATAAAGGAATTATTTATATTTTGAAAAGGAAATTCAATATAAATCGAATATCGGGTTGACCCATATTTGAAATATTGAGTTAGAAATCCATGCAGGATTATTCTGGAACTATATGGTATTCCACTGTGAATATAGACGTTAATATTTATTTATAAATATTTAATGTAATTATATTTAAAAATATTTATATATTTAAAAGGGTTATTTGGGACTTTAAAAATACCCACTTTTGCAAACGAAGTCGAAATTCGACGAAACTAATTTTTTTGGATCCGCTATGTCAAATAGTTATTAGATTTCCAGTTTCGTGATTTTTAGAGTCACTGTGTGGTCGTACGGATTTTTAGAGTAAGAAACAGTCAGTATTTTGACTGTTAAAAATACACTGTGTGAGCATACGAAGTCGGAATTCGACGAAACTAGTTTTGTTGGATTCGTAATGTTAAACTCTAGCTACATGTCCAGTTTCATGATTTTTGGGTATTGTGTATGATCGCACGAATTTTTAGAATGCAAAAATAAATAAAAATAAAATATCTAAATAAAATGTGTGAACCTAACTAAGGCCACACGTCCCTTGTTCCCAACCACACAAGAAAAATCTCATCCCTTATATAAACATCGTCCTAAGTCGCCACTCCTTTTCATTTCCTATTCATAGAAAAATCAAAAAAATAGCAACTTCTAAAACCAAAGAGAATCCAAGTAAAATTCTATAAATCCTTTAGTTAGTGTATTTGAAATCTATGGGATTTGCTCTTCGTTTTGATATGAATATAGTAGGGTTCGGTGGTTTGTTGTATCGCTGTGTTTTTACAGCGTTCCAAACTTACAAACTAGGGTTCGAATTCATGGCTTTTGTGGTGATTGTTGGTGGAATCGGAGGTTGTAGTTGAGTTAGTGATAGAAAGGAGTGGGGTTTGTGATTTCTTTTGGGGAGAATCGGCTATGGGAATGGATCGCGATTTCACTATGCTGGCATGGAAGGTGGGAGTCGCATATTCTATGATGCAACTGAGTTCAACAAAATTGGTATGACGAGGTAAAGATTTCGGTGTGGTGTTCGTTGGTGGAATCCGTGCTGAGTTCGGTGGTTTATGGGATGAGAACGTGATTTGTGAAGTTTGATAATGGCCTGTAAAAGCTTTCGTTCGTGAGTATCACTGGAGAAGAGGTGTGTGTAGGAGAACAGGCTACGAGGGTGGGCTTGGAGAGGGTTATTGGGCCGGATATGTAACAACCCATATTTTCAATAACCTGTTATAACATGAATCGAGGCAGAATTTAATTTAAAAATCTGAATCAAGGGAAACGGGCTATGCCATTGCGTTCTTCTCGGAAAAATACGCGAAATAGAGTCCGAGTTTTCGAAAATCGGAGTCCGTATGACCCAGTAAGGCCCATGGAAGTTTTCAGAAATTTCCATAATTAAAAACAGATTTAAAATTTAAAATTAAAAAGAAGGATTGGGCACAGCTGGCGTCAGCGGGAAAAATTCCCGCCAAGACACCCAAGTCGACAGGCATGTCGACAGGTGTCTAGGGGAGTCGACTGCCCTGTCGACAGCCCTGTCGACAGGGGGTAGCCAGGCAGTATTGCCTGGTGCACCATTTTGGTTTGGGCTTGGTTGTGTGGCCTGGTTCTAGAGCATTCCGAAATCTGACGGGCCAAAATTCACCTAGGGTTAATCCTAGGGCTAAAAACACTCTAATTCCCTATAAATATACCCCTAATCCTACCCTAAAGCCTCATTAATCAATCTAGCAACTAAACTATGTCAAATTGAATCCTCAAATGGCCTCCACCTAAAAACCCTAGCCTCCACCTTCCTCAAAGTTTAATCCTATGAAGATATGATGATCATACAACCTTTTCTATGTTGTATGAATGCTTAATAACTTGCATACTTCATTAAGTTGCAAGTTTGATTGGCTAAGTTTGTGTTTTTGGGATTTTGCAAAAGGGTTTTCTTATTTGAAGCATTGTTTTGGGTTTTCAAAGGGCTTCTTCATCATATTTGGTGGATTTGTGACTTGTTTATATTTGTAAGCCCTCTTACCTTCACTTTACAAACTCTAAGGTTAATATGTGGTGAAAGTTGAGATTTATGTGAGTTTATTTGATTATGCATGCTTATGCGAATTCACTATGCCATGTTTTACATGTTTCATAAGTTATGCATGCTTATGCGAGTTTACTATGCCATGTTCTACATGTTTAATGGATTATGCATGTTTATGCAAGTTCACCTTACCATGTTATACATGTTTTATGGGTTAAGCATGTTTATGCAAGTTCACCTTACCATGTTATGCAAGTTTAATGGGTTATACATGCTTATGCAAGTTCACCTTACCATGTTATGCATATTTAATAAGCTATGCATGTTTATGCGAGTTCACTATGACATGATTTGCAAGTTTAACATGTATGCATGTTTATTATGATATGTGAAGTTCATCATGTATGTTATGCCAAGTTACCTTTTATACCCTTATGCGTTATGACGAATATGTAAGCGAGATAATGACGTTGGGGGGTTTGGGTAAAACTTAAAATACATGAAGATATAAGATTGGGAATTTACCTATTAAGTTAGGTCTACCTCTTGGGAATTTACCTATTAAGTTAGGTCTACCCAAGTATTTGTTAAACTTGTAATTGTGTTATTAAAGTGGACATGACACTTAGAAAACATAAGTGTGGCCAACTCGAGGTTGGGTTGAGTTTGTAGCATAATTCTACCCGGAACCGACCGGCTTAACTAGTGGCTACAAACAATAGGACCCAATGTGAGAAGTTGGTCATGTGGTGCCAAAACCCGAGGTTAGACTAAGTTGTGGTGTAAACCTACCCGGACCCGCCCGGCCTAACTAGTAACCACAACAAGGTCTAATGTGAGAGGTTAAGGTGCATTAAATTAATTAATGCCTCATGATTAGGGTTAAGTCAGGGTCCACTAATACTTAACCAATTTGGGGATTCGAGGGGTTAAATGGGGTTAAGTGGTGAACTGTTGGTTACACTTAGCTAATTTAATCCATGATTAGTGAAGGGTTAAACCACACTTAACCCTCTTAGAAAACCCTAGCAACGTGGTCTGTTCTAACAGTAATCCCAGTTTGGTATCATTCACAACCCTAGAAGCTAGGCTAGGGCGGGGCACGATTACTGGACAGATGTAAGCGACCAAAAGGCGATGGCTGAGTGGTACAGCGGTGCGGGTCCAGGCGGGCTACGGACGTGCACGTAGTCCGGTGTTGGACAAACTCGAGGCGCGGGTACCAGTAGGTTAGGGCTGTGCATTATTGCTTAAGTGTCCAGGGTTGACACCCGAGGGCTTGATACACCCCAAAGGTGGACCCAGCACAGGCTAACTACAACCATATGTGGGCCATTGGGACACCAACACTTGACGTGTTAGGTTTATAGGGAGCCGATCGACTAGACCGTTGGGCTGGGCCTTGTATTAAGGCCACCTCATTGTTATTGGGCCAAAGTTTTGGGCTGAGGGATCAATACCTGTTATGTTAGTCGCTAGTACACTATGGTGCAAGGTTTAATCTTCTCTATGTGATGACACCTTTATCTATTGCCAGTATGTTCATCTCAGTTCCATCATGATGTTAACTTTATTAGTTTATAGACTGATCGTAGTAGGGCTTACCAGTCTTTTTGACTGGCCTGTTTTCTTTCGCTTCTTTTCTTCCGTTTCCCCCCCTGGTTCTCAGGGAGGGAATAGTGGTGCTTAGCTTGGATCGCTTGCTTGTTTGCTGGATAGCTCATGTATGACTGGACATTGAGCCCGCTATGGTTTATCATCTTTATTTTGGGGATAGCACTATGTATTTTAGTATTTCTGTTTGTGATGTACTAGACATGTTTATTTTGGCAGTTGACTTTATGATGTACTAAACTTGTTTTGAGATGGTTTGAGATATTCCGCTGTTTACTCTGTTTTATATATATATTTATGTTCCTGTTCTGCCTTGATATATCATTATGCATGCTTACCCAGTTCTAACACTCCCCAGAAGCTAGTGCCCCCGAAAGAGTGACCCTAGCGGAGGTGGGGTGTTACAAATTTGGTATCAGAGCATAAGGTTTACAAGAAAGAACAAAAAGTTTTTAAAAGACTTTTGAAAAACTATTTTCAAAACAAGTATAAAGTATTTTCCAAAGAAAAGTCTAGTATTTTAAAAGGCTATTCCCCAAAAAGCCATTAGCGTTATCCTTCGTTCCCTTGACCTAATCTTATCTTATCTTTCGTTTCAGTATGGCTGAGAATCTTGCCATCCCGGACGGAGTAAACGTACCACTCTGGTATAGGAGACTTCTAGAAGCTAGGGCAGTAGCTGGTCCCGCAAACCCTACTCCCACTCCTCCTCCTGTACTTGAGAATCCTCACCCTAATGTCCCTCCTCCGGTGGTTCCTGTTCCTCCCCCTCCAGTTGTTGAAGCTCCTCTTCCTCCTTCTCCCCCTCAGCACCCTCAGGTTGAGTTCACAAAGGTTTGTAAAGACTTCAAGGCGATGGGAGGCAAGAATTTCTTAGGCACGGAATCTTTTGTTGAAGCTAGGAATTGGCTGAAAGATACGGAGGACTTGTTTGCTATTTTTGGGATTGACGACGAGAGGAAGATCTTATTGACAGTGTGGCTTTTGAAGGACGAAGCAGCCTATTGGTGGGAGGTTACCAATGGGACAAGGCCCGTCGAGACTTGGGCCGATTTAAGGACTAGATTTGTGGCCAAGTTTCTATCTACTGCTGAGGCGAATTTACAGATGGAGAAGTTCATTGCATTAAAGCAAGGTGATATGACTGTCAAGGAGTATGTGAACAGGTTTAATCAGCTGGCCCATTTTGGTTTAGATATGGTAAACACCCCTGAGAAGAAGGCTCTTCGATTCGCTAGAGGGTTGAATGAGCCGCTGCAAGGCTTGGCGATGTCGCATATTCCGCATGGAGCTACTTTCGAGAGTTTGGTCGATATGGCTCTACTTCAGGGTGATGGAAAGAAAGAGGTCAAGTCGAGTGATACTCAAGCAAAGAAAACGGATTCTCAGGGTAAAGGCAATCAAGGTGGTCAAAGCAATCAGGGGAATCAGAGCAAGAACAAGAAGGGGAACAACAATAAAGGCAAGGGAAAGTGCAATTACTGTGGTATACCTGGACACTTTGCTAAGGATTGTAGGAAGAAGAAAAGGAAGCTTAGTGGTGGATGTTTTTCTTGTGGTGAGACTGGACACTTCAGCAAGGAATGTCCGAAGAAGAAAGGGCAGGCTGGACCTTCTGGAGGGCAAGTTCATGCTCTCAATACCGCTACAGTTCCCGATCGAGGTAGTGTTTCTGTCGAGAACCTTGTTTATATTTCCGATCTTCCAGTACGTACCTTGTTTGATTCTGGTGCATCACATAGCTTTATTTCATCTAATCTTGTCGATAGTTTGCACCTTAGTACTAGCTTAGTGGATGATCCCGTTTGTGTTTCGAATCCCATTGGGGGTTCTGCTCATTTATCTATGATATGTGAGGATCTAAGGATCTCTATACTCAGTGTAGAGTTCTTGTGTAGTGCATATGTTCTTGGTTTCAGGGGATACGGATTGATATTGGGCATGGATTGGCTGTCCAGATATGGAGCCATTCTTGATTGTGAGCATAGGGTTGTGAGGCTTGTGACTCGCCTTGGCAACACCTTAGAGATTTCATGCAATCCGAAGAATCCCGTCATGTTGTGCTATCTTGAATCTCTCGACTCATCGGAGGAAGCCCTTCAGTCTGTAAGGGTGGTCCGAGATTATCCAGATGTTTTTGAAGAAGTTAAGGGGTTGCCCCCTAAACGAGAGATTGATTTTCGCATTTATCTGGTGGATAATGCTAAGCCTGTTTCTTTACCCGTTAGGCACATGGCTCCGCGTGAGAGACGGGAGCTCAGCAAGCAAATAAAGGAGTTGCTTGAGAAGAACTTCATCAGACGAAGTATATCCAAATGGGGAGCGCCTGTGGTGTTTGCTACTAAGGCAGATGGTTCTCTTCGACTCTGTGTGGACTATAGAGAATTAAATAAGCTGACTAAGAAGAACAGACACCCGTTACCGAGGATCGACGATCTCTTTGACCAGCTTGTTGGTGCTTCTGTTTTCTCTCAACTTGATCTTGCTACTGGATTTCATCAGCTCAGAGTGGCTGAAGATAGTATAGACAAGACTGCATTCAGAACTCCAGATGGATTCTTCGAATGGCTTGTGATGCCGTTTGGTTTGACGAATGCACCCGCGTATTTTGTGGACTTGATGAGTAGGGTGTTCCGAGAGTTCTTTAATAAGTTTGTCGTGGTCTTCGTAGATGATATTCTGATCTTCTCCAAAGATGAAGAAGAACACGCGAGGCATCTTGTGCAAGTGATGGATACGCTTAGGGCGCATCAGTTGAAGGCCAAGTTCTCCAAGTGTCACTTTTGGAGAAGGGAAGTTCGGTTCCTTGGGCATATCGTATCTAAGGAAGGCTTGGCGGTGGATCCCGCTAAAGTAGTGGCTGTTCAGGATTGGAAGACTCCAAGGAATGCAACCGAAGTGAGAAGTTTCCTCGGTCTTGCAGGTTTTTACCGGAAGTTCATTAAGGACTTCGCGAAGATATCCGCTCCTCTTACTAAGTTGACAAAGAAGAACTTAGTTTTTGCTTGGGATATGGATTGTGAGCTTGCTTTTCAGAGACTCAAGAGAGCCCTTACCTCAGCACCAGTTCTAGCTTTACCCGATGGTGGTAAGATGTTTACCGTGTACACCGATGCTTGTGGCACGGGATTGGGCGCCGTTCTGATGCAAGAAGGCAAAGCTATATGTTTTGGTGGTAGGCAACTTAAGGTGCATGAGAAGAATTATCCCACTCATGATCTAGAGCTGGCAGCGATAGTATATGCACTCAAGGCTTGGCGTCATTATCTTCTGGGAGAGAGATTTGAGCTGTATACTGATCATAAGTCTTTGAAGTATCTCTTTTCGCAGAAGGATCTGAACTTGAGGCAGCAGAGATGGATGGAATTCTTGGCTTCCTATGATTTTGATATAGCCTATACCCCTGGCAAGGGGAATGTTGTAGCGGATGCGTTGAGCAGAAAAAGGTTAACACTAAGTCCTCTATTTGTTGAGATGAAGAATTTAGAGTTCTTGGCAACCTTTGATTTCTCTTTGGCAGTTGAGTCGATGACTGGTTCTTTAGCATCTCTTGAGCTCAGGCCTACCCTTCTGGATCAAGTTGGGAATTCGCAGAAGGAAGACCCTCAGATAGTTGAGATTATGGATAAGCTGGTTCGAGGAGAGACGTCTAGTCATCTCGCTCGATATTCTATTGATGACAAGGGTTGGCTGAGGAGAGATGGAAGGTTATGCGTCCCCATGGTAGAAGATTTAGTAAGAAAAGTTCTGGAGGAAGCGCATCGCTCTAAGTTGACCATACATCCAGGCGGGAATAAGATGTACCAAGATATGATGCGTATTTTCTTTTGGCCTGGGATGAAGAAGGATGTGGCGGAGTTTGTCTCTAGATGTATCATTTTCTAGCAAGTTAAGGCCGAGTCAAAGAAGCCCGGTGGGCTATTGCATCCTCTGGACGTTCCACTTTGGAAGTGGTAGAGTATCTCCATGGACTTTATTGATGGGCTTCCAAGGTCAAGAAAAGGGAATACGAGCATTTGGGTTATGGTGGATAGACTTACGAAGAGTGCTCATTTTATTCCGGTAAAGAGCAAGAGGACATCATCTTGGCTAGCGTCTGTATATCTTCGTGAGATTGTGAGACTTCATGGAGTCCCTTTTAGTATTGTCAGTGACCGCGACCCCATCTTTACTAGTCAGTTCTGGAACAGTTTGCAGGAAGCTTTGGGCACGAGATTGAATCTGAGTACTGCTTATCACCCACAGACGGACGGTCAGACAGAAAGGGTGAATAGGGTACTTGAGGACTTGTTGAGGCTTTGCATTCTAGATTTTGGTGGTACTTGGGAAGACCATCTTCCACTTGTTGAGTTTGCATATAATAATAGTTATCAGGCGAGCATTGGGATGGCACCATTTGAGGCTTTATATTGGAGGCCGTGCAAGTCACCTACATGTTGGTAGGAGACTACAGATAAGCTTATACTTGGGCCTGACATGATTAGAGATACATCCGAGAAGGTCGAGTTGATCAGAAGACGGATGAAGGCGGCCCAAGACAGACAGAAATCTTATGCTGATAAGCGGAGGTCTGATTTGGAGTTTGAGGTTGGGGACATGGTTTTCGTGAAGGTTTCTCCTTTGCGGAATGTGGTCCGATTTGGAGCTGTTGGGAAGTTAGCACCGAGATTTGTTGGACCCTTCCCTATTATAGAGAGAATTGGGAAGATGGCTTATAAAGTGCAATTGCCCGAGAAGCTGTCCGGAGTGCATAATGTCTTTCATGTCTCGCATCTCCGAAAATGCCTACATGAGTCCGCTGAGGTGGTTGAACCTAGCTTTTTTGAAGACGTGGAAGTAGAGAAAGAGGCAACTTTGAGGAGAGCTCCGATTCGTATCTTGGGGACAGAGACCAAGAAGCTTAGGAATCGTGAGGTCGGGTTGGTGAAGGTTCAATGGGGTGAAGCCGAAGAAGACGCAACTTGGGAAACCGAGGAGAAGATGCGTGGGCTTTATCCATTCCTTTTTGAGGGTACACTCTCAATCTCTTTTCTCTGTTTAGCATATCTTTCTCTAGTTATCGTGCTAATCTTGTCATGAGAACCTTAGGTAGAAAACCCTTTGGATGAAACATATGTTTGAGACATGTTATGTTTGATGGTTGCAAGTGTTTGCAAGTGGTTACTCGTGGATGCATGATACACATTAGGCACTAGATCGGCTCACACACTCCTCATATTGCATATGCATGAGTGTTTATGCTTACTCATGGATGGAAATTGTGTGTTATCACATGGATGTTGCATATGGGTGTATGTTATGTGCACACATATAGATATTATACATTATGATAGGGATTTGCATACATATGGATACATTTCACTAACATATTTTGCATTGATCCTTGCATTAGATAAGTACATATACACACACCTTTGCATATGTTCATCCAGCATTTAAAATCTTTTAAGGACAATGATTGCTCGTGGATGATGCCTTGAGTAGATGGATGATTGGATGGTAGGATACGTTCTTCCTAACTTGAAGATTTCGGGGACGAAATCCTTTAAGGAGGGGAGAATGTAACAACCCATATTTTCAATAACCTGTTATAACATGAATCGAGGCAGAATTTAATTAAATAATCTGAATCAAGGGAAACGGGCTATGCCATTGCGTTCGTCTCGGAAAAATACGCAAAATAGAGTCCGAGTTTTCGAAAATCGGAGTCCGTATGACCCAGTAAGGCCCATGGAAGTTTTCAGAAATTTCCATAATTAAAAACAGATTTAAAATTTAAAATTAAAAAGAAGGATTGGGCACAGCTGGCGTCAGCGGGAAAAATTCCCGCCAAGACCCCCAAGTCGACGGGCATGTCGACAGGGGTCTAGGGGAGTCGACTGCCCTGTCGACAGCCCTGTCGACAGGGGGTAGCTAGGCAGTATTGCCTGGTGCACCATTTTGGTTTGGGCTTGGTTGTGTGGCCTGGTTCTAGAGCATTCCGAAATCTGACGGGCCAAAATTCACCTAGGGTTAATCCTAGGGCTAAAAACACTCTAATTCCCTATAAATATACCCCTAATCCTACCCTAAAGCCTCATTAATCAATCTAGCAACTAAACTATGTCAAATTGAATCCTCAAATGGCCTCCACCTAAAAACCCTAGCCTCCACCTTCCTCAAAGTTTAATCCTATGAAGATATGATGATCATACAACCTTTTCTATGTTGTATGAATGCTTAATAATTTGCATACTTCATTAAGTTGCAAGTTTGATTGGCTAAGTTTGTGTTTTTGGGATTTTGCAAAAGGGTTTTCTTATTTGAAGCTTTGTTTTGGGTTTTCAAAGGGCTTCTTCATCATATTTGGTGGATTTGTGACTTGTTTATATTTGTAAGCCCTCTTACCTTCACTTTACAAACTCTAAGGTTAATATGTGGTGAAAGTTGAGATTTATGTGAGTTTATTTGATTATGCATGCTTATGCGAATTCACTATGCCATGTTTTACATGTTTCATAAGTTATGCATGCTTATGCGAGTTTACTATGCCATGTTCTACATGTTTAATGGATTATGCATGTTTATGCAAGTTCACCTTACCATGTTATACATGTTTTATGGGTTATGCATGTTTATGCAAGTTCACCTTACCATGTTATGCAAGTTTAATGGGTTATACATGCTTATGCAAGTTCACCTTACCATGTTATGCATATTTAATAAGCTATGCATGTTTATGCGAGTTCACTATGACATGATTTGCAAGTTTAACATGTATGCATGTTTATTATGATATGTGAAGTTCATCATGTATGTTATGCCAAGTTACCTTTTATACCCTTATGCGTTATGACGAATATGTAAGCGAGATAATGACGTTGGGGGGTTTGGGTAAAACTTAAAATACATGAAAATATAAGATTGGGAATTTACCTATTAAGTTAGGTCTACCCCTTGGGAATTTACCTATTAAGTTAGGTCTACCCAAGTATTTGTTAAACTTGTAATTGTGTTTTAAAAGTGGACATGACACTTAGAAAACATAAGTGTGGCCAACTCGAGGTTGGGTTGAGTTTGTAGCATAATTCTACCCGGAACCGACCGGCTTAACTAGTGGCTACAAACAATAGGACCCAATGTGAGAAGTTGGTCATGTGGTGCCAAAACCCGAGGTTAGACTAAGTTGTGGTGTAAACCTACCCGGACCCGCCCGGCCTAACTAGTAACCACAACAAGGTCTAATGTGAGAGGTTAAGGTGCATTAAATTAGTTAATGCCTCATGATTAGGGTTAAGTCAGGGTCCACTAATACTTAACCAATTTGGGGATTCGAGGGGTTAAATGGGGTTAAGTGGTGAACTGTTGGTTACACTTAGCTAATTTAATCCATGATTAGTGAAGGGTTAAACCACACTTAACCCTCTTAGAAAACCCCAGCAACGTGGTCTGTTCTAACAGTAATCCCAGTTTGGTATCATTCACAACCCTAGAAGCTAGGCTAGGGCGGGGCACGATTACTGGACAGATGTAAGCGACCAAAAGGCGATGGCTGAGTGGTACAGCGGTGCGGGTCCAGGCGGGCTACGGACGTGCACGTAGTCCGGTGTTGGACAAACTCGAGGCACGGGTACCAGTAGGTTAGGGCTGTGCATTATTTCTTAAGTGTCCGGGGTTGACACCCGAGGGCTTGATACACCCCAAAGGTGGACCCAGCACAGGCTAACTACAACCATATGTGGGCCATAGGGACACCAACACTTGACGTGTTAGGTTTATAGGGAGCCGATCGACTAGACCGTTGGGCTGGGCCTTGTATTAAGGCCACCTCATTGTTATTGGGCCAAAGTTTTGGGCTGAGGGATCAATACATGTTATGTTAGTCGCTAGTACACTATGGTGCAAGGTTTAATCTTCTCTATGTGATGACACCTTTATCTATTGCCAGTATGTTCATCTCAGTTCCATCATGATGTTAACTTTATTAGTTTATAGACTGATCGTAGTAGGGCTTACCAGACTTTTTGACTGACCTGTTTTCTTTCGCTTCTTTTCTTCCGTTTCCCCCCCCCCCAGGTTCTCAGGGAGGGAATAGTGGTGCTTAGCTTGGATCGCTTGCTTGTTTGCTGGATAGCTCATGTATGACTGGACATCGAGCCCGCTATGGTTTATCATCTTTATTTTGGGGATAGCACTATGTATTTCAGTATTTCTGTTTGTGATGTACTAGACATGTTTATTTTGGCAGTTGACTTTATGATGTACTAAACTTGTTTTGAGATGGTTTGAGATATTCCGCTGTTTACTCTGTTTTATATATATTTATGTTCCTGTTCTGCCTTGATATATCATTATGCATGCTTACCCAGTTCTAACACTCCCCAGAAGCTAGTGCCCCCGAAACAGTGACCCTAGCGGAGGTGGGGTGTTACAGGATAGAAGGAAATAAGGTGAAGGCCCATAGATTTAATAATTTAGTTTTATTTTTAAATCTAAATAGTACATCAACTTTAAAGAGTCGTAACTTTATCATATATGGTCAGAATTTCGAACCGTAAGTTGCGTTGGGATCGTATGGAAGGTGGCTACGCACTGGGACTGACTGGAAGTGGATCGGTGCTCGTTTGAATTTGTGGCAAAATAAATTGTTTGATTCAAATCAAACAGACAGTTTATCGTTCTTTAACGATGAACTGCAAATGTGAGTAAAACTCACCAACTCTGAACAGTTCTATTTTTATAATGTATATTTAGAACTGATAAATGATGACTGATTGATGTGTGTTAACTGTTTGGTTGAGTTGTTTGTGGATTAATTGAAATCATAGAATAACGATATATATATATAAATCGTCAATCGAATATTGATTCTGTTTGACAAAATATTTTATATTCGTGTTGTTTAACATCTGTGATGAAGGGAAACAGGTTGGAGGGGTCCAACTGGACTCCTCAGTATCTATAATACTGTTCTGTTCATGTATTGTAATATATGATGTGATATATAATCTGTTTGATTATGTGTGTTTAAATGATATCGATCATTGTGGTTTGCTATTTCAAATATCAAAAGAAGACCCTGGGATGTAAAAAGGAATATTTCAACGTATATTGAAATAAAGGAATTTTATAAAATCAACTGATTTTAGAAAAGGAAATAATTTGAAAATATTTATTTAGAAAATAAATAGGAGATTATAAAAAAGAATATTTATAAAGAGAATATTTATAAATAGAATATTTATAAATAAGATTTTATAAATGGGATATTTATAAATAGGAAATATGTTTAAGTAGAAATATTAGGAGGGGAAATCTTTATAAATGGAATATTTATAAAGTGAATTATTTATTTGGTAAATAAATAAGATAAGATAATGGATTATTTATTCGTAAAATAAATAGGATGAGATAAGGAGATATTTATTTGTATAAATAAATAGAATTAAAAGGAGATATTTATCTGTATAAATAAATAAAATTAAAAGGAGATATTTATTTGTTAAATAAATAGAGTAAAAGGGAGTTATTCGAACATAGCTTATTCGAATAGAGTTTAAAAGAGTTAACCAGTTAGAGTTAACCATTTAGAGTTAACCAGTAAGAGTTAATCAGATAGAGTTAATCAAATAGAGTTAATCGAATATAGGTAAAGAAATAGAGTTAAACAAGACTAGAAACTGACTAGAGATTAGTTAAGTTGAATAGTTTTCTGAGTATTGATCTGATGTTGGTTTTGGCCTTCGGGGTTTATACTTAGAGAATTGTTCTCCTACTAGTTTATAGTCAGGGACTGATAGTTGTGAAATGATAATGATATGTAATTAAACAATGGAAATGTTTTCCAGTGTTAATAACATATATTTTCTAAACATAGAAAATAAGGAAATGTGAATATATATATATATATGTTAAATGATGATTGATCGATATAATTTCCATTTGGAAATAATATCGTTGTTTGCACACCTGTTTTTCTTTGATGGTTAAATCACAGACTATCGAAGTTTTGACCATTTAACCGTTGTTAATATGGAGAGACCGGTTGGATTATTATCCAAAGAACCACTCTGTATTGGCATAAGAGTTGCGAATCATATATGCCAAAGATAATTGAAGGCGGAGTAAAATGCAAGGTCTATTGTATAAGTCTTAGATAACAGTGCCTAAGATGGGTATACTGAATAGTACCTTCAGTTCATCCTATTCCTGAATGACTTGTATAGATGAATGTCTGACAGAGTATTTCCACAAAGGTCACGTACATTGATTTTTTCAGTTGTACCAAGAGTGGAAGCGAAGAAGGAAACTTCTTTAGCTAACACGTAATGTACTATTGTAAACGTCAATTAGTGATTTTCGATGGATCTGACAATGTGGCATTCGAAGTGAATCTGATGAGATGATAAAGCATAACCTCAAGCCTCATCAACCGGTAAATGACAGAAATCGGGCAGGTAGCATGGCTATGTAGGTCGCACTTATTAGGGTGTATAATCACCTGATCTAGAGTTTCATTTATTTCTAAGAATTTATTGTCGATACTGTCCCATTCGGGAAAAGGTTGCTGATCCCAACCGTTGGTGATATACATTCGATACACTCAAGCGAAATGAGTGGTCGGTCATGTGTGGTCGGGTTGCAAGATGTTCTTGTTGAATCCAGTGTATTCCTCTCTAGAGGTACACTAGCGAAAGGTGGTTCCATACCTTGTCATAGTTGGAAATCCATGACCTAATACGTGCTTGCGGTTTTGATTGTATATTATATATGTAGAACGTGAGATGAAAGCGTTTCTGCTAGATGATTAATATATTGTGGTTGATAGACATTATTATAATATCAAAAGGCTTTTGATATAAATATATTTTGGATTCTCATAAGGGCAAAACCCGTTCCGTTAAACGGCGTGGTCTTATGAGATATCGTTTAATGGCTCAAATTGTTTTAAACTATTTTACTCACACCAGTCCCATGACTGACCCAGAGTTTATTTTGTCTTGTTTTCCCTAAACTCTTGGGTGCCCAATTTTGTACGGGCAGTCAAGTAGTCGGGATTTAGAGATATACCTGAAGAGCTGGAGAAGGAGGCTTTAGGATCATATAGCTATAGTTTATTTCCACTGTGTTGTAAGTGTTGTACTTTGATAATGATGTATATTCAAGTACAGTTGTATATTTCAAGTTATGTTATATATATTATATGTTATTCGTTCTGCAGTGAGGTTCGTGTTACTCTGATGTTGTGTTCTTCTTCTTCTTCTATTCTAAGTTTCTATCTTATCTATCCTTAACCTCTAATTTATTTCATTAATCATCCAGTATTTTCAACCCTTGGATGTTCGATATGTGTTGTATATCGGATAACCAAGGTCGTCAAAAACCCGGGTCATTACAGTTGGTATCAGAGCTTAGGTTAATTATTTCCTTGGCTCTGTGGCGTGACTCGGTAGAGATGGCATTAGCAATACCTTAGATTGAGTTTGAGTGTATATATACGAGAGTGAATTTGTTATTCAATATAAAATTGTTTTATATTGTGGAAATTTATTGGTTGAGTTGTTTATGAGTTCTGGTCGATCAGTTTGATCTACTGTATCGGTAGGAGTTGGTAAACACTTGAATACGATGAATTGTCATGGTATGTTTTGAAAAAGTGGGCAAATGAAATAATTTTACCCAAATTATATTTTGATATAAAGGATTTATATTGGAATGATTATAATATATTGGATATATTGGTTGTTATTATAATCGAGTAAGATTATAAATTAAATGGTTATGTAAATAACCAATCAGAATTCATATAAGTGAAATACATGAAATCAGATGAGTTAAATATGAATTTAAACCAGAAATTGAATTAAAATTCTAGAAAAATTGGATAAGTGTTGTAAATAGACTTGGATTAAATATATGTAAATTTTAAGATCCTGGGAGATTTTAAATTGTTTTACAAGCAGTGTGAATTATATTTTGAAATGAATTTCAAAATGGAAATGTTTAGAAATGGATTTATAGTATTGAACTCACTTCGATCACTGGAAAATAGATTCTGATGATGACAGCTGCATCATCGGTATTCATTTTCGAGTTGTAAGTGACGAATTACTACCAGAGATACTGTTTTGAATTTGTTTTGGAAAAGACAAGTTGTGTTGAATTTCAAAAAGGAAAATTTGATTTTTGAAAAGAGTAAACTGTTTAAAAACTCCCAGGGAAGACTGTTTGAATCAAAAACAAATTTAATAGAAATTTGTGAAAGAAAATTTGAATTAAAGTAAAGCCAGTAAAGTGGTAACTGAGATTGAATTAGAATGATATCAAGACAAATTGGATTGTGAGATTCAAATTTGAAGTGTAATGTGATAATCAAGTTAAGAGTTGGGAATCGAGAAGAAACTCGAGTTGAAATGATATTTGGCTCGGATATAAGCGAATGGTTTTGTTGCGGATAAAAGCAGATTGGAATTTGATTGGGATGACCCTTGTATCCGCTGAATTGATAACAGGTGGAAAGGATATAATGATATGCCGACAAAAAGATACAAGTTTATATTTCTGTTGGATATAAGATTTATGAGCTGAATTGGCAAGCCGCTTAGCTGTTTGATTTTCTTTAGGGTTGAGAAGGCCTAGAAAGGCAAGTTGTGGTTTTACCGATAGGGCTGTACAATGGAGGTTAGGGCGAAATTTTCCGAAAATTTAAAGTGTTAGAAAATTTTCAAATTTTTTGAAAATTTTAGTTAGTCGGAATGAATTAATATTTTAGTCGATATTAACTGGTTCAGATGAAACCAGAGATAAGAGGTAAATAGATAAATTTTTACCCAATAGATAGGGTCGTCTTCTAGCTTTAGCAATTTCGAGGACGAAATTATTTTAAGTGGGGAAGAATGTAATGACCCGCATTTTCAGCGTTATAATAATTAATTTATTTAATTATTTAAAAGGTGATTAAAAGGATTTAATGATCGTGGAATTAAATAATGGTGAATATTTAATTAAAATAATAAATTAAATAATATATTTAATTTTGAAATAATCAGAATTGGCTGAAATGGCGATATGGTGTGAACTGGATCATCTGTGATATTTAATTCAGTTGAGAATTGAATTAGAATAATGAATATATTATATAAATGAAGTTTGAATGTATAATTATATTATAATTAAAATCGAGCTTGAAATGGCGCTGCAGTTCGTAATTTGGCGATTTGAACTTCAATTGAATGTACAGGATTCATTTTAAGCCGGATTTCCGTGAAACAAGAAACGTGTGGAGCTGGTGGAGTATATCTTTCTGGTGGAAGAGAAAAATCGGGATTTTGTCGTGTAGATTTTTATTTATGTCCAAATCAAATTTTAGAAAAGTCGTTGTGAAATTCCTTTATAATTTATAAAGGAATTATTTATATTTTGAAAAGGAAATTCAATATAAATCGAATATCGGGCTGACCCAGATTTGAAATATCGAGTTAGAAATCCATACAGGATTATTCTAGAATTGTTTGGTATTCCACTGTGAATATAGACGTTAATATTTATTTATAAATATTTAATGTAATTATATTTAAATATATTTATATATTTAAAAGGGTTATTTGGGACTTTAAATATAGCCACTTTTGCAAACGAGGTCGGAATTCGATGAAACTAATTTTGTTGGATCCGCAATCTCAAATAGTTGTTAGATTTCCAGTTTCGTGATTTTTAGAGTCACTATGTGGTCGTACGGATTTTTAGAGTAAGAAACAGTCAGTATTTTGACGGTTAAAAATACACTGTGTGAGCATACGAAGTTGGAATTCGACGAAACCAGTTTTGCCGGGTTCGTAATGTCGAACTCTAGCTACATGTCCAGTTTCGTAATTTTTGGGTATTGTGTTTGATCGCACGAATTTTTAGAAAGCAAAAATAAATAAAAATAAAATATCTAAATAAAATGTGTGAACCTAACTAAGGCCACACGTCCCTTGTTCTCAGCCACACAAGAAAAATCTCATCCCTTATATAAACATCCTCCTAAGCCGCCACTCCTTTTCATTTCCTATTCACAGAAAAATCAAAAAAATAGCAAATTCTAAAATCAAAGAGAATCCAAGTAAAATTCTATAAATCCTGTAGTTAGTGTATTTGAAATCTATGGGATTTGCTCTTCAATTTGATATGAATATAGTGGGGTTCAGTGGTTTGTTGTGTCGCTGTGTTTTTACAGCGTTCCAAACTTATAAGCTAGCGTTCGAATTCATGGCTTTTGTGGTGATTATTTGTGGAATCGGAGGTTGTAGCTGAGTTTTTGATAGAAAGGAGTGGGGTTTGTGATTTCTTTTGGGGAGAATCGGCCATGGGAATGGATCGCGATTTCACTGTGTTGGCATGGAAGGTTGGAGTCGCATCTTCTATGATGCAACCGAGTTCAACAAAATTGGTATGACGAGGTGAAGATTTAGGTGTGGAGTTCGTTGGTGCAATCTGTGCTGAGTTCGGTGGTTTATGGGATGAGAATGTGATTTGTGAAGTTTGATAATGGCATGTAAAAGCTTTCATTTGAGTATCCCTAGAGGAAGAGGCGGGTGTAGGAGAAGAGGCCACGAGGGTGGGCTTGGAGAGGGTTATTGGGCCGGATAGAAGTAAATAAGGTAAAGGCCCATAGATTTAATAATTTATTTTTATTTTTAAATCTAAATAGTACGTCAACTTTAAAGAGTCGTAACTTTATCATATATTGTCAGAATTTTGAACCGTAAGTTGCGTTGAGATCGTATGTATGGTGGCTACGCACTGGGACTGACTGGAAGTGGATCGGTGCTCGTTTGAATTTGTGGCGAAATAAATTTTTTGATTCAAATCAAACAAACAGTTTATCGTTCTTTAACGATGAACTGCAAATGTGAGTAAAACTCACTAACTCTGAACAGTTCTATTTAGCGTATATTTAGAACTGATAAATGATGACTGATTGATGTTTGTTAACTGTTTGGTTGAGTTGTTTGTGTATTAATTGAAATCACAGAATAACAATATATATATAAAAATCGTTAATCGAATATTGATTCTGTTTAACATAATATTTTATATTCGTGTTGTTTAACATCTGTGATGCAGGGAAAGAGGTTGGAGGGGTCCAACTGAACTCCTCAATATTTATAATACTGTTCTGTTCATGTATTGTAATATATGATGTGATATATAATCTGTTTGATTATGTGTGTTTAAATGATATCGATCATTGTGGTTTGCTATTTCAAACATCATAAGAAGACCCTGGGATGTAAAAAGGAATATTTCAACATATATTGAAATAAAGGAATTTTATAAAATCAACCGATTTTATAAAAGGAAATAATTTGAAAATATTTATTTTGAAAATATTTATTTAGAAAATAAATAGGAGATTATAAAAGAGAATATCTATAAAGAGAATATTTATAAATAGAATATTTATAAATAAGATTTTATAAATGGGATATTTATAAATAGGAAATATGTTTAAGTAGAAATATTAGGAGGGGAAATCTTTATAAATGGAATATTTATAAAGTGAATTATTTATTTGGTAAATAAATAAGATAAGATAATGGATTATTTATTTGTAAAATAAATAGGATGAGATAAGGAGATATTTATTTGTATAAATAAATAGAATTAAAAGGAGATATTTATTTGTATAAATAAATAGAGTTAAAAGGTGATATTTATTTGTTAAATAAATAGAGTTAAAGGGAGTTATTCGAATATAGTTTATTCGAATAGAGTTTAAAAGAGTTAATAAGTTAAAGTTAACTATTTAGAGTTAATCAGTTAGAGTTAATCAGATAGAGTTAATCAAATAGAGTTAATCGAATATAGGTAAAGAAATAGAGTTAAACAAGATTAGAAACTGACTAGAGATTAGTTAAGTTAAATAGTTTTCTGAGTATCGATCTGATGTTGGTTTTGGCCTTCGGGGTTTATACTTAGAGAATTGTTCTCCTACTAGTTTACAATCAGGGACTGATAGTTGTGAAATGATAGTGATATGTAAATAAACAATGGAAATGTTTTCCAGTGTTAATAACATATATTTTCTAAACATAGAAAATAAGGAAATGTGAATATATATATGTATATATATATATGTTAAATGATGATTGATCGATATAATTTCCATTTGGAAATAATATCGTTGTTTGCACACCTGTTTTTCTTTGATGGTTAAATCACAGACTATCGAAGTTTTGACCATTTTAACGTTGTTAATATGGAGAGATCGGTTGGATTATTATCCAAAGAACCAATCTGTATTAGCATAAGCGTTGCGAATCATATATGCCAAAGATAATTGAAGGCGGAGTAAAATGCAAGGGCTATTGTATATGTCTTAGATAACTGTGCCTAAGATGGATATACTGAATAGTAACTTCAGTTCATCCTGTTCCTAGATTACTTGTATAGATGAATGTCTGACAGAGTATTTCCAGAAAGGTCACGTACATTGATTTCTTCAACCGTACCAAGAGTGGAAGCGGAGAAGGAAACTTCTTTAGCTAACACGTAATGTACTGTTGTAGACGTCAATTAGTGATTTTCGATGCATCTGACAATGTGGCATTCGAAGTGAATCTGATGTGATGATAAAGCGTAACCTCAAGCCTCATCAACCGGTAACTGACAGAAATCAGGCAGGTAGCATGGCTATGTAGGTCGCACCTATTAGGGTGTATAATCACCTGATCTAGAGTTTCATTTATTTCTAAAAATCTATTGTCGATACAGTCCCATTCGGGAAACGGTTGCTGATCCCAACCGTTGGTGATATACATTCAATACACTCAAGCGAAATGAGTGGTCGATCATGTATGGCCGGGTTGCAAGATGTTCTTGTTGAATCCAGTGTATTCCTCTCTAGAGGTACACTAGCGAAAGGTGGTTCCATACCTTGTCATAGTTGGAAATCCATTACCAAATACGTGCTTGCGGTTTTGATTGTATACTATAAATGTAGAATGTGTGATGAAAGCGTTTCTGCTAGATGATTATTATATTGTGGTTGATAGACATTATTATAATATCAAAAGGTTTTTGATATAAAGATATTTTGGATTCTCATAAGGGAAAAACCCGTTCCGTTATAGGGCGTGATCTTATGAGATATCGTTTAATGGCTCAAACTATTTTAAACTATTTTACTCACACCAGTCCCATGACTGACCCGGAGTTTATTTTGTTTTGTTTTCCCTAAACTCTTGGGTGCCCAATTTTGTACGGGCAGTCAAGTAGTCGAGATTTACAGATATACTTGAAGAGCTGGAGCAGAAGGCTTCAGGATCATATAGCTATAGTTTATTTCCATTGTGTTTTAAGTGTTGTACTTTGATAATGATGTATATTCAAGTATAGATGTATATTTTAAGTTATGTTATATATATTATATGTTATTCGTTCCGCTGTGAGGTTCGTGTTACTCTGATGTTGTGTTCTTCTTCTTCTATTCTAAGTTTCTATCTTATCTATCCTCACCCTCTAATTTCTTTCATTAATCATCCGGTATTTTCCACCCTTGTATGTCCGATATGTTTTGTATATCGGATAACCAAGGTCGTTAAAAACCCGGGTCTTTACATTTGTCGTGGTGACTATGACGTTAGGGAAGAGCAGTGGTTGTCGGTGGCTTCGATTGGATGCTTAATGCGGCTGCGGTGGAAGCGATTAAGGGTGGCAGCCATTCTCTGAAGTGATCGATTTGGGGAAAGGAAAAATGATTCTTTTTTCTGAAGAAAAAGAAAGAGGCGTGTGATTTTTATAAAGAAAGAAATTAGAGATAAGAACCATGTTCCATCGGTAGAGTAGGGTAGCACGTATTACAGAAGGTAGATTTGGCGGAAAAGTTACTGAGGAAGGTTAGATTTGGGGCCGCAACATATGGGAAAGATGTTTATTTGTTTATACCCCATAAAATTTAATCCTACCGCAGATTATCGCTATGTTGCGTTCTACTTCGTACCGCAAACACGACCTCTGAATGCAAGGAAAATTATACGTATCACTACGTCTTTGCATACCGGATCCAATAAAATTAATATGATTGTAATCCAACTCCGGTTTTATACAACATTATTTTTAAATTTAAATTATTTATAATTTCACTGATTTTATTCATTATGTACATCAAAACAACTCCGTTTGATTCCAATTTTGAAACGTTAACTTCAATCTCTTTATAGACACGAATACATACATATCCAAGCCAATTTCAGATATATTTCAACAAATAAATTTCCAATAACGTTTATAATTTGAATTCAACCATTTATATTTTCGATCGAATTTCAATCCAATTCAAATATCAATGTAATTCAATTCAAATATCCAACAATAAATTTTTGATTTCCAACCAACCATTCTGAATTAAATATGGAATCCAATTCAACTCAAAACAATATATTTGATTTTAAATTTCTAACCCCAGTATCAATATAAAATTGATTATCAAACAGTTAAATCTTTAATTAATTCCATTTCAAACTGTCCAAATTTCTAGGACGTTACATCTATTTTCAAAATTTACTTTCTTATATATATATATATATATATATTTTATAAACTTTAATAATAAACTCTAGATGGGTAAGTTAGATTTCGCGATTTAAATTCGAAGTTTAAAGATGTAAATTTATATAATGATATTTGAATAACGAATGAACTCATATTAAGTTATGAATTTGAATTGATATTAACTTTTAGTAAGAATGAATTTGAATTCGAATTGATTTAAAATATAAGAGATGAACTTGAAAATGTGAAATTGTTTTTTTAATTGAATTTCCAAATTAAGGAATGAATTTGATTTTTAATCAACGGAATGCAAATTTGAATGATTTGAATATTGAGAAATGAATTTGAATTGCGTAAATTGATGTTTAAATTGAAATTTATAATTGATAAGAATTTGAATTTGAATTGTGTAACGACCCGGAAATTTCGACAACTGGAATTGGAATTAATTAAAGATTTAATTTTTGATAATCCATTTTTATATTAATACTTGGGTTAGAAAATTTAAAATCAAATATATTGTTTGTGTATGAATTGAATTTAATATTTAATTCAGAATGGTTGGTGAAAATCAAATATTTGTTAGAATCGAATTTGATTGGACATTTGAATCGAATTTGAAATTCAATGGAAAAATATGAAATGTTGAATTTAAAATCAATAAACAAACAAATATATTTAATGTTGTATAAAACCCATAGTCGGATTATGACCGGCATAATTTTATCGGATCTAGAATGTGAAGATAGAACGGTATGTATAATGGTTGTCGTATTAACGGTATAAATATGGAGCATTTTGGGGTATTCGAGGTAGAGTTTAATATTAAAAATAAACGCAAGTAAACCCTTCGCCAGTTGATTTCGCGCAAATCTACCCTCTGAAAATATGAGCTACCCGATAATCTATCAATTGACGACGTTCTTATCCTCTTGAGTTTGCTCTATAAAAATCACTTCGCCTTCATCTTTCCGGGCAAGATCACTTCTTTTTCCAATTCACTGACGATGGCCTCCTGCGAAATTCAGATCCATAAGTAAAAATCAAAAATTTTCCTTCCACCAAATCGCGAAGCCCTTGGAAACCATCAAGCATTGCTCTTTCCCCTCGCCTTCTTCTGGAAAATGCACCGCCTCATGGTAACCGAGAAATCGCTATTCTCTAAAATCAATATCCCCTCCTCAAAACGAATTGATGCCTCTGCGTCTAATATCGATGTGTCATCGAACCTTCGCTGTTGTGCTAAGTCGTCACAAGTCACCAGTAATCGCTTCAGCGTTAGGCGCACCACCGTAAGGCTAGCGTCACCAGCAATCTAAGCTATTGGTTTTTGAAATTGCAAAGGTGAGTTTACCTCATGATGGATATTAATTCAAGTATTTAACCTCAGTATTTATTGAAATATAATAGTAAGTGGATTTGCTATATCCCCTATGTGGTGTACTCTCTGGTTGCTTGAATTTGAGAAAAACCCTTACCCAAAATTGTTTCTTAAACCTGATACTTTTACCATGCCCTTTTGTTGGACTGAGATGGTTAAATTGTTAGTACTGACGTGGAGTGCATACTATATAGTTTGTTGTCGTCCCGGCTTGATGTGCTATGCCTGTGATATGTTGTATAAAGCTTGAGTTGAGGTCTGTATCGCCGTTGGTTGTGTATTGGATGTTTGGTACCTCGAATTTGTTTATATGTGGCGGCTAATGTATATATGGTTATACATAGACATTGTCGTATGTATACACATATCGTTAGCATACATATACGCACACATACCTATGTTGCCTTGTACTTGAAACCGGCTCATGCCCGCTAAGAAGAGAAAAAAAATAGATAATCTAAAGCCTGTTTATTCATTTGTGAATAACCTGAAGCATGCTCAATTATCATGTTTGGGTGAGTTAATATATTTCACCATGTTCTTATTTTGTTGTCAACCAGTTCTATCATGCTTGAGCCCTTTCCATTATTTGTATGAACCAGCCAGCATTATGCCCTGTTTTTCTTGAATGTTTTGATACATGGTCATCCTGAGATTGAATATAAATGGAGAGTTCACGATTAGATGTGATAATCTGGTATGTTTTGGAAGTTGACATATATATACTGGACATTAAGAATGTTGACAGACTATATATATATATATATATATATATATATATATATATATATATATATATATATATATGGGTACTAGACTTGAGTATGCGGGCACTGAACTGAAATATGACATTTGAAGTGGTAGATGACTATTTAGAATGAAACAAGTTTAGTACTCTTTTGTTTTGAGAACTGGAAAACCATGCATTTAAATAATATGGCAAATGTATATAGTGGTAATGGAACATTCCATTTACAGTTTTGATGTGTTTAATAGAACCATGTTCACCCATTTGTTCACTTGGAAACATGATGTTCATTTGCCATTTGAAACATGGCACTCATTATTTTACCTAAAACCATGTTTACCCTTTTGTAAATGAAGTTGCCCGAAGTATACATTTATACTCATTCATGAATGGATACCTGCAGCGTACATTTACTCATTTTAAATAAGTTGTTTAAAGTATATATTTATATTCATTCATGATAATAAATGCCTGCAACCTTATAGTAAAAAAAATCCTGCGAATCCGTAGAATTGTTGTTCATTGCTGAATATTTGTAACAATGAGCATGTGATGGCTTGGCCAATTATATTTGGGCACTTATATATACACTTAACTTGTTATGTTCTTTGTTTTTCCCACTTAGTTATTTATCTTACATATTTTAATGCAAACCTACATATATGCCTGCATACATGTTTTATTAGTTAACAATATTTTTTTTTGGTAAAACCTGATAGTAATCTTTATAAATGGAACCACTCAGTTTGAGTTCCGAATGTATCATGTATTCCATAAATGAAATCTGATTTTTTTTGCTGGAAAAATGCTTGAAAAAGCAACGTTGCAGATAAGTGCTTCATTAGGCTTTGTTAGTGAATCAGAATACGAATTATATTGTTTTAGTGACATAATATTAAATATTGAAATAGATGTTTGGTTCCTAACATTGTCATCCCACCATTTGATTAGTTGTTGGACACTTCCTATTTGACATTTCTATATATTGTTTAGCCTACGATGTGCTGCCTCATCATTTCATGCGGAAAACACGTCGTTTCGCTACATAGCCATATGTTAACATGTTGATTTGCTCTTGTTATTTCCGACTTCTAGGATGCTGAGGTAATACACGTGTGCGTATATATACACATGCGTGTATATGCAAGCTCCTAAAATCACTTATGATATTGTTTATATTTAGTTGGGACGTTGAGGCGGTGTATGCGTATATGTAAATATATACACGTACACTCGCAAGCGCCAAGATTTTTCGTCCATGGAAATAGATAAAACCAATATGAGCAGTTACTACAACGGTTTATTTATATATGACATCCATGTTGGGATTAACTATTATATTTCAGTTTCTATTTAAGTTAAATTACTTGAACTATGATTAATCCTAACTCGAGTGTTTTGTGTTTTTGCATGAACTGCTCGGGTCAGATCCTAAGCGTTACAGATTTAGAGATTACAGCTTGGGATTCGAAGATTGACAAAACTGGGGATTTCGAAGATGCGCACTCTGAGGTTTCAAACCGTAACATTTTTCTTGTATTCAAATTGTTTCCAAATTCTACTGTATGTAGAAAAATTTTGTATTCCAAACTACTGGTTATAAATAAAAGTTTTATTCCGCTGTTCAAATACGGTGTTAATTATTTTATCCTGAGTTTTCTGTGTTGTTTCTGTGTTTTAAACTCTGTAAGCTAGATAACGATCCGTCGATTTGAACGTTTTAGACTAGTTTAATTACCATTTTGAAGCGGTCAAAAAAGGGGGGACATTACAAGTGGTATTAGAGCTTTGGTTTATTCAAAGCATATCTTATTGAGTTTGAAATAAGTGGAATCGACACTAGAAATAAAAAACGGATTTTGAAAATAAAAAGAGTTTTGGAAAATAAAGTAAATTATTTTGGAAAATTATTTTGGAAATATTAAGTATTTTGAAATTAATACAGCGGAAGGAAAGAAAAATTTTAAAATTTAATTTTTGTTCGGAATCCCCAGTCTTCGGATCCAGGCTTGTGAGTGCTAATCTTCGATAAGGTCCCCCTACCTTAGATTTGAATATTGAATCCATCGTCTAATGGAATTTAAGGAAGATAAGTATAAGAGAGTTGACGAATAAATTTATGTAATTATGTGTTTTAGTAATCAAGGATAATTGAAATTGATTGGAATTTAGATTGGAAAAGGAAATTTAAAAATCGTTTCAAGAAAGAAACGATGTATTTGTTTTGATATTCGCAATGTGAATTAATGAAAATAAAATCGAAAAAGATAATATTTGGAATTCGTCTATGTCAAAATGGATTAAAAATTATTTAGATTATACAGGACGTGGCAAGATAAATTATAATTGGGTTCGAACCAATAATGTGGGGTCGAATATATGGATTTGATAAGGAAATATCAACTTGTTAATTAATTAACATGAAGTGAATTGGAAACAAGAACGATAAATGAAGTGATATATGAATAAGGATTGTGAAGAGATTAAATGAAATCAAAATTAATTTGATATGACGAGTTCAGATTTTAGGAAGGAAATAATATTTACTCTTTAGAAGTAAATTACGTTGAAAGCAAAAATGTTGCAAATGAGATTGTGGATAAAGGAAATGGAGTCGACTAGGATAGTAAGATTATTCTGAAGTTCAGAATATAAAGGGGAGATTTTTCTAAAGTTCGGAATATGGTATCGAGTAACAGATTATTCAAAGGAAGTTTATTTATGGGAGACAATTATGTCAAATTCTAGGAAATTTCTATTTACTTTCCGCTTTAATTTAAAATTTAATATATTATTAATAAATTGGTTATTCAGATTAATAATAAAGTATATTTTAAAGTTAAAAATCCTGAAGACGTGAATTATTATAATCAGCAATTTTTGTAAAGGAAATGAATTCTAAATTTAAAATCAGGAATTTCAAGGATAAATATTTTGGTGTTTGAAGTAATGAATTTTATATGTATCAAAGTTAATAATGTTGTTCAGTTAAGGTCTGAGAGGTAAATATACCCCAACTTGATTGACTTCATTGTTGACTAAGAAATGGTTAAGGTTCGATAGCAAGAATGATTAAGTGAAGTAAAGAGGATGAGTATAGCGACGTTTTATTTAATATATGTTTTAATTCAAATAACGTATGTAAAAATGTTTTCCCTTGAGAATAAAGTGTATTTTTTATATAAAAATAAAAACTGGTGAATGTTTGGAAATGTTTTCCAATGATAATAAGTGATTTTCTTCAAATATCATGATTGGAAATGTTATTCAAAAAGATCGTGAGAGGCTTAACAAGTTTTGATAGACCAAAATGGTAAGAACTGAAGAACAAAAAGCCGTACACCAAGAACGAAGGGCGACGTAACGTGAAAGAAGTGGATTCGTAAATTGAATTCAAGGATTGCATAAGAAATGATTTTATATGAATATATGAAATGAAATTAAGTAAATTAGAAACTGACTGGAGATTAGTCAAGTTGAATAATGACTTTCTGAGTGTTGATCTGATGTTGGTTTCAGCCGTCGGGGTTGATACTTTGGAAGTTGTTCGCTTGTTAATCTACGGTCGAAGAATCTAAATATGGAGGAGTAAAAATTCGTGAATGGAAACTTGATATAAAAATGTAAAATTTTGAAATTTTGAGAATATAAAAATTTGAAAAAGGCAATGAACTTGATAACGGGGAAATTGAAAGAGATTTTGGTTTATCACCAATCGATTCATAAATCTAAGTTTAAAGGATATTAAATATCTGAATTGGTAAAGAGATCAAATTGAAATTTTTAAATTTGAATGGAAACTTGAGGATATTCGATTTGAGATATTGGATATAGGAGTTTTGGAAATATAAATATGAATACATCGAATCCGGAAAACATTGATTTTGAAAGTAATGAATTGAGATAAATTTTATATAACAAAATTTATATAAGAATGAGATGCGATGTTTGGAAATATGATTTGAAAAGTAGATCTAATGTAAGTTGACATAAGTATGGTTTGGGAGGATTTTGAAATGAAATACTATATGTATATAGTATTATATGTTTTTAAAGCAAAATAAGGGAAGTACCATCCTTCTCCTTTGAATTTCGAGCTTAGCTGAAATATGCTGCTGGTGGCAGTAAGTTGTCCGGACATAAAACTCATGAGTTGCCATTGAGCACGACTGCTAGCGAAATTCGCAGGGCTGTAGATAGCCTACGGCGGTCGGATGTTTCCTGAGGGAATCAGGCGTAACCATTGTGATCGCTGCGATCTAGGGGCGTTGGAATTCGACCGTGTAGCAAAACTCGCAGGGCTGTGATAGCCTACGGTGGACGAATGTTTCTTGGGGGAACCAAGCGTAACCATTGTGATCGCTGCGATCTACAATCGAATTATAAGGGCGTAATCCGCAGAGCTGTGAAAGCTTACGGGTATGGATGTTTCCTGGGGGACCCAGGCGTAACCATTGCGTACCAGCGGTCCACTGATATATCTTAGTGATAGTGAGCCACCTGTTTAATGCAGCAGTTTGTCTTCGTGACATGATTTGTCTTCGTGACATGATTTTTCTTCGTGATTTGATTCGTCCTCATGACTTGATATATTTTCATAATTCTGTGATTTGTTTTTGTGACCTGAGATAGAGCAATCAACGCTTAGTGACCTCAGATATTTTCTAATTCTTAAATATTTTCTCCATTGATATGTCCATGACGAAATTCGCAGGGAAGTGATTTCCTATGGATACGGATATTTTTTGGGGGATCCAGACGAAACCATTGTGTATCTGCGATTCATGAGCAATCATCATATCACTATCACATTGGTACATTCCGTATTTGTTTTTAGAAAGGATTTTTGAAGTATTTTCACTGGGGGTTGAAGCAAGGATATTTAGTACTTGAAGATTTTAGTCGTACGCCTGGCCAGCGTATGCCTAACGTCTGTGAGAACGACAATATACTTGTCAAACTTCGAGTTATCATGTATTTTCAAAACAATAATTTAAATAAGTTAAGAAGAGAGGTTTACGAATTATTTTCAATTATATACAAATATTTTCTACATGAAATTCGTATTATAAAAGATTTTGGATCTTGGAAAATTTTCAATTTGTAACTTGAAGAAGAAATGATAATTACACTCTTCAATGAGGAGAAGATTAAATAGATTGAATATATGGAGATGTGGTTGAATTTGTGAAACGACGATAAGTAAATATTGGGAGAAGGGATTAATTTGGAAAGAATTTGATATTTTTTCGAGTTAATTGGATATGATGACTAAACAAAGAGGATCGATGATTTAAATATCGATATTTCATGTAGTTATGGAAAAATTCACACAAATATGAAATTTGAAGTATACATTGGGTACAAGTCTGGAAATCTCTCCTTTTCGGTGACGAAAAGTTTTAAAGGGGGGGGGGGGGAGATTGTAACGACCCAGAAATTTCGACAACTGGAATTGGAATTAATTAAAGTTTTAATTTTTGATAATCCATTTTTATATTGATACTTGGGTTAGAAAATTTAAAATCAAATATATTGTTTGTGTATGAATTGAATTTAATATTTAATTCAGAATGGTTGATAAAAATCAAATATTTGTTTGAATCGAATTTGATTGGACATTTGAATCGAATTTGAAATTCAATGGAAAAATATGAAATGTTGAATTTAAAATAAATAAACAAACAAATATATATAATGTTGTATAAAACCCGGAGTCGGATTATGACCGGCATAATTTTATCGGATCTAGAATGTGAAGACAGAACGGTACGTATAATGGTTGTCGCGTTAACGGTATAAATATGGAGCATTTTGGGGTATTCGAGGTAGAGTTTAATATTAAAAATAAACGCAAGTAAACCCTTCACCAGTTGATTTCGCGCAGATCTACCCCCTGAAAATATGAGCTACCCTATAATCTATCAATTCACGTCATTCTTATCCTCCTGAGTTTGCTCTATAAAAATCACTTCGCCCTCATCTTTCTGGGTAAGATCACTTCTTTTTCCAATTCACTGACGATGGCCTCTTGCGAAATTCAGATCCATAAGTAAAAATCAAAATTTTTCCTTTCACCAAATCGCGAAGCCATTGGAAGCCATCAAGCGTTGCTCTTTCCCCTCGCCTTCTTCTAGAAAATGTGTCGCCTCATGGCAACCGAGAAATCGCTATTCTCTAAAATCAATATCCCCTCCTCAAAACAAATTGAAGCCACTACGTCTAAAATCAATGTGTCATCGAACCTTCGCTGTTGTGCTAAGTCGTCGCAAGTCACCAGTAATCGCTTCAGCGTTAGGCGCACCACAATAAGGCTAGCGTCACCAACAATCTAAGTTATTGGTTTCCGAAATTGCAAAGGTGAGTTTACCTCACGGTGGATTTTAATTCAGGTATTTAATCTCAGTATTTATTGTAATATAATAGTAAGTGGATTTGCTATATCCCTTAAGTGGTGTATGTGGTGTACTCTCTGGTTGCTTGAATTTGAGAAAAACCCTTACCCAAATCTGTTTCTTAAACCTGATACTTTTACCGTGCTCTTTTGTTGGATTGAAATGGTTAAATTGTTAGTACTGACGTGGAGTGCATATGTAACACCCCACGTCCATTAATGTCACTCACAAAGGGAATGCATTAACTTCCATGGAGGTTATAAGTGAATATAGAACAGAAAAATTACAACAAGACAGATAATAAATAGTACTTGGAAATCTAAAACTTCATTTTATTGCAGCGGAAATTAAACATGTTTGTTACAGCATAAAACCATAGATCATAACCAAGTACAATATCCATCTTCATAAAAACAAAATACATAATCCCATTACATAAATAGCCATTAAAAAGATAACAAGCTGGACTTTACTTCAACGGTCCAAGCTTTCCAAAGAGAGATGAAGCAATTCAATCAAACTCCACTAGAGCTGGGCCCAACCTGAGGACCTGGAGGGGGAAAAAGGATAGAAATAGAGGGGGTCAGACATGAAGTCTGGCGAGTATGATAATTCTAACAATACTATTATCAAAATAACTAGACTAAGGCATAAGCTGGAAGACAAGTAAATGTCTATGAACTCTTAGGAAGATAAAGATAGCGTTTAAGATAACGTTAAAGATAACGGTAAAGGCACACCTAATTACTAACGAATGATTACTACACTGCACCGCACATTACTACACTGCACCACACCAGTCACCCTAAAGGTTGATCCCACTTGCTTCACACAGAAACATATAAATAGCCTTACGTACCCCTAGCTGACTACATAGGTGTCGTCTGCCGCTATCTCCACTAGGTGTACCCCACTACCCACTTTCGATCGGCTCCCTACTCGTAGATACCCTTGTTGGCCCCACAGTGGGGTGTATCACTCCCCTAAAGTTGCAACCCGATACAACTAAGAATGCACGGCTTATACCTACACGATGCAACAACGTCTTACCTACCAGCCCGGGTCCACACACGCATATGAAACCCGTTGGACTTGCGTTGCCACCGCTCCCCGTTTTGGCCTCTTATAGTCAAGCCCAGTATGCGTGTCCCGTCCTCGACTTGGGTCGAGCCCACAAAGATACGTTTGGGATACTGGTCGAAATGGGCCCCCACAAGCTACCCACCTAAGCTTGTCACTAGTATATCCCACTTAACCCTCTTAGTCATGTTCATTTACATGTGTGTTTGGTTAAGTCTTACTAATCGTATTTCACATACCACTAAGGGCACCCCCTAGATTCCTCATGCCACCCAAGGCACCTACTTAACCCCCATGTCCCACCTTACATGTTTATCTCGTTAAGTATTTCTTAATTCATTCGGGCCATAACCTCACAAAGACCTCTCACATTAGACTGGCATTTATGGCAGCTGGATTTGCCGGGCGGGTCCGGGCAGTCTTACACCATTAAAAAGTCAAACCTCGTGTCTTTACAACCGTTATGCTTTAGTTTAGGCCTAGGACCTCTCACATTGGGCTGACATTTGTGACCACTGGATTTGCCGGGCGGGTCCGGGCAGGTTTACGTCACAAACGAGTCCAACCTCGTGTCCTAAGCATTGATTAACCCTTAAAATCTTTTACCCCAGTTTTAATAATTCCCTATTCAAATTATTAATTAAGTCAACTTTTAATGATGTCCATAATTGACTCAATTATGGCCATCCACTTATGGCATGCAAAATCATATCAATTGCACCCCAACTTTTTAATATTAAATCCTTAATATTACCCCTACCCCACGTTTATACGTTCGCTTATTCAACGCATAATATAGGCTAGACTTGTATAGTCTAACACCTAGCACAAAGATAAATTATCACAACATATAGACAATTAAAATAAATCTAATCATAACAGGGGTGAAACTTGCATAAACTACACATGTTAAGGATCAAAAGGTGTCAACTTGTTAAATGTCTCAATTTACATGATATGATCATAACCCAAATCTATACATAAACTTGCATATGGGATTTTTAGGCAACATAATGATGGTGTGAACTAGCATAGGATATCACATATGTCATAGCATAATTCTAGATGTCATAATAGATGTCTTGGAATATGTTCATAACTTTTCTAATCAATCTAACTTGCATATGTGACTTGTCATATAGATCAACATAACCCAAACATGATGATTTAATTAATATGAACTAACTAGCATAGATGGTAACATCATGGCCTTTTTAACATGTATGATTCATCACAACTTAGCATAGAAACTTTCAACATACATAACATCATCATAGCATGATTTACAACATATAAGATATCATCATCACATAACATTGGATTTACAGTATACATGATAGCAAAAGGGGTTTACAACAACATATATGATAATTCACATCATCTACTCATAATCCATTCATAACTCAACCTAATTAAAATGATAATAATCTTGTTAAGATCATCATACTCACAATTTAGAGAAGAAAAGAGAGAGTTTTGCTTTGCTTTAGGGTTGAGAGAATTAGAATTGAATTTTCTTTTCTTCTTTCTTAGTTGGCGGCGGCTCCATTGACTTCCATTGCGATGGTATGATGGTAACTATTCTATTTTAATTAGGTTTAGGGTTAGCATTAGGATGTATTTATAGGTGTAGGAAGTTATTTAGGACCATTAGACTAACCCTGAACCATGAGAACCAATCAAATGCAAAATCTACATTTGAGCGAATCGGCCCACGGGTTGACAGCCAAACACCCTGGATTAACCCCTAGTCGACCCAGCGGGGCTTGGGTCGACCTCAAAAATGGGCCAGTTCGGTTATTCCCCCTCCCAATTCGTTGTTTTGAACTTTTTCGCATATTTATTTTTTTAATTTTTAATTTATATATATATATATCAATATATATATATATATTTTTCTGCGCAACCCATTTCACTTAATTCTTTTCTAAAAATTAAGTATACTTTAATTTGTGAATTTTAATGTTATAAAATTACGGGGTGTTACATTCTCCCCTCCTTAAAGGATTTCGTCACCGAAATCTCCAAGTCAAGAAGAATGTATATCCTAACATCCAAATAACCATCTACTCAACCATCAAACACAGGCATCCATTGTCCTTATAGATTTCTAATGCTTTCATGTTTAAATGCACAATGTGTGTATATGTCCATATCTAATGCAAAATTAGGCGGTCTACTGATTCAGTCGACCTCCTTAGTGCAATTCATGATAGTGCCATGCGTCCAATATGTATTCAAAAGATTCCTAATGATACATATTAATTCTATCTGCGTGCACAACCATCCACCCGAATGCAGCAACTATATGATAATACAACCATTATACATCCATTTTACTAAATACGGCCATTTATATGCAATATGCAGTATGAAGTGACTGAGCCGATCTAGTGCCTAATAGTGTGTGTGTATGCATCCACGGGCAACCACTAGCAAACACTTGCATCCACTTTGCATCCATCATACATAACATGTCTCAAACACATGTTTCAACCATAGGATTATCCTAACTAAAGGTCAAATATACTAGCGAGAGGATATACTAAAGATAAGATAAGTACAAGTTAAGCGATAAAGGAGAAATTAAAAGACATACCCTCAAAAAGAAAAGGGTATCGTGAACGCATCTTCTCTTCTGTCTCCCAAGTAGCGTTGCTCTCATCATCTCCCCATTGCACTTTGACTAGTTTGACCTCTCGATTCCTCAACCTCTTGATCTCCGACCCAAGAATGCGCGTAGGAGCTCGTCGAATTGTCGCATCATGCTCTATCTCCACCACTCTAAGAAACCTCGGCTCTACCACTTCCGCGGTCTCGTGCAAGCACTTCCTCAAATGTGACACATGGAATACGTCGTGTACACCACTAAGTCTCTCGGGCAACTCCACTCTATACGCCATTTGCCCAATCTTCTCCTTAATAGGAAACGGTCCTACGAACCTTGGTGCTAATTTCCCAACGGACCCAAAGCGAACAACGTTTCGTAATGGAGACACTTTGACAAAGACCATGTCCCCAACCTCAAATTCAAGATCCGTCCTTCTCCTATCCGCATATGATTTCTGCCTATCTTGCGCTGCTTTCATCCTCCTTCGAATCAAGTCGATCTTCTCCGAAGTCTCTCTAATCATATCGGGCCGAAGTAAGATCTTATCGGTAGATTCCCACCAACATGTAGGCGAACGACACGGCCGTCCATAAAGAGCTTCGAATGGTGCCATACCAATGCTAGACTGAAAGATGTTATTATATGCGAACTCCATTAACGGAAGATGCTCTTCCCATGTACCCCCAAAGTCTAGGATATATACCCTCAAAAGATCCTCTAGAATGCGATTCACCCTCTCGGTCTGGCCGTCCGTCTGAGGATGATATGCGGTGCTCAAACATAACTGAGTCCCTACCGCCTCTTGTAAGCTTCTCCGAAATTCGCTAGTGAAAATAGGATCGCGGTAGCTCACTATGCTAGAAGGATGTGACGGCAAGGAATTTCGCTCGGTCCGAACCAGTCGCTAAACCGATCCAGGCCGTTCGAAACGCCCTATCGTTTGAGAACACGACAAATCAGAAAGCATACAGAAGAACATTTCATTGTATATTACAACAATGCATCAGATTACAAGAATATACAGAGTATAAACGAATAAATATTACACAGAAATAACAGAGATTTAAATTACATTTAAATACAACGCAGCGGAAAAATAATAATATACACAACTAGAATGAGATATACGGATACAAAGCTTTCCGGATATCGTTCCAGCTGTAAACCAGGATCCTGTGAATATAAATCTGCAAAACCGAAACTACTAGCTGCCCGTGTCAAAAATAGGGGCACCCAGAGTTTAGGTTAAAACAATAAACTCCAGGTCAGTCATGGGACTGGTGTGAGAACTAAAACAGTTTTTAATCTTTATTTTCAAAGGTAAATCAAGGGACCACGCCGTATAACACGGAACGGGTTTCCTCCCAAGAATACCAGTGCATAAAACAAACAGCGCGATGCTAAATAAAGAAAAATGAAGCTGTTATAAGACCCAGGTCCTATCACACAATGCAACGCAAGCCGGGGGATAGGGTTTTTACCTTATAACAGCCAAAGAATGCTTGATACGTTTAAAACAAATCATTTGATACTACTATAAGTGCATAGTGTATAAAACAACTTCAAATCATAAGTATCAATCCTAGGCGGCATGAATGCCCCATACCACTATGTCGCCATATATAGGTTTACAACTAAAACCGCAAGATCACGTATTTGGAAATTGGATTTCCGTCTATGAACCGAGGCAAAAGATAGTCCTCAACCGATTTCGAGACGCTCTAGCCCGCCCCTCGGGACCCAGACTCAGGTGGGCCCTTGGATCCTCAGGGCCAGTCCACCGATGTGGATTAAACTTAAACCCTGGACATGCATTTCCCCGCCCTATGGGGCGTAAACGAGCCAACTAAATGACTCCATCGGTTCGAGAACGACCGATCAATCCGAGGCGCCTCGCAACAGCAACAACCACATAAGTCAAACTCGTCAGGGCGTGTAAAACCACTGACGCCACTTCTAGCTAGAAAGAAACGCATGCCCTCCCTGACGTCCTCTCCCGTTTTTGGTTCATACCGGGTGTGAAACACGCGAAGGAAACGTTACACAAAGCTACGCCACAAAGGCCTTGCTTTGATCATCACCACAAGACTTTGCTTTTCAACAGAAGCCTCGATCAATTGCCACTTAGGCATGCCACACAGGCAATTCACTCCATGCGTTTAATATCCACCAATATATAACCCCTGAGCTCGTACGTCTCAGAGAAGGGCGTTAAGCAAGAGAATAAATTCTCCGCCGCCAAGCAGATATATATTTAATAGAAATCAATCACACAGACTAAAATCCAATGTCAGACACACAGTCCATTTACAAGTCCGTTCTGGGTCTGAACGAAACCGGAGGCACCTAGTACCCCGCATATCCATCGATCTCCAAGTACGTCTGGACGATCACTAACTGTTTCCATCTTCTTGGGTGTACAGCCCAATCAAGATCATCAGTTATCACCCAAACGACGTGAAGACCTCCGGTCTTCGACCATCGTCTTCATCTTCGACTTATCGTCGTATCAGTTATTCAGAATGGGATAAACCCGGTCTTTCCGAATAACTCGCGTATATTTAAATAAGTGTTACACAAACACAACATACGCCTCATTCCAATTCATTAGTCACTAACCGTAAATTAATCAAGAGAATAATTCCCCAAATATTAACCCCGAAGGCCGAAACCAACATCAGATCAATATCCAGAAAACCATTCTGCTTGGCCAACCGACAGTTAGTTTCTAAATTTCACATTCATAGGGAAATGTTCCCATTAATTTTATCCAAGATAAATTTCTTGAATTTATTCTTCTTTTGAATTTCGATTCAACTAGTCGAGATTAACGAACCTTACCGAAGTAATCATTGGTTTTAATTTCCCAATCCCAACCTATTTATCCCATGAAGTAAAACTGGTAATACTTCATATCTAACACCACAGTGTTATCGGTAAATTCAATTACCATTTCACGTTCAAATCTAATTAAAGATTTAACTATCGCCTGGAGCAAAACTGGTGATACTCCATTTCGATTATTTCAATCTAATTAAAGATTCATTAAAACTCCACTTAGTTTTAATCTGTGACTGGGTTAAAGAATCAGTGCCATTTAAAACACGGTTCACGATAAACCCGAAATCACATCACATTTCAATCAGTCCCTAATTATAAATTAGCAAGTGAGCAATTCCCTAAGTATTAATCCCGAAGGCCGAAACCAACATCAGATCAATGCCTCGGAAACTATTCAACTTAACTAATCTCCAGTTAGTTTCTGATTTTCTTAACTCCTTTAGGTCTAAGAACTGTATTATTGAAGATACCGTTCACGACAACCCAAAATCACATTTCATTAATGATCGGGTTAAAGAACGAGTGTTATTTAAAACACTGTCCACGATAAACCCAAAAATCAATATCGATTCAATTCCAATTAAATATTATTTAATTGGTACACTTCATTAAATCTAAATAAAAGATTTAATCTTTTCTCAACTGGGTTCAAGAACAGTGTTAGTGAAGACACCATTCACGACAAACCCAAATCACATTTGATATCAAATACAAGGCTCTGAATAGAAAATATCCCGGCTTATATTCAACATCAAATTCTACGATTAACAAATGTCGTATTGGAAATAACGATATAAATATATATCTTTCAAATTTCCATAATAACATCTGTATAATCACGAATTCCAACATCGAAATATTCCGAAGACAATTTCGATTCAAATCCACTCCAATGCAATCATTGGATATTCTGGTTATTTTTAAAACCCTTTTTCTAATTCAATTTATTTATTTAAAAATAAATAGAATTATAATTCTAGTTCAAAACTAGTTCATTTCGATAAAAACCTATTTTTATCCTTTCAAATATGGAGTTTTTCATCCCAATTCTTTCTAAATCATTTCTTATGATTTTACACAAATTATTACTATTTTTAATAATTTTATCAAGGCCCGTACAGTCGATTTCCATCAACGGCCATCGAACTGCACTTACAGCGACCTTTTTCGAATTTGATTTGGACGTATCTCCAAATCCAACCGTTAGATTTCAAATTTCTAACATTCATTAGAAAGCTCTTTTCGATACGAACCCAACGGTTCCGATTTTAGGAGAATCCGACGGTCGGATCTCCCGCAATGTCCGTTTGAAATAAATGGTCGAAATTCACGAACTGCCGCGGCGCGGCGCGTTCTATTCAGGCCATTATATTATATATATAATATATATAATATATACTTCGTCGATTTCTATTTAAAACGAATTATATAAATAGTTTTAAATTCGTTTCAAAAGCAATTTCAACTTTCTATTTCAATTCAAAGCAAAATTGAATTCTTCTTTATAAATTCGTTTTAAAATTCATTTCTATTCAATTCGAATTTCAATTCAATTTGAATTCATTTCAAAATCGTTTTCAATTCAATTCATTTCGAAATCGTTTTCAATTCAATTCATTTCGAAACCGTTTTCAATTCAATTCAATTCATTTCGAAACCGTTTTCAATTCAATTCATTTCGAAATCGTTTTCAATTCAATTCAATTCATTTCGAAACCGTTTTCAATTCAATTCATTTCGAAACCGTTTTCAATTCAATTCAATTCATTTCGAAACCGTTTTCAATTCAATTCATTTCGAAATCGTTATATATTCAATTCATTTCGAAACCGTTATATATTCAATTCATTTCGAAATCAATAAAATCGATATAAATATCGATTCACGTCAAAATGGCGTCAATCTAATCAACACGGCTTCATAAATTTCTATTTTCAAAATAGTTGTTATTATCAAAATATTTCGTTCAACACATGACCAATCTCAATAGATGAGTACTGTCAACACATGAACTTTTATTTTATAATATTCTTTATTTTTCAAATTGGAATGAGGCCCAATCAATTACCATATAAAGTTAATTAGATGGATTTTCATACAACACATGTATATCATAGCATTGAAAAATAATCAACCATCAACCAAAGTGCACTACACTGTATAAGCATCAAATATAAATATCTAACGCTTATAACAGCCTGTCAATCCATCGATCGACATATTTAATCAATCAGGATGAGTGAACTGCATATTTCATCCTAACACCCGTGTGGGGTTTCAAACAATCAAACACAGATTTTTATTCGTGCAGTTGGGCGATGTGTAAAATTTATCGACCCAATCAATGTCCTTCAAATAAGTGTACATAAACAAACCGTCTGGTTTGTAAATGAATATTTATTTATTCACATTCACGTTAAAAATTATATTTTTAACGATAAAACATTTTATTTCAACCTATGAATTTCTATTCAATTCATTTATTCAATAAAATGATATTTTTATTTTTCTAACATATTTTAGAAAATTTCGGCGGCATAACGACACGATACTAGAAACGGGACAAGGCCTAGCCTTATCCCCAGTCTAGTGAAGGCCCACGCCATTCACACATCAATCAAATTCACTTTCGTTATGCAAACCACAAAATTTGGAGTAAGGGTCTAACCTAGCCTTACTCCTTCGCCTTATAACGGCGCACGTCTAATCCTAATCAATTTATCGATTCGATTCGATTTTTCACACCACAAACCACATTCAAAACAATATCGCAATCAATCACCAAACAGTCAAACAAACAAGTCCATGGTCTGTGGACGATTGTGTCGGGTGCTACTAAGCACCGTCTGCATCCTAGTATATATATATAACTAGAAAAGAAATTGAAAGGTGAGAAATTCTCACATATAGCTATCCTAGCTCCACGGCTCTTCATTTGCAGAAGTCTTCGTCGTTTCGCCTTTTTTGCCACCTTCGTTGCTGCTTTCACTACATACGTAAAAATCACATTTTTACCTCGCTATTCCATATATAAAAATCGAATTTTTAGTTCAAAGTTCAATATATAAAAATCGAATTTTTAGTTCAAAGTTCAATATATAAAAATCGAATTTTTAGTTCAAAGTTCAATATATAAAAATCGAATTTTTATTTCAAAGTTCAATATATAAAAATCGAATTTTTATATCGCTACTCATATCAAAATATCGTCTTTTCATATTTAAACATATTGCCTTCTCATATTTAAAAATATGGTCTTTTCTATTCTAAAAATCTGATCTTTCTAACCCAGTTCAAATCTTTTTCCTTTTAAAGTTTTTACTTTTAAACAAAAATCAGTTTTTACTTTTAAAACAAAAATCAGTTTTTATTATTTTATAAAATCAGTTTTTATTATTAAAACTAAATCAGTTTTTCTTTTTTTTAAAACCAAATCAGTTTTTATTATTTTAAAACCAAATCAGTTTTTATCTTTTTAAAATCATCTCAGATTTAAAGTAAAACAAGAAAATCAGTGAATAAATGAAAGTAAATAATAAAAAAAAAAACTTACGGGTTTTCTTGTAGGGGGGGGGGGGCAGGCTAATCGGTCGATGGCGGAGCTCAGGGCAGCGGAGGGGAGCGGCGTAGGCCAAGGCGGTGGGTGCGTGGGCGGAGGGGGATCGGGGGTTGTCGGCGTTCGCGCTAGGCGGGGTTCGACGAGGTCGTTGGGGCCAGGGAGGGGTCGCGGAGGAGAGGGGAGGGCTGAGGGGAGAGGCGCACGTAGGTGGAGATGGAGGCGGCGGCGACGATGGCTACGGGGGGGGGGGGCGATCGCGATTTCGATCTGCTTTTTTTTTTTTTTCTTTCCTGTAAAGTGAAATCGGGGGGGGGGGGGGTAGAAGAAAGATAAAGGGGAGGGAATTTAAAAATATTATTTATTTATTTATTTATTTATTTTATTTAAAGTTGACTTTTACCCAGGACCACGAAACGAGGCCCAACGCCTGACGCCCATAGCGTTTCACCCCCATTCCGAACCCAAGGGGATATGTATCGCAAGCTGATTCGATAGTTACAATCAGTTTCCGTTGAATCTACATTTAAATCACTATATTGAATTTTAAACGTACATTTCAAATTACCGGGGTCACATACTTACTAGAAAAATTCCAGAAAAATATTTTCTAGCTTCGTATTGACGATACGGTCCTAACAAAACTAGTTTCGTCGAATTCTGAGACCGTTTGAAAAATGGCCAATTTCCAGTCGATTAAAATCAACTGAAACTGGTCAAACGCGTTTTCCTTTGCCACGCTCACATATTGATTCGAAAAATTATGAAATTTGGAATCTAGCAATAACTTTACATCCCGGACCCAACAAAACTGGTTTCGTCGAAATCCGAGGTCATTTGCAAAATGTCCATTTTTAAGGGCCTGAATTCCATAGCGACTATTCCGAATTTTCAACTGGACATATCTTTTGATTCTTGCTACGAAATTTTGATCTTCCGGATTCGTTGGAAAGATATTCACTATTAGATTCCATTATTTTTGGTTTCACTAAAATCCGGATTGTTTTGCACCCGGTACATTCAATTGAAGTTTGAAATCGAATTATCGAACTACCGCGCCATTTTCAATTCTATTTATATTTATATAAATATTTATATTCTAACGACGACGCGTATAATATATACGTTCGAATTATATTCAAAATAAATTTCTCGTCGATATTATTTAAAATAATCCATTTCAAATAATCAAAATTCGCTAAAATTGCCAAAATAAAAATTTTAAACTGGCCCAGATTTTACGGGTTGTTACAATCTCCCCCACTTAAAACTTTTCGTCCCCGAAAAGGAACAAAGTCGAAAGTGGTTTGATTAATCAGCCCTACGCTCGATCTGGCTTCCATTCTCCAACTCTTTAGTTTCTGAGAATTTTCAAAACTTGAAAAATTTGGCTAACACCCTAAATTTTCGAAAAATTTCGCCATAACCTCCCCTGCAATGGGAGCATCGGGGAATTTCAAATAGCTTCCCCGGTCCTTCAGATCTCAAAAAGAAAAAGAAAAAGCCAAGCGGCTAGCCAATAGGCTCACAAAATCATCATCACCCAAACAAAACAGGAAATTATGTAGTAAACATGTACCTATTTGTCGGGCAAACAAATTTTATTCTCTGCTCTAGCCTCCTTGCTATGACCTGTTCAATGATATATATGTATATGCAAGCAAATGCAACCGATTTTCAATACAATTCAATATTTGATCAAATTAGGCATAATGGTTCAAAATTAGCAAACAAATGAACAAACAACACAAACATCAATCAATTAGTGAATTAGAGTTTTAAATTGATAATTTTGATACATATAAAAAAATCATGTTTTTGATGCCAATTCACAACAATGTGTTCTAGCTATATAAGATTTGGTTCTCACACCAGTCTAATGGAAATATATAGAAAACACACCTTCAAAACACGAACATAAATACTGATGATGCACGTGCTATCATCAGTACCATCTCCGGGCGACTAGAGTGTGATTCTATATCTATCCAATATATTAAAACTTCGAATACACGCGGATCAGACGTATACGCAAAATCTATATATACTGGATTGTCCACATCAATATAAATAATCAAATACGAATAATTGATTTAAATTTTCAAAACAAAATTTGTTTTTATTTGAAAAATATACTCTTCACACTCGTTCTAGGATACTACTGATCCCATCTCTAACGAGTCATTCCCATTGGATATCACTAATCCAATATCTGATGAATTCTTTCGCATGGTTCTAATGTGCCTTGTTCTCTAAGCTTTGTAAACCAAAGCTCTGATACCAACTGTGACGGCAAGGAATTTCGCTCGGTCCGAACCAGTCGCTAAACCGATCCAGGCCGTTCGAAACGCCCTATCGTTTGAGAACACGACAAATCAGAAAGCATACAGAAGAACATTTCATTGTATATTACAACAATGCATCAGATTACAAGAATATACAGAGTATAAACGAATAAATATTACACAGAAATAACAGAGATTTAAATTACATTTAAATACAACGCAGCGGAAAAATAATAATATACACAACTAGAATGAGATATACGGATACAAAGCTTTCCGGATATCGTTCCAGCTGTAAACCAGGATCCTGTGAATATAAATCTGCAAAACCGAAACTACTAGCTGCCCGTGTCAAAAATAGGGGCACCCAGAGTTTAGGTTAAAACAATAAACTCCAGGTCAGTCATGGGACTGGTGTGAGAACTAAAACAGTTTTTAATCTTTATTTTCAAAGGTAAATCAAGGGACTACGCCGTATAACACGGAACGGGTTTCCTCCCAAGAATACCAGTGCATAAAACAAACAGCGCGATGCTAAATAAAGAAAAATGAAGCTGTTATAAGACCCAGGTCCTATCACACAATGCAACGCAAGCCGGGGGATAGGGTTTTTACCTTATAACAGCCAAAGAATGCTTGATACGTTTAAAACAAATCATTTGATACTACTATAAGTGCATAGTGTATAAAACAACTTCAAATCATAAGTATCAATCCTAGGCGGCATGAATGCCCCATACCACTATGTCGCCATATATAGGTTTACAACTAAAACCGCAAGATCACGTATTTGGAAATTGGATTTCCGTCTATGAACCGAGGCAAAAGATAGTCCTCAACCGATTTCGAGACGCTCTAGCCCGCCCCTCGGGACCCAGACTCAGGTGGGCCCTTGGATCCTCAGGGCCAGTCCACCGATGTGGATTAAACTTAAACCCTGGACATGCATTTTCCCGCCCTATGGGGCGTAAACGAGCCAACTAAATGACTCCATCGGTTCGAGAACGACCGATCAATCCGAGGCGCCTCGCAACAGCAACAACCACATAAGTCAAACTCGTCAGGGCGTGTAAAACCACTGACGCCACTTCTAGCTAGAAAGAAACGCATGCCCTCCCTGACGTCCTCTCCCGTTTTTGGTTCATACCGGGTGTGAAACACGCGAAGGAAACGTTACACAAAGCTACGCCACAAAGGCCTTGCTTTGATCATCACCACAAGACTTTGCTTTTCAACAGAAGCCTCGATCAATTGCCACTTAGGCATGCCACACAGGCAATTCACTCCATGCGTTTAATATCCACCAATATATAACCCCTGAGCTCGTACGTCTCAGAGAAGGGCGTTAAGCACGAGAATAAATTCTCCGCCGCCAAGCAGATATATATTTAATAGAAATCAATCACACAGACTAAAATCCAATGTCAGACACACAGTCCATTTACAAGTCCGTTCTGGGTCTGAACGAAACCGGAGGCACCTAGTACCCCGCATATCCATCGATCTCCAAGTACGTCTGGACGATCACTAACTGTTTCCATCTTCTTGGGTGTACAGCCCAATCAAGATCATCAGTTATCACCCAAACGACGTGAAGACCTCCGGTCTTCGACCATCGTCTTCATCTTCGACTTATCGTCGTATCAGTTATTCAGAATGGGATAAACCCGGTCTTTCCGAATAACTCGCGTATATTTAAATAAGTGTTACACAAACACAACATACGCCTCATTCCAATTCATTAGTCACTAACCGTAAATTAATCAAGAGAATAATTCCCCAAATATTAACCCCGAAGGCCGAAACCAACATAAGATCAATATCCAGAAAACCATTCTGCTTGGCCAACCGACAGTTAGTTTCTAAATTTCACATTCATAGGGAAATGTTCCCATTAATTTTATCCAAGATAAATTTCTTGAATTTATTCTTCTTTTGAATTTCGATTCAACTAGTCGAGATTAACGAACCTTACCGAAGTAATCATTGGTTTTAATTTCCCAATCCCAACCTATTTATCCCATGAAGTAAAACTGGTAATACTTCATATCTAACACCACAGTGTTATCGGTAAATTCAATTACCATTTCACGTTCAAATCTAATTAAAGATTTAACTATTGCCTGGAGCAAAACTGGTGATACTCCATTTCGATTATTTCAATCTAATTAAAGATTCATTAAAACTCCACTTAGTTTTAATCTGTGACTGGGTTAAAGAATCAGTGCCATTTAAAACACGGTTCACGATAAACCCGAAATCACATCACATTTCAATCAGTCCCTAATTATAAATTAGCAAGTGAGCAATTCCCTAAGTATTAATCCCGAAGGCCGAAACCAACATCAGATCAATGCCTCGGAAACTATTCAACTTAACTAATCTCCAGTTAGTTTCTGATTTTCTTAACTCCTTTAGGTCTAAGAACTGTATTATTGAAGATACCGTTCACGACAACCCAAAATCACATTTCATTAATGATCGGGTTAAAGAACGAGTGTTATTTAAAACACTGTCCACGATAAACCCAAAAATCAATATCGATTCAATTCCAATTAAATATTATTTAATTGGTACACTTCATTAAATCTAAATAAAAGATTTAATCTTTTCTCAACTGGGTTCAAGAACAGTGTTAGTGAAGACACCATTCACGACAAACCCAAATCACATTTGATATCAAATACAAGGCTCTGAATAGAAAATATCCCGGCTTATATTCAACATCAAATTCTACGATTAACAAATGTCGTATTGGAAATAACGATATAAATATATATCTTTCAAATTTCCATAATAACATCTGTATAATCACGAATTCCAACATCGAAATATTCCGAAGACAATTTCGATTCAAATCCACTCCAATGCAATCATTGGATATTCTGGTTATTTTTAAAACCCTTTTTCTAATTCAATTTATTTATTTAAAAATAAATAGAATTATAATTCTAGTTCAAAACTAGTTCATTTCGATAAAAACCTATTTTTATCCTTTCAAATATGGAGTTTTTCATCCCAATTCTTTCTAAATCATTTCTTATGATTTTACACAAATTATTACTATTTTTAATAATTTTATCAAGGCCCGTACAGTCGATTTCCATCAACGGCCATCGAACTGCACTTACAGCGACCTTTTTCGAATTTGATTTGGACGTATCTCCAAATCCAACCGTTAGATTTCAAATTTCTAACATTCATTAGAAAGCTCTTTTCGATACGAACCCAACGGTTCCGATTTTAGGAGAATCCGACGGTCGAATCTCCCGCAATGTCCGTTTGAAATAAATGGTCGAAATTCACGAACTGCCGCGGCGCGGCGCGTTCTATTCAGGCCATTATATTATATATATAATATATATAATATATACTTCGTCGATTTCTATTTAAAACGAATTATATAAATAGTTTTAAATTCGTTTCAAAAGCAATTTCAACTTTCTATTTCAATTCAAAGCAAAATTGAATTCTTCTTTATAAATTCGTTTTAAAATTCATTTCTATTCAATTCGAATTTCAATTCAATTTGAATTCATTTCAAAATCGTTTTCAATTCAATTCATTTCGAAATCGTTTTCAATTCAATTCATTTCGAAACCGTTTTCAATTCAATTCATTTCGAAACCGTTTTCAATTCAATTCATTTCGAAATCGTTTTCAATTCAATTCAATTCATTTCGAAACCGTTTTCAATTCAATTCATTTCGAAACCGTTTTCAATTCAATTCAATTCATTTCGAAACCGTTTTCAATTCAATTCATTTCGAAATCGTTATATATTCAATTCATTTCGAAACCGTTATATATTCAATTCATTTCGAAATCAATAAAATCGATATAAATATCGATTCACGTCAAAATGGCGTCAATCTAATCAACACGGCTTCATAAATTTCTATTTTCAAAATAGTTGTTATTATCAAAATATTTCGTTCAACACATGACCAATCTCAATAGATGAGTACTGTCAACACATGAACTTTTATTTTATAATATTCTTTATTTTTCAAATTGGAATGAGGCCCAATCAATTACCATATAAAGTTAATTAGATGGATTTTCATACAACACATGTATATCATAGCATTGAAAAATAATCAACCATCAACCAAAGTGCACTACACTGTATAAGCATCAAATATAAATATCTAACGCTTATAACAGCCTGTCAATCCATCGATCGACATATTTAATCAATCAGGATGAGTGAACTGCATATTTCATCCTAACACCCGTGTGGGGTTTCAAACAATCAAACACAGATTTTTATTCGTGCAGTTGGGCGATGTGTAAAATTTATCGACCCAATCAATGTCCTTCAAATAAGTGTACATAAACAAACCGTCTGGTTTGTAAATGAATATTTATTTATTCACATTCACGTTAAAAATTATATTTTTAACGATAAAACATTTTATTTCAACCTATGAATTTCTATTCAATTCATTTATTCAATAAAATGATATTTTTATTTTTCTAACATATTTTAGAAAATTTCGGCGGCATAACGACACGATACTAGAAACGGGACAAGGCCTAGCCTTATCCCCAGTCTAGTGAAGGCCCACGCCATTCACACATCAATCAAATTCACTTTCGTTATGCAAACCACAAAATTTGGAGTAAGGGTCTAACCTAGCCTTACTCCTTCGCCTTATAACGGCGCACGTCTAATCCTAATCAATTTATCGATTCGATTCGATTTTTCACACCACAAACCACATTCAAAACAATATCGCAATCAATCACCAAACAGTCAAACAAACAAGTCCATGGTCTGTGGACGATTGTGTCGGGTGCTACTAAGCACCGTCTGCATCCTAGTATATATATATAACTAGAAAAGAAATTGAAAGGTGAGAAATTCTCACATATAGCTATCCTAGCTCCACGGCTCTTCATTTGCAGAAGTCTTCGTCGTTTCGCCTTTTTTGCCACCTTCGTTGCTGCTTTCACTACATACGTAAAAATCACATTTTTACCTCGCTATTCCATATATAAAAATCGAATTTTTAGTTCAAAGTTCAATATATAAAAATCGAATTTTTAGTTCAAAGTTCAATATATAAAAATCGAATTTTTAGTTCAAAGTTCAATATATAAAAATCGAATTTTTATTTCAAAGTTCAATATATAAAAATCGAATTTTTATATCGCTACTCATATCAAAATATCGTCTTTTCATATTTAAAAATATTGCCTTCTCATATTTAAAAATATGGTCTTTTCTATTCTAAAAATCTGATCTTTCTAACCCAGTTCAAATCTTTTTCCTTTTAAAGTTTTTACTTTTAAACTAAAATCAGTTTTTACTTTTAAAACAAAAATCAGTTTTTATTATTTTATAAAATCAGTTTTTATTATTAAAACTAAATCAGTTTTTCTTTTTTTTAAAACCAAATCAGTTTTTATTATTTTAAAACCAAATCAGTTTTTATCTTTTTAAAATCATCTCAGATTTAAAGTAAAACAAGAAAATCAGTGAATAAATGAAAGTAAATAATAAAAAAAAAAACTTATGGGTTTTCTTGTAGGGGGGGGCAGGCTAATCGGTCGATGGCGGAGCTCAGGGCAGCGGAGGGGAGCGGCGTAGGCCAAGGCGGTGGGTGCGTGGGCGGAGGGGGATCGGGGGTTGTCGGCGTTCGCGCTAGGCGGGGTTCGACGAGGTCGTTGGGGCCAGGGAGGGGTCGCGGAGGAGAGGGGAGGGCTGAGGGGAGAGGCGCACGTAGGTGGAGATGGAGGCGGCGGCGACGATGGCTACGGGGGGGGGGGGGGGGGGCGATCGCGATTTCGATCTGCTTTTTTTTTTTTTTCCTGTAAAGTGAAATCGGGGGGGGGGCAGAAGAAAGATAAAGGGGAGGGAATTTAAAAATATTATTTATTTATTTTTTTTTATTTAAAGTTGACTTTTACCCAGGACCACGAAACGAGGCCCAACGCCTGACGCCCATAGCGTTTCACCCCCATTCCGAACCCAAGGGGATATGTATCGCAAGCTGATTCGATAGTTACAATCAGTTTCCGTTGAATCTACATTTAAATCACTATATTGAATTTTAAACGTACATTTCAAATTACCGGGGTCACATACTAACTAGAAAAATTCCAGAAAAATATTTTCTAGCTTCGTATTGACGATACGGTCCTAACAAAACTAGTTTCGTCGAATTCTGAGACCGTTTGAAAAATGGCCAATTTCCAGTCGATTAAAATCAACTGAAACTGGTCAAACGCGTTTTCCTTTGCCACGCTCACATATTGATTCGAAAAATTATGAAATTTGGAATCTAGCAATAACTTTACATCCCGGACCCAACAAAACTGGTTTCGTCGAAATCTGAGGTCATTTGCAAAATGTCCATTTTTAAGGGCCTGAATTCCATAGCGACTATTCCGAATTTTCAACTGGACATATCTTTTGATTCTTGCTACGAAATTTTGATCTTCCGGATTCGTTGGAAAGATATTCACTATTAGATTCCATTATTTTTGGTTTCACTAAAATCCGGATTGTTTTGCGCCCGGTACATTCAATTGAAGTTTGAAATCGAATTATCGAACTACCGCGCCATTTTCAATTCTATTTATATTTATATAAATATTTATATTCTAACGACGACGCGTATAATATATACGTTCGAATTATATTCAAAATAAATTTCTCGTCGATATTATTTAAAATAATCCATTTCAAATAATCAAAATTCGCTAAAATTGCCAAAATAAAAATTTTAAACTGGCCCAGATTTTACGGGTTGTTACAAAGGAACACCGTGCAAACGAACTATTTCTCGAACGTATACGGAGGCTAACCATGGAGCAGTCCTCTTACTCTTCACGGGAATGAAATGGGCGCTCTTAGTAAGTCTATCTACTATAACCCAAATCCCCGTATTACCCCTCCTCGATCGCGGTAATCCATCCACAAAATCCATCGAGACACTCTCCCACTTCCATAGTGGAACCTCCAATGGGTGAAGCAACCCATCGGGTTTCTTTTGCTCCGCTTTTATTTGTTGGCATACCAAGAATCTAGCGACATACTCGGCCACGTCTTTCTTCATGCCGGCCCAAAAGTAAACTCTCTTCATGTCTTTGTACATCTTGTCCCCGCCGGGATGAATGGTCATCTTCGAACGATGTGCTTCATCAAGAATAGTCTTCCTTAGGTCATCGTCTTTTGGTACACAAAGTCTACCGTCCCTACGTAACCAACCCTTATCATCTAGGGTATACCTACGGAGATGGCTTGATGACTCCCCTCCTTTGAGCTTTTCTACTAACTCAACCAACTGCGGGTCGTCTCGCTGTGCCTCGCCAATCCGTCCCAAAAGCGTAGGTCTGACCTCCAAGGATGCTAGCAAACCGGGTACGAAGTCAACGGAAGGTCTAAAGTCAAACATCGAAATGAATTCTAAACTTCGCCGCTCAACAAACAAAGGACTTGAGGATAATCTTTTTCTACTTAAGGCGTCTGCCACCACGTTACCCTTGCCAGGGGTATAGGCTATTTCGAAGTCGTAGGATGCTAAGAACTCCATCCACCTTTGCTGCCTTAAGTTCAAGTCCTTTTGAGAGAATAGGTATTTTAAAGACTTGTTGTCAGTGAATAATTCGAATTTCTCGCCAAGAAGATAATGACGCCAAGACTTAAGCGCGAAAACAATAGCGGCCAATTCTAGGTCATGTGTAGGATAATTTTTCTCATGCGCTCTCAACTGCCTTCCACCATAGGCTATTACCCTACCCTCTTGCATTAAGACTGCACCTAGTCCTGTCCCACAAGTGTCAGTATAAACGGTAAACGGCTTGCTCCCGTCTGGCAATACTAAGACTTGGGCTGAAGTCAAAGTTCTCTTCAAACGTTGGAACGCATCATCACAATCTATGTCCCATGTGAAAACTAGGTTCTTCTTCATCAAGCGTGTCAATGGAGTTGATATCTTTGCGAAGTCTTTGATAAACTTCCTATAGTATCCAGCCAACCCCAAGAAACTTCTCACTTCGGTAGCATTTTTAGGAACCTTCCAATCTTGGATGGCCACCACCTTCGCGGGATCCACGGCTATCCCTTCTTTGGAAACCACGTGCCCCAAGAACCGTACTTCCTTCCTCCAGAAGTGACACTTAGAAAATTTAGCCTTAAGGCTATGCGCTCGTAGGGTCTCCAACACTTCCCTTAGATGTAGGGCATGCTCTTCTTCATCCTTAGAAAAGATCAAGATGTCATCTACAAAGACTACCACGAATTTGTTAAGGTACTCCCTAAACACCCAACTCATCAAATCAACAAAATATGCTGGGGCGTTTGTCAAACCGAAGGGCATCACTAGCCATTCATAGAAACCATCCGGAGTCCTAAAGGCAGTCTTGTCTATGCTATCCTCAGCCACTCTCAACTGATGGAACCCAGTGGCTTAGTCCAACTGCGAAAACACTGAGGCGCCAACTAACTGATCGAAGAGATCGTCAATCCTCGGCAGTGGGTGTCTGTTCTTCTTAGTAAGTTTATTAAGTTCTCTATAGTCCACACACAGTCTAAGGGACCCATCCGCCTTCGTGGCAAATACTACTGGAGCACCCCACTCCGATATACTTCGTCTTATGAACCCCTTCTCAAGCAACTCCTTCACTTGCTTAACGAGTTCCCTCCTTTCACGTGGAGCCATGTGGCGTACTGGAAAAGATACTGGTTTCGCATTATCCACAAGATATATTCGAAAATCTATCTCCCACTTCGGAGGCAAGCCCTTCACCTCCTCAAACACATTCGAATATTCTCGGACCACTCTAACAGATCGTAGATTTTCCTCAGACGCGTCAAGCGATTCTAGATAACTTAGCATAACCGAATTTATGGGATTACAGAAGATTTCGAGAGTGTTGCCAAGGCGAGTCACGAGCCTAACTACTCTCCTTTCACAATCAAGAACGGCCCCATTTCTGGATAACCAATCCATTCCTAAAATTAGCCCATAGCCCGTGAAGCCCAACACATAAGCATCACATCTAAATTCAACGCTAAGTATGTAATTTTTCAAATCCAAACACATCATGGACAAATAAGCTGAGCCCCCTATTGGATTCGAAACAACTAAGGGATCCTCTACTAAACTGGTGTTCAAGTGCAGTGATTCAACTAATGATGTAGAGATAAATGAATGTGATGCGCCCGAATCGAATAAGGTACGGACAGGATGATCAAACAGAAAAACTAAGCTTTCAACAGAAATGGTTCTACCTCGTTCTTGCAGCGGTGGGACCGCGAGAGCCTGAACTTGTCCCCTAGCCTGCCCTGGTGCCATAAGAGCGTGCACCTGTCCTCCCGAGGTAGCTCCTGCCCTCTGCCCCTTCTTTGCGCAGTCCTTCACTAAATGTCCCGCATCGCCACAATGAAAACAGCCTGTCTTCTTTTTCTTTCGGCAATCCTTGCTGAGATGGCCTGGGGTTCCACAGTTAAAGCACTTCTTCTTTCCCTTGCCATTACTGTCTTTTCCACCCTTCTTGTTTTGTTGTTGTGGTTTCTTCTGATCCCACTTCTTCTCGGGTGCCTTATCAGCTTTAATGCCTTTCTCCTCGTGCATGAGTGCCATGTCTATCAGCTTCTCAAAGGTGGCCCCCATAGGGATGTGGGTCATAGCCAACCCTTGCAACGGTTCATTCAATCCATTAACGAACCTCAGCGCCTTCTTCTCCGGCGTGTTTACTAAGTCCAAGCCAAACCTTGCTAATTGATTAAATTTGTTGACATATTCTTTCACTGATGAGCTTCCTTGCTTCAATGTCAAGAACCTTTCCATATATAGATTTTCTTCCGCCCTAGAGAGAAACTTCGCCTCGAACCTACGTCTAAAATCCGCCCAAGAGTCAACAGGACGCTCTCCATTAGTGACCTCCCACCAAAACAAGGCCTCTCCCTTCATCAACCAAGCTGCTAAACGAACTCTCCTCCCTTCTTCTACTTCAAAGATTTCTAGCAATTCTTCCACCTCCTTAAGCCAATCTCTAGCTTCCACAAACGTTTCTGACCCTTGGAAGGGTTTTCCACCCATAGCTTTGAATTCCTTGCACGTCTTTGCAAAAGTATCTACGCGAGGAGGAGGAGGAATGGGTGCAACTGGTGGTGGAGGAACATTGGCCGGACCTGCGGCGGCCCTAGCCTCTAATAGCCTCCTATACCATCTTGGTATTGTTACACCGTCGGGTAGATTAAGATCTTCAGCCATGTTGAAACGAAAAGGAAGGATTCAAAATGGAGAATTCGAAAGATAAAGATATATGGCTATTTGGGGATTATGTTTTTCATAAAAACTTCCTCTTTAAATTTCACATTAAAACATGTTTTTGAAAACATTTCTTCTAAAAATAACTATTTTTCTAAAGTATTTTTATCTGTTCTGGTAACGTTAAGCTCTGATACCACGTGTAACACCCCACGTCCATTAATGTAACTCACAAAGGGAATGCATTAACTTCCATAGAGGTTATAAGTGAATATAGAACAGAAAAATTACAACAAGACAGATAATAAATAGTACTTGGAAATCTAAAACTTCATTTTATTGCAGCGGAAATTAAACATGTTTGTTACAGCATAAAACCATAGATCATAACCAAGTACAATATCCATCTTCATAAAAACAAAATACATAATCCCATTACATAAATAGCCATTAAAAAGATAACAAGCTGGACTTTACTTCAACGGTCCAAGCTTTCCAAAGAGAGATGAAGCAATTCAATCAAACTCCACTAGAGCTGGGCCCAACCTGAGGACCTGGAGGGGGAACAAGGATAGAAATAGAGGGGGTCAGACATGAATTCTGGCGAGTATGATAATTCTAACAATACTATTATCAAAATAACTAGACTAAGGCATAAGCTGGAAGACAAGTAAATGTCTATGAACTCTTAGGAAGACAAAGATAGCATTTAAGATAACGTTAAAGATAACGGTAAAGGCACACCTAATTACTAACGAATGATTACTACACTGCACCACACATTACTACACTGCACCACACCAGTCACCCTAAAGGTTGATCCCACTTGCTTCACACAGAAACATATAAATAACCTTACGTACCCCTAGCTGACTACATAGGTGCCGTCTGCCCCTACCTCCACTAGGTGTACCCCACTACCCACTTTCGATCGGTTCCCTACTCGTAGATACCCGTGTTGGTCCCAAAGTGGGGTGTATCACTCCCCTAAAGTGGAAACCCGATACAACTGAGAATGCACGGCTTATACCTACACGATGCAACAATGTCTTACCTACCAGCCCGGGTCCACACACGCATATGAAACCCGTTGGACTTGCGTTGCCACCGCTCCCCGTTTTGGCCTCTTATAGTCAAGCCCAGTATGCGTGTCCCGTCCTCGACTTGGGTCGAGCCCACAAAGATACGTTTGGGATACTGGTCGAAATGGGCCCCCACAAGCTACCCACCTAAGCTTGTCACTAGTATATCCTACTTAACCCTCTTAGTCATGTTCATTTACATGTGTGTTTGGTTAAGTCTTACTAATCGTATTTCACATGCCACTAAGGGCACCCCCTAGATTCCTCATGCCACCCAAGGCACCTACTTAACCCCTATGTCCCACCTTACATGTTTATTTGTTTAAGTATTTCTTAATTCATTCAGGCCATAACCTCATAAAGACCTCTCACATTAGACTGGCATTTATGGCAGCTGGATTTGCCGGGCGGGTCCGGGCAGTCTTACACCATAAAAGAGTCTAACCTCGTGTCTTTACAATCGTTATGCTTTAGTTTAGGCCTAGGACCTCTCACATTGAGCTGACATTTGTGACCACTGGATTTGCCGGGTTGGTCCGGTCAGGTTTACGTCACAAACGAGTCCAACCTCGTGTCCTAAGCATTGATTAACACTTAAAATCTTTTACCCCAGTTTTAATAATTCCCTATTCAAATTATTAATTAAGTCAACTTTTAATGATGTCCATAATTGACTCAATTATGGCCATCCACTTATGGCATGCAAAATCATATCAATTGCACCCCAACTTTTTAATATTAAATCCTTAATATTACCCCTACCCCACGTTTATACGTTCGCTTATTCAATGCATAATATAGGCTAGACTTGTATAGTCTAACACCTAGCACAAAGATAAATTATCACAACATATAGACAATTAAAATAAATCTAATCATAATAGGGGTGAAACTTGCATAAACTACACATGTTAAGGATCAAAAGGTGTCAACTTGTTAAATGTCTCAATTTACATGATATGATCATAGCCCAAATCTATACATAAACTTGCATATGGGGTTTTTAGGCAACATAATGATGGTGTGAACTAGCATAGGATATCACATATGTCATAGCATAATTCTAGATGTCATAATAGATGTCTTGGTATATGTTCATAACTTTTCTAATCAATCTAACTTGCATATGTGACTTGTCATATAGATCAACATAACCCTAACATGATGATTTAATTAATATGAACGAACTAGCATAGATGGTAACTTCATGGCCTTTTTAACACGTATGATTCATCACAACTTAGCATAGAAACTTTCAACATACATAACATCATCATAGCATGATTTGCAACATATAAGATATCATCATCACATAACATTGGATTTACAATATACATGATAGCAAAAGGGGTTTACAACAACATATATGATAATTCACATCATCTACTCATAATCCATTCATAACTCAACCTAATTAAAATGATAATAATCATGTTAAGATCATCATACTCACAATTTAGAGAAGAAAAGAGAGAGTTTTGCTTTGCTTTAGGGTTGAGAGAATTAGAATTGAATTTGCTTTTCTTCTTTCTTAGTTGGCGGCGGCTCCATTGATTTCCATGGCGATGGTATGACGGTAACTATTCTATTTTAATTAGGTTTAAGGTTAGCATTAGGATGTATTTATAGGTGTAGGAAGTTATTTAGGACCATTCGATTAACCCTGAACCATGAGAACCAATCAAATGCAAAATCTGCATTTGAGCGAATCGGCCCACAGCTTGACAGCCAAACACCCTGGATTAACCCCTAGTCGACCCAGCGGAGCTCGGGTCGACCTCAAAAATGGGCTGGTTCGGTTATTCCCCCTCCCAATTCGCTGTTTTGAACTTTTTCGCATATTTATTTATTTAATTTTTAATTTTTATATATATATATATCAATATATATATATTTCTCCGCGCAACCCATTTCACTTAATTCTTTTCTAAAAATTAAGTATACTTTAATTTGTGAATTTTAATATTATAAAATTACGGGGTGTTACAACATACAATATAGTTTGCTATCGTCCCGGCTTGATGTGTTATGCCTGTGATATGTTGTATAAAGCTTAAGTTGAGGTCTTTATCGCCATTGGTTGTGTATTGGATGTTTGGTACATGAATTTGTGTATATGTGGCGGCTAATGTATATATGGGTATACATAGCCTTGTCGTATGTATACACATATCGTTAGCATACGTATACGCACACATACCTATGTTGCCTTGTACTTGAAACCGGCTCATGCCCGCTAAGAAGAGAGAAAAAATAGATAACCTAAAGCCTGTTTATTCATTTGTGAATAACCTGAAGCATGCTCTTTTATCATGTTTGGGTGAGTTGATATATTTCACCTTGTTCTTATTTTGTTGTCAACCAGTTCTATCATGCTTGAGCCCTTTCCATTATTTGTATGAACCAGCCTGCATTATGCCATGTTTTTCTTGAATGTTTTGATACATGGTCATCCTGAGATTGATTATAAATGGAGAGTTCACGATTAGATGTGATAATCTGGTATGTTTTGGAAGTTGACATGTATATACTGGACATTTAGAATGTTGACAGACTAAGCTATATATATATATATATATACATACATATATATGGGTACTAGACTTGAGTATGCGGGCACTGAACTGAAATATGACATTTGAAGTGGTAGATGACTATTTAGAATGAAACTAGTTTAGTACTCTTTTGTTTTGAAAACTGGAAAACCATGCATTTAAATAATATGGAAAATGTATATAGTGGTAATGGAACACTACATTTATAGTTTTGACGTGTTTAATAGAACCATTTTCACCCATTTGTTCACTTGGAAACATGATGTTCATTTGCCATTTGAAACATGGCACTCATTATTTTACCTGAAACCATGTTTACCCTTTTGTAAATGAAGTTGCCTGAATTATACATTTATACTCAATAATGAATGGATACCTGCAGCTTACATTTACTCATTGTAAATAAGTTGTTTAAAGTATATATTTATATTCATTCATGATAATAAATGCCTGAAACCTTACAGTAAAAAAAAAATCCTATGAATCCACAGAATTGTTGTTCATTGCAGAATATTTGTAATAGTGAGCATCTGATGGTTTGGCCAAATATATTTGGGCACTTATATATACAATTGACTTGCTATGTTCTTTGTTTTTCCGACTTAGTTATTTATCTTACATATTTTAATGCAAACATACATATATTCCTGCATACATGTTTTATTAGTTAACAATATTTTTTTTTTGTAAAACCTGATAGTAATCTTTATAAATGGACCCACTCAGTTTGAGTTCTGAATGTATCATGTATTCCACAAATGAAATCTGATTTTTTTTTGTTGGATAAATGCTTGAAACAGCAACGTTGCAGATAAGTGCTTCATTAGGCTTTGTTAGTGAATCAGAATACGAACTATATTGTTTTAGTGACATAATATTAAATATGGAAATAGATGTTTAGTTCCTAACATTGTCATCCCACCATTTGATTAGTTGCTGGACACTTCCTATTTGACATTTCTATATACTGGTTAGCCTACGATGTGCTGCCTCATCATTTCATGCTGCAAACACGTCGTTTCACTACGTAGCCATATGTTAACATGTTGATTTTCTCTTGTTATTTCTGACTTCTAGGATGCTGAGGCAATACACGTGTGCGTATATATACACATGCATGTGTATATGCAAGCTCCTAAAATCACTTATGATATTGTTTATATTCAGTTGGGACGTTGAGGCGGCGTATACGTATATGTAAATATATATGCGTACACTCGCAAGCGCCGAGATTTTTCGTCCATGGAAATAGATAAAACCAGTATAAGCAGATACTACAACGGTTTATTTATATATGACATCGATGTTGGGATTAACTATTATATTTCAGTTTCTATTGAAGTTAAATAACTTGAACTATGATTAATCCTGACTCGAGTGTTTTGTGTTTTTACATGAACCGCTCGGGTCGGATCCTGAGCGTTTCAGATTTAGAGATTACAGCTTGGGATTCGAAGATTGACAAAAATGGATATTTCGAAGATGCGCACTCTGAGGTTTCAAACCGTAACATTTTTCTTGTATTCAAATTGTTTCCAAATTCCGCTGTATGTAGAAAAATTTTGTATTCGAAAGTTCTGTTTATAAATAAAAGTTTTATTCTGCTTTTCAAATACGGTGTTAATTATTTTATTCTGAGTTTTCTGTGTTGTTTCTGTGTTTAAAACTCTGTAAGCTAGATAACGATCCGTCAGTTTGAACGTTTTAGACTGGTTTAATTACCATTTTGAAGCGGTCAAAAAAGGCGGGATGTTACAAATTGTTTTAAATTATTAATTTTGATAAGAATTGAATGTGAATTGGGTAAATTGATTTATTATAAATTAATAACCGATATGAGTTGAATTCATTTTTAAGTGATTAAACATGAATTGGAATATATATAGATGTTATATGCGGAATTGGTTTTTATATTGTTTGGTTTGAATTAAGAATTTGTTAAATCGATGTATAAGAATGGTTTTAAATCGTAATTTGTTTGAATGGAAAAATAAGATATTTGATTCAAAATGTAGAAGTAACAATTTTGAACTATATGACTTGAATTGTAAAGTACGATATGTTTTGTTTAAAATTGAAATGTAAATTTTGACTTAAATTATACATTTTGAATTCGAACCAAATGTTGAATTCATGTGAATCGATTTGAAATGTTTTCTTATAATGGTAGAAATTGAATTATTGGAATCGTTTTGAACTTGAATTTGTACGAATATAAACCAAACCAAATTATTATCGAAGTTATATAGTATAGTATTAATTTATACTATATTTTTAGATCTTTCGATGTGGTTTCGAAATCAATTTGATTTAAGAGATTTAAGTTAGTTATTTTTTTTAAAGTTGAATGTAATCGAAGTTAGATATCTAATTTTGATTTCGGATTCGAATATGAGATTTCATATAAACTGTTTTATAAAGTGTTTTATAAGATAATGACCATGGTGTGAAAAATGTAAACGATTGGTTGTTAAAGAGACCGGGATCGACTATTGTCGTACTCTCTGCCAATACCGAAAACCACTTTAACAACTGTGTACGCGGTGGAGTTCCAGAATGAAGGGGATGATTTGGAGAATGACTCCATTTTCTATTTCATATTAATTACGAGACCCTGACTACCTTGAGTCAGCTTGACGTGGCTAAAACAGGAGCTACGCACGGACCAAGTGAGGTCATACCTCCTATCGATCGCACTTCTTCGATACCATACTATTACTTTTGTGATGTGTATTGGTGGCCACCCTCCGATTTTATTATGGTAGTGTGTCTCGAGGTGGGCGGTAGTAGCTGTTATGCGTTACCACCAGTCCGGCTCTGCAAACGGTGAATCCACCCTGGCATTCCTTGCGTTCCTTGTCACATGCCTTATACGAGCCCACTACTATTTTGTTTTGTACTGTTTTATATGGAGTGCCCTCTGATAGCCCTCCAGTTTACGGAGGAATTACGGTAGTGTATATACTATGGGAATATGTAAACGGTGTAAGGGTAATCATGGTAATCCTGCTTACGCTATTTTGATATTTTACTTTACTGATAGACACTATTGTATATAGCGTATTATACTATATAGTATTAGTTTGACGGATCCTTAGAGGATGGTGATCCCAAACATCCTATAAGTTACTGATTGCATTTCATCGAACATTTCATTTGAGTTGATTTACTTCCATGAGAATGTTAGTCCTGATCTAAGTTGTTCTGTTTTGCATTATTGCTCGGGTCAGACCAAGTGTTACAGCTTTTGAGATTTACTCTTGGAGTTTGGAGATTATTGGGTTTGGCCCATCTATATCTACCTGATCCTGTTCCAGCTATTCGTGTCATTTCTGTTTCATACTGTTATCATTTATTTATTGTATTAGACTTCCGATGTATTATTTATGTAAACTCTGATGTAAAATTTATTTAGTTGCTTCATGAACTACTATTGTATTTTAAATTTTCCGCTGTGAGATATTATATTGCTCTGTATCTGTGATCTGTGATCCTATGATTTATTCTGTTTACCCAAGAAGTTAATAACAATATGTTGTTTTGGACGTTTCGAGTTGACGTGTTTTGTCGATTCGGCACGGTCAAAATGGCGGGTCGTTACAGGTATCGTCTTAAATTATAGAACAGGTTGAGAGAGAGAATCGAAGAAAGTTCGGAGCTTTTCTGCCATTGGAAATAGAAGGGGGCGGCGGCTACATTTGGGAAATAGGGTTTTAGGGGAGTTTAGGACATTTTATAGTGGAGACAATATATATATATATATATATATATATATATATATATATATATATTATTTAGCTATATATATTTGATTTTTACTTGTCTCTACATATGTAGTAGGTGACAAATGAAATTTAATTAGCTGACTAGGCATGATGGGACCACACTTAATTTTCATTCAAATTTCAAAAGTAAAGAGAAAGGGAAATAAAGGAAAAGTGAATGTTGATTCATTTTCTTTGGTTGTTAATTTGTGCAGCTTTTTATATTTCAAAACACATAATTAAATATCATATTTCATCAAAAAAAAGGTACTTTTCATGCAAACACATTTCTGTTAAACTATGAACCCTTTTAATCAAAAAAATGTAATCTTTTTAATCATTCTTTTATTACATTAAAAATGTAATCATTTTAATTTCAAACAATGGTCATTTTTACATATACCATAAAAATGTTAATTTTTATGTTAACATATTTTCATTTCAAATAATGATCATTTTTAATGATCCATTTACATTAAAGATGTAACCTTTAATGTGATAACATTTTCAAACAATGACTTTTATTTAATGATTCATTTACATTAAAAATGTAAATTTTAATGTAAAAACATTTCCAAACAATGAATCTTATTTAATGATTCAGTTACATTAAAAAAATGTAATCATCAAGCAATGGATATTTTTATTTTGTTTTGTTGTTTTTTTAAAATAATAATAGAATTATTTTATTCTGATGCATTTTCTATTTAAAATTTCTTAAAATAAAATTTTAAATTGGTTCTGATTTTCCGGGTTGTTACAATCTCCTCCACTTAAAATCTTTTCGTCCTCGAAAAGGAACGAAGCTAAAAATTGTTTAACTAACCGACTCAATTTTAATTTTTTATTGATTTCAATAATTTTGTTAGTTGAACGAATAATCACACAACAAAATCTTTAACCAATTTGTTGATTAGTTTTTCAAATATATATAACTTTTATATATTCAAAAAAAATATTTTCTAAGATCGGATTATATATATAATCACAAATACGTTAATTATAAACATGTCACTCTCAACTCATTCTAGGGCATTTCCAACCCCATCTCTAACGAGTTTTTCTCATTCTAGGATACTACTGATCCTATCTCTAATGAGTATTCTTTTATAGGACATTACTAATCCTACCTCTGATGAGTCTTTTGTTCAGTTCTAATGAGTTGTACCCCAAAGATTTGAGCTAACCAGAGCTCTGATACCACATGTAATGACCCGAAAATCCCCGCCCTTTGAATCGACCATAAACTACACAGGTCTAATCCGAAAGTTTGAAATTCTCGAATGTACTAACTCTGGGAATACAACACATAAGAACAGATAACAGAAGACTTTTATTAACATCCTAATAATGTTACATCAGAGTATAGAATATCAGAGTACATCGAATAATACAGCAGCGGAAGATAATTTACAATAGATTTAATACAGTTCAGCGGAAGACTATCAATGCTCTGAACATAGCTTTAAGCTTCGATCCAGAATCGTGCTCAATATATCTACAAAATAAGCTACTCGACTGCCCGTGTGGAAAAGAGGGCACCCTAGTTTGCAAAGTGAAACAAACTACAGGTCAGTCATGGGACTGGTTTGAGAAATCTTTTCTAACTTATCTAACAACATGGCTAATAATATGACCACGCCGCTAACACGGAACGGCTTTACTCCATTTGGATTGCCAGTGCATGAAATAAAGTAAATCATTAAATAACGCAATGCTTTTTAGAAAAATGAAACCATTATAAGACTCAAGTCCCATCACACATTGCAACGCAAACCGAAGGATAGAGTTTTACCTTATAATGGTCAAAAATGCTTGATATGATAAAATGGATTTGATATTATTATTAGTGTATATATGTTTCAAAAACATTTCAATCATAATGTATAAATCATAGACGACATAACTACCATATACCATGTCGCCATACTAGTTCTACAATCAAAACCGCATAATGTCGCATTGGAAGTTGGATTTCCATCATGAGTCAAGGCTAGGGACGATCTCCTTACCGATTCGAGACACTCTAGCAATGTCTTAGGATTCGGACACTGGCGAACCCTTGGATACTGCAGAGCCGGTCCACAAATACTTTAGTGGATTAGTTATGCCTGAACACATGCTTCCCGGTCCTATTGAACCTATAAAATGGTCACTATCGACCAATAAATCTGAAGCCTTGAAATCCATCATCCACATAAGTAAAATGTCAAGGCTTGTAAAACCCTGGTACCACTTCTAGCTAGAAAGAAACGTGTGCACTCCCTGCGTTCCCTTGTCCCGTTTTTGACTCATACTGGGGTGTGAGGCTCGCGAGGTAACGCTATACACAAAAGCTATGCCGAAATAGGCTATGCTTTGATCATCAACCACAAGGCTCTGCTTTTCAACAAAAGCCTCGATCATTTGCATCTTGGCATGCTACATTGACAATTCACGCCATGCGATCGATAACTACCAATATATAACCTCTGAGCTCGTGCATCTCAGAGATGGGTGTTAAGCAAGAGAATAAATTCTCCGCCACCACAGATATATATTAAATAGAAATCGATTTAATTTACATGGAATGAAATCCAATGTCAGACACACATCCATTTACAAGTCCGTTCCGGGTCTGAACGAAACCGGAGACACCTTATTCCTCATCCCGTATATCCAATATGGAAGAGAGGTGCTCGCATATCCGAACAATCAACATGTACGTCCGGAAAACTACCACTTTAACCCTTTCCTAGGAGCGACCCAGTTCAGGGCATCAGTAGTCGCCCATTCGATGTAAAGATCGCCGGTCTTCAATCACCGTCTTCAATGTCTTCGACTTTTAATTGTTTTAGTAATTATTCAGAATGGGTTAAACAAGGTCTTTCTGAATAACTCGCGTATTTTATAATCAAAATCATGTGCTATAAATACACATCATATGCCTCATTCCAATTCAGAATATTCTTTTAATAAAATATCCATATTAAAAGGGGAAAGATTCCCATCAATTTTATCAAAGATAAATTCTTTTAAATTTAACCTTTTATCTTCTTTTTAAAGATTAAATAAAACTCCAATTTGATTTTTATATCAAAAATCATTACTTTATGATTATTCAACTTTTAAGAACTTAATCTTATCTATAACTGGGTTAAAGAACCAATGTCATTTAAAACACAGTTCACGATAAACCCAAAATCATTTTCCATTAAATATGGAATTTTCACAGAAATCAAATCAATATATAATCGATATAAATTTCCGTATCAGACTGCGAATATAAATGGAATAACGGCAAAGCCTTTTAAATTCCATATATAGTGACAGTCCTCTTTTACAGAAGCCTATCTCGATTATTATCAAATCGAATTTCCACTCAATTCCAATTTATTATATTAAATTGGAAAATTTGACTTTCGAAAATTTGACTTTCGAAAATTTCTTTTCAAATCTTAATGAGAGGTTTATAAATTCCAAATTATATTTTCACTGTTAATTGGGTTAAAGAACAAATGTCGTTTAAAACATAGTTCACGATAAACCCAATTCACATATCATTTTATTCCACTTACTAAATACAATTGGAAACTCTATTAATCTTAATTTAAAGATTTATTCCTTTCACACGGGGTTTAAGAACAGTGTTATTTAAGACACCATCCATGACAACCCAAAATATAATTCTTTTATTTAATTCCAATTAGATATTAAATAAATTGTAAGACTTCATTAAATCTTAACTTAAAAGATTTATTCCTAGTTAATAACTAGTTTGTTTCGATAAAAATATATTTTTATCTTTTGTCCATCCAAAAACGGGCATAGAAATCATCATTTTATTCTTCGTTGAATATTATTTTAAAATATACGTTATTTGAAAATAATCTTTATATAAAAAGATTCTTTATGTAAAATATTCTTTATAGTACAATATTCTTTATTTTAAAGTATTCTTTATATTACAATGTTCTTTATATAAAAGATATTCTGAATCGAAATGTGACTCAATCAGTTACCATATAATTTCAGTTATATGGATTTCATACATCGCATGCACACAACAATAATGATAAATAATCATTAAACAATCAATTCACATCCAGAGTGAAATTTAAAACTGTGTGAGCATCAAAATGAATACATAACAATCATCGCAACCTGTCAATCCATCGATTGACATACAACTAAATATTGGGACTAGTGTATGTCAGATATCATCCCAATATCCGTGTGGGGTTTTCAGCCAACAAAAATTTATCTAAATAAATAATTGGTTAATGAATTTAACCAATCTTAATTTCTGCTAACATGTTGACGATAATGAACAAACATGTTATTATATTCCTAATGTCGAATAAAAATGTATTTTACTCGCGTAATTTTCCTACATGTTTCTAATGTCAAATAAAATGTAATTTATTTACATGTTATTATTGCGGATGACAAATAAAAAGATAATTTTCATTTTCCTTTATTTGTATATAAATTTCTATTTTAAACTTTAACAAATAAAAAGAAATATTTTATTTGTATGTATTGTTTCAAATCATAACATATGAAATGCCTCTTTATTCTGTACACAAGTTCTAATGTAAAATTTGACAATACAAATGTCACTTGGATTCGCATACAAATTCTACTGTATAATTTAACAATAAAGCGTCACTTTTATTTACATACAATTCTAATGTATGTTTTGACCAATAATATGATTCTTATATTTGCATATAAATTCTAATGTATGTTATCAAAATAAAAATGATTCTTATATTTGCATATAAATTATATTTCAACAAAATGTATAAAAAGTGATACATCCATTTTTTTGACAATTCTATTTTTACAAAATGAATATTTTTGTTGTAACACAAACCTATTTAACCAAAAATGCTATTTGTGTTTTAACTCTTTTATTTAACCAAAAACGAAATCTTTGTTTTCAACCATTTTAATTTGACAAAATGTACATTTTTGTTTCACTAATATATTTTAACAAAAATATTCTTTTCATCTCAGCTATTTGGTTTCAACAAATATGATGTATTTGTTTCAACCAATCTTTTTGACAAAAATGTATATTTTAATAAAAATGTATATTTCTAATTCAACTATTTTAATTAATCAAAAATGTTCATTTTTGTTTCAACAATTCTAATTTGACAAAAATGTTCATTTTTGGCTTCAACAATTATATTTTGACAAAAAGGCCAATTTTGTTTCAACTGTTACATTTGGAAAAAGTGACAAATTTGGTTTCAACTATTACATTTGACAAAGGAGACAAATTTGGTTTCAACTATTATAATTCGATAAAAGTGACAAATTTAGTTTCAACTTATATGACTTAATAAAATGACAATTTTGCTTTCAACTTTTATAACTCAAATCTCCTTAACAAAAATGTTATTTTTGTTTTTACCCTTATCTAATTTATAAAAATGTAATTTTTTCCGTTGTTCAATCTTTTTATTGAAAACAATGATCAATAAAAAAATAATCTTACATGTTACTTCTTTTTATTTTAAACAAAGTGAAAATAAAAACATGATCTTTAATATCTAATCTTTTTATTGCAATAAAAACATATCTTTCTATTTTACTCTTTTATTGTATCTAAAATGACCATAAAAATATATCTTTTAATTCTACCCTTTTTATTATAACTAAAATGACAATAAAAATATACCTTTTAATTCCACTCTTTTTATTGAAAACTATGCTACAATAAAAATGTAATTTTTAATGTTAAATATTTTCCTAGTTTCTTGCATTACATTAAAAATGTGAATTTTTAATGTTTCACTAATTTAGTGTAACGACCCGTATTCTACGCATCATGAGATCATAGAATATTTATTTCTTTCACATATTAAGTCGTATGGTCATGTAACTTTGGGAAACAACCATTAGAGTCATTTCCCATGTTCATGATTTTTGTCGATTTTTAAATGACCGTTTTGCCCCTAGTTGGTACTGTTTTGGCCATAACTTTTGACTGGAAAGGAATTTTGACTTGAAACCACATCCATTGGATTCGAATGATGGTTTCTCTTTCCGTAGAGTGGTTATATTAGCCAAACGGACTTACCGTTTGGGAGATATGGCTGAAACAAGGTTTAGAAGGTGAAAAACCGCTAATCGGGCTTAACCGGGTGATTGGCAACTAGGCCCAATGGGAGATTTCGGGATTTGGGGTATTTAAGGGCTGTTAGGGTTAGGATTTCGGTTTTAGACTCATTTTTCCAGCCGCCACTTACCTCCTTCAAGCTCTAGCAATGGCCTCCCCCTTCTAATTTCATCCCAAATCATCTCTAATCACTTTCTAATCGAAGATTAAGCAAAACGACATCAAATCAAAGAAGATCTTCACCAAATCAGCGAGAGAGCTGCTGGAACACGTAGGGATTGGATCCAAATCAGAGATTATTTCAGAACTAAAGTTTGTTTGTGGCTAAGGTGAGTGATTTGCATAGTTTCTCACTAATTATGGCTAATTATGGTAATTAGCGAAGATTAGCGAAATTATGGCTCAGAAAAATCTAGAAAAATTCCCAAAATTCTAAAACATCATTTTATGCCTCTGATATGAATTTGGGTTAATTTCGACTAATTTTGCAAATCCCGGAATTTGGGGGATTAAGGGGTAATTAGTGATAATTAGCGAACTTGTGCATGTTAAAAATCTGGAAAAATATTCATAAATTCTGAAATACCTCTGATATGAATTTGGGTTAATTTGGTTAAGTTTTTTTAATCCTATGCTTAGTTGTTCTTAAACATGCTTAAGGGGAAATATGGGATTTTGGCTATGTTTGATCCATTTTAACCCATCTTATTGTTGTTTTGGTGTTTGAGGTCACTACTACATGTTGCTATGACTGTTTTGTATAACTTGTGATTGTTTAGAATAGTTAGAATGGTCGAAAACGTCGTCGAATGGCGTAAACTGCTCGCTGGAAGAACTGCAGGAAATCAGCCCGAACCGGACCGGATCGGTGGAAGCAAAGGCGATCCGAACCGATGGCGCGACCCGATCCGCCGATGCTTGAAGACCACGATCCGACAATGTGATCCGATCCGAGCCCTCCACCACGATCCACCTTCACGATCCGCTAGCAGCTCCGATCGCCAGAAGGAAGCACGACCCGATCCGACAGGGGCCCCACGAACTGATGAAGCACGACCCGACCCGAAGGAGCTTGTCACGAACTGATCCGTGGCGATGGACTTGGAGACCCCGACCCGATCCGCTGAAGGGTACTCGAACCGATCCGATGGAGCTGGAGGACCACGAATTGATGGCGCGACCCGATCCGAATGGAGGAACTCGACCCGAACCAGTATGGTGACTGTGAACCGAACCAGGAGGCTATGAACTGAATGAAGACCGATCCGGAGGATGATGACTAAAACCCGAGATGCAAAGGTAGTCCAAATGGAAGTTAGAGCTCAGGATCCCGGACCCAGTTGGGAACCAATGAGTTCACTTCATGATTGGGCTTCGCTGCGGGACGTGTGCAAAGGGGTTGTCGGTATTCATAACTTTGGTTCACCACTGAGAGATGGATAGTGGGCTTGTAGTGATAGTTACACGGGATTGGATTCCGTCATGGCCCAAATTATTAGGTGACCAAAGTAGTGGATATCGTATGCTTTACGCACTGAGTGAGGGATGTGAGGATGATTGCTATGCTTGATTGTTTGACATCACTATGACATGCACACCCCCACACCCGTTATCTTTACACCATTTGAAAGGGCACCTTAGAGTGTTGTACAGTATGTAGTGCTAACTCTTTGGTTGCATGTCCAGGTTCAGGTATGATTGGATTATACCTGTTATTATTCTGTTTAGATGCTTATCGCTCATACCAGGCTTTATGTCTGACCCAGAGTTTTATGTCTCTTCTTATTACTCTGGGTGCTCACACGAGCAGACTAGAGACAGGTTATGGTTAGCTGGTGATGCGCGAGTAGCTGATTCGGAGGCGAGCAGGAGGCTTCCACGTATGATATATAGATATTCTCCCTGTGTCGTTGGTGGTCGCTACTTGGGCATTAGTAGTGTACCTCCTTTATCTTGCTTTTGTTTTGTTGAGACAGTTTGAAAAGTTGTAATAATGTTGGCTTTGGATCATAAGCTGTACTTGGATTTTCCGCTGCTAGGTTAGTTTATTTTCAGCTTATGCACTGTCTCACCTGTTTTATGTCAAGTATGTTATTATTATATTTTATTCTATGCGCTGTGAGACATTCTACAGGTTCTTTGTTGATTCTTCGTCTTCTTTCTTTTCTTCTGACGACCGTTCCGTGCCAATTGGACATGTGTACAACGCACTTTTGGAGTAAATGTCGGTTGGTGCGGGGCGGGCCTTCACACTTGGTATCAGAGCTCTAGGTTGCGTGGTTAACCTAGGGAAAGACACTAGGGAGAGATAGTACGTATATGAGAGCGCGTAATTGTGATTACTTTGGTTTTTAAAAGCTATATATATATACTATTGGTAGTATGAGAATGAAGTCGTACTGCACTAGCACCACTATGAGATCGTTAATCGTTTCCCCTTTTACAGATTAACGATGAGCTGATATCCTAGAGGTGCTGGTTGAGGGACCAACCAAGGGAATGCCGCTGACATGAGGGCAATGTTTACTAACCTCATGAGAGACATGCTTAGAGATGTTCAGGGAGCAGTTCCCAATCCCGGAAATGGTGGTGGTCCAGTAGTGCAGGCGCCTAGGGTCGATTTCGCCAAGTTGTGCAAGGATTACACTAACCTTGGTGGGAAGCCGTTCCACGGAACGGAGTCGTCCACAGATGTTCAGGATTGGTTGGATAGCTGTGATCGTATCTTCGACGACTTGGGTCTTGAGGATGCGATGAAGAGAAGGCTAGCGTCTCGTCAGCTGCAAGGGCGAGCGATGAATTGGTGGAATGCCATTAGAACAGCTACTCCAGAAGATCAAGTTACTTGGAATCAGTTTAAGACTCGTTTTTGTGATAAGTTTATTCCAGCTGCTCATAAATCAGAACTGTTCAAGAAGTTCTTGGAGCTTAAGCAGAACGGTAGAGCAGTCTCGGAGTATATCGCTGAATTCGACACTTTATCGAAATATGGATGGTCCCTTATCGATACAGTCGAAAAGAAGAACGAGAAGTTCATAACTGGCTTGGATGGGTACTTGGGGGGAAAGACTTATAAACCATATCGATGAGACGTTCGAGTCTATTGTAGGAAAGGCATTAAGGTCAGAGAGCCTTTTCCCTAAGTCGAAGACTGAGGTTGCTACGGCATCTGCAGAGGAGCCAAAGCCGCAAGCAGGCGGTGAAGGCAAGAAGAATTCTCAGAACAAGAGGAAGCAGAACCCGACCAAGGATGGTCAGAGTAAGAAAAATAAGAAAGATGGCGAATGCTTTAGTTGTGGCCAGAAGGGCCATTACGCCAGAGATTGTCGAGAAAAGCCTGGGAAAGGAAGTGCTTTAACTGCGGCCAGGCGGGACATCACAAGGATGATTGCCCACAACCTCCTAGGGAGAAGCAGATTGTGAAAGCGTATGCTATCAACGCTGTTCCTTCTTCGTCAAATGCCCCAACTGCGGCGCAGAAGGAAAAAGGTGTCGTTATTCGAGGTATGCTTTCTATTTAAGAAATTTTGATCGGGTTTTGTTTGACAAACCTGAGTTAGTCGATAGACCTTTAGTAGTGACGAACACAATTGGTGGTTCGACTAGTTTGGCATGATTAGTTAATGTGGTCTTATCGAGTCATGGATGTATGTTTCCTTGTGATTGCTTTGTTTTGGGCTTTACTGGGTTTAGCATTATTTTGGGGAGTCGATTTACTCCAAAGGAATAGGGTGGTATTAGGTACCTACCTAGTGATGACGATAGTAACTGGAGTTAAGGAAGCTAAGAAGTTATCGTTGTAATAAGTTCTAGTTGTCTCTGGGAGGCAAATGAGTACTCCAGTGATAGATTGTTTTGCTAGTATCACCTCATGTTGATTGTCCGAACTCGGAGGAGATGTTCCTTGGGTGCTTGTTTGATATTGGTTTAGGCCTTTGGGGCTCGTGCTTGGGGAATGTTGATTTCGACTAGGATGGGTTGCGTGAGGGGTAAATAGTTGTTGTGATTTTTCATTGGATGATATCTTGGTTCACTCGAGGAGTGACGGGCAGATGGAACATGATAAGACTGTTCAATGGTATAGACTGCCCAGAGTTAGACTCGATAGGGTTATGAGATTGCTCGAGTGGGACTCGAGAAAGATGCAAAGTAATGGATTGTTTAGGACCCTATGTTGATGTTCTCTAATGGATAGTAGAATTTTGAAGGAATAGGATGTGTTCGTTGATCATGGAAGATACAACGAAGGTTAGGGCGATTCAAGTTGGACTTGAACTCGTGAAAGAAAATGGGTGTTCGTTGATCTTGGAGATGCAACGAATAGGGAAACGACTCACGTTGGACTAGAGTATGTCGGTACTCAAGACTGGGTCTGAGTTATAGAGTGACTCGAGTTGGACTCGAGAAGGCTGCAAGGAATTGGATTCAGCTCGAGTTGGACTCGAGAGGGCAGCAAGATAATGGATAGACTTGGGTTAGACTCAAGTATTTTAGGAGGACTAAAAGCAGGGGTATCTGGGGACGCCCGTTACCTTGGATCCGTTGGACGTGATCTAGTTATCCTTGGAGGATAAACGTACGTTGGACGTACGGTAGTCCGATTGGAGGCTGGGCTTCCATTAGTTTAATTATCCTTGGAGGATAAACGTACGTTGGACGTACGGTAGTCCGAAGGGAGGCGGGGCTTCCATTAGCCTGGGATTGGTTGGACCAGTCAAGTAGGCATCGATGTATGTATGGGGGCTGGGCTTCCATTAGTTAGTGATGTTGGTTGGACCAGACAGACTGGAATCGACATATTGGGATTGGTTAGACCAATCATGTAGGTGTCGATGTGTTTATGACTTTAGCAGGTGATAGATAGGATTTGTTTGATGGATGTTATGGTTGCTATGTTTGTTCCTATCTTTCTTCTCTTGAGTAGACTATCACCTGTAGGGTTCCAGCGATGGGGAACAAAGTGATTGTAGTAGGACTATGAGCCAGTGCAGTAGAGTCGTCATGACTCGAGGGGCAAAGTGGACATAGTAAAGGATTAGTAAGGCTATGAGCCAGTGCAGTGGAGTTGTTATGACTTCATGGGGAAGAGTGGACATAGCAAAGGACTAGTGACTATGGATCAGTGCAGTGGAGTCGCCATGACTCCATGGGGCAGAGTGATCATAGTAAAGGATTTGGGTGCAGTACTAGTTGCATTAAGTAGGAGACATGCCAGTTTAGGGGTTTTGTCTCTAGGATGGAAGCAACTAGAGTATGTCACAGGATATGATTTCAGACCCAAGACTGAATTGGATTCAGAAACGCTAGTAAGCTTGACGATTAGATCGATTTTGATTGAGTGGATTGTTTCCAGTTAGAAGGACGATCCTAATCTATTGGAAACCATCTCTAGGGTAGAGATGGGAATCGATGGAAAGAGAATGATCAAGTAAGGATTTGATCGAGAAGGGTGACTTCGAAAGAATAAGGGACTAGTTGTACCCAACGTAGATGGACCGAGAGGTGAAGTGCTTAGAGCATATCATCACTCGAAATTGACTATACATCCCAGTGGTAACAAGATGTATTGAGACATAGAGCAGATCTACTACTGGGAAGGGATAAAGATAGGCAGAAGGCTTATCTCGGTAAGAAACGAAGAGATTTGGAATTCTTCGTTAACGACTTGGTGTTCGTCGGGATCTCCCCATAGTGAATGTGATTCAGATTGGTTGAAGAGGTAAGTTAGCACCAAGATTTGTTGGCCCATTCCCAGTCCTCGAGCAAGTTGGGAATTTGGCATATGAAGTAGAGCTACCTGACAAGACGGCGGGAGTTCACAACGTATTTCATGTTTCCCAGTTAAGGAAATTCGTGCACGACCCTAGTGTGGCTATTTCACCTGATCAGTTGGATAACATCGAAGTTGAACTCGAGGCGGTTGGGAACCGCAAGTCTATGCATATTGTTGGGAACGATACGAAGCAGCTTCGAAGGAAGGCGGTGAAACTAATCAAAGTCCAGTGGGGTGAGAATGAAAGAGACTGTACTTGGGAAACAGAGGAGGATATAAGGAAGAAGTATCCAGAACTCTTTGCCTAGTAAGGTTTTGTTAGTGATAGTTTCTTCCCTTGTTAGTAAACCGCATGCTAGGATAGACTTGTTTTGCATGTTGATTGTTGTTTTATGGTCGATAGGCATGCGGAACCCTTTGTGTGTTTTGGTTAGGGAATTTCGGGGGCGAAATTTCTTAAGGGGGGGAGAGTGTAACAACCCGTATTCTACGCATCATGGGATCATAAAATATTTATTTCTTTCACATATTAAGTCGTATGGTCATGTAACTTTGGGAAACAACCATTAGAGTCATTTCCCATGTTCATGATTTTTGTCGATTTTTTAATGACCGTTTTGCCCCTAGTTGGTACTGTTTTGGCTATAACTTTTGACTGGAAAGGAATTTTGACCTAAAACCACTTCCATTGGATTCGAATGATGGTTTCTCTTTCCGTAGAGTGGTTATATTAGCCAAACGGACTTACCGTTTGGGAGATATGGCTGAAACAAGGTTTAGAAGGTGAAAAACAGCTAATCGGGCTTAACCGGGTGATTAGCAACTAGGCCCAATGGGAGATTTCGGGATTTGGGGTATTTAAGGGCAGCTAGGGTTAGGATTTCGGTTTTAGACTAATTTTTCCAGCCGCCACTTACCTCCTTCAAGCTCTAGCAATGGCCTCCACCTTCTAATTTCACCCCAAATCATCTCTAATCACTTTCTAATCGAAGATTAAGAAAAACTACATCAAATCAAAGAAGATCTTCACCAAATCAGCGAGAGAGCTGCTGGAACACGTAGGGATTGGATCCAAATCAGAGATTATTTCAGATCTAAAGTTTGTTTGTGGCTAAGGTGAGTTATTTGCATAGTTCCTCACTAATTATGGCTAATTATAGTAATTAGCGAAGATTAGCGAAATTATGGCTCAGAAAAATCTAGAAAAAATCCCGAAATTCTAAAACATAATTTTATGCCTCTGATATGAATTTGGGTTAATTTCGACTAATTTTGCAAATCCCGAAATTTGGGGGATTAAGGGGTAATTAGTGATAATTAGCGAATTTATGCATGTTAAAAATCTGGAAAAATATTCATAAATTCTGAAATACCTCTGATATGAATTTGGGTTAATTTGGTTAAGTTTTTTTAATCCTATGCTTAGTTGTTCTTAAACATGCTTAAGGGGAAATATGGGATTTTGGCTATGTTTGATCCATTTTAACCCATCTTATTGTTGTTTTGGTGTTTGAGGTCACTACTACATGTTGCTATGACTGTTTGGTATGACTTGTGATTGTTTAGAATAGTTAGAATGGTCGAAAACGTCGTCGAATGGCGTAAACTGCTCGCTGGAAGAACTGCAGGAAATCAGCCCGAACCGGACCGGATCGGTGGAAGCAAAGGCGATCCGAACCGATGGCGCGACCCGATCCGCCGATGCTTGAAGACCACGATCCGACAATGTGATCCGATCCGAGCCCTCCACCACGATCCACCTTCACGATCCGCTAGCAGCTCCGATCGCCAGAAGGAAGCACGACCCGATCCGACAGGGGCCCCACGAACTGATGAAGCACGACCCGACCCGAAGGAGCTTGTCACGAACCGATCCGTGGCGATGGACTTGAAGACCCCGACACTACAACAGATTTTGCTTTTAATAGCACGTGAAAAACGCTATAATAAGCTATAATAGCATTAGTGAAAACGCTATATAACGACATGTTATAATAGCCATGTCCTATCTTATAGCTAAAATGTAAACGCTATAATATTATACATTTTATAGCGCACGTTTACCACCATCAAATGTTTTACATAGCGTTTAGACCTTGCAATTATATTTTCTTACTAAAATCTCAGCTTAACTTTTTATAGCATTATCGATATTTTTATAGCATATATTCATTGATATGAAAAATATTTTTCATAGCATTACCATTGTTTAAATAGCTGATGTTCAGTGATATGAAAAGTTATCCATACAATTTAATAGCATTTCACATTTTGATTCCATAAGTGGAGTTTTCCGCTATGAATATTTGTAGTATACATAGCGTTATCTGTGTTTTCGTAGCACACATTCAATGATATGAAAAGTTTTTCCATGCTATTCAATTTTTTACATAGCATTCACCTTATACTTTCATAAGAGCAATTTTCCGCTATTAATATTTTCAATATATAACATCAGCTATGATCTTTATATAGCAAATCTCTTATATAAGTTGTGCACAGTTTAAACAATTAAACAGTAAATTCACAAGACAAAACTGTCAATAACAAAAAATTAGTACCAAAAGCATATTTGATTTTAATTACAAAGTCAAAGTTAACAAGTCTACTAATAAATATAGAAATAAGTCAATTAACATACGTATTGTTCAAACATCGTTTCAAAACAAGATTACATGAAAAATCACTTAGTCTTCAGCTTGTAAACTCGTCCAACTTCTAGAAACTGCAATTTACAAGCACAAATTATAGTTTTATAACAAAAAAAATGCAAGGAACTGCAAAAAGTGTCATTCACGTAAAACATGCAAGGAACTGCAGAAAGTGCATTTCAAAAGAATAGATACTTGGAGTTCTCAACTGGAGACTTTGGACTCACACAGGTTTATCTAATGGGATCTAACTTCTAATGTAGGAAATGGTTGTAATGTGATAAAACAAGGGACAAGTAATGTGATAAAACAAGGGACAAGTAATGCTTACAGACAAAAAGAAATCAGTTGTGAACAGGGTGAAATTATTGAAATCAATGATAAACCTCCACACTTGCGAATGAAAATGGTAATGGCAATTGCTCCAATATAGTAACTGGTAAAGTGGTTGGTAAACATAATGCTATTTCTCCTAGGCTGGTTAATATACAAGAAAATCATTTAGCAAAAATGAGTGATCCAGCATGGATTGATTACAAATAGCTACAGAAACCACTCCACCACATAAGAATTTATTAATTATTGTTGCCCTCGATGATTACTAACCAAGATTATATATAAAGCAATAACAAATTATGTTGCCCTTCTTCGTCATCCTTGGTGGTGCTGCCCTAGGCGGGAGTCTCGCTTGACTCCCCTTTGGGTCGTGCCTGGTACTAGGCACTATAGGAATGTGGTCCAAGGCACACCTATTCCTATAGCATGTTGTTTGCATTTAAGGCCCATGCACGCGCACCTTATACGAAGGCTGAACTAGTTACTTCTCAACAACTCTTTCCAACCTCGCTTTTTTCCGCTAGCCAAAGCAACCAAATCAACAATCGACCCTCCATACCATCTATTTTTTTCGTTCTCTAAGGCATGTGCCATCCACTATAGCTAATATAAAAAACTCATGCAATGACACTCAAAAGGGGCTAATTTTCAATACAACTATGTTCGCCACTCGTTTAGCAATCTATTTCTAATCTATATACATGAGAAAACATAGTTATCCACATGATGATTGAGTTAAGGCAAGTGTGCACTGTTATATAAAAGCTTATAAGGAGACTCACTTGGCATGACCAGGATTGAATATAGCATGTTTCTTTTCTTTGAAGACCAGTTTAATTGGCTACGGTGCTTCAAAACAGTGTTCCTATGGCAAACTAACATAAATGACCATGTATGCTTCAACCATTCCATTGATGAACTGGATAAAAATATTGTAATAGTTCTGCTATTTAATTTTTTGCACGTAAAACAGTCATGGTCAGAAGGCATGGAAAAGAGATACAAACCTTACAATAACAAGGCCATAACAGATTGGTGATGAGAAACATTAATTTTGTTACGAAGTTAAACATATGATGATTGATACAAGTGAAAAAATATTGATATCTTCAATCATGGAATCGGTGACATACCATGAATATAATTATAGTCCCTGCAATGCTTTGCAACTGAAGACTGTATAATATTTTGATGACAATTAGTAAGCAAGAAAAAACATAACATATACTGAACATTTTTATTGAAAATATCTAACAATACACACATATGAGTGTATGAGGATGCACATATTATAAAGTTGGTTTGGATATCGCCATTGCAAAATTTGTTGTACGTCCATGGCCAACAAATTTGTCGCTGTAAGGAAGGTCAGTATTGATGGGAAGCAATGGATAATTTTATATGTAGGTCCATGATTGAGCTGCAAACATAAAAACATTGTGCACATTTGACAGCTGTGGATCGTACCGGTATAGCAATATCTATCTTTCAAAATCTAAATGTAAATAAAATGATTAGCATTTTATGGCAAGAAAAAGAGTGAACACGCCTTGTATAATCAAAAGTATGCATATACACCAAAGTGGTGAAAGTTCAATATACAAGCAATAAAATTTGTGTTAATTTTAAGTAGATAACACAAAAATCAAATCATTCTAAAGAGAACTTCCAATTTCCCAAGATTTCGGATTTTTGCATGCAATATTTTTCATGCACTGTTAACATGAATTTTCATCATCATTGCTAAAAGCATTTCATATTTTGATCAGTATAAAACTTGCACATATATTTGAAATAAAATTGTAATAAGTTAAGTTGTAATACAAAAAGTTTGTACCTTGATGACATTGCTTGCACCTTGAGCATAATGTTGGTTTGCAGAGCACTGTTATATATGATTTCTCTTCACGTGATTCTGTTCCATTGCTAACGTTCACACACACGAGACACCGCAGATAGGGGTGATTTCCGCGATCTCGATCACTTTCATCTACACTTCGTTGAAGGTACAATTGAGTACATGATGCTCATTTTGCATAATCTCTGCCAACATTGCAACCGTTTTGTTCAAATCTGAGTTCCTCCTTGTTTTGATAGTGCGGTCTAAGATGAGATGATTTCTTATATACAGTTGTCTTTTTATTTTTAGGTCAGTCGAAGTGAATTTCCAGTTCAACGCTCATTTCGTGATGCCTCTCCCCGTGTTTGTACATTTCAAAAAGAGTACATGGAGCTAACAGCCGAAGTTTAACTTCTCAAAGGCAAAAAAAACCAGTACCTTAGAGCTAAGAACTGAGGTTTTCATCCAAGAACCAAAGCCTCAAACACTGAACTCTGTAAGAAACTATAAGTAGCCGAGCAAGCATTCTCACTGTCACGAAAAAATAAGACAGTGATTCATCGTTATCTCACTTTTTATAGTGAAATAATTCTCATTTCTAAACAAAGATATTACAAAATGGACCTCCATCAGAAAACATTATGATCTAAACTCTATTTTATCATGGACATTCGAAGGGAAAAAAGAATAACAAAGCTACGCTTTTTAATTCTATAATAGAATAATAGAATACAGTGTTGTACAAACTGCGAACAAAGGGCGAATAATGATAAGCAGATGATAATTCTCAGTAATTAAGAATATATCTATTGTCACAGTCATAACGTTTATAAAATTCAAAAAGGACAATATAAAACATTACCAATATAAAGAGAAATATCAAAACATAGTGAATATTTATGACTTATAAATTGATTCATGATCTCCTAATAACAACTAAAGTCTCATTTGATTTTTTTTTTTTTTTACGGGTTGGAGCAGTGTTACCATGGAACAACTGAAATCTCATTCGAATTCTTTTAAATTTTTTTGGTTTGGAACATTGTTAACGTGGATCTAGTATGAAGAGAAATCAGTTTCATAGCTAATATAATGAATCATTTTGTCATCAACCAAAAAGAAAAAAAATGGAAAGAACAATATGGTGTGGTGGAGTTTGCAAGAGTTTAGTTTGTGCATAATAAAATGGAAAGAGTGCTACCTTTGTTATCCAGTACGCAAATTAGGCATTTGCAATTCTGTAGTTGGTAAGTTGGTTTTACCAAGAAAATAATCACTACTTATAACTATGTAATATCAGTTAAATAAACTAAAAATGTTATACACAAAATTACTGGAACTGTGATAACTGTTTACAATTAGCACAGACCTTTTCCTTCTCCAAGAAATGAAAGCATGCAAACTGTTGTGGTCGAAAATCATATATAGGCTCCCTATATAAGTGGTTGATTAGCATATGATTAGAATTGGAGTTTATATCGCAGATGAAGTAGAATGGTCAATCTCCCTAATTAAATGAAACATGAGGACATTAGATTTCCAAGACCCAATTCACAGTGACATAAATGCCCTCTGAACCTTGATGGGCTGTCAATCCAAGCATACACCAAATCACAAAAACCAGAAAGTAGACAAATACCCAAATCGTCTGTTAGATATAGATGTAGAATTTGCTGATCCATCTTTCCAGATCCCAAGATCATACACACCAATAGAATATAGCGTTGAGTATATGCGGGATGCTAAGCAAATGAATGGTAGTTGAGATACTAAACTAGTCCATTTTTTTCATCTGGCCTCAGCTTGGCACTGCAGGCCAGATCATGCTTCATTCAACAGTTTGACGCATCTCTTGCTAGCTATTTGCATAAGCACAAAGTACTCCATGTCATTTAGCATGCGCTTCTGGAGCTACTTCTTACAGTCTTTATTACATGCCAATCTGCATGCTTTACTTGAAACCTATCAGTCTGTATATGCTATTTAGGTAAGTTTAATTTATTAATGCCAGACTGAATTTATCATAGATATTTCATCTGTATATGCTAATTAGGTAATGGTGGCTATAAATGACTGGCATTTAAACATTCTTTCTTTTGTTAAAAAATAACTACCTAAAATAACTTATGCATGTATTAAAATTCTTTCTTCCTGTTATATATGCTAAGTAGGAAAGGGAGAAACTGAATATGTTATATACTTATGCTGTTGTATCCATATAATTTCGTTTAGATTTTGGAGATTTGTTACACTTGCTATGTTAAAATTTCTCAGTTGTTTCCTTACTTGTTATTTAAATTAAAAAATAAATTAGAGATTACGTAAACTTATGCAGAGCAGAGCCCTCCTTCATTCCCCTCGGTTCGAATTGTTTTTTATTTAAGTAATCTATCCACTTACAGCTTCGTGATTGAGCGATAAACGTTAGTTTAGAAATGACAAATATTTCTTTGATCCACTTACTTTGTAATTGGATTTTATATATTAGTCAAGTTTGTTTTTTCAGATTATACTTTCATCATGTGTACTGGAGATGAGCACAAAAGAATATCCATTGATCTTTGGTAATAACTGGTGGTTGGGTTTTTACTGTTCTAATATATTATGTGTGAGTAATATGTTTTCGACCAAAAATTTTACAGACTGTAAAATATAATTTCAATTTCTTCTTGCATGCATCTTCTCAAATCAGTTTTAATTGTTCGTTCTAGACATGTGATGATTCAGATCTTAATTAGAAAACATATTGAAGTACGGAGCCTAAATGTTTTGTCCAGTCCGAAATCATTACTTTTTTTTTGATACACAGGACAAAGTATAATAACAATAACTAAGGTGCAACTACTAAAGACAATTTGTAATGATGTTTAACCAAAATTGGTTCAAAAGATAAATACGACAAACCGAACTAAAACAATAAATCTACTAAGTAGAAAAACACATCCAATTGATACGTCAACCATGGAACAGATCCAATTGATACGACATAAATGAAAGTATCTCGTACTCTGGCAATATCTCCACCATATCCAAGTTTCAAGTTAGTGCATAGGCTATTTTTAATACCTGGAGTTGATAACAGATTGTGCATTATGATGTGTTCATTTGCATTTGGCTATTACTGACAAGCTGATGGATTTTTTTTTCTAATTTTTTTTAAGTGATTATGGTAGTATTTTCAACAATTGACAGGAGGGTGTAATAAACCTTTGAATCCACAAGCCATATCTTCTCTCGACATTCTTGCAATGGAAGATGTGTTTTGATATCTCAAGGGCAACAAGCTCCGCAATACCAGTACCAGCCTAAAGAAGAGACAGTAAATTGTATGGGAAGGCATTAACATGGCAAAACAAAAGCAATGAATATCAAAACTGATAGGTTACACAAACTAAATACTTCTACAAGCACAGATATAAGATAAATAAACTTAGTGAGCATCACAAAACAACTGAGGATTGACCACTCTGACATTTGTTTTAAAATAGACCAAACTTTCAACTACAAAATCAAAAAAGCTAAACCATGTAGTTATAACCAAAGATGATGGGAGCGATTATAGCTAACTCGAGCAAAATAATGAAAAAGGAAAAGGATTAAAAAACGAAAAAAATCGCAAGTAGTCTAAAATATCCGGATAACTCTAAAAAATTCTTTTCAATATCACAATTCAAGGTTTGGCAGATTTTATTTAAACACATGGTTGTGCTGAGTATTTAAGCGAAAAACATCGAGACTGCAGTGGGTACTTTCACAGTAAAGGAGACATTATAGGGGAAAATATCATTTCATATACAAAAGGAAAGTAAAAACCTCACCAGCACCAAGGAACACGAATTTATGGTCTCCTAATGTTCCACCAATCAATTTCAGCGCTGAAACAATCCCGGCAAGCACTACTGAAGCCGCTCCCTAAATATCGTCGTTAAAAACGAGATGACTCTTGCTGTATCTTTCAAGCAATTCAAAAGCATTATGATTTGCAAAGTCTTCAATCTGTAATAAGAACTTTCTCCCCATAATTCTGCTTAACCGCGGACATGAATGCATCAAGGAGTTCTGTTCTTCCTGACCAGTTGCACGTTCTCGCCTAAGCACAATATAGAACTCATCCGCTAACAGCTTCTTGTTGTTTGTTCCCACATCGATAGTTTTGGTAAGCACTGTAGCCATAAAAAATACAAAATAAATGTTAGGAAAGTAAAATTTGAGCAATATCGCATAAGAAAAGAATGATTACCGCAGATGGACGGATTCCACTTAGAGCAGTGTATAATGAAAGCTTTCCATCAGGAATTCCCATTTCCTTAACAGTAAAAACATTGTTTAGCATGTGATCTTACAATCCAATATGGCATGATACACTCCGATATTTTTCACAATATTATACTCTCCATGCCATTCATTAGAATTTAACATAAACGCATGTACACAAAATTGTTTACGAACATTAGTTTATAGGTTTGCGACAGTACATAGTAAAAGCCTTGAGGGAGAACAAAGGCAGTTTAATGTAACCTGTGTTCTTTTTTAACAATAACTAATTTACATACAAAACCAATGCTTACTTGGCAGCCTAAGTCACCAAGCCCTAAAGTTCTCTCACCATCGGCGACAACAATAACTTGAATTTTCCTCTCAGGTCAATTCTTCAACACTTCTACCATATGAATAGAGGACTCAAAAATTGTTAATGAATATAGGAAGAAAAAATAGTTATGTTCAGAAGTTTTCTTAAAATGCAACATACAAATGTGAGACGCTTAGCAGTTACTAATATTTTTTTGTTGATTTACTGATTAGTTGCTACATTTTCAATGATTTATCTACCTTATGAAGTGTGTTTTCCGGTGCTTAGCACAAATTTTTTTGAGCTAGATACTCCTACACAGAAGAAATTTTACAACATATGACATCTCACTAAGTAGCTCATCATTTAGGATCAATAGAAAGCTAATTTATTAATTTAAGTCTCCCATTTGAAACTGTATCTTTTGTGTTTTAAAAATCAACTGTCAATAAATCATATTTATTAGCTAACATAGTCTCCTTATAGTTAATGTTCGCACCATATGCTACTGAATTATCAGTGAGTAGCTTGTTGTTAGAACTATATGCTGTAAAAATTGAAAATTAAAACAAAAGAAGAAGTTTCCTAGAACAAAAGTTTTGGATTACAATATGTTGTTACAGAGAAGATAGGTGCAATATGGAATACAAAATTACTCACTCAGATAAAATATGTAGGATAAATATTAAAACATACATACGAATTGCAATTTTCAATTACATCAGATAACTGTTTGGAAACCTGACAATTCAAGTACATTTTGAAACCATTTAGTTTTATCTAAAGCATAAATTTCCATCTTTTGTTAAGTTTGAAGACAACATATGACCAGATATCAAACATGGGTAAGTAAGATACTATAACTAGCATTCAAATCAAACAGTAGATTTAGAACTAAAATAGATCACTGGAAATATAAAATTAACCCTTCTAAAAATTAAAACGTAACTAGTATACCCTGTTAAAGAAAAAATAAATCTAAATAAACAATTTAAATCAATTAGAAGAACACTTAAATAATCCAATCATAACCTAAGAATAAGTAGATTAATGTAACTTTATGGCGATGAACTCAAAGGGAAATAGTCACAAGGCCTTAATCTGAAACTGAAATTAGATGAGCAAATGCTTTTGAAAACAAATACTGGTGGAAAATAGAAAAGATTTTAGCAGGAAGTGATAAATAGGATAGAATCAAATCGTCACCTGCAGCCAAATTGACGAGATCTGGACGAATAATTTTGCTTACGGAGAAATGAGAAAAGAAGATCGAGGAGATCTGAACAAATTTCTCTTACGTGCTATCCGAAATCATTACTCGATCACCTATTCCTATTAGACGTATTAAGTATTGCATATGCTATCTTTGAATAATAGTGCACGGGCCATGGGCATCCACAATCGTTGGTATGAAGATGAAGCGTCAAGTCATAAAGCAGTGTTTTTAGCATACATGATGAATTTGAAGCGCTTCATGGATGTTAGATTGTATGAGTTCATGGAGTTAAAATAGTAACTAAGGCATTTATCCAGGGCAGAAATGTATTTCCTTTGGAAGGACGTGCAGAAAATTAACCTTAACCCCATGCACATTTGCTATTTGGAAACCATATCATGTATGGTTTATATTTGTTACTTCTATTTGAAGTTTCAACATATTATCAAACTCAAGTTTTGATGCGGCTGACAGGTTAACGAAATTACTACACTCTGTACAAAAGAGTAAAATAAAATTACAATAGCGATGCAATGGAAAACAAATTACAGTAGGATCCCATCAAAAAATAAAGAAATATGAAAAGATTATCATTTTTATTCAAAACTCAAGTTCTTTTTTGATAATGTCGCATATCAACAAATATATAATGCATGTGCATTAAATATGCTGCTGCTTTTGGGTTAGGACTGGACTTGTCCTAAATCCAGAAAAAGCAACGATTGCCTTGTGGTCTAAGGGATGCGAGCCACACCTTTAGATAATTCCGACAATAGATCCTAATCCAATTTGAATTATTAACATGTCATTTTCTACCCCTTTGTTAGATAAGTAATTTAAAGTCCATTTTAATGACTAGGATAAGTAATTTAAAGTCCAATTTGAATTATTAACATGTCATGCTTGTCATTACCAAGGATAACTAACAGATCAAAGCATCAACTCCCTTGCGTCCTCTGCTAACCAATCACACACCCAACTGTTACATGGTTACTATATGTACTTCCTGCACCACAACCTTCCCCTTCATGCAAAGGTGGATTTTGATCCCATCAAATACAACTAAATTTATACAAATCATTATAACCTATGTCTGATTTGGATTTGGATTGGTGGGAAACACCTCTTTCCAACTACAAATGAAAGTTTATGTTTTTTTTTAATTATAACCCATAGCGCAACACTCTTCACAAGCGGTGGAACAAGCACATCGTGTTTAGACTTATTGACGCTCCTTTTGGCAGTCATGATTAAGTTAGCAATGCCTTGGCCTATGATGTCACATACAAATCCAACTGTACCATACATAACTCCCTTATAGAAGTATGTCCCTATCCGTGGTTGCACAGAAAACTTAGTTCCTGGCCTTTCAGCTTCAAACATGCAAGAGATCGGCTGCATAAAGCTCAAACTTTGCCCAGAAATCCTTCCCTCTCTTTTGGACTTCGGCAAATGTTGCACAGCATGAATCGATAACAATCTCAGTTCCAACTTTAAACAAAAAGGAAGGATCGGCAAGCATATGATCTCTCAAAAAGGAACATGACCTCATTGCCACTCCGAGTGGCCAAACTGAACTCTGTAAATCCAAATATCTCTCTAAAATTAGCCTCTTGATCCCAGTGGATTTAGCAGCTTCCATCATATCACTGGGCAATGTGGCTCCCTTTTTCTCCAGTTGCTTCATAACCTCATCAAATTTAAGTATAGGACCAAACTCCGCTTCTTCATGGTCATCATCATCATCTCCTCCTCCTCCGTCACCTCTGCCACGTATTGGAGGGAAACCGCCGTGATTACCACTGGATTTTATAATGTTTCTCAGGGTGAGGGAGAGGATGAAATGAGAATTTTTTGTTGGGAAATTTACAAAGGTGAACAACAGTTTGGGCTTACGAGCAGATATATTTGAACTGCTCGATTTGAGAAAAGACTGGGAGGAAGAAGATGAAAAGGAGAACGACATTGAGAGTAGGGTTTTACTTTCTGATGTTAGGAAATATTTTTGGGTTTGATCTGGATTTGGAAATGGGATGGCAATTTGATTTTGGCGGCAGCGGTGGAAGAGGAAGACTGTTTTGCTTCAAACAGGGACTTGACAAATGCAAGTTTATGTCGCACACAAAAGCCATTAATACAAATCAATCCATTTTCTGCTCAACAAAGCGATCAGGAGCGGGCATTACACGTTACAAATAGCACTGGCATCTTCCTCTTGAGCTAAGTTACAGGTAAATTGCTCATTTCAATTTAGAGGTAAATTTCAGAATTTAACAAATAAAAGTTTTATAATTTGAAAAGATTCGTTTGAACGACAAGAGTACGAAGAGACCTCATTTCATGACATAGTTGTTCGGACAAGACAATGCACTAGTGAGGCGTGGGATTCATGGTCTGTATAGGCTATATGGCATTGACATGAGCAAATGGGTGACACAAGCCCTTAACATTATATATTTTACTCTACGAGATAAATTGGTGCTTTCAAAAACTTATGTATGCATATATGAATACAAACTCAGGTCTTATGTAAACTTTTAAAATACATCTTTATATATTTTTCTAGCATTTCATACAAAAGCATGTGTAAAATTTGGAAATACAGTTTATTTCAGCAAAAATGTTTTCATAACCCTTACACAAGGAATCCTTTAGCAAATTAAGCATTACATTTAACACTATTAACCAATAATTAAACTAAGCCCACTTCAACATAGATTTAAACAACTAGAACAATAAGATACAAATAATCTAAATAACATTCCAACAGCTTAAAACTTAACAAATTATCCATCTAAGCATTTTGCAAGTTATACATAACGGTTGAGTTCAACTACACATTTATATGCGCAATCTATTCTTGTGATACTAGGTAAGACAGTAAGGATTTTAAAGAACCCTTTTTAGGGTTAAAACATACATCTAAATCAAGGTATAAAGAATGCCAAAGACTAGAAATTAACACCAACCCATTACAAATCATGCGAAATCAACTTAGGGATTTAGTAGAATAACAACAGATAAACATCGAGTGGAGTGAATTTATAAATTAACGAAAGTAAATGAGTTCATAAATTACGATTTCAAAAAAACTCACTATCGATGTGGAAGAGTCAGAGTGAATCAGCGAGACACTCACGATTTGCTGGGTCGGAAATGAACGACGATGTTGAATTGAATGAGAAATTAATTGGATGATGGAAAGTTTCAGTGAAACGGAAAAAAAAATATTTAGGGATGAAGCTTGAAGGGGACGAAGGGATATTTTTAATTTGGCGGCCTTACATTTCATTTACTCCCGCGTTGGATTTTCGCTCCCGCTTTTTCTTTATCACCGTTAATATAGCGGAACATATTAATATATAACATAATTTTTTTGTTAATTTTTTTGCCTTCGTTACATAGCACAATTTATGCATTATTTTACTTTCTTTAATTATTTTATTATAGCACTTTAATGTAAGGCTATGATACAATGCTATATATACCATATTTTCTTGTAGTGCGACCTGATCCGCTGAAGGGTACTCGAACCAATCCGATGGAGCTGGAGGACCACGAATTGATGGCGCGACCCGATCCGAATGGAGGAACTCGACCTGAACCAGTATGGTGACTGCGAACCGAACCAGGGGGCTATGAACTGAATGAAGACCGATCCGGAGGATGATGACTAAAACCCGAGATGCAAAGGTAGTCCAAATGGAAGTTAGAGCTCAGGATCCCGGACCCAGTTGGGAACCAATGAGTTCAGTTCATGATTGGGCTTTGCTGCGGGACGTGTGCAAAGGGGTTGTCGGTATTCATAACTTTGGTTCACCACTGAGAGATGGATAGTGGGCTTGTAGTGATAGTTACACGGGATTGGATTCCGTCATGGCCCAAAGTATTAGGTGACCAAAGTAGTGGATATCGTATGCTTTACGCACTGAGTGAGGGATGTGAGGATGATTGCTACGCTTGATTGTTTGACATCACTATGACATGCACACCCCCACCCCCGTTATCTTTACACCATTTGAAAGGGCACCTTAGAGTGTTGTACAGTATGTAGTGCTAACTCTTTGGTTGCAGGTCCAGGTTCAGGTATGATTGGATTATACCTGTTATTATTCTGTTTAGATGCTTATGGATCATACCAGGCTTTATGTCTGACCCAGAGTTTTATGTCTCTTCTTATTACTCTGAGTGCTCACACGAGCAGACTAGAGACAGGTTATGGTTAGCTGGTGATGCGCGAGTAGCTGATTCGGAGGCGAGCAGGAGGCTTCCACGTATGATATATAGATATTCTCCCTGTGTCGTTGGTGGTCGCTACTTGGGCATTAGTAGTGTACCTCCTTTATCTTGCTTTTGTTTTGTTGAGATAGTTTGAAAAGTTGTAATAATGTTGGCTTTGGACCATAAGCTGTACTTGGATTTTCCGCTGCTATGTTAGTTTATTTTCAGCTTATGCACTGTCTCACCTGTTTTATGTCAAGTATGTCATTATTATTTTTTATTCTATGCGCTATGAGACATTCTACAGGTTCTTTGTTGATTCTTCGTCTTCTTTCTTTTCTTCTGACGACCGTTCCGTGCAAATTGGACATGTGTACAACCAACTTTTGGAGTAAATGTCGGTTGGTGCGGGGCGGGCCGTTACATATTTCATATATGAATTTTTACATATATTTTATCTTTACATTAAAAATGTGAATTTTTAATGTTTCACTAGTTTTATCCATACTATTAATAATTTACATAAATCATTCATTACATTAAAAATGTGAATTTTAATGTTTCAACCATTTTATCTATACAATGTATATTTTACATAACTCATATTTTACGTTTAAAATATAATTTTAATGTTTCAGCATATTTCCTAAATATGATTCTAATGTTTCTGATGTCAAACAAAAGAAGAATTTTATTCGCATATATTTACTATGTTTCTAATGACGAACAAAAGGAATATTTTCTTTGTATACATTTTTCTATTCAACATAACAAATTAAATGATAATTTTATTTGTTTGCAATTTCTAATTCAACTTAACAAACAAAAATTATAATTTTATTTGCTTACACTTTCTATTTGACATAACAATTCATAACTAAATGACAATTTTATTTGACATAACAATTCATAACTAAATGACCATTTTATTTTACATAGCTTTATTGTAACGACCCGGAATTCCGCTCGATCCAGATCAGTCGCTAAACCGACCCAGACCATTCGAAAGGCCTGATTGTTTTGAGAACATGACAAAATAGAACGTAGACGGAAGCACATTTCATTGTTTATTACAACAATTCCATCAGAATACACGAATATACAGAGTATAAATGAATATTACACAGAAATATCAGAGATTTAAATTACATTTAAATACATCGCAGCGGAAAATAATACAATACACAACTAGAAGTAATACACGGATAAAGAGCTTTCCGAGTATCGTTCCAGCTGTAAATCAGGATCCTGTGAATATAAATCTGCATAACCAAAACTACTAGCTGCCCGTGTCAAAATAAGGGCACCCAGAGTTTAGGTTAAAACAATAAACTGCAGGTCAGTCATGGGACTGGTGTGAGAACTAAAACAGTTATTTAAAACTTTACTTTAAATCGGATATATCAAGGGACCACGCCGTATAACATGGAACGGGTTTCCTCCCAAGAATATCAGTGCATATAACAAAACAATGCAATGCTTTTTGGAAAAATAAAGCTATTATAAGACCCAGGTCCTATCACACAATGCAACGCAAGCCTGGGGATAGGGTTTTCCCTTATAATAGCCAAACATGCTTAGTACGTTTTAAAACAAATCATTTAATACTATTATAAGTGCCTAGTGTATAAAACAACTTCAAATCATAAGTATCAATCATAGGCGGCATGGGTACCATATATCATGTCGCCAATACTAGGCTCTACAAATAAAACCGCAAAGTCACGTATTTGGAAATTGGATTTCCGTCAGTAAACCGAGGCAAAAGATAGTCCTCTACCGATTCGAGACTGTCTAGCCCGAGTCTCAGGACCCAGACACAGGTGAGCCCTTGGATCCTCAGGGCCAGTCCACCGATGTGGATTAAACTTAAACCATGAACATGCGTTTCCCCGCCCTATGGGGCGTAAATGAGCCAACGAATGACTCCATCGGACCCGGATCGTCCGATCAAACCGAGGCGCCTCGCAACAACAACAACCACATAAGTCAAACTCGTCAGGGCGTGTAAAACCACTGACGCCACTTCTAGCTAGAAAGAAACGCATGCCCGCCCTGATGTCCTCTCCCGTTTTGGTTCACACCGGGGTGTGAGGCTCGCGAATTCACGTTACACAAAGCTACGCCACACAGGCCGTGCTATGATCATCAACCACATGTGACGATCCCAAAACCCCGTGACACGGTGTTAAGGATAATCATTGGAATATAACACATTAATCATCATTAGAAGATCACAGATAATAGCATAAACAGAATATAGAATAATTTACACACATATGATAGCGGAATCATATAGATATCATCACATCAGAGAATGTAACGACCCAGAAAATCTGAACCAATTTAAATTTTTTAAATTGGCTAAAATAATGGATTTTAAATATTTAAAATAAATATTTTAAATAATGGCGATGAAGACTGAGTTTGAATCGACATTTGAAAACAAATATAATTAATTATAATTATATATAGAATTGAAAATAGCGCGGTAGTTCGATAATTCGATTTCAAACTTCAATTGAATATGCCGGGTGCAAAACAATCCGGATTTTAGTGAAACCAAAAACATCAGGTTCTAATTGATGATATCTTTCCAACGAATCTGACCAATCGAAATTTGATAGCGGGAATCAAAAGATATGTCCAGTTGAAAATTCTGAATAGTCGCTATGGAATTCAGGCCCTTAAAAATGGACATTTTGCAAACGACCTCGGATTTCGACGAAACCACTTTTGTTAGATCCGCAGTGTCAAGTTATTGCTAGGTTTCAAATTTCACAATTTTTCGAATCAATATGTGAGCGTGGTAAAAGAAAACGCGTTTGACCAGTTTCCGTTGATTTTAATCAACTGGAAATTGGCCATTTTTCAAACGGTCTCAGAATTCGACGAAACTAGTTTTGTTAGGACCGTATCGTCAATACGAAGCTAGAAAATATTTTTCTGGAATTTTTCTAGTTAGTATGTGACCCCGGTAATTTGAAATGTACGTTTAAAATTCAACATAAGGATTTAAATGTAAATTCAACGGAAACTATTCGAAACAATCGAATCAGCTTACGATACATATCCCATTGTGTTCGGAATGGGGGTAAAACGCTATGGACGACAGGCGGTGGGCCTCGTTTCGAGGTCGTATGTGAAAGTCAACTTTTTTTGAAAAATTAAATAATAAAAATAATTTTAATTCCCTCCCTTTATCTGTCGTTTTGGCCCCCCCCGTTCATTTCAATTTCAAACGAAAAAAAAACCCTAAAAACTATCGACCGCTCCCCTGAAGCGAACGCCACCGCCGCCTATCACCGCACCCCCTCCCCTCGTACGTCGAACCGCCAGTGACGCATCCGCCCCCCCCTGAAGCGTCGCGGCGCTCGATTCGCGAGCCCCCCCCAGTTCGAGACACTGAAGCCGCCGCCCCCCTAGAAGCCAGCTCCGACGAAGACGACGCCCCCCCTTCTTCGAGATATAGTTAGTATTTTATTTTATTTTTATTTTTATTTTTTTAAAAAGCATTTAAAAACTGAATTTTGAAAAGGATGTAAAACTGTTTTTTTAAAAAGCATTTAAAAACTGAATTTTGAAAAGGATGTAAAACTGTTTTTTTTAAAAAGCATTTAAAAACTGAATTTTAAAAAGGATGTAAAACTGTTTTTTTAAAAGGCATTTAAAAACTGAATTTTGAAAAGGATGTAAAACTGTTTTTTTTAAAAAGCATTTAAAAACTGAATTTTGAAAAGGATGTAAAACTGTTTTTTTAAAAAGCATTTAAAAACTGAATTTTGAAAAGGATGTAAAACTGTTTTTTTTAAAAGCATTTAAAAACTGAATTTTGAAAAGGATGTAAAACTGTTTTTTTAAAAAGCATTTAAAAACTGAATTTTGAAAAGGATGTAAAACTGTTTTTTTTAAAAAGCATTTAAAAACTGATTTTTTAAAAGGTTTAAAAACTGATTTTATTTTAAGATTTAAAATAGAAAAAGATTCGAACTTTAAATAGAAAAAAGATTTGAATTTTAAATAGAAAAAGACTAGAACTTTAAAAAGATAAAGATCAGATTTTTTAGAATAGAAAAGATCATATTTTTTAAAATAGAAAAGACGGAATTTTTATTAAGTAGAAGAAGTAAGATATGATCTTTATATTTTTAAAGTAATAAAATATAATTTTTACATCATAGGAATATTAAAAATATAATCTTTATTTTTGAAAAGGCGGAATCTATATTTTTGAAATTCGATTTTTATATATTGAATAACATAGTAAAAATTTGATTTTTACATATGTAGAGAATACGGGCAACGAAAGCGACAAAAGGCGAGATTGGCGAAGATTTCTATAAAGGAAGAGTCGTAGTATTGGATAGCTATTGGTGAGAATTTCTCACTCTTCAATTTCTTTTTCTATATATATATATATGTGTTGAAATAAAAGTGAATTGCTATATACAAATATATATCTATATATATATACGCCCCTCGTCCACAAACCATGGACGATATTTATTGGTTGAAATTGTTGTGAAAATTGATTGATAGCGAATGATTGTTTGGGATTGTTTGTGATTGATATTGGTTGATTGTGGTTGAAAAATACCCATTTGTGGTTGAGAAATGTTTGGTTGAAACCACATAGGATTAGTTTGTGGAAATGAAATAAATATATACATGCCACCTGCGTGCGAACTAGATGCATGATCCCCATTGTCAAAAACCGCGAGGTTTTAAGGTAGAGCGAGGAGCCGTACTAGGGACGGTCCCGGTTTTAACTACCCTGCCGTTATGCTGCCGAAATTTTGAATAATATTCGTGTGTTTGAATTATTTTCATCTGCTTAAACTATATTTATTCATTGAATAGAAAACATTCATGTGTTGAATTGATATTCATTCGTTGATTAGAAATTCATGTGTTGAATGGTATTCATATTTTGAAATAAATTGTTTGATAATAAAAATCACCTTTTATCTATATATAGAAACTATAGAAAACATTCATGTGTTGAATTGATATTCATTCGTTGATTAGAAATTCATGTGTTGAATGGTATTCATATTTTGAAATAAATTGTTTGATAATAAAAATCACCTTTTATCTCTATATAGAAACTATAGAAAACATTCATGTGTTGAATTGATATTCATTCGTTGATTAGAAATTCATGTGTTGAATGGTATTCATATTTTGAAATAAATTGTTTGATAATAAAAATCACCTTTTATCTATATATAGAAACTATAGAAAACATTCATGTGTTGAATTGATATTCATTCGTTGATTAGAAATTCATGTGTTGAATGGTATTCATATTTTGAAATAAATTGTTTGATAATAAAAATCACCTTTTATCGACTATATGGAATGTGTAAAATAATCTCGTTTTGAAAGAAATTGTTTTATGATAAAAATCATATTTTTGTCACCTATATGAACTATATAGAAAAATAGTGTTTAGAAATGAATTGTTTTACAATAAAAATCCCAATTTTATTGTATGCATAAATCGTTGAAAGGTGAAGTGTTAAAAATAGCCACTTGTTCAAAATAAACATATATGAGTTGAAATATTCATTAATTAGCTAATGAAATGATTTGCACCTATTTATGTAACATTAGAATGAATGGTGTTTTTAAACCAAATAGAAATCAAATATGAAGTCGAATAGAAAATGATAAATGATAAGAACTGTGTATATATGTACATACATATTCATTGAACAGGTTACAGCAAAGGGGCTAGAGAAGAGGAATAAAATTTTGTGCCCGACAAATAGGTACACATTTACTGCTTTGTTTGGGTGATGATTTTATGAGCCTGTTGGCAAGCCGCTTGGCTTTTTCTTTTTCTTTTTGAGATTAGAAGGACCGGGAAAGCTATTTGCGATTTCCCGATGCTCCCGGTGCAGGGGTGGTTATGGCGAAATTTTCCAAAATTTTAAGGTGTTAGAAAAATATTTGAAGTGAAAACGATATTGAAATCATTGAATGAACTATATTTATATAAATATATAAATATAAATAAAATTAAAACGAAACGAGGCCGTGCAGTTCGTATTTTGAAACTGTGATTTCAAACAACTAGTACGGGAGATCCGACCATTGGATTTTCCCGAAACCTCAACCGTCGGGTTCGCCTTGGAATAATCTTTCCAACGGCACCAACCTTGTAAAAATCCAACGGTTGGATTGTCTGGAATGTTTAATTCAAATCTGAAGAAAAACAGCGCCAGAAGCGATTATATTTATATATATAAATATAATTATATATTTAATCGAATAACGACGCTGCAGTTCGTATTTTGAAATCGAAATTTCAAACGATTGTACCGGGAGATCTGACCGTCGGATTTTCCCGAAACTGGAACCGTTGGATTCGTTTTGAAAAGACCTTTCTAATGATGTAAATTTTGCGAAGATCCAACGGTTAGATTTTCAGATATGTGTAAATCAAATCTGAAGAAAAACAGCGCCACGGCCACGTTATGGCCCGAAACGTCGTTTTGAATAAATTGGCTATTTTAAAATAGATAAAAATAGCGATAAATAGTTATAAAATATCATAAGCGATATGGAATGGAAATAAACTGAATTTGCTTGATTTATGTGGCTTTTGATGGTTGAATGTGTTTGGTGTGAAAATTACATTAAAGAACACAATTGGTGTTGTAGAATAATTTAACCATTAAGATAAATTGATTTGAAATTCTAAATATACGTGAATTATTTGAAAAGGCCGAGTTAATTCTCATTTCGAATAATTGACCGACGATTGAAAGTCGAAGGTGAAGACGGTGGTCGAAGACCGGAGATCTTCACCTCGTTTGGATGGTAACCGAGGTCCTGTTTGGGAGGCATCCCGAAATATGGATAATGAGTGGTGATCGTTCAGACGTACGTGTTGATCGAAGGGTTTGCGAGGTATTTAGTGCCTCCGGTTTCGTTCAGACCCAGAACGGACTTGTAAATGGACTGTGTGTCCGACATTGGAATTTGTTCTGTGTGATTAATAGCCATCAGTTGCACGGTGTGAATTGCCTGTGTGGCATGCTGAGATGCAGTGATCAAGGCTTCTGTTGAAAAGCAAAGTCTTGTGGTGATGATCAAAGCACCGCCTGTGTGGCGTAGCTTTGTGTATAACGTAAATTCGCGAGCCTCACACCCCGGTATGAACCTAAAACGGGAGAAGGACCTCAGGGAGGGCATGCGTTTCTTTCTAGCTAGGGTGGTGTCAGTGACCTACCAGCCCTGACATTTATATACTTTTCACCTATGTGGTTGTTGCTGTTGCGAGGCGCCTCGGTTTGATCGGACGATCCGGGTCCGATGGAGTCATTCGTTGGCTCGTTTGCGCCCCAAAGGGCGGGGAGACGTATTGTTCAGGTATAATAATCCACATCGGTGGACCGGCCCTGACGATCCAGGGGGCAGTTGCGGCTGTTCCTGAGACATGGTAGGCTAGATTGTCTCGAATTCGGTAAGGACTATCTTTTGCCTTGGTTCATGACGGAAATCCAATTTCCAAATACGTGATCGTGCGATTTTGATTGTATATATATATGGAGACATGATATATGGTACCCATGCCGTCTATGATTGATAGTTATGATTTGAAATTGTTTTCAAAACATATAAACACTAGCAATAATATCAATTGCCTTTGTTTTATTCGTATCAATCATATTTTGGCCATTATAAGGTAAAACTCTATCCTCCGGTTTGCGTTGCATTGTGTGATGGGAACTGAGTCTTATAATGGCTTCATTTTTATAAAAAGCATAGCGATGTTTAAAAGAAAGATTTGTTTTAAAGCACTGGCAATCCAATGGAGTAAACCCGTTCCACGAAAGTGGCGTGGTCCTGTGATTAGCCAATTATATATGTGTTGAGTGGATTTCTCATACCAGTCCCATGACTGACTCGTAGTTTGTTTCACTTTCAAACTCGGGTGCCCCTTTTTCTTCCCGGGCAGCCTTGTATTCAGGTTTAGCTGGTTCTTTCTGGATAGCTGGAGCTGAAGATGGATTCTATCATTTATTTCTTTTTATGCTGTTCAGCTCCTATTGTACATATTTTGTTTATTTCCGCTGTAGACATTTATGTATAGCTGAACTGTATTTGTACTAAGTAAGATCCTGTATACTGTGTAACTCTGATGATTACTTTTATCCAGTATATTTTGTTGTTCATTATCTGGTGCATTTATTTAATTTTGTTCTGCTATTTTCTGTTTCTGTGTTATATTCCAAAGATAACCCTTGTTTCCGTCTGAACGGGATTTCGGGTCGTCTCAGAGAAGCACAGTACAGGATACAACTTAGTGCATAATGATACATAATCAGTCACCATCGCCTGAGGCGGAATCATACATAAAGAGTACACAAATAAATATCAGTCTACATCGCCAATGGCGGAATCATAATATAGATACAATAATGGCGGAGAAAATCCAAGTCAGCACGGTGTAGTCAAGCCTCGCCATGAGCCAAAAGTGCGTCAGAAACCTGTAACTAGGCTGCCCGTGTGAAAATGAGGGCACCCGAGTTTGCAAGGTGAAACAAACTACGAGTCAGTCATGGGACTGGTATGAGAAATCTACTTAACTTATTAACAACAATAATAAGGCAAATCAAAGGACCACGCCACTTTTGCGGAACGGGTTTACTCCAATGAGTGCTAGTGCATGAAATAAAGTAAATGATTAAATCATCACAATGCTTTTTATAAAATGAAGCCATTATAAGACTCAGGTCCCATCACACAATGCAATGCAAGCCGGAGGATAGAGTTTTTACCTTATAATGGCCAAAAATGCTTCATACGAATTAAACAAAAGTGTTTGATATTATTACTAGTGCATATATATTTCAAAAGCGATTTCAATCATAAATATCAATCATAGGCGACATAAATGACCCATACCACTATGTCGCCATACTAGTAATACAACCATGTCCGCATATTTCGTATTGGAAATTGGATTCCTTCATGAGTTGAGGCAAGGGGTAAGCTCCTCTCCGATTCGAGACACTCTAGCAAATGCCTCGGGACCGCACACAGCAATCCCTAGATCCTCCAAGGTCGGTCCTCTCTTACTTTTGAGGATTGGCAATTCCTGAACACACGTTTCCCGGTCCTTACAGACCTATAATCGAGGCGCCTCGTATTCCAACAACCACACAGGTGAAAAGTAGATATAAATGTCAGGGCTGGGAGGTCACTGACACCACCATAGCTAGAAAGAAACGTCGTGCACTCCTTGGGTCCTTCTCCCGTTTTTGACTCATACCGGGGTGTGAGGCTCGTGAATTCACGTTATACACAAAGCTACGTCACACAGACCATGCTTTGATCATCAAGCACAAGACTTTGCTTTGCAACAGAAGCCTTGATCATATGCCACTCAGGCGTGCCACACAGGCAATCCACTCCATGCGACTGATTTCTATCAATACATAACCTCTGAGCTCGTACGTCTCAGAGAAGGGCGTTAAGCAAGAGAATAAATTCTCCGCCGCCAAACAGATATATATTTAACAGAGATAAATCATCATAGAACAAAATCCAATGTCAGACACACAGTCCATTTACAAGTCCGTTCTGGGTCTGAACGAAACCGGAGGCACCAATTCCTCGCATATCCGTACAATCAACAGTATGTTTGGACGGCTACTACTTCAGCTCCTTCAAGGTAGCTACTCCAATCATGAGCATCAGTAGCGCCCCTCCATCCAATGTGAAGATCGTCGGTCTTCAACCGTCTTCGACCCTTCGACTTCTCAACGTCGATCGATTATTTGAAATGAGATGAACTCGGCCTTTTCAAATAATCCACGTATATTTAGATTTTCAAATCAATTTATCACATGGTTAGACTATTCAACATTCACATTTCAGTTCTATAGTTATAATTCTCATGTTAAATACATTCAACCATCAAATATCAAGAAAACACAACGAAATTGGTTTATTTCCATTCTATGTCCTCTATAGTATTTTATAACGATATATCGCCATTTTTATTTAATTTAAAACGACCATATTTAATTAAACGACATTTCAGGTCGTGTTGATGCACTGGCGCTGTTTTTCACTAATTTTGTTTTACACATATATGAAAATCTAACCGTTGGATCTTCACAAATTTTATATCATTAGGAAGGTCATTTCAAAACGAATCCAACGATTTCAGTTTTAGGGAAGATCTGACGGTCGGATCTTCCACACTAGTCATTTGAAGTTACGATTTCAATTTACGAACTGCAGCGTCGTTATTCGATTTTATTTAATTATATTTATATATATATAAAAATATAATCATTTTTGGCACTGTTTTTCTTCAGATTTGAACTAAACATTCCAGACAATCCAACCGTCGGATCTTCACAAAGTTGGTGTCGTTGGAAAGATATTTCCAAGGCGAACCCAACGGTTGCGGTTTCGGGAAAATCCAATGGTCGGATTTCCCGCACTAGTCGTTTGAAATCACGGTTTCAAAACACGAACTGCACGGCCATATTTCGTTTTAATTTTATTTATATTTATATATATATAAATACAGTTCATTCAAAAATTCCTATATCGTTTTCACTTCAATTATTTCACTAACACCTTTAAATTTTGGAAAATTTCCACATAACCTCCTTTGTACGGGAGGGGCTGGGAAAATTCCCAAATAGCCACACGGGCGTCTTATGTCAAAAAGAAAAAGAAAAAGCCAAGCGGCTAGCCAACAGGCTCATAAAATCATCACCCAAACAAAACAGTAAATGTGTACCTATTTGTCGAGCACAAAAATTTATTCCTCTTCTCTAGCCTCTTTGCTATAACCTGTTCAATAAATATGCACGTACATATATACAATTTTTATCACTTATCATTTTCCATTAAACTTCATATTCGATTTAATTTGGTTTAAAAACACCATTCATTCTAATGTTGCATGCATAGGCTAAAATCATATCATTCGCTAATTAATGTATATTTCAACTCATGCATATTTTATTTGAACAAGTGGCTATTTTTAACACTTCACATTTCAAAGATGATAATTTTTGGCGAACTAAAATAGATTTCAACACATGACTATTTTATTTAGTTCCTATGCATGTTAAAAATAATATTTCTTCACAAATATTTATTTCAACGTCCGCATATCTTTAGCATATCACATACATGATAAAAATGATATTTTTATCATTTAAAATATTTATTCGACAAATGGATGTTTTCAACACTTCATATTTTCAATAAATATGTAATTTTTATTGTTCGGTCTTTTTATTCAACACATGAATTTTTCCACTACACACACTTCTCAACACATGAGCATTTCCACACATGGATATTTTATTTATATTGTTCATATTAGAAAGATGGAATTTTTATTGTTGAAACTATTTATATATAAGGAGAATATTTTTCACACTTCATATATATTATAAAAATGTGATTTTTATTGTTTAAACACTTCATTCATTCATACATGAATTTAATTTTCACACATCACTTTTCAACACATGAACATTTCCACACATGGATATAATTTCAACATATGACTTTAATTTCAACGCATGAAGATAATTTCAACATATGAAAATTATTCTAACACATAAAGATTATTCAAAATTTCGGCAGCATAACGGCAGGGTAGTTAAAACCGGCACCGTCCCTAGTACGGCTCCTCGCTCTACCTTAAAACCTCGCGGTTTTTGACAATGGGGATTCATGCATCTAATTCGCACGCAGGCGGCATGTTTTATTTTTATTTCCACAAATATTTCCAATTCATTTCAATCACCAATGGGTATTTTTCAACCACAACCAATCAATATCAACCACAAACAATTATTCAACCATTCGTATTTTTCATCCAATATTTCACACCAATTCACAACAATAAATATCGTCCATGGTTTGTGGACGAGGGGAGTATATATATATATATATATATATATATATTATTGCTATATTTCACTTCCATTTCAACACATATATCAATTATTCTATGCATGTATAATTCATACTTCGCTTATATAGCTTACACTACGCATGTACATGAGGTATACAACACGTGTGTAATTTATATTTCGCTTATATAATTTATATATGACATTTTCCATTCAAATTCATTTAATTTAGATTTCTCACATTGGTTTGCGGAGTGCTAAAAATCGTAGATGACTCAGAAAAATCCGCGGCTTCTTCTATGTGGTAGAGAGCTTCCTTGCGGTCACGATGTCTCCTGTTTCATCAAATTTCGTCAAAACACTAAAAAGATATGATTTTTCAAAGTGCAGACATCAAAAAGGACTCACCTTTCTATTTGGTTCGAAACTAGGTTTGAGGTTTTCGCGAAATCCGCTGGCCTAGATGACGATCAAGGAGTTGGACGTGGAAGAGCTTCGAGTGGGGGTCCTGTCGGTGGTGGTTTGGTGGAGCTCGGTGGTAGATCGGAGCGGCGGCGGTGATGGGAAGTGGTGGACTTTGGGCGCTCGATTCAGGCTGAGGAGGCGATGGTTCTGGTCGTGGGTGGGTCGGATCTGACGAGGGGAGGGAGGCGCGTCGACGACAGGTGGTGGCGGCGGCGATAGAGGGCTGAGGCGGCGGCAATCGGTCGGAGAAGAATCGAACGGGTTTCGCCGTTCGTTCGTGGGTTACGGGGGTTTCTAGTTGTTTTTTTATTTTTTTAAATAATGAACGGAATTTTCTGATTCGCCGGAATATATATATTTTAGAAAATTAGGGTTTTCTCCAACGAACTCCTTTTCAAGCCCAACGACTGTCGCCCCTAGCTAAATACCCCCATCCCGGACACAATGGGATATGTTTCGTTGGCCAATTCGATTGTTACAGTCAGTTATTTTTCAAATTAAAGTATAAAACATTTAATTTTAACTTTGAACGCACATTTCAATTTGCCAGGGCCACAAACTGATTTGAAAAATTCCAGAAAAATAAATCTAGCTATGTTTTGACGCTACGGTCCCAACAAAACTAGTTTCGTCGAATTCTGAAATCGTTTGAAAAATGCCATTTTCTGGTCGATCCAATTTAACAGAAATTGACCAAACGCATTTTCTTTTGCCACGCTCACATACTAGCTTCAAAAATTATGAAATTTGAAACCTAGCAATAGTTTGACATCCCGGACCCAACAAAAGTGGTTTCGTCGAATTCCGAGGTCGTCTGCAAAATATCAATTTTCCAGGGCTATATATTCTATATAGCGACCTTTCTGAAAATTCATTCGGCCATAACTTTTGATTCCCGTTATGAAACTTCGATTTTTCAGATTCGTTAGAAAGGTATTGACTAATAGATTTAAATATTTTTAGTTTCGCTAAAATCCGTTATATTCTCCACCCTGCACAGTCAGTCAAAGTTTGAATTCAAATTTTCAAACTGACTCACTATTTCTAATTCACTATTTTATTGAAATATTCTATTTCAATTGTTCAAATTCCTTTGAAATCACCAATTTAAAATTTTTAAATTGGCTCGTATTTTCCGGGTTATTACAATCTCCCCCACTTAAAACTTTTCGTCCTCGAAAAGGAAACAACAGTAAAGTAGGAAACAAAATGTAAATGCAAAGTATTGTAAAGGTACCTTGCACCGGAGTTAGTCAGAGATATCCACTCTGCATTTGGGGTAAGCTTGCTTAATGCTTTCCTCGGTCTCCCAAGTACAGTCTCTAGGATCACTGCTCCACTGCACATTAATTAAATGAACCTTTTTGCTTCTTAGTTCTCTAGTTTCTTTACCAACAATCTTTAATGGCACTCTTCTGAGTGCTAATTCTGGAGTTATGTCTATATCCTGTTGCGCTGCTTCTTCTACAACAAGATCCGGATCATGCACATCTCTTCTAAGTTGAGATATGTGAAATACATCGTGCACTCCAGGCAACCAATCTGGTAATTGAAACCTATAAGCAAGAGTTCCAATTCGTTCGAGTATAGGAAAGGGATCAATAAATCTCGGTGCCAACTTCCCAGTTTTGCCAAATCTGATTACTCCTCTCATCGGAGAAACTTTCAAATAAACATGATCACCAACAGCAAATGTCAAATCTCTTCTTCTAGAATCTGCATAACTTTTCTGTCGGCTTGTGGCGGTTCTATTGGATCTGACAGGTATAAAATGGGCAGTCTTCGTGAAGCGATCTACGATTACCCAAATGCTGTCATTACCTTTCCTGGTTCACGGCAAGCCATCTATGAAATCCATGAAAATCTATTCCCATTTCCATCCTGGGACTTCCGACGGTTGCAACAATCCAGCTATCTTCTGTTGGTCGCTCTTGACCAATTGACAAGTAGGGCATCTGCTAACATACAAAGAAATATCCCTTTTCATTGCCTTCCACTAGAAAGTGCGTTTGATATCGTTGTACATTTTACTCACCCCAGGATGGATGCAAAATTTGGATTTATGGCATTCATCCAGCACTTCTCTTTTGAGCTCAGGAATGTCAGGAACACATATTCTTCTATTCAGCCTCAGAACTCCCTCACTATCCACTTGGAAACTGGAGCCTTCGCCCCTTTGAATCCTTCTTATCATCTCTTTCACAAAATTGTCACTTTTCTGAAGAACAGATATTCTATCAATCAATCCTGGCGTAATTATAAGATTGGCAATGATTGCGGTTTTCTTACTAAGCGCATCCGCTACAACGTTAGCCTTCCCCGGCGTATATAGGATATCAAGATCATATGCTGCAAGAAATTCTAGCCAACGCTGCTGTCTCATATTTTGATCTTTCTGGGTGTATAAATACTTCAATGATTGATGATCTGTGTACAGTATAAATTTCTCACCCAATAAATAATGCCTCCAGATTTTTAAAGCAAAAACGATGTTTAGCAACTCAAGATCATGAGTCACATAATTCTTCTCATGCGGTTTCAGTTGGCGGCTTGCATAGGCGACTACTTGGCCTCTTTGCATTAACACTGCACCAAGACCTCTAATAGAAGCATCTGTCCAAACCGTTAAACCCTGACTGCCATCAATAATGGTTAACACTGGAGCAGTGGTCAGTTTCGATTTCAATTCCTGGAAAGCTTCTTCACAGTCGGAAGTCCACTTAAATTTCTCATGTTTCTTCGTGAGCTTCGTTAACAGACCGGATATCTTCGAAAAATCCTTAACGAACTTTCGATAATAACTAGCCAACCCCATAAAACTTCTAACCTCTGTGGGAGTAGAGGGTTGTTTCCAGTCTTGAATTGCTGTTATTTTGCTTGGGTCTACAGAAATTCCTTTCTCTGACACGACATGGCCAAGAAACTTCACTTCTTCTTGCCAGAAGACACATTTAGAGAATTTGGCTTTGAAGACGTTCTTTCTAAGAATCTCCAATACTTGTTCTAAGTGTTTTTCATGCTCGGGTTTTGATTTGGAGTAGATTAAAATATCATCGATGAATATGAGGACAAATTTATTCAAAACTCCCCTGAACACTCTATTCATTAGATCGACAAAGTATGCTGGAGCATTGCACAGGCCGAACGGCATTACTAACCATTCATAAAATATGTCTGGACCTCTGAAAGCTGTCAAACACACTCTTCTGCTATTCTCAATTGATGAAAACCTGTAGTCGCCCCATTCAATTGGTCTAGCAAATCATTTTTGAGCGTCTGTTTGTTGAGGTCTCAGTAATCAACGCATAATCGATGAGTACCGTCTGACTTTGGGACAAACACAACAACTGCACCCCAATCAGAAAAGCTAGGTCTGATTAGACCCTTCCACAACAGTTGACGAGTTTGATCGCCTAATTCTTCTTTTTCTTTCGGAGTCATTCGGCGAATTGGATGTACCACTGGTCTGGCATTGGGAATTTGTAACGACATGGATTTTCGGCGACTTTGGTTATCGACATAAGCTCGATGTCGATAACCAAAACATCGAAAAATCCTGGTAATTAATGAAAGAAATTAGAGGGTGAGGATAGATAAGATAGAAACTTAGAATAGAAGAAGAAGAAGAATACAACATCAGAGTAACACGAACCTCACAGCGGAACGAATAACATATAATATATAACATAACTTTGAAATATAACAGTTATGTATACAATAGCACTTATCAGAGTGCAGCACTTACAACACAGCGGAAATAAACTATAGCTATATAATCCAGAAGCCTCCTGCTCCAGCCCTTCAAGTATATCTGTAAATCCCGACTACTTGACTGCCCGTACAAATTTAGGCACCCAAGAGTTTAGGGAAAACAACAAAGTAAACTCCGGGTCAGTCATGGGAGTGTTGTGAGTAAAATAGTTTAACACAGTTTAACATATATATGATATCTCATAAGACCACGCCGTGAATACGGAACGGGTTTTTCCTTATGAGAATCCAACATCTTTGACAAGCAATATCATTCTGATATTATAATAATGTCTAAGTACAAATATATATCAATCTAGCAGAAACGCTTTCATTTCACGTTCTACATATATAGTATACAATCAAAATCGCAAGCACGTATTAGATAATGGATTTCCAACTATGACAAGGTATGGAACCACCTTCTGCTAGTGTACCTCTAGAGAGGAATACACTGGGTTCAACAAGAACATCTAGCAACCCGGCCACACATGACCGACCACTCATTTCGCAGAGTGTATCGAATGTATATCACCAACGGTTGGGATCAGCAACCGTTTCCCGAATGGGACAACATCAATAATAGATTTTTAGAAATAAATGAAACTCTAGATCAGGTGATTATACACCCTAATAGGTGCGACCTACATAGCCATGCTACCTGCCCGATTTCTGTCATTTACCAGTTGATGAGGCTAGAAGCTACGCTTTATCATCACATCAGATTCCCTTCGAATGTCACATCGTCAAATCCATCAAATCACCGATTGACGTCTACAACAGTACATTACGTGTTAGCTAAAGAAGTTTCCTTCTCCGCTTCCACTCTTGGTACGGTTGAAGAAATCAATGTACGTGACCTTTCTGGAAATACTCTGTCAGACATTCATCTTCATTCACTTAAAATGTCACATTGTCACAAATTGACTTATCCAAAAATAACACGGGTATACAGCTAAGAGAAGCGAATTCCTCCGCCACCAAACGTGAATACGTTTGAACAGATCAACTTACGCGATCCATTGGATATACTCTGTCAGACCTTCGTCCATACAAGTTGTCCTGGGACTGGACAAACCGAAGGCACTATTCAGTATACCCATCTTAGTCACTATTATCTAAGACTTATACAACAGCCCTTGCACTTTACTCCGTCTTCAATTATCTTTGGCATAAATGATTCGCAATGCTTATGCCAATACAGAGTAGTTCTTTAGATAATAATCCAACCGGTCTCTCCATATTAACAACGTTAAAATGGTCAAAACTCCGATAGTCTGTGATTTAACTATCAAAGAAAAACAAGTGTGCAAACAACGATATTATTTCCAGATGGAAATTATATCGATCAATCATCAACATATATCTATATATATATTCACATTGCCTTATTTTCAATGTTTAGAAAATATATGTTATTAACACTGGAAAACGTTTCCATATGCTTATTTACAAATCACTACTCTTCTCCAACTATCAGTCCCTGACTGTAAACTAGTATGAGAACAATCCCCTAAGTATAAATCCCGAAGGCCGAAACCAACATCAGATAGGCACTTAGAAAACCATTCAATTTACTAATCTCTAGTCAGTTCTAATTTTACTTAACTCTATTTGATTAACTCTGATTGATTAACTCTAACTGGTTAATTCTAACCGATCAACTCTAACTGGTCAACCTTAATTAATTAACTCTAACTGGTTTTACTTGGTTTGACTAACTCAATTTATTAACTCGATTGACTAATTCAACTCGATTAACCTAACTTGATTTACTTATCTCGATTAACTGAACTAATCACTTTGATTAACTCGACTAATTCACTTTGGTTAACTTAACCAATTCACTTAACTAATTCACTTAGTTTAACTTAACTAATTCACTTAACTCCTGTCGAATAAACTATATTCGATAACTCCTCTAACTCTATTGAATAAACTATATTCGATTAACTCATTTACTCTATTCAAATAAACTATATTCGATTAACTCCTTTTCTCTATTCGAATAAACTATATTCGATTAACTCCTTTTCTCTATTCGAATAAACTATATTCGATCAACTCATTTGATTTAACTCTAATCGATTAACTCCATCGAATAAACTATATTCGATAACTCCTTCGATTTAACTAATATTCTATAACTCACTTCGATTAACTAATAATCGATAACTCCTTCGAATAAACTATATTCGATAATTTCCTCTCGAATAAACGATATTCGATAATCTTCCCTTTCGATTTAACTAATCGATAACTCCTTTTCGAATAACTAAATTCGATAACTCCTTTAGATTTAACTAATCGATAACTCCTTTCGATTTAACTAATCGATAACTCCTTTGTGTTTAACTCTATTCGAATAACTAATTCGAATCACTCTTATTTATTTAACTCTATTCGAATAACTAATTCGATTAACTCTAACTGGTTAACTCTAACTGATTAACTATAACTCTAATCGATTTCTCCTATTCGAATAACTCCTATTTGATAACGTTTATTCATTTATAAAGATTTACTTTTAGTAACGGTTCTTCACTTCATAAATGTCCTCTTTAATAATGTAACTTCACTTACACAAGTGTTGGGTACATATTCTATTTAAACTATTGGTGTTGAAACCAATATCTCTCCTATATATAAGTTCAGACTTATATATTTCATTTATCAAATGATAAGTATTTATTTAATTTATAAACTATTATTTATAAATTAATCCTTTCTATTTATTTGTTAAAAACAGATTTCCATTTTCTATTCATCTTCTAAATATTCTTCTGATTTAGCTCTATTTATTTATCCAATAAATATCCCTTTTGTTTAATCCTATTTATTTATCCAATAAATATCCCTTTTGTTTAATCCTATTTATTTATCCAATAAATATCCCTTTGATTAAATCCTATTTATTTAACAAATAAATATCTCCTTTAATCTTTATTTATTTCCTAAATAAATAAACCCTTTTACTTTTATTTATTTGCTAAATAAATAAATTCTTTTAACTCTTTATTTATTTCCTAAATAAATAATTCCTTTTAACTTGCTTTCAAATATATTTCCTTCATATTTGATTTCAAATATATCTCTTCTATATTTGTTTAACAAATAAAATCCCTTTATATTTGATTAACAAATATAAATTTCCTTTATATTTGATTAACAAATATAAATTTCCTTTATATTTGATTTACAAAATATAATTCTTTTACTCAAAATCCTTTTTCTTGTATAATATAAAATCCATTGATTTTATAAAAATAATTTATTTTCAAAATATACTGAGACGACCCCAAACCCCGTTCGAACGGTGGAAAGGGTAATCAGTGGAATGAAAATAACAACTGTGTAGAGAACTAATCGGTAATGCAAAGTATGGTAAATGTACCCTGCACCGGAGTCAATCAGAGATATCTACTCGGCATCTGGGATAGGCTTTCTGAATGCTCTCCTCAGTTTCCCAAGTACAATCTCGTGGATCTCCACTCCATTGCACTTTGACTAAGTGAACCTTCTTGTTCCTCAGTTCTTTGGTCTTTTTGCCGATGATCTTTAGTGGCTCTCGTCTCACAGCTAATTCTGGAGTAATTTCAATATCCTGCTGAGCTGCATCTTCCACGATCAAGTCTGGATCATGAACGTGCTTTCGAAGTTGAGATATATGAATTACATCATGAACTCCAGGCAACCAATCTGGCAGTTTAACCCTATAAGCGAGAGTTCCAATCCGTTCCAGAATAGGAAACAGACCAATGAATTTGGGCGCCAACTTTCCAATCTTGCCGAACCGGATAACTCCTCTCATTGGCGATACTTTCAAATATACGTAGTCGCCAACAACAAAGGATATATCTCTTCTTCTCCTATCGGCATAGCTCTTTTGTCGGCTCTGAGCGGCGAGTAATCGCTTCTTAATAAAGTCGACTTTATCGGCAGCTTCTCAGATCATATCAGGCCCTAACACAAGTCTATTTCCAGGTTCGACCCAACAAGCAGGAGATCGGAACGGTCTACCATATAATGCTTCGAATGGCGACATTGTCAGACTTGCCTGGAAGCTGTTGTTATAAGAGAATTCAGCCAAATGTAGATGGTCTTCCCATGATCCACCGAAATCTAGAACACAAGCCCGCAATAGATCTTCTAAAATACGATTTACCCTCTCAGTTTGACCATCTGTCTGAGGATGATAGGCGGTGCTCAAGTTCAACTTCGTTCCCAGCTCTACTTGAAACACCTCCCAGAATTTACTAGTGAATATTGTATCTCTATCACTGACTATACTGAGCGGCATGTAGTCTAACTATTTCTTTGAAATATATCTGCGCCAGACTCTGAGCGGTTCTGTTTGATCTGACAGGTATGAAATGGGCGGTCTTCGTGAAGTGATCTACGATCACCCAAATACTATCATTCCCTTTTCTGGTTCTGGGCAGACCATCAATGAAATCCATAGAAATATGTTCCCACTTCCAACCAGGAACGTCTAGCGGTTGCAATAACCCAGCCAGTTTCTGTTGGTCACTTTTGACAAGCTGGCAAGTAGGGCATCGGCTAACATATATTGAAACGTCCCTTTTCATTGCCTTCCACCAGAATGTTCGCTTGAGATCGTTGTACATTTTGGCCACACCAGGATGGATACTCAGCTTGGACTTGTGACACTCATCTAACACTTCCCTTTTGAGCTCGGGAATGTCAGGAACACAAATCCTTCCTTTCAATCTCATGGTCTCGTCGTTATCTATTTGAAAACACGAGGGTTCACCTTTCTGAATCCTTTTAATCATATCCTTAATAAAGTTATCCTCCTTCTGAAGAATTGATATTTTGTCAATCAAGGAAGTCGTGATAATAAAGCTGGCGATCATTACATTCTTTCGGCTCAGCGCATCGGCCACGACATTGGCTTTCCCTGGAGTGTATATAATCTCAAAGTCGTATGCTGCAAGGAACTCTAGCCAACTTTGCTACCTCAAATTCAGGTCTTTCTGGGTGAACAGATACTTTAACGACTGATGATCTGTAAACAGTTCAAATCTCTCACCCAGAAGATAGTGTCTCCAGATTTTCAAGGCGAATACTATATCCAATAACTCAAGATCATGAGTTACGTAGTTCTTCTCGTGTGGCTTCAACTGACGGCTAGCATAAGCAATCTCTTGGCCCCTTTGCATTAACACTGCGCCAAGGCTTCTCTAGAAGCATCAGTTCAGACTTTCAAATCCTGATTGCCATCGATGATGGTTAACACTGGAGCAGTCGTTAGTCTTAACTTTAGCTCTTCAAAAGCCTGCTCACTTTCTGGAGTCCATTTGAATTTAGAGTGCTTCTTTGTAAGCTTCATTACGTGGCCAGATATCTTCGAAAAGTTTTTAACGAACTTCCGGTAATAGCTAGCCAACCCGAGAAAACTACGGACTTCCGTAGGAGTACTGGGCTGTTTTCAATTCTGAATAGCTGTGATTTTACTTGGATCCACTTGGAAAACTTTGCTTTCATTACGTTTCTTCTGAGAATTTCCAGAACCCGTTCCAAATGCTTTTCACATTCGGCCTTTGATTTAGAGAAGATTAGAATATCATCAATAAAAATCAGAACAAATTTATTCAAAACCCCTTTGAACACTCTATTCATTAGATCGACGAAATAGGCTGGAGCGTTACATAAGCCGAACGGCATTACTAACCACTCGTAGAATAAGTCTGGACCTCTGAATGCTGTCATTGGAACACACTCTTCGGCGATACGAAGCTGATGGAAACCTGTAGCTAGGTCCATTCGTGAAAATACTTGTGCGCCATTTAATCGATCCAACAAATCATCAATCCGTGGCAATGGATATTTATTCTTTACGGTCTGTTTGTTCAGATCACGATAATCCACACATAGACGTAGAGTACCGTCAGATTTTGGGACAAACACCACTGCTGCACCCCAATCAGAGAAACTAGGCCTGATCAGGCCCTTCCACACGAGCTGCCGTGTTTGATTGTCTAATTCCTCTTTCTCTTTCAAGGACATTCTTCGAATAGCGTGAACTACTGGCCTTGCATTCGAAATTAAAGAAATTTTGAGATCTATTTCTCTCTGCGGAGGTAAGCGAAAAACTTCCTCGAACACATCCTCATAGTTTTTGACGACAGGAATATCTTTGATGAGGTCAGGAATATTCTCTGTGACTTCAGGGACATTTTCCATTTGAGCAGGGGAAACATCGTGAGCTGCCCAGAAGTCCTTTCTATTTGATGTCGGGCCTTCACATGGTATGGTTATATAATTCCCCGATTGTGCCTTTGCCTTAACAACTCTCTCGGCGCATCTAACCTCCGCCTCATATCTGGTTTGCCAATCCAATCCCAGAATAAGATCGAATTCATTAAAATTCATGACGATAGAGATAGTAGGGAATTTATAGCAAGAAAAAGAGACAGGCACCCCACAAACCCAACTGAGACCGATGGAGCCCCCAACTGGATTTTGGACAGTCATTGGTTCTTTGAGCTTCTTCAATTTCAAATCCAATTTCTTGACTGCACTCTTTCCAATAAAGCTTCGTGACGCGCCAGTATCAAACAGTACTTTAACTGGAATGTTCTTGACATTCAGCGTGCCTTCTAAAACATCAGACCTTTCCTGAGCAGACGAAGATGCAGGCACTTCTGCCACTTCATTCACTTATACTGCTTCAGATTTCTGAGATAGCGGGCAGTTTTTCGCAATATGCCCAGCCCGATGGCACTTATGGCATCCTCTTTTCTCTTGTAACCTCTTGCCGGATTTAGACCCATCCTTTACTTGTTTCTTTCGAGATCTGCAACTTATCGAGAGATGTCCTTGCCTATTGCAGTTACTGCATACCGCTGTCGTTACAGGTTCTTTCCCAGATCCAGCCCTTTTCCTCTTGGCACTGGGCTTCCTACTGACCTCAGATCTCGTACTGGCTTCAGGAATATCAGTTTCCGACTCATCTTTGTCACTAGAACTGACTTCTTCTTCGTCGCATAACATTCCTTTCTTATGGAGATCTTCATACTGATAAGCCATGTATATCATTTCTGAAAAAGGAAGCTTCACATTCATCATTACACTATTCTGATATCTCCTTTGCAGGCCATGAATAAATCTCAGATTTTTCCTCTTTGGATCTTGAATCAGATGAGGAGCAAAGTGAGCAAGTTCATTGAATTTCTTATGATATTCTGGGATGGTCATATCACCTTGTATATGATAAGAAAATTCATCACATAATCGTTCCGTCGCTTCAGGAGGATTAAATCTTTCTAGGAAAATCTCTTTGAATCTATCCCAAGTGACATCACCTTCTGGATTATCTTTGATGATTGTTTCCCACCAGATTAAAGCTTCTTCTTTGAGCGCCCAAGATGCTACTAACCGTTTCTGGTCATCTCTTAGCTGGATACGCTCAAAGATTCTTTCGAAAGAACTCATCCAAGCTTGAGTCTGAATTATAGATTCATTGCCCGAGAACTGTGCTCCGTTCAGATTTCGATATCTCTTTAATAGAGCCTCTAGATCGGGTTCTGCATTTCTCCTGTTTCTGACACTCATTTTTCCAGTACTTCTGCAAATGGCAGATCAAGTGTCAGGTCACAGAAAAGATAATTTAAAATATAGAAATTCATACTTCAAATGTAAATGTGTCTATCGAGGTGTAATTTCATTCTTCTTTACTCATACTAGGATATTACTGATCCTATCTGTATAGAGTTGCCCGTCCTAGAACACTACTGGTTCTATTTCTGACGAGTTCGTTAATATGTTATATTCCTGCACTAAGCTTAACCAAAGCTCTGATACCAAATTAGATGACCCCAAACCCCGTACGGACGGTGGCAAGGGTAATCCGTGGAATATAACACATAAACAGAAAATGGCAGAACAGAATTAAATAAATACACCAGATAATGAACAATAGAATATACTGGATAAAAGTAATCATCAGAGTTACACAGTATACCGGATCTTACTTAGTACAATTACAATTCAACTATACATATATGTCTACAGCGGAAAACAAACATAATGTACAATAGGAGCTGAACAGCATAAAAAGAGATAAATGATAGAATCCATCTTCAGCTCCAGCTATCCAGAAAGAACCAGCTAAACCTGAATACAAGGCTGCCCGTGTAGAAAAAGGGGCACCCGAGTTTGAAAGTGAAACAAACTACGAGTCAGTCATGTGACTGGTATGAGAAATCTACTCAACACAATTGAAATATGGTTAATCACAGGACCACGCCACTTTCGTGGAACGGGTTTACTCCATCGGATCACCAGTGCTTTAAAAACAAATCATTCTTTGAAACAACGCTATGCTTTTTATAAAAATGAAGCCATTATAAGACTCAGTTCCCATCACACAATGCAACGCAAACCGGAGGATAGAGTTTTTACCTTATAACGGCCAAAATATGCTTGATACGAATAAAACAAAGGCATTTGATATTATTGCTAGTGTTTATGTGTTTTGAAAACGATTTCAAATCATAACTATCAATCATAGACAGCATTAATGCCCCATACCACTATGTCGCCACATATAGGTATACAATCAAAACCGCATAGTCACGTATTTGGAAAATTGGATTTCCGTCATGAACCAAGGCAAAAGATAGTCCTTACCGAATTCGTGACTCTCTAGCCCGAGCCACAGGACCCATACTCAGGTGGGCCCTTGGAGCGACAGGGTCGGTTCACCGATGTGGATTAAAATACCTGAACAATGTGTTTCCCCGCCCTATGGGGCGTAAATGAGGCAACGAATGACTCCATCAGACCCGAATCGTCCGATCTAACCGAGGCTCCTCGCAACAGCAACAACCACATAAGTCAAACTCGTCAGGGCGTGTAAAACCATTGATGCCACTTCTAACTAGAAAGAAACGTATGTCGTCCCTGAGGTCCTTCCTCCCGTTTCTGGTTCATACCGGGTGTGAGGCTCGCGATTTCACGTTATACACAAAGCTACGCCACACAGGCGGTGCTTTGATCATCACCACAAGACTTTGCTTTTCAACAGAAGCCCTGATCATTTGCCACTTAGGCATGCCACACTAGCAATTCATGCCATGCGACTGATGTCCATCGATATACAACCTCTGAGCTCGTGCGTTTCAGAGAAGGGCGTTAAGCAAAAGATTAAATTCTCTGTCGCCAAACAGATGTATATTTAACAGAGATCAATCAACACAGAATAAAATCCAGTGTCAGACATACAGTCCATTTACAAGTCCGTTCTGGGTCTGAATGAAACCGGAGGCACTAAATACCTCTCAAACCCATCGATCACCACGTACGTCTGGACGATCACCACTCATTATCCATATTTTGGGAGGCCTCCCAATCAGGACCTCAGTTACCATCCAAACGAGGTGAAGATCTCCGGTCTTCGACCATCGTCTTCATCTTCGATTTCTTATCGTCGATTCAGTTATTCAGAATGGGATAAACCCGGTCTTTCTGAGCAACTCGCGTATATAATAAACAAGTGCAACACTAACACATACACACATCATTTCAATTCATTAGTCACTAACCGTCAATCAGTAAGAGAACGATTTCCCAAATATTAACCCCGAAGGCCGAAACCAACATCAGATCAACACCCAGGAAACCATTCGTGAAACACCCTACCTCCGTTAGGGTCACTCTCAAAGGGAATGCCCTAATTTTGGTGGAGGTTTATAAGTATAAGTCACAGATATACAAGACAGATATAAGAACACATATTTGTAAACAGCGGAAAATCAACAAACTTTTATTTCATGAAAGCAAATACGTGCTACAACAATATCACCATAATTGTCTTACATCTTTTCCAAAACATAACATAACACTTTCACAATCTGTCTTGATTACATTATTTAAAGAAGCATAAATAAAACATAGATAAACTGCAAAAGCCCCATAGAGTTTGTCCAAAGCCATAGTTTCAAACGAAAAGGGTCCAAGCAATACATTTCTCTCCTTCAAGCTGGATGTTAAGGCTGGTCAAGCTGTAGTGTTCCCTCCCTGTGGACCTGGGGGGGAAACGAAAGAAAAGAAGACGAAAGAAAAGTAGAGTCAGACATAAAGCCTGAGTAAGTCTAGTACTATTCTGTCTATGAATAAAAAACTGGGTATGATAAGTATAAACAAGAAGTGTGGAAGCACTATAAACTTGGTTAAGTTGTCTAGGGTCGAATATACTATCGTACCCCCTGTCAATCTCTGAACGCATATAAACTAGTTTCCAACTGGCACCCCATAATCAGGGTGATGTGATCCATTCTATGATGATCGGCTCCTACTCGCATAGTTACATGTGTCTTACGGCCCCCGATGTTGTAGTTACCTATGCTGGTCCCACCATGGGGTGTATCAAGTCCCATGGCAGCGGCCCGACACAACCTTAGAATGCACAGGTATGCTACTGGTGCCCAGTGCTTTATTTTTCTGCGCCGGAGTTTGTGCACGCCCGCACCCCGTTAGAACCTACACTGCTACACCACCGCCGTCGCTTTGACCTCTTACAATCAGCCTAGTAATCGTGCCCCACCCTGCCTAGTTTCAGGGTATCCTGATACACCTTCTAGGGTTACTGCTGAAAAGGGTCCCCCGTTACTAGGTTTTCTATCTCTAGCCAACATGCTAAGTTGGTTAAGTGTTTTCTAGCCTAACCCCCACCGGTCCGTTTAGTTTAGCATGTTCCATTTTGATTAAGTCTTTAGTTCACTTAATCCTAACAATCCTGACTCAGCCTTAATTGTCTTATTAAGGCCCTGACCTCTCACATTAGACAGGTATTGTTGTGGCTGCCTGTTGCCGGTTGGTTCCGGGCAGTCTTACGCCACAACTCAGTCTAACCTCGGGTCCTTATTGGGCTCCATGTTTAACCTCCCACATTGGATAGGTATTGTTGTGACTACTGGACAGCCGGGCGGTTCCGGGCAGGTTTACATCACAACTCAATCCAACCTCGGGTTAAACACATCGTATGTTCTACATTTACATATTTTGTCATTCTTCTTTATTTCTTATATGTAAATATTTGTGGCCCATTATTAAGTTAATGGTGTAAAGGTTACACCAGTCATGGGCCCAACCCATACTTGAATTTGGGCCCTTCTATTTTATATTTTCATTCATTAGTAATTTTAACCCAACGTTATTTTCCCCCGTTTAACACGTCCGTTTATTATATATATGTTGGGCTTAGCCTTTTAAAGCCCAACTTAGCCATGCGAAAAGGGAGGCTTAAAGCGTGATTACATACACAAAGAGGGGAATGTGAGCGCATGAACTTGCAATATGACGTTGGAAATACAAAATAGAAACTGGTGTACTTGCATGGTAATGACATATACTTTGTTCATAAAGCATAAGTGACATGAATCAAACCATGTAAACTTGTATAGGCTTAACTACAACATAAACCTATATTTTATTTAGGCATAATATCAAACATGAGCATGGCATAAGTATTTCTAACATAAGCATGGCATAATGTCAAACATAAGCATGGCATAATGTCAAATATAAGCATGGCATAGGTATAGTTAAACTTGTTCACATAACCATGGCATAAATATTTCTAACATGAAATCATGATTTTTTACTTTAGTCAAGCAAACTTGCAAAAAGGGATTTTTGAATCTAATCCTAACTATGTACCACATATGTCATCTTACAATGCTTGTTAACAATATGGATTTCAATTATGCAAAATATCCATCATAGCCTAGTCATATTCATAAGTTTACAAATAGGTTTTCTAATACAAAGCATGGCTTAATACATGATGCCAATTTTTCAACATAATTTCATACGGATTATGATAACCCAAACTTATTCCAATTACTTTACAAAGATGATGTTTGCATAAAAATACACATTATGATGGCATAATAGCAAAGGCCCAAACTTGCATAAATTTCAATCAACTACATACGTGTAGCTTCAACATAGATTACATAATTTGCGAATATTCCAAACGTATACTTGCATAGAACTACCGCATGTAGTTCTTTATAATGAATAACATAATTTTGCACAAATATGATTTACTTTATTACCACAATTCAAGCATACAAATCAACACAATTATTTGTTCATACCAAAGTAATACTCTACTTACAATAGTTGTGGCGAATTCTCTAATTAGAGATGCGACTCCTTTTGGCGTAGGCGTTGATTTAATTTGTTTAGGTTGCTTGAATTGCTTTAGGCTTTAGAACTTTCTTCCTAATCTTCTCTCCAATTTGGTGGCTACTCCTAGACGTTCCTCAGCAACATGGCGGCTATGTTCTTATTTTTGAATGAATAGATTAGGGTTTAGTCTAGGGTTGTTTATATAGAGGTTATGAACTGATTAGGACCATTGATGTTGCTTGGATTGATCATAGCCATTCATTAGGAAGAGAGACCAATTAGAACCCGCCACCTAGCCCTAATGACAAAGCAGACCACAGAAAATCGGCCAAACACAGACCTGGCCAGCCAGGTCGGGCTGGGCTCGACCAGGTCGATACCCCTGTCGACAGGGCTGTCGACAGCCCTGTCGACATGGGTAGCCCAGGTCGACAGCCCAGTCGACCTGGGTGGCCTAGGCGGGTGTTTATCCGCCCTGGCCCATTGGGCCCATTTTGTTTTTCTGAGCTTATTTTATTCTGTTTGAATTTTAAATTTAATTTCAAAACTTCCGAAGGCCATATCTTCTTCATACGGACACCGTTTTTCGAAAACTCGGACTCTATTTCGCGTATTTTTCCGAGACGAACGCAATGGCGTATCCCGTTTCCCTTAGTTCTTTGATTTGAATTCGATTATACTTTAATTTATAAATTTCACAGTTATAGAATTCTCGGGGTGTTACATTCTCCCCCACTTAAAAGGATTTCGTCCCCGAAATCTTCAAGTTTAGGAAAATGTATATCCTAACATCCAATCATCCATCTACTCTTCCATCAAACACGAGCATCCATTGTCCTTAAAAGACTTCTAATGCTTCATGATCATATGCGAAGGGTGTGTGTACATGAACTTATCTAATGCAAAATCAGGCGGTCTACTGATTCAGTTGACCTCCTTAATGCGAATCATGTAAGTGCCATGAATCCATTATGTATGCAAATTTTCCTATTCATGATTCTACATGGGTGCACAATCATTCAATACAAATGCAACATCCATATGACAACACATTAAAATTCAACCATATACGAATGCAAACATATATGCATATGCAATATGAAGTGACTAAGCCGATCTAAAACCTAGATTGTGTGTGTATATGCAACCACGAGCAACCACTAGCAATCACTTGCAACCACTTGCAACCATCATCCATAACATGTTTCAATTACATGTTTCCATCCAAAGGGTTTCTACCTAAAAGATAAGGTCGAGGAAATATATCTAAAAAGGTAGATAAGAGCGCGATTTAAGGAAAAAGAAAGACCAAGAACGTACCCTCGAAAAGAAAAGGGTAGGCCGTACGTATTCAAGCTTCAGTTTCCCAAGTCGCGTCTCCCTCGGCGTCGCTCCACTGAACTTTGACGAGCTTGACTTCGCGGTTGCGTAGCTTCTTTACCTACGTTCCTACGATGCGGGTTGGAACTTTTCTTATGGTTGCTTCGCGTTCCACTTCGGCCTCTTCGAGGATATTTGGCTCTACCACTTCAGCAGACTCATGTAGACATTTTCGTAGATGTGAAACGTGAAAAACGTTGTGGACTCCAGCCAACTTCTCGGGTAGCTCTAATCTATAGGCCATTTTCCCAATTTTCTCGATAATAGGGAATGGCCCTACGAACCTTGGTGCCAGTTTTCCCGTGGTTCCAAAACGAACAACGTTCCTTAGCGGTGATACCTTGAGAAAAACTCTATCTCCAACTTCAAATTTAAGGTCGGTTCTCCTTTTGTCGGCGTAGGACTTTTGTCTGTCTTGGGCCGTCTTCATCCTTCTTCGTATTAAGTCTACTTTCTCTGAAGTCTCTCGGATCATATCTGGCCCAAGAATGAGCTTATCAGTAGACTCCCACCAACAAGTGGGCGATCGGCACGGTCTTCCATACAAAGCTTCGAAGGGCGCCATTCCGATGGTTGCTTGATAGCTGTTGTTGTAGGCAAATTCCACCAAAGGAAGGTGGTCTTCCCATGTCCCTCCGAAGTCAAGGACGCATAGCCTTAAAAGGTCTTCCAAAACTCTGTTCACTCTCTCTGTTTGGCCGTTGGTTTGGGGATGATAGGCCGTGCTTAAGCATAACTACGTTCCTACTGCTTCTTGCAGACTCCGCCAAAACTCGCTGGTGAAGATGGGGTCTCGGTCACTAACAATGCTAGATGGTATTCCATGGAGTCGAACGATTTCCTTGAGGTAAAGTGATGCTAGGGATGAGGCAGTTCTTTTACTTTTGACAGGTAAAAAGTGGGCGCTTTTAGTAAGCCTATCCACTATTACCCAAATGCTAGTGTTGCCTCTCCTAGACCTAGGCAGCCCATCGATGAAGTCCATTGAGATGCTATCCCACTTCCACTGTGGGACCTCTAGAGGATGTAGTAGTCCGCCAGGCTTTTTCTGTTCCGCCTTAACCTGTTGGCACACCATACACTTAGAAACGAATTCAGCCACGTCCTTTTTCATGCCGTTCCAGAAGAAAGTCCTTTTTATGTCTTTGTACATTTTATCTCCGCCTGGATGTATCGTCATCTTGGAGTGATGTGCTTCCTCGAGAACCTTCTTTACTAAATCTTTTGTCTGTGGGACGCATAGTCTTCCGTCTCGCCTTAGCAAACCCTTATCGTCGATGGAGTATCTGTTGAGGTGACTTGAAGTCTCACCCCTAATTAGCCTATCAATTATTTCCACAAGCTGAGGGTCTTCGTGTTGTGCTGTCCCTACTGAATCCACTAAAGTTGGGCGCACTTCGAGAGATGCTAACAAGCCTGGTACGAAATCGGAGGAAGGCCTAAAGTCGAAGCTGGCTATAAACTCTAGGCTTTGTCTTTCAACAAACAACGGGCTTAGGGTCAATTTCTTTAGGCTCAACGCGTCTGCAACTACGTTGCCTTTGCCCGGAGTGTAGGAGATTTCGAAATCGTACGAGGCAAGAAACTCCATCCATCTTTGTTGCCTCAAGTTAAGATCTTTCTGCGAGAAAAGATATTTCAACGATTTATGGTCAGTGTAGAGTTCGAACTTCTCACCTAGGAGATAATGTCGCCAAGACTTGAGTGCAAAGACGATGGCGGCTAACTCAAGATCGTGGGTTGGGTAGTTCTTTTCGTGCACTTTCAACTGCCTCCCGCCATAAGCTACTACCCTTCCTTCTTGCATTAAGACGGCGCCTAGCCCTGTCCCACATGCATCCGTATAAACAGTGAACATCTTGCTCCCATCTGGCAGCGTCAAAACTGGGGCTATTGTAAGAGCCCTTTTCAGTCGTTGGAAAGCAAACTCGCAATCCAAGTCCCAATTGAACACTAGATTCTTCTTGGTCAATTTCGTGAGCGGAGCTGAGATTTTCTCAAAATCCCTTATGAATTTTCGATAGAAACCTGTTAGTCCTAGAAAGCTTCGGACCTCAGTTGCATTCCTTGGCGTCTTCCAATCTTGTACCGCCACTACCTTAGCAGGGTCCACCGCTAACCCTTGTTTGGATACTATGTGCCCAAGGAACCTCACCTCTTCCCTCCAAAAGTGGCATTTGGAGAATTTGGCTTTTAGTTGATGGACTCGCAAAGTTTCCATAATTTCCCTTAAGTGTTGAGCATGTTCCTCTTCAATCTTTGAGAAGATAAGGATATCATCTACGAAGACGACCACGAATTTGTTGAGGAAATCTCTAAATACCCTACTCATCAGGTCCACGAAGTAAGCAGGTGCATTTGTCAAGCCGAAAGGCATGACAAGCCATTCAAAGAAGCCGTCTGGGGTTCTAAATGTCGTTTTATCGATGCTATCTTCAGCCACCCTTAGCTGATGAAAACCGGTTGCTAAATCGAGTTGGGAGAAAACAGACGCTCCTACAAGCTGGTCAAACAAATCATCAATTCTAGGGAGAGGGTGCCTATTCTTTTTCGTTAGCTTGTTGAGCTCCCTATAGTCAACACATAGACGGAGTGAACCATCCGCCTTTGTAGCGAACACCACTGGAGCGCCCCATTCTGAAATGCTCCTCCTAATGAACCCCTTCTCTAGAAGCTCTTTAATCTGTTTACTGAGCTCTTTCCTTTCTCATGGAGCCATATGTCTAACGGGCAACGCAACGGGCTTTGCATTATCTACAAGATATATGCGGAAGTCTATTTCCCGCTTCGGAGGCAAGCCCTTCACCTCTTCGAAGACATCCGGATATTCCCGGACCACTCTAACTGATTGCAAATTTTCAACAGAGGCATCTAGCGATTCAAGATAACTAAGCATAACCGCATACGAGGGATTACAAGAAATTTCCAAAGTATTACCAAGCTGGGTTAGGAGCCTAACAACCTTTTTCTCACAATCAAGGATGGCCCCATTACTGGATAGCCAATCCATACCCAAAATCAAACCATAACCCGAAAAGCCCAAAACAAAGGCACTACATTGAAATTCTACACTTAGAATAGAAATTTTCAATCCCAAACAGATCATAGACAAATGAGCTGGGCCCCTAATTGGGTTTGAAACAATTAAGGGGTCCTCTACCATACTAGTTTTTAGGTGCAGAGATTCTACTAATGCAGACGAGATAAAGGAGTGTGATGCGCCAGAATCAAATAGAGTGCGAATGGGGTGTTCATAAAGATAAACTACACTTTCTACAGAAGTATTTGTACCTCGCTGTTGCAAAGGTGGCGCTTCCAGCATATGAACCTGTGCCCCTGGGGTGGATCCAGCGCCCTGCCCCTGTCCTCGTTTCTTTGGGCAGTCCTTAGCCCTATGGCCTGTCTGACCGCAAGAAAAGCACCCACCATTCTCCTTGGCCTTCTTTTTCCGGCAGTCCTTTACTAAGTGCCCCACTTTGCCACAGAAATTACACTTCCTCTTCTCTTTGTTGCCTTTCCCGCCTTTCTTAAAGTCTGTCTTCTTAGGCTGCAAACCCTCTTTCTTCCCTTGAGAGCTTTCTGCCTTTGTCTCCTTCTTGCCCTTATCTTCTTCATTCAGCAATGCCATTTGCACCAATCTTTCATACGTGGCCCCCATGGGTATATGGGTCATGGCCAAACTATGTAATGGCTCATTTAACCCTTTGACGAAACGAAGAGCCTTCTTGTGCGGGGTGTTGACTAGGTCAAGTCCAAACCTAGCCAGCTCATCAAACTGATTTACATACTCTCTGACAGTCTTGTCTCCTTGCTTAAGAAATAAGAATTTTTCCAACTGCAAACTTCTTTCCGCATCTGAGAGAAATTTAGTCTCAAACCTTGCCCTAAAGTCCTCCCATGTCTCCACTGGTCTTTCAGCATTAGTGACTTCCCACCAGTAGGAAGCCTCGCCCTTCAATAGCCACACTGCCAATTGCACTTTTTGTCTATCCTCTACCTCGAAGATGATGAATAGGTCCTCAGTTTCTTTCAGCCAATTCCTAGCTGCTACGAAGGACTCAGTTCCATGGAAATACCTTCCTCCCATAGCTTTAAAATCTTTACATATCTTAGCAAACGTGTTTCCCCGAGGAGGAGGTGGAGGAAAAGGTGCTGCAGCTGGATGATCTCCCGCAGCTGGGGGAGGAGGAATGGTAGGACCTGGCTGAGTGGCTCTTGCTTCTAAGAACCGTCTAAACCAACCAGGTATTTGTACCCCTTCCGGCAAGTTAAGATCTTCGGACATGCTGAAACAAAAAGGGTAGATTCAAAACGAAGGATAAGAGATAGTACCTATGGCTTTGGGGAGTGGACTTTGCCTTTTTAAAATAAAATAATATTTTTATCTTTAAAAATCCTTCTTTAAATTTACTTTTTGAAATAAATTTTCAAAATTTTTTATCTTATCTGGTAAACCTATGCTCTGATACCAAGTGAAACACCCCACCTCTGTTAGGGTCACTCTCAAAGGGAATGCCCTAATTTTGGTGGAGGATTATAAGTATAAGTCACAGATATACAAGACAGATATAAGAACACATATTTGTAAACAGCGGAAAATCAACAAACTTTTATTTCATGAAAGCAAATACGTGCTACAACAATATCACCATAATTGTCTTACATCTTTTCCAAAACATAACATAACACTTTCACAATCTGTCTTGATTACATTATTTAAAGAAGCATAAATAAAACATAGATAAACTGCAAAAGCCCCATAGAGTTTGTCCAAAGCCATAGTTTCAAACAAAAAGGGTCCAAGCAATACATTTCTCTCCTTCAAGCTGGATGTTAAGGCTGGTCAAGCTGTAGTGTTCCCTCCCTGTGGACCTGGGGGGGAAACGAAAGAAAAGAAGATGAAAGAAAAGTAGAGTCAGACATAAAGCCTGAGTAAGTCTAGTACTATTCTGTCTATGAATAAAGAACTGGGTATGATAAGTATAAACAAGAAGTGTGGAAGCACTATAAACTTGGTTAAGTTGTCTAGGGTCGAATATACTATCGTACCCCCTGTCAATCTCTGAACCCATATAAACTAGTTTCCAACTGACACCCCATAATCAGGGTGATGTGATCCATTCTATGATGATCGGCTCCTACTCGCATAGTTACATGTGTCTTACGGCCCCCGATGTTGTAGTTACCTATGCTGGTCCCACCATGGGGTGTATCAAGTCCCATGGCAGCGGCCCGACACAACCTTAGAATGCACAGGTATGCTACTGGTGCCCAGTGCTTTATTTTTCTGCGCCGGAGTGTGTGCACGCCCGCACCCCGTTAGAACCTACACTGCTACACCACCGCCGTCGCTTTGACCTCTTACAATCAGCCCAGTAATCGTGCCCCACCCTGCCTAGTTTCAGGGTATCCTGATACACCTTCTAGGGTTACTCTTGAAAAGGGTCCCCCGTTACTAGGTTTTCTATCTCTAGCCAACATGCAAAGTTGGTTAAGTGTTTTCTAGCCTAACCCCCAATAGTCCGTTTAGTTTAGCATGTTCCATTTTGATTAAGTCTTTAGTTCACTTAATCCTAACAATCCTGACTCAGCCTTAATTGTCTTATTAAGGCCCTGACCTCTCACATTAGACAGGTATTGTTGTGGCTGCCTGTTGCCGGTTGGTTCCGGGCAGTCTTACGCCACAACTCAGTCTAACCTCGGGTCCTTATTGGGCTCCATGTTTAACCTCCCACATTGGATAGGTATTGTTGTGACTACTGGACAGCCGGGCGGTTCCGGGCAGGTTTACATCACAACTCAATCCAACCTCGGGTTAAACACATCGTATGTTCTACATTTACATATTTTTTCATTCTTCTTTATTTCTTATATGTAAATATTTGTGGCCCATTATTAAGTTAATGGTGTAAAGGTTACACCAGTCATGGGCCCAACCCATACTTGAATTTGGGCCCTTCTATTTTATATTTTCATTCATTAGTAATTTTAACCCAACGTTATTTTCCCCCGTTTAACACGTCCGTTTATTATATATATGTTGGGCTTAGCCTTTTAAAGCCCAACTTAGCCATGCGAAAAGGGAGGCTTAAAGCGTGATTACATACACAAAGAGGGGAATGTGAGCGCATGAACTTGCAATATGACGTTGGAAATACAAAATAGAAACTGGTGTACTTGCATGGTAATGACATATACTTTGTTCATAAAGCATAAGTGACATGAATCAAACCATGTAAACTTGTATAGGCTTAACTACAACATAAACCTATATTTTATTTAGGCATAATATCAAACATGAGCATGGCATAAGTATTTCTAACATAAGCATGGCATAATGTCAAACATAAGCATGGCATAATGTCAAATATAAGCATGGCATAGGTATAGTTAAACTTGTTCACATAACCATGGCATAAATATTTCTAACATGAAATCATGATTTTTACTTTAGTCATGCAAACTTGCAAAAAGGGATTTTTGAATCTAATCCTAACTATGTACCACATATGTCATCTTACAATGCTTGTTAACAATATGGATTTCAATTATGCAAAATATCCATCATAGCCTAGTCATATTCATAAGTTTACAAATAGGTTTTCTAATACAAAGCATGGCTTAATACATGATGCCAATTTTTCAACATAATTTCATACGGATTATGATAACCCAAACTTATTCCAATTACTTTACAAAGATGATGTTTGCATAAAAATACACATTATGATGGCATAATAGCAAAGGCCCAAACTTGCATAAATTTCAATCAACTACATACGTGTAGCTTCAACATAGATTACATAATTTGCGAATATTCCAAACGTATACTTGCATAGAACTACCGCATGTAGTTCTTTATAATGAATAACATAATTTTGCACAAATATGAATTACTTTATTACCACAATTCAAGCATACAAATCAACACAATTATTTGTTCATACCAAAGTAATACTCTACTTACAATAGTTGTGGCGAATTCTCTAATTAGAGATGCGATTCCTTTTGGCGTAGGCGTTGATTTAATTTGTTTAGGTTGCTTGAATTGCTTTAGGCTTTAGAACTTTCTTCCTAATCTTCTCTCCAATTTGGTGGCTACTCCTAGACGTTCCTCAGCAACATGGCGGCTATGTTCTTATTTTTGAATGAATAGATTAGGGTTTAGTCTAGGGTTGTTTATATAGAGGTTATGAACTGATTAGGACCATTGATGTTGCTTGGATTGATCATAGCCATTCATTAGGAAGAGAGACCAATTAGAACCCGCCACCTAGCCCTAATGACAAAGCAGACCACAGAAAATCGGCCAAACACAGACCTGGCCAGCCAGGTCGGGCTGGGCTCGACCAGGTCGATACCCCTGTCGATAGGGCTGTCGACAGCCCTGTCGACATGGGTAGCCCAGGTCGACAGCCCAGTCGACCTGGGTGGCCTAGGCGGGTGTTTATCCGCCCTGGCCCATTGGGCCCCATTTTGTTTTTCTGAGCTTATTTTATTCTGTTTGAATTTTAAATTTAATTTCAAAACTTCCGAAGGCCATATCTTCTTCATACGGACTCCTTTTTCGAAAACTCAGACTCTATTTCGCGTATTTTTCCGAGACGAACGCAATGGCGTATCCCATTTCCCTTAGTTCTTTGATTTGAATTCGATTATACTTTAATTTATAAATTTCACAGTTATAGAATTCTCGGGGTGTTACAATTCGACTTGGCCAACCTTCAGTTAATTTCTAAATCACATCCATATCATTTATAATATTTTATAACGATTTATCGCTATTTTTATTTATTTTAAAATAGCCAATATATTTAAAACGACGCTTCGGGCCATAGCGTGACCGTGGCGCTGTTTTTCTTTAGATTTGATTTACACATATCTGAAAATCTAACCGTTGGATCTTCACAAAATTTACATCATTAGAAAGATCTTTTCAAAACGAATCCAACGGTTCCAGTTTCGGGAAATTCCAACGGTCGGATCTCCCGGTATAATCGTTTGAAGTTTCGATTTCAAAATACGAACTACAGCGTCGTTATTCGATTAAATATAATTATATATATATATATATAAATATAATTGTTTCTGGCGCTGTTTTTCTTCAGATTTGAATTAAACATTCCAGACAATCCAACCGTTGGATTTTTACAAAGTTGGTGCCGTTGGAAAGATATTTCCAAGGCGAACCCAGTGGTTGCGATTTCAGGAAAATCCGATGGTCGGATCTCCCGGTATAATCGTTTGAAGTTTCGATTTCAAAATACGAACTGCAGCGTCGTTATTCAATATATTTTAATTCTATTTATATATATATATATCGATTCTTCGATTTCAAAGCTACATTCTTTTCATAAATTTGATAAAAATGATATTTTTATCTAACTGTCTTCTATTTCAACACTTCACTATATTTAGCAATTCATGTATATAATAAAAATGTGATTTTTATTGTAAAACAATTTATTTCAAAACACTATTATTTTATATAGTTTATATAGGTAATAAAAAAATAGGATTTTTATTATAAAACAATTTCTTTCAAAACGGGATTATATTATACATTTCATATAGATGATAAAAATGTGATTTTTATAATAAAACAATTTATTTCAAAATAGGAATACCATTCAACACATGAATTTCAAATCAACTAATGAATTTCGATTCAACACATGAAGGTTTTCTATAGTTTATATATATAGATAAAAATGTGATTTTTATATTTAAAACACGAACACCGTTCAACACATGAATTTCAATTCAACGAATGAATATCGATTCAACACATGAAGGTTTTCTATACAACGAATAAATATAGTTTCAACAAATGAAAATAATTCAAACACATGAATATTATTCAAAATTTTGGCAGCATAACGGCAGGGTAGTTAAAACCGGGACCAACCCTAGTACGACTCCTCGCTCTACCTTAAAACCTCGCGGTTTTTGACAATGGGGATCATGCATCTAGTTCGCACGCAGGCGGCATGTAACACCCCACACCCGCTACGGACACTCACTAAGGGAATGTCATGGCATCGGTGGAGTATTTTAGTGAATATAGAACAGAAAAATTACAACAAGACAGATATAAATAGTACTTGAAATTTTAAAACATCATCTCATAACAGCGGAAGTAAAACATGTCTGGTTACATCATAAAACCACAATAAAAGTCAAGTACAATATCCATCAAATAAATTTATACATAATCCCACTCTCATACAATAGCCATGACAAAAGAAAAGATAACTGGATAACTGGAGCTTTACATCTACCCAAGCTCCTAAAGACTGGAACAGCAATCCGATCAAACTCCACTACTGCTAGGATCCACCGTAGGACCTGAGGGTTGGGAAAAAGATAAAAACAACGGGGTCAGACATAAGTCTGAGTGAGTCCTATAACTTTAACAATACAATCATTAAAGTAACCAGAGAAGACATAGTTTGACATACGGTAACGTCTGGGGATGAATGGCTATACCAAGCAGTTTGGTAGACCTAGGATAAACTAAGATATCCGCAAAGACGCATCTACCCACCCAAGGGTAATTACTACACTGCACCACACCAGTCATTCCTACTTAAAGGTTGATCCCTCCAAGGACTTAGAAAATTTCCCCAGTGGTTTCGTGTACCACTAGCTGACCACATAGGTGCCGTCTGCCCCTATCTCCACTAGGTGTACTCACCACTCCCAAGCGATCGGCTCCCTACCGTAGATACCCGTGCCGGCCCCACAGTGGGGTGTATCACTCCCCAAAGTGGCAACCCGATACAACAAGCGGTGCACGGCTTATATCTACACGATGCAACAACGTCTTACCTACCAGCCCGGGTCCACACACGCATATGAAACCCGTTGGACTTGCGTTGCCACCGCTACCCCGTTTTGGCCTCTTATAGTCAAGCCCAGTACGCGTGTCCCATCCTCGACATGGGTCGAGCCCAATAAGATACATATGGGTTACTGGTTGAAATGGGCCCCCCACAAGCTACCCACCTAAGCTTGTCACTTATCTAGTGTATCCCACTTAACCCTTTAATCATGTTTAATTACATGTTTCACTTGGTTAAGTATTCTAATCGTATTTTCTATTGCCACCCAAGGCAACCCACTAGATTCCACATGCCACCCAAGGCAACCACTAAACTTCCACATGCCACCCAAGGCACCCACTTAACCCCTCATGTCCCACTACATGCTAACATGGTTAAGTGTTTCTTAATTAATTAAGACCGTGATCTCCCCTAAAGACCTCCCACATTAGACTGGCTGTTATGACCGCTTGGTTAAGCCGGTAGGGTCCGGGCAGTCTTACGTCATAACAGAGTCTAACCTCGTGTCTTTACTTTAATCACGTATTTAATTTATGCCTAAGACCTCTCACATTGGGCCAATCATTTGTAGCCGCTGGATTTGCCGGTCGGTTCCGGGCAGTCTTATGCTACAAAAGGGTCCAACCTCGTGTCTTAGTCGATTAATTACACCTAATTAATCACCCCCATAATTAATTATCCTTAATTAATTACACATTTTTCATAACATGGGTAGACCTAACTCAATAGGTAAATTCCCATGGGGTAGACCTAACTCAATAGGTAAATTCCCACTTATGTTAATTTATTTTTATGGTATGCTTAATCATACCCAATCACACTTTTATTAACGTATTTATTCACCCCATCGTTACCCACGTAAATCGTTCTCTTTCCATGACATAATAAAGGAAAGATCCATCACAAATATCATGGGTTTACCCAAATCTTTAGCATATAACTTTGTCATGGGTTAAGAGGTTGTCAACTTGCATATATGAGCATATATTAACCCAACTACAATTTACCCAAACATGCATATCATCATACACATATCTTGCATAACATGTTGAACTTGCATATAAGCATTCTCATAACATGTTAAACATGCATTTAAGCATACACTTAACTTGCATAAGCATTCACATACTTGCATAAGCATGCATAACTTGCATATCATGTTAAACTTGCATTTAAGCATATACATAACTTGCATAAGCATTCACATACTTGCATGAGCATTCACATACTTGCATAAGCATGCATAACTTTCATATCATGTTAAACTTGCATTTAAGCATATACATAACTTGCATATGAACTTCCATAACATCATACACATAGCATTACATATAACTTGCATATGAACTTGCAAATCTCACTTGTTTAAACATGCATAAACCCACTTATTAAATATGCATAAACTCACTTGTTAAACATGCATAATCCAACATATTAAACATGCATAAAACCACTTATTACATATGCATAAACATAAGAAGACATAGAGTAGCATATCATTATAAATGATTCAAACTCTATAATCCGCATTCAAGACCATAAGTCTCATTACACCCAACCTACTTACTTTAACAATTGATGTTAAAGTGATAGAAACTCACCACTAGCAAATTTGCACTCCAAATGAAGAAGATTAAGATGCTTAGAATGGATTAGAGGTTGATTAGAGAGTGATTAGCTTGCAACCCTCTTCATGAATTAGTGGAGGCCATGCTCAAATTGCATTTTGCCATAGTTTAGTTACAAGACCAAATTATGAATGAATTAGGGTAGGGTTGGGGTCTTATTTATAGGATTAGGTGAGTGTTTTAGGCCCTTAGATTAACCCTAGATTAGATTAGGACCCTTAGATTTAGGAAATCTCTAGAACCAGCCCTCTAAGCCTGCCTAGAACCCAACCTGGTGCACCCAGGTTCACTGGACGCCACGCACCTGTCGACAGGCAAGTCGACAGGCAAGTCGACACCCTTCATTGGGCCATAACTGGGCCATACGGACTCCGATTTTCGAAAACTCGGACTCTATTTTGTGTATTTTTCCGAGACGAACGCAATGACGCAGCCCGTTTCCCCCAATTCCCACATCTGAGATTATTTATTCTGTAATTAGTGAATTTTAGCATTAACTAAAATTCGGGGTGGTACACGGCATGTATATATTTATTTCATTTCCAGAAACTAATCCTATGTGGTTTCAACCAAATATTTCTCAACCACAAACGGGTATTTTTCAACCACAATCAATCAATATCAACCACAAACAATCCCAAACAACCATTCGCTATCAATCAATTTTCACACCAATCACAACCAATAAATATCGTCCATGGTTTGTGGACGAGGGGCGTATATATATATATATTTATATATAGCAATTCACTTCTATTTGAACACATATGTAATTTTTACAACGCATATATAACTTATACATCGAACATACAACTTATACAACGCTTATACAAGAGGTGTACAACGCTTATATAACTCATACATCGACTATATAATTTATACATCGTCGTTTTCCATATCGTTTATAAATTAGAAATCTCACATTGGGTTCCACTCCACCAAAAATAACAGAAGGCTCAGAAAAATACGCGGTCTCTTCTAAAATGTAGAAGACGTCCACACGAGTCCACTGTCTCTTGTTTCACTGAATTTCGACCACATAGCAAAAGGATATGATTTTTACAAGGTTTGCAACGGTTTAAAGGTGTAAAAATCAGTTCAGAATATATAAGCTGTTACCTCGTTTGAACCTTCAAAACTAGGTTTATGATTTGCGCTCAATCCGTTGCGCTAGGTGACGATCGGAGCACACCACGTGAAGCAGCTCCGAAATCCGCGCCTGGGGTGGTGACCGCGACGAACTCGAAGGTCTGGGGGAGGCGGAATCGACCTCCGAACGGCGCGACTTCCCGAGCTCCGTTCTTGATGCTGACGCCACCTGACGAGGCGTGAAGAGTATGGATTTGAAGAGGGGAGAAAACTCTACAAAAACTTCCAGAGGAGCAAGGGGGATTAGTCAGAGGAATCACCGGAATCTGATCGGGAAGCTTTGAACCAGTTTCCGTCGACGATCGTGTTACAGGGAGAGAGAAAACGAGGGATTTTTCCTTTTTTTTATTTAAATTCTGATAGGTCGGTAGATTTTATAAGGGATTTTCTGACACGACCACCAATCCAAACCCAACGACTGTCGTCCCTAGCGTTTTACCCCATTCCGAACACAATGGGATATGTTTCGAAGGCCCATTCGAATGTTTCAGTCATTTTTCCTTCAAATTAAAATATAAAACATTCAATGTTTAATTTGAACGTACATTTCAATTTGCCAGGGCCACAAACTGATTCGAAAAATTCCAGAAAAATAAATCTAGCTATTTTTGACAATACGGTCCCAACAAAACTAGTTTCGTCGAATTCTGAGACCGTTTGCAAAAAGGCCCATTTCTGGTCGATCCAATTTAACTGTAATTGACCAAAACATGTTTTCCTTTGCCACGCTCACATACTAGCTTCAAAAATTATGAAATTTGAAACCTAGCAATAACTTCACATCCCGGATCCAACAAAAGTGGTTTCGTCGAATTCCAAGGTCGTATGCAAAATGGCCAATACCACGGGCTATATAAATTCCATAGCGACCTTTCGGAAAATTCATTTGGCCATAACTTTTGCTTTCCGTTATGAAAGTTCGATTTTTCAAATTCGTTAGAAAGGTATTCACTAACAGATTTAAATATTTTTGGTTTCACTCAAATCCTTTTTGTTTTGCACCCGGTACAGTCCGACAAAGTTTGAATTCAATTTTTCAAACTGCAGCGCCATGTCAGGCCTTGTTTATAATTATAATTAATTATATTCGTTTTCAAACGTCGATTCAAACTCGGTTTTCATTGCTATTGTTTAAAATACTTATTTTAGTTATTTAAAATCCATTATTTTAGCCAATTTAAAAATTTTAAATTGGTTCAGATTTTCTGGGTCGTTACATATACTTTGAAAATCCCTTTTCCACATTCTGGTATTTCTTATGGTATTTAACACACCATATAACAACGATAACTATCGTCCAAAGCACACAAAATCAACGTCATATTATATATCACATTATATATCACAATATATAAATCACAGTAAAATAACTGTTGAGGAATCCAGTTGGATTCCTCCAACCTGTTTCCCTGCATCACAGATGTTACACAGTATAATCAACATCACTTCCAGTTGAATATGAAATATTCTGTTAATAGAATCAATATATAACTATTTAACTGTTTATATATATATATATATATATAATATTCCCTAACTGACTAGCAGTTCAATCAAACAGTCAACACACAATCAAACAGACAATATTTAACAGTTCTAAGAATACGTTGTAAAAATAGAACTGTACATAGTTGGTGAGTTTTACTCACATTTGCGCGTTAGCCGTTAAATAACGGTTTGTGTTATTTGATTGCGACGGAAAATTTATTTCTCCATAAATTGTAACGAGCTCCGATGGACTTCCAGTCAGTCTCATTGTGTTGCTCCCGTCCATACGATCCCAACGCAACTTACGGTTCGTGATTCTGATTTCATATGGCCAAGATATTTCCAATACAAGTTAGTACAAATTTTAAATTAAATTAAAATTCAAGTTATTCACTATTGGGCTTTACCCTTTCTTCTTGGCCCAATACCCTTCACTAGAACCCGACCCACGTATTCCCCTTCTTCCCAAATGAGACTCCCGTGACCTGCTTCTCTTCAATCTCCATTTCGACCACATTCCTCCACCATTATCTCCTCCGACAACCCACCGTCCTTAAAACCAAAAACACCGGCCACCTCCTCTTCCAAAACGCTACATCCCCATACTACTTAACCTCAGCTCGGCCTCCTCCCTCATTTGCGTCGAACGAGATGAACGACGACATACAGTAGCTCGCTCCACCCAAACACAAACCAAATTCCACCAAATTAAGCCACTAGGTGCCGTTTCCAACCCCAAACTCAAATCCAACATCAAAATCTCGAATTGTTGCTTCTATCGCCAAACTGATGGAACCCTAGTCTCATGGTATATATTTTGAACCGAAGATGGTGGCATCGCACTCCCCAAACACTATCTCAGATCGAAGAGGATTCATCCGTGAATGCAAATACAGATGTTTTATAATTTATAGAAATATATTGTAATTGTTTTGATTTTTCTTTTGAACGAATGTTTGCTGTGAAGAGGAAAAACAACGGCGGAATATCTCATTGACTAAAGAAGAGAGTTGAATTAGGTTAGAACGATAAGGGGGGTATTTATAGGGGTTTAGATTTAGATATTTTGAAGTAGGGAATATTCTCGGTATATTCTCCATCGTTTATTCGTCTTCTAAAAATTCGTGTGATCACACACGATACCCAAAAATCACGAAACTGGACATGCAGCTACAGTTCGACATTACGGTCCCAATGAAACTGGTTTTGTCGAATTCCGACTTCGTATGCTCACACAACGTATTTTTAACTGTCAAAATACCGACTGTTTCTTACTCTAAAAATCTGTACGGCCACACAGTGCCTCTAAAAATCACGAAACTGGAAATCTAACATCTATTTGACATTGCGGATCCAACAAAATTAGTTTCGTCGAATTCTGACTTCGTTTGCAAAAGTGGCTATTTTTAAAGCTCTGGATGACCCATTTAAATATATAAATATATTTAAATATTAATAAATTATTATTATCGTATATATCCACATATGATATCGTACAGCTCCAGAATATCATATCAGAATCTACAGTTTGATATTTTAGATTTTAGATTTATCGATATATAGTTTATATCGAAAATCCTTTTATAAGGTAAATAAAGCATTGCAAATTATAAAGGAAATTCCACAGTGACTTTTCTGAAATTTGATTTGGATGTACATCAAAATCTACACGACTAAATCCCGATTTTTCTCTTCCACTAGAAAGATATACTCCACCAGCTCCACACGTTTCTTGTTTCATAGAAATCCGATTTAAAACGAACCCTGTATATTCAGTTGAAGTTCAAATCGCCAAATAGTGAACTGCCGCGCCATTTCAAGCTCTATTTTAATTGTATTAAAATTCTACGTTCAAACTGTCGTCGATTGAATATATTCGTCAATATAATTCAACTCTAAGCTGAATTGAATCTAAGGGACGACCCTATTCACAGAATATTGTGATTTCCAATATTTTTGATTATTTCTGAATTAAATATATTATTTAATTATTTAATTTAATTAAATATTCACTATAATTTAATTAACGACGATTTAATTCCCTAAATCACTATTTATATAATTAAATAAATTATAACACCCCTGACAATGCGGGTCATTACATTCTTCCCCACTTAAAATAATTTCGTCCTCGAAATTGCTAAGTTAGAGGACGACCCTATCTATTGGAATTCCTAAGATTTGTTTACCCCTTTTTTTTGATTTCAAATGAACCAATTAATATCGACTAAAATATTTATTCATTCCGACTAACTAAAGTTTTCAAAAATTCTGAAAATTTTCTAACACTTTAAATTTTCGGAAAATTCCGCCATAACCCCCGTTGTACAGCCCTATCGGTAAAACCACAACTCGCCTCTCTAGGCCTTCTCCAACCCAAAAGAAAATCAAACAACCAAGCGGCTTGCCAATTCGGCTCATAAATCTCATGCTTATATCAAATATAAACTTGTACCTTTTTGTCAGGTATATCAACTCTATCACTTTCACCTGTTATCAATCCAACATATACCGGTGTATTTCCAATCAAACTCCAATCAATTCTTATCCACAAATTCAACCATTCGCTTATACCTAAGTCGAATTTCATTTCAAATCAAAGTCCAATTCTTGATTTCAAATTCTTAACTCATCAATCCAATTTGTCTTGATATCATTCTAACCCAATTTAATTCAATTTTCACCTCATTGATTTCAATTTTAATTCCAATTGCTTTTCCAACCTTCAATTCAAATTGGTTTTAATTCAACAATCTTTTCCTAGGAATTTTAAATCACTTTATCATATCAAAAATCAAAGTGTTTATTTCAAAGTACCAAAACAATTTGTTTTTCTCAAACAACTCAAAAACAAAATCCTTGGTGGTAATCCGTCACTTATCAACTCGAAAATGGACACTGATGATGCTGCAGTCATCATCAGAATTATTTTCCAGCTATCGAAGTGAGTTCAATACTATATCACTTCTAAAACCATTTCTAAATCATTTCCATTTTGAAACACATTTCAAAATATCCTTTCAATGTTTGTAACAATTTAAAATCTCCCAGGATTTTAAAATTCTCTTATACTTAATCCAGATTTATTTACAAACACTTTTCCAATCTCTGGGATTTTAATTCCAATTCTGATTTAAATTTCAGATTTAATTTATTTCGATTCCATATATTTCACTCATATGGATTCTGGTTGGTTAATTACAAAACCATTTAATTTATAATCTTGCTCGGTTATAATAACAATCAATATCTCTAATATATATATTCCCTTTGTATCAGGATATAATTTGGGTAAACTTATTTTAATTTACCCTCTTTTCAAAACATATTGTGTCGACCCATCGTATTCGAGTGTTTTTAAACTCCTACCGATACAGTGGATCAAACTGATCGACCAGAACTCATCAACAACTCAACCAATGAATCCCCACAATATAAAACAAATTTTTATATCAAATAAAAAATACGCACTCGTATATATACATTCAACTCAATCTAGGGTATTACTAACCCTATCTCTACCGAGTCACACCACAGAGCCATGGTAAAACTTAACTTAAGCTCTGATACCAACTGTAACGACCCGGATTTTCAGCGACTTTGGTTATCGACATAAGCTCGATGTCGATAACCAAAACATCGAAAAATCCTGGTAATTAATGAAAGAAATTAGAGGGTGAGGATAGATAAGATAGAGACTTAGAATAGAAGAAGAAGAAGAACACAACATCAGAGTAACACGAACCTCACAGCGGAATGAATAACATATAATATATAACATAATTTTGAAATATAACAATTATGTATACAATAGCACTTATCAGAGTGCATCACTTACAACACAGCGGAAATAAACTATAGCTATATTGTCCAGAAGCCTCCTGCTCCAGCCCTTCAAGTATATCTGTAAATCCCCACTACTTGACTGCCCGTACAAATTTAGGCACCCAAGAGTTTAGGGAAAACAACAAAGTAAACTCCGGGTCAGTCATGGGACTGGTGTGAGTAAAATAGTTTAACACAGTTTAACATATATATGATATCTCATAAGACCACGCCGTGAATACGGAACGGGTTTTTCCTTATGAGAATCCAACATCTTTGACAAGCAATATCATTATGATATTGTAATAATGTCTAAGTACAATATATATCAATCTAGCAGAAACGCTTTCATCTCACGTTTTACATATATAGTATACAATCAAAATCGCAAGCACGTATTGGATAATGGATTTCCAACTATGACAAGGTATGGAACCACCTTCTGCTAGCGTACCTCTAGAGAGGAATACACTGGGTTCAACAAGAACATCTTGCTAACCGGCCACACATGACCGACCACTCATTTCGCTAAGTGTATCGAATGTATATCACCAACGGTTGGGATTAGCAACCGTTTCCCGAATGGGACAGTATCAACAATAGATTTTTAGAAATAAATGAAACTCTAGATCAGGTGATTATACACCCTAATAGGTGCGACCTACATAGCCATGCTACCTGCCCGATTTCTGTCATTTACCGGTTGATGAGGCTAGAAGCTACGCTTTACCATCACATCAGATTCCCTTCGAATGTCACATCGTCAAATCCATCAAATCACCGATTGACGTCTACAACAGTACATTACGTGTTAGCTAAAGAAGTTTCCTTCTCCGCTTCCACTCTTGGTACAGTTGAAGAAATCAATGTACGTGACCTTTCTGGAAATACTCTGTCAGACATTCATCTTCATTCACTTAAAATGTCACATTGTCACAAATTGACTTATCCAAAAATAACACGGGTATACAGCTAAGAGAAACGAATTCCTCCGCCACCAAACGTGAATACGTTTGAACAGATCAACTTACGTGATCCATTGGATATACTCTGTCAGACCTTCGTCCATACAAGTTGTCCAGGGACTGGACAAACCGAAGGCACTATTCAGTGTACCCATCTTAGTCACTGTTATCTAAGACTTATACAACAGCCCTTGCACTTTACTCCGTCTTCAATTATCTTTGGCATAAATGATTCGCAATGCTTATGCCAATACAGAGTGGTTCTTTGGATAATAATCCAACCGGTCTCTCCATATTAACAACGTTAAAATGGTCAAAACTCCGATAGTCTGTGATTTAACTATCAAAGAAAAACAAGTGTGCAAACAACGATATTATTTCCAGATGGAAATTATATCGATCAATCATCAACATATATCTATATATATATTCACATTGCCTTATTTTCTATGTTTAGAAAATATATGTTATTAACACTGGAAAACGTTTCCATCTGCTTATATACAAATCACTACTCTTCCCCAACTATCAGTCCCTGACTGTAAACTAGTATGAGAACAATCCCCTAAGTATAAATCCCGAAGGCCGAAACCAACATCAGATAGGCACTTAGAAAACCATTCAATTTACTAATTTCTAGTCAGTTCTAATTTTACTTAACTCTATTTGATTAACTCTGATTGATTAACTCTAACTGGTTAATTCTAACCGATCAACTCTAACTGGTCAACCTTAATTAATTAACTCTAACTGGTTTTACTTGGTTTGACTAACTCAATTTATTAACTCGACTGACTAATTCAACTCGATTAACCTAACTTGATTTACTTATCTCGATTAACTGAACTAATCACTTTGATTAACTCGACTAATTCACTTTGGTTAACTTAACCAGTTCACTTAACTAATTCACTTAGTTTAACTTAACTAATTCACTTAACTCCTGTCGAATAAACTATATTCGATAACTCCTCTAACTCTATTCGAATAAACTCTATTTGATTAACTCATTTACTCTATTCGAATAAACTATATTCGATTAACTCCTTTTCTCTATTCGAATAAACTATATTCGATTAACTCCTTTTCTCTATTCGAATAAACTATATTCGATCAACTCATTTGATTTAACTCTAATCGATTAACTCCATCGAATAAACTATATTCGATAACTCCTTCGATTAAACTAATATTCTATAACTCACTTCGATTAACTAATAATCGATAACTCCTTCAAATAAACTACATTCGATAATCTCCTCTCGAATAAACGATATTCGATAATCTTCCCTTTCGATTTAACTAATCGATAACTCCTTTTCGAATAACTAAATTCGATAACTCCTTTCGATTTAACTAATCGATAACTCCTTTCGATTTAAATAATCGATAACTCCTTTGTGTTTAACTCTATTCGAATAACTAATTCGAATCATTCTTATTTATTTAACTCTATTCGAATAACTAATTCGATTAACTCTAACTGGTTAACTCTAACTGATTAACTCTAACTGTAACCGATTTCTCCTATTCGAATAACTCCTATTTGATAACGTTTATTCATTTATAAAGAATTACTTTTAGTAACGGTTCTTCACTTTATAAATGTCCTCTTTAATAATGTTACTTCACTTACACAAGTGTTGGGTACATATTCTATTTAAACTATCGGTGTTGAAACCAATATCTCTCCTCTATATAAGTTCAGACTTATATATTTCATTTATCAAATGATAAATATTTATTTAATTTATAAACTATTATTTATAAATTAATCCTTTCTATTTATCTGTTAAAAACAGATTTCCATTTTCTATTCATCTTCTAAATAATCTTTTGATTTAGCTCTATTTATTTATCCAATAAATATCCCTTTTGTTTAATCCTATTTATTTATCCAATAAATATCCCTTTTGTTTAATCCTATTTATTTATCCAATAAATATCCCTTTGATTAAATCCTATTTATTTAACAAATAAATATCTCCTTTAATCTTTATTTATTTCCTAAATAAATAAACCCTTTTACTTTTATTTATTTCCTAAATAAATAAATTCTTTTAACTCTTTATTTATTCCCTAAATAAATAATTCCTTTTAACTTTCTTTCAAATATATTTCCTTTATATTTGATTTCAAATATATCTCTTCTATATTTATTTAACAAATAAAATCCCTTTATATTTGATTAACAAATATAAATTTCCTTTATATTTGATTTACAAAATATAATTCTTTTATTCAAAATCCTTTTTCTTGTATAATATAAAATCCATTGATTTTATATAAATAAATTATTTTCAAAATATACTTTGAAAATCCCTTTTCCACATTCTTATATTTGTTATGGTATTTAACACACCATATAACAACGATAACTATCGTCCAAAGCATACAAAATCAACGTCATATTATATATCACATTATATATCACAATATATAAATCACAGTAAAATAACTGTTGAGGAATCCAGTTGGATTCCTCCAACCTGTTTCCCTGCATCACAGATGTTACACAGTATAATCAACATCACTTCCAGTTAAATATGAAATATTCTGTTAACAGAATCAATATATAACTATTTAACTGTTTATATATGTATATATATATATATATTTATATAAATATATAATATTCACTAACTGACTAGCAGTTCAATCAAACAGTCAACACACAATCAAACAGACAATATTTAACAGTTCTAAGAATACGTTGTAAAAATAGAACTGTACAGAGTTGGTGAGTTTTACTCACATTTGCGCGTTAGCCGTTAAATAACGGTTTGCGTTATTTGATTGCGACGGACAATTTATTTCGCTATAAATTGTAACGAGCTCCGATGGACTTCCAGTCAGTCTCATTGTGTTGCTCCCGTCCATACGATCCCAACGCAACTAACGGTTCGTGATTCTGATTTCATATGGCCAAGATATTTCCAATACAAGTTAGTACAAAATTTAAATTAAATTAAAACTCAAGTTATACACTATTGGGCTTTACCCTTTCTTCTTGGCCCAATACCCTTCACTAGAACCCGACCCACGTATTCCCCTTCTTCCCAAATGAGATTGCCGTGATCTGCTTCTCTTCAATCTCCATTTCGACCACTTTCCTCCACCATTATCTCCTCCGACAACCCACCGTCCTTAAAACCAAAAACACCGGCCACCTCCTCTTCCAAAACGCTACATCCCCATACTACTTTACCTCAGCTCGGCCTCCTCCCTCATTTGCGTCGAACGAGATGAACGACGACATACAGTAGCTCGCTCCACCCAAACACAAACCGAATTCCACCAAATTAAGCCACTAGGTGCGGTTTCCAACCCCAAACCCAAATCCAACATCAAAATCTCGAATTGTTGCTTCTATCGCCAAACTGATGGAACCCTAGTCTCACGGTATAAATTTTGAACCGAAGATGGTGGCATCGCACTCCCCAAACACTATCTCAGATCGAAGAGGATTCATCCGTGAATGCAAATACAGATGTTTTATAATTTATAGAAATATATTGTAATTGTTTTGATTTCTCTTTTGAACAAATGTTTGCTGTGAAGAGGAAAAACAACGGCGGAATATCTCATTGACTAAAGAAGAGAGTTGAATTAGGTTAGAATGATAAGGGGGGTATTTATAGGGGTTTAGATTTAGATATTTTGAAGTAGGGAATATTCTCGGTATATTCTCCATTGTTTATTCGTCTTCTAAAAATTCGTGTGATCACACACGATACCTAAAAATCACGAAACTGGACATGCAGCTACAGTTCGACATTACGGTCCCAACGAAACTGGTTTCGTCGAATTCCGACATCGTATGCTCACACAGCGTATTTTTAACTATCAAAATACCGACTGTTTCTCACTCTAAAAATCCGTACGCCACACAGTGCCTCTAAAAATCACAAAACTGGAAATCTAATATCAATTTGACATTGCGGATCCAATAAATTTAGTTTCGTCGAATTGCAACTTCGTTTGCAAAAGTGGCTATTTTTAAAGCTCTGGATGACCCATTTAAATATATAAATATATTTAAATATAATTAAATTAAATATTAATAAATTAATATTATCGTATATATCCACATATGATATCGTACAGCTCCAGAATATCATATCAGAATCTACAGTTTGATATTTTAGATTTTAGATTTATCGATATTCAGTTTATATCGAAAATCCTTTTATAACGTAAATAAAGCGTTGCAAATTATAAAGGAAATTCCACAGTGACTTTTCTGAAATTTGATTTGGACGTACATCAAAATCTACACGACGAAATCCTGATTTTTCTCTTCCAGTAGAAAGATATACTCCACCAGCTCCGCACGTTTCTTGTTTCACAGAAATCCGATTTAAAACAAACCCTGTATATTCGGTTGAAGTTCAAATCGCCAAATAGCGAACTGCCACGCCATTTCAAGCTCTATTTTAATTATATTAAAATTCTACGTTCAAACTGTCGTCGATTGAATATATTCGTCAATATAATTCAACTCTAAGCTGAATTAAATCTAAGGGACGACCCTGTTCACAGAATATTGTGATTTCCAATATTTTTGATTATTTCTGAATTAAATATATTATTTAATTATTTAATTTAATTAAATATTCACTATAATTTAATTAACGACGATTTAATTCCCTAAATCACTATTTATATAATTAAATAAATTAATTATAACACCCTTGACAATGCGGGTCATTACAGAATTAGATCGATTCGGAATTCTATTTCCCTTTGCGGAGGTAAGTTTTCAACTTCTTCAAACACATCCGCATAGTTTCTAACAATCGGAATCTTTTCTATGGAAGTGGGGATAAGTTCTAATGCCGACCAAAATTCTTCTCTGTTTGGATTCGAACCATGACAGGGTACCGTAATATATCCAAGCTTCGTTAGAATTTTAACGATTCTTTCCGCACACTTCACTTCGGCTTCGTATTTCGTTAACCAATCTAGCCCGAGAATGATATCGAATTCGGGAAAATCCATGATGATTAAATCAAAGGGAAACTTGTAGAAAGAATAAGAGACTGGCACTCTACAATATAAACCGAGAATGAGAGATCCTCCTATCAGATTTTGTACATCAACCGAATCTTTAAGCTTTCGTTGTTTTAACTTTAATTTGTGCACTGTGTTTCTAGAAATAAAACAACGCGACGCACCCGTGTCAAACAATACAGAAACAAGAATATTTTTAATTGTAAGGGTACCTCCAAAAACATCGGGTTTACCTGCTCCATCGGAAGCAGCTGGCGGGCTCGACCCGTCATATACGTGAGCTACTATGGCCTTCTTCAGCAAAGGACAGTCTTTGACTAGATGATCTGTCTTGCGGCAATTAAAGCAGGAGCGAGGGTTCTGAGAACCCTGGCTTGAACCTTGTGAATTTGTCTTCTGCCTCTTCGGGGCTGTGCACACATTAGAGTAGTGCCCCACTTTGCCACAGTTAAAGCAGCTTCCTCTTGGCGGCTTGCCAGTCTGAGGTTTTGAAGATGCTGCTTGGCTTGACGCAGCTTGATTCGCAGCAGGCTTGCGTTTGTTTCCGGCTTGGCTTCTAGCGCGATCCTTCTCCAGATGCCTATGGTCTAGGTCTTCGTAGTTGCATGTCATTTCCACCAGTTCGTTAAATTCCAGCTTGACATGGGCCATGGCTCTATCATGATACTATCGCCTTAGTCCAAGGATAAACCTCTTATTTTTGGACTTTGCAGTGGCGACGAGCTCCGTAGCATAGGGCGACAACAGTGTAAATTTATTCAGATAATCCTGCATGGAAAGATCCCCCTGCTGGAGGTTGGCGAAGTCGTCGTACATTCATTCTAGAGCTTGTTCTGGGACATATTTCTCCTTGAAGAGTTCTTTGAATCCATCCCATGTTCTTCCAGCTTCTCTATTCCTGGCGGTGAGAGATTCCCACCATAGTTCATCTTGTTCCTGCATAAGCCAGGTGCCCATAATAGCTTTATCTTGGTCTCCAAGCCTTAGGCCTTCAAGAATTTTCTTGCATGTTTTGAGCCATGCAAGGGCCTCAATTACAGTGCCAGTTCCCTAGAAGGTCTTGCCTCCTAAGTTCTTATATCTCTTAGCTACACGGTCTAGCTCGAGTATTGAGCGGCCGGAGGTTGTATCAAAGGTCCTTCTTCAACAGGGGCTTCTCCCCGTCCTCTGCCACGGCCGGCACAGCCTCCTCTAGCGGAGGCTGCTCTGGTAGCCATTTTTCAAATTCTGTATAAGCAAGAAAAGAAGTCAGCTAACAGAAATGATAGTTTATTGCATGATTAAGCATAAGATTTACGGAAAGATAACGATGGACTGATCAAATTGTTTTTGCTATTCTGCTCGGCTCATTCTAGGACTTTACTGGTCCTATCTCTAATGAGCGACTCGCCTTAGAATACTACTGATTCTATTTTGACGAAGTGTTTAATGTGTTAGACTCCAGAACTAAGGTTAACCAAAGCTCTGATACCAGCTGTGACGATCCCAAAACCCCGTGACACGGTGTTAAGGATAATCATTGGAATATAACACATTAATCATCATTAGAAGATCACAGATAATAGCATAAACAGAAAATAGAATAATTTACACACATATGACAGCGGAATCATATAGATATCATCACATCAGAGAAGCACAGTACAGGATACAACTTAGTGCATAATGATATATAATCAATCACCATCGCCTGAGGCGGAATCATACATAAAGAGTACACAAATAAATATCAGTCTACATCGCCAATAGCGGAATCATAATATAGATACAATAATGGCGGAGAAAATTCAATTCAGCACGGTGTAGTCAAGCCTCTCCATGAGCCAAAAGTGCGTCAGAAACCTGTAACTAGGCTGCCCGTGTGAAAATGAGGGCACCCGAGTTTGCAAGGTGAAACAAACTACGAGTCAGTCATGGGACTGGTATGAGAAATCTACTTAACTTATTAACAACAATAATAAGGCAAATCAAAGGACCACGCCACTTTCGCGGAACGGGTTTACTCCAATGAGTGCTAGTGCATGAAATAAAGTAAATGATTAAATCATCGCAATGCTTTTTATAAAATGAAGCCATCATAAGACTCAGGTCCCATCACACAATGCAACGCAAGCCGGAGGATAGACTTTTTACCTTATAATAGCCCAAAATGCTTCATACGAATTAAACAAAAGTGTTTGATATTATTACTAGTGCATATATATTTCAAAAGCGATTTCAATCATAAATATCAATCATAGGCGGCATAAATGACCCATACCACTATGTCGCCATACTAGTAATACAATCACGTCCGCATATTTCGTATTGGAAATTGGATTCCTTCATGAGTCGACGCAAGGGGCATGCTCCTCTCCGATTCGAGACACTCTAGCAAATGCCTCGGGACCGCACACAGCAATCCCTAGATACTCCAAGGCCGGTCCTCTCTTACTTTTGAGGATTGGCAATTCCTGAACACACGTTTCCCGGTCCTTACAGACTTATAATCGAGGCGCCTCGTATTCCAACAACCACACAGGTGAAAAGTAGATATAAATGTCAGGGCTGGGAGGTCACTGACACCACCATAGCTAGAAAGAAACGTCGTGCACTCCTTGGGTCCTTCTCCCGTTTTTGACTCATACCAGGGTGTGAGACTCGTGAATTCACGTTATACACAAAGCTACGTCACACGGACCATGCTTTAATCATCAACCACAAGACTTTGCTTTGCAACAGAAGCCTTGATCATATGCCACTCAGGCGTGCCACACAGGGAATCCACTCCATGCGACTGATTTCTATCAATACATAACCTTTGAGCTCGTACGTATCAGAGAAGGGCGTTAAGCAAGAGAATAAATTCTCCGCCGCCAAACAGATATATATTTAACAGAGATCAATCATCACAGAACAAAATCCAATGTTAGACACACAGTCCATTTACAAGTCCGTTCTGGGTCTGAACGAAACCGGAGGCACCAATTCCTCGCATATCCGTACAATCAACAGTATGTTCGGACGGGTACTACTTCAGCTCCTTCAAGGTAGCTACTCCAATCATGAGCATCAGTAGCGACCCTCCATCCAATGTGAAGATCGTCGGTCTTCAACCGTCTTCGACCCTTCGACTTCTCAACGTCGATCGATTATTTGAAATGAGATGAACTCGACATTTTCAAATAATCTACGTATATTTATATTTTCAAATCAATTTATCACATGGTTGGACTATTCAATATTCACATTTCAGTTCTTTAGTTGTAATTCTCATGTTAAATACATTCAACCATCACATATCAAGCAAACACAACGAAATTGGTTTATTTCCATTCTATATCGTCTATAGTATTTTATAACGATATATCGCCATTTTTATTTAATTTAAAACGGCCATATTTAATTAAACGACATTTCAGGTCGTGCCGATGCACTGGCGCTGTTTTTCACTAATTTTGTTTTACACATATCTGAAAATCTAACTGTTGGATCTTCACAAATTTTATATCATTAGGAAGGTCATTTCAAAACGAATCCAACGGTTTCAGTTTTGGGAAGATCTGACGGTCGGATCTTCCACACTAGTCATTTGAAGTTACGATTTCAATTTACGAACTCAGCGTCGTTATTCGATTTTATTTAATTATATTTATATATATATATATAACTATAATCGTTTTTGGCGCTGTTTTTCTTCAGATTTGAATTAAACATTCCAGACAATCCAACCGTCGGATATTCACAAAGTTGGTGCCGTTGGAAAGATATTTCCAAGGCGAACCCAACGGTTGCGGTTTCGGGAAAATCCAATGGTCGAATTTCCCGCACTAGTCGTTTGAAATCACGGTTTCAAAACACGAACTGCACGACCACGTTTCGTTTTAATTTTATTTATATTTATATATTTATATAAATACAGTTCATTCAAAAATTCCTATATCGTTTTCACTTCAGTTATTTCACTAACGCCTTTAAATTTTAGAAAATTTCTCCATAACCTCCTTTGTACGGGAGGGGCTGGGAAAATTCTCAAATAGCCACACGGGCGTCTCATGTCAAAAAGAAAAAGAAAAAGCCAAGCGGCTAGCCAACAGGCTCATAAAATCATCACCCAAACAAAACAGTAAATGTGCACCTATTTGTCGGGCACAAAATTTTATTCCTCTTCTCTAGCCTCTTTGCTATAACCTGTTCAATAAATATGCACGTACATATATACAATTTTTATCACTTATCATTTTCCATTCAACTTCATATTCGATTTAATTTGGTTTAAAAACACCATTCATTCTAATGTTGCATGCATAGGCTAAAATCATATCATTAGCTAATTAATGTATATTTCAACTCATGCATATTTTATTTGAATAAGTGGCTATTTTTAACACTTCACATTTCAAAGATGATAATTTTTGGCGAACTAAAATAGATTTCAACACATGACTATTTTATTTAGTTCCTATGCATGTTAAAAATAATATTTCTTCACAAATATTTATTTCAACGTCCGCATATCTTTAGCATATCACATACATGATAAAAATGATATTTTTATCATTTAAAATATTTATTCGACAAATGGATGTTTTCAACATTTCATAGTTTCAATAAAAATGTAATTTTTATTGTTCGATCTTTTTATTCAACACATGAATTTTTCCACTACACACACTTCTCAACACATGAGCATTTCCACACATGGATATTTTATTTATATTGTTCATATTAGAAAGATGGAATTTTTATTGTTGAAACTATTTATATATAAGGCGAATATTTTTCATACTTCATATATATAATAAAAATGTGATTTTTATTGTTTAAACACTTCATTCATTCACACATGAATTTAATTTTCACACATCACTTTTCAACACATGAACATTTCCATACATGGATATAGTTTCAACATATGACTTTAATTTCAACGCATGAAGATAATTTCAACATATGAAAATTATTCTAACACATAAAGATTATTCAAAATTTCGGCAGCATAACGGCAGGGTAGTTAAAACCGGCACCGTTCTTAGTATGGCTCCTCGCTCTACCTTAAAACCTCGCGGTTTTTGACAATGGGGATTCATGCATCTAATTCGCACGCAGGCGGCATGTTTTATTTTTATTTCCACAAATATTTCCAATTCATTTCAATCACCAATGGGTATTTTTCAACCACAACCAATCAATATCAACCACAAACAATTATTCAACCATTCGTATTTTTCATCCAATATTTCACACCAATTCACAACAATAAATATCATCCATGGTTTGTGGACGAGGGGAGTGTATATATATATATATATATTATTGCTATATTTCACTTGCATTTCAACACATATATCAATTATTCTATGCATGTATAATTCATACTTCGCTTATATAGCTTACACTACGCATGTACATGAGGTATACAACACGTGTGTAATTTATATTTCGCTTATATAATTTATATATGACATTTTCCATTCAAATTCATTTAATTTATATTTCTCACATTTGTTTGCGGAGTGCTAAAAATCGTAGATGACTCAGAAAAATCCGCGGCTTCTTCTATGTGGTTGAGAGCTTCCTTGCGGTCACGATGTCTCCTGTTTCATCAAATTTCGTCAACATACTAAAAAGATATGATTTTTCAAAGTGCAGACATCAAAAAGGACTCACCTTTCTATTTGGTTCGAAACTAGGTTTGAGGTTTTCGCGAAATCCGCTGGCCTAGATGACGATCAGGGAGTTTGACGTGGAAGAGCTTCGAGTGGGGGTCCTTTCGGTGGTGGTTTGGTGGAGCTCGGTGGCAGATCGGAGCGGCGGCGGTGATGGGAAGTGGTGGACTTTGGGTGCTCGATTCAGGCGGAGGAGGCGATGGTTCTGGTCGTGGGTGGGTCGGATCTGACGAGGGGAGGGAGGCGCGTTGACGACAGGTGGTGGCGGCGGCGATAGAGGGCTGAGGCGGCGGCAATCGGTCGGAGAAGAATCGAACGGGTTTCGCCGTTCGTTCGTGGGTTACGGGGGTTTCTAGTTTTTTTTTTGTTTTTTTAAATAATGAATGGAATCTTCTGATTCGCCGGAATATATATATTTCAGAAAATTAGGGTTTTCACCAACGAACTCCTTTTCAAGCCCAACGACTGTCGCCCCTAGCTAAATACCCCCATCCCGGACACAATGGGATATGTTTCGTTGGCCAATTCGACTGTTACAGTAAGTTATTTTTCAAATTAAAGTATAAAACATTTAATTTTAACTTTGAACGCACATTTCAATTTGCCAGGGCCACAAACTGATTCGAAAAATTCCAAAGAAATAAATCTAGCTATGTTTTGACGCTACGGTCCCAACAAAACTAGTTTCGTTGAATTCTGAGATCGTTTGAAAAATGGCCATTTTCTGGTCGATCCAATTTAACATAAATTGACCAAACGCATTTTCTATTGCCACGCTCACATACTAACTTGAAAAATTATGAAATTTGAAACCTAGCAATAGTTTGACATCCCGGACCCAACAAAAGTGGTTTCGTCGAATTCCGAGGTCGTTTGCAAAATATCAATTTTCCAAGGCTATATATTCTATATAGCGACCTTTCTGAAAATTCATTCGGCCATAACTTTTGATTCCCGTTATGAAACTTCGATTTTTCAGATTCGTTAGAAAGGTATTGACTAACAGATTTAAATATTTTTAGTTTTGCTAAAATCCGTTATATTCTCCACCCTGCACAGTCAGTCAAAGTTTGAATTCAAATTGACTCACTATATCTAATTGACTATTTTATTGAAATATTCTATTTCAATTGTTCAAATTCCTTTGAAATCACCAATTTAAAATTTTTAAATTGGCTCGTATTTTCTGGGTTATTACACAACAAGACTTTGCTTTTCAACAGAAGCCTTGATCCATTGCCACTTAGGCATGCCATACAGGCAATTCATTCCATGCGATGGATATCCATCAATATATAACCCCTAAGCTCATACGTCTCAGAGAAGGGCGTTAAGCAAGAGAATAAATTCCCCACTGCCAAACAGATATATTTTTAATAGAAATCAATCACACAGACTGAAATCCAATGTCAGACACATAGTTCATTTACAAGTTCGTTCTGGGTCTGAACGAAACCGGAGGCACCTAGTACCCCGCGCATCCATCGATCTCCAAGTACGTCTTGACGACCACTAACTGATTCCCTCCTCTTGGGTGTACGGCCCAATCAAGATCATCAGTAATCACCCAAACGACATGAAGACCTCCGGTCTTCGACCACCGTCTTCATCTTCGACACCACGTCGAATCAGTTATTTAGAATGGAATAAACCCGGCCTTTCCGAATAACTCGCGTATATAATAAACAAGTGTTACACAAACACAACATACGCCTCATTCCAATTCAGAATATTCTTTTATTCAAATATTCTTACACTTTGGGAAAGGTTCCCATTAATTTTATCAAAGATAAATTCTTTAAATTTATTCTTTAATCTCCTTTGAATATCAATTCAAACTAGTCGGGATTTGCGAACCACATCGAAGTAATCATTTATTTTATTTCCTAATCCCAACCTATTCACCCCATGAAGTAAAACTGGTAATACTTCATATCTAACTGTGACGGCAAGGAATTTCGCTCGGTCCGAACCAGTCGCTAAACCGATCCAGGCCGTTCGAAACGCCCTATCGTTTGAGAACACGACAAATTAGAACGCATACAGAAGAACATCCCATTGTATATTACAACAATGCATCAGATTACAAGAATATACAGAGTATAAACGAATATTACACAGAAATATCAGAGATTTAAATTACATTTAAATACATAGCAGCGGAAAATAATACAATACACAACTAGAATGAGATATACGGATACAAAGCTTTCCGGATATCGTTCCAGCTGTAAACCAGGATCCTGTGAATATAAATCTGCAAAACCAAAACTACTAGCTGCCCGTGTCAAAATAAGGGCACCCAGAGTTTAGGTTAAAACAATAAACTCCAGGTCAGTCATGGGACTGGTGTGAGAACTAAAACAGTTATTAATCTTTATTTTCAAATGTAAATCAAGGGACCACGCCGTATAACACGGAACGGGTTTCCTCCCAAGAATACCAGTGCATAAAACAAACAGCGCAATGCTAAATAAAGAAAAATGAAGCTGTTATAAGACCCAGGTCCTATCACACAATGCAACGCAAGCCGGGGGATAGGGTTTTCCCTTATAACAGCCAAAGAATGCTTGATACATTTAAAACAAATCATTTGATACTATAATAAGTGCATAGTGTATAAAACAACTTCAAATCATAAGTATCAATCATAGGCGGCATGGGTACCATATATCATGTCGCCATATATAGGTTTACAAATAAAACCGCAAATGTCGCATATTTGGAAATTGGATTTCCGTCTATGAACCGAGGCAAAAGATAGTCCTCAACCGATTCGAGACAATCTAGCCCATGTCTCAGGCAAGCGCGCAGGCAAGCCTTGGAGTGACCGGGCCGGTCCACCGATGTGGATTATTATGCCTGAACACTACATTTCCCCGCCCTTTGGGGCGTAAATGAGCCAACAAATGACTCCATCGGTTCGAGAACGACCGATCAATCCGAGGCGCCTCGCAACAGCAACAACCACATAAGTCAAACTCGTCAGGGCGTGTAAAACCACTGACGCCACTTCTTAGCTAGAAGGAAACGCATGCCCTCCCTGAGGTCCGTCTCCCGTTTTTGGTTCATACCGGGTGTGAAGCTCGCGAATCAACGTTACACAAAGCTATGCCACAAAGGCCGTGCTTTGATCATCACCACAAGACTTTGCTTTTCAACAGAAGCCTCGATCAATTGCCACTTAGGCATGCCACACAGGCAATTCACTCCATGCGTTTGATATCCATCAATATATAACCCCTGAGCTCGTACGTCTCAGAGAAGGGCGTTAAGCAATAGAATAAATTCTCCGCCGCCAAACAGATATATATTTAATAGAGATCAACCACACGGACTAAAATCCAATGTCAGACACACAGTCCATTTACAAGTCCGTTCTGGGTCTGAACGAAACCGGAGGCACCTAGTACCCCGCATATCCATCGATCTCCAAGTACGTCTGGACGATCATCAACTGTTTCCATCTTCTTGGGTGTACAGCCCAATCAAGATCATCAGTTATCACCCAAACGACGTGAAGACCTCCGGTCTTCGACCATCGTCTTCATCTTCGACTTATCGTCGTATCAGTTATTCAGAATGGGATAAACCCGGTCTTTCCGAATAACTCGCGTATATATTATAAAAGTGCTACACAAACACAACATACGCCTCATTCCAATTCATTAGTCACTAACCGTAAATTAATCAAGACAATAATTCCCCAAATATTAACCCCGAAGGCCGAAACCAACATCAGATTAATATCCAGAAAACCAATCTGCTTGGCTAACCGACAGTTAGTTTCTAAATTTCACATTCATAGGGAAAGGTTCCCATTAATTTTATCAAAGATAAATTCTTTGAATTTATTCTTTATTCTATTTTTGAATCTCAATTCAAACTAGTCGGGATTAGCGAACCTTACCGAAGTAATCATTTATTTTATTTTCCCCATCCCAACCTATTTATCCCATGAAGTAAAACTGGTAATACTTCATATCTAACACCACAGTGTTATCGATAAATTCAATTACCATTTCACGTTCAAATCTAATTAAAGATTTAACTATCGCCTGGAGAAAAACTGGTGATGCTCCATTTTTGATCATTTCAATCTAATTAAAGATTCATTAAAACTCCACTTAGTTTTAATCGTTAACTGGGTTAAAGAATCAGTGTCATTTAAAACACAGTTCACGATAAACCCAAAATCACATTCCATTAATTATCGGGTTAACGAACAAGTGTTATTTAAAACACTGTTCATGATAAACCCAAAAATCAATATCAATTCAATTCCAATTAAATATCATTTAATTGGTACACTTCATTATATCTAAATAAAAAGATTTAATCTTTTCTCAACTGGGTTCAAGAACAGTGTTAATGAAGACACCATTCACGACAAACCCAAATCACCTTTGATATTCAATATAAGGCTCTGAATAGAAAATATACCGGCTTATATTCAACATCAAATTCTACGATTAACAAATGTCGTATTGGAAATAACGATATAAATATATATCTTTCAAATTTCCATAACAACATCCGTATAATCACGAATTCCAACATCGAAATATTCCAAAGACAATTTCGATTCAAATCCACTCCAATGCAATCATTGGAAATTCTGGTTATTTTTAAAACCCTTTTCAAATTCAATTTATTTATTCAAAAATAAATAGAATTATATTTCTAGTTCAAAACTAGTTCATTTCGATAAAAATCTATTTTTATCTTTTCAAATATGGAGTTTTTCATCCCAATTTTTCCCAAATAATTTCTTATGATTTTACACAAATTATTACTATTTTTAATAATTTTATCAAGGCCCGTACAGTCGATTTCCATCAATGGCCATCGAACTGCACTTACAGCGACCTTTTTCGAATTTGATTTGGACGTATCTCCAAATCCAACCGTTAGATTTCAAATTTCTAATATTCGTTAGAAAGCTCTTTTCGATACGAACCCAACGGTTCCGGTTTTAGGAGAATCCGACGGTCGGATCTCCCGCAATGTCCGTTTGAAATAAATGGTCGAAATTCACGAACTGCCGCGGCGCGGCGCGTTCTATTCAGGCCATTATATTATATATATAATATATATAATATATATACTTCGTCGATTTCTATTTAAAACGAATTATATATATAGTTTTAAAATCGTTTCAAAAGCTATTTCAACTTTCTTTTCAATTCAAATCAAAATTGAATTCTTCTTTATAAATTCGTTTTAAAATTCATTTCTATTCAATTCAAATTTCAATTCAATTTGAATTCATTTCAATTCGTTTTCAATTCAGTTTGAATTCGTTTTCAATTCAATTCATTTCGAAATCGTTTTCAATTCAATTCATTTCGAAATCGTTTTCAATTCAATTCATTTCGAAATCGTTTTTCAATTCAATTCATTTCGAAATCGTTTTTCAATTCAATTTATTTCGAAATCGTTTTTCAATTCAATTCATTTCGAAATCGTTTTTCAATTCAATTCATTTCGAAATCGTTTTCAATTCAATTCATTTCGAAATCGTTTAAAATCGATATAAATATCGTTCACGTCAAAATGGCGTCTATCTAATCAACACGGCTTCATAAATTTCTGTTTTTCAAATATTCTATTTCACATATTTCTTTTTCAAAATAGTTGTTATTATCAAAATATTTCGTTCAACACATGACCAATCTCAATGAATGAGTACTGTCAACACATGAACTTTTATTTTATATCGATAAAGGTGTAAATTTTATTACTAAAATATTTCGTTCAACACATGACCAATCTCAATGAATGAGTACTGTCAACACATGAACTTTTATTTTATATTGATAAAGATGTAAACTTTATTACTAAAATATTTCGTTCAACACATGACCAATCTCAATGAATGAGTACTGTCAACACATGAATTTTTATTTTTTATCGATAAAGGTGTAAATTTTATTACTAAAATATTTCGTTCAACACATGACCAATCTCAATGAATGAGTACTGTCAACACATGAACTTTTATTTTATATTGATAAAGATGTAAACTTTATTACTAAAATATTTCGTTCAACACATGACCAATCTCAATGAATGAGTACTGTCAACACATGAACTTTTATTTTATAATATTCTTTATTTTTCAAAATTGGAATGAGGCCCAATCAATCACCATATAAAATTAATTATATGGATTTTCATACAACACATGTATATAATAGCATTGAAAATAATCAACCATCAACCAAAGTGCACTACACTGTATAAGCATCAAATATAGATATTCAACGCTTATAACAGCCTGTCAATCAATCGATCGACATATTTAATCAATCAGGATGAGTGAACTTCAACCCAACACCCGTGTGGGGTTTCAAACAATCAAACACAGATTTTTATTCGTGCAGTTGGGCGATGTGTGAAATTTATCGACCCAATCAATGTCCTTCAAATAGGTGTACATAAACAAACCGTCTGGTTTGTAAATGAATATTTATTTATTCACATTCACGTTAAAAATTATATTTTTAATGACAAAACATTTTATTCCAACATATGAATTTCTATTAAGTTCATTCTTTAAATAAAATGATATTTTTATTTTTCTAACACATTTTAGAAAATTTCGGCGGCATAACGGCACGATACTAGAAACGGGACAAGGCCTAGCCTTATCCCCGGTCTAGTGAAGGCCCACGCCATTCACACATCAATCAAATTCACCAAACAACCAAATTCAAATCAAATCATATAACTAAGCTATGCAACCAAACAAACAAGTCCATGGTCTGTGGACGATTGTGTCGGGTGCTACTAAGCACCGTCTGCATCCTAGTATATATATAACTAGGAAAATTAAATTGAAAGGTGAGAAGTTCTCACATATAGCTATCCAAGCTCCACGGCACTTCCTTGCATAAAATCTTCGCCAATCTCTCCTTTGTCGCTTTGTTGCCCGTATTCTCTACATATGTAAAAATCGAATTTTTACTATGTTATTCAATATATAAAAATCGTATTTTTACCTCGATGTTCAATATATAAAAAAAATTCTATTTCGAAGTTCATTATATAAAAATTCTATTTTTTATTAATTTAAAAATCAAATCTTTTTCTTTTAAAAAATCAAATCTTTTTCTTTTAAAAAATCAAATCTTTTTCTTTTAAAAAAATCAAATCTTTTTCTTTTAAAAAATCAAATCTTTTTCTTTTAAAAAATCAAATCTTTTAAAACATTTTCTAAAATCTGTTTTTCAACATTAATTAAAATCAGTTTTTCAACATTAATTAAAATCAGTTTTTCAACATTAATTAAATTCAGTTTTTCAACATTAATTAAAATCAGTTTAAATGAAAATAAATAATAATAAAATAAAAAAAAACGAGCTTACAGTGAACGGAGGGGGTGGGGTTCTTCGTCGGAGGGGTGCTCTGGGGAAGAGGGGTGGCCGGAGGCAGTCGCTGGGGGGGGGGGGGGAAGAACGGTGGCCCTTGCGGTGGCGGTTTAGGGTTCGGGGGGGGGGGTTACCGATTGGGTGCACGAGGTCTTCTGGTGGGGCTCAGGGATGTCGGGCTCGATTTGGTTGCGTGTGGCTCTCGGAGGAGGTAGGGAGGAAGGAGGAGGAGTTCGACGTGGGGAAGGAGGGTGCGGCGCTGCCTCGCCGGAGGCGGCGATCGCCTGGCGGCTGCTGCTTTCTTCCTTTTTTTTTGTTTTTTTTTTGTTTTATGTTTTCTGAATCGGGGGGGGGGGGCCAAGAAGGAGATATAGGAGGGAAAATATTTTTTTATTATTATTATTTAATTATTTAATTTCGCAAATAGGTTGACTTTTATTTCGAACTCTAAATTGAGCCCACCGACTGTCGCCCCTAGCATTTTACCCCCATTCCGAACACAATGGGATATGTATCGCAGGCTGATTCGACTGTTTGAATCAGTTTCCATTAAATTTACATTAAATCACTATATTGAATTTTAAACGTACATTTCAAATTACCGGGGTCACATACGAACTCTAAAAATTCTCGAAAAATATTTTCTAGCTTCGTATTGACGATACGGTCCTAACAAAACTAGTTTCGTCGACTTCTGAGACCGTTAGAAAAATGGCCAATTTCCAGTCGATTAAAATCAACTGAAACTGGTCAAACGCGTTTTCCATTGCCACGCTCACATATTGATTCGAAAAATTATGAAATTTGGAATCTAGCAATAACTTAACATCACAGACCCAACAAAACTGGTTTCGTCGAAATCCGAGGTCGTTTGCAAAATGTCCATTTTTAAGGGCCTGAATTCCATAGCGACTATTCAGAATTTTCAACTGGACATATCTTTTGATTCCCGCTATGAAATCTTGATTTGTTGGACTCGTTGGAAAGATGCTATCAATTAGATCTTATTATTTTTGGTTTCACTAAAATCCGGATTGTTTTGCACCCGGTACATTCTATTGAAGTTTGAAATCGAATTATCGAACTACCGCGCCATTTTCAATTCCATTTATAATTATATATAAGTATTTATATTCTAACGGCGACGCGTAATATATACGTCGAATTATATTCAAAATAAATTTCCTCGTTGATTTTATTTAAAATAATCTATTTTAAATATTCAAAATTCGCTAAAATTGCCAAAATAAAAATTTTAAACTGGCCCAGATTTTCGGGTTGTTACAATCTCCCCCACTTAAAACTTTTCGTCCCCGAAAAGGAACAAAGTCGAAAGTGGTTTTGATTACTCAACTCTACGTTCAATCTGGCTTCCATTCTCCAACTCTTTAGTTTCTGAGAATTTTCAAAATTTCAAAAATTTGGCTAACACCCTAAATTTTTGAAAAATTTCGCCATAACCTCCCCTGCACCGGGAGCATCGGGGAATTTCAAATAGCTTCCCCGGTCCTTCAGATCTCAAAAAGAAAAAGAAAAAGCCAAGCGGCTAGCCAATAGGCTCACAAAATCATCATCACCCAAACAAAACAGGAAATTATGTAGTAAACATGTACCTATTTGTCGGGCAACAAATTTTATTCTCTGGCTCTAGCCTCCTTGCTATGACCTGTTCAATGATATATATGTATATGCAAGCAAATGCGACCAATTTTCAATATAATTCAATATTCGGTTCAATTAGGCTAAATGGCTAAAAATTAGCAAACAAATAAACAAACAACACAAACATCAATCATTAGTGAATTAGAGTTTCAAATTCGTACTTTTGATATATAGTCAAAAATCATGTTTTTGATGCCAATTCACAACAAAGTGTTCTAGCTATATAAGATTTGGTTCTCACACCAGTCTAATGGAAATATATAGATATCACACCTTCGAAACACGAATATAAATACTGATGATGTGGCCACATCATCAGAATTATCCCCGGGTGTCTAGAATGTGACTCTATATCTATCCAGTATATTAAAATTTCAAATACACGTGGATCAGACGTATACGCAAAATCTTTATATACTGGACTGTCCAACTCAATATAAATAGATAATCAAATACGAATAATTGATTTAAATTTTCAGAACAAAAATTGTTTTCATTTGAAAAATCTACTATTCACACTCGTTCTAGGACCCTACTGATCCTATCTCTAACGAGTCATTCTCGTTGGATATTACTAATCCAATATCTGATGAATTCTTTCATACGGTTCTAATGTGCCTTGTTCTCTGAGCTTTGTAAACCAAAGCTCTGATACCAACTGTGACGGCAAGGAATTTCGCTCGGTCCGAACCAGTCGCTAAACCGATCCAGGCCGTTCGAAACGCCCTATCGTTTGAGAACACGACAAATTAGAACGCATACAGAAGAACATCCCATTGTATATTACAACAATGCATCAGATTACAAGAATATACAGAGTATAAACGAATATTACACAGAAATATCAGAGATTTAAATTACATTTAAATACATAGCAGCGGAAAATAATACAATACACAACTAGAATGAGATATACGGATACAAAGCTTTCCGGATATCGTTCCAGCTGTAAACCAGGATCCTGTGAATATAAATCTGCAAAACCAAAACTACTAGCTGCCCGTGTCAAAATAAGGGCACCCAGAGTTTAGGTTAAAACAATAAACTCCAGGTCAGTCATGGGACTGGTGTGAGAACTAAAACAATTATTAATCTTTATTTTCAAATGTAAATCAAGGGACCACGCCGTATAACACGGAACGGGTTTCCTCCCAAGAATACCAGTGCATAAAACAAACAGCGCAATGCTAAATAAAGAAAAATGAAGCTGTTATAAGACCCAGGTCCTATCACACAATGCAACGCAAGCCGGGGGATAGGGTTTTCCCTTATAACAGCCAAAGAATGCTTGATACGTTTAAAACAAATCATTTGATACTATAATAAGTGCATAGTGTATAAAACAACTTCAAATCATAAGTATCAATCATAGGCGGCATGGGTACCATATATCATGTCGCCATATATAGGTTTACAAATAAAACCGCAAATGTCGCGTATTTGGAAATTGGATTTCCGTCTATGAACCGAGGCAAAAGATAGTCCTCAACCGATTCGAGACAATCTAGCCCATGTCTCAGGCAAGCGCGCAGGCAAGCCTTGGAGCGACAGGGCCGGTCCACCGATGTGGATTATTATGCCTGAACACTACGTTTCCCCGCCCTTTGGGGCGTAAATGAGCCAACAAATGACTCCATCGGTTCGAGAACGACCGATCAATCCGAGGCGCCTCGCAACAGCAACAACCACATAAGTCAAACTCGTCAGGGCGTATAAAACCACTGACGCCACTTCTTAGCTAGAAGGAAACGCATGCCCTCCCTGAGGTCCGTCTCCCGTTTTTGGTTCATACCGGGTGTGAAGCTCGCGAATCAACGTTACACAAAGCTATGCCACAAAGGCCGTGCTTTGATCATCACCACAAGACTTTGCTTTTCAACAGAAGCCTCGATCAATTGCCACTTAGGCATGCCACACAGGCAATTCACTCCATGCGTTTGATATCCATCAATATATAACCCCTGAGCTCGTACGTCTCAGAGAAGGGCGTTAAGTAAGAGAATAAATTCTCCGCCGCCAAACAGATATATATTTAATAGAGATCAACCACACGGACTAAAATCCAATGTCAGACACACAGTCCATTTACAAGTCCGTTCTGGGTCTGAACGAAACCGGAGGCACCTAGTACCCCGCATATCCATCGATCTCCAAGTACGTCTGGACGATCACCAACTGTTTCCATCTTCTTGGGTGTACAGCCCAATCAAGATCATCAGTTATCACCCAAACGACGTGAAGACCTCCGGTCTTCGACCATCGTCTTCATCTTCGAATTATCGTCGTATCAGTTATTCAGAATGGGATAAACCCGGTCTTTCCGAATAACTCGCGTATATATTATAAAAGTGCTACACAAACACAACATACGCCTCATTCCAATTCATTAGTCACTAACCGTAAATTAATCAAGAGAATAATTCCCCAAATATTAACCCCGAAGGCCGAAACCAACATCAGATCAATATCCAGAAAACCATTCTGCTTGGCTAACCGACAGTTAGTTTCTAAATTTCACATTCATAGGGAAAGGTTCCCATTAATTTTATCAAAGATAAATTCTTTGAATTTATTCTTTATTCTATTTTTGAATCTCAATTCAAACTAGTCGGGATTAGCGAACCTTACCGAAGTAATCATTTATTTTATTTTCCCCATCCCAACCTATTTATCCCATGAAGTAAAACTGGTAATACTTCATATCTAACACCACAGTGTTATCGGTAAATTCAATTACCATTTCACGTTCAAATCTAATTAAAGATTTAACTATCGCCTGGAGCAAAACTGGTGATGCTCCATTTTCGATCATTTCAATCTAATTAAAGATTCATTAAAACTCCACTTAGTTTTAATCGTTAACCGGGTTAAAGAATCAGTGTCATTTAAAACACAGTTCACGATAAACCCAAAATCACATTCCATTAATTATCGGGTTAACGAACAAGTGTTATTTAAAACACCGTTCACGATAAACCCAAAAATCAATATCAATTCAATTCCAATTAAATATCATTTAATTGGTACACTTCATTATATCTAAATAAAAAGATTTAATCTTTTCTCAACTGGGTTCAAGAACAGTGTTAATGAAGACACCATTCACGACAAACCCAAATCACCTTTGATATTCAATATAAGGCTCTGAATAGAAAATATACCGGCTTATATTCAACATCAAATTCTACGATTAACAAATGTCGTATTGGAAATAACGATATAAATATATATCTTTCAAATTTCCATAACAACATCCGTATAATCACGAATTCCAACATCGAAATATTCCGAAGACAATTTCGATTCAAATCCACACCAATGCAATCATTGGAAATTCTGGTTATTTTTAAAACCCTTTTCAAATTCAATTTATTTATTCAAAAATAAATAGAATTATATTTCTAGTTCAAAACTAGTTCATTTCGATAAAAATCTATTTTTATCTTTTCAAATATGGAGTTTTTCATCCCAATTTTTCCCAAATCATTTCTTATGATTTTAAACAAATTATTACTATTTTTAATAATTTTATCAAGGCCCGTACAGTCGATTTCCATCAATGGCCATCGAACTGCACTTACAGCGACCTTTTTCGAATTTGATTTGGACGTATCTCCAAATCCAACCGTTAGATTTCAAAATTCTAATATTCGTTAGAAAGCTCATTTCGATACGAACCCAACGGTTCCGGTTTTAGGAGAATCCGACGGTCGGATCTCCCGCAATGTCCGTTTGAAATAAATGGTCGAAATTCACGAACTGCCGCGGCGCGGCGCGTTCTATTCAGGCCATTATATTATATATATAATATATATAATATATATACTTCGTCGATTTCTATTTAAAACGAATTATATAAATAGTTTTAAAATCGTTTCAAAAGCTATTTCAACTTTCTTTTCAATTCAAATCAAAATTGAATTCTTCTTTATAAATTCGTTTTAAAATTCATTTCTATTCAATTCAAATTTCAATTCAATTTGAATTCATTTCAATTCGTTTTCAATTCAGTTTGAATTCGTTTTCAATTCAATTCATTTCGAAATCGTTTTCAATTCAATTCATTTCGAAATCGTTTTCAATTCAATTCATTTCGAAATCGTTTTTCAATTCAATTCATTTCGAAATCGTTTTTCAATTCAATTCATTTCGAAATCGTTTTTCAATTCAATTCATTTCGAAATCGTTTTTCAATTCAATTCATTTCGAAATCGTTTTCAATTCAATTCATTTCGAAATCGTTTTCAATTCAATTCATTTCGAAATCGTTTAAAATCGATATAAATATCGTTCACGTCAAAATGGCGTCTATCTAATCAACACGGCTTCATAAATTTCTGTTTTTCAAATATTCTATTTCACATATTTCTTTTTCAAAATAGTTGTTATTATCAAAATATTTCGTTCAACACATGAACAATCTCAATGAATGAGTACTGTCAACACATGAACTTTTATTTTATATCGATAAAGGTGTAAATTTTATTACTAAAATATTTCGTTCAACACATGACCAATCTCAATGAATGAGTACTGTCAACACATGAACTTTTATTTTATATTGATAAAGATGTAAACTTTATTACTAAAATATTTCGTTCAACACATGACCAATCTCAATGAATGAGTACTGTCAACACATGAACTTTTATTTTATATCGATAAAGGTGTAAATTTTATTAATAAAATATTTCGTTCAACACATGACCAATCTCAATGAATGAGTACTGTCAACACATGAACTTTTATTTTATATTGATAAAGATGTAAACTTTATTACTAAAATATTTCGTTCAACACATGACCAATCTCAATGAATGAGTACTGTCAACACATGAACTTTTATTTTATAATATTCTTTATTTTTCAAAATTGGAATGAGGCCCAATCAATCACCATATAAAATTAATTATATGGATTTTCATACAACACATGTATATAATAGCATTGAAAATAATCAACCATCAACCAAAGTGCACTACACTGTACAAGCATCAAATATAGATATTCAACGCTTATAACAGCCTGTCAATCAATCGATCGACATATTTAATCAATCAGGATGAGTGAACTTCAACCCAACACCCGTGTGGGGTTTCAAACAATCAAACACAGATTTTTATTCGTGCAGTTGGGCGACGTGTGAAATTTATCGACCCAATCAATGTCCTTCAAATAGGTGTACATAAACAAACCGTCTGGTTTGTAAATGAATATTTATTTATTCACATTCACGTTAAAAATTATATTTTTAATGACAAAACATTTTATTCCAACATATGAATTTCTATTAAGTTCATTCTTTAAATAAAATGATATTTTTATTTTTCTAACACATTTTAGAAAATTTCGGCGGCATAACGGCACGATACTAGAAACGGGACAAGGCCTAGCCTTATCCCCGGTCTAGTGAAGGCCCACGCCATTCACACATCAATCAAATTCACCAAACAACCAAATTCAAATCAAATCATATAACTAAGCTATGCAACCAAACAAACAAGTCCATGGTCTGTGGACGATTGTGTCGGGTGCTACTAAGCACCGTCTGCATCCTAGTATATATATAACTAGGAAAATTAAATTGAAAGGTGATAAGTTCTCACATATAGCTATCCAAGCTCCACGGCACTTCCTTGCATAAAATCTTCGCCAATCTCTCCTTTGTCGCTTTGTTGCCCGTATTCTCTACATATGTAAAAATCGAATTTTTACTATGTTATTCAATATATAAAAATCGTATTTTTACCTCGATGTTCAATATATAAAAAAAATTCTATTTCGAAGTTCATTATATAAAAATTCTATTTTTTTATTAATTTAAAAATCAAATCTTTTTCTTTTAAAAAATCAAATCTTTTTCTTTTAAAAAATCAAATCTTTTTCTTTTAAAAAAATCAAATCTTTTTCTTTTAAAAAATCAAATCTTTTTCTTTTAAAAAATCAAATCTTTTAAAACCTTTTCTAAAATCTGTTTTTCAACATTAATTAAAATCAGTTTTTCAACATTAATTAAAATCAGTTTAAATGAAAATAAATAATAATAAAATAAAAAAAAAACGAGCTTACAGTGAACGGAGGGGGTGGGGTTATTCGTCGGAGGGGTGCTCTGGGGAAGAGGGGTGGCCGGAGGCAGTCGCTGGGGGGGGGGGGGAAGAACGGTGGCCCTTGCGGTGGCGGTTTAGGGTTCGGGGGGATTACCGATTGGGTGCGCGAGGTCTTCTGGTGGGGCTCAGGGATGTCGGGCTCGATTTGGTTGCGTGTGGCTCTCGGAGGAGGTAGGGAGGAAGGAGGAGGAGTTCGACGTGGGGAAGGAGGGTGCGGCGCTGCCTCGCCGGAGGCGGCGATCGCCTGGCGGCTGCTGCTTTCTTCTTTTTTTTTTTTTTTTTTTGTTTTATGTTTTCTGAATCGGGGGGGGGGGGGGGGGGGGCAAGAAGGAGATATAGGAGGGAAAATATATATATATTTTTTATTATTTAATTATTTAATTTCACAAATAGGTTGACTTTTATTTCGAACTCTAAATTGAGCCCACCGACTGTCGCCCCTAGCATTTTACCCCCATTCCGAACACAATGGGATATGTATCGCAGGCTGATTCGACTGTTTGAATCAGTTTCCATTAAATTTACATTTAAATCACTATATTGAATTTTAAACGTACATTTCAAATTACCGGGGTCACATAAAAACTCTAAAAATTCTCGAAAAATATTTTCTAGCTTTGTATTGACGATACGGTCCTAACAAAACTAGTTTCGTCGACTTCTGAGACCGTTAGAAAAATGGCCAATTTCCAGTCGATTAAAATCAACTAAAACTGGTCAAACGCGTTTTCCTTTGCCACGCTCACATATTGATTCGAAAAATTATGAAATTTGGAATCTAGCAATAACTTAACATCACGGACCCAACAAAACTGGTTTCGTCGAAATCCGAGGTCGTTTGCAAAATGTCCATTTTTAAGGGCCTGAATTCCATAGCGACTATTCAGAATTTTCAACTGGACATATATTTTGATTCCCGCTATGAAATCTTGATTTGTTGGACTCGTTGGAAAGATGCTATCAATTAGATCCTATTATTTTTGGTTTCACTGAAATCCGGATTGTTTTGCACCCGGTACATTCAATTGAAGTTTGAAATCGAATTATCGAACTACCGCGCCATTTTCAATTCCATTTATAATTATATATAAATATTTATATTCTAACGGCGACGCATAATATATACGTCGAATTATATTCAAAATAAATTTCCTCGTTGATTTTATTTAAAATAATCTATTTTAAATATTCAAAATTCGCTAAAATTGCCAAAATAAAAATTTTAAACTGGCCCAGATTTTCGGGTTGTTACACTAACACCACGGTGTTATCGGTAAATTCAATTACCATTTCACGTTCAAATCTAATTAAAGATTTAACTATCGCCTGGAGTAAAACTGGTATTACTCCATTCTCGAGCTTTTCAATCTAATTTAAGATTCATTAAAACACCACTTAGTTTTAATCTTTAACTGGGTTAAAGAATCAGTGTCATTTAAAACATGGTTCATGATAAACCCAAAATCACATTCCATTAATTATCGGGTTAAAGAACAAGTGTTATTTAAAACACCGTTCACGATAAACCCAAAAATCAATACTAATTCAATTCCAATTAAATATTATTTAATTGGTACACTTCATTAAATCTAAATAAAATGATTTAATCTTTTTCTCAACTAGGCTTAAGAACAGTGTTAATGAAGACACCATTCACGGCAAACCCAAATCACATTTGATACTAAATACAAGGCTCTGAATAGAAAATATATCGGCTTATATTCAATATCAAATTCTACGACCAACAAATATCGTGTTGGAAATAACGATATAAATATATCTTTCAAATTCCCATAACAATATCTGTATAATCACGAAATCCAAAAGACAATTTTGATTCACATCCCTTCCAATTCAATCATTGGAAATTCTGGTTACTTTTAAAACCATTTCAAATCCACTTTATTTATTTTTAAAAATTAATAAAATTATAATTCTAGTTCAAAACTAGTACATTTCGATAAAAATCTATTTTTATCTTTTCAAATATGGAGTTTTTCACCCCAATTCTTCACGAATCATTTCTTCTGATTTTACACAAATTATTTTTATTTTTAATAATTTTATCAAGGCCCGTACAGTCGATTTCCATCAACGGCCATCGAACTGCACTTACAGCGACCTTTTCCAAAATTGGTTTGGACGTAATACCAAATCCAACCGTTAGATTTCTAAATTCTAATATTCGTTAGAAAGCTCCTTTCGATACGAACCCAACGGTTCCGGTTTTAGGAGAATCCGACGGTAATATCCATTCGAAGTCAATGGTCGGAATTCACGAACTACCACGGCGCGACGCGTTCTATTCAGGCCATTATATTATATATATAATATATATAATATATACTTCGTCGATATCCTTTTAAAATGTATTATATAAATCGTTTTAAATTCGTTTTCAAAAGATTTCAACTTCTTTTCAAATTCAAATCAAAATTGATTTTTTCCTTATAAATTTGTTTTAAATTCTTTTCAAATTGATTTCAATTCAAATCGATTTTTAATTCAATTTCAGTTCGTTTTCAACTCAATTCAATTTAAATTCGAATTCATTTCTATTCAATTTCAATTCGAATTCATTTCTATTCAATTTCAATTTGAATTCATTTCTTTTCAATTTCAATTCGAATTCCAATTCTTTTCAAAATATCAGATTTTGAAATCACTTTCGATATTCATTATAAAATGAATAAAATCGATAAGAATATCGTTCACGTCAAAATTGCGTCAATTTAATCAACGCGGCTTCATATATTTCTATTTTCAAATATTCTATTTCAAATATTTTTTTTTCCAAATATTTCCATTCAAATACTTTATTCAAATAGTTCTCTTCAAATATTCTATTTCAAAACTGGAATGAGGCCCAATCAATTACCATAGATTTTATTTCTATATACTTCCATACAACGCATGTATATATCAACCACAACAAATAATAAACCATCATCCAAAGTGAATTCTACACTGTATAAGCATCAAATATAAATATTCAACGCTTATAATAGTTTGTCAATCAATTGATCGACATACAACTAATATTGGGATTAGTGCATGTCATATATCATCCCAATACCCGTGTGGGGTTTCAAACCATCAAACACAAATTTTATTTGTGCAGTTGGGCGATGTGTAAAATTTATCGTCCCAATCCATATCAGTCAAATGTGTGTATATAAACAAATCATTCGATTTGTTTATATTAATTTATTTTAAATACACGCTAAAAATTCTATTTTCCACTATAAAATATTTTAACTATGTAAATATTTTATTTCATTTCACATCACATCACACAATCAACTACACATTAAAATCAAAAAACAAGCATACAAGCCGTCCATGGTCTGTGGACGACGGGTGTCGGGTGCTACTAAACACCGTCTGCATCCTAGTATATATTTCAAACTAGAAATTTAAATTAAAGGTGAGGAGTTCTCACCGATTGCTAAACCAAACGCCGCGACTCTTCTTATGTAGAAATTTCTTCGCCGTTTCGCCTTTTGTCGCTTTCGTTGACTGTACCCACTACATATATAAAAGTAACATTTTTAATTCATTCTATATGGATAAAAATTCTATTTTTACATCGCTACTATATAGATAAAAATTCTATCATTACACCGCTTCTTTCTATATGAAAATTATATTTTTATATTCCTACCTCATATATAAAGATCGAATTTTTATATCATCACCATAAAAATCACATTTTTATCTCAACATATATATGCCAAAAATCAGATTTTTATTTCGCTACATATATAATAAAAATCGAATTTTTATCGCTACTTTTTATATATAAAAATAACGTCTTTACTTATATCAAAATATCGTCTTTCCTTATATAAAAGTATCATCTTTCCTTATCGAAAAATATCGCCTTTCCTTATATAAAAATATCGTCTTTCCTTTTCAAATATAAAGATTTCGCCTTTTCAAATATAAAGATTTCGCCTTTTCAATATTAAAGATTTCGCCTTTTCAATATTAAAGATTGTATTTTTATTATCATAACTAAATAAAAATTATATTTTTATATTTCTACTTTAACAAAAACAAAATTTTTAATACTCTACCTAAGTAAAAAATCATATTTTTATTATGCCACTAGTATGAAAATTATATTTTTAACTTTTCTATATTATAAAAATTATATTTTTAATCTTTCTATATTATAAAAATTATATTTTTATTATCTCTACTCTATAAAAATTATATTTTTAACTTCTTGCTTATGTAAAAATTATATTTTTAACCTTCACATCATATAAAAATTATATTTTGAACTCTCTACAAATATAAAAATTATATTTTGAACCCTCTACAAATATAAAAATTATATTTGATTACTTAAAAATCGTAATTCTATCATTTAAAAATTATACTTTTAAATCTCTACCTATACAATCAGTTTTTAAATCGAAAGAAATAAATAAAATTCAAAATTGAAAACTTACATCGCATTCGAAGGAGGGGGTGCGTGGTCGGGCCAATGGAGCTGTCGTCGCTCGGAGGGTTGCTGCTATTCAATTTAGAAGGGGAGGAGGAAGAGAGAGTGGCGCGGAGGAGGGAGGGTGGCTGAAACGCGGGTCGGGGAGGGGGGTGGAATCTCGAGCGCCTACAGCTGGCTAATGGGGGGTCGTCGCGGTGAGGAAGTGGAGCGAGGGGATCGAGAGGAGGAGAAGAGGGAGGGTGCGGCGCTATGGGGCACGGCGGGTAGAAGGGGATAAGCGGTTTTTTTTTTCTAAATCGATTTGGAATGAACGGGGGGGGGAGGGGGCTGATCGTGGGTATAGGAGAAAAGGGGGGAGAGGTTTATTTTCTTTTATTTAATTAATTTAATTTCAAAAAGGTACTTTTTTATTTTGACCTCGAAACGGGACCCACCGCCTTTCGTCCACTGCTAATTACCCCCATTCCGAACACAATGGGATATGTATCGTAAGCTGATTCGATCGTTTCGATCAGTTTCTGTCAAAATCAAAATATAACTCTATACATTGAATTTGAACGCGCATTTCAATTTACCGGGGCCACATACTATCTCTAAAAAATTCCCGAAAAATATTTTCTAACTTCGTATTGACGGTACGGTCCTAACAAAACTAGTTTCGTCGAATTCTGAGAACGTTTGAAAAATGGCCATTTTCCAGTCGATTAAAATCAACTAGAACTGGTTAAACACGTTTTCCTTTGCCACGCTCACATATTGATTCGAAAAAATATGAAATTTGAAATCTAGTAATAACTTGACATCACGGATCCAACAAAAGTGGTTTCGTCGAAAACCGAGGTCGTTTGCAAAATTTCCATTTTTAAGGGCCTGAATTCCATAGCGACTATTCAGAATTTTCCACTGGACGTATCTTTTGATTCCCGTTATGAAATTTCGATTTTTCGGATTCGTTGGAAAGATATTCCGGAATAGATTCTAATATTTTTGGTTTCGCCAAAGTCTGATTTATTTTGAATCCTGTACATTCAATTGAAGTTTGAAATCGAATTATTGAACTACCGCGCCATTTTCAATTCATTTTATAATTATAAATAAATATTTATATTCTAACGACGATGTATATATATACATTCTAATTCTATTAAAAATAAATTTCTCCGTCATTATTATTTAAAATAATTCATTCTAAATACTCAAAATTCACTAAAATTGCCAAAATAAATTTTTTAAATTGGCTCAGATTTCCGGGTTATTACAATCTCCCCCACTTAAAACTTTTCGTCCCCAAAAAGGAACGAAGCCGAAAGTTGTTTAACTAATCAACTCAACTTTCGCTATTCCCATTACGGCTTAAGTTTTTCAACTTTTCAATTTCTAAAAACTTCTCAAATTTTTCAAAAATTTGGCTAACACCCTAAATTTTCGAATTTTTTTGCCATAACCTCCCCTACACCAGGGACTTCAGGATATTTCATATAGCCTTACATGGCCTTCTTCAATCCAAAAGAAAAAGAAAAAGCCAATCGGCTCATAAAATCATCATCACCCAAAAAAAACAGTAAATTATGGTAAACATGTACCTATTTGTCTGGCAAACAATTTTATTCTTCTGCTCTAGCCTCCTTGCTATGACCTGTTCAATGTAAGTACATGTATATGCATGCAAATGCGACTAATTTCCAATACAACTCAATATTCGGTTCAATTGGGCTAATGGTTCAACATTTTAATTATTCAAACTATAATCAAACAACACAATCAGCAATCAATTAGTTGATTATCATTTCAATTCATAATTTTGATACATAGTCCAAAAATCAGATTTTTGATGCCAAATCACAACAATAAGCACTATCTAATTTTGGTTATCACACCAGTCAATAGGAAATATATAGATATCACACCTTCGAAACTCGAATACCAATTCTGAGGATGTTCGAACTATCATCAGAATCATCTCCGGGCTATAGAGTTTGATTCTATATCTATCCAGTATATTAAAATTTCGAACACACGCTAGCTAGGCGCATATGCAAAATCTTTATATATTGGATTGTCCAAATCAATATGAAATAAATAATCAAATACGAATAATTGATTTTAAATTTTCAAAACAAAATTTGGTTTCATTTTAAAAATATACTCTTCACACTCGTTCTAGGATACTACTGATCCTATCTCTAACGAGTCATTCTCGTTGAATATTACTAATCCAATCTCTGATGAATTCTTTCGTTTGGTTCTAATGTGTCTTGTTCTCTGAGCTTTGTAAACCAAAGCTCTAATACCAAGATGTAACGACCCGGAATTCCGCTCGATCCGGATCAGTCGCTAAACCGACCCAGACTGTTCGAAAGGCCTGATTGTTTTGAGAACACGACAAAATAGAACGCAGACGGAAGAACATTTCATTGTTTATTACAACAATTCCATCAGAATACACGAATATACAGAGTATAAATGAATATTACACAGAAATATCAGAGATTTAAATTACATTTAAATACATTGCAGCGGAAAATAATACAATACACAACTAGAAGTAATACACGGATACAGAGCTTTCCGAGTAACGTTCCAGCTGTATATCAGGATCCTGTGGATATAAATCTGCAAAACCAAAACTACTAGCTGCCCGTGTCAAAATAAAGGCACCCAGAGTTTAGGTTAAAACAATAAACTCCAGGTCAGTCATTGGACTGTTGTGAGAACTAAAACAGTTATTTAAAACTTTACTTTAAATCGGATATATCAAGGGACCACGCCATATAACACGGAACGGGTTTCCTCCCAAGAATATCAGTGCATATAACAAAACAGCGCAATGCTTTTTGGAAAAATGAAGCTATTATAAGACCCAGGTCCTATCACATAATGCAACGCAAGCCGGGGGATAGGGTTTTCCCTTATAAAAGCCAAACATGCTTAGTACTTTTTAAAACAAATCATTTGATACTATTACAAGTGCCTCGTGTATAAAACAACTTCAAATCATAAGTATCAATCATAGGCGGCATGGGTACCATATATCATGTCGCCAATGCTAGGCTCTACAAATAAAACCGCAAAGTCACATATTTGGAAATTGGATTTCCGTCTGTGAATCGAGGCAAAAGATAGTCCTCTACCAATTCGAGACTGTCTAGCCCGAGTCTCAGGACCCACACACAGGTGAGCCCTTGGATCCTCAGGGCCAGTCCACCGTTGTGGATTAAACTTAAACCCTGAACATGCATTTCCCTGCACTACGGGTGTAAATGAGACAACGAATGACTCCATCGGACCCGGATCGTCCGATCAAACCGAGGCGCCTCGCAACAGCAATAACCACATAAGTCAAACTCGTCAGGGCATGCAAAACCACTGACGCCACTTCTAGCTAGAAAGAAACGCATGCCCTCCCTAACGTCCTCTCCCATTTTGCTTCACACCGGGGTGTGAGGCTCTTGAATTCACGTTACACAAAGCTACGCCACACAGGCCGTGCTTTGATCATCAACCACAAGTCTTTGCTTTTCAACAGAAGCCTTGATCCATTGCCACTTAGGCATGCCACACAGGCAATTCATTCCATGCAATGGATATCCATCAATATATAACCCCTGAGCTCGTACGTCTCAGAGAAGGGCGTTAAGCAAGAGAATAAATTCCCCGCTGCCAAACAAATATATATTTAATAGAAATCACTCACACAGACTGAAATCCAATGTCAGACACATAGTCAATTTACAAGTTCGTTCTGGGTCTGAATGAAACCGGAGGCACGTAGTACCCCGTGAGTAACAACCCGTATTTTCAATAACCTGTTAAAACGTAAATCGAGGCAGAATTTAATTCTAAAATCTGAATCACGGGAAACGGGCTATGCCATTGCGTTCGTCTCGGAAAAATACGCGAAATAGAGTCCGAGTTTTCGAAAATCGGAGTCCGTATGACCCGATTAAGGCCCAACGAAGTTTTCAGAAAATTCCAAGGTAAAAACATATTTCAAATTCAAATCTGAATTTGGAAATTTGGTCATCCAGGGCCAGGCGGGAGAATTCCCGCCAGAACACCCTAAGTCGACAGCCCTGTCGACTTGGGAGTCGACTTGGTCTGACCAGGTCGACAGCCCTGTCGACTTGGCTGTCGACTTGGCTCAGACGGCAAGTCTTGCCTGGTGCACCATTTTGAGAATGTGTTGAGTTAGGGGGCCAGATTCGGTTTAGAGGGCTGAGATTGGAACTAGGGTTTAATCCTATGGTCTAAATCACTAGCCTAATCTATAAATAAGACCCTAACCTACCCTAAATCATTCATTATTCATTCTAGCAACTAAACTATGGCAAAATCAAACCTCTCATGGCCTCCACTCTCTTCATACAATTCCTAAATCAATTCCTAAGTGATTTTCCATGCATACAAGTGTTTTTAGACTTGTATGATCATCATTAGCTCGCATTCAAGTCTTGTTTCTCTATTGGCATCTTAAAGGAAGAGTTTTGATCAAGTTTGCTTGCATTTTTGGGGTTTAATTAGTTGCATAAGGGGTTTCTTACATTTGCTAAACTCATTTGAGTCCGCATAAGCATTGTAAGCCCTATTCCTTTCATACTTGAACTTTTAAAGTTAAATGTATGATATGCAAGTTTATATGCAAGTTATCATATGTTATGCAAGTTTTGTTATGCAAGTTTGGTTTGCAAGTTATCATATGTTATGCAAGTTTTGTTATGCAAGTTTGGTTTGCAAGTTATCATATGTATGCAAGTTTTGTTATGCAAGTTTGGTTTGCAAGTTATCATATGTTATGCAAGTTTTGTTATGCAAGTTTGGTTTGCAAGTTATCATATGTATGCAAGTTTTGTTATTCAAGTTTGGTTTGCAAGTTATCATATGTTATGCAAGTTTTGTTATGCAAGTTTGGTTTGCAAGTTATCATATGTTATGCAAGTTTGGTTATGCAAGTTTGGTTTGCAAGTTGTCATATGATATGCAAGTTATACTATGCAAGTTTGATATGTAAGTTGTCATATGATATGCAAGTTATGCTATGCAAGTATGATATGCAAGTTGTCATATGTTATGCAAGTTTTGTATGCAAGTTTGATATGCAAGTTGTCATATGTTATGCAAGTTTTGTATGCAAGTTTGATATGCAAGTTGTCATATGTTATGCAAGTTGATATGCAAGTTTATCATGTTGTAATATGCAAGTTGATATGCAAGTTTATCATGTTGTAATATGCAAGTTTATAGGCAAGTATGTCATGTTATGGTATGCAAGTATGTTATGCAAGTTTGGGTTGAACATTTTGTTCATGCTATCATGTTATGCATGCTTTTGAGGCCTAATGCAAGTATATGAACATATGTACATTTCATATGCCACCATGTTGAACTCGTGGCCTCGACACTTTTATGTCATGATTATGCCAAGTTCCCTCTTTCTATCCTTTATGCGCTATTGCGATATGTAAGCGATGGGATTGCGTTTGGGGTTGGGTAAACTTAAAAGACATAAAAACATAAACTTGGGAATTTACCTATTAAGTTAGGTCTACCCATTGGGAATTTACCTATTAAGTTAGGTCTACCCAATTGCTTGAAAAACTTGTAATGTGTTTTGGAAACATGGTGGACATGACACTTAGAAAAGATAAGTGTGACCAACTCGAGGTTGGGTTGAGTTTGTAGTGTAAACCTACCCAGAACCAACCGGCTTAACTAGTTGCTACAAACAATAGGACCCAATGTGAGAAGTTGGTCATGTTGTACCTTGAACCCGAGGTTAGACCAAGTTGTGGTGTAAAGCTACCCGGACCCGCCGGCTTAACTAGTAACCACAACAAAGTCTAATGTGAGAGGTTAAGGCGCATTAATTAATTAATGCCTTGTGATTAGGGTTAAGTCATGGACCGCTGGAATACTTAACCAATGAAAACACGATGGGTTGGTAGGGTTAAGTCATGGACCTTGGGTACACTTAACCAACTTGGTACTTGAATGAGTTGGGTTAACCACGTTAACCCATTAAGGAAACCCTAGTTGCGTGGTCCTTTGCACCAGTAACCCTCTTAGTTGTATCATGACACCCTAGGGACTAGGCTAGGGAGGGGCACGATTACTGGGATGCCATGTAAGCGACCAAACGACGGCTGAGTAGGTGCGCCGGTGTGGGTTCAGGCGGGCCATGATCGTGCACATGGTCCGGAGTTGAAAAAGCAGGCACGGGCACCAGTAGGTTTAAACTGTGCGTGCTTGGTTTGTGTCGGTGGTTGACACCCCAGGACTTGATACACCCTAGGGTGGACCTAGCACAGTTTACCTACACTTCGTAGTTGGGCCGTATGACACAGACACTTGACGAGACAGGCTTATAGGGAGCCGATCGACTAGACCGTGCTAGTTGGACCTTGGTTTGGGTCATTCATGATGTTGGGCCAAACCTGGGCCTGGGGATCACTTCTTGTTTACACTTTGGACCTCGTATTGGGGTCACTTCATGTTATTGGGCCAAAGCTTGGGCCAAGAGATCGATACTTGTTTATTCAAGTCATGTTAGTTTACTAGTACACCTGTGGTGCAAAACCTTAACCCTGATTATGCGATGACACCTTTATCTACCTTGATAGTTAATCATCATGCTAGTATGTTGTTATCCTTATGTTCATCCCTTGCTGCCCATACCAGTTAACTTTATCAGTTTACATTGATTGTAGTAGGGCTTACTCAGTCTTTTTGACTGACCTGTTTTCTTTCGCCTCTTTTCTTCCGTTTCCCCCCCCCAGGTTCTCAGGGAGGGAATACAGGAGCCTAGCTTGGATTTTGGATTACTTGCTTGTGGGATTTCAGTTCATGTACGCTTTCTACATGAAGCTAGCTATGGTTCTCACGTATTTTGGGGATAGCACTCATGTATTTCTGTTTTCAGATGATGTTGTTTTATCTAGACTTGTTTATTTGGGAAATTGATATTATGTTGTACCAGACTTGTTTTGAAATGGTTTAAATCTTCCGCTGTTCTATCTATGTTATTTACTCTGTTTACATATATACATATGTTCTTGTTCTGCCTTGATATATCATTTTGCATGTTTACTTGATTCAAACGCACCTCCAAAGTCAGTGCACTTGCAAGAGTGGTACTGGCAGAGGTGGGGTGTTACATTTGGTATCAGAGCATATGGTTTACGAGAAGGAACAAAAAGGTTTTTAGAAAACTTTTGGAAAACTATTTTCAAAACCAAGTATAAAGTATTTTCCAAAGAAAAGTCTAGTTTATTTTAAAGGCTATTCCCCAAAAAGCCGTTAGCAAAATCCCTTCGTTTTTCTCCATTTTGAATCTATCTTTTTCTTCGTTTTCAGTATGGCCAATAACTTTGCCATTCCGGAGGGAGTATGCGTACCTTTTTGGTATAGGAGACTTTTTGAGGCTAGGGCGACCGAAGCCGGCCCCGCTGATGTTCCCCCTCCTCCAGTAGTTAATGTTCCTCCTCCCCCTCAGCATCCACAAGAGGATTTCGCGGAGATTTGTAAGAACTTTAAGGCGTTGGGTTGCAAGAATTTCATTGGAACCGAGACATATGTAGAGGCCAGAAATTGGTTGAAAGAAACCGAAGATCTTTTTACCTTCTTTAATATAGATGACCGTAGGAAGGTTTTATTAGCAGTGTGGTTGCTAAAGGAAGAAGCTGCACGTTGGTGGGTGGTCACCACCGCTACTAGGCCAATTGAGACTTGGGATGACTTTCGGGGAAAGTTTGGACTAAGGTTCCTATCACTAAAGCAAGGGGACATGACTATTAGGGAATACATAGATCAGTTTAATCAACTGGCTCAGGTCGGTTTAGACTTGGTTAACACAGCTCAGAAGAAGGCCCTATACTTTGCTCTAGGATTAGACGAGCCATTACATGGTTTGGCCATAACTCATATACCCTTGGGGGCAACTTTTGAGAGTTTGGTGAATATGGCCCTACTTAATGAAGAGAGTAGGAGTGACAAGGAGGAAATCAAGATGAGTGATACTCAAGCCAAGAAGACTGATTCCCAGTGGAAAGGAAATCAGGGTAATCCAAGCGGTCAGAGCAGTCAAGGCAATAAGAACAAGAACAAAGGCAAGAACATCAAGAGGAAGTGCCATTATTGCGGTTCAGTTGGGCATCTTAGTAAGGATTGTCGGAAGAGAAAAAGGAATAATGGTGAATGCTTTTTCTGCGGTGAGACTGGACATTTCAGTAAGGATTGCCCGAAGAAGCAAGGGCAAGGCCAGGGTCAGACTCAGCGTGCTGGACCTTCGAGAGGGCAAGTTCATGCTCTCAATGTTGCTCCAGTTCCCGATCGAGGTAGTATTTCTGTTGAAAGCCTCGTATACATTTCTGATTTTCCTGTTTGTACCTTGTTTGATTTTGGTGCATCGCATAGTTTATTTCATCTGATCTAGTTGAAAGTTTGCACCTGAGTACTAGTCTAGTTTATGATCCCGTGTGTGTTTCAAATCCAATTGGGGTTTTCGCCCACTTGTCTATTATCTACGTGGATTTGAAAAACTCTATCTCTAGTGTAGAGTTCTCGTGTGATGCTTGTATTCTCGGTTTCATGGGGTATGAGTTGATTTTTACCATGGATTGGTTGTTCAGTTGTGGAGCCATCCTTGATTTTTGAGCATAGGGTTGTGAGGCTCATGACTCGCCTCGGTAATACCCTAGGAATTTCTAGTAACCCTATGAGTCTCGTCATGTTGTGTTATCTTAAATCCCTCGACTCGTCTATCGATAGTTTGCAATCGGTGAGGGTGGTCCGAGAATATCCTGATATCTTGGGTGAAGTGAAGGGGGTTACCCCTAAAACGAGAGATAGATTTCCGCATTTATCTGGTTGATAATGCCAAGCCAGTTATGTGGCCGGTAAGGCACATGGTCCCGTGAGACGGGAGCTAAGTAAGCAAGTGAAGGAGTTGCTTGAGAAGAACTCCATTCGATGAAGCATTTCCGAGGAAGGTGCTCTAGTAGTATTCGCTACTAATGTGGACAGTTCGCTTCGCCCGTGTATTGATTATCGTGAGTTGGACAAGAAGAATAGACAACCATTACCAAGGATCGATGGTCCGATTGATCAGCTTGTAGGAACATCTGTTCTCTCTTGATCTTGCTACTGGATTCCATCAGCTCAGAGTAGCTGAGGATAGTATAGACAAAGCTGCGTTCAGAACTCCAGATAGATTCTTAGAATGGCTGGTCATGCCATTCGGTTTGACCAATGCACCCGCATATTTGGTGGACTTGATGAGTAGGGTGTTCAGGGAGTTCTTGAACAAGTTTGTCGTGGTGTTCGTAGATGATATTCTGATCTTCTCTAAGGATGAGGAAGAGCACGCAAGGCATCTCGTGGAGGTGATGGATACGCTTAGAGCACATCAGTTGAAGGCTAAGTTCTCCAAAGGTCATTTTGGAGAAAAGAAGTTAGATTTCTTGGGCACATAGTTTCTAAGCAAGGCTTAGTGGTGGATCCCGCTAAAATGGTCGCGGTTCAAGACCGGAGAGCTCCGATGAGGACAATTGAAGTAAGAAGTTCTCTCAGTTTAATTAGTTAGTTAGCGTCCCTTGAGCTTAGACCTACCCTTCTGGATCAAGTAAGGACTTTACAGAAAGAAGACCCGCAGTTAGTCGAGATCATGGACAAGTTGATTCGAGGCGAGATGTTAAGACACCTCGCTATAGATGACAAGGGATAGCTAGGATGCAATGAGAGAAAGAAGGCTCTTGAAGATGCACATCACACAGGGAAGTGGCCGAGTTTGTCCCAAGGTGCATGTTGGGCCAACAGGTTAAAGGCCAAGTCATAAAAAGACCGGTGGGCTATTACATCCATTTGAGGTCCCCGCAATGGAAGTAGTAAAGCGTCACGAAGGATTTCGTGGATGGACTGCCTAGATCAAGGAAAGGGGTAAAGAGCGAAAGGATTGCATCATAGCTAGCGACAGTTTACTTTCAAGAAATAAAGCGGTTGCACGAGGTTCCGTAAAGTATAGTTAGTAACCACGACTCAATCTTCACCAGTCAAGTTTTGAGATAGTCTACGGGAAGTCATGGGCAAGCAACTGAATCTAAGTACAGCCTACCATTCGCAGGCGGATGACCCATTTCGTTCAAGCATGAGTTATAGAAAATCATGTTGGTAAGAGCAATTGGCAACATGGATTGGTATTTCCAAGAAAAGTTCTGCTGTGTGGAATACTTTATAGTAAGTAGACGAGATCCAGGATTCACTAGTGAATTTTGGAGAGCTTGCACGAATCCATGAGGTCATGGTTATGCTTAATCCAAGAATGATAGAAGAGTAAGAAAAAGACGGTCAAAGCACAGTGGAGTTAAGCTCAAGGAAATGTGACTTAGAAGACTGAAGGCTAGATACGCGCATCATATCTCTTTTTAAGAGCATATCCTTGATCCTTGTTTTCCTGTGGAACTTACTCGCATATTATCTTTTTATGTATATCCTCTCGGTCCCATTTTCGGTCCTATTTCTGTCGGGAGGTATGGCTTATTGGCTAGTAATACATGTCAGGGTTTGAAGGGGTCCGTTAGGTTGACTAAACCTTTTGGGCTTTTATGGAATATGGGTTGGGTTAGGAAGGGATTTCTTGTAATCCAAAAGGAGTATATCTTGCTTATCCTCCCGATCTCTTTAGCATATCTTTTGCTATCCATGTTTGTCTTGTATATCTAGTTTATCGTGTTAATCTTGTCATGAGAATCTTAGGTAGAAACCCTTTGGTTGAAACATGTGTTTGAGATATGTTATGCTTGATGGTTGCAAGTGGTTGCAAGTGTTTGCAAGTGGTTACTCGTGGATGCATTATACACGATTAGGCACTAGATCGGCTCACACACTCCTCATATTGCATATGCATGAGTGTTTATGCTTATTCATGGATGAAAATTGTGTGTTATCACATGGATGTTGCATATGGGTGTATGTTATGTGCACACATATAGATGATATACATTATGTTAGGAATTGCATACATATGGATTCATTTCACTAACATAATTTGCATTGATGATATTCGCATTAGATAAGTACATATACACACACCTTTGCATATGTTCATCCAGCATTTAGGATCTTGTAAGGACAATGATTGCTCGTGGATGATGTTTTGAGTAGATGGATGTTGGATGGTATGATACGTTCTTCCTAACTTGAAGATTTCGGGGACGAAATCCTTTAAGGAGGGGAGAATGTAACAACCTGTATTTTCAATAACCTGTTAAAACGTAAATCGAGGCAGAATTTAATTCTAAAATCTGAATCACGGGAAACGGGCTATGCCATTGCGTTCGTCTCGGAAAAATACGTGAAATAGAGTCCGAGTTTTCGAAAATCGGAGTCCGTATGACCCGATTAAGGCCCAACGAAGTTTTCAGAAAATTCCAAGGTAAAAGCAGATTTCAAATTCAAATCTGAATTTGAAAATTTGGTCATCCAGGGCCAGGCGGGAGAATTCCCGCCAGAACACCCCAAGTCGACAGCCCTGTCGACTTGGGAGTCGACTTGGTCTGACCAGGTCGACAGCCCTGTCGACTTGGCTGTCGACTTGGCTCAGACGGCAAGTCTTGCCTGGTGCACCATTTTGAGAATGTGTTGAGTTAGGGGGCCAGATTCGGTTTAGAGGGCTGAGATTGGAACTAGGGTTTAATCCTATGGTCTAAATCACTAGCCTAATCTATAAATAAGACCCTAACCTACCCTAAATCATTCATTATTCATTCTAGCAACTAAACTATGGCAAAATCAAACCTCTCATGGCCTCCACTCTCTTCATACAATTCCTAAATCAATTCCTAAGTGATTTTCCATGCATACAAGTGTTTTTAGACTTGTATGATCATCATTAGCTCGCATTCAAGTCTTGTTTCTCTATTGGCATCTTAAAGGAAGAGTTTTGATCAAGTTTGCTTGCATTTTTGGGGTTTAATTAGTTGCATAAGGGGTTTCTTACATTTGCTAAACTCATTTGAGTCCGCATAAGCATTGTAAGCCCTATTCCTTTCATACTTGAACTTTTAAAGTTAAATGTATGATATGCAAGTTTATATTCAAGTTATCATATGTTATGCAAGTTTTGTTATGCAAGTTTGGTTTGCAAGTTATCATATGTTATGCAAGTTTTGTTATGCAAGTTTGGTTTGCAAGTTATCATATGTATACAAGTTTTGTTATGCAAGTTTGGTTTGCAAGTTATCATATGTTATGCAAGTTTTGTTATGCAAGTTTGGTTTGCAAGTTATCATATGTATGCAAGTTTTGTTATGCAAGTTTGGTTTGTAAGTTATCATATGTTATGCAAGTTTTGTTATGCAAGTTTGGTTTGCAAGTTATCATATGTTATGCAAGTTTTGTTAGGCAAGTTTGGTTTGCAAGTTGTCATATGATATGCAAGTTATACTATGCAAGTTTGATATGTAAGTTGTCATATGATATGCAAGTTATGCTATGCAAGTATGATATGCAAGTATGATATGCAAGTTGTCATATGTTATGCAAGTTTTGTATGCAAGTTTGATATGCAAGTTGTCATATGTTATGCAAGTTTTGTATGCAAGTTTGATATGCAAGTTGTCATATGTTATGCAAGTTGATATGCAAGTTTATCATGTTGTAATATGCAAGTTGATATGCAAGTTTATCATGTTGTAATATGCAAGTTTATAGGCAAGTATGTCATGTTATGGTATGCAAGTATGTTATGCAAGTTTGGGTTGAACATTTTGTTCATGCTATCATGTTATGCATGCTTTTGAGGCCTAATGAAAGTATATGAACATATGTACATTTCATATGCCACCATGTTGAACTCGTGGCCTCGACACTTTTATGTCATGATTATGCCAAGTTCCCTCTTTCTATCCTTTATGCGCTATTGTGATATGTAAGCGATGGGATTGCGTTTGGGGTTGGGTAAACTTAAAAGACATAAAAACATAAGCTTGGGAATTTACCTATTAAGTTAGGTCTACCCATTGGGAATTTACCTATTAAGTTAGGTCTACCCAATTGCTTGAAAAACTTGTGATGTGTTTTGGAAACATGGTGGACATGACACTTAGAAAAGATAAGTGTGACCAACTCGAGGTTGGGTTGAGTTTGTAGTGTAAACCTACCCGGAACCGACCGGCTTAACTAGTTGCTACAAACAATAGGACCCAATGTGAGAAGTTGGTCATGTTGTACCTTGAACCCGAGGTTAGACCAAGTTGTGGTGTAAAGCTACCCGGACCTGCCGGCTTAACTAGTAACCACAACAAAGTCTAATGTGAGAGGTTAAGGCGCATTAATTAATTAATGCCTTGTGATTGGGGTTAAGTCATGGACCGCTGGAATACTTAACCAATGAAAACACGATGGGTTGGTAGGGTTAAGTCATGGACCTTGGGTACACTTAACCAACTTGGTACTTGAATGAGTTGGGTTAACCACGTTAACCCATTAAGGAAACCCTAGTTGCGTGGTCCTTTGCACCAGTAACCCTCTTAGTTGTATCATGACACCCTAGGGACTAGGCTAGGGAGGGGCACGATTACTGGGATGCCATGTAAGCGACCAAACGACGGCTGAGTAGGTGCGCCGGTGTGGGTTCAGGCGGGCCATGATCGTGCACATGGTCCGGAGTTGAAAAAGCAGGCACGGGCACCGGTAGGTTTAAACTGTGCGTGCTTGGTTTGTGTCGGTGGTTGACACCCCAGGACTTGATACACCCTAGGGTGGACCTTGCTCAGTTTAGCTACACTTCGTAGTTGGGCCGTATGACACAGACACTTGACGAGATAGGCTTATAGGGAGCCGATCGACTAGACCGTGCTAGTTGGACCTTTGTTTGGGTCATTCATGATGTTGGGCCAAACCTGGGCCTGGGGATCACTTCTTGTTTACACTTTGGACCTCGTATTGGGGTCACTTCATGTTATTGGGCCAAAGCTTGGGCCAAGAGATCGATACTTGTTTATTCAAGTCATGTTAGTTTACTAGTACACCTGTGGTGCAAAACCTTAACCCTGATTATGCGATGACACCTTTATCTACCTTGATAGTTAATCATCATGCTAGTATGTTGTTATCCTTATGTTCATCCCTTGCTGCCCATACCAGTTAACTTTATTAGTTTACATTGATTGTAGTAGGGCTTACTCAGTCTTTTTGACTGACCTGTTTTCTTTCGCCTCTTTTCTTCTGTCCCCCCCTCCCCCAGGTTCTCAGGGAGGGAATACAGGAGCCTAGCTTGGATTTTGGATTACTTGCTTGTGGGATTTCAGTCATGTACGCTTTCTACATGAAGCTAGCTATGGTTCTCACGTATTTTGGGGATAGCACTCATGTATTTCTGTTTTCAGATGATGTTGTTTTATCTAGACTTGTTTATTTGGGAAATTGATATTATGTTGTACCAGACTTGTTTTGAATTGGTTTAAATCTTCCGCTGTTCTATCCATGTTATTTACTCTGTTTACATATATACATATGTTCTTGTTCTGCCTTGATATATCATTTTGCATATTTACCTGATTCAAACGCCCCTCCAAAGTCAGTGCACTTGCAAGAGTGGTACTGGCAGAGTTGGGGTGTTACACCGCACATCCATTGATCTCCAAGTACGTCTGGACGACCACCAACTGATTCCCTCCTCTTGGGTGTACGACCTAATCAAGATCATCAGTAATCACCCAAACGACGTGAAGACCTCCGGTCTTCGACCATCGTCTTCCTCTTCGACACCATGTCGAATCAGTTATTCAGAATGGGATAAACCCGGCCTTGATGAATAACTCGCGTATATAGTAAACAAGTGTTACACAAACACAACATACGCCTCATTCCAATTTAGAATATTCTTTTATTCAAATATTCTTACACTTTGGGAAAGGTTCCCATTAATTTTATCAAAGATAGATTCTTTAAATTTATTCTTTAATCTCCTTTGAATATCAATTCAAACTAGTCGGGATTTGCGAACCACACCGAATTAATCATTTATTTTATTTCCTAATCCTAACCTATTCACCCCATTAAGTAAAACTGGTAATACTTCATATCTAACACCACGGTGTTATCGGTAAATTCAATTACCATTTCTCGTTCAAATCTAATTAAAGATTTAACTATCGCCTGGAGTAAAACCGGTGACACTCCATTCTGATCTTTTCAATCTAATTAAAGATTCATTAAAACTCCACTTAGTTTTAATCTTTAATTGGGTTAAAGAATCAGTGTCATTTAAAACACGGTTCACGATAAACCCAAAATCACATTCCATTAATTATCGGGTTAAAGAACAAGTGTCATTTAAAACACTGTTCATGATAAACCCAAAAATTAATACCAATTCAATTCCAATTAAATATTATTTAATTGGCACACTTCATTAAATCTAAATAAAAAGATTTAATCTTTTTCTCAACTGGGCTTAAGAACAGTGTTAATGAAGACACCATTCACGGCAAACCCAAATCACATTTGATATTAAATACAAGGCTCTGAATAGAAAATATATCGACTTATATTCAATATCAAATTCTACGACCAACAAATATCGTGTTGGAAATAACAATATAAATATATCTTTCAAATTCCCATAACAATATCTGTATAATCACGAAATCCAATATCGAAATATTCCAAAGACAATTTCGATTCACATCCCTTCCAATTCAATCATTGGAAATTCTGGTTACTTTTAAAACCATTTCAAATCCACTTTATTTATTTTTAAAAATAAATAAAATTATAATTCTAGTTCAAAACTAGTTCATTTCGATAAAAATCTATTTTTATCTTTTCAAATATGGATTTTTTCACCCCAATTCTTCACGAATCATTTCTTATTATTTTGCACAAATTATTATTATTTTTAATAATTTTATCAAGGCCCGTACAGTCGATTTCCATCAACGGCCATCGAACTGCACTTACAGCGACCTTTTCCAAATTTGACTTAGGCATAATTCCAAATCCAACCATTAGATTTCTAATTTCTAATATTCGTTAGAAAGCTCTTTTCGATACAAACCCAACGGTTCCGGTTTTAGGAGAATCCGACGGTCGGATCTCCCGTAATATCCATTCGAATTAAATGGTCGAAATTCGCGAACTACCGTGGCGCGACGCGTTCAATTCAGGCCATTATATTATATATATAATATATATAATATATACTTCGTCGATTTCCTTTTAAAATGTATTATATAAATTGTTTTAAATTCGTTTTCAAAACGATTTCAACTTCTTTTCAAATTCAAATCAAAATTGAATTTTTCCTTATAAATTTGTTTTAAATTCTTTTAAAATTGATTTCAATTCAAATCGATTTTTAATTCAATTTCAGTTCGTTTTCAATTCAATTCAATTTAAATTCGAATTCATTTCTATTCAATTTCAACTCGAATTCAATTCTATTCAATTTCAGTTTGAATTCATTTCTATTCAATTTCAATTCGAATTCCAATTCTTTTCAAAATATCAGATTTTGAAATCACTTTCGATATTCATTATAAAATGAATAAAATCGATATAAATATCATTCGCGTCAAAATGGCGTCAATCTAATCAACATGGCTTCATATATTTCTATTTTCAAATATTCTATTTCAAATATTTCTTTTTCAAATATTTCTATTCAAATAGTTCTCTTCAAATATTCTATTTCAAAACTGGAATGAGGCCCAATCAATTACTATAGATTTTATTTCTATGGACTTCCATACAACGCATGTATATATCAACCACGACAAATAATCAACCATCATCCAAAGTGCATTCTACACTGTATAAGCATCAAATATAAATGTTCAACGCTTATAACAATTTGTCAATCAATAGATCGACATACAACTAATTATTGGGATTAGTGCATCGCGTATATCATCCTAATACCCGTGATGGGTTTCAAACCATCAAACACAGATTTTGTTTGTGCAGTTGGGCGATGTGTAAAATTTATCGTCCCAATCTATATCAGTCAAATGTGTGTATATAAACAAATCGTTCGATTTGTTTATATTAATTTATTTTAAATACACGTTAAAAATTATATTTTCAACTATAAAATATTTTAACTATGTAAATATTTAATTTCATTTCACATCACACAATCAATTACACAACAAAATCAAACAAACAAGCATACAAGCCGTCCATGGTCTGTGGACGACGGGTGTCGGGTGCTACTAAACACCGTCTGCATCCTAGTATATATTTCAAAATAGAAATTTAAATTAAAGGTGAGGAGTTCTCACCGATTGCTAAACCAAGCGCCGCGACTCTTCTTATGTAGAAATTTCTTCGCCGTTTCGCCTTTTGTCGCTTTAGTTGACCGTAGCCACTACATATATAAAAATCACATTTTTAATTCGTTCTATATGAATAAAAATTCTATTTTTACATCGCTACTATATAGATAAAAATTCTATCTTTACACCGCTTCTTTTTATATAAAAATTATATTTTTATATACCTACCTCATATATAAAGATCGAATTTTTATATCATCGCCATAAGAATCAAATTTTTATCTCAACATATATATACCAAAAATCAGATTTTTATTTCGCTACATATATAATAAAAATTGAATTTTTATCGCTACTTTATAAATATATAAATAACATCTTTCCTTATATCAAAATATCGTCTTTCCTTATATAAAAGCATCATCTTTCCTTACGGAAAAATATAGCCTTTCCTTATATAAAAATATCGTCTTTCCTTTTCAAATATAAAGATTTCGCCTTTTCAAATATAAAGATTTCGCCTTTTCAATATTAAAGATTTCGCCTTTTCAATATTAAAGATTGAATTTTTGTTATCATAACTATATAAAAATTATATTTTTATATTTCTACTTTAACAAAAACCATATTTTTAATACTCTACCTAAGTAAAAATCATATTTTTATTATGCCACTAGTATGAAAATTATAATTTTAACTTTTCTATCTTATAAAATTTATATTTTTAATCTTTCTATATTATAAAAATTATATTTTTATTATCTCTACTCTATAAAAATTATATTTTTAACTTCTTGCTTATGTAAAAGTTATATTTTTAACCTTCACATAATATAAAAATTATATTTTGAACTCTCTACAAATATAAAAATTATATTTTGAAACCTCTACAAATATAAAAATTATATTTGATTACTTAAAATCGTAATTCTATCATTTAAAAATTATACTTTTAAATCTCTACCTATACAATCAGTTTTTAAATCGAAATAAATAAATAAAATTCAAAATTGAAAACTTACATCGCATTCGAAGGAGAGGGGGGTGAGTGGTTGGGCCAGTGGAGCTGTCGTCGCTTGGAGGGTTGCTGCTATTCAATTTAGAAGGGGAGGAGGAAGAGAGAGTGGCGCAGAGGAGGGAGGGTGGCTGAAACGCGGGTCTGGATGGGATCTCAAGCGCCGACAGGTGGCTAAGGGGGGGTCATCGCGGTGAGGAAGTGGAGCGAGGGGATTGAGAGGAGGAGTAGAGGGAGGGTGCGGCGCTAGGGGGCATGGCGGTGGCGGGCAGGAGGAGGAACGACGGCGGGTAGAAGGGGATAAGCGGTTTTTTTTTTTCTAAATCGATTTGGAATGAACGGGGGGCCTGATCGTGGGTATAGGAGAAAAAGGGGGAGTGGCTTTTTTTATTTTATTTAATTAATTTAATTAATTTAATTTAATTTAATTTCAAAAAGGTACTTTTTTATTTCGACCTCGAAACGGGACCCACCGCCTGTCGTCCATAGCTAATTACCCCCATTCCGAACACAATGGGATATGTATCGTAAGCTGATTCGATTGTTTCGATTAGTTTCCGTCAAAATCAAAATATAACTTTATATATTGAACTTGAATGCGCATTCCAATTTACCGGGGCCACATACTATCTCTAAAAAATTCCCGAAAAATATTTTCTAACTTCGTATTGACGATACGGTCCTAACAAAACTAGTTTCGTCGAATTCTGAGACCGTTTGAAAAATGACCATTTTCCAGTCGATTAAAATCAACTGAAACTGGTCAAACACGTTTTCCTTTGCCACGCACACATATTGATTCGAAATATTATGAAATTTGAAATCTATCAATAACTTGACATCACAGATCCAACAAATGTGGTTTCGTCGAAAACCGAGGTCGTTTGCAAAATTTCCATTTTTAAGGGACTGAATTCCATAGCGACTATTCAGAATTTTCAACTGGGCATATCTTTTGATTCCCGCTATGAAATTTCGATTTTTCGGATTCGTTGGAAAGATATTCCGGAATAGATTCTAATATTTTTGGTTTTGCCAAAATCCGATTTATTTTGAATCCTGTACATTCAATTGAAGTTTGAAATCGAATTATCGAACTACCGCGCCATTTTTAGTTCATTTTATAATTATAAATAAATATTTATATTCTAACGACGAGGTATATAAATATATACGTTCTAATTCTATTAAAAATAAATTTCTCCATCGTTATTATTTAAAATAATTCATTTTAAATAATCAAAATTCACCAAAATTGCCAAAATAAAATTTTTAAATTGGCTCAGATTTCTGGGTTATTGCATTTATCTAATAAGATGACATTTTCATTTTACATAACTTTATCTAATAAGATGACATTTTCATGTAACATGAACATATTTTAAATAAAATGACAATTTACTTCTAACATGACATTTTTAACTAAAATGACGATTTACTTCTAACATGTCATTTTTAACAAAAATGACAGTTTAATTCTACCATGTCATTTTTATCTAAAATGACAAGTTATTCTAACATGTCATTTTTAACTAAAATGACAATTTTGTCTACATATACGTTTTCAAATTTAAGTGACAAAATAAAAAGATAATTTTGTCATACGTACATGTTAATAATTCTAGTGATAAAATAAAAAGATGTTTTTGCCAACTTGTATGTTTTATATTTAATATTTCTAATTCAACAAAAGGACATTTTTATTTAGACAACGTATATTTTTCACAATTCGTACTTTACATAAAAATGTAATATTTTTATGTTTCAACACTTTTATGTATACAATGCCTATGTTCATAAATGTCAAATAAAAATATGATTTTTATTTTCATAACATATCTTATGCTTACATACGTACAAATAAAGAGAGTTTTATATGTTGAACAAATTCTTACCCATTTCTATTATCAACATATAAAATAAATGAATTATTTTATTGTATAACAAATTTGCCAATTTTATTATCAATATATATACAATAAAAGAATTATTTTATTGTATAACAAATTTTGTTCGATCCTATCATTCATGTAAACCCAACAGATCAACAAACAACATCAAACGATTTAAATCAAATCACGTACATGTAAGAATTCCTAAACACGATAATAATTAATTGATTATAATTATAAAAAAAATTCACATGTACAATAAAAATAGGATTTTTATGGTATAAACAACTTCTTAACAAACATGAATATTTTTCTAATTCACATATACAATAAAAATAGGATTTTTATTGTCTACCCAAATCTTATTGATTCATATTTAAAATAAAAATATGATTTTGTTTGTCCAAACATGTTCTTATTAAACATGAACATTTTTCTGATATACACAATTCAATCTAGTCGTTAATCACAATCACATACAATCAATTCAAATTTTAAACAACACATAAATGAATTTCACATCGCAATCGATAATAAACAAACTTTATTTTAAAATTCAGAAATCTCACTTTGCTTTTTGTTTCTTCTAAAATTGTAGAATGCTCCAAAAATTCTGCGGTCTCTTCTGAAACGTAGATCTCGATTCAAGGATTCCAATGCATCTGAAATTTCTGAATTTCGTTTTCATACGAACAAGTTATGCTTTTTACAAAATTGAATTACATAAATTAAATTAATTAAATAAATCCTTTCCCTTTATTACCCTTAATCACGTTGTTGCTGATAATACATCTTCCTCCTTCCAGATGTTGTTCACCGAAGAACCCATTTCGTCCGTATAGAATCGAAGATCATTCCTTTCTCTTTAATTTCCTCTTTGGTATCATCTTGAATTATAGAATAGGTTGAGAGAGAGAATCAAAAAAAATTCGAAGCTTTTCTGCCATTGAAAATAGAAGGGGGTGGCGGCTACGTTTGGAAATAGGGTTTTAGGGGAGTTTAGGACATTTTATAGTGGAGACAATATATATATATATATATGTATGTATGTATATATGTATATATGTATATTTTTTATTTAGTTATATATATTTGATTTTTACTTGTCTCTACATATGTAGTAGGTGACAAATGAAATTTAATTAGCTGACTAGGCATGATGGGACAACATTTAGTTTTCATTCAAATTTCAAAAGTAAAGAGAAAGGAAAATAAAGGAAAAAAGAATGTTTGATTCATTTTCTCTGTTGTTAATTTGTGCAACTTTTTATATTTCAAAACACATAATTAAATATCATATTTCATCAAAAAAAATGTATTTATCATGCAAACACATTTCTGTTAAACTATGAACCCTTTTAATCAAAAAATGTAATCTTTTTAATCATTCTTTTATTACATTAAAAATGTATTCATTTTAGTTTCAAACAATGGTCATTTTTACGTATACCGCAAAAATGTGAATTTTTATGTTAACATATTTTCATTCCAAATATTGATCATTTTTAATGATCCATTTACATTAAAGATGTAACCTTTAATGTGAAAATATTTTCAAACAATGAGTTTTATTTAATGATTCATTTACATTAAAAATGTAAATTTTAATGTAAAAACATTTCCAAACAATGAATCTTATTTAATGATTCATTTATATTAAAAAATGTAATCATCAAGCAATGGATATTTTTATTTTGTTTTGTTGTTGTTTTTAATATAATTTAATTTAATAATAGAATTATTTTTTATTCTGATGCATTTTCTATTTAAAATTTCTTAAAATAAATTTTTAAATTAGTTCAGATCTTCTGGGTTGTTACAAGTTCTCACCTTTACTATCCACTCCTCCATTCTATATTTCTGAATGGTTCAGATTGGGATTTGTTTTCCACCAGTTCCATCGCAATCTGTTCCACACGATTTTTATATTAAAAATCACATTTGTATTTCGCTACATATATAAAAATCATATTTTTATAACACCACTACATGTATAAAAATCATATTTTAATATAAATAAAAATCATAACTTTATATTGTTAAAAATTATATCTTTTTATTTTTAAAAATCATATCAGTAACAAATAAAAATCAAATCTTTATCCATCGTTATATATAATCAATAAAAAATCAAATCTTTATACGTTATATATATATAAAAGATCATATTTTTATAATGCTCTTCATATCATAAAAATTCAATTTTTAACGCTACTTCATATGGATAAAAATGATATTTTTAATCGTTATTATACTATAAAAATCATATTTTTATTTCGCTAACTTCATAATAAAAATCATATTTTTATTTTAACGCTATAATATAAATAAAAATCATATTTTTATTATGTTATTCATATAATAAAAATCATATTTTTATTTCTGCTATATATATATAAATCAAATCTTTATCCTCATGTTATACATATAAAAACCACAACTTTATGATAACGCTTCACATATAAAAATCACATTTTTATTATATCAGTACATGTATGAAAATCGCATTTTTTATTGCTAATACATATATAAAAATTGAATTTTTACAATGCTAGTTCATATATAAAAATCGAATTTTTTATAAATCATTATTCTATATAAAAATCATATTTTTATATAAAACATTATTTTATATTTTTCTAAAACCCATTGACATTAAATAAAATAAAAATAAGTAGACAAAAATAAATAAATAAATAAAAACTTACAGGGGGTCTTGGGGGTGAGGGATGGCGGCACAGGGCTACTTGTAGTTGGTGGAGGATCTTTTGGTTTCCAGGTTCAACAAAGAGAAAAGAGGGTTCGGATTTTAATTTGGAAAGATGGGAGAGCGGCACTAGGGTAGATGGCCGGAGGCCGACAGTCGCAGGGGAGGGTTCAGGGTGGTCGGCGCTGGGGTTTGGGGAGATGGCGACACGGTGGTGTGGCAGGAGCGACGGGCGAAGGGTCAGCTGAAGGAGGCAACGGGTTTTTGAAGTCTGGGGGCTCGATTTGGATTGTGAAGCAAAATTAGGGTTAACGTCCCCTTTAAATAAATATATTTTATTATTATTTTTATTTTATTTTTTCCAAAAGTTAAATTTTATATTCGAACTCCAAATCGAACCCAACGACTGTCGCCCCTAGCTAATTACCCCCAATTCGAACACAATGGGATATGTTTCGTAACCCAGTTCGGCTGTTACGATCAGTATTTCTTTAAATTAAAATATAAATCAATTTATATTTAATTTAAACGTACATTTTAATTTACCTGGGCCACATACTGACTCCAAAAATTGTAGAAAAATAAATTTGGCTATGTTTTGATGATACGGTCCTAACAAAACTAATTTTGTTGAATTTGGAGACTGTTTGAAAAACGGTCATTTTCCAGTCGATTAAATTCAAACTGAAATTACCAAACACGTTTAAATCCACCATGCTCACATATTAATTCCAAAAATTATGAAAATTGGAATCTAGAAATAATTTGACATTCCGGATCCAACAAAAGTGGTCTCGTCGAAAACGGAGGTCATTTGCAAAATCCTTATTTTTAAGGGCTATATGTTATATAAATTCCATAGCGATTATTCTGAATTTTCAACTGGACATAATTTTTTTTCCCGCTATGAAATCTGGATTTTTCACATTCGTTGGAAAGATATTTTCAAACGGATTCAAATATTTCTGGTTTTACTAAAATCCGGTTTATTTTAAATCCTGTATATTCAATTGAAATTTGAAATCGAATTTTCAAACTACCGCGCCATTTCCAATTACTTTTATAATTAAAATAAATATTTATATTCTAATTTCGATATAAATAAATTTATACGCTCGAATTCTATTCATAATAAATTTTTAGTCGTTATTATTTAAAATAAATCATTTTAAATATTCAAAATTCATTAAAATTTCTAAAATAAAAATTTTAAATCTGATTTTCTGGGTTGTTACATAGTAAGTCCATAAAAATAAACTAATAAATAGATAAACAAAAATTTTAGACTAACTTATTAATATATGCTAAAAAAACTTGAAACAAAACAAAAACCACACAATAAGCTTTATTCTACTAATTGATCAGTTTAGACGTATCTTTGAACATTGCATCTAAATTTTCATCGTTAACGAAATTTCCATCATAATCTTTGCAGAAATCGTATAACTTCAAGTTAGTATTATCGTTGACAATCCCTCGTTATTATTATTTGTCTCGATATTCTTTGATTTTTGATATTCTTCCACTGTTTTCTTTGATGGTCTGCAAATACGTGACTAATGACCAAGGCATCTGCACTATACAAGACTTCTTCATAATGCCTTTTTTATATATAGCTGAATCATTACTATTATCAGGTTCATTTTTTTTCATTTTGTTGCCTTTTAAAATTAGTAGTTTTATTGCCTCCAAAACCACTATAACCACCTCTACAAGGTTATAACCATGTCCACGACCATGATCACATCCTCTACCTCTTGCACGAGCTCTTCTGGAGTGGGCGAAATAGCATTAATTTCTGGTAACGCAGTTGAACAAGTTGGTATTAATGAGTGATTTTTAATAAGCAATTCATTATTTTACTCAGCAGTTAATAAACATTCAATTAGTTCCGAATATTTTGTAAAATGTCGCTCTCGATATTGTTGTTGCATAAGTATATTTGAGGCATGAAATGTTGATAAGGTCTTTCCACCATTTTTACATCATCTACCTTTTCTTCGCATGATTTCAGTTTATAAATAATTTTAAACATAACAGAATTGTATTCTCTTATAGATTTAAAGTCTTGAAACCCCGGGTTAAACAATTTTTGCCTTGTGTTTGGAAGTATGATCGTCTTCTGCTGGTTATAACCCTCCTTTAGGGTGTTTCATAAATGGAGAGGGTCTTTTTCAGTAAATATTCTGTTTTGAGATCATCACGGACGTGATGTCTTAAAGTCTTTGCTTTGTCCTACTGGGACATATTGTTACCATTTTTAATGGCATTCTCTAAATATTGAGGTTGCAAATGGATCTCGGTATCCAGTATCCATGACAAATAGTTGTCTCTGGAAATGTCCAATGCTTTGAATTCAAGTTTAACAAAGCTTACCATGGATTCTGTTTATTGTCAAAAAAACAAAAGAAAAAGAAAATTGTTGTAAATAATATTTTCGAATATGATAAAGTTCACTATAAAATTGTTAATAGCAAAGTCAGCATGATGAAAGAAAACAAGATATTAAATGACACATCAATTCGTAAATACAAAGTTGCATGGCTATTATCCTGAATAAAATTAATTGTTTGTAATAACCGATACTGCATCAGATCAATTTCAGTAAATATAATAAGACAACTATTGTATATGATATAGTATGTTAGGAAAATTGCGCCTTTTATGGAAGCAACCATGATCTTACTCACCTAATTATTTAAAGATGAATTCTATGAAAAAACCACATATATATGAAATTACACACTCAAACACAAGATATTCCACCCAACCACCCTCTTTATTGATTCACCAAAAACAAATTTTGTAATTTATACTCAATGGATCAAAAACAAAAATAAAGAAAATATAATTGAACTAATAACCTATTGAGAAAGGGAAATCATATTTAGATGACTACAAATATTGTTGAAGCAGAAGAGCAATGTAGAACGACGACAAACCTTGAATCTAGCTGGAGGCAGCAGCTACGTCTTTTAGCAGTAAATAGGAATAGCTACTCTTAGCACAAATTCCTACATCTTCCCCTCCAGGGAGCACGCCCTTGGAGGTAGACAACCTCTCCAAATATCTCACACGGTTTCTTCTTATTCTGATCTAACCAAGAAGGCTGCATATATAAGAGAAAAGAAGACCTAGGCAAATATCTAAATTGCCCAACCAAAATATCTCTAAAATATAAATGGTCATTTCTTTCCTTCTATGACAAAATCAGTCAATCAAATCAATTAATCAACCAGATCAGTTAGTCAATTGATTAATCAATTAATTGATCAATCAATCAAATCAATTAATCGATTACATCCTCTTCATAAAATATTTGAATCAAAAAATTCAACACTCCATCTTGATTCAAATATCACATATCTTCAACAATCACCAATCATGTAAACCTAGCTCTTTCAGCAACCACCTAATCTCAATTAATATAACCCTCTATTTCAAGGCACGAGATACACCCCACATGTTTCCGGAGTACAGGGACTCAATTGATTTCGGGGCAACAATCACACCCAGTCGATTTGAACAGGCTACAACCATATCTTCTCAACTACAAACACAACCCATCGCCTGCAAAAGATGCATCATCCACCATGAATTGCACCATACAAAAACCAACGGTTTAAAAGTGCTTGCAATACCACAAGATCTCTGACTTGTGGATTTTCCACATCGACACCTGTCTACCACTCGGTATGATCTCTTCATCTCTGGGATCCCTCGAGCATCATCAACATCTAGACCCTTGTCGATACCATGATCCTCCACCTTAGGACCATCAGTGGTGACCATATTAACCTCTCCACCTTGCTGTGGACTAGTTTCTTCAGCCGTCAACCACCTTCTTCTTTGTCTTCTTCCATCTTCCCTCATCCAAATTGGAGGTTTCTTCTCATCTCCATCAACCAAAACCATTGAGGTATAAAGCATCCACCATATAGGCCTGGAAAATCCCTAAATAATCATCTTCGGGAACACCATCATATCTGACATAACAAAAATCAAATTTCCCAATCCAAAATCACTCTTAGCTTTGCGATGATCTTGCTGTGGTACCAACTGTTGGGAAAACTGCGCCTTTAGCGGAAGCGATGAGGATCTTATTCACCCAATTACATAAAGATGATTTCGATGGAAAAACAACATAGATATGAAATTATACCCTCAAACACAAGATATTACACCCAACAACTCTCTTTATTAATTCATCAAAAACAAATTTTGTTTACACTACATGGATCAAAACCAAAATAAAAAAATATACTTGATACAATAACCTATTGAGAAAAGGAAAGAATATCTGGATGACTACAAATATTGTTGAAGCAGAAGAGCAATGAAGAATGAAGACAAACCCTTGAATCTACCTGGAGGCACCAACTAAGTCTTTCAGCAGTAAATAGGAATAACTACTCTCAGCCCAAATTCCTACATCTTCCTCTCCATGGCGCAAGCCCGTAGAGGTAGACGACCTCTCCTAATATCTCACATGGTTTCTTCTTATGCTGATCTAACCAAGAAGGCTGCATATATAGAAGACTATAAGACCTAGACAAATATCCAAATTGCCCCTTTAAAATATCTTCAAAATATAAACTTTCATTTCTTTCCTTCTATGATAAAATCAATCAATCGGCCAATCAATCAACCGACTAATCAATCAAATCAATTAGTCAATTAATTAATCAATTCAATCAATTAATTGATCAATCAATCAAATACATTAATTGATTACATCCTCTTCATAAAATATTTGAATCAAAAAATTCGACATAGTAATGGTACAAAATATGAACAGTTGTAAAAAGAATAATAATGAAAATCAAGTAATTAAAACATACTGCATATACACGAAGTGCTAACAATCTAGGATTGTGTATTCTTAGGATTTATGTATCTAAATAACTTAGTACTGAATCTGTAATAATTTATTGTAATGACCCGGAAAATCTGAACCAATTTAAAAAAATTTAATTGACTCTTTCAGTGGATTTTAAATATTTAAAATAAATATTTTAAATAATAACGCCGAAAAGTGTGTTTGAATCGATGTTTGAAAACCAATATAATTATTTTGAATTATAAACAAGGCCTGAAATGGCGCGGTAGTTTCAAAAATGGAATTCAAACTTTGACTGACTGTACCGGGTGCAAAATAAAATGGATTTTAGTGAAACCAAAAATATTTAAATCTGTTAGTGAATATCTTTCTAACGAATCTAAAAAATCGAAGTTTCGTAGCGGAAAGCAAAAGTTATGGCCAAATGAATTTTCAGAAAGGTCGCTATGGAGTTTTTATAGCCCGTGAAAATGGCCATTTTGCAAACGACCTCGGAATTCGACGAAACCACTTTTGTTGGATCCGGGATGCCAAATTATTGCTAGATTTCAAATTTCATAATTTTTGAAGCTAGTATGTGAGCGTGGCAAAGGAAAATGTTTTTGGTCGATTTCTATTAAATTGGATCGACCAGAAAAGGGCCATTTTTCAAGCGGTCCCAGAATTCGACGAAACTAGTTTTGTTGGGACTATATCATCAAAACATAGTTAGATTTATTTTTCGGGAATTTTTAGAATCAGTATGTGGCCCGACAAATTGAAGTGTACGTTCAAATCAAATATTGAATGTTTTATATTTTAATTTGCAGAGAAACTGACTGAAACAGTCGAATGGGCCTACGAAACATATCACATTGTGTTCGGAATGGGGTTATTTAGCTAAGGACGACAGTCGTTGGGTTTGGACTGGAGTTTGTATGAGATAAGGGGTATTTTTGGTTTGTTTAAAATTTATAAATATAAAAAAATCCCTGGCCCAATCATTCGCGACAAATCAACGTTCTCTCTCCTCATATCAGCTCGACGAAGGCGGAAAGCGTTTGATCCCTTCTCTCCTCATTTTCTCTTCCTACACGCATCAATAGCCTTCGATCCAGTTGAAGATTTTGAAGAGCTCAAGACGAGCTTTAAATCCATACCAGGGTTCGAATTTTTCATTGAGCATTTCGTTCGTTTGAAGCCTCCAAAGTCCAGCCATTTCGAGCGCCGCCGTGGACGCCAGGGGCCACCGAAGTGAGCCTCACTTCCGGCGAACAGGCGCCCTTCCTAGCTCCACCTGGTGGCGTGCTCCGATCAACACAACGCTACACCGTTTGATCGCAAATAGAAGACCTAGTTTTGAAGAATTCAGCTGAGGTACAGCTGTAAATTATTTAAACTATATTATAGCACTTTAAAGTGCTACAGTTTTTTATTTCACTGTAAAAATCATATCTTTTTCGTTTGTTGACGAAATTCAGTGAAACAAGAGATAGTGGACTCGTGTGGACGTCTTCTACATTCTAGAAGAGACCGCATATTTTTCTGAGCCTTCTGCTAATTTTGGGGGAGTGGAACCCAATGTGAGATTTCTGAATTATAAACGATATGGAAAACGACGATGTATAAATTATATAGTCGATGTACGAGTTATATAAGCGTTGTACACCTCATGTATAAGCATTGTATAAGTTGTACATTCGATGTATAAGTTATATATGAGTTGTAAAAATTATATATGTGTTGAAATAGAAGTGAAATATACTTATATATATACATACATACATACATACATACATACATATATATATATATATATATATATGCCCCTCGTCCACAAACCATGGGCGATATTTATTGGTTGTGATTGGTGTGAAAATTGGTTGATAGCGAATGGTTGATTAGAATTGTTTGTGGTTAAAATTGATTGATTGTGGTTGAAAAATACCCGTTTGTGGTTGAGAATTATATGGTTGAAACCACATAGGATTAGTTTGTGGAAAAGAAAAAAAATATACATGCCACCTGCGTGCGAACTAGATGCATGAAATCCCCATTGTCAAAAGCTGCGAGGCTTTAAGGTAGAGCGAGGAGCCGTACTAGGGACGACCCCGGTTTTAACTACCATGCCGTTATGCTGCCGAAATTTTGAATAATATTTATGTGTTAGAATTATTTTCATGTGTTGAAAAAACATTCATGTGTTAAATAGAAATTCATTAATTTAATAGAAATTCATGTGTTGAATTGTATTCGTGTTTTAAATAAATTGTTTTAAATATAAAAATCACAATTTTATTTTATATACGAACTATAGAAAACATTCATGTGTTGAATAGAAATTCATTCGTTGAATAGAAATTCATGTGTTGAATGGTATTCGTGTTTTAAATAAATTGTTTTAACAATAAAAATCACATTTTTATTTTATATATACGAACTATAGAAAACATTCATGTATTGAATAGAAATTCAGTCGTTGAATAGAAATTCATGTGTTGAATGGTATTCGTGTTTGAAATAAATTGATTTATAATAAAAATCATATTTTTATCATCTATATGAACTATATAAAGTAGTCGTGTTTTGAAATAAATTGTTTTATAATAAAAATCATATTTTTGTCATCTATATGAACTATATAAAATAGTCGTGTTTTGAAATAAATTGTTTTACAATAAAAATCACATTTTTATTATATACATGAATTGTAAAAAAAAATAGTGAAGTGTCGAAAAAAATGTCTGTTGGATAAAAATATCATTTTTATCAAATGTATGAAAAGAAAATGGTTTTGAAATCGAAGAATAGATTATATATATATAATTTAATCAAATAACGAAGCTGCAGTTCGTGTTTTGAAATCGTGATTTCAAACGATTAGTGCGGGAGATCCGACCATCGGATTTTCCCGAAACCGAAACCGTTGGGTTCGCTTTGGAAATATCTTTCCAACGACACCAACTTTGTGAAGATCCAACGGTTGGATTGTCTGGAATGTTTAATTCAAATATGAAGGAAAACAGCGCCAAAATCGATTATATATATATAATTAAATTAAATTGAATAACGACGCTGTAGTTCGTATTTTGAAATCGAAACTTCAAACGATTGTACCGGGAGATCCGACCGTCAGGTTTTCCCGAAACTGGAACCGTTGGATTCATTTTGAAAAGATCCTTCTAATGATATAAATTTTGTGAAGATCCAATGGTTAGATTTTCAGATATGTGTAAATCAAATCTGAAGAAAAACAGCGCCACGGCCGCGTTATGGCCTGAAGCGTCATTTGAATAAATTGGCTATTTTTAAATAAATAAAAATAGCGATAAATCGTTATAAAATATTATAAACGATATGGAATGTGAAATTTAGAAACTAACTGAAGGTTAGTTAAGTCGAATGGGTTCCTGGGTTTTGATCTGATGTTGGTTTAGGCCTTCGGGGTTAATATTTGGGAAATTGTTCTCTTACTGATTTACGGTTAGTGACTGATGAATTAGAATGAGGCGTATGTTGTGTTTGTGTAGCAGTTGTTTATTATATACGCGAGTTGCTCAGAAAGACCGGGTTTATCCCATTCTGAATAACTGAATCGACGATAAGGAATCGAAGATGAAGACGGTGGTTGAAGACCGGAGATCTTCACCTCGGTTGGATGATAACTAATGTCCTGATTGGGAGGCATCCCGAAATATGGATAATGAGTGGTGATCATCCAAACGTACGTGGAGATCGATGGGTATGCGAGGTATATAGTGCCTCCGGTTTCGTTCAGACCCAGAACGGACTTGTAAATGGATTGTGTGTCTGACATTGGAATTCATCCTGTGTGATTGATAGCCATCAGTTACATGGTGTGAATTGCCTGTGTGGCATGCTAAGATGCAGTGATCAAGGCTTCTATTGAAAAGCAAAGTCTTGTGGTTGATGATCAAAGCACCGCATGTGGGGCGTAGCTTTGTGTATAACGTAAATTCGTGAGCCTCACACCCCGGTATGAACCAAAAATGGGAGAAGACCCCAGGGAGGGCATGCGTTTCCTTCTAGCTAGAGGTGGTGTCAGTGCTTAAACTGGCTGACATTTATATTATTTTCACCTATGTGGTTGTTGCTGTTGTGAGGCGCCTCAGATATATCGGTGACTATGTGAAGCCAATGGAGCCATTCGTTGGCTCATTTATGCCCCCAAAGGGCGGGGAAACGCAGTGTTCAGGCATTTTAATCCACATCGGTGGACCGGCCCTAACGATCCAAGGGTCACTCGAGCTCTGATACTGAGACTCAGGCTAGAAAGTCTCGAAATCAGTAAGGACTATATTTTGCCTTGGTTCATGACGGAAATCCAATTTCCAAATATGACACCGTGCGGTTTTGGTTGTAAACCTATATTTGGCGACATAGTGGCATGGGACGCTCATGTCATCTATGATTGATACTTATGATTTAAAATTGTTTTTTAAACATATAAACACTAGTAGTAATATCAAATGCTTTTGTTTTATTCGTATCAAGCATATTTTGGCCATTATAAGGTAAAAACTCTATCCTTCGGTTTGCGTTGCATTGTGTGATGGGAACTGAGTCTTATAATGGCTTCATTTTTATAAAAAGCATTGCGATGTTTTAAAGATTTAATTATTTTAAAGCACTGGCAATCCAATGGAGTAAACCCGTTCCACGAAAGTGGCGTGGTCCTGTGATTAGCCATATTATAAATGTGTTAAGTAGATTTCTCATAACAGTCCCATGACTGACTCGTAGTTTGTTTCACTTGCAAACTCGGGTGCCCCTCTTTCTACACGGGCAGCCTTGTATTCAGGTTTTAGCAGGCTCTTTCTGGATAGCTGGATCTGAAGATGGATTCTATCATTTATCTCTTATTATGTTGTTCAGCTCCTATTGTACATATTATGTTTGTTTTCCGCTGTAGACATATATGTATAGCTGAACTGTATTTGTACTAAGTATGATCCTATATAATGTGTAACTCTGATGATTATTTTTATCCAGTGTATTATTGGTCCATTATCTTGTGTATTTATTTATCTCTATTCTGTTATTATCTGTTTATGTGTTATATTCAAAAGATTACCCTTGCCACCGTCGTACGGGGTTTTGGGGTTGTCACAACGTGGTATCAGAGCTTTGGTTAAACTTAGTTCTGGAATGTAACATATTAACGAACTCGTCAGAAATAGAACCAGTAGTGTTCTAGGACGAATAACTCATTACAGATAGGATCAGTAATATCCTAGTATGAGTAAAGCAGAATGAAATACACCCCGATAGACACATTTACATTCAAGTATATGTCTCTATGTTTAAAATATTCTTTTTGTTGACCTGACACTTTGTCTGCCATTTGAAGACATACTATAAAATGAGTGCCAGAAACAGAAGAAGTAATACTGACCCAGATATAGAAGCTCTATTTATGAAATATAGAAATCTGGGTGGAAAAACGTTCTCGGGCGAAGAATCAATTATGAAAACACAAGCTTGGATTCGTTCGGTTGATAAAATCTTTGAAGGATTAAAGCTGAGAGATGACCAGAAAAGATTACTGGCATCTTGGGCACTCAAAGACGAAGCCTTGTTCCGGTGGGATTCGATTATTAAGGATAATCCAGAAGGTGATATCACCTGGGATAGATTCAAAGTGATTTTCCTGGAAAGATTTACTCCTCCAGAAGCAGTTGAGCGGTTATGTGATGAATTCTCTTATTTGATACAAGGAGATATGACCATTCCAAAATATCATAAGAAATTCAATGAACTTTCTTACTTTGCCCCCTCATCTAATTCAAAATACGAAGAGAAAGAATCTGAGATTTATTAACAGGCTTCAAAAAAATTACCAAAGTAAAGTAATGGGGCCATGTGAAGCTTCCTTTCTCTGAAATGGTATACATGGCTTACTAGTATGAGGATCTCGACAAGAAAGGTATGTTGCGCTATGAAGAGGAAGTTTGTTCTAGTAACAGAGAAGAGTCAGAAACTGATAATCCTGAGGCAAGTACGAAACCAAAGGTCAGTAAGAAGTCCAGTGCCAAGAGGAAAAGGGTTAAATCTGAAAAAGAACACATAACGACGACCACATGCTCTAACTGCAAGAAACAAGGGCATTTGACCAGGAATTGTAAATCCTCGAAGAAACGAAAGAAGGATGAATCTAAATCCGGTAAGAAGTTTCAAGAGAATAGAAAGTGCAGTCAATGCCATCAGACCGGTCATCTTTTAAAGGCCTGCCCGCTATTCAGAAAACCTGAAGCCATACATGTAAATGAAGCGGCAGAAGTGCCTGCATCTTCGTCTCCTCAGGAAAGGCCAGATGTTTTAGAAGGCACGCTAACTGTCAAAGATATTCCAGTTAAAGTACTATTTGACACTGGCGCATCGCGAAGCTTTGTTGCAAAGAATGTGGTTAAGAAACTGGATTTGAATTTGAAGAAGCTCAAAGAACCAATGACTGTCCATAATCCAGTTGTGGGTTCCCTCAATCTCAGTTGGGTTTGTGGGGTGCCGGTTTCTTTTTATCGTTATCGGTTCCCTACCATCGCGGTCGTCATGAATTTTATAGAATTTGATCTTATCTTGGGGTTAGACTGGTTGACCAAATATGAAGCTGAAGTTAAATGCGCCGACAGAGTCATTAAGGCGAAGATTAAATCAGGTGATTATATAATCATTCCCTATGAAGGTCAGAATTTTAATAGAAAAGACTTATGGGTAGCTTTGGATGTTTCTCCTGCTCAAATAGAAAATATCCCTGTAGTCATAGAGAATATTCCGGACCTCATCAAAGATATTCCTGTCGTAAAAAATTATGCAGATGTGTTCGAAGAAGTTGTCAGCTTAGCTCCGCAGAGAGAAATTGATTTCAAGATCGCTTTAATTCCGAATGCAAGGCCAGTAGTGCACGCTATTCGGAGAATGACTCTAAAGGAGAAAGAAGAACTAGATAATCAAACTCAACAGCTTGTATGGAAGGGTCTGATCAGGCCTAGTTTCTCTGATTGGGGAGCATCAGTGGTGTTTATCCCAAAGTCTGACGGTACTCTGCGACTATTTGTGGATTATCGTGACTTGAATAAGCAGACAATAAGGAATAAATATCCATTGCCGCGAATCGATGATTTATTGGATCGTCTTAATGGAGCACAAGTATTTTCAAGGATGGACCTAGCTACAGGTTTCCATCAGCTTCGTATTGCCGAGTGTGTTCCTATGACAGCATTCAGAGGTCCAGACTTATTCTATAAGTGGTTAGTAATGTCGTTCGGCTTATGTAACGCTCCAGCTTACTTCGTCGATTTGATGAATTGAGTGTTCAGAGGAGTCTTGAATAAGTTTGTTATGGTTTTTATTGACAATATTCTAATCTTCTCTAAGTCAAAGGCCGAACATGAAAAGCATTTGGAACAAGTTCTAGAAATTCTGAGAAGGAATGTATTGAAAGCTAAACTTTCCAAATGTATATTCTGGCAAGATGAAGTAAAGTTTCTTGGCCATGTCGTATAAAAAGAAGGAATTGCTGTGGATCCAAGTAAAATCACCGCTATTCAAAATTGGAAACAGCCTAATACTCCCACAGAAGTCCGAAGTTTTCTTGGATTGGCTAGTTATTACCGGAAGTTCGTTAAAGACTTTTCAAAGATATCTAGTCACTTAACAAAGCTTGCAAAGAAGCACTCAAAATTCAAGTGGACTCCAGAATGTGAGGAGGCTTTTGAGGAGCTAAAGTTAAGATTAACAACGGCTCTAGTGTTAACGATAGTCGATGGCAATCAGGACTTGAAAGTCTGGACAGATGCCTCTAGAGAAGGCCTTGGCGCAGTATTAATGCAAAGAGGTCAAGTTGTTGCTTATGCTAGCCGCCAGCTGAAGCCACATGAAAAGAATTACGTCACTCATGATCTTGAGTTGTTGGCTATCGTATTTGCTTTGAAAATCTAGAGACACTATCTTTTGGGTGAGTAATTCGAACTGTTTACAGATCATCAGTCGCTAAAGTATTTGTTCACCTAGAAAGACTTGAATCTGAGGCAGCAACGTTGGCTAGAGCTCCTTGCAGCATACGATTTTGAGATTCTATACACTCCAGGGAAAGCCAATGTCGTGGCCGATGCGTTAAGTAGAAAGAATGAAATGATCGTCAGTTTTATTATTGCGAATTCTTTAATTGACAAGATATCTACTCTTCAAAAAGGCGACAAATTTATTAAAGGAATGAGCCAGCGGATTCGTGAAGGCAATGCTTCAGATTTCCAGCTCGAGAGCGAAGGGATTCTGAGGTTACAAGGATGAATTTGTGTTCCAGAAATTCCTGAACTTAGAAGAGATGTGCTTAATGAATGCCACAAATCAAAGCTTGGTATCCATCCGGGTGTGAGTAAAATGTATAACGATATCAAGCGAATATTCTGGTGGAAATCGTTGAAAAGAGACATCTCTATATATGTTAAAAGGTGCCCTACATGCCAACTAGTCAAAAGCGACCAATAGAAACTTGCTGGATTGTTGCAACCGCTGGACATTCCAGGTTGGAAGTGGGAACATATTTCCATGGACTTCATAGATGGTTTGCCCAGAACCAGGAAAGGAAATGACAGTATTTGGGTGATCGTAGATCGCTTCACGAAGACCGCCCATTTCATACCTGTCAAATCAAACAGAACTGCTCAGAGTCTGGCACAGATTTATTTCAAGGAAATTGTTAGGCTACATGGAGTGCCGATCAGTATAGTTAGTTATAGAGATCCAATATTTACTAGCATATTCTGGGAGGCATTTCAAGTAGAATAGGGAACGAAGTTGAATCTAAGCACCGCTTATCATCCTCAAACAGATGGTCAGACTGAGAGGGTGAATCGTATACTAGAAGATTTATTGCGGGCTTGTGTTCTTGGCTTTGGTGGATCATGGGAAGACCATTTACATTTGGCTGAGTTCTCATACAACAATAGCTACCAAGCGAGCCTGACAATGTTGCCATTCGAAGCAGTGTATGGTAGACCGTGCCGATCTCCTGCTTTTTGGGTTGAACCTGGAAATAGGCTTGTATTGGGACCTGATATGATCCGTGAAGCGGCCGATAAAGTCGATTTCGTTAAGAAACGATTACTCACCACTCAAAGCCGACTTAAGATCTATGCTGATTCGAGAAGAAGAGATTTGGCTTTTTCTGTTGGTGATTACGTGTATCTAAGGGTTTCTCCGATGAGAGGAGTGATTCGATTTGGCAAAACGGGGAAGTTGGCGCCCAGATTTATTGGTCCATTCCCTATTCTTGAACGGATTGGGACACTCGCTTATAGAATTCAGTTGCCTGATTGGTTGCCTGGAGTACATGATGTATTTCACGTATCTCAACTTCGAAAGCATGTTCATGACCCAGACTTGGTTGTGGAAGAGGCCACACAACAGGATATTGAAATTACTCTAGAATTGGCTGTGAGAAGAAAGCCGCTAAAGATCACTGGCAAAGAAACCAAAGAGCTGAGGAACAAGAAGGTTTGCTTAGTTAAAGTGCAATGGAGTGGAGATTGGCGAGATTGTACTTGGGAAACTGAGGAAAGAATTCAGAAAGCCTATCCTAAGTGCAAGGTGGATATCTCTGATTGACTCCGGTGCAAGGTACATTTATCATATTTTGAAATTTCCATTATGTTCTCTACTTTGCTGTTGTTTTCTTTCATGCATGTAAAATTTTAATCATATAGTCTGAATGATTTTAAAAGAGTATATGAATTAATTAGTATATTTTTGAAAGATAAAAACAAATTGATTGCTAGTTGTGTTGTTTGATTTTTGGTTGTTTAATTAGAGTTTTGAACCATTCAGCCAAATTGAACAAATATTGCATTGAATTGAAAATAGATAGAAATATATACATGTGCATTATATATGTGTGAACAGGTTATGGATGAACAGCTAAGCAAAGGAATAAAATTGTTTGCCCGAAAATAGGTGCACGTTTATTGTATTTATTGGGATTTGATGAATTTATGAGCCGATTGGCTAGCCGCTTGGATTTTTCTTTTTCTTTTGGATTGGTGAGGGCCATGGGAGGCTATTTGAAATATCCCGAAGTCCCCTGTACAAAGGAGGTTATGGCGAAATTTTTCGAAAATTTAGGGTGTTAGCCAAATTTTTGAAGAATTTCAAAATTCTTAGAAACTGAAAAGTTGAAGAATGGAAGCCAGATTGAAAGTAGAGTTGATTAATCAAGCCACTTTCGACTTTGTTCCTTTTCGGGGACGAAAAGTTTTAAGTGGGGGAGATTGTAACGACCTGGAAAATCTAAACCAATTTAAAAAAATTTAAATGGTTATTTTTGTGGATTTTAAATATTTAAAATAAATATTTTAAATAATAACGACGAAAAGTGTATTTGAATCGATGTTTGAAAACCAATATAATTATTTTGAATTATAAACAAGCCCTGAAATGGCGCGGTAGTTTCAAAAATGGAATTCAAACTTTGACTGACTGTACCGGGTGCAAAATAAAACGGATTTTAGTGAAACCAAAAATATTTAAATCTGCTAGTGAATATCTTTCTAACGAATCTGAAAAATCGAAGTTTCGTAGCAGGAAGCAAAAGTTATGGAATTTTCAGAAAGGTCGTTATAGAGTTTATATAGCCCGTGAAAATGGCCATTTTGCAAATGACCTCGGAATTCGACGAAACCACTTTTGTTGGATCTGGGATGTCAAATTATTGCTAGGTTTCAAATTTCATAAATTTTGAAGCTAGTATGTGAGTGTGGCAAAGGAAAATGTGTTTGGTCGATTTCTATTAAATTGGATCGATCAGAAAAGGGCCATTTTTCAAATGGTCTCAGAATTCGACGAAACTAGTTTTGTTGGGACCGTATCATCAAAACACAGCTAGATTTATTTTTCGGGAATTTTTAGAATCAGTATGTGGCCCGACAAATTGAAATGTACGTTAAAATCAAATATTGAATGTTTTATATTTTAATTTGAAGAGAAACTGATTGAAACATTCGAATGGGCCTACGATACATATCACATTGTGTTGGGAATGGGGGTATTAGCTAGGGATGACAGTCGTTGGGTTTGGATTGGAGTTCGTATGAGATAAGGGGTATTTTTGGTTTTTTTAAAATTTATAAATATAAAAAAAATCCCTGGCCCAATCGTATCGTGACAAATCAACGTTCTCTCTCCCCGTATCAGCTCGACTAAGGCGGAAAGCATTCGATCCCTTCTCTCCTCGTTTTCCCCTCCCACATGCATCAGTAGCCTTCGATCCAGTTGAAGATTTTGAAGAGCTTGAGACGAGCTTTAAATCCATACCAGGGTTCGAATTTTTCATTGAGTATTTCGTTTGTTTGAAGCCTCCAAAGTCCAGCCATTTCGAGCGCCGCCGTGGATGCCAGGGGCCACCGAAGTGGGCCCCACTTCCAGCGAACAGGCAGCCTTCCTAGCTCCACCTGGTGGCATGCTCCGATCGACGCAACGCTACACCGTTTGATCGCAAATAGAAGACCTAGTTTTGAAGAATTCAGCTGAGGTACGGCTGTAAATTATTTAAACTATATTAAAGCACTTTAAAGCACTACGGTTTTTTGATTTCACTATAAAAATCATATCTTTTTCGTTTGTTGACGAAATTCAGTGAAACAAGAGACACTGGACTCGTGTGGACGTCTTCTACATTCTAGAAGAGACCGCATATTTTTCTGAGCCTTCTGCCATTTTTGGTGGAGTGGAAACCAATGTGAGATTTCTGAATTATAAACGATATGGAAAACAAGGATGTATAAATTATATAGTCGATGTATGAGTTATATAGCGTTGTACACCTCATATATAAGCGTTGTATAAGTTGTACATTCGATGTATAAGTTATATATGCGTTGTAAAAATTATATACGTGTTGAAATAGAAGTGAAATATACTTGTATATATATATATATATACACACGCCCCTCGTCCACAAACCATGGAAGATATTTATTGGTTGTGATTGGTGTGAAAATTGGTTGATAGCGAATGGTTGATTAAAAATGTTTGTGGTTGAAATTGATTGATTGTGGTTGAAAAATACCCGTTTGTGGTTGAGAATTATTTGGTTGAAACCACATAAGAAAAAAAATACACATGCCGCCTGCGTGCGAACTAGATGCATGAAATCCCCATTGTCAAAAGCTACGAGGCTTTAAGGTAGAGCAAGGAGCCGTACTAGGGACGGCCCCGGTTTTAACTACCCTGCCGTTATGCTGCCGAAATTTTGAATATTATTCATGTGTTAGAATTATTTTCATGTGTTGAATAGAAATTCATGTTTTGAATGGTGTTCGTGTTTTAAATAAATTGTTTTAAATATTAAAATCACATTTTTATTTTATATATACGAACTATAGAAAACATTCATGTGTTGAACAGAAATTCATTCGTTGAATAGAAATTCATGTGTTGAATGGTATTCGTGTTTTAAATAAATTGTTTTAACAATAAAAATCACATTTTTATTTTATATATACGAACTATAGAAAACATTCAAGTGTTGAATAGAAATTAATTCGTTGAATAGAAATTCATGTGTTGAATGGTATTCGTGTTTGAAATAAATTGTTTTATAATAAAAATCATATTTTTATCATCTATATGAACTATATAAAATAGTCGTGTTTTGAAATAAATTGTTTTATAATAAAAATCATATTTTTATCATCTATATGAACTATATAAAATAGTCGTGTTTTGAAATAAATTGTTTTACAATAAAACTCACATTTTTATTATATACATGAATTGTAAAAAAAAATTAGTGAAGTGTCGAAATAAATGTCTGTTGGATAAAAATATCATTTTTATCAAATGTTTGAGAAGAAAATTGTTTTGAAATCGAAGAATGGATTATATATATATATATATATATATAAATTTAATCGAATAAGGAAGCTACAGTTCGTGCTTTGAAACCGTGATTTCAAACGATTAGAGCGGGAGATCCAACCATCGGATTTTCCCGAAACCGATACCGTTGGGTTCGCTTTGGAAATATCTTTCCAACGACACCAACTTTGTGAAAATCCAACGGTTGGATTGTCTGGAATGTTTAATTCAAATATGAAGAAAAACAGCGCCAGAATCGATTATATTTATTTATATATATATATAATTAAATTAAATCGAATAACGACGCTACAGTTCGTATTTTGAAATCGAAACTTCAAAAAAATTGTACCGGGAGATCCGACCATCGGATTTTCCAGAAACTGGAACCGTTGGATTCGTTTTGAAAAGATCTTTCTAATGATATAAATTTTGTGAAGATCCAACGGTTAGATTTTAATATATGTGTAAATCAAATCTGAAGAAAAACAGTGCCACGGCCGTGTTATGGCCTGAAGCGTCGTTTGAATAAATTGGCTATTATTAAATAAATAAAAATAGCGATAAATTGTTATAAAATATTATAAATGATATGGAATGTGAAATTTAGAAACTAACTAAAGGTTAGCTACGTCGAATGGTTTCCTGGGTTTTGATCTGATGTTGGTTTCGGCATTTAGGGTTAATATTTGGGAAATCTTTCTCTTACTGATTTACGGTTAGTTATTGATGAATTGGAATGAGGCGTATGTTGTGTTTGTGTAGCACTTGTTTATTATATACGCGAGTTGCTCAGAAAGACCGGGTTTATCCCATCCTGAATAACTGAATCGACGATAAGAAATCGAAGATGAAGACGGTGGTTGAAGATCATAGATCTTCACCTCGGTTGGATGATAACTGATGTCCTAATTTTGAGGCATCCCGAAATATGGATAATGAGTGGTGATCGTCCAGACGTACGTGGAGATCGATGGGCATGCTAAGATGTAGTGATCAAGGCTTCTGTTGAAAAGCAAAGTCTTGTGGTTGATGATCAAAGCACCGCCTGTGTGGCGTATCTTTGTAAATAACGTAAATTCGCGAGCCTCACACCCTGGTATGAACCAGAAACGGGAGAGGACCTCAGGGAGGGAATGCGTTTCCTTCTAGCTAGAGGTGGTGTCAGTGCTTAAACGGGCTGACATTTATATTTTTTTTCCCTGTGTGGTTGTTGCTGTTGCGAGGCACCTCGGATATATCGGTGACTATGTGAAGACGATGGAGCCATTTGTTGGCTCATTTACGCCCCCAAAGTGCGAGGAAACACAGTGTTCAGGCATTTTAATCCACATCGGTGGACCGGCCCAGACGATCCAAGGGTCACTTGCGCTCTGATCCTGAGACTTGGGATAGACAGTCTCGAAATCGGTAAGGTCTATCTTTTGCCTTGGTTCATGACGGAAACCCAATTTCCAAATACGACACCGTGCGATTTTGGTTGTAAACCTATATTTGGCGACATAGTGGCATGGGACGCTCATGTCGTCTATGATTGATACTTATGATTTGAAATTGTTTTTTAAACATATAAACACTAGTAGTAATATCAAATGCCTTTGTTTTATTTGTATCAAGCATATTTTGGCCATTATAAGGTAAAAACTCAATCCTCCGGTTTGCGTTGCATTGTGTGATGGGAACTGAGTCTTATATTGGCTTCATTTTTATAAAAAGCATTGCAATGTTTTAAAGATTTACTTGTTTTAAAGCACTTCCAATCCAATGGAGTAAAACCGTTCCACGAAAGTTTCGTGGTCCTGTGATTAGCCATATTATAAATGTGTTAAGTAGATTTCTCATACCAGTCCCATGACTGGCTCATAGTTTGTTTCACTTGCAAACTCGGGTGCCCCTCTTTCTACACAGGCAGCCTTGTATTCAGGTTTTAGCAGGCACTTTCTGGATAGCTGGAGCTGAAGATGGATTCTATCAGTTATCTCTTTTTATGCTGTTCAGCTCCTATTGCACATATTATGTTTGTTTTCCGCTGTAGACATTTATGTATAGCTGAACTGTATTTGTACTAAGTATGATCCTATATACTGTGTAACTCTGATGATTATGTTTATCCAGTGTATTATTGGTTCATTATCTGGTGTATTTATTTATCTCTATTCTGTTATTATCTGTTTATGTGTTATATTCCAAACATTACCCTTGCCCCCGTCGTACGGGGTTTTGGGGTTGTCACATTTGTATAAGCGGACAATGTTATACAAATTCCAATTTAAAATACTTTGAGAACAGGGAGCCAAAATGCATATACGAACGGAAGCAACAATCCTCTAAAGCCATTTTTAAAAAGTTTGGAAAATTTGAGTTACAAATACATTTCTAGATGGTATATACATGAAACCATCCAATGTGTTAAAATAAAGTCACATCAAAGTAATAATAACATAAAAATAATAGATTTATGTAACTTTGAATAGAGAATAGTACATTAAAGTAAGAGAGAAGAAATAACGCGTTGTGTGATGACCCCGAACTTCCACTGGGTGAAAGTAATAGATGATCATTTGGAATACAACATAAATACAATAATACATATCACAGATACAAAATAGCATAGGAAAATTGTTTTCTAGATGAATTACTAAAATGGGATAACATGTAATATCTCACAAAAATCAATAATTAACATCAATAACATAACAACAAGTCCAAACCCAATAACTAGCATCAAGGTAATTACAAACAGAGGTTTAACTTGGCATGAGGCAAAACAACAATTCAGGGTTTAATAAATTAATACATAATTAATTCTAATTAATCACTAGTTTAGATTTAAGCATTAAAATTTCAGATCTAACATCAGGTCGTTATAGGCAATTCAGATTCTACATCATATGGTGTGAACAATTCAGATCCATGTTTAAATATCACGTCGTACTAGCTCTACTATGAATAATCATAGAAATAATGATTAAATAAATCAAATTAAATTAAAAATAAATTCTCACCTTGCGAAGCTTAGAAAGAATAATTTGATTTAGAAAGGTAGATGTTGTTGTTGTAGATCCGTTTCAATGCACAATTCTAATTTGGTGTTGATTCCCCAATTCCCTTCTTTAATTAATTTTTTTCTTTCTTAGAAGAGAGTCTTTATTTTGATTTTAATTTGGAGGAAGAAAGGAGTGGAGAGAAGAGGCAGCCACTGTTGAGAGGAAGAAGAAAGAACGTAGATTTTGGTTTAGAATGGGTCTAAGGTTAGGAAATAGGTAGGTAATTTATTAAGGAGAATTGTACAAGATTGAATTTCTGTTTCCCGTATGTTATGTTCTATTTCTTCCTTTTTATTACAAATTTATTTACTTTATATATAAACTTTTGACATTTATTGTCCTATTAATTTGCCTATAAAATACATGATTACAATCTTAATTCTTATTTAAGTCAATTGTAACCTTTACAATTACTGCAATTAATTCCAATACTGCTAACAATTCAAAAATCACAGCCATTAATTCCCCATTTATTAGGGAAAACCTTAACATATACCTATCATTAATAGAGTACATTCAAATCCAAATCTATAATTTGCACTTACCTAATTTATAATAACAGTACCTTATTTACGTATAGAAAATTATAATATAATTATTCATCTGTTAATGGCGTTTTAAAAGTAATAATTAATTCTCCAATTCTTTTTTTTATATATAAACAAGAGTACATACATGCATATTGTTTGTCTTGATATTTTTATACATACACACACACATATATATATATATATATATATTTCTGTTCGTAAAATCATAAAACTATATTTCTCTCATTAAAACCCTTGAATACATTTATTATCCTAATTGAACCAAAACATATATTTCTCTCTTTTCATTTACTATCCTATTTGAATTAATGCATCTTGTGAATTATTTCTTCCCTTCTTTTCTTTATAACATAATAATGTTGTTTTGTCTTTTATACAGATATTTATGTTAGATATATATATACACACATATATGGTTCTAGAGAATTTATACAAAATATCTTTTAAAATTTATTATTATTTACTTTTAGAATTAAAACTAAATTCCTCTTTTAACTTCAAATTTACCTTTACTATCTTTCCTTTTTTTCTTCCATAATGCTCTCATGAAAACCAACAAAATATTGTGTTATTCAAACGTCTTATACACAAGACCAATTTTTTTTATATAACTGGAAATCAAACATAAATTCTTCATATTACTATGCACAAATGTTTTATACATCATCATCATTTTTATTCACCTACATATCTTTCTGTTGAATTGGAATTTATTTTCAAATTACCATAAATGCAATAATCAATTAATTGCACTTTTGTTGGGAAAACATTCGTTATATATTTCAAAAACGTTTGCATTATCTCATGCTAATTTAGACTGAAGGTAATATAGTCATCTCTATGTTTAGACTTTTAAGTTCAGAATAGAATTAATATTATAAACTTAATACTTCAGCCATTATTAATAAAATAATTTATTAAAAATATAATGACTTATTTCCTTAACACAATTTATTAAAATAAAAATTTTAAAATTAGACCCAAATTTCCGGGTTGTTACACGTTGTCAGTACTAATGTGTTGGAAATGGAATGCATTCTCATATGATGTGTTATGAATGGTTATACACGGTTTACACCAAAACAGTAATAGAATTAATAATAACAGATGAATAAATGTCAAATAATGCACTGTACAAGACAATCACAAAGACTACAATAGAAATGATAAACTACAATATTATATACAGTGGATACATGGCAAAGACTGAATAACAATGCTAGAAGATCAAAGTTAAACAATAATGAAAATACTAAATAGAGAGATGCTTCAGTTCAATTGCCTGGTTTTAACGAAAAGTATAATATATAACATAATGAAGAAATAAACATACCTTATGCTTATGAAGTAAAAGAGGCAAAGTTTGAGTAGGAAATCATAGCAATGTGAACAAGAGTGGTAAGCTGTTATAAATATCACTTTAGATATAAAAGATCACATTTTGCAGATATTTTCACCTAAGAAATAAGTACTCATGCTAAAGTATAGGTATGTAACACCTAAAAAATAACATTGCATGAAATAAAAAAAAAATCAAATTTTGTTGATTAAAAATAAATAAATAAATAAAAATCGTGTTGATAACGTATTATAAAATAAAATAAGAACAAAAGAAATAAGGGAGAGAAGGCATTTTTATTCATTCCCATCATAAGAATACACAATCGAGATCTCTATAGGCTCCATATATCCTGGATATTACGATAATGTTCCTCGTATTATGTAATAACCCGGAAAATCTGAGCCAATTTAATTTTTTTACTTTTGGCAATTTTAGCGAATTTTGAATATTTAAAATGATTATTTTAAATAATATCGACGAGAAATTTATTTTGAATAGAAATAGAACGTATATATTTATATAGATCGTCGTTAGAATATAAATATTTTATTTTAATTATAAAAGGAATTGAAAATGGCGCGGTAGTTCGATAATTCGATTTCAAAATTCAAATGAATGTACCGGATGCAAAATAAACCGGATTTTGGCAAAACCAAAAATATTAGAATCTATTTGAGAATATCTTTCCAATGAATCCGAAAAATCGAAATTTCATAGCGAGGATCAAAAGTTATGCCCAGTTGAAAATTCTGAATAGTCGCTATGGAATTCTGGCCCTTAAAAGTGGCCATTTTGCAAACTACCTCGGTTTTCGACGAAACCACTTTTGTTGGATCCGCGATGTCAAATTATTGCTAGGTTTCAAATTTCATAATTTTTCGAATCAATATGTGAGCGTGGCAAAGGAAAACGCGTTTGACCAGTTTCAGTTGATTTTAATCGACTGGAAAATAGCCATTTTTCAAACGGTCTCAGAATTTGACGAAATTAGTTTTTTTAGGACCGTATCGTCAATACGAAGCTAGAAAATATTTTTCAGGAATTTTTAGAGTCTGTATGTGACCCGGTAAATTGAAATGCGCATTCAAATTCAATATATAGAGTTATATGTTGATTTTGACGGTAACTGATCGAAACGATCGAATCAGCCTATGATACACATCCCGTTGTGTTCGGAACGGGGGTAATTAGCTTTGGACGATAGGGGAGGGTTTGATTCTGAGTTCGAAATAAAAAGTTACCTTTTTGGGTTTAAAATAAGAAAATATAAATTATAAAACTATATAACTCTCTCTCCCCCATCGTATACCCGTTCAGTCAAAATTAAAAAAAAGGGATAAGGAAATGCGTAGCCCCCCGACGATGGCCATCGATGCGCCTCCTCAGGCGACTGCCGCGCCGCCGATTCCCTCCCCCCCCAGTCCGCTCCCCTCTCCTCCTCCCGAGCCCCTCCCTCCCCTCCTCTCTTCGAACCCCTCGCGCCCCTCTTCTTCCCCCAGACCCAATTGAATCCGATGCCCTAGCCTCCACCGTTTCCGCCCTCCCTTTCCTCCGTTGTGACAGCGCCTTCCCTCCCCTCTTCTTGATACCCGCAACCTCCTGCTCCCCTCCTCGATCCCCTCCTGACCCTGCTTTCTCTCTCACGACGAGCCTCCTTATCTGATTCAATACCCTCCTTCGATCTCCCTACGCCGGTGAGCCTCCTTGTTTATTTATTTTATCATTTTATTTATTTAGGTGAATAAAAATATGATTTTTAAATCATTTCATTGTATAAAAATATTCATGGCATTGTTTTAAATTTATATAAGGGCGTAGTAAAGTAAAGATGTGATTTTTATTTGTGTGAACATATTACAAAGAAGTGAACGTTATAAGATATGATTTTGATATGGTAGAAATTATAAAATATAATTTTTATAGAGAAAGAAGCATTGTAAATGCATATAAAGTAGAAATAAAAATATGATTTTTATTTATTAAAATGAAGTGATAAAAATATATTTTTTATTATGAAGTTAGCGTAATAAAAATATGATCTTTATTATATGAACCTCGTTGTAAAAATAGAATTTTTATCTATATAGTAGCGGTGTAAAAATAGAATTTTTATCTATGTAGTAGCGGTGTAAAAATAGAATTTTTATCTATAAAATAGGAGTGTAAAAAAATGTGATTTTTATATAGATAACAACAATATAAAAAGTTGATTTTTATATATGTAGTGGCTACGGACAATGAAATTGACAAAGGACAAGCACGACGAAGATTTCTACATAAGAAGAGTCGTGGTGTTGGTTTAGCTAGTCGGTGAGAACTTCTCACTTTAAATTTCCTTTTCTAGTTAAAAATATATACTAGGATGCAGACGGTGTTTAGTAGCACCCGACACCCGTCGTCCACAGACCATGGATGGCTTGTATGTTTGATTGTTTGTTGTGATGAAAATTGATTATGTGATGTGAAATAAAATAAAATATTTATATAGTTAAAAATATTTTATCGTCAAAAATATAATTTTTAACGTGAATGTGAATAAATAAATATTCATTTACAAACCGGACGGTTTGTTTATGTATACCTATTTGAAGGATATTGATTGGGACGATAAAATTTACACGTCGCCCAACTGCACAAATAATATTCATTGTTTGTGGATTGAAACCCCACATGGGTGTTGGGATGATATTTGGCATACACTAATCCCAGTTATTTAGTCGTATGTCGATCGATTGGTCGACAGACTGTGTGAGCGTTAATTAGTTATGTTTGATGCTTATGCAGTTGTGTGGTGCACTTTGGATGATGATTGAAGATTTATCGTTGCTATTATGTACATGTGTTGTATGGAATCCATATAATTAACATTATATGGTAATTGATTGGGCCTCATTCCAATTGGGAAAATAAAGAATATTGTAAAATATAGTCACATGTGGACAGTACTCATTTGTTAAGATTAGTCATGTGTTGAAAGTAATATAGATTCATGTGTTGAACGAAATATTTTAACAATAAAATTTACATCTTTATCATATATAAAATTAGAAACTAACTAGAAAATAGATAAGATGAGTGGTCTCCTGGGTATTGATCTGATGTTGGTTTCGGCCTTCGGGGTTAATACTTAGGGAATCGTTCTCCTACTAATTTACGGTTAGAGTTTGATTAAAAATTTAACGATAGAAATCATAATTTTATAGAATATATTAAATAACAAAAATAGTCACATGTGGACAGTACTCATTTGTTGAGATTAGACATGTGTTGAAAGAAATATAGATTCATGCGTTCAATAGAATAAATATCCATTTGTTGAATAGTATAACGGAATTATTGAAATATATAAAGCCGCTTTGATTAAAGATGCGCTATTTTGACGCGAACGATATTTATATCGATTATATTCGTTTTTATAATGAATATTGAAAAGATATTTAGAATTCGAATTGAATATAAAATGAATTCGAATTGAATTGAATATAAAATGAATTCGAATTGAAATGAATATAAAATGAATTCGAACTGAATTGAATATAAAACGAATTAGAATTGAATTGAATATAAAACGAATTCGAATTGAATTGAATATAAAATGAATTCGAATTGAATTGAATATAAAATGAATTCGAATCGAATTGAAAACGAACTGAAATTGAATTGAAATCGATTTGAATTGAAATCGAATAAAAATGAATGTAAAAAGAATTTATAATGGAAAATTCAATTTTAATTTGAATTTGAAATGAAAGTTGAAATTGTTTTTGAAACAAATTTGAAATGATTTATAAAATTCATTTTAAAAAGGAAATCGAAGAAATATATATAATATATATATTATATATATAATGGCCTGAATAGAACGCGCCGCGCCGCGGCAGTTCGTGATTTTTGACCATTGGCTTCGAACGGACATTACGGGTGATCCGACCGTCGGATTCTCCTAAAACCAAAACCAATTGAGTTCGTATCGAAAAGAGATTTCCAATGAATATTAGAAATTTGAAATTTGATGGTTGGATTTGGAGATACGTCCAAATCAATTTCAGAAAAGGTCGTTGTAAGTGCAGTTCGATGGCCGTTGTTGGAAATCGACTGTACAGGCCTTGATAAAATTATCAAAAATATCAGTAATTTTTGTAAAATCATAAGAAATGATTTGTGAAGAATTGGGATGAAAAACTCCATATTTGAAAAGATAAAATTAGTTTTTTTTATCAAAATGAACTAGTTTTGAACTAGAATTTAAATCCAATTATTTTTAAATAAATAAAATGGATTTGAAATGGGTTTTAAATAACCAGAATTTCCAATACATGAATTGGAATGGATTTGAATCGAAATTGTCTTTGGAATATTTCGATATTACATTCCGCGATTATACAGATATTTTGGAGAAAATTTGGAAGATATATTTTATATCGTTATTTCCAAAGCGATATTTGTAGGTTTCAGAATTTGATATTGAATATAAGCCGATAGATTTTCTATTCAGAGCCTTGTATTTAATATCAAATGGGATTTGGGTTCATCGTGAATGGTGTTTTAAATAACACTTGTTCTTTAATCCGATAATAAATAGAATGTGATTTGGGTTTATCGTGAACTATGTTTTAAATGACATTAGTTTTTTAATCCAGTAAAAGGAGTTTTAATGAATCTGTAATTAGATTGAAATGTGAATTGATAATTTAAATTATCAAATTTGGAAAGTGAGCGAGAATGGAGTATCACCAGTTTTGCTCCAAAGCGATAGTTGAATCTTTAACTAGATTTGAACGTGAAATGGTAATTAATTTTACCGATAACACCATGGTGATTGATATGGAGTATTACCAGTTTTGCTTCATGGGATGAATAGGTTGGGATTGGGAAATAAAATAAATAATTACTTCGGTGTTGTTCGCTAATCCCGACTAGTTTGGAAAACCATAACATGGTTTGAAATGATATCCAATGGAAGATTAAAGAATAAATTTAGAAGAATTTATCTTTGATAAAATTTATGGGAAGCTTTCCCTAAGAATGTGAAATTTAGAAACTAACTGTAGGTTAGCCAAGAAGGATGGTTTCCTGGGTATTGATCTGATGTTGGTTTCGGCCTTCGGGGTTAATATTTGGGGAATTGTTCTCTTGCTAATTTACAGTTAGTAACTGATGAATTGGAATGAGGCGTATGTTGTGTTTGTGTAAAATTTGTTTATTATATATGCGGGTTATTCGGAAAGGCCGGGTTTATACCCATTATGAATAACTGATTCGACGATAAGTCGAAGATGAAGACGGTGGTTGAAGACCGGAAGTCTTCACATCGTTTGGGTGATTACTGATGATCTTGATTGGGTTGTACACCCAAGATGAGGGAATCAGTTGGTGATCGTCTAGACGTACTTGGAGATCGATGGATATGCAAGGAAAGTGCCTCCGGTTTCGTTCAGACCTAGAACGAACTTGTAAATGGACTATGTGTCTGACATCGTATTTTATTCTTTTTTGATTGATCTCTATTAAATCTACATCTGTTTGGCGATGGAGAATTTATTCTCTTGCTTAACGCCCTTCTCTGAGACGTACGAGCCCAGAGGTTATATATCGATGGACATCAGTCGCATGGAGTGAATTTCCTGTGTGGCATGCCTAAGTGCCAGATGATCAAGGCTTATGTTGGAAAGCAAAGACTTGTGGTTGATGTTCAAAGCACGGCCTGTGTGGCGTAGTTTTGTGTATAGCGTGGATTCGCGGGCCTTACATCTCGGTATGAGTCAAAAACGAGATAGTGACTGCAGGGAGAACACGACGTTTCTTTCTAGCTAGAGGTAGCGTTAGTGCTTAAACTGGCTGACATTTATATTATTTTTACCTATGTGGTTGTTGGAATGCGAGGCGCCTCGATTTTAGGTCTGTTAGGACCGGGAAACGCGTGTTCAGGAATTGCCAATCCTCAAACGTACGAGAGGACCGGCCCTGAAGATCCAGGGCTTGCCCATAGTGTGTAGTCCTGAGGCATTTGCTAGAGTGTCTCGAAGCGGAGAGGAGCTTGCCCCTTGCCTCGACTCATGACGGAAATCCAATTTCCAATATGAGATATTTAGGTTTTAATTGTACAACCTAGTATGGCGACATAGTGGTATGGGTCATTCATGCCGTCTAGGCTTGATATTTATGATTGAAATTATTTTGACACTCTACACTTATAATAGTATCAAATGATTTGTTTTAAACGTACCAAGCATGTTTGGCTACTATAAGGGAAAACCCTATCCTCCAGCTTGTGTTGCATTGTGTGATAGGACCTGGGTCTTATAATAGCTTCATTTTTCGAAAAAACATTGTGTTGTTTATTCTGCACTGGTGTTCTTAGGAGGAAACTATTCCGTGTTATACGGCGTGGTCCCTTGAATTACTCTCTTTTAAAGTAAAGTTTTAAATAACTGTTTTAGTTCTCACACCAGTCACATGACTGACCTGGAGTTTATTGTTTTAACCTAAACTCTGGGTGCCCCTATTTTCGACACGGGTAGCTAGTAGTTTTGGTTTTGTAGATTTATATTCACAGGATCCTGATTTACAGCTGGAACGATGCTCGGAAAGCTCTGAATCCGTGTATTACTTTCAGTTGTGTTTTATATTATTTTTCCGCTGCTATGTAATTTATTGTAATCTTTGATATTTTATGTTGTTTAATATTTATTCATACTCTGCATATTCTTGTATTCTGATGAGTTGTTGTAATAAGCAATGAAATGTTCTTCTGTTTGCGTTCCGATGTGTGTTGTCCTCAAGTCAATCCGGGCTTTCCTTACCGGGAAAGTTACGGGTTACTACAGTTGGTATCAGAGCTTTGGTTTACAGAGCTCGAGGACAAGACACATTAGAACCGAATTAAAGAATTCATCAGATATTGGATTAGTAATATCCAATTAGAATAACTCGTTAGAGATAGGATCAGTAGTATCCTAGAACGAGTGTGAAGAGTATGTTTATAAATAAAACAAATTTTGTTTTGAAAATTAAATTCAAGTATGCGTATTTGAATATTTTATTTGTATTGAATTTGGACAATCCAATATATAAAGATTTTGCATATACGCGTCATGAACGTATATTCGAAATTTTAATATACTGGATAGATATACAATCACATTCTAGTCGCCCAGAGATGATTCTGATGATTGATGCATCGTCATCAGAGTTGATGTTCGAGTGGCGAAGTTGGGATATCTATATATTTCCATTAGACTGGTGTGAGAACCAAACCTAGATAGATTTATTGTTGTGATTTGGCATCAAAACATGATTTTCTGTTTATGTAACAAAATTATGAATTTGAAATTCTAATTCACTAATTGATTGATGATTGTGTAGTTTGGTTATTTGTTTGAAATTTTGAACCGTTTAGCCAAATTGAACCAAATATTGAACTGTATTGAAAATTGTTTGAAAATGCATGCATATACATGTACTTACATTGAACAGGTCATAGCAAGGAAGCTCGAGCAGAAGAATAAAATTGTTTGCCCGACAAATAGGTACATGTTTACCATAATTTACTGTTTTGTTTGGGTGATGATGATTTTATGAGCCGCTTGGCTTTTTCTTTTTCTTTTGGATTGAAGAAGGCCATGGGAGGCTATATGAAATATCCCGAAGTCCCCGGTGCAGGGGAGGTTATGGCGGTGTTAGGCAAATTTTTGAAAAATTTGAAAAGTTCTTAGAAACTGAAATGTTTAAGAACTTAAGCCGTAACGAAAATCATGGAAGTTGAGTTGATTAGTTAAACAAATTTCGGCTTCATTCCTTTTCGGGGACGAAAAGTTTTAAGTGGGGGAGATTGTAATAACCCGGAAAATCTGAGCCAATTAAAAAAAATTTACTTTTGGCAATTTTAGCGAATTTTGAATATTTAAAATGATTATTTTAAATAATATCGATGAGAAATTTATTTTGAATAGAAATAGAACGTATATATTTATATAGAACGTCGTTAGAATATAAATATTTTATTTTAATTAAAAAAGGAATTGAAAATGGCGTGGTAGTTCGATAATTCGATTTCAAAATTCAAATGAATGTGCCAGGTGCTAAATAAACCGGATTTTGGCAAAACCAAAAATATTAGAATCTATTTGAGAATATCTTTCCAACGAATCCAAAAAATCGAAATTTCATAGCGGGGATCAAAAGTTATGCCCAGTTGAAAATTCAGAATAGTCGCTATGGAATTCTGGTCCTTAAAAGTGGCCATTTTGCAAACGACCTCGGTTTTCGACGAAACCACTTTTGTTGGATCCGCGATGTCAAATTATTGCTAGGTTTCAAATTTCATAATTTTTCGAATCAATATGTGAGCGTGGAAAAGGAAAACGCGTTTGACCAGTTTCAATTAATTTTAATCGACTAGAAAATGACCATTTTTCAAACGGTCTTAGAATTTGACGAAATTAGTTTTGTTAGGACCGTATCATCAATACGAAGCTAGAAAATATTTTTCAGGAATTTTTAGAGTCCGTATGTGGCCCCTATAAATTGAAATGCGCGTTCAAATTCCATATATAGAGTTATATGTTGATTTTGACGGAAACTGATCGAAACAATCGAATCAGCCTATGATACATATCCCATTGTGTTCGGAATGGGGGTAATTAGCTATGGACGACAGGCGATGGGTTTGATTCTGAGTTCAAAATAAAAAGTTACCTTTTTGGGATTAAAATAATAAAATATAAGTTATAAAACTATATAACTCTCTCTCCCCCATCGTATACCCGTTCAGTCAAAATAAAAAATAAAAAGGGAAAGGAAACGTGCCGCCCCCCGACGATGGCCATCGACGCGCCTCCTCAGGCGACTGTCGCGCCGCCGATTCATCCCACCCCCCACCCCAAGTCCGCTCCCCTCTCCTCCTCCCGAGCCCCTCCCTCCCGTCCTCTCTTCGAACCCCTCGCGCCCCTCTTCTTCCCCCATACCCAATTGAATCTGACGCCCAAGCCTCCACCGTTTCCGCCCTCCCCATCTTCCCCTTCCTCCGTTGTGACAGCGCCTTCCCTCCCCTCTTCTTAAGACCCGCAACCTTCTGCTCTCCTCCTCGATCCCCTCCTGACCCTGCTTTCTCTCTCCTCTCCCATGACGAGCCTCCTTATCTGATTCAATACCCTCCTTCGATCTCCCTATGCCGGTGAGCCTCCTTGTTTATTTATTTTATCGTTTTTATTTATTTAGGAGAATAAAAATATGATTTTTAAATCATTTCATTGTATAAAGTATTCATGGCATTGTTTTAAATTTATATAAGGGCATAGTGAAGTAAAGATGTGATTTTTATTTGTATGAACATCATACAAAGAAGAGAACGTTATAAGATATGATTTTAATATGGTAGAAATTATAAAATATAATTTATATAGAGAAAGAAGCGTTGTAAATGCATATAAAGTAGAAATAAAAATATGATTTTTATTTATTGAAATGAAGTGATAAAAATATAATTTTTATTATGAAGTTAGCGTAATAAAAATATGATCTTTATTATATGAACACCGTTGTAAAAATAGAATTTTTATCTATATAGTAGCGGTGTAAAAATAGAATTTTTATCTATATAGTAGCGGTGTAAAAATAGAATTTCTATCTATAAAATAGCAGTGTAAAAAAATGTGATTTTTATATAGATAACAACAATATAAAAATGCGATTTTTATATATGTAGTGGCTACAGACAATGAAATTGACAAAAAGCAAGCACGACGAAGATTTCTACATAAGAAGAGTCGTGGTGATGTTTTAGCTAGTCGATGAGAACTTCTCACTTTAAATTTCCTTTTCTAGTTAAAAATATATACTAGGATGCAGACGGTGTTTAGTAGCACCCGACACCCGTCGTCCACAGACCATGGATGGCTTGTATGTTTGATTGTTTGTTGTGATGAAAATTGATTGTGTGATGTGAAATAAAATAAAATATTTATATAGTTAAAAATATTTTATCGTTAAAAATATAATTTTTAACGTGAATGTGAATAAATAAATATTCATATACAAACAGGACTGTTTGTTTATGCACACCTATTTGAAGGATATTGATTGGGACGATAAACTTTACACGTCGCCCAACTGCACAAATAATATTAAGTGTTTGTGGATTGAAACCCCACATGGGTGTTGGGATGATATTTGGCGTACACTAATCCCTATTATTTAGTTGTATGTCGATCGATTGGTCGACAGACTGTGTGAGCGTTAATTAGTTATATTTGATGCTTATGCAGTTGTGTGGTGCACTTTTGATGATGATTGATTATTTATCGTTGCTATTATGTACATGTGTTGTATGGAATCCTTATAATTAACATTATATGGTAATTGATTGGGCCTCATTCCAATTGGGAAAATAAAGAATATTGTAAAATATAGTCACATGTGGACAGTACTCATTTGTTGAGATTAGTCATGTGTTGAAAGAAATATAGATTCATGTGTTGAACGAAATATTTTAACAATAAAATTTACATCTTTATCATATATAAAATTAGAAACTAACTGGAAAATAGATAAGATGAGTGGTCTCCTGGGTATTGATCTGATGTTGGTTTCAGCCTTCGGGGTTAATACTTAGGGAATCGTTCTCCTACTAATTTACGGTTAGAGTTTGATTAAAAATTTAACGATAGAAATCATAATTTTATAGAATATATTAAATAACAAAAATAGTCACATGTGGACAGTACTCATTTGTTGAGATTAGTCATGTGTTGAAAGAAATATAGATTCATGTGTTCAATAGAATAAATATCCATTTGTTGGATAGAATAACGGAATTATTGAAATATATAAAGCCGCGTTGATTAGAGATGCGCTATTTTGGCGCGAACGATATTTATATCGATTATATACGTTTTTATAATGAATATTGAAAAGAGATTTAGAATTCGAATTGAATTGAATATAAAATGAATTCGAATTGAATTGAATATAAAATGAATTCGAATTGAATTGAATATAAAATGATTTCGAATTGAATTGAATATAAAATGAATTCGAATTGAATTGAATATAAAATGAATTCGAATTGAATTGAATATAAAATGAATTCAAATCGAATTGAAAATGAACTGAAATTGAATTGAAATCGACTTGAATTGAAATCGAATAGAAATGAATGTAAAAAGAATTTATAATGGAAAATTCATTTTTAATTTGAATTTGAAATGAAAGTTGAAATTGTTTTTGAAACAAATTTGAAATGATTTATAAAATTCGTTTTAAAAAGGAAATCGACGAAATATATATTTATATTTATATTATATATAGAATGGCCTGAATAGAACGCGCCGCGCCGCGGCAGTTCATGAATTTCGACCATTGGCTTCGAACGGACATTATGGGAGATCCGACCGTCGGATTCTCCTAAAACCAGAACCAATTGAGTTCGTATCGAAAAGAGCTTTCCAATGAATATTAGAAATTTGAAATTTGACGGTTGGATTTGGAGATACGTCCAAATCAATTTCAGAAAAGGTCGTTGTTGGAAATCGACTGTACGGGCCTTGATAAAATTATCAAAAATATGAATAATTTGTGTAGAATCATAAGAAATGATTTGTGAAGAATTGGGATGAAAAACACCATATTTGAAAAGATAAAAATAGTTTTTTTTATCGAAATGAACTAGTTTTGAACTAGAATTAAAATCCAATTATTTTTAAATAAATAAATTGGATTTGAAATGGGTTTTAAATAACCAGAATTTCCAATATATAAATTGGAACGGATTTGAATCGAAATTGTCTTTGGAATATTTCGATATTAGATTCCGCGATTATACAGATATTTTGGAGGAAATTTGGAAGATATATTTTATATCGTTATTTCCAAAGCGATATTTGTAGGTTTCAGAATTTGATATTGAATATAAGCCGATATATTTTCAATTCAGAGCCTTGTATTTAATATCAAATGGGATTTGGGTTCATCGTGAACGGTGTTTTAAATAACACTTGTTCTTTAACCTGATAATAAATAGAATGTGATTTGGGTTTATCGTGAACTGTGTTTTAAATGACATTAGTTTTTTAATCCAGTAAAAGGAGTTTAATGAATCTGTAATTAGATTGAAATGTGAATTGATAATTTAAATTATCAAATTTGGAAAGTGAGCGAGAATGGAGTATCACCAGTTTTGCTCCAAAGCGATAGTTAAATCTTTAATTAGATTTGAACGCGAAATGGTAATTAATTTTACCGATAACACCTTGGTGTTAGATATGGAGTATTACCAGTTTTGCTTCATGGGATGAATAGGTTGGGATTGGGAAATAAAATAAATAATTACTTCGGTGTGGTTCGCTAATCCCGACTAGTTTGGAAAACCATAACATGGTTTGAAATGATATCCAAAGGAAGATTAAAGAATAACTTTAGAAGAATTTATCTTTGATAAAATTTATGGGAACCTTTCCCTAAGAATGTGAAATTTAGAAACTAACTGTAGGTTAGTTAAGAAGGATGGTTTCCTGGGTATTGATCTGATGTTGGTTTCGGCCTTCGGGGTTAGTATTTGGGGAATTGTTCTCTTGCTAATTTACGGTTAGTAACTGATGAATTGGAATGAGGCGTATGTTGTGTAACATTTGTTTATTATATACGCGGGTTATTCGGAAAGGCTGGGTTTATACCCATTCAGAATAACTGATTCGATGATAAGTCGAAGATGAAGACGGTGGTTGAAGACCGGAAGTCTTCGCATCGTTTGGGTGATTACTGATAATCTTGATTGGGCTGTACACCCAAGATGAGGGAATCAGTTGGTGATAGTCCAGACGTACTTGGAGATCGATGGACATGCAAGGAAAGTGCCTCCGGTTTCGTTCAGACTCAGAATGAACTTGTAAATGGACTGTGTGTCTGACATCGGATTTTATTCTGTGTTGATTGATCTCTACTAAATATACATCTGTTTGGCGGCGGAGAATTTATTCTCTTGCTTAACGCCCTTCTCTGAGACGTACGAGGCCAGAGGTTGTATATCGATGGACATCAGTCGCATGGAGTGAATTGCCTGTGTGGCATGCCTAAGTGGCAGATGATCAAGGCTTCTGTTGGAAAGCAAAGTCTTGTGGTTGATTATCAAAGCACGGCCTGTGTGGCGTAGCTTTATGTATAGCATGGATTCGCGGGCCTCACACCTCGGCATGAGTCAAAAACGGGATAGTGACTGCAGGGAGAACACGACGTTTCTTTCTGGCTAGAGGTAGTGTCAGTGCTTAAACTGGCTGACATTTATGTTATTTTTACCTATGTGGTTGTTGTAATGCGAGGCGCCTCGATTTTAGGTCTGTTAGGACCGGGAAACGTGTATTCAGGAATTGCCAATCCTCAACGTAAGAGAGGACCGGCCCTGAAGATCCAAGGGTTGCCCAGAGTATGTAGTGCTGAGGCATTTGCCAGAGTGTCTCGAAGCGGAGAGGAGCTTGCCCCTTGCCTCGACTCATGACGGAAATCCAATTTCCAATACGATATATTTCGGTTTTAATTGTAGAACCTAGTATGGCAACATAGTGGTATGGGTCATTCATGCTGCCTAGGCTTGATATTTATGATTGAAATTGTTTTGACACTATACACTAATAATAGTATCAAATGATTTGTTTTAAACGTACCAAGCATGTTTGGCTATTATAAGGGAAAACCCTATCCTCCGGCTTGCGTTGCATTGTGTGATGGGACCTGGGTCTTATAATAGCTTCATTTTTCGAAAAAACATTGCGTTGTTTATTCTATGCACTGGTGTTCTTGGGAGGAAACCTGTTCCATGTTTTACGGCGTGGTCCCTTGAATTACTCTCTTTTAAAGTAAAGTTTTAAATAACTGTTTTAGTTCTCACACCAGTCACATGACTGACATGGAGTTTATTGTTTTAATCTAAACTCTGGGTGCCCCTATTTTCGACACGGGCAGCTAGTAGTTTTGGTTTTGCAGATTTATATTCACAAGATCCTGATTTACAGCTGGAACGATGCTCGGAAATCACTGTATCCGTGTATTACTTTCAGTTGTGTTTTATATTATTTTTCCGCTGCTATGTAATTTATTGTAATCTCTGATATTCTATGTTGTATAATATTTATTCATACTCTGTATATTCTTGTATTCTGATGAGTTGTTGTAATAAGCAATGAAATGTTCTTCTATTTGCGTTCCGATGTGTGTTGTCCTCAAGTCAATCCGGGCTTTCCTTACCGGGGAAGTTACGGTTACTACAAATTAAATGTATTCACCCTTAATATTTCGATATACTATAACAAAATACACATTTTTTAACCCAATTTGAAAAGGAGAATAATCGAAAGAATGATGTCTTGCCGTGTAGTCACACGGAACTGAATTGGAACAACGGAAAACTATAGAGGACGTGAAAAGGATTTATCAAGCGACGGAGGATTACGGTGAAGTGGGACAGTGAAGTATGGGGTTTTGAGATTAGCCAATTGGTAGTAATTATGATTTTAGTGAAGGAGATAAATAAAATTTAATAAATGTGTAACGAACCGGGATTTTCGACTCCGAAAATCAACATCAAACTACCATGTTGACCATTCAGACATCGAACATTCCAGATCATTAATAGAAAGAAGTTAGAGGGTGAGATAAGAAAGAAAGAAATATTAGAATAGAAGAAGAAGAAACACCACACACAGAGTCTCACATCGCAGCGGAACAAAATATAATACAGAAACAATCTTTATTGAAAGCTTTAAAATACTTACAGTATCAGAGTACATCATACCATGGGACAGTTATAATAGCCTGTTCCCATATACAACACACAGCGGAATAGTAGTAATATCATACGTCTGGACTCTTCCAGCTCGTCCCTTCATAGCAGTCGATAACCTGAACCTGTACAACCCAGCCTAACCCGAGCATTTACAAAACACCGGGTCAGTCTGGTGAACCAGAGTGAGATAAACTCGCACAGTATTTGGGTGAGCATCCAACTTGATTTTTAGAGTTCAAAAACCTTTTCAAAGAAAAGGATAATCGTAAGACCAAATGCACACATAAACGCGGACGGTTTTTACCTTACGATAACCCAAAACAGTTTGAAACCAATATCTTTTCTGATATTATAATAATGTCTAAATACAAGTAAATAACAATCTAGTGGAACGCTTGCATCTCACGCTCCACATATATAGTATACAATCAAAACCGCAGGCGCTTATTGGAGATTGGATTCCAACTATGACAAGGTATGGGACCACCTGCCGATAGTGTATCTCTAGAGACGAATACACTGGGTTCAACAAGAACGTCTTGCAACCCGACCCTCACATGACCGACCACCCATTTCGCTTGAGAGTATCGAATGTATATCACCGACGGTTGGGATCAGCAACCGTCTCCCGACAAGGGACAGCATCGAAACATAGATTTAAGAAACAAATAGGACTTCCTCTAGATAGGTGCTTATACACCCTAATGGGAGCGACCCACATAGCCATGCTGCCTGCCCGATTTTTGTCATTTCCCGGTTGATGAGGCTTGAGGTCTATTTTCTCTTGATCATCTGGTCACCATTCACTTTGAATGCCACATCGTCAGATCCGTCAGATATCACTAATTGACGTCCCCAAAAATACTCTAGCTGGAAGCTAAGAGAGCGGCAATTTCTCCGCCAACAACTATAGCACGTTTGAAGAAATCAACGTGCGTGATCCTTTGGAAATACTCTGTCAGACATCCGTCCATACAGGTCATCCAGGAACAGGATGAACCGAAGGCACTCTCCTACCGCATCCATATAGGAATCACCCCATGAATCCGTAGCGAGAAGTCCTTGCAACCCGTAGAATCCAACCATGACAGAATCACAGCTTATCTCTGCTTGCCAGGCAGAGAATATTAGTGGTTCTTCCGTGTATGAAAATCCACGGTCTTCAATGCTCCATCTCGATCATCTTCTGATATCTTCACGTATTTGTTGGTCGGAATGGTTTTCGAATATAAATTCGATCCCGGTCTTTCCATACCAACAATCGTATTGGACAGATTTGATAGTCGGTGTTTTAACTATCAAAATATACAGTGTTTCAATCATGACACTCCAATGAGTTCACTGGTTCAGTATTCAGCATCACTTGGCCTTTAACAAACTGATTTACTTTTGTTAAAGTAAAACTTCTAACTCTTTAATATTCAAAAATATGATATTTGAATAACTCTAATTTTGATTTAACTCTAATCGATTAACTAATATTCGACTTAACTCCATTCGCTTGACTCTAGATCGCAGCGATCACAATGGTTACGCCTGATTCCCTCAGGAAACATCCGACCTTCGTAGGCTATCTGCAGCCTTGCGAATTACGCTAGCAGTCGTATGAAATGGCAACTCGGCCGAATAATTATGTTTGGCTAATTCTATCTCGAATAACTATATTCAATTTCCCACTTAATTCTTCCGTCAAATCTTCTTTTAAATTCGGAAATCCATTAGTTTTAACAAAGAAATTTATAACACATATGTTATAACAATAGCGTTATAATTACTATTTAGATTTACAAAACAACAACGCTATAATCGCTGTTTAGGGTTACAACCCACTTACTATAGCAAAAGCGCTACAATCGCTATATTAGATTTACAAAACATATATTATAACAACATCGCTAAAATCGCTGTTTAGATTTTCAAAACATATCCACTAACGTCTCTTACGATTACCAACTAATACTATCTTCAGATAATCCCGATGTTGTTCAAGTTGGGATATTTTGATTACCTCTCAGACCTTGATCAACAGCGTTTTATATCTTCAGATAAATAATAGTTGTAATCACAACCCAATATTCTATTCAAATCTCAAAACCAATTCCATTTCAACTCGGGTTTGGTTATACCATCCCATGACCTAGTTCCTTAACCCAATTTCACCTTTACCAATCTTCCTTCAAATATATTTAACCATTTCCCACTTTTGAGATCTTATTTCAAAACTCCCTTGTTACTTGATCTCATTTTCAAATAACGTTAATTAAATATTAACGATTTACACTTTGAAACTCATTTATATATTCTGGTTTATCTTTAACCCTTTTTAAAACCTTATCTAAATTTAAACGATATTTAACCCAAAAACACATTAATTTGATAATCAATTCAAATTCAAAATGGTCGATTTAATTCACTCAAACTTGATTATCTCGTTAGCCGATTCCAAATAAATTTTCACTTTAAATTAATTAATTAAATAATTAATTTAAATAATTCCATAAATTTCTTCTTCACACAAACAATTACCAAAGTGTAACTATGCGACCTTATTTCTCATCTTGTACTTACAAATCAGTCTAACATCGGCATTTATTCTATAAGATAAATTTTTAACAAATAAAAATCTTAAATAAATAAAATATTTATTTATTACCCTTTTATAACTTTTATTCAAAATAATATATTCAAAAACCACTCCAGTTATAAAATAAATTTTATAACTTCATCTTTTTCAGTTCACCTGACTGTGAATCAATATTCATGACACGATTGATTTTATAGGCCATACGCTGCCAAATACCCAACCAATATCACCCATTGGTTTAAACCAAACAGATGTTGAATATTAAAAATCAACAATCAATTCAAAAAATACAAACAGGGCAGTTCATATATGAGAATATGAAAATAAATAATATATTTGAGGAATCCGGTTGGATCCCTCCAACCTGTTATTTCCTGAAATCACAACGGTTTTCTCAAAACATATCATTTAGTTTCAACCAATTCACACGCAATTCAAACAATTCAACCATTTTAAACACGTATATAAATAAACGTGACCAACCAAGGTGAGTTACCTTTATTGGAACCAATCGTTAAAAATAACGATTTGGTATTTCACTAAAATTAAACACAGTTTAATTTCATCAGTTAAATCAACCAACAAATGTATAACTAGCAAACAGGCAATCATCAGCAAACAAAATAAAAACCCAATTTATATTAAAATATAAATGGGAAAAACTGAGTGAGTTTAACTCACCTTGAGTTGCGTTGCTATAACAACAACCGATTTGATTAAATTAAACTTGCGTTTAATTTAACTGGGATTTTCAGCTGCGTTCCACTTCGTCCGTTTCTGTTCCAGGATGTAGATCTCATTCATACAGTCCCGGCACCACTTGTTGTGTTCCATTCTGATCACGTAATACAAAGTTTTACAATAATATAAGTATATATTTTAAATGTAGATCGAATAAATTCCTAATTAACAATTATTTTAATTAATTACTTTTAATATCATGAGGTTTATAGGCTGAAAGGCTCCCATTGTCTATGTTCATTTTGTTCGAACCTGATTACCGTATTTCCTCCGTTGCTTCTGTTCCTCCATACTGAAATCATTCAGCACGTTCAAAACTTTACCAAGCCCTCTACTTTGCCTTGGAAATTAGTTGGTCTGAATACTCCTCTTATGTTCTTCGTTGATTCCAATTCATTTCTTTTTTTCTTTTTCTAAATCATGGATGGAATAATCATGTTGACAGGGTCCAAACCCTTTCTACTATTCCACCTTCTCTGGTTTATTGTGTCCAAGGACCAAAGAGCCTGTAACTAGCATCACGTTTTATAATGATTATTAGTTTACTTTAATAAATGTTTAATTTACTGATTAATAGAATTTAATTACTCTTACTAAGGCTGGACCATTTCGGTCTCCTTTCTGTTGTGTTTCGATGCCCAGGATATCCTTTACGTTGTCCTTGTCCACCCATATTGTTTCGATTCCATTTTTCACTGATCCCATCATTTGCTCTTTGTTTGCCAAATTCCCAGAACAAGTCACGAAATCGTTCCCAGGCATCCACCCTTCGCCCAAAACCTCTCCCTGATCTCCTTTCTGGAACATCGTTGCAACTCTTCGCCATCGCGCCAAACTCCACCCCCGAACTTCATCGGAAAACACCAGCAGGCGCGGCTAGCCGGCGCGGAACCACTCCCCAACTACCTCATAATCGGACTCCACAAACATCGCTTCAGCCACGGCCGCTTGAAGCACCACCCAAACATCGACCAGAGGTCGATCAGCTGCCACAAAAGCGAGTGCCGTGAGGCCCTCTATCATCGCCAGGAACTGTGTTAGACTCGGCCATCTCCTCTTCTCAAAAACGAGTTCGAACTTGATACCTCTCTCCTTCGATTCTGGTCAGATCAGCCCTCTAAAATTCATCTTAACCGGCCAGTAGAAAGATCTCAACGAGCTGATGGTCTTTGTAATTAGAAGAGTCAGAATTCGATTGATAGATTTTGAGAAATATTGGAGTTTTTTTTTGTGGAAGAGAGTACGGGTATTCTCGTTCGTTCATTATTAGATGGCGGCGGACTAAAATTAGGTTTTGACGCAAATGATAAGGGTATTTATAGTATGGTGTTTTAAATAAAATATTATTTACGAAACTTACGGCTAAAGTAGTTGATTAAAACCCCTATAAACGATCTCTGTCTTCTGATAAAAAGGCTAATCTTGGTGTAAAAAGATATTCCGGATCCAATGGGACAAGTTTCGTCGAAATCCGAGGTCGTATGAAAAAATTTCCTATATAAAACCAGAAATAAACACGCATTTTATTTTTCTCCGATCACCAGATAAATCAAATCAACTTGAAACTTTCAAATCCTTAAATAATTTGTTGATACGAACCTAACGGCACTAGTTTCGTCGCATTCTGAGACTGTTTGCCCGATAGGCTGTTTTTACCCCGAACCGCCCTACCCTTTTTAACGCCAAATTTCTCGATCTCTAAAAGTAACAAACTATGTACCTATCCTGACTCTAACCGACGATACGAACTCAACGGAACTGGTTTCGTGGCCTAATTCGATCGTTTGCTCAAGTTACACTCTAATATCCCTTTATTTATTTAAATACGTGCTATAGAAAATGAACGGGCGTTTATGGTTACCGTGGTCATATACAACATCGGTTTTCCATGCCATTTAACACCATACAATAATTTAATGCCACGGTCCCAATGAAACTGATTTCGTCGAAATCTGAGACCATTTGCAAAATGGCCATTTTAAAGGCCGATATTTAAATAACGATTTCCACAGCGACTATTTCAAATTTTGATTTGGCCATAACTATCAAACTATAACACGAAATCTAGATTTTTCTCTTTCATATGAAAATTATTGTCAATACGGTTCCAACGTTTCTTGTTTCACAGAAATCCGACTTATATCGAATCCTGTATTCTCAGTTGAAGTTAAAAATTCAAATTTACGAACTACACGCCATTTTCAAGCTCGAATTTTTATTATATATAAATTATAACGTTCAACTTCATTTCAATAACGAATTAAATATTAAATTCCATTAATATTCCCAATATAATATTTAAAATAAATAAATTAAATTAAATATTTGACGGCCAAAAACACGGGTCGTTACATTCTTCCCCCCTTAAAATAATTTCGTCCTCGAAATTGCTAAGGTAAGAAAGAACGTTATAAACTCACTAACTTTCAAATCCAATTTATTTTTAAATTAGAAACCAATTCAATATTGTGAATAAATATTTTCAAAAATATCGAAAATTTTCTAACACTTCAAATTTACGAAAAATTTCGCCAGCACCTCCTCTGTACGGCACAATCGGTACAACTCCAACTCGCCTTTCTAGGCCTTCTCCAATTCAAAAGAAAATAAAACAGCCAAGCGGCTTGCCAAACAGGCTCATAATCACCACTCCCATATAAAGTAAACGTGTACCTTTTTGTCGGGCATATCATTATATCCCTCCCATATGCTGCCTGTCAGCATATACAACTGCATTTCCCAAACGAAATTCCTCAAACCAAATCGTTCACGCGTCCCAGCCAAATCTCATTCTTAACTCAATTTCCATCCATTACCAATTCCAACTCTTGACTTACCAGTCCAATATCATTTCATATTCCTGTCTCCCAATTCCAAATCTGATTCCACTTGATATATTATATCCCGATTTAATTCCCAATTAATTTGTTTCAATTCAATTCATATTTGCTTTCCCAAATTTCTATTTAATTTTGTATTTGTTCAACAATTTCCCTGGGAGTTTTTAAATAGTTCAAACCTTTCAAAAATCAAATAATCTTTTTCAGGATTCAAACAACTTGTCTTTCTCAAAGCAATTCAAAATCAAATCTTTGGTAGTAATCCATCACTTGCTACTCGAAAATGAACAATGATGATGTGGCCAGCATCCTCAGAGTTATTTCCCAGCTATCAAAGTGAGTTCAATACTATATCACTTATTAAAACCATATTTAAATCTTTTCATTTTGAAATCTATTTCAAAATAAAATTCACGATGCTTGTAAACAATTTAAAATCTCCCAGGATCTTAAAATTCCCATATATTCAATCCAGGTTTATTTGCAAATTCCTTCCCCATTTTTGGGGAATTTTAATTCAAATTCTGATTCTAAATTTCAGATTTAATAAATCTGCTTCATATTATACGAATTCCAATTGCTTATTTGTATAACCACTTTAATTGTAACCAACCAACACATCCAATATACTATAATACTTCAATATTAATCATTCTTTTATATGAAAATATAATTTGGGTAAAATTATTTCATTTACCCTCTTTCAAAACATACTGTGTCGGTTTATCGTACTTGAGTGTTTAGAAACCCCTATCGATACAGTGGATCAAACTGATCGACCAGAACTCATAAACAACTCAAACAAATAAATCTCCACAATATAAAACAATTTTTATATAAAATCTACAAATACGTTCACTCGTATATATACAGTCAAACTCAATCTATGGTATTGCTAACCCCATCTCTACTGAGTCACGCCACAGAGCCAAGGTAATCACTTAACCTTCAGCTCTGATACCACTGTAACGAACCGGGATTTTCGACTCCGAAAATCAACATCAAACTACCATGTTGACCATTCAGACATCGAACATTCCAGATCATTAATAGAAAGAAGTTAGAGGGTGAGATAAGAAAGAAAGAAATATTAGAATAGAAGAAGAAGAAACACCACACACAGAGTCTCACATCGCAGCGGAACAAAATATAATACAGAAATAATCTTTATTGAAAGCTTTAAAATACTTACAGTATCAGAGTACATCATACCATGGGACAGTTATAATAGCCTGTTCCCATATACAACACACAGCGGAATAGTAGTAATATCATACGTCTGGACTCTTCCAGCTCGTCCCTTCATAGCAGTCGATAACCTGAACCTGTACAACCCGGCCTAACCCGAGCATTTACAAAACACCGGGTCAGTCTGGTGAACCAGAGTGAGATAAACTCGCACAGTATTTGGGTGAGCATCCAACTTGATTTTTAGAGTTCAAAAACCTTTTCGAAGAAAAGGATAATCGTAAGACCAAATCCACACATAAACACGGACGGTTTTTACCTTACGATAACCCAAAACAGTTTGAAACCAATATCTTTTCTGATATTATAATAATGTCTAAATACAAGTAAATAACAATCTAGTGGAACGCTTGCATCTCACGCTCCACATATATAGTATACAATCAAAACTGCAGGCGCTTATTGGAGATTGGATTCCAACTATGACAAGGTATGGGACCACCTGCCGATAGTGTATCTCTAGAGATGAATACACTGGGCTCAACAAGAACGTCTTGCATCCCGACCCTCACATGACCGACCACCCATTTCGCTTGAGAGTATCGAATGTATATCACCGACGGTTGGGATCAGCAACCGTCTCCCGACAAGGGACAACATCGAAACATAGATTTAAGAAACAAATAGGACTTCCTCTAGATAGGTGCTTATACACCCTAATGGGAGCGACCCACATAGCCATGCTGCCTGCCCGATTTTTGTCATTTCCCGGTTGATGAGGCTTGAGGTCTATTTTCTCTTGATCATCTGGTCGCCATTCACTTTGAATGCCAGATCGTCAGATCCGTCAGATATCACTAATTGACGTCCCCAAAAATACTCTAGCTGGAAGCTAAGAGAGCGGCAATTTCTCCGCCAACAACTATAGCACGTTTGAAGAAATCAACGTGCGTGATCCTTTGGAAATACTCTGTCAGACATCCGTCCATACAGGTCATCCAGGAACAGGATGAACCGAAGGCACTCTCCTACCGCATCCATATAGGAATCACCCCATGAATCAGTAGCGAGAAGTCCTTGCAACCCGTAGAATCCAACCATGACAGAATCACAACTTATCTCTGCTTGCCAGGCAGAGAATATTAGTGGTTCTTCCGTGTATGAAAATCCACGGTCTTCAATGCTCCATCTCGATCATCTTCTGATATCTTCACGTATTTATTGGTCGGAATGGTTTTCGAATATAAATTCGATCCCGGTCTTTCCATACCAACAATCGTATTGGACAGATTTGATAGTCGGTGTTTTAACTATCAAAATATACAGTGTTTCAATCATGACACTCCAATGAGTTCACTGGTTCAGTATTAAGCATCACATGGCCTTTAACAAACTGATTTACGTTTGTTAAAGTAAAACTTCTAACTCTTTAATATTCAAAAATATGATATTTGAATAACTCTAATTTTGATTTAACTCTAATCGATTAACTAATATTCGACTTAACTCCATTCGCTTGACTCTAGATCGCAGCGATTACAATGGTTACGCCTGATTCCCTCAGGAAACATCCGACCTTCGTAGGCTATCTGCAGCCCTACGAATTACGCTAGCAGTCGTACGAAATGGCAACTCGGCCGAATAATTATGTTTGGCTAATTCTATCTCGAATAACTATATTCAATTTCCCACTTAATTCTTCCTTCAAATCTTCTTTTAAATTCGGAAATCCATTAGTTTTAACAAAGAAATTTATAACACATATGTTATAACAATAGCGTTATAATTACTATTTAGATTTACAAAACAACAGCGCTATAATCGCTGTTTAGGGTTACAACCCATTTACTATAGCAAAAGCGCTACAATCGCTATATTAGATTTACAAAACATATATTATAACAACAACGCTAAAATCGCTGTTTAGATTTTCAAAACATATCCACTAACGTCTCTTACGATTACCAACTAATACTATCTTCAGACAATCCCGATGTTGTTCAAGTTGGGATATTTTGATTACCTCTCAGACCTTGATCAACAGCGTTTTATATCTTCAGATAAATAATAGTTGTAATCACAACCCAATATTCTATTCAAATCTCAAAACCAATTCCATTTCAACTCGGGTTTGGTTATACCATCCCATGACCTAGTTCCTTAACCCAATTTCACCTTTACCAATCTTCCTTCAAATATATTTAACCATTTCCCACTTTTGAAATCTCATTTCAAAACTCCCTTGTTACTTGATCTCATTTTCGAATAACGTTAATTAAATATTAACGATTTACACTTTGAAACTCATTTATATATTCTGGTTTATCTTAAACCCTTTTTAAAACCTTATCTAAATTTAAACGATATTTAACCCAAAAACACATTAATTTGATAATCAATTCAAATTCAAAATGGTCGATTTAATTCACTCAAACTTGATTATCTCGTTAGCCGATTCCAAATAAATTTTCACTTTAAATTAATTAATTAAATAATTAATTTAAATAATTCCATAAATTTCTTCTTCACCAAAAACAATTACCAAAGTGTAACTATGCGACCTTATTTCTCATCTTGTACTTACAAATCAGTCTAACATCAGCATTTATTCTATAAGATAAATTTTTAACAAATAAAAATCTTAAATAAATAAAATATTTATTTATTACCCTTTTATAACTTTTATTCAAAATAATATATTCAAAAACCACTCCAGTTATAAAATAAATTTTATAACTTCATCTTTTTCAGTTCACCTGACTGTGAATCAATATTCATGACACGATTGATTTTATAGGCCATACGCTGCCAAATACCCAACCAATATCACCCATTGGTTTAAACCAAACAGATGTTGAATATTAAAAATCAACAATAATTTCAAACAATACAAACAGGACAGTTCATATATGAGAATATGAAAATAAATAATATATTTGAGGAATCCGGTTGGATCCCTCCAACCTGTTCTTTCCTGAAATCACAACGGTTTTCTCAAAACATATCATTTAGTTTCAACCAATTCACACGCAATTCAAACAATTCAACCATTTTAAACACGTATATAAATAAACGTGAACAACCAAGGTGAGTTACCTTTATTGGAACCAATCGTTAAAAATAACGATTTGGTATTTCACTGAAATTAAACACAGTTTAATTTCATCAGTTAAATCAACCAACAAATGTATAACTAGCAAACAGGCAATCATCAGCAAACAAAATAAAAACCCAATTTATATTAAAATATAAATGGGAAAAACTGAGTGAGTTTAACTCACCTTGAGTTGCGTTGCTATAACAACAACCGATTTGATTAAATTAAACTTGCGTTTAATTTAACTGGGATTTTCAGCGGCGTTCCACTTCGTCCGTTTCTGTTCCAGGATGTAGATCTCATTCATACAGTCCCGGCACCACTTGTTGTGTTCCATTCTGATCACGTAATACAAAGTTTTACAATAATATAAGTATATGTTTTAAATGTAGATCGAATAAATTCCTAATTAACAATTATTTTAATTAATTACTTTTAATATCATGAGGTTTATAGGCTGAAAGGCTCCCATCAACTATGTTCATTTTGTTCGAACCTGATTACCGTATTTCCTCCGTTGCTTCTGTTCCTCCATACTGAAATCATTCAGCTCATTCAAAACTTTACCAAGCCCTCTACTTTGCCTTGGAAATTAATTGGTCTGAATACTCCTCTTATGTTCTTCGTTGATTCCAATTCATTTCTTTTTTTCTTTTTCTAAATCATGGATGGAATAATCATGTTGACAGGGTCCAAACCCTTTCTACTATTCCACCTTCTCTGGTTCATTGTGTCCAAGGACCAAAGAGCCTGTAACTAGCATCACGTTTTATAATGATTATTAGTTTACTTTAATAAATCTTTAATTTACTGATTAATAGAATTTAATTACTCTTACTAAGGCTGGACCATTTCGGTCTCCTTTCTGTTGTGTTTCGATGCCCAGGATATCCTTTACGTTGTCCTTGTCCACCCCTTTTGTTTCAATTCCATTTTTCACTGATCCCATCATTTGCTCTTTGTTTGCCAAATTCCCAGAACAAGTCACGAAATCGTTCCCAGGCATCCACCCTTCGCCGAAAACCTCTCCCGGATCTCCTTTCTGGAACATCGTTGCAACTCTTCGCCATCGCGCCAAACTCCACCCTCAAACTTCATCGGAAAACACCAGCAGGCGCGGCTAGCCGGCGCGGACCCACTCCCCAACTACCTCATAATCGGACTCCACAAACATCACTTCAGCCACGGCCGCTTGAAGCACCACCCAAACATCGACCAGAGGTCGATCAGCTGCCACAAAAGCGAGTGCCGTGAGCCCCTCTATCGTCGCCAGGAACTGTGTTAGACTCGGCCATCTCCTCTTCTCAAAAACGAGTTCGAACTTGATACCTCTCTCCTTCGATTCTGGTCAGATCAGCCCTCTAAAATTCATCTTAACCGGCCAGTAGAAAGATCTCAATGAGCTGATGGTCTTTGTAATTAGAAGAGTCAGAATTCGATTGATAGATTTTGAGAAATAGTGGAGTTTTTTTTTGTGGAAGAGAGTACGGGTATTCTCGTTCGTTCATTATTAGATGGCGGCGGACTATAATTAGGTTTTGACGCAAATGATAAGGGTATTTATAGTGTGGTGTTTTAAATAAAATATTATTTACGAAACTTACGGCTAAAGTAGTTGATTAAAACCCCTATAAACGATCTCTGTCTTCGGATAAAAAGGCTAATCTTGGTGTAAAAAGATATTCCGGATCCAATGGGACAAGTTTCGTCGAAATCCGAGGTCGTATGAAAAAATTTCCTTTATAAAACCAGAAATAAACACGCATTTTATTTTTCTCCGATCACCAGATAAATCAAATCAACTTGAAACTTTCAAATCCTTAAATAATTTGTTGATACGAACCTAACGGCACTAGTTTCGTCGCATTCTGAGACTGTTTGCCCGATAGGCTGTTTTTACCCCGAACCGCCCTACCCTTTTTAACGCTAAATTTCTCGATCTCTAAAAGTAATAAACTATGTACCTATCCTGACTCTAACCGACGATACGAACTCAACGGAACTGGTTTCGTGGCCTAATTCGATCGTCTGCTCAAGTTACACTCTAATATCCCTTTATTTATTTAAATACGTGCTATAGAAAATGAACGGGCGTTTATGGTTACCGTGGTCATATACAACATCGGTTTTCCATGCCATTTAACACCATACAATAATTTAATGCTACGGTCCTAATGAAACTGATTTCGTCGAAATCTGAGACCATTTGCAAAATGGCCATTTTAAAGGCCGATATTTAAATAACGATTTCCACAGCGACTATTTCAAATTTTGATTTGGCCATAACTATCAAACTATAACACGAAATCTAGATTTTTCTCTTTCATATGAAAATTACCGTCAATACGGTTCCAACGTTACTTATTTCACAGAAATCCGACTTATATCGAATCCTGTATTCTCAGTTGAAGTTAAAAATTCAAATTTACGAACTACACGCCATTTTCAAGCTCGAATTTTTATTATATATAAATTATAACGTTCAACTTCATTTCAATAACGAATTAAATATTAAATTCCATTAATATTCCCAATATAATATTTAAAATAAATAAATTAAATTAAATATTTGACGGCCAAAAACACGGGTCGTTACAAAATGAGTAGCATGAAGAATTTTATTAGTAATATGAAGCATGTCTAAAACAATATCGGGTAAAAACAACAACTATTGGCGTGTACACAACAACACTTTTTTTCAATTATATATACATACACACATATACATTCATAGCTTAAATATGTATATATATCGTGTAGATGTACATTTGATTTGAATTCAAATTTAATTCACTATAATTGGGTTTTTGTAGTTTATACCATAAGGGGATAGAAAAGAGGTCTTAGGAGTTGGAAGTAACATGTGAGAGTAGTGGAAAATTGTTCCCCTATATAAACAACGCAACCTAAATAGTTTTGGTTCATACCTTCTCCTATCTTAGGCCTTTATTTATATTTTCCTCCTTTATCTTAGTCGATATCCATTCAGCCTTAAAACATTAAGCAAATCAAGTCAAATTTTGATATGCCAAAACCACAACTTCAGATAGGGATCTAGGAGATATACGGGACTTTAAAAATTGACTACGTCTCAATCTAATTTAGCTCACGTATTATTATTATATACTATTTAAATTCATTCTTGTATACATTAACTATCATTCTTTAGTTATAATTTAATATACTAATCTAATAGTAAGTTAAATGGATTCATTCAGTTTAACATGATAATATAAACAAAATATGAATGTTATTTTTGTTTTAGTATATAATAATTCTAAATTAACAAAAAAATATCTTGAAATTGAAAGATATATTTTCATTAAATTTTAAATTATTAATTTGAACTTTAAAATTATAAATTATGGTATATAAAAAATTAAAATAATATATATAACACTAAATATAACCTTGCAAGCCCTACAATTTAAAAATTATTAGCCCATATTATTTTTTCATATATTTAATAATATAATTAAAAGGGTACTTTATTTTAATGTGTGTGTGTATATATTATTTGTATAAAAAATATTTTTGAACATGTAACAACCCTGTTTTCCTCGCTGTATAAATTAATTAATTTAATAAAATAGAAATATTTGGATTCAGGCTGTCATAATTATATTTTAAAAATAAGATTTTAGATGGTTAAATTGTATTTAATAAATGATTTCGATTTGATAAACTGAATAACTAATTGATACTTGTTGGATGATTTAATAGCGTTAAATAAATTGTTTTCGTTAACGATAAAAATCGTCAACACCCGATCTAGACTTGACAATGCATATGTATTGAGATTTAATGATTAATCCAAAGAATGTTGAAATGCAATTTGGTCTCAACAAGCCTAACTTGCTCTGTCGTTTCCTAGGCATCAAGACCTCAAGTCCAAAGATTAATTACTCCTCCTTCAAAGAGGTGAGTATCACATTTACGAGACTTCGAGACCAATAGTGACCTTGGGACAAGGACGTTATGGGTTACCGAAGGTTAAGTTCCCTACAACAATAGTCATCCTTAGATTCAAGATAGAATAATATACATTTTGTTGAGAGAAAATAGGCTAGTGTTTCACAACAATAAGGTTGTCAACATGTTATAACACTTAACGACTTAGGTGATACTTCCACATCGAACCGGTCTAGAAAAGGCTTTTATTGTGTTAGTTATCAAGTTGCAAGCTTACCACAGGTTCCCTTCATATGTTGTGTTTCATTAGACTTATTATGAAAGAGTTAAGTCACATATAGAGGATCGAAAGGAGAGATTCCATGGTTTCACCCAAAGTCTTTCCTCTTACGAAATAGTTGTGATTATCCCTTTCATGAAGAAGGTTAACGTTAACTCCATGTTTGATCAATACAAACACAATATGGTTATCGAATCGAGAAATATTTAAGTCTCGGACTTCTCCTTTTTATTTATTTTGAGTATATTACAAGAATTGAAGAGATCTCCAATTTGATTGAGAAATTAGGGTTTGCTGTCAAAGAAAAGAGTTCAAGGTTGTAGAATGATAACTCAGCCTAAAAATGTGACCCCTGGGGTCTTATTTATAGACAATATATGCCCACTTTTGTTATCAACATAACAGAAGCCCCTTTCGGCTGTGGTAACAGGGTGTTAGTCGCTTTTGTGCCTTTCGGCTCTGGCAACATGGTTTCGGCCGCCTTTCCTTCTTTTATGAGCATTGTTATTGGGTCCAATCCTACTTTCGGAGCATCGGTCTCGGCTATATGCTTTCAGTTTCGGTTGTAAGTCTTCTTGGAATTGCCCTTATGCTTTCGATTCTTGTATCTTCAGAACCTTCATTCCTTTCGGTATTGACACCAAGAAAGTTAGTGTGGATAACACTTCTTATTATGAGGTTCAATTTACTTTCTGTGTCCTTTATTATCGGCCTTCAGACGTCGTATCCCCTGATTCTGGCATCATTTCTCCTTCGAGCCTTCTTTACCTTGGCCTCTTTGTTTCGGAAATGAATGCTTGGTGTTGGCTTGTCTCTCAAAGTGGACTCTCTATTTTTCCTTCATAACCTTTATGAAGCTTTCAGTATTTCTACCAAGTGGATGTTAGTAGCGATAGCACTCTCATTGGAGCTTCTGCCTTCGTCTAGTCTTGATATTGTACTTTCGGTGTTTGACTTCATCTTTTCATCAATGTCGACAACAAGCCCTTATGATAGCTGTTAGCTCCTTGCTCATTCTTAAGCTAGCAGCTTTGGTTCTTCTTGGGAGGCGTTATGGTTCGGCACCGAAACAAGTGCTGCCGGTTATTTCACCTTGCTTTCGGATATTGGCTTCTGCCTTTTGGGTATTTCCTCTTACTTTTGGACATTAGCTTCCACCTTTTGGATACAGGTTTCTGCATAATATCCCTTCACCCTGGATTGCTTTTGGTGTTGAGATCTGGTATTAACAGTTTTGATACGTATAAAATATGTTGAAGTGTAATTAGTCTTATATGATTGAAACAGATGAGAAATATATTTATTTTGTAAAGGGCGATGGATCACTACATAAAAAATAAAAGAGTATCGAATTAAATGAAATTTTCAATTATCTAGATGTAATATAGCCTGAGATGCTAATCAAATTATGCTAGGTTGAAATCTATTCGAAGATTAAATTTCTAGCTTAATTAACAAAGATTTGAATTGAATTAAAATAAGGACAAAATTATATTGGTTGTAACATCTTACCTCTATTTACATGTTACCTAAGAGTACTACTGAGTAATGTTATTGAGTAGTATAGAGAATGAGAGACACACATGAATATTTTCTTGAACCAATACTGATACATCATATCATATAAACTCTTGTCCCAACATAAACAGTCTACGTACAAAGCAATAAACTTGTGTTGTGCCCAAGGATATAAAAATACATAGTATAAATAATCACAAAGAACATAATCATCATTGTAGTGATAAAAATATAATACACAAACAAACATAAATTTCACCAAACATTAGACCAAAGTACACTTCTCTACACTTCATAACACATACAAAATAGTCCTTAATTCTGTTAACATCCTAATTTATAATTAAGCGTAATAAGAAATCTAGTTATGTCATCCTTGAACATGAAATGTCTTGGAGTATTAAATAAATGAAAAATAGGCTAGACAATATATAATTCAAGCGTGAAAATATAAGAAATATCATAAGGAATAAGATATATATGCACATCGAACAAAGACATCAAATCAAATTAATTTTTAAACATTCACAACGCATCATACATAATCTACAGCACATCAAACATCCAAACATCTATAAGGTAGCATACACCATCATACACATCATATAAGAACATAAATATTCCTTCAAAAATATTAAACCATTCACATTACACGTCCATCTAGCACATCACACATCTACACCTCACACAACTCACATAGCACATAACATGTATCGATCATCAAATTTATTTATTTTATTTAGAAACAATCATTTTATTCTTTATTAATATTTTATTATTTCTACTGTTATTTTACGTAATGTTATTTTGGCTACTTCCAAAATATGAGTCTACATCCGAGCATTGTTATTCTCAAATGCAAAGCACTCATGAAGATTCTATGAGCATCTTCATGAGTCATGAATGACATAATATATTGCCTCTACCATCCTTGCTTCCTCACTTTCATCCTTAACCTCATATCCTCATTCTGAGTTCGTCGCCTTGGCTCGTGCAGCAGGCTGTGATCATGCGACCACGGAGCCATATTGCTGCAACCATGGAGAGAAACCACATGGTTGAGCAAGCTAGCGTGAGTCTAGCAAAATCTTCTGGTCATAACATCATCGCTGGGACTTCATAGAGCTACCTCAGCGTGAGACTAGTAAAAAAATTTGCATGTAACATCAACGTTGGGACTTTGTATACCTTGTTTCACTCAAAACAAAGATAGCAATATTCATACTTTTTAAATAAAATAAGGAGATAATAATATTTACCTCACGTCTTAAGTGAAAAATCTGTAACAACCCGGAAAATCAAAACCAATTTAAAATTTTTATTTTGGCAATTTTAATGAATTTTGAATATTTAAAATGATTTATTTTAAATAATAACGACTAGAAATTTATTTTGAAAAGAATTAGAATGTATGAATTTATTTGAATAGAAGTTTGACCGAATAATTTTAATTATAAAAGGAATTAGAAATGGCGCGGTAGTTTGAAAATTTGATTTCAAATTTCAAATGAATGTACAGGATTCAAAATAAACCGAATTTTAGTGAAACCAAAAATATTTGAATCTATTCGAAAATATCTTTCCAATGAATGTGAAAAATCCAGATTTCATAGCGGGAATAAAAAGTTATGTCCAGTTGAAAATTCAGGATAGTCACTATGGAAAATATAGCCCTTAAAAATAGCCGTTTTGCAAACGACCTCCGTTTTCGACAAAACCACTTTTGCTGGATCCGGGATGTTGAATTATTGCTAGAATCTAAAATTCATAATTTTTGGAATTAATATGTGAGCATGGCAAAGGAAAACGTGTTTTGACAGTTTTAGTCAATTAGGATCGACTAGAAAATGACCATTTTTCAAATGGTCTCCAAATTCGACGAAATTAGTTTTGTTAGGACCGTATCATCAAAACATAGCCAGATTTGTTTTTCTGGAATTTTTGGAGTTCTTATGTGGCCCCGATAAATTAAAATGTACGTTTAAATCGAATATATATGGATTTATATTTTAATTTAAGTGAAACTGGTCGAAATGATTGAACTGGCTTACCGGACATATCCCATTGTGTCCGGAGTAGGGGCATTTGGCTAGAGGCGACAGTTGTTGGGTTTGGTTTGGAGCTCGGAACGATATACAAATGGGGGTTGAATTAAATAATAATATTATATTAATATATATCCTTCTATTGGTTAAAATTAAAAGTCAAAACCCTAGAAAAAAATGTTCCTGGTCAAAGCCGCTTCAAAAAGAAACTGACGGCGGAAATCACGTAGAAATTTGCGTCCACTTTTGATCGATCCACAGCAAATTAAAAAAGGGTTTTAAAGCGAAAATCGGAGAGCTTTTTGTGCTCTTCAAATCAACACCCTATTGATCGATTAATATAAAGAAATCTGTTCGAACTTATAGCTGAAAACCACCGCGTTCGAACACGTTTTTAGGGATTGTCGGGGCTGCAAGCTGCACCGTGTCAGGGGTGGGGGTAGGCGCGCCTGTGGCGCACGCAGGGGTAGCTGCCGATCATCCTCCAGCGCAATAGAGGTGGTGAAATCTAGAACCTATTTCTGAACGAGGGTGGAGCCTGTTTCCTGAAGGTGAATGACGATGGATATAGAGAAAGGTGATCTTTTTTTATATATATTAAAAATCATTATTTTAAAAATCAGTTTTTATAGATATAACATTGCAAGTAAAATATCAATTCTTTTGATATTATAGCATTGTATTTTAAATGTTTAAAAAAAAATTATCTTTGTTTAAAAAGAATATGGTTTCTATAAATAAAAAATATGGTTTATATAAAATAAAATTAGCGTTGTTTTTAAAATATGAATATCTTAGATTTAAAAATATAAATGTTGTTGTTTTAAAAATAGAAATGAAAAAAAAATGGCTTTGTAAATTAAAAATATTATTTTTTATATATATAATAGCCGTATAAAAATATGATTTTTATATATTAAGTAACGGTATAAAAATATGGTTTTTAATATATATACCGCGTGAAACAGATTACGATGGAACGGACTGAAAGCTAAACGGAATCTGAATCGTCCGCTAAAGAATGGCGGAGTGGAACCTAAATGTGAGAAATTCTCACTATTATTTTTGTACAGTTGTTTAAATTATTTTGTAACTGCACATATGAACTGCTCCCCGTCGTCCACAGACCATGGACGACTTTTTTGATTGTATTGTGATGTAGAAATTGATTGTGATTGTCATGTATTATTATTGTTGTATATAAAAATTATTTATATAAAATAAATATATAAATTATTGTGAAATGAAAATAAAATAAATATTCATTTACAAACCGGACGGTTTGTCTATGTACACGTATTTATCTGATATTGATTGGGACGATAAATTTTACAGATCGCCCAACTGCACAAATAATAAACGGTATTTGTTGTTTTGAAAACTCCACAAGGGTATTGGGATGATATTTGACATACACTGAGCCCAATAATTAGTGGTATGTCAATCGATTGGTTGACAGACTGCATAAGCTTTATTTATTTATTTTTAATGCTTATACAGTTGTAAAGTGCACTCTGGATGTTGTTTGAATTTTTAACGATTGTTTATCATTATTGTTATATATATATGATGTTGAAATCCATATAAATAAAATATATGGTAATTGATTGAGTCTGATTCCAGTTCATAATTAACAAATATTTTAAAATAATATTTAGTGAATATTGAAATGTGAAGCCATGTTAAGTAGTTAAACGGCATTTTAACATGAACGGGAATTTTGTCGATTTTATTCATTTTATAATGAATATCAAAAAGTGATTTCAAAATCGGATATTTCGGAAAATATTATCATTTTAATTTTGAAATGATATGGAAAATTAAATTTTGATTTGAATTTGAGAATTGAAATCGATTTGAAGTGAATTTAAAATGAATTGAAATGGAATTGAAATCGATTTGAAATGAATTGAAATGGAATTGAAATGGAATTGAAATTGATTTGAAATGAATTTAAAACGAATTGAAATGGAATTGAAATCGATTTGAAATGAATTTAAAACGAATTTATATTAGAATATTCAATTTGGATTTGAAATGGAATTGGAAATCGTTTTTAAAACGATTTATAAAATTCGTTTTAAACGGAAATCGACGAAATATATAATATATATATTATATATATTATAATGGCCTGAATAGAATGCACCGCGCAGTTGTTGTTCGTGAATTTCGACCATTAATTTCAAATGGACGTTACGGGAGATACGACCGTCGGATTCTCCTAAAACTGGAATCATTGGATTCTTATCGAAAAGAGCTTTCCAATGAATACAAGAGATTTGAAATCTAATTGTTAGATATGGAGATATGTCCAAAACAATTTCATAAAAGGTCGCTATGGATGCAGTTCGGTGGCCGTTATTGGAAACCGACTGTACGGGCGATAATAAAATTATTAAAAATATGGAAAAATTATGCAAAATCATAATAAATGATTTGGAAAGATTTTGGATGAAAAATTCCAGTTTTGAAAAGATAAAAATATATTTTTATCGAAATGGACTAGTTATTAACTAGAAAAATAATTTATTTATTTTTAGAAATAACTAAATTGGATTTGAAATGGTTTTAAAAATAACCAGAATTTCCAATATACGAATTGGAATGGATTTGAATCGAAATTATCTTCGGAATATTTCGATATTGGATTCCGTGATTATATAGACATTGTGGAGGAATTTGGAAGATATATATATATATATCGTTATTCCAATACGATATCCATTGGTTTCAGAATTTGATATTGAATATAGGTCGATATATTTTCTATTCAGAGCCTTGTATTTGATATCAAATTGGATTTTGGGTTTGTCATGAATGATGTCTTCATTAACACTATTCTTAAACCCAGTTGAGAAAAGAAAAAATCTTTTTAATTAAGATTTAGTGAAGTTTTCCAATTAATTAATATTTAATTGGAATGGAATAAAAGAATTGGATTTTTGGGTTTATCGTGAACGGTGTTTTAAATAACACTTGTTCTTTAACCCAATTAACAGTGAAAAATATGATTTGGAATTTATAATCTATTAATTAAGATTTATGGAATTTTCCAAAATAAAGATTTCCAATTTAATATATTAAATTGGAATTGAATGGAGTTCGATTTGGTAATAACCGAAGTGAGTTTCTATGGAGGAAGACTGTTAATACATATGGAAATTAAAGGGCTTTGTCGTTATTCCATTTATGTTATTAGTTGGATACGGAAATTGATATCGATTATATATTGATTTTTTTTTCCGTGAAGATTCCATAATTATTGGAATGTGATTTTGGGTTTATCGTGAACCGTGTTTTAAATGACATTGGTTCTTTAACCTAGTTAAAGTTAAGATTAATTTCTTAGCTTTGAATAATCATTAATATTGATTTTTGGGAAGACTAAAACTAAATGGAGTTTTAATGAATCTTTGATTAGATTGAAAAGTGAATGTGATAATTAAAATTATCAATTCAAGAAAATGATCGAAAATGGAGTACCACCAGTTTTACTCCAGGCGATAACTAAATCTTTAATTTGATTTGAATGCGAAATGGTAATTAATATTTACCGATAACACCGTGGTGTTAGATATGGAGTATTACCAGTTTTGCTCCATGGGATGAATAGGTTGGGATTGGGAAATAAAATAAATGATTACTTCGATGTAGTTCGCTAATCCCGACTAGTTTGGAAAACCTTAATATGGTTTGATATCGAAAGGAAGATTAAAGAATAAATTTAAAAGAATTTATCTTTAATAAAATTAATAGGAACCTTTCCCAAAGGAAAAGAATATTTGAATAAAAGAATATTCTGGATTGGAATGAGGCGTATGATGTGCTGTTATAGCACTTGATTACAAGATACGCGAGTTATTCAGAAAGGCCGGGTTTAACCCATTTTGAATAACTGATACGACGAAAAGTCGTAGAGATTGAAGACGGTGCAAGACCGGCGATCTTCACATTGATTGGATGGGTTGCTACTGATGCTCATTGTAACACCCCATAAATTCTATAACATTAAATTAACAAATTAAAGTATAATTAATTCTAAATGAAAGAATTAAGGGAAAAGGTTTCGCCGTTGCAAACATCTCGGAATTCTGCTTGAGATAGAGTCTGAGTTTGCATAAATCGGACTCTGTATTAAGGAGTTACGACCTCCGGAAGTTTCAGAATTCGATTTAAAATTCAAACAGTTCAAAATCAGTTCAAAATTCGAAAAACAGACCCAAACTGGGCTGGACGGGAAAATTCCCGCCTAGGACCCTGGTCGACCAGGGGGTCGAACTGGGTAACCAGGTCGACCATGTGGTCGACCTGGGGGTCGACCTGCCCAGTCGACCTGGTCAGGCCCTGACTGGCCTGGTCGAGTTTTAGTCGAATTACTGAGTCTTTGTGTGTCACTAGGGCTGATTTGTCACATTCTGGTTGGCTCCTCTCGAAATGAATGGTCTAGATTCATTTATGATCATCTGACGGCTCAAATCAATCTGAAATTCTATATAAACAACTTAAGTCTCCAACCTAAATTCACATAAAAATTAGAGACGGAGCCGCCATGCTTTCGGGAGAAAACTGAGAGGAGCCTCCACTTGTAGAAACTCTTAGAAACGAGCAAAACTAAAGTAAAACAAGATTCAAACAACGTTTATCTACCCAAAAGGAAAGCATTGCAAATTCAAAACTCAGAAACCAGAAAAACAAGATCGTCATTTGTTGTAAGTATAGTGATTTTTCCGATGAGAATAAAATTAAGACTTGATTCGATGTAAAGTGGAAATGGAATTTTACTATTGTATAACGATGATGTTAATTCGTATCTATGTATTGCAATGATTGTATTGTGAATGGTATTGGGATGTTTGTGGTATAATTGACTTGATGTTGGTCCTATTGTACATTTAGAATGAAGGCAACATCACATACAAGTATATGGTTAAAGTTAGGATTTACACCTATATGTTTATATATTAACTTTGTCACATGCTAGTTTGTGTTTGAAGTTATGCCTAGATAAAAATATGTTTAGGCTTATGTTTATGCAAGTTTTAGGTTGTAAAATCCTATCACATATGTGACCAAATGTTAGTTCTATATGTTTATGTGTATATATTAAACCTATGTCATATTGCAAGTTCACACATATTCATATGTTTGTGATTGATTTGCAAGTTCACATATATGTAAGATGATCTAGTCTATGTTGTAAATTCACATACATGTATGTGGTTTAGTCTATGTTGCAAGTTCACACCTATGACATTCATGATGACTATTTTGCAAGTTCACCCCTATTATGTTCATATTGACTATGCCAAATATGCCAAGTTTACACCTATGACATGTTTATGTTAATGGATTCCTTTATGCAAATTTTGTACGCTAAATTACGCTAAGTTTTTAGCCTAATATTATATGTCAAAAATCATGCGAGCGGAAAATTAGGCTAAGATTGTTAGCCTAATATTTAGATGGGGTAACGTTGGGAAAAATTGGTAATTATAGGAAACTTGACATAAATGGGTGAAAAATCCCCTAGGTAATTTATGGCATGAAACGGTATAAATTATAGACCTAAAAATGATGAACTGGGAAAGTGGTCCATAACATTTAATGGTTAATTAATTTACATATAACAAGTAAAAGAGACAAATATGTAAATTTAGAAAATACGAGTATGCTTAACCCGAGGTTGGATTGAGTTGTGATGTAAACCTACCCGGACGTGCCTGGCTGTCGAGTAATCACAACAATACCTATCCAATGTGGGAGGTTAAGGCATTGAGCCCAATAAGGACCCGAGGTTAGACTGAGTTATGGTGTAAACCTGCCCGGACCCGACCGACACATCCAGTAACCGTAACAATATCTGTCTAATGTGAGTGGTTGGTGCTTTAACTAATTAAATCTAAGGACAGACAAGTCGGGATGGTAGGGATAAGTTAACTAAAATACTTAACCAATTCAACATGTTAACTAAACTGATGGGTGGGGTTAGGTTAATACAGACACTTAACCACTTAACATGTTTGACTAGAAAACCGTAGTAACGGGGACCCATTTCAGCAGTAACCTAAGTAGGTATCATGGTACCCTGAAACTAGGCAGGGTGGGGCACGATTACTGGGTTGATTATAAGCGGTCAAAAGCGACGACGGTTGATGCAACAGTGTGGGTTCTAACGGAGTGCAGGCGTGCACACACTTCGGAGCAGACAAACAGGGCACTGGGCATCAGTAGTATAACCTATGTATTCTAGAATTATGTCGGGCCGCCACCATAGGACTTGATATAACCCATGGTGGGACCAGCATAGGTGTCTACAATCATTGGGAGCCGTATGACACATATGATTATGCAAGTAGGAGCCGATCTTTAGAAAAAGGGGATCACTTCACCCTGATCATGGGGTGCTAGTCGGAATAAATACAAGTAGGTGCAGAGATATAGTGCGGGGTGAGATAGTATATTCAGTTCTAAACTACTTTATCTTATGATACTTTCCTATTTCCAGTTTATTCCTGCTATGCTCTTTTTCTTATTCGCATACTGAAGAGTCACTAGACTCACCAGGCTTTATGTTTGACTCTGTTTTTCTTTCGTCTTCTTTTCTTCCGTTCCCCCCCCCAAGGTCCACAAGGAGGAAACAACCTAGCTTAGTCAGACTCTTTGCAAGCTTCAAGATAGTAGATGTATGGTTTGTGCTCCCTTTTATTGGCTTTGGCTTTTGGACACATTCTATGGGGATTTATGCAGTTTTAATTATGTTTTATGCTTCTTTATTCAATAATCAAGACAGAAATGATGTTGTAATGTTTTGAGAAGTTATTGTGAGACAATTATGGAAATGTTTTGTATAAACGCGTATTTATGAAATGAAAGTCTGTTTGTTTTCCGCTGCTTATATTTATGTGTTTACATCTGTATTGTGTTTTATCTATGACTTTTACCTATAAACCTCCACCAAAGTTAAGGCATTCCCTTTGTGAGTGACCTTAACGAAGGTGGGGGTGTTTCACTTGATATCAGAGCATAGGTTTACCAGATCAGATAAAAGTTTTTGAAACTATTTTCAAAAGAGAAGTTTAAAGAAGCATTTTTCAAGAAAATGTGTTGATATTTTAAAAGGCATAATACCCCATAGCCATATGCACTATCTCTCTCTATCCTTCGTTTTGAATCTTTCCTTTTTGTTTTAGCATGTCTGGAGATCTTAACCTTCCAGAAGGAGTACCGATACCTAGCTGGTTCCGAAGGTACCTCGAAGCTAGGGCCAATGATGCGGGCCCAGCAGACATTCCTCCTACCCCTGTGGCAGCGGTTACTCCTCCTCCTCCACCTCGTGGAAATGCTTTCGAAAAATGTGTAGAGACTTTAAGGCTATGGGTGGGAAGGACTTTTATGGAATCGAATCCTTTATGGTAGCAAGGAACTGGCTGAAAGAGACCGAAGATTTGTTCATCATCTTCGAAGTTGACGACAGGAAAAATATACAGCTAGCAGTGTGGTTGCTTAAAGATGAAGCTTTTTATTGGTGGGAGGTCACTAATGCTGAAAGACCAGTGGAAACCTGGGAAGATTTCAGGACGAGGTTTGAGATAAAATTCCTCTCCCAAGCTGAAAGAAGCCTGCAAATGGAGAAGTTCCTAACTCTTAAGCAAGGAAGCATGAAGATCAGGGAGTACGTCAATCAGTTTAATCAGTTGGCCAGATTTGGGCTGGATTTTGTAAATACCCAACACAAGAAGGCTCTTCGCTTCGCTAAAGGTCTGAATGAGCCTCTACACAGCCTTGCTATGACCCATGTATCCACGGAAGAGACTTATGAAAGCTTGGTGGACATGGCATTGCTACACGAGGAAGATAAAGGCAAGAAAGAGGCAAAGGTGGAAGTGCCTCAAGAAAAGAAAGAAGGTTTACAGGCTAAGAAAACAGACTTCAAGAAGGGCGGGAAGAACAACAAATCCCGTGAAACGAGAAGGTGTAATTTCTGTGGCATTGTTGGGCATATAGTGAAAGACTGCAGAAAAAAGAAGGCAAAGATGAATGGTGGTTGTTTCCATTGCGGAGAGATTGGACACATGGCTAAGGACTGCCCAAAGAAGCGGGGACAGGGACAGAGGACTGGATTCACTTCAGGGGGTCAGGTTCACGCATGGTGGCACCTCCACAGGAATGAGGTAGTAATATTTCTGTAGAAAGCTTAGTTTATATCTATGATCATCCACACTCTCTTTGATTCTGGTGCATCACACTCCTTTATTTCATCTGCTTTAGTAGAATCTCTGCACCTAGACACTAGTATGGTAGAAGATCCCTTGGTTGTTTCAAATCCAATTGGGGGCTCAGCTTATTTGTCAATGGTTTGTTTGGATTTGAAAATCTCTATTATAAGTGTTGAATTTAGATGTAGTGCCTTTGTTCTGGGTTTCTCGGGATATGGATTGATCTTAGGCATGGACTGGTTATCCAGTAACGGTGCCATTCTTGATTGTGAGAAGAGAATGGTTAAACTCTTGACTCGGCTCAGTAACACTCTAGAAATTTCTTGTAATCCTTTGAATGCTGTTATGCTTAGTTATCTAGAGTCACTTGATGCTTCTGTTGAGAATTTGCAGTCAGTTAGGGTGGTCCGTGAATATCCGGATATCTTTGAGGAGGTGAAGGGCTTACCTATGATGCGGGAAATAGACTTCCGCATATGTCTTGTTGATAATGCAAAGCCCGTAGCTTTACTTGTTAGACACATGGCTCCAAAGGAGAGAAAGGAGCTCAGTAAGCAGGTTAAAGAGCTTCTCGAGAAGGGGTTCATTAGACGGAGCATTTCGGAATGGGGTGCTCCAGTGGTGTTCGCAACCCAAGCAGATGGTTCGCTTCGCCTTTGCGTTGACTATAGGGAGCTAAACAAGCTGACCAAGAAAAATAGGCACCCTCTTCCCAAAATCGACGATTTGTTTGATCAGCTTATAGGTGCGTCGGTTTTCTCCCAACTTGATCTGGCTACTGGGTTCCATCAGCTAAGAGTAGATGAAGATAGCATTGATAAAACAGCGTTCAAAACCCCAGACGGTTTCTTCGAGTGGCTTGTCATGCCTTTCGGCTTGACGAACGCACCGGCTTATTTCGTAGACCTAATAAGCAGGGTGTTCAGAGAATTCCTCAACAAGTTTGTGGTTGTCTTCGTAGACGATATTTTGATCTTATCAAAGAATGAGGAAGAACATGCTCAGCATTTAAAAGAAATCATGGATACTCTCCGTGCACATCGGCTAAAAGCCAAATTCTCCAAGTGCCACTTTTGGATAGAAGAAGTAAGGTTTCTTGGGCATGTAGTGTCCAAAGAGGGGTTAGCCGTGGACCTCGCAAAAGTAGTTGCAGTGCAAGATTGGAAGGCACCAAGGAACGCAACCGAAGTCCGAAGTTTTCTTGGACTAGCAGGGTTTTACCGTAAGTTCATCAGGGATTTTGCGAAAATCTCAGCTCCACTCACAAGGCTAACAAAGAAGAATCTGGCGTTCGCTTGGGATTTGGATTGTGATATTTCTTTCCAACGCTTGAAAAGGGCTCTTATAACTGCCCCAGTTCTAACTTTGCCTGACGGAAGCAAGATGTTCACAGTATACACGGATGCATGTGGAACGGGACTAGGCGTTGTTCTAATGCAAGAAGGAAGGGTAGTTGCTTATAGTGGAAGACAATTGAAAGTTCATGAAAAGAACTACCCAACCCACGATCTTGAGTTGGCCGCCATCGTCTTTGCACTTAAGTCTTGGCGCCATTATCTCCAAGGTGAGAAGTTCGAATTATACACTGACCATAAATCGTTGAAGTATCTTTTCTCGTAGAAAGATCTTAACTTAAGGCAACAAAGATGGATGGAGTTTCTTGCCTCATGTGATTTTGAGATTTTCTACACTCCTGGCAAGGGCAATGTAGTAGCAGATGCCTTGAGTAGAAAGAAGCTGACACTAAGTCCTCTCTTTATAGAAAGGCAAAGCTTGGAGTATATAGCCAGTTTTAACTTTATGCCCTCCTCTGATTTTGTACCGGGTTTGTCAGCATCTCTTGAAGTGCGCCCTACTCTTTTGGACTCAATAGGGATTGCACAACAAGAAGACCCTCAGCTGGTTGATGTGATTGATAAGCTTATTAGGGGTGAGACTTCTAGTCACCTCAATAAGTACACCATCGATGATAAGGATTGGCTGAGGCGGGTTGGAAGACTATGCGTCCCACAAGCAAGGGAGTTGATAAAGAAGGTTCTCGAGGAAGCACATCATTCCAAGATGACTATACACCCTGGCGGAGATAAGATGTACAAGGATATAAAAAGAACTTTCTTTTGGAGTGGCATGAAGAAGGACGTGGCAGATTTCGTTTCTAAGTGCATGACCTGCCAACAGGTCAAGGAGGAACAGAAGAAGCCTAGAGGACTGCTTCATCCTCTAGAGGTCCCACAATGGAAATGGGATAGCATTTCAATGGACTTCATTGATGGGATGCCTAGGTCAAGAAAGGGCAATACTAGCATTTGGGTAATAGTGGACAGGATCACAAAAAGCGCCCATTTTTACCTGTCAAGAGTAGAAGGACTGCATCATCTCTAGCGTCTCTTTATCTTAAAGAGATAGTTTGACTCCATGGGATACCCTCCAGCATTGTTAGTGACCGAGACCCTATCTTCACAAGCGAGTTTTGGCGGAGTCTGCAAGAAGCTGTAGGCACACAGTTGTGATTGAGCATGACCTATCACCTCCAAACCGATGGCCAGGCGAAAAGGGTGAATAGAGTTTTAGAGGATATTTTGAGACTTTGCGTTCCTGACTTTGGAGGGACATGGGAGGATCATCTTCCTTTGATGGAGTTCGCCTACAACAACAGCTACCAAGCCACCATAGGCATGGCACCCTTCGAAGCCTTGTATGGAAGACTGTGCCTGTAACACCCTGTATATTCTACAACAGTGAAATTAACAAATTAAAGTATAATTAATTTCAAATCAAAGAATTAAGGGAAACGGGATACGCCATTGCGTTCGTCTCGGAATTCTGCTTGAGATAGAGTCCGAGTTTGCATAAAACGGACTCCGTATGAGGGAGATATGACCTCCGGAAGTTTCAGAATTCAGTTTAAAATTCAAACAGACAGAAACAGTTCAGAACGAGTTCAAGTTTTAGAAAAATCGGACCCAGATTGGGCTAGGCTGGAATTTTCCCGCCCAAGGCACCCAGGTCGACTGGGTAGTCGACCTGGGCCACCCAGGTCGACGGGGTAGTCGACCTGGGGCACCCAGGTCGACTGGGTAGTCGACCTGGGGGTCGACTGGGTAGTCGACCTGGCCCCTGAGCCAGGTCGAACCCAGCCCCTCATGGCTGGCCTGGTCTGTTGTTGGCCAAATTTCTGAGCTTTGTCTTGTCACTAGGGCTAGGTGTCAGCTCCTGATTGGTTTCTCTATGAAACGAACGGCTAATATTAATCTAAGCTCCATCGACGGCTCTAATCAATTCACAAACTCTATAAAAGGACCTAAGACTCCACCTAATTCACACAAATAAAAATGAGAATGAGACCGTCATGCTGCTCAAGAAAGACTAGGAGTAGCCGTCAAAATTGAGAGACGATTAGGAGTCGACTCAAAAGCTTAAAGCAACGACAATTAAATCAAAACAACGCCTACAAACAAAGGATAGCATCTCCAAATTCAGAATTCAGAATCCTGAATTGAAGATTCGTCATACGTTGTAAGTAGAGTGCTATTCCGATGTGAATGAATAATTGAGTTTTGATTTGTGTAAAATGAGAAATGGAATGGTACTGAATTTGTGGTGATGATTATGTATAATTGTATGTTGCTATGATTCTAATTATGAATAGATTTGGGATGTTGTGGTATAATGATGTTAGACCTATTGGATATTTACAAGTATATGATTCATGTTGAAAGTTAACGACTATATGTTTGTGCTAGTTTATTACAACAAAGTTGAGATTCATGCAAGTATATGACTCACTATTATGCCAACATGATTTTAGATCCTTCTATGTATATTTCTATGATCATGTTTAGTGTCGTTGGATCCATTTGGGTATTATGATTCATATGAATTTATGTTGAAATAGGAACTATGATTCTAGTGAAAAAAAAGATATACTTTTGTATTAGTGGCAAAAGTAAGCATCTTTGTGAACTTGTGTTGACTCTATGAACATGACTAGATTGCGTTTGGTGTTATGCCTAATTGTAAATATGTTTTAGGCCTATGTTGTTATCAAAATCATATGATAATATATGCGACACATAATTAAGTTAGATTCACATTTTAAATGCAAGTTTACATGACTAGATTTAAAACCATGATTCATGTTTAGGTATGTTTTATGTTAAGATTATATGCTATTACAATGCAAGTTCACAAGTGCCTAATTTATGTTAATTAGATCGTTATGTTGCAAGTTCATGCGTTCACACACCCCTTTTGATGTTACTTAGAATATATAAACACCATGTTCTAAGCCTCCCCTTTTTCATGTGGCTAAATTGGGCTTAAATGTTAAACCCAACATATGTTATATTATAGCGAACGTATAAAACGGGGGTAATGACGTTGGGTTAAAAATATAAAACATATGTGTTGGCATGTTTGACGCATGCCAACGACCTTGAGAACATTTAAGTGGTATAAATTAATTTTACCCAATAAAGATGAATTTGAATAATGGGCTGCAAATATTTACATATAAAAAGAAAAGGGACAAAATATGTAACTTAGAAAATACGATGTGTTTAACCCGAGGTTGGATTGAGTTATGACATAAACCTACCCGGAACCGCCCGACTGTCCAGTAGTCACAACAATACCTATCCAATGTGGGTGGTTAAACATTGAGCCCAATAAAGACCCGAGGTTAGACTGAGTTGTGACGTAAGACTGCCCGGACCCAACCGGCAACAGGCAGTCACAACAATACCTGTCTAATATGAGTGGTTGAGGCTTTAATAAGACAATTAAGGCTGAGTCAGAATTGATAGGATTAAGTAAATTGAATTAATGCTTAATCAAATTGAACATGCTAAACTATACAGACTGGTTGGGGGTTAGGGTTACAAAACACTTAACCAACTTAGCATGTTGGCTAGAAATAGAAAACCTAGTAGCGGGGGACCCTTTTCAAAAGTAACCCTACAAGGTGTATCAGGATACCCTGAACTAGGCAGGGTGGGGCACGATTACTGGGCTAACTGTAAGAGGTCAAATCGACGGCGGTGGTGCAGCAGTGTAGGTTCTAATGGGGTGCGGGCGTGCACACACTCCGACGTAGAAAAATTTGGCACTGGGCACCAGTAGTATACCTGTGCATTCTAGAATTGTGTCGGGCCGCCACCATGGGACTTGATACACCCCATGGTTGGACCAACACAGGTAGCTACAACATCGGGGGCCGTAAGACACATGTAACTATGCGAGTAGGAGCCGATCATTAGAAATGGATCACTTCACCCTGATTATGGGGTGCCTGTTGGGAACTAGTTTATAGGGGTGCAAAGATTAGTATGGGGTACGATAGTACATTCGACTCTAGACAACTTAACTTAGTTTATGGTGCTTCTCCATTTCCAGTTCGTACTTATCATGCTCATTTCTTTATTCATAGACTGAATAGTCCTAGACTTACTCAGGCTTTATGTCTGACTCTACTTTTCTTTCGTCTTCTTTTCTTTCATTCCCCCCCCCAGGTCCACAGGGAGGGAATACCGCAGCTTGACCAGTTTTCACATCCATCTTGAAGAGAAAGAATGTATTGCTTGGATCTCTTTCGTTTTGGACTATGGCTTTGGAAAGCAATTATGGGGACTTATGCAGTTTACTTATGTTTTTATGCTTCTTTAAGTTACGAAATCAAGACAATTATGAAAATGTAATGTTTTTGGAAGTACTGTAAGACAATTAAGGCATGGTTTGTGTAACACGTATTTTGATGAAATAAAAGTTGCTGTTGTTTTTCGCTGTTCAAAAATATGTGTATTTATATCTGTCTTGTGTATCTGTGACTTATACTTATAAACCTCCACCAAAATTAGGGCATTCCCTTTGAGAGTGACCCTAACGGAGGTGGGGTGTTTCACTTGGTATCAGAGCATAGGTTTACCATATAAGATACAAAGTTTTGAAAATTTATTTTCAAAAGGAAAATTTAAAGAAGCATTTTTTAAGATAAAATGTTATTTTATTTTAAAAAGGCATAGTCCCCCAAAGCCATATGTACTATCTTTTATCCTTCGTTTTGAATCTATCCTTTTTGTTTCAGTATGTCCGAAGAACTTAACTTACCAGAGGGCGTACCAATACCTGGTTGGTTTAGACGGTTCTTAGAAGCAAGGGCCAATCAGCCAGGTCCCACTATTCCTCCTCCCCCAGCTGCAGGAAATCATCCAGCTGTAGGAGATCATCCAACTGCAGTAGCACCTCCTCATCCGCGTGGTAATGCTTTTGCTAAGATATGTAAAGATTTCAAAGCTATGGGAGGGAAGGACTTTCATGGAACCGAGTCCTTCGTGGTAGCCAGGAATTGGCTGAAGGAAACCGAGGACTTATTCGTCATCTTTGTGGTAGAAGATAGGCAGAAGGTACAACTGGCAGTATGGCTACTTAAAGGTGAGGCTTCCTACTGGTGGGAAGTTACCAATGCAGAAAGACCAGTGGAAACATGGGAGGACTTTAGGGCAAGGTTTGAGGCTAAATTTCTCTCAGAAGCTGAAAGGAGTCTTCAATTGGAAAAATTCTTATTTCTTAAGCAAGAGAATATGACAGTCAAAGAGTACGTTAATCAGTTCGATTAGCTGGCTAGGTTCGGACTGGACCTAGTCAACACTCCGCACAATAAGGCTCTCCGCTTTGTCAAAGGATTGAATGAGCCATTACACATCTTAGCAATGACCCATATACCTATGGGAGCTACGTATGAAAGGTTGGTGCAGATGGCATTGCTGAACGAAGAGGATAAGGGCAAGAAGGAGACAAAGGCAGAAAGCTCTCAAGGGAAGAAAGAGGGTTTACAGCCTAAGAAGACAGACTTTAAGAAGGGCGGGAAAGACAACAAGTCCCAAGAAAAGAGGAAGTGTAATTTCTGTGGCAACGTGGGGCACTTAGTGAAAGACTGCCGGAAAAAGAAGGCCAAGTTGAATGGTGGGTGCTTTTCTAGCGGTGAGACAGGCCACATGGCTAAGGATTGCCCAAAGAAGCGAGGGCAGGGGCAAAGGGCTGGATCCAACTCAGGGGCACAGGTTCATGTGCTAGAAGCGCCACCTCTGCAACAGCGAGGTATAAATACTTCTGTAGAAAGTGTAGTTTATCTTTATGATCACCCAGTTCGCACTTTATTTGATTCTGGCACATCACACTCCTTTATTTCATCTTCTTTAGTAGAATCTCTGCACCTAGAAACTAGTATGGTAGAGGACCCCTTAATTGTTTGAAATCCAATCGGGGGCCCGACTCATTTGTCTATGATCTGTGTGGGATTGAAAATTTCCATTATAAGCGTAGAATTTAGATGTAGTGCCTTTGTTTTGGGCTTCTCGGGATATGGTTTGGTTTTGGGCATGGATTGGCTATCCAGCAATGGTGCCAACCTTGATTGTGAGAAAAGGGTGGTTAGGCTTCTGACCCAACTCGGTAACACTCTGGAAATTACTTGTAATCCCTCGTATGCAGTTATGCTTAGTTATCTTGAATCGCTAGATGCTTCTGTTGAGAGTTTGCAATCGGTTAGAGTGGTCCGTGAATATCCGGATGTCTTTGAAGAGGTGAAGGGCTTACCTCCGAAGCGGGAGATAGACTTCCGCATATATCTTGTAGATAATGCAAAGCCCGTTGCATTTCCCATTAGACACATGGCTCCACGGGAAAGGAAAGAGATCAGTAAACAAGTTAAAGAGCTTCTAGAGAAGGGGTTCATTAGAAGGAGCATTTCTGAATGGGGCGCTCCAGTGGTGTTCGACATAAAGGCGGATGGTTCACTCCGTCTATGTGTTGACGATAGGGAGCTCAACAAGCTAACGAAAAAGAATAGGCACCCTCTCCCCAGAATTGACGATCTGTTTGATCAGCTAGTAGGAGCGTTAGTTTTCTCCCAACTCGATTTGGCGACCGGATTTCATCAGCTAAGGGTGGCTAAAGATAGCATCGATAAGACAGCATTCGGAACCCCAAACGGCTTCTTTGAATGGCTTGTCATGCCTTTCGGCTTGACAAACACACCCGCTTACTTCGTGGACCTGATGAGTAGGGTGTTCAGAGAATTCCTCAACAAGTTCGTAGTGGTCTTCGTAGACGATATCCTGATCTTCTCAAAGAGTGAAGAAGAACATGCTCAGCACTTAAGGGCAATCATGGAAACTCTGCGAGTCCATCAGCTAAAGGCCAAATTCTCCAAGTGCCACTTTTGAAGAGAGGAAGTAAGGTTTCTTGGGCATATAGTATCCAAAGAAGGGTTTGCTGTGGACCCTGCTAAAGTAGTAGCGGTGCAGGATTGGAAGACACCAAGGAATGCAACAGAAGTCCGAAGCTTTCTCGGGCTAGCAGGCTTCTATCGGAAATTCATCAGAGACTTTGCAAAAATATCAGCTCCGCTCACTAGGTTAACAAAGAAGAACCTAGCGTTTGCTTGGGATTTGGATTGCGAGTTTTCTTTCCAACGCTTAAAAAGGGCTCTTACAACAGCCCCAGTTCTGACCTTGCCGGATGGAAGAAAAATGTTTACGGTTTACACGGATGCATGCGGGACAGGACTAGGCACTGTCTTAATGCAAGAAGGAAGGGTAGTAGCTTATGGCGGGAGACAGTTGAAAGTGCAAGAAAAGAACTACCCAACCCATGATCTCGAGTTAGCCTCCATCGTCTTTGCGCTTAAGTCCTGGCGCCACTATCTCCTAGGTGAGAAATTCGAACTGTATACTGACCATAAATCTTTGAAGTATCTCTTCTCGCAGAAGGACCTTAACTTGAGGCAACAGAGATGGATGGAGTTTCTTGCCTCGTACGATTTCGAGATCTCCTACACTCCGGGCAAAGGCAACGTAGTGGCAGACGCATTGAGCCAAAACAAACTGACCCTAAGCCCGCTTTTTATAGAAAGGCAAAGCTTGGAGTGTATAGCCAGTTTTAACTTTAGGCCCTCCTCCGATTTTGTACCAGGCTTGCTAGCATCTCTCGAAGTTCGCCCGACTCTAGTGGACTCAATAGGATCAACACAACACGAAGACCCTCAGCTTGTGGAGACGATTGATAGGCTAATTAGGGGTGAGACTTCAAGTCACCTCAACAGATACTCCATCGACGATAAAGGTTGGCTAAGGCGAGATGGAAGGCTATGCGTCCCATGGACAAGGGATTTAGTAAAGACGGTCCTCAAAGAAGCACATCACTCCAAGATGAGGATACATCCAGGCGGAGATAAAATGTACAAGGACATAAAGAGAACTTTCTTTTGGAACGGCATGAAGAAGGACGTGGCAGATTTCGTTCCTAAGTGTATGACTTGCCAACAGGTTAAGGCGGAGCAGAAGAAGCCTGGCGGTCTGCTCCATCCTCTAGAGGTCCCACAGTGGAAGTGGGATAGCATTTCAATGGACTTCATTGATGGGCTGCCTAGGTCTATAAGAGGCAACACTAGCATTTGGGTAATAGTGGATAGGCTTACTAAAAGTGCCCACTTTTTACCTGTCAAGAGTAAAAGAACTGCCTCATCCCTAGCATCTCTTTATCTCAAGGAAATTGTTCGACTCCATGGAATACCCTCCAGCATTGTTAGTGACTGAGACCCTATCTTCACAAGTGAGTTTTGGCGGAGTCTGCAAGAAGGGTGAGCACACAGTTATGCTTGAGTACAGCCTATCACCCCCAAACCGACGGCCAGACAGAAAGAGTGAACAGAGTTTTGGAGGACCTTTTAAGACTGTGCGTCCTTGACTTCGGAGGGATGTGGGAAGACCATCTTCCTTTGGTGGAATTTGCCTACAACAACAGCTACCAAGCCACCATTTTAATGGCGCCCTTCGAAGCTTTATATGGAAGACCGTGTCGATCGCCCACTTGTTGGTGGGAGTCTACTGACAAACTCATACTTGGACGAGATATGATCTGAGAGACTTCAGAGAAAGTAGACTTGATACGGAGAAGAATGAAGACAACCCAAGACAGACAAAAATCCTATGCAGACAAGAGAAGGACTGACCTTGAGTTTGAGGTTGGGGACCGAGTTTTTCTTAAGGTATTTCCTCTAAGGAACGTTGTTCATTTTGGATCCACTGGAAAGCTGGCACCGAGATTTTTAGGACCATTTCCTATTATCGAGAAAATTGGGAAAATGGCCTATAGATTAGAGCTACTTGACAAATTAGCTGGAGTTCACAACGTCTTTCATGTTTCGCACCTCCGAAAATGTCTACATGAATCTGCTGAAGTGGTAGAGCCAAACATCCTAGAAGAAGCTGAAGTGGAACGCGAAGCAACCGTGAGGAAAGTTCCAACACGCATCTTAGGAACTAAAGTGAAAAAGCTACGCAACCACGAAGTCAAGCTCGTCAAAGTTCAGTGGAGCGATGCCGAGGAAGACGCGACTTGGGAAACTGAGGCTAGAATACGCGCAGCCTACCCTTTTCTTTTCGAGGGTACATCTTTGATCTTTCTTTTTCCTTAAGTTGCGCTTTTATCTATCTTTTTAGGTATATCTCCTCGACCTTATCTTTTAGGTAGAGACCCTTTGGATGAAAACATGTAATTGAAACATGTTATGGATGATGGTTGCAAGTGGTTGCAAGTGATTGCTAGTGGTTGCTCGTGGTTGCATATACACACACAATCTAGGTTTTAGATCGGCTCAGTCACTTCATATTGCATATGCATATATGTATTTATATTCGTATATGGTTGAAGTTTAATGTGTTGTCATATGGATGTTGCATTTATGTGAATGATTGTGCACTCATGTATAATCATGAATAGGAAAATTTGCATACATAATGGATTCACGACACTTACATAATTTGCATTAAGGAGGTCAACTGAATCAGTAGACCTACTGATCTTGCATTAGATAAGTACATGTACACACACTTTTCATATGATCATGAAGCATTAGAAGCCTTTTAAGGATAATGGACGCTCGTGTTTGATGGATGAGTAGATGGACGTTTGGATGTTAGGATATACATTCTCCTAGACTTGAAGATTTCGGGGATGAAATCCTTTTAAGTGGGGGAGAATGTAACACTCCGTATATTCGACAACAGTGAAATTCACAAATTAAAGTATAATTAATTTCAAATCAAAGAATTAAGGGAAACGGGATACTCCATTGCGTTCGTCTCGGAATTCTGCTTGAGATAGAGTCCGAGTTTGCGTAAAATGGACTCCGTATGAGGGAGATATGACCTCTGGAAGTTTCAGAATTCAGTTTAAAATTCGAACAGACAAAAACAGTTCAAAACGAGTTCAAAATTCAAAAAAATCGGACCCAGATTGGGCTGGGCGGGAATTTTCCCGCCCAAGGCACCCAGGTCGACTAGGTAGTCGACCTGGGCCACCCAGGTCGACTGGGTAGTCGACCTGGGGCACCCAGGTCGACTATGTAGTCGACCTGGGGGTCGACTGGGTAGTCAACCTGGCCCCTGAGCCAGGTCGAACCCAGCCCCTCCTGGCTGGCCTGGTCTGTGCTTGGCCGAATTTCTGAGCTTTGTCTTGTCACTAGGGCTAGGTGTCAGCTCCTGATTGGTTTCTCTTTGAAACGAACGGCTAATATTAATCTAAGCTCCATCGACGGCTCTAATCAATTCACAAACTCTATAAAAAGGACCTAAGACTCCACTTAATTCACACAAATAAAAATGAGAATGAGACCGTCATGCTACTGAAGAAAGACTAGGAGTAGCCGTCAAAATTGAGAGACGATTAGGAGTCGATTCAAAAGCTTAAAGCAACGACAATTAAATCAAAACAACGCCTGCAACAAAGGATAGCATCTCCAAATTCAGAATTCAGAATCCTGAATTGAAGATTCGTCATACGTTGTAAGTAGAGTGCTATTCCGATGTGAATGAATAATTGAGTTTTGATTTGTGTAAAATGAGAAATGGAATGGTACTTAATTTGTGGTGATGATAATTAATAATTGTATGTTGCTATGATTCTAATTATGAATAGATTTGGGATGTTGTGGTATAATGATGTTAGACCTATTGGATATTTACAAGTATATGATTCATGTTGAAAGTTAACGACTATATGTTTGTGGTAGTTTATTACAACAAAGTTGAGATTCATGCAAGTGTATGATTCACTATTATGCCAACATGATTTTAGATCCTCCTATGTATGTTTCTATGATCATGTTTAGTGCAGTTGGATCCATTTGGGTATTATGATTCATATGAATTTTTGTTCAAATAGGAATTATGATTCTAGTGAAAAAAAAGACATACTTTTGTATTAGTGACAAAAGTAAGTATCTTTGTGAACTTGTGTAACGACCTGGATTTTTCGACTATTTGAATTCGAATATTTAAATTGGTTTTAAGTATTATATTTGGAATATTAATGGATTTAAATATTTAATTCGTTTATTAAACGGCGATTTAACGTTTATATTTATATTAAAACGAGCTCAAAACGACGCGGTAGTTCGTAATATTCGGTTTTGAACTTCAATTGAATATACAGAATCCGTTTCAAGTCGGATTGCCATGAAACAAGAAACGTTAGGATCGAGTTGACTATAGTTTTCTAATAGGAGAGAAAAATCGAGATTTCATCGTACAAATTTTAAGATATGTCCAAATCAAAATTTAAAATAGTCGCCGTGGAATCGTTTATAAGCCATAACGATAATGTAAATATAATTAAATATCGGTTTCGAATTTAGACGAGATTCTTTTGAGACATAAGTATAATTTAATTTTTAGAATTTTACTGTAATTTTTATTTTGTAAAATAAACAACTTTTTATTTGGAGTATTTTGCACCCTGTGTCACCATTTTGGGGTTTCACAATATAAGTCAACCTACCGATGTTATTATATTTTTGAAGTCGTGAGGCAATGCTAGACAAAACGGTGTTTTTATTTCTGTCCGTAGCGGCGTGAACATGAACGGAATTCTACGTTAAATAACGGTACCATGTTAAAATAAAAATAAACTACCCATAGGAAATTATCATCCTCATATTCCCTAAAATATGCCTTGTTCCATCAAATGAAAATCAAATATAGCAGTTCCTACCCTATTGCGCACAGTTGTGCCAAAGTTCCATCAAATTGATGGAGGCAATGCAGAAGGAAAATAACACTACAGACTTGTTTAGAATATTTGTTAAAACATAGCAAGTAAGTTCTGTCTACCCTAAATTACATTCGCAGGCCTATTTGCAATTCAAAGAATCTAATCAAAATACTATAGGCTGCATACCTAAAGTATATGACAACACATGCCTTCTACATCAAACCACTACTACCGATTGAAATGAAATACCATGCTAAAAAACCCCAGCTATCTATCCTTTTCTTTTCGTATCATTTCTTTTCCTTCTTTCTTTCAACTGATGATACAACTGCATGCACGGAAAGAACAATACATCGCGCCTATACTCTATTATGCACAAGCCTACCTTATAAGCTAGTGTATTCCTTTTCAACATGTATACTAACATCAACATTTCATTTCAAAAGGACATGTAGTATCACTGACACTAGAACGTATGGGTACACTTCAAGTTATTATATGAAGTCAAAGACCATTAAAATAGTTGATTTTCTTCTCCCCAGGTTATTACCTCTGCCGCATTTCACTTCATGACAACCCAGACTTTTACTTAGCCGACCAAAAAAAAAAATCACATGCACCATGAAGAGTACATACACAGACTATCCCATCAGTATCAACGTCAACACATACAGCCATGTTGTGCTAAACAAAAGCCTATCCCGCGAGTTATTTCCTTTCTCAGTTACTCATCTATGTCTTGTATTTTCCAACAGCTACTCCTATATTAACCCTGCCATGAAAAGAAAACACGACAAGAAAATACAACTCCATGGTCATGGAAAGAAAGAGCACAGCTACCTAATACTCTAATAACCTACGTTGTACCTGGTCGATGGACGTTCTTCTTATCCCTCAGTTCTTGCTTCTATAAATACGTGTTATGCTTCTGGGCTGCCGCATCTTCCTTCCAGCCTATTTTCTTTCATTCGAAATTCAGTTATTAAAAAAAAAAGAATGGTTCCAATGCAAACTCTCCACTGAAAATCGAAATATATATAAAAGCTCCTCAACCGGCGTTAGTCGAAGTGATAAACAGCAGAACGTGAGGGGGCTGGAAGGAGGAGCTCCTGTGTTTGGCATTGAAGTGCGGTGGAGTATAGTTTTTTTTTATTATTATTAAAGTATTTTTATCGGGTGAAAGGTTGGGAAGGAAGCAAACTGTAGGGGTTGGTAAAAAGGAAGCGAGCCCATTTTGGAATGAAGGAGGTAGGAAGGATTGACGTGCTCAAATGCACCAATATGCCTGCTCCATTGTATCATATGGAGATCGCTATATAGTAAGTGCCCAACTATTCAAGAGATTAAGTTTTATATTATCAACGTCAAATGAAATTTTACTTAAAGTTTAGTTAATTAAATTAAATCAAAATAATAATTTATTAATGGGTTGATCGTCCGTTAACAGAATTGAACCCGGTTCATCACATTGGAACCAGGTCGATCAGCGTTACGAGATGGAGCAATTTTGGTCAACACAGGAAGCACCAGGGATTTTTAATTAAATTAAACATTTGTTTAATTTAGTTAAAAACAATCGATTTGAGGACGAAGGGAAACCCAAGTTGAGTTAAACTCACTCAGTTCCCTACTTATGTTTATTATAAGCCGGGTTTAATATTTATTTGCTATGTTTGTTGAATATTGGTTGATTTAATGATTGCTTGGATGGTTGTTAAATATTGTTATACCGATTATTTAAATTAAACGTTGTTTAATTTAAATGAAACGGCATTGTTATTTTTAACGATGATTTCCAAACATGGTAACTTACCTTGTTGGTTACGTTTATATTATGTAAACGTATTTAAATTTAATCAATGCTTGAATTATAAATATTGGTTGACCACTATCTGTTGAATGGATTATTTACTTGCGTATGGTTATTACATGAACTGTTTAACCAATATGGTTGAATTATTGATTTGATCATTGATCGTAGAATAAGAATTTAAAGTTTGTTTGCCATTAATAAATGGGAAATATTGGTCGAAGAATTTACAGTAGATGGCCAAAATATAACTGTTTTATAAAGATTTGATTTGCCATCAGACGAGTCAATATAAATGAAGATATGAAATTTATTTATAACCGAATATAGATTTTTAAATATATTATTTTAAATTGGGTTTATTAAAAGGAAATAAACTAATCATATATGCATTGATTATTTTCAACCACAAATCACCATTTTTGGTACCCATAATTTGTCCGTGTGCGAAGCACGTGCTTCATCTCAATAATTGAGTGATGCTTATATGTACAAGACTCTGATAAGCAAGTGAGCGAATATTAATGTGATGTTTAATAACTGAGATAAATTGTTTTAAGTAACAATTTAGATGAGATTATATTGATTTGATTATTATTTATGAATAATCAATTTAGAGTATTTAAAGTAATTTAATTTGAAGTAGAAAGACGAACTGAGATTTGATTAATGAAGTTAATCAAGCTTAGAGTAGACTAAGTCAACTGTGTTAAATGAAATGGATTTATAAATTATTTATTAGAAATAATTAATGGTTAAGTAAACATTTTCTTTAAATGTTGATATTTGGTTATTATTTATTTAATAGTTATCAAAGTGGAAATGGGTTTTAAAGGGAATAATGGAGGTGTGTAAATGATAGGGCCTATTTATAATTAAGTGGTATTTTAAAAGCAAATTATATTAATGATATTTAAAGTTAAGTTTAAATTGTACTTTTAAAGTGACCTCTTATTTGAAATTCTATACAATGGGATTTTGTCGAAATTGAACGGAGTTTTAAACCCATGTTTTATTGAATATATAAATAAGTCCGGATATGAAATCATACGAAAACCCAAGTTCAAATTAGAGTAGTTAAACAAGTGGAGTTATAATGATGAAATATAGATACGTGATTTTAAATAAAAGATGAGGTTTCATCAAGATAGAATCAAAATGGGATTTGTTTGATATTGGGAATGAGTATCAGTTTTGGTATTTCAACTGATATCTCTCTTAAGATAAGAACGATGTTGATTAAGGTCTGAGAGGTAACTAAAATACCCCAACTTGAACAACTTCATAATTATCGAAAGATGATGTTAGTTGAAATGGTGGAGACATAAGAAGTAATGTATTTTGTGGAATAATAATGTAACGTGGGATTTTATAATGGGTTCTGAAATAAAGAATGTAAAAGGGGCTTGAGAATACAAAGTGATATTTTGAAATAAAAGGGAGTTTTGGAAAGTATAACGATATTTCCAAGGAAAGGAAATGAGATTTGAAATAAGTTATCCTGAAAAGGAAAGTGGCAATTATAATATTCCAATAACGAAACGAATGAGGGATCGTAATGAGCATTTAAGTGATAAGTTAAATGGTTTCCCAAATATTAGAAAATAAGAAATATTGTAGCAGTGTTTTGAAATGATAGAAAAAGGGAAAACTAGATATGATTTTAAGTTATTAAGTATTTAAAATGAAATGATTTGAGAATATTATATATTAAAACTGGTATATTATTTAAAGGCCAAGTGATGCTGTATATATAAACCAGTGAATTCATTTCGTTTATATGTTTGTTTATTTTGATAGTTAAATAACCGACTATCAAAGTTTAACCTAACACGTTATTGGTACGGAAAGACCGGGATCGAATTTATATTCGAAAACCATTCCCACCAACAAAAACGTAAACGAAGAAGATATTCGATGCTGATCGAGATGGAGCAATGAAGACCGTAAATCTTCATGAGCGGAGGAACTATTGTTGAATTTCTCTGGCTGATCCCCAGAGATGTTTCGACAATGATTCTGTCGTGATTGGAATCTACGGTTTGCAAGGACTACTCGCTACTGATCTATATGGTGATTCCTAGGATGCGGTAGGAGGGTGCTTTCGGTTCATCCTGTTCCTAGATGACGTGTATGAGAGATGTGAACAGTGGCCAGATGTGTCAAAAGTCGATTATAACCTCAAGCCTCATCAACTGGGAAATGACAAAAATCGGGCAGGCAGCATGGCTATGTGGGTCGCTCCCATTAGGGTGTATAATCACCTATCTAGAGAAAATCCATTTCATTCTTTAATCTATCGATGTTGTCCCTTTTCGGCAAATGGTGGTTTGAGCCCAATTGTTGGTGATATACATTCGATACACTCAAGCGAAATGAGTGGTCGGTCATATGTGGGCCGGGTTGCAAGAAGTTCCTGTTGAACCCAGTGTATTCGCCTCTAGAGATACACTATCGGCAGGTGGTCCCATACCTTGTCATAGTCGGAATCCAATCTCCAATAAGTGCTCGCGGTTTTGATTGTATGCTATGTATGTGGAGAGTGAGATGCAAGCGTTCCAATAGATTGATATTTACTTGTATTTAGACACTATTATAATATCAGAACAGATATTGATTTCAAAACTGTTTTGGGTTATCGTAAGGTAAAAACCGTCCGTATTTATGTGTGGATTTGGTCTTACGATTATCCTTTTCTTTCAAAAGGATTTTAACTTTAAAAATCAAGTCGTGTGATACCCTTAATATTGTGCGAGTTTTACTCACTCTGGTTCACCAGACTGACCTGGTGTTTTGGTAAATACTCGGGTTAGACCGGGTGTACAGGTTCAGGTTATCGGATGCTGTGAAGTCCAAAGACGAGCTGAAGGTGTTCAGACGTATGATATTACCTAGTATTATTCCGCTGTGTGATGTATATAAGGACAGATTATTATAACTGTCCCAGTGTATTGATGTACTCTGATGATTGTAAGTTTTTATTCCAAAGCTCTCTATAAAGTTTATTTATATATTATATTTTGTTCCGCTGCGATGTGATATTCTGTGTTGTGTTCTTCTTCTTATATTCTAACTTTCTTTCTTTTCTCACCTTTTAACTTCTTTCTCCTAGCTTTCTGGGGTTTTCGGTACTTGAGTTTTGGACACGGGTGGTATTAGTGTCGAGATTCGAGTGTCGAAATTCCCGGGTCGCTACAGTTGGTATCAGAGCAATGGTTTAGGAATAACCTTGGCTCTGTGGCATAACTCGATAGAGATGGGGTAAGTAATACCCTAGATCGAGATTGAGTGTATATATATATATATATGAGAGCGTATTTGTAAATTTTATATACAAATGGTATTGTATTGTGTTGTTTGATCGGTTCAAGTTGAATTGGCAAATTGATACAATATTGTTTTATAAAGAGGGTAAATGAAATAATTTTACTCAAAGTATATTCTGATATGAAAGAAGTGTTTATATTGAAATTGTTATAATATATAGTGGTGGTGTTGGTTGAAATTATAATCAAATAAGATTATGATGGAGATGGTTATAAATAACCAATCAGAATTCGTATAAGTATAATATATAGGATCAGATGGAATAAATCTGAATTTGAACCAGAATTGGAATTGAACTCTGGAAGCTGATAAAGGTGTTTGAAATTAAAATTTTGGATTATATATGAAGATTTTAAGATCCTGGGTGAATTTGGAAATGTTTTCCTGTATATTATGAAGAATATTTTGAAACTTTTCCAAATAGAAATGTTTGAAAACAAGTTTTGAAGATGATATTGTATTGAACTCACTTCGATCACTGGAAAATAATTCTGATAATGACGGCCGCATCGTCAGTGTAATTTTCGAGTTTCTAAGTGACGGATTACTACCAAAGATTTTTATTTTCGAATTGTTTTAAGAAAACAAGCTGTTTGAAATTCTGAAAAGAAATATTTGATTTCGGCAAGGAGCAAAGCTGTTTAAAACTCCCAGGAAGAGATTTGTTAACAGAAAAAAATTAAATAGAAATTTGAATTGAAGCCAGTCATGTGGAATTGGAATTGGAATAAAATGGTATCAAGTAATATTGGATCGGATTAGAGATAATCTGGAATGGAATTTGATTTGGTAAGTAAAGAATTCGGAAGCAAGGTTGGAAGTGGAGTTTGAATTTGAATTTGGCTTGTGTGGTAGAGAATAATGGGATGTGAGGATGAATCCATTGGTAATCAATTGGGATTATATGCTAAAGGGATAGCAATTCAAAGAGATAAAATGGAAAGCCGACAAAAAGGTACGAGTTTGTATTATATTCGAATATTGAGGTTTATGGGCTGTTTGGCAAGCCGCTTGGCTGTTTTATTTTCTTTTGAAATGGAGAAGGCCTAGAGAGGCGAGTTGTAGCTGTACCGATTAAGCAGTATAGAGGAGATGCTAGCAATTTTTCGTTAATCTTAAAAGATTAAATATTTTTGAAAATATTTTTTTGAAAATAAGTCGATTTAGAGCATTCTTCTTAACTTAGCAATTTCGAGGACGAAATTTATTTAAGGGTGGAAGAATGTAACTACCTGGATTTTTCGACTATTTGAATTCGAATATTTAAATTGGTTTTAAGTATTATATTTGAAATATTAATGGATTTAAATATTTAATTCGTTTATTAAACGGCGATTTAACATTTATATTTATATTAAAACGAGCTCAAAACGACGCGGTAGTTCGTAATATTCGGTTTTGAACTTCAACTGAATATACAGAATCCGTTTCAAGTCGGATTGCTTTGAAACAAGAAACGTTAGGATCGAGTTGACTATAGTTTTCTAATAGGAGAGAAAAATCGAGATTTCATCGTACGAATTGAAAGATATGTCCAAATCAAAATTTAAAATAGTCGCCGTGGAATCGTTTATAAGCCATAACGATAATGTAAATATAATTAAATATCGGTTTCGAATTTAGACGAGATTCTTTTGAGACGTAAGTATAATTTAATTTTAAGAATTTTACTGTAATTTTTATTTTGTAAAATAAACAACTTTTTATTTGGAGTATTTTGCACCCTGTGTCACCATTTTGGGGTTTCACAATATAAGTCAACCTACCGATGTTATTATATTTTTGTAGTCGTGAGGCAATGCTGGACAAAACAGTGTTTTTATTTCTGTCCGTAGCGGCGTGAACATGAACGGAATTCTACGTTAAATAACGGTACCATGTTAAAATAAAAATAAACTACCCATAGGAAATTATCATCCTCATATTCCCTAAAATATGCCTTGTTCCATCAAATGAAAATCAAATATAGCAGTTCCTACCCTATTGCGCACAGTTGTGCCAAAGTTCCATCAAATTGATGGAGGTAATGCAGAAGGTAAATAACACTACAGACTTGTATAGAATATCTGTTAAAACATAGCAAGTAAGTTCAGTCTACCCTAAATTACATTCGCAGGCCTATTTGCAATTCAAAGAATCTAATCTAAATACTATAGGCTGCATACCTAAAGTATATGACAACACATGCCTTCTACATCAAACCACTACAGCCGATTGAAATGAAATACCATGCTAAAACCCCCCAGCTATCTATCCTTTTCTTTTCGTATCATTTCTTTTCCTTCTTTCTTTCAACTGATGATACAACTGCATGCACGGAAAGAACAATACATCGCGCCTATACTCTATTATGCACAAGCCTACCTTATAACCTAGTGTATTCCTTTTCAACATGTATACTAACATCAACATTTCATTTCAAAAGGACATGTAGTATCACTGACACTAGAACATATGGGTACACTTCAAGTTATTATATGAAGTCAAAGAACATTAAAATAGTTGATTTTCTTCTCCCCAGGTTATTACCTCTGTCGCATTTCACTTCATGACAACCCAGACTTTTACTTAGCCGACCAAAAAAAAAAATCACATGCACCATGAAGAGTACATACACAGACTATCCCATCAGTATCAACGTCAACACATACAGCCATGCTGTGCTAAACAAAAGCCTATCCCGCGAGTTATTTCCTTTCTCAGTTACTCATCTATGTCTTGTAATTTCCAACAGCTACTCCTATATTAACCCTTCCATGAAAAGAAAACACGACAAGAAAATACAACTCCATGGTCATGGAAAGAAAGAGCACAGCAACCTAATACTCCAATAACCTACGTTGTACCTGGTCGATGGACGTTCTTCTTATCCCTCTGTTCTTGCTTCTATAAATACGTGTTATGCTTCTGGGCTGCCGCATCTTCCTTCCAGCCTATTTTCTTTCATTCGAAATTGAGTTATTAAAAAAAAAGAGAATGGTTCCAACGCAAACTCTCCACTGAAAATCGAAATATATATAAAAGCTCCTCAACCGGCGTTAGTCGAAGTGATAAACAGCAGAACGTGAGGGGGCTGGAAGGAGGAGCTCCGGTGTTTGGCATTGAAGTGCGGTGGAGTATAGTTTTTTTTTTTTTATTAAAGTATTTTTATCGGCTGAAAGGTTGGGAAGGAAGCAAACTGTAGGGGTTGGTAAAAAGGAAGCGAGCCCATTTTGGAATGAAGGAGGTAGGAAGGATTGACGTGCTCAAATGCACCAATATGCCTGCTCCACTGTATCATATGGAGATCGCTATATAGTAAGTGTCCAACTATTCAAGAGATTAAGTTTTATATTATCAACGTCAAATGAAATTTTACTTAAAGTTTAGTTAATTAAATTAAATCAAAATAATAATTTATTAATGGGTTGATCGTCCGTTAACAGAATTGAACCCGGTTCGTCACATTGGAACCAGGTCGATCAGCGTTACGAGATGGAGCAATTTTGGTCAATACAGGAAGCACCAGGGATTTTTAATTAAATTAAACATTTGTTTAATTTAGTTAAAAACAATCGATTTGACGACGAAGGGAAACCCAAGTTGAGTTAAACTCACTCAGTTCCCTACTTATGTTTATTATAAGCCGGGTTTAATATTTATTTGCTATGTTTTGTTGAATATTGGTTGATTTAATGATTGCTTGGATGGTTGTTAAATATTGTTATACCGATTATTTAAATTAAACGTTGTTTAATTTAAATGAAACGGCATTGTTATTTTTAACGATGATTTCCAAACATGGTAACTTACCTTGTTGGTTACGTTTATAATATATAAACATATTTAAATTTAATCAATGCTTGAATTATAAATATTGGTTGACCACTATCTGTTGAATGGATTATTTACTTGCGTATGGTTATTACACGAACTGTTTAACCAATATGGTTGAATTATTGATTTGATCATTGATCGTAGAATAAGAATTTAAAGTTTGTTTGCCATTAATAAATGGGAAATATTGGTCGAAGAATTTACAGTAGATGGCCAAAATATAAACTGTTTTATAAAGATTTGATTTGCCATCAGACGAGTCAATATAAATGAAGATATGAAATTTATTTATAACCGAATATAGATTTTTAAATATATTATTTTAAATTGGGTTTATAAAAAGGAAATAAACCAATCATATATGCATTGATTATTTTTAACCACAAATCACCATTTTTGGTACCCAAAATCTGTCCGTGTGCGAAGCACGTGCTTCATCTCAATAATTGAGTGATGCTTATATTAACAAGACTCTGATAAGCAAGTGAGCGAATATTAATGTGATGTTTAATAACTGAGATAAATTGTTTTCAGTAACAATTTAGATGAGATTATATTGATTTGATTATTATTTATGAATAATCAATTTAGAGTATTTAAAGTAATTTAATTTGAAGTAGAAAGACGAACTGAGATTTGATTAATGAAGTTAATCAAGCTTAGAGTAGACTAAGTCAACTGTGTTAACTGAAATGGATTTATAAATTATTTATTAGAAATAATTAATGGTTAAGTAAACATTTTATTTAAATGTTGATATTTGTTTATTATTTATTTAATAGTTATCAAAGTGGAAATGGGTTTTAAAGGGAATAATGGAGGTGTGTAAATGATAGGGCCTATTTATAATTAAGTGGTATTTTAAAAGCAAATTATATTAATGATATTTAAAGTTAAGTTTAAATTGTACTTTTAAAGTGACCTCTTATTTGAAATTCTATACAATGGGATTTTGTCGAAATTGAACGGAGTTTTAAACCCATGTTTTATTGAATATATAAATAAGTCCGGATATGAAATCAAACGAAAACCCAAGTTCAAATTAGAGTAGTTAAACAAGTGGAGTTATAATGATGAAATATAGATCCGTGATTTTAAATAAAAGATGAGGTTTCATCAAGATAGAATCAAAATGGGATTTGTTTAATATTGGGAATGAGTATCAGTTTTGGTATTTCAACTGATATCTCTCTTAAGATAAGAACGATGTTGATTAAGGTCTGAGAGGTAACTAAAATACCACAACTTGAACAACTTCATAATTATCGAAAGATGATGTTAGTTGAAATGGTGGAGACATAAGAAGTAATGTATTTTGTGGAATAATAATGTAACGTTGGATTTTATAATGGGTTCTGAAATAAAGAATGTAAAAGGGGCTTGAGAATACGAAGTGATATTTTGAAATAAAAGGGAGTTTTGGAAAGTATAACGATATTTCCAAGGAAAGGAAATGAGATTTGAAATAAGTTATCCTGAAAAGGAAAGTGGCAATTATAATATTCCAATAACGAAACGAATGAGGGATCGTAATGAGCATTTAAGTGATAAGTTAAATGGTTTCCCAAATATTAGAAAATAAGAAATATTGTAGCAGTGTTTTGAAATGATAGAAAAAGGGAAAACTAGATATGATTTTAAGTTATTAAGTATTTAAAATGAAATGATTTGAGATTATTATATATTAAAACTGGTACATTATTTAAAGGCCAAGTGATGTTGTATATATAAACCAATGAATTCATTTCGTTTATATGTTTGTTTATTTTGATAGTTAAATAACCGACTATCAAAGTTTAACCTAACACATTGTTGGTACGGAAAGACCGGGATCAAATTTATATTCGAAAACCATTCCCACCAACAAAAACGTAAACGAAGAAGATATTCGATGCTGATCGAGATGGAGCAATGAAGACCGTAAATCTTCATGAGCGGAGGAACTATTGTTGAATTTCTCTGGCTGATCCCCAGAGATGTTTCGACAATGATTCTGTCGTGATTGGAATCTACGGTTTGCAAGGACTACTCGCTACTGATCTATAGGGTGATTCCTAGGATGCGGTAGGAGGGTGCTTTCGGTTCATCCTGTTCCTAGATGACGTGTATGAGCGATGTGAACAGTGGCCAGATGTGTCAAAAGTCGATTATAACCTCAAGCCTCATCAACTGGGAAAGGACAAAAATCGGGCAGGCAGCATGGCTATGTGGGTCGCTCCCATTAGGGTGTATGATCACCTATCTAGAGAAAATCCATTTCATTCTTTAATCTATCGATGCTGTCCCTTTTCGGGAAACGGTGGTTTGAGCCCAATTGTTGGTGATATACATTCGATACACTCAAGCGAAATGAGTGGTCGGTCATGTGTGGGCCGGGTTGCAAGAAGTTCCTGTTGAACCCAGTGTATTCGCCTCTTGAGATACACTATCGGCAGGTGGTCCCATACCTTGTCATAGTCGGAATCCAATCTCCAATAAGTGCTCGCGGTTTTGATTGTATGCTATGTATGTGGAGCGTGAGATGCAAGCGTTCCACTAGATTGATATTTACTTGTATTTAGACACTATTATAATATCAGAAAAGATATTGATTTCAAAAATGTTTTGGGTTACCGTAAGGTAAAAACCGTCCGTATTTCCGTGTGGATTTGGTCTTGCGATTATCCTTTTCTTTCGAAAGGATTTTAACTTTAAAAATCAAGTCGTGTGATACCCTTAATACTGTGCGAGTTTTACTCACTCTGGTTCACCAGACTGACCCGGTGTTTTGTAAATACTCGGGTTAGACCTGGTGTACAGGTTCAGGTTATCGGATGCTGTGAAGTCCAAAGACGAGCTGAAGGTGTTCAGACGTATGATATTACCTAGTATTATTCCGCTGTGTGATGTATATAAGGACAGATTATTATAACTGTCCCAGTGTATTGATGTACTCTGATGATTGTAAGTTTTTATTCCAAAGCTCTCTATAAAGTTTATTTATATATTATATTTTGTTCCGCTACGATGTGAGATTCTGTGTTGTGTTCTTCTTCTTATTCTTCTATTCTAACTTTCTTTCTTTCTTTTCTCACCTTTTAACTTCTTTCTCCTAGCTTTCTACGGTTTTCGGTACTTGAGTTTTGGACACGGGTGGTATTAGTGTTGAGATTCGAGTGTCGAAATTCCCGGGTCGCTACAACTTGTGTTGACTCTATGAACATGACTAGATTGCGTTTGGTGTTATGCCTAATTGTAAATATGTTTTAGGCCTATGTTGTTATCAAAATCATATGATAATATATGTGACATATAATTAAGTTAGATTCACATTTTAAATGCAAGTTTACATGACTAGATTTAAAACCATGATTCATCTTTAGGTATGTTTTATGTTAAGATTATATGCTATTACAATGCAAGTTCACAAGTGCCTAATTTATGCTAATTAGATCGTTATGTTGCAAGTTCATGCGTTCACACACCCCTTTTGATGTTACTTAGAGTATATAAACACCATGTTCTAAGCCTCCCCTTTTTCATGTGGCTAAGTTGGGCTTAAATGTTAAACCCAACATATGTTATATTATAGCAAACGTATAAAACGGGGGTAATGACGTTGGGTTAAAAATATAAAACATATGTGTTGGCATGTTTGATGCATGCCAACGACCTTGAGAACATTTAAGTGGTATAAATTAATTTTACCCAATAAAGATGAATTTGAATAATGGGCTGCAAATATTTACATATAAAAAGAAAAGGGACAAAATATGTAACTTAGAAAATACGATGTGTTTAACCCGTGGTTGGATTGAGTTGTGACATAAACCTGCCCGGAACCGCCCGGCTGTCCAGTAGTCACAACAATACCTATCCAATGTGGGTGGTTAAACATTGAGCCCAATAAAGACCCGAGGTTAGACCGAGTTGTGACGTAAGACTGCCCGGACCCAACCGGCAACAGGAAGTCACAACAATACCTGTCTAATGTGAGTGGTTGAGGCTTTAATAAGACAATTAAGGTTGAGTCAGGATTGATAGGATTAAGTAAATTGAATTAATACTTAATCAAATTGAACATGCTAAACTATACAGACTGATTGGGGGTTAGGGTTATAAAACACTTAACCAACTTAGCATGTTGGCTAGATATAGAAAAGGGTGCATTTTTTAGAGGTCCCCATTAAGTTTCAAAATATAAAAAAAAAACCCGGTCATAAACTTATTGTAAATTTAGTCCATATTTTTCGAAAATTCATAAAAAAATATAAAAAAATCATGATAATTCATATTTAAATTAAACATGTACTCGCCCAAAAATTCAGATCATAATAAAATCAAAACATGCATCAAAATCAAAAAAATACAGAAAACAACGAAAAATGCAGTAATTTGCATCAAATCATGCACATATTTGGAATACTTGCATTCATCTGAGCAAGTATTTCTCTGTTATATTTTTACATGCAATAGTTGCATACATGTGTGCAAGTATTTAAAATAGTTGCATACATGTATGCAAGTTTCTGCACACATTTTATTTTCACATGTAAATACTTGCATACATGTGTGCAAGTATTTCAAATAGTTGCACACATGTATGCAAGTTTCTGCATACATTTTCAACTAAAACAGCTTCAGAAATACTTGCATACATGTATGCAACTATTGGCAAAAGTTGCATACATGTATGCAACTATTTGCAAGTTTTAAATTCACACCACATCCCTGTAATGTTTTCTCTGTAAACCCGCCCCCTATTTTAGCTGCCGCCTGGAATCTTCCGCCTGCCACTTTCCATACCTCCGCCTCTTTTCGTTTTCTGTCCAAATTTTCAGGCGCTATCACTTAAAAAAAAAAATCTAAAATCTATAAATATTCTCGGACGTCCACAGAAATTAAAAAAAAAAGTTGCATAAATGTATGCAACTTTTACGAATAGTTGCATACATTTATGCAACTATTCGAATACACATGCATATATTTATGCACGCCTGTTTGAAAAATTGCATACATGTATGCAGTTTTTCAATATAACTGCATACATGTGTGCATATATGTCAAAATATATGCAAACGCGAATAAGTTCCACGTAGGTATGCAATTTTTAAATAAATGCATCAGCAGATGCATGTTTTAACAATATGTGCATACATGTATGCATTTATACTGCAGTTTTGACGCAGATTTGAAATAAATGCATACATATATGCAACTAATCGATTTATATGCATGTTTTGATGCAATTTACTGCATTTCGTTGATTTTCTGTATTTCATGATTTTGACGTTGTTTTTAATGTTTTTTTGACCTGATTTTTTTCACGATTAATTGTTTTAATTAAATACAATTTACATGGTTTTTTAAATTTTTTTTTATTTTTTTGATGAATTTTCAAAAAATAGGGACTAAATTTACAATAAGTTTATGACCGGGGGTGAGCCTAATTAAGTTTCGTTTTAGGGACTAAAATATATATAAATTCTATAGCGACTTTTTTGGATTTTAAACTTGAAACGACCCGCAAATCCGTGCTATCTGAGTTGACTAATAACACTACACGTCCAACCCAAATAACACAGAAATACGAACCATTATTAGAAAGAAGTTAGAGGGTGAGAATTAGAAAGATAGAAATATTAGAATAGAAGAAAACGAAGATCACAACTCACAGCGGAACGGATAAAATATATTATATAACATAACTTTTTGAAATACAATCGGTTAATGTATATACATACCATTATCAGAGCACAACAATCATTTCTGGAACAGTTATAAACACCTGTTTCCAGATACAACATAGTACACAGCGGAATATATGATAGCCTATAGCTAACCGGTGAAGCCTCCTGCTTCCAGCTTCTTCAAATCAATCTGTGAAAGCCTGAAACACTTGACTGCCCGTACAAATTTGGGCACCCAAGAGTTTAGGAAAAAACAAAACAAAACAACTCTGGGTCAGTCATGGGACTGGTGTGAGTAAACTCCAACCACTTGTTTAACTTTCAAAAATCCTTTTCGAAAGAAAAGATAATAGTAAGACCAGCCCACACATAAACACGGACGGTTTTACCTTACTATAACCCAAAACACTTTGATACAAAAATCCAGTGATATTATAATAATGTCTACATCAAGTAAATAACCAAATAGTAGAACGCTTGCATCTCACGCTCCACATATATAGTATATAATCAAAAACCGCATGGCGCTTATTGGAGATTGGATTTCCAATTTTGACAAGGTATGGGACCACCTTCCGATGATGTATCTCTAGAGGCAAATACACCTGGGTTCAACAAGAACATCTTGTAACCCGGCCCACACATGACCGACCACTCATTTCGCTTGAGTGTATCGAATGTATATCACCAACGGTTGGACTCAAACCACCGCTTCCCGAATGGGCAGAATCGATAGATTTAGAAACAAAAGGAATTTCTCTAGATAGGTGATTATACACCCTAATGGGAGCGACCCACATAGCCATGCTGCCTGCCCGATTTTTGTCCTTTCCTGGTTGTTGAGGCCTGAGGCTACGAATACTTACCATTCATTGATAGCACAATCACTTTGAATGCCACATTGTCAGATCCGTTAATCACTAGTTGAGTTTGCACAAATATTCTGGATATTATGCTAAGGGATAAATCCGTTGCAACCATATACATTCATACAGACCAACCCATTTGATCATTGGAAATACTCTGTCAGACATTCGTCCATATACGTTCGTTTTGGGATTGAACGAAACCGAAGGCACTATTTCTATAAATAGAAAAGCCCTTGCACTTTACTCCGTCTTCAATATATTCAGCATACTTGGTTCGCAACGCTTATGCCGATACGGAGTGGTTCTTCGGATAATAATCCAACCGGTCTCTCCATATTGACAACGATGGTCAAAAACTTCGATAGTCTGTGATTTAACTATCGAATAAAACAAGTGTTCATCCAAACATATCAAACAAATCACTGGGCTCTTTAATTAATATTCATTAATTAAATCACTTCTCCATTTTCCCTATCAATATTTTTTACCAAATATTTCAATAACCATATTGGCCCTTATGCCATTTTTGATTTCGCTTCCTTATCGAATTCTATATATATATATCGATATATAGATTTCTAATTGTCAAATTTCTTAAAAAAATTCTAACTCCTTAAATTTCCGGAAAATTTCGCCATAACCTCCCCTGTATCGGGAGCATCGGGAAATTTCAAATAGCTTCCCGGTATCTTCTAATCTCAAAAGGAAAAAAGAAAAAGCCAAGCGGCTTGCCGATACGGCGCATAAAACCCATATATGAATTTAAACATGTACCTTTTTGTCGGGCACATAAATAAAAATCTTCATATACTCCATCCCATATCTGTTTAACACCTGTTCACCTGTTTTCAATTCAATTCAATACCGTCTAATCGTTCGAATTCAGTTTCGCCCATTTATTCTTTAAATCGGCCATTTTGCCTATTTTACTTTTTTGTTGAACATAACATGTTCAAATAAAATATTTAACTTTCTCATGACCAAATTGAATTTCAAAATTTCAATTCCAGTTTCCTTTTTGATTTCGAATATAAATTTTCAAATCGAATTCACTTATTCAAACTCCAATATCCCTTCGAAAACTCATTAACTAATTTCTATTCAATTTAGTTAATTCTATTCAATAAATCAAAATCTGGTTTCTGTTTCAAAAATCATATTCATTTACACAACTTGAATTCACATATATTTTACAACTCAACTCTGAAATTCTCTAAATAGAAACTTCGGATTTTATTTGCTTAAAATCCTTTTATAAAATGAAATAAACCGTTATGGTTTTTAAATAGTTCTGGCGCTGTTTTTCTGAAAATTTGATTTTGACATATCTCAAAATCTATACGACGAAATTCAGATTTTTTCTCTTTCATTAGAAAACTATTATCAAATCGGTCCTGACGTTTCTTGTTTCAAAGAAATCCGACTTCAATTGAGTTCTGTATATTCAATTGAAGTTCGAATCGCTATTTTACGAACTGCAGCGCTGCGGCGAGTTCGTTTTAATTATATTTATATATATAAACTTTTTAAACTTCGTTTGAATGAAATTCAATTCCATTCTGATTTTAATATATTCAAATCCATAGTTTCAATTCCATTTGAATTCCATATTCAAATTCCAATCTCACTTTTGAATTCTATATTTCAAATCCCAATTTCTTTTCTATTGGATATTCAAATTCAATACTTGAATTTCTATTTCAATTCCATATATTCAAATTCTATGTTTGAATTCATTTGAATTCTCTTATTCAAACTCTATATTTAAATTCCATTTGAACTTCTACATTCCCATTTCTATATTTGAATTCTATTGGAATTCAAATATTCAAACTCCTTTTTAAATTCTATATTCAAAATTCCATCTTCCTTTTCCATTTGAATTCTAATATTCAAACTCATCTCCAATCCCATTTGAATTCTAATATTCAAACTTATTTTTAACACCCTTTTGAATTTCTTCACTCAAATCCATTTGAATTCCCTTGAATTCAAATCCCATTTCAAAACCATCTGGATTTCCTATTTTGAAATCCTATTTGAAATTCTATTTCCAATTCTACTTTGAAAATCCTATTTCAAAGTTTATTTCAAATTCTATTTTGAAATCTCATATTCAAATTTCTATTCGAATTTCTATATTCAATCCCATGTTCAAATTCAACACTTGAATTTCTATTTCAAATCTCAATTCAAATTTCATATTTGAATTTCATTTCAAAACTCTATTCAAATTTCACATTTGAATTCTTCTTTGAAATACTATATTTCAAATTCTATTCAATTCTTCTTTGAAATTCTATATTTCAAATTCTATTTTGCAATTCTCCATTCAAATCTCTATTTGAATTTCTTTATTCGAATTCCTTCGAATTCAAATTATATTTTAATTCCTTGAATTCAAATTCTATTTTTCATTCTAATCTCGTTTATTCAAATTCTATTTGAACTTCTATTTGAATTTCTAATATTCAATCTCCTTTTAAAATTCAAATATTTAAACTCCTTTTAAAAATTCAAATGTTATACTCAAATTCCATTTGAGTTATATATTTAAAAATTTCATTTCACATTCTATTTTGAAATTTTATTTCAAATCCCAATTTCACGCTTGTATTTCTATTTTTCTGAATTATCAAATGATAATTCTTTTCACTTCATTTATAACTTCGTTATAAAAGAACTATTTATAAACTTCGTTTAAAAAGAAACTACTTGTTTTATTTTAAACAAGTTTATATTTTGTTTCCATTTAAATTTCAAATCCTATTTAAAAATAGAAATTTCCTTTTAAAATCTCAAATATCCTTTCACGATATTTTTTAAATATCATTACTTAAGCCCAGTGATAAAACACACAAAGCAACCAATTATTTATTTTTCTAACACATCATATATAACAATATATATGCAAACAAATAAACAAACAGATAATATATTTTTGAGGAATCCAGTTGGATTCCTCCAACCTGTTGTCCTGCATCCACAGAGGTTAGCACATAAATAATACTCATTCTGCTTCGTGGCAGAATATCGCGGTATAGAAGGTCATCCACTAATCATAGCGTGGGGCGTATAGGGTAATCATCCGCTATGAAACTGCGGGCATCCGCTAATGAGACTGCGGGAATCCAACCAATCAATCAACCCAATATGTATATATATATATATATATATATAGCCTAAATAACTAATATATATAAAACAACCAGAAAATATTCACACAAGCAACAAACAATTATTTTTACTGAAATTAAAATAATTCTAAAGGTGAGTGAGATTTACTCACCGTGATTTGCAGTTGTCGAATATCCTGTTTATCTCGAAATTACTGGCTACTAATCTTCTCGAATGATATTTGATCCTGCGACAATTTTATTTAATTTTACCGATTAACCATTTATTTATTAAATCAATTATTTAAATGCTTCCTTTATTCTTTTCTTCTATTAATGGTTATTAAATTCCTTCTAACATAACCAATATAATTTATGTTTCATAAAACGATTTACTCAAAAATTTCTTTTTGGCTTTTATATTACAAGCTTAGCAGTCAGTGCCAATTTCCATACTCAAACAAACTATTCTACCATTTATATATTTACCAACTAGTTTCTTTTGTATAAACTATTTCCTAAATAATAAATGACAAATTTTAAAAACTAATTTCTAAAATAAAAATCCTTATTATATTATTTACTAATTAAACTAAAATAAATTACCTTATAAATCTTTTATCCCTCAACTCTTGTTCGCAGCAACATCCACAAATTTATTTACTGACGAACTCCTCATCCAAAATTTGTAAGTCACGGCCATCCCTTTTCCCCTCTTGTTCAACATCCTATATCAGCAATCGAATGTCGCCACTTCTCGTTGAACTCCCAGATACCAATCGAGACCTTCCAGTCAACTCAGTTCATCACTGACGCCCAACTATCCTCCCAAGCACCCCCAAAACCCTGCTCATCAATGTCGCACAAACCCATTTTACCCAGTTCGACCATCAACCGAACCTTCAAACCATCATCGAGCTCCAACCCTAAATCGCCATCGCAACTTCAGATATCGCACCACCCGAAAGAACGGATCGAGCTGAACCTCCCCCCCATCGTCGCTTGAGTTGCCTCGTGTTCCAGAATTCACGAACGAATTGATTTCAATTTTAAATAAAGGACTTACGGTTTATTTTTCTTGAATTGGGAAATCGAATTACTGGAAGAAAAGGGGCGGAAAGGGAAATGGTTTGGAATTGATTTGTTGATTTCTGCGTAGAGAATACAAGGGCGAAGGCTTCAATTTATAGATGAGAATGAGGGAACCATTAGTACGTCGCCATTTAATCCTTGTTGGCTTGTAAACGAAAGAGGAGGCCATTTTTCCAGCTCGAGGTAATTAAGGTCTGCGTGATTTCAATTTTAGGTCGGCTTCATTCAGAGTATAGGGTGGCTGATGTACATTTTAACTTTTTTTTTTTTATTATATCCGTTTAAATTACATTTAGGGGTTCCGAACCCTTATTGACATCTAACAACCGACGTCTCCAATTTTATACGATATTATGAACCTAACGGGACCAGTTCAAAATTCAATTCGACTGTTAAAAGAGAGAACAATTTAAATTAATGATTTAAATTAAACTCAATATAAAATATAAATCGATTTTTAAACAATTAAATTCGCTGATAATAAATCACTATTATCATCCTAATTCAAATAGAATTTATATTAATCTATAGAATTGTCTTGATACAGTTTTAACCGCGAATTCAATTATTACCGTTTCATATTACGATAGTTAATATGTTCGATATTAAATCGTATATCGATTATTAAATTGATAAATTCAATATAAAATTCATTTATATTCCGAAATCAATATTTAAAACCATACTAAATATTTAAAATAAACTGTTCAAAAATCTGGGTCGTTACATTCTTCCCCCCTTAAAATAATTTCGTCCTCGAAATTGCTAAAGTAGGAAAATGGTACAAATCTATTACTTTTCAAAAATTCACTTATGTTGAAACTCAATTCCTCATATTTCAACAAATTCAATTCTACCAAAACTTTTGGTCTTCTTCATTCAATTCGAATGATCTATGATCAATCCATTTATATTCAATCTATATTCCATTAAACCTATTCAAATTGATTCACTTCAATCCATTTAACTAGTTTAAGTTAAATTCCAATTCCAGAATCCAAATCCCAGGATTTCCATTTCAAATCCTTCTGAAGTCACATAAATATATATACATATATTTATTTCTATTTGAAATTCAAAACATTTGAAATTTCAAACCACTTGTTTTCTTTCAAAACAAATTTCTATCAAAAACTTTCTAAGGTAGCAATTCATCATTTAGAAACTCGGAAATGAACACTGATGATGTTGCAATCATCATCAGAATAATTTCCCAGCCACTGAAGTGAGTTCAGTGCCTTATTATTTCAAAATCCTTCTAAAATGATTTTCTTTCAAATCCTTTTAAAACAAAGCTATATTATTTTAATATACTTTGAAAAATATTTTTCAACTTCCCAGGATTTTGAATTCTTAATTCTGGTTTGAATTTAATTCTAATTCATCTCATTTGTACATTTAATTTTCTATACAAATTCTATTTTGGTTACAAATAACCATTTTAATTTTTATAATCTTATCTGATTTTAATGATATCAATCAACACATCCATATAATATAATAATTTCAAAAATTATTCTTTCTATATCAAAATATAATTTTGGGTAAAATAATTTCACCCACTTTAAGACAATATCGTGTTCAATCTTCTGTTCAAGTGTTTAGAAATTCCTATCGACGTCGTGGCGTCCCATGATTCGATCAGAATTCATAAACTACTCAACAGACTAGCCAACACAATATAAAACAACTTTTATATCGATTTACAAATACGCTCTCTCGTATATATATATACTTAACTCATTCTAGGGTACTACTGACCCTATCTCTAATGAGCACATGCCACACAAGCCTAGGTATTCGCTCAACCTGGCTCTGATACCAACTGAAACGACCCGCAAATCCGTGCTATCTGAGTTGACTAATAACACTACACGTCCAACCCAAATAACACAGAAATACGAACCATTATTAGAAAGAAGTTAGAGGGTGAGAATTAGAAAGATAGAAATATTAGAATAGAAGAAAACGAAGATCACAACTCACAGCGGAACGGATAAAATATATTATATAACATAACTTTTTGAAATACAATCGGTTAATGTATATACATACCATTATCAGAGCACAACAATCATTTCTGGAACAGTTATAAACACCTGTTTCCAGATACAACGTAGTACACAGCGGAATATATGATAGCCTATAGCTAACCGGTGTAGCCTCCTGCTTCCAGCTTCTTCAAATCAATCTGTGAAAGCCTGAAACACTTGACTGTCCGTACAAATTTGGGCACCCAAGAGTTTAGGAAAAAACAAAACAAAACAACTCTGGGTCAGTCATGGGACTGGTGTGAGTAAACTCCAACCACTTGTTTAACTTTCAAAAATCCTTTTCGAAAGAAAAGATAATAGTAAGACCAGCCCACACATAAACACGGACGGTTTTACCTTACTATAACCCAAAACACTTTGATACAAAAATCCAGTGATATTATAATAATGTCTACATCAAGTAAATAACCAAATAGTAGAACGCTTGCATCTCACGCTCCACATATATAGTATATAATCAAAAACCGCATGGCGCTTATTGGAGATTGGATTTCCAATTTTGACAAGGTATGGGACCACCTTCCGATGATGTATCTCTAGAGGCAAATACACCTGGGTTCAACAAGAACATCTTGTAACCTGGCCCACACATGACCGACCACTCATTTCGCTTGAGTGTATCGAATGTATATCACCAACGGTTGGACTCAAACCACCGCTTCCCGAATGGGCAGAATCGATAGATTTAGAAACAAAAGGAATTTCTCTAGATAGGTGATTATACACCCTAATGGGAGCGACCCACATAGCCATGCTGCCTGCCCGATTTTTGTCCTTTCCTGGTTGTTGAGGCCTGAGGCTACGAATACTTACCATTCATTGATAGCACAATCACTTTGAATGCCACATTGTCAGATCCGTTAATCACTAGTTGAGTTTGCACAAATATTCTGGATATTATGCTAAGGGATAAATTCGTTGCAACCATATACATTCATACAGACCAACCCATTTGATCATTGGAAATACTCTGTCAGACATTCGTCCATATACGTTCGTTTTGGGATTGAACGAAACCGAAGGCACTATTTCTATAAATAGAAAAGCCCTTGCACTTTACTCCGTCTTCAATATATTCAGCATACTTGGTTCGCAACGCTTATGCCGATACGGAGTGGTTCTTCGGATAATAATCCAACCGGTCTCTCCATATTGACAACGATGGTCAAAAACTTCGATAGTCTGTGATTTAACTATCGAATAAAACAAGTGTTCATCCAAACATATCAAACAAATCACTGGGCTCTTTAATTAATATTCATTAATTAAATCACTTCTCCATTTTCCCTATCAATATTTTTTTACCAAATATTTCAATAACCATATTGGCCCTTATGCCATTTTTGATTTCGCTTCCTTATCGAATTCTATATATATATCGATATATAGATTTCTAATTGTCAAATTTCTTAAAAAAATTCTAACTCCTTAAATTTCCGGAAAATTTCGCCATAACCTCCCCTGTATCGGGAGCATCGGGAAATTTCAAATAGCTTCCCGGTATCTTCTAATCTCAAAAGGAAAAAGAAAAAGCCAAGCGGCTTGCCGATACGGCGCATAAAACCCATATATGAATTTAAACATGTACCTTTTTGTCGGGCACATAAATAAAAATCTTCATATACTCCATCCCATATCTGTTTAACACCTGTTCACCTGTTTTCAATTCAATTCAATACCGTCTAATCGTTCGAATTCAGTTTCGCCCATTTATTCTTTAAATCGGCCATTTTGCCTATTTTACTTTTTTTTTGAACATAACATGTTCAAATAAAATATTTAACTTTCTCATGACCAAATTGAATTTCAAAATTTCAATTCCAGTTTCCTTTTTGATTTCGAATATAAATTTTCAAATCGAATTCACTTATTCAAACTCCAATATCCCTTCGAAAACTCATTAACTAATTTCTATTCAATTTAGTTAATTCTATTCAATAAATCAAAATCTGGTTTCTGTTTCAAAAATCATATTCATTTACACAACTTGAATTCGCATATATTTTACAACTCAACTCTGAAATTCTCTAAATAGAAACTTCGGATTTTATTTGCTTAAAATCCTTTTATAAAATGAAATAAACCGTTATGGTTTTTAAATAGTTCTGGCGCTGTTTTTCTGAAAATTTGATTTTGACATATCTCAAAATCTATACGACGAAATTCAGATTTTTTCTCTTTCATTAGAAAACTATTATCAAATCGGTCCTGACGTTTCTTGTTTCAAAGAAATCCGACTTCAATTGAGTTCTGTATATTCAATTGAAGTTCGAATCGCTATTTTACGAACTGCAGTGCTGCGGCGAGTTCGTTTTAATTATATTTATATATATAAACTTTTTAAACTTCGTTTGAATGAAATTCAATTCCATTCTGATTTTAATATATTCAAATCCATAGTTTCAATTCCATTTGAATTCCATATTCAAATTCCAATCTCACTTTTGAATTCTATATTTCAAATCCCAATTTCTTTTCTATTGGATATTCAAATTCAATACTTGAATTTCTATTTCAATTCCATATATTCAAATTCTATGTTTGAATTCATTTGAATTCTCTTATTCAAACTCTATATTTAAATTCCATTTGAACTTCTACATTCCCATTTCTATATTTGAATTCTATTGGAATTCAAATATTCAAACTCCTTTTTAAATTCTATATTCAAAATTCCATCTTCCTTTTCCATTTGAATTCTAATATTCAAACTCATCTCCAATCCCATTTGAATTCTAATATTCAAACTTATTTTTAACACCCTTTTGAATTTCTTCACTCAAATCCATTTGAATTCCCTTGAATTCAAATCCCATTTCAAAACCATCTGGATTTCCTATTTTGAAATCCTATTTGAAATTCTATTTCCAATTCTACTTTGAAAATCCTATTTCAAAGTTTATTTCAAATTCTATTTTGAAATCTCATATTCGAATTTCTATTCGAATTTCTATATTCAATCCCATGTTCAAATTCAACACTTGAATTTCTATTTCAAATCTCAATTCAAATTTCATATTTGAATTTCATTTCAAAACTCTATTCAAATTTCACATTTGAATTCTTCTTTGAAATACTATATTTCAAATTCTATTCAATTCTTCTTTGAAATTCTATATTTCAAATTCTATTTTGCAATTCTCCATTCAAATCTCTATTTGAATTTCTTTATTCGAATTCCTTCTAATTCAAATTATATTTTAATTCCTTGAATTCAAATTCTATTTTTCATTCTAATCTCGTTTATTCAAATTCTATTTGAACTTCTATTTGAATTTCTAATATTCAATCTCCTTTTAAAATTCAAATATTTAAACTCCTTTTAAAAATTCAAATGTTATACTCAAATTCCATTTGAGTTATATATTTAAAAATTTCATTTCACATTCTATTTTGAAATTTTATTTCAAATCCCAATTTCACGCTTGTATTTCTATTTTTCTGAATTATCAAATGATAATTCTTTTCACTTCATTTATAACTTCGTTATAAAAGAACTATTTATAAACTTCGTTTAAAAAGAAACTAGTTGTTTTATTTTAAACAAGTTTATATTTTGTTTCCATTTAAATTTCAAATCCTATTTAAAAATAGAAATTTCCTTTTAAAATCTCAAATATCCTTTCACGATATTTTTTAAATATCATTACTTAAGCCCAGTGATAAAACACACAAAGCAACCAATTATTTATTTTTCTAACACATCATATATAACAATATATATGCAAACAAATAAACAAACAGATAATATATTTTTGAGGAATCCAGTTGGATTCCTCCAACCTGTTGTCCTGCATCCACAGAGGTTAGCACATAAATAATACTCATTCTGCTTCGTGGCAGAATATCGCGGTATAGAAGGTCATCCACTAATCATAGCGTGGGGCGTATAGGGTAATCATCCGCTATGAAACTGCGGGCATCCGCTAATGAGACTGCGGGAATCCAACCAATCAATCAACCCAATATGTATATATATATATAGCCTAAATAACTAATATATATAAAACAACCAGAAAATATTCACACAAGCAACAAACAATTATTTTTATTGAAATAAAAATAATTCTAAAGGTGAGTGAGATTTACTCACCGTGATTTGCAGTTGTCGAATATCCTGTTTATCTCGAAATTACTGGCTACTAATCTTCTCGAATGATATTTGATCCTGCGACAATTTTATTTAATTTTACCGATTAACCATTTATTTATTAAATCAATTATTTAAATGCTTCCTTTATTCTTTTCTTCTATTAATGGTTATTAAATTCCTTCTAACATAACCAATATAATTTATGTTTCATAAAACGATTTACTCAAAAATTTCTTTTCGGCTTTTATATTACAAGCTTAGCAGTCAGTGCCAATTTCCATACTCAAACAAACTATTCTACCATTTATATATTTACCAACTAGTTTCTTTTGTATAAACTATTTCCTAAATAATAAATGACAAATTTTAAAAACTAATTTCTAAAATAAAAATCCTTATTATATTATTTACTAATTAAACTAAAATAAATTACCTTATAAATCTTTTATCCCTCAACTCTTGTTCGCAGCAACATCCACAAATTTATTTACTGACGAACTCCTCATCCAAAATTTGTAAGTCACGGCCATCCCTTTTCCCCTCTTGTTCAACATCCTATATCAGCAATCGAATGTCGCCACTTCTCGTTGAACTCCCAGATACCAATCGAGACCTTCCAGTCAACTCAGTTCATCACTGACGCCCAACTATCCTCCCAAGCACCCCCAAAACCCTGCTCATCAATGTCGCACAAACCCATTTTACCCAGTTCGACCATCAACCGAACCTTCAAACCATCATCGAGCTCCAACCCTAAATCGCCATCGCAACTTCAGATATCGCACCACCCGAAAGAACGGATCGAGCTGAACCTCCCCCCCCCATCGTCGCTTGAGTTGCCTCGTGTTCCAGAATTCACGAACGAATTGATTTCAATTTTAAATAAAGGACTTACGGTTTATTTTTCTTGAATTGGGAAATCGAATTACTGGAAGAAAAGGGGCGGAAAGGGAAATGGTTTGGAATTGATTTGTTGATTTCTGCGTAGAGAATACAAGGGCGAAGGCTTCAATTTATAGATGAGAATGAGGGAACCATTAGTACGTCGCCATTTAATCCTTGTTGGCTTGTAAACGAAAGAGGAGGCCATTTTTCCAGCTCGAGGTAATTAAGGTCTGCGTGATTTCAATTTTAGGTCGGCTTCATTCAGAGTATAGGGTGGCTGATGTACATTTTAACTTTTTTTTTTATTTATATCCGTTTAAATTACATTTAGGGGTTCCGAACCCTTATTGACATCTAACAACCGACGTCTCCAATTTTATACGATATTATGAACCTAACGGGACCAGTTCAAAATTCAATTCGACTGTTAAAAGAGAGAACAATTTAAATTAATGATTTAAATTAAACTCAATATAAAATATAAATCGATTTTTAAACAATTAAATTCGCTGATAATAAATTACTATTATCATCCTAATTCAAATAGAATTTATATTAATCTATAGAATTGTCTTGATACAGTTTTAACCGCGAATTCAATTATTACCGTTTCATATTACGATAGTTAATATGTTCAATATTAAATCGTATATCGATTATTAAATTGATAAATTCAATATAAAATTCATTTATATTCCGAAATCAATATTTAAAACCATACTAAATATTTAAAATAAACTGTTCAAAAATCTGGGTCGTTACAAAACTGGACATAACATCTTATTTTTAAAGTGAAATTTCAGTTTTTCAGATTCTTTAGAAAGACACTGTTAAACAGATTTAAATATTTCTGGTTTCGCTCAATTCTGATTTATAATGAATCCTGTATATTCAGTTAAAGTTTGAAATCGAATTTTCGAACTACCGCGCCTTTCAAACTCATTTTATAATTAAATTAAATTTATTCATTTTAACTTCGATTAAAATAAATTTTTAGTCGTTATAATTTAAAATAAATTATTTTAAACATTAAGATCCACTAAACTTTCTAAAAATAAAAATTTTAAATTGGCCCCAAAATTTCGAGTTGTTACAGTAAATATACCCTAACTTGATTGACTTCATTGTTGACTAAGAAATGGTTAAAACTCGATAGCCAAAGTGGTTAAATGGAGTAAGAAATGAGTGTTAGCAGTTAAGTGAAAATAGAAGTGTATTTAATATTCGTTTTAGTCCTAATAACGAATTTAGAAATATTTCTTCTTGAAAATATAGTATATCTCTATGGAAAAAAGAAGCCGCATGGCGAAAATGAAGGGTGGCGGAACGTAAGAGAAATGGATTTTTAAATTTAATTTGAGGACTGCGTAAGCATTGATTTGATAAGAAACCGACTGGAGATTAGTTAAGTTGAATAATTTCCTGAGTGTTGATCTGATGTTGGTTTCATCCTTCGGGATTGATACTTAGGGAGTTGTTCACTTGCTAATTTACGGTCGAAGGATGTGAATGCGAAAAAGTAATAGAGCATGAATGAGTAATTTGTTATAAGAATTAAGATTCCGAGATGATGAAAGCATTGAGATTCGATTTAATTGGGAAACATACTAAATGGAAATTGGGAAGAAAGTGTAGCTTATAACCAAAAGATTCATACGTTGGAGTTTGAAAGCTTATCAAACATCTGAATTGGATAAAAGATCAGAATTGAAAATTTGAAATTTGGGATGCGAGAATGTTCGATTTTGGATATTGGAGATAGAAGTTTTCGAAATTTATATAGAAAGATATATAAGAACATGATGAATTTAAAAAATTACTGGATTAGAAGGTGATCGATTTAAGATATAAACTTATATAGCAGAAATTATATAAGAATGGAGGATTGAAAAATATGATTTGGAAATTGTGTTAAGGAAAATTTATAAGTACGAGATATGCGGAAGGTAACAGTAGTACTATATGTACATAATACTGTATGTTTTCAAAATCAAAATAAGGAAAGTACCTTCCTTCTTCTTTGAATTTCGAGCTTAATGAGATGTGCTGTTGGTGGTAGTAGGTTTTCCGGACATAAAACTCGAGTTGTTTGAAAGAACATGACCGTGTAGCGTAATTCCCAGGGTTGTAGATGGCCTACGGCGGACGGATGTTTCTTGGAGGATCCAAGCGTAACATTGTGTCTGCTACGATCTACAATCGTGATAATGGCGTAATCCGCAGAGCTATGAAAGCTTATGGGTATGGATGTTTCCTAAGGGAATCAGGCGTAACCATTGTGTACCTGCGGTCCACATGGCATATCTACAAGTGAAAGAGATGTAGCCACTAGTGTTACTAAAGGTAGAATGGAGCCATGCGATGTTTGAGATATCTTAGTGATATGGAGTCACCTGTTTGATGCAGCACCGTGTCTTCGTGACTTGATGGGTCTTCATGACCTGATTTGTCTTTGCAACTTGGTTTGTCCTCGTGACTTGAAGTATGTTCATAATTCCATGGTTTGTTTTCGTGACCCTGATATAGAGCAGTCAACGCTCAGTGGCCTCAGTTTTTCTTTTGATTCATAAATATCTTCCGTTGATCTGTCCATGACGAATTTCGCTGGGAAGTGATTTCCTACGGATACGGATGTTTCTGGGGGATCCAGTCGAAACCATTGTGTATCTGCGATTCATGAACAATCAACATATCAATATTACCTTGGTACTTTCCATAAATATTTTTCATTGGAGGTTGAAACAAGGATATTTAGTACTTACAGATTTTAGTCGTGTGCCTGGCCAGCGTATGCCTAACATCTGTGAAAACTACAATAGACTTGTCAAACTTCGAGTTATCAAATATTTTTAAATAAATATTTTGAAATTAAAATATACCGAATTTAATATGTTGATGAAGAGAATTTTGAATTATTTTCAAATCCCTAGCTTTGTAATAATAATACAGATATTTTTGCACGAATTTCGTGTTATGTATAAAGATTATAAAAAAAAAATCAAGTCGATAATTTGTGACTTGAAAAGAAAATGGTAGTTACACTCTTCAATGAGTGTTTAGGAAAAATTTAAATGTATTGAATTGTTGAACTGAGGTTGTAAGAAATAAATGGAATGATGAATAGTAAATATTCATGGATGGATTTATAAATAAATTTGAATAATTCGAGATGCATAAATCTAACTTATGCAGAATTTAAAATTTAAGAAGAGATTGATTTTGTAAAGGAATTTAATTTCCCGAGTTAATTGGATATGATAAATAAAGAGGATCAATGACTTAAATATCAATAATTAAATTAGTTATGAAAGAATTTCAAACAAATAGAAAAATTAGAAGTATACATTGGTATAACCCCAACGATCTTTCCTTTTCGAGGACGAAAAGTTTTAAAGGGGGGAAGAATGTAACGTCCCAGAGATTTAGACAGTCTGAAATGGAATTAATTAAAGATTTAACTGTTTAATAATCAATTTTATATTGATACTGGGGTTAGAAATTTAATATCAAATATATTGTTTTGAGTTGAATTGGATTCCATATTTAATTCAGAATGGTTGGTTGGAAATTAAAAATTTATTGTTGGATATTTGAATTGAATTTCATTGATATTTGGATTGGATTGAAATTCGATCGAAAATATAAATGGTTGAATTCAAATTATAAACGTTATTGGAAATTTATTTATTGAAATATATCTGAAATTGGCTTGGATATGTATGTATTCATGTCTATAAAGAGATTGAAGTTAACGTTTCAAAATTGGAATCAAATGGAGTTGTTTTGATGGACATACTGAATAAAATCAGTGAAACTATAAATTATTTAAATTTAAAAATAATTTTGTATAAAACCGAAGTTGGATTACAATCATATTAATTTTATTGGATCCGGTATGCAAAGACATAGTGATACGTATAATTTTCCTTGCATTTAGAGGTCGTGTTTGCAGTATGAAGTAGAACGCAACATAGCGATAATTTGCTGTAGGATTAAATTTTATGGGGAATAAACAATTAAACATCTTTCCCATATGTTGCGGCCCCAAATCTAACCTTCCTCAGTAACTTTTCCACCAAACCTACCTTCTGTAATACGTGCTACCCTACTCTACCGATGGAACATGGTTCTTATCTCTAATTTCTTTCTTTATAAAAATCACATGCCTCTTTTTTTTTCTTCAGAAAAAAAGAATCATTTTTCCTTTCCCCAAATCAATCACTTCAGAGAATGGCTGCCACCCTTAATCGCTTCCACCGCAGCCGCACCAAGCATCCAATCGAAGCCACCGGCAACCACTGCTCTTCCCTAACGTCATAGTCACCATGACAAAGCTTCTACCTCCAAGTAAACTTCCAGTAGATCAGAACCCTAGCCCACTTCTAAGGTCAAAGCCAGCCTCAAATCACCACACATCACCTCGGAAATCACCCTCACTCCACTTGAGACCACCCAAATAGTGAGTCAAAGCCGTTGCAACCGCGTCCGAGTTCCTAGGCCATCGATCCTCCGTAATCGTCCAACGAATTTCTATTCCTCCATTCACCATGCAAAGGTGAGGTCGTACTCACGATTCACATTTATTCGGGTAAATTAATTTCGGTTTAAGCTTGAACTTAGGTTGATTGATAGCCTGGTTGGTTTGACACTTACTGCTATTTGTTTACCTTGCGAATGTCGCCATGTTTTGTTCTGGGTGCTTGATGTTGGATCAGTAATAAATTAAAAATGGAGATTAACAAAATAAATTAACAAGAAACCCCACCCTTTTCCTTGGAAGATTTTTCTGTTTAAACCAGTTTACGTTGGGAAGTAGGAACAATGAAATAATTCAGTACTGTTAATACGGAGTCCTCATATATGAATAAAAGAAGGTAATAAAGACCTTAAAGCATACACGCAATACTGCATTTGTTTACTAAATCTTATATATAAGATGATACTGCACATTTGACTTGGCACTGTGGATTTAAGCATGCTTGTAGTACTGCATTTATTTTGCGGAAATTTATATAATATGACACTGCATTTATTTTGCCACAATAACATATTGGGTCTCTTTCTCATTATGTCCAAATTTTCGTCCAGACAAACTGTTGCTGCTAGCTTACTGTATAAAAAAAAGGATATGGTAAATTTAGCCCTCTTTCTTTTCAGTTTAGTTCGAGCCCCTCTGTTGTATTGTGTTTTTTTTTTTGGTTTACCTGCCTGAACTGCCAACCTGTGCTTCATTATTTTATTGATTCACAACCACTGGTTTTCACTGTTTAAATTTGTGCATCCTTATTGGTAGCATACATTTATGAAAATGGAATTTAGAACCGTTTTGTTTTGTGTAGTTGTGGTTACTGCTAGACAGAATACTTTTGTTGTGCCACCAGTTTGCAATATCACAGTTTTGATTAGTTTTTTATGTTATTAACTTCACAAAGTTACTACAATCCGAAATGAGATTATGAATTTGATTGGTGAGTTTAGAAATTGTGACATATTACTTTTTTTGGATCTTTCATTTATGCTCTTGTTTAAAACGCTTAGCATTTTCAAATAAATTTTAAGGGATTATCGAACCATTTTTTTTTAATCTATTTGTCATTGTTTTTGCAGAAAGAAATTGTGCTACCTATTGATATTTCATAATCTTGGTTAGTTTGTCATTGATCATTTTCCTTAATTGATCCTTTAAATTAGTGTTACTTTATGACAAATAAAAACTTTATCATTTTCCTTTAATTGCTTGCGTCTTCCTGTGCTTGGCATGCCTTGTCTGCACATTAATTTCTATATGCATTTTGGGTACTATTGCACTAATGCACTTAAGTCTATATATATATAATTTATTATCTTTGCCAACTATATTTTAACAACACCTTTGCCAACCATATTTTTACAGTGAGATATTTGGTGGTTTTACCAATTCTATTTTAACAGTAAAGTATTTGGTGGTTTTGCCAACTGTATTTGGTGGTCTCTAGATTGTTATCTTAGTCTGATTTTGTAAACCTACAGTGCATTAACACATGCACTCAGGTGTGTATTTGTTGTACGTACCTAATTTGAAAACCATGTTGAACCCTTATTAGACCATGCAGACGATTGTTTGAATAGAAACTACTACTATGCCACTCGTTAGTTAAATTGCATATGTGCCAAAACTGATCTTATATGTGCCCAAAAACTGATCATATATGTGCCCAAAAACTGATCATATATGTGCCAAAAGCTGATCATATATGTGCCAAAAACTGATCATATATGTGCCTCAAAACTGATCATATATGTGCCAAAACTGATCTTATATTTGCCCAAAAACTGATCATATATATGCCTCAAAACTGATCATATATGTGCCAAAACTGATCTTATATGTGCCCAAAAACTGATCATATAGGTGCCTCAAAACTGATCATATATGTGCCCCAAAACTGATCATATATGTGCTCCAAAACTGATCTTATATGTGCCCAAACCGATGTTGACTATTTTTCCAAAACAGTGGTTATATGTTTGCCAGAACTGTCGTGTTATGTTTGCCAAAACTGTCATAATTCTTTGCCAAAACTACCGTTGCTACACTTGAACGTGCGGCATTTCCCTGTTTTGCTGTAATATTCGTGGATATCCTCTGAACTGAGTGTATTTGTTATTTGTGGTTGCAGAATGCTGGGGCAGTGCACACGTGTATGGTACACGTGTGCATGTGCAGGCTTCCCTGACCGTTCGTCCCTGACTTAAAAACTGGTACACACAAATGTTACACTTGATTCTCGGATATTGACGTATATATGTTTTCAATATATGTATATGTGGTGGCCGATGTACACGTAGGTATATATATACACCCCATTGTATGTGTATATGTATGTCGTCGGCATACATACATACATATAAATCCATATGCTGTTTCAAATTGTTTCGTCCCAGGTTGCCGTGATATATTCCGATAGTTATCGCGAGTTAGATGTACCCAAAAGTTAGTGGATTATAGGACTAACTATGTATTTCAGTTTATATTGAAATTATTTTACTTGAACAATGATGAAACGACCCGAACTTCCCAATAAAGGAAAGCCTGGATCGCTTTGAGAACAACACACATCAGAACATAAACTGAAGAACATTTTATTGCTGATTACACAATTACATCAGAGTACAAGAATGTAACAGAGTATGAATACTTAGTACATAATAGAAATACAATAATATCAGAGTTTTAAATTACATTTATATAACAGCAGAAAAATAATACAAATATACAACTGGAAGGAATACACGGATAAAGAGCTTTCCGAATACCGCTTCAGCTGTAAGCCAGGATCCTGTCAATATATCTGCAAAAAGCTACTCGACTGCCCGTGTGGAAAATTGGGCACCTGAGTTTTACAGTGAAACAAACTACAGGTCAGTCATGGGACTGGTATGAGAAATCTTAACTAAACTTATCTAATAATAAGGTTAATCACAGGACCACGCCGCTAACGCGGAACGGGTTTACTCCATTGGATTGCCAGTGCATAAAATAAAGTAAAACGTTAAACAACGCAATGCTTTTTAGAAAAATGAAACCATTATAAGACCCAAGTCCCATCACACAATGCAACGCAAACCGGAGGATAGGGTTTTACCTTATAATGGTCAAAAGATGCTTGATACGATAAAATGGATTTAATATTAGTGTGTATATGTTTTCATAAATCATTCAATCATAATGTATTAATCATAGACGGCATAGTACCCCATCCTACTATGTCGCCATACTAGTTCTACAATCAAAACCGCATGGGCTCATATTGGAAATTTGGTTTCCATCCTGAGTCAAGGCTAGGGAGGAGCTCCTTACCGATTCGAGACACTCTAGCAAATGCCCCAGGATCACACCTATGGGAAACTCTTGGATAGCTGCAGGGTCGGTCCACTCCGAAGGGTCGTGGATTTGTTATGCACGAACACATGTTTCCCGGTCCTTTTGGACCTATAATATGACCAATAACGACCTATAAAACACGAGGTACCTCATAATCCATCAACCACATAAGTAAAATGTCAGCGCTGGTAGGTCCCTGACATTACTCTAGCTAGAAAGATAACGTGTGCACTCCCTGCGTTCCATTCTTCCGTTTTTGACTCATACCGGGGTGTGAGGCTCGCAAAGTCACGATATACACAAAGTTATACCGTAATAGGCTATACTTTGATCATCCCAAAAAGCCCTGCTTTTCAACAAAAGCCTTGATCATTTGCACCTTGGCGTGCCATATTGACAATTCACGCCATGCGATCAATCAATATTAATAAATACCAGGTTGTTAAGTAGAGAATAAATTCTCCACCACCAAACATGCATACATTAATAGGAATTGATTTAATTCACATGGAACGAAATTCAATGTCAGACACGCATCCATTTACTAGCTTATGCTCTGGGTCTGAGCGAAAACCAAATCCGAACAATCAACCATAGTCTGGACGGCCACCACTGAAACCCCTTCAAGGTAGCTACTCCCATCAAGGGTCTCTGTAGCGACACATTCATTCGATGTGAAGATCGTCAGTCTTCAACCACCGTCTTCATCTTCGACTCTTCATCGTCGTAGTAATTACTCGGAATGGGTTAAACCCAGCCTTTCCGAATAATTCACGTATTTTATGATAAAAATTAAGTATTACAAAAACACATCCAATGCCACATTCCAATTCAGAATATTCTCCTAATAAAATACTCGTATTATTCTATCAAAGACAAACTCTTTAAATTATTCTCAAATCTTACTTTTAAAGATTTATTAAGAACCCAATTTGGTTTTAAATATCACAAATCATTATTCAGTGATTAATTAAATTTTAGAAATTAATCTTATTTTTAACTGGGTTAAAGAACTAATGTCATTTAAAACATAGTTTCACGATAAACCCAAAATCGACTTCCATTAAATATGGAATCTTCACAGAAATCAAATCAATATATAATCGTTATAAATTTCTTTATCCGACCAATAATATAAATGGAATAACGGCAAAGCCTCTTAAATTCCATATGTACTATCGGTCTTCTTTTACAGAAGCTTATCTCGGTTATTATTAATTCAAATTCCATCTAAGTCTAATTTAATATATTAAATTGGAAAACTTTACTTTTGGGAAAATTCACATTTAAATCTTAATAAAAGATTTACAAATTCCAAATCATATTTTCACTGTCAGTTGGGTTAAAGAACAAATGTCGATTAAAAACACAGTTCACAATAAACCCAACTCACATTTCATCTTATTCTAATTACTAAATATAATTGAAAACTTTTAATAATCTTAAGTTAAAGATTATTCTTTTCATATGGGGTTTAAGAACAGTGTTATTTAAGACACTATTCACGACCAACCCAAAATCCAATTTATTTAATTTAATTTCAGTTAAATATTTACAAATTGGAAAACTTCATTAAATCTAAATTTAATGATTTATTCTAGTTAAATACTAGTTCATTTCAATAAAAATACATTTTTCTAAAATATATTCTTTTTCTAAAATATATCCTCTTCTAAGAAAATTTCTAATATATTCTTTATTGGAACGCGACTCAATCAACATCCATAAATTGCATGAAATCGACAATCATGATGAATAATTATCAAACATCCAAATAACAGCCAAAGTAGATTCTACACTAAATATTGGGACTAGTGTAGATCAAAAATCATCCCAACACCCGTGTGGGGTTTCATCCAACAGTCAAATAATAAATTATTTGTGCACTTGGGCGATGTGTAAAAATTATCGTCCTAATCACATAAACAAGTCGGATGACTTGTGAATGAAAGTGTAATATTCAGTTTGAATATACTAACAATATATTTAACACATCAAACCTTTCACATCACACACATATTTCAATTCTTTTTACAGTGTACAAATGACAATAAAAATCTTAACTTTTATTTATTGACCAAAAAGTATATTTTTGGTCTCATTCATTTTTAATGACAAAATGAATATTTTACTTCATTCTTTTTAATTTGACAAAATATGATAGTTTTGTCTAACTCTCCTTTAATGTACAAAATATGACTATTTTGTCTAACTCTTTTAAATGCAATGGAATATGAAAGTTTTGTTAAATCTTTTCAGTGCAAACAAATATGATTATTTTGTTAATCAAGTTTTGGCAAAAATGTTGATTCTTTTTTTTCACAGATCAAGTATTCACCAAAAATGTGATTTTATATTTCTACAATCATTTCTAAACAAAGTGTCCCCTTTTTATCTTTCTAATGTACATTTTAACAAAATGTTTCTTTTTAGTCCTTTTTAACATTTCTAACAAAAATGTCCTTTTTATCCATTCTTCTAAATGTGATAAAATGTGTATTTCACATTCATTCTACTAAATATGATAAAATTGTGCTTTTTATTCATTTTTCTCAAAGTGACAGAATGTCCATTTTTAATTTATTCTTTCTAATATATAAAATATACATTTTCCAATTTATTCTTTCTAATGTGTAGAAATATACATTTTCCAATTTATTCTTTCTAATTGCCAAGAATATTAATTTTTGTCCTATACAATCTAATTAACAAAGATGTTAATTTTATTCTTTAAGATCTAATTGACAAAATGTTAATCTTTTTCTTTATAATATAATTAACAAAAGATGTTAATCTTCTTCTTAATATGTAAACAAAATATATATTTGTCATTCTTCCTTATATTTAAACAAAATATGTTAATTTGTCTAATACTTCTATGTAAACAAATATTTCTTTTTATTTACAAAACACACTTCGATTCAAAAAAGTTATTTTTGTTTGCAAAACATATTTCAAATAAAAAGGTTGTCTTTATTCACAAGGTAACATTTGTATGGAAATGTGGTTTTATTCCACTGTAACATTTATAAGAAAATGCTATTTTATTTCAAGTGACAAAAATATATTCTTTCAACAACGATGTTTATTCGCAACTAAATATGCAAATAAAAATATTATCTATATCAATTGTTTTGTTTGCAACTAACTTTACAAACAAAAATGTATATTTCTATTTCTAACTAAAATACAAAAATAAAAATGCAATATTTGTTTGCATCTAAAATTGCAAAACAGGATGTAACTCTTTAAATCATATTTGCTTTCAACTAGTATAGATTTATAAAAGTGTTTGTTTTGTTTCAGCTAGTGACAAAAATGAATAATTTGGTTTGACTACTGTAAATTGACCCAAAAATGAATGTTTTGTTAAATTCTTTTTATTGAACTAAATTGACAAATAAAATGTACTTTTAGGTCCGTTCTTTTTATTTCATATAAAATACAAAATAAAATATAAATTTCATTCTAATGTTTTTGTTTGCATCTAAAATTGCAAACAGAAATGTGACTTCTCGAATCATATTTTTTTTGCAACTAAAATTGCAAACAAAAATGTACTTATTCGTTTAAATGTTTATTTGCAACGGAGGAGGCAAATAAAAGAACATTTTTATTTCAACGATCTTGTTTTGACAAAAATGATATTCTTATATAATCCTTACTAAATGACAAAAATGTGATTTCTACTTCATTCTTTTTAGTGTATAAAATTATACATTCTTAACTCATTCTTTTAAATGTATAAAAATATACATTTTGATCTAATACAATTCAATGTAGCAAAATGACAGTTTTGATCTAAGTCATTCCAATGCAAACAAAATGTGATAATTTTGTATGGGATTAAAATGATCATTTAATATTTGATTTAAAGCATTTCTATTATTTGACTAAAGATGGAAATCCTATTATGTGATTAAAATGGCATTTCTAATATGTGATCAAAATGGCATCTATGATATGTGATTAAAATGGCATTTATAATATGTGATTAAAATGGCATTTATAATACGACATAACCTTTTACTTAACATATTATCGTTCAAAATAAAAGACAATTTTACTTTAACGATTCTAATTTTAACAAAATGACAATTTTATATTGTCCATGCTAATGTCAGTAAAAAGGACAAATTTATATTGTTGATTCTGATTTCAACCAAAATGATTCATTCAATTCACAACTCAACATAACAGCATCACCATTCAACGCATTTAAATTCCAAACATCACAACATCACAGATCCAATTTATTATCGTAATTTCAAGAAATCAGAACAGTGAAAAATAACTAAATTATTAATTATATATATATATAAAAGAATTCTCACCTTGCGTTTTAGCAGATCTGAAAATCAAAAAGTTACAGAATCAATCCCAGTCAGATCTCGAGCGTAGTATTTATTGTCACAGTCCCAGTGTTTCTGAAATCGTTGAATTCGGTGTCCGTATGAGTTAGATATGGTTTAAATAAGATTTACAACATTTTTGTATTAATTAAATATCAAAATACATGTCCATACCCTTCTTCCTTCTTAACACAGTAACCCGTCGCTAGCTTCACCAAACCTTCGATTCTAGGTTTCCAAATTTTGCTCCAACGGTGATAGGGTTTGACGATCGGGGAGTTGGACGTCATCGGGGGGTGTGTGGCGCACGTGCGCCGGGAAGGAGGTGGAACTCGGTGGTACCAGGTGGGCCCGGCGGCGGTTTGTTCGGGTCGGTTTTGGTGGTCTGGGTCTCGGCCTGTGTTGCACTAGAGCGGATTCAACCTTACAGAAACGTAGAGGAGGAGAAGCTCTGCGATAAAGTCAAAAAGGAGGAGGGCTATTACTGAGAGGATTTGGAAATTTTAGGGGAACAAGTTGGGAGCATTTCAGCCATGGAATTTGAACGCGGCGGCGGCTGTAGGAATAGAGGGTTAGGGTTTCGTATAGGGACCGTATTTATACCGTATTTTTGTTTTATTTATTTATTTATTTCAAGAAAATATTTGTTCTTTGATACTAACTCTGAATCGAACCCAACGAATGTCGCCCCTAGCCAAATACCCCTGTCCCGGACATAATGAAACATGTTTCGTAACCCAATTCGGCTGTTACGATATGTTTTTCTTTAAATTAAATTATAAATCATTTAATTATTAAATTCAAACGTACATTTTAAATTACCGGGGCCACATACGACCTTTAAAAATTACAGAAAAATTATTTCTAGTTATGTTTTGACGATACGGTTCTAACGAGACTAATTTCGTTGAATTCTAAGACTGTTTGAAAAATGGCCTTTTTCAAGTCGATTAAATTTGACTGAAACTGACAAAACACATTTTCCTTTGTCACGCTCACATATTAATTCGAAAAATTACGAAAATTGAAATCTAGCAATAATTTGACATTCCGGTTCCAACAAAAGTGGTTTCGTCGAAAACCGAGGTCGTTTGCAAAATGGCTATTTTTAAGGGCTATATTTTTAATTAAAATATATATAAATTCTACAGCGACTTTTCTAAATTTTAAACTGGACATAACTTTTGATTTTTAAAGTGAAATTTCAATTTTTCAGATTCATTAGAAAGATATAGTTAAACAGATTAAAATATTTCTTGTTTCATTCAATTCTGAATTAATTTGAATCCTGTACATTCAGTCAAAGTTCAAATTAAAATTTTGAAACTACCGCGCTGTTTTAAACTCCTTTTATAATTAAATTAAATTTATTCATTTTAAAAAAAGTTTTTAGTCATTCTTATTTAAAGTAAATTATTTTAAATAATAAAATTCCCTTAAAATTCCTGAAATAAAAATTTTAAATTGGCCCCAAAATTCCGGGTCGTTTCAATCGCCCCCACTTAAAATCTTTTCGTCCTCGAAAAGGAACGAAGCTAAAAGTTGTTTAATTAGCTAACTTAATTAAAATTTTATTTATGGGTATTAATTATCATTCTAATATTTTAATTAGTGAAACTAATTATCGAACACCACAACCAACAATCAATTAGGTAATTAACTTTCCAAATATATATAACTTTTATATATGGCCAAAATCATATTTGTAGTGCAAATCACAGCAATGTGTCCTAACTAAGTGTTGGTTCTCATACCAATCAATGGAAATATATAGATATACCACTTTCGAAACTCGGAAATAAATACTGATAATGCTGCAGCATTATCAGAATTATCCCCGGGCGGCTAGATTGTGATTCTATATCTATCCAGTATATTAAAACTTCGAATACCTGTTAATTACTCGTATATTCGAAATCTTTATATACTCGATTGTCCACATTAAAATATAATATACTCAGATACGTATTTTAAGATAAAATTTTCAAAACTAAATTTGTTTTCATTTTTAAAGAAAATAATACTCTTCACGCACTTTCTAGGATACTACTGATCCTATCTCTAACGAGTTATTCTCATTGGATATTACTAATCCAATCTTTGATGAATTCTTTCGTTCGGTTCTTATGTGCCTTGTTCTCGAGCTCTATAAACCTGGCTCTGATACCAACTGAAACGACCCAAACTTCCCAGTAAAGGAAAGCCTGGATCACTTTGAGAACAACACACATCAGAACATAAATTGAAGAACATTTTATTGATGATTACACAATTACATCAGAGTACAAGAATGTAACAGAGTATGAATACTTATTACATAATAGAAATACAATAATATCAGAGTTTTAAATTACATTTTATAACAGCGGAAAAATAATACAAATATACAACTGGAAGGAATACACGGATACAGAGCTTTCCGAATACCGCTTCAGCTATAAGCCAGAATCCTGTAAATATATCTGCAAAAAGCTACTCGACTGCCCGTGTGAAAAATTGGGCACTAGAGTTCGACAGTGAAACAAAATACAGGTCAGTCATGGGACTAGTATGAGAAATCTTAACTAAACTTATCTAATAATAAGGCTAATCACAGGACCACGCCGCTAACGCGGAATGGGCTTACTCCATTGGATTGCCAGTGCATAAAATAAAGTAAAACGTTAAACAACGCAATGCTTTTTAGAAAAATGAAACCATTATAAGACCCAAGTCCCATTATACAATGCAACGCAAACCAGAGGATAGGGTTTTACCTTCTAATTGTCAAAAGATGCTTGATACGATAAAACGGATTTAATATTAGTGTGTATATGTTTTCATAAATCATTCAATCATAATGTATTAATCATAGACGGCATAGTACCCCATTCTACTGTGTCGCCATACTAGTTCTACAATCAAAACCGCATGGGGTCGTATTGGAAATTTGGTTTCCATCCTGAGTCAAGGCTAGGGAGGAGCTCCTTACCGATTCGAGACACTCTAGCAAATGCCCCAGGATCACACCTATGGGCAACCCTTGGATAGCTGCAGGGTCAGTCCACTCCGAAGGGTCGTGGATTAGCTATGCCTGAACACACGGTTCCCGGTCCTTTTGGACCTATAATATGACCACTAACGGCCTATAAAACACGAGGTACCTCATAATCCATCGACCACATAAATAAAATGTCAGCGCTGGTAGGTCCCTGACATTACTCAAGCTAGAAAGATAACGTGTGCACTCCCTGCGTTCCCTTCTCCCGTTTTTGACTCATACCGGGGTGTGAGGCTCGCGAAGTCACGATATACACAAAGCTATGCCGTTATAGGCTATACTTTGATCTTCCCACAAGGCCCTGCTTTTCAACAAAAGCCTTGATCATTTGCACCTTGGCGTGCCACATTGACAATTCACGCCATGCGATCAATTATTATTAATAAATACCAGGGTGTTAAGTAGAGAATAAATTCTCCACCACCAAACAGGCATACATTAATAAGAATTGATTTAATTTACATGGAACGAAAGTCAATGTCAGACACGCATCCATTTACTAGCTTATGCTCTGGGTCTGAGCGAAAACCAAATCCGAACAATCAACCATAGTCCGGACGGCCACCACTGAAACCCCTTCAAGGTAGCTACTCCCATCAAAGGTCTCTGTAGCGACACATCCATTCGATGTGAAGATCGTTGGTCTTCAACCACCATCTTCATCTTCGACTCTTCATCGTCGTAGTAATTACTCGGAATGGGTTAAACCCGGCCTTTCCGAATAATTCGCGTATTTTATGATAAAAATTAAGTATTATAAAAACACATCCAACGCCACATTCCAATTCAGAATATTCTCCTAATAAAATACTCGTATTATTCTATCAAAAATAAACTCTTTAAATTATTCTCAAATCTTACTTTTAAAGATTTATTAAGAACCCAATTTGGTTTTAAATATCACAAATCATTATTCAGTGATTAATTAAATTTAAGAAATTAATCTTATCTTTAACTGGGTTAAAGAACTAATGTCATTTAAAACATAGTTTCACGATAAACCCAAAATCGACTTCCATTAAATATGGAATCTTCACAGAAATCAAATCAATACATAATCGTTATAAATTTCTGTATCCGACCAATAATATAAATGGAATAACACTAAAGCCTCTTAAATTCCATATGTAGTATCGGTCTTCTTTTACAGAAGCTTATCTCGGTTATTATTAATCCAAATTCCATCTAAGTCCAATTTAATGTATTAAACTGGAAAACTTTACTTTTGGGAAAATTCCCATTTAAATCTTAATAAAAGATTTACAAACTCCAAATCATATTTTCTCTGTCAGTTGGGTTAAAGAACAAATGTCGATTAAAAACATAGTTCACAATAAACCCAAGTCACATTTCATCTTATTCCAATTACTAAATATAATTGAAATTTTTTAATAATCTTAAGTTAAAGATTATTTTTTTCATATGGGGTTTAAGAACAGTGTTATTTAAGACACTATTCACGACCAACCCAAAATCCAATTTATTTAATTTAATTTCAGTTAAATATTAACAAATTGGAAAACTTCATTAAATCTAAATTTAATGATTTATTCTATTTAAATACTAGTTCATTTCAATAAAAATACATTTTTCTAAAATAAATTCTTTTTCTAAAATATATCCTCTTCTAAGAAAATTTCTAATATATTCTTTATTGGAACGCGACACAATCAACATCTATAAATTGCATGAAATCGACAATCATGATGAATAATTATCAAACATCCAAATAACAGCCAAAGTGGATTCTACACTAAATATTGGGACTAGTGTAGATCAAAAATCATCCCAACACCCGTGTGGGGTTTCATCCAACAGTCAAATAATAAATTATTTGTACACTTGGGCGATGTGTAAAAATTATCGTCCCAATCACATAAACAAGTCGGATGACTTGTGAATGGAAGTGTAATATTCAGTTTGAATATACTAACAATATATTTAACACATCAATCCTTTCACATCACGCACACATATTTCAATTCTTTTTACTGTGTACAAATGACAATAAAAATCTTAACTTTTATTTATTGACCAAAAAGTGTATTTTTGGTCTCATTCATTTTTAATGACAAAATGAATATTTTACTTCATTCTTTTTAATTTGACAAAATACGATAGTTTTGTCTAACTCTCCTTTAATGTACAAAATATGATTATTTTGTCTAACTCTTTAAAATGCAACAGAATATGATAATTTTGTTAAATCTTTTCAGTGCAAACAAATATGATTATTTTGTTAATCATGTTTTGACAAAAATGTTGATTCTATTTTTCACAAATCAAGTATTCACCAAAAATGTGATTTTATATTTCTATAATCATTTCTAAACAAAGTATCCCCTTTTTATCTTTCTAATGTACATTTTAACAAAATGTTTCTTTTTAATCCTTTTTAACATTTCTAACAAAAATGTCCTTTTTATCCATTCTTCTAAATGTGATAAAATGTGTATTTCACATTCATTCTACTAAATATGATAAAATTGTGCTTTTTATTCATTTTTCTCAAAGTGACAGAATGCCCATTTTTAATTTATTCTTTCTAATATATAAAATATACATTTTCCAATTTATTCTTTCTAATGTGTAGAAATATACATTTTCCAATTTATTCTTTCTAATTGCCAAGAATATTAATTTTTGTCCTATACAATCTAATTAACAAAGATGTTAATTTTATTCTTTAAGATCTAATTGACAAAATGTTAATCTTTTTCTTTATAATATAATTAACAAAAGATGTTAATCTTCTTCTTAATATGTAAACAAAATATATATTTGTCATTCTTCCTTATATTTAAACAAAATATGTTAATTTGTCTAATACTTCTATGTAAACAAATATTTCTTTTTATTTACAAAACACACTTCGATTCAAAAAAGTTATTTTTGTTTGCAAAACATATTTCAAATAAAAAGGTTGTCTTTATTCACAAGGTAACATTTGTATGGAAATGTGGTTTTATTCCACTGTAACATTTATAAGAAAATGCTATTTTATTTCAAGTGACAAAAATATATTCTTTCAACAACGATGTTTATTCGCAACTAAATATGCAAATAAAAATATTATCTATATCAATTGTTTTGTTTGCAACTAACTTTACAAACAAAAATGTATATTTCTATTTCTAACTAAAATACAAAAATAAAAATGCAATATTTGTTTGCATCTAAAATTGCAAAACAGGATGTAACTCTTTAAATCATATTTGCTTTCAACTAGTATAGATTTATAAAAGTGTTTGTTTTGTTTCAGCTAGTGACAAAAATGAATAATTTGGTTTGACGACTGTAAATTGACCCAAAAATGAATGTTTTGTTAAATTCTTTTTATTTAACTAAATTGACAAATAAAATGTACTTTTAGGTCCGTTCTTTTTATTTCATATAAAATACAAAATAAAATATAAAATTCATTCTAATGTTTTTGTTTGCATCTAAAATTGCAAACGGAAATGTGACTTCTCGAATCATATATTTTTTTGCAACTAAAATTGCAAACAAAAATGTACTTATTCGTTTAAATGTTTATTTGCAACGGAGGAGGCCAATAAAAGAACATTTTTATTTCAACGATCTTGTTTTGACAAAAATGATATTCTTATATAATCCTTACTAAATGACAAAAATGTGATTTATAATTCACTCTTTTTAGTGTATAAAAATATACATTCTTAACTCATTCTTTTAAATGTATAAAAATATACATTTTGATCTAATACAATTCAATGTAGCAAAATGACAATTTTGATCTAAGTCATTCCAATGCAAACAAAATGTGATAATTTTGTATGGGATTAAAATGATCATTTAATATTTGATTTAAAGCATTTCTAATATTTGACTAAAGATGGAAATCCTATTATGTAATTAAAATGGCATTTCTAATATGTGATTAAAATGGCATGTATAATATGTGATTAAAATGGCATCTATGATATGTGATTAAAATGACATTTATAATATGTGATTAAAATGGCATTTATAATACGACATAACCTTTTACTTAACATATTATCATTCTAAATAAAAGACAATTTTACTGTAACGATTCTAATTTTAACTAAATGAAAATTTTATATTGTCCATGCTAATGTCAATAAAAAGGACAAATTTATATTGTTGATTCTGATTTCAACCAAAATGATTCATTCAATTCACAACTCAACATAACAGCATCACCATTCAACGCATTTAAATTCCAAACATCACAGATCCAATTTATTATCGTTATTTCAAGAATTCAGAACAGTGAAAAATAACTAAATTATTAATTATATATATCTAAAAAAAGAATTCTCACCTTGCGTTTTAGCAGATCTAAAAATCAAAAAGTTACGAAATCAATCCAGCCAGATCTCGAGCGTAGTATTTGTTGTCACAATCCCAGTGTTTCTGAAATCATTGAATTCGGTGTTCGTATGAGTTAGATATAGTTTAAAGAAGATTTACAACATTTTTGTATTAATTAAATATCAAAATACATGTCCATACCCTTCTTCCTCCTTAACACAGTAGCCCGCCGCTAGCTTCACCAAACCTTCGATTCTAGGTTTCCAAATTTTGCTCCAACGGTGATAGGGTTTGACGATCGGGGAGTTGGACGTCGTAGGGGGGTGTGTGGCGCACGTGTGCCGGAAGGGGGTGGAACTCGGTGGTACCAGGTGGGCCCGGCGGCGGTTTGTTCGGGTCGGTTTTGGTGGTCTGGGTCTCGGCCTGTGTTGCACTAGAGCGGATCCAACCTTACAGAAACGTAGAGGAGGAGAAGCTCTGCGATAAAGTCAAAAAGGAGGAGGGCTATTACTTAGAGGATTTGGAGATTTTAGTGGAACAAGTTGGGAGCATTTCAGCCATGGAATTTGAAGGTGGCGGCGGCTGTAGGAAAAGAGGCTTAAGGTTTCGTATAGGGACCGTATTTATACCGTATTTTTGTTTTATTTATTTATTTAATTTAAGAAAATATTTTTTCTTTGATACTAACTCCGAATCGAACCCAACGAATATCGCCGCTAGCCAAATACCCCCGTCCCGAACATAATGAAACATGTTTCGTAACCCAATTCGGCTATTACGATATGTTTTCTTTAAATTAAATTATAAATCATTTAATTATTAAATTCAAACGTACATTTTAAATTACCGGAGCCACATACGACCTTTAAAAATTACAGAAAAATTATTTCTAGTTATGTTTTGACGATACGGTTCGAACGAGACTAATTTCATTGAATTTTGAGACTGTTTGAAAAATGGCCTTTTTCAAGTCGATTAAATTTGACTGAAACTGACAAAACACATTTTCCTTTGTCACGCTCACATATTTATTTGAAAAATTACGAAAATTGAAACCTAGCAATAATTTGACATTCCGGTTCCAACAAAAGAGGTTTCGTCGAAAACCGAGGTCATTTGCAAAATGGCTATTTTTAAGGGCTATATTTTTAATTAAAATGTACAAATTTTACAGCGACTTTTCTAAATTTTAAACTGGACATAACTTTTGATTTTTAAAGTGAAATTTCAATTTTTCAGATTCGTTAGAAAGATATAGTTAAACAGATTCAAATATTTCTTGTTTCGTTCAGTTCTGATTTAATTTGAATCCTGTACATTCAGTCAAAGTTCAAATTCAATTTTTCAAACTGCAGCACTGTTTTAAACTCTTTTTATAATTAAATTAAATTTATTCGTTTTAAACAAAGTTTTTAGTCATTCTTATTTAAAGTTAATTATTTTAAATATTAAAATTCCCTTAAAATTTCTAAAATAAAAATTTTAAATTGGCCCCAAAATTCCGGGTCGTTACAAATGATTAATCCTGACTCAAGTGTTTTATGTTTTTGCATGGAACGCTCAGGTCAGATCCGAGCATTTCAGAATTAAAGATTACAACTTAGGATTCGAAGACTGTAAAGGCTGGGGACTCCGAATACGTGCGTGCTCTGAAGACTTTAAATAGTAAATATTTTCCTTGTTTCCAAACTGTATTTTAGTATCGCAGTACAGGAAATGTTGTATAAAAATTCTGATTATGTAATATATAGAAGTTATTTTTGCTGTTCAATACTGTGTTATTTATTTATTTATTCTGTGTTGATCTTGCATTTTAAACTCTTTAAGCTAAATAACGATCCGTCGATTTGAATGTTTTAAGTTGGGTTAATTACCAATTTGAAGAGGTCAAAAAGGCGGGACGTTACAATAGATATATATATAAGTTTCTAAAATTCTAAAATTAATTAGAATATAGATTATAAACATACATAAGTTTTAAAGTATTATAAAAACAGGTTTAAAAGAAATAATACTATAATATAATATATAAAAGTTTTAAAATATTTATATAATTAAATTATATAGTTTAAAATAAATAAAATTATAAGTAAAATCTTAAATAAGTATTTAAATCTATATTTACTTATAAAAATCATTTTAAAGCATATAATTTAAAATTTATAAATATAAGTTTAAAATCTTACAATAGAAATATAAAATCTTAAATTGGTATTTTAAATCAAAATTTCCAAATCACTATACATCGAAAATATGACCAACGGTGTCATATAGTTTTCTACCCTACGGTCAAATGATATGGATATTTATCATTTCAATCCACAATTTTTAAAAATTCTACGGGTCTATCATTTCAACCCGCGATCCCAAATTCAATAAAAATCATTCAGGTCTATTATTTCAAACCATAACGATTTTTCGCTATTCTAATGTCCGTTCGGGTATGTATCATTTCAACCCTTAGTGATTTTTCCTAAACTAGGGGTATCAACAATTACAAACAATAATCACATGGCAACAATCACAACATATATATCATCAGTGCAACTACGTGTCATATGAATATATCGTGTCACATATGAAATGTGCATCTATAACAAATCAAAAAATTTCCATCCGCAATCCTATACATTTCATATAACAGTTCAAATAGCTGATCTAACATCCATGGAAAAAATATGAGTCAGGTGTGAGATAAACTCACCTTTCGTGGCACAGATTGGAGATAGTAGACGGACTGACACCGAATCAACTGAAGGCTTCCAGGCATGATTCAAAATAGATCCAACTCGATGATCACCCAAAATTATTATATTTTCAATAGGAAGGGGTTGGGGAATTTTTCAATAGATCGTTACGGTTATCGGGTTTTGGGACGGGTTTCAAAACTCAACACCAAACTCGACTCAAAATAAACAATAACCCAATTTTTACAAAATAATATATAAATATATATACTTATAAACATAGACAAAAATTTATAATATATATATATATATATATATATATTTTAAAAATTCAACGCACACCATACCACGCATTAAAACCGTATAAGCTATATATATATATATATTTCAAAATCAATAAATTTTCAAACAACTCAACACATGAAAATAACATTCATATGACTCACGCCTTTCACGCAACACAAAATATACATGTATATATACCGAAAATAAAATATAAATAATACCATTTGCAAACTCACATAAAGCCATATACACACTCAGAATATACCATGCACTATATAATCGAACACACATAATACAACTCACCCAATATACACTCACAGCACATACAACACCACGCAACAATGACATGAATGCACAAAGCAAAAAAAAACAAAAGAAGTAAAAAGACACGCATGCAACTCTCATGCAAAACACGATCTCACTCCACACAAGAAACACCCAGTTTCACTCATACATAAAAACACATGCTCCATCACACACTCAAACATACTCGCGTAGGGGCTATCGGGTTCAGGGATGATGGTCGAATCCAGCTTTGGTAGGATGGCCGCGGGTTTAGATGGGGTGCGGCTTCAGGGTTCGGGCTCGACTTCGATGGAGCTTGGCTTCATGGAGGAGGAAGGATGCGAGTTGAAGGGGAGGGACAAGGTGGATTGGAAAAACATTGGAGCAGTAGCTCGTTTCATATAATAAGAGAGAGAAGGTAGGAAAGAACTAGTTGTGTCCATTTGTTTTTTTTATATATAATATATATAGTGATATGCGTTGGGACTCAGGAACCCGGTTGGGAATTGGTAAGCTATCGGGAAGTGATAAAGTTTGAACGGCAATGAACAGTTTTTAAAATGAAAAGAATGAACGGTTTAACGTTTGAAAGGGCAGAGCACCGTCAACACATTTCAATTAAAAGAATAACGAACAAAATATTAAATGGAACCGATAGTTTCAATAATAATAAAAATAAAAAATGGAAGATGGTTTTGTAATTTCAAATGGAAACGAACCGTTTCATTGAAAACGTAAAAGGAATGTCTTTGGAAACAAATGTATTCATGCATGCATGGCTTTGTAAGAGGGCACATGCCATGGAAAGGAAACTAAGTCCAATGTTTTGTTTAATATTGGGGGAAAAAAATACATGCGTGCATGATAATAAATAGAGCAAGATGGATATAAACATATGGACATGAAAGCATGGAAAGGAAGAGTTGAAAATAAAAGTGGCGCATGGCAAAATAAGACAAATAAATATAAACAGGCAATGCATGATTTTGGAAATGGAACACTTTCAAAAGAGAAGTACATGTATAGTTTGCATGTAAATGTGTCCATCCTACGAACAAAAAAAAAGTATTTGGGTGTTAAGTAAAATAAAAGAACGAGTTTTGCAGACCCTAAAGGTTTAGAAAAAAATGCAGAATCCAAATAGGGACATGTCGAACTCAAATGACTTTGTTTCAAAAATGAACTGCGCAAGCCTTTTTACAATTACAGCGCGAACCGAGCACCGAAACCAACAAATGAATATATTGCGGTAATCAGCGCGACGAGGCAGACACAACGGTATATAATTTGCCGTGGCAGGATGCTCCGTTCAAAAACGCGTTACGGACCACTTTTAACGTAAAGACGCGGACGAAAAACGGAAGTCAAAATGTTCGATTTTCAGGAAACAAATTTCGTCGTTGGATTACTGACAACGAATAGAATATTTTTCATGTTTGTCCGAACTGGATTCGAAGAGATCATAAAATCATTAAAATTTGAACTGATATGCACAACTTTACGCTGAAAATTGCACGGCCGACAGACACGACAAGGTCTTTTAATAATTTTATCAAGGCCCGTACAGTCGATTTCCATAAACGGCCATCGAACCGCATTTACAACGACCTTTTCCAAATTTGATTTGAACATAATACCAAATCCAACTGTTAGATTTCAAATCTCTAATATTCGTTAGAAAGCCCTTTTCGATACGACCCAACGGTTCCGGTTTTAGGAGAATCCGACGGTCGGATCTCCTGTAATGTCCGTTCGAAGTCAATGGTCGAAATTCGCGAACTACCGTCGCACGGCGCGTTCTATTCAGACCATTATACTATATATATATATATATATATATATATATATATATAATATATAATATATATTTCGTCGATTTCCGTTTAAAACGTATTTTATAAATCGTTTCAAATTCGTTTTCAAAGCGATTTCAACTTCGTATTCAATTTCAAATCAAAATTTAATATTCCATATCATCGAAATATAAATGATAATATTTTCGAAACATTAGATTTTGAAATCAATTCCGTTCCGATATTCATTATAAAAATGAATAAAATCGATATAAATATCGTCCACATCAAAATGGCGTTAATCTAATCAACATGGCTACATATATTTAAATATATTCATGTCCATTCCAAATCGGACATCAAAATCAGATTTTGATTCTTTTCAGAATATTATTTGAAAATATTCGTTATTTTAAAATAATCGTTATTTTAAAATATTCATTCTTTCTGAACTGGAATCAGACACAGTCAATTACCATATAATTTGATTATATGGATTTCATACAATACATGTGTATAACAACATTGATAAACAATTAACCAACATCCAGAGTGCATTCTTGTAAGGACCCGTAACTTCCCCGTGAAGGAAAGAGCGGATACTTTGAGAACAACACACAAAAGGACGCAGACGGAAGAACATTTCATTGTTATTACAACAATACCATCAGAATACAAGAATATATAGAGTATAAATGAATAAAATACATTCGATGAATATCAGAGATTACAATAAATTACATAGCAGCGGAAAAATATACAAAACACAACTGAAAGTGATACACGGATACAGAGCTTTCCGAGCATCGTTCTAGCTGTAAATCAGGACCCTGTGAATATAAATCTGTAAAACCAAAACTACTAGCTGCCCGTGTGGAAAATAGGGGCACCCAGAGTTTAGGTTAAAACAATAAACTCCAGGTCAGTCATGTGACTGGTGTGAGAACTAAAACAGTTATTTAAAACTTTACTTTAAAAGATAGTAATTCAAGGGACCACGCCGTATAACACGGAACGGGTTTCCTCCCATGAATACTAGTGCATATAACAAAACAGCGCAATGCTCTTTGGAAAAATGAAGCTATTATAAGACCCAGGTCCCATCACACAATGCAACGCAAGCCGGAGGATAGGGTTTTCCCTTATAATAGCCAAACATGCTTGGTACGTTTAAAACAAATCATTTGATACTATTATAAGTGTATAGTGTCAAAACAATTCAAATCATAAATATCAATCATTGACGGCATGGGCACCATATATCATATCGCCATACTAGTTCTACAATTAAAACCGCAATATCACGTATTGGAAATTGGATTTCCGTCATGAGCCGAGGCAAGGGGCAAGCTCCTCTCCGCGTTTGAGACACTCTAGCAAATGCCTCAGGACCCCACTATGATCCTTGGATCTTCAGGGCCAGTCCTCTCTTACTTTTGAGGATTGGCAATTCCTGAACACATGTTTGTTGGTCCTTACAGACCTGTATCCGAGGCGCCTCGTATCTAACAACCACACAGGTGAAAAGTATATAAATGTCAGGGTTTGTAGGTCACTGACACCACCTTAGCTAGAAAGAAACGTCGTGCTCTCCCTGCAGTCACTATCCCTTTTTTGACTCATACCGAGGTGTGAGGCTCGCGAATTCACGTTATACACAAAGCTACGCCACACAGGCCGTGCTTCGATCATCAACCACAAGACTTTGCTTTACAACAGAAGCCTTGATCAATTGCCACTTACGCGTGCGACATTGGCAATTCACTCCATGCGACTGATGTCCATCGATATACAACCTCTGAGCTCGTACGTCTCAGAGAAGGGCGTTAAGCAAGAGAATAAATTCTCTGCTGCCAAACAGATGTATATTTAATAGAGATCGATCAACACAGATAAAATCCAATGTCAGACACACAATCCATTTACAAGTTCGTTCTGGGTCTGAACGAAACCGGAGGCACTTTCCTCGCATATCCATCCATCTCCAAATACGTCTAGACGATCACCAACTGTTTCCCTCATCTTGGGTGTACAGCCCAATCGAGATCATCAGTAATCTCCCAAACGATGTGAAGACTTCCGGTCTTCAACCACCGTCTTCATCTTCGACATCTCGTCGAATCGGTTATTCAGAATGGGTATAAACCCGGCCTTTCTGAATAACCCACGTATATGATAAACAAATGTTACACAAACACAACAAACACCTCATTCCAATTCAGAATATTCTTTTATTCAAATTTTCACACTCTTAGGGAAAGGTTCCCATTAATTTTATCAAAGATAAATTCATCTAAATTTATTCTTTAATCTTCCTTCGGATGTCATTTTAAACTAGTTGGGATTAGCGAACCACACCGAAGTAATTATTTATTTTATTTCCCAATCCTAACCTATTCATCCCATGGAGAAAAACTAGTAATACTCCATATCTAACACCATGGTGTTATCGGTAAAGTTAATTACCATTTCACGTTCAAATCTAATTAAAGATTTAACTATCGCTTTTGGAGCAAAACTGGTGATACTCCATTCTCGATCACTTTTCAGATTTGATAATTTAAATTATCAATTCACATTTCAATCTAATTAAAGATTCATTAAAACTCCACTTAGTTTTAATCTTCTTAAAAATCAATATCCTGTCTTTAACTGGGTTAAAGAACCAATGCCATCTAGAACACGGTTCACGACAAACCCAAATCACATTTTATTGTTAATCGGGTTAAAGAACAGGTGTTGTTCAAAACAACGCTCATGATAAACCCAAAACCAATTCAAATTCAATTCCAATTAAATATTATTTAATTGATACACTTCATTAAATCTAAATAGAATGATTTAATCTTTTCCTCTATTGGCTTAAGAACAGTGTTAATGAAGACACCACTCACGACAAACCCAAATCACATTTTGATATTAAATACAAGGCTCTGAATAGAAAATATACCGGCTTATATTTAATATCAAATCCTGAAATCAAAAAATATCGTATTGGAAATAACGATATAAAATATATCTTTCAAATTCCCATAACAATATCTGTATAATCACGAAATCCAATATCGAAATATTCCGAAGATAATTTCGATTCAACTCCAGTCCAATTCACATATTGGGAATATTGATTATTTTCAAAATCACTTTCAAATTCAATTTATTTATTTCAAAAATAAATTGATTTTAATTCTAGTTCAAAACTAGTTCATTTCGATAAAAAAATCTACTTTTATCCTTTCAAATATGGAGGTTTTCATCCCAATTCTTTCCAATTCACATATTATGATTTTGCACAAATTATTAATATTTTTAATAATTTTATCAAGGCCCGTACAATCGATTTCCATCAACGGCCATCGAACTGCACTTACAGCGACTATTTTCATATTTGATTTGGACATAATTCCAAATCCAAAAGCTCTTTTTGATACGAACCTAACGGTTCTGGTTTTAGGAGAATCCGACGGTCGGATCTCCCGCAACGTCAATTCGAAGTCGATGGTCTAAATTCACGAACTGCCGCGGCGCGGCGTGTTCTATTCAGGCCATTATATAATTTATATATATATATATATATATATTATATATTTTGTCGATTTCCTTTTAAAACGTATTTTATAAATCGTTTTAAATTCGTTTTCAAAACCATTTCAACTCTATATTCAATTTCAAATCAAAATTGAATATTTCCTATCATTACTATATAAATGATAATATTTTCAAAACTTTATATTTTGAAATCACTTCTTTTTCGATATTCGAATAAAATCGATATAAATATCGCTCACGTCAAAATAGCGCAACTCTAGTCAACACGACTTTATATATTTCAATAAATTCGTTATTCTATTCAACAAATGAATATTTATTCCATTCAACACATGAATCTATATTTCTTTCAACACACGACCAATCTCAACACATGAGTACTGTCAACACACGACTATTTTTATATTCAATACATGAATTTTCTTTAATAATATTTATTATTTTCCCGATTGGAATGAGGCCTAATCAATCACCATATAATGTTAATTATATGGATTCCATACACCACATGTATATAATAGCAATGATAAACAATCATCATCCAAGGTGCACCCACAACTGCATAAGCATCAAATATAAATAATTAACGCTTACACAGCCTGTCGACCAATCGATCGACATACAATTAAATAATTGGGATTAGTGTACGCCAAATTTCATCCCAACACCCGTGTGGGGTTTCAAATCAACAAACACAGATTTTTATTTGTGCAGTTGGGCGATGTGTAAAATTTATCGACCCAATCAATATCAGTCAAATCAGTGTATATAAATAAATCAGCCGATTTGTTTATAAATATTTATTTATTCACTTTCACGTTAAAAAATATATTTTTAACGAAAATTAATTTATCTCAACCTTCTCCATTTTATTATCGATTTCACATCAACAACACAAACAAATTTCACAACACATCAAACAAGCATACAAGCCGTCCATGGTCTGTGGACGACGGGTGTCGGGTGCTGCTAAGCACCGTCTGCATCCTAGTATATATATAACTAGAAAAGGAAATTTAAAGTGAGAAGTTCTCACCAAAGCTATCCCAACTCCACGACACTTCTATTGTAGGAAATCATCGCCGTTCTCGCCTTTTGTCACTTTCGTTGCCCGTAGCCACTACGTATATAAAAATCATATTTTAATATTATTGCCATGTATATAAAAATGATATTTTTATAATCACTCCATATGGATAAAAATTCTATTTTTACACCCCTACTATATAGATAAAAATTCTATTTTTACACCCCTACTATATAGATAAAAATTCTATTTTTACATCGCTACTATATAGATAAAAAATTCTATTTTTACATCGCTACTATATAGATAAAAATTCTATTTTTACATCGATAATATATAGATAAAAATTCTATTTTTACATCGCTACTATATAGATAAAAATTCTATTTTTACATCGCTACTATATAGATAAAAATTCTATTTTTACATCGCTACTATATAGATAAAAATTCTATTTTTACATCGCTACTATGTAATACAAATTCTATTTTTACATCGCTACTATATAGATAAAAATTCTATTTTTACATCGATGTTCATATAAAAAGATTATATTTTTATCACGCTATTCTTCATATTAAGATTTCGCCTTTTCAAATATAAAGATTTCGCCTTTTCAAATATAAAGATTTCGCCTTTTCAAATGTAAAGATTTCGCCTTTTCAAATATAAAGTTTTCGCCTTTTCAAATATAAAGATTTCATTTTTCAATGAACAAAATCATCTTTTTATCCCCTATGCTTTTCTAATCTAAAAATATAATCTTTCATAATAAAAATCAAAACTTTAAACAAATAAAAAATCATATAATTTCAGTTTTAAATTCATAGCCCTTTATAAAAAAAAGAAACTAAACTAAAAACGAAAATCATATATAAAAACTTACATTGAAATAGGGAAGGGGAGGGGGTGTTCACTGTCGGAGGGGTGCTCGAGGGGCTGAAAGGAGGAATAAGAAGAAGCAATGACGGCGGCAACAAGAGGAGGGGGGCACGGTGCGAGGTGGGGCTCGATTGGGGGTTGAACGCCGGATGGAAAAGAGGGAGGAAGCAGCGGAGGGGAAGAAGGGAGAGAAGGAGGAGAAGGAGGAGGGTACGGTGGGGGTCGGCGCCACCTGGGGGCGCGCGATGGACGTGGCGGTGGCGTGCCCCCCCCCCCCCCCCCGTCGCCCCTTCCTTCATTTTTTTTCTCTTTCTGATTTCTGATTTTAAATCGGGGGGGGGGGGGGCTGAATGAATAAAGGAAGAGGGGTTTTTTTATTTAATTCCAAAAAGCAACTTTTATTTTCGACCTCAAAACGAGGCCCACCGCCTGTCGTCCATAGCTAATTACCTCCATTCCGAACACAATGGGATATGTATCGTAAGCCGGTTTGACTGTTTTGATCTGTTTTCGTCAAAATCGAAATATGACTCTATATATTGAATTTGAACGCACATTTCAATTTACTGGGGTCACATACTAACTCGATAAATCCCAGAAAAATATGTTCTAGCTTCATATCAACGATACAGTCTTAAAAAACTAGTTTCGTCGAATTCTGAGACAGTTGGAAAAATGCCCATTTTCCAGTCGATTAAAATCAACTAAAACTGGTCAAACGCGTTTTCCTTTGCCACACTCACATACTGATTCGAAAAATTATGAAATTTGAAACCTAGAAATAATTTGACATCACGGATCCAACAAAAGTGGTTTCGTCAAAATCCGAGGTCGTTTGCAAAATTTCCATTTTTAAGGGCCTAAATTCTATAGCGACTATTCAGAATTTTCAACTGGACATATCTTTTGATTCCCGCTATGAAATTTCAATTTTTCGGATTCGTTGGAAAGACATTCTCAAATAGATCCTATTATTTTTGGTTTAACTAAAATCCGGATTGTTTTGCAACCGGTACATTCAATTGAACTTTGAAATCGAATTATCAAACTACCACGCCATTTTCAATTCTATTTGTAATTATAAATAATTATTTATATTCTAACGACGACGTATATAATATATACGTTCGAATTCTATTCAAATTAAATTTTTCGTCGATATCATTTAAAATAATTCATTTTAAATGTTCAAACTTCGCTAAAATTGCCAAAATAAAAATTTTAAACTGGCTCGCATTTCCGGGTTGTTACAATCTCCCCCACTTAAAACTTTTCGTCCCCGAAAAGGAACAAAGTCGAAAGTGGTTTGATTAATCAACTCTACATTCGATCTGGCTTCCATTCTCCAACTTTTCAGTTTCTCATAATTTTCAAATTCTTCAAAAATTTGGCTAACACCCGGAATTTTCGAAAAATTTCGCCATAACCTCCTTTGTACGGGGAGAGGTTTGGAAATTTATTGGGCCGTATTAGGTACCCAATAAATCCTAATAAGCATACACATATTTATAGTGATATATTCTGGTGTTTACAGGGGAGCGTGCATTGATAATAACTCCAGAGAATAAATTCTCGTCACCCTGTCAAAGCCTGAGGGAGTGTGTATTTTAAATGCTCCAGAGGATAAATCCTCGTCACCTCGTCCCATGTGGGAAATAAATAGTCCATGTGTCGTATCTAATAACTAGAGAGACGTGATTATTGTCAACTCTAGACCCGTGTGGGGTTTTTATTAATCTGGCAATTTTATCGTTACAATTTAAATAGTCCATATCAGTCATCAGTTCAACCTATAAAATATAGTCATCGCCATACAAGCCTCTCGCTCGTATGGTAAATCTTCCACCTCATCACACAAGCTCCAAATGCTTATGTGGTATATGATGAAGTATGCATATCTTCCAGATGTATGCCATGTAATGTAGTTCAAAATTAATTGTTGCTATCCTATGGCGATGTTTATTATTTCACACAGAATAACCAGCACTCCGCATCCAATGTCATTCACAGGAGTTGATATAATAATATTTCGCATCCAACTCATTAAGGTTTACCTATTTGTCGGGCACGCAAATAAAATCTTTACTCAACAACTATCCAATTTCCTGTTCAAACATATATAATGCACAAGTATATTTTTCTAACTATTTTCTTATCAGTTCAATGTGTGATTTAATTGAATAAATTTGTTCTGGTTTTTATTGATGATATTCTTATCTTCTCTAAATCAAAGGCCGAAAAGGAACATAACAATGGAAGCCGAAAAGGAATGAAGCCGAAAGTTGTTTAACAAATCAACTCAACTTCCATTATTTTGACTACGGCTTAAGTTCTTCAACTTTTCAGTTTCTAAGAACTTTTCAAATTTTTCAAAAATTTGGCTAACACCCTAAATTTTCGAAAAAATTCGCCATAACCTCCCCTGCACCGGGAGCAACGGAAAAATCCCGAAATTGCCATATAGGCCCTCTGATCTCAAAAAGAAAAAGAAAAAGCCAAGCGACTAGTCCATCGGCTCATAAAATCATTATCACCCAAACAAAACATGAAATTATAGTAAACATGTACCTATTTGTCGGGCAAACAAATTTTATTCTCTGCTCTAGCCTCCTTGCTATGACCTGTTCAATGTAAGTACATGTATATGCAAGCAAATGCGACCAATTTTCAATACAATTCAATGTTTGGTTCAATTAGGCTAAATGGTTCAAAATTATCAAACAAATAAACAAACAACACAAACATCAATCAATTAGTGGATTAACGTTTCAAATTCATAATTTTGATACATATATATAGAAAATCATGTTTTGATGCCAATTCACAACAATGTATTCTAGCTATATTTTGGTTCTCACACCAGTCTAATGGAAATATATAGAAATCACACCTTCGAATCATGAACACAAATACTGATAATGCGGCCGCATTACCAGAATTATCTCCGGGCGACTAGAGTGTGATTCTATATCTATCTAGTATATTAAAACTTCGAATATACGTTCATGACGCGTATACGCGAAATCTTTATATACTCGATTGTCCAAATTCAAAATAAATAAATATTCAAATACGTATAAAGCGATTTAAATTTTAAAAACAAAATTGTTTTCATTTTGAAAAATATACTCTTCACACTCATTCTAGGATACTACTGATCATATCTCTAAGGAGTCATTCTAATTGGATTTTACTAATCCAATATCTGATGAATTATTTCGTATGGTTCTAATGTGTCTTGTTCTCGAGCTCTGTAAACCAAAGCTCTGATACCACTGTAAGGACCCGTAACTTCCCCGTGAAGGAAAGAGCGGATACTTTGAGAACAACACACAAAAGGACGCAGACAGAAGAACATTTCATTGTTATCACAACAATACCATCAGAATATAAGAATATACAGAGTATAAATGAATAAAATACATTCGATGAATATCAGAGATTACAATAAATTACGTAGCAGCGGAAAAATATACAAAACACAACTGAAAGTGACACACGGATACAGAGCTATCCGAGCATCGTTCCAGCTGTAAATCAGGACCATGTGAATATAAATCTGCAAAACCAAAACTACTAGCTGCCCGTGTGGAAAATAGGGGCACCCAGAGTTTAGGTTAAAACAATAAACTCCAGGTCATTCATGTGACTGGTGTGAGAACTAAAACAGTTATTTAAAACTTTACTTTAAAAGATAGTAATTCAAGGGACCACGCCGTATAACACGGAACGGGTTTCCTCCCAAGAATACTAGTGCATATAACAGAACAGCGCAATGCTCTTTGGAAAAATGAAGCTATTATAAGACCCAGGTCCCATCACACAATGCAACGCAAGCCGGAGGATAGGGTTTTCCCTTATAATAGCCAAACATGCTTGGTACGTTTAAAACAAATCATTTGATACTATTATAAGTGTATAGTGTCAAAACAATTCAAATCATAAATATCAATCGTAGACGGCATGGGTACCATATATCATGTCGCCATACTAGTTCTACAATTAAAACCGCAATATCACGTATTGGAAATTGGATTTCCGTCATGAGCCGAGGCAAGGGGCAAGCTCCTCTCCGCGTTCGAGACAATCTAGCAAATGCCTTAGGACCCCACTATGATCCTTGGATCTTTAGGCCCGGTCCTCTCTTACTTTTGAGGATTGGCAGTTCCTGAACACACGTTTCCCGGTCCTTACAGACCTATATCCGAGGCGCCTCGTATCCAACAACCACACGGGTGAAAAGTATATAAATGTCAGGGCTGGTAGGTCACTGACACCACCTTAGCTAGAAAGAAACGTCGTGCTCTCCCTGCAGTCACTATCCCGTTTTTGACTCATACCGAGGTGTGAGGCTCGCGAATTCACGTTATACACAAAGCTACGCCACACAGGCCGTGCTTCGATCATCAACTACAAGACTTTGATTTTCAACAGAAGCCTTGATCAATTGCCACTTACGCGTGCCACACTGGCAATTCACTCCATGCGACTGATGTCCATCGATATACAACCTCTGAGCTCGTACGTCTCAGAGAAGGGCATTAAGCAAGAGAATAAATTCTCTACCGCCAAAAAAATGTATATTTAATAGAGATCGATCAACACAGAATAAAATCCAATGTCAGACACACAATCCATTTACAAGTTCGTTCTGGTCTGAACGAAACCGGAGGCACTTTCCTCGCATATCCATCCATTTCCAAGTACGTCTAGACGATCACCAACTGTTTCCCTCATCTTGGGTGTACAGCCCAATCGAGATCATCAGTAATCACCCAAACGATGTGAAGACTTCCGGTCTTCAACCACCATCTTCATCTTCGACATCTCGTCGAATCGGTTATTCAGAATGGGTATAAACCCGGCCTTTCTGAATAACCCACATATATGATAAACAAATGTTACACAAACACAACAAATGCCTCATTCCAATTCAGAATATTCTTTTATTCAAATTTTCACGCTCTTAGGGAAAGGTTCCCATTAATTTTATCAAAGATAAATTCTTCTAAATTTATTCTTTAATCTTCCTTCGGATGTCATTTCTAACTAGTCGGGATTAGCGAACCACACCGAAGTAATTATTTATTTTATTTCCCAATCCCAACCTATTCATCCCATGGAGCAAAACTAGTAATACTCCATATCTAACACCACGGTGTTATCGGTAAAGTTAATTAACATTTCACGTTCAAATCTAATTAAAGATTTAACTATCACTTTTGGAGCAAAACTGGTGATACTCCATTCTCGATCACTTTTCAAATTTGATAATTTAAATTATCAATTCACATTTCAATCTAATTAAAGATTCATTAAAACTCCACTTAGTTTTAATCTTCTTAAAAATCAATATCCTGTCTTTAACTGGGTTAAAGAACCAATGCCATCTAGAACACGGTTCACGACAAACCCAAATCACATTCTATTGTTAATCGGGTTAAAGAACATGTGTTGTTCAAAACACCGCTCACGATAAACCCAAAACCAATTCAAATTCCATTCCAATTAAATATTATTTAATTGATACACTTCATTAAATCTAAATAGAAAGATTTAATCTTTTCCTCTATTGGCTTAAGAACAGTGTTAATGAAGACACCATTCACGACAAACCCAAATCACATTTTGATATTAAATACAAGGCTCTGAATAGAAAATATACCGGCTTATATTCAATATCAAATCCTGAAACCAACAAATATCGTATTGGAAATAACGATATAAAATATATCTTTCAAATTCCCATAACAATATCTGTATAGTCACGAAATCCCATATCGAAATATTCCGAAGAAAATTTCGATTCAACTCCAGTCCAATTCACGTATTGGGAATATTGATTATTTTCAAAATCACTTTCAAATTCAATTTATTTATTTCAAAAATAAATTGATTTTAATTCTAGTTCAAAACTAGTTCATTTCGATAAAAAAATCTACTTTTATCCTTTCAAATATGGAGTTTTTCATCCCAGTTCTTTCCAATTCACATATTATGATTTTGCACAAATTATTAATATTTTTAATAATTTTATCAAGGCCCGTACAGTCGATTTCCATCAACGGCCATCGAACTACACTTACAGCGACATTTTTCAAATTCGATTTGGACATAATTCCAAATCCAACCGTTGGATTTCAAATTTCTAATATTCATTGGAAAGCTCTTTTTGATACGAACCTAATGGTTCCGGTTTTAGGAGAATCCGACGGTCGGATCTCCCGCAACGTCAATTCGAAGTCAATGGTCGAAATTCACGAACTGCCGCGGCGCGGCGCGTTCTATTCAGGCCATTATATATATATAATATATATATATTATATATATTTCGTCGATTTCCTTTTAAAACTTATTTTATAAATCGTTTTAAATTCGTTTTCAAAACCATTTCAACTCTATATTCAATTTCAAATTAAAATTGAATATTTCCTATCATTACTATATAAATGATAATATTTTCAAAACGTTATATTTTGAAATCACTTCTTTTTCGATATTCGAATAAATTCGATATAAATATCGCTCACGTCAAAATAGCGCAACTCTAGTCAACACGGCTTTATATATTTCGATAAATTCGTTATTTTATTCAACAAATGAATATTTATTCCATTCAACACATGAATCTATATTTCTTTCAACACACGACAATCTCAACACATGAGTACTGTCAACACACGACTATTTTTATATTCAACACATGAATTTTCTTTTATAATATTTATTATTTTCCCGATTGGAATGAGGCCTAATCAATCACCATATAATGTTAATTATTTGGATTCCATACACCACATGTATATAATAGCAATGATAAACAATCATCATCCAAGGTGCACCACACAACTGCATAAGCATCAAATATAAATAATTAACGCTTACAGAGCCTGTCGACCAATCGATCGACATACAATTAAATAATTGGGATTAGTGTATGCCAAAATTTCATCCCAACACCCGTGTGGGGTTTCAAATCAACAAACACAGATTTTTATTTGTGCAGTTGGGCGATGTGTAAAATTTATCGACCCAATCAATATCAGTCAAATCAGTGTATATAAACAAATCAGCCGATTTGTTTATAAATATTTATTTATTCACTTTCACGTTAAAAAATATATTTTTAACAATAATTAATTTATCTCAACCTTCTCCATTTTATTATCGATTTCACATCAACAACACAAACAAATTTTACAACACATCAAACAAGCATACAAGCCGTCCATGGTCTGTGGACGACGGGTGTCGGGTGCTGCTAAGCACCGTCTGCATCCTAGTATATATATATAACTAGAAAAGGAAATTTAAAGTGAGAAGTTCTCACCAAAGCTATCCCAACTCCACGACACTTCTATTGTAGGAAATCATCGCCGTTCTCGCCTTTTGTCACTTTCGTTGCCCGTAGCCACTACATATATAAAAATCATATTTTTATATTGTTGCCATGTATATAAAAATCATATTTTTATAATCACTCCATATGGATAAAAATTCTATTTTTACACCCCTATTATATAGATAAAAATTCTATTTTTACATCGCTACTATATAGATAAAAATTCTATTTTTACATCGCTACTATATAGACAAAAAATTCTATTTTTACATCGCTACTATATAGATAATAATTCTATTTTTACATCGCTACTATATAAATAAAAATTCTATTTTTACATCGCTACTATATAGATAAAAATTCTATTTTTACATCGCTACTATATAGATAAAAATTCTATTTTTACATCGCTACTATATAGATAAAAATTCTATTTTTACAACGCTACTATATAGATAAAAATTCTATTTTTACATCGCTACTATATAGATAAAAATTCTATTTTTACATCGCTACTATATAGATAAAAATTCTATTTTTACATCGACGTTCATATAAAAAGAATATATTTTTATCACGCTATTCTTCATATAAAGATTTCGCCTTTTCAAATATAAAGATTTCGCCTTTTCAAATATAAAGATTTCGCCTTTTAAAATATAAAGTTTTCGCCTTTTCAAATATAAAGATTTCCTTTTTCTATGAACAAAATCATCTTTTTATCCCCTATGCTTTTCTAATCTAAAAATATAATCTTTCATAATAAAAATCAAAACTTTAAACAAATAAAAAATCATATAATTTCAGTTTTAAATTCATAGCCCTTTATATAAAAAAGAAACTAAACTAAAAACGAAAATCATATATAAAAACTTACATTGAAATAGGGAAGGGGAGGGGGTGTTCACTGTCGGAGGGGTGCTCGAGGGGCTGAAAGGAGGAAGAAGAAGAAGCAATGGCGGCGGCAACAGGAGGAGGGGGCGCGGTGCGAGGTGGGGCTCGATTGGGGGTTGAACGGCGGAAGGAGTAGAGGGAGGAAGCAACGGAGGGGAAGAAGGGAGAGAAGGAGGAGGGTGCGGTGGGGGTCGGCGCCACCTGGGGGGGGGGCGATGGACGTGGCGGCGGCGGGTTTCCCCCCCCCGTCGCCCCTTCCTTCATTTTTTTTTCTCTTTCTGATTTCTGATTTTAAATCGGGGGGGGGGGGGGGGCTGAATGAATAAAGGAAGAGGGTTTTTTATTTTATTTTATTTTATTTTATTTTATTTCAAAAAGCAACTTTTATTTTTGACCTCAAAACGAGGCCCACCGCCTGTCGTCCATAGCTAATTACCCCCCATTACAAACACAATGGGATATGTATCGTAAGCCGGTTCGACTGTTTTGATCTGTTTTCATCAAAATCAATATATAACTCTATATATTGAATTTGAACGCACATTTCAATTTATTGGGGTCACGTACTGTAACGTCCCGTATTTTCGGTAGCCAAATATCTAATTTAATTTATTATTTTAAATATTATATTTTGAATATTAATGGGTCTAATATTAAAATCGTTATTAAAACGAAGTTTGAACGTTATATAATATAAAACGAGCTCGAAATCACGCGGCAGTTCGTAATATTTGGTTTTGAAGTTCAACTGAGAATACAGGATCCGATATAAGTCGGATTCCTGTGAAACAAGAAACGTTGGGAGCGTGTTGATGATAATTTTCATATAAAAGAGAAAAATTCAGATTTCGTGTTATAATTTGTTAGTTATGACCAAATCAAAATTTGAAATAATCGCTGTGGAAAATCGTTATTTAAAATATACGCTTTAAAATAGCCATTTTGCAAACAGACTCAGATTTCGACGAAATCAGTTTCATTGGGACCGTATCGTTAAATTATTGTACGGTGTTGAATGGCGTGGTAAACCGATGTCGTATGTGACCACGGTAGCCATAAACGCTCGTTCAATTTCTATAGCGCGTAATTAATTTGATAATGGGATTTTTGAGTATAACTTGAGTAGACGATCGAATTAGGCCGCGAAACCAATTCCGTTGAGTTCGTATCGTCGATTAGAGTCAGGATAGGTATATAGTTTGTTATTTTTAAAGACCGGAAAATTTGGTGTTAAAAAGGGCATTGTGGTACGCCTAAAAATAGCCTACCGGGGAAACAGCCTCAGAATGCGACGAAACTGATGTCGTTGGGTTCGTATTGAAAAATTATTGTAAGATTTCAAGGTTTCAAGTTGATCGGACTTACCGTTTGATCGTGAAAATTTTAAACGTGTGTTGATTTCCGGCTTTATAAAGGAAATTTTTTTCAAACGATGTCGGAATTCGACGAAACTTGTCCCATTGGGTTCAGAATACCTTTTTACACTAAGATTAGCCTTTTTATCAGAATAACAGAAATTATGTATGAAAGTTTTTAATATGATAACTCATATGCAAGGTTTAGTCATATTATAATATTAATAAAACAATCCAAATGTTCTACTGTAGCTAATTCTTTTGTTGCCTGGAGAGTTTAGCCCTTGCGCCCAACTACTTAGCGTCCCAAACTTCTTTTGCCACTGCACAATACTTGCGCTCCAAACAACTTTAGTTCCTTTACAGCCAATCCAACTAAACACCTTGCTACCCAAGTTTTGGATAATCCAACCACGAAGAGCTACTCTATACAAATGCAGCTACGTACTGTCCTTCGACCCTCTTGCAGCTACGCACATGCTTGCCGGCAAAGAAACACTGCTGTGTTCAATCGCCATCAACCCAAATCACAGCAGACCTACTTAATGTATGTGACAAGAAAACACACATGTCTATTTTCAAACAGCTATTCTATATTCATCCGCCAATACCAAATTTGCAAAGTACACCACATGAGACCCTATCCCCCAATAAGACAACTGACTGAAGAATGCACACTGACCTTTGCACATGCCTAAACTGGGATACACAGATACACATTAACTCGCACAAGATTTTACAAGCGCCTGCATGTATATTTGCACATGTTTTCTTTGTGAGCTGAAAAGAAAAACGAAAAGAAAACACGTTGCTGCAAAGTAAATACAGGCTGTTACGATGTGATAGTACATACACACAGAGCCACCCTATACCGTCTATCCTATTGCCTAAAGCTTGGCTTCCACGGAGTCTCCTGCTATAAATACCCTCAGTGTCTTCATATGTTCAACAACAATAATCTTGGTAGAAAGAAAAGAAAGAAAAATATATTTAAAATCAATTCCGCAACCTCCATGGATAATCAAAACGAAAATAAAAATATAAAAAAAAAGGCAGAGCGGCTAACGGGGAAAGGAGATGGTGTAATGAAGGAAGAACAAACATGGAAGGGTGGTCAAAACGTGAGGCTGATCTGATGGATGAAGTAATGGAGCGGGAATGGTGTACATGGGGAAGCTTTGGAGGTGTGTGGTGTGAGGAAGTCCACGCAGGGGCTGATGTCAGGCGGCGCAAGCAAGTGAAGAGGGCATGCGGCTTGAAACAGTGGAAGTATGTGTGAAAAGCAGGTAGGGCGTGGGTGGTTCATGAAGTCCAAGCAGGTGGCAACGTGAAAAAAAAGATGGCTTGGGTAGTGGAAGTGTTCATGCATGGATGCATGTTTGTAAAGCTACAGGCAAACAAAGAAGTAACGCTAAGTGGGATGGAAGGACGCTGAGCACGATGTTGGAGACGTTAAAAGGGAATGGCAGGTTTAGTTTAAAGAATGGCGCGCAACAAAAAGTAATAGAACCGTATGAGCGAACACTACGCTGTCGAGCTAGTTTAATCTGAACGGATGCAGTTGGAGAATCGTGTAATTTTAAACACCGGTTTAAAATTATACGATAAAAACGCATCAACCGTCAATCGACAAAATTGGTGAGTTAATTCTCACACCTTCTGGAATTCTGCGATGTGGTAAATTCATATTAAAAATATAATTTACCATTTAAAAATATAAATTGGTTGATTGGTTGCCAGTGGTTGTTTACTGATTGGTTGGTTGTTGTCATTTATCGTATTTGATGATTGAAATTTATTTCATATATTATTATGAAATGTTTAACGAGCTGTGATGCAGGGCAGAACAGGTTGGAGGGATCCGACCGGATTCCTCAAATATTTTATCTGTTGTTTGTTTGCTTATATCGTTGATATTTGAACTGATTGGACCCTATATGGTTGAAAACCTGTATTGAATGTAATGTTTGAACAAATATTCACCCGTGTTGTGTTTAAATCAACTGACAGTGTTGATTTGGTAATTGGCAGTGAATGGCCTAAAATGTGTTATAACGTCGTTCGACCCTTAGGTGAATCGACGCAGTTTTAAAGTTATAAATTATTTTATAACTGAATTTAGCATTTTTAAGTTATTTTATATAAATGATTAAAATAGGAAATTTTAAATAAATATTTTTAATCGAGTTTATAAAAGTAATAAAAATATTAGTTTCCAAATCGAGGTTTGTAAATATGATTTGTAAATGGATCCGAGGGTTTAAATAAGATTTTTCTTGATCGTTAAATTAAGTAAAGCGAGTTCAACTTAAACGAAACTTTTAAGGAAAGTAATTAATAGATTCGAAATGGACTAAATTGTGTAAATGGTTTTAGGATAGATCTAAGCTAAGTTGTTATAAGATGTTAAATGGGTTTGTTAACATGATGTGGAAGGAATCCGAGCAAGGTTTAAAAAGGGGTTTAAACCAAAGTGATAACTTAAATGTTAGAGAATTAACTTAAGTAAAGTAAAGTGATGGAAACCAGTCTTTCAAAGCAAAAGAAATACATACAATGGTTTCGGTTAGCTATAGATGAATAGATTTCTTTTAAAATAAAAATCCAAGCTAAAAAGTCTTATTGGGAAAAAGGGGGTAAGCGGTCATTAGTTGTGAAATCCAAGACCTTGGTTTATTATAAGAAGGCAAATAGATTGAAGTGAATTATAATGACCTGGGATTTTGATTTTAAATCCAATAGCTGTAAACAAATAAAGGTAGATTCAAAAGGAGTGTTTAGTGGGATGTTTATTAAATCAAAAGAAATTAAGCAAAGAGATTTTTGAATAAGAATTTCAAATGTGAGCAATGGGTGTACAAAACCATGTTTGAAACCGAGATGGTAAATAAGATTTTGGTAAAGGGGATTAAGTTACGAGCTGGTATTATTCTGAGATGAGAACGTTGTCGATCAAGGTTTGAGAGGTAAATAAAATACCCCAACTTGAACGACTTCGTTATTATCGAGGAATGGTATTGGTTTGAAACGAGTGAAAGATGTGATGTTCCATACGTGAAGAATGGAAAATGAAATGCGAGATTTTGGGAATATGAATATAGATAAGAATATTGACTTCAAATCATTTATTATTCAATTTGAATTAAGCGAATATAGTATTTGAAATAGAATTAATCAAACAGGGTTTTCATAAAGAGTTGCCATTGCGTACGACTGCAAGCGGAATTCGCAGGGCTACAGATAGCCTACGGCGGTTGGATGTTTCCTGAGGGAATCAGGCGTAACCATTGTGATCACTGCGATCTAGAGTCAAGCGAATAAAGTTAAATCAAATATTAGAATTGATTAACGATTTTTGTTAAATATATTGTAAAGAGGCCCAGTCATGCCAAGTACTGAATCAGAAAACTCATTGTGTTTACACTATTGATTTTGATAGTTAAATCACCGACTATCAAACCTGACCAATACGATTGTTGGTATGGAAAGACCGGGATCGAATTTATATTCGAAAACCATTCCGACCAACAAATACGTGAAGACGTCGAGTGAAGACGGAGCAAGTGAAGACCATGGATCTTCATAAGCGGAAGGACTACTTGTCGAATCTATCTGGCTTGCAACCAGAGTTATTTGGTTTGTGATTCTGTCGTGGTTGAATCTACGGATTGCAAGGACTTCTCGCTACTGATCCATGGGGTGATTCCTATATTGGATGCGGTAGGAGAGTGCCTTCGGTTCATCCTGTTCCTGGATGACTTGTATGGACGAATGTCTGACAGAGTATTTCCAAAGGGATCACGTACGTTGATTTCTTCAAACGTGCGATAGTGGTTGGCGGGGAATGGCCATTCTCTTAGCTTAACTGCTAGAGTATTTTTGGTGGATGTCAATTAGTGATATCCAGAGGATCTGATGATGTGGCATTCAAAGTGAATGGTGGCCAGATGTTCTGGAGATAAATTCTAGCCTCAAGCCTCATCAACCGGAAAATGACAAAAAATCGGGCAGGCAGCATGGCTATGTGGGTCGCTCCCATTAGGATGTATAATCACATATCTAGAGAAATTCCTTTTGCTTCTTTAATCTATCGATGCTGTCCCTTTACGGGAGACGGTGGTTTGAGCCCAACCGTCGGTGATATACATTCGATACACTCAAGCGAAATGAGTGGTCGGTCATGTGAGGGCCGGGTTGCAAGACGTTCTTGTTGAACCCTGTGTATTCGCCTCTAGAGATACATGTGCGGCAGGTGGTCCCATACCTTGTCAAGGTTGGAATCCAATATCCAATAAGCGCCCGCGGTTTTTGATTGTACACTATATATGGGGAGCGTGAGATGCAAGCGTTCCCCTAGATTATTATTTACTTGTGAATAGACATTATTATAATATCAGAGAAGTAATGATTTCAAAAATGTTTTGGGTTATAGTAAGTTAAAACCGTCCGTGTTTATGTGTGGACTGGTCTTACTATTATCCTTTTGTTTCGAAAAGGATTTTCCAAAGTTAAACAAGTGTGTGTTAGGTGAATTTATCACTGATAGTATTCCAGACTAACCCGGTGTATTTTGTTTTAAATCAAATGTGCTCGGGTCAGACCGAGTATGTTCCAGGTTAGGTTTCACTTGGAGTTTCAGGAGCTAGAAGCAGGCGGCTTCACCACTAGTTATATAGAGTTATTTTTCCGCTGTGTCTGATATTTGCTGTACTCTGATGATTGGTATGTTTATACAGTTCTTTTGTATAAAAGATTTGATATTATATTTTATTCGTTCCGCTGTGAGATTCTGATGTGTTCTTCTTCTTTCTTCTATTCTAACATTCTTTCTTTCTATTCTCACCCTCTAAATTCTTTCTCATGACAATCTGGGGGTTCGATACTTGGGTTTTCGGCAAGTAATACGGGTTTATGTGTTATTGTCGAAGACTCGAGCGTCGAGCTTTTCCCCGGGTCGTTACAGTGGTATCAGAGCTATTGGTTTAGTGATAACCTTGGCTCTGTGGCGTGACTCAATAAAGATGGGGTTGATAATGCCCTAGATTGAGTCGTATATATAAACGAGAGCGCGTATTTGTAAATTTGATATAAAATTATTTTTGAAATTATTTTTTCCCGATTTATTTTATAATAAAATAAAAGTAAAGGTTATTATAGTATGGGCAATCGATTGATTTGCTAATGCTGATTTGTACGATACGTTTGGATGGTGTGCTCGATCTCATGAATATCAACCTGAACATGAATCGACTTGGTTAAAACCAATATGAAATAAATCATTCGAATAAATCAATCCAGATAAATAAATTCGAATGGATAATTAAAATAAATAAATGAAGTGATTATAAATAATTATAATCTCATGTGAATTGAATTATGTGTATATGGGTTGATATGTATAATATGGATGTTTTGAACATAATTAACATTGTCTTGGGGACAAATGAATTCATTTGAGTTGAGAACAGGTGCAGAAGTGCCAGTTCAGCTTTAAAACCCAGCCAAGAGAGAAATTCTGGAGTTAATTGAATACAGTTTGAATAAGAGCTGCATTATGATTAAGCAAGCTCGAGTATAATATATTGCTTATCACGTAATAGCGCTCGCAAAAAGGTACGCCTACGCAAAATATGAAATTTTTGGTTTTATTTGGGGTTTGAGTTTGGATTTTGAATTTTTCCGACCATGAGAGTCGATGAATATATATTTCTTGAACCTGCGATATTGCAGATGTCCCTCCGTACAGCGGAGACTCTGCCAAAAATTTTCCAAAATTTAAGGTGTTAGATTTTATTTGAAGATTTTTGGAAAATTCTGTTATTTGAAATAAATTAGTTTTAGAACCAATTGGATTTGTTTTGGAAATAAAAATCGAGTTTTATTTAAATATTTAATGGGTTTATTACGTTCTTTCTTACCTTAGCAATTTCGAGGACGAAATTATTTTAAGGGGGGAAGAATGTAACGTCCCGTATTTTCGGTAGCCAAATATCTAATTTAATTTATTATTTTAAATATTATATTTTGAATATTAATGGGTCTAATATTAAATTCGTTATTAAAACGAAGTTTGAACGTTATATAATATAAAACGAGTTCGAAATCACGCGGCAGTTCGTAATATTTGGTTTTGAAGTTCAACTGAGAATACAGGATCCGATATAAGTCGGATTCCTGTGAAACAAGAAACGTTGGGAGCGTGTTGATGATAATTTTCATATAAAAGAGAAAAATTCAGATTTCGTGTTATAATTTGTTAGTTATGACCAAATCAAAATTTGAAATAATCGCTGTGGAAAATCGTTATTTAAAATATACGCTTTAAAATAGCCATTTTGCAAACAGACTCAGATTTCGACGAAATCAGTTTCATTGGGACCGTATCGTTAAATTATTGTACGGTGTTGAATGGCGTGGTAAACCGATGTCGTATGTGACCACGCTAGCCATAAACGCTCGTTCAATTTCTATAGCGCGTAATTAATTTGATAATGGGATTTTTGAGTATAACTTGAGTAGACGATCGAATTAAGCCGCGAAACCAATTCCGTTGAGTTCGTATCGTCGATTAGAGTCAGGATAGGTATATAGTTTGTTATTTTTAAAGACCGGAAAATTTGGTGTTAAAAAGGGCATTGTGGTACGCCTAAAAATAGCCTACCGGGGAAACAGCCTCAGAATGCGACGAAACTGATGCCGTTGGGTTCGTATTGAAAAATTATTGTAAGTTTCAAGGTTTTAAGTTGATCGGACTTACCGTTTGATCGTGAAAATTTTAAACGTGTGTTGATTTCCGGCTTTATAAAGGAAATTTTTTTCAAACGATGTCGGAATTCGACGAAACTTGTCCCATTGGGTTCGGAATACCTTTTTACACTAAGATTAGCCTTTTTATCAGAAAAACAGAAATTATGTATGAAAGTTTTTAATATGATAACTCATATGCAAGGTTTAGTCATATTATAATATTAATAAAACAATCCAAATGTTCTACTGTAGCTAATTCTTTTGTTGCCTGGAGAGTTTAGCCCTTGCGCCCAAATACTTAGCGTCCCAAACTTCTTTTGCCACTGCACAATACTTGCGCTCCAAACAACTTTAGTTCCTTTACAGCCAATCCAACTAAACACCTTGCTACCCAAGTTTTCGATAATCCAACTACGAAGAGCTACTCTATACAAATGCAGCTACGTACTGTCCTTCGACCCTCTTGCAGCTACGCACATGCTTGCCGGCAAAGAAACACTGCTGTGTTCAATCGCCATCAACCCAAATCACAGCAGACCTACTTAATGTATGTGACAAGAAAACACACACGTCTATTTTCAAACAGCTATTCTATATTCATCCGCCAATACCAAATTTGCAAAGTACACCACATGAGACCCTGTCCCCCAATGAGACAACTGACTGAAGAATGCACACTGACCTTTGCACATGCCTAAACTGGGATACACAGATACACATTAACTCGCACAAGATTTTACACGCGCCTGCATGTATATTTGCACATGTTTTCTTTGTGAGCTGAAAAGAAAAACGAAAAGAAAACACGCTGCTGCAAAGTAAATACAGGCTGTTACGATGTGATAATACATACACACAGAGCCACCCTATACCATCTATCCTATTGCCTAAAGCTTGGCTTCCACGGAGTCTCCTGCTATAAATACCCTCAGTGTCTTCATATGTTCAACAACAATAATCTTGGTAGAAAGAAAAGAAAGAAAAATATATTTAAAATCAATTCCGCAACCTCCATGGATAATCAAAACGAAAATAAAAATATAAAAAAAAAGGCAGAGCGGCTAACGGGGAAAGGAGATAGTGTAATGAAGGAAGAACAAACATGGAAGGGTGGTCAAAACGTGAGGCTGATCTGATGGATGAAGTAATGGAGCGGGAATGGTGTACATGGGGAAGCTTTGGAGGTGTGTGGTGTGAGGAAGTCGACGCAGGGGCTGATGTCAGGCGGCGCAAGCAAGTGAAGAGGGCATGCGGCTTGAAACAGTGGAAGTATGTGTGAAAAGCACGTAGGGTGTGGGTGGTTCATGAAGTCCAAGCAGGTGGCAACGTGAAAAAAAAGATGGCTAGGGTAGTGGAAGTGTTCATGCATGGATGCATGTTTGTAAAGCTACAGGCAAAACAAAGAAGTAACGCTAAGTGGAATGGAAGGACGCTGAGCACGATGTTGGAGACGTTAAAAGGGAATGGCAGGTTTAGTTTAAAGAATGGCGCGCAACAAAAAGTAATAGAACCGTATGAGCGAACACTACGCTGTCGAGCTAGTTTAATCTGAACGGATGCAGTTGGAGAATCGTGTAATTTTAAACACCGGTTTAAAATTATACGATAAAAACGCATCAACCGTCAATCGACAAAATTGGTGAGTTAATTCTCACACCTTCTGGAATTCTGCGATGTGGTAAATTCATATTAAAAATATAATTTACCATTTAAAAATATAAATTGGTTGATTGGTTGCCAGTGGTTGTTTACTGATTGGTTGGTTGTTGTCATTTATCGTATTTGATGATTGAAATTTATTTCATATATTATTATGAAATGTTTAACGAGCTGTGATGCAGGGCAGAACAGGTTGGAGGGATCCGACCGGATTCCTCAAATATTTTATCTGTTGTTTGTTTGCTTATATCGTTGATATTTGAACTGATTGGACCCTATATGGTTGAAAACCTGTATTGAAAGTAATGTTTGAACAAATATTCACCCGTGTTGTGTTTAAATCAACCGACAGTGTTGATTTGGTAATTGGCAGTGAATGGCCTAAAATGTGTTATAACGTCGTTCGACCCTTAGGTGAATCGACGCAGTTTTAAAGTTATAAATTATTTTATAACTGAATTGAGCATTTTTAAGTTATTTTATATAAATGATTAAAATAGGAAATTTTAAATAAATATTTTTAATCGAGTTTATAAAAGTATTAAAAATATTAGTTTCCAAAACGAGGTTTGTAAATATGATTTGTAAATGGATCCGAGGGTTTAAATAAGATTTTTCTTGATCGTTAAATTAAGTAAAGCGAGTTCAACTTAAACGAAACTTTTAAGGAAAGTAATTAATAGATTCGAAATGGACTAAATTGTGTAAATGGTTTTAGGATAGATCTAAGCTAAGTTGTTATAAGATGTTAAATGGGTTTGTTAACATGATGTGGAAGGAATCCGAGCAAGGTTTAAAAAGGGGTTTAAACCAAAGTGATAACTTAAATGTTAGAGAATTAACTTAAGTAAAGTAAAGTGATGGAAACCAGACTTTCAAAGCAAAAGAAATACATACAATGGTTTCGGTTAGCTATAGATGAATAGATTTCTTTTAAAATAAAAATCCAAGCTAAAAAGTCTTATTGGGAAAAAGGGGGTAAGCGGTCATTAGTTGTGAAATCCAAGACTTTGGTTTATTATAAGAAGGCAAATAGATTGAAGTGAATTATAATGACCTGGGATTTTGATTTTAAATCCAATAGCTGTAAACAAATAAAGGTAGATTCAAAAGGAGTGTTTAGTGGAATGTTTATTAAATCAAAAGAAATTAAGCAAAGAGATTTTTGAATAAGAATTTCAAATGTGAGCAATGGGTGTACAAAACCATGTTTGAAACCGAGATGGTAAATAAGATTTTGGTAAAGGGGATTAAGTTACGAGCTGGTATTATTCTGAGATGAGAACGTTGTCGATCAAGGTTTGAGAGGTAAATAAAATACCCCAACTTGAACGGCTTCGTTATTATCGAGGAATGGTATTGGTTTGAACCGAGTGAAAGATGTGATGTTCCATACGTGAAGAATGGAAAATGAAATGCGAGATTTAGGGAATATGAATATAGATAAGAATATTGACTTCAAATCATTTATTATTCAATTTGAATTAAGCGAATATAGTATTTGAAATAGAATTAATCAAACAGGGTTTTCATAAAGAGTTGCCATTGCGTACGACTGCAAGCGGAATTCGTAGGGCTGCAGATAGCCTACGGCGGTTGGATGTTTCCTGAGGGAATCAGGCGTAACCATTGTGATCACTGCGATCTAGAGTCAAGCGAATAAAGTTAAATCAAATATTAGAATTGATTAACGATTTTTGTTAAATATATTGTAAAGAGGCCCAGTCATGCCAAGTACTGAATCAGAAAACTCATTGTGTTTACACTGTTGATTTTGATAGTTAAATCACCGACTATCAAACCTGACCAATACGATTGTTGGTATGGAAAGACCGGGATCGAATTTATATTCGAAAACCATTCCGACCAACAAATACGTGAAGACGTCGAGTGAAGACGGAGCAAGTGAAGACCATGGATCTTCATAAGCGGAAGGACTACTTGTCGAATCTCTCTGGCTTGCAACCAGAGTTATTTGGTTTGTGATTCTGTCGTGGTTGAATCTACGGATTGCAAGGACTTCTCGCTACTGATCCATGGGGTGATTCCTATATTGGATGCGGTAGGAGAGTGCCTTCGGTTCATCCTGTTCCTGGATGACTTGTATGGACGAATGTCTGACAGAGTATTTCCAAAGGGATCACGTACGTTGATTTCTTCAAACGTGCGATAGTGGTTGGCGGGGAATGGCCATTCTCTTAGCTTAACTGCTAGAGTATTTTTTGTGGACGTCAATTAGTGATATCCAGAGGATCTGATGATGTGGCATTCAAAGTGAATGGTGGCCAGATGTTCTGGAGATAAATTCTAGCCTCAAGCCTCATCAACCGGAAAATGACAAAAAATCGGGCAGGCAGCATGGCTATGTGGGTCGCTCCCATTAGGATGTATAATCACATATCTAGAGAAATTCCTTTTGCTTCTTTAATCTATCGATGTTGTCCCTTTACGGGAGACGGTGGTTTGAGCCCAACCGTCGGTGATATACATTCGATACACTCAAGCGAAATGAGTGGTCGGTCATGTGAGGGCCGGGTTGCAAGACGTTCTTGTTGAACCCTGTGTATTCGCCTCTAGAGATACATGTGCGGCAGGTGGTCCCATACCTTGTCAAGATTGGAATCCAATATCCAATAAGCGCCCGCGGTTTTTGATTGTACACTATATATGGGGAGCGTGAGATGCAAGCGTTCCCCTAGATTATTATTTACTTGTGAATAGACATTATTATAATATCAGAGAAGTAATGATTTCAAAAATGTTTTGGGTTATAGTAAGGTAAAAACCGTCCGTGTTTATGTGTGGGCTGGTCTTACTATTATCCTTTTGTTTCGAAAAGGATTTTCCAAAGTTAAACAAGTGTGTGTTAGGTGAATTTATCACTGATAGTATTCCAGACTAACGCGGTGTATTTTGTTTTAAATCAAATGTGCTCGGGTCAGACCGAGTATGTTCCAGGTTAGGTTTCACTTGGAGTTTCAGGAGCTAGAAGCAGGCGGCTTCACCACTAGTTATATAGAGTTATTTTTCCGCTGTGTCTGATATTTGCTGTACTCTGATGATTGGTATGTTTATACAGTTCTTTTGTATAAAAGATTTGATATTATATTTTATTCGTTCCGCTATGAGATTCTGATGTGTTCTTCTTCTTTCTTCTATTCTAACATTCTTTCTTTCTATTCTCACCCTCTAAATTCTTTCTCATGACAATCTGGGGGTTCGATACTTGGGTTTTCGGCAAGTAATACGGGTTTATGTGTTATTGTCGAAGACTCGAGCGTCGAGCTTTTCCCCGGGTCGTTACACATACTAACTCGATAAATCCCAAAAAAATATTTTCTAGCTTCGTATCGACGATACGGTCCTAACAAAACTAGTTTCGTCGAATTCTGAGACAGTTGGAAAAATGGCCATTTTCCAGTCGATTAAAATCAACTGAAACTGGTCAAACGCGTTTTCCTTTGCCACGCTCACATATTGATTCGAAAAATTATGAAATTTGAAACCTAGCAATAATTTGACATCACGGATCCAAAAAAAGTGGTTTCGTCGAAATCTGAGGTCGTTTGCAAAATTTCCATTTTTAAGGGCCTGAATTCTATAGCGACTATTCAGAATTTTCAACTGGACATATCTTTTGATTCCCGCTATGAAATTTCAATTTTTCGGATTCGTTGGAAAGATATTCTCAAATAGATCCTATTATTTTTGGTTTCACAAAAATCCGGATTGTTTTGCACCCGGTACATTCAATTGAAGTTTGAAATCGAATTATCGAACTACCGCGCCATTTTTAATTCTATTTATAATTATATATAATTATTTATATTCTAACGACGACGTATATAATATATACGTTCGAATTCTATTCAAATTAAATTTTTCGTCGATATCATTTAAAATAATTTATTTTAAATGTTCAAACTTCGCTAAAATTGCCAAAATAAAATTTTTAAACTGGCTCGCATTTCCGGGTTGTTACAATTCTACATTGCATAAGCATCAAATATAAATATTTACCGCTTACACAGCTTGTCAACTATTCGATTAACATACAACTAATTATTGAGATTAGTGTATGTCCAATATCATTGTAACACCCCGCCTCCGCTAGGGTCACTCGCAAGGGAATGCACTAGCTTTAGAGGGGCATTATTGGTAAACATGCACAGAAATATCACAAGACAGAACACATAAAATAGCGGAAGTAAAATCAATCTTTCATAACATGAACACATAAGGTCTAAAGCCTTTTACATCAGAGTACATTAAAACCTGTCTTGCAATAGTAAAGAAGCATAAAGACTTTTTCATAAATTATTCCCCAAGTAAAACAGTAAGTAGCCATAGCCAAGAAAAGTCCAAGCCATCCATGATGACCTTCAAGCAGAAGAAGTCTGAACTAAACAACAGTATTTCCTCCCTGTAACCTGGGGGGGAAACGGAAGACAAGAAGCGAAAGAAAACGGGGTCAGTCATAAAGACTGGTAAGCCCTATCTACTATCAGCATATAAACTAGTAAAGTTAACTGGCATGAGGAACTGAGATGAACATAAGGATAATAGCATATTGGCATGATGAAATAACTAACAAGATAGATCAACTAAACCAAGAAAGCAGGATGAACTACAGTACCCAGATAAACTAAGGTGTCACGATAAATTATGATGTCAAGATAAGATAAGGTATCACATCGTCAGGTTTTCTATCAAGTATAATATTACGTGGTATCTATCATGTATGATTGCTCTGCACCTACCGTACTAGTATCCCAACCCGTATCATGTGTTAACCATGAATGTCACTTACTCAATGTCGTGTAATGGTCCATGTCAACCTAATATATCGCATATATAGGTTACTCAACTCATGTATTTCTTTTCATGTGTATGTTCAGTCCTTTGCCGTAGACAGTACAGGCTTTCTGATGTAATTCTGTACTACTTCAACGTAGTTCCATTTCCCTTGAAATCGGTTTGGACTGTCACCCTAGATTTAGCTAGGCTCTCTCAACATGAATCATCGTTTGTACAACTATGACTTATGCCACCTAGGACCACTAGGGACTATGCTTACCTATTGCACGTTTTCGTATTTCGGTTCGGGTTCAACCACCTAGGGTCACTAGGGATTACGCTGACCGTCACCCGCACCCTTTTTCCCACGCATTCATCGTGAATCGTTTTCCATGACTGTATGCACATGTATCACATCGTGCCATCCGAGTCCTGTCACAGGGCAAAACAAGAAATACAGGACTCGGTCGGGAGCTTTAGATTTATCTGCCGATGCAGATACTAAGGTCTGCTTTTCTACACGTGGCTATGGTCCCACGAGACCCCTCCCTCAACTAGTGAAAAGCAACACAAGAGAAAATCTTGCATGAGAACTACACTCCGGCCAGCCCACATCCTACGGCCTACCTCACCCATAATTAGATAGCAATTATGGTCTGTTGGGTGTTCCCTGCCCTTCCGTACGTACACGCTTGACTCAAAATGGTAGATGATCGACGAACTTGCAATCTCGGGCACCTTATGTATTCGTCGACTCACTGCTATCCACTCCAGTCTTTAGGTCGCTCGCATAGCAACCAAGGCATATTCTTGGTTCTTCTACCGCAGACCTCAACCTCTCGTGAGCCTAGTATAATGACGTGGCAGCTCACAGAGGGATCCCAAGAATATCCTCACATTCCCCGAAGCCGCTGCTTCGTTACCCAGTTCGTTGGAGCCTTTATCTAAATCAGATAGCTTGCTCCTACACGCATACTTAAACGTTGACCTAACGTATCGGGTTACTAATCTATCTAAGAAATGGTCCAAATTTCCTTGACTAAGAATTATTACTTAGTTTCCCTTAACTAAGGTTTACCACTTAGCCTTATTTCCATAATCCTTGTTAACTATGGTTATTTACCTAATCCTCCGAATTAGGGTTTATCTAATGGGTTAAGTGTCACTTAAGTTCATAACTTAGCCCGTCTACAAACCATGTCAAAATTGGCTAAGTATCCAAGTCCAAGACTTAACCCTACAAACCATGTGTCAAGTTGGCTAAGTATATTAAGCAATCCATAACTTAACCTCGTCTAATTATCATTTTAGATTGGTTAATTATATAAATTAACTTGACCTTGTCAAATTACCGAGTCAAATCGGTCAAGCGTATTCAAGTGATTCGTGACTTAGCCTTATCCTGTTTTCACGTTAGATTGGTTAAGTATAGGTCACTTAACCTCATCAAATTAACGAGTTAGATTGGTTAAGTATAGGTCACTTAACCTCATCAAATCATCGTGTTAAATTAGTTAAGTGTTTAACTTAGCCCCATTAAATTACCAAGTTGGATTAATTAAGTCTAGGCTAACTTAACCCCATCCGATTACCATGTTTACATTAGTTAAGTCTAATCTTAACCCCATCCATTAACTGTATTATACGGTTAAGTGTCATTAAGAAAACTTACTTAACCTTGCCAATTTATCATGTTGGATTGATTAAGTGTTGGTTAACTTAATCCCCGTCCACTAGTCGTATAAAAATGGTTAAGTGTCATTAGGCAAATCAGATTACTTAACCTACCCAACCTTGTCATGTTTTGTTAGGTATCGTTAGCCTAATCAATTTACTTAACCCATTTATCCATGTCATATTTGGTTAAGAGTCATTAATCAAATTAACTTAACCCTATCACGTGGCATTAATTACTTAATGCACCTCAACCTCTCACATTAGACCTTGTTGTGGTTACTAGTTAAGCCGGTCGGTTCCGGGTAGCTTTACACCACAACTTGGTCTAACCTCGGGTCCAAGCACAAAATGACCAACTTCTCACATTGGGTCCTATTGTTTGCAACTACTAGTTAGGCCGGTCGGTTCCGGGTAGCTTTATGTTGCAAACTCAACCCAACCTCGAGTTGGCCACACTTATATTATCTAAGTGTCATGTTCATCATGTTTTCAAAACATGTTACAAGTTTTTTTCAAGCATTTGGGTAGACCTAACTTAATAGGTAAATTCCCAAAGGGTAGACCTAACTTAATAGGTAAATTCCCAAGCTTATGTTTTATGCATACTTACATGTCAACTTTCATGTTATATTTCAAGTCATGTTTTCAAGTTGTATTTTCATGCCATTAGAAATTACCCATAACATAACCCAACGCTTTTAAACTCGCATATACGTTCGTAACGGATTAAAAGAATAGACTTGGCAAAAGCATGACAAAGATGGATATTAAGCCACAAATTAATCATGATGGCGAATGAGGCACAAATGTGTTCATTAGCTTGCATATACCATTGTTAAGCCTCAAAAACATGCATAAACCCAAACTTGGCACATAAGCGAATCATGGTGATAAACAACATGGAATGATGACAAGTAACTCGCATATGACCTCACATAAGGGTTATGGCTTCATATGCAAGTTGACATGAAGGTTATAAGGGTTCTCATGTTGCATAATGCAACATTTCAACATAAAGGTCAAAGCTTTATGACCACAAGACCAAGGTAATGACTTTATAAGCTTGCATAAGGTGATAGCATGCTACATACTAATGTTTAAACCCACTTACAACATGTCATATTAAGTTTAAAGTTCATATCTAATAGTAGGAGAAGGGCTTACTTTGCTTTGAGGGCACAAATCAACATATGGTAGAAAGATTGAGACAAAGCCTCTCATGCTAACACCAAAAATCCCAAGATCAAGATAAACTCCAAAATCCCTAGAGGAAAAACCCTTAAAAACCCAACCTTTGATGAAGCTTTGCCTTGAAATCATATTGAGAAGCTCTCATATGAAGGTAGAAGCTCTCATACACTCACAAAACATGAAATCCCTCTTAGAAATGAAGATGAGATTTTATGACAAGAGGGTGGAGGCTAGGGTTTGAGTGGAGGCCATGATCACTTGAAATTTTGGCATAGTTTAGTTGCATGAGTGAATAATGAGGATTTAGGGGGGTTTAGGGGCTTATTTATAGAAGATTAGGCTAGTTAGGACCCTTAGATTAACACTAGGACCAACCTGAACCGTTAGATTTCAAGCCAGGCCCAAAAACCTAGCCAAGATAGAAAATAGGTGCACCAGGCCAGAATCAGCCGACAGGGCAAGTCGACATGCATGTCGACATGCAAGTCGATAGCCCTGTCGACAGCCAAGTCGACTTGTCTGGGCGGGAATTTTCCCGCCTGGCCCCATCTCTGCATGTTTTCGAAATTCAAATTTCCCGAAAACTTCTTTGGCCTTAACCGGGTCATACGGACTCCGATTTACAAAATTTCGGACTCTATTTCGCGTATTTTTCCGAGACGAACGCAATGGCATAGCCCGTTTTACTTGATTCAGAATTTAAAATTAAATTCTGCCTTGATTCTCGTTTTAACATGTTATCGAAATACGGGTTGTTACATTCTCCCCACCTTTTAGGATTTCGTCCCCGAAATCTCCAAGTTAGGAAGAACATATCCTACCATCCATCATCCATCTACTCAAAACATCATCCACAAGCAATCATTGTCCTTAGATGATTTCTAATGCTATTTGAATATATGCAAAACGTGTGTATACATGTTCCTTAGCTAATGCTAATGATCAGGCCTGAATAGTCTTTCTAATGCAAAATATGTATAGTGCCATGAATCCAACATGCATGCAAATAGTCCTAGTCATATAGATACTATATGCGTGCACAATCATTCATTCATATGCAACAACCGCATGATAACACATTCGATTTCATCCATAAACAAGTATAAATACTCGTGCATATGCAATATGAAATGTGACCGAGTCGAGCTAGTATCTAATATGTATTCGCGCATCCACGAGCAACCACTTGCAACCATTTGCAACCATATCAATCATAACATGTTTCAAATACATGTTTACATCCATAGGGTTCTACCTAGGATTCCCTGAAACAGGGTCGAGAAGATAAACAAAACAAACTCCGTACGGGGTTTGTAACAGAGACAGGACCGAGAGGATATCCATAAAAGATAGCCTACAAGCAAGCTCAACAGAAAAAACAGGGATCGAAGATATATTCCCAAAAGAGATATCATGCACATATTTAGTCTTCAGTCTCCTGAGTCGCATTACCTTGAGCTTAGTTCCATCGTGCCTTGACCGCCCCTTTTCCTTCATGATTTCGCAGCTTCTTATTTCCTGTTTCCATAACATGAGTTGGAACTCATTTCCTCGTCGCCTCTCTTTCCACTTGCACTTATTCTCCTTCTAGAATACTTGGCGCAAACAGGACTGCGTACACATTATTCCATGCGAGCCCTCAAAATTCAGTAGTGAATCCTGGACCTTGTACCATAAGGTATTCCACGTAGAAAAACTTTCTCTTGAAAGTAAACAAGTTACCGTGCGCACTTACTAGGGTAATTCCCATAACCCATACATAATCGAAGTAAACCATCTGTCTTATTAGCGAACACCATTCGATCGGGTTTCTAATTTCCAACAAAGGCATCTAGGGATTCTAAGTAACTAATCATGACAGAACCCAAAAGGTTACGTGATACTTCAAGGGTATTACCAAAGCAAGCCAAGAGTCTAACTACCCTCCTTCTAAAACCGAGAGTGGCACCCCTTACTGGATAACCACTTCATCCCTAGAATCCATCCACAACTTATAAACATAAGCATTATTTCCAAGCTCAACACTTGATATAGACATTCTCAAATCCAAACAAGCCATGAGTAAATGGACCGATCTTCCAATAGGACTTGAGACAAAAACGGGATCCTCTACTACGCTAGTACTAAGGTGCAGAGACTCAACTATCGAAGCGGACTTAAAAGATGCGGTGATCAAAACAAAGTCCCGACAGGATGATAGAGAAGAAAAGCTAAACCTTTAACAAGATCGTTACCCTCCTTCTGAGGTACCCTAGAAATGAGAGCATACTATTGCCCTCCGAATGATCTTGTCCCTGTTCCATGATACTTAACTATCCGTCCCGTTTCACCATGCCAAAGGTACTCTCTCGTCATGGGTTTCATTGTTCATCTTTCTCCCTCCTTTTAGGATTCAGCCATACCAACATGTTGCTTATCCCTGAGCTCGTATCCTTTATCCTTGTTCTTACTATCCTTTCATGCATAACTCTGCAACGGTCTCTCGAGAACCACCTCCATCGTACGGGAAACACTTACGCAGCTAGAAAGACTAGTCGCAGTCAAAGCCACTGTGACTACAGATGGAGGAAAGAAAGGAAAAGAGATTCAATCAAGGAAACAAGGATAATGCTAATGGCCTTTGGGGAATAGCCTTTTTCTTTTTAAAAGAAAATTTTCTTGAAAAAATGCTTCTTTGTAAACGGTTTTTCAAATAATTTTCAGAAGGTCTTTAAAAACTTTTGCCCAGTCTAGTAACCTTTTGCTCTGATACCAAGTGTAACACCCCGCCTCCGCTAGGGTCACTCGCAAGGGAATGCACTAGCTTTAGAGGGGCATTATTGGTAAACATGCACAGAAATATCACAAGACAGAACACATAAAATAGCGGAAGTAAAATCAATCTTTCATAACATGAACACATAAGGTCTAAAGCCTTTTACATCAGAGTACATTAAAACCTGTCTTGCAATAGTAAAGAAGCATAAAGACTTTTTCATAAATTATTCCCCAAGTAAAACAGTAAGTAGCCATAGCCAAGAAAAGTCCAAGCCATCCATGATGACCTTCAAGCAGAAGAAGTCTGAACTAAACAACAGTATTTCCTCCCTGTAACCTGGGGGGGAAACGGAAGACAAGAAGCGAAAGAAAACGGGGTCAGTCATAAAGACTGGTAAGCCCTATCTACTATCAGCATATAAACTAGTAAAGTTAACTGGCATGAGGAACTGAGATGAACATAAGGATAATAGCATATTGGCATGATGAAATAACTAACAAGATAGATCAACTAAACCAAGAAAGCAGGATGAACTACAGTACCCAGATAAACTAAGGTGTCACGATAAATTATGATGTCAAGATAAGATAAGGTATCACATCGTCAGGTTTTCTATCAAGTATAATATTACGTGGTATCTATCATGTATGATTGCTCTGCACCTACCGTACTAGTATCCCAACCCGTATCATGTGTTAACCATGAATGTCACTTACTCAATGTCGTGTAATGGTCCATGTCAACCTAATATATCGCATATATAGGTTACTCAACTCATGTATTTCTTTTCATGTGTATGTTCAGTCCTTTGCCGTAGACAGTACAGGCTTTCTGATGTAATTCTGTACTACTTCAACGTAGTTCCATTTCCCTTGAAATCGGTTTGGACTGTCACCCTAGATTTAGCTAGGCTCTCTCAACATGAATCATCGTTTGTACAACTATGACTTATGCCACCTAGGACCACTAGGGACTATGCTTACCTATTGCACGTTTTCGTATTTCGGTTCGGGTTCAACCACCTAGGGTCACTAGGGATTAAGCTGACCGTCACCCGCACCCTTTTTCCCACGCATTCATCGTGAATCGTTTTCCATGACTGTATGCACATGTATCACATCGTGCCATCCGAGTCCTGTCACAGGGCAAAACAAGAAATACAGGACTCGGTCGGGAGCTTTAGATTTATCTGCCGATGCAGATACTAAGGTCTGCTTTTCTACACGTGGCTATGGTCCCACGAGACCCCTCCCTCAACTAGTGAAAGGCAACACAAGAGAAAATCTTGCATGAGAACTACACTCCGGCCAGCCCACATCCTACGGCCTACCTCACCCATAAATAGATAGCAATTATGGTCTGTTGGGTGTTCCCTGCCCTTCCGTACGTACACGCTTTACTCAAAATGGTAGATGATCGACGAACTTGCTATCTCGGGCACCTTATGTATTCGTCGACTCACTGCTATCCACCCCAGTCTTTAGGTCGCTCGCATAGCAACCAAGGCATATTCTTGGTTCTTCTACCGCAGACCTCAACCTCTCGTGAGCCTAGTATAATGACCTGGCAGCTCACAGAGGGATCCCAAGAATATCCTCACGTTCCCCGAAGCCGCTGCTTCGTTACCCAGTTCGTTGGAGCCTTTATCTAAATCAGATAGCTTGCTCCTACACGCATACTTAAACGTTGACCAAACGTATCGGGTTACTAATCTATCTAAGAAATGGTCCAAATTTCCTTGACTAAGAATTATTACTTAGTTTCCCTTAACTAAGGTTTACCACTTAGCCTTATTTCCATAATCCTTGTTAACTATGGTTATTTACCTAATCCTCCGAATTAGGGTTTATCTAATGGGTTAAGTGTCACTTAAGTTCATAACTTAGCCCGTCTACAAACCATGTCAAAATTGGCTAAGTATCCAAGTCCAAGACTTAACCCTACAAACCATGTGTCAAGTTGGCTAAGTATATTAAGCAATCCATAACTTAACCTCGTCTAATTATCATTTTAGATTGGTTAATTATATAAATTAACTTGACCTTGTCAAATTACCGAGTCAAATCGGTCAAGCGTATTCAAGTGATTCGTGACTTAGCCTTATCCTGTTTTCACGTTAGATTGGTTAAGTATAGGTCACTTAACCTCATCAAATTAACGAGTTAGATTGGTTAAGTATAGGTCACTTAACCTCATCAAATCATCGTGTTAAATTAGTTAAGTGTTTAACTTAGCCCCATTAAATTACCAAGTTGGATTAATTAAGTCTAGGCTAACTTAACCCCATCCGATTACCATGTTTACATTAGTTAAGTCTAATCTTAACCCCATCCATTAACTGTATTATATGGTTAAGTGTCATTAAGAAAACTTACTTAACCTTGCCAATTTATCATATTGGATTGATTAAGTGTTGGTTAACTTAATCCCCGTCCACTAGTCATATAAAAATGGTTAAGTGTCATTAGGCAAATCAGATTACTTAACCTACCCAACCTTGTCATGTTTTGTTAGGTATCGTTAGCCTAATCAATTTACTTAACCCATTTATCCATGTCATATTTGGTTAAGAGTCATTAATCAAATTAACTTAACCCTATCATGTGGCATTAATTACTTAATGCACCTCAACCTCTCACATTAGACTTTGTTGTGGTTACTAGTTAAGCCGGTCGGTTCCGGGTAGCTTTACACCACAACTTGGTCTAACCTCGGGTCCAAGCACAAAATGACCAACTTCTTACATTGGGTCCTATTGTTTGCAACTACTAGTTAGGCCGGTCGGTTCCGAGTAGCTTTATGTTGCAAACTCAACCCAACCTCGAGTTGGCCACACTTATATTATCTAAGTGTCATGTTCATCATGTTTTCAAAACATGTTACAAGTTTTTTTCAAGCATTTGGGTAGACCTAACTTAATAGGTAAATTCCCAAAGGGTAGACCTAACTTAATAGGTAAATTCCCAAGCTTATGTTTTATGCATACTTACATGTCAACTTTCATGTTATATTTCAAGTCATGTTTTCAAGTTGTATTTTCATGCCATTAGAAATTACCCATAACATAACCCAACGCTTTTAAACTCGCATATACGTTCGTAACGGATTAAAAGAAGAGACTTGGCAAAAGCATGACAAAGATGGATATTAAGCCACAAATTAATCATGATGGCGAATGAGGCACAAATGTGTTCATTAGCTTGCATATACCATTGTTAAGCCTCAAAAACATGCATAAACCCAAACTTGGCACATAAGCGAATCATGGTGATAAACAACATGGAATGATGACAAGTAACTCGCATATGACCTCACATAAGGGTTATGGCTTCATATGCAAGTTGACATGAAGGTTATAAGGGTTCTCATGTTGCATAATGCAACATTTCAACATAAAGGTCAAAGCTTTATGACCACAAGACCAAGGTAATGACTTTATAAGCTTGCATAAGGTGATAGCATGCTACATACTAATGTTTAAACCCACTTACAACATGTCATATTAAGTTTAAAGTTCATATCTAATAGTAGGAGAAGGGCTTACTTTGCTTTGAGGGCACAAATCAACATATGGTAGAAAGATTGAGACAAAGCCTCTCATGCTAACACCAAAAATCCCAAGATCAAGATAAACTCCAAAATCCCTAGAGGAAAAACCCTTAAAAACCCAACCTTTGATGAAGCTTTGCCTTGAAATCATATTGAGAAGCTCTCATATGAAGGTAGAAGCTCTCATACACTCACAAAACATGAAATCCCTCTTAGAAATGAAGATGAGATTTTATGACAAGAGGGTGGAGGCTAGGGTTTGAGTGGAGGCCATGATCACTTGAAATTTTGGCATAGTTTAGTTGCATGAGTGAATAATGAGGATTTAGGGGGGTTTAGGGGCTTATTTATAGAAGATTAGGCTAGTTAGGACCCTTAGATTAACACTAGGACCAACCTGAACCGTTAGATTTCAAGCCAGGCCCAAAAACCTAGCCAAGATAGAAAATAGGTGCACCAGGCCAGAATCAGCCGACAGGGGAAGTCGACATGCCTGTCGACATGCAAGTCGACAGCCCTGTCGACAGCCAAGTTGACTTGTCTGGGCGGGAATTTTCCCGCCTGGCCCCATCTCTGCATGTTTTCGAAATTCAAATTTCCCGAAAACTTCTTTGGGCCTTAACCGGGTCATACGGACTCCGATTTACAAAATTTCGGACTCTATTTCGCGTATTTTTCCGAGACGAACGCAATGGCATAGCCCGTTTTACTTGATTCAGAATTTAAAATTAAATTCTGCCTTGATTCTCGTTTTAACATGTTATCGAAATACGGGTTGTTACAATCATCCCAATACCCGCGTGGGGTTTCAAACAATCAAAAACACGTTTTATTTGTGCAGTTGGGCGATGTGTAAAATTTATCATCCCAATCAATATCAGTCAAATGTGCGTACATAAACAAATCGTCTGATTTGTAAATGAATATTTATTTTATTCATATACATGTTAAAAATTATATTTTAACAATAAAATATTTATTCCACTCATTTACCCAATAAAAATAATATTTTTATTGTTCTAACATATTTTAGAAAATTTTGGCGACATAACGGCGCAATATCCAAATCGGGTAATGTATAGCATTACCCCTCTCCTGATATTGGCTCACGCCATACCCACATAACAATTCTAATCAATTCATTTCACCCAAACAACCAAATTCAACCAAATAATCTAATCAACCAAACAAACAATCAAACAGGTCGTCCATGGTCTGTGGACGACGGGGGAACAGTTCATATATGCAGTTATAAAATAAATAACTGTTAAAGAAAATTATAGTGAGGAGTTCTCACCTTTGGGTTCCACTCAGCCGTTTCATTTCTGAATTTCTGATTTACCCACATTTCCAGCACAATCTTTTTCACGCTGTTCATAGCAAAAAAATCACATTTTTATTTTAATTCTAAAAATTATATTTTTACTCCGCTAAAAATTATATTTTTACTCCGCTTAAAATTATATTTTTAATACTCTACATATGTAAAAATCATATTTTTAATGTCGCTACATTTACATAAAAATCATATTTTTATAACGCTACAACATAGGTAAAAATCATATTTTTAACACGATGTTTACATTATAAAAATCACATTTTTATACCGCTACTACATATATAAAAATCGAATTTTTAGCCAACTGATAATTATTTCTTTGTATGACCATTTTATAAAGAACATATATAATCTAAAAATCATATTTTTATCTTTCTAAAAAACATTTCCATGCCATACACTAGTTAAAATCATATTCTTAATCTTGCCAAAAATATTTCCTTCCTACGATAAAAATCATATTTTTAACTAACCAAAAATGATATTTTTACATAACTAAAAATCATAACTTTATGTAATTAAAAACCATAACTTTATATAAATAAAAATCATAACTTTATATAAATAAAAATCATAACTTTATATACTTCATACGTCAAAAACCATAGAAGCTTTAAAGCGGAGAAAACTCAAATATTTTCTATCGTTCGGATTTGCTGTTCTGGTTCCAGAAATTGCAAACGAGCTCCAATCTTCACACCATCTATTTTTCTAGCTTAAACGCGCCATTCCGGACAACTTTCGCCTAGTGGCCTTCCTTCCGAAAATGTGCCATTTTGCCGGAAACCGCGAAAAGATAGTATTTTGACAGTGTTTGGACAGCAGACTTTGGACGCGTTTTCCCGACAACTACGCAATCCAAAATAGGACTATCATATACCAAATTGAAGAGAAAATCGTGCTCTTCAAATTTGATAGTGTGGAGTTTTGGCGAGAACACACCGTTTGGGAGTTATTGGTGAAATAGTGACAGGGGGTTTTATGCAAAAAAACTGGAATTTGGAGAAAAAAGGGTATTTTGGTGAAACGGGGCCCACGGTCCGAGCTAGGCTGAGGGGGTGGCGGCGCAGGGCCTGATTGGGTGTGGGGGAGGTGCAGCAAGGCGGTGGTGGCGGTGGAAGGGCGCGTGGAGGCGGGTTGGGCTGATTCGGGGGTTAGGGTTCTTGAAATTGGAAGAGAGAAAGAAGGACGAGGAAGAGGAGGAGAGGAGGAGGAGCGGCCGGTTATGCGAGGGGGGGCGCGGTGGAGTTGAACGAAGGGGGGGAGGCATGCCTTTTTTTTAACCATGAAAGAGAAGTGCAGGAGAAAGAGAAAGAAGGGGGAGGTTATATATTTAATTATTTATTTAATTCTCCAAAAAGGTTGACTTTTTATTCGAACTCCAATCGAGACCCAACGACTGTCGCCTCTAGCTAAATACCCCCATTCCGGACACAATGGGATATGTTCCGTAAGCCAATTCTATCGTTTTGATCAGTTTTTGTAAGGACTCGTTACTTCCCCGTGAAGGAAAGAGCGGATACTTCGAGGACAACACACAAAAGAACGCAGACGGAAGAACATTTCATTGTTATTACAACAATTCCATCAAGTACAAGAATATACAGAGTATAATTGAATAAATTACATTCGATAAATATCATAGATTAAAATAAATTACATAGCAGCGGAAAAACAATATAAAACACAACTGAAAGTAATACACGGAGACAGAGCTTTCCGAGCATCGTTCCAGCTGTAAATCAGGATCCTGTGAATATAAATCTGCAAAACCAAAACTACTAGCTGCCCGTGTCGAAAATAAGGGCACCCAGAGTTTAGGTTAAAACAATAAACTCTAGGTCGGTCATGTGACTTGTTTGAGAACTAAAACAGTTATTCAAAACTTTACTTTAAAAGAGAGTAGTTCAAGGGACCACGCCGTATAACACGGAACGAGTTTCCTCCCAAGAATACCAGTGCATAGAATAAACAGCGCAATGCTTTTTCTAAGAATGAAGCTATTATAAGACCCAGGTCCCATCACACAATGCAACGCAAGCTGGAGGATAGGGTTTTTACCTTATAATAGCCAAGAATGCTTGATACTTTTAAAACAAATCATTTGATACTATTGTAAGTGCATAGTGTATAAAACAACTTCAAATCATAAGTATCGATCACAGACGGTATAAGTGCCCCATCCCACTATGTCGCCATACTAGGCTCTACAAATAAAACCGAAATACCCGTATTGGAAATTGGATTTCCGTCATGAGTCGAGGCAAGGGGCAAGCTCCTCTCCGCTCGAGACATTCTAGCAAATGCCTCGGGACTACACACTCTGGGTAATCCCTTAATGCTTCAGGGCCGGTCCTCTCTTACGTTTGACGATCAATTATTCCTGAACACACATTTCCCGGTCCTAACAGACCTAAAATCGAGGCGCCTCATCCAACAACCACATAGGTGAAAAGTATATAAATGTCAGGGCTGGTAAGTCACTGACACCACCAAAGCTAGAAGGAAACGTCGTGCTCTCCCTGCAGTCCTTATCCCTTTTTTAACTCATAACGAGGTGTGAGGCTCGCGAATTCACGTTATACACAAAGCTGACATGTAGGCCGTGCTTTGATCATCAACCACAAGACTTTGCTTTTCAACAGAAGCCTTGATCAATTGCCACTTAGGCGTGCCGCACAGGCAATTCATGCCATGCGACTGATGTCCATCGATATACAACCTCTGAGCTCGTACGTCTCAGAGAAGGGCGTTAAGCAAGAGAATAAATTCTCCGCCGCCAAACAGATGTATATTTAATGGAGATCAATCAACACAGAATAAAATCCAATGTCAGACACACAGTCCATTTACAAGTTCGTTCTAGGTCTGAACGAAACCGGAGGCACTTTCCTCGCATATCCATCGATCTCCAAGTACGTCTGGACGATCACCAACTGATTCCCTCATCTTAGGTGTACAGCCCAATCAAGATCATCAGTAATCACCCAAACGATGTGAAGACTTCTGGTCTTCAATCACCGTCTTCATCTTCGACATATCGTCGAATCGGTTATTCAGAATGGGTATAAACCTGGCCTTTCCGAACAACCCGCGTATAGAATAAACAAATGTTACAAAAACACAACATACGACTCATTCCAATTCATTAGTCACTAACCGTAAATCAGTAAGAGAGCAATTCCCCAAATATTAACCCCGAAGACCGAAACCAACATCAGATCAATACCCAGGAAACCATTCTTCTTAACTAACCTATAGCTAGTTTCTAAATTTCAATTCTTAGGGAAAGGTTCCCATTAATTTTATCAAAGATAAATTCTTTAAAATTTATTCTTTAATCTTCCATTAGATGTCATATCAAACCAAATTATGGTTTTCCAAACTAGTCGAGATTAGCGAACCACACCTAAGTAATTATTTATTTTATTTCCCAATCCCAACCTATTCATCCCATGAAGCAAAACTGGTAATACTCCATATCTAACACCACGGTGTTATCGGTAAAATTAATTACCATTTCACGTTCAAATCTAATTAAAGACTTAACTATCGCTTTAGAGAAAAACTGGTGATACTCCATTCTCGCTCTCTTTCCAAATTTGATAACTTTCATTATCAATTCACATTTCAATCTAATTAAGATTCATTAAGACTCCTTTTTCTGGGTTAAAGAACTAATGCCATTTAAAACACAGTTCACGATAAACCCAAATCACATTTTAATTATTATCGGGTTAAAGAACAAATGTTATTTAAAAAACCATTCACGATAAACCCATAAATCAGTTCTAATTCAATTCCAATCAAATATATTAGAAATTCCGATTATTTAAAAAACCCTTTTTAATACAATTTATTTATTTAAAAATAATTGGGTTTTAAATTTAGTTCAAAACTAGTTCATTTCGATAAAAATCCATTTTTATCTTTACAAATGTGGGATTTTTCATCCCAGTCCTTCACGAATCATTTCTTATGATTTTACACAAATTATTACTATTTTAAATAATTTTATCGACGCCCGTACAGTCGATTTCCAACAACGGCCATCGAACTGCACTTACAGCAACCTTTTCCAAATTTGATTTGGACGTATCTACAAATCTAACCATTAGATTTCAAATTTCTAATATTCGTTAGAAAGCTCTTTTCAATACGAACCCAACGGTTCCAGTTTTAGGAGAATCCGATGGTCAGATCTCCCGTAATGTCCGTTCGAAATCAATGGTCGAAATTCACGAACTGCCGCGGCGCGGCGCGTTCTATTCCGGCCATTATATTATATATATAATATATATTTCGTCGATTTCTATTTAAAACGTATTTTATAAATAGTTTTAAATTCGTTTCAAAAACAATTTCAACTTCCAATTCAAATTCAAATCAAAATTGAATTTTCTCTTATAAATTCGTTTTAAATTCATTTCAATTCAATTCAAATTCGTTTTCTATTCAATTCAATTCGAATTCATTTTCTATTCAATTCAATTCCAATTCGTTTTCTATTCAATTCAATTCGAATTCATTTTATATTTAATTCAATTCGAATTCATTTTCTATTTAATTCAATTCGAATTCATTTTCTACTTAATTCAATTCGAATTCGTTTTCTATTCAATTCAATTCGAATTCGTTTTCTATTCAATTCAATTCGAATTCATTTTCTATTCAATTCAATTCGAATTCGTTTTCTATTCAATTCAATTCGAATTCGTTTTCTATTCAATCCAATTCGAATTTGTTTTCTATTCAATTCAATTCGAATTCGTTTTCTATTCATTTTCTATTCAATTCAATTCGAATTTGTTTTCTATTCAATCCAATTCGAATTCATTTTCTATTCAATCCAATTCGAATTCATTTTCTATTCAATTCAATTCGAATTCGTTTTCTATTCAATTCAATTCGAATTCATTTTCTATTTAATTCAATTTGAATTCGTTTTTAAATCTCTTTTCAATATTCATTATAAAACGAATATAATCGATATAAATATCGTTCACATCAAAATAGCGCATCTCTAATCAACACAGCTTTATATTTTTCAATAACTTCGTTATTCTATTCAACAAATGAATCTATATTTCTTTCAATACAAGACTCTATATTTTTTTGTGATAACCCCAAACTTCCGTAGACCGAAAGTAAGGATAATCATTTTTGGAATACAACATATTTACAACAAAAACAGATCTCAGATAATTATCATAACACATAAACCATCACAGCGAAAATAAAATGTCATCAGCATCACAACAGAATCATCAGAGTATGCAGTTCTATAGGATCCACTTAGCATGATAGAAGTCTTAACAAAAGTGAAACAAATCTCAAATGAAAGGAAATAAGTTTCAAATCCCATTACATACATCAAAAGCAAAAGATAGAAAAATGTCTCAAAAGCAGAATAAAAGATGGAGAAAAGGTCTTCTTCTTCCTCCCAAAGCAAGCTCCCACCAGAAAGTATCACCTAGAAACCTGTCAATTGGCTGCCTGTGTGGAAAGAGGGCACCCGAGTTTGCAAAAGTGAAACAAACTACGAGTCAGTCATGGGACTGGTGCGAGAATTCTTAACTAAATTAACTATCAAGATGGCGAATCTCAGGACCACGCCGCTAACGCGGAATGGGTTTACTCCATTGGATTGCCATTGGAATATTTTATAAAGTTTATATAAAACAGCGAAATGACTTTTGAAAAATGAAATCATCATAAGACTCAAGTCCTATCGCACAATGCAACACACACAGGAGGATAGAGTTTTCCCTTATGATGATCAAACATGCTTAATACGTTAAAAGTAATGTTTTGATATTATCATTAGTGTTTAAATAGTATTAAAATACTTCAAAATACATATATCAATCCTAGACGACATAGGTACCATATACTATGTCGCCGTATATAAGTTTACAATCAAAACCGAAATGTTGTCGTATTGGGAATTGGTTTTCTATCATGAAATCGAGGCTAGGGATCGTCCTCTTCCGATTCGAGACAATCTAGCAAATGCCTTAGGATCCCCCGCAGTGAACCATTGAATGCGGTAGGGCCGGTCCCTACCTAACGGTAGTGGATTAGTTATACCTGAACACACGTTTCCCGGTCCCTTTGGACCTATAATATGACCACTTCTGGCCTATAAAAAACCCGAGGTACCTCAATCCAAAATCCACATAAGTAAAATGCTGGTCCGTGTCAAAACCCAAGCACCACTCCTAGCTAGAAAGAAACGCGTGCACTCCCTACGGTCCATATCCCGTTTTTGACTCATACCGGGGTGTGAGGCTCGCGAAGTCACGATATACACAAAGCTATGCCTAACCAGGCTATGCTTTGATCATCAGCAACAAGGCCTGCTTTTCAACAAAGCCTTGATCATTGCATCTTGGCGTGCCACATTGACAATTCAACGCCATGTGATCGATAACTATCACTATGTATCAGGGTGTTAAGTAGAGAATAAATTCTCCACCACCAAACAGACATATATTAATAAAAAGCGATTTAATTACATGAAGTGAATTTCAACGTCGGACACGCATCCATTTACAAGTCCGTTCTGGGTCTGAACGAAACCGGAGACACCAAAAAGGCGCTCGCTTATCCGCACGACCAACACACACGTCCGGACAATTACTGCTTCAACCCAGTCCTGGGAGCAAGTCAGTCCAAGGTATCAGAAGTCGTCGTCCATTCGATGTGAAGATCGCCGGTCTTCAACCATCGTCTTCTTACATCTTTGATTCAATCGCCGTTCAATTATTTGAAATGAGTTAAACTCAGCCTTTTCAAATAATTGTCGCATAGTTATAGTTTAAAACATTTCATCTATATTTATAACTATTCATCGCTATTTTTATTTATTAAAAATAACTCGAAATATATAAACGACGTTTCGGGTCGATGGGCGGCGCTAGCGCTGTTTTTTCCAAAATTTGATTTACACATATCTTAAAATCTAACTGTCGGATTTTGATGAAATTTATATCGTTGGAAAGCACTTCCCAAAGCGGTCCTAACGGTTCCAGTTTTGGGAAAATCCAACGGTCGAATCTTTCTATATATTCGTTTGAAGTTACGATCGTCGATAGGCGAACTGCAGCGCTCGTTTCGTTTAATTTTATATTTTATATTTTTATATAATATATAAACCATTTGGGCGATTTCCTTTATTAAAATCCATTCTTTTTATTCTATGAAAGTAATGTTTTCGTCCGCCAATTCTAGTGTGGCAAAAATGATGGTTTCAACAATGTATCATTTTATATCAAATAAACATGACATTTTTGTTCGGCAATTCTAATGCGACCAAAAATGATGATTCAACGATGTATATTTTCATATTCAACAAAATGACATTTTTGTTCGCCAATTCTAATGCGACCAAAAATGATGTTTTAAAATGTATAATTTCAATATTCAACAAAATGACATTTCTGTTCGCCAATTCTAATGCGACCAAAAATGATGTTTTAAAATGTATAATTTCAGTATTCAACAAAATGACATTTTTGTTCGCCAATCCTAATGCAACCAAAAATGATGTTTTCAACAATGTATCATTTTATATCAAATAAACATGACATTTTTGTTCGCCAATTCTAATGCGACCAAAAATGATAATTCAATGATACATATTTTCATATTCAACAAAATGATATGTCCCTTATTCTTATTATTTACATATAAAATGTACATCTCTTTTTATTCTTTCCTATTAACGTTGAAAATGAAAATTTCTTTTTTTATTCTTTTCTATTTACATTGAAAATGAAAATGTCTTTTTATTCTTTTCTATTTACATTGAAAATGAAAATGTCTTTTTATTCTTTTCTATTTACATTGAAAATGAAAATGTCTTTTTTTATTCTTTTCTATTACATTGAAAATTGAAATGTCTTTTTATTCTTTTCTATTTACATTGAAAATGAAAATGTCTTTTTTTATTCTTTTCTATTACATTGAAAATGAAAATGTCTTTTTATTCTTTTCTATTTACATTGAAAATGAAAATGTCTTTTTATTCTTTTCTTTAACTAAGAGAACTCAATTAAAAAGTTAATTCATCTTTCTATGTAATATTTGCATTGTAAAATGCAATTAAAAAGGTGGACTTTATTTCTAATGTAAACATCTTTTCTAGCGTCAACATTCCTAAAATAAATATATTTTCTAATGTCAAGATTTGATTCATTTCAACTATATTAACATAACGATGAAATTTTGTTCATTTCAACTATATAAACATGACGATGAAATTTTGTTTATTTCAACTATATAAACATGACGATGAAATTTTTGGTATCATTACAACTAATTTAACATACGATGAATTTGGTGCATTACAACAATGGCAACATATAATTGGTTGTAAAATTTCTGTGAATCAGAATAAAAGAGCCCACCTTTATTTTGTGAAATAAAATAAAATATATGAACTTTATTCATTTTATAGGATAAAAGATCGAATCTTTATTCATTATATAAATCCAACTTCTTTTATTTTATAAGTCAAAATAAAAGATCTAATCTTTATTTATTATATCTCAAAATAAAAGATCAAATCTTCTTTGACTTTATTATATAAATCAAAATAAAAGGCTCAACTTTGTTTTGATATGTTTCAAGAGCAAAAGATCAAACTTTATTATATTTTTGTTTCAAAAAAACAAAAGATCAAAACCTTTTTTTTCTTTTCAAAACAAAAGATCAAAACTTTATTTGAAACAAAGATCAAATCTTTATTATATTTTATTTTATTTCAAAACAAAAGATCAAAGCTTTGTTTCAAACAAAGATCAAATCTTTATTATATTAAACAAAAGGTCAATATTAAGAGAAAGGAATAAAAATAAAAATAAGAACAAAAATAAAGGTGAGAACTTTATTATGATTACATCTGAGTTTTACAGATCCAAACTGTCAAACAATAACATGACATTACAATGAATAAAATTCAACAATACAACAATTACCACATAACAGATCAGAATAATATACAATGATTCAACTGATCGAATAGAATTAAAATAAATTATTTAATTATCCAAATTCAGAAATCTCACCGTCGTTGAAGATTTTTGGCCAAAATTCAAACTGTTCAGAATCAACTCCAGTCAGTTTTGACGCGTAGATCTCAGTGTCACGAGTCCAACGGATTCAGTTTTGTCGAATTCTGATAAGAATTGAACGAGATTGGGTTTTACAAAGGTTGTGAACAATTTTAAATAAAATAAATTGTTAAATTAATTAATGAACAACCTTTCTTTCTCTCAGACAAGAACAGACCGATGTTTTTGGTTCCTCCTTCAATCCTAGGGCTTCAAATCGTTTCTAAATGGAACCTCTAGTCGCCGATCCAGACCCACCATGCCGACGGCCTTCGTACGACGCGCCTCCGACCAGAGATGAGGCGGACTCGGTGGTCCTGGGCTCCCTCGGTTCTCGTGCGAACGTTCAACGTTCACGATCCCTGTTCGAGCGAAATACACAACGCCCTGAAATCCAACCTTATGGATTTAAAGAGGGATTGATCCTCTTTGGTTTCCCTTTCGAATTGTTTGAAAGTATGATAAGGATTAAGAGATATTAGGGAGGGAAATTCTGAAGATATCGGCCATTGTTTGATGGAGATACGGGGGCTACGGTTTTAACGATGGTATAGGGAAAATACGGTGTATCGTATAAGATGTGTATTTATACACGTATTTAGGGTTTTTAAGTAATTTATTTAATCCTTTTAAATTCAAAAACATCGTTTAACTCATACGAACTCCGATTCAAACCCAACAAGTGTCGCCCCTAACTAAATACCCCCATCCCGGACACAATGGGATATGTCCTGTCAGCCAAATCAACTGTTTCGATAGGATTTTCTTTAAATTAAATATATACATCAATATATATTTAATTTAAACAGACATTTCAATTTACCAGGGCTACATACTAATTCTAAAAATTACAAAAAAAATATATTTGGCTTTGTTATGACGATACGGTCCTAACAAAACTAATTTCGTCGAATTCTAAGACCGTTTGAAAAATGGCTATTTTCAGTCGTTTAAAATTGACCAAAACTGACAAAACACCGTTTTTTTGCCATGCTCACATATTAACTCGGAAAATTCTAAAAATTGAAACCTAGCAATAATTTGACATTCCGGTTCCAACAAAAGTGGTTTCGTCGAAAACGGAGACCGTTTGAAAATTGACTATTTTCACTGGCTTTAATATTATTCAAAAATGGAAATTTTAATTTCTACCACATTTTTCCACCAAATAAATAAAAATAAAAATTTTAAATTGGTTCGTATTTTCGGGTCATTACAATCTCCCCCACTTAAGAATTTTCGTTCTCGAAAAGGAAACAAAGTAAAGTAGGAACCAAGATGGAAAATGTAAATTGATATAAACGTACCTTAGTACAAGAGTTACTCGGAGATATCCACTCTACACTTGGGGTAAGCCTTTTTGATGCTATCCTCTGTCTCCCAAGTACAGTCTCTAGGATCCCCACTCCACTGGACCTTGACTAGATTGATCTTCTTGTTCCTCAAGATTTTGGTTTCTTTGCCAATGATCTTAATCGGGTCCTTTCTCACTGTCAGATTTGGAGCAATATCTAGGACCTGTTGGTCTAGTTCATCCTCAATCAGATCTGGATCGTGCACATGCTTGCGGAGTTGAGACACATGAAATACATCATGCACCCCTGGCAACCAGTCGGGCAGCTGCACTCTATAAGCAAGAGTACCAATCCTTTCGAGATTAGGGAATGGCCCAATGAATCTCGGTGCCAACTTTCCCGTCTTCCCAAAACGAACCACGCCTCTTAGAGGAGAAACCTTCAAGTACACTCGATCACCCACAAAGAATTCTAGATTCCTTCTTTGCTGGTCTGCATTGCTCTTTTGTCGGCTCTGAGCAGTCAACAAGCGCTTCTTAATCAAGTCAACCTTATCCGAAGCTTCTCGAACCATGTCGGGCCCAAGACTAGTCGATTGCCTGACTCCACCCAACATGCGGGAGATCTACATGGCCTGCTGTAAAGTAATTCAAATGGTGACATCCCCAAGCTTGCTTGGTAGCTATTATTATAGGAGAATTCCACTAATTGCAAGTGGTCCTCCCATCAACTGCCATAGTCAAAAATTCAAGCACGCAATAAGTCTTCCAAAACACGATTCACCCTCTCAGTCTGGCCATCTGTCTGAGGGTGATAGGCAGAGCTCAGATTTAACTTGGACCCAAGCTCTTCTTGAAAAGCTTCCCAGAATTTACTGGTAAATAATGGATCCCGATCACTGACAATGCTTTTAGGAACCCCATGCACTCTGACTATCTCTCTGAGATAAAGCTGTGCCAAACTACGAGCCGTTCTATTGGACCGAACAGGGATGAAATGGGCAGACTTTGTTAAGCGATCCACAATCACCCATATGCTATCATTGCCCTTTCTGCTTCGGGGCAAGCCATCAATAAAGTCCATAGAAATTTCCTCCCACTTCCAACCTGGAACTCCCAGTGGTTGCAACAAACCGGCCAACTTTTGTTGATCACTTTTAACTTGTTGACAAGTGGGACATATAGCAACATAAATAGAAATATCTCTCTTCATCGACCTCCACCAAAATGTGCGCTTGAGGTCGTGATACATCTTGCTCACTCCAGGGTGAACACTAAGCTTAGATTTATGACATTCATCCATAACCTCCCTTCTGAGCTTAGAGTCGTATGGGACACAGATTCGGCCCAATAGCCTCAGAATCCCTTTGTCATCAATTTGGAAACTTGTGGTTTCGCCATCCTGAATTATTTTAATAATCCTCTGAATAAATTTATCATCCTTCTGAAGAGCAGAGACTTTATCAATCAAAGAAGGAGTGATAATGAGACTGGCGATAATGAGATTGTTGCATTCTGCATTCTTTCTACTGAGTGCATCGGCTACAACGTTTGCTTTTCCCGGAGTATATAGGATATCCAGGTCATATGATGCAAGAAATTCGACCCAGCGTTGCTGTCTCATATTCAAATATTTTTGGGTAAAAAGGTGCTTCAAGGATTTGTGATCCATGTAAATTTCAAACTTTTTACCCAAAAGATAATGCCTCCATAATTGATGAGCAAACACAATGGCCGTTAGTTCAAGGTCATGAGTGACATAATTCTTCTCATGCGGTTTCAGTTGGCGGCTAGCATATGTGACTGCCCTGCCTCTTTGCATCAGCACTGCACCAATACCTTAAATAAATAAGGGATAACATGTTAAAATGAGATTTGTCATTAAAGGAAAAATGTTATCTCAGACATGTTAATTTATAAAAGAAACAACCTTGCTTAGAGGCGTCGGTCCAGACCTTCAAATCCTGATTGCCATCTATGATGGTCAACACAGGAGCATTGGTCAACCTCTTCTTTAGCTCTTGGAAAGATGTCTCGCATTCCGGTGTCCACTTGAATTTCGTATGCTTCTTGGTCAGGTTTGTCAATGGACAAGCTACCTTCGAAAAATCTTTGACAAATTTCCGATAATAGCCGGCCAGTCCCAAGAAACTTCTGACCTCCGTGGGAGTTCTAGGCTGCTTCCATTCTTGGATGGCTGAGATCTTTCCTAGATCTACTGAGATGCCTTCCTTTGATACAACATGGCCGAGGAATTTCACCTCCTCTTGCCAGAATATGCATTTTGAAAATTTTGCTTTCAGCACATTTCTTCGCAAAATCTCTAAGACTTCTCTCAGATGTTGTTCGTGCTCAGCAGCGGATTTAGAAAAGATGAGGATGTCATCGATGAACACGAGTGTGACGGCCTGGAATTTCGCTCGATCCGAATCAGTCGTTAAACCGATCTAGACCGTTCGAAACCCCTGAACGTTGAGAACAGGACAAATAAGAACACAAACAGAAGAACATTTCATTGTATATTACAACAATTCCATCAGATACAAGAATATACGGAGTATAAATGAATAAATTACATTCGATAAATATCAGAGATTACAATAAATTACAAAGCAGCGGAAAATAATACAAAGCACAACTGAAGGTGATATACGGATACAGAGCTTTCCGGATATCATTCCAGATGTAAACCAGGATCCTGTGAATATAAATCTGCAAAACCAAAACTACTAGCTGCCCGTGCGGAAATTAGGGGCACCCAGAGTTTAGGTTAAAACAATAAACTCCAGGTCAGTCATGTGACTGGTATGAGAACTAAAACAGTTATTAATATTGGTTTTAAAGTTAGGTAAATCAAGGGACCACGCCGTATAACACGGAACGGGTTTCCTCCCAAGAATACCAGTGCAGAAAACAACAGCGCAATGCTAAATAAAGAAAAATGAAGCTGTTATAAGACCCAGGTCCTATCACACAATGCAACGCAAGCCGGGGGATAGGGTTTTCCCTTATAACAGCCAAAGCATGCTTGATACGTTTAAAACAAATCATTTGATACTATAATAAGTGTATAGTGTCAAAACATTTCAATCATAAATATCAATCATAGGCGGCATAGCTACCATCTACTATGTCGCCATACTAGTTCTACAATTAAAACCGAATTACACGTATTGGAAATTGGATTCCATCATGAGTCGAGGCAAGGGGCAAGATCCTCTCCGCTTTCGAGACACTCTAGCAAATGCCTCCGGGTTACGCACTCTGGGCAACCCCAGATGCGGCTGGGCCGGTCCTCACTTACGTTAGAGGATTAATTATGCCTGAACACACGTTTCCCGGTCCTTACAGACCTATAATCGAGGCGCCTCGCATTCCAACAATCACAAAGGTGAAAAGTATATCAATGTCAGGGCTGGTAAGTCACTGACACCACCATAGCTAGAAAGAAACGTCGTGCTCTCCCAGCGGTCCGTATCCCGTTTTTGACTCATACCGAGGTGTGAGGCTCGTGAATTCACGCTATACACAAAGCTACGCTACAAAGGCCGTGCTTTGATCATCAACCACAAGACTTTGCTTTTCAACAGAAGCCTTGATCATTGCATCTCAGCGTGCCACACAGGCAATTCATGCCGTGCGATTGATATCTATCGATATATAACCTCTAAGCTCGTACGTCTCAGAGAAGGGCGTTAAGCAAGAGAATAAATTCTCCGCCGCCAAACAGATATATATTTAACAGAAATCAATCAACACAGAATAAAATCCAATGTCAGACACACAATCCATTTACTAGTTCGTTCTGGGTCTGAACGAAACCGGAGGCACTTTCCTCGCATATCCATCCATCTCCAAGTACGTCTGGACGACCACCAACTATTTCCATCCTCTTGGGTGTACAGCCCAATCAGGATCGTCAGTAATTATCCCTACGATGTGAAGACTTCCGATCTTCGACCACCGTCTTCATCTTCGACATATCGTCGAATCGGTTATTCAGAATGGGTGTAAACCCGGACTTTCCGAACAACCCACGTATATTAAAAACAAATGTTACGCAAACACAACATACGCCTCATTCCAATTCATTAGTCACTAACCGTAAATTAGCAAGAGAACAATTTCCCAAACATTAACCCCGAAGGCCGAAACCAACATCAGATCAATACCCAAGAAACCATTCTTCTTAGCCAACCAACAGCTAGTTTCTAAATTCCACATTCTTAGGGAAAGGTTCCCATTAATTTTATCCAAGATAAATTCTTTAAAATTTATCCTGTAATCTTCCTTTGGATGTCGTTTCAAACCAAATTATGGTTTTTCTAAACTAGTCGAGATTAGCGAACCACACCAAGTAATTATTTATTTTATTTCCCAATCCCAACCTATTCATCCCATGAAGCAAAACTGGTAATACTCCATATCTAACACCACGGTGTTATCGGTAAAATTAATTACCATTTCCCGTTCAAATCTAATTAAAGATTTAATTATCGCTTTGGAGCAAAACTGGTAATACTCCATTCCCGCTCATTTCTAAATTTGATAATTTAGATTACAAATTCACATTTCATTCTAATTGCAGATTCGTTGAAACTCCTTTTACTGGGTTAAAGAACTAGGTGTTATTTAAAACACAGTTCACGACAAACTCAAATCACATTCTATTTGTTATCGGGTTAAAGAACTAGTGTTATTTAAAACACTGTTCACGATAAACCCATTTCAAATTTAATCAAATATATTAGAAATTCGATTATTTAAAACCCCTTTTTAAATCTAATTCATTTATTTAAAAATAATTGGGTTTTAAATTTAGTTCAAAACTAGTTCATTTCGATAAAAACCCATTTTTATCTTTTCAAATATGGAGTTTTTCATCCCAAATTTTCCCAAATCATTTCTTATGATTTTACACAAATTATTGATATTTTTAATAATTTTATCAAGGCCCGTACAGTCGATTTCCATCAACGGCCATCGAACTGCACTGACAGCGACCTTTTTCGAATTTGATTTGGACGTATCTCCAAATCCAACCGTTAGATTTTAAATTTCTAATATTCGTTAGAAAGCTATTTTTGATATGAACCCACGGTTCCGGTTTTAGGAGAATCCGACGGTCGGATCTCCCGTAATGTCCGTTTGAAATAAATGGTCGAAATTTACGAACTGCCGCGGCGCGGCGCGTTCTATTCAGGCCATTATATTATATATATAATATATATTTCGTCGATTTCTATTTAAAACGAATTATATAAATAGTTTTAAATTCGTTTCAAAAACAATTTCAATCTCCATTTCAATTCAAATCAAAATTGAATTCTTCTTTATAAATTCGTTTTAAAATTCATTTCTATTCAATTCAAATTTCAATTCAATTTGAATTCAATTCAATGCGTTTTCAATTCAGTTCGAATTCGTTTTCAATTCAATCCAATTCAAAGTTGTTTTCTATTCGATTCAATTCAAATTGGTTTCCTATTCGATTCAATTCAAATTGGTTTTCTATTCGATTCAATTCAGATTGGTTTTCTATTCGAATCAAATTCGTTATATATTCAATTGAAATCAAATTCGTTTTCTATTCAATTCATATTCGTTATATATTCAATTGAAATCAAATTTGATTTCAATTCAATTCATTTTCGTTATATATTCAATTGAAATCAAATTCGTTTTCAATTCAATTCATTTTCGTTATATATTCCATTTAAATCAAATTCGTTTTCAATTCAATTCATTTTCGTTATATATTTAATTTAAATCAAATTCGTTTTCAATTCAATTCATTTTGAAATCGTTTTCAATTCAATTCATTTCGAAATCGTTTTCAATTCAATTCATTTCGAAATCGTTTAAAATCGATATAAATATCGTTCACGTCAAAATGGCGTCAATCTAATCAACACGGCTTTATATATTTCTATTTTCAAATATTCTACTCGATAAATGAATATTTATTTTTTTCTCCACACACGACTAATCTCAACGAATGAGTACTGTCCACGTGTGGCTATTCTTCTTATTTAAAACATTTTATAATATTAAGGTATCTATCGTTTGATATTAAATCAGACTCCAACTGTAAATTAGTAAGAGAACGATTCCCTGAATATTAACCCCGAAGGCCGAAACCAACATCAGATTAATATCCAGGAGACCACTCATCTTATCTATTTTCCAGTCAGTTTCTAATTTTATATATGATAAAGATGTAGTTTTTATTGTTAAAATATTTCGTTCAACACATGACTAATCTCAACGGATGAGTACAGTCAACACATGAACCTTTATTTTATAATGATAAAGAAGTAAATTTTATAATTAAAATATTTCGTTCAACACATGACTAATCTCAACGGATGAGTACGGTCAACACATGAACCTTTATTTTATAGTATTCTTTATTTTCTAAATTGGAATGAGGCCCAATCAATCACCATATAATGTTAATTATATGGATTTTCATACATCACACGTGTATAATAGCATTGAAAAATAATCAACCATCAACCAAAGTGCACTACACTGTATAAGCATCAAATATAGATATCTAACGCTTATAACAGCCTGTCAATCAATCGATCGACATACTTAATCAATCAGGATGAGTGAACTTCAAATTTCATCCCAACACCCGTATGGGGTTTCAAACAATCAAACACATATTTTATTTGTGTAGTTGGGCGATGTGTAAAATTTATCGACCCAATCAATGTCATTCAAATTGGTGTACATAAACAAACCGTCCGGTTTGTAAATGGATATTTAATTCACATTCACGTTAAAAATTATATTTTTAACGATAAAATATTTTATTTCAACACATGGATTTATATTCAGTTCGTTTACGCAATAAAAGTGATATTTTTATTTTTCTAATATATTTTAGAAAATTTCGGCGGCATAACGGCACGATACTAGAAACGGGACGAGGCCTAGCCTTATCCCCGGTCTAGTGAAGGCCCACGCCATTCACACATCCATCAAATCCATTCATTTCACCAAACAATTCAATTTCAATCAAATAATCCAACTAATATATGCAACCAAACAAACAAGTCCATGGTCTGTGGACGATTGTGTCGGGTGCTACTAAACACCGTCTACATCCTAGTATATATATATATATATATATATATATATATATATATAACTAGAAAAAGAAATTGAAAGGTGAGAAATTCTCACTTATAGCTATCCAATCATCTTGACTCTTCACTTATAGAAGTCTTCATCGTTATCGCATCCTTGTCATCTTCGTTGCTGTAGCCACTACATATGTAAAAATCGAATTTTTACTTCGCTATTCAATATATAAAAATCGAATTTTTACTTCGCTATTCAATATATAAAAATCGAATTTTTACTTTGTTTTTCAATATATAAAGTTCGAATTTTTACTTTGTTTTTCAATATATAAAAATCGAATTTTTACTTTGTTTTTCAATATATAAAAATCAAATTTTTACTTTGTTTTTCAATATAAAAATCGAATTTTTACTTTGTTTTTCAAAAATCGAATTTTTACTTTGTTTTTCAAAAATCGAATTTTTACTACTATGTTATATAGATAAAAATTATATTTTTATCACGCTATTTTCCATATAAAGATTTCGTCTTTATAAAAACATAGACTTCGCCTTTTCAAATTTAAAGATTTCATCTTTATAAAAATCTCATTTTTATTTTTCTACCCATATAAAGATGATATTTTTAGTATTCCTATCATGTAACAATTATATTTTTAATTCTCTACCTAACCAAAAATCATTTTTTTATATCATCTATATAGTAAAGACTATATTTTTAATATTTTAAAAATGTAAAAATCATATTTTTATTACTTTAAAAATATAAAGATCATACCTTTTACCAAATAAAAATCAAATCTTACCTTTAAAAAAACAAACTTTTCTATACTTTCTTTTAAAAATCCTAATCTGAAAAATAAATAATAAAGTAAATAAAGTAAATAAATTAAAATGGAGAACTTACAGTATTCGATACACAGGGGGGGGGGGGGTTTGCTGTCACGGGTTCGGGACTGGGGGGGTGTGCATGGCGTCGAGTAGGAACAGAGGAGGAGGGGGAAGAAGGAGGGGCGGCGCAGCAGGTGGTCGGGCTCGGAAGAGGAGGGGGGGCTCTCGCGCATCGATCGAACTAGGGGGGGGTTGGTCGTGCTGCGGTGGGCGAAGGCTGGAGGCGGGCGGTGGAGCGATGAGGGCGGTGGTGCAACTGGGTTGGGGCGCGATCGTTTGGGTTTTTTTTTTTTTTTTTTCTGATTTCTGTTTTGAACGGGGGGGGCAGAGTTAAAGGGGGTGGGAAGAGATTTTTTTTTATTTAATTATTTTATTTGTAAAAAGTGGACTTTTACATACGACCTCGAAACGAGGCCCACCGCCTGTCGTCCATAGCGTTTTACCCCCATTCCGAACACAATGGGATATGTATCGCAGGCTGATTCGATCGTTTCGAACAGTTTCCGTTGAATTTACATTTAAATCATTATATTGAATTTTAAACATACATTTCAAATTACTGGGGTCACATACTAACTCGAAAAATTCCAGAAAAATATTTTCTAGCTTCGTATTGACGATACGGTCCTAACAAAACTAGTTTCGTCAAATTCTGAGACCGTTAGAAAAATGGCCAATTTCCAGTCGATTAAAATCAACCGAAACTGGTCAAACGCGTTTTCCTTTTGCCACGCTCACATATTGATTCAGAAAATTATGAAATTTGGAATCTAGCAATAACTTGACACTGCGGATCCAACAAAAGTGGTTTCGTCGAAATCCGAGGTCGTTTGCAAAATTCCCATTTTTAAGGGCCTGAATTCCATAGCGACTATTCAGAATTTTCAACTGGACATATCTTTTTATTCCCGCTATGAAATTTTGATATTTTGGATTCGTTGGAAAGATATCATCAATTAGATCCTAATGTTTTTGGTTTCACTAAAATCCGGATTGTTTTGCACCCGGTACATTCAATTGAAGTTTGAAATCGAATTATCGAACTACCGCGCCATTTTCAATTCTATTTATAATTATATATAAATATTTATATTCTAACGACGACGCGTATAAATATACACGTTCGAATTACATTCAAAATAAATTTTCTCGTCAATATTATTTAATATAATCTATTTTAAATATTCAAAATTTGCTAAAATTGCCAAAATAAAAATTTTAAACTGGCTCAGATTTTCCGGGTTATTACAATCTCCCCCACTTAAAACTTTTCGTCCCCGAAAAGGAATGAAGTCGAAAGTAGTTTGATTAATCAGCTCTACGTTCGATCTGGCTTCCATTCTCCAACTTTTCCATTTCTGAGAATTTTCAAAATTTCAAAAATTTGGCTAACACCCTAAATTTTCGAAAAATTTCGCCATAACCTCCCCCGCACCGGGAGCATCGGGGAATTTCAAATAGCTTCCCCGGTCGTTCTAATCTCAAAAAGAAAAAGAAAAAGCCAAGCGGCTAGCCAATAGGCTCATAAAATCATCATCACCCAAACAAAACAGTAAATTATGTAGTAAACATGTACCTGTTTGTCGGGCAAACAAATTTTATTATATGCTCTAGCCTCCTTGCTATGACCTATTCAATGTAAGTATATGTATATGCAAACAAATGCGACCAATTTTAAATATAAGTCAATATTTGATTCAATTAGGCTAAATGGTTAAAAATTATCAAACAAATAAACAAACAACGCAAACATCAATCCATTAGTGAATTAGAGTTTCAAATTCATAAATTTGATATATATACAAAAATCATGTTTTTGATGCCAATTCACAACAATGTGTTCTAACTATATTAGTTTTGGTTCTCACACCAGTCTAATGGAAATATATAAATATCACACTTTCATTACTCGAATATAAATTCTGACGACGAGTACTCAACCATCAGAATCATCTTCGGGCCACTAGAGTATGATTCTATATCTATCAAGTATATTAAAACTTCGAATATACGTTCATGACGCGTATATGCAAAATCTTTATATACTTGATTGTCCATATTCAAAATAATTAAATAGTCAAATACGTTTAGAACGATTAAATTTTCTAAACAAAATTGTTTTCATTTGAAAAATATACTCTTCACACTCGTTCTAGGATACTACTGATCCAATCTCTAATGAGTCATTCTAATTGGATATTACTAATCCAATATCTGATGAATTCTTTCGTATGGTTCTGATGTGCCTTGTTCTCGAGCTCTGTAAACCAAAGCTCTGATACCAAATGTGACGGCCTGGAATTTCGCTCGATCCGAATCAGTCGTTAAACCGATCTAGACCATTCGAAACCCCTGAACATTGAGAACAGGACAAATCAGAACACAAACAGAAGAACATTTCATTGTATATTACAACAATTCCATCAGATACAAGAATATACGGAGTATAAATGAATAAATTACATTCGATAAATATCAGAGATTACAATAAATTACAAAGCAGCGGAAAATAATACAAAGCACAACTGAAGGTGATATACGGATACAGAGCTTTCCGGATATCATTCCAGCTGTAAACCAGGATCTTGTGAATATAAATCTGCAAAACCAAAACTACTAGCTGCCCGTGCGGAAATTAGGGGCACCCAGAGTTTAGGTTAAAACAATAAACTCCAGGTCAGTCATGTGACTGGTGTGAGAACTAAAACAGTTATTAATATTGGTTTTAAAGTTAGGTAAATCAAGGGACCACGCCGTATAACACGGAACGGGTTTCCTCCCAAGAATACCAGTGCAGAAAACAACAGCGCAATGCTAAATAAAGAAAAATGAAGCTGTTATAAGACCCAGGTCCTATCACACAATGCAACGCAAGCCGGGGGATAGGGTTTTCCCTTATAACAGCCAAAGCATGCTTGATACGTTTAAAACAAATCATTTGATACTATAATAAGTGTATAGTGCCAAAACATTTCAATCATAAATATCAATCATAGGCGGCATAGCTACCATCTACTATGTCGCCATACTAGTTCTACAATTAAAACCGAATTACACGTATTGGAAATTGGATTCCATCATGAGTCGAGGCAAGGGGCAAGATCCTCTCCGCGTTCGAGACACTCTAGCAAATGCCTCCGGGTTACGCACTCTGGGCAACCCCGGATGCGGCTGGGCCGGTCCTCACTTACGTTAGAGGATTAATTATGCTTGAACACACGTTTCCCGGTCCTTACAGACCTATAATCGAGGCACCTTGCATTCCAAAAACCACAAAGGTGAAAAGTATATCAATGTTAGGGCTGGTAAGTCACTGACACCACCATAGCTAGAAAGAAACGTCGTGCTCTCCCAGTGGTCCGTATCCCGTTTTTGACTCATACCGAGGTGTGAGGCTTGTGAATTCACGCTATACACAAAGCTACGCCACAAAGGTCGTGCTTTGATCATCAACCACAAGACTTTGCTTTTCAACAGAAGCCTTGATCATTGCATCTCAGCGTGCCACACAGGCAATTCATGCCGTGTGATTGATATCTATCGATATATAACCTCTAAGCTCGTACGTCTCAGAGAAGGGCGTTAAGCAAGAGAATAAATTATCCGCCGCCAAACAGATATATATTTAACAGAAATCAATCAACACAGAATAAAATCCAATGTCAGACACACAATCCATTTACTAGTTCGTTCTGGGTCTGAACGAAACCAGAGGCACTTTCCTCGCATATCCATCCATCTCCAAGTACGTCTGGACGACCACCAACTATTTCCATCCTCTTGGGTGTACAGCCCAATCAGGATCGTCAGTAATTATCCCTACGATGTGAAGACTTCCGGTCTTCGACCACCGTCTTCATCTTCGACATATCGTCGAATCGGTTATTCAGAATGGGTGTAAACCAGGACTTTCCGAACAACCCGCGTATATTAAAAACAAATGTTACGCAAACACAACATACGCCTCATTCCAATTCATTAGTCACTAACCGTAAATTAGCAAGAGAACAATTTCCCAAACATTAACCCCGAAGGCCGAAACCAACATCAGATCAATACCCAGGAAACCATTCTTCTTAGCCAACCTACAGCTAGTTTCTAAATTCTACATTCTTAGGGAAAGGTTCCCATTAATTTTATCCAAGATAAATTCTTTAAAATTTATCCTGTAATCTTCCTTTGGATGTCGTTTCAAACCAAATTATGGTTTTTCTAAACTAGTCGAGATTAGCGAACCACACCGAAGTAATTATTTATTTTATTTCCCAATCCCAACCTATTCATCCCATGAAGCAAAACTGGTAATACTCCATATCTAACACCACGGTGTTATCGGTAAAATTAATTACCATTTCCCGTTCAAATCTAATTAAAGATTTAATTATCGCTTTGGAGCAAAACTGGTAATACTCCATTCCCGCTCATTTCTAAATTTGATAATTTAGATTACAAATTCACATTTCAATCTAATTGCAGATTCGTTGAAACTCCTTTTAATGGGTTAAAGAACTAGGTGTTATTTAAAACACAGTTAACGACAAACCCAAATCACATTCTATTTGTTATCGGGTTAAAGAACTAGTGTTATTTAAAACACTGTTCATGATAAACCCATTTCTAATTTAATCAAATATATTAGAAATTCGATTATTTAAAACCCCTTTTTAAATCTAATTCATTTATTTAAAAATAATTGGGTTTTAAATTTAGTTCAAAACTAGTTCATTTCGATAAAAACCCATTTTTATCTTTTCAAAAATGGAGTTTTTCATCCCAAATTTTCCCAAATCATTTCTTATGATTCTACACAAATTATTGATATTTTTAATAATTTTATCAAGGCCCGTACAGTCGATTTCCATCAACGGCCATCGAACTGCACTGACAGCGACCTTTTTCGAATTTGATTTGGACGTATCTCCAAATCCAACCGTTAGATTTTAAATTTCTAATATTCGTTAGAATGATCTTTTCGATATGAACCCAACGGTTCCGGTTTTAGGAGAATCCGACGGTCGGATCTCCCGTAATGTCCGTTTGAAATAAATGGTTGAAATTTACGAACTGCCGCGGCGCGGCGCGTTCTATTCAGGCCATTATATTATATATATAATATATATTTCGTCGATTTCTATTTAAAACGAATTATATAAATAGTTTTAAATTCGTTTCAAAAACAATTTCAATCTCCATTTCAATTCAAATAAAAATTGAATTCTTCTTTATAAATTCGTTTTAAAATTCATTTCTATTCAATTCAAATTTCAATTCAATTTGAATTCAATTCAATTCGTTTTCAATTCGAATTCGTTTTCAATTCAATCCAATTCAAAGTTGTTTTCTATTCGATTCAATTCAAATTGGTTTCCTATTCGATTCAATTCAAATTGGTTTTCTATTCGATTCAATTCAGATTGGTTTTCTATTCGAATCAAATTCGTTATATATTCAATTGAAATCAAATTCATTTTCTATTCAATTCATATTCGTTATATATTCAATTGAAATCAAATTCGTTTCAATTCAATTCATTTTCGTTATATATTCAATTGAAATCAAATTCGTTTTCAATTCAATTCATTTTCGTTATATATTCAATTGAAATCAAATTCGTTTTCAATTCAATTCATTTTCGTTATATATTCAATTTAAATCAAATTCGTTTTCAATTCAATTCATTTTGAAATCGTTTTCAATTCAATTCATTTCGAAATCGTTTTCAATTCAATTCATTTCGAAATCGTTTAAAATCGATATAAATATCGTTCACGTCAAAATGGCGTCAATCTAATCAACACGGCTTCATATATTTCTATTTTCAAATATTCTACTTGACAAATGAATATTTATTTTTTTTCTCCATACACGACTAATCTCAACGAATGAGTACTGTCCACGTGTGGCTATTCTTCTTATTTAAAATATTTTATAATATTAAGGTATCTATCGTTTGATATTAAATCAGACTCCAACTGTAAATTAGTAAGAGAACGATTCCCTGAATATTAACCCCGAAGGCCGAAACCAACATCAGATTAATATCCAGGTGACCACTCATCTTATCTATTTTCCAGTCAGTTTCTAATTTTATATATGATAAAGATGTAGATTTTATTGTTAAAATATTTCGTTCAACACATGACTAATCTCAACGGATGAGTACAGTCAACACATGAACCTTTATTTTATAATGATAAAGAAGTAAATTGTATTATTAAAATATTTCGTTCAACACATGACTAATCTCAACGGATGAGTACAGTCAACACATGAACCTTTATTTTATAGTATTCTTTATTTTCTAAATTGGAATGAGGCCCAATCAATCACCATATAATGTTAATTATATGGATTTTCATACATCACACGTATATAATAGCATTGAAAAATAATCAATCATCAACCAAAGTGCACTACACTGTATAAGCATCAAATATAGATATCTAATGCTTATAACAGCCTGTCAATCAATCGATCGACATATTTAATCAATCAGGATGAGTGAACTTCAAATTTCATCCCAACACCCGTGTGGGGTTTCAAACAATCAAACACATATTTTATTTGTGTAGTTGGGCAATGTGTAAAATTTATCGACCCAATCAATGTCATTTAAATAGGTGTACATAAACAAACCGTCCGGTTTGTAAATGAATATTTAATTCACATTCACGTTAAAAATTATATTTTTAACGATAAAATATTTTATTTCAACACATGGATTTATATTCAGTTCGTTTACGCAATAAAAGTGATATTTTTATTTTTCTAATATATTTTAGAAAATTTCGGCGGCATAACGGCACGATACTAGAAACGGGACGAGGCCTAGCCTTATCCCCGGTCTAGTGAAGGCCCACGCCATTCACACATCCATCAAATCCATTCATTTCACCAAACAATTCAATTTCAATCAAATAATCCAACTAATCTATGCAACCAAACAAACAAGTCCATGGTCTGTGGACGATTGTGTCGGGTGCTACTAAACACCGTCTGCATCCTAGTATATATATATAACTAGAAAAAGAAATTGAAAGGTGAGAAATTCTCACTTATAGCTATCCAATCATCTTGTCTCTTCACTTATAGAAGTCTTCATCGTTATCGCATCCTTGTCATCTTCGTTGCTGTAGCCACTACATATGTAAAAATCGAATTTTTACTTCGCTATTCAATATATAAAAATCGAATTTTTACTTCGCTATTCAATATATAAAAATCGAATTTTTACTTTGTTTTTCAATATATAAAAATCGAATTTTTACTTTGTTTTTCAATATATAAAAATAGAATTTTTACTTTATTTTTCAATATATAAAAATCGAATTTTTACTTTGTTTTTCAATATATAAAAATCGAATTTTTACTTTGTTTTTTAATATATAAAAATCGAATTTTTACTTTGTTTTTCAATATATAAAAATCGAATTTTTACTTTGTTTTTCAAAAATCGAATTTTTACTACTATGTTATATAGATAAAAATTGTATTTTTATCACGCTATTTTCCATATAAAGATTTCGCCTTTTCTAAAATAAAGATTTCGTCTTTATAAAAACATAGACTTCGCCTTTTCAAATTTAAAGATTTCATCTTTATAAAAATCTCATTTTTATTTTTCTACACATATAAAGATGATATTTTTAGTATTCCTATCATGTAAAAATTATATTTTTAATTCTCTACCTAACCAAAAATCATATTTTTATATCATCTATATAGTAAAGACTATATTTTTAATATTTTAAAAATGTAAAAATCATATTTTTATTACTTTAAAAATATAAAGATCATACCTTTTACCAGATAAAAATCAAATCTTGCCTTTAAAAAAACAAACTTTTCTATACTTTCTTTTAAAAATCCTAATCTGAAAAATAAATAATAAAGTAAATAAATTAAAATGGAAAACTTACAGTATTCAATACACAGAGGGGAGGGGGTTTGCTGTCGCGTGTTCGGGACTGGGGGGGGGGGGGGGTCTGCATGGCGTCGAGTAGGAACAGAGGAGGAGGGGGAAGAAGGAGGGGCGGCGCAGCAGGTGGTCGGGCTCGGAAGAGGAGGGGGGGCTCTCGCGCGTCGATCGAACTGGGGGGGGGGGGGTTGGTCGTGCTGCGGTGGGCGAAGGCTGGAGGCGGGCGGTGGAGCGATGAGGGCGGCGGCGCAACTGGGTTAGGGCGCGATCGTTTGAGTTTTTTTTTTCTTTTTTCTGATTTCTGTTTTGAAAGGGGGGGGCAGAGTTAAAGGGGGTGGGAAGAGATTTTTTTTATTTAATTATTTTATTTGTAAAAAGTGGACTTTTACATACGACCTCGAAACGAGGCCCACCGCCTGTCGTCCATAGCGTTTTACCCCCATTCCGAACACAATGGGATATGTATCGCAGGCTGATTCGATCGTTTCGAACAGTTTCCGTTGAATTTACATTTAAATCATTATATTGAATTTTAAACATACATTTCAAATTACTGGGATCACATAATAACTCGAAAAATTCCAGAAAAATATTTTCTAGCTTCGTATTGACGATACGGTCCTAACAAAACTAGTTTCGTCAAATTCTGAGACCGTTAGAAAAATGGCCAATTTCCAGTCGATTAAAATCAACCGAAACTGGTCAAACGCGTTTTCCTTTGCCACGCTCACATATTGATTCAGAAAATTATGAAATTTGGAATCTAGCAATAACTTGACACTGCGGATCCAACAAAAGTGGTTTCGTCGAAATCCGAGGTCGTTTGCAAAATTCCCATTTTTAAGGGCCTGAATTCCATAGCGACTATTCAGAATTTTCAACTGGACATATCTTTTTATTCCCGCTATGAAATTTTGATATTTCGGATTCGTTGGAAAGATATCATCAATTAGATCCTAATGTTTTTGGTTTCACTAAAATCCGGATTGTTTTGCACCCGGTACATTCAATTGAAGTTTGAAATCGAATTATCGAACTACCGCGCCATTTTCAATTCTATTTATAATTATATATAAATATTTATATTCTAACGACGACGCGTATAAATATACACGTTCGAATTACATTCAAAATAAATTTTCTCGTCAATATTATTTAAAATAATCTATTTTAAATATTCAAAATTCGCTAAAATTGCCAAAATAAAAATTTTAAACTGGTTCAGATTTTCCGGGTTATTACAATGAGCACAAATTTATTTAAAACATCTCTGAATACTCTATTCATCAAATCAACAAAATATGCTGGAGCATTACATAGACCGAAAGGCATTACTAGCCATTCATAAAAGATGTCAGGGCCTCTGAAAGCAGTTAAAGGCACACACTCCTCTGCAATGCGAAGTTGATGGAAGCCTGTAGCTAGGTCCATCCTAGAGAATACTCGTGCCCCATGCAGTCGGTCAAGCAAGTCATCAATACGAGGCAGTGGATATTTTTTCTTAAGAGTTTGTTTGTTGAGGTCACGGTAGTCTACACATAGCCTGGGAGTACCGTCTGATTTTGGGACAAACACCACTGCTGCTCCCCAATCTGAGAAGCTGGGCCTGATCAGACCCTTCCACAAAAGCTGCTTGGTTTGATTTTTCAGCTCCTCTCTTTCTTTTGGCGACATAATCTTTGACGATGGGGATATCCTCAATAGAAGTAGGGGTAACTTCTAGAGAAGACCAGAATGTTTTCCTGTTGGTGGCTGAGCCATGGCAGGGGATACATACATTACCGAGTTTAGTTTTAACTTTGACAATTCTTTCGGCGCATACTAACTCAGCTTCATATTTTGCTAACCAATCTATACCAAGTATGATGTCATATCCAGAAAACTCCATGATGATCAAATTAAAAGGAAAATGATAGCGAGAATAGGAGATAAGCACTTTACAATACTGATCTAGAATGAGGGAACCTCCTATCGGACTATTAGCTCTAATCAAATTTTTGAGTTTTCTAGGTTTCAGTTTCAAATTTTTACTTGCATCTTTAGAAATAAAGCTTCTTGCAGCACCAGTATCAAATAAGACAGTAATAGGGATGTTCTTAATAATAAGCGTACCTCCTAAGACATCGGGTTTATTAGGCCCCTCAGTCGAAGCTGGTGTATCTGCTCCCTCATAAACATGTGCCACCTGAGCATTCCTTAGCAGTGGACAATTCGCCTTGATGTGCCCCTTTTGATGGCAATTGTAGCATTCCCTTTTGTCCTGAGAACTCTGGCCACGATTCTGAGGATTTTGACCACGGTTTTGGGAACTCTGACCACGGTTCTGACTAGGGCCTGAATCATTTCTCTTGATCTTTTTAGGAGCTCTACACTTGTAATCGAAATGCCCAATCTTGCCGTAGTTATTGCTGGTCGCCTTGCTCCTATCCCTCTTCTTCTCTTGGGGCTTAGCTATAGAAGAATTGCTCGCCTCCTGTTTCTTGTTAGCCTGTTCCTTCTGGTTGTTGCTTTGACCTTTCCCTCTATCATGTGGTCCAGACTTGTCATTTTCCTCATAGCGGCACGCCATTTCCACTACTTCATTGAAAGGAAGCTTAATATGGGCAGTGACTCGACTCAAATATTTCTTGGACAGCCCCTTGATAAATTTCTTATTCTTCTCTACTGGATCTTGAATCAAACTAGGGGCATATCGCGAAAGCTCATCAAACTTCCTCACATACTCAGAAACGGTCATATTCCCTTGCTTCAGGTTAACGAACTGCTCGCGCAGGCGCTCTCTAGCTTGTGGGGGTATATACTTCTCATTGAAAAGCTCCTTGAATCTGGCCCAAGACATATTGGCCACGTCATTGCAGATTTTAATTGTATCCCACCAATGCCCTACTTCCTCCTTTAGTTGCCAAACTGCCAGGTAACGCTTTCACTGATCTTCTAGTTCCAAGCCTTCTAGGATCTTTTCGCAATCTTTAAGCCATGCTTCTGCCTAAATCGCAGACTCCCGTCCTGTAAAAGGTACACATCCAAGGTTCTTGAATTTATTTGACATTCTCTCCAAATCAAAAGGCTGCGGAGGTGGAGGTGGTTCAACTACGACCTCTGAATTATGCTGCTCTTGAGTGATGGGTGTCTCGTCTCTAGCTTGCCCTCCAGCTCCTACTCGGGCTCCTCCCCTAGCCCCGCCTCGAGCTCCACCATGGGCTCCGCCTCGGGCTGTTCTTGCTCTAGTATCCATTTAAATCAGTCTGTACCATCAAGGAAAGAGTCAGACCAACAAAATGAGAATTTTCAAGAAAAGATATGATAAGGACGAGATGAAAAGATAATGATGTAATGACTAGTAAATATGTGCTATTCTGTTGTGCTCATCCTAGGACATTACTAGTCCTATCCCTAATGAGCTACTCGTCTTAGAATAATGCGGATTCTATCTAGACGAATTGTTCTAAATATGTTATATTCCATAGCTAAGGTTAACCTTAGGCTCTGATACCAACTGTGATAACCCCAAACTTCCGTGGACCGAAAGTAAGGATAATCATTTTTGGAATACAACATATTTACAACAAAAAAAGATCTCTGTGACGACAAGGAATTTCGCTCGGTCCGAACCAGTCGCTAAACCGATCCAGGCCGTTCGAAACGCCCTATCGTTTGAGAACACGACAAATCAGAATGCATACAGAAGAACATTTCATTGTATATTACAACAATGCATCAGATTACAAGAATATACAGAGTATAAACAAATAAATATTACATAGAAATAACAGAGATTTAAATTACATTTAAATACATAGCAGCGGAAAATAATACAATACACAACTAGAAGAAGATATACGGATACAAAGCTTTCCGGATATCGTTCCAGCTGTGAACCAGGATCCTGTGAATATAAATCTGCAAAACCAAAACTACTAGCTGCCCGTGTCGAAAATAGGGGCACCCAGAATTTAGGTTAAAACAATAAACTCCAGGTCAGTCATGTGACTGGTGTGAGAACTAAAACAGTTATTAATTCTTTATTTTAAAGTTTGGTAGATCAAGGGACCACGCCGTATAACACGGAACGGGTTTCCTCCCAAGAATACCAGTGCATAAAACAAGCAGCGCAATGCTAAATAAAGAAAAATGAAGCTGTTATAAGACCCAGGTCCTATCACACAATGCAACGCAAGCCGGGGGATAGGGTTTTCCCTTATAACAGCCAAAGAATGCTTGATACATTTAAAACAAATCATTTGATACTATTATAAGTGCATAGTGTATAAAACAACTTCAAATCATAAGTATCAATCATAGGCGACATGAGCGTCCCATGCCACTATGTCGCCATATATAGTTTTACAAATAAAACCGCAAATGTCACGTATTTGGAAATTGGATTTCCATCTATGAACCGAGGCAAAAGATAGTCCTCAACCGATTCGAGACTGTCTAGCCCGAGTCTCAGGCACAGCCGCAACCGTACCTTGGATCCTCAGGGCCGGTCCACCGATGTGGATTATAATGCCTGAACAATACGTTTCTCCGCCCTTTGGGGCGTAAATGAGCCAACTAAATGACTCCATCGGTTCGAGAACGACCGATCATTCCGAGGCGCCTCGCAACAGCAACAACCACATAAGTCAAACTCGTCAGGGCGTGTAAAACCACTGACGCCACTTCTAGCTAGAAAGAAAACGCATGTCCCCTCAGACGTCCGTCTCCCGTTTTTGGTTCATACCGGGTGTGAAACACGCGAGGAAAACGTTACACAAAGCTACGCCACAAAGGCCGTGCTTTGATCATCACTACAAGACTTTGCTTTTCAACAGAAGCCTCGATCAATTGCCACTTAGGCATGCCACACAGGCAATTCACTCCATGCGTTTGATATCCATTAATATATAACCCCTGAGCTCGTACGTCTCAGAGAAGGGCGTTAAGCAAGAGAATAAATTCTCCGCCGCCAAACAGATATATATTTAATAGAAATCAACCACACGGACTAAAATCCCATGTCAGACACACAGTCCATTTACAAGTCCGTTCTGGGTCTGAACGAAACCGGAGGCACCTAGTACCCCGCATATCCATCGATCTCCAAGTACGTCTGGACGACCGCCAACCGTTTCCATCTTCTTGGGTGTACAGCCTAATCAAGATCATCAGTAATCACCCAAACGACGTGAAGACTTCCGGTCTTCGACCACCGTCTTCATCTTCGACTTATCGTCGTATCAGTTATTCAGAATGGGATAAACCCGGTCTTTCCGAATAACTCGCGTATATTTAAATAAGTGTTACACAAACACAACATACGCCTCATTCCAATTCATTAGTCACTAACCGTAAATTAATCAAGAGAATAATTCCCCAAACATTAACCCCGAAGGCCGAAACCAACATCAGATCAATATCCATAAAACCATTCTGCTTGGCTAACCGACAGTTAGTTTCTAAATTTCATGTTCATAGGGAAAGGTTCCCATAAATTTTATCAAAGATAAATTACTTGAATTTATTCTTTAATCTACTTTTGAATATCAATTCAAACTAGTCGGGATTAGCAAACCTTACCGAAGTAATCATTTGTTTTAATTTCCCAATCCCAACCTATTAATCCCATGAAGTAAAACTGATAATACTTCATATCTAACACCATGGTGTTATCGGTAAATTCAATTACCATTTCACGTTCAAATCTAATTAAAGATTTAACTATCGCCTGGAGCAAAACTGGTGATACTCCATTTTCGATCATTTCAATCTAATTAAAGATTCATTAAAACTCCACTTAGTTTTAATCTGTGACTGGGTTAAAGAATCAGTGTCATTTAAAACACGGTTCACGATAAACCCAAAATCACATCACATTTCAATCAGTCCCTAATTGTAAATTAGCAAGTGAGCAATTCCCTAAGTATGAATCCCGAAGGCCGAAACCAACATCAGATCAATACCTCGGAAACTATTCAACTTAACTAATCTCTAGTTAGTTTCTGATTTTCTTAACTCCTTTAGGTCTAAGAACTGTATTATTGAAGATACCGTTCACGACAACCCAAAATCACATTTCATCAATGATCGGGTTAAAGAACGAGTGTTATTCAAAACACTGTCCACGATAAACCCAAAAATCAATATCGATTCAATTCCAATTAAATATTATTTAATTGGTACACTTCATTAAATCTAAATAAAAAGATTTAATCTTTTCTCAACTGGGTTCAAGAACAGTGTTAATGAAGACACCATTCACGACAAACCCAAATCACATTTGATATTCAACACAAGGCTCTGAATAGAAAATATACCGGCTTATATTTTCTATATCAAATTCTACGACTAACAGATATCGTATTAGAAATAACGATATATATATCTATATCTTTCAAATTTCCCTAACAACATTTGTATAATCACGAAATCCAACATCGAAATATTCCGAAGACAATTTCGATTCAAATCCATTCCAATGCAATCATTGGAAATTCTGGTTATTTTAAAAACCCTTTTCAAATTCAATTTATTTATTTAAAAAAATAGAATTATATTTCTAGTTCAAAACTAGCTCAGTTCGATAAAAACCTATTTTTATCTTTTTAAATATGGAGTTTTTCATCCCAAATCTTTCTAAATCATTTCTTATGATTTTACACAAATTATTACTATTTTTAATAATTTTATCAAGGCCCGTACAGTCGATTTCCATCAATGGCCATCGAACTGCACTTATAGCGACCTTTTTCAAATTTGATTTGGACATAATCCCAAATCCAACCGTTAGATTTCAAATTTCTAATATTCGTTAGAAAGCTCTTTTCGATACGAACCCAACGGTTCCGGTTTCAGGAGAATCCGACAGTCGGATCTCCCGTAATGTCCGTTTGAAATAAATGGTCGAAATTCACGAACTGCCGCGGCGCGGCGCGTTCTATTCAGGCCATTATATTATATATATAATATATATAATATATACTTCATCGATTTCTATTTAAAACGAATTATATAAATAGTTTTAAATTCGTTTCAAAAGTAATTTCAACTTCCTTTTCAATTCAAATCAAAATTGAATTCTTCTTTATAAATTCATTTAAAATTCATTTCTATTCAATTCAAATTTCAATTCAATTTGAATTCATTTCAATTCTCTTTCAATTCAATTTGAATTTGTTTTCAATTCATTTCATTTCGAAATCGTTTTCAATTCATTTCATTTCGAAATCGTTTTCAATTCATTTCATTTCGAAATCGTTTTCAATTCATTTCATTTCGAAATCGATAAATCGATATAAATATCGTTCACGTCAAAATGGCGTCAATCTAATCAACACGGCTTCATAAATTTCTATTTTCAAATATTCTACTTCAAATATTTCTTTTTCAAATTAGTTGTTATTATCAAAATATTTCGTTCAACACATGACCAATCTCAATGAATGAGTACTGTCAACACATGAACTTTTATTTTATATCGATAAAGGTGCAAATTTTATTACTAAAATATTTCGTTCAACACATGACCAATCTCAATGAATGAGTACTGTCAACACATGAACTTTTATTTTATAATATTCTTTATTTTTCAAATTGGAATGAGGCCCAATCAATTACCATATAAAGTTAATTATATGGATTTCCATACAACACATGTATATAATAGCATTGAAAAATAATCAACCATCAACCAAAGTGCACTACACTGTATAAGCATCAAATATAGATATCTAACGCTTATAACAGCCTGTCAATCAATCGATCGACATATTTAATCAATCAGGATGAGTGAACTTCAAATTTCATCCCAACACCCGTGTAGGGTTTCAAACAATCGAACACATATTTTATTTGTGCAGTTGGGCGATGTGTAAAATTTATCGTCCCAATCAATGTCCTTTAAATAGGTGTACATAAACAAACCGTCCGGTTTGTAAATGAATATTTATTTATTCACATTCACGTTAAAAATTATATGTTTAACGATAAAACATTTTATTTCAACCTATGAATTTCTATTCAATTCATTTTTTCAATAAAATGATATTTTTATTTTTCTAACATATTTTAGAAAATTCGGCGGCATAACGGCACGATAATAGAAACGGGACAAGGTCTAGCCTTATCCCCGGTCTAGTGAAGGCCCACGCCATTCACACATCAATCAAATCAATTTATTTCACCCAACAATTCAATTTCAAATCAAATCATCTAATCAACTACACAACCAAACAATTTAACAAACAAGCCATCCATGGTCTGTGGATGACGGGTGTCAGGTGCTACTAAGCACCGTCTGCATCCTAGTATATATATATAACTAGAAAATTTAAATTGAAAGGTGAGAAGTTCTCACATATAGCTATCCTAGCTCCACGGCACTTCTAATGCAGGAAATCTTCGCCAACTCGCCTTTTGTCGCTTTCGTTGTCCGCTTTCACTACATATGTAAAAATCGAATTTTTACTTTGCTACTCACTATTTAAAAATCGAATTTTTACTACGCCATTCAATATATCAAAATCTAATTTTTCTTTCGAAGTTCTATATATAAAAAACGAATTTTTAGTTCGAAGTTCAATAAATAAAAATCATATTTTTAGTTTGCTATTCAATATATAAAAATCGAATTTTTAGTTCGAAGTTCAATAAATAAAAATCATATTTTTAGTTTGCTATTCAATATATAAAAATCACATTTTTAGTTCGAAGTTCAATATATAAAAATCACATTTTTAATTCGAAGTTCAATATATAAAAATCACATTTTTAATTCGAAGTTCAATATATAAAAATCACATTTTTAATTCGAAGTTCAATATATAAAAATCACATTTTTAATTCGAAGTTCAATATATAAAAATCACATTTTTAATTCGAAGTTCAATATATAAAAATCTGATTTTTACTTTTTAAAGTTCAAATCTTTTTCCATTCTAAAGCTCAAACCTTTTTCAAAAAAACAGTTTTTAACATCCTATAAAAATCAGTTTTTCTTTTTATAAAAAAAACAGTTTTAACTTGCTTTTAAAATCAGTTTTAAATTTTGTTTTCTTAAAATCTGTTTTTATATTTTCCTTAAAATCAGTTTTTATATTTTCTTAAAATCAGTTTTTATATTTTCTTAAAATCAATTTTTATATTTTCCTTAAAATCAGTTTTTATATTTTCTTAAATTCAGTTTTTATATTTTCTTAAAATCAGTTTTTATATTTTCCTTAAAATCAGTTTTTAATCTGTTTTCTTAAAATCAGTTTTTAAATAATAAATAAAAAGAAAAGAAAAGGAAAAAAATGACTTACAGAGAGGGGGGGGGGGGTTCGAACTCGCGGGCGTCGGAGTTGGTGGTGGTCGGGGCGGATCCTGGCGTGGGCGACGAAGCAGTGGTGGCGGTGTCGCGTGGATAGGGGCGCGCGTCGATTTTCGTGGGGCTTGGGGCTTCGGGACTCGCGCACGAGGGAGGAGGGAGAGGGGAGCTCGAGGGTGGTGGTGCGATGCCCTGGAGGAGGCGGCGGCGAAGTCTGGTGGGGCGCGATGCCCCCTCCTCCTTCGTTCTTCATATTATTTTTTTTGATTCTGAACTGAAACGTACAGGGGGGGGCAGAAAGATAAAGGGAGGAGGGAGAGGAAATTTTTATTTTTAATTATTTAATTATTTAATTTCCAAAAAGGTACCTTTACATACGACCTCAAAACGAGGTCCACCGCCTGTCGTCCATAGCGTATTACCCCCATTTCGAACACAATGGGATATGCATCGCAAGCTGATTCGATCACTTTGATCAGTTTCTGTTGAATTTACATTTAAGTCATTATATTGAATTTTAAACGTACATTTCAAATTACCGGGGCCACATACTAACTAGAAAAATTCCCGAAAAATATTTTCTAGCTTCGTATTGACGATACGGTCCTAACAAAACTAGTTCCGTCAAATTCTGAGACCGTTTGAAAAATGGCCAATTTCCAGTCGATTAAAATCAACTGAAACTGGTCAAACGCGTTTTCCTTTGCCATGCTCACATATTGATTCGAAAAATTATGAAATTTGAAACCTAGCAATAATTTAACATCACGGACCCAACAAAACTGGTTTCGTCGAAATCCGAGGTCATTTGCAAAATGTCCATTTTTAAGGGCCTGAATTCCATAGCGACTATTTAGAATTTTCAACTGGACATATCTTTTGATCCCCGCTATGAAATCTTGATTTGTCGGATTCGTTAGAAAGATATTACCAATTAGATTCTATTATTTTTGGTTTCACTAAAATCCAGATTGTTTTGCACCCGGTATGTTCAATTGAAGTTTGAAATCGAATTATCGAACTACCGCGCCATTTTCAATTCTATTTATAATTATATATAATTATTTATATTCTAACGACGACGTATATAATATATACGTTCGATTTATATTCAAAATAAATTTCTCGTCGATATTATTTAAAATAATTCATTTTAAATAATCAAAATTCGATAAAATTGCCAAAATAAAAATTTTAAACTGGCCCAGATTTTCGGGTTGTTACAATCTCCCCCACTTAAAACATTTCGTCCCCGAAAAGGAACAAAGTCGAAAGTGGTTTGATAATTCAACTCTACGTTCGATCTGGCTTACATTCTCCAACTTTTCAGTTTCTGAGAATTTCCAAAATTTCGAAAATTTGGCTAACACCCTAAATTTTCGAAAAATTTCGCCATAACCTCCCCTGCAATGGGAGCATCGGGGAATTTCAAATAGCTTCCCCGGTCCTTCAGATCTCAAAAAGAAAAAGAAAAAGCCAAGCGGCTAGCCAATAGGCTCATAAAATCATCATCACCCAAACAAAACAGGAAATTATGTAGTAAACATGTACCTATTTGTCGGGCAAACAAATTTTATTCTCTGGCTCTAGCCTCCTTGCTATGACCTGTTCAATGTAAGTACAAGTATATGCAAGCAATTGCGACCAATTTCAATACAGTTCATTATTTGATACAATTAGGCATAATGGTTCAAAATTATCAAACAATTAAACAAACAACACAATCATCAATCAATTAGTGAATTAGAGTTTCAAATTCATAATTTTGATACATATAAAGAAAATCATGTTTTTGATGCCAATTCACAACAATAAATCTATCTATATTAGTTTTGGTTCTCACACCAATCTAATGGAAATATATAGATATTACACGTTCGTCACTCGAATATAAATTCTGATGATGATATATCAATCATCAGAATCACTCCCGGGCGACTAGAGCGTAATTCTATATCTATCCAGTATATTAAAATTTCGAATACACGCGGATCAGACGTATACGCAAAATCTATATATACTGGATTGTCCACATCAATATAAATAAATAACTAAATACGAATAGTTGATTTAGATTTTCAAAACAAAATCTATTTTCATTTGAAAAATATACTCTTCACACACGTTCTAGGATACTACTGATCCTATCTCTAACGAGTCATTCCCATTGGATATTACTAACCCAATATCTGATGAATTCTTTCGTATGGTTCTAATGTGCCTTGTTCTCTGAGCTTTGTAAACCAAAGCTCTGATACCAAATGTGACGACAAGGAATTTCGCTCGGTCCGAACCAGTCGCTAAACCGATCCAGGCCGTTCGAAACGCCCTATCGTTTGAGAACACGACAAATCAGAATGCATACAGAAGAACATTTCATTGTATATTACAACAATGCATCAGATTACAAGAATATACAGAGTATAAACAAATAAATATTACACAGAAATAACAGAGATTTAAATTACATTTAAATACATAGCAGCGGAAAATAATACAATACACAACTAGAAGAAGATATACGGATACAAAGCTTTCCGGATATCGTTCCAGCTGTGAACCAGGATCCTGTGAATATAAATCTGCAAAACCAAAACTACTAGCTGCCCGTGTCGAAAATAGGGGCACCCAGAGTTTAGGTTAAAACAATAAACTCCAGGTCAGTCATGTGACTGGTGTGAGAACTAAAACAGTTATTAATTCTTTATTTTAAAGTTAGGTAGATCAAGGGACCACGCCGTATAACACGGAACGGGTTTCCTCCCAAGAATACCAGTGCATAAAACAAGCAGCGCAATGCTAAATAAAGAAAAATGAAGCTGTTATAAGACCCAGGTCCTATCACACAATGCGACGCAAGCCGGGGGATAGGGTTTTCCCTTATAACAGCCAAAGAATGCTTGATACGTTTAAAACAAATCATTTGATTCTATTATAAGTGCATAGTGTATAAAACAACTTCAAATCATAAGTATCAATCATAGGCGACATGAGCGTCCCATGCCACTATGTCGCCATATATAGGTTTACAAATAAAACCGCAAATGTCACGTATTTGGAAATTGGATTTCCATCTATGAACCGAGGCAAAAGATAGTCCTCAACCAATTCGAGACTGTCTAGCCCGAGTCTCAGGCACAACCGCAACCGTACCTTGGATCCTCAGGGCCGGTCCACCGATGTGGATTATAATGCCTGAACAATACGTTTCTCCGCCCTTTGGGGCGTAAATGAGCCAACTAAATGACTCCATCAGTTCGAGAACGACCGATCATTCCGAGGCGCCTCGCAACAGCAACAACCACATAAGTCAAACTCGTCAGGGCGTGTAAAACCACTGACGCCACTTCTAGCTAGAAAGAAAACGCATGTCCCCCCTGACGTCCGTCTCCCGTTTTTGGTTCATACCGGGTGTGAAACACGCGAGGAAAACGTTACACAAAGCTACGCCACAAAGGCCGTGCTTTGATCATCACTACAAGACTTTGCTTTTCAACAGAAGCCTCGATCAATTGCCACTTAGGCATGCCACACAGGCAATTCACTCCATGCGTTTGATATCCATTAATATATAACCCCTGAGCTCGTACGTCTCAGAGAAGGGCGTTAAGCAAGAGAATAAATTCTCCGCCGCCAAACAGATATATATTTAATAGAAATCAACCACACGGACTAAAATCCCATGTCAGACACACAGTCCATTTACAAGTCCGTTCTGGGTCTGAACGAAACCGGAGGCACCTAGTACCTCGCATATCCATCGATCTCCAAGTACGTCTGGACGACCGCCAATTGTTTCCATCTTCTTGGGTGTACAGCCCAATCAAGATCATCAGTAATCACCCAAACGACGTGAAGACTTCCGGTCTTCGACCACCGTCTTCATCTTCGACTTATCGTCGTATCAGTTATTCAGAATAGGATAAACCCGGTCTTTCCGAATAACTCGCGTATATTTAAATAAGTGTTACACAAACACAACATACGCCTCATTCCAATTCATTAGTCACTAACCGTAAATTAATCAAGAGAATAATTCCCCAAACATTAACCCCGAAGGCCGAAACCAACATCAGATCAATATCCAGAAAACCATTCTGCTTGGCTAACCGACAGTTAGTTTCTAAATTTCATGTTCATAGGGAAAGGTTCCCATAAATTTTATCAAAGATAAATTACTTGAATTTATTCTTTAATCTACTTTTGAATATCAATTCAAACTAGTCGGGATTAGCGAACCTTACCGAAGTAATCATTTGTTTTAATTTCCCAATCCCAACCTATTAATCCCATGAAGTAAAACTGATAATACTTCATATCTAACACCACGGTGTTATCGGTAAATTCAATTACCATTTCACGTTCAAATCTAATTAAAGATTTAACTATCGCCTGGAGCAAAACTGGTGATACTCCATTTTCGATCATTTCAATCTAATTAAAGATTCATTAAAACTCCACTTAGTTTTAATCTGTGACTGGGTTAAAGAATCAGTGTCATTTAAAACACGGTTCACGATAAACCCAAAATCACATCACATTTCAATCAGTCCCTAATTGTAAATTAGCAAGTGAGCAATTCCCTAAGTATGAATCCCGAAGGCCGAAACCAACATCAGATCAATACCTCGGAAACTATTCAACTTAACTAATCTCTAGTTAGTTTCTGATTTTCTTAACTCCTTTAGGTCTAAGAACTGTATTATTGAAGATACCGTTCACGACAACCCAAAATCACATTTCATCAATGATCGGGTTAAAGAACGAGTGTTATTCAAAACACTGTCCACGATAAACCCAAAAATCAATATCGATTCAATTCCAATTAAATATTATTTAATTGGTACACTTCATTAAATCTAAATAAAAAGATTTAATCTTTTCTCAACTGGGTTCAAGAACAGTGTTAATGAAGACACCATTCACGACAAACCCAAATCACATTTGATATTCAACACAAGGCTCTGAATAGAAAATATACCGGCTTATATTTTCTATATCAAATTCTACGACTAACAGATATCGTATTGGAAATAACGATATATATATCTATATCTTTCAAATTTCCCTAACAACATTTGTATAATCACGAAATCCAACATCGAAATATTCCGAAGACAATTTCGATTCAAATCCATTCCAATGCAATCATTGGAAATTCTGGTTATTTTAAAAACCCTTTTCAAATTCAATTTATTTATTTAAAAAAAAAATAGAATTATATTTCTAGTTCAAAACTAGCTCATTTCGATAAAAACCTATTTTTATCTTTTCAAATATGGAGTTTTTCATCCCAAATCTTTCTAAATCATTTCTTATGATTTTACGCAAATTATTACTATTTTTAATAATTTTATCAAGGCCCGTACAGTCAATTTCCATCAATGGCCATCGAACTGCACTTATAGCGACCTTTTTCAAATTTGATTTGGACATAATCCCAAATCCAACCGTTGGATTTCAAATTTCTAATATTCGTTAGAAAGCTCTTTTCGATACGAACCCAACGGTTCCGGTTTCAGGAGAATCCGACGGTCGGATCTCCCGTAATGTCCGTTTGAAATAAATGGTCGAAATTCACGAACTGCCGCGGCGTGGCGCGTTCTATTCAGGCCATTATATTATATATATAATATATATAATATATACTTCGTCGATTTCTATTTAAAACGAATTATATAAATAGTTTTAAATTCGTTTCAAAAGTAATTTCAACTTCCTTTTCAATTCAAATCAAAATTGAATTCTTCTTTATAAATTCGTTTAAAATTCATTTCTATTCAATTCAAATTTCAATTCAATTTGAATTCATTTCAATTCTCTTTCAATTCAATTTGAATTCGTTTTCAATTCATTTCATTTCGAAATCGTTTTCAATTCATTTCATTTCGAAATCGTTTTCAATTCATTTCATTTCGAAATCGTTTTCAATTCATTTCATTTCAAAATCGATAAATCGATATAAATATCGTTCACGTCAAAATGGCGTCAATCTAATCAACACGGCTTCATAAATTTCTATTTTCAGATATTCTACTTCAAATATTTCTTTTTCAAAATAGTTGTTATTATCAAAATATTTCGTTCAACACATGACCAATCTCAATGAATGAGTACTGTCAACACATGAACTTTTATTTTATATCGATAAAGGTGCAAATTTTATTACTAAAATATTTCGTTCAACACATGACCAATCTCAATGAATGAGTACTGTCAACACATGAACTTTTATTTTATAATGTTCTTTATTTTTCAAATTGGAATGAGGCCCAATCAATTACCATATAAAGTTAATTATATGGATTTCCATACAACACATGTTTATAATAGCATTGAAAAATAATCAACCATCAACCAAAGTGCACTACACTGTATAAGCATCAAATATAGATATCTAACGCTTATAACAGCCTGTCAATCAATCGATCGACATATTTAATCAATCAGGATGAGTGAACTTCAAATTTCATCCCAACACCCGTGTAGGGTTTCAAACAATCGAACACATATTTTATTTGTGCAGTTGGGCGATGTGTAAAATTTATCGTCCCAATCAATGTCCTTTAAATAGGTGTACATAAACAAACCGTCCGGTTTGTAAATGAATATTTATTTATTCACATTCGTGTTAAAAATTATATTTTTAACGATAAAACATTTTATTTCAACCTATGAATTTCTATTCAATTCATTTTTTCAATAAAATGATATTTTTATTTTTCTAACATATTTTAGAAAATTCGACGGCATAACGGCACGATACTAGAAACGGGACAAGGCCTAGCCTTATCCCCGGTCTAGTGAAGGCCCACGCCATTCACACATCAATCAAATCAATTTATTTCACCCAACAATTCAATTTCAAATCAAATCATCTAATCAACTACACAACCAAACAATTTAACAAACAAGCCATCCATGGTCTGTGGATGACGGGTGTCAGGTGCTACTAAGCACCGTCTGCATCCTAGTATATATATATAACTAGAAAATTTAAATTGAAAGGTGAGAAGTTCTCACATATAGCTATCCTAGCTCCACGGCACTTCTAATGCAGGAAATCTTCGCCAACTCGCCTTTTGTCGCTTTCGTTGTCCGCTTTCACTACATATGTAAAAATCGAATTTTTACTTTACTACTCACTATTTAAAAATCGAATTTTTACTACGCCATTCAATATATCAAAATCTAATTTTTCTTTCGAAGTTCTATATATAAAAAACGAATTTTTAGTTCGAAGTTCAATAAATAAAAATCATATTTTTAGTTTGCTATTCAATATATAAAAATCGAATTTTTAGTTCGAAGTTCAATAAATAAAAATCATATTTTTAGTTTGCTATTCAATATATAAAAATCGAATTTTTAGTTCGAAGTTCAATATATAAAAATCACATTTTTAATTCGAAGTTCAATATATAAAAATCACATTTTTAATTCGAAGTTCAATATATAAAAATCACATTTTTAATTCGAAGTTCAATATATAAAAATCACATTTTTAATTCGAAGTTCAATATATAAAAATCACATTTTTAATTCGAAGTTCAATATATAAAAATCACATTTTTAATTCGAAGTTCAATATATAAAAATATGATTTTTACTTTTTAAAGTTCAAATCTTTTTCCATTCTAAAGCTCAAACCTTTTTCAAAAAAACAGTTTTTAACATCCTATAAAAATCAGTTTTTCTTTTTATAAAAAAAACAGTTTTAACTTGCTTTTAAAATCAGTTTTAAATTTTGTTTTCTTAAAATCAGTTTTTATATTTTCCTTAAAATCAGTTTTTATATTTTCTTAAAATCAGTTTTTATATTTTCTTAAAATCGGTTTTTATATTTTCCTTAAAATCAGTTTTTATATTTTCTTAAAATCAGTTTTTATATTTTCTTAAAATCAGTTTTTATATTTTCCTTAAAATCAGTTTTTAATCTGTTTTCTTAAAATTAGCTTTTAAATAATAAATAAAAAGAAAAGAAAAGGAAAAAAATGACTTACAGAGGGGGGGGTTCGAACTCGCGGGCGTCGGAGTTGGTGGTGGTCGGGGCGGATCCTGGCGTGGGCGACGAAGCAGTGGTGGCGGTGTCGCGTGGATAGGGGCGCGCGTCGATTTTCGTGGGGCTTGGGGCTTCGGGACTCGCGTACGAGGGAGGAGGGAGAGGGGAGCTCGAGGGTGGTGGTGCGATGCCCTGGAGGAGGCGGCGGCGAAGTCTGGTGGGGCGCGATGCCCCCTCCTCCTTCGTTCTTCATATTTTTTTTTTGATTCTGAACTGAAACGTACAGCGGGGGGGGGGGGGGGGGGGGGGGGGGCAGAAAGATAAAGGGAGGAGGGAGAGGAAATTTTTATTTTTAATTATTTAGTTATTTAATTTCCAAAAAGGTTCCTTTACATACGACCTCGAAACGAGGTCCACCGCCTGTTGTCCATAGCGTATTAGCCCATTTCGAACACAATGGGATATGCATCACAAGCTGATTCGATCACTTTGATCAGTTTTTGTTGAATTTACATTTAAATCATTATATTGAATTTTAAACGTACATTTCAAATTACCGGGGCCACATACTAACTAGAAAAATTCCCGAAAAATATTTTCTAGCTTCGTATTGACGATACGGTCCTAACAAAACTAGTTCCGTCGAATTCTGAGACCGTTTGAAAAATGGCCAATTTCCAGTCGATTAAAATCAACTGAAACTGGTCAAACGCGTTTTCCTTTGCCATGCTCACATATTGATTCGAAAAATTATGAAATTTGAAACCTAGCAATAATTTAACATCACGGACCCAACAAAACTGGTTTCGTCGAAATCCGAGGTCGTTTGCAAAATGTCCATTTTTAAGGGCCTGAATTCCATAGCGACTATTTAGAATTTTCAACTGGACATATCTATTGATCCCCGCTACGAAATCTTGATTTGTCGGATTCGTTAGAAAGATATTACCAATTAGATTCTATTATTTTTGGTTTCACTAAAATCCGGATTGTTTTGCACCCGGTATGTTCAATTGAAGTTTGAAATCGAATTATCGAACTACCGCGCCATTTTCAATTCTATTTATAATTATATATAATTATTTATATTCTAACAACGACGTATATAATATATACGTTCGATTTATATTCAAAATAAATTTCTTGTCGATATTATTTAAAATAATTCATTTTAAATAATCAAAATTCGATAAAATTGCCAAAATAAAAATTTTAAACTGGCCCAGATTTTCGGGTTGTTACAATTTCAGATAATTATCATAACACATAAACCATCGCAGCGGAAATAAAATGTCATCAGCATCACAACAGAATCATCAGAGTATGCAGTTTTACAGGATCCACTTAGCATGATAGAAGTCTTAACAAAAGAGAAACAAATCTCAAATGAAAGGAAATAAGTTTCAAATCCCATTACATACATCAAAAGCAAAAGATAGAAAAATGTCTCAAAAGTAGAATAAAAGATGGAGAAAAGGTCTTCTTCTTCTTCCTCCCAAAGCAAGCTCCCACCGGAAAGTATCACCTAGAAACCTGTCAATTGGCTGCCTATGTGGAAAGAGGGCACTCGAGTTTGCAAAAGTGAAACAAACTACGAGTCAGTCATGGGACTGGTGTGAGAATTCTTAACTAAATTAACTATCAAGATGGCGAATGTCAGGACCATGCCGCTAACGCGGAACGGGTTTACTCCATTGGATTGCCAGTGCAATATTTTATAAAGTTTATATAAAACAGCGAAATGACTTTTGAAAAATGAAATCATCATAAGACTCAAGTCCTATCACACAATGCAAAGCACACAGAAGGATAGAGTTTTCCCTTATGATGATCAAACATGCTTAATACGTGAAAAGTAATGTTTTGATATTATCATTAGTGTTTAAATAGTATTAAAATACTTCAAAATACATATATCAATCCTAGACGGCATAGGTACCATATACTATGTCGCAGTATATAAGTTTACAATCAAAACCGAAATGTTGTCGTATTGGGAATAGGTTTTCTGTCATGAAATCGAGGCTAGGGATCGTCCTCTTCCGATTCGAGACACTCTAGCAAATGCCTCAGGATCCCCCACAGTGAACCCTTGGATGCGGTAGGGCCGGTCCCTACCTAACGGTAGTGGATTAGTTATGCCTGAACACACGTTTCCCGGTCCCTTTGGACCTATAATATGACCACTTCCGGCCTATAAAAAACCCGAGGTACCTCAATCCAAAATCCACATAAGTAAAATGTCGGGACGTGTCAAAACCCAAGCACCACTCCTAGCTAGAAAGAAACGTGTGCACTCCCTACGGTTCATATCCCGTTTTTGACTCATACCGGTGTGTGAGGCTCGCGAAGTCACGATATACACAAAGCTATGCCTAACCAGGCTATGCTTTGATCATCAGCCACAAGGCCTGCTTTTCAACAAAGCCTTGATCATTGCATCTTGGCGTGCCACATTGACAATTCAACGCCATGCGATCGATAACTATCACTACGTATCAGGGTGTTAAGTAGAGAATAAATTCTCCACCACCAAACAGACATATATTAATAGAAAGCGATTTAATTACATGAAGTGAATTTCAACGTCGGACACGCATCCATTTACAAGTCCGTTCTGGGTCTGAACGAAACCGGAGACAACAAAAAGGCGCTCGCTTATCCGCATGACCAACACACACGTCCGAACAATTACTGCTTCAACCCAGTCCTGGGAGCAAGTCAGTCCAAGGTATCAAAAGTCATCGTCCATTCGATGTGAAGATCGCCGGTCTTCAACCATCGTCTTCTTACATCTTTGATTCAATCGCCGTTCAATTATTTGAAATGAGTTAAACTCGGCCTTTTCAAATAATTGTCGCATAATTATAGTTTAAAACATTTCATCTATATTTATAACTATTCATCGCTATTTTTATTTATTAAAAATAGCTCGAAATATATAAACGACGTTTCGGGTCGATGGGCGGCGCTAGCGCTTTTTTTTTCAAAATTTGGTTTTCACATATCTTAAAATCTAACCGTCGGATTTTGATGAAATTTATATCGTTGGAATGCTCTTCCTAAAGAGGTCCTAACGGTTCCAGTTTTGGGAAAATCCAACGGTCGGATCTTTCTATATATTCGTTTGAAGTTACGATCGTCGATACGCGAACTGCAGCGCTCGTTTCGTTTAATTTTATATTTTATATTTATATATAATATATAAACCATTTGGGCGATTTCCTTTATTAAAATCCATTCTTTTAATTTTATGTTTTCGTCCGCCAATTCTTGTGCGGCAAAAATGATGGTTTCAACAATGTATCATTTTATATCAAATAAACATGACATTTTTGTTCGCCAATTTTAATGCGACCAAAATTGATGATTCAACGATGTATATTTTCATATTTAACAAAATGACATTTTTGTTCGCCAATTCTAATGCGACCAAAAATGATGTTTTAAAATGTGTAATTTTAATATTCAACAAAATGACATTTTTGTTCGCCAATTCTAATGCGACCAAAAATGATGTTTTAAAATGTATAATTTCAATATTCAATAAAATGACATTTTTGTTCGCCAATTCTAATGCGACCAAAAATGATGTTTTAAAATGTATAATTTCAATATTTAACAAAATGACATTTTTGTTCGCCAATTCTAATGCGACCAAAAATGATGTTTTAAAATGTATAATTTCAATATTCAACAAAATGACATTTTTGTTCGCCAATTCTAATGCGACCAAAAATGATGTTTTAAAATGTATAATTTCAATATTCAACAAAATGACATTTTTGTTCGCCAATTCTAATGTGACCAAAAATGATGTTTTCAACAACGTATCATTTTATATCAAATAAACATGACATTTTTGTTTGTCAATTCTAACGCGACCAAAAATGATAATTCAACGATGTATATTTTCATATTCAACAAAATGATATGTCCCTTATTCTTATTATTTACATATAAAATGTACATCTCTTTTTATTCTTTCCTATTTACATTGAAAATGAAAATGTCTTTTTTTATTCTTTTCTATTTACATTGAAAATGAAAATGTCTTTTTATTCTTTTCTATTTACATTGAAAATGAAAATGTCTTTTTATTCTTTTCTATTTACATTGAAAATGAAAATGTCTTTTTTTATTCTTTTCTATTACATTGAAAATGAAAATGTCTTTTTATTCATTTCTATTTACATTGAAAATGAAAATGTCTTTTTTTATTCTTTTCTATTACATTGAAAATGAAAATGTCTTTTTATTCTTTTCTATTTACATTGAAAATGAAAATGTCTTTTTATTCTTTTCTTTAACTAAGAGAACTCAATTAAAAAGTTAATTCATCTTTCTATGTAATATTTGCATTGTAAAATGCAATTAAAAAGGTGGACTTTATTTCCAGTGTAAACATCTTTTCTAGCGTCAACATTCCTAAAATAAATATATTTTCTAATGTCAAGATTTGATTCATTTCAACTATATTAACATAATGATGAAATTTTGTTCATTTCAACTATATAAACATGACGATGAAATTTTGTTTATTTCAACTATATAAACATGACGATGAAATTTTTGGTGTCATTACAACTAATTTAACATACGATGAATTTGGTGCATTACAACAATGGCAACATATGATTGGTTGTAAAATTTCTGTGAATCAAATTAAAAGATCCCACCTTTATTTTGTGAAATCAATAAAATATATGAACGTTATTCATTTTATAGGATAAAAGATCAAATCTTTATTCATTATATAAATCCAACTTCTTTTATTTTATAAGTCAAAATAAAAGATCAAATCTTTATTTATTATATCTCAAAATAAAAGATCAAATCTTCTTTGACTTTATTATATAAATCAAAATAAAAGGCTCAACTTTGTTTTGATATGTTTCCAGAACAAAAGATCAAGCTTTATTATATTTTTGTTTCAAAAAAACAAAAGATCAAAACTTTATTTTTTTTCTTTTCAAAACAAAAGATCAAAACTTTATTTCAAACAAAGATCAAATCTTTATTATATTTTATTTTATTTCAAAACAAAAGATCAAAGCTTTGTTTCAAACAAAGATCAAATCTTTATTATATTAAACAAAAGATCAATATTAAGAGAAAGGAATAAAAACAAAAATAAGAACAAAAATAAAGGTGAGAACTTTATTATGATTACATCTGAGTTTTACAGATCCAAACTGTCAAACTATAACATGACATCACAACGAATAAAATTCAACAATACAACAATCACCACATAACAGATCAGAATAGTATACAATGATTCAACTAATCGAATAGAATTAAAATAAATTATTTAATTATCCAAATTCAGAAATCTCACCGTCGTTGAAGATTTTAGGCCAAAATTCAAACTGTTCAGAATCAACTCCAGTCAGTTTAGACGCGTAGATCTCAGTGTCACAAGTCCAACGGATTCAGTTTTGTCGAATTCTGATAAGAATTGAACGAGATGGGGGTTTTACAAAGGTTGTGAACAATTTTAAATAAATTAATTGTTAAATTAATTAATGAACAACCTTTCTTCCTCTCAGACAAGAACAGACCGATGTTTTTGGTTCCTTCTTCAATCCTAGGGCTTCAAATCGTTTCTAAATGGGACCTCTAGTCGCCGATCCAGACCCACCACGCTGACGGCCTTCGTACGGCGCGCCTCCGACCAGAGATGAGGCGGACTCGGTGGTGTTGGGCTCCCTCGGTTCTCGTGCGAACGGTCAATGTTCACGATCCCTGTTCGAGCGAAATACACAACGCCCTAAAATCCAACCTTATGGATTTAAAGAGGGATTGATCCTCTTTGGTTTCCCTTTCGAATTGTTTGAAAGTATTATAAGGATTAAGAGATATTAGGGAGGGAAATTCTGAAGATATCGGCCATTGTTTGATGGAGATACGACGGCTACGGTTTTAATGATGGTATAGGGAAAATACGGTGTACCGTATAAGATGTGTATTTATACACGTATTTAGGGTTTTTAATTAATTTATTTAATCCTTTTAAATTCAAAAACATCGTTTAACTCATACGAACTCCGATTCAAACCCAACAAGTGTCGCCCCTAACTAAATACCCCCATCCCGGACACAATGGGATATGTCCCGTCAGCCAAATCAACTGTTTCGATAGGATTTTCTTTAAATTAAATATATACATCAATATATATTTAATTTAAACAGACATTTCAATTTACCGGGGCTGCATACTAATTCTAAAAATTACAAAAAAAAAATATTTGGCTTTGTTATGACGATACGGTCCTAACAAAACTAATTGACCGTTTGGAAAATGGCCAGTACGTCATCAGTGGAATCATTCCCGAGCTACTGATGTCGTACGTCATCAGTGATGCCGTACGTCATCAGTGGAATCATTCCCGAGCTACTAGAGTGCGATTCTATATCTATCCAGTATATTAAAACTTTGAATATACGTTCATGACGCGTATATACAAAACCTTTATATATTGGATTGTCCAAATTCAATACAAATAAAATATTCAAATACGCATGAAATGGTTTAAATTTCAAAACAAATTTATTTTCATTTGAAAAATATACTCTTTACACTCGTTCTAGGATACTACTGATCCCATCTCTAACGAGTATTTCTAATTGGATATTACTAATCCAATATCTGATGAATTCTTTCGTATGGTTCTAATGTGTCTTGTTCTCGAGCTCTGTAAACCGAAGCTCTGATACCAACTGTAAGGATCCGTTACTTCCCCGTGAAGGAAAGAGCGGATACTTCGAGGACAACACACAAAAGAACACAGACGGAAGAACATTTCATTGTTATTACAACAATTCCATCAAATACAGGAATATACAGAGTATAATTGAATAAATTACATTCGATAAATATCAGAGATTACAATAAATTACATAGCAGCGGAAAAACAATATAAAACACAACTGAAAGTAATACATGGATACAGAGCTTTCCTAGCATCGTTCCAGCTGTAAATCAGGATCCTGTGAGTATAAATCTGCAAAACCAAAACTACTAGCTGCCCGTGTCGAAAATAAGGGCACCCAGAGTTTAAGTTAAAACAATAAACTCCAGGTCAGTCATGTTATTGGTGTGAGAACTAAAACAGTTATTTAAAACTTTACTTTAAAAGAGAGTAGTTCAAGGGACCACGCCGTATAACACGGAACGGGTTTCCTCCCAAGAATACCAGTGCATAGAATAAACAGCGCAATGCTTTTTCAAAGAATGAAGCTATTATAAGACCCAGGTCCCATCACACAATGCAACGCAAGCCGGAGGATAGGGTTTTTACCTTATAATAGCCAAGAATGCTTGATACATTTAAAACAAATCATTTGATACTATTGTAAGTGCATAGTGTATAAAACAACTTCAAATCATAAGTATCAATCATAGACGGCACAAGTTCCCCATCCCACTATGTCGCCATACTAGGCTCTACAAATAAAACCGAAATACACGTATTGGAAATTGGATTTCCGTCATGAGTCGAGGCAAGGGGCAAGCTCCTCTCCGCTTCGAGACATTCTAGCAAATTCCTCTGGACTACACACTCTAGGTAACCCCTGGATGCTTCAGGGCCGGTCCTCTCTTACGTTTGAGGATTAATAATTCCTGAACACACGTTTCCCGGTCCTAACAGACCTAAAATCGAGGCGCCTCATCCGACAACCACATAGGTGAAAAGTATATAAATGTCAGGGCTGGTAAGTCACTGACACCACCAAAGCTAGAAAGAAACGTCGTGCACTCCCTGCAGTCCTTATCCTGTTTTTAACGCATACCGAGGTGTGAGGCTCGCGAATTCACGTTATACACAAAGCTGCCACGTAGGTCGTGCTTTGATCATCAACCACAAGACTTTGCTTTTCAACAGAAGCCTTGATCAATTGCCACTTAGGCGTGCCACACAGGCAATTCATGCCACGCGACTGATGTCCATCGATATACAACCTCTAAGCTCGTACGTCTCAGAGAAGGGCGTTAAGCAAGAGAATAAATTCTCCGCCGCCAAACAGATGTATATTTAATGGAGATCAATCAACACAGAATAAAATCCAATGTCAGACACACAGTCCATTTACAAGTTCGTTCTAGGTCTGAACGAAACCGGAGGCACTTTCCTCGCATATCCATCGATCTCCAAGTACGTCTGGACGATCACCAACTGATTCCCTCATCTTAGGTGTACAGCCCAATCAAGATCATCAGTAATCACCCAAACGATGTGAAGACTTCTGGTCTTCAATCACCATCTTCATCTTCGACATATCGTCGAATCGGTTATTCAGAATGGGTATAAACCCGGCCTTTCCGAACAACCCGTGTATAGAATAAACAAATGTTACACAAACACACATACGCCTCATTCCAATTCATTAGTCACTAACCATAAATCAGTAAGAGAGCAACTCCCCAAATATTAACCTCGAAGGTCGAAACCAACATCAGATCAATACCTAGGAAACCATTCTTCTTAACTAACCTACATATAGTTTCTAAATTTCAATTCTTAGGGAAAGGTTCCCATTAATTTTATCAAAGATAAATTCTTTAAAATTTATTCTTTAATCTTCCATTGGATGTCATATCAAACCAAATTATGGTTTTCCAAACTAGTCGAGATTAGCGAACCACACCGAAGTAATTATTTATTTTATTTCCCAATCCCAACCTATTCATCCCATGAAGCAAAACTGGTAATACTCCATATCTAACACCACGGTGTTATCGGTAAAATTAATTACCATTTCACGTTCAAATCTAATTAAAGATTTAACTATCGCTTTGGAGCAAAACTGGTGATACTCCATTCTCGCTCACTTTCCAAATTTGATAACTTTCATTATCAATTCACATTTCAATCTAATTACAGATTCATTAAGACTCCTTTTTCTGGGTTAAAGAATTAATGCCATTTAAAACACAGTTCACGATAAACCCAAATCACATTTTAATTATTATCGGGTTAAAGAACAAATGTTACTTAAAACACTAAACCCATAAATCAGTTCTAATTCAATTCCAATCAAATATATTAGAAATTCCGATTATTTAAGAACCCCTTTTTAATCCAATTTATTTATTTAAAAATAATTGGGTTTTAAATTTAGTTCAAAACTAGTTCATTTCGATAAAAATCCATTTTTATCTTTACAAATGTGGGATTTTTCATCCCAGTCCTTCACAAATCATTTCTTATGATTTTACACAAATTATTACTATTTTTAATAATTTTATCGAGGCCCGTACAGTCGATTTCCAACAACGGCCATCGAACTGCACTTACAGCGACCTTTTCCAAATTTGATTTGGACGTATCTCCAAATCTATCCATTAGATTTCAAATTTCTAATATTCGTTAGAAAGATCTTTTCGATACGAACCCAACGGTTCCGGTTTTAGGAGAATCCGACGGTCGGATCTCCCGTAATGTCCGTTCGAAATCAAAGGTCGAAATTCACGAACTGCCGCGGCGTGGCGCGTTCTATTCCGGCCATTATATTATATATATAATATATATAATATATATTTCGTCGATTTCTATTTAAAACGAATTTTGTAAATAGTTTTAAATTCGTTTCAAAAACAATTTCAACTTCCAATTCAAATTCAAATCAAAATTGAATTTTCTCTTATAAATTCGTTTTAAATTCATTTCAATTCAATTCAAATTTCAATTCAATTCAAATTCGTTTTCTATTCAATTAAATTCGAATTCGTTTTCTATTCAATTCAATTCGAATTCATTCAATTCAAATTCATTTTATATTTAATTCAATTCGAATTCATTTTCTACTTAATTCAGTTCGAATTCGTTTTCTATTCAATTCAATTCGAATTCATTTTCTATTCAATTCAATTCGAATTCGTTTTTTATTCAATTCAATTCGAATTCATTTTCTATTCAATTCAATTCGACTTCGTTTTCTATTCAATCCAATTCGAATTCATTTTCTATTCAATTCAATTCGAATTCGTTTTCTATTCAATTCACTTCGAATTCGTTTTCTATTCAATTCAATTCGAATTCGTTTTCTATTCAATTCAATTCGAATTCGTTTTCTATTCAATCCAATTCGAATTCATTTTCTATTCAATTCAATTCGAATTCATTTTCTATTCAATTCAATTCGAATTCATTTTCTATTTAATTCATTTCGAATTCGTTTTTAAATCTCTTTTCAATATTCATTATAAAACGAATATAATCGATATAAATATCGTTCGCGTCAAAATAGCGCATCTCTAATCAACACGGCTTTATATTTTTCAATAACTTCGTTATTCTATTCAACAAATGAATCTATATTTCTTTCAATACAAGACTCTATATTTTTGTCAACACATGACTAATCTCAACGAATGAGTACTGTCCACGTGTGACTGTTTTTGTTATTTAATATATTTATAACAATTATGGTATCTATCGTTTGATTTCAAATCAGACTCCAAACGTAAACTAGTAAGAGAACGATTCCCTAAATATTAACCCCGAAGGCCGAAACCAACATCAGATCAATATCCAGGAAACCACTCATCTTATCTATTTTCTAGTTAGTTTCTAATTTTATATAATAAAGATGTAAATTTTATTGTTAAAATATTTCATTCAACACATGACTAATCTCAACGAATGAGTACTGTCAACACATGAACCTTTATTTTATAATATTATTTATTTTCTAAATTGGAATGAGGCCCAATCAATTACCATATAACGTTAATTATATGGATTCCATACAACACATGTATATAATAGCAACGATAAATAATCAACCATCATCCAAAGTTCACTACACTGTATAAGCATCAAATATAGATATCTAACGCTTATAACAGTCTGTCAATCCATCGATCGACATACAACCAATTATTGGGATTAGTGTATGTCGTATATTATCCCAATACCCGTGTGGGGTTTCAAACAATCAAACACAGATTTTGTTTGTGCAGTTGGGCGATGTGTAAAATTTATCGTCCCAATCGATGTCCTTCAAATAGGTGTACATAAACAAACAGTCCGGTTTGTAGATGAATATTTATTTATTCACATTCACGTTAAAAATTATATTTTTAACGACCAAATTATTTTATTCAACCTATGAATATTCTATTCGGTTCATTTATTAAATAAAATGATATCTTTATTTTTCTAACTTATTTTAGAAAATTTCGGCGGCATAACGGCACGATACTAGAAACGGGACGAGGCCTAGCCTTATCCCCGGTCTGATAATGGCCCACGCCATACACATATCAATCAAATCCATTCCATTTCACCAAATAATCAAATTCAAATCAAATAATCTAACCAACTACACAACCAAACAAACAAGTCCATTGTCTGTGGACGATGGTGTCGGGTGCTACTAAACACCTTCTGCATCCTAGTATATATTTATATAACTAGAAGATTAAAAATAAAAGGTGAGAAGTTCTCACAGAGGATTCCACTCCGCCATGCTTTGCTTTTGAACTGTTGAATCGCTAGGATCTATTTGACATTCCAATGCAGTCCTTTCACGCTGTTCAAATAAAATTATATTTTTATTATTCCATTTCAATAAATAATACTTCATATATTTTTGCCATGCTTCATTCTATATAAAAATTATATTTTTATATTTCTATTTCATATATAAAGATCGAATTTTTATATCGCTATAAAAAATCATATTTTTATTTCAACATATATATAATAGAAATCATATTTTTATTTCACTACATATATAAAGATAATATTTTTATATTCTCTATTATATAAAAATCATATTTTTAATACTTCTACTTTATAAAAATCATATTTTTATATTTCACATATGATAAAAATCATATGTTTATATTTCACATATGATAAAAATCATATTTTTATAATATAAAAATCATATCTTTCCTACTTTAACTTTTCATAAATAAAAATCCTATCTTTATAATGCCACTTATATGATAAAACCCTATTTGTAAATCAGATCCATATACATACAAACCGCATTTTAATTCCTTGATATCTCCTACCATTAAAACCCAAATTTTGTTTATATTAATAAAAAATCAGATTTTCATATTAATTAACTAAATAAAACAAAATAAAGACTCACATTTTTTTCCCCGAGGGGTGGAGGAACTTGCTGGTGGTCGATTCAGGAGGTGTAAGGGGCGGTTTGGGTTCGGAAAAAGTGAGATGGTGGAGGTTAGCGGGCTATGGCGGCGCAGGGGAAGGGTGGGGAGTCGCAATCGCCGGAGGAGGCACCGGTGGTCGGGGCGGCTCATGGCAGTGGGTGAAAAAAAGGGGTTTTGGGTTAGGGTTTAGGCCACGTCATTTCAGGAGGGGAGAGGGAGAACGTCGGGGGGGGATGTGAGCGGGCCAGCGCCCGAGGTGGCACGTCTGACGGCGCGGCGGCGCTCCGTTGGGAGGAGCGACGACGGCTCCTCCCCCTTCTTCCTCTTTTTTTTATTAAATCGATTTGTAAATGAGAGTAGAGAGAGTGCTGAATGATAATATATATATTTAATTATTATTTTAATTTTAAAAAGCAACTTTTTAATTCGAACTCGCAACGAGACTCACCGCCTATCCTCCATAACCAATTACCCCCATTCCGAACACAATTGGATATGTATCGTAGGCTGATTCGATCGTTTCGATCAGTTTTCGTCAAAATCAACATATAACTCTATATATTGAATTTGAACGCGCATTTCAATTTACTGGGGTCACATACTAACTCGAAAAATTCTAGAAAATTATTTTCTAGCTTCGTATTGACGATACGGTCCTAACAAAGCTAATCTCGTCAAATTCTGAGACCATTTGAAAAATGGCCAATTTCCAGTCGATTAAAATCAACTGAAACTGGTCAAACATGTTTTCCTTTGCCACGCTCACATATTGATTCGAAAAATTATGAAAATTGGAATCTAGCAATAACTTGACATCACGGATCCAACAAAAGTGGTTTTGTCGAAATCCGAGGTCGTTTGCAAAATTCCCATTTTTAAGGGCCGAAATTCCATAGCGACTATTCTAAAATTTCAACTGGACATATCTTTTTATCCCCGCTATGAAATTTCGATTTTTCGGATTCGTTGGAATGATATTCTCAATTAGATTCTATTATTTTTGGTTTCGCTAAAATCCGGTTTATTTTGCACCCGGTACATTCATTTGAATTCTAAAATCGAATTATCGAACTACCGCGCCATTTTCAATTCCTTTTATAATTATAAATAATTATTATATTCTAACGACGACGTATATAAATATATACGTTCTATTTCTATTCAAAATAAATTTCTTGTCGATATTATTTAAAATAATTCATTTTAAATGTTCAAAATTCATCGAAATTGCCAAAATAAAAATTTTAAATTGGCTCAGATTTTCGGGTTGTTACAGTTTTTCTTTAAATTAAAATATTAATCAATATATTGCATTTTAAGTACATTTTAATTTACCGGGGCCACATACTAACTCCAAAAATTACAGAAAAATTATTTCTAGCTTTGCATTGACGATACGGTCCTAACAAAATTAAATTCATCAAATTTGGAGGCCGTTTGAGAAATGGCTATTTTCCAGTCGATTAAATTTGACTGAAATTGACAAAACACATTTTCCTCTGCCACACTCACACATTGATCCCAAAAATTATGAATTTTGGAATCTAGCAATAATTTGACATCCCGGATCAAACAAAAGTCGTTTCGTTGAAAATGGAGGTCATTTGCAAAATATCCATTTTTAAGGGCCAGAATTCCATAGCGACTATTCTGAATTTTCAACTGGGCATAACTTTTTATTCTCGCCATGAAATTTCAATTTTTCGGATTCGTTGGAAAGATATTCTCAAATAGATTCTAATAATTTTGGTTTCTCTAAAACATGGTTTGTTTTGAATCCTGTACATTCATTTGAAGTTTGAAATCGAATTTTCAAACTACCGCGCCATTTCCAATTCCTTTTATAATTAAAAATAAATATTTATATTCTAACGTCGATTCAAATAAATATATACATTCTAATTCTGTTCAAAATAAATTTCTCGTCATTATTATTTAAAATAATTCATTTTAAATATTCAAAATTCATTAAAATTGCCAAAAAAAAAAATTTTAAATTGGTTTAGATTTTCCGGGTTGTTACAATCTCCCCCACTTAAAATCTTTTCGTCCTCGAAAAGGAACGGAGCTGAAAGTTGTTTTACAAACCAACTCAACTTTCATTATGGCTTAAGTTCATCAACTTTTCAGTTTCTAAGAACTTTTCAAATTTTTCAAAAATTTGGCTAACACCCTAAATTTTCGAAAAATTTCGCCATAACCACCCCTGTACGGGAGCACCGGGAAAATCCCGAAATCGCCATACAGGCCTTCTTATCTCAAAAAGAAAAAGAAACAGCCAATCAGCTCATTAAATCATCAAAAACTCCAATAAATACAATAAACATGTACCTATTTGTCGGGCAAACAATTCTATTCCTCTGCTCTAGCCTCCTTGCTATGACCTGTTCAATGTATATACATGTATATGCATGCAATTTCAAACAACTTTCAATTCAGTTCAACATTTGATATAATTTGGCTAAATTTACCTTTCATGTACATATTAGTTTCAACAATCTCATTAGTTAAACTAATAATCAAACAACACAACCATCAATCAATTAGTTGATTAATGTTTCAAATTCATAATTTATATATATATATATAAATCCATTTTTGATGCCAAGTCACAACAATATATTCTAACTATATTTTGGTTCTCACACCAGCCAATGGAAATATATAGATATCACAATTTCGAAACTCGAACACAAGTGCTGATGATGACATGCCATCATCAGAACCATCTCCGGGCGACTAGAATGTGATTCTATATCTAGCCAGTATATTAAAACTTCGAATAGCCTTTGATCAGACGTATACGCAAAATCTTTATATACTTGATTGTCCAAACTCAATATAAAATAAATAATCAAATATGTATTATTGAATTTTATTTTCAAAACAAAATTTGTTTTCATTTTTAAAAATATACTCTTCACACTCGTTCTAGGATACTACTGATCCCATCTCTAACGAGACATTCTCATTGGATATTTCTAATCCAATTTCTGATGAATTCTTTCATTTGGTTCTAACACGTCTTGTTCTCTGAGCTCTGTAAACCAAAGCTCTGATACCAAACTGACACGACAAGGTCTTTTAATAATTTTTTCAAGGCCCGTACAGTCGATTTCCATAAACGGCCATCGAACTGCACTTACAGCGACCTTTTCCAAATTTGATTTGGACATAATTCCAAATCCAACCGTTAGATTTCAAATCTTTAATATTTGTTAGAAAGCTCTTTTCGATACGAAACAAACGGTTCCGATTTTAGGAGAATCCGACGGTCGGGTCTCCCGTAATGTCCGTTCGAAGTCAATGGTCGAAATTCGCAAACTGCCGCAGGGCGGCGCGTTCTATTCAGACCATTATATTATATATGTAATACATATTTCGTCGATTTCCATTTAAAACGTATTTTATTAATCGTTTTAAATTCGTTTTCAAAGCGATTTCAACTTCGTATTCAATTTCAAATCAAAATTGAATATTCCATATCATTGATATATAAATGATAATATTTTCAAAACATTAGATTTTGAAATCAATTCCTTTTCGATATTCATTATAAAAATGAATAAAATCGATATAAATATCGTTCACGTCAAAATGGCGTTAATCTAATCAATACGGCTACATATATTTAAATATATTCGTGTCCATCCCAAATCGGACATCACAATCAGTTTTTGATTCTTTTCTGAATATTATTTGAAAGTATTCGTTATTTTAAAATAATCGTTATTTTAAAATATTCATTCTTTCTGAACTGAAATCAGACATAGTCAATTACCATATAATTTGATTATATGGATTTCATACAATACATGTGTATAACAACAATGATAAACAATCAACCAACATCTAGAGTGCATTCTACACTGCATAAGCATCAAATATAAATATTTACCGCTTACACAGCTTGTCAACCAATTGATTGACATAAAACTAATTATTGGGATTAGTGTATGTCCAATATCATCCCAATACCCGTGTAGGGTTTCAAACAATCAAACACATGTTTTATTTGTGCAGTTGGGCGATGTGTAAAATTTATCGTCCCAATCAATATCAGTCAAATGTGTGTACATAAACAAATCGTCTGATTTGTAAATGAATATTTATTATTCATATACACGTTAAAAATTATATTTTTAACAATAAAATATTTATTCCTTTCATTTACCCAATAAAAATAATATTTTTATTGTTCTAACATATTTTAGAAAATTTTGGCGGCATAACGGCGCAATATCAAAATCGGGTAATGTCTAGCATTACCCCTCTCCTGATATTGGCTCACGCCATACCCACATAACAATTTTAATCAATTCATTTAACCCAAACGACCAAATTCAACCAAATAATCTAATCAACCAAACAAACAATCAAACAAGTCGTCCATGGTCTGTGGACGACGGGGGAATAGTTTATATATGCAGTCATAAAACAAATAACTGTATAAGAAAATTATAGTGAGGAGTTCTCACCTTTGGGTTCCACTCTGCCATTTCATTTCTGAATTTCATATTTGCCCGCATTTCCAACACAATCTTTTTCACGCTGTTCATAGCAAAAAATTCACATTTTTATTTTAATTCTAAAAATTATATTTTTACTCCGCTAAAAATTATATTTTTAATACTCTACATATGTAAAAATCATATTTTTAATGTCGCTACATTTACATAAAAATCATATTTTTATAACGCTACTACATAGGAAAAAAATCATATTTTTAACACGATGTTTACATTATAAAAATCACATTTTTATATCACTACTACATATATAAAAATCGAATTTTTAGCCAACTGATAATTATTTCTCTGTATGACCATTTTATAAATAACATATATAATCTAAAAATCATATTGTTATCTTTCTAAAAAACATTTCCATGCCATACACTAGTTAAAATCATATTTTTAATCTTGCCAAAAATATTTCCTTCCTACGATAAAAATCATATTTTTAACTAACCAAAAATGATATTTTTACATAACTAAAAATCATAACTTTATGTAATTAAAAATCATAACTTTAAATAAATAAAAATCATAACTTTATATAAATAAAAACCATAACTTTATATATTTCATACGTCAAAAACCATAGAAGCTTTAAAGCGGAGAAAACTCACATATTTTCCATCGCCCGGATTTGCTGTTCTGGTTCCAGAATTTGCAAACGAACTCCAATCTTCACACCAACTTTTTTTCTAGCTTAAACGCGCCATTCCGGACAACTTTCGCCTTCCTTTCGAAAATGTGCCATTTCGCCGGAAATCGCGAAAAGATAGTATTTTGACAGTGTTTGGACAACAGACTTTGGACGCGTTTTCCCGACAGTTCTGCAATCCAAAATAGGACTATCATATACCAAATAGAAGAGAAAATCGTGCTCTTCAAATTTGATACTTTGGAGTTTTGGCCAGAAGCGCACCGTTTGGGAGTTATTGGCGAAATAGGGACAGGGGGTTTTATGCAAAAAAACTGGAATTTGGAGAAAAAGGGATTTTGGTGAAACGGGGCCCACTGTAGTTGCCCGCAAATCCGTACTATCTGAGTTGACCAATAACACCACACGTCCAGCCCAAATTGCACAAAATTACGAATTATTATTTGAAAGAAGTTAGAGGATGAGAAATAGAAAGAAAGAAATATTATAATAGAAGAAAATGAAGATCACAAACTCACAGTGGAACGAATAAAATATATTAAATAACATAAATTTTGAAATACAATTCAGTAACTTTACATACCATCATCAAAGCACAATAGTTATTCCTGCAACAGTTACAAACACCTGTTTGCAGATACAAACATAGTACACAGCGGAATATATGATAGTCTATAACTAACTGGTGAAGCCTCCTACTTCCACCTCTTCCAAGTGAATCTGTAAAATCTCAACTACTTGACTGCCCGTACAAATTTGGGCACCCAATAGTTTGGGGAAAACAAAACAAAATAAACTCTGGGTCAGTCATGGGATTGGTGTGAGTAAACTCCAACCATATGGTTTAACTTCAAAAATCCTTTCGAAAGAAAAGATAATAGTAAGACCGGCCCACACATAAACATGGACGGTTTTTACCATACTATAACCCAAAACACTTTGATAAAAATTCAGTGATATTATAATAATGTCTACATCAAATAAATAGAATCTAGCGGAACGCTTGCATCTCACGCTCCACATACATAGTATAAAATCAAAAACCGCATGGCGCTTATTGGAGATTGGATTTCCAACATGACAAGGTATGGAACCACCTTCCTATGATGTATCTCTAGAGGCGAATACATCTGGGTTCAACAAGAACATCTTGCAACCCGGCCCATACATGACCGACCACTCATTTCGCTTGAGTGTATCGAATGTATATCACCAACGGTTGGGATCAGCAACCGTCTCCCGACTGGGACAGCATCGAATAGAACAAGGAATTAAATGAGTCTCTAGATAGGTGATTATACACCCTAATGGGAGCGACCCACATAGCCATGCCGCCTGTCCGATTTTTGTCATTTCCCGATTGTTGAGGCTTGAGGCTACGCTCACTTGCCATTCATTTATAGCACAATCACTTTGAATGCCACATTGTCAGATCCATTAATCACTAATTGATTTGCACAAATATTCTGGATGTTGTGCTAAGGGAATAAATCCGTTGCAACCATATATATTTATACATACCAATCCATTAGATCATTGGAAATACTTTGTCAGACATTCGTCCATACACGTTCGTTCTGGGACTGAACGAAACCGAAGGCACAATTTCTATTAATAGAAAAATCCCTTGCACTTCACTCCATCTTCGATTATCTTCATATAATCTGATTCGCAATGTTACTACCAATACAGAGTGGTTCACGGATAATAATCCAACCGGTCTCTCCATATTGACAATGATGGTCAAAACTTCGATAGTCTGTGATTTAACTATTGAATAAAAACAAGTGTTCATTCAACATAACAATCAAATCACTGGGCTCTTTAATTAATTATTCATTAATTAAATCTCTTCTCCATTTCCCTATCAATATTTGTTAACTAAATATTTTCAATAACCATATTGGCCCTTTACGCTAGTCGGAAAAACATTTCCGAATATCGCCCTCCTTTATTTTCTGTATTTAGAAAATATATTCTATTTGCAACTGAAAACAATTTCAATCACTTATCACTTTTTCTACTACTTTAATTATACTCAGGAAATATATTTTTTTATATTTCCAAAGTTCCACCACTTGGGATAAACGAATGTTGTGTAAAACAACGTTACAACAACCCAAATTTTTTTATTCAACTAACTCTTTTCAAACACTTCTCTTCGAGGCGGTATTCTGCTATTTATCAATTAAAAATGAAATCAATCAAGTTGGGGTAAATTTATCTCTCAGACCTTAACTGAACACATCCTCAACTTCAAAACGGCAAAACCACTAACCTCGAATATACACACTATAAAACCCAATTTATTCATTTTTAAAACATGTATATGGTTCGCTTTCTATTTTTAATTTAGATTTCCCTTTTTGTTTCCAATACTCTATTTTGATTTCATTTCCTTATCGAATTCTACATATATCGATACATTGATTTATAACTATCAAATTATCTTAAAAATATTCTAACTCCTTAAATTCCCGGAAAAATTCGCCATAACCTCCCCTGCACCGGGAGCTTTAGGATATTTCAAATAGCCTCCCATGGCCCTCACCAATTCAAAAGAAAAAGAAAAAGCCAAGCGGCTTGCCGATACGGCGCATAAAACCTCATATATGAATTTAAAACATGTACCTTTTTGTCGGGCACATAAATTAAAATCTTCATATACTTCATCCCATACCTGTCTAACACATGCTCATCTATTTCTAATCTGTTCCAACTCAATTTGGTCATTTTAACTCAATTCACTAATTTATCCTCTTATTAGCTTCTTTTGCCTATTTTACTTTATATTTGAAAATATCATGTTCAAATATCCTTTGATCTCGCTTCGAAATTAATTTAATTCCATTCCCAACTCAAATTCCATATTCGATTCCGAATATATATCCACCAGTTGAATTTACTTAACCAAAACCCAAATTCGATTCAAAATCTCATTTAACTAAATATACTCCAGATTAGTTAGTTCTATCCAGTAGATAAAAATCTGATTTTTGTCTCAAAAATCATTTCACTTACTTTACTGGAGTTCATATTTATTTTATATCTCCAGTCTAGATTTTTCTAATGGAAATTCGGATTTTTATTTATAAAAATCCTTTTATTTATTTAAATAAACCGTTATGGTTTTAAAATGGTTCTGGCGCTGTTTTTCTGAAAATTTGATTTTGACATAACTCAAAATCTATACGACGAAACCTAGATTTTTCTCCTCCATTAGAAAACTATTATCAAATCAGTCCTGACGTTTCTTGCTTCAAAGAATTCCGACTGCAATTGAGTTCTGTATACTCAATTGAAGTTCGAAACGACAATTTACAAACTGCAGCACTGCGGCGAGTTCGTTTTAATTATATTTATAAATATAAACGTTTAAACTTCGTCTATAATAAATTCCACTTCATTCTGATATATTTTTAATATATCAGATCAATTTTTTCCCAATTCAACATAGTATTTCCGATCTATTTCACTTCTATTTGAATTTCTATATTCAAATTTTCAATTCACTTCTATTTTTCAAATTCTATTTGAATTTCTATTTTCGAATTTCCTTTATTCAAATACCATTTGAATTTCTACGTTCAAATTCTATATTTGAATTTCCTTTATATTCAAATTCTATATTTGAATTCCATTTGAATTTCTATATACAAACTCCATTTGAATTTCTATATTCAAATTCCCTTTGAATTTTCTATTTGAATCCTATATTCAAATTCCGTATTTAAAATTCCATTTGAATTCTCTATTCAAATTCCATAGTTTAAATTCCATTTGAATTCCTCTTATTCAAATTCTATGTTTAAACTCCATTATTTTGAAATCTCTATATTCGAATTTCATTTGGACTCCCTTTCTTCAAATCCATTTGAATTCCTTTGAATCCAAATTCTATTTGAATCCCTTTGAATTCAAATTTCTGTATATTCAAATTCTATTCAAATTCAATATATTCAAGTTCTATTTAAATTCTATATACAAATTCTATTTAAATTTTCTATATACAAATTCTATATTTGAATCTTCTTTGAATTTCTATATTCAAATTCTATATTTAAATTATCTATTCAAATACCTTTTGAATTTCTATATTCAAACTCCATTCAAACTCTATATTCGATTTCTATTTTTAAATTCACATTTGAAATTAAATATTCGAATTATCCAAGTGATAATTTTCCACTTTTCATTTACAAGCACCATCTTGTTTTCTTTTTAAAACAAGTCTCGATTTCAAATTTATTTTTAAATTCAAATTCTATTTTACTAAAATAGAATTCCACTTTCAAATCTCAAATACCCCTTTCCGCGATATTTTAGATATCAACCTTTGGGCCCAGTGAAATTCAAACACCAAAGCATCCAATTATTTATTTTCTAACACATCATATATGGCAGTATATATGCAAGCAAATAAACGAACAGATATTATATTTTTGAAGAATCCAGTTGGATTCCTCCAACCGGTTTTCCTGCATCCACAGACGTTAGTTAGCAGAAATAATACCCATCCTGCTTCGTGGCAGGATATCACGGTATAAAAGGGGATCCACTTATATACGTGGGCGTAGGGTCATCCGCTAATGATACTGCGGGCATCCGCTAATGATACTGCGGGAATCCAACCAATCACCAAACCAATATATATGTAATAGCAAGCCTATATAACTAATATTTTTAAATCAACCAGAAAGCATTTCAAACAAGCATAAAACAATTATTTTTAGCGAATAAAAATAATTCTAAATAAAAGGTGAGTGAGATTTACTCACCTCGATTTGTTTGGCGAATATCCAATTTAATTCCATAACATCGCAGCTACTAATCGACTCAAATGGATTTACTTGTACCTACAATGATTTATTTATTTCAATTTAATGATCAACTATTTATTAAATTAAATTAACAATTATGGATAAGTACTTGTATGTAATTTAAATTTTGTAAAACTTATACCTCGCTCCCCTCGATCAACTACGAAGCAAGTTCAACGATCGTCGATCCATTTCTACAGTAAATCAGCCGAAGTATTTCAATCGGCTCCAAAAACAGACCCAGGCCTTCTTTAACACTTTCTCGAACACCTACTGCCCTTGTTTGTTTGCAAAGAAATTTTGGCTCTACTCCACCCGATATACTGCAGTAGCTTCCTTCCTGACTTCCCAATAAGTAATGCTCCCCTCCCCTTTCAATCTCATGAAAATGCATACCCTAATCTACTGCAAGTTTGTCCCAAAAATCGTGCCTTCCTTAATTAAAAACCCCTGAGACCTTCTGTTGTCTTACACGACTTCGTCTCCCCTTTTTTTCTTGTCGCACACCAATACTTTACCAGCAAATCTAACACCCCAACAAACAGCATCTTCCACCCATTAGTACATCGCAAATCTCCAAACTTACCCAGATCGACACTGGTTTAATCGAACTCCATTCCCCAGTTCCAATCCTGAACATCGCGCCATTAACAACCATCAAATACCCCTCCCCTTTATTGTTGAAACCCCTTTCACAACGTCACCTTCACATTGCTCATTCCAAATCGAACATCACTACATCGCACCACTCCAGATCGACTTAAAACAACAAGATCAAGCTCTACTCCCTGTCGCGTTCACGAAATCGCGATTATCCCTAACCATTAACTCCTCATTGGAAACCCTTCTGCCACTTCCCGAACAAACCAATACCATGACCCTATCTTCTTCCTTCAAATCGCAAGTGCGTCGAGGTCTAGACACTCGCAGTCTTCAATTTGCGGTTTTAATTTCTATTGTATATTTTTTTATTTGGGTGGTTTCCATTTCGCGAACGACAGAGGAAAAGGGAATAAAAGGAACGAAATGGTTTGAGAATGAGGAGTTAAAACTGAAGACCTTGGCCATTTTATAGGCGTGGATATGAGACAGTCGTACTTTCCATTTCAAATCCTGCTTTACTTTGTAATGAAGGTGGAAGACCATTTTATCAGCTCGAAGAAACATTTAGCAGTTTTAGGGTGGCTCGATCAAACATATAGGTCGGCTGAAAGATTTGATTTGATTTGATTTTTTTTATTAATATGATTTGATATAAAGGGATTCTCACTTTATTTTAAACAGATATCGATTTGATTTCGATCTTATCCATTATAAATATCTCGGGGTTCACAGTTAAAAATCGTGAACCGCTATTTTAGCGTACCGACCGTCGTTCCAATGTAATTACACTATTCTGAACTTAACAGAATAGACTATATAATTTAAATTCGACCATATTTAAAAATAACATATTAAATTGATATAATATGATTTAAATTCAAAACAAAAAAAATTCCTTAAAAATAAATTACTATTATTATCATTTATATTCAAATAGAATATATATTGATCATCTGAACCATTTCGATTCAGTTTTACCTTTGAATTGAATTATTTCTGTTCTCGTATTTCGATGATTATCAAAATAAATCGTATTTCGATTATATAATAGATAATCCAATAAAATACCGTTTATATTATAAATTCAATATTTAAAAACCATATTAAATATTTAAAATAAATCTGCCAAAAATCCGGGTCGTTACATTCTTCCCCCCTTAAAATAATTTCGTCCTCGAAATTGCTAAGGTAGGAAAAACGGTACGAACTCATTACTTTTCAAAATCTCCCTTATGTTGAAACTCAACTCTTCTTGTTTCAACAAATTTAATTCCACAAAAACTTTTGGTTTTCTTCCTTTAATTCGAATGATCTACGATCAATCCATTTAACTAGCTTAATTTATATTCCAATTCCAGAATCCAAATCCCACGGTTTTTATTTCAAAACAATATTGAAATTCCATAAATACATACATATATATTTGTCACTATCTCAAATTCAAAACATTTGAATTTCAAACCACTTGTTTTTCTTTCAAACAGATTACATCAAGAACTTTTCTAAGGTAGCCATTCGTCCATTAGAACTCGAAAATGAATACTGATGAAGCTGCAGTCATCATCAGAATTATTTCCCAACAACTAAGTGAGTTCAGTGCTTTATCTATTTCAAAATCCATTCAAATATGATTTTTATTCAAACGGTCTTTTCAAAACAAAGCTATATCCTTTTAATATGTTTCGAAAATATTTTCAAACTTCCCAGGATTTAAATCCCAAATTCTGGTTTGAATTTAATTTCAATTCATCTCATTTGTACATTTCATTCATATACAAATTCTATTTGGTTCTATATAACCATTTCATTTCTTATAATCTCATTTGATTATAATGATATCAATCAACACATCCATAATTTCAGAAAATTATTAGTTTGATATCAAAATAGAATTTTGGGTAAAATAATTTCATTCACCCACTTCAAAACAATATCATGTTCAATCTTCTGTTCAAGTATTTACAAACTCTTATTGACGTCGTGGCGTCCCACAATTCGACCAAAATCCATAAACAACTCAACAGACTAGCCAACACAATATAAAATAGTTTTTATATCAATTTACAAATACGCGCTCTCGTATATATACACACTCCACTCATTCTAGGGTACTGCTGACCCTATCTCTAATGAGCACATGCCACACAAGCCTAGGTATTCGCTCAACCTAAGCTCTGATACCAACTGTAGTGGCCCGCAAATCCGTACTATCTGAGTTGACTAATAACACCACACGTCCAACCCAAATTGCACAGAAATACGAATTATTATTAGAAAGAAGTTAGAGGATGAGAAATATAAAGAAAGATATATTAGAATAGAAGAAAATGAAGATCACAAACTCACAGCGGAACGAATAAAATATATTAAATAACATAACTTTTGAAATACAAATCAGTAACTTTACAGACCATCATCAGAGCACAACAGTTATTCCTGGAACAGTTATAAACACCTGTTTCCAGATACAAACATATTACACAGCGGAATATATGATAGTCTATAACTAACTGGTGAAGCCTCCTGCTTCCAGCTCTTCCAAGTGAATCTGTAAAATCATGACTACTTGACTGCCCGTACAAATTTGGGCACCCAAGAGTTTAGGGAAAACAAAACAAAATAAACTCTGGGTCAGTCATGGGACTGGTGTGAGTAAACTCAAACCATATGGTTTAATTTCAAAAATCCTTTCAAAAGAAATGATAATAGTAAGACCAGCCCACACATAAACATGGACGGTTTTTACCTTACTATAACCCAGAACACTTTGATAAAAATTCAGTGATATTATAATAATGTCTACATCAAATAAATAGAATCTAGCGAAACGCTTGCATCTCACGCTCCACATACATAGTATAAAATCAAAAACCGCATGGCGCTTATTGGAGATTGGATTTCCAACATGACAAGGTATGGAACCACCTTCCGATGATGTATCTCTAGAGGCGAATACATCTGGGTTCAGCAAGAACATCTTGCAACCCGGCCCACACATGACCGACCACTCATTTCGCTTGAGTGTATCAAATGTATATCACCAACGGTTGGGATCAGCAACCATCACCCGACTGGGACAACATCGAATAGAACAAGGAAATAAATGAATATCAAGATAGGTGATTATACACCCTGATGGGAGCGACCCACAAAGCCGTGCTGCCTGCCCGATTTTTGTCATTTCCCGATTGTTGAGGCTTGAGGCTACGCTCACTTGCCATTCATTTATAGCACAATCACTTTGAATGCCTCATTGTCAGATCCGTTAATCACTAATTGATTTGAACAATTATTCTGGATGTTATGCTAAGGGAATAAATCCGTTGCAACCATATATATTTATACATACCAATCCATTAGATCATTGGAAATACTTTGTCAGACATTCGTCCATATACGTTCGTTCTGGGACTGAACGAAACCGAAGGCACAATTTCTATTAATAGAAAAAGCCCTTGCACTTCACTCCATCTTCGATTATCTTCATATAATTTGATTCGCAACACTACTGCGAATACAGAGTGGTTCACAGATAATAATCCAACCGTTCTCTCCATATTGACAACGATGGTCAAAACTTTGATAGTCTGTGATTTAACTATCGAATAAAAACAAGTGTTCATTCAACATATCAATCAAATCACTGGGCTCTTTAATTAATTATTCATTAACTAAATCTCTTCTCCATTTCCCTATCAATATTTGTTAACTAAATATTTTCAATAACCATATTGGCCCTTTACGCTAGTTGGAAAAACATTTCCGAATATCGCCCTCCTTTATTTTCCGTATTTAGACAATATATTCTATTTGCAATTGAAAACAATTTCAATCACTTATCACTTTTCTACTACTTTAATTATACTCAGGAAATATTTATTTTTATATTTCCAAAGTTCCACCACTTGGGATAAACGAATGTTGTGTAAAACATCGTTACAACAACCCAAAATATTTTTATTCAACTAACTCTTTTCAAACACTTCTCTTCGAGGCAGGATTCTGCTATTTATAAATTAAAAATGAAAACAATCAAGTTGGGGTAAATTTACCTCTCAGACCTTAACAGAAAACATCCTCAACTTCAAAATGGCAAATCGAATAACCTCAAATAAACACACTATAAAACCCAATTTATTCATTTTTAAAACATGTATATGGTTCTCTTTCTAATTCTAATTTAGATTTCCCTTTCTGCTTCCAATACTCTATTTTGATTTCATTTCCTTATAGGATTCTACATATATCGATACATTGATTTATAACTAACAAATTATCTAAAAAATATTCTAACTCCTTAAATTCCTGGAAAAATTCGCCATAACCTCCCCTGCACCGGGAGCTTCGGGATATTTCAAATAGCCTCCCATGGCCCTCACCAATTCAAAAGAAAAAGAAAAAGCCAAGCGGCTTGCCGATACGACGCATAAAACCTCATATATGAATTTAAAACATGTACCTTTTTGCCGGGCACATAAATTAAAAATCTTCATATACTTCATCCCATACCTGTCTAACACATGCTCACCTTTTTCTAATCTGCTCCAACTCAATATGGTCATTTTAACTCAATTCACTAATTTATCCTCTTATTAGCTTCTTTTGCCTATTTTACTTTATATTTGAAAATATCATGTTCAAATATCCTTTGATCTCGCTTCTAAATTAATTTAATTCCATTCCCAACTCAAATTCCATATTCGATTCCGAATATATATCCACTAGTTCAATTTACTTAACCAAAACCCAAATTCGATTCAAAATCTCATTTAACTAAATATACTCCAGATTAGTTAGTTCTATCCAGTAGTTAAAAATCTGATTTTTGTCTCAAAAATCATTTCACTTACTTCACTGGAGTTCATATTTATTTTATATCTCCAGTCTGGATTTTTCTAATGGAAATTCGGATTTTTATTTATAAAAATCCTTTTATTTATTTAAATAAACCGTTATGGTTTTAAAATGGTTCTGGCGCTGTTTTTCTGAAAATTTGATTTTGACATAACTCAAAATCTATACGACGAAATCTAGATTTATCTCCTCCATTAGAAAACTATTATCAAATCGACCCTGACGTTTCTTGTTTCAAAGAATTCCGACTGCAATTGAGTTCTGTATACTCAATTGAAGTTCGAAACGATAATTTAAGAACTGCAGCGCTGCGGCGAGTTCGTTTTAATTATATTTATAAATATAAACGTTTAAATTTCTTCTATAATAAATTTCACTTCATTCTGATATATTTTTAATATATCAGATCAATTTTTTCCCAATTCAACATAGTATTTCCGATCTATTTCACTTCTATTTGAGATTCTATATTCAAATTTTCAATTCACTTCTATTTTTCAAATTCTATTTGAATTTCTATATTCGAATTTCCTTTATTCAAATATCATTTGAATTTCTACGTTCAAATTCTATATTTGAATTTCCTTTATATTCAAATTCTATATTTGAATTCCATTTGAATTTCTATATACAGACTCCATTTGAATTTCTATATTCAAATTCCCTTTGAATTTTCTATTTGAATCCTTTATTCAAATTCCATATTTAAAATTCCATTTGAATTCTCTATTCAAATTCCATAGTTTAAATTCCATTTGAATTCCTCTTATTCAAATTCTATGTTTAAACTCCATTATTTTCAAATCTCTATATTTGAATTTCATTTGGACTCCCTTTCTTCAAATCAATTTGAATTCCTTTGAATCCAAATTCTATTTGAATCCCTTTGAATTCAAATTTCTGTATATTCAAATTCTATTCAAATTCAATATATTCAAGTTCTATTCAAATTCTATGTACAGATTCTATTTAAATTTTCTATATACAAATTCTATATTTGAATCTTCTTTGAATTTCTATATTCAAATTCTATATTTAAATTCTCTATTCAAATCCCGTTTGAATTTCTATATTCAAACTCCATTCAAACTCTATATTCGATTTCTATTTTTAAATTCACATTTGAAATTAAATATTCGAATTATCCAAGTGATAATTTTCCACTTTTCATTTACAAGCACCATCTTGTTTTCTTTTTAAAACAAGTCTCGATTTCAAATTTATTTTTAAATTCAAATTCTATTTTTCTAAAATAGAATTCCACTTTTAAATCTCAAATACCCCTTTCCGCGATATTTTAAATATCAACCTTTGGGCCCAGTGAAATTCAAAAACCAAAGCAACCAATTATTTATTTTCTAACACATCATATATGGCAGTATATATGCAAACAAATAAACGAATAGATAATATGTTTTTGATGAATCCAGTTGGATTCCTCCAACCTGTTTTCCTGCATCCACAGACGTTAGTTAGCAGAAATAATACGCATCCTGCTTCGTGGCAGGATATCGCGGTATAAAAGGGGATCCACTTATATACGTGGGCGTAGGGTCATCCTCTAATGATACTGCGGGTATCCGCTAATGATACTGCGGGAATCCAACCAATCACCAAACCAATATATATGTAATAGCAAGCCTATATAACTAATATTTTTAAATTAACCAGAAAGCATTTCAAACAAGCATCAAACAATTATTTTTAAGGAATAAAAATAATTCTAAATAAAAGGTGAGTGAGATTTACTCCCCTCGATTTGTTTGGCGAATATCCAATTTAATTCCATAACATCGCAGCTACTAATCGACTCAAATGGATTTACTTGTACCTACAACGATTTATTTATTTCAATTTAATGATCAACTATTTATTAAATTAAATTAACAATTATGGATAAGTACTTCTATGTAATTTAAATTTTGTAAAACTTATACCTCACTCCCCTCGATCAACTACGAAGCAAGTTCAACGATCGTCGATCCATTTCTACAGGAAATCAGCCGAAGTATTTCAATCGGCTCCAAAAACTGACCTAGGCCTTCTTTAACACTTTCTCGAGCACCTATTGGCCTTGTTTGTTTGCAAAGAAATTTCGGCTCTACTCCACCCGATATACTGCAGTAGCTTCCTTCCTGACTTACCAATACAGTAATGCTCCCCTCCCCTTTCAATCTCATGAAAATGCATACCCTAATCTACTGCAAATTTGTCCCAAAAATCGTGCCTTCCTTAATTAAAAACCCCTGAGACCTACTGTTGTCTTACACAACTTCATATCCCCTTTTTTTCTTGTCGTACACCAATACTTTACCAGCAAATCGAACTCCACCATCTAACACCCCAACAAATAGCGTCTTCCACCCATCAGTACATCGCAAATCTCCAAACTTACCCATATCGACACTGGTTCAATCGAACTCCATTCCCCAGTTCCAATCCTGAACATCGCTCCATTAACAACCATTGAATACCCCTCCCCTTTATTGTCGCAACCCCTTTCTCAACGTCACCTTCACATTGCTTATCCCAAATCGAACATCACTACATCGCACCACTCCAGATCGACTTAAAACAACAGGAGCTCCACTCCCTGTCGCGTTCACGAAATCGCGATTATCCCTAACCACTCACTCCTCATCGGAAACCCTTCTGCCACTTCCCGAACAAACCAATACCATGACCCTATCTTCTTCCTTCAAATCGCAAGTGCGTCGAGGTCTAGACACTCGCAGTCTTCAATTTGCGGCTTTAATTTCTATTGTATATTTTTTTATTTGGGTGGTTTCCATTTCGCGAACGACGGAGGAAAAGGGAATAAAAGGAACGAAATGGTTTGAGAATGAGGAGTTAAAACCGAAGACCTTGGCCATTTTATAGGCGTGGATATGAGACAGTCGTACTTGCCATTTCAAATCCTGCTTTACTTTGTAATGAAGGTGGTAGACCATTTTATCAGCTCGAAGAAACATTTAGCAGTTTTAGGGTGGCTCGATCAAACATATAGGTCGGCTGAAAGATTTGATTTGATTTGATTTTTTTTATTAATATGATTTGATATAAAGAGATTCTCACTTTATTTTAAACAGATATAGATTTGATTTCGATCTTATCCATTATAAATATCTCGGGGTTCACAGTTAAAAATCGTGAACCGCTATTTTAGCGTACCGACCGTCGTTCCAATGTAATTACACTATTCTGAACTTAACAGAATAGATTATATAATTTAAATTAGACCATATTTAAAAATATCATATTAAATTGATATAATATGATTTAAATTCAAAACAAAAAAAATTCCTTAAAAATAAATTACTATTATTATCGTTTATATTCAAATAGAATATATATTGATCATTTGAACCATTTCGATTCAGTTTTACCTTCGAATTGAATTATTTCAATTCTCGTATTTCGATGATTATCAAAATAAATTGTATTTCGATTATTTAATAGATAATCCAATAAAATACCATTTATATTATAAATTCAATATTTAAAAACCATACTAAATATTTAAAATAAATCGGCCAAAAATCAGGGTCGTTGCACCCACGGTCGGAGCTAGGCTGAGAGGGTGGCGTCGCAGGGCCAGATCGGGTGTGGGGAGGTGCAGCAAGGCGGTGGTGGCAGTGGAAGGGTGCGTGGAGGCGGGTTGGGCTAATTTAGGGGTTAAGGTTCTTGAAATAGGAAGAGAGAAAGAAGGACGAGGAAGAGGCGGATGAGAGGAGGAGGAGCGGCGGGTGGTGCGAGGGGGGCGCGGTGGAGTTGAACGACGAGGGGAGGCATGCGTTTTCTTTTTTTTTGAACCGTGAAAGAGAAGTGAGGGAGAGAGAGAAAGAAGGGGGAGGTTATATATTTAATTATTTATTTAATTTAATTCTCCAAAAAGGTTGACATTTTATTCGAACTCCAAAAGAGACATAACGACTGTCGCCCCTAGCTGAATACCTCCATTCCGGACACAATGGAATATGTTCCATAAGCAAATTCTATCATTTTGATCGGTTTTTCTTTAAATTAATATATTAATCAATATATTGCATTTTAACGTACATTTTAATTTACCGGGGCCACATACCGACTCCAAAAATTACAGAAAAATTATTTCTAGCTTTGCATTGACGGTACGGCCCTAACAAAACTAATTTCGTCAAATTTGGATGCCGTTTCAAAAATGTCCATTTTCCAGTCGATTAAATTTGAATGAAATTGACAAAACACGTTTTCTTCTGCCACGCTCACACATTGATCCCAAATATTATGAATTTTGGAATCTATCAATAATTTGACATCCCGGTCCAACAAAAGTGGTTTCTTCGAAAATGGAGGTCGTTTGCAAAATTTCCATTTTTAAGGGCCAGAATTCCATAGCGACTATTCTGAATTTTCAACTGGGCATAACTTTTTATTCCCGCTATGAAATTTCAATTTTCGGATTCGTTGGAAAAATATTCTCAAATAGATTCTAATATTTTTGGTTTCGCTAAAATATGGTTTATTTTGAATCCTGCACATTTATTTGAAATTTGAAATCGAATTTTCAGACTACCGCGCCATTTCCAATTCCTTTATAATTAAAAATAAATATTTATATTCTAACGTCGATTCAAATAAATATACACATTCTAATTCTGTTCAAAATAAATTTATCGTCATTATTATTTAAAATAATTCATTTTAAATATTCAAAATTCATTAAAATTTCCAAAATAAAAATTTTAAATTGGTTCAGATTTTCCGGGTTGTTACACCGACAAACATTCAAACTTTCCGATGAAATTTTCATAGCTGTTACATCTCACTGAACATATTTCAAATTTTAATTTCCCATTCCAAGAAATTATAGAATATTTTCAAAAATGAAAAATTCATTTTAAATTGGAATTTAAATCGTTAGAAATAGCTGGTAATTACACTCTCCCCCACTTAAAACTTTTTGTCCTCGAAAAGGAACGAGACAGGAAAATAGTAATGAAATAATTAATATATATTTAAACTAATGGTTCATATCTATTCTCATATATATATATACTTTGAAATGTATATATAAATCAAAAGTTAAAATATTTTCAAACATTTCAAAATAGTTTTAAGTATTCACTCGACGTCTCAATTGGCAATATATAGCTATCCCACTTTCGAAACCTGAAAATAGATATCGATGATGCCGCGGTCATCACCAGATTAATTTTCTAGCGACTAGAGTGTGACTTTATATCTATCTGGTACATATATGATTTAACATATACGTTGATCAGACGTATACCCAAATCACTAAGTATTCGATAGGCCAATTTTAACGTCTGGTAAATACTCAAACATCTCTCTATATTTAAACATAATATATATCAAATTTCAAATCATATATTTTAAATAATATATATCAAATCATGAAAAAAAATTAGTAAGGAAAATTTATATCTCTCCTCCACTCATTTATTTATTAAGATTCAACCTTAATCTTTAATAAATATACAAACAGTATTATTATTAAATCAAATATATAACAATAATATTCTATACGATACCTAAGTATTTTCAAACTCATGTTATCAATATTAAAAACTTATAAAACTTGTTCAATTCCATAAGTTAACATATAAATACATCACAAATAAAAATCTTTATATGCCAGTTTAAATTTATAAATTCATACATATATATATATATATATATATATATACATAGATTTATAAACAAAATCAGCATATTTAAATCTTATATAAAATATATGGATTATAAAATATAAATGTCAAATTCGTTCGAAGTATTAGTATTTCCAAAGCAAAATTGTGACAACCCCATTTCCCGTACAGACGGAGACAAGGGTAATCTTTGGAATATAACGCAGAAACAGATAATAGCAGAACAGAAATAAATAAATACACCAAATAATGAACAATAGAATATACTTGTAACATCCCGCATTTTTATCGGTTTGAATTTGAATATTTAATCAGTTTAAAAATTGGATTTGTAATATAAGTGGATTTATATATTAATTAAATATGCAACTTTTTTATTTGGAGTATTGTGTACCCTGTATCGGTATTTCGGGGTTTCATAATATAAGTCAAACTACCGGTATTATTGTATTTTTGGGACCGGGACACCTCGTTGAGCACAACTGTACTCTTATTTCTGTCTGTACGTTGATTCCCCAAAGTTCATCGTTAACCACCGCCTTGACAAGACATGTACCTACCCTAAAGCCTAGAGAGCAACATCAAGTAAGGAGAACAACATTATATTAAATCAACTGGACATAATAATTATCAAATGGGTCAATGCCTACCACCCCCAAGATTCACGGCTACCTCATATGTATTTTTCCACGCCCACCCTAATAACATGCAACCTAATATCAGAGCACCCATTCCATCTTTATACTTTCTCTCCCGGAAATCATGGACCCTGAAAATATTTCACTATTATCAGCTATAAAATATATGTATATGCTCAGAAAACCATGTGCATATGTGTATTTTCTTTTCAGTAAGCGAACCCATAACCTACTCTAGCTTGAAATATCCAAACCCATTCCTTCTATCAGATTGAAATACTGTTGTCGTACCATGCACCATACCCTAATACTTTAGGCAGAATAAATCCTACAACTACTTTTTCTCCACCCCTAGATAGCAGGCCACTTCCCTAGTTCATTTCAGACCATACTCTATAACATACGTAACTAGCCTAGCTCCATCTGTACACGTTTCCATCACATCGTATTACCCTACAACCTATACCATTCCCTAAATACTTAACCCTTAAGTCTGTTCTCCTATAAATCCGTGCTGAATCTCGTTCATTTCCCGAGTTGAAATAAAAACTATTTCTACACTAAAAACCTCCATCTCAGATCCAATGGTCGCCGTTAATTTCGAGCTCCAGGATGATATACCATTCGTTCAGCTCGATGTAGCTTTTATTGCTCGGTACAGCAGCACCAGGAAGGCCGCAAGCTGCATGGAGAAGGAAACTTTGGGTGGAAAAGTCGAAATGGATAACATAGGAGACAAGGACATGCTTTGAAGTAATTTGGTGGTTCACGGAAATAGTAGCATGAAGCGACGCGGGGAGGAATTCCTGTACGAGGGAAGAGCAAAACGTGAAAGAATATTACTGCATGTGAGAGGGGAGATGGGTACGTGATGTGCAGGGTTATGGCATTTGAGTACCGTGAGCTAGTAAGAAGGGTTGCATGCGTTTTTATTTGGTGATAATGCATGTCAGTGGGGACGATGAGAAGACACGTGGGTAGGAGATGGAGTTGACAAGCTTGTTGTGAAGAGTGTGGAGGAAAGATGGGAGATTAGAAGACGTGATGATCAAAACGTGAGGAGTAGTGAAGCTTGGAGGGTGGCAAAATCATGCAAAGTGCATGGGTTCAGCACGTGTAAATGATAGGACGATTGGGTTGGTGGGGAAATGCAAAGCAAAAGGAATGGTGGGTTCAGCTATGCGTGTGAGGGACTGGAAGTGTGATGATCCAAAGTGGATGAAGACAAGAAAATAAGGTGTAGAAAGGAAAAGGGCTCGGGGTTTATGTTGGTAACGGACACAGGTTAAGGAACTGTGTGCATGTTTCAAAATAGATACAAGGGAGTACTGTTCGTTTGTTGGGGACGGGCTGAAGATTTCAAGGTGAAGCCCAGCTTTGTTTGTAATGGGCTAAACTTACGAGCCCAAAGAATTCAAAAATGTAGGGAGCAGCAAAATGGCTTCAGTAAGTATAACGTGGTGGCATGTAAAGGCGGACGCTGGAGAGCGCGAAGAGGTGGTGAATGCTGCTAAACAAGTCCCATCATTTGTGGCACTTTTGAGCGGGAATGAATGAGTAGGGGTCGGCTGGGAAGAGTGTGAGCTTTGTACAAAGGAGGTGGACTGATGAACGTTGGGTGGAGCAGTTGGACATACTGTGAAAAGCTAGAACAGAGTGTAATAGAGCGCGAACCGTCGGATCGAAACAAAGTGAGTAAAATCACTAACTCTGATCTATTTTAAAATATTTTAATTATATTTTAATGTTGTTTGAATGTTGTGTGATGGTCGATTAGGTAGATTACAATTAATTTGGTTGAATATTATATACCATTACATATGTACACATCATCGGTTGGACACTGATTCCACCGATTTGAATATCCCCTAGTATGGAGTTAGTGCAAATTGTATTGACTGACATCTGTGGATGCGGAAACCGGGTGGAAGAATCCGACCGGATTCCTCAATATTTGTATGTACTGTTTGTTGTATAGTATTTATATATACGACCTGAATCTAAGTAACATTATTAGGAATTATAGTCTGATAGGCTAGTAAATATTTAGTTTTAAACCAACAAATTATAATAGGATATGTAATCAGTATTTAGTTATAAACTTGATATTGATTTACTAAGAACCTGACTTAGAAACAGAGTTTATCAAATGAAATGTGAATATGGCAGCGTATTGCAGTAGTTATAAAAGAGAATGTAGCAGCGTATTGCATTAGTTATAAAGGAAAAGATAGCAGCATTAGTTAAAATATAAAGGTTTTAAAGTAAGTCGATAAATTATAATGTTTTAAAAAGATATACTGAGCATGATAAGGAAGGTGATATAATTTTAAAGAAATTAGAACCCGTTGTATGTTGGTTGAGTTGAGTAACTTTCGAGGCGTCAATCTGATGTTGGTTTCGGCCTTCGGGGTTGATACTTAGAAATTTATTCACTTACCGATTTATAATGAGTAACTAATAGAGTAGAAATGAAGGGAAGTAAGGAAGAGTTTATAGAAATATGGGAAACTAGAAAGTTAGTATTAAATAAAAGGGCCAGTGTTTGTGAATGGATGTTTGTTTTTACTTCGATAGTTAAATAACCGACTATCGAAGTGTTTTGACCATCGTGTCAATACGGAGAGACCGGTTGGATTTATTATCCGAAAACCACTCCGTATAGTCATAAGCGCTGCGAATTATATTTAAGTCAAATGGAAGACGGAGTTAAACGCAAGGGTCATCCAGTTCCAGAAAAGATGCTATCTGTTTGTCCAGTTCCAGGACAACTTGTATGGACGAGTGTCTGACAGAGTATTTCCAACGGTCATGCCGTTGATTTTATGAATATACCAAGTTGGTGGGGAGAAGGTAACTTCTCTTTATTCTACACCCAGTGTTCATTTGTGTAATCAATATGTGATTACGGATTTGATGATGTGACATTCAAAGTGAATGGTGATCAGATGTTCTGAAGATAGACGTAGCCTCTAGCCTCACAACCTGAAGTAACAAAAGTTGGGCTAGGCAGCATGGCTAGTTGGGTCATCCCCGAGCAGGGTGTATTGTCACTGATAAAGAGAAAATTAATATTTAAACTTCTTTTCGATTCTATATCTTCGGATTGACGGTTGGATGGCCTGCAACCGTGGTGGCAATATATTCGCGACACTCAAGCTAAATGAGTGAGCGGTCATGTGTGGCCGGGTTGCAAGACGTTCTTGTTGAACCCTGAGTGTATCCCCTCTAGAGTACACTATTCAGAAGGTGCTCCCATACCTTGTCTGTTGAAATCCATTCTCCAATAAGCGCCCTACGGTTTATGATTTTACACTATATTTATGTGGAACGTGAGATGCAAGCGTTCTGCTACTTGTATAATTATTTGTTTAGACACTATCATAATATCACCGAAGTTTGATATAAAAATATGTTGGGTTATAGTAAGGTAAAAACCGTCCATGTTTATGTGTGGGCTGGTTTTACTATTATCTTCTTGTTTTGAAAAGGATTTTCAAAGTTAAACAGTATGGTTGGAATTTACTCACACCAGTCCCATGACTGACCCAGAGTTTATTTTGTTTGTTTCCCTAAACTCTTGGGTGCCCAAATTTGTACGGGCAGTCAAGTGTTTCAGGATTTGCAGATTCACTTGGAGGAGTTCAAAAGCAGGAAGCTTCACCATTAGTTATGTAGAGTTATTTCCGCTGTGATATGATGTATTGTACTCTGATATGGTATGTATATATACAACTCAGATTTGTATTTCAAGCTTGTATATATAAAGATTTTTATTCCGCTGTGAGATTCGTGTTTACTCTGATTATGTTCAGTGTCTTCTTCTTCTTCTATTCTATTAGTTCTATCTTATCTTTCTCATCCTCTAAATTCTTCTACTAATGTCCTGGTATTTTCGATGCTCGAAAAATTTACAGTGAATTTATGTTGATTTTCTGGGTCGAAAATCCCATCCATTACAATATTGGATAAATGTAATCATCAGAGTTACACAGTATACAGGATCATACTTAGTACAAATACAGTTCAGCTATACATATATGTCTACACGGAAAACAAACATAATCTACAATAGGAGCTGAACAGCATAAAAAGAGATAAATAATAGAATCCATCATCAGCTCTAGCTATCCAGAAAGAGCCAGCTAAACCTGAATACAAGGCTGCCCATGTAGAAAAAGGGGCACCCGAGTTTGAAAGTGAAACAAACTACGAGTCAATCATGGGACTGGTATGAGAAATCTACTTAACACATTTATAATATGGCTAATCACAGGACCACGCCACTTTCGTGGAACGGGTTTACTCCATTGAATTGCCAGTGCTTTAAAAACAAATCTTTCTTTTAAACATCGCAATGCTTTTTATAAAAATGAAGCCATTATAAGACTCAGTTCCCATCACACAATGCAACGCAAACCGGAGGATAGAGTTTTACCTTATAATGGCCAAAATATGCTTGATACGAGTAAAACAAAAGCATTTGATATTACTACTAGTGTTTATAGGTTTCAAAAACAATTTCGAATCATAACTATCAATCATAGACGGCATTAATGCCCCATACCACTATGTCGCCATATATAGGTATACAATCAAAACCGCACAGTCACGTATTTGGAAATTGGATTTCCGTCATGAACCAAGGCAAAAGATAGTCCTTACCAACTTCGACACGCTCTAGCCCGTGTTTCAGGACCCAGACACAGGTGGGCCCTTGGATCGTCAGGGCCGGTCCACCGATATGGATTAAAATTCCTAAACACTGCGTTTCCCCACCCTTTGGGGTGTAAATGAGCCAACGAATGACTCCATCGAACCCGGATCGTCCGATCCAACCGAGCCGCCTCGCAACAGTAACAACCACATAAGTCAAACTCGTCAGGGCGTGTAAAACCACTAACGCCACTTCTAACTAGAAAGAAACGCAGGCCCTCCCTGATGTCCTCTCCCGTTTCTGGTTCATACCGGGGTGTGAGGCTCGCGAATTCACGTTATACACAAAGCGACGCCACACAGGCTGTGCTTTGATCATTACCACAAGACTTTGCTTTTCAACAGAATCCCTGATCACTGCATCTTAGCATGCCACACAGGCAATTCACACCGTGCAACCGATGGCTATCGATCACACAGAATATATTCCAATGTCAGACACACTGTCCATTTGCAAGTCCATTCTGGGTCTGAACGAAACCGGAGGCACTATATACCTCGCAAACCCATCGATCACCACGTACGTTTGGACGATCACCACTCATTATCCATATTTCGGGATGCCTCCCAATCAGGACCTCGGTTACCATCCAAACGAGGTGAAGATCTCCCGTCTTCGACCACCGTCTTCATCTTCGATTTCTTATCGTCGATTCAGTTATTCAGAATGGGATAAACCCGGTCTTCTTGAGCAACTCGCGTATATAATAAACAAGTACAACACTAACATACACACGCATCATTTCAATTCATTAGTCACTAACCGTCAATCAGTAAGAGAACGATTTCCCAAATATTAACCCCGAAGGCCGAAACCAACATCAGATCAACACCCAGGAAACCATTCGACTTAGCCAACCTTCAGTTAATTTCTAAATTTCACATCCATATCGTTTATAATATTTTATAACGATTTATCGCTATTTTTATTTATTTTAAAATATCCAATTTATTCAAAACGACGCTTCGGGCCATAACGCGACCGTGGCGCTGTTTTTCTTTAGATTTGATTTACACATATCTGAAAATCTAACCGTTGGATCTTCACAAAATTTATATCATTAGAAAGATTTTTTCAAAACGAATCCAACGGTTCCAGTTTTGGGAAAATCCGACGGTCGGATCTCCCGGTATAATCGTTTGAAGTTTCGATTTCAAAATACGAACTGCAGCGTCGTTATTCGATTAAATATAATTATATATATATATATAATCGATTCTGCCGCAGTTTTTCTTCAGATTTCAATTAAACATTCCAGACAAACCAACTGTTGGATTTTTACAAAGTTGGTGCCGTTGGAAAGATATTTCCAAAGCGAACCCAACGGTTGCGATTTCAGGAAAATTCGATGGTCGTATCTCCCATACTAATCGTTTGAAATCACGGTTTCAAAATACGAACTGCAGCGTCGTTTTTCGATATATTTCAATTCTATTTAAATATATATATCGATTCTTCGATTTCAAAACCATACGAATTTCATACTTTTGATAAAAATGATATTTTTATCAAACTGTCTTCTATTTCAACACTTCACTATATTTAACAACTCATGTATATAATAAAAATGTGATTTTTATTGTAAACCAATTCATTTCAAAACACTATTATTTTATATAGTTCATATAGGTAATAAAAATAGGATATTTATTATAAAACAATTTCTTTCAAAACAAGATTATTTCATGTAGTTCATATAAATCATAAAAATGTGATTTTTATTATAAAACAATTTATTTCAAAACATGAATACCATTCAACACATGAATTTCAATTCAATGAATGAATATCGATTCAACACATGAAGGTTTTCTATAGTTTATATATATAGATAAAAATGTGATTTTTATATTTAAAACACGAATACCATTCAACACATGAATTTCAATTCAACGAATGAATATCGATTCAACACATGAAGGTTTTCTATAATTTATATATATAGATAAAAATGTGATTTTTATATTTAAAACACGAATACCATTCAACACATGAATTTCAATTCAACGAATGAATATCGATTCAACACATGAAGGTTTTCTATAGTTCAAATATATAGATAAAAATGTGATTTTTATATTTAAAACACGAATACCATTCAACACATGAATTTCTATCCAACGAATGAATATCGACTCAACACATGAAGGCTTTCTATTCAAGAAATAAATAAAGTTTCAATAAATGAAAATAATTCAAACACATGAATATTATTCAAAATTTCGGCAGCATAATGGCAGGGTAGTTAAAACTGGGACCGTCCCTAGTACGGCTCCTCGCTCTACCATAAAACCTCGCGGTTTTTGACAATGGGGAATCATGCATCTAGTTCGCACGCAGGCGGCATGTATATATTTATTTCATTTCCACAAACTAATCCTATGTGGTTTCAACCAAATATTTCTCAACCACAAACGGGTATTTTTCAACCACAATCAATCAATATCAACCACAAACAATTCCAATCAACCATTCGCTATCAATCAATTTTCACACCAATCACAACCAATAAATATCGTCCATGGTTTGTGGACGAGGGGCGTGTATATATATATATATATAGCATTTCACTTCTATTTCAACACATATATAATTTTTACAACGCATATATAACTTATACATCGAACGTACAACTTATACAACACTTATACAAGAGGTGTACCACGCTTATATAACTCATTCATCGACTATTTAATTTATACGTCGTCGTTTTCCATATCGTTTATAAATTAGAAAGCTCACGTTGGGTTCCACTCCACCAAAAATAGCAGAAGGCTCAGAAAAATATGCGGTCTCTTCTAGAATGTAGAATACGTCCTCACGGTCATGATGTTTCCTGTTTCATCGAATTTCGTCAAGAAACGAAAAAGATATGATTTTTCAAAGTTTGCAACGGTTTAAAGGTGTTAAAACAGTTGAAAATAAAAAAGCCGTTACCTTCAATAAAACGTTCAAAACTAGGTTTGATTTTTTCGATCAATCCGTGCAATGGTTCCACGATCGGGTTGCGCAGGGTCGAAGGTCTTCGAATGGCACGCCAGGTGGTGGGGACTGCGTCAGGTGCGACGGCGGTAGGTGGTGGCAGCGGGGCTTTGAACGTCACAACTTTGGGGCATCGGTCCGTGCGATTCAGGCGATGATACGGGGTGCAACAGGTATGGATTCGAAGATCTCTCCGAGCTCTACAAATTCCTCAACAGGAGGAAGGTGTAATTTTTCTTGTAGGAGGAGGAAAGGAGGAGAGAAGGAAGAAAGGGGTAGCCGCCGTCGAATCGGGGAGAGAGAAAAGTAATTTTTTTTATAAAAATCTGATTGGTCGGGAGGTTTTATAAGGAGTTTTCTGACACGACCTCCAATCCAAACCCAACGACTGTCGTCCCTAGCGTTTTTCCCTGATTCCGAACACAATGGGATATGTTTCGTAGGCCCATTCGACTGATTCAGTCAGTTTTCATTCAATTTAAAATATATAACATTCAATATTCGATTTGAACGTACATTTCAATTTGCCAAGGCCACAAACTGAGTCGAAAAATTCCAGAAAAATAAATCTAGCTATGTTTTGATGATACGGTCCCAACAAAACTAGTTTCGTCGAATTCTGATACCGTTTGCAAAAAGGCCCATTTCTGGTCGATCCAATTTAACTGTAATTGACCAAAACACGTTTTCCTTTGCCACGCTCACATACTAGCTTCAAAAATTATGAAATTTGAAACCTAGCAATAACTTCACATCCTGGATCCAACAAAAGTGGTTTCGTCGAATTCCGAGGTCGTTTGCAAAATGGCCAATTTCACGGGCTATATAAATTCCATAGCGACCTTTCTGAAAATTCATTTGGCCATAACTTTTGCTTTCCGCTATGAAACTTCGATTTTTGAGATTCGTTAGAATGGTATTCACTAACAGATTTAAATATTTTTGGTTTCACTCAAATCCGTTTTGTTTTGCACCCGGTACAGTCCGACAAAGTTTAAATTCAAATTTTGAAACTACCACGCCATTTCAGGCCTTGTTTATAATTAGAATTAATTATATTCGTTTTCAAATGTTGATTCAAACTCACTTTTCATTGCTATTATTTAAAATATTTATTTTAAATATTTAAAATCCATTATTTTAGCCAATTTAAAAAATTTAAATTGGTTCAGATTTTCTGGGTCGTTACAATCTCCCTCACTTAAAAAAAAAATTCCCCGAAAAGGAACAAAGTCGAAAGTGGTTTGATTAGTCAACTCTACATTCGATCTGGCTTCCATTCTCCAACTTTTCAGTTTCTGAGAATTTTCAAATTCTTCAAAAATTTGGCTAACACCCGGAATTTTCGAAAAATTTCGCCATAACCTCCTTTGTACGGGGAGAGGTTTGGAAATTTATTGGGCCGTATTAGGTACCCAATAAATCCTAATAAGCACACACATATTTATAGTGATATATTCTGGTGTTTACAGGGGAGCGTGTATAGATAATAACTCCAGAGAATAAATTCTCGTCACCCTGTCAAAGCCTAAGGGAGTGTGTATTTTAAATGCTCCAGAGGATAAATCCTCGTCACCTCGTCCCGTGTGGGAAATAAATAGTCCATGTGCTGTATCTAATAACTAGAGAGACGTGATTATTGTCAACTCCAGACCCGTGTGGGGTTTTTATTAATCTGGAAATTTATCGTTACAATTTAAATAGTCCATATCAGTCATCAGTTTAACCTGTAAAATATAGTCATCGCCATACAAGCATCTCGCTCGTATGGTAAATCTTCCACCTCGTCACACATGCTCCAAATGCTTATGTGGTATATGATGTAGTATGCCTATCTTCAGAAGTACGCCATGTAATGTAGTTCAAAATTAATTGTTATTATCCTATGGCGATGTTTATTATTACACACAGAATAACCAGCACTCCGCATCCAATGGTATTCACAGGAGTTGATATAATAATATTTCGCATCCAACTCATTAAGGTTTACCTATTTGTCAGGCACGCAAATAAAATCTTTACTCAACAACAAATCCATTTACCTGTTCAAACATATATAATGCGCAAGTATATATTTCTATCTATTTTCTAATCAGATCAATGGGTGATATAATCGAATAAATTCTACCATTCATTCTATTATTGATTAAATTAACTATCGTTCTAATAATTTTAATTAATCAAATCTACTATCACACAAAAAAACAACAATCAAATTGTTTTTAACTTTTCAAAAATATACTATCAATTTCTATACTCTTTTAAAATCATTCAGACTATAGAATTAAAAGTGCACATCCATGGAAAGAAAATAATCAGCAAAGTAGAGAACTAATTGGTAATGCGAAGTATGGTAAATGTACCTTGCAACGGAGTCAATCAGAGATATCCACTCGGCATCTAGGATAGGCTTTCTGAATGCTCTCCTCAGTTTCCCAAGTACAATCTCATGGATCTCCACTCCATTGCACTTTGACTATGTGAACCTTCTTGTTCCTCAGCTCTTTAGTTTCTTTGCTGATGATCTTTAGCGGCTCTCTTCTCACAGCTAATTCAGGGGTAATTTCAATATCCTGTTGCGCTGCTTCTTCCACGATCAAGTCTGGATCATGAACGTGCTTTCGAAGTTGAGATATGTGAAATACATCATGAACTCCAGGCAACCAATCAGGAAGTTTAACCCTATACACGAGAGTTCCGATCCGTTCCAGAATAGGAAACGGACCAATGAATCTGGGCGCTAACTTTCCAGTTTTACCGAACCGGATAACTCCTCTCGTCGGCGATACTTTCAAATATACATAGTCGCCAACAACAAAGGATATATCTCTTCTTCTCCTATCGGCATAACTCTTTTGTCGGCTTTGAGCGGCGAGTAATTGCTTCTTAATAAAATCGACTTTGTCGGCAGCTTCTCGGATCATATCAGGCCCCAACACAAGTCTATTACCGGGTTCGACCCAACAAGCAGGAGATCGGCACGGTCTACCATATAATGCTTCGAATGGCGACATTGTCAGGCTCGCCTGGTAGTTGTTATTATATGAGAATTAAGCCAAATGCAGATGGTCTTCCCATGATCCACCGAAATCTAGAACACAAGCCCGTAATAGATCTTCTAAAATACGATTCACCCTCTCAGTCTGACCGTCTGTCTGAGGATGATAAGCGGTGCTCAAGTTCAACTTCGTTCCCAGCTCGACTTGAAATGCCTCCCAGAATTTGCTAGTGAATATTGTGTCTCTATCACTGACTATACTGAGCGGCACGCCATGTAGTCTAACTATTTCCTTGAAATATATCTGCGCCATACTCTGAGCAGTTCTGTTTGATCTGACAGGTATGAAATGGGCGGTCTTCGTGAAGCGATCTACGATCACCCAAATACTGTCATTCCCTTTTCTGGTTCTGGGCAGACCATTAATGAAATCCATAGAAATATGTTCCCACTTCCAATCAGGAACGTCTAGCGGTTGTAACAATCCAGCCAGTTTCTATTGGTCGCTCTTGACTAGCTGGCAAGTAGGGCATCGACTAACATATATTGAAACGTCCCTTTTCATAGCCTTCCACCAGAATGTTCGCTTGAGATCATTGTACATTTTGGCCACACCAGGATGGATACACAGCTTGGACTTGTGACACTCGTCTAACACTTCCCTTTTGAGCTCGGGGATGCCAGGAACACAAATCCTTCCTTTCAATCTCAGGATCCCGTCGTCATCTATTTGAAAACACGAGGGTTCGCCTTTCTGAATCCTTTTGATCATATCCTTAGTAAAGTTATCCTCCTTCTGAAGAATAGATATTTTGTCAACCAAGGAAGTCGTAATAATAAAGCTGGCGATCATTACATTCTTTCGGCTCAGTGCATCGGCCACGACATTGGCTTTCCCTGGAGTATATAGAATCTCAAAATCATATGCTGCAAGGAACTCTAGCCAACGTTGCTGCCTCAAATTCAGGTCTTTCTGAGTGAACAGATACTTTAACGACTGATGGTCTGTATACAGCTCGAATTTCTCACCCAGAAGATAGTGTCTCCAGATTTTCAAAGAGAATACTATAGCCAATAACTCAAGATCATGAGTTACGTAGTTCTTTTCGTGCGGTTTTAACTGACGGCTAGCATACGCAATCACTTGACCTCGTTGCATTAACACTACTCCCAGGCCTTCTCTAGAAGCGTCAGTCCAGACTTTCAAATCCTCATTGCCATCTATTATTGTTAACACTGGAGCAGTTGTCAGTTTCAGCTTCAGCTCTTGGAAAGCTTCCTCACATACCAGAGTCCAATTGAATATCGAAGGTTTCTTCGTCAGTTTCGTTAAAGAAATAGATGTCTTCGTGAAATCCTTAATGAATTTCCGATAAAAACTGGCTAACCCAAGAAAACTTCTAACTTCTGTTGGCGTACGAGGCTGTTCCCAATTCTGAATAGCAGCGATTTTACTGGGATCCACTGCAATTCCTTCTTTTGACAATACGTGGCCAAGAAATTTGACTTCTTCTTGCCATAATATACATTTGGAAAACTTTGCTTTCAACACATTCTTTCTGAGAATTTCTAACACCTGTTCCAAATGTTTTTCGTGCTCGCTTTCTGACTTAGAGAAGATAAGGATTTCATCAATGAGAACCAGAACAAATTTATTCAATACTCCTCTGAATACTCTGTTCATTAAATCGACGAAATAGGCTGGAGCGTTACATAAGCCGAATGGCATTACTAACCACTCGTAGAATAAGTCTGGACCTCTGAATGTGGTCAAAGGAACACACTCCTCGGCGATACGAAGCTGATGGAAACCTGTAGCTAGGTCCATTCGTGAAAATACTTGTGCGCCATTTAATCGATCCAACAAATCATCAATCCGCGACAATGGATATTTGTTCTTTATCGTCTGCTTGTTCAAATCACGATAATTCACACATAGTCGTGGAGTACCGTCTGATTTTGGGACAAACACTACTGTTGCTCCCCAATCTGAGAAACTAGGCCTGATCAGACCCTTCCATACGAGCTGCCGTGTTTGATTGTCAAGTTCTTCTTTCTCCTTCAAGGACATTCTTCGAATAGCGTGAACTACCAGCCTTGCATTCGGAATTAAAGCAATTTTGAAATCAATCCCTCTTTGCGGAGGTAAGCGAACAACTTCTTCGAACACATCCGCATAGTTCTTGACGACATGAATATCTTTTATGAGGTCCGGAATATTCTCTGTAACTTCAGGGATATTTTCTGTTTGGGCTGGAGAAACATCGAGAGCTGCCCAGAAGTCTTTTCTATTAGATTTCTGACCTTCACACGGTATGGTTATATAATTCCCTGATTTAATCTTAGCCCTAACAACTCTCTCGGTGCATCTAACCTCTGTTTCATATTTGGTTAGCCAATCCAATCCCAGAATAAGATCGAATTCATTAAAATTCATGAAGACAGAGATAGTGGGGAATTTATAGCAGGAAAAAGAGACAGGCACCCCCACAAACCCAACTGAGACCGATGGAACCCCCAACTGGATTTTGGACAGTTATTGGTTCTTTGAGCTTCTTCAGTTTCAAATCCAACTTCTTGACTGCACTCTTTGCAATAAAGCTTCGTGACACGCCAGTATCAAATAGTACTTTAACTGGAATGTTCTTGACATTGAGCGTGCCTTCTAAAAAATCAGCCCTTTCTTGACTAGCTGAGGGCTCAGAAGTTTCTGCTACTTCATTTATATGTACCGCTTCAGATTCTTTCTTTAATAGCTGGCAATTCTTCTCAAGATGACCAACATGATGGCACTTCCGTCATTTCCTACCTTCTCGAGACTTCCCACCAGGTTTGAATCCACCCTTGCTTCGTTTCTTTAAGGGCCCGCAATTTATCGACAAATGCCCCTTTTGATGGCAGTTATTGCATACGGCGGTCGTTATGGGTTCTTTCTCAGCTCTGGCCCTTTTCCTCTTGGCACTGGGCTTCTTATTGACCTCAGACCTCGTACTGGCTTCAGGAATATCAGTTTCCGACTCTTCTTTGTCACTAGAACAGACTTCTTCTTCGTCGCGCAACATTCCTTTCTTATGGAGATCTTCATACTGATAAGCCATGTATATCATTTCTGAAAAAGGAAGCTTCACATTCCTCATAACACTATTCTGATATCTCCTTTGCAGGCCATGAATAAATCTCAAATTCCTCCTCTATGGATCTTGAATCAGATGAGGAGCAAAGTGAGCAAGTTCGTTGAATTTCTTATGATATTCTGGGATGGTCATATCACCTTGTATCAGATAAGAAAATTCATCACATAATCGCTCCGTCGCTTCAGGAGGAGTAAATCTTTCTAGGAAAATGTCTTTGAACCTGTCCCAGGTGATATCACCTTCTGGATTATCTTTGATGATTGTTTCCCACCAGATTAAAGCTTCTTCTTTGAGCGCCCAAGATGCTACTAATCTTTTCTGATCATCTCTCCACTAGAAACGCTCAAATATTCTTTCTGCAGAGCTCACCCAAGCTTGAGTGTGAATAATAGATTCATTGCCCGAGAATTGTGCTCCTCCCAGATTTCGATATCTCTTAAATAGAGCCTCTAGATTTGGTTCTGCATTTCTTCTGTTTCTGACACTCATTTTCTAGTACTTCTGCAAACAGCAGATCAAGTGTCAGGTCACAGAAAAGATAATTTAAAACATAGAAACATATACTTCAAATGTAAATGTGTCTAGTGGGGTGTATTTCATTCTGCTTTACTCATACTAGGATATTACTGATCCTATCTGTATAGAGTTACCCATCCTAGAACACTACTGGTTCTATTTCTGACGAGTTCGTTAATATGTTATATTCCAGCACTAAGCTTAACCAATGCTCTGATACCACGTTGTGACGACCCCATTTCTCGTACAGACGGAGACAAGGGTAATCTTTGGAATATAACGCAGAAACAGATAATAGCAGAACAGAAACATATAAATACACCAGATAATGAACAATAGAATATACTGGATAAATGTAATCATCAGAGTTACACAGTATACAGAATCATACTTAGTACAAATACAGTTCAGCTATACATATATGTCTAAACCGGAAAATAAACATAATGTACAATAGGAGTTGAACAGCATAAAAAGAGATAAATAATAGAATCCATCTTCACCTTCAGCTATCCAGAAAGAGTTAGCTAAACCTAAATACAAGGCTGCCCGTGTAGAAAAAGGGGCATCCGAGTTTGAAAGTGAAACAAACTACGAGTCAGTCATGGGACTGGTATGTGAAATCTACTCAACACATTTATAATATGGCTAATCACAGGACCACGCCACTTTCGTGGAACGGGTTTACTCCATTGGATTGCCAGTGCTTTAAAAACAAATCTTTCTTTTAAACATCGCAATGCTTTTTATAAAAATGAAGCCATTATAAGACTCAGTTCCCATAACACAATGCAACGCAAACCGGAGGATAGAGTTTTACCTTATAATGGCCAAAATATGCTTGATACGAATAAAACAAAAGCATTTGATATTACTACTAGTGTTTATACGTTTCAAAAACAATTTCGAATCATAACTATCAATCATAGACGGCATTAAAGCCCCATACCACTATGTCACCATATATAGGTATACAATAAAAACCGCACAGTCACGTATTTGGAAATTGGATTTCCATCATGAACCAAGGCAAAAGATAGTCCTTACCGACTTCGAGACGCTCTAGCCCGTGTCTCAGGACCCAGACATAGGTGGGCCCTTGGATCGTCAGGGCCGGTCCACCGATGTGGATTAAAATTCCTGAACACTGCGTTTCCCCACCCTTTGGGGTTTAAATGAGCCAACGAATGACTCCATCGTACCCGGATCGTCCGATCCAACTAAGGCGCCTCGCAACAGTAACAACCACATAAGTCAAACTCGTCAGGGCGTGTAAAACCACTGACGCCACTTCTAACTAGAAAGAAATGCAGGCCCTCCCTGATGTCCTCTCCCGTTTCTGGTTCATACCGGGGTGTGAGGCTCGCGAATTCACGTTATACACAAAGCGACGCCACACAGGCGGTGCTTTGATCATCACCACAAGACTTTAATTTTCAATAGAAGCCCTGATCACTACATCTTAGCATGCCACATAGGCAATTCACACCGTGCAACTATGGGCTATCAATCACACAGAATAAATTCCAATGTCAGACACACTGTCCATTTGCAAGTCCGTTCTGGGTCTGAACAAAACCGGAGGCACTATATACCTCGCAAACCCATCGATCACCACGTACGTCTGGACGATCACCACTTATTATCCATATTTCGGGATGCCTCCAAATCAGGACCTCGGTTACCATCCAAACGAGGTGAAGATCTCTGGTCTTCAACCACCGTCTTCATCTTCGATTTCTTATCGTCGATTCAGTTATTCAGAATGGGATAAACCCGGTCTTTTTGAGCAACTCGCGTATATAATAAACAAGTAAAACACTAACATACACACGCATCATTTCAATTCATTAGTCACTAACCGTCAATCAGTAAGAGAACGATTTCCCAAATATTAACCCCGAAGGCCGAAACCAACATCAGATCAACACCCAGGAAACCATTCGACTTAGCCAACCTTCAGTTAATTTCGAAATTTCACATCCATATCGTTTATAATATTTTATAACGATTTGTCGCTATTTTTATTTATTTTAAAATAGCCAATTTATTCAAAACGACGCTTCGGGCCATAACGCGACCGTGGCGCTGTTTTTCTTTAGATTTGATTTACACATATCTGAAAATATAACCGTTGGATCTTCACAAAATTTATATCATTAGAAATATTTTTTCAAAACGAATCCAACGGTTCCAGTTTCGGGAAAATCCGACGGTCGGATCTCCCGGTATAATCGTTTGAAGTTTCGATTTCAAAATACGAACTGCAGCGTCGTTATTCGATTAAATATAATTATATATATATATATATATAATCGATTCTGGCGCAGTTTTTCTTCAGATTTCAATTAAACATTCCAGACAAACCAACTGTTGGATTTTTACAAAGTTGGTGCCGTTGGAAAGATATTTCCAAAGCGAACCCAACGGTTGCGATTTCAGGAAAATCCGATGGTCGGATCTCCCATACTAATCGTTTGAAATCACGGTTTCAAAATACGAACTGCAGCGTCGTTTTTCGATATATTTCAATTCTATTTATATATATATATATATATATATATCGATTCTTCGATTTTAAAACCATACGAATTTCATACTTTTGATAAAAATGATATTTTTATCAAACTGTCTTCTATTTCAACGCTTCACTATATTTAACAACTCATGTATATAATAAAAATGTGATTTTTATTGTAAACCAATTCATTTCAAAACACTATTATTTTATATAGTTCATATAGGTAATAAAAATAGGATATTTATTATAAAACAATTTCTTTCAAAACAAGATTATTTCATGTAGTTCATATTAATGATAAAAATGTGATTTTTATTATAAAACAATTTATTTCAAAACATGAATACCATTCAACACATGAATTTCAATTCAATGAATGAATATCGATTCAACACATGAAGGTTTTCTATAGTTTATATATATAGATAAAAATGTGATTTTTATATTTAAAACACGAATACCATTCAACACATGAATTTCAATTCAACGAATGAATATCGATTCAACACATGAAGGTTTTCTATAATTTATATATATAGAGAAAAATGTGATTTTTATATTTAAAACACGAATACCATTCAACACATGAATTTCAATTCAACGAATGAATATCGATTCAACACATGAAGGTTTTCTATAGTTCAAATATATAGATAAAAATGTGATTTTTATATTTAAAACACGAATACCATTCAACACATGAATTTCTATCCAACGAATGAATATCGACTCAACACATGAAGGCTTTCTATTCAAGAAATAAATAAAGTTTCAACAAATGAAAATAATTCAAACACATGAATATTATTCAAAATTTCGGCAGCATAATGGCAGGGTAGTTAAAACTGGGACCGTCCCTAGTACGGCTCCTCGCTCTACCATAAAACCTCGCGGTTTTTGACAATGGGGAATCATGCATCTAGTTCGCACGCAGGCGGCATGTATATATTTATTTCATTTCCACAAACTAATCCTATGTGGTTTCAACCAAATATTTCTCAACCACAAACGGGTATTTTTCAACCACAATCAATCAATATCAACCACAAAAAATTCCAATCAACCATTCGCTATCAATCAATTTTCACACCAATCACAACCAATAAATATCGTCCATGGTTTGTGGACGAGGGGCGTGTATATATATATATATTTATATATATATATATAGCATTTCACTTCTATTTCAACACATATATAATTTTTACAACGCATATATAACTTATACATCGAACATACAACTTATAAAACGCTTGTACAAGAGGTGCACCACGCTTATATAACTCATACATCGACTATATAATTTATACATCGTCGTTTTCCATATCGTTTATAAATTAGAAAGCTCACATTGGGTTCCACTCCACCAAAAATAGCTGAAGGCTTAGAAAAATATGAGGTCTCTTCTAGAATGTAGAATACGTCCTCACGGTCACGATGTTTCCTGTTTCATCGAATTTCTTCAAGAAACGAAAAAGATATGATTTTTCAAAGTTTGCAACGGTTTAAAGGTGTTAAAACAGTTGAAAATAAAACAAGCCGTTACCTTCAATAAAACGTTCAAAAATAGGTTTGAATTTTTCGATCAATCCGTGCAATGGTTCCACGATCGGGTTGTGCATGGTCGAAGGTCTTCGAATGGCACACCAAGGGGTGGGGACCGCGTCAGGTGCGACGGCGGCAGGTGGTGGCGGCGGGGCTTCGAACGGCGCAACTTTGGGGCATCGGTCCGTGCGATTCGGGCGATGATACGGGGTGCAACAGGTATGGATTTGAAGATCTCTCCGAGCTCTACAAAATCCTCAACAGGAGGAAGGTGTAATTTTTCTTGTAGGAGGAGAAAAGGAGGAGAGAAGGAAGAAAGGGGTAGCCGCCGTCGAATCGGGGAGAGAGAAAAGTATTTTTTTATTATTAAAATCTGATTGGCCGGGAGGTTTTATAAGGAGTTTTACGACACGACCTCCAATCCAAACCCAAGGACTGTCGTCCTTAGCGTTTTACCTCCATTCCAAATACAATGGGATATGTTTCGTAGGCCCATTCGACTGTTTCAGTCAGTTTACATTCAATTTAAAATATATAACATTCAATATTCGATTTGAACGTACATTTCAATTTGCTAGGGCCACAAACTGAGTCGAAAAATTCCAGAAAAATAAATCTAGCTATGTTTTGACGATACGGTCCCAACAAAACTAGTTTCGTCGAATTCTGATACCGTTTGCAAAAAGGCCCATTTCTGGTCGATCCAATTTAACTATAATTGACCAAAACACGTTTTCCTTTGCCACGCTCACATACTAGCTTCAAAAATTATGAAATTTGAAACCTAGCAATAACTTCACATCCCGGATCCAACAAAAGTAGTTTCGTCGAATTCCGAGGTCGTTTGCAAAATGGCCAATTTCACGGGCTATATAAATTCCATAGCGACCTTTCTGAAAATTCATTTGGCCATAACTTTTGCTTTCCGCTATGAAACTTCAATTTTTAAGATTCGTTAGAAAGGTATTCACAAACAAATTTAAATATCTTTGGTTTCACTCAAATCCGTTTTGTTTCGCACCCGGTACAGTCCGACAAAGTTTGAATTCAAATTTTTATACTACCGCGCCATTTCAGGCCTTGTTTATAATTAGAATTAATTATATTCGTTTTCAAACGTCGATTCAAACTCACTTTTCATTGCTATTATTTAAAATATTTATTTTAAATATTTAAAATCCATTATTTTACCCAATTTAAAAAAAAATTGGTTCAGATTTTCTGGGTCGTTACAAAAATGTTATTTTCAAATATACATCTTCCAAAAATATATATATATCAGAATTTCAATATTATATCAAGAGGTTCATAATACCTATTTTATACCAATATTTAGTAAGCACGAACTCGCTATAAGACTTATACTCTTCTTATACTTCTTATCATGCTATGGATAAGGATAAGTTATAGAATTCGAGTTAAAGGCCGAACGAACGAAGAACCTAATAAAAAAGGATCTACAAAGGAAGATGGATTCAAATGGAAAGGAGATTTCATAAAAGGATTAAATATTAAATGAAATTTTTATATTTAAAAATATCTGTTTTAAATAATTAAAACCATTTAAAAACTATTTGTACTTTAAAAATACGCTCTCTCCCAAGAAGGATTCTGCGACCGATTCCACTCATTCTAGGGTATCACTACCCTATCTCTAATGAGCTTTTACCCCATAGGCTAAAGCTTTGATAAACCAAAGCTCTGATACCACATGTAACGACCCGCCATTTTGACCGTGCCGAATCGACAAAACACGTCAACTCGAAACGTCCAAAACAACAGATTGTTATTAACTTTTGGGGTAAACAAAATGAATCACAGAATCACATATCACAGACACAGATACAGAGCAATATTATATCTCGCAGCGGAAAATTTAAAATACAATAGTAGTTCATGAAGCAACTAAATAAGTTTTACATCAGAGTTTATATAAATAATACCAAGGAAGTCTAATACAATAAATAAATGATAACAGTATAAAACAGAAATGACACGAATAGCTGGAACAAGATCAGGTAGATATAGATGAGCAAAAGCCAATAATCTCCAAACCCCAAGAGTAAATCTCAAAAGCTGTAATACTTGGTCTGACCCTGTAATAACTCGGAAATCTGGGCCAATTTAAAATTTTTATTTTGGCAATTTTAGCGAATTTTGATTATTTAAAATGAATTATTTTAAATAATAACGACGAGAAATTTATTTTGAATGGAATTCAAACATATATTTTATATAGATCGTCGTTAGAATATAAATATTTATTTATATTTATAAAAGGAATTGAAAATGGCGCGGTAGTTCGATAATTCGATTTCAAACTTCAAATGAATGTACCGGGTGCAAAATAAACCGGATTTTAGCGAAACCAAAAATAATAGGATCTAATTGATGATATCTTTCCAACGAATCCGAAAAATCAAAATTTCATAGCGGGAATCAAAAGATATGTCCAGTTGAAAATTCTGAATAGTCGCTATGGAATTCAGGCCCTTAAAAATGGGAATTTTGCAGACGACTTCGGATTTCGACGAAACCACTTTTGTTGGGTCTGTGAAGTCAAGTTATTGCTAGATTCCAAATTTCATAATTTTTCGAATCAATATGTGAGCGTGGCATGGGAAAACGCGTTTGACCAGTTTTAGTTGATTTAAATCGACTGGAAAGTGGCCATTTTTCAAACGGTCTCAGAATTCGACGAAATTAGTTTTGTTGGGACCGTATCGTCAATACGAAGCTAGAAAATATTTTTTCTGGAATTTTTAGAGTTCGTATGTGACCCCAGTAAATTGAAATGCATGTTTAAAATAGAATATATAGATTTAAATGTAAATTCAACGGAAACTGATCGTAACAAGCGAATCAGCTTACGATACATATCCCATTGTGTTCGGAATGGGGGTAATTAGCTATGGACGACAGTCGGTGGCTTGATTTCGACTTCGAAATAAAAAGTTGCTTTTGAAGATAAAATTAAATTAAATATATAAATTATTAGATACTCTCTCACCTCTCCCCTTTTTCTCTCTTCATTCAGATCTAAAAAAAAAACAAAAAAAAACCCACTCAAATCGATCGTGCCCTAGCCCTCGTCCACCGTCGCCTCCATCCTCCACCGACACCCCCACCGTCGAGCCACCTCACCATCGCGCCACCGCGTTGCACCCCCTCCCCCCGTCGAACCTCCCTCCTCTCCCGATTGAAGAACCGCGAGCCCCCACCCCCCTCTTCTGAAGCCGTCGCCACCACCGAAGTGGTCCCGCCAACCATCACGCCTCCACCCAGTCCCCTAGCCGCCGCTCAACGCCTGAAGCCGCCACTGCACCCCCTTGCGACTGTAGCACCGTCTCTCTTTGCCCCTTCGAGGTCGAACTCACCCCCTTTCGTCAGTGCATCGCAGGATGGCCCCCTCCCCTCTGGAAAAGATGTGATTTTCGGCAAAAAAGTTGAGTTTTACTTATTTTTATTTAATGAAATTAGTTATATATAAAAATGTACATAGAGAAAAATCAGAAATCAGTTTTTATAATAGCATAGGTTTAGAAATCAATTTTTTTTACTATGGTATTAAATAAAAATATGATTTTTTATTTAGAGGAATAACCCATAAAGGTTTGACCTTCATTATATAAGAAAAATCATAAAGTTAGGATTTTTCCTTGCATAAAAGTTGAGATTTTTAATATGAAAAAGTTTATATTTTAAATAAATACTAAGGTGAGATTTTCATATATTATAATTTCTATTTCGATAAAAATATGATTTTTATATATTGAATAGCGAAGTAAAAATATGATTTTTATATATTGAATAGCGAAGTAAAAATATGATTTTTATATATTGAATAGCGAAGTAAAAATATGATTTTTATATATTGTATAGCGAAGTAAAAATATGATTTTTATACATTGAATAGCGAAGTAAAAAAATGATTTTTATACATTGAATAGCGAAGTAAAAATATGTTTTTTATATATTGAATAGCGAAGTAAAAATATGATTTTTATACATTGAATAGCGAAGTAAAAATATGATTTTTATACATTGAATAGAGAAGTAAAAATATGATTTTTATATATTGGATAGCGAAGTAAAAATGTGATTTTTATATATGTAGTGAACTCGGGCAACGAAAATGTCAGACGGCGAAGATTTTCTGCATATGAAGAGGCATGGCGTTTGGATTAGCTATTGGTGAGAACTCCTCACCTTTCAATTTTGTTTTCTAGTTAATATATATACTAGGATGCAGACGGTGTTTAGTAGCACCCGACACCCGACGTCCACAGACCATGGACGGCTTGTATGCTTGGTTGTTTGATTTTGATGTGTAGTTGATTGTGTGATGTGAAATGAAATAAAATATTTTATAGTGGAAAATATTTTATAGTTAATAATAGAATTTTTAACGTATATATGAAATGAAATAAAATTAAAAAAATCGGACGATTTGTATATATACACACATTTGACTAATATTGATTGGGACGATAAATTTTACACATCGCCCAACTACACAAATAAAATCTGTGTTTGATTGTTTGAAACCCCACACGGGTATTGGGATGATATTTGACGTATACTAATCCCGATTGTTTAGTTGTATGTCGATCGATTGATTGACAGACTGTTATAAGCGTTGAATATTTATATTTGATGCTTATACAGTGTAGAATGCACTTTGGATGATGGTTGATTATTCATCGTTGTGATTGTATACGTGTGTTGTAGAAAATCCATATAATTAACATTATATGGTAATTGATTGGGCCTCATTCCAGTTTTAAAAAAAGAAATATTTGAAATAAAAATATTTGAAAGAGAAATATTTGAAAAGGAAATATTTGAAATAGAATATTTGAAAATAGAAAATATATGAAGCCGTATTGATTAGATTTACGCCATTTTGACGTGAATGATATTTATACCGACTTTATTCATTTTATAATGAATATCGAAAGTGATTTCAAAATCTGATATTTTGAAAAGAATTGAAATTCGAATTAAATTGAATAGAAATGAATTCGAAGTAAAATTGAATATAAATGAATTCGAATTGAAATTGAATTGAATTGAAAACGAACTGAAATTGAATTAGAAATCAATTTGAATTGAATTCAATTTCAAGTGAATTTAAAACGAATTTATAAAGAAAAATTGAATTTTGATTTGAATTTGAAAAGGAAGGTGAAATCGTTTTGAAAACGAATTTAAAACAAATTTATAAAATAAGTTTTAAAAGGAAATCGACGAAATATATATTATATATATTTTATATATAATATAATGGACTGAATAGAACGCGTCGCACCGCGACAGTTCGCGAATTTCGACCGTTGACTTCGAACGGATATTGCGGGAGATCCGACCGTCGGATTCTCCTGAAACCGGAACCGTTGGGTTTGTATCGAAAAGAGATTTCCAATGAATATTAGAAATTAGAAATCTAACGGTTGGATTTGGAATTATGTCCAAATCAAATTTGAAAAAGGTCGTTGTAAGTGCAGTTCGATGGCCGTTGATGGAAATCGACTGTACGGGCCTTGATAAAATTATTAAAAATACCAATAATTTGTGTAAAATCATAAGAAATGATTTGGGAAGAATCGGGATGAAAAACTCCATATTTGTAAAGATAAAAATAGATTTTTATCGAAATGAACTAGTTTTGAACTAGAATTATAATTCATTTATTTTTGAAATAAATAAAGTGAATTTGAAATGGTTTTGAAAAATAACCAGAACTTCCAATAATTGCATTGGAATTGTAATGACCCGGTATATTCACGGATCACTGATACTATGTTAATTGATCGTGAATACGTATTTTCAAATATGATTTAAAAATTGAATTTATTAATTACAGAATTTGTTGACATATATATAATAGCATGTATATGTGCAGCATTTATCAAAATCCATTTTTTGATATATTAAGGTATGATAGCACAAATTTAATAGCGTTTGTTTAATTTTATTTTACACGTGTATATATGATAGCATGTATTTAATAGCACTTGTTAAATTCATATTTAATGTATGTTAAAGCAACACTTTTACATAGCAATTTTTAAATGCTATGACTTTGCAAATACTTGTTCATGTTTTTAAAAGCTTTAAAAAACATTATTTTAGTAAATTCTTTACTTTTAAACACTTTGCCTAAGACATGTAAAATCACTCTTTTGTTCTTAAAATGAAATGCAAGTAAATCTTTGAATTCATATGCATTTAAAAATATAAAAAAAACGTGTATGGTTTCATCTCCTTCAAGTACATGATCTCCTAGATATGATAGCAAAAATCAAATCTCATTTGCATTAAAAACAAGAACATGAATGACAAATCAATGCCATGAAAATTCATTTGCATCTTTGTATTGGAAGGAGGACATGTATTGTCAAAATCCATTTTCATTTCATGGTCTCACTCTATGTAAACACCTATATGATAAATCACACTAGCAAGTAAGGTCTTTAGGCACATGATCGCTTTGGAATCAATGCATTTTCAGTTTTGCTATCCTTTCTTTTCAATTTAAATTCTGAAATATATAAGTCATGCTACATTTTCCAAAGCCTTAGCTAATTTGTCAAATAAATATATGTATCAAAAGATTTGTAAAAATCATATCTATGCATCCTCTTCTTGTCTACAATAGTTGATTTCATGTCATAGAATTTTCTAAGGATTTTCTTATATGTTTTCACCTCATAACATAGATTTGATAGTACAATACTTTCAGATTTTTAACATACCTTGCAAGGCAAGGTTGTATTTAAATAAAATATTGTAAAATCAAATTTTTGACATATGAGAAGTAGGATTTGAAAGCTCATTTAAAACTGAATTTTTTTTGTACCTAAGAGATCTCAATATCTTGTAGTAACCAAGAGAAAAGATGGTAGAAAAGATTGGTTGTACCCAGCACATTTAATTGATGTTCATAGCAAACCAATGAGGGATATTTTGTACATTGCCTAGGGGTTTTAGGGGGTGGTATCTAGGCTGTATATAGGAGGATTTGGCAAAGATTGTGAGAGAGGAAAATGGTTGAGTGGTCTTTCATTTGTCAAGGGAAAAGGGGCTGCTGTGTTGCTTCACATCACACATTAATTGCACCAATATTTTAACTATTTCTTACCCCTATATAAAGACCAACCCATGCACACTTTAACTGACACAAAAACACACCAATTCAAAACACTTTCAGCAAAGAAGGAAAAAGAAAAGAAATAGGAGTTTGTGAGCTTTTAAAGTGAGTAAACTTGCATTATAATTCCTGTTTTTAAATTACTGCAGTTAGTGATTGAACTACGAAATGGTTATGGATTTCCTTTGTGATCTCGTTTAAGTACTCTTTCATGTATGAGTTGGTTGTTGTTATGATGTAATGAACACTGATTTATGTGTGATACCCTTAAGTGTCATAGGTTTAAGTCCTACGACCTGTTACTGTCATCATACATGGTTTTCTTTTGATTGAATTCTTATAAACTTAATTAGATCAGTAACACAGGGAAGGGGATATCGAGTAGAGAGTCAATGCTGATGTTAATACCTTTTTAACAAATCATACCAGAATGTAGAAGGGAAGTAATCAGGGCAAAACACATACTGTCATTTTGAAAAAACCAAAACAACAGTACTGCCTCTGTTCAAAAATTTCAAAGCAGGAATTCAAACGTTTTTAAAACCTTATTTGATTACATAATCGTAATCATAGATCCAAATGATGATTTTAGAAAATAAAATCAAGAACTTTAAAGTTGTGAATCATGTGAATTTTGGGGATTATCAGAAATTGGGGATGAGCCAAATTCCGGCGATGGAAGCTATCATGGACAATGGCGCCAGGGGTGGAGGATCGTGGGGGTTCAAGGATCATTAGAAAAATATAAGTTTATTTTTCTATTGTATAAATCGAGAGGGAAAATCAAAAAAAAAGTGGGTTCATGCTGTTTTTTCTGGCTCACGGAATTAGGAAGCGACGGAGGGCCCCACACTGGACCGAGTGGGCCAGAACCCCTGCTGGAGGAGCGGCTGGGGCTGGCGAAGCTTGTGGAGGTGGCGCGGTCATTGCCGGTGGTCGGAGTTGATGGGGCCGTGGAGGTTTGTGGATCCAAACCGGAGCTGTTCATTTTGTTGTGAATGGTGGAAGAAGGTTTTGGAGAAGAAGAGAGTCTGGAGTTGGAGTGGTTGGGCATTTTTGATCGGAGGAGCGGACGTGACTTGCTGGTGATGGTCGGAGTGTCGTCCGGCGATTGGCAAGGCTGTGCACGTGCACGGGTACGTGTGCACAAGTTGGTGAAGGAAAGAGGGGAATGTGGTACTTGGTTGAAACATGAGGGCTGAGAGGTTTTTGCAAGGGTGCGCATACGTTTTTGAATAGTCGGGCAAGGGGTTATCAGAGTGGTACTTTGCCAATCCCACTTTGAAATGAAGGTTTTGAACCATAATTTTAGTTTAAACTAGTTTTTAAAATAAAATAAAGTTTTAAATAAATGGGAAAGATAAATATTTTAATAAAAATAATATTTTTATTAAATTTACAGGGAAAATAAAATAGAATTTTATTTAAATAGAGAAAAGAAGAAAGGTGAATCAGGATACAGTTTTCGTCACGAACTGAAAAATAAATACAGAATTATAATTTAGATTAAATTATAAATTTAATTGGAAATAATGATTTGAGATGATTTTCTAATATAATATTTTAGTTGAAAAGTCAAACAAAGAAAAGTTGTTCCAGAGTAACAGATCGAGTATGACTTTGACAGACGACGTGAAATCAGAACAGAAGCTGTTATTTCAGATAAATTATAAATTTATTTTATAATTTAAATTTGAATCCATTTTCTGATGGAATATTTGAAATATTCAAATTGAAACCAGCTAAGAAATCGTATGTGACACATACGCTAAAATTGGTCAGTTTTATCTGAAATCTAAGTACCAGATAATAAAGATCTGATCATGAATAGTTCTGTATATTTTAAACAAGAACTGTGAATAAATAATTTGATCGCGTTTAGACTGATAAATGAAGAGAAGAGTTTTATCAGTATAGAAAGAGGAATAAGGAGATCAAATATAGAAGGATCAACGGGGAAATTTGACCAAGTATGGAAGTTGATTTTTAAATCATAATTCAAGTCATTTTGATAATCCGATTAAAGAAATAATGATGTGTAATATTTTTCTAAAGAAAATATAAAGTAAGAATTCAATTTAAGAGATGACGATCAAAACTGAGAAAAGACCGTGTGCGACGCACGTGCTAAAATTGACTGTTTTGAGAAGATGATCAATATACCAGATATTGACAAGTAAATCATATACTGTTTGGTTTGTCTACAACTGTATATACTGATGAGATATAACCTTGTTAGAATTATAATTTAAAGTGTAAAATGTTCGTTAATCATTTCAAAGAGGCCGAAATAAATATTTTACTTTGATTTGATTATACGCCGCGCGTCGAAGATATTGAAGACGATGATCGTAAACGATATCTTTGGTCTGTTCAGTCCCAGAACAAACCTGAATGGACAAGTGTCTGACAATGTATATCAGTCATATTTTACACATCGAATTTACGTAAGTATATTACGTTGGTGGTGGAAAAATTCGTTTCTCTTAGCTTTATTGCCCGTGATATATTTGGGAAATCGACTGAGTATTTCTGATGGGTAGGACGATGTGGCATTCAAAGGAAATGAACCAGTGATGAAGACATGAGTCTAGCCTCAAGCCTCACACCCAGGAAATGACAATAATCGAGCTGGCAGCATGGCTATGTGGGTCGCTCCCATTAGGGTGTAGTATCACCTATCTAGAGAAATTCTTTTTGTTCTAAATCTATCGATTCTGCCCATTCGGGTATGGTTGACGCGCACAACCATCGGTGATATACATTCGATACACTCAAGAGAAATGAGTGATCGGTCATGTGAGGGCCGGGTTGCAAGAAGTTCTTGTTGAACCCAGGTGTATTTGCCTCTAGAGATACATCATCGGAAGGTGGTCCCATACCTTGTCAGAGTTGGAAATCCAATTTCCCTAAGCGCCAAGAGGTTGTATTTGTATACTATAGAGGAGAATGTGAGATGCAAGCATTCTTCTAGATTCTAATTTATTTGTGGGAAACTTATATGATAATATATGTTTTCAAGTATACAAAGTGATTTTGATCTCATAAGGTAAAAACCCGTTCCGTATTCACGGCATGGTCTTATGAGATATTTTGATTCTTTAAATCTATTTTGAACTGTTTACTCATACCAGTCCTGTAACGTCTCGTATTTTTGGCAGCCAAATATTTTATTTATCTTAAATATTTATTTGGAATATAAATGGATTTTAATATTTAAATCGCTATTTAAACGAAGTTGAACGATATATATTCATACATAAAATAAAACGAGCACAGAACAGCGCTGCAGTTCGTAAAATAGAGTTTTGAACTTCAACTGGATATACAGAGTCCGTTTTAAATCAGATTTCTGTGAAACAAGAAATGTACGGAGCTGGAGAAGTATATTTTTCTAGTGGAAGAGAAAAATCGGGATTTCGTCGTGTAGATTGGAAGTTATGCCCAAATCAATTTGGCTGAAAACACAACGGCGTAATCGTTTATCGACCGTAACGGTTTATTGGATATAACTGCATATCAGTTTCGAATTTAGACAAGGTTCTTTTGGGACATAGTGATAATTTAATTTTTAGAATTTTACTGTAATTTTTAGTTAATTAAATAAGCAACTTTTTATTTGGAGTATTTTACACCCTGTGACAACATTTTGGGATTTCACAATATAAGTTAAACTACCGGTATTATTATATTTTTGGGATCGCGACACCTCACTGAACACGACTGTATTTTTATTTCAGTCTGCAACGCTCATACATGGATACATAGTGGTGTAGGTAACTTTATTTGAATGGTTAACTGGTCAAACGAACTCAACATCCAACGAAACAAGTTTCATACGAAACCTTAGGAAGAGGTCTAGTGAAATGTCAAGGCCTCATATTTTTAGGATTTTTTCTGTAATTTTAAGGAATTAATGCTCGGTGTTTTTCATCGATATTTTCTAAAGGATTTTCGCAAACGACCTCGGATTTCGACGAAACTTGTTCCATTGGGTCCGGAATATTTTTTTACTCTAAGATTGGCCTTTTTATCAGAAAAAAGAAAATTTATGTGGTGGTTTTTAACCCGATTTCTCCACGACGAAGTTTGCACATTATAATATTATTAAATCTATCCCAAAAGGTAACCTTCCGTTTTGCTTTCACCTTGGCCACGTACGTCCCTTTTTATTTCCTTGCGTCCCAAACTAAAATCTTCCTTGCATCCCAAACAAAGACCGTACATGCACATCACATACACAGTTACCCAATATTTCGATGAACCAATGGAATGCTACCGTGCCGACCACGTTCAGAAACATTCACTGTTATTCAACAGCTACCTAAATAAATTATGAAAACCTATATGTCCTATTACTTGGCGGCCACGCTCTTTACTCTATAAATACCATCGCTATACCCACACTTACCTCAAACAAATAAAAAAATGGCGACCTACTAGATAGTGAAACCAAAACAAAATCCTTCTTCAAATGAAACGCGAGCTTCCATCGACCAAATAAAATAAAATAAAAGGGGTTCAAACGCTATTTACCGGAAGTAAGGGGAGAGAGTGAGCTATTGCGAGACTTCGAAGCTTTTTAGGAGTGAGGAAATCTGTCTGCACGGAGAAGGACAATTCGACGTGGGAAGGGAATGGCAAGGTGATCGAAATGTTGAGGGAAGATCGGACAACGATGCTCAGGGTTCGGCGGCAACGCTTGGACGTCGTGTAGTAGTCAGTGAGTTGGGGAAGCCAGCGTGAAGGTGAGGGCATGCTGTGTAAGGAAAAAAAAGGAAAAAAAAGAAAGAAAGAAAGAAAGGGGAAATGCGAAACAAGAAAGGGAAGTTAGCATGGGAAGGAGGGCTATGTACATGCGGCTATGGGGATCTAAGCATGGCATGGAGTGGAGCAAAGGACAGGTGGCGCATTTGTGTGAAGTAGTGATGTGGCGCATGCAAGATATGGAAGGAGGCGTATTGGCTATTGGGTTTTGCATATGTGAGAGGAACGGTGGAAAAAAAATTCAACCAGACCGGAAGCGTTGAAACCATATCGGAGAACACGACAATTTGGAACTGGGTTAGTCACAGATGGAAACCCAAGGAGAGTTAAACTCACTCAGCTCTCCCCTCTTATATTTTATATAAGTCGGGTTTTATAATTGTGTGCAATGGTTGTTTGTTTGTTGTTCATTGTTGATTTTATATTCGTATATTGACTGAAACAGTTAAATTAAACGTTCGTTTAATTTAATTAATCGTTATTTCTAACGGTTGAATCCAAGTGAGGTAACTTACCTCAGTGGTTACGTTTATAACACTATAAACGTTATGATCAAATAGTTGAATGCTTGAACCGCTGTATTATCCCAGTATGGACCGTTACAATTATTATTGACCGTTATCATTTAAACTGCTCATGTCATCTATTTAGATGGAAACCCAATATTGATTGGCCATTTTGAACTGAATAACGTTATCAATATGATTATATTGTTTGTTATGAAATGTGAAATTTGTTTATATTTCACGTTTGGTACTGTAGTAGCCATTTGCCTCTTTAATACCGTCGACTGAAAGGAATGACTTTTCGAAATCAGTAGTAAATAGATTTTGAATGTTTTCAAAGATATAAATATATTCTTATATGATTTGGAAATACGATTTTTATTGTAAAAATAATAGTCGAAGTTAAATTTATCAATTTTATATAAATATAACTAGTAGGGATGCAAGATGTATTAAATGAACAGTTAAACGATATAATTCATCGTGTTGATTATTCAAATATTGAAATGGTTTTGTGAAGGCCTTACGGTCGTAAAAGAAGTTTTAAACTGATTTCAAAGTAGAAAATGGAATAGTTAAATCATGGGTATACGAGAATGTGTAAAAGAGTTCAAAGAGAAATGTTTTGTGATGAATGATCGTTTTTATTCAAACGGTGTTTTAAATTATATGAAATGTGATAACATTTCGTGTATGAGATTAACAAATCAACGGATTTGAAAATGGGTGTGATTTTGAAATGGGATTTCATATTTCAAATGAAATTGAAGTGGACATTATGAATATAAATTTATAAATGAAATTTAGTTAAATAAATGGAAGTGAGTTTATTTCAAGGTACGGAATGTGGTATTCCGAACTTTGGAATGATTAATCAAAGCGGGTTTTATTCCGAGGTTCGGAATGTGATATTCCGAAGTTCGAAATGTTAACTGAAGGCAGGAATTTAAATGAAGCTAAAGTTTTGGATAACGACAACGAATATTAGTTGTCAATAATGAGTTGCAAAAGAGATTTGTAGGCAAAGTAAAGTTATGGAAATGAAAATGAATGGCAAGATATTGTAAATGGAAATTTAAAGTTTTGAAAAATGGAATCGAGTTAATAAATAAAGGTAAGGGTTTATGAAATGTGATTGGTAACACTTGTTACAAAGGAGGCAAACCCTTTTTGGACATTAGATTTTAAAAAGGATTATTATATGTTTCCTAAACAACGAATAAGCGGCGAGTATGGTTTAAGAGAATTGGGATAAGTATAAGTTGAATGGTTTTGATGCATATCAAGATAAGGATTTGAAAATATAACAATGGTATAGGATATTAATATAAGACTTCTTAAATTGTTGTTTATATGGTTTTAAAACAAATGAATTTGAAATTGCCGAAATAAATGGTAATATCGTAATAAAGAGATATCAAGGAAGTTCATAAAGATTTTATTTATAATAGAATCAAAGTTTGTATATAATATTGTAAATGATTATTAATATAAATCGAAAGGATTTAATAAGAGTTTATTTAACAATTAGTTAAGTAAACATGGTCAAAATTTAATGAGGATTTCAAAGGGAAATATGCTGTTAATAAACTTCTATTTATTCTGAAGATATGAATGTTGTTGGTTAAGGTCTGAGAGGTAAATAAAATACCCCAACTTGAACGACTCCATGATTATCCAAGGATGGTATTAGTTTATGAACGAGAACAGTTGAGGAAAACATAAGTTATGATTTCCATAAATGATGTTATAAACTGTTTCCGGAAAAAGTTTATAGGTTGGAAAAAATGAATTTGGAGAATAGTCTTATTTCAAAATAAGAAGTGAAAGGGATGTTTTCAAATATTGGAAATTTAAAGAATATAATTAACGGACGGTTTGTGAAGAGGCTAAATGATACTGAGTATTGAATCAGTGAATCCATTTTCTTTTATGGATAAATGGTTGTTTTATTTGATAGTTAAATAACCGACTATCAAAATTGGCCCATGCGATTGTTGGTACGGAAAGACCGGGATCAAATTTATATTCGAAAACCATTCCGTCCAGCAAATACGAATACGATGAAGATGCTGATTCGAGATGGAGCTATTGAAGACCGTGGATCTTCATAAGCGGAAGGATTACTTAAAATCTCTGACTTGCAACCAGAGGTAAACTGTGATTCGGTCGTGGTTGGAATCTACGGATTGCAAGGACTTCTCGCTACTGATTCTCAGGGTGATTCCTAGAATGCAGTAGGAGGGTACCTTCGGTTCATCCTGTTCCTGGGTGACTTGTATGGATGAATGTCTGACAGAGTATTTCCAGAAAAGGTCACGTACATTGATTTCTTCAACCATACCAATAGTGGAAGCGGAGAAGGAAACTTCTTTAGCCAACACGTAATGTATTGTTGTGGACGTCAATTAGTGATTCTGATGGATCTGACAATGTGGCATTCGAAGTGAATGAGATGTGCTGATAAAGCGTAGCCTCAAGCCTCATCAACTGGGAGATGACAAAAATCGGGCAGGCAGCATGGCTATGTGGATCGCTCCCATTAGGGTGTATAATCACCTATCTAGAGAAATTCCTTTTGTTCTTATTCTATCGATTCTTTCCATTCGAGAATGGTGGTTTGAGCCCAACCGTTGGTGATATGCATTCGATACACTCAAGCGAAATGAGTGGTCGGTCATGTGAGGGCCGGGTTGCAAGACGTTCTTGTTGAACCCAGTGTATTCGCCTCTAGAGATACACTATCGGCAGGTGGTCCCATACCTTGTCAAGGTCGGAATCCAATCTCCAATAAGAGCCTGCGGTTTTGATTGTATACTATATATGTGGAGCGTGAGATGCAAGCGTTCCACTAGATTATTGTTTACTTGTATTTAGACATTATGATAATATCAAACAAGATATTGATGTCAAAACTGTTTTGGGTTATCGTAAGGTAAAAACCGTCCGTGTTTATGTGTGGATCTGGTCTTACGATTATCCTTTTCTTTTGAAAAGATTTTGAACTTTAAAATCATGTTGGATGATTTACCCTTAATACTGTATGAGTTTTTCTCACTCTGGTTCACCAGACTGACCCGGTGTTTTGTAAATGCTCGGGTTAGCCCGGGGTGTACAGGTTCAGGTTTCAAATGCTATGAAGAGATGAGCTGAAGGAGTTCAAACGTATGATATTCCGCTGTGTGTATTGTATATGAGGACAGGTTATAATAACTGTCCCATTGTGTGATGTACTCTGATATTGTAAGTTTTATTTCAAGCTCTCAATAAAGATTTAATTCTATATTATATTTTGTTCCACTGCGATGTGAGACTCTGATTCTGGGTTGTGATGTTTCTTCTTCTTCTATTCTAATATTTCTTTCTTTCTTATCTCACCCTCTAAATTCTTTCTAATAACGTCCAGTGTTTTCGGTGTTGGAAGGTCGGCATGAGTTACGGTAAAGGTATTTATGTCGATTTTCGGGGCCGAAAATCCTCGGGTCGTTACAGTGGTATCAGAGCTATTGGTTTAGTAATAACCTTGGTTCTGTGGTGTAACTCGATAGAGATGGGGTTAGTAATACCCTAGTTCGAGATTGAGTGTATGTATATATATGAGAGCGTATTTGAAAATTTTATATACAAAAGTTTTATGTTTTGAAAAGAGGGTAAATGGAATAATTTTACCCAAAATATATTTTTGTATAGAAAAGAAATTTTTATTAAATTATTGAGATATTAGTGTGTTTGATCGATTTGAATGGGATTCGAATCGAATTAAAAAATTGAATTGATACTTAACTTGGTTAAGTGTAATTAATTTCAGAATGATATAGTAATTAAATAAATAGGGGATTAAATGAATAAATAATAATCAAATGTGTGAAACCAAAATAAATATTAATATTGAATGAGAATTCAATAAATTTTGTTTATTTTGTTGTGTATTGGTTGATGGTTGTGAATTGGTTGTTATTGGATGACAAGTGGTTGAATAGTATTCATTAAATGGTTTAACGAAGGTATGGAAAATAAATTCTAGTGTCAAAAATTGGAATGAAACTGAATATGAATTGAAATTGAAACCAACTAGTGGGAAATTGAATCAAGATATATGTATTAAGCAGAATCAGATTTTGAATTGCGAGACAGGAATCTGAAATGGTGTTGGACTGGTAAGTTAAGAATTGGAATTGACAATGGATGGAAATTGAGTTAAGAATGGGATTTGGCTTGAATGCGTGAAGGATTTGGTTCTGAGGATAAAATTGGTATTTTGTTTGGGGATGCATTTGTATATGCTGACAGGGCAGCAGATGGAAAGGATATAATGATATGCCCGACAAAAAGGTACACGTTTATTTTTATGAGCTTATTTGGCAAGCCGCTTGGTTGGTTTATTTTCTTTTGGATTGGGGAAGGCTTATGAAGGCGAGTTGTAGTTGTACTGATTGAGCCGTATAGAGGAGGTGCGGGCAAAATTTTTCGGAAATTTAAGATGTTAGGAAATTTTCAATATTTTTGGAAATATTCATATATGGTATTGAAACTGGTTTCTAATTTAAATTAATTTGGATTTGGAAATAAATGGGATTTGTAACGTTCTTTCATACCTCAGCAATTTCGAGGACGAAATTATTTTAAGGGGGGAAGAATGTAACGTCCCGTATTTTTGGCAGCCAAATATTTTATTTATCTTAAATATTTATTTGGAATATAAATGGATTTTAATATTTAAATCGCTATTTAAACGAAGTTGAACGATATATATTCATATATAAAATAAAACGAGCACAGAACAGCGCTGCAGTTCGTAAAATAGAGTTTTGAACTTCAACTGGATATACAGAGTCCGTTTTAAATCAGATTTCTGTGAAACAAGAAATGTACGGAGCTGGAGAAGTATATTTTTCTAGTCGACGAGAAAAATCGGGATTTCGTCGTGTAGATTGGAAGTTATGCCCAAATCAATTTGGCTGAAAACACAACGGCGTAATCGTTTATCGACCGTAACGGTTTATTGGATATAACTGCATATCAGTTTCGAATTTAGACAAGGTTCTTTTGGGACATAGTGATAATTTAATTTTTAGAATTTTACTGTAATTTTTAGTTAATTAAATAAGCAACTTTTTATTTGGAGTATTTTACACCCTGTGACAACATTTTGGGATTTCACAATATAAGTTAAACTACCGGTATTATTATATTTTTGGGATCGCGACACCTCACTGAACACGACTGTATTTTTATTTCAGTCTGCAACGCTCATACATGGATACATAGTGGTGTAGGTAACTTTATTTGAATGGTTAACTGGTCAAACGAACTCAACATCCAACGAAACAAGTTTCATACGAAACCTTAGGAAGAGGTCTAGTGAAATGTCAAGGCCTCATATTTTTAGTATTTTTTCTGTAATTTTAAGGAATTAATGCTCGGTGTTTTTCATCGATATTTTCTAAAGGATTTTCGCAAACGACCTCGGATTTCGACGAAACTTGTTCCATTGGGTCCGGAATATTTTTTTACTCTAAGATTGGCCTTTTTATCAGAAAAAAGAAAATTTATGTGGTGGTTTTTAACCCGATTTCTCCACGACGAAGTTTGCACATTATAATATTATTAAATCTATCCCAAAAGGTAACCTTCCCTTTTGCTTTCACCTTGGCCACGTACGTCCCTTTTTATTTCCTTGCGTCCCAAACTAAAATCTTCCTTGCATCCCAAACATAGACCGTACATGCACATCACATACACAGTTACCCAATATTTCGATGAACCAATGGAATGCTACCGTGCCGACCACGTTCGGAAACATTCACTGTTATTCAACAACTACCTAAATAAATTATGAAAACCTATATGTCCTATTACTTGGCGGCCACGCTCTTTACTCTATAAATACCATCGCTGTACCCACACTTACCTCAAACAAATAAAAAAATGGCGACCTACTAGATAGTGAAACCAAAACAAAATCCTTCTTCAAATGAAACGCGAGCTTCCATCGACCAAATAAAATAAAATAAAAGGGGTTCAAACGCTATTTACCGGAAGTAAGGGGAGAGAGTGAGCTATTGCGAGACTTTGAAGCTTTTTAGGAGTGAGGAAATCTGTCTGAACAGAGAAGGACAATTCGACGTGGGAAGGGAATGGCAAGGTGATCGGAATGTTGAGGGAAGATCGGACAACGATGCTCAGGGTTCGGCGGCAACGCTTGGACGTCGTGTAGTAGTCAGTGCGTTGGGGAAGCCAGCGTGAAGGTGAGGGCATGCTGTGTAAGGAAAAAAAAAGGAAAAAAAAAGGAAAAAAAAATAAAGAAAGAAAGAAAGGGGAAATGCGAAACAAGAAAGGGAAGTTAGCATGGGAAGGAGGGTTGTGTACATGCGGCTATGGGGATCTAAGCATGGCATGGAGTGGAGCAAAGGACAGGTGGCGCATTTGTGTGAAGTAGTGATGTGGCGCATGCAAGATATGGAAGGAGGCGTATTGGCTATTGGGTTTTGCATATGTGAGAGGAACGGTGGAAAAAAAATTCAACCAGACCGGAAGCGTTGAAACCATATCGGAGAACACGACAATTTGGAACTGGGTTAGTCACAGATGGAAACCCAAGGTGATTTAAACTCACTCAGCTCTCCCCTCTTATATTTTATATAAGTCAGGTTTTATAATTGTGTGCAATGGTTGTTTGTTTGTTGTTCATTGTTGATTTTATATTCGTATATTGACTGAAACAGTTAAATTAAACGTTTGTTTAATTTAATTAATCGTTATTTCTAACGGTTGAATCCAAGTGAGGTAACTTACCTCAGTGGTTACGTTTATAACACTATAAACGTTATGATCAAATAGTTGAATGCTTGAACCGCTGTATTATCCCAGTATGGACCGTTACAATTATTATTGACCGTTATCATTTAAACTGCTCATGTCATCTATTTAGATGGAAACCCAATATTGATTGGCCATTTTGAACTGAATAACGTTATCAATATGATTATATTGTTTGTTATGAAATGTGAAATTTGTTTATATTTCACGTTTGGTACTGTAGTAGCCATTTGCCTCTTTAATACCGTCGACTGAAAGGAATGACTTTTCGAAATCAGTAGTAAATAGATTTTGAATGTTTTCAAAGATATAAATATATTCTTATATGATTTGGAAATACGATTTTTATTGTAAAAATAATAGTCGAAGTTAAATTTATCAATTTTATATAAATATAACTAGTAGGGATGCAAGATGTATTAAATGAACGGTTAAACGATATAATTTATCGTGTTGATTATTCAAATATTGAAATGGTTTTGTGAAGGCCTTACGGTCGTAAAAGAAGTTTTAAACTGATTTCAAAGTAGAAAATGGAATAGTTAAATCATGGGTATACGAGAATGTGTAAAAGAGTTCAAAGAGAAATGTTTTGTGATGAATGATCGTTTTTATTCAAACGGTGTTTTAAATAATATGAAATGTGATAACATTTCGTGTATGAGATTAACAAATCAACGGATTTGAAAATGAGTGTGATTTTGAAATAGGATTTCATATTTCAAATGAGATTGAAGTGGACATTATGAATATAAATTTATAAATGAAATTTATAAATGAGATTTAGTTAAATAAATGGAAGTGAGTTTATTTCAAGGTACGGAATGTGGTATTCCGAACTTTGGAATGATTAATCAAAGCGGGTTTTATTCCGAGGTTCGGAATGTGATATTCCGAAGTTCGAAATGTTAACTGAAGGCAGGAATTTAAATGAAGCTAAAGTTTTGGATAACGACAACGAATATTAGTTGTCAATAATGAGTTGCAAAAGAGATTTGTAGGCAAAGTAAAGTTATGGAAATGAAAATGAATGGCAAGATATTGTAAATGGAAATTTAAAGTTTTGAAAAATGGAATCGAGTTAATAAATAAAGGTAAGGGTTTATGAAATGTGATTGGTAACACTTGTTACAAAGGAGGCAAACCCTTTTTGGACATTAGATTTTAAAAAGGATTATTATATGTTTCCTAAACAACGAATAAGCGGCGAGTATGGTTTAAGAGAATTGGGATAAGTATAAGTTGAATTGTTTTGATGCATATCAAGATAAGGATTTGAAAATATAACAATGGTATAGGATATTAATATAAGACTTCTTAAAGCGTTGTTTATATGGTTTTAAAACAAATGAATTTGAAATTGCCGAAATAAATGGTAATATCGTAATAAAGAGATATCAAGGAAGTTCATAAAGATTTTATTTATAATAGAATCAAAGTTCGTATATAATATTGTAAATGATTATTAATATAAATCGAAAGGATTTAATAAGAGTTTATTTAACAATTAGTTAAGTAAACATGGTCAAAATTTAATGAGGATTTCAAAGGGAAATATGCTGTTAATAAACTTCTATTTATTCTGAAGATATGAATGTTGTTGGTTAAGGTCTGAGAGGTAAATAAAATACCCCAACTTGAACGACTCCATGATTATCCAAGGATGGTATTAGTTTATGAACGAGAACAGTTAAGGAAAACATAAGTTATGATTTCCATAAATGATGTTATAAACTGTTTCCGGAAAAAGTTTATAGGTTGGAAAAAATGAATTTGGAGAATAGTCTTATTTCAAAATAAGAAGTGAAAGGGATGTTTTAAAATATTGGAAATTTAAAGAATATAATTAACGGATGGTTTGTGAAGAGGCTAAATGATACTGAGTATTGAATCAGTGAATCCATTTTCTTTTATGGATAAATGGTTGTTTTATTTGATAGTTAAATAACCGACTATCAAAATTGTCCCATGCGATTGTTGGTACGGAAAGACCGGGATCGAATTTATATTCGAAAACCATTCCGTCCAGCAAATACGAATACGATGAAGATGCTGATTCGAGATGGAGCTATTGAAGACCGTGGATCTTCATAAGCGGAAGGATTACTTAAAATCTCTGACTTGCAACCAGAGATAAACTGTGATTCGGTCGTGGTTGGAATCTACGGATTGCAAGGACTTCTCGCTACTGATTCTCAGGGTGATTCCTAGAATGCAGTAGGAGGGTACCTTCGGTTCATCCTGTTCCTGGGTGACTTGTATGGATGAATGTCTGACAGAGTATTTCCAGAAAAGGTCACGTACATTGATTTCTTCAACCATACCAAGAGTGGAAGCGGAGAAGGAAACTTCTTTAGCCAACACGTAATGTATTGTTGTGGACGTCAATTAGTGATTCTGATGGATCTGACAATGTGGCATTCGAAGTGAATGAGATGTGCTGATAAAGCGTAGCCTCAAGCCTCATCAACTGGGAGATGACAAAAATCGGGCAGGCAGCATGGCTATGTGGGTCGCTCCCATTAGGGTGTATAATCACCTATCTAGAGAAATTCCTTTTGTTCTTATTCTATCGATTCTGCCCATTCGGGAACGGTGGTTTGAGCCCAACCGTTGGTGATATGCATTCGATACACTCAAGCGAAATGAGTGGTCGGTCATGTGAGGGCCGGGTTGCAAGACGTTCTTGTTGAACCCAGTGTATTCGCCTCTAGAGATACACTATCGGCAGGTGGTCCCATACCTTGTCAAGGTCGGAATCCAATCTCCAATAAGAGTCTGCGGTTTTGATTGCATACTATATATGTGTAGCGTGAGATGCAAGCGTTCCACTAGATTATTATTTACTTGTATTTAGACATTATGATAATATCAGACAAGATATTGATGTCAAAACTGTTTTGGGTTATCGTAAGGTAAAAACCGTCCGTGTTTATGTGTGGATCTGGTCTTACGATTATCCTTTTCTTTTGAAAAGATTTTGAACTTTAAAATCATGTTGGATGATTTACCCTTAATACTGTATGAGTTTTTCTCACTCTGGTTCACCAGACTGACCCGGTGTTTTGTAAATGCTCGGGTTAGCCCGGGGTGTACAGGTTCAGGTTTCAAATGCTATGAAGAGATGAGCTGAAGGAGTTCAAACGTATGATATTCCACTGTGTGTATTGTATATGAGGACAGGTTATTATAATTGTCCCATTGTGTGATGTACTCTGATATTGTAAGTTTTATTTCAAGCTCTCAATAAAGATTTAATTCTATATTATATTTTGTTCCACTGCGATGTGAGACTCTGATTCTGGGTTGTGATGTTTCTTCTTCTTCTATTCTAATATTTCTTTCTTTCTTATCTCACCCTCTAAATTCTTTCTAATAACGTCCAGTGTTTTCGGTGTTGGAAGGTCGGCATGAGTTACGGTAAAGGTATTTATGTCGATTTTCGGGGCCGAAAATCCTCGGGTCGTTACAAGTCCCCTGACTGACCCGGAGTTTATTTTTCTGTGTTTTCCTTTAAACTCTTGGGTATTCGTAACGCTTGTTATGAATAGACAAGTGAATCAGGATGTAGAAACTTGTGAAGCTGAATGAAGATTTTCAGTGTCCTGGACTATCTACCCTATCTACTGTATAATTATAAGTCTACAGTTAGTCGAGAATGTTATGTATAATTACTGATGTACTATGAAATAGTTGTATCACTGGACATGTGATGTTCTAATGTATCATGTATTGTTGTGTAATATTATAAAGTATTATCTTTTGTGTAAATTCCACTGTGAGATTCTGATGTTTTCTGTGTTTTATCTTCTATCTATTCTTATTTCTCATTAATGGCACAACTTGAGATGTGTTCAAAAGTTGGGTCATTACAGGAATGGATTTGAATCGAAATTGTCTTTGGAATATTTCGATGTTGGATTTCGTGATTATACAGATGTTGTTATGGAAATTTGAAAGATATAGATATATACATCGTTATTTCCAATACGATATTTGTTGGTCGTAGAATTTGATATTGAATGTAAGCCAATATATTTTCTATTCAGAGCCTTGTATTTAATATCAAATGTGATTTGGGTTTGTCGTGAATGGTGTCTTCATTAACACTGTTCTTGAACCCGGTTAAGAAAAGATTAAATCTTTTTATTTAGATTTAATGAAGTGTACCAATTAAATAATATTTAATTGGAATTGAGTTGGTATTGATTTTTGGGTTTATCGTGAACAGTGTTTTAAATAACACTAGTTCTTTAACCCGATAATTAATGGAATGTGATTTTGGGTTTATCGTGAACCGTGTTTTAAATGACACCGATTCTTTAACCCGGTTAAAGATTAAAACTAAGTGGAGTTTTAATGAATCTTTAATTAGATTGAAAAGGTGTTAGAATGGAGTATCACCAGTTTTACTCCAGGCGATAGTCAAATCTTTAATTAGATTTGAACGTGAAATGGTAATTGAATTTACCGATAACACCGTGGTGTTTGATATGAAGTATTACCAGTTTTACTTCATGGGATGAATAGGTTGGGGTTGGGAAATAAAATAAATGATTACTTCGGTGTGGTTCGCTAATCCCAACTAGTTTGAATTGATATTCAAAGGAGATTAAAGAATAAATTTAAAGGAATTTATCTTTGATAAAATTAATGGGAACCTTCCCCAAAATATAAGAATATTTGAATAAAAGAATATTCTGAATTGGAATGAGGCGTATGTTGTGTTTGTATAACATGTGTTTATTACATATATACGCGAGTTGTTCAGAAAGACCGGGTTTATACCATTCTGAATAACTGATTCGACGTGGTGTCGAAGATGAAGACGGTGGTTGAAGACCGGAGGTCTTCACGTCGTTTGGATAATTACTGATGATCTTGATTGGGCTGTACACCCAAGAAGATGGAAACAGTTGGTGATCGTCCAGACGTACTTGGAGATCGATGGATATGCGGGGTACTAGGTGCCTCCGGTTTCATTCAGATCCAGAACGGACTTGTAAATGGACTGTGTGTCTGACATTGGATTTTAGTCTGTGTGATTGATTTCTATTGAATATATATCTGTTTGGCGGCGGAGAATTTATTCTCTTGCTTAACGCCCTTCTCTGAGACGTACGAGCTCAGGGGTTATATACTGATGGATATCAAACGCATAGAGTGAATTGCCTGTGTGGCACGCCTAAGTGGAAATTGATCAAGGCTTCTGTTGAAAAGCAAAGTCTTGTGGGGATGATCAAAGCACAGCCTGTGTGGCACAACTTTGTGTAACGTGAATTCGCGAGCCTCACACCCCGGTGGTGAACCAAAAACGGGAGACGGACCTCAGGGGGGCATGCGTTTTCTTTCTAGCTAGAAGTGGCGTCAGTGATTTTACACGCCCTGATGAGTTTGACTTATGTGGTTGTTGTTGTTGCGAGGCGCCTCGGTTTGATCGGACGATCCGGGTCCGATGGAGTCATTTGTTGGCTCATTTACGCCCCATAGGGCGGAGAAACGTAGTGTTCAGGCATTATAATCCACATCGGTGGACCGGCCCTGACGATCCAAGGTACGGTTGCGGCTGTGCCTGAGGCTCGGGCTAGAGAGTCTCGAATCGGTAGAGGACTATCTTTTGCCTCGGTTCATAGATGGAAATCCAACTTCCAATACGTGACATTTGCGGTTTTAATTGTAGAACTAGTATGGCGACATGATATATGGTACCCATGCCGTCTATGATTGATACTTATGATTTGAAGTTGTTTTATACACTATGCACTTATAGTAGTATCAAATGATTTGTGTTAAACGTACTAAGCATGTTTGGCTATTATAAGGGAAAACCCTATCCCTCGGCTTGCGTTGCATTGTGTGATACGACCTGGGTCTTATAATAGCTTCATTTTTCCAAAAAGCATTGCGTTGTTTGTTTATACACTATTTTTCTTGGGAGGAAACCCGTTCCGTGTTATACGGCGTGGTCCCTTGATATATCCGATTTAAAATAAAGATTAATAACTGTTTTAGTTCTCACACCAGTCCCATGACTGACCTGGAGTTTATTGTTTTAACCTAAACTCTGGGTGCCTTTATTTTCGACACGGGCAGCTAGTAGTTTTGGTTTTGCAGATTTATATTCACAGGATCCTGGTTTACACCTGGAATGATATCCGGAAAGCTTTGTATCCGTATATCTCTTCTAGTTGTGTATTGTATTATTTTCCGCTGCTATGTAATGTATTGTAATCTCTGATATTTCTGTGTAATATTGATTCGTTTATACTCTGTATATTCTTGTATTCTGATGGAATTGTTGTAATATGCAATGAAATGTTCTCCCGTCTGCGTTCTGTTGTGGCTTGTCCTCTAACTATCCGCTCTTTCCTTCAAGGGGAAGTTACGGGTTTTTACAGTTGGTATCAGAGCTTAGGTTTACAAAGCTCAGAGAACAAGGCACATTAGAACCATACGAAAGAATTCATCAGATATTGGATTAGTAATATCCAATGGGAATAACTCGTTAGAGATGTGATCATTAGTATCCTAGAACGAGTGTGAAGAGTATATTTTTAAAGTGAAACCAAATTTTGTTTTGAAATTTAAATCAATTATTCGTATTTGATCATTTATTTTATATTGATTTCGGCAATCCAGTTTATGAAGATTTTGCATATACGCCTTGCAAACGTATATTCGAAGTTTTAATATACTGGATAGATATAGAATCACACTCTCGTCGCCCGGAGACGATTCTGATGATAGTCTAGACATCATCAGAATTGGTATTTGAGTTTCGAAGGTGTGATATCTATATATTTCCATTAGACTGGTGTGAGAACCAAAATTAGATAGGGCTTATTGTTGTGATTTGGCATCAAAAATGTGATTTTTGACTATATATCAAAGTTATGAATTTAAAAAGCTAATCAACTAATTGATTGCTGATTGTGTTGTTTGATTCATAAATTTGAACCATATAGCCAATTTGAACCAAATAGTGAATTGTATTGAAATTTGGTCGCATTTGCTTGCATATACATGTACTTACATTGAACAGGTCATAGCAAGGAGGTTAGAGCAGAGGATAAAATTTGTTTGCCCGACAAATAGGTACATGTTTATCATAATTTACTGTTTTGTTTGGGTGATGATGATTTTATGAGCCGATTGGCTAGCCGCTTGGCTTTTTCTTTTTCTTTTTGAGATCAGAAGGCCTGTATGGCAATTTCGGGATTTTCCCGTGCTCCCGGCGCAAGGGAGGTTATGGCGAAATTTTTCGAAAATTTAGGGTGTTAGCCAAATTTTTGAAAAATTTGAAAAGTTCTTAGAAACTGAAAAGTTGAAGAACTTAAGCCGTAGTGAAAACACTGGAAGTTGATTTGATTTGTGAAATAACTTCCGGCTTTGTTCCTTTTCGGGGACGAAAAGTTTTAAGTGGGGGAGATTGTAATAACCCGGAAATCTAGGCCAATTTAAAAATTTTATTTTGGCAATTTTAGCGAATTTTGATTATTTAAAATGAATTATTTTAAATAATAACGACGAGAAATTTATTTTGAATGGAATTCAAACGTATATTTTATATAGATCGTCGTTAGAATATAAATATTTATTTATATTTATAAAAGGAATTGAAAATGGCGCGGTAGTTCGATAATTCGATTTCAAACTTCAAATGAATGTACCGGGTGCAAAATAAACCGGATTTTAGCGAAACCAAAAATAATAGGATCTAATTGATGATATCTTTCCAACGAATCCGAAAAATCAAAATTTCATAGCAGGAATCAAAAGATATGTCCAATTGAAAATTCTGAATAGTCGCTATGGAATTCAGGCCCTTAAAAATGGGAATTTTGCAGACGACTTCGAATTTCGACGAAACCACTTTTGTTGGGTCCGTGAAGTCAAGTTATTGCTAGATTCCAAATTTCATAATTTTTCGAATCAATATGTGAGCGTGGCATGGGAAAACGCGTTTGAGCAGTTTGAGTTGATTTTAATCGACTGGAAAGTGGCCATTTTTCAAACGGTCTCAGAATTCGACAAAATTGGTTTTGTTAGGACCGTATCGTCAATACGAAGCTAGAAAATATTTTTTCTAGATTTTTTAGAGTTCGTATGTGACACCAGTAAATTGAAATGCATGTTTAAAATAGAATATATAGATTTAACTGTAAATTCAACGGAAACTGATCGTAACAAGCGAATCAGCTTACGATACATATCCCATTGTGTTCGGAATGGGGGTAATTAGCTATGGACGACAGTCGGTGGGCTTGATTTCGACTTCGAAATAAAAAGTTGCTTTTTGAAGATAAAATTAAATTAAATATATAAATTATTATATACTCTCTCACCTCTCCCCTCTTTCTCTCTTCATTCAGATCTAAAACAAATTAAAAAAAAGAAAAAAACCCGCTCAAATCGATCGTGCCCTAGCCCACGTCCACCGTCGCCTCCATCCTCCACCGACACCCCCACCGTCGAGCCACCTCCCTATAGCGCCACCACGTTGCACCCCCCCCCTCGTCGAACCTCCCTCCTCTAACGAATGAAGAACCACGAGCCCCCACCCCCTCTTTATGAAGTCGTCGCCACCACCGAAGTGGTCCCGCCAACCATCACGCCTCCACCCAGTCCCCTAGCCGCCGCTCAACGCCTGAAGCCGCCACCGCACCCCCCTGCGACTGTAGAACCGTCTCTCTTCACCCCTTCGAGGTCGAACTCACCCCCTTTCGTCAGTGCATCGCTGGATGGCCCACTCCCCTCTGGAAAAGATGTGATTTTCGGCAAAAAGGGTAAGTTTTACTTATTTTTATTTAATGAAATTAGTTATATATAAAAATGTACATATAGAAAAATCAGAAATCAGTTTTTATAATAGCATAGGTTTAGAAATCAATTTTTTTTATTATGGTATTAAATAAAAATATGATTTTTTATTTAGAGGAATAACCCATAAAGGTTTGACCTTCATTATATAAGAAAAATCACAAAGTTAGGATTTTTCCTTGCATAAAAGTTGAGATTTTTAATATGAAAAAGTTTATATTTTGAATAAATACAAAGGTTAGATTTTCATATATTATAATTTCTATTTCGATAAAAATATGATTTTTATATATTGAATAGCGAAGTAAAAATATGATTTTTATATATTGAATAGCGAAGTAAAAATATGATTTTTATATATTGAATAGCGAAGTAAAAATATGATTTTTATATATTGAATAGCGAAGTAAAAATCTGATTTTTATACATTGAATAGCGAAGTAAAAATATGATTTTTATACATTGAATAGCGAAGTAAAAATATGATTTTTATATATTGAATAGCGAAGTAAAAATATGGTTTTTATACATTGAATAGCGAAGTAAAAATATGATTTTTATATATTGGATAGCGAAGTAAAAATGTGATTTTTATATATGTAGTGAATTCGGGCAACGAAAATGTCAAACGGCGAAGATTTTCTGCATATGAAGAGGCATGGCGTTTGGATTAGCTATCGGTGAGAACTTCGCACCTTTCAATTTTGTTTTCTAGTTAATATATATACTAGGATGCAGACGGTGTTTAGTAGCACCCGACACCCGTCGTCCACAGGCCATGGACGGCTTGTATGCTTGGTTGATTTATTTTGATGTGTAGTTGATTGTGTGATGTGATATGAAATGAAATAAAATATTTTATAGTGGAAAATATTTTATAGTTAAAAATAGAATTTTTAACGTATATATGAAATGAAATAAAAATAAACAAATCGGACGATTTGTTTATATACACACATTTGACTGATATTGATTGGGACGATAAATTTTACACATCGCCCAACTACACAAATAAAATCTGTGTTTGATTGTTTGAAACCCCACACGGGTATTGGGATGATATTTGACGTACACTAATCCTGATTGTTTAGTTGTATGTCGATCGATTGATTGACAGACTGTTATAAGCATTGAATATTTATATTTGATGCTTATACAGTGTAGAATGCACTTTGGATGATGGTTGATTATTCATCGTTGTGATTGTATACGTGTGTTGTAGAAAATCCATATAATTAACATTATATGGTAATTGATTGGGCCTCATTCCAGTTTTAAAAAAAGAAATATTTGAAAGAGAAATATTTGAAAAGGAAATATTTGAAATAGAATATTTGAAAATAGAAAATATATGAAGCCGTGTTGATTAGATTTACGCCATTTTGACGTGAATGATATTTATATCGATTTTATTCATTTTATAATGAATATCGAAAGTGATTTCAAAATCTGATATTTTGAAACGAATTGAAATTCGAATTAAATTGAATAGAAATGAATTCGAATTGAAATTGAATATAAATGAATGAAATTGAATTGAATTGAAAACGAACTTAAATTGAATTAGAAATCAATTTGAATTGAAATCAATTTGAAGTGAATTTAAAACGAATTTATAAAGAAAAATTCAATTTTGATTTGAATTTGAAAAGGAAGGTGAAATCGTTTTGAAAACGAATTTAAAACGATTTATAAAATACGTTTTAAAAGGAAATCGACGAAATATATATTATATATATTATATATATAATATAATGCCTGAGTAGAACGCGCCGCGCCGCGGCAGTTCGCGAATTTCGACCGTTGACTTCGAACGGATATTGCGTGAGATCCGACCGTCGGATTCTCCTGAAACCGAAACCGTTTGGTTTGTATCGAAAAGAGCTTTCCAATGAATATTAGAAATTAGAAATCTAACGGTTGGATTTGGAATTATGTCCAAATCAAATTTGAAAAAGGTCGCTGTAAGTGCAGTTCGATGGCCGTTGATGGAAATCGACTGTACGGGCCTTGATAAAATTATTAAAAATACCAATAATTTGTGTAAAATCATAAGAAATGATTTGGGAAGAATCGGGATGAAAAACTCCATATTTGTAAAGATAAAAATAGATTTTTATCGAAATGAACTAGTTTTGAACTAGAATTATAATTCATTTATTTTTGAAATAAATAAAGTGAATTTGAAATGGTTTTGAAAAATAACCAGAACTTCCAATAATTGCATTGGAATGGATTTGAATCGAAATTGTCTTCGGAATATTTCGATGTTGGATTTCGTGATTATACAGATGTTGTTATGGAAATTTGAAAGATATAGATATATACATCGTTATTTCCAATACGATATTTGTTGGTCGTAGAATTTGATATTGAATATAAGCCGATATATTTTCTATTCAGAGCCTTGTATTTAATATCAAATGTGATTTGGGTTTATCGTGAATGGTGTCTTCATTATAACTGTTCTTGAACCCGGTTGAGAAAAGATTAAATCTTTTTATTTAGATTTAATGAAGTGTACCAATTAAATAATATTTAATTGGAATTGAGTTGGTATTGATTTTTGGGTTTATCGTGAACAGTGTTTTAAATAACACTTGTTCTTTAACCCAATAATTAATGGAATGTGATTTTGGGTTTATCGTGAACCGTGTTTTAAATGACACCGATTCTTTAACCCGGTTAAAGATTAAAACTAAGTGGAGTTTTAATGAATCTTTAATTAGATTGAAAAGGTGTTAGAATGGAGTATCACCAGTTTTACTCCAGGCGATAGTCAAATCTTTAATTAGATTTGAACGTGAAATGGTAATTGAATTTACCGATAACATCGTGGTGTTAGATATGAAGTATTACCAGTTTTACTTCATGGGATGAGTAGGTTGGGGTTGGGAAATAAAATAAATGATTACTTCGGTGTGGTTCGCTAATCCCGACTAGTTTGAATTGATATTCAAAGGAGATTAAAGAATAAATTTAAAGGAATTTTTCTTTGATAAAATTAATGGGAACCTTCCCCAAAATAAAAGAATATTCTGAATTGGAATGAGGCGTATGTTGTGTTTGTGTAACACGTGTTAATTACATATTTACACGAGTTGTTCGGAAAGACCGGGTTTATCCCATTCTGAATAACTGATTCGATGTGGTGTCGAAGATGAAGACGGTGGTTGAAGACCGGAGGTCTTCACGTCGTTTGGATAATTACTGATGATCTTGATTGGGCTGTACACCCAAGAAGATGGAAACAGTTGGTGATCGTCCAGACGTACTTGGAGATCGATGGATATGCGGGGTACTAGGTGCCTCCGGTTTCGTTCAGACCCAGAACGGACTTGTAAATGGACTGTGTGTCTGACATTGGATTTTAGTCTGTGTGATTGATTTCTATTGAATATATATCTGTTTGGCGGCGGAGAATTTATTCTCTTGCTTAACGCTCTTCTCCGAGATGTACGAGCTCAGGGGTTATATACTGATGGATATCAAACGCATAGAGTGAATTGCCTGTGTGGCACGCCTAAGTGGAAATTGATCAAGGCTTCTGTTGAAAAGCAAAGTCTTGTGGGGATGATCAAAGCACAGCCTGTGTGGCACAGCTTTGTGTAACGTGAATTCGCGAGCCTCACACCCCGGTGTTGAACCAAAAACGGGAGACGGACCTCAGGGGGGACATGCGTTTTCTTTCTAGCTAGAAGTGGCGTCAGTGGTTTTACACGCCCTGACAAGTTTGACTTATGTGGTTGTTGTTGTTGCGAGGCGCCTCGGTTTGATCGGACGATCCGGGTCCGATGGAGTCATTTGTTGGCTCATTTACGCCCCATAGGGCGGAGAAACGTAGTGTTCAGGCATTATAATCCACATCGGTGGACCGGCCCTGACGATCCAAGGTATGGTTGCGGCTGTGCCTGAGGCTCGGGCTAGAGAGTCTCGAATCGGTAGAGGACTATCTTTTGCCTCGGTTCATAGATGGAAATCCAGCTTCCAATACGTGACATTTGCGGTTTTAATTGTAGAACTAGTATGGCGACATGATATATGGTACCCATGCCGTCTATGATTGATACTTATGATTTGAAGTTGTTTTATACACTATGCACTTATAGTAGTATCAAATGATTTGTTTTAAACGTACTAAGCATGTTTGGCTATTATAAGGGAAAACCCTATCCCCCGGCTTGCGTTGCATTGTGTGATAGGACCTGGGTCTTATAATAGCTTCATTTTTCCAAAAAGCATTGCGCTGTTTGTTTATACACTGGTATTCTTGGGAGGAAACCCGTTCCGTGTTATACGTCCTGGTCCCTTGATATATCCGATTTAAAATAAAGATTAATAACTGTTTTAGTTCTCACACCAGTCCCATGACTGACCTGGAGTTTATTGTTTTAACCTAAACTCTGGGTGCCCTTATTTTCGACACGGGCAGCTAGTAGTTTTGGTTTTGCAGATTTATATTCACAGGATCCTGGTTTACAGCTGGAGTGATATCCGGAAAGCTTTTTATCCGTATATCTCTTCTAGTTGTGTATTGTATTATTTTCCGCTGCTATGTAATGTATTGTAATCTCTGATATTTCTGTGTAATATTGATTCGTTTATACTCTGTATATTCTTGTATTCTGATGGAATTGTTGTAATATGGAATGAAATGTTCTCCCGTCTGCGTTCTGTTGTGGCTTGTCCTCGAACTATCCGCTCTTTCCTTCACGGGGAAGTTACGGGTTTTTACAGACCCGAGCAATGATGCAAAACAAAACAACTCAGATCAGGACTAACATTCTCATGGAAGTAAATCAACTCAAATGAAATGTTCGATGAAATGCAATCAGTAACTTAGAGGATGTTTTGGATCACCATCCTCTAAGGATCCATCAAACTAATACTATATAGTATAATACGCTATATACAATAGTGTCTATTAGTAAAGTAAAATATCAAAATAGCGTAAGCGGGATTACCATGATTACCCTTACACCGTTATATATTCCCATAGTATATACAGTACCGTAATTCCTCCGTAAACTGGAGGGCTATCAGAGGGTATTCCATATAAAACAGTACAAAATAAAATCGTAGTAGGCTCGTATAAGGCATGTGACAAGGTACGCAAGGAATGCCAAAGTGGATTCCCCGTTTGCAGAGCCGGACTGGTGGTAACGCATAGCAGCTACTACCGCCCACCTCGAGACACACTCCGATAATCAAATCGGAGGGTGGCCAACGAAAACATCACAAAAGTAATAGTATGGTATCGAAGAAGTGCGTTCGATAGGAGGTATGACCTCACTTGGTCCGTGCGTAGCTCCTGTTTTAGCCACATCAAGCTGACTTAAGGTAGTCAGGGTCTCGTAATTAATATGAAATAGAAAATGGAGTCGTTCGCCAAATCATCCCGTTCATTCTGGAACTCCACCGCGTACATAGTTGTTAAAGTGGTTTTCGGTATTGGCAGAGAGTATGACAATAGTCGATCCCGGTCTCTTTAACCACCAATCGTTTACATTTTTCACACCATGGTCATTATCTTATAAAACACTTTATAAAGTAGTTTATATGAAATCTCATATTCGAATCCGAAATCAAAATTAGATATCTAACTTCGATTACATTCAATTAAAAAAATAACTAACTTAAATCTCTTAAATCAAATCGATTTCGAAACCACATCCAAAGATCTCAAAATATAGTATAAATTAATACTATACTATTTAACTTCGATAATAATTTGGTTTGGTTTATATTCATACAAATTCAAGTTCAAAACAATTCCAATAATTCAATTTCTACCTTTATAAGAAAACATTTCAAATCGATTCACATGAATTCAACATTTGGTTCGAATTCAAAATGTATAATTCAAGTCAAAACTTACATTTCAATTCTAAACAAAACATATTGTACTTTATAATTCAAGTCAAATAGTTCAAAATTGTTACTTCTACATTTTGAATCAAAAATCTTATTTTTCCATTCAAATAAATTATGATTTAAAACCATTCTTATACATCGATTTAACAAATTCTTAATTCAAACCAAACGATATAAAAACCAATTCCGCATATAACAACAATATATATTCCAATTCATGTTTAATCACTTAAAAATGAATTTAATTCATATCGGTTATAAATTTATAATAAATCAATTTACCCAATTCACATTCATTTCTTATCAAAATTCATATTTTAAAACAATTCAAATTCAATTTCTTATCAATTATAAATTTCAATTTAGACATCAATTTACGTAATTCAAATTCATTTCTCAATATTTAAATCATTCAAATTTGCATTCAATTGATTAAAAATCAAATTCATTCCTTAATTTGGAAATTCAATTTAAAAAAACAATTTCACATTTTCAAGTTCATTTCTTATAGTTTAAAACAATTCGAATTGAAATTCATTCCTAATAAAAGTTCATATCAATTCGAATTCATAACTTAATATGAGTTCATTCGTTATTCAAATATCGTTATATAAATTTACATCTTTAAACTTCGAATTTAAATCGCGAAATCTAACTTATCCATCTAGAGTTTATTATTAAAGTTTATAAAATATATATATAAGAAAATAATTTTTGAAAATAGATATATACAAGTTTCTAAAATTCTAAATTAATTAGAATATAGATTATAAACGTACATAAGTTTTAAAATATTATAAAAACTAGGTTTAAAAGAAATAATACTATAATATAATATATAAAAGTTTTAAAATATTTATATAATTAAATTATGTAGTTTAAAATAAATAAAATTATAAGTAAAATCTTAAATAAGCATTTAAATCTATATTTACTTATAAAAATAATTTTAAAGCATATAATTTAAAATTTATAAATATAAGTTTAAAATCTTACAATATAAATATAAAACTATAAAATCTTAAATTAGTGTTTTAAATCAAAATTTCCAAATCACTATACTTCGAAAATATGACCAACGGTGTCCGTATATAGTTTTCTACCCTACGGTCAAATGATACAGATATTTATCATTTCAATCTGCAATTTTTAAAAATTCTACGGGTCTGTCATTTCAACCCGCGTTCCCAAATTCATTAAAAATCATTCAGGTCTATCATTTCAACCCATAACGATTTTTCCCTATTCTAATGTCCATTCGGGTATATATCATTTCAAACCTTAGTGATTTTTCCTAAACTAGGGGTATCAACAATTACAAACAATAATCACATGGCAACAATCACAACATATATATCATCCGTGCAGCTACGTGTCATATGAATATATCGTGTCACATATGAAATGTGCATCTATAACAAATCAAACAAATTTTATCCGCAATCCTATACATTTCATATAACAGTTCAAAAAGCTGATCTAACATCCATGAAATAAATGTGAGTTAGGTGTGAGATAAACTCACCTTTTGTGGCACAGATTGGAGATAGTAGACGGACTGCCACCGAATCAACAGACGGCTTCCAGGCATGATTCAAAATAGATCCAACTCGATGATCACCCAAAATTATTATATTTTCAATAGGAAGGGGTTGGGGATTTTTTCAATAGATCGTCGGTTATCGAGTTTTGGGACGGGTTTCAAAACTCAGCACCAAACTCGACTCATAATAAACAATAACCCAATTTTTACATAATAATATATATATACTTATATACATAGACAAAAATTTATAATATATATATATATTTTAAAAATTCAACGCACACCTTACCACACATTAAAACCGTATAAGCTATATATATATATTTCAAAATCAATAAATTTTCAAACAACTCCACACATGAAAATAACATTCATGTGACTCACGTCCTTCATGCAACAAAAAATATACATGTATATATACCAAAAATATAAATAATACCATTTGCAAACTCACACAAAGCCATATACACACTCAGAATATACCACGCACTATATAATCGAACACACACAATACAACTCACCCAATATACACTCACAGCACATACAACACCACACAACAATGACATGAACGCACAAAGCACAAACAAACAAAAGAAGTAAAAAGACACACACGCAACCCTCATGCAAAACACGATCTCACTCCACACAAGAAACACACAGTTTCACTCATACATAAACACACACATGCTCCATCACACACTCACACATACACGCACAGGGGCTATCGGTTCAGGGATGATGGTCGGACCCAGCTTTAATGGGATGGCCGCGGGTTTAGATGGGGTGCGGCTTCAGGGTTCGGGCTCGGCTTCGGTGGAGCTTGGCTTCATGGAGGAGGAAGGATGCGAGTTGAAGGGGAGGGACAAGGCGGTTTGAAAAAACATTAGAGCAGCAGCTCGTTTTATATAATAAGAGAGAGAAGGGAGGAGAGAAGTAGTTGAGTCCATTTGTTTTTTTTTATATATATATAATATATATAGTGATATGCGTTGGGACTCAGGAACCTGGTTGGGAAATGGAAAGCTGTTGGGAAGTGATAAAGTTTGAACGGCAATGAACAGTTTTTAAAATGAAAAGAATGAACGGTTTAACATTGGAAAGGGCAGAGCACCGTCAACATATTTCAATTAAAAGAATAACGAACAAAATATTAAATGGAACCGTCGGTTTCAATAATAAAAATAAAAATAAAAAATGGAAGATGGTTTTGTAATTTCAAAAGGGAACGAACCGTTTCATTGAAAACGTAAAAGGAATGTCTTTGGAAACAAATGTATACATGCATGCATGGCTTTGTAAGAGGGCGCATGCCATGGAAAGGAAACTAAGACCAACGTTTGGTTTAATATTGGAGGAAAAAAAATACATGCGTGCATGATAATAAATAGAGAAAGATGGATATAAATATATGGACATGAAAGCATAGAAAGGAAGAGTTGAAAATAAAAGTGGCGCATGGTAAAAGAAGACAAATAAATATAAACAGGCAATGCGTGATTTTGGAAATGGAACACTTTCAAAAGAGAAGTACATGTATAGTTTGCATGTAAATGTGTCCATCCTACGAACAAAAAAAATATTTGGGTGTTTAGTAAAATAGAAGAATGGGTTTTGCAAACCTTAAATGCTTAGAAAAAAATGCAGAATCCAAATAGGGACACGTCGAACTCGAATGACTTTGTTTCAAAAATGAACTGCGTAAGCCTTTTCACAATTACAGTGCGAACCGAGCACCGAAATCAACAAATGAATATACTGTGGTAATCAGCGCGACGAGGCGGACACAAGGTATTTAATTTGCAGTGTTAGGATGCTCCGTTCAAAAACGCGTTACTGACCCATTTTAATGTAAAGATGCGGACGGAAAACGGAAGTCAAAATGTCCGATTTTCAGGAAATAAATTTCGTCGTTGGATTACCGACAACGAATAGAATATTTTTCATGTTTGTCCGAACTGGATTAGAAGAGATTATAAAAACGTTAAAATTTGAACTGATATGCACAGCTTTGCGCTGAAAATTGCACGACCGACAAACATTCAAACTTTCCGATGAAATTTTCACAGCTGCTACATCTCACGAACATATTTCAAATTTTAATTTCCCGTTATGAGAAATTATAGAATATTTTCAAAAATGAAAAATTCGTTTTAAATTGGAATTTAAATCGTTAGGAATAGCGGGTTATTACAATACCAAAGCGGAAATTAAAGAGAAAGGAATGATCTTCGATTCTATATGGACGAAATGGGTTCTTCGATGAACAACATCTGGAAGGAGAAAATTGTATTATCAGCAACAACGTTTCTTTAAAACGTGATTAAGGGTAATAAAGGGAAAGGATTTATTCAATTAATTTAATTTATGTAATTCAATTTTGTAAAAACCATAACTTGTTCGTATGAAAACGAAATTCAGAAATTTCAGATGCGTTGGAATCCTTGAATCGAGATCTACATTTCAGAAGAGACAGCAGAATTTTTGGAGCATTCTACAATTTTAGAAGAAACAAAAGCAAAGTGAGATTTCTAAATTTTAAAATAAATTTTGTTTATTATCGATTGCGATGTGAAATTCATTTATGTGTTGTTTAAAATTTGAATTGATTGTGATTAACGACTAGATTGAATTAGAAAAATGTACATGTTTAATAAGAACATGTTTGGAAAAACAAAATCATATTTTTATTTTAAATATGAATCAATAAGATTTGGTAGACAATAAAAATCCTATTTTTATTGTACACGTGAATTAGAAAAATATTCATGTTTCTTAAGAAGTTGTTTATACCATAAAAATCCTATTTTTACTGTACATGTGAGATTTCTTTTTTTTTTAATAATTATAATCAATTAATTATTATCGTGTTTAGGAATTCTTACATGTACGTGATTTGATTTAAATCGTTTGATGTTGTTTGTTGATCTGTTTGGTTTACATGAATGATAGGATAGAACAAAATTTGTTATACAATAAAATAATTCTTTATTGTATATATATATTGATAATAAAATTGGCAAATTTGTTATATAATAAAATAATTCATTTGTTTTATATGCTGATAATATAAAACTCTCTTTATTTGTATGTATGTAAGCATAGGATATGTTATGAAAATAAAAATCATATTTTTATTTGACATTTATGAACATAGGCATTGTATACATAAAAGTGTTGAAACATAAAAAGATTACATTTTTATGTAAAGTATGAATTGTGAAAATTATACGTTGTCTAAATAAAAATGTCCTTTTGTTGAATTAGAAAGGTTAAATATAAAACATACAAGTTGGCAAAAACATCTTTTTATTTTATCACCAGAATTATTAACATGTACATATGACAAAATTATCTTTTTATTTTTTCACTTGAATTTGAAAACATGTATGTAGACAAAATTGTCATTTTAGTTAAAAATGACATGTTCTAATTAAATTGTCATTTTAGTTAAAAATGAAATGCTAGAATTAAACTGTCATTTTCGTTAAAAATGACATGTTAGAATTAAATCGTCATTTTAGTTAAAAATGTCATGTTAGAAGTAATTTGTCATTTTATTTAAAATATGTTCATGTTACGTGAAAACGTCATCTTATTAGATAAAGTTATGTAAAATGAAAATGTCATCTTATTAGATAAAGCTATATAAAATAAAATGGTCATTTAGTTATGAATTGTTATGTCAAATAAAATTGTCATTTAGTTATAAATTGTTATGTCAAATAGAAAGTGTAAGCAAATAAAATTATAATTTTTGTTTGTTAAGTTGAATTAGAAATTGTAAACAAATAAAATTATCATTTTATTTGTTATGTTGAATAGAAAAATGTATACAATATTCCTTTTGTTCGTAATTAGAAACATAGTAAATGTATGCGAATAAAATTCTTCTTTTATTTGACATCATAAACATTAGAATCATATTTAGGAAATATGCTAAAACATAAAAATTACATTTTAAATGTAAAATATGAGTTATGTAAAATATACATTGTATAGATAAAATGGTTGAAACATCGAAATTCACATTTTTAGTCTAATGAATGATTTATGTAAATTATTCATAGTATGGATAAAACTAGTGAAACATTAAAAATTCACATTTTTAATGTAAAGATAAAATATATGTAAATATTCATATATGAAATAAAATTAGTGAAACATTAAAAATTCACATTTTTAAATGTAATGCAAGAAACTAGGAAAAGATTTAACATTAAAAATTATATTTTTATTGTAGCATTGTTTTCAATAAAAAGAGTGGAATTAAAAGGTATATTTTTATTGTCATTTTAGTTATAATAAAAAGGGTAGAATTAAAAGATATATTTTTATGGTCATTTTAGATACAATAAAAAGAGTAAAATTGAAAGATATGTTTTTGTTGCAATAAAAAGAATAGATATTAAAGATCATGTTTTTATTTTCACTTTGTTTAAAATAAAAAGAAGTACCATGAAAGATTATATTTTATTGATCATTGTTTTCAATAAAAAGATTGAACAACAAAAAATTACATTTTTATAAATTAGATAAGGGTAAAAACAAAAATAACATTTTTGTCAAGGAGATTTGAGTTATAAAAGTTGAAACCAAAATTGTCATTTTATCAAGTCATAAAAGTTGAAACTAAATTTGTCACTTTTATCGAATTATAATAGTTGAAACCAAATTTGTCACTTTTGTCAAATGTAACAGTTGAAACCAAATTTGTCACTTTTGTCAAATGTAATGGTTGAAACAAAATTGGTCTTTTTGTCAAAATATAATTGTTGAAGCCAAAAATGAACATTTTTGTCAAATTAGAATTGTTGAAACAAAAATGAACATTTTTGACAAATTAAAATAATTGAATTAGAAATATACATTTTTATCAAAATATTCATTTTTTCTAAAAAGATTGGTTGAAACAAATACATCATATTTGTTGAAACCAAATAGCTGAGATGAAAAGAATATTTTTGTCAAAATATATTAGTGAAACAAAAATGTACATTTTGTCAAATTAAGATGGTTGAAACAAAGATTTTATTTTTGGTTAAATGAAAGAGTTAAACATAAATAGCATTTTTGGTTAAATGAAAGAGTTAAACATAAATAGCATTTTTGGTTAAATAGGTTTGTGTTACAACAAAAATATTCATTTTAGTAAAAATAGAATTGTCAACAAAATGGATGTATCACTTTTTATACATTTTGTTGAAATATAATTTATTTGCAAATATAAGAATCATTTTTATTTGCATAACATACATTAGAATTTATAGGCAAATATAAGAATCATATTATTGGTCAAAACATACATTAGAATTGTATGTAAATTAAAGTGACACTTAATTGTTAAATTATACAATAGAATTTGTATGCGAATCCAAGTGACATTTGTATTGTCAAATTTTACATTAGAATTTGTGTACAGAATAAAGAGGCATTTCATATGTTATGATTTGAAACTATACATACAAATAATGTAACGACCCAGGTTTTTGAACGATTAGTTTTAAATATTTAGTATCGTTTGAACATTGAATTAATAATATAAAGGAATTATTATAGTAGATTATCGATCAAATAATCGAAATACAATCTATTTTGATAATCATCGAAATAGGAGAACTGAAATAATTCAATTCGAAGATAAAATTGAATCGAAGTGGTTCAGATGATCAATATATATTCTATTTGAATATAAACGATGATAATAGGAATTTATTGTTGGAAAATTTATTTGTTTTGAATTTAAATTGATTTAATATGGCTATTTTAAATATGCGTTCAAATTAAATTGTATAATCTATTTCGTTGAACTCAAAATAGCGTTATAACATTATAACAACAGTGGTTACGTTAAAATAGCGGTTCGTAATTTAAATGAATGAACCCCGAGGTATTTGTATTGGATAAGATCGAAATCGAATCGAAGATCAAATCAATATCTGTTTAAAATATAGTGAAAATCTCTTTAAATCAAATCAATTTAATAGGAAAATCTTTTTTTAAAAGAAATAAAAGGTTTGTTATGTACTTAGCCGACCACACATTAAAACTCTGTACCATTGTCTCCCTCTTCATCTATATAATCGCAAGCACCTCCCTTCCAAATTCTTCAGCTCAAATTCAACAGGACCGACCCGTTCCCCTTTAATTCTCTTCTGAAATTAAAGCTGTGAGTTCAATCGAGAGTAAACAGAAATGGCCGCACTCCATCTCCTCAAAACCCTTTCCGTTCGAAATTCAAGGACTCGATCATTTCAAAATCAAACTCGCGCATCTAATCAAATCGCGATGGGGTCTGAAATCGCTGGAAGCTCGAGTTCGATTCTGAGGGGCTATGGGTGTTGTTGGAGGTCGCGACAGGGGCATTCAGGTTGAAGCAAGGAGGGGTTTCAAGGCACAATATTTGGGTGCGATGGAAGCCATTTGGGATTGAATAAATGCAGCGAGGCGTTGTTGGATTTTGGCGTGAGACTGGAGCTGGAAAATAGCGTTCCGATGAAACCCATATCGCTTTACATTACTGTAGGACAGTGGAGGGTTAGAGGAGATCAATTTTTCCTTGACAGTGTTGAAGGCTGCGAGTTTCCTTTAGCGTACGAACGATGGTGGAGTGGGTCAGTAGCCGACAAGATAACAGTGAAAAGAGAAGTAGTAGGCTTCAGTTTTGTAAAATGGTGGAATCTGAATTGGGGCTTCACTGTAAAGAAAATACACTGTCTGAAGTCTTACTGTGAACGTGGATTTTGAGGTAAGACAAATTTTAGTTATTTAAATTAATTTAGGATGTTTAATTTATATATAAATATATATTAGTTTAACCTAAAATGAGTACTGTTGTGAGAAAAGAAAACGGTATTCACTATTGATCTGGAAATTCGAAATTAAAAGGAAATTCTTTTATCTAGTAGACCATTAAAAAAAAATTGATAGGTGGAAAAAGTAAGCATGAAATTGTTAGGTTATTTAAAAACTAAGCTTAGAAAGAAAGAAAATTTAATGTTATTATATTTTTAACATATGACCCTGACTAGAAGTTTAATTGGCTTATTTATAAAATTCGGGTTTTCTTAGGCGAGGAAAATCAAATAAAATCACTCGTGTGGAGTTCGAGGACTCAGAAATCAATCAAATGGAATTGAAATTGATACAAGTGCGGATTAAAATCGGTGAGTAAATCTCACTCACCTTTAGAATTATTTTTATCTCATTTAAAAATAATTGTCTGTTGCTTGTGTGAATGTTTTCTGGTTGTTTTATATATATTAGTTATTTAGGCAATATATATATATATTGGGTTGTTGATTGGTTGGATTCCCGCAGTCTCATTAGCGGATGCCCGCAGTTTCATAGCGGATGATTACCCTATACGCCCCACGCTATGATTAGTGGATGACCTTCTATACCGCGATATTCTGCCACGAAGCAGAATGGGTATTATTTATGTGCTATCATCTGTGGATGCAGGAAAACAGGTTGGAGGGATCCAACTGGATTCCTCAAAAATATATTATCTGTTTGTTTGTTGTTTGTTTGATTTCATATATATTCATATATGATGTGTTAAAAACCAAATGATTGAAATTGGGTGATTTGATTGTTTAAAATATCACTGGGCCAATTAAAAGGGATATTTGAGATTTTAAAAGGGAAAATTCTATTTTTAAATAGAATTTGAAATTTTAAATGGAATAAAAATATAAAACTTGTTTTTTGAAAAATAAAACAAGTAGTTTCTTCATAAACGAAGTTTTTAAATAGTTCTTTTATAACGAAGTTATAAATGAAGTGAAAGAATTATCATTTGATAATTTAGAAATAGAAATACAAGTGTGAAATTGGAATTTGAAATGAAATTTCAAAATAGGATGTGGAATGAAATTTTTAAATATATAACTCAAATGAAATTTGAGTATAACATTTGAATTTTAAAGGGAGTTTAAATATTTGAATTTTAAAAGGAGATTGAATATTAGAAATTCAAATGGAAGTTCAAATAGAATTTGAATAGACGAAATTAGAATGAAAAATAGAATTTGAATTCAAGGAATTAAAATAAAATTTGAATTCAAAGGAATTCGAATAAAGGGAATTCAAATAGAGATTTGAATGTAGAATTTCAAAATAGAATTTGAAATGAACTTTGAAATAGGATTTCAAAGTAGGATTGAAATAGGATTTCAAAATAGGAAATCCAAATAGTTTTGAAATGGAATTTGAATTCAAAGGAGTTCAAATGGATTTGAAATAAGGAAAATTAAAATGGGATTTAAATAATGGGTTTTAATAAAGAGGATTTAAATATAAGAATTTAAATAGAATTCAAATGGTGTTAAATATAAGAATTCAAACAAAACTCAAATGGAGTTTAAATAAAAAGAATTTGAATAAGAGGGATTCAAAGAGATTTGAAACATGATATTTGGATTCAAAGGAATATAAATGTGGTATTTGAAGTTCAAGTAGATTAAAAAAATGGAGTTTAAATATTTGAAGTTCAAATAGATTAAAAATGGAATTTGAATTCAAATAGTTGAAATAGAATTTGAATGTAGAATTTGAATTAGAATCGAATTGGAATTTGAATATAGACTTCAAATATAAATGAAATAGAAGATCAGAAATATTTGTTGAGTTGGAAAAAATGGTTTGATATATATTTAAAATATATCAGAATAGAGTTGAATTTATATAAACGAAGTTTTAAAAGTTCATATATATAAATATATATAAAACGAACTCGCCGCAGCGCTGCAGTTCGTAAAATAGCGATTCGAACTTCAATCGAATATACAGAACTCAATTGAAGTCGTAATTCTTTGAAACAAGAAACGTCAGGACCGGTTTGATAATAGTTTTCTAATGAAAGAGAAAAATATAAATTTCGTCGTATAGATTTTGAGTTATGTCAAAATCAAATTTTCAGAAAAGCAGCGCCAGAATCGTTTTGAAACCATAACGGTTTATTTAATTTTATAAAAGGATTTTAAGCAAATAAAATCCGAATTTCTATTTAGAAAATTTCAGATTTGAGTTATAAAATATATGTGAACTCAGGTGGAGAAATGAATTTGATTTTGAAACAGAAATCAGATTTTTGACTTTGAATAGAACTAACTAATTTGAATAGTAATTAGTTAATGGGATTTTGAATTGATATTGGGCTTTGAATAAGTGGATTCGATTTGAAAATTTATATTCGAAATCGAAAGGGAAGCTAAAATTGGAAACTTGAAATTCAATTTGGATATAAGCTAATTGAATATTTTGTTTGAACATGTTATGTTCAAAGAAGAAGTGAAATAGGCAAAATGACTAATTAAAGAATAAATGGGCGGAACTGAATTCAAACGGTTGGATAGTGTTGAATTGAATTGAAAACAGGTGAACAGGTGTTAAACATATATGGGATGAAGTATATGAAGATTTTCATTTATGTGCCCGACAAAAAGGTACATGTTTAAATTCATATATGGGTTTTATGCGCCGTACCGGCAAGCCGCTTGGCTTTTCCTTTTTCTTTTTGATTGAGGAAGATACCGGGATGCTATTTGAAATTTCCCGATGCTCCCGATACAGGGGAGGTTATGGCGAATTTTTCCGGAAATTTAAGGAGTTAGAAATATTTTAAGAAATTTGACAATTAGAAATCTATATATCGATATATATAGAATTCGATAAGGAAACAAAAATCAAAAATAGCGAAAAGGGCCAATATGGTTGTTGAAAATATTTGGTTAACAAATATTGATAGAGGAAATGGAAAAGAGATTTAATTAATGAAATATTAATTAAAGAGCCCAGTGATTTGTTTGATATGTTTGGATGAACACTTGTTTTTATTCGATAGTTAAATCACAGACCATCGAAGTTTTGACCATCGTTGTCAATATGGAGAGACCGGTTGGATTATTATCCGAAGAACCACTCCGTATCGGCATAAGCGTTGCGAACCAAGTATGCTGGATATATTGAAGACGGAGTAAAGTGCAAGGGCTTTTCTATTAAATAGAAATAGTGCCTTCGGTTTTGTTCAACCCCAGAACGAACGTAAATGGACGAATGTCTGACAGAGTATTTCCAATGATCAAATGGGTTGGTCTGTATGAATATATATGGTTGCAACGGATTTATCCCTTAGCATAATATCCAGAATATTTGTGCAAACTCAACTAGTGATTAACGGATCTGACAATGTGGCATTCAAAGTGATTGTGTTATCAAGGAATGGTAAGTAATCGTAGCCTCAGGCCTCAACAACCGGGAAAGGACAAAAATCGGGCAGGTAGCATGGCTATGTGGGTCGCACCCATTAGGGTGTATAATCACCTATCTAGAGAAATTCCTTTTGTTTCTAAATCTATCGATTCTGCCCATTCGGGAACGGTGGTTTGAGTCCAACCGTTGGTGATATACATTCGATACACTCAAGCGAAATGAGTGGTCGGTCATGTGTGGGCCGGGTTGCAAGACGTTCTTGTTGAACCCAGGTGTATTCGCCTCTAGAGATGCACTGTCGGAAGGTGGTCCCATACCTTGTCATATTGGAAATCCAATCTCCAATAAGCGCCATGCGGGTTTTGATTTTATACTATATATGTGGAGCGTGAGATGCAAGCGTTCTACTATTTGGTTATTTACTTGATGTAGACATTATTATAATATCACTAGATTTTTGTATCAAAGTGATTTGGGTTATAGTAAGGTAAAAACCGTCCATGTTTATGTAACGACCCGTATTTTTCTACCAATTTAATTGGATTATTTTAAATATTTTAATAATTTAAAATATTGGTTTGAGGTTGGATAATCGAATTTAACGATTATATTGTGAATATATTATATAAAATAAATAATAAATATTATTTTAATTTCCAAAATATGGGAAATTGTCGAAATTGAAATATACAGTGATCCGACAGTTTAAAGTGGTCAAATATTGTTTATACTGAAATTTTAGTGATAATTCGTTTTGAAAACGACGACGAATATATATAGTTTATAATTTAATTAAATAACGAGCTGCAGCGGCGCGGTAGTTCGCGTTTGGCGTTTTGAACTTCAATTGGTCGTACCGGGTTCAAAATAAGTCGGATTTCATCGAAACAAGAAACGTCGGGACCGGGTTGACGATATCTTTCCAATGGCAGAGAAAAATCCAGTTTTCGTCGTGTAGATTTTGTTTTATGTCCAAATCAAATTTTGGGAAAAGCAGCGCCAGAATTCCTTTTATATATATAGCGCTGCAGTTATATAAAATAATGGTTTTTAAATATTTTAAACATCGAATTGGCCTGGAATTCAACCCGGGATATTTTTCCTTGGTAATACATCAAATTCTGGTCGTGTATGGCCAACTGCAATATTTTAATAATATTATATTGAAGTACTTTAAAATTGGGTTATTTTATTCAAAATTGGCCAGTTAAAAAGGGACATTTTTCAAACGACCTCTGTTTTCAACGAAACAAATTTTGTTGTGACCGTAACAGTAAATTATTGCCAGATTTTCTAACGGCGCGTCAATCGGGGTTATTCTGTGAGCGTGGCAAAATAAAATGCAAAATAAATCGATATAATTGGACGTGTACAAACGCTATTTGAGCATACGAGCTCGGAATTCGACGAAACAAGTTTCGTTAGGACCGTATAGTCAAAATATACTACACCGTCCAGTCGCGTCTCGAACGGGGTTCGTATGTGAGCGCAGCAGCGAAATAACGACGTTCGAAATAGCGATAGTTACGAAATAAAAATCGTCAGTCAGTGTCAGACATCACATCAACTTAAAATAATAATTTCCCACTCTATATAAGGCCCCAAATCAGAAATCCCCAAAGCAAACCCTAATTTCGTTGGTCATTTTTGCAGAAAAGTCCACTTTTACAAATTTAATTATTCCTCTCAATCCGTAATGAATTTGTGGGGGTGACCAAAGCGGAAGTTGTAGATCCGGTGGAGACCTAGCTACTGACCAAATTTGGGGTGGTTTCGTCAAGAGTGGTGGCCGGAATCGGGTTTTAAAGGCAGAAAACAGTTTTCGTTCTTCGGCGAAATTGGGAGGCTGTGGTTGATTTGAGGTGGTGAGACGTTAGGGCTTTTGAAGAGGGGAGATGGACCTTCGATTTGGTTCTGGTCTCGAGGTCTGAAACGAAGTGTGGTGGTCGGAATAGCTAGATGAACGGAAGACTTTTTTTTTTGGGTTTAATTTTTAGTGGTGATCGGAAATTTTACAAATTCCGGCGGACCTATGGGGTATTGGTGTCGGGTCAGTACGTCAGTCGAAGGGGGGGAGCAAGGCGAAGGCGCTGGTGGTTGTCCGGCGTCCTACGATGATCTGTGGCGGCGGGTTTCCGATGATGAACAACAAATGGTTGGAGGGGATTTCCTGGCGGACGGAGTTGAACTGGGGCACGACGCTTCGGGCGTGGGGGTCCCAGGCTGGGGTGGTTTCGGTGGAGGTGTCAGGGTCGGTTCCGGTGGTCAATTCTGGCGCCGGCGATGAGTTGAATGGGTGGAGCAAAAGTCCGGTTTCAAATGAGAAAGAAGAACGTCAGGATTTGGAGGAGGAAATAGAAACCGCGTGGTTTAGTTAATGATTGATGACGTGGCAGTTATTACTGCATTAATCATGGGTCCAACGTTAAACCAGGTAATTATTAGGTAATTGATTAGTTAGGTGTTTAATTAAATATTTAATTTATTAGTTAACTTAAAAGTCGTATATATATTCAATCTTTAGATCAACGTAACTTTTGCATACGTTAACGAAATTTAACGAAACAGGATCCGTTGGGATCGCAGGGACGAGACCTATCCGATGGCACTGACTAGGAGTCAATCCGACGTTGTTGAATTTTCAGCTAATTCTGAATGGTCGATTCGAATTAAAAGCGACAAACGCATCAACCGTTGACCAGAACCAACTCTGGTGAGTTAATTCTCACACCTTCTGGAATACTGTGATGTGGTACACTCACAGTTAAATATATTTTACAGTTAACAGTTTAAATTGGCTGATTGGTTGCGATGGATGCAAATTGATTGATATGGTTTGACTGGTTGCAGTTGTTTATTTATTTATTCGCATATTGTTATCAACTGACATCTGTGATGCAGAGAAGGACAGGTTGGAGGGATCCGACCGGATTCCTCAAATTAACTGTATTTTTGTTTGGTGTGCGTATATATGAGTTGTACACCCTGACTGACACCAAAAATCTGGTTGTATGTGATGATTGAATATATATCCACCAGTGTTACGCTCAAAATCAACCGGCAGTGTTGATTTGGTGTTTGGCAGTAGTTGACCTATAATGTAGGGTTTTAATGTCGTTCTATCGTCAGGTAGTTTGACGGGGTCTAGAAGTTATAAATTTATTTATAATTGGATTATAGTAGTTAGTTATATTATATAACTAATTAAACGAGAAACTGGGCGAATAAATGTTTTAAATCGAGTTATTAAGAAATTTAGTTAAATGGCTTAGCTTAGTGAGAAGCAGAAATCAAGGATTTTCCATGGATTGGTAAAAAGTAAATACTCGTTTTCAAACAATTAGAAATTGACTGTAATTACTTAAGTTAAGTAATTATTTTAAGAAAAGGGGAAATGACAATTGGCATCCAGTTAATAGTTAACTGGTGTGTGTGGTTAGTGAATCCACCATTTCAAGTGGAAGGGACACAGGAAATAAATGTTTGTTTAAATATTCGTTAGAGTTAACGGGTAGTATTGGGTATTAGTTAACCTTCGATTAACTATGATATTAAAAGAGGGAATAAAATTGGTTATTGTTAATAACCTTGATTTATTATCAAGTAAGTGTGTAAACATGATAGTAATGACATTTGGGTTAAGATTAAAGTTAACTATATTTTGATATAGTAGATGCAAAAGCAAGTTATTCTTTAAATTTCAAATAATTTAAAGTGGTGAATTCAATTTAATGCCAAGTAAGAATTTATTAAAGGGATTTGTAAAATCCAAGTTTCAACAAGATTTAATATATGGAATTCATTTAACCAGTGATCAAATGATGATGAGGTTTAGCCAAAGAGCCGATAAAGGTTTATTATAAAATGTCCAAGTAGATGAAATCAATTTATGTGACGAGGGATTTATATTATAAACCAAAAGGTTTTAAGTGGAAGAATATTTGAAGTTAAAGCGATGTGCTAATGGATATTAATTTAGATCAGGGAATTAAGTAAAAGACTCTAAAAGTAGATTTCAAATGTAAGAAACAATTTATGGGATCGATTTGAAATCGATAAGGTAAATAAGATTTGGGAAAATGGTTAAGTGATAGACTGATGTTATTCCGAGATAAGAACGAGTTGACCAAGGTCTGAGAGGTAACTAAAATACCCCAACTCGGTTGGCCTCGCTATTATCGAGGAACAATATTAGTTTGAAGTAAGTGAAGTTGTTGAAATTGTTTTACCCTATACGAGGTACATCGAACTCTAATGCAAGATTTTGAGAATTAAATAATATTGCATTGATGGTTCCAAAGGAAATAAGAATAAGTGGTTTAAAATCATATTAAACATTTGTTATTCAATTAGAGTTGATCGAATATAGTTAGAGTTAGTCAAACAAAGTTATCTAGGGAAAAAGTTCCATTGCGTACGACTGCTAGCGTAATTTGCAGGGCAGCAGATAGCCTACGGCGGTCGGATGTTTCCTGAGGGAATCAGGCGTAACCATTGTGATCGCTGCGATCTAGAGTCGAGCGAATGGAGTTAAGTCGAGTATTAGTTAATAGAAGTAATCAAGTCAAGTGTCGAGTTAAATGAGTCGAGTCAGTCAAGTTAGAGTAAATCAATCAAAGTAAATCAGTTAAAGTTAGTCAAAAGGGAATTTGGTTAAATATATTCTAAAAGAGGTCGAGTTGTGCCAAGTACTGAATCAGAAAACTCATTGTGTTCACACTATTGTTATTTGATAGTTAAAACACCGACTATCAAACCTGACCAATACGATTGTTGGTATGGAAAGACCGGGATCGAATTTACATTCGAAAACCATTCCGACCAACAAATACGTGAAGATATTTGAAGACGGTCGAGATGGAGCATTGAAGACCGTGGATCTTCATAAGCGGAGGAACTGCTAAGAATCTCTGGTTTAGCGGCCAGAGGTAAACTGTGGTTCTGTCATGGTTGGAATCCACGAGTGCAAGGACTTCTCGCTACTGATCCATGAGGTGATTCCTATATGAGATGCAGTAGGAGAGTACCTTCGGTTCATCCTGTTCCTGGATGACTTGTATGGACGGATGTCTGACAGAGTATTTCCAAAGGAATTACATGCGTTGATTTCTCCAAACGTACGATAGTTGACGGCGGAGAAATGGTTATTCTCTAGCCAGATAGCTAGAGTATGTTTGTGGACGTCAATCATGTGTGATCTGGCGGATCTGACAATGTGGCATCCAAAGTGAATGATGACCAGATGTTCTAGAGATAAAGTTCTAGCCTCAAGCCTCATCAACCGGGAAATGACAAAAATCGGGCAGGCAGCATGGCTATGTGGGTCGCTCCCATTAGGGTGTATGATCACCTATCTAGAGAAATTCCTATTGCTTCTTTATCTATTCGATGCTGACCCTATTCGGGTGGCGGTTGCTGATCCCAACCGTCGGTGATATACATTCGATACACTCAAGCGAAATGAGTGGTCGGTCATGTGAGGGCCCGGTTGCAAGACGGTCTTGCTGAACCCAGTGTATTCGCCTCTAGAGATACACGTGCGGAAGGTGGACCCATACCTTGTCCAGTTGGAATCCAATATCCAATAAGCGCCCATGGTTTTTCGATTGTATACTATATATATGTGGAGCGTGAGATGCAAGCGTTCCTCTAGATTATTACTTACTTGTATTTAGACATTATGATAATATCAGAGAAAGATATTGATTTCAAAAATGTTTTGGGTTATAGTAAGGTAAAAACCGTCCGTGTTTATGTGTGGACTGGTCTTACTATTATTCTTTGATTTCATAAAGGATTTTGCAAAGTTAAACAAGTTGTGTGTTATGTGAATTTATCACTGATAGTATTCCAGACTGACCCGGTGTATTTTGTTTTAAATCAAATGTGCTCGGGTCAGACCGAGTATGTTCCAGGTTAGGTTTCGCTTGGAGTTTCAGGAGCTGGAAGCAGGCGGCTTCACCGCTAGTCATTCAAAGTTATTATTCCGCTGTGACTAATGTATGTGTACTCTGATGATTGTTATGTTTGATATAGTTCTTTGTATAAAGAGATTTGATATTATATTTTATCTGTTCCGCTGTGAGATTCTGATGTGGTGTTCTTCTTCTTTCTTCTATTCTAATACTTCTTTCCTTCTATCCTCACCCTCTAAATTCTTTCTCATGACAATCTGGGGGTTCGATACTTGGGTTTTTGGCAAGTAATACGAGTTTATGTATTGTTGTCGAGAACCCGATTGTCGTTCTTTTCCCCGGGTCGTTACAGTGGTATCAGAGCCAGGTTTAATGATTAACCTTGGCTCTGTGGTGTGACTCAATAGAGATGGGGTTAGCAGTACCCTAGATTGAGTTTGAGTAGATATACGAGAGAGCGTATTTGTGATTTGATATAAAATTATTTTTGATTATTTTTGCCCAATTTTATTTTATAATAAAATAAAAGTAAAAGTTATTATAGTATGGGCAAATCATCTTGATTGGTTAATATTGGTTGTATGATATGTTTGTGGTGTATGGTTGATTGCTTGAATATAACCTGAACTTGAAATAGATAGACTTGGTTGAAAAACCAAAGATGAAATAAACCAGTTGGGTAATCAATCCAAATTTGACAGATCTGAATGGATAATTTAAGAAATAAGCGAAGTGATATAAATAATTATAATCTTTTGTGGGTTGAACTGTGTATATAATTGGTTGGTATGGAATGATATGGATGTATCGAACATAATTGACATTTGTTGATAACTGATAAGTTTGTTTGAGTTGAGAACAGGTGTAAAGTGCCAGTTCAGCTTTAAACCCAACCAAAGGAGAAAATCTGGAGTTATTTGAATCCAGTTGAGTAGAGTTGCAAAATCAATTAAGCAGGGTCGAATAAATATATCGCTTATTGCATAATAACGCTCGCCAAAAGGTACGCTTACGAAAATATGAAATTTTGGATTTTGTTTGGAATTTGGGATTTGATTTTGAATTTTCCGACCATGCGAGTCGATGTATACATATTTCTTGAACCTGCGATATTGCAGATGGTCCTCCATACAGGGGAGACTCTGCCGAAATTTTCCCAGAATTTAAGGAGTTAGAACATTTTTGAAATTTTTTTTTGGGAAATTCTTTTGCTTGAAAAAATTGGTTTTAAAACCAATAGGGTCAGTTTGAAAATAAATTCGAGTTTTAAATTTTATTATTTTTGGAAAGACAATAGTAGACGACATTTCTTCTACGTAGCAATTTCGAGGACGAAATTATTTTAAGGGGGAAGGAATGTAACGACCCGTATTTTTCTACCAATTTAATTGGATTATTTTAAATATTTTAATAATTTAAAATATTGGTTTGAGGTTGGATAATCGAATTTAACGATTATATTGTGAATATATTATATAAAATAAATAATAAATATTATTTTAATTTCCAAAATATGGGAAATTGTCGAAATTGAAATATACAGTGATCCGACAGTTTAAAGTGGTCAAATATTGTTTATACTGAAATTTTAGTGATAATTCGTTTTGAAAACGACGACGAATATATATAGTTTATAATTTAATTAAATAACGAGCTGCAGCGGCGCGGTAGTTCGCGTTTTGGCGTTTTGAACTTCAATTGGTCGTACCGGGTTCAAAATAAGTCGGATTTCATCGAAACAAGAAACGTCGGGACCGGGTTGACGATATCTTTCCAATGGCAGAGAAAAATCCAGTTTTCGTCGTGTAGATTTTGTTTTATGTCCAAATCAAATTTTGGGAAAAGCAGCGCCAGAATTCCTTTTATATATATAGCGCTGCAGTTATATAAAATAATGGTTTTTAAATATTTTAAACATCGAATTGGCCTGGAATTCAACCCGGGATATTTTTCCTTGGTAATACATCAAATTCTGGTCGTGCATGGCCAACTGCAATATTTTAATAATATTATATTGAAGTACTTTAAAATTGGGTTATTTTATTCAAAATTGGCCAGTTAAAAAGGGACATTTTTCAAACGACCTCTGTTTTCAACGAAACAAATTTTGTTGTGACCGTAACAGTAAATTATTGCCAGATTTTCTAACGGCGCGTCAATCGGGGTTATTCTGTGAGCGTGGCAAAATAAAATGCAAAATAAATCGATATAATTGGACGTGTACAAACGCTATTTGAGCATACGAGCTCGGAATTCGACGAAACAAGTTTCGTTAGGACCGTATAGTCAAAATATACTACACCGTCCAGTCGCGTCTCGAACGGGGTTCGTATGTGAGCGCAGTAGCGAAATAACGACGTTCGAAATAGCGATAGTTACGAAATAAAAATCGTCAGTCAGTGTCAGACATCACATCAACTTAAAATAATAATTTCCCACTCTATATAAGGCCCCAAATCAGAAATCCCCAAAGCAAACCCTAATTTCGTTGGTCATTTTTGCAGAAAAGTCCACTTTTACAAATTTAATTATTCCTCTCAATCCGTAATGAATTTGTGGGGGTGACCAAAGCGGAAGTTGTAGATCCGGTGGAGACCTAGCTACTGACCAAATTTGGGGTGGTTTCGTCAAGAGTGGTGGCCGGAATCGGGTTTTAAAGGCAGAAAACAGTTTTCGTTCTTCGGTGAAATTGGGAGGCTGTGGTTGATTTGAGGTGGTGAGACGTTAGGGCTTTTGAAGAGGGGAGATGGACCTTCGATTTGGTTCTGGTCTCGAGGTCTGAAACGAAGTGTGGTGGTCGGAATAGCTAGATGAACGGAAGACTTTTTTTTTTTGGGTTTAATTTTTAGTGGTGATCGGAAATTTTACAAATTCCGGCGGACCTATGGGGTATTGGTGTCGGGTCAGTACGTCAGTCGAAGGGGGGGAGCAAGGCGAAGGCGCTGGTGGTTGTCCGGCGTCCTACGATGATCTGTGGCGGCGGGTTTCCGATGATGAACAACAAATGGTTGGAGGGGATTTCCTGGCGGACGGAGTTGAACTGGGGCACGACGCTTCGGGCGTGGGGGTCCCAGGCTGGGGTGGTTTCGGTGGAGGTGTCAGGGTCGGTTCCGGTGGTCAATTCTGGCGCCGGCGATGAGTTGAATGGGTGGAGCAAAAGTCCGGTTTCAAATGAGAAAGAAGAACGTCAGGATTTGGAGGAGGAAATAGAAACCGCGTGGTTTAGTTAATGATTGATGACGTGGCAGTTATTACTGCATTAATCATGGGTCCAACGTTAAACCAGGTAATTATTAGGTAATTGATTAGTTAGGTGTTTAATTAAATATTTAATTTATTAGTTAACTTAAAAGTCGTATATATATTCAATCTTTAGATCAACGTAACTTTTGCATACGTTAACGAAATTTAACGAAACAGGATCCGTTGGGATCGCAGGGACGAGACCTATCCGATGGCACTGACTAGGAGTCAATCCGACGTTGTTGAATTTTCAGCTAATTCTGAACGGTCGATTCAAATTAAAAGCGACAAACGCATCAACCGTTGACCAGAACCAACTCTGGTGAGTTAATTCTCACACCTTCTGGAATACTGTGATGTGGTACACTCACAGTTAAATATATTTTACAGTTAACAGTTTAAATTGGCTGATTGGTTGCGATGGATGCAAATTGATTGATATGGTTTGACTGGTTGCAGTTGTTTATTTATTTATTCGCATATTGTTATCAACTGACATCTGTGATGCAGAGAAGGACAGGTTGGAGGGATCCGACCGGATTCCTCAAATTAACTGTATTTTTGTTTGGTGTGCGTATATATGAGTTGTACACCCTGACTGACACCAAAAATCTGGTTGTATGTGATGATTGAATATATATCCACCAGTGTTACGCTCAAAATCAACCGGCAGTGTTGATTTGGTGTTTGGCAGTAGTTGACCTATAATGTAGGGTTTTAATGTCGTTCTATCGTCAGGTAGTTTGACGGGGTCTAGAAGTTATAAATTTATTTATAATTGGATTATAGTAGTTAGTTATATTATATAACTAATTAAACGAGAAACTGGGCGAATAAATGTTTTAAATCGAGTTATTAAGAAATTTAGTTAAATGGCTTAGCTCAGTGAGAAGCAGAAATCAAGGATTTTCCATGGATTGGTAAAAAGTAAATACTCGTTTTCAAACAATTAGAAATTGACTGTAATTACTTAAGTTAAGTAATTATTTTAAGAAAAGGGGAAATGACAATTGGCATCCAGTTAATAGTTAACTGGTGTGTGTGGTTAGTGAATCCACCATTTCAAGTGGAAGGGACACAGGAAATAAATGTTTGTTTAAATATTCGTTAGAGTTAACGGGTAGTATTGGGTATTAGTTAACCTTCGATTAACTATGATATTAAAAGAGGGAATAAAATTGGTTATTGTTAATAACCTTGATTTATTATCAAGTAAGTGTGTAAACATGATAGTAATGACATTTGGGTTAAGATTAAAGTTAACTATATTTTGATATAGTAGATGCAAAAGCAAGTTATTCTTTAAATTTCAAATAATTTAAAGTGGTGAATTCAATTTAATGCCAAGTAAGAATTTATTAAAGGGATTTGTAAAATCCAAGTTTCAACAAGATTTAATATATGGAATTCATTTAACCAGTGATCAAATGATGATGAGGTTTAGCCAAAGAGCCGATAAAGGTTTATTATAAAATGTCCAAGTAGATGAAATCAATTTATGTGACGAGGGATTTATATTATAAACCAAAAGGTTTTAAGTGGAAGAATATTTGAAGTTAAAGCGATGTGCTAATGGATATTAATTTAGATCAGGGAATTAAGTAAAAGACTCTAAAAGTAGATTTCAAATGTAAGAAACAATTTATGGGATCGATTTGAAATCGATAAGGTAAATAAGATTTGGGAAAATGGTTAAGTGATAGACTGATGTTATTCCGAGATAAGAACGAGTTGACCAAGGTCTGAGAGGTAACTAAAATACCCCAACTCGGTTGGCCTCGCTATTATCGAGGAACAATATTAGTTTGAAGTAAGTGAAGTTGTTGAAATTGTTTTACCCTATACGAGGTACATCGAACTCTAATGCAAGATTTTGAGAATTAAATAATATTGCATTGATGGTTCCAAAGGAAATAAGAATAAGTGGTTTAAAATCATATTAAACATTTGTTATTCAATTAGAGTTGATCGAATATAGTTAGAGTTAGTCAAACAAAGTTATCTAGGGAAAAAGTTCCATTGCGTACGACTGCTAGCGTAATTTGCAGGGCAGCAGATAGCCTACGGCGGTCGGATGTTTCCTGAGGGAATCAGGCGTAACCATTGTGATCGCTGCGATCTAGAGTCGAGCGAATGGAGTTAAGTCGAGTATTAGTTAATAGAAGTAATCAAGTCAAGTGTCGAGTTAAATGAGTCGAGTCAGTCAAGTTAGAGTAAATCAATCAAAGTAAATCAGTTAAAGTTAGTCAAAAGGGAATTTGGTTAAATATATTCTAAAAGAGGTCGAGTTGTGCCAAGTACTGAATCAGAAAACTCATTGTGTTCACACTATTGTTATTTGATAGTTAAAACACCGACTATCAAACCTGACCAATACGATTGTTGGTATGGAAAGACCGGGATCGAATTTACATTCGAAAACCATTCCGACCAACAAATACGTGAAGATATTTGAAGACGGTCGAGATGGAGCATTGAAGACCGTGGATCTTCATAAGCGGAGGAACTGCTAAGAATCTCTGGTTTAGCGGCCAGAGATAAACTGTGGTTCTGTCATGGTTGGAATCCACGAGTGCAAGGACTTCTCGCTACTGATCCATGGGGTGATTCCTATATGAGATGCAGTAGGAGAGTACCTTCGGTTCATCCTGTTCCTGGATGACTTGTATGGACGGATGTCTGACAGAGTATTTCCAAAGGAATTACATGCGTTGATTTCTCCAAACGTACGATAGTTGACGGCGGAGAAATGGTTATTCTCTAGCCAGATAGCTAGAGTATGTTTGTGGACGTCAATCATGTGTGATCTGGCGGATCTGACAATGTGGCATTCAAAGTGAATGATGACCAGATGTTCTAGAGATAAAGTTCTAGCCTCAAGCCTCATCAACCGGGAAATGACAAAAATCGGGCAGGCAGCATGGCTATGTGGGTCGCTCCCATTAGGGTGTATGATCACCTATCTAGAGAAATTCCTATTGCTTCTTTATCTATTCGATGCTGACCCTATTCGGGTGGCGGTTGCTGATCCCAACCGTCGGTGATATACATTCGATACACTCAAGCGAAATGAGTGGTCGGTCATGTGAGGGCCGGGTTGCAAGACGTTCTTGCTGAACCCAGTGTATTCGCCTCTAGAGATACACATGCGGAAGGTGGACCCATACCTTGTCCAGTTGGAATCCAATATCCAATAAGCGCCCATGGTTTTTCGATTGTATACTATATATATGTGGAGCGTGAGATGCAAGCGTTCCTCTAGATTATTACTTACTTGTATTTAGACATTATGATAATATCAGAGAAAGATATTGATTTCAAAAATGTTTTGGGTTATAGTAAGGTAAAAACCGTCCGTGTTTATGTGTGGACTGGTCTTACTATTATTCTTTGATTTCATAAAGGATTTTGCAAAGTTAAACAAGTTGTGTGTTATGTGAATTTATCACTGATAGTATTCCAGACTGACCCGGTGTATTTTGTTTTAAATCAAATGTGCTCGGGTCAGACCGAGTATGTTCCAGGTTAGGTTTCGCTTGGAGTTTCAGGAGCTGGAAGCAGGCGGCTTCACCGCTAGTCATTCAAAGTTATTATTCCGCTGTGACTAATGTATGTGTACTCTGATGATTGTTATGTTTGATATAGTTCTTTGTATAAAGAGATTTGATATTATATTTTATCTGTTCCGCTGTGAGATTCTGATGTGGTGTTCTTCTTCTTTCTTCTATTCTAATACTTCTTTCCTTCTATCCTCACCCTCTAAATTCTTTCTCATGACAATCTGGGGGTTCGATACTTGGGTTTTTGGCAAGTAATACGAGTTTATGTATTGTTGTCGAGAACCCGATTGTCGTTCTTTTCCCCGGGTCGTTACAGTTTATGTGTGGGCTGGTCTTACTATTATCTTTTCTTTCGAAAAGAGTTTTGAAAGTTAAACAAGTGTTTGGAGTTTACTCACACCAGTCCCATGACTGACCCAGAGTTTATTTTGTTTGTTTTCCCTAAACTCTTGGGTGCCCAAATTTGTACGGGCAGTCAAGTAGTCGGGATTTCACAGATTCAATTTGAGGAGCTGGAAGCAGGAGGCTTTACCGGTTAGCTATAGGCTATCATATATTCCGCTGTGGACCTTGTTTGTATCTGGAAATAGGTGTTTATAATTGTTCCAGAAATGACTGTTGTGCTCTGATGATGGTACGTATATAAAGTTACTGATTTGTAATTCAAAGTTATGTTATATAATATATTTTTTTCGTTCCGCTGTGAGTTTTGTGATCTTCGTTTTCTTCTATTCTAATATTTCTATCTTTCTAATTCTCACCCTCTAACTTCTTTCTAATAATGGTTCGTATTTCTGTGTTATTTGGGTTGGACGTGTGTTGTATTTAGTCAACTCAGATAGCACGGATTTGCGGGTCGTTTCAGTTGGTATCAGAGCTTAGGTTGAGTTAATACCTAGGCTTTGTGGAGTTGTGCTCATTAGAGATAGGATCAGTAGTATCCTAGCATGAGTTGAGAGTGTGTATATACGAGAGAGCGTATTTGTTAGTTGATATAAAAACTTGTTTTATATTGTGTTGGCTTGTCTGTTGAGTAGTTTATGAATTCTGGTCGAATCGTGGGACGCCACGACGTCGATAGGAGTTTGTAAACACTTGGACAGAGAAATTCGACACAGTATTGTTTTAAAGAAGGTAAATGAAATAATTTTACCCAAATTTCTATTTTGATATAGAAGGAATAATTTTCTGAAATTATTATATGGATGTGTTGATTGTTAGGATTATAATCAAACGAGATTATAAAATTGGAATGGTTATTTACAACCAAACAGAATTTGTATATGAATGAAATATATATAAATGAGATGAATTAGAATTAAATTCAAACCAGAATTAAGAATTCAAAATCCTGGGAAGTTGAAAAATATTTTTCAAAGTATATTAAAATAATATAGATTTGTTTTAAAGGTTTTGAATGAAAATCATTTTGAATTGATTTTTAAAATGATAAAGCACTGAACTCACTTCAGTCGCTGGGAAATAATTCTGATGATGACTGCAGCCTCATCAGGGTTCATTTTCGAGTTTCTAAGTGATGGATTGCTACCTTAGAAAAGTTTTGATGGAAATTTGTTTGAAAGAAAACAAGTAGTTTGAAATTCAAATGTTTGAATTTGAGATAGTGACAAAAATATATGTATGTATTTATGGGATCTCAATATTGATTTGAAATGAAAACCCTGCAATGTGAATTCTGGAATTTAAATTTAACTTAAAACAAGTTAAATAAATCAAGTGAATGAATTGATTTAGAATCAATTTGAATGCATGTGAATGAGAAACCAAATGTTTTGGTAGAACTAAAATTTGTTGAAATGTGAAGAGATGAGTTTCAACATAAAGAATTTTTGAAAAGTAATAGATTTGTACCATTTTCCTACCTTAGCAATTTCGAGGACGAAATTATTTTAAGGGGGGAAGAATGTAACGACCCAGGTTTTTGAACGATTAGTTTTAAGTATTTATTATCGTTTAAACATTGAATTAATAATATAAAGGAATTATTATAGTAGATTATCGATCAAATAATCGAAATACAATTTATTTTGATAATCATCGAAATACGAGAACTGAAATAATTCAATTCGAAGATAAAATTGAATCGAAGTGGTTCAGATGATCAATATATATTCTATTTGAATATAAACGATGATAATAGGAATTTATTGTTGGAAAATTTATTTGTTTTGAATTTAAATTGATTTAATATGGCTATTTTAAATATGCGTTCAAATTAAATTGTATAATCTATTTCGTTGAACTCAAAATAGCGTTATAACATTATAACAACAGTGGTTACGTTAAAATAGCGGTTCGTAATTTAAATGAATGAACCCCGAGGTATTTGTATTGGATAAGATCGAAATCGAATCGAAGATCAAATCAATATCTATTTAAAATATAGTGAAAATCTCTTTAAATCAAATCAATTTAATAGGAAAATCTTTTTTTAAAAGAAATAAAAGGTTTGTTATGTACTTAGCCGACCACACATTAAAACTCTGTACCATTGTCTCCCTCTTCATCTATATAATCGCAAGCACCTCCCTTCCAAATTCTTCAGCTCAAATTCAACAGGACCGACCCGTTCCCCTTTAATTCTCTTCTGAAATTAAAGCTGTGAGTTCAATCGACAGTAAACAGAAATGGCCGCACTCCATCTCCTCAAAACCCTTTCCGTTCGAAATTCAAGGACTCGATCATTTCAAAATCAAACTCGCGCATCTAATCAAATCGCGATGGGGTCTGAAATCGCTGGAAGCTCGAGTTCGATTCTGAGGGGCTACGGGTGTTGTTGGAGGTCGCGACAGGGGCATTCAGGTTGAAGCAAGGAGGGGTTTCAAGGCACAATATTTGGGTGCGATGGAAGCCATTTGGGATTGAATAAATGCAGCGAGGCGTTGTTGGATTTTGGCGTGAGACTGGAGCTGGAAAATAGCATTCCGATGAAACCCATATCGCTTTACATTACTGTAGGACAGTGGAGGGTTAGAGGAGATCAATTTTTCCTTGACAGTGTTGAAGGCTGCGAGTTTCCTTTAGCGTACAAACGATGGTGGAGTGGGTCAGTACCCGACAAGATAACAGTGAAAAGAGAAGTAGTAGGCTTCAGTTTTGTAAAATGGTGGAATCCGAATTGGGGCTTCACTGTAAAGAAAATACACTGTCTGAAGTCTTACTGTGAACATGGATTTTGAGGTAAGACAAATTTTAGTTATTTAAATTAATTTAGGATGTTTAATTTATATATAAATATATATTAGTTTAACCTAAAATGAGTACTGTTGTGAGAAAAGAAAATGGTATTCACTATTGATCTGGAAATTCGAAATTAAAAGGAAATTCTTTTATCTAGTAGACCATTAAAAAAAAAAATTGATAGGTGGAAAAAGTAAGCATGAAATTGTTAGGTTGTTTAAAAACTAAGCTTAGAAAGAAAGAAAATTTAATGTTATTATATTTTTAACATATGACCCTGACTAGAAGTTTCATTGGCTTATTTATAAAATTCGGGTTTTCTTAGGCGAGGAAAATCAAATAAAATCACTCGTGTGGAGTTCGAGGACTCAGAAATCAATCAAATGGAATTGAAATTGATACAAGTGCGGATTAAAATCGGTGAGTAAATCTCACTCACCTTTAGAATTATTTTTATCTCATTTAAAAATAATTGTCTGTTGCTTGTGTGAATGTTTTCTGGTTGTTTTATATATATTAGTTACTTAGGCTATATATATATATATATTGGGTTGTTGATTGGTTGGATTCCCGCAGTCTCATTAGCGGATGCCCGCAGTTTCATAGCGGATGATTACCATATACGCCCCATGCTATGATTAGTGGATGACCTTCTATACCGCGATATTCTGCCACGAAGCAGAATGGGTATTATTTATGTGCTAACATTTGTGGATGCAGGAAAACAAGTTGGAGGGATCCAACTGGATTCCTCAAAAATATATTATCTGTTTGTTTGTTGTTTGTTTGATTTCATATATATTCATATATGATGTGTTAAAAACCAAATGATTGAAATTGGGTGATTTGATTGTTTAAAATATCACTGGGCCAATTAAAAGGGATATTTGAGATTTTAAAAGGGAAAATTCTATTTTTAAATAGAATTTGAAATTTTAAATGGAATAAAAATATAAAACTTGTTTTTTGAAAAATAAAACAAGTAGTTTCTTCATAAACGAAGTTTTTAAATAGTTCTTTTATAACGAAGTTATAAATGAAGTGAAAGAATTATCATTTGATAATTTAGAAATAGAAATACAAGTGTGAAATTGGAATTTGAAATGAAATTTCAAAATAGGATGTGGAATGAAATTTTTAAATATATAACTCAAATGAAATTTGAGTATAACATTTGAATTTTAAAGGGAGTTTAAATATTTGAATTTTAAAAGGAGATTGAATATTAGAAATTCAAATGGAAGTTCAAATAGAATTTGAATAGACGAAATTAGAATGAAAAATAGAATTTGAATTCAAGGAATTAAAATAAAATTTGAATTCAAAGGAATTCGAATAAAGGGAATTCAAATAGAGATATGAATGTAGAATTTCAAAATAGAATTTGAAATGAACTTTGAAATAGGATTTCAAAGTAGGATTGAAATAGGATTTCAAAATAGGAAATCCAAATAGTTTTGAAATGGAATTTGAATTCAAAGGAGTTCAAATGGATTTGAAATAAGGAAAATTAAAATGGGATTTAAATAATGGGTTTTAATAAAGAGGATTTAAATATAAGAATTTAAATAGAATTCAAATGGTGTTAAATATAAGAATTCAAACAAAACTCAAATGGAGTTTAAATAAAAAGAATTTGAATAAGAGGGATTCAAAGAGATTTGAAACATGATATTTGGATTCAAAGGAATATAAATGTGGTATTTGAAGTTCAAGTAGATTAAAAAAATGGAGTTTAAATATTTGAAGTTCAAATAGATTAAAAATGGAATTTGAATTCAAATAGTTGAAATAGAATTTGAATGTAGAATTTGAATTAGAATCGAATTGGAATTTGAATATAGACTTCAAATATAAATGAAATAGAAGATCAGAAATATTTGTTGAGTTGGAAAAAATGGTTTGATATATATTTAAAATATATCAGAATAGAGTTGAATTTATATAAACGAAGTTTTAAAAGTTCATATATATAAATATATATAAAACGAACTCGCCGCAGCGCTGCAGTTCGTAAAATAGCGATTCGAACTTCAATCGAATATACCGAACTCAATTGAAGCCGTAATTCTTTGAAACAAGAAACGTCAGGACCGGTTTGATAATAGTTTTCTAATGAAAGAGAAAAATATGAATTTCGTCGTATAGATTTTGAGTTATGTCAAAATCAAATTTTCAGAAAAGCAGCGCCAGAATCGTTTTGAAACCATAACGGTTTATTTAATTTTATAAAAGGATTTTAAGCAAATAAAATCCGAATTTCTATTTAGAAAATTTCAGATTTGAGTTATAAAATATATGTGAACTCAGGTGGAGAAATGAATTTGATTTTGAAACAGAAATCAGATTTTTGACTTTGAATAGAACTAACTAATTTGAATTGTAATTAATTAATGGGATTTTGAATTGATATTGGGCTTTGAATAAGTGGATTCGATTTGAAAATTTATATTCGAAATCGAAAGGGAAGCTAAAATTGGAAACTTGAAATTCAATTTGGATATAAGCTAATTGAATATTTTGTTTGAACATGTTATGTTCAACGAAGAAGTGAAATAGGCAAAATGACTAATTAAAGAATAAATGGGCGGAACTGAATTCAAACGGTTGGATAGTGTTGAATTGAATTGAAAACAGGTGAACAGGTGTTAAACATATATGGGATGAAGTATATGAAGATTTTTATTTATGTGCCCGACAAAAAGGTACATGTTTAAATTCATATATGGGTTTTATGCGCCGTATCGGCAAGCCGCTTGGCTTTTCCTTTTTCTTTTTGATTGAGGAAGATACCGGGATGCTATTTGAAATTTCCCGATGCTCCCGATACAGGGGAGGTTATGGCGAATTTTTCCGGAAATTTAAGGAGTTAGAAATAATTTAAGAAATTTGACAATTAGAAATCTATATATCGATATATATATAGAATTCGATAAGGAAACAAAAATCAAAAATAGCGAAAAGGGCCAATATGGTTATTGAAAATATTTGGTTAACAAATATTGATAGAGGAAATGGAAAAGAGATTTAATTAATGAAATATTAATTAAAGAGCCCAGTGATTTGTTTGATATGTTTGGATGAACACTTGTTTGTATTCGATAGTTAAATCACAGACTATCGAAGTTTTGACCATCGTTGTCAATATGGAGAGACCGGTTGGATTATTATCCGAAGAACCACTCCGTATCGGCATAAGCGTTGCGAACCAAGTATGCTGGATATATTGAAGACGGAGTAAAGTGCAAGGGCTTTTCTATTAAATAGAAATAGTGCCTTCGGTTTCGTTCAACCCCAGAACAAACGTAAATGGACGAATGTCTGACAGAGTATTTCCAATGATCAAATGGGTTGGTCTGTATGAATATATATGGTTGCAACGGATTTATCCTTTAGCATAATATCCAGAATATTTGTGCAAACTCAACTAGTGATTAACGGATCTGACAATGTGGCATTCAAAGTGATTGTGTTATCAAGGAATGGTAAGTAATCGTAGCCTCAGGCCTCAACAACCGGGAAAGGACAAAAATCGGGCAGGCAGCATGGCTATGTGGGTCGCACCCATTAGGGTGTATAATCACCTATCTAGAGAAATTCCTTTTGTTTCTAAATCTATCGATTCTGCCCATTCGGGAACGGTGGTTTGAGTCCAACCGTTGGTGATATACATTCGATACACTCAAGCGAAATGAGTGGTCGGTCATGTGTGGGCCGGGTTGCAAGACGTTCTTGTTGAACCCAGGTGTATTCGCCTCTAGGGATGCACTGTCGGAAGGTGGTCCCATACCTTGTCATATTGGAAATCCAATCTCCAATAAGTGCCATGCGGGTTTTGATTTTATACTATATATGTGGAGCGTGAGATGCAAGCGTTCTACTATTTGGTTATTTACTTGATGTAGACATTATTATAATATCACTAGATTTTTGTATCAAAGTGATTTGGGTTATAGTAAGGTAAAAACCGTCCATGTTTATGTGTGGGCTGGTCTTACTATTATCTTTTCTTTCGAAAAGAGTTTTGAAAGTTAAACAAGTGGTTGGAGTTTACTCACACCAGTCCCATGACTGACCCAGAGTTTATTTTGTTTGTTTTCCCTAAACTCTTGGGTGCCCAAATTTGTACGGGCAGTCAAGTAGTCGGGATTTCACAGATTCAATTTGAGGAGCTGGAAGCAGGAGGCTTTACCGGTTAGCTATAGGCTATCATATATTCCGCTGTGGAACTTGTTTGTATCTGGAAACAGGTGTTTATAATTGTTCCAGAAATGACTGTTGTGCTCTGATGATGGTATGTATATAAAGTTACTGATTTGTAATTCAAAGTTATGTTATATAATATATTTTTTTCGTTCCGCTGTGAGTTTTGTGATCTTCGTTTTCTTCTATTCTAATATTTCTATCTTTCTAATTCTCACCCTCTAACTTCTTTCTAATAATGGTTCGTATTTCTGTGTTATTTGGGTTGGACGTGTGTTGTATTTAGTCAACTCAGATAGCACGGATTTGCGGGTCGTTTCAAATAAAATATTTCTTTTTATTTGTTAAAGTATAAAATAGAAATTTGCATACAAATAAAGGAAAATGAAAATTATCTTTTTATTTGTCATCAGCAATAATAACATGTAAATAAATTACATTTTATTAGACATTAGAAACATGTAGGAAAATTATGCGAGTAAAATGCATTTTTATTCGACATTAGGAATATAATAACATGTTTGTTCATTATCGTCAACGTGTTAGCAGAAATTAAGATTGGTTAAATTCATTAACCAATCATTTATTTAGATGAATTGTTGTTGGCTGAAAACCCCACACACGGGTATTGGGATGATATTTGACATACACTAGTCCCAATATTTAGTTGTATATCGATTGATGGATTGACTGGCTGCGACGAGCGTTATGTATTCATTTTAATGCTCACACAGTTGTAAATTTCACTCTGGATGTGAATTGATTGTTTAATGATTATTTATCATTATTGTCATGTGCATGCGATGTATGAAATCCATATAACCGAAATTATGTGGTAACTGATTGAGTCGCATTTCGATTAGAATATCTTTTATATAAAGAACATTGTAATATAAAGAATACTTTAAAATAAAGAATATTGTACTATAAAGAATATTTTACATAAAGAATCTTTTTATATAAAGAATATTTTTAAATAACGAATATTTTAAAATAATATTTAACGAAGAATAAAATAATGATTTCTATGCCCGTTTTTGGATGGACAAAAGATAAAAATATATTTTTATTGAAATAAACTAGTTATTAACTAGGAATAAATCTTTTAAGTTAAGATTTAACGAAGTCTTCCAATTTATTTAATATTTAATTGGAATTAAATAAAAGAATTAGATTTTAGGTTGTCGTGGATCTTGTCTTAAATAACACTATTTTTAAACCCCGTATGAAAGGAATAAATCTTTGAATTAAGATTATTAGAGTTTCCAATTGTATTTAGTAATTGGAATAAAATGATATGTGAATTGGGTTTATCGTGAACTATGTTTTAAATGACATTTGTTCTTTAACCCAATTAACAGTGAAAATATAATTTGGAATTTATAAACCTCTCATTAAGATTTGAAAAGAAATTTTCCAAAGTCAATTTTTCCAAGTTAGTATATTAAATTGGTATTAAGTGGAAATTCGATTTGATAATAATTGAGACAGGCTTCTGTAAAAGGGGACTGTTACTATATATGGAATTTAAAATGCTTTGCCGTTATTCCATTTATATTAGCGGTCTGATATGGAAATTTATATCGATTATATATTGATTTGATTTCTGTAACGACCCAGGGATTTTCGGTCTCGAAAATCGACATAAATACACTTATCATACTAATGTCGACCTTCCAACACCGAAAACACTGGAACGTTTATAGATAGAAATTAGAGGGTGAGATAAAAAAGAAAGAAAATTAGAATAGAAGAAGAAGAAGAACAAATACAGAATCTCACATCGCAGCGGAACAAAATATAATACAGAAATAAATCTTTATTGAGAGCTTTTAAAAAAAATACTTACAATATCAGAGTACAACACATATCTGGACAGTTTTAATTGTATGTCCTCATATATAATCACACAACGAAATAGTAATCATATCTGAACAACTTCAGCTTGTCACTGGACTTCACGGTACCTGATAACCTGAACCTGTACACCCCGGGCTAACCCGAGCATTTACAAAACACCGGGTCAGTCTGGTAAACCAGAGTGAGAAAAACTCTCACAGTATTAAGGGTATCACACAACTTGATTTTAAAGTTAAATTCCTCTCGAAAGAAAAGGATAATTGTAAGACCAATCCACACATAAACACAGATGGTTTTTACATTACGATAATCCTAACCAGTTTTGAAAACAATATCTTTTCTGATATTATAATAATGTCTAAATACAAGTAAATATCAATCTAGCGGAATGCTTGCATCTCACGCTCCACATACATAGTATACAACCAAAACCGCGGGCGCTTATTCGAGATTGAATTCCAACTATGACAAGGTATGGGACCACCTGCCGCTCGTGTATCTCTAGAGGCAAATACACTGGGTTCAACAAGAACGTCTTGCAACCCGGCCCTCACACGACCGACCACTCATTCCGCTTGAGTGTATCGAATGTATATCACCAACGGTTGGGCTCAAACCACCGTTTCCCGAAAAGGGACAACATCAGAATAGATTAAAGAATGAAATGGATTTTCTCTAGATAGGTGATTATATACCCTAATGGGAGCGACCCACATAGCCATGCTGCCCGCCCGATTTTTGTCATCTCCCAGTTGATGAGGCTTGAGGTCAGAACACATCTGGTCATCATACATTTTGAATGCCACATTGTCAGATCTGCCAAAATCACTAATTGACGTCCACAAAAATATTCTGGTTGTTAAGCTAGAGAGGTGCCCCTCTCTGCCACTAACAGAGATATGTTTGTAAAAATCAATGTACGTGACTCTTAAGAAATACTCTGTCATACATCCGTCCATACAAGTCATCCAGGAACAGGATGAACCGAAGGTACTCTCCTACTGCATCCAAAGATAAAAATCACCCCATGGATCAGTAGTGATAGTCCTTGTAATCCATAGATTCCAACCACGACAGAACCCCAGTATATCTCCGGGTCAAATCAGAGATTGTAAGTGGTTCTTCCGCTTTATGAAGATCTATGGTCTTCGCAGGCTCTATCTCGATCGTCTTCTGATCCCTTCTATATTTTCGTATTTGTTGGTTGGAATGGTTCTCGAATATTCATTCGATCTCGGTCTTTCCAATTAACAATCGTAAAGGTCAGACTTGATAGTCGGTTATTTAACTATCAAGTAAACATCCATGAAAATAAAAATAGATTCACTAGACTAGTATTCAGTATCGCTTGGCTTTTAAAATTTATCGCCCAATCTCCTTTTAATTCTGTTACTAGGGTAAATATAATCTCTTATCATTTCCTTTACTTTGGAAATCTTATCACCCATTCTCGACATTACCAACTAGTATCATCCTTGGATAATCCCAAAGTCATTCAAGTTGGGGTATTTTAATTACCTCTCAAACCTTGATCAACAACGTTCTTATCTTCAAATAAATACGAGTTGTAATTCAAGAATCGGTATTAAATCCTATATCAAACATATTTCACCAGTTTAAAATATGGCTTTACAGTTCTACTTATCTTTTGGAAGTTTCTCTTTATAATTAACATTGCTTAATTAAATAATTTCTTACTAAACATCACTTTTATAAATTCTCGACTTATTTAAATAACTTTGTTTCACAAGCTGAATTACAACTCCTATTTCCAACCTTGTTTACCAAGCTCAAAACAGACCCCTTTTCAATCCCCTTTTCTTTTCGGAAAATTCCCTTTTTAAATCCATGGGTTTAACTTAATATCATTATTAATTATTTCGAATTCTAAAAACAACGCTTTAATTCACATTCCATTTATAAACCTTGTTCATAAATTCTAGGTTTAATATAAACCCTTTATATCTCCCTCTTTCTTTACTTAATTCAAACGTCAGGTTGACCTTCCATTTAAGCTATGTATTTTCTTAAATCTTTATATTTCTTCACTAAAAAACTCAGCTTAAATAATAAACCTCATCCCCAGCGTCTTTCCAACACTTATAATGACCCGCATTTGCAGAGGTATTATAATTAATTTATTTAATTATATAAATAGTGATATAGCGAATTAAATGGTCGTGGAATTAAATAATGATGAATATTTAATTAAAATAATAAATTAAATAATATATTTAATTCTGAAATAATCAAAATTGGCTGAAATGACGATATGTTATGAACCGGATCATCTGTGATATTTAATTCAGCTTGGGATTGAATTTGAATAACGAATATATTATATAAACGACAGTTTGAACATAGAATTATAATATAATTAAAATCGAGCTTGAAATGACGCTGTAGTTCATAAATTGGCGATTCGAACTTCAACTGAATGTACAGGATTCGTTTTAAGCCGGATTTCTGTGAAACAAGAAACGTGTGGGGCTGGTGGAGTATATCTTTCTAGTGGAAGAGAAAAATCGGGATTTCGTCATGTAGATTTTGATTTAAGTCCAAATCAAATTTCAGAAAAGTCGCTGTGGAATTCCTTTATAATTTATAAAGGAATTATTTATATTTTAAAAAGGAATTTCAATATAAATCGAATATCGGGTTGACCCAGAAGTAAATATCGAGTTAGAAATTCATATAGGAATATTCTAGAGCTGTATGGTATTCCACTGTGAATATATACAATAATATAAATTTATTCATATTTAATTTAATTGTATTTAAATATATTTATATATTTAAATGGGTCATTCAGAGCTTTAAAAATAAGCCACTTTTGCAAACGAAGTCGGAATTCGATGAAACCAGTTTCGTTGGGACCGTAATGTCGAACTAAAGGTGCATGTCCAGTTTGGTGATTTTTGGGTATCGTATGTAATCACTGGGATTTTCAGAAGGAAGATACAAGGAGAAAATCGATAAAATAAAATAGAAAAATCAAATTAAAAATATCCTAAGTAATTTCTGGTCCTAAACAAGGCCACGTTCACTTCATTCTCGGCCACAAATGATACCAACCCCCACACAGCCTATATAACCGCATAGAAACCATTCACAACAAAAGTTTGGATCAAAGAAAAAAATTGTATAAAATCCCAAAAATCTCGATACGTGTATATTAGTGATCATTGACTGTTTCTCTTCGATCCTGTAACAACCCGTATTTTTAATAACATGTTATAATGTAAATCAAGGCAGAATTAAATTGTAAAATCTGAATCAAGGGAAACGGGCTGTTCCATTGCGTTCGTCTCGGAAAAATACGCGAAATAGAATCCGAGAAAAACGGAGTCCGTATGACCAAGTTATGGCCCAATGAAGTTTTCAGAAAATTCCAAGCCCGAAAATAGTTTAAATTCGAATTCAGGTTTGAATTTCAGCCAAAATAGGGTAGGCGGGAATTCTCCCGCCCCAGGCAGGGTCGACACAGGGGTCGACACCCCTGTCGACCCCCCCTATGGGTCGACACCCATGTCGACCCAGGGGTCGACACCCATGTCGACCCAGGGGTCGACCCCCCCGGTCGGACCAGTTTTTCTGGTGCACCATTTTGACAGGTTAGGTCTTGCTCTGGAAGTTTCTGACGGGAGTTGATGGCTCAGATTCGATTTAGGGTTAATCCTATGGTCTAAATTAACCTAATCACCTATAAAAAGACCCCTAGACCTAGCCTAAACCCTCATTAATCATTCCTACAACTAAATGCTGTCCAATTATTCACCAATCATGGCCTCCATCTTCTTCATGAAAGCATGAGTGTCTCAAATCAATCTATGTCATAAAAGAGCCATCTTTCTTAAGCAAAAGAGCCTTCTTTCTTTGTCGTTGGAGTTATTACTTCTTGTTTCAAGGCGTTTAAGTGGAGCTTATTATTTTCTTTGCGGATTTTGCTTGTGGCTTCGTCTCAATCTTTATATATATTGATCTAGATCGCATAACCGCTCATTGTAAGCCCTATACTACTCTTAGATTCTAACTATGAAGTTAAATGTGACACGTTGCAAGTTGAGTTTGGGCCTAAGTATGATATGTGCTTTGATCTTATCATGTTATGAATGAATATATTCTATGCATGTTTGTAAACCTATGATCTTATCATGTTATGCATGAATATATTCTATGCATGTTTGTAAACCTATCACCTTGACCTTGTGGGCTAAAAGCTATAAGCTTTATGTTGAAATGTTGCATTATACAACACGAGAACTCTTATAACCTTCATGATAACTTGCATATAATGTTATATGCGAACTTCTAGCCATCATCCTATGTCATTCATGATCATGTTTCACCAATTTGCTTAAATTTGGTATTATGCATGTTTTGAGGCCTATGAAGTAATATGCAAGTTTTTGAACATATCTATGTCTCATATGCCACCATGTTTAACTTGTGGCCAACCTTATTACCTTATGCCCTTTTGTCATGCTTTTGCCAAGTTCCCTCTTTTGATCTATGTTATGTTATGTGAAACGTACATGCGATGGGAATGCGTTGGGTTTGGGTAATATTAATGACATGAAAACATGATTTTAAAATATGACATGAACATTGACTTGTGATTATGTTTGTAAACATAATGATGGACATGACACTTAGAAAATATGAGTGTGGCCAACTCGAGGTTGGGTTGAGCTTGTAGCATAAATCTACCCGGAACCGACCGGCTTAACTACTCGCTACAAGCAATAGGACCCAATGTGAGTAGTTGGTCATGTTGCACTAGAAACCCGAGGTTAGACCAAGTTGTGGTGTAAAGCTACCCGGACCCGCCCGACGTAACTAGTAACCACAACAAGGTCTAATGTGAGAGGTTGGGTGCATTAAACTAATTAATGCCACATGGTAGGGTTAAGTCATGGACCACTTGAATACTTAACCAATTAGACATGATGGGTTGATGCGGTTATGTCATGAATCTTGGGTACACTTAACCAACTTGATACTTGATTGGATGGGTTAACCACACTTAACCCACTAGAAAACCCTAGTTACGTGGTCCTTCTCAGCAGTAACCCACTAGGGAGTATCGGATGCCCTAGGGACTAGGCTAGGGTGGGGCACGATTACTGGGCTGGAGTGTAAGCGACCAAAAAGACGGCAAAAGTAGGTGCGCCATAGTAGATTCCGACGGACCATGGTCGTGCACATTGTCCGGGGATGAAAGACAGACTTGGGCACCAGTAGGTTTTGACTGTGCGTGCTTGTTTCGTGTCAGTGGTTGACACCCTAGGGCCGGATACACCTTAGGGTGGACCTAGCACAGTCGACTACATTTCATGTTTGGACCGTATGACACCGATACACGACGAGTTAGGCTGATAGGGAGCCGATCGACTAGACCGAGTAGTTGGACCTTGATTTAGGTCATCTCATGGGTTTGGGCCAGCTTTGGGCCAAGGGATCATTTCTTGTTTATACTTGACATGGATTGGGATACTAGTACACACTTGGTGCAACTTAACCTTGTATATGCGATGCCACACTTGATCTATCTCGTTAAATTTTCACCATGCCAGTTATCACCCTACACCTCATCTCTGTTTACATGTTCAGTTAACTTTATTAGTTTTTATACTAATAGTAGATAGGACTTACCAGTCTTTTTGACTGACCCGTTTTCTTTCGCCTCTTTTCTTCCGTTCCCCCCCCCCCAGGTTTGCAGGGTGGGAACACTGTCACTTAGCTGGATCTTTTGCTGCTTTTCTGGATAGCTCATGTATGGTTTGAGCATGCTATGGCCTTATGCTACTTTGGGGATAGTTACTTTATGTTTCTTTTTCAGTTTTCAGTTTATGTTCTAGACTGAACAAGTACTTTGATGTAACTTAACTATGGTTTTGAAATGCTAGTTTTATCCGCTGCTTTATTTACTCTGTTTTTACTTATATGTTCTGTCTTGTGATATCTGCATGCATGTTACCTCGTTTAACGCCCCTCCAAAGCTAGTGTGCTTGTAAGAGTGGCATTGGCGGAGGTGGGGTGTTACATATGGTATCAGAGCATAAGGTTAACAAGATTTGAGAAAAAGGTTTTAAAATTTACCTTTTGAAAAAAAAAACTATTTTCAAAACCAATTAAGTATTTTCCAAGAAAAGTCTAGTTATTTTAAAAGGCTATTCCCCAAAAGCCATTAGCACTATCCTTCGTTTCCTTGTTCTAAATCTATCTTTTCCTTTTTCAGTATGGCCGATCTTAACCTTCCCGAGGGAGTGACCATTCCCGGATGGTTCCAGAGGTACTTGTAAGCTAGGGCCAACAATGTGGGCCCAGCAACCACCCCCACCGTAACTGAGGTCCCTCCTCCTCCTCCTCCTCAGAATCCACAAGCAGATTTCGCTAAGATTTGCAAAGACTTTAAGGCGATGGGTGGCAAGAATTTCATTGGGACGGAGACTTTTGTGGAGGCACGAAATTGGTTGAAAGGAACTGAGGATCTCTTCGCTATCTTTGATGTGGAAGACCATAGAAAGGTTTTATTGGCAGCATGGCTATTAAAAGAAGAGGCTGCTTATTGGTGAAGTCACCAATGCTACTAGACCTATAGAGACTTGGGCCGACTTTAGGACGAGGTTTGGGCTTAAGTTTCTATCATCAGCTGAGGCGAATCTGCAATTGGAGAATTTTATATCTTTGAAGCAAGGGGACATGACAATGAGGGAGTATGTGAATAAGTTTAACCAGCTTGCTCGATTCGGTTTGGACATGGTTAATACTCCCCAGAAGAAGGCTTTACGCTTTGGACGAGGATTGAATGAGCCATTACAAGGTTTAGCCCTATCTCATATAACCATGGGGGCCACTTTCGAAGGTCTAGTAGACATGGCATTGTTTCAAGGAGACGATAAGAATGGCAAGAAGGAAGTCAAGGCTAATGAGACTCAAGCCAAGAAGACAGACTCCAAGTGGAGAGGAAATCAGAGCAATCAGAGCAATCAAAACAACAAGAACAACAAGGGCAACAAGGCTAAGGCAAAGGACCCAAGAAAATGCAACTTCTGTGGGATTGTTGGGTACATAGCCAAGGATTGCAGAAAGAAGAAGGAAGCGGGGCGAATGCTTTCATTGTGGAGAGACGGGACACTTTAGCAAGGATTGCCCCAAGAAGCAAGGGCAAGGGCAGAATCGGCGTGCAGGACCTTCTGGAGGGCAAGTGCATGCTCTCAATACTGCTCCAGTTCAGGACCGAGGTAGTATTTCTGTAGAAAGTCTTGTTTATATTTCTGATTATCCTGTTCGCACCTTATTTGATTCTGGCGCATCGCATAGTTTTATTTCTTCTGACATTGTTGAAAGTTTGCACCTAAGTACTAGTCTAGTTGAGGATCCCGTTAGTGTTTCAAATCCAATTGGGGGTTCCGCCCATCTATCTATGATTTGTGTGGATTTGAAGATTTCTATCTTGACCGTAGGATTCACATGTAATGTGTATGTTCTCGGATTCACGGGATACAGGTTGATCTTGGGCATGGATTGGTTGTCCAGTTATGGAGCCATTCTCGATTGTGAGCATAGGGTGGTGAGGCTCATGACTCGCCTCGGTAATACCCTAGAAATTTCTTGTAACCCTAGAAGTCCCGTCATGTTATGTTGTCTTGAATCTCTTGACTCGTCCATCGATGATCTGCAATCTGTAAGGGTGGTCCGAGACTATCCTGATGTCTTTGAAGAAGTTAAGGGGTTACCCCCTAAACGAGAGATAGATTTCCGCATTTATCTAGTCGATAATGCCAAGCCTGTATCATTGCCCGTTAGGCACATGGCCCCGCGAGAAATAAGAGAGCTCAGTAAGCAAATCAAGGAGTTGCTTGAGAAATTTTTTATTAGGCGAAGCATTTCTGAATGGGGTGCTCCTGTAGTATTCGCTACTAAGGCGGATGGTTCACTTCGTCTATGTGTTGATTATCGAGAATTGAACAAGCTGACAAAGAAGAATAGGCACCCGTTACCGAGGATCGATGATCTCTTTGACCAGCTTGTTGGTACTTCTGTTTTCTCTCAGCTCGATCTAGCCACCGGATTCCACCAGCTTAGAGTGGCTGAGGATAGTATTGATAAAACTGCGTTTAGGACTCCAGATGGATTCTTTGAATGGCTTGTCATGCCATTCGGTTTGACTAATGCACCCGCCTACTACGTAGATTTGATGAGTAGGGTGTTCAGGGAGTTCCTTAACAAGTTTGTAGTTGTCTTCGTGGATGATATCCTGATTTTCTCAAAGGATGAGGAAGAACATGCAAGACATCTCAAGGAAGTGATGGATACGCTTAGAGCTCATCAGTTGAAAGCCAAGTTCTCCAAATGCCATTTTTGGAGAAGGGAAGTTCGGTTTCTTGGACATATAGTTTCTAAGCAAGGCATAGTGGTGGATCCCGCGAAAGTGGTTGTGGTTCAAGACTGGAAGACTCCTAGGAATGCAACCGAAGTAAGAAGCTTTCTCGGTCTGGCGGGCTATTATAGGAAGTTCATCAGGGACTTCGCTAAGATTTCGGCCCCTCTTACTAAGTTGACAAAGAAGAACTTAGTCTTTGCATGGGACTTGGAGTGTGAGCTTGCTTTTCAAAGGCTCAAGAGAGCCCTTACCACAGCTCCAGTTTTGGCATTACCCGATGGTGGTAAGATGTTTACCGTGTACACCGATGCATGTGGTACGGGGTTAGGTGCTGTTCTAATGCAAGAGGGAAGAGCGATATGTTATGGGGGTAGGCAACTTAAAGTTCATGAGAAGAACTATCCCACTCATGATTTGGAATGGGCGGCGATCATCTTTGCTCTCAAATCCTGGCGCCACTATCTTCTAGGCGAAAGGTTTGAGTTGTATACTGATCACAAGTCACTCAAGTACCTCTTCTCGCAGAAAGATCTGAATTTAAGACAGCAAAGGTGGATGGAATTCTTGGCATCATATGACTTCGAGATAGCTTATACCCCTGGCAAGGGTAATGTTGTGGCATACGCACTAAGCAGAAGGAGGTTGACTTTGAGTCCCTTGTTTATTGAGATGAAGAACTTAGAGTTCTTGGCAACCTTTGATTTCACGACGACTGTTGAGTCGATGACGGGTTCATTAGCATCCCTTGAGCTTAGACCCACACTTCTTGATCAAGTTGGGGCTTCGCAGAAGGAAGATCCACATATAGTCGAAGATATGGACAAGTTGATTCGTGGTGAGACGTATAGTCACCTTGCTAGATATACTATTGATGATAAAGGTTGGCTAAGGCGTGATGGAAGGCTATACGTTCCACAAGTAGGAGACTTGGTGCATAAAGTTCTCGAAGAAGCACATCACTCGAAGATGACTATACATCCTGGTGGAGATAAGATGTATAGAGATATGAAGCGCATTTTCTTTTGGGCCAGAATGAAGAAAGATGTGGCAGAGTATGTTTCAAAGTGCATGGTGTGCCAACAAGTGAAAGCCGAGTCAAAGAAACCAGGTGGGCTATTACATCCATTGGAGGTCCCGCAATGGAAGTGGGAAAGTATTTCTATGGATTTTGTGGATGGATTTCCTAGGTCAAGGAAAGGGAATACAAGCATATGGGTCATAGTTGAGAGACTTACGAAGAGTGCTCATTTCATTCCTGTAAAGAGCAAGAGGACCGCATCATGGCTAGCATCTATTTATCTTCAGGAGATAGTGCGGTTGAATGGAATTCCTTCTAGCATAGTTAGCGATCGTGACCCAATTTTCACTAGCCAGTTCTGGAATAGTCTGCAAGAAGCGATGGGTACGCGATTGAATCTGAGTACAGCCTATCACCCCCAGACGGATGGCCAAACCGAAAGGGTGAATAGAGTGCTAGAAGGTCTTTCGAGGCTTTGTGTTCTTGACTTTGGTGGTACTTGGGAAGACCACCTTCCTCTTGAAGAGTTTGCTTATAATAATAGCTATCAAGCCAGCATAGGGATGGCACCATTTGAAGCTTTGTATGGGAGGCCGTGTAGGTCACCATCTTGTTGATGGGAGACAACAGATAGGCTTATACTTGGACCCGATATGATACGGGACACATCCGAGAAAGTTGAATTGGTGAGAAGACGGATGAAAGCGGCCCAAGATAGACAGAAATCCTATGTTGACAAGCGAAGGGCAGATTTGGAATTCGAAGTGAGAGACATGGTTTTCGTGAAGGTTTCTCCTTTGCGTAATGTGGTATGTTTTGGAGCAGTTGGGAAACTGGCACCAAGGTTCGTAGGACCCTTCCCTATCATAGAGAGAATTGGAAAGATGGCCTATAAGGTGGAATTGCCCGAGAAGTTAGCCGGAGTGCATAATGTCTTTCATGTCTCGCATCTCCGAAAGTGCTTACATGAGTCCGCTGAGGTGGTTGAACCAAGCATCCTTGAAGACGTGGAGGTAGAGAAAGAGGCAACCTTGAGGAGAGCTCCGATTCGTATTTTGGGAACAGAGATCAAGAAGTTAAGGAATCGAGAAGTAAAATTGGTGAAAGTTCAGTGGAGTGAAGCCGATGAAGATGCAACTTGGGAAACCGAGGAGAAGATGCGCGGGCTTTATCCATTCCTTTTTGAGGGTACATTCTCAATCTCCTTTCCTAAGTAGCATATCTTCCTTTTTGATATCCATGTTTATCCTACTTATCTTGTTATCTCGTTAACCTTGTCACGAGAACCTTAGGTAGAAAACCCTTTGGATGAAACATGTATTTGAAACATGTTATGCTTGATGTTTGCAAGTGGTTGCAAGTGTTTGCAAGTGGATACTCGTGGATGCAAGATACACATTAGGCACTAAGATCGGCTCACACACTTTCATGTTGCATATGCATGAGTGTTTATGCTTATTCAAGGATGAAACTTGTTGTGCTATCACGTGGATGTTGCATATGAATGAATGCTATGTGCACTCATGTAGAGATCATAAATTATGTTAGGAATTTGCATACATATGGACTCATTTCACTAACATACTTTGCATTAAGGAGGTTTACTGAATCAGTAACCGCCTAATTTTTGCATTAGATAAGTACATATACACACACCTTTTGCATATGATCATACAGCATTTAGAATCCTTTAAGGACAATGACTGCATGTGGATGATGTTTTGAGTAGATGGATGATGGATGGCAGGATACGTTCTTCCTAACTTGGAGATTTCGGGGACGAAATCCTTTAAGGAGGGGAGAATGTAACAACCCGTATTTTTAATAACATGTTATAATGTAAATCAAGGCAGAATTAAATTGTAAAATCTGAATCAAGGGAAACGGGCTGTGCCATTGCGTTCGTCTCGGAAAAATACGCGAAATAGAGTCCGAGTTTTCGAAAAACGGAGTCCGTATGAACAAGTTATGGCCCAATGAAGTTTTCAGAAAATTCCAAGCCCGAAAATAGTTTAAATTCGAATTCAGGTTTGAATTTCAGCCAAAACAGGGTAGGCGGGAATTCTCCCGCCCCAGGCAGGGTCGACACAGGGGTCGACACCCCTGTCGACCCCCCCTATGGGTCGACACCCATGTCGACCCAGGGGTCGACACCCATGTCGACCCAGGGGTCGACCCCCCCGGTCGGACCAGTTTTTCTGGTGCACCATTTTGACAGGTTAGGTCTTGCTCTGGAAGTTTCTGACGGGAGTTGATGGCTCAGATTCGATTTAGGGTTAATCCTACGGTCTAAATTAACCTAATCACCTATAAAAAGACCCCTAGACCTAGCCTACACCCTCATTATTCATTCCTACAAATAAATGCTATCCAATTATTCACCAATCATGGCCTCCATCTTCTTCATGAAAGCATGAGTGTCTCAAATCAATCTATGTCATAAAAGAGCCATCTTTCTTAAGCAAAAGAGCCTTCTTTCTTTGTCGTTGGAGTTATTACTTCTTGTTTCAAGGCGTTTAAGTGGAGCTTATTATTTTCTTTGCGGATTTTGCTTGTGGCTTCGTCTCAATCTTTATATATATTGATCTAGATCGCATAACCGCTCATTGTAAGCCCTATACTACTCTTAGATTCTAACTATGAAGTTAAATGTGACACATTGCAAGTTGAGTTTGGGCCTAAGTATGATATGTGCTTTGATCTTATCATGTTATGCATGAATATATTCTATGCATGTTTGTAAACCTATGATCTTATCATGTTATGCATGAATATATTCTATGCATGTTTGTAAACCTATCACCTTGACCTTGTGGGCTAAAAGCTATAAGCTTTATGTTGAAATGTTGCATTATACAACATGAGAACTCTTACAACCTTCATGATAACTTGCATATAATGTTATATGCGAACTTCTAGCCATCATCCTATGTCATTCATGATCATGTTTCACCAATTTGCTTAAATTTGATACTATGCATGTTTTGAGGTCTATGAAGTAATATGCAAGTTTATGAACATATCTATGTCTCATATGCCACCATGTTTAACTTGTGGCCAACCTTATTACCTTATGCCCTTTTGTCATGCTTTTGCCAAGTTCCCTCTTTGGATCTATGTTATGTTATGCGAAACGTACATGCGATGAGAATGCGTTGGGTTTGGGTAATATTAATGACATGAAAACATGATTTTAAAATATGACATGAACATTGACTTATGATTATGTTTGTAAACATAATGATGGACTTGACACTTAGAAAATATGAGTGTGGCCAACTCGAGGTTGGGTTGAGCTTGTAGCATAAATCTACCCGGAACCGACCGGCTTAACTAGTGGCTACAAGCAATAGGACCCAATGTGAGTAGTTGGTCATGTTGCACTAGAAACCCGAGGTTAGACCAAGTTGTGGTGTAAAGCTACCCGGACCCGCCCGGCTTAACTAGTAACCACAACAAGGTCAAATGTGAAAGGTTGGGTGCATTAAACTAATTAATGCCACATGGTAGGGTTAAGTCATGGACCACTTGAATACATAACCAATTAGACATGATGGGTTGACGCAGTTAAGTCATGAATATTGGGTACACTTAACCAACTTGATACTTGATTGGATGGGTTAACCACACTTAACCCACTAGAAAACCCTAGTTACGTGGTCCTTCTCAGCAGTAACCCACTAGGGAGTATCGGATACCCTAGGGACTAGGCTAGGGTGGGGCACGATTACTGGGCTGGAGTGTAAGCGACCAAAAAGACGGCAAAAGTAGGTGCGCCATAGTAGATTCCGACGGACCATGGTCGTGCACATTGTCCGGGGATGAAAGACAGACTTGGGCACCAGTAGGTTTTGACTGTGCGTGCTTGTTTCGTGTCAGTGGTTAACACCCTAGGGCCGGATACACCTTAGGGTGGACCTAGCACAGTCGACTACATTTCATGTTTGGACCGTATGACACCGATACACGACGAGTTAGGCTGATAGGGAGCCGATCGACTAGACCGAGTAGTTGGACCTTGATTTAGGTCATCTCATGGGTTTGGGCCAGCTTTGGGCCAAGGGATCATTTCTTGTTTATACTTGACATGGATTGGGATACTAGTACACACTTGGTGCAACTTAACCTTGTATATGCGATGCCACACTTGATCTATCTCGTTAAATTTTCACCATGCCAGTTATCACCCTACACCTCATCTCTGTTTACATGTTCAGTTAACTTTATTAGTTTTTATACTAATAGTAGATAGGACTTACCAGTCTTTTTGACTGACCCGTTTTCTTTCGCCTCTTTTCTTCCGTTTCCCCCCCCCCAGGTTTGCAGGGTGGGAACACTGTCACTTAGCTGGATCTTTTGCTGCTTTTCTGGATAGCTCATGTATGGTTTGAGCATGCTATGGCCTTATGCTACTTTGGGGATAGTTACTTTATGTTTCTTTTTCAGTTTTCAGTTTATGTTCTAGACTTTGTTTTATGGGAAAATAATGAACAAGTACTTTGATGTAACTTAACTATTGTTTTGAAATGCAAGTTTTATCCGCTGCTTTATTTACTCTGTTTTTACTTATATGTTCTGTCTTGTGATATCTGCATGCATGTTACCTCGTTTAACGCCCCTCCAAAGCTAGTGTGCTTGTAAGAGTGGCATTGGCGGAGGTGGGGTGTTACAGATCCTATATACATATTACTTGGTGCGATACACATCTCAGAGCACGGTTTTAACCACAGCAGCTAGGGCTTGATGTTTTGTGGTATTAAGGAGGAAACCGCTTGATTCGAATCCATTGTGAGGTCTGCATTTGTAATCCGTAGCTAGCCTTCAATTTTTGAAGGATTTTGAGCCCGAAGTGATCGCACAAAATGGGCTGTGGGACGGTTTGAAACTGCAGATCGCGACGACAGGGGGGATACCAAGTTGAACGTCTATGGTTTAGCGAGGTGCGGGATTCGAAGAGGAGGCTGTTGTTGAGTTTTGTGTGGCGAGCGGTGGAGTATGGAGGGAGCAAAAGGAGTTTGAAATTTGGTGGAATGGTGCGTTGATTTTCTAGAGCTCGCATCTGAATTTGGGGAAGATGAGTTAGTGGGTGCGGGTGTTAAAGGGGAATGGGCTTATACAAGGATATTGGTCTGAGCAAATTAAAGGGGTGAAGGCCCATTTACATTTTTTTAAGTCCAAATTACCTGATTTAAATATGTATAAACTTCAAACTATCATAACTATTACATACGGTGTCAGATTAACGAACGGTCAAATCCATTAGGACCGTACGGACGAGAGCTTCATAAGAAGCTGACTGGAAGTGGATTAGGGCTCATTTGAATTTATGGCGAAATAAACTGTTTGATTTAAATCAAACAACAGTTTATCGTTCTTTAACGATAAACTGCCAAAGTGAGTAAATCTCACTAACTCTGAACAGTTTATAATTTCATGTTGTATTTTTAGAACTGTTAAATATGGGTTGATTGACTGTGTGTTGACTGTTTGATTGAACTACTAGTCAGTTAGTTGAATTTCTATATTGATTCTGTTTAACAGAATATATCATATGGAACTGAAAGTGATGTTGATTTTATTGTGTAAGATCTGTGGATGCAGGGAAACAGGTTGGAGGAATCCGACTGGATTCCTCAACTGTTATTTTATTGTTTTTCATATATTGTGATATATGATGTGATATATAATCTGTTGTCGATTATATGTGTTTGAACGATATTGGTCCTCGTGATTTGATGTGTTAAGTACCATAGAAATACCGGAATGGGAAAAAGAGATTTTCAAAGAATATTTTGAAAATAATTTACTTATATAAAATTACTGGATTTTAAATATAAAAGGAAAAAGGATTTTTAGAAAAGGAAATAAATATAAGAATCAAAAGGGTTAAAAGAATATATTTGTCAAACAAATATAAAGGAAATGGTTTGGTAAAACAAATAAAAAGGAAATATTTGTAAATTATTTACAAATAGAATTGATAGGAAATTTTTAGAAAAATAAATAGAGTTAAAAAGGGAAAATTATTTATAACAGAATAGGACGTTATAAAAGGGAAAATGTTATAAAAAGGAAACTGTTATAAGAAGGAAATCATTTTAAAGTAGAGAACCGTTACTAAAAGTAAATCTTTAAAAGTGAATAAATGTTGTTAAAAAGGAAATCTTTATAAAGAAAATAAAGGAGTTATCGGATATTAGTTATTTGACTAGAGTTAAATAAATAAGGAGTTATCGAATATTAGTTATTCGAATAGAGTTAAATAAATAAGAGTTATTCGAATTAGTTATTCGAAAGGAGTTATCGATTATATTTTAATCGAAAGGAGTTATCGAATTAGTTATTCGAAAGGAGTTATCGAATTAGTTATTCGAAAGGAGTTATCGATTATAGTTTAATCAAAGGGAGTTATCGAATTAGTTATTCGAAGGGAGTTGAGTAAGGAGTTAAGTAAAAAGAGTTATCGATAGGGGTTAAATAAATAGGGTTAATCGAATTTAGTTTATTCGAAGAAAGGTTTTCGAATCTAGTATTCGTAAGAGAGAGATTATCAAATATAGTTATTTGAAGGGAGGAGTTATCGAATTGAGATATATTCGAATGAGAGTTAGGTAAGTAAGTTTGTTAAAGAATTAAAAGGTGAACTTTGTCTATTTCAAGGTTAGAAATGTTGTTTAGTTAAGGTCTGAGAGGGAGTATTACCCCAACTTGATTGAATTCATTTTTAACTAAGGAATGGTTAAGGTTCGATAGTGAAGGTGGGTTAAAGGAATTTAGTTAATAAGAGTAATGGTTTGAGTTGGCATCGCGATGGTTTGTTTAAACATCTGTCTAAGTTCAATGAAGGAGTTTTGGAAATGTTTTCCAACTAAGAACCAGAAATGTTTTCTGATATAGAAAACAAGAAATGGAAATGTTTTCCAATGGTAATAACATATATTTTCTAAATTTAGAAAATAAGAAATGTTGAATATAGGGAAACGGGAGATAAGTAAATTTATGAAATAAAGAGATAAATGTTGAATGATGATTGATCGATATAATTTCCTCCGGGAAATAAAATCGTTGTTTGCACACCTGTTTTTCTTTGATGGTTAAATCACAGACTATCGAAGTTTTGACCATTTTAACATTGTTAATATGGAGAGACTGGTTGGATTATTATCCAAAGAACCACTCTGTATTGGCACAAGCGTTGCGAATCATATATGCCAAAGATAATTGAAGACGGAGTAAAGTGCAACGGCTGTTGTATAAATCTTAGATAACAGTGCCGAAGATGGATGTACTGAATAGTGCCATCGGTTCATCCTATTCCTGGATGACTTGTTTGGATGAATGTCTGACATAGTATTTCCAGAAAGGTCATGTACATTGATTTCTTCAACCGTACCAAGAGTGGAAGCGGAGAAGGAAACTTCTTTTAGCTGACACGTAATGTATGGTTGTAAATGTCAATTGGTGGTCTGATGGATTTGACGATGTGACATTCGAAGTGAATCTGATGTGATGATGAAGCGTAACCTCAAGCCTAATCAACCGGTAAATGACAGAAATCGGGCAGGCAGCATGGCTAAGTCGGTCGCTCCAAAGTAGGGTGTATAATCACCTGATCTAGAGTTTTATTTACATCTAAAAATCTATTATTGATGTTGTCCCATTCGGGAAACGGTTGCTGATCCCAACCGTTGGTGATATACATTCGATACACTCAAGCGAAATGAGTGTTCGGTCATGTATTGCCGGGTTGCAAGATGTTCTTGTTGAACCCAGTGTATTCCTTTCTAGAGGTACAGTAGCGAAAGGTGGTTCCATACCTTGTCATAGTTGGAAATCCATTAGCCAATACGTGCTTGCAGTTTTGATTGAATACTGTATATGTAGAACGTGAGATGAAAGCGTTTCTGCTAGATGATTATTATATTGTGGTTAATAGACATTATTATAATATCAAAAGGTTTTTGATATAAAGATAATTTGGATTCTCATAAGGGGAAAACCCGTTCCGTTATACGGCGTGGTCTTATGAGATATCGTTTACTCGTTCAAACTGTTTTAAACTGTTTTACTCATACCAGTCCCATGACTGACCCGGAGTTTATTTTGTTTTGTTTTCCCTAAACTCTTGGGTGCCCAATTTTGTATGGGCAGTCAAGTAGTCGTGATTTACAGATATACCTAAAGAGTTGGAGCATGAGGCTTCAGGATCATATGGCTATAGTTTATTTCCGCTGTGTTGTAAGTGTTGTACTTTGATAATTATGTATATTCAAGTACAGATGTATATTTCAAGTTATGTTATATATATTATATGTTATTCGTTACGCTGTGAGGTTCGTGTTACTCCGACGTTGTGTTCTTCTTCTCCTATTCTAAGTTTCTATCTTATCTTTCCTCACCCTCTAATTTCTCTCATTTACCATCTGGTATTTTTCGATGTTTGGTTAGTCATCATTGAGTTTATGGCGATAACCAAAGTCGACAAAATTCGGGTCGTTACAGTTGGTAACAGAGCTTAAGTTAAGTGAATTACCTTGGCTTTGTGGCGTGACTCAGTAAAGATGGGGTTAGAAATACCCTAGACTGAGTTGAGTGTATATATATACGAGTGAACGTATTTGTTATTGATATAAAAATTGGTTTATATTATGGGGATTTATCGGTTGAGTTGTTTATGGGTTCTAGTCGAGCAGTTTGATCCACTGTATCGATAGGAGTTTATAAACACTTGAATACGATGGGTCGACACGATATGTTTTGAAAGGAGGGTAAATTAAAATAAGTTACCTAAGGTATATCTTGATATAGAGAAGATATATATATCAAAATTTTAATATAGTGGATATATTGGTTGTTATTATAATCAAGTAAGATTATAAATTAAATGGTTACATAAATAACCAACCAAAATTCATATAAATGAAATACGTGAAATCAGATGAGTTAAATCTAAAATTTAAACTAGAAATTGAATTAAAATTCTGGAGAATTGGATAAGTGTTTGTAAATGGATTTGGATTAAAAAATAAGGAAAATTTAAGATCCTGGGAGATTTTAAATTGTTTTACAAGCAGTGTGAATTATATATTGAATTGAATTTCAAAGTGGAAATGTTTAGAAATGGTTTTATAGTATTGAACTCACTTCGATCGCTGGAAAATAGATTCCGATGATGACAGCTGCATCATCAGTATTCATTTTCGAGTTGTAAGTGACGAATTACTACCAGAGATACTGTTTTGAATTTGTTTTGGGAAAGACAAGTTGTGTTGAATTTCAAAGTGGGATTTATAATATAGAATTTGAATATAGAAATTCAAATGGGATTTATAATATATAATTTGAATAATAGAATTTGATATATAGATTTGAATAATAGAAGTGATATAAAATTTGAATAGAAATTGAATAGAATTAACTAAGTCGAAGAGGAATTAGTTAATCGAGTTTTGAATTTGAAGTTGAACTTTGAAAGGTGAATTGGATTTGTAAATGGATATTCGAAATCGAATATAGAACTTAAATTTGAAATTTGGATTCAAATTAGTTAATAAGCAAGTTAAAATATATTTGAACCTGTCATGTTCGAGTATAAAAGTGAAATAGACTAAAGAGTTAATTAACAAATTAATTAACGAATTGAGTTAAAACGATCAGGTATAGTTAAAATAGATTGGGCAGGTATAAGTATACATGAGATAGGTATGGATAAGGTATGAAGGTATATAAATAGAATGCTCGACAGAAAGGTATGTATTTAATTCATATATGAGATTTTACGCGCCGTATCGGCTAGCCGCTTGGCTTTTTCTTTTTCTTTTGGATTGGTGAGGGCCATGGGAGGCTATTTGAAATATCCCGATGCTCCTGGTACAAAGGAGGTTATGACGAATTTTTCCGGGAATTTAAGGAGTTAGAATATTTTTAAGATAATTTGATAGTTAGAAATCAACTTATCGATATATATATAGAAGTCGATAAGGAAACGAACTTAGAAATAGAATAGTAAAATCAAAAAGGAAGACTAAGAATAAAATCTAGTAAGAATAGAAAGAGGAAGCGTATAAGTGTTTAAAAATGAATAAGTAGTTGTATGGTATTGAATATTCGAGTAAGTAGTCATATCTGTTTTGACGTTATAAATGTTATTCAGTCAAGGTCTGAGAGGTAGTTATACCCCAACTTGAATGATTTCATTATTAACACTCTATTCAGAACTCCCCTGAACACACCCCTGAACACTCTATTCATTAGATCGACAAAGTATGCTGGAGCGTTGCACAGGCCGAACGACATTACTAACTGTTCATAAAATATGTATGGACCTCTGAAAGCTGTCAAAGGAACACACTCCTCTGGTATTCTCAATTGATGAAAACCTATAGCTAGGTCCATTCGGGAAAATACTCTCGACCCATTTAATTGGTCTAGCAGATCATCGATGCGGGGTAATGGGTATTTGTTTTTGAGCGTCTGTTTGTTGAGGTCTCGGTAATCAACACACAATCGAAGAGTACCGTCTGACTTTGGGACAAACACTACAACTGCACCCCAATTAGAAAAACTAGGTCTAATTCGACCCTTCCACAACAGCTGATGAGTTTGATCGCCTAATTCTTCTTTTTCCTTTGGAGTCATTATGCGAATTGGATGTACCACTGGTCTGGCATTGGGAATTATATCGATTCTGAATTCTATTTCTCTTTGCGGAGGTAAGTTTTCGACTTCTTCAAACACATCCGTATAGTTTCTAACAATAGGAATCTTTTCTAAGGAAGTGGGGATAACTTCTAACACAGACCAAAATCCTTCTCTATTTGAATTCGAACCATGGCATGTTACAGTAATATATCCAAGCTTCGTTTGAATTTTTACTATCCTTTCTGCACTCTTTACCTCAGCTTCGTATTTCGTTAACCAATCAAGCCCGAGAATGATATCGAATTCGGGAAAATCCATGGTGATTAAATTAAAAGAAATTTTGTAGGAAGAATAAGAGATTGGCACTCTACAACATGCACTGAGAATGAGAGATCCTCCTATCGGGTTATGTACTTCAACCGATTCTTTAAGCTTTCTCTGTTTTAACTTTAATTTGTGCACTGTGTTACTAGCAATAAAACTACGTGATGCACCCGTGTCAAACAATACAGAAACAGGAATATTTTTAATTGTAAGGGTACCTCCCAAAACATCGGGTTTACCTGCTCCATCAGAAGCAGCTGGCGGGTTCGTCTGGTCATACACGTGAGCTACTGCGGCCTTTTTAAACAAAGGGCAGTCTTTGACAAGATGATCCGTCTTGCGGCAATTAAAGCAGGAGCGAGGGTTCTGAGAGCCCTGGTTGAACCTTGTGAATTTGTCTTCTGCCTCTTCGGGGCTGTGCAAACATTAGATAAGTGCCCCATCTTGCCACAATTATAGCAGCTTCCTTTTGGCTGGCTGCCAGTCTGTGGTTTCGAGGATGCTGCTTGGCTTGACTCAGCATGTTTCACAGCAGGCTTGCGTTTGTTTCCGGCTTGGCTTTTAGCGCGATCCTGCTCCAGTTGCCTTTGGTCCAGTTCTTCGTAGTTGCACGTCATTTCCTCCAATTCATTAAATCCCAGCTTTATGTGGGCCATGGCTCTATCATGGTACTGTCGCTTCAGCCCGAGGATGAACCTCTTATTCTTGGAATTTGCAGTGGCGACAAGCTCTGGAGCATAGCGGGACAATTGTGTAAATTTATTCAAATAATCCTGCACCGAGAGATCCCCTTGCTGGAGGTTGGCGAAGTCATCGTGCATGCACTCTAGGGCTTGTTCTGGGTCATATTTCTCTTTGAAGAGTTCTTTGAATCCGTCCCAGGTTCTACCAGCTTGTCTATTCCTGGCGGTGAGAGCTTCCCACCATAGTTCAGCTTCTTCTTGTAGGAGCCAAGCGCCCATAAAAGCTTTGTCTTGATCTCCTAGCCTTAGGCCTTCTAGTACCTTCTCGCATGTTTTCAGCCACGCAAGGGACTCTATTACTATGCCAATTCCCGAGAAGGTTTTGCCTCCTAGGTTCTTGTATCTCTTAGCTACGCGGTCCAGCTCGAATTGTTGAGCGGCCGGGGGTTGTATCAAGGGTCCTTCTTCAACTGGGACTTCTCCTCGTCCTCTGCCACAGCCAGCACGGCCTCCTCTAGCAGCGGCTGCTCGGGTAGCCATTTTTCAAATTCTGTATAAGCAAGAAAAGAGTCAGCCTACAGAAATGATAATTTTATTGCATGGTTAAGCAAAAAAGTTAAGGAAAGATAACGATGGGATGATCAAATTGTTTTTGCTATTCTGCTTGGCTCATTCTTGGACTTTACTAGTCCTATCTCTAATGAGCTACTCGCCTTAGAATACTACTGATTCTATTTTAACGAAGTGTTTAATGTGTTAGACTCTAGAACTAAGGTTAACCAAACCTCTGATACCAGCTGTGAAGACCCCAAAACCCCGTGACACGGTGATAAGGATAATCATTGGAATATAACACATTAATCATCATTAGCAGATCACAGATAATAGCATAAACGAGAAATAGAATAATTTACAAACATATGACAACGGAATCATATAGATATCACCACATCAAAGAGCACAGTGCAGGATACAACTTAGTGCATAATAACACATAATCAGTCATCATCGCCAGAGGCGGAATCATACATAAAGAGTACACAAAATAAATATCAGTCTACATCACCAGTGGCGGAATCATAATACATATACAATAATGGCGGAAAAAGTCATAATCAGCACGGTGTAGTCAAGCCTCGCCATGAGCCAAAAGTGCAACAGATACATGTAACTAGGCTGCCCGTGTGAAAATGAGGGCACCCGAGTTTGCAAGGTGAAACAAACTACGAGTCAGTCATGGGACTGGTATGAGAAATCTAATTAACTTATTAACAACAATAATAAGGAAAATCAAAGGACCACGCCACTTTCGCGGAACGGGTTTACTCCAATGAGTGCTAGTGCATGAAATAAAGTAAATGATTAAATCATCGCAATGCTTTTTATAAAATGAAGCCATTATAAGACTCAGGTCCCATCACACAATGCAACGCAAGGCAGAGGATAGAGTTTTACCTTATAATGGCCAAAAATGCTTCATACGTATAAAACAAAAGTGTTTGATATTATTACTAGTGCATATATGTTTTCGAAAGAAAATTCAATCATAAATATCAATCTTAGGCGGCATAGCTACCATCTACTATGTCGCCATACTAGTAATACAATCACAACCACATATTTCGTATTGGAAATTGGATTCCTTCATGAGTCGAGGCAAGGGGCAATCTCCTCTCCGATTCGAGACACTCTAGCAAATGTCTCAGGACCCCACTATAATCCTTGGATCTTCAGGGCCGGTCCTCTCATACTTTTGAGGATTAGTTATTCCTGAACACACGTTTCTCGGTCCTTACGGACCTATAATCGAGGCGCCTCGCATTCCAACAACCACACAAGTGAAAAGTATATATAATGTTAGGGCTGGTAGGTCACTGACACCACCTTAGCTAGAAAGAAACGTCGTGCTCTCCCTGTAGTCACTATCCCGTTTTTGACTCATACCGAGGTGTGTGGCTCGCGAATCCACGTTATACACAAAGCTACGTCACACATACCATGCTTTGATCATCAACCACAAGACTTTGCTTTGCAACAGAAGCCTTGATCATATGCCACTTAGGCGTGCCACACATGCAATCCACTCCATGCGACTGATTTCTATCAATACATAACCTCTGAGCTCGTAGTCTCAGAGAAGGGCGTTAAGCAAGAGAATAAATTCTCCACCGCCAAATAGATATATATTTAACAGAGATCAATCAACACAGAACAAAATCCAATGTCAGACACACAGTCCATTTACAAGTTCGTTCTGGGTTTGAATGAAACCGGAGGCACTAATTCCTCGCATATCCGCACAATCAACAATATGTACGGACGACTACTACCTCAGCTCCTTCAAGGTAGCTACTCCAATCACGAGCATCAGTAGCGCCCATCCATCCAATGTGAAGATCGTCGGTCTTCAACTGTCTTCGACTCTTCGACTTCTCAACGTCGATCGATTATTTGAAATGAGATGAACTCGGCCTTTTCAAATAACCCACGTATATTTAGATTTTCAAATCAATTTATCACATGGTTAGACTATTCAACATTCACATTTCAGTTCTTTAGTTATAATTTTCATGTTAAATACATTCAACCATCACATATCAAGCAAACACAACAAAATTGGTTTATTTCCACTCCATATCGTCTATAATATTTTATAACGATATATCGCCATTTTTATTTATTTAAAACGACCATATTTAATTAAACGACGTTTCAGGTCGTGCCGAGGCACTGGCACTGTTTTTCACTAAATTTGTTTTACACATATCTGAAAATCTAACCGTTGGATCTTCACAAATTTTATATCATTAGAAAGATCATTTCAAAACGAATCCAACGGTTTCAGTTTTGGGAAAATCCGACGGTCGGATCTTCCACACTAGTCGTTTGAAGTTACGATTTCAAATTACGAACTACAGCGTCGTTATTCGATTTAATTTAATTATATTTATATATATAAATATAATCGTTTCTGGCGTTGTTTTTCTTCATATTTGAATTAAACATTCCAGACAATCCAACCGTCGGATCTTTACAAAGTTGGTGCCGTTGGATAGATATTTCCAAGGCGAACCCAACGGTTGCGGTTTCAGGAAAATCCAATGGTCGGATTTCCCGCACTAGTCATTTGAAATCACGGTTTCAAAACACGAACTACACGGCCACGTTTCGTTTTAATTTTATTTATATTTATATATTTATATAAATATAGTTCATTCAAAAATTCCTATATCGTTTTCACTCCAAATATTTCACTAACGCCTTTAAATTTTGGAAAATTTCGCCATAACCTCCTTTGTACGGGAGGGGCTGGGAAAATTCCCAAATAGCCACACGAGCGTCTCATCTCAAAAAGAAAAAGAAAAAGCCAAGCGACTAGCCAACAGGCTCATAAAATCATCACCCAAACAAAACAACAAACGTGTACCTATTTGTCGGGCACAAAATTCTATTCCTCTTCTCTAGCCTCTTTGCTATAACCTGTTCAATAAATATGCATGTACATATATGCAATTCTTATCACTTATCATTTTCCATTCAACTTCATATTTGATTCAATTTGGTTTAAAAACACCATTCATTCTAATGTTATATGCATAGGCAAAAATCATATCATTAGCTAATTAATGAATATTTCAACTCATGCATATTTATTTGAACAAGTGGTTATTTTTAACACTTCACATTTCAAAAGTGATAATTTTGGCGAACTAAAATATATTTCAACACATGACTATTTTATTTAGTTCCTATGCATGTTAAAAATAATTTTTCTTTCACAAATATTTATTTCAACGTTAACATATCCTTAGCATATCACATATACGATAAAAATGATATTTTTATCATCTAAAATATTTGTTCAACAAACGAATGTTTTTAACACTTCATAATTTCAATAAAAATGTAATTTTTATTGTTCGATCTTTTTATTCAACACATGAACTTTTCCAATACACACACTTCTCAACACATGAGCATCTCCACACATGGATATTTTATATATGTTGTTCATATAAGAAAGATGAAATTTTTATTGTTGAAATTATTTATATATAAGGCGAATATTTTACATACTTCATATATATTATAAAAATGTGATTTTTATTGTTTAAAACACTTTATTCATTCACACATGAATTTAATTTTCACACATCACTTCTCAACACAAGAGCATTTCCACACATGGATATAGTTTCAACACATGACTTTAATTTCAACGCATGAAGATAATTTCAACATATGAAAATAATTCTAACACATGAATATTATTCAAAATTTCGGCAGCATAACGGCAGAGTAGTTAAAACCGGCACCGTCCCTAGTACGGCTCCTCGCTCTACCTTAATACCTCGTTGTTTTTGACAATGGGGATTCATGCATCTAATTCGCTCGCAGGCGGCATGTTTTATTTTCATTTCCACAATTATTTCCAATTCATTTCAATCACCAATGGGTATTTTTCAACCATAACCAATCAATATCAATCACAAACAATTATTCAACCATTCGCATTTCTCATCCAATATTTCACACCATTTCACAACAATAAATATCGTCCATGGTTTGTGGACGAGGGGAGTGTCTATATATATATATATATATATATATATAATTTCTATATTTCACTTGCATTTCAACACATATATTAATTATTCTATGCATGCATAATTCATACTTCGCTCATATAGCTTACACAACACACGTACATGAGGTATACAACACATGTGTAATTTATATTTCGCTTATAAAATTTATACACGACATTTTCCATTCAAATTCATTTAATTTAGATTTCTCACATTGGTTTTCGGAGTGCTAAAAATCGTAGATGACTCAGAAAAATCCGCGGTCTCTTCTATGTGGTAAAGAGCCTCCTTGCGGTCCCGATGTTTCCTGTTTCATCGAGTTTCGTCAACACACCATAGAGATATGATTTTTCAAAGTTCAAACATCAAAAAGGACTCACCTTTCACGATGGTTCAAAACTAGGGTTGCAGTTTTCGCGAGAACCGAGGCACGATACTACGATCGGAAGGTACAGCGTGGAAGAGGGAGGAAAGGGGAGTCGATCGGTGGTGGTTGGAGGCGGTTCGGTGGTCTCTGGCGATTGTGGCGGTGCTGGGAAGTCGTCGACTTTGCGTCGACGATTCAGGCGATAGGGGCGACGAGGGGGGTCGAGGTAGGGTCGGATTTGAAGAGGGGAAGGAGGCGCGTCGAGGTAGGGTGGTGGCGATGGCTGGAGATGGCCGTGGCGGCGACGATTTGCCTGGGAAGCGGCGAAGTCGAGGATCGTCGAAGGCGATAAAGGGAAAAGGGTTTTCTGAGGTTTTTTTATTTTTAAAATAATGAAAGGAAAATTTTGATTGGCCAAAGGTTTTATTAAATTTTTAAATAGTGTTTCTCCACATGGACACCAATTCAAACCCAACGACTGTCGCCCCTAGCTAAATACCCCCATCCCGGACATAATGGGATATGTTTCGTTGGCCAATTCGACTGTTACAGTCAGTTATTCTTCAAATTAAAGTATAAAACATTTAATTTTAACTTTGAACGTACATTTCAATTTTCCAAGGCCACAAACTGATTCGAAAAATTCCAGAAAAATAAATCTAGCTATGTTATGACGCTACGGCCCCAACAAAATTAGTTTCGTCGAATTCTGAGATCGTTTGAAAAATGGCCATTTTTTGGTCGATCCAATTTAACAGAAATTGACCAAACACATTTTCTTTTTTCCACGCTCACATACTAGCTTCAAAAATTATGAAATTTGAAACCTAGCAATAGTTTGACATCCCGGACCCAACAAAAGTGGTTTCGTTGAATTCCGAGGTCGTTTGCAAAATATCTATTTTCAAGGGCTATATATTCTATATAGCGACCTTTCTGAAAATTCATTCGGCCATAACTTTTGATTCCCGCTATGAAACTTCGATTTTTCAGATTCGTTAGAAAGGTATTGATAAACAGATTTAAATATTTTTGGTTTCACTAAAATCCATTATATTTTCCACCCGGCACAGTCAGCCAAAGTTTGAATTTAAATTTTCAAACTGACTCATTATTTCTAATTCACTATTTTATTGAAATATTCTATTTCAATTGTTCAAATTCCTTTGAAATAACCAATTTAAAAATTTTAAATTGGCTCGTATTTTCCGGGTTGTTACATAGTTATACCCCAACTTGATTGATTTCATTATTAACAAATAAATAGTAAGATTTGAGGCTCGAAGATCAATTTTGAATAAGTGTTAGTTGAATATAGTATTTGGGTTGTCGTAACGATGTTTTACACAACATCCGTTTTAACCCAAATAAGTGTAAGCTTGGAAATATAATAAAGAATATTTCCTAAGTATAGAAATAAATGAGATCAGAAAAGAGAAAAGTAATTGGAATATTTTCCAATTATAAATAGCATATATTTTCTAAAGTTTAGAAAATAAAGGAAGGTGATATTCGGAAATGTTTTCCAAATAACATAAAAGGCCAATATGGTTATTGAAAATATTTGGTTAACAAATATTGATAAAGAAACAGAGAAGTGATTTAACTAAGGGAATATCAATTAAGGGCTCAGTGACATGTTCAAAAGGAAAATTTGATTTTTGAAAAGAGTAAACTGTTTAAAAAACTCCCAAGGAAAGACTGTTTGAATTAAAAACAAATTTAACAGAAATTTGTGAAAGCAAATTTGAATTAAAGTAAAGCCAGTAAAGTGGTAACTGAGATTGAATTAGAATGATATCAAGACAAATTGGATTGTGAGATTTAGATTTGAAGTGTAATGTGATAATCAAGTTAAGAGTTGGGGATCAAGAACGAAACTTGAGTTTGAACTGAAAATTTGGCTTGGTAAAAAGCGAATGGTTGTGTTGGAGATAAAAGTGATTTCAAAATTTGAGTGGGATAACATTGGTATATGTTGAGTTGATAGCATATGGAATTGATAGAGTTGATATGCCAACATAAGGTACAAGTTATGTTTCTATTGGATATCAGATTTATGAGCCGAATTGGCAAGCCGCTTGGCTGTTTGATTTTCTTTTGGGTTGGAGATGGCCCGGAGAGGCGAGTTGGAATTTGACCGATTGACTGGTACAAAGGAGGTGCTGGCAAAAATTTTCAAAAAAGTTAAGGTGTTAGAAAATTTTAAGGATTTTTGAAAATTTTCGTTGATAAGAATTAATTAATAATTTAATTAAAATTAAATTGGTTCAGTTGAAACTGAAGTTAAGAAGTGAACAAATATGTTCTAACTAGTCGATAGGGTCGTTCTCTACCTTAGTAATTTAGAGGACGAAAATATTTTAAGTGGGGAAGAATGTAATGACCCGCATTTGCAGAGGTATTATAATTAATTTATTTAATTATATAAATAGTGATATAGTGAATTAAATGGATGTGGAATTAAATAATGATGAATATTTAATTAAAATAAAAAATTAAATAATATATTTAATTCTGAAATAATCAAAATTGGCTGAAATGACGATATGGTGTGAACCGGATCATCTGTGATATTTAATTCAGCTTGGGATTGAATTTGAATAACGAATATATTATATAAACGACAGTTTGAACATAGAATTATAATATAATTAAAATCGAGCTTGAAATGGAGCTGCAATTCCTAAATTGGCGATTTGAACTTCAACTGAATGTACAGGATTCGTTTTAAGCCGGATTTCTGTGAAACAAGAAACGTGTGGAGCTGGTGGAGTATATCTTTCTAGTGGAAGAGAAAAATCGGGATTTCGTCGTGTAGATTTTGATTTAAGTTCAAATCAAATTTCAAAAAAGTCACTGTGGAATTCCTTTATAATTTATAAAGGAATTATTTATTTTGAAAAGGAATTTCAATATAAATCGAATATCGGGTTGACCCAGAAGTAAATATCGAGTTAGAAATTCATATAGGAATATTCTAGAGCTGTATGGTATTCCACTGTGAATATATACGATAATATAAATTTATTTATATTTAATTTAATTATATTTAAATATTTTTATATATTTAAATGGGTCATTCAGAGCTATAAAAATAAGCCACTTTTGCAAACGAAGTCGGAATTCAACGAAACCGGTTTCGTTGGGACCGTAATGTCGAACTGAAGGTGCATGTCCAGTTTGGTGATTTTTCGGTATCGTATGTAATCACTGGGATTTTAAGAAGGCAGATACAAGGAGAAAATCGATAAAATAAAATAGAAAAATCAAATTAAAAATATCCTAAGTAATTTATGGTCCTAAACAAGGCCACGTTCACCTCATTCTCGGCCACAAATGATACCAACCCCAACACAGCCTATATAACTACATAGAAACCATTCACAGCGAAAGTTTGGATCAAAGAAAAAATTGTATAAAATCCCAAAAATCTCGATATGTGTATATTAGTGATCATTGACTGTTTCTCTTCGACCCTATATACATATTACTTGGTGCGATACACATCTCAGAGCACGGTTTTAACCACAGCAGCTAGGGCTTGATGTTTTGTGGTATTAAGGAGGAAACCGCTTGATTCGAATCCATTGTGAGGTCTGCATTTGTAATCCGCAGCTAGCCTTCAATTTTTGAAGGATTTTGAGCCAGAAGCGATCGCACAAAATGGGCTGTGGGACGGTTTGAAACTGCAGATCGCGACGACAAGTGGGATACCGAGTTGAATGTCTAGGGTATGGCGAGGTGCGGGATTCGAAGAGGAGGCTGTTGTTGAGTTTTGTTTGGCGAGCGGTGGAGTATGGAGGGAGGAAAAGGAGTTCGAAATTTGGTGGAATGGTGCGTTGATTTTCTGGAGCTCGCATCTGAATTTGGGGAAGATGAGTTAGTGGGTGCGGGTGTTAAAGGGGAATGGGCTTATACAAGGCTATTGGGCTGAGCAAATTAAAGGGGTAAAGGCCCATTTACAATTTTTTAAGTCCAAATTACTTGATTTAAATATGTATAACTTCAAACTATCATAACTATTACATACGGTGTCAGATTAACGAACGGTCAGATCCGTTAGGACCGTATGGACGAGAGCTTCATAATGAAGCTGACTAGAAGTGGATTGGGACTCGTCTGAATTTATGGCGAAATATACTGTTTGATTTAAATAAAACAACAGTTTATCGTTCTTTAACGATGAACTGCCAAAGTGAGTAAATCTCACTAACTCTGAATAGTTTGTAATTTCATGTTGTATTTTTAGAACTGTTAAATATGGGTTGATTGACTGTGTGTTGACTGTTTGATTGAACTGCGAGTCAGTTAGTTGAATTTCTATATTGATTCTGTTTAACAGAATATATCATATGGAACTGAAAGTGATGTTGATTTTATTGTGTAAGATCTGTGGATGCAGGGAAACAGGTTGGAGGAATCCGAATGGATTCCTCAATAGTTATTTCATTGTTTTTCATATATTGTGATATATGATGTGATATATAATCTTTTGTCGACTATATGTGTTTGAACGATATTGGTCATCGTGATTTGATGTGTTAAGTACCATAGAAATACCGGAATGGGAAAAAGAGATTTTCAAAGAATATTTTGAAAATAATTTACTTATATAAAATCACTGGATTTTATATATAAAAGGAAAAAGGATTTTTAGAAAAGGAAATAGTATAAGAATCAAAAGGGTTAAAAGAATATATTTTTCAAACAAATATAAATGAAATGGTTTGGTAAAACAAATAAAAAGGAAATATTTGAAAATCATTTACAAATAGAATTAATAGAAAATTTTTAGAAAAATAAGTAGAGTTAAAAAGGGAAAATTATTTATAACGGAATAGGACGTTATAAATGGGAAAACGTTATAAAAAGGAAACTGTTATAAGAAGGAAACCATTTTAAAGTAGAGAACCGTTACTAAAAGTAAATCTTTAAAAATGAATAAATGTTGTTAAAAAGGAAATCTTTATAAAGCGAATAAAGGAGTTATCGTATATTAGTTATTCGAATAGAGTTAAATAAATAGGGAGTTATCGAATATTAGTTATTCGAATAGAGTTAAATAAATTAGAGTTATTCGAATTAGTTATTCGAAAGGAGTTATCGATTATAGTTTAATCGAAAGGAGTTATAAAATTAGTTATTCAAAAGGAGTTATCGAATTAGTTATTCGAAAGGAGTTATCGATTATAGTTTAATCAAAGGGAGTTATCGAATTAGTTATTCCAAAGGAGTTGAGTAAGGAGTTAAGTAAAAAGAGTTAATCGATACGGGTTAAATAAATAGAGTTAATCGAATTTAGTTTATTCGAAGAAAGGTTTTCGAAACTAGTATTCGTAAGAGAGAGATTATCAAATATAGTTATTCGAAGGGAAGAGTTATTGAATAGAGATATTTTCGAATGAGAGTTACGTAAGGAAGTTTGTTAAAGAATTAAAAGGTGAACTTTGTCTATTTCAAGGTTAGAAACGTTGTTCAGTTAAGGTCTGAGAGGTAGTATTACCCCAACTTGATTGACTTCATTTTTAACTAAGGAATGGTTAAGGTTCGATAGTGAAGGTGGGTTAAAAGGAATTTAGTTAATAAGAGTAATGGTTTGAGTTGGCATCGCGATGGTTTGTTTAAACATCTGTCTAAGTCCAATGAAGGAGTTTTGGAAATGTTTTCCAACTAAGAACCAGAAATGTTTTCTGATATAGAAAACAAGAAATGGAAATGTTTTCCAATGGTAATAACATATATTTTCTAAATTTAGAAAATAAGAAATGTTGAATATGGGAAACAAGAGATAAGTAAATTTATGAAATAAAGAGATAAATGTTGAATGATGATTGATCGATATAATTTCCTCCGGGAAATAATGTCGTTGTTTGCAGACCTGTTTTTCTTTGATGGTTAAATCACAGACTATCGAAGTTTGGATCATTTAAAACGTTGTTAATATGGAGAGACCGGTTGGATTATTATCCAAAGAACCATTATGTATTGGCATAAGCGTTGCAAATCATATATGCCAAAGGTAATTGAAGACGGAGTAAAATGCACGGGTTGTTGTATAAATCTTAGATAACAGTGATAAGATGGATGTACTGAATAGTGCCTTCATTTCATCCTGTTCCTGGATAACTTGTATGGATGAATGTCTGACATAGTATTTCTAGAAAGGTCATGTACATTGATTTCTTCAACCGTACCAAGAGTGGAAGCGGAGAAGGAAACTTCTTTTAGCTGACACGTAATGTATGGTTGTAGACGTCAATCAGTGATTTGATGGATTTGACGATGTGACATTCGAAGTGAATCTGATGTGATGATGAAGCGTAACCTGAAGCCTCATCAACTGGTAAATGACAGAAATCGGGCAGGCAGCATAGCTAAGTCGGTTGCTCCGAAGTAGGGTGTATAATCTCCTGATCCAGAGTTTCATTTACTTCTAAAAATCTATTGTTGATGCTGTCCCATTCGGGAAACGATTGCTGATCCCAACCGTTGGTGATATACATTCGATACACTCAAACGAAATGAGTGGTCGGTCATATGTGGCCGGGTTGCAAGATGTTCTTGTTGAACCCAGTGTATTCCTTTCTAGAGGTACACTAGCGAAAGGAGGTTCCATACCTTGTCATAGTTGGAAATCCATTACCCAATACGTGCTTGAGGTTTTGATTGTATACTATATATGGAGAACGTGAGATGAAAGCGTTTCTGCTAGATGATTATTATATTGTGGTTAATAGACATTATTATAATATCAAAAGGTTTTTGATATAAAGATAATTTGGATTCTCATAAGGGAAAACCCGTTCCGTTATACGGCGTGGTCTTATGAGATACCGTTTACTCGTTCAAACTGTTTTACTCATTTTAGTCCCAAGACTGACCCGGAGTTTATTTTGTTTTGTTTTCCCTAAACTCTGGGGTACCCAATTTTGTATGGGCAGTCAAGTAGTCGGGATTTACAGATATACCTGAAGAGCTGGAGCAGGAGGCTTTAGGATCATATAGCTATAGTTTATTTCCGCTGTATTGTAAGTGTTGTACTTTGATAATGATGTATATTCAAGTACAGATGTATATTTCAAGTTATGTTATATATATTATATGTTATTCATTCCGCTGTGAGGTTCGTGTTACTCCGATGTTGTATTCTTCTTCTTCACCTATTCTAAGTTTCTATCTTATCTTTCCTCACCATCTAATTTCTTTTTTTTACCATCTGGTATTTTTCGATGTTCGGTTAGTTATCATTGAGTTTGTGGCGATAACCAAAGTCGACAAAATCCGGGTCGTTACAACACTCGACTACATTTCATTTCAACTTGGTTACTTAAAGGTATTTCATTTAATTAGTGATTACCATACCAACTCATTTATTTCAACATTTATCATTCAAATCAATTAACTCCTTTAATAGAATGAATAATAAATTTTCTTTTTAAAACTCTTACTGAGATTAACCAATTATTTATTAAGTTATTTCACTAATTTAAGGTCTAACTTAGTTTAAATGGTCGATTCACAAAACACGATTATCCTTCTAACCAATTTCAGTTAACTCCTTCTTTAAATTAATTAAAATATATAATTAATTTAAATAACTTTATTTAATCGTTCACGACTAATCAAATACTTAACCGCTAGATTATTTCCTGTTCTTTGCTTATAATTCTTATCGAAATAAGAATTCATTTCATAAAAAAATTTCATAATTTCTTGTAAACTTTAAATAATTAACATTTTTCCTTTTTAAATAACCCTTCAATGTAATAATTTTCAAAATCTATTTTCGTTATAAAATATATATATAACTTAAATGTTATCGATTCACTGCCGATAAAACCCATATTTTATAAATTGATTGCTTTATAGACCAGGTGATGCCAATTACTCAACCCATACCATGCATTGGCTAATATCAGAATAATTGTTGAAACAAGGTTCAACCATCAGCAATAATCAATCATTCGTTTTTATTTGACTGATAATTCCTCTAATGATCATCAATCAATCAACAGGTCATTCAAACAATGCAAACAATTTCAAACACGTTTTATAAACGTGACTAATCAAAGGAAATCCCTTTATTTGGGTTAAATCAAAATGATTGGTATTTTCTGAAATTAAATGACCGTTTAATTTCATTTATTTAATCAACAGTAAATATATATAATTAGCAAACAGTCAACCACTAACAATCAGAATACACAAAATAAAAACCCAATTTATATAAAATATAAACGGGAAGAGCTGAGTGAGTTTAACTCACCTTGATCTGTCGATAAACAGTCTGTTTAGTCAAATTAAACTGACGTTTAATTTGACTAAAATTTTCAATTACTTCAGATCCGGACTAGACTTGCTCCATCTCGAAGTTCTCGTCTCTACGGTCCCAACGCAACTGACCGTGCGTAAATCTGATATCGTATGAGTGAGAAATCGCATTACGAATTATATAAACTAAATTAAAATTTAAAAACATGGTCTTATATAAATTCAAAGATGGGACTTACCTTAACTTTTCAGCCCAAAAGGACCTGACCCGCTTCATCGTTTTAAACCCTCACATCCGATCCTTTATTTCATTTTCAGCCGCCTCAATTTTCTCAAATCAAAAGGGAAAAAGAAAACCCTAAGCCCCCTTTTGATTTCAGCCATAAATCGAAGTTCGATGGTGTCGCAACCCTCCTCCGCCCCTCAATTCGCCACCATGGCCTCGCGATCAACCCCTGGACCTCCCCAAATCCACTACAGACAACCACAAGCCACCTTCAACTTCCTACACCTTCAACCCGAATGGATTTCGACACAAAGAAGTTCAAGAACCGAAGCTAAGTTTCCCTTTACTCAATTTTTAATTTCCGCAATATTTTTTTTTTTCGAATTGTTCTCCATTGGGTGAAAACTTGTTGGTGCATGCGTGTATTTATACTAGTTGGAAATTTAGATAAGATCGTTGTCTTTCAAAGGCTAGCCATAGGTAGTTTAGCTTAGGCCATTCCCTTTCTTATTTTGGATACCGTGATGGAAGTTGATGGGTGTATTGATGCGTGATCTGTTCGAATGGAAATTTGATATAACTGATCAAATGACAGCGAACTATACATTGTTTGTGGTAGATTTTATGGTATGGTTCTGATATGAATTCGATTGTGAAAACATACATATTACTGTGTTAGATTAGGCTAGGCTTGTGGCTTTAATTTGTCGGTTTTATTCAGAGATTTGTGAACTGTCATAAAGATTTGATTTCCATTTTTAAATACAAGTAACCAGTGAGTTTTTGGTACCAGAATTTCACTATTTACACATGTGAGTTTACTGTTCTATAAAGATTTTGTCTATACCAATATAGATCTATACATTAGTTCCTTTCAACAACACTCACTGATCAGTTTGCATCCCCTTTTTCCATTTTTCTTTAATTATGAATTGTCTTGTCTTTCTAGCTGTATAGATTTGATGATATCATTTTTTTTCTTTTTCCTTTTCTTATGCATTGTCTTGTTCATGATCTTTTCCTTTTTAATGGGTTTTTTCTTCTTTTCGCAGACCAAACTGATCTAGATGATGGATTCTCTGGTTTCTCAAAAGGGCTGCTGATATTAAGAAAATGAAATCCTTTTAGTTGTTTCATTGTTTGTATTGTTTCGTCTTGTCAGGTTTTGAAAATCCAAGATCAAATGTATATGAATCTATAGAAGTAGTCCTGTAAATTTGTTGAAATGGGTATATATATTTGTATCGATCCGATGTATCAATACTTATAGATTAGTTTAGCTGTTCATGTCCTGTTCTTCTTTAGCTGTTTCCTTGTGTACATGAGACAACTGAAACAGGCGAAGAGAAGACTCATGGCATTTTCCAATCAATTTGTCTTCAACTTTTCTTATTCCAAATGTGTAGTTTTCTGAAATGTTATGACGCATAATCCACTAGTATAGGATCCATACATAGACTCAATATACACATCTCATGTCATAGTTTAAAACCATGATTTATCGTTGTTTCTCGTAAAGAGAAAGAACAAAATTTTGGCAGTTTTTCTTAATTGTTAATGGTGTTGCAAGAATTAATAAGTTGGAAATGGGGATCGATGTTCTTTAAGTTATTCACACACAATTCGTGATCTTTACCGGACAAATTAAATACCTGATCATTTTGATTTTGATGTTTTTGGACCTTTGATTATAGAGCCTCGTAACAAGCAAATGGTTCTGAATCTCAATAGGAGACAGTTGTTACGAATATTAAAATATCAAATAATACAGCGTCATCCACGAGCCATTAAGAAATGTGACAACTATGAAAGGGACGGATTGAAAGATACAACAATAAACTAAATGTTTTATAATTCTAGATAATAATAAAATAGTTATTCTTTTGAATGCCAACTAGCTGTTTTATATGAAGATATACGCTGATGTATATGTCAATATATATTCAAGGGTTTATTTATAAATCTAATATAATATTTGTTAAAATATAAATTAAATTTAAACAGCTAGATTAACGAAAATAAATAATTAAATAAATATCGCTGTATTAATTAAAAAACATTTTAAACGTCAAATCGTATAGAATTCACATTTGACATTAAATTCTAGTTTTAATTAATATATAAATATATATATCCGAACTCTATTTTAAATATATAAATTTGATTAGAAATCCATTATATTTCCAATAATATATAAACAAATTTAAATATTCGAATTTAAATGGCCGAAAAATCTGGGACGTTACAATTTCTGTGAAAATTCCATATTTAATGGAAAATGATTTTGGGTTTATCGTGAACTGTGTTTTAAAAGACATTGGTTCTTTAATCCAGTAATAGATAAGATTAAGTTCTTAAAAGTTGAATAATCATAAAGTAGTGATTTTTGATATAAAAATCAAACTGGAGTTTTATTGAATCTTTAAAAAGAAGATTAAAGATTAAATTTAGAAGAATTTATCTTTGATAAAATTAATGGGAATCTTTCCCCTTTTAATATGGATATTTTATTCAAAGAATATTCTAAATTGGAATAAGGCGTATGATGTGTATTTATAGCACTTGATTTTGATTATAAAATACACGAGTTATTTGGAAAGACCGGGTTTAACCTATTTTGAATAATTACTACGACGATTGAAAGTCGAAGACATTGAAGACGGTGATTTAAGACCGGAGATCTTCACATCGAATGGGCGACAACTGATGCCCTGAACTGGCTCGCTCCTAGGAAAGGGTTAAATTGGTAGTTGTCCGGACGTACTTGTTGATTGTCCGAATATGCGAGCACTTCTCTTCCATATTGGACATACGGGACGAGGAATAAGGTGTCTCCGGTTTCGTTCAGACCCAGAACGGACTTGTAAATGGATGTGTGTCTGACATTGGATTTCATTCTATGTAAATTAAATCGATTTCTATTTAATATATATATCTGTGGTGGAGGAGAATTTATTCTCTTGCTTAACACCCTTCTCTGAGACGCACGAGCTCAGAGGTTATATATTGGTAGTTATTGATCGCATGACATGAATTGTCAATGTGGCATGCCAAGATGCCAATGATCGAGGCTTTTGTTGAAAAGCAGAGCCTTGTGGTTGATGATCAAAGCATAACCTATTTCGGTATAGCTTTGTGTATAGCGTTACCTCGCGAGCCTTACACCCCGGTATGAGTAAAAAACGGGACAAGGGAACGCAGGGAGTGCACACGTTTCTTTCTAGCTAGAAGTGGTATCAGGCTTTTACAAGCCCTGACATTTTACTTATGTGATGATGGATTTCGAGGCCTCATATTTATTGGTCGATAGTGACCATTTATAGGTTCAATAGGACCGGGAAGCGTGTGTTCAGGCATATCTAATCCACTAAAGTATTTGTGGACCGGCCCTACAGTATCCAAGGGTTCGCCAGCGTCTGAATCCTGAGACATTGCTAGAGTGTCTCGAATCGGTAAGGAGATCCTCCCTAGCCTTGACTCATGATGGAAATCCAACTTCCAATACGACATCATGTGGTTTTGATTGTAGAACTAGTATGGCGACATATTATATGGTAGTTATGCCGTCTATGATTGATACATTATGATTGAAATGTTTTTGAAACATATATACACTAATAGTAATATCAAATCCGTTTTATCTTATCAAGCATTTTTGACCATTATAAGGTAAAACTCTATCCTTCGGTTTGCGTTGCATTGTGTTATGGGACTTGAGTCTTATAATGGTTTCATTTTTCTAAAAAGCATTGCGTTATTTAACGCTTTACTTTATTTCATGCACTGGCAATCCAATGGAGTAAACCGTTCCGTGTTAGCGGCGTGGTCATGTGATTAGCCATATTATTAGATAAGTTAGAAAAGATTTCTCACACCAGTCCCATGAATGACCTGTAGTTTGTTTCACTTTGCAAACTCGGGTGCCCTCTTTTTCACACGGGCAATCGAGTAGCTTATTTTGCAGATATATTGAGCACGATTCTGGATCGAAGCTTAAAGCTGTGTTCAGAGCATTGATAGTCTTCCGATGCACTGTATTAAATCTATTGTAAATTATCTTCAGCTGCTGTATTATGATGTATGGTTTATGGTCGATTCAAAGGGCGGGGATTTTCGGGTCATTACATGTGGTATCAGAGCTCTAGTTAGATCAAATCTTTGGGGTACAACTCATTAGAACTGAACAAAAGACTCATCAGAGGTAGGATTAGTAATATCCTATAAAAGAATTCTCATTAGAGATAGGATCAGTAGTATCCTAGAATGAGAAAAACTCATTAGAGATGGGGTTAGAAATGCCCTAGAATGAGTTGAGAGTGACATGTTTATAATTAACGTATTTGTGATTATATATATAATCCGATCTTAGAAAATATAATTTTTGAATATATAAAAGTTATGTATATTGAAAAACTAATCAACAAATTGGTTAATGATTGTGTTGAGTGATTATTCGTTCAACTAATAAAATTACTGAAACCAATAAAAAATTAAAATTGAGTCAGTTAGTTAAACAATTTTTAGCTTCGTTCCTATTCGAGGACGAAAATATTTTATGTGGGGGAGATTGTAACAACCCGGAAAATCAGTACCAATTTAAAATTTTATTTTAAGAAATTTTAAATAGAAAATGCGTCAGAATAAAAAAATCTACTATTAAATTATATTTAAAAAAACAACAAAACAAGAAAAAAATAATCCATTGCTTGATGATTACATTTTTTAATGTAAATGAATCATTAAATAAGATTCATTGTTTGGAAATGTTTTTACATTAAAATTTACATTTTTAATGTAAATGAATCATTAAATAAAACTCATTGTTTGAAAATGTTTTCACATTAAAGGTTACATCTTTAATGTAAATGGATCGTTAAAAATGATCATTATTTGAAATGAAAATATGTTAACATAAAAATTCATATTTTTGTGGTATACGTAAAAATGACCATTATTTGAAATTAAAATGATTACATTTTAATGTAATAAAAGAATGATTAAAAAAATTACATTTTTTTTATTAAAAGGGTTCATAGTTTAACAGAAATGTGTTTGCATGAAAAGGACATTTTTTTTGATGAAATATGATATTTAATTATGTGTTTTGAAATATAAAAAGTTGCACAAATTAACAACCAGAGAAAATGAATCAAACATTCATTTCTCCTTTATTTCCCTTTCTCTTTACTTTTGAAATTTGAATGAAAAATAAGTGTTGTCCAATCATGTCTAGTCAGCTAATTAAATTTCATTTGTCACCTACTACATATGTTGAGACAAGTAAAAATCAAATATATATAACTAAATAAAAATATACATATATATATATATATATATTGTCTCCACTATAAAATGTCCTAAACTCCCCTAAAACCATATTTCCCAAACGTAGCCGCCGCCCCCTTCTATTTTCAATGGCAGAAAAGCTCCGAACTTTCTTCGACTCTCTCTCTCAACCTATTCTACAATTCAAGATTGTACCAAAGCGGAAATTAAAGAGAAAGGAATGATCTTCGATTCTATACGGACGAAATGGGTTCTTCAGTGAACAACATCTGGAAGGAGGACGGTGTATTATCTGCAACAACGTTTCTTTAAAACGTGATTAAAGGTAATAAAGGGAAAGTATTTATTTAATTAATTTAATTTATGTAATTCAATTTTGTAAAAACCATAACTTGTTCGTATGAAAACGAAATTCAGAAATTTCAGATGCGTTGGAATCCTTGAATCGAGATCTACATTTCAGAAGAGACCGCAGAATTTTTGGAGCATTCTACAATTTTAGAAGAAACAAAAAGCAAAGTGATATTTCTGAATTTTAAAATAAAATTTGTTTATTATCGATTGCGATGTGAAATTTATTTATGTGTTGTTTAAAATTTGAATTGATTGTATGTGATTATGATTAACGACTAGATTGAATTGTGTATATCAGAAAAATGTACATGTTTAATAAGAACATGTTTGGACAAACAAAATCATATTTTTATTTTAAATATGAATCAATAAGATTTGGGTAGACAATAAAAATCCTATTTTTATTGTACATGTGAATTAGAAAAATATTCATGTTTGTTAAGAAGTTGTTTATACCATAGAAATCCTATTTTTATTATACTTGTGAGATTTCTTTTTTTCATATATAATTATAATCAATTAATTATTATTGTGTTTAGGAATTCTTACATGTACGTGATTTGTTTTAAATCGTTTGATGTTGTTTGTTGATCTGTTGGGTTTACATGAAAGATAGGATCGAACAAAATTTGTTATACAATAAAATAATTCTTTATTGTATATATGTTGATAATAAAATTGGCAAATTTGTTATATAATAAAATAATTCATTTATTTTATATGTTGATAATAGAAATGGGTAAGAATTTGTTCTACATATAAAACTCTCTTTATTTGTACGTATGTAAGCATAAGATATGTTATGAAAATAAAAATCATATTTTTATTTGACATTTATGAACATAGGCATTGTATATATAAAAGTGTTGAAACATAAAAAGATTACATTTTTATGTAAAGTATGAATTGTGAAAAATATACATTGTCTAAATAAAAATGTCCTTTTGTTGAATTAGAAATATTAAATATAAAACATACAAGTTGGCAAAATCATCTTTTTATTTTTATCACTAGAATTATTAACATGTACGTATGACAAAATTATCTTTTTATTTTGTCACTTGAATTTGAAAACATGTATGTAGACAAAATTGTCATTTTAGTTAAAAATGACATGTTAGAATTAAATTGTCATTTTAGTTAAAAATGACATGCTAGAATTAAACTGTCATTTTAGTTAAAAATGACATGTTAGAATTAAATCGTCATTTTAGTTAAAAATGTCATGTTAGAAGTAAATTGTCATTTTATTTAAAATATGTTCATGTTACATGAAAATGTCGTCTTATTAGATAAAGTTATGTAAAATGAAAATGTCATCTTATTAGATAAAGCTATGTAAAATAAAATGGTCATTTAGTTATAAATTGTTATGTCAAATAAAATTGTCATTTAGTTATGAATTGCTATGTCAAATAGAAAGTGTAAGCAAATAAAATTATAATTTTTGTTTGTTAAGTTGAATTAGGAATTGTAAACAAATAAAATTATCATTTTATTTGTTATGTTGAATAGAAAAATGTATACAAAGAAAATATTCCTTTTGTTCGTCATTAGAAACATAGTAAATGTATGTTAATAAAATTCTTCTTTTATTTGACATCAGAAACATTAAAATCATATTTAGGAAATATGCTGAAACATTAAAATTATATTTTAAATGTAAAATATGAGTTATGTAAAATATACATTGTATAGATAAAATGGTTGAAACATTAAAATTCACATTTTTAATGTAATGAATGATTTATGTAAATTATTCATAGTATGGATAAAACTAGTGAAACATTGAAAATTCACATTTTTAATGTAAAGATAAAATATATGTAAATATTCATATATGAAATAAAATTAGTGAAACATTAAAAATTCACATTTTTAATGTAATGCAAGAAACTAGGAAAAGATTTAACATTAAAAATTACATTTTTATTGTAGCATTGTTTTCAATAAAAAGAGTGGAATTAAAAGGTATATTTTTATTGTCATTTTAGTTATAATAAAAAGGGTAGAATTAAAAGATATATTTTTATGGTCATTTTAGATACAATAAAAAGAGTGAAATAGAAAGATATGTTTTTGTTGCAATAAAAAGATTAGATATTAATGATCATGTTTTTATTTTCACTTTGTTTAAAATAAAACGAAGTAACATGAAAGATTATATTTTTATTGATCATTATTTTCAATAAAAAAGATTGAACAACAAAAAATTACATTTTTATAAATTAGATAAGGGTAAAAACAAAAATAACATGTTTGTTAAGGAGATTTGAGTTATAAAAGTTGAAACCAAAATTGTCATTTTATCAAGTCATAAAAGATGAAACTAAATTTGTGTAATAACCCGGAAATCTGAGCCAATTTATATTTTTTTATTTTGGCAATTTTAGTGATTTTTGAATATTTAAAATGAATTATTTTAAATAATAACGACGAGAAATTTATTTTGAATAGAATTAGAATGAATATATTTATATAGATCGTCGTTAGAATATAAATATTTATTTTTAAATATAAAAGGAATTGAAAATGGCGCGGTAGTTTGAAAATTCATCTCAAATTTCAAATGTATGTACAGGATTCAAAATAAACCGGATTTTAGCGAAACCAAAAATAATAGAATCTAATTGAGAATATCTTTACAATGAACCCAAAAAATTGGAATTTCATAGCGGGGATAAAAAGTAATGCCCAGTTGAAAATTTAGAATAGTCGCTATGGAATTCTAGCCCTTAAAAATGGAAATTTTGCAAACGACCTCGGTTTTCGACGAAACTACTTTTGTTGGATTATTGGATGTCAAATTATTGCTAGATTCCAATTTGCATAATTTCCTGAGTCAATATGTAAGTGTGGCAAAGTAAAACGTGTCTTGTCAATTTCGATTGACCAGAAAATGGCCATTTTCAAACGTTCTCATAATTTGACGAAATTAGCTTTGTTAGGACCATATTGTCAATACTAAGCTAGAAATAATTTTTCGGGAATTTTTAGAGTCTGTATGTGGCTCCGGTAAATTGAAATGTGCGTTAGAATTCAATATATAGATTTATATTTTGATTTTGATGAAAACTGATCGAAACGGCCGAACTGGCTTTCAAACCATATCCCATTATGTTCGAAATGGGGGTAATTAGCTAGGGAAGACAGTCGGTGGGTTCGATTTTGAGTTCAAAATAAAAGTTGCTTTAAGGGATTAATTAATTAATTAAATATAATATAATATATATAATCCCACCCTTTATCTCTCTCCCCTTTCCCTCGTTGACTCAAATCGATTTCATAAAGAAAAAAACCTAACTAAACCTCGTCGCACCCTCAGCCGCCACCCCTCCCCCCCCCCCCCCCCCCCGGCCATGCTCCGCCGCAACCAGACCTCCCCCCCATCGCGCCCCTCTCCTCCTCTCTCTTCCAAACCCCCCTCCAAACCGAACGGGATCAGCCCCAACCACCAAAGTCGAGCCGCCGTTCAACCCAAGCCTCCACCTGCCTGACCGCGACCCCCTGCCTCCTCCTCGCATCTGAGCGCAGGCCAAACCCCCCCTCTCTCTATTAACAGTAAGTTTTTTTATTTATTTATTCACTTTAATTTCAGTTTTTTTATTTATATATGTATATGAAGCGTTGAAGTAATTCTCGGTTTTAGAATCGCAAAGGTTGGATTTTTAACATCATAAAGAACGAATTTTTAATATGTTGAAAGTTCATATTTTTATCATTGAAAAGATTAGATTTTTATCATTATAAAGATTAGATTTTTATCGTTATAAAGATTAGATTTTTATCGCTATAAAGATTAGATTTTTACCGTTATAAAGATTAGATTTTTATCGCTATAAAGATTAGATTTTTATCGTTATAAAGATTAGGTTTTGATCATTATAAAGAATTGATTTTTATCGCTATAAAGATTAGATTTTTATCATTATAAAGATTAGATTTTTATCGCTATAATGATTAGATTTTTATCGCTATAATGATTAGATTTTTATCGTTATAAAGATTAGATTTTTATCGATTAGATTTTTATCGCTATAAAGATTAGACTTTTATCGCTATAAAGATTAGATTTTTATCGTTATAAAGATTAGATTATTATCGCTATAAAGATTAGATTTTTGTCGTTATAAATATTAGATTTTTATCGTTATAAAGATTAGATTTTTATTAATCTAAAGACCAGATTTTTATTTGTTTAAAAATGAGACTTTTTTATATATGGTTTTAGATCAAAGAAGTGATTTTTGGTGATGAAAAGCTTTGATTTTTAAATATATATAAAGATATGATTTTTATTATATGTGAAGAACTAAAATATGATTTTTATATTATAGAGATAATAAAAATATAATTTTTATATAGAAAGAAGCGTTGTAAAAATATATGAAGTAGAAACAAAAATATGGTTTTTATTTAATGAATGAAGCGATAAAAATATATGATTTTTATATATGAAATGCCATGGTAAAAATGTGATTTTTAATGTGAACAACGGAAAAATATAGCGATGGTATCGACGGAAATCAAAACGGAATCCATACCGTTCAGAAATAGAGAATGGAGTAGTGGAACCCTCGGTGAGAACTCCTCACTTTTATTTTAATATCTAGTTTGAAATATATACTAGGATGCAGAAGGTGCTTAGCAGCACCCGACACCCGTCGTCCACAGACCATGGATGACTTGATTGTTTGATTGATGTGTTGTGAAAAATTGATTGTGTGATGTGGAATGAATAAATATTTTATAGTTAAAAAAATAATTTTTAACGTGTATATAAAATAAATATTTATAAACAAATCGGACGGTTTGTTTATGTACACCCATTTGACTAATATTGATTGGGACGATAAATTTTGCACATCGCCCAACTGCACAAATAAAAATCTGTGTTTGTTGATTTGAAACCCCACACGGGTGTTGGGATGATATTTGGCGTACACTAATCCCAATTATTTAGCTATACGTTGATCGATGGGTTGACAGACTCTGTAAGCGTTAATTATTTATATTTAATGCTTATGCAGTTGTGTGATGCACTCTGGATGATGGCTGATTATTTATCATTACTATTATATACATGTGTTGTATGGAATCCATATAATTAATATTATATGGTAATTGATTGGGCCTCATTCCAATTTGGGAAATAAAGAATATTCATGTGTTGAATAAAAGAAAATTCATGTGTTGAATAAAATATATATTCATGTGTTGAATAAAAGAAAATTCATGTGTTGAACAAAATATATATTCATGTGTTGAATACAAGAAATTTCATGTGTTGAAGAAAATTTTCATTTGTTGAATAGAATAACGAAGTAATTGAAAGATATAAAGCCGTGTTGATTAGATTTGCGCCATTTTGACGCGAACGATATTTATATCGATTATATTCATTTTTATAATGAATATAGAAAAGGAAGTTATTTCAAAATATAACGTTTTGAAAATATTATAATTTAAATATATATATCGATGATATGGAATATTCAATTTTGATTAGAAATTGAATAGGAAGTTGAAATCGTTTTGAAAACGAATTTAAAATGTTTATAAAATACGTTTTAAAAGGAAATCGACGAAATATATATAATATATGTATTATATATATAATATATATATTATATATATATAATGGCCTGAATAGAACGCGCCGCGCAGCTGCAGTTTGCGAATTTCGACCATTGACTTCGAATGGATTTTACGGGAGATCCGACCGTTAGATTCTCCTAAAACTGGAACCGTTGGGTTCGTATCAAAAAGAGATTTCTAACGAATACAAGAGATTTGAAATCTAACGGTTGGATTCAGAATTATGTCCAAATCAAATTTGGAAAAGGTCGCTGTAAGTGCAGTTCAATGGCCGTTGATGGAAATCGACTGTACGGGCCTTGATAAAATTATTAAAAATATCAATAATTTGTGTAAAATCAAAATAAATGATTTGGGAAGAATTGGGATGAAAAATTCCATATTTGAAAAGATAAAAATAGATTTTTATCGAAATGAACTAGTTTTGAACTAGGATTATAATCCATTTATTTTTAAAATAAATAAATTGGATTTGAAATGGTTTTAAAAATAACCAGAATTTCCAATATATAAGTGGAAACGAATTTGAATCGAAATTGTCTTTGGAATATTTCGATGTTGGATTTCGTGATTATACAGATATTATTATGGAAATTTGAAAGATATATTTATATCGTTATTTCCAATATGATATTCATTGGTCGTAGAATTTGATATTGAATATAAGCCGATATATTTTCTATTCAGAGCCATGTATTTAATATCAAATGGGATTTGGGTTTGTCGTGAATGGTGTCTTCATTAACACTGTTCTTAAACCCAATTAAGAAAAATATTAAATCTTTAATTTAGATTTAATGAAGAATACCAATTAATTGATATTTAACTGGAATTGAATTATACTTGATTTTCGGGTTTATCGTAAACGGTGTTTTAAATAACACTTGTTCTTTAACCCGATAATTAATGAAATGTGAATTGGGTTTGTTGTGAACTGTGTTTTAATGACATTCGTTCTTTAACCCGATTTATAGTGAAATGTGATTTGAAATTTATAAATCTTTTGTTAAGATTTAAAGGAGATTTTCCAAAGTAAAGTTTTCCAGTTTAATAAAATAAATTGGAATGGAATTCGATTTGGTAATAATCGAAGTGAATTTTTGTGGATGAGGACTGCTAATATATATGGAATTTAAAAGACTTTGCCGTTATCCCATTTATATTGTTAGTCGGATATGAAAGTTTATATCGATTATATATATATATCGATTTGTTTTCCATGAAGATTCCATCATTAATGGAATGTGATTTTGGGTTTATCGCAAACCGTGTTTTAAATGACATTGGTTCTTTAACCCAGTTCAAGACAGGATATGATTTCCCAAGTTAAAAATCATTGATATTGATTTTTGGGAAGATTAAAACCAAGTGGAGTTTTAATGAATCTTTAATTAGATTGAAATGATCGAGAATGGAGTATCACCAGTTTCGCTCCAGGCGATAGTTAAATCTTTAATTAGATTTGAACGTGAAATGGTAATTGAAATCACCGATAACACTGTGGTGTTAGATATGAAGTATTACCAGTTTTACTTCATGGGATGAATAGGTTGGGATTGGGGAATTTAAAACAAATGATTACTTCGGTAAGGTTCGTTAATCCCGACTAGTTTTTGATAAGCCATAATTTGGTTTGAATTGAAATCCAAAGAAAGATTAAAAGAATAAATTTAAAAGAATTTATCTTTGATAAAATTAATGGGAACCTTTCCCTATAGATGTGAATATTTGAATAAAAGAATATTTTGAATTGGAATGAGGCGTATGTTGTATTTGTGTAACACTTGTTTATTATATACGCGAGTTATTCAGAAAGACCGGGTTTATCCCATTCTGAATAACTGATTCGACGAGGGGTCGAGGATGAAGACGGTGGTCGAAGACCGGAGGTCTTCACATCGTTTGGATAATTACTGATGATCTTGATTGGGCTGTACACCCAAGAGGAGGGAATAAGTTGGTGATCGTCCATATGTACTTGGAGATCGATGGATATGCGAGGAATAAGGTTCCTCCGGTTTCGTTCAGACCCAAAACAGACTTGTATGGACTGTGCGTCTGACATTGGATTTTTCTCTGTGTTGATTGATCTCTATTAAATATACATCTGACTGGTGAAGGGGAATTTATTCCCTTATTTCACCCTTCTCTGAGACGTACTGGATCAGAGGTTGTATATCGATGGACATCAGTTGATGGAGTGAATTACCTGTGTGGCATGCCTAAGTGGCAATTGATCAAGGCTTCTGTTGAAAAGCAAAGTCTTGTGGTTGATGATCAAAGCATGGCCTGTGTGGCATAGCTTTGTCTATGACGTTAATTCGCGAGCCTCACACCCCGGTGTGAACCAGAAACGGGAAAAGGATCCAGGGAGAACGTGCGTCTCTTTCTAGCTAGGGTGGTGTTGGTGACCTACCAGCCCTGACATTTGTATTATTTTCACCTGTGTGGTTGTTGGATTGCGAGGCGCCTCAGATATGGAGTCATTTGGCTCATTTACGCCCCATAGGGCGGGGAGACGTAGTGTTTAGGGTTTTATTTAATCCACATCGAGTGGACCGGCCCTGTGGCTCAAAAGGGTCGATGCTTTCTGACCCTGAGGCTCGGGCTAGAGAGTCTCGAAGCCGGTGAGGACTATCTTTTGCCTCGGTTCACAGATGGAAATCCAACTTCCAATACGTGACATTTGCGGTTTTGATTGCAGAGCCTAGTATTGGCGACATGATATATGGTACCAATGCCGTCTAGGATAGATACATTTATATTTGAAGTTGTTTATACACTATGCACTTATAATAGTATCAACTGATTTGTTTTAACGTACCAAGCATGCTTGGCTATTAAAAGGGAAAACTCTATCCTCAGGCTTGTGTTGCATTGTGTGATGGGACCTGGGTCTTATAATAGCTTCGTTTTCCAAAAAGCATTGCGCTGTTTTGTTATATGCACTGGTATTCTTGGGAGGAAACCCGTTCTGTGTTATACGGCGTGGTCCCTTGATATATATGATTTAAAGTAAAGTTTTAAATAACTGTTTTAGTTCTTACACCAGTCACATGACTGACCTGGAGTTTATTGTTTTAACCTAAACTCTGGGTGCCCCTATTTTCCACACTGGCAGCTAGTAGTTTTGGTTTTGCAGATTTATATTCATAGGATCAAGGGTTACAGCTGGAATGATATCCGGAAAGCTCTGTATCCGTATATCTCTTTCAGTTGTGTTTGGTAATTTAAATCTCTGATATTTTTCTAGTGTGTAATATTTATTCGTACTCTGTATATTCTTGTATTCTGATGGAATTGTTGTAATAAGCAATGAAATGTTCTTCTGTTTGTGTTCCGATGTGTGTCGTTCTCAATTCAATCAGGGCTTTCCTTCACGGGGAAGTTCGGGTCGTTTCATCGTGGTATCAGAGCTTTGGTTTACAAAGCTTGAGAAAAAGACACGTTAGAACCAAACGAAAGAATTCATCAGAGATTGGATTAGTAATATCCAATGAGAATGACTCATAAGAAATGGGATCAGTAGCATCCTAGAACGAGTGTGAAGAGTGTTGTTTTAAAAAAAAATTAAAGTGAAAACAAGTTTTGCTTTGAAAATTTAAATCTATTATTCGTATTTGAATATTATTTTTATATTGATTTGGACAATCAAGGATATAAAGATTTTGCATATACGTCTGATCCACGTGTATTTGAAGTTTTAATATACTGGATAGATATAGAATCACACTCTAGTTGCCCTGGGATGATTCTGATAATGCTGCAGCGTTACCAGTATTTATTTTCAAGTATCGAAAGTGGGGTATCTATATATTTACAATTGACTGGTGCGAGAACCAAAACTAGATAGGGTTATTGTTGTGGATAGGCATCAAAAACATGATTTTCTATATATGTATCAAAATTATGTGGTTGAAATGATAATCAACTAATTGATTGCTGATTGTGTTGTTCGATTGTTGGTTTGATTAATTAAAATTTTGAACCATTATGCCAAATTGAACCGAATATTGAACTGAATTGAAAATTGATTACAATTGCATGCATATACATGTATATACATTGAGCAGGTCATAGCAAGGAGGCTAGAGAAGAGGAATAAAATTGTTTGCCCGACAAATAGGTACATGTTTATTGTATTTCTTTGGTTTTGGATGATTTTGTGAGCCGCTTGGCTGTTTCTTTTTCTTTTTGGATTAGAGAGGCCTGTATGGAAATTTCGGGATTTTCTCGGTGCTCCCGTGCATGGGAGGTTATGGCGAAAGTTTTCGAAAATTTAGGCTGTTAGCCAAATTTTTGAAAAATTTGAAAAGTTCTTAGAAACTGAAAAGTTGAAGAACTTAGGCCATAATGGAAATAATGAAAGTTGAGTTGATTAGTTAAACAACTTTCAGCTTCGTTCCTTTTCGGAGATGAAAAGTTTTAAGTGGGGGAGATTGTAATAACCCGGAAATCTGAGCCAATTTAAAAAATTTTATTTTGGCAATTTTATTGAATTTTGAATATTTAAAATGAATTATTTTAAATAATAACGACGAGAAATTTATTTTGGATAGAATTAAAATGAATATATTTATATAGGTCGTCGTTAGAATATAAATATTTATTTTTAATTATAAAAGGAATTGAAAATGGCGGGTAGTTTGAAAATTCGATCTCAAATTTCAAATGAATGTACAGGATTCAAAATAAACTGGATTTTACCGAAACCAAAAATATTAGAATCTAATTGAGAATATCTTTCCAACGAATCCGAAAAATTGGAATTTCATTACGGGGATAAAAAGTTATGCCCAGTTGAAAATTCAGAATAGTCGCTATGAAATTCTGGCCCTTAAAAATGGAAATTTTGCAACCGACCTCAGTTTTCGATGAAACCACTTTAGTTGGATTAGGGATGTAAAATTATCGCTAGATTCCAATTTGCATAATTTTCTGAATCAATATGTAAGCGTGGCGAAGTAAAACGTGTTTTGTCAATTTCGATCGACCAGAAAATGGCCATTTTTCAAACGGTCTCAGAATTTGACGTAATTAGTTTTGTTAGGACCGTATTGTCAATACGAAGCTAGAAATAATTTTTCGGGAATTTTTAGAGTCTGTATATGGCTCCGGAAAATTGAAATGTGCGTTAGAATTCAATATATAGATTTATATTTTGATTTTGACGAAAACTGATCTAAATGGCCAAACTGGCTTGCGAAACATATCCCATTGTGTTCGAAATGGGGGTAATTAGCTAGGGACGATAGTCGGTGGGTTCGATTTTGAGTTCGAAATAAAAGTTGCTTTAAAGGATTAATTAATTAATTAATTATAATGTAATATATATAATCCCACCTTTATCTCTCTCCCCTTTCCCCCGTTGACTCAAATCGATTTCAGAAAGAAAAAACCTAACTAAACCCCGTCGCTCCCTCAGCCGCCACCATCCCCCTCCCCGCCACGCTCCGCCGCAACCAGGCCTCCCCCCATCGCCCCCATCTCCTCCTCTCTCCTCTAACCCCTCCCCTCCAAACCGAACGGGATCTGCCCCAACCCCCAAAGTCGAGCCGCCGTTCAACCCAAGCCTCCACCCACCTGACCGCGACCCCCTGCCTCCTCCTCGCATCCGAGCGTAGGCCAAACCCCCCATCTCTCTACTAACAGTAAGTTTTTTTATTTATTTATTCACTTTAATTTAGTTTTTTTATTTATATATGTATGTGAAGCATTGAAGTAATTCTCGGTTTTAGAATCGTAAAGGTTGGATTTTTAACATCATAAAGAACGAATTTTTAATATGTTGAAAGTTCATATTTTTATCGTTGAAAAGATTAGATTTTTATCGTTATAAAGATTAGATTTTTATCGTTATAAAAATTAGATTTTTATCGTTATAAAGATTAGATTTTTATCGCTATAAAGATCAGATTTTTATCGCTATAAAGATTAAACTTTTATCACTATAAAGATTAGATTTTTATCGTTATAAAGATTAGATTATTATCGCTATAAAGATTAGATTTTTGTCGTTATAAATATTAGATTTTTATCGTTATAAAGATTAAATTTTTATTAATCTAAAGACCAGATTTTTATTTGTTTAAAAATGAGACTTTTGTATATATGGTTTTAGATCAAAGAAGTGATTTTTGGTGATGAAAAGCTTTGATTTTTAAATATATAAAGATATGATTTTTATTATATGTGAAGACTAAAAATATGATTTTTATATTATAGAGATAATAAAAATATAATTTTTATATAGAAAGAAGCGTTGTAAAAATATATGAAGTAGAAACAAAAATATGGTTTTTATTTACTGAATGAAGCGATAAAAATATATGATTTTTATATATGAAATGCCATTGTAAAAATGTGATTTTTAATGTGAACAGCGGAAAAAGATAGCGATGGTACCGACGGAAATTGTAATAATCCGGAAATCCGATCCAATTAATTTTTTTTATTTTGGCGAATTTAGCGAATTTTGATTATTTAAAATGAATTATTTTAAATAATATCGACGAGAAATTTATTTTGAATAGAGTCGAACGTATATATTTATATATATCGTCGATCGAATATAAATATTTATTTTAAATTATAAAAGGAATTGAAAATGGCACGGTAGTTTGATAATTCGATTTCAAAATTCAAATGAATGTACCGGATTCAAAATAAACCGGATTTTAGAGAAACCAAAAATATTAGAATCTAATTGAGAATATCTTTCCAACGAATCTGGAAAATCGAAATTTCATAGCGGGAATCAAAAGATATGTCCAGTTGAAAATCCAGAATAGTCGCTATGGAATTCTGGCCCTTAAAAATGGAAATTTTGCAAATGACCTCGGTTTTCAACAAAACCACTTTTGTTGGATCCGCGATGTCAAGTTATTGCTAGATTCCAATTTTCATAATTTTTCGAATCAATATGTGAGCGTGGCAAAGGAAAACGCGTTTGACCAGTTTATTTGATTTTAATCTACTGGAAAATGGCCGTTTTTCACATGGTCTCATAATTTGACGTAACTAGTTTTGTTTGGACCGTATCGTCAATACGAAGCTAGAAATAATTTTTCTGGAATTTTTCGAGTTAGTATGTGGCCTCAGTAAATTGAAATGGGCGTTTAAATTAATTTTATAAAGATTTAAATTTTAAATTTGACGGAAACCTATCGTAACGGTCGAATTGGCATGCGATACATATCCCATTGTGTTCGGAATGGGGGTAAATAGCTATGGACGACAGTCATTGGGTTGGATTTCGAGTTCGTATCAACACAAGGGTATTTTCGAAATTAAATAAATTAAAATATAAATTTATATTAACCTAACCCTAAATTTCATTGGTCAAAGACCGACCCACAGTCAAACGACGAGTTGCGCCTCTCTCTCCCTGAGCGATGGAAATCGCTCGATCGTTCCAAGCCGTTTCTCTTCCAATCTGCCACAAATTAGGACCCCCTCCTGAGGCAAAAATCAAAGCCCCTTCTCCCCTCTACAGATCCATGCATGTTGCATCAATTATCGTGGAGTTGCGAATTTGGAGTGGGAAGCAGCCGATTTTGGAGGAGGATCTCGCGAGGGATACGGGTTCAAACTCGCCGCCACTCACGGTGGAGCTAGGAGGCGCCAAAGCGCGCGGGGAGGGGGGGGGTGAGGGGGTTGAGGTCCGATCAGGCTCCGTTCAACTGAGGCGCCGACGACGAGGTGAAAGAGTAGTGGAAGGTTTAGAAATGGGGCTTGACGTTTTTGGTCTTCCAGAAAGCAGAAGACGGGTTAAACCCCCTTTACAACATGATTAAGCTTAACCAAGGCAATTTTTTTATTTTAATTTAAAATAACATGGTTATTTTCAGTGTTTTAAAAGGTAAATAGCATTGTAAATATATATATACATATATATAATTGTGATAACATTGCAAGTGAAACGACCCGAATTTCCATACTCTTTGAGTTGACTAATAACACCACACGTCCAACCCAAAAGACAAAGAAACACGAATCATTATAAGAAAGAAGTTAGAGAATGAGAAATAGATAGAAAGAAATATTAGAATAGAAGAAAACGAAGATCACAAACTCACAGCGGAACGAATAAAATATATTTAGATAACATAACTTTGAAATACAAATCAGTAAGTATATATACACTTACCGTCATCAGAGCCTAACAGATATCTCTGGAAAAGTTATAAACACCTATTTCCAGAAACAACATAGTACACAACGGAAAGTATGATAGTCTATAGCTAGCTGGTGAAGCCTCCTACTTCAACTCCTCCAAGTGAATCTGAAAAATCCCGACTACTTGACTGCCCGTACAAATTTGGGCACCCAAGAGTTTAGGGAAAACAAACAAAATAAACTCTGGGTCAGTCATGGGACTGGTGTGAGTAAACTCCAACCATTTGTTTCAACTTTTAAAATCCTTTCAAAAGAAATGATAATCGTAAGACCAATCCACACATAAACACGGATGGTTTTTACCTTACGATAACCAAAATATTTTTGATATCAAATCCAGTGATATTATAATAATTTCTACATCAAATAAATAGAATCTAGCGGAACGCTTGCATCTCACGCTCCATATATAATATAAAATCAAAAACCGCAAGGCGCTTATTGGAGATTGGATTTCCAACATGACAAGGTATGGGACCACCTGCCGATAGTGTATCTCTAGAGGCAAATACACTGGGTTCAATAAGAACGTCTTGCAACCCGGCCCTCACATGACCGACCACTCATTTCTCTTGAGTGTATCGAATGTATATCACCAACGGTTGGGATCAGCAACCGTCTCCCGATAGGGACAACATCGATAGATTAAAGAACAAATGGAATTTCTCTAGATAGGTGATTATACATCCTAATGGGTGCGACCCACATAGCCATGCTGCCTGCCCGATTTTTGTCAAATTTACGGGTTGTGAGGCTTGAGGTTTGAATTATCTTCCAGAACATCTGGCCACCATTCACTTTGAATGCCACATCGTCAGATCCATCGGAAATCACTAATTGATTCCCACAAAAATACTCATATTGTTAGGCTAAAGAAGTTTCCCTTCTATGCCACCAACTTCGTACGTTTGAAGGAATCAACATACGTAATCCCTTTGGAAATACTCTGTCAGACACTCGTCTATACAAGTTGTCCTGGGTCTGGACAACCCGAAGGCACTATCCCGTAAATAGGATAGCCCTTGCATAACTCCGTCTTCAATTATCTTCAGCATAAGTTGCTTCATACGCTTGTACCAATACGGAGTGGTTTTCAGATATTAAATCTGATCCCGGTCTCTCCATATTGATAACGAAGGTATAAAATAAATCAAAACTTTGATAGTCGGTGATTTAACTATCAAAGAAACATTCATACAATCAACGGTCCTATTTCCAACTGGAAATTTCTACCGATCAAGCATCGAACAACATTGGGCCCCTTTTAATTTAATTTTTCTTATTAAATTATCATTTCCAATTCCTGTCTCTTAATTCCTCGTTGGCAATTCATTTCATTTTCTATGTGTAAAAAATATCCCTCCTTTTATTTGGGAAAACATTTCAAATTAACGCGATGTTATAAAACATCGTTATTATAACTCAACCCACTAATCATTTATTAGCTAACCATATTGCTTAACCAAATTCCACCATCGAACCTTAACCATTCCTCCATCGATCATGAAGTCAATCAAGTTGGGGTATAATTACCTCTCAGACCATAATTGAACAACATTCTCAACTTTGAAATAGTCAAAGCTCACAACTTTTAAACAAAATGTAACGACCCGTGTTTTTCGACCATTTGAATATGAATATTTAAATTAGTTTTAAATATTATGTTGGGAATATTAATGGAATTTAATATTTAAATTCGTTATTTAAAACGAAGTTGAACATTTTATATTTATATATAATATAAATCGAGCCTGAAATGGCGCTGCAGTTCACAATATAGAGTTTTGAACTTCAACTGAGAATACAGGATTCGATATAAGTCGGATTTCTGTGAAACAAGACACGTTGGAGCCGTATTGGCAATAGCTGTCATATGAGAGAGAAAAATCCAGATTTCGTGTTATAGTTTGATAGTTATGGCCAAATCAAATTTTGAAATAGTCGCTATGGAAAATCGTTATTAAAATATAGGCCACTAAAATAGCCGTTTTGCAAACAGACTCAGATTTCGACAAAACCAGTTTCATTAGAACCGTATCGTTAAATTATTGTTAGAAAATCAAATTGCGTGGAAAACCGATGTCGTATATGACCCCGGTAACCATAAATGCTCGTTCAGTATAGTTAAATTAATTCAATATAAGGATATTTGAGTTTAACTTGAGCAGACGATCGAATTAGGCCACGAAACCAGTTCCGTTGAATTCGTATCGTCGATTAGAGCCAAGATAGGTATATAGTTTGTTGTTTTTAGAGATCGAGAAATTTGGCGTTAAAAAGGGTAGGGCGGTTCGGGGTAAAAACAGCCTACCGGAGCAACAGTTTCAGAATGCAACGAAACTAGTGCCATTGGGTTCGTATCGAAAAGTTATTATCGATGTTCGCAGTTTCAAGTGGATTTGATTTATCTGGTGACTGTGGAAAAATTTAACGCATGTTCATTTCCGGTTTCATAAAGGAATTTTTTTCAAATGACCTCGGATTTCGACGAAACTTGTCCTATTGGGTCCGGAATACCCTTTTACACTAAGATTAGCTTTTTATCAGAAAACGAAAGTCGTATAAAAGGATTGTTTTGTGGAAAGCTTCGTGTAAGTGGGGATATATTAAAATAATAAAATCATGTCCACATTCACCATTCTTGCGTTCACATTTCTTTCTGATTTCTTGCCCCGCAAACCTTTTACTTCTTTCTTGTCTGCCAAACTACTATACCTTGCCGACCAAGGGTTTGATTTCCAACCACCGTACACACTTATATCAGCTACCCTAAATCATGTCTGCATACCTATGTTTTATATAATATATATTTCTTTTTACGTGGCTAGCACGTTTGGATCTCTATATATATGGCCTCTCTTTGTTTTAGCAAAGCAAGTTTTCCGTTCTTTTCTCGTTCCCAGCTCGCTAATGAAATCCAAACCCACGAATATATATATGAACAAAACTGTAGCGTGAAAAATCTGGGAACCATTGGTTCCAAATCTGGCGTCAGCTCCGACTTGAGCTCCTACGTCAGCTCCAGTGTATGACGTGATGAAGATGGGTGTTCCAAAGAGATGGGGGCGCATGCAGAAGAGAGGAGATGGCGAACAGACAGAGAAGTGGGAAGGCATGTTTTTGCGAGAAGGTTGGATTGAGGAGGAAGCTTGGTGGAGCAATGGGAGTGGTGCTGTGTGTTACTCAGGTGGTGCGAGAAAGAAAAAAAAAATATATGATGAAATGCTAAAACGTTGGGAAAGGGAGAGGGGTATATGGGGGTGTCACGATGGGTTTGTACAGCTAATGGGAACGGTGCGTGCATGGTAGTTGGGAAGAAGAAGAAGTGGTGCGGGTTTGTGTACTGATCGATGGGGTGGGCTTTATTTTTAAGGAGCAGGCCTTGGGCCAACGAAAAGAAAAAAAAAAAAGGGAAAGGGACAGGCGGAAGCTGGAGATGTGCAAAAGGGGAGGAAAAGGCTTCTATAGCAAGATGGGGGCGGATGGTTCTGATGTGGCTCGATCAAATGGTATGGCCCAAATTAAGAATAATACTTGTTTTTATTTAATTAAATAATATAAGCCTCATATCTTCATACACAATATCGAGCTGTTAGGTAAAACATACCCAGCGTAGATTTTAGCATAGACATGGAGATGTTTATCTCAGTAGTATTCAAATAATTAAGTTATCCTAGACAATAGGATAATAGTAATCGACGATTAGACATTATGAGTTCCTGCTACCTTAATTCTTGATGTTTAATTTACGCAAATGAGATAAAATTAGTCAACGTAAATCCATTAAGTGATAATAACTTTTAATTTAAACCGAATACAAATATGTTTTCGTAACATTCTCAATTGTTAACAGAATTGAACAAAATCAGAGATGTTCGCATCGTATCGACGAACGTAACAGTTCAGAGGTGGCTTGGACGCGTTGGAATCAACCGAAATCAACGCTTTAATGGAGAACAAATTCAAAGTGAGTTAAACTCACTCAGTTACCCTTTTTATGTTTTATATAAATCGGGTATTTTTATTTTGTATCCTCTGCTTGCCAATGGTTGACTGCTTTGCTAGTTATCTATTTAACTGATGAAATTAAACTGTGTTTAATTTCAGTAAAATTCCAAACCGTTATCTTAACGATTGGTTCCAATAAAGGTAACTCACCTTGGTTGGTCACGTTTATTTATAAACGTGTTTAAAATGATTGAATTGTTTGAATTGTGTGTGGTTGATGTTAAATGGCCGTTATCTATTGTTATCAGTTAAACAAAACTGAATAGCCTGATTTGAGGAAACCATTTGAATACAGGGAAGAACAGGTTGGAGGGATCCAACCGGATTCCTCAACTATATTATTTATTTCATATCATCATATATGAACTGCCCTGTTTGTAGTGTTTGATTTGATGGTTGATTATTGAATGTTCAACATCTGTTAGTTTAAACCAACGGGTGATATTGGTTGGGTATTTAGCGGCATATGGCCTAGAAAATCAACCGTTTTATAGATATTGATCACCGTCAGGTGAGTCAATAGAGATGAAGTTAAAAAATGTAATTTATAACTGGAGATAGATTTTGAACATATTATTTTGAATAAAAGTCATTCAAGAGAAAGAAATAAATATTTTATTTATGTAAGACTTTAAATTATTTTTAATTGATTTTATAAAGCAAGTTCCGATGTAAATCGAATTGATAAGTACGAGATAGGAAATAAAATCACATAGTTATTCAGGATGAGTTGCCATTTCGTACGACGGCTAGCGTAATTCGCAGGGCTGCAGATAGCCTACGGCGGTCGGATGTTTCCTGAGGGAATCAGGCGTAACCATTGTGATCGCTGCGATCTAAAGTCAAGCGAATGGAGTGAAGTCGAATATTAGTTAATCGATTAGAGTTAACTCAAATTAGAGTTATTCAATTATCGTACTTTCAAAGATTGAAATTAGAAGTTTTTAAAAGTAAATCAGTTTGTTAAAGGTCAAGTGATGCTGAATACTGGACCAGTGAACTCATTGGAGTGTCATGATTGAAACATTGATTATTTTGATAGTTAAAACACCGACTATCAAATCTGGCCAATACGATTGTTGGTATGGAAAGACCGGGATCGAATTTATATTCAAAAACCATTCCAACCAACAAATACGTGAAGAGATCAGAAGATGATCGAGATGGTGCTGTGAAGACCGTGAATTTTCATAAACGGAAGAACCACTAATGTTCTCTGCCTGGCAAGCGGAGATAAGCTGTGATTCTGTCGTAGTTGGAATCTACGGGTTGCAAGGACTACTCGCTACTGATCCATGGGGTGATTCCTATATGGATGCGGTAGGAGAGTGCCTTCGGTTCATCCTGTTCCTGGGTGACGTATATGGACGGATGTCTGACAGAGTATTTCCAAAGTGTCACGTACATTGATTTCTTCAAACGTACGATAGTTGTTGGCGGGTAATCGCCGTTCTCTTAGCTTACTGCTAGAGTATTTTTGTGGACGTCAATTAGTGATATCTGACGGATCTGACGATGTGGCATTCAAAGTGAATGACGACCAGATGTTCAAGAGTTAATTCTGGCCTCAAGCCTCATCGACCGGGAAATGACAAAAAATCGGGCAGGCAGCATGGCTATGTGGGTCGCTCCCATTAGGGTGTATGATCACCTATCTAGAGGAAATCCTATTTGTTTCTTAAATCTATGTTTCGATGCTGTCCCTTGTCGGGAGACGGTTGCTGATCCCAACCGTCGGTGATATACATTCGATACTCTCAAGCGAAATGAGGGGTCGGTCATGTGAGGGCCGGGTTGCAAGAAGTTCTTGTTGAATCCAGTGTATTCGTCTCTAGAGATACACTATCGGAAGGTGGACCCATACCTTGTCAAGTTGGAATCCAATTCCCAATAAGCGCCCGCGGTTTTTGATTGTATACTATATATGTGGAGCGTGAGATGCAAGCGTTCCACTAGATTCTATTTACTTGTATTTAGACATTATTATAATATCAGACAAGATATTGGTTTCAAACTGTTTTGGGTTATCGTAAGGTAAAAACCGTCCGTATTTATGTGTGGATTTGGTCTTACGATTATCCTTTTCTTTTGAAAGGATGTTTGAACTTTAAAATCATGATTGGATGATTCACCCTTATTACTGTGTGAGTTTATCTCACTCTGGTTCACCAGACTGACCCGGTGTTTTGTAAATGCTCGGGTTAGGCCGGGTTGTACAGGTTCAGGTTATCGACTGCTATGAAGTGACGAGCTGGAAGAGTCCAGACGTATGATATTATATAGCTACTATTCCGCTGTGTGTTGTTTATGGGAACAGGCCATTATAACTGTCCCATGGTATGAGGTACTCTGATACTGTAAGTATTTTAAAGCTTTCAATAAAGGTCATTTCTGTATTATATTTTGTTCCGCTGCGATGTGAGACTCTGTGTGGTGTTTCTTCTTCTTCTTCTATTCTAATATTTCTTTCTTTCTTATCTCACCCTCTAACTTCTCTCTATTAATGATCTGGAATGTTCGATGTCTGAATGGTCAACACGGTAGTTTGATGTTGATTTTCGGAGTCGAAAATCCCGGTTCGTTACAGTGGTATCAGAGCTGAAGGTTAAGTGATTACCTTGGCTCTGTGGCGTGACTCAATAGAGATGGGGTTAGCAACACCCTAAATTGAGTATGAGTGTATATATACGAGTGAACGTATTTGTAGATTTTATAAAAATTGTTTTATATTGTGGAGATTTATCGGTTGAGTTGTTTATGAGTTCTTGTCGATCAGTTTGATCCACTGTATCGATAGGAGTTTATAAACACTCGAATACGATGGGTCATCACGATATGTTTGAAAGAGGGTAAATGAAATAATTTTACCCAAATTATATTTTGATATAAAGAAAATATATATATGGGAAATATTATAATATATTGGTTGTGTTGGTTGATAATAATTGAAATGGTTATATAAATAACCAATTCAAATTCGTATAATATAAAAGCAGATTAATTGAATCTGAATTATATCAGAACTAGAATTAAAATGCTGAAAACTGGGAAAAGTGTTCATAAAGGGATTTGAATTGAATATATGAGAATTTTAAAATCCTGGGAGATTTTAAATTGTTTACAAGTATCGTGAATGATATTTTGGAAAGGATTTCAAAATGAAAGTGTTTAAATATGATTTTGAAAAGTTATATAGTATTGAACTCACTTTGATAGCTGGGAAATAACTCTGAGGATGCTGGCCACATCATCAGTGTTCATTTCCGAGTTCTAAGTGACGGATTACTACCAAAATCTTGTTTTGAATTGCTTTGAGGAGAACAAGCTGTTTCGAATTCTGAAAAGGAATATTTGATTTTTGAAAGAACTGAACTATTTAAAAACTCCCAGGGAGATTGTTTGAACAAAAGTAAGATTAAATAGAAATTTGTGAAAGCAAATATGAAATGAACTGAAACCAATTAACTGGGAATTGAATCGAGATATAATATATCAAGTAGAATCAGATTTTGAATTGTGAGACGAGGATCTGAAATGGTGTTGGATTGGTAATTTAAGAGTTGAAATCAATGATAGATGGAAGTGGAGTTAAGAATGGGATTTGGATTGGATGCGTGAAGGATTTGGTTTTGAGGATCAAATTGGAATTTTGTTGGAAATGCATTTGTATATGCTGACAGGGTAGCAGATGGGAAGGATATAATGATATGCCCGACAAAAAGGTACACGTTTATTTTTATATGGGTTTGGAGATTTGTGAGCTGATTTGGCAAGCCACTTGGCTGTTTTATTTTCTTTTGAAGTGGAGAAGGCCCAGAAAGGTGAGTTGTGGTTGTACCGATTGAGCCGTACAGAGGAGGTGCTGGCGAAATTTTTCGAAAATTTGAAGTGTTAGAAAATTTTCGATATTTTTGAAAATATTTATTCACAGTATTGAATTGGTTTCTAATTTAATATAAAATTAGATTTGAAATTAATGGGTTTATAACGCCCTTTCTTACCTTAGCAATTTCTAGGACGAAATTATTTTAAGGGGGGAAGAATGTAACGACCCGTGTTTTTCGACCATTTGAATATGAATATTTAAATTAGTTTTAAATATTATGTTGGGAATATTAATGGAATTTAATATTTAAATTCGTTATTTAAAACGAAGTTGAACATTTTATATTTATATATAATATAAATCGAGCCTGAAATGGCGCTGCAGTTCACAATATAGAGTTTTGAACTTCAACTGAGAATACAGGATTCGATATAAGTCAGATTTCTGTGAAACAAGACACGTTGGAGCCGTATTGGCAATAGCTGTCATATGAGAGAGAAAAATCCAGATTTCGTGTTATAGTTTGATAGTTATGGCCAAATCAAATTTTGAAATAGTCGCTATGGAAAATCGTTATTAAAATATAGGCCATTAAAATAGCCGTTTTGCAAACGGACTCAGATTTCGACAAAACCAGTTTCATTTGAACCGTATCGTTAAATTATTGTTAGAAAATCGAACTGCGTGGAAAACCGATGTCGTATATGACCCCGGTAACTATAAATGCTCGTTCAGTACAATTAAATTAATTCAATATAAGGATATTTGAGTGTAACTTGAGCAGACGATCGAATTAGGCCACGAAACCAGTTCCGTTGAATTCGTATCGTCGATTAGAGCCAGGATAGGTATATAGTTTGTTGTTTTTAGAGATCGAGAAATTTGGCGTTAAAAAGGGTAGGGCGGTTCGGGGTAAAAACAGCCTACCGGAGCAACAGTTTCAGAATGCAACGAAACTAGTGCCATTGGGTTCGTATCGAAAAGTTATTATCGATGTTCGCAGTTTCAAGTGGATTTGATTTATCTGGTGACTGTGGAAAAATTTAACGCGTTTTCATTTCCGGTTTCATAAAGGAATTTTTTTCAAATGACCTCGGATTTCGACGAAACTTGTCCTATTGGGTCCGGAATACCCTTTTACACTAAGATTAGCTTTTTATCAGAAAACGAAAGTCGTATAAAAGGATTGTTTTGTGGAAAGCTTCGTGTAAGTGGGGATATATTAAAATAATAAAATCATGTCCACATTCACCATTCTTGCGTTCACATTTCTTTCTGATTTCTTGCCCCGCAAACCTTTTACTTCTTTCTTGTCTGCCAAACTACTATACCTTGCCGACCAAGGGTTTGATTTCCAACCACCGTACACACTTATATCAGCTACCCTAAACATGTCTGCAAACCTATGTTTTATATAATATATATTTCTTTTTACGTGGCTAGCACGTTTGGATCTCTATATATATGGCCTCTTTTTGTTTTAGCAAAGCAAGTTTTCCGTTCTTTTCTCGTTCCTAGCTCGCTAATGAAATCCGAACCCACGAATATATATATGAACAAAACTGTAGCGTGAAAAATCTGGGAACCATTGGTTCGAAATCTGGCGTCAGCTCCGACTTGAGCTCCTACGTCAGCTCCAGTGTATGACGTGATGAAGATGGGTGTTCCGAAGAGATGGGGGCGCATGCAGAAGAGAGGAGATGGCGAACAGACAGAGAAGTGGGAAGGCATGTTTTTGCGAGAAGGTTGGATTGAGGAGGAAGCTTGGTAGAGCAATGGGAGTGGTGCTGTGTGTTACTCAGGTGGTGCGAGAAAGAGAAAAAAAAATATGATGAAATGCTAAAACGTTGGGAAAGGGAGAGTAGTATATGTGGGTGTCACGATGGGTTTGTACAGCTAATGGGAACGGTGCGTGCATGGTAGTTGGGAAGAAGAAGAAGTGGTGCGGGTTTGTGTACTGATCGATGGGGTGGGCTGTATTTTTAAGGAGCAGGCCTTGGGCCAACGAAAAAAAAAAAAAAAGGGAAAGGGACAGGCGGAAGCTGGAGATGTGCAAAAGGGGAGGAAAAGGCTTCTATAGCAAAATGGGGGCGGATGGTTCTGATGTGGCTCGATCAAATGGTATGGCCCAAATTAAGAATAATACTTGTTTTTATTTAATTAAATAATATAAGCCTCATATCTTCATACACAATATCGAGCTGTTAGGTAAAACATACCCAGCGTAGATTTTAGCATAGACATGGAGATGTTTATCTCAGTAGTATTCAAATAATTAAGTTATCCTAGACAATAGGATAATAGTAATCGACGATTAGACATTATGAGTTCCTGCTACCTTAATTCTTGATGTTTAATTTACGCAAATGAGATAAAATTAGTCAACGTAAATCCATTAAGTGATAATAACTTTTAATTTAAACCGAATACAAATATGTTTTCGTAACATTCTCAGTTGTTAACAGAATTGAACAAAATCAGAGATGTTCGCATCGTATCGACGAACGTAACAGTTCAGAGGTGGCTTGGACGCGTTGGAATCAACTGAAATCAACGCTTTAATGGAGAACAAATTCAAAGTGAGTTAAACTCACTCAGTTACCCTTTTTATATTTTATATAAATCGGGTATTTTTATTTTGTATGCTCTGCTTGCCAATGGTTGACTGCTTTGCTAGTTATCTATTTAACTGATGAAATTAAACTGTGTTTAGTTTCAGTAAAATTCCAAACCGTTATCTTAACGATTGGTTCCAATAAAGGTAACTCACCTTGGTTGGTCACGTTTATTTATAAACGTGTTTAAAATGATTGAATTGTTTGAATTGTGTGTGGTTGATGTTAAATGGCCGTTATCTATTGTTATCAGTTAAACAAAACTGAATAGCCTGATTTGAGGAAACCATTTGAATACAGGGAAGAACAGGTTGGAGGGATCCAACCGGATTCCTCAACTATATTATTTATTTCATATCATCATATATGAACTGCCCTGTTTGTAGTGTTTGATTTGATGGTTGATTATTGAATGTTCAACATCTGTTAGTTTAAACCAACGGGTGATATTGGTTGGGTATTTAGCGGCATATGGCCTAGAAAATCAACCGTTTTATAGATATTGATCACCGTCAGGTGAGTCAATAGAGATGAAGTTATAAAATGTATTTTATAACTGGAGATAGATTTTGAACATATTATTTTGAATAAAAGTCATTCAAGAGAAAGAAATAAATATTTTATTTATGTAAGACTTTAAATTATTTTTAATTGATTTTATAAAGCAAGTTCCGATGTAAATCGAATTGATAAGTACGAGATAGGAAATAAAATCACATAGTTATTCAGGACGAGTTGCCATTTCGTACGACGGCTAGCGTAATTCGCAGGGCTGCAGATAGCCTACGGCGGTCGGATGTTTCCTAAGGGAATCAGGCGTAACCATTGTGATCGCTGCGATCTAAAGTCAAGCGAATGGAGTGAAGTCGAATATTAGTTAATCGATTAGAGTTAACTCAAATTAGAGTAATTCAATTATTGTACTTTCAAAGATTGAAATTAGAAGTTTTTAAAAGTAAATCAGTTTGATAAAGGTCAAGTGAAGCTGAATACTGGACCAGTGAACTCATTGGAGTGTCATGATTGAAACACTGATTATTTTGATAGTTAAAACACCGACTATCAAATCTGGCCAATATGATTGTTGGTATGGAAAGACCGGGATCGAATTTATATTCAAAAACCATTCCAACCAACAAATACGTGAAGATATCAGAAGATGATCGAGATGGTGCTGTGAAGACCGTGGATTTTCATAAACGGAAGAACCACTAATGTTCTCTGCCTGGCAAGCGGAGATAAGCTGTGATTCTGTCGTAGTTGGAATCTACGGGTTGCAAGGACTACTCGCTACTGATCCATGGGGTGATTCCTATATGGATGCGGTAGGAGAGTGCCTTCGGTTCATCCTGTTCCTGGGTGACGTATATGGACGGATGTCTGACAGAGTATTTCCAAAGTGTCACGTACGTTGATTTCTTCAAACGTACGATAGTTGTTGGCGGGGAATCGCCGTTCTCTTAGCTTACTGCTAGAGTATTTTTGTGGACGTCAATTAGTGATATCTGACGGATCTGACGATGTGGCATTCAAAGTGAATGACGACCAGATGTTCAAGAGTTAATTCTGGCCTCAAGCCTCATCGACCGGGAAATGACAAAAAATCGGGCAGGCAGCATGGCTATGTGGGTCGCTCCCATTAGGGTGTATGATCACCTATCTAGAGGAAATCCTATTTGTTTCTTAAATCTATGTTTCGATGTTGTCCCTTGTCGGGAGACGGTTGCTGATCCCAACCGTCGGTGATATACATTCGATACTCTCAAGCGAAATGAGGGGTCGGTCATGTGAGGGCCGGGTTGCAAGAAGTTCTTGTTGAATCCAGTGTATTCGTCTCTAGAGATACACTATCGGAAGGTGGACCCATACCTTGTCAAGTTGGAATTCAATTCCCAATAAGCGCCCGCGGTTTTTGATTGTATACTATATATGTGGAGCGTGAGATGCAAGCGTTCCACTAGATTCTATTTACTTGTATTTAGACATTATTATAATATCAGACAAGATATTGGTTTCAAACTGTTTTGGGTTATCATAAGGTAAAAACCATCCGTATTTATGTGTGGATTTGGTCTTACGATTATCCTTTTCTTTTGAAAGGATGTTTGAACTTTAAAATCATGATTGGATGATTCACCCTTATTACTGTGCGAGTTTATCTCACTCTGGTTCACCAGACTGACCCGGTGTTTTGTAAATGCTCGGGTTAGGCCGAGTTGTACAGGTTCAGGTTATCGACTGCTATGAAGAGACGAGCTGGAAGAGTCCAGACGTATGATATTATATAGCTACTATTCCGCTGTGTGTTGTATATGGGAACAGGCCATTATAACTGTCCCATGGTATGATGTACTCTGATACTGTAAGTATTTTAAAGCTTTCAATAAAGGTCATTTCTGTATTATATTTTGTTCCGCTGCGATGTGAGACTCTGTGTGGTGTTTCTTCTTCTTCTTCTATTCTAATATTTCTTTCTTATCTCACCCTCTAACTTCTTTCTATTAATGATCTGGAATGTTCGATGTCTGAATGGTCAACACGGTAGTTTGATGTTGATTTTCGGAGTCGAAAATCCCGATTCGTTACACAAAACGTCCCTTACACGACTCTCGGATCCGATCTAAGAACACTCTTCTTTTACGGAAAAATATTGATTATAACGGTAGCGTTATAATCGCTGTTTCCAAATAATTGATTTATAAAACATTGCTTTTAACAACAACGTTACAACCGCTGTCTAGAATTATAACACCTATTATAGCATTAATATCGCTACAAAACAGTTATTGTAACTGTTGCGTTAACATTTGCTATTTAGATTTACGAACATTTACTATAGCAGCATTACAATCGCTGTTTTTCCAACATTTGGTTTATATAAAAATATACTTGTACTTATTAATTCAATTAATAAGTAAATAATCAAATAATTAAATAACTAAAATTCATTCGAAATGGAAAGTAACAGTAGCTACTCCCCTTAATTCGATAAAATCGAATACCAATAAACAACTTTCCCTCGAATAATCTACATTCGATTTATATTCCCAATTTTGAGATAAAACTCATCGCTTCTTTTAAAACGATTACCCATTTCCCCCTTTCTCATTCAAGTTCCAATTTAGATTCATATTTCCAATCTAAATTCCCTTTATAGATAATTCATTTGCGAAATATTTTCTTTAACCCATTATTCACTTTAATCGTAAATATTTTTCTTTTATATATAATCAAATCAGTTTGATTTTCATACTTAAAAATAATATCTTAAACCAAAATTCTATTTATAATCTTTATTCAAAATTTCTCACATAAGTCTCATTTCTTTTTATTTTAATCATTTAAAATCTCGTTTAACATTTCCTTGATAATGGCTAAGTTTTAAATCTTATTTCAACTATTGGCTTTAAAACCGATTTCCACTTTTCCATATAAATTCAAATTTGAATTTATATTTCAATATATCCAATGATAAGTAATTCAACTAATATATGTTCTCATTCATAAACAAATCATTGATTCTTTCATTTGAACAAGTTTTCTATTTTCAACTCTATTCAAAATTAAATCTCTATTTTTGAAAATAAGTTTCCCTTTTAACTATCCAATTTCCTTTTCGATACTTGAAAATGTTTTATGGTATTTAAATACCAAAACTCTAGGTCAGGGTAGCTCAAACACAACAAAGTCGATTACTGATTATATATATCCTATCATACATCACAACCAAGGAAAAACAGTAATATAAATATTGAGGAACCCAGTTGGGTCCCGTCAACCTGTTTCCCTGCATCCACAGATGTTAATCACATCATTATGAGATATCATAGTAAACAGAACTGATAATCGATCAACGATATATCTATATCAACTATTTCAACCAATTTTATCAACCATTTCAACCAATCAACCATTGAACCGTATAAAATGTATATAAATAAATCAGAGTTAGTTAGATTACTCACCTTGTTTTGCAGTTGACGGTTCTACATTTTATTTCGTTTACAATCAAACAAATGTTTGATTTTATCACGAAGTTCTGATTGCTTTGTTCTTAACCCCCCTTAATTCCATAACGTATATATCTTCGTAACAATCTCAACATGACCATTCTCTTCGGATTCTGATAACGAATGACAAAGATATAGTTGTTAAAATGATTTAAATTGAGTTAAATAATTTAATTGTAGATAACTAACAGTTTAATTAACTAAACTTAATCCATCATTACCCTTTTCATAACCACGTGTTCACGTGTTTTCTTCATCTCCCTCTAGGAAAATTTTCGATCCTCATCTTCGTACATGAAACATGCTGCCTCCTCAACTAAACACAGTCAACCAAACTCCAACAACGTAACACTAAACCCACCATTCAAGGCAAGTACCCTCCTGCTATGTTTACTATCCCACCCTATCCTTAAATAAAGTAAACACCTGTTGTAACTTTACTGGTCGTGATTTCCCTTATCCTCACGCATCCCATTCTTCATCAACCCTCTCCTCATTAATCAAGTAAACCACCCTATGTCAGACTACCTTGTTGCTTCACCGTTCCCATCTTCTAACTTTATCATATGCTCCACCATTACAAGCTCCCCCTTCCATTAGCAGTAAAACCGAAATCTGTTGTTCACTACTAACATGACTTCGGGCCATCCTACCTTGTCAGTGATCCACAATACCCACTTCATTTGCAACACAGTTTGAACTTTGTTGCTCCATCCTTCTAACCACCACCACTGATCCCTCCAGGTCCACGTCGTTTTCGATACCCATAACCCAAGCAAAACCCGTTCGCCTGCCTTCACAATTTGACAGCAGTTCACCTAGAACCGAACCCCTATTCGAGCCAGTTTTTGATCACCCCGTAGCTCCGATGAACTCATAATTTCGGCCAGTGATCGCCCTTGCCTAGGCGAACGGAATTGCTTCAGTGTCTTCGCCAAATATGGCCAGAGGGTGGGAATCGAAACAGGCTTTGGTTGGTCCTGACGTGCACGAATTCTTTGAATTGATTTGCTAATTCTGTAATTTGGGAAAAAGGAAGAAACAAGCAGCTATATATATATGTTTTAATTACTTGGCACCCACGTATAAATAGGGTAGGGTAGGTATATTAGGCTACTGTTTACTGTTAAATTAGCATGTGCGGAAGGGTAATGTAAAAGGAAATAAGGTGACAGTCTGATCTTTGTACATGTGAAGTTATTAAATTTTTATACAGCGTTGTGTTGGTTTGAGTGCACAACTTTCTGAGAAGAGGATTGCTTCACGGTTACAGGGTGGCTTGTGTCTTTTCTGAGGTAGGTGAACTTGTTGTTCAGCAGCTGGCACGGTTTATAGATTTTTCCGCTGAAACTATACAAAAGATTTTGTGTGATCTGAAACGACTAGACCGGATTGTACATAGAGAAATCCTCTCGGATATTTTTTTTATTTCGATTGTCAATATATTTTGGGTGAAGGGATTACCCTGAGATTTGAAAATGACCTTATGAGATATGATGCGGATTTTTGTTTAATTTTATGAAAGCGACCTCTATCTTACATATATATATATATAAGTGTTTGTATTTTAATCGTTGTTTACCCAAAGTATTTCAGTCGGTTTCAAAAACATGACAAGGACTGGTGAAAAGGCCTATAGGCACGTGCTAGTGTTAAGTTAAGGCATGTATATAATCATGTGGTACCGACTACATTGAATTTCGTTTATGTTCGAGCCGCTACAGACAGAAGTAAGAATACGGTTGTGTCCAGCGAGGTACCACGATCCCAAAAATATAATAATATCTGTAGTTTAACTTATATTATGAAACCCCAAAATATTGATATAGGGTGCAAAATACTCCAAATAAAAAGTTGCATATTTAATTAATTAAAAATTACAGTAAAATTCTAAAAATCAAATTATAACTATGCCTCAAAAGAACCTTGTCCAAATTCGTAACCAATCTCCAGTTATATTGGATAACCCGTTATGGCTTATATACAATTCTATAGCGACTATTTCTAAATTTGATTTGAACATAACTTTTTATTCCCGCTATGAAATCACATTCATTGGAAAGATATTTTCAAAAAGATACAAATATTTCTTATTTCGCTAAAATCCGATTTATTTTGAATCATGTACATTCGTTTGAAATTTGAAATCGAATTTTCAAACTACCACGCCATTTTAAACTCGTTTTAAGTTATATTATAAATTATACGTTTAAATATCGTTTTATTAAACGAATTCCTAAATATAACTCAAAATAAAATATTTAAACAAATTTAAATATCTAGAATTCAACAGCTAAAAATCCGGGTCGTTCCATTCCTTCCCCTTAAAATAACTTCGTCCTCGAAATTGCTAAGCAATAAAGATGCTATAACTCTAACTCCTCATAACCCACTTGGCTGAGATTTCATACTCCATATCTCCACATTCGGTTCTTACACAACTTTTAATTCTCATGTCGATACCCGATGTAATGGCGCGAATTTTCGACCCAGAAAATCAACATAAAAACACACTGTTGACTATTCAAGCATCGAAAACACCCGGACATTAATAGAAGAATTTAGAGGGTGAGAGAGAAAAGATAGAACTAATAGAATAGAAGAAGAAGAAGATCACAACTGAATAGAATCAGAGTAACACGAAACTCGCAGCGGAACAAAATAAGATGTATTATATAACATAACTTTGAATACAAAACTGTATTGTATATACATACCATTATCAGAGTACAATACATCATATCACAGCGGAAATAACTCTACATAACTAATGGTGAAGCTTCCTGCTTTTGAGCTCCTCCAAGTGAATCTGCAAAGCCTGAAACACTTGACTGCCCGTTAAAATTTGGGCACCCAAGAGTTTAGGGAAAACAAACAAAATAAACTCTGGGTCAGTCATGGGACTGGTGTGAGTAAATTCCATCCATACTGTTTAACTTTGAAAATCCTTTTCCAAACAAGAAGGTAATAGTAAGACCAACCCACACATAAACATGGACGGTTTTTACCTTACTATAACCCAACATATTTTTATATCAAACTTCAATCATATTATAATAATGTCTACTCAATTAAATCATCAAGTAGCAGAACGCTTGCATCTCACGCTCCACACATATATATAGTATAAAATCATAAACCGTAGGGCACTTATTGGAGATTGAATTTCAACAAACAAGGTATGGGAGCACCTTCTGAATAGTGTACTCTAGAGGGGATACACTCAGGGTTCAACAAGAACGTCTTGCAACCCGGCCACACATGACCGCTCACTCATTTAGCTTGAGTGTCGCGAATATATTGCCACCACGGTTGTAGGCCATCCAACCGTCATCCGAAGATACAGAATCGAAAAGAAGTATAAATATGAATTTTCTCTAGATCGGTGACAATACACCCTGCTTAGGGATGACCCAACTAGCCATGCTGCCTAGCCCAACTTTTGTTACTTCCTGGTTGTGAGGCTAGAGGCTACGTCTATCTTCAGAACATCTGATCACCATTCACTTTGAATGTCACATCGTCAAATCCGTAATCACATATTGATTACACAAATGCACACTGGTTGTAGAATAAAGAGAAGTTACCTTCTCCCCACCAACTTGGTATATTCGTAAAATCAACGGCATGACCGTTGGAAATACTCTGTCAGACACTCGTCCATACAAGTTGTCCTGGGACTGGACGAACAAAATACCATTCTAGAACTGGACAACCCTTGCATTTAACTCCGTCTTCAATTATCTTCAGCATATCTAATTTGTAGCGCTAATGCCTATACGGAGTGGTTTTCAGATAATATCCAACCGGTCTCTCCGTATTGACAACAATGGTCAAAACACTTCGATAGTCGGTTATTTAACCATCGAAGTAAAAACAACATTCATTCCATGTACACTAACATCACACAATCACGGGCACCTTTTATTTAACGTTCGACTTTATTATTCGAATTCCCATATCTTACCAGGTATTTCTCAAATCCCGTTTTAGCCTTTTCATACTCCTTAGAAAACATTTGCAGTTATTATAAACTCTTATTCTTTCATGTTCCAGAAACATACGTTATGAACATTCGAAACATTTTCATTCTTTTCACATTCCTTGGTTTCTACACTTGGATCGTATACCCTATCTTCATTGGAAAATATTTCCAATTTCATTATAAATATTTTAATCGGCCAACCGTTTACTTTTAAAACATAATTCACTTAAAAATATGAATACCATTCCTGTTATAGAAATCTGAATACCTTTATCAATTTACCCTTTATTCAAGTAATACTTATCTCGTTTACCGAAACCTCTTTCATACTTTATATTCCCCATCCACTTTATAAACTCTGTTTTCTAAGACAACTTCTTATCAAATCTATATCAAGTTTATAACTAAATACTGACTCCTATCCTATCAACATTAATTTGTTTAAACTAAATGTTAATTATTCTATCAGATTATAATCCCTAAAAATAGTTTACTTTTAATACATCCGACATCGTCGAATTCTAGTTACAAATCCTAACGGTTTAATTCTAATCACATTTCGAACATCGAAATGCTTTCATCAGTTTCTAATACGATTCCCCAATTCTTTTTCTAAACTCTTCTTATATTTCTTTGAACCAACGTCTTTACTTATTGCTCTAGAATAAGTGGATTTCAAACCAAACTGTTACATTTCCTAGGAAGTGCTGCTATATATAAAAGTCATGCTTAAGTCAAATCAACAGCAGTTAATTTGTTGCTATAGTTTTAAAATTGTTTATCTTAAATATAATTATCCAAATACTTAATCATCGGATAATTTCTGCTTCATAAACTTATTTAAATATCAACAATCGTTTTTATTTATTTTATAAAAACGAACTCAAAAATACTGGTTTATAATAGAACTTCTATTATAAATTTAAATCTTCTTTTTAATTATAAAAATATAATTTTCATAATTATCTTTGTTGATTTGCCTGACGGCCAATCAACACCTTAACAAAACGATGGTTTTACGGTCGACTGTTATCACTTTCTAAATTGATATCGTTTATTGATTTATCGAAACAGATGTTGAATTTTCCGTTCAACATCAATATTCACATGGGGTTTTAAATATAATTCGGGTTCACACAAAACAAACAGTACATCTAATTATCAAGGAATCCGGTCGGATTCCTCCAACCGGTTTCAACATCCACAGATGTTAGCTAGACAATTATCACTAATTTCATACTAGGGGATATTTATAATCGACGGTATCAGTATCCAACTGGTGATGTGTACATATGCAACGATATATAATATTTAACCAATTTAATTGTAATCTACCTAATCGATCATCACACAAACAACCTTAAAATATATTAAAATATTTTAAAATAGATCAGAGTGAGTGAATTTACTCACCTTGGCGCGTTAACCGTTAAATAACGATTTGTGTTGGCTGATTTGGTTGAGCGGTTTATTTTGCCTGAATTCAGACGAGCGCCAAATTGCTTTAGACCGGTTCCAGTATCACCACAACTTCATCACTTTGATGATTCGACTTTGGTCAGTCTCCGCACAAAACAACCAGCCGATCACTTTACAAAACCATATTCCACTTTCATGGAACTGAAAACACGAGCTTCCACTCCATTTCCATTCGTCCGACAACATTTCCTTTTCCATTCAACAAACTGGGCTTTTTCACGTTATATCGGCCCATCACCCCTTTTTCAACCTTTCCTTCCTTTCTATTTCTCCCTACAGCTCGTTGTACACTTCAACACACGCTGGAGCTGTGCTCCATGAATGACTTCGCCACCATGCTACACTAGCAGTGCGCCCCAACTTCTTCACCGTCCCTTCATGACACACGTTGGAGGCCACTAATGTCCTGCACATTTAGTCTTCTTCTCATTACCCTCTTATTATAAAATATATGGTTTAAACACTAATCAGCTAGTTAAGTTTTTACTTAACGTTTACATCCGCTACCTTCTCTTCTTCTTTTGCTCACACTCCCTTCCATTGCCACGTTCTGTACCCATGCGCCTTCGTCCCTTCCCACTCGCGCTGGTCTATCCAATGGCGACGTCTCCGGTTCTCCGTTGCAACAGTGCAGCTGATCGCTTACATCTTTAACACCGGATCTCCCGAATCTCACTCCACCTGGTTATACACGCATGGGCTCAACATCTCCCTTTAGTAAACATTCATCCCATTTGCTGTGTATACCCTCCACCTCGCCTTGTCTTCACTAAATTTGCTTCCTCCAGGATTTTAACATGCGGCTACTCCTTACATTCTTCACGCAACTCTTCTTTCTCCCTTCCACTAAATATAAAACTACGCCATACTTTAACTCCCACTACAGTAAAACAAACCGCACCTGACAACCTCTTGTACCCTGAACTACCCCAATAGCTGCGACTTTGGTTTCCCTCTCCACGAAGTAGAACTCGAATTTCCTCCACAACTCCAGCATGTATACCATTTCCGTGTATAGACTCTTTCATATGACTCAAAAGAAAGAAAAGAGAAGAAAGACAAACGGTTTTGTTTCCGGAAAGAGGAATGGGATTCATTTTGGTGTGTGAATATTTATATAAAAGAGGATACTTACTAAAGCAAGACGTGTTGATGTATTTATATATGGGGTGAGTTGCTTAACCCTTAAGCAATAGGGTACTGTTTCTTCTTATAGGCGTATGGTTTAGATTTTAGGGTATGGTGCCTGACGTGCAGTGTATTAAATGAGTATGGTGCATTAAATAGGTATGGCGTGTATTAACTAGGAATGGCTTGCAAGTTTTAGGGGAATGGTCTGCTTCGTGATGTGTTAAATTTTTGTTTTTCTTGGATTTGAAATTTTGTGGAGACCAGTTTAAATGTACCTTGTTATAAGAAATTCTGTTCACGAATAGACCATCACAGACAAAAATAAAAATACCGTCGTGTCCAGTGAGGTGTCACGATCCCAAAAATATAATAATATCGGTAGGTTGACTCATTCTGTGAAATCCCGAAATACTGATACAGGGTGCGAAATACTCCAAATAAAAAGTTGCATATTTAATTTATTAAAAATTGCAGTAAAACTCTAAAAATTAAATTATTGCTGCGCCTCAAAAGAACCATGTCCAAATTCGAATCTGATATCAAGTTATTTCAAATAAACTGTTATGGTCGATATACGATTTCATAGCGACTTTCTGAATATTTGATTTGGACATATCTTGCAGTCTGTACACGAAATCTCTATTTTCCACTTCCGTTGGAAAGATATAGTTCAACAGATTCCAGCGTTTCTTGTTTCGAATAAATCCGATTCAAAAAGAGTCTGGTACACTCAGTTGAAGTTCAGAACGTTAAATTACGAACTGCAGCGTCGTTATGGGCTCGATTATAATTAATATATATCTTTATACGTTCAACTTCGTTTAATTAATATATAAATCCACTTATATTACAAATTCAATATTTAAACTGATTTAAATATTCAAATACCAACCGACAAAAATGCGAGACGTTACAGACCTTCCCCCTTAAAATAATTTCGTCCTCGAAATTGCTAAGATAGGGAAAATGCTACAATCTCTGTTATAACATGGTTAAAAATCTTTTTGGTTTACTTCATAATTCCAGTTTCCACTGAACTGATTATTTCCAATTAAAATATTAATTCCTTATTATTTCGAATATTTTCAATATTTCTGAAAATTTCTTAACAGCTTAAATTTTCAAAGAATCTCGCCAGCATCTCCTCTGCACGGCTCACTCGGTACTACAACAACTTGCCACTCCGGGCCTTCTCCAATCCAAAAGAAAATCAACTAGCCAAACGGCTTGCCCAAACTGACTCATAAAAATCTCATACTCGTATATAAACGTGTACCTTCTCTTTTTGGCATTCAACTCTATCTCTGCCATCTGCTATCAAACCAGTATATCCAAGCATCCTTGGTTGATCTCCCATCAATCCGTTCTCAAACCAGTCTTTCGCTTTTACTAAGCCAAATTTCTATTTCAACTCCGATTCCACTCTCAGTTCTTAACCTTGTTAAGTTTTATTACGACATTCCATTTACTGATTTATTTCTCAAATCAGTTATCTCCATCTCTAATTCAAAATTCGATTCTTATTCTCCAAGAATCAATTCATTTTTAATAACTCGAATCTCCAATATTTTTCTTTTATAAATTTCATTCTGGATCTTTCCAAATTCAGTCTAGTTTTGTTATCTTTGTTTAAATTCCATTTTTACCATTTTAACTCTATAAGTTAAATTTTTATTTCAGAATTCAAATTCCTGGGATTTATTTCAAATCAGTTTGAAATCATTTATAATTCAAAACATTTGAATTTCTGACAACTTGTTTCTCAAACAATACAAAACAAAGTCTTTGGTAGTAATCCGTCACTTACCAGCTCGAAAATGAACACCGACAATGTCGCGATCGTCATCGGAATTTATTTTCCAACCATCGAAGTGAGTTCAATACTATATTGCTATAAAAACTTATTAATAATCACTCTATTTTTGAAATTACTTCAAAATATCTTTCATAGCACTTGGAAAACAAATTTTCAAATCTCGCAGAATTTTAAAATTCCCATATGTTCAATCCAGACATTATTTCCAACTCTTTTCCAAATTTTTAGAGTTTTATTTCAATTCTGGTTTTAACTTCAGACTCAGTTTATCTGATTTTGCATATTATACTTATATAATATTTCCATTGGTTATTTATATAACCAACTCAATTATAGATCTTATTTGGTCATAATGATGATCAACACTATAATAATCTCAAGATATATACTCCTTTATATCAAAATATAATTTGGGTAAAATTATTTCATCTACCCTCTTTTAAAAACATACCGTGTCTAATTACTCTGTTCGAGAGTTTAGAAACACCTATCAACTCAGTTTGCATTACTGTTTCGACCAGAATTCATAAACCACTCGACTGACCAGTCAACACAATATAAAACAGTTTTTATACTAATTTACAAATACGCACTCATATATATATATACACACACTCAACTCAATCTAGAGTATTTCTAACTCCATCTATATTGAGTTACGCCACAGAGCCAAGGTAATAACTTAACCTTCAGCTCTGATACCATCTGTAATGGCGCGAATTTTCGACCCAGAAAATCAACATAAAAACACACTGTTGACTATTCAAGCATCGAAAACACCCGGACATTAATAGAAGGATTTAGAGGGTGAGAAAGAAAAGATAGAACTAATAGAATAGAAGAAGAAGAAGATCACAACTGAACAGAATCAGAGTAACACGAAACTCGCAGCGGAACAAAATAAGATGTATTATATAACATAACTTTGAATACAAAACTGTATTGTATATACATACCATTATCAGAGTACAATACATCATATCACAGCGGAAATAACTCTACATAACTAATGGTGAAGCTTCCTGCTTTCGAGCTCCTCCAGGTGGATCATCTGTAATGCATGGAATTTTCGACCCAGAAAATCAACATAAAAACACACTGTTGACTATTCAAGCATCGAAAACACTAGGACATTAATAGAAGAATTTAGAGGGTGAGGAAGAAAAGATAGAACTAATAGAATAGAAGAAGATCACAACTGAACAGAATCAGAGTAACACGAAACTCGCAGCGGAACAAAATAAGATGTATTATATAACATAACTTTGAATACAAAACTGTATTGTATATACATACCATTATCAGAGTACAATACATCATATCACAGCGGAAATAACTCTACATAACTAATGGTGAAGCTTCCTGCTTTTGAGCTCCTCCAAGTGAATCTGCAAAGCCTGAAACACTTGACTGCCCGTACAAATTTGGGCACCCAAGAGTTTAGGGAAAACAAACAAAATAAACTCTGGGTCAATCATGGGACTGGTGTGAGTAAATTCCAACCATACTGTTTAACTTTGAAAATCCTTTTCCAAACAAGAAGGTAATAGTAAGACCAACCCGCACATAAACATGGACAGTTTTTACCTTACTATAACCCAACATATTTTTATATCAAACTTCAGTGATATTATAATAATGTCTACTCAATTAAATCATCAAGTAGCAGAACGCTTGCATCTCACGCTCCACACATATATAGTATAAAATCATAAACCGCAGGGCACTTATTAGAGATTGAATTTCAACAAACAAGGTATGGGAGCACCTTCTGAATAGTGTACTCTAGAGGGGATACACTCAGGGTTCAATAAGAACGTCTTGCAACCCGGCCACACATGACCGCTCACTCATTTAGCTTGAGTGTTGCGAATATATTGCCACCACGGTTGCAGGCCATCCAACCGTCATCCGAAGATACAGAATCGAAAAGAAGTACAAATATGAATTTTCTCTAGATCGGTGACAATACACCCTGCTTGGGATGACCCAACTAGCCATGCTGCCTAGCCCAACTTTTGTTACTTCCTAGTTGTGAGGCTAGAGGCTACGTCTATCTTCAGAACATCTGATCACCATTCACTTTGAATGTCACATCGTCAAATCCGTAATCACATATTGTTTACACAAATGCACACTGGGTGTAGAATAAAGAGAAGTTACCTTCTCCCCACCAACTTGGTATATTCGTAAAATCAACGGCATGACCGTTGGAAATACTCTGTCAGACACTCGTCCATACAAGTTGTCCTGGGACTGGACGAACAAAATACCATTCTAGAACTGGACAACCCTTGCATTTAACTCCGTCTTCAATTATCTTCAGCATATCTAATTCGTAGCGCTTATGCCTATACGGAGTGGTTTTCAGATAATATCCAACCGGTCTCTCCATATTGACAACGATGGTCAAAACACTTCGATAGTCGGTTATTTAACCATCGAAGTAAAAACAACATTCATTCCATGTACACTAACATCACACAATCACGGGCACCTTTTATTTAACGTTCGACTTTATTATTCGAATTCCCATATCTTACCAGGTATTTCTCAAATCCCGTTTTAGCCTTTTCATACTTCTTAGAAAACATTTCCAGTTATTATAAACTCTTATTCTTTCATGTTCCAGAAACATACTTTATGAACATTCGAAACATTTTCATTCTTTTCACATTCCTTGGTTTCTACACTTGGATCGTATACCCTATCTTCATTGGAAAATATTTCCAATTTCATTATAAATATTTTAATCGGCCAACCGTTTACTTTTAAAACATAATTCACTTAAAAATATGAATACCATTCCTGTTATAGAAATCTGAATACCTTTATCAATTTACCCTTTATTCAAGTAATACTTATCTCGTTTACCGAAACCTCTTTCATACTTTATATTCCCCATCCACTTTATAAACTCTGTTTTCTAAGACAACTTCTTATCAAATCTATATCAAATTTATAACTAAATACTGACTCCTATCCTATCAACATTAATTTGTTTAAACTAAATGTTAATTATTCTATCAGATTATAATCCCTAAAAATAGTTTACTTTTAATACATCCGACATCGTCGAATTCTAGTTACAAATCCTAACGGTTTAATTCTAATCACATTTCGAACATCGAAATGCTTTCATCAGTTTCTAATACGATTCCCCAATTCTTTTTCTAAACTCTTCTTATATTTCTTTGAACCAACGTCGTTACTTATTGCTCTAGAATAAGTGGATTTCAAACCGAACTGTTACATTTCCTAGGAAGTGCTGCTATATATAAAAGTCATGCTTAAGTCAAATCAACAGCAGTTAATTTGTCGCTATAGTTCTAAAATTGTTTATCTTAAATATAATTATCCAAATACTTAATCATCGGATAATTTCTGCTTCATAAACTTATTTAAATATCAACAATCGTTTTTATTTATTTTATAAAAACGAACTCAAAAATACTGGTTTATAATAGAACTTCTATTATAAATTTAAATCTTCTTTTTAATTATAAAAATATAATTTTTATAATTATCTTTGTTGATTTCCTGACGGCCAATCAACTCCTTAACAAAACGATGGTTTTACGGTCGACTGTTATCACTTTCTAAATTGATATCGTTTATTGATTTATCGAAACAGATGTTGAATTTTCCGTTCAACATCAATATTCACATGGGGTTTTAAATATAATTCGGGTTCACACAAAACAAACAGTACATCTAATTATCAAGGAATCCGTTCGGATTCCTCCAACCGGTTTAAACATCCACAGATGTTAGTCAAACAATTATCACTAATTTCATACTAGGGGATATTTATAATCGACGGTATCAGTATCCAACTGGTGATGTGTACATATGCAACGATATATAATATTTAACCAATTTAATTGTAATCTACCTAATTGATCATCACACAAACAACCTTAAAATATATTAAAATATTTTAAAATAGATCAGAGTGAGTGAATTTACTCACCTTGGCGCGTTAACCGTTAAATAACGATTTGTGTTGGCTGATTTGGTTGAGCGGTTTATTTTGCCTGAATTCAGACGAGAGCCAAATTGCTTTAGACCGGTTCCAGTATCACCACAACTTCATCACTTTGATGATTGGACTCTGGTCAGTCTCCGCACACAACAACCAGCCGATCACTTTACAAAACTATATTCCACTTTCATGGAACTGAAAACACGAGCTTCCACTCCATTTCCATTCGTCCGACAACACTTCTTTTTCCATTCAACAAACTAGGCTTTTTCACGTTATATCGGCCCATCACCCCTTTTTCAACCTTTCCTTCCTTTCTATTTCTCCCTATAGCTCGTTGTACACTTCAACACACGCTGGAGCTGTGCTCCATGAATGACTTCGCCACCATGCTACACTAGCAGTGCGCCCCAACTTCTTCACCGTCCCTTCATGACACACGTTGGAGGCCACTAATGTCCTCCACATTTAGTCTTCTTCTCATTACCCTCTTATTATAAAATATATGGTTTAAACACTAATCAGCTAGTTAAGTTTTTACTTAACGTTTACATCCGCTACCTTCTCTTCTTCTTTTGCTCACACTCCCTTCCATTACCACGTTCTGTACCCATGCGCCTTCGTCCCTTCCCACTCGCGTTGGTCTATCCAATGGCGACGTCTCCGGTTCTCCATTGCAACAGTGCAGCTGATCGCTTACATCTTTAACACCGGATCTCCCGAATCTCACTCCACCTGGTTATACACGCATGGGCTCAACATCTCCCTTTAGTAAACATTCATCCCATTTGCTGTGTATACCCTCCACCTCGCCTTGTCTTCACTAAATTTGCTTCCTCTAGGATTTTAACATGCGGCTACTCCTTACATTCTTCACGCAACTCTTCTTTCTCCCTTCCACTAAATATAAAACTATGCCATACTTTAACTCCCACTACAGTAAAACAAACCGCACCTGACAACCGCTTGTACCCTGAACTACCCCAATAGCTGCGACTTTGGTTTCCCTCTCCACGAAGTAGAACTCGAATTTCCTCCACAACTCCAGCATGTATACCATTTCCGTGTATAGACTCTTTCATATGACTCAAAAGAAAGAAAAGAGAAGAAAGACAAACGGTTTTGTTTCCGGAAAGAGGAATGGGATTCATTTTGGTGTGTGAATATTTATATAAAAGAGGATACTTACTAAAGCAAGACGTGTTGATGTATTTATATATGGGGTGAGTTGCTTAACCCTTAAGCAATAGGGTACTGTTTCTTCTTATAGGCGTATGGTTTAGATTTTAGGGTATGGTGCCTGACGTGCAGTGTATTAAATGAGTATGGTGCATTAAATAGGTATGGCGTGTATTAACTAGGAATGGCTTGCAAGTTTTAGGGGAATGGTCTGCTTCGTGATGTGTTAAATTTTTGTTTTTCTTGGATTTGAAATTTTGTGGAGACCAGTTTAAATGTACCTTGTTATAAGAAATTCTGTTCACGAATAGACCGTCACAGACAAAAATAAAAATACCGTCGTGTCCAGTGAGGTGTCACGATCCCAAAAATATAATAATATCGGTAGGTTGACTCATTCTGTGAAATCACGAAATACTGATACAGGGTGCGAAATACTCCAAATAAAAAGTTGCATATTTAATTTATTAAAAATTACAGTAAAACTCTAAAAATTAAATTATTGCTGCACCTCAAAAGAACCATGTCCAAATTTGAATCTGATATCAAGTTATTTCAAATAAACTGTTATGGTCGATATACGATTTCATAGCGACTTTCTGAATATTTGATTTGGACATATCTTGCAGTCTGTACACGAAATCTCCATTTTCCACTTCCGTTGGAAAGATATAGTTCAACAGATTCCAGCGTTTCTTGTTTCGAATAAATCCGATTCAAAAAGAGTCTGGTACACTCAGTTGAAGTTCAGAACGTTAAATTACGAACTGCAGCGTCGTTATGGGCTCGATTATAATTAATATATATATTTATACGTTCAACTTCGTTTAATTAATATATAAATCCACTTATATTACAAATTCAATATTTAAACTGATTTAAATATTCAAATACCAACCGACAAAAATGCGAGACGTTACAGACCTTCCCCCTTAAAATAATTTCGTCCTCGAAATTGCTAAGATAGGGAAAATGCTACAATCTCTGTTATAACATGGTTAAAAATCTTTTTGGTTTACTTCATAATTCCAGTTTCCACTGAACTGATTATTTCCAATTAAAATATTAATTCCTTATTATTTCGAATATTTTCAATATTTCTGAAAATTTCTTAACAGCTTAAATTTTCAAAGAATCTCGCCAGCATCTCCTCTGCACGGCTCACTCGGTACTACAACAACTTGCCACTCCGGGCCTTCTCCAATCCAAAAGAAAATCAACCAGCCAAACAGCTTGCCCAAACTGACTCATAAAAATCTCATACTCGTATATAAACGTGTACCTTCTCTTTTTGGCATTCAACTCTATCTCTACCATCTGCTATCAAACCGGTATATCCAAGCATCCTTGGTTGATCTCCCATCAATCCGTTCTCAAACCAGTCTTTCGCTTTTACTAAGCCAAATTTCTATTTCAACTCCGATTCCACTCTCAGTTCTTAACCTTGTTAAGTTTTATTACGACATTCCATTTACTGATTTATTTCTCAAATCAGTTATCTCCATCTCTAATTCAAAATTCGATTCTTATTCTCCAAGAATCAATTCATTTTTAATAACTCGAATCTCCAATACTTTTCTTTTATAAATTTCATTCTGGATCTTTCCAAATTCAGTCTAGTTTTGTTATCTTTGTTTAAATTCCATTTTTACCATTTTAACTCTATAAGTTAAATTTTTATTTCAGAATTCAAATTCCTGGGATTTATTTCAAATCAGTTTGAAATCATTTATAATTCAAAACATTTGAATTTCTGACAATTTGTTTCTCAAACAATACAAAACAAAGTCTTTGGTAGTAATCTGTCACTTACCAGCTCGAAAATGAACACCGACAATGTCGCGATCATCATCGGAATTTATTTTCCAACCATCGAAGTGAGTTCAATACTATATTGCTATAAAAACTTATTAATAATCACTCTATTTTTGAAATTACTTCAAAATATCTTTCATAGCACTTGGAAAACAAATTTTCAAATCTCCCAGAATTTTAAAATTCCCATATGTTCAATCCAGACATTATTTCCAACTCTTTTCCAAATTTTTAGAGTTTTATTTCAATTCTGGTTTTAACTTCAGATTCAGTTTATCTGATTTTGCATATTATACTTATATAATATTTCCATTGGTTATTTATATAACCAACTCAATTATAGATCTTATTTGGTCATAATGATGATCAACACTATAATAATCTCAAGATATATACTCCTTTATATCAAAATATAATTTGGGTAAAATTATTTCATCTACCCTCTTTTAAAAACATACCGTGTCGAACTACTCTGTTCGAGAGTTTAGAAACACCTATCAACTCAGTTTGCATTACTGTTTCGACCAGAATTCATAAACCACTCGACTGACCAGTCAACACAATATAAAACAGTTTTTATACTAATTTACAAATACGCACTCATATATATATATACACACACTCAACTCAATCTAGAGTATTTCTAACTCCATCTATATTGAGTTACGCCACAGAGCCAAGGTAATAACTTAACCTTCAGCTCTGATACCATCTGTAATGGCGCGAATTTTCGACCCAGAAAATCAACATAAAAACACACTGTTGACTATTCAAGCATCGAAAACACCCGGACATTAATAGAAGAATTTAGAGGGTGAGAAAGAAAAGATAGAACTAATAGAATAGAAGAAGAAGAAGATCACAACTCAACAGAATCAGAGTAACACGAAACTCGCAGCGGAACAAAATAAGATGTATTATATAACATAACTTTGAATACAAAACTGTATTGTATATACATACCAATATCAGAGTACAATACATCATATCACAATGGAAATAACTCTACATAACTAATGGTGAAGCTTCCTGCTTTTGAGCTCCTCCAAGTGAATCATCTGTAATGGATGGAATTTTCGACCCAGTAAATCAACATAAAAACACACTGTTGACTATTCAAGCATCGAAAACACCAGGACATTAATAGAAGAATTTAGAGGGTGAGGAAGAAAAGATAGAACTAATAGAATAGAAGAAGAAGAAGATCACAACTGAACAGAATCAGAGTAACACGAAACTCGCAGCGGAACAAAATAAGATGTATTATATAACATAACTTTGAATACAAAACTGTATTGTATATACATACCATTATCAGAGTACAATACATCATATCACAGCGGAAATAACTCTACATAACTAATGGTGAAGCTTCCTGCTTTTGAGCTCCTCCAAGTGAATCTGCAAAGCCTGAAACACTTGACTGCCCGTACAAATTTGGGCACCCAAGAGTTTAGGGAAAACAAACAAAATAAACTCTGGGTCAGTCATGGGACTGGTGTGAGTAAATTCCAACCATACTGTTTAACTTTGAAAATCCTTTTCCAAACAAGAAGGTAATAGTAAGACCAACCCACACATAAATATGGACGGTTTTTACCTTACTATAACCCAACATATTTTTATATCAAACTTCAGTGATATTATAATAATGTCTACTCAATTAAATCATCAAGTAGCAGAACGCTTGCATCTCACGCTCCACATATATATATAGTATAAAATCATAAACCGTAGGGCACTTATTGGAGATTGAATTTCAACAAACAAGGTATGGGAGCACCTTCTGAATAGTGTACTCTAGAGGGGATACACTCAGGGTTCAACAAGAACGTCTTGCAACCCGGCCACACATGATCGCTCACTCATTTAGCTTGAGTGTCGCGAATATATTGCCACCACGGTTGCAGGCCATCCAACCGTCAGCCGAAGATACAGAATCGAAAAGAAGTATAAATATGAATTTTCTCTAGATCGGTGACAATACACCCTGCTTGAGGATGACCCAACTAGCCATGCTGCCTAGCCCAACTTTTGTTACTTCCTGGTTGTGAGGCTAGAGGCTACGTCTATCTTCAGAACATCTGATCACCATTCACTTTGAATGTCACATCGTCAAATCCGTAATCACATATTGATTACACAAATGCAAACTGGGTGTAGAATAAAGAGAAGTTACCTTCTCCCCACCAACTTGGTATATTCGTAAAATCATCGGCATGACCGTTGGAAATACTCTGTCAAACACTCGTCCATACAAGTTGTCCTGGGACTAGACGAACAAAATACCATTCTAGAACTGGACAACCCTTGCATTTAACTCCGTCTTCAATTATCTTCAGCATATCTAATTCGTAGCGCTTATGCCTATACGGAGTGGTTTTCAGATAATATCCAACCGGTCTCTCCGTATTGACAACGATGGTCAAAACACTTCGATAGTCGGTTATTTAACCATCGAAGTAAAAACAACATTCATTCCATGTACACTAACATCACACAATCACGGGCACCTTTTATTTAACGTTCGACTTTATTATTCGAATTCCCATATCTTACCAGGTATTTCTCAAATCCCGTTTTAGCCTTTTCATACTTCTTAGAAAACATTTCCAGTTATTACAAACTCTTATTCTTTCATGTTCCAGAAACATACGTTATGAACATTCGAAACATTTTCATTCTTTTCACATTCCTTGGTTTCTACACTTGGATCGTATACCCTATCTTCATTGGAAAATATTTCCAATTTCATTATAAATATTTTAATCGGCCAACCGTTTACTTTTAAAACATAATTCACTTAAAAATATGAATACCATTCCTGTTATAGAAATCTGAATACCTTTATCAATTTACCCTTTATTCAAGTAATACTTATCTCGTTTACCGAAACCTCTTTCATACTTTATATTCCCCATCCACTTTATAAACTCTGTTTTCTAAGACAACTTCTTATCAAATCGATATCAAGTTTATAACTAAATACTGACTCCTATCCTATCAACATTAATTTGTTTAAACTAAATGTTACTTATTCTATCAGATTATAATCCCTAAAAATAGTTTACTTTTAATACATCCGACATCGTCGAATTCTAGTTACAAATCCTAACGGTTTAGTTCTAATCACATTTCGAACATCGAAATGCTTTCATCAGTTTCTAATACGATTCCCCAATTCTTTTTCTAAACTCTTCTTATATTTCTTTGAACCAACGTCGTTACTTATTGCTCTAGAATAAGTGGATTTCAAACCAAACTGTTACATTTCCTAGGAAGTGCTGCTATATATAAAAGTCATGCTTAAGTCAAATCAACAGCAGTTAATTTGTCGCTATAGTTCTAAAATTGTTTATCTTAAATATAATTATCCAAATACTTAATCATCGGATAATTTCTGCTTCATAAACTTATTTAAATATCAACAATCGTTTTCATTTATTTTATAAAAACGAACTCAAAAATACTGGTTTATAATAGAACTTCTATTATAAATTTAAATCTTCTTTTTAATTATAAAAATATAATTTTTATAATTATCTTTGTTGATTTGCCTGACGGCCAATCAACTCCTTAACAAAACGATGGTTTTACGGTCGACTGTTATCACTTTCTAAATTGATATCGTTTATTGATTTATCGAAACAGATGTTGAATTTTCCGTTCAACATCAATATTCACATGGGGTTTTAAATATAATTCGGGTTCACACAAAACAAACAGTACATCTAATTATCAAGGAATCCGGTCGGATTCCTCCAACCGGTTTCAACATCCACAGATGTTAGTCAAACAATTATCACTAATTTCATACTAGGGGATATTTATAATCGACGGTATCAGTATCCAACTGGTGATGTGTACATATGCAACGATATATAATATTTAACCAATTTAATTGTAATCTACCTAATCGACCATCACACAAACAACCTTAAAATATATTAAAATATTTTAAAATAGATCAGAGTGAGTGAATTTACTCACCTTGGCGCGTTAACCGTTAAATAACGATTTGCGTTGGCTGATTTGGTTGAGCGGTTTATTTTGCCTGAATTCAGACGAGCGCCAAATTGCTTTAGACCGGTTCCAGTATCACCACAACTTCATCACTTTGATGATTGGACTCTGGTCAGTCTCCGCACACAACAACCAGCCGATCACTTTACAAAACTATATTCCACTTTCATGGAACTGAAAACACGAGCTTCCACTCCATTTCCATTCGTCCGACAACACTTCTTTTTCCATTCAACAAACTGGGCTTTTTCACGTTATATCGGCCCATCACCCCTTTTTCAACCTTTCCTTCCTTTCTATTTCTCCCTACAGCTCGTTGTACACTTCAACACACGCTGGAGCTGTGCTCCATGAATGACTTCGCCACCATGCTACACTAGCAGTGCGCCCCAACTTCTTCACCGTCCCTTCATGACACACGTTGGAGGCCACTAATGTCCTCCACATTTAGTCTTCTTCTCATTACCCTCTTATTATAAAATATATGGTTTAAACACTAATCAGCTAGTTAAGTTTTTACTTAACGTTTACATCCGCTACCTTCTCTTCTTCTTTTGCTCACACTCCCTTCCATTGCCACGTTCTGTACCCATGCGCCTTCGTCCCTTCCCACTCGCGCTGGTCTATCCAATGGCGACGTCTCCGGTTCTCCGTTGCAACAGTGCAGCTGATCGCTTACATCTTTAACACCGGATCTCCCGAATCTCACTCCACCTGGTTATACACGCATGGGCTCAACATCTCCCTTTAGTAAACATTCATCCCATTTGTTGTGTATACCCTCCACCTCGCCTTGTCTTCACTAAATTTTCTTCCTCCAGGATTTTAACATGCGGCTACTCCTTACATTCTTCACGCAACTCTTCTTTCTCCCTTCCACTAAATATAAAACTATGCCATACTTTAACTCCCACTACAGTAAAACAAACCGCACCTGACAACCGCTTGTACCCTGAACTACCCCAATAGCTGCGACTTTGGTTTCCCTCCCCACGAAGTAGAAATCGAATTTCCTCCACAACTCCGGCATGTATACCATTTCCGTGTATAGACTCTTTCATATGACTCAAAAGAAAGAAAAGAGAAGAAAGACAAACGGTTTTGTTTCCGGAAAGAGGAATGGGATTCATTTTGGTGTGTGAATATTTATATAAAAGAGGATACTTACTAAAGCAAGACGTGTTGATGTATTTATATATGGGGTGAGTTGCTTAACCCTTAAGCAATAGGGTACTGTTTCTTCTTATAGGCGTATGGTTTAGATTTTAGGGTATGGTGCCTGACGTGCAGTGTATTAAATGAGTATGGTGCATTAAATAGGTATGGCGTGTATTAACTAGGAATGGCTTGCAAGTTTTAGGGGAATGGTCTGCTTCGTGATGTGTTAAATTTTTGTTTTTCTTGGATTTGAAATTTTGTGGAGACCAGTTTAAATGTACCTTGTTATGAGAAATTCTGTTCACGAATAGACCGTCACAGACAAAAATAAAAATACCGTCGTGTCCAGTGAGGTGTCACGATCCCAAAAATATAATAATATCGGTAGGTTGACTCATTCTGTGAAATCCCGAAATACTGATACAGGGTGCGAAATACTCCAAATAAAAAGTTGCATATTTAATTTATTAAAAATTACAGTAAAACTCTAAAAATTAAATTATTGCTGCGCCTCAAAAGAACCATGTCCAAATTCGAATCTGATATCAAGTTATTTCAAATAAACTGTTACGGTCGATATACGATTTCATAGCGACTTTCTGAATATTTGATTTGGACATATCTTGCAGTCTGTACACGAAATCTCCATTTTCCACTTCCGTTGGAAAGATATAGTTCAACAGATTCCAGCGTTTCTTGTTTCGAATAAATCCGATTCAAAAAGAGTTTGGTACACTCAGTTGAAGTTCAGAACGTTAAATTACGAACTGCAGCGTCGTTATGGGCTCGATTATAATTAATATATATCTTTATACGTTCAACTTCGTTTAATTAATATATAAATCCACTTATATTACAAATTCAACATTTAAACTGATTTAAATATTCAAATACCAACCGACAAAAATGCGAGATGTTACACCCGATATTTTCTTGTTTATTCCAAATGATATGTCCACCATTTTTGGACAACCCATTATCACATTCTCATATTTGCTCTCCTTTGTATTTCACATAAATTCTAAATAAATTCATCACTTTGCTAAACCATCGTTTTTTTTATAACTACATAAATTATCAACAAATCGATTTTCAATTATCAAAATTTTCTTAAAAATTTCTAACTCTTTAAATTTTCGAAACATTTCGGCAGAGCCTCCCCTGCATGGCTCAACCGGTACAACTGCAACTTGCCTATCTTGGCGTCTCCAGTTCAAAAGAAAATCAAAAAGCCAAGCGGCTAGCCCTATGGGCTTATAAAACCATCAAACCCAAGTAGTATTGTAAACATGTTCCTTTTTGTCGGGTAGAAATTTATCTCTTGCACTTGCTTCCATTCAATGCCGACTCAACATCTACTTCAATCGATTCCAAATCAATTCAACTTTCAGTTTCCAGTTCACTAATCAATCTCCTGACTAGTTCACTTTCATTATATAGCTCAAAATTGATTTCTATTTCAAAACCAATCTACTTATCCCACTTGGGTTCAAATTTATCACAACTTGATTACAATTTACCACATCCAAATTATATATTCAACTTGTTGATACATAGGTAGAATTTATATTCATAATTCGAATCTCACATTTCTTCTCATTTAATTTCATTCGGAATTATCTCTATCCAATCTAATTTCCATTTAACTTAGATTAAATTCCAATCTAATACAATTTTGCATTCAATCCCAAATTTCTTGCATATTGGGTTTAAACTAGTTTATTTACTTTCAAGGGTTCACACAATTTTGTATGCTTCAATATATGTCCAATGATAACCCAATTCATATCATTTTCTTATAAACCATTTATCGGGTCAAGTTTTCCATCTAACTTCAAACAGATTCCATTTCAATGGATTTCGACCAAATTTGTTTTCTTTAGGGTCGTCCCGCTCCATTTAACTAAACTTTAGTTAAATTTTATCCATTCGATTTTACTTCCACCTTTTTAATCTATTTAACTTATATTAAATTCAGAATTTGAATTCCCACGGTTTATTTCAAATTAGTTTTAAATCATATAACTATACACATATATTAAAAATCTTTTTGCAAATTCAAAACACTTGGATTTTATAGAAATAACTTGTTCTTTTCAACCCAATTTCCAATCAACGAATTTTCGTGGTAGCAATCTACCACTTAGAAACTTGAAAATGAATACCGATAATGTCGCGACCCATTATCAGAATCATTTTCTTGCCCCTGAAGTGATTTCAGTGCTTAATCACTTTCAAAATCCATTAAAAATCACCCTTATTCAAAAATTCCATCAAAACAATGTTATATTCATAATATTCGAGAAAATATTTTCTAAACACCCGGAATTTAAATTCAAATTCTGGTTTGAATTTAATTCTAGTTTATCTTGGTTATATAATCATTTCAATGTTTTATAATTCCATTTGATTGTAATAAAAATCAACAAATCTAGATAGTATAATATTTCAGAAATTATCACTTTTATATCAAAAATATCCTTTGGGCAAAATTATTTCATTTACCCATTTTAAATCAATACTGCGTCTTATTGTTCTGTTCGAGAGTTTAGAAATACCTATCGATACAGTTGTACATCCTGTATCGACCAGAATTCATAAACCACTCAACAAACCAGTCAACACAATATGAAACCATTTTTATATCAAATCTACAAATACGCGCTCTCATTATATACTCAAACTCAATCTAGTGTATTACTAACTCCATCTCTATTGAGTTATGCCACAGAGCCAAGGTTATCACTCAACCTTCAGCTCTGATACCAAATGAAACGACCCGAATTTCCATACTCTTTGAGTTGACTAATAACACCACACGTCCAACCCAAAAGACACAGAAACACGAATCATTATAAGTAAGAAGTTAGAGGATGAGAAATAGAAAGAAAGAAATATTAGAATAGAAGAAAACGAAGTACATAAACTCACAGCGGAACGAATAAAATATATTTAGATAACATAACTTTGAAATACAAATCAGTAAGTATATATATACAGACCGTCATCAGAGCCTAACAGATATCTCTGGAACAGTTATAAACACATGTTTCCAGATACAACATAGTACACAACGGAAAGTATGATAGTCTATAGCTAGCTGGTGAAGCCTCCTACTTCAACTCCTCCAAGTGAATCTGAAAAATCCCGACTACTTGACTGCCCGTACAAATTTGGGCACCCAAGAGTTTAGGGAAAACAAACAAAATAAACTCTGGGTCAGTCATGGGACTGGTGTGAGTAAACTCCAACCATTTGTTTCAACTTTCAAAATCCTTTTAAAAGAAATGATAATCGTAAGACCGATCCACACATAAACACGGATGGTTTTTACCTTACGATAACCAAAATATTTTTGATATCAAATCCAGTGATATTATAATAATGTCTACATCAAATAAATAGAATCTAGCGGAACGCTTGCATCTCACGCTCCATATATAATATAAAATCAAAAACCGCAAGGCGCTTATTGGAGATTGGATTTCCAACATGACAAGGTATGGGACCACCTGCCGATAGTGTATCTCTAGAGGCAAATACACTGGGTTCAATAAGAACGTCTTGCAACCCGGCCCTTACATGACCGACCACTCATTTCGCTTGAGTGTATCGAATGTATATCACCAACGGTTGGGATCAGCAACCGTCCCCCGATAGGGACAGCATCGATAGATTAAAGAACAAATGGAATTTCTCTAGATAGGTGATTATACATCCTAATGGGTGCGACCCACATAGCCATGCTGCCTGCCCGATTTTTGTCAAATTTCCGGGTTGTGAGGCTTGAGGTTTGAATTATCTTCCAGAACATCTGGCCACCATTCACTTTGAATGCCACATCGTCAGATCCATCGGAAATCACTAATTGATTCCCACAATAATACTTATTTTGTTAGGCTAAAGAAGTTTCCCTTCTATGCCACCAACTTCGTACGTTTGAAGGAATCAACATACGTAATCCCTTTGGAAATACTCTGTCAGACACTCGTCCATACAAGTTGTCATAGGTCTGGACAACCCGAAGGCACTATCCCGTAAACAGGATAGCCCTTGCATAACTCCGTCTTCAATTATCTTCAGCATAAGTTGCTTCATACGCTTGTACCAATACGGAGTGGTTTTCAGATATTAAATCTGACCCGGTCTCTCCATATTGATAACGAAGGTATAAAATAAATCAAAACTTTGATAGTCGGTGATTTAACTATCAAAGAAACATTCATACAATCAACGGTCCTATTTCCAACTAGAAATTTCTACCGATCAAGCATCAAACAACATTGGGCCCCTTTTAATTTAATTTTTCTTATTAAATTATCATTTCCAATTCCTGTCTCTTAATTCCTCGTTGGCAATTCATTTCATTTTCTATGTGTAGAAAATATCCCTCCTTTTATTTGGGAAAACATTTCAAATTAACGTGATGTTATAAAACATCGTTATTATAACTCAACCCACTAATCATTTATTAGCTAACCATATTGCTTAACCAAATTCCACCATCGAACCTTAACCATTCCTCCATCGATCATGAAGTCAATCAAGTTGGGGTATAATTACCTCTCAGACCTTAATTGAACAACATTCTCAACTTTGAAATAGTCAAAGCTCACAACTTTTAAACAAAACGTCCCTTACACGACTCTCGGATCCGATCTAAGAACACACTTCTTTTACAGAAAAATATTGATTATAACGGTAGCGTTATAATCGCTGTTTCCAAATAATTGATTTATAAAACATTGCTTTTAACAACAGCGTTACAACCGCTGTCTAGAATTATAACACCTATTATAGCATTAAGATCGCTACAAAACAGTTATTGTAATGGTAGCGTTAACATTTGCTATTTAGATTTACGAACATTTACTATAGCAGCATTACAATTGCTGTTTTTCCAACATTTGGTTTATATAAAAATATACTTGTACTTATTAATTCAATTAATAAGTAAATAATCAAATAATTAAATAACTAAAATTGATTCGAAACAGAAAGTAAAAGTAGCTACTCCCCTTAATTCGATAAAATCGAATACCAATAAACAACTTTCCCTCGAATAATCTACATTCGATTTATATTCCCAATTTTGAGATAAAACTCTTCGCTTCTTTTAAAACGATTACCCATTTCCCCCTTTCTCATTCAAGTTCCAATTTAGATTCATATTTCCAATCTAAATTCCCATTATAGATAATTCATTTGCGAAATATTTTCTTTAACCCATTATTCACTTTAATCGTAAATATATTTCTTTTATATATAATCAAATCAGTTTGATTTTCATACTTAAAAATAATATCTTAAACCCAAATTCTATTTATAATCTTTATTCAAAATTTCTCACATAATTCTCATTTCTTTTTATTTTAATCATTTAAAATCTCGTTTAACATTTCCTTGATAATGGCTAAGTTTTAAATCTTATTTCAACTATTGGCTTTAAAAACAATTTCCACTTTTCCATATAAATTCAAATTTGAATTTATATTTCAATATATCCAATGATAAGTAATTCAACTAATATATGTTCACATTCATAAACAAATCATTGATTCTTTCATTTGAACAAGTTTTCTATTTTCAACTCTATTCAAAATTAAATCTCTATTTTTGAAAATAAGTTTCCCTTTTAACACTCCAATTTCCTTTTCGATACTTGAAAATGTTTTATGGTATTTAAATACCAAAACTCTAGGTCATGGTAGCTCAAACACAACAAAGTCGATTACCGATTATATATATCCTATCATACATCACAACCAAGGAAAAACAGTAATATAAATATTGAGGAACCCGGTTGGGTCCCTTCAACCTGTTTCCCTGCATCCACAGATGTTAATCACATCATTATGAGATATCATAGTAAACAGAACTGATAATCGATCAATGATATATCTATATCAACTATTTCAACCAATTTTATCAACTATTTCAACCAATCAACCATTGAACCGTATAAAATGTATATAAATAAATCAGAGTTAGTTAGATTACTCACCTTGTTTTGCAGTTGACGGTTCTGCATTTTATTTCGTTTACAATCAAACAAATGTTTGATTTTATCACGAAGTTCTGATTGCTTTGCTCTTAACCCCTTTAATTCCATAACGTATATATCTTCGTAACAATCTCAACATGACCGTTCTCTTCGGATTCTGATAACGAATGACAAAGATATAGTTGTTAAAACGATTTAAATTGAGTTAAATAATTTAATTGTAGATAACTAATAGTTTAATTAACTAAACTTAATCCGTCATTACCCTTTTCATAACCACGTGTTCACGTGTTTTCTTCATCTCCCTCTAGGAAAATTTTCGATCCTCATCTTCGTACATGAAACATGCTGCCTCCTCAACTAAACACAGTCAACCAAACTCCAACAACGTAACACTAAACCCACCGTTCAAGGCAAGTACCCTCCTGCTATGATTACTATCCCTCCCTATCCTTAAATAAAGTAAACACCTATTGTAACTTTACTGGTCGTGATTTCCCTTATCCTTACGCATCCCATTCTTCATTAACCCTCTCCTCATTAATCAAGTAAACCAACCTATGTCAGACTACCTTGTTGCTTCACCGTTCCCATCTTCTAACTTTATCATATGCTCCACCATTACAAGCTCCCCCTTCAATTAGCAGTAAAACCGAAATCTTTTGTTCACTACTAACATGACTTCGGGCCATCCTACCTTGTCAGTGATCCACAATACCCACTTCATTTGCAACACAGTTTGAACTTTGTTGCTCCATCCTTCTAACCACCACCACTGATCCCCCCAGGTCAACGTCGTTTTCGAGACCCATAACCCCAGCAAAACCCCTTCGCCTGCCTTCACAATTTGACAGCAGTTCACCTAGAACCAAACCCCTATTCGAGCCAGTTTTTGATCACCCCGTAGCTCCGATGAACTCATGATTTCGGCCAGTGATCGCCCTTGCCTAGGCGAACGGAATTGCTTCAGTGTCTTCGCCAAATATGGCCAGAGGGTGGGTATCGAAACAAGCTTTGGTTGGTCCTGACGTGCACGAATTCTTTGAATTGATTTGCAAATTCTGTAGTTTGGGGAAAAGGAAGAAACAAGCAGCTATATATATATATATATGTTTTAATTAATTGGCACCCACGTATAAATAGGGTAGGGTAGGTATATTAGGCTATTGTTTACTGTTAAATTAGCATGTGCGGAAAGGTAATGTAAAAGGAAATAAGGTGACAGTCTGATCTTTGTACATGTGAAGTTATTAAATTTTTATACAGCGTTGTGTTGGTTTGAGTGCACAACTTTCTGAGAAGAGGATTGCTTCACGGTTACAAGGTGGCTTGTGTCTTTTCTGAGGTAGGTGAACTTGTTGTTCAGCAGCTGGCACGGTTTATAGATTTTTCCGCTGAAACTATACAAAAGTTTTTTTGTGATCTGAAACGACTAGACCGGATTGTACATAGAGAAATCCTCTCGGATATTTTTTTTATTTCGATTGTCAATATATTTTGGGTGAAGGGATTACCCTGAGATTTGAAAATGACCTTATGAGATATGATGCGGATTTTTGTTTAATTTTATGAAAGCGGCCTCTATCTTATATATATATATATATGTGCTTGTATTTTAATCGTTGTTTACCAAAAGTATTTCAGTCGGTTTCAAAAACATGACAAGGACTGGTGAAAAGGCTTATAGGCACGTGCTAGTGTTAAGTTACGGCATGTATATAATCATGTGGTACCGACTACATTGAATTTCGTTTATGTTCGAGCCGCTACAGACAGAAGTAAGAATACGGTTGTGTCCAGCGAGGTACCACGATCCCAAAAATATAATAATATCGGTAGTTTAACTTATATTATGAAACCCCAAAATATTGATATACGGTGCAAAATACTACAAATAAAAAGTTGCATATTTAATTAATTAAAAATTACAGTAAAATTCTAAAAATTAAATTATAACTACGCCTCAAAAGAACCTTGTCCAAATTCGTAACCAATCTCCAGTTATATTGGATAACCCGTTATGGCTTATATACGATTCTATAGCGACTATTTCTAAATTTGATTTGAACATAACTGTAACAACCCGTAAAATGCGAGCCAGTTTGAAATTTTTATTTTGGCAATTTTGGCGAATTTTGATTATTTAAAATGAATTATTTTAAATAATATCGACGAGAAAATTTATTTTGAATATAATTCGACGTATATATTATATGCGTCGTCGTTAGAATATAAATATTTATATATATTTATAAATAGAATTGAAAATGGCGTGGTAGTTCGATAATTCGATTTCAAACTTCAATTGAATGTACCGGGTGCAAAACAATCCGGATTTTAGTGAAACCAAAAATGATAGGATCTAATTGATAATATCTTTCTATCGAATCCGTAAAATCAAGATTTCATAGCGGGAATCAAAAGATATGTCCAGTTGAAAATTCTGAATAGTCGCTATGGAATTCAGGCCCTTAAAAATGGACATTTTGCAAATGACCTCGGATTTCGACGAAACCAGTTTTGTTGGATCCGCAGTGTCAAGTTATTGCTAGGTTTCAAATTTCATAATTTTTCGAATCAATATGTGAGCGTGGCAAAGGAAAACGCGTTTGACCAGTTTTAGTTGATTTTAATCGACTGGAAATTGGCCATTTTTCTAACAGTCTCAGAATTCGACGAAACTAGTTTTGTTAGGACCGTATCGTCAATACGAAGCTAGAAAATATTTTTCTGGAATTTTTAGAGTTAGTATGTGACCCCGGTAATTTGAAATGTACGTTTAAAATTCAATATGGTGATTTAAATGTAAATTCAACGGAAACTGATTCAAACGATCAATTCACCTTGCGGTACATATCCCATTGTGTTCGGAATGGGGGTGAAACGCTATGGACGACAGGCGGTGGGCCTCGTTTCGAAGTCGTATGTAAAAGTCAACCTTTTTGAATAATTAAATAATTAAAAAATATATATATATATAAAATATATTCTTTCCCCCCCTTTTCCTTCTGCTTGGCCCCCCCGTTTCATTATACAGAAACGAAAAAAAAAAAAAGAAGAAAACCTAAAGCGAATCAAAGATGCCGCCTGAACCCTCGGAGCCGCCCCCTCGTCTTGACGCCGACGAAGACCCGCCCCCCCTCGTCTCGACGCCGACGAAGACCTGCCCCCCCCCCCCTCCATCGATCGAAGCATCGCGACGCCCCCCCTGGAGCCTCGAAGACGCCGCCATCGACGAACAACACCACCTCGAAGCCCTCCGACGTCTGCGAAGACCTCCCCCCCTCTCTGTAAGTATTTCTGTTTATTTTATTATTTTATTTTTATTTTATAAAAACCGAATTTAATAATGATTTTTGTTTTAAAGAAATAAAACTGATTTTGTTTCTAAAGTATTAAAAACTGATTTTGTTTTAGAAATATAAACTGATTTTAAAAGGAAATATAAAAACTGAATTTTTTATAAAATTAAAACTGTTTATTTTTAAAAAAGAATAAAACTAGATTTTAAAAAGAATAAAACTGATTTTTTTTATACAAGTTTTAAAAACTGATTTTACAAGTTTTAAAAACTGATTTTTAAAAGGCTTAAAAACTGATTTTTAATTTGAACTTTAAAAGAAAAAAAAAGATTAGGACTTTAAAAAGAAAAAGTTTAGACTTTTAAATAAGGAAAGTTAGGATCTTTAATTGTATAACGTTGGGTTTTTATATGATAAAAGTTGTGACTTTTAAACGAAATAAAAATATGATTTTTATATATTGAACTACGAAATAAAAATATGATTTTTATATATTGAACAACGAAATAAAAATATGATTTTTATATATTAAAAGTCGAAGGAAAAAAATCAGATTTTTATATATTGAAAGTCGAAGTAAAAATCATATTTTTATATATTGAATAGCATCGTAAAAATTCGATTTTTACATATGTAGAGAATACGGGCGAAAGCGACAAAAAGGCGAGGTCGACGAAGAATTCTGCAAAAGAAGATTCAAGATAGTTGGATAGCTATTGGTGAGAACTTCTCACCTTTCAATTTATTTTTTTCTCTAGTTATATATATACTAGGATGCAGACGGTGCTTAGTAGCACCCGACACCCGTCATCCACAGACCATGGATGGCTTGTTTGTTAAATTGTTTGGTTGTCTAGTTGGTTAGTCTATTTGGTTTAAATTGAATTGTTTGGTGAATTGAAATGGATTTGATTGGTGTGTGAATGGCGTGGGCCTTCACTAGACCGGGGATAAGGCTAGGCCTCGTCCCGTTTCTAGTATCGTGCCGTTATGCCGCCGAAATTTTCTAAAATATTTTAGAAAAATAAAAATATCATTTTATTGAATAAATGAACTGATTAGAAATTCATATGTTGAAATAAAATGTTTTATCGTTAAAAATATAATTTTTAACGTGAATGTGAATAAATAAATATTCATTTACAAACCAGACGGTTTGTTTATGTACACCTATTTGAAGGACATTGATTGGGTCGATAAATTTCACACATCGCCCAACTGCACGAATAAAAATCTGTGTTTGATTGTTCGAAACCCCACACGGGTGTTGGGATGAAATTTGAAGTTCACTCATCCTGATTGATTAAATATGTCGATCGATTGATTGACAGGCTGTTATAAGCGTTGAATATCTATATTTGATGCTTATACAGTGTAGTGCACTTTGGTTGATGGTTGATTATTTTCAATGCTATTATATACATGTGTTGTATGGAATCCATATAATTAACTTTATATGGTAATTGATTGGGCCTCATTCCAATTTTGAAAAATAAAGAATATTATAAAATAAAAGTTCATTTGTTGACAGTCTCATCCATTGAGATTGGTCATGTGTTGAACGAAATATTTTAGTAATAAAATTTACATCTTTATCAATATAAAATAAAAGTTCATGTGTTGACAGTCTCATCCATTGAGATTGGTCATGTGTTGAACGAAATATTTTAGTAATAAAGTTTACTTCTTTATCAATATTAAATAAAAGTTCATGTGTTGACAGTTTCATTCATTGAGATTGGTCATGTGTTGAACGAAATATTTTAGTAATAAAATTTACATCTTTATCATTATAAAATAAAAGTTCATGTGTTGACAGTACTCATTCATTGAGATTGGTCATGTGTTGAACGAAATATTTTTATAATAACAACTATTTTGAAAAAGAAATATTTGAAATAGAATATTTGAAAATAGAAATTTATGAAGCCGTGTTGATTAGATTGACGCCATTTTGACGAAAACGATTTATATCGATTCTATTCATTTTGAAATGAATTGAATTGAAAACGATTTCGAAATGAATTGAATAGAAAACGATTTCGAAATGAATTGAAAACGATTTCGAAATGAATTGAACAGAAAACGATTTCAAAATGAATTGAAAACGATTTCGAAATGAATTGAATTGAAAACGAATTCAAATTGAACTGAAAGCGAATTGAAATGAATTCGAATTGAATTGAAATTTGAATTGAATAGAAATGAATTTTAAAACGAATTTATAAAGAAGAATTCAATTTTGATTTGAATTGAAAAGAAAGTTGAAATAGCTTTTGAAACGATTTTAAAACTATTTACATAATTCGTTTTAAATAGAAATCGACGAAGTATATATTATATATATTATATATATAATATAATGGCCTGAATAGAACGCGCCGCGCCGCGGCAGTTCGTGAATTTCGACCATTTATTTCAAACGGACATTGCGGGAGTTCCGACCGTCGGATTCTCCTGAAACCGGAACCGTTGGGTTCGTATCGAAAAGAGCTTTCTAACGAATGATAGAAATTTGAAATCTAACGGTTGGATTTGGAATTATGTCCAAATCAAATTTGAAAAAGGTCGTTGTAAGTGCAGTTCGATGGCCTTTGATGGAAATCGACTGTACGGGCCTTGATAAAATTATTAAAAATAGTAATAATTTGTGTAAAATCATAAGAAATGATTTGTGAAGATTTGGGATGAAAAACTCCATATTTGAAAGGATAAAAATAGATTTTTATCGAAATGAACTAGTTTTGAACTAGAATTACAATTCTATTTATTTTTAAATAAATAAATTGAATTTGAAAAGGGTTTTAAAAATAACCAAAATTTCCAATGATTGCATTGGAGTGGATTTGAATCGAAATTGTCTTCGGAATATTTCGATGTTGGAATTCGTGATTATACAGATGTTGTTATGGAAATTTGAAAGATATATATTTATATCGTTATTTCCAATACGACATTTGTTAATCGTAGAATTTGATATTGAATATAAGCCGGGATATTTTCTATTCAGAGCCTTGTATTTAATATCAAATGTGATTTGGGTCTGTCGTGAATGGTGTCTTCACTAACACTGTTCTTGAACCCAGTTGAGAAAAGATTAAATCTTTTTATTTAGATTTAATGAAGTGTACCAATTAAATAATATTTAATTGGAATTGAATCGATATTGATTTTTGGATTTATCGTGGACAGTGTTTTAAATAACACTCGTTCTTTAACCCGATCATTGATGAAATGTGATTTTGGGTTGTCGTGAACGGTATCTTCAATAATACAGTTCTTAGACCTAAAAGAGTTAAGAAAATCAGAAACTAACTGGAGATTAGTTAAGTTGAATAGTTTCCGAGGTATTGATCTGACGTTGGTTTCGGCCTTCGTGATTCATACTTAGGGAATTGCTCACTTGCTAATTTACAATTAGGGACTGATTGAAATGTGATGTGATTTTGGGTTTATCGTGAACCGTGTTTTAAATGACACTGATTCTTTAACCCAGTCACAGATTAAAACTAAGTGGAGTTTTAATGAATCTTTAATTAGATTGAAATAATCGAAATGGAGTATCACCAGTTTTGCTCCAGGCGATAGTTAAATCTTTAATTAGATTTGAACGTGAAATAGTAATTGAATTTACCGATAACACCGTGGTGTTAGATATGAAGTATAACCAGTTTTACTTCATGGGATGAATAGGTTGGGATTGGGAAATAAAAACAAATGATTACTTCGGTAAGGTTCGCTAATCCTGACTAGTTTGAATTGATATTCAAGAGTAGATTAAAGAATAAATTCAAGGAATTTATCTTTGATAAAATTTATGGGAACCATTCCCTATGAACGTGAAATTTAGAAACTAACTGTCGGTTAGCCAAGCAGAATGGTCTACTGGATATTGATCTGATGTTGGTTTCGGCCTTCGGGGTTAATGTTTGGGGAATTATTCTCTTGATTAATTTACGGTTAGTGACTAATAAATTGGAATGAGGCGTATGTTGTGTTTGTGTAACACTTATTTAAAATATACGCGAGTTATTCGGAAAGACCGGGTTAATCCCATTCTGAATAACTGATACGACGATAAGTCGAAGATGAAGGCGATGGTCGAAGACCGGAGGTCGTCACGTCGTTTGGGTAATTACTGATGATCTTGATTGGGCTGTACACCCAAGAAGATGGAAACAGTTAGTGATCGTCCAGACGTACTTGGAGATCGATGGATATGCGGGGTACTAGGTGCCTCTGGTTTCGTTCAGACCCAGAACGGACTTGTAAATGGACTGTGTGTCTGACATCGGATTTCATTCTGTGTGACTGATATCGGTTGCATAGGATGGTTTGCCTGTGTGGCATGCTAAGATGCAAATGATCAAGGCTTCTGTTGAAAAGCAAAGTCTTGTGGTTGATGATCAAAGCACGGCCTTTGTGGCGTAGCTTTGTGTAACGTTTACTTCGCGAGTTTCACACCCGGTATGAACCCAAAACGGGAGACGGACCTCAGGGAGGGCCTGCGTTTCCTCCTAGCTAGAAGTGGCGTCAGTGGTTTTACACGCCCTGACGAGTTTGACTTATGTGGTTGTTGCTGTTGCGAGGCGCCTCGGTTAGATCGGACGATCCGGGTCCGATGGAGTCATTGGTTGGCTCGCTTACGCCCCAAAGGGCGGCGAAACGTAGTGCTCAGGTATAATAATCCACATCGGTGGACCGGCCCTGTCGCTCCAAGGCTTGCCTGCGCGCTTGCCTGAGACTCGGGCTAGGCATTCTCGAATCGGTAGAGGACTATCTTTTGCCTCGGTTCATAGAAGGAAATCCAATTTCCAAATACGTGACATTTGCGGTTTTGATTGTAAACTTATATATGGAGACATAGTGGTATGGGTCATTCATGCCGCCTATGATTGATACTTATGATTTGAAGTTGTTTTATACACTATGCACTTATAGTTGTATCAAATGATTTGTTTTAAACGTATCAAGCATTCTTTGGCTGTTATAAGGGAAAACCCTATCCCCCGGCTTGCGTTGCATTGTGTGATAGGACCTGGGTCTTATAACAGCTTCATTTTTCTTTATTTAGCATTGCGCTGTTGTTTTATGCACTGGTATTCTTGGGAGGAAACCCGTTCCGTGTTATACGGCGTGGTCCCTTGATTTACCTAGCTTTAAAAATAAAGATTAACTGTTTTAGTTCTCACACCAGTCCCATGACTGACCTGGAGTTTATTGTTTTAACCTAAACTCTGGGTGCCCCTATTTTGACACGGGCAGCATGTAGTTTTGGTTTTGCAGATTTATATTCACAGGATCCTGATTTACAGCTGGAATGATATCCGGAAAGCTTTGTATTCGTATATCTCCTTCTAGTTGTGTATTGTATTAATTTCCGCTGCGATGTATTTAAATGTAATTTAAATCTCTGATATTTCTGTGTAATATTTATTCATTGATACTCCGTATATTCTTGTAATCTGATGCATTGTTGTAATATACAGTGAAATGTTCTTCTGTATGCGTTCTGTTTTGTCGTGTTCTCAAACGATAGGGCGTTTCGAACGGCCTGAATCGGTTTAGCGACTGGTTCGGACCGAGCGAAATTCCTTGCCGTCACAGTTGGTATCAGAGCTTTGGTTTACAAAGCTCAGAGAACAAGACACATTAGAACCATACGAAAGAATTCATCAGATGATTGGATTAGTAATATCCAATGGGAATGACTCGTTAGAGATAGGATCAGTAGTATCCTAGAACGAGTGTGAAGAGTATATTTTTTCAAATGAAAACAATTTTGTTTTGAAAATCTAAATCACTTAATCGTATTTGATTATCTATTTATATTGATGTGGACAATCCAGTATATATAGATTTTGCGTATACGTCTGATCCGCGTGTATTCGAAATTTTAATATATTGGATAGATATAGCATCACACTTTAGTCGCCCGGAGATGATATTGGTGATAGCGATCGCATCATCAACATTTATGTTCGAGTTTCGAAGGTGAGATTTCTATATATTTCCATTAGACTGGTGTGAGAACCAAAAATTAGATAGGGCTAATTGTTGTGATTTGGCATCAAAAACATGATTTTTGTATATGTATCAAAATTATGAATTTGAGACTCTAATTCACTAATTGATTGATGTTTGTGTTGTTTGTTCATTGTTTGATAATTTTGAACCATTATGCATAATATTGAACTGTATTGAAAATTGGTTGTATTTGCTTGCATATGCATATATATCATTGAACAGGTCATAGCAAGGAGGCTAGAGCTAGAGAATAAAATTTGTTTGCCCGACAAATAGGTACATGTTTACTACATAATTTCCTGTTTTGTTTGGGTGATGATGATTTTGTGAGCCTATTGGCTAACCGCTTGGCTTTTTCTTTTTGAGATCTGAAGGACCGGGGAAGCTATTTGAAATTCCCCGATGCTCCCGGTGCAGGGGAGGTTATGGCGAAATGTTTCAAAAATTTAGGGTGTTAGCCAAATTTTTGAAATTTTGGAAATTCTCAGAAACTGAAAAGTTGGAGAAGGGAAGCCAGATCGAATGTAGAGCTGATTAATCAAACCACTTTCGACTTTGTTCCTTTTCGGGGACGAAAAGTTTTAAGTGGGGGAGATTGTAACAACCCGTAAAATGCGAGCCAGTTTGAAATTTTTATTTTGGCAATTTTGGCGAATTTTGATTATTTAAAATGAATTATTTTAAATAATATCGACGAGAAAATTTATTTTGAATATAATTCGACGTATATATTATACGCGTCGTCGTTAGAATATAAATATTTATATATATTTATAAATAGAATTGAAAATGGCGCGGTAGTTCGATAATTCGATTTCAAACTTCAATTGAATGTACCGGGTGCAAAACAATCCGGATTTTAGTGAAACCAAAAATGATAGGATCTAATTGATAATATCTTTCTATCGAATCCGTAAAATCAAGATTTCATAGCGGGAATCAAAAGATATGTCCAGTTGAAAATTCTGAATAGTCGCTATGGAATTCAGGCCCTTAAAAATGGACATTTTGCAAATGACCTCGGATTTCGACGAAACCAGTTTTGTTGGATCCGCAGTGTCAAGTTATTGCTAGGTTTCAAATTTCATAATTTTTCGAATCAATATGTGAGCGTGGCAAAGGAAAACGCGTTTGACCAGTTTTAGTTGATTTTAATCGACTGGAAATTGGCCATTTTTCTAACAGTCTCAGAATTCGACGAAACTAGTTTTGTTAGGACCGTATCGTCAATACGAAGCTAGAAAATATTTTTTTGGAATTTTTAGAGTTAGTATGTGACCCCGGTAATTTGAAATGTACGTTTAAAATTCAATATGGTGATTTAAATGTAAATTCAACGGAAACTGATTCAAACGATCAATTCAGCTTGTGGTACATATCCCATTGTGTTCGGAATGGGGGTGTAACGCTATGGACGACAGGCGGTGGGCCTCGTTTCGAAGTCGTATGTAAAAGTCAACCTTTTTGAATAATTAAATAATTAAAAAATATATATATAAAATATATTCTTTCCCCCCCTTTTCCTTCTGCTTGCCCCCCCCCCCCCCCCCCCGTTTCATTATACAGAAACGAAAAAAAAAAAAAAAAAAACCTAAAGCGAATCAAAGCCGCCGCCTGAACCCTCGGAGTCGCCCCCTCGTCTCGACGCCGACGAAGACCCGCCCCCCCTCGTCTCGACGCCGACGAAGACCTGCCCCCCCTCCATCGATCGAAGCATCGCGACGCCCCCCTGGAGCCTCGAAGACGCCGCCATCGACGAACAACACCACCTCGAAGCCCTCCGACGTCTGCGAAGACCTCCCCCCCCTCTCTGTAAGTATTTCTGTTTATTTTATTATTTTATTTTTATTTTATAAAAACCGAATTTAATAATGATTTTTGTTTTAAAGAAATAAAACCGATTTTGTTTCTAAAGTATTAAAAACTGATTTTGTTTTAGAAATATAAACTGATTTTTAAAGGAAATATAAAAACTGAATTTTTTATAAAATTAAAACTGTTTATTTTTAAAAAAGAATAAAACTGGATTTTAAAAAGAATAAAACTGATTTTTTTATACAAGTTTTAAAAACTGATTTTACAAGTTTTAAAAACTGATTTTTAAAAGGCTTAAAAACTGATTTTTAATTTGAACTTTAAAAGAAAAAAAAAGATTAGGACTTTAAAAAGAAAAAGATTAGACTTTTAAATAAGGAAAGTTAGGATCTTTAATTGTATAACGTTGGGTTTTTATATGATAAAAGTTGTGACTTTTAAACGAAATAAAAATATGATTTTTATATATTGAACTACGAAATAAAAATATGATTTTTATATATTGAACAACGAAATAAAAATATGATTTTTATATATTAAAAGTCGAAGGAAAAAAATTAGATTTTTATATATTGAAAGTCGAAGTAAAAATCATATTTTTATATATTGAATAGCATCGTAAAAATTCGATTTTTACATATGTAGAGAATACGGGCGAAAGCGACAAAAAGGCGAGTTCGACGAAGAATTCTGCAAAAGAAGATTCAAGATAGTTGTATAGCTATTGGTGAGAACTTCTCACCTTTCAATTTAATTTTTTTCTAGTTATATATATACTAGGATGCAAACGGTGCTTAGTAGCACCCGACACCCGTCATCCACAGACCATGGATGGCTTGTTTGTTAAATTGTTGGGTTGTCTAGTTGGTTAGTCTATTTGGTTTAAATTGAATTGTTTGGTGAATTGAAATGGATTTGATTGATGTGTGAATGGCGTGGGCCTTCACTAGACCGGGGATAAGGCTAGGCCTCGTCCCGTTTCTAGTATCGTGCCGTTATGCCGCCGAAATTTTCTAAAATATTTTAGAAAAATAAAAATATCATTTTATTGAATAAATGAACTGAATAGAAATTCATATGTTGAAATAAAATGTTTTATCGTTAAAAATATAATTTTTAACGTGAATGTGAATAAATAAATATTCATTTACCAACCAGACGGTTTGTTTATGTACACCTATTTGAAGGACATTGATTGGGTCGATAAATTTCACACATCGCCCAACTGCACGAATAAAAATCTGTGTTTGATTGTTCGAAACCCCACACGGGTGTTGGGATGAAATTTGAAGTTCACTCATCCTGATTGATTAAATATGTCGATCGATTGATTGACAGGCTGTTATAAGCGTTGAATATCTATATTTGATGCTTATACAGTGTAGTGCACTTTGGTTGATGGTTGATTATTTTCAATGCTATTATATACATGTGTTGTATGGAATCCATATAATTAACTTTATATGGTAATTGATTGGGCCTCATTCCAATTTGGAAAAATAAAGAATATTATAAAATAAAAGTTCATGTGTTGACAGTCTCATCCATTGAGATTGGTCATGTGTTGAACGAAATATTTTAGTAATAAAATTTACATCTTTATCAATATAAAATAAAAGTTCATGTGTTGACAGTCTCATCCATTGAGATTGGTCATGTGTTGAACGAAATATTTTAGTAATAAAGTTTACTTCTTTATCAATATTAAATAAAAGTTCATGTGTTGACAGTTTCATTCATTGAGATTGGTCATGTGTTGAACGAAATATTTTAGTAATAAAATTTACATCTTTATCATTATAAAATAAAAGTTCATGTGTTGACAGTACTCATTCATTGAGATTGGTCATGTGTTGAACGAAATATTTTTATAATAACAACTATTTTGAAAAAGAAATATTTGAAATAGAATATTTGAAAATAGAAATTTATGAAGCCGTGTTGATTAGATTGACGCCATTTTGACGAAAACGATTTATATCGATTCTATTCATTTTGAAATGAATTGAATTGAAAACGATTTCGAAATGAATTGAATAGAAAACGATTTCGAAATGAATTGAAAACGATTTCGAAATGAATTGAATTGAAAACGATTTCGAAATGAATTGAATTGAAAACGATTTCGAAATGAATTGAATTGAAAACGAATTCAAATTGAATTGAAAGCGAATTGAAATGAATTCGAATTGAATTGAAATTTGAATTGAATAGAAATGAATTTTAAAACGAATTTATAAAGAAGAATTCAATTTTGATTTGAATTGAAAAGAAAGTTGAAATAGCTTTTGAAACGATTTTAAAACTATTTATAAAATTCGTTTTAAATAGAAATCGACGAAGTATATATTATATATATTATATATATAATATAATGGCCTGAATAGAACGCGCCGCGCCGCAGCAGTTCGTGAATTTCGACCATTTATTTCAAATGGACATTGCGGGAGATCCGACCGTCGGATTCTCCTGAAACCGGAACCGTTGGGTTCGTATCGAAAAGAGCTTTCTAACGAATGTTATAAATTTGAAATCTAACGGTTGGATTTGGAATTATGTCCAAATCAAATTTGAAAAAGGTCGCTGTAAGTGCAGTTCGATGGCCGTTGATGGAAATCGACTGTACGGGCCTTGATAAAATTATTAAAAATAGTAATAATTTGTGTAAAATCATAAGAAATGATTTGTGAAGATTTGGGATGAAAAACTCCATATTTGAAAGGATAAAAATAGATTTTTATCGAAATGAACTAGTTTTGAACTAGAATTACAATTCTATTTATTTTTAAATAAATAAATTGAATTTGAAAAGGGTTTTAAAAATAACCAAAATTTCCAATGATTGCATTGGAGTGGATTTGAATCGAAATTGTCTCCGGAATATTTCGATGTTGGAATTCGTGATTATACAGATTTTGTTATGGAAATTTGAAAGATATATATTTATATCGTTATTTCCAATACGACATTTGTTAATCATAGAATTTGATATTGAATATAAGCCGGGATATTTTCTATTCAGAGCCTTGTATTTAATATCAAATGTGATTTCTGTTTGTCGTGAATGGTGTCTTCACTAACACTGTTCTTGAACCCAGTTGAGAAAAGATTAAATCTTTTTATTTAGATTTAATGAAGTGTACCAATTAAATAATATTTAATTGGAATTGAATCGATATTGATTTTTGGGTTTATCGTGGACAGTGTTTTAAATAACACTCGTTCTTTAACCCGATCATTGATGAAACGTGATTTTGGGTTGTCGTGAACGGTATCTTCAATAATACTGTTCTTAGACCTAAAGGAGTTAAGAAAATCAGAAACTAACTGGAGATTAGTTAAGTTGAATAGTTTCCGAGGTATTGATCTGATGTTGGTTTCGGCCTTCGGGATTCATACTTAGGGAATTGCTCACTTGCTAATTTACAATTAGGGACTGATTGAAATGTGATGTGATTTTGGGTTTATCGTGAACCGTGTTTTAAATGACACTGATTCTTTAACCCAGTCACAGATTAAAACTAAGTGGAGTTTTAATGAATCTTTAATTAGATTGAAATAATCGAAATGGAGTATCACCAGTTTTGCTCCAGGCGATAGTTAAATCTTTAATTAGATTTGAACGTGAAATGGTAATTGAATTTACCGATAACACCGTGGTGTTAGATATGAAGTATAACCAGTTTTACTTCATGGGATGAATAGGTTGGGATTGGGAAATAAAAACAAATGATTACTTCGGTAAGGTTCGCTAATCCCGACTAGTTTGAATTGATATTCAAGAGTAGATTAAAGAATAAATTCAAGGAATTTATCTTTGATAAAATTTATGGGAACCTTTCCCTATGAACGTGAAATTTAGAAACTAACTGTCGGTAAGCCAAGCAGAATGGTCTACTGGATATTGATCTGATGTTGGTTTCGGCCTTCGGGGTTAATGTTTGGGGAATTATTCTCTTGATTAATTTATGGTTAGCGACTAATGAATTGGAATGAGGCGTATGTTGTGTTTGTGTAACACTTATTTAAAATATACGCGAGTTATTCGGGATGACCGGGTTAATCCCATTCTGAATAACTGATACGACGATAAGTCGAAGATGAAGGCGATGGTCGAAGACCGGAGGTCTTCACGTCGTTTGGGTAATTACTGATGATCTTGATTGGGGTGTACACCCAAGAAGATGGAAACAGTTAGTGATCGTCCAGACATACTTGGAGATCGATGGATATGCGGGGTACTAGGTGCCTCCGGTTTCGTTCAGACCCAGAACGGACTTGTAAATGGACTGTGTGTCTGACATCGGATTTCATTCTGTGTGACTGATATCGGTTGCATAGGATGGTTTGCCTGTGTGGCATGCTAAGATGCAAATGATCAAGGCTTCTGTTGAAAAGCAAAGTCTTGTGGTTGATGATCAAAGCACGGCCTTTGTGGCGTAGCTTTGTGTAACGTTTACTTCGCGAGTTTCACACCCGGTATGAACCAAAAATGGGAGACGGACCTCAGGGAGGGCCTGCGTTTCCTCCTAGCTAGAAGTGGCGTCATTGGTTTTACACGCCCTGATGAGTTTGACTTATGTGGTTGTTGCTGTTGCGAGGCGCCTCGGTTAGATCGGACGATCCGGGTCCGATGGAGTCATTCGTTGGCTCGCTTACGCCCCAAAGGGCGGCGAAACGTAGTGCTCAGGTATAATAATCCACATCGGTGGACCGGCCCTGTCGCTCCAAGGCTTGCCTGCGCGCTTGCCTGAGACTCGGGCTAGGCATTCTCGAATCGGTAGAGGACTATCTTTTGCCTCGGTTCATAGAAGGAAATCCAATTTCCAAATACGTGACATTTGCGGTTTTGATTGTAAACTTATATATGGCGACATAGTGGTATGGGTCATTCATGCCGACTATGATTGATACTTATGATTTGAAGTTGTTTTATACACTATGCACTTATAGTAGTATCAAATGATTTGTTTTAAACGTATCAAGCATTCTTTGGCTGTTATAAGGGAAAACCCTATCCCCCGGCTTGCGTTGCATTGTGTGATAGGACCTGGGTCTTATAACAGCTTCATTTTTCTTTATTTAGCATTGCGCTGTTGTTTTATGCACTGGTATTCTTGGGAGGAAACCCGTTCCGTGTTATACGGCGTGGTCCCTTGATTTACCTAGCTTTAAAAATAAAGATTAACTGTTTTAGTTCTCACACCAGTCCCATGACTGACCTGGAGTTTATTGTTTTAACCTAAACTCTGGGTGCCCCTATTTTGACACGGGCAGCTAGTAGTTTTGGTTTTGTAGATTTATATTCACAGGATCCTGATTTACAGCTGGAACGATATCCGGAAAGCTTTGTATCCGTATATCTCCTTCTAGTTGTGTATTGTATTAATTTCCGCTGCGATGTATTTAAATGTAATTTAAATCTCTGATATTTCTGTGTAATATTTATTCATTGATACTCCGTATATTCTTGTAATCTGATGCATTGTTGTAATATACAGTGAAATGTTCTTCTGTATGCGTTCTGTTTTGTCGTGTTCTCAAACGATAGGGCGTTTCGAACGGCCTGAATCGGTTTAGCGACTGGTTCAGACCGAGCGAAATTCCTTGCCGTCACAATAACTTTTTATTCCCGCTATGAAATCACATTCGTTGGAAAGATATTTTCAAACAGATACAAATATTTCTTGTTTCGCTAAAATCCGATTTATTTTGAATCATGTACATTCGTTTGAAATTTGAAATCGAATTTTCAAACTACCGCGCCATTTTAAACTCGTTTTCAGTTATATTATAAATTATACGTTTAAATATCGTTTTATTAAATGAATTCCTATATATAATTCAAAATAAAATATTTAAACAAATTTAAATATCTAGAATTCAACAGCTAAAAATCCGGGTCCTTACAGCAAGAGAAAAAAAAATCTGTTCTTTTGATATTTTAGCATTGTATTTTAAATGTTTAAAATTATGATAAGTGTAAAAATATGGGTTTTTATCTACATATAGCAAGTACGAAAATACGTACACTTTCGAAATAAAAATATGATTTCTATTCATATGAAAGGAGATGATGTTGTTTATAAAAATTATGATTTTCGTTTATATAAAAAAATATGATTTTTATTCATGTAGAGTAATAAAAATATAATTTTTATTATATTACTAGCAAGGTAAAAATAGAATTTTTATCTATATAGTAGCCGTATAAAAATGTGATTTTTATATATGTAGTGGCTACGGACAGTGAAAGTGAAAAAATGCGAGTGGCGAAGATTTCTACATATGAAGAGTCGTGGCGTTTGGTTTAGCTTATCGGTGAGAACTTCTCACTTTTAATTTAATTTTCTAGTTAAAATATATACTAGGATGCAGACGGTGTTTAGTAGCACCCGACACCCATCGTCCATAAACCATGGACGGCTTGTATGCTTGTTTGTTTGATTTTGATGTGTAGTTGATTGTGTGATGTGATGTGAAATGAAATGAAATATTTTATAGTGAAAAATATTTTATAGTTGAAAATATAATTTTTAACATGAATGTGAAATAAATAAATATGAACAAATAGGATGATTTGTTTATATACACACATTTGACTGATATTGATTGGGACGATAAATTTTACACATCGCCCAACTGCACAAATAAAATCTGTGTTTGTTTGTTTGAAAACCCCATACGGGTATTGGGATGATATATGGCATACACTAGTCCCAATAATTAGCTATATGTCGATCGATTGATGGACAGACTGTTATGAGCGTTAAATACTTATATTTGATGCTTATACAGTGTAGAATGCACTTTGGATGATGGTTGATTATTCATCGTTGTTATTTCATACATGTGTTGTAGAAAATCCATATAATTTACATTATATTTTAATTGATTATGCCTCATTCCAGTTTTGGATAGAAATATTTGAAAAAGAAATAAAAGAAATATTTGAAATAGAATATTTGAAAATAGAAATGTATGAAGCCATGTTAAGTAGTCGCATGCCATTTTAACACGAACGGGAATTTTGTCGATTTTATAATGAATATTGGAAGCGATTTCAAAATTAAATATTTTGAAATGAATTCGAACAGAAATGAATTCGAATTAAATTGAATAGAAATGAATTCGAATTAAATTGAATAGAATTGAAATTCGAATTAAATTGAAAAGAATTAAAATTCGATTTGAATTGAAAAGAATTGAAATTCGAATTAGATTGAAATAGAATTTAAATCATTTTGAATTGAATTTAGAACGTATTGAAATTGAACTGGAATCGATTTGAATTGAAATCAATTTGAAATGAATTTAAACCGAATTTATAAGGAAAAATTCAATTTTGATTTGAATTTGAAATGAAGTTGAAATCGTTTCGAAAACGAATTCAAAACGATTTATAAAATACGTTTTAAAAGGAAATCGACAAAATATATATAATATATATATTATATATATAGAATGGCCTGGATAGAACGCGCAGCGCCGCGGCAGTTCGCGAATTTCGACCATTGACTTTGAATGGATATTACGGGAGATCCTACCGTCGGATTCTCCTAAAACCGGAACCGTTGGGTTCGTATCGAAAAAAGCTTTCTAACGAATATTAGAGATTTGAAATCTAAAGGTTGGATTTGGAATTATGTCCAAATCAAATTTGGAAAAGGTTGCTGAAAGTGCAGTTCGGTGGCCGTTGATGGAAATCGACTGTACGGGCCTTGATAAAATTATTAAAAATAGTAATAATTTGTGTAAAATCATAAGAAATGATTTGGGAAGAATTAGGATGAAAAACTCCATATTTGAAAAGATAAAAATAGATTTTTATCGAAATGAACTAGTTTTGAACTAGAATTATAATTCTATTTATTTTTAAATAAATAAATTGGATTTGAAATGGTTTTGAAAATAACCAGAATTTCCAATAATTGAATTGGAATGGATTTGAATCGAATTTGTCCTTGGAATATTTCGATGTTAGATTTCGTGATGATACAGGTATTGTTATGGGAATTTGAAAGATATGTTAATATCGTTATTTCCAATACGATATTTGTTCGTCATAGAATTTGATATTGAATATAAGCCGATATATTTTCTATTCATAGCCTTGTATTTAATATCAAATGTGATTTGGGTTTGTCGTGAATGGTGTCTTCATTAACACTGTTCTAAAGCCCAGTTGAGAAAAAGATTAAATCGTTTTATTTAGATTTAATGAATTGTACCAATTAAATAATGTTTCATTGGAATTGAATTGGTATTGATTTTTGGGTTTATCGTGAACAGTGTTTTAAATAACACTTGTTCTTTAACCCGAAAATTGATGGAATGTGATTTTGAGTTGTCGTGAACGGTATCTTCAATAATAATGTTCTTAGACCCAAAGGAGTTAAGAAAATCAGAAACTAACTGGAGATTAGTTAAGTTGAATGGTTTCTGGGGTATTGATCTGATGTTGGTTTCGGCCTTCGGGGTTAATACTTAGGGAATTGCTCACTTGCTATTTTACTGTAACGACCCGGAATTTTGGGGTCAATTTAAAATTTTTATTTTAGAAATTTAATTGGATTTTAAATGTTTAAAATAATTTATTTTAAATAATAATGGCTAAAATTTTTATTTTAATCGAAGTTGAAATATAAGGATTCAATTTAATTATAAAAGGAGTTTAAAACAGCGCTGCAGTTTGAAATTTTGAATTTGAACTTTGACTGAGTGTACTGGATTCAAAATAAATCAGAATTGAGTGAAACAAGAAATATTTTAATCTGTTTAATTATATATTTCTAACAAATCTGAAAAACTGAAATTTCACCATATATTTTGAAAGTTATGTCCAGTTTAAATTTTTGAAAAGTCGCTGTAGAATTTATATATATTTTAATTAAATATATTGGCCTTGAAAATAGCCATTTTTCAAATGACCTCTGTTTTCAACGAAACCACTTTTGTTGGAACCGGAATGTCAAATTATTGCTAGGTTTCAATTTTCATAATTTTTCGAATTAATATGTGAGTGTGGCAGAGGAAAATGTGTTTTGTCAGTTTCGGTGAAATTTAATCGACTTGAAAATAGCCATTTTTCAAACAGTCTCAGAATTCGACGAAATTAGTCTTGTTAGAACCGTATCGTCAAAACATAACTAGAAATCATTTTTCTATAATTTTTAGAGTCAGTATATGGCCCCGGTAATTTAAAATGTACGTTTGAATTTAATAGTTAAATGATTTATAATTAAAATTAAATAAAAACATATCGTAATAGCCAAATTGGGTTACGAAACATATTCCGTTGTGTCCGGGACGGGGGTTATTAGCTAGGAGCGACATTCGTTGGGTTTGATTCGGAGTTAGTATCAACAAACAACATTTTCTTGAATTAAATAATTAAATAGTATAAAATTAAATAATATACTAGTATAAATACACCATACTATACGAAACCCTAGAAACCATATACGCAGCCGCCTCCTACAATTTCAATGGCCGATTCTTCACAATCTTCCTTCCCCTTGATCTTCTTATCCATTCAGTAAAATTCAAATTTTCAAAAACAAAAATGTTCGTCTACATGAGTCCTTCCACTTGAACGGCTATGATCGAAAGTTTCAACCTCTGGTGACCGAAACTGGTCTTGAAAGGCGGAGATATTGGAGCGGAATTACGGGCGGAGGACACCACCGAGATTGGTGGAATTTGGGGCAGAGCAATGTGGAGTTCGGGCGCATGGATTGCCAGTCTCTGATCGGTGACATGGGGTCCCGATTGGCGGGCGGTGGTGAGGGGTTTAGTCGAGAAAATGGGTTCTTCGTTGTACAGAGAACGGTGAAGAAGACGGCCTTATTTCTTTAACAAGGGGTTAAGGAAAAATCAAGGTCTAATTGATAAATAAATTATTTAATTAATCGTTGATGTTTAAATGACCATATCTTATTATAACGAATACAGAATCAAGCGAAATCGGATGAGTTGAAACCGTGAGTTCGAGATCTACAACATGACATTGACGATATCTGAAACAGAGCAAATCAGAAATTCAGGAAATCTCAGATCTGAATTAACAGCAATGTGAGATTTCTATTTTAAAATTTATAATTGATTATTTATTTTGATGTGAAATGTATAATTATTTTGTGTTGATGTTGTATGTATATTTGCTGCAATGTTGATTTGTTTGTGATTCGATGAACCATCGAATTTGATTGTGTATTCATGTTTGTCAGCATTTAGTATATACAATAAAACCATACCTTGTTGTATATATAGAATATATTATATCCATGTGTGTCAAATTTGTGTATAAAATAAAAACCATATTTTTATTATATATATATATATATATATAAAGGTGTTCGTGTTGGATTTAAATAAAAAGAAGGACATGACAAGAATGACATTTTTGTCAAAACATGATGATTGAAACAGAAAAATAACATTTTTGGTTAGTATATTTTTGTGTGAATTGAAGGTAACATTTTTTATTATTAAATGCTATATGAAAATAAAAATAACCATTTATTTTAAAATGTTGCATTTGATCAAAATGTCACCTTTGCCAAATTTTAAAGGGTGAAACCAATTATTTCATTTTTGTAAAACCATTTAGAAGATATGAACAAGAAATCATATTTTTGTCAAAACTTGTTTAGTAATAGAAATCATATTTTTGTAAAACTCGATTAGTAATAGAAATCACTTTTATCAAAACTCGAATTAGTGGAATAAATATGCATCTTTGGTCAAACTTGATTAGAAATGCAAATACATATTTAAAATATAGTTTGTTCTTTTATTTGCATTCACTAGTGCAAATATACATTGAAAATAAGTTTGTTCTTTTATTCACATTCACTAATGCAAATAAAACATTAAAATAAAAGTTGCATTTTTACTTTCAAATTAAAAGTTACCTTTCTGTTTATATTGTAGTAGAATGTTAAGACAAGTTTTATTTGTCGATTTAGTTACAAGCAAAAAGAGTAGAAAAGTATACATATTTCATTATGAAATATGTTTCACATTCAAGACCCATTTTTAATGTTAATAATAGAAAGAGTAGAAAAATATAAGATTTACATTATTGTCTATTTAAAAAGAATTTGACAAAATTTACATTTTGTTTACATAAAAAGGATTACACAAAATTTATCATATTTTGTTTACATTAAAAAGGATATAACAAAAATTCATATTTTGTTTACGTTAAAAAGAATTAGACAAATTTAACATTTTGTTTACATACAAAGGATTAGATAAAAAGAAACATTTTGTTTACATATAAAGAATTAGACAAAATATTCACTTTTTGTTTACACAAAAAGAATTAGACAAAATTATCAGTTTGGTCATGAATTGGAAATATTCATTTTTGCAAATTAAATAGAATGAATTAAAAACATTCATTTTTGGTCATTTTATAGGGATGGAGTACAAACATTTAGTTTTGTCATTTAAAATGGTTAAACCAAAATATACATTTTTGGTCACTTAAAATAATTAAACCAGAATTATACCTTTTTGGGTCAATAAAAGAATTACACCAAAATACCCATTTTTGGTCATTGAAAAGAATTAGATCAAGATTAGCATTTTGTTTTAGAAATGTTAAATAGGATAAAAAGTACATTTTTGTTTAGAAGTGTTAATGTGATAAAAAAAAGTACATTTTTGTTTAGAAATGTTTAATATGATTGAAGGAACATTTTTGTTAGGCAATGTTTCTTAGGTTTTAAAAATGTCATTAAAGGGAATAGAATTAGAACATTACATTCTCATGTAATATTGATTTCAATTGGAAGAATAGATTTTATTTGTCAATAACAAGAGTTAAAAACAGAAACTACATTTTTGTTAAATAAAAGTGTTAAGACATTTTTGTCAAATGTAATAGTTGAAAACAAAATTGGCCTTTTTGTCAAGATTAGAACTGTTGAAACCAAAATGAACAATTTTGACAAATTAGGATAGTTGAATTAGAAATATGCATTTTTGTCATTTAAAGGGAATGAAATAAAAATATACATTGGTGATCATTAATAGGGATTAAACAAGAATAGACATTTTTTTCATTTGAATGGTTGCAACAAAAATATACATTTTTGTTCATTAAAAAGAGTAAATAAAACATGAATTTACAAAGTGCATTTTTATTTTACCTTTTAGACATAAAAACATGAATTGAAAACGTGAATTTTTATTTACATTTTAGATGTAAATAAAAACATAGAATTAAAGAGTACATTTATATTTACATTTCAGATATAAATAGAACCATGGATTAAAAAGTGATATTTTTATCGTATTTTTAGATGCGATAAAAGATTAGATTAAAAGTTACATTTCGATTTACATTTTAAATGTAAATAAATGAGTAGATGAAAAACTTGTATTTTTATTGTCATTTAAAAGACAAATAAAAAGAGTAGATTTAAAGCGACGTTTTTATTGACATTTTACGTTCAAATAAAAAGTATGAAATTAAAAGAAGCATTTTTACGGTCATTTTAGAGACAATTAAAAGAATAGTTTTTAATAGTTGCATTTGTAATGTTATTTATATGTAACAAGAAGATTAGAGATATATGTCTGTGATGTTGAAATGTGTGATATGTTAATTATAATGTTTAGTATATTCAAGTTTGAATATTACACTTCTATTTACAAGTTACCCGACTTGTTTATATGATTGGGACGATAATTTTCACACATCGCCCAAGTGCACAAATAATTTATTTTTTGCTTGATGGATGGAACCCCACACGGGTATTGGGATGATATTGGATACACACTAATCCCAATATTTAGTTATCTGTTAATCGATGGATTGACAGTCTGTGATGAGCGTCAGTTATTTACTTTAATGCTCACATAGTTATAGATTCCACTTTGTTCGTCATTTGGATGTTTGATAATTATTCATCATGATGGTTGATTTCATGCAATATATGGATGTTGATTTAGTAACATTCCAATAAAGAATATTCTAGAAAAAGAATATTTTGGAAAAAAAAAATTTTTGAAAAGGAATATTTCAGAAAAAAGAATATATTTTGGAAAATTGTATTTTTATTGAAATGAACCAGTTATCAACTAGAATTAATCATTAAATTTACATTTAAGGAAGTTTTCCAGTTTGTAATATTTAATTGGAAATTAAATTGAATAAATTGGATTTGGGTTTGTCGTGGATAGTGTCTTAAATAACACTGTTCTTAAACCCCGTACGAAAAGAATAAGCTTTTAATGTAGATTATAAAAGTTTTGAATTATATTTAGTAATTGGAATAAGATGAAATGTGAGTTGGGTTTATTGTGAACTGTGTTTTTATGTAACATATGTTCGTTAACCCAACTGACAGTGAAATTATGATTTGGAATTTATAAATCTTTTATTAAGATTTAAATGGGAATTTTCCAAAAGTGAAGTTTCCCAATTTAATATATTAAATTGGAGTTGAGTGGAATTCGAATTAATTATTAACCGAGGTAAGCTTCTGTAGAAGAAGACCGATACTACATATGGAATTTAAGAGGCTTTGCCGTAATTCCATTTATATTATTGGTCGGATGCAGAATTTTATAACGATTATATATTGATTTGATTTCTGTGAAGATTCCGTATTCATTGGAAGATGATTTTGGGGTTACCGTGAACTATGTTTTAAATGACATTAGTTCTTTAACCCAGTTAAAGATAAGATTAATTTCTTAATTTCAGGTAACCATTGATTAATGATTTTCGGTATTTAAAACCAAATTTGAGTTTTGATAAACCTTTAAAGAAAAGATTTAAAGGTAGTTTAAAGAATTTATCTTTGATAGAATAATGCGAATATTTTATTAGAAGAATATTCTGAATTGGAATGTGGCGTTGGATGTGTCTTTATAATACTTGATTTTTATTATTAAAATACGCGAATTATTCGGAAATACCGGGTTTAACCCATTCTGAGTAATTACTACGACGATGAAGAGTCAAAGATGAAGACGGTGATTGAAGACCGACGATTTTCACAACGAATGGACGCGTCGCTACAGAGACCCTTGATGGGAGTAGCTACCTTGAAGGGGCTTCAGTGGTGGCCGTCCGGACTATTGTTGATTGTTCGGATTTAGTTTTCGCTCAGACCCAGAGCATAAGCTAGTAAATGGATGCGTGTCTGACATTGGATTTCGTTCCATATGAATTTAAATCGATTTCTGTTAATGTATGTCTGTTTGGTGGTGGAGGATTTATTCTTTGCTTAACACCCTGGTATATATTAATAGTGATTGATCGCATGGCGTGAATTGTCAATGTGGCACGCCAAGATGCAACTGATCAAGGCTTTTGTTGAAAAGCAGAGCCTTGTGGGATGATCAAAGCATAGCCTATTACGGCATAGCTTTGTGTATATCGTGAATTCGCGAGCCTCGCACCCCGGTATGAGTCAAAAACGGGAGAAGGGGCCGTAGGGAGTGCACACGTTTCTTTCTAGCTAGTGGTAGTGTCTATGCTTAAACTGGCTGGCATTTTACTTATGTGTATGATGGATTTTGAGGCGCCTCGGATTTTTATAGGCCGTTAATGGTCATACTATAGGTTCAAAGGAACCGAGAAATGTGTGTTCAGGCATAACCAATCCATTGCCGATAGGCGGGAACCGGCCCTACCGCTCCAAGGGTTGCCCATAGGTGTGATCCTAAGGCATTTGCTAGAGTGTCTCGAATCGGTGAGGAGCTCCTCTCTAGCCTCGACTCATGATGGAAATCCAATTTCCAATACGACCTTGCGGTTTTGATTGTAGAACTAGTATGGCGACATAGTAGGATGGGGTACTATGCTGTCTATGATTAATACATTATGATTGAAATTGTTTTTGAAATATATATATATATACCCCCATATATATATACACACTAATACACACTAATCTTAAATCCGCTTTTTATCGTATCAAGCATCTTTTGACCATTATATGGTAAAACCCTATCCTCCGGTTTGCGATGCATTGTGTGATGGGACTTGGGTCTTATAATGGTTTCATTTTTCTAAAAAGCATTGCGTTGTTTAACGATTTACTTTATTTTATGCACTGGCAATCCAATGGAGTAAACCCGTTCCGCGTTAGCGGCGTGGTCCTGTGATTAGCATTATTATTAGATAAGTTAAGTTAAGATTTCTCATACCAGTTCCATGACTGACCTGTAGTTTGTTTCACTGGCAAACTCGGGTGCCCATATTTTCCACACGGGCAGACGAGTAGCTTTTTGCAGATATATTTACAGGATCCTGGCTTACAGATGAAGCGGTATTCGGAAAGCTCTGTATCCGTGTATTCCTTCCAGTTGTATATTTTTATTATTTTCCGCGGCTATTGAGATGTAATTTAACTCTGATATTTTTGTATTTCTATTTTTGTAATAAGTATTCATATTCTGTTACATTCTTGTACTCTGATGTAATTGTTGTAATCAACAATTAAATGTTCTTCAGTTTGTGTTCTGATGTGTGTTGTTCTCAAAGCAATCCAGCCTTTCCTTTACTGGGAAGAATGGGTTGTTTCAGTTGGTATTAGAGCATTGGTTTACAGAGCTCGAGAACAAGACACATTAGAACCGAATGAAAGAATTCATTAGAGATTGGGTTAGTAATATCCAATGAGAATAACTCGTTAGAGATGGGATCAGTAGTATCCTAGGACGAGTGTGGAGAGTATTATTTTCTTTAAAAATTAGTGAAAACAAATTTAGTTTTGAAAATTTTATCTTAAAATACGTATTTGAATATATTATTATTTTAATGTGGACAATCGAGTATATAAAGATTTCAAATATACGAGTAATTAACTGATATTCGAAGTTTTAATATACTGGATAGATATAGAATCACACTCTAGTCGCCCGGAGATAATTCTGGTGATGCGGCTGCATCATCAGTATTTATGTTCGAGTCTCGCAAGTGGTATATCTATATAATTCCATTGACTGTATGAGAGCCAACACTTAGTTAGAACACATTGCTGTGATTTGCACTAAAATATGATTTTTGGATATATATAAAAGTTATATATATTTAAAAAGTTAATTACCTAATTGATTGCTGGTTGTGATGTTTGATAATTAGTTTCAATAATTAAAATATTAGAATGATAATTAATTTAACTAACAAAATTGTTGAAACAATAAATAAAAATTTAGTTAAGTTGGTTAATTAAACAACTTTTAGCTACGTTCCTTTTCGAGGACGAAAAGATTTTAAGTGGGGGCGATTGTAACGACCCGGAATTTTGGGGTCAACATAAAATTTTTATTTTAGAAATTTTAATGGATTTTAAATGTTTAAAATAATATATTTTAAATAATAATGACTAAATTTTTTATTTTAATCGAAGTTAAAATATAAGGATTCAATTTAATTATAAAAGGAGTTTAAAACAGCGCTGTAGTTTGAAATTTAGAATTTGAACTATGACTGACTGTACCAGATTCAAAATAAATCAGAATTGAGCGAAACAAGAAATATTTAAATCTGTTTAATTATATCTTTCTAACGAATCTGAAAAACTGAAATTTCACCTTATAATTTGAAAATTATGTCCAGTTTAAATTTTAGAAAAGTCGATGTAGAATTTATATATATTTTAATTAAATATATTGGCCTTGAAAATAGCCATTTTCCAAACGACCTCTGTTTTCAACGAAACCACTTTTGTTGGAATCGGAATGTCAAATTATTGCTAGGTTTCAATTTTCATAATTTTTCGAATTAAAATGTGAGTGTGGCAGAGGAAAATGTGTTTTGTCAGTTTCGGTCAAATTTAATCGACTTGAAAATAGCCATTTTTCAAACAGTCTCAGAATTCGACGAAATTAGTCTTGTTATAACCGTATCATCAAAACAAAACTAGAAATAATTTTTCTATAATTTTTAGAGTCAGTATGTGGCCCCGGTAATTTTAAATGTACGTTTGAATTTAATAGTTAAATGATTTATAATTAATAAAGAAAAACATATCGTAACATCCGAATTGGGTTACGAAACATATTCCATTGTGTCCGGGACGGGGGTTATTAGCTAGGAGCGACATTCGTTGGGTTTGATTCGGAGTTAGTATCAACAAACAACATTTTCTTGAATTAAATAATTAAATAGTATAAAATTAAATAATATACTAGTATAAATACACCATACTATACGAAACCCTAGAAACCATATACGCAGCCGCCTCTTACAATTTCAATGGCCGATTCTTCACAATCTTCCTTCCCCTTGATCTTCTTATCCATTCAGTAAAATTCAAATTTTCAAAAACAAAAATGTTCGTCTACGTGAGCCCTTCCACTTGAACGGCTATGATCGAAAGTTTCAACCTTTGGTGACCGAAACTGGTGCTGAAAGGCGGAGATATTAGAGAGGGATTACGGGCGGAGGACACCACCGAGATGTGTGGAATTTGGGGCGGAGCAAGGTGGCGTTCGGGCGCATGGATTGCCAGTCTCTGATCTCGACATGGGGTCCCGATTGGCGGGCTGTGGTGAGGGGTTTAGTCGAGCAAATGGGTTCTTCGTTGTACAGAGAACGGTGAAGAAGATGGCCTTATTTCTTTAACAAGGGGTTAAGGAAAAATCAAGGTCTAGTTGATAAATAAATTATTTAATTAATCGTTGATGTTTAAATGACCATAATAATATCAACGATGGGATATGTATCGTACACTGATTCGAACGTTTCGTTCAGTTTCTGCCAAAATCTACATATAACTCTATATATTGAATTTGAACGCGCATTTCAAATTACCGGGGTCACATACGAACTCTATAAATCCCAAAAAAAATATTATCTACCTTCGTATTGACGATACGGTCCTAACAAAACTTGTTTCATCGAATTCCGAGACCGTTACAAAAATGGCCATTTTCCAGTCGATTAAAAATAACTGAAACTGGTCAAACGCGTTTTTCTTTGCACGCTCACATATTGATTCTAAAAATTATGAAATTTGGAATCTAGCAACAATTTGACGTCACAGACCCAACAAAAGTGGTTTCGTCGAAATCCGAGGTCGTTTGTAAAATTCCCATTTTTAAGGGCCTGAATTCCATAGCGACTATTCAGAATTTTCAACTGGACATATCTTTTGATCCCCGCTATGAAATTTTGATTTTTCGGATTCGTTGGAAAGATAGTCACAATTAGATCCCATTATTTTTGGTTTCACTAAAATCCGGATTGTTTTGCACCCGGTACATTCAATTGAAGTTTGAAATGGAATTATCGAACTACCGCGCCATTTTCAATTCTATTTATAATTATATATAATTATTCATATTCTAACGACGACGTATATAATATATACGTTCTAATCTATTCAAAATAAATTTTCCGTCGATATTATTTAAAACAATTCATTTTGAATGTTCAAACTTCGCTAAAATTGCCAAAATAAAAATTTTAAACTGGCACAGATTTTCGGGTTGTTACAATCTCCCCCACTTAAAACTTTTCGTCCCCGAAAAGGAACAAAGCCGAAAGTGGTTTGATCAATCAACACTACGTTCGATATGGCTTTCATTCTCCAACTTTTCAGTTTCTGAGAATTTTCAAATTCTTCAAAAATTTGGCTAACACCAGGAATTTTCGATAAATTTCGCCATAACCTCCCCTGCACCGGGAGCCACGGGAAAATCCCGAAATTGCCATATAGGCCTTCTGGTCTCAAAAAGAAAAAGAAAACGCCAAGCGGCTAGCCAGTAGGCTCATAAAATCATCAGCACCCAAACAAAACAGTAAATTATATAGTAAACATGTACCTATTTGTCCGGCAACAAATTTTATTCTTCGGCTCTAGCCTCCTTGCTATGACCTGTTTAATGTAAGTACATGTATATGCTAGCAAACGTGACCAATTTCAATACAATTCAATATTTGGTTCAATTAGGCTAAATAGTTCAAAATTATCAAACAAATAAATAAACAACACAAACATCAATCAATTAGTGAATTAAAGTTTCAAATTCATAATTTTGATACATATATACAAAAATCATGTTTTTGATGCCAATTCACAACAATGTATTCTAACTATATTAGTTTTGGTTCTCACACCAGCCTAATGGAAATATATAGAAATCACACCTTCGAAACACGAACACAAATTCTGATGATGATATATCAATCATCCGAACCATCTCCGGGTGTCTAGGATGTGATTCTATATCTATCCAATATATTAAAACTTCGAATATACGTTCATGACGCGTATACGCGAAATCTTTATATACTCGATTGTCCATATTCAAAATAAATAAATATTCAAATACGTATAAAGCGATTTAAATTTTAAAACAAAATTGTTTTCATTTAAAAAAATATACTCTTCACACTCGTTCTAGGATACTACTGACCCTATCTCTAACGAGTCATTCTAATTGGATATTACTAATCCAATATCTGATGAATTCTTTCGTATGGTTCTAATGTGTCTTGTTCTCGAGCTCTGTAAACCAAAGCTCTGATACCACTGTAAGGACCTGTAACTTCCCCATGAAGGGAAGCGCGGATACTTTGAGAACAACACACAAAAGGACGCAGAAGGAAGAACATTTCATTGTATATTACAACAATCCCATCAGATACAAGAATATACAGAGTATAAATGAATAAATTACATTCGATAATTATCAGAGATTACAATAAATTACATAGCAGCGGAAAAATAAACAAAACACAACTGAAAGTGATACACAGATACAAAGCTTTCCGAGCATTGTTCCAGCTGTAAATCAGGATCCTGTGAATATGAATATGCAAAACCAAAACTACTAGCTGCCCGTGTGAAAATAGGGGCACCCAGAGTTTAGGTTAAAACAATAAACTCCAGGTCAGTCATGTGACTGGTGTGAGAACTAAAATAGTTATTAATCTCTATTTTAAAGTTTGGTAAATCAAGGGACCACACCGTATAACACGGACCGGGTTTCCTCCCAAGAATACCAGTGCATAGAACAAACAGCGCAATGCTAAATAAAGAAAAATGAAGCTGTTATAAGACCCACGTCCCATCACACAATGCAACGCAAGTCGGAGGATAGGGTTTTTACCTTATAACAGCCAAAGCATGCTTGATACGTTAAAAACACATTATTTGATACTATTATAAGTGTATAGTGTCAAAACAATTTCAATCATAAATACCAATCATAGGCGGAATGAATGACCCATACCACTATGTCGCCGTACTAGGTTCTACAAATAAAACCGAATTATCACGTATTGGAAATTGGATTCCATCATGAGTCGAGGCAAGGGGCAAGCTCCTCTCCGCGTTCGAGACACTCTAGCAAATGTCCCAGGACCCCACTTTGATCCTTGGAATCGACTGGGCCGGTCCTCTCTTACTTTTGAGGATTGGCAATTCCTGAACACACATTTCCCGGTCCTTACAGACCTATATCCGAGGCGCCTCGCATTCCAACAACCACACAAGTGAAAAGTATATAATTGTCAGGGCTGGTAGGTCACTGACACCACCCTAGCTAGAAAGAAACGTCGTGCTCTCCCAGCGGTCCGTCTCCCGTTTTTGACTCATACCGAGATGTGAGGCTCGCGAATTCACGTTATACACAAAGCTACGCCACACAGGCCGTGCTTTGATCATCAACCACAAGACTTTGCTTTTCAACAGAGCCCTGATCCATAGCCACTTACGCGTGCCACAATGGCAATTCACTCCATGTGACTGATGTCCATCGATATACAACCTCTGAGCTCGTACGTCTCAGAGAAGGGCGTTAAGCAAGAGAATAAATTCTCCGCCGCCAAACAGATGTATATTTAATAGAGATCAATCAACACAGAATAAAATCCAATGTCAGACACACAATCCATTTACAAGTTCGTTCTGTGTCTGAACGAAACCGGAGGCACTTTCCTCGCATATCCATCCATCTCCAAGTACGTCTGGACGATCACCAACTGTTTCCCTCATCTCGAGTGTACAACCCAATCAAGATCATCAGTAATCACCCAAACGATGTGAAGACTTCCGGGCTTCAACCACCGTCTTCATCTTCGACATCTCGTCGAATCGGTTATTCAGAATGGGTATAAACCCGGCCTTTCTGAATAACCCACGTATATGATAAACAAATGTTACACAAACACAACAAACACCTCATTCCAATTCAGAATATTCTTTTATTCACAAAATCACATTCTTAGGGAAATGTTCCCATTAATTTTATCCAAGATAAATTCTTCTAAATTTATTCTTTAATCTTCCTTTGGATATCATTTCAAACTAGTCGGGATTAGCGAACCACACCGAAGTAATTATTTATTTTATTTTATTTCCCAATCCCAACCTATATATCCCATGGAGCAAAACTGGCAATACCCCATACCTAACACCACGGTGTTATCGGTAAAATTAATTACCATTTCACGCTCAAATCTAATTAAAGATTTAACTATCGCTTTGGAGGAAAACTGGTGGTACTCCATTCTCGATCACCTTTCAGATTTGATAATTTAAATTATCAATTCACATTTCAATCTAATTAAAGATTCATTAAAACTCCACTTAGTTTTAATCTTTTCAAAAATCAATATCCTGTCTTTAACTGGGTTAAAGAACCAATGTCATCTAAAACACGATTCACGACAAACCCAAATCATATTTGATATTAAATACAAGGCTCTGAATAGAAAATATATCAGGTTATATTCAATATCAAATTCTGAAACCAACATATATCATATTGGAAATAACGATATAAAATATATCTTTCAAATTCCCGTAACAATATCTGTATAGTCACGAAATCCAACATCGAAATATTCCGAAGATAATTTCGATTCAACTCCAGTCCAATCCACGTATTGGGAATATTGATTATTTTTAAAATCACTTTCAAATTCAATTTATTTATTTAAAAAATAGATTGATTTTAATTCTATTTCAAAACTAGTGCATTTCGATAAAAATCTATTTTTTTCTTTCTAATATGGAATTTTTCATCCCAGTTCTTTCCAATTCACATATTATGATTTTACACAAACTATCAATATTTTTACTAATTTTATCAAGGCCCGTACAGTCGATTTCCATCAACGGCCATCGAACTGCACTTACAACGACCTTTTCCAAATTTGATTTGGACATAATTCCAAATCCAACCGTTAGATTTCAAATTTCTAATATTCATTGGAAAGCTCTTTTCGGTACGAACCCAACGGTCCCGGTTTTAGGAGAATCCGACGGTCGGATCTCCCGCAACGTCAATTCGAAGTCAATGGTCGAAATTCGCGAACTGCCACGGCGCGACGCGTTCTATTCAGGCCATTATATATATAATATATATATTATATATATTTTGTCGATTTCCTTTTTAAAACGAATTTTATAAATAGTTCTAAATTCGTTTCAAAAACAATTTCAACTTCATCTTCAATCTCAAATCGATTTGATTTCAATTCAATTCAAATTCATTTCAATTTTATTTAATTCGAATTCAAATTCGTTTCAATTAAATTCGAATTCTTAGTCGTTTAAATTCAATTGTAACGACCCAGATTTTTGAATAATTTAAATATTTAATATTGTTTTAAATATTTAGTTGATAATATAAATGATATTTTATATTGAATTATCAATTTAATATGGCCGTTTATATTTGCGTTCGAATTTAAATTTCAATATCAGTTCCGTTGAGTTCAGAATAGCGTTATAATCTGGTATCGTCGGTCGTCACGGTTGAATAGTGATTCGGGATTACTAGTTAAGGACCGCAAGATATTTTAGTAATAAAAAAAAAAAAAAAATCAATCAAATCATTTTCAAAGCCTATACTTTCATTTCAGCCGACCTATCTTCATTTACATCGCAGACTAAAATTTTCTCGAGCACAAAATTTTGTTTCCACCTTCAGAGCAAAGAAAAACAGTAAATTAATGGCCTCGTACCCCCTGTCTGCTATCGCACACCTATATAATCGGTCCTCATTTACTCTTTTCTCCATCGCACGATAGCCATTTAAGTTTCCCCCTTTCAATTCTTTTTCAGTAATAAAAATCGAAATCTATATAAAATAAAATAAGAGAATGGAATTCAAAGTCGATTTCGAATCCGTGTACTTGGAAGAACTCGCGTGTGATGCTCGGTGAGAGGCTCGAACTCGAACCTGTCGATGTCAGGAGTGCGTTTTGGGGTTCGAAGTGAGGTGCGATGGTTCATAGCTCGACGAAGGAGTGGAGTAGCTTGACTTTCTGATAGGGAAACCGCGACTTCACGAGTTGAAATGGTCTGAGCGGATTCCGATTTAAGGGGAAATCATGAGGAGCGATTAACAGTGAAGGACGGGGTCCGACTGTTTTGTTCGATGCTTGAGACAGGCAGCGTGGGAGCAAGTACAGGGCAAGGTGAAGTCCCGGTGGACATCGCAGTGATGATTAGTGGCGAGATAATCATGACTGCGGTGTTCGATTTTGTCAAGGGTCACACGATTTGTTGTGTACCAACGTTAAGGTATTTACGAGGACAAATGCAAGAGCAAAAGGGTGTGGAGTTGAAACTGGCTTTGGTCATGGTGAAGTTGCTGATGTCAGAGGGCGAAATTGTGAATGAAGAATGGAAGAGAGCAGTATTCTGGAAATGGGATTAAGGTATATTTCATTGGTTAAATTTTTATTTTTTTTATTTTAAGGAGAATATATTTATATAAATGAGTAATCGATTAAAACAAATTAGTTATATAATTGGTAATGGATTAAATATATAGAAATAAAAATTGTAGACAAATCATTTAAGTAAAAATGTAGGGTTAAATTAGAATTTATTTACACATAGAAAATTTATTAAATTAAATTAGTCTAGTTCAATAACTGCAATATATTTACATTCTTTACATTGGAAACAGAGGTATGGAGATATCGTGAAACCTATACGATAAGCTTAAATGGGGTACTCGACAAACTAAATCACGGTGAGTAAATCTCACTCACCTTTAGAATTATTTTTATTTCATTAAAAATAATTGTTTGTTGCTTGTGTGAATGCTTTCTGGTTGTTTTATATATATTAGTTATTTAGGCTATATATATATATTGGGTTGATTGATTGGTTGGATTCCCGCAGTCTCATTAGCGGATGCCCGCAGTTTCATAGCGGATGATTACCCTATACGCCCCACGCTATGATTAGTGGATGACCTTCTATACCGCGATATTCTGCCACGAAGCAGAATTGGTATTATTTATGTGCTAACATATGTGGATGCAGGAAAACAGGTTGGAGGAATCCAACTGGATTCCTCAAAAATATATTATCTATTTGTTTGTTTGTTCTGTTTGATTTCATATTCATATATGATGTGTTAAAATCAAATGATTGGAAATTGATTGATTTGGTTGTTTAAACTATCACTGGGCCGAAGTGTAAATTTATATAAATATCGTAAAAGGATATTTGAAATTTAAAAAGGAAAAATTCTATTTTTAAATAGAATTTGAATTTTTATTGAATTAAAATATAAACTTGTTTTTGAAAAATAAAACAAGTAGTTCTTTATAAACGAAGTTTATAAATAGTTCTTTTATAACGAAGTTATAAATGAAGTGAAAAGAATTATCACTTGATAATTCAGAAATAGAAATACAAGTGTGAAATTGAAATTTGAAATGAAATTTCAAAATAGGATGTGAAATGAAATTTTTAAATATATAACTCAAATGAAATTCGAGTATAACATTTGAATTTTAAAAGGGAGTTTAAATATTTGAATTTTAAGAGGAGATTGAATATTAGAAATTCAAATAGAAGTTCAAATAGAACTTGAATAAATAGAATTTGAATTCAAGGAATTAAAATAAAACTTGAATTCAAAGGAATTCGAATAAAGAAATTTGAATAGAGATTTGAATGTAGAATTTCAAAATAGAATTTGAAATATAGAATTTCAAAGAAAAATTGAATAGAATTTGAAATATAGTATTTCAAAGAAGAATTCAAATGTGAAATTTGAATAGAGATTTGAATTGGAATTCAAATATGAAAAATTGAATAGGAATTTGAATGGAAATTCGAGTATTGAATTTTGAACATGGAATTTGAATAAAGAAATTCGAATAGAAATTTGGATATGAGATTTCAAAATAGAATTTGAAATAAACCTTGAAATAGGATTTTCAAAGTAGAATTTGAAATAGAATTTCAAATAGGATTTCAAAATAGGAAATCCAAATGGTTTTGAAATGGAATTTGAATTCAAGGAAATTCAAATGAATTTGAGTGAAGAAATTCAAATGGTGTTGAAAATGAATTTGAATATTAGAATTCAAATGGGGTTGGAAATGAATTTGGATATTAGAATTCAAAAGGGAAATGGAAAATGCAATTTGAATATAAGAGATTCAAATTGAATTCAAATAGGATTTGATCTATGGGATTTGAATATGAAATTCAAATGGAATTTTAAACTATGGAATTTTGTATCTAGAATTTAAAAAGGAGTTTGAATATTTGAATTTCAATAGAATTCAAATATAGAAATCGGAATATAGAAGTTCCAATGGAATTTAAATATAGAGTTTGAACAAGAGAATTCAAATGAATCCAAGTATTGAATTTGAATATAGGGAATTCAAATAGAAATTTAAGTATTGAATTTGAATATCAAATAGAAAAGGGATTGAAACTTTGAACATGGAATTCAAAGTGAGATTGGAATTTGAATCAAGGAATTCAAATAGAATTAAATGGAGTCGAATTCATTTTAAAGAAGTTTCGAAGTTTAAAAAGTTTATAAATATAATTAAAACGAACTCGCCGCAGCGCTGCAGTTCGTAAAATAGCGATTCGAACTTCAATTGAATATATAGAACGCAATTGAAGTCGGAATTCTTCGAAATAAGAAACGTCAGGACCAGTTTAATAATAGTTTTCTAATGAAGGAGAAAAATCTGGATTTCGTCGTATAGATTTTGAGTTATGTCAAAATCAAATTTTCAGAAAAGCAGCGCCAGAATCGTTTAAAACCATAACGGTTTATTTAATTTTTTTTAAAGGATTTTAAGCAAATAAAATCCGAATTTCTATTTAGAAAAATCCAGATTTGAGTTATAAAACATATGTGAACTCCAGTGGAGAAATGAGTTGATTTCTGAAACAGAAATCAGATTTTTGGTTTATTGAATAGAGTTAACTAATTCGAATAGTAATTAGTTAATGAGATTTCGAATTAATATTGGGCTTTGAATAAGTGAATTTGATTTGAAAATTTATATTCGAAATCAAAAAGGAAACTAGAATTGAAATTGAAATTCAATTTGGTTGTGAGCAAGTTAAACATTTTATTTGAACATGTTATGTTCAACAAAGAAGTGAAATAGGCAAAATGGCCGATTTAAAGAATAAATGGGCGAAGCTGAATTCAAACGATTAGATGGTATTGAATTGAATTGAAAACAGGTAAACAGGTTTAGACAGGTATGGGATGAGGTATATGAAGTTTATAAATGTAATGCCCGACAAAAAGGTACATGTTTAATTCATATATGAGGTTTTATGCGCCGTATCGGCAAGCCGCTTGGCTTTCTCTTTTTCTTTTTGAGATTGGAAGATACCGGGATGCTATTTGAAATTTCCCGATGCTCCCGATACAGGGGAGGTTATGGCGAATTTTTCCGGGAATTTAAGGAGTTAGAATATTTTTAAGAAATTTGACAATTAGAAATCTATATATCGATATATAGAATTCGATAAGGAAACGAAATCAAAAATAGCGAAAAGGGCCAATATGATTATTGAAAATATTTGGTTAACAAATATCGATAGAGGAAATGGAGAAGTGATTTAATTAATGAAATATTAATTAAAGAGCCCAGTGATTTGTTTGAGATGTTGATTGAACACTTGTTTTTATTCGATAGTTAAATCACAGACTATCGAAGTTTTTGACCATCGTTGTCAATATGGAGAGACCGGTTGGATTATTATCCAAAGAACCACTCCGTATCGGCATAAGCGTTGCGAACCAAGTATGCTGAATATATTGAAGACGGAGTAAAGTGCAAGGGCTTTTTTCTATTTATAGAAATTGTGCCTTCGGTTTCGTTCAATCCCAGAACGAACGTATATGGACGAATGTCTGACAGAGTATTTCCAATGATCAAATGGGTTGGTCTGTATGAATATATATGGTTGCAACGGATTTATCCCTTAGCATAATATCCAGAATATTTGTGCTAATCAATTAGTGATTAACGGATCTGATGATGTGGCATTCAAAGTGATTGTGCTATCAATGAATGGTAAGTATTCGTAGCCTCAGGCCTCAACAACCGGGAAAGGACAAAAATCGGGCAGGCAGCATGGCTATGTGGGTCGCACCCATTAGGGTGTATAATCACCTATCTAGAGAAATTCCTTTTGTTTCTTAATCTATCGATTCTGCCCATTCGGGAACGGTGGTTTGAGTCCAACCGTTGGTGGTATACATTCGATACACTCAAGCGAAATGAGTGGTCGGTCATGTGTGGGCCGGGTTGCAAGACGTTCTTGTTGAACCCAGGTGTATTTGCCTCTAGAGATACATCATCGGAAGGTGGTCCCATACCTTGTCATGTTGGAAATCCAATCTCCAATAAGCGCCATGCGGGTTTTGATTTTATACTATATATGTGGAGCGTGAGATGCAAGCGTTCTGCTATTTGGTTATTTAATTGATGTAGACATTACTATAATATCACTGGATTTGATATCAAAGTGGTTTTGGGTTATAGTAAGGTAAAAACCGTCCATGTTTATGTGTGGGCTGGTCTTACTATTATCTTTTCTTTCGAAAAGGATTTTGAAAGTTAAACAAGTGGTTGGAGTTTACTCACACCAGTCCCATGACTGACCCAGAGTTTATTTTGTTTTGTTTTCCCTAAACTCTTGGGTGCCCAAATTTGTACGGGCAGTCAAGTGTTTCAGGCTTTTACAGATACACTTGGAGGAGCTTGAAGCAGGAGGCTTCAACGTTAGTTATTTAGAGTTACTTCCGCTGGATCTAATGTTATGTGTACTCTGATGATGGTATGTATATATGTACAAAACAGATTTGTATTTCAAAGCTTATGTTATATAACATATTTTTCTTCGTTCCGCTGTGAGTTGTGATCTTCGTTTTTCTTCTATTCTAATATTTCTTTCTTTCTATTTCTCACCCTCTAACTTCTTTCTAATAATGAGTCGTATTTCTGTGTTATTTGAATTGGACGTGTGGTGTTTTTAGTCAACTCAGATAGCTCGGATTTGCGGTTCACTACAGTGGTATCAGAGCTTAGGTTGAGCGAACACCTAGGCTTGTGTGACATGTGCTCATTAGAGATAGAGTCAGTAGTGCTCTAGAATGAGTTGAGTATATATACGAGAGAGCGTATTTGTTATTTGATATAAAAATTGTTTATATTGTGTTGGCTAGTCTGTTGAGTGGTTTATGAATTCTGATCGAATAGTGGGACGCCACAAAGTCGATAGGAATTTCTAAACACTTGAACAGGAGATTGAACACGATATTGTTTAAAATGGGTAAATGAAATAATTTTACCCAAAATTTCTATTTTGATATAGAAAGAATAATTTTCTAGAATTATTATTATATGGATGTGTTGGATGTTGATTTTATAATCAAATGAGATTATAAATTAGAATGGTTATTTTATATACAAATGAGATGAATTAGAATTAAATTCAAACCAGAATTGAGAATTCAAAATCCTGGGAAATTGAAAAATATTTTTCAAAATATATTAAAGTGATATAGCTTGTTTTAGAAGAAGTTGAAAGAAAATCATTTTAGATGGATTTTGAAATAATAAGGCACTAAACTCACTTCAGTCGCTGGGAAATAATTCTGATGATGATTGCAACATCATCAGTGTTCATTTCCGAGTTTCTAAGTGATGAATTGCTACCTTAGAAAAAGTTTTGTTGGAAATTTGTTTGAGGGAAACATGTTGTTTTGGGAAGAATTCAAATGTTTTGAATTTGAAATGAAAATAAATATATGTATATATTTATGGGATTTCAAAAGAATTTGAAATGATAACCCTGGGATTTGGATTCTGGAATTAAAATTTAACTGAAGCAAGTTAAATGGTTCAGGGTGAATTAAATTGACTAGAATCAATTTGAAATAAATTGAAATGAATATGAATTAGAATGCATATGAATGAAAACCAAAAGTTTTGGTTGAAATTAAAGTCATAGAAATATGAGGAGTTGAGTTTCAACATAAAGAAGTTGTGAAAAGTAATGAGGTTTGTACCATGTTTCCTACCTTAGCAATTTCGAGGACGAAATTATTTTAAGGGGGAAAGAATGTAACGACCCAGATTTTTGAATAATTTAAATATTTAATATTGTTTTAAATATTTAGTTGATAATATAAATGATATTTTATATTGAATTATCAATTTAATATGGCCGTTTATATTTGCGTTCGAATTTAAATTTCAATATCAGTTCCGTTGAGTTCAGAATAGCGTTATAATCTGGTATCGTCGGTCGTCACGGTTGAATAGTGATTCGGGATTACTAGTTAAGGACCGCAAGATATTTTAGTAATAAAAAAAAAAAAAAAAATCAATCAAATCATTTTCAAAGCCTATACTTTCATTTCAGCCGACCTATCTTCATTTACATCGCAGACTAAAATTTTCTCGAGCACAAAATTTTGTTTCCACCTTCAGAGCAAAGAAAAACAGTAAATTAATGGCCTCGTACCCCCTGTCTGCTATCGCACACCTATATAATCGGTCCTCATTTACTCTTTTCTCCATCGCACGATAGCCATTTAAGTTTCCCCCTTTCAATTCTTTTTCAGTAATAAAAATCGAAATCTATATAAAATAAAATAAGAGAATGGAATTCAAAGTCGATTTCGAATCCGTGTACTTGGAAGAACTCGCGTGTGATGCTCGGTGAGAGGCTCGAACTCGAACCTGTCGATGTCAGGAGTGCGTTTTGGGGTTCGAAGTGAGGTGCGATGGTTCATAGCTCGACGAAGGAGTGGAGTAGCTTGACTTTCTGATAGGGAAACCGCGACTTCACGAGTTGAAATGGTCTGAGCGGATTCCGATTTAAGGGGAAATCATGAGGAGCGATTAACAGTGAAGGACGGGGTCCGACTGTTTTGTTCGATGCTTGAGACAGGCAGCGTGGGAGCAAGTACAGGGCAAGGTGAAGTCCCGGTGGACATCGCAGTGATGATTAGTGGCGAGATAATCATGACTGCGGTGTTCGATTTTGTCAAGGGTCACACGATTTGTTGTGTACCAACGTTAAGGTATTTACGAGGACAAATGCAAGAGCAAAAGGGTGTGGAGTTGAAACTGGCTTTGGTCATGGTGAAGTTGCTGATGTCAGAGGGCGAAATTGTGAATGAAGAATGGAAGAGAGCAGTATTCTGGAAATGGGATTAAGGTATATTTCATTGGTTAAATTTTTTTTTTTTTTATTTTAAGGAGAATATATTTATATAAATGAGTAATCGATTAAAACAAATTAGTTATATAATTGGTAATGGATTAAATATATAGAAATAAAAATTGTAGACAAATCATTTAAGTAAAAATGTAGGGTTAAATTAGAATTTATTTACACATAGAAAATTTATTAAATTAAATTAGTCTAGTTCAATAACTGCAATATATTTACATTCTTTACATTGGAAACAGAGGTATGGAGATATCGTGAAACCTATACGATAAGCTTAAATGGGGTACTCGACAAACTAAATCACGGTGAGTAAATCTCACTCACCTTTAGAATTATTTTTATTTCATTAAAAATAATTGTTTGTTGCTTGTGTGAATGCTTTCTGGTTGTTTTATATATATTAGTTATTTAGGCTATATATATATATTGGGTTGATTGATTGGTTGGATTCCCGCAGTCTCATTAGCGGATGCCCGCAGTTTCATAGCGGATGATTACCCTATACGCCCCACGCTATGATTAGTGGATGACCTTCTATACCGCGATATTCTGCCACGAAGCAGAATTGGTATTATTTATGTGCTAACATATGTGGATGCAGGAAAACAGGTTGGAGGAATCCAACTGGATTCCTCAAAAATATATTATCTATTTGTTTGTTTGTTCTGTTTGATTTCATATTCATATATGATGTGTTAAAATCAAATGATTGGAAATTGATTGATTTGGTTGTTTAAACTATCACTGGGCCGAAGTGTAAATTTATATAAATATCGTAAAAGGATATTTGAAATTTAAAAAGGAAAAATTCTATTTTTAAATAGAATTTGAATTTTTATTGAATTAAAATATAAACTTGTTTTTGAAAAATAAAACAAGTAGTTCTTTATAAACGAAGTTTATAAATAGTTCTTTTATAACGAAGTTATAAATGAAGTGAAAAGAATTATCACTTGATAATTCAGAAATAGAAATACAAGTGTGAAATTGAAATTTGAAATGAAATTTCAAAATAGGATGTGAAATGAAATTTTTAAATATATAACTCAAATGAAATTCGAGTATAACATTTGAATTTTAAAAGGGAGTTTAAATATTTGAATTTTAAGAGGAGATTGAATATTAGAAATTCAAATAGAAGTTCAAATAGAACTTGAATAAATAGAATTTGAATTCAAGGAATTAAAATAAAACTTGAATTCAAAGGAATTCGAATAAAGAAATTTGAATAGAGATTTGAATGTAGAATTTCAAAATAGAATTTGAAATATAGAATTTCAAAGAAAAATTGAATAGAATTTGAAATATAGTATTTCAAAGAAGAATTCAAATGTGAAATTTGAATAGAGATTTGAATTGGAATTCAAATATGAAAAATTGAATAGGAATTTGAATGGAAATTCGAGTATTGAATTTTGAACATGGAATTTGAATAAAGAAATTCGAATAGAAATTTGGATATGAGATTTCAAAATAGAATTTGAAATAAACCTTGAAATAGGATTTTCAAAGTAGAATTTGAAATAGAATTTCAAATAGGATTTCAAAATAGGAAATCCAAATGGTTTTGAAATGGAATTTGAATTCAAGGAAATTCAAATGAATTTGAGTGAAGAAATTCAAATGGTGTTGAAAATGAATTTGAATATTAGAATTCAAATGGGGTTGGAAATGAATTTGGATATTAGAATTCAAAAGGGAAATGGAAAATGCAATTTGAATATAAGAGATTCAAATTGAATTCAAATAGGATTTGATCTATGGGATTTGAATATGAAATTCAAATGGAATTTTAAACTATGGAATTTTGTATCTAGAATTTAAAAAGGAGTTTGAATATTTGAATTTCAATAGAATTCAAATATAGAAATCGGAATATAGAAGTTCCAATGGAATTTAAATATAGAGTTTGAACAAGAGAATTCAAATGAATCCAAGTATTGAATTTGAATATAGGGAATTCAAATAGAAATTTAAGTATTGAATTTGAATATCAAATAGAAAAGGGATTGAAACTTTGAACATGGAATTCAAAGTGAGATTGGAATTTGAATCAAGGAATTCAAATAGAATTAAATGGAGTCGAATTCATTTTAAAGAAGTTTCGAAGTTTAAAAAGTTTATAAATATAATTAAAACGAACTCGCCGCAGCGCTGCAGTTCGTAAAATAGCGATTCGAACTTCAATTGAATATATAGAACGCAATTGAAGTCGGAATTCTTCGAAATAAGAAACGTCAGGACCAGTTTAATAATAGTTTTCTAATGAAGGAGAAAAATCTGGATTTCGTCGTATAGATTTTGAGTTATGTCAAAATCAAATTTTCAGAAAAGCAGCGCCAGAATCGTTTAAAACCATAACGGTTTATTTAATTTTTTTTAAAGGATTTTAAGCAAATAAAATCCGAATTTCTATTTAGAAAAATCCAGATTTGAGTTATAAAACATATGTGAACTCCAGTGGAGAAATGAGTTGATTTCTGAAACAGAAATCAGATTTTTGGTTTATTGAATAGAGTTAACTAATTCGAATAGTAATTAGTTAATGAGATTTCGAATTAATATTGGGCTTTGAATAAGTGAATTTGATTTGAAAATTTATATTCGAAATCAAAAAGGAAACTAGAATTGAAATTGAAATTCAATTTGGTTGTGAGCAAGTTAAACATTTTATTTGAACATGTTATGTTCAACAAAGAAGTGAAATAGGCAAAATGGCCGATTTAAAGAATAAATGGGCGAAGCTGAATTCAAACGATTAGATGGTATTGAATTGAATTGAAAACAGGTAAACAGGTTTAGACAGGTATGGGATGAGGTATATGAAGTTTATAAATGTAATGCCCGACAAAAAGGTACATGTTTAATTCATATATGAGGTTTTATGCGCCGTATCGGCAAGCCGCTTGGCTTTCTCTTTTTCTTTTTGAGATTGGAAGATACCGGGATGCTATTTGAAATTTCCCGATGCTCCCGATACAGGGGAGGTTATGGCGAATTTTTCCGGGAATTTAAGGAGTTAGAATATTTTTAAGAAATTTGACAATTAGAAATCTATATATCGATATATAGAATTCGATAAGGAAACGAAATCAAAAATAGCGAAAAGGGCCAATATGATTATTGAAAATATTTGGTTAACAAATATCGATAGAGGAAATGGAGAAGTGATTTAATTAATGAAATATTAATTAAAGAGCCCAGTGATTTGTTTGAGATGTTGATTGAACACTTGTTTTTATTCGATAGTTAAATCACAGACTATCGAAGTTTTTGACCATCGTTGTCAATATGGAGAGACCGGTTGGATTATTATCCAAAGAACCACTCCGTATCGGCATAAGCGTTGCGAACCAAGTATGCTGAATATATTGAAGACGGAGTAAAGTGCAAGGGCTTTTTTCTATTTATAGAAATTGTGCCTTCGGTTTCGTTCAATCCCAGAACGAACGTATATGGACGAATGTCTGACAGAGTATTTCCAATGATCAAATGGGTTGGTCTGTATGAATATATATGGTTGCAACGGATTTATCCCTTAGCATAATATCCAGAATATTTGTGCTAATCAATTAGTGATTAACGGATCTGATGATGTGGCATTCAAAGTGATTGTGCTATCAATGAATGGTAAGTATTCGTAGCCTCAGGCCTCAACAACCGGGAAAGGACAAAAATCGGGCAGGCAGCATGGCTATGTGGGTCGCACCCATTAGGGTGTATAATCACCTATCTAGAGAAATTCCTTTTGTTTCTTAATCTATCGATTCTGCCCATTCGGGAACGGTGGTTTGAGTCCAACCGTTGGTGGTATACATTCGATACACTCAAGCGAAATGAGTGGTCGGTCATGTGTGGGCCGGGTTGCAAGACGTTCTTGTTGAACCCAGGTGTATTTGCCTCTAGAGATACATCATCGGAAGGTGGTCCCATACCTTGTCATGTTGGAAATCCAATCTCCAATAAGCGCCATGCGGGTTTTGATTTTATACTATATATGTGGAGCGTGAGATGCAAGCGTTCTGCTATTTGGTTATTTAATTGATGTAGACATTACTATAATATCACTGGATTTGATATCAAAGTGGTTTTGGGTTATAGTAAGGTAAAAACCGTCCATGTTTATGTGTGGGCTGGTCTTACTATTATCTTTTCTTTCGAAAAGGATTTTGAAAGTTAAACAAGTGGTTGGAGTTTACTCACACCAGTCCCATGACTGACCCAGAGTTTATTTTGTTTTGTTTTCCCTAAACTCTTGGGTGCCCAAATTTGTACGGGCAGTCAAGTGTTTCAGGCTTTTACAGATACACTTGGAGGAGCTTGAAGCAGGAGGCTTCAACGTTAGTTATTTAGAGTTACTTCCGCTGGATCTAATGTTATGTGTACTCTGATGATGGTATGTATATATGTACAAAACAGATTTGTATTTCAAAGCTTATGTTATATAACATATTTTTCTTCGTTCCGCTGTGAGTTGTGATCTTCGTTTTTCTTCTATTCTAATATTTCTTTCTTTCTATTTCTCACCCTCTAACTTCTTTCTAATAATGAGTCGTATTTCTGTGTTATTTGAATTGGACGTGTGGTGTTTTTAGTCAACTCAGATAGCTCGGATTTGCGGTTCACTACATCAATTCAATTTGAATTTACATTCTATTTAATTCAATTCGAATTCATTTCAAATTGATTTCAATTCAATTTCAGTTCGTTTTAAATTTTATTCAAAACGATCTCAATTCGTTTTTAATTCAATTTAATTCAATTTGAATTCATTTCTATTTAATTCGAATTCAAATTCACTTTCTATTCAATTCGAATCGAATTCATTTTCTATTCGACTCAAATTCATTTCAAATTGATTCAATAAAATTTCGATTTGAATTTTTATCTAATTTAATTTGAATTTCATTTCAAATATTAAATTTTGAAATCACTTTTCAATATTCATTGTAAAACGAATAAAATCGATATAAATATCATTCACGTCAAAATAGCTCAACTATCATCAACATGGCTTTATATATTTCAAAAACTTCTTTATTCTATTCAACAAATGAATATTTATTCTATTCGACACCTGAATCTATATTACTTTCAACACACGACTAATCTCAACACATGAGTATTGTCAACACATCACCATTTTTGTTATGTAAAATATTTTATAAAACTATGGTATCTATCGTGTGATTTTAATTAGACTCCACCGAGAAGTAGATTCTAATTGTAAATATGATAAAGATGTAATTTTTAATATTTAAAATATTTTACTCAACACACGAATATTTTCAACACATGAACATCGTCAACACATGACTATTTTTATATTCAACACATGAATTTTCTTTTATAACATTCATTATTTTCCTGATTGGAATGAGGCCCAATCTATCACCATATAATGTTAATTATATGGATTCCACACAACACATGTATATAATAGCAATGATAAACAATCACTCATCATCCAAGGTGCACCACACAACTGCATAAGCATCAAATATAAATAATCAACGCTTACACAGCCTGTCGACCAATCGATCAACATACAATTAAATAATTGGGATTAGTGTACCCAAATGTCATCCCAACACCCGTGTGGGGTTTCAAATCAACAAACACAGATTTTTATTTGTGCAGTTGGGCGATGTGTAAAATTTATCATCCCAATCAATATCAGTCAAATCAGTGTATATAAACAAATCGGCCGATTTGTTTATAAATATTTATTTATTCACATTCACGTTAAAAATTATATTTTTAACGATAAAATATTTATTTCAACACATTAATTTATATTATCGATTTCACATCAACCACACAAACAAATTTCACAACACGTCAATCAAACAAACAAGCCATCCATGGTCTGTGGACGACGGGTGTCGGGTACTGCTAAGCACCGTCTGCATCCTAGTATATATATATATAACTAGAAAAGAAATTGAAGAGTGAGAAATTCTCACCAATAGCTGTCCTAACTCCACGACACTTCTTTTGTAGAAATCATCACTGTTCTCGCCTTTCGTCACTTTCGTTGCCCGTAGCCACTACATATATAAAAATCGAATTTTTACATAGCTATTCAATATATAAAAAGCGAATTTTTACATCGATGCTATATAGATAAAAATTCTATTTTTATCATGCTATTCTTTATAAATAGATTTCGCCTTTTCAATTTTAAAAATCTAATCTTTTCTATTTTAAAAATCTAATATTTTCTATTTTAAAAATCTAATCTTTTCTATTTTAAAAATCATATCTTTTCTATTTTAAAAATCATATCTTTTCTATTTTAAAAATCATATCTCTATAAAAATCACGTCTTTTACCGTTTTAAAATCAAATAATTTTCAGTTTTAAAGTCATGTAAAAATCATTTTTAAAAATCATACTTCAAAAATCATTTCTTTGATCATTAAAAATCCCTCTTTCTCATCATTAAAGGTATAACCTTTCCTATATTATCTATACACAAATTAGTTTTATAAGCAGCTAGATATAATTAAATTAAATTGATAAAATCATTAATATAATCATACCTTTTACTGTCGAAGAGGGGTTTGGTCGGGGGAGTTCGCCTGTGGGGAGGGCGTGGCGGAGGGTGGTCAGTGGCAGCAGGCGACGGCGGGTGTTTAGGTGGGCGTGGCGCGTTTGGGTCTCGTTCGAGCGCTGGAGGGGTGTGCGCAAGGTAAGGGGAAGAGGAGGAAGAGGAGGGGGAAACAGGGGTGGGGGGCGCCTCCTGGCGGCGGCGACGATGGGAGGAGCGACGGCTCCTCCCCCTTCCTTCTCCGTCGCAGAATTTTTTTTTCTTTTCTTTTGTTCTGAATCGAACTAAAAGGGGGGGCAGAAGTTAAAAAGGAGAGGAGAGATTTTATTTTTCTTTTTAATTTCAAAAAGTTGACTTTTACATACGACCTCTAAACGAGGCCCACCGCCTGTCGTCCATAGCGTTTCACCCCCATTCCGAACACAATGGGATATGTATCGTACGCTGATTCGAACGTTTCGATCAGTTTCTGCCAAAATCTACATATAACTCTATATATTGAATTTGAACGCGCATTTCAATTTACCGGGGTCACATACGAACTCTATAAATCCCAGAAAAATATTTTCTACCTTCATATTGACGATACGGTCCTAACAAAACTAGTTTCGTCGAATTCCGAGACCATTAGAAAAATGGCCATTTTCCAGTCGATTAAAATTAACTAAAACTGGTCAAACGCGTTTTCCATTGCCACGCTCGCATATTGATTCGAAAAATTATGAAATTTGGAATCTAGCAACAATTTGATGTCACGGACCCAACAAAAGTGGTTTCGTCGAAATCCGAGGTCGTTTGCAAAATTCCCATTTTTAAGGGCCTGAATTCCATAACGACTATTCAGAATTTTCAACTGGACATATCTTTTGATCCCCGCTATGAAATTTTGATTTTTCGGATTCGTTGGAAAGATAGTCACAATTAGATCCCATTATTTTTGGTTTCACTAAAATCCGGATTGTTTTGCACCCAGTACATTCAATTGAAGTTTAAAATCGAATTATCGAACTACCGCGCCATTTTCAATTCTATTTATAATCATATATAATTATTCATATTCTAATGACGACGTATATAATATATACGTTCTAATCTATTCAAAATAAATTTTCCGTCGATATTATTTAAAATAATTCATTTTGAATGTTCAAACTTCGCTAATTGCCAAAATAAAAATTTTAAACTGGCCCAGATTTTCGGGTTATTACAGAAATCTTATAGTATATAGATGGGTTGATTGTTATTATAATCAAATGGGATCATATATTGAAATGGTTACGTAAAACCAAATTGAATTTGTATAAGAATGGAATATACAAATAAGATGAATTACAATTAGATTCAGGCTAGAATTTGAGAATTTAAATTTCGGATGTTTAGAAATCTTTTCTGAAGTATTTTTAAAAGTAATAAAGTATTGCTTTGAAGTATTTTTGAATAAGAACGGTTTAAATGGATTTTTAAAGGGATTAAGCACTGAAATTACTTTAGTGGCGAGAAAATAATTCTGTTAATGGATCGCGACATTACCGGTATTCATTTTCAAGTTTCTGAGTGACGGATTGCTACGATAGTAATTTGGGAATGAAAAATTTGTTTGAAAAGGACATAATTTTTTCTAGAAATTCAAATGTTTTGAATTGAGTTGATTATAAATATATGTTTATAAAAATATATGATTTCAAAAATTTGAAATAAAACCCGGAAATTTGAATTCCGAATTAAAATTTAACTTGCATGAGTTATATTGATTGAAATGGTAAAAATGTATCAAATGAATTGAAATTTAACTTAAGTTAAGATTTACAAAATTGCACTGGCGAATGGAATTAAATAAAGAGAAATATTGAGATTCAAATTATTAATATGAATTCAACTTATGAATAAGCAAGTTGAATATATATTGGATGTTGTTAATTGAAATTGAATTGTGATAAATTTGGATTCAAGTATAATAAGTGGACTAAATCAGATTTAAATTGATAGAATGGAGGTGAACTAATCAGAAGTTGATTAGAGAGTTAAAAACTGGAAGTTGGATTGATTTGAAACCAACTGGAAATGGATATATGCTAAGCAGATATTGAATGGAAGTAAATGCAAGTGATAGAATTTATGCCCGACAAAAGGTACATGTTTACAATATTACCTAGGTTTGATGGTTTTATGAGCCTTCGGGGCATGCCGCTTGGCTTATTGATTTTATTTTTGATTGGAGAAGGCCTAGAAAGGCGAATTGTGGTTGTACCGATTTAGCCGCGCAAAGGAGATGTTGGCGAATTTTTTCAAAAAATTAAGGAGTAAGAAAATTTTCAAGAAATTTTTGATAATTTAAAATCGAGTTGTTATTTGTAATTGAAATAAGAACTAGAATTGGTTAATAAAATTTCAAGTGGAATAATGAATTTGATAAATGTATTTAAAGTCAATTGGAACGAGTGTGGATATGCAGAAGAGCATATGTATTGAAGGAGAGAAAGTGATGAGGGATTATCCAAAAATGGTGGTCAGATCATTTGGAAAAAATTATGAATGGTCGAGTATTGGTATGAGAATTCGAAGGTCGGGTAAGAGCTGAGTTATGAAGATATAAAATGTAAGATTTCAACTATGTAGGTTATGAGGAGTTAGAGTTATAGCATTACTGCTTAGCAATTTCGAGGACGGAATTATATTAAGGAGGGAGGAATGTAACGACCCGTATTTTTAGCCAATTTATTCTGAACATATAAATTTATATCCTTTCCACGCTTTCGAATTTAATCTCGATATTTATTTTATTGGATCTTATAATAACTGTTAAGCCTAACAACATCGATTTGGTATTTTATTTGAAGTCCAAAACCATAATTTTCTTTTATATGTATATAAAAGATAAGGATCACTTTTAAAACTGCACATCGTTTTCATAAAAACTCTGTTCAAAGTCTTATCTAAAATCTTGCCAACCTATATATGATGCGCCAATGCCTCTCTCTAAAATATTTGATGAGGACACGTTATACAATCAAACATGATTTTACGTTAAAAATAGTGGTCGATTTCATTTTTAAATCAAATAAAAATCTTAGCAAATATGAGAAAAAGATCAGCAGTAGCATTTCGTAGCCAACAATTTCAGCTTCGGCATTAAACAAATGAACCTTTAAAATATGTTTGGCAAAATCAAATCTTTTGTCCGGATTCGTATAAATCTTCTAGGGTCTAAAAGAAATCTTTGAAAACCTTCGCCATATACGTTTGGATGGTAGCTTACCCAGAAATCTCGACTACTCTGTCTGTCCTTCAATTCGAATTCAGTCAGTAAGCTTAATTAAAAATATATCCCTGTACCAACCTTACCTCGTGCACATGCTGCGTTTCCTCCATAACATGCTTTTGTCAAAATGAAGTTGACTAAATAACTGTATTATAAAACAAAGGGCAGTTGTCTTTGTTTCTCACTGCATAAAACATCATAGCATTTTATTTTTTCATTTTCGTAACCACACTACCAAAAAATATCTTATGCTGTACGTTCCACCAACCTTCTCTCCACATTTTCGATTGCATGTTCTCCAAAACAACATTTACCGTGTGTGCCAAGCCATTAGATCTGTGCACCCCAAGTTGCTGTTGTTTTAAATACCGTATGTTTTCTTTCTTGTTCTCAGACCTGAAAACTAAAACTGCAAATAAGAAACCAAACAAAAGAGAGAAAAAAGTACTTAGCCAAATCTCATGTTTCCGGATTCGTTGAGACTATAGAAGGGAGAGCTGCTGTTCTATTCATGTTTTGGGAGGTGCGGTCGCCATACTGAGGTGGTCTGCGTTGGATTTTGGGGAGGCTGGAGGGGAGAAAATTGAGTAAGGATGAAGCTTTAATTCATGAAATAAATATTATATTTGGATTCATTAGTTCATACCGCACCTAGCATGAAATTTTTGGTGGATTTAGTGAGTAAAATTTTCGCAAGTTTTCTGCTGGGTTTTCGGATGGCCGACGATCGCAACAGCGGTATGGGGAGTATCGAACATCTTTGCTGTAAGGTCGAGGTACTACGTGCAAAATTATAGGGGGATGCAGACTATTCTTCATGGTGATGACTTCACTGTAAATGACGGACTGGCGCACGATGAACTGAGAGGAATGATGCGAGTTACATAGAGGAATTTGAAGGGTTTAGGTTCAAAGCAAATTTTTGGCGATTTCAAGGGGAGGTAGAGGTTTCTGTCACTGGCAAAAGGAGAGGAGGCTTTGGCGGTGTCGGCACGGTGATGGGGTCATCTCCGATCCTCGGCGGCGGTTGTGGTTGGTGTTGAAGATGTCGTATGTTTTTCTATTCGCAGGAATGTAGAAGGATCGGGTTTTTACTGAGCGACGAAGGATTAAGGAACTATTTTAAACTGTGATTAGGAGATGCTTAATAAACATGATTAAGGAAAAGGAAAATCAATGACAGTGGTCATTATTTGTGGAACTGTGGTGCTCAGATTAAGAAAAGTGGGATATAAGATCAGTAATGTCCATGTGCTGGCTATAGGAAATCGGATCGAAGAAGGAAGGGCTTATGGTGATAAACATGATTAAGGAATGGATTAACTTAATGTGGTAATTATGGTTATGACTTCGGTCGTAAGTTACTGAAGAAGACTTGTGACTGGGATGGAAGCAAAGAGGGTGTTCAAACCAAGAAAGTGGGTTTTCGTTTGCTGGAAATCATGACTAGAGAAGAGGAATTATTTTAAACAGTAATAAACAGTTAATGGGGATAATTAATGAACAATTAGTTTTAAATTCAAGTAAATAACCAGTAGAGTACCCACGCTGTAGCTATCATGTCTACTATAATATTCTATTGGACGTACAAACAATAGGATGTACACTTGCTAAGCTATCTCATATTTTATTTTCAAAATTTATTGTTTAAAACTCATTTAGTTTTAAGTCTAGGACAATAATGGAAGCACACAGGAAGAGGTAATAGATAAAATCGTCTAATGTTGTCATAGGTAAATGTCATGCTTAAGGTTTCCATAAAATAAAATGACGTTTGCATATTGTATAAGCAATATGCAAACAAAATTTGGGTCACTAAGGGATTTTAAATATAATTAGTGACTTAGTTAATGTTATTTTGAAATTGTTAACTTATAACATATGTATCTTGTTCGTTCGTGAACAGAACTTGAAAAAAAAAACAAGCGACATTAGGTTCGTAATCGCGATGCCTACTGTAACACCCCGAATTTCGGTTAATGATGAAATTCACTAATTGCAGAATAAATAATCTCAAATATGAGAATTGGGAGAAACGGGCTGCGTCATTTTGTTCGTCTCGGAAAAATACGCAGAATAGAGTCAGAAATTTTGTAAATCGGAGTCCGTATGGCCCAGTTATGGCCCAATGAAGTTTGCAAAAAATTAAAAGTTCAAAACAGATTTAAAATTCAGGTTTAAAATTCAAAATTGGGGCCACTGGGCGCTGGAGGGACAAACTCCCGCCTAGCTACCCGTGTCAACAGCCCTGTCGACAGGGCAGTCGACTGGGTAGGGCCAGGTCGACATCCCTGTCGACTTGGGTGTCGACAGGGGGTGCTCGACCAGTTAAACCTAGTGCACCATTTTAGGGTTTGGCTGTGTTTTGGGCTAATCTCTAGAAACTTCCTAAATCTGACGGACCTAATTTAGCCTAGGGTTAATCCTATGGTCTAAAACACACCCTAATCCTATAAATACACCCTAATGCAAGCCTAATCCATACTAAAAATAGAAATGATGCTATCATGCCGCCAAAATCAAACTTAAGAGGTGCCCCCACTAATTTATGAAGAAAGTTGCAAGCTAATCAACCTCAAATCATCACCATCTTCAAATATAGCAACTAGTTCTACTTCATAAGTTTGCTAATCTTGGTTTTGGTGAGTTTCTATCACTTTAATAGCCAATTGCTAAATTAAGTAGATGAGATATGATGAGATCATGCGGTTTTGTATGCGGATTAGTGGGTTTTGAGTAATATGATATGATGTTAGTTTGCTAATCTATGTTCATGTTAACCCTATGTTTATGCAAGTTAAGTATGTGGGTTTATGCAAGTTAAGTATGTGGGTTTATGCAAGTTAAGTGGTGGATTTTATGCATGCTAAGTATTTGATTTTATGCATGCTAAGTATTTGATTTTATGCATGCTAAGTATTTGATTTTATGCATGCTAAGTATTTGATTTTATGCATGCTAAGTATTTGATTTTATGCATGCTAAGTATTTGATTTTATGCATGCTAAGTGTTTGGTTTTATGCATGCTAAGTACTTGATTTCATGCATGCTAAGTATTTGATTTTATGCATGCTAAGTGTTTGGGTTTATGCATGCTAAGTACTTGATTTCATGCATGATAAGTGGTTGGTTTTATGCATACCTTATGACATGCAAGTTTACCCTTTTCAAATAAGATGCATACATATGCAAGATGATACCTTTGTATGCTATGCATACATATGCATGTTTACCCCATTTTATGATGCAATTCACATATGCAAGTTCACCCTTTGTGTAACCTATGAACACTTATGCAAGTTACCTTTATATGACATATGTGTACACATGCAAGTTGGGTTATTTAATGATGCTAGTTGGGTTTAATATCATGATGCAAGTTGACACCTTTTAAACCCATGTAAAAGCCAACGTTGTGCTAAGATTGAACCCGTTACATTTATAGAGAATCTTCCCATTTATATGACATGTTATGAAAACGGATTACGTGGGAAACGATGGGGTTGATATGCATGTTAATAAAAATGTGTATAACATAAAATGAATGGACATAATTGGGAATTTACCTATTAAGTTAGGTCTACCCATATTATGGAGTTGGGAATTTACCTATTAAGTTTGGTCTACCCATACTATGAAATTGGGAATTTACCTATTGAGTTAGGTCTACCCATATTCTTAAAATGTGTAATTAATTAGGGATAATTAATACAAATTATGGGGATGATTAATTAGGTGTAATTAATCAACTAAGACACGAGGTTGGACCCTTTTGTAGCGGAAGTCTGCCCGGAACCAACCGGCAAATCCAGCAGCTACAAATGATTGGCCCAATGTGAGAGGTCTTAGTCATAAATTAAATACGTGATTAAAGTAAAGACAAGAGGTTATACCCTTTTGATGACAGAAGTCTGCCCGGAACCAACCGGCATATCCAGCAGTCATAAAAGACGGTCTAATGTGAGAGGTCTTTATGAGGTCACGTTCTTAATTAATTAATTAAGAAACACTTAACCATATTAGCATGTAGAAGGACATGAGGGGTTAAGTGGGTGCCTTAGGTGGCATGTGGAAATCTAGTGGGTTGCCTTGGGTGGCAATAGAAAATACGATTAGAGTACTTAACCAAGTGGAAACATGTAATTAAACATGATTAAAGGGTTAAGTGGGATGCACTAGAAAAGGGACAAGCTTAGGTGGGTAGCTTGTGGGGGCCCATTTCAACCAGTAACCCATATGTATCTTATTGGGCTCGACCCATGTCGAGGACGGGACACGCGTACTGGACTTGACTATAAGAGGCCAAAACGAGTTAGCGGTGGCAACGCAAGTCCAACGGGTTTCATATGCGTGTGTGGATCCGGGCTGGTAAGTAAGACGTTGTTGCATCGTGTAGATATAAGCCGTGCACCGTTAATTATATCGGGTTGCCACTTTGGGGAGTGATACACCCCACTGTGGGGCCGACACGGGTATCTACGGTAGGGAGCCGATCACTTGGGAGTAGTGGGTACACCTAGTGGAGATAGGGGCAGACGACACCTATGTAGTCAGCTAGGGGTACACGAAACTACTGTGTAAAATTTTCTAAGTCCTTGGGAGGGATCAACCTTTAAGTAGGAATGACTGGTGTGGTGCAGTGTAGTAATTATCCTTGGGTGGGTAAATGCGTCTTTACGGTTATCTTAGTTTATCCTAAGTCTACCAAGCTGCTTAGTGTAGCCATTCATCCCCAGACATCACCGTATATCAAGTTTATGTCTTCTCTGGTTACTTTAATGATTGTATTGTTAAAGTTATAGGACTCGCTCAGACTTATGTCTGACCCCGTTGTTTTTTTATCTTTTTCCCAACCCTCAGGTTCTCAGAGTGGGCCCAGTACGAGTGGGCTTTGATCAGGCTGCTTTTATTACTCTCTTGGAGCTTGGACCCTATATGTAGAGCTCAGCTTACCCTTTTCTTTTATGGCTATCAGCTCATGTATTGGGATTATGTATTTTTATTTAGCAAGAATGGATATTTGTACTTAACTCTTATTATGGTTTTGTGATGTAACCAGACATGTTTTACTTTCCGCTGCATTGAAATGTCATTTTAAATTTTCAAGTATTACTTATATCTGTCTTGCTGTAATTTCTCAGTTCTATATTCACTAAAATACTCCGCCGATGTTATGGCATTCCCTTAGAGAGTGACCGTAGCGGGTGTGGGGTGTTACACGTGGTATCAGAGCAAAGGTTACCGGAACAGATAATTTTTTTTTAGAAAACTATTTTTCTAAAAACATTTTTGGAAGAGATATTTTCAAAAACATGTCTTTAAAGAGAAATGTTTTTGAAAGAAAAGCATAATCCCCAATAGCCATATCTTTATCTTTCGAATTCTCCGTTTTGAATCTTTCCTTTTTCGTTTCAGCATGGCTGAGGATCTTAACTTTCCGAATGGTGTAACGGTACCGGTATGGTATAGGAGATTGATGGAGGCTAGGGCCACCACTGCGGGTCCAGCAAATGTTCCTCCACCAACCGTAGCACCCGATCTTCCTCCTCCCCCTCCTCCTCGCACGGATACTTTTGCTAAGACTTGCAAAGAATTTAAAGCTATGGGAGGGAAACCTTTTCAAGGATCTGAAACTTTTGTGGAGGCTAGAGACTGGCTTAAGGAGGTGGAAGAGTTGATAGATATCTTTGAGATGGAAGAAGGAAAGAAAGTCAAGTTAGCTGCTTGGTTAATGTAGGGAGAGGCCTCATTCTGGTGGGAGGTCACTAATGGAGAACGCCCCGTTGACTCTTGGGCGGATTTTAGGCAAAGATTTGTGGCAAAGTTTCTCTCAAGGGCGGAAGAAAACTTGTATATGGAAAGATTCTTGACTCTAAAGCAAGGAAATCTCTAAGTGAAGGAATATGTCAACAAGTTTAATCAATTGGCAAGGTTTGGCCTAGACATGGTGAATACACTGGAGAAGAAGGCTTTGAGGTTCGTGAAAGGCTTGAATGAACCGGTGCATGGGTTGGCTATGACTCATATCCCTATGAGGGCCACCTTTGAGAAGCTAGTTGACATGGCACTCATGCATGAAGAAGAGAAGGGTCCCAATACTAATAAGGCACCCGAGAAGAAGGGAGATCAAAAGAGACCTCAGCAACAACAGCAAAACAAAAGTGGGAAAGGCAACGGTGGCAAGGGCAAGAAGAAGAAGTGTTTCAATTGTGGGACACCTGGCCACCTAAGCAAGGATTGTCGCAAGAAGAAGAAGACTGGCTGCTTCCACTGTGGCGAAGCAGGGCATCTAGTGAAAGACTGTCCTAAGAAAGGGCAAAGGACGGGGTCTACCTCAGGAGGACAGGTGCAAGCTCTTATGGCACCGGGTCAGGCTAGGGGGCAAGTACAGGCTCTCGCGGTTCCACCGATTCAGGAAAGAGGTAGAACTATTTCCGTTGAAAGTATGGTTTTTCTATTTGATCATCCTGTCCGTACATTGTTTGATTCTGGCGCATCGCATTCGTTTATCTCATCATCATTAGTTGAGTCACTACACTTAGACACCAGTCTGGTAGATGATCCCTTGGTTGTTTCAAACCCAATTGGGGGCTCCACTTATTTGTACATGATATGTTTGGGTTTGAAGATTTCTATACTTAACATTGAGTTTAGATGTGATGCTTTTGTGTTGGGCTTCACGGGCTATTAGTTGATTTTGGGCATGGACTGGTTATCCAGTAATGGTGCTGTTCTTGATTGCGAAAGGAGAGTTGTTAGGCTCATGACCCGCTTGGGTAACACTCTCGAGATCTCTTGTAATCCCATGGATTCTGTTATGCTAAGTTATCTTGAATCGCTTGACGCTTCGGTCGAGAGTTTGCAATCTGTTAGAGTGGTCCGGGAATACTCGGATGTGTTTGAGGAGGTGAAGGGCTTACCTCCGAAGCGGGAGATTGACTTCCGAATATATCTGGTGGATAATGCTAAACCTGTATCTTTACCAGTGCGCCACATGGCTCCTCGTGAGAGGAGGGAACTCCATAAGCAAGTAGGGGAGTTGCTTGAGAAGGGGTTCATAAGACGAAGTATATCGGAGTGGGGTGCTCCGGTAGTTTTTGCTACGAAGGCGGATGGGTCCCTCAGACTTTGTGTAGACTATAGAGAACTCAACAAGCTCACAAAGAAGAATAGACACCCATTGCCGAGGATTGATGATCTTTTCGATCAGTTGGTTGGCGCTTCAGTATTTTCTCAATTGGACTTAGCCACGGGGTTTCATCAGTTGAGGGTGGCTGAGGATAGCATAGACAAGACTGCCTTTAGGACTCCGGATGGTTTTTATGAGTGGCTGGTGATGCCATTTGGGTTGACAAACGCCCCTGCATACTTCGTTGATTTGATGAGTAGGGTGTTCAGGGAGTTCCTTAATAAATTCGTGGTGGTCTTTGTGGATGATATCTTAGTATTTTCTAAGAGTGAAGAAGAGCATGCCCTACATCTTGGGGAGGTGTTGAAGACTCTTCGAGCACATAGCCTTAAGGCGAAATTCTCTAAATGTCACTTCTGGAGGAAGGAAGTGCGGTTCTTGGGACACGTGGTCTCCAAGGAAGGGATAGCTGTGGATCCCGCGAAGGTAGTATCAATTCAAGATTGGAAGGTTCCTAGAAATGCTACCGAAGTAAGAAGTTTCTTGGGGTTGGCGGGTTACTATAGGAAGTTTATCAAAGACTTCGCAAAGATACCAGCCCCTTTAACCCGCCTTACGAAGAAGAATCTTGTTTTCACATGGGACGTAGATTGTGATGATGCGTTCCGATGGTTAAAGAGAGCTTTAACCACCGCTCCGGTTTTAGTGTTGCTAGATGGGAGCAAGCCATTTGTTGTCTATACCGATGCTTGTGGGACAGGACTGGGCGCAGTCTTAATGCAAGAGGGAAGGGTAATAGCCTATGGTGGAAGGCAGTTGAGAGTGCATGAGAAAAATTACCCTACCCATGATTTAGAGTTGGCCGCTATTGTTTTTGCGCTTAAGATTTGGCGCCATTATCTTCTTGGTGAGAGATTCGAATTGTTCACTGACCACAAATCATTGAAGTACTTGTTTTCTCAGAAGGATTTGAATTTGAGACAGCAAAGGTGGATGGAGTTCTTAGCATCCTATGATTTCGAGATAGAGTATACCCCTGGCAAGGGGAATGTGGTGGCGGACGCCTTGAGCAGAAAAAGGTTGTCCATGAGTCCATTGTTCGTGGAACGGCGAAGCTTGGAATTTATCTCGATGTTTGATTTCAGACCTTCCATTGACTATATACCCGGTTTGCTAGCATCCTTGGAGGTCAGACCTACTCTTTTGGGGTGGATTGGAGAAGCACAGAGGGACGACCCACAGTTGGTTGAGTTGGTAGAGAAGCTCATAAGGGGGGAGTCGTCCAGCCATTTGAGTAGGTACACCCTAGACGATAGGGGGTGCTTGCGTAGAGACGGTAGACTTTGTGTACCGCAAGACGAGGGTTTGAGGAAGGCTATTCTTGATGATGCACACCGTTCTAGGATGACCATTCATCCCGGTGGGGACAAGATGTACCAAGATATGAAGCGGGTTTTCTTCTGGGACGGTATGAAGAAAGATGTGGCCGAATATGTCGCTCGATGCTTGGTCTGCCAACGGGTGAAAGCGGAGCAAAAGAAACCAGGTGGGTTTCTTCACCCATTGGAAGTTCCGCAATGGAAGTGGGATAGCGTCTCGATGGATTTTATTGACGGGTTACCCAGATCGAGAAAGGGCAATACGGGAATTTGGGTTATGGTAGACAGACTTACTAAAAGCGCCCATTTCATACCTGTGAAGAGCAAGAGGACTGCTCCATGGCTAGCTTCAGTATATCTTCGAGAGATAGTTCGATTGCATGGGGTACCCTCTAGCATAGTGAGTGATCGAGATCCTATCTTCACTAGCGAGTTCTGGAAAAGTTTGCAAGAAGCAGTGGGGACTCAATTGTGTCTGAGCACCGCATATCATCCTCAGACGGACGGCCAGACTGAGAGGATGAATCGTGTCCTAGAAGACCTTTTGAGGCTTTGTATCTTAGATTTTGGAGGTACATGGGAAGAGCATCTTCCATTGGTGGAGTTCGCATATAATAACAGCTTTCAGTCCAGTATTGGTATGGCTCCTTTCGAAGCTCTTTATGGAAGGCCTTGTTGATCACCTACATGTTGGTGGGAATCTACGGATAAGATTTTGCTTGGGCCTGATATGGTTAGGGAGACTTCTGATAAGATTGACTTGATTCGGAGAAGGATGAAAGCAGCGCAAGATAGGCAAAAATCTTATGCGGACAAGAGAAGGACGGATCTTGAGTTTGAAGTTAGGGACATGGTCTTTGTCAAAGTGTCTCCGTTACGAAATGTGGTTCGCTTTGGATCTGTTGGGAAGTTAGCACCGAGGTTCGTAGGGCCGTTTCCTATTAAGGAAAGGATTGGACGAATGGCATATAGAGTGGAGTTGCCCGACAGACTTAGTGGTGTACATGATGTATTCCATGTATCATATTTTAGGAAGTGCCTACATGAGACCGCAGAGGTGGTAGAGCCGAGCTTGCTTAAAGAAATGGAAGTAGAGCGTGATACGACTATTCGACGAGCTCCTACTCGCATCCTTGGGTCAGAGACTAGGAAGTTGAGAAACAGAGAGGTTCAACTAGTCAAAGTGCAGTGGGGAGAAGATGAGAGCAACGCAACTTGGGAGACGGAAGCAAAGATGCGTTCATTGTACCCATTTCTTTTTTAGGGTATGTCTTTAATTTCTCCTCTATCGTTGTCTAGTACTTATCTGTAACGAGACGGATTTTGCCCGACCTTAATCGATCGCAAAATCGACAAAGACCATTCAAAACTCGCATACGTTAACTTTGGGAATACAATACATCAGAACAATAACAAAAGACTTTTATTATATTACAATAATATAGCATCAGAGTACAGAATATCAGAGTACAAATAAAGTAAACTACAGCGGAAGATAAATTACAACAGATTTAATACATTAAACAGCGGAAGACTTCTAAGCTCTGGACACAGCTTTAGGCTTCGATCCAGGATCCTGCTAAAGAGAGAGATATCTGCAAAAAGCTACTCGACTGCCCGTGTGGAAAAGAGGGCACCCGAGTTTGCAAAGTGAAACAAACTACGAGTCAGTCATGGGACTGGTGTGAGAATTCTAATCTAATTCAACTAATAAGACAAATCCAAGGACCACGCCGCTAATGCGGAACGGGTTTTATTCCAATGGATTGTCGGTGCATAAACTAAAGTAAATCGAGGAATTACGCAATGTCTTTTTGGAAAAATGAAACCATTATAAGACCCAAGTCCCATCACACAATGCAACGCACACCAGAGGATAGGGTTTTACCTTATAATGGTCAAAAGATGCTTGATACGTATAAAATCGGGTTTGATATTATTATTAGTGTATATATGTTTTAATAAAAACATTTCAATCATAAGTATCAATCCTAGACGGCATGGGTACCATATATCATGTCGCCAATACTAGTTCTACAATCAAAACCGCAAGGTCGTATTGGAAATTGGATTTCCATCATGAGTCGAGGCTAGGGGCAAGCTCCTCTCCGATTCGAGACACTCTAGCAAATGCCTCAGGATCCCCCGCAGTGAACCCTTGGATCTTCAGGGCCGGTCCCCGCTTATGGGCAGTGGATTAGTTATGCCTGAACACACGCTTCCCGATCCCTTTGGACCTATAGTATGACCACAAACGGCCTATAAAAATAACGAGGCGCCTCAAAATCCATCATCCACATAAGTAAAATGTCAGGGCTGGTAGGTCGCTGACACCACTCTAGCTAGAAAGAAACGTGTGCACTCCCTGCAGTCCATATCCCGTTTTTGACTCATACCGGGGTGTGAGGCTCGCGAAGTCACGCTATACACAAAGCTACGCCTAAACAGGCCATGCTTTGATCATCAACCACAAGGCCTGCTTTTCAACAAAAGCCTTGATCAATGCATCTTAGCATGCCACATTGTCAGTCCATACTATACCATTAATTTCTACCAATATATAACCTCTAAGCTCGTATGTCTCAGAGAAGGGTGTTAACCACCAAACAGATATATATTAAGAGAGATCAACGAATGTAGTATAAAGGACTACAACGTCAGACATACATTCCATTTATAAACTTATGCTCTGGGTCTGAGCGAAAGTCAAATCCATACAAATCAACACTTCGTCTGAATGGCCACCACTGAAGCCCTTTCAAGGTAGCTACTCCTCTCATGGGTCTCAGTAGTAACACATCCATTCGATGTGAAGATCGCCGGTCTTCAATCACCGTCTTAAAATCTTCGACTTAGAACGTCGTATAAACATTTGAAATGAGATTGAACTCGGTCTTTTCAAATGATTCTCGCATATATGTATATAATAATTTGAAAACATTTCCTATCGTCATTAATATTTGATAACGACCTATCGCTATTTTTATTTATATAAAAATAGCCTAAATTAATTTAACGACGCTTCCCTGGCCCTGTTTCCAACCAACCTTGACTTACGCATATCTAACCGTTGGATTTTGATGAAATCTATATCATTGGAAAGATTTTCCCAAAGCGGTCCTAAAGGTTCCTGTTTTGGGAAAATCCGACGGTCGGATCTTTCGGTATAACCATTTAAAGTTACGATTGCCGATATGCGAACTACCACGCGCGTTTCGTTTAATTTATAATTTATATTTATATATATAAATATAAATCGTTTGGCGATTTCAACTATTATCGTCTATACTTTTATCGCATCTAAAATGACGATAAAAATATCGCTTTTATTTTCCTCTGTTTTATTTACATCAAATGCAAATAAATCATACCTTTTCTACATTTTGTTTTATTTACCAATATGTAAATAAATTATATTCCTCCTATATTTTAATTCATTTACACTAACTGTAAATCAATTATATTCATTTTCTTATCCTATTTATTTACCTAAATGTAAATAAATATATTCTTATCCTTTTTCCTATTTCTTTACATAAATGTAAATAAATGTTTTACTTTTACTTTCGCTATATTTAATTTCATTAATTGTAAATAAATGTATCTAATTTCTTATTCATATTTATTTACACTATTTGTAAATAAATAGTTTCAATTTCCTTTGTTCATTCTTATTTACATAGTAAATGTAAATAATTGTGTTTCTTTAATTCCTTTCTAATATTTCTTTTTAACATAAAAAGAATATCTTATGTTAATTCCTTTCTAACATTTCTTTTTATTATTTACATAAGAAAATGTAAATAATTACCCTTTTACAAATTGGTTCTTTTTATTTACATAAGAAAAATGTAAATAAATTCTATTCATATAATTATTCTTTTAATTCTCATTATTTACATCACTATTATTTTTATTCTTTTTTTTTATTTACATAGGAAAATTTAAATAAATTCTTATTCACATATTTTTTCTTTATATTCTATTTATTCTTAATTACATAAAATGTAATTTTATTTCTTATAATCATAATTACATAAAATGTAATTTTCTTTACAGTGTAAAATATATTCTTTTAATTACATAAAAAAAAATGTAATTTATTCAATCTCTTATTTATCTAATGTAAATATATGTTTTCCTTTGTCTACATTTTATTTATTTATAATAAATATTTTGAAGTAATTTACATATATAAAATGTAAATTTAGAAAATTAATATATATGCTTTAACCTCTCACATTGGATAGGTATTGTTGTGACAACTGGACAGCCGGGCGGGTCCGGGCAGTTTTACATCACAACTCAATCGAACCTCGGATTAAGCATCCTTTTTCTTTTTTTTCTCTTTACATAGAAAATGTAAGTGTTTTCTTTTATTTTCTTTTGCATTGAAAATGTACATATTACTTTTCATTTACATTTACATTAAAAATGTACATATTACTTTTTATTTACATTTTCATAACATAAATGTACATATATCTTAATTACATTTTTAATAACATAAAATGTACTTTTGTCTTAATTACATTTTAAATATCATAAAATGTACTTTTACTTTGATTATGTCTCATTAACATAAAAATGTATTTTTAATTTTAACTACATTTTAATAACGTAAAATGTATTTTTAACTAATGACATTTTAACACATAAAAATGTGAATCTGTCTAATAACATTTTTAATATGTAAAAATGTGAATTTCCATGTCATTAACTTAACGATGTAATTCGGGGTCATAATATTTAAATTAACACAACGATGTAATCTTGTGTCATAACAATAATATTAACATGATGATGTAAATTTGCGTCATCTCAATAATGTTAACACAACATATAAATTGGTGTCATTACAACAAGGTTAACCTAACATATAAATTGGTGTCATCTCAACTATATTAACACAACGGTGTAATTTGTGTCATTGAAACTATACTAACACAATGATGTAAATTGTGGTATACTTTGGTTGAATCACAATAAAAGCCTCATCTTTATTTGTAAATGAAAATAAGATTAAAACTTACCTTTTGTTTTATAAATAAAGATTTAACTTGCATTTTGTAAAATAAAAATAAAAATTAGTATTTTAAATTTGTAGACAAGACAAAGATAAAAAAAATTGTCCTTTTTTTATGTTGACAAAATAACGTAAAAATTTGTCTCTTTATTATGTTAGCAAGATAACATAAAAGTTTGTTCTTTTTATTATGTTAAAAAAAATGACACAAACACTTGTTCTTTTTATTTTAACAAAATGACATAAAAACTTGTTCTTTTTCTATGTTAACAAAATGACATAAAAACTTGTTCTTTTTCTATGTTAACAAAATTTATCCTTTTATTATGTAACAAAAATTTGTCCTTTTATTATGTAACAAAAATTTGTCCTTTTATTATGTAACAAAAATTTGTCCTTTTTATTATGTAACAAAAATTTGTCCTTTTATTATGTAACAAAAATTGTCTTTTATTTTACCAACAAATTACATGTTGAAATTATCTTTTGTTTTACTTGTAAGCAAGATAAACAAAGCAAGAATAAATGTTTTAAATTTTATTCAAGAAAATAAAATGAGAATAAAATCAAGGTAAAAACTTTTTCATTTATTTGTAAACAAAATTTGTATAAAGATTTTGTCTTTTATTTTATGTAAACCAAATTTGTCTTTTTTTATGTAAATCAAATTTATGTTAAAACTTTGTCTCTTTTATTATATAAAAGTAATACTTTTTATTATGTTTACAAATAACCATAAGATAATTCTTTTTACTATGTTTACAAAATACCCATAAAATAATCCTTTTTACTATGTTTACAAAATAAACATAAAATATAAAATAAATTCATACTTTATTTTGTTTACCAACATAAAAATAAAAATTGTCATTTTATTTTGTTTACAAAAAGAAGAGTAAAATTTGTCATTTTATCTAGTTTACAAAATGAAGGTAAAAATTTGTGTTTCTTTTGTAGACAAAATTATGGTAGAAATTGCTTTTAATTTATAACAAGAATAACCAAAATACAGATTTAATGTTTATTTTTATGTAAGAAATAAAAAAAAAATAAAAAAAAATAACGATGAGAATTTTATTGGGAATACATCAAGGAGTACAGATCCAAACAGACGAGCTATATCATGTCATCACAGCATTACAAATCACAATCAATCATACATTACAGTCACAGCACAATCAACATCCAGACGAATATATACAACATAAATTTCATGCTGAGTGGGTACAATAAAATAAATAATTAATTAATTTTAATTTTAAAAAATAGGAATCTCACCTTTGTTTGGTTTAATTGTCGACTTTCATTAGTATCGTTCAGATTTGAATTTCCTTCAAATTTCAATGTGCTCTGTTTTTGTCCCAATCAGTTCTGAAAGGTAGATCAGGATCCCACGATTCCAACGTGACGAAAATCATTCAATTCCGTTCTGATTTGACAAAGTTATGGTATTATAAGCATTTGATAATTAAAGAATTTATTAATTACCCAATTTAGCCTTAATTACATCATAATTCTTCTTCCTCCTTGTTGATTTTAGCTTCAAAAGAGAACCCAAAGCATCGCCACCTACATCCGAACATCGCATCACCTACAGGCCGTCGGACCACCATCCATGGCGCCAGCGTCGACCGCCTTCAGTCGCTCCTCCCACGCGCCGAGACACAGGGAACTCGGATCCCTCCTTGCTTCGCGAATTGAACCCAAACCCAACGTCTTTGGCCTCCAAATCCTCATGATATTCACCACTAAATTCGATCATAGCCATCCATTTTAAAGAGCTTATCAACCCCTATAATTTCCTTTTGGAGTTTTTTTTTATTTTCATTGATTATGTAGGAAGAAAAGTGGGGTTAAGATTCGGAGCTTTGTGGCCATTGTTTCAATGAAGTGGCGGCTGAAAGATTAGGCTTTGGGTTTGGTTTTTCTATTCTATTATAGTAAAATGTTATTAAATAACCTTAAAAGCCTGCTAATTTGTATGTTACAAAGGAAAATGAATTGAGTAAATATTAAATATTGATTGATTGATCGTAAATAAATTTTATTTACATTATTTGGAAAGAAATTTCTCTTGATTGCAATTATGAAGGAAAGAAAATTATCTCATAAAGTCTACACATTTTTCCTGCTATATATTATATAGAGGTTGTGGTTTTTAATAAAACCCCTTGCCTATTTTTATTTACATGCATTAATGACTCTTCACATATGGTAGGTTACGAAAGAAATAAATTAGCTGACTAGGCATGCGGTAATGGTCTAATTAATGTTTAATTATTATTTTATTAACTTAACATTTAACTCACAAAATAATTAACATTTCTTAATGTTCAATTTACAATTTTTTATTCACAAAATATCATTAATTTAAGTGGTAATTAAGTTCAAAGTCAACCATTTACATTTTGAGCTACTTTAATATACATTATAATATCGCTTAATGTTGATAATAATATGTTAATTGGTTTCCAAAAATCGAATTTACTTATAATATCATATTAACAATCTTTCAAATATTACTCAAACCATTATTTCCTTCCATAATTCAAATTTTTATTAACATAACTTAAATAACAAATCAATCTTATCAAATGTATTCAATGTAATAAAATGTTAATTAGAAAAAAAAAGTATTCGCATAATCAGATATTACCTAATTAACAAGATGTTATCAAACCGAAGAATATTAGTATTAGTAAATCAACAAACACTATTAAGTCAATGCTACATATTCACTAAATTGTCATTTAGTTAATAAATCATTACATTTAGGAAGTTTTCCAAATTTTCCCTTGATAATTCATATAAATCGCAATGAGTCCTATATGCATTCACCCATTAAGCAACCGTTTTATACATTCATTTCCTACATGCACAACAAATAAATTTTCGAATATGCGTTATACACTAACGCGCATTGATATGCATTTATTGGCAACTATTACAACGTTATATACTATATTCATATGACAATATTGTTTCATAACCAGTAACTAGTCATCTATGCAACCAATTACCATTCATTATCACATCCTTTAACTACGTATATCATAAATTTAAATCATATCAAGAAATAAAAATTAAATTGCAGTGTTCTCACAATTACATACATCTCCCTTATAGGAATTAGAATAGGAATACGGGAATTTCTTTATTTAGAATTAAACTACATATAAAGTTAAAATATTCTCCATTAGCAAAATGTTCACATTAAGAATTTAAATAAATAATCCATATATTTTATTACATGTGAATTGTTCACGCTCCGTATTTGCATTAAAAAGAATATTCTTGACATATTTTAAATATATGTTTCTTTTCTCTTTTAGCAGTTAATTTCTAGCAATGTTAAAAATAATGTTTTTAACACTTTTATATTTTCTAACATATATCTTTCTTTACTTCAAATAAAATAAATTTTTAGTTCATACTAATTCAAAATAAATTATTTTAAACAACCAAAACTCATTAAAATAACTTAAAATAAATTTTAAATTTTTGCCCAAAAATTCAGGGTTGTTACAATCTCCCCCACTTAAAATCTTTTCGTCCTCGAAAAGGAACTAAGCTAAAGGTAGTTAAATTAACTAACTAAATTTTAATTTTAATATTATTAATTTCATTTGTTGGCTAACTTATCAAATATATATACTTTTATATATTTAAAATCATATTTTCTGAAATAGGATTATATATATTATCAAAATACGTTAATTATAAGTTTACCACTCTGAACTCATTCTAGGGTATTACTAACCCCATCTCTGATGAGTTTTCTCATTCTAGGACACTGCTGATCCTATCTCTAATGAGTATTCTTATTGGACATTACTAATCCAATTCTCTGATGAGTCTTTTGTTCAGTTCTAACGAGTTGTACCCCAAAGATTTGAGCTAACCAGAGCTCTGATACCACCTGTAACGACACGGATTTTGCCCGACCTTAATCGATCGCAAAATCGACAAAGACCGTTCAAAACTCGCATACGTTAACTTTGGGAATACAATACATCAGAACAATAACAGCAGTCTTTTATTATATTACAATAATATAGCATCAGAGTACAGAATATCAGAGTACAAATAAAGTAAACTACAGCGGAAGATAAATTACAACAGATTTAATACATTAAACAGCGGAAGACTTCTAAGCTCTGGACACAGCTTTAGGCTTTGATCCAGGATCCTGCTAAAGAGAGAGATATCTGCAAAAAGCTACTCGACTGCCCGTGTGGAAAAGAGGGCACCCGAGTTTGCAAAGCGAAACAAACTACGAGTCAGTCATGGGACTGGTGTGAGAATTCTAAACTAATTCAACTAATAAGACAAATCCAAGGACCACGCCGCTAATGCGGAACGGGTTTTATTCCAATGGATTGTCGGTGCATAAACTAAAGTAAATCGAGGAATTACGCAATGTCTTTTTGGAAAAATGAAACCATTATAAGACCCAAGTCCCATCACACAATGCAACGCACACCAGAGGATAGGGTTTTACCTTATAATGGTCAAAAGATGCTCGATACGTATAAAATCGGGTTTGATATTATTATTAGTGTATATATGTTTTAATTAAAACATTTCAATCATAAGTATCAATCCTAGACGGCATGGGTACCATATATCATGTCGCCAATACTAGTTCTACAATCAAAACCGCAAGGTCGTATTGGAAATTGGATTTCCATCATGAGTCGAGGCTAGGGGCAAGCTCCTCTCCGATTCGAGACACTCTAGCAAATGCCTCAGAATCCCCCGCAGTGAACCCTTGGATCTTCAGGGCCGGTCCCCGCCTATGGGCAGTGGATTAGTTATGCCTGAACACACGCTTCCCGGTCCCTTTGGACCTATAGTATGACCACCAACGGCCTATAAAAATAACGAGGCGCCTCAAAATCCATCATCCACATAAGTAAAATGTCAGGGCTGGTAGGTCGCTGACACCACTCTAGCTAGAAAGAAACGTGTGCACTCCCTGCAGTCCATATCCCGTTTTTGACTCATACCGGGGTGTGAGGCTCGCGAAGTCACGCTATACACAAAGCTACGCCTAAACAGGCCGTGCTTTGATCATCAACCACAAGGCCTGCTTTTCAACAAAAGCCTTGATCAATGCATCTTAGCATGCCACATTGTCAGTCCATACTATACCATTAATTTCTACCAATATATAACCTCTAAGCTCGTATGTCTCAGAGAAGGGTGTTAACCACCAAACAGATATATATTAAGAGAGATCAACGAATGTAGTATAAAGGACTACAACGTCAGACATACATTCCATTTATAAACTTATGCTCTGGGTCTGAGCGAAAGTCAAATCCGTACAAATCAACACTTCGTCTGAATGGCCACCACTGAAGCCCTTTCAAGGTAGCTACTCCTCTCATGGGTCTCAGTAGTAACACATCCATTCGATGTGAAGATCGCCAGTCTTCAATCACCGTCTTCAAATCTTCGACTTAGAACGTCGTATAAACATTTGAAATGAGATTGAACTCGGTCTTTTCAAATGATTCTCGCATATATGTATATAATAATTTGAAAACATTTCCTATCGTCATTAATATTTGATAACGACCTATCGCTATTTTTATTTATATAAAAATAGCCTAAATTAATTTAACGACGCTTCCCTGGCCCTGTTTCCAACCAACCTTGACTTACGCATATCTAACCGTTGGATTTTGATGAAATCTATATCATTGGAAAGATTTTCCCAAAGCGGTCCTAAAGGTTCCTGTTTTGGGAAAATCCGACGGTCGGATCTTTCGGTATAACCATTTAAAGTTACGATTGCCGATATGCGAACTACCGCGCGCGTTTCGTTTAATTTATAATTTATATTTATATATATAAATATAAATCGTTTGGCGATTTCAACTATTATCGTCTATACTTTTATCGCATCTAAAATGACGATAAAAATATCGCTTTTATTTTCCTCTGTTTTATTTACATCAAATGCAAATAAATCATACCTTTTCTACATTTTGTTTTATTTACCAATATGTAAATAAATTATATTCCTCCTATATTTTAATTCATTTACACTAACTGTAAATCAATTATATTCATTTTCTTATCCTATTTATTTACCTAAATGTAAATAAATATATTCTTATCCTTTTTCCTATTTCTTTACATAAATGTAAATAAATGTTTTACTTTTACTTTCGCTATATTTAATTACATTAATTGTAAATAAATGTATCTAATTTCTTATTCAAATTTATTTACACTATTTGTAAATAAATAGTTTCAATTTCCTTTGTTCATTCTTATTTACATAGTAAATGTAAATAATTGTGTTTCTTTAATTCCTTTCTAATATTTCTTTTTAACATAAAAAGAATATCTTATGTTAATTCCTTTCTAACATTTCTTTTTATTATTTACATAAGAAAATGTAAATAATTACCCTTTTACAAATTGGTTCTTTTTATTTACATAAGAAAAATGTAAATAAATTCTATTCATATAATTATTCTTTTAATTCTCATTATTTACATCACTATTTTTTTTATTCTTTTTTTTATTTACATAGGAAAATGTAAATAAATTCTTATTCACATATTTTTTCTTTATATTCTATTTATTCTTAATTACATAAAATGTAATTTTATTTCTTATAATCATAATTACATAAAATGTAATTTTCTTTACAGTGTAAAATATATTCTTTTAATTACATAAAAAAAATGTAATTTATTCAATATCTTATTTATCTAATGTAAATATATGTTTTCCTTTGTCTACATTTTATTTATTTATAATAAATATTTTGAAGTAATTTACATATATAAAATGTAAATTTAGAAAATTAATATATATGCTTTAACCTCTCACATTGGATAGGTATTGTTGTGACAACTGGACAGCCGGGCGGGTCCGGGCAGTTTTACATCACAACTCAATCCAACCTCGGATTAAGCATCCTTTTTCTTTTTTCTTTTTTCTCTTTACATAGAAAATGTAAGTGTTTTCTTTTATTTTCTTTTGCATTGAAAATGTACATATTACTTTTCATTTACATTTACATTAAAAATGTACATATTACTTTTTATTTACATTTTCATAACATAAATGTACATATATCTTAATTACATTTTTAATAACATAAAATGTACTTTTGTCTTAATTACATTTTAAATATCATAAAATGTACTTTTACTTTGATTATGTCTCATTAACATAAAAATGTATTTTTAATTTTAACGACATTTTAATAACGTAAAATGTATTTTTAACTAATGACATTTTAACACATAAAAATGTGAATCTGTCTAATAACATTTTTAATATGTAAAAATGTGAATTTCCATGTCATTAACTTAACGATGTAATTCGGGGTCATAATATTTAAATTAACACAACGATGTAATCTTGTGTCATAACAATAATATTAACATGATGATGTAAATTTGCGTCATCTCAATAATGTTAACACAACATATAAATTGGTGTCATTACAACAAGGTTAACCTAACATATAAATTGGTGTCATCTCAACTATATTAACACAACGGTGTAATTTGTGTCATTGAAACTATACTAACACAATGATGTAAATTGTGGTATACTTTGGTTGAATCACAATAAAAGCCTCATCTTTATTTGTAAATGAAAATAAGATTAAAACTTACCTTTTGTTTTATAAATAAAGATTTAACTTGCATTTTGTAAAATAAAAATAAAAATTAGTATTTTAAATTTGTAGACAAGACAAAGATAAAAAAAAATTGTCCTTTTTTTTATGTTGACAAAATAACGTAAAAATTTGTCTCTTTATTATGTTAGCAAGATAACATAAAAGTTTGTTCTTTTTATTATGTTAAAAAAAATGACACAAACACTTGTTCTTTTTATTTTAACAAAATGACATAAAAACTTGTTCTTTTTCTATGTTAACAAAATGACATAAAAACTTGTTCTTTTTCTATGTTAACAAAATTTATCCTTTTATTATGTAACAAAAATTTGTCCTTTTATTATGTAACAAAAATTTGTCCTTTTATTATGTAACAAAAATTTGTCCTTTTTATTATGTAACAAAAATTTGTCCTTTTATTATGTAACAAAAATTGTCTTTTATTTTACCAACAAATTACATGTTGAAATTATCTTTTGTTTTACTTGTAAGCAAGATAAACAAAGCAAGAATAAATGTTTTAAATTTTATTCAAGAAAATAAAATGAGAATAAAATCAAGGTAAAAACTTTGTCATTTATTTGTAAACAAAATTTGTATAAAGATTTTGTCTTTTATTTTATGTAAACCAAATTTGTCTTTTTTTATGTAAATCAAATTTATGTTAAAACTTTGTCTCTTTTATTATATAAAAGTAATACTTTTTATTATGTTTACAAATAACCATAAGATAATTCTTTTTACTATGTTTACAAAATACCCATAAAATAATCCTTTTTACTATGTTTACAAAATAAACATAAAATATAAAATAAATTCGTACTTTATTTTGTTTACCAACATAAAAATAAAAATTGTCATTTTATTTTGTTTACAAAAAGAAGAGTAAAATTTGTCATTTTATCTAGTTTACAAAATGAAGGTAAAAATTTGTGTTTCTTTTGTAGACAAAATTATGGTAGAAATTGCTTTTAATTTGTAACAAGAATAACCAAAATACAGATTTAATGTTTATTTTTATGTAAGAAATTAAAAAAAAAAAAAAAAATAACGATGAGAATTTTATTGGGAATACATCAAGGAGTACAGATCCAAACAGACGAGCTATATCATGTCATCACAGCATTACAAATCACAATCAATCATACATTACAGTCACAGCACAATCAACATCCAGACGAATATATACAACATAAATTTCATGCTGAGTGTGTACAATAAAATAAATAATTAATTAATTTTAATTTTAAAAAATAGGAATCTCACCTTTGTTTGGTTTAATTGTCGACTTTCATTAGTATCGTTCAGATTTGAATTTCCTTCAAATTTCAATGTGCTCTGTTTTTGTCCCAATCAGTTCTGAAAGGTAGATCAGGATCCCACGATTCCAACGTGACGAAAATCATTCAATTCCGTTCTGATTTGACAAAGTTATGGTATTATAAGCATTTGATAATTAAAGAATTTATTAATTACCCAATTTAGCCTTAATTACATCATAATTCTTCTTCCTCCTTGTCGATTTTAGCTTCAAAAGAGAACCCAAAGCATCGCCACCTACATCCGAACATCGCATCACCTACAGGCCGTCGGACCACCATCCATGGCGCCAGCGTCGACCGCCTTCAGTCGCTCCTCCCACGCGCCGAGCCACAGGGAACTCGGATCCCTCCTTGCTTCGCGAATTGAACCCAAACCCAACGTCTTTGGCCTCCAAATCCTCATGATATTCGCCACTAAATTCGATCATAGCCATCCATTTTAAAGAGCTAATCAACCTCTATAATTTCCTTTTGGAATTTTTTTTTATTTTCATTGATTATGTAGGAAGAAAAGTGAGGTTAAGATTCGGAGCTTTGTGGCCATTGTTTCAATGAAGTGGCGGCTGAAAGATTAGGCTTTGGGTTTGGTTTTTCTATTCTATTATAGTAAAATGTTATTAAATAACCTTAAAAGCCTGCTAATTTGTATGTTACAAAGGAAAATGAATTGAGTAAATATTAAATATTGATTGATTGATCGTAAATAAATTTTATTTACATTATTTGGAAAGAAATTTCTCTTGATTGCAATTATGAAGGAAAGAAAATTATCTCATAAAGTCTACACATTTTTCCTGCTATATATTATATAGAGGTTGTGGTTTTTAATAAAACCCCTTGCCTATTTTTATTTACATGCATTAATGACTCTTCACATATGGTAGGTTACGAAAGAAATAAATTAGCTGACTAGGCATGCGGTAATGGTCTAATTAATGTTTAATTATTATTTTATTAACTTAACATTTAACTCACAAAATAATTAACATTTCTTAATGTTCAATTTACAATTTTTTATTCACAAAATATCATTAATTTAAGTGGTAATTAAGTTCAAAGTCAACCATTTACATTTTGAGCTACTTTAATATACATTATAATATCGCTTAATGTTGATAATAATATGTTAATTGGTTTCCAAAAATCGAATTTACTTATAATATCATATTAACAATCTTTCAAATATTACTCAAACCATTATTTCCTTCCATAATTCAAATTTTTATTAACATAACTTAAATAACAAATCAATCTTATCAAATGTTGTAACGACCCAGATTTTTGAACAGTTTATTTTAAATATTTAGTATGGTTTTAAATGTTGAATATATAATATAAGTGAATTTTTATTGGATTTATCGATTTAATAATCAATATATGGTTTAATAGCAAATATATTGAATAATCGTATACGAAGAAGAAACCAATCGGGTTTAGAGTCAAAACTATATTGAAAACAATTTAGCCGATTTATATAAATTTTATATTGAATTAGAATTAATTGTTTGGAATTGATTTATATTTTTAAATCAAATTTAATTTAAATTGTTAATTTAAATTGTATCTCTTATATACAAGTCAAATTAAAATTCAGAATGGGTTCCCTTGGGTTCAGAATGACATTTTAATCTTGTAACGTCGGTCATTGCGACTAGATAGCAGTTTAGGACATTAAGCTAGGGGACTGCGAGATATTTTAGTTATTTAATAAAAATAAAATAAAATAAATTACCTAGTCTAATCATGGCCACCCTAAGTTTAAATCAGCCGACCTAAATGTTTTCACGTCGCAGCTATTCTTTCTTCGAGCTGATTAAATTGTCTCCCATCCTCAACATCGAACAAACAGCAAATTAATGGGTTCGTACTTTTGGTTCCCTATCATCCTCTATAAATCAAGCCGCTGCCCTCTTTACCGTCATTTACCAAAACCAGAAAACATACTGCAAGTTTCATTTCCATTTTTCTTCCTTTGGAGTAGTTGCGAAAATCAATCCATCGTTTAAATGAAGAGTAAAGTGAATAGAATCGAACTCTTTTCCCTTTTCACTTGAAATCGCGATTTACGCCAGTAGTCCACCAGAGCTTGAAATCATATCGCGAAAGACCCTGGACCTTTCTGACGCTCGGCAGCGAGATGAAGGGGGTCTTCGTCGGTTTGTTTGGGTGTTCGACAGTCGCTCTGGTGAAGGAACTAGGGTTCGATGGTGAACTCGGGAATCCATTACTTCGAAGGGGTCGGTCTGGGTATTAGCGCGATGGGATGTGAAGGGGTTTTTGGCGATGTCGAGGGTTGAAAATCGATGGAGGGAGTTCAATCTAAAGGACTGAGCTGAGGTTGTGCTAAAAGATTTAAGCAGTAATGGTGTTTGGTGAAATGCCGGAAAGAAAGAAGAAGAAAAAAATAGAGGGATTAAGGTAATCTAAAATTTAATACCTTAATTAGTTTAGTGTTTAAAAATAAATAGGTTTGTTCAAATTAGTTAAGTTAGAATTAATTTACCGAAAAAATTAGAAAGTTATTTATTTATTTAAATAGTTTATTTAAATAAATAAACGTGTAATCGGTAAATTTAAATAAAAATTATCGCAGGTGCGAATCCATTCGAGAAGATTAGTAGCCGCTAATTTGAGATTAAAACAGGATATTCAGCAAAGGGAATTCTGGTGAGTAAATCTCACTCACCTTTTATTTCTAATTATTTTTATTTCGTTAAAAATAATTATTGCTGCTTGTTTGGATTTTTCTGCTGGCTTTATATATATTAGTTATTTAGGCTATATATATATATTGGGTTGATTGGTTGATTGGATTCCCGCAGTCTCATTAGCGGATGCCCGCAGTTTCATAGCGGATGATTACCCTACACGCCCCACGCTATGATTAGTGGATGACCTTCTATACCGCGATATTCTGCCACGAAGCAGAATGGGTATTATTTATGTGCTAACATCTGTGGATGCAGGAAAACAGGTTGGAGGAATCCAACTGGATTCCTCAAAAATATATTATTGTTTATTGTTTGTTTGATTTCATATATATTCATATATGATGTGTTAAAAACCAAATGTTTGAAAATTGGGTGATTTGATTGTTTTAAATATCACTGGGCCAATTAAAAGGATATTGGAGATTTAAAAAGGAAAATTCTATTTTTAAATAGAATTTGAATTTTAAACGGAAATAAAATATAAACTTGTTTTGATAAAATAAAACAAGTAATTTCTTTTTAAATGAAATTTATAAATAGTTCTTTTATAACGAAGTTATAAATGAAGTAAAAAGAATTATCATTTGATAATTTAGTAATAGAAATATAAGCGTGAAATTGGGATTTGAAATGAAATTTCAAAATAGGATGTGAAATGAAATTTTTAAATATATAACTCAAATGAATTTTGAGTATAACATTTGAATAGTAGAAAAGGAGTTTAAATATTTGAAGTTTAAAAGGGGATTGAATATTAGAAATTCAAATAGAAGTTCAAATAGAATTTGAATAGACGAAATTAGAATGGAAAATAGAATTGGAATTCAGGGAATTAAAAATAAAATTTGAATTCAAAGAAGAATTGAATAGATTTGAAATATAGGATTTCAAAGAAGAATTTAATAGAATTTGAAATAGAGAATTTCAAAGAAGAATTCAAATGTGAAATTTGAATAGAGATTTGAATTGGAATTCAAATATGAAATTTGAATAGAGATTTGAAATGGAAATTCGAGTATTGAATTTTGAACATGGAATTTGAATAAAGAAATTCGAATAGAAATTTGAATATGAGATTTCAAAATAGAATTTGAAATAAACCTTGAAATAGGATTTTCAAAGTAGAATTTGAAATAGAATTTCAAATAGGATTTTCAAAATAGGAAATCCAAATGTTTTGAAATGGAATTTGAATTCAAGAAAATTCAAATGGATTTGAGTGAAGAAATTCAAATGGTGTTAAAAATAAATTTGAATATTAGAATTCAAATGGGGCTGGAAATGAATTTGAATATTAGAATTCAAATGGAAAATGAACTTTGAATATAAGAGATTCAAATTGAATTCAAATAGGATTTGGTCTATGGGATTTGAATATGAAATTCAAATGAGTTTTAAACTATGGGATTTTGAATATAGAGTTTAAAAAGGAGTTTGAATATTTGAATTCCAATAGAATTCAAATATAGGAATGGGAATATAGAAGTTCAAATGGAATTTAAATATAAAGTTTGAATAAGAGAATTCAAATGAATTCAAACATCGAATTTGAATATAGGAGATTCAAATAGAAATTCAAGTATTGAATTTGAATATCAAATAGAAAAGGAATTGGAATTTGAATTTAGAATTCAAATAAAAGTGAGATTTGAATTTGAATCAAGCAGAGTTAAATGGAGTCGAATTCATTTTAAAGAAGTTTCGAAGTTTAAAAAGTTTATATTTATAAATATAATTAAAACGAACTCGCCGCAGCACTGCAGTTCGTAAAATAGCGATTCGAACTTCAATTGAATATATAGAACGCAATTGAAGTCGGAATTCTTCGAAACAAGAAACGTCCGGACCGGTTTGATAATAGTTTTCTAATGAAGAAGAAAAATCTGGATTTCATCGTATAGATTTTGAGTTATGTCAAAATCCAATTTTCAGAAAAGCAGCGCCAGAATCGTTTAAAACCATAATGGTTTAATTAATGTTACAAAAGGATTTTTAAGCGAATAAAATCCGAATTTTCTATTTAGAAAATTTCGGATTTGAGTTATAAAATATATGCGAATTCAAGTTGTGAAAAATGAATATGATTTTGAAACAGAAATCAGATTTTTGACTTTGAATAGAACTAACTAATTTGGAATAGAAATTAGTTAATGAGATTTCGAAAGGATATTGGGGTTTGAATAAGTAAATTCGATTTGAAAATTTATATTCGAAATCAAAGAGGGAACTAGAATTGAAATTGAAATTCAATTTGGTTATGAACGAGTTAAATATTTTGTTTGAACATGTTATGTTAAAACAAAGAAGTGAAATAGGCAAAATGGCCGATTTAAAGAATAAATGGGCGAAACTGAATTCAAACGATTAGATGTTATTGAATTGAAAACAGGTGAACAGGTTTTAAACATATATGGGATGGAGTATATGAAGATTTTTATTTATGTGCCCGACAATAAGGTACATGTTTAATTCATATATGAGGTTTTATGCGCCGTATCGGCAAGCCGCTTGGCTTTTCCTTTTTCTTTTTGAAATTAGAAGATACCGGGATGCTATTTGAAATTTCCCGATGCTCCCGATACAGGGGAGGTTATGGCGAAATTTTCCGGAAATTTAAGGAGTTAGAATATTTTTAAGATATTTTGATAATTTGAAATCATTATATCGACGTATTGAATTCGATAGTAAAGTGAATATAAAAATCGAATGTTGTAAACAAAAAGGGATAGAGATAAGTGATTGGAATTGTTTCCAATTTCAAATAGAGATATTTTCTAATATATAGAAAATAAAAGAAGTTAATATTTGGAAACGTTTTCCAAAAGACATAAGAGGCAAGATGATTATTGAAAATATTTGGTTAACAAATATTGATAAGGAAATGGAGAAGAGATCTAATTAATGAAAGATTAATTAAAGAGCCCAGTGATTTGTTTGATATGTTGGATGAACACTTGTTTTTATTCGATAGTTAAATCACAGACTATCGAAGTTTTTGACCATCGTTGTCAATATGGAGAGACCGGTTGGATTATTATGCGAAGAACCACTCCGTATCGGCATAAGCGTTGCGAACCAAGTATGCTGAATATATTGAAGACGGAGTGAAGTGCAAGGGCTTTTCTATTTATAGAAATAGTGCCTTCGGTTTCGTTCAGTCCCAGAACGAGCGTAAATGGACGAATGTCTGACAGAGTATTTCCAATGATCAAATGGGTTGGTCTGTATGAATGTATATGGTTGCAACGGATTTATCCCTTAGCATAATATCCAGAATATTTGTGCAAACTCAACTAGTGATTAACGGATCTGACAATGTGGCATTCAAAGTGAATTGTGTTATCAAGTAATGGTAAGTATGCGTAGCCTCAGGCCTCAACAACCGGGAAAGGACAAAAATCGGGCAGGCAGCATGGCTATGTGGGTCGCACCCATTAGGGTGTATAATCACCTATCTAGAGAAATTCCTTTTGTTTCTAAATCTATCGATTCTGCCCATTCGGGAAACGGTGGTTTGAGTCCAACCGTTGGTGATATACATTCGATACACTCAAGCGAAATGAGTGGTCGGTCATGTGTGGGCTGGGTTGCAAGACGTTCTTGTTGAACCCAGGTGTATTTGCCTCTAGAGATACATCATCGGAAGGTGGTCCCATACCTTGTCATAGTTGGAATCCAATCTCCAATAAGCGCCATGCGGTTTTTGATTATATACTATGTATGTGGAGCGTGAGATGCAAGCGTTCTGCTATTTGGTTATTTACTTGATGTAGACATTATTATAATATCACTGGATTTTCGTATCAAAGTGTTTTGGGTTATAGTAAGGTAAAAACCGTCCATGTTTATGTGTGGGCTGGTCTTACTATTATCTTTTCTTTTGAAAGGATTTTTGAAAGTTAAACAAGTAGTTGGAGTTTACTCACACCAGTCCCATGACTGACCCAGAGTTTATTTTGTTTTGTTTTTCCTAAACTCTTGGGTGCCCAAATTTGTACGGGCAGTCAAGTGTTTCAGGATTTTACAGATACACTTGGAGGAGCTTGAAGCTGGAGGCTTCAACGTTAGTTATTTAGAGTTACTTCCGCTGAATCAAATGTTATGTGTACTCTGATGATGGTATGTATTTATGTACAAAACAGATTGTATTTCAAAGCTTATGTTATATAATATATTTTATTCGTTTCCGCTGTGAGTTGTGATCTTCGTTTTTCTTCTATTCTAATATTTCTTTCTTTCTATTTCTCATCCTCTAACTTCTTTCTAATAATGAGTCGTATTTCTGTATTATTTGGGTTGGACTTGTGGTGTATTTAGTCAACTCAGGTAGCTCAGATTTGCGGGCCTTTACAGTTGGTATCAGAGCCAGGTTGAGCGAATACCTAGGCTTTGTGGAGTTGTGCTCATTAGAGATAGGGTCAGCAGTACCCTAGAATGAGTTGAGTGTATATATATACGAGAGAGCGTATTTGTTAGTTTATATAAAAGTTGTTTTATATTGTGTTGGCTAGTCTGATGAGTGGTTTATGAATTCTGATCGAATAGTGGGACGCCACGAAGTCGATAGGAATTTCTAAACGCTTGAACAGAAGATTGAACACGATATTGTTTTAAAGTGGGTAGATGAAATAATTTTACCCAAAAATTCTATTCTGATATAGAAAGGATAATTTTCTAGAATTATTATTATATGGATGTGTTGGACGTTAATATTATAATCAAACGAGATTATAAAATTAGAATGGTTATTCATAACCAAATAGAATTTGTATATGAATTAAATATACAAATGAGATGAATTAGAATTAGATTCAAACCAGAATTAAGAATTCAAAATCCCGGGAAGTTTGAAAATATTTTTCAAAGTATATTAAAGTAATATAGCTTTGTTTTAGAAGGATTTGAAAGAAAATCATTTTTAATGGATTTTGAATTGATAAAGCACTGAACTCACTTCAGTGGCTGGGAAATTATTCTGATGATGATTGCAACATCCTCAGTGTTCATTTCCGAGTTTCTAAGTGATAGGTTGCTACCTTAGAAAGTTTTGATGGAAATTTGTTTGAAGGAAAACAAGTTGATTTGAAAATTCAAATGTTTTGAATTTGAAATGAAAATAAATATATGTATATATTTATGGGATTTCAAAAGAATTTGAAAAGAAACCCAAGGATTTGAAATTCTGAAATTTAAATTTAACTTAAGCAAGTTAAATGGGTCGAAGTGAATGAATTGATTAGAATCAATTTGAATAGGTTTAGTGGAATATAGATTGGATATAAATGAATTAATCGTAGATCATTTGAATTAAATGGGTGAAGACCAAAAGTTTTGGTTGGGGTTAATTTGTTGAAATATGAGGGGTTGAGTTTCAACATAAGTGGATGGTTGGAAAGTAATAGATTTGTACCATTTTTTCTACCTTAGCAATTTTGAGGACGAAATTATTTTAAGGGGGGAAGAATGTAACGACCCAGATTTTTGAACAGTTTATTTTAAATATTTAGTATGGTTTTAAATGTTGAATATATAATATAAATGAATTTTTATTGGATTTATCGATTTAATAATCAATATATGGTTTAATAGCAAATATATTGAATAATCGTATACGAAGAAGAAACCAATCGGGTTTAGAGTCAAAACTATATTGAAAACAATTTAGCCGATTTATATAAATTTTATATTGAATTAGAATTAATTGTTTGGAATTGATTTATATTTTTAAATCAAATTTAATTTAAATTGTTAATTTAAATTGTATCTCTTATATACAAGTCAAATTAAAATTCAGAATGGGTTCCCTTGGGTTCAGAATGACATTTTAATCTTGTAACGTCGGTCATTGCGACTAGATAGCAATTTAGGACATTAAGCTAGGGGACTGCGAGATATTTTAGTTATTTAATAAAAATAAAATAAAATAAATTACCTAGTCTAATCATGGCCACCCTAAGTTTAAATCAGCCGACCTAAATGTTTTCACGTCGCAGCTATTCTTTCTTCGAGCTGATTAAATTGTCTCCCATCCTCAACATCGAACAAACAGCAAATTAATGGGTTCGTACTTTTGGTTCCCTATCATCCTCTATAAATCAAGCCGCTGCCCTCTTTACCGTCATTTACCAAAACCAGAAAACATACTGCAAGTTTCATTTCCATTTTTCTTCCTTTGGAGTAGTTGCGAAAATCAATCCATCGTTTAAATGAAGAGTAAAGTGAATAGAATCGAACTCTTTTCCCTTTTCACTTGAAATCGCGATTTACGCCAGTAGTCCACCAGAGCTTGAAATCATATCGCGAAAGACCCTGGACCTTTCTGACGCTCGGCAGCGAGATGAAGGGGGTCTTCGTCGGTTTGTTTGGGTGTTCGACAGTCGCTCTGGTGAAGGAACTAGGGTTCGATGGTGAACTCGGGAATCCATTACTTCGAAGGGGTCGGTCTGGGTATTAGCGCGATGGGATGTGAAGGGGTTTTTGGCGATGTCGAGGGTTGAAAATCGATGGAGGGAGTTCAATCTAAAGGACTGAGCTGAGGTTGTGCTAAAAGATTTAAGCAGTAATGGTGTTTGGTGAAATGCCGGAAAGAAAGAAGAAGAAAAAAATAGAGGGATTAAGGTAATCTAAAATTTAATACCTTAATTAGTTTAGTGTTTAAAAATAAATAGGTTTGTTCAAATTAGTTAAGTTAGAATTAATTTAGCGAAAAAATTAGAAAGTTATTTATTTATTTAAATAGTTTATTTAAATAAATAAACGTGTAATCGGTAAATTTAAATAAAAATTATCGCAGGTGCGAATCCATTCGAGAAGATTAGTAGCCGCTAATTTGAGATTAAAACAGGATATTCAGCAAAGGGAATTCTGGTGAGTAAATCTCACTCACCTTTTATTTCTAATTATTTTTATTTCGTTACAAATAATTATTGCTGCTTGTTTGGATTTTTCTGTTGGCTTTATATATATTAGTTATTTAGGCTATATATATATATATTGGGTTGATTGGTTGATTGGATTCCCGCAGTCTCATTAGCGGATGCCCGCAGTTTCATAGCGGATGATTACCCTACACGCCCCACGCTATGATTAGTGGATGACCTTCTATACCGCGATATTCTGCCACGAAGCAGAATGGGTATTATTTATGTGCTAACATCTGTGGATGCAGGAAAACAGGTTGGAGGAATCCAACTGGATTCCTCAAAAATATATTATTGTTTATTGTTTGTTTGATTTCATATATATTCATATATGATGTGTTAAAAACCAAATGTTTGAAAATTGGGTGATTTGATTGTTTTAAATATCACTGGGCCAATTAAAAGGATATTGGAGATTTAAAAAGGAAAATTCTATTTTTAAATAGAATTTGAATTTTAAACGGAAATAAAATATAAACTTGTTTTGATAAAATAAAACAAGTAATTTCTTTTTAAATGAAATTTATAAATAGTTCTTTTATAACGAAGTTATAAATGAAGTAAAAAGAATTATCATTTGATAATTTAGTAATAGAAATATAAGCGTGAAATTGGGATTTGAAATGAAATTTCAAAATAGGATGTGAAATGAAATTTTTAAATATATAACTCAAATGAATTTTGAGTATAACATTTGAATAGTAGAAAAGGAGTTTAAATATTTGAAGTTTAAAAGGGGATTGAATATTAGAAATTCAAATAGAAGTTCAAATAGAATTTGAATAGACGAAATTAGAATGGAAAATAGAATTGGAATTCAGGGAATTAAAAATAAAATTTGAATTCAAAGAAGAATTGAATAGATTTGAAATATAGGATTTCAAAGAAGAATTTAATAGAATTTGAAATAGAGAATTTCAAAGAAGAATTCAAATGTGAAATTTGAATAGAGATTTGAATTGGAATTCAAATATGAAATTTGAATAGAGATTTGAAATGGAAATTCGAGTATTGAATTTTGAACATGGAATTTGAATAAAGAAATTCGAATAGAAATTTGAATATGAGATTTCAAAATAGAATTTGAAATAAACCTTGAAATAGGATTTTCAAAGTAGAATTTGAAATAGAATTTCAAATAGGATTTTCAAAATAGGAAATCCAAATGTTTTGAAATGGAATTTGAATTCAAGAAAATTCAAATGGATTTGAGTGAAGAAATTCAAATGGTGTTAAAAATAAATTTGAATATTAGAATTCAAATGGGGCTGGAAATGAATTTGAATATTAGAATTCAAATGGAAAATGAACTTTGAATATAAGAGATTCAAATTGAATTCAAATAGGATTTGGTCTATGGGATTTGAATATGAAATTCAAATGAGTTTTAAACTATGGGATTTTGAATATAGAGTTTAAAAAGGAGTTTGAATATTTGAATTCCAATAGAATTCAAATATAGGAATGGGAATATAGAAGTTCAAATGGAATTTAAATATAAAGTTTGAATAAGAGAATTCAAATGAATTCAAACATCGAATTTGAATATAGGAGATTCAAATAGAAATTCAAGTATTGAATTTGAATATCAAATAGAAAAGGAATTGGAATTTGAATTTAGAATTCAAATAAAAGTGAGATTTGAATTTGAATCAAGCAGAGTTAAATGGAGTCGAATTCATTTTAAAGAAGTTTCGAAGTTTAAAAAGTTTATATTTATAAATATAATTAAAACGAACTCGCCGCAGCACTGCAGTTCGTAAAATAGCGATTCGAACTTCAATTGAATATATAGAACGCAATTGAAGTCGGAATTCTTCGAAACAAGAAACGTCCGGACCGGTTTGATAATAGTTTTCTAATGAAGAAGAAAAATCTGGATTTCATCGTATAGATTTTGAGTTATGTCAAAATCCAATTTTCAGAAAAGCAGCGCCAGAATCGTTTAAAACCATAATGGTTTAATTAATGTTACAAAAGGATTTTTAAGCGAATAAAATCCGAATTTTCTATTTAGAAAATTTCGGATTTGAGTTATAAAATATATGCGAATTCAAGTTGTGAAAAATGAATATGATTTTGAAACAGAAATCAGATTTTTGACTTTGAATAGAACTAACTAATTTGGAATAGAAATTAGTTAATGAGATTTCGAAAGGATATTGGGGTTTGAATAAGTAAATTCGATTTGAAAATTTATATTCGAAATCAAAGAGGGAACTAGAATTGAAATTGAAATTCAATTTGGTTATGAACGAGTTAAATATTTTGTTTGAACATGTTATGTTAAAACAAAGAAGTGAAATAGGCAAAATGGCCGATTTAAAGAATAAATGGGCGAAACTGAATTCAAACGATTAGATGTTATTGAATTGAATTGAAAACAGGTGAACAGGTTTTAAACATATATGGGATGGAGTATATGAAGATTTTTATTTATGTGCCCGACAATAAGGTACATGTTTAATTCATATATGAGGTTTTATGCGCCGTATCGGCAAGCCGCTTGGCTTTTCCTTTTTCTTTTTGAAATTAGAAGATACCGGGATGCTATTTGAAATTTCCCGATGCTCCCGATACAGGGGAGGTTATGGCGAAATTTTCCGGAAATTTAAGGAGTTAGAATATTTTTAAGATATTTTGATAATTTGAAATCATTATATCGACGTATTGAATTCGATAGTAAAGTGAATATAAAAATCGAATGTTGTAAACAAAAAGGGATAGAGATAAGTGATTGGAATTGTTTCCAATTTCAAATAGAGATATTTTCTAATATATAGAAAATAAAAGAAGTTAATATTTGGAAACGTTTTCCAAAAGACATAAGAGGCAAGATGATTATTGAAAATATTTGGTTAACAAATATTGATAAGGAAATGGAGAAGAGATCTAATTAATGAAAGATTAATTAAAGAGCCCAGTGATTTGTTTGATATGTTGGATGAACACTTGTTTTTATTCGATAGTTAAATCACAGACTATCGAAGTTTTTGACCATCGTTGTCAATATGGAGAGACCGGTTGGATTATTATCCGAAGAACCACTCCGTATCGGCATAAGCGTTGCGAACCAAGTATGCTGAATATATTGAAGACGGAGTGAAGTGCAAGGGCTTTTCTATTTATAGAAATAGTGCCTTCGGTTTCGTTCAGTCCCAGAACGAGCGTAAATGGACGAATGTCTGACAGAGTATTTCCAATGATCAAATGGGTTGGTCTGTATGAATGTATATGGTTGCAACGGATTTATCCCTTAGCATAATATCCAGAATATTTGTGCAAACTCAACTAGTGATTAACAGATCTGACAATGTGGCATTCAAAGTGAATTGTGTTATCAAGGAATGGTAAGTATGCGTAGCCTCAGGCCTCAACAACCGGGAAAGGACAAAAATCGGGCAGGCAGCATGGCTATGTGGGTCGCACCCATTAGGGTGTATAATCACCTATCTAGAGAAATTCCTTTTGTTTCTAAATCTATCGATTCTGCCCATTCGGGAAACGGTGGTTTGAGTCCAACCGTTGGTGATATACATTCGATACACTCAAGCGAAATGAGTGGTCGGTCATGTGTGGGCCGGGTTGCAAGACGTTCTTGTTGAACCCAGGTGTATTTGCCTCTAGAGATACATCATCGGAAGGTGGTCCCATACCTTGTCATAGTTGGAATCCAATCTCCAATAAGCGCCATGCGGTTTTTGATTATATACTATGTATGTGGAGCGTGAGATGCAAGCGTTCTGCTATTTGGTTATTTACTTGATGTAGACATTATTATAATATCACTGGATTTTCGTATCAAAGTGTTTTGGGTTATAGTAAGGTAAAAACCGTCCATGTTTATGTGTGGGCTGGTCTTACTATTATCTTTTCTTTTGAAAGGATTTTTGAAAGTTAAACAAGTAGTTGGAGTTTACTCACACCAGTCCCATGACTGACCCAGAGTTTATTTTGTTTTGTTTTTCCTAAACTCTTGGGTGCCCAAATTTGTACGGGCAGTCAAGTGTTTCAGGATTTTACAGATACACTTGGAGGAGCTTGAAGCTGGAGGCTTCAACGTTAGTTATTTAGAGTTACTTCCGCTGAATCAAATGTTATGTGTACTCTGATGATGGTATGTATTTATGTACAAAACAGATTGTATTTCAAAGCTTATGTTATATAATATATTTTATTCGTTTCCGCTGTGAGTTGTGATCTTCGTTTTTCTTCTATTCTAATATTTCTTTCTTTCTATTTCTCATCCTCTAACTTCTTTCTAATAATGAGTCGTATTTCTGTATTATTTGGGTTGGACTTGTGGTGTATTTAGTCAACTCAGGTAGCTCAGATTTGCGGGCCTTTACAAATGTATTCAATGTCATAAAATGTTAATTAGAAAAAAAAGTATTCGCATAATCAGATATTACCTAATTAACAAGATGTTATCAAACCGAAGAATATTAGTATTAGTAAATCAACAAACACTATTAAGTCAATGCTACATATTCACTAAATTGTCATTTTGTTAATAAATCATTACATTTAGGAAGTTTTCCAAATTTTCCCTTGATAATTCATATAAATCGCAATGAGTCCTATATGCATTCACCCATTAAGCAAACGTTTTATACATTCATTTCCTACATGCACAACAAATAAATTTTCGAATATGTGTTATACACTAACGCGCATTGATATGCATTTATTGGCAACTATTACAACGTTATATACTATATTCATATGACAATATTGTTTCATAACCAGTAACTAGTCACCTATGCAACCAATTACCATTCATTATCACATCCTTTAACTACGTATATCATAAATTTAAATCATATCAAGAAATAAAAATTAAATTGCAGTGTTCTCACAATTACATACATCTCCCTTATAGGAATTAGAATAGGAATACGGGAATTTCTTTATTTAGAATTAAACTACATATAAAGTTATAATATTCTCCATTAGCAAAACGTTCACATTAAGAATTTAAATAAATAATCCATATATTTTATTACATGTGAATTGTTCACGCTCCGTATTTGCATTAAAAAGAATATTCTTGACATATTTTAAATATATGTTTCTTTTCTCTTTTAGCAGTTAATTTCTAGCAATGTTAAAAATAATGTTTTTAACACTTTTATATTTTCTAACATATATCTTTCTTTACTTCAAATAAAATAAATTTTTAGTTCATACTAATTCAAAATAAATTATTTTAAACAACCAAAACTCATTAAAATAACTTAAAATAAATTTTAAATTTTTGCCCAAAAATTCAGGGTTGTTACATTATCTTATCTTTAGTATGTCCTCTCGTTAGTACTGTTTGACCTTTAGATAGGGTAAACCTATGGTTGAAACATGTGTTTGAGACATGTTATGGTTGATGGATGCAAGTGGATGCAAGTGTTTGCTAGTGGTTGCTCGTGGATGCATATACACACACTCTAGGCACTAGATCGGCTCAATCACTTCATATTGCATATTGCATAAAATTGTGTGTAGGAAGCTATATTTATGGATGTATAATGATTGTGTTATCATATGGATGATGCATTTTGGTGAATGATTGTGCACTCATGTAGATATTGTATGTGTCGATAGGGTTCTCTCGCATACATAATGGATGCATGGCACTATCGTGGTTTGCATATGTTCATACATTAGATAGGGAACATATACACACACTCTTTGCATATGCTCATACATCATTAGAAATTGTTTTAAGGACAATGGATGCCCGTGGTTGATGGTTTGAGTAGATGGTTGTTTGGATGGTAGGATATGCATTCTCCTTAGCTTAAAGATTTCGGGGACGAAATCCTTTAAGGAGGGGAGAATGTAACACGCCGAATTTCGGTTAATGATAAAATTCACTAATTGCAGAATAAATAATCTCAAATATGAGAATTGGGGGAAACGGGCTGCGTCATTTTGTTCGTCTCGGAAAAATACGCAGAATAGAGTCCGAAATTTTGTAAATCGGAGTCTGTATGGCCCAGTTATGGCCCAATGAAGTTTGGAGAAAATTAAAAGTTCAAAACAGATTTAAAATTCAGGTTTATAATTCAAAATTGGGGCCACTGGGCGCTGGAGGGAAAAACTCCCGCCTAGCTACCCGTGTCGACAGCCCTGTCGACAGGGCAGTCGACTGGGTAGGGCCAGGTCGACAGCCCTGTCGACTTGGGTGTCGACAGGGGGTGCTCGACCAGTTAAACCTGGTGCCCAATTTTAGGGTTTGGCTGTGTTTTGGGCTAATCTCTAGAAACTTCCTAAATCTGACGGACCTAATTTAGCCTAGGGTTAATCCTATGGTCTAAAACACACCCTAATCCTATAAATACACCCTAATGCAAGCCTAATCCATTCTAGAAATAGAAATGATGCCATCATGCCGCCAAAATCAAACTTAAGAGGAGCCTCCACTAATTTATGAAGAAAGTTGCAAGCTAATCAACCTCAAATCATCACCATCTTCAAATATAGCAACTAGTTCTACTTCATAAGTTTGCTAATCTTGGTTTTGGTGAGTTTCTATCACTTTAATAGCCAATTGCTAAATTAAGTAGATGAGATATGATGAGATCATGCGGTTTTGTATGCGGATTAGTGGGTTTTGAGTTATATGATATGATGTTAGTTTGCTAATCTATGTTCATGTTAACCCTATGTTTATGCAAGTTAAGTATGTGGGTTTATGCAAGTTAAGTATGTGGGTTTATGCAAGTTAAGTGGTGGATTTTATGCATGCTAAGTATTTGATTTTATGCATGCTAAGTATTTGATTTTATGCATGCTAAGTATTTGATTTTATGCATGCTAAGTATTTGATTTTATGCATGCTAAGTATTTGAATTTTATGCATGCTAAGTGTTTGGTTTTATGCATGCTAAGTACTTGATTTCATGCATGCTAAGTATTTGATTTTATGCATGCTAAGTGTTTGGGTTTATGCATGCTAAGTACTTGATTTAATGCATGCTAAGTGGTTGGTTTTATGCATACCTTATGACATGCAAGTTTACCCATTTCAAATAAGATGCATACATATGCAAGATGATACCTTTGTATGCTATGCATACATATGCATGTTTACCCCATTTTATGATGCAAGTCACATATGCAAGTTCACCCTTTGTGTAACCTATGAAAACTTATGCAAGTTACCTTTATATGACATATGTGTACACATGCAAGTTGGGTTATTTAATGATGCTAGTTGGGTTTAATATCATGATGCAAGTTGACACCTTTTAAACCCATGTAAAAGCCAACGTTGTGCTAAGATTGAACCCGTTACATTTATAGAGAATCTTCCCATTTATATGACATGTTATGAAAACGGATTACGTGGGAAACGATGGGGTTGATATGCATGTTAATAAAAATGTGTATAACATAAAATGAATGGACATAATTGGGAATTTACCTATTAAGTTAGGTCTACCCATATTATGGAGTTGGGAATTTACCTATTAAGTTAGGTCTACCCATACTATGGAATTGGGAATTTACCTATTGAGTTAGGTCTACCCATATTCTTAAAATGTGTAATTAATTAGGGATAATTAATAAAAATTATGGGGATGATTAATTAGGTGTAATTAATCAACTAAGACACGAGGTTTGACCCTTTTGTAGCGGAAGTCTGCCCGGAACCAACCGGCAAATCCAGCAGCTACAAATGATTGGCCCAATGTGAGAGGTCTTAGTCATAAATTAAATACGTGATTAAAGTAAAGACACGAGGTTAGACCCTTTTGATGACAGAAGTCTGCCCGGAACCAACCGGCATATCCAGCAGTCATAAAAGACGGTCTAACGTGAGAGGTCTTTATGAGGTCATGTTCTTAATTAATTAATTAAGAAACACTTAACCATATTAGCATGTAGAAGGACATGAGGGGTTAAGTGGGTGCCTTGGGTGGCATGTGGAAATCTAGTGGGTTGCCTTGGGTGGCAATAGAAAATACGATTAGAGTACTTAACCAAGTGGAAACATGTAATTAAACATGATTAAAGGGTTAAGTGGGATGCACTAGAAAAAGGGACAAGCTTAGGTGGGTAGCTTGTGGGGGCCCATTTCAACCAGTAACCCATATGTATCTTATTGGGCTCGACCCATGTCGAGGACGGGACACGCGTACTGGGCTTGACTATAAGAGGCCAAAACGGGTTAGCGGTGGCAACGCAAGTCCAACGGGTTTCATATGCGTGTGTGGACCCGGGCTGGTAGGTAAGACGTTGTTGCATCGTGTAGATATAAGCCGTGCACCGTTAATTATATCATGTTGCCACTTTGGGGAGTGATACACCCCACTGTGGGGCCCGGCACGGGTATCTACGGTAGGGAGCCGATCACTTGGGAGTAGTGGGTACACCTAGTGGAGATAGGGGCAGACGGCACCTATGTAGTCAGCTAGGGGTACACGAAACTACTGGGTAAAATTTTCTAAGTCCTTGGGAGGGATCAACCTTTAAGTAGGAATGACTGGTGTGGTGCAGTGTAGTAATTATCCTTGGGTGGGTAAATGCGTCTTTACGGTTATCTTAGTTTATCCTAAGTCTACCAAGCTGCTTGGTGTAGCCATTCATCCCCAGACATCACCGTATATCAAGTTTATGTCTTCTCTGGTTACTTTAATGATTGTATTGTTAAAGTTATAGGACTCGCTCAGACTTATGTCTGACCCCGTTGTTTTTTTATCTTTTTCCCAACCCTCAGGTTCTCAGAGTGGGCCCAGTACGAGTGGGCTTTGATCAGGCTGCTTTTATTACTCTCTTGGAGCTTGGACCCTAGATGTAGAGCTCAGCTTACCCTTTTCTTTTATGGCTATCAGCTCATGTATTGGGATTATGTATTTTTATTTAGCAAGAATGGATATTTGTAATTAACTCTTATTATGGTTTTGTGATGTAACCAGACATGTTTTACTTTCCGCTGCATTGAAATGTCGTTTTAAATTTTCAAGTATAACTTATATCTGTCTTGCTGTAATTTCTCTGTTCTATATTCACTAAAATACTCCGCCGATGTTATGGCATTCCCTTAGAGAGTGACCGTAGCGGGTGTGGGGTGTTACACCTACGCGTACGAGCGAGAACGAGATGAATCCGAGCTACTGGGATTTCGTGATAAAAATCAAACGCTTGTTTGATTTTAAATGAAACAATAGCAGAATCATCAACTGCAAATCAATGTGAGTAAACTCACTAACTCTGCCTCGTTTTATTTTTATATAAACAAGTTTTAAATTTATATAAAGCAATTGTACTGTGTGATGGCTGTTTGGATGAATGGTTGATAAAATTGGTTGAATAATTGATATAGTTATATCGTTGATCGATTATTAATTCGGTTCACCATGATATTTCATACTAATGTGAAATTAATACTATTAATGTTATTAACATCTATGGATGCAGGGAAATAGGTTGGAGGGATCCAACTGGATTCCTCAAAATTTTATTTACTATTCATTTATTGTGTTTTGTGATGTGATATATGACCGGTAATTGATTATGCTATGGTTGAATTACAATGGCCCCATAATTTTGGTATTTAAATACCATAGAACATTTTAGAATGTAGCAAAGAAATCGGAGATTTTAAAAAAGGGAATTATTTCCAAAAATAGATATTAGATTTCAAATGGATTTAAAATAGAAACTTGTTTAATAAAGTAGTTAGATTTATAAATGATGGTTATAAATAAAGTGAAATATAAATCGTTGAATATTGTAAAAATATGAATTCAAGTTGAATTTATATAAGCAAAGTTGAAATCGGTGTTGACACTGGTATTTGAAGTGGGATTTAAACGCAGTAGTTGTAAAAGAGATTTGAGTTGAGAAATAGTGAATTAAAATGGAAATTTGAATAAGAAGAGAAATAAGAAATCGGTTTCAAAGGGAAATGGTGGGTTTTATTCCAAAATTTGAAATATAAAATAAATCGATATAAATCCAATGGATTTATAAATAGGAATTTGGCTATGTCGAATTTTATACAAATGATTTATTTCCTGGATATTTAAATTTTATTTAACATGAACTATAATTCAATTTAGATATGTTATGAGGTTAATATTTCAGTAAATTCTATGCTTTGTAATAATACATAAAAAGGGATTTATAGAAATCAAATGAAGTTAAATACATAAGTTACATAATGTATAGCTTATAAATACATTCAAAAAATAAACTTGAATTGTTTAAAATAAACAGAAGGGTAAATTGAGTAATAGTTCTACAAACAGAGTTTATAAATGAAACAGAATATGATGTGGTTTTTAAAAAAGGATACTCGATAACTAGAGGTTTGGAATTTGAATTAACCTGAAATGGTAGATAAATTCCGAAATTCAGAATATAATCGAATATAGATTATTCGAAGATAGTTATTTATTGGAATTCGATTATATCGAATTTAGGGAAGTAGTTATTTTTACTTTCCATTTTGAATTTATTTATTTATTAATTGAATTAATAAGTAGAAGTTATATTTTTATATACAATTATTTGGGAACAACGATTATAACGCAACCGTTATAAATCTAAACAGCAATTATAATGCTACTGTTATCATAAATGTTTTATAAATCTAAACAGTGATTTTAGCGCTGTTGTTTTAATAAATGTTTTGTAAATCTATACAGCGATTTTAACGCTGTCGTTATAATAAATGACTTATAAATCAAATATTTGGAAATAGCGATTATAACGCTATGGTTATAATCGATGTTTTTCGTCAAAGAAATGGATTCTTAGATTAAATCTAAGAGTCGCGTAAGCGATGATTTGTTTGAAGTTATGAGCTTTGACTATTTCAGAGTTGATAATGTTGTTCAATTAAGGTCTGAGAGGTAATTATACCCTAACTTGATTGACTTCATGATTGATGGAGGAATGGTTCAGGTTCGACAGTGAAGATTGGTAAGCAATATGGTTAGTTAATAAATGATTAATGTTTTGAATTAGAATAACGATGTTTTATAACATCGTGTTAATTTAAAGGATTTTGAAATGTTTCCCTAAATAAAATGAGAGATATTTTCTATGCATAGAAAATGAAATGAATTGGTCAGCGATGAATTAAGAAAGGGAATATGGAAATATTTTCTGATATTAATAAGGTATATTTTCAGAATATAGAAAATGAGGATTCGTGAATATTTAGAGATGTTTTCTAACTGGAATAAGAGATATTTTCTTGAATAAAGAAATTAGGATATTGGAAATGTATTTTCCCAAGAATCGAGAGAGATGATTGAGCTTTGAAAAGATAGGAAAGATGGTGATTTGGAATTAATAATGAAATAAGAAATTTATATAAAAGGGGCCAGTGTTTTTTGATGTTTGGTCGGTTGAATTTCCAATTGAAAATAGGACCGTTGATTATATGGATGTTGCTTTGATAGTTAAATCACCGACTATCAAAGTTTTGATTTATTTTATACCTCCGTTGTCAATACGGAGAGACCGGGATCGGGTTTAATATCTGAAAACCACTCCGTGTTGGCATAAGCGTTACGAATCAACTTATGCCGAAGATAATTGAAGACGGAGTAAAGTGCATGGGTTGTTCTGTTAACCCTAGGTAGAAATTCCCCAAGAAGGATTAACAGAATGGTGCTTTTGGTTTGTCCAGTCCCAGGACAACGTATATGGACGAATGTCTGACGAAGTGACATCCAAAGTAAATGATGGCAAGATGTGCTGAAAGATAATCGTGACCTCAAGCCTCACCACCTGGGAAATGACAAAAATCGGGCAAGCAGCATGACCATGTGGGTCATTCCCATTAGGGGTATTATCATCTGATCTAGAGAAAATTCATTTGCTTCTTATTCTATTCACTGCTGCATGCTTTCGGTAACGGTTTCTGATCATAACTGTTGGTGATAATATGCTCAGTACACTCAACTTAAATGAGTGGCCAACCATGCGTGGGCCGGGTTGCAAGACGTTCTTGTTGAACCCAGTGTATCCCCCTCTAGAGATACACTATCGGAAGGTGGTTCCATAACTTGTCATGTTGGAAATCCAACCTCCAATAAGCACCCTGCGGTTTTGATTTTATACTATGTATGTGGAGCGTGAGATGCAAGCGTTCTGCTATTTGGTTATTTATTTGATTAGACATTATTATAATATCACTGGATTTTTGTATCAAAGTGTTTTGGGTTATAGTAAGGTAAAAACCGTCCATGTTTATGTGTGGGCTAGTCTTACCATTATCCTTTCTTTCAAAATGATTTTTCAAAGTTAAACAATATGGTTGGAGTTTGCTCACACCAGTCCCATGATTGACCTAGAGTTTATTTTGTTTGTTTTCCCTAAACTCTTGGGTGCCCAAATTTGTATGGACATTCAAGTAGTCGGGATTTTACAGATTCACTTGGAGGAGTTGAAGCAGGAGGCTTAACCGGTTAGCTATAGACTATCATATTTTTCCGTTGTGTATTATGTTCATATCCGGAAACAAATGTTTATAACTGTTCCAGAAATAGCTGTTATGCTCTGATGATGGTACGTATATAAAGTTACTGAATTGTATTGCAAAGTTTATGTTGTCTAATATATTTTATTCATTCCACTGTGAGTTTGTGATCTTCATTTTCTTCTATTCTAATATTTCTTTCTTTCTATTTCTCATCCTCTAACTTCTTTCTAATAATGATTCGTATTTCTGTGCAATTTGGGTTGGACGTGTGGTGTTATTAGTCGACTCAAAGAGTACGGAAATTCGGGCCATTACAACGACATCATGCGGTTTTGATTGTAGAACTAGTATGGCGACATAGTATATGGTACCCATGCCATCTATGATTGATACATTATGATTGAAATGTTTTTGAAACATTTATACACTAATAATAATATCAAATTCGTTTTATCGTATCAAGCGTTTTTGACCACTATAAGGTAAAACTCTATCCTTCGGTTTGCGTTGCATTGTGTGATGGGACTTGAGTCTTATAATGGTTTCATTTTTCTAAAAAGCATTGCGTTGTTTATCTATTTACTTTATTTTATGCACTGGCAATCCAATGGAGTAAACCCGTTCCACGTTAGCGGCGTGGTCCTGTGATTAGCCATATTGTTAGATAAGTTAGAAAAGATTTCTCACACCAATCCCATGACTAACTTGTATTTGTTTCACTTTGCAAACTCGGGTGCCCTCTTTTCCACACGGGCAGTTGAGTAGCTTATTTTGCAGATATATTGATCAGTATTCTGGATCGAAGCTTAAAGCTGTGTTCAGAGCATTGATATTGCACTGTATTAAATCTATTGTAAATTATCTTCCGCTGTTGTATTATTCGATGTACTCTGATATTCTGTACTCTGATGTTACATTATTAAGATGTTAATAAAAGTCTTATGTTATCTGTTCTGCTGTGTTGTATTCCCAGAGTTAGTGCATTCGAGAATTTCCAACTTTTGGATTAGACCTGTGTGGTTTATGGTCGATTCAAAGGGCGGGGGTTTTCGAGTCATTACAGAACTTCTAACTCTAATTTATTTTCTAGTTAAATATATATGCTAGGATGCAGACGGTGCTTAGTAGCACCCAACACCTTTGTTTGAAACCATGTTTGTTTGGTTGTTTGGTTGATTAGATTATTTGGCTGAATTTGGTTTGGGAAATGAAATGAATTGATTAGAATTTGGTTTCTATATGGCGTGAGCCATTATTAGGCGAGGGATAGGGCTAGACCTTATTCCGGTTATAGTATCGCGCCGTTATGCTGCAGAAATTTTCTAAAAATATTAGAACAATAAAAATACCATTTTTATTGTATAAATGAACTATAAAATATTCATGAGATGAAATAAATATTTTATAGCTAAAAATATATTTTTTAACGAGTATATGAATAAAATAAACATTCATTTACAAATCGGACGATTTGTTTATGTACACGCATTTGACTGATATTGATTGGGACGATATATTTTACACATTGCCCAACTGCACAAATAATAATCAGTGTTTGTTGTTTGAAAACCCCACACGGGTATTGGGATGATATTGGACATACAATAATCCCAATATTTAGTTGTATGTCAATTGATTTGTTGACAGGCTGTTGTAAGCGTTAATTATTTATATTTAACGCATATGTAGTTGTGTAATGCACTCTGGATGATGGTAGACTGTGTTTGATTATTATTGTGTACATGTATGTATGAAATCCATATAAATAAAATTATATGGTAATTGACCATGTCTGATTCCAATTCGGGAAGAACGAATATTTTAAATTAATGAATATTTTAAAATGATGATGTAACAACTCTGAATTTTAGGGTAAATTTAAAATTTATATTAAGTAATTTTAATGAGGTTTTGATATTTAAAATAATTTTTTTAAAATAATAATGATTAAGAATTGATTTAAAACGAAGTTAGAATGAATAATTTAATTTTAATTATAAAAGGAGTTAGAAATAGCGCGGTAGTTTGAATAGTCAAACTTGAACTTTGACTGACCGTAAAATATGCAAAATGAATCGGATTTTAGTGGATCTAAAAATATTAGAATCTATTTAAAAATATCTCTCTAACGAATCTAAAAAATTGAAATTTCATAGCGGGAATCAAAAGTTATGCCCAGTTTAAAATTTAGAAGGGTCGCTATGAAATTTATAAAGGTCAAAAATGCTACTTTTTGCATTCGAAGGAATTTGAACTCGAAACCACTTCCAATGAGTTCGGAATAACGTTTCTGCATTGAAAAACAGTAAACACTTATATATTGTGAGTTTCGGAAATTATTTGTTTAAAAATGTATTTTTAATATTAAATATATACGCCTTGAAAATAGCCATTTTTCAAACGACCTCTGTTTTTGACGAAACCACTTTTGTTGGATTCGGAATGTCAAAATACAGTTAAGTTTAATTTTTCATAATTTTTAGAATTAATTTGTGGCCGTGGCAAAAAGATTTCAGTTATGTCAATTTCGTTCAATTTTAATCGACTTGAAAATAGTCATTTTTCAAATAGGCTCAGAATTGAACGAAATTATTTTTCCTAGGTCCGCAGTATCAAAACATAGCTAAATATATTTTTCGGGAATTTTTGAAGTTATTTGTGGCCCTGGTGAATTTATTTGTACGGTTGAATTATAAATAAAGGACTTAAATTTTAAATCTGAACAATGGGGCTCAAGATGACCATTTGGGCTAACGGGACATGTCTAGATGAGTCCGGAATAGGGGCCATTAGGTATAAACGGCAGTCGTTGGGCAAGTTAGACAATGTTGCAAAACGGGCCTTTAATGGATAATAAATTAATAAAATATTATAAAAACACTATTCCTTCCTCTCTCTCCCCGATCAAAACATCACGTACAAAAGAACCCATCAGCCGCCTAAAGCCATCCACCTTCTCTCCTCTCTTCCTTCTAATCCACACACAATTAGATCTAGCCGTAGTTGAACTTTTTGAAGCTCTTCATCTTCTCTTCGATTCTAGATAAGTTTCAAACCTTCTCGTGCACTGCAGCTCCCGAATCAACCTCTCCAACCTGCGCCCTTCATCCGCCCGCCGCTCCACCTCCTTGCCACTGCACCCTCCCATATTCCCAGCGTGCATGCGCTCCTCCAGGCTCTCCAATCTCCAACAAACGACACCTAAAACCATCAACCGTAGCTCGAGTTATCTCGATCCAAAGATTTGAACAACTTCTGAAACTATACGGTATGAACATACTAAAGGTTTGCCACACTTATAAGCGTTACAGATCTGAAATTAATTTGTAAATTGGATATTTTATTTATGCGAACTCCGAATTAAATAATTTTAGATCCGTGGAAACCATAACAGTGAATACAACGTTCAAGAACAGGTTGAAACCGTTTCCGAATATTTCTGAATTCTAGATCCGACTGAAAGCGAGGTGAGCAATTCTAAATTTAAAATTTAAAATTTAATTTAATTTAATTATGTTTCTTAATTTATAGATATGTGTTCGTGAATCTATGTGATAGCTTAGATCTGTGTCTGTGATGGATGTAGTTTTATTTTAGATCTCTTTCAAATCTAAAATACGATGTTGCTTAATTTTTATTTTCAGATCTACTTTTCAGATCTGTGCTTGCGCTGCAAATATTTAATTCTTTATCGCTAATTGATATATCTAAATATATGATTATAATCACTTCTGCGATGCTTTGTGTTTAGATGTTGGTTGCTTTGTGAATTGTGATAATTTGAAATAATGGGTAGTTGGGCAATAAATTTTTAATCATTATTGATGGATTCATGAAATAATGGAAGTAGGGAAAATAAAGTTTGGACCTTTTATTTTGATTCATAAAATAGATAAAGTGTGGATCTTTTATTCTGATTCATAAAATCAATAAAGTTTGGCTCTTTTATTTTGGGTTCATGAAACTCAACATTAAATGGTATGTGTTGTCATGAAATTAGCATTGTGTATTGTTATGAGTTATAAACATAAAATTTGGGTGGTATATTTTATGAATTATGAACATAAGATTGGTGTTGAGTGTTTACACTAAAACAGGTATAAACAAGGACGAATCCGGAAATTTTTGTCGTTCTCATGAAACTTGTAAATTGCATATACAAATTAGCGTTAATGCAAAATATGAAAAGTAGGAAGAGAATAAAAAGGATTACACATTCGTGTAATCAAAATGGATTATATTTTCTTATAATGAAAGAAATGAACGAAAAGATGACATCTTTATGAAAATAAACATATTTTTACCGTTTAGGTTAAAATATGAAATTAAGATTATTTTTATCATTTATGTAGAAATATGAAATTAAGGATATTTGTAGCGTTTTTGTAGAAACACGGGAATAAACATATTTTTATTCTTTATGTAAAAACATGAAGAAGAATGATATTTTTGTCGCTATGTCACTTTAGTGAATATGTGTAACACCCCGTAATTTTATAACATTAAAATTCACAAATTAAAGTATACTTAATTTTTAGAAAAGAATTAAGTGAAATGGGTTGCGCAGAGAAATATATATATTGATATATATATATATATATATATAAATTAAATAAATAAATATGCGAAAAAGTTCAAAACAGCGAATTGGGAGGGGGAATAACCGAACCGGCCCATTTTTGTGGTTGACCCAAGCCTAGCTGGGTCGACTAGGGGTTAATCCAGGGTGTTTGGCTGTCAACCCGTGGGCCGATTCGCTCAAATGCAGATTTTGCATTTGATTGGTTCTCATGGTTCAGGGTTAATCTATTGGTCCTAAATAACTTCCTACACCTATAAATACATCCTAATGCTAACCCTAAACCTAATTAAAATAGAATAGTTACCGTCAAACCATCGCCATGGAAATCAATGGAGTCGCCGCCAACTAAGAAAGAAGAAAAGCAAATTCAATTCTAATTCTCTCAACCCTAAAGCAAAGCAAAACTCTCTCTTTTCTTCTCTAAATTGTCAGTATGATGATCTTACCAAGATTATTATCATTTTAATTAGGTTGAGTTATGAATGGATTATGAGTAGATGATGTGAATTATCATATATGTTGTTGTAAACCCCTTTTGCTATCATGTATATTGTAAATCCAATGTTATGTGATGATGATATCTTATATGTTGTAAGTCATGCTATGATGATGTTATGTATGTTGAAAGTTTCTATGCTAAGTTGTGATGAATCATACATGTTAAAAAGGCCATGATGTTACCATCTATGCTAGTTAGTTCTTATTAATTAAATCATCATATTTGGGTTATGTTGATCTATATGACAAGTCACATATGCAAGTTAGATTGATTAGAAAAGTTATGAACATATACCAAGACATCTATTATGACATCTAGAATTATGCTATGACATATGTGATATCCTATGCTAGTTCACACCATCATTATGTTGCCTAAAAACCCCATATGCAAGTTTATGTATAGATTTGGGCTATGATCATATCATGTAAATTGAGACATTTAACAAGTTGACACCTTTTGATCCTTAACATGTGTAGTTTATGCAAGTTTCACCCCTATTATGATTAGATTTATTTTAATTGTCTATATGTTGTGATAATTTATCTTTGTGCTAGGTGTTAGACTATACAAGTCTAGCCTATATTACGCGTTGAATAAGCGAACGTATAAACGTGGGGTAGGGGTAATATTAAGGATTTAATATTAAAAAGCTGGGGTGCAATTGATATGATTTTGCATGCCATAAGTGGATGGCCATAATTGAGTCAATTATGGACATCATTAAAAGTTGACTTAATTAATAATTTGAATAGGGAATTATTAAAACTGGGGTAAAAGATTTTAAGTGTTAATCAATGCTTAGGACACGAGGTTAGACTCGTTTGTGACGTAAACCTGCCCGGACCTGCCCGACAAATCCAGTGGTCACAAATGTCAGCCCAATGTGAGAGGTCCTAGGCCTAAACTAAAGCATAACGGTTGTAAAGACACGAGGTTAGACTCTTTTTTGTTGTAAGACTGCCCGGACCCGCCCGGCAAATACAGATGCCATAAATGCCAGTCTAATGTGAGAGGTCTTTATGAGGTTATGGCCTGAATTAATTAAGAAATGCTTAACCAGATAAACATGTAAGGTGGGACATGGGGGTTAAGTAGGTGCCTTGGGTGGCATGAGGAATCTAGGGGGTGCCCTTAGTGGCATGTGAAATACGATTAGTAAGACTTAACCAAACACACATGTAAATGAACATGACTAAGAGGGTTAAGTGGGATATACTAGTGACAAGCTTAGGTGGGTAGCTTGTGGGGGCCCATTTCGACCAGTATCCCAAACGTATCTTTGTGGGCTCGACCCAAGTCGAGGACGGGACACGCATGCTGGGTTCGACTGTAAGAGGCCAAAACGGGGAGCGGTGGCAACGCAAGTCCAACGGGTTTCGTATGCGTGTGTGGACCCGGGCTGGTAGGTAAGACGTTGTTGCATCGTGTAGGTATAAGCTGTGCATTCTCAAGTTGTATCGGGTTGCCACTTTAGGGGAGTGATACACCCCACCGTGGGGCCAGCACGGGTATCTACGAGTAGGGAGCCGATCGAAAGTGGGTAGTGGGGTACACCTAGTGGAGATAGGGGCAGACGGCACCTATGTAGTCAGCTAGGGGTACGTAAGGCTATTTATAAAGTTTCTGTGTGAAGCAAGTGGGATCAAACAATAGGGTGACTGGTGTGGTGCAGTGTAGTAATGTGCGGTGCAGTGTAGTAATCATTGGTTAATAATTAGGTGTGCCTTTACCGTTATCTTTAACGTTATCTTAAACGCTATCTTTATCTTCCTAAGTGTTCATAGACATTTACTTGTCTTCCAGCTTATGCCTTAGTCTAGTTATTTTGATAATAGTATTGTTAGAATTATCATACTCGCCAGACTTTATGTCTGACCCCCTCTATTTCTATCCTTTTTCCCCCTCCAGGTCCTCAGGTTGGGCCCAGCTCTAGTGGAGTTTGATTGAATTGCTTCATCTCTCTTTGGAAAGCTTGGACCGTTGAAGTAAAGTCCAGCATGTTATCTTTTTAATGGCTATTTATGTAATGGGATTATGTATTTTGTTTTTATGAAGATGGATATTGTACTTGGTTATGATCTATGGTTTTTATGATGTAACAAACATATTTAATTTCCGCTGCAATAAAATGAAGTTTTAGATTTCCAAGTACTATTTATTATCTGTCTTGTTGTAATTTTTCTGTTCTATATTCACTTATAACCTCCATGGAAGTTAATGCATTCCCTTTGTGAGTGACATTAATGGACGTGGGGTGTTACACGTGGTATCAGAGCTTAAGGTTACCAGAACAGATAAAAATACTTTAGAAAAATAGTTATTTTTGGAAGAAGTGTTTTCAAAAACATGTTTTAATGAGAAATTTAAAGAGAAAAGTTTTTAAGAAAAACATAATCCCCAATAGCCACATATCTTTATCTTTCGAATTCTCCATTTTGAATCTTTCCTTTTTCGTTTCAGCATGGCTGAAGATCTTAATCTACCCGACGGTGTAACGATACCAGGATGGTATATGAGGTTATTTGTAACAACCCGAAAATCTGGGCCAGTTTAAAATTTTTATTTTGGCAAAGGTAAACGCGTTTGACCAGTTTCAGTTGAATTTAATCGACTGGAAATTGGCCATTTTTCAAACGGTCTCAGAATTCGATGAAATTAGTTTTGTTAGGACCGTATCGTCAATACAAAGCTAGAAATATTTTTTCTGCAATTTTCCGAGTTCGTATGTGACCCCAGTAAAATGAAATGCGCATTCAAATTCAATATATAGAGTTATATGTTGATTTTAACGGAAACTGGTCGTAACGGCCGAATTGGCTTACGCAGCATATCCCATTGTGTTCGGAATGGGGGTAATTAGCTAGGGAGGACAAACGTTGGGATTCGATTGGAGTTCGGTTGGAAAGTCAACTTTTTGAAAAATATAAAATAATATTAATATATGTATATATTTATATAATCAATTCCCCCTTCCTTTCTTCTCTCTACCCGACACAATTCAGATCTGAGAAATAAAAAAAAAGAACACCGCGCCACTTCGATCCAACGCGCCGCCGTCCAGGTGGGCCCACCGCCTCCGTCGTGCTCCGAGAGCCCTCCGACGATTCCCCCCTTTCTTCTCCTCCTCTATTCTCCCCCCTCTCGCGATGCAGTTAATCCCCAAAACCGCTCGATGCCCAAATCGTCGCGCCCCTTTTGCTCCGATCCGCCGTACCCCAGTGACCAACCCTCCATCGATGTTCCTCGCCACTCGCTCCATACTCCCTGTCGTGAGCGCGAGCCCCTCACCCAAACGAGACCCGCAACCCATCGCAGCCGCCGCCAGTGAAGGCCCCATCGTCGGTCAACCTCGCCCAGCGCCGATGCCCCCTCATAACACAGCAACGAACCTCCCCTTCCTCCGCTAGAAAAAAAAAAGCTGTAAGTTTTACTTTTATTTTAGTTAGTGATTTATTTTTATTTTTATATAATAGAAATGTTAAAGATATTAAAAATATGATTTTTATTAAAGTGGATTTATAAAAATATGATTTTTACTTCGAGAAAAAATATGAACTTTATATTAGAAAGGCGAAATATTTATAATTGAAAAGGCGGAAACTTTATATAGAAAATAGCGTGATAAAAATATAATTTTTATCTATATAACATAGTAGTAAAAATTCGATTTTTATATATTGAATAGCGAAGTAAAAATTCGATTTTTATATATTGAATAGCGAAGTAAAAAATTCGATTTTTATATATTGAATAGCGAAGTAAAAATTCGATTTTTATATATTGAATAGCGAAGTAAAAATTCGTTTTTTATATATTGAATAGCGAAGTAAAAGTTCGACCTTTTATATGTTGAATAGCGAAGTAAAAATTCGATTTTTATATAATGAATAGCGAAGTAAAAATTCGATTTTTATATATATAGTGGCTACGGGCAACGAAGTTGACGAAGAGGCGAGAACGACGAAGAATTCTGCAAAAGAAGAGTCGAGATGGTTGGATAACTATTGGTGAGAATTTCTCACGTTTCAATTTCTTTTTCTAGTTATATATATATACTAGGTTGCAGATGGTGCTTAGTAGCACCCGACACAATTGTCCACAGACCATGGACTTGTTTGTTTGGTTGCATAGATTAGTTATTTGATTTGATTTGAATTTGGTTGTTTGGTGATTTGATTGATGTGTGAATGGCGTGGGCCTTCACTAGACCGGGGATAAGGCTAGGCCTCGTCCCATTTCTAGTATCGTGCCGTTATGCCGCCAAAATTTTCTAAAATATGTTAGAAAAATAAAAATATCATTTTATTGAATAAATGAACCGAATAGAATATTCATAGGTTGAATAAAATGTTTTATCGTTAAAAATATAATTTTTAACGTGAATGTGAATAAATAAATATTCATTTACAAACCGCACGGTTTGTTTATGTACACCTATTTGAAGGACATTGATTGGGACGATAAATTTTACACATCGCCCAACTGCACAAATAAAATATGTGTTTGATTGTTTGAAACCCCACACGGGTGTTAGGATGAAATTTGAAGTTCACTCATCCTGATTGATTAAATATGTCGATCGATCGATTGACAGGTTGTTATAAGCGTTAGATCTCTATATTTGATGCTTATACAGTGTAGTGCACTTTGGTTGATGGTTGATTATTTTTCAATGCTATTATATACATGTGTTGTATGGAATCCATATAATTAACTTTATATGGTAATTGATTGGGCCTCATTCCAATTTGAAAAATAAAGAATAATATAAAATAAAGGTTCATGTGTTGACAGTTTCATCCATTGAGATTGGTCATGTGTTGAACAAAATATTTTAATAATAAAATTTACATCTTTATTAATATAAAATAAAGGTTCATGTGTTGACAGTACTCATCCATTGAGATTGGTCATGTGTTGAACGAAATATTTTAGTAATAAAATTTACATCTTTATAATATAAAATAAAGGTTCATGTGTTGACAGTACTCATCCATTGAGATTGGTCATGTGTTGAACGAAATATTTTAGTAATAAAATTTACATCTTTATCAATATAAAATAAAGGTTCATGTGTTGACAGTACTCATCCATTGAGATTGGTCATGTGTTGAACGAAATATTTTGATAATAACAACTATTTTGAAAAAGAAATATTTGAAATAGAATATTTGAAAATAGAAATTTATGAAGCCGTGTTGATTAGATGGACGCCATTTTGACGTGAACGATATTTATATCGATTTTAACGATTTCGAAATGAAATGAATTGAAAACGATTTCGAAATGAAATGAATTGAAAACGATTTCGAAATGAAATGAATTGAAAACGATTTCGAAATGAATTGAATTGAAAACGATTTCGAAACGAATTGAAAACGAATTCAAATTGAATTGAAAGCGAATTGAAATGAATTCAAATTGAATTGAAATTTGAATTGAATAGAAATGAATTTTAAAACGAATTTATAAAGAAGAATTCAATTTTGATTTTAATTGAAATGGAAGTTGAAATTGCTTTTGAAATGAATTTTAAAACTATTTATATAATTCGTTTTAAATAGAAATCGACGAAATATATATTATATATATTATATATATAATATAATGGCCTGAATAGAACGCGCCGCGCCGTGGCAGTTCGTGAATTTCGACCATTTAATTCAAACGGACATTACGGGAGATCCGACCGTCGGATTCTCCTAAAACCGGAACCGTTGGGTTCGTATCGAAAAGAGCTTTCTAACGAATGTTAGAAAATTGAAATCTAACGGTTGGATTTGGAGATACGTCCAAATCAAATTCGAAAAAGGTCGTTGTAAGTGCAGTTCGATGGCCATTGGTGGAAATCGACTGTACGGGCCTTGATAAAATTATTAAAAATAGTAATAATTTGTGTAAAATCATAAGAAATGATTTAGAAAGAATTGGGATGAAAAACTCCATATTTGAAAAGATAGAAATAGATTTTTATCGAAATGAACTAGTTTTGAACTAGAATTATAATTCTGTTTATTTTTAAGTAAATAAATTGAATTAGAAAAATGGTTTTAAAAATAACCAGAATTTCCAATGATTGCATTGGAGTGGATTTGAATCGAAATTGTCTTCGGAATATTTCGATGTTGGAATTCGTGATTACACAGATGTTGTTATGGAAATTTGAAAGATATATATTTATATCGTTATTTCCAATATGACATTTGTTAGTCGTAGAATTTGATATTGAATATAAGCCGATATATTTTCTATTCAGAGCCTTGTATTGAATATCAAATGTGATTTGGGTTTGTCATGAATGGTGTCTTCACTAACACTGTTCTTGAACCCAGTTGAGAAAAGATTAAATCTTTTTATTTAGATTTAATGAAGTGTACCAATTAAATAATATTTAATTGGAATTAAATCGATATTGATTTTTGGGTTTATCGTGGACAGTGTTTTAAATAACACTCGTTCTTTAACCCGATAATTAATGGAATGTGATTTTGGGTTCATCGTGAACCGTGTTTTAAATGACACTGATTCTTTAACCCATTCGAATATTAAAACTAAGTGGAGTTTTAATGAATCTTTAATTAGATTGAAATGATCGAAAATGGAGTATCACCAGTTTTGCTCCAGGCGATAGTTAAATCTTTAAGTAGATTTGAACGTGAAATGGTAATTGAATTTACCGATAACACTGTGGTGTTAGATATGAAGTATTACCAGTTTTACTTCATGGGATGAATAGGTTGGGATGGGGAAATTAAAATAAATGATTACTTCGGTAAGGTTCGCTAATCCCGACTAGTTTGAATTGAGATTCAAAAATAGAATAAAGAATAAATTCAAGGAATTTGTCTTGGATAAAATTAATGGGAACGTTTCCCTATGAATGTGAAATTTAGAAACTAACTGTCGGTTAGCCAAGCAGAATGGTTTTCTGGATATTGATCTGATGTTGGTTTCGGCCTTCGGGGTTAATATTTGGGGAATTATTCTCTTGATTAATTTACGGTTAGTGTCTGATGAATTGGAATGAGGCGTGTGTTGTGTTTGTGTAACACTTATTTAAAATATACGCGAGTCATTCGGAAAGACCGGGTTTATCCCATTCTGAATAACTGATACGACAATAAGTCGAAGATGAAGACGGTGGTCGAAGACCGGAAGTCTTCACGTCGTTTGGGTGATTACTGATGATCTTGATTGCGCTGTACACCCAAGAAGATGGAAACAGTTGGTGATCGTCCAGACGTACTTGGAGATCGATGGATATGCGAGGTACAAGGTGCCTCCGGTTTCGTTCAGACCCAGAACGGACTTGTAAATGGACTGTGTGTCTGACATTGGATTTTAGTCCGTGTGATTGATCTCTATTAAATATATATCTGTTTGGCGGCGGAGACTTTATTCTCTTGCTTAACGCCCTTCTCTGAGACGTACGAGCTCAGGGGTTATATATTGATGGATATCAATCGCATGGAGTGAATTGCCTGTGTGGCATGCTAAGATGCAAATGATCAAGGCTTCTGTTGAAAAGCAAAGTCTTATGGTTGATGATCGAAGCACGGCCTTTGTGGCGTAGCTTTGTGTAACGTTGATTCGCGAGTATCACACCCGGTATGAATCAAAAACGGGAGAGGACGTCAGGGAGGGCATGCGTTTCTTTCTAGTTAGGAGTGGCGTCAGTGCTTGAACTGGATGACGAGTTTGACTCATGTGGATGTTGCTTATTATTACTTGCTGAAAAGCGAGGCGCCTCGTGATATCGGTTTCGGCCGATGCTTCTGGTCGGCTGACGAGCCAGGCTTACGCCCCAAAGGGCGGGGAAACGCATGTTCAGGCTTTTTAATCCACATCGGTGGACCGGCCCTGACGATCCAAGGGCCCACCTGAGTCTGGGTCCTGAGGGGCGGACTAGAGCGTCTCGAATCGGTGAGGATCTTGCCCCTAGCCTCGGTTCATACCATAAATGATAACCCAACTTCCAATACGACATTGCGGTTTTGATTGTAAACCTATATGTGGCGACATAGTGGCATGGGACGCTCATGCCGCCTATGATTTATACTTATGATTTGAAGTTGTTTTATACACTATGCACTTATTATAGTATCAAATGATTTGTTTTAAATGTATCAAGCATTCTTTGGCTATTATAAGGTAAAAACCCTATCCCCCGGCTTGCGTTGCATTGTGTGATAGGACCTGGGTCTTATAATAGCTTCATTTTCCTTTATTTAGCATTGCACTGTTTGTTTTATGCACTGGTATTCTTGGGAGGAAACCCGTTCCGTGTTATACGGCGTGGTCCCTTGATTTACCTAACTTTAAAAACAAAGATTAATAACTGTTTTAGTTCTCACACCAGTCACATGACTGACCTGGAGTTTATTGTTTTAACCTAAACTCTGGGTGCCCCTATTTTCCATGGGCAGCTAGTAGTTTTGGTTTTGCAGATTTATATTCACAGGATCCTGGTTTACAGCTGGAACGATATCCAGAAATCTTTGTATCCGTATATCTACTTCTAGTTGTGTATTGTATTATTTTCCGCTGCTATGTATTTAAATGTAATTTAAATCTCTGATATTTCTATGTAATATTCATTCATACTCTGTATATTCTTGTAATCTGATGCATTGTTGTAATATACAATGAAATGTTCTTCCGTATGCGTTCTGTTTTGTCGTGTTCTCAAACGATAGGGCGTTTCGAAAGGTCTGGGTCGGTTTAGCGACTGGTTCGGACCGAGCGAAATTCCTGTTCGTCACAGTTGGTATCAGAGCTTTGGTTTACAAAGCTCAGAGAACAAGGCACATTAGAACCGTACGAAAGAATTCATCAGATATTGGATTAGTAATATCCAATTAGAATGACTCGTTAGAGATAGGATTAGTAGTATCCTAGAACGAGTGTGAAGAGTATATTTTCAAAGTGAAAACAAATTTTGTTTTGAAAATCTAAATCACTTATTCGTATTTGATTATTTATTTATATTGATTAGGACAGTCCAGTATATAAAGATTTTGCATATACGCCTTGCAAACGTGTATTTGAAGTTTTAATATACTGGATAGATATAGAATCACACTCTAGTCGCCCGAAGATGATTCTGATGATAGTTCGAACATCATCAGAATTGGTATTCGTGTTTCGAAGGTGTGATATCTATATATTTCCTATTGACTGGTGTGAGAACCAAAATTAGATAGGGCCTATTGTTGTGATTTGGCATCAAAAATTTGATTTTTGTATATGTATCAAAATTATGAATTTGAAACTCTAATTCACTAATTGATTGATGTTTGTGTTGCTTGTTTAATTGTTTGATAATTTTGAACCATTGAGCCTAATTATATCAAATATTGAACGATATTGAAAATTAGTCGCATTTGCTTGCATATACATGAACTTACATTGAACAGGTCATAGCAAGGAGGCTAGAGCCGAAGAATAAAATTTGTTTGCCCGACAAATAGGTACATGTTTACTACATAATTTACTGTTTTGTTTGGGTGATGATGATTTTATGAGCCTATTGGCTAGCCGCTTGGCTTTTTCTTTTTCTTTTTGAGATCTGAAGGACCGGGGAAGCTATTTGAGATTTCCCGATGCTCCCATTGCAGGGGAGGTTATGGCGAAATTTTTCGAAAATTTAGGGTGTTAACCAAATTTTTGAATTTTTTTTGAAAATTCTCAGAAACTGAAAAGTTGGAGAATGGAAGCCAGATCGAACGTAGAGTTGATTAATCAAACCACTTTCGACTTTGTTCCTTTTCGGGGACGAAAAGTTTTAAGTGGGGGAGATTGTAACAACCCGAAAATCTGGGCCAGTTTAAAATTTTTATTTTGGCAAAGGAAAACGCGTTTGACCAGTTTCAGTTGAATTTAATCGACTGGAAATTGGCCATTTTTCAAACGGTCTCAGAATTCGATGAAATTAGTTTTGTTAGGACCGTATCGTCAATACGAAGCTAGAAATATTTTTTCTGCAATTTTCCGAGTTCGTATGTGACCCCAGTAAAATGAAATGTGCGTTCAAATTCAATATATAGAGTTATATGTTGATTTTAACGGAAACTGGTCGTAACGGCCGAATTGGCTTACGCAGCATATCCCATTGTGTTCGGAATGGGGGTAATTAGCTAGTGAGGACAAACGTTGGGACTCGATTGGAGTTCGGTTGGAAAGTCAACTTTTTGAAAAATATAAAATAATATTAATATATAAATATATTTATATAATCAATTCCCCTTCCTTTCTTCTCTCTACCCGACACAATTCAGATCTGAGAAATAAAAAAAAAGAACACCGCGCCACTTCGATCCAACGTGCCGCCGTCCAGGTGGGCCCACCGCCTCCGTCGTGCTCCGAGAGCCCTCCGACGATTCCCCCCTTTCTTCTCCTCCTCTATCCTTCCCCCTCTCGCGATGCAGTTAATCCCCAAAACCGCTCGATGCCCAAATCGTCGCGCCCCTTTTGCTCTGATCCACCGTACCCCAGTGACCAACCCTCCATCGATGTGCCTCGCCACTCGCTCCATCCTCCCTGTCGTGAGCGCGAGCCCCTCACCCAAACGAGACCCGCAACCCATCGCAGCCGCCGCCAGTGAAGGCCCCATCGTCGGTCAACCTCGCCCAGCGCCGATGCCCCCTCAGAACACAGCAACGAACCTCCCCTTCCTCCGCTAGGGAAAAAAAAGCTGTAAGTTTTACTTTTATTTTAGTTAGTGATTTATTTTTATTTTTATATAATAGAAATGTTAAAGATATTAAAAATATGATTTTTATTAAAGTGGATTTATAAAAATATGATTTTTACTTCGAGAAAAAATATGAACTTTATATTAGAAAGGCGAAATATTTATAATTGAAAAGGCGGAAACTTTATATAGAAAATAGCGTGATAAAAATATAATTTTTATCTATATAACATAGTAGTAAAAATTTGATTTTTATATATTGAATAGCGAAGTAAAAATTCGATTTTTATATATTGAATAGCAAAGTAAAAAATTCGATTTTTATATATTGAATAGCGAAGTAAAAATTCGATTTTTATATATTGAATAGCGGAGTAAAAATTCGATTTTTATATATTGAATAGCGAAGTAAAAGTTCGACCTTTTATATGTTGAATAGCGAAGTGAAAATTCGATTTTTATATATTGAATATCGAAGTAAAAATTCGATTTTTATATATATAGTGGCTACGGGCAACGAAGTTGACAAAGAGGCGAGAACGACGAAGAATTCTGCAAAAGAAGAGTCGAGATGGTTAGATAGCTATTGGTGAGAATTTCTCACCTTTCAATTTCTTTTTCTTGTTATATATATATACTAGGATGCAGACGGTGCTTAGTAGCAGCCGACACAATTGTCCACAGACCATGGACTTGTTTGTTTGGTTGCATAGATTAGTTATATGATTTGATTTGAATTTGGTTGTTTGGTGATTTGATTGATGTGTGAATGGCGTGGGCCTTCACTAGACCGGGGATAAGGGTAGGCCTCGTCCCGTTTCTAGTATCGTGCCGTTATGCCGCCGAAATTTTCTAAAATATGTTAGAAAAATAAAAATATCATTTTATTGAATAAATGAACCGAATAGAATATTCATAGGTTGAATAAAATGTTTTATCGTTAAAAATATAATTTTTAACGTGAATGTGAATAAATAAATATTCATTTACAAACCGGACGGTTTGTTTATGTACACCTATTTGAAGGACATTGATTGGGACGATAAATTTTACACATCGCCCAACTGCACAAATAAAATATGTGTTTGATTGTTTGAAACCCCACACGGGTGTTAGGATGAAATTTGAAGTTCACTCATCCTGATTGATTAAATATGTCGATCGATCGATTGACAGGCTGTTATAAGCGTTAGATATCTATATTTGATGCTTATACAGTGTAGTGCACTTTGGTTGATGGTTGATTATTTTTCAATGCTATTATATACATGTGTTGTATGGAATTCATATAATTAACTTTATATGGTAATTGATTGGGCCTCATTCCAATTTGAAAAATAAAGAATAATATAAAATAAAGGTTCATGTGTTGACAGTTTCATCCATTGAGATTGGTCATGTGTTGAACGAAATATTTTAGTAATAAAATTTACATCTTTATTAATATAAAATAAAGGTTCATGTGTTGACAGTACTCATCCATTGAGATTGGTCATGTGTTGAACGAAATATTTTAGTAATAAAATTTACATCTTTATAATATAAAATAAAGGTTCATGTGTTGACAGTACTCATCCATTGAGATTGGTCATGTGTTGAACGAAATATTTTAGTAATAAAATTTACATCTTTATCAATATAAAATAAAGGTTCATGTGTTGACAGTACTCATCCATTGAGATTGGTCATGTGTTGAACGAAATATTTTGATAATAACAACTATTTTGAAAAAGAAATATTTGAAATAGAATATTTGAAAATAGAAATTTATGAAGCTGTGTTGATTAGATGGACGCCATTTTGACGTGAACGATATTTATATCGATTTTAACGATTTCGAAATGAAATGAATTGAAAACGATTTCGAAATGAAATGAATTGAAAACGATTTCGAAATGAAATGAATTGAAAACGATTTCGAAATGAATTGAATTGAAAACGATTTCGAAATGAATTGAAAATTGAAAACGATTTCGAAATGAATTGAATTGAAAACGATTTCGAAATGAATTGAAAACGAATTCAAATTGAATTGAAAGCGAATTGAAATGAATTCAAATTGAATTGAAATTTGAATTGAATAGAAATGAATTTTAAAACGAATTTATAAAGAAGAATTCAATTTTGATTTGAATTGAAATGGAAGTTGAAATTGCTTTTGAAACGAATTTTAGAACTATTTATATAATTCGTTTTAAATAGAAATCGACGAAATATATATTATATATATTATATATATAATATAATGGCCTGAATAGGAACGCGCCGCGCCGCGGCAGTTCGTGAATTTCGACCATTTATTTCAAACGGACATTACGGGAGATCCGTCCGTCGGATTCTCCTAAAACCGGAACCGTTCGGTTCGTATCGAAAAGAGCTTTCTAACGAATGTTAGAAATTTGAAATCTAACGGTTGGATTTGGAGATACGTCCAAATCAAATTCGAAAAAGGTCGCTGTAAGTGCAGTTCGATGGCCATTGGTGGAAATCGATTGTACGGGCCTTGATAAAATTATTAAAAATAGTAATAATTTGTGTAAAATCATAAGAAATGATTTAGAAAGAATTGGGATGAAAAACTCCATATTTGAAAAGATAAAAATAGATTTTTATCGAAATGAACTAGTTTTGAACTAGAATTATAATTCTATTTATTTTTAAGTAAATAAATTGAATTTGAAAAAGGGTTTTAAAAATAACCAGAATTTCCAATGATTGCATTGGAGTGGATTTGAATCGAAATTGTCTTCGGAATATTTCGATGTTGGAATTCGTGATTATACAGATGTTGTTATGGAAATTTAAAAGATATATATTTATATCGTTATTTCCAATACGACATTTGTTAGTCGTAGAATTTGATATTGAATATAAGCCGATATATTTTCTATTCAGAGCCTTGTATTGAATATCAAATGTGATTTGGGTTTGTCGTGAATGGTGTCTTCACTAACACTGTTCTTGAACCCAGTTGAGAAAAGATTAAATCTTTTTATTTAGATTTAATGAAGTGTACCAATTAAATAATATTTAATTGGAATTAATTCGATATTGATTTTTGGGTTTATCGTGGACAGTGTTTTAAATAACACTCGTACTTTAACCTGATAATTAATGGAATGTGATTTTGGGTTTATCGTGAACCGTGTTTTAAATGACACTGATTCTTTAACCCAGTCGAAGATTAAAACTAAGTGGAGTTTTAATGAATCTTTAATTAGATTGAAATGATCGAAAATGGAGTATCACCAGTTTTGCTCCAGGCGATAGTTAAATCTTTAAGTAGATTTGAACGTGAAATGGTAATTGAATTTACCGATAACACTGTGGTGTTAGATATGAAGTATTACCAGTTTTACTTCATGGGATGAATAGGTTGGGATAGGGAAATTAAAATAAATGATTACTTCGGTAAGGTTCGCTAATCCTGACTAGTTTGAATTGAGATTCAAAAATAGAATAAAGAATAAATTCAAGGAATTTGTCTTGGATAAAATTAATGGGAACGTTTCCCTATGAATGTGAAATTTAGAAACTAAATGTCGGTTAGCCAAGCAGAATGGTTTTCTGGATATTGATCTGATGTTGGTTTCGGCCTTCGGGGTTAATATTTGGGGAATTATTCTCTTGATTAATTTACGGTTAGTGTCTGATGAATTGGAATGAGGCGTGTGTTGTGTTTGTGTAACACTTATTTAAAATATATGCGAGTCATTCGGAAAGACCGGGTTTATCCCATTCTGAATAACTGATACGACGATAAGTCGAAGATGAAGACGGTGGTCGAAGACCGGAAGTCTTCACGTCGTTTGGGTGATTACTGATGATCTTGATTGGGCTGTACACCCAAGAAGATGGAAACAGTTGGTGATCGTCCAGACGTACTTGGAGATCGATGGATATGCGAGGTACAAGGTGCCTCCGGTTTCGTTCAGACCCAGAACGGACTTGTAAATGGACTGTGTGTCTGACATTGGATTTTAGTCCGTGTGATTGATCTCTATTAAATATATATCTGTTTGCGGCGGAGAATTTATTCTCTTGCTTAACGCCCTTCTCTGAGACGTACGAACTCATGGGTTATATATTGATGGATATCAATCGCATGGAGTGAATTGCCTGTGTGGCATGCTAAGATGCAAATGATCAAGGCTTCTGTTGAAAAGCGAAGTCTTGTGGTTGATGATCGAAGCACGGCCTTTGTGGCGTAGCTTTGTGTAACATTGATTCGCGAGTATCACACCCGGTATGAATCAAAAACGGGAGAGGACGTCAGGGAGGGCATGCGTTTCTTTCTAGTTAGGAGTGGCGTCAGTGCTTGAACTGGCTGACGAGTTTGACTCATGTGGATGTTGCTTATTATTACTTGCTGAAAAGCGAGGCGCCTCGTGATATCAGTTTCGGCCGATGCTTCTGGTCGGCTGACGAGCCAGGCTTACGCCCCAAAGGGCAGGGAAACGCATGTTCAGGCTTTTTAATCCACATCGGTGGACCGGCCCTGACGATCCAAGGGCCCACCTGAGTCTGGGTCCTGAGGGGCGGACTAGAGCGTCTCGAATCGTTGAGGATCTTGCCCCTAGCCTCGGTTCATACCATAAATGATAACCCAACTTCCAATACGACATTGCGGTTTTGATTGTAAACCTATATGTGGCGACATAGTGGCATGGGACGCTCATGCCGCCTATGATTTATACTTATGATTTGAAGTTGTTTTATACACTATGCACTTATTATAGTATCAAATGATTTGTTTTAAATGTATCAAGCATTCTTTGGCTATTATAAGGTAAAAACCCTATCCCCCGGCTTGCGTTGCATTGTGTGATAGGACCTGGGTCTTATAATAGCTTCATTTTCCTTTATTTAGCATTGCGCTGTTTGTTTTATGCACTGGTATTCTTGGGAGGAAACTCGTTCCGTGTTATACGGCGTGGTCCCTTGATTTACCTAACTTTAAAAACAAAGATTAATAACTGTTTTAGTTCTCACACCAGTCACATGACTGACCTGGAGTTTATTGTTTTAACCTAAACTCTGGGTGCCCCTATTTTCCACGGGCAGCTAGTAGTTTTGGTTTTGCAGATTTATATTCACAGGATCCTGGTTTACAGCTGGAACGATATCCGGAAAGCTTTGTATCCGTATATCTACTTCTAGTTGTGTATTGTATTATTTTCCGCTGCTATGTATTTAAATGTAATTTAAATCTCTGATATTTCTTTGTAATATTCATTCATACTCTGTATATTCTTGTAATCTGATGCATTGTTGTAATATACAATGAAATGCTCTTCCGTATGCATTCTGTTTTGTCGTGTTCTCAAACGATAGGGCGTTTCGAACGGTCTGGGTTGGTTTAGCAACTGGTTCGGACTGAGCGAAATTCCTGTTCGTCAAATTATTAGAGGCTAGGGCGACTGCAGGTCCAGCCAATGTTTCTCCACCACCAGTTGCACCCGTTCCTCCTCCTCCTCCTCGCGTAGATACTTTTGCAAAGAAGTGCAAGGAATTCAAGGCTATGGGTGGAAAACCATTTCAAGGGTCAGAAACGTTTGTGGAAGCTAGAGATTGGCTTAAGGAGGTGGAAGAATTGCTAGAAATCTTTGAAGTAGAAGAAGGGAGGAGAGTTCGTTTAGCAGCGTGGTTGATGAAGGGAGAGGCCTCGTTTTGGTGGGAGGTCACTAATGGGGAGCATCCTGTTGACTCTTGGGCGGATTTCAGACGTAGGTTCGAGGCGAAGTTTCTCTCAAGGGCGGAAGAAAATCTATATATGGAACGGTTCTTGACATTAAAGCAAGGAAGCTCATCAGTGAAAGAATATGTCAATAAATTTAATCAGTTAGCAAGGTTTGTCTTGGACTCAGTGAACACGCCGGAGAAGAAGGCGCTGAGGTTCGTGAATGGCTTGAATGAACCATTGCAAGGGTTGGCTATGACCCACATCCCGATGGGGGCCACCTTTGAGAAGTTAGTAGATATGGCGCTCATGCATGAGGAGAAAAGCGCTAAAGCTGATAAGGCACCCGAGAAGAAGGGGGATCAGAAGAAACCACAACAGCAAAACAAGAAGAGTGGAAAAGACAATAATGGCAAGGGAAAGAAGAAGTGCTTTAACTGTGGAACCCCAGGCCATCTCAGCAAGGATTGCCGAAAGAAAAAGTAGACAGACTGTTTTCATTGTGGCGATGCGGGACATTTAGTGAAGGACTGCCCAAAGAAGGGGCAGAGGGCAGGAGCTACCTCGGGAGGACAGGTGCAGGATCTTATGGCACCAGGGCAGGAAAGGGGACAAGTTCAGGCTCTCGCGGTCCCACCGCTGCAAGAACGAGGTAGAACCATTTCTGTTGAAAGCTTAGTTTTTCCGTTTGATCGTCCTATCCGTACCTTATTCGATTCGGGTGCATCACATTCGTTTATCTCTACATCATTAGTTGAATCACTGCACTTAAACACCAATTTAGTAGAGGATCCCTTAGTTGTTTCGAATCCAATAGGGGGCTCAGCTTATTTGTCCATGATGTGTTTGGATTTGAAAATTTCCATACTTAGCGTTGAATTTAGATGTGATGCTTATGTGTTAGGCTTCACGGGCTATGGGCTAATTTTAGGAATAGATTGGTTATCCAGAAATGGGGCCGTTCTTGAATGTGAAAGGAGAGTAGTTAGGCTCGTGACTCGCCTTGGCAACACTCTCGAAATCTTCTGTAATCCCGTAAATTCGGTTATGCTAAGTTATTTAGAATCGCTTGACGCGTCTGAGGAAAATCTACGATATGTTAGAGTGGTCCGAGAATATTCGGATGTGTTTGAGGAGGTGAAGGGCTTGCCTCCGAAGCGGGAGATAGATTTTCGAATATATCTTGTGGATAATGCGAAACCAGTATCTTTACCAGTACGCCACATGGCTCCACGTGAAAGGAGGGAACTCGATAAGCAAGTGAAGGAGTTGCTTGAGAAGGGGTTCATAAGACAAAGTATATCGGAGTGGGGTGCTCCAGTAGTATTTGCCACGAAGGCGGATGGGTCCCTTAGACTGTGTGTAGACTATAGAGAACTTAATAAACTTACTAAGAAGAACAGACACCCACTGCCGAGGATTGACGATCTCTTCGATCAGTTAGTTGGCGCCTCAGTGTTTTCGCAGTTGGACTTAGCCATTGGGTTCCATCAGTTGAGAGTGGCTGAGGATAGCATAGACAAGACTGCCTTTAGGGCTCCGGACGGTTTCTATGAATGGCTAGTAATGCCCTTCGGTTTGACAAACGCCCCAGCATATTTTGTTGATTTGATGAGTATGGTGTTTAGGGAGTACCTTAACAAATTCGTGGTAGTCTTTGTAGATGACATCTTGATCTTTTCTTAGGATGAAGAAGAGCATGCCCTACATCTTAGGGAAGTGTTGGAGACCCTACGAGCGCATAGCCTTAAGGCTAAATTTTCTAAGTGTCACTTTTGTAGGAAGGAAGTACGGTTCTTGGGGCACGTGGTTTCCAAAGAAGGGATAGCCGTGGATCCCACGAAGGTGGTGGCCATCCAAGATTGGAAGGTCCCTAAAAATGCTACCAAAGTGAGAAGTTTCTTGGGGTTGGCTGGCTACTATAGGAAGTTTATCAAAGACTTCGCAAAGATATCAGCTCCATTGACACGCTTGACGAAGAAGAACCTAGTTTTCACATGGGACGTAGATTGTGATGATGCGTTCCAACGTTTGAAGAGAGCTTTGACTTCAGCCCCAGTCTTAGTATTGCCAGACGGGAGTAAGCCGTTTACCGTTTATACTGACGCTTGTGGGACAGGACTAGGCGCAGTCTTAATGCAAGAGGGTAGGGTAATAACCTATGGTGGAAGGCACTTGAGAGCGCATGAGAAGAATTACCCCACGCATGACCTAGAGTTGGCCGCTATCGTTTTCGCACTTAAGTCTTGGCGTCATTATCTTCATGGCGAGAGATTCGAATTATTCACTGACCACAATTCTCTAAAGTACTTATTCTCTCAAAAGGACTTGAACTTAAGGCAGCAAAGGTGGATGGAGTTCTTAGCGTCCTACGATTTCGAAACAGCCTATACCCCTGGCAAGGGTAACGTGGTGGCAGACGCCTTAAGTAGAAAAAAGATTATCCTTAAGTCCTTTGTTTGTTGAGCGGCGAAGTTTAGAATTCATTTCGATGTTTGACTTTAGACCTTCCGTTGACTTCGTACCCGGTTTGCTAGCATCCTTGGAGGTCAGACCTACGCTTTTGGGACGGATTGGCGAGGCACAGCGAGACGACCCACAGTTAGTTGAGTTAGTAGAAAAGCTCAAAGGAAGGGAGTCATCAAGCCATCTCCGTATGTATACCCTAGTTGATAAGGGTTGGTTACGTAGGGATGGTAGACTTTGTGTACCAAAAGACGATGACCTACGGAAGACTATTCTTGACGAAGCACATCGTTCGAAGATGACCATTCATCCCGGCGGGGACAAGATGTACAAAGACATGAAGAGAGTTTACTTTTGGGCCGGCATGAAGAAAGACGTGGCCGAGTATGTCGCTAGATGCTTGGTATGCCAACAAGTAAAAGCGGAGCAAAAGAAACCCGGTGGGTTGCTTCAACCATTGGAGGTTCCACTATGGAAGTGGGAAAGTGTCTTGATGGATTTTATGGATGGATTACCGCGATCAAGGAAGGGTAATACGGGAATTTGGGTTACAGTAGATAGACTTACTAAAAGCGCCCATTTCATTCCTGTAAAGAGTAAGAGGACTGCTCCATGGCTAGCCTCCGTATACGTTCGAGAAATAGTTCGTTTGCACGGTGTTCCTTCTAGCATAGTGAGCGACCGCGATCCTATTTTCACTAGCGAATTTTGGAGAAGCTTACAAGAGGCGGTAGGGACTCAGTTATGTCTGGGCACCGCATATCATCCTCAGACGGACGGCCAGACCGAGAGGGTGAATCGCATTCTAGAGGATCTGTTGACGCTATGTATCCTAGACTTTGGGGGTACGTGGGAAGAGCATCTTCCATTGGTGGAGTTCGCATATAATAACAGCTTTCAGCCCATCATTGGTATGGCACGATTCGAAGCTCTTTATGGACGACCTTGTCGTTCACCTACATGTTGGTGGGAATCTACGGATAAGATCTTACTTGGGCCCGATATGATTAGGGAGACTTCGGAGAAGATCGACTTGATTCGAAGGAGGATGAAAGCAGCACAGGATAGGCAGAAATCTTATGCGGATAAGAGGAGGACTCGAGTTTGATGTTGGGGACATGGTCTTTGTCAAAGTGTCTCCATTATGGAACGTTGTTCGCTTTGGGTCCGTTGGGAAATTAGCACCAAGGTTTGTAGGGCCGTTTCCTATTAAGGAGAGGATTGGACGGATGGCGTATAGAGTGGAGTTGCCCGAGAGACTTAGTGGTGTACACGACGTATTCCATGTGTCACATTTGAAGAAGTGCTTGCAAGAGACCGCGGAAGTGGTAGAGCCGAGCATTCTTAGAGAGGTGGAGATAGAGCGTGATGCGACAATTCGATGAGCTCCTACGCGCATTCTTGGGTCGGAGATCAAGGGGTTGAGGAATCGAGAGGTCAGACTAGTCAAAGTGCAATGGGGAGATGATGAGAGCAATGCTACTTGGGAGATAGAAGAGAAGTTGCGTTCACGATACCCTTTTCTTTTTTAGGGTATGTCTTTTAATTTCTCCTTTATCGCTTAGCTTGTACTTATCTTGTCTTTAGTATATCCTCTCGCTTGTATCTTTGACCTTTAGTTAGGATAATCCTATGGTTGAAACATGTGTTTGAGACATGTTATGTATGGTGGATGCAAAGTGGATGCAAGTGTTTGCTAGTGGTTGCTCGTGGATGCATATACACACACTATTGGGCACCAAATTGGCTCAGTCACTTCATATTGCATAATGCATATATATGGATGTATTTAGTAAAATGGATGTATAATGGTTGTATTATCATATAGTTGCTGCATTCGGGTGGATGGTTGTGCACGCATATATAATTAATATGTATCATTAGGAATCTTTTGCATACATATTGGATGCATGGCACTATCATGAATTGCACTAAGGAGGTCGACTGAATCAGTAGACCGCCTAATTTTGCATTAGATATGGACATATACACACACTGTGCATATAAACATTAAAGCATTAGAAGTCTTTTAAGGACAATGGATGCTGGTGTTTGATGGTTGAGTAGATGGACGATTAGATGGTAGGATATACATTCTTCTTGACTTGGAGATTTCGGGGACGAAATTCTTGAAGGAGGGGAGAATGTAACACCCCGTAATTTTATAACAATAAAATTCACAAATTAAAGTATACTTAATTTTTAGAAAAGAATTAAGTGAAATGGGTTGCGCAGAGAAATATATATATATATATATTGATATATATATATATATATATAAACTAAAAAATAAATAAATAAATATGCGAAAATGTTCAAAACAGCGAATTGGGAGGGGGAATAACCGAACCGGCCCATTTTTGAGTTCGACCCGAGCTCTGCTGGGTCGACTAGGGGTTAATCCAGGGTGTTTGGCTGTCAACCCGTGGGCCGATTCGCTCAAATGCAGATTTTGCATTTGATTGGTTCTCATGGTTCAGGCTTAATCTAATGGCCCTAAATAACTTCATACACCTATAAATACATCCTAATGCTAACCCTAAACCTAATTAAAATAGAATATTTACCGTCATACCATCACCATGGAAATCAATGGAGCCGCCGCCAACTAAGAAAGAAGAAAAGCAAATTCTATTCTAATTCTCTCAACCCTAAAGCAAAGCAAAACTCTCTCTTTTCTTCTCTAAATTGTGAGTATGATGATCTTAACAAGATTATTATCATTTTAATTAGGTTGAGTTATGAATGGATTATGAGTAGATGATGTGAATTACCATATATGTTGTTGTAAACCCCTTTTGCTATCATGTATATTGTAAATGCAATATTATGTGATGATGATATCTTATATGTTGTAAATCATGCTATGATGACGTTATGTATGTTGAAAGTTTCTATGCTAAGTTGTGATGAATCATACATGTTAAAAAGGCCATGATGTTACCATCTATGCTAGTTAGTTCATATTAATTAAATCATCATGTTTGGGTTATGTTGATCTATATGACAAGTCACATATGCAAGTTGGATTGATTAGAAAAGTTATGAACATATACCAAGACATCTATTATGACATCTAGAATTATGCTATGACATATGTGATATCCTATGCTAGTTCACACCATCATTATGTTGCCTAAAAACCCCATATGCAAGTTTATGTATAGATTTGGGCTATGATCATATCATGTAAATTAAGACATTTAACAAGTTGACACCTTTTGATCCTTAACATGTGTAGTTTATGCAAGTTTCACCCCTATTATGATTAGATTTATTTTAATTGTCTATATGTTGTGATAATTTATCTTTGTGCTAGGTGTTAGACTATACAAGTCTAGCCTATATTATGCGTTGAATAAGCGAACGTATAAACGTGGGGTAGGGGTAATATTAAGGATTTAATATTAAAAAGTTGGGGTGCAATTGATATGATTTTGCATGCCATAAGTGGATGGCCATAATTGAGTCAATTATGGACATCATTAAAAGTTGACTTAATTAATAATTTGAATAGGGAATTATTAAAACTGGGATAAAAGATTTTAAGTGTTAATCAATGCTTAGGACACGAAGTTGGACTCGTTTGTGACGTAAACCTGCCCGGACCCGCCCGGCAAATCCAGTGGTCACAAATGTCAGCCCAATGTGAGAGGTCCTAGGCCTAAACTAAAGCATAACGGTTGTAAAGACACGAGGTTAGACTCTTTTATGGTGTAAGACTGCCCGGACCCGCCCAGCAAATCAAGACGCGATAAATGCCAGTCTAATACGAGAGGTCTTTATGAGGTTATGGCCTGAATGAATTAAGAAATACTTAACCAGATAAACATGTAAGGTGGGACATGGGGGTTAAGTAGGTGCCTTGGGTGGCATGAGGAATCTAGGGGGTGCCCTTAGCGGCATGTGAAATATGATTAGTAAGACTTAACCAAACACACATGTAAATGAACACGACTAAGAGGGTTAAGTGGGATATACTAGTGACAAGCTTAGGTGGGTAGCTTGTGGGGGCCCATTTCGACCAGTATCCCAAACGTATCTTTGTGGGCTCGACCCAAGTCGAGGACGGGACACGCATGTTGGGTTCGACTGTAAGAGGCCAAAACGGGGAGCGGTGGCAACGCAAGTCCAACGGGTTTCGTATGCGTGTGTGGACCTGGGCTGGTAGGAAAGACGTTGTTGCATCGTGTAGGTATAAGCCGTGCATTCTCAAGTCGTATCGGGTTGCCACTTTAGGGGAGTGATACACCCCACTATGGGGCCAGCACGGGTATCTACGAGTAGGGAGCCGATCGAAAGTGGGTAGTGGGGTACACCTAGTGGAGATAGGGGCAGACGGCACCTATGTAGTCAGCTAGGGGTATGTAAGGCTATTTATAAAGTTTCTGTGTGAAGCAAGTGGGATCAAACAATAGGGTGACTGGTGTGGGGCAGTGTAATAATGTGCGGTGCAGTGTAGTAATCATTCGTTAGTAATTAGGTGTGCCTTTACCGTTATCTTTAACGTTATCTTAAACGCTATCTTTATCTTCCTAAGAGTTCATAGACATTTACTTGTCTTCCAGCTTATGCCTTAGTCTAGTTATTTTGGTAATAGTATTGTTAGAATTATCATACTCGCCAGACTTTATGTCTGACCCCCTCTATTTCTATCCTTTTTCCCCCTCCAGGTCCTCAGGTTGGGCCCAGCACTAGTGGAGTTTGATTGAATTACTTCATCTCTCTTTGGAAAGCTTGGACCGTTGAAGTAAAGTCCAGCATTTTATCGTTTTAATGGCTATTTATGTAATGGTATTATGTATTTATGAAGATGGATATTGTACTTGGTTATGATCTATGGTTTTTATGATGTAACAAACATGTTTAATTTCCGCTGCAATAAAATGAAGTTTTAGATTTCCAAGTATATTTATTATGTGTCTTGTTGTAATTTTTCCGTTCTATATTCACTTATAACCTCCATGGAAGTTAATGCATTCCCTTTGTGAGTGACATTAATGGACGTGGGGTGTTACAATATGAATATATTTTAGCGTTATGTCGATATGGTGAATATGAACATAATTTTGTCATTGTGTCATTTTAGATAAAATGAACATATATTTTAGCGTATGTCATTTTAGATAAAATGAACACATATTTTAGCGTATGTCATTTTAGATAAAATGAACACATATTTTAGCGCATGTCATTTTAGATAAAATGAACACATATTTTAGTGTATGTCATTTTAGGTAAAATGAATACATATTTTAATGTATGTCAAATTTAGTTGAAATGAACATAATTTTAGCATTATGTAAATTTAGTTGATATGAATTACATTTTAGCGTTGAGAGAAAATATGTTTACATTAGATATGTTTATATTAGAAATATTGCATTAGAGAAAAATAACTTTTTTTTGTATTATAAAATGTAGCATGAGAATTAAAATAACATTTTAATGCTAATGTATACATTAGAATTTAGGTGCAAAATGAAATTATCATTTTGATGTAAATATATACATTAGAATACATAGAGAAATGTTATCATATAAAATAATCTTTTGTATGATATTTAATGTTAAGTAGATAAAATATCACTTTTTATTTGTTTTGTCGAAGTGTTAGAATTGATTTAACATGAAAAAAATCCTTTTTATGTTAATATGGAAAGTTAGGAATGTTTACATGTAGATTACTCTTTTATATGATAAATGTTAATATATAAAATATTATTTATATTAGAATGCTAGAATATGTTAACATAGAAATTATTCTTTTTAGATGTAAATTAAACATAGAAAAAGAATTATACTTTTTAATGTAATATTAGAAACGTAGAACAAAAATAAACATTTTATCAAAAGAATAAAATTGGGATAAAATTTACATTTTTGTCTAAATAAAAGAGTTGAAACGTTCATTTATTTGTCATGAATATATATAGAAAACATGATTAGAAAAGAATAAACAATATAAATTACTTTTATGGTAATGTGCACTATTAGAAACCGAAAAACAATAAAAATTACATTTTTTATTTGTAATATAAAACAGTAGGAAAGAGGAAGACAATAGGAATTACATTTTCATATGTAATAAAGAATGAGACTTACATTGTAAATTAAAAATTTACATTTTATATGTAAATGAAAGGTAGGAATTTACATTGTAAGTATGTGTACATTTTTTATATGTAATTAAAGGGTAAGTTATAATATTTAAATCAAGTTATTTTGGAAATATGGAATATTCCAAAATTAAGATATTTTGAAATGAGAAACGTTTTAAAATAATATTTTAGTAGAACAATTATAATGATTAATTAAAATTGTACTTGGACACGAGGTTAGGTCACATTTGTGGTGGAAGTCTACCCAGACCCGACCGGCAAATCCAGCAGCCACAAATGTTAGGCCTAATGTGAGAGGTCCAAGAGCGCAAATACAAATTGTGCCAAGACACGAGGTTAAGCCCAACTTGTGGTGGAAGTCTGCCCAGAACCGACCGACCTATCCAGCATCCACAATTTGCAGGCCTAATGTGAGAGGTCTGGCCCATATTAAAATATAAATGGTTAAATAGAAAATGGACATTATTTACACCGTCATGAGTTAAATTAGAAATTGACGTTATTTTCACACCGTTACGTGTTAATAATGAAATGAATATTTTCACCTCCAAGTTTGTTATAAAAGAAAGTTACATTTTTAATGTAATAAGATAAGGATTATAAAAGTTTTATATTTTTCTTAATGTAAATAAAAAAATAGGAAGTTACATTTTTATACGTAATTGGTGTAATATAGAAACTTACATTTTTCAATGTAAATAAGGATGAAATAGAAATTATATATTTTTTATACGTAAATAAAAGAATTTACATTTTTCAATGTAAACAAAAGAATGATTAGGAATTTACATTTTCCAATGTAAATAGAATATGAAATAAAGGTTACATTTTCAATATAATAATATGTTGAAGTATAAGTTTACATTTCTCAATGTAAATAAAATAGGAATAGAAATTTACATTTTTCAATGTAAATAATAAGATTAGAAATTTACATTTCTAATGAATGGATTTTCATTAGAAAGAAAATATGAAACCAAATATACATTTGGTGTAAATTAAAGAATGGAAGAGGAAAATATACATTGATATGTTTAGGATGTGTATGTAAAGTAAAAATAGCGATAGATCGTTATAAATTATTAACGACAATATAAAATTGTTTTCAAATTTATATATGCGAGAGTTATGTGGAAAGTCCGAGTTTACTCTCATTCCAAATAATGATACGACGTTCGAAGAATTGAAGACGGCGATTGAAGACCGACGATCTTCACATCGAATGGGTAACTAGTGTTGAGGCCCTTGATTGATTTGCTCCCAAGGCGGGGCTAAGACGGTAGTTATCCGGACGTAGTGTTGCTTTGTACGGATTTGGCTTTCGCTCAGACCCAGAGCATAAGTATAAATGGAATGTGTATCTGACATTGTACTCCTTTATATATTGTACTTATTGATTTTCTGCCGAATGTATGAATGATTGGTGGCGGAGAATTTATTCTCTTGCTTAACACCCTTTTGTATATTTTGGCAAAAGATTGATAGTATGATATGGATTGACAGTGTGACATACCAAGGTGCAAAGATCAAGGTTCTTGTTGAAAAGCAGGCCTTGTGGTTGATGATCAAAGCACGACCTGTTTAGGCGAAGCTTTGTGTATGGCGTGACTTCGCGAGCCTCACAACCCGGTTGAGTCTAAAACGGGAGAAGGGAACGCAGGGAGAGCAGCACGTTTCTTTCTAACTAGAAGTGGTGTCGGTGCTTAAACTGGCTGATATTTACTTATGTGGATGATGGAATGTGGCGCGCCTCGGATGATAGGTCCTATAGGACCAGGAAACGTGTGTTCAGGAATAACTAATCCGCAACTCGTATGGTGGACCGGCCCTGCAGGATCCAAGGGTTAACTGCGGGGAATCCTGAGACATTAGCTAGAGTGTCTCGAATGGGTAAGGAGCTGCTCCCTAGCCTTGACTCATGATGGAAACCCAATTTCCAATACGACCTCATGCGGATTTGATTGTATTACTAGTATGGAAGCATAGTATTATGGTATCTATGTGTCCTAGGATTGATACATTATGATTGAACTGTTTTTGGAAACTTATATACACTAATAATAATATCAAATTCGTTTTTATCGTACCAAACATGTTCAATCACCATAAGGTAAAACCCTATCCTCTGATTTGCGTTGCATTGTGTGATGGGACTTGGGTCTTATGGTGATTCCATTTTTCTCAAAAGCATAGCGTTGTTTTACGATTTACTTATTGTTTGTTTTGTCACTTTAAGTTATGCATGGCAACCCATTGGAGTAAACCCGTTCCGCGTTAGCGACGTTTACTATTAGTTAAATTAGTTAAGAATTCTCACACCAGTTCCATGACTAACCCGTTGTTTGTTTCCACCTTTGCAAACTCGGGTGCCCACTTTTTCCACACGGGCAGTCGAATAGCTTTTTGCGGATATTTACTTCTTGAGCAGGATTCTGGATTGAAGCTTAAAGCTGTGTCCAGAGCATAGTTGTCTTCTGCTGTATCTATTTTATTTCCGCTGCACTGTATTGTATTAAATTTATTGTAAAATTTTCTTCCGCTGTATTTTAATTTCGATGTACTCTGATATATTCTGCACTCTGATGTTATATTATCATGATGTAATAAAAGTCTGTTGTTTTTGTTCTAATGTATTGTATTCCCAAAGTTAACGCATGCGGATTTTGAACGGTCTTGGTCGATTTTGCGATCGATTAGGGTCGGGCGAAATGCGTGTCGTTTCATTTGGTATCAGAGCTTTGGTTAGCTCAAATCTTTGGGATACAACTCGTTAGAACTGAACAAAAGACTCATCAGAGATTGGATTAGTAATATCCAATATGAATACTCATTAGAGATAGGATCAGCAGTATCCTAGAATGAGAAAGCTCATTAGAGATGGGGTTAGTAATGCCCTAGAATGAGTTGAGAGTAACAAGCCTATAATATACGTATTTGTAATTATAATCTATTTTTGAAAATATGATTTTTAATATACAAAAGTTATATATTTTAAAAGTTAATCAACAAATAAAATTGAGTAGGATAATTAAACACTTTTTAGCTTCGTTCCTTTTCGAGGACGAAAAGTTTTTAAGTGGGGGAGACTGTAACAACCCTGAATTTTGAGGGTAAATTTAAAATTTGTATTAAGTAATTTTAATGAGGTTTTGATATTTAAAATAATTTATTCAGAATAATAATGATTAAGAATTGATTTAAAACGAAGTTAGAATGAATAATTTAATTTTAATTATAAAAGGAGTTAGAAATAGTGCGATAGTTTGAAAAGTCAAACTTGAACTTTGACTGACCGTACAGGATGCAAAATAAATCAGATTTTAGTGGAACCAAAAATATTGGAATCTATTAAAAATATCTTTCTAACGAATCTGAAAAATTGAAATTTCATAGCGGGAATCAAAAGTTATGACCAGTTTAAAATTTAGAAGGGTCGCTATGAAATTTATAAAGGTCAAAAATGCTACTTTTTGCATACAAAGGAATTTGAACTCGAAACCACTTCCATTGAGTTCAGAATAACGTTTCTGCATTGAAAAACAGTAAACACTTATATATTTTGAGTTTCGGAAATTATTTATTTAAAAATGTACTTTTAATATTAAATATATAGCCTTGAAAATAGTCATTTTTCAAATGACCTCTGTTTTTGACGAAACCACTTTTGTTGGATTTAGAATCTCAAAATATAATTAATTTTAATTTTTCATAATTTTTAGAATTAATTTGTGGTCGTGGCAAAAAGATTTCAGTTTTGTCAATTTCGGTCAATTTTAATCGACTTGAAAATAGTCATTTTTCAAATAGGCTCAGAATTGAACGAAATTAATTTTCCTAGGTCCGCAACGTCAAAACATAGCTAAATATATTTTTCGGGAATTTTTGAAGTTAATTTATGGCCTTGGTGAATTTATTTGTACGGTTGAATTATAAATAAAGGACTTAAATTTTAAATCTGAAAAATGGGGCTCAAGATGACCATTTGAGCTAACGGGACATGTCTAATGAGTCCAGAATAGGGGCTATTAGGTATAAACGGCAGTCGTTGGGCTAAAATTAGACAATGTTGCAAAACGGGCCTTTAATGGATAATAAATTAATAAAATATTATAAAAGCACTATTCCTTCCTCACTCCCCGATCAAAACATCACGTATAAAAGAACCCATCAGCCGCCTAAAGCCTTCCACCTTCTCTCCTCTCTTCCTCCTAATCCACACACAATTAGATCTAGCCGTAGTTGAACTTTTTGAAGCTCTTCATCTTCTCTTCGATTCTAGATAAGTTTCAAACCTTCTCGTGCACTGTAGCTCCCGAATCAACCTCTCCAACCCGCACCCTTCATCAGCCCGCCGCTCCACCTCCTTGCCACCGCACCCTCCCCTATTCCCGGCGTGCATGCGCCCCTCCAAGCTCTCCAATCTCCAACAAACGGCACCTAAAACCATCAATCGTAGCTCGAGTTATCTCGATCCAAAGATTTGAACAACTTCTGAAACTATACGGTATGAACATACTAAAGGTTTTCCACAGTTATAAGCGTTACAGATCTGAAATTAATTTGTAAATTGGATATTTTATTTATACGAACTCCGAATTAAATAATTTCAGATCCGTGGAAACCATAACAGCGAATACAACGTTCAAGAACAGGTTGAAACCATTTCCGAATATTTCTGAATTCTAGATCCGACTGAAAGCGAGGTGAGCAATTCTAAATTTAAAATTAAAATTTAATTTAATTATTTTTCTTAATTTATAGAAATGTGTTCATGAATCTATGTGATAGCTTAGATCTGTGTCAGTGATGGATGTAGTTTTATTTTAGATCTCTTTCAGATCTAAAATACGATGTTGCTTAATTTTTATTTTCAGATCTGTGCTTGCGCTGCAAATATTTAATTCTTTATCGCTAACTGATATATCTAAATAGATGAGTATAATCACTTCTGCGATGCTTTGTGTTTAGATGTTGGTTGCTTTGTGAATTGTGATAATTTGAAATAATGGGTAGTTGGGCAATAAGGTTTTAATCATTGTTGATGGATTCATGAAATAATGGAAGTAGGGAAAATAAAGTTTGGACCTTTTATTTTGATTCATAAAATAGATAAAGTGTGGTTCTTTTATTTTGATTCATAAAATCAATAAAGTTTAGCTCATTTATTTTGGGTTCATGAAACTTAACATTAAATGGTATGTGTTTTCATGAAACTAGCATTGTGTATTTTTATGAGTTATAAACATAAAATTTGGGTGGTATATTTTATGAATTATGAACATAAGATTAGTGTTGAGTGTTTACACTAAAACAAGTATAAACAAGGATGAATCAGGAAATTTTTATCGTTCTCATGAAACTTGTAAATTGCGTATACAAATTAGCGGTAATGCAAAATATGAAAAGTAGGAAGAGAATAAAAAGGATTTCACATTCATGTAATCAAAATGGATTATATTTTCTTATAATCAAAGAAATGAACATAAAGATGACATCTTTATGAAAATAAACATATTTTTACCGTTTATGTTAAAATATGAAATTAAGATTATTTTTATCATTTATGTAGAAATATGAAATTAAGGATATTTGTAGCGTTTTTGTAGAAACACAGGAATAAACATATTTTTAGTGTTTATGTAAAAACATGAAGAAGAATGACATTTTTGTCGCTATGTCACTTTAGTGAATATGAATATATTTTAGCGTTATGTCGATATGGTGAATATGAACATAATTTTGTCGTTGTGTCATTTTAGAAAAAATGAACATATATTTTAGCATATGTCATTTTAGATAAAATGAACACATATTTTAGCGGTTGTCATTTTAGATAAAATGAACACATATTTTAGCGTATGTCATTTTAGATAAAATGAACACATATTTTAGCGTAGGTCATTTTAGGTAAAATGAATACATATTTTAATGTATGTCAAATTTAGTTGAAATGAACATAATTTTAGCATTATGTAAATTTAGTTGATATGAATTATACATTAGCGTTGAGAGAAAATATGTTTACATTAGATATGTTTATATTAGAAATGTTGCATTAGAGAAAAATAACTTTTTTTGTAGTATAAAATGTAGCATGAGAATTAAAATATCATTTTAATGCTAATGTATACATTAGAATTTAGGTGCAAAATGAAATTATCATTTTGATGTTAATACATACATTAGAATACATAAAGAAATGTTATCATATAAAATAATCTTTTTTATGATATTTAATGTTAAGTAGATAAAATATCACTATTTATTTGTTTTGTCGAAGTGTTAGAATTGATTTAACATAAAAAATATCCTTTTTATGTTAATATGGAAAGTTAGGATTGTTTACATGTAGAATACTCTTTTATATGATAAATGTTAACATAGAAAATATTATTTATATTAGAATGCCTAGAATATATTAACATAGAAATTATTCTTTTTAGATGTAAATTAAACATAGAAAAAGAATTATACTTTTTAATGTAATATTAGAAACATAGAACAAAAATAAACATTTTGTCAAAAGAACAAAATTGGGATAAAATTTACATTTTTGTCTAAATAAAAGAGTTGAAATGTAACACCCCGTAATTTTATAACATTAAAATTCACAAATTAAAGTATACTTAATTTTTAGAAAAGAATTACGTGAAATGGGTTGCACAGAGAAATATATATATATTGATATATATATATATATAAATAAAAAATCAAATAAATAAATATGCGAAAAAGTTCAAAACAGCGAATTGGGAGGGGGAATAACCGAACCGGCCCATTTTTGAGGTCGACCCAAGCCCCGCTGGGTTGACTAGGGGTTAATCCACGGTGTTTGGCTGTCAACCCGTGGGCCGATTCGCTCAAATGCAGATTTTGCATTTGATTGGTTCTCATGGTTCAGGGTTAATCTAATGGTCCTAAATAATTTCCTACGCCTATAAATACATCCTAATGCTAACCCTAAACCTAATTAAAATAGAATAGTTACCGTCATACCATCGCCATGGAAATCAATGGAGCCGCCGCCAACTAAGAAATAAGAAAAGCAAATTCAATTCTAATTCTCTCAACCATAAAACAAAGCAAAACTCCCTCTTTTCTTCTCTAAATTGTGAGTATGATGATCTTAACAAGATTATTATCATTTTAATTAGGCTGAGTTATGAATGGATTATGAGTAGATGATGTGAATTATCATATATGTTGTTGTAAACCCTTTTTGCTATCATGTATGTTGTAAATCCAATGTTATGTGATGATGATATCTTATATGTTGTAAATCATGCTATGATGATGTTATGTATGTTGAAAGTTTCTATGCTAAGTTGTGATGAATCATACATGTTAAAAAGGCAATGATGTTACCATCTATGTTAGTTAGTTCATATTAATAAAATCATCATGTTTGGGTTATGTTGATCTATATGACAAGTCACATATGCAAGTTAGATTGATTAGAAACGTTATGAACATATACCAAGACATCTATTATGACATCTAGAATTATGCTATGACATATGTGATATCCTATGCTAGTTCACACCATCATTATGTTGCCTAAAACCCCCATATGCAAGTTTATGTATGGATTTGGGCTATGATCATATCATGTAAATTGAGACATTTAACAAGTTGACACCTTTTGATCCTTAACATGTGTAGTTTATGCAAATTTCACCCCTATTATGATTAGATTTATTTTAATTGTCTATATGTTGTGATAATTTATCTTTGTGCTAGGTGTTAGACTATACAAGTCTAGCCTATATTGTGCGTTGAATAAGCGAACGTATAAACGTAGGGTAGGGGTAATATTAAGGATTTAATATTAAAAAGTTGGGGTGCAATTGATATGATTTTGCATGCCATAAGTGGATGGCCATAATTGAGTCAATTATGGACATCATTAAAAGTTGACTTAATTAATAATTTGAATAGGGAATTATTAAAAATGGGGTAAAAGATTTTAAGTGTTAATCAATGCTTAGGACACGAGGTTGGACTCGTTTGTGACGTAAACCTGCCCGGACCCGCCCGGCAAATCCAATGGTCACAAATGTCAGCCCAATGTGAGAGGTCCTAGGCCTAAACTAAAGCATAATAGTTGTAAAGACACGAGGTTAGACTCTTTTATGGTGTAAGACTGCCCGGACCCGCCCGGCAAATCCAGCTGCCATAAATGCCAGTCTAATGTGAGAGGTCTTTATGAGGTTATGGCTTGAATGAATTAAGAAATACTTAACCAGATAAACATGTAAGGTGGGACATGGGAGTTAAGCAGGTGCCTTGGGTGGCATGAGGAATCTAGGGGGTGCCCTTAGTGGCATGTGAAATACGATTAGTAAGACTTAACCAAACACACATGTAAATGAACATGACTAAGAGGGTTAAGTGGGATATACTAGTGACAAGCTTAGGTGGGTAGCTTGTAGGGGCCCATCTCGACCAGTATCCCAAACGTATCTTTGTCGGCTCGACCCAAGTCGAGGACGGGACACGCATGCTGGGTTCGACTGTAAGATGCCAAAACGGGGAGCGGTGGCAACGCATGTCCAACGGGTTTCGTATGCGTGTGTGGACCCGGGCTGGTAGGTAAGACGTTGTTGCATCGTGTAGGTATAAGCCGTGCATTCTCAAGTTGTATCCAGTTTCCACTTTAGGGGAGTGATACACCCCACTGTGGGGCCAGCACGGGTATCTATGAGTAGGGAGCCGATCGAAAGTGGGTAGTGGGGTACACCTAGTGGAGATAGGGGCAGACAGCACCTATGTAGTCAGCTAGGGGTACGTAAGGCTATTTATAAAGTTTCTGTGTGAAGCAAGCGGGATCAAACAATAGGGTGACTGGTGTGGTGCAGTGTAGTAATGTGCGGTGCAGTGTAGTAATCATTCGTTAGTAATTAGGTGTGCCTTTACCGTTATCTTTAACGTTATCTTAAACGCTATCTTTATCTTCCTAAGAGTTCACAGACATTTACTTGTCTTCCAGCTTATGCCTTAGTCTAGTTATTTTGATAATAGTATTGTTAGAATTATCATACTCGCCAGACTTTATGTCTCACCCCCTCTATTTCTATCCTTTTACCCCCTCCAGGTCCTCAGGTTGGGCCCAACTCTAGTGGAGTTTGATTGAATTGCTTCATCTCTCTTTGGAAAGCTTGGACCATTGAAGTAAAGTCCAGCTTGTTATCTTTTTAATGGCTATTTATGTAATGGGATTATGTATTTTGTTTTTATGAAGATGGATATTGTACTTGGTTATGATCTATGGTTTTATGATGTAACAAACATGTTTAATTTCCGCTGCAATAAAATAAAGTTTTAGATCTCCAAGTACTATTTATTATCTGTCTTGTTGCAATTTTTCTGTTCTATATTCACTTATAACCTCCACGGAAGTTAATGCATTCCCTTTGTGAGTGACATTAATGGATGTGGGGTGTTACACGTTGTATCAGAGCTCAAGGTTACCAGAACAGATAAAAATACTTTAGAAAAATAGTTATTTTTGGAAGAAGTGCTTTCAAAAACATGTTTTAATGAGAAGTTTAAAGAGAAAAGTTTTTAAGAAAAAAAAACATAATCCCCAATAGCCCATATCTTTATCTTTCGAATTCTCCATTCTGAATCTTTCCTTTTTCGTTTCATCATGGCTGAAGATCTTAATCTACCCAACGGTGTAACGATACCAGGATGGTATAGGAGGTTATTAGAGGCTAGGGCCGCTGCAGGTCCAGCCAATGTTCCTCCACCACCAGTTGCACCCATTCCTCCTCCTCCTCCTCGCGTAGATACTTTTGCAAAGACGTGCAAGGAATTCAAGGCTATGGGTGGAAAACCATTTCAAGGGTCAGAAACGTTTGTGGAAGCTAGAGATTGGCTTAAGGAGATGGAAGAATTGCTAGAATTCTTTGAAGTAGAAGAAGGGAGGAGAGTTCGTTTAGCAGTTTGGTTGATGAAGGGAGAGGCCTCGTTTTGGTGGGAGGTCACTAATGGGGAGCGTCCTGTTGACTCTTGGGCGGATTTCAGACGTAGGTTCGAGGCGAAGTTTCTCTCAAGGGCGGAAGAAAATCTATATATGGAAAGGTTCTTGACATTGAAGCAAGGAAGCTCATCAGTGAAAGAATATGTCAATAAATTTAATCAGTTAGCAAGGTTTGGCTTGGACTTAGTGAACACGCCGGAGAAGAAGGCGCTAAGGTTCGTGAATGGCTTGAATGAACCATTGCAAGGGTTGGCTATGACCCACATCCCTATGGGGGCCACCTTTGAGAAGTTAGTAGAAATGGCGCTTATGCATGAGGAGAAAAGCGCTAAAGCTGATAAGGCACCCGAGAAGAAGGGTGATCAGAAGAAACCACAACAGCAAAACAAGAAGGGTGGTAAAGACAATAACGGCAAGGGAAAGAAGAAATGTTTTAACTGTGGAACCCCAGGCCATCTCAGCAAGGATTGCCGAAAGAAAAAGAAGACAGACTGTTTTCATTGTGGCGATGCGGGACATTTAGTGAAGGACTGCCCAAAGAAGGGGCAGAGTGTAGGAGCTACCTCGGGAGGACAAGTGCAGGCTCTTATGGCACCAGGGCAGGCTAGGGGACAAGTTCAGGCTCTCGCGGTCCCACCGCTGTAAGAACGAGGTAGAACCATTTCTGTTGAAAGCTTAGTTTTTCTGTTTGATCATCCTGTCCGTACCTTATTCGATTCGGGCACATCACATTCGTTTATCTCTACATCATTAATTGAATCACTGCACTTAAACACCAGTTTAGTAGAGGATCCCTTAGTTGTTTCGAATCCAATAGGGGGCTCAGCTTATTTGTCCATTATGTGTTTGGATTTGAAAATTTCCATACTTAGCGTTGAATTTAGATGTGATGCTTATGTGTTGGGCTTCACGGGCTATGGGCTAATTTTAGGAATGGATTGGTTATCCAGAAATGGGGCCGTTCTTGATTGTGAAAGGAGAGTAGTTAGGCTCGTGACTCGCCTTGGCAAAACTCTCGAAATCGTCTGTAATCCCATAAATTCAGTTATGCTAAGTTATTTAGAATCGCTTGACGCGTCTGAGGAAAATCTACGATCTGTTAGAGTGGTACGAGAATATTCGGATGTGTTTGAGGAGGTGAAGGGCTTGCCTCCGAAGCGGGATATAGATTTTCGAATATATCTTGTGGATAATGCGAAACCAGTATCTTTGCCAGTACGCCACATGGCTCCACGTGAAAGGAGGGAACTCGATAAGCAAGTGAAGGAGTTGCTTGAGAAGGGGTTCATAAGACGAAGTATATCGGAGTGGGGTGCTCCAGTAATATTTGCCACGAAGGCGGATGGGTCCCTTAGACTGTGTGTGGACTATAAAGAACTTAATAAACTTAATAAGAAGAACAGACACCCACTGCCGAGGATTGACGATCTCTTCGATCAGTTAGTTGGCGCCTCAGTGTTTTCGCAGTTGGACTTAGCCACTGGTTTCCATCAGTTGAGAGTGGCTGAGGATAGCATTGACAAGACTGCCTTTAGGACTCCGGACGGTTTCTATGAATGGCTAGTGATGCCCTTCGGTTTGTCAAACGCCCCCGCATACTTTGTTGATTTGATGAGTAGGGTGTTTAGGGAGTACCTTAAAAAATTCGTGGTAGTCTTTGTAGATGACATCTTGATCTTTTCTAAGGATGAAGAAGAGCATGCCCTACATCTTAGGGAAGTGTTGGAGACTCTTCGAGCGCATAAGCTTAAAGCTAAATTTTCTAAGTGTCACTTTTGGAGGAAGGAAGTATGGTTCTTAGGACATGTGGTTTCCAAAGAAGGGATAACTGTAGATCCCACGAAGGTGGTGGCCATCCAAGATTGGAAGGTTCCTAAAAATGCCACCGAAGTGAGAAGTTTCTTGGGGTTGGCTGGCTACTATAGGGAGTTTATCAAAGACTTCGCAAAGTTATCAGCTCCATTGACAAGCTTGACGAAGAAGAACCTAGTTTTCACATGGGACGTAGATTGTGATGATGCGTTCCAACGTTTGAAGAAAGCTTTGACTTCAGCCCCAGTCTTAGTATTGCCAGACGGGAGTAAGCCGTTTACAGTTTATACTGACGCTTGTGGGACAGGACTAGGCGCAGTCTTAATGCAAGAGGGCAGGGTAATAGCCTATGGTGGAAGGCAGTTGAGAGCGCATGAGAAGAATTACCCCACACATGACCTAGAGTTGGCCGCTATTGTTTTCGCGCTTAAGACTTGGCGTCATTATCTTCTTGGCGAGAAATTCGAAATTTTCACTGACCACAAGTCTTTAAAATACCTATTCTCTCAAAAGGACTTGAACTTAAGGCAGCAAAGGTGGATGGAGTTCTTAGCGTCCTACGACTTCGAAATAGCCTATACCCCTGGCAAGGGTAACGTGGTGGCAGACGCCTTAAGTAGAAAAAGATTATCCTTAAGTCCTTTGTTTGTTGAGCGGCGAAGTTTAGAATTCATTTCGATGTTCGACTTTAGACCTTCCATTGACTTCGTACCTGGTTTGCTAGCATCCTTGAAGGTCAGACCTACGCTTTTGGGACGGATTGGCGAGGCACAACGAGATGACCCGCAGTTGGTTGAGTTAGTAGTAAAACTCAAAGGAGGGGAGTCATCAAGCCATCTCTATAGGTATACCCTAGATGATAAGGGTTGGTTACGTAGGGACAGTAGACTTTGTGTACCAAAAGACGATGACCTAAGGAAGACTATTCTTGACGAAGCACATCATTCGAAGATGACCATTCATCCCGACGGGGACAAGATGTACAAAGACATGAAGAGAGTTTACTTTTGGGCCGGCATGAAGAAAGATGTGGCCGAGTATATCGCTAGATGCTTGGTATGCCAACAAGTAAAAGCAGAGCAAAAGAAACCCGGTGGGTTGCTTCACCCATTGGAGGTTCCACTATGGAAGTGGGAGAGTGTCTCGATGGATTTTGTGGATGGCTTACCGCGATCGAGGAGGGGTAATACGGGGATTTGGGTTATGGTAGATAGACTTACTAAGAGCGCCCATTTCATTCCCGTGAAGAGTAAGAGGACTGCCCCATGATTAGCTTCTGTATACGTTCGAGAGATAGTTCGTTTACATGGTGTTCCTTCTAGCATAGTGAGCGACCGCGATCCTATTTTCACTAGCGAATTTTGGAGAAGCTTACAAGAGGTGGTAGGGACTCAGTTATGTTTGGGCACCGCATATCATCCTCAGACGGACGACCAGACCGAGAGGGTGAATCGCATTCTAGAGGATCTGTTGAGGCTATGTATCCTAGACTTTGGGGGTACGTGGGAAGAGAATCTTCCATTGGTGGAGTTCGCATATAATAACAGCTTTCAGTCCAGCATTGGTATGGCACCATTCGAAGCTCTATATGGACGACCTTGTCATTCACCTACATGTTGGTGGGAATCTACGGATAAGATCTTACTTGGGCCCGATATGATTAGGGAGACTTCGGAGAAGATCGACTTGATTCGAAGAAGGATGAAAACAGCACAGGATAATCAGAAATCTTATGCGGATAAGAGGAGGACAGATCTCGAGTTTGAAGTTGGGGACATGGTCTTTGTCAAAGTGTCTCCATTACGGAACGTTTTTCGCTTTGGGTCCGTTGGGAAATTAGCACCAAGGTTTGTAGGGCCGTTTCCTATTAAGGAGAAAATTGGACAGATGTCGTATAGAGTGGAGTTGCCCGAGAGACTTAGTGATGTACACGACGTATTCCATGTGTCACATTTGAGGAAATGCTTGCACGAGACCGCGGAAGTGGTAGAGCCGAGCTTGCTTAGAGAGGTGGAGATAGAGCGTGATGCGACAATTCGACGAGCTCCTACGCGCATTCTTGGGTCGGAGATCAAGAGGTTGAGGAATCGAGAGGTTAGACTAGTCAAAGTGCAATGGGGAGATGATGAGAGCAACACTACTTGGGAGACAGAAGAGAAGATGCGTTCACGATACCCTTTTCTTTTTGAGGGTATGTCTTTTAATTTCTCCTTTATCGCTTAGCTTGAACTTATCTTATCTTTAGTATATCCTCTCGCTAGTATCTTTGACCTTTAGTTAGGATAATCCTATGGTTGAAACATGTGTTTGAGACATGTTATGTATGGTGAATGCAAAGTGGATGCAAGTGTTTGCTAGTGGTTGCTCGTGGATGCATATACACACACAATTAAGCACCAGATCGACTCAGTCACTTCATATTGCATATTGCATATATATGGATGTATTTAGTAAAATGGATGTATAATGGTTGTATTATCATATAGTTGCTGCATTCGGGTGGATGGTTGTGCACGCATATAGAATTAATATGTATCATTAGGAATCTTTTGCATACATATTGGACGCATGACACTATCATGAATTGCACTAAGGAGGTCGACTGAATCAGAAGACCGCCTAATTTTGCATTAGATATGGACATATACACACACTGTGCATATAAACATTTAAGCATTAGAAGTCTTTTAAGGACAATGGATGCTGGTGTTTGATGGTTGAGTAGATGGACGATTAGATGGTAGGATATACATTCTTCTTGACTTGGAGATTTCGGGGACGAAATCCTTTAAGGAGGGGAGAATGTAACACCCCGTAATTTTATAACATTAAAATTCACAAATTAAAGTACACTTAATTTTTAGAAAAGAATTAAGTGAAATGGGTTGCGTAGAGAAATATATATATATTGATATATATATATATATATAATTAAATAAATAAATATGCGAAAAAGTTCAAAACAGCGAAATGGGAGGGGGAATAACCGAACCGGCCCATTTTTGAGGTCGACCCGAGCCTTGCTGGGTCGACTAGGGGTTAATCCAGGGTGTTTGGCTGTCAACCCGTGGGCCGATTCGCTCAAATGCAGATTTTGCATTTGATTGGTTCTCATGGTTCAGGGTTAATCTAATGGTCCTAAATAACTTCCTACACCTATAAATACATCCTAATGCTAACCCTAAACCTAATTAAAATAGAATAGTTACCGTCATACCATCGCCATGGAAATCAATGGAGCCGCCGCCAACTAAGAAAGAAGAAAAGAAAATTCTATTCTAATTCTCTCAACCCTAAAGCAAAGCAAAACTCTCTCTTTTCTTCTCTAAATTATGAGTATGATGATCTTAACAAGATTATTATCATTTTAATTAGGTTGAGTTATGAATGGATTATGAGTAGATGATGTGAATTATCATATATGTAGTTGTAAACCCTTTTTGCTATCATGTATGTTGTAAATCCAATGTTATGTGATGATGATATCTTATATGTTTTAAATCATGCTATGATGATGTTATGTATGTTGAAAGTTTCTATGCTAAGTTGTGATGAATCATACATGTTAAAAAGGCCATGATGTTACCATCTATGCTAGTTAGTTCATATTAATTAAATCATCATGTTTGGGTTATGTTGATCTATATGACAATTCACATATGCAAGTTAGATTGATTAGAAAAGTTATGAACATATACCAAGACATCTATTATGACATCTAGAATTATGCTATGACATATGTGATATCCTATGCTAGTTCACACCATCATTATGTTGCCTAAAAACCCCATATGCAAGTTTATGTATAGATTTGGGCTATGATCATATCATGTAAATTGAGACAGTTAACAAGTTGACACCTTTTGATCCTTAACATGTGTAGTTTATGCAAGTTTCACCCCTATTATTATTAGATTTATTTTAATTGTCTATATGTTGTGATAATTTATCTTTGTGCTAGGTGTTAGACTATACAAGTCTAGCCTATATTATGCGTTGAATAAGCGAACGTATAAACGTGGGGTTGGGGTAATATTAAGGATTTAATATTAAAAAGTTGGGGTGCAATTGATATGATTTTGCATGCCATAAGTGGATGGCCATAATTGAGTCAATTATGGACATCATTAAAAGTTGACCTAATTAATAATTTGAATAGGGAATTATTAAAACTGGGGTAAAAGATTTTAAGTGTTAATCAATGCTTAGGACATGAGGTTGGACTCGTTTGTGACGTAAACCTGCCCGGACCCGCCCGGCAAATCCAGTGGTCACAAATGTCAGCCCAATGTGAGAGGTCCTAGGCCTAAACTAAAGCATAACAGTTGTAAAGGCACGAGGTTAGACTCTTTTATGGTGTAAGACTGCCCGGACCCGCCCGGAAAATCCAGCTGCCATAAATGCCAGTCTAATGTGAGAGGTCTTTATGAGGTTATGGCCTGAATGAATTAAGAAATACTTAACCAGATAAACATGTAAGGTGAGACATGGGGGTTAAGTAGGTGCCTTTGGTGGCATGAGGAATCTTGGGGGTGCCCTTAGTGGCATGTGAAATACGATTAGTAAGACTTAACCAAACACACATGTAAATGAACATGACTAAGAGGGTTAAGTGGGATATACTAGTGACAAGCTTAGGTGGGTAGCTTGTGGGGGCCCATCTCGACCAGTATCCCAAACGTATCTTTGTGGGCTCGACCCAAGTCGAGGACGAGACACGCATGTTGGGTTCGACTGTAAGAGGCCAAAACGGGGAGCGGTGGCAACGCAAGTCCAACGAGTTTCGTATGCATGTGTGGACCCGGGCTGGTAGGTAAGAAGTTGTTGCATCGTGTAGGTATAAGCCGTGCATTCTCAAGTTGTATCGGGTTGCCACTTTAGGGGAGTGATACACCCCACTGTGGGGCCAACACGGGTATCTACGAGTAGGGAGCCGATCGAAAGTGGGTAGTGGGGTACACCTAGTGGAGATAGGGGCAGACGGCACCTATGTAGTCAGCTAGGGGTATGTAAGGCTATTTATAAAGTTTCTGTGTGAAGCAAGTGGGATCAAACAATAGGTTGACTGGTGTGGTGCAGTGTAGTAATATGCGGTGCAGTGTAGTAATCATTCGTCAGTAATTAGGTGTGCCTTTACCGTTATCTTTAACGTTATCTTAAACGCTATCTTTATCTTCCTAAGAGTTCATAGACATTTACTTGTCTTCCAGCTTATGCCTTAGTCTAGTTATTTTGATAATAGTATTGTTAGAATTATCATACTCGCCAGACTTTATGTCTGACCCCCTCCATTTCTATCCTTTTTCCCCCTCCAGGTCTTCAGGTTGGGCCCAGCTCTAGTGGAGTTTGATTGAATTGCTTCATCTCTCTTTGGAAAGCTTGGACTGTTGAAGTAAAGTCCAGCTTGTTATCTTTTCAATGGCTATTTATGTAATAGGATTATGTATTTTGTTTTTATGAAGATGGATATTGTACTTGGTTATGATCTATGGTTTTATGATGTAACAAACATGTTTAATTTCCGCTGTAATTAAATGAAGTTTTAGATCTCCAAGTACTATTTATTATCTGTCTTGTTGTAATTTTTCTGTTCTATATTAACTTATAACCTCCATGGAAGTTAATGCATTCCCTTTGTGAGTGACATTAATGGACGTGGCGTGTTACACGAAACGTTCATTTATTTGTCATGAATATATATAGAAAACATGATTTGAAAAGAATAAACAATAGAAATTATTTTTATGGTAATGTGGACTATTAGAAAAGCGAAAAACAATAAAAATTACATTTTTTATTTGTAATATAAAACAGTAGGAAAGAGGAAGACAATAGGAATTACATTTTCATATGTAATAAAGAATGAGACTTAAGTTGTAAATTAAAAATTTACATTATGTAAATGAAAGGTAGGAATTTACATTGTAAGTAAATGTACATTTTTTATATGTAATTAAAGGGTAAGTTATAATATTTAAAATCAAGTTATTTTGGAAATATGGAATATTCCAAAATTAAGATATTTTGAAATGAGAAATGTTTTAAAATAATATTTTAGTAGAACAATTATAATGGTTAATTAAAATTGTACTTGGACACGAGGTTAGGTCACATTTGTGGTGGAAGTCTGCCCGGACCCGACCGGCATATCCAGTAGCCACAAATGTTGGGCCTAAAGTGAGAGGTCCAAGTGCGCAAATACAAATTGGGCCAAGACATGAGGTTAAGCCCAACTTGTGGTGGAAGCCTGCCCGGAACCGACCGGCCTATCCAGCATCCACAAGTTGCGGGCCTAATGTGAGAGGTCTGGCCCATATTAAAATATAAATGGTTAAATAGAAAATGGACATTATTTACACCATCATGAGTTAAATTAGAAATTGACGTTATTTTCACACCATTATGTGTTAATAATGAAATGAATATTTTCACCTCCAAGTTTGTTATAAAAGAAAGTTACATTTTTAATGTAATAAGATAAGGATTATAAAAGTTTTACATTTTTCTTAATGTAAATAAAAGGGAAATAGGAAGTTACATTTTTATATGTAATTGGTGTAATATAGAAACTTACATTTTTCAATGTAAATAAGGATGAAATAGAAATTATATTTTTTTTATATGTAAATAAAAGAATTTACATTTTTCAATGTAAACAAAAGAATGATTAGGAATTTACATTTTCCAATGTAAATAGAATATGAAATAAAGGTTACATTTTCAATATAATAATATATTGAAGTATAAGTTTACATTTCTCAATGTAAATAAAATAGGAATAGAAATTTACATTTTTCAATGTAAATAATAAGATTAGAAATTTACATTTCTAATGAATGGATTTTCATTAGAAAGAAAATATGAAACCAAATATACATTTGGTGTAAATTGAAGAATGGAAGAGGAAAATATACATTGTTATGTTTAGGATGTGTATGTAAAGTAAAAATAGCGATAGATTGTTATAAATTATTAACGACAATATGAAATGGTTTTCAAATTTATATATGCGAGAGTTATGTGTAAATTTCGAGTTTACTCTCATTCCAAATAATGATACGACGTTCGAAGAATTGAAGACGATGATTGAAGACCGACGATCTTCACATCGAATGGGTAACTAGTGTTGAGGCCCTTGATTGATTTGCTCCCAAGACGGGGCCAAGATGGTAGTTATCCGGACGTAGTGTTGATTTGTACGGATTTGGCTTTCGCTCAGACCCAGAGCATAAGTACAAATGGAATGTGTGTTTGACATTGTACTCCTTTATATATTGTACTTATTGATTTTCTGCCGAATGTATGAATGATTGGTGGCGGAGAATTTATTCTCTTGCTTAACACCCTTTTGTATATTTTGGAAAAAGATTAATAGTATGATATGGATTGACAGTGTGGCATGCCAAGATGCAAAGATCAAGGTTCTTGTTGAAAAGCAGGCGTTGTGGTTGATGATCAAAGCACATCCTGTTTTGGCGAAGCTTTGTGTATAGCGTGACTTCGCGAGCCTCACAACTCGGTTGAGTCTAAAACGGGAGAACGGAACGCAGGGAGAGCAACACGTTTCTTTCTAGCTAGAAGTGGTGTCGGTGCTTAAACTGGTTGATATTTACTTATGTGGATGATGGAATGTGGCGCGCCTCGGTTGATAGGTCCTATAGGACCGGGAAATGTTTGTTCAGGAATAACTAATCCGCAACTCGTATGGTGGACCGGCCCTGCAGGATCCAAGGGTTAACTGCGGGGAATCCTGAGACATTAGCTAGAGTGTCTCGAATCGGTAAGGAGCTCCTCCCTAGCCTTGACTCATGATGGAAACCCAATTTCCAATACGACCTCTTGCGGATTTGATTGTATTACTAGTATGGAAGCATAGTATTATGGTATCTATGTGTCCTAGGATTGATACATTATGATTGAACTGTTTTTGAAAACTTATATACACTAATAATAATATCAAATTCGTTTTTATCGTACCAAGCATGTTTAATCACCATAAGGTAAAACCCTATCCTCTGGTTTGCGTTGAATTGTGTGATAGGACTTGGGTCTTATGGTGATTCCATTTTTCTCAAAAGCATAGCGTTGTTTTACGATTTACTTATTGTTTGTCTTGTCACTTTAAGTTACGCACGGCAACCCGTTGGAGTAAACCCGTTCCGCGTTAGCGGCGTGGTCCTTGGATTTGCTTTATTACTATTAGTTAAATTAGTTAAGAATTCTCACACCAGTCCCATGACTGACCTGTTGTTTGTTTCCACCTTTGCAAACTCGGGTGCCATCTTTTTCCACACGAGCAATCGAGTAGCTTTTTGCAGATATTTACTTCTTGAGCAGGATTCTGGATTGAAGCTTAAAGCTGTGTCCAGAGCATAGTTGCCTTCCGCTGTATCTATTTTATTTTCGCTGCACTGTATTGTATTAAATTTATTGTAAAATTTTCTTCCGCTGTATTTTAATTTCGATGTACTCTGATATATTCTGTACTCTGATGTTATATTATCATGATGTAATAAAAGTCTGCTGTTTTTGTTCTAATGTATTGTATTCCCAAAGTTAACGTATATGGATTTTGAATGGTCTTGGTCGATTTTGCGATCGATTAGGTTTGGGCGAAATGCGTGTCGTTTCAGATGAGTAATGAATATTTTAAAATAATACTCAATAATGGATCAAAATATGATTTTGATGTCCGATTTGGGATGGACACGAAAATATTTAAATATATAAAGCCATGTTGATTAAATTAACGCCATTTTGACGTGAACGATATTTATATCGATTTTATTCATTTTTATATTGAATGTCGAAAAGGAAGTGATTTCAAAATCTAATGTTTTGAAAATATTGTCTTTTATATATTAATGATATGGAATATTCAGTTTTGATTTAAAATTGAATATGAGGTTGAAATCGTTTTGAAACCAAATTTAAAACGATTTATAAAATACGTTTTAAATGGAAATCAACAAAATATATATAATATATATATATATATTATATATATATATTTAATGGCCGGAATAGAACACGTTGCGCCGCGGCAGTTCACGAATTTCGACCATTCGAATTGACATTACGGAAGATCCGACCGTCGGATTCTCCTAAAATCGGAACCGTTGGGTCCGTATCGAAAAGAGATTTCCGACAAAAGTAAGAGATTTGAAATCTAACAGTTGGATTTGGAATTATGTCCAAATCAAATTTGGAAAAGGTCGCTGTCAGTGCAGTTCGATGACCGTTTATGGAAATCGACTGTACGGGCCTTGATAAAATTATTAAAAATATCAATAATTTGTGTAAAATCATAATAAATGATTTGGAAAGAATTGGGATGAAAAATTCCATATTTGAAAAGATAAAAATATATTTTTATCGAAATGAACTAGTTATGAACAAGAATTATAAATCCAATATTTTTAAATAAATAAATTGGATTTGAAATGGTTTTAAAAATAACCATAATTTCCAATATATGAATTGGAAAGGATCTGAATTGAAATAATCATCGGAATATTTCGATATTGGATTCCGTGATTATACGGATATTGCGGAGGAATTTGAAAGATATATATATCGTTATTCCCAATACTATATTTGTTGATTTCAGAATTTGATATTGACTATAAGCCGATATAATTTCTATTCAGAGCCTTGTATTTAATATTGAATTGGATTTTGGGTTTGTCGTGAATGGTGTCTTCATTAACACTGTTCTTAAGCCCAATTGAGAAAAGAATAAATCTTCTAATTAAGATTTAGAGAAGTTTTCCAATTAATTAATATTTAATTGGAATTGAATAAAAGAATTGGATTTTGGGTTTGTCGTGAATGGTGTCTTAAATAACACTGTTCTTAAACCCCGTACGAAAAGAATAAATTTTTTAATTAAGATTATTAGAGTTACCAATTAATTAACAATTAATTGGAATTGAGAATGGAATGTGAATTGGGTTTATTGTGAACTGTGTTTTTAACGACATTCGTTCTTTAACCCGATTTACAGTGAAATGGGATTTGGAATTTATAAATCTTTTTATTAAGATTTAACGGGAACTTTCCAAAGTAAAGTTTTCCAATTTAATAAATTAAATTGGAATTGAATGGAATTCGATTTGATAATAATCGAAGTGAACTTCTGTGGAGGAATACTATTAATTCATATGGAATTTAAAAGGCTTTGTCGTTATTCCATTTATATTATAAGCCGGATACAGAAATTGATATCGATTATATATTGATCTATTTTCCGTGAAGATTCCATAATTAATGGAATGCGATTTGGGTTTATCGTGAACTGTGTTTCAAATGACATTATTTCTTTAACCCAGTTAAAGACAGGATTACATGTCTAACATTGAATTTCAAACTGTATGGTTGATCTCTATTAAATATATATCTGTTTGGTGGCGGAGAATTTATTCTCTTTCTTAACACCCTTCTCTAAGCCGTACGAGCTTAGAGGTTATAAATCGGCAGAAATCAATAGTACGGTGTAGATTGTTGATGCGGCATGTTTGATTTCTCAAAGTTAAATAATAATTAATATTGATTTTTAGGAAGATTAAAAATAAGTGGAGTTTTAATGAATCTTTAATTAGATTGAAATACGAATGTGATAATTTAAATTATCAATTCGGGAAATGATCGAGAATGGAGTAGCACCAGTTTTACTCCAAGCGATAGTTAAATCTTTAATTAGATTTGAACATGAAATGGTAATTAAATTTACCGATAACACTATGGTGTTAGATATGGAGTATTACCAGTTTTGCTCCATGGGATGAATAGGTTGGGATTGGGAAATTCAACAAATGATTACTTTGGTAAAGTGCGCTAATCCCGACTAGCTTGGAAAACCTTAATATGGTTTGAATTGATATCCAATGGAAGATTAAAGAATAAATTTAAAGAATTTATCTTTGATAAAATTAATGGGAACCTTTCCCAAAGGATATGAGTATTTAAATAAAAGAATATTCAAAATTGGAATGAGGCGTATGTTGTGTTTTATAGCACTTATTTATTATATATGCGAGTTATTCTGAAAGGCCGGGTTTATACCCATTCTGAATAACAGATTCGACGATAAGTCGACGAAGAAGAAAGTGGTTGAAGATCGGAGGTCTTCACATCGTTTGGATGATTACTGATGTTTTGATTGGGTTGTACACCCAAGACAAGGTAATAAGTGGTGATCGTCCAGACGTAATTGGAGATCGACTGGATATGCGAGGACCTCTCTCCTGTATTGGACATATGAGACGAGGAATAAGGTGCCTCCGGTTTCGTTCAGACCTAAAACGAACTAGTAAATGGATGTGTGTCTGACATTGGATTTTATTCTGTGTTGATTGATCTCTATTAAATATATATCTATTTGGCGGTGGAGAATTTATTCTCTTGCTTAACGCCCTTCTCTGAGATATATGAGCTCAGAGGTTATATATCGATAGACATCAGTCGCATGGCGTGAATTTCCTGTGTGGCATGCTGAGATGCAAATGATCAAGGCTTCTGTTAAAAAGCAGAGTCTTGTGGTTGATGATCAAAGCACGACTTTAATATAGCATAGCTTTGTGTAGTGTTTATTCGCGAGCCTCACACCCTGGTATGAACCAGAAACAGGAGAGGATAGCAGGAAGGGCAGTGCGTTTCCTTCTAGCTAGGAGTGGTGTCATGGTGTGGAGCCTAGACATTTTTACTTATGTGCTTGTTGGATTGCGAGGCGCCTCAGATATATCGGTTACTACGGAGCCGATGGATATTGAGTCATCTGGCTCAATTACGCCCTATAGGGCGGGGAAACGCATGTTGAGGGATTATTAATCCACCATCCACTTAGTATGGAACGACCCTGCATGTTACCTAGGGCTCTCAGAGTGTGTATCCCTGAGACATTGGATAGAGTGTCTCGAAGCGGGAGGTTGATCCCTAGCATCGGTTCATAAATGGAATCCAATTTCCAATATGACATTGTGCGGTTTTAATTGTAGAGACTAGTATTGGCGACATAGTAGCATGGGATACTATGCCGTCTATGATTGATACATTTATATTTGAAGTTATTTTATACACTATGCACTTAAAATGGTATCAAACGATTTGTTTAAACATACCAAGCATGTTTGGATATTATAAGGTAAAACTCTATCCTCCGGCTTGCGTTGCATTGTGTGATGGGACCTGAGTCTTATAATAGCTTCATTTTTCCAAAAAAGCATTGCGTTGTTTGTTTTACACACTGGTATTTTTGGGAGGAAACCTATTCCATGTTTACGGCGTGGTCCCTTGATTTACTTTATTTTTAAAGTAAAGATTTAATAACTGTTTTAGTTCTCACACTAGTCACATGACTGACCTGGAGTTTATTGTTTTTAATCTAAACTCTGGGTGCCCCTATTTTCCAAATGAGCAGCTAGTAGTTTTGGTTTTGCAGATTTATATTCACAGGATCCTGGTTTACAACTGGAATGATATTCGGAAAGCTCTGTATCCGTTTATCTCTTTCATTTGTGTTTTGTATTATTTTCCGCTACATTGTAATTCGTAAATCTCTGAAATTGATCAAATGTACGTTATTTGTCCTTACTCTGTATATTCTTGTACTCTGATGTAAATTGTTGTAATAAGCAATGAAATGTTCTTCTATTTGTGTTCTGGTTTGTCGTGTTCTCAGACAATCCGTTCTTTCTCTTCTCTTCAGAGACCGGGGAAGTTCGGGTCGCTATATGCTGAAATAATACGTACTGATGGATGTTCATACGTTTTTTTTTGGAATTCTTCTTATCTTGGAAAGTGTTAACATTTATTTATATTTATAAGTTATCTCGGTGATTGACTAATTGCATTGTTTTTAATTCTTAAGGTATGGACCGTTAGTGTTTAAGTGATGATACATGCCTTAAATAGTGTAACAACTCATACAATTTGAAAAACTAGGAATTTTTCTCTAAATTATCTGAAAATATTTCAGTAGAAGTTTCTACTATAGTTGGTTCTACTAATATAATTGACGGGTCCAGAAGAGCCCATATATTATTACTAAACGATACATACATATGTACATACATACATACATACGTAAATACATATATATCCATTCAAAATGCACTATACTCAAGTAATTCTAAAAGAAATCTGCTAACCTTTAAAGATATAAGAATGAATGGTAACAATATTGAAACTATAGATGAAAATAACAAAGAATATCTTTGCGTTATTTATAGAATTGAAAGCCAGGAGCTTATTTGAGAAAAATTCAGTACAATTTCAACTAGATTATACTTCACCCAAATTCGCATAGTTGAGTCTCATTTTATAAACATGAGCCAGAAGTTCATAAATACAAAGATATTGATTCTTTGGCATTATCGTTTGCGTCATCTTGGATCAATTATGATGCATAAAATTCCTGAAAACTAAAATGGGCATGATTTACCAAATCTTTTGGATTTACCAAGTAATTACCTTTATACCCCATATGCACAAGGAAAGTTAATTACTTGACCTTCATATAGTAAAATCACTCCTGAATCTCTAGCATTTTTGCAAAGAATTCAAGGTGATATATGTGGTCCAATTCATCCTGCTTGTGGACTATTTAGATATTTTATGGTCTTTGTTGATGCATCATCTCATTGGTCACATGTATGTTTCCACTCTACTTGGAATATGACATTTGCTAAAATACTTGCTCAAATAATTAAATTACGAGCACACGTCCCTGATCATCAAATTAAATCAATCCGACTAGATAACACAGGAGAATTTACTTCTCACGTATTTTATGATTATTGTTTATCACTGGGAATTGAAGTTAATATCCAATAACTCATGTTCACACTCAAAATGGTCTGACAAAATTATTAATTAGGCGTTTTCAACTTATTGCAAGACCATTGCTTATGCAATCAAATCTAACCGTTTCAGCTTGGGGACATGCAATTTTGTTTGCATCAGAATTGATCAAAATTAGACCAACGACTTATCATCAATTTTCACTATCATAACTTTTTGGTTCCCAACTAAAATTTTCACATCTACGAAAATTTGGTTACATTGTGCATGTGCCCATCAGTCCCCCACTTCGTACTAAAATGGGTCCTTAATGAATATTGGAAATTTATGTGGTATTTGACTCATGTTCGATGATAATTCATTATCTTGAACCTCTCACAGGTGATGTCTTTACTGCAAGATTTTGTAATGACCTGTTTTTTCTTATCATTCAAGTCGGTAATAAAATCAACACAAATCGTTTGAAACAGTAGATTGTATTAACTATGGGGTTTAGTAAAATCAAATCACATAACATCGACATATCACATATACAAAATAGCAGAATAACTCACAGTAGGATAAATAACTTAGTAGTTCATTGAGCTACTAATTACAAAATCTCAAAATAAGTTACATAAAATATTAGAGTCGTAAATTGGTACATTAGAAAATTTCAAATACATAAATGCTTAGAACATAAGCAAGTGATAGAAACGGAATAACTGAATCACCAAGATACCAATAACAAATAGGAAATAAGTTGAATCTCCAATAGATATCCATCTCTCAAAAGATGAATTGCCAAAGACGAACTCCTCAGTTTGACTCCAGCATCAAGTCAAAAAAATAGTCAAACAATCGAGTTAGGATTAACGTATTCAATAATAAATCAACTCAAATGAAATGCTCAAATGCGATGCACAAGTAACTTAAAGAATGTTTGAGATTTCTTTCTTTAAGGATTCGTTAAATTAGATATTTTATAATACAATATGCTATTATAATAGTGTCTATGGTTAAATATAATATTGAAAATAGCACAAGCAGGATTACATTTTTAACCTTACACCGTTTAAAATGCCCAGTCTATACAGTACCGTAAACCTACCGTAAACTAGTGGCTTCAGAGGGTACTCCATACAAACGACACAAATCAAATTCGCGGAGGTTCGATCAGGATAATATGACAAGGCATACGTGTAATACCCAGGGAAGAATTCTACCAATGGCACTTTCCATACTGGTGGTAATGCATAGCCGCAACTACCGCCCACCTTGAAACACACTCCCATAATCAAAGTGGCCGCAAATCAATCACAAAGTAATAGTGATGGTATTAAAGAAGTACGTCCGATAAGAGGTGCGACCTCACTTAATCATGGTTTAGCTCATGTTTTAGTCATTTTAATTATGACACAAAGGTCAAGGTTATCCATTACTGTTCTCTTTCTTTATTGTAGTAGCATTCGCCAAACCAACATACTTCATTCTGGATTCTCTACAATGTGCACAGTTGTTAAAGTGGTATCTAGTATTGGCAGGAAGTATGAAAATATCTGGCCCCAGTCTCTTTAACAAATAATGTTTATTTCACAAAGTGGTCATTTATATTCAAAAATCATATTAAAATTTCATAAATCATTATAATAACAAACATTGGTTTAATTCAAATAATTACATTCAAATGTTTCAATCTCATAAGTCATATTTTAAAATGTGAAAATTAGGCTCACATCCTTAAAATTATACTTAATTAAGCTCATATCCTCCTGTTTTAAAACATATAAATCTCATCCCTATTTTTAAATAACGGCCTATTTTTTTCTAGAACTGCCCTTTTATCTAATTGACGGTGCAATTAACATGGTCGTATACACGTAATGCGGGTCTAATTTTTTCGCAAACATATATTTTTGTTTTAATGGCGGCGTTGTCATCGTTCTGAACTTTTTCAAATTGGATTATGTCGATATAAAATTCACTTTAATCCGAAATTTTCAACAGATTTAATTTGATCGATCTTTGAATTATATAATGGATGTTTCATCATCAATGTAATTTTTAATTTTTAATAAAAAAAATTGTATACGGATTTCATTTTTAAATCTTTTTTTGTTTATTGATTATTTTGAATTTCTTTAATTGTTTAGTTTTATCGTTTTATAATGTAATTATTGTATACAGGTTTATCAATTTATAATTAAATCCTATATTTTTATCGATTTAAGTCCACTGATCTTACAACTGTATAATTTAATTTTGCAATATATTTGTTCTTCTATTTTGAATATGTGTATAAAAATATGTATATATTGTGAATATGAACATATAAGTATGCAACTATTGTACTGTTTTGCATATATTGAGGAAAGTTGCGTATAAGTATGCATATATTCTATATATATGCATACTAATATACAATATTTTTTGCAATATATTTCTTCATCTCTTATGAATAGATGTATAAAAATATGTATATATTGTGAATATGAGCATATATCTATGCAAATATTGTACTGTTTTGCATATATTCAGGAAAGTTGCGTATAAGTATGCATATATTCTGTATGTATGCATACTTATATACAATGTTTTTCAATATTATTTGTTCTTCTATTCTGAATAGTTGTATAAAAATAAGTATATATTGTGAATATGAGCATACAAGTCTGTAACTATTGTACTGTTTTGCATACATTCAGGAAAGGTGCGTATAAGTATGCATAAATTATGTATATATGCATACTTATATACAGTGTTTTCCAGTATATATTTTTGTGCGTGTCTGATGATTAATTGCATACAAATATGCATATGTTTTAAATATTTGCATAATAAAAGTGTTTTCTATCTATTCTGAATAAAATAATATGTAACTATTCTGAAAATTTGCATACAAGTATGCAGCTATTACTGATATATGCGTATATGTATGCATCTATTTATAATTATTTGAAGTTGTTTCTCTAATTTAATTTATTACTGCAGATTTGGCTTATTAATGTTGATTTTCTTGTTTGTATAATGGTGTTCCTACTGATATTGGTGTATTGATGTTGTTGAAGTTTGGGAATGATAGTTGTTCTATTCGTCTTTATTTTGACAGTTCTATTGATATCGTGAGAGATGCAGTTTGTGGTAAATGGACTTATTTAAGTCCATTGTCATTTGAATTATGTAACGACCCGGAAAATCCAAACCAATTAAAAAAATTTATTTTAAATTATTTGGTGGAAAAATGTGGCAGAAATTAAAATTTTCATTTTTAAATAATATTAAAGCCAGTGAAAATAGTCAATTTTCAAACGATCTCTGTTTTCGACGAAACAACTTCCGTCGGAACCGGAATGTTGAATTATTGCTAGGTTTCAATTTTTAGAATTTTTCGAATTAATATGTGAGCGTGGCGAAGGAAAATGTGTTTTGTCGATTTCAGTCAAATTTAATCGACTGAAAAATAGCCACTTTTCAAACAGTCTCAGAATTCGACGAAATTAGTTTTGTTAGGACCGTATCGTCATAACAAAGACAAATATATTTTTTATGGATTTTTCTGAGACTATATGTGGCCTCAGTGAATTTATTTATGCAGACGAACTAAATTAATAAAGAAATTAAATATTAAATTAAATAATACAGGCCACAGGCAGCCGTTTGGGCTGACGGGACCTATCCCATTGGATCCGGAATATGGGCTATTGGCTAGGGGCACCTTCTGCTGTACTGAAATTGAACCGGTTGGAAAGATATGGATTTAATTATAAAAATACATTGAAAATATTATAAATATAGGATATAAAACCCTAAAAATCTACTGTTCATTATCTCTGCCGCCACCCCCCAAATCAATGGCCTAAACCATCGGAACTTCCTCCACAAATTCCCATTGATTCACTCAGTAAACCTAACCCTTCCTCTTGACAATTTCATAGAGCAATCTATGCTCTTCAATTTGGTACGAGTTTGATCGAACCTTGTTACCTGTGGTGGCCGAACCACCGCCTGCAAGCGCCGCCGTTCAGGCCTATTTTGCCCCGTCCACCGACCACTGAGCTTCACTGCAGCACCACCCCCAGGCGTGGCTTCCTCCCCCCTTCCACGTGGCGAACTCGGATCGGCACCCCGTGCCACCAGTCGCGAGCCAAATCGAACCCTAGGTTCGAAGGAAAAAAAGAAAAGAAAAAAAGCACGGCCAAGGATTGAGGTAGAAGAAAGGGGAATATTCCCTTTTGATGCTTTTTTTTAAATTATATTTACACAAATTCAACGACAACTGATTCGTTTTAACTCAGAATTTGACGGTTTCGGAAGCATTGGAATCGTAACAGCGAATAAAACGTGTTGAGACCAAAACGGGACCATTCTGACAAGTTTGAAAATCTGCAACGACTGTGAGATTTCTGAATTTTAATAATTAAATAATTTAATTGTATTTGTTATGTGAATCATGGGATGTTATTTCTGATCTGTGATGTGGTGATTGTTGTATGGTTGATTTATATTCGTTGTGATATCATGATATAGCATGCCAGTTTAGTTCTATAAAATTCTGATGTAATCTCTATAAAGTTCTCATCTTTATTGTTTTTATTTTTATTTTTTTATTTTTATTCCTTTATAGAAATGAAAAAATTGAATCTTTGTTTGCTTTACAAACAAAGATGAAATTTTGAAACTTTATTTTGTTTTTACAAAATAAAATGAAAAATTGAATCTTTGTTTGTTTTACAACAAAAATGAAAAGTTAAATCTTTATTTTTGGTTCAACACATAAAATGAAAAGTTGAGTTTTTGTTTTGATAAATGGAAGGTAAATTTTATTTTGATATATATAATAATAGCAAAAGTTAAATTTCTATTTTTGATTTGCAAAATAAAACAAAAATTGAATCTTTATTTTTGATTTGCAAAATAATAACAAAGGTGGAATCTTTATTTTGATTTACATAAAAAGAACAAAAGATTGAATCTTTATTTTGTTTATGATTTATTAAATAAAGGAAGTTTAAATCTTTTAAATTTTAATTAAAAGATAAATTAAGATTAGATATTTTATTTTGATTTACAATATAAAATAAAGATTAGATATTTTATTTGATTTACAAATAAAGATTAGATATTTTATTTGATTACAAATAAAACAAAGATGAGACCTTTTATTGTGATTCATCGGATTTATACACCAAATCATATATTGTGTTGTATGTGTGGACATTGAAATGACGATGTTGGGTAAATAGAAATGGTTAGACCAAAACCATTATTTTTTGTTATCATATTTGTAACAACCCGTAAAATCTGGGCCAGTTTAAAATTTTTATTTTGGCAATTACCGCGAATTTTCTATATTTAAAATGAATTATTTTAAATAAAATCGACGTAAAATTTATTTTGAATAGAATTCGAACGTATATATTATACGCGTCGTCGTTAGAATATAAATAATTATATATAATTATAAATAGGAATTGAAAATGGCGCGGTAGTTCGATAATTCGATTTCAAACTTCAATTGAATATACCGGGTGCAGAACAATCCGGATTTTAGTGAAACCAAAAACATTAGGATCTAATTGATAATATCTTTGTAACGAAGTTAACAAAGTGAGATTTCATCTTAGAAATGATAAGATATGTCCAGTTTAAAATTAGAAATAGTCGCTGTGGAATTTATATATATTTTTATATATATAAGGCCCTTAAAAATAGCAATTTTGCAAACGACCTCGGATTTCGACGAAACCAGTTTTGTTGGGTCCGTGATGTTAAGTTATTGCTAGATTCCAAATTTCATAATTTTTCGAATCAATATGTGAGCGTGGCAAAGGAAAACGTGTTTTGACCATTTCAGTTGATTTTAATCGACTGGAAATTGCCCATTTTTCTAACGGTCTCAGAATTCGGCGAAACTAGTTTTGTTAGGACCGTATCGTCAATACGAAGCTAGAAAATATTTTTATAGAATTTTTCTAGTTAGTATGTGGCCCCGGTAATTTGAAATGTACGTTTAAAATTCAATATAGTGATTTAAATGTAAATTTAACGGAAACTGATTCAAACAGTCGAATCAGCCTGCGATACATATCCCATTGTGTTCGGAATGGGGGTATTACGTTAGGGATGACAGTCGTTGGACCCGGTTCGGTGTTCGTATGTAAAAGTCAACGTAAATTGAAAAAAGAAAAAAAAATAATAATAAAATATATATCTCTCCCCCCCCCCTTTTTACTCTGCCCCCCCCCCCCCTCATATTTTCAATCGAAAAAAAAAAAAAAAAAACGAATTCTTCAGATCGATGGCGGCCATCGCCAGAGCCCACCGCCGCGCCTCCATCGCCTCCCATCCCCGTCAATACTTCCCCTCCGCGTCAGATCGAAGATCGATCCCCCCCCACGGCCGACTGAACCCCCCCCTCGCGGTGACGAGAAACCCCCCCCCCCTGCTGCTGCTGCTCGATGACGAGGAAACCCCCCCCCTCGCGGTGACGAGAAACGCCCCCCTCTGCTGCTGCTGCTCGATGACGAGGAAACCCCCCCCTCGCGGTGACGAGAAACCCCCCCCCCCCTCTGCTGCTGCTGCTCGATGACGAGGAAACCCCCCCCCCTCGCGGTGACGAGAAACGCCCCCCTCTGCTGCTGCTGCTCGATGACGAGGAAACCCCCCCCCCTCCTGTAAGTTTTTTCTTGTTTGTTTAATTTATTTTTATGTATTTAAAAACTGATTTTTCTGATATTTTAAAAACTGATTTTTCTGATATTTTAAAAACTGATTTTTCTGATATTTTAAAAACTGATTTTTCTGATATTTTAAAAACTGATTTTTTTTATAAGTTAAAAACAGAATTTTTATAAGATAAGAACAGGAATTTTTATAAAGCATTTTTAAACTGATTTTAAGTTAAAAGAAAAATAGAATTTTTATATATTGAACTTCGATAGAAAAATAGAATTTTTATATATTGAACTTCGATAGAAAAATATGATTTTTATATATTGAACTTCGATAGAAAAATAGAATTTTTATATATTGAACTTCGATAGAAAAATATGATTTTTATATATTGAACTTCGATAGAAAAATAGAATTTTTATATATTGAACTTCGATAGAAAAATAGAATTTTTATATATTGAACTTCGATAGAAAAATATGATTTTTATATATTGAACTTCGATAGAAAAATAGAATTTTTATATATTGAACTTCGATAGAAAAATATGATTTTTATATATTGAACTTCGATAGAAAAATAGAATTTTTATATATTGAACTTCGATAGAAAAATATGATTTTTATATATTGAACTTCGATAGAAAAATAGAATTTTTATATATTGAACATCGAAGTATAAATTCGATTTTTATATATTGAATAGCGAAGTAAAAATTCGATTTTTACATATGTAGTGAAAGCGGGCAACGAAGGTGACAAAAAGACGGGAACGACGAAGATCTCTACAAAAGAAGAGCCGTGGAGCTAGGATAGCTATCTGTGAGAATTTCTCACCTTTCAAATTTATTTTCTAGTTATATATATATACTAGGATGCAGACGGTGCTTAGTAGCACCCGACACAATCGTCCACAGACCATGGACTTGTTTGTTTGATTGATTGGGGATTGATTGCGATATTGGTTTGAATGTGATTTGTGGTATGAAAAATCGAATCGATAAATTGGTTAGGATTAGACGTGCGCCGTTATAAGGCGAAGGAGTAAGGCTAGGTTAGACCCTTACTCCAAATTTAGTGGTTTGCATAGCAAATTGATTTGATTGATGTGTGAATGGCGTGGGCCTTCACTAGACCGGGGATAAGGCTCGGCCTTGTCCCGTTTCTAGTATCGTGCCGTTATGCCGCCGAAATTTTCTAAAAAGTGTTAGAAAATAAAAATATCATTTTATTGTGTAAATGAATTGAATAGAAATTCATAGGTTGAAATAAAATGTTTTGTCGTTAAAAATATAATTTTTAACGTGAATGTGAGTAAATAAATATTCATTTACGAACCAGACGGTTCGTTTATGTACACTTATTTGAATGACATTGATTGGGACGATAAATTTTACACATCGCCCAACTGCACAACTAAAATCAGTGTTTGATTGTTTGAAACCCCACACGGGTGTTGGGATGAAATTTGAAGTTCACTCATCCCGATTGATTGAATATGTCGATCGGTTGATTGACAGGCTGTTTTAAGCGTTGGATATCTATATTTGATGCTTATACAGAGTAGTGCACTTTGGTTGATGGTTGATTATTTTTCAATGCTATTATATACATGTGTTGTATGAAAATCCATATAATTAATTTTATATGGTAATTGATTGGGCCTCATTCCAGTTTTAAAATAGAAATATTTGAAAAAGAAATATTTGAAATAGAATATTTGAAAATAGAACTTTATGAAGCCGTGTTGATTAGATTGACGCCATTTTGACGTGAACGATATTTATATCGATTTTATCGATTTCGAAATGAATTGAATTGAAAACGATTTCGAAACGAATTGAATTGAAAACGATTTCGAAATGAATTGAATTGAAAACGATTTCGAAATGAATTGAATTGAAAACGATTTCGAAATGAATTGAATTGAAAACGAATTCGAAATGAATTGAATTGAAAACGAATTCGAAATGAATTGAATTGAAAACGAATTCGAAATGAATTGAATTGAAAACGAATTCGAAATGAATTGAATTGAAAACGATTTCGAAATGAATTGAATTGAAAAGCGATTTCGAAATGAATTAAATTGAAAACGATTTCGAAATGAATTGAATTGAAAACGATTTCGAAATGAATTGAATTGAATATGAATTCAAATTGAATTGAAATTTGAATTGAACAGAAATGAATTTTGAAACAAATTTATAAAGAAGAATTCAATTTTGCTTTGAATTGAAATGGAAGTTGAAATAGATTTTGAAATGAATTTAAAACTGTTTATATAATTCGTTTTTAAATAGAAATCGACGAAATATATTATATATATATTATATATAATATAATGGCCTGAATAGAACGCGCCGCGCCGCGGCAGTTCGCGAATTTCGACCATTTATTTCAAACGGACATTACGGGAGATCCGACCGTCGGATTCTCCTAAAACCGGAACCGTTGGGTTCGTATCGAAAAGAGCTTTCTAACGAATATTAGAAATTTGAAATCTAACGGTTGGATTTGGAATTATGTCCAAATCAAATTCCAAAAAGGTCGTTGTAAGTGCAGTTCGATGGCCGTTGATGGAAATCGACTGTACGGGCCTTGATAAAATTATTAAAAATAGCAATAATTTGTGTAAAATCATAAGAAATGATTTAGAAAGAATTGGGATGAAAAACTCCATATTTGAAAAGATAAAAATGGATTTTTATCGAAATGAACTAGTTTTGAACTAGAAATATAATTCTATTTATTTTTTAAATAAATAAATTGAATTTAAAAAGGGTTTTAAAAATAACCAAAATTTCCAATGATTGCATTGGAGTGGATTTGAATCGAAATTGTCTTCGGAATATTTCGATGTTGGAATTAGTGATTATACAGGTGTTGTTATGGAAATTTGAAAGATATATATATTTATATCGTTATTTCCCATACGACATTTGTTAGTCGTAGAATTTGATATTGAATATAAGCCGATATATTTTCTATTCAGAGCCTTGTATTGAATATCGAATGTGATTTGGGTTTGTCGTGAATGGTGTCTTCACTAACACTGTTCTTGAACCCAGTTGAGAAATGATTAAATCTTTTTATTTAGATTTAATGAAGTGTACCAATTAAATAATATTTAATTGGAATTGAATTGATATTGATTTTTGGGTTTATCGTGAACAGTGTTTTAAATAACACTTGTTCTTGAACCCGATAATTAATGAATGTGATTTGGGTTTGTCGTGAATGGTGTCTTCACTAACACTGTTCTTGAACCCAGTTGAGAAAAGATTAAATCTTTTTATTTAGATTTAATGAAGTGTACCAATTAAATAATATTTAATTGGAATTGAATTGATATTGATTTTTGGGTTTATCGTGAACAGTGTTTTAAATAACACTTGTTCTTGAACCCGATAATTAATGAATGTGATTTGGGTTTGTCGTGAATGGTGTCTTCACTAACACTGTTCTTGAACCCAGTTGAGAAAAGATTAAATCTTTTTATTTAGATTTAATGAAGTGTACCAATTAAATAATATTTAATTGGAATAGAATTGATATTGATTTTTGGGTTTATCGTGAACAGTGTTTTAAATAACACTTGTTCTTTAACCCGATAATTAATGGGATGTGACTTTGGGTTTATCGTGAACCGTGTTTTAAATGACACTGATTCTTTAACCCAGTCACAGATTAAAACTAAGTGGAGTTTTAATGAATCTTTAATTAGATTGAAAAGATCGAGAATGGAGTATCACCAGTTTTGCTCCAGGCGATAGTTAAATCTTTAATTAGATTTGAACGTGAAATTTAGAACTAACTGTCGGTTAGCTAAGTAGAATGGTTTTCTGGATATTGATCTGATGTTGGTTTCGGCCTTCGGGGTTAATATTTGGGGAATTATTCTCTTGATTAATTTACGGTTAGTGACTAATGAATTGGAATGAGGCGTATGTTGTGTTTGTGTAACACTTTTATAATATATACGCGAGTTATTCGGAAAGACCGGGTTTATCCCATTCTGAATAACTGATACGACGATAAGTCGAAGATGAAGACGATGGTCGAAGACCGGAGGTCTTCACGTCGTTTGGGTGATAACTGATGATCTTGATTGGGCTGTACACCCAAGAAGATGGAAACAGTTAGTGATCGTCCAGACGTACTTGGAGATCGATGGATATGCGGGGTACTAGGTGCCTCCGGTTTCGTTCAGACCCAGAACGGACTTGTAAATGGACTGTGTGTCTGACATCGGATTTCATTCTGTGTGACTGATATCGGTTGCATAGGATGGCTTGCCTGTGTGGCATGCTAAGATGCAAATGATCAAGGCTTCTGTTGAAAAGCAAAGTCTTGTGGTTGATGATCAAAGCACGGCCTTTGTGGCGTAGCTTTGTGTAACGTTTACTTCGCGAGTTTCACACCCGGTATGAACCAAAAACGGGAGGGACATCAGGGAGGACTTGCGTTTCTTTCTAGCTAGAAGTGGCGTCAGTGGTTTTACACGCCCTGACGAGTTTGACTTATGTGGTTGTTGCTGTTGCGAGGCGCCTCGGATTGATCGGTCGTTCTCGAACCGATGGAGTCATTTAGTTGGCTCGTTTACGCCCCAAAGGGCGGAGAGACGTATTGTTCAGGCATAATAATCCACTCCGTGTGGACCGGCCCTGACGATCCAAGGCCCACCTGAGTCTGGGACCTGAGACATGGGCTAGATTGTCTCGAATCGGTTGAGGACTATCTTTTGCCTCGGTTCATCGATGGAAATCCAATTTCCAAATACGTGACCTTGCGGTTTTAGTTGTAATCCTATATATGGCGACATAGTGGGATGGGGCGCTCATGCCGCCTATGATTGATACTTATGATTTGAAGTTGTTTTATACACTATGCACTTAACATAGTATCAAAAGATTTGTTTTAAACGTATCAAGCATTCTTTGGCTGTTATAAGGTAAAAACCCTCTCCCCCGGCTTGCGTTGCATTGTGTGATAGGACCTGGGTCTTATAACAGCTTCATTTTTCTTTATTTAGCATTGCGCTGTTTGTTTTATGCACTGGTATTCTTGGGAGGAAACCCGTTCCGCGTTTGCGGCGTGGTCCCTTGATTTACCTAATGATTTAAAATAAAGATTAATAACTGTTTTAGTTCTCACACCAGTCACATGACTGACCTAGAGTTTATTGTTTTAACCTAAACTCTGGGTGCCCCTATTTTTGACGCGGGCAGCTAGTAGTTTCGGTTTTGCAGATTTATATTCGCAGGATCCTGGTTTACAGCTGGAACGATATCCGGAAAGCTTTGTATCCGTATATCTCTTCTAGTTGTGTATTGTATTATTTTCCGCTGCTATGTATTTAAATGTAATTTAAATCTCTGATATTTCTGTGTAATATTTATTCATTTATACTCTGTATATTCTTGTATCTGATGCATTGTTGTAATATATAGTGAAATGTTCTTTTATATGCGTTCTGATGTGGTTTGTTCTCGAACTATCCGTCGCTTTCCTTTACGGGGAAGTTACGGGTCTTCACAGTTGGTATCAGAGCTTTGGTTTACAAAGCTCAGAGAACAAGACACATTAGAACCATACGAAAGAATTCATCAGATATTGGATTAGTAATATCCAATGGGAATGACTCGTTAGAGATAGGATCAGTAGTATCCTAGAACGAGTGTGAAGAGTATATTTTTAAAGTGAAAACAATTTTTGTTTTGAAAATTTAAATCAATTATTCGTATTTGATTATTTATTTACATTGAGTTGGACAGTCCAGTATATAAAGATTTTGCGTATACGTCTGATCCACGTGTATTTGAAATTTTAATATACTGGATAGATATAGAGTCACATTCTAGACACCCGGGGATAATTCTGATGATGTGGCCACATCATCAGTATTTATATTCGTGTTTCGAAGGTATGATATCTATATATTTCCATTAGACTGGTGTGAGAACCAAATCTTATATAGCTAGAACACTTTGTTGTGAATTGGCATCAAAAACAAGATTTTCTATATATGTATCAGAATTATGAATTTGAAACGTTAAATTCACTAATTGATTGATGTTTGTGTTGTTTGTTCATTTGTTTGCTAATTTTGAACCATTATGCCTAATTGAACCAAATATTGAATTATATTGAAAATTAGTCGCATTTGCTTGCACATGCATATATATCTTTGAACAGGTCATAGCAAGGAGGCTAGAGCCAGAGAATAAAATTTGTTTGCCCGACAAATAGGTACATGTTTACTACATAATTTCCTGTTTTGTTTGGGTGATGATGATTTTGTGAGCCTATTGGCTAGCCGCTTGGCTTTTTCTTTTTCTTTTTGAGATCTGAAGGACCGGGGAAGCTATTTGAAATTCCCCGATGCTCCCATTGCAGGGGAGGTTATGGCGAAATTTTTCGAAAATTTAGGGTGTTAGCCAAATTTTTGAAATTTTGAAAATTCTCAGAAACTGAAAGGTTGGAGAATGGAAGCCTGATCGATCGTAGAGCTGAATAATCAAACCACTTTCGACTTTGTTCCTTTTCGGGGACGAAAAGTTTTAAGTGGGGGAGATTGTAACAACCCGTAAAATCTGGGCCAGTTTAAAATTTTTATTTTGGCAATTACCGCGAATTTTCTATATTTAAAATGAATTATTTTAAATAAAATCGACGTAAAATTTATTTTGAATAGAATTCGAACGTATATATTATACGCGTCGTCGTTAGAATATAAATAATTATATATAATTATAAATAGGAATTGAAAATGGCGCGGTAGTTCGATAATTCGATTTCAAACTTCAATTGAATATACCGGGTGCAGAACAATCCGGATTTTAGTGAAACCAAAAACATTAGGATCTAATTGATAATATCTTTGTAACGAAGTTAACAAAGTGAGATTTCATCTTAGAAATGATAAGATATGTCCAGTTTAAAATTAGAAATAGTCGCTGTGGAATTTATATATATTTTTATATATATAAGGCCCTTAAAAATAGCAATTTTGCAAACGACCTCGGATTTCGACGAAACCAGTTTTGTTGGGTCCGTGATGTTAAGTTATTGCTAGATTCCAAATTTCATAATTTTTCGAATCAATATGTGAGCGTGGCAAAGGAAAACGTGTTTTGACCATTTCAGTTGATTTTAATCGACTGGAAATTGCCCATTTTTCTAACGGTCTCAGAATTCGGCGAAACTAGTTTTGTTAGGACCGTATCGTCAATACGAAGCTAGAAAATATTTTTATAGAATTTTTCTAGTTAGTATGTGGCCCCGGTAATTTGAAATGTACGTTTAAAATTCAATATAGTGATTTAAATGTAAATTTAACGGAAACTGATTCAAACAGTCGAATCAGCCTGCGATACATATCCCATTGTGTTCGGAATGGGGGTATTACGTTAGGGATGACAGTCGTTGGACCCGGTTCGGTGTTCGTATGTAAAAGTCAACGTAAATTGAAAAAAGAAAAAAAAATAATAATAAAATATATATCTCTCCCCCCCCCCCTTTTTACTCTGCCCCCCCCCCCTCATATTTTCAATCGAAAAAAAAAAAAAAAAAAACGAATTCTTCAGATCGATGGCGGCCATCGCCAGAGCCCACCGCCGCGCCTCCATCGCCTCCCATCCCCGTCAATACTTCCCCTCCGCGTCAGATCGAAGATCGATCCCCCCCCACGGCCGACTGAACCCCCCCCTCGCGGTGACGAGAAACCCCCCCCCCCCTGCTGCTGCTGCTCGATGACGAGGAAACCCCCCCCCCCTCGCGGTGACGAGAAACGCCCCCCTCTGCTGCTGCTGCTCGATGACGAGGAAATCCCCCCCCTCGCGGTGACGAGAAACCCCCCCCCCTCTGCTGCTGCTGCTCGATGACGAGGAAACCCCCCCCTCGCGGTGACGAGAAACGCCCCCCTCTGCTGCTGCTGCTCGATGACGAGGAAACCCCCCCCCTCCTGTAAGTTTTTTCTTGTTTGTTTAATTTATTTTTATGTATTTAAAAACTGATTTTTCTGATATTTTAAAAACTGATTTTTCTGATATTTTAAAAACTGATTTTTCTGATATTTTAAAAACTGATTTTTCTGATATTTTAAAAACTGATTTTTTTTATAAGTTAAAAACAGAATTTTTATAAGATAAGAACAGGAATTTTTATAAAGCATTTTTAAACTGATTTTAAGTTAAAAGAAAAATAGAATTTTTATATATTGAACTTCGATAGAAAAATAGAATTTTTATATATTGAACTTCGATAGAAAAATATGATTTTTATATATTGAACTTCGATAGAAAAATAGAATTTTTATATATTGAACTTCGATAGAAAAATATGATTTTTATATATTGAACTTCGATAGAAAAATAGAATTTTTATATATTGAACTTCGATAGAAAAATAGAATTTTTATATATTGAACTTCGATAGAAAAATATGATTTTTATATATTGAACTTCGATAGAAAAATAGAATTTTTATATATTGAACTTCGATAGAAAAATATGATTTTTATATATTGAACTTCGATAGAAAAATAGAATTTTTATATATTGAACTTCGATAGAAAAATATGATTTTTATATATTGAACTTCGATAGAAAAATAGAATTTTTATATATTGAACATCGAAGTATAAATTCGATTTTTATATATTGAATAGCGAAGTAAAAATTCGATTTTTACATATGTAGTGAAAGCGGGCAACGAAGGTGACAAAAAGACGGGAACGACGAAGATCTCTACAAAAGAAGAGCCGTGGAGCTAGGATAGCTATCTGTGAGAATTTCTCACCTTTCAAATTTATTTTCTAGTTATATATATATACTAGGATGCAGACGGTGCTTAGTAGCACCCGACACAATCGTCCACAGACCATGGACTTGTTTGTTTGATTGATTGGGGATTGATTGCGATATTGGTTTGAATGTGATTTGTGGTATGAAAAATCGAATCGATAAATTGGTTAGGATTAGACGTGCGCCGTTATAAGGCGAAGGAGTAAGGCTAGGTTAGACCCTTACTCCAAATTTAGTGGTTTGCATAGCAAATTGATTTGATTGATGTGTGAATGGCGTGGGCCTTCACTAGACCGGGGATAAGGCTCGGCCTTGTCCCGTTTCTAGTATCGTGCCGTTATGCCGCCGAAATTTTCTAAAAAGTGTTAGAAAATAAAAATATCATTTTATTGTGTAAATGAATTGAATAGAAATTCATAGGTTGAAATAAAATGTTTTGTCGTTAAAAATATAATTTTTAACGTGAATGTGAGTAAATAAATATTCATTTACGAACCAGACGGTTCGTTTATGTACACTTATTTGAATGACATTGATTGGGACGATAAATTTTACACATCGCCCAACTGCACAACTAAAATCAGTGTTTGATTGTTTGAAACCCCACACGGGTGTTGGGATGAAATTTGAAGTTCACTCATCCCGATTGATTGAATATGTCGATCGGTTGATTGACAGGCTGTTTTAAGCGTTGGATATCTATATTTGATGCTTATACAGAGTAGTGCACTTTGGTTGATGGTTGATTATTTTTCAATGCTATTATATACATGTGTTGTATGAAAATCCATATAATTAATTTTATATGGTAATTGATTGGGCCTCATTCCAGTTTTAAAATAGAAATATTTGAAAAAGAAATATTTGAAATAGAATATTTGAAAATAGAACTTTATGAAGCCGTGTTGATTAGATTGACGCCATTTTGACGTGAACGATATTTATATCGATTTTATCGATTTCGAAATGAATTGAATTGAAAACGATTTCGAAACGAATTGAATTGAAAACGATTTCGAAATGAATTGAATTGAAAACGATTTCGAAATGAATTGAATTGAAAACGATTTCGAAATGAATTGAATTGAAAACGAATTCGAAATGAATTGAATTGAAAACGAATTCGAAATGAATTGAATTGAAAACGAATTCGAAATGAATTGAATTGAAAACGATTTCGAAATGAATTGAATTGAAAAGCGATTTCGAAATGAATTAAATTGAAAACGATTTCGAAATGAATTGAATTGAAAACGATTTCGAAATGAATTGAATTGAATATGAATTCAAATTGAATTGAAATTTGAATTGAACAGAAATGAATTTTGAAACAAATTTATAAAGAAGAATTCAATTTTGCTTTGAATTGAAATGGAAGTTGAAATAGATTTTGAAATGAATTTAAAACTGTTTATATAATTCGTTTTTAAATAGAAATCGACGAAATATATTATATATATATTATATATAATATAATGGCCTGAATAGAACGCGCCGCGCCGCGGCAGTTCGCGAATTTCGACCATTTATTTCAAACGGACATTACGGGAGATCCGACCGTCGGATTCTCCTAAAACCGGAACCGTTGGGTTCGTATCGAAAAGACCTTTCTAACGAATATTAGAAATTTGAAATCTAACGGTTGGATTTGGAATTATGTCCAAATCAAATTCCAAAAAGGTCGCTGTAAGTGCAGTTCGATGGCCGTTGATGGAAATCGACTGTACGGGCCTTGATAAAATTATTAAAAATAGCAATAATTTGTGTAAAATCATAAGAAATGATTTAGAAAGAATTGGGATGAAAAACTCCATATTTGAAAAGATAAAAATGGATTTTTATCGAAATGAACTAGTTTTGAACTAGAAATATAATTCTATTTATTTTTTAAATAAATAAATTGAATTTAAAAAGGGTTTTAAAAATAACCAAAATTTCCAATGATTGCATTGGAGTGGATTTGAATCGAAATTGTCTTCGGAATATTTCGATGTTGGAATTAGTGATTATACAGGTGTTGTTATGGAAATTTGAAAGATATATATATTTATATCGTTATTTCCCATACGACATTTGTTAGTCGTAGAATTTGATATTGAATATAAGCCGATATATTTTCTATTCAGAGCCTTGTATTGAATATCGAATGTGATTTGGGTTTGTCGTGAATGGTGTCTTCACTAACACTGTTCTTGAACCCAGTTGAGAAATGATTAAATCTTTTTATTTAGATTTAATGAAGTGTACCAATTAAATAATATTTAATTGGAATTGAATTGATATTGATTTTTGGGTTTATCGTGAACAGTGTTTTAAATAACACTTGTTCTTGAACCCGATAATTAATGAATGTGATTTGGGTTTGTCGTGAATGGTGTCTTCACTAACACTGTTCTTGAACCCAGTTGAGAAAAGATTAAATCTTTTTATTTAGATTTAATGAAGTGTACCAATTAAATAATATTTAATTGGAATTGAATTGATATTGATTTTTGGGTTTATCGTGAACAGTGTTTTAAATAACACTTGTTCTTGAACCCGATAATTAATGAATGTGATTTGGGTTTGTCGTGAATGGTGTCTTCACTAACACTGTTCTTGAACCCAGTTGAGAAAAGATTAAATCTTTTTATTTAGATTTAATGAAGTGTACCAATTAAATAATATTTAATTGGAATAGAATTGATATTGATTTTTGGGTTTATCGTGAACAGTGTTTTAAATAACACTTGTTCTTTAACCCGATAATTAATGGGATGTGACTTTGGGTTTATCGTGAACCGTGTTTTAAATGACACTGATTCTTTAACCCAGTCACAGATTAAAACTAAGTGGAGTTTTAATGAATCTTTAATTAGATTGAAAAGATCGAGAATGGAGTATCACCAGTTTTGCTCCAGGCGATAGTTAAATCTTTAATTAGATTTGAACGTGAAATTTAGAACTAACTGTCGGTTAGCTAAGTAGAATAGTTTTCTGGATATTGATCTGATGTTGGTTTCGGCCTTCGGGGTTAATATTTGGGGAATTATTCTCTTGATTAATTTACGGTTAGTGACTAATGAATTGGAATGAGGCGTATGTTGTGTTTGTGTAACACTTTTATAATATATACGCGAGTTATTCGGAAAGACCGGGTTTATCCCATTCTGAATAACTGATACGACGATAAGTCGAAGATGAAGACGATGGTCGAAGACCGGAGGTCTTCACGTCGTTTGGGTGATAACTGATGATCTTGATTGGGCTGTACACCCAAGAAGATGGAAACAGTTAGTGATCGTCCAGACGTACTTGGAGATCGATGGATATGCGGGGTACTAGGTGCCTCCGGTTTCGTTCAGACCCAGAACGGACTTGTAAATGGACTGTGTGTCTGACATCGGATTTCATTCTGTGTGACTGATATCGGTTGCATAGGATGGCTTGCCTGTGTGGCATGCTAAGATGCAAATGATCAAGGCTTCTGTTGAAAAGCAAAGTCTTGTGGTTGATGATCAAAGCACGGCCTTTGTGGCGTAGCTTTGTGTAACGTTTACTTCGCGAGTTTCACACCCGGTATGAACCAAAAACGGGAGGGACATCAGGGAGGACTTGCGTTTCTTTCTAGCTAGAAGTGGCGTCAGTGGTTTTACACGCCCTGACGAGTTTGACTTATGTGGTTGTTGCTGTTGCGAGGCGCCTCGGATTGATCGGTCGTTCTCGAACCGATGGAGTCATTTAGTTGGCTCGTTTACGCCCCAAAGGGCGGAGAGACGTATTGTTCAGGCATAATAATCCACTCCGTGTGGACCGGCCCTGACGATCCAAGGCCCACCTGAGTCTGGGACCTGAGACATGGGCTAGATTGTCTCGAATCGGTTGAGGACTATCTTTTGCCTCGGTTCATCGATGGAAATCCAATTTCCAAATACGTGACCTTGCGGTTTTAGTTGTAATCCTATATATGGCGACATAGTGGGATGGGGCGCTCATGCCGCCTATGATTGATACTTATGATTTGAAGTTGTTTTATACACTATGCACTTAACATAGTATCAAAAGATTTGTTTTAAACGTATCAAGCATTCTTTGGCTGTTATAAGGTAAAAACCCTCTCCCCCGGCTTGCGTTGCATTGTGTGATAGGACCTGGGTCTTATAACAGCTTCATTTTTCTTTATTTAGCATTGCGCTGTTTGTTTTATGCACTGGTATTCTTGGGAGGAAACCCGTTCCGCGTTTGCGGCGTGGTCCCTTGATTTACCTAATGATTTAAAATAAAGATTAATAACTGTTTTAGTTCTCACACCAGTCACATGACTGACCTGGAGTTTATTGTTTTAACCTAAACTCTGGGTGCCCCTATTTTTGACGCGGGCAGCTAGTAGTTTCGGTTTTGCAGATTTATATTCGCAGGATCCTGGTTTACAGCTGGAACGATATCCGGAAAGCTTTGTATCCGTATATCTCTTCTAGTTGTGTATTGTATTATTTTCCGCTGCTATGTATTTAAATGTAATTTAAATCTCTGATATTTCTGTGTAATATTTATTCATTTATACTCTGTATATTCTTGTATCTGATGCATTGTTGTAATATACAGTGAAATGTTCTTTTATATGCGTTCTGATGTGGTTTGTTCTCGAACTATCCGTCGCTTTCCTTTACGGGGAAGTTACGGGTCTTTACAATATTTTGACACCAAATTGAGTTGAGTTAGATAGGAAATACCCCCTATAGGAAAATGTGCATTAAGAAGACAATTAGGAAAAAATAACATTTTTCTAATGTAATAAAGAGAAATAGAAAATTTACATTTTTCTAATGTAATAAAGAGAAATAGAAAATTTACATTTTTCCAATGTAATAAAGATAATTAGAGAATTTACATTTTTCTAATGTAGTAAAGATAATTAAAAGATTTACATTTTTCTATGTAAAAATATAAGATTTACATTTTCCTATGTGAAGATGAAAGATATAACACTTTTCCTTGTAACAATGGAAGATTTACATTTTTCAATGTAAGGGTAAAAGAATTAACAATTTTCATTGTAAAAGAAAATGAGATAAAATATTTACATTTTATAAAAACATAAAAAGTACATCTTTATGTTATTAAAATGAATTACATTAAAAAGTACATTTTTGTGTATTTAAAATGAATTAGACAAAGTAAATTTTTATGTTATAAAAATGAATTGGAGGAAAAGAACATTTTTATATAATTAAAGAAAGAGTACATTTTAAACATCATTTTTGTTGCATTAGAATTGGCGGACAAAATGTCATTTTTATTGAATATAAAAATATACGATGTTGGAAACATCATTTTTGTTGCATTAGAATTGGCGAACAAAAATGTCATTTTTATTGAATACAAAAATATACGATGTTGGAAACATCATTTTTGTTTCATTAGAATTGGCGAACAAAAATGTCATTTTTATTGAATATAAAAATATACGATGTTTGGAAACATCATTTTTTGTTGCATTAGAATTGGCGAACAAAAATGTCATTTTTATTGAATATAAAAATATACGATGTTGGAAACATCATTTTTGTTGCATTAGAATTGGCGAACAAAAATGCCATTTTTATTGAATATAAAAATATACAATGTTGAGAACATCATTTTTGTTGCATTAGAATTGGCGGACAAAAGTGTCATTTTTATTGAATATAAAAATATACAATGTTGAGAACATCATTTTTGTTGCATTAGAATTGGCGGACAAAAATGTCATTTTTATTGAATATAAAAAATATACAATGTTGGAAACATCATTTTTGTTGCATTAGAATTGGCGAATAAAAATGTCATTTTTATTGAAAATAAAAATATATAATGTAGAAACGTCATTTTTGTCGCATTAGAATTGGCGAATAAAAATGTCATTTTTATTGAAAATAAAAATATAAAATGTAGAAACGTCATTTTTGTCGCATTAGAATTGGCAAACAAAAATATTGTTTTTGTAGAATAAAGGAACGAATTTTAATAAAGGGGATCGCCAAATGGTTTATATATATAAATATAAAATTTAACGAAACGAGAGCGGTAGTTCACGTATCGACAATCATAACTTCAAATGATTATATAGAAAGATCCGACCGTTGGATTTTCCCAAAACTGGGACCGTTAGGACTGCTTTGGGAAGAGCTTTCTAACAATATAAATTTCATCAAAATCTGACGGTTAGATCTTAAGATATGTGTAAATCAAATTTTGGAAAAAACAGCGCCAAGGCCGCCCATTGACCCGAAGCGTCGTTTATTTAGTTCGAGCTATTTTTAATAAATAAAAATAGCGATAAATAGTTATAAATATATATGAAAAGTTTTAAATTATAATTATGCGACAATTATTTGAAAAGATCGAGTTTAACTCATTTCAAATAATTGAACGTCGATTAAATCAAAGATGTAAGAGGACGATGGTTGAAGACCGGCGATCTTCACATCGAATGGACGATGACTTCTGATACCTTGGACTGACTTGCTCCCAGGACGGGGTTGAAGCAGTAATTGTCCGGACGTATGTGTTGGTCGTGCTGATAAGCGAGAACCTCTTTGGTGTCTCCGGTTTCGTTCAGACCCCAAACGGACTTGTAAATGGATGCGTGTCTGACGTTGGAGTTCATCCCATGTAATTAAATCAATTTCTATTAATATATATATGTTTGGTGGTAGAGAATTTATTCTCTACTTAACAACCTGATACGTAGTAATAGTTATCGGTCGCATGCCATTAAATTGTCAACGTGGCACGCCAAGATGCAATGATCAAGGCTTTGTTGAAAAGCAAGCCTTGTGGTCGATGATCAAAGCATAGCCCGTTTAGGCATAGCTTTGTGTATAGCGTGACTTCGCGAGCCTCACACCCCAATATGAGTCAAAAACGGGATATGGACCGTAGGGAGTGCACACGTTTCTTTCTGGCTAGGAGTGGTGTTTGGGCTTTAACATGGCCCGACATTTTACTTATGTGGATTATGGATTGAGGTAGCTCGGGTTTTTTTTATAGGCCGGAAGGGGTCATATTCTAGGTCCAAAGGGACCGGGAAACGTGTGTTCAGGCATAACTAATCCACTACCGTTAGGTAGGGACCGGCCCTACCGCTTCCAAGGGTTCACTACGGGGGATCCTTAGGTATTTGCTAGAGTGTCTCGAATCGGAAGAGGACGATCCCTAGCCTCGATTTCATGATAGAAAACCCATTTCCAATACGACGACATTTCGTTTTTGATTGTAAACTTATATACGGCAACATAGTAGGATGGGGTACTATGCCGTCTAGGATTGATATATTTATTTTGAAGTATTTTAATACTGCTTAGACACTAATAATAATATTAAAATATTATTTTTCACGTATTAAGCATGTTTGATCATCATAAGGGAAAACTCTATCCTCCTGTGTGCGTTGCATTGTGTGATAGGACTTGAGTCTTATGATGATTTCATTTTTTTCAAAAGTCAATGTCTCCAAAAAACTATTCAATGGATTTATTATAATGGTTGACATGGCAGTTTAAGAGTGCTTCTCTAATTAAATAAATAAAATAGAGGAATCTTCTATGCATAGCTACAAGCGGTAATTCTACATACTCATTAAAGCCCGATTCGCATCATTATGCTCAATAAACGGAATGAGGGAAGCTCCAATAGAAAAATATTGGAAAGGAAAAATACTTCTAAAACGAATCTGTTCCCATGCAATAGTCAAAAATTCTGGTTGTTTTATATAAACTTTATAAAATTATGCACTGGCAATCCAATGGAGTAAACCCGTTTCGCGTTAGCGACGTGGTCCTGAGATTTGCCTCGTTGTTAGATAATTTAGTTATGAATTCTCACACCAGTCCTATGATTGACTCGTAGTTTATTTCACTTTTGCAAACTCGGGTGCCCTCTTTCCACATGGGCAGCAATTTGACAGGTTCAGGTGATACATTCTGATTGGAGCTTGCTTAGACGGAAGAAGAAGAAGACCTTTCTCTAGTTTTTACTTCTGCTTGAGACATTTTACCTTCTGTAGCTTTGATGTATGTGATGGAGTTTGAGATTGTTTCTTTTCCATTTGAAAACTTATTTCCCTTTTTGCTGAGACTCTTTATTTGGCTAAGTTGTATCCTGTACTGCGTACTCTGATGTATTGGATATTATGATGCTGATGACATTTATTTCCGCTGCAATGGTTATGTGTTATGATAGTATCTGAGTTCTGTTTTTGTTGTAAATATTCCAAAATGATTATCCTTACTTTCGGTCTACGGAAGTTTGGGGTCATCACAAATTATATCACTTCAGAGATGGTTTGAGAAGGAATATCGAAAATAATTTTGATCTTCAATCTATTCTTTTGTTGGCTGCACATAATCATGAGGATTATTTGGTTATTTTGTTGATGTCAATCGTAGTAATTGTTGTAACGACCCAGAAAATCTGAACCAATTTAAAATTTTAAATTGCCTAAAATAATGGATTTTAAATATTTAAAATATATATTTTAGATAATAGCAATGAAAAGTGAGTTTGAATCAACGTTTGAAAACGGATATAATTAATTATAAACAAGGCCTGAAATGGCGCTGTAGTTTCAAAAATTGAATTCAAACTTTGTCGGACTGTACCGGGTGCAAAACAAAACGGATTTTAGTGAAACCAAAAATATTTAAATCTGTTAGTGGATACCTTTCTAACGAATCTGAGAAATCGAATTTTCATAACGGAAAGCAAAAGTTATGGCCAAATGAATTTTCAGAAAGGTCGCTATGGAATTTATAAAGCCCGTGAAATTGGTCATTTTGCAAATGACCTCAGAATTCGCCGAAACCACTTTTGTTGAATCCTGGATGTGAAGTTATTGCTAGGTTTCAAATTTCATAATTTTTGAAGCTAATATGTGAGCGTGGCAAAGGAAAATGTGTTTTGGTCAATTACAGTTAAATTGGATCGACCAGAAATGGGCCTTTTTGCAAACGGTCTCAGAATTCGACGAAACTAGTTTTGTTGGGACCGTATCGTCAAAACATAGTCAGATTTATTTTTCTGGAATTTTTTGAATCAGTTTGGGGCCCTAGCAAATTGAAATGTACGTTCAAATCGAATATTGAATGTTATATATTTTAAATTGAATGGAAACTAAATGAAACTGTCGAATGGGCCTACGAAACATATTCCATTGTGTTCGGAATGGTGGTAAAACGCTAGGGACGATAGTCGTTGGGTTTAGATTGGTGGTCGTGTCAGAAAACACCTTTAAAACTTCCCCGACCAATCAAAATTTTTTTTTAAAAAAAAAGAAAAAAAGTAAATTCCGTTTCTCTCTCACCGACGTCGAAGGCGGAAATACGTTCAGACCTTCCCCCTCATTTTCCGACCAATCCACGCCGAATTAGCTCGTGCCATAGTTGAACTTTTTGAAGATCTTCTCGAGATCTTCAAATCCATATAAGCATTGGATTTTTTCGTGGCCTGTAGGAGAAGAACCACACCCGGGAAGTTTCGCCGTTCGCGCCTGGATTCCGCCTCCTGGGGACCACCGAGTTCGACCCCCTCCCTGGCGCACGTGTGCCTCTCCTAGCTTGACGAGGTGGCGCTGGCCGATCGAAGCAACAATCAACGGATTTGAAGAAAATCGAAAACCTAGTTTTGAACCTTTCAGCTGAGGTACGGCTTGTTTTATTTTCAACTGTTTTAACACCTTTAAACCGTTGCAAACTTTAAAAAATCATATCTTTTTGCTATGTGGTCGAAATTCAGTGAAACAAGAGACAGTGGACTCGTGTGGACATCTTCTACCTTCTAGAAGAGACCGCATATTTTTCTGAGCCTTCTGCTATTTTTGGTGGAGTGGAACCCAATGCGAGATTTCTAATTTAAAAACGATATGGAAAACGACGATGTATAAATTATATAGTCGATGTATGAGTTATATAAGCGTTGTACACCTCATGTATAAGCGTTGTATAAGTTGTACGTTCAATGTATAAGTTGTATATGCGTTGTAAAATTTATATATGTGTTGAAATAGAAGTGAATTGCTATATATAAATATATATATATATATATATATATATATATATACGCCCCTCGTCCATAAACCATGGACGATATTTATTGGTTGTGATTGGTGTGAAAATAATGGTTGATTGGAATTGTTTGTGGTTGATATTGATTGATTGTGGTTGAAAAATACCCATTTGTGGTTGAGAAATATTTGGTTGAAACCACATAGGATTAGCTTGTGGAAATGAAAAATATATACATGCCGCCTGCGTGCGAACTAGATGCATGATTCCCCATTGTCAAAAACCGCGAGGTTTTAAGGTAGAGCGAGGAGCCGTACTAGGGACGGTCCCGGTTTTAACTACCCTGCCGTTATGCTGCCGAAATTTTGAATAATATTCATGTGTTTGAATTATTTTCATTTGTTGAAACTATATTTATTCGTTGAATTGAAATTCATGTGTTGAATGGTGTTCATGTTTTAAATATAAAAATCACCTTTTTATCATCTATATGAACTATATAAAATAGTCAAGTTTTGAAATAAATTGTTTTATAATAAAAATCCCATTTTTATCACCAATATAAACTATATAAAATAATTTGGTTTTGAAATGAATTGTTTTACATAAAAATCACATTTTTATTATATACATGAGTTGTCAAATATAGTGAAGTGTTGAAATAGAAGACAGTTTGATAAAAATATCATTTTTATCAAAGGTATGAAATTCATATGGTTTTGAAATTGAAGAGTCGATATATATATTTAAATAGAATTGAAATATATTGAAAAACGACGTCGCAGTTCATATTTTGAAATCGTGATTTCAAATGATTAGTGCGGGAGATCCGACCATCGGATTTTCCCGAAACCACAACCGTTGGGTTCGCTTTGGAAATATCTTTCCAACGGCACCAACTTTGTAAAAATCCAACGGTTGAATTGTCTGGAATGTTTAAATCAAATCTGAAGAAAAACAGCGCCAGAATCGATTATATTTATATATATATATATATATATATATATATATATATATATATGTATAATTATATTTAATCGAATAACGACGCTGTAGTTCGTATTTTGAAATCGAAACTTCAAACGATGATACCGGGAGATCCGACCATCGGATTTTCCCGAAACTGGAACCGTTGGATTCGTTTTGAAAAGATCCTTCTAATGATGTAAATTTTGTGAAGATCCAACGGTTAGATTTTCTGATATGTGTAAATCAAATCTAAAGAAAAAGAGCGCCACGGCCGCGTTGTGGCCCGAAGCGTCGTTTTAAATAAATTGGCTATTTTAAAATAAATAAAAATAGCGATAAATCTTTATAAAATATCATCAACGATATGGAATGGAAATAAACTGAATTTTCTCGATTTATGTGGTATTTGATGGTTGAATGTGTTTGGTGTGAAAATTACATTAAAGAACAAAATTGGTGTTGTCGAATGATTTATCCATTGAAATAAATCGATTTGAAATTCTAAATAAACGTGAATTATTTGAAAAGGCCAAGTTAATTGTCATTTCAAATAATTGACCGACGATTGAAAGTCGAAGATGAAGACGGTGGTCGAAGACCGGAGATCTTCACCTCGTTTGGGTGGTAACCGAGGTCCTGATTGGGAGGCATCCCAAAATATGGATAATGAGTGGTGATCGTCCAGACGTACGTGGTGATCGATGGGTTTGCGAGGTATTTAGTGCCTCCGGTTTCGTTCAGACCCAGAACGGACTTGTAAATGGACTGGGTGTCTGACATTGGATTTTATTCTGTGTTAATTGATCTCTATTAAATGTACATCTGTTTGGCGGCGGAGAATTTATTCTTTTGCTTAACGCCCTTCTCTGAAACGCACGAGCTCATAGGTTGTATATCGATGGACATCAGTCGCATGGCATGAATTGCTAGTGTGGCATGCCTGAGTGGCAAATGATCAGGGCTTCTGTTGAAAAGCAAAGTCTTGTGGTGATGATCAAAGCACCGCCTGTGTGGCATAGCTTTGTGTATAACGTGAATTCGCGAGCCTCACACCCCGGTATGAACCAGAAACGGGAGAGGAAATCAGGGAGGGCATGCGTTTCCTTCTAGCTAGAAGTAGCGTCAGTGGTTTTACACGCCCTGACGAGTTTGACTTATGTGGTTGTTGCTGTTGCGAGGCGCCTCGGTTTGATCGGACGATCCGGGTCCAATGGAGTCATTCGTTGGCTCACTTACGCCCCATAGGGCGGGGAAACGCATTGTTCAGGAATTTAAATCCACATCGGTGGACCGGCCCTGACGATCCAAAGGCTTGACTGAGTACTTGCCTGAGACACGGGCTAGAGCGTCTCGAAGTCGGTAAGGACTATCTTTTGCCTTGGTTCATGACGGAAATCCAATTTCCAAATACGTGACTGTGCGGTTTTGATTGTATACCTATATATGGCGACATAGTGTTATAGGGCATTAATGTAGTCTATGATTGATAGTTATGATTTGAAATTGTCTTTAAAACATATAAACACTAGCAATAATATCAAATGCTTTTGTTTTATTCATATCAAGCATATTTTGGCAGTTATAAGGTAAAAACTCTATCCTCCGGTTTGCGTTGCATTGTGTGATGGGAACTGAGTCTTATAATGGCTTCATTTTTATAAAAGGCATTGCGATGTTTAAAAGAATGATTTGTTTTAAAGCACTGGCAATCCAATGGAGTAAACCCGTTCCACGAAAGTGGCGTTGTCCTGTGATTAGCCATATTATCAATGTGTTGAGTAGATTTCTCATACTAGTCCCACGACTGACTCGTAGTTTGTTTCACTTTCAAACTCGGGTGCCCCTTTTTCTGCACGGGCAGCCTTGTATTCAGGTTTAGCTGGCTTTCTCTGGATAGCTGGAGCTGAAGATGGATTCTATCATTTATCTCTTTTTATGCTGTTCAGCTCCTATTGTACATATTTCGTTTGTTTTCCACTGTAGACATTTATGTATAGCTGAACTGTATTTGTACAAAGTATGATCCTGTATACTGTGTAACTCTGATGATTACTTTTATCCAGTATATTTTATTGTTCATTATCTGGTGTATTTATTTAATTCTGTTCTGCTATTTTCTGTTTCTGTGTTATATTCCAAAGATTACCCTTTGTAACGACCCGGATTTTGAGCGACTTTGGTTATCGACGTAAGCTCGACGTCGATAACCAAAACATCGAAAAATCCCGGTAATTAATGAAAGAAATTAGAGGGTGAGAGTAGATAAGATAGAAACTTAGAATAGAAGAAGAAGAAGAACACAACATCAGAGTAACACGAACCTCACAACGGAACGAATAACATATAATAGATAACATAACTTTGAAATATAACAGTTATGTATACAATAGCACTTATCAGAGTACAACACTTACAACACAGCGGAAATAACTATAGCTATATGATCTTGAAGCCTCCTACTCCACGCTCTTCCAGTATATCTGTAAATTCCTGACTACTTGACTGCCCGTACAAAATTAGGCACCCAAGAGTTTAGGGAAAACAAAACAAATAAACTCCGGGTCAGTCATGGGACTGGTATGAGTAAAACAGTTTAAACAGGTATATGAACAAGTAAACGATATCTCATAAGACCACGCCGCAGAACGGAACGGGTTTTTCCCTTATGAGAATCCAAAATATCTTTATATCAAAAACCTTTTGATATTATAATAATGTCTATGTACAAATAGATATCAACTAGCAGAAACGCTTTCATCTCACGCTCTACATAAATATATACAATCAAAATCGCAAGCACGTATTGCATAATGGATTTCCAACTATGACAAGGTATGGAACCACCTTCTGATCAGTGTACTCTAGGAACGATACACTGGGGTTTAACAAGAACATCTTGTAACTCAACCACACATGACCGACCACTCATTTCGCTTGAGTGTATCGAATGTACATCACCAACGGTTGGGATCAGCAATCGTTCCCGTATATATATGGGACAGCATTGATAGATTTAAGAAACAAATGAATATTCTCTAGATAGGTGATTATACACCCTACTTCGGTGCGACCGACTTAGCCATTCTGCCTGCCTGATTTCTGTCATTTACTGGTTGATTAGGCTAGAAGCTACGCTTTATCATCACATCAGATTCACTTCGAATGCCACATTGTCAGATCCATCAGAATCACTAATTGACGTCTACAACCATACATTACGTGTCAGCTAAAAGAAGTTTCCTTCTTCGCTTCCACTCTTGGTATAGTTGAAGAAATCAATGTACGTGACCATCTGGAAATACTATGTCAGACATCCATCTTCATTCACTTAGAAATGTCACATCGTCATACCCGCCAAATCACAAATTGACTTATCCAAAAATAACACGGGTATACAGCTAAGAGAAACGAATTCCTCCGCCACCAAACGTGAATACGTTTGAACAGATCAACTTACGCGATTTATTAGATATACTCTGTCAGACCTTCGTCCATACAAGTTGTCCTGGGACTGGACAAACCGAAGGCACTATTCTGTAAACAGGATAGCCCTTGCATTTTACTCCGTCTTCAATTATCTTTGGCATATATGATTCGCAACGCTTATGTCAATACAGAGTGGTTCTTTGGATAATAATCCAACCGGTCTCTCCATATTAACAACGTTAAAATGGTCAAAACTTCGATAGTCTGTGAGTTAACTATCAAAGAAAAACAAGTGTGCAAACAACGATATTATTTCCAGATGGAAATTATATCGAACAAACATCATTTAACATTAATCTCTTTAGTTCATTTATCTACTTATCTCATGTTTCCCTATATTCTAAATTATTATTTTCTTTTATCAGAAAACCTTTCTGATTCTCGTTTGGAAAACATTTACAAAACTCCTTTACGATCAAACCTTACCATTTCTCAGTTAAGAAGGAAGTCACTCAAGTCGGGGTATAATTACCTCTCAGACCTTAACTGAACAACGTTATAACTTCGAAATGGTTAAAGTTTTATCTTTTAATCTTTAACAACTTCTTTACGCCTTTCTCGGGTTCAATTTTACTAATCCACTTCTATATTTAAAACATTGGTTATAACGATAACGTTATAATCCCTCCTTTCGAATTATCTAACTTTAATTACAACTTCTATTCTTATCAGTGAATAATTACCTAACACTTATTTATTTATAAATAAATAAATCTCTATTTAAACACTGGAAAGTATAAGTACTTTCCCGAATTCGATATAATCGAATTTGCCGATTAACTCTCTTCGAGAAATCTCTATTTGATTAACACTTCTTCGAATAACCTATATTCGATTAACTCCTTCTCGAATAAACGATATTCGATAATCTCTCTTTGAATAACAAATATTCAAAAACTCTTCCTTTTCAAATATCTCATATTTGAAAATCTCACTTCGATTAAACTATAATCGATAACTCCCTTCGATGAAACTAACATCGATAACTCCTTTCGATGAAACTAACATCGATAACTTTAACTCGACGAACTTAACTTGACTGAACTAACTTGACTCGACTAACTCGACTTACCTGGTTCGACCAATTCGATTCGATTAACTAGGCTCGACTAACTTGACTAACTTAACTCGACTTACTTGGTTCGACCAATTCGATTCGATTAACTAGGCTCGACTAACTTGGTCGAACCACCCGATCAACTCAACTTATTTAACTTAACTTATTTCTCAACTCGATCAATTCGATTAAACTCCATTCGCTTGACTCTAGATCGCAGCGATCACAACGGTTACGCCTGACTCCCTCTGGAAACATCCGACCGCCGTAGGCTATTTACAGCCCTGCGAATTACGCTAGCAGTCGTACAAGATGGCAACTACCCTGAATACTATGTTTGACTTACTCTGTCTCAAATAACTATATTTGATTAACTCTAGTTCGTTTTAACTCTAATTGATTAACTCTAACTAATTAACTCCAAATGGTTAACTCTAAATGATTAACTCTAACTAATTAACTCCAACTGGTTAATTCTAACTGATTAACTATAACTGGTTAACTCTATTTGACTAACTCGACTTGACTAACCCCTTTCGAATACCATATTCGATTAACTAACTTCGAATACCATATTCGATTTCTCCTTTCGAATACCATATTCGATTAACTAACTTCGAATACCATATTCGATTAACTAACTTCGAATACCATATTCGATTAACTCCTTTCGAATGTCTATATTCGATTTACTTACTTCGAATACCATATTCGATTAACTAACTTCGAATACCATATTCGATTAACTCCTTTCGAATGTCTATATTTGATTTACTTACTTCGAATACCATATTCGATTAATTTACTTCGAATACCATATTCGATTAACTCCTTTCGAATGTCTATATTCGATTTACTTACTTCAAATACCATATTCGATTAACTAACTTCGAATACCATATTCGATTAACTCCTTTCGAATGTCTATATTCGATTGACTTACTTCGAATACCATATTCGATTAATTTACTTTGAATACCATATTCGATTAACTCCTTTCGAATGTCTATATTCGATTTACTTACTTCGAATACCATATTCGATTAATTTACTTCGAATACCATATTCGATTAACTCCTTTCGAATGTCTATATTTGATTTACTTACTTCGAATACCATATTCTATTAAATAACTTCGAATACCATATTCGATTAACTCCTTTCGAATGTCTATATTCGATTTACTTACTTCGAATACCATATTCGATTAATTTACTTCGAATACCATATTCGATTAACTCCTTTCGAATGTCTATATTCGATTTACTTTATTCACTTTATAAAGGTTTCCTTTTTACAACGTTTTATTCATTTGAAAAGATTTACTTTTAAATAACGGTTCTACACTAAAAAAAATGATTTCCTTTTTATAATGTTCCCTTTCCAATTCTATTTGTAAATGGTTTACAAATATTTCCTTTTCAAATTTTTTCTTGAAATATTCTAACTCCTTAAATTCCCGGGAAAATTCGCCATAACCTCCTTTGTATCGGGAGCATCGGGAAAATCCCCAAACCCGCCACACAGGCCTTTCCATTCAAAAAGAAATGTTTTGAAATTATTTTCTTTTTGAATATCTCCTATTTATAAATATTCCAATTTATAAACATTTCTTATTTATAAATATTCCACTTTATAAATATCTCTTGTTTATAAATATCCCATTTTATAAATATGCTATTTTCATATCACTTTGAAAATCCCCTTATCAACATTTCGGTATGTTATGGTATTCAATCATATCAAATCACGATGTTCAATATCGTCCATACCCACAAAATCAACAACAGGTTATACTTCACATCATATATCAAAATATATGAAAAACAATAAAATAACTGTTGAGGAATCCAGTCGGATTCCTCCAACCTGTTTCCCTGCATCACAGATGTTAGACAATATAGATAACATCACTTTCAGTTCCATATGATATATTCTGTTAAACAGAATCAATATAGAAATTTAACTAACTGACTAGCAGTTCAATCAAACAATCAACACATAGTAAATCAGACAATTTCTAACAGTTCTAAAGATACAACATGAAATTATAAACTGTTTAGAGTTGGTGAGATTTACTCACATTTGCAGTTCACCGTTAAAGAACGATAAACTGTAATTTGATTTGAATCAAACAATTTATTCCGCCATAAATTCCAGCGAGCTCAAATTCACTCCCGGTCAGTCTCATTGTGTTGCTCCCGTCCATACGATCCTGTCGGATCTTGTTTCACTGAATTTCGTTTAAGTATGAGCAAGTTATGGTCATCCGAATTTAATATACATTATACTTAAGTAAACAAGGATTTAAACAAATAAAAAGTATGGGCCTTATCTTTTAAACTCATGGCCCATCACCCATACACCTTCAGAACCAAACCCGGCCTCGTCCTATTTCTTCCCCAAAACAGCATACGCGGCTACAGGAAGGCCACCCACCATTTCCGAACTTCAGCTCCTTCCATCGACCTCTTCACTCCACCGGACTTCGCAAGACCACCACCAAAATCCTCCACTTCCCATCCTCTCCATCCCCATCTCGTTCGATTTAAACTCGAGCCAATGGAAAAGGTCACGACCTCGTGGTCCGACAGCGCTCCTCAATACTGGCACCGAAACTCTCTGGCACCAGATCCACCCAAAAAGTCACCACGCGTGCCAATCAATACGCTGAAATCAAAACCAGTAATGAATCGAGCCATCCATCCCTTATTTCACATAAAATTCGAACCTTAACATTAATACCCGTCGCTGTACAAATTTCTGAACAATGATAAACTCCATCGCAACCCACACGGCTTACCCCAAAACGAAGGAGAACTCACCAGGATTTCGAATCCATATGTCTTTTGATTTATAGAATTTATTTTCCATTTCTTTTTATTTGTTATTGATTACGAAACATTAGGTTTGGGTTTTCTGAAAAACAAATGAATTCGGCGGCTTGTATTTTGCTTTTATAAGGGATGGGGTTTACTGGTGTGGTTGTAAAGGAGGGATGTGGCCTTTGTTTTGGCCTCACATTTTGTTTAGATATTTTCTTTGTTATTTTATATTCGTTTTCAGTCTTCTAAAAATTCATATAGTCACATGTGATACCCAAAAATCACCAAATTGGACATACAGCTAGAGTTTGACATTACGGTCCCAACGAAACTGGTTTCGTCGAATTCCGACTCCGTATGCTCACACAGCGTATTTTTAACTGCCGAAATACTGACTGTTTCTCACTCTAAAAATCCGTACGGTCACATAAGGACTTTAAAAATCATGAAAACTGGCACCTAGCAAAAATTTAACATTACGGATCCAACAAAACTGGTTTCGTCGAATTCCGACTTTGTTTGCAAAACCGGCTATTTTTAACGCTCTGGTTGACCCATTTAAATATATAAATATATTTAAATTAAATTAAATTAAATATAAATAAATATATATTCTCGTATATATCCACAGCGGAATACCATACAGCTCCAGCAAAATCATATGTTCCATATTCTAAGTTCAGGTTGAATCGAATTTCAATTTATATTGAAATTCCCTTTTATAACGTATATAAAGCGTTACGAATTATATACGAATTCCATAGCGACTTTTGTGAAATTTGATTTGAACGTAAATCAAAATCTACACGACGAAATCCCGATTTTTCTCTTCCACTAGAAAGATATACTCCACCGGCTCCACACGTTTCTTGTTTCACAGAAATCCGGCTTAAAACGAACCCTGTACATTCAGTTGAAGTTCGAATCGCCAATTTACGAACTGCAGCGCCATTTCAAGCTCTATTATAATTATATTATAATTATACGTTCAAACCGTTGTCGATTGAATATATTCGTTATTATATTTCGAATCGAAACTCCACCAAATCTCGTATGCTATTCAATTCACATGATATTTTGAATTTCACTATTTCCGACTATTTCGACATTATAATATATTATTTATATTACAATTATTTATTAAATATTCAATATTATTTAATTAAACGATCATTAACTTCTCTAAATCACCAATTATATAATTAAATAAATTAATTATATATCGTAGAAAATGCGGGTCATTACACCCTTGCCACCGTCAGTACGAGGTTTGGGGTCGTCACAATTGTTCAGTTGCTTATGGTTGCGATTCTTCTTTTGGTATTGATTCCTCTTTTGCTAGTACGGGTGATTCGAACAATTACTTTAGGCAATTGTTGAGAAGTAAATTTGAATCAACCAGTTTTCTCTGGTGTTGGTCAACAATTTCGAGGAGGTGTAACTGAATTTAGACTTTATGTGATGATGTGTAGTATGAAGACCGGATACAAGCTTAATTTGGTTAAGAATGACAAGGAAAGTGTTTACACCAAAAATGGTCTAAACACCCAAGGTACTAAACTGTACTTCACCAATTTGGTAAGAAATAAATGGAACTGTGTTTAATCAGCAACCGAAAACGAAAAATGCGAGAAAAGGTAAAGTAGACACGAGATTTATAGTGGTTCAGCCGTTATTTAGGCCTACGTCCACTGTGAAGGTGATTTTCAATCTTATAACGAGGATTACAAAATACATCAATTCTCTCTTTCCATACATCTCTATATTCACTCAATATACCCTCATTTATATATTTCGATCTTAAAATTATACAAGAGAATGGTAGAGTTTGAGGAGAAGAAGGATGGATGAATGGTTGAGAAGGAGGATGTCTTCGTCTTCTATGGTCACAAGATTGTTCTTGGCGCCATGGCTGAATCAGTGATTGAGGATAGAATTTAGCAGCACTTCGTGGTTTTCAAGATTGGATCCCCTTTATGTTGGCAGCCATGGTGTATTTATAGGTGATCTTCCTCTGGGAAATGATCTGAAATTAGTTTATGCATGCTACGGACCGTTCATTCCATTAATTACAATCATGCCATCGGCTAGCTGTAGCCAGTTGTCCAGATCTGTACTCGGTTGTCATGCACGAGTGACTCTGTGGAGCGAGCGCCTCAAGTAGTTGAGTGAGTCCATAGGTGCGGGCGTCCCTGTTAGAATGAATGCTTTGGGAAACTTGGAAACTTTCATAAGAGCGGAACGCTGGACTGGACCTGACTCTCCCCTGTTCCTTGCACGACAGTCCTTCTTAGTTCAAGGGCGCTCGTCCTTTTGCTGCCTTTATATGGCGCCATTTGTCCTTACGGCTATGCTATGAGGTCTCTTCCGCCTATGTTGAATGGACGACTTGCTTAGCTCCAGTGTTTGAGCAGCTTTGTCTCAATATGAACGATCGACCTTGGCTTCCGCACCTGAATCACAATTCGTGTCTAACTTTGGTTGGTTACACAGTCACATAAGACGTTGCAAGCACTCGTATTGCAGCTCCATCTCAGGCTTGATCTTTTGACAGGAAATCAGTGAGCGAATTTACAGGATATATGATCTCTATCCTTTTGGGCCGCACTTCCCATTACATATCGTGTCATCATCCTCGGTCGTACTGATTGACTTGACTCGTCTTGGGTTTGATATTTGGCTGTTTAAGTGCTTCGGATAACATTGCGCACGATCGACCTTGATGATGTCTGTTCCGTATCCTTTACTCAATGTGCGTATGGATTTTTTAGGGATTAACACTTGCCCCTCGAAGTCCATGATTTCCTTTAGTAAGGAATTACTAGCTTCGACATGTTTGATTGCACATTGTTTGGTAGACTTGTTGCGGGGTCGGTCGCGCTAAAATTTAGGATTGTTTTGTCATAGCGGACTGATACTGTTTCTTTCTGTGAGCGAGGCTTGATGTAACTTTTTGGTTAATGTGCGAACAGTTGAATTTCGGGACGCCGGCTGGAGCTTGATGGGACATTTTTTGTGTAATCGGACACTAAGCTGACGTGGTGAGAATGCTCTGGATGGATTAAGTTCAAAGTTCTGCAAAATAGGCGCCTTCGCAGATAGCTTACGTTATTCAAAATTTGGATATTTTGACAATTGCTTGTCTTTGGACATTTGGCGGGATATTTCCCGGGTACGTTAACCCGGATCACTAAATTTTAATTGAGTTGTCATTCATTAAAAAGGGGATTCTAGCCCTCTTAAACATTGTCTCTTCATTTTCCCGCTTTTTTACTTCTCCAATAAACTTATTCCAATGGCGACATCATCGTAGAAGACCTCGTCGTTGCTTCTTGAAGCTTCGATTTTCTTTGCTTGATTGATCGTCTTGCCCGACCCTCTTTTGGTCGACGGTTTTCCCAGGCTTTGTTTCCAGCTATAACGCTCCTTTCTTCGAAATGAATTCTACTTGTAAGTGAATTTCCTTCCTTTTACCTTTGATTCTGGGTTATTTCTCTTGGTTTTGTAAAAAAAAATATCAATTGGCTATGTCGAGTTGCTGGAACACATGGTTTTGATGTTTGAGAAGTGTTGATTTGACTTGGTATGTACTTGGATTTCACGCAGAATCCTCTGGCGGTTCTGACTTATGTGATAAACTTTATCCTTTTCCATGCTGGTAAGTCATTTACCGAAATGCTTATGAAATGACATTTCCTAATTCATCATGCCTTTTTCAGATGTTTAATGGAAGACTTTTATCATAGTGATACTTTTGTTCTTCCCTTCTCACTATTCTTTTGGCAGGTGCGACTAGCAGTCGTGACCAACCTAATTAGAGTCTGCATTTCTCATACTTTCGAATTTATAACTCTTCCTTTATATTATCAGTAAATCCTTTTTATCGGATAGGGCCGATGATCTGATTTGGAAGGTGTATCTATCCAGAGTTGCTTCCTTTTGATTACTAGCGACCCAATTCGTAATTTCCCTTTAAACATACTTAGTTGTGCTGACATGTAACTAACTGCTAATTCATCTTAATCCCAGTTAATTCATCATGTCTGGGCAGCGAGAGGGTCTGGATCGGGCAATTGAGGCTGCCCCGGCTACTGGTTCTGATTTGATTGTCGGCCAGAGTCATCCTCAACCTCGCTTTTTTGATAGGGTGGCGGTCGGTTGCCGTAAATCAACGCTTTCTTTTGATCAGTATTTAGAAACGTGCATTTGCTTTGGGTTTTCAAAGGACGAAGCCAAGTTTCCCAGAAAGGAAGAATTGGCCGATTGTCCGCCCTTTGGGTATGTAGCGGTCAATTATCACATGCTGTCTAGCGTGGCGATTCCCCCCTTTAATCCTTATCTAGAGTCCATTTTGCAGCAACTGACCATTGCCCCATATCAGCTGCATCCTAGTGGATGTCAAATTTTGCTTGGGCTATACATACTTTTCATGGAAGTCCAACAGCAAGAACCCACGTTCGCGGATATTTATTCTTTATATACTTTTAAGAGGAGGGAGGTAGACAAACCTTCTTTATTTTTTATGGAAAGTATGCATGATAGAATTATCACTGGTCTGACAGATGGTGCTAAGGGGCTCCTGGATCAGTATTTCTTTGTCTGGTGTCCTTGTAAATTCTATGGTCAATTGGTAGAATGTAAAAACCTGTAACTTCCCCGATGAGGAAAGCGCGGATAGTTCGAGAACAAGCCACAGAAGAACGCAGGTGGAAGAACATTTCATTGCGTATTACAACAATTCCATCAGAATACAAGAATATACAGAGTATAAATAAATAAATATTACACAGAAATATCAGGGATTTAAATTACATTTAAATACATCGTAGCGGAAATAATACAAAACACAACTAGAAGGAGATATACAGATACAAAGCTTTCCGGATATCATTCCAGCTGTAAACCGGGATCCTGTGAATATAAATCTGCAAAACCAAAACTACTAGCTGCCCGTGTCAAAATAAGGGCACCCAGAGTTTAGGTTAAAATAATAAACTCCAGGTCAGTCATGGGACTAGTGTGAGAACTAAAACAGTTATTAATCTTTATTTTAAAATTAGATAAATCAAGGGACCACGCCGTATAACACGGAACGGGTTTCCTCCCAAGAATACCAGTGCATATAACAACAGCGCAATGCTAAATAAAGAAAAATGAAGCTATTATAAGACCCAGGTCCTATTACACAATGCAACGCAAGCCGGGGGATAGGGTTTTCCCTTATAATAGCCAAACATGCTTAGCACGTTTAAAACAAATCATTTGATACTATTATAAGTGCATAGTGTATAAAACAACTTTAAATCATAAATATCAATCATAGGCGGCATGGTACCATAGATCATGTCGCCATACTAGGCTCTACAATTAAAACCGCAAAATGTCGTATTGGAAGTTGGGTTATCATTTATGGTATGAACCGAGGCAAAAGATAGTCCTCTACTGATTCGAGACAATCTAGCCCATGTCTCAGGCAAGTACTCAGTCAAGCTTTGGATCGTCAGGGCCGGTCCGCACGAAGTGGATTATAATGCTTGAACAATACGTTTCCCCGCCCTATGGGGCGTAAATGAGCCAACGAATGACTCCATCGGCTTCACATAGTCACCGATAAATCCGAGGCGCCTCGTAAACCAACAACCACATAAGTCAAACTCGTCAGGGCGTGTAAAACCACTGACGCCACTTCTAACTAGAAGGAAACGCATGCCCTCCCCGATGTCCTCTCCCGTTTTTGGTTCATACCGGGTGTGAAACTCGCGAAGTAAACGTTACACAAAGCTACGCCACAAAGACCGTGCTTCGATCATCAACCACAATAATTTGCTTTTCAACAGAAGCCTTGATCATTTGCCACTTAGGCATGCCACACAGGCAATTAACTCTATGTGTTTGATATCCATCAGTATATAACCCCTGAGCTCGTACGTCTCAGAGAAGGGCGTTAAGAAAGAGAATAAATTCTCCGCCGCCAAACAGATATATATTTAATACAAATCAATCACACAGACTAAAATCCAATGTGAGACACACAGTCAATTTACATGTTCGTTCTGGGTCTGAACGAAACCGGAGGCACCTAGTACCCCGCATATCCATCGATCTCCAAGTACGTCTGGACGATCACCAACTGTTTCCATCTTCTTGGGTGTACAGCCCAATCAACATCATCAGTAATCACCCAAACGACGTGAAGACCTCCGGTCTTTAACTACCGTCTTCACCTTTGACTTATCGTCGTATCAGTTATTCAGAATGGGATAAACCCGGTCTTTCCGAATAACTCGCGTATATAATATACAAGTGTTACACAAACACAACATACGCCTCATTCCAATTCATCAGTCACTAACCGTAAATTAACAAGAGAATAATTCCCCAAATATTAACCCCAAAGGACGAAACCAACATCAGATCAATATCCAGAAAACCATTCTGCTTAGCCAACCTACAACTAGTTTCTAAATTTCACATTCTTAGGGAAAGGTTACCATTAATTTTATCAAAGATAAATTATTTTAAATTTATTCTTTAATCTTCCTTTTGAATTTCACTTCAAACTAGTCGGGATTAATGAACCTTAGCGAAGTAATCATTTTTTTTAATTTCCTAATCCAAACCTATTCATCCCATGAAGTAAAACAGGTCATACTTCATATCTAACACCATGGTGCTATCGGTAAATTTAATTACCATTTCACGTCAAAATCTAATTAAAGATTTAACTATCGCCTGGAGCAAAACTGGTGATACTCCATTCTCGATCTTTTCAATCTAATTAAAGATTCATTAAAACTCCACTTAGTTTTAATCTGTGACTGGGTTAAAGAATCAGTGTCATTTAAAACACGGTTCACAATAAACCCCAAAATCACATCACATTTCAATCAGTCCCTAACCGTAAATTAGCAAGTGAGCAATTCCCTAAGCATTAACCCTGAAGGCCAAAACCAACATCAGATCAATACCCAAGAAACCATTCAACTTAACTAATCTCTAGTTAGTTTCTGGTTTTCTTAACTCCGTTGGGTCTAAGAACAGTATTATTGAAGGTACTGTTCACGATAACTCAAAATCACGTTCCATTAATTATCGGGTTAAAGAACAAGTGTTGTTTAAAACACTGTTCATGATAAAACCAAAAATCAACGCCAATTCAATTCCAATTAATTATTATTTAATTGGTACACTTCATTAAATCTAAATAAAAAGATTTAATCTTTTCTCAACTGGGTTCAAGAACAGTGTTAATAAAGACACCATTCACGACAAACCCAAAGCACATTCGACATTAAATAAAAGGCTCTGAATAGAAAATATACTGGCTTATATTCAATATCAAATTCTACGACCAACAAATATCGTATTGGAAATAGTGATATATATATATCTTTCAAATTCCTATAACAATATCTGTATCATCATGAAATCCAACATCGAAATATTCCGAAGATAATTTCGATTCAAATCCATTCCAATATAATTATTGGAAATTTTGGTTATTTTCAAAACCATTTCAAATCCAATTTATTTATTTAAAAATAAATAGAATTATAATTCTAGTTCAAAACTAGTTCATTTCGATAAAAATCTATTTTTATCTTTTCAAATATGGAGATTTTCAGCCCAATTCTTCCTAAATCATTTCTTATGATTTTACACAAATTATTACTATTTTTAATAATTTTATCAAGGCCCGTACAGCCAATTTCCATCAACGGCCATCGAACTGCACTTACATCGACCTTTTTCAAATTTGATTTGGACATAATTCCAAATCCAACCGTTAGATTTCAAATTTCTAATATTCTTTAGAAAGCTCTTTTCGATACGAACCCAACGGTTCTGGTTTTAGGAGAATCTGACGGTCGGATCTCTCGCAATATCCGTTCGAAGTCAATGGTCGAAATTCGCGAACTGCCGCGGCGCGGCGCTTTCTATTCAGGCCATTATAATATATATATAATATATATAATATATACTTCGTCGATTTCCTTTTAAAACGTATTATATAAATCGTTATAAATTCGTTTTCAAAACGATTTCAACTTCATTTCTAATTCAAATCAAAATTGAATTTTTCCTTATAAATTCATTTCAAATTGATTTCAATTCAAATTGATTTCTAATTCAATTTCAGTTCGTTTTCAATTCAATTCAATTTCAATTCAAATTCATTTATATTCAATTTCAATTCGAATTCATTTATATTCAATTTCAATTTGAATTCATTTATATTCAATTTCAATTCGAATTCATTTCTATTTGAATTCAATTCGAATTCATTTCTATTCATTTTCAATTCGAATTCATTTATATTCAATTTCAATTCGAATTCATTTCTATTTAGTTTAATTCGAATTTCAATTCTTTTCGAAATATCAGATTTTGAAATCACTTTCGATATTCATTATAAAATGAATAAAATCGATATAAATATCGTTCACGTCAGAATGGTTTCAATCTAATCAACACGGCTTCATATATTCCTATTTTCAAATATTCTATTTCAAATATTTCTATTTCAAATATTTCTTTTTCAAAACTAGAATGAGGCCCGATCAATTACCATATAATGTTAATTATATGGATTTTCTACAACACATGTATACAATAACAACGATAAATAATCAACCATCATCCAGAGTGCGTTCTACACTGTATAAGCATCAAATATAATTATTTAACGCTTATAACAGCCTTTCAATCAATCGATCGACATACAACTAAACAATCAGGATTAGTGTACGTCAAATATCATCCCAATACCCATGTGGGGTTTCAAATAATCAAACACAGATTTTATTTGTGCAGTTGGGCGATGTGTAAAATTTATCGTCCCAATCAATATCAGTCAAATGTGTGTATATAAACAAATCATCCGATTTGTTTATTTTTATTTCCTTTCATATACACGTTAAAAATTCTATTTTAACTATATAAATATTTTATTTCATTTCACATCACACAATCAACTACACATCAAAATCATACAAACAAGCATACAAGCCGTCCATGGTCTGTGGACGACGGGTGTCGGGTGCTACTAAACACCGTCTGCATCCTAGTATATATTTATAACTAGAAAAATAAAATTAAAGGTGAGAAGTTCTCACCGAGGGTTCCACTCCTCCATAGAAATTTCTGAAATTCAGAACAGTCTATATTTGCCCGTACTTCCAACGTAGCCTTCTCCACGCTGTTCATATTAAAATCACATTTTTAGTATGATGTTCTATATATTAAAAATCATATTTTTAATACTCTACCAATATAAAAATCATATTTTTATTCTTTCTATAATATAAAAATCGAATTTTTATTTCTTTTTCTAGATGATAAAAATCACATTTTTTTTCTCTACATCTTATATATAAAAATTAAATTTTTATATTATAAATTTCTATGTAAATATCTAATCTTTTACTTCGCATTAGAAAAAATCATGTCCTTTTTTCATTTTAAACTATTTATAAAAATCACGCCTTTTTATTTTAAAACAACACCACTTATATTTTCAAAATTCAAAGATATTTTCTTTTTTTAAAATTCAGCTTTTCTTTTACTGCTATATAATTAAAATCTGAAAATAAATTACGATGTTTAATTATATATAAAAAAATGAAACTCACTGTAAATCGAGAAGAGTTCCTGCTACGTTGCCTTCTCCGTCGGTCTTTGTTCTACTTCATGTACACGGCGGATTGAAGAAATATGGAGCTCGCGTCCTAGGATTCGAATTCCCGACCACTCCCTTGCGCTAGAGCCAAATCAGACTGCGCCACATTCAAGTCGTTCGCGCCATCGGCCTGTGCCCTGACTCCGGTCATACTCGACACCCTCCACGCTCTGAAAACCGTCAGCAATCAGAATGGGTTTAGGCGCGATTCTTGATAGCGGAGGGGAGAGAGAAGAGGCGCTGGAGGGGAAGAAGAACGGAGGAGGTGATCGAAGCTGGTGGGGGGGGGGGGGCGACGACAAGCTGAGGTGGTGGGAGCGACGGGCGCGAGATATAAAGGAGGGCGACGGGATTTGTTCAGATCTGAAAGGGGGTACAGAGAAAAGTAAGGGGAGGAGTTATATGCAAGAGGTTTATATTAATTTATTATTATTTTTATTTTATTTTTCTTCTTTAAGTTGACTTTATATTCGAATCCCAAATCAAGCCCAACGACTGTCGCTTCTAGGGTAATGCCCCCATTCCGAACACCGTGGGATATGTCTGGTAAGCCAATTCGACCGTTTCGATAGTTTTTCATTCAATTATTTCTAGCTTCGTAATGACGATACGGTCCTAACAAAACTAATTTCGTCGAATTCTGAGATCGTTTGAAAAATGGCCATTTTCCTGTCGATTAAAATCAACTGAAATTGGTCAAACGCGTTTTCCTTTGCCACGCTCACATATTGAATCGAAAAATTATGAAATTTGAAACCTCGCAATAACTTGACATCGCGGATCTAACAAAAGTGGTTTCGTCGAAATCCGATGTCATTTGAAAAATTCCCATTTTTAAGGGCCTGAATTCCATAGCGACTATTCAGAATTTTCAACTGGACATATATTTTGATTCCCGCTATGAAATTTTGATTTTTTCGGGTTCGTTGGAAAGATATTCTCAATTAGATTCAAATATTTTTGGTTTCACTAATATCCGGTTTATTTTGAATCCTGTACATTCATTTGAATTTTGAAATCGAATTATCGAACTACCGCGCCATTTTCAATTCCTTTATAACTAAAATAAAAAAATTATATTCTAACGACGACGTATATAAGTATATTCGTTCTAATTCTATTCAAAATAATTTTTCGTCGATATTATTTAAAATTATTCATTTTAAATAATCAAAATTCAATAAAATTTGCCAATTTTTTTTTTAAATTGGCCTAGATTTCTGGGTTATTACAATCTCCCCCACTTAAAACTTTTCATCCCCGAAAAGGAACGAAGCCGAAAGTTGTTTCATTAATCAACTCAACTTCCAGTATTTTCACTACGGCTTAAGTTCTTCAACTTTTCAGTTTCTAAGAACTTTTCAAATTTTTCAAAAATTTGGCTAACACTCTAAATTTTCGAAAAATTTCGCCATAACCCCCCCTGCACCGGGAAAATCGCGAAATTGCCATATAGGCCCTCTGATCTCAAAAAGAAAAAGATAAAGCCAAGCGGCTAGCCAATCGGCTCATAAAATCATCATCACCCAAACAAAACAGTAAATTATGGTAAACATGTACCTATTTGTCGGGCAAACAGTTTTATTCTTCTGCTCCAGCCTCTTTGTTATGACCTGTTCAATGTAAGTACAAGTATATGCAAGCAAATGCGACCAAATTTCAATACAATTCACTTTTTGATAAAATTTGGCTAAATGGTTCCACTTTAATTTATCAAACAACACAATCAGCAATCAATTTGTTGATTAGCTTTTCAAATTCATAACTTTGATATATAGTCAAAAATCAGATTTTTGATGCCAAATCACAACAATAAGCCCTATCTAATTTTGGTTCTCACACCAGTCAATTGGAAATATATAGGCATCACACTTTCGAAACTCGAACCCAAACGACTGATGTTGTACAGTCATCAATAGTTTCATCTCCGGGCGACTAGAGTGTGATTTTATATCTACCCAATATAGTAAAACTTCAAATACACGCGGATCAGACGTATACGCAAAATCTTTATATACTGGATAGTCCAAATCAATATAAATAAATATTCAAATACGAATAATTCGATTAAATTATCAAAACAAAACTCGTTTTCATTTTAAAAATATACTCTTCACACTCGTTCTAGGATACTACTGATCCTATCTCAAACGAGTCACTCTCATTGGATATTACTAATCCAATATCTGATGAATTCTTTCGTATGGTTCTAATGTGTCTTGTTCTCTGAGCTTTGTAAACCAAAGCTCTGATACCAACTGTAAAAACCCGTAACTTCCTCGGTGAGGAAAGCGCGGATAGTTCGAGAACAAGCAACAGAAGAACGCAGGCGGAAGAACATTTCATTGCGTATTACAACAATTCCATCAGAATATAAGAATATACAGAGTATAAATAAATATTACACAGAAATATCAGAGATTTAATTTACATTTAAATACATTGCAGCGGAAATAATACAAAACACAACTAGAAGGAGATATACGGATACAAAGCTTTCCGGATATCGTTCCAGCTGTAAACCAGGATCCTGTGAATATAAATCTGCAAAACCAAAACTACTAGCTGCCCATGTCAAAATGAGGGCAACCATAGTTTAGGTTAAAACAATAAACTCCAGGTCTGTCATGGGACTGGTGTGAGAACTAAAACAGTTATTAATCTTTATTTTAAAATTAGATAAATCAAGGGACCACGCCGTATAACACGGAATGGGTTTCCTCCCAAGAATACCAGTGCATATAACAAAAGCGCAATGGTAAATAAAGAAAAATGAAGCTATTATAAGACCCAGGTCCTATCACACAATGCAACGCAAGTCGGGGGATAGGGTTTTCCCTTATAATAGCCAAACATGCTTAGTACGTTTAAAACAAATCATTTGATACTATTATAAGTGCATAGTGTATAAAACAAGTTCAAATCGTAAATATCAATCATAGGCGGCATGGGTACCATATATCATGTCGCCATACTAGGCTCTACAATTAAAACCGCAAAATGTCGTATTGGAAGTTGGGTTATCATTTATGGTATGAACTAAGGCAAAAGATAGTCCTCTACCGATTCGAGATAATCTAGCCCATGTCTCAGGCAAGTACTCAGTCAAGCCTTTGGATCGTCAGGGCCGGTCCACACGAAGTGGATTATAATGCCTGAACAATACGTTTCCCCGCCCTATGGGGCGTAAATAGCCAACGAATGACTCCATCGGCTTCACATAGTCACCGATAAATCTGAGGCGCCTCGCAAACCAACAACGACATAAGTCAAACTTGTCAGGGCGTGTAAAACCAGTATCGCCACTTCTAACTAGAAGGAAACGCATGCCCTCCCTGATGTCCTCTCCTGTTTTTGGTTCATACCGGGTGTGAAACTCGTGAAGTAAACATTACACAAAGCTTCGCCACAAAGGCCGTGCTTCGATCATCAACCACAAGACTTTGCTTTTCAACAGAAGCCTTGATCATTTGCCACTTAGGCATGCCACATAGGCAATTCACTCTATGCGTTTGATATCCATCAGTATATAACCCCTGAGCTCAGAGAAGGGCGTTAAGCAAGAGAATAAATTCTCCGCCTCCAAATAGATATATATTTATTAGAAATCAATCACACAGACAAAAATCCAATGTCAGACACACAGTCCATTTACAAGTTCGTTCTGGGTCTGAACGAAACCGGAGGCACCTAGTACCCCGCATATCCATCGATCTCCAAGTATGTCTAGACGATCACCAACTGTTTCCATCTTCTTGGGTGTACAGCCCAAGCAAGATCATCAGTAATCAACCAAACAACATGAAGACCTCCGGTCTTCAACCACCATCTTCACCTTCGACTTATCGTCGTATCAGTTATTCAGAATGGGATAAACCCGGTCTTTCCGAATAACTCGCGTATATAATAAACAAGTGTTACACAACGCCTCATTCCAATTCATCAGTCACAAACCGTAAATTTACAAGAGAATAATTCCTTAAATATTAACCCCGAAGGCCGAAACCAACATCAGATCAATATCCAGAAAACCATTCTGCTTAGCCAACCTACAACTAGTTTCTAAATTTCACATTCTTAGGGAAAGGTTCCCATTAATATTATCAAAGATAAATTCTTTTAAATTTATTTTTTAATCTTCCTTTTGAATTTCACTTCAAACTAGTCGGGATTAACGAACCTTACCGAAGTAATCATTTGTTTTAATTTCCCAATCCCAACCTATTCATCCCATGATGTAAAACTGGTCATACTTCAACACCACGGTAAATTCAATTACCATTTCACGTCAAAATCTAATTAAAGATTTAACAATCGCCTGGAGCAAAACTGTTGGTACTCCATTCACGATCTTTAACTCCACTTAGTTTTAATCTGTGACTGGGATAAAGAATCAGTGTCATTTAAAACACGGTTCACGATAAACCCCAAAATCACATCACATTTCAATCAGTCCCTAACCGTAATTAGCAAGTGAGCAATTCCCTAAGCATTAACCCCGATGGCCAAAACCAACATTAGATCAATACCCAAGAAACCATTCAACTTAACTAATCTCCAGTTAGTTTCTAGTTTTCTTAACTTTGTTGGGTCTAAGAACAGTATTATTGAAGATACCGTTCACGACAACCCAAAATCACGTTCCATTAATTTTCGGGTTAAAGAACAAGTGTTGTTTAAAACACTGTTCACGATAAACCCAAAAATCAACGCCAATTCAATTCCAATTAATTATTATTTAATTGGTACACTTCATTAAATCTAAATAAAAAGATTTAATCTTTTCTCAACTGGGTTCAAGAACAGTGTTAATAAAGACACCATTCACGACAAACCCAAATCACATTTGACATTAAATACAAGGCTCTGAATAGAAAATATACCGGCTTATATTCAATATCAAATTCTACGACCAACAAATATCGTATTGGAAATAACGATATATATATCTTTCAAATTCCCCTAACAATATCTGTATCATCACAAAATCCAACATCGAAATATTCCGAAGAAAATTTCGATTCAAATCCATTCCAATATAATTATTTGAAATTCTGGTTATTTTCAAAACCATTTCGAATCCAATTTATTTATTTAAAAATAAATATAATTATAATTCTAGTTCAAAACTAGTTCATTTGGATAAAAATCTATTTTTATCTTTTCAAATATGGAGATTTTCAGCCCAATTCTTCCTAAATCATTTCTTATGATTATACACAAATTATTACTATTTTTAATAATTTTATCAAGGCCCGTACAGCCGATTTCCATCAACGGCCATCGAACTGCACTTACATCGACCTTTTTCAAATTTGATTTGGACATAATTCCAAATCCAACCGTTAGATTTCAAATTTCTAATATTCGTTAGAAAGCACTTTTCGTTACGAACCCAACGGTTCTGGTTTTAGGAGAATCCGACGGTCAGATCTCCCGCAATATCCGTTCGAAGTCAGTGGTCGAAATTTGAGAACTGTCGCGGCGCGGCGTGTTCTATTCAGGCCATTATATTATATATATAATATTTATAATATATACTTCTCGATTTCCTTTTAAAACGTATTATATAAATCGTTTTCAAAACGATTTCAACTTCATTTCTAATTCAAATCAAAATTGAATTTTTCCTTATAAATTCGTTTTAAATTCATTTCAAATTGATTTCAATTCAAATTGATTTCTAATTCAATTTTAGTTCGTTTTCAATTCAATTCAATTTCAATTTGAATTCATTTATATTCAATTTCAATTCAAATTCATTTATATTCAATTTCAATTCGAATTCATTTGTATTCAATTTCAATTCGAATTCATATCTATTCAATTTCAATTCGAATACATTTCTATTCATTTTCAATTTGAATTCATTTATATTCAATTTCAATTCGAATTCATTTCTATTCAGTTTAATTCGAAAATAAGTTCTTTTCGAAATATCAGATTTTGAAATCACTTTCGATATCCATTATAAAATGAATAAAATCGATATAAATATCGTTCACGTCAGAATGGCGTCAATCTAATCAACACGGCTTCATATATTCCTATTTTCAAATATTTTATTTCAAATATTTCTATTTCAAATATTTCTTTTTCAAAACTGGAATGAGTCCCAATCAATTACCATATAATGTTAATTATATGGATTTTCTACAACACATGTATACAATAACAACGATAAATAATCAACCATCATCCAGAGTACGTTCTACACTGTACAAGCATCAAATATAAATATTTAACGCTTATAACAGCCTGTCAATCAATCGATCGACATACAACTATACAATCAGGATTAGTGTACGTCAAATATCATCCCAATACCCATGTGGGGTTTCAAACAATCAAACACAGATTTTATTTGTGCAGTTGGGCGATGTGTAAAATTTATCGTCCCAATCAATATCAGTCAAATGTTTATGTATAAACAAATCGTCCGATTTGTTTATTTTTATTTCCTTTCATATACGCGCTAAAAATTCTATTTTAACTATAAAATATTTTTAACTACATAAATATTTTATTTCATTTCACATCACACAATCAACTACACATCAAAATCATACAAACAAGCATACAGGCCGTCCATTTTCCAGTCGATTAAAATCAACTGAAATTGGTCAAACGCGTTTTCCTTTGCCACGCTCACATATTGAATCGAAAAATTATGAAATTTGAAACCTAGCAATAACTCGACATCGCGGATCCAACAAAAGTTGTTTCGTCGAAATCCGATGTCATTTGCAAAATTCCCATTTTTAAGGGCCTGAATTCCATAGCGACTATTCAGTATTTTCAACTGGACATATCTTTTGATTCCCGCTATGAAATTTTGATTTTTTCGGGTTCGTTGGAAAGATATTCTCAATTAGATTTAAATATTTTTGGTTTCACTAAAATCCAGTTTATTTTGAATCCTGTACGTTCATTTGAATTTTGAAATCGAATTATCGAACTACCGCGCCATTTTCAATTCCTTTATAATTAAAATAAAAAATCTATATTCTAACGACGACGTATATAAATATATTCATTCTAATTCTATTCAAAATAATTTTTCGTCGATATTATTTAAAATAATTCATTTTAAATAATCAAAATTCAATAAAATTTGCTAATTTTTTTTTAAATTGGCCCAGATTTCCCGGTTATTACATAGAAGGACGTAATTGCCCCTTTGCTCTTTAGAATTCTTACCCCTTCTTTTTTCTCATTTGGCTTTCTTTCTGATTCTCGTAGTGATTCCTTCAGTTGCGGGTCTTACTTTAGATCAAGACCTCCTCAATTCTTTGATTTCTGTTGACAAAAAAGAAAGGAGCAGAGCGGTGTTGCTTTCAGAGGAGAACCTCCGCAAGTACCAGCTGATTCATCCTACACGATTTCTTAAAAGGACCTTGGTTCAACGCCACGCTGGTGAGTCTTTTGCCATAAAGAAACATCCAATCTCTGATGTGAGTGGTCGACCTTCGTCTTTGATTACTGAAGGGAGTGACTGAAGAGTCGATGAGAACACGGTCGATCTGAGGGTCGATGTGATTTCTGAAACGACCTCCGAAAGTTTTGCTCGCCCTGTTGCTCAGGCGGAAGGTTCCTCAGGGACTTTCGGAGACCTGGGGGATTTGTACTCTGCTAGATATTTGAATCAAGGCGACGTTGTGATGTCTGACCCCGTTGTATCTGACATGGGAAGAACCCGAGGGTCTGCTCAGCTGTAATGACCCGCATTTTCCTCGATATAAAAAATTAATTTATTTAATTATTTAAAAGGTGATTAAAAGTATTTCATGATCGTTGAATTAAATAATGATGAATATTTAATTAAAATAAAAAATTAAATAATATAATTAATTCTGAAATAATCAGAATTGGCTGAAATGGCGATATGGTGTGAACTGGATCATCTATTATATTTAATTCAGTTTAAAATTGAATTAGAGTAACGAATATATTATTTGAATGAAATTTGAACGTATAATTATATTATAATTATAATCGAGCTCGAAATGGCACTGCAGTTCGCGATTTGGCGATTCGAACTTTAAACGAATATACAGAAGCCGTTTTAAATCGGATTTCTGTGAAACAAGAAACGTTAGGAGCTGGTGGAGTATATCTTTCTAGTGGAAGAGAAAAATCGAGATTTCATCGTGTAGATTTTGATTTATGTCCAAATCAAATTTTAGAAAAGTCGCTGTGGAATTCCTTTATAATTTATAACGATATATAAGAGGAATTTCATTATAAATCGAATATCGATTAAATCGGGATTTGAAATATCAAGCTAGAAATTCATATAAGAATATTCTAGAGCTGTATGATATTCTGTTGTGAATATATACGATAATATTTATTTTTAAATATTAAATTTAATTATATTTAAATATATTTATATTTAAATAGGCTATTTAGAGCTTTAAAAATAGCCACTTTTCGGAATTCAACGAAACTAATTTTGTTGGATCCGCAATGTCAAATAGTTGTCAGATTTCCAGTTTCGTGATTTTTAGAGTCACTGTGTGGCCGTACGGATTTTTAGAGTGAAAAACAGTCAGTATTTTGACAGTTAAAAATAAGCTGTGTGAGCAAGCGGAGTCGGAAGTCGACGAAACCAGTTTCGTTGGTACCGTAATGTCGAACTCTACCAGTATGTCCAGTTTCGTGATTTTTGGGTATCGTATGTGACCATACGAATTTTTAGAAAACAAAAATAGATAATAAAACTAAAATATCTAGATATTTGTGTTCATTATAAATACCCCTATCCTAAGCCTTAAAACCTAATTTCATTTCCTCTTAAAGTCAAGAGAAAACAAGCCGTCTCTTTTCTTTCTTCCAACGTAGAAAAATCCTCTTCAAAATCAAAACAAAAATCAAATTAATTCCGTTAAATCTTGAAACATATATGTATGGGCTCGAGGAAGCATGCTCTACAGCTTGGTACTCATTTTGTGCAACTCGCACCATTTCTGGGGGTCCGGAAATAAACGCAGCGGAAGCTATAGGAGTATTTAGGGGATAATGGGTTGATTGAATATCGGATTTTGATTCGGGGAGCGAAAAGAAGTGGGTTTACAGAGTTTGATGGGGTGCGATACCTTATCGAGGGTTATGTGTTCACTGTCGATGGCCGTAAGGCACCAGGTCTCGACGAGTTCATCGCTGGGTGGTGAGATGACCAGGGTTTGCGATGGTGAAGAGAACAGTGAAGGTCCTGTGCAGTTTCAAGGAGTCTAGGAGGAGAGAAGGGGATTGAATGATTCGTTAATGGGTTTTTCTAGTCCTAGAGTTCGCGAATTGAGCTAAGGTCAGATCCTTTGTGGCTGGCGCGAGCTTTAAAGTTTGGGTAGGGTTTGATAGAGAAATCGAAATGGAGTATTACTATGAATTTAGTTTGATTTATGGTGGAGCAGAAGTGTGGTAACCGATGGAAGAAGGCCGGCGTTGGCCATTCATGTTTACTGGAGTCACGATAATCTAATTTGGGGAAGAAGCATCTCATAGAGGGCGGGCCTTGTACGGGAGTTGGGCTGGGTAGTGAGAGTGAGGCCCAATAACGTATTTATTTGTATTAAACTATGTAAATATACCTTATAACTTGTATAGTTAATATCTATTCCATATAAAATCAGAATCACGAATTGTAAGTTGAATTGGGACCGTATAGACGAGAGCTTCACAATGAAGCTGACTGGAAGTGGATTGGGGCTCGTATGAATTTATGGCGGAATAAACTGTTTGATTCAAATCAAATAACAGTTTATCGTTCTTTAACGATGAACTGCCAATGTGAGTAAAATTCACCAACTCTGAACAGTTATATTTTTATAACGTACTTTTAGAACTGTTAGATATTGATTGACTGTTGTGTGTAGATTGATTGATTGAACTGCTATTGAAATTATATATATATATATACCATTGAATATTGATGTAGCTTATCAGAACATTTCATACTGAAATGAAGTTGATGTTAATTATATGGTTTGACATTTGTGATGCAGGGGAACAGGTTGGAGGAATCCGACGGGATTCCTCAACATTAAATTTACCGTTTTCATATATTGTGATATATGTTGTGCTATAAAATCGGTTGTTGATTTTGTATTTTTGAATGATATTGATCATTTGTGATACGACATATTAAACCACATAAGTAATACTGGAATATAGAAAGAGAAATTTTCAAAGAGTTATTGAAAATGAATTATTTATAAATCGAAGGATTTTATAAAGGAAATATATGTTAGAAATCAAATCGAATTGAAAGAAAATATTCGTTAGAAAACAAATAGGATTAAAAAGGAATATTTATTTAGAAAATAAATATAATTAAAAAGGAAAATATTTATAACAGAATGGGATGTTATAAAAAGGAAATCATTTATAAAGTGAAGAACCGTTACTAAAAGTAAATATCTATAAATGGATAAATGTTTTTAAAAGGAGTTAATCAAATATAAGTTACTTGAATTAGAGTTAATCAGTTAGAATTTACCAGTTAGAGTTAATCAGTTAGAGTAAACCAGTTAGAGTTAAACAAATAGAGTCAATCGAATAGAGTTAATCGAACAGAGATTAAGAAATGGAGTTAAACAAAAATTAGAAACTGACTAAAGATTAGTAAGTAGAATAGTTTTCTGAGTATCGATCTGATGTTGGTTTCGGCCTTCGGGGTTTATACTTAGAGAATTGTTCTCTTACTAGTTTACAGTTAGGGACTGATAGTTGTGGAAGAATAGTGAAACGTGAATGAGTAATGGAAATGTTTTCTAACGTTAAATAACGTATATTTTCTAATCATAGAAAATAAGGAAATATGAATATATATATATATATATATATTGGATGATTTGATCGATAATTCCATTTGGAAATAAGATGGTTGTGTGAACACCGACATGTTTTCATTTGATAGTTAAATCACAGACTATCAAAGTTTTGACCATTTTAACGTTGTTAATATGGAGAGACCGGTTGGATTCTTATCTAAAGAACCACTCTGTATTGGCATAAGCGTTGCGAATATGCCAAAGAAAATTGAAGACGGAGTAAAGTACAAGGGCTATTGTATAAATCTTAGATAACAGTGGACTAAGATGGATGTAATGAATAGTGCCTTCGGTTTCGTTCAGTCCCAGAACGAACGTAAATGGACGAATGTCTGACAATGTATTTCCAATGATCGAATGGGTTGGTCTGTATAAATATATATGGTTGCAACGGATTTATTCCCTTAGCATAACATCCAAAATATTTGTGTAAACCAATTAATGATTAACGGATTTGATAATGTGGCATTCAAATAAATCATGTTATCAATGAATGGAAAGTAATCGTAACCTCTGGCCTCAACAACCGGTAAATGACAAAAATCGGGCAGGCAGCATGGCTAAGTCGGTCGCTCTGAAGTAGGGTGTATAATCACCTATCTAGAGAATATTCATTTGCTTCTTTAATCTATCAATGCTGTCCCATATATATATATATATATATATATATATACGGGAACAGTTGCTGATCCCAACCGTTGGTGATGTACATTCGATACACTCAAGCGAAATGAGTGGTTGGTCATGTGTGGCTGAGTTGCAAGATGTTCTTGTTGAACTCCAGTGTATCGTTCCTAGAGTACACTGATCGGAAGGTGGTTCCATACCTTGTCATAGTTGGAAACCCATTACCCAATACGTGCTTGCGGTTTTGATTGTATACTATATATGTAGAACGTGAGATGAAAGCGTTTCTGCTAGACGATTAATATATTGTGGTTGATAGACATTATTATAATATCAAAAGGTTTTTTTGATATAAAGATATTTTGGATTCTCATAAGGGAAAAAACCGTTCTGTTATACGGCGTGGTCTTATGAGATATCGTTTAATTGTTCAAACTGTTTAAAACTGTTTTACTCACACCAGTTCCATGACTGACCCGGAGTTTATTTTGTTTTGTTTTCCCTAAACTCTTGGGTGCCTAATTTTGTATGGGCAGTCAAGTAGTCAGGATTTCACAGATGCATTTGGAGAGCTTGGAGTAGGAGGCTTCAGGATTATATAGCTATTGTTTATTTCCGCTATGTTGTAAGTGTTGTACTCTGAAATGTTATTGTATACATATACTGTTTGTATTTCAAAAGTTATGTTATATTTTATTCGTTCTGCTGTGAGGTTCGTGTTTACTCTAATGATGATCTTCTTCTTCTTCTTCTATTCTATAAGTTTCTATCTTATCTATTCCCACCCCCTAACTTCTTTCATTAACCATTCGGTTATTTTCGATCCTTGGATGTCCGATATGGGTTGTATATCGGATAACCAAGATCGTCAAAATCCGTGTCGTTACAGTTGGTATCAAAGCTTAAGGTTAAGTGAATTACCTTGACTCTATGGCGTAGTAGAGATGGGGTTAGTAATAACCTAGATTGAGTTTGAGTGTATATATACGAGTGAACGTATTTGTTATTTGATATAAAAATTTGTTTATATCGTGGAGCCTTATTTGTTGAGTGGCTTATAAATTCTGGTCGATAGTGGGGCACCACAATATCGATAGGGGTTTCTAAACACTCGAATACGATGAACCAACATGATATGTTTTGAAATTAACATAGTATAATTGGTTGTATTGGTTGTTAGTAAAATAAAATGAGACTATAAAAAGGTGAAATGGTTATAAATAACCAATCAGGATTCATATAAGTAAAGTATATGAAATAAGACGAAGTAAATCTGAATTTAAAACAGAATTTGGAATTAAAATAAGGAAATTTGAAGTTCCTGGGAGATTTTGAAAATGTTTTTCAATTTTAAATAGATATAGTATTGAACTCACCTTGATGACTGGAAAATAATTTCGAGGATGGATCGATACATCGTCGGTGTGATTTTCGAGTTTCTAAGTGGCGGATTACTACCAAAGGTTTTGTTTTCAAAGTGTTTTGAGGAAACAAGTTGTTTAGAAATTCAAAGGTTTTGAATTAGTTTTATGATTTAAAATTTGATTTGAAATAAACCCAGGAATTTAAATTCTGGAATTAAGATTTAACTTATGAAGGTAAACAGATTAAAATAGTGAAAGTGGATAAATAAAATTGAATTTAACTTAGACAAAGTTAAATACAGTCTCGAATGGAATTGGGTTGATAAGTTAAGAATTGATACTGGAATTTGAATAGAATTCGACTTAGGTAAAGCGAATGGTTGTGTTGGAAATAAAAGCAATCTGAGTTTGATTGAAATGGTACTGGTATGTGCTGAATTGGTAACAGATGGTAAGGATATAATGATATGCCCGACAAAAAGGTACAAGTTTATTCTATATATGAGTTTGGGATTACGAGCCGATTTGGCAAACCGCTTGGCTGCTTGATTTTCTTTTGGGTTGGAAAAGGCCTAGAGAGGCGAGTTGTGGTTTGTCATATCGACCAATACAAAGGAGGTTATGGCGAAATTTTCCTGAAATTAAAGGCTTTAGAAAATTTTCAGAATTTTTGAATATTTTAGTTAGTCGGAAGGAATAAATATTTTAGTCGATATTAATTGGTTCGGGGAAACAGGAGATAAGAGGTAAACAGATAAATTTTTACCCAATAGATAGGGTCGTCCTTTGCCTTAGCAATTTTGAGGACAAAATTATTTTAAGTGGGGAAGAATGTAATGACCCGCATTTTCCTCGATATAAAAAAATAATTTATTTAATTATTTAAAAGGTGATTAAAAGTATTTCATGATCGTTGAATTAAATAATGGTGAATATTTAATTAAAATAATAAATTAAATAATATATTTAATTCTGAAATAATCAGAATTGGCTGAAATGGCGATATGGTGTGAACTAGATCATGTGTGATATTTAATTCAGTTTAAAATTGAATAAGAATAACGAATGTATTATTTGAACTAATTCTGAACGCATAATTATATTATAATTATAATCGAGCTCGAAATGGCGCTGCAGTTCGCGATTTGGCGATTCAAACTTTAAACGAATATATAGAAGCTGTTTTAAATCGGATTTCTGTGAAACAAGATACGTTAGGAGCTGGTGGAGTATATCTTTTGTAACGACCCAGAAAATCTGAACCAATTTAAAATTTTTAAATTGGCTAAAATAATGGATTTTAAATATTTAAAATAAATATTTTAAATAAAGGCGATGAAAACTGAGTTTGAATCGATGATTGAAAACGAATATAATTAATTATAATTATAAACAAGGCCTGAAATGGCGTGGCAATTTCAAAAATTGAATTCAAACTTTGTCGGACTATACCGGGTGCAAAACAATCCGGATTTTAGTGAAACCAAAAATATTTAAATCTGTTAGTGAATATCTTTCTAATGAATCCGACCAATCGAAATTTGATAGCGGGAATCAAAAGATATGTCCAGTTGAAAATTCTGAATAGTCGCTATGGAATTCAGGCCCTTAAAAATGGACATTTTGCAAATGACCTCGGATTTCGACGAAACCACTTTTGTTGGATCTGCAGTGTCAAGTTATTATTAGGTTTCAAATTTCATAATTTTTCGAATCAATATGTGAGCGTGGCAAAAGAAAACGCGTTTGACCAGTTTCAGTTGATTTTAATCGACTGGGAATTGGCCATTTTTCAAACGGTCTCAGAATTCGACGAAACTAGTTTTGTTAGGACCGTATCGTCAATACGAAGCTAGAAAATATTTTTCTGGAATTTTTAGTGTTAGTATGTGACCCCGGTAATTTGAAATGTACGTTTAAAATTCAATATAGTGATTTAAATGTAAATTTAACGGAAACTGATTGTAACGATCAAATCAGCTTGCGATACATATCCCATTGTGTTCGGAATGGGGGTGAAACGCTATGGACGACAGTCGTTGGGCTCGATTTGAGATTCGTATGCAAAAGTCAACTTTTTTTTTTGAAAATAAAATAATTAAATAAAAAAAAACCTTTCTTCCCTTAAACTCCTCCAGCCCCCCCCCCCCCCCCCCCCGATCCATTTCAAAGCAGACCCGATTAGAAAAAAAAAAGGCGCTCGATCCCCTTCAGGAATCGCCGACGCCCATCGCGGCGGCGCCACCACCCACGAGCCCACCACCCCGTTCGCTCCTCCCTCCTCCATTCAATTCTCTACCTCCGAACCCGATACCCCAATGCCCCCTTAAGACGGAAACCGCCCTCCTCCACAAGCCCCGCCACCACCAGCGCCTGAGCACCCGCGACCCCCCTTCCTCGATCCGTGAACCCGAAGCACCCCCCCTCTTCAGGCGACAACAAAGGTGAGTGTTGTTATTTTATTTTTATTTTTAATTATGAGGATACTGATTTTAAAAAAGGATTTAAAACTGATTTTTAAAGATTTAATACTGATTTTTTTAAAAAAGATTTAAAACTGTTTTTTTAGAAAAGATTTAATTCTGATTTTTGAAAAAGGTTTAAAACTGAATTGATTTTAAACTTTAAAAAGAACAACTGATTTTATTTTAAACTTTAAAAAGAAAAAGGTTTAAACTTTAAAAAGAAAAAGGTTTAAACTTTAAAAAGAAAAAGGTTTAAACTTTAAAAAGAAAAAGATTTGAACTTTAAATAGAAAAACATTTGAACTTTAAATAGAAAAAGATTTGAACTTTAAATAGAAAAAGATTTGAACTTGGATAGAAAAGATCATATTTTTAAAATAGAAAAGACGGAATTTTTATTAAGTAGAAGAAGTAAGATATGATCTTTATATTTTTAAAGTAATAAAAATGTAATTTTTACATCATAGGAATATTAAAAATATAATCTTTATTTTAGAAAAGGCGGAATCTATATTTTTGAAATTCGATTTTTATATATTGAATAGCGAAGTCAAGAATTCGATTTTTATATATTGAATAGCATAATAAAAATTCGAGTTTTATATATTGAATAACATAGTAAAAATTCGATTTTTACATATGTAGAGAATACAGGCAACGAAAGCGACAAAAGGCGAGACTGGCGAAGATTTCTATAAAGGAAGAGTCGCGGCGTTTGGTTAGCTAATTGGTGAGAATTTCTCACTCTTCAATTTCTTTTTCTAGCCATATATATATGTGTGAAATAAAAGTGAATTTGCTATATATAAATATATATATATATATATACACGCCCCTCGTCCACAAACCATGGACGATATTTATTGGTTGAAATTGTTGTGAAAATTGATTGATAGCGAATGGTTGTTTGGGATTGTTTGTGGTTGATATTGATTTGATTGTGGTTGAAAAATACCCGTTTGTGGTTGAGAAATATTTGGTTGAAACCACATAGGATTAGTTTTGTGGAAATGAAATAAATATATACATGCCGCCTGCGTGCGAATTAGATGCATGATCCCCATTGTCAAAAACCGCGAGGTTTTAAGGTAGAGCGAGGAGCCGTACTAGGGACGGTCCCGGTTTTAACTACCCTGCCGTTATGCTGCCGAAATTTTGAATAATATTCGTATGTTTGAATTATTTTCATCTGCTTAAACTATATTTATTCCTTGTATAGAAAACATTCATGTGTTGAATTGATATTCATTCATTGATTAGAAATTCATGTGTTGAATGGTATTCATATTTTGAAATAAATTGTTTGATAATAAAAATCACATTTTTATCTATATATAGAAACTATAGAAAACATTCATGTGTTGAATTGATATTCATTCGTTGATTAGAAATTCATGTGTTGAATGGTATTCATATTTTGAAATAAATTGTTTGATAATAAAAATCACATTTTTATCTATATATAGAAACTATAGAAAACATTCATGTGTTGAATTGATATTCATTCGTTGATTAGAAATTCATGTGTTGAATGGTATTCATATTTTGAAATAAATTGTTTGATAATAAAAATCACATTTTTATCTATATATAGAAACTATAGAAAACATTCATGTGTTGAATTGATATTCATTCGTTGATTAGAAATTCATGTGTTGAATGGTATTCATATTTTGAAATAAATTGTTTGATAATAAAAATCACCTTTTATCTATATATATAAAATCCTATTTTTGTCACCTATATGAACTATATAGAAAAATAGTGTTTTGAAATGAATTGTTTTACAATAAAAATCACATTTTTATTGTATGCATAAACCGTTGAAATGTGAAGTGTTAAAAATAGCCACTTGTTCAAAATAAACATATGCGAGTTGAAATATTCATTAATTAGCTAATGAAATGATTTGCACCTATTTATGTAACATTAGAATGAATGGTGTTTTTAAACCAAATAGAAATCAAATATGAAGTTGAATAGAAAATGATAAATGATAAGAACTGTATATATATGTACATGCATATTCATTGAACAGGTTGTAGCAAAGGGGCTAGAGAAGAGGAATAAAATTTTGTGCCCGACAAATAGGTACACATTTACTGTTTTGTTTGGGTGATGATTTTATGAGCCTGTTGGCTAGCCGCTTGGCTTTTTCTTTTTCTTTTTGAGATTAGAAGGACCGGGAAAGCTATTTGTGATTTCCCGATGCTCCCGGTGCAGGGGAGGTTATGGCGAAATTTTCCAAAATTTTAAGGCGTTAGTGAAATATTTGAAGTGAAAACGATATTGAAATCATTGAATGAACTATATTTATATAAATATATAAATATAAATAAAATTAAAACGAAACGAGGCCGTGCAGTTCGTGTTTTGAAACCGTGTTTTCAAATAACTAGTACGGGAAATCCGACCATTGGAATTTCCCGAAACCTCAACCGTCGGGTTCGCCTTGGAAATATCTTCCCAACGGCACCAACCTTGTAAAAATCCAACGGTTGGATTGTGTGGAATGTTTAATTCAAATCTGAAGAAAAACAGCGCCAGAAGCGATTATATTTATATATATATAAATATAATTATATATTAAATCGAATAACGACGCTGCAGTTCGTATTTTGAAATCGAAAATTCAAACGATTGTACCGGGAGATCCGACCGTCGGATTTTCCCGAAACTGGAACCGTTGGATTCGTTTTGAAAAGACCTTTCTAATGATGTAAATTTTGTGAAGATCTAACGGTTAGATTTTCAGATATGTGTAAATCAAATCTGAAGAAAAACAGCGCCACGGCCGCTTTATGGCCCGAAGCGTCGTTTTGAATAAATTAGTTATTTTAAAATAAATAAAAATAGCAATAAATAGTTATAAAATTTCATAAGCGATATGGAATGGAAATAAACTGAATTTGCTCGATTTATGTTGTATTTGATGGTTGAATGTGTTTGGTGTGAAAATTACATTAAATAACAAGATGGTGTTGTCAAATAATTTAACCATTGAAATAAATTGATTTAAAATTCTAAATACGTGAATTATTTGAAAAGGCCGAGTTAATACTCATTTCAAATAATTGACCAACGATTGAAATTCGAAGATGAAGACGATGGTCGAAGACCGGAGATCTTCACCTCGTTTGGATGGTAACCGAGGTCCTGATTAAGAGGCATCCCGAAATATGGATAATGAGTGGTGATCGTCCAGACGTACGTGGTGATCGAAGGGTTTGCGAGGTATTTAGTGCCTCCGGATTCGTTCAGACCCAGAACGGACTTGTAAATGGACTGTGTGTCTGACATTGGAGTTTATTCTGTGTTGATTGATTTCTGTTAAATATACATCTGTTTGGCGGTGGAGAATTTATTCTTTTGCTTAACGCCCTTCTTTGAGACGCACGAGCTCAGAGGTTGTATATTGATGGACATCAGTCGCATGGCATGAACTGCCTGTGTGGCATGCTAAGATGCAGTGATCAGGGCTTCTGTTGAAAAGCAAAGTCTTGTGGTGATGATCAAAGCACCGCCAGTGTGGCGTAGCTTTGTGTATAACGTAGAATCGCGAGCCTCACACCCCAGTATGAACCAGAAACGGGAGAGGACATCAGGGAGGGCCTGCGTTTCTTTCTAGCTAGGGTGGTGTCAGTGACCTACCAGCCCTGACGTTTATATACTTTTCACCTATGTGGTTGTTGCTGTTGCGAGGCGCCTCGGTTTGATCGGACGATCCGGGTCCGATGGAGTCATTCGTTGGCTCATTTACGCCCCAAAGGGCGGGGAGACGTAGTGTTCAGGCATAACAATCCACATCGGTGGACCGGCCCTGGCGATCCAAGGGGCAGTTGCGGCTGTTCCTGAGACACGGGCTAGAGCGTCTCGAATTCGGTAAGGACTATCTTTTGCCTTGGTTCATGACGGAAATCAAATTTCCAAATACGTGACTGTGCAGTTTTGATTGTATAGATATTTGGCGACATAGTGGCATGGGACGCTCATGTCGTCTACGATTGATAGTTATGATTTGAAATTGTTTTCGAAACATATAAACACTATCAATAATATCAAATGCCTTTGTTTTATTCGTATCAAGCATATTTTGGCCGTTATAAGGTAAAACTCTATCCTCCGGTTTGCGTTGCATTGTGTGATGGGAACTGATACTTATAACGGCTTCATTTTTATAAAAAGCATAGCGATGTTTAAAAGAAAGATTTGTTTTAAAAGCACTGGCAATCCAATGGAGTAAACCCGTTCCACGAAAGTGGCGTGGTCCTGTGATTAGCCCATTTATATATCTGTTGAGTGGATTTCTCATACCAGTGCCATGACTGACTCGTAGTTTGTTTCACTCTCAAACTCGGGTGCCCCTTTTTCCACATGGGCAGCCTTGTATTCAGGTTTAGCTGGTTCTTTCTAGATAGCTGGAGCTGAAGATGGATTCTATCATTTATTTCTTTTTATGCTGTTCAGCTCCTATTGTACATATTTTGTTTATTTCCGCTGTAGACATTTATGTATAACTGAACTGTATTTGTACTAAGTAAGATCCTGTATACTGTGTAACTCTGATGATTACTTTTATCCAGTATATTCTATTGTTCATTACCTGGTGTATTTATTTAATTTTGTTCTGCTATTATCTGTTTCTGTGTTATATTCCAAAGATAACCCTTGTTTCCGTGAGAACGGGATTTTGGGTCGTCTCATCTTTCTAGTGGAAGAGAAAAATCGAGATTTCATCGTGTAGATTTTGATTTATGTCCAAATCGAATTTTAGAAAAGTCGCTGTGGAATTCCTTTATAATTTATAACGATATATAAAAGGAATTTCATTATAAATCGAATATCGATTAAATCGGGATTTGAAATATCAAGCTAGAAATTCATATAGGAATATTCTAGAGCTGTATGATATTCTGTTGTGAATATATATGTAATGACCCGGGATTTCGGCCAACTAGTTTTAAATATTTAATATGGTTTTAAATATTTAGTTGACAATATAAATTTATATTTATATTGAGTATAGTCGAAATACATTTTTTCGAATATTTATAATTATAGAAATACGAGAAATTAGAATTAATCGTTTAGAGTTAGAATAAATCGATTAGAGTTAACCAGTTAATCAATCGAGGAAATTAAATTGTTTTGAAATTAATTTATATCGATTTAAATTATATCTTCCACAGACAATCGAGTTGAACTTAGTGACCTATCCCAATGGGTTCAGAATAGGGGTATTACCCTAAGATTGACAGTTGTTGGATTCAGAAAGGAGTTCAAGACCATGGAGTATTTTAATTTAAAGGATACGGGTTTAAAAACAAATTTAAAATAAAATAAAGCCTTTAGTTGTATGGGCCGAAACAAAGCAACAAGGATGTCGTTGCTGTTCCTTTCAAAACCGCAGAAGCAAAATAAATGTGGCCTCTCTACCCTTCACGACCATTCAAAATATAATGCCCATTACCCCTTTAAAATCGCACCTCCATTTCAAAGCTTCAGATTAGAAAAAAAAAAGAATGAGAATCGAATTCGAATTCGTTTTCAACTTCATCACCGAGGCAAGGTTTATGAGCGACGAGCGAAGCCATGGCACTGCAACAATAAAACGTTCGAGCTAGGGCATGGGTGCGTCGGAGTTAGGGCAAATCGAGGTTCATCAGAGTGGCGGTTTCAAGCAGGAATTTGGGATCTGGTATGGATTCTGAACTTGCGCGATTTTTCCTTGTTGAAGATCTGAGTGCGGTTGGGGATTTTTGAAGGCCAGTCAGTGGATGTTAATCGACGTGTTGGCTGTTAATAGAAAGAGCACGGTCTGAACAGTCTTTAGTGGGGATGCCGGAGCTCTGGACAACGGTATTGAGTAGCTTGGTTGTTGGTTGGGATGTCTACAAAGGGTCGACAGGGTCTGAGGATAAAGAAGTGCTGTAAAGGAAAGGTAGTGTGGCTATGACTATGTATTACTGGGAGGTGATGCGACAGTCTGAACGAGGGGTCTGGAGCTGAAATGGTGGCATTGCAGCGGAGGTTGAGGCTGTCGGACATTGGTTCGATGTTGATGATGAAGTGACCATGAAGTGTTCGAGAAAATGTCACAAAGAGAAGGAGCATTATTTTGAGGTTGATTCGAAGATGTACCTCGTAGTGATCGGGTTTGAAAAGCGATAAGGTAATTCGAAAGTTATATATATATTTTTTTTCTCATAGAATAATGTAGTAGCTAATTTAAAATCAAATATTAGCTTATCGTTAACTAAAAATAAATATATCATAGGTACTAAGTAGATTCATCTCGAGTGGTAGCCGCGACAATATGGGATTTTAACGGAATATTCTGCAAATAAAATATCATGTGAGTAAACCTCACTCACCATTTAATTAGAATTATTTCTAGTTGTTAAAAATAATTGCTATGCTTGTTTGAATATTGTTTGGTTGATTTAAAATATATATTAGTTATTTAGGACTATTATATATATATATTGGGTTGATGATTGGTTGGATTCCCGCAGTTTCATTAGCGGATGCCCGCGGTACCATAGCGGATGATTACCCTATACGCCCCACGCTATGATTAGTGGATGACCTTCTATACCGCGATATCCTGCCTCGAAGCAGGATGGGTATTATTTATGTGCTAACATCTGTGGATGCAGGAAAACAGGTTGGAGGAATCCAACTGGATTCCTCAAAAATATATTATCTGTTTGTTGTTTGTTTGATTTCATATATATTCCTATATGATTTGTTAAAAATCAAGTAATTGAAAATTGGTTGATCTGATTGTTGAAAATACCACTAGAGCTTGAATTTTGATTTATAAAAATATCGAAAAGGGTATTTGAAATTTAAAAGGGGAATTCTATTTTTATAAGTAGAATTTGAATTTTAAATGAACTATAGAAAACATTAACTTGTTTTGAATATATATGAACGAGTATTGAATTTATAAAGTTGTTTATAAATGAAAATATGGGATTTGAATTGAATTTATAAAGTTGTTTATAAATGAAAATATGGGATTTGAATCGAATTTATAAAGTTGTTTATAAATGAAAATATGGGATTTGAATCGAATTTATAAAGTTGTTTATAAATGAAAATATGGGGTTGAATTGAAGTTATAAACGTTGTTTATAAATAATGCCGAGAATTCAAATGGACTTTGAATATAAGGAATTGAAATAGAGATTTGAATAATCGAATTCAAATGGAGTTTAACTATAGAATTTGAATATAGTATTTCAATTGGAATTTGAATATAGAAATTCAAATGGACTTTAAATTATAGATTTGAATATAGAAATTCAAATGGACTTTAACTATAGATTTGAATATAGAAATTCAAATGGACTTTAAACTATAGATTTGAATATAGAATTCAAATGTACTTTAAACTATAGAATTTGAAAACAGAATTCAAATGAAGTTTAAATCAAAAGAATTCAAATAGAATTGAATTGGAATTTGAATAGAGAAGTCGATAAGGGAACGAGAGTATAGTATAATTAGAATGTGTAATATGCAAGTTAAAAATATATTTGAACATGTCATGTTCAAATATGACGGTGAAATAGACTGAGAAGTTAATTAACAGATTTAATTAACAAATTGAGTTAAAACGATTGGTATAGTTAAAATAGATTAGACAGGTATAGATACAGGAGACAGGTATGGAATAAAGTATAGAAGTGAAATAAATAGAATGCCCGACAAAAAGGTACGTATTTAATTTCCATATGAGATTTTATGCGCCGTATCGGCTAGCCGCTTGGCTTTTTCTTTTTCTTTTTTGAGATGAGAAGGACCGGGAAAGCTATTTGAAATTTCCCGATGCTCCCGGTACAAAGGAGGTTATGGCGAATTTTTCCGGGAATTTAAGGAGATAGAATATTTTTAAGATAATTTGATAGTTAGAAATTAACATATCAAAATATATAGAAGTCGATAAGAAAACGAACTTAGAAATAGAATAGTATAATCAAAAAGGAAGTATAAGAATAAAATCTAGTAAGAATAGAAAGAGAAAATGTATATGTGTTTGAAGGTGAATAATCAGTTGTATGGTATTGATTATTCGAGTAAGTAGTCTTGTCTGTTTTGACGTTAAATGTTATTCAGTCAAGGTCTGAGAGGTAATTTTACCCCAACTTGGTTGATTTCATGATATACCGATAAGCAGCAAGATTCAGGCTCGAAGATCAATGTGGAATAAGAATTAGTTAAATACTGTATTTGGGTTGTCGTAACGATGTTTTACACAACATCTGTTTTAACCCAAATATGTGCAAAGCTTGGAAATAGAATAATGAATATTTCTAAAGCTAGAAATTTAAGGAAGGCGATATATGGAAATGTTTTCCAAATAACGTATAAGGCCAATATGGTTATTGAAAATATTTGGTTAACAAATATTGATAAAGAAATAGAGAAGTGATTTAATTAATGGAATATTAATTAAAGGCTCAGTGATTGTTGGATGTTTGGTTGAACACTTGTTTTATTCGATAGTTAAATCATCGACTATCGAAACACTTGTTTTTATTCGATAGTTAAATCACAGACTATCGAAGTTTTGGCCATCGTTGTCAATATGGAGAGACCGGTTGGATTATTATCCGAAGAACCACTCCGTATTGGCAGTAGCGTACGAATCAGATTATATAAAGATAATCGAAGACGGAGTAGAGTACAAGGACTTTTTCTATTAATAGAAATAGTACCTTCGGTTCATCCTGTTCCTGGGTGACTTGTATGGATGAATGTCTGACAGAGTATTTCCAGAAAGGTCACGTACATTGATTTCTTCAACTGTACCAAGAGTGGAAGCGGAGGAGGAAACTTCTTTTAGCTGACACGTAATGTACTGTTGTAGACGTCAATTAGTGATTTTCGATGGATCCGACGATGTGACATTCGAAGTGAATATGGCGTGATGATAAAGCGTAGCTTCTAGCCTCATCAACCGGTAAATGACAGAAATCGGGCAGGCAACATGGCTATGTAGGTCGCACCTATTAGGGTGTATAATCACCTGATCTAGAGTTTCATTTACTTCTAAAAATCTATTGTCGATGCTGACCCATTCGGGAAACGGTTGCTGATCCCAATCGTTGGTGATATACATTCGATACACTCAAGCGAAATGAGTGGTCGGTCATGTGTGGCTGAGTTGCAAGATGTTCTTGTTGAACTTGGTGTATTCTCCTCTAGAGATATACCAGCGGAAGGTGGTCCCATACCTTGTCATAGTTGGAAATCCATTACCCAATACGTGCTTGCGGTTTTGATTGTATATTATATATGTGGAACGTGAGATGCAAACGTTCCACTAGATTGTTATCTACTTGATTTAGACATTATTATAATATCAAAAGAGTTTTGATATAAAGATAAATCAAGTGTTTGGATTCTCATAAGGGAAAAACCTGTTCCGTGTTATACGGCGTGGTCTTATGAGATATCATTTAGTTTTTTTGAAACTGTTTTAAACTGTTTACTCATACCAGTCCCATGACTGACCCGGAGTTTACTTTGTTGTTTTCCCTAAACTCTTGGGTGCCTAAATTTGTGCGGGCAGTCAAGTAGTCGGGAATTTACAGATATACTGGAAGAGCTTGGAGCAGGAGGCTTCAGGATCATATAGCTATAGTTATTTCTGCTGTGTTGTAAATATTGATGTATATTCAAGTACAGATGTATATTTCAAGTTATGTTATATATATTATATGTTATTCGTTCCGCTGTGAGATTCGTGTTACTCTGATGTTGTGTTCTTCTTCTTCTTCTTCTTCTTCTATTCTAAGTTTCTATCTTATCTATCCTCACCTTCTAACTTCTTTCTATTAATGGTTCGAATTTCCGTGATATTTGGGGTTGGACTTGTGTTTTTGGTCAGCTCAAATTCTACCGGATTTTCGGGTCATTACAGTTGGTATCAGAGCTTAGGTTGAGCGAATACCTAGGATGTGTGGAAATGTGCTCCTTGGAGATAGGATCAGTAGTATCCTAGAATGAGTTGAGCGTATATATATATACGAGAGAGCGTATTTGTTATTTGATATAAAAACTGTTTTATATTGTGTTGACTAGTCTGTTGAGTGGATTATAAATTTTGGTCGAATCGTGGGACGCCACGATGTCGATAGGAGTTTATAAACACTTGAACAGAAGATTGGACACGATATTGTTTTCAAATAGTTAAGTTGATTGTTAGGATTATAATCGAATTAGATTATAAAACAAAAATAGTTATATATATAACCAAAGGAATTTGTATATGAAATCAAATATACAAATGAGATAAATTGAAATTGAATTCCAACCAGAATTCAGAATTTAAAATCCTGGGAGTTTGGAAAATATTTTTTTTCTAAATGGAGTTTGAAAGAAATAAAGCACTGAACTCATTCAGTAGCTGGGAAATAATTCTGATGATGGTCGCAACATCACCAGTGTTCATTTTCGAGTTTCCAAGTGACGAATTGCTGCCTTAGAGAAATTTTGATGGAAATTTGTTTGAAAGAAACAAGTTGTTTGAAAATTCAAATGTTTTGAATTCGAGATAGATATAAATATATGCATATATTTATATAACTTCAAAGGGAATTTTGAAATGGGAATTGCAATATAGGATTTCAAATAGAAGTGAAATGGTAATTGAAATATAGATTTCAAATAGAAGTAAATTAAAGGAATTTGAATATATATATAATTCAAATAGAAGTGAAATAGAATTTGAATTCAAAGGGATTCAAATGAGTTTGAACAAAGAAAATTCAAATAGAAATTGTATAAGAAAATTTGAAATGGAATTTGAATTCAAAGGAATTCAAATGGTTTTGAATAAAGAAAAATCAAATAGAGATTTGAGTATTAGAATTCAAATGTAATTTGGTTAAAAAGAATTTCAAAGAGAATGTACAGTGGAGGTTGAATATTAGAATTCAAAGAAAATATAAAGTTTAAAATAGAATTTAAATTCAAAGGATTTCAAATAGGAATTTGAATAAGGAATTTAAATAGAAATTGAATAAAGGATTTCAAATGGAATTTGAATAAGGGATTTGAAATGGATTTTGAATAAAGGATTTCAAATAGGAATTGAAAATAAGAAATTCAAATAGAATTTGAATAGAAGAAATTCAAATAGAAATTAAATAGAAGAAATTCAAATAGAAATTAAATAGAAGAAAATTCAAATAGAAATTGAATAGAAGGAAATTCAAATGAGTTGGAATAAAGAAATTCAAATGGAATTTGAATATTGTAAATATATAGAATTTCAAATAGTAGTGAAATAGATCGGGAATATTATGTTGAAATGAAAAAATGGGTTGGATATATATTAAAAATATATCAGAATGGAGTTGAAATTATTATAAACAAAGTTAAAACGTTTATATTTATAAATATAATTAAAACAAGCTCGTCGTAGCGCGACAGTTCGTAAATTGGCGACTCGAACTTCAATCGAGTATACAGGACTCAATTGAAGTCGTAATTCTTTGAAACAAGAATCGTCGGGACCGGTTGAACAATAGTTTTCTAATGAAAGAGAAAAATCAGGATTTCGTCGTATAGATTTTGAGATAGGTCAAAATCAAATTTCAAAAAAAGTGCAGCGCCAGAAACCATTTAAAACCACAATGGTTTATATATATATAAGTAAAAGGATTTTTAAAGTAAATAAAATCCGAATGGCCATGAGAAAAATATAGACTTGAGTTATAAAATAAATGTGAACTCAAGTGAAGTAGATAAAATGATTTGGGAAACAATGATCATATTTTTGATTTTTGAATAGAATTAACTAAATTGGAAAATAATTAGTTAAAGGAAATTTAAATCGAAATTGGGTTTTTGGATAAGTGAAAGAGATTGAGAATTTATATTCGAAATCGAATATATAACTCGAGTTGAAAATATAATTAGATTAGTTTCTAATTAAGTTGACATATATTTGAACAAGTTATATTCAAATAAAAAGGGTGAAATGGGCAAAACGGTTAATTAGCAACTAGTTAATGGGAATTCGAATGATTGAAATTTTATTTAACTTAAGTAAGTTAAATTGATCGAATTGAATAAATTGAGTAAAATCAATGTGAATGGAATATGAATTGGGTGTGAATTAAGGAAAAACCCAAAAGAGCTAAAAAGGAAATATATTTGTAACACAAATACAAAGGAAGTTATGTGCAAACAAATAGAAGGAGAAATATTTGTAAAAACATTAACAAATAGAATTTAAAAGGAAATATTTGTAAAACATTTACAAATAGATTCAATGGAAATATTTATTTATAGAAAATAAATAGAATGTTATAAATGAGATATTTATTTGTTAAATAAATAGAATTTAATCGAAGGAATATTTAGAAGATGAATAGAAAATGGAAATCTGTTTTTAACAGATAAATAGAAAAGATTTATTTATAAATAACAGTTTATAAATTAAATTAAATATTTATCATTTGATAAATGGAATATATAAGTCTTTACTTATATAGAGAAGAGATATTGGTTTTTAACACCGATTGTTTTAAATAAAAGGGGTACACAACACTTGTATAAGTGAAGTAACGTTATTAAAGAGAACATTTATAAAGTGAAGAACCGTTACTAAAAGTAAATCTTTATAAATGAATAAACGTTATCCAATAGGAGTTATTCGAATAGGAGAAGTCGATTAAAGTTAGAAATAATCGATTAGAGTTGGAATAAATCGATTAGAGTAAGAATTAACCAGTTAGAGTTAATCAGTTAGGATTAATCCGTAGAGTTAATTGAATGTTAGTTATTCAATTAGAATTTATCGAATATTTGTTATTCAGAATAAGAGTTAACCAATAGAGTTAATTGAACATAGTTAATCGAATTAGGATTTAATTGAATGTTAGTTATTCAATTAAAGTTGATCGAATATAGTTATTGAGATAGAGTTGGTCAAACATAGTTACTCAGGATAAGTGCCATTTCGTACGACTGCTAGCGTAATTCGCAGGGCTGCAGATAGCCTAGGGCGGTCAGATGTTTCCTGGGGGAATCAGGTGTAACCATTGTGATCGCTGCGATCTAGAGTCAAGCGAGTGGAGTTAAATCGAATATAGTTTATTCAAAAGAAGTTATCGATTATTAGTAAATCAAAGGAGTTATCGATTATTTGTTAATCGAAATGAGCTATCGATTATAGTTTAATCGAAAAGAGTTATCGATTAGTTTAATCGAAGTGAGTTATAGAATATTGGTTATTCGAAGGAGTTATCGAATTTAGTTATTCGATGGAGTTAATCGAAAAGAGTTAAATCCAATAGAGTTAATTGAATAGAGTAAATCGAATATAGTTTATTCGAAGAAAGGTTTTCGAACCTAGTTATTCGAAAGAGAGATTACCGAATATAGTTATTCGAAGGGAGGAGTTATCGAATAAGGGTTTATTCGAAAGAGAGTTACGTAAGGAAGTTTGAAATGTTGAGTATCAACATAAATAAGTTTTAAAAAAAAGTTAATGGGTTTGTAGCACTTTTTCTACCTTAGCAATTTCGAGGACGAAATTATTTTAAGTGGGGAAGAATGTAATGACCCGGGATTTCGGCCAACTAGTTTTAAATATTTAATATGGTTTTAAATATTTAGTTGACAATATAAATTTATATTTATATTGAGTATAGTCGAAATACATTTTTTCGAATATTTATAATTATAGAAATACGAGAAATTAGAATTAATCGTTTAGAGTTAGAATAAATCGATTAGAGTTAACCAGTTAATCAATCGAGGAAATTAAATTGTTTTGAAATTAATTTATATCGATTTAAATTATATCTTCCACAGACAATCGAGTTGAACTTAGTGACCTATCCCAATGGGTTCAGAATAGGGGTATTACCCTAAGATTGACAGTTGTTGGATTCAGAAAGGAGTTCAAGACCATGGAGTATTTTAATTTAAAGGATACGGGTTTAAAAACAAATTTAAAATAAAATAAAGCCTTTAGTTGTATGGGCCGAAACAAAGCAACAAGGATGTCGTTGCTGTTCCTTTCAAAACCGCAGAAGCAAAATAAATGTGGCCTCTCTACCCTTCACGACCATTCAAAATATAATGCCCATTACCCCTTTAAAATCGCACCTCCATTTCAAAGCTTCAGATTAGAAAAAAAAAAAGAATGAGAATCGAATTCGAATTCGTTTTCAACTTCATCACCGAGGCAAGGTTTATGAGCGACGAGCGAAGCCATGGCACTGCAACAATAAAACGTTCGAGCTAGGGCATGGGTGCGTCGGAGTTAGGGCAAATCGAGGTTCATCAGAGTGGCGGTTTCAAGCAGGAATTTGGGATCTGGTATGGATTCTGAACTTGCGCGATTTTTCCTTGTTGAAGATCTGAGTGCGGTTGGGGATTTTTGAAGGCCAGTCAGTGGATGTTAATCGACGTGTTGGCTGTTAATAGAAAGAGCACGGTCTGAACAGTCTTTAGTGGGGATGCCGGAGCTCTGGACAACGGTATTGAGTAGCTTGGTTGTTGGTTGGGATGTCTACAAAGGGTCGACAGGGTCTGAGGATAAAGAAGTGCTGTAAAGGAAAGGTAGTGTGGCTATGACTATGTATTACTGGGAGGTGATGCGACAGTCTGAACGAGGGGTCTGGAGCTGAAATGGTGGCATTGCAGCGGAGGTTGAGGCTGTCGGACATTGGTTCGATGTTGATGATGAAGTGACCATGAAGTGTTCGAGAAAATGTCACAAAGAGAAGGAGCATTATTTTGAGGTTGATTCGAAGATGTACCTCGTAGTGATCGGGTTTGAAAAGCGATAAGGTAATTCGAAAGTTATATATATATTTTTTTTCTCATAGAATAATGTAGTAGCTAATTTAAAATCAAATATTAGCTTATCGTTAACTAAAAATAAATATATCATAGGTACTAAGTAGATTCATCTCGAGTGGTAGCCGCGACAATATGGGATTTTAACGGAATATTCTGCAAATAAAATATCATGTGAGTAAACCTCACTCACCATTTAATTAGAATTATTTCTAGTTGTTAAAAATAATTGCTATGCTTGTTTGAATATTGTTTGGTTGATTTAAAATATATATTAGTTATTTAGGACTATTATATATATATATTGGGTTGATGATTGGTTGGATTCCCGCAGTTTCATTAGCGGATGCCCGCGGTACCATAGCGGATGATTACCCTATACGCCCCACGCTATGATTAGTGGATGACCTTCTATACCGCGATATCCTGCCTCGAAGCAGGATGGGTATTATTTATGTGCTAACATCTGTGGATGCAGGAAAACAGGTTGGAGGAATCCAACTGGATTCCTCAAAAATATATTATCTGTTTGTTGTTTGTTTGATTTCATATATATTCCTATATGATTTGTTAAAAATCAAGTAATTGAAAATTGGTTGATCTGATTGTTGAAAATACCACTAGAGCTTGAATTTTGATTTATAAAAATATCGAAAAGGGTATTTGAAATTTAAAAGGGGAATTCTATTTTTATAAGTAGAATTTGAATTTTAAATGAACTATAGAAAACATTAACTTGTTTTGAATATATATGAACGAGTATTGAATTTATAAAGTTGTTTATAAATGAAAATATGGGATTTGAATTGAATTTATAAAGTTGTTTATAAATGAAAATATGGGATTTGAATCGAATTTATAAAGTTGTTTATAAATGAAAATATGGGATTTGAATCGAATTTATAAAGTTGTTTATAAATGAAAATATGGGGTTGAATTGAAGTTATAAACGTTGTTTATAAATAATGCCGAGAATTCAAATGGACTTTGAATATAAGGAATTGAAATAGAGATTTGAATAATCGAATTCAAATGGAGTTTAACTATAGAATTTGAATATAGTATTTCAATTGGAATTTGAATATAGAAATTCAAATGGACTTTAAATTATAGATTTGAATATAGAAATTCAAATGGACTTTAACTATAGATTTGAATATAGAAATTCAAATGGACTTTAAACTATAGATTTGAATATAGAATTCAAATGTACTTTAAACTATAGAATTTGAAAACAGAATTCAAATGAAGTTTAAATCAAAAGAATTCAAATAGAATTGAATTGGAATTTGAATAGAGAAGTCGATAAGGGAACGAGAGTATAGTATAATTAGAATGTGTAATATGCAAGTTAAAAATATATTTGAACATGTCATGTTCAAATATGACGGTGAAATAGACTGAGAAGTTAATTAACAGATTTAATTAACAAATTGAGTTAAAACGATTGGTATAGTTAAAATAGATTAGACAGGTATAGATACAGGAGACAGGTATGGAATAAAGTATAGAAGTGAAATAAATAGAATGCCCGACAAAAAGGTACGTATTTAATTTCCATATGAGATTTTATGCGCCGTATCGGCTAGCCGCTTGGCTTTTTCTTTTTCTTTTTTGAGATGAGAAGGACCGGGAAAGCTATTTGAAATTTCCCGATGCTCCCGGTACAAAGGAGGTTATGGCGAATTTTTCCGGGAATTTAAGGAGATAGAATATTTTTAAGATAATTTGATAGTTAGAAATTAACATATCAAAATATATAGAAGTCGATAAGAAAACGAACTTAGAAATAGAATAGTATAATCAAAAAGGAAGTATAAGAATAAAATCTAGTAAGAATAGAAAGAGAAAATGTATATGTGTTTGAAGGTGAATAATCAGTTGTATGGTATTGATTATTCGAGTAAGTAGTCTTGTCTGTTTTGACGTTAAATGTTATTCAGTCAAGGTCTGAGAGGTAATTTTACCCCAACTTGGTTGATTTCATGATATACCGATAAGCAGCAAGATTCAGGCTCGAAGATCAATGTGGAATAAGAATTAGTTAAATACTGTATTTGGGTTGTCGTAACGATGTTTTACACAACATCTGTTTTAACCCAAATATGTGCAAAGCTTGGAAATAGAATAATGAATATTTCTAAAGCTAGAAATTTAAGGAAGGCGATATATGGAAATGTTTTCCAAATAACGTATAAGGCCAATATGGTTATTGAAAATATTTGGTTAACAAATATTGATAAAGAAATAGAGAAGTGATTTAATTAATGGAATATTAATTAAAGGCTCAGTGATTGTTGGATGTTTGGTTGAACACTTGTTTTATTCGATAGTTAAATCATCGACTATCGAAACACTTGTTTTTATTCGATAGTTAAATCACAGACTATCGAAGTTTTGGCCATCGTTGTCAATATGGAGAGACCGGTTGGATTATTATCCGAAGAACCACTCCGTATTGGCAGTAGCGTACGAATCAGATTATATAAAGATAATCGAAGACGGAGTAGAGTACAAGGACTTTTTCTATTAATAGAAATAGTACCTTCGGTTCATCCTGTTCCTGGGTGACTTGTATGGATGAATGTCTGACAGAGTATTTCCAGAAAGGTCACGTACATTGATTTCTTCAACTGTACCAAGAGTGGAAGCGGAGGAGGAAACTTCTTTTAGCTGACACGTAATGTACTGTTGTAGACGTCAATTAGTGATTTTCGATGGATCCGACGATGTGACATTCGAAGTGAATATGGCGTGATGATAAAGCGTAGCTTCTAGCCTCATCAACCGGTAAATGACAGAAATCGGGCAGGCAACATGGCTATGTAGGTCGCACCTATTAGGGTGTATAATCACCTGATCTAGAGTTTCATTTACTTCTAAAAATCTATTGTCGATGCTGACCCATTCGGGAAACGGTTGCTGATCCCAATCGTTGGTGATATACATTCGATACACTCAAGCGAAATGAGTGGTCGGTCATGTGTGGCTGAGTTGCAAGATGTTCTTGTTGAACTTGGTGTATTCTCCTCTAGAGATATACCAGCGGAAGGTGGTCCCATACCTTGTCATAGTTGGAAATCCATTACCCAATACGTGCTTGCGGTTTTGATTGTATATTATATATGTGGAACGTGAGATGCAAACGTTCCACTAGATTGTTATCTACTTGATTTAGACATTATTATAATATCAAAAGAGTTTTGATATAAAGATAAATCAAGTGTTTGGATTCTCATAAGGGAAAAACCTGTTCCGTGTTATACGGCGTGGTCTTATGAGATATCATTTAGTTTTTTTGAAACTGTTTTAAACTGTTTACTCATACCAGTCCCATGACTGACCCGGAGTTTACTTTGTTGTTTTCCCTAAACTCTTGGGTGCCTAAATTTGTGCGGGCAGTCAAGTAGTCGGGAATTTACAGATATACTGGAAGAGCTTGGAGCAGGAGGCTTCAGGATCATATAGCTATAGTTATTTCTGCTGTGTTGTAAATATTGATGTATATTCAAGTACAGATGTATATTTCAAGTTATGTTATATATATTATATGTTATTCGTTCCGCTGTGAGATTCGTGTTACTCTGATGTTGTGTTCTTCTTCTTCTTCTTCTTCTTCTATTCTAAGTTTCTATCTTATCTATCCTCACCTTCTAACTTCTTTCTATTAATGGTTCGAATTTCCGTGATATTTGGGGTTGGACTTGTGTTTTTGGTCAGCTCAAATTCTACCGGATTTTCGGGTCATTACAATATACGATAATATTTATTTTTAAATATTAAATTTAATTATATTTAAATAGGCTATTTAGAGCTTTAAAAATAGCCACTTTTGCAAACGAAATCGGAATTCAACGAAACTAATTTTGTTGGATCCGCAATGTCAAATAGTTGTTAGATTTCCAATTTCGTGATTTTTAGAGTCATTGTGTGGCCGTACGGATTTTTAGAGTGAAAAACAGTCAGTATTTTGACAGTTAAAAATAAGCCGTGTGAGCAAATGGAGTCGGAATTCAATGAAACTAGTTTCATTAGAACCGTAATGTCGAACTCTACCAGTATGTCTAGTTTCGTGATTTTTGGGTATCGTATGTGACCATACGAATTTTTAGAAAGCAAAAATAGATAATAAAACAAAAATATCTAGATATTTGTGTTCATTATAAATACCCCTATCCTTAGCCTTAAAACCTAATTTCATTTCCTCTTAAAGTCAACAGAAAACAAGCCGTCTCCGTTCTTTCTTCCAACATAGAAAAATCCTCCTCAAAATCAAAACAAAAATCAAATTAATTCCCTTAAATCATGAAACATATATGTATGGGCCCGGGGAAGCATGCTCTACAGCTTGGTACTCATTTTGTGCAACTCGCACCATTTCTGGGGGTTTGGAAATAAACGCAGCGGAAGCTGTAGGAGTATTTAGGGGATAATGGGTTGATTGAATATTAGATTTGGATTCGGGGAGCGAAAAGAAGTGGGTTTACAGAGTTTGATGGGGTGCGATACCTTACTGAGGGTTATGTGTTCACTGTCGATGGCCGTAAGGCACCAGGTCTCGACGAGTTCATCGCTGGGTGGTGAGATGACCTGGGTTTGCGATGGTGAAGAGAACAGTGAAGGTCCTGTGCAGTTTCAAGGAGTGTAGGAGGAGAGAAGGGGATTGAATGATTCGTTAATGGGTTTTCTAGTCCTGGAGTTCACGAATTGAGCTGAGGTCAGATCCTTTGTGGCTGGCATGAGCTTTAAAGTTTGGGTAGGGTTTGATAGAGAAATCGAAGTGGAGTATTACTATTAATTTAGTTGGATTTATGGTGGAGCAGAAGTGTGGTAACCGATGGAAGAAGGCCGGCGTTGGCCATCCATGTTTACTGGAGTCACAGTAATCTAATTTGGGGAAGAAGCATCTCATAGAGGGCGGGCCTTGTACGGAGTTGGGCTGGGTAGTGAGAGTGAGGCCCAATTACGTATTTATTTGTATTAAACTATGTAAATATACCTTATAACTTGTATAGTTAATATCTATTCCATATAAAATCAGAATCACGAACCGTAAGTTGCGTTGGGACCGTATGGACGAGAGCTTCACAATGAAGCTGATTGGAAGTGGATTGGGGCTCGTATGAATTTATGACGGAATAAACTGTTTGAATCAAATCAAATAACAGTTTATCATTCTTTAACGATGAACTGCCAATGTGAGTAAAACTCACCAACTCTGAACAGTTATATTTTTATAACGTACTTTTAGAACTGTTAGATATTGATTGACTGTTGTGTGTAGATTGATTAATTGAACTGCTACTCAGTTAATTGAAATTATATATATATATACATATACCATTGAATATTGATGTGGCTTATCAGAAGATTTCATATTGAAATGAGGTTGATGTTAATTATATGGTTTGACATCTGTGATGCAGGGGAACAGGTTGGAGGAATCCGACGGGATTCCTCAACATATAATCTACCGTTTTCATATATTATGAAATATGTTGTGCTATAAAATCCGTTGTTGATTTTGTATGTTTGAATGATATTGATCATTTGTGATACGACATGTTAAACCCCATAAGTGATACTGGAATATAGAAAGAGAAATTTTCAAAGAGTTATTAAAAATGAATTATTTATAAATCAAAGGATTTTATAAAGGAAATATATGTTAGAAAACAAATCGAATTGAAAGAAAATATTCGTTAGAAAACAAATAGGATTAAAAAGGAATATTTATTTAGAAAATAAATATAATTAAAAAGGAAAATATTTATAACAGAATGTGATGTTATAAAAAGGAAATCATTTATAAAGTGAAGAACCGTTACTAAAAGTAAATCTTTATAAATGGATAAACGTTTTTAAAAGGTGTTAATCGAATATAAGTTATTCGAATTAGAGTTAATCAGTTAGAATTTACTAGTTAGAATTTACCAGTTAGAGTTAATCAGTTAGAGTTAATCAGTTAAAATTAACCAGTTAGAGTTAAACAAATAGAGTCAATCGAATAGAGTTAATCGAACAGAGATTAAGAAATGGAGTTAAACAAAAATTAGAAACTGACTAGAGGTTAGTAAGTAGAATAGTTTTCTGAGTATCGATCTAATGTTGGTTTCGGCCTTCGGGGTTTATACTTAGAGAATTGTTCTCTTACTAGTTTACAGTTAGGGACTGATAGTTGTGGAAGAATAGTGATACATGAATGAGTAATGGAAATGTTTTCCAACGTTAAATAACGTATATTTTCTAATCATAGAAAATAAGGAAATATGAATATATATATATATTTATATGTTGGATGATTTGATCGATAATTCCATTTGGAAATAAGATCGTTGTGTGAACACCGACATGTTTTCATTTGATAGTTAAATCACAGACTATCAAAGCTTTGACCATTTTAACATTGTTAATATGGAGAGACCGATTGGATTCTTATCCAAAGAACCACTCTGTATTGGCATAAGCGTTGCGAATATGCCAAAGAAAATTGAAGACCGAGTAAAGTATAAGGGCTGTTGTATAAATCTTAGATAACAGAGGACTAAGATGGATGTACTGAATAGTGCCTTCGGTTTCGTCCAGTCCCAGAACGAATGTAAATGGACGAATGTCTGACAAAGTATTTCCAATGATCGAATGGGTTGGTCTGTATAAATATATATGGTTGCAACGGATTTATTCCCTTAGCATAACATCCAGAATATTTGTGTAAACCAATTAATGATTAACGGATTTGATAATGTGGCATTCAAAGAAATCGTGTTATCAACGAATGGAAAGTAATCGTAACCTCTAGCCTCAACAACCGGTAAATGACAAAAATCAAGAAGGCAGCATGGCTAAGTCGGTCGCTCCGAAGTAGGGTGTATAATCACCTATTTAGAGAATATTCATTTGCTTCTTTAATCTATCAATGCTGTCCCATAAATATACGGGAACGGTTGCTGATCCCAACCGTTGGTGATGTACATTCGAAACACTCAAGAGAAATGAGTGGTCGGTCATGTGTGGCTGAGTTGCAAGATGTTCTTGTTGAACTCCAGTGTATCGTTCCTAGAGTACACTGATCGGAAGGTGGTTCCATACCTTGTCATAGTTGGAAACCCATTACCCAATACGTGCTTGCGGTTTTGATTGTATACTATATATGTAGAACGTGAGATGAAAGCGTTTCTGCTAGATGATTAATATATTGTGGTTGATAGACATTATTATAATATCAAAAGGTTTTTTTGATATAAAGATATTTTGGATTCTCATAAGGGAAAAACCCGTTCCGTTATACGACGTGGTCTTATGAGATATCATTTAATTGTTCAAACTGTTTAAAACTGTTTTACTCACACCAGTCCCATGACTGACCCGGAGTTTATTTTGTTTTATTTTCCCTAAACTCTTGGGTGCCTAAATTTGAACGGGCAGTCAAGTAGTCGGGATTTCACAAATGCATTTGGAAAGCTCGGAGTAGGAGGCTTCACGATTATATAGCTATTGTTTATTTCCGCTGTGTTGTAAGTGTTGTACTCTGCAATGTTATTGTATACATATACTGTTTGTATTTCAAAAGTTATGTTATATTTTATTCGTTCCACTGTGAGGTTCGTGTCTACTCTAATGATGATGTTCTTCTTTTTCTTCTATTCTATAAGTTTCTATCTTATCTATTCCTACCCTCTAACTTCTTTCATTAACTATTCGGTTATTTTCGATCCTTGGATGTCCGATATGGGTTGTATATCGGATAACCAAGATCGTCAAAATCCGGGTCGTTACATCAGCATTCTGAGAAAGCTTCTGGCTTCATAACCTCCCCTGGAACGGTTTTGATATCATTCTAATAATGGCATAATTTCCTGTAAATCTGATAATTTCTGAACGCTTGCTGAACTCATATTTTATTTTTTAGGTGTAAATGCAAACTATTCGTTATCTGATAGCTTTTCTCAACAAGCCGATCTTACTGATCCACGATGCATTTTGCAGTCTCGCCTTTCCTGTTATTCGAGGCACCCCCAACTATCTTCAAATTCTCAGGTCCAAAATACCTCTGAACCTCCAATGGTCGACTCGTCAAGGCATGGGGGACCTGATCAGGCTATGGTGCTCGCACCGGTTGAATCTTCCACAAGATTTATTGTTCCGACCCCTGCTCAGGTTCAAATAATACGTGATCGTCCACCTTATTGGATTTCTCCTGGAAACCCAACGCTTAAGGATCGCTTTAGCGGTTGGGACTTAAGGGGAATGCATTTTGACCTGGATTTACATCCTAATGATAGACGAGAAGCCGTGAAGAGTTGGATGCCATAAAAAGTAGCATGACCAATCAGCTTAGTATTGTTAAGAAGCAATTTGAGACACAATTGAATCTGGCCATGAGGGATGTTGATAGGCGACTGGAGCATTGGGCCAAATTTGGTTATGAATTCCAGAAACTGAACGCTCAGCACCTTGATCATATTGAAACTTTGGAAAATGACAGAGCTGGCCTGATCCATTTGATTAAATCCCGAGAATCTGAGATTACTTCTTTAAAGAACGGAAGCATTAAAGTGGGTAGCTTAGAGGCCAGAAATGTCGAGCTCAGGAAAGAGTTGGAGGGTGTGCGAGCGCGGCTTTTAGAAGCTCAATCTGCTCTAGAGATTGCTGAGCGCCATTTGGCCTTAGAAAAGAAGGCTTTTATTTCTTTAAAATAGGAAAGCATGGCTCTCGAAGGCCAAATTGCTTTTCAGAATGAAACCCTTAGAACCTTTGAGGAGGATAAAATAAGGTTGCGTAGAGATCTTGATGTAGCCAGAGTCGAGGCTGACAATACTTTATTTCAATCCTATGTTTGCAGTGTCATGAATTATGGAAGCCTAAGTTATTTGAATAAGGATTTTCCACGAACTCTGGCTCTTGTTTGGGAATAGGTACTTTCATATTCCAGTGATGTCGATGACTAGTTTATTCAAAGCCGGCTTTTAGGAGAAGAAGACCGCAAGGCTCTGGTTAAAGGCAGGAGGATATTGGCGAACGAGCGAGCTCAATCGTTTAGGAGGGAATGTTCAGATGCTACCATTTCTTGTGCCCCACCTAATTCCTCCAGAGCTGATATTTCGAGCTCTCCTATTCCCCTCGCAAATTGCTCTGTCTCTTTTGATGCGAACGACCACGGGGCTGACGTTGTATACCCATAAACTCCAGGTAAAATTGATATTTACCAATCTGCCCTGGATTTGGATTTCCTTATTTCATCACCTGAGATTGCTGAGTTTAGTGCTTGTTATTCATTTGCGTAAGTTGTGCTTTCGCCACCTTCTTCATTTGTTTGTGGCACTACTTCTCGACCTGCCGCTGTTGATTCTGTCCTAATATCTACCAGCACTATCCCGCTCATCACACCTTCATCAGATGACCCATCTTTGCCAGATGTGTCCGATCCAGAAGATGAGGATGAGATTTGGAATACCAAGGCTGTGTCCACCCTGAAACACAAAAGGAAGCTAGCTGGTTAATAGTCTAAGATCATAAGCTTTTTTCCTTCGATGGCTCTTTTGTATAGATAGATCAGCTAATGCCTGAACAATTGGTTCATCCTCCTCTGTATAAGAAATAGCATTTGTGACCTTTGGGGTCTGATTCCAGCCTATTTTTTTTACCTGTTATGTACTTAGACCGGTTGTTTGTGCGAGTGCTGACCCTCGCTTAATATTTTATGTTTGCATATTTACGTTTGTATCGTTTAGGTGCTATCATAGTTTTATTACTTTCATTCTTATGAGTGGTCGCACTTTTAGTTTGTTGTTCGTGCGAATCTTATCGTTCGAATAGTTCTCGCAATGAAGTTATAACTAGCTTGTTGTATGTTTGGAATGGGCATTGGTGGTTTTTTACACAATGGTGATGTCCCCATACCAAAGCTCTTTTTAATTTCACAGATTCTGTTAATTTAAATCATGACTTCATTTGATCAACTCACGAATTTTTTTTAAAAAAAAACACCCGTGGTTATTATGTGTCTTCTTTTGGGTGCCCCCATGGGAGGTCTTGGGTTTCAATTTCGACCCAAGTTCGGCCTTGTTAGCCCTGATTTTTCTAGGACTGACAGACCTTGTTGGGTTCCCCCATACGGCTAGGATTTCTGATTAACCCCTTTCGACTAGGATGTTCGATTACCCCCTTTCGGCTAGGATTTCTGATTTGCGCTGGTCCTTCCAGCATATTTTGTCGGTCCTTCCGACACTAGGACTGATGTTTCCAGCCTAGGTACTTATCCGTGGGAAATTTTTATCATTTCCCTTATACTTTTTTTTTCGAAACCTGATGTCAGTTTCTCCAGCAAATGCTTGCTTAGGGACGTTCCACCTTTTGGCTAGTTGTCAGTCTTAGAACAGCGTGTCTTGTTGAGGTGATGTGCTTATACATCCAACTTGGTTTGCATGCTTTTTGTGATGCTTTCAAGCCGTTTTGCTCAAGATGTGCTTTGAGGACCTTCCTTTTGCAATTAGGATGGGTATGATTAATTGCTTCTACTATGCCGACATTCGAAAAATCAGTTTTTAGTGTGAGGTGATGAGTACGATACTCAGATAAGCACACGATGATTTCCTTTGTACACGGCACTTATAAGTAATTCATTGTCAAACATGAATATAGAAAGTTGGCAAAACAAAGTAAAACGACTACTACTTCTTAAGTAAACAGAATAAAAAACGGAGTAATAAAGTGGAGTCACGGGAACTTTAGTTCAAAATTCCGTGATCAGGACACCAGTTACTGATCCTTAGCCAAGCATTAGTTCCGAGCTAGTTTAGGCCTTTTCCTCAGAGAGTTTGCTTCCCCTTGTTTGCAAAGCAATGGGACAATGGAGTTGCACATATTGTTGCAAATGGTTCTCCCTGACCAGACCCTCGATCAACGATTTCAAGTGTCTACACTCATTAGTATTGTGTCCCGGTTGGTCATGGAATTGACAGAACCTTCCTGATTTCATGGTAGCATCTCTGACTTGCATCCATTCTGGGGCTGGATATTCTACAGTATTCTTAGTTGCCCTGAAGATATTCTCTATGGTGTCATTGAGGGAGGTGAATTCGGAATTCTTGAAAAAGTGCGGTTTCCTTCTGTGCTGCTTGGCTTCACCCCTTGCACCTAAGATATACCTTCGCTTTTCATTCCGATCTGTGGAACGAGCGCTTTTCTCCTTGCCAGGTCTTTTCCAGGGCCCATAATCATGATATGCAGTTTCCGGAGTGGAACTTTCTCATTCAGCAGAGAATTCTATTTCGCTTGCACGACTTGTTCGAGCGAATGGAGAGTCAGCGACACTTGGTGTGGCTTTTGTGACAGAGGCTTGGATAACGATCATTGACTCAATCTTCTTCATCAATGCGTTGTTCGCAATAGTTATTTGACTCATTATCCCTGCCATTGCTTCTTCCAACTCCCTCTTGGTTACGACAGCTTCGACTTTTAATGATTCCCTTGCTTCGGAATGGATGGTAGGCGTTGTGGTAGCGTCAGAGACGCCGTCAATTTTGTCAACAATTTCCTTTGGCTTGCTCATGATTTCAAGCACAGTGCCTCTCAGAAAATCTTATTGGATATGAAATGGGGAAAGAAGCAAACACGACCCCACGGTGGGCGCCAAAATGTTTACACCAAAAATGGTCTAAACACCCAAGGTACTAAACTGTACTTCACCAATTTGGTAAGAAATAAATGGAACCGTGTTTAATCAGCAATTGAAAATGAAAAATGCGAGAAAAGGTAACGTAGACACGAGATTTATAGTGGTTTAGCCGTTATTTAGGACTAAGTCCACTGTGAAGGCGATTTTCAATCTTATAACGAGGATTACAAAATATATCAGTTCTCTCTTTCCATACATCTCTATATTCACTCAATATACCCTCATTTATATATTTCAATATTGGAATTATACAAGAGAATGGTAGAGTTTGAGGAGAAGAAGGATGGATGAACGGTTGAGAAGGAGGATGTCTTCGTCTTCTTTGGTCACAAGATTGTTCTTGAAGTCATGGTTGAATCAGTGGTTGAGGATAGAATTTAGCAGCACTTCGTGGTTTTCAAGATTGGATCCCCTTTATGTTGGCAGCCATGGTGTATTTATAGGTGAACTTGCTCTAGGAAATGATCTGAAATTAGTTTATGCATGCTACGGACCGTTCATTCCTTTAATTACAATCATTCCATCGGCTAGCTGTTGCCAGTTGTCTAGATCTGTACTCGGTTGTCATGCACGAGTGACTCAGTGGAGCGAGCGCCTCAAGTAGTTGAGTGGGTCCATAGGTGCGGGCGTCCCTGTGAGAATGAATGCTTTGGGAAACTTGGAAACTTTCATAAGAGCGAAATGCGAGACTGGAACTAACTCTCCCATGTTCCTTGCGCGACCGTCCTTCTTAATTCAAGGGTGCTCGTACTTTTGCTGCCTTTGTAGGGCGTCGTTTGTCCTTACAGCTAAGCTATGAGGTCGCTTCCGCCTATGTTGAATGGACGACTTGCTTTGCTCTAGTGTTTGAGCAGCTTTATCTTAATATGAACGATCGACCTTGGCTTCCGCACCTGAATCACGATTCGTGTCTAACTTTGGTTGGAGACACAGTCACATATGATGTTGCAAGAGCTCGTATTGCAGCTCCATCTCAGGCTTGGTCTTTTGACGGGAAATTAGTGAGCGAGTTTACAGGATATACGATCTCTATCCTTTTGGGCCGCACTTCCCATTACATATCGTATCATCATCCTCAGTCGTATTGGTTGACTTAACTCGTCTTGGGTTTGATATTTGGCCGTTTAAGTGCTTCAGATAACATTGCACATGATCGATCCTGATGATGTCCGTTACGTATCCTTTACTCAATGTGCATATGGATTTTTTAGGGATTAACAGAAAGAGTTACGGCTTTTTGTTCTAGACAAAATTGTAGTTTCAGGATTCATGCTTCTCTCAAGTTTAATCTTCCTGGATATTTTGTTGTAAAGGGATTTCAACCTGAACATAATTATGGTGCTGGAATTCATGACATAAACAATCCTGTTGTATCCAGTAAATTGATTAAGTTGTTGGTTTATGATCATATTCAAGCTAATCCGTTAATGAAGATGAAGGACATTATGAACTTGTTTCAAACTGAGTATTATGTTATTTTGAAGTATTATTATGCTTACAGTGGAAGAGGTTAGCATTGGAAGATTTACATGGAAGTGATGTAATGTCCTATCATCATTTGCAATCGTTTTGTCATGCTGTTGTTACTACTAATCCTAGGAGTAAAGTTATTTTGGAGTGTAATGATGAAACACATCAATTTGAGAGAGTTTTTACTGGATTTGAAGCTTGTGCTTATGGATTTCAATATTGTCGGCCTTTAACTTTTGTTGATGCAACTTTTATTAAGGGAAGAGCTCAAGGGTGTTTAATGGCTGCTACTGGTAAAAATGGAAATAAATGTATGTTGTTTTACAGTTTATTTTGCAATGATAACATCATTTTTAATGATTTATGCTTACTTGTATGCAATTTGTTTAAATTTTTGCATGTATTCATGCAATTATTCATAACCAATGCATAATGTATAATAATGTTTTCAATATATGCATTCATTTTGCTTTTTGTGGTTAATACTTTCGTGCAATACTGCAAAAAATATAAATAAATGCTTACAAGTATTCATAATATCTGCATACAGTTATGCCAATATTCTTAATATTTGCATACAGATATGCTTATATTCTAGATATATGCTTACTTTTGTGCAATTATTCTGACTATACAAAGTGTATGCAACTATTAAAGCTATGTTCATTCAAGTATGTAATTACTATTAGAAACTCCATGCACCTGCGCAACTTTGACTAAATATGGAAAAATAAGTCATATTTTTCTGTTTGAATGTAGTTTACCTTTAAATTTACGCTGTAGTGTATAACTACTATTTAATTATTTCGTATTTGTGCCTGTTTTACTGATATTTTTTACTAATTGTTGCCGATGTTTATTCCATTCTTTTGTTATTTTTTATAACAAGTTTTTTCTATAGTAATTGCTATTATGTCTAGAGAAGATGAGTAAAATTGGATTTGGTATTGTGAACAACTTAAAGAGTTTCTTAAAGACGATGGTAGAAGCTTTGTTTTCATTTCTGATCGTCATCCTGGTATTCTTGTTGCTATTCCAAAGATATTTTCAAAATTCAGTTCATGGATCTTGTCTTTATCATTTGACCAACAACTTAAAGGTTGCTCTAAAATCTCAATTTTCCAAATCAAATAAGAGGTTGTTGTTGGATACGTTTGTAAGAGTTGCTTATGCATACAATTTGACTGATTTTAATGCTGCATTGAAGAATTTTAGAAAAGTTGCTGGATCGACTGCTGAACTTTTTGAGTGGAATTCCTTTTGAAAAGTTTACTAATGTATTTTTCCCTGGTTGTCATTATGGTGAAATGTCATCTAATTGTTCAAAAAGTTTTAACAAGTGGATTCTGGAGGAAAGACATTTACCAATTACTGCTTGTTTGGATAAAATTAGATTGAAGTTAATGAAATTTATGTCTGATCGTCGTGAAGTTGCTTCTACTTGGAATAGTGTTTTATGTCTCGTGAATGAAGCTCGGTTAAGGAACCTTCATTTGGAAGGAGTTTTGTGGTTTGTTATCAAGTCAAGTGAATATGCTTTTGAAGTTCATTCTCCAGTCCATCAATTTGTTGATTTATATACTCGAGTTTGTTCTTGTAACGTGTGGAAAATTAATGGTTTTCCTTACGCTCATACTGTTCGATGTATTCTAAGTTGTGAAAAGTTGAATGTGTATGACTACATTGAAGATTATTTCAAAGTTGGTTATTTTCGATTAGCTTATTCTCATCCAATCAATCCTATCTTAAACTTTATGGGTGAAGACGTTTCTGTTGAAGATGCAATTATAGCTCCTCCAAAAGGTAGATGAAGGTCTAGTCTCCCATCGTCTTCTAAACAGTTGAAATCTGCAGGTGAATTTACAAAGACTACAAGATGTGGTTTGTGTAAGAAGCTGCGTCATAACAAAAGGACATGTTCATCAAAAGATTACTAGATATGCTTTTGTATTTTACTTAATTATTATGACACTTGGTTTTACTTTTACGGTTAGTAGTTGTGGTGAATATTTCATTGATGCTTTCAGTTTATTTCAGTATTTTATAGTAAATTTCTTAGAGGTTTACAGTTATTTTTTCAACGTATATGTACGCCAATTTTCGGTATAGTTGCATAAATATATGTAGTTATTCATAACATTTGTATACCTCACGTATAAAAGTATTTTGCATAGGTGAATACAGCTACGAAACAATTCAAAGTATATGTATACAGTTTAGGACGTAATCTGTAAATCTGCATATTATCATACGACTATTATTCATTGTTGCACAGAAATGTGCAAATATTCATATTATTTGCATGCAAATATACAAATGTTGTGTATATACACAAACTCTCTTTTAAACTTGAATAAATTTTTCGATTTTAAATGCTAATTTTTTTTATTTGTTCTAACTATTCATCAGTAATAATTTTGTAATCTGCTACTTAAATCTTTAGTAGCTGTGATCATGTAGTAAGTACTTTAAAAAGCAACATCATCATCTTCTTATTGATTAGTTCTGCAAATATATGTAGTAATGTAGGCAATTATTCCCAATAAATTCATAAATATATGCAAGTATTCAAATTATATTCACACAGTAACTATTTGCCGTATTTAAATATTCGTGACTCTAATAATAATAATTTCATAAAAGTGCAATAGTCTTGTAAGTAGTCTGGAAATTAAAATTTGCTAATTTTCACAATATCTGCATATAAGTATGCTAGTATTTTGAATAAATGTAAACTAGTAAGCAACATTTCAAAAGTAAAACCAACAGACTTTAATTCAGTACATAATTTTCACCCTACTTCAGTTTAGAAACTAATTACGTGGCAGTTGTTCAGAAACAAAACATCCATAAGCATATTTACATAAATTCTAAACAACAATTTTCCAATTTTAATGATTTTGCTTGCATTTGATAGCAACCATTTTTGTGTCAGATCTTCTTCTAGAGTCCAACAATGTAGTTTGGTATTGAGAATTTTGTATGCAAGCTCCGTTCTTTGTTGATTAACAGCCGCTGCAGTGTAAATTTCATTATTTTTGTCGAGGTCTTCGTACTCACTTCTTTGTTTCATTATGTTCATTACAAACATTGCACAGTCCACACTGGAAAAATTAAAAAACATCAAAATTTTACGATGAATAATTGGTTTAGGTACAATTTTTTTTATACTATCTGCATAAAAGCGTTCAACAATTTTTAAAAGTTGCGTATCAGTATTCAAATATTGTGAATTTATTTACTTATGTATGTCCCTATTGAGGGAAATCAGAAAATTCAATTGGATTGTGTTACTGATGATTTTTCTTTTTCAACCTTTTCACGAAAGTGTGGATGTGCGATCTCTGATTAAAAAGAAGAACAATTACAAATATTTGTGAATATATAATAGTTTCTAACATTTCAGATACCAAGTTACATACCATTTTCCATCTACACTTTTTTTTTCCTTCACGTCGTGGTTTATTAGAGTCGTAGTGAATCCATCTTCTTTCTTTTTCTATAAACTCTAATAATGAAAAATGCTTATCATGGTGGATCGAAATGAAATTTTTTGTGCAAAAATCATATATTTGCTCCACTCGTTTATCAACCAACTGCTTAACTTGCTTCATTGCTTTATTCTGCAGAAGTGCCTGTAATTGTACATTTTAGTGACCACAATTTATATGTTATACACAAATTCATGTTCAAATTAATTAAAAACCTACAGAAGCACACGTTTTGATGTACATTATTACAGGATGCTCTTTTCCAGCTTGTACGCAAACCAATCAATTATCTAATAAAAATAGTAGATTGTATTTGTTACATTTATTTGTATCTTTGAAGAAAGTAAAATAAAATTAAGAAACTAGTGTTACTGTATTACTATTTAGTTGCACTGATACCTGTGAATCTATAAATCTTCCTATTATCACATCTGCCCATGCAGTTCCAAGAACGCATATGTCATCCACTCCATTTAAGTAAGCACTTTTGCTGTAAGTGTATGAAATGTACTTACATAACATAAAGAATTATAGTGCTAGTAATTTATGCAGATAACGTGAATAATTGAATAAATTCATGCAATTTTTAATAATATTTGTCCACTTTTATGCAAATGGAAATATTAATAGCAAAATAGACTAAACAAACAAAATATTTGTATACACATATGCAACTATAATTAAAGTTTGCAAAATTTCATTCCAATACTCTGAATATATATAATCATTAAATTTATGTTAACTAACATTGTCATACATGTATGTAGACATTATGAATATGTGCATACATTTATATCGAACTTCTGAGTACTTTCAAAATAACACTGCATCTGTTCTTATTATGTTCATACGGTTATGCAGTTTTATCATATTAATGCATTTGAATAAGTATTATTTGACTTCAATACAATAACTAACAAACTTTTATAAAAAAAGTTATCAGGTTGTTTCTGTATACTTCCTCTTTTTTATGAAATTTTGTTTCCTCTATAATTTTTTGTTTTTTTAACATGTAGAGAAGTTATTGCTTGTTTGCTTGTTCAGTAGTGACTAAAGCTTTTTCCTGCTCACTGTCATTAGCATTAACTTCCTTTACACTAGGTCTCTATAAAAAAAACCATTAGTAAATGCATATAATCATGAAACAATCAGTGGATATATGCACACTTGTATGAAATAGTAATTACAACATTCATATATTCTTGAAACAATGAGGTTAAACATGCACACTTGCATGCAACATTTATGTTTAACTGCACAAAATCATGAAACTATCTGTTGATGCTTCAAGACTTGCATCGATCTACCATTTCTAATTAAATGCATATGATAATGAAACATTTGTGTAATAAATGCACACTTACATGCAATTTTTCTAAAAAATTTATTTAATAATGCAATCGTCAGGTAATACATGAAGAGTTGCATTTAACAACTTTGAAAAAAAATGCTACAACAATTCTATATTCCTGATTAAATTCATAAACTTATGCAACTATTCTATATAAATCAATAATATATTCAATTGTGTTGAATATACTGATTCATGTATGCATCAGACTTGCATATATGCATGTATGTATTCATATGAACTGATTATATGTACATAAATATGAATTTATTCAGAATACATGTATACTTTCATGCATCATTTCTTTACACTCCCCTTTATTAAGGTGTAAATCTAATTTAGGTTATAAATGCATAATTGCAACAATCGATGGATAAATGTAAACTTGCATCCAACAATTCTACTAAAATGCATACATTCATCCAACAACCATGTAATACCTGCACATGTGCACAAAACATTTCTTCTTTCATGCATACATTCATCCATCTTTCAGGTGATAAAAGCACATTTGCATGCAACAGTTCTTATTAAATTAATAAAATTATGCAACAATCTTTTTATAGTTGCACACTTTCAACCAAGCATTTTTTTTATCAAGTCAAATAATCATTAACAGGCTAGTAATAATATAACACTTGTTTGCCACAATTTTAATTAAATTCATAGAAACATGCAAAAATCATGTATTTAATGCACACTCTAAATGTAGCAATTTGAAAAATAATAATTTCCAACACTAATAATAAATTTCTACTTAAATTCATTAATATATGCAACTATTATATACATATATATATTCAAGAATATAAACAGCTGTACTGAATACAAGCATTCATATACGCGATTGTTTTGCATATAGTCATGTATGTTTGCATACATATTGAATATATTAATACAATTATGAAAAAAATTCAGAATACATGCACTCTTCCATGCAACATTTCTTTATGAACTCAATTATTTAGGTTTTCAATAAGTTTATTCAATTACTACTGTAACTAAATTCTAAATTCATGACTACAAAACTAGCAACCAAATATTACTGCAAAATTTCTGATTAAAATCATAAAAACATGCAACAGTCTTGATTAAAATCATAGAATAATGCAACAATTATGACTGAAAACATTGAATCATGTTAATGTTATAACTAATTTCATAACAACATTTTTCAGTAGTGTTACAAATCTAAAAAAACAAAGTACAAAAGTATTGTTACTTAAAACATTTTTACAACCAATTTTGCAGATTATTTTCAATAAAATCATAGAATCATGCAACAATTCCTGTTCAACCATAGTTTATTATAGAACATGCGTAGATTATCATTTGTTGAAAATAAAATTATATACTAAGATTTATACCTTCGTTCTAGCCATCTTGTGACGACCCCATTCCCGATAAGACGGTGCAAGGGTAATCTTTGGAATATAACACATAAACAGATAACAGCTAAACGTAAATAAATAAATACACCAGATAATGCACAATAGAATACACTGGATAAATATAATCATCAGAGTTACACAGTATATAGGATCATACTTAGTACAAAATACAGTTTAGCTATACATAAATGTCTACTGTGGAAAAGAAAACATAATATGTACAACAGGAGCTGAACAGCATAAAAAGAGATAAATGATAGAATCCATCTTCATCTCCGGCTATCCAGAAAGAGCCTGCTAAAACCTGAATACAAGGCTGCCCATGTAGAAATAGGGGCACCCCAGTTTGCAAGTGAAACAAACTACGAGTCAGTCATGGGACTGGTATGAGAAATCTATTTAACACATTTTCAAATATGGCTAATCACAGGACCACGCCACTTTCGCATAATGGGTTTACTCCATTGGATTGGCAGTTCTTTAAAACAAATAAATCTTTTAAACATCGCAATGCTTTTTATAAAAATGAAGCCATTATAAGACTCAGTTCCCATCACACAATGCAACACAAACCGGAGGATAGAGTTTTACCTTATAATGGCCAAATATGCTTGATACGAGGAAAGAAAATCCTTTGAAATGTAATTTTTATTGTTTAATTCTTAATCAGACTCCAACCGTAAACTAGTAAGAGAACGATTCCCTAAGTATTAACCCCGAAGGCCGAAACCAACATCAGGCCAATACCCAGGAAACCATCCGTACTAGCTCGTTTCCAGTTAGTTTCTAATTTTAGATATAATCATAAATATCAATCATAGACGGCATGGGTACCATATATCATGTCGCCATATATATATACAATCAAAACCGCACGATGTCGTATTTGGAAATTGGATTTCCGTCATGAACCAAGGCAAAAGATAGTCCTTACCGATTCGAGACTCTCTAGCCCGAGCCTCAGGAACAACCGCAACTGCACCTAGGAGCCATAGGGTCGGTCCACCGATGTGGATTAAAATGCCTGAACACTGCATTTCCCCGCCCTTTGGGGCGTAAATGAGCCAACGAATGACTCCATCGGTTCGAGAACGACCGATATATCCGAGGCGCCTCGCAACAGCAACAACCACACGGGTGAAAATAATATAAATGTCAGGGCTGGTAGGTCACTGACACCACCCTAGCTAGAAAGAAACGCATGTCCTCCCTGGATCCTTCTCCCGTTTCTGGTCCATACCGGGGTGTGAGGCTCGCGAAACAACGCTATACACAAAGCTATGCCACACAGGCCGTGCTTTAATCATCAATCTCAAGACTTTGCTTTTCAACAGAAGCCTCGATCATCTGACACTTAGGCATGCCACACAGGCAATTCACTCCATGCGACTGATTTCCATCAATATATAACCTCTGAGCTCGTACGTCTCAGAGAAGGGCGTTAAGCAAAAGAATAAATTCTCCGCCGCCAAATAAATATATATTTAATAGAGATCAATCAACACAGAACAAAATCCAATGTCAGACACACAGTCCATTTACACGTTCGTTCTGGGTCTGAACGAAACCGAAGGCACTCAATACCTCGCCTACCTGTACAATCAACATGTACGTCCGGACGGCTACTACTTCAACCCCTTCTAGGGAGCTACTCCTATCATGAGCATCAGTAGCAACCCTCCATTCGACATGAAGATCATCAGTCTTCATCTCTTCGACTTTCAATCGTCGATCAATTATTTGAAATGAGAATTAACTCGGCCTTTTCAAATAATTCATGTATATTTAGAATTTCAAATCAATTCATTTCAATGGTTAAATTATTCAACATCACCAATTCTGCTCTTTAAGGTAGTTTTCACGCCAAACACATTCAACCATCAAATATCACAAAAACCGAGAAAATTCAGTTTATTTCCTTTCGATATCGTTTATAATATTTTATCACGATTTATCGCTATTTTTATTCATTTAAAAATAGCTAATTTATTCAAAACAATGCTTCAGGCCATAACGCGGTCGTTGCGCTGTTTTTCTCCAGATTTGATTTACACATATCTGAAAATCTAACTGTTGGATCTTCACAAATTTTATATCATTAAAAAGATCTTTTCAAAACGAATCCAACGGTTTCAGTTTCGGGAAAATCCGACGGTCGGATCTCCCGCACTAATCGTTTGAAGCTACGATTTCAAAATACGAACTGCAGCGTCGTTATTCGATTTAATTTAATTATATTTATATATATAAAAATATAATCGATTTTGGGGCTTTTTTTCTTTAGATTTGAATTAAACATTCCAGACAATCCAACCGTTGGATCTTTACAAAGTTGGTGCCTTTGGAAAGATATTTCCAAGGCGAACCCAACGGTTGCGGTTTCGGGAAAATCCGATGGTCGGATCTCCCGCACTAATCGTTTGAAATCACGATTTCAAAATACGAACTACAGCGTCATTATTCACTATATTTTAATTATATTTATATAAATATATTTAAATATAATTCTTTCTTCGATTTCAATACTATTTCCACTTTATATATTTGATAAAAATGAAATTTTCATCCAACAGACATCTATTTCAACACTTCACTAATTTTAACAATTCATGTGTATAATAAAAATGTGATTTTTATTGTAAAACAATTTATTTTGAAACATGAGTACCATTCAACACATGAATTTCTATTCAACGAATGAACTTCTATTCAACACATGAATGTTCTCTATAGTTCGTATATATAATGAAAATGCGATTTTTATTGTAAAACAATTTATTTCGAAACACGAGTATTTTATATAGTTCATATAGATAATAAAAATAGGATTTTTATTATAAAACTATTTCTTTCAAAATACGACTACCATTCAACACATGAATTTCTATTCAACGTATGAATTTCTATTCAACACATGAGTGTAGTTTCAACATTTGAAAATAATTTCAACAAATGAAAATAATTCTAACACATGAATATTTCAGAAAATTTCGGCAGCATAACGGCAGGGTAGTTAAAACCGGTACCGTCCCTAGTACGGCTCCTCGCTCTACCTTAAAACCTCGCGGTTTTTGACAATGGGGATTCATGCATCTAGTTCGCACGCAGGCAGCATGTTTTATTTTCATTTCCACGATCTATTCTAATTTTGTTTTCAACCACAGATGGGTATTTTTCAACCACAATCAATCATTCTCAACCACAAACAATTCTATCAACCATTCGTATTATTCACCAAATTTCACGTCAACCAAATAATCCAAACAATATCACAACCAATAAATATCGTCCATGGTCTGTGGACGAGGGGAGTATATATATATATTCGTATATAAATATATTTCAATTTACTTCAATTCATTTCAATGTCATTTCGACACCTATATAATTTTTACAACGCATATGTAACTTATACATCGAACATACAACTTATACAACGCTTATACATGAGGTGTACAACACTTATATAACTCATACATCGACCATATAATTTATACATCTTTGTTTTCCATATCATTTTTAAAATTGAAATCTCACATTGGGTTCCACTCCACCAAAAATAGCAGAAGGCTCAGAAAAAATATCCGCTCTCTTCTAGAATGTAGAAGACGTCCACACGAGTCCACTATCTCTTGTTTCACTGAATTTCGTCAAGAAACGAAAAAGATACATATTTATAAACATGGAACAATTTACAAACGTAATTAATCAAATTCATAGCGCTTAAAAACACTACCTTTTCCCTGTTAAAAATCAACAGCCGATGCTTTCACGTTCTCGCTCTAAACTAGGTCTTCCAATCGCGAGCGCCACATCCACCTGGAGGTCGATCAGCGGCTTCCACATGATCCGCCTTCGCGAGAGCTTCAAATCGCCGCCACCCTTGTCCAACTCGGTGAACTTTCTGGCTCGCAATTCGAGGGCGAGCGACGGCCCTTTGGACCCACGATTCTCTCACCACGCTCAACAATAAATGGTGCTCTTTACATGGATTTGAAGAGGAGGGGATAAGCTTCAAAATGGATCCAAGAGCGCTCGATTTCACTGAGAAATGGAGGAGAAATCAAGGGGGGAAGATTTGAAGATCAGTCGTCGTTCGTTTGGGGGGTTTCGGAAGTGAATACAGGGAGAGAGAAAGTGAATAGGCCAATGGGAATTTTCCATTTATTTTATATATTTTTAAATTTCGAAAATACCCTCTTTCACACACGAACCCCAATCCATACCCAACGACTATTGCCCCTAGCTAAATACCCCCATTCCGAACACAATGGGGTATGTTTTGTAGGCCCATTCGAATGTTTCAGTCAGTTTTCCTTCAAATTAAAATATAAAACATTCAATATTTAATTTGAACGTACATTTCAATTTGCTGGGGCCACATACTGATTCTAAAAATTCCTGAACAATAAATTTAGCTATGTTTTGACGATACGGTCCCAACAAAACTAGTTTTGTCGAATTCTGAGACCGTTTGAAAAATGACCCTTTTTTGGTCGATCCAATTTGACTATAATTGACCAAAACACATTTTTCTTTGCCACTCTCACATACTAGCTTCAAAAATTATAAAATTTGAAACCTATCAATAACTTCACATCCCGGATCCAACAAAAGTGGTTTCATCGAATTCTGAGGTCGTTTGCAAAATGTCTGTTTTCACGGGCTATATAAATTCTATAGCGACCTTTCTGAAAATTCATCTGGCCGTAACTTTTGACTCCCGCTACGAAACTTTGATTTTTCAGATTCGTAAGAAAGATATTCACTAACAGATTTAAATATTTTTGGTTTCACTAAAATCCATTTTATTTTGCACTTGGTACAGTCAGTTAAAGTTTGAATTCAATTTTTGAAACTGCAGCTCCATTTCATGCCATATTTATAATTCAAATTAATTATATTCATTTTCAAAACATCGATTAAAACATATTTTTCGTCGTTATTATTTAAAATATTTATTTTAAATATTTAAAAATCCTCCAAAATAGCCAATTTAAATTTTTTAAACTGGTTCAGATTTTACGGGTTGTTACACATCTCGTGCAAATCTTCTGTTAAAATCGCCATGATTTTGATTTTTTTTTCGATCGAAATTAAAACGATAAAATCGGCTGTCAAATTTTAATTTTTTTCTACAATTTTCTTTGATAATTGAGCGATGCGATTAATGAAATGATATAGATTTTTGGAATGAGGGTTTTGAAGGGTTTAAAGGATATAAACGGAATTTTATCTGCCGCGTTTGCCGGACTTTCTTTTATATTTTATAAGTTAATAGAGATGTGTGCCTAATGCACCCTTTTAAAATATCACAAATAACTAATAAAGATATTGATTTATATTCAAATCACTAAGTTCAAATATTTTGGTGTCATAAACCATATATCATATCAATTCATTATTTGATTAATATCGTAAATTATAAATCAATTTATTATTGGATTAATTTCAAGATACATATTTTTTATTTACAAAATAGTTCAATTACAAAATTAAATTTGGTTTCATATTTCTATATCTTAAATGTCATTATCTTTATTTTAACAATTTTGGGTTCAACAATTTTACTTCAAATCCATTTAAACTTAAAGCAATAAATTCTTAATTTTAATCCGTTTCAAAATGGTACTCAAGTTGGGTTATCTAATTTTATTCATAAGATTCAATTTTCCTTTAAATCACATCTTAATATAAAGTTCTTGTCAATTAAATCTAAGTTTCAATTTAATCGATTATACATATTTAACATCAATTATATTTAGATTCAAACTAATTATTTAATAAATTATTATCAAATTAATTTATTAAGCTCTATAATCATAACCAATTTATATAAACTATTTCATTATTTCGAAATCACTTTTAAAGATCAATTTAACTTAACTTGATAATTTAATTTTAATTGAGTAATTTTAACAATTCAAGTTCATTTAAAAACTCTTTAAACTTTTATATATTTATATTTTATAAATATCTATATATATATAATAATATATTAAATAATTTGTATTATTTAAATTTTGAAACTAAATATGTAACAACTCGATTGTAATGGGCCTAAATTTCAACCTAGATGTAATAACCCGTGTTTTTATAACGTGTAATAACCATAAATCATGGCAGAATTAATTTTTAAAATAAGAGTCAAGGGAAACGGGTTATGCCATTGCGTTCGCCTCAGAATTCTGCATAGAAACGAGTCCGAGTTTTCGAAAATCGGAGTCCGTATGACCAAGTTATGACCTTTCGAAGTTTTCAGAAGTTTTCAAGTTCAAAACAGCTCAATTCGAATTCAAAATTCGAATTTCAAACCTCAGAATGGACAGGGCGGGAAATTTCCCTCCCAGGACTAGGTCGACCTGGGGGTCGACTATGTAGTCGACCTACCCAGGACCAGGTCGACCATAGTGTCGACCTGGGGGTTGACCGGGTGGCCGAGACCACTTTTGAAGATGGATTCACTCTGATGTATCTGGCCTCGTTTCTATCCACATTCGTTGACCTGACCCTATAAATACAGCCCCTAACACCAGTCTCTCTACACAAAATTCTTTCTGACCTTATGCTGCTCTGATTCTGATTGAAAAGTTTGAGAAAGGGACTGCTTCTTCTACGCTGAGACTGCGTTAAGAGAATTGCTGATTTGGGGATTTCTATTTGGACTTGACTAAGCATATAGAGATTCAACTATCGACTCTCTTTTTCTAATTCTCGAACCACGATCTGTAAGTCCCAGTTATTTTTAGATTTAAACTGTAAATGTAATATGAATATGATGTAAATTGAAATTGTACCTATGTATGATGACTGTTTTACATCCATTCTTGTTCACCTTGGATCTTGACTCTTGGACATTACTATGACATGGATTAGGGGCCTATTCATATTGTAAATCAAAAAGAGAAACCCCTCATATTATCATGTTGAATCTGCTATTAGTCACAAGTTTATGAGTATCACCTTATGTCAATCGTTACCATGACTATACTATCACCTTATGACAACTGTTATCTTGACTAGTACCTTATTTTGCTAGAATTGGAACCTTTATGTTTGAGGCCAATATTCCATATGCCAGTAATGTTTTATTCTTTTATTCCAAGTCATACTATGCTATGCTAGTAATCACTTTTGCCACCTTATACCCGTTCTTTTTTTTTTATGTTATTCCCGAATTAGATTTGTTTGTATCGATTCGAGCTTACGTGCGATGGGAATACGATTTGGGTAGACTAGGTAAAACATGAATTAACTTTAAACTTGAACATGAATGTGTTATGACTTGAACCTGAATATGGACATGAACTTGACACGATTTGACATGAAACATGACCTGAAAACTGGACATGAACCTAGACATGAAAACGTGAACGTGGGCATGACAATTAGATAAACTTGAAAATGGCCAACTTGAGGTTGGGTTGAGTTTGCAGTGTAAATCTTCCCGGAACCGCCCGGCAAATCCAGTGGCTGCAAACAATAGGATCCAATGTGGATAGTTGGTCATATCGCACGTAAAACCCGAGGTTAGACTATGTTGTGGTGTAAATCTGCCCGGAACCGCCCGGCAAATCCAGTAACCACAACAGTTAGTCTAATGTGAGAGGTTGGCATGCACTAATGAATTAATGCCACATGATAGGGTTAAGTCATGAACCACTTGAATATACTTAACCAACTTGACACGATGATATGATAAAGTTAAGTCATGAACTGATTGAACACACTTAACCAACTTGATACATGATTTGGATAGGGTTAAGTCACGAATTTGAATTACAACACTTAACCCATTAGAAACCCTAGTTACGCGGTCCTTTTCAGCAGTAACCCACTTAGATGTATCACGATACCCTAGGACTAGGCAAGGTGGGAAACGATTACTGGGCTGATTGGTCGACCAGAACGACGGCTGAGTAGATGCGCCATTGTAGGTTCAGGCGGGCTATGGTCGTGCACGTAGTTCGGAGTTGAAAAAGAAGGCATTGGGCACCTGTAGATTTACACTGTGCGTGTTTGATTCGTGTCGGTGGTTGGCACCATAGGACTTGATACACCATATGGTGGACCTAGCACAGGTAACTATATTTCAGGATAGGGCCGTATGACATAGACACATGACAAGCTAGGACTTGTAGGGAGCCGATCGATTAGTAGATCGTAGCGTAGGACCCCGTAACAGGTCAATTCATGATACTGGGCCAAGGGATCGTTTCATGATTAATACTTGACATGGGTTAGAATACAAGTACAGTTGGTGCAGCGAACCTTGAATATGCGATGCTCGACTTGAATTATCTTGTTATCTTAATTATCCTACCAGTTCTGTTATCATCCTTATGTTTAATTCCAGTTTTCAAATATCATGTTACCTTTACAAGTTTTCATACTGAAAGTCACTAGGGCTTACCAATCTTTATGACTGACCCTTTTTCTTTCGCCTCTTTTTCTTTCGTTTCCCCCCAAGGTTCTCAGGGAGGAAACACTAGCTCTTAGCTTGGATTTAGCTTACTTTCTAACAGCTCATGTACGGTTTGGTCTTGGGCTATGCTATGGCTGCTTCTGCTATTTATGGGGAATAATTTACTTTTGTTTTAAGTTTATGATTCTTTATTTGGAACTTGATGTAATGGAATAATTTGTATCTTGGATATATGAGCTTTTGACTCTTCTCTTGAAAATAATAAGAAGTTGGTTTTTAATTTCTACCGCTGCTTTATTTATGTTCTGCCTTGTGATATCTCTGTGCATGTTTACCTAAATAATACTCCACCAAAACTAGTGCATTCCCTTTGTGAGTGACCCTAGCGGAGGTGGGGTGTTACATTTGGTATCAGAGCAGAAGGTTACCAGGCTGGGCAAAAAGTTTTAAAAACCTTCTGAAACTATTTTCATAACCATTTATAAAGAAGCATTTTTCAAGAAAAGTTTTATGTTTAAAAAAGGCTATTCCCCAAGAAGCCCTTAGCACTTTCCTTTGTTTCCTCGTTTGAATCTTTTCTTTCCATTTTTCAGCATGGCTGATCTTAACCTGCCTGAGGGAATACCCATGCCTGGATGGTTCCGAAGGTACTTAGAAGCCAGGGCCAACGACGCGGGCACGGAAGACATCCCTCCTCCTCCTCCCCCAGTGGCCGCGGTTCCTCCTCCTCTTGGTACCGCCTTTGCCAAAATATGCAAAGACTTTAAAGCAATGGGCGGCAAGAACTTCGTTGGAACTGAAACCTTTGTTGAGGCACGAAATTGGCTAAAGGAGACGGAAGACTTGTTCATTATCTTTGATATGGAGGACCATAGGAAAGTTCAGTTGGAAGCATGGTTGCTGAAAGAGGAAGCTGCATTTTGGTGGGAAATCACCAACGCTACCAGGCCAGTTGAGACTTGGGCAGACTTTAGAGAGAGGTTTGGGCTTAAATTCTTATCGTCAGCAGAAGAGAACCTTCATATGGAGAGGTTCCTAGCCCTCAAGCAAGGGGACATGTCTGTTAGGGAGTACGTAAATAAGTTTAATCAGCTTGCTCTGTTCGGTTTGGATTTGGTCAACACAGCCCAGAAAAAGGCTATACGCTTTGCTCGAGGATTGAATGAGCCACTACACAGCTTGGCCCTAACTCATATACCCATGGGGGCGACCTTTGAAAGCTTGGTGGATATGGCTCTACTTCATGAGGAAGACAAGAATAGCAAGAAGGAGGTTAAGCCTAATGAGACTCAGAATAAGAAAGCTGAATTCAAGAAGGGAAACAACAAGAATAACAAGAATAACAAGGGCAACAACAAATCACGTGAGACGAGGACGTGCAACTTTTGTGGTATTACTGGACATCTAGCTAAAGACTGTAGAAAGAAGAAGAGGAAGTTGGGTGAATGCTTCCATTGTGGAGATACTGGACACATCAGCAAGGATTGCCCTAAGAAGCAAGGGCAGACCCAACGAGCAGGACCTTCTAGAGGGCAGTTGCATGCTCTCAACACCACTCCAGCTCTTGACCTAGATGTAACAACCCATGTTTTTATAACGTGTAATAACCATAAATCAAGGGAGAATTAATTTTTAAAATAAGAATCAAGGGAAACGGGTTGCGCCATTGCGTTCGTCTTGAAATTCTACTTGGAAACGAGTCCGAGTTTTCGAAAATCGGAGTCCGTATGACCAAGTTATGACCTTTCGATGTTTTCAGAAGTTTTCAAGTTCAAAACAGCTCAATTCGAATTCAAAATTCGAATTTCAAACCTCAGAATGGACTAGGCGGGAAATTTCCCGCCCAGGACTAGGTCGACCTGGGGGTCGACTATGTAGTCGACCTTCCCAGGACCAGGTCGACCATAGTGTCGACCTGGTGGCCGAGTCCACTTTTGAAACTAGATTCACTCTGATGTATCTGGCCTCGTTTCTATCCACATTCGTTGACCTGACCCTATAAATACAGCCCCTAACACCAGTCTCTCTACACAAAATTCTTTCTGACCTTATGCTGCTCTGATTCTGATTGAAAAGTTTGAGAAAGGGACTGCTTCATCTACGTTGAGACTGCGTTAAGAGAATTGCTGATTTGGGGATTTCTATTAGGACTTGACTAAGCATATAGAGATTCAACTATCGACTCTCTTTTTCTAATTCTCGAACCACGATCTGTAAGCCCCAGTTATTTTTAGATTTAAACTGTAAATGTAATATGAATATGATGTAAATTGAAATTGGACCTATGTATGATGACTGTTTTACATCCATTCTTGTTCACCTTGGATCTTGACTCTTGGACATTACTATGACATGGATTTGGGGCCTATTCATGTTGTAAATAAAAAAGAGTAACCCCTCATATTATCATGTTGAATCTGCTATTAGTCACAAGTTTATCACCTTATGTCAATCGTTATCATGACTATACTATCACCTTATGACAACTGTTATCTTAACTAGTACCTTATTTTGCTAGAATTGGAATCTTTATGTTTGAGGCCAGTATTCCATATGCCAGTAATGTTTTAATCTTTTATTCCAAGTCATACTATGCTATGCTAGTAATCACTTTTGCCACCTTATACCCGTTCTTTTTTATGTTATTCCCTAATTAGATTTGTTTGTATCGATTCGAGCTTACGTGCGATGGGAATATGATTTGGGTAGACTAGGTAAAACATGAATTAGCTTTAAACTTGAACATGAATGTTGTTATGACTTGAACCTGAATATGGACATGAACTTGACACGATTTGACATGAAACATGAACTGAAAACTGGACATGAACCTAGACATGAAAACTTGAACGTGGGCATGACAATTAGATAAACTTGAAAATGGCCAACTCGAGGTTGGGTTGAGTTTGCAGTGTAAATCTTCCCGGAACCGCCCGGCAAATCCAGTGGCTGCAAACAATAGGATCCAATGTGGGTAGTTGGTCATATCGCACGTAAAACCCGAGGTTAGACTATGTTGTGGTGTAAATCTGCCCGGAACCGCCCGGCAAATCCAGTAACCACAACAGTTAGTCTAATGTGAGAGGTTGGCGTGCACTAATGAATTAATGCCACATGACAGGGTTAAGTCATGAACCACTTGAATATACTTAACCAACTTGGCACGATGATTTGATAGGGTTAAGTCATGAACTGCTTGAACACACTTAACCAACTTGATACATGATTTGGATAGGGTTAAGTCACGAATTTGAATGACAACACTTAACCCATTAGAAACCCTAGTTACGCGGTCCTTTTCAGCAGTAACCCACTTAGATGTATCACGCTCCCCTGGGACTAGGCAGGGTGGGGCACGATTACTGGGCTGATTGTAAGCGACCAGAACGACGACTGAGTAGGTGCGCCATTGTAGGTTCAGGCGGGCTATGGTCGTGCACGTAGTCCGGAGTTGAAAAACAGGCATTGGGCACCCGCAGATTTACACTGTGTGTGCTTGATTCGTGTCGGTGGTTGGCACCATAGGACTTGATACACCCTATGGTGGACCTAGCACAGGTAACTACATTTCAGGATAGGGTCGTATGACACAGACACATGACGAGCTAGGACTTGTAGGGAGCCGATCGATTAGTAGATCGTACCGTAGGACCCCGTAATGGGTCACTTCATGATACTGGGCCAAGGGATCATTTCATGATTAATACTTGACATGGGTTAGAATACTAGTACAGTTGGTGCAACGAACCTTGAATATGCGATGCTCGACTTGACTTATCTTGTTATCTTAATTATCCTACCAGTTCTGGTATCATCCTTATGTTTAATTCTAGTTTTCACATATCATGTTACCTTTACTAGTTTTCATACTGAAAGTCACTAGGGATTACCAGTCTTTATGACTGACCCTTTTTCTTTCGCCTCTTTTTCTTTCGTTTTCCCCCCCAGGTTCTCAGGGAGGAAACACTAGCTCTTAGCTTGGATTTAGCTTGCTTTTTGACAGCTCATGTACAGTTTGGTCTTGGGCTATGCTATGGCTGCTTCTGCTATTTATGGGGAATAATTTACTTTTGTTTTAAGTTTATGATTCTTTATTTGGAACTTGATGTAATGGAATAATTTGTATCTTGGATATATGAGCTTTTGACTCTTCTCTTGAAAATAATAAGAAGTTGGTTTTTAATTTCTACTGCTTCTTTATTTATGTTCTGCCTTGTGATATCTCTGTGCATGTTTACCTAGATAATACTCCACCAAAACTAGTGCATTCCCTTTGTGAGTGACCCTACCGGAGGTGGGGTGTTACACTAGAAAAGGCCCATTGGAACTTTGAGTCATTCTAAAAGAATTGTTGGTTCTTATAAGGAATACTAAACAGATATCGCAGAGAAGTCTAAATGAAAATTAGAATCTCACATAATGGAAGGGATAAAATATAATATCATAAAAATAGATGTACCATAAATAAAACTATAATGTGAAATGTAATAAGTCTCAACAGATAACCGGTACATCAATAATATCCCAAAATACATGACGACAACAACAATAATACTACTATTGCCAAGAATAACTAAATTTCCATCGAAAGGCTCCTCCTTTAAGACATCATTAATCGTCGTTGATGCAGGATCCTCACCTACTAACCTGTTTATGTTAAGAGGAGGGAGGTCATAACATAAAGTTCTGGTGAATGAAAACGTATAAGTTTAGGAATGACTATTTCCTATATTTGGCAGTGTAAATTCTTCATGTTATGTCTACGCAAAGAATCATGCACAATTAAACATATGAGGTGGGCATCCTAACAGTCATTCGAGGACTATATGTAAACTAAGGGCTGAAATACCTACAGTCTCTTAATACCCACAAAGAAATATGAAGGTGGATGTACCAACAAACACTTAATACCCTACGAGGTAGGATATACCTAGTCACTTAAGGCCATTTCCTAATTTATTGAGGATGGACATCCCTACAGCCACTTAAGACCCTATGGCGGACTCCTAGCCATTTAAGACCTCGTTCCTAACACCATCGTAATATATATAAACTATCCTTGTAGGTTGAGAAATAGTAACAACAACTTAATACCAGGTTTATGTAGGAACACAGTTATCATTTAAGACCCTCCTGGCGGACTATCTTGTTACTATCTAGCTATCCCTATGGGTGAACTCCTAGTCATTTAATACTTCCCTTAGACGATGGTTCCTTTAGGCCATTTATATAAAATGTCCCTAGGTCGGTCCTCACTAAGCCCCTAGATAAGAAGTGGACATTACTTGGAGAACTACCCTACTTATACCTTATTGTCTACGGACCATTTAACATCCTGTAAGAGAAAGGCGGACCCAATAACCATTTGAGACATTTATAACGGTGAGTCCCATGACTTGGGTTCTAAACTAAGGAGTGAACCTTATAAATGAACCTAGTTCTAACTACTTAATACCCAACAAGATAGGTCAACGATTTAATACCTTCTTAAGGCAGGCCTACTTCACACACAATACACACATACACACATTAGACTTCTTACATCAAGCCAACCACTTGTAGATGCTAGATTTGTCGAGCGGTTCCGAGCAAAATTTCATTACAGTTTGGGCCTATCAAAGTGTAATAATTATAATGGCCCATGCACCTAGACCTCTCACATTAATCAGTCTTACTTGTAGATGTTGGATATGTCGGTTAGTTTTGAGTGGGCTTCTACTACAAGTAATGGTTAATCTCATTTATGTGTGTCAATAATTATAATTAAAGCCATTAACCACACAGATACATACAAATTCAAATTCCTAATTTAAATGTATTTATCATGCTTTTGATATACATTAATATTACGCTTAATTTCGCTATAAATATATATAAATAGATGTACATTATGCGAGAGAGAGAGAGTAATGTCCTAATCACATTTGAAATGTCAATCTTATATATTACATATAAGGTGTAAGAGTCAATTCCCTAACGAACATGGTCCAACATGTATATTCATAATTTATGACAAAAAGGGAAACAACAATATATATGAATAAACTTGCAACCTAGGTTTGAATAGTTATTTGAATAATAGGAATATAGGCAAGATGCAATATAATTGAATACATATGAAAACTTATGCTTTTGACATTGCTTCACTTTAATATATATATTGCATACAAAACCTAAGATAATATACTGCAAATTATACGTTCAAACGAATCTATTTAGAATGGATGCATAAACCAATAAAATTTTCAATATACAAATCCCATGTTTTTGACCACAAACATAAGTGAACACAAAATAAGAATTAAATGAACCAGAATCCAAAAACTAAAGATTTCCCAATGTCCCAAGCCTAAATCTGTATTACCCAAACGACACTAACCCAAAAATACAACACATTTTATTGACCATTCCAACGACAAATAAAATATAGGATTTGGGGAGTTTTAACATTATATTATTGTTTAACCCAAATCCCAAGTAGGCATAATATTAAAAATCCAAACTATAAAAGATAAGAAATAGAACAAAAATGGTTTCCACTCACAATGCTTTGAAAATGAAGAATAACATAATTTGAGTAGAATTAGATTTGGATCCATCCTTGGCAAACAGGGTCAAATCCTTCTATTAATATATGTATAAGAATCAAATGAATCAGAATCTTAAATATATATATATGTGTGTGTGTGTGTGTGTGTGTGTGTGACGACCCCAACATCCGTGGTACGAAAGTAAGGATAATCATAGAAGCATAACGTAATTTAAACAATAACAGATCTCAGATAATAGCATATAATAAATCATTGCAGTGGAAATGGAAATGTCATCACAACATAACATCACAGACATCAGAGTACGCAGTACAGGATACACTTAGCAAAATAGATGTCTAAAACAAGGAAAGAAATAAAGTCACAATCTCCACCAAAATACATCAATGTCTCAAGAAGTAAATAAAAAGATAAAAAGAAAATATTCTTAATCCTCTTCATCAGCAAGCTCCAGTCCAGAAAATATCCATACCTAAAACCTATCATTTGGCTGCCCGTGTGGAAAGAGGGCACCCGTGTTTACAAAGTGAAACAAAATACGAGTCATTCATGGGACTGGTATGAGAAATCTTACCTAACTAACAATATGGCTAATCACTGGACCACGCCGCTAACGCAGAATGGGTTTACTCGATTGGATTGCCAGTGCATATGATTAATAAATTTTATTTAAAAACTACGCAATGCAATTTAGAAAATGAAACCATTATAAGACTCATGTCCCATCACACAATGCAACACAGACCGGAGGATAGAGTTTTACCTTATAACGATCAAAAATGCTTGGTACGTAGAAAATAATATTTTTAATATTATTATTAGTGTCTAATATGCTTCAAAAATACTTCAAAGTAAATGTATCTATCCTAGACGGCATAGCTACCATATACTATGTCGCCATATATAGGTTTACAATCAAAACCGTAATGGCATATTGGAGAGTGGATTTCCATCATGAGTCAAGGCTAGGGATGATCTCCTAACCGATTCGAGACACTCTAGCAATATCTCAGGATCACACCTACGGGCAAGTCTTGGATCCCGCAGGGCCGGTCCACAAATAACGTTAGTGGATTAGTTATGCATGAACACACGCTCCCCGATCCTATTTGACCTATAATTTGGCCATTGGCAACCAATAAATCCGAGGTGCCTCATTCCATCAACCACATAAGTAAAAATGTCGGGCCTTGTAAAACCCAAACACCACTTCTAGCTAGAAAGAAACGTGTGCACTCCCTGCGTTCCCTTGTCACATTTTTGACTCTACCGGGGTGTGAGGCTCGCAAGGTAACATAATACACAAAGCTATGCTGAAATAGGCTATGCTTTGATCATCATCCACAAGATTCTGCTTTTCAACAAAAGCCTCGATCAATTGCATCTTAGCATGCCACATTGACAATTCACGTCATGCGATCGATAACTAACAATATATAACCTTTGAGCTCATACGTCTCAAAGAAGGGTGTTAAGCAAGAGAATAAATTCTCCGCCACCATAGATATATATTAATAGAAATCACGGAATGAAATTCAATGTGGCACACATCCATTTACAAGTCCGTTCTCGGTCTGAAAAAACCGAAGTCGCCTTATTCCTCGTACCGTATGTCCAATACAGAAGAGAGGTACTCACATATCCGGACAATCAACAAATACGTCCGGGCAACTACCGCTTTAACCTTTATTGGTAGCTAGCCAATGTCGGGCATCAATAGTTATCCTTTCGATGTAAAGATCGCCGGTCTTCAATCGTCGTCTTTAAGATCATCAATTTAGATCGTCGTATAACCATTTGAAATGAGAATTAACTCGGTCTTTTCAAATGATCTTCGCATATATATAGTTTAAAATCATTTCATATCGTTAATAGTATTTAATAACGATTAATCACTATATTTATTTATGTAAAAATAGCCAAATTTATTTAACGACGCTTCGGGTCGATGGGCGGCCCTGGCACTGTTTTTATCAAATTTTGATTTACACTAATCTCAAAATCCAACCGTTGGATTTTAAAAAAAATTATATCGTTGGAAAGATCTTCCCAAAACGGTCCTAACGGTTCTAGTTTTGGGAAAATCCGATGGTTGGATCTTTCGGTATAATCGTTTAAAGTTACGATTTCAAAACGCGAACTACCGCACGCGATTCGTTTAATTTTAATTTATATATATATATATATATAAATCGTTTGGCAATTTCAACTACCTTCAATCAATCACATGCAAGACAAGTATAGTCCGTATTCATGTTAGAAATTTTACATATGATTTTATAAATCCTAACTAACCTGGTAAAAGTGACAATTTGAAACAAATCATGTTTAATTCTTTTCAATGGAAACTAAATTACATTGAAAATGTATTTTTAATATTCACCCTTTTTATTGACACTAAATGACAATAAAAACATGATTTTTAATTATACTTTTTTTATCCCATCTAAAACGACAATAAAAATGTGACATTTAAATCTATTCTTTTTATTGCATATAAAATGACAATAAAAATGTAACTTTAAAATCTATTCTTTTTTTATTGTCTCTAAAATGACAATAAAAATGTAATATTTAAAACTATTCTTTTTATTGTCTCTAAAATAACAATAAAAATGCAACTTTTGCCTCTAAAATGATAATAAAAATGTAACATTTAAAACTATTCTTTTTATTGTCTCCAAAATGACAATAAAAATGCAACTTTAAAATCTATTCTTTTTATTGCCTATAAAATGACAATAAAAATGCAACTTTAAAATCTATTCTTTTTATTGTCTCTAAAATGACAATAAAAATGCAACTTTAAAATCTATTCTTTTTTTTTTTTTACTACAACTAAAATGTCAATCAAAATGCCACTTTTAATTCTATGCTTTTTATTGTCTCTAATTTGACAATAAAAATATAACATTTAAATCTACTCTTTTTTATTACAACTAAAATGTCAATCAAAATGTCACTTTTAATTCTATGTTTTTTATTGTCTCTAATTTGACAATAAAAATATAACATTTAATTCCATTCTTTTTATTACATCTAAAATGTCAACAAAAATGTAACTTTTCATTTTATCCTTATTATTGTCTCTAATTTGACAATAAAAATGCAACCTTTAATTTTATCATTTTTATTACAACTAAAATGTAAATAAAAATGTAACTTTTAAATTCTATCTTTTATTTACATCTAATATGACAATAAAGATGCAACCTTTAATTCTAACATTTTTATTACAACTAAAATGTAAATAAAAATGTAACTTTTAAATTCTATCTTTTATTTACATCTAATTTGACGATAAAGATGTAACTTTTTAATCAATTCTTTTATTTACATCTAAAATGTAAATAAAAATATAACTTTTAAATTCTATCTTTTATTTACATCTAATTTAACAATAAAGATGCAACCTTTAATTCATTCATTTTTATTACAAATAAAATGTAAATAAAAATGTAACTTTTTAATCTATTCTTTTATTTACATCTAAAATGTAAATAAAAATATAACTTTTTAATCTATGCTTTTATTTACATCTAAAATAAAAATAAAAATATAAAATTTTAATCTATTCTTTTATTTACATCTAAAATGTAAATAAAAATATAACTTTTTAATCTATGTCCATAATCCAAAATAAAGATGAATTCTTTATTCTAAATTAATTCTATGTTTATGTTATTCAATAAAAGCTATATTTTTATGAATAAATCACATCAATATTAATGGATGGATCTAAAATAAAATATGATTTTATTTTAGATCGGTATTTAACTGCAATTAGATATTCAATAAAAAGGAAGAAATTTAATCGTTTCTAATCAATCATGAACATCTCAATACACAACAAAACAACAGATCAACAATTCTAAATTTCATAACATCGCAGATCTAAATCATTATCATACATACAACTATTAAATAGCGAGAAAAATAATTAAATTGATAAATTATTTAAATCAGAAATCTCACAGTCGTGTGAATTTGAATTGTTCAGATCTGCAACTTTGGCCAAAATTTTATCAGCTCAGAATTGATCCTAGTCAGGACAGCAGCGTAGATCTCGGTTTCACGATCGTACAGGATCTGAAATTGTTCAATTTCGAAGTCGTATGAATTAGTTATGATTTAATTTGTGTAATTAACATTTTAAAATAAAATATGAATTTATACCCTTCTTCCTCAATACAAAACCAAGGCCGATGTTTTCAGTTTTCAGTTCACTTCAGGTCTGCAAAATTCGATCGAATAGAAGAGCTTTGCGACGATCCAAGACCACCACCCCAGAGAGGAGGGTGCGGCGTGCAGGGGGGCCTACAATTGGCGAACTCGGTGGTGGCTACAGGTGCAGGCGGCAGTCGAAAGTTGGCGGGTTTGGAGGGCTATATCTCACAAATTGTGCCACTGTGGAGGATCTAACCGTATGGATCTGAAGGGGGCTCGATCCTCTTCTGAATTGCCTTAAGAAGTGGGGGACTTCGTTATGTAGATCGATTGGCTTTAATGGGGAAGTATGAAGCAATGTCGACCATGGATTTACAAGTGGGGCGGCGGCTCTGTTATGTATTTAGGGTTTGTAGAAGACAAAGTTTATATTTTTATAATATTTTAATCCTAATTTTACAAAAAACCATAAGTCCTAAAGAAATCCAATTTCAGTCCAACAGGGGTTGCTCACCCCTAATTACCCATATTCCGGAACTAATGGGCTAAGTCCCGTCAGCCCAAACAACTGTTTGTGGCATGAATTCTTTAATTTAAAATTTAAATCTTTTATTTAATTAATTCGATCGTACATTTAAATTCACCGGGGCCACATACGGTCTCTAAAAATTCCAAAAAAATTATTTCTGGCTTTGATTTGACGATACGGTCCTAACAAAATTAATTTCATCGAATTTGGAGACCGTCTGAAAAATCGTCATTTTCAAGTCGATTAAATTTGATTGAAATTGACAAAACACATTTTCTTTTGCCATGCTCACATATTAATTCCAAAAATTCTGGAAAATTAAACTTAGCAATAATTTGACATTCCGGATCCGACATAAGTGGTTTCGTCGAAAATGGAGTTCGTTTGAAAAATGGCCTTTTATACGGGCTATAAATTATACTATAACGACCATTCTGAATATTCAACTGGCCATAACTTTTGATTCCCACAATGAAATTTTGATTTTTCGGATTCGTTGGAAAGATACTTTCAAACAGATTTAGATATTTTTGGTTTCATTAAAATCCGTTAAATTTTGAATCTGGTGCATTCAGTCAAAGTTCAGGTTTGACTTTTCAAACTACCGTACTATTTCCAATTCCTTTTGAAATCAAAATAAATATATTTTCTCTAACTTCGATTAAAATAAATTTTTAATCGTTATTATTTAAAATAAATTATTTTAACTATTCAAAATTCACTGAAATAGCCAAAATAAAAATTTTAAATTGGTTCAGATTTTCCGGGTTGTTACAATCTCCCCCACTGAAAAGCTTTTCGTCCCCCAAAAGGAAACAATAGTAAAGTAGGAAACAAAACGGAAAATGTTAGGTAATGTAAATGTACCTCAACACAAAAGCTACTTGGAGATATCCACTCTACACTTGGGATAAGCCTGTTTGATGTTATCCTCAGTCTCCCATGTACAGTCTCTAGGATCCCCGCTCTACTGCACCTTGACTAAGTGGATCCTCTTGTTCCTCAGCACTCGGGTCTCTTTGCCAACTATTTTCACTGGCTCCCTTCTCACCGCCAAGCTCGGTGTAATCTCCAAATCTTGTTGTGTTGCTTCTTCCACAACTAAGTCTGGATCATGAGCATGCTCCCGAAGTTGGGACACATGGAATACATCGTGAACCCTGGCAACCAATCAGGCAACTGCACCCTATAAGATAGAGTTCCAATCCTTTCGAGAATAGGGAATGGACCAATGAATCTCAGCGCCAATTTCCTAGTCTTCCCAAATCGAATTACCCCTCTCAGTGGGGAAACCTTCAAGTATACCAGATCGCCAACAGAGAATTCTAAATCCCTTCTTCGAGCGTCTGCATAGCTCTTCTGTCGGCTTTAAGCAGCCAGTAATCGCTTGTTAATAAAATCAATTTTGTCTGCTGCTTCACGAATCATGTCGGGACCCAGTACTAATCGATTGCCGGTTTCCACCCAACATGCGGGAGATCGCATGGCCTACCATATAATGCTTCAAATGACGACATCTGCAAGCTCGCTTGGTTAATGTTATTATAAGAGAATTCAACCAAGTGCAAATGATCTTCCCATGACCCACAAAAATCTAGAATGCAGGCTCGCAACAAGTCTTCCAATATGCGGTTCACCCTCTCAGTCTGGCCATCTGTCTAAGGATGATAAGCGGTGCTCATATTCAGCTTAGTCCCTAGCTCTTCTTGGAAAGCTTCCCAGAATTTGCTAACAAATATCGGATCACGGTCATTGACAATGCTTCTGGGAACTCCATGTAGTCTGATAATCTCTCTAAAATAAAGCTGTGCCAAACTTCGAGCTGTTCTATTAGATTTGACATGGATGAAATGGGCAGTCTTTGTGAAGCGATCTACAGTCACCCATATATTGTCATTGCCTTTCCTAGTCCGGGGCAATCCATCAATAAAGTCCATAGAAATTTCGTCCCACTTCCAACTTGGAACCCCTGGCGGTTGCAACAAACCTGCTGGCTTTTGCTGATCGCTTTTGACTTGCTGGCAGGTGGGACATCCAGCAACATATATAGAAATGTCTCTCTTCATAGATCTCCACCAAAATGTGCGCTTGAGGTCATGATACATCTTGCTCACTCCCAGATGAATGCTGAGCTTAGACTTGTGACATTCGTCCATTACTTCCTTTCTGAGCTCAGGAAGATTCGGAACACAAATTCGGCCAAATAGCCTCAGAAGCCCTTTGTCGTCAATCTGGAAACTCGTGGGTTCGCCTTCCCTGACTCTTTTTCTGATTCTCTGAATAAATTCATCATTCTTCTGAAGAGAAGAGATCTTGTCAATCAATGAAGGTGTAATAATGAGATTGGCGAGGATAAGATTGGTGCTGGCCGTATTCTTCCTGCTGAGTGCATTTGCTACTACATTGGCTTTCCCTGGAGTATATAAGATGTCCAGGTCATAGGGTGCAAGGAATTCAACCCAATGCTGCTGCCTCAAGTTCAAATCTCTTTGGGTGAACAGATACTTTAAGGATTTGTGATCAGTATACAGCTCGAATTTCTCACCAAGAGATAGTGCCTCCATATCTTTAGAGCAAATACGATGGCCATTATCTCAAGATCATGAGTGGCGTAATTCTTCTCATGCGGTTTTAACTGGCGGCTAGCATATGCGACCACTTTGTCTCTTTGCATTAGCACCACACCAATACCTTAAATAGATAAAAGGATAACATGTTAAAATAAGATTTGACATTAAAATGTCATCTTTGACATGTTTATTTAGATGAAAAGAATAACCTTATCTAGAAGCGTCTGTCCATACTTTTAGATCCTGATTGCCATCAATAATGGTCAACATAGGAGCAATGATCAACCTCCGTTTCAGCTCTTGGAAAGCTGCCTCACATTCGGGTGTCCAAATGAACTTTGTATGCTTCTTAGTCAGCTTCGTCAATGGACAAGATAATTTCGAAAAATCCTTAACGAATTTCAGATAATAGCCAGCCAGTCCTAAGAAACTTCTGACTTTTGTGGGCATTCTATGCTGCTTCCAATCTTGGATGGCTGAGATCTTTCCTGGATCTACTGAGATGCCTTCCTTAGATACAACATGGCCGAGGAATTTCACCTCTTCTTGCCAGAATATGCACTTGGAGAATTTGGATTTCAGCACATTTCTTTGCAAAATCTCCAATACTTCTTTCAGATGCTTTTCGTGTTCAGCAGTGGATTTAGAAAAGATTAGGATATCATCGGTAAACACCAGTACGAATTTATTTAAAACATCTCGGAATACTCTATTCATCAGATCAACGAAGTATGCTGGAGCATTGCATAAGTCGAAGAGCATTACTAGCCATTCACAAAATAAGTCTGGCCCTCTGAAAGCTGTCAAAGGCACGCATTCTTTGGCAATGCGCAGTTGATGAAAACCTGTAGCTAGGTCCATCTTAGAGAATATTCATGCTCCATTTAAGCAATCTAGCAGATCATCAATGCGGGGCAGTGGGTATTTATTTTTCAGAGTCTGCTTATTTAGATCACGGTAGTCCACACATAGCCTAAGGGTACCATCTGACTTTGGGACGAAAACCACTACTGCACCCCAGCTTGAGAAGCTAGGTCTGATCAGACCCTTCCATAAAAATTGCTTAGTTTGATTGCTTAGCTTCTCTTTTTCTTTCAGTGACATCCTCTGAATAGGGTGTACAACGGGCCTTGCATTCGGAACTAAGTCAATTCTGAAGTCGATTTCTCAACGCGGAGGTAAGCTGTCTACTTCTTCAAACACATCCGCATATCTCTGACGATAGGAATATCCTCAATAGAAGCAGGAGTGACTTCTAGAGAAGACCAAAATTCTTTCCTATCTGTGGCTGAGTCGTGGCATGGAATAGCAATAATATCTCCAAATTTGGTTTTAATTCTAACTACTCTTTCAACGCATAGTAACTCAGCCTCATACTTTGTTAGCCAGTCCATTCCAAGTATGATATCATACCGGGAGAAATTCATGATGATCAGATTAAAAGGAAATTGGAAATAGGAATAAGAAACAGGCACTCTACAATACTGATCGAGAATAAGTGAACCTCCTATCGGGCTATGGGCTCTAATCGGTTCTTTAAGTTTTCTTGATTTCAATTTCAACTTTTTAATCATGTCATTAGATATGAAACTTCTAGATGCACCAGTGTCAAACAAAACCGTAATAGGAATGTTCTTAATGTTAAGAGTACCTCCTAAAACATCAGGTTTACCTGCTCCTTCGGAAGAAACCGGTGCAGCTGCCCCATCATAGACATGTGCTACTTCAGATTTCTTGATCAGAGGGCAATTTCTGATAAATTGTCCAGTCTTGCGGCAGTTAAAGCATTCCTTTGGGCCACAGGGATTCTGTCCGCTGTTCTGACTCAGTCCAGACTCATTTCTTCTAGGCTTCTTCGGGGCTCGGCATTCATAGTCAAAATGCCCCATCTTCTGGCAATTGAAGCACTAGACCTTAGATTTGTCCCTCTTCTTCTTCTCTTGGGGCTTGGCGGTAGAAGGATTACCCGCCTCTGATTTCTTGTCAGACTCTTTCCTCTTATTATTGGCTTGATTCTTTTCTCGATCTTGCTGAGAACCTTTTTGGTCAATCTCCTCATATCTGCAAGCCATCTCGATTAATTTAGCGAATGGACACTCAATGTGTGCCGTCACTCTATTTTGATACCTCCTCGCAAGACCATTAATAAATCTCTTATTCTTCTGAAGCGGGTCTTGAACTAACTCATGGGCATATCTGGAGAGCTCGTCGAATTTCTTCACATATTCGGCAATAGTCATACTTCCCTGTTGGAGGTTGGCAAACTCATCATGAAGGCGTTCAACTTCGTGAGGCGGAATAAACTTCTGATTGAAGAGCTCTTTAATTTTCTTCCAAGTTATATCAGCTTCATTGCCACCAATCATAGCCGTTTCCCACCAAATCTAGGCCTGGTCCTCTAGGAACCATGTCGCCATAAATTGCTTCCTATGATCTTCTAGTTCTAATCCTCCCAAGATTTTCTCAATTGTCTTAAGCTACGCTTGTGCCTCTGTCACCGTCTCCTGGCCCGTGAAATGCACGCCTCCTAGATTCTTGATTTTCTTTGCCACCTTGTCTAGATCAAAAGCACGTGGAGGTGGTGGTGGTGTCTCAACCTCTGGAGTGGCATATTCCTGGGCCGTAGGAGTCTCATCTCTAGCGGGTCCCCTAGCCCTACCTCAGCCTCGTTCTCTCGTACGTGCTTTGGTGCTCATTTCTTAATTAGTTCTGTACCATCAAAGGAAGAGCCAGACTAACAGAAATGATAATTTTAAAGGAAAGGTTAAAAGTAGAGACATATGATAAGATGATAATGAAGTAATGACTTATTAATATGTGTTATTCTGTTGTGCTTATTCTAGGACATTACTAATCCTATCTCTAATGAGCTACTCGTCTTAGAATACTACTGATTTTATCTAGACGAGTTGTTCTAAAAATGTTATACTCCATAGCTAAGGTTAACCTTTAGCTCTGATACCAACCGTGACGACCCCGACTTTCGTGGCACGAAAGTAAAGATAATCATAGGAGCATAACATAATTAAAACAATAACAGATCTCAGATAATAACATATAATAAATCACTGCAGTGGAAATGGAAATGTCATCACAACATAACATCACATACATCAGAGTACACAGTACAAGATACACTTAGCAAAATAGATGTCTAAAACAAGGAAAGAAATAAAGTCTCAATCTCCACCAAAATACATCAATGCTCAATAATGTCTTAATGTCTCAAGAAGTAAATAAAAAGATAAAAAAAAGATTCTTCATCCTCTTCATCAGCAAGCTCCAGTCCAGAAAATATCCATACCTAAAACATGTCATTTGGCTGCCCATGTGGAAAGAGGGCACCCGAATTTGCAAAGTGAAACAAACTACGAGTCAGTCATGGGACTGGTATGAGAAATCTTACTTAACTAAAAATATGGCTAATCACTGGACCACGCCGCTAACGCGGAATGGGTTTACTCCATTGGATTGCCAGTGCGTATGATTAATAAATTTTATTTATAAACTACGCAATGCTTTTTAGAAAATGAAACCATCATAAGACTCATGTCCCATCACACAATGCAACGCAAACCGGAGGATAGAGTTTTACCTTATAATGATCAAAAATGCTTCATACGTAGAAAATAATATTTTTAATATTATTATTAGTGTCTAATATGTTTCAAAAATACTTCAAAGTAAATGTACCAATCCTAGACGGCATAGCTACCATATACTATGTCGCCATATATAGGTTTATAATCAAAACCGTAATGTCATATTGTAAAGTGGATTTCCATCATGAGTCAAGGCTAGGGACGATCTCCTAACCAATTCGAGACACTCTAGCAATGTCTCGGGATCACACCTACGGACAACCCTTGGACCCTGCAGGGCCGGTCCACAAATAATGTTAGTGGATTAGATATGCCTGAACACACGCTCCCTGTAACACCCCACCTCCGTTAAGGTCACTCACAAAGGGAATGCCTTAACTTTGGTGGAGCATTTTAGTAAACAGAAACAGAATACTACAAGACAGATAAACAGTACTTGAAAAATTATCACTTTATTTCAAACAGAAGCTTGGTTACATCCTTTCAAATCACAATATCAGAATTCAAGTACAAAATATCAGTCTTGTACAAAAGCCTTCAGAATGCATAGTTTAAAATTATAATCCCCACAGAAGAAGACAAGCCATACTTTAAGCACTGCAAGCGGAAGAAATCTGGATCAAGCTAGAGTATTCCCTTCAACCAAACCTGGGGGTGGGAAACGGAAGAAAGGAGGCGAAACAACAAGGGTCAGACATAAATTCTGGCAAGTCCAGTGACTTTCAGCATATGAACAGATAATAATAATAATGACATGAAAGCAAAACTGGATAAGAGATGGCAGTAACATGAGCAGCAGATATACTTAGGTTAAATAGCAGAAACAGAACGATGTAGACTAAGCCATGCTTCTTATTTATATCTTACTTCTCTGCACTAATACTAGTATAACCGAATTAGGTGTCACCCTAATGTCTAAACTGAAACAGAAACGGGTACAGAATAATTTAACGGAAACAGAATGCTAATAATGGGCCTTTACTACCCGATCAGAAACAGACAGAAGCAGAAACAGATTAATCCCTACGGAAACAGAATGTAGAATTAGGTGTACACTCATAATGGGCCTTTACCACCCGAACAGACGGTACCACGCAGAAACAGACAGGTGTTACCACCCAACAGAAACAGACGGTACCAACAGAAACAGACAGAACTAAGTGTACCCTAATACCCTACCCCAAGCGATCGGCTCCCTAATACATAAATATCCTGTGTCGGCCCCACAATAGGGTGTATCACTCCCTAAAGTGACAACCAATTGGCACAGACCTATTTACAGGTGTCACGGCTTCTTACATCCTCAGAGACAGACCGGGATCCATGCACGCACATGACCCGGTTGGAACGCACCATCAACACCCCTCGCCATTATCAGAATGAACCACTTATAATTAGTTCAATAAGCGTGCCCGGACCCTACCTACTATTGGGTCAAAGTTTTGGTACCAGAAAGGGTTACTGACTAATATGGGTCCCAAACAACATATAACACAAGTAACTCCCCTCCTAACCTTGTGTCCCCAGACTAACAGATTTCAGATTAACTTGTTTACAAGTTCAGACATACAAAATTCAGATCAACTAGTTCACAGACAAGTTTTCAGACTAACGGATCAGATATACAGATTTAACAGACTTACCGATTAACCAGTTACAGACTTACAGATTTGTCTAACTTTGTAATTTGACCTACAGATTCACGGAACAAATTTATTAAATTCATCACTCTAGTGGGTTTAATCCTATCCGGCCAACACGTTTTAGACATCATATTTATCTCAGATTTTCATTAATTAAATATTAATGCCCAGACCTCTCACATTAGACTGACAGTTTGCGGCTACTGGTTAGGCCGGTTGGTTCCGGGCAGATTTCTGTCGCAAACTGAGTCTAACCTCGGGTTTCAAGCACGTTATGACTAACTTCTCACATTAAAACCTATTTTTTGCGGCCACTGGAATATGCCGGGCGGTTCCGGGCAGAATTACGCCGCAAACTCATTCTAACCTCGAGTTAGCCATGTTTATCTTTGCAGCCAATTAATTAATGATTTACCATTTATACCCACGCCTAATATACATGTCAATTATTCATAGCTAATTCAGATTATGTCAATAACAGACTGAATATATCAACTTAACAGACATAGCAGATAACAGGTTTAGGCGACTTAACGGATTCAGCAGATTAAGCAACTAGCAGATTTAGCAGATAACAGATTAGGCATCTCAACAGATTTAGGTTGGCATTCTTAACAGAATTAGCAGATGACAGATGTGGCAGATGAACAGATCTAGCAGACTAGGCAGTAGGGCAGAACTAGCAGATTAAGCAATATAACAGAACTAGCAGATTAGGCAAATATAGCAGAACTAGCAAATTAGGCAAATATAACAGATTTAATCATTCCTTAAAGTTTCACAACATATCTTGCCTAATTATAAATCTTGCCTAAGTTCACATGCATAAATAATAGTCATGATTCAAAATATGATCATATACCCCATGTTTGCATTAAATTTGCATGTCACAGATTATGGTCATAATTTACATGTCCCAATTTAGTTCAACTTGCCTAGTACAAAATATTCACATATAAATTATACCAAATATAGCTATTGACAAAAATCTCCTACTTAGGTATTATTCACATTTGATAGATATCCTACTTTAATGTAAATCTTTATACCTAAACCATATTCTCCTTATCTCAAGTCATATGTTAACATACCATGGTTCCTCTTCTTCCAATTCACAGAATATGATTAGATCTAAATCTAGTTTACAACCTATGTCCTTTTTCTTAAACCAGTCACAGATTAACCAACTTCTCAAGTCGTATGTTCAATATTCTTTATGCCACAATCTCAAGTCATAGGTTCAATTATATGCCTTAGATTTATGTCCTAAGTTCCAAATTCAACCTATGTTTTTTTCCTCAAATCAGTCACATATCGGTCATGCCCATTTCATGCATTATTCATTTTATTGTCCCAAATATTTTAGCGTATGTTAATCTCTTAGGAGATTGGCGCAGGCTCGTAGTAGCCTGGCTATAGAACAGAAAGAAGAAGAGATACAGAATAAAATAGATCAGAATAGAACATACACAATCTCAAATTCAGATTTAAAATCATGTCACAATTATGATTAAAGTTTATATCGAAAAATAACTGCACTTGCCCTAGTTGGATTCTAAAAGAAAAAGGTGTTGTAGCTGTTCTCTTTTAATCCTAATCAGAATTGGAGGAAGAAGAAGCACAAGTCCTAGCTTAGGTTTCAGCAGAGTAGAGACGCCATTGATTTATTTATTTTTAGAGAGGAAGAGAGCAATGGAGGCTAGAGAATTGTATATGAGATTTAGGTTTAGGTTAGGGATGTATATATAGGAGTAGGAAGTTATTTAGGACCATTAGATTAACCTTGAATCATGAGAACCATTCAAATGCAAAATCTGCATTTGAGTGAATCGGCCCACGGGATGACAGCCAAACACCCTGGATTAACCACTAGTCGACCCAGCAAGGCTCGGGTCGACCTCAAAAATGGGCCGGTTCGGTTATTCCCCCTCCCAATTCGCTGTTTTGAACCTTTTTTGCATGTTTATTTATTTAATTTATATATATATCTATATATATTTCTCTCACATGCATATAAACTTCAAGGCTTAATAACTTCTTCATAATTAACCTTTTTTTTTAATATTCTCAGAAAATACGGGGTGTTACATTCTCCCCTCCTTAAAAGATTTCGTCCCCGAAATCTTCAAGTTAAGAAGAATGTATCCTAACATCCAACATCCATCTACCCAACCATTCAATCATAGGCATCCATTGTCCTTAAAAGGTTTCTAATGCCGTATGAACATATGAAAAGTGTGTGTATATGTTTCTTATCTAATGCAAAATCAGGCGGTCTACTGATCCAGTTGACCTCCTTAATGCGAATCATGTTAGTGTCATGAGTCCAAATATGTATGCAAGAAATACTATTTGATACACATCATTTCTATATGAGTGCATAACCATTCATCCAAATGCAACATCCATGTGAGGAGTCAATCATTCTGCATCCATAAAAATTGAAAAATGCACACACATCCATATGCAGTATGAGATTGTATTTGAGCCGATCTAGTGCCTAGTGTGTGTATATGCATCCACGAGAAACCACTAGCAACCACTTTCATCCACTTGCAACCATTAAACATAACATGTCTCAAACACATGTTTACACCCATTAGTTTCTACCTAAAGTTCGAAGATTCGATCGATAGGATACAATCGAACGATGGAAGCGAGTACAGATAAAACAAAAACTTGGTTCCCATTAGACATTGGTTGAGAGAATAATTCCCCTAAGTATCAACCTTAAAGACCGAAATCAATATCAGATTGACACTCAGAGGATTACCCTCTTTAGACAATGTCAAAACTGGAAATCTTAACCTTATCAGAGATATTCAGATATTTACAGACTACTAGTACAGATCAGAATACCAAATGATTCTTAGAAAACTAAGCATGATAAAACCCAGAATGTATGCGTCCTACTTGACGCCTAACACAGATATCTCTCAAACCCCAATTTATCACAAGCAGATGAGTCATAACCCTTACGGGTTTGAGTCTACAGCGGAATCAGAAACAATACTAGTATTAAAGTGCAGAGTATCGATTACAGAATTAAAATGCCAGAATCAGAAAGAGTTTTAACTCAACAATCAGATAAAGAAATTAAACCTCCTACAGAAAGTTTTCCTAATCCTATCCTATCCACTAGCCTCGAGAGTGTTCTCCTTCCCGCCAGCAGTTAGTCCTGCCCTCTGCCCTTGTCCTCGTTTCTTCGGGCAGTCCCTAGTGAAGTGTCCCATCTCACCACAGTTGAAGCAAGTGCCCTTCTTTGGATCCACTTTCTTATCGTGTGTCCTATCCATGTCTCCCATGTACGTTCTCCATTCGTGACCTTCCACCAAAATCAAGCTTCATCCTTCATTAACCAAGCAGCTGGTTGAACCTTCCTCCCATCGTCTATCTCAAAGGTACCAACAAGTCCTCTACTCCATTGAGCCAACTTCTAGCCTCGACAACGTCTCAGTCCCATAAAGCGGTTTTCCGCCCATCGCACGGAAGTTCTTACATATCTTAGAAAAAGCATCTATACGCGGAGGAAGAGATTCAAAAGGAAAAGAGGAAGGAACTCGAAACAAAGAATCGAAAGAAAGATATATGGCTTTTGGGGATTATTTATTTTATTTTTCAAAAATAAGCTTTACTTTTGAAAATACTTCCTTTTTAAATCCTTTTTGAAAATAGTTTTCAAAACTTTTTATCAAATCTGGTAACCTTCAGCTCTGATACCAAGTGTAACACCCCACCTCCGTTAAGGTCACTCACAAAGGGAATGCCTTAACTTTGGTGGAGCATTTTAGTAAACAGAAACAGAATACTACAAGACAGATAAACAGTACTTGAAAAATTATAACTTTATTTCAAACAGAAGCTTGGTTACATCCTTTCAAATCACAATATCAGAATTTAAATACAAAATATCAGTCTTGTACAAAAGCCTTCAGAATGCATAGTTTAAAATCATAATCCCCACAGAAGAAGACAAGCCATACTTTAAGCACTACAAGCGGAAGAAATCTGGATCAAGCTAGAGTATTCCCTTCTACAAAACCTGGGGGGGAAACGGAAGGAAGGAGGCGAAACAACAAGGGTCAGACATAAAGTCTGGCAAGTCCAGTGACTTTCAGCATATGAACAGATAATAATAATAATAATGACATGAAAGCAAAACTGGATAAGAGATGGCAGTAACATGAGCAGCAGATATACTTTGGTTAAATAGCAGAAACAGAATGAAGTCGACTAAGCCATGCTTCTTATTTATATCTTACTTCTCTGCACTAATACTAGTATAACCGAATTAGGTGTCACCCTAATGTCTAAACTGAAACAGAAACGGGTACAGAATAATTTAACGGAAACAAAATGCTAATAATGGGCCTTTACTACCCGATCAGAAACAGACGGAAGCAGAAACAGATTAATCCCTACGGAAACAGAATGTAGAATTAGGTGTACACTAGTAATGGGCCTTTACCACCCGAACAGACGGTACCACGCAGAAACAGACAGGTGTTACCACCCAACAGAAACAGACGGTACCAACAGAAACAGACAGAACTAAGTGTACCCTAATACCCTACCCCAAGCGATCGGCTCCCTAATACATAAATATCCTATGTCGACCCCACAGTAGGGTGTATCACTCCCTAAAGTGACAACCAATTGGCACAGACCTATTTACAGGTGTCACCGTGTCTTACATCCTCAGAGACAGACCGGGATCCATGCACGCACATGACCCAGCTGGAACGCACCATCAACACCCCTCGCCATTATCAGAATGAACCACTTATAATTAGTTCAGTAAGCGTGCCCGGACCCTACCTACTGTTGGGTCAAAGTTTTGATACCAGAAAGGGTTACTGACTAATATGGGTCCCAAACAACAGATGACACAAGTAATTCCCCTCCTAACCTTATGTCCCCAGACTAACAGATTTCAGATTAACTTCTTTACAAGTTCAGACATACAGAATTCAGATCAACCAGTTCACAGACAAGTTTTCATACTAACGGATCAGATATCCAGATTTAACAGACTTACCGATTAACCTGTTACAGATTAACAGACTTACAGATTTGTCTAACTTTGTAATTGGGCCTACAGATTCACGGAACAAATTTATTAAATTCATCAGTCTAGTGGGTTTAATCATATCCGCCCAACACGTTTTAGACATCATATTTATCTCAGATTTTCATTAATTAAATATTAATGCCCAGACCTCTCACATTAGACTGACATTTTGCGGCTACTGGTTAGGCCGGTTGGTTCCGGGCAGATTTCTTTCGCAAACTGAGTCTAACCTCGGGTTTCAAGCACGTTATGACTAACTTCTCACATTAGAACCTATTGTTTGCGGCCACTGGAATATGCCGGGCGGTTCCGGGAAGAATTACGCCGCAAACTCATTCTAACCTCGAGTTAGCCATGTTTATCTTTGCAGCCAATTAATTAATGATTTACCATTTATACCCACGCCTAATATACATGTCAATTATTCATAGCTAATTCAGATTATGTCAATAACAGACTGAATATATCAACTTAACAGACATAGCAGATAACAGGTTTAGGCGACTTAACGGATTCAGCAGATTAAGCAACTAGCAGATTTAGCAGATAACAGATTAGGCATCTCAACAGATTTAGGTTGGCATTCTTAACAGAATTAGCAGATGACAGATGTGGCAGATGAACAGATCTAGCAGACTAGGCAGTAGGGCAGAACTAGCAGATTAAGCAATATAACAGAACTAGCAGATTAGGCAAATATAGCAGAACTTGCAAATTAGGCAAATATAACAGATTTAATCATTCCTTAAAGTTTCACAACATATCTTGCCTAATTATAAATCTTGCCTAAGTTCACATGCATAAATAATAGTCATGATTCACAATATGATCATATACCCCATGTTTTCATTAAATTTGCATGTCACAGATTATGGTCATAATTTACATGTCCCAATTTAGTTCAACTTGCCTAGTACAAAAGATTCACATATAAATTATACCAAATATAGCTATTGACAAAAATCTCCGACTTAGGTATTATTCACATTTGATAGATATCCTACTTTAATGTAAATCTTTATACCTAAACCAAATTCTCCTTATCTCAAGTCATATGTTAACATACCATGGTTCCTCTTCTTCCAATTCACAGAATATGCATAGATCTAAATCTAGTTTACAACCTATGTCCTTTTTCTTAAACCAGTCACAGATTAACCAACTTCTCAAGTCGTATGTTCAATATTCTTTATGCCACAAACTCAAGTCATAGGTTCAATTATATGCCTTAGATTTATGTCCTAAGTTTAAAGTTCAACCAATGTTTTTTTCCTCAAATCAGTCACATATCGGTCATGCCCATTTCATGCATTATTCATTTTATTGTCCCAAATATTTTAGCGTATGTTAATCTCTTAGGAGATTGGCGCAGGCTCGTAGTAGCCTGGCTATAGAACAGAAAGAAGAAGAGATACAGAATAAAATAGATCAGAATAGAACATACACAATCTCAAATTCAGATTTACAATCATGTCACAATTATGATTAAAGTTTATATCAGAAAATAACTGCACTTGCCTTGGTTGGATTCTAAAAGAAAAAGGTGTTGTAGCTGTTCTCTTTTAATCCTAATCAGAATTGGAGGAAGAAGAAGCACAAGTCCTAGCTTAGGTTTCAACAGAGTAGAGACGCCATTGATTTATTTATTTTTAGAGAGGAAGAGAGCAATGGAGGCTAGAGAATTGTATATGAGATTTAGGTTTAGGTTAGGGATGTATATATAGGCGTAGGAAGTTATTTAGGACCATTAGATTAACCCTGAATCATGAGAACCATTCAAATGCAAAATCTACATTTGAGCGAATCGGCCCACGGGATGACAGCCAAACACCCTGGATTAACCCCTAGTCGACCCAGCGGGGCTAGGGTCGACCTCAAAAATGGGCCGGTTCGGTTATTCCCCCTCCCAATTCGCTGTTTTGAACCTTTTTTGCATGTTTATTTATTTAATTTTTATATATATCTATATATATTTCTCTCACATGCATATAAACTTCAAGGCTTAATAACTTCTTCATAATTAACCATTTTTTTTAATATTCTCAGAAAATACGGGGTGTTACCCTCCCCGATCCTATTTGACCTATAATTTGGCCATTGGCGACCAATTAATCCGAGGCGCCTCATTCCATCAACCACATAAGTAAAAATGTCGGGCCTTGTAAAAACCCAAACATAAATTCTAGCTAGAAAGAAACGTGTGCACTCCCTGCGTTCCCTTGTCCCGTTTTTGACTCTACCGGGGTGTGAGACTCACAAGGTAACGTAATACACAAAGCTATGCCGAAATAGGCTATGCTTTGATCATCATCCATAAGGCTCTGCTTTCCAAATAAAGCCTCGATCAATTGCATCTTGGCATGCCACATTGACAATTCATGCCATGCGATCGATAACTACCAATATATAACCTTTGAGCTCATACGTCTCAAAGAAGGGTGTTAAGCAAGAGAATAAATTCTACGCCACCATAGATATATATTAATAGAAATCAATTATTTACACAGAATGAAATTTAAATGTCAGATACACATCCATTTACAAGTCCGTTCTGAGAATGAACGAAACCGGTGTCACCTTATTCCTCATCCCGTATGTCCAATACGGAAGAGAGGTACTCGCATATCCGGACAATCAACAAGTACTTCTGGACAACTACCACTTTAACCCTTTATTGGTAGCTAGCCAATGTCGGGCATCAGTAGTTATCCTTTCGATGTGAAGATCGCCGGTCTTCAATCGTCGTCTTTAAGATCTTCAATTTAGATCATCGTATAACCATTTGAAATGAGATTTAACTCGGTCTTTTCAAATGATCCTCGCATATATATAGTTTAAAATCATTCATATCGTTAATAGTATTTAATAACGATTAATCGCTATTTTTATTTACATAAAAATAGCCAAATTTATTTAACGACGCTTCGGGTCGATGGGCGGCCCTGGCGCTGTTTTTATCAAATTTTGATGTACACTTATCTCAAAATCTAACCGTTGGATTTTAACAAAATTTATATTGTTGGAAAGATCTTCCCAAAACTGTCCTAACGGTTCCAGTTTTGGGATAATCCGACGGTTGGATCTTTCGGTATAATTGTTTAAATTATGATTTCAAAACGTGAACTACCACGAGCGATTCTTTTAACTTTAATTTTTATATATATGTATATATATATATATATATATAAATCGTTTGACGATTTCAATTACCTTCAATCAATCACATGCAAGCCGAGTATAGTCCATATTGATGTTAGAAATTTTACATATGATTTTCTAAATCCTAACTAACCTGGTAAAAGTGACAATTTGAAACAAATCATGTTTTAACATATAATTCTTTTCATTGGAAACTAAATTACATTGAAAATGTATTTTTAATATTCACCCTTTTTTTATTGACACTAAATGACAATAAAAACATGATTTTTAATTCTACTTTTTTTATCCCATCTAAAATGACTATAAAAATGTGACATTTAAATCTATTCTTTTTATTGCATATAAAATGAGAATAAAAATGTAACTTTAAAATCTATTCTTTTTTTATTGTCTCTAAAATGAAATAAAAATGTAACGTTTAAAACTATTCTTTTTTTTCTCTAAAATGACAATTAAAATACAGCTTTAAAATCTATTCTTTTTATTGCCTCTAAAATGACAATAAAAATGTAACATTTAAAATTATTCTTTCTATTGTCTCTAAAATGACAATAAAAATGCAACTTTAAAATCTATTCTTTTTATTGCCTCTAAAATGACAATAAAAATGCAACTTTAAAATCTGTTCTTTTTATTGTCTCTAAAATGTCAATAAAAATGCAACTCTAAAATCTATTCTTCTTCTTTTTTATTACTACAACTAAAATGTCAATCAAAATGTCACTTTTAATTCTATGCTTTTTATTGTCTCTAATTTGACAATAAAAATATAACATTTAAATCTACTCTTTTCTATTACAACTAAAATGTCAATCAAAATGTCACTTTTAATTCTATGCTTTTTATTGTCTCTAATTTGACAATAAAAATATAACATTTAATTCCATTCTTTTTATTACATCTAAAATGTCAACAAAAATGTAACTTTTAATTCTATGCTTTTTATTGTCTCTAATTTGACAATAAAAATATAACATTTAATTCCATTCTTTTTATTACATCTAAAATGTCAACAAAAATGTAACTTTTGATTTTATCCTTTTTATTGTCTCTAATTTGACAATAAAAATGCAACCTTTAATTCTGTCATTTTTATTAGAACTAAAATGTAAATAAAAATGTAACTTTTAAATTCTATCTTTACTTGTAACTTTTAAATTCTATCTTTTATTTACATCTAATTTCGCAATAAAGTTGCAACCTTTAATTCTATCATTTGTATTACAACTAAAATGTAAATAAAAATGTAACTTTTAAATTCTATCTTTTATTTACATCTAATTTGGCAATAAAGATGCAACCTTTAATTCTATAATTTTTATTACAACTAAAATGTAAATAAAAATGTAATCTTTAAATTCTATCCTTTATTTACATCTAATTTGACAATAAAGATGCAACCTTTAATTCTTTCATTTTTATTACAACTAAAATGTAAATAAAAATGTAACTTTAAATTCTATCTTTTATTTACATCTATTTTGACAATAAAGATGTAACTTTTTAATCTATTCTTTTATTTACATCTAAAATATAAATAAAAATATAACTTTTTAATCTATTCTTTTATTTACATCTAAAATGTAAATAAAAATATAACTTTTTAATCTATGCTTTTTTTATTTACATCTAAAATGTAAAAACTTTTTAATCTATTCTTTTATTTACATCTAAATGTAAATAAAAATATAACCTTTTAATCTATGTCCATAATCCAAAATAAAGATGAATTCTTTATTCTAAATTAATTATATGTTTATGCTATTCAATAAAAACTATATTTTTATGAATAAATCACATCAATATTAATGGATGGATCTAAAATAAAATATGATTTTATTTTAGATCGGTATTTAACTGCAACTAGAGATTCAATAAAAAGGAAGAAATTTAATCGTATCTAATCAATCATGAACATTGTAACAACCCGGAAAAACTGAGCCAGTTTAAAATTTTTATTTTGGCAATTTTGATGAATTTTGATATTTAAAATGAATTATTTTAAATAAAAACGACGAGAAATTTATTTTGAATAGAATTCGAACGTATATATTTTTATAGATCGTCGTTGGAATATATATATGTTATTTTAATTATAAAAGGAATTGAAAATGGCGCGGTAGTTCGATAATTCGATTTCAAACTTCAAATGAACATACCGGGTGCAAAATAAACCGGATTTTGGCAAAACCAAAAACAGTAGAATCTAATTGAGAATATCTTTCCAACGAACCCGAAAAATCAAAATTTCATAGCGGGAATCAAAAGATATGTCTAGTTGAAATTTCAGAATAGTCGCTATGGAATTCAGGCCCTTAAAAATTGAAATTTTGCAAACGACCTCGGATTTCGACGAAACCACTTTTGTTGGGTCCGTGGTGTCAAGTTATTGCTAGGTTTCAAATTTCATAATTTTTCGATTCAACATGTAAGCGTGGCAAAGGAAAACGCGTTTAACCAGTTTTAGTTGATTTTAATCGACTGGAAAATGGCCATTTGTCAGACGGTCTCAGAATTCGATGAAATTTGTTTTGTTAGGACTGTATCATCAATACAAAGCTAGAAAATATTTTTTTGGAATTTTTTGAATTAGTATGTGGCCCGGGTAAATTGAAATACGCGTTCAAATTCAATATATAGAGTTATATGTTGATTTCGACGAAAACTGATCGAAACGATCAAATCAGCTTACAATACATATCCCATTGTGTTCGGAATGGGGGTAAAATGCTAAGGACGGAAGGCGGTGGGTTTCGTTTCGAGTTCGAAAATAAAAGTTGCTTTTTGAAATTAATTAAATAAAATAATATATATTATATAAATTCCCTCCTCTCTCCTATTTCCCTCTCTCTCTCAAAGATAAAAAAAATGAAGGATCGAAGAGAATCGCGCGCCGCCCCCCTGTCAGAGCCGCCGCCGTCGCTGCATCTTCTCCCCTCCTCCTCCTGTTGCGTCTTTCTTTCTCCTCCCCCTCTTCTAAATCGATTTCCGCACCCCCTCCAAAACCCTACAACCTCGCGATCGAAAACCCCCTTCAGCCCTCGCGAGAAACCCCCGACAACCTGACCTCGACCCCGCGCCTCCCTTAGTCCCGATAGACGCTGCCGCCATCCCCCTCCGCCCATCGCAGACGCAGCTCAGCCCCTCCTCAGCCACCAAAGATCGCCATGAACCCTCTTCGAATAGCAAAGTAAGTTTTTAAATTTATTAATGTAATAAAAATTCAATTTTTTTATTATATGTATTAGTTATATAGAATATGAAGATAGAAAAGAAAATATGATTTTTATTTGTTCGAAATTATAAAGTTATTTTTTTTTGATTAAAAGATTGGATTTTCCTAAACACTAAAGGTTAGATTTTTGAAATAGAAGAAATGGAGAAAGGTTTGATTTTATTTTTAAAGAAAACTTCAATTTGTATCATATGTGAAGTAAGAAAAAGGTCGGGTTTTTACAGTGTAAGAGGACGGATTTTTATAATATGAAAATAGAAGTAATAAAAATATGATTTTATACTATAGAAGTAATAAAAATATGATTTTTATATTATAGAAGTAATAAAAATATGATTTTTATATTATAGAAGTAATAAAAATATGATTTTTATTTGTTGAAATGAAGCAATAAAAATATAATTATTATTGTGAACAGCGTGAAAAGAACTGCATTGGAATTTCAAATAGATCCAGACGGTTCAACAGTTCAAAAGCAAAGCACGGTGAAGTGGAACCCTCTGTGAGAACTTCTCACTTTAAATTTCCTTTTCTAGTTAAAATTATATACTAGGATGCAAACGGTGCTTAGCAGCACACGACACCCGTCGTCCACAGACCATCGATGGCTTGTTTGTTTAGTTGATTGTATGGTGATTGATTTATTTGTGTGGTTGATAAATTTGATTGAATTGATTGTGTGATGTGAAATGAAATAAAATAGTTTATAGTGGAAAATATTTTACTAAAAAAATAATTTTTATTGTGTATATAAAATAAAATATTTATAAACAAATCAGAGATTTGTTTATATACACTAATTTGACTGATATTGATTGGGACGGTAAATTTTACACATCGCCCAACTGCACAAATAAAATCTGTGTTTGTTGATTTGAAACCCCACACGGGTGTTGGGATGATTTTTGACATACACTAATCCCAATTATTTAATTGTATGTCGATCGATTGGTCGACGGACTGTGTAAGCGTTAATTATTTATATTTAATGCTTATGCAGTTGCGTGGTGCACTTTGGATGATGGTTGATTATTTATCGTTGCTATTATATACATGTGTTGTATGCTATCCATGTAATTAACATTATATGGTAATTGATTGGGCCACATTCCAATTGGGAAAATAAAGAATATTATAAAATATAGATTCATATGTTGACAGTACTCATTCGTTGAGATTAGTCATGTGCTGGACAAAATATTTTAACAATAAAATTTACTTCTTTATCATATATAAAATTAGAAACTAATTGGAAAATAGATAAGATGAGTGGTCTCCTGGGTATTGATCTGATGTTGGTTTCGACCTTCGGGGTTAATGCTTAGGGAATCGTTCTCTTACTAATTTACGGTTGGAGTCTAATTAGAAATTAAACAATAGAAATCATAATTTTATAAAATATATTGAATAACAAAAATAGTCACATGTGGACAGTACTCATTTGTTGAGATTAGTCATGTGTTGAAAAAAATATAGATTCATGTGTTGAATAGAATAAATATTCATTTGTTGAATAGAATAACGGAATTATTGAAATATATAAAGCCGTGTCGATTAGAGATGCGCTATTTTGACGTGAACGATATTTATATCGATTATATTCGTTTCTATAATGAATATTGAAAAGAGATAAAACGAATTCAAATTGAATCGAATATAAACGAATTCGAATTGAATTGAATATAAAACGAATTCGAATTGAATTGAAAAGAAAATGAATTCGAATTGAATTGAAAAGGAAATGAATTCGAATTGAATTGAACATATAGTGAATTCGAATTGAAATGAGTTAAATCGAATTGAAATCGATTTGAATTGAAATCAAATAGAAATGAATGTAAAAAGAATTTACAATGGAAATTTTTATTTGAATTTGAAATGAAGGTTGAAATTGTTTTTGAAACAAATTTGAAATGATTTATAAAAATTCGTTTCGAAAGGAAATCGACGAAATTTATATAATATATTATATATATATATATATATATAATGGCCTGAATAGAACGCGCCGCGCCATGGCAGTTCGTGAATTTTGACCATTGACTTCGAACGGACATTACGGGAGATCCAACCGTCGGATTCTCCTAAAACTGGAACCGTTGGGTTCGTATCGAAAAGAGATTTCCGATGAATATTAGAAATTTGAAATCTAACGGTTGGATTTAGAGATACGTCCAAATCAAATTTGGAAAAGGTCGTTGTAAGTGCAGTTCGATGGCCTTTGACGGAAATTGATTGTACGGGCCTTGATAAAATTAGTAAAAATATCAATAATTTATGTAAAATCATAAGAAATGATTTGTGAAGAACGGGGATGAAAAATCCCACATTTGTAAAGATAAAAATAGATTTTTATCGAAATGAACATGTTTTGAACTAGAATTAAAATCCAATTATTTTTAAATAAATTAATTGAATTAGAATTGATTTGTAGGTTTATCGTGAACGGTGTTTTAAATAACACTTGTTCTTTAACCCGACAATAAATAGGATGTGATTTGGGTTTATCGTGAACTGTGTTTTAAATGACATTAGTTCTTTAACCCAGTAAAAGGAGTTTTAATGAGTCTGTAATTAGATTGAAATGTGAATTGATAATTTAAATTTTCAAATTCGAAAAATGAGCGAGAATGGAGTATCACCAGTTTTGCTCCAAAGCGATAGTTAAATCTTTAATTAGATTTAAATGTGAAATGGTAATTAATTTTACCGATAACACCATGGTGTTAGATATGGAGTATTACCAGTTTTGTTCCATGGGATAAATAGGTTGGGATTGGGAAATAAAATAAATAATTACTTCGGTGTGGTTCGCTAATCCCGACTAGTTTGGAAAAGCATAATATGGTTTGAAATGATATCCAAAGGAAGATTAAAGAATAAATTTTAAAGAATTTATCTTTGATAAAATTAATGGGAACCTTTTCGTAAGAATGTGAAATTTAGAAACTAATTGTAGGTTAGCTAAGAAGGATGGTTTCCTAGGTATTGATCTGATGTTGGTTTCGGCCTTCGGGATTAATATTTGGGGAATTGTTCTCTTGCTAATTTATGGTTAGTGACTGCTGAATTGGAATGAGGCATATGTTGTGTTTGTATAACATTTGTTTATTATATACGCAGGTCATTCATAAAGGCCAGGTTTATACCCATTCTGAATAACAGATTCGACGATATGTCGAAGATGAGGACGGTGGTCGAAGACCAGAAGTCTTCACATCGTCTGGGTGATTACTGTTGATCTTGATTGGGCTGTACACCCAAGATGAGGGAATCAGTTGGTGGTCGTCCAGACGTACTTGGAGATCGATGGATATGCGAGAAAAGTGCCTCCGGTTTCGTTCAGACCCAGAACGAACTTGTAAATGGACTGTGTGTCTGACATTTGATTTTATTCTGTGTTGATTGATCTCTATTAAATATACATCTGTTTGGCGGCGGAGAATTTATTCTCTTGCTTAACGCCCTTCTCTGAGACGTACGAGCTCAGAGGTTGTATATCGATGGACATCAGTCGCATGGCATAAATTGCCTGTGTGACACGCCTAAGTGGCAATTGATGAAGGCTTTTGTTGAAAAGCAAAGTCTTGTGGTTGATGATCAAAGCACGGCCTGTGTGGTGCAGGTTTGTGTATAACGTGAATTCGCGAGCCTCACACCTCGGAATGAGTCAAAAACGGGATAGTGACTACGGGGAGAGCACGACATTTCTTTCTAGCTAGTGGTGGTGTCAGTGCTTAAACTGGCTGACATTTATATACTTTTCACCTATGTGGTTGTTGGATGTGAGGCGCCTCGATTGTAGGTCTGTAAGGACTGGGAAATGTATGTTCAGGAATTGCCAATCCTCAAACGTAAGAGAGGACCGGCCCTGAAGATCCAAGGGTTGCCCAGAGTGTGTAGTCCTGAGACATTTGCTAGAGTGTCTTGAATCGGAGAGAAGCTTGCCCCTTGCCTCGACTCATGACGGATATCCAATTTCCAATACGGGATATTTCGGTTTTAATTGTAGAACCTAGTATGGCGACATAGAGGTATGGGACATTCATGCCGCCTATGATTGATATTTATGATTGAAATTGTTTTTGACACTATACACTTATAATAGTATCAAATGATTTGTTTTAAATGTACCAAGCATGTTTGGATGTTATAAGGTAAAAACCCTATCCTCCGGCTTGCGTTGCATTATGTGATGGGACCTGGGTCTTATAATAGCTTCATTTTTCGAAAAAGCATTGCGCTGTTTACTCATATGCACCGGTATTCTTGGGAGGAAACCCGTTCCGTGTTATACGGCGTGGTCCCTTGATTTACCTAACTTTAAAAATAAAGATTTATAACTGACCTGGAGTTTATTGTTTTAACCTAAACTCTGGGTGCCCCTATTTTCAACACGGGCAACTTGTAGTTTTGGTTTTGCAGATTTATATTCACAGGATCCTGATTTACAGTTGGAACGATGCTCGGAAAGCTCTGTATCCGTGTATTACTTTCAGTTGTGTTTTGTATTGATTTTCCACTGCTATGTAAATTATTGTAATCTCTGATATTTATCGAATGTATTTTATTCATTTATACACTGTATATTCTTGTATTCTGATGGAACTGTTGTAATAAGCAATGAAATGTTCTTCTGTTTGCGTTCTATTTTGTCGTATTCTCAATATAATCCGGGCTTTCCTTACCGGGGAAGTTACGGGCTATCACAAACATCTCAATACACCACAAAACAACAGATCAACAATTCTAAATTTCATAACATCGCAGATCTAAATCATTATCCTACATACAACTATTAAATAGCGAGAAAAATAATTAAATTGATAAATTATTTAAATCAGAAATCTCACAGTCGTGTGAATTTGAATTGTTTGGATCTGCAACTTTGGCCAAAATTTTATCAGCTCGGAATTGATCCTAGTCAGGACAGCAGCGTAGATCTCGGTTTCACGATCGTACAGGATATGAAATTGTTCAATTTCGAAGTCGTATAAATTAGTTATGATTTAATTTGTGTAATTAACATTTTAAAATAAAATATGAATTTATACCCTTCTTCCTCAATACAAAACCAAGGCCGATGTTTTCAGTTTTCAGTTCACTTCAAGGTCTGCAAAATTCGATCGAATGGAAGAGCTTTGCGACGATCCAAGACCATCACGCCAGAGAGGAGGGTGCGGCGCGAAGGGGGGCCCATCGTTCAGTGGTGGCTACAGGGGAAGGCGGCGGTCGAAAGCTGGCGGGTTTGGAGGGCTGTACCTCGCAAATTGTGCCACTATGGAGGATCCAACCGCACAGATCTGAAGGGGGCTCGATCCTCTTCTGAATTGCCTTAAGAAGTGCGGGATTTCATTGTGTAGATCGATTGGTTGTAATGGGGAAAGTCTGAAGCAATGTCGGCCATGGATTTTCAATGGAGTCGGCCGCTCTGTTTTGTATTTAGGGTTTGTAGAAGACAAAGTTGATATTTTTATAATATTTTAATCATAATTTTACAATAAAAAAACCATAAGTCCTAAACAAATCCAATTTAAGTCCAACAGGGGTTGCTCGGACCTAATTACCCATATTCCGGAACTAATGGGCTAGGTCCCGTCAGCCCAAACAACTGTTTGTGGCCTGAATTCTTTAATTTAAAATTTAAATCTTTTATTTAATTAATTCGATCGTACATTTGAACTCACCGGGGCCACATATGGACTCTAAAAATTCCAGAAAAAATATTTCTGGCTTTGTTTTGATGATACGGTCCTAACAAAATTATTTTCGTCGAATTTGTAGACCGTTTGAAAAATGGCCATTTTCAAGTCGATTAAATTTGATTGAAATTGACAAAACACATTTTCTTTTGCCACGCTCGCATATTAATTCCAAATATTCTGGAAAATTAAACTTAGCAATAATTTGACATTCCGGATCCGACAAAAGTGGTTTTGTCAAAAACGGGCTTCGTTTGAAAAATGGCCTTTTATACGGGCTATAAATTATGCTATAGCGACCATTCTGAATATTCAACTGGCCATAACTTTTGATTCCCGCAATGAAATTTCGATTTTTCGGATTCGTTGGAAAGATACTTTCAAACAGATTTAGATATTTCTGGTTTAACTAAAATCCGTTAAATTTTGAATCTGGTACATTCAGTCAAAGTTCAGGTTTGACTTTTCAAACTACCGTACTATTTCCAATTCCTTTTGAAATCAAAATAAATATATTTGCTCTAGAGAAAATTATTTTAAAGGACAAACTTTAAAATAATTTTTAAAACGGGGACATGACTTTTTAAAATTTCAGCAAAAAGACAAAACCAGCGATGTCATGTTCTTCCCCAAATCGCCTTTCAAAGTCACTGCACCACGATTTCGCCGTCTCTCCCTAACCACCTTCCGAATCTGTCTGAATCTGTCGTCGTCGTTTGTCGTGTGAAGCCGCCGCCGCCTTTCATCTGAAGCCGCCATTGCCTAAGCCTAAAGATGTCGTTGCCTGAAGCTAATTGAACCCCCAATCATCGTCGTTTTTGAAGCAGTCTACACCCTCATCATTAAAAAAAAATTAGTACCACGTCCTCTACTCAATCATCGATGGTCTGAATTTAAAAAAAAAATCAGTGATACCAAAAGTGTTAATCAACTTAGCATTAAATCAGTGATGTGTAGTCTATTCAAAAGTAATTCATATGCAGGAAGGACGCTCTAGAATTCTTAAGTTCCAATTTATGAAGGACCATTCTACTTTATAACAACATAAAAAATGCTAAATTCAGTTATCATTTCGTGTATGCAATATATTTTATAGAAGCTTAAAAATACAATGATATATTTAACTATCATTTAGAATATTATTCACATGCTAGATCAGTTTAAAAAATAGAATGCTAAATTCAACTACCATTTATCATATATACACATGCTAGTTCTCTTTAGGAAACATACTATTATATTTTGTATCATTTTTCATATCTTATATGTGCCAGTTCGCTTTAAAAATATAATGGTATTCAACTATCATTTAGCATATTCTATACATGTTAGTTCATTTTAAAAATACGATGTTGAAATCAACTATCATTTATTATGTTTTGTACGTTCTAGTTTACTTTAAAATACAATGCTATATTAACTATCATTTAGCATATTTAAACGTTCTACTTTCTTTTAAAAGATACAATGCTAAATTCAACTATCATTTGTTATATTCTATACATTCTAGTTCATTTTACTATTAAATAACATACTCAAATTTTATTTTGCAAACTCTATACGTGCTAACTCACTTCAAAAATACAAATGATAAATTCAACTATCATTTATTATATTTTTATACATGGTAGCTCACTTTAAAAATACAATGTTATATTCAACTATACCAAAAGTGCTAAATCAACTTAGCATTAAATCAGTGATGTGCAGTCTATTCAAAAATAATTCATATGCACGAAGGACGCTCTAGAATTCTTGACTCTCAATTTATCAAGGACCATTCTATCTTATAACACCATCAAAAATGCTAAACTCAGCTATAATTTCGTGTATGCAATATATTTCATACAAGCTTAATTATACAATAATATAATTAACTATCATTTAGAATTTTATGCACATGTTAGGTCACTTTCAAAAATAGAATGCTAAATTCAACTATCATTTATCATATCTATACATGCTAGTTCTCCTTAGGAAACACATATATTTGTGTATCATTTTTCATATCTTATATGTAGTAGTTCGCTTTAAAAATATAATGCTATATTCAACTATCATTTAGCATATTCTGTACATGCTAGTTCATTTTAAAAATATGATGTTGAAATCAATTATCATTTATTATGTTCTATACATTCTAGTTTACTTTAAAAATACCATGTTATATTCAACTATCATTTAGCATATTTAGACGTTCTAGTTCCTTTTAAAAAAATATAATGCTAAATTCAACTATCATTTATTATATTCTATTCATGCTAGTTCATTTTATTAGTAAATACTATATTCAAATACGTAAAATGTAACGACCCGGAATTTTGGGGCCAATTTAAAATGTTTATTTTAGGAATTTTAATGGATTTTAATATTTAAAAATATTTATTTTAAATAAGAACGACTAAAAATATACTTTAAAACGAATAAATTCAATTTAATTATAAAAGGAGTTTAAAACAGGGCTGTAATTTGAAAATTTGAATTTGAACTTTGACCGACTGTACGGGATTCATTTTAAATCAGAATTGAACGAAACCAGAAATATTTAAATTTGTTCATCAATATCTTTCTAACGAATCTGAAAAACTGAAATTTCACTTTATAAATCAAAAGTTATGTCCAGTTTAAAATTTAGAAAAGTCGCTGTAGAATTTATATATATTTTAATATAATATATTGGCCTTAAAAATAGCCATTTTGCAAACGACCTCAGTTTTTGACGAAACCACTTTTGTTGGAACCGGAATGTCAAATTATTGCTAGGTTTCAATTTTCGTAATTTTTTGAATTAATATGTGAGCGTGGCAATGGAAAACGTGTTTTGTCAGTTTCAGTCAAATTTAATCGACTTGAAAATGGTCATTTTTCAAACGGTCTCAGAATTCGACGAAATTAGTCTCGTTAGAACCGTATCATCAAAACATAACTAGAAATAATTTTTCTACAATTTTTAGAGGTAGTATGTGATTAACACGTAAAAGTGTTAATTTTTTATGCTTATAATTTATCTTTATTGTAAATAAATAAATTTTACATTGGGTATTTTCATATATTTTCACAGTTTGTTCATCAATTCTCATGCACCCCGAAAAGCATATATTTTTTCCAATGTTGCCTTGGCAATCTAATAAACGTCCTTGTTTGGAATAATTGATCACATGCGATCTTATCTCACTTCAATTAATCACATATCAAACAAGGAAGATATGGGAGGAATAATTGCTGATGGGAGGAATAATTGTTGATGGGAAGAATAATTGCTGATTGGAGGAATAATTGCTAATTGGAGGAATAATTGCTGATTAATATAAGAGAAATAATTGCTATTAAAAGGGCCATATATGCATATATTGGATTAAGGTTTGAGGTTGGCATTTTATCTTATAAATACCGTTGTACTCTCATTGTAAAAAGGATGCTGGAATCGATAAAGTTTCTTCTTCTTCTCTTTTCTTTTAATTCTGTAATTTTTAATTTCATGGCAATTTGTGTTGTCTAGTCAATTAGATTTGCTAGAACACAATTGTTATTGCAATTTTATTTTCCTGTTAATTTATTTCTATCTTGCAAGTCTATTTCCAGCAATCTGTTTATTTCTTAATCATTGAATTGATTATAGATTCGATTAGATTTGAATCTGTTGTGAATTCAATCGCAGTTTTAATTTGTTTTATTGATAATTGTAATTTGGTCGTTGATTTAATTAGTTTTGTTTTGAACCAAGTTGCAATTTCAATTTTAATCACCCTCCAATTTTGTCTAACTCGCCCAAGGAATATATAAATAACAAAATTTAATTTATCCTCCCTGTGTTCGATCTGCATACTACACACCTGTACGCTTGCAAAATTTATTACAATATCGTGCTTTTTTAGCGTCGATCAAGTCGCCGTTGCCGGGGAGGTAACGATTAAATTTTATTATTTATTTAATTTCTGATTCGTGTTAGTTTTATTTTTATTTTGTTCCCTTTTGTTTACTTGTATATATATAAATCTCGATTAGTTTATTTGGTATTATTTGCTGATACCATAATCTTCTAAACAAGAGAGAAAAAAAAATCTTTCCAGTTTTCCTTGATTTTCCTTTCATTTTCATTGTTTATTTCTTTCTCTTTTTACAATTTTTTTCTCATATCTTCCTTATTTCTTTCCGCCTTTCCATTTTGTTTCCTTTTTTTCCCATTCATTTCTTTCCCTTTCTTCTTGTTCAAATTTACTTTAAAAAAAACTTGCTTTTATTTATTTATTTCCTTGCGACCTTCTTTCTCATTTTCAATAACTTCTTTCCCTTTTTATTTTATTTTATTTATTTCTTCCCTTTCTACACACTTTTTTTCTTTTTTTTCCAATTAAAAAAAAACTTGCGATTTTTTTTATTACTAATTGCTTTCCTATTACAACTCTCTCTCTTCCTCTAATCTCTCTTTCCATTTTTCCTTTCCATTTGTTTCTTTCCTATTCTCTTTCTACAACAATAAAAATAAAATAAATAAATTCTTTGGATTAGATTTTCTTTCCATGTTGTACATTTCCAGTGCTTTAATGTCTTTCCTTTTCTCTTTTCATATATTCCCTATTTCATTCTTTCTTAGGCCTTTATTCTTCATATTTCTCCATCACCAATCCTTCAATATACATTTGCCATATAAAGTTCAATCGAACAAACTTCCTCCATCATTGCCTTCATCACCCATCATCCTAACCTAGACAAGAAACCCTATCCATTCATCACCCTCCCTTTCCATCCATCTCCATCCACCTACAAACTCAGCAAGCACAACAATCTCCAATCACCCTGATACCCAAATCTCATCACCACACATTTCTATCAAAGACCTATCTCTCACCATCCCCTTTCATCCCTTCACAAACAAACCACAAATTCAAATCTCAGCATCCCATGCCCTCCATCAAATACCTAATTCGCAAACTCGATTTGAAACAAAGAAGAAGGGGTGCTTTAAAAGTTGAGCGTTGTTTATGCGAGATTGTTTGGGCGTGTATTGATTCTTTTTGAGTTCATTTATTTTATTTTATTTTATTCCAAAAATAAACAAAAAAAGAAAAAAGAAAAAAAAGGGCGAGATTTCCTTTTTTGGGGTGTAATTGCGGTCTGTTGAGTGCTTTCATCTGTTTATTCAACTTGTTCTGGCGGTGTATGTTTAACTATGGTGTGCTCCTAAATTGGTTGGATTAGCTTGCTCGTTTTCAATAAGCTGGTTTTCATTTCCACAGAAAAAAAGAAGGAAAGGAAAGAGGTCAACTTGATTTTTGCTGATTGGTGCGTGATTTGTATCCTTTTATTAAGGCGTGTAAAGTGGAGAAACTAGATGTGGTGACTTTAATTATTTTGAGCAATTGATTTGTTCCATCTTTTGGCGTGGGTTGATTTGAATAAATACAGAAAGGGTCAAGATTTTTAGTTGAGTGGCATATTTGTAAAGTTGGTTGCCATTTATGAGTTGTGCAGATCTGTTGTGAGCCGGTTTTCATTATCATCATTTTTGTTGAGCTTATTTTTGCTTTTGGTCTTGTTGAGTCAAGCTTTGTTTCTTAGCTTTATTAGTTTATTTTGAGTTTAGTTTTTTTTTCCTCTAGCTAAGTTAGTTTCTTTTCCTCTTGAGATTTTTTTCCCACTTTTCTTTTAGTTTGTTTCTTTTTTGTTAAAAAGAAAAAGAAGAAGAAGAAGATTCAAGGCCAAAGCAAAAGGAATTTAAACAACAAATCAAGAATTCAGAAATCAAAAGAAATTGCAAATAGTGAGATTTCAATCATTGACGCTACTCATTTATTCTGGATGGATAGCCATGCCCCACTGTAATAATTTTTGAACTCTACAGGTGCTCTGCTGCAAAGAAAAAAATATAGACATTACTTGTAAAAATCTTCTGCAGGGGCAGTGGCTTGCAATGTACAATTTTTAATTTTTGCAATTATTATGTCTGAATGTTGTGAGTTGAAATTTCCATAACTACTGTCATCATTCTCATCGTTTCTCAACAATAAAATCTGATTAGATATTTCAAAATAATATAATTGAAAAGTGGTGCTTTGTGAAGTAAACTGTCTCGTATAATTGGATCGCGGATATATATTAGTTCAATTTTTTTGAACTTCTAGCAAAAGAGGTTGCATACTACCCGTAAAACATTGGTCGTATCCCTTAGTATTTATACTATACGTGAACGGCCATAAGACCCTCTTCCCCCTTCTAATTGAGTCAGTTAATTAATAGAGCACAACTTAGTATTTTATACTATTTTTGAAGTGAGAGTAATTTCTGTCTTGCCATGACTTCTTTAAAATGTCTAATTCAAAAAAATCATTGAGAGAAATGTGGGATAATAATCGGAGTAGACGTCCTCTTAAGAGTATGACTATGAATTACAACTCATGAAGCAAAAATTTCCAAAATTTCGTGAGTCCATTGTCAACAATTTTCAAAATTTTCCAACTGACCAACATTTTCAAAATCATATAAATGATCGAAATTGCGACTTCAATTCAAATTTCAATAATTTCGATTATGAGCCACATCCAAATCAAGATAGCTTTGAATCCCAATATAGCTTTGATTCACATCAATATGAGGTTGAAAATCAAAATTTTCAAAATTATAGCCTATATCAACATCTTGAAAATAACCAAAATTGCAATTTTCCCTCGAATTTCAACAGTTTTGGTTACGAACATAATTTTTACAATCAAGATAATTTCCAATATCAAAATGAAAATTCAAACAACTACTACATTGGAAATAATATTGATTGTGAAATTGATGTGGCCTATAATTTTGAGAATCAAGAAATCCAAAATGAGACCTCTCAAATCAATGATTCTGAAGAATGTCATTTTAATGAGAGTGAAGAAAGGCTAAATAAAAAGATGGATGAACTTGTTTGTTTAATGGCATCTTTGAAAGAACAACGAGAGCAACAAAATCAAATTCAAACAAGCGATAAATCAGAAAATAATCCATTCTTTACTAACAGTGAAAATTTTCAAATAACAACTTTGGAAATTGAGAATAACCATCTAAATGAAGTTGTTCATAATTCAGTAAATGAATTGGACTTCAACTCTCTTCAGGAAAAAGATTTAAGCTCGGATTTTGATCTTTCTCTTTCAAGCTGTGAGAAACTTTAAATTTTTGAAATTGAATGAAATGAAAATGTTGAATTTTTCAATTCAGAATTGAAAAAGGATTTTAATGAGCATGAATTTTTTGGATTGTATGAGGATGAGTTGCCAAATGAGGGTGAAATAGAATCAAGCCACGAATCCAAGTTTGAAAATTTTAACTTTGAAGAAACTTCCAACAAACTTGAAGTTATCGGTGTTGAAAATATGTTTTCCAGTAATGAAATTGAGAAATGTGATCATATGGTCTTTAATAACACTCAGAATTTAAATTTCACGATTGCCACTGAGTTTATATACGATCACAAATTTTTGAACAATTACACTGATAAATTTGTTGAATACATGAATTACTTTTGGAATGCTGGCTTGGTTGAAAAACTTCATGTTAGGATGACCCTGGACATTTATCTACTGGACTATAAATCTAGGTATAAAGATGAGATGGTTTTCAAAACCTTTTGCTTAATAGAAAACATGCCTAGACATAGTGGGAATGAAATTCATTGGGCTAAAACCAAGTGTTGGGGGAAAGTTGGTGGCATTCTTTGCATCGCATGCATCGTATACACATATATCATTGTACATATAATCCATTCTTACATATAGTTTGGCTGCATTTCATTCTGCAAATCATTTTGCATCAAATCCATCTATGGGTTTTATCATTCAAATTTAGGAAACGTGCTACAGTGTGGACACTGTTTTGTCCAAGTGTGGGGGGGGGGGGGAGGGGTCTGCATTTCATTCATTTTGGTTTTTTCTTTATTTTTTCTTTCTTTTCATTTTCAGCCATTTAAATAAGACCATCATGCATTTTAGATTGTAGTAACATGCCATTTTTTTTGAAACATGACTCATTTTAGATTGATACAACAAAATAAGTTAAGGATTGTTAATCAGTTGATAGTATTTTTTTCTCTCAACTAAGATCAAATAAGAAATATAATGAAAAGCTGAATTTTGAGGGATAATAGTGTAACTGGTACATAGGGAGATTCTTAGGTGATGGCCATGAAGTTTATTCTAAATTGTAGTCTTTGTTTACTGAGTGGAGGACTTAAAATACTTATATTGGCTTTTCGAATCTTTAAAACTAAGTTGTGTTAAGCTGAATTCGCGTAATCTCTCTTGTTCTTAAATTTTCAATAATAATAATAATAGTAATCCAAGGGTATCCAACATTGCTTGTATATCAAGCGTTGGTGTGCAAACCCGCCAAGCTCTATCCGACATGTTGTTGACAAAGTCAGCGTTGGAATATCTTGGTCTCATTTTATGAGATTGGACACCTAAGGATTACCGACACAATGTTGACAAAGTCAAAGTCTGTCTGCACAATCCGCCAAGCTCTTTACCCACTCTCTGTTAGTCCGCGAGACAGTGCATGTGTGGTAAACCTTGGTCTTCTGAGTTAGGTGTATGTACTTAATCATAAATTTTAATTTTATAGCGATAGAGAATAAGCGATGATGCCCAAATATTTCTTGACCTTATTGATTTGACTAGCCATACACGAGGAAATAAGAATACCAATTTACAAACTGTGACAAGCAAACTAAGAATTTATTTCATGGTTACACTATGTTATCGACCGAACTAACTGGCCAAACTGGAATTTAACGTTTGAAAACTTGATTTATATTGAAAATTTGTGACAAGTTGAGATATCTAAAATAAAATCAACTGACTAGAAATTGTTAATTTAATTTGTTGTACCACTTTAAACAAGTCTTCTTTTCATTTTTTGTTTTTACTTTGCATAAGTCCATTGCATTCATGTAGTTTCATTAGAATCATAGCACATTGCATTTGGATTTTGTGGGTAGTATCCGTGAAAACCTTCACGAGACACCACTCGTCCTAATAGGGACACCTAGAGGTTTAACGGCTTGTTGCATATGCTCAATGCAATCGTGTTTCCTACGAAAGTGTGACCTATCTAGTTTAGCTTTTCATTTTTTCCATTTTTCCTTCTTTTTACTCGAGGACGAGTAAAAGATAAGTGTAGGGGTATTTGATTAACATGTAAAAGTGTTAATTTTTTATGCTTATAATTTATCTTTATTGTAAATAAATAAATTTTACATTGGGTATTTTCATATATTGAAACGAACCGCAAATCCGTGCTATCTGAGTTGACTAAATACACCACACGTCCAACCCAAATAACACAGAAATACGAACCATCAATAGAAAGAAGATAGAGGGTGAGAATAGATAAGATAGAAACTTAGAATAGAAGAAAACGAAGATCACAAAACTCACAGCGGAACGAATAAAATATATTATATAACATAAGCTTCGAAATACAAATCTGTTTTGTACATACATACATACCATCATCAGAGTACACATAACATTTGATTCAGCGGAAGTAACTCCAAATAACTAACGTTGAAGCCTCCTGCTTCAAGCTCCTCCAAGTGTATCTGTAAAAGCCTGAAACACTTGACTGCCCGTACAAATTTGGGCACCCAAGAGTTTAGGGAAAACAAAACAAAATAAACTCTGGGTCAGTCATGGGACTGGTGTGAGTAAACTCCAACCACTTGTTTAACTTTCAAAATCCTTTTCGAAAGAAAAGATAATAGTAAGACCAGCCCACACATAAACATGGACGGTTTTTACCTTACTATAACCCAAAACCACTTTGATATCAAATCCAGTGATATTATAATAATGTCTACCTCAAATAAATAACCAAATAGTAGAACGCTTGCATCTCACGTTCTACATATATAGTATAAAATCAAAAACCGCATGGCGCTTATTGGAGATTGGATTTCCAACATGACAAGGTATGGGACCACCTTCCGATGATGTATCTCTAGAGACGAATACACCTGGGTTCAACAAGAACGTCTTGCAACCCGGCCCTCACATGACCGACCACTCATTTCGCTTGAGTGTATCGAATGTATATCACCAACGGTTGGACTCAAACCACCGTTTCCCGAATGGGCAGAATCGATAGATTTAGAAACAAAAGGAATTTCTCTAGATAGGTGATTATACACCCTAATGGGTGCGACCCACATAGCCATGCTGCCTGCCCGATTTTTGTCCTTTCCCGGTTGTTGAGGCCTGAGGCTACGCATACTTACCATTCATTGATAACACAATCACTTTGAATGCCACATCGTCAGATCCGTTAATCACTAGTTGAGTTTGCACAAATATTCTGGATATTATGCTAAGGGATAAATCCGTTGCAACCATATATATTCATACAGACCAACCCATTTGATCATTGGAAATACTCTGTCAGACATTCGTCCATTTACGTTCGTTCTGGGATTGAACGAAACCGAAGGCACTATTTCTATTAATAGAAAAAGCCCTTGCACTTTACTCCGTCTTCAATATATTCAGCATACTTGGTTCGCAACGCTAATGCCGATACGGAGTGGTTCTTCGGATAATAATCCAACCGGTCTCTCCATATTGACAACGATGGTCAAAAACTTCGATAGTCTGTGATTTAACTATCGAATAAAAACAAGTGTTCACACAACATATCAAACAAATCACTGGGCTCTTTAATTAATATTTCATTAATTAAATCTCTTCTATATTCTCTTATCAATATTTGTTAACCAAATATTCTCAATAACCAATCTTGGCCCTTTCCGCTATTTTTGATTTCGTTGCCTTATCAAATTCTATATATCACTATATAGATTTCTAATTGTCCAATTTCTTAAAAAATATTCTAACTCCTTAAATTTCCGGAAAAATTCGCCATAACCTCCCCTGTATCGGGAGCATCGGGAAATTTCAAATAGCATCCCGGTATCTTCCTCAATCAAAAAGAAAAAGGAAAAGCCAAGCGGCTTGCCGATACGGCGCATAAAATCTCATATATGAATTTAAATATGTACCTTTTTGTCGGGCACACTAATTATATACCTTCATCACTTTATCCCATACCTGTCTAACACATGTTCACCTGTTTCAATTCAATTCAACTCAATCCATTCGTTTGAATTAAACTTTGAATCGTTTGAATTCAGTTTCGCTCAATTATCCTTTAATTAGCCTTTTGCCTATTTCACTTCTTTGTTGAACATAACATGTTCGATTTTTAGTTCAACTTGCTTAACTAATTTTTCTTTAGTTGATTCTATTCAATAATCGAAAATATGATTATTGTCTCAAAAATCATCTTCTTTATTTCACTTGAGTCCATATTTATTTTCTAACTCAAGTCTAGATTTTTAAATGAAAATCCGGATTTTTATTTGCTTAAAAATCCCAATATTTATATATAAAATCCATTATGGTTTATAATGGTTTATGGCGCTGCTTTTCAAAAAAATTGATTTTGACATAACTCAAAATCTATACGACGAAATTCAGATTTTTCTCCTTCATTAGAAAGCTATTATCAAATCGGTCCTGACGTTTCTTGTTTTAAAGAATTTCGACTTCAATTGAGTTCTGTATATTCAATTGAAGTTCGAATCGCTATTTTACGAACTGCAGCGCTGCGGCGAGTTCGTTTTTAATTATATTTATAAATATAAACGTTAAACTTCTTTAAAATGAATTCAACTTCATTTAACTCCATTTGAATTCCTTGATTCAAATTCCCATCTCACTTTGAATTCCATATTCAAATTTCAATTCCTTTTCTATTAGATATTCAAATTCAATATTTGAATTTCTATTTGAATTCCCTATATTCAAATTCAATACTTGAATTCATTTGAATTCTTTTATTCAAACTTTATACTTAAATTCCATTAGAACTTCTACATTCAAATTTCTATATTTGAATTCTATTGAAATTCAAATATTCAAACTCCTTTTTAAATTCTATATTCAAAATTCCATAGTTTTAAAATTCCATTTGAATTTCATATTCAAATCCCATAGATTAAATCTTATTTGAATTCAATTTGAATTTCTTATATTCAAATTCCAATTTCCGTTTCCATTTGAATTCTAGTATTCAAATTCATCTCCAATCCCATTTGAATTTCATCATTTCAAATCCATTTAAATTCCCTTGAATTCAAATTCCATTTCAAAATCATTTGAATTTCCTATTTTGAAACCCTATTTGAAATTCTATTTCCAATTCTACTTTGAAATCTTATTTTCAAAGTTTATTTCAAATTCTATTTTGAAATCTCATATTCAAATTTCTACTTGAATTTCTATACTCAATTCCAAGTTCAAACTCAATACTTGTATTTCTATTTCAAATCTTTATTCAAATTTCATATTTTAATTCTTCTTTGAAATCTCTATTCAAATTTCATATTTGAATTCTTCTTTGAAATCTCTATTCAAATTTCATATTTGAATTCTTCTTTGAAATACTATATTTCAAATTCTATTTAAATTCTTCTTTGAAATTTTATATTTCAAACTCTATTTTGAAATTCTACATTCAAATCTCCATTTGAATTTCTTTATTCGAATTCCTTTGAATTCAAATCTTATTTAATTCCTTGAATTCAAATTCTATTCTAATTTCGTCTATTCAAATTCTATTTGAACTTCCATTTGAATTTCTAAAATTCCATCTCCTCTTAAAATTCAAATATTTAAATTCCCTTTTAAAATTCAAATGTTATACTCAAATTTCATTTGAGTTATATTTTTAAAAATTTCATTTCAAAACCTATTTTGAAATTTCATTTCAAATCCCAATTTCACGCTTGTATTTTTATTTCTGAATTATCAAATGATAATTCTTTTCACTTCATTTATAACTTCGTTATAAAAGAACTATTTATAAACTTCGTTTATAAAGAACTACTTGTTTTATTTTTCAAAAACAAGTTTATATTTTAATTCATTAAAAATTCAAATTCTATTTAAAAATAGAATTTTTCCTTTTTAGATCCCAAATATCCTTCCACGATATTTTTAAATATCATTGCTTAAGCCCAGTGATAAAACACACAAAGCAACCAATTATTTATTTTTCTAACACACCATATATAACAATATATATGCAAACAAATAACAAACAGATAATATATTTTTGAGGAATCCAGTTGGATTCCTCCAACCTGTTTTCCTGCATCCACAGATGTTAGCACATAAATAATACCCATTCTGCTTCGTGGCAGAATATCGCGGTATAGAAGGTCATCCACTAATCATAGCGTGGGGCGTATAGGGTAATCATCCGCTATGAAACTGCGGGCATCCGCTAATGAGACTGCGGGAATCCAACCAATCAATCAACCCAATATATATATATATATAGCCTAAATAACTAATATATATAAAACAACCAGAAAACATTCACACAAGCAACAAACAATTATTTTTAATGAAATAAAAATAATTCTAAAGGTGAGTGAGATTTACTCACCTGATTTGTCGAATATCCCATTTAATTTTCCATTTTGTTGTGTTTATGAATCAACTCGAATGGGATTTTCTTTTTACCTACGATATGTATTTTTGATTAATGATTAAGCTATCGTTAATTAAACTAACAGCTAAAATAAATAAATAAATAAATTTCTATGTATATTAAATTTCTTAAAAACATATACCTTGCCACATTGTGAATTTCCTGATCAACTACGGAATATACCTTCGAACAGCCCCAAAATACTACCCCATCCTACTTTGACAATTTATCGAGCAACTCGTTGACAAACTCCATCTTCAGTTACCATAGCCACTGCCCTCACCTTCTTAGCTTCATTGACATCACCACCATCCCTAACAAACGACCTCCGCTACACTGTCAAACTCCCAGGTCTCCATCTCCTGTTTGGTCAGAGCAATACCATCCCTCCACATAACAACAGAACCGAACCCCCCAGTAAAACGCCATCGCACCCAATTCCAACGCCACTTCGAAATGCCCTAATCGATCATCATACTGGCCTCAACTCCATCGCTGTTTTGTTCAGACCCAAAACTCCTTCGAATCGCGATACGCTCCCTCAACTCGAGCCCTTCCATGCGCAGATCCCAACTCCACTGTCAAAACACCCCGAACTCCATTGATCAAATCGAGATGCTAAAAATCGCGCCCCCTTTGAGTTGTCGAGCTTCCGATGCCATCGCGATTCAAAAACTCAGCCGAACCCTCTGAAAGTTCTATCGCGAGTTCCAAACTGATGTGGGACTTCAGGAAATCGAACGAAGTCTTCGATTTGATTCCCTTTTGCTATTCGTTTTAAATGATGGATTGATTTCCGCGAATTACTTGAGAGGAAGAAAATAGAAATGAAGACCTACAGAATGTTTTTTTCTGGTTTGGTAAATGACGGCAAAAGAAGGCAGCGGCTTGATTTATAGAGGATGATAGGAAACCAAAAGTACGAACCCATTAAATTGTTGTTTGTTCGATGTTGAGGATGGGAGACAATTTGATCAGCTCGAAGGAAGAATAGCTGCGACATGAAAACATTTAGGTCGGCTGATTTTAAACTTAGGGTGGCCATGATTAGATTAGGTAATTTATTTGATTTTATTTTTATTAAATAACTAAAATATCTCGCAGTCCCCTAGCTTAATGTTCTAAACTGCTATCTAATCGCAATGACCGACGTTACAAGATTATAATGTCATTCTGAACCCAATGGAACCCATTCTGACTTTTAATTCGACTTGTATATAAGAGATACAATTTAAATTAACAATTTAAATTAAATTTGATTTAAAATATAAATCAATTCCAAACAATTAATTCTAATTCAATATAAAATTTATATAAATCGGCTAAATTGTTTTCAATATAGTTTTGACTCTAAATCCGATTGGTTTCTTCTTCGTATACGATTATTCAATGTATTTGCTATTAAACCATATATCGATTATTAAATCGATAAATCCAATAAACATTCATTTATATTATATATTCAACATTTAGAACTATATTAAATATTTACAATAAATCGACGAAAAATCTGGGTCGTTACATTCTTTCCCCCTTAAAATAATTTCGTCCTCGAAATTGCTAAGATAGGAAAAATGGTACAAATCCATTTCTTTTCAATATCTCACTTATGTTGAAACTCAACTCCTCATATTTCTATGACTTTATTTTCAACCAAAACTTTTGGTTTCCATTCATATGCATTCTAATTCATATTCATTTCAATTTATTTCAAATTGATTCTAGTCAATTTATTATCCTCGAACCATTTATCTTGCTTTAGTTAAATTTAAATTTAAATTCCAGAATTTAAATCCCTGGGTTTTCTTTTAATTTCAAATCACTTCTGAAATCACATATATATTTATTTCATCTCAAATTCAAAACATTTGAATATTTCAACTAAACTTGTTTTCTTTCAAACAAATTCCCATCAAAAATTTTCTAAGGTAGCAACCTATCACTTAGAAACTCGGAAATGAACACTGATGATGTTGCAATCAGAATTATTTCCCAGCCACTGGAGTGAGTACAGTGCTTTATTATTTCAAAATTTATCTAAAATGATTTTCTTTCAAATCCTTCCAAAACAAAGCTATATTATTTTAATAAACTTTGAAAATATTTTCCAAACCTCCCAGGATTTTGAATTCTTAATTCTGGTTCGAATTTAATTCTAATTCATCTCATTTGTATATTTTATTTCCATACAAATTCTATTTGGTTATAAATAACTATTCTAATTTTATAATCTCATTTGATTATAAAATCAACATCCAACACATCCATATAATAATAATTCTAGAAAATTATTCTTTCTATATCAAAATAGAAATTTTGGGTAAAATTATTTCATTTACCCACTTTAAAACAATATCGTGTCAATTCTTCTGTTCAAGTGTTTAGAAATCCCCGTCGACGTCGTGGCGTCCCACGATTCGACCAGAATTCATAAACCACTCAACAGACTAGCCAACACAATATAAAACAACTTTTATATCAATATACAAATACGCTCTCTCGTATATATACGCTCAACTCATTCTAGGGTACTACTGACCCTATCTCTAATGAGCACATGCCACACAAGCCTAGGTGTTCGCTCAACCTAAGCTCCGATACCAACTGAAACGAACCGCAAATCCGTGCTATCTGAGTTGACTAAATACACCACACGTCCAACCCAAATAACACAGAAATACGAACCATCAATAGAAAGAAGATAGAGGGTGAGAATAGATAAGATAGAAACTTAGAATAGAAGAAAACGAAGATCACAAAACTCACAGCGGAACGAATAAAATATATTATATAACATAAGCTTCGAAATACAAATCTGTTTTGTACATACATACATACCATCATCAGAGTACACATAACATTTGATTCAGCGGAAGTAACTCCAAATAACTAACGTTGAAGCCTCCTGCTTCAAGCTCCTCCAAGTGTATCTGTAAAAGCCTGAAACACTTGACTGCCCGTACAAATTTGGGCACCCAAGAGTTTAGGGAAAACAAAACAAAATAAACTCTGGGTCAGTCATGGGACTGGTGTGAGTAAACTCCAACCACTTGTTTAACTTTCAAAATCCTTTTCGAAAGAAAAGATAATAGTAAGACCAGCCCACACATAAACATGGACGGTTTTTACCTTACTATAACCCAAAACCACTTTGATATCAAATCCAGTGATATTATAATAATGTCTACCTCAAATAAATAACCAAATAGTAGAACGCTTGCATCTCACGTTCTACATATATAGTATAAAATCAAAAACCGCATGGCGCTTATTGGAGATTGGATTTCCAACATGACAAGGTATGGGACCACCTTCCGATGATGTATCTCTAGAGACGAATACACCTGGGTTCAACAAGAACGTCTTGCAACCCGGCCCTCACATGACCGACCACTCATTTCGCTTGAGTGTATCGAATGTATATCACCAACGGTTGGACTCAAACCACCGTTTCCCGAATGGGCAGAATCGATAGATTTAGAAACAAAAGGAATTTCTCTAGATAGGTGATTATACACCCTAATGGGTGCGACCCACATAGCCATGCTGCCTGCCCGATTTTTGTCCTTTCCCGGTTGTTGAGGCCTGAGGCTACGCATACTTACCATTCATTGATAACACAATCACTTTGAATGCCACATCGTCAGATCCGTTAATCACTAGTTGAGTTTGCACAAATATTCTGGATATTATGCTAAGGGATAAATCCGTTGCAACCATATATATTCATACAGACCAACCCATTTGATCATTGGAAATACTCTGTCAGACATTCGTCCATTTACGTTCGTTCTGGGATTGAACGAAACCGAAGGCACTATTTCTATTAATAGAAAAAGCCCTTGCACTTTACTCCGTCTTCAATATATTCAGCATACTTGGTTCGCAACGCTAATGCCGATACGGAGTGGTTCTTCGGATAATAATCCAACCGGTCTCTCCATATTGACAACGATGGTCAAAAACTTCGATAGTCTGTGATTTAACTATCGAATAAAAACAAGTGTTCACACAACATATCAAACAAATCACTGGGCTCTTTAATTAATATTTCATTAATTAAATCTCTTCTATATTCTCTTATCAATATTTGTTAACCAAATATTCTCAATAACCAATCTTGGCCCTTTCCGCTATTTTTGATTTCGTTGCCTTATCAAATTCTATATATCACTATATAGATTTCTAATTGTCCAATTTCTTAAAAAATATTCTAACTCCTTAAATTTCCGGAAAAATTCGCCATAACCTCCCCTGTATCGGGAGCATCGGGAAATTTCAAATAGCATCCCGGTATCTTCCTCAATCAAAAAGAAAAAGGAAAAGCCAAGCGGCTTGCCGATACGGCGCATAAAATCTCATATATGAATTTAAATATGTACCTTTTTGTCGGGCACACTAATTATATACCTTCATCACTTTATCCCATACCTGTCTAACACATGTTCACCTGTTTCAATTCAATTCAACTCAATCCATTCGTTTGAATTAAACTTTGAATCGTTTGAATTCAGTTTCGCTCAATTATCCTTTAATTAGCCTTTTGCCTATTTCACTTCTTTGTTGAACATAACATGTTCGATTTTTAGTTCAACTTGCTTAACTAATTTTTCTTTAGTTGATTCTATTCAATAATCGAAAATATGATTATTGTCTCAAAAATCATCTTCTTTATTTCACTTGAGTCCATATTTATTTTCTAACTCAAGTCTAGATTTTTAAATGAAAATCCGGATTTTTATTTGCTTAAAAATCCCAATATTTATATATAAAATCCATTATGGTTTATAATGGTTTATGGCGCTGCTTTTCAAAAAAATTGATTTTGACATAACTCAAAATCTATACGACGAAATTCAGATTTTTCTCCTTCATTAGAAAGCTATTATCAAATCGGTCCTGACGTTTCTTGTTTTAAAGAATTTCGACTTCAATTGAGTTCTGTATATTCAATTGAAGTTCGAATCGCTATTTTACGAACTGCAGCGCTGCGGCGAGTTCGTTTTTAATTATATTTATAAATATAAACGTTAAACTTCTTTAAAATGAATTCAACTTCATTTAACTCCATTTGAATTCCTTGATTCAAATTCCCATCTCACTTTGAATTCCATATTCAAATTTCAATTCCTTTTCTATTAGATATTCAAATTCAATATTTGAATTTCTATTTGAATTCCCTATATTCAAATTCAATACTTGAATTCATTTGAATTCTTTTATTCAAACTTTATACTTAAATTCCATTAGAACTTCTACATTCAAATTTCTATATTTGAATTCTATTGAAATTCAAATATTCAAACTCCTTTTTAAATTCTATATTCAAAATTCCATAGTTTTAAAATTCCATTTGAATTTCATATTCAAATCCCATAGATTAAATCTTATTTGAATTCAATTTGAATTTCTTATATTCAAATTCCAATTTCCGTTTCCATTTGAATTCTAGTATTCAAATTCATCTCCAATCCCATTTGAATTTCATCATTTCAAATCCATTTAAATTCCCTTGAATTCAAATTCCATTTCAAAATCATTTGAATTTCCTATTTTGAAACCCTATTTGAAATTCTATTTCCAATTCTACTTTGAAATCTTATTTTCAAAGTTTATTTCAAATTCTATTTTGAAATCTCATATTCAAATTTCTACTTGAATTTCTATACTCAATTCCAAGTTCAAACTCAATACTTGTATTTCTATTTCAAATCTTTATTCAAATTTCATATTTTAATTCTTCTTTGAAATCTCTATTCAAATTTCATATTTGAATTCTTCTTTGAAATCTCTATTCAAATTTCATATTTGAATTCTTCTTTGAAATACTATATTTCAAATTCTATTTAAATTCTTCTTTGAAATTTTATATTTCAAACTCTATTTTGAAATTCTACATTCAAATCTCCATTTGAATTTCTTTATTCGAATTCCTTTGAATTCAAATCTTATTTAATTCCTTGAATTCAAATTCTATTCTAATTTCGTCTATTCAAATTCTATTTGAACTTCCATTTGAATTTCTAAAATTCCATCTCCTCTTAAAATTCAAATATTTAAATTCCCTTTTAAAATTCAAATGTTATACTCAAATTTCATTTGAGTTATATTTTTAAAAATTTCATTTCAAAACCTATTTTGAAATTTCATTTCAAATCCCAATTTCACGCTTGTATTTTTATTTCTGAATTATCAAATGATAATTCTTTTCACTTCATTTATAACTTCGTTATAAAAGAACTATTTATAAACTTCGTTTATAAAGAACTACTTGTTTTATTTTTCAAAAACAAGTTTATATTTTAATTCATTAAAAATTCAAATTCTATTTAAAAATAGAATTTTTCCTTTTTAGATCCCAAATATCCTTCCACGATATTTTTAAATATCATTGCTTAAGCCCAGTGATAAAACACACAAAGCAACCAATTATTTATTTTTCTAACACACCATATATAACAATATATATGCAAACAAATAACAAACAGATAATATATTTTTGAGGAATCCAGTTGGATTCCTCCAACCTGTTTTCCTGCATCCACAGATGTTAGCACATAAATAATACCCATTCTGCTTCGTGGCAGAATATCGCGGTATAGAAGGTCATCCACTAATCATAGCGTGGGGCGTATAGGGTAATCATCCGCTATGAAACTGCGGGCATCCGCTAATGAGACTGCGGGAATCCAACCAATCAATCAACCCAATATATATATATATATAGCCTAAATAACTAATATATATAAAACAACCAGAAAACATTCACACAAGCAACAAACAATTATTTTTAATGAAATAAAAATAATTCTAAAGGTGAGTGAGATTTACTCACCTGATTTGTCGAATATCCCATTTAATTTTCCATTTTGTTGTGTTTATGAATCAACTCGAATGGGATTTTCTTTTTACCTACGATATGTATTTTTGATTAATGATTAAGCTATCGTTAATTAAACTAACAGCTAAAATAAATAAATAAATAAATTTCTATGTATATTAAATTTCTTAAAAACATATACCTTGCCACATTGTGAATTTCCTGATCAACTACGGAATATACCTTCGAACAGCCCCAAAATACTACCCCATCCTACTTTGACAATTTATCGAGCAACTCGTTGACAAACTCCATCTTCAGTTACCATAGCCACTGCCCTCACCTTCTTAGCTTCATTGACATCACCACCATCCCTAACAAACGACCTCCGCTACACTGTCAAACTCCCAGGTCTCCATCTCCTGTTTGGTCAGAGCAATACCATCCCTCCACATAACAACAGAACCGAACCCCCCAGTAAAACGCCATCGCACCCAATTCCAACGCCACTTCGAAATGCCCTAATCGATCATCATACTGGCCTCAACTCCATCGCTGTTTTGTTCAGACCCAAAACTCCTTCGAATCGCGATACGCTCCCTCAACTCGAGCCCTTCCATGCGCAGATCCCAACTCCACTGTCAAAACACCCCGAACTCCATTGATCAAATCGAGATGCTAAAAATCGCGCCCCCTTTGAGTTGTCGAGCTTCCGATGCCATCGCGATTCAAAAACTCAGCCGAACCCTCTGAAAGTTCTATCGCGAGTTCCAAACTGATGTGGGACTTCAGGAAATCGAACGAAGTCTTCGATTTGATTCCCTTTTGCTATTCGTTTTAAATGATGGATTGATTTCCGCGAATTACTTGAGAGGAAGAAAATAGAAATGAAGACCTACAGAATGTTTTTTTCTGGTTTGGTAAATGACGGCAAAAGAAGGCAGCGGCTTGATTTATAGAGGATGATAGGAAACCAAAAGTACGAACCCATTAAATTGTTGTTTGTTCGATGTTGAGGATGGGAGACAATTTGATCAGCTCGAAGGAAGAATAGCTGCGACATGAAAACATTTAGGTCGGCTGATTTTAAACTTAGGGTGGCCATGATTAGATTAGGTAATTTATTTGATTTTATTTTTATTAAATAACTAAAATATCTCGCAGTCCCCTAGCTTAATGTTCTAAACTGCTATCTAATCGCAATGACCGACGTTACAAGATTATAATGTCATTCTGAACCCAATGGAACCCATTCTGACTTTTAATTCGACTTGTATATAAGAGATACAATTTAAATTAACAATTTAAATTAAATTTGATTTAAAATATAAATCAATTCCAAACAATTAATTCTAATTCAATATAAAATTTATATAAATCGGCTAAATTGTTTTCAATATAGTTTTGACTCTAAATCCGATTGGTTTCTTCTTCGTATACGATTATTCAATGTATTTGCTATTAAACCATATATCGATTATTAAATCGATAAATCCAATAAACATTCATTTATATTATATATTCAACATTTAGAACTATATTAAATATTTACAATAAATCGACGAAAAATCTGGGTCGTTACATATATTTTCACAGTTTGTTCGTCAATTCTCATGCACCCCGAAAAGCAAAGATATTACACAAGAAGAAGACCAATTTTGAATATTTTATCCTATGTTGCCTTGGGAATCTAATAAACGTCCTTGTTTGGAAGAATTGATCACATGCGATCTTATCTCCCTTTGATTAATCACATGTCAAACAAGGAAGATATGGGAGGAATAATTGCTGATGGGAGGAATAATTGTTGATGGGAAGAATAATTGTTGATTGGAGGAATAATTGCTAATTGGAGGAATAATTGCTGATTAATATAAGAGAAATAATTGCTATTAAAAGGGCCATATATGCATATATTGGATTAAGGTTTGAGGTTGGCATTTTATCTTATAAATACCGTTGTACTCTCATTGTAAAAAGGATGTTGGAATCGATAAAGTTTCTTCTTCTTCTCTTTTCTTTTAATTCTGTAATTTTTAATTTCATGGCAATTTGTGTTGTCTAGTCAATTAGATTTGCTAGAACACAATTGTTATTGCAATTTTATTTTCCTGTTAATTTATTTCTATCTTGCAAGTCTATTTCCAGCAATCTGTTTATTTCGTGATCATTGAATTGATTATAGATTCGATTAGATTTGAATCTGTTGTGAATTCAATCACAGTTTTAATTTGTATTATTGATAATTGTAATTTGGTCGTTGATTTAATTAGTTTTGTTTTGAACCAAGTTGCAATTTCAATTTTAATCACCCTCCAATTTTGTCAAACTCGCCCAAGGAATATATAAATAACAAAATTTAATTTATCCTCCCCGCGTTCGATCTGCATACTACACACCTGTACGCTTGCAAAATTTATTACAATATCGCGCTTTTTTTAGCGTCGATCAAGTTTTTGGCGCCGTTGCCAGGGAGGTAACGATTAAATTTTATTATTTATTTAATTTCTGATTCGTGTTAGTTTTATTTTTATTTTGTTCCTTTTTGTTTACTTGCATATATATATATATGTATATATAAAAATTTCGATTAGTTGATTTGGTATTATTTGCTGATACCGTAATCTTCTAAACAAGAGAGAAAAAAAAATCTTTCTAGTTTTCCTTGATTTTCCATTCATTTTCATTATTTATTTCTTTCTCTTTTTACAATTTTTTTCTCATATCTTCCTTATTTCTTTCCTCCTTTCCATTTTGTTTCCTTTTTTCCTATTCATTTCTTTCTAACGAATCTAAAAAACTGAAATTTCACTTTATAAATCAAAAGTTATGTCCGGTTTAAAATTTAGAAAAGTCGCTGTAGAATTTATATATATTTTAATATAATATATTGGCCTTAAAAATAGCCATTTTGCAAACGACCTCAGTTTTCGACGAAACCACTTTTGTTGGAACGGGAATGTCAAATTATTGCTAGGTTTCAATTTTCATAATTTTTCGAATTAATATGTGAGCGTGGCGATGGAAAACGTGTTTTGTCAGTTTCAGTCAAATTTAATCGACTTGAAAATGGCCATTTTTCAAACGGTCTCAGAATTCGACGAAATTAGTCTCGTTTGAACTGTATCGTCAAAACATAACTAGAAATAATTTTTCTATAATTTTTAGAGGTAGTATGTGATTAACATGTAAAAGTGTTAATTTTTTATGCTTATAATTTATCTTTATTGTAAATAAATAAATTTTACATTAGGTATTTTCATATATTTTCACAGTTTGTTCATCAATTCTCGTGCACCCCGAAAAGCAAAGATATTACACAAGAAGAAGACCAATTTTGAATATTTTATCCTATGTTGCCTTGGGAATCTAATAAACGTCCTTGTTTGGAAGAATTGATCACATGTGATCTTATCTCCCTTCAATTAATCACATATCAAACAAGGAAGATATGGGAGGAATAATTGTTGATGGGAGGAATAATTGTTGATGGGAAGAATAATTGCTGATTGGAGGAATAATTGCTAATTGGAGGAATAATTGCTGATTAATATAAGAGAAATAATTGTTATTAAAAGGGCCATATATGCATATATTGGATTAAGGTTTGAGGTTGGCATTCTATCTTATAAATACCGTTGTACTCTCATTGTAAAAAGGATGCTGGGATCGATAAAGTTTCTTCTTCTTCTCTTTTCTTTTAATTCTGTAATTTTTAATTTCATGGCAATTTGTGTTGTCTAGTCAATTAGATTTGCTAGAACACAATTGTTATTGCAATTTTATTTTCCTGTTAATTTATTTCTATCTTGCAAGTCTATTTCCAGCAATCTGTTTATTTCTTAATCATTGAATTGATTATAGATTCGATTAGATTTGAATCTGTTGTGAATTCAATCGCAGTTTTAATTTGTTTTATTGATAATTGTAATTTGGTCGTTGATTTAATTAGTTTTGTTTTGAACCAAGTTGCAATTTCAATTTTAATCACCCTCCCATTTTGTCTAACTTGCCCAAGGAATATATAAATAACAAAATTTAATTTATCCTCCCTGTGTTCTACCTGCATACTATACACCTGTACGCTTGCAGAATTTATTACAATATCGCGCTTTTTTTAGCGTCGATCAGTATGTAGCCCCGGTAATTTAAAATGTAAGTTTGAATTTAATAATTAAATTGAGTTATAATTTAATTTAAAGAAAAACATATCGTAACAGCCGAACTGGGTTACGAAGCATGTTCCATTATGTCCGGGACGGGGGTTATTAGCATGGGGCGACACTTGTTGGGTTCGATTCGGAGTTAGTATCAATGAACAAACATTTTCTTAAATCAGAATAAATAAATAGTATAAAATACAGTATAAATACGGTGGAAATACGCTAGCCCTAATTCAGAAAATATGGCCGCCGTATCCTCTTAAATCGATGGCCATGGCATTCCGATCTTCCTCCCCTTTTATCTCCTCCATTTCACAATGATTTTAAAAACTTCCAGTCACAAATCGAAGAGCTTCTGGAGCTCGATTTATATATATATACACACAAACTATAGAAAACCTTCATGTGTTGAATTGATATTCATTCGTTGAATTGAAATTCATGTGTTGAATGGTATTCGTGTTTTAAATATAAAAATCACCTTTTTATCGATATATATAAACTATAGAAAACCTTCATGTGTTGAATCGAAATTCATTCGTTGAATTGAAATTCATGTGTTGAATGTTATTCATATTTTGAAAGAAAGTGTGTTATAATGAAAATCCAATTTTTATCATTGATATGAACTACATAAAATAATCTCGTTTTGAAATAAATTGTTTTATAATAAAAATCATACTTTTATTACCTATATGAACTATATAAAATAATAGTTTTTTGAAATGAATTGTTTTACAATAAAAATCACATTTTTATTATATAAATGAATTGTTAAAAATAGTGAAGTGTTGAAATAGAAGACAGTTAGATAAAAATATCATTTTTATCAAATGTATGAAAAGAATATAGTTTTGAAATCGAAGAATCGATATATATATATATATAAATAGAATCGAAATATATCGAATAACGAAGCTGCAGTTCGTATTTTGAAACCGTGATTTCAAACGATTAATACGGGAGATCCGACCATCGGATTTTTCTGAAATCGCAACCGTTGGGTTCGCTTTGGAAATATCTTTCCAACGACACCAACTTTGTAAAAATCCAACGGTTGGATTGTCTGAAATGTTTAATTCAAATCTGCAGAAAAACAGTGCCAGAATCGGTTATATTTATATATATATATATAATTATATTTAATCGAATAACGACGCTGTAGTTCTTATTTTGACATCGAAACTTCAAACGATTATACCGGGAGATCCGGCCGTCGGATTTTCCCGAAACTGGAACCGTTGGATTCGTTTTGAAAACATCTTTCTAATGATGTAAATTTTGTGAAGATCCAATGGTTAGATTTTCAGATATGTGTAAATCAGATCTGAAGAAAAACAGCGCCACGGCCGCGTTATGGCCCGAAGCGTCATTTGAATAAATTGGCTATTTTAAAATAAATAAAAATAGCGATAAATCGTTATAAAATATTATAAACGATATGGATGAGAAATATAGAAACTAACTGAAGGTTGGCTAAGTCGAATGGTTTCTTGGGTATTGATCTGATGTTGGTTTCGGCCTTCGGGGTTAATATTTGAGAAATCGTTCTCTTACTGATTGACGGTTAGTGACTAATGAATTAAAATGATGTGTAGTAGTGTTTGTATAGCACTTGTTTATTATATACGCGAGTTGCTCAGAAAGACCGGGTTTATCCCATTCTGAATGACTGAATCGACGATAAGAAATCGAAGATAAAGACGGTGGTCGAAGACCGGAGATCTTCACCTCGTTTGGATGGTAACCGAGGTCCTGATTGGGAGGCATCCCGGAATATGGATAATGAGTGGTGATCGTACAGACGTACGTGGTGATCGATGGGTTTGCGAGGTATATAGTGCCTCCGGTTTCGTTCAGACCCAGAACGGACTTGCAAATGGACAGTGTGTCTGACATTGGAATTTATTCTACGTGATTGATAGCTATCAGTTGCACGGTGTGAATTGCCTGTGTGGCATGCTAAGATGCAGCGATCAGGGCTTCTATGTAGGATCAATAATAACCCTAGAGGGGGGTGAATAGGGTTTTAACACTAAGTAAAAATAAATTCAGAGATAAAAATCAATGCAGAAAGAAAATCACACGCAAAGATACCCAGCTTCGGCAAACTGTGCCTACTGCTTCCTTTCTAAGATTTCTACTTGGTGATACAAGCAGATCCCGCTTACAATCCTATGTAAACTTGCAACTCCTGCTCCTGTCTGACCCTAAGCTTAAAATCCTAGACTGGCCTGTGTATCCTAGACCAGATTTTCCCAGACCACAATCCTGCAATCTGTAATCCTAGTTTTACAAGAAACTAGAAAAAGAAATTTTAACAAGAACAAATTACACAAACAATTACAAGGGGAATTCAAAAGAAAACAAATTTAAACACCCCCCTTTATAAAAGAAACTTGGCTTGACGAAGTAAACCAGGCTGGCTCCTTTTTTTAACCATTCATTGTTCTAGTCCGATCTCCTTCTTCTGGAAATTAAAAAAAATGGCGGCTCTCAAAGGAAACTAGGGTTTCCTCTGTTGTTCCCAAATCGAATCGCAAATTGATGTTTTTTTAAAAAAAAAAACTCTGAAGCTTGAAATCTTAGATGCACTCTCGTCGATTGATCTTGCAGTGGTTGCGACAGAAAATCAAATGGGTAATTTCTGATTTGAATCGCTTTTCTGTTCTCTGAAATTTTGTGTGTTCTTCTGATGCTCTGTCGATGATGAAGTGTGTGTTTATATAGGGGTTTAGAAACCCTAGTACTCTGATTTTCATTGAAGACTTGCCCGATTTGATTTGGGAATATTCGAATTGGATTTTCTTTTTCCCTGAGATTTTGTTATTCGATTTGAACTCTTTCTGTTATTTGAAAAATGATTTCTCTGCTGAAATAATTTCTGCCTAGTCATCATACCAAAAATGATTTAATCTAATTTTTTATTTTTCCTTGCTTGATTTAAAGATTCTGGAAAGAAGGAAATTTGAAATTTACGGCATTTAATAATTTCTGAGAATGATTTGTTGTATTGTTCTATGGTATGAACCCTTGTCTATTTCCATACTTTGCTGACGAGATTTTCCCTGATTGAATACTGCCATAAAAACAATCAAATTGAATATCTGGAAATACTAGAACAAGAAATAAACTCTTGCCACAAATGATTCACTGGATTTTTCTAAACAAAAATTGATTTATTTTCCTTTTTTGAACACTTGGTCTAGGTCCTGAAATTTGCTTGCTTGTTTTTCCACTTGTGACATGCTTGATTGAAATTTATGCTTTACTTCATGCGTATATGAGTTTGAACTAGAGAAATCATCTGCCTTGTTCATCTTTCATGTATGGCTGAACCTATATCCTGTTCATGTTTATTTGTATAGGCTGTAGCTTGAATTTCCTTGATATTTGTATCATCACTTTGAGTTGCATATGAATTGAGTTTTGCTTTGAGAATGGCTCAACCACTTGAATTTAGTAGCACTAGTCTAGTTCCACTACCTTGCACTAATGCATGCTTGCTATAATTTCATGTTGTGCTCCATTGATTTATATACATGCTGCATACATCCTTGGATCCTGAGCTCGACCACTTTGTTATGAGTATACACAGTTTCCCATGTTGACTGCTTCTTGCCATTGCCACCATGTCTTTGCTGTTATATTGTCTCACCACACTTAACCATGCTTCACCTTGCTGACATGTAGTTGTTCACCTTGATCCTGTAGTTGGTGTCATGATGCTGTGATGATTAGCTCACCATTCATATATGCTTGCACCTTGTATACCTTGTTTGTGCTGAAGCTCCATCCTTGTACACATGCTGTGAATGTTTGTTTGAGCTCGACCACTTTATTATACTGGCTCCACCATGCCATCTTGCTGTTTGTATATGCTCCAACACTTGAGCACAATTGCTCTGACTATTTTCTGTGTATACTTGAACATGATCATCTACATACATGCTGGGTTGATCATTTGCTTTACCCATTGCTGTCTTGACCCTGTTTGAGATGTGTATCCATGCTTGATCATTGACTCCAAAGTTGTGCACTGTTGTATTACTGCTTAATCACGCTGTCTTGGTTCATCATCACTTTGTCTGTTATGTACACCATGCTGAGTTGTTTTCACACTATTTTTGAGTTTGCTGATGTATACCTTCATTTCTCTTTTGATTTTTTTTATCTTGTCTTTTGATCCTGAAACAAAAAAACAAAAACAAACAGCAGTCAAACTGTACTGTGTTGAGGCTGGTTAGAATCAATTGGTTCTGATCAGCAAACCAGTATGGTTATGGCGTGGCTATTCAAGTCTGAAAATATGATGAGAAAAACACACAAAAAACTGAGACAAAAAAGAATCAAAATCTATAAAATTCTATTTGTTCAGTGCTTATTTTAGTTCCAGTGTACTGTGTGTATTTTCTTTTGTGTGGCATGTTTCAAGATGATGCACCAGAAACTTAGAGCTGTAAGAGTGTGCACAACAAGATTAATCCAGCAAAGAGATGTATATGTAGTGTAGACATTTGAATTGAGTTTATTTGTAATTGTGAATTCAGAAATCCATGTAATAAGTGAGAGTTAGATTGTATATAATTGTTTTTGTGAAATAAAATATTATTGGAAGACAAATACTTGTGTAAATTTCCTGTATTTTGTGTAAAGCATCATCAACCAATAATACTAATTATTTCACCATCAAACACATCAGTAAAAAAAATCTATTTGTTATCATCAAACAAAAAATCAGTATTCAACAAACTCCCCCTTTTGATGATGACAAACAGACTTAAGATTTTTGAGGATAACAAGATGTGTTTGAGCAGAACTCCCCCTATATTTGTGCTCCCCCTATAACACAGCTCCCCCTACCAGTTGTAAATTGACACACGTTAAGAAAAATTGGAATAAGAAGGAAATAATTAAACACTTAGCATTAATGGCCAAATAAAATCTATAGACGTCTGTAAACAACACAAAATCTTAACTTCTTCTCCCCCTTTGTAATTATCAAAAGATGAACAGTTCTGAACATTTGCAAAAGGCATGGACTGTAGTTAGAAATCAAGTTATTTTGACAGAATCAGAGCCGTAAACCCCAAGCAATCAAATAAAAAATCTTAATAATTCATAAAGTAGGAACATATTTCACAAAAGCAGAGGATGGAATGGAAAGTTATTTAATATATATCAGGGAGGATTTTATCAGCTTAAAATATATATATATATATATATATATATATATATATATATATATATATACTTCAAGAGCACACTAACCACTCATAACCAGAGCTTGGATTTTTAAATGGGATTAGTTGCAGCATGAAAATAAGTAAACTCATAACCGTTCATGACCAGATCTTGGATTTTTAAATGAGGTCAGAGAACTACTTATTATATATATATATATATATATTATTATTATTATTATTATTTTAAATCCCCTTAATATATATATAAAACAATGATGAATGGTAGAAGGGTGATAGTGACAGAGATGGTTTGTGAAAAAAAAATATCCTAAATTACTCATATTATAAAATATATCCAATCACATCAGAGTTGCAGACAAACTTTTATCCATCTCATATTCTGAAATCTTGTACAGTCACAATTTTATCAGAAAATGTCCAAAAAGAAAACTGTTCTTTTCTTGATGATTTGAAGACTGGATTATTTGTCAGAAAATGGTATTGATAACAGAACATCTGAAGAGAAAATTTACCCAAAAATGCAAAGAGATTAATTTATTTCTATAATTCCCAAATCCAATCGTAATCTGCAAAACCTATCTTCGGGAAGGGGTTTTGTGAAAATATCAGCAAGCTGAGATTCTATTTGAATAAATTCAATACAAATGTTGAGACGACCCGAACTTCCCCGTGGAGGAAAGCACGGATAGAATTGAGGACAAGACAAAATGGAACGCAGACGGAAGAACATTTCATTGTTATTACAACAATTCCATCAGATACAAGAATATACAGAGTATAAACGAATAAATTACATTCAACAAATATCAAAGATTACAATAAATTACATAGCAGCGGAAAAATATACAAAATACAACTGAAAGTGATACGCGGATACAGAGATTTCTGAGCATCGTTCCAGCTGTAAATCAGGACCCTGTGAATATAAATCTGCAAAACCAAAACTACTAGCTGCCCGTGTGGAAAATAGGGGCACCCAGAGTTTAGGTTAAACCAATAAACTCCAGGTCAGTCATGTGACTGGTGTGAGAACTAAAATAGTTATTAATATTGGTTTTAAAGTTAGGTAAATTAAGGGACCACGCCGTATAACACGGAACGGGTTTCCTCCCAAGAATACCAGTGCATAGAACAAACAACGCAATGCTAAATAAAGAAAAATGAAGTTGTTATAAGACCCAGGTCCCATCACACAATGCAACGCAAGCCGGAGGATAGGGTTTTTACCTTATAACAGCCAAAGCATGCTTGATACATTTAAAACACATTATTTGATATTATTATAGGTACATAGTGTCAAAACAATTTCAATCATAAATATCAATCATAGGCGGCATGGGTACCATCTATCATGTCGCCATACTAGGCTCTACAAATAAAATCGAATTATCACGTATTGGAAATTGGATTCCATCATGAGTCGAGGCAAGGGGCAAGCTCCTCTCCGCGTTCGAGACACTCTAGCAAATGCCTCAGGACCCCACTTTGATCCTTGGAATCGGCTGGGCCGGTCCTCACCTAACTTTGGAGGATTAGTTATTCCTGAACACAAGTTTCCCGGTCCTTATAGACCTATATCCGAGGCGCCTCGCATTCCAACAACCACACAGGTGAAAAGTATATAAATGTCAGGGCTGGTAGGTCACTAACACCACCCTAGCTAGAAAGAAACGTCGTGCTCTCCCAGCGGTCCGTCTCCCTTTTTGACTCATACCGAGGTGTGAGGCTCGCGAATTCACGTTATACACAAAGCTACGCGACACAGGCCGTGCTTTGATCATCAACCACAAGACTTTGCTTTTCAACAGAAGCCCTGATCAATTGCCACTTACGCGTGCTACACTGGCAATTCACTCCATGCGACTGATGTCCATCGATATACAACCTCTGAGCTCGTACGTCTCAGAGAAGGGCGTTAAGCAAGAGAATAAATTCTCTTCCACCAAACAGATGTATATTTAATAAAGATCAATCAACACAGAATAAAATCCAATGTCAGACACACAATCCATTTACAAGTTCGTTCTGGGTCTGAACGAAACCGGAGGCACTTTCCTCGCATATCCATCCATCTCCAAGTACGTCTGGACGATCACCAAGTGATTCCCTCATCCTGGGTGTACAGCCCAATAAAGATCATCAGTAATCACCCAAACGATGTGAAGACTTCCGGTCTTCAACCACCGTCTTCATCTTCGACATCTCCTCGAATCGGTTATTCAGAATGGGTATAACCCGGCCTTTCTGAATGACCCACGTATATGATAAACAAAGGTTACACAAACACAACAAACGCCTCATTCCAATTCAGAATATTCTTTTATTCACAAAATCACATTCTTAGGGAAAGGTTCCCATTAATTTTATCCAAGATAAATTCTTCTAAATTTATTCTTTAATCTTCCTTTGGATATCATTTCAAACTAGTCGGGATTAGCGAACCACACCGAAGTAATTATTTATTTTATTTCCCAATCCCAACCTATATATCTCATGGGGAAAAACTGGTGATACCCCATTCCTAACACCATGGTGTTATCGGTAAAATTAATTACCATTTCACGTTCAAATCTAATTAAAGATTTAACTATCGCTTTGGAGCAAAACTGGTGGTACTCCATTCTCGTCACCTTTCAGATTTGATAATTTAAATTATCAATTCACTTTTTAATTTAATTAAAGATTCATTAAAACTCCACTTAGTTTCAATCTTTTCAAAATTCAATATCTTGCCTTTAACTGGGTTAAAGAACCAATGTCATCTAAAACACGATTCATGACAAACCCAAATCATATTTGATATTAAATACAAGGCTCTGAATAGAAAATATATTGGCTTATATTCAATATCAAATTCTGAAACCAACATAAATCATATTGGAAATACCAATAAAAAATATATCTTTCAAATTCCCATAATAATATCTGTATAATCACGAAATCCAACATCGAAATATTCCGAAGATAATTCCGATTCAACTCCAGTCCCATCCACGTATTGGGAATATTGATTATTTTTAAAATCACTTTCAAATTCAATTTATTTATTTCAAAAAATAAATTGATTTTAATTCTAGTTCAAAACTAGTTCATTTCGACAAAAAAATATTTTTCTCCTTTCAAATGTGGAATTTTTCCGCCTAATTCTTTCCAATTCACATATTATGATTTTACAAAAATTATAGATATTTTTAATAATTTTATCAAGGCCCGTACAGTCGATTTCCATCAATGGCCATCGAACTGCACTTACAACGACCTTTTCTAAATTTGATTTGGACATAATTCCAAATCCAACCGTTAGATTTCAAATTTCTAATATTCATTGGAAAGCTCTTTTTGATACGAACCCAAGGGTTCCGGTTTTAGGAGAATCCGACGGTCGGATCTCCCGTAATGTCAATTCGAAGTCAATGGTCGAAATTCACGAACTGCCGCGGCGCGGCGCGTTCTATTCAGGCCATTATATATAATATAATATATATATATATTATATTTCATCGATTTCATTTTTAAAACGTATTTTATAAATCGTTTTAAACTCGTTTTCAAAACCATTTCAACACTATATTCAATTTCAAATCGATTTGATTTCAATTCAATTCGAATTCATTTCAATTTTATTTAATTCGATTTCAGTTTGTTTTAAATTCCATTCAAGACGATTTCAATTCGTTTTAGTTCAATTCAATTTAATTCAATTTGAATTCATTTCTATTATATTCGAATTAAAATTCACTTTCTATTCAATTCAAATTCTAATTCGTTTTCTATTCAATTCGAATCGAATTCATTTTCTATTCAATTCAAATTGATTCAATAAAATTTCAATTTGAATTTTTATCTAATTCAATTTGAATTTCATTTCAAAATATCATATTTTGAAATCACTTTTCAATATTCATTGTAAAACGAATAAAATCGATATAAATAACGTTCACGTCAAAATAGTGCATCTCTAATCCACACGGCTTTATATTTTTCAAAAACTTCTTTATTCTATTCAACAGATGAATATTTATTCTATTCAACACATGAATCTATATTTCTTTCAGCACACGACTATTTTTGTTATGTAAAATATTTTATAAAACTATGGTATCTATCGTTTGATTTTTATTAGATTCCATCGTAAAGTAGTTCTAATTTTAAATATGATAAAGATGTGAATTTTATTTTTAAAATATTTTACTCAACACATAAATATTTTCAACTCAGGAACATCGTCAACACATGACTATTTTTATATTCAACACATGAATCTTCTTTTATAATATTCATTATTTTCCCGATTGGAATGAGGCCCAATCAATCACCATATAATGTTAATTATATGGATTCCATACAACACATGTATATAATAGCATTGAAAAATAATCAACCATCAACCAAAGTGCACTACACTGTATAAGCATCAAATATAGATATCTAACGCTTATAACAGCCTGTCAATCAATCGATCGACATATTTAATCAATCAGGATGAGTGAACTTCAAATTTCATCCCAACACCCATGTGGGGTTTCAAACAATCAAACACAGATTTTAGTTGTGCAGTTGGGCGACGTGTAAAATTTATCGACCCAATCAATATCAGCCAAATCAGTGTATATAAACAAATCGGCCGATTTGTTTATAAATATTTATTTATTCACTTTCACGTTAAAAATTATATTTTTAACGATAATATATTTTATTCAAAATATTAATATTCTATTCGGTTCATTTATACAATAAAAATGATATTTTTATTTTTCTAACATATTTTAGAAAATTTCGGCGGCATAACGGCACGATACTAGAAACGGGACGAGGCCTAGCCTTATCCCCGGTCTAGTGAAGGCCCACGCCATTCACACATCAATCAAATCCATTCCATTTCACCAAACAATTCAATTCAAACCAATTAGACTAACCAACTACACAACCAAACAATTTAACAAACAAGCCATCCATGGTCTGTGGATGACGGGTGTCGGGTGCTGCTAAGCACTGTCTGCATCCTAGTATATATATATAACTAGAAAAAAAAAAGAGAATTTAGAGTGAGAAGTTCTCACCAATAGCTATCCAATTCCACGACTCCTCATTTATAGAAATCTTCGCCATTCTCGCCCTTTGTCGCTTTCGTTGCCCGTAGCCACTATATATATATAAATCACATTTTCACTTTGCTATGCAATATACAAAAAATCGATTTTTTCTTCGCTATTCAATATATAAAAATCGAATTTTTTACTTCGCTATTCAATATATAAAAATCGAATTTTTCTTCGCTATTCAATATATAAAAATCCTATTTTTACACCGCTGCTATATAAAAAGATTTCGCCTTTTCAAAAATATAGATTTGCCTTTCTATAATATAAAAATTATATTTTTCTCGAAGTAAAAATCATATTTTTACTTCACTACTCATCTCAAAATATCGTCTTTTCATATCTAAAAATATCGTCTTTTCATATCTAAAAATATCGTCTTTTCATATTTAAAAATATCGTCTTTTCATATTTAAAAATATCGTCTTTTCATATCTAAAAATATCGTCTTTTCATATTTAAAAATGTCGTCTTTCATATTTAAAAATATCGTCTTTTCATATCTAAAAATATTATTATAAAAATCAATCTTTATTTTGCTACACATATAAAGATGCTATTTTTAATATTCCTATCATGTAAAAATTATATTTTTAATTCTCTACCTAAACAAAAATCATATTTTTACCCTTCTACTATATGAAAGATTATATTTTTATCCTCCTACAATATAAAAGATTATATTTTTATCCTCCTACAATATAAAATTTCAGATTTTTAATTGCTAAAATTAATTAAACAAAACAAAATAAAAATAAAAATGAAAAAAGGGGGCTCACAGTGTTCGACTACAGAGGGGGGCGGTTTTCACTGTTGTCGGAGGTTGGAGGGGACGGCGGGGTCGTGTGGGTGGCGCAGCACTCGAAGTGGCGGCGGCAGTTGCGTTCCAGGCGGAGGAGGGGGTTGGGGGTCCCATGACGGCGTGGGTCTTCGCGTCAGGGGGGAGCGATTGGAGAAGAAGGTCAGGGGAAGGAGAAGGGGAGGGGGAAGGCGCTAGGCCAGGCGGCGGTGGCTGCCTGCCTTGGGGCATGCGACGGTCGGTGAAGCAAAGCTCCGCCTCCTTCGTTCGATTTTTTTTTCTTTTCAATTCTGAATCGGGTTTGGCGGAAATGGGGGGGCAGCGGTTTTGAAGGGGGAGGAGAGAGGAAAGGAAGAGATTTTTAATTTTTAATTATTTTAATTATGAAAAAGTTGACTTTTACATACGACCTCTAAACGAGGCCCACCGCCTGTCGTCCATAGCTAATTACCCATTCCGAACACAATGGGATATGTATCGCAAGCTGATTTGATCGCTTCGATCAGTTTTCGTCAAAATCAACATATAACTCTATATATTGACTTTAAACGCGCATTTAAATTTACTGGGGTCACATACTAACTCGAAAAAATTGCAGAAAAATATTTTCTAGCTTCATATTGACGATACGGTCCTAACAAAACTAGTTTTGTCGAATTCTGAGACAGTTGGAAAAATGGTCATTTTCTAGTTGATTAAAATCAACTAAAACTGGTCAAACACGTTTTCCTTTGCCACGCTCACATATTGAATCGAAGAATTATGAAATTTGGAATCTAGCAATAATTAGACATCACGGACCCAACAAAAGTGGTTTCGTCGAAATCCGAGGTCGTTTGCAAAATTTCCATTTTTAAGGGCCTGAATTCCATAGCGACTATTCAGAATTTTCAACTGGACATATCTTTTGATTCCCGCTATGAAATCTCAATTTTTCAGATTCGTTGGAAAGATATTCCCAATTAGATCCTAATGTTTTTGGTTTCACTAAAATCCGGATTGTTTTGCACCCAGTACATTCAATTGAAGTTTGAAATCGAATTATCGAACTACCGCGCCATTTTCAATTCTATTTATAATTATATATAATTATTTATATTCTAACGACGGCGTATATAATATATACGTTCTAATTCTATTCAAAATAATTTTTTCGCCGATATTATTTAAAATAATTATTTTAAATGTTCAAAATCCGCTAAAATTGCCAAAATAAAATTTTTAAACTGGCTCAGATTTTCGGGTTGTCACAATCTCCCCCACTTAAAACTTTTCGTCCCCGAAAAGGAACAAAGTCGAAAGTGGTTTGATTAATCAACTCTACGTTTGATCTGGCTTTCATTCTCCAACTTTTCAGTTTCTGAGAATTTCCAAAAATTTCAAAAATTTGGCTAACACCCTAAATTTTCGAAAATTTTCGCAATAATCTCCCCTGCACCGGGAGCCACGGGAAAATCCCGAAATTGCCATACAGGCCTTCTGATCTCAAAAAGAAAAAGAAAAAGCCAATCGGCTCATAAAATCATCATCACCCAAACAAAACAGTAAATTATAGTAAACATGTACCTATTTGTCGGGCAAACAAATTTTATTCTTTGCTCTAGCCTCCTTGCTATGACCTGTTCAATGTAAGTATATGTATATGCAAGCAAATGTCACCCATTTCCAATACTATTCAATATTTGTTTCTATTAGGCCAAATGGTTCAAAATTACCAAACAAATAAACAACCAACACAAACATCAATCACTTAGTGGATTAGAGTTTCAAATTCATAATTTTGATATATATACAAAAAATCATGTTTTTGATGCCAATTCACAACAAAGTGCTCTAGCTATATTAGTTTTGGTTCTCACACCAGTCTAATGGAAATATATAGATATCACACCTTCGAAACACGAACATAAATATTGATAATGCGGCCGCATTACCAGAATTATCTCCGGGCGACTAAAGTGTGATTCTATATCTATCCAGTATATTAAAACTTCGAATATACATTCATGACGCGTATATGCAAAACCTTTATATACTAGATTGTCCAAATTCAAAATAAATAAATAATCAAATACGTATACAGCGATTTAAATTTTCAAAACAAAATTGTTTTCATTTGAAAAATATACTCTTCACACTCATTCTAGGATACTACTGATCCTATCTCTAACGAGTCATTCTAATTGGATATTATTAATCCAATATCTGATGAATTCTTTCTTATCGTTCTAATGTGTCTTGTTCTCGAGCTCTGTAAACCAAAGCTCTGATACCAAACTGAGACGACCCGAACTTCCCCGTGAAGGAAAGCACGGATAGAATTGAGGACAAGACAAAATGGAACGCAGACGGAAGAACATTTCATTGTTATTACAACAATTCCATCAGATACAAGAATATACAGAGTATAAACGAATAAATTACATTCAACAAATATCAGAGATTACAATAAATTACATAGCAGCGGAAAAATATACAAAATACAACTGAAAGTGATACGCGGATACAGAGCTTTCCGAGCATCGTTCCAGCTGTAAATCAGGACCCTGTGAATATAAATCTGCAAAACCAAAACTACTAGCTGCCCGTGTGGAAAATAGGGGCACCCAGAGTTTAGGTTAAAACAATAAACACCAGGTCAGTCATGTGACTGGTGTGAGAACTAAAGTAGTTATTAATATTGGTTTTAAAGTTAGGTAAATCAAGGGACCACGCCGTATAACACGGAACGGGTTTCCTCCCAAGAAAACCAGTGCATAGAACAAACAACGCAATGCTAAATAAAGAAAAATGAAGCTGTTATAATGTAATGACCCGGACTCTTAGGGGTTAATTTTAAATATTTAATATGGATTTAAATATTCAATTAAGTAAATAAATCTATTTTTATAGGGGGTTATCGATTTAAAAATCAATTTCAATTTAATATTGAAAATATTAAATTACCAGAATAAGAAAATGGATTTAGTTGAATTCAAATTTTTATTTGAATTAAAAACAGTTCAAATAAGTAATAGGAAATTTAGTTTGAATTTATAACGATAATGATATTTATTCATTTATCGAAGAAATAAATGGTTTTGAATTTAATTTAAATCAATTTAAATAAATTTCTTCCACAGACGATCAAATCAAACTTCGTGACCTATCCCAGTGTGTGCGGAATAAGGGTATTACCCTAGAATTGAAAGTTGTTAAGTTCATAAAGGAGTTAGGGATCAAGGGTTATTTGAATTAAAGGTCACCGGATCAACAAAATAAAAATAAAATAAAAACTAGTGGACAGAAAACAGAAGTGTGCCTTATTCTAGGCCATAAGAAGAAGCAAACGTGGCTACTGCCTTATTCAATCAAATGGAAATCGGGTGGCCTTTATTTTTGTCCATCCATTCAGCTATAAAAATCAAAGCCTCAGAAAAGAAAAAAAAATAGTCGGCCTCCTTCACAAATGGAAATCGAAAGCTTCAATTCATTCAAAACCAAAGGACCGACACCCATTCACTTTTGCAAATCGAAATCATGCCATTATGTCCCTTCCTCTGAAATCGATTTTCGAATTAGAAAAGGAGAGAAAGTAAATCGTGAATCACGATTTAAGGTTCACGAGTGAGTTGGAGTCGTCACAACGTTGATCGAGGTCGCGACTGAGGGGGTGCGAGGTTCAGTGTGCGATCGATTAGCAGGTGGGCTTGGTGAAATATGAGGCGATGATAGATTCAAAAGAGATCGTCGTGGGTTTGTTCGAAGGCTGCTAGGGGGATTTCGACCTGTGTGTAGTATGCGATTTAAGTGGAGTTCAGATCTTTGTCTGATATCGATCTGAGATGCTGGAGTTTTTGCGTTGTACTGAAGGTGCATGGGTTTTCAGTAGCAAGTCGCGAAGTCTGGAAGCATTCGAACTCGAACCGCGAGTAGGGTTTGGGAAATCGGAAATGGAGTGCGATCTCTGTCTTGTTCTGGGGAAGAGCTCGATCTGTTGATTGAGGTCAAAGTGGAGATAAACAAACTGTAGTGACTGGGTGTTGACAGTGAGATGATGGATGAGGCGGTTTGAGTGAATGAAGGGGAAACTGTTTGATCTCGGATTTTTGAACAGTAAGGTGTGGTTATTGCAATAGGAAGGTCTGGGAAGGTCGACGTCAACCTGGAGGTACGTCGGAAGGGTCAGTCCAGGCGTTGGTGGCCATAAGAATGAACGACAACGTAATTTGGAGATCGACCATGAGGTGTTCGATGGAATGTCGAAGTGTATGGTGCAAGAGTTTAAAGCTGTTTGCAGTAATAATCAATAAGGTAATTAAATAAATTATTTAGTTCATAATTAATTTGTTTGGTATAGTAGTTAATATAATCGAAAAATCATTGATCGATAAATATAAAATAGGTGTACGATAAATTCATTTGAGATGATTCAAGTAGAGGCTAGCCAAGACAATTCGAAAAGATGGATATTCGAAGATAAAATATCACGGTGAGTAAACCTCACTCACCATTTAATTAGAATTATTTCTAGTTGTTAAAAATAATTGCTATGCTTGTTTAAATATTGTTTGGTTGATTTAAAATATATATTAGTTATTTAGGACTATTATATATATATATATATTGGGTTGATGATTGGTTGGACTCCCGCAGTTTCATTAGCGGATGCCCGCGGTACCATAGCGGATGATTACCCTATACGCCCCACGCTATGATTAGTGGATGACCTTCATACCGCGATATCCTGCCTCGAAGCAGGATAGGTATTATTTACGTGCTAACGTCTGTGGATGCAGGAAAACAGGTTGGAGGAATCCAACTGGATTCCTCAAAAATATATATTATCTGTTTGTTTGTTTGATATCATATATATTCATATATGATGTGATAAAAATCAAATGATTGAAAATTGGTTGATTGATTGTTTAAAATATCCCTAGGCTTGAATATTGATTCATAAAAATATCGGAAAGGGTATTTGATATTTAAAAAGGGAATTCTATTTTTATAAATAGAATTTGAATTTTTAATAAAACTATAGAAAATATTAACTTGTTTTGAAGGTATATAAAACAAGTAATTGAATTTATAAACTTTGTTTACAAATGGAAGATGGGATTTGAATCGAATCTATAAACTTTGTTTATAAATGAAAATATGGGATTTGAATCGAATTTATAAACTTTGTTTATAAATGGAAGAGGGGATTTGAATCGAATTTATAAACTTTGTTTATAAATGAAAATATGGGATGGAATTGAATTTATAAACGTTGTTTATAAATGGAAAAGTGGGATTTGAACTGAAGTTATAAACGTTGTTTATAAATAATGCCGAGAATTCAAATGGACTTTGAATATAGAAATTCAAATGGACTTTAAATAGAGATTTGAATAATCGAATTCAAATGGAGTTTAACTATAGAATTTGAATATAATATTTCAATTGGAATTTGAATATAGAAATTCAAATGGACTTTAATTATAGATTTGAATATAGAAATTCAAATGGACTTTAACTATAGATTTGAATATAGAATTCAAATGGACTTTAAACTAAGAGATTTGAATAATAGAATTCAAATGGAGTTAAACTATAAAATTTGAATATTGAATTCAAATGAAGTTTAAATATAGGGATGCAAATAGAATTCAAATGAAGTTTAAATAAAAAGAATTCAAATAGAATTGATTTGGAATTTGAATAAGAAGTCGATAAGGGAACGAGAGTATGAGTAAAATTAGAATTTGTTAATATGCAGTTAAAATATATTTGAACATGTCATGTTCAAATATGAAGGTGAAATAGACTGAAAAGTTAAGTAACAGATTTAATTAACAAATTGAGTTAAAACGATTGGTATAGTTAAAATAGATTGGACAGGTATAGACATACAGGAGACAGGTTTGGAATAAAGTATAGAAGTGAAATAAATAGAATGCCCGACAAAAAGGTACGTATTTAATTTCCATATGAGATTTTATGCGCCGTATCGGCTAGCCGCTTGGCTTTTTCTTTTTCTTTTTGAGATAAGAAGGACCGGGAAAGCTATTTGAAATTTCCCGATGCTCCCGGTACAAAGGAGGTTATGGCGAATTTTTCCGGGAATTTAAGGAGATGAATATTTTTAAGATAATTTGATAGTAGAAATCAACATATCAAATTATATAGAAGTCGATAAGGAAACGAACTTAGAAATAGAATAGTATAATAAAAAAGGAAGTATAAGAATAAAATCTAGTAAGAAATAAAAGAGAAAGTATATATGTGTTTAAAGGTGAAAAAGTAGTGGTATGGTATTGGTTATTCGAGTAAGTAGTCTTGTCTGTTTTGACGTTAAATGTTATTCAGTCAAGGTCTGAGAGGTAATTATACCCCAACTTGGTTGATTTCATGATATACCGATAAGTAGCAAGATTCAGGCTCGAAGATCAATGTGGAATAAGAATTAGTTAAATACTGTATTTGAGTTGTCGTAACGATGTTTTACACAACATCTGTTTTAACCCAAATATGTGCAAAGCTTGGAAATAGAATAATGAATATTTCCTAGTATAGAAAATAAAGGAAGGCGATATATGGAAATGTTTTCCAAAGAACGTATAAGGCCAATATGGTTATCGAAAATATTTGGTTAACAAATATTGATAAGAAATAGAGAAGAGATTTAATTAATGGAATATTAATTAAAGGTTCAGTGATTGTTGGATGTTTGGATGAACACTTGTTTTATTCGATAGTTAAATCATCGACTATCGAAACACTTGTTTTTATTCGATAGTTAAATCACAGACTATCGAAGTTTTGACCATCGTTGTCAATATGGAGAGACCGGTTGGATTATTATCCGAAGAACCACTCGATATCGGCAGTAGCGTGCGAATCAGATTATATAAAGATAATCGAAGATGGAGTAGAGTGCAAGGACTTTTTCTATTAATAGAAATTGTGCCTTCGGCTCATCCTGTTCCTGGGTGACTTGTATGGATGAATGTCTGACAGAGTATTTCCAGAAAGGTCACGTACATTGATTTCTTCAACTGTACCAAGAGTGGAAGCGGAGGAGGAAACTTCTTTTAGCTGACACGTAATGTACTGTTGTAGACGTCAATTAGTGATTTTCGATGGATCTGACGATGTGACATTCGAAGTGAATCTGGTGTGATGATAAAGCGTAGCTTCTAGCCTCAACATCCGGTAAATGACAGAAATCGGGCAGGCAGCATGGCTATGTAGGTCGCACCTATTAGGGTGTATAATCACCTGATCTAGAGTTTCATTTACTTCTAAAAATCTATTGTCGATGCTGTCCCATTCGGGAAACGGTTGCTGATCCCAATCGTTGGTGATATACATTCGATACACTCAAGCGAAATGAGTGGTCGGTCATGTGTGGCTGAGTTGCAAGATGTTCTTGTTGAACTCGGTGTATTCTCCTCTAGAGATATACCAGCGGAAGGTGATTCCATACCTTGTCATAGTTGGAAAATCCATTACCCAATACGTGCTTGCGGTTTTGATTTTATATATGTGGAACGTGAGATGCAAACGTTCCACTAGATTGTTATTTACTTGATTTAGACATTATTATAATATCAAAAGAGTTTTGATATAAAGATAAATCAAGCGTTTGGATTCTCATAAGGGAAAAACCCGTTCCGTGTTATACGGCGTGGTCTTATGAGATATCATTTAGTTTCTGAAACTGTTTTAAACTGTTTACTCATACCAGTCCCATGACTGACCCGGAGTTTATTTGTTTTGTTCTACCTAAACTCTTGGGTGCCTAAATTTGTACGGGCAGTCAAGTAGTTAAGGATTTTTCAGATACATCTAAAGGAGCTTGGAGCAGGAGGCTTCAGCGTTATCTAGTTATAGTGTTGTTCCGCTGTGTTGTAAGTGTTGTACTCTGATAAGTGTATGTTATACAGTTAAGATTTTGTATTTCAAAGATGTGATATATTATATTTTGTTCCGCTGCGATGTGAGATTCTGTGTTGTTACTTATGTTCTTCTTCTATCTCTTTCTTCTAAAAAAAAATGTTTCGTATTTTCGTGATATTTGGGTTGGACGTATGATGTATATAGTCAACTCTGATGTTACGGATTTGCGGGTCATTACAGTTGGTATCAGAGCTTAGGTTGAGCGAATACCTAGGCTGTGTGGAAATGTGCTCATTAGAGATAGGATCAGTAGTATCCTAGAATGAGTTGAGTGTATATATATATACGAGAGAGCGTATTTGTTATTTGATATAAAAACTATTTTATATTGTGTTGACTAGTCTGTTGAGTGGATTATAAATTTTGGTCGAATCGTGGGACGCCACGATGTCGATAGGAGTTTATAAACACTTGAACAGGAGATTGGACATGATATTGTTTTTAAATAGTTAAGTTGATTGTTAGGATTATAATCGAATAAGATTATAAAAACTGGAATAGTTATATATATAACCAATGGAATTTGTATATGAAATCAAATACAAATGAGATAAATTGAAAATTGAATTCCAACCAGAATTCAGAATTTAAAATCCTTGGAGTTTGGAAAATATTTTTTCTAAATGGATCTTTGAAAGAAATAAAGCACTGAACTCATTCAGTGGCTGGAAAATAATTCTGATGATGGTCGCAACATCATCAGTGTTCATTTTCGAGTTTCTAAGTGACGAATTGCTGCCTTAGAAAAGTTTTTGATGGAAATTTGTTTGAAAAGAAACAAGTTGTTGAAAATTCAAATGTTTTGAATTTGAGATAGATATAAATATATGTATATATTTATATAACTTCAAAGGAATTTTGAAATGAGAATTGGAATATAGATTTCAAATAGAAGTAAAATAAAGAAATTTGAATATATATATATAATTCAAATAGAAGTGAAATAGAATTTGAACTCAAAGGAATTCAAATTTGTTTGAATAAAGAAAATTCAAATAGAAACTGTATAAGAAAAATTGAAATGGAATTTGAATTCAATGAGATTCAAATGGATTTGAATAAAGGATTTCAAATAGAGATTGAATATAAGAAATTCAAATAGAATTTGAATCGAAGAAAATTCAAATAGAAATTGAATAGAAGGAAATTCAAATGAGTTGGAATAAAGAAATTCAAATGGAATTTGAATATTGTAAATATATAGAATTTCAAATAGTAGTGAAATAGATCGGGAATATTATGAAATGGATTTGATATATATTGAAAATATATCATAATGGGGTTGAATTTAGTATAAACGAAGTTAAAACGTTTATATTTATAAATATAATTAAAACGAGCTCGCCATAGTGCGGCAGTTCGTAAATTGGCGATTCGAACTTTAATTTAGTATACAGAACTCAATTGAAGTCGGAATTCTTTGAAAGAAGAATCGTCGGGACCGGTTGAACAATAGTTTTCTAATGAAAGAGAAAAATCAGGATTTCGTCGTATAGATTTTGAGTTATGTCAAAATCAAATTTTTAGAAAAGCAACGCCAGAAACCATTAAAAACCACAATGGTTTATATATATATAAGTAAAAGGATTTTTAAAGTAAATAAAATCCGAATGGCCATGAGAAAAATATAGACTTGAGTTATAAAATGAATGTGAACTCAAGTGAAGTAGATAAAATAATTTGGGAAACAATGATCATATTTCTGATTATTGAATAGAATTAACTAAGTTAAAGAGTAATTAGTTAAAGGAAAGTTGAATCGAAATTTGGTTTTAGGATAAGTGAAAGAGACTGAGAATTTATATTCGAAATCGAATATATAACTCGAGTAAAAAATATAACTAGATTAGTTTATAATTAAGTTGACATATATTTGAACAAGTTATATTCAAATAAAAAGGGTGAAATAGGCAAAACGGTTAATTAGCAACTAGTTAATGGGAATTTGAATGATTGAAATTAAATTTAACTTAAGTAAGTTAAATGGATCGAAACGAATAAATTGAGTAAAATCATGTGAATGAAATATGAATTGGGTTTGAATAAAGGAAAAACCAAAAGAGTTAAAAGGGGAATATATTTGTAACACAAATACAAAGGAAGTTATGTGCAAACAAATAGACAGGAAATATTTGTAAAAACATTTACAAATAGATTCAATGGAAATATTTATTTATAGAAAATAAATAGAATGTTATAGATGAGATATTTATTTGTTAAATAAATGGAATTAATCAAAGGAACATTTAGAAGATGAATAAAAAAAATGGAAATCTGTTTTAACAGATAGATAGAAAAGATTGATTTATAAATAGCAGTTTATAAATTAAATTAAATATTTATCATTGGATAAATGGAATATATAAGTCTGAACTTATATAGAGAGGAGATATTGGTTTTTAACACCGATAGTATTAAATAGAAGGGGTATACAACACTTGTATAAGCAAAGTAATGTTATTAAAGAGAAACATTTATAAAGTGAAGAACCGTTACTAAAAGTAAATCTTTATAAATAAATAAACGTTATCCAATAGGAGTTATTCGAATAGGAGAAGTCGACTAGAGTAGAAATAATCGATTAGAGTTAGGATAAATCGATTAGAGAAGGAATTAACCAGTTAGGGTTAATCCGTAGAGTTAATTGAATATTCGTTATTCAATTAGAATTTATCGAATATTTGTTATTCAAATAAAGAGTTAATCAGATAGAGTTAATTGAACATGGTAAATCGAATTAGGATTTAATTGAATGTTAGTTATTCAATTAAAGTTAATCGAATATTGTTATTGAGATAGAATTAGTCAAACATAGTACTCAGGATAAGTTACCATTTCATATGACTGCTAGCGTAATTTGCAGGGCTGTAGAAAAGCCTAGGGCGGTCGGATGTTTCCTGGGGGAATCAGGCGTAACCATTGTGATCGCTGCGATCTAGGGTCAAGCGAGTGGAGTTAAATCGAATATTAGTTTATTCGGATAGAATTAAAGGAGTTATCAAATATTATTTATTCGAAAGGAGTTATCGATTATTAGTTAATCGAAGGAGTTATCGATTATTAGTTAATCGAAGGAGTTATCGATTATTAGTTAATCGAAGGAGTTATCGATTATTAGTAAATCGAATGAGTTATCGATTATTTGTTAATCGAAATGAGTTATCGATTATAGTTTAATCGAAAAGAGTTATCGATTAGTTTAATCGAAGTGAGTTATAGAATATTGGTTATTCGAAGGAGTTATCGAATTTAGTTATTCGATGGAGTTAATCGAAAAGAGTTAAATCCAATAGAGTTAATTGATAAGAGTAAATTGAATAGAGTAGATCGAATATAGTTATTCGAAGAAAGGATTTCGAATCTAGTTATTCGATAGAGAGATTATCAAATATAGTTATTCGAAGGGAGGAGTTATCGAATATGGATTTATTCGAAAGAGAGTAAATCGAATATAGTTATTCGAAGGGAGGAGTTATCGAATATGGATTTATTCGAAAGAGAGTAAATCGAATATAGTTATTCGAAGGGAGGAGTTATCGAATAAGGATTTATTCAAAAGAAAGGTACGTAAGGAAGTTTTGAAATGTTGAATATCAACATAAATAAGTTCTGAAGGTTAATGGGTTTGTAGAACTTTTTCTACCTTAGCAATTTCGAGGACGAAATTATTTTAAGTGGGGAAGATTGTAATGACCCGGACTCTTAGGGGTTAATTTTAAATATTTAATATGGATTTAAATATTCAATTAAGTAAATAAATCAATTTTTATAGGGGGTTATCGATTTAAAAATCAATTTCAATTTAATATTGAAAACATTAAATTACCAGAATAAGAAAATGGATTTAGTTGAATTCAAATTTTTATTTGAATTAAAAACAGTTCAAATAAGTAATAGGAAATTTAGTTTGAATTTAATTTAAATCAATTTAAATAAATTTCTTCCACAGACGATCAAATCAGACTTCGTGACCTATCCCAGTGTGTGCGGAATAAGGGTATTACCCTAGAATTGAATGTTGTTAAGTTCAGAAAGGAGTTAGGGATCAAGGGTTATTTGAATTAAAAGTCACCGGATCAACAAAATAAAAATAAAATAAAAACTAGTGGACAGAAAACAGAAGTGTGCCTTATTCTAGGCCATAAGAAGAAGCAAACGTGGCTACTGCCTTATTCAATCAAATGGAAATCGGGTGGCCTTTATTTTTGTCCATCCATTCAGCTATAAAAATCAAAGCCTCAGAAAAGAAAAAAAAAATAGTCGGCCTCCTTCACAAATGGAAATCGAAAGCTTCAATTCATTCAAAACCAAAGGACCGACACCCATTCACTTTTGCAAATCGAAATCGTGCCATTATGTCCCTTCCTCTGAAATCGATTTTCGAATTAGAAAAGGAGAGAAAGTAAATCGTGAATCACGATTTAAGGTTCACGAGTGAGTTGGAGTCGTCACAACGTTGATCGAGGTCGCGACTGAGGGGGTGCGAGGTTCAGTGTGCGATCGATTAGCAGTTGGGCTTGGTGAAATATGAGGCGATGATAGATTCAAAAGAGATCGTCGTGGGTTTGTTCGAAGGCTGCTAGGGGGATTTCGACCTGTGTGAAGTATGCGATTTAAGTGGAGTTCAGATCTTTGTCTGATATCGATTTGAGATGCTGGAGTTTTTGCGTTGTACTGAAGGTGCGTGGGTTTTCAGTAGCAAGTCGCGAAGTCTGGAAGCATTCGAACTCGTACCGCGAGTAGGGTTTGGGAAATCAGAAATGGAGTGCGATCTCTGTCTTGTTCTGGGGAAGAGCTCGATCTGTTGATTGAGGTCAAAGTGGAGATAAACAAACTGTAGTGACTGGGTGTTGGCAGTGAGATGATGGATGAGGCGGTTTGAGTGAATGAAGGCGAAACTATTTGATCTCGGATTTTTGAACAGTAAGGTGTGGTTGTTGCAATAGGAAGGTCTGGGAAGGTCGACGTCAACCTGGAGGCACGTCGGAAGGGTCAGTCCAGGCGTTGGTGGCCATAAGAATGAACGACAACGTAATTTGGAGATCGACCATGAGGTGTTCGATGGAATGTCGAAGTGTATGGTGCAAGAGTGTAAAGCTGTTTGCAGTAATAATCAATAAGGTAATTAAATAAATTATTTAGTTCATAATTAATTTGTTTGGTATAGTAGTTAATATAATCAAAAAATCATTGATCGATAAATATAAAATAGGTGTACGATAAATTCATTTGAGATGATTCAAGTAGAGGCTAGCCAAGACAATTCGAAAAGATGGATATTCGAAGATAAAATATCACGGTGAGTAAACCTCACTCACCATTTAATTAGAATTATTTCTAGTTGTTAAAAATAATTGCTATGCTTGTTTAAATATTGTTTGGTTGATTTAAAATATATATTAGTTATTTAGGACAATTACATATATATATATATTGGGTTGATGATTGGTTGGATTCCCGCAGTTTCATTAGCGGATGCCCGCGGTACCATAGCGGATGATTACCCTATACGCCCCACGCTATGATTAGTGGATGACCTTCATACCGCGATATCCTGCCTCGAAGCAGGATAGGTATTATTTACGTGCTAACGTCTGTGGATGCAGGAAAACAGGTTGGAGGAATCCAACTGGATTCCTCAAAAATATATATTATCTGTTTGTTTGTTTGATATCATATATATTCATATATGATGTGATAAAAATCAAATGATTGAAAATTGGTTGATTGATTGTTTAAAATATCCATAGGCTTGAATATTGATTCATAAAAATATCGGAAAGGGTATTTGATATTTAAAAAGGAAATTCTATTTTTATAAATAGAATTTGAATTTTTAATAAAACTATAGAAAATATTAACTTGTTTTGAAGGTATATAAAACAAGTAATTGAATTTATAAACTTTGTTTATAAATGGAAGATGGGATTTGAATCGAATCTATAAACTTTGTTTATAAATGAAAATATGGGATTTGAATCGAATTTATAAACTTTGTTTATAAATGGAAGAGGGGATTTGAATCGAATTTATAAACTTTGTTTATAAATGAAAATATGGGATGGAATTGAATTTATAAACGTTGTTTATAAATGGAAAAGTGGGATTTGAACTGAAGTTATAAACGTTGTTGTAACAACCCGAAAATCTGGGCCAGTTTAAAATTTTTATTTTGGCAATTTTTGCGAATTTTGATTATTTAAAATGAATTATTTTAAATAATATCGACGAGAAATTTATTTTGAATATAACTCGAACGTATATATTTATACGCGTCGTCATTAGAATATAAATATTTATATATAATTATAAATAGAATTGAAAATGGCGCGGTAGTTCGATAATTCGATTTCAAACTTCAATTGAATGTACCGGGTGCAAAACAATCCGGAATTTAGTGAAACCAAAAATCATAAGATCTATTTGATAATACCTTTCCAACGAATCCGACAAATCGAAATTTCATAGCGGGCATCAAAAGATATGTCCAGTTGAAAATTCTGAATAGTCGCTATGGAATTCAGGCCCTTAAAAATGGACATTTTGCAAATGACCTCGGATTTCGACGAAACCAGTTTTGTTGGGTCCGTGATGTTAAATTATTGCTAGGTTTCAAATTTCATAATTTTTCGAATCAATATGTGAGCGTGGTAAAGGAAAACGCGTTTGACCAGTTTCAGTTGATTTTAATCGACTGGAAATTGGCCATTTTTCAAATGATCTCAGAATTCGACGAAACTAGTTTTGTTAGGACCGTATCGTCAATACGAAGCTAGAAAATATTTTTCTAGAATTTTTAAAGTTCGTATGTGACCCCGGTAATTTGAAATGTACGTTTAAAATTCAATAAAGTGATTTAAATGTAAATTCAATGGAAACTGATTCAAACTGACGAATTGGCCTACGTGGCATATCCCATTGTGTTCGGAATGGGGGTATTACGCTAGGGACGACAGTCGGCGGGTTCAAATCTGAGTTGAAACGAAAAGTCAACATTAGGGTTTTAAAGGAAAAAAATATAATTATTATATATATATTTACATAACCCCCCCAATCATTATTTCAGATCCAATATATATATATATATAAAAAAAAGAGAAACCCCGAAACCCCGTCGCCCCCCCCCACGTCGCAGCCGCCACCGCCTTTTCTCCCCCGCCCCCAGGTGTGCCGCCGCCACTTCTTCCCTTCCTCCTCCCCCTTGCCTTCCTCGACACCGACGCGAGACCTCCTCCCCCCATCCACCGACGCAACCGAGCCCCCCTCCACCTGCTCATAGCCGCAGCTCCCCCCCCATCTTGCGTCGGCGGCCGCCACATCACCCCTTCCCCCCCCCCCCCCCGATCCAGAAATTTCACTGTAAGTTCCCTACCTTTTTATTTTATTTTACTTTAAACTATTTTTTTATTTTACTTAAAAACAGATTTTAATTAAAAGTAAAAACTGACTTTATTAGATTTTAAAAACAGATTTTAATTAAAAGTAAAAACTGACTTTATTAGATTTTTAAACTGATTTTAAAAAGATTTGAACTTGTAAAAGAAAAAAAAACTGATTTTGTTTTAAAGTAAAAACTTTAAATAGGAAAAAGGTTTAATCTTTAAAGAGAAAAAGGATTTGAACTTTAAGAAGTAAAAATCAGATTTTTAGATATTGAAAGTCGAAATAAAAATTCGATTTTTATATATTGAACTTTGCAATAAAAATTCGATTTTTATATATTGAACTTTGCAATAAAAATTCGATTTTTATATATTGAACTTTGCAATAAAAATTCGATTTTTATATATTGAACTTTGCAATAAAAATTCGATTTTTATATATTGAACTTTGCAATAAAAATTCGATTTTTATATATTGAACTTTGCAATAAAAATTCGATTTTTATATATTGAACTTTGCAATAAAAATTCGATTTTTATATATTGAACTTTGAAATAAAAAGTCGATTTTTATATATTGAATAACGGAATAAAAATTCGATTTTTAAATATATGAAGCGATTATAAAAATAGGATTTTTAAATTGAAAGTGAATAAATAAAAATGTGATTTTTATTTTAAAAACAACAGAATATAAAAATGTGTGATTTTTACATATGTAGTGATTACGAGCAACGAAGATGACGAAGATGCGATAGCGATGAAGATTTCTATCAATGAAGTGCCGTGGAGCTAGGATAGCTATCTGTGAGAACTTCTCACCTTTCAATTTAATTTTTCTAGTTATATATATATACTAGGATGCAGACGGTGCTTAGTAGCACCCGACACAATCGTCCACAGACCATGGACTTGTTTGTTTGGTTGCATAGACTAGTTGGATTATTTGTTTGAATTGAATTGTTTGGTGAGATGAAATTGATTTGATTGATGTGTGAATGGCGTGGGCCTTCACTAGACCGGGGATAAGGCTAGGCCTTGTCCCGTTTCTAGTATCGTGCCGTTATGCCACCGAAATTTTCTAAAATATGTTAGAAAAATAAAAACATCATTTTATTGAATAAATGAACCGAATAGAATATTCATAGGTTGAATAAAATGTTTTATCGTTAAAAATATAATTTTTAACGTGAAGTGAATAAATATTCATTTACAAACCAGACGGTTTGTTTATGTACACCTATTTGAAGGACATTGATTGGGACGATAAATTTTACACATCGCCCAACTGCACAAATAAAATATGTGTTTGATTGTTTGAAACCCTACACGGGTGTTGGGATGAAATTTGAAGTTCACTCATCCTAATTGATTAAATATGTCGATCGATTGATTGACAGGCTGTTATAAGCGTTGAATATCTATATTTGACGCTTATACAGTGTAGTGCACTTTGGTTGATGGTTGATTATTTTTCAATGCTATGATATACATGTGTTGTATGAAAATCCATATAATTAACTTTATATGGTAATTGATTGGGCCTCATTCCAATTTGAAAAATAAAGTATATTATAAAATAAAAGTTCATGTGTTGACAGTTTCATCCATTGAGATTGGTCATGTGTTGAACGAAATATTTTAGTAATAAAATTTACATCTTTATATTATAAAATAAAAGTTCATGTGTTGACAGTTTCATCCATTGAGATTGGTCATGTGTTGAACGAAATATTTTAGTAATAAAATTGACACCTTTATCGATATAAAATAAAAGTTCATGTGTTGACAGTACTCATTTATTGAGATTGGTCATGTGTTGAACGAAATATTTTGATAATAACAACTATCTTGAAAAAAAAAGAAATATTTGAAATAGAATATTTGAAAATAGAAATTTAAGAAGCCCTGTTGATTAGATTGACGCCATTTTGACGTGAACGATATTTATATCGATTTTATTCGATTTCGAAATGAATTAAATTGAAAACGATTTCGAAATGAAATGAATTGAAAACGATTTCGAAATGAATTGAATTGAAAACGATTTCGAAATGAATTGAATTGAAAACGATTTCGAATAGAATTGAATTGAAAGCGAATTGAAATGAATTCAAATTGAATTGAAATTTGAATTGAATAGAAATGAATTTTAAAACGAATCTATAAAGAAGAATTCAATTTTGATTTGAATTGAAAAGAAAGTTGAAAAATGTTTTTGAAACGAATTCAAAACTATTTATATAATTCGTTTTAAATATAAATCGACGAAATATATATTATATATATATTATATATATAATATAATGGCCAGAATAGAACGCGCCGCGCCGCGGCAGTTCGCGAATTTCGACCATTTATTTCAAATGGACATTACGGGATATCCGACCGTCGGATTCTCCTAAAACCGGAACCGTTGGGTTCGTATCGAAAAGAGCTTTCTAACGAATGTTAGAAATTAGAAATCTAACGGTTGGATTTGGAATTATGTCCAAATCAAATTTGAAAAAGGTCGCTGTAAGTGCAGTTCGATGACCATTGATGGAAATCGACTGTACGGGCCTTGATAAAATTATTAAAAATAGTAATAATTTGTGTAAAATCATAAGAAATGATTTGTGAAGATTTGGGATGAAAAACTCCATATTTGAAAAGATAAAAATAGATTTTTATCGAAATGAACTAGTTTTGAACTAGAATTAAAATTCTATTTATTTTTAAATAAATAAATTGAATTAGAAAAGGGTTTTAAAAATAACCAGAATATCCAATGATTGCATTGGAGTGGATTTGAATCGAAGTTGTCTTCGGAATATTTCGATGTTGGAATTCGTGATTATACAGGTGTTGTTATGGAAATTTGAAAGATATATTTGTATCGTTATTTCCAATGCGACATTTGTTAATCGTAGAATTTGATATTGAATATAAGCCGATATATTTTCTATTCAGAGCCTTATATTGAATATCAAATGTGATTTGGGTTTGTCGTGAATGGTGTCTTCACTAACACTGTTCTTGAACCCAGTTGAGAAAAGATTAAATCTTTTTATTTAGATTTAATGAAGTGTACCAATTAAATGATATTTAATTGGAATTGAATTGATATTGATTTTTGGGTTTATCGTGAACAGTGTTTTAAATAACACTCGTTCTTTAACCCGATCATTAATGAAATGTGATTTTGGGTTGTCGTGAACGGTATCTTCAATAATACAGTTCTTAGACCTAAAGGAGTTAAGAAAATCAGAAACTAACTGGAGATTAGTTAAGTTGAATAGTTTCCGAGGTATTGATCTAATGTTGGTTTCGGCCTTCGGGATTAATACTTAGGGAATTGCTCACTTGCTAATTTACAATTAGGGACTGATTGAAATATGATGTGATTTTGGGTTTACCGTGAACCGTGTTTTAAATGACACTGATTCTTTAACCCAGTCACAGATTAAAACTAAGTGGAGTTTTAATGAATCTTTAATTAGATTGAAATAATCGAAATGGAGTATCACCAGTTTTGCTCTAGGCGATAGTTAAATCTTTAATTAGATTTGAACGTGAAATGGTAATTGAATTTACCGATAACACCGTGGTGTTAGATATGAAGTATAACCAGTTTTACTTCATGGGATGAATAGGTTGGGATTGGGAAATTAGAACCAATGATTACTTCGGTAAGGTTCGTTAATCTCGACTAGTTTGAATTGTTATTCAAAAATGGAATAAAGAATAAATTCAAGAAATTTATCTTGGATAAAATTAATGGGAACATTTCCCTATGAATGTGAAATTTAGAAACTAACTGTCGGTTGGCCAAGCAGAATGGTTTTCTGGATATTGATCTGATGTTGGTTTCGGCCTTCGGGGTTAACATTTGGGGAATTATTCTCTTGATTAATTTACGGTTAGTGACTAATGAATTGGAATGAGGCGTATGTTGTGTTTGTGTAACACTTATTTAAATATACGCGAGTTATTCGGAAAGACCGGGTTTATCACATTCTGAATAACTGATACGACGATAAGTCGAAGATGAAGACGATGGTCGAAGACCGGAGGTCTTCACGTCATTTGGGTAATTACTGATGATCTTGATTGGGCTGTACACCCAAGAAGATGGAAACAGTTAGTGATCGTCCAGAAGTACTTGGAGATCGATGGATATGCGGGGTACTAGGTGCCTCCGGTTTCGTTCAGACCCAGAACGGACTTGTAAATGGACTGTGTGTCTGACATTGGAATTTAGTCCGTGTGATTGATTTTTATTAAATATGTATCTGTTTGGCGGCGGAGAATTTATTCTCTTGCTTAACGCCCTTCTCTGAGACGTACGAGCTCAGGGGTTATATATTGATGGATATCAAACGCATGGAGTGAATTGCCTGTGTGGCATGCTTAAGTGGCAATTGATCGAGGCTTCTGTTGAAAAGCAAAGTCTTGTGGTGATGATCAAAGCAAGGCCTTTGTGGCGTAGCTTTGTGTAACGTTTACCTCGCGTGTTTCACACCCGGTATGAACCAAAAACGGGAGAGGACGTCAGGGAGGGCATGCGTTTCTTTCTAGCTAAAAAGTGGCGTCAGTGGTTTTACACGCCCTGACGAGTTTGACTTATGTGGTTGTTGCTGTTGCGAGGCGCCTCGGATTGATCGGTCGTTCTCGAACCGATGGAGTCATTTAGTTGGCTCGTTTACGCCCCATAGGGCGGGGAAACGCATGTTCAGGCATTTTAATCCACATCGGTGGACCGGCCCTGAGGATCCAAAGGCTTGACTGAGTACTTGCCTGAGGGGCGGGCTAGAGCGTCTCGAATCGGTTGAGGACTATCTTTTGCCTCGGTTCATAGATGGAAATCCAATTTCCAAATACGTGACATTTGCAGTTTTATTTGTAAACCTATACATGGAGACATAGTGGCATGGGACGCTCATGTCGTCCATGATTGATACTTATGATTTGAAGTTGTTTTATACACTATGCACTTATTATAGTATCAAATGATTTGTTTTAAACGTATCAAGCATTCTTTGGCTGTTATAAGGGAAAACCCTATCCCCCGGCTTGCGTTTGCATTGTGTGATAGGACCTGGGTCTTATAACAGCTTCATTTTTCTTTATTTAGCATTGCGCTGTCTGTTTTATGCACTGGTATTCTTGGGAGGAAACCCATTCCGTGTTATACGGCGTGGTCCCTTGATTTACCAATCTTTAAAATAAAGATTAACTGTTTTAGTTCTCACACCAGTCACATGACTGACCTGGAGTTTATTGTTTTAACCTAAACTCTGGGTGCCCCTATTTTCGACACGGGCAGCTAGTAGTTTTGGTTTTGCAGATTTATATTCACAGGATCCTGGTTTGCAGCTCGAACGATATCCGGAAAGCTTTGTATCCGTATATCTCTTCTAGTTGTGTATTGTATTATTTTCCGCTGCGATGTATTTAAATGTAATTTAAATCCCTGTTATTACTATGTAATATTTATTCATTTTTACTCTGTATATTCTTGTAATCTGATGCATTGTTGTAATATACAATGAAATGTTCTTCTGTATGCGTTCTGTTTTGTCCTGTTCTCAAACGATAGGGCGTTTCGAACGGTCTGGGTCGGTTTAGCGACTGGTTCGGACCGAGCGAAATTCTTTGCCGTCACAGTTGGTATCAGAGCTTTGGTTTACAAAGCAGAGAACAAGGCACATTAGAACCATACGAAAGAATTCATCAGATACTGGATTAGTAACATCCAATGGGAATGACTCGTTAGAGATAGGATCAGTAGTATCCTAGAACGAGTGTGAAGAGTATATTTTTAAAGTGAAAACAAATTTTGTTTTGAAAATTTAAATCAATTATTCGTAGTTGATTATCTATTTATATTGAGTTGGACAGTCCAGTATATAAAGATTTTGCGTATACGTCTGATCCACGTGCATTTGAAATTTTAATATACTGGATAGATATAGAATTACACTCTAGACACCCGGAGATGGTTCTGATGATTGATCGATCATCATCAGAACTTATGTTCGTGTTTCGAAGGTGGGATTTCTATATACTTCCTATTGACTGGTGTGAGAACCAAAAATTAGATAGGGCCTATTGTTGTGATTTGGCATCAAAAATGTGATTTTTGCATATGTATCAAAATTAGGAATTTGAAACTCTAATTCACTAATTGATTGATGTTTGTGTTGTTTGCCTATTTGTTTGCTAATTTTGAACCATTTTGCCTAATAGCATCAAATATTGGATTATATTGAAAATTGGTCGCATTTGCTTGCATATATGTACTTATATTGAACAGGTCATAGCAAGGAGGCTAGAGCCAGAGAATAAAATTTGTTTGCCCGACAAATAGGTACATGTTTACTACATAATTTCCTGTTTTGTTTGGGTGATGATGATTTTGTGAGCCTATTGGCTAGCCGCTTGGCTTTTTCTTTTTGAGATCTGAAGGACCGGGGAAGCTATTTGAAATTCCCCGATGCTCCCGGTGCAGGGGAGGTTATGGCGAAATTTTTCAAAAATTTAGGGTGTTAGCCAAATTTTTGAGATTTTGAAAATTCTCAGAAACTAAAAGGTTAGAGAATGGAAGCCGAATCGAGCGTGGAGCTGATTGATCAAACCGCTTTCGATTTTGTTCCTTTTCGGGGACGAAAAGTTTTAAGTGGGGGAGATTGTAACAACCCGAAAATCTGGGCCAGTTTAAAATTTTTATTTTGGCAATTTTTGCGAATTTTGATTATTTAAAATGAATTATTTTAAATAATATCGACGAGAAATTTATTTTGAATATAACTCGAACGTATATATTTATACGTGTCATCATTAGAATATAAATATTTATATATAATTATAAAAAGAATTGAAAATGGCGCGGTAGTTCTATAATTCGATTTCCAACTTCAATTGAATGTACCGGGTGCAAAACAATCCGGAATTTAGTGAAACCAAAAATCATAAGATCTATTTGATAATACCTTTCCAACGAATCCGACAAATCGAAATTTCATAGCGGGCATCAAAAGATATGTCCAGTTGAAAATTCTGAATAGTCGCTATGGAATTCAGGCCCTTAAAAATGGAAATTTTGCAAATGACCTCGGATTTCGACGAAACCAGTTTTGTTGGGTCCGTGATGTTAAATTATTGCTAGGTTTCAAATTTCATAATTTTTCGAATCAATATGTGAGCGTGGTAAAGGAAAATGCGTTTGACCAGTTTCAGTTGATTTTAATCGACTGGAAATTGGCCATTTTTCAAATGATCTCAGAATTCGACGAAACTAGTTTTGTTAGGACCGTATCGACAATACGAAGCTAGAAAATATTTTTCTAGAATTTTTAAAGTTCGTATGTGACCCCGGTAATTTGAAATGTAAGTTTAAAATTCAATAAAGTGATTTAAATGTAAATTCAACGGAAACTGATTCAAACAGTCGAATTGGCCTACGTGGCATATCCCATTGTGTTCGGAATGGGGGTATTACGCTAGGGACGACAGTCGGCGGGTTCAAATCTGAGTTGAAACGAAAAGTCAACATTAGGGTTTTAAAGGAAAAAAAAATATAATTATTATATATATATTTACATAACCCCCCCCCCCCAATCATTATTTCAGATCCAATATATATATATATAAAAAAAAAAAGAGAAACCCCGAAACCCCGTCGCCCCCCCCCCCCCCCACGTCGCAGCCGCCACCGCCTTTTCTCCCCCCCCAGGTGTGCCGCCGCCACTTCTTCCCTTCCTCCTCCCCCTTGCCTTCCTCGACACCGGCGCGAGACCTCCTCCCCCCATCCACCGACGCAACCGAGCCCCCCTCCACCTGCTCACTGCCGCAGCATCCCCCCCCCATCTTGCGTCGGCGGCTGCCACATCACCCCCCCCCCCCGATCCAGAAATTTCACTGTAAGTTCCCTACCTTTTTATTTTATTTTACTTTAAACTGTTTTTTTATTTTATTTAAAAACAGATTTTAATTAAAAGTAAAAACTGACTTTATTAGATTTTAAAAACAGATTTTAATTAAAAGTAAAAACTGACTTTATTAGATTTTTAAACTGATTTTAAAAAGATTTGAACTTGTAAAAGAAAAAAAAACTGATTTTGTTTTAAAGTAAAAACTTTAAATAGGAAAAAGGTTTAATCTTTAAAGAGAAAAAGGATTTGAACTTTAAGAAGTAAAAATCAGATTTTTAGATATTGAAAGTCGAAATAAAAATTCGATTTTTATATATTGAACTTTGCAATAAAAATTCGATTTTTATATATAGAACTTTGCAATAAAAATTCGATTTTTATATATTGAACTTTGCAATAAAAATTCGATTTTTATATATTGAACTTTGCAATAAAAATTCGATTTTTATATATTGAACTTTGCAATAAAAATTCAATTTTTATATATTGAACTTCGCAATAAAAATTCGGTTTTTATATATTGAACTTTGCAATAAAAATTCGATTTTTATATATTGAACTTTGCAATAAAAATTCGATTTTTATATATTGAACTTTGCAATAAAAATTCGATTTTTATATATTGAACTTTGCAATAAAAATTCGATTTTTATATATTGAACTTTGCAATAAAAATTCGATTTTTATATATTGAACTTTGAAATAAAAAGTCGATTTTTATATATTGAATAACGGAATAAAAATTCGATTTTTAAATATATGAAGCGATTATAAAAATAGGATTTTTAAATTGAAAGTGAATAAATAAAAATGTGATTTTTATTTTAAAAACATCAGAATATAAAAATGTGTGATTTTTATATATGTAGTGATTACGAGCAACGAAGATGACGAAGATGCGATAGCGATGAAGATTTCTATCAATGAAGTGTCGTGGAGCTAGGATAGCTATCTGTGAGAACTTCTCACCTTTCAATTTAATTTTTCTAGTTATATATATATACTAGGATGCAGACGGTGCTTAGTAGCACCCGACACAATCGTCCACAGACCATGGACTTGTTTGTTTGGTTGCATAGACTAGTTGGATTATTTGTTTGAATTGAATTGTTTGGTGAGATGAAATTGATTTGATTGATGTGTGAATGGCGTGGGCCTTCACTAGACCGGGGATAAGGCTAGGCCTTGTCCCGTTTCTAGTATCGTGCCGTTATGCCGCTGAAATTTTCTAAAATATGTTAGAAAAATAAAAACATCATTTTATTGAATAAATGAACCGAATAGAATATTCATAGGTTGAATAAAATGTTTTATCGTTAAAAATATAATTTTTAACGTGAAGTGAATAAATATTCATTTACAAACCAGACGGTTTGTTTATGTACACCTATTTGAAGGACATTGATTGGGACGATAAATTTTACACATCGCCCAACTGCACAAATAAAATATGTGTTTGGTTGTTTGAAACCCTACACGGGTGTTGGGATGAAATTTGAAGTTCACTCATCCTAATTGATTAAATATGTCGATCGATTGATTGACAGGCTGTTATAAGCGTTGAATATCTATATTTGATGCTTATACAGTGTAGTGCACTTTGGTTGATGGTTGATTATTTTTCAATGCTATGATATACATGTGTTGTATGAAAATCCATATAATTAACTTTATTTGGTAATTGATTGGGCCTCATTCCAATTTGAAAAATAAAGTATATTATAAAATAAAAGTTCATGTGTTGACAGTTTCATCCATTGAGATTGGTCATGTGTTGAACGAAATATTTTAGTAATAAAATTTACATCTTTATATTATAAAATAAAAGTTCATGTGTTGACAGTTTCATCCATTGAGATTGGTCATGTGTTGAACGAAATATTTTAGTAATAAAATTGACACCTTTATCGATATAAAATAAAAGTTCATGTGTTGACAGTACTCATTTATTGAGATTGGTCATGTGTTGAACGAAATATTTTGATAATAACAACTATCTTGAAAAAAAAAAGAAATATTTGAAATAGAATATTTGAAAATAGAAATTTAAGAAGCCGTGTTGATTAGATTGACGCCATTTTGACGTGAACGATATTTATATCGATTTTATTCGATTTCGAAATGAATTAAATTGAAAACGATTTCGAAATGAAATGAATTGAAAACGATTTCGAAATGAATTGAATTGAAAACGATTTCGAAATGAATTGAAAACGATTTCGAATAGAATTGAATTGAAAGCGAATTGAAATGAAATCAAATTGAATTGATATTTGAATTGAATAGAAATGAATTTTAAAACGAATCTATAAAGAAGAATTCAATTTTGATTTGAATTGAAAAGAAAGTTGAAAAATGTTTTTGAAACGAATTCAAAACTATTTATATAATTCGTTTTAAATATAAATCGACGAAATATATATTATATATATATTATATATATAATATAATGGCCAGAATAGAACGCACCGCGCCGCGGCAGTTCGCGAATTTCGACCATTTATTTCAAACGGACATTACGGGAGATCCGACCGTCGGATTCTCCTAAAACCGGAACCGTTGGGTTCGTATCGAAAAGAGGTTTCTAACGAATGTTAGAAATTAGAAATCTAACGGTTGGATTTGGAATTATGTCCAAATCAAATTTGAAAAAGGTCGCTGTAAGTGCAGTTCGATGACCATTGATGGAAATCGACTGTACGGGCCTTGATAAAATTATTAAAAATAGTAATAATTTGTGTAAAATCATAAGAAATGATTTGTGAAGATTTGGGATGAAAAACTCCATATTTGAAAAGATAAAAATAGATTTTTATCGAAATGAACTAGTTTTGAACTAGAATTAAAATTCTATTTATTTTTAAATAAATAAATTGAATTAGAAAAGGGTTTTAAAAATAACCAGAATATCCAATGATTGCATTGGAGTGGATTTGAATCGAAGTTGTCTTCGGAATATTTCGATGTTGGAATTCGTGATTATACAGGTGTTGTTATGGAAATTTGAAAGATATATTTGTATCGTTATTTCCAATGCGACATTTGTTAATCGTAGAATTTGATATTGAATATAAGCCGATATATTTTCTATTCAGAGCCTTATATTGAATATCAAATGTGATTTGGGTTTGTCGTGAATGGTGTCTTCACTAACACTGTTCTTGAACCCAGTTGAGAAAAGATTAAATCTTTTTATTTAGATTTAATGAAGTGTACCAATTAAATGATATTTAATTGGAATTGAATTGATATTGATTTTTGGGTTTATCGTGAACAGTGTTTTAATTAACACTCGTTCTTTAACCCGATCATTAATGAAATGTGATTTTGTGTTGTCGTGAACGGTATCTTCAATAATACAGTTCTTAGACCTAAAGGAGTTAAGAAAATCAGAAACTAACTGGAGATTAGTTAAGTTGAATAGTTTCCGAGGTATTGATCTGATGTTGGTTTCGGCCTTCGGGATTAATACTTAGGGAATTGCTCACTTGCTAATTTACAATTAGGGACTGATTGAAATATGATGTGATTTTGGGTTTACCGTGAACCGTGTTTTAAATGACACTGATTCTTTAACCCAGTCACAGATTAAAACTAAGTGCAGTTTTAATGAATCTTTAATTAGATTGAAATAATCGAAATGGAGTATCACCAGTTTTTCTCCAGGCGATAGTTAAATCTTTAATTAGATTTGAACGTGAAATGGTAATTGAATTTACCGATAACACCGTGGTGTTAGATATGAAGTATAACCAGTTTTACTTCATGGGATGAATAGGTTGGGATTGGGAAATTAAAACCAATGATTACTTCGGTAAGGTTCGTTAATCTCGACTAGTTTGAATTGTTATTCAAAAATGGAATAAAGAATAAATTCAAGAAATTTATCTTGGATAAAATTAATGGGAACATTTCCCTATGAATGTGAAATTTAGAAACTAACTGTCGGTTGGCCAAGCAGAATGGTTTTCTGGATATTGATCTGATGTTGGTTTCGGCCTTCGGGGTTAATATTTGGGGAATTATTCTCTTGATTAATTTACGGTTAGTGACTAATGAATTGGAATGAGGCGTATGTTGTGTTTGTGTAACACTTATTTAAATATACGCGAGTTATTCGGAAAGACCGGGTTTATCACATTCTGAATAACTGATACGACGATAAGTCGAAGATGAAGACGATGGTCGAAGACCGGAGGTCTTCACGTCGTTTGGGTAATTACTGATGATCTTGATTGGGCTGTACACCCAAGAAGATGGAAACAGTTAGTGATCGTCCAGACGTACTTGGAGATCGATGGATATGCGGGGTACTAGGTGCCTCCGGTTTCGTTCAGACCCAGAACGGACTTGTAAATGGACTGTGTGTCTGACATTGGAATTTAGTCCGTGTGATTGATTTTTATTAAATATGTATCTGTTTGGCGGCGGAGAATTTATTCTCTTGCTTAACGCCCTTCTCTGAGACGTACGAGCTCAGGGGTTATATATTGATGGATATTAAACGCATGGAGTGAATTGCCTGTGTGGCATGCCTAAGTGGCAATTGATCGAGGCTTCTGTTGAAAAGCAAAGTCTTGTGGTGATGACCAAAGCAAGGCCTTTGTGGCGTAGCTTTGTGTAACGTTTACCTCGCGTGTTTCACACCCGGTATGAACCAAAAACGGGAGAGGACGTTAGGGAGGGCATGCGTTTCTTTCTAGCTAAAAAGTGGCGTCAGTGGTTTTACACGCCCTGACGAGTTTGACTTATGTGGTTGTTGCTGTTGCGAGGCGCCTCGGATTGATCGGTCATTCTCGAACCGATGGAGTCATTTAGTTGGCTCGTTTACACCCCATAGGGCGGGGAAACGCATGTTCAGGCATTTTAATCCACATCGGTGGACCGGCCCTGAGGATCCAAAGGCTTGACTGAGTACTTGCCTGAGGGGCGGGCTAGAGCGTCTCGAATCGGTTGAGGACTATCTTTTGCCTCGGTTCATAGATGGAAATCCAATTTCCAAATACGTGACATTTGCGGTTTTATTTGTAAACCTATACATGGCGACATAGTGGCATGGGACGCTCATGTCGTCTATGATTGATACTTATGATTTGAAGTTGTTTTATACACTATGCACTTATTATAGTATCAAATGATTTGTTTTAAACGTATCAAGCATTCTTTGGCTGTTATAAGGGAAAACCCTATCCCCCGGCTTGCGTTTGCATTGTGTGATAGGACCTGGGTCTTATAACAGCTTCATTTTTCTTTATTTAGCATTGCGCTGTCTGTTTTATGCACTGGTATTCTTGGGAGGAAACCCGTTCCGTGTTATACGGCGTGGTCCCTTGATTTACCAATCTTTAAAATAAAGATTAACTGTTTTAGTTCTCACACCAGTCACATGACTGACCTGGAGTTTATTGTTTTAACCTAAACTCTGGGTGCCCCTATTTTCGACACGGGCAGCTAGTAGTTTTGGTTTTGCAGATTTATATTCACAGGATCCTGGTTTGCAGCTCGAACGATATCCGGAAAACTTTGTATCCGTATATCTCTTCTAGTTGTGTATTGTATTATTTTCCGCTGCGATGTATTTAAATGTAATTTAAATCCCTGTTATTTCTGTGTAATATTTATTCATTTTTACTCTGTATATTCTTGCAATCTGATGCATTGTTGTAATATACAATGAAATGTTCTTCTGTATGCGTTCTGTTTTGTCCTGTTCTCAAACGATAGGGCGTTTCGAACGGTCTGGGTCGGTTTAGCGACTGGTTCGGACCGAGCGAAATTCTTTGCCGTCACAGTTGTTTATAAATAATGCCGAGAATTCAAATGGACTTTGAATATAGAAATTCAAATGGACTTTAAATAGAGATTTGAATAATCGAATTCAAATGGAGTTTAACTATAGAATTTGAATATAGTATTTCAATTGGAATTTGAATATAGAAATTCAAATGGACTTTAATTATAGATTTGAATATAGAAATTCAAATGGACTTTAACTATATATTTGAATATAGAATTCCAATGGACTTTAAACTAAGAGATTTGAATAATAGAATTCAAATGGAGTTTAACTATAGAATTTGAATATTGAATTCAAATGAAGTTTAAATATAGGGATGCAAATAGAATTCAAATGAAGTTTAAATAAAAAGAATTCAAATAGAATTGATTTGGAATTTGAATAAGAAGTCGATAAGGGAACGAGAATATGAGTAAAATTAGAATTTGTTAATATGCAGTTAAAATGTATTTGAACATGTCATGTTCAAATATGAAGGTGAAATAGACTGAAAAGTTAAGTAACAGATTTAATTAACAAATTGAGTTAAAACGATTGGTATAGTTAAAATAGATTGGACAGGTATAGACATACAGGAGACAGGTTTGGAATAAAGTATAGAAGTGAAATAAATAGAATGCCCGACAAAAAGGTACGTATTTAATTTCCATATGAGATTTTATGCGCCGTATCGGCTAGCCGCTTGGCTTTTTCTTTTTCTTTTTGAGATAAGAAGGACCGGGAAAGCTATTTGAAATTTCCCGATGCTCCCGGTACAAAGGAGGTTATGGCGAATTTTTCCGGGAATTTAAGGAGATGAATATTTTTAAGATAATTTGATAGTAGAAATCAACATATCAAATTATATAGAAGTCGATAAGGAAACGAACTTAGAAATAGAATAGTATAATAAAAAAGGAAGTATAAGAATAAAATCTAGTAAGAAATAAAAGAGAAAGTATATATGTGTTTAAAGGTGAAAAAGTAGTGGTATGGTATTGGTTATTCGAGTAAGTAGTCTTGTCTGTTTTGACGTTAAATGTTATTCAATCAAGGTCTGAGAGGTAATTATACCCCAACTTGGTTGATTTCATGATATACCGATAAGTAGCAAGATTCAGGCTCGAAGATCAATGTGGAATAAGAATTAGTTAAATACTGTATTTGAGTTGTCGTAACGATGTTTTACACAACATCTGTTTTAACCCAAATATGTGCAAAGCTTGGAAATAGAATAATGAATATTTCCTAGTATAGAAAATAAAGGAAGGCGATATATGGAAATGTTTTCCAAAGAACGTATAAGGCCAATATGGTTATCGAAAATATTTGGTTAACAAATATTGATAAGAAATAGAGAAGAGATTTAATTAATGGAATATTAATTAAAGGTTCAGTGATTGTTGGATGTTTGGATGAACACTTGTTTTATTCGATAGTTAAATCATCGACTATCGAAACACTTGTTTTTATTCGATAGTTAAATCACAGACTATCGAAGTTTTGACCATCGTTGTCAATATGGAGAGACCGGTTGGATTATTATCCGAAGAACCGCTCCATATCGGCAGTAGCGTGCGAATCAGATTATATAAAGATAATCGAAGACGGAGTAGAGTGCAAGGACTTTTTCTATTAATAGAAATTGTGCCTTCGGCTCATCCTGTTCCTGGGTGACTTGTATGGATGAATGTCTGACAGAGTATTTCCAGAAAGGTCACGTACATTGATTTCTTCAACTGTACCAAGAGTGGAAGCGGAGGAGGAAACTTCTTTTAGCTGACACGTAATGTACTGTTGTAGACGTCAATTAGTGATTTTCGATGGATCTGACGATGTGACATTCGAAGTGAATCTGGTGTGATGATAAAGCGTAGCTTCTAGCCTCAACATCCGGTAAATGACAGAAATCGGGCAGGCAGCATGGCTATGTAGGTCGCACCTATTAGGGTGTATAATCACCTGATCTAGAGTTTCATTTACTTCTAAAAATCTATTGTCGATGCTGTCCCATTCGGGAAACGGTTGCTGATCCCAATCGTTGGTGATATACATTCGATACACTCAAGCGAAATTAGTGGTCGGTCATGTGTGGCTGAGTTGCAAGATGTTCTTGTTGAACTCGGTGTATTCTCCTCTAGAGATATACCAGCGGAAGGTGATTCCATACCTTGTCATAGTTGGAAAATCCATTACCCAATACGTGCTTGCGGTTTTGATTTTATATATGCGGAACGTGAGATGCAAACGTTCCACTAGATTGTTATTTACTTGATTTAGACATTATTATAATATCAAAAGAGTTTTGATATAAAGATAAATCAAGCGTTTGGATTCTCATAAGGGAAAAATCCGTTCCGTGTTATACGGCGTGGTCTTACGAGATATCATTTAGTTTCTGAAACTGTTTTAAACTGTTTACTCATACCAGTCCCATGACTGACCCGGAGTTTATTTGTTTTGTTCTACCTAAACTCTTGGGTGCCTAAATTTGTACGGGCAGTCAAGTAGTTAAGGATTTTTCAGATACATCTAAAGGAGCTTGGAGCAGGAGGCTTTAGCGTTATCTAGTTATAGTGTTGTTCCGCTGTGTTGTAAGTGTTGTACTCTGATAAGTGTATGTTATACAGTTAAGATTTTGCATTTCAAAGATGTGATATATTATATTTTGTTCCGCTGCGATGTGAGATTCTGTGTTGTTATTTATGTTCTTCTTCTATCTCTTTCTTCTAAAAAAAAATGTTTAGTATTTTCGTGATATTTGGGTTGGACGTATGATGTATATAGTCAACTCTGATGTTACGGATTTGCGGGTCATTACATATAAGACCCAAGTCCCATCACACAATGCAACGCAAGTCGGAGGATAGGGTTTTTACCTTATAACAGCTAAAGCATGATTGATACGTTTAAAACAAATTATTTGATACTATTATAGGTACATAGTGTCAAAATAATTTCAATCATAAATATCAATCATAGGCGGCGTGGGTACCATCTATCATGTCGCCATACTAGGCTCTACAAATAAAACCGAATTATCATGTATTGGAAATTGGATTCCATCATGAGTCGAGGCAAGGGGCAAGCTCCTCTCCGCGTTCGAGACACTCTAGCAAATGCCTCAGGACCCCACTTTGATCCTTGGAATCGGCTGGGCCGGTCCTCACCTAACTTTGGAGGATTAGTTATTCCTGAACACACGTTTCCCGGTCCTTACAGACCTATATTCGAGGCGCCTCGCATTCCAACAACCACACAGGTGAAAAGTATATAAATGTCAGGGCTGGTAGGTCACTGACACCACCCTAGCTAGAAAGAAACGTCGTGCTCTCCCAGCGGTCCGTCTCCCGTTTTTGACTCATACCGAGGTGTGAGGCTCGCGAATTCACGTTATACACAAAGCTACGCCACACAGGCCGTGCTTTGATCATTAACCACAAGACTTTGCTTTTCAACAGAAGCCCTGATCAATTGCCACTTACGCGTGCCACACTGGCAATTCACTCCATGCGACTGATGTCCATCGATATACAACCTCTGAGCTCGTACGTCTCAGAGAGGGGCGTTAAGAAAGAGAATAAATTCTCTGCCGCCAAACAGATGTATATTTAATCAAGATCAATCAACACAGAATAAAATCCAATGTCAGACACACAATCCATTTACAAGTTCGTTCTGGGTCTGAACGAAACCGGAGGCACTTTCCTCGCATATCCATCCATCTCCAAGTACGTCTGGACGATCACCAACTGATTCCCTCATCCTGGGTGTACAGCCCAATCAAGATCATCAGTAATCACCCAAACGATGAGAAGACTTCCGGTCTTCAACCACCGTCTTCATCTTCGACATCTCGTCGAATCGGTTATTCAGAATGGGTATAACCCGGCCTTTCTGAATGACCCACGTATATGATAAAAAAAGGTTACACAAACACAACAAACGCCTCATTCCAATTCAGAATATTCTTTTATTCACAAAATCACATTCTTAGGGAAAGGTTCCCATTAATTTTATCCAAGATAAATTCTTCTAAATTTATTCTTTAATCTTCCTTTGGATATCATTTCAAACTAGTCGGGATTAGCGAACCACACCGAAGTAATTATTTATTTTATTTCCCAATCCCAACCTACATATCTCATAGGGAAAAACTGGTGATACCCCATTCCTAACACCACGGTGTTATCGGTAAAATTAATTACCATTTCACGTTCAAATCTAATTAAAGATTTAACTATCGCTTTGGAGCAAAACTGGTGGTACTCTATTCTCGATCACCTTTCAGATTTGATAATTTAAATTATCAGTTCACTTTTTAATCTAATTAAAGATTCATTAAAACTCCACTTAGTTTCAATCTTTTCAAAATTCAATATCTTGCCTTTAACTGGGTTAAAGAACCAATGTCATCTAAAACACGATTCACGACAAACCCAAATCATATTTGATATTAAATACAAGGCTCTGAATAGAAAATATATCGGCTTATATTCAATATCAAATTCTGAAACCAACATATATCGCATTGGAAATACCGATAAAAAATATATCTTTCAAATTCCCATAACAATATCTGTATAATCACGAAATCCAACATCGAAATATTCCGAAGATAATTTCGATTCAACTCCAGTCCCATCCACGTATTGGGAATATTGATTATTTTTAAAATCACTTTCAAATTCAATTTATTTATTTCAAAAAATAAATTGATTTTAATTCTAGTTCAAAACTAGTTCATTTCGATAAAAAAATATTTTTCTCCTTTCAAATGTGGAATTTTTCAGCCTAATTCTTTCCAATTCACATATTATGATTTTACAAAAATTATAGATATTTTTAATAATTTTATCAAGGCCCGTACAGTCGATTTCCATCATTGGCCATCGAACTGCACTTACAGCGACCTTTTCTAAATTTGATTTGGACATAATTCCAAATCCAACCGTTAGATTTCAAATTTCTAATATTCATTGGAAAGCTCTTTTCGATACGAACCCAACGGTTCCAGTTTTAGGAGAATCCGACGGTCGGATCTCCCGTAATGTCAATTCGAAGTCAATGGCCGAAATTCACGAACTGCCGCGGCGCGGCGCGTTCTATTCAGGCCATTATATATATAATATATATATATATATATTATATATATTTCGTCGATTTCCTTTTTAAAACGTATTTTATAAATCGTTTTAAACTCGTTTTCAAGACCATTTCAACACTATATTCAATTTCAAATCGATTTGATTTCAATTCAATTCGAATTCATTTCAATTTTATTTAATTCGATTTCAGTTTGTTTTAAATTCCATTCAAGACGATTTCAATTCGTTTTAATTCAATTCAATTTAATTCAATTTGAATTCATTTCTATTTTATTCGAATTCAAATTCACTTTCTATTCAATTCAAATTCTAATTCGTTTTCTATTCAATTCGAATCGAATTCATTTTCTATTCAATTCAAATTGATTCAATAAAATTTCAATTTGAATTTTTATCTAATTCTATTTGAATTTCATTTCAAAATATCAGATTTTGAAATCACTTTTCAATATTCATTGTAAAACGAATAAAATCGATATAAATATCGTTCACGTCAAAATAGCGCATCTCTAATCCACACGGCTTTATATTTTTCAAAAACTTCTTTATTCTATTCAACACATGAATATTTATTCTATTCAACACATGAATCTATATTTCTTTCAGCACACGACTATTTTTGTTATGTAAAATATTTTATAAAACTATGGTATCTATCGTTTGATTTTTATTAGACTCCATCGTAAAGTAGTTCTAATTTTAAATATGATAAAGATGTGAATTTTTTTATTAAAATATTTTACTCAACACATAAATATTTTCAACTCAGGAACATCGTCAACACATGACTATTTTTATATTCAACACATGAATCTTCTTTTATAATATTCATTATTTTCCCGATTGGAATGAGGCCCAATCAATCACCATATAATGTTAATTACATGGATTCCATACAACACATGTATATAATAGCATTGAAAAATAATCAACCATCAACCAAAGTGCACTACACTGTATAAGCATCAAATATAGATATCTAACGCTTATAACAGCCTGTCAATCAATCGATCGACATATTTAATCAATCAGGATGAGTGAACTTCAAATTTCATCCCAACACCCGTGTGGGGTTTCAAAAAATCAAACACAGATTTTAGTTGTGCAGTTGGGCGACGTGTAAAATTTATCGACCCAATCAATATCAGTCAAATCAGTGTATATAAACAAATCGGCCGATTTGTTTATAAATATTTATTTATTCACTTTCACGTTAAAAATTATATTTTTAATGATAATATATTTTATTCAAAATATGAATATTCTATTCGGCTCATTTATACAATAAAAATGATATTTTTATTTTTCTAACATATTTTAGAAAATTTCGGCGCATAACGGCACGATACTAGAAACGGGACGAGGCCTAGCCTTATCCCCGGTCTAGTGAAGGCCCACGCCATTCACACATCAATCAAATCCATTCCATTTCACCAAACAATTCAATTCAAACCAATTAGACTAACCAACTACACAACCAAACAATTTAACAAACAAGCCATCCATGGTCTGTGGATGACGGGTGTCGGGTGCTGCTAAGCACCGTCTGCATCCTAGTATATATATATATATATATAACTAGAAAAAAAAGAGAATTTAGAGTGAGAAGTTTTCACCAATAGCTATCCAATTCCACGACTCCTCATTTATAGAAATCTTCGCCATTCTCGCCCTTTGTCGCTTTCGTTGCCCGTAGCCACTATATATATAAAAATCACATTTTCACTTCGCTATGCAATATACAAAAAATCGAATTTTTCTTCGCTATTCAATATATAAAAATTGAATTTTTTTACTTCTCTATTCAATATATAAAAATCGAATTTTTCTTCGCTATTCAATATATAAAAATCCTATTTTTACACCGCTGCTATATAAAAAGATTTCGCCTTTTCAAAAATATAGATTTGCCTTTCTATAATATAAAAATTATATTTTTCTCGAAGTAAAAATCATATTTTTACTTCACTACTCATCTCAAAATATCGTCTTTTTATATCTAAAAATATCGTCTTTTCATATCTAAAAATATCGTCTTTTCATATTTAAAAATATCGTCTTTTCATATTTAAAAATATCGTCTTTTCATATCTAAAAATATCGTCTTTTCATATTTAAAAATATCGTCTTTTCATATTTAAAAATATCGTCTTTTCATATTTAAAAATATCGTCTTTTCATATCTAAAAATATTATTATAAAAATCAATCTTTATTTTGCTACACATATAAAGATGCTATTTTTAATATTCCTATCATGTAAAAATTATATTTTTAATTCTCTACCTAAACAAAAATCATATTTTTACCCTTCTACTATATGAAAGATTATATTTTTATCCTCCTAAAATATAAAAGATTATATTTTTATCCTCCTACAATATAAAATTTCAGATTTTTAATTGCTAAAATTAATTAAACAAAACAAAATAAAAATAAAAAGGAAAAAATGGGGCTCACAGTGTTCGACTGCAGAGGGGGGCGGTTTTCACTGTTGCCGGAGGTTAGAGGGGTCGGCGGGGTCGTGTGGGTGGCGCAGCACTCGAGGTGGCGGCGGCAGTTGCGTTCCAGGCGGAGGAGGGGGCTGGGGGTCCCACGACGGCATGGGTCTTCGCGTCAGGGGGGGGAGGGAGCGATTGGAGAAGAAGGTCAGGGGAAGGAGAAGGGGAGGGGGAAGGCGCTAGGCCAGGCGGCGGTGGCTGCCTGCCTTGGGGCGTGCGACGGTCGGTGGAGCGAGGCTCCGCCTCCTTCGTTCGATATTTTTTTTTCTTTTCAATTCTGAATCGGGTTTGGCGGAAATGGGGGGGCAGCGGTTTTGAAGGGGGAGGAGAGAGGAAAGGAAGAGATTTTTAATTTTTAATTATTTTAATTATGAAAAAGTTGACTTTTACATACGACCTCTAAACGAGGCCCACCGCCTGTCATCCATAGCTAATTACCCCCATTCCGAACACAATGGGATATGTATCGCAAGCTGATTTGATCGTTTCGATCAGTTTTCGTCAAAATCAACATATAACTCTATATATTGACTTTAAACGCGCATTTCAATTTACTGGGGTCACATACTAACTCGAAAAAATTGCAGAAAAATATTTTCTAGCTTCGTATTGACGATACGGTCCTAACAAAACTAGTTTCGTCGAATTCTGAGACCATTGGAAAAATGGCCATTTTCCAGTCGATTAAAATCAACTGAAACTGGTCAAACACGTTTTCCTTTGCCACGCTCACATATTGAATCGAAGAATTATGAAATTTGGAATCTAGCAATAATTAGACATCACGGACCCAACAAAAGTGGTTTCGTCGAAATCCGAGGTCGTTTGCAAAATTTCCATTTTTAAGGGCCTGAATTCCATAACGACTATTCAGAATTTTCAACTGGACATATCTTTTGATTCCCGCTATGAAATCTCAATTTTTCAGATTCGTTGGAAAGATATTCCCAATTAGATCCTAATGTTTTTGGTTTCACTAAAATCCGGATTGTTTTGCACACGGTACATTCAATTGAAGTTTGAAATCGAATTATCGAACTACCGCGCCATTTTCATTTCTATTTATAATTATATATAATTATTTATATTCTAACGACGGCGTATATAATATATACGTTCTAATTCTATTCAAAATAAATTTTTCGCCGATATTATTTAATATAATTATTTTAAATGTTCAAAATCCGCTAAAATTGCCAAAATAAAAATTTTAAACTGGCTCAGATTTTCGGGTTGTTACGAATGTCCTCATTTGCAATATGTTCTCTAAGAAAGTGGTGTCTCACATCAATGTGTTTTGTGCGTGAATGATGTACAGGATTATTTGATAAATCAATTGCACTCTTACTGTCGCACTTTAAAGGAACTCGTTTATAGCAAAGCCCAAAATCAGATAAAGTCTGCATCATCCATAAAATCTGTGCACAGCAACTTCCTAAAGCAATATATTCAGCCTCAGTGGTGGATAAAGCAACACAATTTTGTTTACGACTTGACCATGAAACAAGTGAATGACCTAGCATGAAACAAGTTCCACTAGTACTCTTCCTATCAGTGAGTGAGCCATCATAATCAGCATCGGTAAACCCAACTAAATTAAAGTTATCACAAGATGGATACCATAAACCAAGATTTGGTGTGTGTACCAAATATCTCAGAATTCGTTTTGTGGCTTTTAAATGAGATTCTTTCGGATTAGATTGAAAACGAGCACACAAACAAACAGAAAACATAATATCGGGTCTAGAAGCAGAAAGATAAAGAAGTGAACCGATAATACCATGATATTTTTTCTGATCAACAGCAACACCTTTTTCATCTTTGCCAAGTTTGGTTGTTGGACTCATTGGTGTTTTCATTGGTTTTGCATCTTCAACTCCAAATTTCTTCAGTAACTCCATCAGATACTTTGTCTGAGTGATAAAGATACCTTTGCTGCTCTGTTTGATTTGAAAGCCAAGAAAATATTTCAGTTCTCCCACTAAGCTCATCTCAAATTTGTCCTGCATTACTTTTTCAAAATTTTCACGCAAGACATCATTAGTAGCACCGTATATGATATCATCAACATAGATTTGAACAATCAAAAAATCATCACCGTCATGTGAAAGAAACAGAGTTGTGTCAGCACATCCTTTTTTAAAACCGTTTTCCAAAAGATAAGTACAGAGACAGTCATACCAAGCTCGAGGAGCTTGCTTAAGGCCATACAATGCTTTTTCTAATTTATACACATTATTTGGAAAATCGAGATTCTCAAAACCAGGGGATTGTTCAACATAAACCTCTTCTTTTAGTTCTCCATTCAGAAAAGCACTTTTCACACCGTTTGTTTCAGTTTAAAACCTTTGAAACATGCAAAGCTTAACAAGTTTCTAATCGCTTCTAACCTAGCTACTGGGGCAAACGTCTCATCAAAGTCAATGCCTTCGATCTGATTGTATCCCTTAGCAACCAACCTAGCTTTGTTTCTAATTACATTTCAAGACTCTTCAAGTTTATTTTTAAACACCCACTTTGTTCCAACTACTGGATAGTCTTTTGGCCTAGGTACCAAGTTCCAGACTTTGTTTCTCTCAAACTGGTTAAGTTCTTCTTGCATAGCTAACAACCAAAATTCATCATTAAGAGCAATATCATAAGAAATTGGTTCTATTTCAAATACAAAAGCATTATGGATACAAAAAGTACAAACATCCTTATTGAGAGAGGAACGTGTACGAACACCAGCTGTTGGGCTTCCGATTACCAAATCTGGAGGATGATTGGGCTTGAATTTCAGTCTTTCAACATTTGCTGCTGCTTCAGTGGCTTCTTTGTTGTTTGCTTTATCATTGTTGCTTTCTTGTTCAACTTCTTGCGCACCATCATCATCCTTGTCACCTTCAGAGATCATATCCGCATCAGATTCGTTGAACTTTACATTGACGGTTTCCACAATTGTTCTTGATTGTTTATTGAAGATTCTGTAAGATTTGCTTCTTGAGGAATAACCCATGAAAATTCCATCAATCGTTTTTGGCTCAAATTTCCCAAGCTGTTCTCCTGTGTTCAAAATATAACAAGGACATCCAAACACTCTAAAGTACGAAATGTTAGGCTTTTTGTCAGACCAAAGTTCATATGACGTTTTATTAAGTATTGGTCTAATCATAACTCTGTTCATTACATAGCATGAAGTATTTACTGCCTCAGCCCAGAAGGTTTGAGGCAAATTATATTTACATAACATAGATCTAGCCATTTCTTGTAATGTACGATTTTTCCTTTCAACCACCCCATTTTGTTGAGGTGTTCGAGGAGCGGAAAATTCATGTTTAAAACCATTTTCTTCACAAAGTTTTTCAAAGTCTAAATTTTCAAATTCACCTCCATGATCACTTCTCAAGGTTTTAATTGAAAACCCTTTTTCATTTTGAACAAGTTTTGAAAATTTTGAAAAATAATCAAAAGTTTAAGACTTTTTGGCTAGAATGTAAACCCATGTAAATCTAGAGTAATCATCAACCAATACATAACAATAACGTTTACCATTTAAGCTAGCAATGTCAGTAGGTCCAAACAAATCCATATGAATCAATTCAAGCATGCGTGACGTACTAACAGCATTTTTTGGACGAAAAGATGAGCGACTAAGTTTTCCCATAGTACAGGCTTTACACACTTTGTTATTTTTGAATTTCTGATGTGGTAAGCCTCTGACAAGTTCATTTGTTTCCAGTCTTTCAAGAAGACCCATACTTGCATGTGCCAGCCTTCTGTGCCATAGAATTGCCTCCTCTTCCGTTGCTATCAAGCACCTAGAAACAGTTACATCATCGAAGGAGAGTGTGTAGACATTTCCAATTCTTTTCCCTGTAAAAACAACCTTTCCAGAGGATATTTCTATGATTTTGCAAACATTACTATCAAACACAACATTCATTCCTTTATCACAGAGTTGACTGATAGAGATAAGATTGTGAAATAGATTATCAACATATAAGACATCGGTTAAGGCAAAAATACTGTTACCTACTTTTCCTTTACCAATAATTTTACATTTGCTGTTGTCACCTAGAGTCACATTCCCACCTTTATGTTTTTCAAGGCTAAGGAACAGTCTTTTGTCTCCTGTCATATGTCTGGAGCAACCTGAATCCAAATACCATTTTTGTTGCTCCTTAGCCCGCCAACATACCTACACATACAGAGAAGAGGATGACCCAGAGAATCTTCTAGGTCCAAGCATATCAGTAGTAGAAAAATGATAATCATAAGATTCTTTTGGCACCCAGATTTGATTTTTCCTTTTATTTGTGTTCCAATTATTATGATAATTGTGTGACAAGTATTTAGGAACCCAAACCTTTTTGAACTTTTGAATCTTATTGCAGTTTTCATGGCTGTGACCAATTTCTTCACATTTTACACATTTGAGAAAGATACCTCTACTTTTAACATTGTCAATTTTAGTCATTTTTTCTTGTATCTTTCAAAAGCCAAGTCCTTTTCTATTATTTGCAAACAGTTGGTTTCCAAGCAACATGTTAAAAGATGTTTGACCAATTGAGAATTTATTCAAAGTAACTTCAAGATCTTGAACTCTCGTTCTTAATATTGTGTTCTCGTTCACAAGTGAAGTGTAATTCTTTCTTTTAGTGTCATCTTCTTTTAGAGTAAGATTTACTTTTTCAAGATTCTCCATGGTGCACTTGAGTGTTGAGAGTTCTAGATTCACAGCCTTACAAATTTCACAATCTAGATTGTTGTTTTTTGAAACGTTTTCAAGTTCAGATTTCAACTTCTTATTATTGTGAATGAGATCAAGGTTTTTCGCCTTCAGTTTCTCTGCTTCGGATTCTAATGTGTCAATAATTTCAGAAAGATGTTTACACATTAAAACTAGATCGTTATAACTGTATACCTCAGTGGTTTCTTCGTTGGCATCTTCTAGATCTGACTTTGCCATGAAGCACAGGTTGCTTTCTTCCTCACTGCTGTCTGAATCTTCTTCTCCTTCCTCGTCATCCAAAGTTATAGCAAAAGCTTTCTTCTTCTTATTGTTTCTTTGGAGAAGTGGACAATTTGGTTTTATGTGTCCCGGCTTTTGACAGTTGTAGCAGAGTGGTTCGTCTCCTGAATTGTTGGTCTTTGATTTATTTCTACGAGGTTTGAATTTTCTCCACTTCGTGAGTTGTCTGACTGCCATGGCAAGCTGTTCAATAGGATCTTCACCATCACTGGTAACGGTGTTGGACAGAGCTATTGACTTCTTCTTCAGATCCGAGTTGTTGCGATCTTCTCTTGCTTTTAACTCCATTTCATACGTCATTAAATTCCCGATAAGTTCTTCCATGCTTAGCTTACTCAGGTCTTTAGATTCTTGAATGGCTGTGACTTTTGCTTCAAAGTTCATTGGCAGAACACGCAGAATCTTTCTCACAAGTTCCACTTCTGTATAGACCTTTACAAGAGCTCTAGCATTGTAGACCAGCACAGAGAAGCGTCCATACATGTCCTTGATGCTCTCGTCCTTCTGCATGATGAAGTTTTCATATTCATTGCTGAACATGGCAAGACGGGATTCTTTAACCTGTGAAGTTCCTTCGTGTGTGACTTCCAGTGTATGCCAAATTTCCTGGGCTGTATTACAATGAGAAATTATGTTATATTCTGTTTTATCAAGAGCACAAATCAGAGCATTCATAGATTTAGAATCTATAGAGTATAGTTTCTTATCATTTGCATCCCACCTACTTTTTGGTTTAGGTGTTACAGTTCCATTAACAGTTTCAGTAGGAGGTTTATGTCCAGTTTCAATGATATCCCAGACATCATAATCAACAGACACAAGAAAGATTTTCATACTAGCTTTCCAATACGCGTAATCACCACCATTGAACATGGGTGGTCTAGCAATAGATTGACCTTCAGAAAAAGCATTGTTCATTGAAGTCATGATTCTAGGGTTACACGCTGGCTCTGATACCAATTGTAGGATCAATAATAACCCTGGAGGGGGGGGGGGGGTGAATAGGGTTTTAACACTAAGTAAAAATAAATTCAGAGATAAAAATCAATGCAGAAAGAAAATCACACGCAAAGATACCCAGCTTCGGCAAACTGTGCCTACTGCTGCCTTTCTAAGACTTCTACTAGGTGATACAAGCAGATCCCGCTTACAATCCTATGTAAACTTGCAACTCCTGCTCCTGTCTGACCCTAAGCTTAAAATCCTAGACTGGCCTGTGTATCCTAGACCAGATTTTCCCAGACCACAATCCTGCAATCTGTAATCCTAGTTTTACAAGAAACTAGAAAAAGAAATTTTAACAAGAACAAATTACACAAACAATTATAAGGGGAATTCAAAAGAAAACAAACTCAAACACCCCACTTTATAAAAGAAACTTGGCTTGACCAAGTAAACCAGGCTGGCTCCTTTTGTTTAACCATTCATTGTTCTAGTCCGATCTCCTTCTTCTGGAAATTAAAAAAAATGGCGGCTCTCAAAGGAAACTAGGGTTTCCTCTATTGTTCCCAAATCGAATCGCAAATTGATGTTTTTTATAAAAAAAACTCTGAAGCTTGAAATCTTAGATGCACTCTCGTCGATTGATCTTGCAGTGGTTGCGACAGAAAATCAAATGGGTAATTTCTGATTTGAATCGCTTTTCTGTTCTCTGAAATTTTGTGTGTTCTTCTGATGCTCTGTCGATGATGAAGTTTGTGTTTATATAGGGGTTTAGAAACCCTAGTACTCTGATTTTCATTGAAGACTTGTCCGATTTGATTTGGGAATATTCGAATTGGATTTTCTTTTTCCCTGAGATTTTGTTATTCGATTTGAACTCTTTCTGTTATTTGAAAAATGATTTCTCTGCTGAAATAATTTCTTCCTAGTCATCATACCAAAAACGATTTAATCCAATTTTTTATTTTTCCTTGCTTGATTTAAAGATTCTTGAAAGAAGGAAATTTGAAATTTACGGAATTAAATAATTTCTGAGAATGATTTGTTGTATTGTTCTATGGTATGAACCCTTGTCTATTTCCATACTTTGCTGACGAGATTTTCCCTGATTGAATACTGCCATAAAAACAATCAAATTGAATATCTGGAAATACTAGAATAAGAAATAAACTCTTGCCACAAATGATTCACTGAATTTTTCTGAACAAAAATTGATTTATTTTCCTTTTTTGAACACTTGGTCTAGGTCCTGAAAGTTGCTTGCTTGTTTTTCCACTTGTGACATGCTGGATTGAAATTTATGCTTTGCTTTATGCGTATATGAGTTTGAACCAGAGAAATCATCTGCCTTGTTCATCTTTCATGTATGGCTGAACCTATATCTTGTTCATGTTTATTTGTATAGGCTGTAGCTTGAATTTCCTTGATATTTGTATCATCACTTTGAGTTGCATATGAATTGAGTTTTACTTTGAGAATGGCTCAACCACTTGAATTTAGTAGCACCAGTCTAGTTCCACTACCTTGCACTAATGCATGCTTGCTATAATTTCATGTTGTGCTCCATTGATTTATATACATGCTGCATACATCCTTGGATCCTGAGCTCGACCACTTTGTTATGAGTATACACAGTTTGCCATGTTGACTGCTTCTTGCCATTGCCACCATGTCTTTGCTGTTATATTTTCTCACCACACTTAACCATGCTTGACCTTGCTGACATGTAGTTGTTCACCTTGATCCTGTAGTTGGTGTCATGACGCTGTGATGATTAGCTCACCATTCATATATGCTTGCACCTTGTATACCTTGTTTGTGCTGAAGCTCCATCCTTGTACACATGCTGTGAATGTTTGTTTGAGCTCGACCACTTTATTATACTGGCTCCACCATGCCGTCTTGCTGTTTGTATATGCTCCAACACTTGAGCACAATTGCTCTGCCTATTTTCTGTGTATACTTGAACATGATCATCTACATACATGCTGGGTTGATCATTTGCTTTACCCATTGTTGTCTTGACCCTGTTTGAGATGTGTATCCATGCTTGATCATTGACTCCAAAGTTGTGCACTGTTGTATTACTGCTTAAGTCATGCTGTCTTGGTTCATCATCACTTTGTCTGTTATGTACACCATGCTGAGTTGTTTTCACACTGTTTTTGAGTTTGCTGATGTATACCTTCATTTCTCCTTTGATTTTTTTTATCTTGTCTTTTGATCCTGAAACAAAAGAAACAAAAACAAACAGCAGTCAAACTGTACTGTGTTGAGGCTGGTTAGAATCAATTGGTTCTGATCAGCAAACCAGTATGGTTATGGCGTGGCTGTTCAAGTCTGAAAATATGATGAGAAAAACACACAAAAAACTGAAACAAAAAAGAATCAAAATCTATAAAATTCTATTTGTTCAGTGCTTATTTTAGTTCCAGTGTACTGTGTGTATTTTCTTTTGTGTGGCAGGTTTCAAGATGATGCACCAGAAACTTAGAGCAGTAAGAGTGTGCACAACAAGATTAATCTAGCAAAGAGATGTATAAGTAGTGTAGACATTTGAATTGAGTTTATTTGTAATTGTGAATTCAGAAAGCCATGTAATAAGTGAGAGTTAGATTGTATATAATTGTTTTTGTGAAATAAAATATTATTGGAAGACAAATACTTGTGTAAATTTCCTGTATTTTGTGTAAAGCATCATCAACCAATAATACTAATTATTTCACCATCAAACACATCAGTAAAAAAAATCTATTTGTTATCATCAAACAAAAAATCAGTATTCAACATTCTATTGAAAAGCAAAGTCTTGTGGTGATGATCAAAGCACCGCCTGTGTGGCGTAGCTTTGTGTATAATGTGAAATCGCGAACCTCACACCCGTTATGAACCAGAAACGGGAGGAAGGACCTCAGGGAGGACATGCGTTTCTTTCTAGCTAGAAGTGGCGTCAGTGGTTTTACACGCCCTGACGAGTTTGACTTATGTGGTTGTTACTGTTGCGATGTGCCTCGGTTTGATCGGGCGATCCGGGTCCGATGGAGTCGTTCGTTGGCTCACTTACGCCCCATAGGGCGGGAAAACGCAATGTTCAGGAATTTTAATCCACATCGGTGGACCGGCCTTGACGATCCAAGGGTCGATGTGCTCTGACCCTGAGTCTCGGGCTAGACAGTCTCGAAGTTGGTAAGGACTATCTTTTGCCTTAGTTCATGATGGAAATCCAATTTCCAAATACGACACCGTGCGGTTTTGATTGTGTGTGTGTATATATATATATATATATATATATATATATATATATATATATGGCGACATGATATATGGTACCCATGTCGTCTATGATTGATAGTTATGATTCGAAATTGTTTTTGGAACATGTAAACACTAGTAATAATATCAATTTCTTTTGTTTTATTCGTATCAACCATATTTTGGCCATTATAAGGTAAAACTCTATCCTCCGGTTTGCGTTGCATTGTGTGATGGGAAACGAGTCTTATAATGGCTTCATTTTTATAAAAAGCATTGCGATGTTTAAAAGAATGAATTGTTTTAAAGCACTGGCAATCCCATGGAGTAAACCCATTCCACGAAAGTGGCGTGGTCCTGTGATTAGCCATAGTTTAAATGTGTTGAGTAGATTTCTCATACCAGTCCCATGACTGACTCGTAGTTTGTTTCACTTTCAAACTCAGGTACCCCTTTTTCTACACGGGCAGCCTTGTATTCAGGTTTAGCAGGCTTCATCCGGATAGCTGGAGCTGAAGATGGATTCTATTATTTATCTCTTTTTATGTTGTTCAGCTCCTATTGTACATTATGTTTGTTTTCCGCTGTAGACATTTATGTATAGCTGAACTGTATTTGTACTAAGTATGATCCAGTATACTGTGTAACTCTGATGGTTACATTTATCCAGTGTATTATTTGTACATTATCTGGTGTATTTATTTAATTCTGTTCTTCGATTATCTGTTTATGTGTTATATTCCAAAGATTACCCTTGTCGCCATTTGTACAGGAAATGGGGTCGTCACAAGCTCTCCAAGTTGTACGGTCATGATCTTCTCTGGTTCAACGAAGCGATGGGATTTCAGCCTCAAAGGGCGCGACTTGGGGGCTGATTTCTGGGCCGTTGGTGGGCCCGAGTTCGTCGTGCCTCCAGGCGCTGGAAGGCGGCGTTGAGGGCGGTCACGTGGTGGACTTCGATCGACGGACGGCGGTTCCATTTGGCGAGCGATGGCGGGTCTTCTTGGCCGATGTTGGGTTCGGGTTTATACAGAGAAGGAGAACGCAAGAAGGAGAAGGGTAAATGATGGATTAAAATATAATTAATTTAAACTAATTAATTAATTAGTTAATAAATGTTTAAAATTCCATATCTTATTCAAATCTTATCGAAACTGAACGATTTTCGAACCGTTGGAATTGCAATGAAAAGTACTACGTCATGGACCAAACTAGAGCCAATTCTGAACTGATCAAATTTTGGCTAGAATTTCAGACTAGAACTAATCAGATTCAAATGAATGTGAAATTTCAAGTTTTTTATTTAAAAATCAATTATTTATTTTATTGTGAAGTCAATATTTATTCAGTATGAAATTCATGTGATATTGTATTTCAATGTTGATAGTTCTGTGATTGTGATGAACAATTGACTGTGTTGGTGTGTTCATGTTTGAATTTAGTGTATACAATGAAACCATACCCCTATTGTATATATAGTATATATAATACTCATCTGTGTCAAAATGGGTGTATAAAATAAAAATTATATTTTTATTTTATAATTTATAAAGATGTTCATGTTTGATTTAAATAAAAGAATGACATATAAAAATATAGATTTTTGTCAAAATATGTCAATGGATTTGAAAAAAACATTTTTGTCAAATTTGATTAATGAATAAAGAATCAACATTTTTGTCAAATATGATTAGTGAATAAAATCAACATTGTTTTTTTTTGTCAAGAATGATTAGTGAATTAAAATAGCACTTTGTCAAAAGAATGTTTAGTGAAATAAAATAATATTTTTATATAAATGTTACAATAGAAATAAAAATATCATCTTTATAAATTGAGGTATTATAAATGAAATAACATCTTTTGTCAAAACATGATTTTTGAAATGAAATAACATTTTCTAGTGAATGTTACCTTGAAATGAAATATCATTTTCTTATAAATGTTACAGTGGGATAAAACATCATTTCCTCACAAATGTACCTTAGAAATAAAAATAACATTTTTATTTTGAAATGTGTTATGCCAAAAAAAATGACATTTTGTTTACATTAGAAGTATTAAACAAAAATCCCATTTTGTTTACATTAGAAGTATTAAACAAAAATCCCATTTTGTTTACATTTGAAGTATTAAACCAAATCAACACTTTTGTCAATCAGATTATGTTAAACAAAAATAGACATTTTTATTTGCAATATGTTATGCAAATCAAAATGACATTTTTGATTAGAAGTTTGTTATCAAACAAAAGAATATATTCTGTTAAACATTCTTTTTAAAACAAAAGAATAGATTTTTAAGTACCATTCTTTTTATCATTTAAAAAGAGCAAAGTAAAAATACTAATTCTGTTTACATTGAAATGAATGAGACAAAACTGGCATTTTTTTTACATTGAAATGAATTAGAGTTAAACATAAATTTTTTGTTAGAAAGTAAAAGTACCTTTTGCTAGAAAATGAATATTAGAATAAAAAGTACATTTCTGGTAGAAAATGTAAATTAAAATAAAATCATTTTTGTCATATTAAAAGAAATTTATTAGAAAGGATCATTCTTGCCATATTAAAAGGATGAAATAGAAATGATACTTTTGTCATATTAAAAGGATGAATTAGAAAGATACATTTTTGTCATTTTAAAAGAGGTGAAGTAAAATATTCATTTTGTCATTAAAACGAATGAGACCAAAAATATACTTTTTGGTCAATAATTAAGAGTTAAGATTTTATTGTCATTTGTTAATAATAAAAAGTATTGAAATAAAAGTTAAGATTTTTATTGTCGTTTGTACACAATAAAAAGAATTGAAATAGATGTCTGTAATGTTGTAATGTTTGATATGTTAAATATATGGTTAGTATATTCAAACTGAATACTACACTTCCATCTACAAGTCATTCGATTTATTTATGTGATTGGGTCGATAATTTTTACCCATCACCCAAGTGCACAAATAATTTATAATTTGATTATTGGATGAAACCCCGCATGGGTGTTGGGATGATACTTGATCTACACTAGTCCCAATATTTAGTGTAAAATCCACTCTGGTTGATTAATTGGATGTTTGATAATTATTTATCATAATTGTTGATAACATGCTATATATATATTGTTGTTGATTGAGTCACATTCCAATAAAGAATATTCTAGAAAAATAATATTTTAGAAAATATCTTAGAAAAAGAAACATTTTAGAAAAGAATATATTTTAGAAAAACATATTCATTGATATTAACTAGTTATTAACTAGAATAGATCATTATATTTAGATTAAATGATTTTTTCCAATTTATTAATACCTATTGAAGATTAAATTGAATAAATTGGAATTTGGGTTCGTCGTGAATAGTGTCTTCAATAACACTTTTCTTAAAACCCTGTATGAAAAGAATAAATCTTTTATTTCAGATTATTAAAGTTTCCAGTTATATTGAGTAATTGGAATAAGATGAATTGTGAGTTGGGTTTATTGTGAACGGTGTTTTTAAGCAACATTTGTTCTTTAACCCAACTGACAGTGAAAATAGGATTTGGGATTTATAAATCTTTTATTAAGATTTAATGTAGATTTTTTTTATTTCCAAAGTGAAGTTTTCCAATTTAATATAATAAATTGGAATTGAATAGAATTCGAATTAATTATAACGGAGATAAATTTCTGTAAAAGAAAACCGATACTACATATGGAATTTAAAAGGCTTTGCCGTTATTCCATTTATATTATTGGTCGGATACAGAAATTTATAACTATTATATATTGATTTGATTTCTGTGAAGATTCCATGTTTTATGGAAGACGATTTTGGGTTTATCATGAACGGTGTTTTAAATGACATTAGTTCTTTAACCCAGTTAAAGATAAGATTAATTTCTTAAATTTAATTAATCATTGAATAATGATTTGTGATATTTAAAACCAAATTGGTTTCTTAATAAATCTTTAAAAGTAAGATTTAAGAATAATTTAAAGAGTTTATCTTGGATAAAATAATGCAAATATTTTATTAGAAGAATATTCTGAATTGGAATGAGGCGTTGTATGTGTTTTTATAGTACTCGATTTTTAATTATTAAATACGTGAGTTATTCGGGAAGACCGGGTTTAACCCATTCCGAATGATTACTACGACGATGAAGAGTCGAAGATGAAGACGGTGATTGAAGATCGACGATCTTCACATGGAATGGATGTGTTGCTACAGGGACCCTTGATGGGAGTAGCTACCTTGAAGGGGCTTCAGTGGTGGTCGTCCGGACTATTGTTGATTCTTCGAATTTGGTTTTCGCTCAGACCCAGAGCATAAGCTAGTAAATGGATGCGTGTCTGACACTGGATTTCATTCCAGGTGAATTAAATCGATTTGTGTTAATGTATGTGTGAACACCCGTAACTTCCTCGGTTGAGGAAAGCGCGGATAGTTCGAGAACAAGCCACATCAGGACGCAGACGAAAGAACATTTCATTGTATATTACAACAATTCATCAGATTACAATAAAATACAGAGTAAAAATGAATATTACACAGAAATATCAGAGATTTAAATTACATTTAAATACATAGCAGCGGAAAATAATACAATACACAACTAGAAGAGATATACGGATACAAAGCTTTCCGGATATCATTCCAGCCGTAAACCAGGATCCTATAAATATAAATCTGCAAAACCAAAACTACTAGCTGTCCATGTCAAAATAAGGGCACCCAGAGTTTAGGTCAAAACAATAAACTCCAGGTCAGTCATTGGACTAGTGTGAGAACTAAAAACAGTTATTATTCTTTATTTTAAAGTTCAGTAAATCAAGGGACCACGCCGTATAACACGGAACGGGTTTCCTCCCAAGAATACCAGTGCATAAAACAAACAACGCAATGATAAATAAAGAAAAAAATGAAGCTATTATAAGACCCAGGTCCCATCACACAATGCAACGCAAGCCGGAGGATAGGGTTTTTACCTTATAACAGCCAAGAATGCTTGATACGTTTAAAACAAATCATTTTATACTATTATATGTGCGTAGCGTGTAAAACAACTTCAAATCATAAGTATCAATCATAGACGGCATGGGTACCATATATCATGTCGCCATACTTGTTCTACAATTAAAACCGCAATATTGCGTATTGGAAATTGGATTTCCGTCATGGTGGCTCCTGATTCAAAAGATCGACCGCGTAATGCAATTCCCCACGGCTTACGTCCCAACAAGAGAAAACACCGTCTGCACATCCGCACTTTTGGGACCAGAGTATCACCGCGGCTTACGTCCCAGCGATAGAAAACACCGTTTACTCTATATATCCCTGAGCACTAAGCTCATCTCGGTCGACCGAATCCACGACACCACTAAGGTGCCCATCCACTAAAAAGCATACTGATCAAACCATCAGTTTACCACCATACCGGGGTGTGAGGCTCGCGAATCAACGCTATACACAAAGCCATGCTATATCAAAGCTGCTCTTTGATCATCATCCACCAAACTTTGCTTCTCAACAAAAGTCTGGATCACTGCATCTCAGCATGCCACACTATCAATCCATATCGTACCACTGATTTCTGCCAATATATAACCTCTGAGCTCGTATGTCTCAGAGAAGGGCGTTAAGCAAGAGAATAAATTCCCTGCCGCCAAACAGATATATATTTAGCAGAGATCAACGAATACAATATAAAGGAATACAATGTCAGACACACCGTCCATTTACAAGTCCGTTCTAGGACTGAACGAAACCGGAGGCACTTTCCTCGCATATCCGTCGATCTCCAAGTACGTCTGGACGACCACCAACTGATTCCCTCATCTTGGGTGTACAGCCCAATCAAGATCATCAGTAATCACCCAAACGATGTGAAGACTTTCGGTCTTCGACCACCGTCATCATCTTCGACTTATCGTCGAATCGGTTATAAAGAATGGGTATAAACCCGGCCTTTCCGAACAACCCGCGTATATTATAAACAAATGTTACACAAACACAACATACGCCCCATTCCAATTCAGCAGTCACTAACCGTAAATTAGCAAGAGAACAATTTCCCAAATATTAACCCCGAAGGCCGAAACCAACATCAGATCAATACCTAGGAAATCATCCTTCTTAGCTAACCTACAGTTAGTTCCTAAATTTCACGTTCTTAGGGAAAGGTTCCCATTAATTTTATCAAAGATAAATTCCTTAAAATTTATTCTTTAATCTTCCTTTGGATATCATTTCAAACCAAATTATGGTTTTCCAAACTAGTCTGGATTAGCGAACCACACCGAAGTAATTATTTGTTTTATTTCCCAATCCCTACCTATTCATCCCATGAAGCAAAACTGGTAATACTTCATATCTAACACCACGGGGTTATCGGTAAATTCAATTACCATTTCACGTTCAAATCTAATTAAAGATTTAACTATCGCTTTGGAGCAAAACTGGTAATACTCCATTCTCGATCTTTTCAATCTAATTAAAGATTCATTAAAACTCCACTTAGTTTTAATCTTTAATTGGGTTAAAGAATCAGTGTCATTTAAAACACGGTTCACTATAAACCCAAAATCACATTACATTTCAATCAGACCCTAACCATAAATTAGCAAGTGAGCAATTCCCTAAGTATTAAACCCGAAGGCCGAAACCAACATCAGATCAATACCCCAGAAACCATTCAACTTAACTAATCTCCAGTTAGTTTCTGATTTTCTTAACTTCTTTGGATCTAAGAACAGTATTATTGCAGATGCCGTTCAGGACAACCCAAAATCACATTCTATTAATTATCGGGTTAATGAATAAGTGTTATTTAAAACACTGTTCACGATAAACCCAAAAATCAATACCAATTCAATTCCAATTAAATATTATTTAATTGGTACACTTCATTAAATCTAAATAAAAGATTTAATCTTTTTCTCAACTGGGCTTAAGAACAGTGTTAATGAAGACGCCATTCACGACAAACCCAAATCACATTCGATATTAAATACAAGGCTCTGAATAGAAAATATATCGGCTTATATTCAATATCAAATTCTATGACCAACAAATATCGTATTGGAAATAAACATATAAATATATCTTTCAAATTCCCCATAACAATACTTGTATAATCACAAAATCCCACATCGAAATATTCCGAAGACAATTTCGATTCAAATCCATTCCAATTCAATTATTGGAAATCCTGGTTACTTTTAAAACCCTTTCAAATCAAAATTATTTATTTAAAAATAAATAGAATTTTAATTCTAGTTCAAAACTAGTTCATTTCGATAAAAATCTATTTTTATCTTTTCAAATATGGAGTTTTTCATCCCAATTTTTCCCAAATCATTTCTTATGATTTTACACAAATTATTACTATTTTTAATAATTTTATCAAAGCACGTACAGTCGATTTCCATCAACGGCCATCGAACTGCACTTACAGCGACCTTTTCCAAATTTGATTTGGACATAATTCCAAATCCAACCGTTAGATTTCAAATTTCTAATATTCGTTAGAAAGCTCTTTTCGATACGAACCCAACGGTTCCGGTTTTAGGAGAATCCGACAGTCGGATCTCCTGCAATGTCCGTTCGAAGTCAATGGTCGATATTCACGAACTGCCGCGGCGCGACGCGTTCTATTCAGGCCATTATATATATTATATATATTTCGTCGATTTCCTTTTTAAAACGAATTTTATAAATCATTTCAAATTTGTTTCAAAACAATTTCAACCTTTATTTCAAATTCAAATCAAAATTGAATTTTCCCTTATATATTCCTTTTCCATTCACTTCTATTTGATTTCAATTCAAATCGATTTCAATTCGTTTTCAATTGAATTCAATTCAATTCAGATTCGTTTTCTATTCAATTCAATTCGAATTCGTTTTCTATTCAATTCAATTCGTTTTCTTTTCAATTCAATTCAAATTCGTTTTCTATTCAATTCAATTCGAATTCGTTTTCTATTCAATTCAATTCGAATTCAGTTTGAATTTCAATTCTTTTCAAAATATCAGATTTTGAAATCACTTTCGATATTCATTATAAAATGAATAAAATCGATATTCATTATAAAATCGATATAAATATCGTTCACGTCAAAATGGAGTCAATCTAATCAACACGGCTTCATATATTTCTATTTTCAAATATTATATTTCAAATATTCTATTTCAAATATTGAATGAGGTCCAATCAATTACCATATAATGTTAATTATATGGATTTTCTACAACACATGTATACAATAACAATGATGAATAATCAACCATCATCCAAAGTGCATTCTACACTGTATAAGCATCGAATATAAATATTTAGCGCTCATAACAGTCTGTCAATCAATCGATCGACTTACAACTAAACAATCGGGATTAGTGTACGTCAAACATCATCCCAATACCCGTGTGGGGTTTCAAACAATCAAACGTAGATTTTTATTCGTGCAGTTGGGCGATGTGTAAAATTTATCGTCCCAATCAATATCAGTCAAATGTGTGTATATAAACAAATCGTTCGATTTGTTTATTTTTATTTCATTTCATATACACATTAAAAATTCTATTTTTAACTCTAAAATATTTTCCACTATAAAATATTTTATTTCAACTATATAAATGTTCTATTTCATTTCACATCACATCACACAATCAACTACACATCAAAATCAAACAAACAAGCATACAAGCCGTCCATGTTCTTTGGACGACGGGTGTCGGGTGCTACTAAACACCATCTGCATCCTAGTATATATTACTAGAAAACAAAATTTAAAAGGTGAGAAGTTCTCACTTTTAGCTAATCCAAACATCTCGACTCTTCATATGTAGAAAATCTCCGCCGTTTCTTCTTTCATCACCTTCGTCATCCGTATTCACTACATATATAAAAATCACATTTTTACTTCGCTATTCAATATATAAAAATCGAATTTTTACCTTGCTATTCAATATATAAAAATCGAATTTTTTACTTCGCTATTCAATATATAAAAATCGAATTTTTACATTGCTATTCAATATATAAAAATCGAATTTTTACTTTGCTATTCAATATATAAAAATCAAATTTTTACTTTGCTATTCAATATATAAAAATCGAATTTTTACTTCGCTATTCAATATATAAAAATCGATTTTTTACTTCGCTATTCAATATATAAAAATCGAATTTTTATTTCAAATCTGTATATGTAAAGATTGCATTTTTATTTCGTTACAGGAATAAAGATAATATTTTTATATTCTCTATTATATAAAAACCATATTTTTAACCTTGCTATAATATAAAGATTATATTTTTAATATCTACATCATATAAATGAAAATCAAATTTTTATCCTTTTACATTTAAATATCTAACTTTTTCACATGCAAAAATCATGTCTTTTTATAACTAAAAACCTTATCTTTACTAAGATAAAAATCCTTTCTTTTCTAACGTAAAAATTTTAAACTTTTTAGTATATAAAAATTAAATCTTTCTTTAACAAGAATCCTAACTTTCTTTATACAAAAATTCTAACTTTCTGCATATAAAAATTCTAACTTCCTCATATAAAAAATCCAAGTTTCTGCATATAAAAATTCTAACTTCCTCATATAAAAATCCTAAGCTTTTTGTTTTCTTTTATTAAATAAAATCAAAAAATAAATAAATAAAATAAAATAAAAACAAACAAACTTACTGTGATTTGTGCTGGACTTGGGGGGGAGAATGGTGCGCCAGAGGTCGTGGAGGGGCAGCAGGAGGTCTCGGCAGGCGGTGGTGGGACCCTAGGCAGCGGCAGCGGTCTTCGATTCGCGGTGGTCATGAACTTGCGATGGAGGTCGGGTCAATGAGGGTTCATGAGGGAAGGGGGTCGACGTTGCTTGGAGGAGGGGAGGGAGGGTCGGTCGTCGACGACGACGGTCTGAAAGGGGGGCGACGGGGTTAGGGCTAGGATCGATTTCTCTTTTTTTTTCATTAGGTTTGACTGAGGAATGGTGGGGGGGGGAGACTGACCAGATATAGGGAGAAAAGGGACCCATTATATAATTTAATTATTATTTGTTTCCATATGAGTTGACTTTTCATTCAAATTCCGTTTCGAACTCAACGACTGTCGTCCTTAGCTAACTACCCCCATTCCGAACACAATGGGATATGCCATGTACGCCAATTTGGCTGTTACAATCAGTTTTCATCAAAATCAAAATATAACTCTATATATTGAATTTTGAACACGCATTTCAATTTACTGGGGCCACATACTAACTCGAAAAATTCCTGAAAAATATTTTCTAGCTTCATATTGACGATACGGTCCTAACAAAACCAATTTCATCGAATTCTGAGACCATTTGAAAAATTGGCCATTTTCCAGTCGATTAAAATCAACTCAAACTGGTCAAACGCGTTTTCCTTTGCCACGCTCACATATTGATTCGAAAAATTATGAAAATTGAAACCTAGCAATAACTTTACACCACGGATCCAACAAAAGTGGTTTCATCGAAATCCGAGGTCATTTGCAAAATTTCCATTTTTATGGGCCAGAATTCTATAGCGACTATTCAGAATTTTCAACTGGGCATATCTTTCCATTCCCGCTATGAAATTTTGATTTTTCGGATTTGTTGGAAAGATATTCCCAATTAGATTCTATTATTTTTGGTTTTGCTAAATTCCGGTTTATTTTGCACCTAGTACATTCATTGGAAGTTTGAAATCGAATTATCGAACTACCGCGCCATTTTCAATTCCTTTTATAAATATAAATAAATATTTATATTCTATCGTCGATTCAAACGAATATATACGTTCGAATTATATTCAAAATAAATTTCTCGTCGTTATTATTTAAAATAATTCATTTTAAATAATCAAAATTCGCTAAAATTGCCAAAATAAAAATTTTAAACTGGCCCAGATTTCCGAGTTATTACAATCTCCCCCACTTAAAACTTTTCGTCCCCGAAAAGGAACGAAGCCGAAAGTTGTTTAACTAATCAGCTCAACTTTCTTTATTTTGACTATGGCTTAAGTTCTTCAACTTTTCAGTTTCTAAGAACTTTTCAAAAATTTCAAATATTTGGCTAACACCCTAAATTTTCGAAAAATTTCGCCATAACCTCCCCTGCACCGGGAGCACGAGAAAATCTCGAAATTGCCATACAGGCCCTCTGATCTCCAAAAAGAAAAAGAAAAAGCCAAGCGGCTCATAAAATCATCATCACCCAAACAAAATAGTAAATTATGATAAACATGTACCTATTTGTCGGGCAAACAAATTTTATTCTCTGCTCTAGCCTTCTTGCTATGACTTGTTCAATGTAAGTACATGTATATGCAAGCAAATGCGACAAATTTTCAATACAATTCACCTTTTGGTTCAAATTGGCTATATGGTTCAAATTTAATCAATCCAACAATAATCAAGCAACACAACCATCAATCAATTAGTTGATTATCATCTCAAATTCATAACTTTGATATATAGTCAAAAATCACATTTGTGGTGCCAAATCACAACAATAAGCCCTATCTAATTTTGGTTCTCACACCAGTCAATTGGAAATATATAAACATCACTCCTTCGAAACTCGAACACAAACTGTTGATGCTACGTAGTCATCAACAGAATCATCTCCGGGCGACTAGAGTGTGATTTTATATCTATCCTGTATATATTAAAACTTCGAATACACGTGGATCAGACGTATATGCAAAATCTATATATACTGGATTGTCCAAATTCAACATAAATAAATAATCAAATACGCATAATTGATTTAAATTTTCAAAACAAAAATTCGTTTTCACTTTCAAAAATATACTCTTCACACTCGTTCTAGGATACTACTGATCCCATCTCTAACGATTCATTCCATTGGATATTACTAATCCAATATCTGATGAATTCTATCGTATGGTTCTAATGTGTCTTGTTCTCTGAGCTTTGTAAAACAAAGCTCTGATACCAACTGTGAACACCCGTAACTTCCCCGGTTGAGGAAAGCGCGGATAGTTCGAGAACAAGCCACATCAGGACACAGACGGAAGAACATTTCATTGTATATTACAACAATTCATCAGATTACAAGAATATACAGAGTAAAAATGAATATTACACAGAAATATCATAGATTTAAATTACATTTAAATACATAGCAGCGGAAAATAATACAATACACAACTAGAAGAGATATACAGATACAAAGCTTTCCGGATATCATTCCAGCTGTAAACCAGGATCTTGTGAATATAAATCTGCAAAACCAAAACTACTAGCTTCCCGTGTCAAAATAAAGGCGCCCAGAGTTTAGATCAAAACAATAAACTCCAGGTCAGTCATGGGACTGGTGTGAGAACTAAAAACAGTTATCATTCTTTATTTTAAAGTTCGGTAAATCAAGGGACCACGCCGTATAACACGGAACGGGTTTCCTCCCAAGAGTACCAGTGCATAAAACAAACAACACAATGCTAAATAAAGAAAAAAATGAAGCTATTATAAGACCCAGGTCCCATCACACAATGCAACGCAAGCCGGAGGATAGGGTTTTTACCTTATAACAACCAAGAATGCTTGATACGTTTAAAACAAATCATTTTATACTATTATAAGTGCATAGCATGTAAAACAACTTCAAATCATAAGTATCAATCATAGAATGCATGGGTACCATATATCATGTCGCCATACTAGTTCTACAATTAAAACCGCAATATTGTGTATTGGAAATTGGATTTCCGTCATGGTGGCTCTGATTCGAAAGATCGATCGCATAATGTAATTCCCCACGGCTTACGTCCCAACAAGAGAAAACACCGTCTGCACATCCGCACTTTTGGGACCAGAGTATCACCGCGGCTTACGTCCCAGCGATAGAAAACACCGCTTACTCTATATATCCCTGTGCACTAAGCTCATCTCGGTCGACCGAATCCACGACACCACTAAGGTGCCCATCCACTAAAAAGCATACTGATCAAACCATCAGTTTACCGCCATACCGGGGTGTGAGGCTCGCGAATCAACGCTATACACAAAGCCATGCTATATCAAAGCTGCTCTTTGATCATCATCCACCAAACTTTGCTTTTCAACAAAAGTCTGGATCACTGCATCTCAGCATGCCACACTATCAATCCATATCGTACCACTGATTTCTGCCAATATATAACCTCTGAGCTCGTATGTCTCAGAGAAGAACGTTAAGAAAGAGAATAAATTCCCCGCTGCCAAACAGATATATATTTAGCAGAGATCAACGAATACAATATAAAGGAATACAATGTCAGACACACCATCCATTTACAAGTCCGTTCTAGGTCTGAACGAAATCGGAGGCACTTTCCTCGCATATCCGTCGATCTCCAAGTACGTCTGGACGACCACCAACTGATTCCCTCATCTTGGGTGTACAGCCAAATCAAGATCATCAGTAATCACCCAAACAATGTGAAGACTTTCGGTCTTCGACCACCGTCATCATCTTCGACTTATCGTCGAATCGGTTATTCAGAATGGGTATAAACCCGGCCTTTCCGAACAACCCGCGTATATTATAAACAAATGTTACACAAACACAACATACGCCCCATTCCAATTCAGCAATCACTAACCGTAAATTAGCAAGAGAACAATTTCCCAAATATTAACCCCGAAAGCCGAAACCAACATCAGATCAATACCCAGGAAATCATCCTTCTTAGCTAACCTACAGTTAGTTCCTAAATTTCACGTTCTTAGGGAAAGGTTCCCATTAATTTTATCAAAGATAAATTCTTTAAAATTTATTCTTTAATCTTCCTTTGGATATCATTTCAAACTAAATTATGGTTTTCCAAACTAGTTGGGATTAGCGAACCACACCGAAGTAATTATTTGTTTTATTTCCCAATCCCTACCTATTCATCCCATGAAGCAAAACTGGTAATACTTCATATCTAACACTATGGGGTTATCGGTAAATTCAATTACCATTTCACATTCAAATCTAATTAACGATTTAACTATCGCTTTGGAGCAAAACTGGTAATACTCCATTCTCGATCTTTTCAATCTAATTAAAGATTCATTAAAACTCCACTTAGTTTTAATCTTTAACTGGGTTAAAGAATCAGTGTCATTTAAAACACGGTTCACTATAAACCCAAAATCACATTACATTTCAATCAGACCCTAACCATAAATTAGCAAGTGAGGAATTCCCTAAGTATTAACCCCGAAGGCCGAAACCAACATCAGATCAATACCCCAGAAACCATTCAACTTAACTAATCTCCAGTTAGTTTCTGATTTTCTTAACTCCTTTGGATCTAAAAACAGTATTATTGCAGATACCGTTCACGACAACCCAAAATCACATTCTATTAATTATCGGGTTAAAGAACAAGTGTTATTTAAAACACTGTTCACGATAAACCCAAAAATCAATACCAATTCAATTCCAATTAAATATTATTTAATTGGTACACTTCATTAAATATAAATAAAAGATTTAATCTTTTTCTCAACTGGGCTTAAGAACAGTGTTAATGAAGACGCCATTCACGACAAACCCAAATCACATTCGATATTAAATACAAGGCTCTGAATAGAAAATATATCGGCTTATATTCAATATCAAATTCTATGACCAACAAATATCGTATTGGAAATAACGATATAAATATATCTTTCAAATTTCCCATAACAATACTTGTATAATCACAAAATCCCACATCGAAATATTCTGAAGACAATTTCGATTCAAATCCATTCCAATTCAATTATTGGAAATCCTGGTTACTTTTAAAACCCTTTCAAATCAAATTTATTTATTTAAAAATAAATAGAATTTTAATTCTAGTTCAAAACTAGTTCATTTCGATAAAAATCTATTTTTATCTTTTCAAATATGGAGTTTTCCATCCCAATTTTTCCCAAATCATTTCTTATGATTTTACACAAATTATTACTATTTTTAATAATTTTATCAAGGCCCGTACAGTCGATTTCCTTCAACGGCCATCGAACTGCACTTACAGCGACCTTTTCCAAATTTGATTTGGACATAATTCCAAATCCAACCGTTAGATTTCAAATTTCTAATATTCGTTAGAAAGCTCTTTTAGATACGAACCCAACGGTTCCAGTTTTAGGAGAATCCGACGGTCGGATCTCCCGCAATGTCCGTTCGAAGTCAATGGTCGAAATTCACGAACTGCCGAGGCGCGGCGCGTTCTATTCAGGCCATTATATATACATAATATATATTATATATATTTCGTCGATTTCCTTTTTAAAACGAATTTTATAAATCATTTCAAATTTGTTTCAAAACAGTTTCAACCTTTATTTCAAATTCAAATAAAAATTGAATTTTCCTTTATAAATTCTTTTTCCATTCACTTCTATTTGATTTCAATTCAAATCGATTTCAATTCTATTCCAATTCGTTTTCAATTCAATTCAGATTCGTTTTCTATTCAATTCAATTCGTTTTCTATTCAATTCAATTCAAATTCGTTTTCTATTCAATTCAATTCGAATTCGTTTTCTATTCAATTCGAATTCGTATTCTATTCAATTCAATTCGAATTCGTTTTCTATTCAATTCAATTCGAATTCAGTTTGAATTTCAATTCTTTTCAAAATATCAGATTTTGAAATCACTTTCGATATTCATTATAAAATGAATAAAATCGATATTCATTATAAAATCGATATAAATATCGTTCACGTCAAAATGGCGTCAATATAATCAACACGGCTTCATATATTTCTATTTTCAAATATTATATTTCAAATATTCTATTTCAAATATTGAATGAGGTCCAATCAATTACCATATAATGTTAATTATATGGATTTTCTACAACACATGTATACAATAACAACGATGAATAATCAACCATCATCCAAAGTGCATTCTACACTGTATAAGCATCGAATATAAATATTTAATGCTCATAACAGTCTGTCAATCAATCGATCGACATACAACTAAACAATCAGGATTAGTGTACGTCAAACATCATCCCAATACCCATGTGGGGTTTCAAACAATCAAACACAGATTTTTATTTGTGCAGTTGGGCGATGTGTAAAATTTATCGTCCCAATCAATATCGGTCAAATGTGTGTATATAAACAAATCGTCCGATTTGTTTATTTTTATTTCATTTCATATACACGTTAAAAATTCTATTTTTAACTCTAAAATATTTTCCACTATAAAATATTTTATTTCAACTATATAAATGTTCTATTTCATTTCACATCACATCACACAATCAACTACACATCAAACAAACAAGCATACAAGCCGTCCATGGTCTGTGGACGACGGGTGTCGGGTGCTACTAAACAGCGTCTGCATCCTAGTATATAATTTTAACTAGAAAACAAAATTTAAAAGGTGAGAAGTTCTCACTTTTAGCAAATCCAAACATCTCGACTCTTCATATGTAGAAAATCTCCGCCGTTTCTTCTTTCATCACCTTCGTCATCCATATTCACTACATATATAAAAATCACATTTTTACTTCACTATTCAATATATAAAAATCGAATTTTTACCTTGCTATTCAATATATAAAAATCGAATTTTTTACATCGCTATTCAATATATAAAAATCGAATTTTTTACTTTGCTATTCAATATATAAAAATCGAATTTTTACTTCGCTATTGAATATATAAAAATCGAATTTTTACTTTGCTATTCAATATATAAAAATCGAATTTTTACTTCGCTATTCAATATATAAAAATCGAATTTTTACTTCGCTATTCAATATATAAAAAACGACTTTTTATTTCAAATCTCTATATGTAAAGATTGCATTTTTATTTCGTTACAGGAATAAAGATAATATTTTTATATTTTCTATTATATAAAAACCATATTTTTAACTTTGCTATAATATAAAGATTATATTTTTAATATCTACATCATATAAATGAAAATCAAATTTTTATCCTTTTACATTTAAATATCTAACTTTTTCACATGCAAAAATCATGTCTTTTTATAACAAAAAACCTTATCTTTACTAAGATGAAAATCCTTTCTTTTCTAACACAAAAATTTTAAACTTTTTAGTATATAAAAATTTAATCTTTCTTTAACAAGAATCCTAACTTTCTTTATACAAAAATTCTAACTTTCTACATATAAAAACTCTAACTTCCTCATATAAAAATTCCAACTTTCTGCATATAAAATTCTAACTTCCTCATATAAAAATCCTAAGATTTTTGTTTTCTTTTATTAAATAAATTCAGAAAATATACAAATAAAATAAAATAAAAACAAACAAACTTACTGTGATTTGTGCTGGACTTGGGGGGGGGATGGTGCGCCAGAGGTCGTGGAGGGGCAGCAGGAGGTCTCGACAGGCGGTGGTGGGACCCTAGGCAACGGCAGCGGTCTTCGATTCGCGGTGGTCATGAACTTGCAATGGAGGTCGGGTCAATGAGGGTTCGAGAGGGGCGGGTTCATGAGGGAAGGGGGTCGACGTTGCTTGGAGGAGGGGAGGGAGGGTCGGTCGTCGACGACGACGGTCTGAAAGGGGGGCGACGGGGTTAGGGCTAGGATCGATTTATCTTTTTTTTCATTAGGTTTGACTGAGGAACGGTGGGGGGGGGGGGGAGACTGACCAGATATAGGGAGAAAAGGGACCCATTATATAATTTAATTATTATTTGTTTCCATATGAGTTGACTTTTCATTCAAATTCCGTTTCGAACTCAACGACTGTCGCCCCTAGCTAATTACCCCCATTCCGAACACAATGGGATATGCCATGTAGGCCAATTCGGCTGTTACAATCAGTTTTCATCAAAATCAAAATATAACTCTATATATTGAATTTTGAACACGCATTTCAATTTACTGGGGCCACATACTAACTCGAAAAATTCCTGAAAAATATTTTCTAGCTTCGTATCAACGATATGGTCCTAACAAAACCAATTTCATCGAATTCTAAGACTGTTTGAAAAATGGCCATTTTCCAGTCGATTAAAACAACTCAAACTGGTTAAACGCGTTTTCCTTTGCCACGCTCACATATTGATTCGAAAAATCATGAAATTGAAACCTAGCAATAACTTTACACCACGGATCCAACAAAAGCGGTTTCATCGAAATCCGAGGTCATTTGCAAAATTTCCATTTTTAAGGGCCTAAATTCTATAGCGACTATTCAGAATTTTCAACTGGGCATATCTTTTGATTCCCGCCATGAAATTTTGATTTTTCGGATTCGTTGGAAAGATATTCCCAATTAGATTCTATTATTTATGGTTTCGCTAAATTCCGGTTTATTTTGCACCCGGTACATTCATTGGAAGTTTGAAATCGAATTACCGAACTACAGCGCCATTTTCAATTCCTTTTATAAATATAAATAAATATTTATATTCTATCGTCGATTCAAACGAATATATACGTTCGAATTATATTCAAAATAAATTTCTCGTCGTTATTATTTAAAATAATTCATTTTAAATAATCAAAATTCTCTAAAATTGCCAAAATAAAATTTTTAAACTGGCCCAGATTTCCGGGTTATTACAGTATGTCTGTTTGGTGGTGGAGAATTTATCCTCTACTTAACACCCTGGTATATATTAATAGTGATTGATCGCATGACGTGAATTGTCAATGTGGCACGCCAAGATGCAAATGATCAAGGCTTTTGTTGGAAAGCAGGGCTTTGTGGGATGATCAAAGTATAGCCTATTAGGGCATAAATTTGTGTATATCGTGACTTCGCGAGCCTCACACCCCGGTATGAGTCAAAAACGGGATTAGGACTGCAGGGAGTGCACACGTTTCTTTCTAGCTAGGAGTGGTGTCGGTGCTTAAACTGCCTGACATTTTACATATGTGGATGATGGATTCTGAGGCGCCTCGGATTTTTATAGGCCTTTAGTGGTCATACTATAGGTCCAAAGGGACCGGGAAGCGTGTGTTCTAGCATAACCAATCCACTGCTGATAGGCGGGGACCGACCCTGAATATCCAAGGGTTCACTGCGGGGGATCCTGAGGCATTTTCTAGAGTGTCTCAAATCGGAGAGGAGCTTTCCCCTAGCCTCGACTCATGATGGGAATCCAATTTCCAATACGACCTTGCGGTTTTGATTGTAGAACTAGTATGGCGACATAGTAGGATGGGGTACTATGCCGTTTATGATTGATACATTATGATTGAAATGTTTTTATTAAAACATATGCACACTAATACTAAATGCGTTTTATCGTATCAAGCATCTTTTGACCATTATAAGGTAAAACCCTATCCTCCGGTTTGCGTTGCATTGTGTGATGGGACTTGGGTCTTATAATGGTTTCATTTTTCTAAAAAGCATTGCGTTGTTTAATGTTTTACTTTATTTTAGGCACTGGCAATCCAATGGAGTAAACCCGTTCCGCGTTAGCGGCGTGGTCCTGTGATTAGCTTTATTATTAGATAGTTAAGTTAAGATTTCTCATACCAGTCCCATGAATGACCTGTAGTTTGTTTCACTGGCAAACTCGGGTGCCCTTATTTTCCACACAGGCAGTCAAGTAGCTATTTGCAGATATATTTATAGGATCCTGGTTTACAGCTGAAGCGGTATTCGGAAAGCCCTATATCCGTGTATTCCTTCCAGTTGTATATTTGTAATATTTTTCTGCTGTTATTTAAATGTAATTTAAAACTCTGATATTATTGTATTTCTTTGTGTAATAAGTATTCATACTCTATAATATTCTTGTACTCTGATGTAATTGTTGTAATCAGCAATAAAATGTTCTTCAGTTTGTGTTCTGATGTGTGTTGTTCTCAAAGCAATCCAGGCTCTCCTTTAGTGCAAAGTTTGGGTCGTTTTAGTTTGTATCAGAGCTTTGGTTTACAGAGCTCAAGAACAAGACACATTAGAATCGAACGAAAGAATTCATCAGAGATTGGATTAGTAATATCCAATGAGAATAACTCGTTAGAGATGGGATCAGGAGTGTCCTAGAACGAGTGTGAAGAGTATTATTTTCTTTAAAATGAAAACAAATTTAGTTTTGAAAATTTTATCTTAATATACGTATTTGAGTATATTATATTTTAATGTGGACAATCGAGTATATAAGGATTTTGAATATACGAGTAATTAACAGATATTCGAAGTTTTAATATACTGGATAGATATAGAATCACACTCTAGTCGCCCGGAGGTAATTCTGGTGATAGGTCGACCATCACCAGTATTTATGTTCGAGTCTCGAAGGTGGGATTTCTATATATTTCCATTGACTGGTATGAGAACCAAAACTTAGTTAGTACACATTCCTGTGATTTGCACTAAAAATATGATTTTTGACTATATATAAAAGTTATATCTATTTAAAAGTTGATCAACTAATCGATTGGTGGTTGTGATGTTTGATTATTAATTTAATAATTGAAACAAATAAATAAAAATTTAAAGTTAAGTTAGTTAATTAAATAACTCTTAGCTACGTTCCTTTTCGAGGACGAAAAGATTTTAAGTGGGGGCGATTGTAACGACCCGGAATTTTGGGGCCAATTTAAAATTTTTATTTTAGGAATTTTAATGGTTTTAATATTTAAAAATATTTATTTTAAATAAGAACGAATAAAAATTTACTTTAAAATGAATAAATTCAATTTAATTATAAAAGGAGTTTAAAACAGCGCTGCAGTTTGAAAATTTGAATTTGAACTTTGACCGACTGTACAAGATTCATTTTAAATCAGAATTGAACGAAACTAGAAATATTTAAATCTGTTCATCAATATCTTTCTAATGAATTCGAAAAACTAAAATTTCACTTTATAAATCAAAAGTTATGTCCAGTTTAAAATTTAGAAAAGTCGCTGTAGAATTTATATATATATTAATATAATATATTGGCCTTAAAAATAGCCATTTTGCAAACGACCTCGGTTTTCGACGAAACCACTTTTGTTGGAACCAGAATGTCAAATTATTGCTAGGTTTCAATTTTCATAATTTTTCGAATTAATATGTGAGCGTAGCAAAGGAAAACGTGTTTTGTCAGTTTCAGTAAAATTTAATCGACTTGAAAATGGCCATTTTTCAAACGGTCTCAGAATTCAACGAAATTAGTCTCGTTATAACCGTATCGTGAAAACATAACTAGAAATAATTTTTCTACAATTTTTAGAGGTAGTATGTAGCCCCGGTAATTTAAAATGTAAGTTTGAATTTAATAATTAAATTGATTTATAATTTAATTTAAAGAAAACCATATCGTAAACGCCGAACTGGGTTACGAAACATGTTCCATTGTGTCTGGGACGGGAGTTATTAGCTAGGGGCGACACTTGTTGGGTTCGATTCAGAGTTAGTATCAATGAACAAACATTTTCTTGAATCATAATAAACAAATAGTATAAAATACAGTATAAATACGGTGGAAATACACTAGCCCTAATTCAGAAAATACAGCCGTCGTATCCTTTTAAATCGATGGCCATGGCATTCCGATCTTCCTCCTCTTCTTTCTCCTCCGTTTCACAATGATTTTCAAAACTTCCAGTCACAAATCGAAGAGCTTCTGGAGCTCTCCAAGATGTACGGTCATGATCTTCACTGGTTCAACGAAGTGATGGGATTTCAGCCTCAAAGGGCGCAACTTGGGGGCGGATTTCTGGGCCGTTGGTGGGTCCGTGTTCGTCGCGCCTCCAGGCGCTGGAAGGCGGCGTTGAGGGCGGTCACGTGGTGGACTTCGATCGACGGACGGCGGTTCCATTTGCCGAGCGATGGCGGGTCTTCTTGGCCGATGTTGGGTTCGGTTTTTACAGAGAAGGAGAACGCAAGAAGGAGAAGGGTAAACGATGGATTAAAATATAATTAATTTAAAATAATTAATTAATTAGTTAATAAATGTTTAAAATGCCATATCTTATTCAGATCTTATCGAAACTGAACGATTTTCGAACCGTTGGAATCACAATGAAAAGTACTACGTCATGGACCAGACTAGAGCCAATTCTGAACTGATCAAATTTTGGCCAGAATTTCAGACTAGAACCAATCAGATTCAAACGAATGTGAGATTTCTAGTTTTATATTTAAAAATCAATTATTTATTTTATTGTGAAGTCAATATTTATTCAGTATGAAATTCATGTGATATTGTATTTCAATGTTGATAGTGCTGTGATTGTGATGAACAATTGATTGTGTTGGTGTGTTCATGTTTGAATTTAGTGTATACAATGAAACCATACCCCTATTGTATATATAGTATATATAATACTCATCTGTGTCAAAATGGGTGTATAAAATAAAAATTATATTTTTTTTATAATTTATAAAGATGTTCATGTTGGATTTAAATAAAAAGAATGACATATAAAAATATAGATTTTTGCCAAAATATGTCAATGGATTTGAAAACAATATTTTTGTCAAATTTGATTAATGAATAAAGAATCAACATTTTTGTCAAATTTGATTAATGAATAAAGAATCAACATTTTTGTCAAATTTGATTAATGAATAAAGAATCAACATTTTTGTCAAATATGATTAGTGAATAAAATCAACATTGTTTTTTTTGTCAAGAATGATTAGTGAATTAAAATAGCATTTTGTCAAAAGAATGTTTAGTGAAATAAAATAACATTTTTATATAAATGTTACAATAGAAATAAAAATATCATCTTTATAAATTGAGGTATTATAAATGAAATAACATCTTTTGTCAAAACATGATTTTTGAAATGAAATAACAATTTCTAGTGAATGTTACCTTGAAATGAAATATCATTTTCTTATAAATGTTACAGTGGGATAAAACAACATTTCCTCACAAATATACCTTAGAAATAAAAACAACATTTTTACTTTGAAATGTGTTATGCAAAATAAAAATGACATTTTGTTTACATTAGAAGTATTAAACAAAAATCCCGTTTTTGTTTACATTAGAAGTATTAAACAAAAATCCCATTTTGTTTACATTAGAAGTATTAAACAAAATCAACACTTTTGTCAATCAGATTATGTTAAACAAAAATGGAAAATTTTATTTGCAATATGTTATGCAAATCAAAATGACATTTTTGATTAGAAGTTTGTTATCAAACAAAAGAATATATTCTGTTAAACATTCTTTTTAAAACAAAATAATAGATTTTTAAGTACCATTCTTTCCAATAAAAAGAAATCATGTTTTATTGTCTTATGTGATAACATTAAAAAAGAAGAAGTTAAGAATGTATATTTTTATACATTAAAAAGAAGAAGCTAAGAATGTATATTTCTATACATTAAAAAAGAGAGAGTTGAAAATGTATATTTTTATACATTAAAAGAAGGAATTAGAAAATGTATATTTTTGGCACATTAAAGAGGATTATACAAAAGTGTCATATTTTTTAACATTGAAAAGATTATACAAAATTATCATATCTTGTACATTGAAAGATTAGACTAAATTATGCATTTTTGGTCAAAGGTAAAAGAATGACAAAAGTATTCATTTTTGTCAAATGTAAAGAATGAAATAAAAACATTTTTTTTATCATTTAAAAAGAGCAAAGTAAAATTACTCATTCTGTTAACATTAAAATGAATGAGACAAAACTGGCATTTTGTTTACATTGAAATGAATTAGAGTTAAACATAAAATTTTTGTTAGAAAGTAAAAGTACCTTTTGCTAGAAAATGAATATTAGAATAAAAAGTACATTTCTGGTAGAAAATGTAAATTAAAATAAAATCATTTTTGTCATATTACAAGAAATTTATTAGAAAGGATCATTCTTGCCATATTAAAAGGATGAAATAGAAATGATATTTTTGTCATATTAAAAGGATGAATTAGAAAGATACATTTTTGTCATTTTAAAAGAGGTGAAGTAAAATATTCATTTTGTCATTAAAACGAATGAGACCAAAAATATACTTTTTGGTCAATAATTAAGAGTTAAGATTTTATTGTCATTTGTTAATAATAAAAAGTATTGAAATAAAAGTTAAGATTTTTATTGTCGTTTGTACACAATAAAAAGAATTGAAATAAATGTCTGTGATGTTGTAATGTTTGATATGTTAAATATATGGTTAGTTTATTCAAATTGAATACTACACTTCCATCTACAAGTCATTCGACTTGTTTATGTGATTGGTTCGATAATTTTTACCCATCACCCAAGTGCACAAATAATTTATTACTTGATTATTGGATGAAACCTCACACGGGTGTTGGGATGATACTTGATCTACACTAGTCCCAATATTTAGTGTAGAATCCACTCTGGTTGATTAATTTGATGTTTGATAATTATTTATCATAATTGTTGATAACATGCTATATATATATGGTTGTTGATTGAGTCACGTTCCAATAAAGAATATTCTAGAAAAATAATATTTTAGAAAATATCTTAGAAAAAGAAACATTTTAGAAAAGAATATATTTTAAAAAAACATATTCATTGATATTAACTAGTTATTAACTAGAATAGATCATTAAATTTAGATTAAATGATTTTTTCCAATTTATTAATATCTAATTGAAGATTAAATTGAATAAATTGGATTTTGGGTTCGTCGTGAATAGTGTCTTCAATAACACTGTTCTTAAAACCCCGTATGAAAAGAATAAATCTTTTATTTCAGATTATTAAAGTTTCCAGTTATATTGAGTAATTGGAATAAGATGAAATGTGAGTTGGGTTTATTGTGAACGGTGTTTTTAAGTGACATTTGTTCTTTAACCCAACTGACAGTGAAAATAGGATTTGGGATTTATAAATCTTTTATTAAGATTTAATGAAGATTTTTTTATTTCCAAAGTAGAGTTTTCCAATTTAATATATTAAATTGGAATTGAATAGAATTCGAATTAATTATAACAGAGATAAATTTCTGTAAAAGAAAACCGATACTACATATGGAATTTAAAAGGCTTTGTCGTTATTCCATTTATATTATTGGTCAGATACAGAAATTTATAACTATTATATATTGATTTGATTTCTGTGAAGATTCCATGTTTTATGGAAGACGATTTTGGGTTTAACGTGAACGGTGTTTTAAATGACATTAGTTCTTTAACCCAGTTAAAGATAAGATTAATTTCTTAAATTTAATTAATCATTGAATAATGATTTGTGATATTTAAAACCAAATTGGTTTCTTAATAAATCTTTAAAAGTAAGATTTAAGAATAATTTAAAGAGTTTATCTTGGATAAAATAATGCATATATTTTATTAGAAGAATATTCTGAATTGGAATGAGGCGTTGTATGTGTTTTTATAGTACTTGATTTTTAATTATAAAATACGTGAGTTATTCGGGAAGATCGGGTTTAACCCATTCCGAATAGTTACTACGACGATGAAGAGTTGAAGATGAAGACGGTGATTGAAGAACGACAATCTTCACATGGAATGGATGTGTTGCTACAGGGACCCTTGATGGGAGTAGCTACTTTGAAGGGGCTTCAGTGGTGGCCGTTCGGACTACTATTGATTGTTCAGATTTAGTTTTCGCTCAGACCCAGAGCATAAGCTAGTAAATGGATGCGTGTCTGACATTGGATTTCATTCCAGGTGAATTAAATCGATTTATGTTAATGTATGTCTGTTTGGTGGTGGAGGATTTATCCTCTACTTAACACCCTGGTATATATTAATAGTGATTGATCGCATGGCGTGAATTGTCAATGTGGCACGCCAAGATGCAAATGGTCAAGTCTTTTGTTGGAAAGCAGGGCCTTGTTGGATGATCAAAGTATAGCCTATTACGGCATAACTTGGTGTATATCGTGACTTCGCGAGCCTCACACCCCGGTATGAGTCAAAAATGGGATTAGGACTGCAGGGAGTGCACACGTTTCTTTCTAGCTAGGAGTGGTGTCGGTGCTTAAACTAGCTGACATTTTACTTGTGTGGATGATGGATTCTGAGGCGCCTCGGATTTTTATAGGCCGTTAGTGGTCATACTATAGGTCCAAAGGGACCGGGAAGCGTGTGTTCAGGCATAACCAATCCACTGCCGATAGGCGGGGACCGACCCTGAAGTTCCAAGGGTTCACTGCGGGGGATCCTCGGGCATTTGCTAGAGTGTCTCGAATCGGAGAGGAGCTTGCCCCTAGCCTCGACTCATGATGGGAATCCAATTTCCAATACGACCTTGTGGTTTTGATTATAGAACTAGTTTGGCGACATAGTAGGATGGGGTACTATGCCGTCTATGATTGATACATTATGATTGAAATGTTTTTATTAAAACATATACACACTGTAATGACCCGCATTTGCAGAGGTATTACAATTAATTTATTTAATTATATAAATAGTGATATAGTGAATTAAATGATCGTGGAATTAAATAATGATGAATAATTAATTAAAATAATAAATTTAATAATATATTTAATTCCGAAATTTACCAGAATTGGCTGAAATGACGATATGGTGTGAACCGGATCATCTGTGACATTAAATTCAGTTTAGAATTGAATTTGAATAACGAATATATTATTTGAACGACAGTTTAAACGTATAATTATATTATAATTAAAATCGAGCTCGAAATGGCGCTGTAGTTCGTAAATTGGCGATTCGAACTTCAACTGAATGTGCAGGATTCGTTTTAAGCCGGATTTCTATGAAATAAGAAACGTTGGGAGCCGGTGGAGTATATCTTTCTAGTGGAAGAGAAAGGATATCGTCCTGTAGATTTTGATTTACGTCCAAATCAAATTTTAGAAAAGTCGCTATGGAATTCCTTTATATTTTATAAAGGAATTATTTATATTTAAAAAGGAATTTCAAAACAAATCGAATATCGGGTTGACCCAGATTTGAAATATCAAGTTATAAATCCCGGTAGAGCTATATGGTATTCCACTATGAATAATATACAATAATATAAATTTATTTATATTTAATTTAAATATATTTATATATTTAAATGGGTCATCCAAAGCTTTAAAAATTGCCAGTTTTGCAAACGAAGTCAGAATTCGACGAAACTAATTTTGTTGGATCCGCAATTTCAAATAGTTGGTAGATATCCAATTTCGTGATTTTTAGAGTCAGTGTGTGGCCATACAGATTTTTAGAGTGAAAAACAGTCAGTATTTCGACAGTTAAAATACGCCGTGTGAGCAAACGGAGTCGGAATTCGACGAAACTAGTTTCGTTGGGACCGTAATTTCGAACTGTAGCTGCATCTCCATTTTCGTGATTTTTGGGTATCGTAGGTGATCATGGTGATTTTTAGACAGCGTATACAAATAACGATTGAATTAAATCAAATATAAAAATAATAAAAGTTTCCTGTAAATATGCCTCAACATGTTCTAAACCTAATTTCTATTCCCTTAGAAAAAACCGCTGCCAGTTTTCTTTAATCCAGAAATCTGGATGAGCAAAATAATTGTAACAACCCGAAAATCTGGGCTAGTTTAAAATTTTTACTTTGGTAGTTTTAGCAAATTTTGAACATTTAAAATAGATTATTTTAAACAATATCGACGAGAAATTTATTTTGAATAGAATTAGAACGTATATATTATATACGTCGTCGTTAGAATATAAATAATTATATATATAATTATAAATAGAATTGAAAATGGCGCGGTAGTTCGATAATTCGATTTCGAACTTCAATTGAATGTACCATGTGCAAAACAATCCGGATTTTAGTGAAACCAAAAACATTAGGATCTAATTGATAATATCTTACCAACGAATCCGAAAAATCGAAATTTCATAGCGGGAATCAAAAGATATGTCCAGTTGAAAATTCTGAATAGTCGCTATGGAATTCAGGCCTTTAAAAATGGAAATTTTGTAAACGACCTCGGATTTCGACGAAACCACTTTTGTTTTGTCCGTGATGTTAAATTATTGCTAGGTTTCAAATTTCATAATTTTTTGAATCAATATGTGAGCGTGGCAAAGGAAAATGCGTTTGACCAGTTTCAGTTGATTTTAATCGACTGGAAAATGGCCATTTTTCCAACGGTCTCGGAATTCGACGAAACTAGTTTTGTTAGGACCGTATCGTCAATACGAAGCTAGAAAATATTTTTATGGAATTTTTAGAGGTTGTATGTGACCCCGGTAAACTGAAATACGCGTTCAAATCCAATATATAGAATTATATGCTGATTTTAACGGAAACTGATTATAACGATCGAATCAGCCTACGATACATATCCCATTGTGTTCGGAATGGGGGTAAAACGCTATGGACGACAGGCGGTGGGCCTCGTTTCGAGTTCGTATGTAAAAGTCAACTTTTTGAATTAAATAATTAATTAAAATAATAAAATAAACCCCCCTTTCCCTCTCTATATTCTTTCTGGCCCCCCCTTCTCGTTTTCATTTCGAATGAAAAAGAAAAAAAAATCGCGATTCCAAATTCCTGTCGCCCCCTCCGATTGGCCACCCCCGCCTCCTCCCTCCGCCTACGCTGATCACCACCGCCCTCCCTCTCCGACCCCCTCCTCTCATCCGCTGACGCCGCCCTCCCTCTTCTCTCCTCCTTATTAACCCCAAATCAAAACGAGACCCTAGCCGCTGATGCCGCCGCCACTTCCAGTCAAAGCCGCGCCTCCCCCGCAACCTACCGACTCCGGCGCCCCCTCAGTCCCATCTCCGAATGGTGAGTCTTTATTTAATTAGTTTTTGTATGTATAGTAATATAAATTCAGTTATTATATATAATATAAATAAAAGTTTAGATTTTTATAGGAAGGAAATATGGTCTTCATTATGAAATAGATATCATAAAGTTTAGATCTTTAGGAGGGAAAAGAAATGATCTTTATACATGAAAAGAATAGATTTTTATATGCAAAAAGTTTTGATTTTTTGTCTAGGTGAAGCGGCGATCAAAAGTACGAATTTTATAATGTGTTCATGAGGATAAAATTTTGATTTGTATATGAATAACATAATAAAAATATAATTTTTATTATAGGAGAAGCGAAATAAAAATTCAATCTTTATATTTGAAAAGGCGAAATCCTTATATTTGAAAAGGCGAAATCCTTATATTTGAAAAGGCGAAATCCTTATATTTGAAAAGGCGAAATCTTTATTATTGAAAAGGCGAAATCTTTATATGAAGAATAGCGTGATAAAAGTATAATATTTATTATATAAATAGCGATGTGAAAATAGAATTTTTATCTATATAGTATCATAGTAAAAATTCGATTTTTATATATAGAAGTAGCTATAAAAATTAGATTTTTATATATTGAATAGCGAAGTAAAAATTAGATTTTTCTATATTGAATAGAGAAGTAAAAATTTGATTTTTATATATTGAATAGTAAAGTAAAAATTCGATTTTTATATATGTAGTGGCTACGGGCAACGAAAGGGACAAAAAGGCGAGAACGACGAAGATTTCTATAAATGAAGTGTCGTGAAGTTGGATAGCTATCGGTGAGAATTTCTCACTCTTCAGTTTCTTTTTCTAGTTATATATATACTAGGATGCAGACGGTGTTTAGTAGCACCCGACACCCGTCATCGACAGACCATGGATGGCTTGTTTGTTAAATTGTTTGGTTGAGTAGTTGGTTAGTTTATTTGGTTTGAATTGAATTGTTGGGTGAAATGGAATGGATTTGATTGATGTGTGAATGGCGTGGGCCTTCACTAGACCGGGGATAAGGCTAGGCCTCGTCCTGTTTCTAGTATCGTGCCGTTATGCCGCCGAAATTTTCTAAAATATGTTAGAGAAATAAAAATATCATTTTATTGAATAAATGAACCTAATAAAATATTTATATAGTTAAAAATATTTTATCGTTAAAAATATAATTTTTAATGTGAAAGTGAATAAATAAATATTTATAAACAAATCAGCCGATTTTTTTATATACACTGATTTGACTGATATTGATTGGGTCGATAAATTTTACACATCGCCCAACTGCACAAACAAAAATATGTGTTTGTTGATTTGAAACCCCACACGGGTGTTGGGATGATATTTGGCGTACACTAATCCCAATTATTTAATTATTGTCGATCGATTGGTCGACAGACTGTGTAAGCGTCGATTATTTATATTTGATGCTTATGTAGTTGTGTGGTGCACCTTGGATGATGGTTGATTGTTTATCATAGCTATTATATACATGTGTTGTATGGAATCCATATAATTAACATTATATGGTGATTGATTGGGCCTCATTCCAATCGGAAAAATAATGAATATTATAAAAGAAAATTCATGTGTTGAATATAAAAATAGTCATGTGTTGATGATGTTCGTGAGTTGAAAATATTTAGGTGTTGAGTAAAATATTTTAATAATAAAATTCACATCTTTATCATATTTAAAATTAGAACTACTTTACGATGGAGTCTAATTAAAATCAAACGATAGATACCATAGTTTTATAAAATATTTTACATAACAAAAATAGTCGTGTGTTGAAAGAAATATAGATTCATGTGTTGAATAGAATAAATATTCATTTGTTGAATAGAATAAAGAAGTTTTTTGAAAAATATAAAGCCGTGTGGATTAGAGATGTGCTATTTTGACGTGAACGATATTTATATCGATTTTATTCGTTTTACAATGAATGTTGAAAAGTGATTTCAAAATCTAATATTTTGATATGAAATTCAAATTGAATTAGATAAAAATTCAAATTGAAATTTTATTGAATCAATTTGAAATGAATTCGAATTGAATAGAAAATGAATTCGATTCGAATTGAATAGAAAATGAATTCGACTCGAATTGAATAGAAAACGAATTAGAATTTGAATTGAATAGTAAACGAATTAGAATTTGAATTGAATAGAAAGTGAATTTGAATTCGAATTAAATTGAAATTGAATTAAAAACGAATCGAAATCATTTGGAATGAAATTTAAAACGAACTGAAATTGAATTGAAATCAATTTGAAACGAATTCGAATTGAATCAAATAGAAGGTAAATTCAAATTGAATTGAATTGAAACGAATTAGAATTTGAATTGAATTGAAACGAATTTGAATTCGAATTAAATAAAATTGAAATGAATTCGAGTTGAATTGAAATCAAATCGATTTGAAATTGAATATAGTGTTGAAATGGTTTTGAAAACGAATTTAAAACGATTTATAAAATACGTTTTAAAAAGGAAATCGACGAAATATATAGTATATATAATATATATATATATATATATATATTATATATAATGGCCTGAATAGAACACGCCGCGCCGCGGCAGTTCGTGAATTTCGACCATTGACTTCGAATTGACGTTGCGGGAGATCCGACCGTCGGATTCTCCTAAAACCGGAACCGTTGGGTTCGTATCGAAAAGAGCTTTCCAATGAATATTAGAAATTTGAAATTTAACGGTTGGATTTGGAATTATGTCGAAATCAAATTCGAAAAAGGTCGCTGTAAGTGCAGTTCGATGGCCATTGATGGAAATCGATTGTACGGGCCTTGATAAAATTATTAAAAATATCTATAATTTGTGTAAAATCATAAGAAATGATTTGGGAAAAATTGGGCTGAAAAATTCCGTATTTGAAAAGATAAAAATATATTTTTATCGAAATGAACTAGTTTTGAACTAGAATTAAAATCAATTTATTTTTGAAATAAATAAATTGAATTTGAAAGTGATTTTAAAAATAATCAATATTCCCAATACGTGGATTGGACTGGAGTTGAATCGAAATTATCTTCGGAATATTTCGATGTTGGATTTCGTGACTATACAGATATTGTTATGGGAATTTGAAAGATATATTTTATATCGTTATTTCCAATACGATATTTGTTGGTTTCAGAATTTGATATTGAATATAAGCCGGTATATTTTCTATTCAGAGCCTTGTATTTAATATCAAATGTGATTTGGGTTTGTCGTGAATCGTGTTTTAGAAGACATTGGTTCTTTAACCCAGTTAGAGACAGAATATTGATTTTTGAGAAGATTAAAACTAAGTGGAGTTTTAATGAATCTTTAATTAGATTAAAATGTGAATTGATAATTTAAATTATCAAATCTGAAAAGTGATCGAGAGTGGAGTATCACCAGTTTTGCTCCAAAGCGATAGTTAAATCTTTAATTAGATTTGAACGTGAAATTGTAATTAATTTTACCGATAACACTGTGGTGTTAGGAATGGAGTATCACAAGTTTTGCTCCATGGGATATATAGGTTGGGATTGGGAAATAAAATAAATAATTACTTCGGTGTGGTTCGCTAATCTCGACTAGTTTGGAAAACCATAAAATGATTTGAAATGATATCCAAAGGAAGATTATAGGATAAATTTAGAAGAATTTATCTTGGATAAAATTAATGGGAACATTTCCCTAAGAATGTGATTTTGTGAATAAAAGAATATTCTGAATTGGAATGAGGCGTTTGTTGTGTTTGTGTAACATTCGTTTATTATATACGTGGGTTATTCAGAAAGGCCAGGTTTATACCCATTCTGAATAACCGATTAGACGAGATGTCGAAGATGAAGATGGTGGTTGAAGACCGGAAGTCTTCACATCGTTTGGCTGATTACTGATGATCTCGATTGGGCTGTACACCCAGGATGTGGGAAACAGTTGGTGATCGTCCAGACGTACATGGAGATGGATGGATATGCGAGGAAAGTGCCTCCGGTTTCGTTCAGACCCAGAACGAACTTGTAAATGGATTGTGTGTCTGACATTGGATTTTATTCTGTGTTGATTGATCTCTATTAAATATACATCTGTTTGGCGGTAGAGAATTTATTCTCTTGCTTAACGCCCTTCTCCGAGACGTACGAGCTCAGAGGTTGTATGTCGATGGACATCAGTCGCATGGAGTGAATTGCCAGTGTGGCATGCGTAAGTGGCAATTGATCAAGGCTTCTGTTGAATAGCAAAGTCTTGTGGTTGATGATCAAAGCACGGCCTGTGTGGCGTAGCTTTGTGTATAGCGTGAATTCGCGAGCCTCACACCTCGGTATGAGTCAAAAACGGGATAGTGGCTGCAGGGAGAGCACGACGTTTCTTTCTAGCTAGGGTGGTGTCAGTAACCTACCAGCCCTGACATTTATGTACTTTTCACCTGTGTGGTTGTTGGAATGCGAGGCGCCTCGGATATAGGTCTGTAAGGACCGGGAAACGTGTGTTCAGAAATAATTAATCCTCAAAAGTAAGAGAGGACCGGCCCTGAAGATCCAAGGATCATAGTGGGGTCCTGGGACATTTGCTAAAGTGTCTCGAACGCGGAGAGGAGCTTGCCCCTTGCCTCGACTCATGACGGAAATCCAATTTCCAATACGTGTATTGCGGTTTTAATTGTAGAGCTAGTATGGCGACATGATATATGGTACCCATGCCGTCTATGATTTATATTTATGATTGAAATTGTTTTGACACTATACACTTATTATAGTATCAAATGATTTGTTTTAAACGTACCAAGCATGTTTGGCTATTATAAGGGAAAACCCTATCCTCCGGCTTGCGTTGCATTGTGTTGACTGTACTCATTCGTTGAGATTAGTCATGTGTTGAACGAAGTATTTTAACAATAAAATTTATATCTTTATCACTATAAAGTAAAGGTTCATGTGTTGACTGTACTCATCCGTTGAGCTTAGTCATGTGTTGAACGAAATATTTTAATGATAAAATCTACATCTTTATCATATATATAATTAGAAATCAACTGGAAAATAGATGAGATGAGTGGTCTCCTGGATATTAATCTGATGTTGGTTTCGACCTTCGGGGTTAATATTCAGGAAATCGTTCTCTCACTAAATTACGGTTGGAGTCTGATTCAATATCTAACGATAGATACCTTAATTTTTATAAAATATATTAAATAACAAAATAGTCACACGTTGACGGTACTCATTCGTTGAGATTAGTCGTGTGTTGACAAAGAGATAGAGTCTTGTATTGAAATAGAAATATTTTGAAATAGAAATATTTGAAATGAAATATTTGAAATAGAATATTTGAAAATAGAAATATATGAAGCCGTGTTGATTAGATTGACGCCATTTTGACGTGAACGACGTTTATATCGATTTTATTCATTTTGAAATGAATATTGAAAAACGATTTCGAAATGAATTGAATATAAAACGAATTTGATTTGATTTGAATATATAACTAATTTGATTCGAATAGAAAACCAATTTGAATTGAATCGAATAGAAAACCAATTTGAATTGAATCAAATAGAAAACCAATTTGAGTTGAATCGAATAGAAAACCAATTTGAATTGAATCGAATAGAAAACGACTTTGGAATTGAATTGAATTGAAAACGAATTCAATTTTGATTTGAATTGAAATGGAAGTTGAAATTGCTTTTGAAACGAATTTAAAACTATTTATATAATTCGTTTTAAATAGTAATCGATGAAATATATATTATACATATTATATATATAATATAATGGCCTGAATAGAACGCGCCGCGCCGCGGTAGTTCGTGAATTTCGACCATTTATTTCAAACGGATATTACGGGAGATCCGACCGTCGGATTCTCCTAAAACCGGAACCGTTGGGTTCGTATCGAAAAGAGCTTTCTAATGAATATTTGAAATTCAAAATCTAACGGTTGGATTTGGAGATACGTCCAAATCAATTTTGAAAAAGGTCGTTATAAGTGCAGTTCGATGGCCATTGATGGAAATCGACTGTACGGGCCTTAATAAAATTATTAAAAATAGTACCAATTTGTGTAAAATCAGAAGAAATGATTTGGGAAAATTTCGGATGAAAAACTCCATATTTGAAAAGAGAAAAATAGATTTTTATCGAAATGAACTAGATTGAACTAAAATTAAAACCTGGGTTTTTATTTTTAAATAAATAAATTGGATTTAAAAAGGGGTTTTAAATAATCAGAATTCCTAATATATTTGATTTGAGTTGAAGTAGAATTGATTTATGGGTTTATCGTGAACTGTGTTTTAAATAACACTAGTTCTTTAACCCGATAATAAATAGAATGTGATTTGGGTTTGCCGTGAACTGTGTTTTAAATAACACCTAGTTCTTTAACCCAGTAAAAGGAGTTTTAACGAATCTGCAATTAGATTGAAATGTGAATCTATAATCTAAATTATCAAATTTGAAATGAGCGAGAATGGAGTATCGCCAGTTTTGCTCCAAAGCGATAGTTCAATCTTTAATTAGATTTGAACGTGAAATGGTAATTAATTTTACCGATAACACCATAGTATTAGATATGGAGTATTACCAGTTTTGCTTCATGGGATGAATAGGTTGGGATTGGGAAATAAAATAAATAATTACTTCGTTGTGGTTTGCTAATCTCGACTAGTTTGGAAAACCATAATTTGGTTTGAAATGACATCCAAAGGAAGATTAAAGGATAAATTTTAAAGAATTTATCTTGGATAAAATTAATGGGAACTTTTCCCTGAGAATATGAATTGGAATGAGGCGTATGTTGTGTTGTGTAACATTTGTTTTTAATATACGCAGGTTGTTCGGAAAGGCCGGGTTTACACCCATTCTGAATAACCGATTCGATGATATGTCGAAGACGAAGATGGTGGTTGAAGACCGGAAGTCTTCACATCGTTTGGATAATTACTGAAGATCCTGATTGGGCTGTACACCCAAGAGGATGGAAATAGTTGGTGGTCGTCCAGACATACTTGGAGATGGATAGATATGCGAGGAAAGTGCCTCCGGTTTCGTTCAGACCCAGAACGGACTTGTAAATGGATTGTGTGTCTGACACTGGATTTTATTCTGTGTTGATTGATTTCTATTAAATATACATCTATTTGGCGGCAAAGAATTTATTCTTTTGCTTAACACCCTTCTCTGAGACGTACGAGCTTAGAGGTTGTATATCGATGGACATCAGTCGCATGGCATGAATTGCCTGTGTGGCACGCTAAGATGCGATGATCAAGGCTTCTGTTGAAAAGCAAAGTCTTGTGGTTGATGATCAAAGCACGACCTTTGTGGCGTAGCTTTGTGTATAACGTGAATTTGCGAGCCTCACACCTCGGTATGAGTCAAAAACAGGATACGGACCGCTGGGAGAGCACGACGTTTCTTTCTAGCTTTGGTGGTGTCAGTGACTTACCAGCCCTGACATTTATATACTTTTCACCTTTGTGGTTGTTGGAATGAGGCGCCTCGATTATAGGTCTGTAAGGACCGGGAAACGTGTGTTCAGGCATAATTAATCCTCTAACGTAAGTGAGGACCGGCCCAGCCGCATCCAGGGTTGCCCAGAGTGCGTAACCCTGAGGCATTTGCTAGAGTGTCTCGAACGCGGAGAGGAGCTTGCCCCTTGCCTCGACTCATAACGGAAATCCAATTTCCAATACGTGTATTGCGGTTTTAATTGTAGAACTAGTATGGCGACATGATATATGGTACCCATGCCGTCTATGATTTATATTTATGATTGAAATTGTTTTGACACTATACACTTATTATAGTGTCAAATGATTTGTTTTAAACGTACCAAGCATGTTTGGCTATTATAAGGGAAAACCCTATCCTCCGGCTTGCGTTGCATTGTGTGATGGGACCTGGGTCTTATAATAGCTTCATTTTTCGAAAAAGCATTGCGCTCTTTATTCTATGCACTGGTATTCTTGGGAGGAAACCTGTTCCGTGTTATACGGCGTGGTCCCTTGAATTACTCTCTTTTAAAGTAAAGCTTTAAATAACTATTTTAGTTCTCACACCAGTCACATGACTGACCTGGAGTTTATTGTTTTAACCTAAACTCTGGGTGCCCTCATTTTCCGCACGGGCAGCTAGTAGTTTTGGTTTTGTAGATTTATAGTCACAGGATCCTGGTTTACAGCTGGAATTATATCCGAAAAGCTCTGTATCCGTATATCACCTTCAGTTGTGCTTTGTAATATTTTCCGCTGCTATGTAATTTATTGTAATCTCTGATATTTGTCAAATGTAATTTATTCATTTATACTCTGTATATTCTTGTATCTGATGTAATTGTTGTAATAACAATGAAATGTTCTTCTGTTTGTGTTCTGATTTGTCTTGTCCTCACAGTAATTCGTTCTTCCTCATCTCTTCGGAGACCGGGGAAGTAACGGGTTACCACATTTGGTATCAGAGCTTTGGTTTACAGAGCTCGAGAACAAGGCACATTAGAACCATACGAAAGAATTCATCAGATATTGGATTAGTAATATCCAATTAGAATGACTCGTTAGAGATAGGATCAGTAGTATCCTAGAACGAGTTTGAAGAGTATATTTTTCCAATGAAAACGATTTGTTTTGAAAATTAAATCCAATTATACGTATTTGAATATTTATTTATATTGAATTTAGACAATCCAATATATAAAGATTTTGCATATACGCGTCATGAACGTATATTCGAAGTTTTAATATATTAGATAGATATAGAATCCCACTGTAGACGCACGGGCCTGATTCTGATGATTGACGCGTCATCATCAGTAATTATTTTCGTGTTTCGAAGGTGTGATATCTATATATTTCCATTAGACTGGTGTGAGAACCAAAACTTATATAGCTAGAATACATTGTTGTGAATTGACATCAAAAACATGATTTTCAGTATATATATCAAAATTATGAATTTGAAACTATAATCCACTAATTGATTGATGTTTGTGTTGCTTGTTTATTTGTTTGATAATTTTGAACCATTTAGCCTAATTGCATCACATATTGAATTATATTGAAAATTGGTTGCATTTGCTTGCATATACATATACTTACATTGAACAGGTCATAGCAAGGAGGCTAGAGCAGAGAATAAAATTTGTTTGCCAGACAAATAGGTACATGTTTACTAATAATTTACTGTTTTGTTTGGGTGATGATGATTTTACGAGCCTATTGGCTAGCCGCTTGGCTTTTTCTTTTTCTTTCTGAGATCAGAAGGCCTATATGGCAATTCGGGATTTTCCCGTGGCTCCCGGTGCAGGGGAGGTTATGGCGAAATTTTTCGAAAATTTAGGGTGTTAGCCAAATTTTTGAAAATTTGAAAATTCTCAGAAACTGAAAAGTTGGAGAATGGATGCCAGATCGAACGTAGAGTTGATTAATCAAACCACTTTCGACTTTGTTCCTTTTCGGGGACGAAAAGTTTTAAGTGGGGGAGATTGTAATAACCCGGAAATTCTGAACCAGTTTAAAAATTTTATTTTGGCAATTTTAGCGGATTTTGAACCTTTAAAAGGAATTATTTTAAATAATATTGACGAGAAATTCATTTTTGAATATAATTCGAAGGAATATATTATATACGTCGTCGTTAGTATATAAATAAATTTATATAAATTATAAATAGAATTGAAAATGGCGCGGTAGTTCGATAATTCGATTTCAAACTTCAATTGAATGTACCGGGTGCAAAACAATCCGGATTTTAGTGAAACCAAAAATAATGGGATCTATTTGATGAAATCTTTCCAACGAATCCGACAAATCGAAATTTCATAGCGGGGATCAAAAGAAATGTCCAGTTGAAAATTCTGAATAGTCGTTATGGAATTCAGGCCCTTAAAAATAGACATTTTGCAAACGACCTCGGATTTCGACGAAACCACTTTTGTTGGATCCGTGATGTCAAATTATTGTTAGGTTCCAATTTTCATAATTTTTCGAATCAATATGTGAGCGTGGCAAAGGAAAACGTGTTTGACCAGTTTCAGTTGATTTTGATCGACTGGAAAATGGTCATTTTTCAAACGGTCTAGGAATTCAATGAAATTAGTTTTGTTAGGACCGTATCGTAAATACGAAGTTAGAAAATATTTTTCGGGAATTTTTAGAGCCCGTATGTGGGCCCGGTAAGTTGAAATGTACGTTTAAAATTCAATATAATGATTTAAATGTAAATTTGACGAAAACTGATACAAACAGTCGAATTGGCCTGCGATACATATCCCATTGAGTTCGAAATGGGGGTAATTAGCTAGAGGCGACAGTCGTTGGGTTCGATTCGGGGTTCGGGAAAAAAGTCAACTCTAAGGAGAAAATAAATTAAATTTAAATTAAATTAAATATTAATAACCTTTTTCATTTACCCCCCCCCCCATTTTCTTTCTCCCCCAAAATTCAGTTATCGGAAATCGAATAAAAAAAAATGGCCGACGAGACCATCGTTCTTCCTTTCCCCTCGTCGCACCCCCCAAGTCGCCGCCTCCTCCTCTTGAGCCACCACTCCCCTTCTTCTTCCTCTCCAGCGACGCCCGAACCCCACCCAAACCCCCACGCGCTCGCACCCAGACCCGAACCCGCAAACCCCTGCCTCACCCACGACGCTCCTCCGCCAGAGAGCGCCACCGCGCGACAGCCCTTCCCCCCTTTTTTCGAGCACCGCACCCCCTCCAGCCTCTGACCCACCGCCTCGACGCCCTCCGACGCCCACCAGAGCCCAAGACACCACCGCCCGCTTTCAGCTCCTCCCTCGTCAGCAAGCCGCAGCCCCTCATCCACTGACGAGCGCGACAGACCCCCCCTTATTTCTGTAAGTCCATTCATTTATTTTACAGCCCTATTTATTTTTATTGGTTTAAAGAAATTGGTTTTTATTTTCAGTTTTACGTTTAGTGAATTTTGAATTGAAAATTTTAGATTTTGATTCAATCAAAAATATGATTTTTATATTTTTAAAGTAATAAAAATATGATCTTTATATTTTTAAAGTATTGAAAATATAATCTTTACTATATAAAAGATGTAAAAATATGATTTTTGTTTATGTAGAGAAGTAAAAATATAAATTTTACATGATAGGAATATTAAAAATAGCATCTTTATATGTGTAGAAAAATAAAGATAGATATATGAAAAGACGATATTTTTAAATATGAAAAGACGATATTTTTAAATACGAAAAGACAATATTTTTAAATATGAAAAGACGATATTTTGAGATGAGTAGTGAAGTAAAAATATGATTTTTACTTCGAGAAAAATATACTTTTTATATTATAGAAAGGCAAATCTATATTTTTGAAAAGGCGAAATCTTTTTATATAGTAGCGTAGTAAAAATTCGATTTTTATATATTGAATAGCGATGTCAAAATTCGTTTTTTTATATATATGAAGTGATTATAAAAATATGATTTTTAAATTGAAAGGGAACAAATAAAATGTGATTTTTATTTTAAAGACATCAAAATATAAAAATGTGTGATTTTTCATATATGTAGTGGCTACGGGCAACGAAGATGACGAAGATGCGATAACGACGAAGACTTCCATAAATGAAGAGTCGTGGTATTGGATAGCTTTCGGTGAGAATTTATCACCTTTCAATTTCTTTCTCTTATTATATATATATATACTAGGATGCAGACGGTGTTTAGTAGCACCCGACACCCGTCATCCACAGACCATGGATGGCTTGTTTGTTAAATTGTTTGGTTGTGTAGTTAGTTAGAATATTTTGTTTAAATTGAATTGTTTGATGAAATGAATGAATTGGATTGATGTGTGAATGGCGTGGGCCTTCACTAGACCGGGGATAAGGCTAGGCCTCGTCCCGTTTCTAGTATCGTGCCGTTATGCCGCCGAAATTTTCTAAAAAATGTTAGGAAAATAAAAATATCGTTTTATTTGATAAATGAACTGAATAAAAATTCATGTGTTAAAATAAAATATTTTATCATTAAAAATATAATTTTTAACATGGAAGTGAATAAAATAAAATATTCATTTACAAACCGGACGGTTAGTGTATGTACACCTATTTGAATGACATTGATTGGGACGATAAAATTTACACATCGCCCAACTGCACAAATAAAATATGTGTTTGATTGTTTGAAACCCCACACGGGTGTTGGGATGAAATTTGAAGTTCACTCATCCTGATTGATTGAATATGTCGATCGATTGATTGACAGACTGTTATAAGCGTTAGATATCTATATTTGATGCTTATACAGTGTAGTGCACTTTGGTTGATGGTTGATTATTTTTCAATGCTATTATATACATGTGTTGTATGGAAATCCATATAGTTAACGCTATATGGTAATTGATTGGGCCTCATTCCAATTTAGAAGATAAAGAATATTATAAAATAAAGGTTCATGTGTTGACTGTACTCATTCGTTGAGATTAGTCATGTGTTGAACGAAGTATTTTAACAATAAAATTTATATCTTTATCACTATAAAGTAAAGGTTCATGTGTTGACTGTACTCATCCATTGAGCTTAGTCATGTGTTGAACGAAATATTTTAATGATAAAATCTACATCTTTATCATATATAGAATTAGAAATCAACTGGAAAATAGATGAGATGAGTGGTCTCCTGGATATTAATCTGATGTTGGTTTCGGCCTTCGGGGTTAATATTCAGGAAATCGTTCTCTCACTAAATTACGGTTGGAGTCTGATTCAATATCAAACGATAGATACCTTAATTTTTATAAAATATATTAAATAACAAAATAGTCACACGTTGACGGTACTCATTCGTTGAGATTAGTCGTGTGTTGACAAAGAGATAGAGTCGTGTATTGAAATAGAAATATTTTGAAATAGAAATATTTGAAATGAAATATTTGAAATAGAATATTTGAAAATAGAAATATATGAAGCCGTGTTGATTAGATTGACGCCATTTTGACGTGAACGATGTTTATATCGATTTTATTCATTTTGAAATGAATATTGAAAAATGATTTCGAAATGAATTGAATATAAAACGAATTTGATTTGATTTGAATATATAACTAATTTGATTCGAATAGAAAACCAATTTGAATTGAATCGAATAGAAAATAAATTTGAGTTGAATCGAATAGAAAACCAATTTGAGTTGAATCGAATAGAAAGCCAATTTGAATTGAATCGAATAGAAAACGACTTTGGAATTGAATTGAATTGAAAACGAATTCAATTTTGATTTGAATTGAAATGGAAGTTGAAATTGCTTTTGAAACGAATTTAAAACTATTTATATAATTCGTTTTAAATAGTAATCGACGAAATATATATTATATATATTATATATATAATATAATGGCCTGAATAGAACGCGCCGCGCCGCGGCAGTTCGTGAATTTCGACCATTTATTTCAAACGGACATTACGGGAGATCCGACCGTCGGATTCTCCTAAAACTGGAACCGTTGGGTTCGTATCGAAAAGAGCTTTCTAACGAATATTTGAAATTCAAAATCTAACGGTTGGATTTGGAGATACGTCCAAATCAATTTTGAAAAAGGTCGCTATAAGTGCAGTTCGATGGCCATTGATGGAAATCGACTGTACGGGCCTTAATAAAATTATTAAAAATAGTAATAATTTGTGTAAAATCAGAAGAAATGATTTGGGAAAATTTGGGATGAAAAACTCCATATTTGAAAAGAGAAAAATAGATTTTTATCGAAATGAACTAGATTGAACTAAATTTAAAACCCGGGTTTTTATTTTTAAATAAATAAATTGGATTTAAAAAGGGGTTTTAAATAATCGGAATTCCTAATATATTTGATTTGAGTTGAACTAGAATTGATTTGTGGGTTTATCGTGAACTGTGTTTTAAATAACACTAGTTCTTTAACCTGATAATAAATAGAATGTGATTTGGGTTTGCCGTGAACTGTGTTTTAAATAACACCTAGTTCTTTAACCCAGTAAAAGGAGTTTTAACGAATCTGCAATTAGATTGAAATGTTAATTTATAATCTAAATTATAAAATTTAGAAATGAGCGAGAATCGAGTATCGCCAGTTTTGCTCCAAAGCGATAGTTAAATCTTTAATTAGATTTGAACGTGAAATGGTAATTAATTTTACTGATAACACCATAGTATTAGATATGGAGTATTACCAGTTTTGCTCCGTGGGATGAATAGGTTGGGATTGGGAAATAAAATAAATAATTACTTCGTTGTGGTTCGCTAATCTCGACTAGTTTGGAAAACCATATTTTGGTTTGAAATGACATCCAAAGGAAGATTAAAGGATAAATTTTAAAGAATTTATCTTGGATAAAATTAATGGGAACTTTTCCCTGAGAATATGAATTGGAATGAGGCGTATGTTGTGTTGTGTAACATTTGTTTTTAATATACGCGGGTTGTTCGGAAAGGCCGGGTTTACACCCATTCTGAATAACCGATTCGACGATATGTCGAAGACGAAGACGGTGGTTGAAGACCGGAAGTCTTCACATCGTTTGAATAATTACTGACGATCCTGATTGGGCTGTACACCCAAGAGGATGGAAATAGTTGGTGGTTGTCCAGACGTACTTGGAGATGGATGGATATGCGAGGAAAGTGCCTCCGGTTTCGTTCAGACCCAGAACGGACTTGCAAATGGATTGTGTGTCTGACACTGGATTTTATTATGTGTTGATTGATTTCTATTAAATATACATCTATTTAGCGGTGGAGAATTTATTCTTTTGCTTAACGCCCTTCTCTGAGACGTACGAGCTCAGAGGTTGTATATCGATGGACATCAGTCGCATGGCATGAATTGCCTGTGTGGCACGCTAAGATGCGATGATCAAGGCTTCTGTTGAAAAGCAAAGTCTTGTGGTTGATGATCAAAGCACGACCTTTGTGGCGTAGCTTTGTGTATAATGTGAATTCGCGAGCCTCACACCTCGGTATGAGTCAAAAACTTGATACGGACCGCTGGGAGAGCACGACGTTTCTTTCTAGCTTTGGTGGTGTCAGTGACTTACCAGCCCTGACATTTATATACTTTTCACCTTTGTGGTTGTTGGAATGAGGCGCCTCGATTATAGGTCTGTAAGGACCGGGAAACGTGTGTTCAGGCATAATTAATCCTCTAACGTAAGTGAGGACCGGCCCAGCCGCATCCAGGGTTGCCCAGAGTGCGTAACCCTGAGGCATTTGCTAGAGTGTCTCGAACGCGGAGAGGAGCTTGCCCCTTGCCTCGACTCATGACGGAAATCCAATTTCCAATACGTGTATTGCGGTTTTAATTGTAGAACTAGTATGGCGACATGATATATGGTACCCATGCCGTCTATGATTTATATTTATGATTGAAATTGTTTTGACACTATACACTTATTATAGTATCAAATGATTTGTTTTAAACGTACCAAGCATGTTTGGCTATTATAATGGAAAACCCTATCCTCCGGCTTGCGTTGCATTGTGTGATGGGACCTGGGTCTTATAATAGCTTCATTTTTCGAAAAAGCATTGTGCTGTTTATTCTATGCATTGGTATTCTTGGGAGGAAACCCGTTCCGTGTTATACGGCGTGGTCCCTTGAATTACTCTCTTTTAAAGTAAAGCTTTAAATAACTGTTTTAGTTCTCACACCAGTCACATGACTGACCTGGAGTTTATTGTTTTAACCTAAACTCTGGGTGCCCTCATTTTCCGCACGGGCAGCTAGTAGTTTTGGTTTTGCAAATTTATAGTCACAGGATCCTGGTTTACAGCTGGAATGATATCCGGAAAGCTCTGTATCCGTATATCACCTTCAATTGTGCTTTGTATTATTTTCCGCTGCTATGTAATTTATTGTAATCTCTGATATTTGTCAAATGTAATTTATTCATTTATACTCTGTATATTCTTGTATCTGATGTAATTGTTGTAATAACAATGAAATGTTCTTCTGTTTGTGTTCTGATTTTTCTTGTCCTCACAGTAATTCGTTCTTTCTCATCTCTTCGGAGACCGGGGAAGTAATGGGTCACCACACTAATCCCAATTATTTAATTATTGTCGATCGATTGGTCGACAGACTGTGTAAGCGTCGATTATTTATATTTGATGCTTATGTAGTTGTGTGGTGCGCCTTGGATGATGGTTGATTGTTTATCATAGCTATTATATACATGTGTTGTATGGAATCCATATAATTAACATTATATGGTGATTGATTGGGCCTCATTCCAATCGGAAAAATAATGAATATTATAAAAGAAAATTCATGTGTTGAATATAAAAATAGTCATGTGTTGATGATGTTCGTGAGTTGAAAATATTTAGGTGTTGAGTAAAATATTTTAATAATAAAATTCACATCTTTATCATATTTAAAATTAGAACTACTTTACGATGGAGTCTAATTAAAATCAAACGATAGATACCATAGTTTTATAAAATATTTTACATAACAAAAATAGTCGTGTGTTGAAAGAAATATAGATTCATGTGTTGAATAGAATAAATATTCATTTGTTGAATAGAATAAAGAAGTTTTTTGAAAAATATAAAGCCGTGTGGATTAGAGATGCGCTATTTTGACGTGAACGATATTTATATCGATTTTATTCGTTTTACAATGAATGTTGAAAAGTGATTTAAAAATCTAATATTTTGAAATGAAATGTAAATTGAATTAGATAAAAATTCAAATTGAAATTTTATTGAATCAATTTGAAATGAATTCGAATCGAATAGAAAATGAATTCGATTCGAATTGAATAGAAAATGAATTCGACTCGAATTGAATAGAAAACGAATTAGAATTTGAATTGAATAGAAAACGAATTAGAATTTGAATTGAATAGAAAGTGAATTTGAATTCGAATTAAATTGAAATTGAATTAAAAACGAATCGAAATCATTTTGAATGAAATTTAAAACGAACTGAAATTGAATTGAAATCAATTAGAAACGAATTCGAATTGAATCAAATAGAAGGTAAATTCAAATTGAATTGAATTGAAACGAATTAGAATTTGAATTGAATTGAAACGAATTTGAATTCGAATTAAATAAAATTGAAATGAATTCGAGTTGAATTGAAATCAAATCGATTTGAAATTGAATATAGTTTTGAAATGGTTTTGAAAACGAATTTAAAACGATTTATAAAATACGTTTTAAAAAGGAAATCGACAAAATATATAATATATATATATTATATATATATAATGGCTTGAATAGAACGCGCCGCGGCAGTTCGTGAATTTCGACCATTGACTTCGAATTGACGTTGCGGGAGATCCGACCGTCGGATTCTCCTAAAGCCGGAACCGTTGGGTTCGTATCGAAAAGAGCTTTCCAATGAATATTAGAAATTTGAAATCTAACGGTTGGATTTGGAATTATGTCCAAATCAAATTCGAAAAAGGTCGTTGTAAGTGCAGTTCGATGGCCGTTGATGGAAATGGAATGTACGGGCCTTGATAAAATTATTAAAAATATCTATAATTTGTGTAAAATCATAAGAAATGATTTGGGAAAAATTAGGCTGAAAAATTCCGTATTTGAAAAGATAAAAATATATTTTTATCGAAATGAACTAGTTTTGAACTAGAATTAAAATCAATTTATTTTTGAAATAAATAAATTGAATTTGAAAGTGATTTTAAAAATAATCAATATTCCCAATACGTGGATTGGACTGGAGTTGAATCGAAATTATCTTCGGAATATTTCGATGTTGGATTTCGTGACTATACAAATATTGTTATGGGAATTTGAAAGATATATTTTATATCGTTATTTCCAATTCGATATTTGTTGGTTTCAGAATTTGATATTGAATATAAGCCGGTATATTTTCTATTCAGAGCCTTGTATTTAATATCAAATATGATTTGGGTTTGTCGTGAATCGTGTTTTAGAAGACATTGGTTCTTTAACCCGGTTAGAGACAGAATATTGATTTTTGAGAAGATTAAAACTAAGTGGAGTTTTAATGAATCTTTAATTAGATTAAAATGTGAATTGATAATTTAAATTATCAAATCTGAAAAGTGATCGAGAGTGGAGTATCACCAGTTTTTCTCCAAAGCGATAGTTAAATCTTTAATTAGATTTAAACATGAAATGGTAATTAATTTTACCGATAACACCGTGGTGTTAGGAATGGAGTATCACCAGTTTTGCTCCATAGGATATATAGGTTGGGATTGGGAAATAAAATAAATAATTACTTCGGTGTGGTTCGCTAATCCCGAATAGTTTGGAAAACCATAAAATGGTTTGAAATGATATCCAAAGGAAGATTATAGGATAAATTTAGAAGAATTTATCTTGGATAAAATTAATGGGAACATTTCCCTAAGAATGTGATTATGTGAATAAAAGAATATTCTGAATTGGAATGAGGCGTTTGTTGTGTTTGTGTAACATTCGTTTATTATATACGTGGGTTATTCAGAAAGGCCGGGTTTATACCCATTCTGAATAACCGATTCGACGAGATGTCGAAGATGAAGACGGTGGTTGAAGACCAGAAGTCTTCACATCGTTTGGGTGATTACTGATGATCTTGATTGGGCTGTACACCACGGATGAGGGAAACAGTTGGTGATCGTCCAGACGTACTTGGAGATGGATGGATATGCGAGGAAAGTGCCTCCGGTTTCGTTCAGACCCAGAACGAACTTGTAAATGGATTGTGTGTCTGACATTGGATTTTATTCTGTGTTGATTGATCTCTATTAAATATACATCTGTTTGGCGGCAGAGAATTTATTCTCTTGCTTAACGCCCTTCTCTGATACGTACGAGCTCAGAGGTTGTATATCGATGGACATCAGTCGCATGGAGTGAATTGCCAGTGTGGCACGCGTAAGTGGCAATTGATCAGGGCTTCTATTGAAAAGCAAAGTCTTGTGGTTGATGATCAAAGCACGGCCTGTGTCGCGTAGCTTTGTGTGTAACGTGAATTCGCGAGCCTCACACCTCGGTATGAGTCAAAAACGGGAGACGGACCGCTGGGAGAGCACGACGTTTCTTTCTAGCTAGGGGGGTGTTAGTGACCTACCAGCCCTGACATTTATATACTTTTCACCTGTGTGGTTGTTGGAATGCGAGGCGCCTCGGATATAGGTCTGTAAGGACCGGGAAACGTGTGTTCAGGAATAATTAATCCTCAAAAGTAAGAGAGGACCGGCCCTGAAGATCCAAGGATCATAGTGGGGTCCTGGGACATTTGCTAGAGTGTCTCGAACGCGGAGAGGAGCTTGCCCCTTGCCTCGACTCATGACGAAAATCCAATTTCCAATACGTGTATTGCGGTTTTAATTGTAGAACTAGTATGGCGACATAGTAGATGGTAGCTATGCCGCCTATGATTGATATTTATGATTGAAATTGTTTTGACACTATACACCTAAAATAGTATCAAATAATGTGTTTTAAACGTATCAAGCATGCTTTGGCTGTTATAAGGGAAACCCTATCCTCCGGCTTGCGTTGCATTGTGTGATGGGACCTAGGTCTTATAACAGCTTCATTTTTCTTTATTTAGCATTGCGCTATTTGTTCCAGGCACTGGTATTCTTGGGAGGAAACTCGTTCCGTGTTATACGGCGTGGTCCCTTGATTTACCTAACTTTAAAACCAATATTAATAACTGTTTTAGTTCTCACACCAGTCACATGACTGACCTGGAGTTTATTGTTTTAACCTAAACTCTGGGTGCCCATATTTTCGACACGGGCAGCTAGTAGTTTTGGTTTTCCAGATTTATATTCACAGGGTCCTGATTTACAGCTGGAATGATATCCGGAAAGCTCTGTATCCGTGTATTAATTCCAGTTGTGTTTTATATTGTTTTTCCGCTGCTATGTAATTTATTGTAATCTCTGATATTTGTCGAATGTAATTTATTCATTTATACTCTGTATATTCTTGTATCTGATGGAATTGTTGTAATAACAATGAAATGTTCTATAGTATGCATTCTATTTTGTCTTGTCCTCAATTCTATCCGTGCTTTCCTTCACGGGGAAGTTCGGGTCTTCTCAATAAATCAAAAAGAATTCCAGAAAATTCCTAAAAATCAAAAGGGATGTGTGTTCGGATTCCTGGAGGGTGTAGCTTCCTCCCAGTATAAGTTTCATTGTGTTCGAAGTCCATTTGTGTGGTTCAGTTTGTCAATAGTAGTTCTAGGGTTCAACCTTATGTGTAAACGAAGGAGGAGTGGGTCGATTTGAGTTCATTTTCGGGACCGGGAGGTTGTTCTGCACCTTGTGTGCTGGTTTGGTGGATTTCTGCAACCATGAATGTCGCTCGAAACTAGAAGGGGCGAAATAGGGTACAGTCGACGCATTGATCATACAGGGTGCGAGCTGGTAGTTGGGGTATCTGTCGGCGATGGCTGAAGATGAGGAATCCAACGGTGGTGTGGGTGCCGGAGTTTGATGGCCGGAGAAGGGTGCGTTATCGGTCAAAGAAGACAGGAGTCGGATCTGAAGTAAACATCGGGGAAGATGGGTTTTCTTGGTAGCGGGTCGGTGTTGATGGAAATGTGGTGGCCTAGATTTGTTAAATGGAGATGGGTCAAATTCATGTATCAAGCCCAATAATACAGAAGAAGAAAAAAGTGGGGTTTGAGCTGAAGTGGAAATCGCGGGTCTGGACCATTGGATTAGCAGATGGGTCGGATTGTTAGGGTGAGGCCCGGGGTTTTATTTTAATTAATGTTTAAATTATTTATTTGGTACGTTAACTTGTATACGTCGTAACTTCGTCATACGATATCAGAATCAGATGAAACAAGATCCGATAGGATCGTATGGACGACGATACGAAATGAAACTGACTGGAAGTGGATTGCGGCTCATTTGAAATTATGGCGAAATAAACTGTTTGATTCAGATCAAACAACAACTTATCGTTCTTTAACGATGAACTGCCAAAGTGAGTAAATCTCACTAACTCTGAACAGTTTATAATTTCATGTTGTATTTTTAGAACTGTTAAATGTTGGTTGATTGACTGTGTGTTGACTGTTTGATTGAACTGCTAGTCAGTTAGTTGAATTTCTATATTGATTCTGTTTAACAGAATATATCATATGGAACTGAAAGTGATGTTGATTTTATTATGTAACATCTGTGGATGCAGGGAAACAGGTTGGAGGAATCCGACTGGATTCCTCAACATTTATTTTACTGTTTTTCATATATTGTGATATATGATGTGTTATATAATCTGTTATGGATTATGTGTGTTGGAATGATATTGATCCTTGTTATTCGATATGTTAAATATCATAAAAGACCCTGGGATGTAAAAAGAATTATTTCAATGTATATTGAAATAAAGGGATTTTATAAAATCAATAGATTTTATAAAAGGAAATATTTCGAAAGTAAATAAAAGGGGAAATGTTTATAAAACGAATAGAGTTTTATAAAAGGGAAAAATGTTGATAAAACGAATAGAATAGAATAAAGGAGTTAATCGAATATATAGTTTATTCGAATAGAAAGTAAAAGGAGTTAATCGAATATAGTTTATTCGAATAGTAAAAGGAGTTAATCGAATATATAGTTTATTCGAATAGAAAGTAAAAGGAGTCAATCGAATATAGTTTATTCGAATAGTAAAAGAGTTAATCGAATATATAGTTTATTCGAATAGAAAGTAAAAGGAGTTAATCAAATATATAGTTTATTCGAATAGAATAAAGGAGTTAATCGAATATAGTTTATTCAAATAGTAAAAGGAGTTAATCGAATATATAGTTTATTCGAATAGAAAGTAAAAGGAGTTAATCGAATATTTAGTTTATTCGAATAGAAAGTAAAAGGAGTTAATCGAATATAGTTTATTAGAATATAATAAAGGACTTAATCGAATATATAGTTTATTCGAATAGAATAAAGGAGTTAATCGAATGTAGTTTATTCAAATAGAATAAAGGAGTTAATCGAATATAGAATAAAGTAAAAGTAGTTAATCGAATATATAGTTTATTCAAATAGAATTAAAAGAGTTATCGTATATAGTTTATTCGATAGGAGGTAAGTGAATAGAGTTAGAGTTAAATCAAAAGAGTTAAGTGAATAGAATAAATTGAATAGAGTTATCGAATATACCTTATCGAAGGAAAGAATTATCGAATAGAAAAGATTTGAAAGATAGTTACGTAAGGAAGTTTGTTAAAGAATTAGAAGGGTGAACTTTGTCTATTTCAAGGTTAGAAACGTTATGCAGTCAAGGTCTGAGAGGTAGTATTACCCCAACTTGATTGACTTCATTTTTAACTAAGGAATGGTTAAGGTTCGATAGTAAAGGATGGTTAAGTGAATTTAGTAATTAAAGGAAATGGTTTGAGTTGGCATCGCGATGGTTTGTTTAAACATCTGTCTAAGTCCAATGAAGAAGCTTTTGAAATGTTTTCCAAATAAGAAACCGAAAATGTTTTCTAATAAAGAAAACAAGAAATGGAAATGTTTCCATTGTTAATAACGTATATTTTCCAAATTTAGAAAATAAGAAATATTGAATATAGGGAAACAGGAGATAAGTAAATTAATGAAATAAAGAGATAAATGTTGAATGATGTTTGATCGATAAAATTTCCATCTGGAAATAATATCGTTGTTTGCACACCTGTTTTTATTCGATAGTTAAATCATAGACTATCGAAGTTTTGACCATTTTAACGTTGTAAATATGGAGAGACCGGTTGGATTATTATCCAAAGAACCACTCTGTATTGGCATAAGCGTTGCGAATCATATATGACAAAGGAAATTGAAGATGGAGTTATGCAAGGGCTATCCTGTTTACAGAATAGTGCCTTCGGTTCATCCTGTTCCTGGATGACTTGTATGGACGGATGTCTGACAGAGTATTTCCAGACGATCACGTATATTGATTTCTCCAACCGTACCAAGAGTGGAAGCGGAGAATGGAACTTCTTTTAGCTAAAACATAATGTATGGTTGAGGACGTCAATATGTGATTTGATGGATTTGATGATGTGGCATTCAAAGTGAATCTGGTGTGATGATAAAGCGTAGCTTCTAGCCTCACATCCGGTAAATGACAGAAATCAGGTAGGCAGCATGGCTATGTAGGTCGCACCTATTTGGGTACATAATCACCTGATCTAGAGTTTCATTTATTTCTAAAAATCTATTGTCGATACTATCCCATTCGAGAAACGGTTGCTGATCCCAACCGTTGGTGATATACATTCGATACACTCAAGCGAAATGAATGGTCGGTCATGTTTGGCCGGGTTGCAAGATGTTTTTGTTGAACCCAGTGTATTCCTTTCTATAGGTACACTAGCGAAAGGTGGTTCCATAACTGGTCATAGTTGGAAACCCATTACCTAATATGTGCTTGTGGTTTTGATTGTATACTAGATATGTAGAACGTGAGATGAAAGCGTTTCTGCTAGATGATTAATATATTGTGGTTGATAGACATTATTATAATATCAAAAGGTTTTTGATATAAAGATATTTGGATTCTCATAAGGGAAAAACCCGTTCAGTTATACGGCGTGGTCTTATGAGATATCGATTACCTGCTTGAACTGTTTTAAACTGTTTTACTCATACCAGTCCCATGACTGACCCGGAGTTTATTTGTTTGTTTCCCTAAACTCTTGGGTGCTTAAATTTGTACGGGAAGTCAAGTAGTCGGGATTTATAGATATACTGGATGAGCTGGAGCAGGAGGCTTCAGGATCATATAGCTATAGTTTATTTCCGCTGTGTTGTAAGTGTTGTACTTTGATAATGATGTACATTCAAGTACAGATGTATACTTCAAATTATGTTATATATATTATTTGTTATTTGATCAGCTGTGAGGTTCGTGTTACTCTGATGTTGTGTTCTTCTTCTTCTTCTATTCTAAGTTTCTATCTTATCTTCCCTCACCCTCTAATTTCTTTCATTAATGACCGGTATTTTTCGATATTTGGTTAGTCATCAGTGAGTTTATGGTGATAACCAAAGTCGTCAAAAACCCAGGTCATTACAGTTGGTATCAGAGCTTAAGTTAAGTTTTACCTTGGCTTTGTGGCGTGACTCAGTAGAGATAGGGTTAGTAATACCCCTAGATTGAGTTGAGTGTATATATACGAGTGAACGTATTTGTTATTGATATAAAAATTGTTTTATATTGTGGAGATTTATTGGTTGAGTTGTTTATGAGTTCTGGTCGATCAGTTTGATCCACTGTATCGGTAGGAGTTGATAAACACTTGAATACGATGAACCGTCATGGTATGTTTTGAAAAGAGGGTAAATGGAATAATTTTACCCAAATTATATTTTGATATAAAGGATTTATATTGAAATTTTTTTAGTATAATGGATATATGGGTTGTTATTATAATCGAGTAAGATTATAAATTAAATGGTTATGTAAATAACCAATCAGAATTCATATAAGTGAAATACGTGAAATCAGATGAGTTGAATCTGAAATTTTAAACTAGAAATTGAGTTAAAACTCTGGAGAATTGGATAAGTGTTTGTAAATGGATTTGGATTAAAATAAGGAAAATTTAAGATCCTGGGAGATTTTAAATTGTTTTACAAGCAGTGTGAATTATATTTTGAAATGAATTTCAAAGTGGAAATGTTTAGAAATGGTTTTATAGTATTGAACTCACTTCGATCGCTGGAAAATAGATTCTGATGATGACAGCTGCATCATCAGTATTCATTTTCGAGTTGTAAGTGACGAATTACTACCAGAGATACTGTTTTGAATTTGTTTTGGGAAAGACAAGTTGTGTTGAATTTCTAAATGGGATTTATAATAAAGAAATTGAATATAGAAATTCAAAGGGAGTTTGAATATATGAAATTCAATGGAATTGAATAGAAATTGAATATAGAAATTCAAAGGGAGTTTGAATATATGAAATTCAATGGAATTGAATAGAAATTGAATATAGAAATTCAAAGGGAGTTTGAATATATGAAATTCAATGGAAGTGATATAGAATATGAATATAGAAATTCAAATGGGGGGTTGAATATAGAAATTCAAAAGGAATTCAAATATAGGATTTGAATATCGAAAGTGAAATGGAATTTGAATATAGAAGTTCAAAGGGAGTTTGTGACGAAAAGGAACTTCGCTCGATCCGAATCAGTCGCTAAACTGATCTAGACCGTTCGAAACGCCTGATCGTTTTGAGAACACGACAAAATAGAACGCAGAAGGAAGAACATTTCATTGTACATTACAACAATCCATCAGATTACAAGAATATACAGAGTATAAATGAATATTACACAGAAATATCAGAGATTTAAATTACATTTAAATACATAGCAGCGGAAAATAATACAATACACAACTAGAAGAGATATACGGATACAAAGCTTTTTGGATATCGTTCCAGCTGTAAACCAGGATCCTGTGAATATAAATCTGCAAAACCAAAACTACTAGCTGCCCGTGTCAAAATAAGGGGCACCCAGAGTTTAGGTTAAAACAATAAACTCTAGGTCAGTCATGTGACTGGTGTGTGTAAAGACCAGCAACTTCCCCGTAAAGGAAAGCGTCGGATAGTTCGAGAACAAGTCACAACTGAACACATACAGAAGAACATTTCACTGTATATTACAACAATGCATCAGATTACAAGAATATACAGAGTATTAATGAATAAATATTACACAGAAATATCAGAGATTTAAATTACATTTAAATACATAGCAGCGGAAAAATAATACAATACACAACTAGAAGTAGATATACGGATACAAAGCTTTCCGGATATCGTTCCAGCTGTAAACCAGGATCCTGTGAATATAAATCTGCAAAACCAAAACTACTAGCTGCCCGTGTCAAAATAAGGGCACCCAGAGTTTAGGTTAAAACAATAAACTCCAGGTCAGTCATGTGACTGGTGTGAGAACTAAAACAGTTATTAATTCTTTATTCTAAAGTTGGGTAAATCAAGGGACCACGCCGTATAACACGGAACGGGTTTCCTCCCAAGAATACCAGTGCATAAAACAAACAGCGCAATGCTAAATAAAGAAAAATGAAGCTGTTATAAGACCCAGGTCCTATCACACAATGCAACGCAAGCCGGGGGATAGGGTTTTCCCTTATAACAGCCAAAGAATGCTTGATACGTTTAAAAACAAATCATTTGATACTATTATAAGTGCATAGTGTATAAAACAACTTCAAATCATAAGTATCAATCATAGGCGGCATGGGTACCATATATCATGTCGCCATACTAGTTCTACAATTAAAACCGCAATTGTCACGTATTTGGAAATTGGATTTCCATCTATGAACCGAGGCAAAAGATAGTCCTCGACCGATTCGAGACGCTCTAGCCCGTGTCTCAGGCAAGCGCGCAGGCAAGCCTTGGATCCTCAAGGCCGGTCCACCGATGTGGATTATTATGCCTGAACACTATGTCTCCCTACCCTATGGGGTGTAAGTCTGGTCCGTCAGCCTACCAGAATGCATTCGGCCGAAACCGATATAACCGAGGCGCCTCGCAACAGCAACAACCACATAAGTCAAACTCGTCAGGGCGTGTAAAACCACTGACGCCACTTCTAGCTAGAAAGAAACGCATGCCCTCCCTGACGTCCGTCTCCCGTTTTTGGTTCATACCGGGTGTGAAACTCGCGAAGCAAACGTTACACAAAGCTACGCCACAAAGGCCGTGCTTTGATCATCATCACAAGACTTTGCTTTTCAACAGAAGCCTCGATCAATTGCCACTTAGGCATGCCACACAGGCAATTCACTCCATGCGTTTGATATCCATCAATATATAACCCCTGAGCTCGTACGTCCTAGAGAAGGGCGTTAAGCAAGAGAATAAATTCTCTGCCGCCAAACAGATATATATTTAATAGAAATCAATCACACGGACTAAAATCCAATGTCAGACACACAGTCCATTTACAAGTCCGTTCTGGGGCTGAACGAAACCGGAGGCACATAGTACCCCGCATATCCATCGATCTCCAAGTACGTCTGGACGATCACCAACTGTTTCCATCTTCTTGGGTGTACAGCCCAATCAAGATCATCAGTTATCACCCAAACGACGTGAAGACCTCCGGTCTTCGACCATCGTCTTCATCTTCGACTTATCGTCGTATCAGTTATTCAGAATGGTATAAACCCGGACTTTCCGAATAACTCGCGTATATTTTAAATAAGTGTTACACAAACACAACATACGCCACATTCCAATTCATTAGTCACTAACCGTAAATTAATCAAGAGAATAATTCCCCAAATATTAACCCCGAAGGCCGAAACCAACATCAGATCAATATCCAGAAGACCATTCTGCTTGGCTAACCGACAGTTAGTTTCTAAATTTCACGTTCATAGGGAAAGGTTCCCATAAATTTTATCAAAGATAAATTCCTTGAATTTATTCTTTAATCTACTTTTGAATATCAATTCAAACTAATCGGGATTAGCGAACCTTACCGAAGTAATCATTTGTTTTAATTTCCCAATCCCAACCTATTCATCCCATGAAGTAAAACTGGTTATACTTCATATCTAACACCACGGTGTTATCGGTAAATTCAATTACCATTTCACGTTCAAATCTAATTAAAGATTTAACTATCGCCTGGAGCAAAACTGGTGATACTCCATTTTGATTATTTCAATCTAATTAAAGATTCATTAAAACTCCACTTAGTTTTAATCTGTGACTGGGTTAAAGAATCCGTGTCATTTAAAACACGGTTCACGATAAACCCAAAATCACATTACATTTCAATCAGTCCCTAATTGTAAATTAGCAAGTGAGCAATTCCCTAAGTATGAATCCCGAAGGCCGAAACCAACATCAGATCAATACCTCGGAAACTATTCAACTTAACTAATCTCCAGTTAGTTTCTGATTTTCTTAACTCCTTTAGGTCTAAGAACTGTATTATTGAAGATACCGTTCACGACAACCCAAAATCACATTTCACCAATGATCGGGTTAAAGAACGAGTGTTATTTAAAACACTGTCCACGATAAACCCAAAAATCAATATCGATTCAATTCCAATTAAATATTATTTAATTGGTACACTTCATTAAATCTAAATAAAAAGATTTAATCTTTTCTCAACTGAGTTCAAGAACAGTGTTAGTGAAGACACCATTCACGACAAACCCAAATCACATTTGATATTAAATACAAGGCTCTGAATAGAAAATATCCCGGCTTATATTCAATATCAAATTCTACGATTAACAAATGTCGCATTGGAAATAACGATATAAATACATATATATCTTTCAAATTTCCATAACAACACCTGTATAATCACGAATTTCAACATCGAAATATTCCGAAGACAATTTCGATTCAAATCCATTCCAATGCAATCATTGGAAATTTTGGTTATTTTTAAAACCCTTTTCGAATTCAATTTATTTATTTAAAAATAAATAGAATTATAATTCTAGTTCAAAACTAGTTCATTTCGATAAAAATCTATTTTTATCTTTTCAAATAGGGAGTTTTTCATCCCAATTCTTCACAAATCATTTCTTATGATTTTACGCAAATTATTACTATTTTTAACAATTTTATCAAGGCACGTACAGTCGATTTCCATCAATGGCCATCGAACTGCACTTACAACGACCTTTTTCAAATTTGATTTGGACGTAACTCCAAATCCAACCGTTAGATTTTGAATTTCTAATATTCGTTAGAAAGCTCTTTTCGATACGAACCCAACGGTTCCGGTTTTAGGAGAATCCGACGGTCGGATCTCCCGTAATGTCCGTTTGAAATAAATGGTCGAAATTCACGAACTGCTGCGGCGCGGCGCGTTCTATTCTGGCCATTATATTATATATATAATATGTATAATATATATTTCGTCGATTCCTATTTAAAACGAATTATATAAATAGTTTCAAAATCGTTTCAAAAGCAATTTCAACTTTCTTTTCAATTCAAATCAAAATTGAATTCTTCTTTATAAATTCGTTTTAAAATTCATTTCTATTCAATTCAAATTTCAATTCAATTTGAATTCATTTCAATTCGCTTTCAATTCAATTCATTTCGAAATCGTTTTCAATTCAATTCATTTCGAAATCGTTTTCAATTCAATTCATTTCGAAATCGTTTTCAATTTAATTCATTTCAAAATCGTTTTCAATTTAATTCATTTCGAAATCGTTTTCAATTTAATTCGTTTCGAAATCGTTTTCAATTCAATTCATTTCGAAATCGTTTTCAATTCAATTCATTTCGAAATCGTTTTCAATTTAATTCATTTCGAAATCGTTTAAAATCGATATAAATATCGTTCACGTCAAAATGGCGTCAATCTAATCAACACGGCTTCATAAATTTCTATTTTCAAATATTCTATTTCTAATATTTCTTTTTCAAAATAGTTGTTATTATCAAAATATTTCATTCAACACATGACCAATCTCAATGGATGAGTACTGTCAACACATGAACTTTTATTTCATATTGATAAAGATGTAAACTTTATTATTAAAATATTTCGTTCAACACATGACCAATCTCAATGGATGAAACTGTCAACACATGAACTTTTATTTCATATTGATAAAGATGTAAACTTTATTATTAAAATATTTCGTTCAACACATGACCAATCTCAATGGATGAAACTGTCAACACATGAACTTTTATTTTATAATATTCTTTATTTTTCAAATTGGAATGAGGCCCAATCAATTACCATATAAAGTTAATTATATGGATTTTCATACATTACACACATGTATATAATAGCATTGAAAAATAATCAACCATCAACCAAAGTGCACTACACTGTATAAGCATCAAATATAGATATTCAACGCTTATAACAGCCTGTCAATCAATCGATCGACATATTTAATCAATCAGGATGAGTGAACTTCAAATTTCATCCTAACACCCATGTGGGGTTTCAAACAATCAAACACAGATTTTATTTGTGCAGTTGGGCGATGTGTAAAATTTATCGACCCAATCAATGTCCTTCAAATAGGTGTACATAAACAAACCGTCCGGTTTATAAATGAATATTTTATTTTATTCACTTCACGTTAAAAATTATATTTTTAACGATAAAACATTTTATTTCAACCTATGAATTTCTATTCAATTCATTTCTATTCAATAAAATGATATTTTTATTTTTCTAACATATTTTAGAAAACTTCGGCGGCATAACGGCACGATACTAGAAACGGGACAAGGCCTAGCCTTATCCCCGGTCTAGTGAAGGCCCACGCCATTCACACATCATCAAATCAATTCATTTCACCAAACAATTTCCATTCAATCATATATTCTAACTAACTACTCAACCAAACAATTTAACAAACAAGCCATCCATGGTCTGTGGATGACGGGTGTCGGGTGCTACTAAGCACCGTCTGCATCCTAGTATATAAATATAACTAGAAAATTAAATTGAAAGGTGAGAAGTTCTCACATATAGCTATCCTAGCTCCTTGGCACTTCATTGATAGAAATCTTCATCGTCATCGCATCTTCGTCATCTTCGTTGCTCGTAATCACTACATATATAAAAACCGAATTTTTACTTCGCTATTCCATATATAAAAATCGAATTTTTATTTCGCTATTCAATATATAAAAATCGAATTTTTAGTTCGCTATTCAATATATAAAAATCGAATTTTTATTTCGCTATTCAATATATAAAAATCGAATTTTTACTTCGCTTTTCAATATATAAAAATCACATTTTTAATACGAAGTTCAATATATAAAAATCATATTTTTAATTCGAAGTTCAATATATAAAAATCATATTTTTAATTATTTAAAAAAACAATTCTTTTTCTTTTATAAAAATCAAATCTTTTTCTTTTTAAAAATCAAATCTTTTTCTTTTTAAAAATCAAATCTTTTTCTTTTTAAAAATCAAATCTTTTTCTTTTTCTTTTATATAAAAATCAGTTTTTCTGAATTGAAAATAAAATAAAGTAAAGAAAAAAAAAACTCACTGCATCGAAGAAAGGGGGCATCGATGCCGGCGGCAGGAGGAGGCGGAGGGTTGGGGCGGCCTTCAGTTCGTCGGAGGGGTGATCGTCGGAGGACCAGGTGGCGCCAGGGGAGGTTGCAGCATCGGCAGTTGGGCGATGTAGGGGTTGACGCGACCGATGAATGGAGGAGAAGATGTCGATCTGAGGGCGGGGTTGCGAGGCCGGTCTGTGAGGGAGGGTAGCGACGGAGGTGAAGGCGTCGATCGGTGGTGGGCGGCTTCGAGATCGACGGGGCGAATCGATTTTCCCTTTTTTTCTTCTTTTTTTTCTTTCTCTGTGGAAATGATGAATCGGGGGGGGGGGGGCAGAACAGATAAAGGAGAAGAAGAATTATTTTATATTTTTTTATTATTTAATTATTAAAAAGTTGACTTTCACCTACGACCTCTAAACGAGGTCCACCGCCTGTCGCCCATAGCGTTTCACCCCCATTCCGAACACAATGGGATATGTACCACAAGCTGAATCGACCGTTTCGATCAGTTTCCGTTGCATTTACATTTAAATCATTATATTAAATTTTAAACGTACATTTCAATTTACCGGGGTCACATACTAACTAGAAAAATTCCAGAAAAATATTTCCTAGCTTCGTATTGACGATACGGTCCTAACAAAACTAGTTTCGTCGAATTCCGAGACCGTATGAAAAATGGCCATTTTCCAGTCGATTAAAATCAATTGAAATTGGTCAAACGCGTTTTCCTTTGCCACGCTCACATATTGGTTCGAAAAATTACGAAATTTGGAATCTAGCAATAACTTAACATCCCGGACCCAACAAAACTGGTTTCGTCGAAATCCGAGGTCGTTTGCAAAATGTCCATTTTTAAGGGCCTGAATTCCATAGCGACTATTCAGAATTTTCAACTGGACATATCTTTTGATTCCCGCTATGAAATTCAGATTTTTCGGATTCGTTAGAAAGATATTATTAATTAGATCCCAATGTTTTTGGTTTCACTAAAATCCGGATTGTTCTGCACCCGGTACATTCAATTGAAGTTTGAAATCGAATTATCGAACTACCTCGCCATTTTCAATTCTATTTATAATTATATATAATTATTTATATTCTAACGACGACGCGTATAAATATATACGTTCGAATTATATTCAAAGTAAATTTCTCGTCAATATTATTTAAAATAATCTATTTTAAATATTCAAAATTCGCTAAAATGGCCAAAATAAAAATTTTAAACTGGCCCAGATTTTCCGGGTTATTACAATCTCCCCCACTTAAAACTTTTCGTCCCCGAAAAGGAACAAAGTCGAAAGTGGTTTGATTAATCAACTCTACGCTCGATCTGACTTCCATTCTCCAACTCTTTAGTTTTTGAGAATTTCCAAAAATTTCAAAAATTTGGCTAACACCCTAAATTTTTGAAAAATTTCACCATAACCTCCCCTGCAATGGGAGCATCGGGAATTTCAAATAGCTTCCCCGGTCCTTCAGATCTCAAAAAGAAAAAGAAAAAGCCAAGCGGCTAGCCAATAGGCTCACAAAATCATCATCACCCAAACAAAACAGGAAATTATGTAGTAAACATGTACCTATTTGTCGGGCAAACAAATTTTATTCTCTGGCTCTAGCCTCCTTGCTATGACCTGTTCAATATAAGTATATGTATATGCAAGCAAATGCGGCCAATTTTCGATACAGTCAATATTTGGTTCAATTAGGCTAAATGGCTCAAAATTATCAAACAAATAAACAAACAACACAAACATCAATCAATTAGTGAATTTAACATTTCAAATTCATAATTTTGATACATATACAAAAATCATGTTTTTGATGCCAATTCACAACAATGAGCCCTATCTAATTTTGGTTCTCACACCAGCCTAATGGAAATATATAGATATCACACCTTCGTCACTCGAAAATAAATACTGGTAACGCTGCAGCATTATCAGAATCATCTCCGGGCAACTAGAATGTGATTCTATATCTACCCAATATATTAAAACTTTGAATACACGCGGATCAGACGTATACGCAAAACCTATATATACTGGATTGTCCAACTCAATATAAATAGATAATCAAATACGAATAATTGATTTAAATTTTCAACACAAAATTTGTTTTCACGTTAAAAATATACTCTTCACACTCGTTCTAGGATACTACTGATCCTATCTCTAACGAGTCATCCTCATTGGATATTACTAATCCAATATCTGATGAATTCTTTCGTATGGTTCTAATGTGTCTTGTTCTCTAAGCTTTGTAAACCAAAGCTCTGATACCACGTGTAAAGACCCGCAACTTCCCCGTAAAGGAAAGCGTCGGATAGTTCGAGAACAAGTCACAACTGAACGCATACAGAAGAACATTTCACTGTATATTACAACAATGCATCAGATTACAAGAATATACAGAGTATTAATGAATAAATATTACACAGAAATATCAGAGATTTAAATTACATTTAAATACATAGCAGCGGAAAAATAATACAATACACAACTAGAAGTAGATATACGGATACAAAGCTTTCCGGATATCGTTCCAGCTGTAAACCAGGATCCTGTGAATATAAATCTGCAAAACCAAAACTACTAGCTGCCCGTGTCAAAATAAGGGCACCCAGAGTTTAGGTTAAAACAATAAACTCCAGGTCAGTCATGTGACTGGTGTGAGAACTAAAACAGTTATTAATTCTTTATTCTAAAGTTGGGTAAATCAAGGGACCACGCCGTATAACACGGAACGGGTTTCCTCCCAAGAATACCAGTGCATAAAACAAACAGCGCAATGCTAAATAAAGAAAAATGAAGCTGTTATAAGACCCAGGTCCTATCACACAATGCAACGCAAGCCGGGGGATAGGGTTTTCCCTTATAACAGCCAAAGAATGCTTGATACGTTTAAAAACAAATCATTTGATACTATTATAAGTGCATAGTGTATAAAACAACTTCAAATCATAAGTATCAATCATAGGCGGCATGGGTACCATATATCATGTCGCCATACTAGTTCTACAATTAGAACCGCAATTGTCACGTATTTGGAAATTGGATTTCCATCTATGAACCGAGGCAAAAGATAGTCCTCGACCGATTCGAGACGCTCTAGCCCGTGTCTCAGGCAAGCGCGCAGGCAAACCTTGGATCCTCAGGGCCGGTCCACCGATGTGGATTATTATGCCTGAACACTACGTCTCCCCACCCTATGGGGTGTAAGTCTGGTCCGTCAGCCGACCAGAATGCATTCGGCCGAAACCGATATAACCGAGGCGCCTCGCAACAGCAACAACCAAATAAGTCAAACTCGTCAGGGCGTGTAAAACCACTGACGCCACTTCTAGCTAGAAAGAAACGCATGCCCTCCCTGACGTCCGTCTCCCGTTTTTGGTTCATACCGGGTGTGAAACTCGCGAAGCAAACGTTACACAAAGCTACGCCACAAAGGCCGTGCTTTGATCATCACCACAAGACTTTGCTTTTCAACAGAAGCCTCGATCAATTGCCACTTAGGCATGCCACACAGGCAATTCACTCCATGCGTTTGATATCCATCAATATATAACCCCTGAGCTCGTACGTCTCAGAGAAGGGCGTTAAGCAAGAGAATAAATTCTCCGCCGCCAAACAGATATATATTTAATAGAAATCAATCACACGGACTAAAATCCAATGTCAGACACACAGTCCATTTACAAGTCCATTCTGGGGCTGAACGAAACCGGAGGCACCTAGTACCCCGCATATCCATCGATCTCCAAGTACGTCTGGACGATCACCAACTGTTTCCATCTTCTTGGGTGTACAGCCCAATCAAGATCATCAGTTATCACCCAAACGACGTGAAGACCTCCGGTCTTCGACCATCGTCTTCATCTTCGACTTATCGTCGTATCAGTTATTCAGAATGGGATAAACCCGGACTTTCCGAATAACTCGCGTATATTTTAAATAAGTGTTACACAAACACAACATACGCCTCATTCCAATTCATTAGTCACTAACCGTAAATTAATCAAGAGAATAATTCCCCAAATATTAACCCCGAAGGCCGAAACCAACATCAGATCAATATCCAGAAGACCATTCTGCTTGGCTAACCGACAGTTAGTTTCTAAATTTCACGTTCATAGGGAAAGGTTCCCATAAATTTTATCACAGATAAATTCCTTGAATTTATTCTTTAATCTACTTTTGAATATCAATTCAAACTAGTCGGGATTAGCGAACCTTACCGAAGTAATCATTTGTTTTAATTTCCCAATCCCAACCTATTCATCCCATGAAGTAAAACTGGTTATACTTCATATCTAACACCACGGTGTTATCGGTAAATTCAATTACCATTTCACGTTCAAATCTAATTAAAGATTTAACTATCGCCTGGAGCAAAACTGGTGATACTCCATTTCGATTATTTCAATCTAATTAAAGATTCATTAAAACTCCACTTAGTTTTAATCTGTGACTGGGTTAAAGAATCAGTGTCATTTAAAACACGGTTCACGATAAACCCAAAATCACATCACATTTCAATCAGTCCCTAATTGTAAATTAGCAAGTGAGCAATTCCCTAAGTATGAATCCCGAAGGCCGAAACCAACATCAGATCAATACCTCGGAAACTATTCAACTTAACTAATCTCCAGTTAGTTTCTGATTTTCTTAACTCCTTTAGGTCTAAGAACTGTATTATTGAAGATACCGTTCACGACAACCCAAAATCACATTTCACCAATGATCGGGTTAAAGAACGAGTGTTATTTAAAACACTGTCCACGATAAACCCAAAAATCAATATCGATTCAATTCCAATTAAATATTATTTAATTGGTACACTTCATTAAATCTAAATAAAAAGATTTAATCTTTTCTCAACTGGGTTCAAGAACAGTGTTAGTGAAGACACCATTCATGACAAACCCAAATCACATTTGATATTAAATACAAGGCTCTGAATAGAAAATATCCCGGCTTATATTCAATATCAAATTCTACGATTAACAAATGTCGTATTGGAAATAACGATATAAATATATATATCTTTCAAATTTCCATAACAACACCTGTATAATCACGAATTTCAACATCGAAATATTCCGAAGACAATTTCGATTCAAATCCATTCCAATGCAATCATTGGAAATTTTGGTTATTTTTAAAACCCTTTTCGAATTCAATTTATTTATTTAAAAATAAATAGAATTATAATTCTAGTTCAAAACTAGTTCATTTCGATAAAAATCTATTTTTTATCTTTTCAAATAGGGAGTTTTTCATCCCAATTCTTCACAAATCATTTCTTATGATTTTACACAAATTATTACTATTTTTAATAATTTTATCAAGGCCCGTACAGTCGATTTCCATCAATGGCCATCGAACTGCACTTACAGCGACCTTTTTCAAATTTGATTTGGACGTAACTCCAAATCCAACCGTTAGATTTTGAATTTCTAATATTCGTTAGAAAGCTCTTTTCGATACGAACCCAACGGTTCCGGTTTTAGGAGAATCCGACGGTCGGATCTCCCGTAATGTCCGTTTGAAATAAATGGTCGAAATTCACGAACTGCCGCGGCGCGGCGCGTTCTATTCAGGCCATTATATTATATATATATAATATATATAATATATATTTCATCGATTCCTATTTAAAACGAATTATATAAATAGTTTTAAAATCGTTTCAAAAGCAATTTCAACTTTCTTTTCAATTCAAATCAAAATTGAATTCTTCTTTATAAATTCGTTTTAAAATTCATTTCTATTCAATTCAAATTTCAATTCAATTTGAATTCATTTCAATTCGCTTTCAATTCAATTCATTTCGAAATCGTTTTCAATTCAATTCATTTCGAAATCGTTTTCAATTCAATTCATTTCGAAATCGTTTTCAATTTAATTCATTTCGAAATCGTTTTCAATTCAATTCATTTCGAAATCGTTTTCAATTTAATTCATTTCGAAATCGTTTTCAATTTAATTCATTTCGAAATCGTTTTCAATTCAATTCATTTCGAAATCGTTTTCAATTTAATTCATTTCGAAATCGTTTAAAATCGATATAAATATCGTTCACGTCAAAATGGCGTCAATCTAATCAACACGGCTTCATAAATTTCTATTTTCAAATATTCTATTTCAAATATTTCTTTTTCAAAATAGTTGTTATTATCAAAATATTTCGTTCAACACATGACCAATCTCAATGGATGAGTACTGTCAACACATGAACTTTTATTTCATATTGATAAAGATGTAAACTTTATTATTAAAATATTTCGTTCAACACATGACCAATCTCAATGGATGAAACTGTCAACACATGAACTTTTATTTCATATTGATAAAGATGTAAACTTTATTGTTAAAATATTTCGTTCAACACATGACCAATCTCAATGGATGAAACTGTCAACACATGAACTTTTATTTTATAATATTCTTTATTTTTCAAATTGGAATGAGGCCCAATCAATTACCATATAAAGTTAATTATATGGATTTTCATACATTACACACATGTATATAATAGCATTGAAAAATAATCAACCATCAACCAAAGTGCACTACACTGTATAAGCATCAAATATAGATATTCAACGCTTATAACAGCCTGTCAATCAATCGATCGACATATTTAATCAATCAGGATGAGTGAACTTCAAATTTCATCCTAACACCCGTGTGGGGTTTCAAACAATCAAACACAGATTTTATTTGTGCAGTTGGGCGATGTGTAAAATTTATCGACCCAATCAATGTCCTTCAAATAGGTGTATATAAACAAACCGTCCGGTTTATAAATGAATATTTTATTTTATTCACTTCACGTTAAAAATTATATTTTTAACGATAAAACATTTTATTTCAACCTATGAATTTCTATTCAATTCATTTCTATTAAATAAAATGATATTTTTATTTTTCTAACATATTTTAGAAAATTTCGGCGGCATAACGGCACGATACTAGAAACGGGACAAGGCCTAGCCTTATCCCCGGTCTATTGAAGGCCCACGCCATTCACACATCATCAAATCAATTCATTTCACCAAACAATTTCCATTCAATCAAATATTCTAACTAACTACTCAACCAAACAATTTAACAAACAAGCCATCCATGGTCTGTGGATGACGGGTGTCGGGTGCTACTAAGCACCGTCTGCATCCTAGTATATAAATATAACTAGAAAATTAAATTGAAAGGTGAGAAGTTCTCACATATAGCTATCCTAGCTCCTTGGCACTTCATTGATAGAAATCTTCATCGTCATCGCATCTTCGTCATCTTCGTTGCTCGTAATCACTACATATATAAAAACCGAATTTTTACTTCACTATTCCATATATAAAAATCGAATTTTTATTTCGCTATTCAATATATAAAAATCGAATTTTTAGTTCGCTATTCAATATATAAAAATCGAATTTTTATTTCGCTATTCAATATATAAAAATCGAATTTTTACTTCGCTTTTCAATATATAAAAATCACATTTTTAATACGAAGTTCAATATATAAAAATCATATTTTTAATTCGAAGTTCAATATATAAAAATCATATTTTTAATTATTTAAAAAAACAATTCTTTTTCTTTTATAAAAATCAAATCTTTTTCTTTTTAAAAATCAAATCTTTTTCTTTTTAAGAATCAAATCTTTTTCTTTTTAAAAATCAAATCTTTTTCTTTTTCTTTTATATAAAAATCAGTTTTTCTGAATTGAAAATAAAATAAAGTAAAGAAAGAAAAAAAAAACTCACTGCATCGAAGAAAGGGGGCATCGATGCCGGCGGCAGGAGGAGGCGGAGGGTTGGGGCGGCCTTCAGTTCGTCGGAGGGGTGATCGTCGGAGGACCAGGTGGCGCCAGGGGAGGTCGCAGCATCGGCAGTTGGGCGATGTAGGGGTTGACGCGACTGATGAATGGAGGAGAAGACGTCGATCTGAGGGCGGGGTTGCGAGGCCGGTCTGTGACGGAGGGTAGCGACGGAGGTGAAGGCGTCGATCGGTGGTGGGCGGCTTCGAGATCGACGGGGCGAATCGATTTTCCCTTTTTTTTTCTTTTTTTTCTTTCTCTGTGGAAATGATGAATCGGGGGGGGGGGGGGGCAGAACAGATAAAGGAGAAGAAGAATTATTTTATATTTTTTTATTATTTAATTATTAAAAAGTTGACTTTCACCTACGACCTCTAAACGAGGTCCACCGCCTGTCGCCCATAGCGTTTCACCCCCATTCCGAACACAATAGGATATGTACCGCAAGCTGAATCGACCGTTTCGATCAGTTTCCGTTGCATTTACATTTAAATCATTATATTAAATTTTAAACGTACATTTCAATTTACCGTGGTCACATACTAACTAGAAAAATTCCAGAAAAATATTTCCTAGCATCGTATTGAGGATACGGTCCTAACAAAACTAGTTTCGTCGAATTCCGAGACCGTATGAAAAATGGCCATTTTCCAGTCGATTAAAATCAACTGAAATTGGTCAAACGCGTTTTCCTTTGCCACGCTCACATATTGATTCGAAAAATTACGAAATTTGGAATCTAGCAATAACTTAACATCCCGGACCCAACAAAACTGGTTTCGTCGAAATCCGAGGTCATTTGCAAAATGTCCATTTTTAAGGGCCTGAATTCCATAGCGACTATTCAGAATTTTCAACTGGACATATCTTTTGATTCCCGCTATGAAATTCAGATTTTTCGGATTCGTTGGAAAGATATTATTAATTAGATCCCAATGTTTTTGGTTTCACTAAAATCCGGATTGTTCTGCACCCGGTACATTCAATTGAAGTTTGAAATCGAATTATCGAACTACCACGCCATTTTCAATTCTATTTATAATTATATATAATTATTTATATTCTAACGACGACGCGTATAAATATATACGTTCGAATTATATTCAAAGTAAATTTATCGTCAATATTATTTAAAATAATCTATTTTAAATATTCAAAATTCGCTAAAATGGCCAAAATAAAAATTTTAAACTGGCCCAGATTTTCCGGGTTGTTACAGTGTGAGAACTAAAACAGTTATTATTCTTTATTTTAAAGTTCGGTAAATCAAGGGACCATGCCGTATAACACCGAACGGGTTTCCTCCCAAGAATACCAGTGCATAAAACAAACAGCGCAATGCTAAATAAAGAAAAATGAAGCTATTATAAGACCCAGGTCCCATCACACAATGCAACGCAAGCCAGAGGATAGGGTTTTTACCTTATAACAGCCAAGAATGCACGATACGTTTAAAACAAATCATTTTATACTATTATAAGTGTATAGTGTATAAAACGACTTCAAATCATAAGTATCAATCATAGACGGCATGGTTACCATATATCACGTAGCCATACTAGGCTCTACAAATAAAACCGCAAATGTCACGTATTTAGAAGTTGGATTTCCATCTATGAACCGAGGCAAAAGATAGTCCTCAACCGATTCGAGACTGTCTAGCCCGAGCCTCAGGAACAGCCGCAACTGCCCCTTGGAGCAACAGGGCCGGTTCACCGATGTGGATTAAAATGCCTGAACACTGTGTTTCCCCGCCCTATAGGGCGTAAATGAGCCAACAAATGACTCCATCGGACCCGGATCGTCTGATCAAAACGAGGCGCCTCGCAACAGCAACAACCACATAAGTCAAACTCGTCAGGGCGTGTAAAACCACTGATGCCACTTCTAGCTAGAAAGAAAAGCATGTCCTCCCTGAGGTCCTCTTCCTTTTTTGGTTCATACCGGGTGTGAAACTCGCGAAGTAAACGTTACACAAAGCTACGCCACAAAAACCGTGCTTTGATCATCAACCACAAGACTTTGCTTTTCAACAGAAGCCTTGATCATTAGCCACTTAGGCATGCCACACAGGCAATTCACTCTATGCGTTTGATATCCATCAGTGTATAACCCCTGAGCTCGTACATCTCAGAGAATGGCGTTAAACAAGAGAATAAATTCTCCGCCGCCAAACAGATATATATTTAATAGAAATCAATCACACAGACTAAAATCCAATGTCAGACACACAGTCCATTTACAAGTCCGTTCTGGGTCTGAACGAAACCGGAGGCACCTAGTACCCCGCATATCCATCGATCTCCAAGTACGTCTGGACGATCACCAACTGTTTCCATCTTCTTGGGTGTACATCCCAATCAAGATCATCAGTAATCACCCAAACGACGTGAAGACCTCCGGTCTTCGACCACTGTCTTCATCTTCGACTTATCGTCGTATCAGTTATTCAGAATGGGATAAACCCGGTCTTTCCGAATAACTCGCGTATATTTTAAATAAGTGTTACACAAACACAACATATGCCTCATTCCAATTCATCGGTCACTTACCGTAAATTAATCAAGAGAATAATTCCCCAAATATTAACCCCGAAGGCCGAAACCAACATCAGGTCAATATCCAGAAGACCATTCTGCTTAGCTAACCGACAGTTAGTTTCTAAATTTCACATTCTTAGGGAAAGGTTCCCATTAATTTTATCAAAGATAAATCCTTTAAATTATTTCTTTAATCTTCTTTTGAATATCGATTCAACTAGTCGGGATTAACGAACCTTACTGAAGTAATCATTTGTTTTAATTTCCCAATACCAACCTATTCATCCCATGAAGTAAAACTGGTAATACTTCATATCTAACACCACGGTGTTATCGGTAAATTCAATTACCATTTCACGTTCAAATCTAATTAAAGATTTAACTATCACCTGGAGCAAAACTGGTGATACTCCATTCTCGAACATTTCAATCTAATTGAAGATTCAATAAAACTCCACTTAGTTTTAATCTGTGACTGGGTTAAAGAATCAGTGTCATTTAAAACACGGTTCACGATAAACTCAAAATCACAACACATTTCAATCAGTCCCTAACCGTAAATTAGCAAATGAGCAGTTCCCTAAGTATTAACCCCGAAGGCCGAAACCAACATCAGATCAATACCTCAGAAACCATTCAACTTAACTAACCTCCAGTTAGTTTCTGATTTTCTTAACTCCTTTGGGTCTAAGAACAATATTATTGAAGATACCGTTCACGACAACCCAAAATAACATTTCATTAATTATCGGGTTAAAGAACAAGTGTTATATAAAACACTGCTCAAGATAAACCCAAGAATCAATTCGAATTCAATTCCAATTTAATACTATTTAATTGGTACACTTCATTAAATCTAACTAAAAAGATTTAATCATTTTCTCAACTGCGCTTAAGAACAGTGTTAATGAAGACACCATTCAAGACAAACCCAAATCACATTTGATATTAAATACAAGGCTTTGAACAGAAAATATATCGGCTTATATTCAATATCAAATTCTACGACTAACAAATGTCGTATTGGAAATAACGATATAAATATATATCTTTCAAATTTCCATAACAATATCTGTATAATCACGAAATCCAATATCGAAATATTCCGAAGACAATTTTGTTTCAAATCATTCCAATATAATTATTGGAAATCCTGGTTATTTTCAAAACCATTTCAAATCCAATTTATTTATTTAAAAATAAATAGAATTATAATTCTTGTTCAAAACTAGTTCATTTCGATAAAATCCATTTTTATCTTTTCAAATATGGAGTTTTTCATCCCAATTTTTCCCCAAATCATTTCTTATGATTTTACACAAATTATTACTATTTTTAATAATTTTATCAAGGCCCGTACAGTCGATTTCCATCAACGGCCATCGAACTGCACTTACAACGACCTTTTTCAAATCTGATTTGGACATAATTCCAAATCCAACCGTTAGATTTCTAATATCTAATAATTGTTAGAAAGCTCTTCTCGATACGAACCCGACGGTTCCGCTTTTAGGAGAATCCGACGGTCGAATCTCCCATAATATCCGTTCGAAGTCAATGGTCGAAATTCGCGAACTACCGCGGCGCGGCGCGTTCTATTCAGGCCATTATATTATATATATAATATATATAATATATACTTCGTCGATTTCCTTTTCAAAACAATTTTTAATTCAATTTCAATTCGTTTTCAATTCAATTTGAATTTCAAATTAATTCAATTTCAATTCAAATTCATTTCTATTCAAGTTCAATTCGAATTCATTTCAAAACGATTTCAATTCTATTTCAATTTAATTCGAATTTCAAACCATTTCAGTTCATTTCGAATTTCAAATCAATTCAATTAAATTCGAATTTCAATTCACTTTAATATTCACTTCAATTTGAATAAAATCGATATAAATATCGTTCACGTCAAAATGGCGTCAATCTATCAATGCGACTTCATATATTTCGATTTTCAAATATTCAATTTCAAATATTTCTTTTTCAAATATTTCTATTTTCAAATTTTTTTCTTTTCAAAACTGGAATGAGGCCCAATCAATTACCATATAATGTTAATTATATGGATTTTCTAAAACACATGTATACAATAACAACGATGAATAATCAACCATCATCCAAAGTGCATTCTACACTGTATAATCATTAAATATAAATATTTAACGCTTATAACAGTCTGTCAATCGATCGACATACAACTAAACAATCGGGATTAGTGTACGTCAAATATCATCCCAATACCCGTGTGGGGTTTCAAACAATCAAACACAGATTTTATTTGTGCAGTTGGGCGATGTGTAAAATTTATCGTCCCAATCAATATCAGTCAAATGTGTGTATATAAATAAATCATCCGATTTGTTTATTTTTTATTTCACTTCATATACACGTTAAAAATTCTATTTTTAAATATAAAATATTTTCCACTATAAAATATTTTATTTCAACTATATAAATGTTTTATTTCGTTTCACATCACATGACACAATCAACTACACATCAAAATCAAACAAACAAGCATACAAGCCGTCCATGGTCTGTGGACGACGGTTGTCGGGTGCTGCTAAGCACCGTCTGCATCCTAGTATATATATATATATATAACTTAGAAAAAGAAATTTAGAGTGAGAAGTTCTCACAGAATAGCAAATCCAACGCCACGACTCTTCTTAGGTAGAAATCTTCGTCATTCTTGCCCTTTTGTCAATTTTCACTGCCCGTATTCTCTACATAAAGATTTCGCCTTTATTATCATAACTATACAAAAATTATATTTTTATATTTCTACTTTAATAAAAACCATATTTTTATATCTCCTACATAATAAAGATCGAATTTTTATTATCTATATTATAAAAAATTATATTTTTAACTTTTCTATATATTAAAAATTATATTTTTATCCTTTCTACTCTTCCTATATTATAAAAATTATATTTTATATAATCAAAAATATTACCTTTGTTTAATCAAAAATCCTATCACATTAAAAATTTGATTTTTACTAAATTAAAGATCTAAACTTTATTAAATATGAAGATCTACACTTCATAATCTTTGCAAGTAAACAAATAAATAATGAAAACTCACGTTTAAATCCGATTTTCTGAGGAGGAGGCGCCACAGCTCGGATGGTGGTCGATCGGCGGAGTGAAGGTTAGGGGAGGGGAAGGTCGCGGTTGCACAGGGGAGGGCTGAAATGGTGATGGCTCGCGTCGGTTTCCTCGATGGTGCTCGCGGGTTCTGAAATTCGCGAAGGGGGATCGAGTGGCTTGGCCTAGGGAGGCGCGAGGGGGGGCGGCAGAAGTGGGTGGAGCGCCGGCGACGATGAACGGAGGGAGGGTAGGGCTTCATCGGTTTTTTTTATTAATTCGATTTGGAGCGTTGACCAGAAAGAGTGAGGGAGGAGAGAGAGGTATAGGAGTTAGGTTATATAATATTTTATATATTTTATTATTTTTAAATTTCAAAAAGCAACTTTAAAATTCAAAACCCAAATCAAGCCCACCGACTGTCGTTCCTAGCGTAATACCCCCATTCCAAAAACAATGGGATATGCTGCGTAAGCCAATTCGATCATTTGAATCAGTTTCCGTTAAGATCAAAATATAACTCTATATATTGAATTTGAACGCGCATTTCAATTTACTGTAGTCACATGCGAACTTTAAAAATTCCCGGAAAATATTTTCTAGCTTCGTATTGACGATACGGTCCTAACAAAACTAGTTTCATCGAATTCCGAGACCGTTGGAAAAATGGCCATTTTCCAGTCGATTAAAATCAACTGAAACTGGTCAAACGCGTTTTACTTTGCCACGCTCACATGTTGATTCGAAAAATTATGAAATTTGAAACCTAGAAATAACTTGACATCGCGGATCCAACAAAAGTGGTTTCGTCGAAATCCGAGGTCGTTTGCAAAATTTCCATTTTTAAGGGTCTGAATTCTATAGCGACTATTCAGAATTTTCAACTGGACATATCTTTTGATTCCCGCTATGAAATCCCAATCTTTCGGATTCGTTGGAAAGATATTCATCAATAGATTCAAATATTTTTGGTTTCGCTAAAATCCGGTTTATTTTGAATCCTGTACATCCATTTGAAGCTTGAAATCGAATTATCGAACTACCGCGCCATTTTCAATTCCTTTTATAAATATAAATAAATATTTATATTCTATCGTCGATTCAAACGAATATATACATTCGAATTATATTCAGAATAAATTTCTCGACGTTATTATTTAAAATAATTCATTTTATATATGCAAAATTCGCTAAAATTGCCAAAATAAAAATTTTTAACTGGCCCAGATTTCCGGGTTATTACAATCTCCCCCACTTAAAACTTTTCGTCCCCGAAAAGGAGCAAAGTCGAAAGTTGTTTTAAATACCAACTCAACTTTCATTATTTTTATTATGGCTTAAGTTCTTCAACTTTTCAGTTTCTAAGACCTTTTCAAAAATTTCAAAAATTTGGCTAACACCCTAAATTTTCGAAAAATTCCGCCATAACCTCCCCTGCACCGGGAGCACGGGAAAATCCCGTAATTGCCATACAGGCCTTCAGATCTCAAAAAGAAAAAGAAAAAGCGAAGCGGCTCATAAAATCATCATCACCCAAACAAAACAGTAAATTATGATAAACATGTACCTATTTGTCAGGCAAACAAATTTTATTCTTCTGCTCTAGCCTCTTTGCTATGACCTGTTCAATGTAAGTACATGTATATGCAAGCAAATGCGACTAATTTTCAATACAATTCAATATTTGATACAATTAGGCGTAATGGTTCAAAATTATCAAACAAATAAACAAACAACACAAACATCAATCAATTAGTGGATTAACGTTTCAAATTCATAATTTTGATACATATACATATAAAAAAAATCATGTTTTTGATGCCAATTCACAACAATAGGCCCTATCTAGTTTCGGTTCTCACACCAGTCAATTGGAAATATATAGAAGGCCCACTTTCGTCACTCGAACATAAATTCTAATGATGGAGCTCCATCATCAAAATCATCTCCGGGCGATTAGAGTGTAATTCTATATCTATCCAGTATATTAAAATTTCAAAAACACGTGGATCAGACGTATACGCAAAATCTTTATATACTGGACAGTCCAATCAATATAAATAAGTAATCAAATACGAATAATTCGATTAAAATTGCAAAACAAAAATTGTTTCATTTTAAAAATATACTCTTCACACTCGTTCTAGGATACTACTGATCCCATCTCTAATGAGTCATTCCCATTGGATATTACTAATCCAATATCTGATGAATTCTTTCGTATGGTTCTAACGTGTCTTGTTCTCTGAGCATTGTAAACCAAAGCTCTGATACCAACTGTGACGAAAAGGAATTTCGCTCGATCCGAATCAGTCACTAAACCGATCTAGACCGTTCGAAACGCTTGATCGTTATGAGAACACGACAAAATAGAACGCAGACGGAAGAACATTTCATTGTACATTACAACAATCCATCAGATTACAAGAATACACAGAGTATAAATGAATATTACACAGAAATATCAGAGATTTAAATTACATTTAAATACATAGCAGTGGAAAATAATACAATACACAACTAGAAGAGATATACGGATACAAAGCTTTCCGGATATCGTTCCAGCTGTAAACCAGGATCCTGTGAATATAAATCTGCAAAACCAAAACTACTAGCTGCCCGTGTCAAAATAAGGGGCACCCAGAGTTTAGGTTAAAACAATAAACTCCAGGTCAGTCATGTGACTGGTGTGAGAACTAAAACAGTTATTATTCTTTATTTTAAAGTTCGGTAAATCAAGGGACCACGCCGTATAACACGGAACGGGTTTCCTCCCAAGAATACCAGTGCATAAAACAAACAGCGCAATGCTAAATAAAGAAAAATGAAGCTATTATAAGACCCAGGTCCCATCACACAATGCAACGCAAGCCGGAGGATAGGGTTTTTACCTTATAACAGCCAAGAATGCTTGATACGTTAAAAACAAATCATTTTATACTATTATAAATGTATAGTGTATAAAACGACTTCAAATCATAAGTATCAATCATAGACGGCATGGGTACCATATATCACGTCGCCATACTAGGCTCTACAAATAAAACCGCAAATGTCACGTATTTGGAAGTTGGATTTCCATCTATGAACCGAGGCAAAAGATTGTCCTCAACCGATTCGAGACTGTCTAGCCCGAGCCTCAGGAACAGCCGCAACTGCCCCTTGGAGCGACAGGGCCGGTCCACCGATGTGGATTAAAATGCCTGAACACTGCGTTTCCCTGCCCTATGGGGCGTAAATGAGCCAACAAATGACTCCATCGGACCCGGATCGTCTGATCAAACCGAGGCGCCTCGCAACAGCAACAACCACATAAGTCAAACTCGACAGGGCGTGTAAAACCACTGACGCCACTTCTAGCTAGAAAGAAACGCATGTCCTCCCTGAGGTCCTCTCCCGTTTTTGGTTCATACCGGGTGTGAAACTCGCGAAGTAAACGTTACACAAAGCTACGCCACAAAAGCCGTGCTTCGATCATCAACCACAAGACTTTGCTTTTCAACAGAAGCCTTGATCATTGGCCACTTAGGCATGCCACACAGGCAATTCACTCTATGCATTTGATATCCATCAGTATATAACCCCTGAGCTCGTATGTCTCAGAGAAGGGCGTTAAACAAGAGAACAAATTCTCCGTCGCCAAACAGATATATATTTAATAGAAATCAATCACACAGACTAAAATCCAATATCAGACACACGGTCCATTTACAAGTCCATTCTGGGTCTGAACGAAACCGGAGGCACATAGTACCCTGCATATACATCGATCTCCAAGTACGTCTAGACGATCACCGACTGTTTCCATCTTCTTGGGTGTACATCCCAATCAAGATCATCAGTAATCACCCAAACGACGTGAATACCTCCGGTCTTCGACCACCGTCTTCATCTTCGACTTATCGTCGTATCAGTTATTCAGAATGGGATAAACCCGGTCTTTCCGAATAACTCGCGTATATTTTAAATAAGTGTTACACAAACACAACATACGCCTCATCCAATTAATCAGTCACTAACCGTAAATTAATCAAGAGAATAATTCCCCAAATATTAACCCCGAAGGCCGAAACCAACATCAGGTCAATATCCAGAAGACCATTCTGCTTAGCTAACCGACAGTTAGTTTCTAAATTTCACATTCTCAGGGAAAGGTTCCCATTAATTTTATCAAAGATAATTCCCTTAAATTTATTCTTTAATCTTCTTTTGAATATCGATTCAACTAGTCGGGATTAACGAACCTTACCGAAGTAATCATTTGTTTTAATTTCCCAATCCCAACCTATTTATCCCATGAAGTAAAACTGGTAATACTTCATATCTAACACCACGGTGTTATCGGTAAATTCAATTACCATTTCACGTTCAAATCTAATTAAAGATTTAACTATCGCCTGGAGCAAAACTGGTGATACTCCATTCTCGAACATTTCAATCTAATTGAAGATTCAATAAAACTCCACTTAGTTTTAATCTGTGACTGGGTTAAAGAATCAGTGTCATTTAAAACACGGTTCACGATAAACCCAAAATCACAACACATTTCAATCAGTCCCTAACCGTAAATTAGCAAATGAGCAGTTCCCTAAGTATTAACCCCGAAGGCCGAAACCAACATCAGATCAATACCTCAGAAACCATTCAACTTAACTAACCTCCAGTTAGTTTCTGATTTTCTTAACTCCTTTGGGTCTAAGAACAGTATTATTGAAGATACCGTTCACGACAACCCAAAATAACATTTCATTAATTATCAGGTTAAAGAACAAGTGTTATATAAAACACTGTTCAAGATAAACCCAAGAATCAATTCGAATTCAATTCCAATTAAATACTATTTAATTGGTACACTTCATTAAATCTAACTAAAAAGATTTAATCATTTTCTCAACTGGGCTTAAGAACAGTGTTAATGAAGACACCATTCAAGACAAACCCAAATCACATTTGATATTAAATACAAGGCTTTGAACAGAAAATATATCGGCTTATATTCAATATCAAATTCTACGACTAACAAATGTCGTATTGGAAATAACGATATAAATATATATCTTTCAAATTTCCATAACAATATCTGTATAATCACGAAATCCAACATCGAAATATTCCGAAGACAATTTCGATTCAAATCCATTCCAATATAATTATTGGAAATCCTGGTTATTTTCAAAACCATTTCAAATCCAATTTATTTATTTAAAAATAAATAGAATTATAATTCTAGTTCAAAACTAGTTCATTTCGATAAAATCCATTTTTATCTTTTCAAATATGGAGTTTTTCATCCCAATTTTTCCCCAAATCATTTCTTATGATTTCACACAAATTATTACTATTTTTAATAATTTTATCAAGGCCCGTACAGCCGATTTCCATCACCGGCCATCGAACTGCACTAACAACGACCTTTTTCAAATTTGATTTGGACATAATTCCAAATCCAACCGTTAGATTTCTAATATCTAATAATCGTTAGAAATCTCTTCTCGTTACAAACCCAACGGTTCCAGTTTTAGGAGAATCCGACGGTCGGATCTCCCGTAATATCCGTTCGAAGTCAATGGTCGAAATTCACGAACTGCCGCGGCGCGGCGCGTTCTATTCAGGCCATTATATTAAATATATAATATATACTTCATCGATTTCCTTTTCAAGACGATTTTTAATTCAATTTCAATTCGTTTTCAATTCAATTTGAATTTCAAATTAATTCAATTTCAATTCAAATTCATTTCTATTCAAGTTCAATTCGAATTCATTTCAAAATGATTTCAATTCTATTTCAATTTAATTCAAATTTCAAACCATTTCAGTTCATTTCGAATTTCAAATCAATTCAATTAAATTCGAATTTCAATTCACTTTAATATTTACTTCAATTTGAATAAAATCGATATAAATATCGTTAACGTCAAAATGACGTCAATATATCAACGCGGCTTCATATATTTCGATTTTCAAATATTTCTTTTTCAAATATTTCTATTTTCAAATATTTCTTTTTTTTTCAATTTTTTTTTCAAAACTGGAATGAGGCCCAATCAATTACCATATAATGTTATGGATTTTCTACAACACATGTATACAATAACAACGATGAATAATCAACCATCATCCAAAGTGCATTCTACACTATATAAGCATTAAATATAAATATTTAACGCTTATAATAGTCTGTCAATAAATCGATCGACATACAACTAAACAATCGGGATTAGTGTATGTCAAATATCATCCCAATACCCGTGTGGGGTTTCAAACAATCAAACACAGATTTTATTTGTGCAATTGGGCGATGTGTAAAATTTATCGTCCCAATCAATATCAGTCAAATGTGTGTATATAAGCAAATCATCCGATTTGTTTATTTTTTATTTCACTTCATATACACGTTAAAAATTCTATTTTTAACTATAAAATATTTTCCACTATAAAATATTTTATTTCAACTATATAAATGTTTTATTTCGTTTCACATCACATCGCACAATCTACTACACATCAAAATCAAACAAACAAGCATACAAGCCGTCCATGGTCTGTGGACGACGGGTGTCGGGTGCTGCAAAGCACCGTCGGCATCCTAGTATATATATATATATAACTTAGAAAAAGAAATTTAGAGTGAGGAGTTCTCACATATTAGCTAATCCAACGCCACGACTCTTCTTAGGCAGAAATCTTCGTCGTTCTCGCCCTTTTGTCAATTTTCACTGCCTGTATTCTCTACATAAAGATTTCGCCTTTATTATCATAACTATACAAAAATTATATTTTTATATTTCTACTTTAATAAAAACCATATTTTTATATCTCCTACATAATAAAGATCGAATTTTTATTATCTATATTATATAAAAATTAAATTTTTAACTTTTCTATATATTAAAAATTATATTTTTATCCTTTCTACTCTTCCTATATTATAAAAATTATATTTTATATGATCAAAAATATTACCTTTGTTTAATCAAAAATCCTATCACATTAAAAATTTGATTTTTACTAAATTAAAGATCTAAACTTTATTAAATATGAAGATCTACACTTCATAATCTTTGCAAGTTAACAAATAAATAATAAAAACTCACGTTTAAATCCGATTTTCCGAGGAGGCGCCACAGCTCGTATGGTGGTCGATCGGCGGAGTGAAGGTTAGGGGAGGGGAAGGTCGCGGTTGCACAGGGGAGGGCTGAAACGGTGGTGGCTCACGTCGGTTTCCTCGATGGTGCTCGCGGGTTCTGAAATTCGCGAAGGGGGATCGAGTGGCGTGGCCTAGGGAGGCGGGGGGGGGGGGGGGGGGGGGGCGAAAGTGGATGGAGCGCCGGCGACGATGAACGGAGGGAGGGTAGGGCTTCATCGGTTTTTTTTTATTAATTCGATTTGGAGCGTTGACCAGAAAGAGTGAGGGAGGAGAGAGAGGTATAGGAGTTAGGTTATATAATATTTTATATATTTTACTATTTTTAAATTTCAAAAAGCAACTTTAAAATTCAAAACCAAAATCAAGCCCACCGACTGTCGTTCCTAGCGTAATACACCCATTCCGAACACAATGGCATACGCTGCATATGCCAATTCGATCGTTTGAATCAGTTTCCGTAAAGATCAACATGTAACTCTATATATTGAATTTGAACGCGCATTTCAATTTACTGGGGTCACATACGAACTTTAAAAATTCCTGAAAAATATTTTCTAGCTTCGTATTAACGATACGGTCCTAACAAAACTAGTTTCATCGAATTCCGAGACAGTTGGAAAAATGGCCATTTTCCAGTCGATTAAAATCAACTAAAACTGGTCAAACGCGTTTTACTTTGCCACGTTCGCATATTGATTCGAAAAATTATGAAATTTGAAACCTAGCAATAACTTGACATCGCGGATCCAACAAAAGTGGTTTCGTCGAAATCCGAGGTTGTTTGCAAAATTTCCATTTTTAAGGGCCTGAATTCTATAGCGACTATTCAGAATTTTCAACTGGACATATATTTTGACTCCCGCTATGTAATCCAAATCTTTCGGATTCGTTGGAAAGATATTCACCAATAGATTCAAATATTTTTGGTTTCGCTAAAATCCGGTTTATTTTGAATCCTGTACATCCATTTGAAGCTTGAAATCGAATTATCGAACTACCGCGCCATTTTCAATTCCTTTTTTAAATATAAATAAATATTTATATTCTATCGTCGATTCAAATGAATATATACGTTCGAATTATATTCAGAATAAATTTCTCGACGTTATTATTTAAAATAATTCATTTTATAAATGCAAAATTCGCTAAAATTGCCAAAATAAAAATTTTATACTGGCCCAGGTTTCCGGGTTATTACAAAGTTGAATATATGAAATTCAATGGAAGTGATATAGAATTTGAATATAGAAATTCAAATGGAATTTGAATATAGAATTCAAATGGAATTTAAACTATAGAATTTGAATATATAGAAGTTGAATAATAGAAGTGATATAAAATTTGAATAGAAATTGAATAGAATTAACTAAGTCGAAGAGGAATTAGTTAATCGACTTTTGAATTTGAAGTTGAACTTTGAAAGGTGAATTGGATTTGTAAATGGATATTCGAAATCGAATATAGAACTTAAATTTGAAATTTGGATTCAAATTAGTTAATAAGCAAGATAAAATATATTTGAACATGTCATGTTCAATTATAAAAGTGAAATAGACTAAAGAGTTAATTAACAAATTAATTAACGAATTGAGTTAAAACGATCAGGTATAGTAAAAATAGATTGGGCAGGTATAAATATACATGAGATAGGTATGGATAAGGTATAAAGGTATATAAATAGAATGCTCAACGAAAAGGTATGTATTTAGTTCATATATGAGATTTTATGCGCCGTATTGGCTAGCCGCTTGGCTTTTTCTTTTTCTTTTGGATTGGTGAGGGCCATGGGAAGCTATTTAAAATATCCCGATGCTCCTGGGAGGTTATGACGAATTTTTCTGGGAATTTAAGGAGTTAGAATATTTTTAAGATAATTTGATAGTTAGAAATCAACGTATCAATATATATATAGAAGTCAGTAAGGAAACGAACTTAGAAATAGAATAGTAAAATCAAAAAGGAAGACTAAGAATAAAATCTAGTAAGAATAGAAAAAGGTAGCGTATACGTGTTTAAAAGTGAATAAGTAGTTGTATGGTATTGATTATTCGAGTAAGTAGTCATATCTGTTTTGACATTATAAATGTTATTCAGTTAAGGTCTGAGATGTAGTTATACCCCAACTTGATTGATTTCACTATTAACAAATAAATAGTAATATTTTAGGCTTGAAGATCAATGTTGAATAACAGTTAGTTGAATATAGTATTTGGGTTGTCGTAACGATGTTTTACACAACATCTGTTTTAACCCAAATAAGTGTAAGCTTGGAAATATAATAAAGAATATTTCCTAAGTATTGAAATAAACGAGATCAGAAAAGAGATAAGTAATTGGAATATTTTCCAATTATAAATAGCATATATTTTCTAAAGTTTAGAAAATAAAGGAAGGCGATATTCTGAAATGTTTTCCAAATAACATAAAAGGCCAATATGGTTATTGAAAATATTTGGTTAACAAATATTGATAAAGAATTGGAGAAGTGATTTAACTAATGGAATATTAATTAAGGGCTCAGTGACATGTTCAAAAGGAAAATTTGATTTTTGAAAAGAGTAAACTGTTGAAAACTCTTAGGGAAAGGCTGTTTAAATTGAAAACAAATTTAACAGAAATTTGTGAAAGCAAAATTGAATTAAAGTAAAGCCAGTAAAGTGGTAACTGAGATTGAATTAGAATGGTATCAAGACAAATTGGATTGTGAGATTCAAATTTGAAGTGTAATGTGATAATCAAGTTAAGAGTTGGGAATCGAGAAGAAACTCGAGTTTGAAATGAAATTCGACTTAGGTATAAGCGAATGGTTGAAATTGTGGATAAAAGCATATTGGAATTTGATTGGGATGACCCTTGTATCCGCTGAATTGATAACAGGTGGAAAGGATATAATGATATGCCGATTATATTTCTATTGGATATGAGATTGATGAGCCAAATTGGCAAGCCGCTTGGCTGTTTGATTTTCTTTTGGGTTGGAGAAGGCCCAGAGAGGCGAGTTGGAGTTTGACTGGTTGACCGGTACAAAGGAGGTACTGGCGAAATTTTTCGAAAAGTTAAGGCGTTAGAAAATTTTCAGGATTATTGAAAATTTTCGTTGATAAGAATTAATTAATAATTTAATTGAAATTAAATTGGTTCAGTTGAAACTGAAGTTAAGAAGTGAACAAATATGTTCTAACCAGTCGATAGGGTCGTCCTCTACCTTTTAGCAATTTCAAGGACGAAATTATTTTAAGTGGGAAAGATTGTAATGACCCGCATTGGCAGAGGTATTATAATTAATTTATTTAATTATATAAATAGTGATATAGTGAATTAAATGATCGTTGAATTAAATAATGATGAATATTTAATTAAAATAATATATTTAATTCCGAAATTTATCAGAATTGGCTGAAATGACGATATGGTGTGAATCGGATCATCTGTGATATTAAATTCAGTTTAGAATTGAATTTGAATAACGAATATATTATTTGAACGACAGTTTAAACGTATAATTGTATTATAATTAAAATCGAGCTTGAAATAGCGCTGTAGTTCGTAAATTGGCGATTCGAACTTCAACTGAATGTACAGGATTCGTTTTAAGCTGGATTTCTATGAAACAAGAAATGTTGGGAGCCGGTGGAGTATATCTTTCTAGTGGAAGAGAAAAATGGGGATTTTGTCATGTAGATTTTGATTTACGTCCAAATCAAATTTTAGAAAAGTTGCTATGGAATTCCTTTATATTTTATAAAGGAATTATTTATATTTAAAAAGGAATTTCAATACAAATCGAATATCGGGTTGACCGAGATTTGAAATATCAAGTTATAAATCCCAGTAGAGCTGTATGGTATTCCACTGTGAATAATATACGATAATATAAATTTATTTATATTTAAATATATTAATATATTTAAATGGGTCATCCAGAGCTTTAAAAATAGCCAGTTTTGCAAACGAAGTCGGAATTCGGCGAAACTAATTTTGTTGGATCCGCAATGTCAAATAGTTGTTAGATTTTCAGTTTCGTGATTTTTAGAGTCAGTGTGTGGCCGTACAAATTTTTAGAGTGAAAAACAGTAAGTATTTCGACAGTTAAAATACGCTGTGTGAGCAAACGGAGTCGGAATTCGACGAAACCAGTTTCGTTGGGATCGTAATGTCGAACTGTAGCCGCATGTCCATTTTCGTGATTTTTGGGTATTGTAGGTGATCATGGTGATTTTTAGACAGCGTATAAAAATAATGATTGAATTAAATCAAATATAAAAATAATAAAAGGTTCCTACAAATATGCCTCAACATGTTCTAAACCTAATTTCTATTCCCTTAGAAAAAACCACCACCAGTATTCTTTAATCCAGAAATCTGGATGAGCAAAATAAATCAAAAAGAATTCAAGAAAATTCCTAAAAATCAAAAGGGTTGTGTGTTCGGATTCCTGGAGGGTGTAGCTTCCTCCCAGTATAAGTTTCGAAGTGTTCGAAGTCCATTTGTGTGGTTCAGTTTGTCAACAGTAGTTCTAGGGTTCAACCTTATGTGTAAACGAAGGAGGAGTGGGTCGATTTGAGTTCATTTTCGGGACCGGGAGGTTGTTCTGCACCTTGTGTGCTGGTTTGGTGGATTTCCGCAACCATGAATGTCACTCGAAACTGGAAGGGGCGAAATAGGGTACATTCGACGCATTGATCATCCAGGGTGCGAGCTGGTAGTTGGGGTATCTGTCGGGGACGGTTGGAGATTAGGAATCCAACGGTGGTTTGGGCGCCGGAGTTTGATGGCCGGAGAAGGGTGCGTTATCGGTCAAAGAAGGCAGGAGTCGGATCTGAAGTAAATATCGGGGAAGATGGGTTTTCTTGGTAGCGGGTCGGTGCTGATGGAAACGTGGTGGCCTAGATTTGTTAAATGGAGATGTGTCAAATTCATGTATCAAGCCCAATAATACAAAAGAAGAAAAAAGTGGGGTTTGGGCTGAAGTGGAAATCGTGGGTCTGGGCATTTGGATTAGCAGATGGGCCGGATTGTTAGGGTGACGCCCGGGGTTTTATTTTAATTAATGTTTAAATTATTTATTTGGTACGTTAACTTGTATACGTCATAACTTCGTCATACGATATCAGAATCAGATGAAACAAGATCCGATAGGATCGTATGGACGACGATACGAAATGAAACTGACTGGAAGTGGATTGCGGCTCATTTGAAATTATGGCGAAATAAACTGTTTGATTCAGATCAAACAACAGCTTATCGTTCTTTAACGATGAACTGCCAAAGTGAGTAAATCTCACTAACTCTGAACAGTTTATAATTTCATGTTGTATTTTTAGAACTGTTAAATGTTGGTTGATTGACTGTGTGTTGACTGTTTGATTGAACTGCTAGTCAGTTAGTTGAATTTCTATATTGATTCTGTTTAACAGAATATATCATATGGAACTGAAAGTGATGTTGATTTTATTGTGTAACATCTGTGGATGCAGGGAAACAGGTTGGAGGAATCCGACTGGATTCCTCAACATTTATTTTACTGTTTTTCATATATTGTGATATATGATGTGTTATATAATCTGTTATGGATTATGTGTGTTGGAATGATATTGATCCTTGTTATTCGATATGTTAAATATCATAAAAGACCCTGGGATGTAAAAAGAATTATTTCAATGTATATTGAAATAAAGGGATTTTATAAAATCAATAGATTTTATAAAAGGAAATATTTCGAAAGTAAATAAAAGGGGAAATGTTTATAAAACGAATAGAGTTTTATAAAAGGGAAAAATGTTGATAAAACGAATAGAATAGAATAAAGGAGTTAATCGAATATATAGTTTATTCGAATAGAAAGTGAAAGGAGTTAATCAAATATAGTTTATTCGAATAGTAAAAGGAGTTAATCAAATATATAGTTTATTCGAATAGAAAGTAAAAGGAGTCAATCGAATATAGTTTATTCGAATAGTAAAAGGAGTTAATCGAATATATAGTTTATTCGAATAGAAAGTAAAAGGAGTTAATCGAATATATAGTTTATTCGAATAGAATAAAGGAGTTAATTGAATATAGTTTATTCGAATAGTAAAAGGAGTTAATCAAATATATAGTTTATTCGAATAGAAAGTAAAAGGAGTTAATCAAATATATAGGTTATTCAAATAGAAAGTAAAAGGAGTTAGTCGAATATAGTTTATTCGAATAGAATAAAGGAGTTAATCGAATATTTAGTTTATTCGAATAGAATAAAGGAGTTAATCAAATATAGTTTATTCAAATAGAATAAAGGAGTTAATCGAATATAGTTTATTCGAGTAGAGTAAAAGGAGTTAATCGAATATATAGTTTATTCAAATAGAATTAAAAGAGTTATCATATATAGTTTATTCGATAGGAGGTAAGTGAATAGAGTTAGAATTAAATCAAAAGAGTTAAGTGAATAGAATAAATTGAATAGAGTTATCGAATATACCTTATCGAAGGAAAGAATTATCGAATAGAAAAGATTTGAAAGAGAGTTACGTAAGGAAGTTTGTTAAAGAATTAGAAGGGTGAACTTTGTCTATTTCAAGGTTAGAAACGTTATTCAGTCAAGGTATGAGAGGTAGTATTACCCCAACTTGATTGACTTCATTTTTAACTAAGGAATGGTTAATGTTCGATAGTAAAGGATGGTTAAGTGAATTTAGTAATTAAAGGAAATGGTTTGAGTTGGCATCGCGATGGTTTGTTTAAACATCTGTCTAAGTCCAACGAAGAAGCTTTGGAAATGTTTTCCAAATAAGAAACCGGAAATGTTTTCTAATAAAGAAAACAAGAAATGGAAAGGTTTCCATTGTTAATAACGTATATTTTACAAATTTAGAAAATAAGAAATATTGAATATAGGGAAACAGGTGATAAGTAAATTAATGAAATAAAGAGATAAATGTTGAATGATGTTTGATCGATATAAATTTCCATTTGGAAATAATATCGTTGTTTGCACACCTGTTTTTCTTCGATAGTTAAATCACAGACTATCGAAGTTTTGACCATTTTAACGTTGTTAATATGGAGAGACCGGTTGGATTATTATCCAAAGAACCACTCTGTATTGGCATAAGTGTTGCGAATCATATATGCCAAAGGAAATTGAAGACGGAGTTATGCAAGGGCTATCCTGTTTACAGAATAGTGCCTTCGGTTCATCCTGTTCCTGGATGACTTGTATGGACGGAAGTCTGACAGAGTATTTCCAGACGATCACGTATATTGATTTCTCCAACTGTACCAAGAGTGGAAGCGGAGAAGAAAACTTCTTTTAGCTAACACATAATGTATGGTTGAGGACGTCAATAGGTGATTTGATGGATTTGATGATGTGGCATTCAAAGTGAATCTGGTGTGATGATAAAGCGTAGCTTCTAGCCTCACATCCGGTAAATGACAGAAATCGGGCAGGCAGCATGGCTATGTAGGTCGCACCTATTAGGGTTTATAATCACCTGATCTAGAGTTTCATTTATTTCTAGAAATCTATTGTCGATAATGTCCCATTCGGGAAACGGTTGCTGATCTCAACCGTTGGTGTTATACATTCGATACACTCAAGCGAAATGAGTGGCCGCTCATGTCTGGCCGGGTTGCAAGATGTTCTTGTTGAACCCAGTGTATTCCTTTCTAGAGGTACAATAGCGAAAGGTGGTTCCATACCTTGTCATAGTTGGAAACCCATTACCCAATACGTGCTTGCAGTTTTGATTGTATACTATATATGTAGAACGTGAGATGAAAGCGTTTCTGCTAGATGATTAATATATTGTGGTTGATAGACATAATTATAATAACAAAAGGTTTTTGATATAAAGATATTTGGATTCTCATAAGGGAAAAACCCGTTCCGTTATACGGCGTGGTCTTATGAGATATCGATTACCTGCTTGAACTATTTTCAACTGTTTTACTCATACCAGTCCCATAACTGACCCGGAGTTTATTTGTTTGTTTCCCTAAACTCTTGGGTGCCTAAATTTGTACGGGCAGTCAAGTAGTAAGGATTTACCGATATACTGGAAGAGCTGGAGCAGGAGGCTTCAGGATCATATAGTTATAGTTTATTTCCGCTGTGTTGTAACTGTTGTACTTTGATAATGATGTACATTCAAGTACAGATGTATATTTCAAGTTATGTTATATATATTATATGTTATTCGTTCCGCTGTGAGGTTCATGTTACTCTGATGTTGTGTTCTTCTTCTTCTTCTTCTTCTATTCTAAGTTTCTATCTTATCTTCCCTCACCCTCTAATTTCTTTCATTAATGACCGATATTTTTCGATATTTGGTTCATCTTCAGTGAGTTTATGGTGATAACCAAAGTCGTCAAAAACCCGGGTCATTACACACACTAATACTAAATCCGTTTTATCATATCAAGAATCTTTTGACCATTATAAGGTAAAACCCTATCCTCCGGTTTGCGTTGCATTGTGTGATGGGACTTGGGTCCTATAATGGTTTCATTTTTCTAAAAAGCATTGCGTTGTTTAACGTTTTACTTTATTTTAGGCACTGGCAATCCAATGGAGTAAACCTGTTCCGCGTTAGTGGCGTGGTCCTGTGATTAGCCTTATTATTATATAGTTAAGTTTGGGTCGTTTCATAAAAGACTTCCGTACCTAGTAGAAATTATATTCTATTCATTTATTATATTTTATTATATTCTATTCATGCCTAATCGGGTACTCCATCAACGATTCTGCACCTAGTAGGAATTGACCAACCACTCATTTCACTTGAATGTATCGAATGTATATCACCAACGGTTGGGATTAGCAACAGTTTCTCGAAAGGGACAGCATCGAATATATTAAAGAAGGAAATGGAATTTCTCTATATAGGTGTTATACAACCTAATGGGAGCGACCCACAAAGCTATGTTACCTGTCCGATTTTTGTCTTTTCCTGGTTGATGAGGCTTAAGGTTAGAATTTACCTTTAGAACATCTGGTTACCATTCACTTTAAACGACACATTGTTAGATCCGTCAAATCACTACATCCACAATTATACTCTAGATGTGAAAGAAGTGCCCTTCTTTGCCATCAACTTGGTATATTTGTAAAAATCAATGTACGTGGTTTTTAGGAAATACTCTGTCAGATATTCTTCTATACAAGTCATCCAGGAACAAGATGAACCAAGGGCACTCTCCTACTGCATCCAATATAGGAATCACCCTATGGATCAGTAGCGAATAGTCCTTGCAAACCCGAAGATTTCATTCACGGAAGAATCATAAGTTATAAAAAACTCGGGAGGCTACCAGAGAATTTAAACAAGTAATTGTTTCGCTCATGAAGATTTGCGGTCTTCAACTTCATTACTTATATAAGTATCTTGAATATTAATTTTCGTAAAGTTGGTTCGAAGTGGTTTAGGGTCTAGTTCCCATCCCGGTCACTTCGAACTAACATGTAGGGAATATAATTTTATAGTCAGTGTTTTAGCCATCAAATTTAAAAAGTTTAATTGTGTAAAACTACTTAATATCATATACAAATTCCATGACATTTTCATTAAATTTAATTAACTTATACAATCTCATTTCTAATTTCAGAATAGTTAATCAAAATACAATAAACCGTGCCAACGTTTTATTTCAACAAATCTAGATTGATCACTTCATAGCATAACAGACAATTAACATCAATCATTTATCGAAAAAGTAACAATCAACAACGATTCGACGTTTAATTTAAACTAAATAACAGTTTGAAATGTTTGATCTTGGGTAACAACTAATTTCACATTATATTTATTTCTATTTCTTTGGAAATAAATACATAGATTATAATGTTTTTAGTAAATATATATGAATACTTGAGTATCGAAGATTAGAACTTAAGTTTAGACGATGACATTCATCTGGTATGTATGGAATAACAACTTCCAATGCTTCCTTCTTGTTTATTTGTTTATTTATTGCTGGAAAATTTATTAAATTTGATTAATTTAAATACAAAAATCTCCTCGACCTATTACTGTTTAATTTTCCATGCACATGTGTTAATTAAACTTGTTGTTCACTGTAAACTATTCATGTGGGTTCCTTTCCTTTAATCGTATATATAAAATGGTTAAACTTGCTTCTTTGACAGCCATTGTTTAATTATGTTTTAAACTGAGGCCTAAGCCCAATAACTTGCACAACAATGTTCCCCTACCTTGTTTCCTTCTTCCCATTAAAAAATTTTCATCTTAACTTGTAGGATTTAAACAACATTTTATTTTATTTATGTAAACATTAAAGCCCAAATCGGCCCATTTTAGGAAAAGCCCGTCTTCTAATTCGATCCCCCTTTTCTTTCCCTTTGTGTTCCCCTTTTCTATCTTCTACTGCAATACTCTTCTCCCTGTTCTTTTTTCACATGTGCATGGTCTTCCTCATGTACCTGCACAACCCCCGTACTAACCACCTCGTCACAATTTCCACTGGCGCAAGTCCGAAATCCAGCATCCAATCCATTCCCATCACCAAAAATCCTGCTTACCCACTGTGTCAAAATGTGATGTTCACACCAAGCCTTCCGTAGAAAATCATCTCCACTTAAAAGCCTCGTATCACCTCTAAAATCAATTGGCTCCTTCCATGCTTCAGTCATCGATCGGTGACGATCCACTCGACCTGTCCCCCTCCATGCGATCCTCAGAATCTTCACCAAGGCATCACAGTTCTTGATTTAACTCATCTTACCCAAAAACATTTTACAGTCCTTATTTAAAATAAATCCTCTTAACATACTTGTTTAAAAATTAAATTTGTATTTTTCCTTTAATATGCCATTTGTCCTTCTCCTCCCACTCCATCTCTGTTACCTACGATCGCCCCTATCATTCGAATTTGATAAAAAACGCAATTTCTAATGAGCCCCGAAATTCTCACATTCTCGATTACAAAAAATCATGATTTTGATATTAAAATTCATCATTTTTCCATGCAAATTTATCCTCATACCTAAATCCATACAATGTGTTTTTCGAGAAAATTTATTTTTATTTCTTTTCATTGTGTTTTAATGATATTGAGTTGAATATGTTATTGTTGCAGTTGCAACCAATTTTAGAGTACATTCAAGACAAGATCAAACAACTTTGATGTTGATCATTGCAGTTAAAACAATTTATAAACAGAGATAGAAATTTTTCTTTAATTGACAAGCTTTAGTTTATACTTTTGTTTTTAATATAGAAACAAATATATATGTTATACCAAGACTTGTATCCTCAACCCTAGTTCAAATATGCGACCTATTCTAATTTGTACGTTCAAATATAAGCAACAGATAGGATTACACACAACTATCTAAATAGGAGATGCGGCTTACTCACAAATAATGTTTACTGTCCTTTTGTCTTTATTTTCCAAGTTTGTTCAATCACTTTTGTCTTAATTTTCTGTTTCCAGGGATTAACCCCTTAAACACTTTAATATTTGATTTACCATAATGGTTATATATATCAACATACATCTGGTTTGAGTTCACTAAAGATTTACATAAAACAATAAGTAGGTTTATATGTTTGCTCACATACATCTTACTGTAAACACACATACAAATTTCAAATTCCTTTGTGTGATTTCTCAAGTATGATTAGTATATATATGTAATATTATACACTCAGTGGAAGCCCATGAACACATAGATCTGAATTCAATATATATACACAACTTTAACATGGAATTTTGAGAGAGCAGGGATTAAAGTTTACTCACATATATATTAGTTCACTATTGCGAATATTATTTCCAAGGTTTTGCTATTAGTTCATTTTCTGCCCATACATGTTTACACATTCCAAACAAGGTACATATCTACATACATATGATTTGGATGCATAGGAATTTGAAATAAAAATCGTAAAGGAATTTCAGGGTATATATTACTGTCTATTGCATTTTCATTTTAGGTTACTCAAATCTAAATCTAGTTACTTGCAGAAATTAGTCTTCTAACATACACATATGGTTTGAAGCTACCATGTAATGTCCCGTATATTTGCAGTATAATAATTAATTTATTTAATTATTTAAATAGTGATTCAGAGAAGTAAATGGTCGTTTAATTAAATTAAATGGAATATTTAAATTAAAATAAATAATATAATAATATATTTAATTTCTGAAATAGTCAGAAATAGTGGAATTCACAATATGGTGTGAATTGGATCATCTGTGATATTTTATTCAGTTTAGAATTTGAATTAGAATAACGAATATATTATTTGAACAACAGTTGAACGTATAATTATATTATAATTATAATCGAGCTCGAAATGGCGCTGTAGTTCGTTATTTGGCGATTTGAACTTCAACTGAATATACAGGGTCCGTTTTAAATCGGATTTCTGTGAAACAAGAAACGTTAGAAGCTAGTGAAGTATATTTTTCTAATGGAAGAGAAAAATCGGGATTTCATTGTGTAGATTTTGATTTATGTCCAAATCAAATTTTAGAAAAGTCGCTATGGAATTCCTTTATAATTTATAACGATTTATTTATATTATGAAAGGATTTTTCAATATAAATTGAATATCGATATAACTGGGAATTTTGAAATATCGAGTTATAAGTCCTGATATATTTATTTTGGCACTGTATGATGTTCAATGTGAAAATATACGATAAGACTTATTTATAAATATTAAATTTAATTATCTTTAAAAATATTAATATTTAAATAGGTCTATTTAGAGCTTTAAAAATAGCCCGTTTTGCAAACGACCTCTGTTTTCGACGAAACTAATTTTTTTGGATCCGCAATGTTAAATTATTGTTAGATGTCAAGTTTCGTGATTTTTGAAGTCAGTACGTGGCTATGGGATTTTGATGTGAAAAACAGATGATAATTTGATTTTAAAAATATGCTGTGTGAGCAAACGAAGTCGGAATTCGACGAAATCGGCTTCGTTGGGTTCGTAATGTCGAAGTGTAGCTACATGTCCAGTTTCATGATTTTTGGGTATCATATGTGTTCATACGAATTTTTAACAATAGAAACAAATAGCGTTTGCTTATAAATTAATTAAATAATCAAATATAAAATATTATTTCTATCCTATAAGTAGCCCTTAATCTTCCTAAGCCCTAAATTATTTCTGTCGAGGTCAATGTCTCTCCACGCCATCAGTTTTCCATCCTCAAACAAAAATCATAACTTCAGAAAATCAAAAGAATTCAAAAACAAATTCTATAAATCCAAACTCGTATATATTTAAACACCTAAGACGATCCTCTTTATCCTCAAATGGGTTTCACTGGGTGCGATTCACCTGTTGTTCGCTGCAGTTCTACGCCGTGAGCTAGGGCAGATCGATGCGAGCGATTTAGGGAAGTATTGAGTGAATTCGAGTTCATGTATGAAGTGTGCAGGTCGAATGAAGGTGGCGTATGAAATTTGGGTGGTTTCGGGGATAACTTTTGTCGCACCTGTACAGTGCCGGGGCTGAGAACGGAAGTTCATCTATGAGTGCAAGTTATAATCGAAGGGTACTAGGTTGGGGAGGAGATGAAGTGGAGTTCAATGGCGGTGGTCTTGAGGAGTTTGGTGGAGAGATGATCGAGAAAGAGGTGGAGAATGGTGCGGTAATGGCCGTTGAGGAACGGGAGCTGATCGCGATATTTTGCTTTTGGGAAGAAGAATAGCTGGGCGGGTCCGATTGTTTTAGTGGGCCGAATGATTTGGTAAAGGCCCGATTTTTAATAAATTAAAGTTTAGTTTAAATTTAAATTGTATTAACTTGTAATTTAAATATCTCCCTCATACGTTATCAGAATTAGACAAAACAAGATCCGACAGGATCATATGGACGGTGGCTACGAAATGGAACTGACTGGGAGTGGATTGGAGTTCATTACAAATTATAGTGAAATAAATTGTCAGAATCAAATCAAGCGATGGTTATAATTATTAACGATGATCGTCCAATGTGAGTAAAACTCACCGACTCTGAACAGTTATATTTCTATAACGTATTTTTAGAACTGATAATTTTCTGTTGATTGCTGTATGTTAATTGTTTGGTTGAATTGCTTATGTATTGGTTGAAATTATAGATAACGATATATATATATATATATAAATCGTTAATCAAATATTGATTCTGTTTAGCAGAATATTTCATAGTGAAATGAAATCGATGTTAATTATAGTGTTTAACATCTGTGGATGCAGGGAAACAGGTCGGAGGAATCCAACTGGATTCCTCAACATTTATTTTACTGTTTTTCATATATTGTGCTATATGATGTGATATACAATCTGTTGTAAATTGTGTGTGTTTGGATAATATTGATCAGTGATATATGGTATGTTAAATACCATAACAAATACGGGAATATAAAAGGGAATTTTCAATTTTATATTGAAATTGAAATCTTTATAAAATCAAAGGATTTTATATAAAGGAATATTTATAAAATCAAGGTATTTTATAAAAAGAAATATTTGTAAAACAAATAAAAAGATAAAATAAATAGAATAGAAAAGGAAAATATTTGTAAAACAAATAGAAAGGAAATATTTGTTGAACAAATAGAATTGAAAGGAAATATTTGTTGAACAAATAGAATTGAAAAGGAAATAATTTTTGAGCCAACAAAATTGAAAAGGAATATTTATTTGTTAAATAAATAGAAGGATAAAAGGAATATTTATTTAGAAAATAAATAAGATATCATAAAAGGAAATACTTGAAAAGTGAATAGAATAGTATAAAAGAGAATTTTATATTTGAATGGTTTAAACCCGTGCTTCGCACACGGGTATAACATGGTATAGATTTAAAGCAAAGATTTTAAATAGAATCTGTTCTAACTGATAGATTGAGAAGATTAATTTATAAATAATATTTTATAAATAAAATAAAATAATTATCATTGGATAAATGGAATATATAAGTCAGGACTTATATAGAGAATTAAGAAACGATTTCAACATCGATATTTGAAACTGGATATGGACTGTAATGACCCAAAATTCCGGTCCAATTTGAGCTGACCAAAAACACAAGTCCAACCCCAAATTAAACTGAAAATCAGGAAATTAATAGAAAGAAAACATAGGGTGAGGAAAGATAAGATAGAAACTTAGAATAGAAGAAGAAGAACAACACAACATCAGAGTAACACGAATCTCACAGCGGAACGAATAACATATAATATATAACATAACTTTGAAATATAACTTTGTACTTGAATATACATCATTTTCAAAGTATAACACTTACAACTCAGCGGAAATAAACTATAGCTATATGATCCTGAAGCCTCCTGCTCTTGCTCTTCCAGTATATCTGTAAATCCCGACTACTTGACTGCCCGTACAAAATTAGGCACCCAAGAGTTTAGGGAAACAAACAAATAAACTCCGGGTCAGTCATGGGACTGGTACGAGTAAAACAGTTTAAAACAGTTCAAGAAGGTGATCGATATCTCATAAGACCACACCGTATAACGGAACGGGTTTTTTCCTCTATGAGAATCCAAATTATCTTTATATCAAAACCTTTGATATTATAATAATGTCTATCAACCACAATAATAATAATCATCTAGCAAAACGCTTTCATCTCGCGTTCTATATATATAATATACAATCAAAACCGCAAGCACGTATTGGGTAAGGGATTTCCAACTATGACAAGGTATGGAACCACCTATCGCTAGTGTACCTCTAGAAAGTAATACACTGGGTTCAACAAGACCATCTTGCAACCCGGCCACACATGACCGACCACTCATTTCGCTTGAGTCTATCGAATGTATATCACCAACGGTTGGGATCAGCAACCGTTTCCCGAATGGGACAGCATCAACAATAGATTTTTAGAAGTAAATGAAACTCTAGATCAGGTGATTATACACCCTACTTCCGAGCAACCAACTTAGCCATGCTGCCTGCCCGATTTCTGTCATTTACCGGATGTGAGGCTAGAAGCAACACTTTATCATCACACCAGATTCACTTTGAATGCCACATCGTCAAATCCATCAAATCACCGATTGACGTCCTCAAATATACATTTTGTGTTAGCTAAAAGAAGTTTCCTTCTCCGCTTCCACTCTTGGTATGGTTGGAGAAATCAATATACGTGATCGTCTGGAAATACTCTGTCAGACATCCGTCCATACAAGTCATCCAGGAACAGGATGAACCGAAGGCACTATTCTGTAAACAGGATAGCCCTTGCACTTTACTCCGTCTTCAATTATCTTTGGCATATATGATTCGCAACGCTTATGCCAATATAGAGTGGTTCTTTGGATAATAATCCAATCGGTCTCTCCATATTAACAACGTTAAAATGGTCAAAACATTGATAGTCTGTGATTTAACCATCAAAGAAAAACAAGTGTGCAAACAACGATATTATTTCCAGATGGAAATTATATCAATCAATCATCAAACATATATATATATATGTATTCTTTATTTTCCCTGTTTAGAAAATATACGTTATTAACACTGGAAAACATTTCCATTTCTTGTTTTCTATATTAGAAAACATTTCTGATTCTTGTTTGGAAAACATTTCCAAAACTCCTACGTTTGGATTAAGCAGATGCTTAGATAAAACATCGCTATGCCAACTCAACCATTTCCTTTAATTACTTAATTCACTTTACCATCCTTTACTGCCAAACCATAACCATTCCTTAGTAAAAAACGAAGCCAATCAAGTTGGGGTAGAACTACCTCTCAGACCTTAACTGAACAACATTTCTAACCTTGAAATAGGCAAAGTTCACTTTAAATTTCTTTAACTAACTTCCTTACTTAACCTTTCTTTTGAATAACTATATTCGACTGACTCACTTAACTCTATTCGATTTACTCTATTCGATTTAATCTATTTGATTTACTCTATTTGATTTACTCTATTTGATTTACTCTATTCACTTAACTCCTGTCGAATAAACTATATTCGATAACTCCTCTAACTCTATTCGAATAAACTGTATTCGATTAACTCCTCTGGATCTATTCGAATAAACTATATTTGATTAACTTCTCTGCCTCTATTCGAATAAAATATATTCGATTAACTCCTCCGACTCTATTCGAATAAACTATATTCGATTAACTCCTCCGACTCTATTCGAATAAACTATATTCGATTAACTCCTCTGACTCTATTCGAATAAACTATATTCGATTAACTCCTCTGACTCTATTCGAATAAACTATATTCGATTAACTCCTCTGACTCTATTCGAATAAACTATATTCGATTAACTCCTCTGACTCTATTCGAATAAACTATATTCGATTAACTCCTCTGACTCTATTCGAATAAACTATATTCGATTAACTCCTCTGACTCTATTCGAATAAACTATATTCGATTAACTCCTCTGACTCTATTCGAATAAACTATATTCGATTAACTCCTCTGACTTTATTCGAATAAATTATATTCGATTAACTCCTCTGACTCTATTCGAATAAACTATATTCGATTAACTCCTCTAACTCTATTTGAATAAACTATATTCGATTAACTCCTCTAACTCTATTCGAATAAACTATATTTGATTAACTCCTTTAACTCTATTCGAATAATCTATATTCGATAACTACTTTCAAATAACAAGATTTGATAACTCCTTTCGAATAAACTATATTCGATAACTACTTTCAAATAACTAGATTTGCTAACTCCTTTCGAGTAACTAGATTCGATAACTCCTTTCGAATAACTAGATTCGATAACTCTACTCGATTAACTCCATTTGAATTAACTCCTTTTCTATTTGTTTACTTAACAAATAACTATTCCCTTTTCAATTCTATTTATTTAACAAATAAATATTTCTTTTATCTTTTCTATTTATTTAATAAATAAATATTTCCTTTTATTCTAACTTATCCTTTGATTTTATAAATATTTTCTTAAAAAAAAATCCTTTTCCTTCTATATATAAAATCCATTGATTTTATATAAATAATTCGTTTTCAAAGTACACTTTGAAAATCCCCTTTCCCACATCTAGTATTTCTTATGATATTTAACATACCATATAACAAAACACACATAATCAACAACAGATTATATATCACACCATATATCACAATATATGAGTCACAGTAAAATAAATGTTGAGGAATCCAGTTGGATTCCTCCAACCTGTTTCCCTGCATCCACAGATGTTAAACAATATAGATAACATCACTTTAAGTTCCATATGATATATTCCGTTAAACAGAATCAATATAGAAATTCAACTAACTGACTAGTAGTTCAATCAAAAAGTCAACACACAATCAACACACAGTCAATCAACCAATATTTAACAGTTCTAAAAATACAACATGAAATAATAAACTGTTCAGAGTTAGTGAGATTTACTCACATTGGACTATCATCGTTAATTAACGATAATTGTCGTTGATTCAGATCGGACAATTTATTTCGCCATAAATTGTAACGAGCTCGGATTCACTCCTAGTCAGTCCCATTGGGTAGTGTCCGTCCATACGATCCCAACGCAAATTACGGTTTGTGATTCTGATTTCATATGAATACGTTATTGACATTATAAGTTAATACGAATATTTAAACTTAAATTAGAACTAACACTTTTATTATTGGGCTTTAACCTTGATAAAACTGTCGACCCATTATCTCTAAGCCCAAAACCGCTGACCTCTTCTTCCCCGTTCTCTTCTTGCCATGACCTGCTCTGCTTCCAACTCCCCATTTCAAAACTTACGAAGCCTTATCTGCACCATTTCTTCACGAACCTTCAAACCGATCTCACCACCACTTCTCTCTTCCTGAGCCCGACATCTCCAACACCATCATAAACAACTCGCACGTAATTCCTCGAACGCGACTTGCGTCTTGCTCCAGGAAACTATCGACATCTATTTTCACTGATTCCTCCAAGAACTCGCATACATATGTGGTTTTACTCCCCCAATTCAGAAACCATATCGATCCCGCAAACAAACGACTAGAAATTTCACAAATTGAAACCCTACTCACTGCTCAAAACTCGAGCATCAGGACACCGCATCGCACCTTGTCAAACTGATGTAGAATCGAACAGAATTTCCAAGGGATTCAAATAATATAGTTTCATGATTTTCAGACTTTTATTTGATTTGATTTTGAATTTTATAGATCCAACTATTTCACTGGAAAAAAGAATTCGGTGGCGCAAATATTGGTTTGACCGTGAAATGAGATGAATTAGATTTACGGTGTTAAGGTAGTGGTATTTACAGAAAATTTAGATATTTTATTTCGAACATTATACTAAAATATAATCAACTGTTGTGTTTATTTGTCCTTTAAAATTCCTGTGATCACACATGACATCTAAAAATCACGAATCTGGGCATGCAACTACAGTTCGACATTAGGTCCCAACGAAACTGGTTTCATCGAATTCCGACTCCGTATGCTCACACAGCGTATTTTTAACCATCGAAATACTGACTGTTTTTCACTCTAAAAATCCGTACGACCACACAGTGACTCTAAAAATCACGAAACATGAAATCTAACAACTATTTGACATTACCGATCCGAACAAAATTAGTTTCGTCGAATTCCGACTTCGTTTGCAAAAGTGGCTATTTTTAAAGCTCTAAATAACCCGTTTAAATATATAAATATATTTATATATAATTAAATTTAATATTTAAAAATAAATATTATCGTATATATTCACAGTGGAATACCCTACAGCTCTACTGGGATTTATAACTTGATATTCACTTCTGGGTCAACCCGATATTCGATTTATAATGAAATCCCTTTTTAAAATATAAATAATTCCTTTATAAATTAAAAAGGAATTCCACAGCGACTTTTCTAATTTGATTTGGACGTAAATCAAAATCTACACGATGAAATCCTGATTTTTCTCTTCCACTAGAAAAATATACTCCACCAGCTCCACACGTTTCTTATTTCACAGAAATACGGCTTAAAACGAATCCTATACATTCAGTTAAAGTTCAAATTGCGAACTACAGCGCCATTTCAAGCTCTATTTTAATTATAATATAATTATACGTTCAAACTGTCGTTAGTTAAATATATTCGTTATTCTAATTCAATTCTAAACTGAATTAAATATCACAGATGATCCGGTTGACACAATATCGCCATTTCAGCCAATTCTGATTACTTCAGAATTAAATATATTATTTAATTTATTGTTTTAAATTAAATATTCACCATTATTTAATTAAACCACCATTTAATTCACTATATCACTATTTATATAATTAAATAAATTAATTATAATACCTCTGCCAATGCGGGTCATTACATGGACGTAGAGTTAAATCAAAGGAGTTAATCAAAGGAGTTAATCGAATTATAGTTAATAGATTAGTGTTAGAATTAATCGATTAGAATTAGAATAAATCGATTAGAGTTAGAGTTAACCAGTTAGAGTTAATAAGTTAGAGTTAATAAGTTAGAGTTAATCAGTTAGAGTTAATCAGCTAGAGTTAATCAGTTAGAGTTAAGCAGTTAGAATTAACCAGTTAGAGTTAATCAGTTAGAGTTAATCAGTTAGAGTTAACCAGTTAGAGTTTACTAGTTAGAGTTAATCAGTTAGAGTTAACCAGTTAGAGTTAACCAGTTAGAGTTAATCAGTTAGAGTTAATCAGTTAGAGCTAATCAGTTAGAGTTAATCAGTTAGAGCTAACCAGTTAGAGTTAATCAGTTAGAGTTAATCACTTAGAGTTAACCAGTTAGAGTTAATCAGTTAGAGTTAATCGAATATTAGTTATTCGAATAGAGTTAAAAGGAGTTATCGAATATTAGTTATTCGAATAGAGTTAAAAGGAGTTATCGAATATTAGTTATTCGAATAGAGTTAAAAGGAGTTATCGAATATTAGTTATTCGTATAGAGTTAAAAGGAGTTATCGAATATTTGTTATTTGAATAGAGCTAGAAGGAGTTATTGAATATTAGTTATTCGAATAGAGTTAAAAGAAGTTAATCGAGTATAGTTTATTCAAAAGAAGTTAATCGAATATTACTTATTCAAAAGTGATTTTATCAAATATTACTTATTCGAAAGGAGTTAATCGAATATAGTTATTCGAAGAAAGGAGTTATCGAATATTAGTTTATTCGAAAGGAGTTAATCGAATATAGTTATTCGAAGAAAGGAGTAATTGAATATAGTCTATTCGAATAAAATTATCGAATATAAGTTATTCGAAGTGCGATAATCGAATATAAGATATTCGAAGCGAGATAATCGAATATAAGTTATTCGAAGTGAGATAATCGAATATTAGTTATTCGAAGGAGTTAATCGAACAGAGATTACTCGAAAGAGAGTTATACGTCGAATTCGATTATATCGAATTCGGGAAAGTATTATTTACTTTCCGGTTTTTAACCAAGATTTGTTTATTTACAAATAAATTAGTTGTTGGCTTATTTATTCAAAATAAGAAATTAAGTTAGATTTCTAAGTTAGATATTTCAAAAGTAGGGTTTATAACGTTAGCGTTAGAATAAATGTTTTCATAAAAGAAATGGATTCATAATCTGAATCCGAGAATTTGCGTAAGCAAATGATTGTAGAAATTGGAGCAGTGAGCTTTGTCTATTGCAAGATTAAGAACATTGTTCAGTTGAGGTCTAAGAGGTAATTATACCCCAACTTGATTGACTTCCTTATTTAACTAAGAAATAGTTGAGGTTCGAGGGCGAGAGTTAGTTAGAAATACAGTTAAGTAATAAGCGATTTATAGACGGAGCGGTCATAACGATGTTTTATACAACGTTAGTTTGAAATCCATATTAATGAGTTTTGGAAACGTTTTCCAAATATAGAATCAGAGATATTTTATAAACATAGAAAATGGAATGTTTTATTTGTAAGGAATTAAGAAAGGAGTTAAGCTAAACTAGAAACTGACTGGAGATTAGTTAAGTTGAATGGTTTTCTAAGTGTCTATCTGATGTTGGTATTGACCTTCGAGATTGATACTTAGGGAATTCTTCTCATACTATTTTTCAGTGAGAGACTGATAGATGTGGCAGAATAGTGATAAGTAAATAAGCAATGGGAATGTTTTCCAATGTTCATAACATATATTTTCTGAATATAGAAAATAAGGGAATATGAATATACATATATATATATATATGTATGTATGTATATATATATAAATGATGACGATATATCAATAGAACTTCCAATTGGAAATAAGATTGTTGTTTGCACACGTGTTTTCATTTGATAGTTAAATCACCGACTATCAAAGTTTTTGATCATTTTTATGTTGTTAATATGGAGAGACCGGTTGGATTATTATCTGAAGAACCACTCCATATTGGCATAAGCGTTGCAAACCAAGTATGCTGAATATATTGAAGACGGAGTAAAGTGCAAGGGCTATTGTATAAATCTTAGGTAGAGATTGCCTAAGATGGATGTACTGAATAGTGCCTTCGGTTTGTCCAGACCTAGGACAACTTGAATAGACGAATGTCTGACAATGAATATCTGGTAGATCGCGTAAGTTGATCATTTCAAACGTGTTTACATTGGTGGCGGAGGAATTTGTTTCTCTTAGCTTATGCCCATGGTATTTTTGGGGAAATCAATTTGTTATTTGACGGGTATGATGATGTGGCATTCAAAGTAAATGAAGACATGATCTGTATAGAGATACGTTGTAACCTCAAGCCTCATCAACTGGGAAATGACAGAAATCGGGCAGGCAACATGGCTAAGTGGGCCACACCCAATTAAGGTATATTGTCACCATCTAGAGAGTATTCATATTTGTACTTCTTTCAATTCTGTATCTCCTGGGAACGGTTATGTTGGTACACCTACCATAAGTGACAACATATTCGATACATTCAAGAGAAATGAATGGTCGGTCATATGTGGCTGAGTTACAAGATGTTCTTGTTGAACTCCAGTGTATCGCTTCTAGAGTACACAGAGCGGAAGGTGGATCGATACTTTGTCATAGTTGGAATCCATTCCCCAAATAAGAGCCCGCGGTTTTGATTATATATTATATATGTAGAACGTTAGATGCAAGCGTTTCTGCTAGATTTCTATTTACTTGATCTAGACATTATTATAATATCAGAAAAGTATCGTTTTAGAAATATTTTGGGTTATCATAAGGTAAAAGCCATCCGTGTTTATGTGTGGATCGGTCTTATGATTATCCTTTGTTTCAAAAGAATTTGAAAGTTATATCAAATGATTTGAGTTTACTCACACCAGTCACATGACTGACCCAGAGTTTATTTTGTTTTGTTTTCCCTAAACTCTTGGGTGCCCAATTTTGTACGGGCAGTCAAGTAGTCGGGATTTACAGATACTTGAAGAGTTGGAGCAAGAGGCTTCAGGATATATATAGCTATTTTTATTTCCGCTATGTTGTAAGTGTTATACTCTAATAATGGTATTGTATACAGATACTGTTTTATTTTAAAGTTATGTTATGAAATATATTTATTCTTTCCGTTGTGAGATTCGTGTTTACTCTAATGTTGTATGTTCTTCTTCTTCTCCTATTCTAAGTTTCTATCTTATCTATTCTCACCCTCTAACTTCTTTCATGGACTATCCGGTGTTTTCGATGCTTCAATAGTCGACATAGTGTTGTATGCCGATATCCAAGATCGCAAATTTCCGAGTCGTTACAGTGGTATCAGATCTTAAGGTTAAGTAATTACTTTGGCTCTGTGGCGTGACTCAGTAGAGATGGGGTTAGCGATGCCCTAGATTGAGTTGAGTGTGTATATATGAGTGAGCGTATTTGTTATTTGATATAAAAATGGTTTTATATTGTGGATATTTATTGGTTGAGTTGTTTATGGATTATTGTCGATCAGTTTGATCCACTATATCGGTAGGAGTTTCTAAACACTTGAATACGATGAACCGACACAGTATGTTTTGAAAGAGGGTAAACGAAATAATTTTACCCAAATTATATTTTGATATAAAGGATTTATATTGGAATGATTATAATATATTGGATATATTGGCTGTTATTATAATTGAGTAAGATTATAAAATGTGAAATGGTTATGTAAATAACCAATCAGAAATCATATAAGAGAAACATATGAAATCGAAATGAATTAAATCTGAAATTTAAATCAGAATTAGAATTGAAATTCCCAAAACATGAAAAGTGTTTGTAAATGGAATTGAATGGAATATATGAGAATTTTAAAATCCTGGGAGATTTTAAATTGTTTACAAGCATTGTGAAGGATATTTTGAAATAGATTTCAAAATGGAAGTATTTAAAAATGGTTTTAAAAGTGATATAGTATTGAACTCACTTCGATAGCTGGGAAAAAACCCTGACGAAGAATCGCGACATCATTAGTGTTCATTCCGAGTTCTAAGTGACGGATTACTACTAAAGATATTGATTTCGAATTGTTTTGGCAAAACAAGTTGTTTTAAATCCTGAAAAGGGAAGTTTGACTTTTGAGAAAAGGAAAGTTGTTCAAAAATTCCCAGGAAGAGACTGTTTGAATTAAAAACAAATTTAAATAAAAATTTGTGGAAATAAATCAGAATTGTATTGAAAACCAATTAAGTGGAAATTGAATTGGATTAGAATGATATCGAGAAAATTAGATTTTGTGACATAGGAATCCGAAATGGTATTGGATTGATGAGTTAAGAATTTGAAAATCGAGAATGGAACTTTGATTTGAAATTGAATTTTGCTTGGATAAGCGAATGGTTGTGTTGGAGATAAAAGTAATTTGAGTTTGATTGGGATAACATTTGTATATGTTGAATTAGTAGCAGATATGAAAGATGGAATGATATGCCCGACGAAAAGGTACAAGTTTATATTCTAATTGGGTATGAGATTTTGATGAGCCGATTTGGCAAGCCGCTTGGCAGTTTGATTTTCTTTTGGGTTGGAGAAGGCCTAGAGAGGCGAGTTGTAGTTGTACCGATTGACCATTACAAAGGAGGTGTTGGCGAAATTTTTTGAAAACTTCAGGTGTTAGAAAATTTTTAGGATTTTTGAAAATTTTCGTTGATAAGAATTAATTAATATTTAATTGAAATTAAATTGGTTCAGTTGAAACTGAAGTTAATAATTAAACAAATAATTTTTAACCCAGTAAATAGAGTTGTTTTGTACCTTAGCAATTTCGAGGACAAAATTATTTTAAGGGGGGAAGAATGTAATGTCCCGTATACTTGCAGTATAATAATTAATTTATTTAATTATTTAAATAGTGACTTAGAGAAGTAAATGGCTGTTTAATTAAATTAAATGGAATATTTAAATTAAAATAAATAATATAATAATATATTTAATTTTTGAAATAGTTAGAAATAGTGGAATTTACAATATGGTGTGAATTGGATCATCTGTGATATTTAATTCAGTTTAGAATTTGAATTAGAATAACGAATATATTATTTGAACGACAGATGAACGTATAATTATATTATAATTATAATCGAGCTCGAAATGGCGCTACAATTCGTTATTTGGCGATTTGAACTTCAACTGAATATACAGGGTCCGTTTTAAATCGGATTTCTGTGAAATAAGAAACGTTAGAAGCTGGTGAAGTATATTTTACTAGTGGAAGAGAAAAATCGGGATTTCATTGTATAGATTTTGATTTATGTCCAAATCAAATTTTAGAAAAGTCTCTATGGAATTCCTTTATAATTTATAACGATTTATTTATATTATAAAAGGATTTTTCAATATAAATTGAATATCGATATAATTGGGAATTTTGAAATATCGAGTTATAAGTCATGATATATTTATTTTGGCACTATATGATATTCAATGTGAAAATATACGATAAGACTTATTTGTAAATATTAAATTTAATTATTTTTAAATATATTAATATTTAAATAGGTCTATTTAGAGCTTTTAAAATAGCCAGTTTTGCAAAAGACCTCTGTTTTCGACGAAACTAATTTTGTTGGATCCACAATGTTAAATTATTGTTAGATGTCAAGTTTCGTGATTTTTGAAGTCAGTATTTGGCTGTACGGGATTTTAATGTGAAAAACAGACGATAATTTGACTTTAAAATACACTGTGTGAGCAAACGAAGTTGGAATTCAACGAAACCAGTTTCATTGGGTTCGTAATGTCGAACTACAGCTGCAGGTCCAGTTTCGTGATTTTTGGGTATCAGATGTGTTCATACGAATTTTTAACAAAAGAAACAAATAGCGATTGCTTATAAATTAATTAAATAGTCAATATAAAATATTATTTCTATCCTATAAGTAGCCCTTAATCTTCCTAAGCCCTAAATTATTTCTGCCGAGGTCAATGTCTCTACATGCCGTCAGTTTTCCATCCTCAAACAAAAATTGCAACTTCAGAAAATCAAAAGAATTCAAAAACAAATTTTATAAATCCAAACTCGTATATATTTAAACTCTTGAGACGATCCTCTTCATCCTCAAATGCATTTCACTGGGTGCGATTCACCTGTTGTTCGCTGCTGTTCTACGCCGTGAGCTAGGGCAGATCAATGCGAGCGTATTGAGTGAATTCGAGTTCATGTATGAAGTGAGCAGGTCGATTGAAGGTGGCGTATGAAATTTGGGTGGTTTCGGGGATAATTTTTGTCGCACCTGTACAGTGCCTGGACTGAGAACGGAAGTTCATCTGTGAGTGCGAGTTGTAATCGAAGGGTACTAGGTTGGGGAGGAGATGAAGTGGAGTTCAATGGCGGTGGTCTTGAGGAGTTCGGTGGAGAGATGATCGAGAAAGAGGTTGTAACACCCCACGTCCATTAATGTCACTCACAAAGGGAATGCATTAACTTCCATGGAGGTTATAAGTGAATATAGAACAGAAATATTACAACAAGACAGATAATAAATAGTACTTGGAAATTTAAAACTTCATTTTATTGCAACGGAAATTAAACATGTTTGTTACATCATAAAACCATAGATCATAACCAAGTACAATATCCATCTTCATAAAAACAAAATACATAATCCCATTACATAAATAGCCATTAAAAAGATAACAAGCTGGACTTTACTTCAACGGTCCAAGCTTTCCAAAGAGAGTGAAGCAATTCAATCAAACTCCACTAGAGCTGGGCCCAACCTGAGGACCTGGAGGGGGAAAAAGGATAGAAATAGAGGGGGTCAGACATAAAGTCTGGCGAGTATGATAATTCTAACAATACTATTATCAAAATAACTAGACTAAGGCATAAGCTGGAAGACAAGTGAATGTCTATGAACTCATAGGAAGATAAAGATAGAGTTTAAGATAACGTTAAAGATAACGGTAAAGGCACACCTAATTACTAACAAATGATTACTACACTGCACCGCATATTACTACACTGCACCACACCAGTCACCCTATTGTTTGATCCCACTTGCTTCACACAGAAACTTTATAAATAGCCTTACGTACCCCTAGCTGACTACATAGGTGTCGTCTGCCGCTATCTCCACTAGGTGTACCCCACTACCCACTTTCGATCGGCTCCCTACTCGTAGATACCCGTGCTGGCCCCACAGTGGGGTGTATCACTCCCCTAAAGTGGCAACCCGATACAACTTGAGAATGCACGGCTTATACCTACACGATGCAACAACGTCTTACCTACCAGCCCGGGTCCACACACGCATACGAAACCTGTTGGACTTGCGTTGCCACCGCTCCCCGTTTTGGCCTCTTACAGTCAAACCCAGCATGCATGTCCCGTCCTCGACTTGGGTCGAGCCCACAAAGATACGTTTGGGATACTGGTCGAAATGGGCCCCCACAAGCTACCCACCTAAGCTTGTCACTAGTATATCCCACTTAACCCTCTTAGTCATGTTCATTTACATGTGTGTTTGGTTAAGTCTTACTAATCGTATTTCACGTGCCACTAAGGGCACCCCTAGATTCCTCATGCCACCCAAGGCACCTACTTAACCCCCATGTCCCACCTTACATGTTTATCTGGTTAAGTATTTCTTAATTCATTCAGGCCATAACCTCATAAAGACCTCTCACATTAGACTGGCATTTATGGCAGCTGGATTTGCCGGGCGGGTCCGGGCAGTCTTACACCGTGAAAGAGTCTAAACTCGTGTCTTTACAACCGTTATGCTTTAGTTTAGGCCTAGGAGCTCTCACATTGGGCTGACATTTGTGACCACTGGATTTGCCGGGCGGGTCCGGGCAGGTTTACGTCACAAACGAGTCCAACCTCGTGTCCTAAGCATTGATTAACACTTAAAATCTTTTACCCCAGTTTTAATAATTCCCTATTCAAATTATTAATTAAGTCAACTTTTAATGATGTCAATAATTGACTCAATTATGGCCATCCACTTATGGCATGCAAAATCATATCAATTGCACCCCAACTTTTTAATATTACCCCTACCCCACGTTTATACGTTCGCTTATTCAACGCATAATATAGGCTAGACTTGTATAGTCTAACACCTAGCACAAAGATAAATTATCACAACATATAGACAATTAAAATAAATCTAATCATAATAGGGGTGAAACTTGCATAAACTACACATGTTAAGGATCAAAAGGTGTCAACTTGTTAAATGTCTCAATTTACATGATATGATCATAGCCCAAATCTATACATAAACTTGCATATGGGGTTTTTAGGCAACATAATGATGGTGTGAACTAGCATAGGATATCACATATGTCATAGCATAATTCTAGATGTCATAATAGATGTCTTTTCATATGTTCATAACTTTTCTAATCAATCTAACTTGCACATGTGACTTGTCATATAGATCAACATAACCCAAACATGATGATTTAATTAATATGAACTAACTAGCATAGATGGTAACATCATGGCCTTTTTAACATGTATGATTCATCACAACTTAGCATAGAAACTTTCAACATACATAACATCATCATAGCATGATTTACAACATATAAGATATCATCACCACATAACATTGGATTTACAATATACATGATAGCAAAAGGGGTTTACAACAACATATATGATAATTCACATCATCTACTCATAATCCATTCATAACTCAACCTAATTAAAATGATAATAATCTTGTTAAGATCATCATACTCACAATTTAGAGAAGAAAAGAGAGAGTTTTGCTTTGCTTTAGGGTTGAGAGAATTAGAATTGAATTTGCTTTTCTTCTTTCTTAGTTGGCGGCGGCTCCATTGATTTCCATGGCGATGGTATGACGGTAACTATTCTATTTTAATTAGGTTTAGGGTTAGCATTAGGATGTATTTATAGGTGTAGGAAGTTATTTAGGACCATTAGATTAACCCCGAACCATGAGGACCAATCAAATGCAAAATCTGCATTTGAGCGAATCGGCCCACGGGTTGACAGCCAAACACCCTGGATTAACCCCTAGTCGACCCAGCGGAGCTCGGGTCGACCTCAAAAATGGACCGGTTCGGTTATTCCCCCTCCCAATTCGCTGTTTTGAACTTTTTCGCATATTTATTTATTTAATTTTTAATTTTTATATATATATATATATCATTATATATATTTCTCTGCGCAACCCATTTCACTTAATTCTTTTCTAAAAATTAAGTATACTTTAATTTGTGAATTTTAATGTTATAAAATTACGGGGTGTTACATTTTCCCCTCCTTAAAGGATTTCATCCCCGAAATCTCCAAGTCAAGAAGAATGTATATCCTACCATCTAATCGTCCATCTACTCAACCATCAAACACCAGCATCCATTGTCCTTAAAAGACTTCTAATGCTTTAATGTTTATATGCACAGTGTGTGTATATGTCCATATCTAATGCAAAATTAGGCGGTCTACTGATTCAGTCGACCTCCTTAGTGCAATTCATGATAGAGCCATGCGTCCAATATGTATGCAAAAGATTCCTAATGATACATATTAATTCTATATGCATGCACAACCATCCACCCGAATGCAGCAACTATATGATAATACAACCATTATACATCCATTTTACTAAATACATCCATATATATGCAATATGCAATATGAAGTGACTGAGCCGATCTGGTGCCTAATAGTGTGTGTATATGCATCCACGAGCAACCACTAGCAAACACTAGCAAACACTTGCATCCACTTTGCATCCACCATACATAACATGTCTCAAACACATGTTTCAACCATAGGATTATCCTAACTAAAGGTCAAAGATACTAGCGAGAGGATATACTAAAGATAGGATAAGTACAAGCTAAGCGATAAAGGATAAATTAAAAGACATACCCTCAAAAAGAAAAGGGTATCGTGAATGCATCTTCTCTTCCGTCTCCCAAGTAGCGTTGCTCTCATCATCTCCCCATTGCACTTTGACTAGTCTGACCTCTCGATTCCTCAACCTCTTGATCTCCGACCCAAGAATGCGCGTAGGAGCTCGTCGAATTGTCGCATCACGCTCTATCTCCACCTCTCTAAGCAAGCTCGGATCTACCACTTCCGCGGTCTCGTGCAAGCACTTCCTCAAATGTGACACATGGAATACGTCATGTACACCACTAAGTCTCTCGGGCAACTCCACTCTATACGCCATCCGTCCAATCCTCTCCTAAATAGGAAACGACCCTACAAACCTTGGTGCTAATTTCCCAACGTACCCAAATAGAACAACGTTTCGTAATGGAGACACTCTGACAAAGACCATGTCCCCAACTTCAAACTCGAGATCTGTCCTCCTCTTATCTGCATAAGATTTCTGCCTATCTTGCGCTGCTTTCATCCTCCTTCGAATCAAGTCGATCTTCTCCGAAGTCTCCCTAATCATATCGGGCCCCAGTAAGATCTTATCCGTAGATTCTAACCAACATGTAGGTGAACGACAAGGTCGTCCATAAAGAGCTTCGAATGGTGCCATACCAATGCTGGACTGAAAGCTGTTATTATATGCGAACTCCACCAATGGAAGATGCTCTTCCCACGTACCCCCAAAGTCTAGGGTACATAGCCTCAACAGATCCTCTAGAATGTGATTCACCCTCTCGGTCTGGCCGTCCGTCTAAGGATGATATGTGGTGCTCAAACATAACTGAGTCCCTACCGCCTCTTGTAAGCTTCTCCAAAATTCGCTAGTGAAAATAGGATCGCGGTCACTCACTATGCTAGAAGGAACACCGTGCAAACGAACTATTTCTCAAACGTATACGGAGGCTAACCACGGAGCAGTCCTCTTACTCTTTACGGGAATGAAATGGGCGCTTTTAGTAAGTCTATCTACTATAACCCAAATTCCCGTATTACCCTTCCTTGATCGCGGTAAACCATCCACAAAATCCATCGGGACACTTTCCCACTTCCATAGTGGAACCTCCAATGGGTGAAGCAACCCACCGGGTTTCTTTTGCTCCGCTTTTACTTGTTGGCACACCAAGCATCTAGCGACATACTCGGCCACATCTTTCTTCATGCCAGCCCAAAAGTAAACTCTCTTCATGTCTTTGTACATCTTGTCCCCGCCGGGATGAATGGTCATCTTCGAATGATGTGCTTCATCAAGAATAGTCTTCCTTAGGTCATCGTCTTTTGGTACACCAAGTCTACCGTCCCTACGTAACCAACCCTTATCATCTAGGGTATACCTACGGAGATGGCTTGATGACTCCCCTCCTTTGAGTTTTTCTACTAACTCAACCAACTGCGGGTCATCTCGCTGTGCCTCGCCAATCCGTCCCAAAAGCATAGGTCTGACCTCCAAGGATGCTAGCAAACCGGGTACAAAGTCAACGGAAGGTCTAAAGTCAAACATCGAAATGAATTCTAAACTTTGCCGCTCAACAAACAAAGGACTTAAGGATAATCTTTTCCTACTTAAGGCATCGGCCACCACGTTATCCTTGCCAGGAGTATATGCTATCTCAAAGTCGTAGGACGCTAAGAACTCCATCCACCTTTGATGCCTTAAGTTCAAGCCCTTTTGAGAGAATAGGTATTTTAAAGATTTGTGGTCAGTGAATAGTTCGAATTTCTCGCCAAGAAGATAATGACGCCAAGACTTAAGCGCGAAAACAATAGCGGCCAACTCCAGGTCATGTGTGGGGTAATTCTTCTCATGCGCTCTCAACTGCCTTCCACCATAGGCTATTACCCTGCCCTCTTGCATTAAGACTGCGCCTAGTCCTGTCCCACAAGCGTCAGTTTAAACGGTAAACGGCTTACTCCCGTCTGGCAATACTAAGACTGGGGCTGAAGTCAAAGCTCTCTTCAAACGTTGGAACGCATCATCACAATCTACGTCCCATGTGAAAACTAGGTTCTTCTTCGTCAAGCATGTCAATGGAGCTGATATCTTTGCGAAGTCTTTGATAAACTTCCTATAGTAGCCAGCCAACCTCAAGAAACTTCTCACTTCGGTAGCATTTTTAGGAACCTTCCAATCTTGGATGGCCACCACCTTCGCGGGATCTACAACTATCCCTTCTTTGGAAACCACGTGTCCTAAGAACCGTACTTCCTTCCTCCAGAAGTGACACTTAGAAAATTTAGCTTTAAGCTTATGCGCTCGAAGAGTCTCCAACACTTCCCTAATATGTAGGGCATGCTCTTCTTCATCCTTAGAAAAGATCAAGATGTCATCTACAAAGACTACCACGAATTTGTTAAGGTACTCCCTAAACACCCTACTCATCAAATCAACAAAGTATGCGGGGGCGTTTGTCAAACCGAAGGGCATCACTAGCCATTCATAGAAACCGTCCGGAGTCCTAAAGGCGGTCTTGTCAATGCTATCCTCAGCCGCTCTCAACTGATGGAAACCAGTGGCTAAATCCAACTGCGAAAACACTGAGGCGCCAACTAACTGATCGAAGAGATCATCAATCCTCGGTAGTGGGTGTTTGTTCTTCTTAGTAAGTTTGTTAAGTTCTCTATAGTCCACACACAGTCTAAGGGACCCATCCTCCTTCATGGCAAATACTACTGGAGCACCCCACTCCGATATACTTCGTCTTATGAACCCCTTCTCAAGCAACTCCTTCACTTGCTTATCGTGTTCCCTCCTTTCACGTGGAGCCATGTGGCGTACTGGCAAAGATACTGGTTTCGCATTATCCACAAGATATATTCAAAAATCTACCTCCCGCTTCAGATGCAAGCCCTTCACCTCCTCAAACACATCCGAATATTCTCGGACCACTCTAACAGATCGTAGATTTTCCTCATACGCGTCAAGCGATTCTAGATAACTTAGCATAACCGAATTTATGGGATTACAGAAGATTTCAAGAGTGTTGCCAAGGCGAGTCACGAGCCTAACTACTCTCCTTTCACAATCAAGAACGGCCCCATTTCTGGATAACCAATCCATTCCTAAAATTAGCCCATAGCCCGTGAAGCCCAACACATAAGCATCACATCTAAATTCAACGCTAAGTATGGAAATTTTCAAATCCAAACACATCATGGACAAATAAGCTGAGCCCCCTATTGGATTCGAAACAACTAAGGGATCCTCTACTAAACTGGTGTTTAAGTGCAGTGATTCAACTAATGATGTAGAGATAAACGAATGTGATGCGCCCGAATCGAATAAGGTACGGACAGGATGATCAAACAAAAAAACTAAGCTTTCAACAGAAATGGTTATACCTCGTTCTTGCAGCGGTGGGACCGCGAGAGCCTGAACTTGTCCCCTAGCCTGCCCTGGTGCCATAAGAGCCTGCACCTGTCCTCCCGAGGTAGCTCCTGCCCTCTGCCCCTTCTTTGGACAGTCCTTCACTAAATGCCCCGCAGCGCCACAGTGAAAACAGCCTGTCTTCTTTTTCTTTCGGCAATCCTTGCTGAGATGGCCTGGGGTTCCACAGTTAAAGCACTTCTTCTTTCCCTTGCCATTATTGTCTTTTCCACCCTTCTTGTTTTGCTGTTGTGGTTTCTTCTGATCCCACTTCTTCTCGGGTGCCTTATCAGCTTTAGCGCTTTTCTCCTCATGCATGAGCGCCATTTCTACTAACTTCTCAAAGGTGGCCCCCATCGGGATGTGGGTCATAGCCAACCCTTGCAATGGTTCATTCAAGCCATTCACGAACCTTAGAACCTTCTTCTCCGGCGTGTTTACTAAGTCCAAGCCAAACCTTGCTAACTGATTAAATTTATTGACATATTCTTTCACTGATGAGCTTCCTTACTTCAATGTCAAGAACCTTTCCATATATAGATTTTCTTCCGCCCTTGAGAGAAACTTCGCCTCGAACCTACGTCTGAAATCCGCCCAAGAGTCAACAGGACGCTCCCCATTAGTGACCTCCCACCAAACGAGGCCTCTCCCTTCATCAACCAAGCTGCTAAACGAACTCTCCTCCCTTCTTCTACTTAAAATATTTTTAGCAATTCTTCCACCTCCTTAAGCCAATCTCTAGCTTCCACAAACGTATCTTACCCTTGAAATGGTTTTCCACCCATAGCCTTGAATTCCTTGCACGTCTTTGCAAAAGTATCTACGCGAGGAGGAGGAGGAACAGGTGCAACTGGTGGTGGAGGAACATTGGCTGGACCTGCAGCGGCCCTAGCCTCCAATAGCCTCCTATACCATCCTGGTATCGTTACACCGTCGGGTAGATTAAGATCTTCAGCCATGCTGAAACGAAAAAGGAAAGATTCAAAATGGAGAATTCGAAAGATAAAAATATGTGGCTATTGGGGATTATGTTTTTCTTAAAAACTTTTCTCTTTATATTTCTCATTAAAACATGTTTTTGAAAACACTTCTTCTAAAAATAACTATTTTTCTAAAGTATTTTTATCTGTTCTGGTAACCTTAAGCTCTGATACCACGTGTAACACCCCACGTCCATTAATGTCACTCACAAAGGGAATGCATTAACTTCCATGGAGGTTATAAGTGAATATAGAACAGAAAAATTACAACAAGACAGATAATAAATAGTACTTGGAAATCTAAAACTTCATTTTATTGCAGCGGAAATTAAACATGTTTGTTACATCATAAAACCATAGATCATAACCAAGTACAATATCCATCTTCATAAAAACAAAATACATAATCCCGTTACATAAATAGCCATTAAAAAGATACCAAGCTGGACTTTACTTCAACGGTCCAAGCTTTCCAAAGAGAGATGAAGCAATTCAATCAAACTCCACTAGAGCTGGGCCCAACCTGAGGACCTGGAGGGGGGAAAGGATAGAAATAGAGGGGGTCAGACATAAAGTCTGGCGAGTATGATAATTCTAACAATACTATTATCAAAATAACTAGACTAAGGCATAAGCTGGAAGACAAGTGAATGTCTATGAACTCTTAGGAAGATAAAGATAGCGTTTAAGATAACGTTAAAGATAACGGTAAAGGCACACCTAATTACTAACGAATGATTACTACACTGCACCGCACATTACTACACTGCTTCACACCAGTCACCCTATTGTTTGATCCCACTTGCTTCACACAGAAACTTTATAAATAGCCTTACGTACCCCTAGCTGACTACATAGGTGCCGTCTGCCCCTATCTCCACTAGGTGTACCCCACTACCCACTTTCGATCGGCTCCCTACTCGTAGATACCCGTGTTGGCCCCACAGTGGGGTGTATCACTTCCCTAAAGTGGCAACCCGATACAACTTGAGAATGCACGGCTTATACCTACATGATGCAACAACGTCTTACCTACCAGCCCGGGTCCACACACGCATACGAAACCCGTTGGACTTGCGTTGCCACCGCTCCCCGTTTTGGCCTCTTACAGTCAAACCCAGCGTGCGTGTCCCGTCCTCGACTTGGGTCGAGCCCACAAAGATACGTTTGGGATACTGGTCGAAATGGGCCCCCACAAGCTACCCACCTAAGCTTGTCACTAGTATATCCCACTTAACCCTCTTAGTCATGTTCATTTACATGTGTGTTTGGTTAAGTCTTACTAATCGTACTTCACATGTCACTACGGGCACCCCCTAGATTCCTCATGCCACCCAAGGCATCTACTTAACCCCCATGTCCCACCTTACATGTTTATCTGGTTAAGTATTTCTTAATTCATTCAGGCCATAACCTCATAAAGACCTCTCACAATAGACTGGCATTTATGGCAGCTGGATTTGCCGGGCGGGTCTTGGCAGTCTTACACCATGAAAGAGTCTAACCTCGTGTCTTTACAACCGTTATGCTTTAGTTTAGGCCTAGGACCTCTCACATTGGGCTGACATTTGTGACCACTGGATTTGTCGGGCGGGTCCGGGCAGGTTTACGTCACAAACGAGTCCAACCTCGTGTCCTAAGCATTGATTAACACTTAAAATCTTTTACCCCAGTTTTAATAATTCCCTATTCAAATTATTAATTAAGTCAACTTTTAATGATGTCCATAATTGACTCAATTATGGCCATCCACTTATGGCGTGCAAAATCATATCAATTGCACCCCAACTTTTGAATATTACCCCTACCCCACGTTTATACGTTCGCTTATTCAACGCATAATATAGGCTAGACTTGTATAGTCTAACACCTAGCACAAAGATAAATTATCACAACATATAGACAATTAAAATAAATCTAATCATAATAGGGGTGATACTTGCATAAACTACACATGTTAAGGATAAAAAGGTGTCAACTTGTTAAATGTCTCAATTTACATGATATGATCATAGCCCAAATCTATACATAAACTTGCATATGGGGTTTTTAGGCAACATAATGATGGTGTGAACTAGCATAGGATATCACATATGTCATAGCATAATTCTAGATGTCATAATAGATGTCTTGTCATATGTTCATAACTTTTCTAATCAATCTAACTTGCACATGTGACTTGTCATATAGATCAACATAACCCAAACATGATGATTTAATTAATATGAACTAACTAGCATAGATGGTAACATCATGGCCTTTTTAACATGTATGATTCATCACAACTTAGCATAGAAACTTTCAACATACATAACATCATCATAGCATGATTTACAACATATAAGATATCATCATCACATAACATTGGATTTACAATATACATGATAGCAAAAGGGGTTTACAACAACATATATGATAATTCACATCATCTACTCATAATCCATTCATAACTCAACCTAATTAAAATGATAATAATCTTGTTAAGATCATCATACTCACAATTTAGAGAAGAAAAGAGAGAGTTTTGCTTTGCTTTAGGGTTGAGAGAATTAGAATTGAATTTGCTTTTCTTTTTTCTTAGTTGGCGGCGGCTCCATTGATTTCCATGGCGATGGTATGACGGTAACTATTCTATTTTAATTAGGTTTAGGGTTAGCATTAGGATGTATTTATAGGTGTAGGAAGTTATTTAGGACCATTAGATTAACCCTGAACCATGAGAACCAATCAAATGCAAAATCTGCATTTGAGCGAATCGGCCCACGGGTTGACAGCCAAACACCCTGGATTAACCCCTAGTCGACCCAGCAGAGCTCGGGTCAACCTCAAAAATGGACCGGTTCGGTTATTCCCACTCCCAATTCGCTGTTTTGAACTTTTTCGCATATTTATTTATTTAATTTTTAATTTATATATATATATATATCAATATATATATTTCTCTGCGCAACCCATTTCACTTAATTCTTTTCTAAAAATTAAGTATACTTTAATTTGTGAATTTTAATGTTATAAAATTACGGGGTGTTACATTCTCCCCTCCTTAAAGGATTTCATCCCCGAAATCTCCAAGTCAAGAAGAATGTATATCCTACCATCTAATCGTCCATCTACTCAACCATCAAACACCAGCATCCATTGTCCTTAAAAGACATCTAATGCTTTAATGTTTATATGCACAGTGTGTGCATATGTCTATATCTAATGCAAAATTAGGCGGTCTACTGATTCAGTCGACCTCCTTAGTGCAATTCATGATAGTGCCATGCGTCCAATATGTATGCAAAAGATTCCTAATAATACATATTAATTCTATATGCATGCACAACCATCCACCCGAATGCAGCAACTATATGATAATACAACCATTATACATCCATTTTACTAAATACATCCATATATATGCAATATGCAATATGAAGTGACTGAGCCGATCTGGTGCCTAATAGTGTGTGTATATGCATCCACGAGCAACCACTAGCAAACACTTGCATCCACTTTGCATCCCCCTTACATAACATGTCTCAAACACATGTTTCAACCATAGGATTATCCTAACTAAAGGTCAAAGATACTAGCGAGAGGATATACTAAAGATAAGATAAGTACAAGCTAAGCGATAAAGGAGAAATTAAAAGACATACCCTCAAAAAGAAAAGGGTATCGTGAACGCATCTTCTCTTCCGTCTCCCAAGTAGCGTTGCTCTCATCATCTCCACATTGCACTTTGACTAGTCTGACCTCTCGATTCCTCAACCTCTTGATCTCCGACCCAAGAATGCGCGTAGGAACTCGTCGACTTGTCGCATCACGCTCTATCTCCAACTCTCTAAGCAAGCTCGGATCTACCACTTCCGCGGTCTCGTGCAAGCACTTCCTCAAATGTGACACATGGAATACGTCATGTACACCACTAAATCTCTCGGGCAACTCCACTCTATACGCCATCCGTCCAATCCTCTCCTTAATAGGAAACGGCCCTACAAAGCTTGGTGCTAATTTCCAAACGGTCCCAAAGCGAACAACGTTTCGTAATGGAGACACTCTGACAAAGACCATGTCCCCAACTTCAAACTCGAGATCTGTCCTCCTCTTATCCGCATAAGATTTCTGCCTATCTTGCGCTGCTTTCATCCTCCTTCGAATCAAGTCGATCTTCTCCGAAGTCTCCCTAATCATATCGGGCCCAAGTAGGATCTTATCCGTAGATTCTCACCAACATGTAGGTGAACGACAAGGTCGTCCATAAAGAGCTTCAAATGGTGCCATACCAATGCTGGACTGAAAGCTGTTATTATATGCGAACTCCACCAATGGAAGATGCTCTTCCCACGTACCCCCAAAGTCTAGGGTACATAGCCTCAACAGATCCTCTAGAATGCGATCCACCCTCTCGGTCTGGCCGTCCGTCTAAGGATGATATGTGGTGCTCAAACATAACTGAGTCCCTACCGCCTCTTGTAAGCTTCTTCAAAATTCGCTAGTGAAAATAGGATCGCGGTCGCTCACTATGCTAGAAGGAACACCGTGCAAACGAACTATTTCTCGAACGTATACGGAGGCTAACCATGGAGCAGTCCTCTTACTCTTTACGGGAATGAAATGGGCGCTTTTAGTAAGTCTATCTACTATAACCCAAATTCCCGTATTACCCTTCCTTGATCGCAGTAAACCATCCACAAAATCCATCGGGACACTTTCCCACTTCCATAGTGGAACCTCCAATGGGTGAAGCAACCCACCGGGTTTCTTTTGCTCCGCTTTTACTTGTTGGCACACCAAGCATCTAGCGACATACTCGGCCACATCTTTCTTCATGCCGGCCCAAAAGTAAACTCTCTTCATGTCTTTGTACATCTTGTCCCCGCCGGGATGAATTGTCATCTTCGAATGATGTGCTTCATCAAGAATAGTCTTCCTTAGGTCATCGTCTTTTGGTACACAAAGTCTACCGTCCCTACGTAACCAACCCTTATCGTCTAGGGTATACCTACGGAGATGGCTTGATGACTCCCCTCCTTTGAGTTTTTCTACTAACTCAACCAACTGCGGGTCGTCTCGCTGTGCCTCGCCAATCCGTCCCAAAAGCGTAGGTATGACCTCCAAGGATGCTAGCAAACCGGGTACGAAGTCAACGGAAGGTCTAAAGTCAAACATCGAAATGAATTCTAAACTTTGCCGCTCAACAAACAAAGGACTTAAGGATAATCTTTTCCTACTTAAGGCATCGGCCACCACGTTACCCTTGCCAGGGGTATATGCTATCTCAAAGTCGTAGGACGCTAAGAACTCCATCCACCTTTGCTGCCTTAAGTTCAAGTCCTTTTGAGAGAATAGGTATTTTAAAGATTTTTGGTCAGTGAATAGTTCGAATTTCTCGCCAAGAAGATAATGACGCCAAGACTTAAGCGCGAAAATAATAGCGGCCAACTCTAGGTCGTGTGTGGGGTAATTCTTCTCATGCGCTCTCAACTGCCTTCCACCATAGGCTATTACCCTGCCCTCTTGCATTAAGACTGCGCCTAGTCCTGTCCCACAAGCGTCAGTATAAACGGTAAACGGCTTACTCCCGTCTGGCAATACTAAGACTGGGGCTGAAGTCAAAGCTCTCTTCAAACGTTGGAACGCATCATCACAATCTATGTCCCATATGAAAACTAGGTTCTTCTTCGTCAAGCGTATCAATGGAGCTGATAGCTTTGTGAAGTCTTTGATAAACTTCCTATAGTAGCCAGCCAACCCCAAGAAACTTCTCACTTCGGTAGCATTTTTAGGAACCTTCCAATCTTGGATGGCCACCACCTTCGCGGGATCTACAACTATCCCTTCTTTGGAAACCACGTGTCCTAAGAACCGTACTTCCTTCCTCCAGAAGTGACACTTAGAAAATTTAGCTTTAAGCTTATGCGCTCGAAGAGTCTCCAACACTTCCCTAATATGTAGGTCATGCTCTTCTTCATCCTTAGAAAAGATCTAGATGTCATCTACAAAGACTACCACGAATTTGTTAAGGTACTCCCTAAACACCCTACTCATCAAATCAACAAAGTATGCGGGGGCGTTTGTCAAACCGAAGGGCATCACTAGCCATTCATAGAAACCGTCCGGAGTCCTAAAGGCAGTCTTGTCAATGCTATCCTCAGCCGCTCTCAACTGATGGAAACCAGTGGCTAAGTCCAACTGCGAAAACACTGAGGCGCCAACTAACTGATCGAAGAGATTGTCAATCCTCGGCAGTGGGTGTCTGTTCTTCTTAGTAAGTTTGTTAAGTTCTCTATAGTCCACACACAGTCTAAGGGACCCATCCTCCTTCGTGGCAAATACTACTGGAGCACCCCACTCCGATATACTTCGTCTTATGAACCCCTTCTCAAGCAACTCCTTCACTTGCTTATCGTTTTCCCTCCTTTCACGTGGAGCCATGTGGCGTACTGGCAAAGATACTGGTTTCGCATTATCCACAAGATATATTCGAAAATCTATCTCCCGCTTCAGATGCAAGCCCTTCACCTCCTCAAACACATCCGAATATTCTCGGACCACTCTAACAGATCGTAGATTTTCCTCATACGCGTCAAGCGATTCTAGATAACTTAGCATAACCGAATTTATGGGATTACAGAAGATTTCGAGAGTGTTGGCAAGGCGAGTCACGAGCCTAACTACTCTCCTCTCACAATCAAGAACAGCCCCATTTCTGGATAACCAATCCATTCCTAAAATTAGCCCATAGCCCGTGAAGCCCAACACATAAGCATCACATCTAAATTCAACACTAAGTATGGAAATTTTCAAATCCAAACACATCATGGTCAAATAAGCTGAGCCCTCTATTGGATTCGAAACAACTAAGGGATCCTCTACTAAACTGGTGTTTAAGTGCAGTGATTCAACTAATGATGTAGAGATAAACGAATGTGATGCGCCCGAATCGAATAAGGTACGGACAAGATGATCAAACAGAAAAACTAAGCTTTCAACAGAAATGGTTCTACCTCGTTCTTGCAGCGGTGGGACCGCGAGAGCCTGAACTTGTCCCCTAGCCTGCCCTGGTTCCATAAGAGCCTGCACCTGTCCTCCCGAGGTAGCTCCTGCCCTCTGCCCCTTCTTTGGACAGTCCTTCACTAAATGTCCCGCATCGCCACAATGAAAACAGCCTGTCTTCTTTTTCTTTCGGCAATCCTTGCTGAGATGGCCTGGGGTTCCACAGTTAAAGCACTTCTTCTTTCCCTTGCCATTATTGTCTTTTCCACCCTTCTTGTTTTGATGTTGTGGTTTCTTCTGATCCCCCTTCTTCTCGGGTGCCTTATCAGCTTTAGCGCTTTTCTCCTCATGCATGAGCGCCATTTCTACTAACTTCTCAAAGGTGGCCCCCATCGGGATGTGGGTCATAGCCAACCCTTGCAATGGTTCATTCAAGCCATTCACGAACCTTAGAGCCTTCTTCTCCGGCGTGTTTACTAAGTCCAAGCCAAACCTTGCTAACTGATTAAATTTATTGACATATTCTTTCACTTATGAGCTTCCTTGCTTCAATGTCAAGAACCTTTCCATATATAGATTTTCTTCCGCCCTTGAGAGAAACTTCGCCTCGAACCTACGTCTGAAATCCGCCCAAGAGTCAACAGGACGCTCCCCATTAGTGACCTCCCACCAAAACGAGGCCTCTCCCTTCATCAACCAAGCTGCTAAACGAACTCTCCTCCCTTCTTCTACTTCAAAGATTTCTAGCAATTCTTCCACCTTCTTAAGCCAATCTCTAGCTTCCACAAACGTTTCTGACCCTTGAAATGGTTTTCCACCCATAGCCTTGAATTCCTTGCACGTCTTTGCAAAAGTATCTACGCGAGGAGGAGGAGGAGGAGGAACAGGTGCAACTGGTGGTGGAGGAACATTGGCTGGACCTGCAGCGGCCCTAGCCTCCAATAGCCTCCTATACCATCCTGGTATAGTTACACCGTCGGGTAGATTAAGATCTTCAGCCATGCTGAAACGAAAAAGGAAAGATTCAAAATGGAGAATTCGAAAGATAAAAATATGTGGCTATTGGGGATTATGTTTTTCTTAAAAACTTTTCTCTTTAAATTTCTCATTAAAACATGTTTTTGAAAACACTTCTTCTAAAAATAACTATTTTTCTAAAGTATTTTTATCTGTTCTGGTAACCTTAAGCTCTGATACCACGTGTAACACCCCACGTCCATTAATGTCACTCACAAAGGGAATGCATTAACTTCCATGGAGGTTATAAGTGAATATAGAACAGAAAAATTACAACAAGACAGATAATAAATAGTACTTGGAAATCTAAAACTTCATTTTATTGTAGCGGAAATTAAACATGTTTGTTACATCATAAAACCATAGATCATAACCAAGTACAATATCCATCTTCATAAAAACAAAATACAAAATCCCATTACATAAATAGCCATTAAAAAGATAACAAGCTGGACTTTACTTCAACGGTCCAAGCTTTCCAAAGAGAGATGAAGCAATTCAATCAAACTCCACTAGAGCTGGGCCCAACCTGAGGACCTGGAGGGGGAAAAGGATATAAATAGAGGGGGTCAGACATAAAGTCTGGCGAGTATGATAATTCTAACAATACTATTATCAAAATAACTAGACTAAGGAATAAGATGGAAGACAAGTGAATGTCTATGAACTCTTAGGAAGATAAAGATAGCGTTTAAGATAACGTTAAAGATAACGGTAAAGGCACACCTAATTACTAACGAATGATTACTACACTGCACCGCACATTACTACACTGCACCACACCAGTCACCCTATTGTTTGATCCCACTTGCTTCACACAGAAACTTTATAAATAGCCTTACGTACCCCTAGCTGACTACATAGGTGCCGTCTGCCCCTATCTCCACTAGGTGTACCCCACTACCCACTTTCGATCGGCTCCCTACTCGTAGATACCCATGCTGGCCCCACAGTGGGGTGTATCACTCCCCTAAAGTGGAAACCCGATACAACTTGAGAATGCACGGCTTATACCTACACGATGCAACAACGTCTTACCTACCAGCCCGGGTCCACACACGCATACGAAACCCGTTGGACTTGCGTTGCCACCGCTCCCCGTTTTGGCCTCTTACAGTCAAACCCAGCATGCAAGTCCCGTCCACGACTTGGGTCGAGTCCACAAAGATACGTTTGGGATTGTAACGAACCGGGATTTTCGACTCCGAAAATCAACATCAAACTATCATGTTGACCATCCAGACATCGAACATTCCAGATCATTAATAGAAAGAATTTAGAGGGTGAGAATAGATAAGATAGAAATATTAGAATAGAAGAAGAAGAAACACCACACAGAGTCTCACATCGCAGCGGAACAAAATATAATACAGAAATAAATCTTTATTGAGAACTTTGAAAATACTTACAATATCAGAGTACATCAACATCTGGACAGTGATAATCTGTCCTCATACAACACACAGCGGAATACTAGTAATATCATACGTCTGGACTCTTCCAGCTCGTCTCTTCACAGTAGTCGATAACCTGAACCTGTACAACCCGGCCTAACCCGAGCATTTACAAAATACCGGGTCAGTCTGGTGAACCAGAGTGAGATAAACTCGCACAGTAATAAGGGTAAATCATCCAATCATGATTTTAGAGTTCAAAAATCTTTTCCTAAAGAAAAGGATAATCGTAAGACCAAATCCACACATAAATACGGACGGTTTTTACCTTACGATAACCCAAAACATTTTTGAAACCAATATCTTGTCTGATATTATGATAATTTCTAAATACAAGTAAATAACAATCTAGTGGAACGCTTGCATCTCACGCTCCACATATATAGTATACAATCAAAACCCGCAGGCGCTTATTGGAGATTGGATTTCCGACCTGGACAAGGTATGGGTCCACCTTCCGATAGTGTATCTCTAGAGACGAATACACTGGGTTCAACAAGAACTTCTTGCAACCCGGCCCTCACATGACCGACCACTCATTTCGCTTGAGTGTATCGAATGTGTATCACCGACGGTTGGGATCAGCAACCGTCTCCCGAAAAGGGACAGCATCGAAACATAGATTTAAGAAACAAATAGGACTTCCTCTAGATAGGTGATTATACACCCTAATGGGAGCGACCCACATAGCCATGCTGCCTGCCCGATTTTTGTCATTTCCCGGTTGATGAGGCTTGAGGCCAGAATTAACTCTTGACATCTGGTCGCCATTTACTTTGAATGCCACATCGTCAGATCCGTCAGATATCACTAATTGACGTCCACAAAAATACTCTAGCTGAAAGCTAGAGAATGGCAATTCCCTGCCAACAACTATCGTACGTTTGAAGGAATCAACGTACGTGACCCTTTGGAAATACTCTGTCAGACATTCGTCCATATACGTCATCCAGGAACAGGATGAACCGAAGGCACTCTCCCGCCGCATCCATATAGGAATCACCCCATGGATCAGTAGCGAGAAGTCCTTGCAACCCGTAGATTCCAACTACGACAGAATCACAACTTATCTCTGCTTGCCAGGCAGAGAATATTAGTGGTTCTTCCGTTTATGAAAATCAACGGTCTTCACAGCACCATCTCGATCATCTTCTGATATCTTCACGTATTTGTTGGTCGGAATGGTTTTTGAATATAAATTCGGTCCCGGTCTTTCCGTACCAACAATCGTATTGGCCAGATTTGATAGTCGGTGTTTTAACTATCAAAATAAACAGTGTTTCAAACATGACACTCCAATGAGTTCACTGGTTCAGTACTCAGCATCATTTGGCCTTTAACAAACTGATTTGCTTTTGTTAAATTAAAACTTCTAACTCTTTTAAATATTCAAAAATACGATATTTGAATAACCCTAATTGATTAATTAACATTCGTCTTAACTCCATTCGCTTGACTCTAGATCACAGCGATCACAATGGTTACGCCTGATTCCCTCAGGAAACATCCGACCGCCGTAGGCTATCTGCAGCCCTGCGAATTACGCTAGTAGTCGTACGCAATGGCAACTTAGCCGAATAATTATGTTTGGCTAATTCTATCTCGAATAGCTATATTCAATTTCCCATTTAAATCTTCTTTCAAATTATCTTTTGAATTCGGAAATCCATTAGTTTTAACAAAGAAATTTATAACACATATGTTATAACAATAGCGTTATAATTACTATTTAGATTTACAAAACAACAGCGCTATAATCGCTGTTTAGGTTTACAACCCATTTACTATAGCAAAAGCGCTACAATTGCTATATTAGATTTACAAAACATATATTGTAACAACAGCGCTAAAATCACTGTTTAGCTTTCAAAACATATTCACTAACGTCTCAAACGATTACCAACTAACACTATCTTCAGATAATCCCGACGTTGTTCAAGTTGGGGTATTTTAATTATCTCTCAGACCTTGATCAAACAACGGTCTTATCCTCAGATAAATATCAGTTATAATCAATGCCAAAATTCCATTTATAACTCTGGTTTATAATAAACCCTTTTATCGTAATCTCCTTTCACTTAATTCATATAATTAAGTACGTTCATTTCCTTTCACCATTCTATTGGCTTGCATCTCACATTCGGTAGCTTTTTAAATGAATTCCCATTTAAAAATATATTCCTAACTTTATCCTTAATTAAAATAATAACTTATTTCAAACATTAACTACTTTAGTAGTTAATCCCTTTATTAACTAAATTAAATATTAAATCCCTTTTTGAATCCTTATTTAAATTCAAACAATATTCGTTTAACTATTTTAGTCAAAACACATTAACTTGATAAACAATTCTAATCCCAAATGGTTGATTTAATTAACTCAAAAACTTGATTACCTCATTAACCGATTTCAACAAATCCTCGCTTTTAAATTAATCAAAAATATGATTAATTTAAATAGATTCTAATTATTTGTTTTCTTTACAAAACAAATTTTCAAGGTTTAACCATTTAATTCATTTCTTATTCTTCAACTGGTAAATCTGATTAACATCAGCATTCGCTTTGCAAAATAAATTCATAACAAATAAAAGTTTTAACCAAATAAAATATTTATTTATTTTTCTTAAATAACTTTTATTCAAATAATATAATTCAAATCTAACTCTGGTTATAAAATAAATTTTATAACCTCAACTCTATCGATTCACCTGACGGTGAATAAATATTTATAACTCGATTGATTTTAAAGGCCATACTCTGCCAAACACTTAACCAATATCGCCCATTGGTTTAAACCAAACAGATGTTGAATATTCAATTAATAATCAACCATCAAATCAATCACACAAACAGATTAGTTCATATATGATCATATGAAAATAAATAATACATTTGAGGAATCCGGTTGGATCCCTCCAACCTGTTCTTCCCTGAAATCACAACGGTTATCTCAAATCAGACCATTCTGTTTTGTTTAACTGATAACACTAAATAGCAACCATTCAACATCAACCACAAGCAATTCAAACAATTCAACCGTTAAAACACGTTTATAAAATAAACGTGACCAACCAAGGCGAATCACCTTTATTGGAACCAATCGTTAAAAATAACGATTTGGTATTTCACTGAAATTAAACATGGTTTAATTTCATCGGTTAAATTAACAGATAAGCAGATAACTAGCAAAACAGTCAACCATTGGCAAGCAGAGCACACAAAATAAAAACACCCAATTTATATAAAATATAAAAAGGGTAACTGAGTGAGTTTAACTCACCTTTGATTTTCGTCTATCGAGGTATCGACTCTTTCAATTAAACGCACGTTTAATATCGGCATCCACGGTTCCAGCGTCCCCTGTTGGCCAATGCACCATTCTTCCTCACGTCAGCATTTTCTTTCTTCTGACACCACACGCAAACACCCATGCTTCTCTTATAAACTATCAGTGCCAGTGCCACTCGTCCTCTCATATAACTTCTCCCATCCGCTCTACGTTCTTACTGTCATCATCCCACTAGCCCTTTGCGTTGGACAACCCTTGTTCGCGGTTCACTTCCATTCATTCAGCAAGTCCACATTCCTATTTCTTCACACAAGATTCCCTTCCCAGGCTTTTTCCTCGTGAAGACAATGGAACCCGCGCCCTCATCCTTACACTACAGGTTCCCCTTTTCCTTTCCACGTTATTTTATTTTATCTCCCTTTTTTTTTTAGCAGAGAGAGTGTTTTTGTTGAGAGGAGAGAGTAGGCTTTCGGTTCCTGAAAGCTGAGGAGGTAACAACGAAGAACATCTTCATATATAGATATATATACATACAGGGGAAAACGTGGGGAGCAAACTACTGGAAAATAATTTTTTTTTTTTTATTTCGGTAGCTTTGTCGGCACGGAATGAACGAATCGTATACGGTAGGTCTGCGTGCATTCGCCTGTAGTTGAGCTAGCATGTACGTTTTTTCCTCATATATATTTTTTTCCTTTTTTTTTTTCACGGAACCGTTTGGCTGCTGCGTTTAGGCTTGGTGTGCAAGGAATAGCATACGGCAAAAAGGATAATATCAGGTTGCGTTGGTGCAATATAAAGAAGTGGACATGTTTATATTATTATTATATTGTTCCATGTTTTGCATAGAGAAATTCGTCAAGTTACCTACATAAACCCTCCGTTTTTGCCAAACAAATAGGTAATCCTAGCATAAAAAAATATTCCGGACCCAATGGGACAGGTTTCGTCGAATTCCGACACCGTTTGCGAAAATCCCTTAGAAAATATCGACGAAAAACACTGAGCAATAATTCCTAACAATTCCAGAAAAAATCCTAAAAATATGAGGCCTTGACGTTTCACTAGACCTCTTCCTAAGGTTTCGTATGAAACTTGTTTCGTTGAATTCTGAGTCCGTTTGACCAGTTAACCATTCAGTTTAGTTTGTTTTAAGTTAAAAACATAGCGTACCCCACTATGAAATATTCTGTTCATGTAGGGACAGTTATGGACAGAAACAAAAATACCATTTAAATGAGTGATGTGCTCTGGTCCCAAAAATGTAATAATACCGGTAGATGGACTCATATTGTGAAATCCCGAAATGTCGATACAGGGTGCCACATACTCCAAATAAAAAGTTGCTTATTAAATTAATTAAAAATTACAGTAAAATTCTAAAAATTAAATTATCGCTACTTCCCAAAAGGACCTTGTCTAAATTCAAACCCGATCTCTAGTTATATCGAATAAACTGATACGGTCGATAAACGCGACTATTCAAAAATTTGATTTGGCCATAACTATCAAACTATAACCCGAAATCTAGATTTTTCTCTTTTATATGAGAATTATCGTCAATACGGTCCCAACGTGTCTTGTTTTACAGAAATCCGACTTAAATCGAATTCTGTATTCTCAGTTGAAGTTCAAAACTCTATATTGCGAACTGCAGCGCCATTTCAGGCTCGATTTATATTATATATAAATATATAATGTTCAACTTCGTTTTAAATAACGAATTCAATATTAAATTTCATTAATATTCCAATATAATATTTAAAACTAATTTAAATATTCATATTCAAATGGTCAAAAACACGGGTCGTTACATTCTTCCCCCCTTAAAATAATTTCGTCCTCGAAATTGCTAAGGTAAGAAAGAACGTTATAAATTCATTAACTTCCAATCTAATTTTATATTAAATTAGAAACCAGTTCAATACTGTAAATAGATATCTTCAAAAATACCGAAAATTTTCTAACACTTTAAATTTTCGAAAAATTTTGCCAGCGCCTCCTCTGTATGGCTCAATCAGTACAACTCCAACTCGCCTTTCTAGGCCTTTTCCAATCCCAAAGAAAATAAAACAGCCAAGCGGCTTGCCAAACAGGCTCATAAATCACCAATCCCATATAAAAATAAACATGTACCTTTTTGTCGGGCATATCATTATATCCCTCCGTCTGCTACTCTGTCAGCATATACAACTTCATTCCCAAAATTCCAACTTTATCCTCAGAACCAAATCCTTCACGCGTCCAAGCCAAATCTCATTCTTAACTCAATTTCCATCCATTATAAACTTTGACTCCATCCCATACCATTTCAGATTCCTGTCTCCCAATTCAAAATCTGGTTCTGCTCGATATAATATATCTCGATTCAATTTCCAGTTAATTGGTTTCAATTCAATTCATATTTGTTTTCACAAATTTCTATTAAATTTTGTCTTTGTTCAAACAATCTTCCTGGGAGTTTTCAAACAGTTCAGCTCATTCAAAAATCAAATATTCCTTTTCAGGATTCAAAACAACTTGTTTTTCTCAAAGCAACTCAACTACAAAAATTTTGGTAGTAATCCGTCACTTAGAACTCGGAAATGAACACTAATGATGTGGCCAGCATCCTCAGAGTTATTCCCCAGCTATCAAAGTGAGTTCAGTACTATATAACCATTCAAAATCATATTTAAACATTTCCATTTTGAAATCTTTTCAAAATACCCACCTCAAAGTTTGTAAAACAAATTTAAAATCTCCGAAGATCTTAAATTCCTCATATATTCAATCCAAGTTCATTTGCTGTCACCTTTCCCACTTTTGGGAATTTTAATTCCAATTCTGATTTTAATTCCAGATTTAATTCATCTGTTTTCATATTATACGAATTCTAATTGGTTATTTATATAACCTTTTCAATTATAACCAAGCAACACATCCAATATACTATAATATTTCAAATGTTAATCATTCCTTTATATTAAAATACCATTTGGGTAAAATTATTTCATTTACCCTCTTTCAAAAACATACTGTGTCGAATTATTCTGTTCAAGAGTTTAGAAACACTTATCGACACAGTTTGCATTACTGTATCGACCAGAATTCATAAACTACTCGACAAACCAATCAACACAATATAAACAGTTTTGATAACAATTTACAAATACGCGCTCATATATATACACTCAAACTCAATCTAGGGCATTACTAACCCCATCTCTACTGAGTCACGCCACAGAGCCAAGGTAATTACTTATCCTATAGCTCTGATACCACTGTAACGAACCGGGATTTTCGACTCCGAAAATCAACATCAAACTATCATGTTGACCATCCAGACATCGAACATTTCAGATCATTAATAGAAAGAATTTAGAGGGTGAGAATAGATAAGATAGAAATATTAGAATAGAAGAAGAAGAAACACCACACAGAGTCTCACATCGCAGCGGAACAAAATATAATACAGAAATAAATCCTTATTGAGAACTTTGAAAATACTTACAATATCAGAGTACATCAACATCTGGACAGTGATAATCTGTCCTTATACAACACACAGCGGAATACTAGTAATATCATACGTCTGGACTCTTCCAGCTCGTCTCTTCACAGTAGTCGATAACCTGAACCTGTACAACCCGGCCTAACCCGAGCATTTACAAAATACCGGGTCAGTCTGGTGAACCAGAGTGAGATAAACTCGCACAGTAATAAGGGTAAATCATCCAATCATGATTTTAGAGTTCAAAAATCCTTTCCCAAAGAAAAGGATAATCGTAAGACCAAATCCACACATAAATACGGACGGTTTTTACCTTACGATAACCCAAAACATTTTTGAAACCAATATCTTGTCTGATATTATGATAATGTCTAAATACAAGTAAATAACAATCTAGTGGAACGCTTGCATCTCACGCTCCACATATATAGTATACAATCAAAACCCGCAGGCGCTTATTGGAGATTGGATTTCCGACCTGGACAAGGTATGGGTCCACCTTCCGATAGTGTATCTCTAGAGACGAATACACTGGGTTCAACAAGAACTTCTTGCAACCCGGCCCTCACATGACCGACCACTCATTTCGCTTGAGTGTATCGAATGTATATCACCGACGGTTGGGATCAGCAACCGTCTCCCGAAAAGGGACAGCATCGAAACATAGATTTAAGAAACAAATAGGACTTCCTCTAGATAGGTGATTATACACCCTAATGGGAGCGACCCACATAGCCATGCTGCCTGCCCGATTTTTGTCATTTCCCGGTTGATGAGGCTTGAGGCCAGAATTAACTCTTGACATCTGGTCGCCATTTACTTTGAATGCCACATCGTCAGATCCGTCAGATATCACTAATTGACGTCCACAAAAATACTCTAGCTGAAAGCTAGAGAATGGCAATTCCCTGCCAACAACTATCGTACATTTGAAGGAATCAACGTACGTGACCCTTTGGAAATACTCTGTCAGACATTCGTCCATATACGTCATCCAGGAACATGATGAACCGAAGGCACTCTCCCGCCGCATCCATATAGGAATCACCCCATGGATCAGTAGCGAGAAGTCCTTGCAACCCGTAGATTCCAACTACGACAGAATCACAACTTATCTCTGCTTGCCAGGCAGAGAATATTAGTGGTTCTTCCGTTTATGAAAATCAACGGTCTTCACAGCACCATCTCGATCATCTTCTGATATCTTCACGTATTTGTTGGTCGGAATGGTTTTTGAATATAAATTCGGTCCCGGTCTTTCCGTACCAACAATCGTATTGGCCAGATTTGATAGTCGGTGTTTTAACTATCAAAATAAACAGTGTTTCAAACATGACACTCCAATGAGTTCACTGGTTCAGTACTCAGCATCATTTGGCCTTTAACAAACTGATTTGCTTTTGTTAAATTAAAACTTCTAACTCTTTTAAATATTCAAAAATACGATATTTGAATAACCCTAATTGATTAATTAACATTCGTCTTAACTCCATTCGCTTGACTCTAGATCACAGCGATCACAATGGTTACGCCTGATTCCCTCAGGAAACATCCGACCGCCGTAGGCTATCTGCAGCCCTGCGAATTACGCTAGTAGTCGTACGCAATGGCAACTTAGCCGAATAATTATGTTTGGCTAATTCTATCTCGAATAGCTATATTCAATTTCCCATTTAAATCTTCTTTCAAATTATCTTTTGAATTCGGAAATCCATTAGTTTTAACAAAGAAATTTATAACACATATGTTATAACAACAGCGTTATAATTACTATTTAGATTTACAAAACAACAGCGCTATAATCGCTGTTTAGGTTTACAACCCATTTACTATAGCAAAAGCGCTACAATTGCTATATTAGATTTACAAAACATATATTGTAACAACAGCGCTAAAATCACTGTTTAGCTTTCAAAACATATTCACTAACGTCTCAAACGATTACCAACTAACACTATCTTCAGATAATCCCGACGTTGTTCAAGTTGGGGTATTTTAATTATCTCTCAGACCTTGATCAAACAACGGTCTTATCCTCAGATAAATATCAGTTATAATCAATGCCAAAATTCCATTTATAACTCTGGTTTATAATAAACCCTTTTATCGTAATCTCCTTTCACTTAATTCATATAATTAAGTACGTTCATTTCCTTTCACCATTCTATTGGCTTGCATCTCACATTCGGTAGCTTTTTAAATGAATTCCCATTTAAAAATATATTCCTAACTTTATCCTTAATTAAAATAATAACTTATTTCAAACATTAACTACTTTAGTAGTTAATCCCTTTATTAACTAAATTAAATATTAAATCCCTTTTTGAATCCTTATTTAAATTCAAACAATATTCGTTTAACTATTTTAGTCAAAACACATTAACTTGATAAACAATTCTAATCCCAAATGGTTGATTTAATTAACTCAAAAACTTGATTACCTCATTAACCGATTTCAACAAATCCTCGCTTTTAAATTAATCAAAAATATGATTAATTTAAATAGATTCTAATTATTTGTTTTCTTTACAAAACAAATTTTCAAGGTTTAACCATTTAATTCATTTCTTATTCTTCAACTGGTAAATCTGATTAACATCAGCATTCGCTTTGCAAAATAAATTCATAACAAATCAAAGTTTTAAACAAATAAAATATTTATTTATTTTTCTTAAATAACTTTTATTCAAATAATATAATTCAAATCTAACTCTGGTTATAAAATAAATTTTATAACCTCAACTCTATCGATTCACCTGACGGTGAATAAATATTTATAACTCGATTGATTTTAAAGGCCATACTCTGCCAAACACTTAACCAATATCGCCCATTGGTTTAAACCAAACAGATGTTGAATATTCAATTAATAATCAACCATCAAATCAATCACCCAAACAGATTAGTTCATATATGATCATATGAAAATAAATAATACATTTGAGGAATCCGGTTGGATCCCTCCAACCTGTTCTTCCCTGAAATCACAACGGTTATCTCAAATCAGACCATTCAGTTTTGTTTAACTGATAACACTAAATAGCAACCATTCAACATCAACCACAAGCAATTCAAACAATTCAACCGTTAAAACACGTTTATAAAATAAACGTGACCAACCAAGGCGAATCACCTTTATTGGAACCAATCGTTAAAAATAACGATTTGGTATTTCACTGAAATTAAACATGGTTTAATTTCATCGGTTAAATTAACAGATAAGCAGATAACTAGCAAAACAGTCAACCATTGGCAAGCAGAGCACACAAAATAAAAACACCCAATTTATATAAAATATAAAAAGGGTAACTGAGTGAGTTTAACTCACCTTTGATTTTCGTCTATCGAGGTATCGACTCTTTCAATTAAACGCACGTTTAATATCGGCATCCACGGTTCCAACGTCCCCTGTTGGCCAATGCACCATTCTTCCTTACGTCAGCATTTTCTTTCTTCTGACACCACACGCAAACACCCATGCTTCTCTTATAAACCATCAGTGCCAGTGCCACTCGTCCTCTCATATAACTTCTCCCATCCGCTCTACGTTCTTACTGTCATCATCCCACTAGCCCTTTGCGTTGGACAACCCTTGTTCGCGGTTCACTTCCATTCATTCAGCAAGTCCACATTCCTATTTCTTCACACAAGATTCCCTTCCCAGGCTTTTTCCTCGTGAAGACAATGGAACCCGCGCCCTCATCCTTACACTACAGGCTCCCCTTTTCCTTTCCACGTTATTTTATTTTATCTCCCTTTTTTTTTTTTAGCAGAGAGAGTGTTTTTGTTGAGAGGAGAGAGTAGGCTTTCGGTTCCTGAAAGCTGAGGAGGTAACAACGAAGAACATCTTCATATATAGATATATATATATACAGGGGAAAACGTGGGGAGCAAACTACTGGAAAATTTTTTTTTTTTTAATTTCGGTAGCTTTGTCGGCACGGAATGAACGAATCGTATACGGTAGGTCTGCGTGCATTCGCCTGTAGTTGAGCTAGCATGTACGTTTTTTCCTCATATATATTTTTTTCCTTTTTTTTTTTCACGGAACCGTTTGGCTGCTGCGTTTAGGCTTGGTGTGCAAGGAATAGCATACGGCAAAAAGGATAATATCAGGTTGCGTTGGTGCCATATAAAGAAGTGGACATGTTTATATTATTATTATATTGTTCCATGTTTTGCATAGAGAAATTCGTCAAGTTACCTACATAAACCCTCCGTTTTTGCCAAACAAATAGGTAATCCTAGCATAAAAAAATATTCCGGACCCAATGGGATAGGTTTCGTCGAATTCCGACACCGTTTGCGAAAATCCCTTAGAAAATATCGACGAAAAACACCGAGCAATAATTCCTAACAATTCCAGAAAAAATCCTAAAAATATGAGGCCTTGACGTTTCACTAGACCTCTTCCTAAGGTTTCGTATGAAACTTGTTTCGTTGAATTCTGAGTCCGTTTGACCAGTTAACCATTCAGTTTAGTTTGTTTTAAGTTAAAAACATAGCGTACCCCACTATGAAATATTCTGTTCATGTAGGGACAGTTATGGACAGAAACAAAAATACCATTTAAATGAATGATGTGCTCTGGTCCCAAAAATGTAATAATACCGGTAGATGGACTCATATTGTGAAATCCCGAAATGTCGATACAGGGTGCCACATACTCCAAATAAAAAGTTGCTTATTAAATTAATTAAAAATTACAGTAAAATTCTAAAAATTAAATTATCGCTACTTCCCAAAAGGACCTTGTCTAAATTCAAACCCGATCTCTAGTTATATCGAATAAACTGATACGGTCGATAAACGCGACTATTCAAAAATTTGATTTGGCCATAACTATCAAACTATAACACGAAATCTAGATTTTTCTCTTTCATATGAGAATTATCGTCAATACGGTCCTAACGTGTCTTGTTTTACAGAAATCCGACTTAAATCGAATTCTGTATTCTCAGTTGAAGTTCAAAACTCTATATTGCGAACTGCAGCGCCATTTCAGGCTCGATTTATATTATATATAAATATATAATGTTCAACTTCGTTTTAAATAACGAATTCAATATTAAATTTCATTAATATTCCAATATAATATTTAAAACTAATTTAAATATTCATATTCAAATGGTCAAAAACACGGGTCGTTACAGGGATACTGGTCGAAATGGGCCCCCACAAGCTACCCACCTAAGCTTGTCACTAGTATATCCCACTTAACCCTCTTAGTCATGTTCATTTACATGTGTGTTTGGTTAAGTCTTACTAATCGTATTTCACATGCCACTAAGGGCACCCCCTAGATTCCCCATGCCACCCAAGGCACCTACTTAACCCCCATGTCCCACCTTACATGTTTATCTGGTTAAGTATTTCTTAATTCATTCAGGCCATAACCTCATAAAGACCTCTCACATTAGACTGGCATTTATGGCAGCTGGATTTGCCGGGCGGGTCCGGGCAGTCTTACACCGTGAAAGAGTCTAACCTCGTGTCTTTACAACCGTTATGCTTTAGTTTAGGCCTAGGACCTCTCACATTGGGCTGACATTTGTGACCACTGGATTTGTCGGGCGGGTCCGGGCAGGTTTACGTCACAAACGAGTCCAACCTCGTGTCCTAAGCATTGATTAACACTTAAAATCTTTTACCCCAGTTTTAATAATTCCCTATTCAAATTATTAATTAAGTCAACTTTTAATGATGTCCATAATTGACTCAATTATGGCCACCCACTTATGGCATGCAAAATCATATCAATTGCACCCCAACTTTTTAATATTAAATCCTTAATATTACCCCTACCCCACGTTTATACGTTCGCTTATTCAACGCATAATATAAGCTAGACTTGTATAGTCTAACACCTAGCACAAAGATAAATTATCACAACATATAGACAATTAAAATAAATCTAATCATAATAGGGGTGAAATTTGCATAAACTACACATGTTAAGGATCAAAAGGTGTCAACTTGTTAAATGTCTCAATTTACATGATATGATCATAGCCCAAATCTATACATAAACTTGCATATGGGGTTTTTAGGCAACATAATGATGGTGTGAACTAGCATAGGATATCACATATGTCATAGCATAATTCTAGATGTCATAATAGATGTCTTGTCATATGTTCATAACTTTTCTAATCAATCTAACTTGCACATGTGACTTGTCATATAGATCAACATAACCCAAACATGATGATTTAATTAATATGAAATAACTAGCATAGATGGTAACATCATGGCCTTTTTAACATGTATGATTCATCACAACTTAGCATAGAAACTTTCAACATACATAACATCATCATAGCATGATTTACAACATATAAGATATCATCATCACATAACATTGGATTTACAATATACATGATAGCAAAAGGGGTTTACAACAACATATATGATAATTCACGTCATCTACTCATAATCCATTCATAACTCAACCTAATTAAAATGATAATAATCTTGTTAAGATCATCATACTCACAATTTAGAGAAGAAAAGAGAGAGTTTTGCTTTGCTTTAGGGTTGAGAGAATTAGAATTGAATTTGCTTTTCTTCTTTCTTAGTTGGCGGCGGCTCCATTGATTTCCATGGCGATGGTATGACGGTAACTATTCTATTTTAATTAGGTTTAGGGTTAGCATTAGGATGTATTTATAGGTGTAGGAAGTTATTTAGGACCATTAGATTAACCCTGAACCATGAGAACCAATCAAATGCAAAATCTGCATTTGAGCGAATCGGCCCATGGGTTGACAGCCAAACACCCTGGATTAACCCCTAGTTGACCCAGCGGAGCTTGGGTCGACCTCAAAAATGGGCCGGTTCGGTTGTTCCCCCTCCCAATTCGCTGTTTTGAACTTTTTTGCATATTTATTTATTTAATTTTTAATTTTTATATATATATATCAATATATATATATTCCTTTGTGCAACCCATTTCACTTAATTCTTTTCTAAAAATTAAGTATACCTTAATTTGTGAATTTTAATGTTATAAAATTACGGGGTGTTACAGAGGTGGAGAATGGTGCGGTAATGGCCATTGAGGAAAGGGAGTTGATCGCGGTTTTTTGCTTTCGGGAAGAAGAATAGCGGGGCGGGTCCTATTGTTTTAGTGGGCCGAATGATTTGGTAAAGGCCCGATTTTTAATAAATTAAAGTTTAGTCTAAATTTAAATTGTATAAACTTGTAATTTAAATATCTCCCTCATACGTTATCAGAATTAGACGAAACAAGATCCGACACGATCGTACGGACGGTGGCTACGAAATGGAACTGACTGGGAGTGGATTGGAGTTCGTTACAATTTATAGTGAAATAAATTGTCAGAATCGAATCAAGCGATGGTTATCGTTATTAACGATGATCGTCCAATGTGAGTAAAACTCAGCAACTCTGAACAGTTATATTTCTATAACGTATTTTTAGAACTGATAATTTTCTGTTGATTGTTGTGTGTTAACTGTTTGGTTGAATTGCTTATGTATTGGTTGAAATTATAGATAACGATATATATATAAATCGTTAACCAAATATTGATTCTGTTTAGAAGAATATTTCATAGTGAAATGAAATCGATGTTAATTATAGTATTTAACATCTGTGGAGGCAGGGAAACAGGTCGGAAGAATCCAACTGGATTCCTCAACATTTATTTTATTGTTTTTCATATATGGTGATATATGATGTGATATACAATCTGTTGATTGTGTGTGTTTGGATAATATTGATCAGTGATATATGGTATGTTAAATACCATAACAAATACGGGAATATAAAATGTGAATTTTCAGTGTTATATTGAAATTGAAATCTTTATAAAATCAAAGGATTTTATATAAAGGAATATTTATAAAATCAAGGGATTTTATAAAAAGAAATATTTGTAAAACAAATAAAAAGAGAAAATAAATAGAATAGAAAAGGAAAATATTTGTAAAACAAATAGAAAGGAAATATTTGTTAAACAAATAGAATTGAAAGGAAATATTTGTTGAACAAATAGAATTGAAAAGGAAATAACTTTTGAGCAAACAGAATTGAAAAGGAATATTTATTTGTTAAATAAATAGAAGGATTAAAGGAATATTTATTTAGAAAATAAATAAGATATCATAATAGGAAATACTGGAAAAGTGAATAGAATAGTATAAAAGAGAATTTTATATTTGAAAGGTTTAAACCCGTGCTTCGCACATGGGTATAACATGGTATAGATTTAAAGCAAAGATTTTAAATAGAATCTGTTCTAACTGATAGATTGAGAAGATTAATTTATAAATAATATTTTATAAATTAAATAAAATAATTATCATTGGATAAATGGAATATATAAGTCAGGACTTATATAGAGAAGTAAGAATCGATTTCAACATCGATATTTGAAACTGAATATGGAGGTAGAGTTAAATCAAAGGAGTTAATCAAAGGAGTTAATCGAATTATAGTTAATCGATTAGAGTTAGAATTAATCGATTAGAATTAAAATAAATCAATTAGAGTTAAAGTTAACCAACTGTTAGAGTTAATCAGTTAGAGTTAATCAGTTAGAGTTAATCAGTTAAAGTTAATCAGTTAGAGTTAACCAGTTAGAGTTAACAAGTTAGAGTTAACTAGTTAGAGTTAATCAGTTAGAGTTAATCAGTTAGAGTTAATCAGTTAGAGTTCACCAGTTAGAGTTAATCAGTTAGAGTTAATCGAATATTAGTTACTCGAATAGAGTTAAAAGGAGTTATCGAATATTAGTTATTCGAATAGAGTTAAAAGGAGTTATCGAATATTATTTATTCAAATAGAGTTAAAAGGAGTTATCGAATATTAGTTATTCGAATAGAGTTAAAAGGAGTTATCGAATATTAGTTATTCGAATAGAGTTAAAAGGAGTTATCGAATATTAGTTATTCGAATAGCGTTAAAAGAAGTTAATCGAATATAGTTTATTCGAAAGGAGTTAATCGAATATTACTTATTCGAAAGTGAATTTATCAAATATTACTTGTTCGAAAGGATTTAATCGAATATAGTTATTCGAATAAAGGAGTTATCGAATATTAATTTATTCAAAAGGAGTTAATCGAATATAGTCATTCGAAGAAAGGAGTAATCCAATATAGTTTATTCGAATAAAAGTTATTCAAAGTGAGATAATCGAATATAAGTTATTCGAAGTGAGATAATCGAATATAAGTTATTCGAAGTGAGATAATCGAATATTAGTTGTTCGAAGGAGTTAATCGAACATAGATTACTCGAAAGAGAGTTATATGTAGAATTCGATTATATCGAATTCGGGAAAGTATTATTTACATTCCGGTTTTTAATCAAGATTTGTTTATTTATAAATAAATTAGTTGTTGGCTTATTTATTTAAAATAAGAATTTAAGTTAGATTTCTAAGTTAGATATTTCAAAAGTAGGGTTTATATCGTTAGCGTTATAATAAATGTTTTCATAAATGAAGTGGATTCATAATCTGAATCCGAGAATTTGCGTAAGCAAATGATTGTAGAAATTGGAGCTGTGAGCTTTGTCTATTGCAAGGTTAAGAACGTTGTTCAGTTAAGGTCTGAGAGGTAATTCTACCCCAACTTGATTGACTTCCTTATTTAACTAAGAAATAGTTGAGGTTCGAGGGCGAGAGTTAGTTAGAAATACAGTTAAGTTATAAGCGATTTATGGAAGGAGCGGTCGTAACGATGTTTTATACAACGTTAGTTTGAAATCCATATAAATGAGTTTTGGAAACGTTTTTCAAATATAGAATCAGAGATATTTTATAAACATAGAAAATGGGATGTTTTATTTATAAGGAATTAAGAAATGGAATTAAGCTAAACTAGAAACAGACTGGAGATTAGTTAAGTTGAATGGTTTTCTAAGTGTCTATCTGATGTTGGTATTGACCTTTGGGATTGATACTTAGGAAATTGTTCTCATACTATTTTACAGTCAGAGACTGATGGATGTGGCAGAATAGTGATAAGTAAATAAGCAATGGGAATGTTTTCCAATGTTCATAACATATATTTTCTGAATATAGAAAATAAGGAAATATGCGTGTATATATATATATATATATATATATATATATATATATATGATGATTGATCAATAGAAATTCCAATTGGAAATAAGATTGTTGTTTGCACACGTGTTTTCATTTGATAGTTAAATCACTGACTATCAAAGCTTTTGACCATTTTTACGTTGTTAATATGGAGAGACCGGTTGGATTATTATCCGAAGAACCACTCCGTATTAGCATAAGCGTTGCAAACCAAGTATGCTGAATATTTTGAAGACCGAGTAAAGTGCAAGGGCTATTGTATAAATCTTAGGTAGAGATTGGCTAAGATGGATGTACTGAATAGTGCCTTCGGTTTGTCCAGTCCCAGGACAACTTGAATGGACGAATGTCTGACAGAGTATATCTGGTAAATCGCGTAAGTTGATCGTTTCAAACGTATTTACGTTGGTGGCAGAGGAATTCATTTCTCATAGCTTATACCCGTGGTATTTTTGGGGAAATCAATTTGTGATTTGACGGGTATAATGATGTGGCATTCAAAGTAAATGAAGACGTGATCTATATAGAGATACGTTATAACCTCAAGCCTCATCAACTTGGAAATGACAGAAATCGAGCAGGCAGCATGGCTAAGTGGGCCACACCCAATTAGGGTATATTGTCACCATCTAGAGAATATACATATTTGTACTTCTTTCAATTATGTATCTCCCAGGAACAGTTATGTTGGTATACCAACCGTAGGTGACAATATATTCGATACATTCAAGAGAAATGAACTGTCGGTCATGTGTGGCCGAGTAACAAGACGTTCTTGTTAAACTCCAGTGTATCGCTTCTAGAGTACACTGAGCGGAAGGTGGATCCATACCTTGTCATAGTTGGAATCCATTCCCCAAATAAGAGCCCATGGTTTTGATTGTATATTATATATGTAGAACGTTAGATGCAAGCGTTTCTGCTAGATTTCTATTTACTTGATCTAGACATTATTATAATATCAGACAAGTATGGTTTTAGAAATATTTTGGGTTATCATAAGGTAAAAGCCATCTGTGTTTATGTGTGGATCGGTCTTATGATTATCCTTTGTTTCAAAAGGATTTGAAATTTAAATCAAATGATTTGAGTTTACTCACACTAGTCACATGACTAACCCAGAGTTTATTTTGTTTTGTTTTCCCTTAGCTCTTGGGTGCCCAATATTGTATGGGCAGTCAAGTAGTCAGGATTTACAGATACTTGAAGAGCTAGAGCAGAAGGCTTCAGGATATATAGAGCTATGGTTATTTCCGCTGTGTTGTAAGTGTTATACTCTAATAACGGTATTGTATACAGATACTGTTTTATTTCAAAGTTATGTTATGAAATATATTTATTCGTTCCACTGTGAGATTCGTGTTTACTCTGATGTTGTATGTTCTTCTTCTTCTCCTATTCTAAGTTTCTATCTTATCTATTCTCACCCTCTAACTTCTTTCAGGGACTATCCGGTGTTTTCGATGTTTGAATAGTCGACATAGTGTTGTATGCCGATATCCAAGATCGCAAATTTCCGTGTTGTTACATACCAGGATTTAACAAATAAACAATAAAGAAATTTTTCAGTGTTTTACTCACAAAATTTTGTGCACTGTCTTACCAATGGATTCACTTCCATTGTTCGTGCTAAAATTTCACTCTCTGTTTCAGGTTTGTGCATTGTTTCTCGGCCATTTCCCTTTCCAGTTTCCTCTCATTTTTTTCCATTTGTTTTACAGTGTATTAGTGTGTGCGTTTATACTTGTATTTATAGACGCATACATAGGCTTTAAGTCAGGGAGGTCTTAAGTCATGTCGAGTACAACAGCTTGATTGAAAGGAAGTTTTGTTTAGTCTCTTCTTGTTCAACTCCTTCCTAGTTACAAGTCATGGCCAGCTAATTTGTGTACTTATCTGTGGACAATACCATGCAAAAATACTGGTTCTAGAAGCTAGAAAATGGGTAGGCTATCTTAGGCTGGCTTGAAAGGGGGAGTGATAGATGTGTATATATATGTTGCAGCTATCATATGATGTGTGATTTTTTTCCAATACTTTAAATATCTACAGACTTAGTTCTTAAGCAAACGGTTCCAGCCATGCTCCTTGTTATATTGTTGTACATATAAATGTACTTAAGATATATATCCAAATCAATCAAAGTAAATCAACCCTCATGTCCATGATCTAAATCTTCTTATCATATCTATGCATATTAATAGCCAAGATCTTCTTATATATTCTTATATTTCCAATATTCTTATGTAAGCTTATATGCGAAGCAATATGACATTTACTTTATGTACATTTTACTTTATGTGTATATATCTATGTGAGTTTTTAAAATAAGTTTCAAATGCAATATGTCCATGATTTAAAACAAACACTTATACAAGCTAATACACACATTGATAATTATTCTTATTCAAATGAATTTTACGTTTAATATTATCAAATAAATGAATGTGTTGCCTTTAATTTATCCCTTCCTATATGTACGTATAGGATATGTAAATTTGGTACAAAACAAAGTATTACCATCGCATGGCTAAATCTTGATCTTTCCATGAAGTAATCAAAGTTACTTACGAAATTTCTTATTTTATCCTTAAGTAAAAATCTAAATTCAATCATATATTAAATCACCCTTTTATTTCTTCCTTAAGAAATTTAATATTCATATGAGTTAAAACAAATTAAAAGACAAAACAAATTGATGAAACATTTATTTACCCGTTTTATCTATACATAAATATATATATATATATATATATATATATATATATTAGTAAAGGGGTTATAAATCATCAATATATAAACACATGGAATTTCCCTAATAATTTTCTAAATATATAAATCTTATTTATTACTTAAAGTAAATCACCGGTGTAGACTATGCATTACAGATTATAAAACTAGTCCAAAAACCAGGTCGTTACAAACTACCCCCCTTAAAAGAATTTCATCCCCGAAATTAAAGAGTAACAAGCAGATTCTAGTTATATTCGAAATCAGACTTGTCTCAGCACATACATAGGTCATCCCCTAACAATCACAACAACCAAGACATCCAAAACACACTGGTTAACTACCAAAATATTTCACAGCAACCAAAACAAACAATACACACTTCAACAATTGACTATAAACCACAGTTATTTTAAAATATCCGTTATTACAGTTCGAAAACATTTCTATTTCACATTCATGCATTATCATTCTTCATCAGCGTTCTTGACCGTAAATTGGTAAGAAAATAACCCTCTAAGTATAAACCCCGAAGAACGAAATCAACATCAGATTAATACTCAGAAAATCATTTAACTCAACGAATCTCTGGTTAGGTTCTAATTTCTTAACTCCTTATCTTAATTCCTTGTTTCTATCGTAAGAAAATATCCTTGATTATATTTGGAAAATAATCCCAAATCTTATCTACTCCTTTAATTGGAATCAAACCTGTTCAACATATTTATCTAGTTCAAATTCTCCTTTGTAAATTCCAATCCAATTTAAATTCTATTCAACACAATCTTGTTCCAGTTAAAATTTCCAATTTCAGGATATTAACTCCTAATTTTATACGGTTCGAAATCACATATCTCTATTTCATTTTAGATTCAAAACCTTTGAATTTATCCAGACATTTTTTTTTCTCAAATACTTTTCCAACCTGTCTTATTTGTATATTTTATTCTCTGTGCAAATTCAAATAGGTTTAGAACCTTTTTAATAATAATCGACACACCATATATAATAATTTCAGAAAATTATTCTTTAAATACCAAAATATAATTTTAAGCAAAATTATTTCATTTAGTCCGCTTTTAAAACAATACTATGTCGAATTATTTTGTTCAAGAGGTTAGAAACACTTTTCGATTCAGTGTTCTACCACTACATCGACTAGAATTCATAAACCACTCGACAAACCACTTAACACAATATATAAAACACTTTTTGTATTAGTTAACAAATATGCACTCATATATATACACTCAAACACAATTTAGGGTATTACTAACCCCATCTTTATCGAGTTGCGCCACAGAGCCAAGGTTATTACTAAACCCTCGCTCTGATACCTACTGTAACGACCCGAAATGTTTTGGTCTTTATTATCGACACTAATAAATATCTTGTATCACATATCGACTAATCAACCATCAAAAATTAACAGATCATTAATTGAAAGAAGTTAAAGGGTGAGAAATAGAAAGAAAGAAAGTTAGAATAGCAGAAAAAGAAGAAATGAACACAACAGAACCAGAGTATAGCGATCTTACATCGGAACTGAATAAAATATATTATATAACATCCTGAAATACAAAACTTTATTTTACTTACATACATCATCAAAGTACAACTCATATACAACATAGCGGAAATAAACTCTATATATCAAATGTTAAAGCCTCCTTCTCTGAGCTCCTTCAAGTGAATCTGTAAAATCCTGAAAACACTTGACTACCCGTACAAATTTGGGCAACCAAGAGTTTAGGGAAAACGTAGAAAATAAACTTTAGGTCAGTCAAGGGACTGGTGTGAGTAAACGATTTTTAAAATAGATTTCATTCAAAAATCCTTTTGAAATAAAAGATAATCGTAAGACCGATCCACACATAAATACGGATGGTTTTTACCTTACGATAACCCAAACATTTTTGAAATCATTACTTATTCTGATATGTGTCTAAATAAAAATAAATAGCCATCTAGCGGAGCGCTTGCATCTCACGCTCCACATATATAGTATACAATCAAAACCGCGGGCGCTTATTGAAGATTGGATTCCGACTATGACAAGGTATGGAACCACCTGCTGAGTGCATCTCTAGAGGGGAATACACTAGGTTCAACAAGAACGTCTTGCAACCCGACCCACACATGATCGACCACTCATTTCGTTTGAGTGTATCGAATGTATATCACTAACGGTTGGGATCAACAATCGTTTCCCGAAAGGGACAGCATCGAATAGATTAAAGAAGGAAATGGAATTTCTCTAGATAGGTGATTATGAACTCTAATGGGAGTGACCCACATACCCATGCTGCCTACTCGATTTTTGTCATTTCCCGGTTGATGAGGCTTGAGGTTAGAATTTACCTTTAGAACATCTGGCTACCATTCTCTTTGAATGGCTCATTGCCAGATCCGTCAAATCACTAATTGACGTCCATAAATATACTCTAGATGTAAAAGAGGTGCTGTTCTTTGCCATCAACTTGGTATATTTGTAAATCAACATACGTGGTTTTTAGGAAATACTCTGTCAGACATTCGTCCGTACAAGTCATCCAGGAATAGGATGAACCGAAGGCACTCTCCCACTGCATCCAATATAGGAATCACCCCATGAATCAGTAGCGAATAGTCCTTGCAAACTCGAAGATTTCATTCACAGAAGAATCACAAGTTATAAAAAATTCGGGCGGCCGCCACAGAATTTAAATAAGTAATTGTTTCGCTCATGAAGATCCATGGTCTTTAACTTAATTATTTTTATAAGTATCTTGCAAGTTAATTTTAAACTTGGTCCGAAGTGGTTTAGGGTCCAGTTCCCATCCCAGTCTCTTTGAACAAACACGTAGGGAATATCATTTTATAGTCGGTGTTTTAGCTATTAAATTTAAACAGTATAAATGAGTAAAACTACTTAATATCATATACAAATTCAATGACATGTTCATTCAATTTAAATAACTTATACAATATCATTTCGAATTTCAGAATAGTTAATCAAAATATAATAAACCATGTCAACGTTTTATTTCAACAAATCTAGATTTATCACTTCATAGCATAACAGACGATTAACAACAACCATTTGCCGAAACAATAACAATCAACAATGATTTGACGTTTAATTTTAGACTAAATAATAGTGTGAATTATTTGATCTTGGGTAACAACTAATTTCACATTATGTTTATTTCTATTTCTTTGGAAATAAATACATTGATTATACTGTTTTTAGTAAATATATATGAATATTTAAATATTGGGGGTTATAACTTAAGTTTATACGATGACGTTCATCTGGTAACTATGGAATAACACCTTCCAATCCTTCCTTCTTGTTTATTTGTGTATTTATTATTGGAAAATTTATTAAATTTGATTAATTTAGATACACAAATCTCCTCGACCTATTATAGTTTAATTTTCCTCGCATATGTATTAATTAAATTTGTTGTTCACCGTAAACTACTCACGTATGTTCCCTTCCTTTAATCGTATATATAAAATTGTTAAACATACATCTTTGACAACCATTGTTTAATTATGTTTTAATCTGAGGCCCAAGCCCAATAAGTTGCACAACCATGTTCCAATACCTTGTTTCCTTCTTCCCATTAAAAAATTTTCATTTCAACTTGTAGGATACAACCAACATTTTGTTTTATTTATTTAAACATTAAAGCCCAAATCGGCCCATTTCAGGCAAAGCCCATCTTCTAATCCGATCCCCTCTTTCTTTCCCCTTGTGTTTTCCTTTTCTATCTTCTACTACTATACTCTTATTCCTATTCTTCTTTCACCTATGCATGGTCTTCCTCGTGTACCTGCACGACCCCCATACTAACCACCTTGTCACAACTTCTACTGTCGTAAGTCCGAAATCCAGCAACCAATCCATTCCCATCACCAAAAATCCTGCTTACCCACTGTGTCAAAATGTGATGTTTACACCAAGCCTTCCGTAGAAAATTGTCTCTACTTAAAAGCCTCGTCTCACATCTAAAAGCCATTGGCTCCTTCTATGCTTCAGTCAGCGATTGGTGACGACCCACTCGACCTGTATCCTTCGTGCGATCGTCAGAATCTTCACCGAGGCATCGCAGTTCTTGACTTAACTCACCTTACCCAAAAACATTTTACAGTCCTTATTTCAATCAAATCCTCTTAATATACTTTTTTAAAAATTAAGTTTGTATTTTTCCTTTAATCTGCGATCTGCTTTTCTCCTCCAACTCCATCCTTGTCACCTACGATCGCTCATATCATTCAAATTTGATAAAAACGCAATCTCTGATGAACCCCGAAATTCTCACAACCTCGATTGCTAAAAATCATGATTTTGATATTAAAATTCATCATTTTTCCACGCAAATCTATCCTCATACCTAAATCAATACATTGTGATTTTCGAGAAAACTTAGTTTTATTTCTTTTTACTGTGTTTCAATGATTTTGAGTGGTATATGTTATTGTTGCAGTTGCAACCAATTTTAGAGTATATTCATGACAAGGTCAAACAACTTTGGTGTTGATCATTGCGGTTAAAACAATTTATAAATAGAGATAGATTTTTTTTTAATTGACAAGCTTGAGGTTTATACTTTTGTTTTTAATATACAGACAAATATATATATATATATATATATATATGTTATACAATGACTTGTATTGTGGCGACCCAAACTTCCCCGTAAAGGGAAGCCCCGATTGCTTTGAGAACACGACAAATCAGAACACAAACAGAAGAACATTTCATTGCTTTTTACAACAATTCCATCAGAATACACGAATATAACAGGGTACGAATGAATATTATACATCAGAAAAATATTAGAGATTTAAATTACATTTAAATACATAGCAGCGGGAAAACAATACAAAGCACAACTGAAAACAAATACACAGCTTCCCGAATATCACTTCAGCTGTAAACCAGGATCCTGTGAATATAAATCTGCAAAACCAAAACTACTAGCCGCCCGTGTGGAAAATAGGGGCACCCAGAGTTTAGGTTAAAACAATAAACTCCAGGTCAGTCATGTGACTGGTGTGAGAACTAAAACAGTTATTAATCTTTATTTTAAAGTTAGATAAATTGAGGGACCATGCCATATAACACGGAACGGGTTTCCTTCCAAGAATACCAGTGCATAAAACAAACAGCGCAATGCTAAATAAAGAATAATGAAGCTATTATAAGACCCAGGTCCCATCACACAATGCAACGCAAGCTAGAGGATAGGGTTTTCCCTTATAATAGCCAAATATGCTTGATACGTGAAATTTCATCTTTTATTATTACTATAAGTGAAGAAAACAACTTCAAATATAAATGTATCAATCATAGGCGGCATGAATGTCCAATACCACTATGTCGCCATATATAGTATACAATCGAAACCAAAAAATGTCGTATTTGGAAATTGGATTTCCATACTGGTGGTTACTGATTCGAAAGATCGATCGCGTAGTGCAATTCACCACGGTTTACGTCGTAGGCATGCAAAAACACCGTAATGCACATCCGCACTATCCAAGAAAACAAATTACCGCGGTTTACGTCGCAGGCATGCGAAAACATCGCTAACCCTATCCATCCAGAAAATCGGAGGTGTGCCCTATCCCTTACCTCGGTCGGCCGAATCCACGACACCACGAAGGTGCCCATCCTCTAAAGGGCATATTGATCTAACCATTAGTTTACCACCATACCGGGGTGTGAGGCTTGCGAATTAATGCTACACAAAGTCGTGCTATATTAAAGTCGTGCTTTGATCATCGTCCACCAAACTTTGATTTTCAACAAAAGTATGGATCACTGCATCTCGGCATGCCACACTATCAATCCATACCGTACCACTGATTTCTGCCGATATATCCTCTGAGCTCGTACGTCTCACAAAAGGGTGTTAAGCAAGAGAATAAATTCTCTGCCACCAAAGAGATATATTTTGAGCAGAGATCAACGAATATAGTATAAAGGAATACAATGTCAGACACACCATCCATTTACAAGTCCGTTCTAGGTCTGAACGAAACCGAAGGCACCTTAATCCTCCCCCATATGTCCAATACAGGTGAGAGGCCCTCGCATATACGTACAATCAACATGTACGTCCGGACGGCTACCACTTTAACCCCTTCAAGGTAGCTACTCCAATCGTGAGCATAAGTAGCACCCATCCATTCGATGTGAAGATCGTCGGTCTTGCACCGTCTTCAATCTCTTCGACTTATCGCCGAACCAGTTATTCAGAATGGGTATAAACCCGGCCTTTCGGAATAACCAGCGTATCCTATAATCAAGTGTTATAACAACACATCATACGCCTCATTCGCATTAATTTTATCAAAGATATATTCTTTTAAATTTATTCTTTAATCTCATCTTTAACTGAGTTAAAGAACCAATGTTATTTAAAACACGGTTCACGATAAAACCTAAAATCACATTCCATTCCATCAGCCTTTAAGCGTAAATTAGCAAGTGAACAATTCCCTAAGTTGTAACAACCCGGAAAATCTAAACCAATTTAAAAATTTTAAATTGGCTATTTTAGTGGATTTTAAATATTTAAAATAAATATTTTAAATAATATCAATGAAAAGTGAGTTCGAATCGACATTGAGAATAAATATAATTACTTTGAAATATAAACAAGGCCTGAAATGGCACGGTAGTTTCAAAATTTGAATTCAAACTTTGACCGACTGTACCGGGTGCAAAACAAAACGGATTTGAGTGAAACCAAAAATATTTAAATCTGTTAGTGAATACCTTTATAACAAATCTGAAAAATCGAAGTTTCATAGCGGAAAGCAAAAGTTATGGCCAAATGAATTTTCAAAAAGGTCGCTATAGAGTTTATATAGCCCATGAAAATGGCCATTTTGCAAACGACCTCGGAATTCGACGAAACCACTTTTGTTGGATCCGGGATGTGAATTTATGGCTAGGTTTCAAATTTCATAATTTTTGAAGCTAGTATGTGAGCGTGGCAAAGGAAAATGTGTTTTGGTCAATTGTAGTTAAAATGGATCGACTAGAAAATGACCATTTTTCAAACGGTCTCAGAATTCGTTGAAACTAGTTTTGTTGGGACCGTATCGTCAAAACATAGCTAGATTTATTTTTCGGGAATTTTTAGAATCAGTATGTGTCCCTGGCAAATTGAAATGTACGTTCAAATCGGATATTGAATGTTTTATATTTTAATTTGAAGGAAAACTGACTGAAACAATCGAATGGCCTACGAAACATATCCCATTGTGTTCGGAATGGGGGTATTTAGCTAGGGGCGACAGTCGTTGGGTTTGAATTGGTGTTCGTTTGGACAAGAGGATATTTTTGAATTTAAAATAAATAATTAATTAAATACAAATTAGTGGCCAATCACATTCCTCCGTTCATTACCCCGTTGACCCGATCCCTCTCAGAAACCCTCAAACCACGAACGACGGAAAACATCCACTCCTTCTCTCCTCGATCTCGCGCAAACCATTCACCAAAACCTAGTGCCCCTTTGCAATTATTTGAAGATCCTTCCTCCCTCTTCCAATCCATCCTTGTTTCGACCTCCACCGTGCGTTGTGCCTCGAGAATCGGGCTTGGGAACCTGCGCCGTGCCACATCCTTTTTCTCCCATGATCCTCCATCGATCTGAGCAAGGCTGGAGGCGCCGGGATGCTACTTCAAAGCTCTTCGATGCTGCGCTGGCCGATCGTTGTCTTGTGCAGCAGATTGAGCTAGAAATGAAGACCTAGGTTGGAATGATGGCTGAAGGTATACGACTTGTTTTATTAGAACTGAAAAACAACATATAAAAGCATTGAAAATTCATTCTATCAAATAAAAAATCATATCTTTTTGCTATGTTGACGAAATCCAGTGAAACAAGAGACAGTGGACTCGTGAGGACGTCTTCTACATTTTAGAAGAGACCACATATTTTTCTGAGCCCTCTGCAATTTTTGGTGCAGTGGAACCCAATGTGTGATTTCTAATTTGTAAACTATATGGAAAACAACGATGTATAAATTATATAGTCGATGTATGAGTTATATAAGCGTTGTACACCTCATGTATAAGCGTTTTATAAGTTGTATGTTCGATGTATAAGTTATATATGCGTTGTAAAAATTGTATGTGTGTTGAAATGAGTTGAAGTGAATCAAAATATATTTATATACAAATATATATATATACTCCCCTCGTCCACAGACCATTGACGATATTCATTGTTTGTGATTGGTGTGAAAATTGGTTGTTAGGGAATGGTTGATTAGAATTGGTTGTGGTTGAAATTGATTGGTTGTGGTTGAAAAATACCCATTGGTGATTGAAACAAAATTAGAATAGATTGTGGAAATGAAAATAAAACATGCCGCCTGCGTGCGAACAAGATGCATGAATCCCAATTGTCAAAAACCACGAGGTTTTAAGGTAGAGCGAGGAGCCGTACTAGGGACGGTCCCGGTTTTAACTACCCTGCCGTTATGCTGCCGAAATTTTCTGAAATATTCATGTGTTAGAATTATTTTCATTTGTTGAAACTACATTCAGGTGTTGAATAGAAATTCATTCGTTGAATAGAAATTCATGTGTTGAAAAATAGTCGTGTTTTGAAATAAATTGTTTTAAAATAAAAATCATATTTTTATCATCTATATGAACTATATAAAATAGTCGTGTTTTGAAATAAATTGTTTTATAAAAAAAATCATATGTTTATCATCTATATGAACTATATAAAATAGTCGTGTTTTGAAATAAATTGTTTTATAATAAAAATCATATTTTTATCATCTATATGAACTATATAAAATAGTCGTGTTTTGAAATAAATCGTTTTACAATAAAAATCACATTTTTATTATATACATGAATTGTTAAAAATAGTGAAGTGTTGAAATAAATGTCTGTTGGATAAAAATATCATTTTTATCAAATCTATAAAGTGGATATGGTTTTGAAATCGATGAAAGAATTATATGTATATTTATTTATATAAATATAATCAAAATATAGTGGATAACGAAGTTGCAGTTCGTGTTTTGAAACCGTGATTCAAACGATTAGTGCGGGAGATCCGACCATCGGATTTTCCCGACACCACAACCGTCAGGTTCGCCTTGGAAATACCTTTCCAACGGCACCAACTTTGTAAAGATCCAACGGTTGGATTATCTGGAATGTTTAATTCAAATCTGAAGAAAAACAGCGCTAGAACCGATTATATTTATATTTATATATATATATAAATATAATTAAAATTAATCGAATAACGACGCTGCAGTTCGTATTTTGAAATCGTAACTTCAAACGAATAGTGCGGGAGATCCGACCGTCGGATTTTCCCAAAACTGGAACCGTTGGATTCGTTTTGAAAAGATTTTTCTAATGATATAAATTTTGTGAAGATCCAACGGTTAGATTTTCAGATATGTGTAAATCAAATCTGGAGAAAAAACAGCGCCACGGCCGTGTTATAGCCTGAAGCGTCGTTTGAATGAATTGGCTATTTTTAAACAAATAAAAATAGTGATAAATCGTGATAAAATATTATAAATGCTATGGGATGGAAATAAGTTGAATTTTCTCGATTTATGTGATATTTGATGGTTGAATGTGTTTGGTGTGAAAATTACATTAAAGAATAAAATTGGTGTTTTCGAATAATTTAACCATTAAAATGAATTGATTTGAAATTCTAGATATACGTGAATTATTTGAAAAGGCCGAGTTAATTCTCATTTCAAATAATTGATCGACGGGTGAAAGTCGAAGATATGAAGACGGTGCAAGACCAATGATCTTCACGTCGAATGAAGGGGTACTACTGATGCTCATTATAGGAGTAGCTACCTTGACGGGGTTAAAGTAGTAGCCACCCGGACATACTTGTTGATTGTACGGATATGCGAGGGATTGAGTGCCTCCGGTCTCGTTCAGACCCACAACGAATGTGTAAATGGACTATGTGTCTGACATTGGATTTTGTTCTGTGCTGATTGATCTCTATTAAATATATATCTGTTTGGCGGCGGAGAATTTATTCTCTTTCTTAACGCCCTTCTCAGAGACGTACGAGCTCAGAGGTTATATATCGATGGAAACCAGTCGCACGGAGTGAATTGCCTGTGTGACACGCCTAAGTGATAGATGATCAAGGCTTCTGTTAAAAAGCAAAGTCTTGTGGTTGATGATCAAAGCACGGCCTGTGTGGCGTAGCTTTGTGTATAGCATTGTTTCGCGAGCCTCACACGCTGGTATGAGCCAGAAACGGGAGATGGACTTCAGGGAGGACATGCGTTTTCTTCTAGCTAGGAGTGGTGCTTTGGGTTTTACACGCTCGGGTATTTTACTTATGTGGATGATGGATAGCGAGGCTTGGGTTTGCTTTGGTCTCTTCGGAGCCGATGGTGTGGTCAGAAACGACCAGTGACGCCCCATAGGGCGGGGAAACGCAGTGTTCAGGAATTTTAATCCACATCGATGGACCGGCCCTGACGATCCAAGGGCCCACCTGAGTCTGGGTCCTAAGACACGGGCTAGAGCGTCTCGAATTCGGTAAGGACTATCTTTTGCCTTGGTTCATGACGAAAATCCAATTTCCAAATACGACATCATGCGGTTTTGATTGTATATATATATGCATATATATATATATATATATATATATATATATATATATATGGCGACATGATATATGGTACCCATGCCGTCAATGATTGATAGTTATGATTGAAATCGTTTTTGAAACATATATACACTAGCAATAATATCAAATGATTTGTTTTGCTCGTTTCAAGCATATTTTGGCCATTATAAAGTAAAACTCTATCCTCCGGTTTGTGTTGCATTGTGTGATGGGAACTGAGTCTTATAATAGCTTCATTTTTATAAAAAGCATTGCGTTGTTTAAAAGATTTATTGGTTTTAAAGAACTGGCAATCCAATGAAGTAAACCCGTTCCGCAAAAGTGGCATGGTCCTATGATTAGCCATATTTGAAAATGTGTTAAGTAGATTTCTCATACCAGTCCCATGACTGACTCGTAGTTTGTTTCGCTTGCAAACTCGGGTGCCCCTTTTTCTATATGGGCAGCCTTGTATTCAGGTTTTAGCAGGCTCTTTCTGGATAGTTGGAGCTGAAGATGGATTCTATCATTTATCTCTTTTTATGCTGTTCAGCTCCTGTTGTACATATTATGTTTTCTTTTCCGCAGTAGACATTTATGTATAGCTGAACTGTATTTTGTACTAAGTATGATCCTATATACTGTGTAACTCTGATGATTATATTTATCCAGTGTATTCTATTGTATATTATCTGGTGTATTTATCTATTTCTGTTCTGCTGTTATCTATTTATGTGTTATATTCAAACCACCGTCTTACCTGGAATGGGGCTGTCACAAACGTGGAATCAGAGCTCTGGTTAAGCTTAGTGCTGGAATATAACATATTAACGAACTCATCAGAAATAGAACCAGTAGTGTTCTAGGACGGGTAACTCAATACAGATAGGATCAGTAATATCCTAGTATGAGTATAGCATAAGGAGATAACACCTCAATAGATGCATTTACATTCAAGTATATGTTTCTACGTTTTGAAATATCTTTTCTGTGACCTGACACTTGTTCTGCTATTTGCAGAAGTACTAGAAAATGAGTGTCAGAAACAGGAGAAATGCAGAACCAGATCTAGAAGCTTTATTAAAGAAGTATCGAAATCTGGGTGGAGTAACATTCTCGGGAAATGAATCCATTAGTTAAACCCAAGATTGGATGCGTTCTGCTGAAAGAATTCTTGAGCGTCACCAGCTAAGAGATGGCCAGAAAAGATTATTGGTATCTTGGGCACTCAAAGACGAAGCTTTGTTCTGGTGGGAGTCAATTATTAGGGATAATCCAGAAGGTGATATCACCTGGGATAGATTCAAAGAAATGTTCAACCAAAGGTTTATTCCTCCAGAAGCAACTGAGCGGTTATACGATGAGTTCTATTATCTGATACAAGGTGATATGAATATTCCCGAATATCATAAGAGATTCAATGAACTTTCTCGTTTTTCCCCGCATCTAATTGAAAAGCAAAAGATGAAGAATATGAGGTTCATTAATGGTCTTCAAAGAAAATACCAGAATAAAGTAATGGGGAATGTGAAGCTTCCTTTTTTTGAAATGATATACATGGCCTACCAGTATGAGGATCTCGATAGGAAAGGTATGTTGCAAGACGAAGAGGAAGTCGGTTCTAACAGCAAAAGAAATTCTGAAACTGATATCTCAGAGGCGAGTGCACAACCTGAGACCAGTACGACGTCTAGAGTCAGAAAGAAGCCTAGATTAAATCGGAAAAATGTTATATCCGAGAAAGAACCTTTTACGACCGCAATATGCAATAACTGCAAGAAACCGGGGCATTTATCGATAAATTGTGGAACCCTAAGGAAGCAGTTAAAGAGTGGATTTAAATCGAAGAACAAGCTTCAAGAGAATAGGGGGTGCCATAAGTGCCACCAAGCTGGTCATATTGCGAAAGACTGCCGACTATTAGAGAAATCTGAAAGAATACGGGTAAATAAAGTAGCAGAAGTTCCTACATCCTCAGCCGGTCAGGAAAGGCCAGATGTTTTGGAGGGCACGCTTACTGTCAAAGATATTCTAGTTAAAGTACTGTTTGACACAGGCGCGTCGCGAAGCTTTGTTGCAAAGAATGCGGTTAAGAAACTGGAATTGAATTTGAAGAAGATCAAGGAACCAATGACTGTTCATAATCCGGTTGGGGGCTCTCTTGATCTTGATTAGGTTTGTGGAGTGCCTGTCTCTTTTTCCCGGTATCGGTTCCCCACTATCGCAATCGTAATGAATTTTACAGAGTTTGACCTTATACTGGGATTGGATTGGTTAACTAAATATGAAGCAGAAGTTAAATGCACCGAGAGGGTTGTTAAGGCAAAAACAAAGTTCGGGGAATATATAACCATTCCATGTGAAGGCCCGAATTCTGATAGAAAAGACTTATGGGCAGCATTAGATGTTTCTCCTGCTCAGATAAAACCTGTTCCCGTCGTTCCGGAGAATATTCCTGTCGACATTGAAAATATTCTTGTCGTGAAGAACTACGCGGATGTGTTCGAAGAAGTTGTTAGCTTACCTCCATAGAGAGAAATTGATTTCAAAATCTCTTTAGTTCCAAATGCAAGGCTGGTAGTTCACGCTATTCGAAGAATGACCTTGAAAGAGAAAGAAGAGTTAGATAACCAAACTAGACAGCTTGTATGGAAAGGTCTGATCAGGCCTAGTTTTTCTGATTGGGGAGCAGCAGTGGTATTTGTTCCGAAGTCCGATGGTACTCTCAGACTGTGTGTGGATTATCGCGACTTGAATAAGCAGACATTGAAAAACAAATATCCATTGCCGCGGATTGATGATTTATTGGACCGATTTAATGGAGCACAAGTGTTTTCACGAATGGACCTAGCTACAGGTTTCCATCAGCTTCGCATTGCCGAAGAGTGTGTTCCTTTGACAGCATTCAGAGGTCCAGACTTATTCTACGAGTGGTTAGTAATGTCGTTCGGCTTATGTAACCCTCCAGCTTATTTCGTCGATCTGATGAACAGAGTATTCAGAGGAGTTTTGAATAAATTTGTTCTGGTTTTCATTGATGATATCCTTATCTTCTCTAAGTCAGAAAGCGAGCACGAAAAACATTTGGAACAAGTGTTAGAAATTCTCAGAAAGAATGTTTTAAAAGCAAAATTTTCCAAATGTATATTCTGGCAAGAAGAGGTCAAATTTCTTGGCCACGTCGTGTTAAAGCAAGGAATTTCAGTGGATCCCAGTAAAATCACTGCCATTCAGAATTGGAAACAGCCTCGTACACCCACAGAAGTCAAAAGTTTTCTCGGGTTGGCCAGTTATTATCGGAAATTCATTAAGGATTTTGCGAAGACATCCAGTTCCTTAACGAAATTGACAAAGAAACATTCGAGATTCAGTTGGACTCCGGTATGTGAGGAAGCTTTCCAAGAGCTGAAATTAAAACTGACGACCACTCCAGTGTTAACATTAATAGATGGCAATGAGGACAAGAAAGTCTGGACTACGCTTCTAGAGAAGGCCTTGGCGCATTGTTAATGCAAAGAGGTCAAGTGATTGCTTATGCTAGCCGTCAGCTGAAACCGCATGAGAAGAATTATGTTACTCATGATCTTGAGTTGTTAGCCATTGTATTTTCTTTGAAAATCTGGAGGCACTAACTTTTAGGTGAGAAATTCGAACTGTATACAAACCATCAGTCATTGAAATATCTGTTCACCCAAAAAGACTTGAACCTGAGACAGCAGCGTTGGCTAGAATTTTTTGCGGCGTACGATTTTGAGATTTTTTACACTCCAGGGAAAGCCAATGTTGTGGCTGATGCGCTGAGTAGAAAGAATGTAATAATTGCCAGTTTTATCATTACGACGTCATTGATTGATAAAATATCTGCTCTTCAAAAGGATAATCACTTCATTCAAAGAATCAAAGAAAGAATACAGAAAGGCGAAACCTTGAGTTTTCAGATAGATGACGAGGGAATCATAAGGTTGAAAGGCCGAATCTGTGTGCCAAACATTGCAGAACTCCGGAGAGAAGTATTGGATGAATGTCGCAAAGCCAAGCTTAGTATCCATCCAAGGGTGAGCAAGATGTATAATGATATCAAACGCACTTTCTGGTGGAGATCTATGAAACGAGACATCTCCTTATATGTTAGCCGGTGTACTAGTTTTCAGCAAATCAAAAGCGATCAGCAGAAGCTCGCTGGATTGTTGCAACCTTTGGAAATTCCCGGTGGGAAGTGGGAACAGATTTCTATGGATTTCATAGATTGTTTGCCCAGGACCAGAAAAGGAAATGACAGTATTTGGGTGATCGTGGATCAATTTACGAAGACCACTCATTTCATACCTGTCAAATCGAATAGAACCGCTCAAAGTCTAGCGCAGATTTATTTCAAAGAAGTTGTTAGACTACACGGAGTTCCCATGAGCATCGTTAGTGATCGTGACCCGATTTTTTCTAGTAAATTCTGGGAAGCATTCCAAGCAGAATTGGGAATGAAACTGAACTTGAGCACCGCATATCATCCTCAGACAGACGGTCAGACTGAGAGGGAGAATCGTATTCTTGAAGATTTATTGCGGGCTTGTATTATAGATTTTGGCGAATCGTGGGAAGACCATTTGCATTTGGCCAAACTCTCATACAACAACAGTTACCAAGCGAGCCTGACAATGTCACTATTCGAAGCAATGTATGGTAGACCGTGCCGATCCCCTGCTTGTTGGGTGGAGCTAGGCAATAGACTTGTATTGGGCCCAGATATGATTCGCGAGGCTGCGGATAAAGTCGACTTCGTTAAGAAACGATTACTAGCCGCCCAAAGCCGACAAAAGAGCTATGCATATAAGAGAAGAAGGGATATATCATTTGTTGTTGGCGACTATGTATATTTGAAAGTATCTCCGATGAGAGGAGTTATCCGGTTTGGTAAAACAGGGGAATTGGCGCCCAAATTCATTGGTCCGTTTTCTATTCTTGAACGGATTGGAACTCTCGCATATAGGGTTCAATTGCCATAATGGTTGCCTGGAGTGCATGATGTATTTCACGTATCTCAACTTCGAAAGCACGTTCATGATCCAGACTTGATCGTGGAAGAAGCAGCGCAATAGGATATAGAAATCACTCCAGAATTGGCTGTGAGAAGAGAGCCGCTGAAGATCATTGGCAAAGAAACCAAAGAACTGAGGAACAAGAAGGTTCACTTAGTCAAAGTGCAATGGAGTGGAGATCCGTGAGATTGTACTTGGGTAACTGAGGAGAGCATTCGGAAAGCCTATACTAGGTGTCGAGTGGATATCTCTGATTGACTCCGGTGCAAGGTACATTTACCATACTTTGCATTACCATTTATTTCTCTACTCTGTTTTTATTTTCTTTCCATGGATGTGCACCTTTAATTCTATAGTCTGAATGATTTTAAAAGAATATATAAATTGATTGATGTTTGTGTTGTGTGATAGTGGCTTTGATTAATTAAATTATAAGAATGGTAATTAATTTAATCAATAAAAGGGATGAATGGTAGAATTTATTCGATTAAATCACACATTAAACTGAGTTAAAAATAGATAGAACTATATACATGTGCATTATATATATGTTTGAACAGGTAAATGGATTAGCTGTTGAGTAAAGATATTATTGGCATGCCCGACAAATAGGTAAACCTTAATGAGTTGGATGCGCAATTTTATTATTATATCAACTCTTGTGAATGCCATTGGATGCGGAGTGTTGGTTGTTCTGTGTTTTAATAAATGTTGCCATAGGATAGTAACAATTAATTTTGAACTATGCTACATGGCATACTTCTTGAAGATAGGCATACTTCATCAAATACCACATAAGCATTTGGAGCTTGTGTGACGAGGTTGAAGATTTACCGTACGAGCGAGAGGCTCGTGTGGCGATGACTATATTTTACATGTTGAACTGATAACTGATATGGATCATATAAAATATAACGGTAAATTGACAGATTAATAAAAACCCCACACAGGTCTGGAGTTGAAAATAATCATGTCTCTCTAGTCATTAGATACGGCACATGGATTATTTATTTCCCACACGGGACGAGGTGACGAGGATTTATCCTCTGGAGCGATTAAAAATACACACTCCCTCAGGCTTTGACAGGGTGACGAGAATTTATTCTCTGGAGTTATTATCTATACATGATCCCCTGTAAACACCAAAATATATCACAATAAATATGTGTATGCTTATTAGGATTTATTGGGTACCTAATACGGCCCAATAAATTTCCAAACCCCTCCCCGTACAAAGGAGGTTATGGCGAAATTTTTCAAAAATTTCGGGTGTTAGCAAAATTTTTGAAGAATTAGAAAATTCTCAAAAACTGAAAAGTTGGAGAATGGAAGCCAGAATGAAAGTAGAGTTGATTAATCAAACCACTTTCGACTTTGTTCCTTTCCGGGGACGAAAAGTTTTAAGTGGGGGAGATTGTAACAACCCGGAAAATCTGAACCAATTTAAAATGTTTAAATTGGCTATTTTAGTGGATTTTAAATATTTAAAATAAATATTTTAAATAATACCGATGAAAAGTGAGTTTTAATCAACATTGAGAATAAATATAATTACTTTGAAATATAAACAAGGCCTGAAATGGCACGGTAGTTTCAAAATTTGAATTCAAACTTTGACTGACTGTCCCGGGTGCAAAATAAAACGGATTTGAGTGAAACCAAATATATTTAAATCTATTAGTGAATACCTATCTAACGAATCTGAAAAATCGAAGTTTCATAGCGGGAAGCAAAAGTTATGGCCAATTGAATTTTCAGAAAGGTCGCTACAGAGTTTATATAGCCCGTGAAAATGGCCGTTTTGCAAACAACCTCGGAATTCGTCGAAACCGCTTTTGTTGGATCCGGGATGTGAAGTTATGGCTAGGTTGCAAATTTCATAATTTTTGAAGCTAGTATGTGAGCGTGGCAAAGCAATATGTGTTTTGGTCAATTACAGTTAAAATGGATCGACCAGAAAATGAACATTTTTCAAACGGTCTCAGAATTCGACGAAACTAGATTTGTCGGGACCGTATCATCAAAACATAGCAAGATTTATTTTTCGGGAATTTTTAGAATCAGTATGTGGCCCTGGCAAATTGAAATGTACGTTCAAATCGAATTTTGAATGTTTTATAATTTAATTTGAAGGAAAACTGACTGAAACAGTCGAATGGGCCAACGAAACATATCGCATTGTGTTCGGAATGGGGGTATTTAGCTAGGGGCGACAGTCGCTGGGTTTGAATTGGTGTTCGTTTGGACAAGAGGATATTTTTGAATTTAAAATAAATAAATAATTAAATATAAATTAGTGGCCAATCACATTCCTCCGTTCATTACCCCGTTGACCCGATCCCTCTCAGAAACCCTCAAACCACGAACGACGGAAAACATACACTCCTTCTCTCCTCAATCTCGCGCAAACCATTCACCAAAACCTAGTGCCCCTTTGCAATTATTTGAAGATCCTTCCTCCCTCTTCCAATCCATCCTTGTTTCGACCTCCACCGTGCGCTGTGCCTCGAGAATCGGGCTTGGGAACCTGCGCCGCGCCACATCCTTTTTCTCCCCTGATCCTCCATCGATCTGAGCAAGGCTGGTGGCGCCGAGATGCTGCTTCAGAGCTCTTCGATGCTGCGCTGGCCGATCGTTGTCTCGTGCAGCGGATTGAGCCAGAAATGAAGACCTAGGTTGGAATGATGGCTGAAGGTATACGGCTTGTTTTATTAGACTGAAAAACAACATATAAAAGCATTGCAAATTAATTTTATCAAATAAAAAATCATATCTTTTTGCTATGTTGACGAAATCCAGTGAAACAAGAGACAGTGGACTCGTGAGGACGTCTTCTACATTTTAGAAGAGACCGCATATTTTTCTGAGCCCACTGCAATTTTTGGTGGAGTGGAACCCAATGTGAGATTTCTAATTTGTAAACTATATGGAAAACAACGATGTATAAATTATATAGTCAATGTATGAATTATATAAGCGTTGTACACCTCATGTATAAACGTCGTATAAGTTGTATGTTCGATGTATAAGTTATATATGCGTTGTAAAAATTGTATGTGCGTTGAAATGAATTGAAGTGAATTGAAATATATTTATATACGAATATATATATATATATATATATACTCCCCTCGTCCACAGACCATGGACGATATTTATTGTTTGTGATTGGTGTGAAAATTGGTTGATAGCGAATGGTTGATTAGAATATTTTGTGGTTGAAATAGATTGGTTGTAGTTGAAAAATACCCATTGGTGATTGAAACAAAATTAGAATAGATTATGGAAATGAAAATAAAACATGCCGCCTGCGTGCGAACTAGATGCATGAATCCCCATTGTCAAAAACCGCGAGGGTTTAAGGTAGAGCGAGGAGCCGTACTAGGGACGGTCCCGGTTTTAACTACCCTGCCGTTATGCTGCCGAAATTTTCTGAAATATTCATGTGTTAGAATTATTTTCATTTGTTGAAACTACATTCAGGTGTTGAATAGAAATTCATTCGTTGAATAGAAATTCATGTGTTGAAAAATAGTCGTGTTTTGAAATAAATTGTTTTATAATAAAAATCATATTTTTATCATCTATATGAACTATATATAAAATAGTCGTGTTTTGAATTAAATTGTTTTATAAAAAAATCATATTATTATCATCTATATGAACTATATAAAATAGTCGTGTTTTGAAATAAATTGTTTTATAATAAAAATCATATTTTTATCATCTATATGAACTATATAAAATAGTCGTGCTTTGAAATAAATTGTTTTATAATAAAAATCACATTTTTATTATATACATGAATTGTTAAAAATAGTGATGTGTTGAAATAAATGTCTGTTGGATAAAAATATCATTTTTATCAAATCTATAAAGTGGATATGGTTTTGAAATCGATGAAAGAATCATATTTATATTTATTTATATAAATATAATCAAAATATATTGGATAACGAAGTTGTAGTTCGTGTTTTGAAACCGTGATTTCAAACGATTATTGCGGGAGATCCGACCATCAGATTTTCCCGACACCACAACCATCGGGTTCACCTTGGAAATACCTTTCCAACGGCACCAACTTTGTAAAGATCCAACGGTTAGATTGTCTGGAATGTTTAATTCAAATCTGAAGAAAAACAGCGCCAGAATCGATTATATTTATATATATACACATATATATATATAATTAAATTAAATCGAATAACGACGCTGCAGTTCGTATTTTGAAATCGTAACTTCAAACGATTGGTGCGGGAGATCCGACCGTCGGATTTTCCCAAAACTGAAACCGTTGGATTCATTTTAAAAAGATCTTTCTAATGATATAAATTTTGTGAAGATCCAACCGTTAGAATTTCAGATATGTGTAAATCAATTCTGGAGAAAAACAGCGCCACGGCCGCGTTATAGCCTGAAGCGTCGTTTGAATGTATTGGCTATTTTTAAACAAATAAAAATAGCGATAAATCGTGATAAAACATTATAAATGCTATGGGATGGAAATAAGCTGAATTTGTTCGATTTATGTGATATTTGATGGTTGAATGTGTTTGGTGTGAAAATTACATTAAAGAATAAAATTGGTGTTGTCGAATAATTTAACCATTGAAATGAATTGATTTGAAATTCTAAATATACGTGAATTATTTGAAAAGTTCGAGTTAATTCTCATTTCAAATAATTGATCGACGAGTGAAAGTCGAAGATGTGAAGACGGTGCAAGACCGATGATCTTCACGTCGAATGGAGGGGTACTACTGATGCTCATGATAGGAGTAGCTACCTTGACGGGGTTGAAGTAGTAGCCACAAGGACGTACTTGTTGATTGTACGGATATGCGAGATATTGAGTGCCTCCGGTCTCGTTCAGACCCAGAACGAATGTGTTTATGGACTGTGTGTCTGACATTGGATTTTGTTCTGTGCTGATTAATCTCTATTAAATATATATATATATATATTTGGCGGCGGAGAATTTATTCTCTTGCTTAACGCCCTTCTCTGAGACGTACGAGCTCAGAGGTTATATATCGATGGAAACCAGTCGCACGGAGTGAATTGCCTGTGTGGCACGCCTACGTGATAGATGATCAAGGCTTCTGTTGAAAAGCAAAGTCTTTTGGTTGATGATCAAAGCACGACCTATGTGGCGTAGCTTTGTGTATAGTGTTGTTTCGCGAGCCTCACACCCCGGTATGAGCCAGAAACGGGAGACGAACTTCAGGGAGGACATGCGTTTTCTTCTAGCTAGGAGTGGTGCTTTGGGTTTTACACGCCCGGGTATTTTACTAATGTGGATGATGGAAAGCTAGGCCTCGGTTTGCTTCGGTCTCTTCGGAGCCGATGGTGTGGTCAGAAACGACCAGTGACGCCCCATAGGGCGGGGAAACGCAATGTTCAGGAATTTTAATCTACATAAGTGGACCGGCCCTGACGATCCAAGGCCCCACCTAAGTCTGGGTCCTGAGACACGGGCTAGAGCATCTCGAATTCGTTAAGGACTATCTTTTGCCTTGGTTCATGACGGAAATCCAATTTCCAAATACGACATCGTGCGGTTTTGATTGTATATATATATATATATGGCGACATGATATATGGTACCCATGCCGTCTCTGTTTGATAGTTATGATAGAAATCGTTTTATAAACATATATACCCTAGCAATAATATCAAATGATTTGTTTTGCTCGTATCAAGCATATTTTGGCCATTATAAGGTAAAACTCTATCCTCCGGTTTGTGTTGCGTTGTGTGATGGGAACCGAGTCTTATAATAGCTTCATTTTTATAAAAAGCATTGCGATGTTTAAAAGATTTATTTGTTTTAAAGCACTGGCAATCCAATGGAGTAAACCCGTTCTGCGAAAGTGGCGTGGTCCTGTGATTAGCCAAATTTGAAAATGTGTTAAGTCGATTTCTCATACCAGTCCCATGATTGACTCGTAGTTTGTTTCGCTTGAAAACTCGGGTGCCCCTTTTTCTACACGGGCAGCCTTGTATTCAGGTTTTAGCAGGCTCTTTCTAGATAACTGGAGATGAAGATGGATTCTATCATTTATCTATTTTTATGATGTTCAGCTCCTGTTGTACATATTATGTTTTCTTTTCCGCAGTAGACATTTATGTATAGCTGAATTGTATTTTGTACTAAGTATGATCCTATATACTGTGTAACTCTGATGATTATATTTATCCAGTGTATTCTATTGTACATTATCTGGTGTATTTATATATTTCTGTTCTGCTATTATCTGTTTATGTGTTATATTCCAAAGATTACCCTTGCCACCGTCTTATCGGGAATGGGGTTGTCACATAAGTATTAACCCCGAAGGCCGAAACCAACATCAGATCAATACCCAGGAAACCATTCAACATAACTAATCTCCAGTTAGTTTCTGGTTTTCTTAACTCCGTTGGGTCTAAGAACAGTATTATTAAAGATACCATTCACGACAACCCAAAATCACATTCCATTTACAATGGCATCTTCATGGAAAACAAATCGATATAAACTTCCATATCCAACTGATAATATATATGGAATAACGACAAGGCCTTTTAAATTCCATATATATATATATATATATATATTAACTGTCTTCCTCTACAGAAGCTTGCTTCGATTATTGCCCAATCGAATTCCATTCAATTCCAATTTAATATGTTAAATTGGAAAACTTTACTTTGGAAAATCTCCTTTAAATCTTAACAAAAGATTTATAAATCCCAAATCCCATTTCACTGTAAATCGGATTAAAGAACGAATGTCGCTAAACACAGTTCACGATAAACCCAATTCACATTCCATTTTATTCCAATTATTAAATATAATTGGAAACTCTAACAATCTTAATTAAAAGATTAATTCTCTTCACATGGGGTTCAAGAACAGTGTTACTGAAGACACTGTTCACGACAAACCCAAAATCCCATTTGATAATAAATACAAGGCTCTGAATAGAAAATATATCGGCTTATATTCAATATCAAATACTACAACAAACAAATATCGTATTGGAAATAACGATATAAATATATCTTTCAAATTTCCATAACAATATCTGTATAATCACGAAATCCAACATCGAAATATTACGAAGACAATTTCGATTCAAATCCATTTCCAATTTATATGTTGGAAATTCTGGTTATTTTTAAAACCATTTCAAATCCAATTTATTTATTTTAAAAATAAATGGATTATAAATCTAGATCAAAACTAGTTCATTTCGATAAAAATATATTTTTATCTTTTCAAATATGGGATTTTTCATCCCAATTCTTTCCAAATCATTTATTATGATTTTACACCAATTATTGATATTTTTAATAATTCTATCAAGGCCCGTACAGTAGATTTCCATTAACGTCCATCGAACTGCACTTACAACGGCCTTATCCAAATTTGATTTGGACATAATTCTAAATCCAGCCGTTAGATTTCAAATCTCTAATATTCGTTAGAAAGCTCTTTTCGATAAGAACCCAACGGTTCTGGTTTTAGGAGAATTCGACGGTCAGATCTCCCGTAATGTCCGTCCGAAGTCAATGGTTGAAATTCGCGAACTGCCGCGGCACGGCGCGTTCTATTCATCCCATTATATATGTAATATATATATTATATATATTTCGTCGATTTCCATTCAAAACGTATTTTATAAATTGTTTTAAATTCGTTTTCAAAACGATTTCAACTTCATATTCAATTTCTAATCAAAATTGAATATTCCATATCATCGATATAAATATGATAATATTTTCAAAACATTATATTTTGAAATCAATTCGTTTTCGATATTCATTATAGAAATGATGAATAAACTCGATATAAATATCGTACACGTCAAAATAGCGTTAATCTAATCAACACGGCTTTATATATTTAAATATATTCGTGTCCATCCCAAATCGGACATCAAAATCAGATTTTAATCTTTTACTGGATATTATTTTAAAATAATCATTTTTTTAAAATAATCGTTATTTTAAAATATTTATTCTTTCTGAACTGGAATCAGACACAGTCAATTACCATATAATTTGATTTATATGGATTTCATACACACATGTATACAACAACAATCAAACCCAGTCAATCACCATCCAGAGTGCATTCTACACTGCATAAGCATCAAATATAAATATTTAACAGTTACACAGCTTGTCAACTCATTGATTGACATACCAGTGAATATTGGGATTAGTTTATGTCCAATATCATCCCAATACCCGTGTGGGGTTTCAATTAACAAATAATGAATTTTATTTGTGTAGTTGGGCGATGTGTAAAATTTATCGTCCCAATCAATATCAGTCAAATGTGTGTACATAAACAAATCATCCGATTTGTTTATAAATATTTATTTTATTCATATTCACGTTAAAAATTATATTTTTAACTATAAAAGATTTGATTCCAATCCACATCACACCATTAATTTTCACAACACATCAATCAAACAAACAAGTCATCCATGGTCTGTGGACGACGGGTGTTGGGTGCTGCTAAGCACCGTCTGCATCCTAGTATATATATTTTAACTAGAAAATAAAATAAAAGTGAGAATTTCTCACCTTTGGGTTCCACTCCTCCATTATCTATTTCTGAACGGCTCGGATATGCCCAAAATTCCAATGCGACCTTCTCACACTGTTTATATAAAAAAAATCTCATTTTTATTTCAACGCTATAAAAAATCACTTTTTTATGTCGACGCTATAAAAAATCACATTTTTATGTCGCTACATACATTATAAAAATCAGATTTTTATTCCGCTACATATAATGTAAAAATCAGATTTTTATTCCGCTACATATAATGTAAAAATCAGATTCTTTACCTGCTCCTTCATATATAAAAATCGAATTTTTATATAATTAAAAATCCTATCTTTTTCTAATTAAAAATCTCGTCTTTACTAAGTTAAAAATATTATCTTTCATACGTATAAAAGACCTCACTTTTAATTCGCTACTTAATTAAAAACCATGTCTTTAATTACATGAATATACAGAAATGAAAATAAAACTCACATATTCATACGAATAAAAATCATGACTTTTATAAACTAAAAATCAAAACTCCTTACTATGAAAAATCAAATCTGTATCATTAAAAATCGAATCTTTGTGTTATTAAAAATATAATCTTTATATTCATTAAATAAAAATCATTCCTTTGCTTCGTTTTTCATAGAAAATAAATAAGAAAATTTAAAAATAAACTCACATTTACTAACGAAGAGGGAGGAGACTCGCTGGGGGTGGAGTTGGGTGGCTGCAGATGGTGGGGGTCCAGCGCCGGGTCTGGTGGTGGCTGTGGAGCTTGCGGCGGGGGTCTTTGGTGCTGGAGCGACGGAGTGAAGGGAGGGTTACGGGTTAGGGTTCAAAGTGGGGGAGAGAGGAGAGAGAAAGGGGGTCGGAGGCGAAAGAGAGTGCGCCTGAGAAGGCGGCGGCGCGGTGGGTGGTGAACGACGTTGGTGGGCATGAGGCGTTGGAGCGACGGGGTTTCCCCCTTTTCGTTTTTTTAGTCGATATGAAATGAGAAGAGAGGGGGAGAGAGAGGGGTGAGGGTATTATTAATTTTATATTATATTCAATTTCCAAAGGTTGACTTTACATATGAACTCCAAACGAAACCCGGCGACTGTCGCCCCTAGCTAATTACCCCCATTCCGAACACAATGGGATATGCCCCATTAAGCCAATTTTATCATTACGACCAGTTTCCGCTAAATTTAAAATATAAATCATTATTTTTCAAATTCAAACGCACATTTTAATTTACCAGGGCAACATACAGACTCTAAAAATTCCCGAAAAATATTTTCTAGCTTCATATTGATGATACGGTTCTAACAAAACTAATTTCATCAAATTTGGAGACCGTTCGAAAAATGGCCATTTTCTGGTCGATCCAAATGGACTAAAACGGTCAAAACACGTTTAACTGCGCCATGCTCATATATTAATCCCAAAAATTATGAACATTGGAATTTAGCAATAACTTGACACTATGAATCCAAAAAAGTGGTTTCGTCGAAAACGGAGTCCGTTTGCAAAATTTCCATTTTTAAGGGCTATATTTTCATAGCGACTATTCTGAATTTTCTACTAGCCATAACTTTTGATTCCCACTATGAAATTTCAATTTTTCAGATACTTTGGAAATATATTTTCAAATAGATTCTAATATTTTTGGTTTCACTAAAATCCGGTTTACTTTGAATCCTGTACATTCATTTGAAATTTGAAATCGAATTTTCAAACTATTGCGCCATTTTCAATCCCTTTTTAATTAAAATAAATATTTATATTCTAACTTCGATTCAACTAAATTTATACATTCAAATTCTATTCAAAATAAATTTCTCTTCGTAATTGTTTAAAATAAATCATTTTAAATATTCAAAATTCATTTAAATTGCCAATTTAATTTGGTTCTGATTTTCCGGGTTGTTGCATGTATCCTCAACCCCAGTTCAAATATGAAACCTATTCTAATTTGTATGTTCAAATATAAGCAACAGATAGGATTATACACAACTATCTGCATAAGAGATGTGGCTTACTCACAAATAATGTTACTATCCTTTTGTCTTTATTTTCCAGGTTTGTTCAATCACTTTTTTCTTAATCTTCTGTTTTTAGGGATTAACCCCTTAAAGACTTTAATATTCGATTTAACATGATGGTTATATATATCAACATACATCTGGTTTGGGTTCATTAAAGATTTACATAAAACAGTAAGGAGGTTTATATGTTTGCTCACATACATCGTACTGTAAACACACATACAAATTTCAAATTCCTTTGTGTGATTTATCAAGTATGATTAGTATGTGTGTGTGTGTATGTAATATTATGCACTCAGTGGAAGCCCATGAACACATAAATCTGAATCCAATATATATACACAACTTTAACATAGAATTTTGAGAGAGCAGGGATTAAAGTTTACTCACATATATATTAGTTCACTGTTGCGAATATTATTTCCCAGGTTTTGCTATTGGTTCAGTTTCTACCCAGACACATTTACACAATCCAAACAAGGTACATATCTACATACATATGATTTGGATGCACAAGAATTTGAAATAAAAATCGTAAAGGAATTTCAGGGTATATATTACTGTATACTGCATTTTCATTTCAGGTTACTCAAATCTAAATCTAGTTACTTGCAGAAATTAGTCTTCTAACATACACATATGGTTTGAAGCTACCAGGATTGAACATATAAACAGTAAAGAAATTTTTCAGTGTTTTACTCACAAATTTCTGTGCACCGTCTTACTAATGGATTCCCTTCCATTGTTCGTGCTAAAATTTCACTCTCTATTTCAGGTTAGTGCATTGTTTCTCGGCCATTTCCCTTTCTAGTTTCCTCTCATTTTTTTCCATTTGTTTTACAGTGTATTAGTGTGTGTGTTTCTACATGTATTTATAGACTCATGCATAGGCTTTAAGTCAGGGAGGTCTTAATTCATGCCGGGTACAACAACATGATTGAAAGGAAGTTATGTTTAGTCTCATCTTGTTCAATCCCTTCCTAGTTACAAGTCATGACCAGCAATATTTGTGTATTTATCCGTGGACAATACCATGCACAAATACTGGTTCTAGAAGCTAGAAAATGGGTAGGTTGTCTTAGGTTAGCTTGAAAGGGGGAGTGATAGATGTGTATATATATGCTGCAGCTATCAAATGATATGTGATTTTTTTCTAATACTTTAAATATCTACAAACTTAGTTCTTAAGAAAACGGGTCCAGCCATGCTCCTTGCTGTAATGTATGCACATATACATGTACTTAAGATATATATCCAAATCAATCAAAGTAACTCAACCCTCATGTCCATGATCTAAATCTTCTTATCATATCTATGCATATTAATAGCCAAGATCTTCTTATATATGCATATGTTTCCTATATTCTTATGTAAGTTTATATGTGAAGTAATAAGACATTTTACTTTATGTACATTTTACTTTATGTGTATATATTTATGTGAGTTTTTAAAACAAGTTTCAAATGCAATATGTCCATGATTTAAAACAACAAGAACTTATACAAGTTAATACACACATTGATAATTATTCTATTTCAAATGAATTTTACCTTATTAATATTATCAAACAAATGAATATGTTGCATTTAATTTCTCCCTTCCTATATGTACTTATAGGATATGTCAATTTGGTACAAAACAAAGTATTACCATTGCATGACTAAATCTTGATCTTTCCATGAAGTAATCAAATTTACTTACGAAATTACTTATTTTATCCTTAAGTAAAAATATAAATTCAATCATATATGAAATCTCCCTTTTATTTCTTACTTAAGCAATTTAATATTCGTATGAGTTAAAACAAATTAAAAGACAGAACAAATTGATGAAACGTTTATTTACCCGTTTTATATATACATATATATATGGGTAAAGGGGTTTATAAATCATCAGTATACAAACACATGGAATTTCGCTAATATTTTTCTAAATATATGAATCTTATTTAATTAATTAAAGTAAATTACCCGTATAAGCTATGCATTACAGATTATAAAACTAGTCAAACAAACAAGGTCGTTACAATTGGATTATTCTTTTAATGCTAATCCATAATTAATATATACTATATGTATATATATTCTATGTAAAAACCAGGAAAATCAGAACCAATTAAAATTTTTATTTTAAGAAATTTTGGTTAGAAAATGTGCCAGAATTTAAAAATTCCATTTTTAAAATAGTCATTTAACAAACGACCTCCGTTTTCGTCGAAACCATTTTTGTCGGATCCGGAATGTCAAATTATTGCTAAGTTTAATTTTCCGTAATTTTTAGAATTAGAATGTGAGCGTGGTAAATAAACCGCGTTCGATAATTTCTATTGAATTTAATCGACTGTTAAAAAGGCCATTTTTCAAACGGTCTCCAAATTCGATGAAATTAATTTTGTTAGGACCGTATCGTCAAAACATAGCTAGATTTATTTTTCGAGAATTTTTGGAGTCCGTATGTGGCCCCGGTAAATTTAAATGTACGATCGAATTAAACAAATAAATGATTTATATTTTAAATTGAAGAAAACAGACTGAAAACGATCGATTGGGCTGACGGGACCTAGCCCATTGTGTCCGAAACAGGGGAAATTAGGTAGTAACAACTTTTGTTGGGCTAAAATTGGAGCTGTTAAGCATTAATCAGCTAAAACTAATAATTAGGAGAATTTAATATTATTTTATTATAAATATCTAATTCCAAAACCCTAATAAACTATTCATAGCCGCCGCCCCCATTTCAATGGCCAGAAACATTCTCTTTTTCCTCCAATAATTCCTTTCAATCCGTACTATAAAACTTCCTCCTCCTTTAGAGATTTTTGTAGAGAATTTCACGAGCTTCAAATTCATACGGAGTTGATCAAAAACCGTGGAGTTCGCAACGAACCAGAGCCCCAAACCCAGCGGGTTTGCACCGCCGCCCCCCATTTCAATGGCCATAAACATTCTCTTCTTCCTTCACTAATTCCTTTCAATCCATACTATAAAACTTCCTCCTCTTTTAGAGATTATTGTAGAGAATTTCACGAGCTTCAAATTCATACGGAGTTGATCAAAAACCATGGAGTATTCGCAACGAACCAGAGCACCAAACCCAGTGGGTTTGCACCGCCGCCGCCTTGCCTAGGTGCGATCGCAACTGCCACTATGGGCCCCCCTACATGCGTCTCCTGCTCCTCTCCGACGCTATGGTGTTGGATCGTCGATATACTGAGAGATTGGATCGATAACCTTAGACCTAGATTTGAACTAAATAAAAGAAGTTGCGGCCTTAATACTGATTGGTGAAGAAGAGGGTATAATCCTTTTTTATTATTTGATTAATTTGTTTTAAAATGTTATCTATCTAAATAAATTCATAACTAATGCATACAAACTCGGAATTGAATAATTTCAGAAGCATTGCGATCGTGAGTCTGAGATCTACATTTTTGGACTGAATAGAACGAATTCGGAGCAGATCAGATTTTGGACAAAAATTCAAATCTGAATTATTCAGAATTAAAAGCACTATGAGAAATTCTACTTTTTTTATATAGTTAAAATTACTTAATCATGATTGTGGTAGTATGCATATGTTGTTAAATTCTATTTGTATGATTGATCTAAAATTGATGTTGTTATGTAGATCCATTGATTTGATGATGTTTGTGTTAAATAAAAGTGTTGAAAACAAAAATACCATTTTTTGTTGAAAAAAAAGAGTTGGATTAAAATTGCCATTTTGAAAAATTAGTATAGTTGGATTAAAATTGTCATTTTGAAAAATTAGTATAATTGGATAAAATTTGTCATTTTTCAAATTAGAATTGTTGGATCAAAACAATCATTTTTGTCAAAAGATAATTATTGGATTAAAATTATCATTTTTTTCAAAAAACAATTGTTGAATTAAAATTGTCAATTTTGTCAAATTAGAATAGTTGAATCAAAAATTAACATTTTTGTTAATTAGAATTGAGTTAAACAGAAATTAACATTTTTGTTAATTAGAATTGAGTTAAACATAAATCATCATTTTCGTTAATTAGAATAGTTGAATCAAAAATTATCATTTTTGTCAAACTAGAATAATGGAATTAAAATTATCATTTTTGTCAAAATATAATTATTGGATCAAAATTGACGTTTTTGACAAAATATAATCGTTGAATTAAATTTGTCATTTTTGTCAAAACAAAATAGTTGAAATAAAAAAAGACATTTTTGTTGTAACAAAATAGTTGAAAATAAAAAGGACATTTTGTTGTAACAAAATAGTTGAAATAAAAAGGACATTTTGTTGTAAGAAGATAGTGAAACAAAAATTATCATTTTTATAGTTGAATCAAAGTATACATTTTTGTCAAAATAGCTTAATTGAACAAAATATACGTTTTTGTCAAAACATAATGGTTGAAACAAAATATACACTTTTGTCAAAACATATTAGTTGAAACAAAATTTACACTTTTGTCAAAACATATTAGTTGAAACAAAATATACACTTTTGTCAAAACATATTAGTTGAAACAAAATATACATTTTTTGTAATGTCCCATGTTTACTAGCCAATTTTTAGAAATATTTTATTTATTTAAATTATTGGTTTGAATTTAAATAATCGATTTAAAAATTTTGTTTTAAATATTTAAATTATATTAATAATATAATAATATTTTATTTCGGGATATTGGGAAAAAATGTTGAATTTGAAATATAACGTGAACGGGCGATTTAAAATGGTTTTAATGTGGTTTATATTTAATTATAATAACGATTTCGTTTATTTAACGACGGTCGAGCGATATGGTTTATAATTTAGTTGTAAAACGAGCTGCAACGGCGCGGTAGTTCGTAATTTGGCGTTTTGAACTTTAAACGGCCGTACAGGGTCCAAAATGAGTCGGATTTTCTCGAAACAAGAAACGTCGGAATCTGTTGGATAATATCTTTCTAATGGAAGACAAAAATCAAATTTTCGTCGTGTAGATTTTTTTTTATGTCCAAATCAAATTTTGAAAAAAACGCTATGGAATTCCTTTATATATTATATCGATTATTTATATAAAATAAATGGTTTTTAAAGATTTTAAATATCGATTTGGCTTAGAATTCAACCCATGGTATTTTTCCTTGGTAGTGTATCAAATTCTGGTCGTGTATGGCCAACGGAAATATTTTAATATTATTATATTGAAGTATTTTAAAATTGGTTTATTTTATTTGAATTGGGAAGTTATAAAAGGGCCTTTATTCAAATGACCTTCGTTTTCGGCGAAATAAATTTTATTGGGACCACAACAGTAAATTATTGCTAGATTTCAAGTGGCGCGTAAATCCGGGTTAATTTGTGAGCGTGGCAAAAAAAACAAAAAAAACGACCATTTGAACGTGAACGAGCGCCATTCGAGCAAACAAACTCGGAATTCGACGAAACAAGTTTCATTAGGACCGTATCATCAAATTATACCATGTCGTCCATTCGCATCTCGAACGGGGTTTGTGTGTGAGCGTAGGAGCGAATAAACAATGTTCGAAAACGCGATAGGTACGAAATAAAATATCGTTAGTCAACGTCGCTCGTCACGTCGACTTAAAAATATATTTTTCCCACCTTATGTAAACCCCCTCCATCAACATTTGCAGCCAAACACCTATTTCCATTTTGCAATTTTACAAAAAAGTCCTCAAACATAAAATCATCTATTTCTTCCAATCCATGATAAATTCGAGGGGGGTTCCAAAGTGAAAGTGGTAGATCGGGGTGTTGTCTAGCTACTGAGAAGAATTGGAGGTGATTGGGCGACTGTAGTGGCCAGAATTCGCGATGAACATCAAAGAACAGTTTTTGTTTTTGGCCCAAATTACAAAATTGGGTTGATTTGTGAGACTGGGACCTTGGGGGTTTTGTAGAGGAGAGATCAGGCTTTCGTTTGGCTATGGTCTCGGGGTCTCTGGTGGTCTGTGGTGGTCGTGGGGTTGAGATGATCGGAGAGGTATGATTTCCGATTGTATTTGAAAACTAGTGAATGGTTTGGCCATTTTTCTAGCCGAAAAGGACGATCTGGGTGAAGAATTCTGAAGGTCGTCATAGAGTGGAGTGAGGCGCCGACGATGGTGGTAGTGCGGACCCTCCAGGTGGTCGGAGGCGTTCGGATTGGGATGGCAAAGTGGTTTCGGTTGTGGAGCATTTTCAGGCGATCGGAGCTCAACTGGGGTACGCTGTCAGTGGCGAAGGGGCGACTCAGGGAGGGCTTCGATGTGATGGGTTCAGGTCGGTGTCAGGCTGATGGAGGTGGCGGTTGTTGATGATGGTTGGTGGCGAGTTCATTGAAGTTGTGAGTTACGGGTTTCTGGAGGAACGATCGTGGTTGAGAAGGAATATAGGAAGAAAACGCGTTGTTTAGTTCAAACAATGATGATGTGGCATAGAGGTTAATTAAGGTAATAATCTGGTTTAATTTAATTAATTAATTAATGGTTAGTTAATAAATCGTTTAATTTATATAAACTTTAAACTAGTATATCTTTCACATACGATAACGAAATCTGACGAAACTGGATCTGTTGGGATTACAGGGACGAGGCCTAGGTGATGGCACTGACTAGGCACTGATCTGACGCAGTGAAAATTTCAGTTAGTTTTGAACGTCCGTTCAAGATTAAAAGGATCAAACGCGTCAACCGTCGAAAGAAAAATCTGGTGAGTTAATTCTCACACCCTCTGGAATCCTATGATGTGTTAAATTCTTATAAAAATATAATTTACCATTTAAAAACATAAATTGGTTGATTGGTTGCTATTGGTTGTCATTGTTGATTGGTTGTTATTATCTATATTGCATCATTTTAAATTTATAGATGGTTGGAATTTATTTCACATATTATTATGAAATGTTATAACAAACTGTGATGCAGTGAAGAACAGGTTGGAGGGATCCGACCGGATTCCTCAAATATTATATATGTTGTTTATTCATTTTATATTGTTGATATTTGAATTGATTGAACCCCATATGTTAGAAAAACTTGTTTGAGCATGATGGTTGAATAAATTTTCACCTGTGTTGTGTTTAAAATCAACCGACAGCGTTGATTGGTTAATTGGCAGTGAATGGCCTAAAATGTGTTGTTTTAGACGTCGTTCTACCATTCGGTGAATTGACGGAGTTTTAAAGTTATAAATTGTTATATAACTGAACTTAAGTTTTTCAGTCATTTTATATTAATAATTAAATTAGAAATTTATAAATAAATATTTTAATCAAGTTATAAAGGAAGTATTCAAATGGTTTAAGTAGTAACATCGTATGATGAAAACAAGTTATAAAGTAAAAAAGGGCAAAGAAATTACCTACTGGTTGGTAAGATGGAATAATTGTTTTTAAAACAATTAAATAGTATTTTTAAATTAATCAAGTCATTTAAATAGGAATTGTAAGAGTGATAAGGGGAAAATCCAAACAAGGTTTTAAAACGGGGTATAAACCCAATGATGACCTTAAAGGTTAAAGGATTGACTAGAGCGAGAGGGCGTAATTGAAATAAGGATTTCGAATGAAAAGGAAAATACGTACGAATGGGATTGTGTAAATTATTGGTAAATGAATTTTTGAAATAACAATCCAGGTTAAAAGGCCTTATCGTAAAGAAGATGACAAGTTGATTTCAAACCCAAGATCAAAAGTTATAAGTGGAATCACGTTTAGACTAAAATGGTGTTTTAGCAAAAATTTACTTAATTAAAGGAATTAAGTAAAAAGATTATTGAACGGGGATTTCAATTATAAGAAACGGTTTATAAAACCATATTTAAAATCGAGATGGTAAATAAGATTTTGATGGAATGGTTAAGTTTCAAACTTGTATTCGTTCTGAGATAAGAACGTTTTCGATCAAGGTCTGAGAGGTAAATAAAATACCCCAACTTGAACAACTTCATTATTGTCAAGGAGTGGTATTGGTTTGAAACGAGAAAAAGGCGGTAAATTAAGTGAGGTGATCCATACGGGATATAATGAACATAAATGCGAGATTTTGAATTATAAATACTACTACGATAGCAGTTTTAATAAATATGAAAGTTGGTTTTAAATTCTATAAATCGACATTTTGCTTTAACCAAATTAGAATTGGTAATTGGGTTATAACATTAAGAAAAATAAATGTATATATATATATATATATATCATGATGCTAAACAAGGAGGAAAAAGGGAAAAGATTTTAAAGAAATATATCGATATTTCCAAAAGGAAGGGAAAGCTGGGTATATACATACATACACACACACACACACACATATATATATATATATATATATGCTCGGAAGTATTGAAAAATAGTTTTTGTTATAATTGAGAATAAATATAAAGTTAATTATATTGAAAGAATTTATGGTTAATTAATCATTTTGTCAAATATAGTTTAAAAAGGCCAAGTCATGCCAAGTACCGAATCAGCAAACTTGTTTTACACACATTTGTTATTTGATAGTTAAATCACCGACTATCAAACCCGACCAATACGCTTGTTGGTACGGAAAGATCGGGATCGAATTTATATTCGAAAACCATTCCAACCAGCAAATACGTGAAGGCGCCGATTGAAGACGGAGCAAGTGAAGGCCATGGATCTTCATAAGCGGAAGGATTACTTGACGAATGTCCTCTGTGTTGCAACGCAGAGATATTATGACGTGATTCGGTCGTGGTTGAGATGTTACGGTTTGCAAGGACTACTCGCTACTGATCCTTGGGGTGATTCCTATATGAGATGCAGTAGGAGAGTACCTTCGGTTCATCCTGTTCCTGGATGACTTGTATGGATGGATGTCTGACAGAGTATTTCCAAAAGAATTACATGCGTTGATTTCTCCGAACGTAACATAGTTGATGGCGGAGAAATGGTTATTCTATAGCCAAATAAACTAGAGTTTTTTTGTGGACGTCAATCAAGTATGATCAGGCGGATCTGACAATGTGGCATTCAAAGTGATTGATGACCAGATGTTCTAGAGATAAGTTCTGGCCTCAAGCCTCATCAACCGGGAAATGACAAAAATCGGGCAGGCAGCATGGCTATGTGGGTCGCTCCCATTAGGGTGTATGATCACCTATCTAGAGAAATTCTTTTTGCTTCTTTAATCTATATTTCGATGCTGTCCCTTTCGGGAGGTGGTTGCTGATCCCAACCGTTGGTGATATACATTCGATACACTCAAGCGAAATGAGTGGTCGGTCATGTGTGGGCCGGGTTGCAAGACGTTCTTGTTGAACCCAGTGTATTCGCCTCTCGAGATACACTATCGGCAGGTGGTCCCATACCTTGTCAAGGTTGGAATCCAATATCCAATAAGCGCCCGCGGTTTTGGTTTGTATACTATATATGTGGAGCGTGAGATGCAAGCTTTCACTAGATTGTTATTTACTTGTATTTAGACACTATGATAATATCAGAACAAAGTTATGATTTCGAAAATGTTTTGGGTTATAGTAAGGTAAAAACCGTCCGTGTTTATGTGTGGACTGGTCTTACTATTATCCTTTGATTTCAGAAAGGATTTTCCAAAGTTAAACAAGTTGTGAGTTCTGTGAATTTATTACTGAAAGTATTCCAAACTGTCCCGGTGTATTTTGCTTTGCTTCAAATGTGCTTCGGTCAGACCGAGTGTATTTACAGGTTATATTCTCTTGGAGTTTTCAGGAGCTAGAAGCAGGCGGCTTCACCGCTAGTTATATACAGATATTTTTCCGCTATGACTAATATATGTTGTACTCTGATGATTGGTATGTATATACCTTTTTGTATAAAGGATTTGTTATATTATATTTTATCTGTTCCGCTGTGAGATTCTGATGTGTTCTTCTTCTTTCTTCTATTCTAATATTTCTTCCTTTCTTTTCTCACTCTCTAACTTCTTTCTATTGACAATCCAGTGTTTTCGATGCTTGAATAGTCGACATGGTGATTTATGTCGATTTTCGGGGTCGAAAATCCCTGGGTCGTTACAGTGGTATCAGAGCTATTGGTTTAGTGATAACCTTGGCTCTGTGGCGTGACTCAATAAAGATGGGGTTAGTAATACCCCAGATTGAGTTTGAATATGAGAGCGCGTATTTGTAAATTTGATTATAAAATTATTTTTGAAATTATTTTTTCCTAATTTATTTTATAATAAAGTAATAATTTTCACGAATTATTATAATATGGGCAAATTAATTGGATTTGTTAATGTTGACTATGTGATATGTTTGGATGGTGTGCTCGATCTCATGGATAAACCTGAACATGAATCGATTTGGTTTAAAACCAATCTAAAATGAATAAGTTGGAAAATTAAATCAAAAATTAATAAAATTGAAGGGATAATTAAAGAAATAAATGAAGTGATTATAAATGATTATAACATCATATGGATTGAATCGTGTGTATAATTGTGTGTGATATGCAGATATTTTGAACATAACTGATATTGCTTTGATGACTGATGAATTCGTTTGAGTTGAGAAACAGGTGTAGAAGTGTCAATTCAGCTTTAAAATCCATCCAAGAGAAAATCTAGAGTTAATTGAATACAGATTGTGAATAGAGCTGCAGTATGACTAAGCAAGCTCAAGTATAAATTATCGTATATCGCATAATAACGCTCGCCAAAAGGTACGCCTACGCAAATATGAAATTTTGATTTTGTTTGGATTTTGGGATTTGATTTTGATTTTTCCGACCGTGATGGTCGAGGTATATATATTTCTTGAACCTGCAATTTTAAAGATGTCCTCCATACAGGGGAGACTGCCAAAAATTTTCCAAAATTTAAGGTGTTAGAAAATTTTTGAAATTTTTTGGGAAATTCCTTTATTTGAATTAATTTGGTTTTATGACCGATTAGATTTGTTTTGAAAATAAAATCGAATTTTAAATTTTATTATTTTTGTAAAGATAATGGGTTGTAACGTTCTTTCTACCTTAGCAATTTCGAGGACGAAATAATTTTAAGAGGGAAGGAATGTAATGTCCTGTGTTTTTTGGCCAATTTTTAGAAATATTTTATTTGTTTAAATTGTTGGTTTGAATTTAAATAATCGATTTAACCATTTTGTTTTAAATATTTAAATTATATTAATAATATAATAATATTTTATTTCGGGATATTGGGAAAAAATGTTGAATTTGAAATATAACATGAACGGGTGATTTAAAATGGTTTTAATGTGGTTTATATTTAATTATAATAATGATTTCGTTTATTTAACAACGGTCGAGCGATATGGTTTATAATTTAATCATAAAACGAGCTGCAGCGGCGCGGTAGTTCGTAATTTGGGATTTTGAGCTTTAAACGGCCGTACAGGGCCCAAAATGAGTCGGATTTTCTCGAAACAAGAAACGTCGGAATCTGTTGGATAATATCTTTATAATGGAAGAGAAAATTCCAACTTTCGTCGTGTAGATTTTATTTTATGTCCAAATCAAATTTTAAAAAAACGCTATGGAATTCCTTTATATATTATATCGATTATTTATATAAAATAAATGGTTTTTAAATATTTTAAATATTGATTTGGCTTTGAATTCCACCCAGGGTATTTTTCCTTGGTAGTGTATCAAATTCTGGTCGTGTATCGCCAATGGAAATATTTTAATATTATTATATTGAAGTATTTTAAAATTAGTTTATTTTATTTGAATTGGGCAGTTATAAAAGGGCCTTTATTCAAACGACCTTCGTTTTCGGCGAAATAAATTTTATTGGGACTGCAACAGTAAATTATAGCTAGATTTAAAGTGGCGCGTCAATCGGGGTTAAATTGTGAGCGTGGCAAAACAAAATACAAATAAAAACGACCATTTGAACGTGAATGAGCGCCATTCGAGGAAACGAACTCGCAATTCGACGAAACAAGTTTCATTAGGACCGTATCGTCAAATTATACCATGCCGTCCATTCGCATCTCAAACGAGGTTTGTATATGAGCGCATGAGCGAATAAACAACGTTCGAAAACGCGATAGGTACGAAATAAAATATCGTTAGTCAATGTCGCTCGTCACGTCGACTTAAAATATATTTTTCCCACCTTATATAAACCCCCTCCATCAACATTTCCAGCCAAACACCTATTTCCATTTTGCAATTTTACAAAAAAGTCCTCAAACATAAAATCATTTATTTCTTCCAATCCGTGATGAATTCGAGTGGGGTTCCAAAGTGAAAGTGGTAGATTGGGGTGTTGTCTAGCTACTGAGAAAAGTTGGAGGTGACCGGGCGACTGTGGTTGCCAGAATTCGCAATGAACATCGAAGAACAGTTTTCGTTTTTGGCCTAAATTACAAGAATTGGGTTGATTTGGGAGACCGGTACCTTGTGGATTTTGTAGAGGAGAGATCAGGCTTTCGTTTGGCTGTGGTCTCGGGGTCTCTGGTGGTCGTGGGGTTGAGATGATCGGAGGGGTATTATTTCCGGTTGTGTTTGAAAACTGGTGAACGGTTTGGCCATTTTTCTGGCCGGAGAGGACGATCTAGGTGAAGAGGTCTGAAGGTCGTCGTAGAGTGGAGTGAGGCGCCGACGATGGTGGTAGTGCGGACCCTCCAGGTGGTCGGAGGCGTTCGGATTGGGATGGAAAAGGAGTTTCGGTTGTGGAGCATTTTCAGGCAATCGGAGCTCAACTTGGGTCCGCCGTCAGTGGCAAAGGGGCGACTCAGGGAGGGCTTCGACGTGATGGGTTCAGGTGGGTGTCAGACCAATGGAGGTGGCGGTTGTTGATGATGGTTGGTGGCGAGTTCGTTGAAGTGGTGAGTCACGGGTTTCTGGAGGAACGATCGTGGTTGAGAAGGAATACAGGAAGAAAACGCGTTGTTTAGTTGAAACAATGATGACGTGGCACAGAGGTTAATTAAGGTAATAATCTGGTTTAATTTAATTAATTAATTAATGGTTAGTTAACAAATCGTTTAATTTATATAAACTTTAAACTAGTATATCTTTCACATATGATAACGAAATCTGACGAAACTGGATCCATTGGGATCGCAGGGACGAGGCCTAGGTGATGGCACTGACTAGGCACTAATCTGACGTAGTGAAAATTTCATTTAATTCTGAATGTCCGTTCAAGATTAAATGGAACAAATGCGTCAACCGTCGACAGAAAAATCTGGCGAGTTAATTCTCAAACCCTTTGGCATCCTGTGATGTGGTAAATTCATATAAAAATATAATTTACCATTTAAAAACATAAATTGGTTGATTGGTTGCTATTAGTTGTCATTGTTGATTGGTTGCTGTTATCTATATTGCATCGTTTTAAATTTAAAAATGGTTGGAATTAATTTCACATATTATTATGAAATGTTATAACAAACTGTGATGCATGGAAGAACAGGTTGGAGGGATCCGACCGGATTCCTCAAATATTATATATGTTGTTTGTTCGTTTTATATTGTTGATAGTTGAATTGATTGAACCCCATATGTTAGAAAAACCTGTTTGAGCGTGATGGTTAAATAAATATTCACCTGTGTTGTGTTTAAAATCGACTGACGGCGTTGATTGGGTAATTGGCAATGAATGGCCTAAAATGTGTTGTCTTAGACGTCGTTCTACCGTTCGGTGAATTGATGCAGTTTTAAAGTTATAAATTATTATATATTTGAACTGAAGTTTTTCAGTCGTTTTATATTAATAATTAAATTAGAAATTTATAAATAAATATTTTAATCAAGTTATAAAGGAAGTATTCAAATGGTTTAAGTAGTAACATCGTATGATGAAAATAAGTTATAAAGTAAAAAGGGCAAAGAAATTACCTACGGGTTGGTAAGATGGAATAATTGTTTTTAAAACAATTAAACAGTATTTTTAAATTAATTAAGTCATTTAAATAGGAATTGCAAGAGTGATAAGGGGAAAAATCCAAACAAGGTTTTAAAACGGGTTTTAAACCCAGTGATGATCTTAAAGTTTAAAGGATTGACTTGAGCGAGAGGGCGTAATTGAAATAAGGATTTCGAATGAAAAGGAAAATACGTAAGAATGGGATTGTGAAAATTATTGGTAAATGAATTTTTGAAATAACAATCCAGGTTAAAAGGCCTTATCGTAAAGAAGATGACAAGTTGATTTCAAACCCAAGATCAAAAGTTATAAGTGGAATCATGTTTAGACTAAAATGGTGTTTCAGCAAAAATTTACTTAATTAAAGGAATTAAGTAAAAAGATTATCAAACGAGGATCTCAATTATAAGAAACGGTTTATAAAACCATATTTGAAATCGAGATGGTAAATAAAATTTTGGTGGAATGGTTAAGTTTCAAACTTGTATTCGTTCTGAGATAAGAACGTTGTCGATCAAGGTCTGAGAGGTAAATAAAATACCCCAACTTAAACGGCTTCATTATTGTCAAGGAGTGCTATTGGTTTGAAACGAGAAAAAGGCGGTGAATTTAGTGTGGTAATCCATACGGGAAATAATGAACGTAAATGCGAGATTTTGAATTATAAATACTACTACGTTAGTAGTTTTAATAAATATGAAAGTTGGTTTTAAATTATATAAATCGACATTTTGCTTTAACCAAAATAGAATTGGTAATTGGGTTATACCATTAAGTAAAATATATGTGTGTATATATATATATACATATATATATAAATATAAATATCGTGATGCTAAATAAGGAGGAAAAAGGGAAAAGGTTTTAAAGAAATATATCAATATTTCCAAAAGGAAGGGAAAGCTGGGTATATACATATATATATATATATATATATGCTTGGAAGTATTGAAAAATAGTTTTTATTATAATTGAGAATAAATATAAAGTTAATTATATTGAAAGAATTTAAGGTTAATTAATCATTTTGTCAAATATAGTTTAAAAAGGCCAAGTCATGCCAAGTACTGAATCAGCAAACTTGTTTTACACACATTTGTTATTTGATAGTTAAATCACCGAATATCAAACCTGAAGAATACGCTTGTTGGTATGGAAAGACCGGGATCCAATTTATATTCGAAAACCATTCTGACCAGCAAATAAGTGAAGGCGTCGATTGAAGACGGAGCAAGTGAAGGCCGTGGATCTTCATAAGCAGAAGGATTACTTGATGAATATCCTCTGTGTTGCAACGCAGAGTTATTCTGATGTGATTCGATCATGGTTGAGATGTTACGGTTTGCAAGGACTACTCGCTACTGATCCATGGGGTGATTCCTATATGAGATGCAGTAGGAGAGTACCTTCGATTCATCCTGTTCCTGGATGACTTGTATGGACGGATGTCTGACAGAGTATTTCCAAAAGAATTACATGCGTTGATTTGTCCAACCATACCATAGTTGATGGCGGAGAAATGGGTATTCTCTAGCTAAAAAAACTAGAGTATTTTTGTGGACGTCAGTCAAGTGTGATCTGGCGAATCTGACAATGTGGCATTCAAAGTGATTGATGACCAGATGTTCTAGAGATAAGTTCTGGCCTCAAGCCTCATCAACCGAGAAATGACAAAAAATCAGGCAGGCTGCATAGCTATGTGGGTCACTCCCATTAGGGTGTATGATCACCTATCTAGAGAAATTCCATTTGCTTCTTTAATTTATATTTCAATGCTATCCCTTTTCGGGAGGCGGTTGCTGATCCCAACCGTCGGTGATATACATTTGATACACTCAAGCGAAACGAGTGGTTGGTCATGTGCGGGCCGGGTTGCAAGACGTTCTTGTTGAACCCAATGTATTCGCCTCTAGAGATACACTATCGAGGGGTGGTCACATACCTTGTCAAGGTTGGAATCCAATATCCAATAAGTGCCCGTGGTTTTTGTTTGTATACTATATATGTGGAGCGTGAGATGCAAGAGTTCCACTAAATTATTATTTACTTGTATTTAGACACTATGATAATATCAGAATAAAGTTATGACTTCGAAAACGTTTTGGGTTGTAGTAAGGTAAAAACCGTCTGTGTTTATGTGTGGACTGGTCTTATTATTATCCTTTGATTTCAGAAAGGATTTTCCAAAGTTAAACAAGTTGTGTGTTCTATGAATTTATCACTGAAAGTATTCTAGACTGACCCGGTGTATTTTGCTTTGCTTCAAATGTGCTCGGGTCAGACTGAGTGTATTTACAGGTTATATTCGCTTGGAGTTTTCGGGAGCTAGAAGCAGGCGGCTTCACCGCTAGTTATATACAGATATTTTTCCGCTGTGACTAATATATGTTGTACTCTAATGATTGGTATGTATATACCGATTTTGTATAAAGGATTTGTTATATTATATTTTATCTATTCCGCTGTGAGATTCTGATGTGTTCTTCTTCTTTCTTCTATTTTAATATTTCTTCCTTTCTTTTCTCACCATCTAACTTCTTTCTATTGACAATCCAGTGTTTTCGATGCTTGAGTAGTCAACATGGTGATTTATGTCGATTTTCGGGGTCGAAAATCCCTGGGTCGTTACATTTTTGTCAAAATATAATTGTTGAAAAAAATATACATTTTTATCAAATTAGAATAGTTGAATAAAAAAGAACATTTTGTCAAATTAGAATAGTTGAACAAAAATGAACATTTTGTCAAAATAGATTAGTTGAAAATGAAAATGAACATTTTTGTCAAAATAGATTAGTTGTAACAAAATAACGTTTTTGTCAAAATATAATAGTTAAAACAAAAATTTACATTTTGTCAAAATATGATGGTTGAAAGCAAAAAAAAATTACATTTTTATTAATTAGATAAGAGCTAAAACAAAAATTACATTTTCGTTAATTAGATAAGAGTTAAAACAAATGTTACATTCTTGTTAATTAGGCAAGAGTTAAAACAAAAGTTACATTTTTGTTAAATAGATTTGAGTTAAAATAGTTTAGTTGAACAAAATAGTTAAAACAAAAGTATACATTTTTGTCAAAATAGTTAAGTTGAACAAAGTATACATTTTTGTCAAAACATTGTGGTTGAAACAAAATATACACTTTTGTCAAAACATATTAGTTCAAACAAAAATACACTTTTGTCAAAACATATTATTTGAAACAAAATATACATTTTTGTCAAAATATAATTGTTGAAAAAAAATATACATTTTTGTCAAATTAGAATAGTTGAATAAAAATGAACATTTTGTCAAATTAGAATAGTTGAACAAAAATGAACATTTTGTCAAAATAGATTAGTTGAAAACAAAAATGAACATTTTTGTCAAAAAAGATAAGTTCTAACAAAATATACATTTTTGTCAAAATATAATAGTTAAAACAAAAATTTACATGTTGTCAAAATATGATGGTTGAAAGCAAAAAAATTTACATTTTTGTTAATTAGATAAGAGTTAAAACAAAAATTTAAGAGTTAAAACAAAAATTACATTCTTGTTAAATAGATTTGAGTTAAAACAAAATTTACATTTTTGTTAAATAGATTTGTGTTGAAACAAAAATAACATTTTTGTTAAGGAGATTTGAGTTAAAACAAAATAACATTTTTGTAAAATAGATTACTGTTGTGCATTTTGTTAAAATGGAATTTTAGGCAAAATGAAATTATCACTTTTGTGCATTTTGTTAAATGGAATTTTAGACAAATTGAAATTATCACTTTTGTTTATTTTGTTATAATGGAATTTTAGACAAAATGAAATTATCACTTTTGTGCATTTTGTTAAAATGGAATTTTAGACAAAATAAAATTATCACTTTTGTTCATTTTGATAAAATGGAATTTTAGACAAAATGAAATTATCACTTTTACGCATTTTGTTAAAATGGAACTTTAGACAAAATGAATGAATCACTTATTAATCATTTTGTTGAAATAGAATTGTCAACAAAAATGAATGTATCACTTTTTATGAATTTGTTGAAATAGAATTTGTATGTTAATTAAAGAATCATTTTTATTGTCACGACATACATTAGAATTTGTATGTTAATTAAAGAATCATTTTTATTGTCACAACATACATTAGAATTTGTATGTTAAGTAAAGAATCGTTTTTATTGTCACAACATACATTAGAATTTGTATGTTAAGTAAAGAATCATTTTTATTGTCACAACACACATTAGGATTTGTATGTTAATTAAAGAATCATTTTTATTGCCACAACATACATTAGAATTTGTATGTAAATTAAAGAATCATTTTTATTGTCACAACATACATTAGAATTTGTATGTAAGTTAAAGAATTATTTTTATTGTCAAAACATACAATGAAACTATACACAAATAAAATATTTCTTTTTTATTTGTTAAAGTTAAAAATAGAAATACAAATAAAAATTATCTTTTTATTTGTCACTAGTAAAAATGTCATGTAAATAAAATACATTTTATTTGACATTATAAACATGTAGAAATGGTTATGCAAATTAAAACGTTCTTTTATTTGGCGTGTTAAGCACGTTAGTGGAATCGTCAAATGGTTTATTTTTATATATAATTTTATATATAAATATAAATTAAAATTAAACGAATCGCGCACGGTATTTCCGTTTCGGAATCGTAACTTTAAACGATTATACCGAAAAATCCGACCGTCGGATTTTCCTAAAACTGGAACCGTTAGGACCGCCTTGGGAAGATCTTTCCAACGGTATAAACTTTATTAAAATCCAACGGTCAGATTTTGAGAAATTTGTAAATCAAATTGGGGTAAAAACAGCGCTAGTGCCACCTATTGACCCGAAGCGTCATTAAATTAAATTGGGCTATTTTTATATAAATAAAAGTAGCAATAAATCATTATAAAATAATATTAATGATATGAAATGGTTTAAATTATATATATGCGATAATTATTTGAAAAGACTGAGTTCAATCTCATTTCAAATAATTATACGACGATTTAAATCGAAGATATTGAAGACAGTGATTGAAGACCAGCGATCTTCACATCGAATGGATGACTACTGATGCCCGACATTGGGTAGCTCCCAGTAAAGGGTTAAAGTGGTAGTTGTCCGGACGTACTTGTTGATTGTCCGGATAAGCGAGCATCTCCCTTCCGTATTGGACATACGGGACGAGGAATAAGGTGTCTCCGGTTTCGTTCAGACCCAGAACGGACTTGTAAATGGATGTGTGTCCGACATTGGATTTCATTCTGTGTGAATTGATTTATATTTAATATATATATTTTTGGTGGCGGAGAATTTATTCTCTTGCTTAACACTCTTCTCTGAGACGCATGAGCTCAGAGGTTATATATTGATAGTTATTGATCGCATGGCATGAATTGTCAATGTGGCATGCCAAGATGCAAATGATCGAGACTTTTGTTGAAAAGCAGAGCCTTGTAGTTGATGATCAAAGCACGGCCTGTTTAGGTGTAGCTTTGTGTAGAGCGTTACTTCGCGAGCCTCACACCCTAGTAAGAGTCAGAAACGGGACAAGGGAAAGCAGTGAGTGCACACATTTCTTTCTAGCTAGAAGTGGTATTAGGGTTTTACAAGCCCTGACATTTTACTTATGTGGATGATGGATTATGAGGCCTCGGTTATATTGGTCGATAGTGACCAATCTATATGTTCAATAGGACTGGGAAGCGTGTTTTCAGGAATTACCAATTGTAACGACCCGTGTTTTTCGATCATTTGAATATGAATATTTAATTAGTTTTAAATATTATATTGGGAATATTAATGAAATTTAATATTGAATTCGCTATTTAGAACGAAGTTGAACGTTATAATTTATATATATTATAAATTCGAGCTCGAAAATGGCGTGCAGTTCGTAATAAGTGGTTTTGAACTTCAACTGAGAATACAGGATTCGATATAAGTCGGATTTCTGTGAAACAAGAAACGTTGGAACCATATTGGCAATAGTTTTCATATGAAAGAGAAAAATCCAGATTTCGTGTTATAGTTTGATATTTATGGCCAAATCAAATTTTGAAATAGTCGCTATGGAAAATCGTTATTTAATTATAGGCCTTTAAAATAGCCGTTTTGCCAACGGACTCAGATTTCGACGAAACTAGTTTCATTAGAACCGTATCGTTAAATTATTGTCAGAAAATCAAACTGCGTGGAGAACCGATGTAGTATGTAACCACGGTAGCCATAAACGCTCGTTCAATTTCTATAGCGCGTATTTAAATAAATAAAGGGGTATTTGAGTGTAACTTGAGCAGACGATCGAATTAGGCCACGAAACCAGTTCCGTTGAGTTCGTATCGTCGATTAGAGTCAGGATAGATATATAGTTTGTTATTTTTAGAGACCGGAAAATTTGGTGTTAAAAAGGGTAGGGCGGTTCGCGGTAAAAACAGCTACCGGGGCAACAGTCTCGGAATGCGACGAAATTAGTGCCGTTGGGTTCGTATCGAAAAGTTATTGTCAGTGTTCGCAGTTTCGAGTTAATTTGATTTATCTGGTGATCGTGGAAAAATTAAACGTGTGTTCATTTCCGGCTTCATAAAGGAAATTTTTTCATATGACCTCGGATTTCGACGAAACTTGTCCCATTGGATCCGGAGTATCGGTTTACATCAAGAACAGTTTTTTTATCGGTAGACAGAAATCGTTGTGGTGATTTTGCCGTTAAGAGATACCATTGTAACGAACAACATTCGAAATCACTAATTACTTCTGTTCACACATCAGCAGCTGTGACCAGGCCTAGCTCCCTATGATAAGGATTGAAAACACATGCCATGCCATCTACAATGAAGTACACGTCCCTTTCAGGCAAGACAATACCCTGCCAACCTAAGACTTAACATAGCCGACCTGTACATGTGTATAAACCTCCCCAAGTATTACCGCTGTTGTATTTCACCTCAGCAGTCATTTGAACCGCCCTCACGTCTTTTCTTTTCAGTCTCAGCATATTTTCTTTTCACCTAGGAAACAAGAACCTTGGCGACAAAGTTTCCCCCAGTGAAAGCGACACCCCAGTAGCGTGCTACCCACACATCCTTCTCCTATATATATATCTGTGCTTTGTCTTCTTTTTCCCACGAGTGTATTCGGAAAAAAAAAACAGCACGTATGAAATGGGAGGAAGAAGATGGATGAGGGCGCGCAGGCATTGCATGGACGGGGACAGAAATGCATGGACATGGGTAGCAGGCTCTGAAAGTATGGGCTTTCATCAGGCTTTAAAAAAAAAAAAAAAAAAGTAAAAGATGAACAGTAACATGAAGGAGAGGGAATAGGGGTAGGGTGCGTGCTTGACAACAGCGGGATGGAGGATCAGCGGCGCATGGGGCTGAGGAAGATGGTTTCAAAACAAAAGCAGAAACGGACCAAATAAGGAGATATTGAGACCGTGTTAGCGAACGTGACATTTTGAAGATAAATGGGACGAAGCGAACGCAGTTGGGAGCTTGTAGCACAAACTGTCTGACGACGGATGAAATTAGGTGAGTTAAACTCACTCAGTTACCCTTTTTATAATTTATATAAATTGGGTATTTTTATTTTGTGTGCTCTGCTTGCCAATGGTTGACTATTTTACTAGTTATCTGCTTATCTGTTGATTTAACCGATGAAATTAAACTGTGTTTAATTTCAGTGAAATACCAAATCGTTATATTTTAACGATTGATTCCAATAAAGGTAACTCACCTTGGTTGGTCACGTTTATTTATAAACGTGTTTAAATGGTTGAATTGTTTGAATTGCTTATGGTTGATGTTAAATGGTCGTTATTTAATTTATCAGTTAAACAAAACTGAACAGTCTGATTTGAGATAACCATTTGATTTCAGGGAAGGACAGATTGGAGGGATCCAACCGGATTCCTCAAAAATATTGTTTGTTTCCATGTTATTATATATGAACTGATATGTTTGGCTGATTGATTTGATTGTTGTTTATTGACTGAATATTCAACATTTGTTTGGGTTGAACCAATGGGCGATATTGGTTAAGTGTTTGGCAGAGTATGGCCTTTTAAACCAATCAAGTTATAGATATTGATTCACCGTCAGGTGAATCGATAGAGTTGAGGTTATAAAATTTATTTTATAACCAGAGTTAGATTTGAATAAAAGTTATTTAAGAAAAATAAATAAATATTTTATTTGTCTTAGACTTGGATTTGTTATGAAATTATTTTGCAAAGCAGATGCTGATGTTAAATCAGATTTACCAGTTGAAGAATAAGAAATGAATTAAATGGTTAAACCTTGGAAGATTGTTTTGTAAAGGAAACAAATAATTAGAATTTATTTAAATTAATTATACTTTTAATTAATTTAAAGCGAGGATTTGTTGAAATCGGTTAAGGAGATAATCAAGTTTTTGAGTAATCAAATCGACCGTTTGGAATTAGAATTGTTTATCAAGTTAATGTGTTTTGACTAAAATAGTTAAACGAATATTGTTTGAATTTAAATAAAGATTTAAAAGGGATTTAATATTTAATTTAGTTAATAAAGGGATTAACTACTAAAGTAGTTAATGTTTGAAATAAGTTATTATTTTAATTAATGATAAATTTAGGAATATATTTTTAAATGGGAATTCATTTAAAAAATTACCGAATGTGAGATGCAAGCCAATTGAATGGTGAAAGGAAATAAACGTACTCAATTATATGAATTAAGTGCAAGGAGATTACGATAAAAAGGGTTTATTACAAACCAGAGTTTTTAAGTGAGATTCAAAGTGTTAAGATGTTAATTTTACATTAACGTTATTTGAAAACGAGGTCAAGTAAAAAGGAGAATTTTAAATGAGATTTCAAAATGGGAAATTGAATATAGTTATTCGAGATAGAATTAGCCAAACATAATTATTGGGCAAAGTTGCCATTTCGTACGACTGCTAGCGAAATTCGCAGGGCTGCAGATAGCCTACGGCGGTCGGATGTTTCCTGAGGGAATCAGGCGTAACCATTGTGATCGCTGTGATCTAGAGTCAAGCGAATGGTTTTAAGACGAGTATTAGTTAATCAATTGGAGTAAATCGATTAGAGATAAATCGAATTAGAGTTATTCAAATATCATATTTTTGAATATTAAAAGAGTTAGAAGTTTTATTTAACAAAAGTAAATCAGTTGTTTAAAGGCCAAGTGATGCTGAATACTGAACCAGTGAAATCATTGGTGTGTCATGATTGAAACACTGTATATTTTGATAGTTAAAACACCGACTATCAAACCCGCCCAATACGATTGTTGGTATGGAAAGACCGGGATCGAATTTACATTCGAAAACCATTCCGACCAACAAATACGTGAAGAGATTTGAAGACGGTCGAGATGGAGCATTGAAGACCGTGGATCTTCATAAGCGGAGGAACTGCTAAGAATCTCTGGTTTAGCGGCCAGAGATAAACTGTGGTTCTGTCGTGGTTGGAATCCACGAGTGCAAGGACTTCTCGCTACTGATCCATGGGGTGATTCCTATATGGATGCGGTAGGAGAGTGCCTTCGGTTCATCCTGTTCCTGGATGACGTATATAGACGAGTGTCTGACAGAGTATTTCCAAAGGATCACGTACGTTGATTTCTTCAAACGTACGATAGTTGTTGGCAGGGAATTGCCATTCTCTAGCTTTCAGCTAGAGTATTTTTGTGGACGTCAATTAGTGATATCTGACGGATCTGACGATGTGGCATTCAAAGTGAATGACGACCAGCTGTTCAAAAGTTAATTCTGGCCTCAAGCCTCATCAACCAGGGATGACAAAAATCGGGCAGGCAGCATGGCTATGTGGGTCGCTCCCATTAGGATGTATGATCACCTATCTAGAGGAAATCCTATTTGTTTCTTAATCTATGTTTCGATGCTGTCCCTTATCGGGAGACGGTTGCTGATCCCAACCGTCGGTGATATACATTCGATACACTCAAGCGAAATGAGTGATCGGTCATGTGAGGGCCGGGTTGCAAGAAGTTCTTGTTGAACCCAGTGTATTCGTCTCTAGAGATACACTATCGGAAGGTGGACCCATACCTTGTCAAGTCGGAATCCAATTTCCAATAAGCGCCTGCGGGTTTTGATTGTATACTATATATGTAGAGCGTGAGATGCAAGCGTTCTACTAGATTGCTATTTATTTGTATTTAGACATTATTATAATATCAGACAAGATATTGGTTTCAAAACTGTTTTGGGTTATCGTAAGGTAAAAACCATCCGTGTTTATGTGTGGATTTGGTCTTACGATTATCCTTTTCTTTAGAAAAGATTTTGAACTTTAAAATCATGATTGGATGATTCACCCTTATTACTGTGCGAGTTTATCTCACTCTGGTTCACCAGACTGACCCGGTGTTTTGTAAATGCTCGGGTTAGGCCGGGTTGTACAGGTTCAGGTTATCGACTGCTGTGAAGAGACGAGCTGGAAGAGTCTAGACGTATGATATTATTATTCCGCTGTATGTTATATGAGGACAGATTAGTATCACTGTCCAGATGTGTACTCTGATATTGTAAGTATTTCAAAAGCTTTCAATAAAGGTTATTTCTGTATTATAATTTGTTCCGCTGCGATGTGAGACTCTGTGTGGTTCTTCTTCTTCTTCTATTCTAATATTTCTTCCTTTCTTATCTCACCCTCTAACTTCTTTCTATTAATGATCTGGAATGTTCGATGTCTGAATGGTCAACATGGTAGTTTGATGTTGATTTTCGGAGTCGAAAATCTCGGTTCGTTACAGTGGTATCAGAGCTTAAGGTTAAGTAATTACCTTGGCTCTGTGGAGTGACTCAGTAGAGATGGGGTTAGCAATACCCTAGATTGAGTTTGAGTGTATATATACGAGTGAACGTATTTGTAGATTTTATAAAAATTGTTTTATATTGTGGAGATTTGTTTGTTTGAGTTGTTTATGAGTTCTGGTCGATCAGTTTGATCCACTGTATCGATAGGAGTTTCTAAACACTCAAGTACGATAAATCAACACAGTATGTTTTTGAAAGAGGGTAAATGGAAATTTTACCCGAAGTATATTTTGATATAAACAAGGTATATATATTAAAATTATTATAATATATTGGTTGTGTTAATTTGTTAATATAATTGAATCAGATTATAATCAAGATGGTTATAAATAACTAATCAGGATTAGTGGAAATGTAATAAATCAGTCAGATGAATTAAATCTCAATTTAAATCAGAATTTAGATTGAAATTGGGAAAAACCTAGAAAAGTGTGAAAAAGAATTTTGGATTAAATATATGGGAATTTTAAGATCCTGGGAGATTTTAAATTGTTTACAAGCATCGTGAATTTTATTTCAAAATGAAGGTGTTTAAAATTGATGTTTTGAAAAGATATAGTATTGAACTCACTTTGATAGCTGGGAAATAACTCTGAGGATGCTGGCCACATCATCAGTGTTCATTTCCGAGTTCTAAGTGACGGATTACTACCAAAGATTTTGTTTTGAATTGTTTTGAGAAAAACAAGTTGTTTTGAATCCTGAAAAGGAATATTTGATTTTTGAAAGAACTAAACTATTTAAAAACTCCCAGGGAGATTGTTTGGAAAAAGTAAGATAGAAATTTGTGAAAGCAAATATGAATTGAATTGAAACCAATTAACTAGAAATTGAATTGGGATATAATATTTTGTGTAGAATCAGATTGTGAATGGTGAGACAAGAATCTGAAATGGTGTTGAATTGATAAGTTAAGAGTTGAAATTGATGATGGATGGAAATTGAGTCAAGAATGAAATTTGGCTTGGACACGTGAAGAATTTAATTCGAAGGATGAAATTGGAATTTTGTTTTGGAAATCCATTTGTATATGCTGACAGGGTGGCAGACGGAAAAGATATAGTGATATGCCCGACAAAAAGGTACACATTTATTTTTATATTGGTTTGGTGATTTATGAGCCTATTTGGCAAGCCGCTTGGCTATTTTATTTTATTTTGTGGAGAAGGCCCAGAGAGGCGAGTTGGAGTTGTACCAATTGAGCCGTACAGAGGAGGTGCTGGCGAAATTTTTCGGAAATTTAGGGTGTTAGAAAATTTTCAATATTTTTGAAAATATATATTTACTGGATTGAATTGATTTTGATTTAAAATAAATTAGATTTGAAATTAATGAGTTTATAACGTTCTTTCTTACCTTAGCAATTTCGAGGACGAAATTATTTTAAGGGGGAAAGAATGTAACGACCCGTGTTTTTCGATCATTTGAATATGAATATTTAATTAGTTTTAAATATTATATTGGGAATATTAATGAAATTTAATATTGAATTCGCTATTTAGAACGAAGTTGAACGTTATAATTTATATATATTATAAATTCGAGCTTGAAAATGGCGTGCAGTTCGTAATAAGTGGTTTTGAACTTCAACTGAGAATACAGGATTCGATATAAGTCGGATTTCTGTGAAACAAGAAACGTTGGAACCATATTGGCAATAGTTTTCATATGAAAGAGAAAAATCCAGATTTCGTGTTATAGTTTGATATTTATGGCCAAATCAAATTTTGAAATAGTCGCTATGGAAAATCGTTATTTAATTATAGGCCTTTAAAATAGCCGTTTTGCCAACGGACTCAGATTTCGATGAAACTAGTTTCATTAGAACCGTATCGTTAAATTATTGTCAGAAAATCAAACTGCGTGGAGAACCGATGTAGTATGTAACCACGGTAGCCATAAACGCTCGTTCAATTTCTATAGCGCGTATTTAAATAAATAAAGGGGTATTTGAGTGTAACTTGAGCAGACGATCGAATTAGGCCACGAAACCAGTTCCGTTGAGTTCGTATCGTCGATTAGAGTCAGGATAGATATATAGTTTGTTATTTTTAGAGACCGGAAAATTTGGTGTTAAAAAGGGTAGGGCGGTTCGCGGTAAAAACAGCTACCGGGGCAACAGTCTCGGAATGCGACGAAATTAGTGCCGTTGGGTTCGTATCGAAAAGTTATTGTCAGTGTTCGCAGTTTCGAGTTGATTTGATTTATCTGGTGATCGTGGAAAAATTAAACGTGTGTTCATTTCCGGCTTCATAAAGGAAATTTTTTCATATGACCTCGGATTTCGACGAAACTTGTCCCATTGGATCCGGAGTATCGGTTTACATCAAGAACAGTTTTTTTATCGGTAGACAGAAATCGTTGTGGTGATTTTGCCGTTAAGAGATACCATTGTAACGAACAACATTCGAAATCACTAATTACTTCTGTTCACACATCAGCAGCTGTGACCAGGCCTAGCTCCCTATGATAAGGATTGAAAACACATGCCATGCCATCTACAATGAAGTACACGTCCCTTTCAGGCAAGACAATACCCTGCCAACCTAAGACTTAACATAGCCGACCTGTACATGTGTATAAACCTCCCCAAGTATTACCGCTGTTGTATTTCACCTCAGCAGTCATTTGAACCGCCCTCACGTCTTTTCTTTTCAGTCTCAGCATATTTTCTTTTCACCTAGGAAACAAGAACCTTGGCGACAAAGTTTCCCCCAGTGAAAGCGACACCCCAGTAGCGTGCTACCCACACATCCTTCTCCTATATATATATTCGTGCTTTGTCTTCTTTTTCCCACGAGTGTATTCGGAAAAAAAAAATAGCACGTATGAAATGGGAGGAAGAAGATGGATGAGGGCGCGCAGGCATTGCATGGACGGGGACAGAAATGCATGGACATGGGTAGCAGGCTCTGAAAGTATGGGCTTTCATCAGGCTTTAAAAAAAAAAAAAAAAAAAGTAAAAGAAGAACCGTAACATGAAGGAGAGGGAATAGGGGTAGGGTGCGTGCTTGACAACAGCGGGATGGAGGATCAGCGGCGCATGGGGCTGAGGAAGATGGTTTCAAAACAAAAGCAGAAACGGACCAAATAAGGAGATATTGAGACCGTGTTAGCGAACGTGACATTTTGAAGATAAATGGGACGAAGCGAACGCAGTTGGGAGCTTGTAGCACAAACTGTCTAACGACGGATGAAATTAGGTGAGTTAAACTCACTCAGTTACCCTTTTTATAATTTATATAAATTGGGTATTTTTATTTTGTGTGCTCTGCTTGCCAATGGTTGACTATTTTACTAGTTATCTGCTTATCTGTTGATTTAACCGATGAAATTAAACTGTGTTTAATTTCAGTGAAATACCAAATCGTTATATTTTAACGATTGATTCCAATAAAGGTAACTCACCTTGGTTGGTCACGTTTATTTATAAACGTGTTTAAATGGTTGAATTGTTTGAATTGCTTATGGTTGATGTTAAATGGTCGTTATTTAATTTATCAGTTAAACAAAACTGAACAGTCTGATTTGAGATAACCATTTGATTTCTGGGAAGGACAGATTGGAGGGATCCAACCGGATTCCTCAAAAATATTGTTTGTTTCCATGTTATTATATATGAACTGATATGTTTGGCTGATTGATTTGATTGTTGTTTATTGACTGAATATTCAACATTTGTTTGGGTTGAACCAATGGGCGATATTGGTTAAGTGTTTGGCAGAGTATGGCCTTTTAAACCAATCAAGTTATAGATATTGATTCACCGTCAGGTGAATCGATAGAGTTGAGGTTATAAAATTTATTTTATAACCAGAGTTAGATTTGAATAAAAGTTATTTAAGAAAAATAAATAAATATTTTATTTGTCTTAGACTTGGATTTGTTATGAAATTATTTTGCAAAGCAGATGCTGATGTTAAATCAGATTTACCAGTTGAAGAATAAGAAATGAATTAAATGGTTAAACCTTGGAAGATTGTTTTGTAAAGGAAACAAATAATTAGAATTTATTTAAATTAATTATACTTTTAATTAATTTAAAGCGAGGATTTGTTGAAATCGGTTAAGGAGATAATCAAGTTTTTGAGTAATCAAATCGACCGTTTGGAATTAGAATTGTTTATCAAGTTAATGTGTTTTGACTAAAATAGTTAAACGAATATTGTTTGAATTTAAATAAAGATTTAAAAGGGATTTAATATTTAATTTAGTTAATAAAGGGATTAACTACTAAAGTAGTTAATGTTTGAAATAAGTTATTATTTTAATTAATGATAAATTTAGGAATATATTTTTAAATGGGAATTCATTTAAAAAATTACCGAATGTGAGATGCAAGCCAATTGAATGGTGAAAGGAAATAAACGTACTCAATTATATGAATTAAGTGCAAGGAGATTACGATAAAAAGGGTTTATTACAAACCAGAGTTTTTAAGTGAGATTCAAAGTGTTAAGATGTTAATTTTACATTAACGTTATTTGAAAACGAGGTCAAGTAAAAAGGAGAATTTTAAATGAGATTTCAAAATGGGAAATTGAATATAGTTATTCGAGATAGAATTAGCCAAACATAATTATTGGGCAAAGTTGCCATTTCGTACGACTGCTAGCGAAATTCGCAGGGCTGCAGATAGCCTACGGCGGTCGGATGTTTCCTGAGGGAATCAGGCGTAACCATTGTGATCGCTGTGATCTAGAGTCAAGCGAATGGTTTTAAGACGAGTATTAGTTAATCAATTGGAGTAAATCGATTAGAGATAAATCGAATTAGAGTTATTCAAATATCATATTTTTGAATATTAAAAGAGTTAGAAGTTTTATTTAACAAAAGTAAATCAGTTGTTTAAAGGCCAAGTGATGCTGAATACTGAACCAGTGAAATCATTGGTGTGTCATGATTGAAACACTGTATATTTTGATAGTTAAAACACCGACTATCAAACCCGCCCAATACGATTGTTGGTATGGAAAGACCGGGATCGAATTTACATTCGAAAACCATTCCGACCAACAAATACGTGAAGAGATTTGAAGACGGTCGAGATGGAGCATTGAAGACCGTGGATCTTCATAAGCGGAGGAACTGCTAAGAATCTCTGGTTTAGCGGCCAGAGATAAACTGTGGTTCTGTCGTGGTTGGAATCCACGAGTGCAAGGACTTCTCGCTACTGATCCATGGGGTGATTCCTATATGGATGCGGTAGGAGAGTGCCTTCGGTTCATCCTGTTCCTGGATGACGTATATAGACGAGTGTCTGACAGAGTATTTCCAAAGGATCACGTACGTTGATTTCTTCAAACGTACGATAGTTGTTGGCAGGGAATTGCCATTCTCTAGCTTTCAGCTAGAGTATTTTTGTGGACGTCAATTAGTGATATCTGACGGATCTGACGATGTGGCATTCAAAGTGAATGACGACCAGCTGTTCAAAAGTTAATTCTGGCCTCAAGCCTCATCAACCAGGGATGACAAAAATCGGGCAGGCAGCATGGCTATGTGGGTCGCTCCCATTAGGATGTATGATCACCTATCTAGAGGAAATCCTATTTGTTTCTTAATCTATGTTTCGATGCTGTCCCTTATCGGGAGACGGTTGCTGATCCCAACCGTCGGTGATATACATTCGATACACTCAAGCGAAATGAGTGATCGGTCATGTGAGGGCCGGGTTGCAAGAAGTTCTTGTTGAACCCAGTGTATTCGTCTCTAGAGATACACTATCGGAAGGTGGACCCATACCTTGTCAAGTCGGAATCCAATTTCCAATAAGCGCCTGCGGGTTTTGATTGTATACTATATATGTAGAGCGTGAGATGCAAGTGTTCTACTAGATTGCTATTTATTTGTATTTAGACATTATTATAATATCAGACAAGATATTGGTTTCAAAACTGTTTTGGGTTATCGTAAGGTAAAAACCATCCGTGTTTATGTGTGGATTTGGTCTTACGATTATCCTTTTCTTTAGAAAAGATTTTGAACTTTAAAATCATGATTGGATGATTCACCCTTATTACTGTGCGAGTTTATCTCACTCTGGTTCACCAGACTGACCCGGTGTTTTGTAAATGCTCGGGTTAGGCCGGGTTGTACAGGTTCAGGTTATCGACTGCTGTGAAGAGACGAGCTGGAAGAGTCTAGACGTATGATATTATTATTCCGCTGTATGTTATATGAGGACAGATTAGTATCACTGTCCAGATGTGTACTCTGATATTGTAAGTATTTCAAAAGCTTTCAATAAAGGTTATTTCTGTATTATAATTTGTTCCGCTGCGATGTGAGACTCTGTGTGGTTCTTCTTCTTCTTCTATTCTAATATTTCTTCCTTTCTTATCTCACCCTCTAACTTCTTTCTATTAATGATCTGGAATGTTCGATGTCTGAATGGTCAACATGGTAGTTTGATGTTGATTTTCGGAGTCGAAAATCTCGGTTCGTTACACCAATCCACTAAAGTATTTGTGGACCGGCCCTGCAGGATCCAAGGATTCGCCATCGTCTGAATCTTGAGACATTTGCTAGAGTGTCTCGAATCGATAAGGAGATTGTCCCTAGTCATGACTCATGATGGAAACCCAATTTCCAATACGATATTATGGTTTTGATTGTAAACCTATATATGACAACATAGTATATGGTAGCTATGCCGTCTAGGATTGATACATTTACTTTGAAGTATTTTAAAACTGATTAGACACTAATAATAATATTAAAATATTATTTTCTACGTATCAAGCATGTTTGATCATTATAAGGTAAAACTCTATCCTACGGTTTTCGTTGCATTGTGTGATGGGACATGAGTCTTATAATGATTTCATTTTTCTAAAAAGCATTGCGTTGTTTTGAATATTTTTTTTTTAACTTATGCACTGGAAATCCAATGGAGTAAACCCGTTCCGCGTTAGCGGCATGGTCCTGTGATTAGCCATATTGTTAGATAAGCTAGGAAAGGTTTCTCATACCAGTTCCACGACTGACTCGTAGTTTGTTTCACTTTGCAAACGCGGGTGCCCTCTTTTTCACACGGGTAGCCAAGTGACAGGTTCAGGTTATTTTGGATATATGCTGGATTGGAGTGTGCTTATGGAAGGAAGACGAAGAACATTTTTATCTTTTATTTCTACTTTGAGACATTTAGACATCCTTTATCTATGATGTACTTGATGGACTTTTAGACGTATTTCTATTTGCTGAGACTTTCTATATGCTAAGTTGTATCTTGTAACTGTGCCACTCTGATGTTCTGATGTTGTGATGTTGATGACATTTCTATTTCCGCTGAAATGATTTATGTGTTATGATATTATCTGAGATCTGTTGTTGTTGTAAATGATATATTCCTATGATTATCATTGCTTTCGTTCTATGGAAGTTTGGGGTCATCACAGTTGGTAACAGAGCTAAAGGTTAATCTTAGCTTCGGGGTATATGACATATTTAAAACAATTCGTCTAGATAGAATCAGCAGTATTCTAAGGCGAATAGCTCATTAGAGATAGGATTAATAATGTCCTAGAATGAGCACAGCAGAATAGCACATATTAATCAGTCATTACATCATCATCTTTCCATATATCATTTGTTTTTACCCTCCCTTTTAAAATTATCATTTCTGTTGGTCTGACTCTTTCCTTGATGGTACAGAACTGACTGAAAATGAGCACTAGAGCAAGAGCCCGAGGCAGAGGCGGAGCCAGAGGACCAGGAAGGGATGAAACCCCCATTGTTCAGAAGCAGCCCAATCCCGAGGCTGTAGCACCACCACCACCTCCACCACCACAGCCTTTTGAACTGGACAAGGTAGCTAAGAAGTCCAGGAATTTGGGTGGTGTGTCATTCACAGGCCGAGAGACGGTGATGGAAGCTCAATCATGGATAAAGACTTATGAGAAGATATTTGGAGGGTTGGTACTTGAAGACCACCGTAAGCGTTTCATGGCATCGTGGCAATTGAAGGATGAGGCTCAAAATTGGTGGGAGACTGTCATAATTGAAAATAATGAGGCAGACATGTCTTGGACGAAATTCAAGGAGCTCTTTAACGAGAAATTTATTCCTCTGCAAGAAGTAGAGCGTCTTCACGCTTAGTTTACCTAAACTTGCAACAAGGAGATAGACTGTTTCTGAGTATGTGCGGAAGTTTGAAGAGCTTTCATGATATGCTCCAGAATTGATTAGGGACCCATTCCAGAAGAATAAGAGTTTTATTAATGGCCTTTCAAGGAAGTACCTGAACAGAGTGACAACACACATTAAGCTTCCATTTAATGAGGTGGTCGAGATGGCTTGTCGATATGAAGAAAACGACAGGAATTCTCAACAAGATCGAGAGAAGAATCAAAATAACAACAAGAGGAAGCAGGCTGACAAGAAACCAGTGGCGAGCAACTCTTCACCCACCAAGCCTCAAGGAAGTAAGAAAGCCAAAGTCAGGTGCTTTAATTGCCAGAAGATTGGACACTTTGATTACGAATGCCGAGCTCCAAAAAGGCCAAGGAGAAATGAGTCAGGGCCCAGCCAGAATTCTCGCGACACCAGGGAATGCTTTAATTGCCACAGGCCAGGGCATCTTATCAAGAATTGTCCACTGTTGAAGAAATCTGAGGTGGCTCATGTATACGATGGAGCAGCTGCACCAGCTTCTTCCGAACGAGCAGGTAAACCCGATGTTTTAGGAGGTACTCTTACTATTAAGAACATCCCTATTATAGTAATGTTTGACATTGGTGCATCGCGAAGTTTCATTTCTAGTGACACAATTAAAAAGTTAAAACTGAAATCAAGAAAACTTAAAGAAACGATTGGAGCCCATAGCCCGATAGGAGGTTCTCTCATTCTCGATTAGTATTGTAGAGTGCATGTTTCTTATTCTTATTTCCAGTTCCCTTTTGACTTTATCATTATGAGTTTTTCCAGATATGATATCATACTTGGACTGGATTGGCTAACAAAGTATGAGGCTGAGTTACTATGCGCTGAGAGAGTAGTCAAAATTAAAACCAAATTTGGAGATATTATTGTTGTACCATGCCACCACTTAGCCATAGATAGGAAAGAATTCTAGTCTTCTCTAGAAGTTACTCCTGCTTCTACTGAGGATATTCCTTTCGTCAAAGATTATGCGGATGTGTTTGAAGAAGTTGATAGCTTACCTCCGCGCAGAGAAATCGACTTCAGGATTGACTTAGTTCCGAATGCAAGGACAGTTGTGCATCCTATTCGGAGAATGACGCTGAAATAAAAAGAGGAGCTGAGCATTCAAACTAAACAGCTTTTGTGGAAGGGTCTGACCAGGCCTAGCTTCTCAAATTGGGGTGCAGCAGTGGTGTTTATCCCAAAGTCAGACGGTACTCTCAGACTATGTGTGGACTACCGTGACCTCAATAAGCAAACGACGAAAAACAAATATCTGTTGTCGTGTATTGATGATCTGTTAGACCGCTTGAATGGAGCGCAAGTATTCTTTAGGATGGACTAGCTATAGTGTAACGACCTACAAAATCTGAACCAATTTAAATTTTTTAAATTGGCTAAAATAATGGATTTTAAATATTTAAAATAATTATTTTAAATAATAGCAATGAAAACTGAGTTGGAATCGACGTTTGAAAACGAATATAATTAACTCTAATTATAAACAAGGCCTGAAATGGCGCGGTAGTTTCAAAATTTGAATTCAAACTTTGACTGACTGTACCGGGTACAAAACAAAACAGATTTGAGTGGAACCAAAAATATTTAAATCTATTAGTGAATACCTTTCTAACGAATCTGAAAAATCGAATTTTCATAGCGGAAAGCAAAAGTTATGGCCAAATGAATTTTCAGAAAGGTCGCTATGGAATTTATATAGCCCGTGAAATTGGCCATTTTGCATACGACCTCGGAATTTGACGAAACCAATTTTGTTGGATCCGGGATGTGAATTTATTGCTAGGTTTAAATTTCATAATTTTTGAAGCTAGTATGTGAGTGTGGTAAAGGAAAACGTGTTTTGGTCAATTACAGTTAAATTGGATCGACCAGAAATGGGCCTTTTTGCAAACGGTCTCAGAATTCGACGAAACTAGTTTTGTTGGGACTGTATCGTCAAAACATAGCCAGATTTGTTTTTCTGGAATTTTTCGAATCAGTTTGTTTCCCTGGCAAATTGAAATGTACGTTCAAATCGAATATTGAATGTTATATATTTTAAATTGAATGGAAACTGACTGAAACAGTCGAATGGGCCTACGAAACATATCCTATTGTGTTCGGAATGGGAGTAAAACGCTATGGACGACAGTCATTGGGTTTGGATTGGTGTTCGTGTGTGACAAGGGGTATTTTCGGATTTTTAAAAATATATAAATAAACAAAAAATCTGATTGGCCAATAATTTTTCTCTCTCCCCGATTGCTTCAGGCGCGACGACGGAAGGAGATCCGAACATTATCTCTTCGATTTCTCAGCAACCACTCAATGAAAAATCGTGATTCTAAATTCATTTCAAAGCTCTTCGTCTCCTCTTCAAATCCATCTAAGGTTTGCTAGTCATCATCAAGTGTGGAGGGAGATACGGGTCCTCAAAGTCAACGACTTTGGAGTGCCGCCGAGCCTTCAGGGCGCCACCGAACGGAGCGAAACCACCGGCGCCGAGAAAGTGGTTCGAAGCTCTTCGACGCTGTATGAGCTGATTCTCCTATCGCGCAACGGTTTGATCGAATGATCAAAACCTAGTTTTGAACCATCGTGAAAGGTGGGCCCTTTATTACATCTGAACTTTGAAAAATCATATCTTTTCATTTCTTGACGAAATTCGATGAAACAGGAAACATCGTGACCGTGTGGACGTCTTCTACATTTTAGAAGAGACCGCATATTTTTTTTAGCCTTCTGCTATTTTTGGTGGAGTGGAACCCAATGTGAGATTTCTAATTTATAAACGATATGGAAAACGACGCTGTATAAATTATATAGTCGATGTATGAGTTATATAAGCATTGTACACCTCATGTATAAGCGTTGTATAGTTGTACGTTCGATGTATAAGTTATATATGTGTTGTAAAAATTATACATGTGTTGAAATAAAAGTGAATTGCTATATATATATATATATATATATATATATATATATATATATACGCCCCTCGTCCACAAACCATGGACGATATTTTTTGGTTGTGACTGGTGTGAAAATTGATTGATAGCGAATGGTTGATTGGAATTGTTTGTGGTTGATATTGATTGATTGTGGTTGAAAAATACCCATTTGTGGTCGAGAAATATTTGGTTGAAACCACATAGGATTAGTTTGTGGAAATGAAATAAATATACATGCCGCCTGCATGCGAACTAGATGCATGATCCCCATTGTCAAAAACCGCGAGGTTTTAAGGTAGAGCGAGGAGCCGTACTAGGGACGGTCCCGGTTTTAACTACCCTGCCGTTATGCTGCCGAAATTTTCAATAATATTCATGTGTTAGAATTATTTTCATGTGTTGAAACTATATTCATGTGTTGAATAGAAATTCATGTGTTGAAAAATAATCGTGTTTTGAAATAAATTGTTTTATAATAAAAATCGTATTTTCATCATCTATATGAACTATATAAAATAATCGTGTTTTGAAATAAATTGTTTTAAAATAAAAATCATATTTTCATCATCTATATGAACTATATAAAATAGTCATGTTTTGAAATAAATTGTTTTACAATTAAAATCTCATTTTTATTATATACATGAATTGTTGAAAATAGTGAAGTGTTGGAATAAATGTCTGTTAGATAAAAATATCATTTTTATAGATAGTGCGAAGTGAAAATGGTTTTGAAATCGAAGAATGAAATATATATAATTATAATATATCGAATAACGAAGCTGCAGTTCGTATTTTGAAACCGTGATTTCAAACGATTAGTGCAGGATATTCGACCATCGGATTTTCCCGAAACCACAACCGTTGGGTTCGCCTTGGAAATATCTTTCCAACGGCACCAATTTTGTAAAGATCCAACGGTTGGATTGTCTGGAATGTTTAATTCAAACCTGAAGAAAAACAGCGCCAGAATCTATTATATTTTTATATATATATATATAAATATAATTAAATTAAATCGAATAACAACGCTGCAGTTCGTGTTTTGAAATCATAACTTAAAATGATTAGTGTGGGAGATCCGACCGTCGGATTTTCCCAAAACTGAAACCGTTGGATTCGTTTTGAAAATATCTTTTTAAGGATATAAATTTTGTGAAGATCCAACGGTTAGATTTTCAGATATGTGTAAATCAAATCTGGAGAAAAACAGCGCCACGGCCGCGTTATGGCCTGAAGCATTGTTTGGATGGATTGGCTATTTTTAAATAAATAAAAATAGCGATAAATCGTGATAAAATATTATAAACGATATGGAATGGAAATAAACTGAATTTGCTCGATCTATTTGATATTTGATGGTTGAATGTGTTTGGTGTGGAAATTACATTAAAGAACAAAATTGGTGATGTCGAATGATTTAACCATTGAAATAAATTGATTTGAAATTCTAAATATACGTGAGTTATTTGAAAAGGCCGAGTTAATTCTCATTTCAAATAATTGACCGACGATTGAAGGTCGAAGATATGAAGACGGTGCAAGATCGATAATCTTCACGTCGAATGGAGGGGTGCTACTGATGCTCATGATAGGAGTAGCTACCTTGACGAGGTTGAAGTAGTAGCCACCCGGACGTACATGTTGATTGTACGGATATGCGAGGTATTGAGTTCCTCCGGTTTCGTTCAGACCCAGAACGAACGTGTAAATGGACTGTGTGTCTGACATTTGATTTTGTTCTGTGCTGATTGATCTCTATTAAATATATATCTGTTTGGCGGCGAAGAATTTATTCTCTTGCTTAACGCCCTTCTCTGAGACGTACGAGCCCAGAGGTTATATATCGATAGAAATCAGTCGCACGGAGTGAATTGCCTGTGTGGCACGCCTAAGTGATAGAGGATCAAGGCTTTTGTTGAAAAGCAAAGTCTTGTGGTTGATGATCAAAACACAGCCTGTGTGTCATAGCTTTGTGTATAACGTGAATTCGCGAGCCTCATGTAGGATCTAAATTAACCCTAGAGGGGGGGTGAATAGGGTTTATCACAGATTTTCACAGAGTAATTAAATAATCACAACACAGATAATAATTAGAGTAAATGCGGAAAATAAATAACACACAGATATACCCAGCTTCGGCAAAACCCTGCCTACTGCTGCATTCCCCAAGGTTTCTACTAGGAGTTAAAACAATCTCTACGCTTACAATCCCCTGTAAACTCGCGACACTCGCTCCCAACTGTTCTTAACCCTACGCTCAAAACCCTGCACTGGTTTTTATCCCCAAAACCAGATTTCCCCGAATTACAAACACTGTAATTCGTCTCCCTAGTTTTAGAGACAAACTAGAAAACTCTGGACTGATTACAAAGTTGAAATTAAAGACAAACTAAATCAAGACAAAAACCCTTAATAAAAAAAACTTTGAAAACCCTAGTTTTAAATAAGGGTTATCCCCTTTAACTTGGCCGACCCCCTTTAGTTATTGCTCCACCACTTTATTCTTGAGTCCGATCTCTTTTCTCTGGAAAGAAAAATGGCGACCTAGGGTTTGCGATCTAGGGTTTCCTTCTTTGCAATCTAGGGTTTTGATTTTGCTTCGATCTGATGGGCGCCGCTATATCGTGTGACGATCTCGAATTCCTATTGCAAGCTATCCTTCGATTGAGTTGTTGAAGCTCTGATTTGAATCCAAGACTTCTCCTTTTACTGGTATGATTTTTAATTCGATTGTTTGCTTTTTAACTTCTTTGATCTTGGATGTGCTTGGATTTTTATGATCATTGCCGATGAGGATTGTGTGATATATATAGGATTAAAATCCCTAAAGTTCTGCTCTGATTTCGTCCTTGAGACTTGGCTATGATATTGCGATTTGCTTTGAATTGATCTCTTTATTTCTTTTATTTGGGGCCAGGAAGTATATTCCTTTAATCTTGGTCGTGATTTCTGGATTTTGAAATCCTCAAACTTGAGTACTAATCAGTCTGATTTTTAATTGACCTTATATTTGGACAGATGCTATATTTGAACTTGTTTACTCTTGTGATTGCCGAATTCTCTGGAATAAGTTTTGAGTGATGAATCTTGATTTTTAATTGAACAGATGCTATATTTGAACAGATGCTAAACTTTTTAATTGATGTCGCACTTGATTTTTGCTTTTTAACAAAAACTTGATTACTGAATTTGATTCAATACTTGACTGATCTTGCCTTAAACTTGAATAGACTTAGTATTCTGATTTTTGAACTGGAACTTCATTTATTCTTTGACTTCCTTCTTGAGTACACTCCACTTAGAACTAATGCTAAGTTCTGATTTGAACTGATAAGAACAGATCCTATGTTTTGCCAAACATTTTAACTGATGCTATATTATTATACTTTGGTGTTTGGCATGCTTGATCTTTAGCTGCTCCACTGGTTTGAGTTTGTGCCTTGTTTTTGCTTTACTTGCTTTTTCTCATGACTAGTTGAATTGATTTATTCACGCTTTGATAAGATCAGACACTATACTTGATCATGTACACCCTTGAATCTGAATCAAACAGTTTACTCATGTATATACTGTCTTGAGCTAACTGTTTCCCTGTTAGCATGTTGTCTGTATTTCCCTTTATTTTTGTAACACTCCTTTCTTTTGTCGTCTCCCCATCATCTTCTCTTCCCAAATCCTTGGCAGTATCCTCCCTGGTTGCATACTTGCATGCTCTTTGACAAATTTCAGTGATATCAGTACCACTAAATCCTTTTTGTTACTGACTTTTCGGCTTGCCTTTTGTAATACTTCATGATATAAACTTGTATACTGTAATGCTTTTCTGAATATAAAGTTTAAACCCTGATTTCTGGAATTTTAAAACCTTCTTTAAATCATTCTTTTCAAAAACATTTTTCATGTCTTTGATATGAACAGTTGCTTCTTTAAAACTGGACAGCTACTTTAGCCTCGGCCTTGAAAGAATTATATGAACAGATGCTACATTTGATCTTGGCACTACCTTGATCAAACTGTTTTCTTTTCCATTCTCTGGACTGTGGTATTGCACTTCCCTGACTTGTCACACAAGCTCCTGTACACTCACTTGTTTGCATTTGATTATAACTTGACATTTGCTTTGTCTCTTTTGTAATTGGTGCATAATCATTTTACTTGTACTTTGCTGTGTACACTTTCATGCGGCTTGTCATTTTTGCTGCACTACTTGTTCACTTTTCATTAAGCTATTTCAACCAATACTTTGTATGCTTGTTGCTCTGCCTTGTTTACTTGTACCATATAGCTATTGTACCATGCTGGTTTGACCCTGTTGTCATTCATGCCATGTCTTCATTATCTTTGTTACTTCCTGTAGTTTTGTTAACACTGCCGTACTATGCTTTATTCATGTTTTGACTTGCTTATGACTTTCTTGTGTGTTGACTTGTCGACCATTTTACTTTTGCTTTTGACTTTGTTCATGTTCATGAGTATATTGCGCTGAGTCGAGATGGTCCAAGTGGCTACTCCTCAGTCGCGACACTGGATTGGCATGGTAGTGCACACGTGTGTACATGCAGCCATCTAGACGAGTTTTTCTGTCCCTGCATATCAGACAAAGTCTAGAAAAATGATGAGAAACACACCGCAAATCTGAGGCAAATAAAAATTAAAAATAAATTTTTTATTTGCTTTTATTTAATTTTTATTTTTGTGGCAGTCTACTGTGTGTGTTCTTTTGTATGTGACAGGTATGAAGATAACTGGATTGACTGTGAAATGCTGTGAAGTCAAGAAGACTGAAGATGATGATATTAATATGTGTCAGTATATACGAGTGAACTGTATAGAAATGTAGTGTGTATGAAATTGTAAGTGTTGTAAAGAGGAACTGAGTATGAAATTGAAAATTTTGAAATGTCTATTAATGATGTATATACAAATAGTGAAGTCGTAAATCTGTACTGTTTAAATATTGAAATAAAATATTCTTGTTCAAATAAAATACTCTGTTACAAACACATTCAATAATAAAATAAATTTGGTTGTTATCATCAAACAAAAATCATATAATTGTGTATACAACACTGTTATATACAACAATCTCCCCCTTTTGATGATGACAAACAAATGAAAGATTTTGAATGTGTTTGAATGTGAAATATATTACTCCCCCTATTTGTATGCTCCCCCTACAACTGAACTCCCCCTATATATGTGGAAAAATATGAATGATGAAATCCAATTGACCATTCTCCCTCTAGATATTTAATTTCCAATATTAAAATATTTTTGAATTAAATACTCATCAATCAAAATCTTGACCATTCTCCCCCTTTTGTTATCATCAAAAGGATAATAGAAATTGAAGCAGTGATGAATATGGACTAAAAATATAAATTCAAATCAAGAGAGAGAATATATATCGTAAAACCCATTTAATCAAACAAAAATCATAATAATCTTTAAATCAGACGCAAATTTCACTTTCAGAATGAATGGATTTACGATGGATTTTATCAAATGAGGAGAGTTCAATAAAAATTGAATATTTGAAAATGAATTTTAAAAATTTTAAATATGCTAAAAAGGTTAAGCACTTTCTAACCACGCATAGCCCAAAGGTCTTTTAAATGGGGTTAGTAGTAACTTAACTTTATCCTCTCTAATGAGTTCCATTCATGCACAGCCCGAAGGTCTTTTAAGTGAGAATGGAAGCACATAGAAATTAAGGTAATTCACCCACGCATAACCGCGAGGATTTTTAAATGGGAGTGAATACCAAGGATAAATTATTTATTTATTTTATTTTATTTTATTTTTAATTTTAAGAATAATTAGAACTCCCCAAATTAAATAAAACCATGATGAATGACAGAATTATGGTAGATATAGAAGATGGTCGTGAAATAAGCTCTAATTCAAAGATATTATAAAATTTGTCCAATCATCCTGTGATTTAAGATAATATCTCCTCTAGTTAAGAATTATACCATAGTCACAACTCATCACAATTTCATAAATCTATTAACGATTTTGATGAGTCACAAAATGGTTCAAATTAATCAATAATTTCAATTTTTGAATAAATAATCAAAAAATAATTTTAAAATTGAAAATATTAATTTCAGGAGGAGTTTTTGAAAAAAAATGCAAGTTGAAAATCAGCTTAAAAAATCAATCAGTTAAAAAAAATGAAATTTTCTAATATTTTCAACACTGATTGCTCCTAGACAATTTTTAAAAACATATATATATATCAAATTTGATTCAAATTGCTTATGAATTTTAACTAAATCCAGTCACTGATTTTCCAACTTATCATTTAATCACCAATGAATCAAATCAATTTCCTTATCAGAGCAGCACAAGATTATTTTCAAAGCAAGAATCACAAGTGATAATTTCTGAGAATTTTTAGACAAACTCAAGAAACAGTCAACTTATCAAATTTGAAGATGATTGTTTGAAATCACCAAAAAAAATCAATTTTTTTTTTTTATAATCCAAGAATTTCAACAATTCATAACGAATGATTTCAAAAAACAGCCAAGTAAAAATAAACTAAAAAGAATAAAAGTACGAGTTTAGAGATCATACCTGTCTTACCATAATCAACGTGATGCAATGAATCTCCAACTCCGAATCTATGGCTAAGGAACTTCAAATAATTCGTTATATGAATCAACTTGAATTTTATCTTTCTTAAGCACAGTTGTTCCTCAGCCTCCCACGGTACCTAAATGTTTATATGATCGAGTGGTCTAACAAAAGTTGTTTTACCACTCTTATCTTCGTTTACACGTTTTGGTACCCAAACCCGTTTATATAACAATCCATTACTATTCACTAGCGTTCCTTTTGGAACCCAAATTTGTTTAGATTTGCTTAAATTTATTCTGTTAATTTTTGGAATCCAAACAGTTTTAAATGAATTGTTTTTAAACGAGTTATCAATTTGTTTATGATTTAAAAACCTTTTGAAATTATTAAATTTCAAAAATTCAATTTGATCGTTTTCAAAGCCAATTAAAGGATTTTTAAAATCATTAAAATTTTGTTTTTCAACTTGATCAGATTCAAATCCAAGTCCCTTTTTATTCTGAACAAAAAATTGATTTTTCAACAACATATTCAACGATTTCTCTCCTTTAGAAAATTTAGTCAGAGCTGACTCAAGTCGTTGAATTTTAAATTTAAGATCGCTATTTTCTTTCATTAAATTTGAACAACGATTAATAGCGATTTTCCTCTTTTCAGCATCAATTTTTTTTAAAATCAAATTTTCGTTTTCAAGTGCTTTGATTCTAGCATCGGACTTGGAAATTTCAATTTCAAATTGTTTTCATTTTTCAAAATCAAGTTTTTCAGATTCTTTAAACTTTTCAATCACCTTATCAAAATCAAGATTTTCATTTTTCAAATTCATGTTTTCACTTTTAAATAACTCAAGATTAGTTTTTATTTTCAACAAATCGTTACTCAAAAATTGACATTTTTCGCATTCTGAAAACGATGAATTTTTAACTTTTTCAAGTTTTGTTTCTAAACTGTTATTTTCTTGAACTAGTTTTGACCTATCAGATTTCAATTTCTTAACTTTTAGTTCAAGAGAATCAACAGTTTTCGTGAGATCGTGACACATTAAAATTAAATCTTTATAAGTAAAATTCGATACCTCACTAGAACTACCTTCTGAATCAGATTGTGCCATAAGACACAAATTAGCTTTTTCTTCATCACTTTCAGAAGCTTCTTCTCCTTCCTCATCATCCCATGTAGCAGCAAAAGCCTTCTTCTTCCTTCTGAACTTCTTCCTCTTTTCATTTTTAAGCTGTGGGCAATTTGGTTTGATGTGACCGGGTTTCTTGCAATTGTAGCAAAACACTTCATCGTTTGAACTATCTGAACTTTAAGACTTGTCGGTTTTTGAAATCTTCTTTCGTGGTTTGTATTTTCCTTTGGCCCACTTTTTCAAAACCATGGCTAGCTCTTCAGCGGGATCATCATCATTACTTTCAACAGAATTATTTAGAGCGATTGTCTTTTCCTTTGATTCAGAATCCTTTCGTTCTTCTCTTGCTTTTAACTCCATCTCATAAGTAATCAGATTTCCGATCAACTCTTCCATACTTACTTTATTCAGATCTTTTGATTCTTGAATCGCCGTCACTTTTGCTTCAAAATTCATCGGTAGCACTCTCAGTATTTTTCTGATCAATTCCACTTCGGTATAGGTTTTGCCAAGAGCTTTTGCATTGTAAACCAGTGATGAGAAGCGTCCATACATCTCTTTTATATCTTCGTCTTTTTGCATAGAGAAATTTTCATATTCGTTGCTGAGTAGAGCGAGACGAGATTCCTTTACTTGAGATGTACCTTCGTGTGTGACCTCCAACGTATGCCATATTTCCTGTGCTGTCTCACAATGAGAAATTCGATTAAATTCAGTTTTATCAAGAGCACAAATTAAAGCATTCATTGCTTTGGCATTAGTTGAAAATAATTTTTTATCATTAGCATCCCACCTATCTTTTGATTTAGGAATTTCAACACCACTAACAATAACAGTAGGAGATCTATAACCCGTTTCAATAATATCCCACACATCATAATCGACAGAACTTAAGTAAATTTTCATCCTAGCTTTCCAATAGGCATAATCAGTTCCATTAAACATTGGTGGCCTAGCTATGGACTGACCCTCAGAAAAAGCGTTGTTTGACAAATTCATGACTCTAGAGTTAAAAAATACCTGCTTTGATACCACTTGTAGGTTCTAAATTAACCCTAGAGGGGGGTGAATAGGGTTTATCACAGATTTTCACAGAGTAATTAAATAATCACAACACAGATAATAATTAGAGTAAATGCGGAAAATAAATAACACACAGATATACCCAGCTTCGGCAAAACCCTGCCTACTGCTGCATTCCCCAAGGTTTCTACTAGGAGTTAAAACAATCTCTACGCTTACAATCCCCTGTAAACTCGCGACACTCGCTCCCAACTGTTCTTAACCCTACGCTCAAAACCCTGCACTGGTTTTTATCCCCAAAACCAGATTTCCCCGAATTACAAACACTGTAATTCGTCTCCCTAGTTTTAGAGACAAACTAGAAAACTCTGGACTGATTACAAAGTTGAAATTAAAGACAAACTAAATCAAGACAAAAACCCTTAATAAAAAAAACTTTGAAAACCCTAGTTTTAAATAAGGGTTATCCCCTTTAACTTGGCCGACCCCCTTTAGTTATTGCTCCACCACTTTATTCTTGAGTCCGATCTCTTTTCTCTGGAAAGAAAAATGGCGACCTAGGGTTTGCGATCTAGGGTTTCCTTCTTTGCAATCTAGGGTTTTGATTTTGCTTCGATCTGATGGGCGCCGCTATATCGTGTGACGATCTCGAATTCCTATTGCAAGCTATCCTTCGATTGAGTTGTTGAAGCTCTGATTTGAATCCAAGACTTCTCCTTTTACTGGTATGATTTTTAATTCGATTTTTTGCTTTTTAACTTCTTTGATCTTGGATGTGCTTGGATTTTTATGATCATTGCCGATGAGGATTGTGTGATATATATAGGATTAAAATCCCTAAAGTTCTGCTCTGATTTCGTCCTTGAGACTTGGCTATGATATTGCGATTTGCTTTGAATTGATCTCTTTATTTCTTTTATTTGGGGCCAGGAAGTATATTCCTTTAATCTTGGTCGTGATTTCTGGATTTTGAAATCCTCAAACTTGAGTACTAATCAGTCTGATTTTTAATTGACCTTATATTTGGACAGATGCTATATTTGAACTTGTTTACTCTTGTGATTGCCGAATTCTCTGGAATAAGTTTTGAGTGATGAATCTTGATTTTTAATTGAACAGATGCTATATTTGAACAGATGCTAAACTTTTTAATTGATGTCGCACTTGATTTTTGCTTTTTAACAAAAACTTGATTACTGAATTTGATTCAATACTTGACTGATCTTGCCTTAAACTTGAATAGACTTAGTATTCTGATTTTTGAACTGGAACTTCATTTATTCTTTGACTTCCTTCTTGAGTACACTCCACTTAGAACTAATGCTAAGTTCTGATTTGAACTGATAAGAACAGATCCTATGTTTTGCCAAACATTTTAACTGATGCTATATTATTATACTTTGGTGTTTGGCATGCTTGATCTTTAGCTGCTCCACTGGTTTGAGTTTGTGCCTTGTTTTTGCTTTACTTGCTTTTTCTCATGACTAGTTGAATTGATTTATTCACGCTTTGATAAGATCAGACACTATACTTGATCATGTACACCCTTGAATCTGAATCAAACAGTTTACTCATGTATATACTGTCTTGAGCTAACTGTTTCCCTGTTAGCATGTTGTCTGTATTTCCCTTTATTTTTGTAACACTCCTTTCTTTTGTCGTCTCCCCATCATCTTCTCTTCCCAAATCCTTGGCAGTATCCTCCCTGGTTGCATACTTGCATGCTCTTTGACAAATTTCAGTGATATCAGTACCACTAAATCCTTTTTGTTACTGACTTTTCGGCTTGCCTTTTGTAATACTTCATGATATAAACTTGTATACTGTAATGCTTTTCTGAATATAAAGTTTAAACCCTGATTTCTGGAATTTTAAAACCTTCTTTAAATCATTCTTTTCAAAAACATTTTTCATGTCTTTGATATGAACAGTTGCTTCTTTAAAACTGGACAGCTACTTTAGCCTCGGCCTTGAAAGAATTATATGAACAGATGCTACATTTGATCTTGGCACTACCTTGATCAAACTGTTTTCTTTTCCATTCTCTGGACTGTGGTATTGCACTTCCCTGACTTGTCACACAAGCTCCTGTACACTCACTTGTTTGCATTTGATTATAACTTGACATTTGCTTTGTCTCTTTTGTAATTGGTGCATAATCATTTTACTTGTACTTTGCTGTGTACACTTTCATGCGGCTTGTCATTTTTGCTGCACTACTTGTTCACTTTTCATTAAGCTATTTCAACCAATACTTTGTATGCTTGTTGCTCTGCCTTGTTTACTTGTACCATATAGCTATTGCACCATGCTGGTTTGACCCTGTTGTCATTCATGCCATGTCTTCATTATCTTTGTTACTTCCTGTAGTTTTGTTAACACTGCCGTACTATGCTTTATTCATGTTTTGACTTGCTTATGACTTTCTTGTGTGTTGACTTGTCGACCATTTTACTTTTGCTTTTGACTTTGTTCATGTTCATGAGTATATTGCGCTGAGTCGAGATGGTCCAAGTGGCTACTCCTCAGTCGCGACACTGGATTGGCGTGGTAGTGCACACGTGTGTACATGCAGCCATCTAGACGAGTTTTTCTGTCCCTGCATATCAGACAAAGTCTAGAAAAATGATGAGAAACACACCGCAAATCTGAGGCAAATAAAAATTAAAAATAAATTTTTTATTTGCTTTTATTTAATTTTTATTTTTGTGGCAGTCTACTGTGTGTGTTCTTTTGTATGTGACAGGTATGAAGATAACTGGATTGACTGTGAAATGCTGTGAAGTCAAGAAGACTGAAGATGATGATATTAATATGTGTCAGTATATACGAGTGAACTGTATAGAAATGTAGTGTGTATGAAATTGTAAGTGTTGTAAAGAGGAACTGAGTATGAAATTGAAAATTTTGAAATGTCTATTAATGATGTATATACAAATAGTGAAGTCGTAAATCTGTACTGTTTAAATATTGAAATAAAATATTCTTGTTCAAATAAAATACTCTGTTACAAACACATTCAATAATAAATTTAATTTGGTTGTTATCATCAAACAAAAATCATATAATTGTGTATACAACACTGTTATATACAACACCTCACACCCCGGGATGGACCAGAAACGGGAGAAGGATCCAAGGAGGACATGCATTTCTTTCTAGCTAGGGTGGTGTCAGTGACCTACCAGCCCTGACATTTATATACTATTCACCTGTGTGGTTGTTGCTGTTGCGAGGCGCCTCGGATATATCGGTCGATTCGGGACCGATGGAGTCATTGGGCCCATTTACGCCCCCAAAGGGCGGGGAAACGCAGTGTTCAGGAATTTTAATCCACATCGGTGGACCGGCCCTATGGCTCCTAAGGCTTGACTGAGTACTTGCCTGAGGCTCGGGCTAGAGAGTCTCGAATTCGGTGAGGACTATCTTTTGCCTCGGTTCATGACGGAAATCCAATTTCCAAATACGACATCGTGCGGTTTTGATTATATATATATATACATAGGGCGACATGATATATGGTACCCATGCCGTCTAAGATTGATAGTTATGATTGAAATTGTTTTTGAAACCTATATACACTAGCAATAATATCAAATGATTTGTTTTGCTCGTATCAAGCATATTTTGGCCATTATAAGGTAAAACTCTATCCTCTGGTGTGTGTTGCATTGTGTGATGGGAACTGAGTCTTATAATGGCTTCACTTTTATAAAAAGCTTTGCGATGTTTAAAAGATCTATTTGTTTTAAAGCACTGGCAATCCAATGGAGTAAACCCGTTCCGTGAAAGTGGCATGGTCCTGTGATTAGCCATATTTGAAAATGTGTTAAGTAGATTTCTCATACCACTCCCATGACTGACTCGTAGTTTGTTTCACTTGCAAACTCGGGTGCCCCTATTTCTACACGGGCAGCCTTGTATTCAGGTTTTAGCAGACTCTTTCTGGATAGATGGAGCTGAAGATGGATTCTATCATTTATCTCTTTTTATGTTGTTCAGCTCCTGTTGTACATATTATGTTTTCTTTTCCGCAGTAGACATTTATGTATAGTTGAACTGTATTTTGTACTAAGTATGATTCTGTATACTATGTAACTCTGATGATTACTTTTACCCAGTATATTCTATTGTTCATTATCTGGTGTTTTTATCTATTTCTGTTATGTTATTATCTGTTTATGTGTTATATCCCAAAGATTACCCTTGCCACCGTCTTATCGGGAATGGGGTTGTCACAAACGTGGTATTAGAGCTTTGGTTAAGCTTAGTCCTGGAATATAACATATTAACGAACTCGTCAGAAATAGAACCAGTAGTGTTCTAGGACGAGTAACTCATTACAGATAGGATCGGTAATATCCTAGTATGAGTATAACAGAATGAAATACACTTGGATAGACCCATTTACATACAAGTATATGTCTCTATGTTTCAAAATTACTTTTTCTTTGGCCTAACACTTTGTCTGCTATTTGCAGACATAGAAAATGAGTGGCGGAAGTAGAAGAAATAATCCTATGGTTCAAAAAATTAATGAGCCAGTTGTACTCCCTCAGCCAGGATCAGATATAGATGCTCTATTTAAAAGATATCGAAATCTGGGAGGAGTACCATTCACGGGCAATGAATCTATTATTCAAACTCAGCCTAGGATGAGTTCTGCTGAAAGAATTTTTGAAAGTTTCCAGCTGAGAGATGACCAGAAAAGATTAGTGGCATCTTGGGCACTCAAAGAAGAAGCTTTAATCTGGTGGGAAACAATCACTAAAGATAATCCAGAAGGTGATATCACCTGGGATATGTTCAAACAACTTTTCAATAAAAAAATTTATTCCTCCAGAAGTAACTGAGCGGTTATGTGATGAATTCTACTATTTGATATAAGGAGATATGAATATCCCAGAATATCATAAGAAATTCAATGAACTTTCTCACTTCGCCCCTCATCTAATACGCGATCCAAAGAGGAAGAATCTGAGATTATTAATGGTCTTCAGAGGAAATACCAGAATAGTGTGATGGGCCATGTGAAGCTTCCTTTTTCTTAAATGATATACATGGCTTATCAATATGAAGATCTTGATAGGCGAGGCCTTTTTGTCGACGAAGAGGAAGTTAGTACTAGCAGAAAAAGGAGATCTGAAATGGATAGCCAAGAGACAAGTACACAACCCGAGGCCAGTACGACGTCTGGGGCTAGAAAGAAACCTATAGTCAATCGAAAGAAGGCTAAATTTGAGAAAGTGATAGTAACAACTGCCATATGCTCTAGCTGCAATAAGCAAGGACATCTGTCGATAAGTTGCAAATCTCTGAAGAAATGAATAAAGGGGCGGTATCCTAATGAGAAGTCTCATGGTTCAAGAGTATGCCATAAGTGTAACCAGACAGGTCATCTTGCTAGGAATTGCCTGCTATCCGGAAGATCTTAAGTAGTTCAGGTAAATGAAGTAGCAGAAGTTCCTGCATCCTCGTCTAGTCAAGAAAGGTCAGACGTTTTAGAAGGCACACTTACTATCAAAAACATTCCCGTTAAAGTACTATTTGACACAGGCGCGTCGAGAAGCTTTATTGCAAAAGACGCGGTTAAGAAATTAGATTTGAAATTGAAAAAGCTCAAAGAACCCATCACTGTCCAGAATCCGGTTGGGGGTTCCCTCAATCTTAGTTGGATTTGTGGGGTACCTGTTTCCTTCTCTCATTATCAGTTTCCTTGTATCTCGATCGTCATGGACTTTACTGAATTCGATCTTATTTTAGGATTGGATTGGTTAACCAAATACGAAGCTGAGGTTAAATGTGCAGAAAGGGTTGTCAAGGTTAAAACAAAGCTCGCCAATATTGTAATTCCCTGTGCAGGCCCGAATTCTAATAGAAAGGACTTCTGGGCAGCATTAGATATCTCTCCTGCTCTAATAGAACCTGTTCTTGTCGTTACAGAGAATATCCCAGTCGACATAGAAAATATCCCAGTTGTCAAGAACTATGCGGATGTCTTCGAAGAAGTTGTTAGCTTACCTACGCAAAGAGAAATTGATTTTAAAATCTCTTTAGTCCCGAATGCAAGGCCAGTGGTTCACGCAATTCGAAGGATGACCTTGAAGGAGAAAGAAGAGTTAGATAATCAAACTAGACAGCTAGTATGGAAAGGTCTAATCAGGCCTAGTTTTTCTTATTGGGGAGCAGCAGTGGTATTTGTTCCGAAGTCCGACGGTACTCTCAGACTGTGTGTGGATTATCGCGACTTGAATAAGCAGACATTGAAAAACAAATATCCATTGCCGTGGATTGATGATTTATTGGACCGATTGAATGGAGCACAAGTGTTTTCACGAACGGGCCTAGCTACAGGTTTCCATCAGCTTTGTATTGCCGAAGAGTGTGTTCCTTTGACAGCATTCACAGGTCCGGACTTATTCTACGAGTGGTTAGTAATGTCGTTTGGCTTATGTAACGCTCCAGCTTATTTCGTCGATCTGATGAACATAGTATTTAGAGGAGTATTGAATAAATTTGTTCTGGTTTTCATTGATGATATCCTGATCTTCTCTAAGTCAAAAAGCGAGCACGAAAAACATTTGGAACAAGTGTTAGAAATTCTGAGAAGAAATGTTTTAAAAGCAAAGTTTTCCAAATGTGTATTCGGGTAAGAAGAAGTCAAATTTCTTGGCCACGTCGTGTCAAAAGAAGGAATTTCAGTGCATCCCAGTAAAATCACTGCTATTCAGAATTGGAAACAGCCTCGTACACCCACAGAAGTCGGAAGTTTTCTCGGATTGGCCAGTTATTATCGGAAATTCATTAAGGATTTTGCGAAGACATCCAGTTCCTTAACGAAATTAACTAAGAAACATTCGAGGTTCAATTGGACTCCGGTATGTGAGGAAGCTTTCCAGGAGCTGAAATTTAAAACTGACGACCGCTCCAGTGTTAGCAATAATAGTTGGAAATGAAGACTTGAAAGTCTGGACTGACGCATCTAGAGAAGGCCTTGGCGCATTGTTAATGCAAAGAGGTCAAGTGATTGCTTATGCTAGCCGTCAACTGAAACCGCATGAGAAGAATTATGTGACTCATGATCTTGAGTTGTTAGCCATCGTCTTTGCTTTGAAAATCTGGAGGCACTATCTTTTGGGTGAGAAATTCGAACTGTATACTGACCATTAGACATTGAAGTATATGTTCACCCAAAAGGACTTGAATCTAAGACAGCAGTGTTGGCTAGAATTTCTTGCGGCGTACGATTTTGAGATTTTGTACACTCCAGGGAAAGCCAATTTTGTGGCTGATGTGCTGAGTAGAAAGAATGTAATAATCGCTAGTTTTATCACTACAACGTCATTGATTGATAAAATATCTGCTCTTCAGAAGGATGATCACTTCATTCAAAGAATCAAAGAAAGAATACAAAAAGGCGAGACCTTGAGTTTTCAAATAGATGACGAGGGAATCCTAAGGTTGAAAGGCCGAATCTGTGTGCCAAACATTGCAGAACTTCGAAGAGAAGTATTGGATGAGTGTCACAAAGCCAAGCTCAGTATCCATCCGGGGGTGAGCAAGATGTATAATGATATCAAACGCACTTTCTGGTGGAGATATATGAAGCGAGAAATCTCCTTATATGTTAGTCGGTGTACTACTTGTCAGAAAATCAAAAGCGATCAGCAAAAGCTGGCTGGATTGTTGCAACCTTTAGAATTGCCAGGGGGGAAATGGGAACAGATTTCTATGGATTTCATCGATGGTTTGCTCAGGACCAAAAAAGGAAATGACAGTATCTGGGTGATCGTAGATCGATTTACGAAGACCGCTCATTTCATACCTGTCAAATCGAATAGAACTGCTCAAAGTCTGGCGCAGATTTATTTCAAAGAAATTGTTAGACTACACGGAGTTCCCATGAGCATCGTTAGTGATCATTACCCGATTTTTGCCAGTAAATTCTGGGAAGCATTCCAAGCAGAATTGGGAACGAAACTGAACCTGAGCACCGCTTATCATCCTCAAACTGATGGCCAAACTGAGATGGTGAATCGTATTCTTGAAGATCTATTGCGGGCTTGTATTCTTGATTTTGGCGGATCGTGGGAAGACCATTTGCATTTGGCCGAATTCTCATACAAAAACAGTTACCAAGTGAGCCTGAAAATGTCACCATTCGAAGCATTGTATGGTAGACCATGCCGATCCCCTGCTTGTTGGGTCGAACCTGGTAACAGACTTGTATTGGGGCCAGATATGATTCGCGATGCTGTAGATAAAGTCGATTTCGTTAAGAAACGATTACTAGCCGCCCAGAGCCGACAAAAGAGTTATGCTGATAAGAGAAGAAGGGATATATCATTTTCCGTTGGCGACTATGTATATTTGAAAGTATCTCCGATGAGAGGAGTTATCCGGTTTGGTAAAACAGGGAAATTGGCGCCGAAATTCATTGGTCCGTTTCCTATTCTTGAACGGATTGGAACTCTCGCATATAAGGTTCAATTGCCAAATTGGTTGCCTGGAGTGCATGACGTATTTCACGTATCTCAACTTCGAAAGCACGTTCATGATCCAGACTTGATCGTGGAAGAAGCAACGCAACAGGATATAGAAATTACTCCAGAACTAGCTGTGAGAAGAGAGCCCCTAAAGATTATCGGCAAAGAAACCAAGGAGCTGAGGAACAATAAGGTTCGCTTAGTCAAAGTGAAATGGAGTGGAGATCCACGAGATTGTACTTGGGAAACTGAGGAGAGCATTCAGAAAGCCTATCCTAGATGCCGAGTGGATATCTCTGTTTGACTCCGGTGCAAGGTACATTTACCATACTTTGCATTACTAATTAGTTCTCTATTCTGTTGCAATTTTCTTTCCATGGATGTGTACTTTTAATTCTATAGTCTGAATGATTTTAAAAGAATATAGGAATTGATTTGTATGATTTTGAAAAGTTAAAAACAATTGGATTGTTGTTTGTGTTGTGCGATAGTAAATTAGATTAATTAAATTATTGAAATGATAGTTAATTTAATCAATAATAGAATGAATGGTAGAATTTATTCGATTAAATCACGCATTGAACTGATTAGAAAATAGATAGAAATATATACATGTGCATTATATATGTTTGAACAGGTAAATGGATTAGCTGTTGAGTAAAGAATTTATTTGCGTGCCCGACAAATAGGTAAACCTTAATGAGTTGGATGCGAAATATTATTATATCAACTCCTGTGAATGCCATTGGATGCGGAGTGCTGGTTATTCTGTGTGTAATTAATAAATGTCGCCATAGGATAGTAACAATTAATTTTGAACTACACTACATGGCATACTTCTGGAAAATAGGCATACTTCATCATATACCACATAAGCATTTGGAGCTTGTGTGACGAGGTGGAAGATTTACCATACAAGCGAGAGGCTTGTACGGCGATGACTATATTTTACAGGTTGAACTGATGACTGATATGGACTATTTAAATTGTAACGATTAAATTGCCAGATTAATAAAAACCCCACACGGGTCTGGAGTTGACAATAATCACGTCTCTCTAGTTATTAGATACGGCACATGGACTATTTATTTCCCACACGGGACTAGGTGACGAGGATTTATCCTCTGGAGCATTTAAAATACACACTCCCTCAGGCTTTGACAGGGTGACGAGAATTTATTCTCTGGAGTTATTATCAATACACACACCCGTGTAAACACCAGAATATATCACTATAAATATGTGTATGCTTATTAGGTGAAACACCCCACCTCCGTTAGGGTCACTCTCAAAGGGAATGCCCTAATTTTGGTGGAGGTTTATAAGTATAAGTCACAGATACACAAGACAGATATAAATACACATATTTTTGAACAGCGGAAAACAACAGCACTTTCATTCAATCAAAATACGTGTTTACACAAACCATGCCGTAATTGTCTTACAATACTTCCAAAAACCATTACATTTTCATAACTGTCTTGATTTCATAACTTAAAGAAGCATAAAAACAAAAGTAAACTACATAAGTCCTCCTAGTTGCAATCCAAAGCCATAGTCCAAAACGAAAGAGACCCAAGCAATACATTCTTTCTCTTCAAGCTGGATGTGAAAACTGGTCAAGCTGCGGTATTCCCTCCCTGTGGACCTGGGGGGGGGGGGGGGAACGAAAGAAAAGAAGAAGAAAGAAAAGTAGAGTCAGACATAAAGCCTGAGTAAGTCTAGGACTATTCAGTCTATGAATAAAAAATTGGGCATGATAAGTATAAACTGGAAATGGGAAAGTACTATAAACTAAGTTAAGTTGTCTAGAGTCGAATATACTATCGTACCCCATATTAATCTCTGCACCCCTATAAACTAGTTCCCAACAGGCACCCCATAATCAGGGTGAAGTGATCCATTTCTAATGATCGGCTCCTACTCGCCTAGTTACATGTGTCTTACGGCCCCCGATGTTGTAGTTACCTATGCTGGTCCCACCATAGGGTGTATCAAGTCCCATGGTGGCGGCCCGACACAATTCTAGAATGCACAGGTATATTACTGGTGCCCAGTGCCTAATTTTTCTGCGCCGGAGTGCGTGCACGCCCACACCCCGTTAGAACCTACACTGCTACACCACCGCCGTCGATTTGACCTCTTACAGTCAGCCCTGTAATCGTGCCCCACCCTGCCTAGTTCAGGGTATCCTGATACACCTTGTAGGGTTACTGCTGAAAAAGGTCCCCCGCTACTAGGTTTTCTATTTCTAGCCAACATGCTAAGTTGGTTAAGTGTTTTTTAAACCTAACCCCCAATCAGTCTGTATAGTTTAGCATGTTCCATTATGATTAAGTATTAATTCAATTTACTTAATCCTATCAATCCTGACTCAACCTTAATTGTCTTATTAAAGCCTCAACCTCTCACATTAGACATGTATTGTTGTGACTGCCTGTTGCCGGTTGGTTCCGGGCAGTCTTACGATACAACTCAGTCTAACCTCGGGTCTTTATTTGGCTCAATGTTTGACCACCCACATTGGATAGGTATTGTTGTGACTATTGGACAGCCGGGCGGTTCCAGGCAGGTTTACATCACAACTCAATCCAACCTCGGGTTAAACACATCGTATTTTCTAAGTTTACATATTTTGTCTCTTTTCTTTTTTATATGTAAATATTTGCAGCCCATTTTTCAAATTCATCTTTATTGGGTAAAATTAATTTATACCCCTCAAATGTTCTCAAGGTCGTTGGCATGCATCAAACATGCCAACACATATGTTTTATATTTTTAACCCAACGTCATTACCCCCGTCCTATACGTTTGCTATAATATAACATATGTTGGGTTTAACATTTAAACCCAACTTAGCCACATGAAAAAGGGGAGGCTTAGAACATGGTGTTTATATATATTCTAAGTAACATCAAGAGGGGAGTGTGAACGCATGAACTTGCAACATAACGATCTAATTAACATAAATTAGGCACTTGTAAACTTGCATTGTAATAGCATATAATCTTGACATGAAACATACCTAACATGAATCATGGTTTTAATCTAGTCATGTAAACTTGCATTTAAAATGTAAATCTAACTTAATTATGTGTCGCATATATTATCATATGATTTTGATAACAACATAGGCCTAAAACATATTTTGTTTGAGCATAAAGTTAAACATAAACTAGCCATGTTCATAAAGTCAACACAAGTTCACAAAGATGCTTATTTTTGTCACTAATACAAAAGTATGATTTTACACTTGAATCATGATGTCAATTCCAACATAAATTCATATGAGTCATAATACCCAAATGGATCCAACTACAATAAAAGTGATTATAAAAATATACATCATGTTGGCATAATAGTGAACCATATACTTGCATGAATCTCAAATAAACTACCACAAACATATAGTCGTTAACTTTCAACATGAATCATATACTTGCAATTATCAAATATGTGTTGTAATAAACTACCACAAACATATAGTTGTTAACTTTCAGCATGAATCACATACTTGCAAATATCCAATAGGTCTAACATCGTTATACCACAACATCCCAAATCGATTAGAATCATAGCAACATACAATTATGAATTATTATCACCACAAATTAAGTACAATTCCATTTCTCATTTTACACAAATCAAAACACAATTAGTCATTCACATCGGAATAGCACTCTACTTACAACGTATGACGAATCTTCAATTCAGGTTTCTGAATTCTGAATTTGGAGATGCTATCCTTTGTTGTAGGCGTTGTTTTGATTTAGTTGTCGTTGCTTTAAGCTTTCGAATTGCCTCCTAATCGTCTCTCAATTTTGACGGCTACTTCTAGTCTTTCCTCAGCAGCATGACGGTCTCATTCTAATTTTTATTTGTATGAATTAGGTGGAGTCTTAGGTCCTTTTTATAGAGTTTATGAATTGATTAGAACCGTCGATGGAGCTTGGATTAATATTAGCCGTTCGTTTGAAGGAGAGACCAATCAGGAGCTGACACCTAGCCCTAGTGACAAGGCAAGGCTCAGAAATTCGGCCAAGCAAAGACCAGGCCAGCCAGGGGGGCTGGGTTCGACCTGGCTCAGGGGCCAGGTCGACTCCCCAGTCAACCCCCAGGTCGACTACCCAGTCGACCTGGGTGCCCAGGTCGACTACCCAGTCGACCTGGGTGCCTGGGGCGGGAAAATTCTTGCCCAGCCCATTCTGGTCCGATTTTTTGAAATTTGAATTTGTTCTGAGCTGTTTCTGTCTGTTTGAATTTTAAACTGAATTCTGAAACTTCCGGAGGCCATATCTTCTTCATACGGAGTCCGTTTTATGCAAACTCGAACTCTATCCCAAGCAGAATTCCGAGACGAACGCAATGGCATATCCCGTTTCCCTTAATTCTTTGATTTGAAATTAATTATACTTTAATTTGTGAATTTCACTGTTATAGAATACACGGGGTGTTACATTAGGATTTATTGGGTACCTAATACGGCCCAATAAATTTCCAAACCTCTCTCCGTACAAAGGAGGTTATGGCGAAATTTTTCAAAAATTCCGGGCGTTAGCCAAACTTTTGAAGAATTTGAAAATTCTCAAAAACTGAAAAGTTGGAGAATGGAAGCCAGATCGAACGTAGAATTGATTAATCAAACCACTTTCGACTTAGTTCCTTTTCGGGGACGAAAAGTTTTAAGTGGGGGAGATTGTAAAGACCCAGAAAATCTGAACCAATTAAAATTTTCTAAATTGGCTAAAATAATGGATTTTAAATATTTAAAATAAATATTTTAAATAATAGCAATGAAAACTGAGTTGGAATCGACGTTTGAAAACGAATATAATTAATTCTAATTATAAACAAGGCCTGAAATGGCGCGGTAGTTTCAAAATTTGAATTCAAACTTTGACTGACTGTATCGGGTGCAAAACAAAACGAATTTGAGCGAAACCAAAAATATTTAAATCTGTTTGTGAATACCTTTCTAACGAATCTGAAAAATTGAATTTTCATAGCGGAAAGCAAAAGTTATGGCCAAATGAATTTTCAGAAAGGTCGCTATGGAATTTATATAGCCCGTGAAATTGGCCATTTTGCATACGACATCAGAATTCGATGAAACAACTTTTGTTGGATCCGGGATGTGAAGTTATTTCTAGGTTTCAAATTTCATAATTTTTGAAGCTAGTATGTGAGCGTGGCAAAGGAAAACGTGTTTTGGTCAATTACAGTTAAATTGGATCGACCAGAAATGGGCCTTTTTGCCAACGGTCTCAGAATTCGACGGAACTAGATTTGTTGGGACCGTATCGTCAAAACATAGCCAAATCTATTTTTCTGGAATTTATCGAATCAGTTTGTGGCCCTGGCAAATTGAAATGTACGTTCAAATCGAATATTGAATGTTATATATTTTAAATTGAATGGAAACTGACTGAAACAGTCGAATGGGCCTACGAAACATATCCCATTGTGTTCGGAATGGGAGTAAAACGCTAGGGACGACAGTCGTTGGGTTTGGATTGGTGTTCGTGTGTGACAAGGGGTATTTTCGGATTTTTAAAAATATATAAGTAAACAAAAAATCTGATTAGCCAGTAATTTTTCTCTCTCCCCGATTGCTTCAGGCGCGACGACGGAAGGAGATCCGAACCTTCTCTCTTCGATTTCTCAGCAACCACTCAATGAAAAATCGTGATTCTTGATTCATTTCAAAGCTCTTCGTCTTCTCTTCAAATCCGTCTATGGTTTGCTAGTTATCATCAAGTGTGGAGGGAGATACGGGTCCTCAAAGTCAACGACTTTGGAGCGCCGCCGAGCCTTCAGGGTGCCACTGAACGGAGCGAAACCACCGGCATCGGGAAGGTGGTTCGAAGCTCTTCGACGCTGTGTGAGCTGATTCTCCTATCGCGCAACGGTTTGATCGAAAGATCAAAACCTAGTTTTGAACCATCGTGAAAGGTGGGTCCTTTATTACATCTGAACTTTGAAAAATCATATCTTTTTCGTTTCTTGATGAAATTCGATGAAATTCGATGAAACATGAAACATCGTGACCGTGTGGACGTCTTCTACATTTTAGAAGTGACCGCATATTTTTCTGAGCCTTCTGCTATTTATGGTGGAGTGGAACCCAATGTGAGATTTCTAATTTATAAACGATATGGAAAACGACGATGTATAAATTATATAGTCGATGTATGAGTTATATAAGCGTTGTATAAGTTGTACGTTCGATGTATAAGTTATATATGCGTTGTAAAAATTATATATGTGTTGAAATAGAAGTGAATTGCTATATATATATATATATATATATATACACACACGCCCCTCATCCACAAACCATGGACGATATTTATTGGTTGTGACTGGTGTGAAAATTGATAGATAGTGAATGGTTGATTGGAATTGTTTGTGGTTGATATTGATTGATTGTGGTTGAAAAATACCCATTTGTGGTCGAGAAATATTTGGTTGAAACCACATAGGATTAGTTTGTGGAAATGAAATAAATATACATGCCGCCTGTGTGCGAACTAGATGCATGATCCCCATTGTCAAAAACCGCGAGGTTTTAAGGTAGAGCGAGGAGTCGTACTAGGGACGATCCCGGTTTTAACTACCCTACCGTTATGCTGCCGAAATTTTCAATAATATTCATGTGTTAGAATTATTTTCATGTGTTGAAACTATATTCATGTGTTGAATAGAAATTCATGTGTTGAATAGAAATTCATGTGTTGAAAAATAATCATGTTTTGAAATAAATTTTTTTATAATAAAAATCATATTTTCATCATCTATATGAACTATATAAAATAATCGTGTTTTGAAATAAATTGTTTTATAATAAAAATCAAATTTTCATCATCTATATGAACTATACAAAATAGTCGTGTTTTGAAATAAATTGTTTTACAATTAAAATCTCATTTTTATTATATACATGAATTGTTGAAAATAGTGAAGTGTTGGAATAAATGTCTGTTAGATAAAAATATCATTTTTATCGATAGTGCGAAGTGAAAATGGTTTTGAAATCGAAGAATGAAATATATATAATTATAATATATCGTATAACGAAGCTGCAGTTCGTATTTTGAAACTGTGATTTCAAACGATTAGTGCGGGAGGTTCGACCATCGGATTTTCCCAAAACCACAACCGTTGGGTTCGCCTTGGAAATATCTTTCCAATGGCACCAATTTTGTAAAGATCCAACGGTTGGATTGTCTGGAATGTTTAATTCAAACCTGAAGAAAAACAGTGCCAGAATCGATTATATATATATATATATAATTAAATTAAATCGAATAACGATGCTGCAGTTCGTGTTTTGAAATTATAACTTCAAATGATTAGTGTGGGAGATCCGACCATCGGATTTTCCCTAAACTGAAACCGTTGGATTCGTTTTGATAAGATATTTTTAAGGATATAAATTTTGGGAAGATCCAACGGTTAGATTTTCAGATATGTGTAAATCAAATCTGGAGAAAAACAGCGCCACGGCCGCGTTATGGCCTAAAGCATTGTTTGGATGGATTGGCTATTTTTAAATAAATAATAATAGCGATAAATCGTGATAAAATATTATAAACGATATGGAATGGAAATAAACTGAATTTGCTCGATCTATTTGATATTTGATGGTTGAATGTGTTTGGTGTGGAAATTACATTAAAGAACAAAATTGGTGTTGTCGAATGATTTAACCATTGAAATAAATTGATTTGAAATTCTAAATATACGTGAGTTATTTGAAAAGGCCGAGTTAATTCTCATTTCAAATAATTGACCGACGATTGAAGGTCGAAGATATGAAGTCGGTGCTAGACCGATAATCTTCACGTCGAATGGAGGGGTGCTACTGATGCTCATGATAGGAGTAGCTACCTTGACGGGGTTGAAGTAGTAGCCACCCGGACATACATGTCGATTGTACGGATATGCGAGGTATTGAGTGCCTCCGTTTTCGTTCAGACCCAGAACGAATGTGTAAATGGACTGTGTGTCTGACATTGGATTTTTTTCTGTGCTGATTGATCTCTATTAAATATATATCTGTTTGGCGGCGGAGAATTTATTCTCTTGCTTAACGCCCTTCTCTGAGACGTACGAGCCCAGAGGTTATATATCGATAGAAATCAGTCGCACGGAGTGAATTGCCTGTGTGGCACGCCTAAGTGATAGAGGATCAAGGCTTCTGTTGAAAAGCAAAGTCTTGTGGTTGATGATCAAAGCACAGCCTGTGTGGCATAGCTTTGTGTATAACGTGAATTCGCGAGCCTAACACCCCGGGATGGACCAGAAACGGGAGAAGGATCCAGGGAGGACATGCGTTTCTTTCTAGCTAGGGTGGTGACAGTGACCTACCAGCCCTGACATTTATATACTTTTCACCTGTGTGGTTGTTGCTGTTGCGAGGCGCCTCAGGTATATCTGTCGATTCGGGACCGATGGAGTCATTGGGCTCATTTACGCCCCAAAGGGAGGGGAAACGCAGTGTTTAGGCATTTTAACCCACATCGGTGGACCGGCCCAGTGGCTCCTAAGGCTTGACTGAGTACTTGCCTAAGGCTTGGGCTAGAGAGTCTCGAATTCGGTGAGGACTATCTTTTGCCTCGGTTCATGATGGAAATCCAATTTCCAAATACGACACCGTGCGGTTTTGATTGTATATATACATATGGCAACATGATATATGGTACCCATGCCGTCTAAGATTGATAGTTATGATTGAAATTGTTTTTGAAACCTATATACACTAGCAATAATATCAAATGATTTGTTTTTCTCGTATCAAGCATATTTTGGCCATTATAAGGTAAATCTCTTACCTCTGGTGTGTGTTGCATTGTGTGATGGGAACTGAGTCTTATAATGGCTTCCATTTTATAAAAAGCATTGCGATGTTTAAAAGATCTATTTGTTTTAAAGCACTAGCAATCCAATGGAGTAAACCCGTTCCGCGAAAGTGGCGTGGTCCTGTGATTAGCCATATTTGAAAATGTGTTAAGTAGATTTCTCATACCAGTCCCATGACTAGCTCGTAGTTTGTTTCACTTGCAAACTCGGGTGCCCCTATTTCTACACGGGCAGCCTTGTATTCAGGTTTTAGCAGGCTCTTTTTGGATAGCTGGAGCTGAAGATGGATTCTATAATTTATTTCTTTTTATGTTGTTCAGCTCCTGTTGTACATATTATGTTTTCTTTTCCGCAGTAGACATTTATGTGTAGTTGAACTGTATTTTGTACTAAGTATGATCCTGTATACTGTGTAACTCTGATGATTACTTTTACCCAGTATATTCTATTGTTCATTATCTGGTGTATTTATCTATTTCTGTTCTGTTATTATCTGTTTATGTGTTATATCCCAAAGATTACCCTTGCCACCGTCTTATCGGGAATGGGGTTGTCACATATAGGTTTCCATCAATTGCGCATTGCCGAAGAATGTGTTCCTTTGACAGATTTCAAAGGGCCAGACTTATTCTATGAATGGCTAGTAATGTCGTTCGGCTTATGTAACGCTCATGCATACTTTGTCGATCTGATGAACAGAGTATTCCGGGATGTCTTAAATAAATTTGTGCTGGTTTTCTTCGATGATATCTTAATCTTCTCTAAATCCACTATTGAGCATGAAAAGCATCTGAAAGAAGTATTGGAAATTTTGAGAAAGAATGTGTTGAAAGCCAAATTCTCTAAATGCATATTCTGGCAAGAAGAAGTGAAATTCCTTGGTCATGTTGTATCAAAGAAAGGCATTTCAGTAGACCTAGGCAAGATCTCAGCCATCCAAGATTGGAAGCATCCTAGCACTCCTACAGAAGTTAGAATTTTCTTAGGACTGGCTGGCTATTATTGAAAATTCGTTAATGATTTTTTGAAGCTATCTTGTCCATTGACAAAGCTGACTAAGAAGCATACGAAGTTTAATTGGACACCCGAATGTGAGGCAGCTTTCCAAGAGCTGAAACTGAGGTTGACCACTGCTTCTGTGTTGACCATTATTGATGGAAACCAAGATTTGACAGTCTATACTGATGCTTCTATTGAGGGTATTGGTGCGGTGTTAATGCAAAGAGGTAAAGTAGTTGCTTATGCTAGCCGTCAATTGAAACCGCATGAGAAGAGACACCCCACTCATGATCTTGAGTTGATGGCCATCGAGTTTGCTTTAAAGATTTGGAGGCACTATATTTTGGGTGATAAGTTCGAATTATATACAGATCATAAATCCTTTAAATATCTGTTCACCCAAAGGGACTTGAATTTGAGGCAGCAACGTTGGTTAGAATTTCTTGCGGCCTACGATCTGGACATCTTATATACTCAAGGGAAAGCCAATGTTGTAGCCGATGCGCTCAGCAGAAAGAATGCGGCCAGCGCCAATCTTATCATCGCCAATCTCATTATTACACCTTCCTTGATTGATAAGATCTCTGCTCTTCAGAAGAATGATGAATTTATTCAGAGGATTTGCAAAAGAGTTAGGGAAGCCGAACCCACGAGTTTCCAGATTGACGACAAAGGGGTTCTGAGGCTGTTTGGCCGAATTTGTGTTCCGAACCTTCCTGAGCTCAGAAAGGAAGTAATGGATGAATGCCAAAAATCTAAGATTAGTATTCATCCAAGAGTGAGCAAGATGTATCATGACCTCAAGTGCACATTTTGATGGAGATCTATGAAGAGGGACATTTCCATATATGTTAGCAGATGTTCCACTTGCCAACAAGTTAAAAGCGATCAACTAAAGCTCGCAGGATTGTTGCAACCACTAGAGGTTCCAAGTTGGAAGTGGCACTAGATTTCTATGGATTTCATTGATGGCTTGCCCCGAACCAGAAAAGGCAATGACATTATATCGGTATTTGTAGATCGTTTCACGAAGACCACCCATTTTATTCCTGTCAGTTCTAATAGAACAGCTCGAAGTCTGGCGCAGCTTTATTTCAGAGAGATTGTTAGACTGCATGGAGTTCCCATGGCATTGTTAGTCACCGTGATCCGATATTTGCTAGTAAATTCTGGGAAGCATTCTAAGAGGAGCTTGGGACCAAGTTGAATCTAAGCACCGCTTATCATCCTCAGACAGATGGCCAGACTGAGAGGGTGAACCGCATATAGAAGACTTGTTGTGAGCATGCATTCTTGATTTTGGCGCGTCATGGGAAGATCACTTGCACTTGGTTGAGTTCTCTTATAATAACAGTTACCAAGCAAGCTTGCAGATGTCGCCATTTGAAGCATTATATGGCATGCCATGCAGATCTCCCGCATGTTTGGTGGAACCAGGAAATCAGTTAGTATTGGGTCCCGACATGATTCATGAAGCATCAGATAAAGTTGATTTTATTAAGAAGCGACTACTGATTGCTCAGAGCCGACAGAAGAGCTATGCGGACTCACGAAGAAGGGATTTAGAATTCTCTGTTGGCGATTATGTATACTTGAGGGTTTCCCCATTAAGAGGAGTAACTCGTTTTGGGAAAACTGGGTAGTTGGCACTGAGATTCATTGGTCTGTTTCCTATTCTCGAAAGGATTGGAACTCTCGCTTATAGGGTGCAGTTGCCTGACTGGTTGGCAGGGGTGCAAGATGTATTCCATGTGTCTTAACTCTGGAAGCATGTACATGATCCAGAATTGGTTGTGGAGGAAGCAGCACAACAAGATTTGGAGATTATCCCGAGCTTAGCAGTAAGAAGGGAGCTGTAACAACCCGGGAAATCAGAACCAATTTAAAATTTTTATTTTGGCAATTTTATTGAATTTTGAAAATTTAAATTGACTTATTTTAAATAATAATGACTAGAAATTTATTTTGAATAGAATTAGAACGTATATATTTATTTTAATCGACGTTAGAATATAAATATTTATTTTTAATTATAAAAGGAATTGGAAATAGCGCGGTAGTTTGAAAATTCGATTTCAAATTTCAAATGAATGTACATGATTCAAAATAAACCGGATTTTAGCGAAACCAAAAATATTAGAATCTAATTGAAAATATATTTCCAATGAATCTGAAAAACCCAAATTTCATAGAAGAGTAAAAAATTATGTCCAGTTTAAAATTCAGAAAAATCGCTGTGGAATTTATATATATATTAATATATATAAGGCCCTTAAAAATAGCCATTTTGCAAACGACCTCCATTTTCAACGAAACCACTTTTGTTGGATCTGGAATGTCACGTTATTGCTAGATTCCAAAATTCATAATTTTGGGGATTAATATGTGAGCGTGGCAAAGGAAAATGTGTTTTAACAGTTTCGGTCAATTTGGATCGACCAGAAAATGACCATTTTTCAAACGGTCTTCAATTTCGACGAAATTAGTTTTGTTAGGACTAAATTGTCAATACGAGGCTATAAATAAATTTTCTAGAATTTTTAGAGTTAGTATGTGGCCCCGATAAATTAAAATGTGCGTTTGAATTTAAATATATTGAATTATATTTTAAGTTTAATGGAAACTGATCGTAACAGCCGAAATGGGTTACGAAACACAGCCCATTGTGTTCGGAATGGGGGTAATTAGTTATGGATGACAGTCGGTGGGTCTCGTTTGGAGGTCGAAATAAAAAGTTGCTTTATGGGAATTCAAAATAATAAAATAAATAAATATATAAGGGGGGTAAAACCCCTAATATCTCAAGCCCTCGGTCAAACACAGAACCCGCCCCCAAAAATAAAATAAAAAAACCCGTCGCTCTCATTCCCATGACACCTCACGTCGACGCCCCCCTCCGCCGGCCTGCCAACGCCGCGCCGCCGCCTCCAATGGCGATCCCCTCCTCCTCCGTCGCCCTTCTTCCCTCTATCTGTCTCTCTGCCCCCTCCTTCGATTTGAAGTTCCTCTACCCAGTAACCCACCACCATAGCCCAGCCCCGCCTAGCCGTGACCCCTGCCGACCTCCTCAGACGTGCCGCCAGCGCCACCCCACCTCAGACCTGCTCCTCCAACCACGTGAACGGAAAAAGTGAGTTTTTATATTTTATTAGTTTAATTTATATATATAACTTTATAAAATCTGATTTTAATATATATTTTAGCAAATTGAAATGGTTTTTTTTGTTTTGTTTTGTTTATAAAGCTTTGGTTTTTTTAGATAAAGATTTGATTTTGATTTTGATTTGTATATATAATATATAAATATATGATTTTTCATATTATAAACGATAGATTTTTATGAAAATAAAGTTTATATTTTTATAACGAAGTAGTGAATATAAAGATCTTATTTTTATAGTGATGTAGCGAGGATAAAGGTTTGATTTTTATATGAATGTAGAGTTTGAAAAGACAAGACTTTTAACATATGAAAGCTTCGATTTTTAAAATATTCGATTTTTAACATATGAAAGCTTCGATTTTTGAAATAGAAAAGATTTGATTTTGTTTATTTGAAAAGATAAGATTTTTATAATGAAGTAAAAAAATATAAAAATTTAATTTTTATAACGAAGTTAGCGAAGTAAAAATATATTATTTAGAGAAGTAAAAATATAATTTTTAGCTATGTAAAAATTGGATTTTTATTGTTTGAATGGAAATATAAAAATACGGTTTATATATATGAAGCAAAATAAAAAAAATCGATCTTTCTATAAGAAGTGAAGATATAAAAATATAATTTTTATATATAGAAAGAAGCATTGTAAAAATATATGATTTTTATATATAAAGTACCATTATAAAAATGTGATTATTAAAAATAAACATCATATTAAAAATGCAATTTTTACTATGAACAGCGGGAAAATATCGCATTGGAACTTTGGGCAAATTCGAACCGTTCAGAAATAGAGAATGGAGGAGTACATCCCAAAGGTGAGAACTCCTCACAATAATTTTTCTATACAGTTATTTTTTTTATAACTGCATATATGAACTGTTCCCCGTCGTCCACAGCCCATGGACGACTTGTGTGATTGTTTAGTTTGGTTGAATTTAGTTTGGGAAATGAAATGGAACTGATTAGATTGGTATGTGTATGGCGCAGGCTATTATTAGACTGGGGACAAGGCTAGGCCTTATCCCGTTTCTAATATTGCGCCGTTATGCCGCCAAAATTTTCTAAAATATGTTAGAACAATAAAGATATCATTTTTGTTATGTAAATGAACCGAATAAATATTTTATCGTTAAAAATATTTTATCGTTAAAAATATGATTTTTAACGGGTATATGAATAAAATAAATATTCATTTACAAATCAGACGATTTGTTTATGTACACTGATTTGACTGATATTGATTGGGACGATAAATTTTACACATCGCCCAACTACACAAATAAAATTCATTATTTGTTGCTTGAAATGCCACACGGGTATTGGGATGATATATGACATACACTAGTCCCAATAATTAGTTGTATGTCGATCGATTGATTGACAGGCTGTTGTAAGCCTTAAATATTTATATTTGATGCTTATGCAGAGTAGAATGCACTCTAGATGATGGTTGGCCGTGTTTGATTGATGTTGTGTACATGTGTTGTATGAAATCCATATAATCACATTATATGGTAATTGACTGTGTCTGATTCCAGTTCAGAAAGAATGAATATTTTAAAATAACGATTATTTTAAAATAATGAACATTTTAATATAATATTCAGTAAAAGATCAAAATTTGATTTTGATGTCCGATTTGGGATGGACACGAATATATTTCAATATATAAAGCCGTGTTGATTAGATTAACGTCATTTTGACGTGAACGGTATTTATATCGATTTTATTCATTTTTATAATGAATATCGAAAAAGAATTGATTTCAAAATCTAATATTTTGAAAATATTATCATTTATATATTAATGATATGGAATATTCAATTTTGATTTAAAATTGAATATGAAGTTGAAATCATTTTGAAAACGAATTTAAAACGATTTATAAAATATGTTTTAAATGGAAATCGATGAAATATATATTATATTTATTATATATAATATAATGGCCTGAATAGAACGCGCCGCGCTGCGGTAGTTTGCGAATTTCGACCATTGACTTCGAATGGACATTACGGGAGATCCGACCGTCGGATTCTCCTAAAACCGGAAACGTATCGAAAAGAGCTTTCTAACAAATATTAGAAATTAGAAATCTAACTGTTGGATTTGGAATTATGTCCAAATCAAATTTGGAAAAGGTCGTTGTAAGTGCGGTTCGATGGCCGTTTATGAAAATCGACTGTACGTGCCTTGATAAAATTATTAAAAATATCAATAATTAGTGTAAAATCATAAGAAATGATTTGGAAAAAATTGGGATGAAAAATTCCATATTTGAAAAGATAAAAATAGATTTTTATCGAAATGAACTAGTTTTGAACTAGAATTATAATCCAATTATTTTTAAAATAAATAAATTGAATTTAAAATGGTTTTTTAAAAATAACCAGAATTTCCAATATATAAATTGGAATGGATTTGAATCAAAATTGCCTTCGGAATATTTCGATGTTGGATTTCGTGATTATATAGATATTGTTATGGAAATTTGAAAGATATATTTATATCGTTATTTCCAATACGATATTTGTTGATTGTGGTATTTGATATTGAATATAAGCCGATATATTTTCTATTCAGAGCCTTGTATTTAATATCAGATAGGATTTGGGTTTGTCGTGAGTGGTGTCTTCATTAACACGGTTCTTAAACCCAATTGAGAAAAAGATTAAATATTTTTATTTAGATTTAGTGAAATATACCAATTAAATAATATTTAATTGCAATTGAATTGGAATTGATTTTTGGGTTTATCGTGAACGGTGTTTTAAATAACACTTGTTCTTTAACCCGATAATTAATGGATTGTGATTGGGTTTGTTGTGAACTGTGTTTTAACGACATTCGTTCATTAACCCGATTTACAGTGAAATAGGATTTGGAATTTACAAATCTTTTTGATAAGATTTGAAGGAGATTTTCCAAAGTAAAGTTTTCCAATTTAACATATTAAGTTGGAATTGAATGGAATTCGATTTGGTAATAATCGAAGTGAACTTCTATGGAGGAAGACCGTTACTACATATGGAATTTAAGAGGCTTTGTCGTTATTCCATTTATAGTATCAGTTGGATATGGAAGTTCATATCAATTATATATATTAATCTGTTTTTCGTGAAGATTCCATTGTTAATGGAATGCGATTTTGGGTTTATCGTGAGCCGTGTTTTAAATGACATTAGTTCTTTAACTCAGTTAAAGGTAAGATTTATTTCTTAACTTTGAAAAATCATTAAGTAATGATTGTTGGAAATTAAAACTGAATTAGAGTTTTAATGAATCTTTAAATAGATTGAAAGGTGAATTTGATAACTAAAATTATCAAATTCAGGAAATGATCGAGAATGGAGTACCACCTGTCTTGCTCCAGGTGATAGCTAAATCTTTAATTAGATTTGAACGTGAAATGGTAATTGAAATTACTGATAACACCGTGGTGTTAGATATGGAGTATTACCAGCTTTACTTCATGGGATGAATAGGTCGGGATTGGGAAATAAAATAAATGATTACTTCGGTAAGGATCGCTAATCCCAACTAGTTTTGATAAACCCTAATTTGGTTTGAATTGATATTCAAAAGAAGATTAAAGAATAAATTTAAAGAATTTATCTTTGATAAAATTAATGGGAACCTTTCCCAAAGTATAAGAATATTTGAATAAAGGAATATTCTAGATTGGAATAAGGCGTATGTTGTGTTTTTATAGCACTTGTTTAATATATGCGAGTTATTCGGAAAGACCGGGTCTATCCCATTCTGAATAACTGATTCGACGATATGTCGAGGATGAAGACGGTGGTGGAAGACCGGAGGTCTTCACATCGTTTGGATGATTATTGATGTCTTGATTGAGCTGTACACCCAAGACAAGGTAATAAGTGGTGATCGTCCAGACGTACTTGGAAATCGACCAGATATGCGAGGACCTCTCCCCTGTATTGGACATATGGGGGAGGAATAAGGTGCCTCCGGTTTCGTTCAGACCTAGAATGAACTTGTAAATGGATGTGTGTCTGACATCGGATATCATTCTGTGTGATTGATAGACATTGGTTGCATAGCGTGAATTACTTGTGTGGCATGCTGAGATGCAAACGATCAAGGCTTCTGTTGAAAAGCAGAGTCTTGTGGTTGATGATCAAAGCACGACTTTAATACAACGTAGTTTTGTGTAGCGTTAATTCGTGATCCTCACTCCGCGGTGTGAACCGGAAACGTGAGAGGACATCAGGGAGGACATGTGTTTCCTTCTAGCTAGGAGTGGTGTCAGCGTTTTACTAGCCCTGACATTTTACTTATGTGGATGATGGATTGTGAGGCAGCTCTGTTATATCGGTCGATCCGGGGCCGATGGAGTCATTTGGCTCATTTACGCCCATAGGGCGGGGAAACGTATTGTTCAAGGTTTTTTAATCCACATTGCACTTTGATGGGCCATTCTTGATGATCCAAGGTGCAGTTGCGGCTGTATCCTGAGGGGCGGGCTAGAGCATCTCGAATTCGGTAAGGACGATCCCTTGCCTTGGTTCACAGATGAAAATCCAACTTCCAATACGTGACTTTGCGGTTTTGATTGTAGAGCCTAGTATGGCGACATAGTAGTATGAGGCACTTATTCCGTCTATGATTGATACTTACGATTGAAATTGTTTGGCATTATACACTTATAGTAATAATAAAAGCTGAAATTTCACGTACCAAACATTTTTGGCTATTATAAGGTAAAAACTCTATCCTCCGGCTTGCGTTGCATTGTGTGATGGGACCTGAGTCTTATAATAACTTCATTGTTCTTTATTTAGCATTGCGCTGTTTGTTTTATGCACTGGTATTCTTGGGAGGAAACCCATTCCGTGGTATACGGCGTGGTCCCTTGATTTACCTAACTTTAAAATCAAAATAATAACTGTTTTTGTTCTCACACCGGTCACATGACTGACCTGGAGTTTATTGTTTTAACCTAAACTCTGGGTGCCCCTATTTTCCACGGGCAGCTAGTAGTTTTGGTTTTGCAGATTTATTTTCATAGGATCCTGGTTTACAGTTGGAGTGATATTTGGAAAGCTCTGTATCCATTTATCTCTTTCAGTTGTGTTTTGAATTGCTTTTCCGCTGCTATGTATTTAAATGTAATTTAAATCTCTGATGTATACTAAATGTGTATTATTTATCCATACTCCGTTATATTCTTGTATTCTGATGGAATTGTTGTAATAAGCAATGAAATGTTCTTCTGTTTGTGTTCTGATTCGTCTTGTCCTCAGTACAATCCGTGATTCCCCGTAAGGGGGATTTCGAGTCATTATAGGAGCCAGTGAAAATTGTTGGCAAAGAGACCCGAGTTCTGAGGAACAAGAGGATCCACTTAGTCAAAGTGCACTGCAGCAGGGATCCTATAGACTGTACATGGGAGACTGAGGATACCATCAAAGAGGCTTAACCCAAGTGCAGAGTGGGGATCTTCGAGAAACTCTTGTGTTGAGGTACATTTCCCATATTTTGCATTTTCCGTTTTGTTTCCTACTTTACAATTGTTTCTTTTCGGGGACGAAAATCTTTTAAGTTGGGGAGATTGTAACAACCCAGAAAATTAGAACCAATTTAAAAAATTTATTCTAAGAAATTTTGGTTAGAAAATGTGCCAGAATTTAAAAATTCCATTTTTTAAATAATATTAAAGCTATTAAAAATAGTCATTTTACAAATGACCTCCATTTTTGACGAAACCATTTATGTCGGATCTGGAATGTCAAATTATTGCTAAGTTTAATTTTCCATAATTTTTGGAATTAGTATGTGAGTGTAGTAAATTAAACTGCATTCGATAATTTATGTTGAATTTAATCGACCGTTAAAAAGGACAATTTTCAAATAGTCTCCAAATTCGACGAAATTAATTTTGTTTGGACCATATCGTCAAAAGATAGCTAGATTTATTTTTCGGGAATTTTTGGAGTCCGTATGTGGCCTCGGTAAATTTAAATGTACGATCGAATTAAATAAATAAATGATTTATATTTTAAATTGACGAAAACAGACTGAAAACGATCGATTGGGATGATGGAACCTAGCCCATTGTGTCCGTAACGGGGGAAATTAGGTGGGAACAACTTTCATTAGGCTAAAATTGGAGCTGTTAAGGATTAATGGGCTAAAACTAATAATTAGGAGAATTTAATATTATTTTATTATAAATATCTAATTCCAAAACCCTAATACACTATTCACAGCCGCCGCCCCCATTTCAATGGCCAGAAACATTCTCTTCTTCCTCCACTAATTCCTTTCAATCCATACTATAAAACTTCCTTCTTCTTTAGAGATTATTGTAGAGAATTTCACGAGCTTCAAATTCATAAGGAGTTGATCAAAAACCGTGGAGTTCGCAACGAACCAGAGCCCCAAACCCAGCGGGTTTGCACCGCCGCCGCCTCGCCTAGGTGCCATCGCACTTGTCTCCGTGGGTCCCCCTGTGTGCGCCTCTTGCTCCTTTTCGACGCTGTGGCGTTGGATCGTCGATATACTGAGAGATTAAATCGATAACCTTAGACCTAGATCCGAACTAAATAAAAGAAGTTGCGACCTTAATACTGATTGGTGAAGAAGAGGGTATATTCCTTTTTTATTATTTAATTAATTTATTTTAAAATGTTATCTATCTAAATAAATTCAGAACTAATGCATACGAACTCGGAATTGAATAATTTCAGAAGCGTTGCGATCGTGAGTCCGAGATCTATATTTCTGGACTGATTAGAACAAATTCGGAGCAGATCAGATATTGGACAAAAACTCAAATCTGAATTATTCAGAATTAAAAGCACTATTAGAAATTCTACTTTTATATATATAATTAAAATTACTTAATCATGATTGTGGTATTATCCATACGCTGTTAAGTTCTATTTGTATGATACGTGATTTGATTTAGAATTGATGTTGTTATGTAGATCCATTGATTTGATGATGTTTGTGTTGAAAACAAAAATACCAATTTTTGCTGAAAAAAAAAGAGTTGGATTAAAATTGCTATTTTGACAAATTAGTATAATTGGATTAAAATTGTCATTTTGACAAATTAGTATAATTGGATTAAAATTGTCATTGTGACAAATTAGTATAATTGGATAAAATTTGTCATTTTTTTCAAATTAGAATTGTTGGATCAAAACAATCGTTTTTGTCAAAAGATAATTATTGGATTAAAATTATCAATTTTGTCAAAATACAATTGTTGAATTAATTTTGTCAAATTAGAATAGTTGAATCAAAAATTAACATTTTTGTTAATTAGAATTGAGTTAAAAAAAATTAACATTTTTGTTAATTAGAATTGAGTTAAACAAAAACCATCATTTTTGTTAATTAGAATAGTTGAATCAAAAATTAACATTTTTGTCAAATTAGAATAATGGAATTAAAATTATCATTTTTGTCAAAATATAATTATTGGATCATAATTGACATTTTAGACAAAATATAATCGTTGAATTAAATTTGTCATTTTTATCAAAACAAATAGTTGAAATAAAAAAAGACATTTTTGTTGTAACAAAATAGTTGAAAATAAAAAGGACATTTTGTTGTAACAAAATAGTTGAAATAAAAAGGACATTTTGTTGTAAGAAAATAGTGAAACAATAATTATCATTTTTACAGTTGAATCGAAGTATACATTTTTGTCAAAATAGTTTAATTGAACAATATATACATTTTTGTCAAAACATAATGGTTGAAGAAAAATATACACTTTTGTCAAGACATATTAGTTGAAACAAAATTTACACTTTTGTCAAAACATATTAGTTGAAACAAAATATACACTTTTGTCAAAACATATTAGTTGAAACAAAATATACATTTTTGTCAAAATATAATTGTTGAACAAAAATATACATTTTTGTCAAATTAGAATAGTTGAATAAAAATGAACATTTTGTCAAATTAGAATAGTTGAAAAAAAATGAACATTTTGTCAAAATAGATTAGTTGAAAACGAAAATGAACATTTTTGTCAAAATAGATTAGTTGTAACAAAATATACATTTTTGTCAAAATATAATAGTTAAAACAAAAATTCACATTTTGTCAAAATATGATGGTTGAAAGCAAAATAATTACATTTTTGTTAATTAGATAAGAGTTAAAACAAAAATTATATTTTTGTTAATTAGATAAGAGTTAAAACAAAAGTTACATTCTTGTTAATTAGGTAAGAGTTAAAACAAAAGTTACATTTTTGTTAACCAGATTTGAGTTAAAACAAAAACTACATTTTTGTTAAATAGATTTTTGTTGAAACAAAAATAACATTTTTATTAAGGAGATTTGAGTTAAAACAAAATAACATTTTTGTAAAATAGATTACTTTTGTGCATTTTGTTAAAATGGAATTTTAGGCAAAATGAAATTATCACTTTTGTGCATTTTGTTAAAATGGAATTTTAGACAAAATGAAATTTTCGCTTTTGTTCATTTTGTAAAAATGGAATTTTAGACAAAATGAAATTATCACTTTTGTTCATTTTGTTAAACTGGAATTTTAGATAAAATGAAATTATCACTTTTGAGCACTTTGTTAAAATGGAATTTTAGACAAAATGAAATTACCACTTTTATGCATTTTGTTAAAATGGAATTTTAGACAAATGAAATTTTCACTTTAATGCATTTTGTTAAAATGGAACTTTAGACAAAATGAATGAATCACTTTTTAATCATTTTGTTGAAATATAATTGTCAACAAAAATGAATGTATCGCTTTTTATGCATTTGTTGAAATTGAATTTGTATGTTAATTAAAAAATCATTTTTATTGTCACGACATACATTAGAATTTGTATGTTGATTAAAAAATAATTTTTGTTGTCACAACATACATTAGGATTTGTATGTTAATTAACGAATCATTTTTATTGTCACGACATACACTATAATTTGTATGTTAAGTAAAGAATCATTTTTATTGTCACAACATACATTAGAATTTGTATGTTAAGTAAAGAATCATTTTTATTGTCACAACATACATTAGGATTTGTATGTTAATTAAAGAATCATTTTTATTGCCACAACATACATTAGAATTTCTATGTAAATTAAAGAATCATTTTTATTGTCACAACATATATTAGAATTTGTATGTAAGTTAAAGAATTATTTTTATTGTCAAAACATACATTGAAACTATATACAAATAAAATATTTCTTTTTTATTTGTTAAAGTTAAAAATAGAAATACAAAAAAAATTATCTTTTTATTTGTTATTAGCAAAAATGTCATGTAAATAAAATACATTTTATTTGACATTATAAACATGTAGAAATGGTTATGCAAATTAAAACATTCTTTTATTTGGCGTGTTAAACACGTTAGTGCAATCGTCAAATGGATTATTTTTATATATAATTTTATATATAAATATAAATTAAAATTAAATGAATCGCGCACAGTAGTTCGCGTTTCAGAATCGTAACTTTAAATGATTATACCGAAAAATCCGATCATCGGATTTTTCCAAAACTGGAACCGTTAGGACTGCTTTGGGAAGATCTTTCCAGCGGTATAAACTTTGTTAAAATTCAATGGTTAGATTTCGAGAAATTTGCAAATCAAATTTGGGTAAAAACAGCGCTAGGGCCACCTATTGACCCGAAGCGTCGTTAAATTAAATTGGGCTATTCTTATATAAATAAAAATATCGATAAATCGTTATAAAATAATATTAACGATACGAAACGGTTTAAATTATATATATGCGAGAATTATTTGAAAAGACTGAGTTCAATCTAATTTCAAATAATTATACGACGATTTAAATCGAAGATATTGAAGACGGTGATTGAAGACCGACGATCTTCACATCGAATGGATGATTACTGATGCCCGACATTGGGTAGCTCCAGTAAAGGGTTAAGTGGAAGTTGTTCGGACGTACTTGTTCAATGTCCGGATAAGCGAGCATCTCTCTTCCATATTGGACATACGGGACGAGGAATAAGGTGTCTCCTGTTTAGTTCAAACCTAGAACGGACTTACAAATGGATGTGTGTCTGACGTTGAATTTCATTCTATGTGAATTGATTTCTATTTAATATATATTTGTTTGGTGGTAGAGAATTTATTCTCTTACTTTACACCCTTCTCTGAGACGCATGAGCTCAGAGGTTATATATTGATAGTTATTGACCGCATGACATGAATTGTCAATGTGGCATGCCATGATGCAAATGATCGAGGCTTTTGTTGAAAAGCAGAGCCTTGTTGTTGTTAATCAAAGGACGGCCTGTTTAGGTGTAGCTTTGTGTAGAGCGTTACTTCACAAGCCTCACACCCCGGTAAGAGTCAGAAACAGGACAAGGGAACGCAAGGAGTGCACACGTTTCTTTCTAGCTAGAAGTGGTATCAGGGTTTTGCAAGCCTTGACATTTTACTTATGTGGATGATTGATTACGAGGCCTCTGTTATATTGGTCGATAGTGACCAATTTATAGGTTCAATAGGACCAGGAAGCGTGTGTTCAGGAATTACCAATCAACTAAAGTATTTATGGACCGGCCCTGCAGGATCCAAGGATTCGCCAGCGTCTAAATCCTGAGACATTTGCTAGAGTGTCTCGAATCGGTAAGGAGATCATCCCTAGCCATGACTCATGGTTTTGATTGTAATCCTATATATGGCGACATAGTATATGGCTGCTATGCCGTCTAGGATTGATACATTTACTTTGAAGTATTTTAAAACTGATTAGACACTAATAATAATATTAAAATATTATTTTCTACGTATCAAGCATGTTTGATCATTATAAGGTAAAACTCTATCCTCCGGTTTGCGTTGCATTACGTGATGGGACTTGAGTCTTATAATGATTTCATTTTTCTAAAAAGCATTGCGTTGTTTTGAATAAAAATTTATTTAATTTATGCACTGGCAATCCAATGGAGTAAACCCGTTCCGCGTTAGCGGCGTGGTCCTGTGATTAGCCATATTGTTAGATAAGTTAGAAAAGATTTCTCATACCAGTCTCATAACTGACTCGTAGTTTGTTTCATTTTGCAAACTCGGGTGCCCTCTTTTTCACACAGGCAACCAAGTGACAGGTTCAGGTTATTTTGGACATATGCTAGATTGGAGTATGCTTATGGAAGGAAGACGAAGAACATTTTTATCTTTTATTTCTACTTTGAGACATTTAGACATCCTTTATCTATGATGTACTTGATGGAGTTTTAGACGTATTTGTATTTGCTGAGACTTTCTATATGATGTTCTGATGTTGTGATGTTGATGACATTTCTATTTCCGCTGCAATTATTTATGTGTTATGCTGTTATCTGAGATCTGTTGTTGTTGTAAATATGTTATATTCCTATGATTATCCTTGCTTTCGTTCTACGGAAGTTTGAGGTCATCACATTCTATTTAAATTTCAAATCCTGCACATTAATATTTACGCACAACTTGTTTTATTAATATCTTTAGCACATGGACTCCGTTTTCAGTAAATAAAACATGAAAACGAATCAGAATCTCATTACGAATGCAACTACGATACTTTCGTGGCTTATTATTGATTATTATTGTTAAATTACCTCATGTATATTTTAGGTTTATTTTATGGGGTGTTACAAAATAATATTACAATTTAAAATCTTAAATTTATACTTTTAAAACATATATTGACTTATATATTAAAATTTTATGACATATAATTTTATTTCAAAAAACTAAATGTAAAGCTTTTTTAAGCAATATAAAATATAGTTTTAAATAAAGTTCTAAATTCAGATTTTCAAAATACTTTATTCAATCAGAATATATTTATAAATTCACAAAGTATTTTTTTAAAAGTAGACCAGCAGTGTCCATATATAATTTTCTACTTAGGCCAAGCAATACATATATATATTATTTCAATCTATTGAGGGTATTTATCATTTCAATCTGAATCCCAATAAATTCTGTTTAAATTCCTAAATCTATACAATGATCTGGGTACATGTCATTTCAATCTATAATGGTTTTATATATCTACAGTAGACCTGCATTATAAGAACAAATAAATATGACATTTCAAATGAACCATCCATATCAGCGTAGATCATCACAATCAATTTCATGTCATATATGCCACAAGTGTGCATGTCATATGTGCACAAACAAATAATCGGGTTTTCTAAAGGAATCCTAACATTTCACACGTCATTTCAAATGATATTAATTTACATATTGAAATGTTAATCGTGAGTGAGGATTCTCATCTTATGTGGCAAAATAGAAATAGATGACATAGGTTAAACCGGACACGGAAGCTAATGTTGGAGAATGGAGTTTTGATGACAACAACCTTATTTCAATATTAATTGATTATAAAATATATACTAATATCTATCTAGAATATATACATATACGCAGGATTTGTATATAGGAATTAATACTGAAGACTGTACAATTTTAGAGATTCAGAATTTAGAAAAGATTCAAGACTCATGAGTAATCAAGAAATCAAGAGTTCAAGATTAATATAGTAATAGAGTCTAGTTTATGTAACTCTGAATAGCGCTCCATCTTCAAATTCAAATTCTGATTTTCAAAGTTCAAACCTATTTTCAAATTCTATTTTCAAATTCTGTTCTAATTAAGTTTTTCTTCTTACTTTGATTTTAAACTTGAGATTTTAAAGATTATAAGTTTTTATATATTTATATAGTTATATACTTTTATATTAATATAGTTTTAAACTTTATAATTTTATAAATATGTTTATACAATTCATATTTATGATTTCATATGATTTTATACTTTATAATACTTATTTATATCACTATGTTTTAATTCAAGAATTTCCAAAATTATATACATTAAAACACTTGAAAAATACTCAAATTTCAAATTTTGAATAACATATGTCAACATACATATGTTGGCATGTCGACATATAACTGTCATTTTCTCAATTTTGAAAGGAAGTGACTTTTCATTATTTGTAACGTCCCAGAAGCGTTGCAACCTTTCAAATCTTATAAATAGGGGTTTATTTCGAATTTTTTTATTCATTCTTCTTCTCTATCTTCATCCCTTTTCATCCCTCTGTTATTATTTCATATTTTTATGATTTCTACACTTTTACTCTGTCGATTTCTATTCTAAATACATAAACCTTCTTCTCTTCTCACTCTCTACTCATTACTCTCTAAATTGAAGTGCTATTGAAGAGTTATAGGAATGTTGTAATCGTTTAGGAGGCATTTGGTAAAAGGTGTGTTCCTTGTAGCCTTAAAATCAAGGAAAGGGAGTGGTGTTAACCTTGTAGCCGTGAAATCAGGGGAATTATACTTAATCAAGGGAGTTTGGAAACAGTGGTAACCTTGTAGCCGTGAAATCAAGGGGATTGTTCTTGGATATTAATATAGTGTTAAAACCCTATGCAATCTAGTGTTCCACGGGACTGAAAATAGGAGTAATCTAAACCAGTATAAAATCCGGTGTGTTCTTTCCTTTTCTGCATTTTATTTTTGTTTATTTTTGTGTTTGTGTTTGATTCTATGTCTGTGATCATCTCTGCGGTGTGTAATTCATATAGTAGACCATATAAGTTTTAGATTTTCTTAAATTCCTTGAAAACACTATTCAACCGCCTCTATTGTTATTCTTGCATTAAGATCCGCATTTCGTGTTCCCTAACAATTGGTATCGGAGCGAGGCTTTTCAAAAAGTTCATATTCTGATTTTGAAAATATTAAATGGCATATTTTGAAATAATTGTTAACACGAGTGTCAATTCATGCATTGCATCAATGTTGAAATAGTTTGCATACATTTGTGTTGAAAATTTAAGTGATCTACTGAAATGTTGTCCAATACAGGAAAAGATGTGTTATATGGCTATTGGAAATTCAAAATTTGAAAAGATGGGACAAGTGGCTGTTGAAAATTTAAATTCAGAAATGGTGTGTTATATGGCTGTTGAGAATTCAAATTCTACTGAACAAATGGTGGAAATCAAAAAGGACAAATGGATGCTGGATAGTGGTTGTTCGAGACATATGACGAGAAATCCGGATTTACTAAATAATTTGGTATATGAAGATGGTGGAATGGTCAACTTTGGTGATAACCCTAAAGGATATATTATTGGCATCGTCCTACTATTTCTGATTTTTTATTAGTTAGGAATCTAAAACACAGCCTACTATGTATAAGTCAACTTTGTTATAAGGGTTATAAATTAAACTTTGAGAAAGATAAATGTTTTTATAGAAGATAGGAATTCAAAAGTAATATTCGAAGGAGATAGAAAGAAAAATATCTATGTATTGAGTATGAAAGTCTCTAACAATAGTCTTTGTCATATGGCCAATAAAAGTGACCCTTGGATTTGGCATAAGAGATTCGGTCATATAAATTTCAAACACATCTCTAAATTTTCTAAATTAGATTCGATTAGTGGATTACCCAAAATGAATTTTAAGGTTAATAATCTATGTGACGCTTGTCGGTTTGGAAAATTAAAAAGAAGTTCATTTAAATCAAAAGAGGAAATAACAACCTCGAAACCATTAAAATTAATTCACATGGATTTATTTTGTCCATCTCAAACCCAATCAATAAATCACAATAAATATGTTTACGTAATAGTCGATGATTTTTCTAGATTTACATGGACTTTGTTTCTTAAAAATAAAAGTGATGCTTTTGATCAATTAAAAACTTTTGCTAAAAGAATTCAAAACTAATTATCATTAAAAATCAAAACAATACCTAGTGACCATGGTGGAGAATTCAAAGACGAAAATTTTGAAAATTTTTGCAATAAAAAGGAAATTACCCATATTTTTTCGGTCCCTAGAGCCCCCCAACAAAATGGAGTAGTTGAACGTAAAAATAGAACGATAAAAGAGTGTGCGAGAACTATGTTATCTGATAGTAATTTACCAACAAAATTTTGGGCTAAGGCAGTTGCTACAGCTTGTTATATTTTAAATATAATTTCAATCGGACCCTTAACTCATAAAACACCATATGAACTTTTGTATAATAAGAAACCAAAAGTATCATATTTTAAAATATTTGGAAGTGAATGATTTATACTTAATACTAAAGAAAATTTAGATTAATTTGACTCCAAATCCAATAAAGGAATATTTATTGGATATTCAGGGAGAAGTAAGGCATATAAAGTTTTTAATTCAAGAACCAATACTATAGAACAAGCCTTAAATGTATCCTTTGACAAAAATTATAAAAATACAACACAACTCAACGAAAATGAATGTGAAAATGAAGTTAATGAAACAAATAAAGATAGTCAACCAAATAAATGAGTTAGATTACTAAGAGATCACCCTGTAGAAAATATCTAAGTAGATATTGAATCCGTTGTTAGGACTCACAATCAATTTAATAATATGAGTAATTCTGCATTCATTTCAACTATTGAGCCTAAGAATCCAAAGGAAGCATCTTCCAATGATTCATGGATCCTTGCCATGCAAGAAGAACTGAATCAATTCACTAGGAATGATGTATAGGAACTTGTTCCTAGACCAGGGGATAAGACTATAATTGGAACTAAATGGGTTTATAAAAAATAAAATGAATGAACACGGTGTGGTCGTAAGAAATAAGGAATGATTAGTAGCGCAAGGTTATACTCAAGAAGAAGGAATAAATTACGATGAAATGTTTGCTCCCATAGCCAGATTAGAAGCAATTAGGATATTACTAGCCTTTGCAAACTATAATAATTTCAAATTATATCAAATGGATGTTAAAAGTGCTTTTCCAAACGGATTTGTTAAAGAAGACACATATGGAGCTACCACCTCTTTTTGAAGACGAAAAATTACCAAATCACATATATAAGTTAAAGAAAGCGTTATATGGATTAAAACAGGCTCCTAGGGCTTGGTATGTTAGATTAAAAGTTACTTATTACAATCCAGTTTTGAAATAGGAAAACTAGATAACACCTTGTTTATTAAAAGAAATATTAAGGATATACAATAAGTGCAAATATATTGTCGATGATATAATTTTCAGATCGACAAATAATACGATGAATAAAGAATTTTTACATATTATGACCCAAGAATTTGAGATGAGTCATATGGGAGAACAAACATTCTTCTTAGGTTTACAAATTTGTCAATTAAAAAATGTAATATTTATTAATCAAGAAAAATATGCAAAAGATTTAATTAATAAATATAATTTAACAATAACTAATGGAAGACTGTAACAACCCGAATTTTAATAACGTGTTAAGACAAGAATCGAGGCAGAATTAAATTTTAAAGTAAGAATCAAGAGAAACAGGTTGCGCCGTTGCGTTCGTCTCGGAATTCTGGTTGGAAACGAGTCCGAAATTTCGTAAATCGGAGTCCGTATGACCGAGATATGGCCTCTAGAAGTTTCACGAAAAATCAGAAAACGAAAACAGATTTTCAAATTTCGAATTTAGCCCCAAACAAACTGGATGGGAAAATTTTCCGCCCAGCCCTAGGTCGACTGGGGAGTCGACCCCCCAGGGACCAGGTCGACTGGGCAGTCGACCTGGGTGTCGACCTGGGGGTCGACTTCCCTGGTCGGACCAGGTTGGCCTGGTGCACCTGCTTGCTCCTTTGGGTCTGTTCTGTTGGCCTGTGACGAGATTGGATGGTTCAGATCTAAACTAGGGTTAATCTAAGGGCCTAAACTAGTCCTAACTTCTATAAAAACACCCTAAGACATAGCCTAATTCACTAAAAACCATCCTAACAACAAAGTGCTGCCCAAATGTCTCTTGATCATGGCCTCCATCTTCAACTTCAAAGGCTTAAGCATGCAAACTTGATTCAAGTAAAAGGAGCAAGCTTTCTACAACAAATCAAGGAAGTAGAGCATCATCTCAACACCGTTCTACGACAAATTTTTGCTCATAAATCTCTAGCCACGCTTTGTAAGTTCTGGCTACTTTTAGATCTAAACGGTAGTTCTAATGTTGACATGGAATAAAATGAGATGGAACCTAAGTATGTTAGTCTATGTGAATCTAGTCTTGCCCCTCTCTTAAACCTATGACTTTGGGCTATTTCTTAGTGATTAAATCATGCCACTCATGTTGTGTTTGACTTAGTTTATCATGAAAGATTTAATCTTTACATGTGGAATGTTGGCATGGACCCTTAGAACAATTTGACTTGTGGAACATTCTTATGAACTTGACTTGGGGCTTATGCATGTAAAAGAACCTAAACCCCTCATGACCATTTACATGCCTATGATGATGAACCTAGTGTTATGCCATTATACATGTTTGAGGCCAATCCCTTTATGCTATCATACATGTTTGAGGCCAATCCCTTTATGCTATCATACATGTTTGGTGCCAATATGTTGTCATATTATTCCTACTATGTTGACTCACTTTCAATTGCGTTGGAAATACGCCTTGGGTAGTTTAGGCAAACTTGAGATGGGCTATGAAACTTAACATGAATTAAGTAATGGGACAATGGGCATAAGTGGAAAACGTGGACTTTGTCGTAGCCTAAATTTGACATGAACATGACAAGTAGGAAAACATGAAAGTGGCCAACTCGAGGTTGGGTTGAGTTTGTAGCATAACTCTGCCCGGAACCGCCCGGCAAATCCAGTAGCTACAGACAATAAGACCCAATGTGAGAAGTTGGTCATATCGCGCTCAAAACCCGAGGTTAGACTAGGTTGTGGTGTAAAGCTGCCCGGACCCGCCCGGTGTAACCAGTAACCACAATAAAGTCTAATGTGAGAGGTTGGGGTGCATTAATTTACCTAATGCCACATGATAAGGTTAAGTTAGTTTGACTAATGGAACTTAACCGATATGACATGAATGGGTAGGTTAAGTAAGACCGGATTTGATTACTTAAAGACACTGAACCATATAACACGATTAGTGGATGGGTTAGTTTAACCTAAATGGGTTGATAACACCCGACTAGGATAACGCGATGTGTGGTAGGGTTAAGTAAACCCACAAGAATGATACTTAACCATTATAAATACGACTAGTGGATGGGGTCAAGTTAACCTACACTTAACCAATCCGACTCGATAATTTGATGGGGTTAAGTTAACCTATACTTAACCAATCCGACTCGATAATTTAATGGGGTTAAGTTAACCTACACTTAACCAATTTTACTCGATGATTTGGTGAGGTTAAGACAACCTATACTTAACCAATCTGACGCGGTAGCTTGATGAGGTTAAGATAACCTATACTTAACCAATCTGACATGGTAATTTGATAGGGTTAAGTTAACCTATACATAACCAATCTGACACGATAATCTAGGGTTAGGACATGAACTTCTTGACATACTTAACCAACTTGATACATGGTTTGTAGGGATAAGTCTTGAACTTGAATACTTAGCCAATTTTGACATGATTCGTAGGTGGGGTAAGTCATGAACTCGAATGACAACACTTAACCCATTAGACAAAACCCTAGTTCAGGGGAATAAGTGGAAAGTCGTAGTTAATAAGGATAACGGGAAGGGAAACTAAGTGATAAACCTTAGTTAAGGATAACTAAGTAATAATTCTTAGTCAAGAGAATTGGACCAGTTCACAAATAGATGAGTGACCTGATACGGTAGGTCATCGTTTAAACAAACACACGAGGAGGAGCGAAAGTTTATCTGACTTAAATAAAGGCTCCAGCTAACTGGTTGACAAAGAGGTAGCTTCGGGGACGTGAGGGTACTCTTGGTATCCCTCTGTGAGGTTGCAGATGATCCGCCTGGGCTCACAGAGGTTAAGGTCTGCGGTAGAAGAACCAAGAGTATGCCTTGGTTGCAGTGCGAGCAACCTAAAGACTGGGGTGGATTAGCGTGGAGTCGGCAATACTTAGTTTAGCCCTATGATAGCATGTTGTCGAGTACCTACCATCTTTAGTCAATCGTGTACGTATGCGGAAAGGCAGAGAACTACCAACAGACCATACACTTGCTATCTAGTTATGGGTGAGGTTGGCCAATAGCAAAGTGGGGCATGGATGGCCGGACTATAGTTCTCGTGCATGATTTTCTTGGATTGCCTTTCAGTAGTTGAGGGAGGGGTCACGTGGGACCATAACCACCGGTAGAAAAACAGACCTTGATATCTGCATCGGCAGATAACCTAAAGCTCCCGACCGAGTCCTGTATTTCTTGATTAGCCCTGTCACGGGACTTGGATGGCACATTGAGATACATGTGCATCTAGACATGGAAAAATGATTCACGATACATACGAGGGAAAAAGGGCGTGGTTGACGGGTAGCGTAATCCCTAGCGGTCCTAGGTGGCTTAGACCCAAACCGAGTTACGAAAACGTTTAGTAGGTAGCGTAATCCCTAGCGGTCCTAGGTGGCTTAGACCCAAATCGAGCTACGAAAACGTTTAGTAGGTAGCGTAATCCCTAATGGTCCTAGGTGGCATAAATCCTAGCCGAACATTCGAGAATTCATGGAAAGAAAACATAGCTAGATCAAGGGTGACAGTCCAAACGATTTCAAGGATAATGGAACTACATTGAAGTAGTATTAGAACTACATGAGGAAGCCCGTAGGATTTACGGCAAAGGACTAAACATATACATGGAAAGAAACATACGAGTTGGGAAAACCTACATTAGGTTGACATGGACCATTTCATGACATTGGCCAAGGGACATTTTGTAGCTAACACATGACACGGGTTGGGATACTAGTACGGAAGGTGCAGCGCAAATATACTTGATAGAGCCTTGGGGTGTTATACTCGATAGAACCTTGGGGTGTTATACTCGATAGAACCTTGGTATGTTATACTCGATAGAACCTTGGGATCTTATACTTGATTCATAGTGACCGTAGTTTATCTTGATAACGTAGTTCATCTTGTTACCTTGGTTTAGCTTGTCTATCTTGTCATCATCCTTATGTTTACTTTCAGTTTATGCATGTCATGTTACCTTTACCTGTTTTTATGCTGGAAGTAGATAGGACTTACCAGTCTTTATGACTGACCCCGTTTCTTTTGCCTCTTTGTCTTCCATTCCCCCCCCCCCCCCCCCCGAGGTTTTCAGGGAGGAAATACTGTTATTTAGCTTGGACTTCTTCTGCTTCAAGGTCATCATGTATGGCTTGGATTTTTCTTGGTTATGGCTGCTTTACTCTTTTACTTGGGGAATGTTTTATGACTGTGGTTCTATGCTTCTTTAACTATTGCAAGACAGGTTTTCAATGTAATGTCTTTTAAAGGCATTTTGATGTAAAAGGCATTAGACCTTATAATTTTATGAGGTAATGAAATTTGGTTTTTCTTCCGCTGTTTTATATGTTCTGTCTTGTAATATTTCTGTGCATGTTTACCTAGACAACGCCCCTCCAAAGCTAGTGCATTCTCTTATGAGTGATCCTGGCGGAGGTGGGGTGTTACATTTGGTATTAGAGCAGAAGGTTACTGTAACGACCCAGAGTTTTGAACGTTTATTTTAAATATTTAGTATGGTTTTAAATATTGATTTGGAATAATAAATGGATTTTTATTTTAATTTATCAATTTAATAATCGATATACGGTTTATTAGTGAACATATTGAATTATCGAAAATGGAAACAATAAAAAAATTGAACTTAAAAGTTAAATAAAAAAATAAAAAAAAAACTGATTCGAAATGAATTCAGTCGATTAATTTAAATTTTATAGTCGGATCCGTTAAATTCAAAATAGCAGTATAATTTATAGATGTCGGACGTTAAGTAAAAGTAGCAGTTCGGGATTGTAAATAAGGGACCGTAAGACATTTTTAGCTGAAAGAAATCAAATCAAGGAAAAACAAAAGTCAAATCAATTAATTAATGTATGTACTTATCCAAACCAGCCGACCTAAAACATCTACATCGCAGTAATTTCCTTCTTCGAGCTAATGAATTTGCTCCCCATCTTCAATATCGGGGAAACAAAGATTCAATGGCGTGTACGTCTGTCTCCTGTACACACCTATAAATCGAGTTGGGCCTTCTGAAACTTATTTCATTCTCTTCCCTTTCATTTTCTATCGTCCCTCTGTTCTAACCAAAATCGAATCCACCAAAAAAGCAAAAAGGGAATTTCGATTTAAAAATCCACTTCACCAATTCAAGGATGCTGCTCTTCGAAACCAAGTCCACCCCTTCTCCAATTATTCGAAGCATCAAATATTATCAGAAGACGCAACTTCAAACTGCGTGATTCTCCCGAAGCTCGACTTCATTTTGAGGCGCTCGCAAATGTACAAGAGGGAGTTAGGGTGATTGTTGTGGACTCAAAGTCTTGCTGAAGGTTTCGAGCTATTGCTCGGTGGTTGTTATAGCGGAGAAGGGGTTGCGATGCACTTAGAAGGGGACCCGCCATTCGAATAAAAGGAGATCGGAATGGAGTTATGTGGGAAAGGGGAAAGTCACGATCTGGTCACAAAGTCCCTGAAGCTCAAAATCAGCACTCGCGATTAACAGAAGGAAAGGGGCGTTGCAACTTTTAGGAGGCCGATGTTGGTTAGGTACTTCTGGAGTATGCGACGGGATGAAGTTTGATCTTTCGGTTGACAAACATTGAGTATAGATGATAGGAAAAAGGGGGATGGTATAATTTGTCAGTGAGATGTTTGTTGAAATGCCAAAGTAAGGATGGTGCAGTTTTTCGGAGGTAGTCTGCAGCATATGTTGGGGTTGTTTGCGATGGATCGATATGTGTTGATCTGGCTTTGTCGACTAGTCGAGTAATTTCAATAGCAACAAGGTATACGTTTTTACCTAGTTTATTTATGTTCCTTAAGTTTAAATATACCGTTAAATAAATTATATAGAAAATTTATTTATTCATTTAAGTAGTAATTTAAATAAATGTTTAATCAGTAAATTAATCAAATCATCATAGGTGTAAAATATATTCATGCGAATGGATTCTTAGCTGCGATGATATGGGAAAAATTGGATATTCAGCTAACAAAAAACCTGGTGAGTAAATCTCACTCACCTTTTATTTTTATTTCGTTAAAAAAATAATTGTCTGTTGCTTGTGTGAATGTTTTTATGGTTGTTTATATATATTAGTTATTTAGGCTATATATATATATATTGGGTTGATTGATTGGTTGGATTCCCGCAGTCTCATTAGCGGATGCCCGCAGTTTCATAGCGGATGATTACCCTATACGCCCCACGCTATGATTAGTGGATGACCTTCTATACCGCGATATTCTGCCACGAAGCAGAATGGGTATTATTTATGTGCTAACGTCTGTGGATGCAGGGAAACAGGTTGGAGGAATCCAACAGGATTCCTCAAAAATATATTATCTGTTTGTTGTTTGCTGATTTCATATATTCATATATGATGTGTTAAAAATAAAATGATTGAAAATTGGGTGATTTGATTGTTTAAAATATCACTGGGCTTAAGTAATGATATTTAAAAATATCGTGAAAGGATATTTGAGATTTTAAAAGGAAAAATTCTATTTTTAAATAGAATTTGAATTTTAAATGGAATAAAAATATGAACTTGTTTGAAAAATAAAACAAGTAGTTTCTTGATAAACGAAGTTTATAAATAGTTCTTTTATAACAAAGTTATAAATGAAGTGAAAAGAATTATCACTTGATAATTCAGAAATAGAAATACAAGTGTGAAATTGAAATTCGAAATGAAATTTCAAATATAGATGTAAAAAGGAAATTTTAAATATATAACTCAAAGGAAATTTGAGTATAACATTTGAATTTTAAAAGGAGTTTAAATATTTGAATTTTAAAAGGAGATTGAATATTAGAAATTCAAATAGAGATTTCAATGTAAAATTTCAAAATAGAATTTGAAATATAGTATTTCAAAGAAGAATTCAAATGTGAAATGTGAATAGAGATTTGAATGGAATTTAAATATGAAATTTGAATTGAGATTTGAAATAGAAATTAAAGTGTTGAATTTGAACATGGGATTGAATATAGAAATTCAAGTAGAAATTTGAATATGAGATTTCAAAATAGAATTTGAAATAAACTTTGAAAGTAGGATTTCAAAGTAGGATTGGAATAGGGTTTCAAAATAGGAAATCCAAATAGTTTTGAAATGGAATTTGAATTCAAGGGAATTCAAATGAATTTGAATAATAGAAATTCAATTGGTATTGAAAATGAATTTGAATATTATAATTCAAATGGAAAGGGAAGATGAAATTTGAATATAAGAGATTCAAATTGAATTCAATAGGATTTTATCTATGGAATTTGAATATGAAATTCAAATGGATTTTAAACTATGGAATTTTGAATCTAGAATTTAAAAAGGAGTTTGAATATTTGAATTTCAATAGAATTCAAATATAGAAATTGGAAAGATAGAAGTTCAAATGGAATTTAAATATAGAGTTTGAATAAGAGAATTCAAATGAAGTCAAGTATTGAATTTGAATATGGAATTGAAATAGAAATTCAAATATTGAATTTGAATATCCACTAGAAAAGGAATTGGGATTTGAAATATAGAATTTCAAAAGTGAGATTGGAATTTGAATCAAGGAATTCAAATAGAATTAAATGGAATTGAATTCATTTTAAAGAAGTTTAAAGTATATATATATAAATATAATTAAAACGAACTCGCCGCAGCGCTGCAGTTCGTAAATTGGCGATTCGAACTTCAATCGAGTATACAGAACTCAATTGAAGTCGAAATTCTTTGAAACAAGAAACGTCAGGACCGATTTGATAATAGTTTTCTAATGAAGGAGAAAATCTGAATTTCGTCGTATAGATTTTGAGTTATGTCAAAATCAAATTTTCAGAAAAACAGCGCCAGAATCGTTTTAAAACCATAATGGTTTATTTAATATTATAAAAGGATTTTAAGCAAATAAAATCTGAAGTTCTATTTAGAAAATTTAAAATCCGAAGTTCTATTTAGAAAATTTCAGAGTTTGAGTTGTAAAATATATGCGAACTCAAGTTGTGTAAATGAATATGATTTTTGAAACAGAAACCAGATTTTGATTTATTGAATAGAATTAACTAAATTGAATAGAAATTAGTTAATGAGATTTCAAATGAATATTGGGGTTTGAATAAGTGAATTCGATTTGAAAATTTATATTCAAAATAGAAAAGGAAACTAGAATTGAAATCGAAATTTGATTTGGTTATGAACGAGTTAAATATTTTGTTCGAACATGTTATGTTCAACAAAGAAGTGAAATAGGCAAAATGGCCGATTTAAAGAATAAATGGGCGAAACTGAATTCAAACGATTAGATGGTATTGAATTGAATTGGAAACAGGTGAACAGGTGTTAGACAGGTATGGGATGAGGTATATGAAGTTTATAAATGTAATGCCCGACAAAAAGGTACATGTTTAATTCATATATGGGTTTTATGCGCCGTATCGGCAAGCCGCTTGGCTTTTCCTTTTTCTTTTTGATTGAGGAAGATACCGGGAAGCTATTTGAAATTTCCCGATGCTCCCGATACAGGGGAGGTTATGGCGAAATTTTCCGGAAATTTAAGGAGTTAGAATATTTTTAAGATATTTTGATAATTAGAAATCATTGTATCGACGTATTGAATATTCGATAGGAAAGTGAATATAGAAATCGAATATTGTAAACAAAAAGGGATAGAGATGAGTGTTTGAAATTGTTTCAATCACAAATAGAGACATTTTCTAATATATAGAAAATAAAAGAAGTTAATATTTGGAAACGTTTTCCAAATGGCATAAGAGGCCGAGATGATTATTGAAAATATTTGGTTAACAAATATTGATAGAGGGAATGGAAAAGTGATTTAATTAATGAAATATTAATTAAAGAGCCCAGTGATTTGTTTGATATGTTGGATGAACACTTGTTTTTATTCGATAGTTAAATCACAGACTATCGAAGTTTTGACCATCGTTGTCAATATGGAGAGACCGGTTGGATTATTATCCGAAGAACCACTCCGTATCGGCATAAGCGTTGCGAACCAAGTATGCTGGATATATTGAAGACGGAGTAAAATGCAAGGGCTTTTCTATTTATAGAAATAGTGCCTTCGGTTTCGTTCAATCCCAGAACGAACGTAAATGGACGAATGTCTGACAGAGTATTTCCAATGATCAAATGGGTTGGTCTGTATAAATGTATATGGTTGCAACGGATTTATCCCTTAGCATAATATCCAGAATATTTGTGCAAACTCAACTAGTGATTAACGGATCTGACAATGTGGCATTCAAAGTGATTGTGCTATCAATGAATGGTAAGTATTCGTAGCCTCAGGCCTCAACAACCGGGAAAGGACAAAAATCGGGCAGGCAGCATGGCTATGTGGGTCGCACCCATTAGGGTGTATAATCACCTATCTAGAGAAATTCCTTTTGTTTCTAAATCTATCGATTCTGCCCATTCGGGAAACGGTGGTTTGAGTCCAACCGTTGGTGATATACATTCGATACACTCAAGCGAAATGAGTGGTCGGTCATGTGTGGGTCGGGTTGCAAGACGTTCTTGTTGAACCCAGGTGTATTCGCCTCTAGAGATACATCATCGGAAGGTGGTCCCATACCTTGTCATGTTGGAAATCCAATCTCCAATAAGCGCCATGCGGTTTTTGATTATATACTATATATGTGGAGCGTGAGATGCAAGCGTTCTACTATTTGTTCATTTACTTGATGTAGACATTATTATAATATCACTGGATTTTTGTATCAAAGTGTTTTGGGTTATAGTAAGGTAAAAACCGTCCATGTTTATGTGTGGGCTGGTCTTACTATTATCTTTTCTTTCGAAAGGATTTTTAAAGTTAAACAAGTGGTTGGAGTTTACTCACACCAGTCCCATGACTGACCCAGAGTTTATTTTGTTTTGTTTTCCCTAAACTCTTGGGTGCCCAAATTTGTACGGGCAGTCAAGTAGTTCAGGTGTTTACAGATACCATTGGAGGAGCTTGGAGCAGGAGGCTTCAGCGTTAGTTACCTAGTGTTATTTTCCGCTGTATTGTAAGTGTTGAACTCTGATTCTGAATGTACATGTATACAGAAATTTTGTATTACAAAAGTATATGATATATTATATTTTATTCATTCCGCTGTGAGGTTCATGTTTTACTCTGATGTTATGTATTCTTCTTCTTCTATTCTAATATTTCTATCTTATCTATTCTCACCCTCTATCTTCTTTCTATTAATGGTTTGTATTTCTGTGTTATTTGGGCTGGACGTGTGATGTATTTAGTCAACTCAGATAGCACGGATTTGCGGGTCGTTTCAGTTGGTATCAGAGCTTAGGTTGAGCGAACACCTAGGCTTGTGTGGCATGTGCTCATTAGAGATAGGGTCAGTAGTACCCTAGAATGAGTTGAACGTATATATACGAGAGAGCGTATTTGTAAATTGATATAAAAATTGTTTTATATTGTGTTGGCTAGTCTGTTGAGTGGTTTATGGATTCTGGTCGAATCGTGGGACGCCACGAAGTCGATAGGGATTTCTAAACACTTGAACAGAAAATATGACATGATATTGTTTTTAAGTGGGTAAATGATATAATTTTACCCAAAATTTCTATTTTTGATATAGAAAGAATAATTTTCTAGAATTATTATATGGATGTATTGGATGTTGATTTTATAATCAAATGAGATTATAAATTTGGAATGGTTATTTATAACCAAATAGAATTTGTATAGGAATTAAATATACAAATGAGATAAATTAGAATTAAATTCAAACCAGAATTAAGAATTCAAAATCCTAGGAAGTTGAAAAATATTTTTCAGAGTAATTAAAATAATATAGATTTGTTTTAAAAGGATTTGAAAGAAAATCATTTTAGATGGATTTTGGAGTAATAAAGCACCGAACTCACTTCAGTCGCTGGGAAATTATTCTGATGATGATTGCAACATCATCAGTATTCATTTCCGAGTTTCTAAGTGATGAATTGCTACCTTAGAAAAAGTTTTTGATGGAAATTTGTTTGAAAAAAAAAAACAAATAGTTTGGAAATATTCAAATGTTTTGAATTTGAATTAGTTATAAAATATGTGATTTCAAAAAGGATTTGAAATGAAAACCCTGAGATTTGGATTTTGGAATTGGAATTTAACTTAAGCTAGTTAAATGGATTGAAGTGAATTAATTAACTAGAATCAATTTGAATAGGTTTAATGGAATATAGATTGAATATAAATGGATTGATCGTAGATCATTCGAATTGAATGAAGAAGACCAAAAGCTTTGGTAGAATTGAATTTGTTGAAATATGAGGAATTGAGTTTCAACATAAGTGAACTTTTGAAAAGTAATAGATTTGTACCATTTTTCCTACCTTAGCAATTTCGAGGACGAAATTATTTTAAGGGGGGAAGAATGTAACGACCCAGAGTTTTGAACGTTTATTTTAAATATTTAGTATGGTTTTAAATATTGATTTGGAATAATAAATGGATTTTTATTTTAATTTATCAATTTAATAATCGATATACGGTTTATTAGTGAACATATTGAATTATCGAAAATGGAAACAATAAAAAAATTGAACTTAAAAGTTACAAAAAAAAAAAACTGATTCGAAATGAATTCAGTCGATTAATTTAAATTTTATAGTCGGATCCGTTAAATTCAAAATAGCAGTATAATTTATAGATGTCGGACGTTAAGTAAAAGTAGCAGTTCGGGATTGTAAATAAGGGACCGTAAGACATTTTTAGCTGATAGGAATCAAATCAAGGAAAAACAAAAGTCAAATCAATTAATTAATGTATGTACTTATCCAAACCAGCCGACCTAAAACATCTACATCGCAGTAATTTCCTTCTTCGAGCTAATGAATTTGCTCCCCATCTTCAATATCGGGGAAACAAAGATTCAATGGCGTGTACGTCTGTCTCCTGTACACACCTATAAATCGAGTTGGGCCTTCTGAAACTTATTTCATTCTCTTCCCTTTCATTTTCTATCGTCCCTCTGTTCTAACCAAAATCGAATCCACCAAAAAAGCAAAAAGTGAATTTCGATTTAAAAATCCACTTCACCAATTCAAGGAAGCTGCTCTTCGAAACCAAGTCCACCCCTTCTCCAATTATTCGAAGCATCAAATATTATCAGAAGACGCAACTTCAAACTGCGTGATTCTCCCGAAGCTCGACTTCATTTTGAGGCGCTCGCAAATGTACAAGAGGGAGTTAGGGTGATTGTTGTGGACTCAAAGTCTTGCTGAAGGTTTCGAGCTGTTGCTCGGTGGTTGTTATAGCGGAGAAGGGGTTGCGATGCCCTTAGAAGGGGACCCGCCATTCGAATAAAAGGAGATCGGAATGGAGTTATGTGGGAAAGGGGAAAGTCACGATCTGGTCACAAAGTCCCTGAAGCTCAAAATCAGCACTCGCGATTAATAGAAGGAAAGGGGCGTTGCAACTTTTAGGAGGCCGATGTTGGTTAGGTACTTCTGGAGTATGCGACGGGATGAAGTTTGATCTTTCGGTTGACAAACATTGAGTATAGATGATAGGAAAAAGGGGGATGGTATAATTTGTCAGTGAGATGTTTGTTGAAATGCCAAAGTAAGGATGGTGCAGTTTTTCGGAGGTAGTCTGCAGCATATGTTGGGGTTGTTTGCGATGGATCGATATGTGTTGATCTGGCTTTGTCGACTAGTCGAGTAATTTCAATAGCAACAAGGTATACATTTTTACCTAGTTTATTTATGTTCCTTAAGTTTAAATATACCATTAAATAAATTATATAGAAAATTTATTTATTCATTTAAGTAGTAATTTAAATAAATGTTTAATCAGTAAATTAATCAAATCATCATAGGTGAAAAATATATTCATGCGAATGGATTCTTAGCTGCGATGATATGAGAAAAATTGGATATTCAGCTAACAAAAAACCTGGTGAGTAAATCTCGCTCACCTTTTATTTTTATTTCGTTAAAAAAATAATTGTCTGTTGCTTGTGTGAATGTTTTTATGGTTGTTTATATATATATTAGTTATTTAGGCTATATATATATATATATATATTGGGTTGATTGATTGGTTGGATTCCCGCAGTCTCATTAGCGGATGCCCGTAGTTTCATAGCGGATGATTACCCTATACGCCCCACGGTATGATTAGTGGATGACCTTCTATACCGCGATATTCTGCCACGAAGCAGAATGGGTATTATTTATGTGCTAACGTCTGTGGATGCAGGGAAACAGGTTGGAGGAATCCAACAGGATTCCTCAAAAATATATTATCTGTTTGTTGTTTGCTGATTTCATATATTCATATATGATGTGTTAAAAATAAAATGATTGAAAATTGGGTGATTTGATTGTTTAAAATATCACTGGGCTTAAGTAATGATATTTAAAAATATCGTGAAAGGATATTTGAGATTTTAAAAGGAAAAATTCTATTTTTAAATAGAATTTGAATTTTTAAATGGAATAAAAATATGAACTTGTTTGAAAAATAAAACAAGTAGTTTCTTGATAAACGAAGTTTATAAATAGTTCTTTTATAACAAAGTTATAAATGAAGTGAAAAGAATTATCACTTGATAATCCAGAAATAGAAATACAAGTGTGAAATTGAAATTCGAAATGAAATTTCAAATATAGATGTAAAAAGGAAATTTTAAATATATAACTCAAAGGAAATTTGAGTATAACATTTGAATTTTAAAAGGAGTTTAAATATTTGAATTTTAAAAGGAGATTGAATATTAGAAATTCAAATAGAGATTTCAATGTAAAATTTCAAAATAGAATTTGAAATATAGTATTTCAAAGAAGAATTCAAATGTGAAATGTGAATAGAGATTTGAATGGAATTTAAATATGAAATTTGAATTGAGATTTGAAATAGAAATTCAAGTGTTGAATTTGAACATGGGATTGAATATAGAAATTCAAGTAGAAATTTGAATATGAGATTTCAAAATAGAATTTGAAATAAACTTTGAAAGTAGGATTTCAAAGTAGGATTGGAATAGGGTTTCAAAATAGGAAATCCAAATAGTTTTGAAATGGAATTTGAATTCAAGGGAATTCAAATGAATTTGAATAATAGAAATTCAATTGGTATTGAAAATGAATTTGAATATTAGAATTCAAATGGAAAGGGAAGATGAAATTTGAATATAAGAGATTCAAATTGAATTCAATAGGATTTTATCTATGGAATTTGAATATGAAATTCAAATGGATTTTAAACTATGGAATTTTGAATCTAGAATTTAAAAAGGAGTTTGAATATTTGAATTTCAATAGAATTCAAATATAGAAATTGGAAAGATAGAAGTTCAAATGGAATTTAAATATAGAGTTTGAATAAGAGAATTCAAATGAAGTCAAGTATTGAATTTGAATATGGAATTGAAATAGAAATTCAAATATTGAATTTGAATATCCACTAGAAAAGGAATTGGGATTTGAAATATAGAATTTCAAAAGTGAGATTGGAATTTGAATCAAGGAATTCAAATAGAATTAAATGGAATTGAATTCATTTTAAAGAAGTTTAAAGTATATATATATAAATATAATTAAAACGAACTCGCCGCAGTGCTGCAGTTCGTAAATTGGCGATTCGAACTTCAATCGAGTATACAGAACTCAATTGAAGTCGAAATTCTTTGAAAAAAGAAACGTCAGGACCGATTTGATAATAGTTTTCTAATGAAGGAGAAAATCTGAATTTCGTCGTATAGATTTTGAGTTATGTCAAAATCAAATTTTCAGAAAAACAGCGCCCGAATCGTTTTAAAACCATAATGGTTTATTTAATATTATAAAAGGATTTTAAGCAAATAAAATCCGAAGTTCTATTTAGAAAATTTAAAATCCGAAGTTCTATTTAGAAAGTTTCAGAGTTTGAGTTGTAAAATATATGCGAACTCAAGTTGTGTAAATGAATATGATTTTTGAAACAGAAACCAGATTTTGATTTATTGAATAGAATTAACTAAATTGAATAGAAATTAGTTAATGAGATTTCAAATGAATATTGGGGTTTGAATAAGTGAATTCGATTTGAAAATTTATATTCAAAATAGAAAAGGAAACTAGAATTGAAATCGAAATTTGATTTGGTTATGAACGAGTTAAATATTTTGTTCGAACATGTTATGTTCAACAAAGAAGTGAAATAGGCAAAATGGCCGATTTAAAGAATAAATGGGCGAAACTGAATTCAAACGATTAGATGGTATTGAATTGAATTGGAAACAGGTGAACAGGTGTTAGACAGGTATGGGATGAGGTATATGAAGTTTATAAATGTAATGCCCGACAAAAAGGTACATGTTTAATTCATATATGGGTTTTATGCGCCGTATCGGCAAGCCGCTTGGCTTTTCCTTTTTCTTTTTGATTGAGGAAGATACCGGGAAGCTATTTGAAATTTCCCGATGCTCCCGATACAGGGGAGGTTATGGCGAAATTTTCCGAAAATTTAAGGAGTTAGAATATTTTTAAGATATTTTGATAATTAGAAATCATTGTATCGACGTATTGAATATTCGATAGGAAAGTGAATATAGAAATCGAATATTGTAAACAAAAAGGGATAGAGATGAGTGTTTGAAATTGTTTCAATCACAAATAGAGACATTTTCTAATATATAGAAAATAAAAGAAGTTAATATTTGGAAACGTTTTCCAAATGGCATAAGAGGCCGAGATGATTATTGAAAATATTTGGTTAACAAATATTGATAGAGGGAATGGAAAAGTGATTTAATTAATGAAATATTAATTAAAGAGCCCAGTGATTTGTTTGATATGTTGGATGAACACTTGTTTTTATTCGATAGTTAAATCACAGACTATCGAAGTTTTGACCATCGTTGTCAATATGGAGAGACCGGTTGGATTATTATCCGAAGAACCACTCCGTATCGGCATAAGCGTTGCGAACCAAGTATGCTGGATATATTGAAGACGGAGTAAAATGCAAGGGCTTTTCTATTTATAGAAATAGTGCCTTCGGTTTCGTTCAATCCCAGAACGAACGTAAATGGACGAATGTCTGACAGAGTATTTCCAATGATCAAATGGGTTGGTCTGTATAAATGTATATGGTTGCAACGGATTTGTCCCTTAGCATAATATCCAGAATATTTGTGCAAACTCAACTAGTGATTAACGGATCTGACAATGTGGCATTCAAAGTGATTGTGCTATCAATGAATGGTAAGTATTCGTAGCCTCAGGCCTCAACAACCGGGAAAGGACAAAAATCGGGCAGGCAGCATGGCTATGTGGGTCGCACCCATTAGGGTGTATAATCACCTATCTAGAGAAATTCCTTTTGTTTCTAAATCTATCGATTCTGCCCATTCGGGAAACGGTGGTTTGAGTCCAACCGTTGGTGATATACATTCGATACACTCAAGCGAAATGAGTGGTCGGTCATGTGTGGGCCGGGTTGCAAGACGTTCTTGTTGAACCAAGGTGTATTCGCCTCTAGAGATACATCATCGGAAGGTGGTCCCATACCTTGTCATGTTGGAAATCCAATCTCCAATAAGCGCCATGCGGTTTTTGATTATATACTATATATGTGGAGCGTGAGATGCAAGCGTTCTACTATTTGGTCATTTACTTGATGTAGACATTATTATAATATCACTGGATTTTTGTATCAAAGTGTTTTGGGTTATAGTAAGGTAAAAACCGTCCATGTTTATGTGTGTGCTGGTCTTACTATTATCTTTTCTTTCGAAAGGATTTTTAAAGTTAAACAAGTGGTTGGAGTTTACTCACACCAGTCCCATGACTGACCCAGAGTTTATTTTGTTTTGTTTTCCCTAAACTCTTGGGTGCCCAAATTTGTACGGGCAGTCAAGTAGTTCAGGTGTTTACAGATACCATTGGAGGAGCTTGGAGCAGGAGGCTTCAGCGTTAGTTACCTAGTGTTATTTTCCGCTGTATTGTAAGTGTTGAACTCTGATTCTGAATGTACATGTATACAGAAATTTTGTATTACAAAAGTATATGATATATTATATTTTATTCATTCCGCTGTGAGGTTCATGTTTTACTCTGATGTTATGTATTCTTCTTCTTCTATTCTAATATTTCTATCTTATCTATTCTCACCCTCTATCTTCTTTCTATTAATGGTTCGTATTTCTGTGTTATTTGGGTTGGACGTGTGATGTATTTAGTCAACTCAGATAGCACGGATTTGCGGGTCGTTTCAGTTACCAGACTGGGCAAAAGTTTTAAAACCTTCTGAAAACTATTTGAAAACCGTTTACAAAGAAGCATTTTTCAAGGAAAGTTTTATTTTTAAAGGCTATTCCCCAAAGGCCATTAGCATTATCCTTTGTTTCCTTGATTGAATCTCTTTTTCTTTCTTTCCTCCACCTGTAGTCACAGTGGTTTGAACTGCGACTAATCCTTTTCTAACTACGTCAGTGTTTTCGGTACGATGGAGGCAGTTCTCGAGAGACCAGTTACCGCGTTATAAGAAAGGATAGTAAGAACAAGGATAAAGAATACAAGCTTAAGGACAAGCAACTTGTTGGTATGGCTTAATCCACAAAGGAGGAAAAGGGTGAATGATAAAACCCATGACAAGAGGGAGTATCAAGGGAAAGATAGTCAAGTATTATGAGACGAGGACAAGATCATCGAGAGGACAATTGTATGCTCTCACTGTTAGCGTACCTAAGAAGGGTGGTAACGTTTCTGTGAAAGGTTTAGCTTTTCTTCTCTATCATCCCATCAGGACTTTGCTTTGATCACCACATCATTTAATTCTGCTTCGATAGTTGAGTCTCTGCACCTTCGTACTAGCATAGTAGAGGATCCCATTTTTTTCTCAAATCTTGTTGAGGAATCGGTCCATTTATTCATGACTTGTTTGGATTTGAGGACGCCTATGACTTTTGGGAATAATGCTTATGCTTTTAAGCTATGGGTTGAATTCTAGGAATGGTGTAAGGGTGCCATTCTCGGTTCTAAAAGGAGGGTAGTTAGGCTCTTGACTTGCCTCGGTAATACCCTCGAAGTCTCGTGTAACCTTTAGGGTTCTGTCATGATTGGTTACCTAGAATCTCTTGATGCATTTGTTGGTAATCCGTTCGAGTAGAGTTCGCCACTAAGGCGGATGGTTCATTTCGCTTGTGCATGAGTTATGGAAATCACTCTAGTAAGTACACTTGGTAACATGGTTGGCATCTGCTTGTTTTCAAGAGATAAGTTCTTCTGCGTGGAATGTCGTAGAGCGAGTAAACGAGATCCATGATTCACAAGTGAATTTTGGGGAGCTTGCATGAAACCATGAGTGCACGGATATGGTTGAGCCAAGTATACTAGAGGGAGAATAAGTAAAAGTGGAACGAGAGGCGACAATGAAGTGAGTTCCAGCTCATATTTGGAAATAGGAGTTAAGAGGCCACGAAATCATGAAGTTAAAGATAGTCAAAGCACAATGGAATTAAGCTCAAGGAAGTGCGACTTAGAAGATTAAAGACAAGATACCGCGCATCATATCTCTTTTTAAGAGTATATTCTTGATCCCTGTTTTCCTGTAGAGCTTACCCGCATGCTATCTTTTATGCATATCCTCTCGGTCCTGTTCTCGATCTTATTTCTGTTGCAAACTCCATAAGGAGTATGACTCATCGGTTAATAATACATGTCAGGGTTTGAGGGTGTCCGTTAGGTTGACAAAACCTTTTGGGCTTTATAGGATATGGGTTGGGTTTAGAAAGGGATTTCTTGTAATCCAAAAGGAGTTTATCTTGCTTATCTTCTCGGTCCTATCTTGAGGACCTTAGGTAGAACCCTGTGGATGTAAACATGTATTTGAAAACATGTTATGATTGATATGGTTGCAAGTGGTTGCTCGTGGATGCGCGAATACACACTAGGCACTTGATCGGCTTAGTCACATTTCATATTTCATATGTATACGTGTTTATACTTGTTTACAGATAAATTTTAATGTGTTATCATGTGAATATTGCATATGGATGAATGGTTGTGCACACATATAGTGTTTATGTGACTAGGACTATTTGCATACATGTGGATTCATGGCACTAAACATATTTTGCATTTAGAAGATCAATCAGGCCTGATGATTTGCATTACATAAGGAACATATACACACAATTTCTGCATATGTTCATATGGTATTAGAAATCTTTTAAGGACAATGGTTGCTTGTGGATAATGTTTTGAGTAGATGGATGGTGGACGGTAGGATACGTTCTTCCTAATTTGGAGATTTCGGGGACGAAATCCTTTAAGGTGGGGAGAATGTAACAACCCGAATTTTAATAATGTGTTAAGACAAGAATCGAGGCAGAATTAAATTTTAAAGTAAGAATCAAGAGAAACGGGTTGCGCCGTTGCGTTCGTCTCGGAATTCTGGTTGGAAACGAGTCCGAAATTTCGTAAATCGGAGTCCGTATATGGCCTCTAGAAGTTTCACGAAAAATCAGAAAACGAAAACAGAATTTCAAATTTTGAATTTAACCCCAAACAGACTGGGTGGGAAAATTTCCCGCCCAGCCCCAGGTCGACTGGGGGGTCGACACCCCAGGGACCAGGTCGACTGGGCAGTCGACCTGGGTGTCGACCTGGGGGTCGACTTCCCTGGTCGGACCAGGTTGGCCTGGTGCAACTGCTTGCTCCTTTGGGTTGTTCTGTTGGCCTGTGACGAGATTGGATGGTTCAGATCTAAACTAGGGTTAATCTAAGGGCCTAAACTAGTCCTAAATTCTATAAAAACACCCTAAGACCTAGCCTAATTCACTAAAAACCATCCTAACAACATAGTGCTGCCCAAATGTCTCTTGATCATGGCCTCTATCTTCAACTTCAAAGGCTTAAGCATGCAAACTTGATTCAAGTAAAAGGAGCAAGCTTTCTGCATCAAATCAAGGAAATAGAGCATCATCTCAACACCGTTCTACGACAAATGCTTACTCATAAATCTCTAGCCATGCTTTGTAAGTTCTAGCTACTTTTAGATCTAAACGGTAGTTCTAATGTTGACATGGAACAAAATGAGATGGAACCTAAGTATGTTAGTCTATGTGAATCTAGTCTTGCCCCTTTCTTAAACCTATGACTTTGGGCTATTTCTTAGTGATTAAATCATGCCACTCATGTCGTGTTTCACTTAGTTTATCATGTAAGATTTAATCATTACTTGTGGAATGTTGGCATGGACCCTTAGAACAATTTGACTTGTGGAACATTCATATGAACTTGACTTGGGGCTTATGCATGTAAAAGAACCTAAACCCCTCATGACCATTTACATGCCTATAATGATGAACCTAGTGTTATGCTATTATACATGTTTGAGGCCAATCCCTTTATTCTATCATACATGCTTGAGGCCAATCCCTTTATGCTATCATACATGTTGGGGGCCAATATGTTGTCATATTATTCCTACTATGTTGACTCGGTTTCACTTGCGTTGGGAATATGCCTTGGGTAGTTTAGGCAAACTTGAGATGGACTATGAAACTTAACATGAATTAAGTAATGGGACAATGGGCATAAGTGGAAAACGTGGACTTTGTCGTAGCCTAAATTAGACATGAATATGACAAGTAGGAAAACATGAAAGTAGCCAACTCGAGGTTGGGTTGAGTTTGTAGCATAAATCTGCCCGGAACTGCCCGGCAAATCCAGTAGCTACAGACAATAAGACCTAATGTGAGAAGTTGGTCATATCGCGCTCAAAACCCGAGGTTAGACTAGGTTGTGGTGTAAAGCTGCCCGGACCCGCCCGGCGTAACCAGTAACCACAACAAAGTCTAATGTGAGAGGTTGGGGTGCATTAATTTACTTAATGCCACATGATAAGGTTAAGTTAGTTTGACTAATGGCACTTAACCGATATGACATGAATGGGTAGGTTAAGTAAGTCCGGAATTGATTACTTAAAGACACTTAACCATATAACACGATTAGCGGATGGGTTAGTTTAACCTAAATGGGTTGATAACACCTGACTGGGATAACGCGTTGTGTGGTAGGGTTAAGTAAACCCACAAGAATGATACTTAACCATTATAAATACGACTAGTGGATGGGGTCAGTTAACCTATACTTAACCAATCCGACTCGTTAATTTAATGTGGTTAAGTTAACCTATACTTAACCAATCTGACTCGATAATTTAATGGGGTTAAGTTAACCTACACTTAACCAATTTTACTCGATGATTTGATGAGGTTAAGACAACCTATACTTAACCAATCTGACGTGGTAGCTTGATGAGGTTAAGATAACCTAAACTTAACCAATCTGACACGGTAATTTGATAGGGTTAAGTTAACCTATACTTAACCAATCTGACACGATAATATAGCGTTAGGTCATGAACTTCTTGATATACTTAACCAACTTGATACATGGTTTGTAGGGCTAAGTCTTGAACTTGAATACTTAGCCAATTTTGACATGATTCGTAGGCGGGGTAAGTCATGCACTCGAATGACAACACTTAACCCATTAGACAAAACCCTAGTTCAGGGGACTAAGTGGAAAGTCGTAGTTAATAAGGATAACGGGAAGGGAAACTAAGTGATAAACCTTAGTTAAGGATAACTAAGTAATAATTCTTAGTCAAGAGAATTGGACCAGTTCACAAATAGATGAGTAACCTGATACGGTAGGTCATCGTTTAAACAAACACACGAGGAGGAGCGAATGTTTATCTGACTTAAATAAAGGCTCCAGCGAACTGGTTGACAAAGAGGTAGCTTCGGGGACGTGAGGGTACTCTTGGTATCCCTCTGTGAGGTTGCAGATGATCCGCCTGGGCTCATAGAGGTTAAGGTCTGCGGTAGAAGAACCAAGGGTATGCCTTAGTTGCTGTGCGAGCAACCTAATGACTGGGGTGGATTAGCGTGGAGTCGGCAATACTTAGTTTAGCCCTGTGATAGCATGTCGTCGACTACCTACCATCTTTAGTCAATCGTGTACATATGCGGAAAGGCAGAGAACTCCCAACAGACCATATACTTGCTATCTAGTTATGGGTGAGGTTAGCCAATAGGAAAGTGGGGCATGGATGGCCGGAGTATAGTTCTCGTGCATGATTTTCTTGGATTGCCTTTCAGTAGTTGAGGGAGGGGTCACGTGGGACCATAACCACCGGTAGAAAAACAGACCTTGATATCTACATCGGTAGATAACCTAAAGCTCCCGACCGAGTTCTGTATTTCTTGATTAGCCCTGTCACGGGACTCGGATGGCACATTGAGATACATGTGCATCTAGACATGGAAAAACGATTCACGATACATACGTGGGAAAAAGGGCGTGGTTGACGGGTAGCGTAATCCCTAGCGGTCCTAGGTGGCTTAGACCCAAACCGAGTTACGAAAACGTTTAGTAGGTAGCGTAATCCCTAGCGGTCCTAGGTGGCTTAGACCCAAACCGAGTTATGAAAACGTTTAGTAGGTAGCGTAATCCTTAGCGGTCCTAGGTGGCTTAGACCCAAACCGAGTTACGAAAACGTTTAGTAGGTAGCGTAATCCCTCATGGTACTAGGTGGCATAAATCCTAGCCGAACATTCGAGAATTCATGGTAAGAAAACACAGCTAGATCAAGGGTGACAGTCCAAACGATTTCAAGGATAATGGAACTACGTTGAAGTAGTATTAAAAATACACGAGGAAGCCCATAGGATTTACGGCAAAGGACTAAACATATACATGGAAAGAAACATACGAGTTGGGAAAACCTACATTAGGCTAACATGGACCATTTCATGACATTGGGCAAGGGACATTTTGTAGCTAACACATGACACGGGTTGGGATACTAGTACGGAAGGTGGAGGGAAAATATACTTGATAGAACCTTGGGGTGTTATACTAGATAGAACCTTGGGGTGTTATACACGATAGAACCTTGGGATGTTATACTCGATAGAACCTTAGGATCTTATACTTGATTCATAGTGACCGTAGTTTATCTTGATACAGTAGTTCATCTTGTTACCTTGGTTTAGCTTGTCTATCTTGTCGTCGTCCATATGTTTACTTTCAGTTTATGCATGTCATGTTACCTTTACTTGTTTTTATGCTGGAAGTAGATAGGACTTACTAGTCTTTATGACTGACCCCGTTTCTTTCGTCTCTTTGTCTTCCATTCCCCCCAGGTTTTCAGGGAGGAAATACTGTTATTTAGCTCGGACTTCTTCTGCTTTAAGGTCATCATGTATGGCTTGGATTTTTCTCGGCAATGGCTGCTTTACCGTTTTACTTGGGGAATATTTTATGACTGCAGTTCTATGCTTCTTTAACTATTGCAAGACAGGTTTTCAATGTAATGGCTTTTAAAGGCATTTTGATGTAAAAGGCTTTAGACCTTATAATTTTATGAGGTAATGAAATTTGGTTTTTCTTCCGCTGTTTTATATGTTCTGTCTTGTAATATTTCTATGCATGTTTACCTAGATAACGCCCCTCCAAAGCTAGTGCATTCTCTTGTGAGTGACCCTGGCGGAGGTGGGGTGTTACAAAGACCAACACCAATGGCAACTAATATAGCCTTAAGTAAAGGATATACGTCAAAAGACGTTAATCAAAAGTTATATGGAGGAATAATAGGATCGCTATTGTATATAATCGCTAGTAGACCAGATATAATGCATAGTGCATGTCTCTGTGCAAGATATCAATCGCAACCTAAGGAAACACATTTAAAAGCCTTAAAACGAATTCTAAGATATGTAAAACATACATCAGATTTTGGATTATTTTATCCTAAAGATGATTCATTCGATTTAATTCCTTATTGTGGCGCTAATTATGCAAGATGTAAATCCGATCGTAAAAGCACTAGTGGAACATGTCATTTCTTAGCACATTCACTAGTCTCGTGGTTTAGTAAAAAGAAAAATACCGTATCTTTGTCAACAACTGAAGCAGAATATATCTCTAATGCTTTAGCTTGTTCACAGGTAATATATATGCAACGTACTCTAAATGATTTTGGATTAACAATAAATAAATCACCAATATTAATACGAGTGCTATGAATATATCTGAAAATCCAACTCATCACTCAAGAACTAAACATAATGATATACGACATCATTTTCTGAGAGATAACGTAAGTAAAGAGAAAATTTCACTCGAATTTATGGAAATAGATAAGAAAATAGCAATAATATTAACAAAACCATTAAATGAAGAAACGTTTACTAAATTTAGAAGAGAATTAGGTATTTGTTCATTAAGTGAATTAGAATAATTAAATATATTAATATATGTAAGAATAACATTAAAAATTAGAAAAATAAAATAAAAACATAAGTATGTTGACATGCATATGTCACTATGTCGACATATAATTGTTAGATTTTTAAAATTAATCCCCACCAAAAGTTAGTTATGATAACCATTTATACTCTCAACTTCGAATTTTCTTCTTCATTCTCTTATTCACTTCTGTAGAAACTCAAAACCAAAATAAATCATGGCCTCCACCAATTATAACAACCAAATTAACCATGATTCATCCACTGGACCATCCGAAGGTCCATTCCAACGTTCTACTCTATCTCGTGTAATCAAATTGGAAGAAAAAATGGAATATACTCTTCAAATGCTTGTTGAGATTCAAGTGCTCCAAATTCGGATAAGTCAAGAGCAAATTAGACAAGGAAGATGATGCAAAACCTTCATAAATTTTTAATGTATAATCAAGCAAACTCAATTATCATCAAAGGTGATAATCAAGAAATGGAAGAAGTAGAGGAAGAAGAGGAGGAAGAAATGATGGAAGAAGAGGAACCAGAGGAGATACAACAAGAAGTCACAAACGAGGGTGATCAAGTTGTATGCATTGGTGAAATCTTGTTCGATCAAAATGAAATATAATTGAACGAAATGGAGATTTTTGTCTTCACTATCCAAACTGTCCAACCCATAAGTCTCCTATTGTTAAGAATAAATAGAATTTAGGTTTCTTTTTGTTTAATTCGATGTAATACGTGTATAGTAATTCGTGTAATTTGCTTTCGTATGTATCACATGTATTGAAAAACAATGTTTAATATAATGCTTGCTTTATCGTTCATAAGCATTTCATTTGTTTGTTATATAGGCATGAATTTAGGGGGAGTCATATACATTAAGTTATTTTGATCACGAGTTATTCATATATCTTAGAAATTTAGTACAAATTTTATTATAGGATATATATAGATAGATATAGGATTTAGGGGGGTATTTTTACAATTTCTTTTTGATAATTCCAAAGGAGGAGAAATTATAAAATATAGACTTATTTTAAGTAGAGTATATAGGATTCATATTGATAAGGGGAGTATTCGGAAGATCAACATCAACAGGTATGAATACTTTATGAACTAAGATTGCCATCGTCAAAAAGGGGGAGATTTTTGGAGAATGGAGTTTTGATGACAACAACCTTATTTCAATATTAATTGATTATAAAATATATGCCAACATCTCTATCTAGAATATATATATATATACATACATATATGCAGGATTTGTATATAGGGAGTAATACTGAAGACTGTACAGTTTTAGAGTTTTAGAGATTCAGAATACAAAAGATTCAATACTCATGAGTAATCAAGAAATCAAGAGTTCAAGATAAATATAGTAATAGAGTTTAGTTTATGTAAGACTTTGAATAGCACTCCAGGTTTGAATTCAAATTCTGATTTTCAAATTTCAAATTCTATTTTCAAATTCTATTCTAATTAAGTTTTTCTATCTTACCTTTGATTTTAAACTTGAGATTTTAAAGATTATTAGTTTATATATATTCATATATTTATATACTTTTATACTTCTATATTTATATAGTTTTAAACTTTATAATTTTATAAATATGTTTATATGATTTATGTTTATGATTTCATATGATTTTATACTTTATAATACTTATTTATATCAATATGTTTTAATTCAAGAATTTCCAGAAATATATATATATATATTAAAACACTTGAAAAATACTCAAATTTTGAATTTTGAATAACATATGTCGACATACATATGTTGGCATGTCGACATATAACTGTCATTTTTTCAATTTTGAAAGGAAGTGTCTTTTCACCATTTGTAACGTTCCAGATGCGTTGCAACCTTTCAAACCTTATAAATAGAAGTTGATTTCGAATTTTTTATTCAATCTTCTTCTCCATTTAATCCCTTTTCATCCCTCCATTATTATTTCATATTTTTATGATTTCTATACTTATACTCTGTCGATTGCTATTCTAAATAAATAAAACTTCTTCTCTTCTCACTCTCCACTCATTACTCTTTGAATCGAAGTGCTATTGAAGAGTTATAGGGCTCTTGTAATCCTTTAGGAAGTGTTTGGGAAAAGGTATGTTCCTTGTAGCCTTGAAATCAAGGAAAGGGATCGGTGTTAACCTTGTAGCCGGGAAATCATGGGAATTTTACTTGATCAAGGAGTTTGGAAACGGTGGTAACCTTGTGGCCGTGAAATTAAGGGGACTGTACTTGGATATTGATACAGTAATAAAACTTTGTGCAATCCAGCGTTGCATGGGACTGGACGTAGAAGTAATCTGAACCAGTATAAAATCCAGTGTGTTCTTTCCTTTTCTGCATTTTATTTCTGTGGTGTGTGATTCATATAGTAGATCATATTAGTTTTAGATTTTCTCAAATTCCTTGAAAACACTATTCACCCTCTCTAGTGTTAGTTTTGCCTTAAAGATCCATTCCGCATTCCCTAACAGCTAACATAAAAGCTGACACAGTATGATCGAATTAATGTACCGAATCACTAATTTGAATCAACCCAAGCTCAAATCACACAGCCCAAATCAACTCTTCTATTATTTTATAATATATATATATATAGACCCGCATGAAGCAAAAAGATATATATAATATAAAATATGGCAACCCAAAATATTACAAATTCAACAACTATCATGATTGAACCCACAACCTTACACTTCTCATCTACATGCCTTACCACTCCAGCTACACATTCATTTGGTTTCAAACTCAAAACACGCACATACATTCAAACTCCTATATCAACTTCACTCGCACAAACGCACAACTCGGCATAGCGGGCAAGGGAAAGGTAAGGAGGATGGATTTAGATTTTACCAAAATTTACAAAAATGGGACAAAATTTGGATCATTTTGGATTAAATTTTAGGACCGGTTAATCTCAAATTTTGAAAAAGTCATAAACATAAAGTTGTTGCAAATTCTTTTATCTTCTATTTAAAAAAACAAGATTTAGAAAAAATTGAAGAAGAAACAACCGAAAGAGCGATAGACAATTTTCGGGTCAGAAATCTAAACCCAAAAATATGTTTGAAAGATTAGATGTTACGAGCTGGAAAATTTCCAAATATGAAAAGTTTTCAACACAAAAGTTGTAGCTATTCCAATTTGACCCTATTAAGAAAAAAATAAAAGTGGATTTGGGTTTTGTATACAAAGTTATGGTCTCGACAAAACAGATCCAAATTTTGTAAAAAAACCAGAAAATCGAAAAGAGGAAAAAGCTAAGGAAGTCGAAATTTGGGTTCGAGTGTGGGGTTTTGGTTAGGGTCAGAGGTTTTGGTTCGGGTCAGTGGTGGTCAAGCATTACCGGGTGGTGGCAAGAGGAAGTCAGGTCATAGGTGGTGGTGATGTGGCGGTGTATGGATGGACGGTGATGATTGGGTTTTATTGTGCATGCAAAAGAAAGAGAATAGAAAAGGGAGAGAGAAGCTTGCTTTGATTTTGTTTTGATTTGGATTTGCACATGATTTTTATGAATTGTTTTGCAATTGATTTGAGGAAATTTTTCATTGAAAATTTGAGATCTAGGATCTAGATAGGTAAGAGAAAGAGAATGAGAAGTTTTCTAAGAAAAAGTGAATGAGAAATGAAAAGCGATATACGTAATTTCTATTTGTACGAGAATGACAATTACCACATATTTATTGTCCATTCATAAGTGTTCCCAAAAATTAATTTCACCTAATAAAATTCAAAGGGAGAATGTTAACGAAGATATAAATTAATTACATAAAAGTATATACCTAACAAACGTCATCCGTTTTTGCGCAACTTTTACAATTACAAATGCGAATTTCAGACAAACGAAATTGAATTTTAACGAAACGTTCAACGAAGAATATTCTATCGATTAGAAATTCATCGCGAAGTGTAATAATCCATGAGAGCACAACGTACACTTGTAGTACATTAGCAAATACGAGTAGATCCACGGGAAAAGAAGTACTTCTAATTTTATTTAATCAAATTAAAGCGAAGTTGAGTGAAATTTTAACTACAACTACAACTAAACTAAATTAACAAACTCAGATAGATAAGAATATGAGAGTAAAATAATAACTTAGGAATAAATCCTCTCTCTAGATCACATGAATCAACATAAAATGAAACCATGATCTCTTTTTTTCAGTCATTTTGAATTTGGTTGATATGATTATTATAAGTATAGCTTATTCATGCTATTAATAATCACAAAATAAACTATCAAACTATAATATGCCCACTAAATCACCCTACTAGTTCTAATGAAAAATGACAACAAGATGAAAGTGAAATATACTTTTAAGCATGGCCTATGAACTATTAATTAGAACTATAGACCATCAAATTTTTATTTCAACCTACATTTAATCACCAACATCGTATGTAGATGAAGAGTTAATTAGTGAACATATGACTAAGCATAGACTATTTGTGTAAATAACATAGACTATCAAACTCAATAATGAACACATAAAACCAATAACATCAATATGACATGAAGCACAAAAAGAGTCCATGAATAAACAAATTATGTTGCATCTACATAATCAAGAGAGCTTCATTACCCCTAAATTGAAAGGGATTAGCCTCTAATATATGTAATCATGACAACAAAAGTAAATTGTAACATTAAAAACAAAGGAAAAAGAGAACTAATTAACAAAAACAAAATAAAACTAAATTACTTGCATAAAATTAAAATACACTAATGCATAAAGTAAATAACAAGAATTAAATGAACAAGAAATTAAATTGCATTAAAATGAAAATTACATAAGAGGGAAATGGATAAGAAGCCATGGAAGAAATAAAGAGCTTTTGTTTTTGATCCTACAAACTAACTAACTAAAGGAGAGGATATTTACATTAGTATATGTAGTATTTATACATGTTTATACAACCATGATCCTAATCCATTTTGTTGGGGACTACCAAAAATACCCCTTCATGAAGCTTCCATTTGTCTTTAGCCTCTAGTTAATCATTAAAAGTTCATGAAGACTTTTTTGTCTTCATTTGCCAATATATTAACATCTAACTATTCCATTAAAGAAAGAGTGATACTGGTAGGGTCATCCACTAAGTTGTGTGTGAATTAATTCCATCTCCATTCCTTTGTATCCACTTTGTGCATACATATCCCTATGTAAACTTCATGTGCATACTTCATTTTTTCTCCTAAATTCCTACAAGACACACGAAAATGAACAAGTAAATTTTATCAAAAAAAAATACATGCACTAATGACCATTTTCCCCCAATATGAAGATGAATGCATGATAATTTTGGGTTTTTGGTTAAAACAAGTAAAAGTAGCCTACTTATGTTATTTATTTAACTAAAACAAGAATAAATGTGTGAATATAAATGTGAATATTTACGTGCACATCAAATACCTCGATACTTATCTTTTTATTCATCCTAGAATAAAAAACTAGGATAAATCTGCTTCGTAGTGAGCACGATTGCATTGATCGTATGCAACAAGCCCTTAAACCTCTGGATGTCCCTAGTAGGACGAGTGTTGTCTCGTGAGGGTTTTCAGCGGATACTACCGACAAAATCTAGATGTTAAATGCAAAAAATATTTACAAAGTGCTAGATTCGAAAATAATTGCAACATGAAGGCAAGTTTTTAAAAGAATATTTACAAATGGGTAATTCACTTTTAAATTTGACATAAATGAGTTAAACACAAGTTTGTGTCATCACAATGAAATTTTAGTCCGTTACCAATCAAAACTTCAAACAAAAGTCAGGTTATCATTACAAACTCTTCTAGCTTGGCTAGTTGTTTCGGTTGAAAACATTGTGTAATTATGAAATGAATTCTATAATTGATGTCAACAATCATAAAATGACATTTCAATTTCCTTTTAGTTAACATGTTAAGTCAAATAAATGAAGAAGGTGCTTGGATTTCAAGTACTTACTCTCTCTTTATTTTGAAAAATATTTATATTATTATTATTTACAAACACCTAACTAAAAAGATCAAGGTATACCACGCCTACACTGCATTACGACTTACGTGAGGGTTGGTATTCCTTAGGTGTCCAACTTATGAAATAAGACCAAGATATACCACCAATGCGCTGCATTACGTCTTACATGAGAGTTGGGACAGATCTAGGCGAGTTTGTACACCAACGCTAGATGTACTAGCAATGTTGGATACCCTTAGATTATAAACATGTATATTTCTTTTTTCTTTTTCTTTTTCTCTTTTTTTCTTTTCTTTTCTTTTTCTTTTCTTTTTTTCTTTTTGAAAGAGAGAGTTAAGAGAGAAAATCTTAGTACAACTTCACTTAAAAGATCTAAAATGTTATCGCAAATAGTATAAATCAACCATTCATTTGACCAGATTAATATTTAGAAAACACATCATACTCATCACCCACGAATCTCCCTATATACCAGTTACACTAAATTTGCTCATAATTCAAACCTTTCTTTTATTATCCGTTAAGAGAAGTGATTTTCCAAACATTTTAATCATACGACCAAAACTGTATATTTACTTCATCGTGTCCATCTAAAAGTAAATTAAAAAGTTTTTTTTTATTTTTTATTTTTTGAAAAAAAAAAGAAAAATCTATGCAAAACCAAAATAAATTTGAAACTCCCCCACACTTGATTTTGACTGTGTCCCCACAAGAAACCCAAGTGAAAGAAGAAAAGAAAAGAAAATTTTGAAAATATGCCCTCTATTTACAAGAGAAAAGAAAAAAAAATTATAGTATATAAGAAAATATATTGACAAGAAGTAATTGAAACGGTCTTCTAAAGACCTATTCATTTGTCACTTCAAATATGAGAGACACGGTTTAAGCTTGAAAAATGAAATCATAAAAAATTTCTAAGTTGAATGTAGATTTGGAAAAACGAATGTTGTTTTATTAAAAATCGAATGAGTTGCTTTGTTTTTGATGGTCTTTAGGGTAGATTGAATAAATTATTGAAATTCATGTTTAATTCCACCATTTTGAATTTCAAAATTATCATTGAAAGTTTCTTTAGAATTGTTGATTTCAAAATCAAAATGGTGGTTCAAATCTACCCCTTTAGAATTCAACTCATTTTTGAAAAGTCCAAAAAATTCGTGTAACAACCCAGAATTTCTGAATGAATTTAAATTTTTTATTTTAGATATTTTAATGGGTTTTGAATATTTAAAATGATTTATTTTAAACAATAACGACTAAAAATTTACCTAAATTTAAGTTTGAACGCATAAATTTATATTAATTATAAAACGAGCCTGAAATGGCATGGTAGTCTGAAAATTCGATTTTAAATTTCAAATGAATATACAGAATTCAAAATAAATCGGATTTCGATGAAACAAGAAACGTTGGAATATTTCGAATGGTATTTTTCTAACGAATGTAAGAAACTGAGATTTCACTTTATAAATTGTAAGTTATGTCCAGTTTAAAATTCAAAACAGTCGCTATGGAATATATATATTTTTTTAAATTATATAAAGCCCTTAAAAATAGCCATTTTGGAAACGACCTCCGTTTTCAACCAAACCACTTTTGTTGGATCCGGAATGTCAAATTATTGCTAGGTTCAATTTTTCATAATATTTGGAATTAATATGTGAGCGTGGTAAATTTAGTCGTGATTGGTAAATTCAGTTTAAATTTAATTGACCAGAAAAGGGCCATTTTCCAAACGTTCTCCAAGTTCGACGAAATTAGTTTTGTTAGGACCGTATCATCAAAACATAGCTAGATATAATTTTCAGTAATTTTTGGAGTCAGTATGTAGACCCTGTAAATTAAAATGTACGTTTAAATTTAATATGTATTAATTTATATTTTAGTTTTTATAAAAATTGATCGAAATAGTCGAATTGGCTTACGAAACATATCCCATTGTGTCTAGAATGGGGGTATTTGTTAGGAACGACAGTCGTTGGCTTCGATTTGGAGTTCGGATGAAAAACGTAATAAAGTAGGAATTAAATATTATTATATTAATAGTATATATACCCCAATTTCTATACAAAACCCTAAATCTCTTTTATAATGTTCAGCCGCCACTTCTGAAATTAACATCCTCGGCGATTCGAATTTGCACCCCAAAAACCTCACAATCCATTCAACAATAATCGAAATCTATATAACAAAAACTGAAGAACTCCACAAGATCTTGCTACTGATCGAATATGATTGATTTTCATTTGAAGAATTGCTCGGATTTTGCTCCTAAAAGTCGCGTGTTCAAGTCAGTTTTAGAGGCCAGTAGGCCCATGGATTTCCGAGCTGTTGGGTATGGAGGATGGCGACGCGAAGAGCAACAAAGTGGCAGGGTCCAGTCGATGGCTAAGGTTCCAATATTGGAGCGACGGTGAACCCTAGAACACGAGGAAATGGGTTAAAGGTTTCGGCATGGTACAACTATACAGTGAAGAAAGGAAGAAGATTAAAGAAGTAATTAATTTAATTGTATTGTTAATTAGCAATTAATGTAGTTAAATTTCAAACGTTCATATCATTCTCAAATCAAAACAGAATCGAACGATTTTAGATCCATTGGAATCGTAGAAAAGAGAGCTTCACAGTGAAACCGACTAGAACAAATTTGGAGAAAATTAGAATTTGAGGTAATTTTAAATTAAATTGAACAATTCAGAAATAAAGACTGGCGGAGTGGAACCCAAAGTGAAAATTCTCTCACCAAAATTTTTGTATAGTTATTTAAATTATTTTATAACTGTAAATATATAGAAATTTCCAATATTGATTTTTAACTGTTGTGTGTGACATTGCTTGAGTTCAACACATGAACTATTCACGACTCATCTGCACAAGAAGCGTTGTTTGAATATACGACATTCATATTTCAAACAATGTGGATACACTTTGTGGTTGTTGAAATGTGATATAAATATCCATTTATTATTTGAACAATGAAAATTTGCTAAGTAGAAAAAATAATTCAAACCGAATTTGAATTGGTTAAATTTATTAACTAATGATTTATTTAAATTGACTGTTGTTGGTTGAAACCCTACACGGGTATTGGGATGATATTTGACATACACTAATCCTAATATTTAGTTGTATGTCAATTGATAGGTTGACATACTGTGTTGAGCGTTATTTATTTATTTATTTATTTCAATGCTTATACAGTGGTAAATTGCACTCTATATGATGTTTGAATGGTTAATGATTACTTATCATTAATGTTGAATACACGCGATGTATGAAATCCATATAACTGAAATTATATGGTAATTGATTGAGTCGCATTCCGATTTTGAAATAACGAATATTTTAAAAGAATATTCAGTGAAGAATTAAAATATGATTTTGATGTCCGATTTTGGATGCATGAAAATATTGGAACATATGAAGCCAAGTAAGTAGCTAAAGGCCATTTTAACACGAACGGGTTTATTAATCGATTTTATTCATTATATAATGAATACGAAAAGGAAATGGAATTCAAAATCAGACATTTTGAAAATATTATCATTTTAATATGATAAAGATATAGAATATTCAATTTTGATTTAAAATTGAAAATGAAGTTGAAATCGTTTTAAAATGAATTTATAAACAATTTATAAAATTCATTTTGAATGGAAATCGATGATATATATTAGATATATTTAACGGCTTGAATAGAACGTGCCGCACAGCGACCGTTCACGAATTTCGACCATTAACTTCAAATTGATGTAATGGGAGATCCGACCGTCGGATTCTCCTAAAACCAGAACCGTTGGGTTCGTATAGAAAAAACTTTCAAATGGTAATAAGAGATTTGAAATATAACGTGTAACAACCTGGAAAATCAGAACCAATTTAAAATTTTTATTTTGGCAATTTTAATGAATTTTGAATATTTAAAATGATTTATTTTAAATAATAACAACAAGAAATTTATTTTGAATAGAATTAGAACGTATATATTTATTTGAATCGATGTTGGAATATAAATATTTATTTTAATTTTAAAAAGAGTTAGAAATAGCGCGGTAGTTTGAAAATTCAACTTTGAAATTTGACTGAATGTACAGGTTTCAAAATAAACCGGATTCTACTGAAACCAAAAATATTTAAATCTATTTAAAATTACCTTTCTAACGAACCTGAAAAATCGAAATTTCATAGCGGGAATCAAAAGTTATGGCCAGTTGAATATTCAGAATGGTCGCTATGGAATAAATATGGCCCGTAAAAATAGACATTTTGCAAACGACCTCCATTTTCAACGAAAACACTTTGGTTGGATCCGGAATGTCAAATTATTGCTAGGTTTCAAATTCCATAATATTTGGAATTAATATATGAGCTTGGCAAAGGAAAACGTGTTTGGTTAATTCCAGTCAATTTGGATCGACCAGAAAATGGCCATTTTTCAAATGGTCTCCAAATTCGACGAAATTAGTTTTGTTAGGACCGTATCGTCAATACAAAGGTAGATATATTTTTTCTAGAATTTTTGGAATTAGTATGTGGCCGCGGAAAATTAAAATATACATTCAAATCAATATTTGAATGTTTTATATTTTAATTTGAAGAAAAACTGACTAAAGCAGTCGAATGAGCTTACGAAACATATTCCATTGTGTCCAGAATGGGGGTAATTAGCTAGGGGCGATAGTCGTTGGGTTTAATTTGGAGTTCAGATAAGAAAACCCTAATTTTGGAATTAATATAAATATCGGGCAATAGAAAATTTCCATTCATTAATTAAAATTCCTAAAAATAATTTTCTCTCCTCGATACCCTATATCGCGACGGCAAAAGTTGCTTCCCCGCTTCCTCCTCCAATTACTCCCTCCACACGCAAAATTAGACCTCCCTTCTGTTGGGAATTTTGTATAGGACTCCAAGATCTTCAAATCCATAGCAACCTCGCCCTCCACCGTGCCCTGTACATCAAGACCGAGCTCCACAAAGTCGGAGAGTTTCAACCACCACCCCAATCGCATCCGGCCACCAAAGTGGGCCCCACCACCCTGCGTCGCTTCGCCTCTCCAAGCTCTTCGACACCGTATAACCTAATTTTGGTATCGCGCAACGGTTTGAGTGAGTATCGGAGACCTAGTTTTGAACCATTAGCTGAAAGGTAATGGCCTTTATATTTAAACTGTTTTATAGCACTTTAAAGCGCTACGAATCGTGATTTCACTATAAAAATCATATCTTTTTGCTATGTTGTCGAAATCCAGTGAAACAAGAGACATTGGACTCATGGTGATGTCCTCTACATTCTAGAAGAGTACGGAGAATTTTTGGAGCATCCTACAAATTTGAAAGGCGTGGAACGCAATGTGAAATTTCTAAATTCAATCTGGAATGGAATAACGATGTATAATTTATATAAGCGTAGTATGAATTATATACGCATTGTATACCTCATATATGGGCGTTGTATAAATTATATAAGCGATGTATAAATTGTACATGCGTTGTATATACCATATATAGCGATATGGAATTGAAATGGAAATATATACGTTTATTATATATATATATATATATATATATATATATATATATATATATATATATATATATACTCCCCTCGTCCACAAACCATGGACGATATATATTGGTTGTGATTGTTTGGATTGTGGTCGGTGTGAAATTTGGTTGATATTGCAAATGGTTGACAATGGTTATTTGTGGTTGAAACAAAACTGGAATTGTTTGTGGAAAAATTCAATATGATATGAAAATGATCGAAATGATTAGATCATTAGGATAAGCCCTTTAGGGAACGCTGCGAGGCCTAAGGTAGTGCGAGGAGCCTTACTCGAGACGGTGCCAATTTTAAACCCCTACCGTTATGCTGTCGAAATTTTCTAAAATATTCATGTGTTGATAAACTATTCATGTTTGAAATAAATTATTTTAACAATAAAAATCACATTTTTATTATATATATGAATCGCTAAAAATATTCATGTTTGAAATAAATTGTTTTAATAATAAAAATCACATTTTTATCATATATATGAATCGCTAAAAATATTCATGTTTCAAATAAATTGTTTTAACAATAAAATTCACACTTTTATTATGTATATAAAGTGTTAAAAATAATCATGTGTTGAAATAAATATTTGTTGGCTAAAAATATTATTTTTACCACGTATATGAAGTGAAAATGGTTTGGAAATCGAAGAACGGATTATATATATATATATATATATATATAATTAAAATAAAACGAATAACGACGCTGCAGTTCGTGTTTTTGAATCGTGATTTTAAACGATTATACTGAGAAATCCGACCATCGGATTTCCACGAACCCGAAACTATTGGGTTTTCTTTGAAAATATCTTTCCAATGATATCAAATTTGTAAAGATCCAACGGTTAGATTGTGTGAAATGTTTAATTCAAATCTAAATAAAAGCAGTGCCAGAGTGAATTATATATATATATATATATATTAAATTAAAACGAATAACGACGATGTAGTTCGTGTTTTGAAATCGTAAATTTAAACGATTGTATCGGAAGATCCGACCGTCGGATTTTCCCAAAACTAGAACCGTTGGGTCCGCTTTGAAAAGATCTTTCCAAAGATATAAAATTTGTAAAGATCCAACGGTTAGATTTTCCGATATGTGTAAATCAAATTTGAAGAAAATCAGCGCCATGGCCGCGTTATGGCCTGAAGCATCGTTTAAATAAATGAGCTATTTTTAAATAAATAAAAATAGCGATAAATCATTATAAAATATTATAAACGATATGGAATGGAAATAAACCGAATTTACTCGGTTTATTGGATATTTGATGGTTGAATGTGTTTGAAATGAAAATTACATTAATGAACTGAATTATGGATGTCAAATAATTTAACCATGGAAAGAATTGATTTAAAATTATAAATATACGTGAATTATTTGAAAAGGCCAAGTTAATTCTCATTTCAAATAGATGGTCGACGATAAGAAGTCGAAGATATGAAGACGGTGCAAGAACGATGATCTTCACATCAGATGGATGGCTACTGATGCCTTTGATGGGAGTTGCTGCCCTGAAGGGGTTACAGTGGTGGTTACCTGGACGTACTTGTTGATTTTTCGGATGTGCGAGGACCTCTCTCCTGTATTGGATATACGGAACAAGGAATAAGGTACCTCCGGTTTCGTTCAGACCCAGAACGGACTTGTAAATGGATGTGTGTCTGACGTTGTCGATGACAACGTGGCATGCAGAGATGCGGTGATCAAGGCTTTTGTTGAAAAGAAGAGCCTTGTGGTTGATGATCAAAGCACGGCTTTAATATAGCATATCTTTGTGTATAGCGTTAATTCGCGATCCTCACAACCTGGTATGAACCAGAAACGGGTGAGGACCTCAAGGAGGACATGTGTTTCCTTCTAGCTAGGAGTGGTGCCTGGGTTTTGCATGCCCTGATGTTTTACTTATGTGGATCATGGAAAGCGAGGCGCCTCAGTTATTTCGGTCTCTACGGAGCCGATGGATGGTTTGTGAAACGACCCGAACTTCCCCGGTCTCCGAAGAGAAGAGAAAGAACGAATTGTCTGAGAACAAGACGAATCGGAACACAACCAGAAGAATATTTCATTGCTTATTACAACAATTTCATCAGAATACAAGAATATACAGAGTATGAATAAATCATATACATTTGATCAATATCAGAGATTTAAATTACATTTAAATACACAACAACGGAAAATAATTCATAACACAACTGGAAGAAATACACGGATACAGAGTTTTCCGAATATCGCTTCAGCTGTAAATCAGGATCCTGTGAATATAAATCTGCAAAACCAAAACTACTAGCTGCCCGTGCAGAAAATAGGGGCACCCAGAGTTTAGGTTAAAACAATAAACTCCAGGTCAGTCATGTGACTGGTGTGAGAACTAAAACAGTTATTAATCTGATTTTAAAGTAGGTAAATCAAGGGACCACGTCGTATAACACGGAACGGGTTTACCCCCAAGAATACCGGTGCATAAAACAACAGCGCAATGCTAAATAAAGAAAAATGAAGCTATTATAAGACACAGGTCCCATCACACAATGCAACGCAAGCCGGAGGAAAGAGTTTTTACCTTATAATAGCCAAGAATGCTTAATACGTAAAATTTCATGTTTTATTGTGTATAGTGTCAAAAAAAATTCAATCATAGACGGCATAAGTGCCCCATACCACTATGTCGCTATACTAAGCTCTACAATCAAAACCGCAAATGTCACATATTGGAAGTTGGATTTCCATCTGTGAACCAAGGCAAGGGATCGTCCTTACCGCCTCGAGACTCTCTAGCCCGAGCCTCAGGAACAGCCGCAACAGCCCCATGGATCGTCAGGGCCGGTCCACCCCATGTGGATTATAATGCCTGAACACTGTATCTCAGCATGCCACACAGGCAATTCACGCTATGCAACCGATGTTTATCAATCACACAGAATGAAATCCGATGTCAGACACACATCCATTTACAAGTTCGTTTTGGGTCTGAACGAAACTGGAGGCACCTTATTCCTCTCCCATATGTCCAATACAGGGGAGAGGCCCTCGCATATCCATCGATCGCCAAGTACATCTGGACGATCACCACTTATTACCTCGTCTTGTGTGTACAGCCCAATCAAGACATCAGTAATCATCCAAACGATGTGAAGACCTCTGGTCTTCAACCACCGTCTTCATCCTCGACACATCGTCGAATCAGTTGTTTAGAATGGGATAAACCCGGTCTTCCTGAATAACTCGCGTATATAATAAACAAGTGCTATAAAAACACATCATATGCCTCATTCAAATCAAGAATATTTCTTTATTCAAATATTCTTATACTTTGGGGAAGGTTCCCATTAATTTTATCAAAGATAAATTCTTTAAATTTATTCTTTAATCTTCCTTTGGATATCATCTCAATCTAATTAAAGATGCATTAAAACTCCACTTGGTTTTAATCTTCCCAAAAATCAATATTAACGATTGTTTAACTTGGGAAATCATATCCTGTCTTTAACTGGGTTAAAGAACCAATGCCATTTAAAACACGGTTCACGATAAACCCAAAATCACATTCCATTCCATCAGCCTTTAACCATAAATTAGCAAGTGAACAATCCCCTAAGTATTAACCCCGAAGGCCGAAACCAACATCAGATCAATACCCAGGAAACCATTCAACTTAACTAATCTCCAGATAGTTTCTGATTTTCTTAACTCCATTGGGTCTAAGAATAGTATTATTAAAGATACAATTCATGACAACCCAAAATCTTATTCCATTAACAATGGAATCTTCCTGGAAAACAAATCGATATATATAATCGATATAAACTTCCATTTCCAACCGATAATATAAATGGAATAACGACAAGGCCTGTTAAATTCCATATATATTAACCGTCTTCCTCTACAGAAGCTTACTTCGATTATTACCAAATCGAATTCCATTCAATTCCAATTTAATATGTTAAATTGGAAAACTTTACTTTGGAAAATCTCCTTTAAATCTTAACAAAAGATTTAAAAACTCCAAATCCCATTTCATTGTAAATCGGGTTAAAGAACAAATGTCGCTAAAACACAGTTCACAACAAACCCAATTCACATTCCATCAGTCTCTCTAACCGTAAATTAGTAAGAGAACAATTCCCTAAATGTTAACCCCGAAGGCCGAAACCAACATTAGATCAATACCCAGTAAACCATTCAACTTAACTAATCTCCAGTCAGTTTCTTATTTTCTTAACTCCATTGGGTTTAAGAATAGTATTATTAAAGATACCATTCGCGACAAACCCAAAATCCAATTTGATATTAAATACAAGGCTCTGAATAGAAAATATATCGGCTTATATTCAATATCAAATTCTGAAATCAACAAATATCGTATTGAAATAACGATATATCTATATCTTCCAAATTCCTCCACAATATCCGTATAATCACGGAATCCAATATCGAAATATTCCGAAGAACATTTCGATTTAAATCCATTCCAATTCATATATTGGAAATTCTGGTTATTTTTAAACCATTTCAAATTCAATTTATTTATTTCTAAAAATAAATAAATTATTATTCTATTTCAAAACTAGTTCATTTCGATAAAAATATATTTTTATCCTTTCAAATATGGAATTTTTCGTCCTAATTCTTTCCAAATCATTTATTATGATTTTACACAAATTGTTGATATTTTTAATGATTTTATCATGGCTCATACAGTCGATTTCCATAAACAGCCATCGAACTGCACTTACAACAACCTTTTCCAAATTTGATTTGGACATAATTCCAAACCCAACCGTTAGATTTCAAATCTCTAATATTCAATAGAAAGTTCTTTTCAATACGAACCCAACGGTTCTAGTTTTAGCAGAATCCGACGGTCGGATCTCCCGTAATGTCCGTTCGATGTCAATGGTCGAAATTCATGAACTGCCGTAGCGCGGCATGTTCTATTAAGGCCATTATAATATATATAATATATATTTCATCGATTTTCATTTATAACGTTTTTTATAAATCATTTTAAATTCGTTTTCAAAACGATTTCAACTTCATATTCAATTTCGCATCAAAATTTATTATTCCATATCATCGATATATAAATGACAATATTTTCAAAACATTATATTTCGAAATCATTTCCTTTTTGATATTCATTATAAAAATGAATAAATTCGATATAAATATCGTTCACGTCAAAATGGCGTCTATCTATTCAACACGGCTTTATATATTTATATATATTCATGTCCATCCCAATATCGGACATCAAAATCACATTTTGATCCTTTATTGAATATTATTTTAAAATATTCATTATTTTAAAATATTCATTCTTTTCTGAACTAGAATCAGACACAGTCAATTAATATATAATGTGATTATATGGATTTCATACTACAAGTATACAATAACATTCAAACACAGTTAACCATCATCCAAAGTGCATTCTACAATGTATAAGCATTAAATATAAATATTTAACGCTTATAACATTCTGTCAACCAATCGATTGACATACAACTAAATATTGGGACTAGTGTATGTCCAATATCATCCCAATACCCCTGAGGGGTTTCGAACAATCAAACACAGGTTTTATTTGTGCAGTTTGACGATGTGTTAAATTTATCGTCCCAATCAATATCAGTCAAATGTGTGTACATAAACAAATCAACCGATTTGTTTATAAATATTTATTTATTCATATACACGTTAAAAATTATATTTTTAACTACAAAATATCTTCAACTATAAAATATTTTATTCCATTCCATATCACACAATCAATTTTCACCACACAATCAATCAAACAAACAAGCCGTCCATGGTCTGTGGACAACGGGTGTCGAGTGCTGCTAAGCACCGTTTGCATCCTAGTATATATTTTAACTAGAAAATAAAATAAAAGTGAGAAGTTCTCACATTTGGGTTCCACTCCTCCATTCTCTATTTCTGAACGGTTCAGATTTGTCCGAAATTCCAATGCGACCTTTTCCCGTTGTTCACATCAAAAATCACATTTTTATTCCAATGCTATATGGATAAAAATAACATTTTTATAACGATGTTTGCATTATAAAGATTTCATTTTTAATCAGCTACTATATATATAAAAATCATATTTTTATAACTATATTCATATACTAAAAACCATATTTTTACCTCGCTACTTCCTATATATAAATCGCATTTTTATATAGTTACTCCTTATTTAAAAATCATATTTTTTACACGGCGTTTATATATTTAAATAAAAAAATAAAAAAAAATCGATCTCTTCATAGTAAAGATCATATTTTCTTCTAAACAAAGATCATATTTTAATGTAAGTAAAAATTTCATTTTTATCTACATAAATAAATAGGTAAACACTCACTGACGGTTCAGAGTAGTGCTCGACGGAGCTGGGTGTTCGCGGTGGTGGTGGAGGGTCTGACCAGCGACGCATCATGGCGGAGGAGGGGGTGCGCGAGGCCGAAGGCGGCCTGTGATGGCAAGGCTTCGGTTTTTTTCTTTGTGGTTGTTTGGGTTGGGGGGCTTCTCCCTCGAGCTCGAATCGGGGAGGGGAAGAAGGAGAGGAGGACGGGGAGGGAGCCAGCAGCTTGGCGGCGGCCTGCATGGCGGCGCAGCGCCGGGGGGAGGGGCGCGATTGTGATTTCGATTGTGTGTTTTTTTTTCTTTTCTTTATTCTTGGGTCAACGGGTAGAGGGGGGGTTAAGGAGATTAGAGGGGGGAATATAAAATTAATTAATTATTTAATTTAATTCTCCAAAAAGTTACTTTTTTCTTTCAAACTCTAAATCAAACCCAACGATTGTCGTCCCTAGCATATCACCCCCATTCCGAACACAATGAGATATGTATTGCAAGCCAATTCAGCAATTTCGATCAATTCTCGTTAAACTCAAAATATAAATCTATATATTGAAATTGAACGTACATTTCTATTTACCGAGGCCACATACGGACTCTAAAAATTTCCGAAAAATATTTTCTAGCTTCTTATTGACGATACGGCCCTAACAAAACTAATTTCATCAAATTTGGAGACCGTTTGAAAAATGGGCATTTTCTGGTCGATCCAAATTGACTGAAACTGTCAAAACACGTTTTACTTCGCCACGCTCATATATTAATCCCAAAAATTATGAATTTTGGAATCTAGCAATAACCTAACATCCTGGATCCAACAAAAGTGGTTTCGTCGAAAACGGAGGTCGTTCGCAAAATTTCCATTTTTAAGGGCTATATTTTCCATAGCGACTATTCTGAATTTTCAACTGGACATAAATTTTTATTCCCTCTATGAAATTTCAAATTTTCGGATTCGTTGGAAAGATAATTTCAAATAGATTCTAATATTCTTGGTTTCGCTAAAATCCTGTTTATTTTGAACCATGTACATTCATTTGAAATTTGAAATCGAATTTTCAAACTACAGCGCCATTTTCAATTCCTTTTATAATTAAAATAAAATATTTATATTCTAACATCGATTCAAATAAATATATACGTTCTACTTCTATTACAAATAAAGTTCTCGTCATTATTATTTAAAATAATTCATTTTAAATATTCAAAATTCATTAAAATTGCCAAAATAAAATTTTAAAATTGGCTCAGATTTTCCGGGTTGTTACAATCTCCCCCACTTAAAATCTTTTCGTGCTCGGAAAGGAACGGAGCTGAAAGTTGTTTTATAACCCAACTCAACTTTCATTATTTCCATTATGGCTTAAGTTCTTCAACTTTTCAGTTTCTAAGAACTTTTCACATTCTTCAAAAATTTGGCTAACACCCTAAATTTTCGAAAAAAATCGCCATAACCTCCCCTGCACGGGAGCATCGGGAAAATCCCAAAATTGCCATATTGCCGTATAGGCGTCTCCAATCCAAAAAGAAAAAGAAACAACCAATCGACTCATAAAATCATCAAAAACCCCAAGAAATACAATAATCATGTACCTATTTGTCGGACAAACAATTTTATTCCTCTTCTCTTGCCTCCTTGCAATGACCTGTTCAATGTATATACATGTATATGCATACAATTTCTATCAATTTTCATTTCAGTTCAACATTTGATACAATTTGGCTTAATGGTTCAAATTCTAATTAATCAAAACAATAATCAAACAACACAATGAGCAATCAATTAGTTGATTAACGTTTCAAATTCATAACTTTTATACATAGTCCAAAAATCACATTTTTGGTGCCAAATCACAACAATAAGCCCTATCTAGTTTTAGTTCTCACACTAGTCAATTGGAAATATATAGATATCCCACTTTCGAAACTCGAACACAAATTCTGATGATGTAGCTACAATCATCAGAATCATCTTCGGGCGATAAGAGTGTGATTCCATATTTATCCAGTATATTAAAACTTCAAATACACATGGATTAGATGTATACGCAAAATCTTTATATACTTGATTGTCCAAATCAATATAAAAATAATATTCAAAATACGAATAATTGATTTAAATTTTCAAAACAAAATTTGTTTTCATTTTAAAAATTACACTCTTCTAACTCATTCTAGGATACTACTGATCCTATCTCTAATGAGCCACTCTCATTGGATATTACTAATCCAATCTCTGATGAATTCTTTCGTTCGGTTCTAATGTGACTTGTTCTCCGAGCTCTGTAAACCAAAGATCTGATACCACAATGAAACGACCCAAACTTCCCCGGTCTCTGAAGAGAAGAGAAAGAACGGGTTGTCTGAGAACAAGACGAATTGGAACACAACCAGAAGAATATTTCATTGCTTATTACAACAATTTCATCAAAATACAAGAATATACAGAGTATGAATAAATCGTATACAATTGATCAATATTAGAGATTTAAATTACATTTAAATACATAGCAGCGGAAAATAATACATAACACAACTGGAAGAAATACACGGATACAGAGCTTTACGAATATCGCTTCAGCTGTAAATCAGGATCCTGTGAATATAAATCTGCAAAACCAAACTACTAGCTGCCCGTGCGGAAAATAGGGGCACCCAGAGTTTAGGTTAAAACAATAAACTCCAGGTCAGTCATGTGACTAGTGTGAGAACTAAAACAGTTATTAATCTGATTTTAAAGTTAGGTAAATCAAGGGACCACGCCGTATAACACAGAACCTGTTTACCCCCAAGAATACCAGTGCATAAAATAATAGCGAAATGCTAAGTAAAGAACAATGAAGCCATTATAAGACTCAGGTCCCATCACACAATGCAACGCAAGCCAGAGGATAGAGTTTTAACCTTATAATAACCAAGAATGCTTGGTACGTAAAATTTCATGTTTTATTATTACTATAAGTGTGTAGTGTCAAAAAAATTTCAATCATAAGTATCAATCATAGACGGCATAAGTGCCACATACCACTATGTCGCCATACTAAGCTCTACAATCAAAACAGCAAATGTCACGTATTGGAAGTTGGATTTCCATCTGTGAACCAAGGCAAGGGATCGTCTTACCGCTTCGAGACTCTCTAGCCCGAGCCTCAGGAACAGCCGCAACTGCCCCATGGATTATCTGGGCCGGTCCACTCGATGTAGATTATAATGTCTGAACACTGCGTCTCCCCGCCCTATGGGGTGTAAACTGGTCATATACCGGCCAAACCATCGGACCCGGATCGTCCGATCTAACCGAGGCGCCTCGCAATCCATCATCCACATAAGTAAAATGTTAGGCCATGTAAAATCACTGACACCACTCCTAGCTAGAAAGAAACGCATGTCCTCCCTAAAGCCCTCTCTCATTTCTGGTTCACACCGGGGTGTGAGGCTCGCGAATTAACGCTACACAAAGCTACGCCACAAGGTCGTGCTTTGATCATCAACCACAAGACTCTGCTTTTCAATTGAAACCTTGATCATATGCATCTCAGCACGCCAAACAGGCAATTCACGCTATTCAACCGATGTCTATTAATCACATAGAATGAAATCCGATGTCAGACACACATCCATTTACAAGTTCGTTCTGGGTCTGAACGAAACCAGAGGCACCTTATTCCTCCCCCATATATCCAATACAGGGGAGAGGCCCTCGCATATCCGTCGATCTCCAAGTACGTCTAGACGATCACCACTTATTACCTCGTCTTGTGTGTACAGCCCAATCAAGACATCAGTAATCATCCAAACGATGTGAAGACCTCCGGTGTTCAAACACCGTCTTCATCCTCGACACATCGTCGAATCAGTTATTCAGAATGGGATAAACCCGGTCTTTCTGAATAACTCGCGTATATAATAAACAAGTGCTATAAAAACACAACATACGCCTCATTCCAATCCAAAATATTTCTTTATTCAAATGTTCTTATACTTTGGGGAAGGTTCCCATTAATTTTATCGAAGATAAATTCTTTAAATTTATTATTTAATCTTCCTTTGGATATCATCTCAATCTAATTAAAGATGCATTAAAACTCCACTTGGTTTTAATCTTCCCAAAAATCAATATTAATGATTGTTTAACTTGGGAAATTATATCCTTTCTTTAACTGGGCTAAAGAACCAGTGTCATTTAAAACACGGTTCATGATAAACCCAAAATCACATTCCATTCCATCAGCCTTTAACCATAAATTAACAAGTGAACAATCCCCTAAGTATTAACCCCGAAGGCCGAAACCAACATCAGATCAATACCCAGGATACCATTCAACTTAACCAATCTCCAGTTAGTTTCTGATTTTCTTAACTCCATTGGGACTAAGAACAGTGTTATTAAAGATACCATTCATGACAACCCAAAATCTTATTCCATTAACAATGGAATCTTCCTGGAAAAAAATCGATATATATAATCGATATAAACTTCCATTTCCAACCGATAATATAAATGGAATAACGACAAGGCCTTTTAAATTCCATATATATTAACCGTCTTCCTCTACAGAAGCTTACTTCGATTATTACCAAATCGAATTCCATTCAATTCCAATTTAATGTGTTAAATTGGAAAACTTTACTTTGGAAAATCTCCTTTAAATCTTAACAAAAGATTTAAAAACTCCAAATCCCATTTCATTGTAAATCGGGTCAAAGAACAAATGTCGCTAAAACACAGTTCACAACAAACCCAATTCACATTCCATCAGTCTCTCTAACCGTAAATTAGTAAGAGAACAATTCCCTAAATGTTAACCCCGAAGGCCGAAACCAACATTAGATCAATACCCAGTAAACCATTCAACTTAACTAATCTCCAGTCAGTTTCTTATTTTCTTAACTCCATTGGGTTTAAGAACAGTATTATTAAAGATACCATTCGCGACAAACCCAAAATCCAATTTGATATTAAATACAAGGCTCTGAATAGAAAATATATCGGCTTATATTCAATATCAAATTCTGAAATCAACAAATATCGTATTGAAATAACGATATATCTATAGCTTCCCAATTCCTCCACAATATCCGTATAATAACGGAATCCAATATCGAAATATTCTGGAGAACATTTCGATTTAAATCCATTCCAATTCATATATTGGAAATTCTGGTTATTTTTAAACCATTTCAAATTCAATTTATTTATTTCTAAAAATAAATAAATTATTATTCTATTTCAAAACTAGTTCATTTTGATAAAAATATATTTTTATCCTTTTAAATATTGAATTTTTCGTCCTAATTCTTTCCAAATCATTTATTATGATTTTACACAAATTATTCATATTTTTAATGATTTTATCAAGGCCCGTACAGTCGATTTCCATAAACGGCCATCGAACTGCACTTACAACGACCTTTTCCAAATTTGTTTTGGACATAATTCCAAATCCAACCGTTAGATTTCAAATCTCTAATATTCATTAGAAAGCCCTTTTCGATACGAACCCAACGGTTCCGGTTTTAGGAGAATCCGACGGTCGAATCTCCCGTAATGTCTGTTCGAAGTCAATGGTCGAAATTCGCGAACTGCCACAGCGCGGCGCGTTCTCTTCAGGCCATTATATTATGTATGTAATATATATTTCATCGATTTCCATTTATAACGTATTTTATAAATTGTTTTAAATTCGTTTTCAAAACGATTTCAACTTCATATTCAATTTCGCATCAAAATTGAATATTCCATATCATTGATATATAAATGATAATATTTTCAAAACATTATATTTCGAAATCATTTCCTATTCTATATTCATTATAAAAACAAATAAAATCGATATAAATATCGTTCACATCAAAATGGCGTCAATCTATTCAACACGGCTTTATATATTTATATATATATTCGTGTCCATCCCAAATCGGACATCAAAATCACATTTTGATCCTTTAATGAATATTATTTTAAAATATACACTATTTTAAAATATTCGTTATTTTAAAATATTCATTCTTTTCTGAACTGGAATCAGACACAGTCAATTACCATATAATGTGATTATATGGATTTCATACTACATGTATACAATAACCATCAAACACAGTCAACCATTATCCAAAGTACATTCTACACTGTATAAGCATTAAATATAAATATTTAACGCTTATAACAGTCTGTCAACCAATCGATTGACATACAACTAAATATTGGGACTAGTGTATGTCCAATATCATCCCAATACCCGTGTGGGGTTTCGAACAATCAAACACAGGTTTTATTTGTGCAGTTTGGCGATGTGTAAAATTTATCGTCCCAATCAATATCAGTCAAATGTGTGTACAGAAATAAATCATATGATTTGTTTATAAATATTTTTTTATTCATATAGACATTAAAAATTATATTTTTAACTACAAAATATTTTCAACTATAAAATATTTTATTCCATTCCACATCACACAATCAACTTTCACCACACAATCCATCAAACAAACAAGCCGTCCATGGTCTGTGGACGATGGGTGTCGGGTGCTGGTAAGCACCATCTGCATCCTATTATATATTTTAACTAGAAAATAAAATAAAAGTGAGAAGTTCTCACCTCTGGGTTGAACGGTTCAGATTTGTCCGAAATTCCAATGCGTCATTTTCCCGCAGTTTACATTATAAATCACATTTTTATTCCAAAGCTATATGGATAAAAATCACATTTTTATAATGATACATTATAAAGATCTCATTTTTAATCAGCTACTGTATATATAAAAATCATATTTGTATAACGATATTCATATACTAAAAACCATATTTTTACCTCGCTACTTCCTATATAAAAATCGCATTTTTATATAATTACTCCTTATTTGAAAATCATATTTTTAACACGGCATTTATATATTTAAATTAAAAAAAATCAATCTCTTCATAGTAAAGATCATATTTTCTTCTAAACAAAGATCATATTTTAATGTAAGTAAAAATTTCATTTTTATCTACATAAATAAATAGGTAAAAACTCACTGACGGTTCGGAGTAGTGCTCGACGAAGCTGGGTGTTCGCAGTGGAGGTGCTGGAGGGTCTGACCGGCGGCGCATCATGGCGGAGGAGGGGGTGCGCGAGGCCGGAGGCGACCTGTGGTGGCAAGGCGTCGGTTTTTTTCTTTGTGGCTGTTTGGGTTGGGTGGTTTCTCCCTTAAGCTCGAATCGGGGAGGGGAAGAAGGAAATGAGTACGGGGAGGGGAAGAAGGAGAGGAGTACGGGGAGGGAGACGGCAGCTTGGCGGCGGCCTACGTGGCGGCGCAGCGCCAAGGGGGAGGGGCGCGATTTCGATTTTGTGTTTTTATTTCTTTTCTTTATTCTGGGGTCAACGGGTAGAGAGGGGGTGTTAAGGAGATTAGAGGGGGGAATATAAAATTAATTATTAATTTAATTTAATTCTCCAAAAAGTTACTTTTTCTTTCAAACTCTAAATCAAGCCCAACGACTGTCGTCCCTAGCATATTACCCCCCTTCCGAACACAATGGGATATGTATCGCAAGCCAATCCAGCAGTTTCAATCAATTTTCGCTAAAATCAAAATATAAATCTATATATTGAATTTGAACGTACATTTTAATTTACCGGGGCCACATACGAACTCTAGAAATTCCCGAAAATATTTTCTAGCTTCGTATTGACGATACGGTCCTAACAAAACTAATTTCCTCAAATTTGGAGACCGTTTGAAAAATGGTCATTTTCTGGTCGATCCAAATTGACTGAAACTGTCAAAACATGTTTTACTTCGCCACGCTCATATATTAAACCCAAAAATTATGAATTTTGGAATCTAGCAATAACTTGACATCCTGGATCCAACAAAAGTGGTATCATTGAAAACGGAGTTCATTTGCAATATTTCCATTTTTAAGGGCTATATTTTCCATAGCGACTATTCTGAATTTTCTATTGGACATAATTTTTTATCCCTGCTATGAAATTTTAATTTTTCGGATTCGTTGGAAAGATAATTTCAAATAGATTCTAATATTTCTGGTTTTGCTAAAATCCTTTTTATTTTGAATCCTTTACATTCATTTGAAATTTGAAATTGAATTTTCAAACTACCGCGCCATTTTCAATTCCTTTTATAATTAAAATAAATATTTGTATTCTAACATCGATTCAAATAAATATTTACGTTCTAATTCTGTAATGACCCGCATTTTCAGAGATATAATAAATAATTAATTTAATTATTTAAAGTGTGGTTTAGAGAATTTAAATGGTCGTTTAATTAAATTATATTAAATATTTAATTTAAATAATAATTAAATAATATATTTAATTTTGAAATAATCAGAATTGGCTGAAATGGCGATATGGTGTGAACTGGATCATCTATGATATTTAATTCAGCTTACATTGAATTAGAATAATGAATATATTATTTGAACGAAGTTTGAACGTATAATTATATTATAATTAATATCGAGCTTGAAATGCCGCTGCAGTTCATAATTTGGCGATTTGAACTTCAACTGAATGTACATGATTCGTTTTAAGCCGGATTTCTGTGAAACAAGAAATGTGTGGAGCTGGTCGGGTATATCTTTCTAATGAAAGAGAAAAATCTGGATTCAGTCGGGTAGATTTTGATTTATGTTCAAATCAAATTTTAGAAAAGTCTCTGTGGAATTCCTTTATAATTTATAAAGGAATTATTTATATTTGAAAAAGGAATTTCAATATAAATTGAATATCGGGTTGACCCAGATTTGAAATATCAAGCTAGAACTTCATAGAGGAAAATTCTAGAGATGTATGATATTCTGCTGTGAATATATACGATAATATTTATTTTTAAATATTAAATTTAATTGTTTTTAAATATATTTATATATTTAAAAGGGTTATTTAGGACCTTAAAAACAACCACTTTTGCAAACGAAGTCGGAATTCGACGAAACTAATTTTGTTGGATCTGCAACATCAAATTATTGTTAGATTCCAAGTTCCGTGATTTTTGGGGTCATTGTGTGGCCGTACGGATTTTTAGAGTGAAAAACAGTCAGTATTTTGATGGTTAAAAATACGCTGTGTGAGCAAACGGAGTTGGAATTTGACGAAACCAGTTTCGTTGGGACCGTAATATCGAACTGTAGCTGCATATCCAGTTATGTGATTTTTAGGTACCGTATGTGATCACAGGAATTTCAGAGGACGAATACATATAGCGATGGCTTAAAAGTAAATATTAAAATCGAATATAATGATATTTTTTCTTATCCTATAAATATACCTATCCTTATAACCTAATTCTCAACTTTCTCCAGTCAATATTTTGCACCGCCGAGTTCTTCATTTCTTAGAGTAAAATCATCCACCTTCCAAAATTCAAAACAATTCAAGAAAAAATTCTAAATTCCTCAAACAAATTTTAATAGCTTCCTATGGTATTTCTCTTCATCTGTATATAGTTTTCAGTGTGTTCAGTTCCATACTGGTTTGCTGGAAAATGGAAGTCGCGATCTATGGTTCACTACTTCAGGAATTTGAAAGCATTGATTCACGATATCGAAGTGATATTTGGGTTTAGGAGATTAAACCGCATGTGTATACAAGTTTTGGGATTTATTGGGGTTTATTTTTTTCGATCGAAGTAGCACAGCAGTGCGTTGAGGATGGATGCCGAGTTCGTTGAAATGGGTAATGATGAGTGCGGTTTTGGATGGAGAGTCATTTGAACATTTGTGTTTGATTTTTAAGGAACAGAGGAAGGGGATTTTGGTTCGGTGATGCTATGTTTGGCATCGCGAGTTCTGGAGATGAAACAGGGGAAATGGGGTGCGAGTTCTTGGGTTTTGGTATAAAGTGGAAGAGGGTTTGAAGAGGATGAGTTTGGTGATTTCAGTTCTTGTTTTAGTATAAAGATGAAACAGCAAATGGAGATCGAAAGTTGGAAATGAGGCTGTGGTGATTTTTCCTGGAGCTCGTATTCGGTTTTGGGAAGACAAAGAAATGGTGCGGGTTTGGATTAAAGGGGCGATGGGCCTCATTCTTAAGTTAAGCCCAATATGAAATTAGTTGGTTTATTTTAAATTCAAATTAGTATATATGTACTTTAAAAATGTATGACTTCCATATCGGTTATCAGAATTTCTTGAAACAAGATCCGACAGGATCGTATGTGTAACACCCTGTGTATTCTATAACAGTGAAATTCACAAATTAAAGTATAATTAATTTCAAATCAAAGAATTAAGGGAAACGGGATACGCCATTGCGTTCGTCTCGGAATTCGGCTTGAGATAGAATCCGAGTTTGCGTAAAACGGACTCCGTATGAAGAAAATATGGCCTCCGGAAGTTTCAGAATTCAGTTTAAAATTCAAACAGACCAAAACAGCTCAGAAAAACTAATTCAAATTTCAAAATCGGGCCAGAATGGCCAGGGCAGGAAAATTCCCGCCCAAGGCACCCAGGTCGACTTGGCAGTCGACCTAGGGCTAGCCAGGTCGACTGGGCAGTCGACCTGGGTCACCCGTGTCGACTGCCAAGTCGACACGGTGTCGACTGGGGTGTCGACCTGGCCCCTGAGCCAGGTCGAACCCAGCCCCCCTGGCTGGCCTGGTCTGTGTTTGGTCGATTTTCTTAGCCTTGCCTTGTCACTAGGGCTAGGTGTCAGCTCCTGGTTGGTCTCTCTTTCAAACGAACGGCTGTTATTAAACCAAGCTCCATCGACGGTCTAAATCAACTCACAAACTCTGTAAAAAGGACCTAAGACTAACCCTAATTCACACAAACTAAAATGGAGATGAGACCGTCATGCTGCTGAGGAGAGACTAAGGATAGCCGTCAGAAATTGAGAGACAATCAGGAGATAATTCAAAGCTTAAAGCAACGTCAATTAGAACAACGCCTACAACAAAGGATAGCATCTCCAAATTCAGAATTTAGATTCCTGAATTGAAGATTCATCATACGTTGTAAGTAGAGTGTTATTCCGATATGAATAATTAATTGCGTTTGATTTGTGTAAAATGCGAAATGGAATTGTGGCGATAATAATCTATATTTGTATGATTTTTTGATTCTAAGCGATTTGGGAATGTTATGGTATACGATTGGATATTTGCAAGTATGTGATTTGCGTTGGAAGTTAACAACGAAATGGAATTGTGGCGATAATAATCTATACTTGTATGTTATTTTGATTCTAAACGATTTGGAAATGTTATGGTATACGATTGGATTCATACAAGTATATGATTTATGTTGACAACCATATGTTGTGGTATTTTATTTGGGATTCATGCAAGTATGTGATTCACTATTATGCCAATATGATGTACATACTTTTATGATCACTTTTAGTGTGTAATTGGATACGACTAAGTACTATAGTTTATATGAATCTATGTTGGAATTAGCAAATCATACTTTTGTATTAGAAACAAAAGTAAGAACCTTTATGAACATGACTAAACTATGTTTGGTATTATGCTTAGTTGAAACATGTTTTAGGCCTAAGTTGTTATCAAAACCATATGGTGATATATGTGACACAATTAAGTTAGATTTACATTCCAAATTTCAAGTTTACATGAATAGAATGATTCATGTTTAAGTATTATTTATGCCATGATTACATGAATAGAATGATTCATGTTTAAGTATTATTTATGCCATGATTATATGAATAGAATGATTCATGTTTAAGTATTGTTTATGCCATAATTATATGAATAGAATGATTCATGCTTAAGTATTGTTTATGCCATGATCCATGTTTAAGTATTGTTTATGCCATGATTATATGCTGTTACAATTGCAAGTTCACATGTGCCTACTTTATGTTAATTGAATCGTTATGTTGCAAGTTCATGCGTTCACACTCCCCTTTTTATGTTACCTCATAAACACCATGTAATAAGCCTCCCCTTTTTCATATGGCTAAGTTGGGTTTAAATGTTAAACCCAACATATCTTATATTGTAGCGAACGTGTAAAACGGGGGTAATGACGTTTGGGTTAAAATATAGAACATATGTGTTGGCATGTTTGACGCATGCCAACAACCTTGAAAAACAATTAAGTGGCATAAATAAATCATAACCAATAAAGATAAATTTGAATAATGGGCCGCAAATATTTACATATAAAAAGAAAAGAGACAAAATATGTAAATGTAGAAAATACGATGTGTTTAACCCGAGGTTGGATTGAGTTGTGATGTAAACCTGCCCGGAACCGCCCGGCTGTCCAGTAGTCACAACAATACCTATCCAATGTGGGTGGTTAAACACGGAGTCCAATAAGGACCCGAGGTTAGACTGAGTTGTGGCGTAAGACTGCCCGGACCCAACCGGCAATAGGCAGCCACAACAATACCTGTCTAATGTAAGAGGTCAAGGCTTTAATCAGACAATTAAGGCTGAGTCAGGATTGATAGGATTAAGTAAATTAAATTAATACTTATTCAAAATGGAACATGCTAAACTAAACGGACTGATTGAGGGTTAGGTTTATAAAACACTTAACCAACTTAGCATGTTGGCTAGAAATAGAAAACCTAGTTGCGGGGGACCCTTTTCAGCAGTAACCCTACAAGGTGTATCAGGATACCCTGAACTAGGCAGGGTGGGGCACGATTACTGGGCTGACTGTAAGAGGTCAAATCGACGGCGGTGGTGCAGCAGTGTAGGTTCTATCGGGGTGCGGGCGTGCACACACTCCGGCGCAGAAAAATAAGGCACTGGGCACCAGTAGCATACCTGTGCATTCTAGAATTGTGTCGGGCCGCCACCATGGGACTTGATACACCCCATGGTGGGACCAGCATAGGTAACTACAACATCGGGGGTCGTAAGACACATGTAACTATGCGAGTAGGAGCCGATCATCAGAAAAAGGATCACTTCACCCTGATTATGGGGTGCCTATTGGGAACTAGTTTATATGGGTACAGAGATTAATGTGGGGTACGATAGTATTCGACCCTAGACAACTTAACTTTGTTTATGATGCTTTCCCATTTCCAGTTTATGCTTATCATACCCAATTCTTTATTCATTGACTGAATAGTCCTAGACTTACTCAGGCTTTATGTCTGACTCTACTTTTCTTTCGTTCCCCCCCTAGGTCCACAGGGAGGGAATACCACAGCTTGACCAGTTTTCACATCCAGCTTGAAGAGAAAGAATGTATTGCTTGGACCTTTTTCGTTTTGGACTATGGCTTTGGGCAGCAATTATGGGACTTATGCAGTTTATTTATGTTTTCTTTATGCTTCTTTAATAATGTAATCAAGACAGTTATGAAGATGTTATGTTTTTGGAAGAATTGTAAGACAAGTATGGCATGTTTTTGTGCACACGTATTTTAATGAAATAAAAGATGTTGTTGTTTTCCGTTGTTCAAAAATATGTGTTCTTATATCTGTCTTGTATATCTATGACTTATACTTATAAACCTCCACCAAAATTAGGGCATTCCCTTTGAGAGTGACTCTAACGGAGGTGGGGTGTTTCACTTGGTATCAGAGCATAGGTTTACCAGATAAGATAAAAGTTTTGAAAATTTATTTTCAAAGGAAAATTTAAAGAAGCATTTTTAAAAGATAAAATATTATTTTATTTTAAAAAGGCAAAGTCCCCCAAAGCCATAGGTACTATCTCTTATCCTTCATTTTGAATCTATCCTTTTTGTTTCAGCATGTCCGAAGAACTTAACTTGCCAGAGGGTGTACCAATACCTGGTTGGTTTAGACGGTTCTTAGAAGCAAGGGCCACTCAGCCAGGTCCTACCGTTCCTCCTCACCCAGCTGCAGGAAATCATCCGGCTGTAGCAGCACCTCTTCCTCCACCTCCTCCGCGGGGAAATACTTTTGCTAAGATACGTAAAGATTTTAAAGCTATGGGAGGAAAGGATTTTCATAGAACTGAGTCCTTCGTGGCAGCTAGAAATTGGCTGAAAGAAACTGAGGACTTATTCGTCATCTTTGAGGTAGAAGATAGGCAGAAAGTACAACTGGCAGTGTGGCTACTAAAGGGCGAGGCTTCCTGCTGGTGGGAAGTCACCAATGCAGAAAGACCAGTGGAGACATGGGAGGACTTTAGGGCAAGGTTTGAGGCTAAATTTCTCTCAGACGCGGAAAGGAGTTTGCAGTTGGAAAAATTCTTATTTCTTAAGCAAGGGAACAAGACAGTCAAAGAGTATGTTAATCAGTTCGATGATCTGGCTAGGTTCGGACTGGACCTAGTCAACACCCCGCACAAGAAGGCTCTCCGTTTTGTCAAAGGGTTGAATGAGCCATTACACAGTTTGGCCATGACCCATGTACCCATGGGAGCTACATATGAAAGGTTGGTACAGATGGCATTGCTGAACGAAGAGGATAAGGGCAAGAAGGAGACAAAGGCAGAAAGCTCTCAAGGGAAGAAAGAGGGTTTACAGCCTAAGAAGACAGACTTTAAGAAGGGCGGGAAAGACAACAAAGAGAAGAGGAAGTGTAATTTCTATGGAAAAGTGGGGCACTTAGTAAAAGATTGCCGGAAAAAGAAGGCCAAGATGAATGGCGGGTGCTTTTCTTGTGGTGAGACAGGCCACATGGCAAAGGACTACCCAAAGAAACGAGGACAAGGACAGAGGGCTGGATCCTCCTCAGGGGCACAGGTTCATGTGCTAGAAGTGCCACCTCTGCCACAGCGAGGTATAAATACTTCTGTAGAAAGTGTAGTTTATCTTTATGATCACCCCGTTCGCACTTTATTTGATTCTGGAGCATCGCACTCCTTTATCTCGTCTGCTTTAGTAGAATCTCTGCACCTAAAAACTAGTATGGTAGAGGACCCCTTAATTGTTTCAAACCCAATTGGGGGCCCAGCTCATTTGTCTATGATCTGTTTGGGATTGAAAATTTCTATTCTAAGCGTAGAATTTAAATGTAGTGCCTTTGTTTTGGGCTTTTCGATATATGGTTTGATTTTGGGCGTGGATTGGTTGTCCAGTAATGGAGCCATCCTTGATTGTGAGAAAAGGGTTGTTAGGCTCCTGACCCAGCTCGGTAACACTTTGGAAATTACTTGTAATCCCTCGTATGCGGTTATGCTTAGTTATCTTGAATCGCTAGATGCCTCCGTTGAAAATTTGCAATCGGTTAGAGTGGTCCGGGAATATTCGGATGTCTTCGAAGAGGTGAAGGGCTTGCCTCCGAAGCAGGAGATAGACTTCCGCATATATCTTGTAGATAATGCAAAGCCCGTTGCGTTGCCCGTTAGACACATGGCTCCTCGGGAAAGGAAAGAGCTCAGTAAACAGATTAAAGAGCTTCTAGAGAAGGGGTTCATTAGAAGAAGCATTTCAGAATGGGGCGCTCCAGTGGTGTTCGCTACAAAGGCGGATGGTTCACTCCGTCTATGTGTTGACTATAGGGAGCTCAACAAGCTAACGAAAAAGAATAGGCACCCTCTCCCTAGAATTGACGATCTGTTTGATCAACTTGTAGGAGCGTGTGTTTTCTCCCAACTCGATTTAGCGACCGGTTTTCATCAGCTAAGGGTGGCTGAAGATAGCATCGATAAAACGGCATTCAGAACCCCAGACGACTTCTTTGAATGGATTGTCATGCCTTTTGGCTTGACAAATGCACCTTCTTACTTCGTGGACCTGATGAGTAGGGTATTCAGAGATTTCTTCAATAAGTTCGTAGTGGTCTTCATAGACGATATCCTTATCTTCTCAAAGAGTGAAGAGGAACATGCTCAGCACTTAAGGGCAATCATGGAAACTTTGCGAGTCCATCAGCTAAAAGCCAAATTCTCCAAATGCCACTTTTGGATAGAGGAAGTAAGATTTCTTGGGCACATAGTATCCAAGGAAGGGTTAGCTGTAGACCCAGCTAAGGTAATAGCGGTGCAGGATTGGAAGACACCAAAGAACGCAACAGAGGTCCGAAGCTTTCTCGGGCTAGCAGGCTTCTATCGAAAATTCATCAGAGACTTTGCGAAAATCTCAGCTCCGCTCACAAAGTTGACCAAGAAGAATCTAGTGTTCAATTGGGACTTGGATTGCGAGTTTGCTTTCCAACGACTAAAAAGGGCTCTTACAACAGCCCCAGTTTTAACGTTGCCAGATGAAAGCAAGATGTTCACAGTTTATACAGATGCATGTGGGAAAGGGCTAGGCGCTGTCTTAATGCAAGAAGGAAGGGTAGTAGCTTATGGTGGGAGACAATTGAAAGTGCATGAAAAGAACTACCCGACCCACGATCTTGAGTTAGCCGCCATCGTCTTTGCACTCAAGTCTTGGCGACACTATCTCCTAGGTGAGATGTTCGAACTTTACACCGACCATAAATCGTTGAAATACCTTTTCTCGCAGAAGGACCTTAACTTGAGGCAACAGAGATGGATGGAGTTTCTTGCCTCGTATGATTTCGAGATCTCCTACACGCTGGGAAAAAGCAACGTAGTGGCAGACGCGTTGAGCCGAAAGAAACTGACCCTAAGCCCGCTGTTTGTTGAAAGACAAAGCCTAGAGTTTATAGCCAGCTTTGACTTTAGGCCCTCCTCCGATTTTGTACCAGGCTTGCTAGCATCTCTCGAAGTACGCCCGACTTTGGTGGACTCAATAGGGACAGCACAACGTTAAGACCCTCAGCTTGTGGAGACGATTGATAGACTAATTAGGGGTGAGACTTCAAGTCACCTCAACAGGTACTCCATCGACGATAAGGGTTGGCTAAGGCGAGACGGAAGACTATGCGTCCCACAGACAAGGGATTTAGTAAAGAAGGTTCTCGAGGAAGCACATCACTCCAAGATGACGATACACCCAGGCGGAGATAAAATGTACAAGGACATAAAAAGAACTTTTATTTGGAACGACATGAAGAAAGACGTGGCAGAATTTGTTTCTAAGTGTATGGTGTGCCAAAAGGTTAAGGCAGAACAGAAAAAGCCTGGCGGTCTGCTACATCCTCTAGAGGTCCCGCAGTGGAAGTGAGATAGCATCTCAATGGACTTCATTGATGGGATGCCTAGGTCTAGGAGAGGCAACACTAGCATTTGGGTAATAGTGGATAGGCTTACTAAAAGCGCCCACTTTTTACCTGTCAAAAGTAAAAGAACTGCCTCATCCCTAGCAACTCTTTATCTCAAGGAAATTGTTCGACTCCATGGAATATCGTCCAGCATTGTTAGTGACCGAGACCCTATCTTCACAAGTGAGTTTTGGCGGAGTCTGCAAGAAGCGGTAGGCACACATTTATGCTTAAGCACAGCCTATCATCCCCAAACCGACGGTCAAACAGAAAGAGTGAACAGAGTTTTGGAGGACCTTTTAAGACTGTGCGTCCTTGACTTCGGAGGGACATGGGAAGACCATCTTCCTTTGGTGGAATTTGCCTACAACAACAGCTATCAAGCAACCATCGGAATGGCGCCCTTCGAAGCTTTATATGGAAGACCGTGCCGATCACCCACTTGTTGGTGGGAGTCTATTGATAAGCTCATACTTGGACCAGATATGATCCGAGAGACTTCAGAGAAAGTAGACTTAATACGAAGAAGGATGAAGACGGCCCAAGACAGACAAAAGTCCTACGCCGACAAGAGGAGGACCGACCTTGAATTTGAGGTTGGGGACAGAGTTTTTCTTAAGGTATCTCCGTTAAGGAACGTTATTCGTTTTGGAACCACAGGAAAGCTAGCCCCAAGGTTCGTAGGGCCATTCCCTATCATCGAGAAAATTGGGAAATTGGCCTATAGATTAGAGCTACCTGAAAAATTGGCCGGAGTTCACAACGTCTTTCACGTTTCACATCTCCGAAAATGTCTACATGAGTCTGCTGAAGTGGTAGAGCCAAATATCCTAGAAGAAGCTGAAGTGGAACGCGAAGCAACCGTAACGAAAGTTCCAATCCGCATATTAGGAATGGAAGTGAAGAAGCTACGCAACCGCGAAGTCAAGCTCGTCAAAGTTCAGTGGAGCGACGCCGAAGAAGATGCAACTTGGGAAACTGAAGCTAGAATACGCGCAGCCTACCCTTTTCTTTTCGAGGGTACATCTTTGATCTTTCCTTTTTCCTTAAGTTGCGCTTTTATCTATCTTTTTAGGTATATCTCCTCGACCTTATCTTTTAGGAAGAAACCCTTTGGATGGAAACAAGTAATTGAAACATGTTATGGATGATGGTTGCAAGTGGTTGCAAGTGATTGCTAGTGGTTGCTCGTGGTTGCATATACACACACAATCTAGGTTTTAGATCGGCTCAGTCACTTCATATTGCATATGCATAAATGTATTTATATTCGTATATGGTTGAAATTTAATGTGTTGTCATATGGATGTTGCATTTGTGTGGATGATTGTGCAATCATGTAGAATCATGAATATGGAAAATTTGCATACATAATGGATTCATGACACTTACATAATTTGCATTAAGGAGGTCAACTGAATCAGTAGACCGCCTGATTTTGCATTAGATAAGTACATGTATACACACACACTTCGCATATGATCATGAAGCATTAGAAGTCTTTTAAGGACAATGGATGCTCCTGTTTGATGGATGAGTAGATGGATGTTTGGATGTTAGGATATACATTCTTCCTGAACTTGAAGATTTCGGGGACGAAATCCTTTTAAGTGGGGGAGAATGTAACACCCCGTGTATTCTATAATAGTGAAATTCACAAATTAAAGTATAATTAATTTCAAATCAAAGAATTAGGGGAAACGGGATACGCCATTACGTTCGTCTCGGAATTCTGCTTGAGATAGAGTCCGAGTTTGCGTAAAACGGACTCCGTATGAAGAAGATATGGCCTCCCGAAGTTTCAGAATTCAGTTTAAAATTCAAACAGACCAAAACAGCTCAGAAAAACTAATTCAAATTTCAAAATCGGGCCAGAATGGCCAGGACGGGAAAATTCCCGCCCAAGGCACCCAGGTCGACTTGGCAGTCGACCTGGGGCTAGCCAGGTTGACTGGGCAGTCGACCTGGGTCACCCATGTCGACTGCCAAGTCGACACTGTGTCGACTGGGGTGTCGACGTGACCCCTGAGCCAGGTCGAACCCAGCCCCCCTGGCTGGCCTGGTCTGTGTTTGGTCGATCTTCTGAGCCTTTCCTTGTCACTAGGGCTAGGTGTCAGCTCCTGGTTGGTCTCTCTTTCAAACGAACGGCTGTTATTAAACCAAGCTCCATCGACGGTCTAAATCAACTCACAAACTCTATAAAAAGGACCTAAGACTAACCCTAATTCACACAAACTAAAATGGAGATGAGACCGTCATGCTGCTGAGGAGAGACTAAGGATAGCCGTCAGAAATTCAGAGACAATTAGGAGATAATTCAAAGCTTAAAGCAACGTCAATTAGAACAACGTCTACAACAAAGGATAGCATCTCCAAATTCAGAATTCAGAATTCAGATTCCTGAATTGAAGATTCGTCATACGTTGTAAGTAGAGTACTATTCCGATATGAATAATTAATTGCGTTTGATTTGTGTAAAATGCGAAATGGAATTGTGGCGATAATAATCTATATTTGTATGTTATTTTGATTCTAAGCGATTTGGGAATGTTACGGTATACGATTGGATATTTGCAAGTATGTGATTTGAGTTGGAATTTAACAACGAAATGGAATTGTGGCGATAATAATCTATACTTGTATGTTATTTTGATTCTAAACGATTTGGAAATGTTATGGTATACGATTGGATTCATACAATTATATGATTTATGTTGACAACCATATGTTGTGGTATTTTATTTGGGATTCATGCAAGTATGTGATTCACTATTATGCCAATATGATGTACATAATTTTATGATCACTTTTAGTGTGTAATTGGATACGACTAAGTACTATAGTTTATATGAATCTATGTTGGAACTAGCAAATCATACTTTTGTATTAGAAACAAAAGTAAGCACCTTTATGAACATGACTAAACTATGTTTGGTATTATGCTTAGTGAAACATGTTTTAGGCCTAAGTTGTTATCAAAACCATATGGTGATATATGTGACACAATTAAGTTAGATTTACATTCCAAATTGCAAGTTTACATGAATAGAATGATTCATGTTTAAGTATTATTTATGCCATGATTACATGAATAGAATGATTCATGTTTAAGTATTATTTATGCCATGATTATATGAATAGAATGATTCATGTTTAAGTATTGTTTATGCCATAATTATATGAATAGAATGATTCATGCTTAAGTATTGTTTATGTCATGATCCATGTTTAAGTATTGTTTATGCCATGATTATATGCTGTCACAATTGCAAGTTCACATGTGCCTACTTTATGTTAATTGAATCGTTATGTTGCAAGTTCATGCGTTCACACTCCCCTTTTTATGTTTACACCATGTTATAAGCCTCCCCTTTTTCATATGGCTAAGTTGGGTTTAAATGTTAAACCCAACATATCTTATATTGTAGCGAACGTGTAAAACGGGGGTAATGACGTTTGGGTTAAAATATAGAACATATGTGTTGACATGTTTGACGCATGCCAACAACCTTGAAAAATAATTAAGTGGCATAAATAAATTTTAACCAATAAAGATAAATTTGAATAATGGGCCGCAAATATTTACATATAAAAAGAAAAGAGACAAAATATGTAAATGTAGAAAATACGATGTGTTTAACCCGAGGTTGGATTGAGTTGTGATGTAAACCTGCCCGGAACCGCCCGGCTGTCCAGTAGTCACAGCAATACCTATCCAATGTGGGTGGTTAAACACGGAGCCCAATAAGGACCCGAGGTTAGACTGAGTTGTGGCGTAAGACTGCCCGGACCCAACCGGCAACAGGCAGCCACAACAATACCTGTCTAATGTGAGAGGTCAAGGCTTTAATCAGACAATTAAGGCTGAGTCAGGATTGATAGGATTAAGTAAATTAAATTAATACTTAATCAAAATGGAACATGCTAAACTAAACAGACTGATTGGGGGTTAGGTTTATAAAACACTTAACCAACTTAGCATGTTGGCTAGAAATAGAAAACCAAGTAGCGGGGGACCCTTTTCAGCAGTAACCCTACAAGGTGTATCAGGATACCCTGAACTAGGCAGGGTGGGGCACGATTACTGGGCTGACTGTAAGAGGTCAAATCGACAGCGGTGGTGCAGCAGTGTAGGTTCTAACGGGGTGCGGGCGTGCACACACTCCGACGCAGAAAAATAAGGCACTGGGCACCAGTAGCATACCTGTGCATTCTAGAATTGTGTCGGGCCACCACCATGGGACTTGATACACCCCATGGTGGGACCAGCATAGGTAACTACAACATCGGGGGCTGTAAGACACATGTAACTATCCGAGTAGGAGCCGATCATCAGAAAAAGGATCACTTCACCCTGATTATGGGGTGCCTGTTGGGAACTAGTTTATATGGGTACAGAGATTAATGTGGGGTACGATAGTATTCGACCCTAGACAACTTAACTTAGTTTATGATGCTTTCCCATCTCCAGTTTATGCTTATCATACCCAGTTCTTTATTCATAGACTGAATAGTCCTAGACTTACTCAGGCTTTATGTCTGACTCTACTTTTCTTTTGCCTTCTTTTCTTTCGCCTTCTTTTCTTTCGTTTCCCCCCCAGGTCCACAGGGAGGGAACACCACAGCTTGACCAGTTTTCACATCCAGCTTGAAGAGAAAGAATGTATTGCTTGGACCTTTTTCGTTTTGGACTATGGCTTTGGGCAGCAATTATGGGACTTATGCTGTTTATTTATGTTTTCTTTATGCTTCTTTAATAATGTAATCAAGACAGTTATGAAGATGTTATGTTTTTGGAAGAATTGTTAGACAAGTATGGCATGTTTTTGTGAGCACGTATTTTAATGAAATAAAAGATGTTGTTGTTTTCCACTGTTCAAAAATATGTGTTCTTATATCTGTCTTGTATATCTGTGACTTATACTTATAAACCTCCACCAAAATTAGGGCATTCCCTTTGAGAGTGACTCTAACGGAGGTGGGGTGTTTCAGTATGGACGGTGGCCACACGCTGGAACTGACTGGGAGTGGATTGGTGCTCGTTTGAATTTATGGCGAAATAAATTGTTTGATTCAAACCAAACAAATAGTTTGTCGTTCTTTAATGATGAACTGCCAATGTGAGTGAATCTCACTAACTCTGAACAGTTTATATTTTCATGTTGTATTTTTAGAACTGTTAAATATTGGCTGATTGACTGTGTGTTGACAGTTTGATTGAACTGCTAGTCAGTTAGTTGAATTTCTATATTGATTCTGTTTAACAGAATATATCATATGGAACTGAAAGTGATGTTGATTTTATTGTGTAACATCTGTGGATGCAGGGAGACAGGTTGGAGGAATCCGACTGGATTCCTCAACAGTTATTTTATTGTTTTTCATATATTGTGATATGTGATGTGGTATAAAATCTGTGGTTGATTATATGTGTTTGGACGATATTGGTCATCGTGATATGATGTGTTAAGTACCATAAAATATCGGAATGGGAAAAGGAGATTTCCAAAGTGATATTGAAAACAGAATATGTATAAATTAGAATATTTATAAATAAGAAATATTTATAAATTGGAATAATTATAAAGTGAATTATTTATTTAGGATAAATAAATAAGATGTTATAAAATGGACTATTTACTTAGAAGATAAATAGGAGATAATAAGTGAGATATTTATTTGTTAAATAAATAGGATAAGATAATGGATTTATTTATTTGTTAAATAAATAGAATAAGAAAAGGACATATTTATTTGTTAAATAAATAGGGTTATTAAAGGAAACATTCAAAATAAATAAATAGGATATTAAACGGATTATTTATTTAGGAAATGAATAAGTTATGATAAAGGGATATTGACTTAGAAATTGAATAAGTTATAAAAGGGATGTTAAGAAAAATGAATAGAATAAAGGATTATCTATTTAGAAAATAAATAGAATAAAGGATTATTTATTTGGAAAAAAAGTAGAGGAGTTAATCGAATCGAGTTAATCGAACAGAGTAAATCAAACAAAGTTAAGCAAAACTAGAAACTGACTAGAGATTAGTAAATTGAATGGTTTTCTAAGCATCGATCTGATGTTGGTTTCGGCCTTCGTGGTTTATACTTAGAGAATTGTTCTCCTACTAGTTTACAGTCAGGGACTGATAGTTGTGAAACGATAGTGATATGTAAATAATAATGGAAATGTTTTCCAATGTTAATAACGTATATTTTCTAAACATAGAAAATAAGGAAATATGAATATATATATATAGATATATATATATATGAAAGATGATTGATCGATATAATTTCCTCCTGGAAATAATTTCATTGTTTGCACACCTGTTTTTCTTTGATGGTTAAATCACAGACTATCAAAGTTTTGACTATTTTAACGTTGTTAATATGGAGAGACCGGTTGGATTATTATCCAAAGAACCACTCTGTATTGGCATAAGCATTGCGAATCATATATGTCAAAGATAACTGAAGACGGAGTAAAGTGCAAGGGATGTTGTATAAATCTTAGATAACAGTGCCTAAGATGGATATACTGTATAGTACCTTCGGTTCATCCTGTTCCTGGATGACTTGTATGGATGAATGTCTGACAGAGTATTTCCAGAAAGGTCACGTACATTGATTTCTTCAACCGTACCAAGAGTGGAGGCGGAGAAGGAAACTTCTTTAGCTAACACGTAATGTACTGTTGTAGACGTCAATTAGTGATTTTCGATAGATCTGACAATGTGGCATTCGAAGTGAATATGATGTGATGATGAAGCGTAACCTCAAGCCTCATCAACCGGTAAATGACAGAAATAGAGCAGGCAGCGTGGCTAAGTCGGTCGCTCCGAAGTAGGGTGTATAATCACCTGATCTAGAGTTTCATTTACTTCTAAAAACTATTGTTGATGCAGTCATATTCGGGAAACAGTTGCTGATCCCAACCGTGGGTGATATACATTCGATACACTCAAGCGAAATGAGTGGTCGGTCATGTATGCCGGGTTGCAAGATGTTCTTGTTGAACCCAGTGTATTCCTTTCTAGAGGTACACTAGCGAAAGGTGGTTCCATACCTTGTCATAGTTGAAAATCCATTACCCAATACGTGCTTGCGGTTTTGATTGTATACTGTATATGTAGAACATGAGATGAAAGTGTTTCTGCTAGATGATTATTATATTGTGGTTGATAGACATTATTATAATATCAAAAGGTTTTTGATATAAAGATATTTTGGATTCTCATAAGGGAAAAACCCGTTCCGTTATACGGCGTGGTCTTATGAGATATCGTTTAATGGCTCAACTGTTTTAAACCGTTTTACTCATACCAGTCCCATGACTGACCCGGAGTTTATTTTGTTTTGTTTTCCCTAAACTCTTGGGTGCCCAATTTTGTATGGGCAGTCAAGTAGTCGGGATTTACAGATATACCTGAAGAGCTGGAGCAGGAGGCTTAAGGATCATATAGCTATAGTTTATTTCCGCTGTGTTGTAAGTGTTGTATTTTGATAATGATGTATGTTCAAGTACAGATGTATATTTCAAGTTATGTTATATATATTATATGTTATTCGTTCCGCTATGTGGTTCGTGTTACTCTGATGTTGTGTTCTTCTTCTTCTTCTATTCTAAGTTTCTATCTTATATATTCGCACCCTCTAATTTCTTTCATTAATCTTCCAGTATTTTCGACCCTTGGATGTTCGATATGTGTTGTATATCGGATAACCAAGGTCGTCAAAAACCAGGGTCATTATAGTTGGTATCAGAGCTTAAGTTAAGTGAATTACCTTGGCTCTATGGCGTGACTCGGTAGAGATAGGTTTAGTAATACCCTAGATTGAGTTTGAGTGTGTATATACGAGTGAACGTATTTGTAGGTGATATAAAAATAATTTTATATTATGGAGATTTGTTGATTGAGTGGCTTATGAATTTCTGGTCGATCAGTTTGATCCGCTGTATCAATAGGAGTTACTAAACACTTGATTATGATGGGTCGACACGATATGTTTTGAAAAGTGGGTAAACAAAGTAATTTTACCCAAATTAGATTTTGATATAAAGGATTTATATTGAAATGATTTTAATATAATGGATGTGTTGGTTGTTATTATAATCGAGTAAGATTATAATGGAGATGGTTTTATATATATATATATAACCAAGTAGAATTCGTATAAGTGTTACGAGATGAATTAAATCTGAATTTAAACCAGAAACTGAATTTAAAAACTCCGGAGAATTGGATAAGTGTTTGTAAATGGATTTGGATTAAAAATAAAGAAAATTTAAGATCTTGGGAGATTTTAAATTGTTTTACAAGCAGTGTGAATTATATTTTGAAATAAATTTCAAAGGGGGAACATTTAGAAATGGTTTCATAGTATTGAACTCACTTCGATCGCTGGAAAATAGATTCTGATGATGACAGCTGCATCATCAGTATTCATTTTCGAGTTGTAAGTGATGAATTACTACCAGAGATACTGTTTTGAATTTATTTTGGGAAAGACAAGTTGTGTTGAATTTCAAAAAGGGAAATTTGGTTTTTGAAAAGAGTAAACTGTTTAAAACTCCCAGGGAAAGACTGTTTGAATTAAAAACCAATTTAACAAAAATTTGTGAATGCAAATTTGAATTAAAGTAAAGCCAATAAAGTAGTAACTGAGATTGAATTAGAATGATATCAAGACAAATTGGATTGTGAGATTCAAATTTGAAGTGTAATGTGATAATCAAGTTAAGATTGGGAATCGAGAAGAAAACTCGAGTTGAAATGATATTTGGCTCGGATATAAGCGAATGATTGTGTTGTGGATAAAAGAAGATTGGAATTTGATTGGGATGACCCATGTATCTGTTGAATTGATAACAGGTGAAAGGATATAATGATATGCCGACAAAAAGGTACAAGTTTATATTTCTATTGGATATAAGATTTATGAGCCGAATTGGCAAGCCGCTTGGCTGTTTGATTTTCTTTTGGGTTGGAGATGGCCCAGAGAGGCGAGTGGTGGTTTGACGTATTGACCAGTACAAGGGAGGTGCTGGCGAAATTTTTCAAAAAAATTAAGGCGTTAGGAAATTTTCAGGATTTTTGAAAATTTTCGTTGATAAGAATTAATTAATAATTTAATTGAAATTAAATTGGTTCAGTTGAAACTGAAGTTAAAGAGTGAACAAATAAGTTCTAACCAGTCGATAAGGTTTGTTTTCTACCTTAGCAATTTCGAGGACGAAATTATTTAAAGTAGGGAAGAATGTAATGAACCGCATTTTCAGAGATATAATGAATAATTAATTTAATTATTTAAAGAGTGGTTTAGAGAATTTAAATGGTCATTTAATTAAATTATATTGAATATTTAATTTAAATAATAATTAAATAACATATTTAATTCTGAAATAATCAGAATTGGCTGAAATGGCGATATGGTGTGAACTGGATCATCTGTGATATTTAATTCCGCTTGGAATTGAATTAGAATAGCGAATATATTAATTGAACGAAGTTTGAACTTATAATTATATTACAATTAAAATCGAGCTTGAAATGGCGCTGCAGTTCGTAATTTGGCGATTTGAACATCAACTGAATGTACATGATTCGTTTTAAGCCTGATTTCTGTGAAACAAGAAACGTGTGGAGCTGGTCGGGTATATCTTTCTAGTGAAAGAAATAAATCTGGATTCCGTCGGGTAGATTTTGATTTATGTTCAAATCAAATTTTAGAAAATTCTCTGTGTAATTCCTTTATAATTTATGAAGGAATTATTTATATTTTAAAAAGGAATTTCAATATAAATCGAATATCGGTTTGACCCTGATTTGAAATATCAAGCTAGAAATTCATAGAGGAATATTCTAGAGCTGTATGATATTCTGCTGTGAATATATACGATAATATTTATTTTTAAATATTAAATTTAATTGTTTTTAAATATATTTATATATTTAAAAGGGTTATTTAGGACTTTAAAAACAGCCACTTTTGCAAACGAAGTCGGAATTTGACGAAACTAATTTTGTTGGATCTGCAACATCAAATTATTATTAGATTCCAAGTTTCGTGATTTTTGGGGTCATTGTGTGGCCGTACGGATTTTTAGAGTGAAAAACAGTCAGTAATTTGATGGTTAAAAATATGCTGTGTGAGCAAAAGGAGTTGGAATTTGACGAAACCAGTTTCGTTGGGACCGTAATATCGAACTATAGCTGCATGTCCAGTTTCGTGATTTTTAGGTACCGTATGTGATCACAGGAATTTTAGAGGACGAATACATATAGCGATGGCTTAAAAGTAAATATTAAAATCGAACATAATAATATTTTTTCTTATCCTATAAATATACCTATCCTTATAACCTAATTTTCAACTTTCTCCGGTCAATATTTTGCGCCGCCGAGTTCTTCATTTCTTAGAGTAAAATCATCCACCTTCCAAAATTCAAAACAATTCAAGAAAAAATTCTAAATTCCTCAAACAAATTTAAATAGCTTCCTATGGTATTTCTCTTCATCTGTATATAGTTTTCAGTGTGTTCGGTTCCATACTGGTTTGCTGGAAAATGGAAGTCGCGATCTATGGTTCACTACTTCAGGAATTTGAAAGCATTGATTCACGATATCGAAGTGATATTTGGGTTTAGGAGATTAAACCGCATGTGTATACAAGTTTTAGGATTTATTAGGGTTTATTTTTGTCGATCGAAGTAGCACAGCAGTGCGTTGAGGATGGATGCCGAGTTCGTTGAAATGGGTATTGATGAGTGCAGTTTTGGATGGAGAGTCATTTGAACATTTGTGTTTGATTTTTAAGGAACTGAGGAAGGGGATTTTGGTTCTGTTGATACCGAAAATTGGTATAACAACCAAAATGGAATTTCTAAACACGTTACCTAATCGGAGGCGAGATGCTTAGAAAGCACGTTACCTTTTCAGAGGCGGGGCGTTAGAAAACCTTTAGAGTTGTGTGAGGCCATATCTAACATTCAAAAGCATCAAAATACCAAAATAAAGAAAGAAGACAAGAATTTTATAGTGGTTCGACTCTTATTCGTGCCTACGTCCACTTTAAAGATTGAATTTCATTAGTAGCCACAAAATTACAATATTTGCACCATTATGCATTCATACAAGCTTCTTTGACATGCATTTATCTCTAAAACCGATTGAAAGAATGGATGAAAGCTTGACGTATTTTATGCCAATCCCTCCATGAAAGCCATGGATAAAAGCTCCTTAGATGATCAAGAAGAAATGAAGTAGTGTGAAGAGTGCTTATGCTTGTTCCTCCATGAAAGCTATGCTCCACATGCTCCAATGCTCCATAGATTTGTGATCGATGATAGAGAAGAGATGTAGAAATGCTTGGAGAAATCCCGAAAGCAATTAGACAGCACCTCCTCCTCATTCCCGAAAAAGTCCCTCGAAATAATGGAGGTAGGGTCCTATTTATAGGCGGAGAAATGGCTAAAATCTTGTATGCATGGGCCTGGTCGGTTTTTTCAATATTTACGGAAATGCCACTGCCAGTTGTCACCAGTTGTTTCCAGCTGTCACGCCATTACAGGTTGCTTCTAGCGCTTTGGCCGACCAGGAGCTTCCGCCAGAAGTAAGGACGACCAGGAGGCTAAAGTGCGGAGCGGACCGACCAGGAATGACTAAAAGACTTTGAAGCTGGCTGGTGCTATAAGAGGCTAGTGGGCGAGCAAGTTTGAAACGACCAGCTTTCTTTAGCTTTTGGAGCGACCAGGTGGCTTCTGGATCTGGAGCGATCGGGTCAGCGTATAAAAGAGAGCGACCAGGTGCCTTTTGTCTCTAGGGCAACCATAAGGCTTTCCTCTTTTGGAGCGACCCAGAGGCTTTGGTTCTCAGAGCGACCAGGCGTTGGGCTCTACGACCGATCCCTCTTAATAATTATATGACCGACCACTTCTTCAAAACACTTAAAACCGACCCGTATTCACTTGGATCGATCGGATGGATAACATTTTTCCCCTCGAAGTTTTATAGTTTTTATAAAAAACTGTGGGCATCGAAACATTAGTGGATCGATCTGCTTCAATTAAGGGTCAGCTTTGGATGCAGTTCTCATGGGTCGGTTCTAGAATTAGCTCGAGGGGTCGGTTTTAAGTAGAGGTCGGTCTTTTCTCCAGTTTTGGAACGCATGAAAAAGCCAAATTTCTGAAAGACGACGAGACAATTCTCGAAATATGAAGAGACCAAATTAAACTTTATGTAATTAATTTAACTCATCATTCTCTCCTTCACTTTTTCTTGGTCAGAATTTTCATTAATGGCGGCTCTCTTCTTTTAAAACAAATCGCTTAATTTCTCGCTTACTTCTTCGCTGATTCAAGCTGTTGTTTCATTGTTTCAAGACCGTGCTTCTTCAACCCGAACCATTCTTCCAAATCTCAGGTATCTTTTGAGTTAGTTCATTTTCAATCGCGACAGCCTTCGTAAGTCTTTGTCGTTGATGTCATTTATCAATTGAGTGTGGTTTCACTTGAGTCACGCTAGATGATCTTTCGCTTGGGAGAATTTTGGATGGTCGATTCATCTTGGGATCGGGTTTGATCGATCGATCACTGGATCGATTGTGGTTGATCCACCATGGATCGGCCATGGCCGGTCCGGACTCGAATTGGTTCAATTTTTGCCGATCCAAGGTTGAACCGGTTTCAGTCGTTCTTCCTTGATTTAGAGCCAGTTACACATTTTCATGCTCAAAAAACTTTATTTTGCAGGATGTCAGGAAGTTCTGACCAAGAGAGTTCCAGGAAACGTCAGTGCTTGGGAAAACAGCCCGCAGCTGAGCCCCATGCTTCTCCGGTCGAGCCATCTTCTGCTGATCTTCGGGCCATCATCAACAGGCCTCGCTTTTGTCCTGTTCCTTATACCTCTGAACTGGCTAACCGATTTGAAGGTTGGTGCCTTGATGGTTTGCACTTTGACCAATTCAGCATGGATATATATCCGTCAGATGATCAGTCAGTTCCAGAAGACTTGGACGTTCTCAGGACTCATTTTGCGGCGCAGCTTGACGAGACGAAGGCTTGGATGGAGTAGCACTTGGGAGACATTGAGCGGTACCACTCGCGCAAGCTTGGTGCGTGGAGCGGATCGCCTTGCTGGAGAAGGATAAGGCTGTGCTTATTCAGGTCTTAATGTCCCAGGACGACCTCATTGCTGAACTGTCGAGCTCCGCGGGCAGGGCAAGTCCAGGTGGTTCTCCTTCCGGTTCTCCTAAGTAGTGGTACCGTTCTTCCTATCTTTTTGGCTTTTTGCTTAATATGTTTATAACTTTAGACCGATTGTATATGCGGGTGCCGGTCCCCGCTTTAATTCTTTAAGTCGCTGATGTCGGAACACCATGGTTATTGTACTTGCGTTCGTTGGCTCTTCTTAGATGGAAGGGATGTGTTTATAGTATCTATTGCCGCTCAGTTGACTAACTTGCTTAATCTGCCTGCTTTTATTTTGCCTTTCTGTGTTTGAATGTGACATGGCAGTGCTCTGTACTCTTGTATTCTGAACCTTGTCGTTACTTTCTTCCGCTTGTCCTGGTTTGCATACCACATTTGCACATTTCACTTTACACATATGGCTTGTTTGCAGTGATCCTTTGGCATGTAAAGAATCAAGTAGTCACTTTTGCTATATGCCCCCGTACCAATGGGATATTTCAACTTTAATATATTGAAAATAGATTTGAGATTTGGATGCTTTTAAGTTGTAGTCAGAATTTAGGAAGCGTCTGTCATTGCATTGTGACATTTGGAGCTTTTTCATTCTTCATACGTCCTTCGCATGTGTTATCCATAATCTCTTATCCTTTGCGTCCTAATGCGTTGGGTATTCGAGAAATGTTTGAATGCCTTTCAAAGGTTTTCCTTGTCAAAGACTCAGTAATATCGTAGTCAAGTTTTATCTGACTTTGATTTATTGACTGAGCACCCCTGGAGAAGACTCAGTTTATTATTCGACTGAGAATCCTCGGGGAGGGTTTGGGTTAAGAAACTCGGTTATAACGCGATCAGATTTTTTCTGACTTTGGGTTATTTGACCGAGCACCCCTGGAGAAGACTCAGTTTATTATTCGACTGAGAATCCTCGAAGAGGGTTTGGGTTAAGAAACTCGGTTATAACGCGATCATATTTTGTCTGACTTTGGGTTATTTGACCGAGCACCCCTGGAGAAGACTCAGTTTATTATTCGACTGAGAATCCTCGGAGAGGGTTTGGGTTAAGAAACTCGGTTATAACGCGATCAGATTTTTGTCTGACTTTGGGTTATTTGACCGAGCACCCCTGGAGAAGACTCAGTTTATTATTCGACTGAGAATCCTCGGAGAGGGTTTGGGTTAAGATTGCGCCTGCTTTTGGACCATATTTCTTCAGTAAAGCTATGGCGAGTTTCATGCCGGAAAACAGGATGACGGAGGTATTGTGTCCTGTAACCATAGCTATGCATCTTTTGGATATATGATCAAAGGCATGCGAATATGAAGCTTTGACAAAGTCAGAAGTGTTGCTGGATTTATATTCATGTAATTTCATACAAAGTATACACTATATTCATAGAAAAATACAAAAGAACATGAGTTAGAAAATCATTTGAAATAGCGATGAAGGTGATCACTGTTCCAGGCCCTTGGGAGTTCTACTCCATCTGTAGTTTTGAGCTTAAAGGTACCGTCGAGGAGCTTTTGGTCGATCACAAATGGACCTTCCCAATTGGGGCCAAAGACTCCTGTTGCGGTCATGATTTTCTTTAACACCAGGTCTCCCATTTCAAATGTTCTATGCCTGACCTTTTGATTGAAGTGTCGAGCAATTCTTCTCTGATGGGCGACCATTCTAAGTTCTGATTCGGTCCTTTTCTCCTCGAGTAAATCAAGAGCCTCAAGTTGCAGCTTTTCATTCTCTTCTTGGTTAAAATGAATTCTGCGGTGAGTTGGAACCTCTTACTCCACAGGTATCATTGCTTCTGAACCATATGCCAAGGAGAACGAAATATGCCCAGTTGGAGTTTTATGAGTCGTACGATAAGCCCATAGGGCAAGTGGCAACTCTTCAATCCAGTTGCCCTTAGCTTTCTCGAGACGCTTTTTAATGGTGGATTTCAGGATTTTGTTGACTGCCTCAACTTGCCCGTTGGCCTGCATGTGGGCAACTGCTGCAAAGCTTTTCTGAATATGATATTTGTTGCAGAAATCCTTGAATTCATCACTTTCGAATTGTGTGCCATTGTCGGTGATAATTTTCTGCGGAACCCCAAACCTGCATATGATATTTTTCAACACAAAGTTGATTACCTTCTTCGATGTGATAGTTGCCAATGGTTCAGCTTCAGCCCATTTGGTAAAGTAATCCACGGCCACTATAGCATATTTGAAGCTCGATTTTGCGGTAGGTAGTGCTCCAATCAAGTCTATGCCCCAAACGGCGAATTGCCAAGGACTCAACATCTGTGTCAACTCAGTTGACGGAGCTCTTGGAATTTTTGCAAATTTCTGGCACCGGTCGCATTTCTTAGTGAATGTCATTGAGTCGAAGTTCACATCAGGCCAAAAATAACCATATCGAAGGACCTTTTTGGCAAGAGTCTGTCCACCAACATGACCTCCGCAATCTCCTTCATGTAGCTCCACCAAAATCGCTTTAGATTCCTCCTTTGTCACACACCGTAGTAATGGCATTGAATATCCTCTCCTGTATAAATGACCGTCTTAGACGAGATATAGGCGAGACTTTCGGAGCAATTTTCTTCGATCCTTTGGTTTCTCAGGAAGTGTTCCATGAAGTATATAGTTTTTTATAGGGGTCATCCACGAGTCGGGCTCGTTGGTTGCTTCCATAACCCAGTCTATATCGGACTCCTCAATGCTGGAACTAGATAATACTTCCACAGGAACTAGATCGAAGATTTGAGGATCTCCGGTGCTAGCCAGCTTTGATAAGGAATCTGCCTTCCAATTTTCTCTGCAAGGAATATGAGAGATAGAATAATATTCCAAGTTGTCGATAAGTTCTTTGGCTTTAAGCAGATATGTCGGAAGCCTTCCCATCTTAGTCTGAAATTCACCTTTGATTTGAGAAACCATTAGCTGTGAATCACTGAATATTAGTAGACTTTTCAAGCTTAATTCTTTTGCAACCCGCAATCCTCCAAGTAATGCTTCATATTCGGCCTCGTTGTTGGTGATGGGAAATTCGAATCGCAGAGCACAGCATACATATCGTCCTTCTGGGGTTTCGAATACTATCCCTGCCCCAGCACAATATTCATTCTTAGCGCCATTGACAAAAAGTTTCCACCTAACGGCCAATTCGTTAGTTTCCTCCATTTCCTCTCCCCTGTCAGTGAATTCAGCGATAAAGTCGGCCAAAGCTTGCCCATTTATTGCTTTTCTGGGATAATAAGTGATATCATATTGGCTGAGTTCAATATTCCATTTCAGGAGTCTCCCTGAAGTTTGTGGACGGAACAACACCTGTTTTAAGGGTTGGTCGGTAAGGACTTTAATAGAGTGGGATTGGAAATAGGGTCTGAGCTTTTGTGATGCGATGAGCAAGGCATATGCAAGCTTTTCTATCCTTGGATAATTCATCTCCGCCCCGGTAAACCTTTTGCTAATGTAGTATACTGGCCACTGCACTCTGTCTTCCTCCCTAACGAGTGCTGCGCTCAATGCATGGGATGTCACTGCAAGGTACAAGAGCAAGCTTTCTCCATCCCTAGGCTTCGATAGCATCGGAGGGGATTCCATGTGCTTGATGAGATCTTCAAATGCTTGCTGGCATTCAGGAGTCCACTGGAAGCTTTTCTTTTCCTTTTTTAATGCATCAAATAGGGGAATGCACCTGTCCGTTGCCCTTGAGATGAAGCGGCTTAATGCTGCTACCTTGCCGTTTAAGCATTGGAGTTCTTTCTTAGTCCGTGTAGCTTGCATTTCCCGTAAAGCAATCACTTGTGCTGAGTTTGCTTCAATGCCCAGAGCATTTACCATGAAACCAAGAAACTTTCCTGATGCTATGCCGAACGAGCACTTAAGTGGATTGAGCTTCATGCCGTATCTCCTCAGGATTTGGAACATTTCATCAAGATCCTCTATATGATTCTTTGCTTCTTTCGATTTTACTAGCATGTCGTCAACATAAACCTCCATAGTCTTTCCAATTTGAGTTTTGAACATTGCGTTCACCAAGCGTTGGTAGGTGGAACCTGCATTTTTCAAACCAAACGGCATTACCTTGTAACAATATAAACCACGATCAGTTATGAAACTGGTACTATCCTGGTCTGGCTCGTGCATCATAATCTGATTGTATCCAGAATATGCATCCATGAAAGACAATAGTTCATGCCCCGCCGTTGCATCAACAAGTTGATCAATTCGAGGTAGGGGGAAACTATCTTTTGGGCAAGCCTTATTCAAGTCAGAATAATCAACACACACTCGCCATTTGCCGTTTGATTTTTTCACAAGGACCGGATTGGACACCCAATTAGGATAGGTGGATTCTCGAATGAAATTATTCGTCAATAGCCTATCCACTTCATCTTTCAAAGCTTCAGACCTTTCTGGGCCCTGTATCCGTCTTTTCTGCTTCACCGGGCGCACGTTGGGGTCAATATTCAGCTTATGCACTATTACGTCTGGAGGTATCCCGCACATATCTGAGTGATTCCAAGCGAAGACATCCAAATTTGCTTTCAGAAAACTAATCAACTCCTTTTGCAGCATAGGGTCCAATTGGGAGCCTATCTTTATTTACTTATCTGTATCGCTATCATGGATCCCTATGGAAATGGTAGCTTCAGCTGGTGCTACCTTTTCATCCCCTGCACTGATTTTTCGTGGGTCCATATCTTCCTGCATGTCGTTATATGTTCCAGCGCAGGGGATGGTCATTAATTGCTATAAAGGAGCTTCATGGATGCAGAGAGGAGTCTCCGCATCCTTCCGGATTTCGTATTTCCGAGCTTCAATCAGCTCTGCCATATAGCATTCTCTTGATTCCTGAGGATCCCCTTTAATAACTCCCACCCCATTTGCGGTCGGGAACTTAATCATCAAGCACCAAGGAGCAAGAGCTATCCTGAAGTTGGCAAGTGTTGGCCTTCCCAAGAATGCATTGTACCCTGAAGGTGAGTCAATTATAATGAAAGATTGTATCATGGAGACTTGCCTCTCTCCCTCTCCTAGCTCTACAAGGAGATCAATGACACCTATTGGCTGAGTTGGTATGCCAGTGAACCCGTGTATTTTGTCTTTGCTAGCTCGCACATTATCCATGGATAGACCCATTTTAGAGAAAGTACTTTAAAACAGGATGTTCACGGATGCTCCGTTATCAATCAACACCTTCTTTACTATTGCTGGACCCAAGCCAATGGTGATCACCATTGGGTCAACAGTTGGAACCAATATTCCGTCGGAATCCCGATCCCGGAAGATAACATCTTCGCAGGATGTTTTAGGCATTTTTTGACGAAGAGAATTATTGCAAACCTCAAAACCGTCTCCTTTTAGAATGCTTCTTGGTTCATTAGTATACCTGATCATATCCTCCCAAGTATCCCCTGCAGGGTGAGGTCCACCTCTGATTCTATTGATAACAGGTCGAGGAATATTCGCAGGTGTTCTTCTGTCTTGACTTGGATGGACCTGCTGCCCCTGGGCAGGCTCGGTATCTGATGAATGCTTTACATACTCCTGGAGACGATTTTGCCTTATCAATTCTTCAATCAAGTTTTTCAGGTGTCGACATTCATTAGTGTCGTGTCCCGGTCGATTGTGAAATCGACAGAACCTCCCCGAATTCGCAGCTTCCTCGGACACCTTTACTGGCTTTGGGCTTGGATAGCCCTCTGCATCCTTCGTTGCCATATATATGTGCTCGATTGTATCATTCAACGGAGTAAAATCCGTTGGCTTGAAGAAACGCCGTTTCTTGGAATCCTTATCATTTCTAGCATCATTACTGCTTCCTCTCTTTTGACCTTCCCCAAAATTTTCTTGACTATTCTTTTTGGGAGCTTCCTTCCTTTCCGGGACCACCTTAGCTTTGACATTGCCAACGGAATAGATAGGATCGTCTTCAAGACACATGTATTCCTCGGCTTTGTCATAAAAAATTTCTAGCGTTTCAGGTTTCTTTCTTTTTAGCCACCTTCCGAACTCAGACATCTTATCAATGCCCCCCTTTAAGGCCATTAGAATTAGCCTTGGCTCTTGGGTACCTACTTCTGCAGCAGCAGCGTTAAAACGATTCAAGAAAGACCTTATCATTTCACCAGGAGCTTGTTCTAGTTCATTGAGGGACATAATATCTCTGACCTTTGTTGCTTGGAGGCGGAACTGGTCCCGGAAGCATCTTGCCAATGTAGCAAAATCATCAATAGATCGGGGAGGCAACCTTGTGAACCATAATGATGCAACCCCTTCCATATACACCGGGAAGTACAAGCACTTAAGTTCGTCAGTTGCTTGTGCCCTATCCATGTGTTGATCGTATCGAAACAAGAACACATTGGGTCGCCTGTCCCGTTATAAGCTTGGATTGAAGGAGGTTTGAATTTGCGTGGGAAAGTTGTCTTTTTAATCCTTTCAGTGAGGGGGGTTTTGGACGGTGCTAATTCCCATTCAGCCTCATTATCGTTTCGAGATTGGCTTTCCTTCATAAGCTGTTGGACCATTTTCTTGAGGCGTTCCTTCTCAGGGAGGCTATCTGCGGGGCGGACACCTTTGTCTTGACCAGAGGCTTGCTTGAGCAAACCATCGAGGTTGCGACTTAGGGGCCCTGGTCTTTCTTGGTTGGAAAGTTCCCCTTTGGCAGAATTGGCCGCTTGATGAGAAGTGATCCCTGCAGTGCGGTTCCGATCAGCTTGCTTCGAAGTCTCACGCTTTCCTTTATCTGGGTCGGAGATTTCTTGAAAAGATTTTTCCCGATTTGGACTAGAAGAAGAAGAACCAGCATCCTCTGCATGAATGGGCTTAGAGGCCACCTTTGTCGTAGCGGCCTGAAGAGCGAAGAGAGAATCAAGTTTTGTCAACATGGCTTTGTTAGCTATCTCTAGCTGTTGCGTCAATCCAGCGACAACTTGATCAAGCTCGCCTCTTGTGACATTAACACCTCCATTAGATGTCTCTCCTACTTCAAATCGGTTAGCCATGGGGGTTTCATCCCGATTTTCTCCGTTAGAGACTCTAATTCTAGCTTCCTTATTGGCTTTTGGCGGCATTATTTCAGAAAGCAACTTGAACTTGGCAGAGAATCCGTCGGAAAGTCCAAATCGCAAGCTGGAGCGAGCTATTTCAAGGCTTAGCTTCAAGATCCCAAGATCTTCGTAGTATACTTGATGCCAGAAAGTAGATCTGGCCCCACGGTGGGCGACTAATTGTTGATACCGAAAATTGGTATAACAACCAAAATGGAATTTCTAAACACGTTACCTAATCGGAGGCAAGATGCTTAGAAAGCACGTCACCTTTTCAGAGGAGGGGCGTTAGAAAACCTTTAGAGCTGTGTGAGGCCATATCTAACATTCAAAAGCATCAAAATACCAAAATAAAGAAAGAAGACAAGAATTTTATAGTGGTTCGACTCTTATTCGAGCCTACGTCCACTTTAAAGATTGAATTTCATTAGTAGCCACAAAATTACAATATTTGCTCCATTATGCATTCATACAAGCTTCTTTGACATGCATTTATCTCTACAACCGATTGAAAGAATGGATGAAAGCTTGACGTATTTTATGCCAATCCCTCCATGAAAGCCATGGATAAAAGCTCCTTAGATGACCAAGAAGAAATGAAGTAGTGTGAAGAGTGCTTATGCTTGTTCCTCCATGAAAGCTATGCTCCACATGCTCCAATGCTCCATAGATTTGTGATCGATGATAGAGAAGAGATGTTGAAATGCTTGGAGAAGTCCCGAAAGCAATTAGACAGCACCTCCTCCTCATTCCCGAAAAAGTCCCTCGAAATAATGGAGGTAGGGTCCTATTTATAGGCGGAGAAATGGCTAAAATCTTGTATGCAGGGGCCTGGTCGGTTTTTTCAATATTTACGGAAATGCCACTGCCAGTTGTCACCAGTTGTTTCCAGCTGTCACGCCATTACAGGTTGCTTCTAGCGCTTTGGCCGACCAGGAGCTTCCGCCAGAAGTAAGGACGACCAGGAGGCTAAAGTGCGGAGCGGACCGACCAGGAATGACTAAAAGACTTTGAAGCTGGCTGGTGCTATCAGAGGCTAGTGGGCGAGCAAGTTTGAAACGACCAGCTTTCTTTAGCTTTTGGAGCGACCAGGTGGTTTCTGGATCTGGAGCGATCGGGTCAGCGTATAAAAGAGAGCGACCAGGTGCCTTCTGTCTCTAGGGCGACCATAAGGTTTTCCTCTTTTGGAGCGACCCAGAGGCTTTGGTTCTCAGAGCGACCAAGCGTTGGGCTCTACGACCGATCCCTCTTAATAATTATATGACCGACCCCTTCTTCAAAACACTTAAAACCGACCCACATTCACTTGGATCGATCAGATGGATAACAGGTTCGGTGATGCTATGGTTGGCATCGCGAGTTCTGGAGATGAAACAGGGAAATGGGGTGCGTGTTCTTGGGTTTTGGTATAAAGTGGAAGAGGGTTTGAAGAGGATGAGTTTGGTGATTTCAGTTCTTGTTTTAGTATAAAGATGAAACAGCAAATGGAGATCGAAAGTTGGAAATGAGGCTGTGGTGATTTTGCCTGGAGCTCGTATTAGGTTTTGGGAAGACAAAGAAATGGTGCGGGTTTGGATTAAAGGGGTGATGGGCCTCATTCTTAAGTTAAGCCCAATATGAAATTAGTTGGTTTATTTGAAATTCAAATTAGTATATATGTACTTTAAAAATGTATAACTTCCATATCGGTTATCAGAATTTCCTGAAACAAGATCCGACAGGATCGTATGGACGGTGGCTACACGCTGGAACTGATTGGGAGTGGATTGGTGCTCGTTTGCATTTATGGCGAAATAAATTGTTTGATTCAAACCAAACAAACAATTTATTGTTCTTTAACGATGAACTGCCAATGTGAGTGAATCTCAATAACTCTGAACAGATTATATTTTCATGTTGTATTTTTAGAACTATTAAATATTGGCTGATTGACTGTGTGTTGACTGCTTGATTGAACTGCTAGTCAGTTAGTTGAATTTTTATATTGATTCTGTTTAACAGAATATATCATATGGAACTAAAAGTGATGTTGATTTTATTGTGTAACATCTGTGGATGCAGGGAGACACGTTTGAGAAATCTGACTGGATTCCTCAATAGTTATTTTATTGTTTTTCATATATTGTGATATATGATGTGGTTGATTATATATGTTTGGATGATATCGGTCATCGTGATATGATGTGTTATGTACCATAAAATATCGGAGTGGGAAAAGGAGATTTTCAAAGTGATATTGAAAACAGAATATGTATAAATTGGAATATTTATAAGTAAGAAATATTTATAAATTGGAATAATTATAAAGTGAATTATTAATTTAGTATAAATAAATAAGATGTTATAAAATGGACTATTTACTTAGAAAATAAATAGGAGATAATGAGTAAGATATTTATTTGTTAAATAAATAGGTTAAGATAATGGATTTATTTATTTGTTAAATAAATAGAATAAGAAAAGGACATATTTATTTGTTAAATAAATAGGGTTATTAAAGGAAACATTCAAAATAAATAAATAGGATATTAAACGGATTATTTATTTAGGAAATGAATAACTTATGATAAAGGGATATTGACTTAGATATTGAATAAGTTATAAAAGAGATGTTAAACAAAATGAATAGAATAAAGGATTATCGATTTAGAAAATAAATAGAATAAAGGATTATTTATTTGGAAAATAAATAGAGGAGTTAATCGAATCGAGTTAATCGAATAGAGTAAATCAAATAGAGTTAAGCAAATCTAGAAACTGACTAGAGATTAGTAAATTGAATGGTTTTCTAAGCGTCGATCTGATGTTGGTTTCGGCCTTCGGGGTTTATACTTAGAGAATTGTTCTCCTACAAGTTTATAGTCAGGGACTGATAGTTGTGAAATGATAGTGATATGTAAATAATAATGGAAATGTTTTCTAGTGTTAATAAATTATATTTTCTAAACATAGAAAACAAGGAAATATGAATATATATATATGAATGATGATTGATCGATATAATTTCCTTCTGGAAATAATATCGTTGTTTGCACACCTGTTTTTCTTTGATGGTTAAATCACAGACTATCGAAGTTTTGACCATTTTAACGTTGTTAATATGGAGAGACCGATTGGATTATTATCCAAAGAACCACTCTGGATTGGCATAAACGTTGCGAACCATATATGCCAAAGATAATTGAAGACGGAGTAAAGTGCAAGGGCTGTTGTATAAATCTTAGATAACAGTGCCTAAGATGGATATACTGAATAGTACCTTCGGTTCATCCCGTTCCTGGATGACTTGTATGGATGAATGTCTGACAGAGTATTTCCAGAAAGGTCACGTACATTGATTTCTTCAACCGTACCAAGAGTGGAAGCGGAGAAGGAAACTTCTTTAGCTAACACGTAATGTACTATTGTAGACGTCAATTAGTGATTTTCGATGGATCTGACAATGTGGCGTAGCTTTGTTAATCTGATGTGATGATGAAGCGTAACCTCAAGCCTTATCAATCGGTAAATGACAGAAATCGGGCAGGCAGCATGGCTAAGTCGGTCGCTCCAAAGTAGGGTGTATAATCACCTGATCTTGAGTTTCATTTACTTCTAAAAATCTATTGTTGATGTTGTCCCATTCGGGAAACGGTTGCTGATCCCAACCGTGGGTGACATACATTCGATGCACTCAAGCGAAATGAGTGGTCGGTCATGTGTGGCCGGGTTGCAAGATGTTCTTGTTGAACCCAATGTATTCCTTTCTAGAGGTTCACTAGTGAAAGGTGGTTCCATACCTTGTCATAGTTGGAAATCCATTACCCAATACGTGCTTGCGGTTTTGATTGTATACTATATATGTAGAACGTGAGATGAAAGCGTTTCTGCTAGATGATTATTATATTGTGGTTGATAGACATTATTATAATATCAAAAGGTTTTTGATATAAAGATATTTTGGATTCTCATAAGGGAAATACCCGTTCCGTTATACGGTGTGGTCTTATGAGATATCGTTTAATGGCTCAAAATGTTTTAAAACGTTTTACTCATACCAGTCCCATGACTGACCCGGAGTTTATTTTGTTTTGTTTTCCCTAAACTCTTGGGTGCCCAATTTTGTACGGGCAGTCAAGTAGTCGGGATTTATAGATATACCTGAAGAGCTGGAGCAGGAGGCTTTAGGATCATATAGCTATAGATTATTTCCGCTGTGTTGTAAGTTTTGTACTTTGATAATGATGTATGTTCAAGTACAGATGTATATTTCAAGTTATGTTATATATATTATATGTTATTCGTTCCACTGTGAGGTTCGTGTTACTCTGATGTTGTGTTCTTCTTCTTCTTCTATTCTAAGTTTCTATCTTATCTATTCTCACCGTCTAATTTCTTTCATTAATCATCCGGTATTTTCGACCCTTGGATGTTCGGTATGTGTTGTATATCGGATAACCAAGGTCGTCAAAAACCCGGGTCATTACAAATTCTATTCAAAATAAATTTCTTGTCATTATTATTTAAAATAAATCATTTTAAATATTCAAAATTCATTAAATTGCCAAAATGAAATTTTTAAGTTGGCTCGGATTTTCTGGGTTTTTACAGTTTGGTAGATATACCGACCAGTTTAACGCCCCATAGTGCAGGGAAATGCAGTGTTCAGGCATTTTAATCCACTCCTTGTGGACCGGCCCTGAAGATCCAAAGGCTAGACAGAGTACTTGCCTGAGACACGGGATAGAGTGTCACGAAGCTTTAAGGACGATCCCTTGCCTTGGTTCATGACGAAAATCCAATTTCCAAATATGACATCGTGCGGTTTTGATTGTAAACCTATATATGGCGACATGATATATGGTACCCATGTCGTCTATGATTGATACTTATGATTTAAATTGTTTTTGAAACATATAAATACTAGTAATAATATCAAATGCTTTTGTTTTATACGTATCAAGCATATTTTGGCCATTATAAGGTAAAACTCTATACTCCACCTTGCGTTGCATTGTGTGATGGAACCTGAGTCTTATAATGGCTTCATTTTTATAAAAAGCATTGCGATGTTTAATTGATTTACTTGTTTTAAACACCGACAATCCAATGGAGTAAACTCGTTCCGCGTTAGCGGCGTGGTCCTGTGATTGGCCTTATTATAAAATTAGTTAAGTAGATTTCTCATGCCAGTCCCATGACTGACTCGTAGTTTGTTTCACTTGCAAACTCGGGTGCCCTATTCTCTACACGGGCAGCCTTGTATTCAGGTTTTAACAGGCTCTTTCTGGAAACCTATGGAGTTGAAGATGGATTCTATCACTTCTATTATGTTGTTCAGCTTTTGTTATGTATATTATGTTTAATTTCGCTGTAGACATTTTATATAAAGCTGAAACTGTGCTTTGTACTAAGTATGATCCTGATATATTGTGTAACTCTGATGATTATATTTATCCAGTGTATTTTGTTGTACATTATCTGGTGTAATGATATATTTATGTTCTCCTGTTATTGTTTATGTTTTATATTCCAAAGATTACCCTTGCCACCGTGGAACGAGGGTTTGGGGGTCATCACATAACGGTTAGATTTTAAAATATGTCCAAATCAGTTTTGGAAAAGGTCGCTGTAAATGCATTTCGATGACCGTATATGGAAATCGATTGAAATGGCGATATTAAAATCATTAAAAATAGGAATAAAGTATGTAAAATCATAATTGCGGATGTGGAAATAGTTTGGATGAATATTCCATACCCGTAAAGATAAATGATGTTTTTATCAAAATGAACTAGTTAACAACTAGAATAGAGAATTAAAAGGAATTGCAATGGTTTTAAAATAACCAAAGTTTTCCCACAAATAAATTGGAGTAGATTTGAATGGAAATAATCTTTGGAATATTTAGATGTTGCATTCCGTTATTATACGGATATGGTTATAGGGATTTTAAAGATATAAATAATGTTATTACCAATACGATATTTATTGGTTTCAGAATTTGATATTTAATATAAGCCGATATTATTTCTATTCAGAGCCTTATATTTAATATCAAGTTGGATTTTGGGTTTGTCGTGAATGGTGTCTTCAATAACACTATTCTTAAACCCCGATGAAAAAGGAATAAATCTTTTAATTAAGATTAATATAGTTTTTCAATTTATAATTATAAATTGGAACTAAATGAAAGTTGATTTTGGGTTTATCGTGAACAATGTTTTAAATAACATTTGTTCTTTAACCCAATTAACAGTGAAGATATGATTTGGAATTTATAAATCTTTTAATTAAGATTTAATGGAAATTTTCCAAAGTAAAGTTTTCCAATTTAATAAAAGAAATTGGAATTGAATGGAATTCGATTCAATAATAATCGAGATGAGCTTCAGTGAAGGAAGACCAGTACTATATATGGAATTTAAAAGGCTATGTCGTTATTCCATTTATATTATTGGTATGATATAGAAATTTATATCAATTATATATATTGATCTGTTTTTCGTGAAGATTCCACAGTTAATGGAAGTTTATTTGGGTTTATTGTGAACTGCGTTTTCAATAATATTGGTTCTATAACCCAGTTAAAGACTGGATTAATTTTCCTAAAGTTGAATAACCATTAAGTGATGATTTTTGGAGATTAAAACTGAAATGGAGGTTTAAATGAATCTTTAATTAGATTGGAAAGCGAATGAGATAATTAAATTTATGAAACAAGAGAAATGATCGAGAATGGGGTACCACCAGTTTTATTCCAGGTCATACTTAAATCTTTAATTAGATTTGAACGTGAAAAGGTAATTATATTTACCGATAACACCTTGGGTGTTAGATATGGAGTATTACCAGTTTTGATCCATGGGATGAATAGGTTGGGATTGGAATATAAATAAATGATTATTTCGGAAAGGCTCGATAATCCCGACTAGTTTTATAAACCTTAGTTTGGTTTAGAGTTGTTTGAGGATAAAGTAAAATCTTTTGAAATGATATCAAAAGGAAGATTAAAGAGAAAATTTAAAAGAATTTATCTTTGATAAAAATAATGGGAATCTTTCCCAAAAGATGTGAATATTGGAATAAGAGAATATTCTGAATTGGAATGAGGCGTATGATGTGTTTTTATAGCACTTGATTTTAAGATACACGAGTTATTCAGAAAAACCGGGTTTAACCCATTCAGAATAACTGATACGGCGACTAAATGTCGATGATATGAAGACGGTGGTTGAAGACCAAAGATCTTCACATCGTTTGGATGATTACTGATGTCTTGATTGGGATGTACACCCATGACAAGGTAATATGTGGTGATCGTCCAGACGTACTTGGAGATCGACCAGATATGCTAGGGTCTCTCTCTTGTATTGGACATATGGGACGAGGAATAAGGTGCCTCCGGTTTCGTTCAGACCCAGAACGGACTTGCATATGGATGGTATGTCTGACATTGTATCCCGTTAAACTGTATTCGTTGATCTCTGCTAAATATATCTGTTTGGTGGCAGGGAATTTATTCTCTTGCTTAACACCCTTCTCTGAGAAGTACGAGCTTAGAGGTTATATATTGGTGGAAACCAGTGGTACGGTATGGATTGACAGTGTGGCATATTGAGTTGCGTAGATCAAGGCTTTCGTTGAAAAGCAGAGTCTTGTAGTTGATGATCAAAGCACGGCTTTAAATAACATAGCTTTGTGTAGCATTAATTCGTGAGCCTCACACCCTGGTATGAACCTAGAACGGGATTTGGGACGCAGAGAAATAGACATATGTTAGTTCTAGCTACGAGTAATGTCATGGTATGGAGCTTAGACTATTTACTTATGTGGATATTGGAAAACTTTTTTAAGGAAAGCGAGGTACCTCGAATATTAGGCCGATTGAAAGGCTTTGTGATTTGAGTCCCTAATGGCTCTTGAGTGGTCGACATACTGACCCATTTTATGCGGTTCGATAAAGCCAGCTAACATATAGTTTATGGTATAACCAATCATCGACGGATGACCGGCTCTGCAGGATCCAAGGGTTGCCCTAGGTGTGATCCTGAGGCATCGCTAGTGTGTCTCGAAATCGGAAGGACGATCCCTTGCCTTGGTTCATAGATGGAAATTCGATTTCCAATACGCAATTTTACGGTTTTAGTTGTAAACCTATATGGCAACGTAATATAATGGTACCTACGCCGCCTATGATTGATACATTTATATTTGAAGCTGATTTCTTCACTTATATTAATAATAAAAGATGAATTTCACGTATCAAGAATATTTGGCTATTATAAGGGAAAACTCTATCCTCGACTGCGTTCATTGTGTGATGGGACCTGAGTCTTATAATAGCTTCATTTTTCTATTTAGCATTGCGTTGTTTGTTTTATGCACTGGTATTTATGGGGGATAAACCCGTTCCATGATATACAACGTGGTCCCGTGATTACCTACCTTTAAAATAAAAGCTAATAATTGTTTTAGTTCTCACACCAGTCCCACGATTGACTCAGTGTTTATTGTTTTAACCTAAACTCTGGGTGCTCATATTTCCACATGGGCAGCTAGTAGTTTTGGTTTTCGCAGATACATCTTTTCACAGGATCCTGGATTACAGTTGGAGCTATATTCGAAAAGCTTTGTATCCGTATATCTCTTTCAGTTGTGGTTGTAGATATTTTCCGCGGCACATTTGTTTCATGCATTATATTTTCCGTTGTTTAGAAATTGTAAATCTCTGATATTTTCTACTATAATATTTATTCATACTCTCATATATTCTTGTACTCTGATGTAAATTATTGTAATAACAATGAAATGTTCTATAGTTTGTGTTCTGATGCATCGTGTTCTCAAAGCAATCCGGGCTCCTCCGTCTCTTTGGGGATCAGGGAAGTCTTGGTCGTCTTAGTTGGTATCAGAGCTTTGGTTTACAAAGCTAGAGAACAAGACACATTAGAACCGAATGAAAGAATTCATCAGAGATAGGATTAGTAATGTCCTATAGAATAACTCGTTAGAGATAGGATCAGTAGTATCCTAGAATGAGCTTGAAGAGTGTCGTTTATTAAAAACTAATTTAATTTTGAGAATTATACATTATTATACGTATTTGGATCCATTATTTTATGTTGAATTTGGACTATCGGGTATATGAAGATTTTGCATATACACCTAGCTAGCGTATATGCAAAGTCTCAAATATACTGGATGGATATAGAATCACACTCTAGTCGCCCGGGCATGATTCTAATGATGAAGTATACCATCACCTGTATTCATTTTTGAGTTTCGAAAGCGGGATATCAATATATTTCCAATCTGACTAGTGTGAGAACCAAAATTAGTTAGAATTTACTGTTTGTGATTTGGCACTAAAACTATGATTTTTAAGTATATATAAAAAATTATATATGTTTGAAAAGCTAATCAACTAATTGATTGTTGGTTGTGATGTGTGATTATTAGTTCAACTAATAAAAATATTGGAATGATAAAACTAATATAAGAATGAATGGTAAATTTAGCCAAATTGAATCAAATATGGAACTGAATTGAAAATTTTATTGGAATTGCATACATATACATGTATATATAATGAACAGGTCATAGCATGGAAGCTAAGAAGAGGAATAAATTGTATGCCCGACAAATAGGTACATATTTATTGTATTTATTGGGTTTGATGATTTTATGAGCCGATTGGCTAGCCGCTTTGCTTTTTCTTTTTGATTGATGAGGGCCCTGTGAGAAAAGTTGTGGCTTTACCAATCAGCCGTACAAAAGAGGTTATGGCGAATTTTTTTGAAAATTTAGGTGTTAGCCAAATTTTTAAGAAATTAGAAAGTTCTTAGAAACTGAAAAGTTGAAGAACTCAAGCCAGAATGAAAGTTGAGTTGATTAGATAAACAACTTTTGGCTCCGTCCCTTTTTCGAGGACGAAAGAATTTTAAGTGGGGGAGATTGTAACATATTGGAATTTCCGAACTAATTTAAAATTTTTATTTTAGCTATTTTAATGGGTTTTGAATATTTAAAATGATTTATTATAAATAATAACGACTAAAAATTTATTTAAATTAAAGTTAGAACGTATAAATTTATATTAATTATAAAACGAGCCTGAAATGACGCAGTAGTTTGAAAATTCGATTTTAAATTTCAAATGAATATACAAAAATCAAAATAAATCAGATTTCGATGAAACAAGAAATGTTGGAATATTTTGAACTGTATCTTTCTAATGAATGTAAGAAACTGATATTTCACTTTATAAATTGTAAGTTATGTCCAGTTTAAAATTCAAAATAGTCGCTATGAAATATATATACATATATATATATATTAAAATATATATATATATAGCCCTTAAAAATAGCCATTTTGCAAACAACCTCCGTTTCGATGAAACCACTTTTGTTGGATCTGGAATGTCTAATTATTGCTACGTTCAAATTTTCATAATTTTTGGAATTAAAATTGAGCGCAGTAAATTAAAACGTGTTTGGTAAATTCAGTTTAAATTTAATCGACCAGAAAAAGGGTCATTTTTCAAATGGTCTCCGAATTCGAAGAAATTAGTTTTGTTAGGACCGTATCATCAAAACATAGCTAGATATAATTTTTCAGTAATTTTTGGAGTCAGTATGTGGCCCCGGTAAATTAAAATGTACGTTTAAATTCAATATATATTAATTTATATTTTAGTCTTGATAAAAACTGATCGAAACAGTCGAACTGGCTTACAAAACATATCCCATCGTGTCCGGAATGGGGTATTTAGTTAGGAACGATAGTCGTCGGGTTCGATTTGGAGTTCGGATGAAAAACGTAATAAAGTAGGAATTAAATATTAATATACTAATAGTATATATACCCTAATTTCTATACAAAACCCTAAATACCTTTAATAACATTTGGCTGCCACTTCTGAAATTAATGGCCTCGCAGATTCGAATTTGCACCCCAAAAACATCGCAATCCATTCAACAATAATCGAAATCTATATAACAAAAACTGAAGAACTCCGCAAGATCTTGCTACTGATCGAATATGATTGATTTTGATTTGAAGAATTGCTCGAATTTTGCTCCCAAAAGTCGCGCGTTCGAGTCAGTTTTAGAGGCCAATGGTCCCATCGATTTGCGAGCTATTGGGTGGGTAGGATGGCGACGCGAAGAGCAACAAAGTGGCGGGGTATGATCGATGGCTAGGGTTTCGATGGTGGAGCGACGGTGAACCCTAGAACACGAGGAAATTGGTTAAAGGTTTAGGCATGGTACAGATGTACGGTGAAGAAAGGAAGAAGATTACAGAAGTAATTAATTTAATTGTATTGTTAACTAGCAAGTAATGTAATTAAATTTCAAACGTTCATATCTCTCTCAAATCAAAACAGAATCAAACGATTTTGGATCCATTGGAATCGTAGAAAAGAGAGCTTCACAATGAAATTGTCTGGAACAAATTTGGAGCAAATTAGAATTCGAGACGATTTTAAATCAAAATAGAACAATTCAGAAATAAAGAATGGTGGAGTGGAACCCAAAGTGAGAATTCTCTCACTAAAATTTTTGTACAGTTATTAAATTTATTGTACAACTGTAAATATATAGAAATTGCCCATATTGATTTTTATCTGTTGTGTGTGACATTGCTTGAGTTTAACACATGACATATTCATGACTCATCTGCAGAAGAAGCGTTGTTTGAATATATGACACTCATATTTCAAACAATGTGGATACACTTTGTGGTTGTTGAAATGTGATATAAATATCCATTTATTATTTGAATAGTGAAAATTTGCTAAGTAGAAAAATAATTCAAACCAAATTTGAATTGGTCAAATTTATTAACCAATGATTTATTTAAATTGATTGTTGTTGGTTGAAACCCCACACGATATTGGGATGATATTTGACATACACTAATCCCAATATTTAGTTCTATGTCAATCGACGGGTTGACAGACTGTGTTGAGCGCTATTTATTTATTTTATTTCTTGTATAGTGGTAAATTGCACTCTATATGATGTTTAAATGGTTAATGATTATTTATCATTAATGTTGAATACACGCGATGTATGAAACCCATATAACTGAAATTAGATGGTAATTGATTGAGTCGCATTCCGATTTAGAAATAACAAATATTTTAAGAGAATGAATATTTTAAAAGAATATTCAGTGAAGAAGTAAAATATGATTTTGATGTCCGATTTTGTATGGACACAAAAATATTGGAATATATGAAGCCGAGTAAGTAGCTAAAGGCCATTTTAACTCGAACGGGTTTGTTAATCGATTTTATTCATTTTATAATGAATACGAAAAGGAAATGGATTTCAAAATCAGACATGTTGAAAATATTATCATTTTAATATGATAAAGATATAGAATATTCAATTTTGATTTAAAATTGAAAATGAAGTTGAAATCGTTTTAAAATGAATTTATAAAATACGTCTTGAACGGAAATCGATGATATATATATTAGATATATTTAATGGCTTGAATAGAACCCGCCACGCAGCGACCATTCACGAATTTCGACCATTAACTTCAAATTGATGTAACGGGAGATCGGACCGTCGGATTCTCCTAAAACCAGAACCATTGGGTTCGTATCGAAAAAAACATTCGAATGGTAATAAGAGATTTGAAATCTAATGGTTAGATTTTAAAATATGTCCAAATCAATTTTGGAAAAGGTCGTTGTAAATGCAGTTCGATGACCGTATATGGAAATCGTTTGAAATGGCGATATTAAAATCATTAAAAATAGTAATAAATTATGTAAAATCATAAATATTGATTTGGATAGAGTTTGGATGAAATATTCCATACTTGTAAAGATAAATGATGTTTTTATCAGAATGAACTAGTTAACAACTAGAATAGAAAACTGAAAGGAATTGAAATGGTTTTAAAATAAGCAGAGTTTTCCCACGAATAAATTAAAATAGATTTGAATGGAAATAATCTTTGGAATATTTCGATATTGCATTCCGTAATTGTACGGATATGGTTATGGGAATTTGAATGATATAAATATCATTATTCCCAATATGATATTTGTTGGTTTCAGAATTTGATATTGAATATAAGCCGATATTATTTCAATTCAGAGCCTTATATTTAATATCAAATTGGATTTTGGGTTTGTCGTGAATGGTGTCTTCAATAACACTATTCTTAAACCCCGATGAAAAAGGAATAAATCTTTTAATTAAGATTAATGAAGTTTTCCAATTTATAATTATAAATTGAACTAAATGGAAGTTGATTTTGGGTTTATCTTGAATAATGTTTTAAATAACATATGTTCTTTAACCCAATTAACAGTGAAGATATGATTTGAAATTTATAAATCTTTTAATTAAGATTTAATGGAAATTTTCCAAAGTAAAGTTTTCCAAATTAATAAAAGAAATTAGAATTGAATGGAATTTGATTGAATAATAATCGAGATGAGCTTCTGTGAAGGAAGACCGGCACTATATATGGAATTTAAAAGGCTATGCCGTTATTCCATTTATATTATTAGTATTATACGGAAATTTATATCGATTATATATATAGTGATATGTTTTCAGTGAAGATTCCATAGTTAATGGAAGTTAATTTGGGTTTATTGTGAACTGTTTTTCATTAACTTTGTTTCTTTAATCCAGTTAAAGACATGATTAATTTTCCTAAAGTTGAATAACAATTAAGTGATGATTTTTGGAGATTAAAACTGAAATAGAGTTTTAAATGAATCTTTAATTAGATTAGAAAGTGAATGAGATAATTAAATTTATCAAACAAGAGAAATGATCGAGAATGGAGTGCAACCAGTTTTACTCCCGGCGGTAGTTAAATCTTTAATTAGATTTGAACGTGAACTGGTAATTAAATTTACCGATAACACCGTGGGTGTTAGATATGGAGTATTACCAGTTTTGCTCCATGGGATAAATAGGTTGGGTTTGGAATAAATAAATAAATAAATGATTATTTCGAAAAGGATCGATAATCCTGATTAGTTTTATAAACCTTAATTTGGTTTAGAATTGTTAAAGGATAAAATAAAATCTTTTGAAATAATATCAAAAGGAAGATTAAAGAGAAACTTTAAAAGAACTTATCTTTGATAAAATTAATGGGAACCTTTCCCTGAAGATGTGAATATTGGAATAAAAGAATATTCTGAATTGGAATGAGGCATATGTTGTGTTTTTATAGCACTTGATTTTAAGATACGCGAGTTATTCAGAAAGACCGGGTTCAACCCATTCTTAATAACTGATACGGCGACTAAATGTCGATGATATGAAGACGGTGATTGAAGGCCGGAGATCTTCACATTCTTTGGATGATTATCGATGTCTTGATTATGATGCACAACTAAGACAAGGTAATAAGTGGTGATCGTCCATACGTACTTGGAGATCGACCGGATATGTGAGGGCCTCTCTCTGTAGTGGACATATGGGACGAGGAATAAGGTACCTTTAGTTTTGTTTAGTCCCAAAACGGACTTGAAAATGGATGGTATGTCCGACATTGAATCCCTTTGTACTGTATTCGTTGATCTCGCTAAATATATATCGGTTTGGTGGACGAGAATTTATTCTCTTTCTTAACACCCTTCTTTGAGACATATGAGCTTAGAGGTTATATATTGGTGGAAACCAATGGTATGGTATGGATTGACAGTGTGGCATGCTGAGTTGCATGGATCAAGGCTTCTGTTGAAAAGCAGAGTCTTGTGGTTGATGATCAAAGCACGGCTTTAAATAGCATATAATTTGTAGCGTTAATTGTCAAGCTCCACTCCCCGGTATGAACTTAAAATGCAATTAGGGACGCAGGGATATGAACATAAGTTAGTTCTAGCTACGAGTAACATCATGGTATGGAGCCTAGACTGTTTACTTACGTGGATGTTGGAAAACTTTATGACGGAAAGCGAGGTACCTCGGATATTGGGCCGACTGAAAGGCTCTGTGATTTGAGTCCGTAATGGCTCTCTTGAGTGGTCGACATACTGACCCATTTTATGACGTTCGATAGAACCAGCTAACATATAGTTTATGGTATAACTAATTATCGACAGATGACCGGCTCTGTAGGATCCAAGGGTTGCCCGTAGGTGTGATCCTGAGGCATCGCTAGTGTGTCTCGAAATCGAAAGGACGATCCCTTGCCTTGGTTCATAGATCGAAATCCGATTTCTAATACACAATTTTATGATTTTAGTTGTAAACCTATATGGCGACATAATATAATGGTACCTACGTCGCCTATGATTGATACATTTATATTTGAAGTTGATTTCTTTTCTTATAGTAATAATAAAAGATGAATTTCGCGTATCAAGCATATTTGGCTATTATAAGGGAAAACTCTATCCTCAACTGCGTTCATTATGTGATGGGACCGGAGTCTTATAATAGATTCGTTTTTCTATTTAGCATTGCATTGTTTGTTTTATGCACTGGTATTCATGGGGGATAAACCCGTTCCGTGTTATACAACGTGGTCCCATGATTACCTAACTTTAAAATAAATGCTAATAACTGTTTTAGTTCTCACACCAGTCACACGACTGACTCGGAATTTTTTTTAACCTAAACTCTGGGTCCCCATGTTTCCACACGAGCAGCTAGTAGTTTTGGTTTTCGCAGATACTGATTTTCACACGATCCTGGATTACAGCTGGAGTTATATTCGGAAAGTTTTGTATCCGTATATCTCTTTCAGTTATGGTTGTAGATATATTCCGCTGCACATTTTTTTCATGTATTATATTTTCCGCTGTTTAGAAATTGTAAATCTCTGATATTTTCTGCTATAAAATTTATTCATACTTTGATATATTCTTGTACTCTGATGTAAATTGTTGTAATAGTAATGAAATGTTCAATTGTTTGTATTCTGATGCGTCATGTTCTCAAAGCAATCCGGGCTCCTCCATCTCTTCGAGGATCGGGGAAGTCTGGGTCGTCTCATTTCGTGTTCATTAAATTCATCTTCCTTTGAACTATTCACAACTTCATCGCATATATCATTTTCAAAGTCTAAAGTTTTTCGAAATTCGTTATTTTCAGAAAAAGGAAGATCGAATTCTAAATTTTGTTCCACCTTCCCAAAAGAATTGAAATCCAACTAATTACCGTATTATTAACAACCTCATTAAAATCGTCATTTTCCATTTCAAAGGTTGTTATTTGAAAATCGTCAATTTTGGTAAAAGATGGATTATTATTAAAATCGTCACATGTTTGGATTTGATTTTGTTTCTCATGAAAATTCAAATAGATTTCGTACAATAAATTCGTGTAATTACCTTCAATTTCATTCATTTTCTCAACAAAATCAAATTTATAATCATTTATTTGAGAATTTTCAATTTGAATTTGTTGAGAACAAAAATTTTCAGTTGACCCACAAAATTCCCATTGCCAAAATCATTTGAAAATTGATTCATATTTCCATTTTGAATTTGGGATTCATTTTGGAGTTCGAAATTGAATTGGCAAGGGTTATAATCAAAATCATTTGAATTTGGAATTGAATTTGAGTTTTGATTATGTTGAAAATTTTGACTTGAATTGTTGCACAAGTATGAAATGTACCATTCATTCATTCTTTGAATTTCAAGCAAAGATTCAATACTTGTTTCCAAAGTTGAGGGTTGATCGTTGTTTTGAAAATCATATGGTGCAAAATCCGAGTTATTTGTACAAAAGTTGTTATTAAAATATCCATATGAATTTGGTGAAAATTATATGGATTATATTGATTTTCACAATTAAAATTTCAACGAGTAAGGAAATTGAGACATTTTCAAGAAAATTGTTTTTTTTTTTTGAATTTTTGGTTTTCTGAAATTTTAAAAGAGAAAAGGAAATAAAATATTCACAAAAGAGAATTTTATTTTATTTTGGATTTTGGGTTTTTACTTTTTTTAAAGATTTTTTTGATGTTTTTTTTCAAACAAAAATTTAAAGAGATTATTAATAAATGAATTTTTTTTAGATTTCGATTTTTTTTGTATATGCATGAACCTAATGCAACTATATGAATGCAAACTACTTATTTACAAATTTTCTAAAATTATATAATGATGGTTAGATTAATTTCAACAAAAGATTTCTAAGCCAGTTAACGTACAGGAGTTATCGGTGCACTAGGAATCACCCTAGCAAAGCGGCCGAAGGTTAAGTACCTTCAGAGGAACAACCTCTATAATATTTACGGATCACCGTAAGATTTATAAACGGTTATTACTCTGTTGTAATCTAGACGCAGAGAAATAATTCGTAAAGAAATAAACCAATTTGTCAAAATATAACGATGTCCTTAGAAGAAAAAAAATAAGATGAATGCAAAACAGAAATTAAACGTGAATTAATGATACAACTACGAATAATTTTTTATTTTTATTTTGGATTTTTGTAAATGCGAATGCAAGAAAACAACAATGCAAGTAAAAGAGTTAAAACACGATATCTGAGCATGCAGAATTTATTAGCAATTATTTTAAGCAGCGTTTTTTTTAAACAAGATAACAAGCAGCGCAAAGCAAAGCAATCCCAAGCAAGCAAACAATTTCTCTTCTGATTTCCTGCAAGCTGAAAAGATGTCTATACAAGGATAAAGTGAAAACAAAATTGCTTTTTTTTCTTTAAGAGAAAGCGGGAAAACTAATGCAAAGAAAATTTGAAACCTTTTAAATAAACTAAAAAGTGCTTTCAAATGAGATGGACTAACCAGCCCACGAAATCCACGAGCCCAGCTACCCTGATAAATCAACTTCGGTCTAAACTTAAAAAGACTTTCTGTCTTTATAACTCCACCGCCTTAAAGTTATTTCACGAATCCTTAGAAATAAAAAAATGGGAAATCAAAAATTGAAGTCAGGGAGCGGATGTTGGTGGAGTGGTGGATTGGAGATGCGGTAGAGGGTTGCAGATTTGGGGATTTGGTGAAAACGAGTATTGATGTTCCGATGGCTCGCGAATTTGAGTGCAGAGGAAGATGGTGCTAGGGTTTTGTAGTGGTTTTGGTTGCGAATTGAAGTTTAGAAGGGTATGTGGTGGTTCGCAAGTGAAGCGTGAACGAGGTGAAGTGTTGGGAGTGGTGCATGATTGGAAATTGAAGAGGTAGGTAGCTGTTGGTTGAAGCTTGTGTAAGGTATGTGATGAAGGTGGTATGATTTGCATGATGAAAGTGTATGAATGGTGTTGATAGAGATACTGTATGTGGTTTGAGTGTGTTGGTGGTTTTGAGAACTGGAAGATGGTAGGTTAAAGCTGGAAATGTGAAGGCAGTGGCGGTGAAGAAGTGAGGCCTCAGGTGAGTATTTAGAAGAAAAGGGGTTTCGGATTTGGGTGGTGGAAATTGATGTTGAAAGCATGGTGTTTTGTTGAAGAAAATTGGTAGTTTGGAAGGCTTGTTTGTGGTTTTGAAGTGGATGGGGAGTTGTTGCATGATGTCGTAGGGGATTCAGGTTGAAATTGGGATGGTTATTACAGTAAGGTAGAGGGGAGGAGTCACAGTTTGCTGGCAGCGATGAAGATTGTTGTTTGTGGGTAGAGACTGGTTCAGTGTGTTGCAGTTTAGATGCTGTGTATTAGGGAATTGGAGTTCAGCTTTGCAGAAGTGTATCGAGTTGATGGTGGTGAAAATGATGGTGAAATTCGTGAGAAGGGAGGATGGTGAGGTAGGTGGGGAAGTTAACCGATGAAGGCTGTAGGATTGTCGGTACGGTCGGAGAGAAATTCAAGGGATGGAATTTTTGTGTAGTAGGTTTGTGGTTTTGTGGTCTATTTATGATGTGTATTGGTGAAGTTAATGGTGTTGCTGGTTATTATATGGCGATGGGGAGGTAGTGTGGCTGGGTTTGGTTTGACAGTGTGCAAAATGCACAGTAAAGTGGTTAAGGGTAATATATTGGTGGATGCTGATGCGAACTGGTTGTAGTTAAAGTTGAATGAGGTAAGTGTTTGAATTGAGGCAGTGAAGGGTTTGTATGGTCGGAGTTTGAGATGGAGACGGTTTACCAAAGATGTGAGGAAGTAGAAGTGGTTTGTGGAGTTGAACTTGTGGAGTAGGTTATTTTGGTGAAGGGTTTGGCGTGGTAAGGCAGAACTGTAGTGTTGATGGAAGAAGGGAGAAACTAGTGAAAAAATTGAAGGCAGTTATGGTATGTGTTAAGGATATGAGTATGCAAACTGGAATGGTGAATGTGGTGACAGTGTAGTAGAAATTGTGTTCTGTTTTGGGTAGGAGGTGTATCTCCTGCAAACAGTGAAAGATGACAAAAATGTAGTTGTAAATACAGATGTAAAACCAGTAAGATTGGAAATATGAAATGAGGATCTTTTTTATTTTTTCTTCAAAGTGTACTGTTCAAAAAAAATAGACGCAGCAAAAGCAGAAATGTTAAGTTCGCAGAGAAATCAGAAATGCAAGTGCACAGATCTCCTTTCACCTTCTTTTTTAAAAACTGACTTGTAAACTGCAGTTTGAAATGAACAAGCGAAGTAGTTTCAACAAAGCACTGACCCAAAATGCACATAATGAAACAAAATGCATAGATCTACTTTTTTTGTGAAATTGAAACTGGAACAGTAATGGTAACAGGGCAGAAGTGAAGAAATGAAATGCAAGTCAACAAACAATAAAATGCAATGCAATTCTTTTTTAAATAAGAACTGTATGTGGAAATGCAAAATGCAAAACAGAGAATAAAATGACTAACATAATGCAATCACTAACAGTAAACAGAGAACCAGAAAACATTGAGAAGAATGTGTTTTTTTAAACAAAAATGCAAAATGCAAATAACAAAATTAAACCAAAATGCAAATATAAGGAAGAAACAGAGAGATTATTGCAATGAGAGAAGAAATGCACAAATCAAAAGAACTTTTTTTTTCAAAGGAAAGCTAACATAAAAGAAAATGAACAAATACACACAAAATGAAAAAGAAATGTAACAAGTTTTTTTTTTTTTAAAAAAAAAGGGAACAACAAACAAAACAAAAATGGACAACTTAACTCAACAAAGCACACACAAATGCAATTGAAACAAGATCAAACAAAACAAACACACAAATGAAAAACAAACACACATATGAACAAACACAAGTGAACTAAACACAAAATGAATGATTTTTTGTTTTGGTTTTAAGAGAACGATGAACAAGAAAATTAATTCCAAAATTAAATTCGATCTCTAGCAATGACGCCAAAAACTTGTTCGACGACGAATATTATACCGATTAGAAATCCATCGCGAAGTGTAATAGACCGCAACTGCACGACGTACACTTGTAGTACGTTAGCGAGTACAAGTCAATCCACGGGGAAAGAAGTAACACTAATTTTATTCAATCAAATTAAAACGAAGTCGAGTGAAATTTTAACTACAACTACAACTAAACAAAATTAACAAACTAAGATAGATAAGAATATGCCGCCTGAGACATTTTTTGCTCATAGACGAAGACCTATTCACAAGTCATTCTCTACTCCTATGGATATGGATCAATTTACACTTGGCATGGCATGATCAGGAGAGGATTTCTCCAGGTTTTCCACCTCATTTTGAGATTCTTGGGATGCGTGCCACATGCCCCGTGACCAGGTACCAAAAAAGGCTAAAAATACACCACTCGAAGGCAAAAGAAAGGACTTTTTTCCTCTCTCTTGGACTTTTGGCACTGACTCCGGAGGGCTTCCACTATTGTTCTACGCAAGTCCATTGCATAACATAGAAGCCGATCTCCACATTAACACGAGGATTTCGAGTATAAAATCATTCTCTTTTCTCCTCTTCTTCATAAAAATACAAGGATGTTGTATGTGAACGAACCTTATGGATTGAAAGATGACATTGTACTTGTAATTTCTTAGGATTTAAGAAACTATAAAGTGGATGTAGGCTTGGTTTGAGTCAAACCACTATAAAAAGCTCGTGTGTCTCCTGCTATTTAATGTTTTCTACATTCTGTGATTGTGAGGATTTCACACTGCATTTGGATGTTAGAAACAAATTTTGGTCTAACATTTTGGCGCGTCAGGCAGGGAGGCACACGACACTACTTCAATTTCTAGCTTGAGATGAAGCGAATTGCTTGGCTATCAGATATATGGATGACCGATCAGCATACTCCTACTCAATGGCTACAGGAAGCGGCTCGAGATAGAGAGCCAGGACCAGGTCAGATCTGGTCCCTTGACTAGCGAACCGCGACCCGAGGGCAACTTCGACCCGAATGTTGATGCTCGGCAGAGACCCACTCACTCTCTTGGATTCAACGCACGAGGCACCATCCTTCGCAGGCAGACGTGGATAATGTCAATCACGCATTAATTCTCGGGATGGATTATCCAAGCATAGACTAAGCTAGGAAAACTTAAGTATCTTGTCAGGATGTGGCAAAATTCTCAATCTAGACCAAAGTATGGCCTATACTTATCTCGAAACCCTAGGTATGGATTATGCCTAGGGACGGACTAACTTGTTAGGCTGTGGAAAGTATAGCTCTATCACCGTATGAGTATGGATTGTACTCAGTTGGATTCGTAAGTATGGTTTTTACTTAGGAACGACGAATGGACTTGTCAGGATTTGGCAAAGGAACTCAATAAAACTCGAGTATGGATTATGCTTAGTTTGAACTTTCTGGTATGGATTATGTCTGAGAGGTTAGGTCCCTCGCCAGGACTTGGTAGGATGATTTGAACGTTTCTTGAGTATGGTTTGTACTCAACTAGATGCCTAAGCATGGTTAATGCCTGGAAAGGTTAAGCAGTACTGTAGGGATTTGGCAAATCTGTTTGCCTCTTTTTCTTCAAATGCGGATTATACTTGCAGTCGGCGGGCCCGGAATGGCCCGGGTTTTCTTGGATTTCTTTCCGGCCTTAATACGATTCCGTGTGATCGTCAGTTTTCTGGCCTTAATACGATCCTGAGTGATCGTCAGTTATTCGGCCTTAATACGATCCCACGCGATCATCGGTTTTCTGGCCTTAATACGATCCGGCGTGATCGTCGCATTCTGGACTTCTATGGATTATAAATTTCTCGGATTATCCAGAACACATCTTCCTTCAACCAGAAAGATATGTTCTGGGTGGCAAACATGTTGACATGTTTTTTGGTCAAAGCTGTCACACCTCGAATTCTATCTCTGGAACTACTCAGGACTTCAGTATAGTTTTATGTTAATCGGCATTCGCTTGGATGAAGTGATAAAATAATGGAAAGTTCAGACTTTGCATGCATGAAGCAACCATCTGAATCCCGGGCCTCGGATCTCGAGCATTAGACCCGCTCTTGGGTTTTGAACATTGGATCCACTCTCGGGTCTCGAACAATAGACTCGTTCCGGGTCTCACCCGCGACCCGCCTGGTACATCGACCCGCGACCCGGCTGGGACATTTTCTACTCATATATGAAGAGCTATTCTCAAGTCATTCTCTACTCCTATGGATATGGATCAATTTACACATGTCATGGCATGATCAGTAGAGGATTTCTCCATGTTTTCCATCTCAATTCGAGATTCATGGGATGTGTGCCACGTGGCCCAAACCCGGTATCAGAAAACAACTATAAGATCAAAATGATTCTCTTTTCTTCTCTTCTTCATGAAAAATATGAAGATGTTGTATGTGAACGAATCTTACGGATTGTAAGACGACATTGTACTTGTAATTTCTAAGGATTTAAGAAACTATAAAGTGGATGTAGGCTTGGTTTGAGTCGAACCACTATAAAAATCTCGTGTTTCTCCTCTTATTTTATTGTTTTTTTCGCATTCTATGATCTGTGATTGTGAGGATTTCACACTGCATTTGGGTGTTAGAACCAAATTTTGGTCTAACAACAACTTAGGAATAAATCCACTCTCTAGATCACATGAATTAACATAAAACGAAACCATGATCTCTTTTTTTTGGGTCATTTGTGAATTTATTTGATATGATTATTATAAGTATGGCTTATTCATGTTATTAATTAGCACAAAATAAACTATCAAACTATAACATACCCACTAAATCACCCTACTAGTTTTAATGAAAAATGACAACAAGATGAAAGTGAAATATGTTTTAAGCATGGCCTATGAACTATTAATTAGAACTATATACCATCAAATTTTTATTTCAACCTCCACTTAATCACCATCATCATATGTTGATGAAGAGGTAATTAATTAGTGAACATATGACGAAGCATAGCATATTTGTGTAAACAACATAGGCTATCAAACTCAATAATGAACACATAAACCAATAACATCAACATGACATGAAGCACAAAAAGAGAGCATGAATAAACAAATTATGTTGCATCTACATAACCAAGAGAGCTTCATTACCCCTAAATTGAAAAGGGATTAGCATCTAATATATGTAATCATGACAACAAAAGTACATTGCAACATTAAAAATAAAGGAAAAAGATAACTAATTAAAAAACAAAATAGAACTAAATTACTTGCATAAAATTAAATTACACTAATGCATAAAGTAAATAACAAGAATTAAATGAACAAGAAGTTAAATTGCATTAAAATGAAAATTACATAAGATTGAAATAGCTAATAAGCCATGAAAGGAAGAAAGAGCATTTTTTTTATCCTACAAACTAACTAACTAAAGGAAAGGATATTTACTTGAGTATATGTAGGGTATTTATACATGTTTATACAACCATAATCCTAATCCATTTTGTTGGGGACTACCAAAAATACCTCTTCATGAAGCTTCCATTTGTCTTTAGCCTCTAATTAATCATTAAAAGTTCATGAAGCCTTTTTCGCCTCTACTTTCCAATATATTAGCTTCTAATTATTCCATTAAAGAAAGAGTGATAATGCCACAAAGTTGTGTGTGAATTAATTCCATCTCCATTCCTTTGTATCTACTTTGTGCATGCATATCTCTATGTAAACTTCATGTGCATACTTCATTTCTGCTCCAAAATTCCTGCAAGACACATGAAAATGAACAATTACATTTTATCAAAAATAAATACATGCACAAATGACCAGTTTTTGTAACAACCCGAATTTTTAAATAACGTTTTAAGACAAGAATCAAGGCAGAATTAAATTTTAAAATAAGAATCAAGAGAAATGGGTTGCGCCGTTGCGTTCGTCTCGGAATTCTGGTTGGAAACGAGTCCGAAATTTCGTAAATCGGAGTCCGTATGACCGAGATATGGCCTCTAGAAGTTTCACGAAAAATCAGAAAACGAAAACAGTTCAAATATGAATTCGAATTTCGAATTTAGCCCCAAACAGACTGGGCGGGAAAATTTCCCGCCCAGGACCTAGGTCGACTGGGGAGTCGACTGGGTAGTCGACCTCCCCAGGACCAGGTCGACTGGACAGTCGACCTGGGTGTCGACCTAGGGGTCGACCTCCCTGGTCGGGCCAGGTTAGCCCGGTGCACCTGCTTGCTTGTGTGGTCTGGTGGGTTGGCCTGTGACGAATTTCAGTGGTTCAGATCTAAACTAGGGTTAATCCTATGGCCTAAACTAGTCCTAACTTCTATAAAAACACCCTAAGACCTAGCCTAATTCACTACAATTCATTCTAACAACGAAGTGCGGCCAAAATCTCTCTTGATCATGGCCTCCATCTCCAACTTCAAAGGCTTGAGTATTCAAACTAGATCCATGACAAAGAAGCAAGCTTTCTACATCAAATCAAGAGAGTAGATCAACGTCGCTACAACGATTCTATGATGATTCTTGCTCCTAATTCACTAGCCACGATTTGTAAGTTCTAGATGCTTTTAGATTGAAACGATAACTTGAATATTACATGTGATAAAGTTGGAATTGGATTTATGCATGATATTCAATCCATGCTCATTCTTGTTCATTTTGGATCTTGACCTTTGGGGATGTCGCTATGACATTAATTTGAACCTATGCATGTTGCAAATCACTTTTTCATGTTCTTATCATGCATGTAATGATGATTTTCTCTCGGATCTTGTTTTATGAAAAGTTTCTACCTTCCCCTATTTATTTTCTTTTGATGAACCTTGGTCGATTTCGGACCTAGGCCTAAACAACGATTTACGTGCGATTTGTATATGGGGGAATATTGGGATTTCACCTATTTGGATATAGGTGTAGGTGGTCAAATTTGTGCATAACATGAACAAGGAAAATTTGGGGTATTGCCAATATTATTTGCAAGTTTGGGCATACATGAGTTGACATATGAATTAAATCACAGATTTTGACACTATGAAAGTTAAATCAAGGGGTTGGGCTTACGTTAACTAGGCATAAGTAGAATTAGAAACATGAACCATGATTTGGGTTTATTTGGGCATGAACTTGACAACATGTAACTTTGGCTAGAACTTGATAGGGTTGGGATGTCATAAACTTGGCATACATGCAAATAGGTGAGAATTGGACATATGTAAAGCGGCTAGAATTGGGTACATATTTTCATGGGCATTTAATGTGGAACTTGGGCATATGTTTAGCAATATGTAAAGTGGGATTTTGACTTAGATGACACATATGTAATTGACTATCTAACGGATGCCTTCGACACGAGGTTAGACTTGAGTTGTGGTGTAATTCTGCCCGGAACCGCCCGGCATATCTAGTGACCACAACAATAATAGTCTAATGTGAGAGGTCGTAGGCAAAGATTAGATTGTGATAATGCTTGAACCCGAGGTTGGAATGGGTTTGCGGTGTAATTCTACCCAGAACCGCCTGCATATCCAGTGACCGCAAATAAGTCCAATGTGAGAGGTTGATGCATTAATAAATGAATATGACATGGACGGGTGGGTTAAGTAACTTGATTAGACTAATGACACTTAACCAATATGACATGGACGGGTGGGTTAAGTAACTTGATTAGACTAATGACACTTAACCAATATGACATGGACGGGTGGGTTAAGTAACTTGATTAGACTAATGACACTTAACCAATATGACATGGACGGGTGGGTTAAGTAACTTGATTAGACTAATGACACTTAACCAATATGACATTGATGGGTGGGTTAAGTAACTTGATTAGACTAATGACACTTAACCAATATGACATGGACGGGTGGGTTAAGTAATTTGATTAGACAAATGACACTTAACCAATATAACGTGGATGGGTGGGTTACGTAAAATCGGAGTTGATTTCTTGATGACACTTAACCATATAACACGATTAGAGGATGGGTTATTTTAACCTGAATGGGTCGATAACACCTGACTAGTATAACGCGATGCATGGTAAGGTTAAGTAAACTCACGAGGGTAACCCTTAACCATTATAATTTGACTAGTGGATGGGGTTAGGTTAACATATACTTAACCAATCTAACATGATAACTTGATAGGGTTAAGTCATGAATCACTTGAATATACTTAACCAATCTAACATGATAACTTGACGGGGTTAAGTCATGAATCGCTTGAATATACTTAACCAATCTAACATGATAACTTGATGGGGTTAAGTCATGAATCACTTGAATATACTTAACCAATCTAACATGATAACTTGATGGGGTTAAGTCATGAATCACTTGAATATACTTAACCAATCTAACACGGTAACTTGATGGGGGTTAATTCATGAATCGCTTGAATATACTTAACCAATCTAACATGATAACTTGATGGGGTTAAGCTTAAATATACTTAACCAATTTGACACGATGATTTGGATAGGGTTAAGTCATGGACCGCTGGAATACGCTTAACCAACTCAACACGTGATTCGTAGGGCTATGTCATGAACTTGAATGACAACACTTAGCCAACTTGACATGACATGTAGACGGGTTAAGTCACGAACTTGAATGACCACACTTAACCAACTTGACATGCTAGACTGATAGGGGTTAAGTCTTGAATTTAGATGACAACACTTAACCCTGCTGGACGGAAACCCTAGTTATGCGGTCCTTTTCAGCAGTAACCCTCTTGGATGTATCACGATACCCTAGGGACTAGGCTAGGGTGGGGCACGATTACTGGGCTGATTGTAAGCGACCAGAACGACGGCTGAGTTGGTGCGCCATTGTAGGTTCAGGCGGACTATGGTCGTGCACATGAGTCCGGAGTTGAAAAAGCAGGCATGGGCACCAGTAGTTGTACACTGTGCGTGCTTGGAATGGTGTCAGTGGTTGACACCCTAGGGCTTGATACACCCTAGGGTGGACCTAGCACAGAGTAGCTACATTCGTGATTAGGCCGTATGACACCGACACACGACGAGTTAGGACTTGTAGGGAGCCGATCGATTAGATCGTTACATGGAAAAGGGCGTTGTTCGATAGGTAGCATAATCCCTAGTGGTCCTAGGTGGCATAAACCCTGATTGAATCTAGAAAGCGACCAATAGGTAGCATAATCCCTAGTGGTCCTAGGTGGCGTAAATCCTAGTTGAACACGCGATAATTCATGATAAGGGAATCTGGCCAGAACAAGGATGGCAGTTTGAGCGATTTCAAGGATGGTGACACTACATTGTAGTGGTACAGAATAACGTGATGGAACCCGTACTGTAATACCCCACCACCGCCAATACCACTCTTGCAAGGGCCCTAGCTTTGGAGGGGCGTTAAACGAGGTAAACATGCATGCAGATATCACAAGACAGAACATATAAGTAAAAACAGAGTAAATAAAGCAGTGGATAAAACTAACATTTCAAAACCATAGTCAAGTTACATCAAAGTACTTGGTCATTATTTTCCACAAAACAAAGTCTAGAAACATAAACTTAAAACTGGAAATAACATAAAGTAACTATCCCCAAGGTAGAATAAAGCCATAGCATGCTCAAGCCCAAACCGTACATGAGCTATCCGGAAAAGCAGCTAAAGATCCAAGCTAGGTACCAGTGTTCCCACCCTGTAAACCAGGGGAGGGGAAACGAAAGAAAAGAGGCAAAAGAAAACGGGTCAGTCAAAAAGAATGGTAAGTCCTATCTACTATTAGTATAAAAACTAATAAAGTTAACTGAACATGTAAAACAGAGATGAGATGTAGGGTGATAACTGGCATGGTGAAAAATTAACAAGATAGATCCAGTGTGGCATCGCATATACAAGGTTAAGTTGCACCAGGTGTGTACTAGTATTCCAATCCATGTCAAGTATAAAAAAGAAATGATCCCTTGGCCCAAAGCTGGCCCACATCATGAGATGACCTAAATCGAGGTCCAACTACTCGGTCTAGTCGATCGGCTCCCTATAAGCCTAACTCGCCGTGTATCGGTGTCATACGGCTTAATCGTGGAATGTAGTTAACTGTGCAAGGTCCACCCCAGGGTGTATCCAGCCCTAAGGTGTAAACCACCGACACTATCCAAGCACGCACAGTCTAAACCTACTGGTGCCCATGTTCAACTCCGGACTTAATGTGCACGACCATGGTCCGCCTGAACAACCGGTGCACCCTTCAGCCGTCTCTTTTGGTCTCTTACAATCAGTTCAGTAATCGTGCCCCACCCTAGCCTAGTCCAGGGTACCCATGATACTTCTAAGAGGGTTACTGCTGAAAAGGACCACGTAACTAGGATTTCAAGCGGGTTAAGTGTGGTTAACCCTATCTTAACCATGTATTGAGTTGGTCAAGTGTATTCAAGCAGTTCATGACTTAACCCTATCAATACATCGGGTTTAATTGGTTAAGTATTCAAGTAGTCCATGTCCTAACCCTACCAATCCATCGTGTTTAATTGGTTAAGTATATTCAAGTAGTCCATGACTTAACCCTATCAATCCATCGTGTTTAATTGGTTAAGTATTCAAGTAGTCCATGACTTAACCCTATCATGTGGCATTAATTAACTTAATGCACCCAACCTCTCACATTAGACCTTGTTGTGGTTACTAGTTAAGCCGGGCGGGTCTGGGTAGCTTTACACCACAACTTAGTCTAACCTCGGGTTTCAAGTGCGACATAACCAACTACTCACATTGGGTCCTATTGTTTGTAGCCACTAGTTAAGCCGGTCGGTTCCGGGTAGATTTATGCTACAAACTCAACCCAACCTCGAGTTGGCCACACTCATATTTTCTAAGTGTCATGTCCATCATTATGTTTACAAACATAATCACAAGTCAATGTTCATGTCATATTTTAAAACCATGTTTTCATGTCATTAATATTACCCAAACCCAACGCATTCCCATCGCATGTACGTTTCGCATAACATAACATAGATCAAAAGAGAGAACTTGGCAAAAGCATGACAAAAGGGCATAAGGTAATAAGGTTGGCCACAAGTTAAACACGGTGGCATATGAGGCATAAATATGTTCATTTAAACTTGCATGTTACATGCATAACATTCAAACTTAGCGAATATGTGATACATGGTCCTAGATGACATAGGATGATGACTAGAAGTTCGCATATAACATTATATGCAAGTTATCATAAAAGTTATGAGAGTTCTCATGTTGCATAATGCAACATTCCAAATCAAAGGTCATAGCTTTCTATGCACAAAGTCAAGGTGATAGCTTTACAAACTTGCATAGGGTAAATCTATGCATAACATGATAGGATCAAAGCACAAATCATACTTAGGCCCAAACTCAAACTTGCAACATGTCATATTTAACTTCATAGTTAGAATCTAAGAGTAGTATAGGGCTTACAATACTATGAAGACTTATAAAATAAAATAAGATTGAGACGAAGCCACTAGCAACTCTAAACACTCCCAAATGATAAGCTCCAATGAAAACCCTTGAGAAACAAGCAAAAGATCCTTGCTTTGATGAAGAAAGATTGAACTTTGGCCTTAAATCAAGCTTAGAAACTCTCAAATAAGATTAGGAACTCTCATATGAATGAAGATGGAGGCTATGACAAGAGGGTGGAGGCCATGATTAAACATTTTGGCAGCACTTAGTTACTAGATTGATTTATGATGATTTAGGCTAGGTATTAGGGTCTTTTTATAGATGATTAGGTTAATTTAGACAATAGGATTAACCCTAATTCAGATCTGGGCCATCAATTCACGTCACTAGCCTCCAAAACAGGTCCAAACAACCAAAATAGGTGCACCAGGCCGACCTGGCCGACCAGGGAGATCGACCCCCAGGTCGACCCCCAGGTCGACTCTACTGTCGACCTGGTTGGGGGGGAGGTCGACCCTAGTGTCGACTCCCCTGTCGACCTGTCTGGGCGGGAATTTTCCCGCCCAGTCTGTTTTGGCTGAATTTGAATTCTAAATTCAAATTTGAAATGTTTTTGAACTTGGAATTTTCTGAAAACTTTGACGGGCCATAACTTGGTCATACGGACTCCGATTTTCGAAAACTCTGACTCTATTTCGCGTATTTTTCCGAGACGAACGCAATGGCACAGCCCGTTTCCCTTGATTCAGATTTTAACATTTAATTCTGCCTTGATTTATGTTATAACATGTTATTCAAAAATACGGGTTGTTACATCCTCCCCACCTTAAAGGATTTCGTCCCCGAAATCTTCAAGTTAGGAAGAACGTATCCTACCATCCATCATCCATCTACTCAAAACATCATCCACAAGTAATCATTGTCCTTAAAAGACTTCTAATGCTATATGAACATATGCAAAAGTGTGTGTATATGCACTTATCTAATGCGAAAATCAGGCGGTTACTGATTCAGTAAACCTCCTTAATGCAAAATATGTTTGTGCAATGCGTCCATATGTATGCAAATTCCTAACATAACTTATAGTCTCTACATGAGTGCACATAACATCCGTCCATATGCAACATCCATGTGATAGCATACAAGTTTCATCCATGAATAAGCATAAACACTCATGCATATGCGGTATGAAAGTGTGTGAGCCGATCTTAGTGCCTAACGTGTATCATGCATCCACGAGTATCCACTTGCGAACACTTGCAACCACTGGCAAACATCAAGCATAACATGTTTCAAATACATGTTTCAACCAAGGGTTTCTACCTAAGGTTCTCATGACAAGATTTACGAAACAAGATAATCTAGATAAACATGGATAGCAAAAGAAAGATATACCAACTTGGAGAAGAGATTGAAAATGTACCCTAAAAAAGAAATGGATAAAGCCCACGCATCTTCTCCTCGGTTTCCCAAGTTGCGTCTTCCTCTGCTTCACTCCATTGCACCTTAACAAGCTTAACTTCTTTGCTTCTTAGCTTCTTTGTCTCTGTTTCCATGATACGAATCGGAGCTCGTCTCAGGGTTGCCTCTTTCTCCACCACCATGTCTTCAATAATGCTAGGTTCAACCACCTCAGCGGACTCATGTATTCACTTTCGGAGACGAGAGACATGAAAGACATTATGTACTCCGGCCAGCTTCTCGGGCAATTCCACCTTATAAGCCATCTTCCCAATTCTTTTTATGATAGGGAAGGGTCCTACTAACCTTGGTGCCAGCTTCCCCACTGCTCCAAAACGAACCACATTACGCAAAGGAGAAACCTTCACGAAAACCATATCTCCAACTTTGAATTCCAAATCCGTCCTTCGCTTGTCAGCATAGGATTTTTGTCTGTCTTGGGCCGCTTTCATCCGTCTTCTCACCAATTCAACTTTCTCGGATGTGTCCCGTATCATATCGGGCCCAAGTATAAGCCTATCCGTTGTCTCCCACCAACAAGATGGTGACCTACACGTCCTCCCATACAGAGCTTCAAATGGTGCCATCCCTATGCTAGCTTGATATCTATTATTATAAGCAAACTCCACAAGAGGGAAGTGGTCTTCCCAAGTACCACCAAAGTTAAGAACACAAAGCCTCAAGAGATCTTCTAGCACTCTATTCACCCTTTCGGTTTGGCCATCTGTCTGGGGGTGGTAGGCTGTACTTAGATTCAATCGCGTACCCATTGCTTCTTGCAAACTATTCTAGAACTGGCTAGTGAAGATTGGGTCACGATCGCTAACTATGCTAGAAGGAACTCCATGCAACCGCACTATCTCTCGAAGATAAATAGATGCTAGCCATGATGCGGTCCTCTTGCTCTTCACTGGAATGAAATGAGCACTCTTCGTAAGTCTGTCAACTATGACCCATATGCTCGTATTCCCTTTCCATGACCTAGGCAATCCATCCACAAAGTCCATAGAAATACTTTCCCACTTCCATTGCGGGACCTCCAATGGATGTAATAGCCCTCCGGGTTTCTTCGACTCGGCTTTCACTTGTTGGCACACCATGCACTTTGAAACATACTCTGCCACATCTTTCTTCATTCCAGCCCAAAAGAAAATGCGCTTCATGTCCCTATACATCTTATCTCCTCCAGGATGTATAGTCATCTTCGAGTGATGTGCTTCTTCGAGAACTTTATGCACCAAGTCTCCTACTTGTGGAACGCATAGCCTTCCATCAAGCCTTAGCCAACCCTTGTCATCAATAGTATATCTAGCAAGGTGACTAGACGTCTCACCCTGAATCAACTTGTCCATGACCTCGACTATCTGCGGGTCTCCTTCTACGAAGTCCCTATTTGATCAAGAAGTATAGGTCTAAGCTCAAGAGATGCTAACGAACCAGTCATCGACTCAACAGCTGGTGTGAAATCAAAGGTTGCCAAGAACTCTAGGCTCCTCATCTCAACAAACAAGGGACTCAAAGTCAACCTACTTCTTCTTAGTGCATCTGCCACAACATTACCCTTGCCAGGGGTATAAGCTATCTCGAAGTCATAAGATGCCAAGAATTCCATCCATCTTTGCTGTCTTAGATTCAGATCTTTCTGTGAGAAGAGGTACTTGAGTGACTTGTGATCAGTATACAACTCAAACCTTTCGCCTAGAAGATAGTGGCGCCAAGATTTGAGTGCAAAGATGATCACCGCCAATCCCAAATCATGAGTGGGATAGTTCTTCTCATGAACTTTAAGTTGCCTACCCACATAACATATCACTCTCCCTTCCTGCATCAGAACAACACCTAACCCCGTGCCACATGCATCGGTGTACACGGTAAACATCTTACCGCCATCGGGTAATGCCAAAACTAGAGCGGTGGTAAGGGCCCTCTTGAGCCTTTGAAAAGCAAGGTCACATTCTAAGTCCCATGCAAAGACTAAGTTCTTCTTCGTCAATCTAGTAAGAGGGGCTGAAATCTTAGCGATGTCCCTGATGAACTTCCTATAGTAGCCCGCTAGACCGAGAAAGCTTCTTACTTCGGTTGCATTCCTAGGAGTCTTCCAGTCTTGAACTACAACCACTTTCGCAGGATCCACAGCTATGCCTTGCTTAGAGACTATATGTCCAAGAAACCGGACTTCCCTTCTCCAAAAATGGCATTTGGAGAACTTGGCTTTCAACTGATGAACTCCAAGCGTATCCATCACTTCCTTGAGATGTCTAGCATGTTCTTCCTCATCCTTTGAGAAGATCAGAATATCATCTACGAAGACAACCACGAACTTGTTAAGGAAATCCCTGAACACCCTACTCATCAAATCTACGAAGTAGGCGGGTGCATTAGTCAAACCGAATGGCATGACGAGCCATTCAAAGAATCCATCTAGAGTCCTAAATGCAGTTTTATCAATACTATCCTCAGCCACTCTAAGCTGATGAAATCCGGTGGCTAGATCGAGCTAAGAGAAAACAGAAGCACCAACAAGCTGGTCAAAGAGGTCGTCTATCCTCGGTAACGGGTGCCTATTCTTCTTTGTCAGCTTGTTCAACTCTCGATAATCAACACATAGACGAAGCGAACCATCCGCCTTAGTAGCGAATACCACAGGAGCACCCCATTCAGAAATTCTTCGCCTAATAAAATTCTTCTCAAGCAACTCCTTGATTTGCTTACTGAGCTCCCTTCTTTCACGTGGGGCCATGTGCCTAACGGGAAATGATACTGGCTTGGCATTATCGACTAGATAAATGCGGAAATCTATCTCTCGTTTAGGGGGTAACCCCTTAACTTCTTCAAAGACATCAGGATAGTCTCGGACCACCATTACAGATTGTAGATCATTGATGGACGAGTCAAGAGATTCAAGATAAATTAACATGACGGGACCTCTAGGGTTACAAGAAATTTCTAGGGTATTACCGAGGCGAGTCATGAGCCTCACCACCCTATGCTCACAATCGAGGATGGCTCCATAACTGGACAACCAATCCATGCCCAAAATCAACCCGTATCCCGTGAACCCAAGAACATAAGCATTACACGTGAATTCTACGGTCAAGATAGAAATCTTCAAATCCACACAAATCATAGATAAATGGGCGGAACCCCCAATTGGGTTTGAAACACTAACGGGATCCTCAACTAGACTAGTACTTAGGTGCAGACTTTAAACAAGATCAGAAGAAATAAAACTATGCGATGCGCCAAAATCAAATAAGGTGCGAACAGGATAATCAGAAATATAAACAAGGCTTTCTACAGAAATACTACCTCGGTCTGGAACTGGAACATTGTTGAGAGCATGTACTTGCCCTCCAGAAGGTCCTGCACGCTGAGTCTGCCCTTGACCTTGTCCTTGCTTCTTGGGGCAATCCTTGCTAAGGTGTCCAGGCTCTCCACAATGAAAGCATTCGCCCAACTTCCTCTTCTTCTTTCTGCAATCCTTGGCTATGTGCCCAACAATCCCACAGAAGTTGCATTTTCTTGGGTCCTTTGCCTTGGCCTTGTTGCCCTTGTTGTTCTTGTTGTTCTGATTGCCCTGATTTCCTCCCCATTTGGAGTCCGTCTTCTTGGTTTGAGTCTCATTAGTCTTGACTTCCTTCTTGCCATTCTTATCGTCTCCTTGAAGCAATGCCATGTCTACTAGGCCTTCAAAAGTGGCCCCCATGGGTATATGAGATAGTGCTAAACCTTGTAATGGCTCATTCAACCCTCGCGCAAAGCGTAAAGCCTTCTTCTGGGGAGTATTAACCATGTCCAAACCGAATCGAGCGAGCTGGTTAAACTTATTCACATACTCCCTCACTGTCATGTCCCCTTGCTTCAAAGATATAAACTTCTCTAATTGCAGATTCGCCTCAGCAGATGATAGAAACTTAAGCCCAAACCTCCTCCTAAAGTCGGCCCAAGTCTCTATAAGCCTAGTAGCATTGGTGAACTCCCACCAATAAGCAGCTTCTTCTTTCAATAGCCACGCTGCCAACAGAACGTTTCTATGGTCTTCCACATCAAAGATGGCGAAGAGTTCTTCAGTTTCTTTCAACCAATTTCTTGCCTCCACAAAAGTCTCCGTCCCAATAAAATTCTTGCCACCCATTACCTTAAAGTCCTTGCAAACCTTAGCGAAATCTGCTTGTGGATTCTGAGGAGGAGGAGGAGGAGGGGGGGGGACCTCAGTTACGGTGGGGGTGTTTGCTGGGCCCGCATCGTTGGCCCTAGCTTCCAAGTACCTCCGGAACCATCCGGGAATGGTTACACCCTCGGGAAGGTTAAGATCGGTCATACTAAAAAAGAAAAAGATAGATTCAGAACGAGGAAACGAGGGATAGTGCTAATGGCTTTTGGGGAATAGCCTTTTAAAATAACTAGACTTTTCTTGGAAAATACTTAATTGGTTTTCAAAATAGTTTTTCAAAAGGTAAGTTTTAAAAACCTTTTGCTCAAATCTTGTAAACCTGGCTCTGATACCAAATGTAACACCCCACCTCCGCCAATACCACTCTTGCAAGGGCACTAGCTTTGGAGGGGCGTTAAACGAGGTAAACATGCATGCAGATATCACAAGACAGAACATATAAGTAAAAACAGAGTAAATAAAGCAGCGGATAAAACTAACATTTCAAAACCATAGTCAAGTTACATCAAAGTACTTGGTCATTATTTTCCACAAAACATAGTCTAGAAACATAAACTGAAAACTGGAAATAACATAAAGTAACTATCCCAAAGGTAGAATAAAGCCATAGCATGCTCAAGTCCAAACCGTACATGAGCTATCCAGAAAAGCAGCTAAAGATCCAAGCTAGGTACCAGTGTTCCCACCCTGTAAACCTGGGGAGGGGAAACGGAAGAAAAGAGGCGAAAGAAAACGGGTCAGTCAAAAAGACTGGTAAGTCCTATCTACTATTAGTATAAAAACTAATAAAGTTAACTAAACATGTAAAACAGAGATGAGATGTAGGGTGATAACTGGCATGGTGAAAAATTAACAAGATAGATCCAGTGTGGCATCGCATATACAAGGTTAAGTTGCACTAGGTGTGTACTAGTATTCCAATCAATGTCAAGTATAAACAAGAAATGATCCCTTGGCCCAAAGCTGGCCCACATCATGAGATGACCTAAATCGAGGTCCAACTACTCGGTCTAGTCGATCGGCTCCCTATAAGCCTAACTCGTCGTGTATCGGCGTCATACGGCTTAATCGTGGAATGTAGTTAACTGTGCAAGGTCCACCCCAGGGTGTATCCAGCCCTAAGGTGTAAACCACCGACACAATTCAAGCACGCACAGTCTAAACCTACTGGTGCCCATGTTCAACTCCGGACTTAATGTGCACGACCATGGTCCGCCTGAACAACCGGTGCACCCTTCAGCCGTCTCTTTTGGTCTCTTACAATCAGTTCAGTAATCGTGTCCCACCCTAGCCTAGTCCAGGGTACCCATGATACTTCTAAGAGGGTTACTGCTGAAAAGGACCACTTAACTAGGATTTCAAGCGGGTTAAGTGTGGTTAACCCTATCCTAACCATGTATTGAGTTGGTCAAGTGTATTCAAGCAGTTCATGACTTAACCCTATCAATACATCGGGTTTAATTGGTTAAGTATTCAAGTAGTCCATGTCTTAACCCTACCAATCCATCGTGTTTAATTGGTTAAGTATATTCAAGTAGTCCATGACTTAACCCTATCAATCCATCGTGTTTAATTGGTTAAGTATTCAAGTAGTCCATGACTTAACCCTATCATGTGGCATTAATTAACTTAATGCACCCAACCTCTCACATTAGACCTTGTTGTGGTTACTAGTTAAGCCGGGCGGGTCCGGGTAGCTTTACACCACAACTTAGTCTAACCTCGGGTTTCAAGTGCGACATGACCAACTACTCACATTGGGTCCTATTGTTTGTAGCCACTAGTTAAGCCGGTCGGTTCCGGGTAGATTTATGCTACAAACTCTACCCAACCTCGAGTTGGCCACACTCATATTTTCTAAGTGTCATGTCCATCATTATGTTTACAAACATAATCACAAGTCAATGTTAATGTCATATTTTAAAACCATGTTTTCATGTCATTAATATTACCCAAACCCAACGCATTCCCATCGCATGTACGTTTCGCATAACATAACATAGATCAAAAGAGGGAACTTGGAAAAAGCATGACAAAAGGGCATAAGGTAATAAGGTTGGCCACAAGTTAAACATGGTGGCATATGAGGCATAAATATGTTCATTTAAACTTGCATGTTACATGCATAACATTCAAACTTAGCGAATAGGTGATACATGGTCCTAGATGACATAGGATGATGACTAGAAGTTCGCATATAACATTATATGCAAGTTATCATAAAAGTTATGAGAGTTCTCATGTTGCATAATGCAACATTCCAAATCAAAGGTCATAGCTTTCTATGCACAAAGTCAAGGTGATAGCTTTACAAACATGCATAGGGTAAATCTATGCATAACATGATAGGATCAAAGCACAAATCATACTTAGGCCCAAACTCAAACTTGCAACATGTCATATTTAACTTCATAGTTAGAATCTAAGAGTAGTATAGGGCTTACAATACTATGAAGACTTATAAAATAAAATAAGATTGAGACGAAGCCACTAGCAACTCTAAACACTCCCAAATGATAAGCTCCAATGAAAACCCTTGAGAAACAAACAAAAGATCCTTGCTTTGATGAAGAAAGATTGAACTTTGGCATTAAATCAAGCTTAGAAACTCTCAAATTAGCTTAGGAACTCTCATATGAATGAAGATGGAGGCTATGACAAGAGGGTGGAGGCCATGATTAAACATTTTGGCAGCACTTAGTTACTAGATTGATTTATGATGATTTAGGCTAGGTATTAGGGTCTTTTTATAGATGATTAGGTTAATTTAGACCATAGGATTAACCCTAATTCAGATCTGGGCCATCAATTCACGTCACTAGCCTCCAAAACAGGTCCAAACAACCAAAATAGGTGCACCAGGCCGACCTGGCCGACCAGGGAGGTCGACCCCCAGGTCGACTCTACTGTCGACCTGGTTGGGGGGGAGGTCGACCCTAGTGTCAACCTTCCTGTCGACCTGTCTGGGCGGGAATTTTCCCGCCCAGTCTGTTTTTGCTGAATTTGAATTCTAAATTCAAATTTGAACTGTTTTTGAACTTGGAATTTTCTGAAAACTTTGACGGGCCATAACTTGGTCATACGGACTCCGATTTTCAAAAACGCGAACTCTATTTCGCGTATTTTTTCGAGACGAACGCAATGGCACAACCCGTTTCCCTTGATTCAGATTTTAACATTTAATTCTGCCTTGATTTATGTTATAACATGTTATTCAAAAATACGGGTTGTTACACGTACGATATACGGCAAGGGACTATACATATAAATGGAAGGGATGATACAAGTTAGGATGCTAGTACGGTTGGTGCAGAGGACGTTAGACGTGCGATGCTATTCTGAGTTTATCTTGTTATCTTGTTACCTTGGTTATCTTGTTACTTGAGTTTATCTTGTTATCTTAGTTTGATCTGTTTATCTTGTCATCATGTTTATGTTCACTTTCATTTTATACATGTCATGTTACCTTTACCTTTTTTTAGGCTGAAAGTAGCTAGGACTTACCAGTCTTTATGACTGACCCGTTTTGTTTCGCCTCTTTTTCTTCCGTTCCCCCCCCAGGTTTACAGGGAGCAAATGGTGCTACTTAGGGCGGATTTTCTGCTTCAAGATCATCATCTATGGCTTGGACTTTTCTTGGCAATGGCTATTTTACTGTTTTACTTAGGAAATAATTTATGACTATGATTTTATGCTTCTTTATTATTGCAAGACAGGTTTCGATGTAAGTAATTTAATGGCACTTTGATGTAAACGGTTTTAGACCTTACTACTTTTATAAAGTAATAAAATCATGTTTCCTTCCGCTGTTTTATATGTTCTGTCTTGTAATGTTTCTGTGCATGTTTACCTAGATAATACTCCACCAAAGCTAGTGCATTCCCTTTGTGAGTGACCCTAGCGGAGGCGGGGGGTTACATTTGGTATCAGAGCAGAAGGTTACCAGACTGGGAAAAAGTTTTAAAACCTTCTGAAAACTATTTTCAAAGCCATTTTTCAAAGAAGCATTTTTCAAGAAAAGTTTTAAAGAAAAAAGGGCTATTCCCCAAAAAGCAATTAGCACTATCCTGTGTTCCCTTGATCGAATCTCTTTTCCTTTCTTTCGTCCTCCTGTAGTCATAGTAGTTTTAACTGTGACTAATCTTTTCTAGCTGCGTAAATGCTTTCCGTGCGATGGAGGAAGTTCTCAGGAGACCCGTTACCGCGTTATACAAGAAAGGTTAGGAGTAGCTAAGGCGAATGAGGCTCAGAACAAGAAGGTAGTTAAGTACTATAGGACAAGGACATGGGCAAAGAACAAGATCGTCAAGAGGGCAATGGTATACTCTCACCTAAGAGGGATGGTAACGTTTCTGTTAAAGGTTTTCCTTTCTATCTTCCCGTCAGGACTTTATTTTGTACATAGCATCCTTTTTTTTTAAGTATATCTTGCTTCGATAGTCGAGTCTCCGCACCCTAGTACTAGCACAATAGAGGGTCCCGCTTTTGTCTCAAATCCTGTTGGGGGATCGTCCCATTTATTCATGACTTGTTTGGATTTGAGGACATCTATGACTTTTGGGAATAATGCTTATGTTTTTGAGCTATGGGTTGATTCTAAGGATGAAGCGGTCATCCCGTAAGGGTGCCATCCTCGGGTCGTAAAGGAGGGTAGTTAGACTCTTGACTTGCCTCGATAATACCCTTGAAGTCTCGTGTAACCTTTAGGGTTCTGTCATGATTGGTTACCTAGAATCTCTTGATGCATTTGTTGGTAATCCATTCTAGTAGTGTTCGTCACTAAGGCGGACGATTCATTTCGCTTGTGCATGCGTTATGGAAATCACCCTAGTAAGTACACTTGGTAACATGGTTGATATCTGTTTGTTTCCACGAGATAGTTCTTCTGCGTGGAATGCCGCATAGTGAGTAAATGAGATCCAGAGTTCACTAATGAATTTTGGAGAGCTTGCATGAAAACCAAGAGTACACGGACATGGTTGAGCCAATTATACTAGAGGGAGAATAAGTAAAAGTGGAATGAGAGGCGACAGTGAAGTGAGTTCCAGCTCATATTTGGAAATAGGAGTTAAGAGGCCACGAAATCATGAGGTTAAAGATGGTCAAAGCACAATGGAATTAAGCTCAAGGAAATGCGACTTAGAAGATTGAAGACAAGATACGCGCATCATATCTCTTTTTAAGAGTATATCCTTGATCCCTGTTTTTCTGTAGAGCTTACCCGCATGCTATCCTTTATGCATATCCTCTCGGTCCTATTCTCGATCTTATTTCTGTTGCAAACTCCATAGGGGTTATGACTCATCGGTTAATAATATATGTCAGGGTTTGAAGATGTCCGTTAGGTTGACTAAACCTTTTGGGCCTTATAGGATATGGGTTGGGTTTAGAAAGGGATTTCTTGTAATCCAAAAAGGAGTTTATCTTGCTGATCTTCTCGATCCTATCTTGAGAACCTTAGGTAGAACCCTATGGATGCAAACATGTATTTGAAACATGTTATGATTGATGTTTGCGAAATGGTTGCAAGTGGTCGCAAGTGGTTGCTCGTGGATGCATGAATACACATTAGGCACTAGATCGGCTCAGACACATTTTCATGTTGCATATGCATGAGTGTTTATACTTGTTTATGGATGAAATTGAATGTGTTATCATGTGAATATTGCATATGGATGAATGGTTGTGCACACATATAGTGTCTATGTGACTAGGACTATTTGCATACATGTGGATTCATGGCACTAAACATATTTTGCATTTAGAAGATCAATCAGGCCTGATCATTTGCATTAGATAAGGAACATATACACACACTTTCTGCATATGTTCATATGGCATTAGAAATCTTTTAAGGACAATGGTTGCTTGTGGATGATGTTTTGAGTAGATGGATGATGGATGGTAGGATACGTTCTTCCTAACTTAGAGATTTCGGGGACGAAATCCTTAAAGGAGGGGAGAATGTAACAACCCGAATTTTTAAATAACGTGTTAAGACAAGAATTGTAACACCCCACGTCCCCTAGTGTCACTCACAAAGGGAATGCACTAAGTTCTGTGGAGCATTTTAGGGTAAAAGATGCAGATAAATTACAAGACAGACAGAAATTAAACAGCGGAAAATAAAACTTTGCTTTATTGATAAAATAGTTTGTACAATGATTTCTTTACAATATTAGAGTATCATCTATCTTACAAAATGAAGAAGCATAAAACAACATTTATATTCCCCAATTATTTAGCAAGAGCCAGCCATAGAATCTGTAAAGAGAATCCAAGCAAACTTCGACCAATCTTCAAGCTGGAAAGAGTGGCAGTCCAACTTAACCTGAGCTAAACTCTTTCCTCCTTTACTACCTGGGGGGGAAACAGAAGAAAAGAAGACGAAAGAAAAACAGAGTCAGACATAAAGCCTGAGTAAGTTCAGTAACTTCTAGCATGTGAACATGGAAAACAAAACGACATGAATTAACTGAATACAAGATAACACCATGATGATAGGGTTGGCAAGATTAGACAAGACTAACACAAGATATACTGAGCTAAGATAAACTGGATATGCTCTAATACTTTCGCCGCTTCGCTATTTCCTTGTTATACTGGTTTCTATATCTCTGCACCACCTAACTAGTGTCCCAACTAGTACCGATAACATGATCCCAATCCCTGTATTTTCCATCGCCTTCAGGCATCCATTTATTTATTTGTTACCTAGATTTAATCTAGTGTTTTCTACCAAGTGCCTTCTAGATTCAACAAGAGTTTACGCTGTCTGCTGAACGCTTCTCGGATTCAGGATTTATGCCACCTAGTACAACTAGGAATTATGCTACCTGTCGAACGATGCCCCAAGTCTAGGACACACTACCTAGAGTGGTATATGTTCCTACACTTCCCCACGCATGTATCGCGAATCGTTATCGCTTGTCTAGATGCACATGTCCTGTAATGTGCGGTCCGAGTCCTGTGACAGGGAAAATCAAGGAATACAGAACTCGGTCGGGAGCTTTCAAATATCTGCTGATGCAGATTCTAAGGTCTGTTTTTATTCCAGTGGCTATGGTCCCACTTGACCCCTCCCTCAACTAATGAAAGGCACACCTTGTAAAATGAGAACTATACGCCGGCCCCCGGTGCCCCTCTATCCTATGGCCATCCTTACCCATAACTAGATAGCAAGTATATGGTCTTTTGGAGTTCTCCGCCTTGCCGCTTCACGTATCTCGATTGACACAAGATGGATGGTAGACGACGAGTCGCTATCACAGGGCTACCGTTTGCTCGCCGAATCACGCCGGTCATTCCTAGTCTTTAGGTTGCCATGTATTGCAACCAAGGCATACCCCTGGTTCTTCTACGCAGACCTTAACCTCTGTGGGCCCAGGCGGATCATCTGCAGCCTCATAGAGGGATACCAAGAGTACCCTCACGTCCCCTCGAAGCCTCGGGCTTCGTAACCCAATTCGTTGGAGCCTCCTTTTTACTCAGACGGACGTTCGCTCCTCCTCGTGCTATACTAAGAATTACCACTTAGTTTTACTAACTAAGATTTACCACTTAGTATCCAGAATCGTTGTTTTCTTAACTAAGGTTTACTTAGTTCTCTTTCCCGTTAGTTTAGATTTGTTAAGTGTCATAGTCAATTCAAGCTAACTTAACCCTCCTTATTTATCCTGTTAACCTGGTTAAGTGTTGTCAGTAACTCATGTTGACTTAACCCTACCACAAACCAAGTTATATTGGTTAAGTATTTATTACTTAACCCTACCCATTCACCCAGTGTTGGTTAAGTGTTCCTTTTTAACTTAACCTTGCCCGTCTGTTTTAACTAACATGTTATTGTTAATGGTTAAGTATTATCCCTTCATGTTTTAGACTTAACCTCATTCCTTTATCGCAACCTGATGGCTAAGTGTTCAAGTTTACTTAACCCTACGGTTTATTCCAGCTAACATATCAAATTGGCTAAGCGTATTAGATTTTACTTAACCCCAACCTCTAGTCTAGTTAACATGTTAATTTGGCTAAGTGTATCAACCTTACTTAACCCCACCTTCTAGTCTAGTTTACATGTTAGTTTGGCTAAGTGTTTTCTTAGTTACTTAACCCCTACAAATCTGGTCTTGTTATCATAAGTTTGGTTAAGTGTCCCTATGGACTTAGCCCTCCCATTCTAGCTCGACTGTGTTAAGTTGGTTAAGTGCTCCTATAGACTTAACCCTCCCATTCTAGCTTAACTGTGTCAAGTTGGTTAAGTGTTCCTATGGACTTAACCCTCCCATTCTAGCTTAACTGTGTTAAGTTGGTTAAGTGTTCCTATGGACTTAGCCCTCCCATTCTAGCTTAACTACGTTATGTGTCAGTCTGAACCTAACCCCACCCATCAGTCTAGTTATCATGTTGAACTGGTTAAGTGTCTTAGTTAACTTAACCTTACCATTCTTGTTCTAGCTTTAACTAAATAAATTAAAGCCGTTACCACTCACATTAGACACGTATCGTTGCGACTACTGGATGTGCCTGTTGGTTCCGGGCAGGTTTACATCGCAACTCAGCATATTCGTGTTTTCTAAGTTCAAAGGGTTTCAATATATTTAAAAATCAAGTTTTGAAAGTAACCATCCCGTTCGTTGGATCAGTTAGGGATAGCCAGGGAGAGCAGGAAACTTGTATTTTCCAAACTCAAGCCTAGACACTATCTCTGTCACCCTAAAACTTTCTGGTGTGTCATTAAAAGGGATGTCGTTAATAAACCTTTAATTTGCCTAAATTTACATTTCCTCATTTAGGCCAAATTCTATAAGTAAATTACTCCTAATTTACTTATTTCCTAATTACTCTTTTAATGTAAGTTGTCAACATTTATTCTTATGCCCCTTTTTCCCCCTATATCATATTTATGCTTTTTGATATGTAAACTATACCAATTAAGTGTCACTAACCATGATTTTGCTAAACCTGACGATTATTCCCAATTATGGCCAATCTCAAATTTTATACCAATATACTTATTACGCCAAATTAGCTAATCCAATCCTGATTTAACATTCTAATTCACGTCAAACTATACTTATTACTCTAGTCCTTTATTCATGTAAATGCTAGATTTACACGTCAATACTAGATTCAAATTACACATCTTATAATTCATGTCAAATTTATCCAATTTGCATTTCTATGAACATGCCATAATACATGCTCCCAATTTATGCCAAATTCCATGTTTTACAACTATGTTTTAGTACATTTCACATTATGCCCAAATCGTATTCCCACCGTTCGTATAATTGCGATTCAATCTAGATTATGGATAAATCTAGACTCATAGAAATTAGGGAATGAACCAAAAATGCTATGAAAAAGGATGGACATAATAACTGGCATAAAAGGTTTGAATAACGATGTAGGTTCAAGAACATGGATAGACCTAACTTAATAGGTAAATTCCCAAGGTCTAAAACCAAGGATAGACAGAGTAGAGACGCAGGTTCAAGAACATGGGTAGACCTAACTTAATAGGTAAATTCCCAATGTCTAAAACCAAAGAAAACCAAGGACAGGCAGAATAAATAATCGGGTTTAGACCCAATCTCATAATCACATAACTTAAGCAACACTTTCCTAGTCATGAATCATAGGTGTTTAATCACAGATGTCCTTGTTATGTCATAGGCAATAGTGTATGTTTTCTAATCAAAGCCATAGGTTTAGTCAAGGAAATAATCCTCATAGTCATAGTCATAGGCAATGTTCATAATCATAGGCAATGTCCATAGTCATAGGCAAATGTTCATAGTCATAGGTAATGTTCATAGTCGTAGGCAATGTTCATAGTCAAAGAGGCATATGGTTTAAAGTTCCATAGTTTCATAGTCTTATCGGTCATCGAATCATAACAGTTCTTAATTAAGTCCAAAGACATAGGCACAGATTCGAATAGAAAGATTTGGCATATTCTTTTATTCCTTTAATTTCATGTCATGAAAGGAGAAACGTTCAAATCTAGAAATAACTGACTTACAGAGATTAAATTAGAACAGAAAGATGGCGTTGCTATGATTCGTAGAAAAACAGTCGTTGCAGTCGTTCGAATCCTCACTTGAATTCTAGCCTGAATCTCCTCATTGAAAGTCTTTGAGCAGCACCTCCTTGTCTTGATTTATTTTATATATATTATTTTATTTATTATTTAATTAAGAGGAGGAGAAGAAGCCATGTTCGCCAAGCATCTTTGCAGCATAAGGGTAGAAAAGAATTGTGAATAGAGAAGAAGACTAGGGCTGTTTATATAGTGTAGGAGTCAACGAATCTGGTCATAAAACGCGACTAAATACATCAGAACGAACAAGGTGCAGAAAGCTGGAAAAACAGGGGGGGTCGACCCCAAGGTCGACTATGTAGTCGACCTGGGTGCCCCAGGTCGACTACCCAGTCGACCTGGGTAGCCCAGGTCGACTACCCAGTCGACCTGGGTGTCTTGGGCGGGAAAATTCCCGCCCTGGCCAATCCGGCCCGATTTTTGACATTTGAATTTGTTTTCTGTCTGTCCGAATTTTAAACTGAATTCTGAAACTTCCGGAGGCCATATCTCCCTCATACGGACTCCGATTTACGCAAACTCGGACTCGTTTTCATGTAGAATTCCGAGACAAACACAATGGCGCAGCCCGTTTCCCTTGATTTTGATTTTAACTTTTAATTCTGTCTTGATTTGTGAATCTTAGCGTTACAGAATTACGGGGTGTTACATTCTCCCCCACTTAAAAGGATTTCGGCCCCGAAATGTTCAAGTTAGGAAGAATGTGTCCTACCATCCAATCACCCATCTACTCAACTATTCAATCACAGGCATTCATTGTCCTTAAAAGATTTATAATGCTTTCATGTTCATATGCATAGTGTGTGTATATGTCTTTATCTAATGCAAAATCAGGCGGTCTACTGATTCAGTTAACCTCCTTAATGCGAATCATGTCAGTGCCATGCGTCCAATCATGTATGCAAGCATCCCTAGTTATGTAAATACTACATGTGTGCACAGCCATGCATCCATATGCAACACCCATATGATAACATATCAGGCTCAACTTTCAAACAAATACATATCTGTAAATGCAATATGAAAGCGTCTAAACTGATCTAGCGCCTAATACGTATGCATATGCATTCACAAGCAACCATTAGCAACCATGTAACACCCCGAAAAATTCTATAATTGTGAAATTAACAAATTAAAGCATAGGGAAACGGGATACGCCATTGCGTTCGTCTCGGAAAAATACGCAAAATAGAGTCCGAGTTTTCGAAAAACGGAGTCCGTATGAAGAAGATATGGCCTTCGGAAGTTTTGAATTAAATTTAAAATTCAAACAGAATAAAATAATTAAAAATCGGGCCCAATGGGCCAGGGCGGATAAACACCCGCCTAGGCCACCCAGGTCGACTGGGCTGTCGACCTGGGCTACCCATGTCGACAGGGCTGTCGACAGCCCTGTCGACAGGGGTGTCGACCTGGTCGAGCCCAGTCAACCTGGCTGGCCAGGTCTGTGTTTGGTCGAATTTCTGTGGTCTGCTTTGTCATTAGGGCTAGGTGGCAAGTTTTAATTGGTCTCTCTTGCGAATGAATGGCTACGATCAATCCAAGAAACATTAATGGTCCTAATCAGTTCCTAACCTCTATATAAACAACCCTAGACTAAACCCTAATCTATTCATTCAAAATTAAGAACATAGCCGCCATGTTGCTGAGGAACGACTAAGAGTAGCCGCCAACTAGAGAGAGGATTAGGAGGAAAATTAAAAGCTTAAAGAGACCTAAATCAAATCAATTCAACAAAGGAATTTGCGTCTTCAATCTCTAAACTAGAGAATCCATCACACCATTGTAAGTAGAGTATTACTTTGGTATGAATAAACAATTGTGTTAGTTTGTATGCTTGAATTGTGGCAATAAAGTTATTCATATTTGTGCGTTCTTATAAATTTGAAATATTATATACGTTTGGATATTTATGGATTATGTTATAAAGAACTACATGCGGTAGTTCTATGCAAGTATACGTTTGGAATATTTCGCAAATTATGTAATCCATGTTGAAGCTACATGTATGTAGTTGATTTAAATTTATGCAAGTTTGGGGTTTTTGCTACTATGCCATCATGATGTATATTTTTGTGCATAAATCATTTTGTAAGTAATTGGAACAAGTTTGGTTATTATAATCCATAGGAAATTATGTTGAGAATTTGGCATCATGTATTAAGCCATGCTTTTGTACTAAAAAACCTATTTGCAAACTTATGAATATGGCTAGGCTATGAATGATATTTGGCATAATTGAAATCCATAATTAAGTCTATCTTGTTTACAAGAATTGTATGATGACATATGTGGTACATGGCTAGGTTAGGTTCATGCTAGAAGTATTTATGCCATGCTTATGTTTGACATTATGCTATGTTCATGCTAGAAGTATTTATGCCATGCTTATGTTTGACATTACGCTATGTTCATGCTAGAAGTATTTATGCCATGCTTATGTTTGACATTATGCTATGTTCATGCTAGAAGTATTTATGCCATGCTTATGTTTGACATTATGCCATGCTTATGCTAGAAATATTTATGCCATGCTTATATTTGACATTATGCCTAAATAAAAATATAGGTTCATGTGACAATAATGATATCTCAATTACAAGTTCACATGCTTTGATTCATGTCACCTATGTTACCACTATGCAAGTACACCAGTTTCTATTTTGTATTTCCAACGTCGTATTGCAAGTTCATGCGCTCACCTTCCCCTCTTTGTGTATGTAATCACGCCATAAGCCTCCCCTTTTCGCATGGCTAAATTGGGCTTTAAAAGGCTAAGCCCAATATATATATATATAAACGGATGTGTAAAACGGGGGAAAATAACGTTGGGTTAAAATTAATTAATGAATGAAAACATAAAATAGAAGGGCCCAAATTCAAGTATGGGTTGGGCCCATGGTTGGTGTAACCTTTACACCATTAACTTAATAATGGGCCGCAAATATATACATATAAGAAATAAAGAAGAATGACAAAATATGTAAATGTAGAACATACGATGTGTTTAACCCGAGGTTGGATTGAGTTGTGATGTAAACCTGCCCGGAACCGCCCGGCTGCCCAATAGTCACAACAATACCTATCCAATGTGGGAGGTTAAACATGGAGCCCAATAAGGACCCGAGGTTAGACTGAGTTGTGGCGTAAGACTGCCCGGAACCAACCGGCAACAGGCAGCCACAGCAATACCTGTCTAATGTGAGAGGTCAGGGCCTTAATAAGACAATTAAGGCTGAGTCAGGATTGTTAGGATTAAGTGGACTAAGACTTAATCAAAATGTAACATGCTAAACTAAACGAACTGGTGGGGGTTAGGTTAGCAAAACACTTAACCAACTTAGCATGTTGGCTAGAGATAGAAAACCTAGTAACGGGGGACCCTTTTCAGCAGTAACCCTACACGGTGTATCATGATACCCTGAAACTAGGCAGGGTGGGGCACGATTACTGGGCTGATTGTAAGAGGTCAAAACGACGGCGGTGGTGTAGCAGTGTAGGTTCTAACGGGGTGCGGGCGTGCACACACTCCGGCGCAGAAAAATAAAGCACTGGGCACCAGTAGCATACCTGTGCATTCTAAGGTTGTGTCGTGCCGCTGCCATGGGACTTGATACACCCCATGGTGGGACCAGCATAGGTAACTACAACATCGGGGGCCGTAAGACACATGTAACTATGCGAGTAGGAGCCGATCATCATAGAATGGATCACATCACCTTGATTATGGGGTGCCAGTTGGAAACTAGTTTATATGGGTTCAGAGATTGACAGGGGGTACGATAGTATATTCGACCCTAGACAACTTAACCAAGTTATAATGCTTGCCCACTTCTTGTTTATACTTATCATACCCAGATCTTTATTCATAGACAAAATAGTACTAGACTTACTCAGGCTTTATGTCTGACTCTACTTTTCTTTCGTCTTCTTTCTTCCGTTCCCCCCCCCCCCCCCAGGTCCACAGGGAGGAACACAGCAGCTTGATCAGCCTTAACATCCAGCTTGAAGAAGAGAAATGTATTGCTTGGACTTTTTCGCTTTGAACTATGGCTTTGGACAATCCACTATGGGGCTTTTGCAGTTTATCTATGTTTTATTTATGCTTCTTTAAATAATGTACTCAAGACAGATTATGAAAGTGTTATGTTATGTTTTTTGGAAAGGATGTTGTTGTAACACGTATTTGACTTTATGAAATAAAGTTTGTTGTTCTTCCGCTGTTTACAAATATGTGTTCTTATATCTGTCTTGTATATCTGTGACTTGTACTTATAAACCTCCACCAAAATTAGGGCATTCCCTTTGAGAGTGACCCTAACGGAGGTGGGGTGTTTCACTTGGTATCAGAGCATAGGTTTACCAGATAAGATAAAAAGTTTTGAAAATTTATCTTCAAAAAGGAAATTTAAAGAAGCATTTTTAAAAAGATAAAAATATTATTTCATTTTTAAAGGCAAAGTCCACTCCCCAAAGCCATAGGTACTATCTCTTATCCTTCGTTTTGAACCTATCCTTTTTGTTTCAGCATGTCCGAAGATCTTAACTTGCCGGAAGGGGTACCTATACCTGGTTGGTTTAGACGGTTCTTAGAAGCAAGGGCCACTCAGCCAGGTCCTACCGTTCCTCCTCCCACAGCTGCAGGAAATCATCCAGCTGCAGCAGCACCTCTTCCTCCACCTCCTCTACGAGGAAACGCATTTGCTAAGATATGTAAGGATTTTAAAGCTATGGGAGGAAGGGATTTCCTTGGAACTGAGTCCTTCGTAGCAGCTAGAAATTGGCTGAAGGAAACTGAGGATCTATTCATCATCTTTGAGGTAGAGGACAGACAAAAAGTACAATTGGCGGTGTGGCTATTGAAGGGCGAGGCTTCCTACTGGTGGGAAGTCACTAATGCTGAAAGACCAGTAGAGACATGGGAGGACTTTAGGGCAAGGTTTGAGACCAAATTTCTCTCAGATGCGGAAAGAAGTTTGCAGTTGGAGAAATTCTTATTTCTTAAGCAAGGAGACAAGACTGTTAGAGAGTATGTGAATCAGTTTGATGAGCTGGCTAGGTTTGGGCTTGACCTAGTCAACACCCCGCACAAGAAGGCTCTCCGTTTCGTCAAGGGGTTAAATGAGCCATTACACAGTTTGGCCATGACCCATATACCCATGGGAGCCACGTATGAAAGATTGGTGCAAATGGCGTTGCTGAATGAAGAGGATAAGGGCAAGAAGGAGACAAAGGCAGAAAGCTCTCAAGGGAAGAAAGAGGGTTTGCAGCCTAAGAAGACGGACTTTAAGAAAGGCGGGAAAGGCAACAAAGAGAAGAGGAAGTGCAATTTCTGTGGCAAAGTGGGGCACTTAGTAAAGGACTGCCGGAAAAAGAAGGCCAAGGAGAATGGTGGGTGCTTTTCTTGCGGTCAGACAGGCCACAGAGTTAAGGACTGCCCAAAGAAACGAGGGCAGGTGCATGGGTTTGGATCCACTCCAGGGGCACAGGTTCATATGCTGGAAGCGCCACCTTTGCAACAGCGAGGTACAAACACTTCTGTAGAAAGTGTAGTTTATCTTTATGATCACCCCGTTCGCACTTTATTTGATTCTGGCGCATCACACTCCTTTATCTCGTCTGCTTTAGTAGAATCTCTGCACCTAAAAACTAGTATGGTAGAGGACCCCTTAATTGTTTCAAACCCAATTGGGGGCCCAGCTCACTTGTCTATGATCTGTTTGGATTTGAAAATTTCTATTCTAAGTGTAGAATTTCAATGTAGTGCCTTTGTTTTGTGCTTTTCGGGGTATGGTTTGATTTTGGGTATGGATTGGCTATCCAGTAATGGGGCCATCCTTGATTGTGAGAAAAGGGTTGTTAGGCTCCTAACCCAGCTCGGTAATACTTTGGAAATTTCTTGTAATCCCTCGTATGCGGTTATGCTTAGTTATCTTGAGTCGCTAGATGCCTCTGTTGAAAATTTGTAATCAGTTAGAGTGGTCCGGGAATATCCGGATGTCTTCGAAGAGGTGAAGGGCTTGCCTCCGAAGCGGGAGATAGACTTCCGCATATATCTTGTGGATAATGCAAAGCCCGTTGCGCTGCCCGTTAGACACATGGCTCCACGAGAAAGAAAAGAGCTCAGTAAACAGATTAAAGAGCTTCTAGAGAAGGGGTTCATTAGGAGGAGCATTTCAGAATGGGGCGCTCCAGTGGTGTTCGCTACAAAGGCGGATGGTTCACTCCGTCTATGTGTTGACTATAGGGAGCTCAACAAGCTAACGAAAAAGAATAGGCACCCTCTCCCTAGAATTGATGATTTATTTGACCAGCTTGTAGGAGCGTCTGTTTTCTCCCAACTCGATTTAGCAACCGGTTTTCATCAGCTAAGGGTGGCTGAAGATAACATCGATAAAACGACGTTCAGAACCCCAGACGGCTTCTTTGAATGGCTTGTCATGCCTTTCGGCTTGACAAATGCACCTGCTTACTTCGTGGACCTGATGAGTAGGGTATTTAGAGATTTCCTCAACAAATTCGTAGTGGTCTTCGTAGATGATATCCTTATCTTCTCAAAGAATGAAGAGGAACATACTCAACACTTAAGGGCAATCATGGAAACGTTGCGAGCCCATCAACTAAAAGCCAAATTCTCCAAATGCCACTTTTGGAGAGAAGAGGTGAGGTTCCTTGGGCACATAGTATCCAAACAAGGGTTAGCGGTGGACCCTGCTAAGGTAGTGGCGGTACAGGATTGGAAGACACCAAGGAATGCAACTGAGGTCCGAAGCTTTCTAGGACTAGCGGGTTTCTATCGAAAATTCATAAGGGATTTTGCGAAAATTTCAGCTCCACTCACGAAATTGACCAAGAAGAATCTGGTGTTTAATTGGGACTTGGATTGCGAGTTTGCTTTCCAACGACTGAAAAGGGCTCTCACAACAGCCCCAGTTTTGACGCTGCCAGATGGGAGCAAGATGTTCACTGTTTATACGGATGCATGTTGTAACGACCCGGATTTTGAGCGACTTTGGTTATCGACGTAAGCACGACGTCGATAACCAAACCGTCGAGAAATCCGGGTAATTAGTGAAAGAAATTAGAGGGTGAGGAAAGATAAGATAGAAACTTAGAATAGAAGAAGAAGAAGAAGAACACAATATCAGAGTAACACGAATCTCACAGCGGAACGAATAAATATATTTCATAACATAACTTTGAAATACAAATCTGTACTTGAATATACATATCATTATCTGAGTACAACACTTACAACACAGCAGAAATAACTATAGCTATATGATCCTGAAGCCTCCTGCTCCAAGCTCTTCCAGTATATCTGTAAATCCCGACTACTTGACTGCCCGTACAAATTTAGGCACCCAAGAGTTTAGGGAAAACAACAAAGTAAACTCCGGGTCAGTCATGGGACTGGTGTGAGTAAAACAGTTTAAAAACAGTTGAATAAGTAAATGATATCTCATAAGACCACGCCGCATAACGGAACGGGTTTTTCCCTTATGAGAATCCAAAATATCTTTATATCAAAAACCTTTTGATATTATAATAATGTCTATCAACCACAGTATATATATAATCATCTAGCAGAAACGCTTTCATCTCACGTTCTACATATATAGTATACAATCAAAACCGCAAGCACGTATTGGGTAATGGATTTCCAACTATGACAAGGTATGGAATCACCTTTCTCTCGTGCACCTCTAGAGAGGAATACACTGGGTTCAACAAGAACATCTTGCAACCCGGCCACACATGACCGACCACTCATTTCGCTTGAGTGTATCGAATGTATATTACCAACAGTTGGGATCAGCAACCGTTTCCCGAATGGGACAGCATCAACAATAGATTTTTAGAAATGAATGAAACTCTAGATCAGGTGATTATACACCCTACTTCGGTGCGACCGACTTAGCCATGCTGCCTGCCCGATTTCTGTCATTTACCGGATGATGAGGCTAGAAGCTACGCTTTAACATCACATCAGATTCACTTTGAATGCCACATCGTCAAATCCATCAAATCACCGATTGACGTCCTCAACCATACATTATGTGTTAGCTAAAAGAAGTTTCCTTCTCCGCTTCCACTCTTGGTACAGTTGGAGAAATCAATATACGTGATCGTCTAGAAATACTCTATCAGACATCCGTCCATACAAGTCATCCAGGAACAGGATGAACCGAAGGCACTATTCTGTAAACAGGGTAGCCCTTTCGTAACTCCGTCTTCAATTTCTTTTGGCATATATGATTCGCAACGCTTATGCCAATACAGAGTGGTTCTTTGGATAATAATCCAACCGGTCTCTCCATATTAACAACGTTAAAATGGTCAAAACTTCGATAGTCTGTGATTTAACTATCGAATAAAAACAGGTGTGCAAACAACGATATTATTTCCAAATGGAAATTATATCGATCAAACATCATTTAACATTCATCTCTTTATTTCATTAATTTACTTATCTCCTATTTCCCTACGTTCAATATTCCTTATTTTCTAAATTGGGGAAATACACGTTATTAACAAATGGAAAACATTTCCATTTCTTGTTTTCTTTATTAGAAAACATTTCTGGTTTCTTCTTTGGAAAACATTTCCAAAGCTTCTTCATTGGACTTAGACAGATGTTTAAACAAACCATCGCGATGCCAACTCAAACCATTTCCTTTACTGTCGAACTTTAACTATTCCTTAGTTAAAAATGAAGTCAATCAAGTTGGGGTAGAACTACCTCTCAGACCTTAACTGAACAACATTTCTAACTTTGAAATAGGCAAAGTTCACTTTATTCCTTTTTTTACTTTCTTCCTTACTTAACTCTCCTTCGAATAGCTATATCCGATTGACTCTTTTTAATTAACTCTATTCGATCTACCCTTATCAATTTACTCTATTGAATTAACACTATTCGATTAACTCATTTTGCTTCTATTCGAATAACTATATTCGATTAACTTTATTTGCTTTAATTCGAATAACTATATTCGATTAACTCATTGTGCTTTAATTCGAATAACTATATTCGATTAACTCTATTTGCTTTAATTCGAATAACTATATTCGATTAACTCTTTTGCTTTAACACTAATCGATTAAACTAACATCGATTAGCTCCTTTTAGCTTTACTCTCTAATCGATTAACTAACATCGATTAACTTCTTTTTACTTTACTCTCTAATCGATTAACTAACATCGATTAACTTCTTTTTACTTTACTCTCTAATCGATTAACTAACATCGATTAACTTCTTTTTACTTTACTCTCTAATCGATTAACTAACATCGATTAACTTCTTTTTACTTTACTCTCTAATCGATTAACTAACATCGATTAACTTCTTTTTACTTTACTCTCTAATCGATTAACTAACATCGATTAACTTCTTTTTACTTTACTCTCTAATCGATTAACTAACATCGATTAACTTCTTTTTACTTTACTCTCTAATCGATTAACTAACATCGATTAACTTCTTTGTACTTTAACACTAATCGATTAACTAACATCGATTAGCTCCTTTTGATAAACTACGTTTTCCGTTACAACTATTTCCTTTTTATAACGTTTACTTACCGTTACAAATATTTCCTATTTATAACTTCTATTTACCGTTACAAATATTTCCTATTTATAACTTCTATTTACCGTTACAAATATTTCCTATTTATAACTTCTATTTATTTTCTAAATAAATATTCCTTTTCTATTTCTATTTATTTTCTAAATAAATATCCCTTTTATAAAACCGTGTTCGTTTTATAAATGTTTCCTTTTATAAAATCCTGTGATTTTATAAAATTCCTTTATTTCAATATACATTGAAATACTTCTTTTTTTATATCCAAGGGTTTCTTATGATATTAAAAATATCGAATAACAATGATCAATATCATTTCAACACCCATAATCCATAACAGATTATATAACACATCATATATCACAATATATGAAAACAGTAAAATAAATGTTGAGGAATCCAGTCGGATTCCTCCAACCTGTTTCCCTGCATCACAGATGTTAAACAATATAGATAACATCACTTTCAGTTCCATACTATATATTCTGTTAAACAGAATCAATATAGAAATTCAACTAACTGACTAGCAGTTCAATCAAACAGTCAACATACAGTAAATCAGCCAATATCTAACAGTTCTAAAAAATACAACATGAAATTATAAACTGTTCAGAGTTAGTGAGATTTACTCACTTTGGCGCGTTAACCGATAAATATCGGTTTGCGTTCATTGATTCAGTTGGACAATTTATTTCGCCATAAATTGTAACGAGCTCCGATGGACTCCCAGTCAGTCTCATTGTGTTGCTCCCGTTCATACCATTCCAACAAATCTGACCGCTCGTGATTCTGACACCGGATGAACGAGATATGATATTTAACACATATATATATTATTTTAAATTAAACCAACTTAGATATATTTTGTAGAAATGGTCTTACCAATTTTTATTTCTTTCTGTATGGGCCTCACATGAATTTCTCAGCCCAACCGAAACTCAGACCGCGTCTACACCCTCTCAAAATCATGAACCCGTCCACTGTTTTACCCAGCAACTAAACATTCCCTTCAAACAAAATAACCGCAAGCACCTTAGACAAAATAACCGCAACTAAACATCCCCCCCTTCCAAACTATTTTTCTTTTTCTTTATAGTTTCACCGGGCCTTAATCTTTCCGTACAAGCCCACTTGGAAACCAATCCTACCACGTTACTTCGTATTTCCAGATATTTCGACTGATGCTTCTCTCCTTGACCCTCCCCATGTTATTACCCTACCAACGCAACACTGTATGCTAGCTTTCTTCTCCAAGTAAAAATATCGGCTACTAAGCCCTTTTGTACCCCAGCCCTTCTCGAACGCAAGACCCATGTTTTACAGTCCCCATGCAAACCAAGACCCAGTCCACGTCCTCCCTCCCTTCTATTTAAATTGTTCACAGCAAATTTGTTTGCAACTCCCCTCAGTCAACCGAAAACGCCAGGAAAAGCCCACAAACCACCCTACTACCGAACGCATGCCACTTTCAGTCCTTCCCTTGTATTTGCGTCTTCCAGTTCTTGTCAGCTCCGCCATCTCCAGTTCCCAGCAAAACATCTCGAACCACAGCTGCTTCGAAAGGAGATCCTGACCATCTCGTCGCTTCAGACTGGATCACCGCCGTCAAGTATAACGAGCTCATCGAGCTGAGTATTCTTCAGTTGGAAGTTCTCGATTTGAATGAACGGTCTTACTGGAAATTGTGGTGGAAGAGGATGAAATCCCGTCCATTCGTTTTATTCAGATGGAGGCGGAAAGTTTTAGGTCTCCGAAAAATTAGGTTTAGCTAAGGATAGGATGTGTATTTATATTGTTTTGAGTGGATATTTGTTTCGTGGATACGAGAGGAGCACGAGTTCGGTTTGGTTATGAGGTGGAGTTTTGAGGGCCAAGTAAATTGTTTTAGACCAAAGAAAACGGTGGTGCGTGGACCTCTATTTTGGGTTATAACCTTTAGTTAAAGTTATCATATAGACTTAGATATTGTATATCCGTTTCCGTAAATTCCATTCATATACAACTGCTATAGACAGAGTTGATCATACCATTGTGACGACCAACGTACCACGATCCCAAAGATATAATAATACCGGTAGGTGGACTCATAGTTTGAAACTTCAAATGTTGATTTCAGGGTGCGAAATACTTCAAATAAAAAGTTGCTTATTAAATTGATTAAAAATTACGATAAAATTCTAAAAATTAAATTATCACTATGTCCCAAAAGAACCTTGTCTAAATTCAATCCCGATCTCTAGTTATATCGAATAAACCATTACGGTCGATAAACGATTCCATAGCGACTATTTTAAAATTTGATTTGGACATAAATCAAAATCTACACGACGAAATCCTGATTTTTCTCTTCCACTAGAAAGATATACTTCACCAGCTCCACGCGTTTCTTATTTCACAGAAATCCGATTTAAAACGAATCCTGTACATTCAGTTGAAGTTCGAATCGCCAATTTACGAACTGCAGCGCCATTTCGAGCTCGTTTATAATTATATTATAAACTATATGTTCAACTGTCAACGATTGAATATATACGTTATTCAAAATTCAAATTCCAAGCTGAATTAAATATCACAGATGATCCGGTTCACACCATATCGTCATTTCAGCCACTTCTGTTTATTTCAGAATTAAATATATTATTTAATTATTATTTTAATTAAATATTCATCATTATATTCTCTCCACGATCATTAAATTCACTATATCACCATTGATATAATTAAATAAATTAATCATAATACCTTTGCCAGTGCGGGTCATTACAATCTTCCCCACTTAAAATAATTTCGTCCTCGAAATTGCTAAAAAGTAGGGGACAACCCTATCGACTGGTTAGAACATATTTGTTCACTTCTTAATCTTCAGTTTCAACTGAACCAATTTAATTTCAATTAAATTTCAATTAATTCTTATCAACGAAAATATTCAAAAATCCTGAAAATTTTCTAACACCTTAACTTTTTTGAAAAATTTCGCCAGCACCTCCTTTGTACTGGTCAATTGGTCAAACTCCAACTCGCCTCTCTGGGCCATCTCCATCCCAAAATAAAATCAAACAGCCAAGCGGCTTGCCAGTTCGGCTCATAAATCTTATATCTAATAGAAATATAAACTTGTACCTTTTTGTCGGCATATCATTATACCCTTTACATCTGCTGTTAATTCGGCATATCAACCCTATCACTTCCATATGCTATCAACTCAGCATATACCAATGTTATCCCAATCCAACTCCAATCTGTCTTTATCCACGACACAACCGCTTATATCCGAGCCAAATCCCATTTCACTCAAGTTCAATTCTTGATTTTCAATTCCTTGACTCCCCAATCCAATACCATTTTGGATTCTAATTTCACAAATCCAATCTTATTCGTTTTAAATTCAACTTCAGTTACCACTTAACTGACTTTACTTTAATTCAAATCTTCTTTCACAAATTTCTGTTAAATTTGTTTCTAATTCAAACAGTCTTTCTCTGGGACTTTCCAAACAGTTTACTCTTTTCAAAAATCAAAATTTCCTTTTTGAAATTCAACTGAGCCCATAATCAATATTCCATTAGTTAAATCACTTCTCTATTTCTTTGTCAATATTTGTTAACCAAATATTTTCAATAACCTTATTGGCCTTTTACGTTATTTGGAAAACATTTCCGAATATCGCCTTCCTATATTTTCTAAACTTTAGAAAATATATGCTATTTATATTTGGAAAATATTCCAATTACTTATCTCTTTTCCGATCTCGTTTATTTCTATACTTAGGAAATATTCTTTATTCTATTTCCAAGCTTACACTTATTTGGTTAAAACAGATATTGTGTAAAACATCGTTACGACAACCCAAATACTATATTCAACTAACTCTTATTCAACATTGATCTTCGAGCCTGAAATCTTACTATTTATTTGTTAATAATGAAATCAATCAAGTTGGGGTATAACTACCTCTCAGACCTTGACTGAATAACATTTATACGTCAAAACAGATAAGACTACTTACTCGAATAATCAATATCATTCAACTACTTATTCACTTTTAAATACATATATGCTTTCTCTTTCTATTCTTACTAGATTTTATTCTAGACTTCCTCTTTGATTTTGTTATTCTGTTTCTAAGTTCGTTTCCTTATCGACTTCTATATAGATAAATCGATACGATGATTTCTACCTATCAAATTATCTTAAAAATATTCTAACTCCTTAAATTTCCGGAAAAATTTGCCATAACCTCCTTTGTATCGGAAGTATCGGGAAAATCCCTAAACTGCCACACAGGCCTTCTCCAAAAAAAAGAAAAAGAAAAGCCAAGCGGCTAGCCGATACGGCGCATAAAATCTCATATATGAATTAAATACATACCTTTCCGTCGAGCATTCTATCTATTTCACTTCTATACTATATTCCAACCCTGTCTCATGTATATCCACACATTTCTAATTCATTCCAACTTAATCCAATCGTTTTAACTTATTCCGTTAAGTGATTTTCAAATTACTGGTTTTCCCATTTCACCTTCATATTTGAGTATAACATGTTCAAATATATTTTAACTTGTTTATCAACTAATTGAATTCCATTTCAATTTTATTTGAATCCTCTACATTCAAATTTCATTTCACTTTCGATATTCAAATCCTATATTTGAAATCTCTTATATTTTCTATATCCAAACGCCATTTGAATTTTTTATTTTCAAATTCTATATCACTTCTATTGAGTTTCATATATTCAAACTCCCTTTGAATTTCTATATTCAATTCCTATTTGAATTTCTCTTTATTCAAATTCTATTTATTCAAATCCTATATTCAAACTCCATTGAATTATATATTCCAATTTCCATTTCAACTCTATTTGAATTCTATGTTCAAATTCCATTATTACTCTATATGAATTCTATATTCAATTTTCCATTATTTAAATCTTCTTTATTCAAATCTCATTTGAATTTCTATATTCAAATCCCCTTTGAATTTTCTTTATTCAAATTCTATGTTTGAATTTCCTTTATTCAAATTTCTTTAAATAAGTCTTGATTTCAATTCCTTTTGAAATCGATATTTCTACCTTTGGAAAATAGATTTCCCTTTCAATTTCACACTTGTATTTTATTTCTGAATTATCCAATGATAATTCTCTTCACTTCATTTTATAAACTTCGTTTATAAAGGAACTTCTCGTTTTATTTCTTTTAAAACGAGTTAATATTTCAAATCTATTTCAAAGTTCAAATTCTATAATTTAAATCCCACTTTGAAATTTAACACACTTGTCTTTCCCAAAACAAATTCAAAACAGTATCTCTGGTAGTAATTCGTCACTTACAACTCGAAAATGAATACTGATGATGCAGCTGTCATCATCAGAATCTATTTTCCAGCGATCGAAGTGAGTTCAATACTATAAAACCATTTTTAACCCTTTCCACTTTGAAATTCATTTCAAAATATAATTCACACTGCTTGTTAAACAATTTAAAATCTCCCAGGATCTTAAATTTTCCTTATTTTTAATCCTAATCCATTTACAAACACTTATCCAATTCTCCAAAGTCTTAACTCCATTTCTGGTTTAAATTTCAGATTTAACTCATCTGATTTTACGTATTTCACTTATATGCATTCTGATTGGTTATTTACATAACCATTTAATTTATAATCTTACTCGATTATAATAACAACCAATATATTCAAAATATACGTTGGGTAAACTATTTCATTTACCCTCTTTCAAAACATACCATGACGGTTCATCGTATTCAAGTGTTTAGTAACTCCTACCGATACAGTGGATCAAACTGATCGACCAGAATTTATAAACGACTCAACCAATGAATCTCCATAATATAAAACAAATTTTTATATCAATAACAAATACGTTCACTCGTATATATACACTCAATCTCAGTCTAGGGTATTACTAACCCTATCTCTACCGAGTCACGCCACAGAGCCAAGTAATTCTTAACTTAAGCTCTGATACCAACTGTAACGACCCGGATTTTGAGCGACTTTGGTTATCGACGTAAGCACGACGTCGATAACCAAACCGTCGAGAAATCCGGGTAATTAGTGAAAGAAATTAGAGGGTGAGGAAAGATAAGATAGAAACTTAGAATAGAAGAAGAAGAAGAAGAACACAATATCAGAGTAACACGAATCTCACAGCGGAACGAATAAATATATTTCATAACATAACTTTGAAATACAAATCTGTACTTGAATATACATATCATTATCTGAGTACAACACTTACAACACAGCAGAAATAACTATAGCTATATGATCCTGAAGCCTCCTGCTCCAAGCTCTTCCAGTATATCTGTAAATCCCGACTACTTGACTGCTCGTACAAATTTAGGCACCCAAGAGTTTAGGGAAAACAACAAAGTAAACTCCGGGTCAGTCATGGGACTGGTGTGAGTAAAACAGTTTAAAAACAGTTGAATAAGTAAATGATATCTCATAAGACCACGCCGCATAACGGAACGGGTTTTTCCCTTATGAGAATCCAAAATATCTTTATATCAAAAACCTTTTGATATTATAATAATGTCTATCAACCACAGTATATATATAATCATCTAGCAGAAACGCTTTCATCTCACGTTCTACATATATAGTATACAATCAAAACCGCAAGCACGTATTGGGTAATGGATTTCCAACTATGACAAGGTATGGAATCACCTTTCGCTCGTGTACCTCTAGAGAGGAATACACTGGGTTCAACAAGAACATCTTGCAACCCGGCCACACATGACCGACCACTCATTTCGCTTGAGTGTATCGAATGTATATCACCAACAGTTGGGATCAGCAACCGTTTCCCGAATGGGACAGCATCAACAATAGATTTTTAGAAATGAATGAAACTCTAGATCAGGTGATTATACACCCTACTTCGGTGCGACCGACTTAGCCATGCTGCCTGCCCGATTTCTGTCATTTACCGGATGATGAGGCTAGAAGCTACGCTTTAACATCACATCAGATTCACTTTGAATGCCACATCGTCAAATCCATCAAATCACCGATTGACGTCCTCAACCATACATTATGTGTTAGCTAAAAGAAGTTTCCTTCTCCGCTTCCACTCTTGGTACAGTTGGAGAAATCAATATACGTGATCGTCTAGAAATACTCTATCAGACATCCGTCCATACAAGTCATCCAGGAACAGGATGAACCGAAGGCACTATTCTGTAAACAGGGTAGCCCTTGCATAACTCCGTCTTCAATTTCTTTTGGCATATATGATTCGCAACGCTTATGCCAATACAGAGTGGTTCTTTGGATAATAATCCAACCGGTCTCTCCATATTAACAACGTTAAAATGGTCAAAACTTCGATACTCTGTGATTTAACTATCGAATAAAAACAGGTGTGCAAACAACGATATTATTTCCAAATGGAAATTATATCGATCAAACATCATTTAACATTCATCTCTTTATTTCATTAATTTACTTATCTCCTATTTCCCTACGTTCAATATTCCTTATTTTCTAAATTGGGGAAATACACGTTATTAACAAATGGAAAACATTTCCATTTCTTGTTTTCTTTATTAGAAAACATTTCTGGTTTCTTCTTTGGAAAACATTTCCAAAGCTTCTTCATTGGACTTAGACAGATGTTTAAACAAACCATCGCGATGCCAACTCAAACCATTTCCTTTACTGTCGAACTTTAACTATTCCTTAGTTAAAAATGAAGTCAATCAAGTTGGGGTAGAACTACCTCTCAGACCTTAACTGAACAACATTTCTAACTTTGAAATAGGCAAAGTTCACTTTATTCCTTTTTTTACTTTCTTCCTTACTTAACTCTCCTTCGAATAGCTATATCCGATTGACTCTTTTTAATTAACTCTATTCGATCTACCCTTATCAATTTACTCTATTGAATTAACACTATTCGATTAACTCATTTTGCTTCTATTCGAATAACTATATTCGATTAACTTTATTTGCTTTAATTCGAATAACTATATTCGATTAACTCATTTTGCTTTAATTCGAATAACTATATTCGATTAACTCTATTTGCTTTAATTCGAATAACTATATTCGATTAACTCTTTTGCTTTAACACTAATCGATTAAACTAACATCGATTAGCTCCTTTTAGCTTTACTCTCTAATCGATTAACTAACATCGATTAACTTCTTTTTACTTTACTCTCTAATCGATTAACTAACATCGATTAACTTCTTTTTACTTTACTCACTAATCGATTAACTAACATCGATTAACTTCTTTTTACTTTACTCTCTAATCGATTAACTAACATCGATTAACTTCTTTTTACTTTACTCTCTAATCGATTAACTAACATCGATTAACTTCTTTTTACTTTACTCTCTAATCGATTAACTAACATCGATTAACTTCTTTTTACTTTACTCTCTAATCGATTAACTAACATCGATTAACTTCTTTTTACTTTACTCTCTAATCGATTAACTAACATCGATTAACTTCTTTTTACTTTAACACTAATCGATTAACTAACATCGATTAGCTCCTTTTGATAAACTACGTTTTCCGTTACAACTATTTCCTTTTTATAACGTTTACTTACCGTTACAAATATTTCCTATTTATAACTTCTATTTACCGATACAAATATTTCCTATTTATAACTTCTATTTACCGTTACAAATATTTCCTATTTATAACTTCTATTTATTTTCTAAATAAATATTCCTTTTCTATTTCTATTTATTTTCTAAATAAATATCCCTTTTATAAAACCGTGTTCGTTTTATAAATGTTTCCTTTTATAAAATCCTGTGATTTTATAAAATTCCTTTATTTCAATATACATTGAAATACTTCTTTTTTTATATCCCAGGGTTTCTTATGATATTAAAAATATCGAATAACAATGATCAATATCATTTCAACACCCATAATCCGTAACAGATTATATAACACATCATATATCACAATATATGAAAACAGTAAAATAAATGTTGAGGAATCCAGTCGGATTCCTCCAACCTGTTTCCCTGCATCACAGATGTTAAACAATATAGATAACATCACTTTCAGTTCCATACTATATATTCTGTTAAACAGAATCAATATAGAAATTCAACTAACTGACTAGCAGTTCAATCAAACAGTCAACATACAGTAAATCAGCCAATATCTAACAGTTCTAAAAAATATAACATGAAATTATAAACTGTTCAGAGTTAGTGAGATTTACTCACTTTGGCGCGTTAACCGATAAATATCGGTTTGCGTTCATTGATTCAGTTGGACAATTTATTTCGCCATAAATTGTAACGAGCTCCGATGGACTCCCAGTCAGTCTCATTGTGTTGCTCCCGTTCATACCATTCCAACAAATCTGACCGCTCGTGATTCTGACACCGGATGAACTAGATATGATATTTAACACATATATATATTATTTTAAATTAAACCAACTTAGATATATTTTGTAGAAATGGTCTTACCAATTTTTATTTCTTTCTGTATGGGCCTCACATGAATTTCTCAGCCCAACCGAAACTCAGACCGCGTCTACACCCTCTCAAAATCATGAACCCGTCCACTGTTTTACCCAGCAACTAAACATTCCCTTCAAACAAAATAACTGCAAGCACCTTAGACAAAATAACCGCAACTAAACATCCCCCCCTTCCAAACTATTTTTCTTTTTCTTTATAGTTTCACCGGGCCTTAATCTTTCCGTACAAGCCCACTTGGAAACCAATCCTACCACGTTACTTCGTATTTCCAGATATTTCGACTGATGCTGCTCTCCTTGACCCTCCCCATGTTATTACCCTACCAACGCAACACTGTATGCTAGCTTTCTTCTCCAAGTAAAAATATCGGCTACTAAGCCCTTTTGTACCCCAGCCCTTCTCGAACGCAAGACCCATGTTTTACAGTCCCCATGCAAACCAAGACCCAGTCCACGTCCTCCCTCCCTTCTATTTAAATTGTTCACAGCAAATTTGTTTGCAACTCCCCTCAGTCAACCGAAAACGCCAGGAAAAGCCCACAAACCACCCTACTACCGAACGCATGCCACTTTCAGTCCTTCCCTTGTATTTGCGTCTTCCAGTTCTTGTCAGCTCCGCCATCTCCAGTTCCCAGCAAGACATCTCGAACCGCAGCTGCTTCGAAAGGAGATCCTGACCATCTCGTCGCTTCAGACTGGATCACCGCCGTCAAGTATAACGAGCTTATCGAGCTGAGTATTCTTCAGTTGGAAGTTCTCGATTTGAATGAACGGTCTTACTAGAAATTGTGGTGGAAGAGGATGAAATCCCGTCCATTCGTTTTATTCAGATGGAGGCGGAAAGTTTTAGGTCTCCGAAAAATTAGGTTTAGCTAAGGATAGGATGTGTATTTATATTGTTTTGAGTGGATATTTGTTTCGTGGATACGAGAGGAGCACGAGTTCGGTTTGGTTATGAGGTGGAGTTTTGAGGGCCAAGTAAATTGTTTTAGACCAAAGAAAACGGTGGTGCGTGGACCTCTATTTTGGGTTATAACCTTTAGTTAAAGTTATCATATAGACTTAGATATTGTATATCCATTTCCGTAAATTCCATTCATATACAACTGCTATAGACAGAGTTGATCATACCATTGTGACGACCAACGTACCGCGGTCCCAAAGATATAATAATACCGGTAGGTGGACTCATAGTTTGAAACTTCAAATGTTGATTTCAGGGTGCGAAATACTTCAAATAAAAAGTTGCTTATTAAATTGATTAAAAATTACGATAAAATTCTAAAAATTAAATTATCACTATGTCCCAAAAGAACCTTGTCTAAATTCAATCCCGATCTCTAGTTATATCGAATAAACCATTACGGTCGATAAACGATTCCATAGCGACTATTTTAAAATTTGATTTGGACATAAATCAAAATCTACACGACGAAATCCTGATTTTTCTCTTCCACTAGAAAGATATACTTCACCAGCTCCACGCGTTTCTTGTTTCACAGAAATCCGATTTAAAACGAATCCTGTACATTCAGTTGAAGTTCGAATCGCCAATTTACGAACTACAGCGCCATTTCGAGCTCGTTTATAATTATATTATAAACTATATGTTCAACTGTCAACGATTGAATATATACGTTATTCAAAATTCAAATTCCAAGCTGAATTAAATATCACAGATGATCCGGTTCACACCATATCGTCATTTCAGCCACTTCTGTTTATTTCAGAATTAAATATATTATTTAATTATTATTTTAATTAAATATTCATCATTATATTCTCTCCACGATCATTAAATTCACTATATCACCATTGATATAATTAAATAAATTAATCATAATACCTTTGCCAGTGCGGGTCATTACACATGTGGGACAGGGCTAGGCGCCGTCTTAATGCAAGAAGGAAGGGTAGTAGCTTATGGCGGGAGGCAGTTGAAGGTGCACGAAAAGAACTACCCAACCCACGATCTTGAGTTAGCCGCCATCGTCTTTGCACTCAAGTCTTGGCGACACTATCTCCTAGGTGAGAAGTTCGAACTTTACACTGACCATAAATCGTTGAAATATATTTTCTCGCAGAAGGATCTTAACTTGAGGCAACAAAGGTGGATGGAGTTTCTTGCCTCGTACGATTTCGAAATCTCCTACACTCCGGGCAAAGGCAACGTAGTTGCAGACGCGTTGAGCCGAAAGAAATTGACCCTAAGCCCGTTGTTTGTTGAAAGACAAAGCCTAGAGTTTATAGCCAGCTTCGACTTTAGGCCTTCCTCCGATTTTGTACCGGGCTTGCTAGCATCTCTCGAAGTGCGCCCAACTTTAGTGGATTCAGTAGGGACAGCACAACGCGAAGACCCTCAGCTTGTAGAAATAATTGATAGGCTAATTAGGGGTGAGGCTTCAAGTCACCTCAACAGATACTCCATCGACGATAAGGGTTCACTAAGGCGAGATGGAAGGCTATGCGTCCCACAGACAAACGATTTAATAAAGAAGGTTCTCGAAGAAGCGCATCACTCCAAGATGACGATACACCCAGGCGGAGATAAAATGTACAAAGACATAAAAAGGACTTTCTTCTGGAACGGCATGAAAAAGGATGTGGCAGAGTTCGTTTCTAAGTGTATGGTGTGCCAACAGGTTAAGGCGGAACAGAAAAAGCCTGGCGGACTACTACATCCTCTGGAGGTCCCACAGTGGAAGTGGGATAACATCTCAATGGACTTCATCGATGGGCTGCCTAGGTCTAGGAGAGGCAACACTAGCATTTGGGTAATAGTGGATAGGCTTACTAAAAGCGCCCACTTTTTACCTGTCAAAAGTAAAAGAACTGCCTCATCCCTAGCATCACTTTATCTCAAGGAAGTCGTTCGACTCCATGGAATACCATCTAGCATTGTTAGTGACCGAGACCCCATCTTCACCAGCGAGTTTTGGCGGAGTCTGCAAGAAGCAGTAGGAACGCAGTTATGCTTGAGCACAGCCTATCATCCCCAAACCGACGGCCAAACAGAGAGAGTGAACAGAGTTTTGGAAGACCTTTTAAGACTATGCGTCCTTGACTTCGGAGGGACTTGGGAAGACCACCTTCCTTTGGTGGAATTTGCCTACAACAACAGCTATCAAGCAACCATCGGAATGGCGCCCTTCGAAGCTTTATATGGAAGACCGTGCCGATCGCCCACTTGTTGGTGGGAGTCTACTGATAAGCTCATACTAGGACCAGACATGATCCGAGAGACTTCAGAGAAAGTAGACTTAATACGAAGAAGGATGAAGACGGCCCAAGACAGACAAAAGTCCTATGCCGACAAGAGGAGAACCGACCTTGAATTTGAAGTTGGAGACAGAGTTTTTCTCAAGGTATCACCGCTAAGAAACGTTGTTCGTTTCGAAACCACAGGAAAGCTAGCACCAAGGTTCATAGGACCATTCCCTATCATCGAGAAAATTGGAAAAATGGCCTATAGATTAGAGCTACCCGAGAAGTTGGCTGGAGTCCACAACGTATTTCACGTTTCACATCTCCGAAAATGTCTGCATGAGTCTGCTGAAGTGGTAGAGCCAAATATACTCGAAGAGGCCGAAGTGGAACGCGAAGCAACCATAAGAAAGGTTCCAACCCGCATCCTAGGAACGGAAGTGAAGAAGCTACGCAACCGCGAAGTCAAACTCGTCAAAGTCCAGTGGAGCGACGCCGAGGGAGACGCGACTTGGGAAACTGAAGCTAGAATACGCACTGCATACCCTTTTCTATTCGAGGGTACATCCTTGATCTTTCCTTTTTCCTTAAGTTGCGCTTTTATCTATCTTTTTAGGTATATTTCCTCGACCGTATCTTTTAGATAGAATCTTTTTGGATGAAAACATGTAGTTGAAACATGTTATGGATGATGGTTGCAAGTGGTTGCAAGTGATTGCTAGTGGTTGCTCGTGGTTGCATATACACACACAATCTAGGTTTTAGATCGGCTCAGTCACTTCATATTGCATATGCATATATGTTTGCATTCGTATATGGTTGAACTCTAATGTGTTGGCATATGGATGTTGCATTTGTATTGAATGATTGTGCACTCATGTAGAATCATGAATAGGAAAATTTGCATACATAATGGATTCATTTCACTTACATGATTCGCATTAAGGAGGTCAACTGAATCAGTAGACCGCCTGATTTTGCATTAGATAAGTTCATGAACACACACACTTCGCATATGATCATGAAGCATTAGAAGTCTTTTAAGGACAATGGATACTCGTGTTTGATGGATGAGTAGATGGATGATTGGATGTTAGGATTTACATTCCTCCTAACTTGAAGATTTCGGGGACGAAATCCTTTTAAGTGGGGAAGAATGTAACACCCCGAAAAATTCTATAACTGTGAAATTAACAAATTAAAGCATAGGGAAACGGGATACACCATTGCGTTTGTCTCGGAAAAATACGCGAAATAGAGTCCGAGTTTTCGAAAAACGGAGTCCGTATGAAGAAGATATGGCCTTCGGAAGTTTTGAATTAAATTTAAAATTCAAACAGAATAAAATAATTAAAAATCGGGCCCAATGGGCCAGGGCGGATAAACACCCGCCCAGGCCACCCAGGTCGACTGGGCTGTCGACCTGGGCTACCCATGTCGATAGGGCTGTCGACAGCCCTGTCGACAGGGGTGTCGACCTGGTCGAGCCCAGTCAACCTGGCTGGCCAGGTCTGTGTTTGGTCGAATTTCTGTGGTCTGCTTTGTCATTAGGGCTAGGTGGCAAGTTTTAATTGGTCTCTCTTGCGAATGAATGGCTACGATCAATCCAAGCAACATCAATGGTCCTAATCAGTTCCTAACCTCTATATAAACAACCCTAGACTAAACCCTAATCTATTCATTCAAAATTAAGAACATAGCCGCCATGTTGCTGAGGAACGACTAAGAGTAGCCGCCAACTAGAGAGAGGATTAGAAGGAAAATTAAAAGCTTAAAGAGACCTAAATCAAATCAATTCAACAAAGGAATTTGCGTCTTCAATCCCTAAACTAGAGAATCCATCACACCATTGTAAGTAGAGTATTACTTTGGTATGAATAAACAATTGTGTTAGTCTGTATGCTTGAATTGTGGCAATAAAGTTATTCATATTTGTGCGTTCTTATAAATTTGAAATATTATATACGTTTGGATATTTATGGATTATGTTATAAAGAACTACATGCGGTAGTTCTATGCAAGTATACGTTTGGAATATTTCGCAAATTATGTAATCCATGTTGAAGCTACATGTATGTAGTTGATTTAAATTTATGCAAGTTTGGGGTTTTTGCTACTATGCCATCATGATGTATATTTTTGTGCATAAATCATTTTGTAAGTAATTGGAACAAGTTTGGTTATTATAATCCATAGGAAATTATGTTGAGAATTTGGCATCATGTATTAAGCCATGCTTTTGTACTAGAAAACCTATTTGCAAACTTATGAATATGGCTAGGCTATGAATGATATTTGGCATAATTGAAATCCATAATTAAGTCTATCTTGTTTACAAGAATTATATGATGACATATGTGGTACATGGCTCGGTTAGGTTCATGCTAGAAGTATTTATGCCATGCTTATGTTTGACATTATGCTATGTTCATGCTAGAAGTATTTATGCCATGCTTATGTTTGACATTATGCTATGTTCATGCTAGAAGTATTTATGCCATGTTTATGTTTGACATTATGCTATGTTCATGCTAGAAGTATTTATGCCATGCTTATGTTTGACATTATGCCATGCTTATGCTAGAAATATTTATGCCATGCTTATATTTGACATTATGCCTAAATAAAAATATAGGTTCATGTGACAATAATGATATCTCAATTACAAGTTCACATGCTTTGATTCATGTCACCTATGTTACCACTATGCAAGTACACCAGTTTCTATTTTGTATTTCCAACGTCGTATTGCAAGTTCATGCGCTCACCTTCCCCTCTTTGTGTATGTAATCACGCCATAAGCCTCCCCTTTTCGCATGGCTAAATTGGGCTTTAAAAGGCTAAGCCCAATATATATATAAACGGACGTGTAAAACGGGGGAAAATAACGTTGGGTTAAAATTAATTAATGAATGAAAACATAAAATAGAAGGGCCCAAATTCAAGTATGGGTTGGGCCCATGGTTGGTGTAACCTTTACACCATTAACTTAATAATGGGCCGCAAATATTTACATATAAGAAATAAAGAAGAATGACAAAATATGTAAATGTAGAACATACGATGTGTTTAACCCGAGGTTGGATTGAGTTGTGATGTAAACCTGCCCGGAACCGCCCGGCTCTCCAGTAGTCACAACAATACCTATCCAATGTGGGAGGTTAAACATGGAGCCCAATAAGGACCCGAGGTTAGACTGAGTTTTGGCGTAAGACTGCCCGGAACCAACCGGCAACAGGCAGCCACAGCAATACCTGTCTAATGTGAGAGGTCAGGGCCTTAATAAGACAATTAAGGCTGAGTTAGGATTGTTAGGATTAAGTGGACTAAGACTTAATCAAAATGTAACATGCTAAACTAAACGAACTGGTGGGGGTTAGGTTAGCAAAACACTTAACCAACTTAGCATGTTGGCTAGAGATAGAAAACCTAGTAGCGGGGGACCCTTTTCAGCAGTAACCCTACACGGTGTATCATGATACCCTGAAACTAGGCATGGTGGGGCACGATTACTGGGCTGATTGTAATAGGTCAAAACGACGGCGGTGGTGTAGCAGTGTAGGTTCTAACGGGGTGCGGGCGTGCACACACTCCGGCGCAGAAAAATAAAGCACTGGGCACCAGTAGCATACCTGTGCATTCTACGGTTGTGTCGGGCCGCTGCCATGGGACTTGATATACCCCATGGTGGGACCAGCATAGGTAACTACAACATCGGGGGCCGTAAGACACATGTAACTATGCGAGTAGGAGCCGATCATCATAGAATGGATCACATCACCCTGATTATGGGGTGCCAGTTGGAAACTAGTTTATATGGGTTCAGAGATTGACAGGGGGTACGATAGTATATTCGACCCTAGACAACTTAACCAAGTTATAATGCTTGCCCACTTCTTGTTTATACTTATCATACCCAGTTCTTTATTCATAGACAAAATAGTACTAGACTTACTCAGGCTTTATATCTGACTCTACTTTTCTTTCGTCTTCTTTCTTCCGTTCCCCCCCAGGTCCACAGGGAGGGAACACAGCAGCTTGATCAGCCTTAACATCCAGCTTGAAGAAGAGAAATGTATTGCTTGGACTTTTTCGCTTTGAACTATGGCTTTGGACAATCCACTATGGGGCTTTTGCAGTTTATCTGTGTTTTATTTATGCTTCTTTAAATAATGTACTCAAGACAGATTATGAAAGTGTTATGTTATGTTTTTTGGAAAGGATGTTGTTGTAACACGTATTTGACTTTATAAAATAAAGTTTGTTGTTCTTCCGCTGTTTACAAATATGTGTTCTTATATCTGTTTTGTATATCTGTGACTTGTACTTATAAACCTCCACCAAAATTAGGGCATTCCCTTTGAGAGTGACCCTAACGGAGGTGGGGTGTTTCAAACCACTTGCAACCATCAACCATAACATGTTTCAAATACATGTTTACATCCATTGGCTTCTACCTAGAGGATCGAAGATACGACCTAGAGGATATACTTTGGAAAGAGAGAAACAATTACGCGCAAAGCTCCTAAACAAAGAAATCAAGGATGCACCCTTAAGAAAGAGGGTATGACGCTAGTATCTAGCCTTCTTGAGCTTTACTCCACTGTATCTTAACTAAATTTTACTTCATGATTGTGAAGTTTCTGATCTCCATTTCCAAAATAAACAGATGTCAACTATGATACCAAGTGTACATACCAAGATGGTTCGAGGTCTCTCCTCTTAGCTTATCCATCCCGCCATAACTATAAGGGTCGAAAGGTTACTATGCACTTTTTAGAGTGCCTGCCACAACTATTTATCTCTCACACAAACCATCCTAGTCGAACTCGACATTCCTAAAGTACAAGCCCCAAAGGCTTAAACCAATATCAGACAAGCACCCAAGGAATATCTCCTCCGAATTTAGACGATCTACGTGAGATGATATAAGCAAACTCGATAGCTATTCTCAAATCCCTACTAACCAAAAATAAACTGGTCGGACCACCAATTGGATTTGAGACTCTTGTGGGATTTTTCTACTATACAAGTACTATGGTGCAGAGACTCAACTATAGAAGTGGACATAAACAAACGCGAAGCGCTAGAACCAAAGGGAAGAGTACTAACAGCAAAACTAGATTCTTCCAACAGAACTTTACTACCTTTCTCCTAGGTACGCTTGGTGGTGAAAGTTTGTTCTTTCCCTTCTGAAAACCTTGTTCCTCGTTCTTGCCCTTGTCCTTAATTATTTGCCCTATCACACCCTAGTAAATATACTTCCTCTTGTCTTAGGTTTTATAATTTCTTCCTCCTTCGTGAGCTAAATCTATATCTAAGAATTCCTCATCCTAGGGTTGTGCTCCCTAGCCAAACTCCTCATCTCCTTCCGTGTGTAACCATGTTGACAAATCTCTCGAAAGCTTCTTCCGTCGTACAGAAAACTCTACTAAGCTTGGAAGAAAACTAAACAACTACGGAAGTCGGGCACTACTTCGCCCTTCGATGAGGTTACCTCCCAGAAAGCCAGGAGCCCCAGAGACTCAAGAAAGAAGGAGACAAGAATTCAAAATAGAGGAAGAGAAGATAGTGCGTATGGCTTTGGGGAATATGCCTTTAAAACAAATCTTTTCTTTTGAAAATGCTTCTTTTAAAATCGTTTTGAAAATAATTTTTCATATCCTTTATCTGATCCGGTAACCTTCATCTCTAATACCACGTGTAACACCCCATGTCCCATAGTGTCACTCACAAAGGGAATGCACTAAGTTCTATGTAGCATTTTAGGGTAAAAGATGCAGATAAATTACAAGACAGACAGAAATTAAACAGCGGAAAATAAAACTTTGCTTTATTGATAAAATAGTTTGTACAATGATTTCTTTACAATACCAGAGTATCATCTGTCTTACAAAATGAAGAAGCATAAAACAACATTTATATTCCCCAATTATTTAGCAAGAGCCAGCCATAGCATCTGTAAAGAGAATCCAAGCAAACTTCGACCAATCTTCAAGCTGGAAAGAGTGGCAGTCCAACTTAACCTGAGCTAAACTATTTCCTCCTTTACTACCTGGGGGGAACGGTAGAAAAGAAGACGAAAGAAAAACAGAGTCAGACATAAAGCCTGAGTAAGTTCAGTAACTTCTAGCATGTGAACATGGAAAACAAAACGACATGAATTAACTGAATACAAGATAACACCATGATGATAGGGTTGGCAAGATTAGACAAGACTAACACAATATATACTAAGCTAAGATAAACTGGATATGCTCTAATACTTTCGCCGCTTCGCTATTTCCTTGTTATACTGGTTTCTATATCTCTGCACTACCTAACTAGTGTCCCAACTAGTAACGATAACGTGATCCCAATCCCTGTATTTTCCATCGCCTTTAGGCATCCATTTAATTATTTGTTACCTAGATTTAATCTAGGGTTTTCTACCAAGTGCCTTCTAGATTCAACTGGAGTTTACGCTGTCTGCTGAACGCTTCTCGGATTTAGGATTTATGCCACCAAGTTCAACTAGGAATTATGCTACCTGTCGAACGATGCCCCAAGTCTAGGACACACTACCTAGAGTGGTATATGTTCCTACACTTCCCCACGCATGTATCGCGAATCGTTATCGCTTGTCTAGATGCACATGTCCTGTAATGTGCGGTCCAAGTCCTATGACAGGGCAAATCAAGGAATACAGAACTCAGTCGGGAGCTTTCAGATATCTGCCGATGCAGATGCTAAGGTCTGTTTTTATTCCAGTGGCTATGGCCCCACTTGACCCCTCCCTCAACTAATGAAAGGCACACCTTGTAAAATGAGAACTATACGCCGGCCCCCAGTGCCCCTCTATCCTATGGCCATCCTCACCCATAACTAGATAGCAAGTATATGGTCTTTTGGGGTTCTCCGCCTTTCCGCTTCACGTATCTCGATTGACTCAAGATGGATGGTAGACGACGAGTCGCTATCACAGGGCTACCGTTTGCTCGCCAAATCACGCCGGTCCATCCTAGTCTTTAGGTTGCCATGTATTGCAACCAAGGCATACCACTAGTTCTTCTACGCAGACCTTAACCTCTGTGGGCCTAGGCGGATCATCTGCAGCCTCACAGAGGGATACCAAGAGTACCCTCACGTCCCTTCGAAGCCTCGGGCTTCGTAACCCAATTCGTTGGAGCCTCCTTTTTACTCAGACGGACGTTCGCTCCTCCTCGTGCTATACTAAGAATAACTACTTAGTTTTACTAACTAAGATTTGCCACTTAGTTTCCAGAATCATTGTTTTCTTAACTAAGGTTTACTTAGTTCTCTTTCCCGTTAGTTTAGATTGGTTAAGTGTCATAGTCAATTCAAGCTAACTTAACCCTCCTTATTTATCCTGTTAACCTGGTTAAGTGTTGTTAGTAACTCATGTTGACTTAACCCTACCACAAACCAAGTTATATTGGTTAAGTATTTATTACTTAACCCTACCCATTCACCCTGTGTTGGTTAAGTGTTCCTTTTTAACTTAACCTTGCCCGTCTGTTTTAACTAACATGTTATTATTAATGGTTAAGTATTATCCCTTCATGTTTTAGACTTAACCTCATTCGTTTATCGCAACCTGATGGCTAAGTGTTCAAGTTTACTTAACCCTACGGTCTACCCAGCTAACATATCAAATTGGCTAAGCGTATTAGATTTTACTTAACCCCAACCTCTAGTCTAGTTAACATGTTAATTTGGCTAAGTGTATCAACCTTACTTAACCCCACCTTCTAGTCTAGTTTACATGTTAGTTTGGCTAAGTGTTTTCTTAGTTACTTAACCCCTACAAATCTGGTCTTGTTATCATAAGTTTGGTTAAGTGTCCCTATGGACTTAGCCCTCCCATTCTAGCTCGACTGTGTTAAGTTGGTTAAGTGCTCCTATAGACTTAACCCTCCCATTCTAGCTTAACTGTGTTAAGTTGGTTAAGTGTTCCTATGGAATTAACCCTCCCATTCTAGCTTAACTGTGTTAAGTTGGTTAAGTGTTCCTATGGACTTAACCCTCCCATTCTAGCTTAACTACGTTATGTGTCAGTCTGAACCTAACCCCACCCATTAGTCTAGTTATCATGTTGAACTGGTTAAGTGTCTTAGTTAACTTAACTTTACCATTCTTGTTCTAGCTTTAACTAAATAAATTAAAGCCGTTACCACTCACATTAGACAGGTATCATTGCGACTACTGGATGTGCCGGTTGGTTCCGGGCAGGTTTACATCGCAACTCAGTCTAACCTCGGGTTAGGCATATTCGTGTTTTCAAAGTTCAAAGGGTTTCAATCTATTATCAAATCAAATTTTGAAAGTAACCATCCCGTTCTTCGGATCAGTTAGGGATAGCCAGGGAGAGCAGGAAACTTGTATTTTCCAAACTCAAGCCTAGACACTATCCTCTCTGTCACCCTAGAACTTTCTGGTGTGTCATTAAAAGGGATGTCGTTAATAAACCTTTAATTTGCCTAAATTTACATTTCCTCATTTAGGCCAAATTCTATAAGTAAATTACTCCTAATTTACTTATTTCCTAATTACTCTTTTAATGTAAGTTGTCAACATTTATTCTTATGCCCCTTTTTCCCCCCTATATCATATTTATGCTTTTTGATATGTAAACTATACCAATTAAGTGTCACTAACCATGATTTTGCTAAACCTGACAGTTATTCCCAATTATGGCCAATCTCAAATTTTATACCAATATACTTATTGCGCCAAATTAGCTAATCCAATCCTGATTTAACATTCTAATTCACGTCAAACTAGACTTATTACTCTAGTCCTTTATTCATGTAAATGCTAGATTTACACGTCAATACTAGATTCAAATTACACATCTTATAATTCATGTCAAATTTATCCAATTTGCATTTCTATGAACATGCCATAATACATGCTCCTAATTTATGCCAAATTCCATGTTTTACAACTATGTTTTAGTACATTTCACATTATGCCCAAATTGTATTCCCACCGTTCGTATAATTGCGATTCAATCTAGATTATGGATAAATCTAGACTCGTAGAAATTAGGGAATGAACCAAAGATGCTATGAAAACGGATGGACATAATAACTGGCATAAAAGGTTTGAATAACGACGTAGGTTCAACAACATGGGTAGACCTAACTTAATAGGTAAATTCCCAAGGTCTAAAACCAAGGATAGACAGAATAGAGACGCGGGTTCAAGAACATGGGTTGACCTAACTTAATAGGTAAATTCCCAAGGTATAAAACCAAAGAAAACCAAGGACAGGCAGAATAAATAATCGGGTTTAGACCCAATCTCATAATCACAGAACTTAAGCAACACTTTCCTAGTCATGAATCATAGGTGTTTAATCACAGATGTCCTTGTTATGTCATAGGCAATAGTGTATGTTTTCTAATCAAAGGCATAGGTTTAGTCAAGGAAATAATCCTCATAGTCATAGTCACAGTCATAGGCAATGTTCATAGTCATAGGCAATGTCCATAGTCATAGGCAAATGTTCATAGTCATAGGTAATGTCCATAGTCGTAGGCAATGTTCATAGTCAAAGAGGCATATGGTTTTAAGGTTCATAGTTTCATAGTCTTATCGGTCATCGAATCATAACAGTTCTTAATTAAGTCTAAAGACATAGGCACAGATTCGAATAGAAAGATTTGGCATATTCTTTTATTCCTTTAATTTCATGTCACGAAAGGAGAAACGTTCAAATCTAGAAATAACTGACTTACAGAGATTAGATTAGAACAGAAAGATGGCATTGCTATGATTCGTAGAAAAACAGTCGTTGCAGTCGTTCGAATCCTCACTTGAATTCTAGCTTGAATCTCCTCTTTGAAAGTCTTTGAGCAGCACCTCCTTGTCTTGATTTATTTTATATATATTATTTTATTTATTATTTAATTAAGAGGAGGAGAAGAAGCCATGTTCGCCAAGCATCTTTGCAGCATAAGGGTAGAAAAGAATTTTGAATAGAGATGAAGACTAGGGCTGTTTATATAGTGTAGGAGTCAACAAATCTAGTCAGAAAACGCGACTAAATACATCAGAACGAACAAGGTGCAGAAAGCTGGAAAAATAGGGGGGGTCGACCCCCAGGTCGACTATGTAGTCGACCTGGGTGCCCCAGGTCGACTACCCATTCGACCTGGGTAGCCCAGGTCGACTACCCAGTCGACCTGGGTGTCTTTGGCGGGAAATTTCCCTCCCTGGCCAATCCGGCCCGATTTTTGAAATATGAATTTGTTTTCTATCTTTTCGAATTTTAAACTGAATTCTGAAACTTCCGGAGGCCATATCTCCCTCATACGGACTCTGATTTACGCAAACTCGGACTGGTTTTCATGCAGAATTCCGAGACGAACATAATGGCACAGCCCGTTTCCCTTGATTTTGATTTTAACTTTAATTCTGCCTTGATTTGTGAATCTTAGCGTTACATAATTACGGGGTGTTACAAGAATCAAGGCAGAATAAAAATTTAAAATAAGAATCAAGAGAAATGGGTTGCGCCGTTGAGTTCGTCTCCAAATTTTGGTTGGAAATGAGTCCGAAATTTTGTAAATCAGAGTCCGTATGACCGAGATATGGCCTCTAGAAGTTTCACGAAAAATCAGAAAACGAAAACAATTCAAATACGAATTCGAATTTTGAATTTAGCCCCAAATAGACTGGGCGGGAAAATTTCCCGCCCAGGACCCAGGTCGACTGGGTAGTCGACCTCCCCAGGACCAGGTCGACTGGGCAGTCGACCTGGACGTCGACCTGGGGGTCGACCTCCCTGGTCGGGCCAGGTTAGCCTGGTGCACCTGCTTGCTTGTGTGGTCTAGTGGGTTGGCCTGTGACGATTTTCAGTGGTTCAGATCTAAACTAGGGTTAATCCTATGGCCTAAACTAGTCCTAACTTCTATAAAAACACCCTAAGACCTAGCCTAAATCACTACAATTCATTCTAACAACGAAGTGCTGCCAAAATCTCTCTTGATCATGGCCTCCATCTCCAACTTCAAAGGCTTGAGTATCCAAACTAGATCCATGACAAAGAAGCAAGCTTTCTACATCAAATCAAGAGAGTAGATCAACGTCGCTACAACGATTCTATGACGATTCTTGCTCCTAATTCACTAGCCACGATTTGTAAGTTCTAGATGCTTTTAGATTGAAACGATAACTTGAATATGACATGTGATAAAGTTAAAATTGGATTTATGCATGATATTCAATCCATGCTCATTCTTGTTCATTTTGGATCTTGACCTTTGGGGATGTCGCTATGACATTAATTTGAACCTATGCATGTTGCAAATCACTTTTTCATGTTCTTATCATGCATGTAATGATGATTTTCTCTCGGATCTTGTTTTATGAAAAGTTTCTACCTTCCCCTATTTATTTTCTTTTGATGAACCTTGGTCAATTTCGGACCTAGGCCTAAACTACGATTTACGTGTGATTTGTATACGGGGGAATATTGGGATTTCACCTATTTGGATATAGGTGTGGGTGGTCGAATTTGTGCATAACATGAACAAGGAAAATTTGGGGTATTGCCAATATTATTTGCAAGTTTGGGCATACATGAGTTGACATATGAATTAAATCACGGGTTTTAACACTATGCAAGTTAAATCAAGGGGTTGGGCTTACGTTAACTAGGCATAAGTAGAATTGGAAACATGAACCATGATTTGGGTTTATTTGGGCATGAACTTGACAACATGTAACTTTGGCTAGAACTTGATAGGGTTGGGATGTCATAAACTTGGCATACATGCAAATAGGTGAGAATTGGACATATGTAAAGTGGCTAGAATTGGGTACATATTTTCATGGGCATGTAATGTGGAACTTGGGCATATGTTTAGCATTATGTAAAGTGGGGATTTTGACTTAGATGACACATATGTAATTGACAATCTAACAGATGCCTTCGACACGAGGTTAAACTTGAGTTGTGGTGTAAATCTGTCCGGAACCGCCCGGCATATCCAGTGGCCACAATAATAATAGTCTAATGTGAGAGGTCGTAGGCAAAGATTAGATTATGATAATGCTTGAACCCGAGGTTGGAATGGGTTTGCGGTGTAATTCTGCCCGGAACCGCCCGGCAAATCCAGTGACCACAAATAAGTCCAATGTGAGAGGTTGATGCATTAATAAATAATAAATGAATATGACATGGACGGGTGGGTTAAGTAACTTGATTAGACTAATGACACTTAACCAACATGACTTGGACGAGTGGGTTAAGTAACTTGATTAGACTAATGACACTTAACCAATATGACATGGACGGGTAGGTTAAGTAACTTGATTAGACTAATGACACTTAACTAATATGACATGGACGAGTGGGTTAAGTAACTTGATTAAACTAATGACACTTAACCAATATGACATGGACGAGTGGGTTAAGTAACTTGATTAGACTAATGACACTTAACCAATATAACGTGGATGGGTGGGTTAAGTAAAACCGGACTTGATTTCTTGACGACACTTAACCATATAACACGATTAGAGGATGGGTTAGTTTAACCTGAATGGGTCGATAACACCCGACTAGTATAACGCGATGCATGGTAAGGTTAAGTAAACTCACGAGGGTAACCCTTAACCGTTATAATTTGACTAGTGGATGGGGTTAGGTTAACATATACTTAACCAATCTAACATGATAACTTGATGGGGTTAAGTCATGAATCACTTGAATATACTTAACCAATCTAACATGATTACTTGACGGGGTTAAGTCATGAATCGCTTGAATATACTTAACCAATCTAACATGATAACTTGATGGGGTTAAGTCATGAATCTCTTGAATATACTTAACCAATCTAACATGATAACTTGATGGGGTTAAGTCATGAATCACTTGAATATACTTAACCAATCTAACACGGTAACTTGATGGGGTTATGTCATGAATCGCTTGAATATACTTAACCAATCTAACATGATAACTTGATGGGGTTAAGCTTAAATATACTTAACCAATTTGACACGATGATTTGGATAGGGTTAAGTCATGGACCGCTGGAATACGCTTAACCAACTCGACACGTGATTCGTAGGGCTTAGCCATGAACTTGAATGACAACACTTAGCCAACTTGACATGACATGTAGACGGGTTAAGTCACGAACTTGAATGACCACACTTAACCAACTTGACATGTTAGACTGATAGGGGTTAAGTCTTGAATTTAGATGACAACACTTAACCCTGCTAGACGGAAACCCTAGTTACACGGTCCTTTTCAGCAGTAACCCTCTTGGATGTATCACGATACCCTAGGGACTAGGCTAGGGTGGGGCACGATTACTGGGCTGATTGTAAGCGACCAGAACGACGGCTGAGTTGGTGCGCCATTGTAGGTTCAGGCGGACTATTATCGTACACATGAGTCCGGAGTTGAAAAAGCAGGCATGGGCACCAATAGTTGTACACTGTGCGTGCTTGGAATGGTGTCAGTGGTTGACACCCTAGGGCTTGATACACCCTAGGGTGGACCTAGCACAGAGTAGCTACATTCGTGATTGGGCCATATGACATCGACACACAACGAGTTAGGACTTGTAGGGAGCCGATCGATTAGATCGTTACGTGGAAAAAGGGCGTTGTTCGATAGGTAGCATAATCCCTAGTGGTCCTAGGTGGCATAAACCCTGATCGAATCTAGAAAGCGTCCAATAGGTAGAATAATCCCTAGTGGTCCTAGGTGGCGTAAATCCTAGTTGAACACGCGATAAGTCATGATAAGGGAATCTGGCCAGAACAAGGATGGCAGTTTGAGCGATTTCAAGGATGGTGACACTACATTGTAGTGGTACAGAATAACGTGATGGAACCCGTACGATATACGGCAAGGGACTATACATATTCGTGGAAGGGATAATACGAGTTAGGATGCTAGTACGGTTGGTGCAGAGCACGTTAGACGTGCGATGCTATTCCGAGTTTATCTTGTTATCTTGTTACCTTGGTTATCCTGTTACCTTGGTTATCTTGTTACTTGAGTTTATCTTGTTATCTTAGTTTGATCTGTTTATCTTGTCATCATGTTTATCATCACTTTCAGTTTATACATGTCATGTTACCTTTACCTGTTTTTAGGCTGAAAGTAGCTAGGACTTACCAGTCTTTATGACTGACCTCGTTTTGTTTCGCCTCTTTTTCTTCTGTTCCCCCCCTGGTTTACAGGGAGGAAATGTTGCTACTTAGGGCGGATTTTCTGCTTCAAGATCATCATCTATTGCTTGGACTTTTCTTGGCAATGGCTATTTTACTGTTTTACTTGGGAAATAATTTATGACTATGGTTTTATGCTTCTTTATTATTGCAAGACAGGTTTCGATGTAAGTAATTTAATGGCACTTTGATGTAAAAGGTTTTCGACCTTACTACTTTTATAAAGTAATAAAATCATGTTTCCTTCCGCTGTTTTATATGTTCTGTCTTGTAATATTTCTGTGCATGTTTACCTAGATAATACTCCACCAAAGCTAGTGCATTCCCTTTGTGAGTGACCCTAGCGGAGGCGGGGTGTTGCTGTTTTCCCCAATATGAAGATGAATGTGTGATAATTTGATAATTGGGTTTTTGGTTAAAATATGTAAAAATAGCTCATTTATGTTATTTATTTAACTAAAGAAGAATAAATATGTGAATATAAATGTGCATATTTACATGGACATCACGAAACGAAAAATGCTAGATGCTTAGAATTCAGTATAGATTCATGAAAAAATGATGAATTCAAATTTTGACACATTTTGACAAAAAATCGAATCTGACCAAATTTGATACAAAACTGACTTTTTCGGGGAATTTTTTTATTTTAATAGGTTTGAAACATCAATATATTCATTCATTCAATTTCGTTATTCAAATTTATTTTTTATATGTTTACTTAAATTTAAATAACACAAGTTGAGTCATTTAAATAATTACTTCAAATTTGACAGTTGTTTAATTTCACTATTCAACGTTACTTATTATAGATCATTTACTAAAATAAATTCATTTATTTCATTCAATTCAAAATAAATTAGAGTTTAAAATATTAAAATTTTACATTTCAATCAAATTACTAATTTCAAACCTATTAAAAATTCAGGTTGTTACAATCTCCCTTACTCAAACCTTTTTGTCTCCGAAAAGGAACTAGGTTAGGTAAAAGAAATAAAGCAATAATATATATATATACACACACACACACAATCAAGTTATAAATAATTACTAACTTTCCTATACTAATATATTGGAATATTTTAAATCAAAGTTTTAGATATTTCCCAAATATTTCAATATGCTTTCATGTATCCACTTGATGTCTCGATTTGCACTATATATCCGTCTCACTTTCAAAACCTGAAAACAAATACCAATGACATCATGCTCATCATCATAAGTATTTTCAAGCGACTTGAGTGTGACTCTATATCTATCTTGTACATATAGGATTTAACACATACGTTGACCAGACGTATACCCAAATCTCTAATTATTCGATAGACGAAGTTCAACGTCAAGTTATTACTTAAAACATAATAGAATAGATAAAAAAGCTTTATAAACATATATATACTATAAATAATACATTCCAAATCATTTATTACAAATATCAAGTAGGAAAGATTTGATCTCTTCTCCACTCACTTATGTATTTAAATTTAACTTTTATTCTTTAATAAATCCAACTAATTCATAGTTGGTGGATGCATAGTATATTATATTTCAAAACAGTAAACATTGTGTTACCATATACTAGCGTTATTAGGTTACATTTAGTTTAGTGTGTGACTTCATTCTTATGTCACATACAAATTTCACCTTAATTTAGTTATATTGAAGTTTACACCAAGGATTCATTTTAATTTAGTTTCAGCTCTTATTGTTGTTGACTAAATTCAAGTAAATATCACTGAAAATTCCAGTTTATATCAAATTCAATTTCATTAGATCTGGTTCATAAAATATTGTTCTACTAACCCAAATAAAATCAAGTTGAAATTTATTCCAACCTTTCTAAATCAAATCCATTTGAATAACTAAACTAATTAAATAAAAATGATACCTTTATTAGCTTTTCAACATTTATAGATTAAAGTTACTTAAAATCATACTTATATACTACCGATAGGTTTAGTTCACATTATAAATTTAAAATTCACCATTTATATCTAAATTATTATTTGTAGAATACTTGATATCCAAACAAGTGTTCTTAAAACCAATTAGTAATAATTGGAACAACAGTCACATAGCATATATACAGGAAACAAAGCACAAATTGCTCAATGTGGGATAAGACAAGACTAACACCACTCATGCACGTGTGACTTTAACCAACCCACATGAGCCGAAACAAGTGTTCCAGGACCAAAACCAAGTTCTGATAACATGTAGATTACTAGAGAACCAAACAAATGTTCCTAAAACCAATTGTTAATAGGAACAACGGTCTCATATCATATATATAGAAACAGAACACAAACTGCTCAATGTGGGACAAGATTAACAACATTCACATAAGAAAAAAAATCATTTTATAAACATTTAAAATTAAAATTAATGTTACCATTTCATTTTCTGAATTCAAATTAGTGACTCATACTTATTAAAGTTAATAACTTCAAGACATCATGTTTAATAAGTATAACTAATATGACATATCATGAAATCATATTATTATTTTACTAAATAATTTCATATGAATTCAACAAAACTACTTTTTTTACAACTAATTCATCTTATAAATTCATAAATACAACACCTTTTTAATTTCACATAATACTTTCGAAACCTTTATTATTCCAACTAATAAACTAAATAATCAATATCCTAATTATTAACATTTTCATATTTCTCATTAATTCTTATCATGAGTTTTATTTAGAATCATTTTCGTTATTTATTCAGTTAGGTTCAAATAAAACAAAATCTGAGTTAAAAGCTGAACAACAAAATAATCTCATCAACAAAGATTATAAAGGATGGAGATTATAACGACCTGAACTTCCACGTGAAGGAAAGCCCGGATTGCTTTGAGAACATGACAAATCAGAACACAAACAGAAGAACATTTCATTGCCATTACCACAATTTACATCAGAGTACAAGAATATATAGAGTATGAAAAGATAATGTACATTAGAAAATATTAGAGTTTAAATTACGTTACATAGCAGCGGAAAAATAATACAAAACACAACTGAAAGGAATATACGGATACAGAGCTTTCCAAATATCATTCCAGCTGTAAACCAGGATCCTGTGAATATAAATCTACAAAACCAAAACTACTCGCTGCCCGTGTGGAAAATAGGGGCACCCAGAGTTTAGGTTAAAACAATAAACTCCCGGTCAGTCATGTGACTGGTGTGAGAACTAAAACAGTTATTTAAAACTTTACTTTAAAATCAGATATATCAAGGGACCACGCCGTATAACACGGAACGGGTTTCCTCCCAAGAATACTAGTGCATATAACAAAACAACGCAATGCTTTTTGGAAAAATGAGGCTATTATAAGACCCAGGTCCCATCACACAATGCAACGCAAGTCGGAGGATAGGGTTTTCTCTTATAATAGCCAAACATGCCTGGTACGTTTAAAGCAAATCATTTGATACTATTATAAGTGCATAGTGTATAAAACAACTTCAAATATAAATGTATCAATCCTAGGCGGCATGGGTACCATATATTATGTCGCCAATACTAGGCTCTACAATCAAAACTGCAAATTCACGTATTGGAAGTTGGATTTCCGTCTGTGAACCAAGGCAAGGGATCGTCCTTACCGCTTCGAGACAATCTGGCCTATGTCTCAAGATCAGAACGCATCGACCCTTAGAAGCCATAGGGCGGATCCACACGGAGTGGACTAAAATGCCTGAACACTGCGTTCCCCTGCCCTATGGGGCGTAAATCTGGTCTGTATAAAGACCCTCCATCGGCTCCGCAGAGACCGAAAAAACTGTAATAACCCGGAAATCTGAGCCAATTTAAAAACTTTTTTTTGGCAATTTTAGCGAATTTTGATTATTTAAAATGAATTATTTTAAATAATATCGATGATAAATTTATTTTGAATATAATTCGAACGTATATATTCGTTTGAATTGACGATAGAATATAAATATTTATTTATATTTATAAAAGGAATTGAAAATGGCGCGGTAGTTCGATAATTCGATTTCAAACTTCAAATGAATGTACCGGGTGCAATATAAGCCGGATTTTAGTGAAACCAAAAATATTAGAATCTAATTGATAATATCTTTCCAACGAATCCGAAAAATCAAAATTTCATAGCGGGAATCAAAAGATATGTCCAGTTGAAATTTCAGAATAGTCGCTATGGAATTTCAGCCCTTAAAAATGGCCATTTTGCAAACGACCTCGGATTTCGACGAAACTACTTTTGTTGGATCCGTGATGTCAAGTTATTACTAGGTTTCAAATTTCGTAATTTTTTGAATCAATATGTGAGCGTGGCAAAGGAAAACGCGTTTGACTAGTTTTAGTTGATTTTAATCGACTGGAAAAGGGCCATTTTCAAACGGTCTTGGAATTTAACGAAATTAGTTTTGTTAGGACCGTATCGTCGATACAAAGCTAGAAAATATTTTTCAGGAATTTTTCTAGTTAGTATGTGACCCCAGTAAATTGAAATGCACGTTCAAATTCAATATATAGAGTTATATGTTGATTTTGACGAAAACTGATCGAAACAGTCGAATCAGCTTACGATACATAACCCATTGTGTTCGGAATGGGGGTAATTAGCTATGGACGACAGGCGGTGGGTCTCGTTTTGAGTTCGAATGAAAAGTCAACATTTTTGAAATAAAATTAAATTAAATTATCTAAACCCCCCATATACTCTTTCCTTCCCTCTTCTCTCTCCTCTGACTTCATTCGATTCAGAAATTAAAAAAATAATAAAAAAAGGGGGAAACCGCTTGTAATCCAGTCGCCCCCCCCCCCACCCCGATGGAGGCGCCCTCCCTCCCCAGCCCCGACGCCGGACTGGCGAAACCCCCCTGCTTCCACCTCGCGACGGTGAGCCCAAAACCCCTTTTTCTCGATCCATCCAAACCCTAACCACCTCGTGCCCCCCCCCCCCCACGCGATTCGAGACCACCACGAGCGCAACCAATCCTAGCCGCCTCCGCCTGCAGCCCGCCTGCGCTCAACCTCCGGCCACCCTCTAACCGCAGCACCCCTTCCTCTCCTCCTCCCTCCGTTAGACGCAGAAAACCCCACCTCCCCTCTTTTCTTTTGGACCGACTCCTCCTTATAGACAAGTGAGTTTTTCTGTTTACTTTTTACTTTTATTCCTATGTATGCTATCAAACTTTGGTATAAACAACTATGATAATAAAAATTTAATTTTTATATGAAAGTATATATGTGAAAGATATACTTTTTATATTAGAAAGAGGTTAAAAATATAATTTTTATATTAGTAAGAGGATAAAAATATAATTTTTATTATAGTAGAAAGATAAAGATATAATTTTTATATAAGGAGGATCATAAAAATATGATTTTTATATTAGAGAAAGAATAAAAATATTATTTTTATATAAGTAGAGTATTAAAAATATGATCTTTATATGGTAGAAGATATAAAAATATTATTTTTATTTAGGTAGAGTAATAAAAATATAACCTTTGTTAGAAGAAGAACGAGATAAAAATATAATTTTTATAACGAAGTAGCGATGTAAAAATATGATTTTTATATATTGAATAGCGAAGTAAAAATTCGATTTTTATATATTGAATAGCGAAGTAAAAATATAATTTTTATAACGAAGTAGCGATGTAAAAATATGACTTTTATATATTGAATAGCGAAGTAAAAATTCGATTTTTATATATGTAGTTTATACGGGTGATGAAAGTGATGAAAGAAGAAACGGAGGAGATTTTCTACATAAGAAGAGTCGAGGCGTTTGGTATAGCTTGGGTGAGAACTTCTTACTTTTTAATTTTATTTCTAGTTGAAATATATACTAGGATGCAGACGGTGTTTAGTAGCACCCGACACCCGTCGTCCACAGACCATGGACGGCTTGTATGTTTGTTTGTTTGATTTTGATGTGTAGTTGATTGTGTGATGTGAAATGTAATAAAATATTTATGTAGTTAAAAATATTTTATAGTTGAAAATATAATTTTTAACATGAATGTGAAATAAATAAATATAAACAAATCGGACGATTTGTTTATATACACACATTTGACTGATATTGATTGGGACGATAAATTTTACACATCGCCCAACTGCACAAATAAAATCTGCGTTTGATTGTTTGAAAACCCCACACGGGTATTGGGGTGATATATGACATACACTAATCCCAATAGTTAGTTGTATGTCGATCGATTGATTGATAGACTGTTATAAGCGTTAAATATTTATATTCGATGCTTATACAGTGTAGAATGCACTTTGGATGATGGTTGATTATTCATCGTTGTTATTGTATACATGCGTTGTAGAAAATCCATATAATTAACATTATATGGTAATTGATTGGGCCTCATTCCAGTTTTGAAAAAGAAATATTTGAAATAGAATATTTGAAATAGATTATTTGAATAGAAATATTTGAAATAGAATATTTGAAAATAGAAATATATGAAGCCGTGTTGATTAGATTGACGCCATTTTGACGCGAATGAGATTTATATCGATTTTATTCATTTTTCAATGAATATTGAAAAGAATTGAAATTCGAATTAGATTGAATTGAATTGAATGTAAAACGAATTCGAATTGAGTTAAATATAAAACGGATTCGAATTGAATTGAATTGAAAAGAAAATGAATTCAAATCGAATTAAATTCAATTTGAATTGAAATCAATTTGAAATGAATTTAAAACGAATTTATATTGGAAAATTCAATTTTGATTTGAATTTGAAATGAAGTCGAAATCGTTTCGAAAACGAATTTAAAACGATTTATAAACTACGTTTTTAAAAGGAAATCGACAAAGTATATATTATATATATATATTATATATATAATATAATGGCCTGAATAGAACGCGCCGCGCCGTGGCAGTTCGCGAATTTCGACCATTGACTTCGAACAGATATTACGGGAGATTCGACCGTCGGATTCTCCTGAAACCGGAATCGTTGGGTTCGTATCGAAAAGAGCTTTCTAACGAATATTAGAAATTTGAAATCTAATGGTTGGATTTTGAATTATGTCCAAATCAAATTTGGAAAAGGCCGTTGTAAGTGCACTTCGATGGCCGTTTATGGAAATCGACTGTACGGGCCTTGATAAAATTATAAAAAATAGTAATAATTTGTGTAAAATCATAAGAAATGATTTGTGAAGATTTGGGATGAAAAACTCCATATTTTAAAAGATAAAAATAGATTTTTATCGAAATGAACTAGTTTTGAACTAGAATTATAATTCAATTTATTTTTAAATAAATAAATTGAATTTGAAAAGGGTTTTAAAAGTAAGCAGAATTTCCAATAATTGAATTGGAATGGATTTGAATCGAAATTGTCTTTGGATTATTTCGATGTTGGATTTCATGATTATACAGATATTGTTATGGAAATTTGAAAGATATTTATATCGTTATTTCCAATACGATATTTGTTAGTCGTAGAGTTTGATATTGAATATGAGCCGATATAATTTCTATTCAGAGCCTTGTATTTAATATCAAATGTGATTTGGGTTTGTCGTGAATGGTGTCTTCATTAACCTTGTTCTTGAACCCAGTTGAGAAAAAGATTAAATCTTTTATTTAGATTTAATGAAGTGTACCAATTAAATAATATTTAATTGGAATTGAATTCGAATTGATTCTTGGGTTTATCGTGAATGGTGTTTTAAATAACACTCTTTCTTTAACCCGATAATTAATAGAATGTGATTTTGGGTTGTCGTGAACGGTATCTTCAATAATACTGTTCTTAGACCCAAAGGAGTTAAGAAAATCAGAAACTAACTGGAGATTAGTTAAGTTGAATGGTTTCTGAGGTATTGATCTGATGTTGGTTTCGGCCTTCGGGGTTAATACTTAGGGAATGGCTCACTTGATAAATTATGGTTAGGGTCTGATTGAAATGGAATGTGATTTTGGGTTTATCGTGAACCGTGTTTTTAAATGACACTGATTCTTTAACCCAGTCAAAGATTAAAACTAAGTGGAGTTTTAATGAATCATTAATCAGATTGAAAAGATCGAGAATGGAGTATCACCAGTTTTGCTCCAGGCGATGGTCAAATCTTTAATTAGATTTGAACGTGAAATGGTAATTGAGTTTACCGATAATACCGTGGTGTTAGATACGAAGTATTACCAGTTTTACTTCATCGGATGAATAGGTAGGGATTGGGAAATTAAAACAAATGATTACTTCGGTAAGGTTCGTTAATCCCGACTAGTTGAATCGAAATTCAAAAGAAGATTAAAGAATAAATTCAAGGAATTTATCTTTGATAAAATTAATGGGAACCTTTCCCTATGAATGTGAAATTTAGAAACTAACTGTCGGTTAGCTAAGCAGAATGGTTTTCTTGATATTGATCTGATGTTGGTTTCGGCCTTCGGGGTTAATATTTGGGGAATTATTCTCTTGTTAATTAACGGTTAGTGACTGATGAATTGGAATGAGGCGTATGTTGTGTTTGTGTAACACTTGTTTATTATATACGCGAGTTGTTCAGAAAGACCGGGTTTATCCCATTCTGAATAACTGAATCGACGATAAGAAATCGAAGATGAAGACGGTGGTCGAAGACCGGTGATCTTCACCTCGTTTGGATGGTAACCGAGGTCCTGATTGGGAGGCATCCCGAAATATGGATAATGAGTGGTGATCGTCCAGACGTACGTGGTGATCGATGGGTTTGCGAGGTATATAGTGCCTCCGGTTTCGTTCGGACCCAGAACGGACTTGCAAATGGACAGTGTGTCTGACATTGGAATTTATTCTGTGTGATTGATAGCCATCAGTTGCACAGTTTGAATTGCCTGTGTGGCATGCTAAGATGCAGTGATCAGGGCTTCTGTTGAAAAGCAAAGTCTTGTGGTGATGATCAAAGCACCGCCTGTGTGGCGTAGCTTTGTGTATAACGTGAAATCGCGAGCCTCACACCCCGGTATGAACCAGAAACGGGAGAAAGGACCTCAGGGAGGGCTTGCGTTTCTTCCTAGCTAGAAGTGGCGTTAGTGGTTTTACACGCCCTGACGAGTATGACTTATGTGGTTGTTGTTGTTGCGAGGCGCCTCGGTTATATCGGTCGATCCGGGACCGAGTCATTCGTTGGCTCACTTACGCCCCAAAGGGCGGAGAAACGTAGTGTTCAGGCATTTTAATCCACTTTGTGTGGACTGGCCCTGTCGCTCCAAGGGTCGAAGCGTTCTGATCCTGAGACTCGGGCTAGGCAGTCTCGAATTCGGTAAGGACTATCTTTTGCCTTGGTTCATGATGGAAATCCAATTTCCAATACGTGACGTTTCGATTTTAGTTGTAATCCTATATATGGCGACATAGTGGGATGGGGCTCTTATGCCGTCTATGATTGATACTTATGATTTGAAGTTGTTTTATACACTATGCACTTATAATAGTATCAAATGATTTGTTTTAAACGTATCAAGCATTCTTGGCTAGTATAAGGTAAAAACCCTATCCTCCGGCTTGCGTTGCATTGTGTGATGGGAACTGGGTCTTATAATAGCTTCATTTTCCTTTATTTGGCATTGCGCTGTTGTTTTATGCACTGGTGTTCTTGGGAGGAAACCCGTTCCGCGTTAGCGGCGTGGTCCCTCGATTTACCTGACTTTAAAATAAAGATTAATAACTGTTTTAGTTCTCACACCAGTCCCATGACTGACCTGGAGTTTATTGTTTTAACCTAAACTCTGGGTGCCCTTATTTTGACACGGGCAGCTAGTAGTTTTGGTTTTGTAGATTTATATTCACAGGATCCTGGTTTACAGCTGGAATGATATCCGGAAAGCTTTGTATCCGTATATCTCCTTCTAAGTGTGTATTGTATTATTTCCGCTACGATATATTTAAATGTAATTTAAATCTCTAATATTTCTGTGTAATATTGATTCGTTTATACTCTGTATATTCTTATAATCTGATGAATTGTTGTAATATACAATGAAATGTTCTTCCGTCTGCGTTATTCTGTGGCTTGTTCTCGAACTATCCGCTCTTTCCTTACCCGGGAAGTTACAGGTTTTTACAATAACCGAGGCGCTTCGCTATCCATCATCCACATAAGTAAAACGTCAGGGCTCGTAAAACCCTGATACCACTCCTAGCTAGAAGGAAACGCATGCCCTCCCTGGATCCTTCTCCCGTTTCTAGTTCATACCAGGGTGTGAGGCTCGCGAATCAACGGTATACACAAAGCTAGCTGTATTAAAGCCATGTTTTGATCATCAACCACAAGACTCTGCTTTTCAACAGAAGCCTTGTTCATTTGCTACTTAGGCATGCCACACAGGCAATTTACGCCATGTGACTAATGTCTATCGATATACAACCTCTGATCACGTACATCTCAGAGATGGGTGAAGTAAGGGAATAAATTCCCCTTCACCAGGCAGATGTATATTTAATAGAAATCAATCAACACAGAATAAAATCCAATGTCAGACACATAATCCATTTACAAGTTCCTTCTGGGTCTGAATGAAACCGGAGGCACCTTACTCCTTATCCCGTATGTCCAATACAGGAGAGAGGTCCTCGCCTATCAAGTCGATCTCTAAGTACGTCTGGACAATCACCACTTATTACCTTGTCTTGGGTTCATAGCCCAATCAAGACATCAGTAATCATCCAAACGATGTGAAGAGCTCTGGTCTTCTACTACCGTCTTCATCCTCGACATATCGTCGAATCAGTTATTCAGAATGGGATAAACCCAGTCTTTCCGAATAACTCATGTATATAATAAACAAGTGTTATAAAAACACAACATACGCCTTATTCCAATCCAGAATATTTCTTTAATCAAATATTCTTATACTTTGGGAAAGGTTCCCATTAATTTTATCAAAGATAAATTCTTTAAATTTATCCTTTAATCTTCCTTTGAATATCAATTCAAACCAAATTATGGTTTATCTAAACTAGTCGGGATTAGCGAGCCTTACCGAAGTAATCATTTGTTTTAATTTCCCAATCCCAACCTATTCATCCCATGAAGCAAAACTGGTAATACTTCATATCTAACACCACAGTGTTATGTAAAATTAATTACCATTTCACGTTCAAATCTAATTAAAGATTTAACTATCGCTTGGAGCAAAACTGGTGATACTCCATTCTCTATCATTTCTTGAATTTGGCAATTTTATCAAATTCACCTTTCAATCTGCTTAAAGATTCATTAAAACTCTAATTCAGTTTTAATTTCCAAAAATCATTACTTAATGATTATTCAAATCCGAGAAATAAATCTTGTCTTTAACTGGGTTAAAGAACTAATGTCATTTAAAACACAGCTCACGATAAACCCAAAATCACATTCCATTAATTATGGAATCTTCACAGAAAATAGATCAATATATATAATCGATATAAACTTCCATATCCGACTAATAATATAAATGGAATAATGACAAATCCTTTTAAATTCCATATATATTAGCAATCTTCCTCCATAGAAATTCACTTCGATTATTACTAAATCAAATTCCATTCCAATTTATTTTATTAAATTGGAAAACTTTACTTTGGAAAATCTCCTTTAAATCTTAACAAAAGATTTATAAATTCAAAATCACATTTCACTGTAAATCGGGTTAAAGAACGAATGTCATTAAAAACACAGTTCACGACAAACCCAATTCACATTCCATTTTATTCCAATTATTAAATATAATTGGAAACTCTAACAATCTTAATTAAAAGATTTATTCTCTTCACATAGGGTCCAAGAACAGTGATACTGAAGACACCATTCACGACAAACCCAAAATCCCATTTGATATTAAATACAAGGCTCTGAATAAAAAATATATCGGCTTATATTCAATATCAAATTCTACAACCAACAAATATTGTATTGGAAATAACGATATCAATATATCTTTCAAATTTCCATAATAATATCTGTATAATCACGAAATCAAACATCAAAATATTCCTAAGCCAATTTCGATTCAAATCAATTCCAATTTACATATTGGAAATCCTGGTTATTTTTAAAACCATCTTAAACCCAATTCATTTATTTTAAAAATATTGGATTATAATTCTAGTTCATAACTAGTTCATTTTGATAAAAATCTATTTTTATCTTTTCAAATATGGAATTTTTCATCCCAATTCTTTCCAAATCATTTCTTATGATTTTACACTAGTTATCGACATTTTTAATAATTTTATCAAGGCCAGTACAGTCGATTTCCATAAACGGCCATCGAACTGCACTTATAAAGACCTTTTCCAAATTTGATTTGGACATAATTCCAAATCCAACCGTTAGATTTCTAATTTCTTGTATTCGTTAGAAAGCCCTTTTCGGTACGAACCCAAGGGTTCTGGTTTCAGGAGAATCCGACGGTCGGATCTCCCGTAATGTACATTCGAAGTCAATGGTCGAAATTCGCGAACTATCGCTGCGCGGCGCGTTCTATTCAGGTCGTTTTACTATATATATAATATATTTCATCGATTTCCATTTAAAACGTATTTTATAAATCATTTTAAATTCGTTTTCAAAACAATTTCAACTTCATATTCAATTTTCAATCAAAATTGAATATTCCATATCATTAATATATAAATGATAATATTTTCAAAACATCAGATTTTGAAATCAATTGCTTTTCAATATTCATTATAAAAATGAATAAAATCGATATAAATATCGTTCACGTCAAAATGGCGTTAATCTAATCCACACAGCTTTATATATTTAAATAAACATGTCCATCCCAAATCGGACATCAAAAATCAAATTTTGATCTTTTACTGAATATTATTTTAAAATATTCGTTATTTTAAAATATTCGTCATTTTAAAATATTCATTCTTTCTGAACTGGAATCAGACACAGTCAATTACCATATAATGTGATTTATTTGAATTTCATACACACATGTATACAAAAATAATCAAACACAGTCTACCATCATCCAGAGTGCATTCTACACTACATAAGCATTAAATATGAATATTTAACGCTTACAACAGCCTTTCAACCAATCGATTGACATACCACTAAACAGTTGGGATTAGTGTACGTCAAATATCACCCCAACACCCGTATGGGGTTTCAATCCACAAACACTGAATATTATTTGTGCAGTTGGGCGATGTGTAAAATATATCGTCCCAATCCATATTAGTAAAATGGGTGTTCATAAACAAATCGTCTGATTTGTAAATGAATATTTATTTTATTCATATCAACGTTAAAAATTATATTTTTAACGATAAAATATTTTATTCAACATATGAATATTCTATTCAGCTCATTTATACAATAAAAATGATATTTTTATTATTCTAACATATTTTAGAAAATTTTGGCGGCATAACGGCGCGATACTAGAACCGGGATAAGGCCTAGCCTTATACCCTATCTAATAATGGGCTGTGTCATACACATACCAATCTAATCAATTCCATTTCATTTCCCAAACCAAATTCGACCAAACAATCCAATCAACCAAACTAAACAATCACACAAGTCGTCCATGGTCTGTGGACGACGGGGAACAGTTCGTATATGCAGTTATAAAACAAATAACTGTATACAAAATTTTAGTGTGGAGTTCTCACCTTGGGGATCCACTCCTCCATTCCTTATTCGAACAGTTTGGATTTCCTTTTTAATTTCAGTTCGTTTCATCGCACTCTGTTTCACGCGATATACGTTAAAAATCATATTTTTAAACGACGATCCTGATAGATAAAAATCACATTTTTATTTCAAAGTTATATGGATAAAAATCATATTTTTATGTCGCTACAATGTATATAAAAGATTATATTTTTATATATTAAAAATCAAATCTTTATATTATGGAAAACCCAATCTTTGCTATAATAAAAATCTAATCTTTATGTTATAAAAATCTAAACTCTATTAACAAAAATATCTAAGCTTTTCTAAACCAAAAATCATAAACTTATGAATTAAAAACCATATCTTTATGTGAATAAAAACCTTATCTTTATCTAATAAATGAATAAATTACTCACATTGTTTTTCTCGATCAAAGGAGAAGATCCTCGCGGGTGTCGTAGGCTTTAGGGGGTTATTTGCAAATTCAGAAATACATAAAAATTGGGTTTTTCAGTTGAGGGGGGGTCCATGGAGGCGGTGGATGTCTCGAGGGGGCGCAGGCGGTCGCTGAGGTGGTGGGGAAGGTTTGCCAGAGGGGGTGGGGTCCATGGTGGTGGCGGCGGCCAGAATTTGGCTGCGGAGCTCGGGGTTTGGGCGTGGCTTCAATCGGGGATGGAGGAGAGAGGGTGGCGCGCAGGGAGGGGGTCGCGTCGAGGTCGGGCGGCGTGAGGCGCCGACTGTGGGAGGAGGGAGAGGCCAGGCACTGAAGGTAAAAGGGGAGCGGTTTCTTTATTTTGACCGAAGTCTGACTTGTGAAGGGAGAGAGAGAGCAAGGAGATTATATATATAAATATATATTTATTTAATTTTCTCCCCATAAAGTTACTTTTTCATTTGATTTCTGAATCGAACCCAACGACTATCGCCCATAGCTAACTACCCCCATTCCGAACACAATGTGATATGTCCCGCAAGCTGATTCCATCATTACAATCAGTTTCCATTCAAATTAAAATATAAATCATTATATTGAATTTTAAACGTACATTTCAATTTACTAGGGCCACATACGAACTCTAAAAATTCCAAAAAAAATATTTCTAGCTTCTTATTGATGATACGGTCCTAACAAAACTAATTCCGTTAAATATGAAGACTGTTTGAAAAGTGGCCATTTTCTGGTTGATCCAAATTGACTGAAACTGACAAAAGACGTTTTCCTTTGCCACGCCCATATATTAATTCCAAAAATTATGAATTTTGGAATCTAGCAATAACTTGACATTTCGGATCCAACAAAAGTGGTTTTGTCGAAAACGGAGGTCATTTGCAAAATTTCCATTTTTAAGGGCTACACTTTCCATGGCGACTATTCTGAATTTTCAATTGGGCATAACTTTTTACTCCCGCTATGAAATTTTGATTTTTCAGATTCTTTGGAAAGATATTTTCAAATAGATTCAAATATTTTTGGTTTCGCTAAAATCCGGTTAATTTTGAATCATGTACGTTCATTTGAAATTTGAAATCGAATTTTCAAACTACCGCGCCATTTTTAATTCCTTTTATAATTAAAAATAAATATTTATATTCTAACGTCAATTCAAATAAATATATACATTCTAATTCTATTTAAAATAAATTTCTCGTCATTATTATTTAAAATAATTCATTTTAAATATTCAAAATTCATCAAAATTGCCAAAATCAATTTTTTTAAATTGGTTCTGATTTTCTGTGTTGTTGCGATCTCCCCCGCTTAAAATCTTTTCGTCCTCGAAAAGGAACGGAGCTGAAAGTTGTTTTACTAATCAACTCAACTTTCATTATTTTCATTATGGCTTAAGTTCTTCAACTTTTCAGTTTCTAAGAACTTTTCAAATTTTTCAAAATTTTTGCTACCACCCTAAATTTTCGAAAAATTTCGCCATAACCTCCTTGTTACGGGAGCACCGGGAAATTCCCCAAACCGCCACACAGCCTTCTCATCTCAAAAAGAAAAAGAAAAAGCCAAGCGGCTAGCTAATCGACTCAAAAAATCATCCAAACCCAATAAATTAGTAAACATATACCTATTTGTCGGGCATACAATTTTATTCCTCTGCTTAGCTTCCCTGCTATGACCTGTTCAATGTATATTCATGTATATGCATGCAATTTCTATCGATTTTCAATTCAGTTCAACATTTGATCCAATTTGGCTTAATGGTTCCAAATTCTAATTAACCAAAACAATAATCAAACAACACAATCAGCAATCAATTAGTTGATTAACGTTTCAAATTCATAATAACTTTATTTTATGTACTCAAAAAAAAAATTTGATGCCAATTCACAACAATATATTCTAACTATATTTTGGTTCTCACACTAGTCAATTGGAAATATATAGATATCCCACTTTCGGCACTCGAATATAAACACTGATGATGGCGCGCCATCATCGGAATCAGACCCGGGCGACTAGAGTGTGATCTGATATCCATCCGGTATATTTGAGGCTTCAAAACACGTGGATCAGACGTATATTCAAATCTCTATATACTTGATTTCCAAATTAATTTAATATAAATATTCAAATACGAATAATAAAGTTTAAATTTTCAAAACAAAATTCGTTTTCATTTTTATTTTAAAATAACACTCTTTCGACTCATTCTAGGATACTACTGATCTCATCTCTAGCGAGTCATTCTCATTGGATATTACTAAGCCAATTTTTGATGAATTCTTTTGTTTGGTTCTAACGTGCCATGCTCTCGAGATCAGTAAACCAAAGCACTGATACCAAACTATAAGGACCCAAACTTCCCCGTGAAGGAAAGACCAGATTGCTTTGAGAACACGACAAATCAGAACACAAACAGAAGAACATTCATTGTTGTTACAACAATTTACATCAGAGTACAAGAATATACAGAGTATGAACAGATAATATACATTAGAAAATATCAGGGATTAAATTACATTACATAGCAGTGGAAAAATAATACAAAACACAACTGAAAGGAATATACAGATACAGCGCTTTCCGAATATCATTCTAGCCGTAAACCAGGATCCTGTGAATATAAATCTGCAAAACCAAAACTACTAGCTGCCCGTGTGGAAAATAGGGGAACCCAGAGTTTAGGTTAAAACAATAAACTCCAGGTCAGTCATGTGACTGGTGTGAGAACTAAAACAGTTATTTAAAACTTTACTTTAAAATCAGATCTACCAAGGGACCACGCCGTATAACACAAAACGGGTTTCCTCCCAAGAATAGCAGTGCATATAACAAAACAGCGCAATGCTTTTTGGAAAAATGAGGCTATTATAAGACCCAGGTCCCATCACACAATGCAACGCAAGCCGGAGGATAGGGTTTTCCCTTATAATAGCCAAACATGTGTGGTACGTTTAAAGCAAATCATTTGATACTATTATAAGTGCATAGTGTATAAAATAACTGTAACGACCCAGATTTTTAAACGTAAATTTAAAATGCATGTTGATTTCTGGTTTTATAAAGGAAATTTTTTCAAACAATGTCGGAATTCGACGAAACTTGTCCCATTGGGTTCAGAATACCTTTTTACACCAAGATTAGCTTTTTAATCAGTAATCAGACTGTTCATTCATATGATTATTAGTTCATTTTCCGTCAAGGATGTTAACTTTGTCAACAAAACAGCGTTCCAGTTCATATTAATTTCATATATTCGTATATTTGTTCATATGATTACCTTTGTCGAGTTATCTCAAAAATGTTACTTTTCAAATATCTCCTTATTTAATTTTCATATATTCGTTCATATGATTAACCGTTCCCATTCAAAACAGTGAATCCTTCAAGTGCTTGCCAACCGTGACTGGCAAGTTTTAAAGTCCGTGCTCCCCAAGTAATAAAAGTCCGTGCTTCCCAAGTTGTCTTCAATTCCATGAGTCCCAAGGAGTTATAGATCCATGCTTGCCATGATTACTTCCCTTTTAAATACACGAGTTTTCTCCCTTCAGCTATTTCTTTCCTCAAAACCCAAAATACACGATTCACAAAAATAATTCACAACAGCTCAAAAATAAATTTCAAAATTTTCGAAAACTTAAAAGATTCAAATTGCGGGAAATATAAATTTCAATCTCGTTTAAGTTTTGTGGTTCGAACGATGTCTACTGTCACTTGGTTTTGGGGCAAACCGGTTATGGCGAGTCCATTGGGTTTCGAGCCAAACTGTTTCAGGTGGAGGAGTGAGAGGACGAGTCGGCTGTAGCGTCGTGATTAGAGTGAGGCGGGGCAGGCTCCGGTTTTGTTGGGTAGACCGCCGGTGGTAAGTACAGAATGGCGTTGGTCATCTAAAAAGGTGAGTTTGAGTTGAGCGTATTAGTGTAAGTGGATGGAGTTTGGGTTCACAGCTATTTGATGAAGGATTACATGGATTAAGGGATCAAAAAGGGAAGTGCAGTTAAAACATGGGGCAAGGGAAAGGTATTACCTGGGTTGAGAAAGGAGAAGAAGCCATATCATTTAATTGGAGAGGACAGGGTTCAAAGTTTTGGGTGAAGGGGGTGCAGTAAGCGGTTGGGTAAGAAAAAATGGTTGTGGAGTTGTTGATCTATGGAGAAATGGACGGAATTGAGTATTGTTTACTGTGAAGTGGGGATGAGCGGATATGGGTACTGATGGATAGTTAAATGGTAATGTGAACAAGGAGGGATGGAATGGAGCAGGTAGAGGGTGTGGTAGTCACGGCTGAAGGAAGTTGTGGCACATTTGGATTCACGGAAATGGTTATGCAGTATTTGGGCTCGGAAATACAAGGTTGTGGAGATGTGTGAGCACCAAAGATGGACGTCAGTGGAGGGATTGTTTAAATAAACGAAGTAAACTATGGGAGATAAGTGGATGTACGTGCATGGCAAGTGAATTGTGATTGGGGAAAATATTGAAGAAGAGAAGTTTGGGTGTACATGGTTTTGGCTATGGGTTACAGTAGTGTTTAGGTGAAGTAGAAGTGGCGTTGATGCCTTACAGGGAGTGCGAGTTCATTTATCTAGGAAAGGATGGGGACACCGAATGATTCATGGTAGATGAAGTCGTTCAAAATACCACTAGAACAAAGGAAACATTTTCCCCTCTTTTGATCTGCTACAAGGTCCAACAGTGGTTAAGGTAATAACCGACGGTAATAATGATTAGCCTAATAATTAGGAGATAATTAATAACTACTTTAAATTGTTAACAATGTTTAAACCATGTATAACTTATATTTTAAATATTTTGTTCATACATTGTCAGAATCGGACGAAATCGGTCATGTTGAAACCATAACAACGGGACCTACGTTATGGAATGAATTTTGCCGAGGATGGATTTATTGGAGTTTCGTAGAAAAATCAAACACTTGTTTGATTTTAAACGGAAACAAAAGAAGGATCGTCAATTGCAAAACGAGGTGAGTAAACTCACTCACTCTGACTCCTTTATATTTTTATATAATCGAGTTTTAAATTATTTATAGAAATTCTATAATGTGTGATGGTTGTTTGGTTGCATGGTTGATAAAATCGGTTAAATTGGTTGATAGGATTTCATCGTTAATTGATTATTAGTTCTGATATTTCACATTTTAATGTGAATTAATATTATTGATGTTATTAACATCTGTGATGCAGGGAAACAGGTTGGAGGGATCCAACTGGATTCCTCAACATTTATATTATTGTTTGCACTGATTGTGATATTTGATGATATATATAATTGGTGATTGACTATGTTGTGGTTAAATTACACTGGCCTTGATATTTACATATCGTAAATATTTTCGAATATAGAAATGGGAATTTGAGTTTTAAAAAGAAAATTTATTTCCAAAAATAGAAATCTAATTTCAAATAGAGTTGGAAATAGAAACCTGTTCAAATGAATGAATTAGGAGGTTGTTATAATTGAGAATTTAAATTAATTGAATTATTTATCATTGGTTACATTGAAATAGAAATTCAAAATTGAATTATAATAGAAATGTGAAAGTCAGTTTTTAAACCAATAGTGGAAAGGAGATTCAAACTTAACAATTTTAAGGAAATCTTTTACGAGATTTTGAATGATTGAAATAAAAAGAAAGGAGATTATAAATGTTTGAAATTAGTAAGGAGATTTTCTATAAACCATTGTAAATAGAAGTTATATATGAAATTTGGGTTTGATATGGTAAAATCAAATGGATTTGATTATGTAAAAAGAGATATTAAGCACGATTAAAGTGAATAATCATTTAGAGTAGATGTTTTGTAAATGAAAGCTGTTATAAAAGAGATCTGGGTTGGGAATGTGAATTCGAATAGAAATTTGAATAATTAGGGAAATGGAAATGTGTTTCAAAAGGAAATGTTGAATTATATTCCAAAGTTCGGAATATAAATCAATTGAAATAAATTCAAGGGATTCATAATTATACTTTGACTAGGTCGACGTTCGTTATAATGATTTAGTTCAGGAAGGATGTTTGAATTCTATTTAATACAAATCTAAACATCGATTATAACTCTGTTGTTATAATAAAAGTTTTGTAAATCTAAATAGCGATTATAACGCTGTTGTTATAATAAAGGTTTTGTAAATCTAAACAGCGATTTTAACGCTGTTGTGACAATAACTGTTTTGTAAATCTAAATAGCGATCTTAATGCTATGGTTATAATAAGTGTTCCATAATTCTACATAGCGATTGTAACACTGTTTTTAAAAGCAATGTTTTACAAATCAAATATTTGGGAACAACGATTATAACTCTACCGTTAAAAGCAATATTTCTCTATAAAAGGAATGTGTTCTTAGATCGAATCCGAGAGTCGTGTAAGCGACGTTTTGTTTAAAGTTTGAGCTTTAACTATTTCAAAGTTGAGAATGTTGTTCAATTAAGGTGTGAGAGGTAATTATACCCCAACTTGATTGACTTCATGATCGATGGAGGAATGGTTAAGGTTCGATAGTGAAACTTGGTTAGTGATATGGTTAGCTAATAAATGATTAGTGGTTGGAGTTATTATAACGATGTTTTATAACATCACGTTAATTTAAAGAATTTGAAATGTTTTTCCTCAAATAAAATGTGGAATTAAGAAAAGGGAATTTGAATGATAATATAATAAGGGATTTATTTAAAGGGGCCAATGTTGATTGATGATTGATCGATCAAATTCCTACCTGGAAATAAGATCGTTGGTTGCACACCTATTTTTCTTTGATAGTTAAGTCACCAACTATCGAAGGTTTGACCATTTTTCCGTCGTCAATACGGAGAGACCGGGATCAGATTCATTATCTGGAAACCGCTCTGTATGGACGTTAGCATTGCGATCAAATATGATGAAAATAAATTGAAGACGAAGTTATGCAAGGGCTATCCTGTTTACGGGATAGTGCCTTCGGTATGTCCAGTCCCAGGACAACGTTGTAACACCCCGTAATTTTATAACATTAAAATTCACAAATTAAAGTATACTTAATTTTTAGAAAAGAATTAAGTGAAATGGGTTGTGCAGAGAAATATATATATTGATATATATATATATATATAAATTAAAAAGTAAATAAATAAATATGCGAAAAAGTTCAAAACAGCGAATTGGGAGGGGAAATAACCGAACCGACCCATTTTTGAGGTCGACCCGAGCTTTGCTGGGTCGACTAGGGGTTAATCCAGGGTGTTTGGCTGTCAACCCGTGGGCCGATTCGCTCAAATGCAGATTTTGCATTTGATTGGTTCTCATGGTTCAGGGTTAATCTAATGGTCCTAAATAACTTCCTACACCTATAAATAAATCCAAATGCTAACCCTAAACCTAATTAAAATAGAATAGTTACCGTCATACCATCGCCATGGAAATCAATGGAGCCGCCGCCAACTAAGAAAGAAGAAAAGCAAATTCAATTCTAATTCTCTCAACCCTAAAGCAAAGCAAAACTCTCTCTTTTCTTCTCTAAATTGTGAGTATGATGATCTTAACAAGATTATTATTATTTTAATTAGATTGAGTTATGAATGGATTATGAGTAGATGATGTGAATTATCATATATGTTGTTGTAAACCCTTTTCGCTATCATGTATGTTGTAAATCCAATGTTATGTGATGATGATATCTTATATGTTGTAAATCATGCTATGGTGATGTTATGTATGTTGAAAGTTTCTATGCCAAGTTGTGATAAATCAAACATGTTAAAAAGGCCATGATGTTACCATATATGCTAGTTAGTTCATATTAATTAAATCATCATGTTTGGGTTATGTTGATCTATATGACAAGTCACATATGCAAGTCAGATTGATTAGAAAAGTTATGAACATATACCAAGACATCTATTATGACATCTGGAATTATGCTATGACATATGTGATATCCTATGCTAGTTCACACCATCATTATGTTGCCTAAAAACCCCATATGCAAGTTTATGTATAGATTTGGGCTATGATCATATCATATAAATTGAGACATTTAACAAGTTGACACCTTTTGATCCTTAACATGTGTAGTTTATGCAAGTTTCACCGCTATTATGATTAGATTTATTTTAATTGTCTATATGTTGTGATAATTTATCTTTGTGCTAGGTGTTAGACTATACAAGTCTAGCCTATATTATGCGTTGAATAAGCGAACGTATAAACGTGGGGTAGGGGTAATATTAAGGATTTAATATTAAAAAGTTGGGGTGCAATTGATATGATTTTGCATGCCATAAGTGGATGGCCATAATTGAGTCAACTATGGACATCATTAAAAGTTGACTTAATTAATAATTTGAATAGGGAATTATTAAAACTGGGGTAAAAGATTTTAAGTGTTAATCAATGCTTAGGACACGAGGTTGGACTCGTTTGTGACGTAAACCTACCCGGACCCGCCCGGCAAATCCAGTGGTCACAAATGTCAGCCCAATGTGAGAGGTCCTAGGCCTAAACTAAAGCATAACGGTTGTAAAGACACGAGGTTAGACTCTTTTATGGTGTAAGACTGCCCGGACCCGCCCGGCAAATCCAGCTGCCATAAATGCCAGTCTAATGTGAGAGGTCTTTATGAGGTTATGGCCTGAATGAATTAAGAAATACTTAACCAGATAAACATGTAAGGTGGGACATGGGGGTTAAGTAGGTGCCTTGGGTGGCATGAGGAATCTAGGGGGTGCCCTTAGTGGCATGTGAAATACGATTAGTAAGACTTAACCAAACACACATGTAAATGAACATGACTAAGAGGGTTAAGTGGGATATACTAGGGACAAGCTTAGGTGGGTAGCTTGTGGGGGGCCATTTCAACCAGTAACCCAAACGTATCTTTGTGGGCTCGATCCAAGTCGAGGACGGGACACGCATATTGGGCTTGACTATAAGAGGCCAAAACGGGGAGCGGTGGCAACGCAAGTCCAACGGGTTTCATATGCGTGTGTGGAACCGGGCTGGTAGATAAGACATTGTTGCATCGTGTAGGTATAAGCCGTGCATTCTCAAGTTGTATCGGGTTGCCACTTTAGGGGAGTGATACACCCCACTGTGGGGCCAGCACGGGTATCTACGAGTAGGGAGCCAATCGAAAGTGGGTAGTGGGGTACACCTAGTGGAGATAGGGGCAGACGGCACCTATGTAGTCAGCTAGGGGTACGTAAGGCTATTTATAAAGTTTCTGTGTGAAGCAAGTGGGATCAAACAATAGGGTGAATGGTGTGGTGCAGTGTAGTAATGTGCGGTGCAGTTTAGTAATCATTTGTTAGTAATTAGGTGTGCCTTTACCGTTATCTTTAACGTTATCTTAAACGCTATCTTTGTCTTCCTAAGAGTTCATAGACATTTACTTGTCTTCCAGCTTATGCCTTAGTCTAGCTATTTTGATAATAGTATTGTTAGAATTATCATACTCGCCCGACTTTATGTCTGACCCCCTCTATTTCTATCCTTTTCCCCCTCCAGGTCCTCAGGTTGGGCCCAGCTCTAGTGGAGTTTGATTGAATTGCTTCATCTCTCTTTGGAAAGCTTGGACCGTTGAAGTAAAGTCCAACTTGTTATCTTTTTAATGGCTATTTATGTAATGGGATTATGTATTTTGTTTTTATGAAGACGGATATTGTACTTGGTTATGATCTATGGTTTTATGATGTAACAAACATGTTTAATTTCCGCTGCAATAAAATGAAGTTTTAGATTTCCAAGTACTATTTATTATCTGTCTTGTTGTAATTTTTATGTTCTATATTCACTTATAACCTCCATGGAAGTTAATGCATTCCCTTTGTGAGTGACATTAATGGACGTGGGGTGTTACACGTGTTATCAGAGCTTAAGGTTACCAGAACAGATAAAAGTACTTTAGAAAAATAGTTATTTTTGAAAGAAGTGTTTTCAAAAATATGTTTTAATGAGAAATTTAAAGAGAAAAGTTTTTAAGAAAAACATAATCCCCAATAGCCACATATCTTTATCTTTCGAATTCTCCATTCTGAATCTTTCCTTTTTTCGTTTCAGCATGGCTGAAGATCTTAATCTACCTGACGGTGTAACGATACCAGGATGTTATAGGAGGTTATTAGAGGCTAGGGCTGCTGCAGGTCCAGCCAATGTTCCTCCACCACCAGTTGCATCCGTTCCTCCTCCTCCTCCTCGCGTAGATACTTTTGCAAAGACGTGCAAGGAATTCAAGGCTATGGGTGGAAAACCATTTCAAGGGTCAGAAACGTTTGTGGAAGCTAGAGATTGGCTTAAGGAGGTGGAAGAATTGCTAGAAATCTTTGAAGTAGAAGAAGGGAGGAGAGTTCGTTTAGCAGCTTGGTTGATGAAGGGAGAGGCCTCGTTTTGGTGGGAGGTCACTAATGGGGAGCGTCCTGTTGACTCTTGGGCGGATTTCAGACGTAGGTTCGAGGCGAAGTTTCTCTCAAGGGTGGAAGAAAATCTATATATGGAAAGGTTCTTGACATTGAAGCAAGGAAGCTCATCAGTGAAAGAATATTTCAATAAATTTAATCAGTTAGCAAGGTTTGGCTTGGACTTAGTAAACACGCCGGAGAAGAAGGCTCTAAGGTTCGTGAATGGCTTGAATGAACCATTGCAAGGGTTGGCTATGACCCACATCCCTATGGGGGCCACCTTTGAGAAGTTAGTAGAAATGGCGCTCATGCATGAGGAAAAAAGCGCTAAAGCTGATAAGGCACCCGAGAAGAAGGGGGATCAGAAGAAACCACAACAGAAAAACAAGAAGGGTGGAAAAGACAATAACGGCAAGGGAAAGAAGAAGTGCTTTAACTGTGGAACCCCAGGCCATCTCACCATGGATTGCCAAAAGAAAAAGAAGACTGGCTGTTTTCATTGTGGCGATGCGTGACATTTAGTGAAGGACTGCCAAAGAAGGGGTAGAGGGCAGGAGCTACCTCGGGAGGACAGGTGCAGGCTCTTATGGCACCAGGCAGGCTAGGGGACAAGTTCAGGCTCTCGCGGTCCCACCGCTGCAAGAACGAGGTAGAACCATTTCTGTTGAAAGCATAGTTTTTCTGTTTGATCATCCTGTCCGTACCTTATTCGATTCGGGTGCATCACATTCGTTTATCTCTACATCATTAGTTGAATCACTGCACTTAAACACCAGTTTAGTAGAGGATCCCTTAGTTGTTTCGAATCCAATAGGGGGCTCAGCTTATTTGTCCATGATGTGTTTGGATTTGAAAATTTCCATACTTAGCGTTGAATTTAGATGTGATGCTTATGTGTTGGGCTTCACGGGCTATGGGCTAATTTTAGGAATGGATTGGTTATCCAGAAATGGGGCCGTTCTTGATTGTGAAAGGAGAATAGTTAGGCTCGTGACTCGCCTTGGCAACACTCTCGAAATCTTTTATAATCCCATAAATTTCGTTATGCTAAGTTATTTAGAATCGCTTGACGCGTCTGAGGAAAATTTACGATCTGTTAGAGTGGTCCGAGAGTATTCGGATGTGTTTGAGGAGGTGAAGGGCTTACCTCCGAAGCGGGAGATAGATTTTTGAATATATCTTGTGGATAATGCGAAACCAGTATCTTTGCCAGTACGCCACATGGCTCCTCGTGAAATGAGGGAACTCGATAAGCAAGTGAAGGAGTTACTTGAGAAGGGGTTCATAAGACGAAGTATATCGGAGTGGGGGTGATCCAGTAGTATTTGCCACGAAGGCGGATGGGTCCCTTGGACTTTGTGTGGACTATAGAGAACTTAATAAACTTACTAAGAAGAACAGACACCCACTGCCGAGGATTAACTATCTCTTCGATCAGTTAGTTGGCGCCTCAGTGTTTTCGTAGTTGGACTTAGCCACTGGTTTCCATCTGTTGAGAGTGACTGAGGATAGCATAGACAAGACTGCCTTTAGGACTCCAGACGGTTTCTATGAATGGCTAGTGATGCCCTTCGGTTTGACAAACGTCCCCGCATACTTTGTTGATCTGATGAGTAGGGTGTTTAGGGAGTACCTTAACAAATTCATGGAAGTCTTTGTAGATGACATCTTGATCTTTTCTAAGGATGAAGAAGAGCATGCCCTACATCTTAGGGAAGTGTTGGAGACCCTACGAGCGCATAGCCTTAAGGCTAAATTTTCTAAATGTCACTTCTGGAGGAAGGAAGTACGGTTCTTGGGGCATGTGGTTTCCAAAGAAGGGATACCCGTGTATCCCGCGAAGGTGGTGGCCATCCAAGATTGGAAGGTCCCTAAAAATGCTACCGAAGTGAGAAGTTTCTTGGGGTTGGCTGGCTACTATAGGAAGTTTATCAAAGACTTCGCAAAGATATCAGCTCCACTGACACGCTTGACGAAGAAGAACCTAGTTTTCACATGGGACGTAGATTGTGATGATGCGTTCCAACGTTTGAAGAGAGCTTTGACTTCAGCCCCAGTCTTAGTATTGCCAGACGGGAGTAAGTCGTTTACCGTTTATACTGATGCTTGTGGGACAGGACTAGGCGCAGTCTTAATGCAAGGGGGTAGGGTAATAGCCTATGGTGGAAGGCAGTTGAGAGAGCATGAGAAAAATTATCCTACACATGACCTAGAATTGGTCGCTATTGTTTTCGCGCTTAAGTCTTGGCGTCATTATCTTCTTGGCGAGAAATTCGAATTATTCACTGACCACAAGTCTTTAAAATACCTATTCTCTCAAAAGGACTTGAACTTAAGGCAACAAAGGTGGATGGAGTTCTTAGCATCCTACGACTTCGAAATAGCCTATACCCCTGGCAAGGGTAACGTGGTGGCAGATGCCTTAAGTAGAAAAAGATTATCCTTAAGTCCTTTGTTTGTTGAGCGGCGAAGTTTAGAATTCATTTCGATGTTTGACTTTAGACCTTCTGTTGACTTCGTACCCGGTTTGCTAGCATCCTTGGAGGTCAGACCTACGCTTTTGGGACGGATTGGCGAGGCATAGCGAAACGACCCGCAGTTGCTTGAGTTAGTAGAAAAACTCAAAGGAGGGGAGTCATCAAGCCATCTCCGTAGGTATACCCTAGACGATAAGGGTTGGTTACGTAGGGACGGTAGACTTTGTGTACCAAAAGACGATGACCTAAGGAAGACTATTCTTGACGAAGCACATCATTCGAAGATGACCATTCATCCCGGCGGGGACAAGATGTACAAAGAAATGAAGAGAGTTTACTTTTGGGCCGGCATGAAGAAAGATGTGGCCGAGTATGTCGCTAGATGCTTGGTATGCCAACAAGTAAAAGCGGAGCAAAAGAAACCCGGTGGGTTGCTTCACCCATTGGAGGTTCCACTATGGAAGTGGGAAAGTGTCTCGATGGATTTTGTGGATGGGTTACCGCGATCAAGGGTAATACGGGAATTTGGGTTGTAGTAGATAGACTTACTAAAAGCGCCAATTTCATTCCCGTAAAGAGTAAGAGGACTGCTCCATGGTTAGCCTCCGTATACGTTCGAGAAATAGTTCGTTTGCACGGTGTTCCTTCTAGCATAGTGAGCGACCACGATCCTATTTTCACTAGCGAATTTTGGAGAAGCTTACAAGCAGCGGTAGGGACTCGGTTATGTTTGGGCACCGCATATCATCCTCAGATGGACGGCCAAACCAAGAGGGTGAATCGCATTCTAGAGGATCTGTTGAGGCTATGTATCCTAGACTTTGGGGGTACGTGGGAAGAGCATCTTCCATTGGTGGAGTTCGCATAAAATAACAGCTTTCAGTCTAGCATTGGTATGGCACCATTCGAAGCTCTTTATGGACGACCTTGTCGTTCACCTACATGTTGGTGGGAATCTATGGATAAGATCTTACTTGGGCCCGATATGATTAGGGAGACTTTGGAGAAGATCGACTTGATTCGAAGGAGGATGGAAGCAGCGCAAGATAGGCAGAAATCTTATGCGGATAAGAGGAGGACAGATCTCGAGTTTGAAGTTGGGGACATGGTCTTTGTCAAAGTGTCTCCATTACGGAACGTTGTTCGCTTTGGGTCCGTTGGGAAATTATCACCAAGGTTTGTAGGGCCGTTTCCTATTAAGGAGAGGATTGGACAGATGGCATATAGAGTGGAGTTGCCCGAGAGACTTAGTGGTGTACACGACGTATTCCATGTGTCACTTTGAGGAAGTGCTTGCACGAGACCGCGGAAGTGGTAGAGCCGAGCTTTCTTAGAGAGGTGGAGATAGAGCGTGATGCGACAATTCGACGAGCTCCTACGCGCATTCTTGGGTCGGAGATCAAGAGGTTGAGGAATCGAGAGGTCAGACTAGTCAAAGTGCAATGGGGAGATGATGAGAGCAACGCTACTTGGGAGACAGAAGAGAAGATGCGTTCACGATACCCTTTTCTTTTTGAGGGTATGTCTTTTAATTTCTCCTTTATCGCTTAGCTTGTACTTATCTTATCTTTAGTATATCCTCTCGCTAGTATCTTTGACCTTTAGTTAGGATAATCCTATGGTTGAAACATGTGTTTGAGACATGTAATGTATGGTGGATGCAAAGTGGATGCAAGTGTTTGCTAGTGGTTGCTCGTGGATGCATATACACACACTATTAGGCACCAGATCGGCTCAGTCACTTCATATTGCATATTGCATATATATGGATGTATTTAGTAAAATGGATGTATAATGGTTGTATTATCATATAGTTGCTGCATTCGGGTGGATGGTTGTGCACGCATATAGAATTAATATGTATCATTAGGAATCTTTTGCATACATATTGGACGCATGGCACTATCATGAATTGCACTAAGGAGGTCGACCGAATCAGTAGACCGCGTAATTTTGCATTAGATATGGACATATACACACACTGTGCATATAAACATTAAAGCATTAGAAGTCTTTTTAAGGACAACGGATGCTGGTGTTTGATGGTTGAGTATATGGACGATTAGATGGTAGGATATACATTCTTCTTGACTTGGAGATTTCGGGGACGAAATCCTTTAAGGAGGGGAGAATGTAACACCCCGTAATTTTATAACATTAAAATTCACAAATTAAAGTATACTTAATTTTTAGAAAAGAATTAAGTGAAATGGGTTGCGTAGAGAAATATATATATTGATATATATATATATATATATAAATTAAAAATTAATTAAATAAATATGCGAAAAAGTTCAAAACAGCGAATTGGGAGGGGAAATAACCGAACCGGCCCATTTTTGAGGTCGACCCGAGCCTCGCTGGGTCGACTAGGGGTTAATCCAGGGTGTTTGGCTGTCAACCCGTGGGCCGATTTGCTCAAATGCAGATTTTGCATTTGATTGGTTCTCATGGTTCAGGGTTAATCTAATGGTCCTAAATAACTTCCTACACCTATAAATACATCCTAATGCTAACCCTAAACCTAATTAAAATAGAATAGTTACCGTCATACCGTCGCCATGGAAATCAATGGAGCCACCGCCAACTAAGAAAGAAGAAAAGCAAATTCAATTCTAATTCTCTCAACCCTAAAGCAAAGCAAAACTCTCTCTTTTCTTCTCTAAATTGTGAGTATGATGATCTTAACAATATTATTTTTATTTTAATTAGATTGAGTTATGAATGGATTATGAGTAGATGATGTGAATTATCATATATGTTGTTGTAAACCCTTTTTGCTATCATGTATGTTGTAAATCCAATGTTATGTGATGATGATATCTTATATGTTGTAAATCATGCTATGGTGATGTTATGTATGTTGAAAGTTTCTATGCCAAGTTGTGATAAATCATACATGTTAAAAAGGCCATGATGTTACCATCTATGCTAGTTAGTTCATATTAATTAAATCATCATGTTTGGGTTATGTTGATCTATATGACAAGTCACATATGCAAGTTAGATTGTTTAGAAAAGTTATGAACATATACCAAGACATCTATTATGACATCTAGAATTATGCTATGACATATGTGATATCCTATGCTAGTTCACACCATCATTATGTTGCCTAAAAACCCCATATGCAAGTTTATGTATAGATTTGGGCTATGATCATATAATATAAATTGAGACATTTAACAAGTTGGCACCTTTTGATCCTTAACATGTGTAGTTTATGCAAGTTTCACCGCTATTATGATTAGATTTATTTTAATTGTCTAAATGTTGTGATAATTTATCTTTGTGCTAGGTGTTAGACTATACAAGTCTAGCCTATATTATGCGTTGAATAAGCGAACGTATAAACGTGGGGTAGGGGTAGTATTAAGGATTTAATATTAAAAAGTTGGGGTGCAATTGATATGATTTTGCATGCCATATGTGGATGGCCATAATTGAGTCAATTATGGACATCATTAAAAGTTGACTTAATAAATAATTTGAATAGGGAATTATTAAAACTGGGGTAAAAGATTTTAAGTGTTAATCAATGCTTAGGACACGAGGTTGGACTCGTTTGTGACGTAAACCTGCCCGGACCCGCCCGGCAAATCCAGTGATCACAAATGTCAGCCTAATGTGAGAGGTCCAAGGCCTAAACTAAAGCATAACGGTTGTAAAGACACGAGGTTAGACTCTTTTATGGTGTAAGACTGCCCGGACCCGCCCGGCAAATCCAGCTGCCATAAATGCCAGTCTAATGTGAGAGGTCTTTATGAGGTTATGGCCTGAATGAATTAAGATATACTTAACCAGATAAACATGTAAGGTGGGACATGGGGGTTAAGTAGATGCCTTGGGTGGCATGAGGAATCTAGGGGGTGCTCTTAGTGGCATGTGAAATACGATTAGTAAGACTTAACCAAACACACATGTAAATGAATATGACTAAGAGGGTTAAGTGGGATATACTAGTGACAAGCTTAGGTGGGTAGCTTGTGGGGGCCCATTTCAACCAGTAACCCAAACGTATCTTTGTGGGCTCGACCCAAGTCGAGGACGGGACACGCATACTGGGCTTGACTATAAGAGGCCAAAACGGGGAGCTTTGGCAACGCAAGTCCAACGGGTTGCATATGCGTGTGTGGGCCCGGGCTGGTAGATAAGACGTTGTTGCATCGTGTAGGTATAAGCCGTGCATTCTCAAGTTGTATCGGGTTGCCACTTTAGGGGAGTGATACACCCCACTATGGGGCCAGCACGGGTATCTACGAGTAGGGAGCCAATCGAAAGTGGGTAATGGGGTACACCTAGTGGAAATAGGGGCAGACGGCACCTATGTAGTCAGCTAGGGGTACGTAAGGCTATTTATAAAGTTTCTGTGTGAAGCAAGTGGGATCAAACAATAGGGTGAATGGTGTGGTGCAGTGTAGTAATGTGCGGTGCAGTGTAGTAATCATTCTTTAGTAATTAGGTGTGCCTTTACCGTTATCTTTAACGTTATCTTAAACGCTATCTTTATCTTCCTAAGAGTTCATAGACATTTACTTGTCTTCCAGCTTATGCCTTAGTCTAGTTATTTTGATAATAGTATTGTTAGAATTATCATACTCGCCAGACTTTATGTCTGACCCCCTCTATTTCTATCCTTTTTCCCCCTCCAGGTCCTCAGGTTGGGCCCAGCTCTAGTGGAGTTTGATTGAATTGCTTCATCTCTCTTTGGAAAGCTTGGACCATTGAAGTAAAGTCCAGCTTGTTATCTTTTTAATGGCTATTTATGTAATGGGATTATGTATTTTGTTTTTATGAAGATGGATATTGTACTTGGTTATGATCTATGGTTTTATGATGTAACAAACATGTTTAATTTCCGCTGCAATAAAATGAAGTTTTAGATTTCCAAGTACTATTTATTATCTGTCTTGTTGTAATTTTTCTGTTCTATATTCACTTATAACCTCCATGGAAGTTAATGCATTCCCTTTGTGAGTGACATTAATGGACGTGGGGTGTTACACGTAAATGGACGAATGTCTGACAGAGTATATCTAACGGATCGCGTAAGTTGATCTCTTCAAACGAACTTATGTTTGGTGGCGGAGTAATTCGTTTCTCTTAGCTTTATACCTGTGGTATTTTTGGGAAATCAATTTGTGATTTGGCGGGTATGACGATGTGGCGTTCAAAGTGAATGATGGCCAGATGTTCTGGAAGATTAATTCAAACCTCAAGCCTCACAACCGGGAATTGACAAAAATCGGGCAGGCAGCATGGCTATGTGAGTCGCACCCATTAGGATGTATAATCACCTATCTAGAGAAATTTCATTTGCTTCTTTAAATCTATCGATGCTGTCCCTTTCGGGAAACGGTTGCTGATCCCAACCGTTGGTGATATACATTCAATACACTCAAGCGAAATGAGTGGTCGGTCAGTGAGGGCCAGGTTGCAAGACGTTCTAGTTGAACCCAGTGTATTCGTCTCTAGAGATACACTATCAGAAGGTGGTCCCATACCTTGTTATGTTGGAAATCCAATCTCCAATAAGCGCCCTGCGGTTTTCGAATTTATATTATATATGGAGCATGAGATGCAAGTGTTCCGCTAGATTCTATTTATTTGATGTAGACATTATGATAATATCACCAGATTTTGATATCAAAATATTTTGGTTGTCGTAAGGTAAAAACCATCTGTGTTTATGTGTGGATCGGTCTTACGATTATCATTTTCTTTCGAATGAAATTTGAAAGTTAAACAAATGGTTGGAGTTTACTCACACCAGTCCCATGACTGACCCAGAGTTTGTTTTGTTTGTTTTCCCTAAACTCTTGGGTGCCCAAATTTGTACGCGCAGTCAAGTAGTCGGGATTTTACAGATTCGCATGGGGGAGGTTGAAGCAGGAGGCTTCACCAGTTAGCTATAGACTGTCATATTTTCCGTTGTGTACTATGTTGTATTTGGAAACAAGTGTCTATAACTGTTCCAGGGATAACCGTTGTGCTCTGATAATGGTATGTATATAAAGTTACTGATTTGTATTTCAAAAGTTTATGTTATCTAATATATTTTATTCGTTCCGCTGTGAGTTTGTGATCTTTGTTTTCTTCTATTCTAATATTTCTTTCTTTCTATTTCTCATCCTCTAACTTCTTTCTAATAATGATTCTTATTTCTGTGTCATTTGGGTTGGACGTGTGCTGTTATTAGTCGACCCAAAAGGTATGGAAATTCGGGCCATTACAACAACTTCAAATATAAATGTATCAATCCTAGGCGGCATGGGTACCATATATCATGTTGCCAAAACTAGGCTCTACAATCAAAACCGCAAAGTCACGTATTGGAAGTTGGATTTCCGTCTGTGAACTAAGGCAAGGGATCATCCTTACCGCTTCGAGACAATCTAGCCCATGTCTCAGGATCAGAACGCATCGACCCTTAGGAGCCACAAGGCCGGTCCACATGGAGTGGATTAAAATGCCTGAACACTGCGTTCTCATGCCCTATGGGGCATAAATATGGTCTGTATAAAAACCATCCATCAGCTCCGCAGAGACCGAAATAACCAAGGCGCCTCGCTATCCATCATCCACATAAGTAAAACGCCAGGGCTTGTAAAACGCTGACACCACTCCTAGCTAGAAGGAAACGCATGCTCTCCCCGGATCCTTCTCCCATTTCTGGTTCATGCCTGGGTGTGAGGCTCGCAAATCAACTCTATGCACAAAGCTAGCAGTATTAAAGCCATGCTTTGATCATCTACCACATGACTCTGCTTTTCAACAGAAGCCTTGATCATTTGCCACTTAGGCATGCCACACAGGCAATTTACGCCATGCGACTGATGTTTATCGATATACAACCTCCGATCCCGTACGTCTCAGAGAAGGGTGAAGTAAGTGAATAAATTCCCCTTCACCAGGCAGATGTATAATTAATAGAAATCAATCAACACAGAATAAAATCCAATGTCAGATACACAATCCATTTACAAGTTCATTCTGGGTCTGAACGAAATCAGAGGCACCTTATTCCTCATCCCGTATGTCTAATACAGGAGAGAGGTCCTTGCATATCCGGTCGATCTCCAAGTACGGCTGAACGATCACCACTTATTACCTTGTCTTGGGTGTACAGCCCGATCAAGACATCAGTAATCATCCAAACGATGTGAAGACCTCCGGTCTTCAACCACCGTCTTCATCCTCGACATATCGTCGAATCAGTTATTCAAAATGGGACAAACCCGGTCTTTCTGAATAACTCACGTATATAATAAACAAGTGTTATAAAAACACAGCATACGCCTTATTCCAATCCAGAATATTCCTTTATTCAAATATTCTTATACTTTGGGAAAGGTTCCCAATAATTTTATCAAAGATAAATTCTTTAAATTTATTTTTTAATCTTCCTTTGAATATCAATTCAAACCAAATTATGGTTTATCTAAACTAGCCGGGATTAGCGAGCCTTACCGAAGTAATCATTTGTTTTAATTTCCCAATCCCAACCTATTCATCCCATGAAGCAAAACTAGTAATACTTCTTATCTAACACCACAGTGTTATCGATAAAATTAATTACCATTTCACGTTCAAATCTAATAAAAGATTTAACTATCGCTTGGAGCAAAACTGGTGATACTCCATTCTCGATCATTTCTTGAATTTGATTATTTTAGTTATCAAATTCACCTTTCAATCTATTTAAAGATTCATTAAAACTCTAATTCAGTTTTAATTTCCAAAAATCATTATTTAATGATTATTCAAATCCAGGAAATAAGTCCTGTCTTTAACTGGGTTAAAGAACTAATGTCATTTAAAACACAGCTCACGATAAACCCAAAATAACATTCCATTAATTATTGAATCTTCATGGAAAACAGATCAATATATAATCGATATAAACTTCCATATCCGACTAATAATATAATGGAATAACGGCAAAGCCTTTTAAATTCCATATATATTAGCAGTTTTCCTCCGGAGAAATTCACTTCGATTATTACTGAATCGAATTCCATTCCATTCCAATTTATTTTATTAAATTGGAAAACTTTACTTTGGAAAATCTCCTTTAAATCTTAACAAAAGATTTATAAATTCCAAATCACATTTCACTGTAAATCGGGTTAAAGAACGAATGTCGTTACAAACATAGCTCACGATAAACCCAATTCACATTCCAATTTATTCCAATTATTAAATATAATTGGAAACTCTAACAATCTTGATTAAAAGATTTATTCTATTCACATGGGGTTCAAGAACAGTGTTACTGAAGACACCGTTCACGACAAACCCAAAATCCCATTTGATATTAAATACAAGGCTCTAAATAGAAAATATATCGGCTTATATTCAATATCAAATTCTACAACCAACAAATATTGTGTTGGAAATAACGTTATCAATATATCTTTCAAATTTCCATAATAATATTTGTATAATCACGAAATCCAACATCGAAATATTTCGAAGACAATTTCGATTCAAATCCATTCCAATTTACATATTGGAAATCCTGGTTATTTTTAAAACCGTCTTTAACCCAATTCATTTATTTTTAAAATATTGGATTATGATTCTAGTTCATAATTAGTTCATTTTGATAAAAACAAAATCTATTTTTATCTTTTCAAATATGGAATTTTACATCCCAATTCTTTCCAAATCATTTCTTATGATTTTACACTAGTTATCGACATTTTTAATAATTTTATCAAGGCCCGTACAGTCGATTTCCATAAACGGCCATCGAACTGCACTTATAGCGACCTTTTCCAAATTTGATTTGGACATAATTCCAAATTCAACTGTTATATTACTAATTTCTTGTATTCGTTAGAATGCTCTTCTCGATATGAACCCAACGGTTCCAGTTTCAGGAGAATCCGATGGTCCGATCTTCCGTAATGTCCATTCGAAGTTAATGGTCGAAATTCGCGAACTGCCGCTGCGTGGCGCGTTCTATTCAGGCCATTTTATTATATATATAATATATATAATATATTTCACTAATTTCCATTTAAAACGTATTTTATAAATCGTTTTAAATTCGTTTTCAAAACAATTTCAACTTCATATTCAATTTTGAATCAAAATTGAATATTCCATATCATAAATATATAAATGATAATATTTTCAAAACATCAGATTTTGAAATCAATTCCTTTTCAATATTCATTATAAAAATGAATAAAATCGATATAAATATCGTTCACGTCAAAATGGTGTTAAACTAATCCACACAGCTTTATATATTTAAATAAATTCGTGTCCATCCCAAATCGGACATCAAAATCAAATTTTGATCTTTTACTGAATATTATTTTAAAATATTCGTTATTTTAGAATATTCGTCATCTTAAATTATTCATTCTTTCTGAACGAGAATCAGACACAGTCAATTACCATATAATGTGATTTATATGGATTTCATACACACATGTATACAACAATAATCAAACACAGTCTACCATCATCCAGAGTGTATTCTATACTGCATAAGCATTAAATATGAATTTTTAACGCTTACAACAGCCTGTCAACCAATCGATTGACATACCACTAAACAGTTGGGATTAGTGTATGCTAAATATCACCTCAACACCTGTGTGGGGTTTCAATCCACAAACACTGAATATTATTTGGCAGTTGGGCGATGTGTAAAATATATCGTCCCAATCCATATCAGTAAAATGGGTGTTCATAAACAAATCGTCTGATTTGTAAATGAACATTTATTTTATTCATATCAACGTTAAAAATTATATTTTTAACGAAAAAATATTTTATTCAACATATGAATATTCTATTCCGTTCATTTATACAATAAAAATGATATTTTTATTGTTCTAACATATTTTAGAAAATTTTGGCGGCATAACGGCGCGATACTAGAACTGGGATAAGGCCTAGCCTTATCCCCAGTCTAATAATGGCCTGCACCATACACATACCAATCTAATCAATTCCATTTCATTTCCTAAACCAAATTCAACCAAACAATCCAATCAACCAAACTAAACAATCACACAAGTCGTCCATGGTCTGTGGACGATGGGGAACAGTTCATATATGCAGTTATGAAACAAATAACTGTATAAGAAATTTTAGTGAGGACTTCTCACCTTGGGGATCCAACGGTTTGGATTTCCTTTTTTATTTCAGTCCGTTTCATCGCACTTTGTTTCATGCGATATATGTTAAAAATCACATTTTTAAACGACGATCCTGATAGATAAAAATCACATTTTTATTTCAAAGTTCTATGGATAAAAATCATATTTTTATGTCGCTACAACGTATATAAAAGATTATATTTTTATATATTAAAAATCAAATCTTTATATTATGGAAAATCAAATCTTTGCTATAATAAAAATCTAATCTTTATGTTATAAAAATCTAAACTCTATTAACAACAAAATTTTAGCTTTTCTAAACCAGAAATCCTAACTTTATGAATTAAAAATCATATCTTTATGTGAATAAAAACCTAATCTTTATCTAAGAAATAAATAAATTACTCATATTGTTTTTCTCGATCGAAGGATGAGATCCTCGCGGGTGTTGTGGGCTTCAGGGGTTTATTTACAAATTCAGAAATACATAAAAATTGGGTTTTTTAGTTCGGGGGGGTCCATGGTGCCGGTGGATGGCCTGAGGAGGGCACAGATACTACGTGTAATGACCGTCTCTTTCTTGCCATTTAAGTCGGTAATAAAACCAACTCAAACCTTTTGAAACAGCAGGACAAAATAACTATGTGGTTCAATAAAATCAAATCATAGATCACAGATACAAAATAGCATAATAACTCTGTAACGACCCAGGTTTTCGTACCCTTTGAGTCGTCTAATAACACCACACGTCCAACTCAAAAGACACAGAAATACGAATCATTAGTAGAAAGAAGTTAGAAGATGAGGGATAGAAAGAAAGAAATTTTAGAATAGAAGAAAAAGAAGAACACATCAGACTCTCACAGCGGAACGAATAAATATAATACATCAAATCTCTTTATAAAAGAAACTTTATGTATACATACCAATCATCAGAATACATCATATATCAGACACAGCGGAAAATAACTTTGAATAACTAACGGTGAAGCCTCCTGCTTCTAGTTCCTGGAAAAAAACTCCAAGCGAAACCTAGCCTGTAAATATACTCGGTCTGACCCGAGCACATTTGAAGCAAAGCAAAATTCACCGGGTCAGTCTGGAATACTTTCAGTGATAAATTCAAAGTACAAACAACTTGTTTAACTTTGGAAATCCTTTTGAAATAAAAGGATAATAGTAAGACCAGTACACACATAAACACGGACGGTTTTTACCTTACTATGACCCAAACCAATTTTGAAATCAATATCTTTTCTAATATTATCATAGTGTCTATCAAACCACAATTAAATAACAAATTAGCAGAACGCTTGCATCTCACACTCTACATATATAGTATACAATCAAAAAAACCGCAGGCGCTTATTGGAAATTGGATTCCGACTATGACAAGGTATGGGACCACCTGCCGATAGTGTATCTCTAGAGGCGAATACACTGGGTTCAACAAGACTTCTTGCAACCCGGCCCACACATGACCGACCAATCATTTCGCTTGAGTGTATCGAATGTATATCACCAACGGTTGGGCTTAAACCATCGTTTCCCGAAAAGGTACATCATCGATAGACTAGAGAAGCAAAAGGAATTTCTCTAGACAGGTGATTATACACCCGAATGGGAGCGATCCACATAGCCATGTTGCCTGCCCGATTTTTGTCATTTCCCGGTTGATGAGGCTAGAGGCTACGTTTTATCTTCACATCAGATCCTCTTCGTATGCCACATTGTCAGATCAATCGAAATCACTAATTGACGTCTTCAACAATGCATTACGTGTTGGGTAAAGAAGTTTCCTTCTCCGCTTCCACTCTTGGTATGGTTGAAGAAATCAATATCCATGACCGTCTGGAAATACTTTGTCAGACACTCGTCCATACAAGTCATCCAGGAACAGGATGAGCTGAAGGTACTCTTCTACTGCATCCTATATAGGAATCACCCTAAGGATCAATAGCGAGAAGTCCTTGTAACCCGTAGATTTCAACCATGATAGAACCCCAGTATATCTCTGCGTCGACTCAGAGATTGTGAGTGGTTCTTCCATTTATGAAGATATACAGTCTTCAATGCTCCATCATCATCGCTTGCACGTTAGTCGCAGTCGCACAGTTGATTCGAAGTGGTTTTGGGTCTAGTTCCCATCCCGGTCTCTTCGAAAACAACTCGTAAAAAGGTAGATATAACATTTCATTTGATAGTCGGTTGTTTAACTATCAAATCTTAACAGTGATGTTAAGTACATTGGCAGCTCAGGTCATTTATTTCAAAATGCTTTATTAAACTATTTCATTGATTTTTATAAACGATTTCATAAGTCTTATCTCGACAAAACTCTTGTGGTTTGTTACTTTGAAAATATTTATCAATACTCATATTCGAATAACATATTTATCAAACTTGATTTTTTTTCCTTTGTTTGGAAATATTCTTTTATATTCCATAAAACATCTTTATTCCTCCTTATCCTGAAAACATCATTTTAAATTATCAAACCATTTTCTATATTTCTTATTTTTGCAAATATCACTATAGTTTTTAAACCACTTTCATTTCCTCTAACCATTTGCAACCCAATATCATCTTTTGATAATAGTGAAGTCGTCCAAGTTGGGGTATTTTAATTTCCTCTCAGACCTTGACCGACGACGTTCTTATCGCGAGATAATAAAAGTTTGAAACTCAACACCTTATATTCCATTTCCATTTCCACATATCATGGTTTGATAAACCATTTCTTTTTATTTGAAAACCCACTTTATGTAACGACCCGTATTCTACGCACCATAGGACCGTAGAATATTTGTTTCCTTCACATACGAAGTCGTATGGTCATGTAACTTTGGGAGACGACTATTGGGGTCATTTCCCATGTTCATGATTTTTCCCGATTTTTAAATGACCATTTTACCCCTAGTTGGTAATGTTTTGGCCATAACTTTTGACTGGAAATGAATTTTGACCTCAAACCACTTCCATTGGCTCCGGATGATGGTTTCTCTTTCCGTAGAGTGGTCACATTAGCCAAACGGACTCACCGTTTGGGAGATATGGATGAAACAAGTTTCAGATGGTGAAAAACAGCTTAATTGGGCTTAACCGGGTGATTAGCAGCTAGGCCCAGAGGGAAATTTCGGGTTTAGAGGCATAGGAGGGCTGATTAGGGTTAGGGAATCACTTTCATTTCAGTTTTGAGCCGCCACAAACCTTCTTGAGACCTTAGTAATGGCTTCTATCCTCTAAAACCACTCCAAAACACATTTTTAGTAAAGATTAAGCCTAAACTACATCAAAACAAGGCCAAATAGCATCAGAGCAAGGTTGGAGCTGCTGCTATACATAGGAATTCGACCCAAACAGAGAGTATTTCAGATTGGTACTTTATTTTGTGGCAAAGGTGAGTGATTAGCATCATTTTGACACTAATTACAATTGATTAAGGGTAATTAGTGAAGATTAGCGAATTTATACACTAATAAATTCTGGAAAAATGTTTAGAAATTCTTAAATAATATTTTATGCCTCTGTTAGAAATTTGGTTCGATTTGATTAAGTTTCATTAACCCTATGATTAGTTTTATTTAATCATGCTTAAGGGAAAAATGGGATTTTGGGTACATTTGATCCATTTTGATATGTAAATTCATTGTTTTGGTGTTTGTGGTTAGTTTGCTATGATGCTATGACTGTTTGGGATGATTTGTGATTGATTAATATAGTTAGATTTGTCGAAAACGTCGTCGAATGACGTAAACAAATTGCTGGAAAAAGTTGCAGAAAGTTGTGTAGGGTTTCGGATCGGATCGGATATAGGCTCGGATCGGATAGGAGACCTGGGCAAGGAACCCGACCCGAACTGGAATCTAGCACAAATGAGGCTAGGCAAAAAGGAAGGCCATGTTAGTTAAGCTGGGGATCGGATAGACTTGGATACGAAGGGCTCGGATCGGAACTTAACACTTGGGAGAACTGGCAAGAGGGAAGGCCACGCGGATCAGATGGCAAAGTAAGGATCGGATCGAAGCACGTGGAGAACGAGGGAGCGGATCGGAGCGGAAGCATGAACTGGAAGGGAGATGGCACCCAACCCGACCCGGAGGAGGACACCCGACCCGACCCGAAATAGAATACCCGACCCGAACCGATGCGACACTGTGGACCCGAACCGAACCGCCACAGGAGAAGACTACGAACCGACCCGAACCGATGGCTAGGAGGAGAACCCGACCCGACCCAGTATTGACCAATAACCCGAGATGCAAAGGTAGTCCAATATGGGAAGTTAGAGCTCAGGATCTAGTTGGGAACCGATGAGTTCACTTCATGATTGGGCTTTGCTGCGGGACGTGTGCCAAGGGGCGGTCGATGTTTATAACTTTGGATCACTATGTATGGGAAGTACGTGAACGGATTCAGGGCTGCAATGGCCTAGGTACGACTAAAGGGCTATAAACCAATGAAGTGGGGTCATTTGTAAAGATTTGGTCATGACTCCATGTGGTAAGCTTGGTAGTAGCAGTAGTTGTACAAGTTGAACTCCATCACTACTTCAATGGGTCTAGTGATTGACAGTGGTGGACATCGTATGCTTTACGCACTCAGTGAGAGATGTGAGGATGGTTGCTATGGTTGATTTGTTTGCTATCATTATGACATGCACACCCCACCCCCGTATTTTTACACTATTTATTATGGCACCTTAGAGTATTGTACGGTATGTGGTACTAACTCTTTGGTTGCAGGTCCAGGTTCAGGTATGGTTTAGTATACCTGTTATTATTCTGTTTAGATGCTTATCGCTCATACCAGGCTTTATGTCTGACCCAGAGTTTTATGTTTCCTCTTATTACTCTGGGTGCTCACACGAGCAGACTAGAGATAGGTTAGCTGGTGATGCATGGGTAGATGATCCGGAGACGAGCAGGAGGCTTCCACGTAATATATATATAGTATTCTGCCTGTGTTGTTGAAGATCACTGCTTGGGCATTGGTGGTGCATCTTCTACTTTAGCTTTCTTTTGTTTTGAGACAGTAAATTTGAAAAGTTGTAATAAGCTGTATTTGAATTTCCGCTGCTTTGATGTTGATGTTGGATTGGTTATCAGCTTATGCACTGTCTCACCTGTTTTATGTCAAGTATGTTATTATTATTATATTTTACTCCATGCGCTATGAGACATTCTACAGGTTCTTGATTAGTTAATCCTCTTCTTTCCTTTCTTCTGACGACCGTCCCATGCTAGTTGGGCATGTGTTCAGCGCACCTTCGAAGGAAATGCAGGCTGGTGCGGGGCGGGCTGTCACACTTGGTATCAGAGCTCTAGGTTGCGTAGTTAACCTAGGGAAGTTATCAGGCAGAGATAATATACGTATACGAGAGAGCGTATTTGTGATTATTTTGGTTTTTAAAAGCTATATATATATACTATTAGTAGTATAAGGATGAAGTCGTACTGCACTAGCACCACTATGGAGTCGTTAATCGTTTCCTTTTTCAGATTGACGATGAGCCGATATACTATAGGTGCTGGTAGGGAAGCCAATAATGGGAATGCTGCTGACATGAGGACGATGTTTACTGACCTCATGAGAGAGATGCTTAGAGATGTACAGAGGGCAGCTCCCAATGGTGGAAATGGTGGTGGTCCAATAGTGCAAGCGCCAAGAGTCGACTTCGCCAAGCTGAATAAGGACTATACTAGCCTTGGTGGGAAGCAGTTCCACGGAACGGAGTCGGCTACGGATGTTCAAGATTGGTTGGATAGTTGCGAACGTATCTTCGAGGATTTGGGTATCGAGGATGCGATGAAGAGAAAGCTAGCGTCCCATCAGCTGCAAGGGCGGGCAATGAATTGGTGGAATGCTATAAAGGCAGCTACTCCTGAAGATCAGATTACTTGGGAGCAGTTTAAAGCTCGCTTTAGCGAGAAGTTCATTCCAACTGCTCAGAAGTCAGTGCTGTTTAAGAAATTCTTGGAGCTCAAGCAGAATGGAAGAGCTGTCTCGGAGTATATTGCTGAATTTGACACTTTGTCAAAATATGGGTTATCTCTTATTGATACTGCCAAGAAAAAGAATGAGAAATTCATAACTGGTTTGGATCAGTACTTGGGGGAAAAACTTATTAACCACATCGATGAGACGTTTGAATCGATTGTTGGGAAAGCACTGAGATCAGAAAGTCTTTACCCTAAGCCGAAGACTGAGGTTGCATCCGCAGATGAGCCAAAGCCACAAGCAAGTGGTGGAGGCAAGGTTGGTTCCCAGAATAAGAGAAAACAGAATCAGACTAAGGATGGCCAGAAGAAAAAGAATAAGCAAGATGTTGAGTGCTTCAGCTGTAGTAAGAAGGGCCATTATGCTAGTAATTGTCGGGCCAAGCCAGCGGATAGGAAGTGCTTCAACTGTGGCCAAATGGGACATCACAAGGACAAGTGTCCACAGCCCCCTAAAGAAAAGCAAATAGTGAAAGCATATGCTCTCAATGCTATTCCTTCTTCGTCGAATGCCCCAACTGCGGCAGAGAAGGGAAAGAATGTCGTCATTCAAGGTATGCTTTCTATTTATGATGTTCCTGTTAGAGTTTTATTTGATACCGGAGCTTCCAGTTCTTTCATATCTAGTAACCTGGTAGATAGGTTGGGATTGGAGCCCGAGATTGTCGATAGACCTTTAGTAGTGACGAACCCGATTGGTGGTTCGACTAGCCTTAGCATGATTTGTCGTAATGTGGTCTTATCGAGTCATGGATGCATGTTTGTTCATGATTGCTTTGTTTTGGGCTTTAATGGGTTTGGCATTATTTTGGGAGTAGATTGGCTCCAAAGATACGGGGTGGTGGTAGACTGTGAGGGCTTTTTGGTGACAGCTAGAGCGGATGATGGGCGGAGGATAGTGTTTGGTGGTCTACCCAGTGAGGGGGTATTGGCTAGTTTTCTAAACTCCCTCGACATTCCGCATAGTGAGTTGTCAGGTTTGCCCGTAGTTGGCCAGTATCCGGATGTTTTCGAAGAAGTGACCGGGCTTCCACCACACCGAGAGATTGAGTTCCGTATTGATTTGGTAAAAGATGCCGGACCTATAGTGACGCCACTTCGCCGTATGGCACCAAGGGAGCAGCGAGAGCTCGAGGTGCAAGTCAGCGATCTTTTGAAGAAGGGATTTATCAGAAGGAGTGTTTCTGAATGGGGAGCACCAGTTGTGTTTTCTACCAAGGAGGATGGTTCCCTTCGTTTGTGTGTAGACTACCGCGAGTTGAATAAAGTGACGAGGAAGAACAAGTATCCTCTACCGCGGATAGGTGATTTGTTCGATCAGTTGAGTGGCGCGAGAGTATTTTCTCAGTTGGATCTCGCGACAGGTTTTCATCAGCTTAGAGTGAAAGCTGAGAGTATAGCTAAAACGGCATTTCGGACGCCGTCTGGGTTTTATGAGTGGTTGGTCATGCCATTCGGGCTGACCAATGCCCCAACATATTTTGTGGATCTTATGAATAGGGTATTCAGAGATCAGTTGAATAAGTTTGTCCTTGTGTTCGTTGATGATATTTTGGTCTACTCGAGGACAGAGGAAGAACACAAGGAACATTTAAGAATAGTGATGGATGTGTTGAGAAAACACCAATTGAAAGCAAAGTTTTCTAAGTGTCACTTCTGGAAGAGGGAAGTGAGGTTCTTGGGCCATGTTGTATCAGAGAATGGTATTGCCGTGCACCCGACGAAGGTGGCTACGGTACAGGATTGGCCTGCGCCCAAGAATGCAACAGATGTAAGAAGTTTCTTGGGGTTAGCTGGATATTACCGTAAGTTTATCCAAGGTTTCTCCAAGATAGCAGCACCATTGACCCAGTTGACCAAGAAGAATCAAGCTTTTGTCTGGGATGAAAGGTGCGAGAATGCATTCAAAAGTCTAAAGGACAAGTTGACAAGTGCACCAGTGTTAGTCATCCCTAAGGGGAATGAAGAGATGACGATATACACGGATGCCTGTGGTACCGGACTGGGTGCTGTATTGATGCAGGGTGGTAGGGTTGTAGCTTATGCAAGTCGACAATTGAAACCGCACGAGAGCCCTACCCATGATTTAGAATTGGCAGCGATCGTGTTTGCATTAAAAATGTGGAGAAACTATCTCTTGGGAGAAAGATTTGAGCTGTTTACAGATCATAAGTCGTTAAAGTATCTCTTCTCTCAGAAAGATCTGAATCTCCGTCAGCAGAGATGGTTAGAGTTCTTAGCTTCCTATGATTTTGACATCGCATATACACCGGGAAAGGGCAATGCGGTAGCCGATGCGTTGAGTCGAAGACATGCCAGTTTAGGGGCTATGTTTCTTGAATGGAAGCAACTGGAGTATATCGCGGGGTTTGATTTCAGACCAAAGTGCGAATTGGATCCAGAAATGTTAGCAAGTTTGACGATCAGACCCACTTTGATTGAGCGGATCGGCTCTAGTCAGAGGGACGATGCTAACCTATTGGAAATCATCTCCAAGTTAGAGATGGGTATCGATGAGGAGATGAACAAGTATGGGCTTGATCGAGATGGATGGCTTAGAAAGAATGGAAAGCTTGTTGTACCCAATGTCAATGGATTGAAAGATGAAGTGCTTAGAGAATGTCATCACTCAAAGCTGACTATACACCCCGGTGGTAACAAGATGTATCGAGACATGAAGCAGACCTTCTACTGGGAAGGGATGAAAAGAGACATTTGGAGGTTTATATCCAAATGCTTGAATTGCGAGCTAGTTAAAGCTGAGCAAAAGAAGCCTAGTGGGTTGTTACAGCCATTAGAAATTCCCAAATGGAAATGGGAGCAAGTCTCGATGGACTTCATCGATGGTTTACCAAGGACTAGATCGGGACATGATATCATTTGGGTAATTGTGGATCGATTGACTAAAAGTGCAAGATTTATACCAGTCAAATCGACTAGAACGGCAGCTAAGTTAGCAGAATTGTATATGAAGTGGGTAGTGAGATTTCATGGAGTGCCTAAAAGCATTGTGAGCGACCGAGACCCGTTATTCACTAGTGGGTTTTGGAGGAGCTTACAAGAGGCTCTAGGGTCAGAGTTACATCTCAGTACCGCATATCATCCTCAGACCGACGGTCAGACAGAGAGGGTGAACCGTATTTTGGAAGATCTCTTGAGAGCATGTATATTGGATTTTGGTGGATCATGGGATGACCATTTGCATCTAGTAGAGTTTGCATATAATAATAGCTACCAATCCAGTATCGGTATGGCTCCGTTTGAAACTTTGTACGGAAGACCGTGCACCTCACCATCATGTTGGATAGAGACTGGCGAGAAGTTTATGCTTGGACCAGATGTGGTGAGGGAAACTTCAGATAAGATCAAGATCATTCAACAACGAATGAAGGCTGCCCAAGATAGGCAGAAGAGTTATGCTGATAAGAGGAGAAGAGACCTAAAATTCTCCGTGGGTGACTTGGTGTTTATCAAGATTTCTCCGTTGAAGAGCGTAATACGATTTGGCAGGAGAGGCAAGTTGGCACCAAGATTTGTTGGCCCATTCCCTGTTCTTGAACTAGTCGGGAATTTGGCATACATAATTGACTTACCGGAGAAGATGGCGGGAGTTCACGACGTATTTCATGTTTCCCAACTAAGGAAGTTCGTTCACGACTCAGGTATGACTGTTTCACCTGATCAGTTAGAGGACTTCGAAGAAGAACCCGGGGCGGTTGGGAACCGCAAGCCGGCCCGTATTGTCGAGCACGACATAAAGCAACTTCGAAGGAAGGCGGTGAAGCTAGTCAAGGTACAGTGGAGCGAGGACGAGAATGATTGCACTTGGGAGACAGAGGAGAACATTAGGAAGGCATACCCAGAACTCTTTGCCTGGTAAGATTTTGACTTCGATTTAGTTTTCCGCATGCTAGGGTTGGCTTGTTTGATTGTTGTATGTGGCTGTTGGGCATGCGGGATCCTTTGTATGCTTTGGGTTAAGGAATTTCGAGGACGAAATTTCTTAAGGGGGGGAGAGTGTAACGACCCGTATTCTACGCACCATAGGACCGTAGAATATTTGTTTCTTTCACATACGAAGTCGTATGGTCATGTAACTTTGGGAGACGACTATTGGGGTCATTTCCCATGTTCATGATTTTTCCCAATTTTTAAATGACCATTTTACCCCTAGTTGGTACTGTTTTGGCCATAACTTTTGACTGGAAATGAATTTTGACCTCAAACCACTTCCATTGGCTCCGGATGATGGTTTCTCTTTCCGTAGAGTGGTCACATTAGCCAAACGGACTCACCGTTTGGGAGATATGGCTGAAACAAGTTTCAAATGGTGAAAAACAGCTTAATTGGGCTTAACCGGGTGATTAGCAGCTAGGCCCAGAGGGGAATTTCGGGTTTAGAGGCATAGGAGGGCTGATTAGGGTTAGGGAATCACTTTCATTTCAGTTTTGAGCCGCCACAAACCTTCTTGAGACCTTAGTAATGGCTTCCATCCTCTAAAACCACTCCAAAACACATTTTTAGTAAAGATTAAGCCTAAACTACATCAAAACAAGGCCAAATAGCATCAGAGCAAGGTTGGAGCTGCTGCTATACATAGGAATTCGACCCAAACAGAGAGTATTTCAGATTGGTACTTTATTTTGTGGCAAAGGTGAGTGATTAGCATCATTTTGACACTAATTACAGTTGATTAAGGGTAATTAGTGAAGATTAGCGAATTTATACACTAATAAATTCTGGAAAAATATTTAGAAATTCTTAAATAATATTTTATGCCTCTGTTAGAAATTTGGTTCGATTTGATTAAGTGTCATTAACCCTATGATTAGTTTTATTTAATCATGCTTAAGGGAAAAATGGGATTTTGGGTACATTTGATCCATTTTGATATGTAAATTCATTGTTTTGGTGTTTGTGGTTAGTTTGCTATGATGCTATGACTGTTTGGGATGATTTGTGATTGATTAATATAGTTAGATTTTTCGAAAACGTCGTCGAATGGCGTAAACAAGTTGCTGGAAAAAGTTGCAGAAAGTTGTGTAGGGTTTCAGATCGGATCGGATATAGGCTCGGATCAGATAGGAGACCTGGGCAAGGAACCCGACCCGAACTGGAATCTAGCACAAATGAGGCTAGGCAAAAAGGAAGGCCATGTTGGTTAAGCTGGGGATTGGATAGACTTGGAGACGAAGGGCTCGGATCGGAACTTAACACTTGGGAGAACTGGCAAGAGGGAAGGCCACGCGGATCAGATGGCGAAAGAAGGATCGGATCGGAGCATGTGGAGAACGAGGGAGCGGATCGGAGCAGAAACATGAACTGGAAGGGAGATGGCACCCGACCCGACCCGGAGGAGGCACCCGACCCGACCCGAAATAGAATACCCGACACGAACCGATGCGACACTGTGGACCCGAACCGAACCGCCACAAGAGAAGACTACGAACCGACCCGAAGTAGAGGACCCGACCCGACCCGATGGCAAGGAGGAGAACCTGACCCAGTATTGACCAATAACCCGAGATGCAAAGGTAGTCCAATATGGGAAGTTAAAGCTCAGGATCTAGTTGGGAACCGATGAGTTCACTTCATGATTGGGCTTTGCTGCGGGACGTGTGCCAAGGGGCGGTCGATGTTTATAACTTTGGATCACTATGTATGGGAAGTACGTGAACGGATTCAGGGCTGCAATGGCCTAGGTACGACTAAAGGGCTATAAACCAATGAAGTGGGGTCATTTGTAAAGATTTGGTCATGACTCCATGTGGTAAGCTTGGTAGTAGCAGTAGTTGTACAAGTTGAACTCCGTCACTACTTCAATGGGTCTAGTGATTGACAGTGGTGGACATCGTATGCTTTACGCACTGAGTGAGAGATGTGAGGATGGTTGCTATGGTTGATTTGTTTGCTATCATTATGACATGCACACCCCACCCCCATATTCTTACACTATTTATTATGGCACCTTAGAGTATTGTACGGTATGTGGTACTAACTCTTTGGTTGCAGGTCCAGGTTCAGGTATGGTTTAGTATACCTGTTATTATTCTGTTTAGATGCTTATCGCTCATACCAGGCTTTATGTCTGACCCAGAGTTTTATGTCTCCTCTTATTACTCTGGGTGCTCACACGAGCAGACTAGAGACAGGTTAGCTGGTGATGCACGGGTAGATGATCCGGAGACGAGCAGGAGGCTTCCACGTAATATATATAGTATTCTCCCTGTGTTGTTGAAGATCAGTGCTTGGGCATTGGTGGTGCATCTTCTACTTTAGCTTTCTTTTGTTTTGAGACAGTAAATTTGAAAAGTTGTAATAAGCTGTATTTGGATTTCCGCTGCTCTGATGTTGATGTTGGTTTGGTTATCAGCTTATGCACTGTCTCACCTGTTTTATGTCAAGTATGTTATTATTATTATATTTTACTCCATGCGCTGTGAGACATTCTACAGGTTCTTGATTAGTTAATCCTCTTCTTTCCTTTCTTCTGACGACCGTCCCGTGCTAGTTAGGCATTTGTTCAGCGCACCTTCGGAGGAAATGCAGGCTGGTGCGGGGCGGGCTGTCACACTTTACATGTAAATTCTCTTTCTTTGATTAAGTAAATTACTCGACAAAGTCTTATTTGCCATTGAATTCAAATATGGTTTTATCGCCCATTTCTTCCATTGGTAATTCCCTTAGGATCTCCTTACTTAACTTCTTCAGTAAATATTACCGAACCTCTTTTAATTCTTATTTTAATCATACTCGTTTTATTTAATTAAATAAACCATATTGTGATCCTCACATTAGCTTACAGATCCCCTTTACACATCTTGTTTGAAATAATGAAATATAAATCCCCTTTAAGCTCTTATTAGATCGAAATCCAACTTGTTTTAATTTGTTCACTTCCTAATATTTAATTTACCATTAGAAATAATCGCTTTGATTATCATTATTTAAAATGATAATTTACTTCAACGTTAACCACTTTAAAAGTAGTTCATTCCATTAAATAGAGTAATTAATCATTTTTAAAAGATCATAAAATAATCATTAACTTTATTAACAAATTTGGCTTGATAATCATTTTAAAATAAAGTTGAGCAAAGATTAACTAACTTCTAACAATATTCATTAAGTTTAACGAATATTCGAAAACTATCGATTTGATTAGTTCAAAGCAAATCAACCAAACCGTCAACTTTAACTAAAACGGTCTCTTTTGTCGACCGCCAACATCAGTTAATTCTTAACTGATATTCATTCACCGTTTCCCCTTTTAAAATTAATTAATAACTTAATTAATCTAAAAATATCATTCAATTGTTTTGTAAAAAAAATGATTCAATTTTACTAATCAATATATTAGTTTCTACTTTTCTGATCATTGATGACAATATAATTCATTATATAAAACTTTTAAACAAATTCTTTGATAAAACATGATTATAAATATATTTATAAATTTCTATTTTAATTAACTTGTATAAAACCAATTAAAATCCCATTTCAGTTATAAAAATAAATTTATAACTTTAATCCCCGTCAGTTCGTCTAGCGGCAAAACGACGCCATAAATAATTTATTCTAGGCCCTCACTGCCAACTACTTAACAAATACTGTCGATTGGTTAAAATCGCAACACGATTAACGTCTATTCAATCCGAACATGTTTGATACCGTTTTGGGGTGTCAATTCATATATATGAGAAATATGATCAATAAATAACATAAAATAAATTTGAGGAATCCGGTTTGATTCCTCCTACCTGTTCTTCCCTGCAACACAGTCCATTATAATATTTGACAATAATATGAAAATTTCAGCCAATACACTTCAGATGATGTGGATATTTTTAACGTCAAACAATAGCAGACAAATAGCAACCAATGCAACCAATCAACAATATAAATTATATTTTAAAGTATATGGATTTATCACATCATAGCAGTCCAGAGAAGTGTGAGAATTAACTCACATTGCTGTTTCCGACGATGTTGTGTTGATTTATATAGTTTCAAACCAACATTTGAAACTAATAAAATTCCAGCTGTCTCAGAACTCTTCCATTCCAGTTCGTACACGTCGGCACTATCGATATGATCCCATAGACACTTGTTTCGTCCAATTCTGTTTACGAACGAAAAAGTTATACGTATTTTACTAATTGACTTTAAATTGAATTAACCAATAAATTTACTATGATCATTAATTAATTTTAATTATTTATTTAACGTTAACTAACTAGCTGACAATTACCTTGCTTACGCTAATCATGTGATTAGCCGATTAACCGGAATTAACTAACGCGTCTTCTCCAAAATAATATCCAGAACCCGATTTCCATTTGCCAAAACTTATCTTCCCTTTGTCATCGTTGCTCCGCCGTCCATCGACCTGGGCCAACCAGACCAACCCCATCGGCGGCGCCTCCTCCTTAGGTCCCTCCTCCGATAGTCCCCACTGCCCCCGTGTCTACGTAGGTCCCCCCCCTCGGGTGCGAAACCCATAACTTACTTTTGGATGAACAACCATAAGATAACCTTCGTTCAACTTGCTGTCCTTGCCGCCTCCGGCCACTGGTCAACACCAGACCGCAACCAAGACCTCCGCCCCCTCTTCTGCTTCCACCTCGCACAGACCCCGTCCCCTCTGGTGCTCTAAGTTCCACCACGGTGACAAAAACCCGATCCCCAGCTTAAAAACCCACTCAGCAAAACCCCTATGTTTACGTCGCTCTACTTCCGTCCTCAGGTCATCGGACCTCCTCAGATCCACTCCTCGATGAACGTCACACCTCAGACTTCCTCCTTGACCAAGCCTCGTCCCCTCCGGTGATCTACAGGCCCCACACACCTCCAAGAACCGCAAGCAAACCCAAAAATACAGACACAGGAAACTCCTCAAAAACTATGATCGCACCATATGATTTTAGGTGGGATTGATGCTCTAACCCATACGATTTCATGTAAATAAGATTAGGATTTTGTCGATTTATTCCTACTTGTATTCGATTATGGAAGAGGTCATTTTTCTGAGAATAAAGGAGATGGTTTGGTCTGTTGGAACAAAGGCAAACATTTCGAAATAAATAGCACAGAAGAAAGAAGAGGCCATGTGATGCTCCTTAAAATACGTCAGAAATTGCTCTCGGTCATGTGAATGAGAATGGTGGAAAGAAAGTACTGATTTAACTAAAGATATTTTGGTGACATGACGAGCGATATTTTCTGAAATGACCGACAATATTTATCTGACGAGACCGACGATATTTATCTGACGAGACCGACGATATTTATCTGACGAGACCGGCGATATTTATAAGAGTATAATGCGCGGCGTTCACGGTTTGTGCAGATCCATACAGACTTCGGTCATACCGAATTTAGAAATTTACTCAATAATTAAACCGTACGGTTTTTAATAAAATTAATTATTTTAAAAATATATTGAATCAAATATATATATATATATATATATATATATATATATATACAGGCCGATTTCAATTTAAACCAATCTAGTAATGATAAATTAACACATATATTCAAACAGAATTATATACAACTTCAAAATATACTGGTTTAGATTTTTAAACTCAACACATCGAATTCCAAATTAAAACGACATTAAATTTAAAAGAAAACTACTTTTTATAAATAAATCGCTATATTTTAATAACGAATTCTATAGCAACTATTCCAAAATTTGATTTAGCCATAAAACGAAATCTACAATACGAAAACTCGATTTTTTTTTGCTTCATCGAAAATTATCATCAAATCAATCCAAATGATTCTTGTTTCACAGAATTCCGATTTATATCGGATTTGGTACATTCAATTAAAGTTTGAATCGTAAATTTCGAACTACCGCGCCATTTCGAGCTCATTTTAATCATATTATAAATTATATATATATATATATATATATATTAGAACTCTATTTCATAAAATAGATTCGATATAAAATCAATTATATTTCCAATATAATATATAAACAGATTTAAATATTCTAATTTAAATAATCAGAGAATCTGTGACATTACATACCTTTCCCCTTAAAAGAATTTCGTCCCCAAAATTACAAGGTAGAAAGAATGTTACAACCCATTATTTTTACCATTAAAACTTTAGTTTCATTTCCAAAACTAATATATTGGTTTTTGAAACCAATTTATTTTCAATATCAAATTCTCCAAAAATCTTCATAAATTTAAGCACCTTAAATTTTAGAAAAATTTTGGCAGAGTCTCCCCTGCACGGAGGGACATCTACGATATCGCAGGTTCAACAAATACATATACATCGACTCTCATGGTCGGAAAGATACAAAATCAGATCTCAAAACCCAAAAATTTATTTTTGGCGTAGGCGTACCTTTTCGCGAGCGTTATCAAGCAAAATTCTCAATTTATAGCAATCAACGCAATCAAATTCTATCTTCAAAGCCGTGTCATACCTGTACTTAACTCAATCACCTAACTGAATGGATAAACAAATTCAATCCAAACATATGACATCATTACTGGTTTAAATATTTCAATTTTAATTCATGATCGATTCCATTCAAACTTGCTATACAGGAATTCTTTACCTACCCTTCAATTCATTCAACTTTTAGATTTAACTGTTAGTGAAATTTATATAAACCATCCAACAACCAAACAAATAGGCAAACAAGACATTACAATCAAACCAAATCATTTTGATTCAACCTTCATATTTTCCAATTGCTTTGGTTTCATATGCTTTAATATTGATTGATTTCAAATTCAATTCGATTACCAAATTCCAATGTATTTTATTTGGTTCCAACACCGTATCCATTTCGGATTTAAATCGAATTATTCAAGTCAAGTCGAATTCCACTTTTGGTTTTAAATTCCATTCAAATCAATCCAACCATTAGACACCTCAATAATTGGATAAAATAATTTCTTTTGTATACAAAAATATGCTTTAGGCAAAATTATTTCATTTACCCACTTTACAAAAACTTTAAAAATAATTTTATATTCAATTACAAATACGCGCTCTCATATATATACACACCAACTCAATCTAGGTTATTACTAACCCAATCTCTATTGAGTTATACCACAAAGACAAGGTTATCACTAAACCAATAGCTCTGATACCAACTGTAACGACCCAGATTTCTGTACCCTTTGAGTCGACTAATAACACCACACGTCCAACTCAAAAGACACAGAAATACGAATCATTAGTAGAAAGAAGTTAGAGAATGAGAAATAGAAGGAAAGAAATGTTAGAATAGAAGAAAAAGAAGAAAACATCAGACTCTCATAGCGAAATGAATAAATATAATACATCAAATCTCTTTATAAAAGAAACTGTATATATACATACCAATCATCAGAGTACATCATATATCAGACACAACGGAAAATAACTTTGAATAACTAACGGTGAAGCCTCCTGCTTCTAGCTCCTAGAAAAAACTCCAAGCGAAACCTAACCTGTAAATATACTCGGTCTGACCCGAGCACATTTGAAGCAAAGCAAAATTCACCGGGTCGGTCTGGAATACTTTCAGTGATAAATTCAAAGTTCAAACAACTTGTTTAACTTTGGAAATCCTTTTGAAATAAAAGGATAATAGTAAGACCAGTCCACATATAAACACTGACGGTTTTTAACTTACTATGACCTAAACCAATTTTGAAATCAATATCTTTTCTGATATTATCATAGTGTCTATCAAACCACAATTAAATAACAAATTAGCAGAACGCTTGCATCTCACGCTCTACATATATAGTATACAATCAAAAAAATCCACGGGCGCTTATTTGAATTTGGATTCCGACTATGACAAAGTATGGGACCACCTGCCGATAGTGTATCTCTAGAGGTGAATACACTGGGTTCAACAAGAACGTCTCGCAACCCGGCCCACACGTGACCGACCACTTATTTCGCTTGAGTGTATCGAATGTATATCACCAACGGTTAGGCTCGAACCACCGTTTCCCGAAAAGGGACAGCATCAATAGATTAGAGAAGCAAAAGGAATTTCTCTAGATAGGTGATTATACACCCTAATGGGAGCGACCCACATAGCCATGTTGCCTGCCCGATTTTTGTCATTTCCCGGTTGATGAGGCTTGAGGCTACGTTTTATCTTCATATCAGATCCTCTTCGAATTCCACATTGTCAGATCCAACGAAATCACTAATTGACGTCTTCAACAATACATTACGTGTTGGCTAAAGAAGTTTCCTTCTCCGCTTCCACACTTTGTATGGTTGAAGAAATCATTATCCATGACCGTCTGGAAATACTCTGTCAGACACTCGTCCATAGCAGTCATCCAGGAATAGGATGAATCGAAGGTACTCTCCTACCGCATCCAATATAGGAATCACCCTAAGGATCAGTAGCGAGAAGTCCTTGCAACCTGTAGATTTCAACCATGATAGAACCCCAGTATATCTTTGCGTCAACTCAGAGATTGTGAGTGGTTCTTCCATTTATGAAGATATACGGTCTTCAATGCTCCATCTTCATCGGTTGCACATTAGTCGCAATCGCACGGTTGATTCAAAGTGGTTTTGGGTCTAGTTCCCATCCCGGTCTCTTCGAAAACAACTCATAAAAAATGTAGATATAACATTTCATTTGATAGTCGGCTGTTTAACTATCAAATCTTAACAGTGATGTTAAGTACATTCGCAGCTCAGGTCATTTATTTCAAAATGCTTTATCAAACTATTTCATTGATTCTTATAAATAATTTCATAAATCTTATCTCGACAAAACTGTTGTGGTTTGTTACTTTGAAAACATTTATCAATACTCATCTTCGAATAACATATTTATCAAACTTGATTTTTTTTTCCTTTGTTTGGAAATATTCTCTTGTATTCCATAAAACATCTTTATTCCTCCTTATCCTAAAAACATCGTTTTAAATTATCGAACCCTTTTCTATATTTTTTATTTTTGCAAATATCGCTATAGTTTTAAAACCACTTTCATTTCCTCTAACCATTTGCAACCCAATATCATCTTTTGATAATAGTGAAGTCGTCCAAGTTGGGGTATTTTAAATTTCCTCTCAGACCTTGACCGACAACATTCTTATCGCGAGACAATAAAAGTTTGCAACTCAAGACCTTATATTCCATTTCCATTTCCACATATCATGGTTTGATAAACCATTTCTTTTTATTTGAAAACCCACTTTACATGTAAATTCTCCTTCTTTGATTAAGTAAACTACTCGACAAAGTCGTATTTGCCATTGAATTCAAATATGGTTTTATCACCCATTTCTCCCATTGGTAATTCCCTTAGGATCTCCTTACTTAACTTCTTCAGTAAATATTTACCGAACCTCTTTTAATTCTTATTTTAATCATACTCGTTTTATTTAATTAAATAAACCTTATTGTGATCCTCACATTAGCTTACAAATCCCCTTTACACATCTTGTTTGAAATAATGAAATATAAATCCCCTTTAAGCTCTTATTAGATCGAAATCCCCCTTGTTTTCATTTGTTTGCTTCCTAATATTTAATTTACCATTAGAAATAATCGCTTTGATTATCATTATTTCAAATGATAATTTACTTCAACGTTAACCACTTTAAAAGTAGTTCATTCCGTTAAATAGAGTAATTAATCATTTTTAAAAGATCATTAAATAATCATTAACTTTATTAACAAAATTGGCTTGATAATCATTTTAAAATATAGTTGAGCAAAGATTAACTAACTTCTAACAATATTCATTAAGTTTAACGAATATTCGAAAACTATCGATTTGATTAATTCAAAGCAAATCAACCAAACCGTCAACTTTAACTAAAACGGTCTCTTTTATCGACCGTCAACATCAGTTAATTATTAACTGATATTCATTCACCGTTTCCCCTTTTAAAATTAATTAATAACTCAATTAATCTAAAAATATCATTCAATTGTTTTGTAAAACATTGATTTAATTTTACTAATCTATATATTAGTTTCTACTTTTCTGATCATTGATGACATTATAATTCATTATATAAAACTTTTAAACAAATTCTTTGATAAAACATGATTATAAATATAAATATATTTTTAAATTTCTATTTTAATTCACTTTTGTAAAACCAATTAAAATCCCATTTCAGTTATAAAAATAAATTTGTAACTTTAATCCCCGTCAGTTCGCCTGGCGGCAAAACGACGCCATAAATAATTTATTTTAGGCCCTCACTGCCAACTACTTAACCAATACTGTCGATTGGTTAAAATCACAACACGATTAACATCTATTCAATCCGAACAGGTTTGATACCGTTTTGGGGTGTCAATTCATATATATGAGAAATATGATCAATAAATAACATAAAATAAATTTGAAGAATCCGGTTTGATTCCTCCTACCTGTTCTTCCCCGCAACACAGTCCATTATAATATCTGACAATAATATGGAAATTTCAGCCAATACACTTCAGATGATGTGAATATTTTTAACTTCAAACAATAGCAGACAAGTAGCAACCAATGCAACTAATCAACCAATATAAATTATATTTTAAAGTATATGGATTTATCACATCATAGCAGTCCAGAGAAGTGTGAGAATTAACTCACATTGCTGTTTCTGACGATGTTTTGTTGATTTATATAGTTTTAAACTAACGTTTGAAACTACATAAAATTCCAGCTGTCTCGGAACTCTTCCATTCCAGTTCGTACACGTCGGCACTGTGGATACGATCCAATAGACACTTGTTTTGTCCAATTCTGTTTACGAACAAAAAAGTTATACGTATTTTACTAATTGACTTTAAATTGAATTAACCAATAAATTTACTATGATCATTAATTTATTTTAATTATTTATTTGACGTTAACTAACCAGCTGACAATTACCTTGCTTACGCTAATCACTTGATTAGCCGATTAACTGGAATTAACTAACGTGCCTTCTCCAAAATAATTTCCAGAACCCGATTTCCTTTTTTGCCAAAACTCATCTTCCCTTTGTCATCGTTGCTCCACTGTCCCTCGACCTGGGCCAACCAGACCAACCCCATCGGCGGCGCCTCCTCCTTAGCTCCCTCCTCCGATATTCCCCACTGCCCCAGTATCTACGTAAGTCCCCCCTCGGGTGCTAAACCCGTAACTTACTTTTGGATGAACAACCAGAAGATGACCTCCGTTCAACTTGTTGTCCTTGCCGCCTCCAGCCACCGGTCAACACCAGACCGCCACCAAGACCTCCTTCCCCTCTTTTGCTTCCACCTCGCACAGACCCCGTCCCCTCCGGTGCTCCAATTTCCACCACGGTGAATAAAACCCGAACCCCAGCTTAAAAACCAACTCAGCAAAACCCCCTACGTTTACCTCACTCTACCCCCATCCTCAGGTCGTCGGACCTCCTCAAATCCACTCCTCGATGACCGTCACACCTTAGACTTCCTCCTCGACCAAGCCTTGTCCCCTCCGGTGATCTACAGACCCCACACACCTCCAAAAACCGCAAGAAAACCCAAAAATACAGACATAGGAAACTCCTCTAAAACTATGATCGCACCATATGATTTTAGCATGGGATTGATGCTCTAACCCATACTATTTCATGTAAATAAGATTAGGATTTTATCGATTTATTCCTACTTGTATTCGATTATGGAAGAGGTCATTTTTCTGAGAATAAAGGAGATGGTTTGGTTTGTTGGAACGAAGGCAAACATTTCGAAATTAATAGCACAGAAGAAAGAAGAGGCCATGTGATGCTCCTTAAAACACGGCAGAAATTGCTCTCGGTCATGTGAATGAGAATGGTGGAAAGAAAGTACTAATTTAACTAAAGATATTTTGGTGACATGACAAGCGATATTTTCTGAAATGACCGACAATATTTATCTGATGAGACCGACGATATTTATCTGACGAGATCGATGATATTTATCTGACAAGACTGGCGATATTTATAGGAGTATAACGCACGGCGTTCACGGTTTGTGCAGATCCATACATACTTCGGTCATACCGAATTTAGAAACTTAGTCAATAATTAAACCTTATGGTTTTTAATAAAATTAATTATTTTAAAAATATATTGAATCCAAAATATATATATATATATAGGCCGATTTCAATCTAAACCAATCTAGTAATGATAAATTAACACATATATTCAAATAGAATTATATACAGCTTCAAAATATACTGGTTTAGATTTTTAAACTCAACACATCGAATTCCAAATTAAAACGACATTAAATTTAAAAGAAAACTCCTTTTTATAAATAAATCGCTATATTTTATTAACGAATTCTATAGCGACTATTCCATAATTTGATTTGGCCATAAAACGAAATCTACAACACAAAAACTCGATTTTTTTTGCTTTATCAGAAAATTATCATCAAATCGATCCGAATGATTCTTGTTTCACAGATTTTCGACTTATATCGGATTCGGTACATTCAATTAAAGTTAGAATCGTAAATTTCGAACTACCGCGCCATTTCGAGCTCATTTTAATCATATTATAAATTATATATATACGAAATCTATTTCATAAAATAGATTCGATATAAAATCAATTATATTTCCAATATAATATATAAACAGATTTAAATATTCTAATTTAAATAATCGGAGAATCTGGGACGTTACAAACTCATAGTGGAATAAGTAACCTAGTAGTTCATGAAGCTACTAATTACAAAATCTCAAAATAAGTTACATAAAATATTAGATTCATAATTTAATACATTAGAAAATTTCAGATACATAAATACCTAGAATATAAGCAACTGATGGAAATGGAATAGCTGAATCACCGAGATACCAATAGCATATAGAAAATAAGTTGAAACTCCAATAGTTCTCCAACTCTCAAAAGATGAATCGCCAAAGTCGAGCTCCTTAGTTTGACTCAAGCATCAAGTCAAAATAGTAAGCCAAACATTCAATTTAGGATTAACATGTTTAATAGTAAATCAACTCAAGTGAAATGCTCAAATGGAATGCACAAGTAACTTAAAGAATGTTTGGGATTCTATTCTTTAAGGATCCATTAAACTAGATATTATATAATACAATATGCTATTATAAAAGCATTTATGGTTAAATATAATACTGAAACTGGCGTAAGCGGGATTGCATTTTCACCTTGCATCATTTATAATGCCGCAATCTATACAGTACCATAAACCCACCGTAAACTAGTGCACTACACCATAAGTGAGCATGTTCGACACTTTTTTAATGTAGTTGTAGCTCGAAATGGTGTTGCCTTAAGTCCTTTTCTCAAATAGGCAACATCAGAGGGGCGTGGCATCAGCAGCTATTGCCGTTGTTCTCTAAGGCAACACATTTTGCCATCTACTGCCATAAAGAGAAAGTATTGATAACCGTATTGCAATGCTATTTGCATGTAATGCAACAATATACAACGTTGCCTTAAGTATAAGTTAATGTAACGAACAAGAATTTTCGACCCCGAAAATTGACACAAAACACCATGTCGAACATTCAAGTATCGAAAACACCGAAACATTATTAAAAGGAAATTAGAGTGTGAGATTAGAAAGAAATGTTAAGAATAGAAGAATAAGAAGAACCAGTATAACACAGAGTCTTACATCGCAGTGGAACCAAATATAATATATAAACAGACTTTATTGAGAGCTTGAAATAAAAACCTACAATCATCAGAGTGGATCAATACACCGGGACAGTTATAATAATTTGTCCTCATATACATCACATAGCAGAATAATACTAGATAATATCATACGTCTGAACACCTTAAGCTCGTCATTGGACTCTACAGCTTTTGATAATTTGAACCTGTACGACCCGGTCTAACCCAAGCATTACAAACACCGAATCAGTCTAGTGAACCAGAGTGAGAAAAACTAGCTAAGTTTATAATATCATCCAACTTGATTTTAAAGTTAAAACCTATTGAAAGAAAAGGATAACTGTAAGACCAAATCCACACATAAATACGAACGGTTTTTACCTTACGATAACCCAAAATATTTTCAAATCAATATCTCATTCTGATATTATAATAGTGTCTAAATACAAATAAATATCAATCTAGCGGAACGCTTGCATCTCATGCTCCAGATATATAGTATACAAACAAAATCGCCGACGCTTATTGGAGATTGGATTCCGACTATGACAAGGTATGGAACTACCTGCCGATAGTGTATCTCTAGCACGGAATACATTGGGTTCAACAAGAATGTCTTGCAACCCGGCACACACATGACCGACCACTCATTTCGCTTGAGTGTATCGAATATATATCACCAACGGTTGGGAGCTACCCATCGTTTCCCGAAAAGGGACAGCATCGAAATACATCAAAGAAGCAAAAGGAATTTCTCAAGACATGTGATTATACACCCTAATGAGAGTGACCCACATAGTCATGTTTCCTGTCCGATTTTTGTCATTTTCCGTTTGATGAGGCTTGAAGTCATTTATTACCTTTAAGAATATCTAGCCACCATTCACTTTGAATGCCACATCGTCAGATCCTCCAGAAAATTACTAATTGACATCCATAAAAATACTCTAGTTGTTAAGCTAAGAGAACGACCATTCTCCACCACAACTATAATACATTTGAAGAAATCAACGTACGTAACTCTTTTGGAAATACTCTGTCAGACATCCATCCATACAAGTTGTCCTAGGACTAGACAAACCGAAGGCACCCTCCTACCACATCCTAGGTATCACCCTATAGATCAGTAGCGAGTAGTCCTTGCAGTCTGTAGATTCCAATCACGATAGAATCATTGTTAATTCTAATGATTAGTCAGAGATATTTAATAATAGTTCTTCCGCTCATGAAGATTTGCGGTCTTCAATTGCTCCATCTTCAATCAGCATCTTTCACGTATTTGTTGGTTCAGAATGGTTTTTGAATATAAATTCGATCCCGGTCTTTCCGTACCAACAGCGCATTGGGCATGACTTTGATAGTCGGTTATTTAACTATCAAAATAAACAATCATAAAAATAAAATAAATACATTGGTTGATTATATAGCGTCACCTTCCCCTTAAAATTTGTATACCAGTTTTAATATATTAATGTTCTCAAATCATTTTATTTATTTAGTTAAAAAAATATCTTAAAACCATATCCAAATTCTCGTTAACTACCATTTAAAAACAATTTCTATAACATCACTTATTATTCATAGTTGGGAAATCTATTCAACTTATCATCGTAAAATAATCGTTACAAAATCTCCTTTGTTTTCGTTATTTGAACACCACGATCATCGCTTACCCTTTTAGGATAATAATCATTCTAAATCACATCTCTTACCTTGAAAATATCGTTATATTTTCACAATTTCCTTTTATTTATTTCTTTACTATGGAAATATCAATTCATATTCTCAGGCCCCTTTTTATTTCCTTTTCAGTCCGGAATCCCATTATATATATATATATTCCCATGTTATTCAAATAACGTTACATTATAAATTCTCAAAATAAATTACTTCTTACATCTCCATCGTTACAACTAATATCATCCTTCAATAATCCTGAAGTCGTTCAAGTTGGGGTATTTTAATTACCTCTCGACCTTGATCAACAACGTTCTTATCTTAAGATAAATAACAGTAGGATTACAAAAACCAATATTCATTCAAATATCTACAAATCTCACTTCACTATTTTATTTAAATACAGTTTTATAAAACCTTCTTCCTTTTGAAATCTTACTTTTTAAATATATTATTATTACTAAATTTATTGATTTCGTAATTATTTAGTAAAATATCAAATTTTAAATCTTAACTTCTTTAAAACTTTTTGTTTCATTATGCGGATTTTATTACAAACCCAATTATTAAATCTTTACCAAATTCAATTTCAAGAACCACTTTTCTAATTCTTTCAATCATTCATTTTGAGAAACCTTATTTCAAATCTCATCCATTCTACTTAACGCCATTATTAAGTAATGTTAACTTAAAATTAACGCATTAACTTCCCATCTCTTTTTATAAACTCGTTTATACAATTCTGGTTTAATATAAACCCTTTCCATCTCGATTTCCTTGTCTCAACTCAAGCATTTATTTTAAGCTTATCGCATTCGCTCAAAATCCCTTTATAACTTAATTTACCAAACTCAGTTTAAAGGTAAACCCGTTCATAAACTCACTTTAAAATTCAATTGTATTTCATTTTAAACTTCGATTACTTACTTAAATGAACCTCATTTAAGAAGTAATTCCTTTAAATTATTATTAATTTACCCATTCATTAACTGGAATAAATATCCAATTTTCTTTTAAATTCTTATTACGTTAAACACCATTTGCTAAATTATTCCATTAGATTAATCGGCCCAAATTAATTTAGCTTGATAATCAATTTCCGTTAAAACAGTTGGCTTTGTCAACTTTAAAACACGATTAACTCGTTGATCAACCCTAACTCATCTTTTCATTTAAATTAATAAATAATATTATTAATTTAAATAATCTCATTTACTTCGATTATTATAATCAAAATAATAATCAATTTCAAAATATTCCTATTTAATTGTTTTTAAAAACAATTAACCTCGATTATTAGTCATTACATTAATCCTTGCTCACTTGCTTATCCATATTAGTAATATAAGAAATCATATGCTAATCAAAATGAAGCACGTGCTTCGCACACGGCAGATTTTGGTACAAAAATGGTGATTGATGGTTATAAAAATCAATATTTATATGCGTTTGGTTTATTTCCTTTTTATAAACTTCATTTAAAATAATATATTTAAAAATCTATGTTCAGTTATAAAATAAATTTCATTATTTCATTCCTACCGATTTACCTGACGGTAAATCAATCTTTATAAAACAGTTTGTATTTTGGCCATCTGCTATCAAGCCCTCAACTAATATCAACCATTAGTTAATTACCAAACGAATGTTAAATTTGGGTTTAACAATCAATAACCAATTATGTAACAACCCGGAATTTTGGGGCTAATTTAAAAATTTTATTCTTGAAATTTTAATGGATTTAGGATATTTAAAATAATTTATTTTGAATAGTAATGACGAAAATCTATTTTAATCGAAGTTAAAACAAATAAATTTAATTAGAAAAGGAGTTATAAATAGTATGGTAGTTTGAAATTTTGAATTTGAACTTTGACTGACTGTACAGTATTCAAAATAAATCGAATTTTAGTGAAACCAAAAATATTAGAATCTATTTAAAAATATCTTTCCAACGAATCCCGAAAATTGAAATTTCATAGCGGGAATCAAAAGTTAAGTCCAGTTTAAATTTAAGAATAGTCGCTGTAGAATATATATATATATATATATTTTTTAATATTAAAAATTGCCATTTTTCAAACGACCTCCGTTTTCGATGAAACCACTTTTGTTGGAAACAGAATGTCAAATTATTGCTAGATTCCAATTTTCATAATTTTTAGAATTAATATGTGAGCGTGGCAAAAGAAAACATGTTTTGTCCATTTCAGTCTAATCGGATCGACCAGGAAATGGCCATTTTTCAAACGATCTCAGAATTTGATGAAATTAGTTTCGTTAGGACCATATCGCCAAAACATAACTATAAATAATTTTTCTGTAATTTTTAGAGTCAGTATGTGGCCCCGGTAAATTTAAATGTACGACTAAATTAAATAATTAAATGATTTATATTTTAATTTAGAGAAAAACATATCGTAACAGCTGAACTGGGATACAAAACATGTTCCATTGTGTCCAGGATGGGGGTTATTAGTTAGGGGCGACACTCGTTGGGTCTCGTTTGGAGTTCGGAAGGTTTAACCTGTTATTTCTGAATTAAATAATTAAATAAATTATAATATACTCTAGAAATACGTGTATAAATACCTAACCAATACAAAACCCTAATTCACTTTCTAACCAACCGCCGCTTCTTTTCATATCAATGGCCATTTCTGTTCCAAATTTAATCCTCAATCATAATCGATCCTTGAAGAATTATCACATAAGCATGAAGCAAAAAGCAAAGAAGCTTCTGAGATCTACAAATCTGTACAGATATGATGGGTTCTCAGGAAGCATGGCGGTGGATTTCTGGCCACGAAGTGCCAGTGCTTAGAGCGGTTTTCGAGGAGGGAGGCTGTAATGTCCCGTATTGTTACATTGTAATAATTAATTTCTTTAATTATTTAAATAGTGATTTAGAAATTTAAATTGTTTAAATTAAATAACTTTGAATATTTAATTAAAATAATAATTAAATAATATATTTAATTCTGAAATAATCAGAATTAGTTGAAATGGAAATATGTGAAAATTGAATAATTTAACTGATTTAATTCAGTTTAGAATTGATTTATAATAACGAATATATTTTGATAACGATGGTTGAACGTATAATTATATGATATAATTATAATCGAGCTCCAAATGGCGCTGTAGTTCGTTATTTGGCGATTAGAACTTCAATTGAATATACAGAAATCGTTTTAAGCCGGATTTCTGTGAAACAAGAAACGTTCGGAGCTGGTGAAGTATATTTTTCTAGTGTAAGAGAAAAATCGGGATTTGTAACGACCCAGATTTTTAAGCGACTTTGGTTATCGACATAAACTTGATGTCGATAACCAAAACATCGAAAAATCCCGGTAATTAATGAAAGAAATTAGAGGGTGAGAATAGATAAGATAGAAACTTAGAATAGAAGAAGAAGAAGAACACAACATCAAAGTAACACGAACCTCACAGCGGAACGAATAACATATAATAGATAACATAACTTTGAAATATAACAGTTATGTATACAATAACACTTATCAGAGTACAGCTCTTACAACACAACGGAAAATAACTATATGATCCTGAAGCCTCCTGCTCCAGCTCTTCAAGTATCTGTAAATTCCTGACTACTTGACTGCCCGTACAAAATTGGGTACCCAAGAGTTTAGGGGAAACAAAACAAAATAAACTCCGGGTCAGTCATGGGACTGGTATGAGTAAAACAGTTTAAAACAGTTAGAACAAGTAAACGATATCTCATAAGACCACGCCGTATAACGGAACGAGTTTTTCCCTTATGAGAATCCAAAATATCTTTATATCGAAAACCTTTTGATATTATAATAATGTCTATCGACCACAGTATATATAATCATCTAGCAGAAACGCTTTCATCTCACGTTCTACATATATAGTATACAATCAAAACCGCAAGCACGTATTGGGTAATGGATTTCCAACTATGACAAGGTATGGAACCACCTTCCGATCAGTGTACTCTAGGAACGATACACTGGAGTTCAACAATAACATCTTGTAACTCAGCCACACATGACCGACCACTCATTTTGCTTGAGTGTATCGAATGTATATCACCAACGGTTGGGATCAGCAACCGTTTCCCGTGTATATATATATATATATATATATATATATATATATATATATATATATATATATATATATGAGACAGCATTGATAGATTAAAGAAGCAAATGAATATTCTCTAGATAGGTGATTATACACCCTACTTCGGTGCGACCGACTTAGCCATGCTGCCTGCCCGATTTCTGTCATTTACCGATTGATGAGGCTAGAAGCTACGCTTTATCATCACATCAGATTCACTTCGAATGTCACATCTTCAGATCCAGCAAAAATCACTAACTTGACGTCTACAACCATACATTACGTGTCAGCTAAAAGAAGTTTCCTTCTCCGCTTCCACTCTTGGTACGGTTGAAGAAATCAATGTACGTGACCTTTCTGGAAATACTCTGTCAGACATTCATCCATACAAGTCATCCAGGAACAGGATGAACCGAAGGCACTATTCAGTACATCCATCTTAGGCACTGTTATCTAAGACTTATACAATAGCCCTTGCATTTTACTCCGTCTTCAATTATCTTTGGCATATATGATTCGCAACGCTTATACCAATACAGAGTGGTTCTTTGGATAATAATCCAACCGGTCTCTCCATATTAACAACGTTAAAATGGTCAAAACTTCGATGGTTTATGATTTAACCATCAAAGAAAAACAGGTGTGCAAACAACGATATTATTTCCAGATGGAAATTCTATCAATCAATCATCAATCATATATATATATATATTCATATTTCCTATTTCAATATTTGATTTCGTTTCTGATTCTATTTGGAAAACATTTCCAAATCCTCTTTACTTGGATTTAAACAGATGTTTAAATCAACATCTCGACGACAACTCAAACCACTATACTTATTTACTAAATTCACTTAACCACTTTCACTCTCGAACCTTAACCATTTCCAAATTAAAACGAAGTCAATCAAGTTGGGGAAAAACTACCTCTTAGACCTTAACTGGACAACATCTCAAATCTCGAAACAGGGTAAGTTCATTCTTTTAACTCTAATCAATCAACTCTTTCCACTTAACTCCTTACTTAACTCCTTTCGAACAACTATATTCGATTACTCCTTTAACTCTATTTAAACAAACTATATTCGATTAACTCTTTTAATTCTATTCGAACAACTATATTCGATTAACTCTTTTAATTCTATTCGAACAACTATATTCGATTAACTCCTTTTGATTTAACTCTAATCGATTAACTCCATCGAATAACTAACTTCGATAACTCCTTCAAATAACCAATTCAATAACTCCTTCTTCGAATAACTAATTCGATAACTTACTTTCGAATACTTATATTCGATAACTCCTTGTGTTTAACTTTATTCGAATTAATAAATTCGAATAACTCTTATCGATTAAACTATAATCGATAACTCCTTCGATTTAACTAATATTCTATAACTCACTTCGATTAATAATAATCGATAACTCCTTCGAATAAACTATATTCGAAAATCTCCTCTCGAATAAACGATATTCGATAATCTTCCCTTTCGATTTAACAAATCGATAACTCCTTTTCGAATAACTAAATTCGATAACTCCTTTCGAATAACAAATTCGATAACTCCTTTCGAATAACAAATTTGATAACTCACCTCGAATAACCAATATTCGATTACTCTTCTCTCGAATACACTGTATTCGATAACTCTACTTCGTATAAGTGATATTCGATAACTCTACTCGATTAACTCCATTTGAATGACTCTAATTAGTTAACTCTAACTCTAACTGGTCAACCCTCACTAATTAACTCTAACTGATTAATTCTAACTGATTAATTCTAACTGATTAACTCCAACTGGTCAACCCTAACAAATTAACTCGACTTATTCAGCTTAACTTGATTTAACTCCTATCGAATAACAAATTCGATAACTCACCTCGAATAACCAATATTCGATTACTCTTCTCTCGAATACACTGTATTCGATAACTCTACTTCGAATAAGTGATATTCGATAACTCTACTCGATTAACTCCATTTGAATAACTCTAATTAGTTAACTCTAACTCTAACTGGTCAACCCTCACTGATTAATTCTAACTGATTAATTCTAACTGATTAACTCCAATTGGTCAACCCTAACTAATTAACACGACTTATTCAGCTTAACTTGATTTAACTCCTATCGAATAACAAATATTCGATTTAACTCCATTTGAATAATTCTATTTGATTAACTCTAGTTGGTTAATCCTAATTGGTTAACTCTAACTCTAATCGATTTCTCTTATTCGAGTACCCCTATTTGATAACGTTTATTCATTTATAATGATTTACTTTTAGTAACGGTTCTGCACTTTATAAATGTTCTCTTTAATGATGTTACTTCACTTATACAAGTGTTATGTATCCATTCTATTTAAACCTATCGGTGTTAAAACCAATATCTCTTCTCTTTATAAGTACAGACTTATATATTTCAATTATCGAATGATAAATATTAAATTTAATTTATAAACTGTTATTTATAAATTAATCTTTTCTATTTATCTGTTAAAAACAGATTTCCATTTTCTATTTATTTAACAAATAAATGTCCCTTTTATTCTATTTATTCTAACAAGTAAATATCTTCTTTTAATCCTATTTATTTACCAAATAAATATCTCCTTTTAATTCTATTTATTTAACAAATAAATATCTCCTTTAATCTTTATTTATTTCCTAAACAAATAAACCCTTTTTACTTTTATTTATTTCCTAAATAAATAAATTCTTTTAACTCTTTATTTATGCTTTACCAATATATTCCTTTATATTTGCTTTCAAATATATTTCCTTTATATTTGCTTTCAAATATATTTCCTTTATATTTGCTTTCAAATATATTTCCTTTATATTTGATTTCAAATATATCTCCTTTTCAATTTCATTTGTAAAGGTTTTACAAATATTTCTATTTCATTTTGATTCTGAAAAATATTCTAACTCCTTATATTCTCGGGAAAATTTGCCATAACCTCCTTTGTAACGGGAGCATCGGGAAAATCCCCAACCCCACCACACAGTCCTTTCCATTCAAAAAGAAAATGGTTTTGAAATTTATTTCCTTTCTAAATATCTTCTATTTATAAATATTCCAATTTATAAATATTTCTTATTTATAAATATTCCATTTATAAATATTTTATTTTCACTATCACTTTTGAAAATTCCCTTATCAACATTCCGGTATGTTACGGTATTTAACATATCAAATTTCGATATCCAATATCGTCCATACACACACAATCAACAACAGGTTATAATTCACATCATATATCAAAATATATGAAAAACAATAAAATAACTGTTGAGGAATCCAGTCGGATTCCTCCAACCTGTTTCCCTGCATCCACAGATGTTACACAACATGATTGTCATCACTTTCAGTTCAATATGAATTATTCTGATAAACAGAATCAATATATAACTATATAAATGTTTATATATATATAATATTTCATTAACTGACTAGCAGTTCAATCAAACAGTCAACACACAATCAAACAGACAATTTCTAATAGTTCTAAAAATACAACATGAAATTATAAACTATTCAGAGTTAGTGAGATTTACTCACATTGGACTATCGTCGTTAATAACGATAATTGTCGCTTGGTTCAGACGGACAATTTATTTTGCTATAAATTGTAGTGGCCTCGGATTCACTCCCGGTCAGTCTCATTGTGTTGCTTCCGTCTATACGATCCCAACGCAACTTACGGTTTGTGATTCTGATTCAGTATGTACAAGATATAGCGGTTACAAGTTCGAACTAGTTTAAATTAAATAAAAAATAAAACTTTAACCTTTTAAATTGGGCTTAACCTTATTAATGAGGCCCATCACCAAAACTCAATTACCAGGCCCGCTCCCTTTACTTCCTCCTTCTTCCCGAACAAACCGTGAGCTCCCTGTTAAAACCAACCAAAGCCGCAAGATTCTTCTACCTCAATCCACCTCAAATCAAAGGTTGACCAATCCGTTAACCACTTCTTAAAAATCCTTATTTACTGTTAAACCTGACACCCCCTTTTAAATCTCTACTTCCAGTATTACTTCACTCAACATCGACTTCTTTCAACCGCCGTCACCGCTTCCCGCAGTCACCAGAGTCCACCGCATCCAATCCCCCAGCACGCTGGCCTCCATCGACTTACCTTGACCAACTCACATCACTTCCGATGCCCCCACAGAACATCGACGTCATCCCAAAATCGAACTATTTCAAAAAGAAAACACAACAAAAGGACCCCCTTTCCCCTTCCTGGTAGCGCCGGACTCAAATCCACTTCCACCACTACGACGTCGTTCCTTCTCCGTGTCGATGTCTGGAGTCTCGTTCAGTTCGAGACTGTATTCGCTCTAGGGATCGGAACCCTAGCTCGGCTGTTGGAAGGCCACAACCCAAAAACAGCAATCATGCCCTACCATTCAAATATCAGGCTGAAGAGGAAGTTTCAAGGATTTCAACAATGTATATTTTCTTTTGATTTTAGAAGATCTGGATCTTCACCTATTGGGTAAACAGATGGCGGCTACTGCATTTGACTTTGGAAGAGAAAATGAATTAGGTTTTAGGGGGATGAGATTATTTATAGGAATATTTTTAATAATTTTATATTCATTATTTTAAGCCAACGCTATATGTATTTGTTCTCTAAAATTCCTGTAATCACATACGGTACCCAAAAATCACGAAACTGGACATGTAGCTAGAGTTCGACATTACGAACCCAACAAAACTGGTTTCGTCGAATTCCGACTCCGTTTGCTCACACAGCGTATTTTTAACCGTCAAAATACTAACTGTTTTTCACTCTAAAAATCCGTACGGCCACACAGTGACTCTAAAAATCACGGAACATGGAATCTAGCAATAATTTGATGTTTTGGATCCAACAAAATTAGTTTCGTCGAATTCCGACTTCGTTTGCAAAAGTGGCTATTTTTAAAGCTTTGGATGTCCCATTTAAATATATAAATATATTTAAATTTAATATTTAAAAATTAAATATTATCGTCTATATTCACATGGAATACCGTACAGCTTCAGAATATTCCTATATGGATTTCTAACTTGATCTTCCCTTTTGGGTCACCCCGATATTTGATTTATATTGAAATTCCTTTTAAAAATATAAATAATTCCTTTATAAATTATAAAGGAATTCCACAACGACTTTTATGAAATTTGATTTGGACGTAAATCAAAATCTACACAACGAAATTCCGATTTTCCCCTTCCACCAGAAAGATATACTCCACCAGCTCTACACGTTTCTTGTTTCACAGAAATCCGGCTTAAAACGAATCCTGTACATTCAGTTGAAGTTCGAATCGCCAATTTACGAACTGCAGCGCCATTTCGAGCTCGATTTTAATTATAATATAATTATACGTTCAAAATGTCGTTCAAATAATATATTCGTTATTTAAATTTAATTCTAAACTGAATTAAATATCACAGATGATCCAGTTCACACCATATCTCCATTTCGGCCAATTCTGATAAATTTCAGAATTAAATATATTATTTAATTTATTATTTTAAATTAAATATTCACCATTATTTAATTCCACGACCATTAAATCCTGTAATCACCTTTTAAATAATTAAATAAATTAATTATAATACCTCTGCAAATGCGGGTCATTACATTCTTCCCCACTTAAAATAATTTCGTCCTCGAAATTGCTAAAGCTAGAAGACAACCCTATTTACTGGTTAGAACATATTTGTTCACTTCATAACTTCAGTTTCAATTGAAACAATTTAATTTCAATTAAATTATTAATTAATTCTTACCAACGAAAATTTCCAAAATCCTAAAAAAATTTCTAACGCCTTAACTCTTCGAAAATTTTTTCCAGCACCTCCTTTGTACTGGTCAATCGGTCAAACACCAACTCGCCTCTCTGGGCCATCTCCAACCCAAAAGAAAATCAAATAGCCAATCTGCTTGCCAATTCGGCTCATCAAAATCTCATACCATGTAACGACACGCATTTTGCCCGACCTTAATCGATCGCAAAATCGACCAAGACCGTTCAAAATCCGCATACGTTAACTTTGGGAATACAACAACATCAGAACAACAGCAAACTTTTATAACATTAATAACAAATGTTACATCAGAGTAGAGAATATCAGAGTACATTGAATAAAATTTACAGCGGAAGGTAAATTACAATATTATAATACATTGCAGCAGAAACAAAATAACTAAGGCAGCGGAAAACTTCCAATGTTCTGGACACAGCTTTAAGCTTCAATCCAGGATCCTGCTAAAGAGATAAACCTGTAGACAACTACTCGACTGCCCGTGTGGAAAGAGGGCACCCGAGTTTGCAAAAAGGTGGAAACAAACAACAGGTCAGTCGTGGGACTGGTGTGAGAATTCTTAACTAATAAATCACTATTAATAGGGAAAATCCAAAGACCACGCCGCTAATGCGGAACGGGTTTACTCTAATGGATTGCCGTGCATAAACGTGTCAGAATAAATGATAAGTAAATCGTACAACAACGCTATGCTTTTTAGAAAAATGGAATCACCATAAGACCCAGGTCCCATCACACAATGCAACGCACACCAGAGGATAGGGTTTTACCTTATAGTGATCAAACATGATAAATACGGCAAATACGAGTTAATATTATTATTAGTAAATATCAAAACATTTCAAAGTAAATGTATCAATCCTAGGAAGCATAGGTACCATATGCTATGCCTCCGTACTAGTAATACAATCAAAACCGCATGGGGCGTATTGGATTTTGGTTTCCATCATGAGTCAAGGCTATGGAGGAGCTCCTACCGATTCGAGACACTCTAGCTAATGTCTCAGGATCCCCCGCAGTGAACCCTTAGAAAGCTGCAGGGCCGGTCCACACATACAGCTTCGTGGATTGGCAATTCCTGAACATAAGTTTCCCGATCCTATAGGACCTATCCGAGGCGCCTCATTCCATCATCCACATAAGTAAAATGTCAGGGCTGGTAGGTCACTGACACCACTCTAGCTAGAAAGAAACGTGCTGCTCTCCCTGCATTCCCTTCTCCCGTTTTAGACTCCGCCGGTGTGTGAGGCTCGCGAAGTCACGCTATACACAAAGCTATGCCTAAACAGACTATGCTTTGATCGTCCCACAAGGCCTGCTTTTCAACAAAGCCTTGATCATATGCACCTTAGCGTGCCACATCATCACCCCATACCCTACTACCAACCCTTTGCCGAAATATATGAATGGGTGTTAAGCAAGAGAATAGATTCTGCGCCACCAAACATCCATACCTTCGACAAAAGATCAATAACATGATATTTAATAGAGTATGATGTCAGACACACAATCCATTTAATAGCTTATGCTCTGGGTCTGAGCGAAAGCCAAATCCGTACAAATCAACACTCCGTCTGGGCAACTCCTACTATTACCTTATCATGGTAGCGAGCCATTCTAAGGAAACAGTCATCATCGTCCATTCGATGTGGAGATTTGACGGTCTTCAATCGCCGTCTTCCAATCTTGGATTTTTAAACGTCGTTTAATTATTTGGAATGAGATAAACTCGGACTTTCCAAATAATCCTCGTATATATATATATATATATATATATTGATAATCCTTCTTACACATTAATAATTATTTTTATTAACGATTCATTCCTATTTTAATTGTCTAAAATAATTAAATTTTTATATAACGACGCCTTAAGTCCATGGGCGACTATGGCGCTGCATTCAACCAATATTGATTTTTACATTTCTCAGAATCTAACCGTTGGATCTTTAACGTAATATATAACGTTGGAAAGATTTTTCCAAGATGGTACTAGCGGTTTCAGTTTCAAGAAAATCCGACGGTCGGATCTTCTTGTATAGTCATTTAAAAGTACGATTTCAAAACGCGAACTGCCACGCCCTAATCGTTCAATTTTGATTATATATATATATAATCATTGAATCGCAATAACGTTGTTTGGTTAAAACAACGCCCTACACAACTACCGACACTCGCCAAATTTTTAATTCATTTGACAAATGAAAATACTATTACCGCATCCTAGCTTCATTCTTTAACTTACATTGAAAATGTAAATTTTGATACACTCAAAATCCTACTTTTAAATTACATATAAAGACGTAGATTCCAACTTCAATGTACATTCTCATCTTAGTTACATTATAAAAATGTAACTTATTATTGCAGTGAATCCTATTTTAAATTTACATATCAGATTGCAAGTTTTCTTTACAATGCAAACTCCACTCCCTACTTACATTGTAAAAATATGATTTTTTTTTATTACAATGCAAACACTACTTCTAATTCACATTGTAAAAATATGATTTTTAATTACAATTCAAACACTACATCTAATTCACATTGTAAAAATATGATTTTTTTTTAATTACAATGCAAACACTACATCTAATTCACATTGTAAAAATATGATTTTTTATTTACAATGCAAACACTACTTCTAATTCACATTGTAAAAATATGATTTTTTATTTACAATGCAAACACTACTTCTAATTCACATTGTAAAAATACGATTTTTTTTATTTACAATGCAAACACTACATCTAATTTACATTGTAAAAATATGTTTTTTTTATTACAACGTCACATTTCTACATCTAAATTACATATGAAATAAATCAATTTTATTTCTAATGTTCATTCTCATTTTATGTTACATATATACATAAGAAAAATGCAAATTCTATCATACCATGAAATTGCATACTTTAATTGCATAGAAAAAAATGTAGTTTTGTCATACGGTATACTTTCCTATAGACATTACATATAAAAATGTAATATTTAAAACACAATGTAAATTCATGTTTTAATTACATATAAAAATGTAAATTTTTATCCTACGGTGTAATTCCCTATATAATTTACATATAAAAATGTAAATTTTCACATACGATGAAATTTCCATGTTAATTACAAAGGAAAATGTAATTTTTAACATACGGCATTAATTCACTTTATAATTTACATATAAATATGTAAATTTTAACATATGATGGAATTCTCATATTAATTACAAAGAAAAATGTAATTTTTACAATACGGTGTATATTCCTATATAATTTACATATAAACAAAATGTAAATTTTATCATACGATGAAATTACCCTTTTAATTACAAAGAAAAATGTAATTGTTAACATTCAACGTTGATTCACTTTATAATTTACATATAAAAATGTAATTTTCGTCATGCAATGTAAATTTACATTTTAATTACATAGAAAAATGTAATTTTTGTCATACGGTGCAAATTTATATATAAATTACATATAAAAATGTAACTTTTGTTCAGGCGGTGTAAATTCATTCTTAAACTACATAATAAAATGTTATTTAATTCATGCAATGCAGATTCATTCATAAATAACAAAATAAAATGTTATATAATTCATGCGATGTAAAATCATTCATAAATATCAAAATAAAATGTTATATAATTCATGCGATGTAAATTCATTTTAAAACATAAAATTTCATTCTTTTACTTACAATGTAAAGGTATCTACTTTTATATTTTCAATGTAAAAATATCAACTTTTTATGTTTTACAATGTAAAGACATCAACTTTTATATTTTGCAATGTAAAAATATTAACTTCTCTATTTTACAACGTACAAATATAATCTTTTCTATTTACAAATGTAAAAATATTACCTTTTCTACTTTACAATGTAAAAATGTAATCTTTTCTATTTACAATGTAAAAATAATGTCTTTTTATTTTGAACATAAAAAGATGGTTTTTTTTTCTTTTTTTTTTCAACATAAAAAGATTGTCTTTTTATTTACATCGCCAAATTCTCAATATAAAATCCATTCTTTACAATGTAAAATTTACTCTTTAATTACAATGTAAAGTCCATTCTTTTTATTACATAAAAAAAAAAGAAAATAATGTAAATCTTCCTACGGTGAAATTCATATATGTTAATATTAAAAATAATGTCAACTAATCCTACGGTTAATTTTTTTTTTAAATTGACATTAAAAATGTTAATGACATCCTACGGTTAAATTTACTATTTAATTTACATTAAAAATAATGTAAATTTATACATGCGGTGAAAATACTTTATTTACATAATAAAAGGTAAATTTCATGTCATCGCAAATTCTGATTTTAATTTTACATCCTACGGTTGAATTTCTATCATATTAACATTAAAGATGTTAATTTACATCCTATGGTTGAATTTCTATCATATTAACATTAAAAATGTTAATTTACATCCTACAGTTGAATTTCTTATAATATTAACATTAAAAATGTTAATTTACACATACGATGTAATTACTTATTATTACACTAAGAATAATGTTAATTTTCTCATACGATGTAAATTTCTTATTTTAATTTTACATAATAAAATGTAAATTCCACTACAAGTCGCATTCTTATTTTATTTGCATCAAGTAAGATGTAAATTTTCATCACATAACATAACAACAACATCCCAAACATACAACAAGTCCAAATCTAACAACTAGCATCAAGGTAATTACTAGGTGATGTTATAACTTGGCATATGTAAAATCAACACGGCATGATTAAACACATAAATAATTTTAATTAATTATTAATTCAGATTTAAACCTCAAAATTTCAGATCTAATCTCATGCAAATCAGATTCAACATCATACGGAGTGAACAGTTCAAATCCATGTTCTAAACATCACGTCTTATTAGATCTACTTATTAGTAATCATAGAAATAATGATGAAATAAATCAAATTAAATAAAAAAAATTCTCACAGTGGTCTGGTCTGAGGAGATGATACAGGTTCGATCCGATTCAGTGTTCGTATTCAAATAGATTTCAGATCTGGAACGATTCAAATACAAATACATATGAAAAATCAAAATTCAGCTTTTAACAACTGACACAGCGACATTTAAAAGCGTCGCAAAATCTGAAATAAACATTACCTAAAGTTCAAAACTTTGAATCGAGATAACTCGAGCTATGGTTGACGGTTTTACGAACGTTTTGCGGGAGATTGACCGCCTTGGAGAGAGCTATCAGCGCCAGGAATCCGGGGAGGTGCGCATGCAAGGAGGAGGCGCGGCAGGGCTGTGTTTGGCGGCGGTTTGGGAGGGTGGTGCGGCGGCTACGGTCGATGAGAGGTGGTGATTCTTGTCGGAGATTGAAGAGCACGAAAATCTCTTCGAAACGTGTATTTACACGAAGGATTTCGTTGAGAAATGAGGGAGAAATCGAAGAATGAAATTTTGAATGTTCATGGGTTCATGCGGCTGGAAAAACGACGGGAGGAGGAAGAATGAACAGTGTTTTCAGAATTTATAATATTATATTAGGTTTTCCTAATCATTATTTAATAATTTAATTACCCCGTTTAAGCCCGATTTGGTCTGAACTCAGAATTAGGCCTGCTTACTGTCGTTCTTAGGGTTTTGACTTCTTTTGAGCACAATGGGCTATGTCTCGGGCCCCAATTCTGATGTCTGTAAAGTTTTTTTTAAATCCTATTAAAAATTAATTAATTAAATATTGACCGTACATGAAAATTCACTGAGGCCACAAATTAACTTCAAAAATTCCCGAAAAATATATTTAGTTATGTTTTGACGCTGCAGACCTAGAAAAAATTAATTTCGTTCAATTCTGAGCTCGTATGAATTTTTAATGAATTTTTAAAGTCAAAAATTGTCCGTTTACACTAAAAAATCAATTATAATTATATATTAATTCTAAAAATTACCGAAAAATCATTTTTAGCTTTGTTTTGACGATACGAACCCAAAAAAATTATTTTCGTCGAATTCTGAGACTGTTTGAAAAATGGCTATTTTTATGGCGTTTAAATTTAACTTAAATAGTCAAAACACATTTTCTTTTCCCACGCTCACATATAAATTCGAAAAATTCTGAAAATTGAAACCTAACAATAATTTGACATTTCGGTTCCAACAAAAGTGGTTTCGTCGAAAACAGAGGTCGTTTGAAAAATGACTATTTTTAAGGCCAATATATTTAATATTAAAAATACATTTTTAAACAAATAATTTTCGAAACTCAAAATATAGAAGTGTTTACTGTTTTTCAATGTAGAAACTTCATTCTGAACTCAATGGAAGTGGTTTCGAGTTCAAATTCCTTTGTATGCAAAAAGTAGCATTTTTGACCTATGCAAATCACCTAGCGACCTTTCTAAATTTTAATTTGGGCATAACTTTTGATTCCCGCTATGAAATTTCAATTTTTCGGATTCGTTGGAAAGATATTTTTAAATAGATTCTAATATTTTTTGTTTCACTAAAATCCGTTAAATTTTGCATCCTGTACGGTCAGTCAAAGTTCAAGTTTGACTTTTCAAACTACCGCGCTATTTCTAACTCTTTTTATAATTAAAATTAAATTATTCATTCTAACTTCGATTTGAATCATATTTGTGATCATTGTTATTAAAAATAGATTATTTTAAATATCAAAACTCATTAAAATCACTTAAAATAAATTTTAAATTGGCCCCAAAATTCAGGGTTGTTACATACCATGTGAAATATAAACTTGTACCTTTTTGTCGGGCATATCATTTATATCCTTTCATCTGTTACCAATTCTACAAATACTAATGTCATCTAAATCAATTTCTGATCGATTTATCCTCGAATCCAATCCTTTGGCTATATCCAAGCCAACTTCCATTTGAACTCAAATTCCAAATTTCAAACTCCTAATTCATCAATGCAATTCCATTCCATATGGTTCTCCAATCAAATCCTGTTTTATTTAACTTAGTTCAAGTTTAATTCTAATTTATTCATTCACTTATACCATCTTAATCTATTTAACTTCATTAGTTAATTGTAATTGCAGAACTTAAATTCCTGGGTAAATTCCAAATCAATTTGAAATCATACTGCCAATTCAAAACCTTTGAATTTCTAAACAACTTGTTTCCTCAAAACAATTCAAAAACAAAATCTTTGGTAGTAATCCGTCACTTAGAACTCGAAAATGAACACTGATGATGTCTAGATTCATCATCAGAATCTATTTTCTAGCTATCAAGGTGAGTTCAATACTATATCACTTTCAATTTGAAAAACATTTTCAAAACCTCCCAGGAACTTAAAATTTCCTTATTTTAATTCCATATCTGATTTAAATTCAGATTTAATTAATCGTATTTCATATACTTTACTTATATGAATTCTGATTGGTTATTTACATAACCATTTCACTTTATAATCTTACTCGATTATAAAAACAACCAATATATCCAATATATATCAAAATATACTGTGGGAAAAGTTATTTTCATTTACCCTCTTTGCAAAACATATCGTGACGACCCATTGTATTCGAGTGTTTATAAACTCCTACCGATACAGTGGATCAAACTGATCGACCAGAACCCATAAACAACTCAACCAATGAATCTCCACAATATAAACAAATTTTTATATCAAATACAAATACGTTCACTCGTATATGTACACTCAAACTCAATCTAGGGTATTACTAACCCTATCTCTACCGAGTCACGCCACAGAGCCAAGGTAATTCACTTAACTTAAGCTCTGATACCAACTGTAACGACCCGGATTTTTAAGCGACTTTGGTTATCGACATAAACTCGATGTCGATAACCAAAACATCGAAAAATCCCGGTAAGTAATGAAAGAAATTAGAGGGTGAGAATAGATAAGATAGAAACTTAGAATAGAAGAAGAAGAAGAACACAACATCAGAGTAACACGAACCTCACAGCGGAACGAATAACATATAATAGATAACATAACTTTGAAATATAAAAGTTATGTATACAATAGCACTTATCAGAGTATAGCACTTACAACACAGCGGAAAATAACTATATGATCCTGAAGCCTCCTGCACCAGCTCTTCAAGTATCTGTAAATTCCTGACTACTTGACTGCCCGTACAAAATTGGGAACCCAAGAGTTTAGGGGAAACAAAACAAAATAAACTCCGGTTCAGTCATGGGACTAGTATGAGTAAAACAGCTTAAAACAGTTAGAACAAGTAAACGATATCTCATAAGACCACGCCGTATAACGGAACGGGTTTTTCCCTTATGAGAATCCAAAATATCTTTATATCAAAAACCTTTTGATATTATAATAATGTCTATCGACCACAGTATATATAATCATCTAGCAGAAACGCTTTCATCTCACGTTCTACATATATAGTATACAATCAAAACTGCAAGCACGTATTGGGTAATGGATTTCCAACTATGACATGGTATGGAACCACCTTCCGATCAGTGTACTCTAGGAACGATACACTGGAGTTCAACAAGAACATCTTGTAACTCAGCCACACATGACCGACCACTCATTTTGCTTGAGTGTATCGAATGTATATCACCAACGGTTGGGATCAGCAACCGTTTCCCGTATATATATATATATGAGATAGCATTGATAGATTAAAGAAGCAAATGAATATTCTCTAGATAGGTGATTATACACCCTACTTCGGTGCGACCGACTTAGCCATGCTGCCTGCCTGATTTCTGTCATTTACCGATTGATGAGGCTAGAAGCTACGCTTTATCATCACATCAGATTCATTTCGAATGTCACATCGTCAGATCCAGCAAAAATCACTAACTTGACGTCTACAACCATACATTACGTGTCGGATAAAAGAAGTTTCCTTCTCCGCTTCCACTCTTGGTACGGTTGAAGAAATCAATGTACGTGACCTTTCTGGAAATACTCTGTCAGACATTCAACCACACAAGTCATCCAGGAACAGGATGAACCGAAGGCACTATTCAGTACATCCATCTTAGGCACTGTTATCTAAGACTTATACAATAGCCCTTGCATTTTACCCCGTCTTCAATTATCTTTGGCATATATGATTCGCAACGCTTATGCCAATACAGAGTGGTTCTTTGGATAATAATCTAACTGGTCTCTCCATATTAACAACGTTAAAATGGTCAAAACTTCGATGGTTTATGATTTAACCATCAAAGAAAAACAGGTGTGCAAACAACGATATTATTTCCAGATGGAAATTCTATCAATCAATCATCAATCATATATATATATATATATATCTATATATATATATATTCATATCTCCTATTTCAATATTTGATTTCGTTTCTGATTCTATTTGGAAAACATTTCCAAATCCTCTTTAGTTGGATTTAAACAGATGTTTAAATCAACACCGCGACGACAACTCAAACCACTATACTTATTTACTAAATTCACTTAACCACTTTCACTCTCGAACCTTAACCATTTCTAAATTAAAACGAAGTCAATCAAGTTGGGGTATAACTACCTCTCAGACCTTAACTGGACAACATTTCAAATCTCGAAACTGGGTAAGTTCATTCTTTTAACTCTAATCAATCAACTCTTTCCACTTAACTCCTTACTTAACTCCTTTCGAACAACTATATTCGATTACTCCTTTAACTCTATTTAAACAAACTATATTCGATTAACTCTTTTATTTCTATTCGAACAACTATATTCGATTAACTCTTTTAATTCTATTCGAACAACTATATTCGATTAACTCCTTTTGATTTAACTCTAATCGATTAACTCCATTGAATAACTAACTTCGATAACTCCTTCAAATAACCAATTCAATAACTCCTTCTTCGAATTACTAATTCGATAACTTACTTTCGAATGCTTATATTCGATAACTCCTTGTGTTTAGCTTTATTCAAATAAATAAATTCGAATAACTCTTATCGATTAAAATATAATCGATAACTCCTTCGATTTAACTAATATTCTATAACTCACTTTGATTAATAATAATCGATAACTCCTTCGAATAAACTATATTCGAAAATCTTGTAACGACCCGTGTTTTTGGCCGTCAAATATTTAATTTAATTTATTGGGAATATTAATGGAATTTAATATTTAATTCGTTATTAAAAATGAAGTTGAACGTTATAATTTATATATAATATAAAATCGAGCTCGAAAATGGCGTGCAGTTCGTAAATTGGAGTTCTGAACTTCAATTGAGAATACAGGGTTCGATATAAGCCGGAATTCTGTGCAACAAGAAACGTTGGGACCGTATTGATGATAATTTTCATATGGAAGAGAAAAATCCAGATTTCGTGTTATAGTTTGATAGTTATGGCTAAATCAAATTTTGAAATAGTCGCTATGGAAAACCATTATTTAATTATAGGCCTTTAAAATAGCCGTTTTGCAAACGGACTCAGATTTCGACAAAACCAGTTTCATTAGAACCGTATCGTCAAATTATTGTCAGAAAATCAAACCGTGTGGCAAACCGATGTTGTATGTGACCACGGTAGCCGTAAACGCTCGTTCAGTGCAATTAAATTAATTCAACTGAATAAAGGGATATTAGAGTGTAACTTGAACAGACAATCAAACTAGGCCACGAAACCAGTTCCGTTGAGTTCGTAGCGTCGATTTTAGTTAGGGTAGGTATATATTTTGTTATTTTTAAAGACCCACAAATTTGGTGTTCGGAAGGGCAGTGCGGTACGCGTTAAAAATAGCCTACCGGGGCGACAGTCTCAGAATGCGACGAAATTAGTGCCGTTGGGTTCGTATCGAAAAGTTATTATCGATGTTCGCAGTTTCAAGTTGATTCGATTTATCTGGTGACCGTGAAAAAATTAAATGCGTGTTTATTTCTGGTTTTATAAAGGAAATTTTTTCATACGACCTCGGATTTCGACGAAACTTGTCCCATTGGGTCCGGAATATCTTTTTACATTAAGATTAGCTTTTTTATCAGTAAATAGAAATTGTTTGAGGTAGTTTTTATCAATTACTTCAACGTGAAGTTTCGTCAAATTTAAAATAATAATATAATACTAAAAGAAAAAAATCTGCATGTTACATCTAAATCAAATTAATTTACATAGTAGCATAGATTAGCACATGTGCTTCTACTGCTACAAATTTCTTCATTTTCAAAGCAGAGCATCCATTGTCTTAGTCATCCACGTTATACTTGTACCGCATGAAAATGACATTTCTAAAACCGTGCCGACCAAGTTTCAGAATGCTCAGCTACTATCTATTTTCTGAAAAACCTATTACTCTAAATAACTTGACAATCACGTAGTTCTTCCTATAAAAGCTATCCACTACTGTAAAATTTTCATTCGTGAATGGCAAAACGAAAACCCCATCTCAACAGAATATAACCAAGCCTATATATAAAATAAAAGCCGCTCTCTTCCTTCCAAAACAGGGTGCGTGAGTTCAGTTCAGCGTGGGGATCGATTTTGTGCATGAAGGCGAAGTTGTTTGAAGCTGTTTGTAAGAGGAGAAAGGAACAGTGTAATAAACGTGCTGCGTATACAGTAGCCGTAAGCAAAGGTGCCGTTGAGAATCTGGAATGGTAGGGTATGCGGTTAACTTTAACAATGGGATGTTGTGGTTGCGAGAAGGAAACTGGTAGGATGGCTCGTTTCTTGTGACATGAGGTGATAATGTTCGAAAGTGGGAAGTATGAAACAGTGGGGAGTGTAACGTGCTGAGAGGGGACTCAAAGATTGTCGTGTATCTCCTGGAAAGGGGTATGGGCGACATCCGAGTTAAGGAGTGGGGGAAGGTTCGAAGTTGACAAGAAGAGAAAAGGACGTGAGCAGGAAGAAGGTAAATAGTAAACTTCGAAAATGCCTAATCAGTATTTAAAGTCCCTAATCATGTTTTATAATATAACCTAATCAAAGCAAATAATATAAGTTTAACGTGTCCCATTTTCTTATGACGTAAGATACCTTTTTCTTTAAGGTTTAATTAAGTAGTAAGGTGTGTGGCTCGGGACTGTGTTTTAGTTTATATGCAGCATGGTATGTTCGTGTCAACCCGGTCATTGTTAAAGTGCTGAATGTTTTAATGATTGTGTCAAAGGTCGAACAAGCTTGAATATATAATATCTATACACCATCTAGTCAGAGATTGGTAATTAAAGATATTAGTTTTTATAATGCTCCAACCATATCACATTTATTTTAACTCAAATCAACTTTGTATATTATCACTTAAAGTATAACATTACGATGCGTTGCACTTAAATAGTATTTCTCTTGAGACTGAACTGAAGTTCAGGTCATATAACCCTGTTATAATCTGTGACCATTAAAAATATAAATCGAAAATTTGAACCTATTTAAGGATTTAATCAGTTGAATAAAACCATCACCATATAATTGTTGTAATGCGCGTCTATGTTATCAGACTCCGACAAAATCAGGCATGTTGGATCCGTATCAAAGGGCACGACATTAAGGAGCAGTTTGGATGGAGACGAAAGCTATTGGAGTTTTATTAAATTAAACACTAGTTTAATTTAATTAAAATGGTCCGCTCCAGAAATAATTCAAATCAAGGTGAGTTAAACTCACTCAGTTTTCCCATTTATATTTTTATATAAATTGGGTTTTTATTTTGTGTGCTCTGCTTGCTGATGGTTGCCTGTTTGCTAGTTATACACTTGTTGTTGATTAAAACTGATGAAATTAAACTGTGTTTAATTTCAGTGAAATACCAAATCGTTATTTTAACGATAGGTTCCAATAAAGGTAACTTACCTTATTGGTCACGTTTATTTATAAACGTGTTTTAAATGGTTGAATTGTTTGAACTGCTTGTGGTTGATGTTAAATGGTCGTTATTTAGTTTATCAGTTAAACAAAACTGAACAGTCTGATTTGAGATAACCATTTGAATACAGGGACGAACAGGTTGGAGGGACCCAACCGGATCCCTCAAATGTATTATTTATTTTCATATTACCATATATGAACTGATTTGTTTGGGGTGATAAATTTGATTGTTGATTATTGACTGCATGTTCAACATCTGGTTGGTTTAAACCAATAGACGGTATTGGTTGGGTATTTGGCAAAGTATGGCCTAGACAATCAATCGTTTTTATAATTATCGATTCATCGTCAAGTGAGTAAATAGAGATGAAGTTAAAAGGGTTTATTTTATAACTTGAGTTAGATTTTGGGAAATATATTATTTTGAATAAGAATTGTTAAAGAGAAATAAATAAATACTTTATTTATTTAAGAATTTGATTTGTTATTAAAGTAAATGCTGATGTCCATCAGATTTACAAGTGGGAGAATAAGAGATGAATCAAATGGTTAACTTTGGTAATTGTTTTGTAAAGAAAACAAATTAATGGAATTTATTTAAATTGATTATATTTTTTTTTAATTTAAAGTGAGGATTAATTGGAATCGATTAACGAGATAATCGAGTTCTGAGTTAATTAAATCAACCAGTTTGAATTGAAATTGATTATCGAATTAAAGAGTTTTGATTAAATAGTTAAATGAATATCATTTAAATGTAAATAAGGTTTTATCAAGGATTTACTATTTATTTTAGCAAATAAAGAAGTTAACTACTAATGTAGTAAATTGTTTGAAATAAATTATATTTTTAATTAATAAGGATTTAGGGAAAAATTACTTTTCAAAAGAAATCGAGGTTGAAATGGAAATCCAATGAAAATGGTTAAAGGATTTGAAAGGAAATTAGTGAGAGTGCAATTGGGTTAAGAAGTGGGTCGTAGGGTTGGATAACCAAACCCAATTTATAATGGGATTTGTTTTGGAAACTGGAGTGGAGTTTTGGTGTTTGGGTTACAACTGATATTTATCTGAGGATAAGGACGTTGTTGATCAAGGTCTGAGAGGTAATTAAATATACCCCAACTTGAACAACATCGGGATTATCTGAAGATAGTATTAGTTGGTAATCGTAAGAGACGTTAGTGGATCTAAACAGCGATTTTAGCGCTGTTGATATAATATATGTTTTGTAAATCTAATATAGCGATTGTAGCGCTTTTGCTATAGTAAATGGGTTGTAAACCTAAACAGCGATTATAGCGCTGTTGTTTTGTAAATCTAAATAGTAATTATAACGCTATTGTTATAACATATGTGCTATAAATTTCTTTGTTAAAACTAAAGGATTTCCGAATTTAAAAGATGATTGGAAGGAAGATTTAAGTGGGAAATTGAATATAGTTATTCGAGCTAGAGTTAGTCAAACATAGTTTTTTCAAGATGAGTGCCATTTCGTACGACTGCTAGCGTAATTCGCAGGGCTGCAGATAGCCTACGGCAGTCGGATGTTTCCTGAGGGAATCAGGCGTAACCATTGTGATCGCTGCGATCTAGAGTCAAGCGAATGGGGTTAATTCGAATATTAGTTAATCGATTAGAGTTAAATAAAAATTAGAGTTATTCAAATATCATATTTTTGAATATTAAAAGAGTTAGAAGTTTTAATTTAACAAAAGTAAATCAGTTTTGTTAGGGGCCAAGTGATGCTGAATACTGAACCAGTGAACTCATTGGAATGTCATGTTTGAAACACTGTTTATTTTGATAGTTAAAACACCGACTATCAAATCTGTCCAATACGATTGTTGGTACGGAAAGACCGGGATCGAATTTATATTCGAAAACCATTCCGTCCAACAAATACGTGAAGAGATCAGAAGATGATCGAGATTGAGCAATGAAGACCGTGGGTTTTCATAAACGGAAGAACCACTAATATTCTCTGCCTGGCAAGCAGAGATAAGCTGTGATTCTGTCGTGGTAGGAATCAACGGGTTGCAAGGACTTCTCGCTACTGATCCATGGGGTGATTCCTATATTGGATGCGGTAGGAGAGTGCCTTCGGTTCATCCTGTTCCTGGATGACGTGTATGGACGAGTGTCTGACAGAGTATTTCCAAAGGGTCACGTACGTTGATTTCTTCAAACGTACGATAGTTGTTGGCAGGGAATTGCCGTTCTCTAAGCTTCCAGCTAGAGTATTTTTGGAGTCGTCAATTAGTGATATCTGGCGGATCTGACGATGTGGCATTCGAAGTGAATGACGACCAGATGATCAAGAGTAATCTAGACCTCAAGCCTCATCAGCCGGGAAATGACAAAAATCGGGCAGGCAGCATGGCTATGTGGGTCGCTCCCATTAGAGTGTATGATCACCTATCTAGAGAAAATTCTATTGTTTCTTGTATCTATGTTTCGATGCTGTCCCTTTTCGGGAGACGGTTGCTGATCCCAACCGTCGGTGATATACATTCGATACACTCAAGCGAAATGAGTGGTCGGTCATGTGAGGGCCGGGTTGCAAGATGTTCTTGTTGAACCCAGTGTATTCGTCTCTAGAGATACACTATCGGCAGGTGGTCCCATACCTTGTCAAGGTCGGAATCCAATCTCCAATAAGTGCCTGCGGGTTTTGATTGTATACTATATATGTGGAGCGTGAGATGCAAGCGTTCCACTAGATTTCTATTTACTTGTGTTTAGACATTATTATAATATCAGACAAGATATTGGTTTCAAACTGTTTTGGGTTATCGTACGTGTGGATTTGGTCTTACGATTTTCCTTTTCTTTGAAAAGATTTTGAACTTTAAAATCATGATTGAATGGTTCACCCTTATTACTGTGCGAGTTTATCTCACTCTGGTTCACCAGACTGACCCGGTGTTTTGTAAATGCTCGGGTTAGGCCGGGTTGTACAGGTTCAGGTTATCGACTGCTATGAAGAGACGAGCTGGAAGATTCCAGACGTATGATATTACTACTATTCCGCTGTGTGTTGTATATGGGAACAGGCTATTATAACTGTCCCATGGCATGATGTACTCTGATACTGTAAGTATTTTAAAGCTTTCAATAAAGATTATTTCTGTATTATATTTTGTTCCGCTGCGATGTGAGACTCTGTGTGGTGTCGTGTTCTTCTTCTTCTTCTATTCTAATATTTCTTTCTTTCTTATCTCACCCTCTAAATTCTTTCTATTAATGATCTGGAATGTCGATGTCTGAATGGTCAACATGGTAGTTTGATGTTGATTTTCGGAGTCGAAAATCCCGGGTCGTTACAAATCTCCTCTCGAATAAACGATATTCGATAATCTTCCCTTTCGATTTAACAAATCGATAACTCCTTTTCGAATAACTAAATTCGATAACTCCTTTCGAATAACAAATTCGATAACTCCTTTCAAATAACAAATTCGATAACTCACCTCCAATAACCAATATTCGATTACTCTTCTCTTGAATACACTGTATTCGATAACTCTACTTCGAATAAGTGATATTCGATAACTCTACTCGATTAACTCCATTTGAATAACTCTAATTAGTTAACTCTAACTCTAACTGGTCAACCCTCACTGATTAACTCTAAATGATTAATTCTAACTGATTAATTCTAACCGATTAACTCCAACTGGTCAACCCTAACTAATTAACTCGACTTATTCAGCTTAACTTGATTTAACTCCTATCGAATAACAAATTCGATAACTCACCTCGAATAACCAATATTCGATTACTCTTCTCTCAAATACACTGTATTCGATAACTCTACTTCGAATAAGTGATATTCGATAACTCTACTCGATTAACTCCATTTGAATAACTCTAATTAGTTAACTCTAACTCTAACTGGTCAACCCTCACTGATTAACTCTAACTGATTAATTCTAACTGATTAATTCTAACTGATTAACTCCAACAGGTCAAACCAAACTAATTAACTCGACTTATTCAGCTTAACTTGATTTAACTCCTATCGAATAACAAATATTCGATTTAACTCCATTTGAATAATTCTATTTGATTAACTCTAGTTGGTTAATCCTAATTGGTTAACTCTAACTCTAATCGATTTCTCTTATTCGAGTACCCCTATTTGATAACGTTTATTCATTTATAAAGATTTACTTTTAGTAACGGTTCTGCACTTTATAAATGTTCTCTTTAATGATGTTACTTCACTTATACAAGTGTTATGTATCCATTCTATTTAAACCTATCGGTGTTAAAACCAATATCTCTTCTCTATATAAGTACAGACTTATATATTCCAATTATCAAATGATAAATATTAAATTTAATTTATAAACTGTTATTTATAAATTAATCTTTTCTATTTATCTGTTAAAAACAGATGTCCATTTTCTATTTATTTAACAAATAAATATCCCTTTTATTCTATTTATTCTAACAAGTAAATATCTTCTTTTAATCCTATTTATTTACCAAATAAATATCTCCTTTTAATTCTATTTATTTAACTAATAAATATCTCCTTTAATCTTTGTTTATTTCCTAAATAAATAAATCCTTTTTAGTTTTATTTATTTCCTAAATAAATAAATCCTTTTAACTCTTTATTTATGCTTTACCAATATATTCCTTTATATTTGCTTTCAAATATATTTCCTTTATATTTGCTTTCAAATATATTGCCTTTATATTTGCTTTCAAATATATTTCCTTTATATTTGATTTCAAATATATCTCCTTTTCAATTTCCTTTGTAAAGGTTTTACAAATATTTCATTTTGATTCTGAAAAATATTCTAACTCCTTATATTCCCTGGAAAATTCGCCATAACCTCCTTTGTAACGGGAGCATCGGGAAAATCCCCAAACCCACCACACAGTACTTTCCATTCAAAAAGAAAATGGTATTGAAATTTATTTCCTTTCTAAATCTCTTCTATTTATAAAATTCCAATTTATAAATATTTCTTATTTATAAATATTCCAATTATAAATATTTTATTTTCACTATCACTTTTGAAAATTCCCTTATCAACATTCTGGTATGTTACGGTATTTTACATATCAAATTTCGATATCCAATATCGTCCATACACACACAATCAACAACAGGTTATAACTCACATCATATATCAAAATATATGAAAAACAATAAAATAACTGTTGAGGAATCCAGTCGGATTCCTCCAACCTGTTTCCTTGCATCCACAGATGTTACACAACATGATTGTCATCACTTTCAGTTCAATATGAATTATTCTGATAAACAGAATCAATATATAACTATATAACTGTTTATATATATATATAATATTTCATTAACTTACTAGCAGTTCAATCAAACAGTCAACACACAATCAAACAGACAATTTCTAACAGTTCTAAAAATACAACATGAAATTATAAACTGTTCAGAGTTAGTGAGATTTACTCACATTGGACTATCGTCGTTAATAACGATAATTGTCGCTTGGTTCAGACGGACAATTTATTTTGCTATAAATTGTAACGGCCTCGGATTCACTCCCGGTCAGTCTCATTGTGTTGCTCCCGTCCATACGATCCCAACGCAACTTACGATTTGTGATTCTGATTCAGTATGTACAAGATATAGCGGTTACAAGTTCGAACTAGTTTAAATTAAATAAAAATAAAACTTTAACCTTTTAAATTGGGCTTAACCTTATTAATGAGGCCCATCACTAAAACTCAATTACCAGGCCCGCTCCCTTTACTTCCTCCTTCATCCCGAACAAACCGTGAGCTCCCTGTTAAAACCAACCAAAGCCGCAAGATTCTTCTACCTCAATCCACCTCAAATCCACGGTTGACCAATCCGTTAACCACTTCTTAAAAATTCTTATTTACTATTAAACCTGACACCCCCTTTTAAATCTCTCCTTCCAATATTACTTCACTCAACATCGACTTCTTTCAACCGCCGTCACCACTTCCCGCAGTCACCAGAGTCCACCGCATCCAATCCCCCAGCACGCTGGCCTCCATCGACTTACCTTGACCAACTCACATCACTTCCGGTGCCCCCAGAGAACATCGACGTCATCCCAAAATCGAACTATTTCAAAAAGAACACACTGCAAAAGGAACCCCTTTCCCCTTCCTGGTAGCGCCGGACTCAAATCCACTTCCACCACTACGACATCATTCCTTCTCCGCGTCGATGTCTGGAGTCTCGTTCAGTTCGAGACTGTATTCGCTCTAGGGATCGGAACCCTAGCTCGGCTGTTGGAAGGCCACAACCCAAAAACAGCAATCGAGCCCTACCATTCAGATATCAGGCTGAAGAGGAAGTTTCAAGGATTTCAACAATGTATATATTAAAATTTTTAGATTTGTGCTTGATTTTCTTTTGATTTTAGAAGATCTGGATCTTCACGTATTGGGTAAACAGATGGCGGCTACTGCATTTGACTTTGGAAGAGAATATGAATTAGGTTTTAGGGGGATGAGATTATTTATAGGAATATTTTTAATAATTTTATATTCATTATTTTAAGCCAACGCTACATGTATTTGTTCTCTAAAATTCCTGTAATCACATACGGTACCCAAAAATCACGAAACTGGACATGTAGTTAGAGTTCGACATTACGAACCCAACAAAACTGGTTTCGTCGAATTCCGACTCCGTTTGCTCACACAGTGTATTTTTAACCGTCAAAATACTAACTGTTTTTCACTCTAAAAATCCGTACGGCCACAAAGTGACTCTAAAAATCACGGAACTTGGAATCTAGCAATAATTTGATGTTGTGGATCCAACAAAATTAGTTTCGTCGAATTCCGACTTCGTTTGCAAAATTGGCTATTTTTAAAGCTTTGGATGACACATTTAAATATATAAATATATTTAAATTTAATATTTAAAAATTAAATATTATCGTCTATATTCACATGGAATACCGTACAGCTTCAGAATATTCCTATATGGATTTCTAACTTGATCTTCACTTCTTGGTCACCCCGATATTTGATTTATATTGAAATTCCTTTTAAAAATATAAATAATTCCTTTATAAATTATAAAAGAATTCCAGAGCGACTTTTCTGAAATTTGATTTGGACGTAAATCAAAATCTACACGACGAAATCCTGATTTTCCCCTTCCACTAGAAAGATATACTCCACCAGCTCCACACGTTTCTTGTTTCACAGAAATCCGGCTAAAAACGAATCCTGTACATTCAGTTGAAGTTCGAATCGCCAATTTACGAACTACAGCGCCATTTCGAGCTCGATTTTAATTATAATATAATTATACGTTCAAACTGTCGTTCAAATAATATATTCGTTATTTAAATTTAATTCTAAACTGAATTAAATATCACAGATGATCCAGTTCACACCATATCGCCATTTCGGCCAATTCTGATAAATTTCAGAATTAAATATATTATTTAATTTATTATTTTAAATTAAATATTCACCATTATTTAATTCCACGACCATTAAATCCTTTAATCACCTTTTAAATAATTAAATAAATTAATTGTAATACCTCTGCAAATGCGGGTCATTACAGGATTTCATTGTGTAGATTTTGAGTTATGTCCAAATCAAGTTTTCAAAAAGTCGCTATGGAATTTCCTTATAATTTATAGCGATTTACTTATATTATAAATGGATTTTTCAATATAAATTGAATATCAATTCAACCGGGATTTGAATATCGAGTTATAAATCCAATTGGAGCGGTATGATATTCTAATGTGAATATATATGATAATATTTATTTATAAATATTAAATTTAATTACTTTTAAATATATTAATATTTAAAAGGGTTTATTTAGAGCTTTTAAAATAGCCAGATTTGCAAACGACATCCGTTTTCGATGAAACTAATTTTGTTGGATCTGCTATATTAAATTATTACTAGATTACAATTTTCGTGATTTTTGAAGTTAGTATGTGGCCGTATGGATTTTTAATGTGAAAAACAATCAGTATTTTGACGGTTAAAAATACGCTGTGTGAGCAAACAGAGTCGGAATTTGACGAAACAAGTTTTGTTGGGTCCTTAATGTCGAACTGAAGGTGTATGTCCATTTTCGTCGAATTTGGATATGTAATGTCATCATAGGAATTTTTAAACGACAAATAAAAATAATGAGTCAAATTAAATTAATATAATATCTAAAATATCCTAACCAAAATATCTAGATATTTATATCCATTATAAATACACCTTTTCACCCCCTTATGACCTAATCCATTCCTCTGTAAACAAGAAAAAAGAGGCCGCCACTTATTCTCCAGAAAACATAAGTAAAATCCACTTCAAAAAAATCAAAACAAATCTAGTAAAATCCGATAAATCTCAAAACACTCATATTTGGATTCAAAGAGTTCTCCTCTTCATTTCTATGCCGGTTTTGAGCAGTGCGCTACATACCTCGCACGCTCGAGTTTTTAACAGTAAAACTAGGGTTGATATGCGGATGGTATAGGAGCTTCAAAATCGGGTTTTTGATGTTGTTATGGGATGAGAGGCTGGAAGAGCGTCTGTTTGAGAATTTTTGGGAGAATTGGTGGGAAAGAATGTCGTTCCTATAAATGGAGGACGCGGCGCTGATGAGAGGGGCGAGCTGTACATTTGGGTTATGTGTGAGAAGAGGTCGAGGAGGAGGGTACGATGGTGGGGTTGGTTTTTGATTTCATGTGGTGAAGAATGGATGGAGGGAAACTGCGGTTATGGCAATACGGTGATGGTCACCGTATTTTGTTCGGGGAAGAAGGCAGAAAGGGAAACGGTCTGGAGGGTGAAGATGTGAGCGGGCCTGGGTTCAAAACAAATGGGGGTTATGAGCTCGAGTGGAACGAAATTGGTATTGGAAGAAAGAGAGGTTAAAGGAGATTGTAGTGGTGGGGTTTATTTCTGATTTCATGGTGTGCGCAAGGAGCGGTTGGAGTGGAAATGATCGGTTATGGTGTTTACAGGAGGAAGCCGCATTTGTGTATTTGGGGAGAAGCCTATTCAGGAGGGTCTGGGCTGAAATGAAATGAAGATGGGCCTGGAGAAATAGTTAAGCCCAATAGAAAATAAATTGTGGTTATTTTTAATTTAAATTGTATATTTACTTATAAAATGTATAACTTCATCATACGTTATCTAAATTCAGCGAAACAAGATCCGACAGGATCGTATGGACGGACACTACACAATGGAATGGACGGGGAGCGAATCGAAGCTCGTTACAATTTATAGTGAAATAAATTGTCCGTCTGAATCAAGAGACGATTATCATTATTTAACGATGATCGTCCAATGTGAGTAAAACTCACCAACTCTACCAATTATATTTTTATAACGTATTTTTAGAACCAATAGATGATGGTTGATTATGTGTGTTGACTGTTTGGTTGAACTGCTAAGTGATTGGTTGAAATTATAGATAACGATATATATATATATATATCGTTAATCAAATATTGATTCTGTTTATCAGAATATTTCATATTGAAATGAAGTTGATGTTAATTGTATTGTTTAATATCTGTGATGCAGGGAAACAGGTGGAAGGGATCCAATTGGATTCCTCAATATTTAAAATATTGTTTTGTTTCATATATTATGTTATATGATGTGATATATAATCTGTGTTGATTATGTGCGTTTGGATGATATTGATCTTGGTTATATGGTATTTTAAATACCATAAGAAAAGTTGGAATATATAAAGGGAATTTTCAAAGTATATATTGAAAAGAAATTATTTTAAAATCAAAGGATTTTATAAAAGGAAAATATTTGTGAAACGAATAGAAAAGAGGAAATATTTGTGAAGCAAATAAAAGGAAAATATTTGTGAAACAAATTGAAAAGGAAATATTTATTTAGAAAATAAATAGAGTTACAAAAGGAATATTTATTTGTTAAATAAATAGAATTGTAAAAGGAAATATTTGTTGAACAAATAGAGGAGAAAAGTGGTATATATTAGGAAAATAAATAGAAAGATAAAAGGAATATTTATTTAGAAAATAAATAAGATATCATAAAAGGAAATAGAGTTAATCCAATAGAGCAAAGGAGAGTTAATCGACTAGATTTAATCGAGTTAGAGTTAATCGATTTGGTTAATCGAAAAAGGAGTTAATCCAATAGTTTAATCAAATAGAGCAAAGGGATTAGATTTAATCGACTAGAGTTAATCGAGTTAGAGTTAATCGATTTGAGTTAATCGAAAAAGGAGTTAATTCAATAGAGCAAAGGGACTAGAGTTAATCGACACGAGTTAATCGAGCTAGAATTAATCAATTTGAGTTAATCGAAAAAGGAGTTAATCCAATTGAGTTAATCAGGTAGATTTAATCGAGTTAGGGTTAATCAAATAAAATTAATCGAGTAAAGTTAATGGAGTTAGTGTTAATCGGATTAGAGTTAATCGAATATAGTTTATTCGAAGAGATATTATCGAATATAGTTTATTCGAAGAAAGATTTTCGAATATAGTTTATTCGAAAAGGAGATTTTTGAATATAGTTTATTCGAAAAGGAGATTATCGAATATAGTTTATTCGAAAAGGAGATTATCAAATATAGTTTATTCGAAAAGGAGTAATCGAATATAGTTTATTCGAAAGGAGTTATCGAATATAGTTTATTCGAAAGGAATTAATTGAATATAGTTTATTTGAAAGGAATTAATCGAATATAGTTTATTGAAAGGAGTAATCGAGTATATTTTATTCGAAGAAAGGAGTTAATCTAATATAGTTGATTCGAAGAAAGGAGTTAATCGAATATAGTTGATTCGAAGAAAAGAGGTTACCAAATATTAGTTATTCAAAAGGAGTTATCGAATATTAGTTATTCGAAAAGAGTTAATCGAATATTAGTTATTCGAAAAGAGTTATCGAATATTAGTTATTCGAAAGGAGTTATCGAATATTAGTTATTTGAAAGGAGTTGTCGAATAGAGATTATTCGAAAGAGAATTATATGTTGAATTCGATTATATCGAATTCGGTAAGGTACTATTCACTTTCCGTTTTAATCAAGATTTATTTATTTACTAATAAATCGTTGTTTGTTTATTTATCCAAAGTAATAAATAAAAGTTATATTTTGAAGTTAGATATTTCAGAAGTAGGGATTATACCGCTATAGTTATAATCAGTGTTTTCAATAAAGAAGTGGATTTGTAAATTGAATCCGAGAGTTACGTAAGGAAGTTTGTTAAAGATTTGAAAGGTGAATCTTGTCTATTTCGAAGTTGGAAATGTTGTTCAGTTAAGGTCTGAGAGGTAATTATACCCCAACTTGATTGACTTCGTTTTTAACTAAGGAATGGTTAAGGTTCGACAATGAAGATTGGTTAAGTGAATTTAGTTAATGAGTGTAAGGTTTTGAGTTGGCATAGCGATGTTTTATTTAAACATTTGTTTAAATCCAAATGAAGGATTTTTGGAAATGTTTTCCAAATAAGAATCAGAAATGTTTTCTAATATAGAAAATAAGAAATGGAAATGTTTTCCATTGTTAATAACGTATATTTTCTAAATTTAGAAAATTAGAAATGTTGAATATATGGAAACAGGAATAAGGGAATGGATAATTGAATGTTAAATTAATTTAAGAGATAAATGATGATTGATGATCGATCGATAGAATTTCCATCAGGGAATAATATAGTTGTTTGCACACGTGTTTTTCTTTGATTGTTAACTCACCGACTATCGACGTTTTTGACCATTTTTCCGTTGTCAATACGGAGAGACTGGGATCAGATTCATTATCTGAAAACCACTCTGTATGGACATTAGCGTTGCGATCAAATATGATGAAGATAATTGAAGACAGAGTTATGCAAGGGATGTCCTGTTTATAGAATAGTACCTTCGGTTTGTCCAGTCCCAGGACTAACTGTATGGAAGAATGATTGACAGAGTATATTTAATGGATCGCGTAAGTTGATCTCTTCAAATGAATTTACGTTTGGTGGCAGAGGAATTCATTTCTCTTAGCTGTATACCCATTGTATTTTTGGGGAAATCAATTTGTGATTGGCGGGTATGACGATGTGACATTCAAAGTGAATAAATGTGTGATCTGTCAGAGATAAGCGTGGCCTCTAGCCTCACAACCGAGAAATGACAAAAATCGGCCAGGCAACATGGCTAAGTGGTTGGCTGCCAATTAGGGTGTATTATTACCTATCTAGAGATATTCATTTCATTCTTTAATCTATTCGATGCTGTCCCATTTGGGAAACGGTTGCTGATCCCAACCGCTGGTGATATACATTCGATACACTCAAGCGAAATGAGTGGTCGGTCATGTGTGGTCGGGTTGCAATATATTCTTGTTGAACCCAGTGTATTCCTCTCTAGAGGTACACTATCGGAAGGTGGTTCTATACCTTGTCATAGTTGGAAATCAATTACCCAATAAGCACTCGCGGTTTTGATTGTATACTATATATGTGGAACATGAGACGAAAGCGTTCTACAAGATGATTATTATATTGTGGTTGATAGACATTATTATAATATCAAAAGAGTTTTGATATAAAAGATCATTGTTTCTTTCAAAATGATTTGAAAGTTAAATCAAATTGATTTGGATTCTCATAAGGGAAAAACCCGTTCCGTTATACGGCGTGGTCTTATGAGGTATCGTTATTTTCCCAAACTGTTTTAAATTGTTTACTCATACCATTCCCATGACTGACCCGGAGTTTGTTTTTTTTCTTCCCCTAAACTCTTGGGTGCTCAAATTTGTACGAGCAGTCAAGTAGTTGGGATTTACGGATGCACTAGAAGGAGCTGGAGGAGGAGGCTTCAGCAGCGTTTGTATAGCTATTGTTTATTTCCGCTGTGTTGTAAGTGTTGTACTCTGATAATGTTACTGTATACATATACTGATTTTATTTCAAAGATATGTTATCAATTATATGTTGTTCGTTCCGCTGTGAGGTTCGTGTTACTCTGATATTGTATGTTATTCTTCTTCTTCTATTCTAAGCTTCTATCTTATCTATTCTCACCCTCTGTTTTCTTTCTATTAGTTTTCTTGTTTCCCGTGCAATTTAGGTTGGACTTGTGTTATTTGGTCAACTCAAATGGCACCGGAATTTCGGGACACTACAGTTGGTATCAGAGCCGAAGGTTAAGTTATTACCTTGGTTCTGTGGCGTGAGTCAGTACAGATGGGGTTAGCAATATCCTAGATTGAGTTGAGTGTATATATACGAGTGCGCGTATTTGTTATTTGATATAAAAATTGTTTTATATTGTGGAGATTTATTGGTTGAGTTGTTTATGAGTTCTGGTCGATCAGTTTGATCCACTGTATTGGTAGGAGTTTCTAAACACTCGAATACAATGGGTCGACATGATATGTTTTGAAAAGAGGGTAAATGAAAATAATTTTACCCAAAGTATATTTTGATATAGAGAAAATATATATATTGGAATTATAATATATTGGATATATTGGTTGTTATTATAATCGAGCAAGATTATAAATTAAATGGTTATGTAAATAACCAATCAGAATTCATATAAGTGAAATACGTGAAATCAGATGAATTAAATCTGAATTTAAATCAAAATTGGAATTAAAATTCCGAAAATTTGAATAGTGTTTGTAAATGAATCTGGGTTAAATATATATGAATTTTAAAATCCTTGGAGATTTTAAATTGATTTACAAGCAGTGGGAATGATATTTTGAATTGATTTCAAAAGGGAAGTGTTTAAAAATGGTTTTGAAAGCGATATAGTATTGAACTCACTTCGGTGGCTGGGAAATAACCCTGATGATGAATCGCGACATCATTAGTGTTCATTTTCGAGTTTCTAAGTGACGGATTACTACCAAGGATTTTTTTTTTGAATTATTTTTGAGAAAACAAGTTGTTTTGATTCCGAAAGGGAATATTTGATTTTTGAGAAAAGCAAAGATGTTTAGAACTCCCAGGAAAAGACTGTTGGAATTAAAAACAAATTTAAATAGAAATTTGGGGAAGTAAATAAGAATTTAAGTCAGTTGAGTAGGAAATTGAATGGGATATATAAATGAAACTTTCCTTGGTTAAGTATGGTGAATTGACAAGTTAAAAGCTTGGAATTAAGAATGGAGTCGAGATTGGTAATTGGTTTGGGTATAGAATGATTGGAGTTTGATTAGGATGACATCGATATATGCATAATTGACAGCAGATGGAAAGGATATAATGATTAGCCCGACAAAATGGTACCAGTTTATATTTGGGTTTGAGATTTTGATGAGCCGAATTGGCAAGCCGCTTGGCTGTTTGATTTTCTTTTAGGTTGAAGAAGGCCTAGAGAGGCGAGTTGGAGTTTGAGCTATTGACCAGTACAAAGGAGATGCTGGCGAAATTTTTCGAAAAGTTAAGGTATTAGAAAATTTTTAGGATTTTGAAAATTTTCGTTAATAGGAATGAATAAATATTTAATTGAAATTAACTTGGTTCAATTGAAACTGAAAATCAGAAGTGAACAAATAATTTTAACCCAGTTAATAGGTTTTGTTTTCTACCTTAGCAATTTCGAGGACGAAATTATTTTAAGGGGGAAGAATGTAATGTCCCGTATTGTTACAATGTAATAATTAATTTATTTAATTATTTAAATAGTGATTTAGAAATTTAAATTATTTAAATTAAATAACTTTGAATAATTAATTAAAATAATAATTAAATAATATATTTAATTCTGAAATAATCAGAATTAGCTGAAATGGCATTATGTGAAAACTGAATCATTTAACTGATTTAATTCAGTTTAGAATTGATTTATAATAACGAATATATTTAGATAACGATGCTTGAACGTATAATTATATTATATAATTATAATCGAGCTCCACATGGCGCTGCAGTCCGTTATTTGGCGATTTGAACTTCAATTGAATATACAGAATCCGTTTTAAGCCGGATTTCTATGAAACAAGAAACGTTCGGAGCTGGTGAAGTATATTTTTCTAGTGGAATAGAAAAATCAGGATTTCATTGTGTAGATTTTGAGTTATGTCCAAATCAAATTTTCGAAAAGTCGCTATGAAATTCCTTTATAATTTATAGCGACTTATTTATATTATAAATGGATTTTTCAATATAAATTGAATATCAATTCAACCGGGATTTGAATATCGAGTTATAAATCCAATTGGAGATGTATGATATTCTATTGTGAATATATACGATAATATTTATTTATAAATATTAAATTTAATTATTTTTAAATATGTTAATATTTAAAAGGGTTTATTTAGAGCTTTAAAAATAGCCAGACCTCCGTTTTCGACGAAACTAATTTTGTTGGATCCGCAATATTAAATTATTGCTAGATTTCAATTTTCATGATTTTTGGAGTTACTATGTGGCCGTACGGATTTTTAATATGAAAAACAGTCAGTATTTTGACGGTTAAAAATACACTGTGTGAGTAATCAGAGTCGGAATTCGACGAAACAAGTTTTGTTGGGTCCGTAATGTCGAACTGAAGGTGTACGTCCATTTTCGTCGAATTTGGATATGTAATGTGATCATAGGAATTTTTAAACGACAAATAAAAATAACGAGTCAAATTAAATTAATATAATATCTAAAATATTCTAACCAAAATATCTAGATATTTATCTCTATTATAAATACATCTTTTCACCCCCTTACGACCTAATCCATTCCTCTGTAGACATGAAAAAAGAGGCCGCCACTTATTCTCTAGAAAACATAAGTGAAATCCTCTTCAAAAAAATCAAAAAAAATCTAGTAAAATCCGATAAATCTCAAAACACTCATATTTGGATTCAGAGAGTTCTCCTCTTCATTTCTATACCGGTTTTGAGCAGTGCGCTTGTAACAACCCGGAATTTTGGGGCCAATTTAAAATTTTTATTTTAGAAATTTTAATGAATTTAGGATGTTTAAAACAACTTATTTTAAATAATAACGATGAAAAATTTATTTTAAAACTAATAAATTCAATTTAATTATAAAAGGAGTTTAAAACAGCGCTGCAGTTTGAAAATTTGAATTTGAACTTTAACTGACCGTACAAGATTCATTTTAAGACAGAATTGAGCGAAGCCAGAAATATTTTAATCTGTTTAATCATATCTTTCCAACGAATCTGTAAAACTGAAATTTCACTTTATAAAACAAAAGTTATGGCCATTTCAAAATTTAGAAAAGTCGCTGTAGAATTTATATATATTTTAATATAATATATTGGCCTTAAAATAGCCATTTTGCAAACGACCTCGGTTTTCGACGAAACCACTTTTGTTGGAACCGGAATGTCAAATTATTGCTAGGTTTCAATTTTCAAAAAATTTCGACTTAATATGTGAGCGTGGCAAAGGAAAATGTGTTTTGTCAATTTCAGTCAAATTTAATCGACTCGAAAATAGCCATTTTTCAAACAGTCTCAGAATTCGACGAAATTAGTTTTGTTAGGACTGTATCGTCTAAACATAACTAGAATTAATTTTTCTGTAATTTTTAGAGTCAGTATGTAGCCCCGGTAATTTAAAATGTACGTTTGAATTTAATAATTAAATGATTTATAATTAAATATTAAGTAAAACATATTGTAACAGCCGAATTGGGTTACGAAACATATTCCAATGTGTTCGGGATGGGGGTATTTAGCTAGGGGCGACACTCATTGGGTTTGAATCAGAGTTCGTATGGGTTAAGAGGAATTTATTGAATTAAAAGAATAAAATAATTAAAATTAAAATAGAAATACGTAGGTATAAAATACCGTATACGTATAACCCTAGGACACAAATCCGTAACCGCCGTATGCCTTCATTCTAATGGCCACCGTGCTTCAGAATTAAATCCCTAAAATCTTTTGATCTTTACCATATTTTCCAACAACTCTAAGGAGGGAATCGAAGTGGATCGTACGATCTATCGATCCGTACGGTTGGATCTACCCTGGTGGCGCAAATTCCGATGTTCGACCCCGAGAACCACCGCCGCATCAAGCGGGTTTTCCCCTCCAGGGATGACCGAACTCGCGTCCGTTCAGGGGGGTGGCGCCCCCCTCCAAGTGCCCCGTTGTGGTGAAGGCCGATTACCCTCCGATGCCTCGAACCGCGTGTAAACCGAAGACCTAGGTTTGAACAAAGCCTGAGAACAACGTTCGGTTTTTGTCTGTAAGGAAGAAGATGATTTTTTTAATTAATTAATTTAAAAACTATTGATCTTTAAAAGATCGTAACTCGTTCATTTCTTATCAGAATTCGACGAAACTGAAAGCGTTGAAATCGTGGAGAGGAGATCTACGACATGATAATGACGAGAACTGAAACTGAGTATATCAAATTTTGGTCAAATCCAGATCTGAGTTGTTCAGGATTAAAAGCTATCGGTGAGATTTCTATTTTTGAAAATTTAGTTTTATTCCTTGTTGTTTGAATTTCATATATACGTATGTATTTAATCATATCTGCGATTGTTGTAATTAAATTTTATTATTTGTGGTTGGCGAATGTTTGTACTGTTCGTGTGTGATAGATATGGTCTTGTAAAACCAGAATCCCCCTTTTTGATTGAATCTAATTTGTGGATCTAAATTCTATTCTGAATCCATATATGAAAAATATTCGTTTTGTTTGTAAACATAAAAAGATTGTAACTTTTGTTGATAATTGAAAGATATCACCTTTTGTTTGTTAAATAAAAGATATTACCTTTTGTTTGTTAGATAAAAGATTTCACCTTTTGTTTTGTTAAATTAAATGATTTCACCTTTAATTGAAATACAAAGGTCGTAACTTTGTTTGTTAATTAAAAAGATTTAACTTTTGTTTGTTAACAAATAGAATTCACTTTAGTTGTTAATATAAAGAATTTACATTTGTTTATAAAAAGAGAATTTACTTTTGTTTGGTAAATTAAAAGGTTTCAACTTTGTTTAAAAACAACACTTTTATTTGAAAGGTGTTATGCAAATCAAATTTACATTTTTAATTTGAAACTAGTTATGAAAATAAAAACAACACTTTTATTTGGATAAAAACAACATTTTTTATTTGAAAAGTATTATGCAAATCAAATTGATATTTTGATTTGAAATTGGTTAGACAAATAAAGATTACATTTTTATTTGAAATGTGCCATGCAAATAAAAATGACATTTTTGATTAGAAGTTTGTTATGTAAATAAAAAGGAAACATTTTTTGACAAAATACGCTTATAGAAATAAAAAGAAACATATTTTTGTCAAAATATGATGAGTGAAAAAGAATAACATATTTTTTTTTTCAAAATATGATGAGTGAAAAGTAAAACTAATTTTTATCAAAATATGATTAGTGAAAAAGAATAACATATTTTTGTCAAAGAATGATTTGTGAAATAAAATACATATTTTTGTCAAAGTTGGATTTGTGAAATAAAATACATATTTTGTCAAAGAATGATTTGTGAAATAAAATAACATTGTTTTTTTTTTCAAAACTTGATTAGTAACAAAATTAACATTTTGGTTAAGTAGATTATAAAGAACAAAATTAACGTTTTTGGTTTTGTACATTTAAAAAGAAATGAACAAATTCAATATTTTGATTGCATAAAAAGGATTAGTACAAAATGAAATGAAAATGTATATTTTTATACATTAAAAGAATGAACTAGAAAATGTATATTTTTATACATTAAAAGAAGGAACTAGAAAATGTATATTTTTATACATTAAAAGAATGAACTAGAAAATGTATATTTTTATATACATTAAAAAGAATGAATTAGAATGGACACTTTTGTCACATTAAAAAGAATGAAGTGAAAATACACATTTTGTCAATTATAAGGAATGAAATAAAAATAATTATTTTTGGTCATAATAAAGAGTTTAACCAAAATATACATTTTTGTCATTATGAAGGAAGATTACATTTTTGATCATTAATAAGGATTAAAACCAAAAATACATTTTTGGTTCACAAAGAAGAAAGAGTACATTTTGATCATTAAAAAGGATTAAAGTAAAATTAGTATTTTTGTTTACTTTAAAAGAATGAAGACAAAAATAACATTTTTGTTTACTTTAAAAGATTTGACAAAATTATCATATTTTGTACATCAGAATTGAATTTGACAAAATTATCATATTTTGTACATTATAATGAATTTGACAAAATTATCATGTTTTGTACATCGAAAGGAATTAGACAAAATTTCAACATTTTTGTCACTTTTAAAGAATTAGAATAAAATAGACATTTTTGTCACTTTTAAAAGAATTGAAATGAAAGAGTAGATTTTTATTGTCATTTGTTCACAATAAAAAGAATTGAAATATATGTTTGTGATGTTGAAATGTTTGATGCGTTGAACATATTGCTAGTATATTCAAACTGAGTATTACACTTCCATTTACAAGTCATCCGACTTGTTTATGTGATTGGGTCGATAATTTTTACACATCGCCCAAGTGCACAAATAATTTGTTATTTGATTGTTGGATGAAACCCCACACGGGTGTTGGAATGATATTCGACCTACACTAGTCCCAATATTTAGTGTAGAATCCACTTTGGTTGTTATTTGGATGTTTGAAAATTATTCATCATGATTGTTGATTTCATTCAGTATATGGTTGTTGATTGAGTCACATTCCAATAAAGAATATTCTAGAAAAAGAATATTTTAGAAAATATCTTAGGAAAAGGAACATTTTAGAAAAGAATATATTTTAGAAAATATATATTTATTGATATGAACTAGTTATTAACTAGAGTAAATCATTAAATTAAGATTTAATGAAGTTTTCCAATTATTTAATATTTAATTGAAATTTAATTAAATAATTTGGATTTTGGGTTTGTCGTGAGTAGTGTCTTAAATAACACTGTTCTTAAACCTCGTATGAAAAGAATAATCTTTTAATTTAGATTATTAAAGTTTTCAATGATATTTAGTAATTGAAATAAGATAAAATGTGAGTTGGGTTTATTGTGAACTGTGTTTTTAAGTGACATGTGTTCTTTAACCCAACTGACAGTAAAAATATGATTTGGAATTTATAAATCTTTATTAAGATTTAAATGGGAATTTTCGAAAAGTAAAGTTTTCCAATTTAATATATTAAATTGGAGTTGAATGGAATTTGAATTAATAATAACCGAGATAAGCTTCTATAAAAGAAGACTGATACTACATATGGAATTTAAGAGGCTTTGCCGTTATCCCATTTATATTATTGATCAGATACAGAAATTTATAACGATTATATATTGATTTGATTTCTGTGAAGATTCCATATTTTATGGAAGATGATTTTGAGTTTACCGTGAACTTTGTTTTAAATGACATTAGTTCTTTAACCCAGTTAAAGATAAGATTAATTTATTAAATTTAAATAATCATTGAATAGTGATTTTTGGTATTTAAAACCAAATTGAAGATTTGATAAATCTTTAAAGAAAAGATTTAAGGATAATTTAAAGAATTTATCTTTGATAATATATTGCGAATATTTTATTGGAAGAATATTCTGAATTGGAATGAGGCGTTGGATGTGTTTTTATAGTATTGATTTTTAATTATAAAATACGTGAGTTATTCAGAAAGACCGGGTTTAACCCATTCCGAATAATTACTACGACAATGAAGAGTCGAAGATGAAAACGGTGGTTGAAGACCGATGATCTTCACATCGAATGGATGTTTTGCTACTGAGACCATGATGGGAGTAGCTACCTTGATGGGGCTTCAGTGGTGGCCGTCCGGACTATGGTTGATTGTTCAGATTTGGTTTTCGCTCAGACCCAAAGCATATGCTAGTAAATGGATGCGTGTCTGACATTGGATTTCGTTCCATGTGAATTAAATCGGTTTCTGTTAATGTATGTCTGTTTGGTGGTGGATGATTTATTCTCTACTTAACACCCTGGTATATATTAATGGTGATCGATCGCATGGCGTGAATTGTTAATGTGGCACGCCAAGATGCAATTGATCAAGGCTTTTGTTGAAAAGCAGGGCCTTGTGGGATGATCAAAGTATAGCCTATTACGGCATAGCTTTGTGTATATCGTGACTTCGCGAGCCTCACACCCCGGTATGAGTCAAAAACGGGATATGGACTGTAGGGAGTGCACACGTTTCTTTCTAGCTAGTGGTAGTGTCAGTGCTTAAACTGGCTGGCATTTTACTCATGTGGATGACGGATTTTGAGGCGCCTCGGATTTTTATAGGCCGTTAGTGGTCATACTATAGGTTAAAAGGAACCGGGAAGCGTGTGTTCAGGCATAACCAATCCATTGCCGATAGGCGGGGACCGGCCCTACCGCTCCAAGGGTTCACTGCGGGGGATCCTGAGGCATTTGCTAGAGTGTCTCGATTCGGAGAGGAGCTTGCCCCTAGCCTCGACTCATGATGGAAATCCAATTTCCAATACGACCTTGCGGTTTTGATTGTAGAACTAGTATGGCGACATAGTAGGATGGGGTACTATGCCATCTATGATTGATACATTATGATTGAAATGTTTTAAAATATATATATATACCCATAGATATACACACTAATACTAAATCCGTTTTATCATACCAAGCATCTTTTGACCATAATAAGGTAAAACCCTATCCTCCGGTTTGCGTTGCATTGTGTGATGGGACTTGGGTCTTATAATGGTTTCATTTTTCTAAAAAGCATTGCGTTGTTTAATGTCTTACTTTATTTTATGCACTGGCAATCCAATGGAGTAAACCGGTTCCGCGTTAGCGGCGTGGTCCTGTGATTAGCCTTATTATTAGATAGTTAAGTTAAGATTTCTCATACCAGTCCCATGACTGACCTGTAGTTTGTTCACTGGCAACTTGGGTGCCCATATTTTACACACGGGCAGTCGAGTAGCATTTTGCCAATATATTTACAAGATCCTGGCTTACAGCTGAAGCGGTATTCGGAAAGCTCTGTATCCGTGTATTCCTTCCAGTTGTATATTTGTATTATTTTTCCGCTGCTATTTAAATGTAATTTAAAACTCTGATATTATTGTATTTCTATTATGTAATAAGTATTCATACTTTGTTACGTTCTTGTACTCTGATGTAATTGTTGTAATCAACAATAAAATGTTCTCCAGTTTATGTTCTGATGTGTATTGTTCTCAAAGCAATCCAGGCATTCCTTTACTGGGAAGTTCGGGTCATTTCATTTGTGTAACGACCCAGAAAATCTGAACCAATTTAAAAAATTTAAATTGGCTAAAATAATGGATTTTAAATATTTAAAATAAATATTTTAAGTAATGGCAATGAAAACTGAGTTTGAATCGACAATTGAAAATGATTATAATTAATTATAATTATAAACAAGGCCTGAAATGGCGCTGTAGTTTCAAAAATTGAATTCAAACTTTGTCGGACTGTACCGGGTGCAAAACAAAACGGATTTTAGTGAAACCAAAAATATTTAATTCTGTTAGTGAATACCTTTCTAACGAATCTGAAAAATCGAATTTTCATAGCGGAAAGCAAAAGTTATGGCCGAATGAATTTTCAGAAACGTCGTTATGGAATTTATATAGCCCGTGAAATTGGCCATTTTGCATACGACCTCGGAATTCGACGAAACCACTTTTGGGTCCGGGATGTGAAGTTATTGCTAGGTTTCAAATTTCATAATTTTTGAAGCTAAATGTGTGAGCGTGGCAAAGGAAAATGTGTTTTGGTCAATTACAGTTAAATTGGATCGACCAAAAATGGGCTTTTTTTGCAAACGGTCTCAGAATTCGACGAAACTAGTTTTGTTGGGACCGTATCGTCAAAACATAGCTAGATTTATTTTTCTTGAATTTTTCGAATCAATTTGTGGCCCTGGCAAATTGAAATGCACGTTCAAATTAAATATTGAATGTTTTATATTTTAATTTGAAGAATAAATGACTGTAACAATCAAAATGGCTTACGAAACATATCCCATTGTGTTCGGAATGGGGGTATTTAGCTGGGGGCGAAAGTCTTTGGGTTTGGTTTGGAGTTTGTATCGATGAACAAGCATTTTTCAAATTAAATAAATTAAATAATATTAAAATTATTATAAAACCCTAATTTATCCATCACTTTTCTGGAGCCGCCGTTATTACCAAACCGATGGCCAGAATCGCTCAAACCTTTCCCCCCTCCGATCTCAACATCTACTCAGTAATTTTCCAAGCTCCAAAAGGGAAAATCATCAGCTCAGCGAGCTTTCGAAGGTGAACGGTGGTGATCCGTTCTAGTTCGACGGAGAGGGAGAAATCGTGGCGAGAAGCACCACCGTTCGCACCCCATTTTCATCCGCTGGGCCCCATCGAACTGGACGCGCCGCCGGCCGTGGGTAGGGGGTTCGAAGGCGCATCAACGGGGGGTGGTCGATCTGGCTTCGGCGCCTTGAAACCCGTGCAAAGAGCGAAACCCTAATCGACATCGGCAGTGGATTTTAAATAGGAGATAAGGTAGCGTTTTTTTAATGCTATAAACTCAATTAATTACGTTTTTAAATTGTTTGATGTTTGAAAAATCATATCTTTTTGCTGTGTTAACGAAATTCGATGAAACAGGAGACATCGGGACTGTGTGGACGCCTTCTACATTTTAGAAGAGACCGCATATTTTTCTGAGCCTTCTGCTATTTTTGGTGGAGTGGAACCCAATGTGAGATTTCTAATTTATAAACAATATGGAAAAACGACGATGTATAAATTATATAGTCGATGTATGAGTTATATAAGCGTTGTACACCTCATGTATAAGCGTTGTATAAGTTGTACGTTCGATGTATAAGTTGTATATGCGTTGTAAAAATTATATATGTGTTGAAATAGAAGTGAACTGCTATATATATATATATATATATATATATATATATATATATATATATATATATATATACGCCCCTCGTCCAAAAACCATGGACAATATTTATTGGTTGTGATTGGTGTGAAAATTGATTGATAGCGAATGGTTGTTTGGGATTGTTTGTGGTTGTTATTGATTGATTGTGGTTGAAAAATACCCGTTATGGTTGAAAAATATTTGGTTGAAACTATATAGGATTAGTTTGTGGAAATGAAATAAATATATACCTGCCGCCTGCGGGCGAACTAGATGCATGATCCCCATTGTCAAAAACCGCGAGGTTTTAAGGTAGAGCGAGGAGCCGTACTAGGGACGGTCCCGGTTTTAACTACCCTGTCGTTATGCTGCCGAAATTTTGAATAACATTCATGTGTTTGAATTATTTTCATTTGCTGCAACTATATTTATTCATTGAATAGAAAACCTTCATGTGTTGAATCGATATTCATTCGTTGAATAGAAATTCATGTGTTGAATGGTATTCGTGTTTTAAATATAAAAGTCACATTTTTATCTACATATAGAAACTATAGAAAACCTTCATGTGTTGAATCGATATTCATTCGTTGAATTGAAATTCATGTGTTGAATGGTATTCATATTTTGAAAGAAATTGTTTTATAATAAAAATCCCAATTTTAACATCAATATGAAATATATAAAATAATCCTGTTTTGAAATGAATTGTTTTACAATAAAAATCACATTTTTATTATATACATGAATTGTTGAAATGTGAAGGGTTAAAAATAGCCACTCGTTCAAATAAATATATACGAGTTGAAATATTCATTAATTAGCTAATTATATGATTTTTGCCTATACATGCAACATTAGAATGAATGGTGTTTTTAAACCAAATGGAATCAAATATGAAGTTGAATAGAAAATGATAAGTGATAAGAACTATATATATGTTCATGCATATTTATTGAACAGGTTATAGCAAAGGGGCTAGAGAAGAGGAATAAAATTTTGTGCCCGACAAATAGGTACACATTTACTGTTTTGTTTGGGTGATGATTTTATGAGCCTGTTGGCTAGCCGCTTGGCTTTTTCTTTTTCTTTTCGACATGAGACGCCCGTGCGGCTATTTAGGATTTTCCCAGCCCCTCCCGTACAAAGGAGGTTATAGCGAAATTTTCCAAAATTTAAAGGCGTTAGTGAAATATTTGAAGTGAAAACGATATAGGAATTTTTGAATGAACTATATTTATATAATTATATAAATATAAATAAAATTAAAACGAAACGTGGCCGTGCAGTTCATATTTTGAAACCGTGATTTCAAACGACTATACCAGGAGATCCGTCCATCGGATTTTCCCGAAATCGCAACCGTTGGGTTCGCTTTGGAAAAATCTTTCCAATGGCACCAACTTTGTAAAAATCCAACGGTTGGATTGTCTGGAATGTTTAAATCAAATCTGAAGAAAAACAGCGCCAGAAATGATTATATATATATATATATATATATATATAATTATATTTAATCGAATAACGACGCTGTAGTTCGTATTTTGGAAGCGAAATTTCAAACGATCGTACCGGGAGATCCGACCGTCGGATTTTCCCGAAACTGGAACTGTTGGATTCATTTTGAAAAGACCTTTCTAATGATGTAAATTTGGTGAAGATCCAACGGTTAGATTTTCAGATATGTGTAAATCAAATCCGAAGAAAAATAGCGCCACGGCCGCGTTATGGCCCGAAGAGTCGTTTTGAATAAATTGGCTATTTTAAAAAAAATAAAAATAGCGATAAATCGTTATAAAATATCATAAACGATATGGAATGGAAATTAACGAAATTTGCTCGATTTATGTGGTTTTGATGGTTGAAATATGTTTGGTGTGAAAATTACATTAAAGAACAAAATTGGTGTTGTCGAATGATTTAACCATTGAAACAAATTGATTTGAAATTCTAAATATACGCGAATTATTTGAAAAGGCCGAGTTAATTCTCATTTCAAATAATTGACCGACGATGGAAATTTGAAGATGAAGACGGTGGTCGAAGACCGGAGATCTTCACCTCGTTTGGATGGTAACCGAGGTCCTGATTGGGAGGCATCCCGAAATATGGATAATGAGTGGTGATCGTCCAGACGTACGTGGTGATCGATGGGTTTGCGAGGTATTTAGTACCTCCGGTTTCGTTCAGACCCAGAACGGACTTGTAAATGGACTGTGTGTCTGACATGGGATTTTATTCTGTGTTGATTGATCTCTATTAAATATACATCTGTTTGGCGGTGGAGAATTTATTCTTTTGCTCAACGCCCTTCTCTGAAACGCACGAGCTCAGAGGTTGTATATCGATGGACATCAGTCGCATGGCATGAATTGCCTGTGTGGCATGCTAAGATGCAGTGATCAGGGCTTCTGTTGAAATGCAAAGTCTTGTGGTGATGATCAAAGCACCGCCTGTGTGGCGTAGCTTTGTGTATAACGTGAATTCGCGAGCCTCACACCCCGGTATGAACCAGAAACGGGAGAAGGACCTCAGGGAGGGCATGCGTTTCCTTCTAGCTAGGGTGGTGTCAGTGACCTACAAGCCCTGACATTTATATACTTTTCACCTGTGTGGTTGTTGCTGTTGCGAGGCGCCTCAGTTTGATCGGACGATCCGGGTCCGATGGAGTCATTCGTTGGCTCATTTACGCCCCAAAGGGCGGGGAAACTCAGTGTTCAGGAATTTTAATCCACATCGGTGGACCGACCCTGACGATCGAAGGGCCCACCTGTGTCTGGGTCCTGGGACACGGGCTAGAGCGTCTCGAATTCGGTAAGGACTATCTTTTGCCTTGGTTCGTGACGGAAATCCAATTTCCAAATATGACATCGTGCGAATTTGATTGTATACCTATATATGGCGACATAGTGGTATGGGGCATTAATGCCGTCTATGATGGATAGTTATGATTTGAAATTGTTTTCAAAACATATAAACACTAGCAATAATATCAAATGCCTTTGTTTTATCCGTATCAAGCATATTTTGGCCGTTATAAGGTAAAAACTCTATCCTTCGGTTTGCGTTGCATTGTGTGATGGGAACTGAGTCTTATAATGGCTTCAATTTTATAAAAAGCACAGCGATGTTTAAAAGAATGATTTGTTTAAAGCAGTGGCAATCCAATGGAGTAAACCCGTTCCACGAAAGTGGCGTGGTCCTGTGATTAGCCATATTATATATGTGTTGAATAGATTTCTCATACCAGTCCCATGACTGACTCGTAGTTTGTTTCACTCTCAAACTCGGGTGCCCCTCTTTCTACACGGGCAGCCTTGTATTCAGGTTTAGCTGGTTCTTTCTGGATAGCTGGAGCTGAAGATGGATTCTATCATTTATCTCTTTTTAGGTTGTTCAGCTCCTATTGTACATATTTTGTTTGTTTTCCCCTGTAGACATTTATGTATAGCTGAACTGTATTTGTACTAAGTAAGATCCTATATACTGTGTAACTCTGATGATTACTTTTATCCAGTATATTCTATTTTTCATTATCTGGTGTATTTATTTAATTTTGTTCTGCTATTATCTGTTTCTGTGTTATATTCCAAAGATAACCCTTGCCGCCGTCAGTACGGGGTTTGGGGTCGTCTCATTTGGTATCAGAGCTTTGGTTAAGCTTAGTTCTGGAATATAACATTTGAACAAACTCGTCAGAAATAGAACCAGTAGTGTTCTCGGACGGGTAACTCTATACAGATAGGATTAGCAATATCCTAGTATGAGTAAAGCAGAATGAAATTACACCACGATAAACACATTTACATTTGAAGTAATTGTCTCTATATTTTGAAATACCTTTTCCGTGACCTGACACTTGATCTGCCATTTGCAGAAGTACTAGAAAAATGAGTGTCAGAAACAGGAGAAATGCAGAACCCGATCTAGAGGCTTTATTAAAGAGATATCGAAATCTGAACGGAGCACAGTTCTCTGGCAATGAATCTATAATTCAAGCACAAGCTTGGATGAGTTCCGTCGAAAGAATCTTTGAGCGTATCCAGCTGAGGGATGACCAGAAACGGTTAGTAGCATCTTGGGCGCTCAAAGAAGAAGCTTTAATCTGGTGGGAAACAATCATCAAAGATAATCCAGAAGGTGATATCACCTGGGACAGATTCAAAGTGATTTTCCTGGAAAGATTTACTCCTCCCGAAGCGACAGAGCGATTATGCGATGAATTTTCTTATCTAATACAAGGTGATATGACCATCCCAGAATATCATAAGAAATTCAACGAACTTGCTCACTTTGCTCCTCATCTGATTCAAGATCCAAAGAGGAAAAATCTGAGATTTATTCATGGCCTGAAAAGGAGATATCAGAATAGTGTAATGAGGAATGTGAAGCTTCCTTTTTCTGAAATGATATACATGGCTTATCAGTATGAAGATCTCCATAAGAAAGGAATGTTGCGCGACGAAGAAGAGGTCTGTTCTAGTGACAAAGCAGAGTCAGAAACTGATATTCGTGAAGCCAGTATAAGGTCTGTGGGCAATAAGAAGCCCAGTGCCAAGAGGAAAAGGGCCAGGGCTGAGGAAGAACCCGTAACGACCGCCGTATGCAATAACTGCCATAAAAAGGGGCATTTGTCAATGAATTGCGGGCCCTTAAAGAAACGAAGCAAGGGTGGATTCAAACCTGGTGGGAAGTCTCGAGAAGGTAGGAAATGCCGGAAGTGCCATCATGCTGGTCATATTGAGAAAAACTGCCCGCTATTCAGAAAGCCTGGAATGGTTCAAGTGAATGAAGTAGCAGAAACTTCTGAGCCCTCACCTAGTCAAGAAAGGGCCGATGTGTTAGAAGGCACGCTTACTGTCAAAAACATTCCAGTCAAGGTACTGTTTGACATAGGCGCGTCACGAAGCTTCATTGCAAAGGATGCAGCTAAGAAACTGGATTTGAATTTGAAAAAGCTCAAGGAACCAATGACTGTCCAGAATCCGGTTGGGGGTTCCATTGATCTCAGTTGGATTTGTGGAGTGCAGGTTTCTTTCTCTCGTTATCGGTTTCCTACCATCCCAGTTGTCATGAATTTTAATGGATTCGATATCATTCTGGGATTGGATTGGCTAACCAAATATGAAGCGGAAGTTAGATGCTCCGAGAAAGTGGTTAAAGCAAAGGCCCAATCGGGGAATTATATAACCATACCATGTGAAGGCCCAACTTCGAATAGAAAGGATTCTGGGCAGCTTTGAAAGTTTCTCCATTCCAAATGGAAAATGTCCCTGAAATCACAGAGAATATACCCGACCTGGTGAAAGATATTCCTGTAGTCAAGAACTATGCGGATGTGTTCGAAGAAGTTGTTCGCTTACCTCCGCAGAGAGAAATAGATTTCAAGATCGCTTTGATTCCCAATGCAAGGCCGGTAGTTCACGCTATTCGAAGGATGTCCTTGAAAGAGAAAGAATAACTTGACAATCAAACACGACAGCTAGTATGGAAGGGTTTGATCAGGCCTAGTTTCTCTGATTGGGGTGCAGCAGTGGTGTTTGTCCCAAAATCTGACGGTACTCTACGTCTATGTGTGGATTATCGTGATCTGAACAAACAGACAATAAAGAACAAATATCCATTGCCGCGGATTGATGATCTGTTTGATCGATTAAATGGAGCGCAAGTATTTTCACGAATGGACCTAGCTACAGGCTTCCATCAACTTCGAATTGCCGAAGAATGTGTTCCAATGACAGCATTCAGAGGTCCCGACTTATTCTACGAGTGGTTAGTAATGCCGTTCGGCTTATGTAACGCTCCTGCTTACTTCGTCGATCTGATGAATAGGGTGTTCAGAGGGGTTTTGAATAAATTTGTTCTGGTTTTCATTGACGATATTCTAATCTTCTCTAAATCAAAGGCCGAACATGAAAAGCATCTGGAACAGGTACTAGAAATTCTGAGACGGAATGTATTAAAAGCCAAATTTTCCAAATGTATCTTCTGGCAAGATGAAGTAAAATTTCTAGGCCACGTCGTATCGAAAGAAGGAATTGTTGTGGATCCAAGTAAAATCACAGCTATTCAGAACTGGAAACAGCCTAGCACCCCCACTGAAGTCCGCAGTTTTCTCGGATTGGCTAGCTATTACAGGAAGTTCGTTAAAAACTTTTCGAAGATATCTGGTCATTTAACGAAGCTTACGAAGAAGCACTCTAAGTTCAAATGGACTCCAGAAAGTGAGGAGGCTTTCGAAGAGCTGAAGTTAAGACTAACGACAGCTCCAGTGTTAACCATCATCGATGGCAACCAAGATTTAAAAGTCTGGACTGATGCTTCTAGAGAAGGCCTTGGCACAGTGTTAATGCAAAGGGGTCAAGTGATTGCTTATGCTAGCCGTCAACTGAAGCCACACGAGAAGAACTACGTAACTCATGATCTTGAGTTATTGGCTATAGTATTCGCTTTGAAAATCTGGAGACACAATCTTCTGGGTGAGTGATTTGAACTGTTTACAGATCATCAGTCGTTAAAGTATCTGTTCACTCAGAAAGACCTGAATGTAAGGCAGCAATGTTGACTAGAGTTTCTTGCAGCATACGACTTCGAAATTATATATACTCCAGGGAAAGCCAATGTCGTGGCCGATGCGCTGAGCCGAAAGAATGTAATGATCGCCAGCTTTATTATCACGACTTCCTTGATTGACAAAATATCTATTCTTCAGAAGGAGGATAACTTTATTAAGGATATGATTAAAAGGATTCAGAAAGGTGAACCCTCATGTTTTCAAATAGATAACGACGAGACCCTGAGATTGAAAGGAAGGATTTGTGTTCTTGACATTCCCGAGCTGAAAAGGGAAGTATTAGATGAGTGTCACAAGTCCAAGCTGAGTATCCATCCTGGTGTGGCCAAAATGTATAACGATCTCAAACGAACATTCTGGTGGAAGGCTATGAAAAGAGACGTTTCAATATACGTTAGTTGATGCCCTACTTGCCAGCTAGTCAAAAGCGACCAACAGAAATTGGCTGGATTGTTACAACCGCTAGAAGTTCCTGGTTGGAAGTAGGAACATATTTCTATGGATTTCATTGATGGTCTGCCCAGAACCAGAAAAGGGAATGACAATATTTGGGTGATCGTAGATCGCTTCACGAAGACCGCCCATTTCATACCTGTCAGATCAAACAGAACTGCTCAGAGTCTGGCGCAGATATATTTCAAGGAAATAGTTAGAATACATGGAGTGCCGCTCAGTATAGTCAGTGATAGAGATACGATATTCACTAGTAAATTCTGGGAAGCATTCCAAGTCGAGCTGGTAACGAAGTTGAACTTAAGCACCGCTTATCATCCTCAGACAGACGACCAGACTGAGAGGGTGAATCGTATTTTAGAAGATCTATTGCGGGCTTGTGTTATAGATTTCGGTGGATCATGGGAAGACCATCTGCATTTGGCTGAATTCTCATATAACAACAGCTACCAGGCGAGTCTGACAATGTCGCCATTCGAAGCATTGTATGGTAGACCGTGCCGATCTCCGGCTTGTTTGGTCGAACCAGGTAACAAACTTGTGTTGGGTCCTGATATGATTCGAGAAGCTGTCGACAAAGTCGATTTTATCAAAAAGCGATTACTCGCCGCTCAAAGCCGACAAAAGAGCTATGCCGATAGAAGAAGAAGAGATATATCCTTTGCAGTTGGCGACTATGTATATTTGAAAGTATCTCCGATGAGAGGAGTAATCCGATTTGGTAAGACTGGAAAGTTGGCGCCCAAATTCATCGGTCCGTTTCCTATTCTGGAACGGATCAGAACTCTCGCTTATAGGGTCAAACTGCCTGACTGGTTGCCTGGAGTACATGATGTATTTCACATATCTCAACTTCGAAAGCACGTTCATGATCCAGACTTGATCGTGGAAGAAGCAGCTCAACAGGACATTGAGATTACCCTAGAATTAGCTGTGAGAAGAGAGCCACTAAAGATTATCGGCAAAGAAACCAAAGAACTGAGGAACAAGAAGGTTCACTTAGTCAAAGTGCAATGGAGTGGAGATCCGCAAGATTGTACTTGGGAAACTGAGGAGAGCATTCAGAAAGCCTATCCCAGATGCCGAGTAGATATCTCTGATTGACTCTGGTGCAAGGTACATTTACCCTACTTTGCATTACCATTTAATTCTCTACTCTGTTGTTATTTTCTTTTCATGGATGTGCACTTTTAAATTCTATAGTCTGAATGATTTTGAAAAGAGAATAGAAGTTGATCAGTATATTTTTGAAGGGTTAAAACGATTTGATTGTTGGTTGTGTTGTGTGATTGTAGATTTATCAAACCACTTTCGACTATGTTCCTTTTCGGGGACGAAAAGTTTTAAGTGGGGGAGATTGTAACGACCCAGAAAATCTGAACCAATTTAAAATTTTTAAATTGGCTAAAATAATGGATTTTAAATATTTAAAATAAATATTTTAAGTAATGGCAATGAAAACTGAGTTTGAATCGACAATTGAAAATGATTATAATTAATTATAATTATAAACAAGGCCTGAAATGGCGCTGCAGTTTCAAAAATTGAATTCAAACTTTGTAGGACTGTACCGGGTGCAACACAAAACGGATTTTAGTGAAACCAAAAATATTTAATTCTGTTAGTGAATACCTTTCTAACGAATCTGAAAAATCGAATTTTCATAGCGGAAAGCAAAAGTTATGGCCGAATGAATTTTCAGAAAGGTTGCTATGGAATTTATATAACCCGTGAAATTGGCCATTTTGCATACGACCTCGGAATTCGACGAAACCACTTTTGTTGGGTCCGGGATGTGTAGTTATTGCTAGGTTTCAAATTTCATAATTTTTGAAGCTAATGTGTGAGCGTGGCAAAGGAAAATGTGTTTTGGTCAATTACAGTTAAATTGGATCGACCAAAAATGGGCTTTTTTTGCAAACGGTCTCAGAATTCGACGAAACTAGTTTTGTTGGGACCGTATCGTCAAAACATAGCTAGATTTATTTTTCTAGAATTTTTCGAATCAATTTGTGGCCCTGGAAAATTGAAATGCACGTTCAAATTAAATATTGAATGTTTTATATTTTAATTTGAAGAATAAATGACTGTAACAATCAAAATGGCTTACGAAACATATCCCATTGTGTTCGGAATGGGGGTATTTAGCTAGGGGCGACAGTCTTTGGGTTTGGTTTGGAGTTTGTATCGATGAACAAGCATTTTTCGAATTAAATAAATTAAATAATATTAAAATTATTATAAAACCCTAATTTATCCATCACTTTTCTGGAGCCGCCGTTATTACCAAACCGATGGCCAGAATCGCTCAAACCTTTCCCCCCTCCGATCTCAACATATACTCAGTAATTTTCCAAGCTCCAAAAGGGAAAATCATCAGCTCAGCGAGCTCTCGAAGGTGAACGGTGGTGATCTGTTCTAGTTCGACAGAGAGGGAGAAATCGCGGCGAGAAGCACCACCGTTCGCACCCCATTTTCATCCGCTAGGCCCCATCGAACTGGACGCGCCGCCCGCCGTGGGTAGGGGGTTCGAAGGCGCATCAACGGGGGGTGGTCGATCTGGCTTCGGCGCCTTGAAACCTGTGCAAAGAGCGAAACCCTAATCGACATCGGCAGTGGATTTTAAATAGGAGATAAGGTAGCGTTTTTTTTAACGCTATAAATTCAATTAATTACGTTTTAAAATTGTTTGATGTTTGAAAAATCATATCTTTTTGCTGTGTTAATGAAATTCGATGAAACAGGAGACATCGGGACCGTGTGGACGCCTTCTACATTTTAGAAGAGACCGCATATTTTTCTGAGCCTTCTGCTATTTTTTGTGATGTGGAACCCAATGTGAGATTTCTAATTTATAAACAATATGGAAAAACGACGATGTATAAATTATATAGTCGATGTATGAGTTATATTAGCGTTGTACGCCTCATGTATAAGCGTTGTATAAGTTGTACGTTCGATGTATAAGTTGTATATGCGTTGTAAAAATTATATATGTGTTGAAATAGAAGTGAACTGCTATATATATATATATATATATATATATATATATATATATATATATATATATATATATACGCCCCTCGTCCACAAACCATGGACGATATTTATTGGTTGTGATTGGTGTGAAAATTGATTGATAGCGAATGGTTGTTTGGGATTTTTTGTGGTTGTTATTGATTGATTGTGGTTGAAAAATACCCGTTATGGTTGAAAAATATTTGGTTGAAACTACATAGGATTAGTTTGTGGAAATGAAATAAATATATACATGCCGCCTGCGTGCGAACTAGATGCATGATCCCCATTGTCAAAAACCGCGAGGTTTTAAGGTAGAGCGAGGAGCCGTACTAGGGACGGTCCCGGTTTTAACTACCCTGCCGTTATGCTGCCGAAATTTTGAATAACATTCATGTGTTTGAATTATTTTCATTTGCTGCAACTATATTTATTCATTGAATAGAAAACCTTCGTGTGTTGAATCGATATTCATTCGTTGAATAGAAATTCATGTGTTGAATGGTATTCTTGTTTTAAATATAAAAGTCACATTTTTATCTACATATAGAAACTATAGAAAACCTTCATGTGTTGAATCGATATTCATTCGTTGAATTGAAATTCATGTGTTGAATGGTATTCATATTTTGAAAGAAATTGTTTTATAATAGAAATCCCAATTTTAACATCAATATGAAATATATAAAATAATCCTGTTTTGAAATGAATTGTTTTACACTAAAAATCACATTTTTATTATATACATGAATTGTTGAAATGTGAAGGGTTAAAAATAGCCACTCATTCAAATAAATATATACAAGTTGAAATATTCATTAATTAGCTAATTATATGATTTTTGCCTATACATGCAACATTAGAATGAATGGTGTTTTTAAACCAAATGGAATCAAATATGAAGTTGAATAGAAAATGATAAGTGATAAGAACTATATATATGTTCATGCATATTTATTGAACAGGTTATAGCAAAGGGGCTAGAGAAGAGGAATAAAATTTTGTGCCCGACAAATAGGTACACATTTACTGTTTTGTTTGGGTGATGATTTTATGAGCCTGTTGGCTAGCCGCTTGGCTTTTTCTTTTTGACATGAGACGCCCGTGTGGCTATTTGGGAATTTTTCCAGCCCCTCCCGTACAAAGGAGGTTATGGCGAAATTTTCCAAAATTTAAAGGCGTTAGTGAAATATTTGAAGTGAAAACGATATAGGAATTTTTGAATGAACTATATTTATATAATTATATAAATATAAATAAAATTAAAACGAAACGTGGCCGTGTAGTTCGTATTTTGAAACCGTGATTTCAAACGACTATACCAGGAGATCCGACCATCGGATTTTCCCTAAATCGCAACCGTTGGGTTCGCTTTGGAAAAATCTTTCCAACAGCACCAACTTTGTAATAATCCAATGGTTGGATTGTCTGGAATGTTTAAATCAAATCTAAAGAAAAACAGCGCCAGAAACGATTATATTTATATATATATATATATATAATTATATTTAATCGAATAAAGACGCTGCAGTTCGTATTTTGGAAGCGAAATTTCAAACGATCGTACCGAGAGATCCGACCGTCGGATTTTCTCGAAACTGGAACCGTTGGATTCGTTTTGAAAAGACCTTTCTAATGATGTAAATTTTGTGAAGATCCAACGGTTAGATTTTCAGATATGTGTAAATCAAATCTAAAGAAAAACAGCGCCACGGCCGCGTTATGGCCCGAAGCATCGTTTTGAATAAATGGGCTATTTTAAAATAAATAAAAATAGCGATAAATTGTTATAAAATATCATAAACGATATGGAATGGAAATAAACGGAATTTGCTCGATTTATGTGGTATTTGATGGTTGAAATGTGTTTGGTGTGAAAATTACATTAAAGAACAAAATTGGTGTTGTCGATTGATTTAACCATTGAAATAAATTAATTTGAAATTCTAAATATACGTGAATTATTTGAAAAGGCCGAGTTAATTCTCATTTCAAATAATTGACCGACGATTGAAATTTGAAGATGAAGACGGTGGTCGAAGACCGGAGATCTTCACCTCGTTTGGATGGTAACCGAGGTCCTGATTGGGAGGCATCCCGAAATATGGATAATGAGTGGTGATCGTCCAGACGTACATGGTGATCGATGGGTTTGCGAGGTATTTAGTACCTCCGGTTTCGTTCAGACCCAGAACGAACTTGTAAATGGACTGTGTGTCTGACATGGGATTTTATTCTGTGTTGATTGATCTCTATTAAATATACATCTGTTTGGCGGCAGAGAATTTATTCTTTTGCTCAACGCCCTTCTCTGAAACGCACGAGCTCAGAGGTTGTATATCGATGGACATCAGTCGCATGACATGAATTGCCTGTGTGGCATGCTAAGATGCAGTGATCAGGGCTTCTGTTGAAAAGCAAAGTCTTGTGGTGATGATCAAAGCACCGCCTGTGTGGCGTAGCTTTGTGTATAACGTGAATTCGCGAGCCTCACACCCCGGTATGAACAAGAAACGGGGGAAGGACCTCACGGAGGGCATGCGTTTCCTTCTAGCTAGGGTGGTGTCAGTGACCTACCAGCCCTGACATTTATATACTTTTCACCTGTGTGGTTGTTGCTGTTGCGAGGCGCCTCGGTTTGATCGGACGATCCGGGTCCGATGGAGTCATTCGTTGGCTCATTTACGCCCCAAAGGGCGGGGAAACGCAGTGTTCAGAAATTTTAATCCACATCGGTGGACTGGCCCTGACGATCCAAGGGCCCACCTGTGTCTGGGTCCTGGGGCACGGGCTAGAGCGTCTCGAATTCGGTAAGGACTATCTTTTGCCTTGGTTCGTGATGGAAATCCAATTTCCAAATACGACATCGTGCGAATTTGATTGTATACCTATATATGGCGACATAGTGGTATGGGGCATTAATGTCGTCTATGATGGATAGTTATGATTTTAAATTGTTTTCAAAACATATAAACACTAGCGATAATATCAAATGCCTTTGTTTTATCCGTATCAAGCATATTTTGGCCGTTATAAGGTAAAAACTCTATCCTCCGGTTTGCGTTGCATTGTGTGATGGGAACTGAGTCTTATAATGGCTTCATTTTTATAAAAAGCATAGCGATGTTTAAAAGAATGATTTGTTTAAAGCACTGGCAATCTAATGGAGTAAACCCGTTCCACGAAAGTGGTGTGGTCCTGTGATTAGCCATATTATATATGTGTTGAATAGATTTCTCATACCAGTCCCATGACTGACTCGTAGTTTGTTTCACTCTCAAACTCGGGTGCCCCTCTTTCTACACGGGCAGCCTTGTATTCAGGTTTAGCTGGTTCTTTCTAGATAGCTGGAGCTGAAGATGGATTCTATCATTTATCTCTTTTTAGGCTGTTCAGCTCCTATTGTACATATTTTGTTTGTTTTCCGCTGTAGACATTTATGTATAGCTGAACTGTATTTGTACTAAGTAAGATCCTGTATATTGTGTAACTCTGATGATTACTTTTATCCAGTATATTATATTGTTCATTATCTGGTGTATTTATTTAATTTTGTTCTGCTATTATCTGTTTCTGTGTTATATTCCAAAGATAACCCTTTCCGCCGTCAGTACGGGATTTGGGGTCGTCTCAATTTGGTATCAGAGCTTTGGTTTACAGAGCTCGAGAACAAGACACATTAGAACCGAATGAAAGAATTCATCAGAGATTGGATCAGTAATATCCAATAAGAATAACTTGTTAGAGATGGAACCAGCAGTATCCTAGAACGAGTGTGATGAGTATTATTTTCTTTAAAATAAAAATGAAAACAAATTTAGTTTTGAAATTTTTATCTTAATATATGTATTTGAGTATATTATTATATTTTTATGTGGACAATCGAGTACATAAAGATTTCGAATATACGAGTAATTAACGGATATTCGAAGTTTTAATATACTGGATAGATATAGAATCACACTCTAGCCGCCCGGAGATAATTCTGATAATGCTGCAGCATTATCAGTATTTATTCCCGAGTTTCGAAAGTGGTATATCTATAAACTTCCATTGGCTGGTATGAGAATCCAAAACTTAGATAGGATATATTGTGGTGATTTGCACTAAGAATATGATTTTTGACTATATATAAAAGTTATATATATTTAAAAAGTTAATCACCTAATTGATTGCTAGTTGTGATGTTTGATAATTAGTTTCACTAATTAAAATATTAGAATGATAATTAATTAAACCAATAAATAAATAAAAAATTAAAGTTGAGTTAGTTAATTAAACAACTTTTTAGCTTCGTTCCTTTTCGAGGACGAAAAGATTTTAAGTGGGGGCGATTGTAACAACCCAGAATTTTGGGGTCAATTTAAAATTTTTATTTTAGAAATTTTAATGAATTTAGGATGTTTAAAACAACTTATTTTAAATAATAACGATGAAAATTTTATTTTAAAACTAATAAATTCAATTTAATTATAAAAGGAGTTTAAAACCGCGTTGCAGTTTGATAATTTGAATTTGAACTTTAACTGACTGTACAAGATTCATTTTAAGATAGAATTGAGCGAAACCAGAAATATTTTAATCTGTTTAATCATATCTTTCCAATGAATCTGCAAAACTGAAATTTCACTTTATAAATCAAAATTTATGGCTATTCAAAATTTAGAAAAGTCGCTGTAGAATTTATATATATTTTAATATAATATATTGGCCTTAAAAATAGCCATTTTGCAAACGACCTCGATTTTTGACGAAACCACTTTTGTTGGAACCGGAATGTCAAATTATTGCTAGGTTTCAATTTTCAAAAAATTTCGAGTTAGTATGTGAGCGTGGCAAAGGAAAACGTGTTTTGTCAGTTTCAGTCAAATTTAATCGACTCGAAAATAGCCATTTTTCAAACAGTCTTAGAATTAGACGAAATTAGTTTTGTTAGGACCATATCGTCAAAACATAACTAGAAATAATTTTTCTATAATTTTTAGAGTCAGTATGTAGCCCCGGTAATTTAAAATGTACGTTTGAATTTAATAATTAAATGATTTATAATTAAATTTTGAGAAAAACATATTGTAACAACCGAATTGGGTTACGAAACATATTCCAATGTGTCCGGGATGGGGGTATTTAGCTAGGAGTCACACTCGTTGGGTTTGAATCGGAGTTCGTATGGGTTAAGAGGAATTTATTGAATTAAACGAATAAAATAATTATAATTAAAATAGAAATACGCAGGTATAAAATACCGTATACGTATAACCCTAGGACACAAATTTGTAGCCTCCGTATGCCTTCGTACTAACGGCCACCGTGCTCCTGAATTAAATCCCTAAAATCTTTTGATCCTTACCATATTTTTCAACAACTCTAAGGAGGTAATCGAAGTGGATCGTACGATCTATCGATCCGTATGGTTGGATCTACCCTGGTGGCGCAAATTCCGAGGTTCGACCCCGGGAACCGCCACCGCATCAAGCGGGTTTTCCCCCTCCAGGGACCACCGGACTCGTCGCCGTTCAGGGGGGTGGCGCGCCCCTCCAAGTGCCTCGTCGTGGTGAAGGACGATTACCCTTCCGTGCCTCGAACCGCGTGTAAACCAAGACCTAGGTTTGAACAAAGCCTGAGAACAACGGTCGGTTTTTGTCTGTAAGGAAGAAGATGATTTTTTTTATTTAATTAATTAATTTAAAAACTATTGATCTTTAAAAGAACGTAACTCGTTCATTTCTTATCAGAATTCGACGAAACTGAAAGCGTTGAAATCGTGGAGAGGAGATCTACGACATGATAATGATGAGAACTGAAACTGAGTATATCAAATTTTGGTCTAATCCATATCCGAGTTGTTCAGGATTAAAAGCTATCGGTGAGATTTCTATTTTTGAAAATTTAGTTTTATTCCTTGTTGTTTGAATTTCATATATACGTATGTATTTAATCGTATATGTGATTGTTGTTATTAAATTTTATTATTTGTGGTTGGTGAATGTTTGTACTGTTCGTGTGTGATAGATCTGGTCTTGTAAAACCAGAATCCCCCTTTTTGATTGAATCTAAGTAGTGGATCTAAATTCTATTCTGAATCCATATATGAAAAATATTCGTTTTGTTTGTAAACATAAAAAGATTGTAACTTTTGTTGATAATTGAAAGATGTCACCTTTTGTTTGTTAAATAAAAGATATCACCTTTTGTTTGTTAAATAAAAGATTTCACCTTTTGTTTTGTTAAATTAAATTATTTCACCTTTAATTGAAATACAAAGGTTGTAACTTTGTTTGTTAATTAAAAAGATTTAACTTTTGTTTGTTAACAAATAGAATTCACTTTAGTTGTTAATATAAAGAATTTACATTTGTTTATAAAAAGAGAATTTACTTTAGTTTGGTAAATTAAAAGGTTTCAACTTTGTTTAAAAACAACACTTTTATTTGAAAGGTGTTATGCAAATCAAATTTACATTTTTGATTTGAAACTAGTTATGAAAATAAAAACAACACTTTTATTTGGATAAAAACAACATTTTTTATTTGAAAAGTATTACGCAAATCAAATTGATATTGTAACGAACCAAGGATTTTCGGCCCTAAAAATCGACATAAATACCTTTGCCGTAACTCATGCCAACCTTCCAAACACCGAAAACACTGGACATTATTAGAAAGAAATTAGAGGGTGAGATAAGAAAGAAAGAAATATTAGAATAGAAGAAGAAGAACATGACACAGAGGCTCACATCGCAGCGGAACAAAATATAATACAGAAATAACTTTATTGAGAGCTTTAAATAAACTTACAGTATCAGAGTACAACACATATCTAGATAGTTTGACAATCTGTCCTCATATATATAATCACACAGCGGAATACCATTCGGCTGAACATCTTCAGCTCGTCTCTGTACTTCGTAGTACCTGATGACCTGAACCTGTACACTCCGGGCTAACCCGAGCATTTACAAAACACCGGGTCGGTCTGGTGAACCAGAGTGAGAAAAACTCGCACAACATTTAGAGTATCACACAACTTGATTTTAATGTTTAAAATCCTTTCGAAAGAAAAGGATAATCGTAAGACCGATCCACACGTAAACACGGACGGTTTTTACCTTACGATAATCGAAACCATTTTTTTGAAATCATATATTGATATGGTATTATGATAATGTCTAGATACAAATAATTAACAAATCTAGAGGAACGCTTGCATCTCACGCTCCCCGTATATAGTATACAATTGAAAACCGCGGGCGCTTATTGGATATTGGATTTTCAACTTGACAAGGTACGGGACCACCTTCCGCACGTATATCTCTAGAGACGAATACACAGGGTTCAACAAGAACGTCTTGCAACCCGGCCCTCACATGACCGACCACTCATTTCGCTTGAGTGTATCGAATGTATATCACCAACGGTTGGACTCAAACCACCGTTTCCCGAAAAGGGACAGCATCGATAGATTAAAGAAGCAAAAGGAATTTCTCTAGATAGGTGATTATACACCCTAATGGGAGCAACCCACATAGCCATGCTGCATGCCCGATTTTTGTCATCTCCCGATTGATGAGGCTTGAGGTTTGAATTTCCTCTACAACATCTGGCCACCATTCACTTTGAATGCCACATCGTCAAATCCGTCAGATATCACTAATTGACGTCCACAAAAATACCCTAGCGGTTAAGCTAATAGAACCTTCGTCCTCCGCCACCAACTATGGAACGTTTGAAGAAATCAACGTACGTAATTCCTTTGGAAATACTCTGTCAGACACCCATCCATGCAAGTCATCCAGGAACAGGATGAACCGTAGGCACTCTCCTACTGCATCCAAGGAATCACCCTACAGATCAATAGCGAGAAGTCCTTGCGACCCATAGATTCCAACCACGATAGAACCACAGTTTATCTCGGGCCGCTAAGCCAGAGATTATAAGTAATCCTTCCGCTTAAGAAGATCTACGGTCTTCAATGCTCCATCTCGACCGTCTTCTGATATCTTCACGTATTTGTTGGTCGAAATGGTTTTCGAATATAAATTCGATCCCGGTCTTTCCGTACCAACAATCGTATTGGACAGATTTGATAGTCGGTGATTTAACTATCAAAATAATCAGTGTTTCAATCATGACAATCCAATGGATTCACTGGTTCAGTGTTCAGCACCACTTGGCCTTTTATTTAAAACAAACGTAAATTCAACTCTTAAATATTTCGATATCAATATAGTTTCGCTTCTTATTTAACATAAGAACCTTTTTTTAAACAAATATCGTTATAACTTCACTTTGGAATACTTAAAACAATAACCCATACTTATTCTCCTATAATAGAATTCAACTTCACGTTTCCTTTTCTAACTCACAAATATCGTTAAAGTTTCACGCAACTCTTTTTATTTCCCTTTTACTTTGGAATTCACATTATATATATATATATATCCAAATTTTTATAAAAATGTCGCGTTATTATTTCTCTGGTGAAATAATAAATCATCACTGTCCTCCTTTACCATTACAACTAATATCACCCTCAAATAATCCTGATGTTGCTCAAGTTGTGGTATTTTAATTACCTCTCAGACCTTGATCAACAACGTTCATACCTGAAGATGGATATGAGTTGTAATCCAAAACTCGATATTACATTCCAGTATCAATACAAATTTCATCTCACTAATTTATTCAAAATATGGTTTCATAACTTCTTATCTCATTGAAAATCTCCTTCTCGAATAGAATGTTATTCCTTAATTTAATAATTAAGTAATTCCTTATAAACACCACTTTTAAACCTTTTCCCTTCTAATACAATTTCATTTCACCATTCGAATTTTCTTACAAAATCCTTCTTCCTTTACCATGTTTAGTTTCACAAATTCCTTTTCAAATCCTTTCGGCCACTTCCCGCTTTGAATCTCTTATTTCAATTCCCCACCTTTATTTGACAACATTATTAAGTGACGTTAATTTAGAATTGTCGATATAACGTCTCATCGCTTTTACAACCCTTATTAAAATCCACTCTGGTTTAGTCTAAAACCCTTTCTGTTCACAATTCCCTTTTTGCTTGATTCACCTATTGAGTCAATCTAATTTTAGTTGTCATGGTCGCTTAAATTCCTTTTATAACATTGTTATACAAATTCGGTTTCTAAAATATAAAAGTCGTTCATAAACTTCTTTCACCTTTCAGTTTGATTTCATTTCAACCTTGATTAGTTATTCAGTTAAAAACTAATTCCCCAATTTCAATCATCTGGTTAATTTCTATCCCCTTGTATATCAATCTGATTAACATCAAAATTTCCTTATAAAATAAATTAATAATAAATTATAAATTTAAATAATAAACCTTTATTTCCTTTTAAACAAACCTTTATTCAAAATAAAATATATTTCAAAATCTATCCTTAGTTATAAAGTAAATTTTATAACTTCAATTCGATCGATTTACCTGACGGTAAATCGATATAAATAAAATAATTTACTTTTAGGCCATTTACTGCCGATTACCCAACCAATACTACACGTTGGTTAAAACACAACACAGGTCGACTTTCCAGTCAATGTTCACCACCAAAATCAATTACACATCATGACAGTTCATATATGATAATATGAAAATAACTAATATATTTGAGGAATCCGGATGGATGCCTCCAATCTGTTCTTCCCTGTATACAACTGGTTATCTCAAACAGATTGTTCAATTCAAACAGATCAAACAATTCAACCAATTAAACACGTTCAGTTTATAAACGTGACCAACAAGGTAAGTTACCTTTATTGGGACCAATCGTTAGAATAACGATTTGGTATTTCACTGAAATTAAATGACGGTTTAATTTCATCAGTTAAATCAGCAAATAAACAGTCAACCATTGGCAAGCAAAATACACAAAATAAAAACCCAGTTTTATAAAATATAAATGGGAAAACTGAGTGAGTTTAACTCACCTTGATTCGTTTGTCGCCGACACGGTTCCTTCTAATTAAATTAAACTGACATTTAATTTAATAAAAACTCCAATAGCTGTCAACCTTGATCAGACCAGTTTCATCGTTTTGCGCTTGTCAATATGGTTCGATCATCGCTTGTTTCATTCCAATCACTTGCTCACGGCCCAATTAAAATCCCTTCCGTGTGCCACCCACGAGTCCATCTTCCCCAATGTAAAACACCACTTCACTGTACAAAGCTCCCCATGTTTTTGTTTCTTCTTTCGGTTTCACTTCATTCAATTTTTTTTTCTTTCCTTTGAAACCCGAAAGCCCAACTTTCCCAGTCCCAAAACCCCCTCGCACTGTACAGTTTTCTTCTCACATCTTCTTGTCAAAGCTGCTGCTCCACTTCCTTATTTCCACGTTCAAAACAAGCTGGCCCTTCCCACTTCCTTCGTTCTCTCCCCCTCCTATGAATATATGAACCCGCGGCTTCCCCCTATGGTCAAACCAGTGCTCCCCTCGCCTGTTACTGTTAACGAGCATCCCCATATTCCTACAGCACTCCTTACGTATGAACATCATATTCTCAGAAAAACCCACGCTCCCTTCCACGACCGTCGATCGCTCCCTTCACCGCTGCGAGCCACTCATTTTCTTATTACTGTGTCTTCCTAGTCTCTCACCCTCACCTGTACGTTACTCCTTTCATTTAAACCCATGCGCCCCAGTCTTTCTCCTCCGCGGGTTGTTCTCCTTCCCCGCTGTTGCTTTGAACGCAGCTCTTCCCTTTCTATATATATACTTTACTTTTTCTTTCGTTTTCTTTTTTTTTGGTTCGCTTTTCAAGCTGTAAGGGAAAAGGATGGGTGCGGGCGTATTTATATATATGAAGAACCTTGGGTGCCAAGGCATTTAGATTAGTAGCTACGGCGCAGTAGGGTGTGTTTTCATTTCAGAGTTTACATTGTGATGGGAAATAAATGTGCAGCGGATGGTGACAATACGGAATGGATCTAGGCTAGGAGAAATAGTGTTGTACAACCGGTTGCCTTTATATTTCTTGCGAATGAAAAAAATAGCTGTTTTGTTGGAAAAACCATGTATAGCTGCCGTGTATTTTAGAGGTAGGCAAAGTGTAGCCTTCTTACTTAAAGCTGAAGGAATAGGTTGTCTTGGTTTAAATAATAGGGGAGGTTGGCAGAGAAAAATATCTTAAGACATGTGCTTGCTTTAAATATTCAGTCGGCTCCAAGTAGACAAGCGGTTGGTATAATTAACCTGGGGAGGTAGGAACTGTGTTGATTGTATCTCATCTCATTTTGGGAGTAAGCATCCCTGGTATGGTTTTTATTTTTATTTTTACTGAGAAGGTACGGTTTTTATTAAATAATATTACCCGATATTTTATCCTCAAGTAACGCGAAAAATCACTATAAATGATTTCTGTTTACTGATAAAAAAACTAATTTTAATGTAAAAAGGTATTCCGGACCCAACGGGACAAGTTTCATCGAAATCCGAGGTCGTATGAAAAATTTTCCTTTATAAAACCAGAAATAAGCACGCGTTTAATTTTTCCACGATCACCAGATAAATCAAATCAACTTGAAACCATGTAATCGTATAATAGTTTTTCAATACGAATCCAATGGCACTAGTTTCGTCGCATTCTGAGACTGTTTTCGTGGTAGGCTATTTTTACGTGCACTTCAATGCCATTTTTAACACCAAATTTCTCAGTCTTCAAAAATAACAAACTATATACCTATCCTGACTCTAATCGACGATACGAACTCAATGGAACTGGTTTCGTGGCCTAATTCGATCGTATGTTCAAGTTACACTCAAATATCTGTTTATTAATTTAAATATGCGCTATAGAAAATGAACAGGCGTTTACAACTACCATGGTCACATATGACATCGGTTTGCCATGCAATTTGATTTTCTTACAATAATTTAACGATACGGTTCCAATGAAACTAATTTCATCGAAAACAGAGACCGTTTGCAAAATGACCATTTTTAAGGCCGATAGCGATTTCCATAGCGACTATTTCAAAATTTGATTTGGCCATAACTAACAATCTACAACACGGAATCTGGATTTTTCTCTTTCATATGAAAATTATAATCAACACGGTTCCAACGTTTCTCGTTTCGCAGAAATCCGTCTTATATCGGATCCTGTATATCCAGTTGAAGTTCAAAACTCCATATTACGAACTGCACGCCATTTTCAAGCTCTATTTATATCTATATAAATTATAACGTTTAAACGTCGTTTTAAATAAATGAATTCAATATTAAAATACATTAATATTCCAAATATAATATTTAAAATAATAAATTAAATAAAATATTTTACTGGCAAAAACACGGGTCATTACAGATATTTTGATTTGAAATTGGTTAGACAAATAAAGATTACATTTTTATTTGAAATGTGTCATGCAAATAAAAATGACATTTTTTGTCAAAATACGCTTATAGAAATAAAAAGAAACATATTTTTATCAAAATATAATGAGTGAAAAAGAATAACATATTTTTTTTTCAAAATATGATGAGTGAAAAGTAAAACTAATTTTTATCAAAATATGATTAGTGAAAAAGAATAACATATTTTTGTCAAAGAATGATTTGTGAAATAAAATACATATTTTTGTCAAAGTTGGATTTGTGAAATAAAATACATATTTTGTCAAAGAATGATTTGTGAAATAAAATAACATTGTTTTTTTTTAAAACTTGATTAGTAACAAAATTAACATTTTGGTTAAGTAGATTATAAAGAACAAAATTAACGTTTTTGGTTTTGTACATTTAAAAAGAAATGAACAAAATCAATATTTTGATTGCATAAAAAGGATTAGTACAAAATGAAATGAAAATGTATATTTTTATACATTAAAAGAACGAACTAGAAAATGTATATTTTTATACATTAAAAGAAGGAACTAGAAAATGTATATTTTTATACATTAAAAGAATGAACTAGAAAATGTATATTTTTATATACATTAAAAAGAATGAATTAGAATGGACACTTTTGTCACATTAAAAAGAATGAAGTGAAAATACACATTTTGTCAATTATAAGGAATGAAACAAAAATAATTATTTTTGGTCATAATAAAGAGTTTAACCAAAATATACATTTTTGTCATTATGAAGGAATATTACATTTTTGATCATTAATAAGGATTAAAACCAAAAATACATTTTTGGTTCACAAAGAAGAAAGAGTACATTTTGATCATTAAAAAGGATTAAAGTAAAATTAGTATTTTTGTTTACTTTAAAAGAATGAAGACAAAAATAACATTTTTGTTTACATTAAAAGATTTGACAAAATTATCATATTTTGTACATCAGAATTGAATTTGACAAAATTATCATATTTTGTACATTATAATGAATTTGACAAAATTATCATGTTTTGTACATCGAACGGAATTAGAAAAAATTTCAACATTTTTGTCACTTTAAAAGAATTAGAATAAAAGAGACATTTTTGTCATTTTTAAAGAATTGAAATGAAAGAGTAGATTTTCATTGTCATTTGTTCACAATAAAAAGAATTAAAATATATGTCTGTGATGTTGAAATGTTTGATGTGTTAAATATATTGCTAGTATATTCAAACTGAGTATTACACTTCCATTTACAAGTCATCCGACTTGTTTATGTGATCGAGTCGATAATTTTTACACATCGCCCAAGTGCACAAATAATTTGTTATTTGATTGTTGGATGAAACCCCACACAGGTGTTGGAATGATATTTGACCTACACTAGTCCCAATATTTAGTGTAGAATCCACTTTGGTTGTTATTTGGATGTTTGATAATTATTCATCATGATTGTTGATTTCATGCAGTATATGGTTGTTGATTGAGTCACATTCCAATAAAGAATATTCTAGAAAAAGAATATTTTAGAAAATATCTTAGGAAAAAGAACATTTTAGAAAAAGAATACATTTTAGAAAATATATATTTATTGATATGAACTAGTTATTAACTAGAGTAAATCATTAAATTAAGATTTAATGAAATTTTCCAATTATTTAATATTTAATTGAAATTTAATTAAATAATTTGGATTTTGGGTTTGTCGTGAATAGTGTCTTAAATAACACTGTTCTTAAACCCCGTATGAAAAGAATAATCTTTTAATTTAGATTATTAAAGTTTTCAATGATATTTAGTAATTGAAATAAGATGGAATGTGAGTTGGGTTTATTGTGAACTGTGTTTTTAAGTGACATGTGTTCTTTAAACCAACTGACAGTAAAAATATGATTTGGAATTTATAAATCTTTTATTAAGATTTAAATGGGAATTTTCCAAAAGTAAAGTTTTCCAATTTAATATATTAAATTGGAGTTGAATGGAATTTGAATTAATAATAACCGAGATAAGCATCTGTAAAAGAAGACCGATACTACATATGGAATTTAAGAGGCTTTGCCATTATTCCATTTATATTATTGATCGGATACAGAAATTTATAACGATTATATATTGATTTGATTTCTGTGAAGATTCCATATTTTATGGAAGATGATTTTGAGTTTACCATGAACTATGTTTTAAATGACATTAGTTCTTTAACCCAGTTAAAGATAAGATTAATTCCTTAAATTTAAATAATCATTGAATAGTGATTTTTGGTATTTAAAACCAAATTGAAGTTTTGATAAATCTTTAAAGAAAAGATTTAAGGATAATTTAAAGAATTTATCTTTGATAAAATATTACGAATATTTTATTGGATGAATATTCTGAATTGGAATGAGGCGTTGGATGTGTTTTTTAGTATTTGATTTTTAATTATAAAATACGTGAGTTATTCGGAAAGGCCGGGTGTAACCCATTCTGAATAATTACTACGACGATGAAGAGTCGAAGATGAAAACGGTTGTTAAGACCGATGATCTTCACATCGAATGGATGTGTTGCTACTGAGACCATGATGGGAGTAGCTACCTTGAAGGGGCCTCAGTGGTGGCCATCCGGACTATGGTTAATTGTTCGGATTTGGTTTTCGCTCAGACCCAGAGCATAAGCTAGTAAATGGATGCGTGTCTGACATTAGATTTCGTTCCATGTGAATTAAATCGGTTTCTGTTAATGTATATCTGTTTGTGGTGGAGGATTTATTCTCTACTTAACACCCTGGTATATATTAATGGTGATCGATCGCATGGCGTGAATTGTTAATGTGGCACGCCAAGATGCAATTGATCAAGGCTTTTGTTGAAAAGCATGGCCTTGTGGAATGATCAAAGTATAGCCTATTACAGCATAGCTTTGTGTATATCATGACTTCGCGAGCCTCAAACCCCGGTATGAGTCAAAAACGGGATATGGACCGTAGGGAGTGCATACGTTTCTTTCTAGCTAGTGGCAGTGTCGGTGCTTAAACTGGCTGACATTTTACTCATGTGGATGATGGATTTTGAGGCACCTCGGATTTTTATAGGCCGTTAGTGGTCATACTATAGGTTTAAAGGAACCGGGAAGCGTGTGTTTAGGCATAACCAATCCACTGCCGATAGGCGGGGACCGGCCCTACCACTCCAAGGGTTCACTACGGGGGATCCTGAGGCATTTGCTAGAGTGTCTCGAATCGGAGAGGAGCTTGCCCCTAGCCTCGACTCATGATGGAAATCCAATTTCCAATACGACCTTGCGGTTTTGATTGTAGAACTAGTATGGCGACATAGTAGGATGCGGTACTATGTCGTCTATGATTGATACATTATGATTGAAATGTTTTAAAATATATATATACCCACAGATATACACACTAATACTAAATCCGTTTTATTGTATCAAGCATCTTTTGACCATTATAATGTAAAACCCTATCCTCCGGTTTGCGTTGCATTGTGTGATGGGACTTGGGTCTTATAATGGTTTCATTTTTCTAAAAAGCATTGCGTTGTTTAACGTCTTACTTTATTTTATGCACTGGCAATCCAATGGAGTAAACCCGTTCCGCGTTAGCGGCGTGGTCCTGTGATTAGCCTTATTATTAGATAGTTAAGTTAAGATTTCTCATACCAGTCCCATGACTGACCTGTAGTTTGTTCACTGGCAACTCGGGTGCCCATATTTTCCACACGGGCAGTCGAGTAGCTTTTTGCAGATATATTTACAGGATCCTGGCTTACAACTGAAGCGGTATTCGGAAAGCTCTGTATCCGTGTATTCCTTCCAGTTTCATGTTGTGAAGAATGGATAAAGTGCAACTACGGTGATGGCAATACGGTGATGGTCACCGTGTTCTGTTCAGGGAATAAGGTAGAAAGGGAAACGGTCTAGAGGATGAAGATGTGAGCGGGCCTGGGTTCAAAACAAATGGGGGTTGTGAGCTCGAGTGGAACAAAATTGGTATTGGAAGAAAGAGAGGTTAAAGGAGATTGAAGTATTGGGGTTTATTTCTAATTTCATGGTGTCCGCGAGGAGTAGTTGGAGTGGAAATGATCGGTTATGGTGTTTGCAGGAGGAAGTCGCATTTGTGTATTTGGGGAGAAGACTATTCAAGCGGGTCTGGGCTGAAATGAAATGAAGATGGGCCGGGAGAAATAGTTAAGCCCAATAGAAAATAAATTGTGGTTATTTTTAATTTAAATTGTATATTTATTTATAAAATGTATAACTTCATCATACGTTATCCAAATTCAGTGAAACAAGATCCGACGGGATCGTATGGACGGACACTACACAATGGAACTGACGGGGAGCGAATCGAAGCTCGTTACAATTTATAGTGAAATAAATTGTCCGTCTGAATCAAGCGACAATTATCGTTATTTAATGATGATCGTCCAATGTGAGTAAAACTCACCAACTCTACCAGTTATATTTTTATAACGTATATTTAGAACTGACAGATGATGGTTGATTTTGTGTGTTGACTGTTTGGTTGAACTGCTAAGTGATTGGTTGAAATGATAGATAACAATGTATATATCATTAATCAAATATTGATTCTGTTTATCAGAATATTTCATATTGAAATGAAGTTGATGTTAATTGTATTGTTTAACATCTGTGATGCAGGGAAACAGGTTGGAGGGATCCAATTGGATTCCTCAATATTTAAAATACTGTTTTGTTTCATATATTGTGTTATATGATGTGATATATAATCTGTGTTGATTATGTGTGTTTGGATGATATTGACCATGGTTATATGGTATTTTAAATACCATAAGAGAAGCTGGAATATATAAAGGGAATTTTCAAAGTATATATTGAAAAGAAATTATTTTAAAATCAAAGGATTTTATAAAAGGAAAATTTTTGCGAAACAGACAGAAAAGAGGAAATATTTGTGAATCAAATAAAAAGGAAAATATTTGTGAAACAAATTGAAAAGGAAATATTTATTTAGAAAATAAATAGAGTTACAAAAGGAATATTTATTTGTTAAATAAATAGAATTGAAAAAGGAAATATTTGTTGAATAAATAGAGGAGAAAAGGCGTATATATTGGGAAAATAAACAGAAAGACAAAAGGAATATTTATTTAGAAAATAAATAAGATATCATAAAAGGAAATAGAGTTAATCCAATAGAGCAAAGGAGAGTTAATAGACTAGAGTTAATCGAGTTAGAGTCAATCGATTTGAGTTAATCGAAAAAGGAGTTAATCCAACAGAGTTAATCCAATAGCGCAAAGGGATTAGAGTTAATCGACTAGAGCTAATCGAGTTAGAGTTAATCGATTTGAGTTAATCAAAAAAGGAGTTAATCCAATAGAGTTAATCCAATAGAGCAAAAGGATTAGAGTTAATCGACTAGAGTTAATCGAGTTAGAGTTAATTGATTTGAGTTAATCGAAAAAGGAGTTAATCCAATAGAGTTAATCCAATAGAGCAAAGGGATTAGAGTTAATCGACTAGAGTTAATCGAGTTAGAGTTAATCGATTTGAGTTAATCGAAAAAGGAGTTAATCCAATAGAGTTAATCGAGTTAGGGTTAATCGAATAAAGTTAATCGAGTAAAGTTAATGGAGTTAGTGTTAATCGGATTAGAGTTAATCGAATATAGTTTATTCGAAAAGAGATTATCGAATATAGTTTATTTGAAGAAAGATTTTCGAATATAGTTTATTCAAAAAGGAAATTTTTCGAATATAGTTTATTCGAAAAGGAGATTATCAAATTTAGTTTATTCGAAAAGGAGTAATCGAATATAGTCTATTAGAAAGGAGTTATCAAATATAGTTTATTCGAAAGGAATTAATCGAATATAGTTTATTCGAAAGGAGTAATCGAGTATATTTTATTCGAAGAAAGGAGTAATCGAATATAGTTTATTCGAAGAAAGGAGTTAATCGAATATAGTTGATTCGAAGAAAGGAGTTAATCGAATATAGTTGATTCGAAGAAAAGAGGTTATCGAATATTAGTTATTCGAAAGGAGTTATCGAATATTAGTTATTCGAAAGGAGTTATCGAATATTATTTTTTCGAAAAGAGTTAATCGAATATTAATTATTCGAAAGGAGTTATCGAATATTAGTTATTCGAAAGGAGTTATCGAATATTAGTTATTCGAATGGAGTTATCGAATACAGATTATTCGAAAGAGAATTATACATTGAATTCGATTATATCGAATTTAGGAAAGTACTATTCACTTTCTGTTTTAATCAAGATTTATTTATTTACTAATAAATTGTTGTTTGTTTATTTATCCAAAGTAATAAATAAAAGTTATATTTTGAAGTTAGATATTTCAGAAGTAGGGATTATAACGCTATAGTTATAATCAGTGTTTTCAATAAAGAAGTGGATTTGTAAATTGAATCCGAGAGTTACGTAAGGAAGTTTGTTAAAGACTTGAAAGGTGAATCTTGTCTATTTCGAAGTTGGAAATGTTGTTCAGTAAAGGTCTGAGAGGTAATTATACCCCAAATTGATTGACTTCGTTTTTAACTAAGGAATGGTTAAGGTTCGACAATGAAGATTGGTTAAGTGTATGTAGTTAATGAGCGTAAGGTTTTGAGTTGGCATAGCGATGTTTTATTTAAACATCTTTTTAAATCCAGATGTAGGATTTTTGGAATTATTTTCCAAATAAGAATCAGAAATGTTTTCTAATATAGAAAATAAGAAATGGAAATGTTTTCCGTTGTTAATAACGTATATTTTCTAAATTTAAAAAATAAGAAATGTTGAATATATCGAAACTGGAATAGGGAAATGGATACTTGAATGATAAATTAATTTAAGAGATAATTAATGATTGATGATTGATCGATAGAATTTCCGTCTGGGAATAATATCGTTGTTTGCACACGTGTTTTTCTTTGATAGTTAACTCACCGACTATCGAAGTTTTTGACCATTTTTCCGTTGTCAATACGGAGAGACCGGGATCAGATTCATTATCTGAAAACCACTCTGTATGGACGTTAGCGTTGCGATCAAATATGATGAAGATAATTGAAGACGGAGTTATGCAAGGGTTGTCCTATTTACATAATAGTACCTTCGGTTTGTCTAGTCCCAGGACTACCTGTATGGAAGAATGTCTGATAGAGTATATTTAATGGATCGCATAAGTTGATCTCTTCAAACGTATTTACGTTTGGTGGTAGAGGAATTCGTTTCTCTTAGCTGTATACCCATTGTATTTTTCGGGAAATCAATTTGTGATTTGGCGGGTATGACGATGTGACATTCAAAGTGAATAAATGTGTGATCTGTCAGAATAAGCGTGGCATCTAGCCTCACAATCGGGAAATGACAAAAATCGGGTAGGCAACATGGCTAAGTGGTTGGCTGCCAATTAGGGTGTATTATCACCTATCTAGAGATATTCATTTCATTCTTTAATCTATTCGATGTTGTCCCATTCGGGAAACGGTTGCTGATCCTAACCGTTGGTGATATACATGCGATACACTCAAGCGAAATGAGTGGTCGGTCATGTGTGGCCGGGTTGCAAGATGTTCTTGTTGACCCCAGTTTATTCCTCTCTAGAGGTACACTATCGGAAGGTGGTTCCATACCTTGTCATTGTTGGAAATCCATTACCCAATAAGCGCACGCGGTTTTGATTGTATACTATATATGTGGAACGTGAGATGAAAGTGTTCTGCAAGATGATTATTATATTGTGGTTGATAGACAATATTATATTATCAAAAGAGTTTTGATATAAAAGATCATTGTTTCTTTCAAAATGATTTGAAAGTTAAATCAAATTGATTTGGATTCTCGTGAGGGAAAAACCCGTTCCGTTATACGGCGTGGTCTTATGAGATATCATTATTTTCCCAAACTGTTTTAAATTGTTTACTCATACCATTCCCATGACTGACCCGGAGTTAGTTTTTTTTGTTCCCCTAAACTCTTGGGTGCTCAAATTTGTACGAGCAGTCAAGTAGTCGGGATTTACAGTTGTACAAGAAGGAGCTGGAGCAGGAGGCTTCAGTAGCGTTTGTATAGCTATTGTTTATTTCCGTTGTGTTGTAAGTGTTGTACTCTAATAATATTACTGTATACATATACTGATTTTATTTCAAAGATATGTTATCTATTATATTTTTTTTGTTCCGCTGTGAGATTCGTGTTACTCTGATATTGTATGTTCTTCTTCTTCTTCTATTCTAAGTTTCTATCTTATCTATTCTCACCCTATGTTTTCTTTCTATTAGTTTTCTGGTTTCCTGTGCAATTTGGGTTGGACTTGTGTTATTTGGTCAGCTCAAATGGTACCGGAATTTCGGGACACTACAGAGGCGCGTGCGAGTTCACCCATGATTGGCACGGTGGAGGAGCACTTTAAGGCAGAGGGAGTGGTCATGTTCGATCTGGTGGCGGCGGCGTCTGGTGGCGGCAAACGGACGACCTAGGTTCTGAAAACAACGACCTTATTTCTGGAGTTGGGACGAGGAAGAAAGGTTAAGAGTGTAATGACCTGCATTGTTAGCCATGGAATAATTAATTAATTTAATTATTTAAATAAGGATTTAGAGATTTAAATAGTGGTTTAATTAAATTACAGTGTTTATTTAATTAAATTAAATAATAGGATAATATATTTAATTCAGAAATAATCAAAAATATTTGAAATCACAATATTCTGTGGACGGGGTCATCCCTTAGATTTAATTCAGCTTAGAGTTGAATTATATTGACGAATATATTCAATCGACGTCAGTTTGAACGTATAATTATAATATAATTAAAATAGAGCTCGAAACGACAAGGCAGTTCGCTATTTGGCGATTTGAACTTCAACTGAATATACAGGGTTCGTTTTAAATCGGATTTCTGTGAAACAAGAAACGTGTGGAGCTGGTGGAGTATATCTTTCTAGTGGTAGAGAAATATCGGGATTTCGTCGTTTAGATTTTGAGTATGTCCAAATCAAATTCTCAGAAATGCAGCGCCCTGACCATAACGATTTAATTATATTTTATATAAGGATTTAAATAGAAATCGAACATCGATATAACTCTGACGATGTAATATCGAGTTGTAAATTCATACAGGAATATTCTGGAGCTGTATGGTATGCCACTGTGAATATAGACGATAATATTTATTTTTAAATATTAAATTTAATTATATTTAAATATATTTATATATTTAAATATATTTATATATTTAAATAGGCTATTTAGAGCTTTAAAAATAGCCACTCTCGAAAACAAAGTCAGAATTTGACGAAACTAATTTTGTTGGATTCGCAATATTAAATTATTGCTAGATTCCAAGTTTGGTGATTTTTAGAGGCACTGTGTGGCCGTACGGATTTTTAGAGTGAAAAACATTCAGTATTTCGACAGTTAAAAATACGTTGTGTGAGAAAACAGAGACGGAATTAGACAAAACCAGTTTCGTTGGGACCGCAATATCGAACAGTAGCTGCATGTCCAGTTTCCTGATTTTTGGGTATCATATGTGATCACAAGAATTTTAGAGGATGAATAAAAACAGTTGTCGATTATAATTTAATATTATATTCAAAGAAAAAAAATATCTAAACTTCCTATAAATACCCTCTAAAAATTCCTTAACCTAATTTTCTCATTTCTTTGGTCAACGAGATAATACGCCGTCAGTATTCTTTCTCTAACCAAGATCGATTACTTCCAAAAGTCAAAACAAAGGGATTAAAATCCTATAACTCACTACACTTATATAAATGGATCCCTGCGCTCATGCTCTTCATGCTCGTATCAGCCTTGAAGCATTCGACGTTGTTTATGCGGTTCCAATATGTGGCAGCGCGACCTAGGGTTCAATGGAATTTGTGATAGGGGAAGCCGGAGGTTGGATTGGAGGTACGGTTGAGATTGTCGTTGAAAGAGGAGGAGATTGACATCGGTTTGAGGTGCTCCGGCGGCCAGAGATGTGATGCGACATTAGGAAGCGACAGTTCAGGCTACAGGTTGCATTTCCGATTCGAGGATCGAGTGTGTTATGCAGGGTACTATCAGATGGATATCGAGGAGCTGAGCGTGATGGTGGTAGTTGCGAAGTTAGAAGATGGTCGTAGGAGGAGGTAGGCGAGGTCAAAACTAGCGGTCAACGGGTTGGCAAATACTGGAGTTCGAAGTTTCAATTTGGGGGGGAAAGCTTTTAAACGGGTCTGGTATGTTTTGGCATGGGCTTGAACGAAGGGGTATTGGGCTGTGATTTAAAGGTTAGGCCCAATTGAAATGGAATTTAAAGTTTTAATTCAAATAAATAGTGTATTAACTTTACGATGCAATATCTTCGTCATACGATATCAGATTGACGAACCGTAAGTTGCATTGGGATCGTATGGACGGTAACTACACCTTGGATGTGATAACCCGGAAATGCAAGCTAGTTTAAATTTTTTATTTTGGAAATTTTAGCGAATTTTGAACATTTAAAGTGAATTATTTTAAATAATATCGACAAGAAATTTATTTTGAATATAATTCGAACGTATATATTTATATACGTCGTCGTTAGAATATAATAATTATTTATAATTATAAAAGGAATTGAAAATGGCGCGGTAGTTCGATAATTCGATTTCAAACTTTAAATGAATGTACCGGGTGCAAAACAAACCGGATTTTAGTGAAACCAATTTGAATTGAATCGAATAGAAAACCAATTTGAATTGAATCGAATAGAAAACCAATTTGAATTGAATCGAATAGAAAACCAGTTTGAATTGAATTGAATAGAAAACCAATTTGAATTGAATTGAATAGAAAACCAATTTGAATTGAATCGAATAGAAAACCAATTTGAATTGAATCGAATAGAAAACCAATTTGAATTGAATCGAATAGAAAACCAATTTGAATTGAATCGAATAGAAAACCAATTTGAATTGAATCGAATAGAAAACCAAATTGAATTGAATCAAATAGAAAACCAATTTGAATTGAATCGAATAGAAAACCAATTTAAATTGAATTGAATAGAAAACCAATTTGAATCGAATCGAATAGAAAACGAATTTGAAATAGAATTGAAATCGATTTGAATTTTAAATGAATGTCGAAATTGTTTTTGAAACAAATTTGAAACGATTTATAAAATTCGTTTTGAATAGAAATTGATGAAATATATATTATATATATTATATATATAATATAATGGCCTGAATAGAACGCACCGCGCCGCGGCAGTTCGTGAATTTCGACCATTGATTTCGAACGGACATTATGGGAGATCCGACTGTCGGATTCTCCTAAAACCGGAGCCGTTGGGTTCGTATCGAAAAGAGCTTTCTAATGAATATTAGAAATTTGAAATCTAACGGTTGGATTTGGAGATACGTCCAAATCAAATTTGGAAAAGGTCGCTGTAAGTGCAGTTCGATGGCCGTTGATGGAAATCGACTGTACGGGCCTTGATAAAATTATTAAAAATAGTAATAATTTGTGTAAAATCATAAGAAATGATTTGGGAAAAATTGTGATGAAAAACTCCATATTTGAAAATATAAAAATAGATTTTTATCGAAATGAACTAGTTTTGAACTAAAATTAAAACACATTTATTTTTAAATAAATAAATTGGATTTGAAATGGGTTTTAAATAGAATTGATTCGTGGGTTTATTGTGAAGGGTGTTTTAAATAACACTTGTTCTTTAACCCGATAATAAATAGAATGTGACTTGGGTTTATCGTGAACTGTGTTTTAAACGACATTAATTCTTTAACCTAGTAAAAGGAGTTTTAATGAATCTTTGATTATATTGAAATTTGGATTGATAATATAAATTATCAAATCTAGAAAAGGATCGAGAATGGAGTATCGCCAGTTTTTCTCCAAAGCGATAGTTAAATATTTAATTAGATTTGAACGTGAAATGGTAATTAATTTTACCGATAACACCGTGGTAGTAGATATGGAGTATTACCAGTTTTGCTTCATGGGATGAATAAGTTGGGATTGGGAAATAAAATAAATAATTACTTCGGTGCGGTTCGCTAATCTCGACTAGTTTGGAAAACCATAATTTGGTTTGAAATGACATCCAAAGAAAGATTAAAGAGTAGATTTAAAGAATTTTTCTTTGATAAAATTAATGGGAACCTTTCCCTAAGAATTGAAATTTAGAAACTAGCTGTAGGTTAGTTAAGAAGAATGGTTTCCTGGGTATTGATCTGATGTTGGTTTCGGCCTTCGGGGTTAATATTTGGGGAATTTCTCTCTTACTGATTTACGGTTAGTGACTAATGAATTGGAATGAGGCGTATATTGTGTTTGTGTAACATTTGTTTTTAATATACGCGGGTTGTTCGGAAAAGCCGGGTTTATACCCATTCTGAATAACCGATTCGATGATAAGTCGAAGATGAAGACGGTGGTTGAAGACCGGAAGTCTTCACATCGTTTGGGTGATTACTGATGATCTTGATTGGGCTGTACACCCAAGAGGATGGAAATAGTTGGTGGTCGTCCAGACGTACTTGGAGATCGATGGATATGCGAGGAAAGTGCCTCCGGTTTCGTTCAGACCCAGAACGAACTTGTATATGGATTGTGTATCTGACATTGGATTTTATTCTGTGTTGATTGATTTCTGTTAAATATATATCTATTTGGCGACGGAGAATTTATTCTCTTGCTTAACGCCCTTCTCTGAGACGTACGAGCTTAGAGGTTATATATCGATAGATATCAATCGCATGGCATGAATTGCGTGTGTGACACGCTGAGTTGCATGGATCATGGCTTCTGTTGAAAAGCAAAGTCTTGTGGTTGATGATCAAAGCATGGCCTTTGTGGCGTAGCTTTGTGTATAACGTGAATTCGTGAGCCTCACACCTCGGTATGAGTCAAAAACTGGATAAGGACTGCAGGGATAGCACGACGTTTCTTTCTAGCTTTGGTGGTGTTAGTGACTAACCAGACCTGACATTTATATACTTTTCACCTATGTGGTTGTTGGATGAGGCGCCTCGATTTTAGGTCTGTTAGGACCGGGAAACGTGTGTTCAGGAATAATTAATCCTCAAACGTAAGAGAGGACCGGCCCTGAAGCATCCAGGGGTTACCCAGAGTGTGTAGTCCCGAGGCATTTGCTAGAGTGTCTCGAAACGGAGAGGAGCTTGCCCCTTGCCTCGACTCATGACGGAAATCCAATTTCCAATACATGATATTGCGGTTTTTATTGTAGAACTAGTATGGCGACATGATATATGGTACCCATGCCGTCTACGATTTATATTTTTGATTGAAAATGATTTGACACTATACACTTATTATAGTATCAAATGATTCGTTTTAAACGTATCAAGCATGTTTGGCTATTATAAGGGAAAACCCTATCCTCCGGCTTGCGTTGCATTGTGTGATGGGACCTGGGTCTTATAATAGCTTCATTTTTCGAAAAAGCATTGCGCTGTTTATTCTATGCACTAGTATTCTTGGGAGGAAACCCGTTCCGTGTTATACAGCGTGGTCCCTTGAATTACTCTCTTTTAAAGTAAAGTTTTAAATAATTGTTTTAGTTCTCACACCAGTCACATGACTGACCTGGAGTTTATTGTTTTAACCTAAACTCTGGGTGCCCCTATTTTCGACACGGGCAGCTAGTAGTTTTGGTTTTGCATATTTATATTCACAGGATCCTGGTTTACAGCTGGAATGATTTCCGGAAAGCTTTGTATCCGTATATCACCTTCAGTTGTGTTTTGTATTATTTTTCCGCTGCTATGTAATTTATTGTAATCTCTGATATTTGTCGAATGTAATTTATTCATTTATACTCTGTATATTCTTGTATTCTGATGGAATTGTTGTAATAAGCAATGAAATATTCTTCCGGCTGCGTTCATTTGTGTGTTGTTCTCAAAGTATCCGCTCTTTCCTTGCTGGGGAAGTAAAGGGTTCTCACTGTTGGTATCAGAGCTTTGGTTTACAGAGCTCGAGAACAAGACACATTAGAGCCATACGAAAGAATTCATCAGATATTGGATTAGTAATATCCAATTAAAATGACTCGTTAGAGATAGGATCAGTAGTATCCTAGAACGAGCGTGAAGAGTATATTTTTCAAATGAAAACAGTATTGTTTTAAAAAAAAAATTAAATCAATTCTACGTATTTGAATATTTATTTATTTTGAATTTGGATAATCCAGTATATAAATGTTTTGCACATACGCGTCATGAACGTATATTCGAAATTTTTATATACTAGATAGATATAGAATCACACTCTAGTCGCCCGGAGATGGTTCTACTGATGACTATATAGCATCAGTAGTGTGTGTTCGAGTTTCGAAGGTGTGATATCTATATATTTCCATTAGACTGGTGTGAGAACCAAAACTTATATAGCTAGATTTATTTGTTGTGATTTGGCATCAAAAATGTGATTTTTGTATATATATCAAAAATTATGAATTTGAAACGTTAATCCACTAATTGATTGATGTTTGTGTTGTTTGATTATTGTTTGCCTAATTGAATTTTGAACCATTATGCCTAATTGTACCAAATATTGAACTGTATTAAAAATTGGTCGCATTTGCATGCATGTACATGTACTTACATTGGACAGGTCATAGCAAGCAGGCTAGAGCAGAGAATAAAATTTGTTTGCCCGACAAATAGGTACATGTTTATCATAATTTACTGTTTTGTTTGGGTAATGATGATTTTATGAGCCGATTGGCTAGCCGCTTGGCTTTTTCTTTTTCCTTTTGAGATCAGAGGGCCTATATGGCAATTTCGGGATTTTCCCGGTGCTCCCGGTGCAGGGGAGGTGTAGTAACCCGGAAAATACGAGCCAATTTAAAAATTTTAGATTGGTGATTTCATAGGAATTTGAGCAATTGAAATAGAATATTTCAATAAAATAGTGAATTAGAAATAGTGAGTCAATTTGAAAATTTGGATTCAAACTTTGACTGACTGTGCAGGGCGGAAAATATAACGGATTTTAGTGAAACCAGAAATATTTAAATCTGTTAGTCAATACCTTTCTAACGAATCTGAAAAATCGAAGTTTCATAACGGGAATCAAAAGTTATGGCCGAATGAATTTTCAGAATGGTCGCTATATAGAACATATAGCCCTGGAAAATTGATATTTTGCATACGACCTCGGAATTCGACGAAACCACTTTTGTTGGGTCCGGGATGTCAAACTATTGCTAGGTTTCAAATTTCATAATTTTTGAAGCTAGTATGTGAGCGTGGAAAAAGAAAATGTGTTTGGTCAATTTCTGTTAAATTGGATCGACCCGAAAATGGCCATTTTAAATTAAATAAAAATGGCGATATATCATTATAAAATACTATAGACGATATAGAGTGAAAATAAACCAATTTTGTTGTGTTTGCTTGATATGTGATGGTTGAATGTATTTGACATGAAAATTATAACTAAATAACTGAAATGTGAATGTTGAATAGTCCAACCATGTGATTAATTGATTTGAAAATCTAAATATACGTGGGTAATTTGAAAAGGCCGAGTTTATCTCATTTCAAATAATTGATCGACGTTGAGAAGTCGAAGAGTCGAAGACGGCTGAAGACCGACGATCTCCACATTGGATGGATGGGCGCTGCTGATGCTCGTGATTGGAGTAGCTACCATGAAGGAACTGAAGTAGTAGTCGTCCAATCATACTGTTGATTGTACGGATATGCAAGGAATTGGTGCCTCCGGTTTCGTTCAGACCCAGAACGGACTTGTAAATGGACTGTGTCTCTAACATTGGATTTTGTTCTGTGTTGATTGATCTCTGTTAAATATATATCTGTTTGGCGACGGAGAATTTATTCTCTTGCTTAACGCCCTTTTCTGAGACGTACGAGCTCAGAGGTTATGTATTGATAGAAATCAGTCGCATGGAGTGGATTGCCTGTGTGGCACGCCTAAGTGGCATAAGATCAAGGCTTCTGTTGCAAAGCAAAGTCTTGGGGTTGATGATCAAAGCATGGTCTGTGTGACGTAGCTTTGTGTATAACGTGAATTCGCGAGCCTCACACCTCGGTATGAGTCAAAAACGGGAGAGTGACTGCAGGGAGAGCACGGCGTTTCTTTCTAGCTAAGGTGGTGTCAGTGACCTACCAGCCCTGACATTATATATACTTTTCACCTGTGTGGTTGTTGGAATGCGAGGCGCCTGGATATAGGTCTGTAAGGACCGGGAAACGTGTGTTCAGGAATAATTAATCCTCAAAAGTAAGAGAGGACCGACCCTGAAGATCCAAGGATCATAGTGGGGTCCTGGGACATTTGCTAGAGTGTCTCGAATCGGAGAGGAGCTTGCCCCTTGCCTCAACTCATGAAGGAATCCAATTTCCAATACGAAATATGCGGACGTGATTGTATTACTAGTATGGCGACATAGTAGATGGTAGCTATGCCGCCTAGGATTGATATTTATGATTGAATTTTGCTTTTGAAACATATATACACTAGTAATAATATCAAGCACTTTTGTTTTATTCGTATGAAGCATTTTTGGCCATTATAAGGTAAAAACTCTATCCTTCGGCTTGCGTTGCATTGTGTGATGGAACCTGAGTCTTATAATGGCTTCATTTTATAAAAGGCATTGCGATGATTTAATCATTTACTTTATTTCATGCACTAGCACTCATTGGAGTAAACCCGTTCCGCGAAAATGGCGTGGTCCTTTGATTTGCCGTATTATTGGTGTTAATAAGTTAAGTAGATTCCTTATACCATTCCCATGACTGACTCGTAGTTTGTTTCACCTTGCAAACTCGGGTGCCCTCATTTTCACACGGGCAGCCTAGTCACAGGTTTCTGACGCACCTTTTGGCTCATGGCGAGGCTTGACTACACCGTGCTGACTTGGATTTTCTCCGCCATTATTGTATCTATATTATGATTCCGCCATTGGCGATGTAGACTGATATTTATTTTGAGTACTCTTTATGTATGATTCCGCCTCAGGCGATGGTGACTGACTATGTATCATTATGCACTAAGTTGTATCCTGTACTGTGCTTCTCTGATGTGATGATATCTATATGATTCCGCTGTCATATGTGTGTAAATTATTCTATTTTCTGTTTATGCTATTATCTGTGATCTGCTAATGATGATTAATGTGTTATATTCCAATGCTTATCCTTAACACCATGTCACGGGGTTTTGGGATCGTCACAGGAGGTTATGGCGAAATTTTTCGAAAATTTAGGGTGTTAGCCAAATTTTTGAAAAATTTGAAAAGTTCTAAGAAACTGAAAAGTTGAAGAACTTAAGCCGTAATCAAAATACTGGAAGTTGAGTTGAATTGTTAAACAACTTTCGGCTTCGTTCCTTTTCGGGGACGAAAAGTTTTAAGTGGGGGAGATTGTAATAACACGGAAATGCGAGCTAGTTTAAAATTTTTATTTTGGCAATTTTAGCGAATTTTGAATATTTAAAGTGAATTATTTTAAATAATATCGACAAGAAATTTATTTTGAATATAATTCGAACGTATATATTTATATACGTCGTCGTTAGAATATAAATAATTACTTATAATTATAAAAGGAATTGAAAATGGCGCGGTAGTTCGATAATTCGATTTCAAACTTCAAATGAATGTACCGGGTGCAAAACAAACCGGATTTTAGTGAAACCAATTTGAATTGAATCGAATAGAAAACCAATTTGAATTGAATCGAATAGAAAACCAATTTGAATTGAATCGAATAGAAAACCAATTTGAATTGAATCGAATAGAAAACCAATATGAATTGAATCGAATAGAAAACCAATTTGAATTGAATCGAATAGAAAACCAATTTGAATTGAATCGAATAGAAAACCAATTTGAATTGAATCGAATAGAAAACCAATTTGAATTGAATCGAATAGAAAAACCAATTTGAATTGAATCGAATAGAAAAACAATTTGAATTGAATCGAATAGAAAACCAATTTGAATTGAATCGAATAGAAAACGAATTTAAATTGAATTGAATAGAAAAAGAATTTGAATCGAATCGAATAGAAAACGAATTTGAAATAGAATTGAAATCGATTTGAATTTGAAATGAATGTTGAAATTGTTTTTGAAACAAATTTGAAACAATTTATAAAATTCGTTTTGAATAGAAATCGACGAAATATATATTACATATATTATATATATAATATAATGGCCTGAATAGAACGCGCCGCGCCGCGGTAGTTCATGAATTTCGACCATTGATTTCGAACGGACATTACGGGAGATCCGACCGTCAGATTCTCCTAAAACCGGAACCGTTGGGTTCGTATCGAAAACAGCTTTCTAACGAATATTAGAAATTTGAAATCTAACTGTTGGATTTGCTGATACGTCCAAATCAAATTTGGAAAAGGTCGTTGTAAGTGCAGTTCGATGACCGTTGATGGAAATCGACTGTACGGGCCTTGATAAAATTATTAAAAATAGTAATAATTTGTGTAAAATCATAAGAAATGATTAGGGAAAAATTGGGATGAAAAACTCCATATTTGAAAAGATAAAAATAGATTTTTATCGAAATGAACTATTTTTGAACTAAAATTAAAACACATTTATTTTTAAATAAATAAATTGGATTTGAAATGGGTTTTAAATAGAATTGATTCGTGGGTTTATCGTGAAGGGTGTTTTAAATAACACTTGTTCTTTAACCCGATAATAAATAGAATGTGACTTGGGTTTATCGTGAACTGTGTTTTAAACGACATTAATTCTTTAACCCAGTAAAAGGAGTTTTAATGAATCTTTGATTAGATTGAAATTTGGATTGATAATATAATTTATCAAATCTAGAAAAGGATCGAGAATGGAGTATCGCCAGTTTTGCTCCAAAGCGATAGTTAAATCTTTAATTAGATTTGAACGTGAAATGGTAATTAATTTTACCGATAACACCGTGGTAGTAGATATGGAGTATTACCAGTTTTGCTTCATGGGATGAATAAGTTGGAATTGGGAAATAAAATAAATAATTACTTCGGTGCGGTTCCCTAATCTCGACTAGTTTGGAAAACCATAATTTGGTTTGAAATGACATCCAAAGAGAGATTAAAGAATAGATTTGAAGAATTTATCTTTGATAAAATTAATGGGAACCTTTCCCTAAGAATTGAAATTTAGAAACTAGCTGTAGGTTAGTTAAGAAGAATGGTTTCCTGGGTATTGATCTGATGTTGGTTTCCGCCTTCGGGGTTAATATTTGAGGAATTGCTCTCTTACTGATTTACGGTTAGTGACTAATGAATTGGAATGAGGCGTATGTTGTGTTTGTGTAACATTTGTTTTTAATATACGCGGGTTGTTCGGAAAGGCCGGGTTTATACCCATTCTGAATAACCAATTCGACGATAAGTCGAAGATGAAGACGGTGGTTGAAGACCGTAAGTCTTTACATCGTTTGGGTGATTACTGATGATCTTGATTGGGTTGTACACCCAAGAGGATGGAAATAGTTGGTTGTCGTCCAGACGTACTTGGAGATCGATGGATATGCGAGGAAAGTGCCTCCGGATTCGTTCAGACCCAGAATGAACTTGTAAATGGATTGTGTGTCTGACATTGGATTTTATTCTGTGTTGATTGATTTCTGTTAAATATATATCTGTTTGGAGGCGGAGAATTTATTCTCTTGCTTAACGCCCTTCTCTGAGACGTACGAGCTTAGAGGTTATATATCGATAGATATCAATCGCATGGCATGAATTTCCTGTGTGACACGCTGAGTTGCATGGATCAAGGCTTCTATTGAAAAGCAAAGTCTTGTGGTTGATGATCAAAGAATGGCCTTTGTGGCGTAGCTTTGTGTATAACGTGAATTCGCGAGCCTCACACCTCGGTATGAAACAAAAACGGGATAAGGACTGCAGGGAGAGCATGACGTTTCTTTCTAGCTTTGGTGGTGTCAGTGACTTACCGGCCCTGACATTTATATACTTTTCACCTATGTGGTTGTTGGATGAGGCGCCTCGATTTTAGGTCTGTTAGGACTGGGAAACGTGTGTTCAGGAATAATTAATCCTCAAATGTAAGAGAGGACCGGCCTTGAAGCATCCAGGGGTTACCCAAAGTGTGTAGTCCCGAGGCATTTGCTAGAGTGTCTCGAAGCGGAGAGGAGCTTGCCCCTTGCCTCGACTCATGACGGAAATCCAATTTCCAATACGTGAAATTGCCGTTTTTATTGTAGAACTAGTATGGCGACATGATATATGGTACCCATTCCGCCTATGATTTATATTTATGATTGAAAATGTTTTGACACTATAAACTTATTATAGTATCAAATGATTCGTTTTAAACGTATCAAGCATGTTTGGCTATTATAAGGGAAAACCCTATCCTCCGGCTTGCGTTGCATTGTGTGATGGGACCTGGGTCTTATAATAGCTTCATTTTTCGAAAAAGCATTGCGCTGTTTATTCTATGCACTAGTATTCTTGGGAGGAAACCCGTTCCGTGTTATACGGCATGGTCCCTTGAATTACTCTCTTTTAAAGTAAAGTTTTAAATAATTGTTTTAGTTCTCACACCAGTCACATGACTGACCTGGAGTTTATTGTTTTAACCTAAACTCTGGGTGCCCCTATTTTCGACACGGGCAGCTAGTAGTTTTGGTTTTGCAGATTTATATTCACAGGATCCTGGTTTACAGCTGGAACGATATCCGGAAAGCTTTGTATCCGTATATCACCTACAGTTGTGTTTTGTATTATTTTTCCGCTACTATGTAATTTATTGTAATCTCTGATATTTGTTGAATGTAATTTATTCATTTATACTCTGTATATTCTTGTATTCTGATGGAATTGTAGTAATAAGCAATGAAATGTTCTTCTGTCTGCGTTCATTTGTGTGTTGTTCTCAAAGTATCCGCTCTTTCCTTGCCGGGGAAGTAACGGATTCTCACAATGGAACTGACTGGGAGTGAATCCGAGCCCGTTACAATTTATAGCAAATTAAATTGTCTGTCTGAATCGAGAGATGGTTATCGTTATTAACGATGATCGTCCAATCTGAGTAAAACTCACCAACTCTAAATAGTTATATTTTTATAACGTATTTTTAGAACTGTTAATTATCTGTTGATTGTTGTGTGTTGACTGTTTGCTTGAACTGCTAGTCTGTTAGTAGAAATTTTATATATATATATATATATATATATATATATATATATATATATGTGTGTGTGTGTGTGTGTGTGTGTATATATAAACCGTTAAATATTTATATGTCGATTCTGTTGATCAGAATAATTTATATTGAACTGAAAGTGATGATAATTATATTGTCTAACATCTGTGATGCAGGGAAACAGGTTGGAGGAACCCAACTGGATTCCTCAACAGTTATTTTAGTGTGATTTATATATTGTGATATATAATGTTATATATAATCTGATGTTGATTATGTGTGTTTGGACGTTATTTATCGTTGTTATATGGTGTGTTAATTAACATAAGAAATACCAGAATGTGAAAAAGGGATTTTCAAAGTATATTTTGAAAATAATTTATTTATATAAAATCAATGGATTTTATATTATAAAAGAAAAAGGATTTTGAAAAAGGGGATTATATTTGTAAAACAAATATAACGGAATTTTATTTGTTAAACAAATATAAAGGGATTTATTTGTAAATCAAATATAGGGGAAATATATTTGTTAAACAAATATAAGGGAAAATATTTGTAAAACAAATATAAAGGAAATTATTTGTCAAACAAATAGAAAGAGAAATATTGGTAGAACATTTACAAATAGGAAAGAAGGATTTATTTATTTAGGGAATAAATAAAAGTAAAAGGATTTATTTATTTAGGGAATAAATAAAGGGTTAAACTAAATAGAATAAAGAAGATATTTATTTGTTAAATAAATAGGATTTAATCAAAGGAATATTTATTTGTTAAATAAATAAGATTTAATCAAGGAATATTTATTTGGAAGATAAATAGAACTAAATCAAAAGAATATTTGGAAGATGAATAGAAAATGGAAATCTATTTTTAACAGATGAATGGAAAAGATTAATTTATAAATAATAGTTTATAAATTAGATTAAATATTTATCATTCGATAAATGGAATCTGTAAGTCTAAACTTATATAGAGAAGAGATATTGGGATTAACACCGATAATTTAAATAGAATATGTACACAACATTTGTATAAGTGAAGTAACGTTATTAAAGAGAAACATTTATAAAGTGAAGAACCGTTAATAAAAGTAAATCTTTATAAATGAATAAACGTTATCAAATAGGAGTTAATCGAATTACAGTAAATCGATTAGAGTTAGAATTAATCAATTAGAGTTAGAGTTGACCAGTTAGAGTAATCAACTAGAGTTAACCAGTTAGAGTTAGAGGTAACCAGTTAGAGTTAGAGTTAACCAGTTAGAGTTAGAGTTGACCAGTTAGAGTTATTCAAATATAGTTAATCGAGTGGAGTTATCGAATATCACTTATTCGAAGAGAAGAGTAATCGAATATAGTTTATTCGAGAAGAGAAATCGAATATAGTTTATTCGAATAGAGTTAGAGGAGTTAATCGAATATAGTTTATTCGAATAGAGTAAAGGAGTTAATCGAATATAGTTTATTCGAATAGAGTTAGAGGAGTTAATTGAATATAGTTTATTCGAATAGAGTAAAGGAGTTAATCAAATATAGTTTATTCGAATAGAGTTAGAGGAGTTAATCGAATATAGTTTATTCGAATAGAGTTGGAGGAGTTAATCGAATATAGTTTATTCGAATAGAGTTAGAGGAGTTAATCGAATATAGTTTATTCGAATAGGGTTAGAGGAGTTATCGAATATAGTTTATTCGACAGGAGTTAAGTGAATAGAGTAAATAAAATAGAGTAAATAAAATAGTGTTAAGAAAATAGAGTTAATACAAAGGAGTTAATCGAATAGAGTTAATTGAAAAGAGTTAACTGAATATAGTTATTCGAAAGAAAGGTTAAGTAAGGAAGTTAGTTAAATAAATATAAAGTGAACTTTGCCTATTTCAAGGTTAGAAGTGTTGTTCAGTTAAGGTCTGAGAGGTAGTTATACCCCAACTTGATTGGCTTCATTTTTAACTGAGGAATGTTTAAGGTTCGGCAGTAAAGGATGGTAAAGTGAATTTAGTAATTAAAGGAAATGGTTGAGTTGGCATAGCGATGTTTTATCTAAACATCTGCGTAATCCAAATGTAGAAGTTTTGGAAATGTTTTCCAAACAAGAATCAAAATTGTTTTCTAATATAGAAAACAAGGGATGGAAATGTTTTCCAGTGTTAATAACATATATTTTCTAAATTTAGAAAATAAGAAAATGCTAAATATAGGGAAACAGGAAATGACAAATTAGATAAATAAATGATAAATTAATTAAAAGGATAAAAGTTGTTTGATGATTGATCGATATAATTTCCATCTGGAAATAATATCGTTGTTTGCACACTTGTTTTTCTTTGATAGTTAACTCACAGACTATCGAAGTTTTGACCATTTTAACGTTGTTAATATGGAGAGACCGGTTGGATTATTATCCAAAGAACCACTCTGTATTGGCATAAGCCTTGCGAATCATATATGCCAAAGATAATTGAAGACGGAGCAAAGTGCAAGGGCTGTTGTATAAGTCTTAGATAACAATGACTAAGAAGGATATACTGAATAGTGCCTTCGGTTTGTCCAGTCCCAGGACAACTTGTATGGACGAAGGTCTGACAGAGTATATCCAATGGATTGCAAAAGTTGATCTGTTCAAACGTATTCACGTTTTGTGGCGGAGGAATTCGTTTCTCTTAGTTGTATACCCGTGTTATTTTTGGATAAATCAATTTGTGATCTGGCGGGTATGATGATGTGACATTCTAAGTGAATGAAGATGTGGCATGTAAACCTGGATGACTTGTATGGATGGATGTCTAACAGAGTATTTCCAGAAAGGTCACGTACATTGATTTCTCCACCCGTACCAAGAGTGGAAGCGGAGAAGGAAACTTCTTTAGCTAACACGTAATGTACTGTTGTAGACGTCAATTAGTGATTTTCGATGGATCTGACGATGTGACATTCGAAGTGAATCTGGTGTGATGATAAAGCGTAGCTTCTAGCCTCATCAATCGGTAAATGACAGAAATCAGGCAGGCAGCATGGCTAAGTCGGTCGCTCCGAAGTAGGGTGTACAATCACCTGATCTAGAGTTTCATTTACTTCTAAAAATCTATTGTTGATACTGTCCCATTCGGGAAACGGTTGTTGATCCCAACCGTTGGTGATATACATTCGATACACTCAGCGAAATGAGTGGTCGGTACTGTGTGGCCGGGTTGCAAGTTGTTCTTGTTGAACCCACTGTATTCCTCTCTAGAGGTACACTAGAGAAAGGTGGTTCCATACCTTGTCATAGTTGGAAATCCATTATACAATACGTGCTTGGGATTTTGATTGTATACTATATATGTAGAACGTGAGATGAAAGCGTTTCTGCTAGATTGATACCTATTTGTATTTAGACATTATTATAATATCAGAATGATATTGCTTATCAAAGATGTTGGATTCCCATAAGGGAAAAACCTGGTCCGTATTCACGGCGTGGTCTTATAAGATCTCATATATCTGTTAAACTGTGTTAAACTATTTTACTCAACCAGTCCCATGACTGACCCGGAGTTCTATTTTTTGTTTTCCCTAAACTCTTGGGTGCCTAAATTTGTACGGGCAGTCAAGTAGTCGGGATTTACAGATATACTTGCAGAGCTTGGAGCAGGAGGCTTCAAGATTCTATAGCTATTATTATTTCCGCTGTGTTGTAAGTGTTGTACTTTGCAATGTTATTGTATACATATACTGTTTGTATTTCAAAAATTATGTTATATTTTATTCGATCCGCTGTGAGATTCGTGTTACTCTGATGATGATGTTCTTCTTCTTCTTCTATTCTAAGTTTCTATCTCATCTATCCTCACCCTCTAATTTCTTTCATTAATTACCTGGATTTTTCGATGTTTGGTTAGTCGTCATCGTGTTTATGTCGATAACCAAAGTCGCCAAAAATCCGGGTCATTACAGTTGGTATCAGAGCTTAAGTTAAGAATTTACCTTGGCTCTATGGCGTGACTCGGTAGAGATAGGGTTAGTAACACCCTAGATTGAGTTTGAGTGTATATATACGAGTGCGTATTTGTATTTGATATAAAAATGGTTTTATATTGTGGAGATTCATTGGCTGAGTTATTTATGAGTTCTGGTCGATTAGTTTGATCCACTGTATTGGTAGGAATAAATAAACACTTGGATACGATGGACCGACTCAATATGGATATGTGACATATTATCATATATAGGATGTGTTGGTAGTGATTATAATCAGATAAGATCATAAAATGAAATGGTTATATATAACCAATCAGAATTTATATAAGTAAAGTATGTGAAATAAGATGAATTCAATCTGAAATTAAAATCAGAATTGAAATTTAAAATCCCAGAAATTGGAAAAGTGGTTGTAAATAAATCTGGATTAAGTATAAGGAAATTTTAAAATCCTGGGAGGTTTTAAATTGGTTTAAAGCATTGTGAATGGTATTTAAAATTTATTTCAAAATGGAACTGTTTGAGAAACGGTTTTGAAAGCTGATATAGTATTGAATTCACTTCTGTAGCTGGAAAATAAACTCTGATGATGACTGTAACGACCCAGATTTTTTGAATAATTTATTTTAAATATTTAATATTGTTTTAAATATTTAGTTGATAATATAAATGATATTTTATATTGAATTATCAATTTAATATGGCCGTTTATATTTACATTCGAATTTAAATTTCAATATCAAATCACAGAGTTCAAAATAACGTTGTAATATTGAAGATGTCGGTTGTCACGTTAAAATAGCGATCCGGGGTTTTAAAATTTAAAAGACCGCTAGACAATTTAATTAAAATTAAAATCAAATCAATTTCACTTTCAAGCCGACCAAAAATTTATAGTAGCCGACCTAAACTGAAAATCGCGCAACTGCTTTCTTCTCGAGCAGTAATATTTGTTTACCAGGTTCAGTATCAAGCAGCACAATTTTAATGGCTGTGTACCTCCTGTCTCCCTCCTCCTTCTATAAAAATCGCGACTACCCTTTCTTTTTCTTTTTCATTTAAGTCTGTAAATCCAAACCCCCCTTGTTTCTTCTTTTTCCTTTAATCAAAACGAAAACCGATCCGATTATATACTAAAAGAAAAAAAAAGGCATCGCAACTTGAAATCGAAAGTGAAACCGGGAGCTTGTCTCGATCGGCGTTCGCAAATCAGTGCGACTAGGTGGCTCGCACTCGAGTTTGGGGAAGGAGCGGAGTTCGAATGTCCAGATGATTCAGTAAGGGTCGCGATGACCCAGGGGCCGACTTCTTGGCTGTCGTAGGAATTTTGGGTTATTCGAAGGCGCTGCAAGTTGCGAGGGGTTCTAGGATGGAAGCGACGATATCATGATTAGGGTAGGGACGCGATTTAGAATTTCGGTTCTGGGTATTCGACGGTGGCAAATTTAAGGCTGTCGATTTCTGGGTTTTGGGTCGAGCTCGACTTTGGCAGTTTTGACAGGTCGGTTTGGTTCTTGAAAGGGGGCGTGCTACTCAGTCAGAGGAAGAGGAGCATGAAAAAGGAAAGTGAGCAGTCCGACGAGTTAATGGAGGAAGAAAGATTTTTCAACAGCTAAAGAGTTTGATTTGGAAAGAAGGAATCGAAAATATTATTAAGGTAAATTTGTTTTTCCCTTTCTTCTAGTAATAAATTTTTATTTATATAAATAGTTTAATGGGTAGATAATAAATATAAATTGTTAAATGTATACGAGATTTCATCAAAATTGAATGGGTCGAGAAATTCGTAGCTCCGAAAGACTTAAGCTGGGATTAAATTGGAAACCAGAATGGATTGACGAATTAAAAAGAAATCGAGGTGAGTAAATCTCACTCACCTTTTATTTTAATTATTTTTACTTCGTTAAAAATAATTGTTGTTGCTTGTTTGGATTTTTCTGCTTGTTTTATATATATTAGTTATTTAGGCTATTATATATATATATTGGGTTGATTGATTGGTTGGATTCCCGCAGTCTCATTAGCGGATGCCCGCAGTTTCATAGCGGATGATTACCCTATACGCCCCACGCTATGATTAGTGGATGACCTTCTATACCGCGATATTCTGCCACGAAGCAGAATGGGTATTATTTATGTGCTAACATCTGTGGATGCAGGAAAACAGGTTGGAGGAATCCAACTGGATTCCTCAAAAATATATTATCTGTTTGTTTATTTGTTTGCATATATATTGTTATATATGATGTGTTAGAAAAATAAATAATTTGTTGCTTTGTGTGTTTTATCACTGGGCTTAAGTAATGATATTTAAAAATATCGTGAAAGGATATTTGAGATTTTAAAGGGAAAAATTCTATTTTTAAATAGAATTAGAATTTCTAAATGGAAAAAAATATAAACTTGTTTTGAAAAATAAAACAAGTAGTCTCGTTATAAACGAAGTTTAGAAATAGTTCTTTTATAACAAAGTTATAAATGAAGTGAAATGAATTATCATTTGATAATTCAGAAATAGAAATACAAGCGTGAAATGGGAATTTGAAATGAAATTTCAAAATAAGATGTGAAAAGGAAATTTTAAATTATATAACTCAAATGAAATTTGAGTATAACATTTGAATTTTTAAACGAAGTTTAAATGTTTGAATTTTAGAAGGGGATTGAATATTAGAAATTCAAATTGAAGTTCAAATAGAATTTGAATAGACGAAATTAGAATTGAAAAGTAGAATTTGAATTCGAGAAATTAAAATATAAATTTGAATTCAAAGGAATTCGAATAAAGAAATTCAAATAGAGATTTGAATGTGAAATTTCAAAATAGAGTTTGAAATATAGAATTTCAAAGAAAAATTGAATAGAATTTGAAATATAGTATTTCAAAGAAGAATTTAAATGCGAAATTTGAATAAAGATTTGAGTTGGAATTCAAATATGAAATTTGGATAGAGATTTGAAATAGAAATTCGAGTATTGAATTTTGAACATGGAATTTGAATAAAGAAATTCGAATAGAAATTTGAATATGAGATTTCAAAATAGAATTTGAAATAAACCTTGAAATAGGATTTTCAAAGTAGAATTTGAAATAGAATTTCAAATAGGATTTTCAAAATAGGAAATCCAAATGTTTTGAAATGGAATTTGAATTCAAGAAAATTCAAATGGATTTGAGTGAAGAAATTCAAATGGGTTTGAATATTAGAATTCAAAATGAGATTGAACATTAGAATTCAAATGGGGCTGGGAATGAATTTGAATATTAGAATTCAAAAGGGAAAAATGAAATTTGAATATAAGAGATTCTAATTGAATTCAAATAGGATTTGATCTATGGGATTTGAATATGAAATTCAAATGGATTTTAAACTATGGAATTTTGAATATAGAATTTAAAAAGAAGTTTGGATATTTGAATTTCAATATAATTCAAATATAGGAATTGGAATATAGCAGTTCAAATGGAATTTAAATATAAAGTTTGAATAAAAGAATTCAAATGAATTCAAGTATCGAATTTGAATATAGGGAATTCAAATAGAAATTCAAGTATTGAATTTGAATATCCAATAGAAAAGGAATTGGGATTTGAAATATAGAATTCAAAAGTGAGATTGGAATTTGAATCAAGGAATTCAAATAGAGTTAAATGAAGCTGAATTCATTTTAAAGAAGTTTAAAAGTTTATATATATAAATATAATCAAAACGAACTCGCCGCAGCGCTGCAGTTCGTAAATTGGCGATTCGAACTTCAATCGAGTATACAGGACTCAATTGAAGTCGGAATTCTTCGAAACAAGAAACGTCAGGACCAATTTGATAATAGTTTTCTAATGAAGGAGAAAAATCTGAATTTCATCGTATTGATTTTGAGTTATGTCAAAATCAAAATTTCAAAAATGCAGCGCCAGAAACCATTATAAACCATAATGGATTTTATATATAAATATTGGGATTTTTAAGCAAATAAAAATCCGGATTTCCATTTAAAAATCTAGACTTGAGTTAGAAAATAAATATGGACTCAAGTGAAGTAAAGAAGATGATTTTTGAAACAATAATCATATTTTTGATTATTGAATAGAATTAACTAAAGAAGAATTAGTTAATCGAGTTTGAACTAAAATCGAACTTTGAAAAGTGAAATTTGGGATTGTAAATATATATTCGAAATCGAATATAGAACTAAAATTGAATTTGAATTCAATTGATTGATAAGTAAGTGGAAATAGATTTAAAAACGTGTTATATTCAAATATACAAGCAAGATAGACAGAAAGTTAGTTAAAGAATTACTTTAACGAATTGAGTCAAACGAGTGTATGAAGTTGTAATTCAATTTGGTTGTGAGCAGTTAAATATTCTATTTGAACATGTTATGTTCAACAAAGAAGTGAAATAGGCAAAAAGGCTAATTAAAGAATAATTGAGTGGAACTGAATTCAAAAGATTCAAAATTGAATTAAAACGAATGGATTGAGTTGAATTGAATTGAAAACAGGTAAACAGGTGTTAGACAGGTATGGGATGAGGTATATGAAGTTTATAAATGTAATGCCCGACAAAAAGGTACATGTTTAAATTCATATATGGGTTTTATGCGCCGTATCGGCAAGCCGCTTGGCTTTTCCTTTTTCTTTTTGAGATTAGAAGATACCGGGAAGCTATTTGAAATTTCCCGATGCTCCCGATACAGGGGAGGTTATGGCGAAATTTTCCGGAAATTTAAGGAGTTAGAATATTTTTAAGATATTTTGATAATTTGAAATCATTGTATCGACGTATTGAATTCGATAGTAAAGTGAATATAAAAATCGAATGTTGTAAACAAGAAGGGATAGAGATAAGTGATTGGAATTGTTTCCAATTGCAAATAGAGATTTTTCTAATATATAGAAAATAAAAGAAGTTGATATTTGGAAACGTTTTCCAAATGGCATAAGAGGCAAGATTGATTATTGAAATATTTGGTAAACAAATATTGATAAGAGAATGGAGAAGTGATTTAATTAATGAAATATTAATTAAAGAGCCCAGTGATTTGTTGATATGTTTGGATGAACACTTGTTTTTATTCGATAGTTAAATCACAGACTATCGAAGTTTTTGACCATCGTTGTCAATATGGAGAGACCGGTTGGATTATTATCCGAAGAACCACTCCGTATCGGCATAAGCGTTGCGAACCAAGTATGCTGAATATATTGAAGACGGAGTGAAGTGCAAGGGCTTTTCTATTTATAGAAATAGTGCCTTCGGTTTCGTTCAATCCCAGAACGAACATATATGGACGAATGTCTGACAGAGTATTTCCAATGATCAAATGGGTTGGTCTGTATGAATGTATATGGTTGCAACGGATTTATCCCTTAGCATAATATCCAGAATATTTGTGCAAACTCAACTAGTGATTAACGGATCTGACGATGTGGCATTCAAAGTGATTGTTGCTATCAATGAATGGTAAGTATTCGTAGCCTCAGGCCTCAACAACCGGGAAAGGACAAAAATCGGGCAGGCAGCATGGCTATGTGGGTCGCACCCATTAGGGTGTATAATCACCTATATAGAGAAATTCCTTTTGTTTCTAAATCTATCGATTCTGCCCATTCGGGAAACGGTGGTTTGAGTCCAACCGTTGGTGATATACATTCGATACACTCAAGCGAAATGAGTGGTCGGTCATGTGAGGGCCGGGTTGCAAGACGTTCTTGTTGAACCCAGGTGTATTCGCCTCTAGAGATACATCATCGGAAGGTGGTCCCATACCTTGTCATGTTGGAAATCCAATCTCCAATAAGCGCCATGCGGGTTTTGATTTTATACTATGTATGTGGAGCGTGAGATGCAAGCGTTCTGCTATTTGGTTATGTACTTGATGTAGACATTATTATAATATCACTGGATTTTCGTATCAAAGTGTTTTGGGTTATAGTAAGGAAAAAACCGTCCGTGTTTATGTGTGGGCTGGTCTTACTATTACCTTTCTTTTGAAAGAATTTTTAAAGTTAAACAAGTGGTTGGAGTTTACTCACACCAGTCCCATGACTGACCCAGAGTTTGTTTTGTTTTGTTTTTCCTAAACTCTTGGGTGCCCAAATTTGTACGGGCAGTCAAGTGTTCAGGCTTTTACAGATACACTTGGAGGAGCTTGAAGCAGGAGGCTTCAACGTTAGTTATTTAGAGTTACTTCCGCTGAATCAAATGTCATGTGTACTCTGATGATGGTATGTATATATGTACCAAACAGATTTGTATTTCAAAGCTTATGTTATATAATATATTTTATTCGTTCCGCTGTGAGTTGTGATCTTCGTTTTTCTTCTATTCTAATATTTCTTTCTTTCTATTTCTCATCCTCTATCTTCTTTCTAATAATGGTTCGTATTTCTGTGTTAATTGGGTTGGACGTGTAGTGTTATTAGTCAACTCAGATAGCACGGATTTGCGGGTCGTTTCAGTTGGTATCAGAGCTTAGGTTGAGCGAATACCTAGGCTTGTGTGGTATGTGCTCATTAGAGATAGGGTCAGTAGTACCCTAGAATGAGTTGAGTGTATAGATACGAGAGAGCGTATTTGTTAATGGATTAAAAAAATTGTTTTATATTGTGTTGGCTGGTCTGATGAGTGGTTTATGAATTCTGGTCGAATCGTGGGACGCCACGACGTCGATAGGAGTTTGTAAACACTTGGACAGAAAATACGACATGATATTATTTTTAAGTGGGTAAATGAAATAATTTTACCCAAATTTCTATTTTGATATAGAAAGAATAATTTTCTAGAATTATTATTATATGGATGTGTTGGATGTTAACTTTATAATCAAATGAGAGTATAAAATTTGAAATGGTTATTTATAACCAAATAGAATTTGTATATGAATTAAATATATACAAATGAGATGAATTAGAATTAAATTCAAACCAGAATTAAGAATTCAAAATCCTGGGAAGTTGAAAAATATTTTTCAAAGTAATTAAAATAATGTAGTTTTATTTTAAAAGGGTTTTGAATAAAAATCATTTTGAAATGATAAGGCACTGAACTCACTTCAGTCGCTGGGAAATTATTCTGATGATGATTGCAACATCATCAGTGTTCATTTCCGAGTTTCTAAGTGATGAATTGCTACCTTGGAAAAATTTTGATGGAAATTTGTTTTGAAAACAAATTGGTTTGAATATTCAAATGTTTTGAATTTGAAATGGAAATAAATATATGTATATATTTATGGGATTTCAAAAGAATTTGAAAAGAAAACCCAGGAATTTGAATTCTGGAATGGAAATTTAACTTAAACAAGTTAAATGGGTCGAAGTGAGTGAATTGATTAGAATCAATTTGAATAGGTTTAATAGAACATAGATTGGACATAAATGGATTGATCGTTGATCATTCGAATTAAGTGAAGGAAGACCAAAGGTTTGGTGGAATGAAAATTTGTTGAAATATGAAGAGGTGAGTTTCAACATAAGTGAGATGTTGAAAAGAAATGGGTTTATAGTATTTTCCTACCTTAGCAATTTCGAGGACGAAATTATTTTAAGGGGGGAAGAATGTAACGACCCAGATTTTTTGAATAATTTATTTTAAATATTTAATATTGTTTTAAATATTTAGTTGATAATATAAATGATATTTTATATTGAATTATCAATTTAATATGGCCGTTTATATTTACATTCGAATTTAAATTTCAATATCAAATCACAGAGTTCAAAATAACGTTGTAATATTGAAGATGTCGGTTGTCACGTTAAAATAGCGATCCGGGGTTTTAAAATTTAAAAGACCGCTAGACAATTTAATTAAAATTAAAATCAAATCAATTTCACTTTCAAGCCGACCAAAAATTTATAGTAGCCGACCTAAACTGAAAATCGCGCAACTGCTTTCTTCTCGAGCAGTAATATTTGTTTACCAGGTTCAGTATCAAGCAGCACAATTTTAATGGCTGTGTACCTCCTGTCTCCCTCCTCCTTCTATAAAAATCGCGACTACCCTTTCTTTTTCTTTTTCATTTAAGTCTGTAAATCCAAACCCCCCTTGTTTCTTCTTTTTCCTTTAATCAAAACGAAAACCGATCCGATTATATACTAAAAGAAAAAAAAAAAAGGCATCGCAACTTGAAATCGAAAGTGAAACCGGGAGCTTGTCTCGATCGGCGTTCGCAAATCAGTGCGACTAGGTGGCTCGCACTCGAGTTTGGGGAAGGAGCGGAGTTCGAATGTCCAGATGATTCAGTAAGGGTCGCGATGACCCAGGGGCCGACTTCTTGGCTGTCGTAGGAATTTTGGGTTATTCGAAGGCGCTGCAAGTTGCGAGGGGTTCTAGGATGGAAGCGACGATATCATGATTAGGGTAGGGACGCGATTTAGAATTTCGGTTCTGGGTATTCGACGGTGGCAAATTTAAGGCTGTCGATTTCTGGGTTTTGGGTCGAGCTCGACTTTGGCAGTTTTGACAGGTCGGTTTGGTTCTTGAAAGGGGGCGTGCTACTCAGTCAGAGGAAGAGGAGCATGAAAAAGGAAAGTGAGCAGTCCGACGAGTTAATGGAGGAAGAAAGATTTTTCAACAGCTAAAGAGTTTGATTTGGAAAGAAGGAATCGAAAATATTATTAAGGTAAATTTGTTTTTCCCTTTCTTCTAGTAATAAATTTTTATTTATATAAATAGTTTAATGGGTAGATAATAAATATAAATTGTTAAATGTATACGAGATTTCATCAAAATTGAATGGGTCGAGAAATTCATAGCTCCGAAAGACTTAAGCTGGGATTAAATTGGAAACCAGAATGGATTGGAATTAAAAAGAAATCGAGGTGAGTAAATCTCACTCACCTTTTATTTTAATTATTTTTACTTCGTTAAAAATAATTGTTGTTGCTTGTTTGGATTTTTCTGCTTGTTTTATATATATTAGTTATTTAGGCTATTATATATATATATATTGGGTTGATTGATTGGTTGGATTCCCGCAATCTCATTAGCGGATGCCCGCAGTTTCATAGCGGATGATTACCCTATACGCCCCACGCTATGATTAGTGGATGACCTTCTATACCGCGATATTCTGCCACGAAGCAGAATGGGTATTATTTATGTGCTAACATCTGTGGATGCAGGAAAACAGGTTGGAGGAATCCAACTGGATTCCTCAAAAATATATTATCTGTTTGTTTATTTGTTTGCATATATATTGTTATATATGATGTGTTAGAAAAATAAATAATTTGTTGCTTTGTGTGTTTTATCACTGGGCTTAAGTAATGATATTTAAAAATATCGTGAAAGGATATTTGAGATTTTAAAGGGAAAAATTCTATTTTTAAATAGAATTAGAATTTCTAAATGGAAAAAAATATAAACTTGTTTTGAAAAATAAAACAAGTAGTCTCGTTATAAACGAAGTTTAGAAATAGTTCTTTTATAACAAAGTTATAAATGAAGTGAAATGAATTATCATTTGATAATTCAGAAATAGAAATACAAGCGTGAAATGGGAATTTGAAATGAAATTTCAAAATAAGATGTGAAAAGGAAATTTTAAATTATATAACTCAAATGAAATTTGAGTATAACATTTGAATTTTTAAACGAAGTTTAAATGTTTGAATTTTAGAAGGGGATTGAATATTAGAAATTCAAATTGAAGTTCAAATAGAATTTGAATAGACGAAATTAGAATTGAAAAGTAGAATTTGAATTCGAGAAATTAAAATATAAATTTGAATTCAAAGGAATTCGAATAAAGAAATTCAAATAGAGATTTGAATGTGAAATTTCAAAATAGAGTTTGAAATATAGAATTTCAAAGAAAAATTGAATAGAATTTGAAATATAGTATTTCAAAGAAGAATTTAAATGCGAAATTTGAATAAAGATTTGAGTTGGAATTCAAATATGAAATTTGGATAGAGATTTGAAATAGAAATTCGAGTATTGAATTTTGAACATGGAATTTGAATAAAGAAATTCGAATAGAAATTTGAATATGAGATTTCAAAATAGAATTTGAAATAAACCTTGAAATAGGATTTTCAAAGTAGAATTTGAAATAGAATTTCAAATAGGATTTTCAAAATAGGAAATCCAAATGTTTTGAAATGGAATTTGAATTCAAGAAAATTCAAATGGATTTGAGTGAAGAAATTCAAATGGGTTTGAATATTAGAATTCAAAATGAGATTGAACATTAGAATTCAAATGGGGCTGGGAATGAATTTGAATATTAGAATTCAAAAGGGAAAAATGAAATTTGAATATAAGAGATTCTAATTGAATTCAAATAGGATTTGATCTATGGGATTTGAATATGAAATTCAAATGGATTTTAAACTATGGAATTTTGAATATAGAATTTAAAAAGAAGTTTGGATATTTGAATTTCAATATAATTCAAATATAGGAATTGGAATATAGCAGTTCAAATGGAATTTAAATATAAAGTTTGAATAAAAGAATTCAAATGAATTCAAGTATCGAATTTGAATATAGGGAATTCAAATAGAAATTCAAGTATTGAATTTGAATATCCAATAGAAAAGGAATTGGGATTTGAAATATAGAATTCAAAAGTGAGATTGGAATTTGAATCAAGGAATTCAAATAGAGTTAAATGAAGCTGAATTCATTTTAAAGAAGTTTAAAAGTTTATATATATAAATATAATCAAAACGAACTCGCCGCAGCGCTGCAGTTCGTAAATTGGCGATTCGAACTTCAATCGAGTATACAGGACTCAATTGAAGTCGGAATTCTTCGAAACAAGAAACGTCAGGACCAATTTGATAATAGTTTTCTAATGAAGGAGAAAAATCTGAATTTCATCGTATTGATTTTGAGTTATGTCAAAATCAAAATTTCAAAAATGCAGCGCCAGAAACCATTATAAACCATAATGGATTTTATATATAAATATTGGGATTTTTAAGCAAATAAAAATCCGGATTTCCATTTAAAAATCTAGACTTGAGTTAGAAAATAAATATGGACTCAAGTGAAGTAAAGAAGATGATTTTTGAAACAATAATCATATTTTTGATTATTGAATAGAATTAACTAAAGAAGAATTAGTTAATCGAGTTTGAACTAAAATCGAACTTTGAAAAGTGAAATTTGGGATTGTAAATATATATTCGAAATCGAATATAGAACTAAAATTGAATTTGAATTCAATTGATTGATAAGTAAGTGGAAATAGATTTAAAAACGTGTTATATTCAAATATACAAGCAAGATAGACAGAAAGTTAGTTAAAGAATTACTTTAACGAATTGAGTCAAACGAGTGTATGAAGTTGTAATTCAATTTGGTTGTGAGCAGTTAAATATTCTATTTGAACATGTTATGTTCAACAAAGAAGTGAAATAGGCAAAAAGGCTAATTAAAGAATAATTGAGTGGAACTGAATTCAAAAGATTCAAAATTGAATTAAAACGAATGGATTGAGTTGAATTGAATTGAAAACAGGTAAACAGGTGTTAGACAGGTATGGGATGAGGTATATGAAGTTTATAAATGTAATGCCCGACAAAAAGGTACATGTTTAAATTCATATATGGGTTTTATGCGCCGTATCGGCAAGCCGCTTGGCTTTTCCTTTTTCTTTTTGAGATTAGAAGATACCGGGAAGCTATTTGAAATTTCCCGATGCTCCCGATACAGGGGAGGTTATGGCGAAATTTTCCGGAAATTTAAGGAGTTAGAATATTTTTAAGATATTTTGATAATTTGAAATCATTGTATCGACGTATTGAATTCGATAGTAAAGTGAATATAAAAATCGAATGTTGTAAACAAGAAGGGATAGAGATAAGTGATTGGAATTGTTTCCAATTGCAAATAGAGATTTTTCTGATATATAGAAAATAAAAGAAGTTGATATTTGGAAACGTTTTCCAAATGGCATAAGAGGCAAGATTGATTATTGAAATATTTGGTAAACAAATATTGATAAGAGAATGGAGAAGTGATTTAATTAATGAAATATTAATTAAAGAGCCCAGTGATTTGTTGATATGTTTGGATGAACACTTGTTTTTATTCGATAGTTAAATCACAGACTATCGAAGTTTTTGACCATCGTTGTCAATATGGAGAGACCGGTTGGATTATTATCCGAAGAACCACTCCGTATCGGCATAAGCGTTGCGAACCAAGTATGCTGAATATATTGAAGACGGAGTGAAGTGCAAGGGCTTTTCTATTTATAGAAATAGTGCCTTCGGTTTCGTTCAATCCCAGAACGAACATATATGGACGAATGTCTGACAGAGTATTTCCAATGATCAAATGGGTTGGTCTGTATGAATGTATATGGTTGCAACGGATTTATCCCTTAGCATAATATCCAGAATATTTGTGCAAACTCAACTAGTGATTAACGGATCTGACGATGTGGCATTCAAAGTGATTGTTGCTATCAATGAATGGTAAGTATTCGAAGCCTCAGGCCTCAACAACCGGGAAAGGACAAAAATCGGGCAGGCAGCATGGCTATGTGGGTCGCACCCATTAGGGTGTATAATCACCTATCTAGAGAAATTCCTTTTGTTTCTAAATCTATCGATTCTGCCCATTCGGGAAACGGTGGTTTGAGTCCAACCGTTGGTGATATACATTCGATACACTCAAGCGAAATGAGTGGTCGGTCATGTGAGGGCCGGGTTGCAAGACGTTCTTGTTGAACCCAGGTGTATTCGCCTCTAGAGATACATCATCGGAAGGTGGTCCCATACCTTGTCATGTTGGAAATCCAATCTCCAATAAGCGCCATGCGGGTTTTGATTTTATACTATGTATGTGGAGCGTGAGATGCAAGCGTTCTGCTATTTGGTTATGTACTTGATGTAGACATTATTATAATATCACTGGATTTTCGTATCAAAGTGTTTTGGGTTATAGTAAGGGAAAAACCGTCCGTGTTTATGTGTGGGCTGGTCTTACTATTACCTTTCTTTTGAAAGAATTTTTAAAGTTAAACAAGTGGTTGGAGTTTACTCACACCAGTCCCATGACTGACCCAGAGTTTGTTTTGTTTTGTTTTTCCTAAACTCTTGGGTGCCCAAATTTGTACGGGCAGTCAAGTGTTCAGGCTTTTACAGATACACTTGGAGGAGCTTGAAGCAGGAGGCTTCAACGTTAGTTATTTAGAGTTACTTCCGCTGAATCAAATGTCATGTGTACTCTGATGATGGTATGTATATATGTACCAAACAGATTTGTATTTCAAAGCTTATGTTATATAATATATTTTATTCGTTCCGCTGTGAGTTGTGATCTTCGTTTTTCTTCTATTCTAATATTTCTTTCTTTCTATTTCTCATCCTCTATCTTCTTTCTAATAATGGTTCGTATTTCTGTGTTAATTGGGTTGGACGTGTAGTGTTATTAGTCAACTCAGATAGCACGGATTTGCGGGTCGTTACAATGACTGCAGCATCATCAGTGTTCATCTTCGAGTGGTAAGTGACGGATTACTACCAAAGAGATTGTTTTTGAAATTGTTTAGAAAAGCAAGTTGTTTGAAATCCAAAAAGGAATAGTTGGTTTTAGTAAAGCAAAACTGTTTAAAAACTTCCAGGAAGAAAAAGTTGTTTGAATTTAAACAAATTAAAGTAAAATTTGTAGAAACCAATAGAATTGAGATTGAAATTAAAGCCAGTAAGTGAAAATTGAATTGAAATAGATTGGTGTCAAGTAGAATTAGACTTGATTAGAGATAATCTGGAATTATATTGGACTGGTAAGTTAAGAATTTGGAATCAAGGATTGGACTTTGATTTGAAATGAAATTCGATTTAGGTATAAGCGAATGGTTGGATTTGTGGGTAAAAACAGATGGAGTTTGATTGAAATAACATTGGTATATGTTGGATTGATAACAGGTTGAAAGTAACAGAGTTGATATGTCCGACAAAAAGGTACAAGTTTATATTTGATATAAGCATGAGATTTATGAGCCGATTTGGCAAGTCGCTTGGCTGTTTGATTTTCTTTTGGGTTGGAGAAGGCCTAGAGAGGCGAGTTGTGGTTTTACCGATAGGGCTGTACAAAGGAGGTTATGGCGAAATTTTCCGAAAATTTAAAGTGTTAGAAAATATTCAGAATTTTTGAAAATTTTAGTTAGTCGGAATGAATAAATATTTTAGTCGATATTAATTGGTTCAGTTGAAATCAGAAATAAGGGGTAAACAAATATTAGGAATTCCAATAGATAGGGTCGTCCTCTACCTTAGCAATTTCGAGGACGAAATTATTTAAGTGGGGAAGAATGTAATGACCCGCAATGTTAGTCGTGGAATAATTAATTAATTTAATTATTTAAATAAGGATTTAGAGATTTAAATAGTGTTTTAATTAAATTACAGTGTTTATTTAATTAAATTAAATAATAGGATAATATGTTTAATTCAGAAATAATCAAAAATATTGGAAATCACAATATTCTGTGAACGGGGTCGTCCCTTAGATTTAATTCAGCTTAGAGTTGAATTATATTGAAGAATATATTCAATCGACGTCAGTTTGAACGTAGAATTATAATATAATTAAAATAGAGCTCGAAACGACGCGACAGTTCGCTATTTGGCGATTTGAACTTCAACTGAATATACAGGGTTCGTTTTAAATCGGATTTCTGTGAAACAAGAAACGTGTGGAGCTGGTGGAGTATATCTTTCTAGTGGAAGAGAAATATCGGGATTTCGTCGTATAGATTTTGAGTTATGTCCAAATCAAATTCTCAGAAATGCAGCGCCCTGACCATAACGATTTAATTATATTTTATATAAGGATTTAAATAGAAATCGAACATCGATATAACTCTGACGATGTAATATCGAGTTGTAAATTCATACAGGAATATTCTGGAGCTGTATGGTATGCCATTGTGAATATAGACGATAATATTTATTTTTAAATATTAAATTTAATTATATTTAAATATATTTATATATTTAAATAGGCTATTTAGAGCTTTAAAAATAGCCACTTTTGCAAACAAAGTCAGAATTCGACGAAACTAATTTTGTTGGATTCGCAATATTAAATTACTGCTAGATTCCAAGTTTGGTGATTTTTAGAGGCACTGTGTGGCCGTAAGGATTTTTAGAGTGAAAAACATTCAGTATTTCGACAGTTAAAAATACGTTGTGTGAGCAAACGGAGTCGGAATTAGACGAAACCAATTTCGTTGGGACCGTAATATCGAACATTAGCTGCATGTCCAGTTTCGTGATTTTTGGGTATCATATGTGATCACAGGAATTTTAGAAGATGAATAAAAACAGTTGTTGATTATAATTTAATATTATATTCAAAGAAAAAAATATCTAAACTTCCTATAAATACCCTCTAAAAATTCCTTAACCTAATTTTCTCATTTCTCTGGTCAACGAGATAATACGCCGTCAGTATTCTTTCTCAAACCAAGATCGATTACTTCCAAAAATCAAAACAAAGGGATTAAAATCCTATAAATCACTACACTTTTATAAATGGATCCCTGCGCTCATGCTCTTCATGCTCGTATCAGTCTTGAACCATTCGACCTTGTTTATGCGGTTCCAATATGTGGCAATGCGACCTAGGGTTCAATGGAATTCGTGATAGGGGAAGCCGGAGGTTGGATTGGAGGTACGGTTGAGCTTTTCGTTGAAAGAGGAGGAGATTGACATCGGTTTGTGGTGCTCCGGCGGCCAGAGATGTGATGCGACATTAGGAAGCGACAGTTCAGGCTACAGGTCGCATTTCCGATTCGAGGATCGAGTGTGATATATAGGGTGCTATCAGATGGAGATTGAGGAGCTGAGCGTGATGGTGGTAGTTGCGAAGTCAGAAGATGGTCGTAGGAGGAGCTAGGCGAGGTCAAAACTAGCGGTCAACGGGTTGGCAAATACTGGAGTTCGAAGTTTCAATTTGGGGGAGAAAGCTTTTAAATGGGTCTGGTATGTTTGGGCATGGGCTTGAACGAAGGGGTATTGGGCTGTGATTTAAAGGTTAGGCCCAATTGAAATGGAATTTAAAGTTTTAATTCAAATAAATAGTGTATTAACTTTACGATACAATATCTTCGTCATACGATATCAGATTGACGAACCGTAAGTTGCATTAGGATCGTATGGACGGTGGCTACAGCGTGGAACTGACTGGGAGTGAATCCGAGCTAATTACAATTTATAGCAAATTAAATTGTCCGTCTGAATCGAGAGATGGTGATCGATATTAACGATGATCGTCCAATGTGAGTAAAACTCACCAACTCTGAATAGTTATATTTTTATAACGTATTTTTAGAACTATTAATTATCTATTGATTGTTGTGTGTTGACTGTTTGATTGAACTGCTAGTCAGTTAGTAGAAATTATATATATATATATATATGTGTGTGTGTGTGTATATATAAACCATTAAATATTTATATGTCGATTCTGTTGATCAGAATAATTTATATTGAACTGAAAGTGATGATAATTATATTGTCTAACATCTGTGATGCAGGGAAACAGGTTGGAGGAATCCAACTGGATTCCTCAACAGTTATTTTACTATGATTTATATATTGTGATCTATAATGTGATATATAATCTGACGTTGATTATTTGTGTTTGGACGATATTTATCGTTGTTATATGGTGTGTTAAATACCATAAGAAATACCAGAATGTGAAAAAGGGATTTTCAAAGTATATTTTGAAAATAATTTATTTATATAAAATCAATGGATTTTATATTATAAAAGAAAAAGGATTTTGAAAAAGGGGATTATATTTGTAAAAAAAATATAAAGGAATTTTATTTGTTAAAAAAATATAAAGGGATTTATTTGTAAATCAAATATAGGGGAAATATATTTGTTAAACAAATATAAGGGAAAATATTTGTAAAACAAATATAAAGGAAATTATTTGTCAAACAAATAGAAAGAGAAATATTGGTAGAACAGTTACAAATAGGAAAGAAGGATTTATTTATTTAGGGAATAAATAAAAGTAAAAGGATTTATTTATTTAGGGAATAAATAAAGGGTTAAACTAAATAGAATAAAGGAGACATTTATTTGTTAAATAAATAGGATTTAATCAAAGGAATATTTATTTGTTAAATAAATAGGATTTAATCAAGGAATATTTATTCGGAAGATAAATAGAACTAAATCAAAAGAATATTTAGAAGATGAATAGAAAATGGAAATATGTTTTTAACATATGAATGGAAAAGATTAATTTATAAATAACAGTTTATAAATTAAATTAAATATTTATCATTCGATAAATGGAATCTATAAGTCTGAACTTATATAGAGAAGAGATATTGGGATTAACACCGATAGTTTAAATACAATATGTACACAACATTTGTATAAGTGAAGTAACGTTATTAAAGAGAAACATTTATAAAGTGAAGAACCGTTACTAAAAGTAAATCTTTATAAATGAATAAACGTTATCAAATAGGAGTTAATCGAATTACAGTAAATCGATTAGAGTTAGAATTAATCAATTAGAGTTAGAGTTGACCAGTTAGAGTAATCAACTAGAGTTAACCAGTTAGAGTTAGAGGTAAACAGTTAGAGTTAGAGTTGACCAGTTAGAGTTATTCAAATAGAGTTAATCGAGTGTAGTTATCGAATATCACTTATTCGAAGCGAAGAGTAATCGAATATAGTTTATTCGAGAAGAGAAATCGAATATAGTTTATTCGAATAGAGTTAGAGGAGTTAATCAAATATATTTTATTCGAATAAAGTAAAGGAGTTAATCGAATATAGTTTATTCGAATAGAGTTAGAGGAGTTAATCGAATATAGTTTATTCGAATAAAGTAAAGGAGTTAATCGAATATAGTTTATTCGAATAGAGTTAGAGGAGTTAATCGAATATAGTTTATTCGAATAGAGTTAGAGGAGTTAATCAAATATAGTTTATTCGAATAGAGTTAGAGGATTTAATCGAATATAGTTTATTCGAATAGAGTTAGAGGAGTTATCGAATATAGTTTATTCGACAGGAGTTAAGTAAATAGTGTAAATCAAATAGAGTAAACCAAATAGAGTTAAGCAAATAGAGTTAATCCAAAGGAGTTAATCGAATAGAGTTAATTGAAAAGAGTTAACTGGATATAGTTATTCAAAAGAAAGGTTAAGTAAGGAAGTTAGTTAAATAAATATAAAGTGAACTTTGCCTATTTCAAGGTTAGAAGTGTTGTTCAGTTAAGGTCTGAGAGGTAGTTATACCCCAACTTTATTGGCTTCATTTTTAACTCAGGAATGGTTAAGGTTTGACAGTAAAGGATGGTAAAGTGAAATTAGTAATTAAAGGAAATGGTTGAGTTGGCATAGCGATGTTTTATCTAAACATCTGCTTAATCCAAATGTAGAAGTTTTGGAAATGTTTTCCAAACAAGAATCAGAATTGTATTCTAATATAGAAAACAAGGGATGGAAATGTTTTCCAGTGTTAATAACATATATTTTCTAAATTTAGAAAATAAGAAAATGTTGAATATAGGGAAACAGGAAATGACAAATAAGATAAATAAATGATAAATTAATTAAAAGGATAAAAGTTGTTTGATGATTGATCGATATAATTTCCATCTGGAAATAATATCGTTGTTTGCACACTTGTTTTTCTTTGATAGTTAACTCGCAGACTATCGAAGTTTTGACCATTTTAATGTTGTTAATATGGAGAGACCGGTTGGATTATTATCCAAAGAACCACTCTGTATTGGCGTAAGCGTTGTGAATCATATATGCCAAAGATAATTGAAGACGGAGTAAAGTGCAAGGGCTGTTGTATAAGTCTTAGATAACAGTGACTAAGATGGATATACTGAATAGTGCCTTCGGTTTGTCCAGTCCTAGGACAACTTGTAAGACGACCCGAACTTCCCCGTGAAGGAAAGCACGGATAGAATTAAGTACAAGACAAAATAGAACGCATACAGAAGAACATTTCATTGTTACTACAACAATTCCATCAGAATACAAGAATATACAGAGTATAAATGAATAAATTACATTCGATAATTATCAGAGATTACAATAAATTAAATAGCAGCGGAAAAATATACAAAACACAACTGAAAGTGATACACGGATACAGAGCTTTCCGAGCATCGTTCCAGCTGTAAATCAGGACCCTGTGAATATAAATCTGCAAAACCAAAACTACTAGCTGCCCGTGTGGAAAATAGGGGCACCCAAAGTTTAGGTTAAAATAATAAACTCCAAGTCAGTCATGTGACTGGTGTGAGAACTAAAACAATTATTTAAAACTTTACTTTAAAGGATAGTAATTCAAGGGACCACGCCGTAAAACACGGAAGGGTTTCCTCCCAAGAATACTAGTGCATATAACAAAACAACGCAATGCTTTTTGGAAAAAATGAAGCTATTATAAGACTAAGGTCCCATCACACAATGCAACGCAAGCCGAAGGATAGGGTTTTCCCTTATAATATCCAAACATGCTTAGTACGTTTAAAACAAATCACTTGATACTATTATAGGTGTATAGTGTCAAAACAATTTCAATCATAAATATCAGTCATAGGCGGCATGAATGTCCCATACCACTATGTCGCCATACTAGTTCTACAATTAAAACCGCAATATCACGTATTGGAAATTGGATTTCCGTCATGAGCCGAGGCAAGGGGCAAGCTCCTCTCCGCGTTCGAGACACTCTAGCAAATGCCTCGGGACCGCACACAGCAATCCCTGGATCCTCCAAGGTCGGTCCTCTCTTACTTTTGAGGATTGGCAATTCCTGAACACACGTTTCCCGATCCTTACAGACCTATATCCGAGGCGCCTCGTATCCAACAACCACACAGGTGAAAAGTATATAAATGTCATGGCTGGTAGGTCACTGACACCACCCTAGCTAGAAAGAAACGTCGTGAACTCCTTGGGTCCGTATCCCGTTTTTAACTCATACCGAGGTGTGAGGCTTGCGAATTCACGTTATACACAAAGCTACACCACACAGGCCGTGCGTTGATCATCAACCACAAGACTTTGCTTTTCAACAGAAGCCTTGATCAATTGCCACTTACGCGTGCCACACAGGCAAATCACTCCATGCGACTGATGTCCATCGATATACAACCTCTGAGCTCGTACGTCTCAGAGAACGGCGTTAAGCAAGAGAATGAATTCTCTGCCGCCAAACAGATGTATATTTAATAGAGATCAATCAACACAGAATAAAATCCAATGTCAGACACACAATCCATTTACAAGTTCGTTCTGGGTCTGAACGAAACCGGAGGCACTTTCCTCGCATATCCATCGATCTCCAAGTATGTCTGGACGATCACCAACTGTTTCCCTCATCTTGGGTGTACAGCCCAATCACGATCATCAGCAATCACCCAAACGAGGTGAAGACTTCCGGTCTTCAACCACCATCTTCATCTTCGACATCTCGTCGAATCGGTTATTCAGAATGGGTATAAACCCGGCCTTTCTGAATAACCCACGTATATAATAAACGAATGTTACACAAACACAACAAACGCCTAATTCCAATTCAGAATATTCTTTTATTCACAAAAACACATTCTTAGGGAAATGTTCCCATTAATTTTATCCAAGATAAATTCTTCTAAATTTATCCTATAATCTCCCTTTGGATATCATTTCAAACCATTTTATGGTTTTCCAAACTAGTCGGGATTAGCGAACCACACCGAAGTAATTATTTATTTTATTTCCCAATCCCAACCTATATATCCCATGGAGCAAACTGGTAATACTCCATATCTGACACCACGGTGTTATCGGTAAAATTAATTACCATTTCACGTTCAAATCTAATTAAAGATTTAACTACCGCATTGGAGCAAAACTGGTGGTACTCCATTCTCGATCATCTTTCAGATTTGATAATTTAAATTATCAATTCACATTTTAATCTAATTAAAGATTCATTTAAAACTCCACTTAGTTTTAATCTTCTCAAACATCAACATCCTGCTTTTAACTGGGTTAAAGAACCAATGTCATCTAAAACACGATTCACGACAAACCCAAATCACATTTGATATTAAATACAAGGCTCTGAATAGAGAATATACCGGCTTATATTCAATATCAAATTCTGAAACCAACAAATATCGTATTGGAAATAATAATATAAAATATATCTTTCAAATTCCCATAACAATATCTGTATAGTCACGAAATCCAACATCGAAATATTCCGAAGATAATTTCGATTCAACTCCAGTCCAATCCACGTATTGGGAATATTGATTATTTTTAAAATCACTTTCAAATTCAATTTATTTATTTCAAAAATAAATTGATTTTAATTCTAGTTCAAAACTAGTTCATTTCAACAAAAATCTATTTTTACCCTTTCAAATGTGGAATTTTTCAGCCCAATTTTTTCCAAATCGTTTCTTATGATTTCACACAAATTATCAATATTTTTAATAATTTTATCAAGGCCCATACAGTCGATTTCCAACAATGGCCATCGAACTGCACTTACAGCGACCTTTTCTAAATTTGATTTGGACATAATTCCAAATCCAACTGTTAGATTTCAAATTTCTAATATTCATTGGAAAGCTCTTTTCGATACGAACCCAACGGTTCCGGTTTTAGGAGAATCCGACGGTCGGATCTCCCGCAACGTCAATTCGAAGTCAATGGTCGAAATTCACGAACTGCCGCGGCGCGGCGCATTCTATTCAGGCCATTATATATATAATATATTTATATATATATATATATATATTATATATATTTCATCGATTTCCTTTTAAAACGAATTTTATAAATAGTTCTAAATTCGTTTCAAAAACAATTTCAACACTATATTCAATTTCAAATCGATTTGATTTCAATTCAACTCGAATTCATTTCAATTTTATTTAATTCGAATTCAATTTCATTTCAATTCTAATTCTAATTCGTTTCAATTCAATTCAAATTCTAATTTGTTTCAATTCAATTCAAATTCTAATTCATTTCAATTCAATTCAAATTCTAATTCGTTTCAATTCAATTCAAATTCTAATTCGTTTCAATTCAATTCAATTTGAATTTACCTTCTATTTGATTCAATTCGAATTCGTTTCAAATTGATTTCAATTCAATTTTAGTTCGTTTTAAATTTCATTCAAAACAATTTCAATTCGTTTTTAATTCAATTTCAATTTAATTCAATTTGAATTCATTTCTATTTTATTCGAATTCAAATTCACTTTTTATTCGATTCAAATTCTAATTCGTTTTCTATTCAATTCGAATCGAATTCATTTCAATTCGAATCAAATTCATTTTCTATTCAATTCGAATTCTTTTCAAATTGATTCAATAAAATTTCAATTTGAATTTTTATCCAATTCAATTTGAATTTCATTTCAAAATATTAGATTTTGAAATCACTTTTCAATATTCATTGTAAAACGAATAAAATCGATATAAATATCGTTCACATCAAAATAGCACATCTCTAATCCACACGGCTTTATATTTTTCAAAAACTTCTTTATTCTATTCAACAAATGAATATATATTCTATTCAGCACATGAATCTATATTTCTTCCAACATACGACTATTTTTGTTATGTAAAATATTTTATAAAACTATGGTATCTATCGTTTGATTTTAATTCGACTCCATCGTAAAGTAGTTCTAATTTTAAATATGATAAAGATGTGAATTTTATTTTTAAAATATTTTACTCAACACATAAATATTTTCAACTCAGGAACATCGTCAACCCATGACTATTTTATATTCAACACATGAATCTTCTTTTATAATATTCATTATTTTCCCGATTGGAATGAGGCCCAATCAATCACCATATAATGTTAATTATATGTTTTCCATACAACACATGTATATAATAGCATTGAAAAGTAACCAACCATCAACCAAAGTGCACTACACTGTATAAGCATCAAATATAGATATCTAACGCTTATAACAGCGTGTCAATCAATCGATCGACATATTTAATCAATCAGAATGAGTGAACTTCAAATTTCATCCCAACACCCGTGTGGGGTTTCAAACAATCAAACACAGATTTTAGTTGTGCAGTTGGGCGATGTGTAAAATTTATCGACCCAATCAATATTAGTCAAATCAGTGTATATAGACAAATCGGCCGATTTGTTTATAAATATTTATTTATTCACTTTCACGTTAAAAATTATATTTTTAACGATAATATATTTTATTTTAACACATGAATTTCTATTCATTTCATTTACACAATAAAAATGATATTTTTATTTTTCTAACTTATTTTAGAAAATTTCGGCGGCATAACGGCACGATACTAGAAACGGGACGAGGCCTAGCCTTATCCCCAGTCTAGTAAAGGCCCACGCCATTCACACATCAATCAAATCTATTTCATTTCACCAAACAATTCAATTCAAACCAAATAATCTAACCTACTACACAACCAAACAATTAAACAAACAAGCCATCCATGGTCTGTGGATGACGGGTGTCGGGTGCTACTAAACACCGTCTGCATCCTAGTATATATATATAACTAGAAAATGAAATTGAAAGGTGAGAAATTCTCACCGATAGCTATCCAATACCACGACTCTTCATTGATAGAAATCTTCATCGTTCTCGCCTTTTCGTCATCTTCTTTGCCCGTATTCTCTACATATGCAAAAATCGAATTTTCACTTCGCTATTCAATATATAAAAATCGAATTTTTATTATGCTATTCAATATATAAAAATCGAATTTTTATTACGCTATTCAATATATAAAAATCGAATTTTTACCTCGCTATTCAATATATAAAAATCGAATTTTTACCTCGATCGAATTTTTACCTCGCTATTCAATATATAAAAATCGAATTTTTACCTCGCTATTCAACATATAAAAATCGAATTTTTTACCTCACTATTCTCTATATAAAGATCTCGCCTTTTCAACTATAAAGATTTCGCCTTTTCAAAAATATAGATTTCGCCTTTTCAAAAATATAGATTTCGCCTTTTCAAAAATATAGATTTCGCCTTTATAAAAATATCGTTATAAAAATCACCTCTTTATTTCAATGTATACATAATTAAAATCAGATTTTTATTTCGCCACATATACAAAGATGATATTTTTAATTCTCTACATAAACAAAAATCATTTTTCTACCACTTCTATATAGTAAAGATTATATTTTTAATATTTTAAAAATATAAAAATCATAATTTTATATATTCATCGCTATAAAAATAATATTTTCAGATTTATAACAATATATTTTCAGATTTATTTTCATATTTAAAACAATGTATTGTTAGAAAAACTGATCTATAAACAATGTATTTACGTTTAGAAAATTACCCAGCGTATTCTTCGTGAACAGTGCGAACTGTAGTCGCACAAAGCTCCACCAGTAGGTCTGGAAATTGCAGACCAAATCACCGCTGCTGCTCTTGACCGGAGGAGGATCCCAACGGCGGTGCTAGGTGGCAGGGTGGCGCGGTGGGGTGTTGTCAGGTGGCGGCTTGGATCGGCTAGGGTTTCAGGTGGATTTGGGCTTCGATTTGGGGCAATGGGGTTTCGGGTACCTCGACTTGACAGGAGAAGGAGAGGGGAGGTTTCTGGGGTCGGCGCCGGAGCTGAGGCAGTGGCGGGTGGTTACGAGAACGGACGGCGACGAGATCGAGATCGAGAGGGTTTTTTTTCTTTTTTTTTTCTTTTCTGCTGAATCGAAGAGTAAAGGGAGGGGCCAGAGAGAAGATAAGGAGAGGAGAGAGGGAGAGTTTAATTTATTTAATTATTTTATTTGCAAAAAGTTGACTTTTACATACGACCTCTAAACGAGGCCCACCGCCTGTCGTCCTTAGCGTTTTACCCCTATTCCGAACACAATGGGATATGTATCGTAGGCTGATTTGATCGTTTTGATCAGTTTCCGTTGAATTTACATTTAAATCGCTATATTGAATTTTAAACGTACATTTCAAATTACCGGGGTCACATACTAACTCTATAAATTGCATATAAATATTTTCTAGCTTCATATTGACGATACGGTCCTAACAAAACTAGTTTCGTCGAATTCTGAGACCGTTAGAAAAATGGCCATTTTCCAGTCGATTAAAATCAACTAAAACTGGTTAAACGCGTTTTCCTTTGCCACGATCACATATTGAATCGAAAAATTATGAAATTTGAAACCTAGCAATAATTTGACATTACTGACCCAACAAAAGTGGTTTCGTCGAAATCCGAGGTCGTTTGCAAAATGTCTATTTTTAAGGGCCTGAATTCCATAGCGACTATTCAGAATTTTCAACTGGACATATCGTTTGATTCCCGCTATGAAATCTCGATTTTTCGGATTCGTTGGAAAGATTTTATCAATTAGATCCTAATGTTTTTGGTTTGTTAAAATCCGGATTGTTTTGCACCCGATACGTTCAATTGAAGTTTGAAATCGAATTATCGAACTACCGTGCCATTTTCAATTCTATTTATAATTATATATAAATATTTATATTCTAACGATGACGATATAATATATACGTTCGAAATCCATTCAAAATAAATTTCTCGTCGATATTATTTAAAATAATTCATTTTAAATGTTCAAAATTCGCTAAAATTGCCAAAATAAAAATTTTAAACTGGCCCAGATTTACGGGTTATTACAACTTGTATGGACGAAGGTCTGACAGAGTATATCCAATGGATCGCGTAAGTTGATCTGTTCAAACGTATTCACGTTTGGTGGCGGAGGAATTCGTTTCTCTTAGCTGTATACCCGTGTTATTTTTGGATGAATAAATTTGTGTTTGGCGGGTATGACGATGTGACATTCTAAGTGAATGAAGATGTGGCATGTAAACCTGGATGACTTGTATGGATGGATGTCTGACAGAGTATTTCCAGAAAGGTCACGTACATTTATTTCTCCAACCGTACCAAGAGTGGAAGCGGAGAAGGAAACTTCTTTAGCTAACACGTAATGTACTGTTATAGACGTCAATTAGTGATTTTCGATGGATCTGACGGTGTGACATTCGAAGTGAATCTGGTGTGATGATAAAGCGTAGCTTCTAGCCTCATCAACCTGTAAATGACAGAAATCGGGCAGGCAGCATGGCTAAGTCGGTCGCTCCGAAGTAGGGTGTATAATCACCTGATCTAGAGTTTCATTTACTTCTAAAAATCTATTGTTGATGTTGTCCCATTCGGGAAACGGTTGCTGATCCCAACCGTTAGTGATATACATTCGATACACTCAGCGAAATGAGTGGTCGGTCATGTGTGGCTGGGTTGCAAGATGTTCTTGTTGAACCCACTGTATTCCTCTCTAGAGGTACACTAGCGAAAGGTGGTTCCATACCTTGTCATAGTCGGAAATCCATTATCCAATACGTGCTTGCGATTTTGATTGTATACTATATATGTAGAACGTGAGATGAAAGCGTTTCTGCTAGATTGATACCTATTTGTATTTAGACATTATTATAATATCAGAATGATATTGCTAATCAAAGATGTTGGATTCTCATAAGGGAAACACCCGTTCCGTATTCACAGCATGGTCTTATGAGATATCATATATTTGTTAAACTGTGTTAAACTATTTTACTCACACCAGCCCCATGACTGACCCGGAGTTTTATTTTGTTGTTTTCACTAAACTCTTGGGTGCCTAAATTTGTACGGGCAGTCAAGTAGTCGGGATTTACAGATATACTTGGAGAGCTTGGAGCAGGAGGCTTCAAGATTCTATAGCTATTATTATTTCCGCTGTGTTGTAAGTGTTGTACTCTGCAATGTTATTGTATTCATATACTATTTGTATTTCAAAAGTTATGTTATATTTTATTCGATCCGCTGTGAGATTCGTGTTACTCTAATGATGATGTTCTTCTTCTTCTTCTATTCTAAGTTTCTATCTTATCTATCCTCACACTCTAATTTCTTTCATTAATTACCTGGATTTTTTGATGTTTGGTTAGTCGTCATCGTGTTTATGTCGATAACCAAAGTCGCCAAAAATTCGGGTCATTACAAAGAGGGATTATTGATGTAATTAATATAATTAATATATTTAATTTATAAATTAAAATAGCAATGTAAAAAATTGAATAACTTCGCCATATCAAAACAGAATGCAGTGAAACGAATTGCGTTGGACACGAATTGACGAGATCTACGCGATGGAACTGACCAGATCTAAAACGGAGACAGTTGAAAATTCAGACAAAAGGCAATGTGAGAATTCTTTATTTTTAATAATTAAAATTTATTAATTTCTGATCGTGTTATAAATCAAATCTGTTGTTGAATTCCATTTGTTATGTGCGTGATTTGATATAGTTGATAATACTGTTATGTTGATATATGGATTAGAATTATCACGTTTGTTAAAATAAGATGGTTGAAAATTGTTATAAAATAGTTGAAAATAAACATATCATGTTTGTATAGTTGGAAAACAATACATCCTGTTTGTTTTGTTGAAAACCAATATCTCATGTTTGTTAAGATAAAATTTTTGAAACCAAAATATCATTTTTGGTTAATTAGTTAACAAATAAAATATCCTTTTATTTGTCATTAGTTAACATTGAAAATTATATACAAATAAAATATTCTTTTATTTGTCAGTGGATTACATAGAAAACATGTTTGTAAATAAATATATCACTCATGTTAGAAAACATGTTTGTAAATAAGTATATCACTCATGTTAGAAAATGTAACGGCAAGTAATTTTGCTCGATCTGAATCGATCATTAAACCGACAAAGACCGTTCGAAACCCCTGATCGTTTTGAGAACAGGACAAATCAGAACGCAGACGGGAGAACATTTCATTGTTATTACAACAATTCCATCAGATACAAGAATATACAGAGTATAAATGGATAAATTACATTCGACAAATATCAGAGATTACAATAAATTACTTAGCAGCGGAAAAATATACAAAAGCACAACTGAAAGTGATACACGGATACAGAGCTTTCCGAGCATCGTTCGAGCTATAAATCAGGATCCTGTGAATATAAATCTGCAAAACCAAAACTACTAGCTGCCCGTGTCGAAAATAGGGGCACCTAGAGTTTATGTTAAAACAATAAACTCCAGGTCAGTCACGTGACTGGTGTGAGAACTAAAACAGTTATTTAAAACTTTACTTTAGAAGAAAGTAATTCGAGGGACCACGCCGTATAACACGGAACGAGTTTCCTCCCAAGAATACTGGTGCATATAACAAAACAACGCAATGGTTTTTGGAAAAATGAAGCTATTATAAGACCCAGGTCCCATCACACAATGCAACGCAAGCCGGAGGATAAGGTTTTCCCTTATAATAGCCAAATAATGCTTGGTACGTTTAAAACAAATCATTTGATACTATTATAGGTGTATAGTGTCAAAACAATTTCAATCATAAATATCAATCATAGACGGCATGGGTACCATATATCATGTCGCCATACTAGTTCTACAATTAAAACCGCAATATCACGTATTGGAAATTGGATTTCCGTCATGAGCCGACGCAAGGGGCAAGCTCCTCTCCGCGTTCGAGACACTCTAGCAAATGTCCCAGGACCCCACTATGATCCTTGGATATTCAGGGCCGGTCCTCTTTTACTTTTCAGGATTGGCAATTCCTGAACACACGTTTCCCGGTCCTTACAGACCTATATCCAAGGCGCCTCATATCCAACAACCACACAGGTGAAAGTATATAAATGTCAGGGCTGGTAGGTCACTGACACCACCTTAGCTAGAAAGAAACGTCATGCTCTCCCTGCAGTCACTATCCCGTTTTTGACTCATACCGATGTGTGAGACTCGCGAATCCACGTTACACACAAAGCTACGTCACACAGACCATGCTTTGATCATCAACCACAAGACTATGCTTTTCAACAGAAGCCTTGATCAATTGCCACTTACGCGTGCCACATTGGCAATGCACTCCATGCGACTGATGTCCATCGATATACAACCTCTGAGCTCGTACATCTCAGAGAAGGGCGTTAAGCAAGAGAATAAATTCTCTGCCTCCAAACAGATGTATATTTAATAGAGATCAATCAACACAGAATAAAATCCAATGTCAGACACACAATCCATTTACAAGTTCGTTCTGGGTCTGAACGAAACCGGAGGCACTTTCCTCGCATATCCATCCATCTCCAGGTACGTCTGGACGATCACCAACTGATTCCCTCATCCTGGGTGTACAGCCCAATCAAGATCATCAGTAATCACCCAAACGATGTGAAGACTTCCGGTCTTCAACCACCGTCTTCATCTTCGACATCTCGTCGAATCGGTTATTCAGAATTGGTATAAACCCGGCCTTTCTGAATAACCCACGTATATAATAAACGAATGTTACACAAACACAACAAACGCCTCATTCCAATTCATAATATTCTTTTATTCACAAAATCACATTCTTAGGGAAAGGTTCCCATTAATTTTATCCAAGATAAATTCTTCTAAATTTATTCTTTAATCCTCCTTTGGATATCATTTCAAACTAGTCGGGATTAAAGAACCACACCGAAGTAATTATTTATTTTATTTCCCAATCCCAACCTATATATCCCATGGAGAAAACTGGAAATACTCCACATCTAACACCACGGGGTTATCGGTAAAATTAATTACCATTTCACGTTCAAATCTAATTAAAGATTTAACTATCGCATTGGAGAAAAACTGGTGGTACTCCATTCTCGATCACCTTTCAGATTTGATAATTTAAATTATCAATTCACCTTTTAATCTAATTAAAGATTCATTAAATCTCCACTTAGTTTCAATCTCTTCAAAAATCAATATCCTGCCTTTAACTGGGTTAAAGAACCAATGTCATCTAAAACACGATTCACGATAAACCCAAATCACATTTGATATTAAATACAAGGCTCTGAATAGAAAATATACCGGCTTATATTCAATATCAAATTCTGAAACCAACAAATATTGTATTGGAAATAACGATATAAAATATATCTTTCAAATTCCCATAACAATATCTGTATAGTCACGAAATCCAACATCGAAATATTCCGAAGATAATTTCGATTCAACTCCCGTCCAATCCACGTATTGCGAATATTGATTATTTTTAAAATCACTTTCAAATTCAATTTATTTATTTCAAAAATAAATTAATTTTAATTCTAGTTCAAAACTAGTTCATTTCGATAAAAATCTATTTTTATCCTTTCAAATGTGGAATTCTTCGGCCCAATTTTTCCCAAATCATTTCTTATGATTTTACACAAATTATCAATATTTTTAATAATTTTATCAAGGCCCGTACAGTCGATTTCCATCAACGGCCATCGAACTGCACTTACAGCGACCTTTTCCAAATTTGATTTGGACATAATTCCAAATCCAACCATTAGATTTAAAATTTCTAATATTCACTGGAAAGCTCTTTTCTATAGGAACCCAACGGTTCCGGTTTTAGGAGAATCCGACGGTCGGATCTCCCGCAACGTCAATTCGAAGTCAATGGTCGAAATTCACGAACTGCCGCGGCGCGGCGCGTTCTATTCAGGCCATTATATATATAATATATTATATATATATTTCGTCGATTTCCTTTTAAAACGTATTTTATAAATCGTTTTAAATTCGTTTTCAAAACCATTTCAACGCTACATTCAATTTCAAATAGATTTGATTTCAATTCAATTCGAATTCATTTCAAATTGATTTCAATTCAATTTCAGTTCGTTTTAAATTTCATTCGAAAAGATTTCAATTCGTTTTTAATTCAATTTCAATTTAGTTCAATTTGAATTCATTTCTATTCAATTCGAATTCAAATTCACTTTCTATTCAATTCGAATCGAATTCATTTTCTATTCGATTCGAATTCATTTCAAATTGATTCAATAAAATTTCAATTTGAATTTTAATCTAATTTAATTTGAATTTCATTTCAAAATATTATATTTTGAAATCACTTTTCAATATTCATTATAAAACGAATAAAATCGATATAAATATCGTTCACGTCAAAATAGCGCAACTCTAATCAACACGGCTTTATATTTTTCAAAAACTTCTTTATTCTATTCAACAAATGAATATTTATTCTATTCAACACATGAATCTATATTTCTTTCAACACACGACTATTTTTGTCATGTAAAATATTTTATAAAACTATGGTATCTATCGTTTGATTTTAAATAGACTCCACCGTGAAGTAGATTCTAATTGTAAATATGATAAAGATGTAATTTTTATTATTTAAAATATTTTACTCAACACAAGAATATTTTCAACACATGAACATCGTCAACACATGACTATTTTTATATTCAACACATGAATTTTCTTTTATAGTATTCATTATTTTCCCGATTGGAATGAAGCCCAATCAATCACCATATAATGTTAATTATATGGATTCCACACAACACATGTATGTAATAGTAATGACAAACAATCAACCATCATCCAATGTGCACCACACAACTGCATAAGCATCAAATATAAATAATCAACGCTTACACATTCTGTCGACCAATCGATCGACATACAATTAAATAATTGGGATTAGTGTACCAAAATATCATCCCAACACCCGTGTGGGGTTTCAAATCAACAAACACAGATTTTTATTTGTGCAGTTGGGTGATGTGTAAAATTTATCATCCCAATCAATATCAGTCAAATCAGTGTATATAAACAAATCGGCCGATTTGTTTATAAATATTTATTTATTCACTTTCACGTTAAAAATTATATTTTTAACGATAAAATATTTTTAACTATATAAATATTTTATTCGGTTCATTTATTCAATAAAATGATATTTTTATTTCTCTAACATATTTTCGAAAATTTCGGCGGCATAACGGCACGATACTAGAAACGGGACGAGGCCTAGCCTTATCCCCGGTCTAGTGAAGGCCCACGCCATTCACACATCAATCAAATCCATTCATTTCACCAAACAATTCAAATTTCAATCAAATAATCTAACTAATTTTTTTTTTGCAATCAAACAAACAAGTCCATGGTCTGTGGACGATTGTGTCGGGTGCTACTAAGCACTGTCTGCATCCTAGTATATATATAACTAGAAAAGGAGAATTTAGAGTGAGAAGTTCTCACCGATAGCTTTCATAACTCCACGACTCTTCTTTGATAGAAATCTTCATCCTTCTCGCCTTTCTTCACTTTCGTTGCCCGTGTTCACTACATATGTAAAAATTGAATTTTTATTTTGCTATTCAATATATAAAAATCGAATTTTTACTTTGCTATTCAATATATAAAAATCGAATTTTTACTTTGTTATTCAATATATAAAAATCGAATTTTTACTTCGCTATATAATATATAAAAATCCTATTTTTACATCGCTATCTAATATATAAAAATTCTATTTTTACTTCGCTATATAATATATAAAAATCCTATTTTTACTTCGCTATATAATATATAAAAATCCTATTTTTACTTCGCTATATAATATATAAAAATCCTATTTTTACTTCGCTATCTTATAGATAAAAATTCTATTCTTACAACGCTACTATATAAAGATTTCGCCTTTTCAAATATAAAGATTTCGCCTTTTCAATTATAAAGATTTCGCCTTTTCAATTATAAATATTTCGCCTTTTCAAAAATAAATATTTTGCCTTTTCAATTATAAAGATTTCGCCTTTTCAAAAATAAATATTTCGTCTTTTCAAAAATAAATATTTCGTCTTTTCAAAAATAAATATTTCGTCTTTTCAATTATAAAGATTTCGTCTTTTTATATCCTACCATATAAAGATCACATTTTTATCATCTATATAATATGAAAATTATATTTTCTACCTTTACATATGATAAAAATTATATTTTGAACTCTCTACAATATAAAAGATTATATTTTTATCCTCCTACAATATAAAATTTCAGATTTTTAATTGCTAAAATTAATTAAACAAAACAAAATAAATGAAAGGGCTTACATTGCTTTAAGGAGGAGCGGAGGGGGGTTTTCTTGTTCGCTGGTGGTGGTGGCAGAAGAAGAGGCAGCGGCGGTCGGTGCAAGGCTGGGTGCGGCGCTGGGTTTCAGGAGGGCGGATGGAGGAAGAGGCGGTGGGGGTTCGTCGATGTCGCGGTGGCCTGGGGCTAGGGCGCGCCGATCTTTTTAGAGGAAGGGGGCTTCGGGTACGGTCTGAAGGGGGAAACGAGGGGGAGGAGGCGGAGGTCAGAACGGGGGGGGCGCGGGCGGCGATCGCCAGGGCGCGGCTGCGGCTGCGCCTTTTGTTTTATATTGAATTCTGATTTCTATTCGGGGGGCAAAGAGAAATAAAGGAGAGGAGAGAGGGAGAGGTTTAATTATTTTAATTATTTTATTTTAAACCAAAAAGCAACTTTTACTTTCGACCTCTAAACGAGGCCCACCGCCTATCGTCCATAGCGTTTTAACCCCATTCCGAACACAATGGGCTACGTATCGCAAGCTGATTCGACCGTTTCGATCAGTTTCCGTTAAAATCAACATATAACTCTATATATTGAATTTGAACGCGCATTTCAATTTACCGGGGTCACATACTAACACTAAAAATTCTAGAAAAATATTTTCTAGCTTCGTATTGACGATACGGTCCTAACAAGACTAGTTTCGTCGAATTCTGAGACCGTTGGAAAAATGGCCATTTTTCAGTCGATTAAAATCAACTGAAACTGGTCAAACACGTTTTCCTTTGCCACGCTCACAAATTGATTCGAAAAATTATGAAATTTGGAATCTAACAATAATTTGACATCACGGACCCAACAAAAGTGGTTTCATCGAAATCCGAGGTCGTTTGCAAAATTCCCATTTTTAAGGGCCTGAATTCCAAAGCGACTATTCAGAATTTTCAACTGGACATATCTTTTGATTCCCGCTATGAAATTTTGATTTTTCGGATTCGTTGGAAAGATATTATCAATTAGATCCTAATGTTTTTGGTTTCACTAAAATCCGATTTGTTTTGCACCCGGTACATTCAATTGAAGTTCGAAATCGAATTATCGAACTACCGCGCCATTTTCAATTCTATTTATAATTATTTATATTCTAACGACGACATATATAATATATACGTTCGAATTCTATTCAAAATAAATTTCTCGTTGATATTATTTAAAATAATCTATTTTAAATGTTCAAAATTCGTTAAAATTGCCAAAATAAAAATTTTAAACTGGCCCGGATTTTTGGGTTGTTACAATCTCCCCCACTTAAAACTTTTCATCCCCGAAAAGGAACGAAGTCGAAAGTGGTTTGATTAATCAGCTCAACGTTCGATCTGGCTTCCGTTCTCCAACTTTTCAGTTTCTGAGAATTTTCAAATTTTCAAAAATTTGGCTAACACCCTAAATTTTCGAAAAATTTCGCCATAACCTCCCCTGCTCCGGGAGCCACGGGAAAATCCCGAAATTGCCATATAGGCCTTCTGATCTCAAAAAGAAAAAGAAAAAGCCAAGCGGCTAGCCAATCGGCTCATAAAATCATCATCACCCGAACAAAACAGTAAATTATAGTAAACATGTACCTATTTGTCGGGCAAACAAATTTTATTCTTCGGCTCTAGCCTCCTTGTTATGACCTGTTCAATGTAAGTACATGTATATGCAAGCAAATGCGACCAATTTTCAATACAATTCAATATTTGGTTCAATTAGGCACAAATTGATTCGAAAAATTATGAAATTTGGAATCTAACAATAATTTGACATCACGGACCCAACAAAAGTGGTTTCATCGAAATCCGAGGTCGTTTGCAAAATTCCCATTTTTAAGGGCCTGAATTCCAAAGCGACTATTCAGAATTTTCAACTGGACATATCTTTTGATTCCCGCTATGAAATTTTGATTTTTCGGATTCGTTGGAAAGATATTATCAATTAGATCCTAATGTTTTTGGTTTCACTAAAATCCGATTTGTTTTGCACCCGGTACATTCAATTGAAGTTCGAAATCGAATTATCGAACTACCGCGCCATTTTCAATTCTATTTATAATTATTTATATTCTAACGACGACATATATAATATATACGTTCGAATTCTATTCAAAATAAATTTCTCGTTGATATTATTTAAAATAATCTATTTTAAATGTTCAAAATTCGTTAAAATTGCCAAAATAAAAATTTTAAACTGGCCCGGATTTTCGGGTTGTTACAATCTCCCCCACTTAAAACTTTTCATCCCCGAAAAGGAACGAAGTCGAAAGTGGTTTGATTAATCAGCTCAACGTTCGATCTGGCTTCCGTTCTCCAACTTTTCAGTTTCTGAGAATTTTCAAATTTTCAAAAATTTGGCTAACACCCTAAATTTTCGAAAAATTTCGCCATAACCTCCCCTGCTCCGGGAGCCACGGGAAAATCCCGAAATTGCCATATAGGCCTTCTGATCTCAAAAAGAAAAAGAAAAAGCCAAGCGGCTAGCCAATCGGCTCATAAAATCATCATCACCCGAACAAAACAGTAAATTATAGTAAACATGTACCTATTTGTCGGGCAAACAAATTTTATTCTTCGGCTCTAGCCTCCTTGTTATGACCTGTTCAATGTAAGTACATGTATATGCAAGCAAATGCGACCAATTTTCAATACAAATCAATATTTGGTTCAATTAGGCACAAATTGATTCGAAAAATTATGAAATTTGGAATCTAACAATAATTTGACATCACGGACCCAACAAAAGTGGTTTCATCGAAATCCGAGGTCGTTTGCAAAATTCCCATTTTTAAGGGCCTGAATTCCAAAGCGACTATTCAGAATTTTCAACTGGACATATCTTTTGATTCCCGCTATGAAATTTTGATTTTTCGGATTCGTTGGAAAGATATTATCAATTAGATCCTAATGTTTTTGGTTTCACTAAAATCCGATTTGTTTTGCACCCGGTACATTCAATTGAAGTTCGAAATCGAATTATCGAACTACCGCGCCATTTTCAATTCTATTTATAATTATTTATATTCTAACGACGACATATATAATATATACGTTCGAATTCTATTCAAAATAAATTTCTCGTTGATATTATTTAAAATAATCTATTTTAAATGTTCAAAATTCGTTAAAATTGCCAAAATAAAAATTTTAAACTGGCCCGGATTTTCGGGTTGTTACAATCTCCCCCACTTAAAACTTTTCATCCCCGAAAAGGAACGAAGTCGAAAGTGGTTTGATTAATCAGCTCAACGTTCGATCTGGCTTCCGTTCTCCAACTTTTCAGTTTCTGAGAATTTTCAAATTTTCAAAAATTTGGCTAACACCCTAAATTTTCGAAAAATTTCGCCATAACCTCCCCTGCTCCGGGAGCCACGGGAAAATCCCGAAATTGCCATATAGGCCTTCTGATCTCAAAAAGAAAAAGAAAAAGCCAAGCGGCTAGCCAATCGGCTCATAAAATCATCATCACCCGAACAAAACAGTAAATTATAGTAAACATGTACCTATTTGTCGGGCAAACAAATTTTATTCTTCGGCTCTAGCCTCCTTGTTATGACCTGTTCAATGTAAGTACATGTATATGCAAGCAAATGCGACCAATTTTCAATACAATTCAATATTTGGTTCAATTAGGCTAAATTGTTAAAAATTAGCAAACAAATAAACAAACAACACAAACATCAATCAATTAGTGAATTAGAGTTTCAAATTCATAATTTTGATATATATACAAAAAATCAAGTTTTGATGCTAATTCACAACAATGTATTCTAGCTATATTAGTTTTGGTTCTCACACCAGTCTAGTGGAAGTATATAGAAATCACACCTTCGAAACATGAACATAAATATTGATGATGCCATGGTCATTATCAATATCATCTCTGGGCGACTAGAGTGTGATTCTATATCTATCCAGTATATTAAAACTTCGAATATACGTTCATGACGCGTATACGCGAAATCTTTATATACTCGATTGTCCAAATTCAAAATAAATAAATAATCAAATACGTATAAAGCGATTTAAATTTTCAAAACAAAATTGTTTTCATTTGAAAAATATACTCTTCACACTCGTTCTAGGATACTACTGATCCTATCTCTAACGAGTCATTCTAATTGGATATTACTAATCCAATACCAGATGAATTCTTTCGTATGGTTCTAATGTGTCTTGTTCTCGAGCTCTATAAACCAAAGCTCTGATACCAACTGTAACGGCAAGGAATTTTGCTCGATCTGAATCGATCGTTAAACCGACAAAGACCGTTCGAAACCCATGATCGTTTTGAGAACAGGACAAATCAGAACGCAGACGGGAGAACATTTCATTGTTATTTCAACAATTCCATCGGATACAAGAATATGCAGAGTATAAATGGATAAATTACATTCAACAAATATCAGAGATTACAATAAATTACATAGCAGCGGAAAAATATACAAAAGCACAACCGAAAGTGATACACGGATACAGAGCTTTCCGAGCATCGTTCCAGCTATAAATCAGGATCCTGTGAATATAAATCTGCAAAACCAAAACTACTAGCTGCCCGTGTCGAAAATAGGGGCACCCAGAGTTTAGGTTAAAACAATAAACTCCAGGTCAGTCATGTGACTGGTGTGAGAACTAAAACAGTTATTTAAAACTTTACTTTAGAAGAAAGTAATTCGAGGGACCACGCCGTATAACACGGAACGGGTTTCCTCCCAAGAATACTGGTGCATATAACAAAACAACGCAATGCTTTTTGGAAAAATGAAGCTATTATAAGACCCAGGTCCCATCACACAATGCAACGCAAGCCGGAGGATAGGGTTTTCCCTTATAATAGCCAAATAATGCTTGGTACGTTTAAAACAAATCATTTGATACTATTATAGCTGTATAGTGTCAAAACAATTTCAATCATAAATATCAATCATAGACGGCATGGGTACCATATATCATGTCCCCATACTAGTTCTACAATTAAAACCGCAATATCACGTATTGGAAATTGGATTTCTGTCATGAGCCGAGGCAAGGGGCAAGCTCCTCTCCGCGTTCGAGACACTCTAGGAAATGTCCCAGGACCCCACTATGATCCTTGGATCTTCAGGGCCGGTCCTCTCTTACTTTTGAGGATTGGCAATTCCTGAACACACGTTTCCCGGTCCTTACAGACCTATATCCGAGGCGCCTCGTATCCAACAACCACACAGGTGAAAAGTATATAAATGTCAGGGCTGGTAGGTCACTGACACCACCTTAGCTATAAAGAAACGTCGTGCTCTCCCTGCAGTCACTATCCCGTTTTTGACTCATACCGAGGTGTGAGGCTCGCGAATCCACGTTACACACAAAGCTACGTCACACAGACCATGCTTTGATCATCAACCACAAGACTTTGCTTTTCAACAGAAGCCTTGATCAATTGGCACTTACGCGTGCCACATTGGCAATGCACTCCATGCGACTGATGTCCATCGATATACAACCTCTGAGCTCGTACGTCTCAGAGAAGGGCGTTGAGCAAGAGAATAAATTCTCTGCCGCCAAACAGATGTATATTTAATAGAGATCAATCAACACAGAATAAAATCCAATGTCGGACACACAATCCATTTACAAGTTCGTTCTGGGTCTGAACGAAACCGGAGGCACTTTCCTCGCATATCCATCCATCTCCAGGTACGCCTGGACGATCACCAACTGATTCCCTCATCCTGGGTGTACAGCCCAATCAAGATCATCAGAATCACCCAAACGATGTGAAGACTTTCGGTCTTCAACCACCGTCTTCATCTTCGACATCTTGTCGAATCGGTTATTCATAATGGGTATAAACCCGGCCTTTCTGAATAACCCATGTATATAATAAACGAATGTTACACAAACAAAACAAACGCCTCATTCCAATTCAGAATATTCTTTTATTCACAAAATCACATTCTTAGGGAAAGGTTCCCATTAATTTTATCCAAGATAAATTCTTCTAAATTTATTCTTTAGTCATCCTTTGGATATCATTTCAAACTAGTCGGGATTAAGGAACCACACCGAAGTAATTATTTATTTTATTTCCCAATCCCAACCTATATATCCCATGGAGAAAACTGGTAATACTCCACATCTAACACCACGGGGTTATCGGTAAAATTAATTACCATTTCACGTTCAAATCTAATTAAAGATTTAACTATCGCATTGGAGCAAAACTGGTGGTAATCCATTCTCGATCACCTTTCAGATTTGATAATTTAAATTATCAATTCACCATTTAATCTAATTAAAGATTCATTAAATCTCCACTTAGTTTCAATCTCTTCAAAAATCAATATCCTGCCTTTAACTGGGTTAAAGAACCAATGTCATCTAAAACACGATTCACGATAAACCCAAATCACATTTGATATTAAATACAAGGCTCTGAATATAAAATATACCGGCTTATATTCAATATCAAATTCTGAAACCAACGAATATCGTATTGGAAATAACGATATAAAATATATCTTTCAAATTCCCATAACAATATCTGTATAGTCACGAAATCCAACATCGAAATATTCCGAAGATAATTTCGATTCAACTTCCGTCCAATCCACGTATTGTGAATATTGATTATTTTTAAAATCACTTTCAAATTCAATTTATTTATTTCAAAAATAAATTAATTTTAATTCTAGTTCAAAACTAGTTCATTTCGATAAAAATCTATTTTTATCCTTTCAAATGTGGAATTCTTCGGCCCAATTTTTCCCAAATCATTTCTTATGATTTTACACAAATTATCAATATTTTTAATAATTTTATCAAGGCCCGTACAGTCGATTTCCATCAACGGCCATCGAACTACACTTACAGCGACCTTTTCCAAATTTGATTTGGACATAATTCCAAATCCAACCGTTAGATTACAAATTTATAATATTCATTGGAAATCTCTTTTCGATAGGAACCCAACGGTTCCGGTTTTAGGAGAATCCGACGGTCGGATCTCCCGCAACGTCAATTCGAAGTCAATGGTCGAAATTCACGAACTGCCGCGGCGCGGCGCGTTCTATTCAGGCCATTATATATATATAATATATATTATATATATTTCGTCGATTTCCTTTTAAAACATATTTTATAAATCATTTTAAATTCGTTTTCAAAACCATTTCAACGCTACATTCAATTTCAAATCGATTTGATTTCAATTCAATTCGAATTCATTTCAAATTGATTTCAATTCAATTTCAGTTCATTTTAAATTTCATTCGAAACGATTTCAATTCATTTTTAATTCAATTTCAATTTAATTCAATTTGAATTCATTTCTATTCAATTCGAATTCAAATTCACTTTCTATTCAATTCGAATCAAATTCATTTTCTATTCGATTCGAATTCATTTCAAATTGATTCAATAAAATTTCAATTTGAATTTTAATCTAATTTAATTTGAATTTCATTTCAAAATATTATATTTTGAAATCACTTTTCAATATTCATTATAAAACGAATAAAATCGATATAAATATCGTTCACGTCAAAATAGCGCAACTCTAATCAACACGGCTTTATATTTTTCAAAAACTTCTTAATTCTATTCAACAAATGAATATTTATTCTATTCAACACATGAATCTATATTTCTTTCAACACACGACTATTTTTGTCATGTAAAATATTTTATAAAACTATGGTATCTATCGTTTGATTTTAATTAGACTCCACCGTGAAGTAGATTCTAATTGTAAATATGATAAAGATGTAATTTTTATTATTTAAAATATTTTACTCAACACATGAATATTTTCAACGCATGAACATCGTCAACACATGACTATTTTTATATTCAACACATGAATTTTCTTTTATAATATTCATTATTTTCCCAATTGGAATGAGGCCCAATCAATCACCATATAATGTTAATTATATGGATTCCACACAACACATGTATGTAATAGTAATGACAAACAATCAACCATCATCCAACGTGCACCACACAACTGCATAAGCATCAAATATAAATAATCAACGCTTACACAGTCTGTCGACCAATCGATCGACATACAATTAAATAATTGGGATTAGTGTACCCAAATATCATCCCAACACCCGTGTGAGGTTTCAAATCAACAAACACAGATTTTTATTTGTGCAGTTGGGTGATGTGTAAAATTTATCATCCCAATCAATATCAGTCAAATCAGTGTATATAAACAAATCGGCCGATTTTTTTATAAATATTTATTTATTCACTTTCACGTTAAAAATTATATTTTTAACGATAAAATATTTTTAACTATATAAATATTTTATTCGGTTCATTTATTCAATAAAATTATATTTTTATTTCTCTAACATATTTTAGAAAATTTCGGCGGCATAACGGCACGATACTAGAAACGGGACGAGGCCTAGCCTTATCCCCGGTCTAGTGAAGGCCCACGCCATTCACACATCAATCAAATCCATTCATTTCACCAAACAATTCAAATTTCAATCAAATAATCTAACTAATTTTTTTTTTTTGCAATCAAACAAACAAGTCCATGGTCTATGGACTATTGTGTCGGGTGCTACTAAGCACCGTCTGCATCCTAGTATATATATATATATAACTAGAAAAAGAGAATTTAGAGTGAGAAGTTCTCACCGATGGCTATCATAACTCCACGACTCTTCTTTGATTGAAATCTTCATCCTTCTCGCCTTTCTTCACTTTCGTTGCCCGTATTCACTACATATGTAAAAATTGAATTTTTACTTTGCTATTCAATATATAAAAATCGAATTTTTACTTTGCTATTCAATATATAAAAATCGAATTTTTACTTTGTTATTCAATATATAAAAATCGAATTTTTACTTCGCTATATAATATATAAAAATCCTATTTTTACAACGCTATATAGTATATAAAAAATCCTATTTTTACTTCGCTATATAATATATAAAAATCCTATTTTTACTTCGCTATATAATATATAAAAATCCTATTTTTACTTCGCTATTTAATATATAAAAATCCTATTTTTTCTTCGCTATATAATATATAAAAATCCTATTTTTACTTTGCTATATAATATATAAAAATCCTATTTTTACTTCGCTATATAATATATAAAAATCCTATTTTTACTTCGCTATCTTATAGATAAAAATTCTATTCTTACAACGCTACTATATGAAGATTTCGCCTTTTCAAATATAAAGATTTCGCCTTTTCAATTATAAAGATTTCGCCTTTTCAAAATTAAATATGTAACGACCCGGATTTTGAGCGACTTTGGTTATCGACGTAAGCCCTACGTCGATAACCAAACCATCGAAAAATCCCGGTAATTAATGAAAGAAATTAGAAGGTGAGGATAGATAAGATAGAATTTATAGAATAGAAGAAGAAGAACATCATCATCAGAGTAAACATGAATCTCACAGCGGAACGAATAAAATATAACATAACATGTCTTTGAAATAACATCAGTATATGTATACAATAACACTTATCAGAGTACAACATTTACAACAACAGCGGAAATAATAATAGCTATAGAATCCTGAAGCCTCCTGCTCCAAGCTCTCCAAGTGTATCTGTAAATCCCGATTACTTGACTGCCCGTACAAATTTAGGCACCCAAGAGTTTAGGGAAAACAACAAAATAAACTCCGGGTCAGTCATGGGACTGGTGTGAGTAAACTCAAATCATTTAAACGGGTATATGATATTTCATAAGACCACGCCGTGAATACGGAACGGTTTTTTACCTTATGAGAATCCAAATAACTTTGCAAAGCAATATGATTCTGATATTATAATAATGTCTAAGTACAAATAAATATCAGTCTAGTAGAAACGCTTGCATCTCACGTTACTACATATATAGTTTACAATCAAAACCGCAAGCACGTATTGGGTAATGGATTTCCAACTGGCAAGGTATGGGACCACCTTCCGACAGTGTACCTCTAGAGAGGAATACACCGGGTTCAACAAGAACATCTTGCAACCCAGGCTAAACATGACCGGTCACTCATTTCGCTTGAGTGTACCGAATGTATTATCACCAACGGTTGGGATCAGCAACCGTTTCCCGAAAGGGACAGCTTCAACAATAGATTATAGAAATGAATGAAACTCTAGATCAGGTGACAATACACCCTACTTGGCAGCTAACCACTTAGCCATGCGACCTACCCGATTTTATACCTTTTTCCTGGATGTGACGCCAGAGGTCGTAACTTACCCTTTTTATAAAATCTTCATTTGCTTTGAAAGCCACATCGTCATACCCGCCAAATCATAAATTGATTTCGCCAAACATACCACGGGTATACAGCTAAGAGAAACGAGTTCCTCCGCCACCAAACGTGAATACGTTTTAAAATACCAACTTACGTGATCTACCAGATATACTCTGTCAGACCTTCGTCCATACAAGTTGTCCTGGGACTGGACAAACCGAATGCACTATTCCGTAAACAGTATAGCCCTTGCATTTTACTCCGTCTTTAATTATCTTTGGCATATATGATTCGCAACGCTTATGCCAATACAGAGTGGTTCTATGGATAATAATCCAACCGGTCTCTCCATATTAACAACGTTAAAATGGTCAAAACTTCGATAGTCTGTGATTTAACTATCAAAGAAAAACTCGTGTGCAAACAACGATATTATTTCCAGATGGAAATTCTATCAATCAATCATCAATCATATATATATATATATATTCATATTTCCTTATCTTCTATGTTTAGGAAATATACGTTAACACAGGAAAACGTTTCCATCTGCTTATTCACGCATCATTACCATTCTACAACGATTAGTCCCTAACTGTAAATTAGTAAGAGAACAATTTTCTAAGTATAAACCCCGAAGGCCGAAACCAACATCAGATCGATACTCAGAAAACTATTCAACTTACTATCTCTAGTCAGTTTCTAATCTTGTTTAATTCTATTTGATTAACTCTTCTTCGAATAACTTATATTCGATTATCTCTCTTCGAATAACTTATATTCGATTAACTCTCTCCTTCGAATAACTAGATCCGATTAACCCCTCTTTGAATAACTTAATTCGATTAACTCCTCTTCGAATGACTTAACTCGACTAACCTAACTGATTAACTCTAACTGGTTAACCCTACCTGATTAACTCTACCTGATTAACTCTAACTGATTAACTCTAACTGGTTAACTCTACCTGATTTACTTGATTTATTAACCCAACTGGTTAACTTGACTAACTTAACCCAACTGGTTAACTTGACTTACTAATTCAACTCGATTAACCTAGCTTGATTTACTTGGCTTGACTAACTCAATTGATTAACTCGACTGACTAATTCAACTTGATTAACCTCACTTGATTTTACTTATCTCGATCAACTGAACTAATCACTTTGATTTACTTAACCAATTCACTTAGTTTGACTTAACTAATCCATTTAGTTTTACTTAACTAAATTCACTTAGTTTGACTTAACTAATCCATTTATTTTTACTTAACTAAATTCACTTAGTTTGACTTAACTAATCCATTTAGTTTTACTTAACTAAATTCACTTAGTTTGACTTAACTAATCCATTTAGTTTTACTTAACTAAATTCACTTTGATTTAGTTCTATTTATTTATCAAATAAATATCCCTTTGATTTAATCCTATTTATTTATCAAATAAATATCTCCTTCTCAATTCTATTCTTGAAAATATTCTAACTCCTTAAATTCCCGGAAAAATTCGCCATAACCTCCTTTGTACTGGGAGCATCGGGAAAATCCCCAAACCCGCCACACAGGCCTTTCCATTCAAAACGAAATGTTTTGAATTTATTTTCCTTTTTAAAATATCTCCTATTTATAAATATCCCAATTTATAAACATTTCTTATTTATAAATATTCCACTTTATAAATATCTCTTATTTATAAATATTCCAATTTATAAATATTCTATTTTCAATATCACCTTGAAAATCCCCTTATCAACATTTCTGTATGTTATGGTATTCAATCATATCAAATCACGATGTTCAATATCTTCCATACACACACAATCAACAACAGGTTATAATTCACATCATATATCAAAATATATGAAAAACAATAAAATAACTGTTGAGGAATCCAGTCGGATTCCTCCAACCTGTTTCCCTGCATCACAGATGTTAGACAATATAGATAACATCACTTTCAGTTCCATATGATATATTCTGCTAAACAGAATCAATATAGAAATTCAACTAACTAACTAGCAGTTCAATCAAACAGTCAACACACAGTCAATCAGTCCATATTTAACAGTTCTAAAAATATAACATGAAAATATAAACTGTTCAGAGTTAGTGAGATTTACTCACATTTGCAGTTCATCGTTAAAGAACGATAAACCGTAATTTGATTTGAATCAAGCAATTTATTTCGTCATAAATTCAAACGAGCTCGAATCCACTTCCAGTCAGCTTCATTGTGAAGCTCTCGTCCATACGGTCCCAACGTGACTGACGGTTCGTCAATCTGATATCGTTTGACCAAGATATGGTTTAGACAAGATAAGATACTATTTTGAATTTAAATTAAAATAACTTAACTATATTTTTCATTGGGCTTAACCAACTTGTTCGGCCCATCCTCTCTAAGCCCGTACCCGTTTAAAACACTTCTTCCCCAAATTTTCAGAACGCAGCTGCTCCATCTTTGCTCCACCGCACTCGAACTCCCTCTTCACTCCATTTCTCCACGAGTTTTCAAATCCGACAACACCACTTCGACCCTCACCACATTCTCCTTCGGCCGATACCCACTTTCCTGAACTCGGCTCCCCCAGGCGATTTCCGTTCGGCTGTAGCTCCCACGAAATGCAGGTGTCGCGTTTCACTTCGGGCCGCCAGACGTACGCTTTCCACCACCAACTCACGCCTCAAATCATCACGAGTTCATCCATACCGTTTGCTTGACCTCCGACGCCACGAGGTGGCCCATAAACCGAACCCTAGATTGACTGTTGAAAACCCAAACCATCCCAATGGACGTCGAACTCAAAGCAGAGCATACCAGTTTGAAGGGGAAAGCACGGTGAACCCAAATACATGAGTTAGGGGATTTGTAGGATTTTATTTCACTTTCTTTTTGATTTTTGAACTCCTAAACTTTTTGCTGTAAACAAAAAGAAGAACGGCGGACTTGTTTGTTGACTTCCAAATGAAATTAGGTTTAGGAATTTCTAAGGGAGGGGTATTTATAGGCCTCTAAAATATCTAGATATTTTTATATTATTATTTTAATATTTTTATTTAATTCTTTTTTTATTCATTTCTGGTTTCTAAAAATCGCTGTGATCACACACAGTATTCAAAAATCACGAAACTGGACATGTAGCTAGAGTTCGACATTACGGTCCCAACGAAACTGGTTTCGTCGAATTCCGACTTCGTATGCTCACATAGTGTATTTTTAACCGTCAAAATACTGATTGTTTTACACTCTAAAAATCCGTACGGCCACACAGGGACTCTAAAAATCACGAAACTGGAAATCTAACAACTATTTGATATTGCGGATCCAACAAAACTGGTTTCGTCGAATTCCGACTTCGTTTGCAAAAGTGGCTATTTTTAAAGCTCTAAATAGCCCATTTAAATATATAAATATATTTAAATAAAATTAAATTAAATATTAATAAATTAATATTATCGTATATATTCACATATGATGTCGTACAGCTCCAGAATATCATATCAGAATTTACAGTTTGATATTTCAGATTCCAGATTATCTCGATATTCAGTTTATACTGAAAATCCATTTATAACGTATATAAAGCATCGCAAATTATAAAGGAATTCCACAGCGACTTTTCTGAAATTTGATTTGGACGTACATCAAAATCTACACGATGATATCCCGATTTTTCTCTTCCACTAGAAAGATATACTCCACCAGCTCCACACGTTTCTTGTTTCACAGAAATCCGACTTAAAACGAATTCTGTACATTCAGTTGAAGTTCAAATCGCCAAATAGCGAACTACAGCGCCATTTCGAGCTCGTTTATAAATATATTATAAACGATACGCTCAACTGTTGTCGATTCAATATATTCGTTATTATATTTCGAATCGAAACTCCACCAAATCTCGTATGCTAATCAATTCACATGATATTGTGAATTTCACTATTTCCGACTATTTCGACATTATAATATATTATTATATTATAATTATTAATTAAATATTCAATATTATTTAATTAAACGATCATTAACTTCTCTAAATCACCAATCATACAATTAAATAAATAAATTATATATCTCTAAAAATGCGGGTCATTACATTCTTCCCCACTTAAAATAATTTCGTCCTCGAAATTGCTAAGTTAGAGGACGACCCTATATATTGGAACTCCTAAGATTTGTTTACCTCTTATTTCTGATTTCAACTGAACCGATTAATATCGACTAAAATATTAATTCCTTCCGACTAACTAAAATTTTCAAAAATGCTGAAAATTTTCTAACACTTTAAATTTTCGGAAAATTTCGCCAGCACCTCCTTTGTACTGGTCAATAGCTCAAACTCCAACTCGCCTCTCTGGGCCTTCTTCAACCCAAAAGAAAATCAAAACGCCAAACGGCTTGCCAATTCGGCTCATGAAAATCTCATATCATATGAAATATAAACTTGTACCTTTTTGTCGGGCATATCAACTCTATCACTTCCATATGCTATCAACTCAGCATATACCAGTGTTATCTTAATCAAATTCCAATCAGTTCATATCCTCAAATCCAAATCGAATTTTCATTCGAACCCCAATATCAAATTCCAAATTATTGACTCCTCAACCCAATTCCATAACAGATTATTCTCTAATCCAATTCAATTCTATTTAACTATGTTCAAGTTAAATTTCAATTTATTTTTACCATCTCATTTTATTTAACTTCATTAGTTAAATTTTAATTTCTAGAACTTAAATTCCTGGGTAAATTTCAAATCAATTTGAAATCATACTGCCAATTCAAAACCTTTGAATTTCTAAACACTTGTTTTCTCAAAACAATTCAAATCAAAATCTCTGGTAGTAATCCACCACTTAGAACTCGAAAATCACACCGATGATACTGCGCAGTCATCATCGGGATTATTTTCCAGCGACCCAAGTGATTCCAATACTATATCATTTTCAATACCGTTACTAAATACTTCCATTTTGAAAACATTTCAAAATCTCCCAGGAACTTAAAATTTCCTTATTTTAATTCCAAATCTGATTTAAATTCATATTTAATTCATCTTATTTCATATACTTTACTTATATGATTCTGATTAGTTATATATAACCATTTCACTTTATAATCTCATTCGATTATAATTACAGCCAATATATCTAATATATGATAATATATCACATATCCATACTGTGTCGGTCCATCGTATTCAAGTGTTTATTTACTCCTACCGATACAGTGGATCAAACTGATCGACCAGAACTCATAAACAACTCAGCCAATGAATCTCCACAATATAAAACCATTTTTATATCAAATACAAATACGCACTCGTATTTATACACTCAAACTCAATCTAGGGTGTTACTAACCCTATCTCTACCGAGTCACGCCACAGAGCCAAGGTAATTCTTAACTTAAGCTCTGATACCAACTGTAACGACCCGGATTTTGAGCGACTTTGGTTATCGACGTAATCCCGACGTCGATAACCAAACCATCGAAAAATCCCGGTAATTAATGAAAGAAATTAGAAGGTGAGGATAGATAAGATAGAATTTATAGAATAGAAGAAGAAGAACATCATCATCAGAGTAAACACGAATCTCACAGCGGAACGAATAAAATATAACATAACATGTCTTTGAAATAACATCAGTATATGTATACAATAACACTTATCAGAGTACAACACTTACAACAACAACGGAAATAATAATAGCTATAGAATCCTGAAGCCTCCTGCTCCAAGCTCTCCAAGTGTATCTGTAAATCCCGATTACTTGACTGCCCGTACAAATTTAGGCACCCAAGAGTTTAGGGAAAACAACAAAATAAACTCCGGGTCAGTCATGGGACTGGTGTGAGTAAACTCAAATCATTTAAACGGGTATATGATATTTCATAAGACCACGCCGTGAATACGGAACGGTTTTTTACCTTATGAGAATCCAAATAACTTTGCAAAGCAATATGATTCTGATATTATAATAATGTCTAAGTACAAATAAATATCAGTCTAGTAGAAACGCTTGCATCTCACGTTACTACATATATAGTTTACAATCAAAACCGCAAGCACGTATTGGGTAATGGATTTCCAACTGGCAAGGTATGGGACCACCTTCCGACAGTGTACCTCTAGAGAGGAATACACCGGGTTCAACAAGAACATCTTGCAACCCAGGCTAAACATGACCGGTCACTCATTTCGCTTGAGTGTACCGAATGTATTATCACCAACGGTTGGGATCAGCAACCGTTTCCCGAAAGGGACAACATCAACAATAGATTATAGAAATGAATGAAACTCTAGATCAGGTGACAATACACCCTACTTGGCAGCTAACCACTTAGCCATGCGACCTACCCGATTTTATACCTTTTTCCTGGATGTGAGGCCAGAGGTCGTAACTTACCCTTTTTATAAAATCTTCATTTGCTTTGAAAGCCACATCGTCATACCCGCCAAATCATAAATTGATTTCGCCAAACATACCACGGGTATACAGCTAAGAGAAACGAGTTCCTCCGCCACCAAACGTGAATACGTTTTAAAATACCAACTTACGTGATCTACCAGATATACTCTGTCAGACCTTCGTCCATACAAGTTGTCCTGGGACTGGACAAACCGAATGCACTATTCCGTAAACAGGATAGCCCTTGCATTTTACTCCGTCTTTAATTATCTTTGGCATATATGATTCGCAACGCTTATGCCAATACAGAGTGGTTCTATGGATAATAATCCAACCGGTCTCTCCATATTAACAACGTTAAAATGGTCAAAACTTCGATAGTCTGTGATTTAACTATCAAAGAAAAACTCGTGTGCAAACAACGATATTATTTCCAGATGGAAATTCTATCAATCAATCATCAATCATATATATATATATTCATATTTCCTTATCTTCTATGTTTAGGAAATATACGTTAACACAGGAAAACGTTTCCATCTGCTTATTCACGCATCATTACCATTCTACAACGATTAGTCCCTAACTGTAAATTAGTAAGAGAACAATTTTCTAAGTATAAACCCCGAAGGCCGAAACCAACATCAGATCGATACTCAGAAAACTATTCAACTTACTATCTCTAGTCAGTTTCTAATCTTGTTTAATTCTATTTGATTAACTCTTCTTCGAATAACTTATATTCGATTATCTCTCTTCGAATAACTTATATTCGATTAACTCTCTCCTTCGAATAACTAGATCCGATTAACCCCTCTTTGAATAACTTAATTCGATTAACTCCTCTTCGAATGACTTAACTCGACTAACCTAACTGATTAACTCTAACTGGTTAACCCTACCTGATTAACTCTACCTGATTAACTCTAACTGATTAACTCTAACTGGTTAACTCTACCTGATTTACTTGATTTACTTAACCCAACTGGTTAACTTGACTAACTTAACCCAACTGGTTAACTTGACTTACTAATTCAACTCGATTAACCTAGCTTGATTTACTTGGCTTGACTAACTCAATTGATTAACTCGACTGACTAATTCAACTTGATTAACCTCACTTGATTTTACTTATCTCGATCAACTGAACTAATCACTTTGATTTACTTAACCAATTCACTTAGTTTGACTTAACTAATCCATTTAGTTTTACTTAACTAAATTCACTTAGTTTGACTTAACTAATCCATTTAGTTTTACTTAACTAAATTCACTTAGTTTGACTTAACTAATCCATTTAGTTTTACTTAACTAAATTCACTTAGTTTGACTTAACTAATCCATTTAGTTTTACTTAACTAAATTCACTTTGATTTAGTTCTATTTATTTATCAAATAAATATCCCTTTGATTTAATCCTATTTATTTATCAAATAAATATCTCCTTCTCAATTCTATTCTTGAAAATATTCTAACTCCTTAAATTCCCGGAAAAATTCGCCATAACCTCCTTTGTACTGGGAGCATCGGGAAAATCCCCAAACCCGCCACACAGGCCTTTCCATTCAAAACGAAATGTTTTGAATTTATTTTCCTTTTTAAAATATCTCCTATTTATAAATATCCCAATTTATAAACATTTCTTATTTATAAATATTCCACTTTATAAATATCTCTTATTTATAAATATTCCAATTTATAAATATTCTATTTTCAATATCACCTTGAAAATCCCCTTATCAACATTTCTGTATGTTATGGTATTCAATCATATCAAATCACGATGTTCAATATCTTCCATACACACACAATCAACAACAGGTTATAATTCACATCATATATCAAAATATATGAAAAACAATAAAATAACTGTTGAGGAATCCAGTCGGATTCCTCCAACCTGTTTCCCTGCATCACAGATGTTAGACAATATAGATAACATCACTTTCAGTTCCATATGATATATTCTGCTAAACAGAATCAATATAGAAATTCAACTAACTAACTAGCAGTTCAATCAAACAGTCAACACACAGTCAATCAGTCCATATTTAACAGTTCTAAAAATATAACATGAAAATATAAACTGTTCAGAGTTAGTGAGATTTACTCACATTTGCAGTTCATCGTTAAAGAACGATAAACCGTAATTTGATTTGAATCAAGCAATTTATTTCGTCATAAATTCAAACAAGCTCGAATCCACTTCCAGTCAGCTTCATTGTGAAGCTCTCGTCCATACGGTCCCAACGTGACTGACGGTTCGTCAATCTGATATCGTTTGACCAAGATATGGTTTAGACAAGATAAGATACTATTTTGAATTTAAATTAAAATAACTTAACTATATTTTTCATTGGGCTTAACCAACTTGTTCGGCCCATCCTCTCTAAGCCCGTACCCGTTTAAAACACTTCTTCCCCAAATTTTCAGAATGCAGCTGCTCCATCTTTGCTCCACCGCACTCGAACTCCCTCTTCACTCCATTTCTCCACGAGTTTTCAAATCCGACAACACCACTTCGACCCTCACCACATTCTCCTTCGGCCGATACCCACTTTCCTGAACTCGGCTCCCCCAGGCGATTTCCGTTCGGCTGTAGCTCCCACGAAATGCAGGTGTCGCGTTTCACTTCGGGCCGCCAGACGTACGCTTTCCACCACCAACTCACGCCTCAAATCATCACGAGTTCATCCATACCGTTTGCTTGACCTCCGACGCCACGAGGTGGCCCATAAACCGAACCCTAGATTGACTGTTGAAAACCCAAACCATCCCAATGGACGTCGAACTCAAAGCAGAGCATACCAGTTTGAAGGGGAAAGCACGGTGAACCCAAATACATGAGTTAGGGGATTTGTAGGATTTTATTTCACTTTCTTTTTGATTTTTGAACTCCTAAACTTTTTGCTGTAAACAAAAAGAAGAACGGCGGACTTGTTTGTTGACTTCCAAATGAAATTAGGTTTAGGAATTTCTAAGGGAGGGGTATTTATAGGCCTCTAAAATATCTAGATATTTTTATATTATTATTTTAATATTTTTATTTAATTCTTTTTTTATTCATTTCTGGTTTCTAAAAATCGCTGTGATCACACACAGTATTCAAAAATCACGAAACTGGACATGTAGCTAGAGTTCGACATTACGGTCCCAACGAAACTGGTTTCGTCGAATTCCGACTTTGTATGCTCACACAGTGTATTTTTAACCGTCAAAATACTGATTGTTTTACACTCTAAAAATCCGTACGGCCACACAGGGACTCTAAAAATCACGAAACTGGAAATCTAACAACTATTTGATATTGCGGATCCAACAAAACTGGTTTCGTCGAATTCCGACTTCGTTTGCAAAAGTGGCTATTTTTAAAGCTCTAAATAGCCCATTTAAATATATAAATATATTTAAATAAAATTAAATTAAATATTAATAAATTAATATTATCGTATATATTCACATATGATGTCGTACAGCTCCAGAATATCATATCAGAATTTACAGTTTGATATTTCAGATTCCAGATTATCTCGATATTCAGTTTATACTGAAAATCCATTTATAACGTATATAAAGCGTCGCAAATTATAAAGGAATTCCACAGCGACTTTTCTGAAATTTGATTTGGACGTACATCAAAATCTACACGACGATATCCCGATTTTTCTCTTCCACTAGAAAGATATACTCCACCAGCTCCACACGTTTCTTGTTTCACAGAAATCCGACTTAAAACGAATTCTGTACATTCAGTTGAAGTTCAAATCGCCAAATAGCGAACTGCAGCGCCATTTCGAGCTCGTTTATAAATATATTATAAACTATACGTTCAACTGTTGTCGATTCAATATATTCGTTATTATATTTCGAATCGAAACTCCACCAAATCTCGTATGCTAATCAATTCACATGATATTGTGAATTTCACTATTTCCGACTATTTCGACATTATAATATATTATTATATTATAATTATTAATTAAATATTCAATATTATTTAATTAAACGATCATTAACTTCTCTAAATCACCAATCATACAATTAAATAAATAAATTATATATCTCTAAAAATGCGGGTCATTACAAAATATTTCGCCTTTTCAATTATAAAGATTTCGCCTTTTCAAAAATAAATATTTCGTCTTTTCAAAAATAAATATTTCGTCTTTTCAAAAATAAATATTTCATCTTTTCAATTATAAAGATTTCGTCTTTTTATATCGTACCATATAAAGGTCACATTTTTATCATCTATATAATATGAAAATTATATTTTCTACCTTTACATACGATAAAAATTATATTTTGAACTCTCTACAATATAAAAGATTATATTTTTATCCTCCTACAATATAAAATTTCATATTTTTAATTGCTAAAATTAATTAAACAAAACAAAATAAATGAAAGGGATAACATTGCTTTAAGGAGGAGCGGAGGGGGGTTTTCTTGTTCGCTGGTGGTGGTGGTAGAAGAAGAGGCAGCGGCGGTCGGTGCAAGGCTGGGCGCGGCGCAAGGTTTCAGGAGGGCAGATGGAGGAAGAGGCGGTGGGGGTTCGTCGATGTCGCGGTGGCCTAGGGCTAGGGCGCGCCGATCTTTTTAGAGGAAAGGGGCCTTTGGGTACGGTCTGAAGGGAGAAACGAGGGGGAGGAGGCGGAGGTCAGAACGGGGGGAGGGGGGCGCGGGCGGCGATCGCCAGGGCACGGCTGCGGCTGCGCCTTCTTCTTTTCTTTTCTTTTCTTTTTTTTATATCGAATTCTGATTTCTAATCGTGGGGGAGGGGGGGCAAAGAGAAATAAAGGCACGGCTGCGGCTGCGCCTTCTTCTTTTTTTTTTTTTTCTTTTTTTTATATAAAATTCTTTTTTTTCGTATTGACGATACGGTCCTAACAAGACTAGTTTCGTCGAATTCTGAGACCGTTGGAAAAATGGCCATTTTCCAGTCGATTAAAATCAATTGAAACTGGTCAAACACGTTTTCCTTTGCCACGCTCACAAATTGATTCGAAAAATTATGAAATTTGGAATCTAACAATAATTTGACATCACGGACCCAACAAAAGTGGTTTCGTCGAAATCCGAGGTCGTTTGCAAAATTCCCATTTTTAAGGGCCTGAATTCCATAGCGACTCTTCAGAATTTTCAACTGGACATATCTTTTGATTCCCGCTCTGAAATTTTGATTTTTCGGATTCGTTGGAAATATATTATCAATTAGATCCTAATGTTTTTGGTTTCACTAAAATCCGATTTGTTTTGCACCCGGTACATTCAATTGAAGTTCGAAATCGAATTATCGAACTACCGCGCCATTTTCAATTCTATTTATAATTATATATAATTATTTATATTCTAACGACGACGTATATAATATATACATTCGAATTCTATTCAAAATAAATTTCTCGTCAATATTATTTAAAATAATCTATTTTAAATGTTCAAAATTCGTTAAAATTGCCAAAATAAAAAATTTAAACTGGCCTGGATTTTCGGGTTGTTACAGAAAACATGTTTGTAAATAAATATATCACTCATGTTAGAAAACATGTTTGTAAATAAATATATTACTGATGTTAGAAAACTTATTTGTAAGTAAATATATCATTTATGTTAGAAAACATAATTTGTACCTAAATATGTCATTTAGTTAGAATGTGCTTTTGTCATATAAATAAAGACATAATTTTTGGTTAAGAATGTTTTGTTTATATATAAAGACATCATTTTTGGTTAAGAATGTTTTGTTAATATATAAAACATCATTTTTTTTAGTTAGAAATGTTTTATCAATATATAGAACATCATTTTTTAGAAAAGTTTTGTTAATATATAAAGACATCATTTTTAGTTAGAAATGCTATGAAAATAAAACATGTTTAACATTAAAAATTCCATTTTTTTAACGTAAATTTAGAATGTATGAAAATTGTTCATGTTTTAAGAATGAAAACATGTTTATATTAAGAACCCTGTCTTTAATGTAATGACACATTAAAAATTACATTTCTTTTATGAAAGAATAGAAAAGATTACATTTTTCTACAATGTAATAAAATAAAGAAAAATTACATTTTCCTATACTATAATAAAATAAAGAAAATATTACATTTTTCTACAATGTAATAAAATAAAGAAAAGATTACATTTTTCTATACTATAATAAAATAAAGAAAAGATTACATTTTTCTACAATGTAATAAAATAAAGAAAAGATTACATTTTTCTGTACTGTAATAAAATAAAGAAAAGATTACATTTTTCTATAATGTAATAAAAGATTACAAAAGGTTACATTTTTCTAGAATGTAATCAAAGAAAGAAAAGATTACACTTTTCTATAATGTAATAAAAGAATGAAAGTAAAAGGTTACATTTTTAAATGTAATAAAAGAATGAAAACATGATCATATTAAAAAGTTAACATTTTTTTATAATGTTATTAAGATAGAAAGTATTCTTGTTTAGGATTAAAACATGATTAAATAAAAAGTTAACATTTTTTTAGGTAATGTTATAAAAATAGAAAAGATTCACGTTTTAGGATTAAAAACATGATTTCATAAAAAAAGGATGACATTCTTTGTAATGTTATAAAATATAGGGAAGATTCATGGTTTGGAATTTAAAACAAGTTTACATCAAAAAAATTACTTTTTAATGTAAGATTTGAAATCCATGAAAAACATTCATTTTTTTTGTCATTTTAAAAGAAATGAATAACATTCATTCTATCATTAAATTAGAAGTAGACAAAAATATTCATTTTTTTCTAATTTAAAAGGATGAAACTAAACATTCATTTTATCATTAAATTAAAAGCAGACAAAAATATTCATTTTTGTCTAATTTAAAAGGATGAAACTAAACATTCATTTTTATCATTTAATTAGAAGTAGACAAAAATATTCATTTTTGTCTAATTTAAAAGAATGGAAAAAAAGCATTCATTTTTGTCATTTAGATAGAATGAGACCAAAATATTCATTTTTATCATTTAAGAAGATGAGACAAAAATATTCATTTTTGTCATTTAAAAAGGATTTAACCAAAATATACATTTTGGTCATTAAGAAGAAAGATTACATTTTTGTCATTTAAAAAGGATTTAACCAAAATATACATTTTGGTCATTAAGAAGAAAGATTACATTTTAGTCATTTAAAAAAGATTTAACCAAAATATACATTTTGGTAATTAAGAAGAAAGATTTCATTTTTGATCATTAAAAAGGATTTAACCAAAATATACATTTTGGTCATTAAGAAGAAAGATTTCATTTTTGATCATTAAAAAGGATTTAACCAAAATATACATTTTGGTCATTAAGAAGAAAGATTACATTTTTGGTCATTGAAAAGGAATAAAGAAAAGATGAGACATTTTTGTTCATTTAAAAATGATTAAACAAAAAGATACATTTTGTTCATTAACAAGAAGAAGACATTTTTGTCCATTAAAAAGAAAGTATACATTTTGTTCATTGACAAGAAAGAGACATTTTTGGTTCATTAAAAGAGAGACATATTTGTTCATTAAACAAAAATAGACATTTTTGTTCATTTAAAAGGGATGAAACAAGAATATACATTTTTGTCAATTAAAAAGGATTAAATAAAAATAAACTAGAATTGTCATTAAAAGTATAAAATATCACTTCTATTGTAAATGCATGTATTAGAATTTATATGTAAGGATAAAATGTTTGAAACATTAAAAATTACATTTTTAATGTAAAGACAAAATACATGTAAATATTCATTGTATAGATAAAATGTTTGAAACATTAAAAATTACATTTTTAATGTAAAGATAAAATATATGTAAATATTCATTGTATAGATAAAATGGTTGAAACAATAAAAATTACATTTTTAATGTAAAGATAAAATATATGTAAATATTCATTGTATAGGTAAAATGGTTGAAACATTAAAATTCACACTTTTAATGTAAAGAAGGAATTATGTAAGTATTCATGTTTGGATAATAATGTGGAAACATTAAAATATACATATTTGATGTAAAGCATGATTCATGTAAAATAATCATTGTTTGAAATAGAAATTTTTAAGATAAAATTTTACATTTTTATTGTGTATAAGGAAATGATGAAAATATGCATAGTTGAAATAAATTAGTTAATCAATAAAAATTACATTTTTATTGAATGGATGATTCGCTAGAACAAAGCATAGTGGAGATAAATTAGTTGATCGATTAATGGTTTTGAAGTCGTCGAGCGAATTATAGATATATATATATTTATATTTATATATATAAATTAAAATTAAAATTAAATGAATCGCGCGTGGTAGTTCGCGTTTCAGAATCGTAACTTTAAACGATTATACCGAATTATTCGACCGGTGGTTTTCCCAAAACTGGAACCATTAGGACCGCTTTGGGAAGATCTTTCCAACGATATAAATTTTGTCAAAATCCAACGGTTAGATTTTGAGATATGTGTAAATCAAATTTTGATAAAAACAGCGCCAGGGCCGCCTATCGACCCGAAGCGTCATTGAATTAATATAGTTATTTATATATATAAAAATAGCGATAAATCGTTATTAAATACTATTAACGATATGAAATGGTTTTAAATTATATATATATGAGAATCATTTGAAAAGACCGAGTTCAATCTCATTTCAAATGATTATACGACGATTTAAGTTGAATATATTAAAGACGGTGATTGAAGACCGGCGATCTTCACATCGAATGGACGACTACTGATGCCCGACATTGGGTAGCTCCCATTAAAGGGTTAGTAGTGGTAGTTTGTCCGGACGTACTTGTTGATTGTCTGGATATGCGAGCGCCTATCCTTCGTATTGGACATACGGGGAAGAATAAGGTGACTCTGGTTTCATTCAGACCCAGAACGGACGTGTAAATGAATGTGTGTCTGACATTAGATTTCATTCCATGTAAATTAAATTGATTTCTGTTAATATATATTCGTTTGGTGATGGATAATTTATTCTCTTGCTTAACACCCTTAGAGGGTATATATTGATAGTTATTGATCGCATGGCGTGGATTGTCAATGTGGCACGCCAAGATGCAAATGATCAAGGCTTTTGTTGAAAAGCAAGGCCTTGTGGTTGATGATCAAAGCATAGCCTGTTTAGGCGTAGCTTTGTGTATAACGTGACTTCGCGAACCTCACACTCCGGTATGTGTAATAACCCGAAAATGCGAGCCAGTTTGAAATTTTTATTTTGGCAATTTTAGCGAATTTTGAACATTCAAAATAGATTATTTTAAATAAAATCGACGAGAAATTTATTTTGAATATAATTCGACGTATATATTATATACGTCGTCGTTAGAATATAAATATTTATATATAATTATAAATAGAATTGAAAATGGCGCGGTAGTTCGATAATTCGATTTCAAACTTCTATTGAATGTACCGGGTGCAAAACAATCCGGATTTTAATGAAACCAAAAACATTAGGATCTAATTGATGATATCTTTCTAACGGATGTAAGAAACTGAGATTTCACTTTAAAAATTGAGAGATATGTCCAGTTGAAAATTCTGAATAGTCGCTATGGAATTCAGGCCCTTAAAAATGGACATTTTGCAAACGACCTCGGATTTCGACGAAACCAGTTTTGTTGGGTCCGTGATGTTAAGTTATTGCTAGATTCCAAATTTCATAATTTTTCGAATCAATATGTGAGCGTGGCAAAGGAAAACGTGTTTGACCAGTTTCAGTTGATTTTAATCGACTGGAAATTGGCCATTTTTCAAACGGTCTCAGAATTCGACGAAACTAGTATTGTTAGGACCGTATCGTCAATACGAAGCTAGAAAATATTTTTCTGGAATTTTTCTAGTTAGTATGTGACCCCGGTAATTTGAAATGTACGTTTAGAATTCAATAAAATGATTTAAATGTAAATTCAACGGAAACTGATTGCAACTATCGAATCAGCTTACGATACATATCCCATTGTGTTCAGAATGGGGGTGAAACGCTATGGACGACAGGCGGTGGGCCTCGTTTAGAGGTCGTATGTGAAAGTCAACTCTTTAGGATAAAATTAATTAATTAATAAATAAAAAAAAATATCCCTCTCTCCTTAACTACCCAGGCCCCCCCCTAATCCCTACCGTTCATTCAGTTAAATAAAAAAAAAAAAAAAAAGAAGAAAAAAAAAATAAAAACCCCCTCGATCCCGCCGCACGCCACCGCCGCCCCCCTACGACTCCGCCTCCTCCCTGGCCAGTCGCCCTTCCCACGACGCCCTTCCCTCTTCCTCCTTCTCCGCTTCCATTTCTCCAGCACCCCATCGACGAAACCCAGACCCTGCCTGAAGCCGCCGACCACCGCTCCCTGCGCCATCGCCCCCCCCTCCGACGATCCTCTCGCCTAACTCGAGATCCCAGAAACCCCAATCGACAGAGCGACGCCCCCTTTCCTCGATCGACGCGTCGAAGCCCTACTCCCGAAGCCGACTGTTGCACCACCTCCTCCGATCGAAGTAAGTGTTAATTACTAGTCTAAATTTATTTTCAGTTTTAATTAAAATTAGCAAAGGAAAAAGAATGATTTTTCATATGTTTAAGCATTAGGAAAGAAGTCCGAGATTTTTACTTAAGCAAAGGAGCGATTTTGATTAGTATGAAGAAGCAAATATGATTTTTATATTTTTAAAGTATTAAAAATATGATTTTTATATTTTTAAAGTATTAAAAATATAATCTTTATAGGATAGAGAATATAAAAATATCATCTTTGTATATGTAGCGAAATAAAAATCTGATTTTTATTTTATATACGTTGAGATAAAGTGGTAATTTTTATAATGATGAAATCTATATTTTCGAAAGGCGAAAACTTTATTTTTATAAAGGCGAAATCAATATTTTTGAAATGGAATTTTTATCTATATGACACCAAAGTAAAAATTTGATTTTTAAATATTGAATAGCGAAGTAAAAATTCGATTTTTATATATTGAATCGCATAGTAAAAATTCGATTTTTAAATATATGAAGTGATTATAAAAATATGATTTTTAAATTGAAAGTGAATAAATAAAAATGTGATTTTTATTTTAAAGACATCGAAATATAAAAATGTGTGATTTTTATATATATAGTGACTACGGGCAACGAAGATGACGAAGATGGGATAAAGAAGAAGATTTCTATAAAGGAAGTGTCGTGGTATTGGATAGCTTTATGTGAGAACTTCTCACTCTTAATTCTCTTTTTCTAGATATATATATATATATATACTAGGATGCAGACGGTGCTTATTAGAAGCACCCGACACCCGTCCACATACCATGGGCTTGTTTGTTTGGATGTTTGGTGATTGATTGAGATATTGGTTTGAATGTGGTTTGTGGTGTGAAAAATCGTATCGATAAATTGGTTAGGATTAGACGTGCGCCGTTATAAGGCGAAGGAGTAAGACTAGGTTAGACTCTTACTCCAAATTTTGTGGTTTGCATAACGAAAGTGATTTGATTGATGTGTGAATGGCGTGGGCCTTCACTAGACCGGGGATAAGGCTAGGCCTTGTCCCGTTTCTAGTATCGTGCCGTTATGCCGCCGAAATTTTCTAAAATATGTTAGAAAAATAAAAATATCATTTTTATTGTGTAAATGAAATGAATAGAAATGCAAGTGTTGAAATAGAATATTTTATCGTTAAAAATAATTTTTAACGTGAAAGTGAATAAATAAAATATTTATAAACAAATCGGCCGATTTGTTTATATACACTGATTTGACTGATATGGATTGGGTCGATAAATTTTACACATCGCCCAACTGCACAAATAAAATCTGTGTTTGATTGTTTGAAACCCCACACGGGTGTTGGGATGAAATTTGAAGTTCACTCATCCTGATTGATTGAATATGTCGATCGATTGATTGACAGGCTGTTGTAAGCGTCAGATGTCTATATTTGATGCTTATACAGTGTAGTGCACTTTGGTTGATGATTGATTATTTTTCCATGCTATTATATACATGTGTTGTATGGAATCCATATAATTAACATTATATGGTGATTGATTGGGCCTCATTCCAATTGGGAAAATAAGGAATATTATAAAAGAAAATTCATGTGTTGAATATAAAAATAGTCATGTGTTGACGATGATCATGTGTTGAAACTGTTCATGTGTTGAGTGAAATATTTTATATAATCAAAATTACATCTTTATCACATTTAAAATTAGAACTACTTCCCAGTAGAAGTCTAATTGAAAATCAAACGATAGATACCATAGTTTTATAAAATATTTCACATAATAAAAATAGTGATGTGTTGACAGTACTCATGTGTTGAGATTAGTCGTGTGTTGAAAGAAATATAGGTTCATGTGTTGAATTGAATAGAAGTTTTTGAAATATATAAAGCCGTGTGGATTAGCGATGCGCTATTTTGACGTGAACGATATTTATATCGATTTTATTCGTTTTACAACGAATATTGAAAAGTGATTTCAAAACTAAATATTTTGAAATGAAATTCAATTGAATTAGATTAAAATTCGAATTGAATAGGAAGTGAATTTGAATTTGAATAAAATAGGAATGAATTGAATTGAAAACGATTTCGAAATGAATTGAATTGAAAACGATTTCGAAATGAATTGAATTGAAAACGATTTCGAAATGAATTGAATTGAAAACGATTTCGAAATGAATTGAATTGAAAACGATTTCGAAATGAATTGAATTGAAAACGATTTCGAAATGAATTGAATTGAAAACGATTTCGAAATGAATTGAATTGAAAACGAATTCAAATTGAATTGAAAGTGAATTGAAATGAATTCAAGTTGAATTAAAATTTGAATTGAAAAGAAAGTTGAAATGGTTTTTGAAACGAAGTTAAAACGATTTATAAAATTCGTTTTAAAAGGAAATCGACGAAATAAATATATAATATATATATTATATATATAATGGCCTGAATAGAACGCGCCGCGCCGCGGTAGTTCGTGAATTTCGACCATTTATTTCAAACGGACATTGCGGGAGATCCGACCGTCGGATTCTCCTAAAACCGGAACCGTTGGGTTCGTATCGAAAAGAACTTTCCAATGAATATTAGAAATTTGAAATCTAACGGTTGGATTTGGAATTATGTCCAAATCAAATTCGAAAAAGGTCGCTGTAAGTGCAGTTCGATGGCCGTTGTTGGAAATCGACTGTACGGGCCTTGATAAAATTATTAAAAATATCTATAATTTGTGTAAAATTATAATATGTGAATTGGAAAGATCTGGGGTGAAAAATTCCACATTTGAAAAGATAAAAATAGATTTTTATCGAAATGAACTAGTTTTGAACTAGAATTGAAATCAATTTATTTTTAAAATAAATAAATTGAATTTGAAAGTGATTTTGAAAATAATCGATAATTTCCAATACGTGGATTGGACTGGAGTTGAATCGAAATTATCTTCGGGATATTTCGATGTTGGATTTCGTGACTATACAAATATTGTTATGGGGATTTGAAAGATATTTTATATCGTTATTTCCAATACGATATTTGTTGGTTTCAGAATTTGATATTGAATATAAGTCGATATATTTTCTATTCAGAGCCTTGTATTTAATATCAAATGTGATTTGGGTTTGTCGTGAATCGTGTTTTGATGATATTGGTTCTTTAACCCAGTTAAAGGCAGGATATTGATTTTTGAAAAGATTAAAACTAAGTGGAGTTTTAATGAATCTTTAATTAGATTAAAATGTGAATTGATGATTTAAATTATCAAATCTGAAAAGTGATCGAGAGTGGAGTACCACCAATTTTGCTCCAAAGCGATAGTTAAATCTTTAATTAGATTTGAACGTGAAATGGTAATTAATTTTACCGATAACACCGTGGTGTTAGATGTGGAGTATTACCAGTTTTCTCCATGGGATATATAGGTTGGGATTGGGAAATAAAATAAATAATTACTTCGGTGTGGTTCGTTAATCCCGACTAGTTTGAAATGATATCCAAAGGAGGATTAAAGAATAAATTTAGAAGAATTTATCTTGGATAAAATTAATGGGAACATTTCCCTAAGAATGTGATTTTGTGAATAAAAGAATATTCTGAATTGGAATGAGGCGTTTGCTGTGTTTGTGTAACATTTGTTTATCATATACGTGGGTTATTCAGAAAGGCCGGGTTTATACCCATTCTGAATAACCGATTCGACGAGATGTCGAAGATGAAGACGGTGGTTGAAGACCGGAAGTCTTCACATCGTTTGGGTGATTACTGATGATCTTGATTGGGCTGTACACCCGAGATGAGGGAAACAGTCGGTGATCGTCCAGACGTACTTGGAGATCGATGGATATGCGAGGAAAGTGCCTCCGGTTTCGTTCAGACCCAGAACGGACTTGTAAATGGACTGTGTGTCCGACATTGGATTTTAGTCCGTGTGATTGATCTCTATTAAATATATATCTGTTTGGCGGCGGAGAATTTATTCTCTTGCTTAACGCCCTTCTCTGAGACGTACGAGCTCAGGGGTTATATATTGATGGATATCAAACGCATGGAGTGAATTGCCTGTGTGGCATGCGTAAGTGGCAATTGATCAGGGCTTCTGTTGAAAAGCAAAGTCTTGTGGTTGATGATCAAAGCACGGCCTGTGTGGCATAGCTTTGTGTATAACGTGGATTCGCGAGCCTCACACCTCGGTATGAGTCAAAAACGGGATACGGACCCAAGGAGTGCACGACGTTTCTTTCTAGCTAGGGTGGTGTCAGTGACCTACCAGCCCTGACATTTATATACTTTTCACCTGTGTGGTTGTTGGATACGAGGCGCCTCGGATATAGGTCTGTAAGGACCGGGAAACGTGTGTTCAGGAATAACTAATCCTCAAAAGTAAGAGAGGACCGGCCTTGGAGGTTCCAAAGGATCATAGTGGGGTCCTGAGGCATTTGCTAGAGTGTCTCGAACGCGGAGAGGAGCTTGCCCCTTGCCTCGGCTCATGACGGAAATCCAATTTCCAATACGTGATAGTGCGGTTTTATTTGTAGAACCTAGTATGGCGACATAGTGGTATGGGTCATTCATGCCGCCTATGATTGATATTTATGATTGAAATTGTTTTGACACTATACACCTATAATAGTATCAAATAATGTGTTTTAAACGTATCAAGCATGCTTTGGCTGTTATAAGGTAAAAACCCTATCCTCCGGCTTGCGTTGCATTGTGTGATGGGACCTGGGTCTTATAACAGCTTCATTTTTCTTTATTTAGCATTGCGCTGTTTGTTTTATGCACTGGTATTCTTGGGAGGAAACCCGTTCCGTGTTATACGGCGTGGTCCCTTGATTTACCGAATTTAAAATAAAGAATAATAACTGTTTTAGTTCTCACACCAGTCACATGACTGACCTGGAGTTTATTGTTTTAACCTAAACTCTGGGTGCCCCTATTTTCCGCACGGGCAGCTAGTAGTTTTGGTTTTGCAGATTTATATTCACAGGGTCCTGATATACAGCTGGAACGATGCTCGGAAAGCTCTGTATCCGTGTATCACTTCTAGTTGTGCTTTTGTATTATTTTCCGTTGCTATGTAATTTATTGTAATCTCTGATATTTATCGAATGTAATTTATTCATTTATACTCTGTATATTCTTGTATCTGATGGAATTGTTGTAATAACAATGAAATGTTCTTCCGTCTGCGTTCTATTTTGTCTTGTACTCAATTCTATCCGTGCTTTCCTTAGCGGGGAAGTTCGGGTCGTCTCAATTTGGTATCAGAGCTTTGGTTTACAGAGCTCGAGAACAAGACACATTAGAACCATACGAAATAATTCATCAGATATTGGGTTAGTAATATCCAATTAGAATGACTCGTTAGAGATAGGATCAGTAGTATCCTAGAACGAGTGTGAAGAGTATACTTTTCAAAAGAAAACAATTTTGTTTTAAAATTTAAATCGCTTTATACGTATTTGAATATTTATTTATTTTGAATATGGACAATCGAGTATATATAGATTTCGCGTATACGCGTCATGAACGTATAGTCGAAGTTTTAATATACTAGATAGATATAGAATCACATTCTAGACACCCGGGGATAATTCTGATGATGTGGCCACATCATCAGTATTTATATTCGTGTTTCGAAGGTGTGATATCTATATATTTCCATTAGACTGGTGTGAGAACCAAAACTTATATAGTTAGAACACATTGTTGTGATTGGCATCAAAAACATGATTTTTGTATATGTATCAAAATTATGAATTTGAAACTCTAATCCACTAATTGATTGATGTTTGTGTTGTTTGTTTATTTGTTTGACAATTTTGAACCATTTAGCCTAATTGTATCAAATATTGAATTATATTGATAATTGGTCGCATTTGCTTGCATATACATATACTTACATTGAACAGGTCATAGCAAGGAGGCTAGAGCCGAAGAATAAAATTTGTTTGCCCGACAAATAGGTACATGTTTACTACATAATTTACTGTTTTGTTTGGGTGATGATGATTTTGTGAGCCTATTGGCTAGCCGCTTGGCTTTTTCTTTTTCTTTTTGAGATCTGAAGGACCGGGGAAGCTATTTGAAATTCCCCGATGCTCCCGGTGCAGGGGAGGTTATGGCGAAATTTTTCGAAAATTTAGGGTGTTAGCCAAATTTTTGAAATTTTGAAAATTCTCAGAAACTAAAGAGTTGGAGAATAGAAGCCAGACCGAACATAGAGCTGATTAATCAAACCACTTTCGACTTTGTTCCTTTTCGGGGACGAAAAGTTTAAAGTGGGGGAGATTGTAATAACCCGAAAATGCGAGCCAGTTTGAAATTTTTATTTTGGCAATTTTAGCGAATTTTGAACATTCAAAATAGATTATTTTAAATAAAATCGACGAGAAATTTATTTTGAATATAATTCGACGTATATATTATATACGTCGTCGTTAGAATATAAATATTTATATATAATTATAAATAGAATTGAAAATGGCGCGGTAGTTCGATAATTCGATTTCAAACTTCTATTGAATGTACCGGGTGCAAAACAATCCGGATTTTAATGAAACCAAAAACATTAGGATCTAATTGATGATATCTTTCTAACGGATGTAAGAAACTGAGATTTCACTTTAAAAATTGAGAGATATGTCCAGTTGAAAATTCTGAATAGTCGCTATGGAATTCAGGCCCTTAAAAATGGACATTTTGCAAACGACCTCGGATTTCGACGAAACCAGTTTTGTTGGGTCCGTGATGTTAAGTTATTGCTAGATTCCAAATTTCATAATTTTTCGAATCAATATGTGAGCGTGGCAAAGGAAAACGTGTTTGACCAGTTTCAGTTGATTTTAATCGACTGGAAATTGGCCATTTTTCAAACGGTCTCAGAATTCGACGAAACTAGTATTGTTAGGACCGTATCGTCAATACGAAGCTAGAAAATATTTTTCTGGAATTTTTCTAGTTAGTATGTGACCCCGGTAATTTGAAATGTACGTTTAGAATTCAATAAAATGATTTAAATGTAAATTCAACGGAAACTGATTGCAACTATCGAATCAGCTTACGATACATATCCCATTGTGTTCAGAATGGGGGTGAAACGCTATGGACGACAGGCGGTGGGCCTCGTTTAGAGGTCGTATGTGAAAGTCAACTCTTTAGGATAAAATTAATTAATTAATAAATAAAAAATATCCCTCTCTCCTTAACTACCCAGGCCCCCCCCCTAATCCCTACCGTTCATTCAGTTAAATAAAAAAAAAAAAAAAAGAAGAAAAAAAAAATAAAAACCCCCTCGATCCCGCCGCACGCCACCGCCGCCCCCCTACGACTCCGCCTCCTCCCTGGCCAGTCGCCCTTCCCACGACGCCCTTCCCTCTTCCTCCTTCTCCGCTTCCATTTCTCCAGCACCCCATCGACGAAACCCAGACCCTGCCTGAAGCCGCCGACCACCGCTCCCTGCGCCATCGCCCCCCCCCCCCTCCGACGATCCTCTCGCCTAACTCGAGATCCCAGAAACCCCAATCGACAGAGCGACGCCCCCTTTCCTCGATCGACGCGTCGAAGCCCTACTCCCGAAGCCGACTGTTGCACCACCTCCTCCGATCGAAGTAAGTGTTAATTACTAGTCTAAATTTATTTTCAGTTTTAATTAAAATTAGCAAAGGAAAAAGAATGATTTTTCATATGTTTAAGCATTAGGAAAGAAGTCCGAGATTTTTACTTAAGCAAAGGAGCGGTTTTGATTAGTATGAAGAAGCAAATATGATTTTTATATTTTTAAAGTATTAAAAATATGATTTTTATATTTTTAAAGTATTAAAAATATAATCTTTATAGGATAGAGAATATAAAAATATCATCTTTGTATATGTAGCGAAATAAAAATCTGATTTTTATTTTATATACGTTGAGATAAAGTGGTAATTTTTATAATGATGAAATCTATATTTTCGAAAGGCGAAAACTTTATTTTTATAAAGGCGAAATCAATATTTTTGAAATGGAATTTTTATCTATATGACACCAAAGTAAAAATTTGATTTTTAAATATTGAATAGCGAAGTAAAAATTCGATTTTTATATATTGAATCGCATAGTAAAAATTCGATTTTTAAATATATGAAGTGATTATAAAAATATGATTTTTAAATTGAAAGTGAATAAATAAAAATGTGATTTTTATTTTAAAGACATCGAAATATAAAAATGTGTGATTTTTATATATATAGTGACTACGGGCAACGAAGATGACGAAGATGGGATAAAGAAGAAGATTTCTATAAAGGAAGTGTCGTGGTATTGGATAGCTTTATGTGAGAACTTCTCACTCTTAATTCTCTTTTTCTAGATATATATATATATATATACTAGGATGCAGACGGTGCTTATTAGAAGCACCCGACACCCGTCCACATACCATGGGCTTGTTTGTTTGGATGTTTGGTGATTGATTGAGATATTGGTTTGAATGTGGTTTGTGGTGTGAAAAATCGTATCGATAAATTGGTTAGGATTAGACGTGCGCCGTTATAAGGCGAAGGAGTAAGACTAGGTTAGACTCTTACTCCAAATTTTGTGGTTTGCATAACGAAAGTGATTTGATTGATGTGTGAATGGCGTGGGCCTTCACTAGACCGGGGATAAGGCTAGGCCTTGTCCCGTTTCTAGTATCGTGCCGTTATGCCGCCGAAATTTTCTAAAATATGTTAGAAAAATAAAAATATCATTTTTATTGTGTAAATGAAATGAATAGAAATGCAAGTGTTGAAATAGAATATTTTATCGTTAAAAATAATTTTTAACGTGAAAGTGAATAAATAAAATATTTATAAACAAATCGGCCGATTTGTTTATATACACTGATTTGACTGATATGGATTGGGTCGATAAATTTTACACATCGCCCAACTGCACAAATAAAATCTGTGTTTGATTGTTTGAAACCCCACACGGGTGTTGGGATGAAATTTGAAGTTCACTCATCCTGATTGATTGAATATGTCGATCGATTGATTGACAGGCTGTTGTAAGCGTCAGATGTCTATATTTGATGCTTATACAGTGTAGTGCACTTTGGTTGATGATTGATTATTTTTCCATGCTATTATATACATGTGTTGTATGGAATCCATATAATTAACATTATATGGTGATTGATTGGGCCTCATTCCAATTGGGAAAATAAGGAATATTATAAAAGAAAATTCATGTGTTGAATATAAAAATAGTCATGTGTTGACGATGATCATGTGTTGAAACTGTTCATGTGTTGAGTGAAATATTTTATATAATCAAAATTACATCTTTATCACATTTAAAATTAGAACTACTTCCCAGTAGAAGTCTAATTGAAAATCAAACGATAGATACCATAGTTTTATAAAATATTTCACATAATAAAAATAGTGATGTGTTGACAGTACTCATGTGTTGAGATTAGTCGTGTGTTGAAAGAAATATAGGTTCATGTGTTGAATTGAATAGAAGTTTTTGAAATATATAAAGCCGTGTGGATTAGCGATGCGCTATTTTGACGTGAACGATATTTATATCGATTTTATTCGTTTTACAACGAATATTGAAAAGTGATTTCAAAACTAAATATTTTGAAATGAAATTCAATTGAATTAGATTAAAATTCGAATTGAATAGGAAGTGAATTTGAATTTGAATAAAATAGGAATGAATTGAATTGAAAACGATTTCGAAATGAATTGAATTGAAAACGATTTCGAAATGAATTGAATTGAAAACGATTTCGAAATGAATTGAATTGAAAACGATTTCGAAATGAATTGAATTGAAAACGATTTCGAAATGAATTGAATTGAAAACGATTTCGAAATGAATTGAATTGAAAACGAATTCAAATTGAATTGAAAGTGAATTGAAATGAATTCAAGTTGAATTAAAATTTGAATTGAAAAGAAAGTTGAAATGGTTTTTGAAACGAAGTTAAAACGATTTATAAAATTCGTTTTAAAAGGAAATCGACGAAATAAATATATAATATATATATTATATATATAATGGCCTGAATAGAACGCGCCGCGCCGCGGTAGTTCGTGAATTTCGACCATTTATTTCAAACGGACATTGCGGGAGATCCGACCGTCGGATTCTCCTAAAACCGGAACCGTTGGGTTCGTATCGAAAAGAACTTTCCAATGAATATTAGAAATTTGAAATCTAACGGTTGGATTTGGAATTATGTCCAAATCAAATTCGAAAAAGGTCGCTGTAAGTGCAGTTCGATGGCCGTTGTTGGAAATCGACTGTACGGGCCTTGATAAAATTATTAAAAATATCTATAATTTGTGTAAAATTATAATATGTGAATTGGAAAGATCTGGGGTGAAAAATTCCACATTTGAAAAGATAAAAATAGATTTTTATCGAAATGAACTAGTTTTGAACTAGAATTGAAATCAATTTATTTTTAAAATAAATAAATTGAATTTGAAAGTGATTTTGAAAATAATCGATAATTTCCAATACGTGGATTGGACTGGAGTTGAATCGAAATTATCTTCGGGATATTTCGATGTTGGATTTCGTGACTATACAAATATTGTTATGGGGATTTGAAAGATATTTTATATCGTTATTTCCAATACGATATTTGTTGGTTTCAGAATTTGATATTGAATATAAGTCGATATATTTTCTATTCAGAGCCTTGTATTTAATATCAAATGTGATTTGGGTTTGTCGTGAATCGTGTTTTGATGATATTGGTTCTTTAACCCAGTTAAAGGCAGGATATTGATTTTTGAAAAGATTAAAACTAAGTGGAGTTTTAATGAATCTTTAATTAGATTAAAATGTGAATTGATGATTTAAATTATCAAATCTGAAAAGTGATCGAGAGTGGAGTACCACCAATTTTGCTCCAAAGCGATAGTTAAATCTTTAATTAGATTTGAACGTGAAATGGTAATTAATTTTACCGATAACACCGTGGTGTTAGATGTGGAGTATTACCAGTTTTCTCCATGGGATATATAGGTTGGGATTGGGAAATAAAATAAATAATTACTTCGGTGTGGTTCGTTAATCCCGACTAGTTTGAAGTGATATCCAAAGGAGGATTAAAGAATAAATTTAGAAGAATTTATCTTGGATAAAATTAATGGGAACATTTCCCTAAGAATGTGATTTTGTGAATAAAAGAATATTCTGAATTGGAATGAGGCGTTTGCTGTGTTTGTGTAACATTTGTTTATCATATACGTGGGTTATTCAGAAAGGCCGGGTTTATACCCATTCTGAATAACCGATTCGACGAGATGTCGAAGATGAAGACGGTGGTTGAAGACCGGAAGTCTTCACATCGTTTGGGTGATTACTGATGATCTTGATTGGGCTGTACACCCGAGATGAGGGAAACAGTCGGTGATCGTCCAGACGTACTTGGAGATCGATGGATATGCGAGGAAAGTGCCTCCGGTTTCGTTCAGACCCAGAACGGACTTGTAAATGGACTGTGTGTCCGACATTGGATTTTAGTCCGTGTGATTGATCTCTATTAAATATATATCTGTTTGGCGGCGGAGAATTTATTCTCTTGCTTAACGCCCTTCTCTGAGACGTACGAGCTCAGGGGTTATATATTGATGGATATCAAACGCATGGAGTGAATTGCCTGTGTGGCATGCGTAAGTGGCAATTGATCAGGGCTTCTGTTGAAAAGCAAAGTCTTGTGGTTGATGATCAAAGCACGGCCTGTGTGGCATAGCTTTGTGTATAACGTGGATTCGCGAGCCTCACACCTCGGTATGAGTCAAAAACGGGATACGGACCCAAGGAGTGCACGACGTTTCTTTCTAGCTAGGGTGGTGTCAGTGACCTACCAGCCCTGACATTTATATACTTTTCACCTGTGTGGTTGTTGGATACGAGGCGCCTCGGATATAGGTCTGTAAGGACCGGGAAACGTGTGTTCAGGAATAACTAATCCTCAAAAGTAAGAGAGGACCGGCCTTGGAGGTTCCAAAGGATCATAGTGGGGTCCTGAGGCATTTGCTAGAGTGTCTCGAACGCGGAGAGGAGCTTGCCCCTTGCCTCGGCTCATGACGGAAATCCAATTTCCAATACGTGATAGTGCGGTTTTATTTGTAGAACCTAGTATGGCGACATAGTGGTATGGGTCATTCATGCCGCCTATGATTGATATTTATGATTGAAATTGTTTTGACACTATACACCTATAATAGTATCAAATAATGTGTTTTAAACGTATCAAGCATGCTTTGGCTGTTATAAGGTAAAAACCCTATCCTCCGGCTTGCGTTGCATTGTGTGATGGGACCTGGGTCTTATAACAGCTTCATTTTTCTTTATTTAGCATTGCGCTGTTTGTTTTATGCACTGGTATTCTTGGGAGGAAACCCGTTCCGTGTTATACGGCGTGGTCCCTTGATTTACCGAATTTAAAATAAAGAATAATAACTGTTTTAGTTCTCACACCAGTCACATGACTGACCTGGAGTTTATTGTTTTAACCTAAACTCTGGGTGCCCCTATTTTCCGCACGGGCAGCTAGTAGTTTTGGTTTTGCAGATTTATATTCACAGGGTCCTGATATACAGCTGGAACGATGCTCGGAAAGCTCTGTATCCGTGTATCACTTCTAGTTGTGCTTTTGTATTATTTTCCGTTGCTATGTAATTTATTGTAATCTCTGATATTTATCGAATGTAATTTATTCATTTATACTCTGTATATTCTTGTATCTGATGGAATTGTTGTAATAACAATGAAATGTTCTTCCGTCTGCGTTCTATTTTGTCTTGTACTCAATTCTATCCGTGCTTTCCTTAGCGGGGAAGTTCGGGTCGTCTCAGTATGAGTCAAAAACTGGAATAAGACTGCAGGGAGTGCACACGTTTCTTTCTAGCTAAGAAGTGGTGTCAGCGACTTACTAGCCCTGACATTTTTACTTATGTGGATGATGGATTATGAGGTACCTCGGGTTTATAGGTTGTTAGTGGCCATATTAGAGGTTCAAAATGACCAGGAAGTGTGTGTTCAGACATAACTAATCCACTAACATTATTTGTGGACTGGCCCTGAAGATCCAAGGGTTCACTATGGGGAATCCTGAGGCATTTGCTAGAGTGTCTCGAATTGGAGAGGACGATCCCTAGCCTCGACTCATGATGGAAACCCAATTTCCAATACGACACCATCGGTTTTGATTGTATAACTAGCATAGCGACATGATATATGGTACCCATGCCGTCTAGGATTGATACATTATGATTGAAACTGTTTTTGAAACATATGTACACTAGTAATAATATCAAATCCGTTTTATATATCAAGCATTTTTTACCATTATAAGGTAAAACTCTATCCTCCGGTTTGCGTTACATTATGTGATGGGACTTGAGTCTTATAATGTATTCATTTTTCTAAAAAGCATTGCGTTGTTTAATGATTTACTTTATTTTATGCACAGGCAATCCAATGGAGTAAACCCGTTCAACGTAGGTCCTTTGATTGGCCTTATTATTAGATTAGTTAAGTTAGATTTCTCATACCTGTCCCATGACTGACCTGTAGTTTGTTTCACTTGCAAACTCGGGTGCCCATATTTTCCACACGGGCAGTCGAGTAGCTTGTTTTGCAGATATTTATCTCTTGAGCAGGATTCTGGATTGAAGCTTAAAGCTGTGTCCAGAGCATTTATAGTCTTCCGCTGTAATGTATTAAATTTATTGTAATTTATCTTCCGCTGTATTATTATTTATCGATGTACTCTGATATACTGTACTCTGATGTAACATTATTGTAATGTTTATAGAAGTCTTCATTTATTTGTTCTAATGCGCTGTATTCCCAAAGTTAACGTATGCAGAATTTGAATGGTCTTGGTCGATTTTGCGATTGATTAGGTCTGGGCAAAATCCGTATCATTACAGTTGGTATCAGAGCTCTGGTTAGCTCAAATCTTTGGGGTACAACTCGTTAGAACTAAACAAAAGACTCATCAGAGAATTGGATTAGTAATATCCAATAAGAATACTCATTAGAGATAGGAGCAGCAGTATCCTAGAATGAGAAACCGGTTAGAGATAGGGTTAGTAATTCCCTAGAATGAGTTGAGAGTGACAAGTTTATAATTAACGTATTTGTGATTATATCTATAATCCGATTTTGGAAAATATGATTTTTGAATACGTAAAAGTTATATATATTTTAAAAAGTTAATAAACTAATAAAATTATTGAAACCAATAATAGAATGAAAGTTGATTTGGTTAACTAGATAACCTTTAGCTTCATTCCTTTTCGAGGACGAAAAGATTTTAAGTGGGTGAGATTATAGCAACCCGAAATTTTGGGGACAATTTAAAAGTTTTATTCTAGAAATTTTAATGGAATTTGGATATTTGAAATAATTTATTTTAAATAATAACGATGAAAAACTATTTTTTAATCAAAGTTAAAACAAATAAATTTAATTAGAAAAGGAGTTAGAAATAGCACGGTAGTTTGAAAAATTGAATTTGAACTTTGACTGACTATACAGTATTCAAAATAAGTCGGATTTTAGTGAAACCAAAAATATTAGAATCTATTTAAAAATATCATTCCAATGAATCCGAAAAATCGAAATTTCATAGCGGGAATCGAAAGCTATGCCAGTTTAAATTTCAGAATAGTCGCTGTAGAAATTTTTTTTAATATTAAAAATAGCCATTTTTCAAACGACCTCGTTTTCGACGAAACCACTTTTGTTGGAACCGGAATGTCAAATTATTGCTAGAATCCAATTTTCATAATTTTTAGAATTAATATGTGAGTGTGGCAAAAGAAAACGTGTTTTGTCCATTTTAGTCAAATCGGATCGACCAGGAAATGACCATTTTTCAAACGATCTCGGAATTCGATGAAATTAGTTTCGTTAGGACCGTATCATCAAAACATAACTAGAAATAATTTTTCTGTAATTTTTAGAGTTAGTATGTGGCCCCGGCAAATTTAAATGTACGACTAAATTAAATAATTAAATGATTTATATTTTAATTTAAAGAAAAACATATCGTAATAGCCGAACTGGGCTACGAAACATGTTCCATTGTGTCCGGAATGGGGGTTATTAGTAGGGGGCGACACTCGTTGGGTCTCTTTTGGAGTTCGGATGGTTTGACCAGTTATTTCTGAATTAAATAATTAAATAAATTAGAATATACACTAGAAATACGTGTATAAATATCTAACCTAATACGAAACCTAATTCACTTTCTAATCAGCCGCCGCTTCTTTTCATATCAATGGCCATTTCTGTTCCAAATTCAATCCTCAATCATATTCGATCCTTGAAGAATTATCACATAAGCATGAAGCAAAAAGCAAAGAAGCTTCTGAGATCTACAAATCAGTACGGATATGATGGGTTCTCAAGAAGCATGGCGGAGGATATCTGGCCACGAAGTGCCAGCGCTTGGAGCGGTTTTCGAGGAGATAGGCGCGTGCGAGTTCACCTATGATTGGCGCGGTGGTGGAGCACTTCAAGGTGGAGGGCGTGGTCATGTTCGATCTGGTGGCGGCAGCGTCTGGTGGCGGCAAAGGGACGACCTAGGTTCTAAAAAGAACGACCTTATTTCTGGAGTTGGAACGTAGAAGAAAGGTTAAGAGTAGGGATGGCAGTGGGGCGGGTCTAGGGTCCAAACCCACTTGACCCGCCCCTGTTTTGACCCATTTAGACCCGCCCCATAGGGTCTTTGGGGCGGGTAGACCCGTGACCCGCTTTTGAAGGTCCAGGTCTAGGGTCGGGTCTGGGGCACGGCTAACCCGCCCCAACCCGACCCGCATGATTGAAACATCGATAAAACATTTTATAATTATAATGATTACTTGTTAATCTTCTTAAGTATACATAGTTATAAGTTGAATATTATATTCTTTCAATCAACAAACTATAAATTTTTCTTAGTATTAAGTTGCATCAATTATGATCATACAATAACAAATGCATACATTTTGAACTATTATCTTACAACTTGTTTTATTATATTCTCATGTCATTGTGAACACATTATAATTTGTTTATAATTTATCATTTAGTGATAAAAAATATAAGTATATAAATTTGTGTATATTAGAACACAATATCACCGGGTCATGGGGCGGGTCGGGTCTATCCTGACCCGTACGAGTTTCGGGTACGGGGCAAAATTCTAGACCCGTACCAGGTCTACGGGGCGGGTCTGGGGCGAGTTTTAAAAAGTCCGGGTTGGGTCTGGGGCACGAGAAACCCGCCCCATTGCCATTCCTAGTTAAGAGAGATTATTTGATGTGATTAATATAATTAATTATATTTAATTTATTAATTAAAATAGCAATGTAAAAAATTGAATAACTTCGCCATATCAAAATAGAGTGCAGTGAAACGAATTGCGTTAGACTCGAATTGACGAGATCTACGCGATGGAACTGACCAGATCTGAAACGGAGACAGTTGAAAATTCAAACAAAAAGCAATGTGAGAATTCATTATTTTTAATAATTAAAATTTATTAATTTCTGATCGTGTTAGAAATCAAATCTGTTGTTGAATTCCATTTGTTATGTACGTGATTTGATTTAGTTGATAATACTGTTATGTTGATATGTGGATTAGAATTATCATGTTTGTTAAAATAAGATGGTTGAAAATAAATATATCCTATTTGTTATATAATAGTAGAAAATAAACATATCATGGTTGTATAGTTGGAAACAAATATATCCTGTTTGTTTTGTTGAAAACCAATATCTCATGTTTGTTAAGATAAAAAATTTTGAAACCAAAATATCATTTTTGGTTAATTAGAAATTTGTTAACAAATAAAATTACCATTTTAATTTGCTAAGTTAACATAGAAAATTGTATACAAATAAAATATCCTTTTATTTGTCATTAGTTAACATAGAAAATTGTATACAAATAAAATATTCTTTTATTTGTCAGTGGATTACATAGAAAACATGTTTGTAAATAAATATACCACACATGTTAGAAAACATGTTTGTAAATAAATATATCACTCATGTTAGAAAACGTGTTTGTAAATAAATATATCACTCATTTTAGAAAACATGTTTGTAAGTAAATATATCATTTATGTTAGAAAACATAATTTGTACCTAAATTTGTAATTTAGTTAGAATGTGCTTTTGTCATACAAATAAAGACATCATTTTTTGTTAAGAATGTTTTGTTAATATATAAAGACATCATTTTCGGTTAAGAATGTTTTGTTAATATATAAAACATCATTTTTTAGTTAGAAATGTTTTGTTAATATATAAAACATCATTTTTTAGAAAAGTTTTGTTAGTATACAAAGACATCATTTTTAGTTAGAAATGTTATGAAAATAAAACATGTTTAACATTAAAAATTCCATATTTTAATGTAAATTTAGAATGTATGAAAATTGTTCATGTTTTAAGAATGAAAACATGTTTACATTAAGAACCCTGTCTTTAATGTAATGACACATTAACATTTACATTTCTTTTATGAAAGAATAAAAAAGATTACATTTTTCTGCAATGTAATAAAATAGAAAAAAAAGATTACATTTTTCTATACTATAATAAAATAAAGAAAAGATTACATTTTTTACAATGTAATAAAATAAAGAAAAGATTACATTTTTCTATACTGTAATAAAATAAAGAAAAGATTACATTTTTCTATAATGTAATAAAAGATTACAAAAGATTACATTTTTTCTAGAATGCAATCAAAGAAAGAAAAGATTACACTTTTCTATAATGTAATAAAAGAATGAAAGTAAAATGTTACATTTTTAAATGTAATAAAAGAATGAAAACATGATCATATAAAAAAGTTAACATTTTTATATAATGTTATTAAGATAGAAAGTATTCATGTTTAGGATTAAAACATGATTATATAAAAAGTTAACATATTTTAGGTAATGTTATAAAAATAGAAAAGATTCATGTTTTAGGATTAAAAACATGATTTCATAAAAAAAGGATGACATTCTGTGTAATGTTATAAAATATAGGGAAGGTTCATGGTTAGGAATTTAAAATAGGTTTACAACAAAAATTAACTTTTTAATGTAACATTTGAAATCCAGGAAAAACATACATTTTTTTTGTCATTTTAAAACAAATGAATAACATTCATTTTATCATTAAATTAGAAGTAGAAAAAAATATTCATTTTTGTCTAATTTAAAAGGATGAAACTAAACATTCATTTTATCATTAAATTAGAAGTAGACAAAATATTCATTTTTGTCTAATTTAAAAGGATGAAACTAAACATTCATTTTTATCATTTAATTAGAAGTAGACAAAAATATTCATTTTTTTCTAATTTAAAAGAATGGAAACAAAGCATTCATTTTTGTCATTTATATAAAATGAGACCAAAACATTCATTTTTATCATTTAAGAAGATGAGACAAAAATATTCATTTTTTTCATTTAAAAAGGATTTAACCAAAATATACATTTTGGTCATTAAGAAGAAAGATTACATTTTTGTCATTTAAAAAGGATTTAACCAAAATATACATTTTGGTTATTAAGAAGAAAGATTACATTTTTGTCATTAAAAAAGGATTTAACCAAAATATACATTTTGGTCATTAAGAAGAAAGATTTCATTTTTGATCATTAAAAAGGATTTAACCAAAATATACGTTTTGGTCATTAAGAAGAAAGATTTCATTTTTGATCATTAAAAAGGATTTAACCAAAATATACATTTTGGTCATTAAGAAGAAAGATTACATTTTTGATCATTAAAAAGGATTAAAGAAAAGATGAAACATTTTTGTTCATTTAAAAATGATTAAACAAAAAGATACATTTTGTTCATTAACAAGAAGGAGACATTTTTGTCCATTAAAAAGAAAGTATACATTTTGTTCATTAACAAGAAAGAAACATTTTTGGTTCATTAAAAGAGAGAGACTGTGACAAAAAGGAATTTCGGTCGATCCGAATCAGTCGCTAAACCGGTCTAGACCATTCGAAACGCCTGATTGTTTTGAGAACACGAAAAACAAAACGCAGACGGAAGAACATTTCATTGTATATTACAACAATGCATCAGATTACGTGAATATACAGAGTATAAATGAATATACATTACACAGAAATATCAGAGATTACAATACATTACATAGCAGCAGAAAATAATACAATACACAACTAGAAGAGATATACGGATACAAAGCTTTCCGGATATCATTCCAGCTGTAAACCAGGATCCTGTGAATATAAATATGCAAAACCAAAACTACTAGCTGCCCGTGTCAAAATAAGGGCACCCAGAGTTTAGGTCAAAACAATAAACTCCAGGTCAGTCATGGGACAGGTGTGAGAACTAAAACAGTTTTTAATCTTTATTTTTAAAGTTTGGTAATTCAAGGACCACGCCGTATAGCACGGAACGGGTTTCCTCCCAAGAATACCAGTGCATAAAACAACAGCGCAATGCTAAATAAATAAAGAAAAATGAAGCTATTATAAGACCCAGGTCCTATGTAACGACCCGCAAATCCGTGCTATCTGAATTGACTAATAACACCACACGTCCAACTCAAATAACACAGAAATACGACTCATTATTAGAAAGAAGTTGGAGGATGAGAAATAGAAAGAAAGAAATATTAGAATAGGAGAAAAACGAAGATCACAACTCACAGCGGAACGAACAAAATATATTATATAACATAAGCTTTGAAATACAATCTGTTTTGTACATAAATACATACCATCATCAGAGTACACATAACATTTGATTCAGCGGAAGTAACTCTAAATAACTAACATTGAAGCCTCCAGCTTCAAGCTCCTCCAAGTGTATCTGTAAAAGCCTGAAACACTTGACTGCCCGTACAAATTTGGGCACCCAAGAGTTTAGGGAAAACAAAACAAAATAAACTCTGGGTCAGTCATGGGACTGGTGTGAGTAAACTCCAACCACTGGTTTAACTTCAAAATCCTTTTCGAAAGAAAAGATAATAGTAAGACCAGCCCACACATAAACACGGACGGTTTTTACCTTACTATAACCCAAAACACTTTGATACGAAAATCTAGTGATATTATGATAATGTCTACATCAAGTAAATAACCAAATAGCAGAACGCTTGCATCTCACGCTCCACATATATAGTATAAAATCAAAAACCGCATGGCGCTTATTGGAGATTGGATTTCCAACATGACAAGGTATGGGACCACCTTCCGATGATGTATCTCTAGAGGCGAATACACCTGGGTTCAACAAGAACGTCTTGCAACCCGGCCCACACATGACCGACCACTCATTTCGCTTGAGTGTATCGAATGTATATCACCAACGGTTGGACTCAAACCACCGTTTCCCGAATGGGCAGAATCGATAGATTTAGAAACAAAAGGAATTTCTCTAGATAGGTGATTATACACCCTAATGGGTGCGACCCACATAGCCATGCTGCCTGCCCGATTTTTGTCCTTTCCCGGTTGTTGAGGCCTGAGGCTACGCATACTTACCATTCCTTGATACCACAATCACTTTGAATGCCACATTGTCAGATCCGTTAATCACTAGTTGAGTTTGCACAATTATTCTGGATATTATGCTAAGGGATAAATCCGTTGCAACCATATACATTCATACAGACCAACCCATTTGATCATTGGAAATACTCTGTCAGACATTCGTCCATATACGTTCGTTCTGGGATTGAACGAAACCGAAGGCACTATTTCTATAAATAGAAAAGCCCTTGCACTTTACTCCGTCTTCAATATATTCAACATACTTGGTTCGCAACGCTTATGCCGATACGGAGTGGTTCTTAGGATAATAATCCAACCGGTCTCTCCATATTGACAACGATGGTCAAAAACTTCGATAGTCTGTGATTTAACTATCGAATAAAAACAAGTGTTCATCCAAACATATCAAACAAATCACTGGGCTCTTTAATTAATATTTCATTAATTAAATATCTTCTCTATTTTCTCTATTAATATTTGTTAACCAAATATTTCAATAATCATCTCGCCTCTTATGTCATTTGGAAAACGTTTCCAAATATCAACTTCTTTTATTTTCTATATATTAGAAAAATCCCTATTTGCAATTGGAAACAATTCCAATCACTTATCTCTATCCCTTTTTGATTACAACATTCGATTTTTATATTCACTTTCCTATCGAATTTAATACGTCGATATAACGATTTCAGATTATCAAAAACTCTTAAAAATATTCTAACTCCTTAAATTTCCGGAAAATTTCGCCATAACCTCCCCTGTATCGGGAGCATCGGGAAATTTCAAATAGCTTCCCGGTATCTTCCTCAATCAAAAAGAAAAAGGAAAAGCCAAGCGGCTTGCCGATACGGCTCATAAAACCCATATATGAATTTAAACATGTACCTTTTTGTCGGGCATTACATTTATAAACTTCATATACCTCATCCCATACCTGTCTAAACCTGTTCACCTGTTTCCATTCAATTCAACTCAATCCATTCGTTTTATTCAATTTTGAATCTTTTGAATTCAGTTTCGCTCAATTATTCTTTAATTAGCCTTTTTGCCTATTTCACTTCTTTGTTGAACATAACACGTTCAAAGAAAACGTTTAACTCGCTCACGACCAAATTGAATTTCAATTTCAATTCTAGTTTCCTTTTTGATTTCGAATATAAATTTTCAAATCGAATTTACTTATTCAAACCCAATATCTCATTCGAAATCTCATTAACTAATTTCTATTCAATTTAGTTAATTCTATTCAATAAATCAAAAATCTGATTTCTGTTTCAAAAATCATATTCATTTTTCACAACTTGAATTCACATATATTTTACAACTCAACTCTGAAATTTTTCTAAATAGAACTTCGGATTTTTCCGCTTAAAAATCCTTTTGTAACATTAATTAAACCATTATGGTTTTAAACGATTCTGGCGCTGCTTTTCTGAAAATTTGATTTTGACATATCTCCAAATCTATACGACGAAATCCAGATTTTTCTTCTTCATTAGAAAACTATTATCAAACCGGTCCTGACGTTTCTTGTTTCAAAGAATTCCGACTTCAATCGAGTTCTATATAATCAATTGAAGTTCGAATCGCTATTTTACGAACTGCAGCGCTGCGGCGAGTTCGTTTAATTATATTTATATATATAATAACTTCAAACTTCGTTTCAAATGAATTCAACTCCATTTTTATATATATATATTCATGTATATTTCAAATTCCATTTGAATCTTTACATTTCAAATTCCATAGTTTTAAATCCTGTATTCAAATCCCATTTGCAAATCCTTTATTCGAATTCCATTTCAAATTCTTTATTCGAATTCCCATTTCAAATTCCTTATTCGAATTCCCATTTCAAATCCAACTCCTTTTTGAATCTCTATATTTGAAATTCATACTTGAATTTAAATATCCAAACTCCATTTAAATTTCTATTTGAAATTCTAAATGTTTCAAATTTCCATTTGAACTTCTATATTCCGATTTCTATATTTGAATTCTATTGAAATTCAATATTCAAACTCCTTTTTAAATTCTATATTCAAAATTCCATAGTTAAAACCCATTTGAATTTCATATTCAAATCCCATAGATCAAATCCTATTTGAATTCAATTTGAATCTCTTATATTCAAATTTCATTTTCCATTTCCATTTGAATTCTAATATTCAAATTCATTTCCAGCCCCATTTGAATTCTAATATTCAAATTCATTTTCAACACCATTTGAATTTCTTCACTCAAATCCATTTGAATTCTCTTGAATTCAAATTCCATTTCAAAATCCTTTGGATTTTCTATTTTGAAATCCTATTTGAAATTCTATTTTCCAATTCTACTTTGAAATTCTATTTTCAAAGTTTATTTCAAATTCTATTTTGAAATCTCATATTCAATTTTTTATTCGAATTTCTTTATTCAAATTCCATGTTCAAATTCAATACTCGAATTTCTATTTCAAATCTCAATTCAAATTTCATATTTGAATTCCATTCAAATCTCTATTCAAATTTCACATTTGAATTCTTCTTTGAAATACTATATTTCAAATTCTATTCAATTTTTCTTTAAAATTCTATATTTCAAATTTTATTTGAAATCCTACATTAAAATCTCTATTTGAATTCCTTTATTCGAATTCCTTTGAATTCAAATTTTATTTTAATTTCTTGAATTCAAATTCTATTTTTCCATTCTAATTTCGTCTATTCAAATTCTATTTGAACTTCTATTTGAATTTCAAATATTCAATTCCCTTTTAAAATTCAAATATTTAAACTCCTTTTAAAATTCAAATGTTATACTCAAATTTCATTTGAGTTACATATTTAAAAATTTCATTTTCACATCCTATTTTGAAATTTCATTTCAAATCCCAATTCCATGCTTGTATTTCTATTTCTGAATTATCAAATGATAATTCTTTTCACTTCATTTACAACTTCGTTATAAAAGAATTATTTATAAACTTCGTTTATAAAGAAACTACTTGTTTTATTTTTCGAAACAAGTTTATATTTTATTTCATTGAAAATTCAAATTTCTATTTAAAAATAGAATTTTTTTCCTTTTAAAATCTCAAATATCCCTTCACGATATTTATATAAATTTACACTTCGGCCCAGTGATAGTTTAAACAACCAAATCAATCAATTTCCAATCATTTGATTTTAACACATCATATATGAATATATATGAAATCAAACAGAACAAACAAACAAATAGATAATATATTTTTGAGGAATCCAGTTGGATTCCTCCAACCTGTTTTCCTGCATCCACAGATGTTAGCACATAAATAATACCCATTCTGCTTTGTGGCAGAATATCGCGGTATAGAAGGTCATCCACTAATCATAGCGTGGGGCGTATAGGGTAATCATCCGCTATGAAACTGCGGGCATCCGCTAATGAGACTGCGGGAATCCAACCAATCAATCAACCCAATATATATATAATAGCCTAAATAACTAATATATATAAAACAAGCAGAAAGCATTCACACAAGCAACAAACAATTATTTATGATGAAATAAGAATAATTCTAAAGGTGAGTGAGATTTACTCACCTGGTTTCTATTTGTAGAATATCCAATGCAGCCAATTTTATAGATTTCACAATGTTTTCTCCAATCGTCTGTTTTTCAATCTAAAATAACATAAATAAAATCTCAGTTTTTAATTAGACAAATTAAATCTAATTAATTGTCACTTGTAAATAAAATTCTAAATTTAAACATTAATCTTACTAAACCATTAGTCTACAAATTTTATTCCTTATAACTAATTTCCTTTAGATGAACTAATTAGACAAAATAATTTACTTCAATCAATTTCAATAATTTCCTTGCATTTAATTTTTTTTTTCTATTTCACACTAATAAAATAACTAAGTGAATTACCTAATTTGAAATAAGTTTCAAACCCTAAAAGAAATCTAATTTAGCTTATAATTTTATTTACAAAATTTCTATTTGAATTATCATGCAAATTTACTAAAAAAAATATAAATAATTTAGGTTTACCTTAATCGAAAATCTCCCAGCAAAAATCTTCCTCCTCACCACAGTCTACGGCAATGGAAACCGCCCTCCCCACTCACCTCACGTTCAATTTGACACCAAGTCGGCAGGTTTTCAACCTCCATCTGAACACCGCTACACCTCCTAGCGACCCCTACCGTAAATCGCACACCTTCAACAGTCCATATCAGTTCGCACTGCATTTACATCCCATTTTTAGTCACACAACAATCTCCCCTAAATCAACTGTCGTACTACTCCAATCGCTACCACCCCTTCATCAAATAGCGTCACTCCTCTTACCATCGTACCACTCGGAAATGCCCCCAAATCGCCTCTTCAAACTTTGAATCAACCGATGACAACATCGACAATCTATCCAACCCAAAATCGTGAGCTTCTTCCGGTTGATGTCGAGCTACAAGGGAACGCGGCGGTTTCGATTGCGATGCCCTAATGTCGCTCGAAGTCGAGATGACTAATTACCATCGTACACCGAGGCAAAGACCTAGAATCGAAGTTGTGAAATGATGGTTTGGGATTTTGCTTGAATTCTGAATTTAATTTGGACCGACCATTTTTGAGTTCTTCGTTGGTTACTGAGTGGAGAATGGAGGCGCTGGGCTCAATTTATAGATGCGAGTGAGGGAACCGTTTGTACGCTGCCATTAAACTCTGTGTTTCCTTGCTATCAAAGTGGAAGACACGATCTTGTGCTCGAGGGAAATAGGACTGCTAAATGAAGGATAGAGGTCGGCTTTGGTACAGATCTTAGGACGGCTGATAAAACACTAAGAATATTATAATTTGAATTTTAAATTAAAATATCTCGTGGTCATTAACCCGTAAATTTGAACCGTTATTTTAACGTATCCACTGACTTTTTAACACTGTAATATTATTATGAACTGAACTGAATAAAAATCTAAAATTTAATCTGAAAAATAACCATATTATATCGATAATTCAATATAAAATATCATTATATTATCAACTAAATATTTAAAACAGTATTAAATATTTAAAATAAATTATTCAAAAATCTGGGTCGTTACATTCTTCCCCCCTTAAAATAATTTCGTCCTCGAAATTGCTAAGGTAGGAAAAGTGATACAAATCCATTACTTTTCAAAACTTCTTTATATTGAAACTCAACTCCTCATATTTCGACAACTTAATTCCAACCAAAACTTTTGGTCTTCACACATTTGATTCGAATGATCTACGATCAATCCATTTATATCCAATCTATATTCCAATAAACCTATTCAAATTGATTCTAATCAATTCATTCACTTCGACCCACTTAACTTGTTTAAGTTAAATTTAAATTCCAGAATTCAAATCCCTGGGTTTTTCTTTTCAAATTCTCTTGAAATACATAAATGTATACTTATATTTATTTTCATTTCAATTCAAAACATTTGAATATTCAAACCAATTTGTTTTCTTTCCAACAAATTTCCATCAAAACTTTCTAAGGTAGCAACCTATCACTTAGAAACTCGGAAATGAACACTGATGATGTTGCAATCATCATCAGAATTATTTCCCAGCCACTGAAGTGAGTTCAGTGCTTTATCAATTCAAAATCCATTAAAAATGATTTTCTTTCAAATCCTTCTAAAACAAAGCTATATTACTTTAATATACTTTGAAAAATATTTTCAACTTCCCGAGACTTTGAATTCTTAATTTTGGTTTGAATTTAATTCTAATTCATCTCATTGGTATATTTAATCTCCATACAAATTCTACTCTGGTTATAAATAACCATTCCAATTTTATAATCTCGTTTGATTATAATCCTAACCATCAACACATCCATGTAATAATTTCAGAAAATTATTCCTTCTATATCAAAATAGAAATTTGGGTAAATGATTTCATTTACCCATTTTAAAACAATATTATGTCGATTCTTCTGTCCAAGTGTTTACAAACTCCTATCGACGTCGTGGCGTCCCACGATTCGACCAGAATTCATAAACTACTCAACAGACAAGCCAACACAATATAAAACAATTTTATATCAATTTACAAATACGCTCTCTCGTATATACACTCAACTCATTCTAGGGTACTACTGACCCTATCTCTAATGAGCACATGCCACACAAGCCTAGGTGTTCGCTCAACCTAAGCTCTGATACCACTGTAACGACCCGCAAATCCGTGCTATCTGAATTGACTAATAACACCACACGTCCAACTCAAATAACACAGAAATACGACTCATTATTAGAAAGAAGTTGGAGGATGAGAAATAGAAAGAAAGAAATATTAGAATAGGAGAAAAACGAAGATCACAACTCACAGCGGAACGAACAAAATATATTATATAACATAAACTTTGAAATACAATCTGTTTTGTACATAAATACATACCATCATCAGAGTACACATAACATTTGATTCAGCGGAAGTAACTCTAAATAACTAACATTGAAGCCTCCAGCTTCAAGCTCCTCCAAGTGTATCTGTAAAAGCCTGAAACACTTGACTGCCCGTACAAATTTGGGCACCCAAGAGTTTAGGGAAAACAAAACAAAATAAACTCTGGGTCAGTCATGGGACTTGTGTGAGTAAACTCCAACCACTGGTTTAACTTCAAAATCCTTTTCGAAAGAAAAGATAATAGTAAGACCAGCCCACACATAAACACGGACGGTTTTTACCTTACTATAACCCAAAACACTTTGATACGAAAATCTAGTGATATTATGATAATGTCTACATCAAGTAAATAACCAAATAGCAGAACGCTTGCATCTCACGCTCCACATATATAGTATAAAATCAAAAACCGCATGGCGCTTATTGGAGATTGGATTTCCAACATGACAAGGTATGGGACCACCTTCCGATGATGTATCTCTAGAGGCGAATACACCTGGGTTCAACAAGAACGTCTTGCAACCCGGCCCACACATGACCGACCACTCATTTCGCTTGAGTGTATCGAATGTATATCACCAACGGTTGGACTCAAACCACCGTTTCCCGAATGGGCAGAATCGATAGATTTAGAAACAAAAGGAATTTCTCTAGATAGGTGATTATACACCCTAATGGGTGCGACCCACATAGCCATGCTGCCTGCCCGATTTTTGTCCTTTCCCGGTTGTTGAGGCCTGAGGCTACGCATACTTACCATTCCTTGATACCACAATCACTTTGAATGCCACATTGTCAGATCCGTTAATCACTAGTTGAGTTTGCACAATTATTCTGGATATTATGCTAAGGGATAAATCCGTTGCAACCATATACATTCATACAGACCAACCCATTTGATCATTGGAAATACTCTGTCAGACATTCGTCCATATACGTTCGTTCTGGGATTGAACGAAACCGAAGGCACTATTTCTATAAATAGAAAAGCCCTTGCACTTTACTCCGTCTTCAATATATTCAACATACTTGGTTCGCAACGCTTATGCCGATACGGAGTGGTTCTTAGGATAATAATCCAACCGGTCTCTCCATATTGACAACGATGGTCAAAAACTTCGATAGTCTGTGATTTAACTATCGAATAAAAACAAGTGTTCATCCAAACATATCAAACAAATCACTGGGCTCTTTAATTAATATTTCATTAATTAAATATCTTCTCTATTTTCTCTATTAATATTTGTTAACCAAATATTTCAATAATCATCTCGCCTCTTATGTCATTTGGAAAACGTTTCCAAATATCAACTTCTTTTATTTTCTATATATTAGAAAAATCCCTATTTGCAATTGGAAACAATTCCAATCACTTATCTCTATCCCTTTTTGATTACAACATTCGATTTTTATATTCACTTTCCTATCGAATTTAATACGTCGATATAACGGTTTCAGATTATCAAAAACTCTTAAAAATATTCTAACTCCTTAAATTTCCGGAAAATTTCGCCATAACCTCCCCTGTATCGGGAGCATCGGGAAATTTCAAATAGCTTCCCGGTATCTTCCTCAATCAAAAAGAAAAAGGAAAAGCCAAGCGGCTTGCCGATACGGCTCATAAAACCCATATATGAATTTAAACATGTACTTTTTGTCGGGCATTACATTTATAAACTTCATATACCTCATCCCATACCTGTCTAAACCTGTTCACCTGTTTCCATTCAATTCAACTCAATCCATTCGTTTTATTCAATTTTGAATCTTTTGAATTCAGTTTCGCTCAATTATTCTTTAATTAGCCTTTTTGCCTATTTCACTTCTTTGTTGAACATAACACGTTCAAAGAAAACGTTTAACTCGCTCACGACCAAATTGAATTTCAATTTCAATTCTAGTTTCCTTTTTGATTTCGAATATAAATTTTCAAATCGAATTTACTTATTCAAACCCAATATCTCATTCGAAATCTCATTAACTAATTTCTATTCAATTTAGTTAATTCTATTCAATAAATCAAAAATCTGATTTCTGTTTCAAAAATCATATTCATTTTTCACAACTTGAATTCACATATATTTTACAACTCAACTCTGAAATTTTTCTAAATAGAACTTCGGATTTTTCCGCTTAAAAATCCTTTTGTAACATTAATTAAACCATTATGGTTTTAAACGATTCTGGCGCTGCTTTTCTGAAAATTTGATTTTGACATATCTCCAAATCTATACGACGAAATCCAGATTTTTCTTCTTCATTAGAAAACTATTATCAAACCGGTCCTGACGTTTCTTGTTTCAAAGAATTCCGACTTCAATCGAGTTCTATATAATCAATTGAAGTTCGAATCGCTATTTTACGAACTGCAGCGCTGCGGCGAGTTCGTTTAATTATATTTATATATATAATAACTTCAAACTTCGTTTCAAATGAATTCAACTCCATTTTTATATATATATATTCATGTATATTTCAAATTCCATTTGAATCTTTACATTTCAAATTCCATAGTTTTAAATCCTGTATTCAAATCCCATTTGCAAATCCTTTATTCGAATTCCATTTCAAATTCTTTATTCGAATTCCCATTTCAAATTCCTTATTCGAATTCCCATTTCAAATCCAACTCCTTTTTGAATCTCTATATTTGAAATTCATACTTGAATTTAAATATCCAAACTCCATTTAAATTTCTATTTGAAATTCTAAATGTTTCAAATTTCCATTTGAACTTCTATATTCCGATTTCTATATTTGAATTCTATTGAAATTCAATATTCAAACTCCTTTTTAAATTCTATATTCAAAATTCCATAGTTAAAACCCATTTGAATTTCATATTCAAATCCCATAGATCAAATCCTATTTGAATTCAATTTGAATCTCTTATATTCAAATTTCATTTTCCATTTCCATTTGAATTCTAATATTCAAATTCATTTCCAGCCCCATTTGAATTCTAATATTCAAATTCATTTTCAACACCATTTGAATTTCTTCACTCAAATCCATTTGAATTCTCTTGAATTCAAATTCCATTTCAAAATCCTTTGGATTTTCTATTTTGAAATCCTATTTGAAATTCTATTTTCCAATTCTACTTTGAAATTCTATTTTCAAAGTTTATTTCAAATTCTATTTTGAAATCTCATATTCAATTTTTTATTCGAATTTCTTTATTCAAATTCCATGTTCAAATTCAATACTCGAATTTCTATTTCAAATCTCAATTCAAATTTCATATTTGAATTCCATTCAAATCTCTATTCAAATTTCACATTTGAATTCTTCTTTGAAATACTATATTTCAAATTCTATTCAATTTTTCTTTAAAATTCTATATTTCAAATTTTATTTGAAATCCTACATTAAAATCTCTATTTGAATTCCTTTATTCGAATTCCTTTGAATTCAAATTTTATTTTAATTTCTTGAATTCAAATTCTATTTTTCCATTCTAATTTCGTCTATTCAAATTCTATTTGAACTTCTATTTGAATTTCAAATATTCAATTCCCTTTTAAAATTCAAATATTTAAACTCCTTTTAAAATTCAAATGTTATACTCAAATTTCATTTGAGTTACATATTTAAAAATTTCATTTTCACATCCTATTTTGAAATTTCATTTCAAATCCCAATTCCATGCTTGTATTTCTATTTCTGAATTATCAAATGATAATTCTTTTCACTTCATTTACAACTTCGTTATAAAAGAATTATTTATAAACTTCGTTTATAAAGAAACTACTTGTTTTATTTTTCGAAACAAGTTTATATTTTATTTCATTGAAAATTCAAATTTCTATTTAAAAATAGAATTTTTTTCCTTTTAAAATCTCAAATATCCCTTCACGATATTTATATAAATTTACACTTCGGCCCAGTGATAGTTTAAACAACCAAATCAATCAATTTCCAATCATTTGATTTTAACACATCATATATGAATATATATGAAATCAAACAGAACAAACAAACAAATAGATAATATATTTTTGAGGAATCCAGTTGGATTCCTCCAACCTGTTTTCCTGCATCCACAGATGTTAGCACATAAATAATACCCATTCTGCTTCGTGGCAGAATATCGCGGTATAGAAGGTCATCCACTAATCATAGCGTGGGGCGTATAGGGTAATCATCCGCTATGAAACTGCGGGCATCCGCTAATGAGACTGCGGGAATCCAACCAATCAATCAACCCAATATATATATAATAGCCTAAATAACTAATATATATAAAACAAGCAGAAAGCATTCACACAAGCAACAAACAATTATTTATGATGAAATAAGAATAATTCTAAAGGTGAGTGAGATTTACTCACCTGGTTTCTATTTGTAGAATATCCAATGCAGCCAATTTTATAGATTTCACAATGTTTTCTCCAATCGTCTGTTTTTCAATCTAAAATAACATAAATAAAATCTCAGTTTTTAATTAGACAAATTAAATCTAATTAATTGTCACTTGTAAATAAAATTCTAAATTTAAACATTAATCTTACTAAACCATTAGTCTACAAATTTTATTCCTTATAACTAATTTCCTTTAGATGAACTAATTAGACAAAATAATTTACTTCAATCAATTTCAATAATTTCCTTGCATTTAATTTTTTTTTTCTATTTCACACTAATAAAATAACTAAGTGAATTACCTAATTTGAAATAAGTTTCAAACCCTAAAAGAAATCTAATTTAGCTTATAATTTTATTTACAAAATTTCTATTTGAATTATCATGCAAATTTACTAAAAAAAATATAAATAATTTAGGTTTACCTTAATCGAAAATCTCCCAGCAAAAATCTTCCTCCTCACCACAGTCTACGGCAATGGAAACCGCCCTCCCCACTCACCTCACGTTCAATTTGACACCAAGTCGGCAGGTTTTCAACCTCCATCTGAACACCGCTACACCTCCTAGCGACCCCTACCGTAAATCGCACACCTTCAACAGTCCATATCAGTTCGCACTGCATTTACATCCCATTTTTAGTCACACAACAATCTCCCCTAAATCAACTGTCGTACTACTCCAATCGCTACCACCCCTTCATCAAATAGCGTCACTCCTCTTACCATCGTACCACTCGGAAATGCCCCCAAATCGCCTCTTCAAACTTTGAATCAACCGATGACAACATCGACAATCTATCCAACCCAAAATCGTGAGCTTCTTCCGGTTGATGTCGAGCTACAAGGGAACGCGGCGGTTTCGATTGCGATGCCCTAATGTCGCTCGAAGTCGAGATGACTAATTACCATCGTACACCGAGGCAAAGACCTAGAATCGAAGTTGTGAAATGATGGTTTGGGATTTTGCTTGAATTCTGAATTTAATTTGGACCGACCATTTTTGAGTTCTTCGTTGGTTACTGAGTGGAGAATGGAGGCGCTGGGCTCAATTTATAGATGCGAGTGAGGGAACCGTTTGTACGCTGCCATTAAACTCTGTGTTTCCTTGCTATCAAAGTGGAAGACACGATCTTGTGCTCGAGGGAAATAGGACTGCTAAATGAAGGATAGAGGTCGGCTTTGGTACAGATCTTAGGACGGCTGATAAAACACTAAGAATATTATAATTTGAATTTTAAATTAAAATATCTCGTGGTCATTAACCCGTAAATTTGAACCGTTATTTTAACGTATCCACTGACTTTTTAACACTGTAATATTATTATGAACTGAACTGAATAAAAATCTAAAATTTAATCTGAAAAATAACCATATTATATCGATAATTCAATATAAAATATCATTATATTATCAACTAAATATTTAAAACAGTATTAAATATTTAAAATAAATTATTCAAAAATCTGGGTCGTTACATCCTATCACACAATGCAACGCAAGCCGGGGGATAGGGTTTTCCCTTATAAGAGCCAAAGAATGCTTGATACGTTCAAAACAAATCATTTGATACTATTATAAGTGCATAGTGTATAAAACAACTTCAAATCATAAGTATCAATCATAGATGGCATGGGTACCATATATCATGTCGCCATACTAGGCTCTACAATCAAAACCGCAAATGTCACGTATTTGGAAGTTGGGTTTCCGTCTGTGAACCGAGGCCAGGGATCGTCCTCTAACGATTCGAGACGCTCTAGCCCGTGTCTCAGGAACAGAATGCATCATCCCTTGGAGCGACAGGGCCGGTCCACCGATGTGGATTAAATTTCCTGAACACTATGTTTCCCCGCCCTTTGGGGCGTAAATGAGCCAACGAATGACTCCATCGGACCCGGATCGTCCGATCAAACCGAGGCGCCTCGCAACAGCAACAACCACACAGGTGAAAAGTATATAAATGTCAGGGCTGGTAGGTCACTGACACCACCCTAGCTAGAAAGAAACGCATGCCCTCCCTGAGGTCCTCTCCTGTTTCTGGTTCACAACCGGGGTGTGAGGCTCGCGAATCAACGCTACACAATGCTATGCCACACAGGCCTTGTTTTGATCATCATCCACAAGACTTTGCTTTTCAACAGAAGCCTTGATCAATTGCCACTTAGGCATGCCACACAGGCAATTCACTCCATGCGATTGATATCCATCAATATATAACCCCTGAGCTCGTACGTCTCAGAGAAGGGCGTTAAGCAAGAGAATAAATTCTCCGCCGCCAAACAGATATATATTTAATAGAAATCAATTACACAGACTAAAATCCAATGTCAGACACACAGTCCATTTACAAGTCCATTCTGGGTCTGAATGAAACCGGAGGCACCTAGTACCCCGCATATCCATCGATCTCCATGTACGTCTGGACGATCACCATCTGTTTCCATCTTCTTGGGTGTACATTCCAATCAAGATCATCAGTAATCACCCAAACTACGTGAAGACCTCCGGTCTTCGACCATCGTCTTCACCTTCGACTTATTGTCGTATCAGTTATTCAGAATGGGATAAACCCGGTCTTCCCGAATAACTCGCGTATATTTTGAATAAGTGTTACACAAACACAACATACGCCTCATTCCAATTCATCAGTCACTAATCGTAAATTAATCAAGAGAATAATTCCCCAAAAATTAACCCCGAAGGCCGAAACCAACATCAGATCAATATCCAGGAAACCATTCTGCTTAGCTAACCGATAGTTAGTTTCTAAATTTCACATTCATAGGGAAAGGTTCCCATTAATTTTATCAATGATAAATTCTTTATATTTATTCTTTAATCTATCCTTTTGAATTTCGATTCAACTAGTCGGGATTAACGAAACTTACCGAAGTAATCATTTGTTTTAATTTCCCAATCCCAACCTATTCATCCCATGAATTAAAACTGGTAATACTTCATATCTAACACCACAATGTTATCGGTAAATTCAATTACCATTTCACGTTCAAATCTAATTAAAGATTTAACTATCGCCTGGAGTAAAACTGGTGATACTCCATTCTCGATCTTTTCAATCTAATTAAAGATTCATTAAAACTCCACTTAGTTTTAATCGTTAACTGGGTTAAAGAATCAGTGTCATTTAAAACATGGTTCACGATAAACCCAAAATCACATTCCATTAATTATCGAGTAAAAGAACGAGTGTTATTTAAAACACTGTCCACGATAAACCCAAAAATCAATATCAATTCAATTCCAATAAAATATTATTTAATTGGTACACTTCATTAAATCTAAATAAAAAGATTTAATCTTTTCTCAACTGGGTTCAAGAATAGTGTTAGTCAAGACACCATTCACGACAAACCCAAATAACATTTGATATTAAATACAAGGCTCTGAATAGAAAATATCCCGGATTATATTCAATATCAAATTCTACGACCAACAAATATCGTATTGGAAATAACGATATATATATATATATATATATATATCTTTCAAATTTCCATAACAACATCTGTATAATCACGAAATCCAACATCGAAATATTCCGAAGACAATTTCGATTCAAATCCATTTCAATGCAATCATTGGAAATTCTGGTTATTTTCAAAACCATTTCAAATTCAATTTATTTATTAAAAAAAAATAGAATTATAATTCTAGTTCAAAATTAGTTCATTTCGATAAAAATCTATTTTTATCTTTTCAAATATGGAGTTATTCATTCCAATTCTTTCTAAATCATTTCTTATGATTTTACACAAATTATTACTATTTTTAATAATTTTATCAAGGCCCGTACATTCGATTTCCATCAACGGCCATCGAACTGCACTTACAACGACCTTTTCCAAATTTGATTTGAACATAATTCCAAATCCGACCGTTAGATTTCAAATTTCTAATATTCGTCAGAAAGCTCTTTTCGATACGAACCCAACGGTTCCGAATTTAGGAGAATCCGACGGTCGGATCTCCCGCAATGTCCATTCGAAGTTAAAGGTCGAAATTCGCGAACTGCCGCGGCGCGGCGCGTTCTATTCAGGCCATTATATATATATATATATATATATTATATATTTCATCGATTTCCTTTCTAAAACGTATTATATAAATCGTTTTAAATTTGTTTCAAAACGATTTCAACTTCATTTCAAATTCAAATCAAAATTGAATTTTTCCTTATAAATTCGATTTAAATTCATTTCAAATTGATTTCAATTCAAATTGATTTCTAATTCAATTTCAGTTCGTTTTCAATTCAATTTCAATTCGAATTCATTTATATTCAATTTCAATTCGAATTCATTTCTATTCATTTTCAATTCGAATTCATTTCTATTCATTTTCAATTCGAATTCATTTCTATTAATTTTCAATTCGAATTCATTTCTTTTCGAAATATCAGATTTTGAAATCACTTTCGATATTCATTATAGAATGAATAAAATCGATATAAATATCGTTCACGTCAAAATGGCGTCAATCTAATCAACACGGCTTCATATATTACTATTTTCAAATATTCTATTTTCAAATATTTCCTTTTCAAATATTTCTCTTTTCAAATATTTCTATTTCGAAACTGGAATGAGGCCCAATCAATTACCATATAGTGTTAATTATATGGATTTTCTACAACACATGTATACAATAACAACGATAAATAATCAACCATCATCCAAAGTGCATTCTACACTGTATAAGCATCAAATATAGATATTCAACGCTTATAACAGTCTGTCAATCAATCGATCGACATACAACTAAACAATCGGGATTAGTGTACGTCAAATATCATCCCAATATTCGTGTGGGGTTTCAAACAATCAAACACAGATTTTATTTGTGCAGTTGGGCGATGTGTAAAATTTATCGTCCCAATCTATATCAGTCAAATGTGTGTATATAAACAAATCGTCCGATTTGTTTATATTAATTTATTTCATTTCATATACACGTTAAAAATTCTATTTTTAACTATAAAATATTTTCCACTATAAAATATTTTATTTCATCTATATAAATATTTTATTTCATTTCACATCACACAATCAACTACACATCAAAATCAAACAAACAAGCATACAAGCCGTCCATGGTCTGTGGACGACGGGTGTCGGGTGCTATCAAACACCGTCTGCATCCTAGTATATATTTCAACTAGAAAATTAAATTAAAGAGTGAGAAATTCTCACAGAATTGCTAATCCAATGCCTCGACTCTTCTTAGGTAGAAATCTTCGTCGTTCTTGCCTCTTGTCACTTTCTTTGCCCATATTCTCTACATATGTAAAAATCACATTTTTACTTCGCTATTCAATATATAAAAATCGAATTTTTACTTTGCTATTCAATATATAAAAATCGAATTTTTACTTCGCTATTCAATATATAAAAATCAAATTTTTACTTCGCTATTCAATGTATAAAAATCGAATTTTTACTTCGCTATTCAATATATAAAAATCTTATTTTTATCACTTCGACTTCATATTAAAAATCCCGTCTTTCTCCTATTAAAAATCACGTCTTTAATCAATGGAAAATCACATTTTCATGTATGTTAATGATCGTATTTTTCTGAACAACAAAATATATAACTTCATATATATATATATATATTTAACATTGGTAACTAAATTAAATGAATTAATTAAATAATTACTTAAAAAGGAAATGAAAATAAATATAAACAGGAACACTCACAGCAGAAATCGAGAGAGGGGGGCTTTCGCGCTGGACGGGGAGGATGGCCAGAGTGAAGGGTGGCGCAGCTCGTTCAGGCGGCGCAGGGGGGGTCTGAGGGGTTATAGGTGGTCGGTGGAGGTGGGCGAGGGGGTGCGATGGGTTTGGGTGGGGCTCGGGGTGGCTATGGGTCTCGCGAGGCCTGGGGGTTCGCGTTGATCGCGAAGGAGGAGGTGAGGGAAGAAGGAGAGGGGGCGGCGGCGTGGGCGTCAGGGTGCGGTGGTGCTCCTCCCCGGCGGCTCGCGATTTCGATTTTTTTTCTTCTTTTTCTTCTTTCTGAACTGAAACGTGAACGAGGGGGGGGGGGGGCAGAGGGATTTAAGGGGAAGAGGGTTTTAATTTTAATTAATTATTTATTTATTTTCCATAAAGTTGACTTTTTCATATGACCTCTAAACGAGGCCCACCGCCTGTCGTCCATAACGTATTACCCCATTCCGAACATAATGGGATATGTATCGTAAGCTGATTCGATCGTTTCGATCAGTTTCCCCAAAATCAACATATAACTCTATATAATACATTTGAACGCGCATTTCAATTTACAGGGGTCACATACTAACTAGAGAAATTCCAGAATAATATTTTCTAGCTTCGTATTGACGATACGGTCCTAACAAAACTAGTTTCGTCGAATTCTGAGACCGTTTGAAAAATGGCCATTTTCCAATCGATTAAAATCAACTAAAATTGGTCAAATGCGTTTTCCTTTGCCACGCTCACATATTGATTCGAAAAATTATGAAATTTGGAATCTAGCAATAACTTGACATCCCGGATCCAACAAAAGTGGTTTCGTCAAAATCCGAGGTCGTTTGCAAAATTTCCATTTTTAAGGGCCGGAATTCCATAGCGACTATTCAGAATTCTCAACTGGACATATCTTTTTATCCCCGCTATGAAATCTCGATTTTTCGGATTCGTTGGAAAGATATTCTCAATTAGATCCTAATGTTTTTGGTTTCACTAAAATCCGGTTTATTTTGCACCCGGTATGTTCAATTGAAGTTTGAAATCGAATTATCGAACTACCGCGCCATTTTCAATTCATTTTATAATTATATAGAATTATTTATATTCTAACGACGATTCAAACGAATATATATGTTCGAATTATATTCAAAATAAATTTCTCGTTATTATTATTTAAAATAATTCATTTTAAATATCAAAATTCGCTAAAATTGCCAAAATAAAAATTTTAAACTGGCCTAGATTTCCGGGTTATTACAATCTCCCCCACTTAAAACTTTTCGTCCCCGAAAAGGAACAAAGCCGAAAGTGGCTTGATCAATCAACTCTACGTTCGATCTGGCTTCCATTCTCCAACTTTTCAGTTTCTGAGAATTTTCAAATTTTCAAAAATTTGGCTAACACCCTAAATTTTCGAAAAATTTCGCCATAACCTCCCCTGCACCGGGAGCCACGGGAAAATCCCGAAATTGCCATACAGGCCTTCTGATCTCAAAAAGAAATAGAAAAAGCCAAGCGGCTCATAAAATCATCATCACCCAAACAAAACAGTAAATTATGTTAAACATGTACTTATTTGTCGGGAAAACAAATTTTATTCTCTGCTCTAGCCTCCTTGCTATGACCTGTTCAATGTAAGTACATGTATATGCAAGCAAATGTGACCAATTTTCAATACAATTCACTATTTGGTTCAATTTGACTAAATGGTTCAAAATTTAATTAAATCAAACAATAATCAAACAACACAACCTTCAATCAATTAGTTGATTAGCTTTTCAAATGCATAACTTTGATATATAGTCAAAAATCAGATTTTTTGATGCAAAATCACAACAACAAGCCCTATCTAGTTTCGGTTCTCACACCAGTCTAATGGAAATATAGAAATCTCACTTTCGTTACTCGAAAATAAATACTGGAGACGGTGCCCCATCACCAGAATTATCCCCGGGCAACTAGAGTATGATTCTATAACTATCCAGTATATTAAAACTTCGAACACATGTTTGCAAGACATATATGCAAAATCTCTACATATTGGATTATCCAAATTCATATAAATAAATAATCAAATATGAGTAATTGATTTAAATTTTCAAAACAAAATTTGGTTTTATTTTAAAAATATACTCTTCACACTCGTTCTAGGATACTACTGATCCCATCTCTAACGATTCATTCTAATTGGATATTACTAATCCAATATCTGATGAATTCTTTCGTATGGTTCTAATGTGTCTTGTTCTCTGAGCTTTGTAAACCAAAGCTTTGATACCATCTGTGACAAAAAGGAATTTCGCTCGATCCGAATCAGTCGCTAAACCGATCTAGACCGTTCGAAACGCCTGATTGTTTTGAGAACACGACAAAACATAACGTAGACGGAAGAACATTTCATTGTATATTACAACAATGCATCAGATTACATGAATATACAGAGTATAAATGAATATACATTACACAGAAATATCAGAGATTACAATACATTACATAGCAGCGGAAATTAATACAATACACAACTAGAAGAGATATACGGATGCAAAGCTTTCCGGATATCATTCCAGCTGTGAACCAGGATCCTGTGAATATAAATCTGCAAAACCAAAACTACTAGCTGCCCGTGTCAAAATATGGGCACCCAGAGTTTAGGTCAGTCACGGGACTGGTGTGAGAACTAAAACAGTTATTAATCTTTATTTTTAAAGTTTGGTAAATCAAGGGACCACGCCGTATAACACGGAACGGGTTTCCTCCCAAGAATACTAGTGCATAAAACAACAGCGCAATGCTAAATAAATAAAGAAAAATGAAGCTATTATAAGACCCAGGTCCTATCACACAATGCAACGCAAGCCGGGGGATAGGGTTTTCCCTTATAACAGCCAAAGAATGCTTGATACGTTTAAAAAAAATCATTTGATACTATTATAAGTGCATAGTGTATAAAATAACTTCAAATCATAAGTATCAATCATAGACGGCATGGGTACCATATATCATGTCGCCATACTAGGCTCTACAATCAAAACCGCAAATGTCACGTATTTGGAAGTTGGGTTTCCGTCTATGAACCGAGGCCAGGGATCGTCCTCTACCGATTCGAGACGCTCTAGCCCGTGTCTCAGGAACAGAACGCATCATCCCTTGGAGCGACAGGGCCGGTCCACCGATGTGGATTAAAATTCCTGAACACTACGTTTCCCCGCCCTTTGGGGCGTAAATGAGCCAACGAATGACTCCATCAGACCCGGATCGTCCGATCAAACCGAGGTGCCTCGCAACAGCAATAACCACATAGGTGAAAAGTATATAAATATCAGGGCTGGTAGGTCACTGACACCACCCTAGCTAGAAAGAAACGCATGCCCTCCCTGAGGTCCTCTCCTGTTTCTGGTTCACAACCGGGTGTGAGGCTCGCGAATCAATGCTACACAAAGCTATGCCACACAGGCCTTGCTTTGATCATCATCCACAAGACTTTGCTTTTCAACAGAAGCCTTGATCAATTGCCACTTAGGCATGCCACACAGGCAATTCACTCCATGCGATTAATATCCATCAATATATAACCCCTGAGCTCGTACGTCTCAGAGAAGGGCGTTAAGCAAGAGAATAAATTCTCCGCCGCCAAACAGATATATAATTAATAGAAATCAATCACACAGACTAAAATCCAATGTCAGACATACAGTCCATTTACAAGTCCGTTCTGGGTCTGAACGAAACCGGAGGCACCTAGTACCCCGCATATCCATTGATCTCCACGTACGTCTGGACGATCACCAACTGTTTCCTTCTTCTTGGGTGTACATTCCAATCAAGATCATCAGTAATCACCCAAACGATGTGAAGACCTCCGGTCTTCGACCATCGTCTTCACCTTTGACTTATCGTCGTATCAGTTATTCAGAATGGGATAAACCCGGTCTTCCCGAATAACTCGCGTATATTTTAAATAAGTGTTACACAGACACAACATACGCCTCATTCCAATTCATCAGTCACTAACCGTAAATTAATCAAGAGAATAATTCCCCAAATATTAACCCCGAAGGCCGAAACCAACATCAGATCAATATCCAGGAAACCATTCTGCTTAGCTAACCGATAGTTAGTTTCTAAATTTCACATTCATAGGGAAAGGTTCCCATTAATTTTATCAAAGATAAATTCTTTATATTTATTCTTTAATCTATCCTTTTGAATTTCGATTCAACTAGTCTGGATTAACGAAACTTACCGAAGTAATCATTTGTTTTAATTTCCCAATCCCAACCTATTCATCCCATGAAGTAAAACTGGTAATACTTCATATCTAACACCATAGTATTATCGGTTAATTCAATTACAATTTCACATTCAAATCTAATTAAAGATTTAACTATCGCCTGGAGTAAAGCTGGTGATACTCCATTCTCGATCTTTTCAATCTAATTAAAGATTCATTAAAACTCCACTTAGTTTTAATCGTTAACTGGGTTAAAGAATCAGTGTCATTTAAAACACGGTTCACGATAAACCCAAAATCACATTCCATTAATTATCGGGTTAAAGAACGAGTGTTATTTAAAACACTGTCCACGATAAACCCAAAAATCAATATCAATTCAATTCCAATAAAATATTATTTAATTGGTACACATCATTAAATCTAAATAAAAAGACTTAATCTTTTCTCAACTGGGTTCAAGAACAGTGTTAGTCAAGACACCATTCACGACAAACCCAAATCACATTTGATATTAAATACAAGGCTCTGAATAGAAAATATCCTGGATTATATTCAATATCAAATTCTACGACCAACAAATATCGTATTGGAAATAACGATATATATATCTATATCTTTCAAATTTCCATAACAACATCTGTATAATCACGAAATCCAACATCGAAATATTCCGAAGACAATTTCGATTCAAATCCATTTCAATGCAATCATTGGAAATTCTGGTTATTTTCAAAACCATTTCAAATTCAATTTATTTATTAAAAAAAAAGAATTATAATTCTAGTTCAAAACTAGTTCATTTCGATAAAAATCTATTTTTATCTTTTCAAATATGGAGTTTTTCATCCCAATTCTTTCTAAATCATTTCTTATGATTTTACACAAATTATTACTATTTTTAATAATTTTATCAAGGCACGTACAGTCAATTTCCACCAACGGCCATCGAACTGCACTTACAGCGACCTTTTCCAAATTTGATTTGGACATAATTCCAAATCCAACCGTTAGATTTCAAATTTCTAATATTCTTTATAAATCTCTTTTCGATACGAACCCAACAGTTCCGGTTTTAGGAGAATCCGACAGTCGTATCTCCCGCAATGTCCATTCGAAGTTAATGGTCGAAATTCGCGAACTGCCGCGGCGCGGCGCGTTCTATTCAGGCCATTATATATATATATATATATATTATATATTTCATCGATTTCCTTTCTAAAACGTATTATATAAATCGTTTTTAATTCGTTTTCAAAACGATTTCAACTTCGTTTCAAATTCAAGTCAAAATTGAATTTTTCCTTATAAATTCGTTTTAAATTCATTTCAAATTGATTTCAATTCAAATTGATTTCTAATTCAATTTCAGTTCGTTTTCAATTCAATTTCAATTCGAATTCATTTATATTCAATTTCAATTCGAATTCATTTCTATTCATTTTCAATTCGAATTCATTTCTATTCATTTTCAATATGAATTCATTTCTATTCATTTTCAATTCAAATTCATTTCTATTCATTTTCAATTCGAATTCATTTCTTTTCAAAATATTAGATTTTGAAATCACTTTCGATATTCATTATAGAATGAATAAAATCGATATAAATATCGTTCACGTCAAAATGGCGTCAATCTAATCAACACGACTTCATAATTTACTATTTTCAAATATTCTATTTTCAAATATTTCTATTTCGAAACTGGAATGAGGCCCAATCAATTACCATATAGTGTTAATTATATGGATTTTCTACAACACATGTATACAATAACAACGATGAATAATCAACCATCATCCAAAGTGCATTCTACACTGTATAAGCATCAAATATAGATATTCAACGCTTATAACAGTCTGTCAATCAATCGATCGACATACAACTAAACAATCGGGATTAGTGTACGTCAAATATCATCCCAATACCCGTGTGGGGTTTCAAACAATCAAACACAGATTTTATTTGTGCAGTTGGGCGATGTGTAAAATTTATCGTCCCAATCTATATCAGTCAAATGTGTTTATATAAACAAATCGTCCGATTTGTTTATATTAATTTATTTCATTTCATATAAACGTTAAAAATTCTATTTTTAACTATAAAATATTTTCCACTATAAAATATTTTATTTCATCTATATAAATATTTTATTTCATTTCACATCACACAATCAACTACACATCAAAATCAAACAAACAAGCATACAAGCCGTCCATGGTCTGTGGACGACGGGTGTCGGGTGCTACTAACACCGTCTGCATCCTAGTATATATTTCAACAAGAAAATTAAATTAAAGAGTGAGAAATTCTCACAGAATTGCTAATCCAATGCCTCGACTCTTCTTATGTAGAAATCTTCGTCGTTCTTGCCTCTTGTCACTTTCTTTGCCCGTATTCTCTACATATGTAAAAATCACATTTTTACTTCGCTATTCAATATATAAAAATTGAATTTTTAATTTGCTATTCAATATATAAAAATCGAATTTTTACTTCGCTATTCAATATATAAAAATCAAATTTTACCGGGGTCACATTTGAACGTGCATTTCAATTTACCGGGGTCACATACTAACTAGAGAAATTCCAGAAAAATATTTTCTAGCTTCGTATTGACGATACGGTCCTAACAAAACTAGTTTCGTCGAATTCTGAGACCGTTTGAAAAATGGCCATTTTCCAGTCGATTAAAATCAACTGAAATTGGTCAAACGCGTTTTCCTTTGCCACGCTCACATATTGATTCGAAAAAATATGAAATTTGGAATCTAGCAATAACTTGACATCCCGGATCCAACAAAAGTGGTTTCGTCAAAATCCGAGGTCGTTTGCAAAATTTCCATTTTTAAGGGCCGGAATTCCATAGCGACTATTCAGAATTTTCAACTGGACATATCTTTTTATCCCCGCTATGAAATCTCGATTTTTCGGATTCGTTGGAAAGATATTCTCAATTAGATCCTAATGTTTTTGGTTTCACTAAAATCCAGTTTATTTTGCACCCGGTATGTTCAATTGAAGTTTGAAATCGAATTATCGAACTACCGCGCCATTTTCCATTCCTTTTATAATTATATAGAATTATTTATATTCTAACGACGATTCAAATGAATATATACGTTCAAATTATATTCAAAATAAATTTCTCGTCGTTATTATTTAAAATAATTCATTTTAAATATCAAAATTCGCTAAAATTGCCAAAATAAAAATTTTAAACTGGCCCAGATTTCCGGGTTATTGCAGAGACATATTTGTTCATTAAACAAAAATAGACATTTTTGTTCATTTAAAAGGGATGAAACAAGAATATACATTTTTGTCAATTAAAAAGGATTAAATAAAAATAAACTAGAATTGTCCTTAAAAGTATAAAATATCACTTCTATTGTAAATGCATGTATTAGAATTTATATGTAAGGATAAAATGTTTGAAACATTAAAAATTACATTTTTAATGTAAAGACAAAATACATGTAAATATTCATTGTATAGATAAAATGTTTGAAACATTAAAAATTACATTTTTAATGTAAAGATAAAATATATGTAAATATTCATTGTATAGATAAAATGGTTGAAACATTAAAAATTACATTTTTAATGTAAAGAAAAAATATATTTAAATATTCATTGTATAGGTAAAATGGTTGGAACATTAAAATTCACACTTTTAATGTAAAGAAGGAATTATGTAAGTATTCATGTTTGGATAATAATGTGGAAACATTAAAATTTACATATTTGATGTAAAGCATGATTCATGTAAAATAATCATTGTTTGAAATAGAAAGTTTTAATATAAAATTTTACATTTTTATTGTGTATATCGAAATGATAAAAATATGCATAGTTGAAATAATTAGTTAATCAATAAAAATTACATTTTTATTGAATGGATGATTCACTAGAACAAAGCATAGTGGAGATAAATTAGTTGATCTATTAATGGTTTTGAAGTCGTCGAGCGAATTATAGATATATATATATTTATATTTATATATATATTTATTTATATATATATATAAATTAAAATTAAAATTAAACGAATCGCGCGCGGTACTTCGCGTTTCAGAATCGTAACTTTAAACAATTATACCGAATGATCCGACCGGTGGATTTTCCCAAAACTGGAACCGTTAGGACCGCTTTGGGAAGATCTTTCCAACGATATAAATTTTGTCAAAATCCAATGGTTAGATTTTGAGATATGTGTAAATCAAATTTTGATAAAAACAGCGCTAGGGCCGCCTATCGACCCGAAGCGTCGTTGAATCAATATAGCTATTTTTATATATAAAAATTGCGATAAATCGTTATTAAATACTATTAACGATATGAAATGGTTTTAAATTATATATATATGAGAATCATTTGAAAAGACCGAGTTCAATCTCATTTCAAATGATTATACGACGATTTAAATCGGAGATATTGAAGACGGTGATTGAAGACCGACAATCTTCACATCGAATGGACGACTACTGATGCCGGTATTGGGTAGCTCCCAGTAAAGGTTTAGTTGTGGTAGTTTGTCTGGATGTACTTGTTGATTGTCCGGATATGCGAGCGCCTCTCCTTCGTATTGGAATATAGGGAGGAATAAGGTGACTCCGGTTTCGTTCAGACCCAGAACGGACTTGTAAATGGATGTGTGTCTGACATTGGATTTCGTTCCATGTAAATTAAATTGATTTCTACTAATATATATCCGTTTGGTGGCGGAGAATTTATGCTCTTGCTTAACACCCTCAGAGGGTTTATATTGATAGTTATTGATCGCGTGGCGTGGATTGTCAGTGTGGCACGCCAAGATGCAAATGATCAAGGCTTTTGTTGAAAAGCAAGGCCTTGTGGTTGATGATCAACGCATAGCCTATTTAGGTGTAGCTTTGTGTATAATGTGACTTCGCGAACCTCACACCCTGGTATGAGTCAAAAACAGGAATAGGACTACAGGGAGTGCACATGTTGCTTTCTAGCTAAGAAGTGGTGTTAGCAACTTACCAGCCCTGACATTTTTACTTATGTGGATGATGGATTATGAGGTACCTCGGGTTTATAGGTTGTTAGTGGCCATATTAGAGGTTCAAAAGAACTGGGAAGGGTGTGTTCAGGCATAACTAATCCACTAACATTATTTGTGGACCGGCCCTGAAGATCTAAGGGTTCACTACGGGGAATCCTGAGGCATTTGCTAGAGTGTCTCGAATTGGAGTGGATGATCCCTAGCCTCGACTCATGATGGAAACCCAATTTCCAATATAACACCATCGGTTTTGATTGTAGAACTAGTATGGCGACATGATATATGGTACCCATGCCATCTAGGATTGATACATTATGATTGAAACTGTTTTTGAAACATATATACACTAGTAATAATATCAAATCCATTTTATCATATCAAGCATTTTTTACCATTATAAGGTAAAATTCTATCCTCCGGTTTGCGTTGCATTGTATGATGGGACTAGAGTCTTATAATTGTTTCATTTTTCTAAAAAGCATTGCGTTGTTTAACAATTTACTTTATTTTATGCACTGGCAATCCAATGGAGTAAACCCGTTCCGCGCTAGGTCATGTGATTGGCCTTATTATTAGATTAGTTAAGTTAGATTTCCCATACCAGTCCCATGACTGACCTGTAGTTTGTTTCACTTGCAAACTCGGGTGCCCATATTTTCCACACGGGCAGTCGAGTAGCTTGTTTTGCAGATATTTATCTCTTGAGCAGGATTCTGGATTGAAGCTTAAAGCTGTGTCCAGAGCATTTATAGTCTTCCGCTGCAATGTATTAAATTTATTGTAATTTATCTTCCACTGTATTATTATTTATCAATGTACACTGATATTCTGTACTCTGATGTAACATTATTGTATTGTTTATAAAAGTCTTCTATTGTTGTTCTAATCTGTTGTATTCCCAAAGTTAAAGTATTCGAAGATTTCCAACTTTTGGATCAGACCTGTGTGGTTTATGGTCGATTCAAAAGGCGGGGATTTTCGGGTCTTTACAAATTCTATAATCCATTCAGATGGGTTCAATAGTTCATATAGTGATCATATGAAAATAAACAATAAATTTGAGGAATGCAGTTGGATTCCTCCAACCTGTCCTTCCCTGCATCCAATAGGTTATCGTAAATACAACACAGATCATTCAATGTGACAATATAGTATAAACATGATAAATTTATTCAACTAATCATAGTCAATCAATAACGACAATTCAAACATCCAATTTAGATTCAATATGTTTATTTTATTATAAACCTAACCAACAAGGAAATTTACTTTATTTGGAATTAATCATTAAAATAACGATGTGTTTAAATTAAATTAAATTAAATTAATGTTTATTTAATCAGTTATATAAAAATATTCAACATATACGCAAACAATCATCAAATCATTCAACAACTAACAAACATAGCACACAAATATTTAAACCTGACTTTAATGGCTATAAGTGGGATAACTGAGTGAGTTTAACTAACCTTGGTTTATACGGTTGATTAAACTCTTGTTTTTAATTAAATTAAACTGATGTTTAATTTAACTAAAAATAACAGGTGCTTCCAATCTTGATCAAATCCGCTCCATCTTGTCGTGCTTTTCAATACGATTCCATCATCATTTATTTAATTCAATTCCGGTAATGCAAGACAATGTTATACATTTTATACATTATTTACCATTTAAGTAAATAATATAAATATCTTAGATAAGATTAATTTCCCAAACCTCAATTTATGTTTTACAAATCTTAATTATTCATGATATAACCGGTTTGGCAAAATATAATCGTACATTGGTTATAAATAAGTTAAGCAGACCAACTTAGACTAAGTATACATGATGCCACGTTACTTTATATTATAATATAGATCGGATTATACCTATTGCCTACTTGCCTTGCATGTCCCCCATTTTTTCTTGTGTTACCCTTATATATATATATATATATATATATATATATATATATATAATGGCCCAATCCACCGTGACCCAGCCCAAAGCCTGCCTTCTTCAATATCCCATGTTAAAACCGAACCCAAAAGCTACAGTGGTTCTCTTCTTCCCCAAATTCCATCGTCTCTCCTACTCAAGAATTTTTCGTTCTTTCTTTTAATTCCGCGCGTTTCTCCCAAAACTCCACCCCCATTAATATTTGCAGTGGCTTCCTCTCCTTAATTTCAACCTCGCACCATACAACATAACGAGCTCGCAAACCCTAACGCTTGACATCAAACAAAAACCAAACCCGCTACAGGAACCGAATGGAATTGTCACCGTTTTCCACGAAATTTGCTCCACCGGTGCGCCTCCTCCTTCTGATTATCTCGCTACCACCCATTCGCCTCAACACTGCCTCAATCGCCGAGATCCTTGGCCCAAGGACCACTATCCATTTTTCGAGCGACTTACATGATCGTCGAACCCACTAAAATTCACCACATTCTGAAGCTAACATCCAGTGGAGTGCAGCAGAATTCGTTTTAAGATTTTAGATGGAGTACTGGTGCGGCAATGATTTTTCAAAGATTAGTATGCCATTGTTTTGCTCACTGGAAAAAGAATGGGGGATACGATACTTATAGGAGGAAGAACGTGTGGAGCACGTATAAGTGCTTGTGAAGGAATCAGATGCCTTGTACGTGAAGGTTAGGATGGGTGACTTCCAAGCGAAGTAGTTCGATTTTTTTCTTTCTTTACGTAGGTCTATACGTTTAAGCCATGTATTTGTACACTACTTAGTTTAGGGTAGGTTATCCTTGTTTTGATATACATATAAATATATATATACAGGTTGTTTATACGGCATGCATTAATGTTCATTTCAATAGTTGTGCGTTAGAAGTAGGTAACTGTGTAAAAGTAGCTGCGTGTGATTTTACACTCCCTTAGGCCAGTGTACGTGATGCTTCAAAATGGTGTAGGCCTGCATATCTAAAAAAATGTAGCTTGTGCTTTTAAATAAAACGCATAGTGTTAAGTTTTTAAAACTAGAAGTTGATGCATTGGACAACGTATACTTCTCTGTAACTTCTATATAAATTCAAACCGAAGGCACCTATTTATCCAATGACAGGAAGGGAACCTGGCTTTTAAATATAACCAACCATGTTGGAGGAGATATATAAGCACCGTATCATGTTTTTGTAATAACCCGGAAATCTGAGCCAATTTAAAATTTTTATTTTGGTGATTTTAATGAATTTTGAATATTTAAAATGAATTATTTTAAATAATAATGATGGAAAATTTATTTTCAACGAAGTTAAAAAGAATAAATTTATTTTAATCATATAACGAGCCTGAAATGGCGCAGTAGTTCGAAAATTCGATTCTAAAATTCAAATGAATGTACAGGATTCAAAATAAACCGGATTTTAGCGAAACCAAAAATATTAGAATCTATTTGCGAATATCTTTCCAACGAATCCGAAAAATTGAAATTTCATAGCGGGAATAAAAAGTTATGCCCAGTTGAAATTTCAGAATAGTCGCTACGGAAAATATAGCCCTTAAAATTGGAAATTTTGTAAACAACCTTCATTTTCGACGAAAACACTTTTGTTGGATCCGGGATGTCAAATTTTTGCAAGGTTCCAAAATTCATAATTTTCTGAATCAATATGTGAGCGTGGCGAAGTTAAACGTGTTTTGACAGTTTTAGTCATTTTCGATCGACAAGAAATTGGCCATTTTTCAAATGGTCTCAGAATTTGACGAAATTAGTTTTGTTAGGACCGTATCGTCAAAACATAGCGAGATTTATTTTTCTGGAATTTTTAGAGCCCGTATGTTGCCCCGGTAAATTGAAAGATGCGTTCAAATTCAATATACATTGATCTATATTTTGAATTTGATGAAAACTGATCGTAACTGACGATTTGGCTTACGAAAATGTCCCATTGTGTACGGAATGGGCGTAATTAGTTAGGGGCGACAGTCGTTGAGTTCGATTTAGGGTTCGAATGAAAAAGTAACTTTTATGGAATTTAAAAATTAAATTATATATGTATTTTATTATAGAAGTCAACCTTGACCCCTCTTTCCCTCACAGTTCAACATCGACTAAGAATATAAAAAGAAAGAAAAGGCCATCGTTAAAACCCCGTCGCCCCATTCTTCCAGCCACCGCCGGACCTTTCCCCACTCTCGCACCTCCGGCGCCGCCACCCAGAGGGATTGCCGCCGCTTCCCCCTTCTTCTCCGACGATCCTCGAACCCCAAGCCTCCCCAATGCAGAGCCGTAACGCAAATCCTGTCGCTGCAGGCCTCCCTCTTCCCGCGCCACCTGACTCTACCACCGACCATCCGCTCCATCCACGACCCCCCTGCTGTCCCCAACGCCAAGCACTGCTCCTCCCTCTATATCCGAAAGGTCCTTCTCCAATTCGAAACCCAAGCCTTTAAAAGCTGCTCAAAGTCGCTGCCCCCTTCTCCCGCTGCCCGCCGACGACCTACAGACCTCCGACGCCCCTTCTCGAGCCACGCACCAAATCCTTTCCCTCCCGCTGTGATCTTTAAGCTACCTTTGTTTTTTTTTGTTAATAAAAAGAATGGATTTTTATAAATAAAAAGAACAGATTTTTATATATATGAATGAAGTATAAAGATTAAATTTTTATCAATATAAAGTTTAGATCTTTATTCATATGAAGTTAAGATCTTTAGCACTTTAAAGATATGATTTTTAACGATTTAAAAATATGATTTTCATATTATAAAGATAATAAAAAAATAATTTTTATATTATAGAAGTAATAAAAACATAATTTTTATATGATAGGAATAATAAAATATAATTTTTATATTATAGAAGTAATAAAAATATAATTTTTATATGATAGGAATAATAAAATATAATTTTTATATTATAGAAGCAAAAAAAATATGATTTTTATATTGGTAGAGCAATAAAAATATGATTTTTATAATCGAAGATAGCGATATAAAAATTAGATTTTTATATACGGAATAACAGCATAAAAATATGATTTTTAATGTATTAACATCGGATTAAAAATATGATTTTTACTATGAACAAGGGGAAAAGGTCGCATTGGAATTTCAAACAAATCCAGACCGTTCAGAAATATAGAATGGTGGAGTGGAACCCCAAGGTGAGAAATTCTCACTTTTAATTTATTTTCTAGTTGAAATATATACTAGGATGCAGACGGTGCTTAGCAGCACCCGACACCCGTCGTCCATAGACCATGGATGACTTGTTTGTTTTATTGATGTGTTGTGAAATTTTATTGTGTGATGTGGAATGAATAAATATTTTATAGTTAAAAATATAATTTTTAACGTGTATATAAAATAAATATTTATAAGCAAATCGAACGATTTGTTTATGTGCACCCATTTGATGGATTTTGATTGAGACAATAAATTTTACACATCGCCCAACTGCACAAATAATATTCAATGTTTGTTGATTTGAAACCCCACACGGGTGTTGGAATGATATTTGGCGTACACTAATCCCAACTATTTAGTTGTATGTCGATCGATTGGTTGACAGACTGTGTAAGCGTTAATTATTTATATTTAATGCTTATGCAGTTGTGTGGTGCACTTTGGATGATGGTTGATTATTTATCATTGCTATTATATACATGTGTTGTATGGAATCCATATAATTAGCATTGTATGGTAATTGATTGGGCCTCATTCCAATTTAGAAAATAAATAAATATTCATGCGTTGAATAAACAAAAATACTCATGTGTTGAGAATATTCATGTGTTGAACGAAATATTCATACAATAAAATTTACATTTTTATTGTAAGCAAGAATTAATAAATATTCATGTGTTGAATAAAATATATATTCATGTGTTGAAGAAAATATTCATTTGTTGAATAGAATAACGAAGTTATTGAAATATATAAAGCCGTGTTGATTAGTTTTGCGCCATTTTAACGCGAATGATATTTATATCAATTTTATTCATTTTTATAATGAATATAGAAAAGGAAGTGATTTCAAAAATCTAATGTTTTGAAAATATTATCATTTATATATCGATGATGTGGAATATTCAATTTTGATTTGAAATTGAATATGAAGTTGAAATCGTTTTGAAACCGAGTTTAAAATGATTTACAAAATACGTTTTAAAAGGAAATCGACAAAATTTATATAATATATATATTATATATATAATGGCCTGAATAGAACGCGCCGCGCTGCGGTAGTTCGCGAATTTCGACCATTGACTTCGAATGGACACTACGGGAGATCCGACCGTCGGATTCTCCTAAAACCGGAACCATTAGTTTCGTATCAAAAAGAGCTTTCTAACGAATATTAGAGATTTGAAATCTAACGGTTGGATTTGGAATTATGTCCAAATCAAAATTGGAAAAGGTCGGTGTAAGTGCAGTTCGATGGCCGTTTATGGAAATCGACTGTACGGGCCTTGATAAAATTATTAAAAATAGTAATAATTTGTGTAAATTCATAAGAAATGATTTGGACAGAATTGGGATGAAAAATTCCAAATTTGAAAAGATAAAAATACATTTTTATCGAAATGAACTAGTTTTGAACTAGAATTATAATCCGTTTATTTTTGAAATAAATAAATTGGATTTGAAAGGGTTTTAAAAGTAACCAAAATTTCCAATAATTGAATTGGAATGGATTTGAATCGAAATAGTCTTTGAAATATTTCGATGTTGGATTTCGTGATTATACAGATATTGTTATGGAAGTTTGAAAGATATATTTATATCGTTATTTCCAATACGATATTTGTTGGTCGTAGAATTTGATATTGAATATAAGCCGATATATTTTCTATTCAGAGCCTTGTATTTAATATCAAATGGGATTTGGGTTTGTCGTGAATGGTGTCTTCATTAACACTGTTCTTGAACCCAGTTGAGAAAAAGATTAAATCTCTTTATTTAGATTTAATGAAGTATACCAATTAAATAGTATTTAATTGGAATTGAATTTGAATTGATTTTTGGGTTTATCGTGAACGGTGTTTTAAATAACACTTGTTCTTTAACTAGATAATTAATGGAATGTGGTTTGGGTTGTCGTGAATGGCATCTTTAATAATACCGTTCTTAGACCTAACGGAGTTAAGAAAATCAGAAAGTAACTGGAGAGCAGTTAAGTTGAATGGTTTCCTAGGTATTAATCTGATGTTGGTTTCGGCCTTCGGGGTTAACACTTAGGGAATTATTCACTTGCTAATTTATGGTTAAAGGCTAATGGAATAGAATGTGATTTTGGGTTTATTGTGAACAGTGTTTAAATGACATTGGTTCATTAACCCAATCAAAGACAGTGTAACGACCCGTGTTTTTGGCCGTCAAATATTTAATTTAATTTATTCATTTTAAATATTATATTAGGATTATTAATGGAATTTAATATTTAATTCGTTATTAAAAACAAAGTTGAACGTTATAATTTATATATAATATAAAATCGAGCTCGAAAATAGCGTGCAGTTCGTAAATTTGAAGTTTGAACTTCAACTGAGAATACAGGATCGATATAAGTCGGATTTCTGTGAAACAAGAAACGCTGGAGCCGTATTGACGATAGCTTTCATATGAAAGAGAAAAATCTAGATTTCGTGTTATAGTTTGATATTTATGGCCAAATCAAATTTTGAAATAGTCGCTATGGAAAAACGTTATTTAATTATAGGCCTTTAAAATAGCCGTTTTGCAGACGGACTCAGATTTCGATGAAATCAGTTTCATTAGAACCGTATCGCTAAATTATTATCAGAAAATCAAACTGCGTGGAAAACCGATGTCATATGTGACCACAGCACCAGAAAATGCTCGTTAAATTTCTAAAGCACGTATTCAAATAAATAAAAGGATATTTGAGTGTAACTTGAGCAGATGATCGAATTAGGCCACGAAACCAGTTCCGTTGAGTTCGTATCGTCGATTAGAGTCAGGATATGTATATAGTTTGTTATTTTTAGAGATCGAGAAATTTGGCGTTAAAAAGGGTAGGGCGGTTCGCGGTAAAAACAGCCTACCGGGGCAACAGTCTCAGAATGCGACGAAATTTGTGCCGTTGGGTTCGTATCGAAAAGTTATTGGCGATGTTCGTAGTTTCAAGTGGATTTGATTTATCTGGTGACTGTGGAAAAATTAAACGCGTGTTCATTTCCGATTTCATAAAGGAATTTTTTTCAAATGACCCCGGATTTCGACGAAACTTGTCCCATTTGATTCGGAATACCTTTTTACACTAAGATTAGCCTTTTTATCAGTAAACAGAAATCGTCTGTAGTTAGTTTTGCTTGTTACTTCGCAACAAAGTTTCACGAATAATATTTTACTATATATATTCTAACCCTATATATATACAGTATGTCTTCAGCGCCTTCATCGTTTTTCATCGGTCAGAAGCACTCAACAATCAACGTATTAAGCACAACCTACCCAAATGTTCTGCAGGCCTCGCATTAAAGTTGACAGCCTATTTTGATATAGTACCTCTCGACAAGCATTTATTAGTGATAACGACATCTCATTTACCTTGCCGACCAAGGTTTAGAAATTCCCATCAAAGAAACAGCTAGCTAAAATCGCGCCTGCATACCTCTCTCTGTATATTATATATTTAAATTATACCGTGGTCATCACGTTTTTACTGCTATAAATAGCACGCCGTCTTCGCTTTTCATCAGGACTTCAGCAAAAACGAGAGTGTAAATTTATAATCCACGGTACAAACTGAGACTCCACCACCGTTTTCCATGCAAAACAACTCAAAACGAAATCTACCTTCACCAAATATCTTCAAATCGAGATGCATGCTTCTCTTTCGGAAATGGCACGTTGGTGGATCTTGGTGCATGGGGTTTGTGGAAGTGGAGGGAGCATGCGGATGTGGACACGAGTGGGTGTAGTGGTGCTGGTAGCGAAGACAACGGGGTGCATGATGGAAGGCATTAGATCGGTTGTGAATGATGGAGGAAAGAAGGCCTCAGGTAACACCAGTTTGTTTTGGTGTGGTTGCGCATACCTTAGTGGTATTGCCTGGGAATGGGAGGTTTGTGTGGAGAATGGGATGGACGTTGAAAGCAGGTATGTTGGTGATAATGAGAAGGGTGAGAGAAACAGTATACATATAAAAATCTGAACAGAGGTGATCTTCGTTAGGGCTGTGGTTTCGCCGGAATTGGGAATGAAGTCATCAGCGGCTGGAGTGAAGCTGGAAGCGAATGGGGACGTCGGACCTGGAGGGACTGTGCGCGATGGAAGATGGGGCCAAGGTGGTCAGTTCGCCAGCTTCCGATGACACTCCGGTCATCAACGTTGGCTGCGGCAGTGATGGAGTGAGGACGAGGTCACGAGTGGGGCTTCTGGAAAATGGCTCGAAGGGAAGAAATAAGGCCTGAGATCATTTCCTGGGTTCTACCGTGATTGGTTAAACAAATATATAGATAAATCATAATTAACTTATTATTGTTATTAAACGATGGAATAATTATGAGGTTAAATCATCATAGGATTTTGAATAGGAGCAGATTACGAAGATGGGGAAAACGAATTTTATCGGCTAATAGCTTCTCTGACCAAGGAGATTTGGATGGCCGAGTTGGTTTGCAGTATAATTAAGGGTATGAACTTAATAATTCAGTTAATTTAAATAAAATTAAGGGTTTTGTTTTGTTAATTAAAACTATGTCTTGAACGATGCAGGCGATAGAATGAATGAGGAAATGAACGAGTGGATTATCGGCCTTGGGTTTTCTTAACAAGAGTAATTAATTTTAAAAATCATTTGATTAAGAAATTATAATTATAATTAATTCATGAACTAAACCGTGATTAACATTGTATCATGTTATCAGAATTTGACAAATAAGGTACCATTGGAATCGTACTGTCAAGCACTACATTGTTATGAATATTTCGGGCAAAGCTGGAACTAACTGGAGTTTTCAGTAAAATTAGACATCTGTTTAATTTAACTGAAATCATATCGCCTTAACGAAATCAAACCAAGGTGAGTTAAACTCACTCAGTTACCCTTTTTATATTTTTTATAAATTGGGTATTTTTATTTTGTGTGCTCTGCTTGCCAATGGTTGACTGTTTGCTAGTTATCTATTTAACTGTTGATTTAACTGATGAAATTAAACTATGTTTAATTTCAGTGAAATACCAAATCGTTATTTTTAACGATTGGTTCCAATAAAGGTAACTCACCTTGGTTGGTCACGTTTATTTATAAACGTGTTTAAATGGTTGAATTGTTTAAATTGCATATGAATTGGTTGAAACTAAATGATCTGTTTTGAGATAACCATTGTGATTTCAGGGAAGAACAGGTTGGAGGGATCCAACCGGATTCCTCAAATGTATTATTTATTTTCATATTATCATATATGAACTGCCTTGTTGTAGTGTTGATTGATGGTTGATTTTTGAATATTCAACATCTGTTTGTTTAACCAGTGAACTCATTGGAGTGTCATGATTGAAACACTGTATATTTTGATAGTTAAAACACTGTAACGACCCGTATTTTCAACTATATAATATTTAGTTTATTTAATTATTTATATAGTGAATTAAATAACATATGGTTGTTTAAATAATTTTATAGTGAATATTTAATTAGATTAAATAATAGAATGATCTATTTATTTCTGAAATAGCCAGAAATAGTGGAATTCACAATATTGTGTGAATGGGCAATTTAATATATATATATATATTCAGTTTATAATTGAATTATATTGATGAATGTAATTATATACGTCAGTTTGAATATATAATTTATATTATAATTATAGTCGAGCTCGAAATGGCGCGGCAGTTCGCAGTTTGGCGATTTGAACTTCAACTGGATATACAGGGTCCGTTTTAAGTCGGATTTCTGTGAAACAAGAAACGCGTGGAGCTGGTGGAGTATATTTTTCTAGTGGAAGAGAAAAATCGGGATTTCGTCGTGTAGATTTTTATTTATGTCCAAATCAAAATTTAGAAAAGTCGCTATGGAATTCCTTTATAATTTGCAACGCTTTATTTACGTTATAAACGGATTTTAATATAAATTGAATATCGATTTCACACTGGAATTTGAATATCGAGTTATTTACCCTGATATGATTATTTCTGTGCTGTGGTATATCATATGTGAATATATACGATAATATTTATTTTTAAATATTAAATTTAATTGTTTTTAAATATATTTATATATTTAAAAGGGCTATTTTGGGCTTTAAAAATAGCCACTTTTGCAAATGAACTCCGTTTTCGACGAAACTAATTTTGTTAGATCCGCAACATCAAATTATTGCTATATTTCAATTTTCGTGATTTTTAGAATCAATATGTGACCGTACGGATTTCTAGAGTGAGAAACAGTCAGTATTTCGACGGTTAAAGATACGCTGTGTGAGCAAACAGAGTCGGAATTCGACGAAACAAGTTTCGTTGGGTCCGTAATGTCGAGATGTACCTTCATGTCAATTTTCATGATTTTTGGGTATTGTATGTGGCCACAGGAATTTTAGAGGACAAAAAAAATCAGTGTTTGCTTAAAAAGAAATTTAATAAGCAAATAAAAAAATATTTTTCTCCCTATAAATGCACTACCTCACTCACTAACCCTAAACCACTCTTTGCAAAACCAGAAACCGGCCTCCATCTCCTTTTTCTTTAAACGTGTGAAATTTTCTCTTCTAAAATCGAAATGAATTCAAATAAAAATCTTAAAATCATTCTCTATACGTATTTGGATTCCTGCTTCACTCCTCTTCGACCTGATACCCTTTTCTTCTGGTTCGACGTAGATTTTGGTTGGGTGGGTTTTTAACAGTGAACTAGGTTTGGGGTTTTTGATCGATTTAGGTATAAATGATTTATTTCGAGTTCGGATTGGGTTTCAGGGGTGAAAACTGCACTTGCTCGATTTTTTTTGGAAAATTTCGGTTTGAAAAGTGTCGTTCTTTTTTTGCTGGGTTCGCATTTAGAACTGGGACGAGGCGGTTGATTTTTGGAGGGTACGAGTTCGTGGTTTTGGGGTTGGTAATGAAGAGCTTGTGATGAGAGTGATAATGGTAATTTTGGGTGTGAAGATTCATGAACTGTTGGTTGAGAATTTGGCTTGGAGGGATTGCGTTAATGGCATGGACAAGGGACGGCTTTGAGCAGGTAACGAAGTGGAAGGAGTAATGAGCGGTAGTGGTGAGGAGTTAAAACGTGATTAAGGAAATGGTTAGAAATTCGAACGGTCGGATCCGTTGGGATCGTATGGACGGGAGCAACACAATGAAACTGACCGCGAGTGAATTGGAGCCCGTTACAATTTATGGTAAAATAAATTGTCCGTCGCAGTCAATGAACGAATATCGTTATTTAACGATCATCAACCAATGTGAGTAAATCTCACTAACTCTGAACGCTTTATATTTTTATAAAGTATTTTTAGAATTGATAAATATTGGCTGATTTGCTGTGTATTGGCTGTTTGGTTGAACTGCTAGTCAGTTGATTGAAATTATCGATAACGATATATATAAATCGTATCGAAATATTGATTCTGGTTATCAGAATACTTTATACTCATGTTATTTATGCTGACTGACATCTGTGGATGCAGGGAAACAGGTCAGAGGAATCCAAACTGGATTCCTCAAAATTTATTTTTTCAGTTTTTCATATATTCTGATATATGAAGTGTTATATCATATGTTGTTGATGCTGTATGTTTGGATGGTGGTTGATCATTTTGATTTGGTATTTTTATACCATAAATGACACCGGATAGTGAAAAGGGATTTTCAAAGTTTATTTTGAAAATAAATTATTTATATAAAATCCAGACTTTATATATATATAAAAGGGAAAGAATTTCATAAAAGAAAATAATTTTAGGATCAAAGAATTTGATGAAAAGGAAAATATTTATGAAATCTAATGTAAAGGAAAATATTGGTGAAATCAAATGTAAAGGAAAATATTTGTGGAAATAAATATAAAAAGGGAATATTTGTAAATCATCTACAAATAGAATTGGATAGGGAATAATTGTAAAACATTTTCAAATGAAATAGAAAGGAAATGCTTATCTAGAATGAACTGAGTTATGGAAAGGAATTATTTATTTAGAAATTTAATAGAATAATGAAGCACTTGAAAATGGATAAAAGTGTAATAAAGGAGAATTTTACACTAGGAAGAATTTAGGCCCGTGCTTCGCACACGGGTAAACAGAATATGAATTCGAAGTGAGAATTTAAGAGAGATCTGTTTTAACAGATAAAGTGAGAAGGTTAATTTATAAATAAAGTTTTATAAATTAATTTAGTTATTTATCTTTGGGTAAATAGAGTATATAAGTCAAGACTTATATAGAGAAGTAAAAATCGATTTCCACATCGATATTTGAAACTGAATATGTATGAAAGAGAATTTATCGAATAAGAGTTATTCGAAGTAAAGTTATCGAATATCAGTTTATTCGAAAGGAAGTTTATTGAATATTAGTTATTCGAAATGGGTTGATCCAATAGAGTTAATCCAATAGAATAAATTTATTGTGATCAACCGTTAGAGTTAAACCGTTAGAGTTAAACTGTTAGAGTTAAACTGTTAGAGTTGAACTGTTAGAGTTAAACCGTTAGGGTTAAACCGTAGAGTTAAACCGTTGGAGTAAACATTTAGAGTTAGTTAGTTAGAGTTAACCAATTAAAGTTAATCAGTTAGAGTTAATCGATTAGAGTCTAATCGAACTAGAGTTATCCAAATATAGTAATCGAATAAGGGATGATTGAATATTAGTTATTCAATTAGAATTGGTCGAATTTAATTATTCGAGATAGAGTTAAACAGAAATAGTCATTTAAGATAAGTTACCAGTTAGCACGACTGCTAGCGAAATTCGCAGGGCTGCAGATAGCCTAAGGCGGACGGATGTTTCCTGAGGGAATCAGGCGTAACCATTGTGATCGCTGCGATCTAGAGTCGATCGAATGATGTCAAGTCAAATATTAGTTAATTGATAGAAATAATTTGGTCGAGTTAATTAAGCTAAGTTAGTCCAGTTGAACTGATCAAGTAAGTGGGTCAAAATGAGTAAATCAAAACGAGTTATCTGAACAAGGGTTAGGCCAGTAAGAGTTAAATAGAATAAGAGTTAATTGAATAAGAGTTACAACTTAGAGTTAACCGAGTATGAGTTAATAATCTAGTTCGTTATTTATTCGAGTTAGAAAAAAATCAAAGTATTTATAAAGTCATTATATTTCGGATGCAGGGGATTATAACACCATTGTTATAATCAAGTGTTTTCCGTACGAGAAGTGGATTTGTAAATAGAATCCGAGAATGTCGTAAAGAAGTGTTAAAGATTTAGAAAGATGAATTTTGCCTATTTCGAAGTTAGAAATGTTGTTCAGTTAAGGTCTGAGAGGTAATTATACCCCAACTTGATTGACTTCATTTTAACTAAGAAGTGGTTAAGATTCGATGGTAAAAAGTGGTTAAGTGGAAACCAAATGAAGGAGATTTGGCATAGTGATGTTTATTCAAACATCTGTTTAATCAAATGAAAGAGATTTGGAAATGTTTTCCAAATGAGAAGCATAATTGTTTTCTGATTATAGAAACAAGAGATGGAAATGTTTTCCAATGTTGATAACGTATATTTTCTAAATATATTAAATAAGAAATGTTAAATAACAGAAAAAGGGAAATGAATAAATGGATGAACTAAAAGGGATAAACGTTGAATGATGTTTGGTTGATAGAATTTCCTTCTGGAAATAATATCGTTGTTTGCACACCGACATGTTTTCATTTGATAGTTAAATCACCGACTATCAAAGTTTTTGACCATTTTACGTTGTTAATATGGAGAGACCGGTTGGATTATTATCCAGAGAACCACTCCATATTAGCGTAAGCGTTGCGAATCAAGTATGCTGAATATATTGAAGACGGAGTTATGCAAGAGCTATCCTGTTTACAGGATAGTGCCTTCGGTTTGTCCAGTCCCAGGACAAACGTGAATGGACGAATGTCTGACAGAGTATACTCAAAAGATCGCGTAAGTTGATCTCTTCAAACGTACTTACGTTTGGTGGCGGAGGAATTCGTTTCTCTTAGCTTTATACCCGTGGTATTTTTGGTGAAATCAATTTGTGATTTGGCGGGTATGACGATGTGGCATTCAAAGTAATGGAGGTGTGATATGTCAAAAGATACGTTATGACCTCAAGCCTCATCAACCAGGAAAGGACAAAAATCGGGCAGGCAGCATGGCTAAGTCGGTCGCTCCGAAGTAGGGTGTATGATCACCTATCTAGAGAAATTCCTTTTGTTCTTAAATCTATCGATGCTGTCCCATTCGGGAGACGGTTGCTGATCCCAACCGTTGGTGATATACATTCGATACACTCAAGCGAAATGAGTGGTCGGTCATGTGTGGGCCGGGTTGCAAGATGTTCTTGTTGAACCCAGTGTATTTGCCTCTAGAGATACACGTTCGGAAGGTGGTCCCATACCTTGTCAAGTTGGAATCCAATATCCAATAAGCGCCCGCGGTTTTTGATTATATACTATATATGTGGAGCGTGAGATGCAAGCGTTCTGCTAGATTGCTAATTACTTGTGATTAGACATTATTATAATATCAGATAATATATGATTTCCACAAGTGTTTTGGGTTATCGTAAGATAAAAACCGTCCGTGTTTATGTGTGGATCGGTCTTACGATTATCTTTTCTTGTGAAAGGATTTTGAAAAGTTAAACCATATGATTTGAGCTTACTCACACCAGTCCCATGACTGACCCAGAGTTTATTTTGTTTTGTTTTCCCTAAACTCTTGGGTGCCCAAATTTGTACGGGCAGTCAAGTAGTCAGGATTTTACAGATATACTTGGAGAGCTTGGAGCAGGAGGCTTCAGGATTTATGTAGCTATTGTGTATTCCGCTGTATTGTAAGTGCTGTACTCTGATAATGTTGTAGTATACATATACTGCTTTTGATTTCAAGTTATGTTGTATATTATATCTTATTCGTTCCGCTGTGAGATTCGTGTTACTCTGATGTTGTGATTGTCTTCTTCTTCTTCTATTCTATTAGTTCTATCTTATCTATCCTCACCCTCTAATTTCTTTCATGGACTATCCGGAAATTTCGACTTTTGATTGTTCGATATGTGTTGTATATCGGATAACCAAGGTCGCTTTTTCCCGGGTCGTTACAGTGGTATCAGAGCTGAAGGTTAAGTATTACCTTGGCTCTGTGGCGTGACTCAGTAGAGATGGGGTTAGTAATACCCTAGACTGAATTTGAGTGTATATATACGAGTGAACGTATTTGCTATTTGATAAAAAATGATTTTATACCGTGGAGATTTATTGGTTGAGTTGTTTATGAATTCTGGTCGATCAGTTTGATCCACTGTATCGATAGGGGTTTCTAAATGCTTGAATACGATGGACCGACACAGTATGTTTTGAAAGAAAGGGTAAATGAAATAATTTTACCCAAATTATATTTTGATATGAACAAAGTATAGTTATTTGAAGTATTATCATATATTGGATATGTTGGTTGTTATTATAATCGAATAAGATTATAAAATGCGAAATAGTTACGTAAATAACCAAATAGAATTCATATAAGTGAAATATATGGAATCAGATGAATTAAATCCGAATTTAAATCAGAAATGAAATCAAAATTCTGGAAATGTGAAAAAGTGTGTAGAATGAATCTGGTTAAATATACGTGAATTTTAAAATCCTGGGAGATTTTAAATTTGTTATAAGCATTGGAAAGGATATTTTGAAATGGATTTCAAAATGAAAGTGTTTAGAAATGGTTTTATAGTATTGAACTCACTTCGATAGCTCGAAAGTAGATTCCGATGATGATCCGGACATCATCGGTGTTCATTTTCGAGTTTGTAAGTGACGGATTACTACCAAAATTTTTGTTTTTGAATTGTTTTGTGAAAAACAAGTTGTTTTGAAATTCTAGAAAAGGATATTTGATTTTTAAAAAGGTGAAGCTATTTGAAATCCCCAGGAAAAGATTATTTGAAATAAACACAAATTAAATAGAAATTTGTGAAAGAAAATTTGAAATTGAATTGCAACCAGTTCAGTGGAAATTGAATTGAATTGAAATAGAATGGTGTCGAGTAGAATTGGACTGGATTAGAGACAATCTAGAATAGAAATGAATTGTTGAGTAAGAATTTTGAATTGAGATTGGAATTGCAGTTTGATTGGAATTTGGCTTGGTTGAGCGAATGGTTGTGTTGGGAATGAAAATGGATTGGAGATTGATTGGGATGATATTGGTATATGCTAAATGGATAGCAGGATTGAATGCCGACAAAAAGGAACACATTTATATTCATATGAGTTTGATGAGATTTATGAGCCTGTTTGGCAAGCCGCTTGGCTGTTTGATTTTCTTTTGGATTGGAGAGGCCTGTGTGGCGGTTTGGGGATTATCCCGATACTCCCGGTACAAAGGAGGTGCTGGCGAAATTTTTAAGAAATTTTGAGTGTTAGAAAATTTTCAGAATTTTTGAAAATTTTCGATTATAGAAATAGATAAATAAATTAATTAAAATAAATTGGTTTAGTGAAATCGGAGTAGACAAATAATTTTAACCTAGTTATAAAGTTCATTTTTCTACCTTAGCAATTTCGAGGACGAAATTATTTTAAGGGGGGAAGAATGTAACGACCCGTATTTTCAACTATATAATATTTAGTTTATTTAATTATTTATATAGTGAATTAAATAACATATGGTTGTTTAAATAATTTTATAGTGAATATTTAATTAGATTAAATAATAGAATGATCTATTTATTTCTGAAATAGCCAGAAATAGTGGAATTCACAATATTGTGTGAATGGGCAATTTAATATATATATATATATTCAGTTTATAATTGAATTATATTGATGAATGTAATTATATACGTCAGTTTGAATATATAATTTATATTATAATTATAGTCGAGCTCGAAATGGCGCGGCAGTTCGCAGTTTGGCGATTTGAACTTCAACTGGATATACAGGGTCCGTTTTAAGTCGGATTTCTGTGAAACAAGAAACGCGTGGAGCTGGTGGAGTATATTTTTCTAGTGGAAGAGAAAAATCGGGATTTCGTCGTGTAGATTTTTATTTATGTCCAAATCAAAATTTAGAAAAGTCGCTATGGAATTCCTTTATAATTTGCAACGCTTTATTTACGTTATAAACGGATTTTAATATAAATTGAATATCGATTTCACACTGGAATTTGAATATCGAGTTATTTACCCTGATATGATTATTTCTGTGCTGTGGTATATCATATGTGAATATATACGATAATATTTATTTTTAAATATTAAATTTAATTGTTTTTAAATATATTTATATATTTAAAAGGGCTATTTTGGGCTTTAAAAATAGCCACTTTTGCAAATGAACTCCGTTTTCGACGAAACTAATTTTGTTAGATCCGCAACATCAAATTATTGCTATATTTCAATTTTCGTGATTTTTAGAATCAATATGTGACCGTACGGATTTCTAGAGTGAGAAACAGTCAGTATTTCGACGGTTAAAGATACGCTGTGTGAGCAAACAGAGTCGGAATTCGACGAAACAAGTTTCGTTGGGTCCGTAATGTCGAGATGTACCTTCATGTCAATTTTCATGATTTTTGGGTATTGTATGTGGCCACAGGAATTTTAGAGGACAAAAAAAATCAGTGTTTGCTTAAAAAGAAATTTAATAAGCAAATAAAAAAATATTTTTCTCCCTATAAATGCACTACCTCACTCACTAACCCTAAACCACTCTTTGCAAAACCAGAAACCGGCCTCCATCTCCTTTTTCTTTAAACGTGTGAAATTTTCTCTTCTAAAATCGAAATGAATTCAAATAAAAATCTTAAAATCATTCTCTATACGTATTTGGATTCCTGCTTCACTCCTCTTCGACCTGATACCCTTTTCTTCTGGTTCGACGTAGATTTTGGTTGGGTGGGTTTTTAACAGTGAACTAGGTTTGGGGTTTTTGATCGATTTAGGTATAAATGATTTATTTCGAGTTCGGATTGGGTTTCAGGGGTGAAAACTGCACTTGCTCGATTTTTTTTGGAAAATTTCGGTTTGAAAAGTGTCGTTCTTTTTTTGCTGGGTTCGCATTTAGAACTGGGACGAGGCGGTTGATTTTTGGAGGGTACGAGTTCGTGGTTTTGGGGTTGGTAATGAAGAGCTTGTGATGAGAGTGATAATGGTAATTTTGGGTGTGAAGATTCATGAACTGTTGGTTGAGAATTTGGCTTGGAGGGATTGCGTTAATGGCATGGACAAGGGACGGCTTTGAGCAGGTAACGAAGTGGAAGGAGTAATGAGCGGTAGTGGTGAGGAGTTAAAACGTGATTAAGGAAATGGTTAGAAATTCGAACGGTCGGATCCGTTGGGATCGTATGGACGGGAGCAACACAATGAAACTGACCACGAGTGAATTGGAGCCCGTTACAATTTATGGTAAAATAAATTGTCCGTCGCAGTCAATGAACGAATATCGTTATTTAACGATCATCAACCAATGTGAGTAAATCTCACTAACTCTGAACGCTTTATATTTTTATAAAGTATTTTTAGAATTGATAAATATTGGCTGATTTGCTGTGTATTGGCTGTTTGGTTGAACTGCTAGTCAGTTGATTGAAATTATCGATAACGATATATATAAATCGTATCGAAATATTGATTCTGGTTATCAGAATACTTTATACTCATGTTATTTATGCTGACTGACATCTGTGGATGCAGGGAAACAGGTCAGAGGAATCCAAACTGGATTCCTCAAAATTTATTTTTTCAGTTTTTCATATATTCTGATATATGAAGTGTTATATCATATGTTGTTGATGCTGTATGTTTGGATGGTGGTTGATCATTTTGATTTGGTATTTTTATACCATAAATGACATCGGATAGTGAAAAGGGATTTTCAAAGTTTATTTTGAAAATAAATTATTTATATAAAATCCAGACTTTATATATATATAAAAGGGAAAGAATTTCATAAAAGAAAATAATTTTAGGATCAAAGAATTTGATGAAAAGGAAAATATTTATGAAATCCAATGTAAAGGAAAATATTGGTGAAATCAAATGTAAAGGAAAATATTTGTGGAAATAAATATAAAAAGGGAATATTTGTAAATCATCTACAAATAGAATTGGATAGGGAATAATTGTAAAACATTTTCAAATGAAATAGAAAGGAAATGCTTATCTAGAATGAACTGAGTTATGGAAAGGAATTATTTATTTAGAAATTTAATAGAATAATGAAGCACTTGAAAATGGATAAAAGTGTAATAAAGGAGAATTTTACACTAGGAAGAATTTAGGCCCGTGCTTCGCACACGGGTAAACAGAATATGAATTCGAAGTGAGAATTTAAGAGAGATCTGTTTTAACAGATAAAGTGAGAAGGTTAATTTATAAATAAAGTTTTATAAATTAATTTAGTTATTTATCTTTGGGTAAATAGAGTATATAAGTCAAGACTTATATAGAGAAGTAAAAATCGATTTCCACATCGATATTTGAAACTGAATATGTATGAAAGAGAATTTATCGAATAAGAGTTATTCGAAGTAAAGTTATCGAATATCAGTTTATTCGAAAGGAAGTTTATTGAATATTAGTTATTCGAAATGGGTTGATCCAATAGAGTTAATCCAATAGAATAAATTTATTGTGATCAACCGTTAGAGTTAAACCGTTAGAGTTAAACTGTTAGAGTTAAACTGTTAGAGTTGAACTGTTAGAGTTAAACCGTTAGGGTTAAACCGTAGAGTTAAACCGTTGGAGTAAACATTTAGAGTTAGTTAGTTAGAGTTAACCAATTAAAGTTAATCAGTTAGAGTTAATCGATTAGAGTCTAATCGAACTAGAGTTATCCAAATATAGTAATCGAATAAGGGATGATTGAATATTAGTTATTCAATTAGAATTGGTCGAATTTAATTATTCGAGATAGAGTTAAACAGAAATAGTCATTTAAGATAAGTTACCAGTTAGCACGACTGCTAGCGAAATTCGCAGGGCTGCAGATAGCCTAAGGCGGACGGATGTTTCCTGAGGGAATCAGGCGTAACCATTGTGATCGCTGCGATCTAGAGTCGATCGAATGATGTCAAGTCAAATATTAGTTAATTGATAGAAATAATTTGGTCGAGTTAATTAAGCTAAGTTAGTCCAGTTGAACTGATCAAGTAAGTGGGTCAAAATGAGTAAATCAAAACGAGTTATCTGAACAAGGGTTAGGCCAGTAAGAGTTAAATAGAATAAGAGTTAATTGAATAAGAGTTACAACTTAGAGTTAACCGAGTATGAGTTAATAATCTAGTTCGTTATTTATTCGAGTTAGAAAAAAAATCAAAGTATTTATAAAGTCATTATATTTCGGATGCAGGGGATTATAACACCATTGTTATAATCAAGTGTTTTCCGTACGAGAAGTGGATTTGTAAATAGAATCCGAGAATGTCGTAAAGAAGTGTTAAAGATTTAGAAAGATGAATTTTGCCTATTTCGAAGTTAGAAATGTTGTTCAGTTAAGGTCTGAGAGGTAATTATACCCCAACTTGATTGACTTCATTTTAACTAAGAAGTGGTTAAGATTCGATGGTAAAAAGTGGTTAAGTGGAAACCAAATGAAGGAGATTTGGCATAGTGATGTTTATTCAAACATCTGTTTAATCAAATGAAAGAGATTTGGAAATGTTTTCCAAATGAGAAGCATAATTGTTTTCTGATTATAGAAACAAGAGATGGAAATGTTTTCCAATGTTGATAACGTATATTTTCTAAATATATTAAATAAGAAATGTTAAATAACAGAAAAAGGGAAATGAATAAATGGATGAACTAAAAGGGATAAACGTTGAATGATGTTTGGTTGATAGAATTTCCTTCTGGAAATAATATCGTTGTTTGCACACCGACATGTTTTCATTTGATAGTTAAATCACCGACTATCAAAGTTTTTGACCATTTTACGTTGTTAATATGGAGAGACCGGTTGGATTATTATCCAGAGAACCACTCCATATTAGCGTAAGCGTTGCGAATCAAGTATGCTGAATATATTGAAGACGGAGTTATGCAAGAGCTATCCTGTTTACAGGATAGTGCCTTCGGTTTGTCCAGTCCCAGGACAAACGTGAATGGACGAATGTCTGACAGAGTATACTCAAAAGATCGCGTAAGTTGATCTCTTCAAACGTACTTACGTTTGGTGGCGGAGGAATTCGTTTCTCTTAGCTTTATACCCGTGGTATTTTTGGTGAAATCAATTTGTGATTTGGCGGGTATGACGATGTGGCATTCAAAGTAATGGAGGTGTGATATGTCAAAAGATACGTTATGACCTCAAGCCTCATCAACCAGGAAAGGACAAAAATCGGGCAGGCAGCATGGCTAAGTCGGTCGCTCCGAAGTAGGGTGTATGATCACCTATCTAGAGAAATTCCTTTTGTTCTTAAATCTATCGATGCTGTCCCATTCGGGAGACGGTTGCTGATCCCAACCGTTGGTGATATACATTCGATACACTCAAGCGAAATGAGTGGTCGGTCATGTGTGGGCCGGGTTGCAAGATGTTCTTGTTGAACCCAGTGTATTTGCCTCTAGAGATACACGTTCGGAAGGTGGTCCCATACCTTGTCAAGTTGGAATCCAATATCCAATAAGCGCCCGCGGTTTTTGATTATATACTATATATGTGGAGCGTGAGATGCAAGCGTTCTGCTAGATTGCTAATTACTTGTGATTAGACATTATTATAATATCAGATAATATATGATTTCCACAAGTGTTTTGGGTTATCGTAAGATAAAAACCGTCCGTGTTTATGTGTGGATCGGTCTTACGATTATCTTTTCTTGTGAAAGGATTTTGAAAAGTTAAACCATATGATTTGAGCTTACTCACACCAGTCCCATGACTGACCCAGAGTTTATTTTGTTTTGTTTTCCCTAAACTCTTGGGTGCCCAAATTTGTACGGGCAGTCAAGTAGTCAGGATTTTACAGATATACTTGGAGAGCTTGGAGCAGGAGGCTTCAGGATTTATGTAGCTATTGTGTATTCCGCTGTATTGTAAGTGCTGTACTCTGATAATGTTGTAGTATACATATACTGCTTTTGATTTCAAGTTATGTTGTATATTATATCTTATTCGTTCCGCTGTGAGATTCGTGTTACTCTGATGTTGTGATTGTCTTCTTCTTCTTCTATTCTATTAGTTCTATCTTATCTATCCTCACCCTCTAATTTCTTTCATGGACTATCCGGAAATTTCGACTTTTGATTGTTCGATATGTGTTGTATATCGGATAACCAAGGTCGCTTTTTCCCGGGTCGTTACAAACACCGACTATCAAATCTGACCAATACGATTGTTGGTACGGAAAGACCGGGATCGAATGTATATTCGAAAACCATTCCGACCAACAAATACGTGAAGATATCAGAAGATGATCGAGATGGAGCATTGAAGACCATTGATTTTCATAAACGGAAGAACCACTAATCTTCTCTGCCTGGCAAGCCGAGATAAGCTGTGATTCTGTCGTGGTTGGAATCAACGGGTTGCAAGGACTACTCGCTACTGATCCAGGGGTGATTCCTATAGTGGATGCGGTAGGAGAGTGCCTTCGGTTCATCTTGTTCCTGGATGACGTATATGGACGGATGTCTGACAGAGTATTTCCAAAGGGTCACGTACGTTGATTTCTTCAAACGTACGATAGTTGTTGGCAGGGAATTGCCATTCTCTAGCTTTCAGCTAGAGTATTTTTGTGGACGTCAATTAGTGATATCTGACGAATCTGACGATGTGGCATTCAAAGTGAAGGACGACCAGATGTCAAGAGTTAATTCTGGCCTCAAGCCTCATCAACCGGGAAATGACAAAAATCGGGCAGGCAGCATGGCTATGTGGCTCGCTCCCATTAGGGTGTATGATCACCTATCTAGAGGAAGTCCTATTTGTTTCTTAAATCTATGTTTCGATGCTGTCCCTTTTCGGGAGACGGTTGCTGATCCCAACCGTCGGTGATATACATTCGATACTCTCAAGCGAAATGAGGGGTCGGTCATGTGAGGGCCGGGTTGCAAGAAGTTCTTGTTGAACCCAGTGTATTCGTCTCTAGAGATACACTATCGGCAGGTGGTCCCATACCTTGTCAAGTTGGAATCCAATCTCCAATAAGCGCCTGCGGTTTTGATTGTATACTATATATGTGGAGCGTGAGATGCAAGCGTTCCACTAGATTGTTATTTACTTGTATTTAGACATTATTATAATATCAGAAAAGATATTGGTTTCAAAAATGTTTTGGGTTATCGTAAGGTAAAAACCGTCCGTATTTATGTGTGGATTTGGTCTTACGATTATCCTTTTGTTTCGAAAGGATTTTTGAACTTAAAAATCGAGTTGGATGATCACCTTTAATACTGTGCGAGTTTATCTCACTCTGGTTCACCAGACTGACCCGGTGTTTTGTAAATGCTCGGGTTAGGCCGGGTTGTACAGGTTCAGGTTATCGACTGCTGTGAAGAGACGAGCTGGAAGAGTCCAGACGTATGATATTATTACTATTCCGCTGTGTGTTATATGAGGACAGATTAGTATCACTGTCCAGATGTGTACTCTGATATTGTAAGTATTTCAAAAGCTTTCAATAAAGGTTATTTCTGTATTATATTTTGTTCCGCTGCGATGTGAGACTCTGTGTTGTGGTGTTATTCTTCTTCTTCTTCTATTCAATATTTCTACCTTATCTATTCTCACCCTCTAACTTATTTCTATTAATGATCTGGAATGTTCGATGTCTGAATGGTCAACATGGTAGTTTGATGTTGATTTTCGGAGTCAAAAAATCCCGGTTCGTTACAGTGGTATCAGAGCTTAAGGTTAAGTAATTACCTTGGCTCTGTGGCGTGACTCAGTAGAGATGGGGTTAGCAATACCCTAGATTAAGTTTGAGTGTATATATATGAGCGCGTATTTGTAAATTGTTATAAAAATTGTCTTATATTGTGTTGATTGGTTTGACAAGTAGTTTATGAATTCTGGTCGATACAGTAATGCAAACTGTGTCGATAAGTGTTTCTAAACTCTTGAACAGAATAATTTGACACAGTATGTTTTTGAAAGAGGGTAAATGAAATAATTTTACCCAAATTATATTTTGATATAAAAGAATGATTATTATTTGAAGTATTATGATGTGTGAAATGGTTATATATAACCAATCAGAATTCATATAAGTATAATATATGAAAATCAGAGGAGTTAAATCTGAATTTAAATCAGAATTGAAATTAAAACTTTGGAAATTTGAACAAGTAGTTGAAATTGGAATTGGACTTAATATATGAGAATTTTAAAATCCTGGGAGGTTTTTAAATTGTTTTACAAGCCTTGCAAAGGATATTTTGAACTGATTTCAAAATGGAAGTGTTTAGAAATGGTATTGAAAGTGATATAGTATTGAACTCACTTCGATAACTAGAAAATAGATTCCGATGATGATCCGGACATCATCGGTGTTCATTTTCGGGTTTGCAAGTGACGGATTACTACCAAAATTGTTGTTTTTGAATTGCTTTGAGAAAAACAAGTTGTTTTGAATCCTGAAAGGAATATTTGATTCTTGAAAGAGCTAAACTGTTTAAAAACTCCCAGGGAAATTGTTTAAATAAAAACTAAAATAAATCGAAATTTGTGAAAGCAAATATGAATTGAATTGAAACAAATAATTGGAAATTGAATCGGGATATAATATATCAAGTAGAATCAGATTTTGAATTGTGAGACAGGCATCTGAAATGGTGTGGACTGGTAAGTTAAGAGTTGAAATTGATAATGGATGGAAATTGAGTTAAGAATGAGATTTGGCATGGATGCATGAAAGGATTTGGTCCAGAGGATAAAAGTGGAATTCTGTTTGGGAATACATTTGTATATGCTGACAAGGCAGCAGATCGAAGGGATATAAGGATATGCCCAACAAAAAGGTACACGTTTATTTCTACATGGGTTTGGTGATTTATGAGCCTATTTGGCAAGCCGCTTGGCTGTTTTATTTTCTTTTGGATTGGAGAAGGCCTAGAGAGGCGAGTTGGAGTTGTACCGATTGAGCCGTACAGAGGAGGTGCTGGCGAAATTTTTCGAAAATTTGAAGTGTTAGAAAATTTTCGATATTTTGAAAACATTTATTTACAGTATCGAATTGGTTTCTAATTTAATATAAAATTAGATTTGAAATTAATGAGTTTATAACATTCTTTCTTACAGTAGCAATTTCGAGGACAAAATAATTTTAAGGGGGGAAGAATGTAACGACCCGTGTTTTTGGCCGTCAAATATTTAATTTAATTTATTCATTTTAAATATTATATTAGGATTATTAATGGAATTTAATATTTAATTCGTTATTAAAAACAAAGTTGAACGTTATAATTTATATATAATATAAAATCGAGCTCGAAAATAGCGTGCAGTTCGTAAATTTGAAGTTTGAACTTCAACTGAGAATACAGGATTCGATATAAGTCGGATTTCTGTGAAACAAGAAACGCTGGAGCCGTATTGACGATAGCTTTCATATGAAAGAGAAAAATCTAGATTTCGTGTTATAGTTTGATATTTATGGCCAAATCAAATTTTGAAATGGTCGCTATGGAAAAACGTTATTTAATTATAGGCCTTTAAAATAGCCGTTTTGCAGACGGACTCAGATTTCGATGAAATCAGTTTCATTAGAACCGTATCGCTAAATTATTATCAGAAAATCAAACTGCGTGGAAAACCGATGTCATATGTGACCACAGCACCAGAAAATGCTCGTTAAATTTCTAAAGCATGTATTCAAATAAATAAAAGGATATTTGAGTGTAACTTGAGCAGATGATCGAATTAGGCCACGAAACCAGTTCCGTTGAGTTCGTATCGTCGATTAGAGTCAGGATATGTATATAGTTTGTTATTTTTAGAGATCGAGAAATTTGGCGTTAAAAAGGGTAGGGCGGTTCGCAGTAAAAACAGCCTACCGGGGCAACAGTCTCAGAATGCGACGAAATTTGTGCCGTTGGGTTCGTATCGAAAAGTTATTGGCGATGTTCATAGTTTCAAGTGGATTTGATTTATCTGGTGACTGTGGAAAAATTAAACGCGTGTTCATTTCCGGTTTCATAAAGGAATTTTTTTCAAATGACCCCGGATTTCGACGAAACTTGTCCCATTTGATTCGGAATACCTTTTTACACTATGATTAGCCTTTTTATCAGTAAACAGAAATCGTCTGTAGTTAGTTTTGCTTGTTACTTCGCAACGAAGTTTCACGAATAATATTTTACTATATATATTCTAACCCTATATATATACAGTATGTCTTCAGCGCCTTCATCGTTTTTCATCGGTCAGAAGCACTCAACAATCAACGTATTAAGCACAACCTACCCAAATGTTCTGCAGGCCTCGCATTAAAGTTGACAGCCTATTTTGATATAGTACCTCTCGACAAGCATTTATTAGTGATAACGACATCTCATTTACCTTGCCGACCAAGGTTTAGAAATTCCCATCAAAGAAACAGCTAGCTAAAATCGCGCCTGCATACCTCTCTCTGTATATTATATATTTAAATTATACCGTGGTCATCACGTTTTTACTGCTATAAATAGCATGCCATCTTCGCTTTTCTTCAGGACTTCAGCAAAAACGAGAGTGTAAATTTATAATCCACGGTACAAACTGAGACTCCACCACCGTTTTCCATGCAAAACAACTCAAAACGAAATCTACCTTCACCAAATATCTTCAAATCGAGATGCATGCTTCTCTTTCGGGAATGGCACATTGGTGGATCTTGGTGCATGGGGTTTGTGGAAGTGGAGGGAGCATGCGGATGTGGACAGGAGTGGGTGTAGTGGTGCTGGTAGCGAAGACAACGGGGTGCATGATGGAAGGCATTAGATCGGTTGTGAATGATGGAGGAAAGAAGGCCTCAGGTAACACCAGTTCGTTTTGGTGTGGTTGCGCATACCTTAGTGGTATTGCCTGGGAATGGGAGGTTTGTGTGGAGAACGGGATGGACGTTGAAAGCAGGTATGTTGGTGATAATGAGAAGGGTGAGAGAAACAGTATACATATAAAAATCTGGACAGAGGTGATCTTCGTTAGGGCTGTGGTTTCGCCGGAATTGGGAATGAAGTCATCAGCGGCTGGAGTGAAGCTGGAAGCGAATGGGGACGTCGGACCTGGAGGGACTGTGTGCGATGGAAGATGGGGCCAAGGTGGTCAGTTCGCCAGCTTCCGATGACACTCCGGTCATCAACGTTGGCTGCGGCAGTGATGGAGTGAGGACGAGGTCACGAGCGGGGCTTCTGGAAAATGGCTCGAAGGGAAGAAATAAGGCCTGAGATCATTTCCTGGGTTCTACCGTGATTGGTTAAACAAATATATAGATAAATCATAATTAACTTATTATTGTTATTAAACGATGGAATAATTATGAGGTTAAATCATCACAGGATTTTGAATAGGAGCAGATTACGAAGATGGGGAAAACGAATTTTATCGGCTAATAGCTTCTCTGACCAAGGAGATTTGGATGGCCGAGTTGGTTTGCAGTATAATTAAGGGTATGAACTTAATAATTCAGTTAATTTAAATAAAATTAAGGGTTTTGTTTTGTTAATTAAAACTATGTCTTGAACGATGCAGGCGATAGAATGAATGAGGAAATGAACGAGTGGATTATCGGCCTTGGGTTTTCTTAACAAGAGTAATTATTTTTAAAAATCATTTGATTAAGAAATTTATAATTATAATTAATTCATGAACTAAACCGTGATTAACATTGTATCATGTTATCAGAATTTGACAAATAAGGTACCATTGGAATCGTACTGTCAAGCACTACAATGTGATGAATATTTCGGGCAAAGCTGGAACTAACTGGAGTTTTCAGTAAAATTAGACATCTGTTTAATTTAACTGAAATCATATCGCCTTAACGAAATCAAACCAAGGTGAGTTAAACTCACTCAGTTACCCTTTTTATATTTTTTATAAATTGGGTATTTTTATTTTGTGTGCTCTGCTTGCCAATGGTTGACTGTTTGCTAGTTATCTATTTAACTGTTGATTTAACTGATGAAATTAAACTATGTTTAATTTCAGTGAAATACCAAATCGTTATTTTTAACGATTGGTTCCAATAAAGGTAACTCACCTTGGTTGGTCACGTTTATTTATAAACGTGTTTAAATGGTTGAATTGTTTAAATTGCATATGAATTGGTTGAAACTAAATGATCTGTTTTGAGATAACCATTGTGATTTCAGGGAAGAACAGGTTGGAGGGATCCAACCGGATTCCTCAAATGTATTATTTATTTTCATATTATCATATATGAACTGCCCTGTTGTAGTGTTGATTGATGGTTGATTTTTGAATATTCAACATCTGTTTGTTTAACCAGTGAACTCATTGGAGTGTCATGATTGAAACACTGTATATTTTGATAGTTAAAACACCGACTATCAAATCTGACCAATATGATTGTTGGTACGGAAAGACCGGGATCGAATGTATATTCGAAAACCATTCCGACCAACAAATACGTGAAGATATCAGAAGATGATCGAGATGGAGCATTGAAGACCGTTGATTTTCATAAACGGAAGAACCACTAATCTTCTCTGCCTGGCAAGCCGAGATAAGCTGTGATTCTGTCGTGGTTGGAATCAACGGGTTGCAAGGACTACTCGCTACTGATCCAGGGCGTGATTCCTATAGTGGATGCGGTAGGAGAGTGCCTTCGGTTCATCCTGTTCCTGGATGACGTATATGGACGGATGTCTGACAGAGTATTTCCAAAGGGTCACGTACGTTGATTTCTTCAAACGTACGATAGTTGTTGGCAGGGAATTGCCATTCTCTAGCTTTCAGCTAGAGTATTTTTGTGGACGTCAATTAGTGATATCTGACGGATCTGACGATGTGGCATTCAAAGTGAAGGACGACCAGATGTCAAGAGTTAATTCTGGCCTCAAGCCTCATCAACCGGGAAATGACAAAAATCGGGCAGGCAGCATGGCTATGTGGGTCGCTCCCATTAGGGTGTATGATCACCTATCTAGAGGAAGTCCTATTTGTTTCTTAAATCTATGTTTCGATGCTGTCCCTTTTCGGGAGACGGTTGCTGATCCCAACCGTCGGTGATATACATTCGATACTCTCAAGCGAAATGAGGGGTCGGTCATGTGAGGGCCGGGTTGCAAGAAGTTCTTGTTGAACCCAGTGTATTCGTCTCTAGAGATACACTATCGGTAGGTGGTCCCATACCTTGTCAAGTTGGAATCCAATCTCCAATAAGTGCCTGCGGTTTTGATTGTATACTATATATGTGGAGCGTGAGATGCAAGCGTTCCACTAGATTGTTATTTACTTGTATTTAGACATTATTATAATATCAGAAAAGATATTGGTTTCAAAAATGTTTTGGGTTATCGTAAGGTAAAAACCGTCCGTATTTATGTGTGGATTTGGTCTTACGATTATCCTTTTGTTTCGAAAGGATTTTTGAACTTAAAAATCGAGTTGGATGATCACCTTTAATACTGTGCGAGTTTATCTCACTCTGGTTCACCAGACTGACCCGGTGTTTTGTAAATGCTCGGGTTAGGCCGGGTTGTACAGGATCAGGTTATCGACTGCTGTGAAGAGACGAGCTGGAAGAGTCCAGACGTATGATATTATTACTATTCTGCTGTGTGTTATATGAGGACAGATTAGTATCACTGTCCAGATGTGTACTCTGATATTGTAAGTATTTCAAAAGCTTTCAATAAAGGTTATTTCTGTATTATATTTTGTTCCGCTGCGACGTGAGACTCTGTGTTGTGGTGTTATTCTTCTTCTTCTTCTATTCAATATTTCTACCTTATCTATTCTCACCCTCTAACTTCTTTCTATTAATGATCTGGAATGTTCGATGTCTGAATGGTCAACATGGTAGTTTGATGTTGATTTTCGGAGTCGAAAAATCCCAGTTCGTTACAGACAGGATATGATTTCCCAAGTTAAACAATCGTTAATATTGATTCTTGGGAAGATTAAAACTAAGTGGAGTTTTAATGAATCTTTAATTAGATTGAAATGATCGGGAATGGAGTATCACCAGTTTTGCTCCAGGCGATAGTTAAATCTTTAATTAGATTTGAAAATGAAATCGTAATTGAATTTACCGATAACACCGTGGTGTTAGATATGAAGTATTACCAGTTTTACTTCATGGGATGAATAGGTTGGGATTGGGAAATTTAAAACAAATGATTACTTCGGTAAGGTTCGTTAATCCCGACTAGTTTGGATAAACCATACTTTGGTTTGAATTGATATTCCAAAGAAGATTAAAGAATAAATTTAAAGAATTTATCTTTGATAAAATTAATGGGAACCTTTCCCAAAGTATAATAATTTTTGAATAAAAGAATATTCTGAATTGGAATGAGGCGTATGTTGTGTTTGTGTAACACTTGTTTATTATATACGCGAGTTATTCAGAAAGACCGGGTTTATCCCATTCTGAATAACTAATTCGACGAAGTGTCGAGGATGAAGACGGTGGTCGAAGACCGGAGGTCTTCACATCGTTTGGATAATTACTGATGATCTTGATTGGGCTGTACACCTAAGAGGAGGGAATCAGTTGGTGATCGTCCAGACGTACTTGGAGATCGATGGATATGCGAGGTACAAGGTGCCACCGGTTTCGTTCAGACCCAGAACGGACTTGTAAATGGACTGTGTGTCTGACATTGGATATCATTCTGTGTGATTGATGGATATCAGTTGCATGGAGTGGTTTGCCTGTGTGGCATGCTGAGATGCAAATGATCAAGGCTTCCGTTGAAAAGCAAAGTCTTGTGGTTGATGATCAAAGCAACACCTGTGTGGCATAGCTTTGTGTAGCGTTAATTCGCGAGCCTCACACCTAGGTTGTGAGCCAGAAACGGGAGAGGACATCAGGGCGGGCATGCGTTTCCTTCTAGCTAGGGTGGTGTCAGTGACCTACTAGCCCTGACATTTATATTATTTTCACCTGTGTCATTGTTGGATTGCGAGGCGCCTCGGATATATCGGTGACTATGTGGAGCCGATGGAGTCATAGGACTCATTTACGCCCCAAAGGGCGGGGAAACGCAGTGTTTAGGCATTTTAATCCACATCGGTGGACCGGCCCTGACGATCCAAGGGCTCACCTGTGTCTTAGTCCTGAGCCTCGGGCTAGAGAGTCTCGATTCGGTGAGGACTATCTTTTTCCTTGGTTCACAGATGGAAATTGGATTTCCAAATAGGACATCGTGCGGTTTTGATTGTATACCTATATATGGCGACTTGGTGGTATGGGGCACTTGTGCCGTCTATGATTGATACTTATGATTGAAATTGTTTTGACACTATACACTTATAGTAATAATAAAAGATGAAATTTAGCGTATCAAGCATTCTTTGACTATTATAAGGTAAATCCCTATCCTCCGGCTTGTGTTGCATTGTGTGATGGGACCTGGGTCTTATAATAGCTTCATTGTTCTTTATTTAGCATTGCGCTGTTGTTTTATGCACTGGTATTCTTGGGAGGAAACCCATTCCATGTTATACGGCGTGGTCCCTTGATTTACCTAACTTTAAAATAAAGATTAATAACTGTTTTAGTTCTCACACCAGTCACATGACTGACCTAGAGTTTATTGTTTTAACCTAAACTCTGGGTGCCCTTATTTTGCACGGGCAGCTAGTAGTTTTGGTTTTGCAGATTTATACTCACAGGATCGTGATTTACAGCTGGAACGATATCCGGAAAGCTCTGTATCCGTTTATCTCTTTCAGTGGTGTTTTGTTTTATTTTCCGCTGCTATGTAATGTATTGTAAATCTCTGATATTTATTGAATTTATTTTATTCATTCATACTCTGTATATTCTTGTATTCTGATGGAATTGTTGTAATTAAAAATGAAATGTTCTTCTGTTTGTGTTCCGATTGGTCGTGTTCTCAAACAATCAGGGGTTTCGAACGGTCTTGGTCGGTTTAGCGATCGATTCAGATCGAGCGAAATTCCCAATTGTTACATTTGTTATCAGAGCTCTGGTTTACAGAGCTCGGAGAACAAGACACGTTAGAACCAAACGAAAGAATTCATCATATATTTGATTAGTAATATCCAATGAGAATGACTCTTTAGAGATGAGATCAGTAGTATGCTAGAACGAGTGTGAAGAGTATATTTTTAAAATGAAAACGAATTTTGTTTTGAAAATTTAAACTTTATTCAATGTATTTGAATATTTATTTGTATTGAATTTGGACAATCAAGTATATAAAGATTTTACGTATACGTCTGATCCGCGTGTATTTGAAGTTTTAATATACTGGATAGATATAGAATCGCACTCTAGTAGCCCGAAGATGTTCTGATGGTAGTTCAAAACATCATCAGCATTTCTGTTCGAGCTTCGAAAGTGAGATATCTATATATTTACATCAGACTGGTGTGAGAACCAAAACTAGATAGGATTATTGTTGTGAATTGGCATCAAAAACATGATTATCTGTATATGTATCAAAGTTATGAATTTGAAAAGCTAATCAACTAATCAATTGATGGTTGTGTTGTTTGATTATTGGTTTGATATTTCTAACCATTTAGGCCAAATTGTATCAAATATTGAATTGTATTGAAAATTGTTTGAATTTGCATACATGTACATGTATATACATTGAACAGGTCATAGCAAAGAGGCTAGAGAAGAGGAATATAATTGTTTGCCCGAAAAATAGGTACATGTTTATTGTATTTCTTGGGTTTTGGATGATTTTATGAGCCGCTTGGCTGTTTCTTTTTCTTTTTGGATTGGAAAGGCCTGTATGGCAATTTCGGGATTTTCTCGGTGCTCCCGTGCAGGGGAGGTTATGGCGAAATTTTTCGAAAATTTAGGGTGTTAGCCAAATTTTTGAAAAATTTGAAAAGTTCTTAGAAACTGAAAAGTTGAAGAACTTAAGCCATAATGAAAAGAATGAAAGTTGAGTTGGTTTGTAAAACAACTTTCGGTTCCGTTCCTTTTCGGGGATGAAAAGTTTTAAGTGGGGGAGATTGTAATAACCTGGAAATCTGAGCCAATTTAAAAATTTTATTTTGGCGACTTTTATGAATTTTGAATATATAAAATGAATTATTTTAAATAATAACGATGGAAAATTTATTTTCGACGAAGTGAAAACGAATAAATTTATTTAATTATATAACGAGCCTGAAATGGCACAGTATTTCGAAAATTCGATTTCAAAATTCAAATGAATGTACAGGATTCAAAATAAACCGGATTTTAGCGAAACCAAAAATATTAGAATCTATTTGAGAATATCTTTCCAACGAATCCGAAAAATAGAAATTTCATAGCGAGAATAAAAAGTTATGCCCAGTTGAAATTTCAGAATAGTCGCTATGGAAAATATAGCCCTTAAAAATGGAAATTTTGTAAACTACCTTCGTTTTCGATGAAACCACTTTTGTTGGATCCAGGATGTCAAATTATTGTTAGGTTCCAAAATTCATAATTTTCTGAATCAATATGTGAGCGTGGCGAAGTTAAACGTGTTTTGACAGTTTTAGTCAGTTTCGATCGACCAGAAATTGGCCATTTTTCAAACGGTCTCAGAATTTGACGAAATTAGTTTTGGTAGAACCGTATCGTCAAAACATAGCCAGATTTATTTTTCTGGAATTTTTAGAGGCCGTATGTGGCCCCGGTAAATTGAAAGGTGCGTTCAAATTCAATATACATTGATCTATATTTTGAATTTGATGAAAACTGATCGTAACTGACAATTTGGATTATGAAACATATCCATTGTGTTCGGAATATGGGTAAGAAGCTAAGGGCGACAGTCATTGGGTTTGATTTGGAGTTCGAATGAAAAAGTAACTTTTATGGAATTTAAATATTAAATTATATATATTTAATTATAGAAGTCAACCTTGACCCCTCTTTCCCTCACAGTTCAACATCGACTAAGAATATAAAAAGAAAGAAAAGGCCATCGTTAAAACCCCGTCGCCCCATTCTTCCAGCCACCGCCGGACCTTTCCCCACTCTCGCACCTCCGGCGCCGCCACCCAAAGGGACCGCCACCGCTTCGCCCTTCTTCTCCGACAATCCTCGAACCCCAAGCCTCCCCAATACGGAGCCCTAACCCAAATCCTGTCGCTGCAGGCCCCCCCTCTTCCAGCGCCACCTGACTCTACCACCGACCATCCACTCCATCCACAACCCCTCTGCTGTCCCCAATGCCAAGCACTGCTCCTCCCTCTATATCCAAAAGGTCCTACTCCAATCCGAAACCTAAGCCTTTAAAAGCTGCTCAAAATCGCTGCCCCCATCTCCCGCTGCCCGCCAACGATCTGCAGACCTCCGACGCCCCTTCTCGAGCCGCGCACCAAATCCTTTCCCTCCCGCTGTGAGTTTTAAGCTACCTTTGTTTTGATTTTTTTTCGATTTTTGTTAATAAAAAGAATGGATTTTTATAAATAAAAAGGACAGATTTTTATATATATGAATGAAGTATAAAGATTAAATTTTTATCAATATAAAGTTTAGATCTTTATTCATATGAAGTTAAGATTTTTAACACTTCAAAGATATGATTTTTAACGATTTAAAAATATGATTTTTATATTATAGAGATAATAAAAATATAATTTGAATATTATAGAAGCAATAAAAATATAATTTTTATATGATAGGAATAATAAAAATATAATTTTTATATTATATAAGTAATAAAAATATAATTTTTATATTATAGGAATAATAAAAATATAATTTTTATATTATAGAAGCAATAAAAATATGATTTTTATATTGGTAGAGCAATAAAAATATGATTTTTATAATCGAAGATAGCGATATAAAAATTAGATTTTTATATACGGAATGGTAGCATAAAAATATGATTTTTAATGTATAACATCGGATTAAAAATATGATTTTTACTATGAACAGCGGGAAAAGGTCGCATTGGAATTTCGAACAAATCCAGACCGTTCAGAAATATAGAATGGTGGAGTGGAACTCCAAGGTGAGAACTTCTCACTTTTAATTTATTTCCTAGTTGAAATATATACTACAATGCAGATGGTGCTTAGCAGCACCCGACACCCGTCGTCCACTGTAACAACCCGTAAATTCTGAACCAATTTAAAAAATTACTTTAGAAAATTTTAATGAATTTTGAGAATATAAAATAATTTATTTAAATTATAATGGCTAAAAATTTATTTTTAATTGTAGTTAGAACGAATAAATTTAATTTTAAATATAAATGGAGTTAGAAATGGCGCGGTAGTTTGAAAATTTGATTTTAAACTTTAACCGAATGTACAAGATTCAAAATAAATCAGAATTGAGTGAAACCAGAAATATTTAAATCTGTTTAACCATATCTTTCTAACGAATCTAAAAAATTGAAATTTCATAGCGGAAATCAAAAGTTATGGCCAATTCAATTTTTAGAAAGGTCGTTGTAGAATTTATATTATATATATGGCCTGAAGGGCTACATTTCAAATATGTAGGAATTTCGATTCGAAACCACTTCCATTGAGTTCAGAATGATGTTTCTGCATTGAAAAACAGTAAACACTTATATATTTTGAGTTTCGGAAATTATTTGTTTAAAAATGTAATTTTATTATTAAATATATTGGCCTTAAAAATAGTCATTTTTCAAACGACCTCCGTTTTCGACGAAACCTCTTTTGTTGGAACCGGAATGTCAAATTGTTGCTAGGCTTCAATTTTCAGAATTTTTCGAATTAATATGTGAGCGTGGCAAAAGAAAATGTGTTTTGACTATTTTAGTTAAATTTAAACGCCTTAAAAATAGCCATTTTTCAAACAGTCTCAGAATTCGACGAAAATAATTTTTTTGGATTCGTATTGTCATAAGAAAGCTAAAAATGTTTTTTTAGAATTTTCGGAGGTCATATGTGGCCCCGGCATATTTTAATGTACGGTCAATATTTAATTAATTAATTTTTAATGCAATTTTAAATAAAAATCGTACATATTTCGGAGTTGGGCCACGGGACCTATCCCATTGCGTTCAGAAGGTGTCAAAACCTTAAGAACGACAGTAAGCAGGCCCAAATCAGAGAAAGTCCGAAAATCCACCTTTTAAGCACGATTTTCAAGATTTAATATTAAAATATTATTTAAATAATTAGTCCGAAACCCTAATTTGACATGGCCAGCCGCCGGGTCTGTTCAATGGCCAGAATTGTCCGAATTTCAAACCTCAATAACTTTTGATCCGCTCAACGAAAATCAACAAACTATATACCGAATCGAAGAGAATTCCGAGCTCTTCAAATCCATACGGCGATGATCGAGTTTTAGTGCACGGATTTCGCGAATTTCGAGTCCAAAGTGGCCGAGTTTGCACGCGCCGTGCGGCTCAGGGAGGAGGCCGAGCTTCAGGCGGTTTTAGGCGGTGGTGGCTCGCGGGCGGAGCTTCGGAGTGGCGGTGTCTGATCGGCGCATGGGTGACCGTAGGGGGTGCGCACGGAAGGATAGGAGGAGGAAGAAGGGGTTCGGCGTTTCCTGAGTAACGTGAGCGACGAGAAGAAAGGTCTCTTTTTTTATTTATTTTATTAATTTAATATTTAATTTATGCAATCTTTAAAAATTAATAACTCTCTCGTACGAGGTCCGATTGACGAACCGTAAGTTGCGTTGGACTCGTCTTTCCGAGATCTTCGCGATGGCGTAGACCAAAACTGATTCTGAGACAGTCAAATTTTCAGCAAAACCGATGTGAGAATTTCTGATTTTAAAATTTAATTAATTAAATAAATTGTTTTATTGCTGTTAAACAACTGTTTGTGTGTTATATATGCAGAACTGTGATTTAGTGAATTTTTGTCTGTGATTTGATGAATTTTTTTGTACTGTATTGCTTGGATCTGTTATTGTATGAATAGATCTGTATTAAATCAACAAATATACTACATATATGATTTGTGGTGTTAGAATTGACAACGAACGAATATACTACATATATGATTTGTTGTGTTAGAATTGACAACGAACAAATGTACTACATATATGATTTGTTGTGTTAGAATTGACGACAAGCAAATATATCACATATATGATTTGTTGTGTAAGAAGCGACGACAACAAAATCTTCATTTTGTTAAATAGAAAAGTATAGAAACAAAATATTCATTTTGTTAATAGAAAAATATGGGAAACATAAAATATTCTTTTTATGTTAAAATAAAATGTTAGAAAAGTGGCTAGACACAAAATATTCTTTATGTTAAAATAAAAAGTTAGAAAAGTGGCTAAACATAAAATATTCTTTATGTTAAAATAAAATGTTAGAAAGGATTTAACATAGGATTGAAAAGAGATTATTTTATTTACATTTTTGGTAAATTGTAAAATTTTAAATGATATTTTTATTTACATTTTATATATGTAAATAAAAACCTGAATTTAGGAAAGGCATTTTTGTTTAAGATTGTTTTTGTTAAATGAAAGAACAAGATCAAACAATACATTTTATATGTACATTTTACTTTTGAATAAAAGAACCATTCTTTTATTTGTGTTTTTCAACACAAATAATAACATATAAATTGAACCATTCTTTTATTTGTCCCTCAACACAAATATTAACATTGAAATTAAATTGCTTCTTTTCATTTGTGTTTTCAACACAAATATATCATAGAATTGGAGTCACCTTTATTTGTGTCTTCATCACAAATATGAACATTGAAATAAAGTTATTCTTTTTATTTGTGTTTTCAACACAAATATTACATAGTAAATAAAGTTATTCTTTCTATTATGTTCTTAACACAAATATATGCATAGTAAATAAAGTCATTATTTTTATTTGTGTTTCAACACAAATATATACTTAAAAAAATCATTCTTTTTATTTGCATTTACAATGCAAATATTACATAGAAATATAAGTTTTACTTTTTATTTGCATTCCACCATGTAAATAAAATGTTGGAAATGAAAGTACACTTTTTTTTATTTGCATTCTACAATACAAATAAATATAGAGATTAAAAGTTCACTTTTCATTTGCATCTCACAATGCAAATATTCTTTGAAAATAGAAATTGTTCTTTTATTTGCATTTTCAAATGCAAATATACTTTGAAATAAAAATTGTCCTTTTATTTGCATTTTCAAATGTAAATATACAATGAAATTCAAGTTAATTCTTTATTTGCATTTACTAATGTAAATAAACATTAAAAATAAAATTTATTCTTTTATTTGCATTCACAAATGCAAACACATATTGGAAATAAAGTTTTGTTCTTTTATTTGCATTCGCAAATGTAAACTTGTTTTGAAGATAAAGTTTGTTCTTCTATTTACAATCAACCATGCATATATATATAGAGAAAATAGAAATTGTTCTTTTTGCATTTACCAATGCAAAATGTATATTGAAAACAAATTATTCATTTGCATTCACCAATGCAAATACAAACATATATTGAAAATAAAGTTTATTTCTTTGTTTGCATTTATCAATATATATGCATTGAAAATTAAGGTTTATTCTTTTATGTGCATTTATCAATGTAAATACTCAATGAAACTATAGTCTATTTTCTTTATCTACATTTTCCAACCCCAATGTACACACTCTTATACATTTAACAGAATTTGTTTAAATTATACTTTGAAAATAAATTTTGTTCTCTTATTTACATTCACTAATGTAAATAAAATTTATAAACAAAACTATTCTTTGTTTGCTTTCACAAATCTAAATGCTCATTTAAATAAAATTTGTTTCTTTTATTTACATTCAATAATGTAAATACACTTTGTAAATGAGGTTCTTTTTACATGCACACAAATATACTTTTAAATGAAATAAAAGTCACATTGGTTATCTGCATTCCTTGTTGCAAATAAAACCTTAAAATAATGTTCATCTTTGTTTGCAATTCATTAATGCAAACAAATTATCAGATTGGAAATTATATTCTTGATTTATAATTTTGATATGACTAAAGATTGTTTGAAATAAAGGATAGAATTTAAAAGTTACATTTTAAAAACTAAACATTCACATTTTTATCATTGAAGTAGAATAGACAAAAACACTCATTTTGTCTAAATTAAAAGAATAAAACAAAATATAGCATTGGCATGTTTATTAGATTTGAAACACAAATTATTCATTTTTGTAAATTTATATTAGTTAAAACCAATCATTCATTTTTGTTAATTTACATTAGTTAAAAATAATTATTCATTATAGTCAATTTATACTAGTTAAACCAAATTTTACATTTTGTCAGAAATATTCGTTTTTGTCAAAATGAATTAATTGAAGCAATTTATATAAAGATATATATATATATATATATATATATATGTTTGGCAAGATATATACTTGTCAAGATAGGTTAGTTAAATCAAAATATTTATCATTTTCCCTCATTAGAATTGCCAAAACAAAATAACCATTTTTGTTTAGAGTCTAAATTAGCAAAACAGAAATTGTCAATAGGGACAAAGTTATTATGCTTATTCATTCATTGCAATAGAGATATTTTCTAGTCATCATTATATGTATTGTGTATTACACTCCCATTCACAAGTTACCCGACTTGTGTATGTGATTGGGACGATAATTTTCACACATTGCCCAAGTGCACAATTTAGTTTATCATTTGTTTGTTGGTTGAAACCCAACACGGGTGTTGGGATGAAAATTTATATACACTAATCCCAATATTTAATTATTTGTTGATCGTTAGATTGACAGGCTGTGATGAACATTATTATTTAATTTTAACGCTTACACAGTGGAATTTACACTTTGGATGTAAATGGATGATTTGATGATGTGTGTGAAATCCATGTAACCCAAATTAGATTGTAAATGTTTGAGTCGCATTTCGATTCAGGTGTTCTTTTAAATAAGAATATTTTTACATTAGAAATTCTTTTTATATAAAGTATATATATTTTCCTAAAATATATTTTTAACTATAACGACCCAGAAAATCTGAACCAATTTAAAATTTTTAAATTGGCTAAAATAATGGATTTTAAATATTTAAAATAAATATTTTAAATAATGGCGATGAAAACTGAGTTTGAATCGACATTTGAAAAAGAATATAATTAATTATAATTATATATAGAATTGAAAATGGCGCGGTAGTTCGATAATTCGATTTCAAACTTCAATTGAATATACCGGGTGCAGAACAATCCAGATTTTAGAGAAACCAAAAACATTAGGATCTAATTGGTAATATCTTTCTAACGAATCCGACCAATTGAAATTTGATAGCGGGAATCAAAAGATATGTCCAGTTGAAAATTCTGAATAGTCGCTATGGAATTCAGGCCCTTAAAAATGGACATTTTGCAAACGACCTCGGATTTCGACGAAACCACTTTTGTTGGATCCGTGATGTCAAGTTATTGCTAGGTTTCAAATTTCATAATTTTTCGAATCAATATGTGAGCGTGGCAAAGGAAAACGCATTTGACCAGTTTCAGTTGATTTTAATCGACTGGGAATTGGCCATTTTGCAAACGGTCTCAGAATTCGACGAAACTAGTTTTGTTAGGACCGTATCGTCAATACGAAGCTAGAAAATATTTTTCGGGAATTTTTCTAGTTAGTATGTGACCCCGGTAATTTGAAATGTACGTTTAGAATTCAATATAGTGATTTAAAATGTAAATTCAAGGGAAACTGATTGTAACGATCAAATCAGCTTGCGATACATATCCCATTGTGTTCGGGATGGTGGTAAAACGCTAAGGACGACAGGCGGTAGGCCTCGTTTCGAGGTCGTATGTAAAAGTCAACCTTTTTGCAAAATTAAATAATAAAAATAATTTTAATTTCCCCCCTTTATCTCCCTTTCTGCCCCCCCCCCCGATTCATTAAACAGAAATAAAAAAAAAGGAAAAACCCTAAAACTATCGATCGACGCCCTCCTGAAGCATCGACGCCACCGCCCTGACGACCGCCGAACCCCCCCCACCACGCGCCGATCCCGCTCCTCTCCCTCGCGACGCATCCGCCCCCCCCCCTCGAATCAAATCGAGCAGCCCCCCTGAAGCATCGACGCCACCACCACCGAAGACTGCTGCCTGCCGCCGACGTCTTCTTTTTCCCCTCCTTCATCGCAGGTTAAAGTAAGTATTTTATTTTATTTTTATTTTTTCTGAAAAACTGATTTTTGAAAAGATTATAAAACTGATTTTATAAAGATTTAAAAACTGATTTTTATGTATTTAAATTCTGATTTTAAAAGATTATAAAACTGATTTTATTTTGAAAAGAAAACTGATTTTTTTTTCGAAAGAGGTTAAATCTGATTTTAAAAAGGTTTAAATCTGATTTTAAAAAGGTATTAAAACTGATTTTTAAAAAGGTTTTAAAACTGATTTTAAGTTAAAAGAAAAAAGATTTAAACTTTAAATAGGAAAAGATTTAAACTTTAAATAGGAAAAGATTTGAACATCGAAGCATAATAAAAATTCGATTTTTATATGTGGAATAACGAAGTAAAAATTCGATTTTTATATATTGAATAGCATAGTAAAAATTCGATTTTTACATATGTAGAGAATATGGGCAACGAAAGCGACAGAAGGCGAGATTGGCGAAGATTTCTATAAAGGAAGAGTCGTGGTATTAGATAGCTATTGGTGAGAATTTCTCACTCTTCAATTTCTTTTTTTTTCTATATATATGTGTAGAAATAAAAGTGAATTGCTATATAATATATATATATCTACGCCCCCCGTCCACAAACCATGGACGATATTTATTGGTTGAAATTGTTGTGAAAATTGATTGATAGCGAATGGTTGTTTGGGATTGTTTGTGGTTGATATTGATTTGATTGTGGTTGAAAAATACCCGTTAGTGATTGGAAAATATTTGGTTGAAACCACATTGGATTAGTTTGTGGAAATGAAATAAATATATACATGCCGCCTGCGTGCGAACTAGATGCATGATCCCCATTGTCAAAAACCGTGAGGTTTTAAGGTAGAGCGAGGAGCCGTACTAGGGACGGTCCCGGTTTTAACTACCCTGCCGTTATGCTGCCGAAATTTTGAATAATATTCGTGTGTTTGAATTATTTTCATATGCCTAAACTATATTTATTCATTGAATAGAAAACATTCATGTGTTGAATTGATATTCATTCGTTGATTAGAAATTCATGTGTTGAATGGTATTCATATTTTGAAATAAATTGTTTGATAATAAAAATCACCTTTTATCTATATATAAAAACTATAGAAAACATTCATGTGTTGAATTGATATTCATTCGTTGATTAGAAATTCATGTGTTGAATGGTATTCATATTTTGAAATAAATTGTTTGATAATAAAAATCACCTTTTATCTATATATAAAAACTATAGAAAACATTCATGTGTTGAATTGATATTCATTCATTGATTAGAAATTCATGTGTTGAATGGTATTCATATTTTGAAATAAATTGTTTGATAATAAAAATCACCTTTTATCTATATATATAAACTATAGAAAACATTCATGTGTTGAATTGATATTCATTCGTTGATTAGAAATTCATGTGTTGAATGGTATTCATATTTTGAAATAAATTGTTTGATAATAAAAATCACCTTTTATCTATATATAAAAACTATAGAAAACATTCATGTGTTGAATTGATATTCATTCGTTGATTAGAAATTCATGTGTTGAATGGTATTCATATTTTGAAATAAATTGTTTGATAATAAAAATCACCTTTTATCTATATATAAAAACTATAGAAAACATTCATGTGTTGAATTGATATTCATTCGTTGATTAGAAATTCATGTGTTGAATGGTATTCATATTTTGAAATAAATTGTTTGATAATAAAAATCACCTTTTATCTATATATAAAAACTATAGAAAACATTCATGTGTTGAATTGATATTCATTCGTTGATTAGAAATTCATGTGTTGAATGGTATTCATATTTTGAAAGGAATTGTTTGATAGTAAAAATCACCTTTTATCGACTATATAAACTGTGTAAAATAATATCGTTTTAAAAGGAATTGTTTTATGATTAAAATCCTATTTTTGTCACCTATATGAACTATATAGAAAAATAGTGTTTTGAAATAAATTGTTTTACAATAAAAATCACATTTTTATTGTATGAATGAATTGTTGAAATGTGAAGTGTTAAAAATAGTCACTTGTTCAAAATAAACATATATGAGTTGAAATATTCATTAATTAGCTAATGAAGTGATTTGCACCTATGTATGTAACATTAGAATGAATGGTGTTTTAAAACCAAATAGAAATCAAATATGAAGTCGAATAGAAAATGATAAATGATAAGAACTGTATATATATGTACATGGATATTCATTGAACAGGTTATAGCAAAGGGGCTAGAGAAGAGGAATAAAATTTTGTGCCCGACAAATAGGTACACATTTACTGTTTTGTTTGGGTGATGATTTTATGAGCCTGTTGGCTAGCCGCTTGGCTTTTTCTTTTTCTTTTTGAGATTAGAAGGACCGGGAAAGCTATTTGCGATTTCCCGATGCTCCCGGTACAGGGGAGGTTATGGCGAAATTTTCCAAAATTTTAAGGCGTTAGTGAAATTTTTGAAGTGAAAACGATATTGAAATCATTGAATGAACTATATTTATATAAATATATAAATATAAATAAAATTAAAACGAAACGAGGCCGTGCAGTTCATATTTTGAAACCGTGATTTCAAACGACTAGTGTGGGAAATCCAACCATTGGATTTTCCCGAAACCTCAACCGTCGGGTTCGCCTTGGAATAATCTTTCCAACGGCACCAACCTTGTAAAAATCCAACGGTTGGATTGTCTGGAATGTTTAATTCAAATCTGAAGAAAAACAGCGCCAGAAACGATTATATTTATATATATATATAAATATAATTATATTTAATCGAATAACGACGCTGTAGTTCGTATTTTGAAATCGAAAATTCAAACGATTGTACCGGGAGATCCGACCGTCGGATTTTCCCGAAACTGGAACCGTTGGATTCGTTTTGAAAAGACCTTTCTAATGATTTAAATTTTGTGAGGATCCAACGGTTAGATTTTCAGATATGTGTAAATCAAATCTGAAGAAAAACAGCGCCACGGCCACTTTATGGCCCGAAGCGTCGTTTTAAATAAATTAGCTATTTTAAAATAAATAAAAATAGCGATAAATAGTTATAAAATATCATAAGCGATATGGAATGGAAATAAACTGAATTTGCTTGATTTATGTGGCTTTTGATGGTTGAATGTGTTTGGTGTGAAAATTACAGTAAAGAACACAATTGATGTTGTCGAATAATTTAACCATTAAAATAAATTGATTTGAAATTCTAAATATACGTGAATTATTTGAAAAGGCCGAGTTAATTCTCATTTCAAATAATCGACCGACGATTGAAAGTCGAAGATGAAGACGGTGGTCGAAGACCGGAGATCTTCACCTCGTTTGGATGGTAACCGAGGTCCTGATTGTGAGGCATCCCGAAATATGGATAATGAGTGGTGATCGTCCAGACGTACGTGGTGGTCGAAGGGTTTGCGAGGTATTTAGTGCCTCCGGTCGTTCAGACCCAGAACGGACTTGTAAAGGGACTGTGTGTCTGACATTGGAGTTTATTCTGTGTTGATTGATTTCTGTTAAATATACATCTGTTTGGCGGCGAAGAATTTATTCTTTCGCTTAACGCCCTTCTCAGAGACGCACGAGCTCAGAGGTTGTATATCGATGGACATCAGTCGCATGGCATGATTTGCCTGTGTGGCATGCTAAGATGCAGTGATCAGGGCTTCTATTGAAAAGCAAAGTCTTGTGGTGATGATCAAAGCACCGCCTGTGTGGCGTAGCTTTGTGTATAACGTGAATTCGCGAGCCTCACACCCCGGTATGAACCAGAAACGGGAGGAAGGACCTCAGGGAGGACATGCGTTTCTTCCTAGCTAGGGTGGTGTCAGTGACCTACCAGCCCTGACATTTATATACTTTTCACCTAAGTGGTTGTTGCTGTTGCGAGGCGCCTCGGTTTGATCGGACGATCCGGGTCCGATGGAGTCATTCGTTGGCTCGTTTACGCCCCAAAGGGCGGGGAAACGCATTGTTCAGGAATTTTAATCCACATCGGTGGACCGGCCCTGACGATCCAAGGGTCACTCGAGCTCTGATCCTGAGACTCGGGCTAGGCAGTCTCGAATTCGGTGAGGACTATCTTTTTCCTCGGTCCATGACGGAAATCCAATTTCCAAATACGACATCGTGCGGTTTTGATTGTATATATATATGGCGACATGATATATGGTACCCATGCCGTCTATGATTGATAGTTATGATTTGAAATTGTTTTCAAAAACATATAAACACTAGTAATAATATCAAATGCCTTTGTTTTATTCGTATCAATCATATTTTGGCCATCATAAGGTAAAACTCTATCCTCCGGTTTGCGTTGCATTGTGTGATGGGAATTGAGTCTTATAATGGCTTCATTTTTATAAAAAGCATAGCGATGTTTAAAAGAAAGATTTGTTTTAAAGCACTGGAAATCCAATGGAGTAAACCCGTTCCACGAAAGTGGCGTGGTCCTGTGATTTGCCAATTATATATGTGTTGAGTGGATTTCTCATACCAGTCCCATGACTGACTCGTAGTTTGTTTCACTTTCAAACTCGGGTGCCCCTTTTTCTACACGGGCAGCCTTGTATTCAGGTTTAGCTGGTTCTGTTTCTGGATAGCTGAAGCTGAAGATGGATTCTATCACTTATCTCTTTTTATGCTGTTCAGCTCCTATTGTACATATTTTGTTTATTTCCGCTGTAGACATTTATGTATAGCTGAACTGTATTTGTACTAAGTAAGATCCTGTATACTGTGTAACTCTGATGATTACTTTTATCCAGTATATTCTATTGTTCATTATCTGGTGTATTTATTTAATTTTGTTTTGCTATTATCTATTTCTGTGTTATATTCCAAAGATAACCCTTGTTTCCGTCGGAACGGTATTTCGGGTCGTCTCAACGTGGTATCAGAGCTTTGGTTAAGCTTAGTTCTGGAATATAACATTTGAACGAACTCGTCAGAAATAGAACCAGTAGTGTTCTAGGACGGGTAACTCTATACAGATAGGATCAGTAATATCCTAGTATGAGTAAAGCAGAATGAAATTACACCTTGATAGACACATTTACATTTCAAGTATGTGTTTCTATATTTTAAAATACCTTTTCTGTGACCTGACACTTGATCTGCCATTTGCAGAAGTACTAGAAAATGAGTGACAGGAACAGAAGAAGTAATCGTATGGCTCGACCAGCTAATGAGCCAGTTGTGCTCCTACAGCCAGAATCCAATATAGAAGTTCTATACAAGAGATTTCAGAATCTTGGTGGATCGCCATTCTTAGGCAAGGAGCCCATTATGGAAACACAAGCTTGGATTCGTTCTGCAGAGAAAATATTTGAGGGTTTAAAGCTGAGAGACGATCAGAAAAGATTACTAGCGTCTTAGGCACTCAAAGAAGAAGCTTTGTTTTGGTGGGATTCTGTAATTAAAGATAATCCAGAAGGTGATATCACCTGGGACAGATTCAAAGTAATTTTCTTGGAAAGATTTACTCCTCCTGAAGCGACCGAGAGATTAAGTGATGAATTTTCTTATTTGATACAAGGTGATATGACCATCCCAGAATATCATAAGAAATTCAATTAACTTTCTCACTTTGCCCCTCATCTAATTCAAAATCCGAAGAGGAAAAATATGAGATTTATTCACGGACTTCAAAGGAAATACCAGAATAAAGTATTGGGGCATGTGAAGCTTCCTTTTTCAGAAATGATTTATATGGCTTATCAATATGAAGATCTAGATAAGAAAGGTATGCTACAGTACGAAGAGGAAGTTAGCTCTAGTAATAAAATTGAGTCTGAAACTGATCGTCCTGAGGCCAGTACGATGTCAGAGGTCAGAAAGGAGCCCGAAGTAAATCGAAAAAGGGCCAGATCCGGAAAAGAACCAGTAACGACAGCTGTATGCAGTAACTGCCATAAACAGGGGCATTTGACTAGGAATTGTAAACCCTCGAAGAAGCTGAGGAAAGATGAAACTAAATCTGGTAAGAAGTTCCAAGAGAATAGAAAGTGCAGTCAATGTCATCAGTCCGGTCATCTTTCAAAGGCCTGCCCGCTACTCAGAAAACCTAAAGCAGTACATGTAAATGAGGTGGTAGAAGTACCTGCATCCTCGTCTGCTCAGGAAAGACAAGATGTTTTAGAAGGCACGCTAACTGTCAAAGACATCCCAGTTAAAGTACTGTTTGACACTGGCGCGTCACGCAGCTTCATTGCCAAGGATGCAGCTAAGAAACTGGATTTGAATTTGAAAAAGCTCAAAGAACCAATGACTGTCCAGAATCCGGTTGGGGGTTCAATTGATCTCAGTTGGGTTTGTGGGGTCCCAGTTTCTTTCTCTCGTTATAGGTTCCCTACCATCGCAGCCGTTATGAATTTTAAAGAGTTTGATCTTATCTTAGGGTTAGATTGGTTGACCAAATATGAAGCTGAAGTTAAATGCGCCGACAGAGTCGTAAAGGCGAAGATTAAATCAGGTGATTATATAACCATTCCCTGTGAAGGTCAGAAAGCTAATAGAAAAGACTTCTGGGCAGCTTTGAATGTTTCTCCAGCCCAAATAGAAAATATCCCTGAAATCACTGAGAATATTCCTGACCTCATTAAAGATATTCCTGTCGTCAAGGATTACGCGGATGTGTTTGAGGAAGTCGTTCGCCTACCTCCGCAAAGAGAAATAGATTTCAAAATTGCTTTAATTCCCAATGCAAGGCCGGTAGTTCACGCTATTAGAAGAATGTCCTTGAAAGAGAAGGAGGAATTAGACCATCAAACGCGACAGCTAGTATGGAAGGGTCTAATCAGGCCTAGTTTCTCTGATTGGGGTGCAGCAGTGGTATTTGTCCCAAAATCTGACGGTACTCTACGGTTATGTGTGGATTATCGTGATCTGAACAAACAGACAATAAAGAACAAATATCCATTGCCGCGGATTGATGATTTGTTAGATCGATTAAATGGAGCACAAGTATTCTCACGAATGGACCTAGCTACAGGCTTCCATCAACTTCGAATTGCCGAAGAGTGTGTTCCAATGACAGCTTTCAGAGGCCCCGACTTATTCTATGAGTGGTTAGTAATGCCATTTGGCTTATGTAATGCTCCCGCTTACTTCGTCGATCTAATGAACCGAGTATTCAGAGGAGTATTGAATAAATTTGTTCTGGTTTTTATTGATGATATTCTAATCTTCTCTAAATCAAAGGCCGAACATGAAAAGCATCTGGAACAGGTTCTAGAAATCCTCAGAAGGAATGTATTAAAAGCCAAATTTTCCAAATGTATCTTCTGGCAAGATGAAGTAAAATTTCTAGGCCACGTCGTATCGAAAGAAGGAATCGCTGTGGATCCAAGTAAAATCACAGCCATTCAGAATTGGAAACAGCCCAGTACCCCCACTGAAGTCCGCAGTTTTCTCGGATTGGCTAGCTATTACCGAAAATTCGTTAAAGACTTTTCGAAGATATCTGGTCATTTAACAAAGCTTACAAAGAAGCATTCTAAGTTCAAATGGACTCCAGAAAGTGAGGAGGCTTTCGAAGAGCTAAAGTTAAGATTAACGACAGCTTCAGTGTTAACCATCATCGATGGCAACCAGGATTTAAAAGTATGGACTGATGCTTCTAGAGAAGGCCCTGGCGCAGTGTTAATGCAAAGAGGCCAAGTAATTGCTTATGCTAGCCGTCAACTGAAGCCACACGAGAAAAACTACGTAACTCATGATCTTGAGTTATTGGCTATCATATTCTCTTTGAAAATCTGGAGACACTATCTTCTGGGTGAGAGATTTGAACTATTTACAGATCATCAGTCATTAAAGTATCTGTTCACTCAGAAGGACCTGAATCTGAGACAACAGCGTTGGCTGGAGTTTCTTGCAGCATATGACTTTGAAATTATATATACTCCAGGGAAAGCCAATGTCGTGGCCGATGCATTAAGCAGAAAGAATGAGATGATCGCCAGTTTTATTATCACGACTACATTGCTAGATAAGATATCTGCTCTTCAGGAGGATGATCACTTCATTCAGAAGATCAGAGGGATAATTCAACAAGGCGAACCCTCGAGTTTTCAAGTAGACAATGATGGGATTTTAAGGCTCAAAGGTCGAATCTGTGTCCCTAACATTCCTGAACTTCGAAAGGAAGTACTGGATGAATGCCACAATTCAAAACTCAGTATCCATCCGGGAGTAAGCAAAATGTATAATGACATCAAACGCACTTTCTGGTGGAAGTCGATGAAAAGGGACATTTCCTTATATGTTAGCCGATGCCCTACTTGCCAATTAGTCAAGAGCGACCAACAGAAATTGGCTGGATTATTACAACCACTAGAAGTTCCGGGTTGGAAGTAGGAACATATTTCTATGGATTTCATTGATGGTCTGCCCAGGACCAGAAAGGGAAATGACAGTATTTGGGTGATCGTAGATCGCTTCACGAAGACCGCCCATTTTATACCTGTCAGATCAAACAGAACCGCTCAGAGTCTGGCGCAGATTTACTTCAGGGAAATAGTTAGACTACATGGAGTGCCACTCAGTATTGTCAGTGATAGGGATACAATATTCACTAGCAAATTCTGGGAAGCATTTCAAGTCGAACTAGGAACGAAGTTAAACCTAAGCACCGTTTATCATCCTCAGACAGACGGTCAGACTGAGAGGGTGAATCGCATTTTAGAAGATCTGTTGCGGGCTTGTGTTCTAGATTTCGGTGGATCATGGGAAGACCATCTGCATTTGGCTGAATTCTCTTATAACAACAGCTACCAGGCAAGTCTGACAATGTCGCCATTCAAAGCATTGTATGGTAGACCGTGCCGATCTCCTGCTTGTTGGGTCGAGCCAGGAAATAGACTTGTGTTGGGTCCGGATATGATTCGAGAAGTTGCCGACAAAGTCGATTTTATTAAGAAGCGATTACTCGCCGCTCAAAGCCGGCAAAAGAGCTATGCCGATAGAAGAAGAAGAGATATATCCTTTGAAGTTGGCGACTATGTATATTTCAAAGTATTGCCGATGAGAGGAGTTATCCGGTTCGGTAAAACTGGAAAGTTAGCGCCCAAATTCATAGGTCCGTTTCCTATTCTGGAACGGATCGGAACTCTAGGGTCAAACTGCCTGACTGGTTGCCTGGAGTGCATGATGTATTTCATATATCTCAACTTCGAAAGCACGTTCATGATCCAGACTTGATCGTGGAAGAAGCAGCTCAGCAGGATATTGAAATAACCCCAGAATTAGCTGTGAGGCGAGAGCCGCTAAAGATTATCGGCAAAGAAACCAAAGAGCTGAGGAACAAGAAGGTTCGCTTAATCAAAGTGCAATGGAGTGGAGATCCGCGAGATTGTACTTGGGAAACTGAGGAGAGCATTCAGAAAGCTTATCCTAGATGCCGAATAGAAATCTCTGATTGACCGGTGCAAGGTACATTTAACCTACTCTGCATTACCATTTAATTCTCTACTCTGTTGTTATTTTCTTTACATGGATGTGCACTTCTAAATTCTATAAGCTGAATGATTTTGAAAAGAGTATAGAGATTAATTAGTATACTTTTGAAGGTTAAAAAAAACAATTGGATTGGTTGTTGTGTTGGGTGATGGTAGATTTATCAAACCACTTTCGACTTTGTTCCTTTTCGGGGACGAAAAGTTTTAAGTGGGGGAGATTGTAACGACCCAGAAAATCTGAACCAATTTAAAATTTTTAAATTGGCTAAAATAATGGATTTTAAATATTTAAAATAAATATTTTAAATAATGGCGATGAAAACTGAGTTTGAATCGACATTTGAAAAAGAATATAATTAATTATAATTATATATAGAATTGAAAATGGCGCGGTAGTTCGATAATTCGATTTCAAACTTCAATTGAATATACCGGGTGCAGAACAATCCGGATTTTAGCGAAACCAAAAACATTAGGATCTAATTGGTAATATCTTTCTAACGAATCCGATTAATTGAAATTTGATAGCGGGAATCAAAAGATATGTCCAGTTGAAAATTCTGAATAGTCGCTATGGAATTCAGGCCCTTAAAAATGGACATTTTGCAAACGACCTCGGATTTCGACGAAACCACTTTTGTTGGATCTGTGATGTCAAGTTATTTCTAGGTTTCAAATTTCATAATTTTTCGAATCAATATGTGAGCGTGGCAAAGGAAAACGCGTTTGACCAGTTTCAGTTGATTTTAATTGACTGGGAATTGGCCATTTTTCAAACGGTCTCAGAATTCGACGAAACTAGTTTTGTTAGGACCGTATCGTCAATACGAAGCTAGAAAATATTTTTCGGGAATTTTTCTAGTTAGTATGTGACCCCGGTAATTTGAAATGTACGTTTAGAATTCAATATAGTGATTTAAAATGTAAATTCAAGGGAAACTGATTGTAACGATCAAATCAGCTTGCGATACATATCCCATTGTGTTCGGGATGGGGGTAAAACGCTATGGACGACAGGCGGTTGGCCTCGTTTCGAGGTCGTATGTAAAAGTCAACCTTTTTGCAAAATTAAATAATTAAATAATAAAAATAATTTTAATTTCCCCCCTTTATCTCCCTTTCTGCCCCCCCCTCCCCCCCGATTCATTAAACAGAAAAAAAAAAAGGAAAAACCCTAAAACTATCGATCGACGCCCCCCTGAAGCATCGACGCCACCGCCCTGACGACCGCCGAACCACCCCACCACGCGCCGATCCCGCTCCTCCCCCTCGCGACGCATCCGCCCCCCCGTCGAATCAAATCGAGCAGCCCCCCTGAAGCATCGACGCCACCACCACCGAAGACCGCTGCCTGCCGCCGACGTCTTCTTTTTCCCCTCCTTCTTCGCAGGTTAAAGTAAGTATTTTATTTTATTTTTATTTTTTCTGAAAAACTGATTTTTGAAAAGATTATAAAACTGATTTTATAAAGATTTAAAAACTGATTTTTATGTATTTAAATTCTGATTTTAAAAGATTATAAAACTGATTTTATTTTGAAAAGAAAACTTATTTTTTTTTTTTCGAAAGAGGTTAAATCTGATTTTAAAAAGGTTTAAATCTGATTTTAAAAAGGTATTAAAACTGATTTTTAAAAAGGTTTTAAAACTGATTTTAAGTTAAAAGAAAAAAGATTTAAACTTTAAATAGGAAAAGATTTAAACTTTAAATAGGAAAAGATTTGAACATCGAAGCATAATAAAAATTCGATTTTTATATGTGGAATAACGAAGTAAAAATTCGATTTTTATATATTGAATAGCATAGTAAAAATTCGATTTTTACATATGTAGAGAATACGGGCAACGAAAGCGACAGAAGGTGAGATTGGCGAAGATTTCTATAAAGGAAGAGTCGTGGTATTGGATAGCTATTGGTGAGAATTTCTCACTCTTCAATTTCTTTTTTTTTTCTATATATATATATGTGTAGAAATAAAAGTGAATTGCTATAATATATATATATATATATCTACGCCCCTCGTCCACAAACCATGGACGATATTTATTGGTTGAAATTGTTGTGAAAATTGATTGATAGCGAATGGTTGTTTGGGATTGTTTGTGGTTGATATTGATTTGATTGTGGTTGAAAAATACCCGTTAGTGATTTGAAAATATTTGGTTGAAACCACATAGGATTAGTTTGTGGAAATGAAATAAATATATACATGCCGCCTGCGTGCGAACTAGATGCATGATCCCCATTGTCAAAAACCGCGAGGTTTTAAGGTAGAGCGAGGAGCCGTACTAGGGACGGTCCCGGTTTTAACTACCCTGCCGTTATGCTGCCGAAATTTTGAATAATATTCGTGTGTTTGAATTATTTTCATATGCCTAAACTATATTTATTCATTGAATAGAAAACATTCATGTGTTGAATTGATATTCATTCGTTGATTAGAAATTCATGTGTTGAATGGTATTCATATTTTGAAATAAATTGTTTGATAATAAAAATCACCTTTTATCTATATATAAAAACTATAGAAAACATTCATGTGTTGAATTGATATTCATTCGTTGATTAGAAATTCATGTGTTGAATGGTATTCATATTTTGAAAAAAATTGTTTGATAATAAAAATCACCTTTTATCTATATATAAAAACTATAGAAAACATTCAAGTGTCGAATTGATATTCATTCGTTGATTAGAAATTCATGTGTTGAATGGTATTCATATTTTGAAATAAATTGTTTGATAATAAAAATCACCTTTTATCTATATATAAAAACTATAGAAAACATTCATGTGTCGAATTGATATTCATTCGTTGATTAGAAATTCATGTGTTGAATGGTATTCATATTTTGAAATAAATTGTTTGATAATAAAAATCACCTTTTATCTATATATAAAAACTATAGAAAACATTCATATGTTGAATTGATATTCATTCGTTGATTAGAAATTCATGTGTTGAATGGTATTCATATTTTGAAATAAATTGTTTGATAATAAAAATCACCTTTTATCTATATATAAAAACTATAGAAAACATTCATGTGTTGAATTGATATTCATTCGTTGATTAGAAATTCATGTGTTGAATGGTATTCATATTTTGAAATAAATTGTTTGATAATAAAAATCACCTTTTATCTATATATAAAAACTATAGAAAACATTAATGTGTTGAATTGATATTCATTCGTTGATTAGAAATTCATGTGTTGAATGGTATTCATATTTTGAAAGGAATTGTTTGATAATAAAAATCACCTTTTATCGACTATATAAACTATGTAAAATAATCTCGTTTTAAAAGGAATTGTTTTATGATTAAAATCCTATTTTTGTCACCTATATGAACTATATAGAAAAATAGTGTTTTGAAATAAATTGTTTTACAATAAATATCACATTTTTATTGTATGAATGAATCGTTGAAATGTGAAGTGTTAAAAATAGTCACTTGTTCAAAATAAACATATATGAGTTGAAATATTCATTAATTAGCTAATGAAGTGATTTGCACCTATGTATGTAACACTAGAATGAATGGTGTTTTTAAACCAAATAGAAATCAAATATGAAGTCGAATAGAAAATGATAAATGAGAAGAACTGTATATATATGTACATGGATATTCATTGAACAGGTTATAGCAAAGGGGCTAGAGAAGAGGAATAAAATTTTGTGCCCGACAAATAGGTACACATTTACTGTTTTGTTTGGGTGATGATTTTATGAGCCTGTTGGCTAGCCGCTTGGCTTTTTCTTTTTCTTTTTGAGATTAGAAGGACCGGGAAAGCTATTTGCGATTTCCCGATGCTCCCGGTACAGGGGAGGTTATGGCGAAATTTTCCAAAATTTTAAGGCGTTAGTGAAATTTTTGAAGTGAAAACGATATTGAAATCATTGAGTGAACTATATTTATATAAATATATAAATATAAATAAAATTAAAACGAAACGAGGCCGTGCAGTTCGTATTTTGAAACCGTGATTTCAAACGACTAGTGCGGGAAATCCAACCATTGGATTTTCCCGAAACCTCAACCGTCGGGTTCGCCTTGGAATAATCTTTCCAACGGCACCAACCTTGTAAAAATCCAACGGTTGGATTGTCTGGAATGTTTAATTCAAATCTGAAGAAAAACAGCGCCAGAAACGGTTATATTTATATATATATATATATAATTATATTTAATCGAATAACGACGCTGTAGTTTGTATTTTGAATTCGAAAATTCAAACGATTGTACCGGGAGATCCGACCGTCGGATTTTCCCGAAATTGGAACCGTTGGATTCGTTTTGAAAAGACCTTTCTAATGATGTAAATTTTGTGAGGATCCAACGGTTAGATTTTCAGATATGTGTAAATCAAATCTGAAGAAAAACAGCGCCACGGCCGCTTTATGGCCCGAAGCGTCGTTTTGAATAAATTAGCTATTTTAAAATAAATAAAAATAGCGATAAATAGTTATAAAATATCATAAGCGATATGGAATGGAAATAAACTGAATTTGCTTGATTTATGTGGCTTTTGATGGTTGAATGTGTTTGGTGTGAAAATTACAGTAAAGAACACAATTGATGTTGTCGAATAATTTAACCATTAAAATAAATTGATTTGAAATTCTAAATATACGTGAATTATTTGAAAAGGCCGAGTTAATTCTCATTTCATATAATCGACCGACGATTGAAAGTCGAAGATGAAGACGGTGGTCGAAGACCGGAGATCTTCACCTCGTTTTGATGGTAACCGAGGTCCTGATTGGGAGGCATCCCGAAATATGGATAATGAGTGGTGATCGTCTGGACGTACGTGGTGGTCGAAGGGTTTGCGAGGTATTTAGTGCCTCCGGTTTCGTTCAGACCCAGAACGGACTTGTAAAGGGACTGTGTGTCTGACATTGGAGTTTATTCTGTGTTGATTGATTTCTGTTAAATATACATCTGTTTGGCGGCGAAGAATTTATTCTTTCGCTTAACGCCCTTCTCAGAGACGCACGAGCTCAGAGGTTGTATATCGATGGACATCAGTCGCATGGCATGAATTGCCTGTGTGGCATGCTAAGATGCAGTGATCAGGGCTTCTGTTGAAAAGCAAAGTCTTGTGGTGATGATCAAAGCACCGCCTGTGTGGCGTAGCTTTGTGTATAACTTGAATTCGCGAGCCTCACACCCCGGTATGAACCAGAAACGGGAGGAAGGACCTCAGGGAGGACATGCATTTCTTCCTAGCTAGGGTGGTGTCAGTGACCTACCAGCCCTGACATTTATATACTTTTCACCTAAGTGGTTGTTGCTGTTGCGAGGCGCCTCGGTTTGATCGGACGATCCGGGTCCGATGGAGACATTCGTTGGCTCGTTTACGCCCCAAACGGCGGGGAAACGCATTGTTCAGGAATTTTAATCCACATCGGTGGACCGGCCCTGACGATCCAAGGGTCACTCGAGCTCTGATCCTGAGACTCGGGCTAGGCAGTCTCGAATTCGGTGAGGACTATCTTTTGCCTCGGTCCATGACGGAAATCCAATTTCCAAATACGACATCGTGCGGTTTTGATTGTATATATATATGGCGACATGATATATGGTACCCATGCCGTCTATGATTGATAGTTATGATTTGAAATTATTTTCAAAAACATATAAACACTAGTAATAATATCAAATGCCTTTGTTTTATTCGTATCAATCATATTTTGGCCATTATAAGGTAAAACTCTATCCTCCGGTTTGCGTTGCATTGTGTGATGGGAATTGAGTCTTATAATGGCTTCATTTTTATAAAAAGCATAGCGATGTTTAAAAGAAAGATTTGTTTTAAAGCACTGGAAATCCAATGGAGTAAACCCGTTCCACGAAAGTGGCGTGGTCCTGTGATTTGCCAATTATATATGTGTTGAGTGGATTTCTCATACCAGTCCCATGACTGACTCGTAGTTTGTTTCACTTTCAAACTCGGGTGCCCCTTTTTCTACACGGGCAGCCTTGTATTCAGGTTTAGCTGGTTCTGTTTCTGGATAGCTGGAGCTGAAGATGGATTCTATCATTTATCTCTTTTTATGCTGTTCAGCTCCTATTGTACATATTTTGTTTATTTCCGCTGTAGACATTTATGTATAGCTGAACTGTATTTGTACTAAGTAAGATCCTGTATACTGTGTAACTCTGATGATTACTTTTATCCAGTATATTCTATTGTTCATTATCTGGTGTATTTATTTAATTTTGTTCTGCTATTATCTGTTTCTGTGTTATATTCCAAAGATAACCCTTGTTTCCGTCGGAACGGGATTTCGGGTCGTCTCATTAACCAAGTATATGTTAAAACAAGGAATATTTGTAAAAGATAAAGAATTTGTAATATAAAGAATACCTTTCATTTAGAGTCTTTATATAAAGAATATTTTTATGATTATTTTAAAATATGTTTTAAAAAGATTACTAGCATTTGCAATTATTTTTTGTGATATGAAATAAATTGAGATGTGAAGTGGATTTACCGTGGACGATGTTTTAAACGACATTTGTCCTTTAATCCAATTTACTTTTAAATTATTATTTGGAACTTATGAATCTATTTTATAGATTTAAAAAGGCATTTTCTAAAAATCAAGTTTTTCCAATTTAATATACTAAATTGGAATTAAGTGGAAATTCGATTGGTAACAATCGAGATGGGCTTCTATAAAAGAAGACCGATATTATATATGGAATTTAAGAGGCTTTGCCGTTATTCCATTTATATTATTAGTCCGATACAGAAATTTATATCGATTATGTATTGATTTGATTTCTGTGGAATTCCATATTTTGGAAATTGATTTATAGATTTTATTTTCCGAGTTTATCTTTGATAAAATTTAATGAGGATCTTCTAATACGAATATCTTATAAAAAGAATATTCTAAGTTGGAATGTGGCGTACTGTGTGATTTTCCAATATTTGCTTTTTAATCCCAAATTACGCGAGTTATTCAGAAAGACCGGGTTTAACCCATTCTGAATAATCATCACGACGATCAAGAGTCGAAGATGAAGACGGTGATAGAAGACCGAAGGTTTTCACATCGTTGGGATGATGATGACTGGTATCTTGAATTGGAATTGGCCTTCCAAGGCAAGGTATTTAGTAATGATCGTCCAAACGCATTTGGAGATCGACAGACACGTTGTTTCGCTCGGACCCAGAGCGGACTTGTAAATGGATTGCATGTATGACATTGTATTTCTTTCTACTGTATTTGTTGAACGCTACTGATTATATATTTCTGTTTGGTGATGAAGAATTTTTTCTTTACTTATCACCCTTCTCTAAGACGTATGAGCTTAGAGGTTATATATATATATATATATTGGTAGATGATCAATAATATGGTAGGGTCTGACAATGTGACATGCTAAGATGCAATGATCAAGGCTTTGTTGAAAAGCAGGCCTTGTGGACGATGATCAGAGCATAGCCTGTTTAGGCATAGCTTTGTGTATAGCGTGACTTCGCGAGCATCACATCCCGGTATGAGTCAAAAACGGGATATGGACCGTAGGGAGTGCTCACCTTTCTTTCTAGCTAGAAGTGGTGTTTGGGTTTTGACACGGCCCGACATTTTACTATGTGGATTATGGATTGAGGTACCTCTTTTTTTTATAGGCCGAAAGTGGTCATATTATAGGTCCAAAAGGGCCGGGAAACTTTTGTTCAGGAATTGCCAATCCACTACCGTTAGGTGTGTACCAGCCCTACCGTTCCAAGGGTTCACTGCGGGGGATCCTGAGGCATTTGCTAGAGTGTCTCGAATCGGAAGAGGACGATCCCTAGCCTCGATTTCATGACAAAAAACCAACTTCCAATACCACATCACGGTTTTGATTGTAAACTTCTATATGGCGACATAGTAGGATGGGGTACTATGCCGTCTAAGATTAATACATTTATATTGAAATGTTTTAAATATATATATATATACACACTAATAATAATATCAGTTTTACGTATCAAGCATCTTTTGACCATTATAAGGTAAAACCCTATTCTCTGGTGTGCGTTGCATTGTGTGATGGGACCTGGGTCTTATAATGGTTTCATTTTTCTGAAAAGCATTGCATTATTTGGCGATTTACTTTATTTGTGCACTGGCAATCCAATGGAGTAAACCCGTTCCGCGTTAGCGGCGTGGTCCTGTGATTAGCCTACTTATTAGATAAGTTAAGTATAGAATTCTCACACCAGTCCCACGACTGACCTGTAGTTTGTTTCACTTTGCAAACTTTGGTGCCCTCTTTCCACACGGGCAGTCGAGTAGCTTTTTGCAGATATAGTTAAGCAGGATCCTGGATTGAAGTCTGAAGCTGGGTCCAGAATATTGATTGCCTTCCGCTGAGATTAGTTCTGCTGCAATGTATTTAATTTATTGTAAATGTGTCTTCCGCTGTATTATTTACTGATATACTCTGATATATTCTGTACTCTGATGTAACATTTATTATTGATGTTATAAAAATCTGTGTTGTTGTTCTGATGTGTTGTATGCCCAAAGTTGACGGTGGGTAATTAGCCCACTACCTCATGTCGGGTCATTACAGCTGGTATCAGAGCTCAGGTTAGCTCAAATCTTTGGGGTACTACTCGTTAGAACTAAACAGAAGACTCATCAGAGGTTGGATTAGTAATATCCAATAAGAATACTCATTAGAGATAGGATCAGCAATATCCTAGAATGAGAATACTCATTAGAGTTGGGGTTAGCAATGCCCTAGAATGAGTCAGAGTGAAGAAGAATTCATAATTAACGTACTTGTTATTATATATAGTTCGATTTTAGAAAATATGATTTTGAATATATAAAAGTTATATATTTTGAAAATTTAATCAACTAATTGATTGATGATTGTGTTGTGTGAATATGAATTCAACTAATAAATTATTAAACAATTAAAGAATGAAAATTAAATTAGTTAAATAAAAAACTTTAGCATCATTTCCTTTTCGAGGACGAAAAGATTTTAAGTGGGGGAGATTGTAACAACATGTAAATTCGAAACCAATTTAAAAATTTTATTTTAGAAAATTTTAACGAATTTTGAGAATATAAAGTAATTTATTTAAATTATAATGGCTAAAAATTTATTTTTAATTGTAGTTAGAACGAATAAATTAAATTTTAAATATAAATGGAGTTAGAAATGGCGCGGTAGTTTGAAAATTTGATTTTAAACTTTAACTGAATGTACAGGATTCAAAATAAATCAGAATTGAGTGAAACCAGAAATATTTAAATTTGTTTAACCATATCTTTCTAGCGGATCTGAAAATTTGAAATTTCATAGCGGAAATCAAAAGTTATGGCCAATTCAATTTTTAGAAAGGTCGTTGTAGAATTTATATTATATATATGGCCTGAAGGGCTACTTTTCAAATATGTAGGAATTTCAATTCAAAACCACTTCCATTGAGTTCGGAATGATGTTTCTGCATTGAAAAACAGTAAACACTTATATATTTTGAGTTTCGAAAATTATTTGTTTAAAAATGTAGTTTTAATATTAAATATATTGGCCTTAAAAATAGTCATTTTTCAAACGACCTCCGTTTTTGACGAAACCACTTTTGTTGGAACCGGAATGTCAAATTATTGCTAGTTTTCAATTTTCAGAATTTTTCGAATAAATATGTGAGCGTGGCAAAAGAAAATGTGTTTTGACTATTTAAGTTAAAGGGTGCATTTTTTAGAGGTCCCTATTAAGTTTCAAAATATAAAAAAAACCCGGTCATAAACTTATTGTAAATTAGGTCCCTATTTTTTGAAAAGTCATAAAAAAATATAAAAAAATCACGTAGATTCGTATTTAAATAGAACATGTAAACACTAAAAAATTCAGAACAAAAAACCATCAACGAAGGCGTCAAAAATCAAAAAAAAAAAAAAAAACGAAATTTCCAGTTAAATGCATAATAGTATGCACATATATCACTTTCCTGCATACATCCGTGCATATTTTTCACTACATACATCTTCGTTGATTTTTATTCATGCAAATAAATGCATACATGTGCGCAAAAATTCAAATACTTGCATACATTTGTGCAGGTTTATTTTCAGATTTTAATCTGAAAACAGCTTACAGAAAAGTTGCATACATATATGCAATTATCAGTAATAATTGCATAAATGTATGCAACTAGTTTTTTTCGATTTCCGTAGATTCCTGACATTATTTCCATATTTTAGAATTTTTTTTTTATGAACGTACGCACATTTTTTTAAAAAAAATACAAAAAGGCGGAAAAAATAAAATAGGGGGCGGGTTTAAAAAATTTCAGAACTTTTTTTTTTATATAAATTAGGTCCCTACTTTTTATCCTATAAAAATGTTGCACACATGTGTGCATTTTTTTGAGAAATTTGCACATTTGGATGCAAATAAAAATGAACTGAAAAATTATGTTAAATCTATCCGCTGGAAGAACTGCAATAATTGCATATATTCATGCAATAAAATCAAAAAGGTGCATCATATTATGCATTTAACTGCAGTTTTTTCTGTTTTTTGCTGTTTTCTTCTTTCTGACATTATTTTTGTTGTTTTTTGAACTGATTTTTTTTATAATGCGTAATATATTTTATTACTAATTTACGAATTTTTTTTATTTTTTTAATTATTATTTTATAAGTTTCGAAAACAGGGACCTAATTTACAATAAGTTTATGACCGGATGTGAGCCTAATTAAGTTTCAAAATAGGGACGTGAGCCTAATATTCACTAAGTTAAATTTAAACGCCTTAAAAATAGTCATTTTTCAAACAGTCTCAGAATTCGACGAAAATAATTTTGTTGGATTCGTATTGTCATAAGAAAGCTAAAAATATATTTTTTTAGAATTTTCTGAGGTCATATGTGGCCCCGGCATATTTTAATGTACGGTCAATATTTAATTAATTAATTTTTGGGTGCGTTTTTTACAGGTCCCTATTAAGTTTCAAAATGTAAAAAAAACCCGGTGATAAAAAACTTATAAAATACATCCCTATTTTTAAATTTCCGCTAAAAAAATTCCTGACCTACCCTTATGCACCTAAAAAACTATTCAACAACTATTTGTCCTCATTAACTCAGTCCACCGCTCCTATAATCTCGTTCAAAAACCTAATCCTACAATTTTGGAAAACCGTCAATGATTCCAACAGCTTTTTTTTTTAACGAAAAACTGGAAAATTAAATATAAATATTATGTAAAATTGCATATATTTATGCAAGTAATTAAAATAATTGCATACATATATTAACATTATACAGAAATAAATTATTACTTGAATGTAGTGACTACAATTTTTAAACTAAGATATGAGTTTTACGAAAAATTTCATACATTTATGCAAAAAAGTGAAATAATTGCACACATATACAGAACTGTACTTCATAATTGCTGAAACAAACGAAATGACAAAAAAATAAATACATATGATTATAACAAGATGCATATATATACGCAAATAAAAGAAATATGTGCATACTTACATGAAAAATTTCATAACATTTACATGTACTACATCAGAAAATTAGTACAGACCACATTTACATGTACTACATCAAAAATTTCAGAACATTTACAAAGCAGAGATGATGGTCTTTTGAAGAACAAAAATTTTTGTAAAGACCAAGCTTATTGCGCAAACCACATCTAATAGTCTCTGTAGAAACAACTGCAGAATTCAATTATTTGGAAAAGGATGGAGGACCAAGCTTCAACAACACCACTACACCAATATCCGCCGGAACACTGTTATCAAAAAAAAGAAAATCAAAATTAATAAGCTTAATGTGTAATAACCTAAATTATAAACACGGCTTTAGAATAATATAAATACATGCGTACAATTCAGCAAAAACAATAATTTCTGTATATTTATATGCAAGTATTCCAGATATATGCATAGAAATATGAATATATTTGTAAAATAATATGTTTTTCTATTTGTTTGATAAAAAATTGCATACATATATGCATATATCAAAAATAGCTGCATATTTGTCCGCAACTTTTAATCAGAAGTTCAGCAAAAATCAAAGATATTTTCCTACATCTTACACAATAATTTCTGAATATTTATATGCAAGTATTCCAGATTTATGCATAGAAAATTGAATATATTTGTAAAATAATACGATCTTCTGTTTGTTTGATAAAAAATTGCATACATGTATGCATATATTCAGAATAGCTGCATATTTGTCCGCAACGTTTTATCATAAGTTCAGCGAAAATCTCTATCATATATAAGTTCAAAGAGGTGTAAGAAGCAATGATATGAAGTAAGCTGCAGTTTCCTATAAAAACATAATCATTTATTTACTAATTGTACGTTAACTATATTGCAATCAAAAAAGTTATTCGCAAACAATTAAAACATACATTAACTCTCGAATCACCTAAAATTAAAACAATATATACAACTTAAATTTGGAGTAATTTGGAATAATAGACTGTACACTAAAAAACCAGTGAATGATGTACTCTAATAACCAACATCATGGTGCTAGAATTTAAAAAAAATAAAAAATTCGCGATTTCCACTACATGACAGAATCCCTCAACATCAAAAATAAGACCAAAAAATCAACGCTTATTACAACTAATTATTCCCAAAATCAACAAAAGAACAAACCTAATAATAATCAAACGGACCTTCATCTTCCCTCAATTCCGCAAGCTCAAAACTCGACATTTTGGACGACGAATGAAGCGAAGTCCCACTCCAGGACCTCCCAATTGGTTTCAGACCCGCATTCTCCAACCCATCAAGAGAAGATCCGCTACCCGATCTCCGGATCGACGTATCCACACCCGAAGAAGAGCCGTTCAAGGAGGCAAGCGAGGTCGTGCTCCAGGACTTGGTCATCGGGTACGAGATCCGGGTATTGCACGGCATGTCTTGCGGGAGGCCGCGTTTTTGGTGCATCGCACATTTTTGCAGAACGTTATGAGATGAGGAAGATAGAGACGCCGCCGCCATGATTAGAAAATTAGGTTTCAGCAAAAAAATGAAAACCTAATACGTAACATATAGTGAATAACACACCGTTAAAATGGACAAAGGGCAATTCCGGAAAAAAAAAATTGTGTTTTAAAAATAGGGATGAAATTTATATGTTTCAAAAGGGGAGGATGTGAACCTAATTAACTTTAGTTTTAAGGATGTGAGACTAATTTTCACTTAATTTTTAATGCAATTTTAAATAAAAATCGTACATATTTCGGAATTGGGCCACGGGACCTATCCCATTGCGTTCAGAAGGTGTCAAAACCTTAAGAACGACAGTAAGCAGGCCCAAATCAGAGAAAGTCCGAAAATCCACCTTTTAAGCATGATTTTCGAGATTTAATATTAAAATATTATTAAAATAATTAGTCCAAAACCCTAATTTGACATGGCCAGCCGCCGGGTCTGTTCAATGGCCAGAATTGTCCGAATTTCAAACCTCAATAACTTTTGATCCGCTCAACGAAAATCAACAAACTATATACCGAATCGAAGAGAATTCCGAGCTCTTCAAATCCATACGGCGATGATCGAGTTTCAGTGCACAGATTTCGCGAATTTCAAGGCCAAAGTGGCCGGGTTTGCACGCGCTCTGCGGCTCAGGGAGGTGGCCGAGCTTCAGGCGGTTCTGGGCGGTGGTGGCTCGCGGGCGGAGCTTCGGAGTGGCGGTGTCTGATCGGCGCATGGGTGACCGTAGGTGGGTGCGCACGGAAGGATAGGAGCAGGAAGAATGGGTTCGACGTTTCCTGAGTAACGTGAGCGACGAGAAGAAAGGTCGCTTTTTTTATTTATTTTATTAATTTAATATTTAATTTATGCAATCTTTAAAAATTAATAACTCTCTCATACGAGGTCCGATTGACGAACCGTAAGTTGCGTTGGACTCGTCCTTCCAAGATCTTCGCGATGGCGCAGACCAGAACTGATTCTGAGACAGTCAAATTTTCAGCAAAACCGATGTGAGAATTTCTGATTTTAACATTTAATTAATTAAATAAATTGTTTTATTGCTGTTAAACGTCTGTTTGTTTGTTATATATGCAGAACTGTGATGTAGTGAATTATTTATGTGATTTGATGTAACAACCCCGAATTTTAAATGTAATTTTATTTAATTATTTTATTTTATTGGTTTAGAACTCAGTTTTTGACGATTATTTGCGGTAGCGGCAACCAATATATCCCAAATAAAAATGAAAATGTAATATAAAAATAAAAATTTGAAAAAAATATATTTGGGATGCGTCTAACCAGACATAGCGTAGAAATTAATTTCATTTGAAAATTTGAATGTTTGTCGATTGTGCAATTTTCAGTGCAAAGCTGCGCATATCAGTTCAAATTTTAACGATTTTGTAATCTCTCCGAATCCAGTTCAGACAAACATGAAAAATATTCTATTCGTTGTCAGTAATCCAACGGTGAAATCTGTTTCGTGAAAATCGGACGTTTTGACCTCAATTTTTCGTTCGCATTTTTCATTAAAAGGGATCAGTAATGCCTTTTTGAATGGAGCATCCTAACACTGCAAATTATATGTCGTTGTGTCCGTCTCATCGTGCTGATTTCTGCAATATATTTGTTTGTCAGTTTCGGTACCCAGTTCGGGCTGAAATTGTGAAGATGCTTGCGCAGCTCATTTTTGAAACATAGCCATTTGAGTTTGAAGTGTTCATATTCGTATTCCTCATATTTTTCTTGATATTTTGGGTCTGCAAAACCCGTATTTTTATTTTTCTTGATCACCCAGTCTTCTTTTTTTTTCCCAAAAGGGACACATTTTGTCATAACATATGCATGTTACGTCCATATATTTTCATGCATGAGTTGTTTCCTTCCACCTTCCAACTAAGCTTTAAGCCGTGTGCCAGATTTTTGTTTAACAAAAAAGGAAGAAGAATGCATGGAAAAGTTGTGCGTGTGTATGCATCCATGCAAGTGCAGCATGGATTCTTAGACCTTATAAAGGCATGTATTTTCTCTTAATGTACAAACGCAGGTTGGCTACTTTTGCAATGTGAAAAACGTTTTTTTTTCACTTATCCCACCAATACGTTCAAATTTCTTCACGTATAAATAGAAAAAAATGAAGAGCCATATAAATTATATAAATTGTAAGGTTACTTGGAGTTTGAACTTCGCATTTTCTTCTATTGGAACTGTTCACACGCCTCGATTTCCTCATCTTCTTTGAACCGTTCCCTCTTCTCTCCACTTTTCTTCTTGGATGTTTATCCCCATTTATAAATATACATATAAAAAGAAATTAGAGAGCAACTACATCCCTCCGTTCCTTTTCCCAGAGAATTCATGGCCACCATTGCTCTTCATCTAATTTCTCCTTTCATAAGAAAATGACTAACCGCCCTTCAGATCCGAACCCAAGATCGCCTCCTCCACCGCAAATCCGCCGCAAGCCGCCTCCTTTCACCAGCGTCCGGTCTTCTGCTATCCTCGCACGACATCACCGAACCCGCTTTCTCTTTCCACCGCAGATCCGTACCTCCGCCCTTTTCACTGATGACCTCGCGCAAGGCCCTAAACTTGCACTGCACGTGAACCACCCGAAGCCAGCAAGATCCGGTGCCAGCATCTCCACCGTGAAGACCGTTGTTGCATCTCCAGTTCTGGGCTACTACCGTTGTTCGAAGCCACTGAGACCGCAAGCACCGCGTCGCCTCCGTTCTGCCTCTCAGAAATGAGCCGCCTTTACCGCTCCGTTCACAAGCAACTATCATCGACAAGTTGTAAGTTTTCTTACGATTAAACGTATTTCATGTTCTCCACTCCGGTTCCATTTAATATAATTGGTTTAGTACTTGCTTTGCGATGATTTTCCTGTTATTTGGGTTAGTTGCTGTTTGCTTTGATTGCATGCGAATATGTTTGGCTACGATTGCTCCATCCTATGGTTTTGGATCCGAAAAATATATCCAAACATTTAAACATCACCCAGCATTGCACCTTCTTGGTTGGTGTATTCATCTTGTTTCCCTTGCATGTAAAATGGGTTGCTTTATACCGACCGTAAACTATTGCTTATCTAAGAAAAAGATTTTATATTCGGAAGATTTAAAGAAATAATTTTTTTTCTTCATGTGAAATTGGTTACTGACTTTAAGTCAGGTAGTAAAAAGAAAAAAAAAACATAAAGGGTACCTAAAAGGGAACCACTTTGCATGTTTAAGATTTGTGTCATGACTGCACTTCTCAGTTTGGTCCACTGAGAAAATACCCTGAACTAAACTTAGAAAAGTAAGTCATATTGATTGTTTACATAAATGAATAATGTGTCCTTTAATCTGCATATTGACCTGGCCTTTCTACCCTTTTATACATACGTGTTTAGAAATTTTGGCATGATTCTACGAGATGGACCATATATAAATATTACTAATGTTTTTCCCATTTCATTTTATGCATGTTTGCATTGGCTGTATGACTTTGAATAAGGGATGAGCATTTCTTTTAGGTACAGTATGATTGCATAATAATATACAATCAGTCCACTTATATTTTATTCAGTGTATTAAACTTTAAAAGGGTATCCTAATTTGTGGGAAGTTCATTTTCTTTCTGTCTAGTCAAGTTCTAATGCTCCCAGGTTACTGTAATGTATTGTTCAACTAACGTTGTAACAGACTTAAATCAAATGTCTTGTAAACTTAGTATCCTTTAGTGGAAACAAAACATAACTATTATATGTATAAATATAAACATCTATATCTTTCGCGCTATTTGAATTTTTCATAGCTTTCAATGGGAATTACTTGTGCATGTGCGTGACTTAAGCTGTTATACCCTCTCATTCTTGACTGTCAGATTTCACGAGTTGTGCCATCCTTTTTGAAACAGTTCATGCCTCTTTCCATTGTTAATACCATGCGAAGTAGTGCAATATCGTGTCTTGCATGTGTTAGCTACTTCCTTGGAACCATACCCGTACGCTGTATTGTTTTGTTACGACCATGATATTTTATTTCGGCAATCCATTGATTTATTATATTCGAACTATTTAAGTAAATTTGTTAGGATTAAACCAATTTATTTAGTGTTTACCGAAGTTTGCTAACTTGAAATAAGTTTAATCCTGACTCGGGTGTTTTGTGTTTTTGCATGGGACACTCGGGTTAGGTCCTAAGTGTTCCAGATTTAAAGTTATTCAGCTCGCAAAACTGGAGAGGAACGTGAAGACACGTATGCGTGCGTATGGCCTGACTAAAGCTGTAAACTTAAATTTTTAAAAGGTTAATGTACATATTTTATTTTATTTTCCACTGCATTCTATTTTGTAAATTCTGATTTTGTGTATAAAATTCCGATGTGAGATATACTGTTATTTTTCTGTTATGTGATTCTGTGTGATTTATTCTGTTAAACTCGGTAAGCTAAATAACTATCTGTCACTTTGAACGTTCTGAGTTGGTTTAATCACCGACTTGGAGCGATCAAAAAGGCAGGTTGTTACAGTTGGTATCAGAGCTTTGGTTTATCAAAGCTTTAGCTTATGGGGTAAAAGCTCATTAGAGATAGGGTAGTGATACCCTAGAATGAGTGGAATCAGTCGCAGAATCCTTCTTGTGAGAGAGCAAATTTTGAAAATATAAATTATTTTGAAACTTAAAGTATTTTGAAATTTAAATCCTTTTGGAATTCCCACTCTTCGAATCCGTTTTCTTCGATAGCTTCTTGTTAAGTTCTCCTTCGATTTGAATCTTCATCCCATTTGAAATCCATTTTCGGGTTGTCGCGGTTTTCAAGATTTTTAGAGTAAAGTATATGTTGCAAATTGTGGAGATCGTTTGGCTTAAACATGAGAATCTGATTTCGTAAATTTTGAAATTGAATTTGAATCAAGTATTTGTAAAATACTTGTAAGAACAAATGGCTGTTGAAATTCAGGAAATGTTAATTTATAATTCATCATGAATTAATGAGTAAATTGAAGAATGTTGAACCATTAAATTTAAATAGAAGTGTATTCCAAATAATTGTAAGTTATGGAATAAAATTATTTGGTTATAACTAAGGATATCGTTTGACTAAACCTTGAGAATTTTGTTTCAAAATACTTTGAGATTGATTTCTAAAGTTTTGAAAAAATAATACTATAGTAGTATATACAAGTATTTTCGAATGAAAATTTTGAAATGATTTTATGAAATGTTTTCAAATAGGAAAATATATGAATGGAGACCACTTTGGTAGCTTTGCTGCACGTTTATTCAACGAAGTTTAATCTATGAAGTATGATTTGATATACACATATATGTATATTTTGAATGATTTAAAGAAAATCCGAATTGATTTTCGAGTTTGGTCGAGTGATAATCCTATATATTGATAGTGTAATTATACATCTTGTGATGTTTTGATAAGAAATATTTGAACTCATGATTTCCAATTATTGAATTGAAAATATGATTTTCATCTATTTGAATGATCCAACCTTTTGTGAACCAGATTTGGAATGACATTAAATATTCAAATTTATTATCAAATCAAAACGGAATTGGTATTGAAATGAAATTTCGAGAATCTTTGATATTGAATATTTGATATGAAGTTTTCGAACCTTATATATATGGAAGATATATATAAGAAATGATGATTAATTCGAAGGCTATTGATTTGAAAATTAATTGATTTAAAATGAAACCTTATATAATGAATTTATATAAGAATGATATATTTGAAAACATGATGTAGAAAATGAAATCTTATGTAAATTGATATTTATATAAGTACGATATGCTTGAAGCGTGAAATGAAGTACTATATATATAATATATATATGTTTTCAAAATAAAGATATGGGAAGTACCTTCCATCGAAATCGCAATTCCTGAGAGAGGGATTGTGTTGGCGCTCGTCAAGAGTGTCCATCGAAAATCGAAAATCGTAGCTACATTGGTGCTCCGTCGATTGGAGTATCCATCGATATTGGAATCTCACTCGGTGAAATCACGTTGATTATCATTATTACATACATGTTCTAGCGTAATTCGGGGGGCGAGATGCCTACAGTTACAAGCGATTCCACTGGGATAGTGGCGTAACCGCCGCGTAACTGCGATCTAGACGCCATAGCGTAATTCGGGGGTGCGATGCCTACAATTACAAGCGATTTCACTGGGATAGTGACGTAACCGCCGCATAACTGTGATCTATGGCAATAACCATGGCGAAATTTGAGGGGTGTGATACCTACGGTTACAAGCGATTCTACTGGGATAGTAGCGCAACCGCCGAGTAACCGCGATCCATGGGGGAAAGTATTTTTCCATATCTATTTTAAATGTTTTAAGTATTTTCACTAGAAGTTGAAACAAGGATATTTAGTACTTAGAGATTTCGGTCATTCGCCTGGCCGGCGTATGCCCAACGTTTGTAAGAACGACAATAAACTTGTTAAACTTCGAGTTATCAAGTATTTTCAAACGTTAAATACAAATCAATAACCTGCAATTAAATTTATATAACCTCAACATAATAAACTAAGAAAGAAATTTTAAATGTTTTTACAAAAAAATATATTTTCGGATATAAAATTCTGTTTAATATTGAAATCTTTATCTGAAATTTTCCTTCTGTTTGAATCCTTCTTCCTTCATAGACCCTCTTTGATTAGGTTCTTTAGTTCGTTCAGCTTTTAACTCGATTCTATAACTATTCCTTATCCATAACAAGAGAAGAAGCAGCAGGAGAGTATAAGTCTTCTAGCGAGTTCATAATTATTAAAATTTGATTTGTAATAAGTATTTTTGAAAGGTATTGTAATATTTCCTTTGTATAATACTGAAAATTTCGATATATATTCTGTTTAAATATAGAAAGATGTTTTGAGTATTTACCTGACGTTAAAATTGGCCTATCGAATACCTAGTGATTTGGGTATACGTCTGATCAACGTATATGCTAAATCCTATATGTATAAGATAGATATAGAGTCACACTCTAGTCGCTTGAAAATGATTCTGTTGATGACTGCGCAGCATCTTTGGTATCTATTTTCAGGTTTCGAAAGTGGGATAGGTATATATTGCCAATCGAGACGTCGAGTGAATACTTAAATTTATTTTGAAATGTTAGAAAATATTTTTACATTGATTTAAAAATATATAATTTTCAAAGTATATATGTAACGTCCCATAATTTTCAGTATATTTAGATTTCAATTTAAATTAAATAAATTGGAATATATAGGGAAAATCAAATTTGTGTTAATTTTAATGATGATGATTGTTTAAATTGAGTAAATAGATTTTTCAAATTTAGTTTTGAAAAGCAGTAATTTGAAATTGAATATTTAAATAATTAAATTAATGTGGGTGAGTTAATTTAAAAAGGGAATTCAAATTTAATTGATTTAATGGTGGAATTTTAAGTCATTAATTTATAACTGAAATTTCAATCAAGATTCAAATAATCAAATTATGATTTGAAATGTGTGAAACTTATTTGTAGAAATTTATTTAAGTTATAATTTGATTTAAATTTGAATTCAATGAATATTTAATTTGAATTTAAAACGGTTAATCGAATAATTGAATATTTAATTAATTAATTGATTAACAGTGAAATTTAACTGTTTTGGCAACTGTCTCGGAATCTGACGAAACTGGCGCCATTGGATTCAGAACGAGGAATTATGATAGGATTTCAATTTGCGTTACAATCCGACTTACCGTTTGACCGTACGAGAGAAAATGTGAACGAGGTCTTTGTAAATGGATAATTGGGTATTTCTCATATTTGCGCCTCTTATATCTATACAAATAAACCCAACTACCACATCATCAGCTCATTCCATCTGTACGTTACTTTTTCTCCATCAAATTTTTCTCTAATGGCAGAAAATCAAATTCTAAACCTAGTTCAACATAAAAATCCAAGCTTTGAAAATAAAATCTCTTCAAACCCTAGAGTATTATATGTCAAACTGAAGCTCTCGACGATACGAACTCGAGGGTGGTCTCAGATCTGACATGCAATGTACGGTTTGACCAGAAATCTTGGTCAAAGGTTTCAGATTTTGAGTTTCTAGGGTTTAAATTGGGACTTTGCGATTTAGGCGTCAATTGCAGAAATCAGATATGGGTTTTGTTGCTCTCGTCGATAGGAATCGATTGGTGGTGGTGGCTCGTTGTACGGTGGCCTGAGGAGGTCGAATTTCATCGGAAAAGGGTTGAAAACCCACTTCGTTCATGGGTTCGCCAGCGGCGAAGGGGACCACCGGAAGTGGTGGGTCCGGTCCTGGAAGATGCGCCTCGGGAAGAGTTCCGAGATGAGGGTGGTCGCTGGTCGTGATTTGGTCGGAGGTGCTGGCAATCGACGGTCGAAGTAGCGTCGATTTTGGGTTCTTTTGGCACGAGTTACTGTAGCAATTAGGAGAAAGGAGCGGGAGTCAGCTGATAAAGGGGGGTGACGTGTCAAGATTCGAGTGGGTGAGAATATTATTTTATTAATTTATATATTTTAAATTTCAATTAGAAAAACGCTGATAACTTCTTCATACGACCTCGGATTGACGCGCGGTTTGTTGCGTTAGGATCGTGGCGAAATTGCGGACGTTTTGGCACTAACCTGGCTGCGTTTGGAGACTGTCAAATTTTGGGCTTGTTTTGGATGTCCGATCCAAATAAGACCCAAAGGTGAGTGATTCTTCGCTCACAAAATACTGAATTATTCCCATATTTATGGAATTAAATTATGGAACAAGTTTGGTTGCATGGTTGTGTTGGATTGTTGATGTGTTGTTTAAAATTGACATGCAAGTGTGTTAACATGCAAATTTAGGTAAATGATTAGTTATTTAATCTAATTTAAATTTCTAATTTGAAATTCGAACCCGTGCGAAATCCTGAAACAGTTTAATGCTGATCAGTTGAATGGAATCGTTGTGATGGATGTTGGTTGAAAATTTATTACTGAATTTATATTGACATTGCTGATGCTCCTTATTTCAGTATATTGTAGTGCATGTTGATTTGTGACGGTAAATTCCCTTTACCCTTGATGTTACGGGCATCTAATGAATCCGGGATTTATCGATAAAATAAATTAAGAACACAGAGTGCAATGATAAATCTCTGTGACCCTGATTTGGATTGAAATGATAGATCCATCCCTGAAATATCGAGGAATTAAATCTAAAATCACTTGGCCATTGGATAGATAATTATATACTGACATCGGTTGGTTAAATGATTTTAAATATTTGGAAATTTATTGATGGAATTTTTATTCTAGAAGAATGTGCCGATACTCGATAAATTCATTTCTTTAAAGATTCTGAAATTGGGATGTTATTAAAAAGGCTCAAGGAAATTTTCCCTAACAAAGAGCAAATGTTTAAATTGGAATTTGAATACGATTTGAAATCATTCAAATTAAGAGTGTGGATTTGAAGGAAATAAATTCTTATAAAATTAGATTTTGGGAAAATGGGAATCGAGGGTACTCTAAGTTGTTTTAACTCGGTTTGAATATAGATTTGAACACTTGATATCGAATAGTTGTTTTGAACGATGTTGAAATGAGATATGGAACTAAAATGAACTCCATTGAGACCGGAGTAGAGATTCAAGTGTTTGAATTTGGAAAAAGAACGATTATGGTTAAAGAAGTTTAATATATATATATATATATATATATATATATATTTCCACATCTGTTTCCAAATAATTATTCTTTCTTAAATTTTATTATTTATCTTTACTTATAAACTACTGTATTTTGAATAAATTTTTCCTTAAAATTTATTTTTCAAAATTTTCTGGTAAACCTTTATTTTAGATATATACATAATATTTAAATTATTTATTTATTGTAATTATTATATTCTATATATATATTTATAAAAAAAATTATTATTATTATTTTATAAACATTTAGGTTTGCAAGTATTTTTGAAATTATAAATTTTTTCCGAAGGGAAAATGTTTGAATTTGGACCGCTGGTTCAAATGGAGTTGAGATACGAATTCATCCCATTTAAATATGAACCGATTTAAAACGTTTTATGGAAACATGAATTATATGCTTCTTGAATAAATGGATCTCCTAAAGGATCAAAATGAGTTGTAATGGAACAAATATAATCTATGGAATATGAATGGATTTCAACATAAATCGATTTGGAATAATTTGAATTTTTGAGATGAAATATATTCTATTTGAGTATAAGACGATTTGGAAATATTATACGTTATAATATAAGAATATGGAAATATATTCTAATTTAGAATATAATCGGTTTGGTACGATTTATGATATCTTGACATGAAATTTTATTCTATTGAATATAGATTTGGTTCGAAACAGAATATGATATTTCGATATGGAATCGAACCTTTGAGAAATGTAAAAGAACTGACCGATGTGGAAGATGTAAACGTTGGTTGTTAAAGAGACCGGAGTCGACATAAGGCATACTCTCTGTCAGTGTCGATACCACTTTGACAACTATGAACGTTATGACGTATCCAGATTGAGTATGATGACTTGGAGGCATTTATTGAATTGAAGAAGATGAACAATTGCGAAATAGCCCTGACCTTCGGGTCAGAATTGAAATGACTAAAACAGGAGCTATACCGTGACTAATTGAGGTTAGCGCCTTTGATCGGACACACTTCTTCGATTCCATTTATATGACTGTGATGATGATGATTTGGGCCCATTTATGATTATGGGAGTGTGTTCCGAGGTGGGCGGTAGTGGCTGCTATGCGTTACCACCGGTCCGGGAGTGCAATTGGTAGAATCCTACCCTGGGCATTGCCTCGAGTGCCTTGTCATATTTACCCTTATCGAGCCCTTACGATTTTGATTTAGCGTTGCTTTCTATGGAGTGCCCTCTGATAACACCAGTACGGTGAATTTACGGTACTGTATAGACCGTTGATGCCTATAAACTGCGTAAGGGTAATATGGTAATCCCGCTTACGCTATTTTTCAGTATTTATACTTTACTGATTAGACATTATCATAATAGCGTATTATACTATGTATGTATTAGTTTAACGGATCCTTAAGAGATGGAAAATCCCGTAACATCTCTTGAGTTACTGCACCCATGATGCTCAAGTTGTTTCGTATTTTAATTTGACTAATATGAGAATGATTTAGTGCTGATCTGAATGTTTGTTGTGTTTTCTTTTTATGCAATACGCTCGGGTCAGCAGACATCTGCAGTTGCCGAAGATGACTGTGCCTTGGAGATCGAAGACGAAGATTGGTATATATCTATCTGTATATATATATGTGTGTAATTCCGCCGCATTTTATTTTCGCTGCCATGTGGTGAAATCTTTATATGTATAACTCTGATAGTCATTTGTATATATTTCAATTTGTTTTAACTGTTACTTAATTATTATATATTGTCCTTCCGCTGTGAGATTCTGAGATTTTGTTTTTTTTCTCTTCTTTCTTCTTTTTTCTTCTTTTCCCAATAACTGCCTGTATTTGTGATTTGTTTGGGTCGACACGTGTGGTTTATTGTCGATTTTGAACGGTCAAAAAATGTGGGTCGTTACAATATATGGATATAAAGATAAATTTGAACTATTGTTTTAAATATATTAATTATTTAATTACTATTTCTCTGCCTCGTTCCTTTTCGGGGACGAAAAGGTTTGAGTGGGGGAGAATGTAACAACCCGGAATTTTAAATGTATTTTTATTTAATTATTTAATTTAATTTTTTATTTTATTTTATTAGTTTAGAACTCAGTTTTTGACGATTATTTGCGGTAGCGGCAACCGATATATCCCAAATAAAAATGAAAATGTAATATAAAAATAAAAATTTGAAAAAAATATATTTGAGATGCATCTAACCAGACATATCATAGAAATTAATTTCATTTGAAAATTTGAATGTTTGTCGATCGTGCAATTTTCAGTGCAAAGCTGCGCATATCAGTTCAAATTTTAACGATTTGTAATCTCTCCGAATCCAGTTCGGACAAACATGAAAAATATTCTATTCGTTGTCAGTAATCCAACGGTGAAATCCGATTCGTGAAAATCGGAAGTTTTGACCTCAATTTTTCGTTCGCATTTTTCATTAAAAGGGGTCCGTAATGCCTTTTTGAACGGAGCATCCTAACACTGCAAATTATATGCCGTTGTGTCCGTCTCATCATGCTGATTTCTGCAATATATTTGTTTGTCAGTTTCGGTACCCAGTTCGAGCTGAAATTGTGAAGATGCTTGCGCAGTTCATTTTTGAAACATAGTCATTTGAGTTTGAAGTGTCCATATTCATATTCCTCATATTTTTCTTGATATTTTGGGTCTGCAAAACCCGTATTTTTATTTTTCTTGATCACCCAGTCTTCTTTGTTTCCCCAAAATGGACACATTTTGTCATAACATATGCATGTTACGTCCATATATTTTCATGCATGAGTTATTTCCTTCCACCTTCCAACTAAGCTTTAGGCTGTGTGCCAGATTTTTTTTTAACAAAAAAGGAAGAAGAATGCATGGAAAAGTTGTGCGTGTGTATGCATCCACGCAAGTGCAGCATGGATTCTTAGACCTTATAAATGCATGTGTTTTCTCTTAATGTACAAACGCAGGTTGGCTACTTTTGCAATGTGAAAAACGTTTTTTTCGCTTATCCCACCAATACGTTCAAATTTCTTCACGTATAAATAGAAAAAAATGAAGAGCCATATAAATTATATAAATTGTAAGGTTACTTGGAGTTTGAACTTCGCATTTTCTTCTATTGGAACTGTTCACACGCCTCGATTTCCTCGTCTTCTTTGAACCGTTCCCTCTACTCTCCACTTTTCTTCTTGGATGTTTATCCCCATTTATAAATATACATATAAAAAGAAATTTGAGAGCAACTACATCCCTCCGTTCCTTTTCCCAGAGAATTCATGGCCACCATTGCTCTTCATCTAATTTCTCCTTTCATAAGAAAATGACTAACCGCCCTTTAGATCCGAACCCAAGATCGCCTCCTCCACCGCAAATCCGCCGCAAGCCGCCTCCTTTCACCAGCGTCCGGTCTTTTGCTATCCTCGCATGACATCACCGAACCCGCTTTCTCTTTCCACCGCAGATTCGTACCTCTGCCCTTTTCACCGATGACCTCGCGCAAGGCCCCAAACTTGCACTGCACGTGAACCACCTGAAGCTAGCAAGATCCGATGCCAACATCTCCACTGTGAAGACCGTTGTTGCATCTCCAGTTCTGGACTGCTACCGTTGTTCGAAGCCACTGAGACCGCAAGCACCACGTCGCCACCGTTTTGCCTCTCAGAAAGGCGCCGCCTTTACCGCTCCGTTCACAAGCAACTATCATCGACAAGTTGAAGTTTTCTTACGATTAAACGTATTTCATGTTCGCCACTCCGGTTCCATTTAATATAATTGGTTTAGTACTTGCTTTGCGATGATTTTCTTGTTATTTGGGTTAGTTGTAGTTTGCTTTGATTGCATGCGAATATGTTTGGCTACGATTGCTCCATCCTATGGTTTTGGATCCGAAAAATATATCCAAACATTTAAACATCACCCAGCATTGCACCTTCTTAGTTGGTGTATTCATCTTGTTTCCCTTGCATGTAAAATGGGTTCTTTATACTGACTGTGAACTATTGCTTATCTAAGAAAAAGATTTTATATTCGGAAGATTTAAAGAAATATTTTTTTTTCTTCATGTGAAATTGGTTACTGACTTTAAGTCAGGTAGTAAAAAGAAAAAAAACATAATGGGTACCTAAAAGGGAACCACTTTGCATGTTTAAGATTTGTGTCATGACTGCACTTCTCAGTTTGGTCCACTAAGAAAATACCCTAAACTAAACATAGAAAAGTAAGTCATATTGATTGTTTACATAAATGAATAATGCGTCCTTTAATCTGCATATTGACCTGGCCTTTCTACCCTTTTATACATACGTGTTTAGAAATTTTGGCATGATTCTACGAGATGGACCATATATAAATATTACTAATGTTTTTCCCATTTCATTTTTTGCATGTTTGCATTGGCTGTATGACTTTGAATAAGGGATGAACATTTCTTTTAGGTATAGTATGATTGCATAATAGCATACAATCAGTCCACTTATATTTTATTCAGTGTATTAAACTTTTAAAGGGTATCCTAATTTGTGGGAAGGTCATTTTCTTTCTGTCTGGTCAAGTTCTAATGCTCCCAGGTTACTGTAATGTATTGTTCAACTAACGTTGTAACAGACTTAAATCAAATGTCTTGTAAACTTAGTATCCTTTAGTGGAAACAAAACATAACTATTATATGTATAAATATAAACATCTATATCTTTCGCGCTATTTGAATTTTTCATAGCTTTCAATGGGAATTACTTGTGCATGTTCGTTACTTAAGCTGTTATACCCTCTCATTCTTGACTGTCAGATTTCACGAGTTGTGCCATCCTTTTTGAAACAGCTCATGCCTCTTTCCATTGTTAATAGCATGCAAAGTAGTGCAATATCGTGTCTTGCATGTGTTAGCTACTTCCTTGGAACCATACCCATACGCTGCATTGTTTTGTTATGACCATGATATTTTATTTCGGCAATCCATTGATTTATTATATTCGAATTATTTAATTAAATTTGTTAGAATTAAACCAATTTATTTAGTGTTTACCGAAGTTTGCTAACTTGAAATAAGTTTAATCCTGACTCGAGTGTTTTGTGTTTTTGCATGGGACACTCGGGTCAGGTCCTAAGTGTTCCAGATTTAAAGATATTCAGCTCGCAAAACTGGAGAGGAACGTGAAGACACGTATGCGCGCGTATGGCCTGACTAAAGCTGTAAACTTAAATTTTTAAAAGGTTCATGTACATATTTTATTTTATTTTCGGCTGCATTCTATTTTGTAAATTCTGATTTTGTGTATAAAATTCCGATGTGAGATATACTGTTATTTTTCTGTTATGTGATTCTGTGTGATTTATTCTATTAAACCCGGTAAGCTAAATAACTATCTGTCACTTTGAACGTTCTGAGTTGGTTTAATCACCAACTTGGAGCGATCAAAAAGGCAGGTTGTTACATTTAATGAATTGTTTTGTACTGTATTGCTTGGATCTGTTATTGTACGAATAGATCTGTATTAAATCAACAAATATACTACATATATGATTTGTGGTGTTAGAATTGACAACGAACAAATATACTACATATATGATTTGTTGTGTTAGAATTGACAACGAACAAATATACTACATATATGATTTGTTGTGTTAGAATTGACGGCAAACAAATATATTACATATATGATTTGTTGTGTTAGAAGCGACGACAACAAAATCTTCATTTTGTTAAATAGAAAAGTATAAAAACAAAATATTCATTTTGTTAATAGAAAAATATGGGAAACATAAAATATTCTTTTTATGTTAAAATAAAAAGTTAGAAAAGTGGCTAAACACAAAATATTCTTTATGTTAAAATAAAAATTTAGAAAAATGGCTAAACATAAAATATTCTTTATGTTAAAATAAAATGTTAGAAAGGAATTAACATAGGATTGAAAAGAGATTATTTTATTTACATTTTTGGTAAATTGTAAAATTTAAAATGATATTTTTATTTACATTTTATATATGTAAATAAAAACCTGAATTTGGGATATGCATTTTTGTTTAACATTGTTTTTGTTAAATGAAAGAATAAGATCAAAAAATACATTTTATATGTACATTTTACTTTTGAATAAAAGAACCATTCTTTTATTTGTGTTTTTCAACACAAATAATAACATAGAAATTGAACCATTCTTTTATTTGTCCCTCGACACAAATATTAACATTGAAATTAAATTGCTTCTTTTCATTTGTGTATTCAACACAAATATATAATAGAATTGGAGTCACCATTATTTGTGTCTTCATCACAAATATGAACATTGAAATAAAGTTATTCTTTTTATTTGTGTTTTCAACACAAATATTACATAGTAAATAAAGCTATTCTTTCTATTGTGTTCTTAACACAAATATATGCATAGCAAATAAAGTCATTCTTTTTATTTGTGTTTCAACACAAATATATACTTAGAAATAAAATCATTTTTTATTTGCATTTACAATGCAAATATTACATAGAAATATAAGTTTTACTTTTTATTTGCATTCCACCATGTAAATAAAATGTTGGAAATGAAAGTACACTTTTTTTTATTTGCATTCTACAATACAAATAAATATAGAGATTAAAAGTTCACTTTTCATTTGCATCTCACAATGCAAATATTCTTTGAAAATAGAAATTGTTCTTTTATTTGCATTTTCAAATGCAAATATACTTTGAAATAAAAACTGTCCTTTTATTTGCATTTTGAAATGTAAATATACATTGAAATTCAAGTTTATTCTTTATTTGCATTTACTAATGTAAATAAACATTAAAAATAAAAGTTAATCTTTTATTTGCATTCACAAATGCAAACACATATTGGAAATAAAGTTTTGTTCTTTTATTTGCATTCGCGAATGTAAACATGTTTTGAAGATAAAGTTTGTTCTTCTATTTACATTCAGTCATGCATATATATATATATATAGAAAATAGAAATTGTTCTTTTTGCATTTACCAATGCAAAATGTATATTGAAAACAAATTATTCATTTGCATTCACCAATGCAAATACAAACATATATTGAAAATAAAGTTTATTTCTTTGTTTGCATTTATCAATATATATGCATTGAAAATTAAGGTTTATTCTTTTATGTGCATTTATCAATGTAAATATTCAATGAAACTATAGTCTATTTTCTTTATCTACATTTTCCAACCCCAATGTACACACTCTTATACATTTAGCAGAATTTGTTTAAATTATACATTGAAAATAAATTTTGTTCTCTTATTTACATTCACTAATGTAAATAAAATTTATAAACAAAACTATTCTTTGTTTGCTTCCACAAATGTAAATGCTCATTCAAATAAAATTTGTTTCTTTTATTTACATTCAATAATTTAAATACACTTTGTAAATGAGTTTCTTTTTACATGCACACAAATATAATTTTAAATGAAATAAAAGTCACATTGGTTATCTGCATTCCTTGTTGCAAATAAAACCTTAAAATAATGTTCGTCTTTGTTAGCAATTCATTAATGCAAACAAATCATCAGATTGGAAATTATATTCTTGATTTATAATTTTGATATGACTAAAGATTGTTTGAAATAAAGGATAGAATTTATAAGTTACATTTTAATAACTAAACATTCACATTTTTATCATTAAAGTAGAATAGACAAAAACACTCATTTTGTCTAAATTAAAAGAATAAAACAAAATATAGCATTGGCATGTTTATTAGATTTGAAACACAAATTATTCATTTTTGTAAATTTATATTAGTTAAAACCAATCATTCATTTTTGTTAATTTACATTAGTTAAAAATAATTATTCATTATAGTCAATTTATACTAGTTAAACCAAATTTTACATTTTGTCAGAAATATTCATTTTTGTCAAAATGAATTAGTTGAAGCAATTTATATAAAGATATATATATATATATATATGTTAGACCCAAAAGTGGTTCTAACACCCAAATTGATTTAAAACAAGACAAAATGAGATAAAAATAGAAATGAACACGCAGGATTTATAGTGGTTCGGCGAACAAATGCCTACGTCCACTTATTTTTCACTATATTCAATAATTCAGTTGCAAATACAACGTAAGATTCACTCACAACTCACTTTTGTTCACTCAAATGAATAAAACAAGAAATGAAAGATGATTTGGATTCTCCGGGAGTAATGGAGCTCGGATGATGGAGGTGATTGAATTCTCTAAGTGCTGAAAAAAGATCCTTCTCTTTGTCTCTAGATGGGGTATTTATAGGTGTGAATTTGCCTGAGATTCAATCCGGGTCGGGCCACGTGTTATCCATCGCACTCTCTTCGGGTTCGGATGAACTATCAAGCTGACAACACATCAAAGAGATGGACGTTAGGGGTAGGAATTAGTCATAGCCGGTCCGGTTCTCCAGGCGATTCTACAGGAGATTAACCTGGATCATGGGTGCGGGTCGGAGGCGTGCAGGTAGGGGGTTCGGATCGGGATACCCGATCCGAACCGGATTGGCTCGGGCGTCTCTCCTTCTTTAACCTACTCCGCTCCGCTCCAGCGTTGTGGTGAGCAGATGGCTTTCCATGCGAGATTTAGTTGTCCTCCGATCCGATTGGATATGCTTTACCAATCTATCCAGTAAGAGACCACCGATCCGAACAGAGAACTCTATCCGATCCGATCCAATATGCTGCTCTAACCCGATCCGAATAGAGGATCCTATCCGATCCGAACAACCGCAGCTATCAATCTGAATTGTAATGTTTTTCTCCAATCCGATCCGAAGTCTTATAATTTAAAATACCCTTCAATGGTTAGTTTCTTGACTTTGTGTTGCCTAGTTCACAAAGTAGGCTAACATTTTGCCCCCTCAAAGGATGCTTCTGTTGTACGAAGCGTGCTTTGATGTCGTTTAAATGCTAGTTCTTGAATCAGAACAGTCAGGAGTAATGCACAGATTTCCATTCGGTTCGGCGTCCGACCCAAGCACATTTTCTTCATTTCTGAGCAAATTTGGGAACTCTTCTCGTCATATAATGCTTCTTGCAGGTATGCTCTTCCTTTATTCCCCTTCTTTTGAACTCAATTCTAGTCAGATGCTAAATTAATATGTGAAACTCGTCCGGTTCGGATTCCGATCCGAAGCGCTTTCGTGGATTTGGTTCTTGGACAGTGGGCCTTCAGGCAGAGTTGTGCTACTGGGCCTTCACTCCGGTCCGAGCGGGTGAGAAAGAATAGGAATACGAGGAGTCAACACTACCCCTTATATAAATTCACTACTGTCTTCATTCTTTTCTTCTTCTTTTCCGCCGCTGCTTCCAAACCTAGCACTGAAAACTTCAAAAACTCCAATATCCTAAAACTATTCCCTGTAAATTTCTCGAACCGAACATATAGGTAGCTCTTTAATCTCGAATAACTTCATAGTAACTGTTCTTGATTTCAATTCGTGTTGGATTGGGATGGTTTAGCCATAGGCTTTGCTTGAACTCCACGTCGTTACTGGTGGATGCGCCATCGCTTCGAGGCGTTGCGAGGCTGGAGAGGGCAAATATTTGTCCTCTATGGTAGCTTTGGTGATAAAACGGATTCGTTTGTGAGTAGGGGGGAAAGAGGAAGAAGATGAAGAGCGTGATGACAAATCGGAGTTGATTCGGGAAGAATACGAAGAAGCAAAAAGGAAGGAGAAGGAAAGGGGATCGGTTCGGGTTGCATACTTTAGAAAGACGGGAAGGAAGGAAAATGTCGGTTCGGGTCGGAGGAGAGAATGGGATAAGGGATTGAAGTAAATGGGCTGGTTAAGAGATGCTGGTTCGGTTCGGATCAGGTCACCCGATCCGATCAGATCAGTCCTATATCCGAACCCATTGTCTCCCTTGCCTTGAACTGCTCTTGCTTTAATGAAGCATCCGAACCGACCCTACATCTGCATTTGTATTGAGCCAGTCATCATATGCATATCCGAACCGAACCGAACGTATCAAACGTGGCACTTAAAGACTACCCAACTAATTCAACTAACATTTACTCTAGACGATAACTTCATGGACAGTTAGGATAGTGCCTTGCGAACATAAACGAGAATTAAGAACAACTCTGATTATCACTTTCTCTTCAAAGCTTCGTCTTACATTGCTGTACTTTTATTTTGCATCTCCCACATTTGCTGCACACACTTTAGTTCACACACATACACAAAGGGGGGCACGGGATAATTTACTCTAATCCGCGCTATTGCTTTTTCAATAGTTCCATGACAATGAGGCCCAGACGCTCTTCCCGCCTAGCTGAGAGGAAAGAAGCTCCGGAAACTTCTAGGAAAATCACTCTTAAGGATATATCTTCTTCGTCCGATCCGGAATGGAACAGTGAGGGTTCAAATTATGGGGTTGGTCATCGGGAACACGACGAGGTGTCTTCAGAGAATGAAGTTTCTCTGGGATTCGAAGAGGAAGGAGGGATTGGTGATAATCGAGCACCTGATGAATTTGAATCGGCCATCATATTGGAATCACCCCCGGACTCCGTTGAATCAACAATTGACAATGATCGACTTGTTCGAATCTGTCTAAAATATGGAATAATGAGAGGGGACACCCTAGTGCCCTCACGCTCTGACCGCCCTCACAACCCTCCAGAAGGATATATGACGGTCACTCGATTGATGTGCATGGTCGGCGCCATTCTTCCATTCTCTCCTTTCATCGTTGATTTCTTAAGACAAATGCGGATTGCCCCCATGCAGTTGCATCCCAATTCATATGCCTATTTGCACACCTTGTACATAGCATATCGTGAAATCCTAGGCCTAGAGCTCACATTCGATGACGTTCATTTCTTTTATAATTTTAAGCATCGGACTCGAGAGACTCCATCCTTCTGCTACTTTGAATCAGTCCCAAAAAGAAATATAATCTCTGCACCATTTAGCAATAAAGCTGGAGATTCCAGATTAGAATGGTTCTATATAAAGAAACAGTCTGGATGCGCCAGGAGATGGACAAAATCAAGTAAAGCGTTGATTTTCTGAACCCGGACTCTATACACTTGAATCATCACCCTGACCCGTTTTCCTTTTTATTTGCAGTTGACAATCCCAAACAGATATCAGATCAGGTGTTCTTTGATCGGATGCACCGACTTCTTAATAGTGATCAAAAATTCTTGACGATCGACGAGGTCCTTAAAGGTGAATACCTTCATTTTCACGGGTTGCTATCCGTTTTCCGTAGCATCGGTCATGGGACAGTCCCTTATGCATACATTCCTCCAGTGGAGACAGTTCCAGAGATAGGAGAAGGCTCGGGAACTCCTACAGCTCCTCTTCAAACTTCACCTTCTCCCTCTTCCACACAAGATGATGAACTGGCTAATCTGGCCAAAAAGCATCGCGAAGGGTATATTGCCCCCGAGGAAACTACTTCTTTAGAAAAGTCAAAATCTTCCCAAGAGTCGCCACTTCACGCTTCCGAAGGGGATGTTCCTGGCACTGATGAACACATATTTCAGGGTTTGGGGGATCTCCCCTTACCTGAGACTATCTATACTTCAGAGGATTTCAGGAAGGATCCTTTAGTCTTCACTTCTTCCGAAGAAACTACTCCCGCTAAGGCCAAAGAGCCTGCCCGCACTAGTCTAGCTTCAGACTCGGGTTGGTTGGGGGGACACACACCACTTAGGATGCACTTTACTCCACAGCATTAGCATTCATTGCACTTCTTTCTCCATGAATCCATTGATTCTAAACTTCATTTGTTTTATCGTGCAGGTACAATGTCTCGATCCTATTATGATATAAGAAAGCTTCGTCGCAGCATGTCCAATCCTCCTCAAGATGTTGAGTATGATCGCCGGGATGACCGTGGTAGGGAGGAAAGAAGACCTTATGATCCCTATCGATCTCGGCCTTCACGCTCCCGCTCACCAGTTCAACCGGAACAAGAAAAATATAAAAGCTATCAAAGTCGCAGGGAGGAGGATAGACCACCATCTAAAGACTCCACTTCTTCCCATGAAAAGCGGAGTAGAGAGAAAACTCCTCCAAGAGAAACTGGGTCTCGAAGTAAGCAAAAGGTCCCTGCCACCAAACGACCTAGGACAGACAAAGGGACTACCGAATCCTCCTCAGGAAGAGACACTGAATTGACAATCCTGGCTCCTCCCCCACCAGATGCGGGAACTGCAGTAAGACGGGCATATTTGGAAGAGCAATTTCCTGAACACTACTTCGAAACTCTGACTTTTTTACCTGCCCTAGAACCTATTTCGTCTAATTGGGCAGAGGAAGCCAAAGCAAAGATTGATTTGGTGGAGAAACAATATACCGAGATGTTCAAGTATTCCCGCAATCTCTCTAAAATCATCCGCACTCTAATGACAAACACTGATTCAATGCAAAAGACTGCGGAGGAGGATGCCAAGGCTTTAAAAACCTTAGGAAAAGACTTAGAAGACACTCAAGCTCAACTGGCTGTCGCTCAAAAGAACGCTTCTAATTTCAAACAACAGTTTGAGGACATGCGAAAGCGTTATCATGATTTGCTCGAGTCTCATACTCAGGAGCGCTCCGAACTAAAAAAGCAAGCTGACGAGGCCAAATCAGAAGCCGCTAAAACACACCTTGCTTATGTTGAGCTTGAACGGAAAAACGCCGAGTTAGCAAAAAGGAGTGCTGAATTAGAAAAGGAGAATGCTGACTTGGCTTCGAAGCTGTTGGAGGCAGAAAACAGGGCTGCTCTGGCCGAGGGCAATGTGGAATGTGCCATTAAATCTGCGGAGGAAGCCCGCAAGCAATTATCTGAGGCGGAGGTTGAGATTCAAAGTTTCGGCGAATTAATGATTGAATTCTTCGCACATATTATTCGTCGTCGAAACATTTCTTGGATCGAGGACTATCCATCTACTCTGGTTCAAGTATGGAATCAAATCGTCGAGTGGGAAAAAGAAGAACTTAAGGTCGATTCTCTTGATGAAGATAAACCGATGGAGAAATACTTGAGAGACGATGAACCGGAGCGCCTAGCTGAAGGGCGCCGCCTTATTGCTGAGGCCATGGAAGAAGAGAGACGGAAGTCTAAACAGAAAACCATTCCCGAAGCTGGCTCCTCTTCTTCTGCTCCTACAACTCCCGAAGTAGAAGGGTATGATCCCGAAAACCCGGGGATTTCCCGGACAACTTTGCTATCTCCCATTCCCGAAATAACTCCAGAGGTAGTAGTCACCCCCGCTGAAAAGTCTTCAGAAGGTATTCCTATCTTTTCTCCTCAATTTGCCAAGGCTACTGCTACCTTTGGCCACGTGATTGCATGTTCGATGAGAAACCCTTTGCTTTTGCCTGAGTTGATAACCGATGTTTCTCATTTTGTAGGCGCTGAACCATCCGCAAAAACAGATGTAGCTCAAGGAGCTACCGCTGGGACAAAGCCCGCTGATAGGGCCAAAAAAGGGGAAGACAAGGCTGCTCCTGTAGACTCGGGAGACGGAAATGAGCCAACTAAGGTCACCACTTCCCATGATGAAGAAATGATCGCAGCTTTAAAAGACGACGGAGGAGACGGGGGGCTTGATGAGGAACCGGAGGTTGCAATAACTGGGGAGTCGAAAAGCGCTGATGACGTTACCTTGGCTGCCATGAAGGCTGATCAAGATAAGCGCTTGCAATTAAAGGCCGAAGAACTAGACCCTGAGGTCCTCAAGCCCCTCGCAGTTGTGGATGCGGGATTAAGGTTAGTTGTTAAGCTCTCAACTAGATCTATTACCGAAGAACTTGCTAAAAAATCTTCTCTTGATTCCAGTGTCCCGCCCTCCGGGAAGGAGTCTACTGGCTCCAGCACCGCATCTTCAGGGAAAAAGAAAACAAAACGAATCTTGACTGAAGCCGAGAAGGAAGCAAAGGATGCGGAGAAAGCCGCCAAGAAATCTAAGGCTCATTCCAAACCTAAGTAGCCGATTCCCCTGTATTCCTTTTAACATCTTTGTAACCCAATAATTGCTGCTACAAAAGCGGCTCCTGCACTTTCTTCTTTAGTTATTTCCCTGTACAAATTCATTCATTTGTAAATAAAATAACTCACTTTTTGCAATGTTTATCTGTTAGTAGTTCTGCACCTATGTACAAATGCATGTCTATAGTTATGAAACAAAGTTGTGGAAGGGGGAAATATGCGTATGTATATGTGTCCCTAGTCAATTTCCATAAGTTATTCAATGCTTAACCAAGCAATCTGAAAGCTCCCGATTTTCTGACGGGATAAGACTTCCTGTGTCATCAATACCTGCCGTCTTTTCTGGCATTTCTTTTATACTCTCTCCCTTTCTCTTGAGAGTTAGAGTTCGAGCTTAGTCATCTATTCATTCCCCGGTCTCTCAACGGGGAAAGATTTCTTTTTCGGCGCTCAGTCGGAGACGCCTTTATACTCTCTTTCTCTCTGGAAAGTTAGAGTTAGGAGGAGAATCTCTTTTTCAGCGCTCAATCGGAGACGCTTTTATACTCTCTCTCTTTCTCTGGAGAGTTAGAGTTAAGAATAGAATTTCTTTTTCAGCGCTCAGTCTGAGACGCTTTTATACTCTCTCTCTTTCTCTGGAGAGTTAGAGTTAAGAATAGAATTTCTTTTTCAGCGCTCAGTCTGAGACGCTTTTATACTCTCTCTCTTTCTCTGGAAGTTAGAGTTAAGAATGTCGTTTTCTCATTCTTTTACGTCTTATTGCACAAATAATCATTGTGCTTCTTTTTATGTCCAAACTGTTTTGAACCTTCTTTAGGCTCTGAGTTATCCTGTACTTTATAATCACAACAGAACAACTAATGAATGTAAATGCATAAAAGTAAATAATCACACAATATTTTTATAGTGGTTCGGCTAAGTCATAGCCTACATCCACTTTATAGCCCTTTATTCATATCGTCATGTTTTCCCAAGGCAAGTCGTGCCTTATTACAGAGTTTACAGGAAGAATAACAAAAAGTATAGCATTTCTAATCCAAATACCGCATTAAGTGTTGGGCATTCCATGCTCGAGGAATTTCTTCGCCATCTACGGTCGTTAACTTGAAGGTTCCTTTTTCAAGTTTCCGTTGGATGACAAAGGGTCCTTCCCATTTTGGGCTGAGGTGAGGAAGGGATGGAAAAACTCTCTTTAGCACCAAATCTCCTGGTTCAAAAGTTCTGAGGCGAACTTTTTTGTCATAATAGCGTGCCATCTGACGCCGATGTCTTGCTGCACGCAAGTCTGCTTCGTCCCTTTTCTCTTCAACTTCATCAAGAGACTCAAGTAAAAGTGCCTGATTCGTCATCGGATCATAATACGTCACCCTGTGGGAAGGAACTTCCAGTTCAACTGGAATTACTGCTTCTGAGCCAAAGGAGAGAGAGAAAGGGGTATGACCAGTAGCCGTTTTAAATGTTGTTCGATATGCCCACAAAGCTAGAGGCAATTCGTCAACCCATCTTGCCTTTGCACGCTCCAACCGTTTCTTGAGGATGGATTTTATAACTTTGTTTACTGCCTCTACTTGCCCATTCGATTGTGGATAGGCGACTGCAGTATATCGCTTGTCTATCTTATATTTCTGGCAAAAATTTCTGAATTCAGAGCTATCAAATTGGGTCCCGTTGTCAGTTATGATCGTCCTTGGAATCCCGAATCGGCATATAATATTTCTGACCACCAAACTTATCACTTTTCTTGTTGTGATCTTGGTCAAGGGCTCAGCTTCCACCCATTTCGTAAAATAGTCCACGGCCACTATTGCATATTTGGCTCCTCCTTTAGCAATCGGTAATAATCCAATGATATCAATTCCCCATGTGGCAAATGGCCAAGGACTCACCATTGATTTAAGTTGGGTCGATGGTGCTCTGGGGATTTTGGCGAATTTCTGGCACCTATCGCAGCGTCGTGAATAATCAGCTGCATCTTTGTTGATCGTAGGCCAGAAGTATCCGTACCGCAATATTTTCTTTGCTAAAGTTTGACCTCCTGTATGATCTCCACACTCACCTTCGTGCACTTCTCTTAGTACACGCTTGATGTCGTCGTGTGCGATACATCGTAACAGGGGCATAGAAAATCCTTGTCTATAGAGAGTATCGTCTTGTATAACATATCTGGTAGCTTTGCGAACTACAGCTCTTTTCGCACTCTTCTTCGATGGGAGTGTCCCATCCTTAAGAAAATTCTTAATTGGAGTCATCCATGACTCCTTCTCTGGTTCCGTTTCAAGAGCGAATTCAATTTCCATTGACTCAAAGCTTGGCGATTCCAATGTTTCAATTGGAATTACCTCAGTCCCTTCAGGATTGTCAGAACTAGCCAGTTTTGCCAGTCTATCCGCTTTCTGGTTTTCAATTCTGGGAATATGTGTTATGTTGTACCGCTCTAAGCTATTCAATAGCTCTTTCACTTTCTTGAGGTAGGCGATAAGTCGAGGTCCTCGAGCCGCGAATTCCTCTCGCACTTGACAAACAACAATCTTAGAGTCACAAAATATGTCCATCATTTTTACTCCGAGGTCTTTAGCAAGTTTCAGCCCGGCAATCAGGGCTTCATACTCAGAGTCATTGTTAGTTGCCGAAAATTCTAACCGTAGGGCGTAATATAACGACCGTCCCTCGGGAGTGACTAAGACAATTCCAGCTCTGGAACTTCGGTCATTTTTAGCTCCATCTGTATATAGCTTCCACGGATTCATCTCTAGCTTATCCTCGGACTTGACCACTCGGTCATCGATTATTTCCTCCTCTGGAATGGTGAACTCCGCAATAAAGTCTGCTAGAGCTTGCCCCCTGATTGACTTTCGTGGTTGAAAATTCAAATCAATCTGGCTCAGTTCTATGTTCCATTTGATCAACCTTCCCGATGCTTCGGGTCTCTGCAACACCTGTCTTAACGGCTGGTCGGTGTATATGGTTATTGGATGGGCTTGGAAGTAGTGACGAAGTTTTCGGGATACGATCAGGAGGCTGTAAGCAAGCTTCTCAACCTTTGGGTAGTTGCGCTCTGCCGCTGCTAATTTCTTACTCACATAGTACACTGGCCTTTGTACTTTGTCTTCTTCTCGAACCAGGGCTGTGCTGACAGCGTGAGCCGAGACTGCTAGATAAACAAATAATTCTTCGTGATCTACGGGCTTTGATAAGATTGGCGGTTTCTCCAACAGCTCTAACAGATTTTGAAAGGCCTCAACACAATCGGGAGTCCATTGGAAGTTCTTCTTTCCCCTTTTTATCAAATCAAAAAACGGAACACACTTATCTGTGGCTTTGGAGATGAATCTACTCAACGCCGCTACCTTCCCTGCCAGACTTTGGACGTCTTTAATTCTCCTCGGTTCTTCGATGTTTCTAATCGCTGCTATCTGGCTAGGGTTGATTTCAATTCCTCGGGAACTCACAATGAAGCCGAGAAACTTTCCCGACGCCACTCCAAATGAACATTTTAAAGGATTCAATTTCATACGGTATTTTCGCAAGATACCAAACATTTCCGCTAAGTCTTGCGTATGACTGGAAGACTGCTTTGATTTGACAAGCATATCATCCACATAAACTTCCATAGTTTTTCCTATTTGATCATAAAACATTCTATTTACCAAGCGCTGATAAGTAGCTCCAGCGTTTTTTAACCCAAATGGCATTACAACATAACAATATAGCCCCAAATTCGTAATGAAACTCGTATGCTCTTGGTCTGGTACATGCATAGGAATTTGGTTGTATCCAGAGTATGCATCCATGAAAGAAAGAAGTTCATGACCTGCTGTCGAGTCTACAAGCTGGTCAATCCTGGGAAGTGGGAAACTATCTTTTGGACAAGCTTTATTTAAATCTGAAAAGTCAATACAAGTTCGCCATTTTCCGTTTGGCTTCTTTACCAAGACGGGATTCGATATCCAGTCGGGATAAGTCGAATCTCGAATAAATCCATTTTGCTTCAATTTCTCTACTTCCTCTTTGAGAGCAGCCGACCTCTCTGGGCCCAGCATGCGTCTCTTTTGCTTCACAGGCGGATGCTTCGGATTTACATTCAATTTGTGACTGATAATGGAAGGTGATATCCCACACATGTCAGCATGGGTCCAGGCGAACACATCTAAGTTTGCCTTCAAGAAGTCCGTCAGTTCTTCAGCACGACGTGGATCCAATTGAGAACCAATCTTCAAAACTTTCGTCGGATCAGCTTTATCAATGGGAATTTCCACTGTCGCTTCGTTAGGAGTTGCATTCCTAGCCTCTGGTTCCTCGTCTTTTCTAGGATCCAGGTCTTCAGGTGTCCCTTTGGGCAACTCCTTTGGGGTCAATTTCTCTAATTGCTATGCCGAGTCCCCCTTTAAGGGAGACGAGGCATCCTTACTCTCAGCATTAACTCCTTTCATCAACATCTTCAGTTCGGCCACATAGCAGGCCCGTCCAGAAACCTGATCCCCTCTTATTACTCCAGTCCCGGCTTCGGTTGGGAACTTTAGTAACAAGCACCAAGGGGCGATACAAACTCTAAATTCAGCGAGGGCAGGTCTCCCTAAAAATGCGTTATATGGCGAATCTACGTCCAATACTACGAACTGAAGCATTCGCACTCTTCTACGTTCTCCTTGCCCTAGGGTCACGGGCAACTCTATATATCCCATGGGAGCTGTTGTCGCTCCGTTGAAGCCTCTAATCCATCCTTCACAAGGTTTCAGATCTTCGGGCTCAAGCTTCATCTGATCAAATGACTTCTTGAACAAAATATTAACGGAACTTCCGTTGTCTACTAATACCTTATGGACCAAGGCCGGCCCAATGGTGGTAGTAATAACCAACGGATCATTGGTGGGAGATTGTATCCCCGTGTTGTCTCGGCTGCGAAATACCACGTCGTCGAACATGGTTTTTTGTTGTTTTATGGGGGTGACATCTTCCAAATCGTCACCTTCATTCACATCTAGATGCTTGGCAGCATTCACATATTGGTCCATTGACCTAAAACTTCGGATTGCCGGGTGAGGTCCGCCTACTATGGAGTTGATGACAATCCCTTTACCTTTCTGCTGCGCGGTAGGCTTAGGAGCAGGTAGGATCTGTTTTGGAGCCTGCTCTCCTTGCCCTCTGTCCCTTGGGGCAACCTTGTATTCATCCAACTTTCCTTCACGCAGCAGCTTTTCAATTACGTCCCTCAAATGCCGACATTCATTGGTCGAATGCCCATGAGTTCCGTGAAACAAGCAAAATTTCCCTGTCGCCATTTCTTTCTCGGTCGAATCACGAGGTGGCGGTCTTTTGTACTGCAACACATTGTACGTATCCAGGTAAATATTTTCCAGGGTGTCATTCAATGGTGTATAGTTCTCGTAGTTCTGGAATCGGGGCCTTTTGTTAGGGTCACTTCCCCTATTTATGTTTCTTCTGTTACCGTTCGAATTACGGTTGTTGTTGTTACCCCCATTTCCAGTATTGCTGTTTCCACCCTTGTTTCCTACATTTACTTCAACCTTGCCAGAACTTTCCCCAGACTGCTTCACGGCAATATTACTCTGCACATTCTCCTTTGAAGCTGTCTCAGACTTTCTCTTTCGGTTTGCCCTGGCCTCCTCTCGTCTTAGATAAATATCAGCTTTTTCGTAGAATATCGCCCTTGTGGGAGGTGTCTTCCCAGAAAGGTAATCTCCAAACTCTGATTCAGGATCAACTCCTTCCTTCAATGCCATCAGAATAGTGGGCTCATGCGGGAGACTGACCTCAGTTACGGCTTGGTTAAAACGATCAAGATATGCCCTTAAAGACTCTCCAGGCGCCTGTTTGATTCTTGACAATTCAATAACACTTTTGGACTTTCGGGTATAGAGACGGAACTGGTTCATGAAACGCTCGCTTAGTTCCTTGTAATTAGAAATCGAACGAGGAGGAAGTCGGGTAAACCAGAACAATGCCACATCTTCTAGGTAGATTGGGAATGCTTTGCACTTCACTTCATCTGGGGCAGCAGCAGCATTCATGAGCCACGAATATCTCATCAAATGCTGTCCCGGATCAGTCCTTCCATTGTATTTATCCATTTGTGGCAGGTTAAAGCGTCGGGGAAATTGGAAGTCGAGGATATCATCGGTGAACGGAGTATGGCTTCGCTCAATGCCATAGTCTTCATTTGTATAATTCCGGCTCTCGGACATAATTCGGCGAACCATTGCCTGTACATCAGCACTAGTTAGGGGTTGCTCAGGTTCCCTGGCCCTAGTATCCGAGTTCCTTCCGGGCTCTTGCTCAGGAGATGCCCTTCTTCTTTGAGCTGCCTCTGCTCGATTCCGTTCCCTGCGTTCCCGGTCGATCTCGGGAAGAGGGGACTGGAGTCTTTGCCCCCGAGTGGGGTCATCGGTTCCTAATGCTCGTGCGATATCCTCGCGAGATCCCAAAGATCCAAATGTCAGCTGCTCCACATTCTGAGGTCGTTCGAGTGGCCTCCGCTCACGGGGCCTCTCTTCCTCGGAAGATGAAGATTGATCTACTGGTGTGTGATGAACCGGTGATGGAGTTCTCTGTCGACGGAGCTCATTGATCTCCCGACTCATGAGCCTCATATTTTCCTGCATCATGAGGTTAGTGCGCTCATGAACTCTCATAGCTTCCCTTGTGCTCTCAAGCATGTCAAGCAAGCGCGAAAAATCTCCTTGAGTGATGGGCGCAGATGGATTGACCTGATCTCCAACCCTGGCAGCTGGAATTGGAGCATTCGTAGGGACTCGAGTAGAGGTTCCAGCTTCACCAAGGATCGGGTCGGATCGGAGGTAGGAAGTCGGATCGGATCGGAGCTGGGGTGCCTGGTCGGACCGGAGCGCAGCGGGCAGTTCGGGTCGGTTCAGATTGGGGGAATGCACTGCTTCAGAGTCTCCTACCCGGATCGGATCGGAGCTCTCCCCCTGCTGGCGGCTCGGATTTCCTGCATTGATTCTTCCTACTGCTGAACTCTGCCCCCGAGACCTTGTTACAACAGCATTTTGCTGATCTTCGCCAGCTCCATTTCCTCGAAAATTCTGAACTTCCTTGCCTTTTCCTTTGGCCATGAGTCTTTGACAATTACTTCAACGAATGTAAGAAAACGGAGAAACTTAAGGATTCACTTCTTTGAACTCAACGGTCCAAAAAGTAGAAAGAGATCCCGGAAAATAAAGAATTTAGATGAGGATTCTCAGTGAAAGCACCAAAATGTTAGACCCAAAAGTGGTTCTAACACCCAAATTGATTTAAAACAAGACAAAATGAGATAAAAATAGAAATGAACACGCAGGATTTATAGTGGTTCGGCGAACAAATGCCTACGTCCACTTATTTTTCACTATATTCAATAATTCAGTTGCAAATACAATGTAAGATTCACTCACAACTCACTTTTGTTCACTCAAATGAATAAAACAAGAAATGAAAGATGATTTGGATTCTCCGGGAGTAATGGAGCTCGGATGTTGGAGGTGATTGAATTCTCTAAGTGCTGAAAAAAGATCCTTCTCTTTGTCTCTAGATGGGGTATTTATAGGTGTGAATTTGCCTGAGATTCAATCCGGGTCGGGCCACGTGTTATCCATCGCACTCTCTTCGGGTTCGGATGAACTATCAAGCTGACAACACATCAAAGAGATGGACGTTAGGGGTAGGAATTAGTCATAGCCGGTCCGGTTCTCCAGGCGATTCTACAGGAGATTAACCTGGATCATGGGTGCGGGTCGGAGGCGTGCAGGTAGGGGGTTCGGATCGGGATACCCGATCCGAACCGGATTGGCTCGGGCGTCTCTCCTTCTTTAACCTACTCCGCTCCGCTCCAGCGTTGTGGTGAGCAGATGGCTTTCCATGCGAGATTTAGTTGTCCTCTGATCCGATTGGATATGCTTTACCAATCTATCCAGTAAGAGACCACCGATCCGAACAGAGAACTCTATCCGATCCGATCCAATATGCTGCTCTAACCCGATCCGAATAGAGGATCCTATCCGATCCGAACAACCGCAGCTATCAATCTGAATTGTAATGTTTTTCTCCAATCCGAACCGAAGTCTTATAATTTAAAATACCCTTCAATGGTTGGTTTCTTGACTTTGTGTTGCCTAGTTCACAAAGTAGGCTAACAATATATATGTTTGGCAAGATATATACTTGTCAATATAGGTTAGTTAAATCAAAATATTTATCATTTTGCCTCATTATAATTGCCAAAACAAAATAACCATTTTTGTTTAGAGTCTAAATTAGCAAAATAGAAATTGTCAATAGGGACAAAGTTATTATGCTTATTCATTCATTGCAATAGAGATATTTTCTAGTCATCATTATATGTATTGTGTATTACACTCCCATTCACAAGTTACCCGACTTGTGTATGTGATTGGGACGATAATTTTCACACATCGCCCAAGTGCACAAATTAGTTTATCATTTGTTTGTTGGTTGAAACCCCACACGGGTGTTGTGTAACAACCCGTAAAATGCGAGCCAGTTTGAAATTTTTGTTTTGGCAATTTTATCGAATTTTGTTTATTTAAAATGAATTATTTTAAATAAAATCAACGAGAAATTTATTTTGAATGGAATTAGAACGTATATATTTTACGTGTCGTCGTTAGAATATAAAAATTTGTATATAATTATAAATAGAATTGAAAATGGCGCGGTAGTTCGATAATTCGATTTCAAACTTCAATTGAATGTACCGGGTGCAAAACAATCCGGATTTTAGTGAAACCAAAAATGATAGGATCTAATTGATAATATCTTTCCAACAAATCCGAATAATCAAATTTTGATAGCGGGAATCAAAAGATATGTCCAGTTGAAAATTCTGAATAGTCGCTATGGAATTAAGGCCCTTAAAAATGAGAATTTTGCAAACGACCTCGGATTTCGACGAAACCAGTTTTGTTGGTTCCGGGATGTAAAGTTATTGCTAGGTTTCAAATTTCATAATTTTCTGAATTAGTATGTGAGCGTGGTAAAGGAAAACGCATTTGACCAATTTCCGTTGATTTTAATCGACTGGAAATTGGCCATTTTTCTAACGGTCTCAGAATTCGACGAAACTAGTTTTGTTAGGACCGTATCGTCAATACGGAGCTAGAAAATATTTTTCGGGAATTTTTCTAGTTAGTATGTGACCCCGATAATTTGAAATGTACGTTTAAAATTCAATATAGTGATTTAAATGTAAATTCAAAGGAAACTAATTCAAATGATCGAATCAACTTGCGATACATATCCCATTGTGTTCAGAATGGGGGTGAAACGCTATGGGCGACAGGCGGTGGGCCTCGTTTTGAGGTCGGATAAAAAAGTCAACTTTAAGTGAATTAAATAATTAAATAATAATAAAATAAAATAAAATAAACACCCCCCCTTTTATCTTCTGGCCCCCCCCCCCGTTTCTTCAAATCGGGATCGAAAAAAAAGAAAAAAAAGAAAAAGGGCTTCGAGCCCTAATCGTCGACGCCGCGCCGCCGGGGGGGGGTGACCCATCGCCGCCGCCCTTTCTTCCACCAGCCCCCCCCTCCTCTTCTCGAGCTCCATCCACCTCCGTTCGAAGCCGTCCCCAAAGAAAAACCGCGACGCCCCCTTTTTGCTAACCACCGCTTGAAGCCTCCTGCCACCACCGATCGAAGACCCAAGCCGCCGACGAACTGCGAAGACCTCCCCCCCCCCCTCTCAGTAAGAATTTCTGTTTATTTTATTATTATTTTTTTTTTTTTTTTTTTTTTTTTTTTAAAAAAACCGAATTTAATAATGATTTTGTTTTAAAAAAAAAAAAAAACTGTAAATGTTTAAAAGTAAAAAAAAACTAAATATTTTTAAAGGTATAAAACTGAATATTTTTAAAAGGAATTTTTAAAAGTATTAAAAACTGGAATTTTTAAAAGCATTTTAAAAATAAAAACCTGAATTTTTAAAAGTATTAAAAACTGAAATTTTTATGAAGTATAAAACTAGATTTTTTTTTCTAAAAGTATTAAAACTGAAATTTTTTTTTAGAAATAAAACTGGTTTTTGAAATAAAGGATAAAAACTGAATTTTATAAAAAAATAAAAACTGATTTAGTTTTAAAGGTAAAAGCTTTAACATGGGAAGAAAGGTTTGAACTTTCAAGCAAAGTAAAAATCATATTTTTATATGGTGAAAGCAAAGTAAAAATCATATTTTTATATGGTGAAAGCAAAAGTAAAAATCATATTTTTATATGGTGAAAGCAAAAGTAAAAATCATATTTTTATGTGTTGAAAGTCAAAGTAAAAATCATATTTTTATATGTTGAAAGTCAAAGTAAAAATCATATTTTTATATATTGAATAGCGAAGTCAAAATTCGATTTTTACATATTGAGTAGCATAGTAAAAATTCTATTTTTACATATGTAGAGAATACGGGCGAAAGCGACAATAGGCGAAGATTTCTATTAAGAAGAGTCTTGAAGTTGGATAGCTATTGGTGAGAATTTCTCACCTTTCAATTTCTTTTTCTAGTTATATATATATACTAGGATGCAGACGGTGCTTAGTAGCACCCGACACAATCGTCCACAGACCATGGACTTGTTTGTTTGGTTGCGTAGATTAGTTGGATTATTTGATTGAAATTGAATTGTGTGGTGAAATGAATTGATTTGATGATGTGTGAATGGCGTGGGCCTTCACTAGACCGGGGATAAGGCTAGGCCTTGTCCCGTTTCTAGTATCGGGCCGTTATGCCGCCGAAATTTTCTAAAATATGTTAGAAAAATAAAAATGTCATTTATTGAATAAATGAACTGAAAAGAAAACTCATGTGTTGGAATAAATATTTTATCGTTAAAAATATAGTTTTTAACGTGAATGTGAATAAAATAAAATATTCATTTACAAACCAGACGGTTTGTTTATGTACACTGATTTGACTGATATGGATTGGGACGATAAATTTTACACATCGCCCAACTGCACGAATAAAATCTGTGTTTGATTGTTTGAAACCCCACACGGGTGTTGGGATGAAATTTGAAGTTCACTCATCCTGATTGATTAAATATGTCGATCGATTGATTGACAGGCTGTTATAAGCGTTGAATATCTATATTTGGTGCTTATACAGTGTAGTGCACTTTGGTTGATGTTTGATTATTTTCAATGCTATTATACATGTGTTGTATGAAAATCCATATAATTAATTTTATATGGTAATTGATTGGGCCTCATTCCAGTTTTGAAAAAGAAATATTTGAAATAGAAATATTTGAAATAGAAATATTTGAAATAGAATATTTGAAATAGAATATTTGAAAATAGAAATTTATGAAGCCGTGTTGATTAGATTGACGCCATTTTGACGTAAACGGTATTTATATCGATTTTATTCATTTCGAAATGAATTGAATTGAAAACGAATTCAAAGTGAATTGAATTGAAAGTGATTTCGAAATGAATTGAATTGAAAACGAATTCAAAGTGAATTGAATTGAAAACGAATTCAAAGTGAATTGAATTGAAAACGAATTCAAAATGAATTGAATTGAAAACGAATTCAAAGTGAATTGAATTGAAAGTGATTTCGAAGTGAATTGAATTGAAAGTGATTTCGAAATGAATTGAATTGAAAACGAATTCAAAGTGAATTGAATTGAAAACGAATTCAAAGTGAATTGAATTGAAAACGAATTCAAAATGAATTGAATTGAAAACGAATTCAAAGTGAATTGAATTGAAAGTGATTTCGAAGTGAATTGAATTGAAAGTGATTTCGAAATGAATTGAATTGAAAACGAATTCAAAGTGAATTGAATTGAAAGTGATTTCGAAGTGAATTGAATTGAAAGTGATTTCGAAATGAATTGAATTGAAAACGAATTCAAAATGAATTGAATTGAAAACGAATTCAAAGTGAATTGAATTGAAAGTGATTTCGAAGTGAATTGAATTGAAAGTGATTTCGAAATGAATTGAATTGAAAACGAATTCAAAGTGAATTGAATTGAAAGTGATTTCGAAATGAATTGAATTGAAAACGATTTCGAAATGAATTGAATTGAAAACGAATTCAAAATGAATTGAAAGCAAATTGAAATGAATTCAAATTGAATTGAAATGAATTCAAATTGAATTGAAATTTGAATTGAATAGAAATGAATTTTAAAACGAATTTATAGAGAAGAATTCAATTTTGCTTTGAATTGAGATGGAAGTTGAAATAGATTTTGAAACGAATTTTAAAACTATTTATATAATTTGTTTTAAATAGAAATCGACGAAGTATATATTATATATATTATATATATAATATAATGGCCTGAATAGAACGCGCCGCGCCGCGGCAGTTCGCGAATTTCGACCATTTATTTCAAACGGACATTACGGGAGATCCGACCGTCGGATTCTCCTAAAACCGGAACCGTTGGGTTCGTATCGAAAAGAGCTTTCTAACGAATATTAGAAATTTGAAATCTAACGGTTGGATTTGGAATTATGTCCAAATCAAATTCGAAAAAGGTCGCTGTAAGTGCAGTTCGATGGCCATTGATGGAAATCGACTGTACGGGCCTTGATAAAATTATTAAAAATAGTAATAATTTGTGTAAAATCATAAGAAATGATTTGTGAAGATTTGGGATGAAAGACTCCATATTTGAAAAGATAAAAATAGATTTTTATCGAAATGAACTAGTTTTGAACTAGGATTATAATTCTATTTATTTTTAAATAAATAAATTGAATTTGAAAAGGGTTTTAAAAATAACCAAAATTTCCAATGATTGCATTGGAGTGGATTTGAATCGAAATTGTCTTCGGAATATTTCGATGTTGGAATTCGTGATTATACAGATGTTGTTATGGAAATTTGAAAGATATATATTTATATCGTTATTTCCAATACGACATTTGTTAGTCGTAGAATTCGATATTGAATATAAGCCGATATATTTTCTATTCAGAGCCTTGTATTGAATATCGAATGTGATTAGGGTTTGTCGTGAATGGTGTCTTCACTAACACTGTTCTTGAACCCAGTTGAGAAATGATTAAATCTTTGTATTTAGATTTAATGAAGTGTGCCAATTAAATAATATTTAATTGGAATTGAATTGATATTGATTTTTGGGTTTATTGTGAACAGTGTTTTAAATAACACCCGTTCTTTAACCCGATAATTAATGAATGTGATTTTGGGTTTATCGTGAACTGTGTTCTAAATGACACTGATTCTTTAACCCAGTTAAAGATTAAAACTAAGTGGAGTTTTAATGAATCTTTAATTTGATTGAAATGGTCGAGAATGGAGTATCACCAGTTTTGCTCCAGGCGATAGTTAAATCTTTAATTAGATTTGAACGTGAAATGGTAATTGAATTTACCGATAACACTGTGGTGTTAGATATGAAGTATCACCAGTTTTACTTCATGGGATGAATAGGTTGGGATTGGGAAATAAAATAAATGATTACTTCGGTGTGGTTCGCTAATCCCGACTAGTTTGAATTAATATTCAAAGGTGATTAAAGAATAAATTTAAAGAATTTATCTTGGATAAAATTAATGGGAACTTTTCCCAAAGTATGGGAATACTTGAATAAAAGAATATTCTGAAGTGGAATGAGGCGTATGTTATGTTTGTGTAACACTTTTATAATATATATGCGAGTTATTCAGAAAGACCGGGTTTATCCCATTCTGAATAATTGATTCGACGTGGTGTCGAAGATGAAGACGGTGGTCGAAGACCGGAAGTCTTCACGTCGTTTGGGTGATAACTGATGATCTTGATTGAGCTGTACACCCAAGAAGATGGAAACAGTTGGTGATCGTCCAGACGTACTTGGAGATTGATGGATATGCGGGGTACTAGGTGCCTCCGGTTTCGTTCAGACCCAGAACGGACTTGTAAATGGACTGTGTGTCTGACATTGGATTTTAGTCCGTGTGATTGATCTCTATTAAATATATATCTGTTTGGCGGCGGAGAATTTATTCTCTTGCTTAACGCCCTTCTCTGAGACGCACGAGCTCAGGGGTTATATATTGATGGATATCAAACGCATGGAGTGGATTGCCTGTGTGGCATGCCTAAGTGGCAATTGATCGAGGCTTCTGTTGAAAAGCAAAGTCTTGTGGTGATGATCAAAGCACAGCCTGTGTGGCACAGCTTTGTGTAACGTGAATTCGCGAGTTTCGCACCCCGGTTGTGAACCAGAAACGGGAGAGGACGTCAGGGAGGGCATGCGTTTCTTCCTAGCTAGGGTGGTGTCAGTGACCTACCAGCCCTGACATTTATATACTTTTCACCTGTGTGGTTGTTGCTGTTGCGAGGCGCCTCGGTTTGATCGGACGATCCGGGTCCGATGGAGTCATTCGTTGGCTCATTTACGCCCCAAAGGGCGGGGAAACGCATGTTCAGGCATTTTAATCCACATCGGTGGACCGGCCCTGAGGATCCAAGGGTCACTCGAGCTCTGATCCTGAGACTCGGGCTAGGCAGTCTCGAATCGGTTGAGGACTATCTTTTGCCTCGGTTCATAGACGGAAATCCAATTTCCAAATACGTGACTTTGTGATTTTGATTGTATAACCTATATATGGCGACATAGTGGTATGGGGCATTCATGCCGCCTATGATTGATACTTATGATTTGAAGTTGTTTTATACACTATGCACTTATATAGTATCAAATGATTTGTTTTAAACGTATCAAGCATGCTTTGGCTGTTATAAGGTAAAAACCCTATCCTCCGGCTGCGTTGCATTGTGTGATGGGACCTGGGTCTTATAACAGCTTCATTTTTCTTTATTTAGCATTGCGCTGTTTGTTTTATGCACTGGTATTCTTGGGAGGAAACCCGTTCCGTGTTATACGGCGTGGTCCCTTGATTTACCTAATGATTTAAAATAAAGAATAGTAACTGTTTTAGTTCTCACACCAGTCCCATGACTGACCTGGAGTTTATTGTTTTAACCTAAACTCTGGGTGCCCTTATTTTGACACGGGCAGCTAGTAGTTTTGGTTTTGCAGATTTATATTCACAGGATCCTGGTTTACAGCTGGAACGATATCCGGAAAGCTTTGTATCCGTATATCTCATTCTAGTTGTGTATTGTATTATCTTCCGCTGCTGTGTATTTAAATGTAATTTAAATCTCTGATATTTCTGTGTAATATTCATTTGTTTATACTCTGTATATTCTTGTAATCTGATGCATTGTTGTAATATACAATGAAATGTTCTTTTATATGCGTTCTGTTTTGTCCTGTTCTCAACGATAGGGCGTTTCGAACGGCCTGGATCGGTTTAGCGACTGGTTCGGACCGAGCGAAATTCCATTTCGTCACATGTTGGGATGAAAATTTATATACACTAATCCCAATATTTAATTGTTTGTTGATCGTTAGATCGACAGGCTGTGATGAGCGTTATTATTTAATTTTAACGCATACACAGTGGAATTTACACTTTGGATGTAAATGGATGATTTGATGATGTGTGTGAAATCCATGTAACCCAAATTAGATGGTAAATGTTTGAGTCGCATTTCGATTTAGGTGTTCTTTTAAATAAGAATATTTTTACATTAGAAATCCTTTTTATATAAAGTATATATATTTTCATAAAATATATTTTTAACCAAGTATATGTTAAAACAAGGAATATTTGTAAAAGATAAAGAATTTGTAATATAAAGAATACCTTTCATTTAGAGTCTTTATATAAAGAATATTTTTATGATTATTTTAAAATATGTTTTTCAAAGATTATTAGCATTTGCATTTATATTTTGTGATATGAAATAAATTGAGATGTGAAGTGGATTTACCGTGGACGATGTTTTAAACGACATTTGTCCTTTAATCCAATTTACATTTAAATTATTATTTGGAACTTATGAATCTATTTTATAGATTTAAAAAGGCATTTTCTAAAAATCAAGTTTTTCCAATTTAATATATTAAATTGGAATTAAGTGGAAATTCGATTGGTAATAATCGAGATGGGCTTCTGTAAAAGAAGACCGATATTATATATGGAATTTAAGAGGCTTTGCCGTTATTCCATTTATATTATTAGTCCGATATAGAAATTTATATCGATTATGTATTGATCTGATTTCAGTGGAATTCCATATTTTGGAAATTGATTTATAGATTGTATTTTCCGAGTTTATCTTTGATAAAATTTAATGAGAATCTTCTAATACGAATATCTTATAAAAAGAATATTCTAAGTTGGAATGTGGCGTACTATGTGATTTTCCAATATTTGCTTTTTAATCCCAAATTACGCGAGTTATTCAGAAAGACCAGGTTTAACCCATTCTGAATAATCATCACGACGATCAAGAGTCGAAGATGAAGACGGTGATAGAAGACCGAAGGTTTTCACATCGTTGGGATGATGATGACTGGTATCTTGAATTGGAATTGGCCTTCCAAGGCAAGGTATTTAGTAATGATCGTCCAAACGCATTTGGAGATCGACGGACACGTTGTTTCGCTCAAACCCAGACCGGACTTGTAAATGGATTGCGTGTCTGACATTGTATTTCTTTCTACTGTATTTGTTGAACGCTACTGATTATATATTTCTGTTTGGTGATGAAGAATTTATTCTTTACTTATCACCCCTCTCTAAGACGTATGAGCTTAGAGGTTATATATATATTGGTAGATGATCAATAATATGGTAGGGTCTGACAATGTGACATGCTAAGATGCAATGATCAAGGCTTTGTTGAAAAGCAGGCCTTGTGGTCGATGATCAGAGCATAGCCTGTTTAGGCATAGCTTTTTGTATAGCGTGACTTCGCGAGCATCACATCCCGGTATGAGTCAAAAACGGGATATGGACCGTAGGGAGTGCATACGTTTCTTTCTAGCTAGAAGTGGTGTTTGGGTTTTGACACGGCCCGACATTTTGTTATGTGGATTATGGATTGAGGTACCTCGTTTTTTTATAGGCCGAAAGTGGTCATATTATAGGTCCAAAAGGGCCGGGAAACGTATGTCCAGGAATTGCCAATCCACTACCGTTAGGTGGGAACCAGCCCTACCGTTCTAAGGGTTCATTGCGGGGGATCCTGAGGCATTTGCTAGAGTGTCTCGAATCGGAAGAGGACGATCCCTAGCCTCGATTTCACGACAGAAAACCAACTTCCAATACCACATCACGGTTTTGATTGTAAACTTATATATGGCAACATAGTAGGATGGGGTACTATGCCGTCTAAGATTAATACATTTATATTGAAATGTTTTAAATATATATATATACACACTAATAATAATATCGGTTTTACGTATCAAGCATCTTTTGACCATTATAAGGTAAAACCCTATCCTTTGGTGTGTGTTGCATTGTGTGATGGGACCTGGGTCTTATAATGGTTTCATTTTTCTAAAAAGCATTGCGTTATTTGACGATTTACTTTATTCATGCACTGGCAATCCAATGGAGTAAACCCGTTCCGCTTAGCGGCGTGGTCCTGTGATTAGCCTACTTATTAGATAAGTTAAGTATAGAATTCTCACACCAGTCCCACGACTGACCTGTAGTTTGTTTCACTTTGCAAACTCGGGTGCCCTCTTTCCACACGGGCAGTCGAGTAGCTTTTTGCAGATATAGTTAAGCAGGATCCTGGATTGAAGTCTGAAGCTGGGTCCAGAATATTGATGGCCTTCCACTGAGATTAGTTCCGCTGCAATGTATTTAATTTTTTGTAAATGTATCTTCCGCTGTATTATTTATTGATGTACTCTGATATATTCTGTACTCTGATGTAATGTTTATTATTGATGTTATAAAAGTCTGTGTTGTTGTTCTGATGTGTTGTATGCCCAAAGTTGACGGTGGGAGATTAGCCCACTGTCTCATGTCGGGTCGTTACAGCTGGTATCAGAGCTCAGGTTAGCTCAAATCTTTGGGGTACAACTCATTAGAACTAAACAGAAGACTCATCAGAGGTTGGATTAGTAATATCCAATACGAATACTCATTAGAGATAGGATCAACAATATCCTAGAATAAGAATACTCATTAGAGATGGGGTTAGCAATGCCCTAGAATGAGTCAGAGTGAAGAAGAATTCATAATTAACGTACTTGTTATTATATATAGTTCGATTTTAGAAAATATGATTTTGAATATATAAAAGTTATATATTTTGAAAATTTAATCAACTAATTGATTGATGATTGTGTTGTGTGAATATGAATTCAACTAATAAATTATTAAACAATTAAAGAATGAAAATTAAATTAGTTAAATAAAAAACTTTAGCTTCATTTCCTTTTCGAGGACGAAAAGATTTTAAGTGGGGGAGATTGTAACAACCCGTAAATTCTGAACCAATTTAAAAAATTTATTTTAGAAAATTTTAATGAATTTTGAGAATATAAAATAATTTATTTAAGTTATAATGGCTAAAAATTTATTTTTAATTGTAGTTAGAACGAATAAATTTAATTTTAAATATAAATGGAGTTAGAAATGGCGCGGTAGTTTGAAAATTTGATTTTAAACTTTAACTGAATGTACAGGATTCAAAATAAATCAGAATTGAGTGAAACCAGAAATATTTAAATCTGTTTAACCATATCTTTCTAACGAATCTGAAAAATTGAAATTTCATAGCGGAAATCAAAAGTTATGGCCAATTCAATTTTTAGAAAGGTCGCTATAGAATTTATATTATATATATGGCTTGAAGGGCTACTTTTCAAATATGTAGGAATTTCAATTCAAAACCACTTCCATTGAGTTCGGAATGATGTTTCTGCATTGAAAAATAGTAAACACTTATATATTTTGAGTTTCGGAAATTATTTGTTTAAAAATATATTTTTAATATTAAATATATTGGCCTTAAAAATAGTCATTTTTCAAACGACCTCCATTTTCGACAAAACCACTTTTGTTGGAACCGGAATGTCAAATTATTGCTAGGTTTCAATTTTCAGAATTTTTCGAATTAATATGTGAGCGTGGCAAAAGAAAATGTGTTTTGACTATTTAAGTTAAATTTAAACGCCTTAAAAATAGCCGTTTTTCAAACAATCTCAAAATTCGACGAAAATAATTTTGTTGGATTCGTATTGTCATAAGAAAGCTAAAAATATTTTTTTTTAGAATTTTCTGAGGTCATATGTGGTCTCGACATATTTTAATGTACGGTCAATATTTAATTAATTAATTTTTAATGCAATTTTGAATAAAAATCGTACATATTTCGGAATTGGGCCACGGGACCTATTCCATTGCGTTCAGAAGGTGTCAAAACCTTAAGAACGACAGTAAGCAGGCCCAAATCAGAGAAAGTCCGAAAATCCACCTTTTAAGCAGGATTTTCGAGATTTAATATTAAAATATTATTAAAATAATTAGTCCGAAACCCTAATTTGACATGGCCAGCCGCCGGGTCTGTTCAATGGCCAGAATTGTCCGAATTTCAAACCTCAATAACTTTTGATCCGCTCAACGAAAATCAACAAACTATATACCGAATCGAAGAGAATTCCGAGCTCTTCAAATCCGTACGGCGATGATCGAGTTTCAAGGCACGGATTTCGCGAATTTCGAGGCCAAAGTGGTCGGGTTTGCACGTGCCGTGCGGCTCAGCGAGGAGGCCGAGCTTCAGGCGGTTCTGGGCGGTGGTGGCTCGCGGGCGGAGCTTCGGAGTGGCGATGTCTGATCGGCGCATGGGTGACCATAGGGGGGTGCGCACGGAAGGATAGGAGGAGGAAGAATGGGTTCGGCGTTTCCTGAGTAACATGAGCGACGAGAAGAAAGGTCTCTTTTATTTAATTTTTTATTAATTTAATATTTAATTTACGCAATCTTTAAAAATTAATAACTCTCTCATACGAGGTCCGATTCACGTACCGTAAGTTGCGTTGGACTCGTCTTTCCGAGATCTTCGCGGTGGCGCAGACCAGAACTGATTCTGAGACAGTCAAATTTTCAGCAAAACCGATGTGAGAATTTCTGATTTTAACATTTAATTAATTAAATAAATTGTTTTACTGTTGTTAAACGTCTGTTTGTGTGTTATATATGCAGAACTGTGATGTAGTGAATTTTTGTTTGTGATTTGATGAATTGTTTTGTACTGTATTGCTTGGATCTGTTATTGTATGAATAGATCTGTATTAAATCAACAAATATACTACATATATGATTTGTGGTGTTAGAATTGACAACGAACAAATATACTACATATATGATTTGTTGTGTTAGAATTGACAACGAACAAATATACTACATATATGATTTGTTGTGTTAGAATTGACGGCAAACAAATATATTACATATATGATTTGTTGTGTTAGAAGCGACGACAACAAAATCTTCATTTTTTTAAATAGAAAAGTATAAAAACAAAATATTCATTTTGTTAGTAGAAAAATATGGGAAACATAAAATATTCTTTTTATGTTAAAATAAAAAGTTAGAAAAGTGGCTAAACACAAAATATTCTTTATGTCAAAATAAAAATTTAGAAAAGTGGCTAAACATAAAATATTCTTTATGTTAAAATAAAATGTTAGAAAGGATTTAACATATGATTGAAAAGAGATTATTTTATTAACATTTTTGGTAAATTGTAAAATTCAAAATGATATGTTTATTTACATTTAATATATGTAAATAAAAACCTGAATTCGTGAAAGGCATTTTTGTTTAACATTGTTTTTGTTAAATGAAAGAACAAGATCAAACAATACATTTTATATGTACATTTTACTTTTGAATAAAAGAACCATTCTTCTATTTGTGTTTTTCAACACAAATAATAACATAGAAATTGAACCATTCTTTTATTCGTCCCTCGACACAAATATTAACTTTGAAATTAAATTGCTTCTTTTCATTTGTGTATTCAACACAAATATATCATAGAATTGGAGTCACCTTTATTTGTGTCTTCATCACAAATATGAACATTGAAATAAAGTTATTCTTTTTATTGGCGTTTTCAACACAAATATTACATAGTAAATAAAGCTATTCTTTCTATTGTGTTCTTAACACAAATATATGCATAGCAAATAAAGTCATTCTTTTTATTTGTGTTTCAACACAAATATATACTTAGAAATAAAATCATTCTTTTTATTTGCATTTACAATGCAAATATTACATAGAAATATAAGTTTTACTTTTTATTTGCATTCCACCATGTAAATAAAATGTTGGAAATGAAAGTACACTTTTTTTTTATTTGCATTCTATAATACAAATAAATATAGAGATTAAAAGTTCACTTTTCATTTGCATCTCACAATGCAAATATTCTTTGAAAATAGAAATTGTTCTTTTATTTGCATTTTCAAATGCAAATATACTTTGAAATAAAAACTGTTCTTTTATTTGCATTTTCAAATATAAATTGTAACGACCCGGATTTTCGGCGACTTTGGTTATCGACATAAGCTCGACGTCGATAACGAAAACATCGAAAAATCCCGGTAATTAATGAAAGAAATTAGAAGGTGAGAATAGATAAGATAGAAACTTAAAATAGAAGAAGAAGAAGAACACAACATCAGAGTAACACGAACCTCACAGCGGAACGAATAACATATAATAGATAACATAACTTTGAAATATAACAGTTGTGTATACAATAGCACTTATCAGAGTACAACACTTACAACACAGCGGAAATAACTATAGCTATATGATCTTGAAGCCTCTTGCTCCAATCTCTCCAAGTATATCTGTAAAACCCGACTACTTGACTGCCCGTACAAATTTAGGCACCCAAGAGTTTAGGGAAAACAACAAAGTAAACTCCGGGTCAGTCATGGGACTGGTATGAGTAAAACAGTTTAAAAACAGTTGAACAAGTAAACGATATCTCATAAGACCACGCCGTATAATGGAACGTGTTTTTCCCTTATGAGAATCCAAAATATCTTTATATCAAAAACCTTTTGACGTTATAATAATGTCTATGTACAAATAGATATCAACTAGAAGAAACGCTTTCATCTCACGTTCTACATATATAGTATACAATCAAAATCGCAAGCACGTATTGGATAATGGATTTCCAACTATGACAAGGTATGGAACCACCTTCCGATCAGTGTACTCTAGGAACGATACACTGGAGTTCAACAAGAATGTCTTGCAACTCAACCACACATGACCGACCACTCATTTCGCTTGAGTGTATCGAGTGTACATCACCAACGGTTGGGATCAGCAACCGTTCCCGTATATATATGGGACAACATTGATAGATTTAAGAAACAAATGAATATTCTCTAGATAGGTGATTATACACCCTACTTCGGTGCGACCGACTTAGCCATGCTGCCTGCCCGATTTCTGTCATTTACCGGTTGATGAGGCTAGAAGTTACGCGTTATCATCACATCAGATTCACTTCAAATGTCACATCGTCAGATCCATTAGAATCACTAATTGACGTCTACAACAGTACATTACGTGTTAGCTAAAGAAGTTTCCTTCTCCGCTTCCACTCTTGGTACGGTTGAAGAAATCAATGTACGTGACCTTTCTGGAAATACTTTGTCAGACATTCATTCATACAAGTCATCATCATTCACTTAGAATGTCACATCGTCATACCCGCCAAATCACAAATTGACTTATCCAAAAATAACACGGGTATACAGCTAAGAGAAATGAATTCCTCCGCCACCAAACATGAATACGTTTGAACAGATCAACTTACGCGATCCATTGGATATACTTTGTCAGACCTTCGTCCATACAAGTTGTCCTGGGACTGGACAAACCGAAAGCACTATTCAGTATATCCATCTTAGTCACTGTTATCTAAGACTTATACAACAGCCCTTGCACTTTACTCCGTCTTCAATTTTTTTTGGCATATATGATTCGCAACGCTTATGCCAATACAGAGTGGTTCTTTGGATAATAATCCAACCGTTCTCTCCATATTAACAACGTTAAAATGGTCAAAACTTCGATAGTCTGTGATTTAACTATCAAAGAAAAACAAGTGTGCAAACAACGATATTATTTCCAGATGGAAATTCTATCTATCGATCAATCATCATTCATATATATATATATCTATATATATATATATTCCCTCATTTTCTATGTTTAGAAAATATGCGTTATTAACACGGGATAACATTTCCCTGGCTTAATTACGTATCATTACTCTTCCACAACTATCAGTCCCTAACTATAACTAACAAGAGAACAACTTCCTAAGTAAAAACCCCGAAGGCCGAAACCAACATCAGATTGATACTCAGGAAACCATCCAACTTATTAACCTCTAGTCAGTTTCTAATTTTACTTAACTCTACTTGATTAACTCTGATTGATTAACTCTAACTGGTTTTACTTGCTTTGACTAACTCAATTGATTAACTCGACTAACTAATTCAACTCGATTTACCTAACTTGATTTACTTATCTCGATTAACTGAACTAATCACTTTGATTAACTCGACAAATTCACTTTGGCTAACTTAACCAATTCACTTAACTAACTCACTTAGTTTAACTTACTAATTCACTTTGATTAATCTAATTATTCACTTAACTCCTGTCGAATAAACTATATTCGATAACTCCTCTAACTCTACTCGAATAAACTATATTCGATTAACTCCTTTTCTCTATCCAATTTGATAACTCCCCTTTCCGAATAACCAATATTCGATTAACTCACTTCGATTAACTAATAATTTATAACTCCTTTGAATAACCAATATTCGACTACTCTACTTCGAGTAAACTATATTCGATCAACTCATTTGATTTAACTCTAATCGATTAACTCCATCGAATAAACTATATTCGATAACTCCTTCGATTTAACTAATATTCTATAACTCACTTCGATTAACTAATAATCGATAACTCCTTTGTGTTTAACTCAATTCGAATAACTAATTCGAATCACTCTTATATATTTAACTCTATTCGAATAACTAATTCGATTAACTCTATTTAACTCCGTTTAACTCTATTCGAATAACTAATATTCGATAACTCTATTTAACTCCGTTCGAATAACTAATATTCGATAACTCTATTTAACTCCATTCGAATAACTAATATTCGATAACTCTATTTAACTCCGTTCGAATAACTAATATTCGATAACTCTATTTAACTCCATTCGCTTGACTCTAGATCGCAGCGATCACAATGGTTACACCTGATTCCCTCAGGAAACATCCGACCACCGTAGGCTATTTACAGCCCTGCGAATTACGCTAGCAGTCGTACGAAATGGCAACTCATTTGGATTAACACTTATTTGATTAACTCTTACTGATTAGCTCTAATTGGTTAACTCTAACTGATTTACTCTAACTGGTTAACTCTAACTAATTTACTCTAACTCGACTAACCCCCTTTCGAATAACATATTCGATTAACTAACTTTCGAATACCAGATTCGATTAACTTACTTTCGAATACCAGATTCGATTAACTTACTTTCGAATACCAGATTCGATTAACTTACTTTCGAATACCATATTCGATTAACTTACTTTCGAATACCATATTCGATTAACTCCTTTCTAATTACGTTTATCCATTTAAAAGGATTTCCTTTTTAACAACGTTTATTCATTTATAAAGATTTACTTTTAGTAACGGTTCTTCACTTTACAAATGATTTCCTTTTCAATTCCATTTGTAAATGATTTTACAAACATTCCTCTTTCTATTTCATTTGTAAATGTTTTACAAATATTTCTCTTTTTTTCTAATTTATTCTTAAAAATATTCTATCTCCTTAAATTCCCGGAAAAATTCGCCATAACCTCCTTTGTAACGGGAGCATCGGGAAAATCCCCAAACCCGCCACACAGGCCTTTCCATTCAAGAAGAAAATGGTTTTTAGTTATTTCCTTTTTGAATATCTCCTATTTATAAATATTCCAATTTATAAATATTTCTTATTTATAAATATTTCTATTTATAAATATCTCTTATTTATAAATATCCCATTTTATAAATATTCTATTTTCAATATCACTTTGAAAATCCCCTTATCAACATTTCGATATGTTATGGTATTCAATCATATCAAATCACGATGTTCAATATCGTCCAAGCACATATAATCGCCCACAGATTTTATATCACATCATATAACAATATATGGAAGCAATAAAATAACTGTTGAGGAATCCAGTCGGATTCCTCCAACCTGTCTCCCTGCATCACAGATGTTACACAGTATAATCAACATCACTTCCAGTTAAATATGAAATATTCTGTTAACAGAATCAATATATAACTATTGAACTATTTATATATATATATATATATTTATATTTATATATATATATAAAATATTCACTAACTGACTAGCAGTTCAATCAAACAGTCAACACACAATCAAACAGACAATTTCTAATAGTTCTAAAAATTCAACATGAAATTATAAGCTGTTCAGAGTTAGTGAGATTTACTCACCGTTGCGCGTTAACCATTGAATAACGGTTTGCGTTATTTGATGTCGATGGACAATTTATTTCGCCATAAATTGCAATGAGCTCCGATGGACTTGAGGTCAGCCCCATTGTGTAGTGTCTGTCCATACGATCCCAACGCAACTTACGGTTCGTCAATCTGATATCGTATGGGTAAGTTACAAGTGTTATAAGTATACACACTATTTTTATATAATTAAACTTGAATTTCATATCACTGGGCCTTACTCTTTCCATTCGGCCCAACACCCTCCCTTTAGAAACTCCACCCGCTCCATATTTAACCCGTTCTTCCCTAAATCCTTCTCAAACCCGTCCTCCTGTTGCTCAGACAAAAACCGACCTCCTTCTTCACGAAATCCCTCCTTCGTCTTCACATAGAAATCAAAACTGATAACACCAAAATACCTCTCATCAAATCTTTACCAACCCCGTACCACAAACATGGAACCCGACTTCATCCTGTTGGTCGCGACTTCAGGTCATTCTCAAGACCACAGACCATCACGCGACAGGTTTCATCCCTGAAATCCACAAAAGAACCACCAACCAAATCGATTTTCTTATGTAAACAAGAGTCCATACTCGAATTCGAGTATTCCAACCTCAAACTCACCAAAAAAACAAACCCTAGTTTCACTGTAAACCGACGAGTTCATCCAACATGCATCGCAGGCCACAAATGGGATATCGAATCGAAGAGCATACATCAGGGAATCCATATATATTGGTTTCAGGATTTGTAGTATTTTATATGAATTACTTTGATTTCTTTTTGTTTATCCTTGCTCATGATTTTATTTGAGCTGAAGGAATTTTAGTGGCGGCCTACAAATGAAGACAGTGGACTTTTTCCTAGGTTTAGGAAACTTGGTAGTGGTATTTATAGCAAAAATAAATATCTTGATATTTTTTTAAAAAGGGAATATTCCTGGTATATGCTCATTTATATATTCATTTTGCTTTCTAAAAATTCGTTTGATCACACACGATATTCAAAAATCATGAAACAGGACGTGTAGCTAGAGTTTGACATTACGGTCCCAACGAAACTGGTTTCGTCGAATTCCGACTTCGTATGCTCACACGGTGTATTTTTAACTGTTAATTTATCGACTGTTTTTCACTCTAAAAATCCGTACGGCCACACAGTGACTCTAAAAATCACGAAACTGGAAATCTAACAACTATTTGACATTGCGGATACAACAAAATTAGTTTCATCGAATTCCGACTTCGTTTGCAAAAGTGGCTTATTTTTACAGTTCTGGATGACCCATTTAAATATATAAATATATTTAAATAAAATTAAATTAAATATAAATAAATTTATATTATCGTATATCTTCACATATGATATCGTACAGCTCCAGAATATCATATCAGAATTTACAGTTTGATATTTCAGATTTTAAATTTATCGATATTCAGTTTATATCGAAAATCCTTTTATAACGTAAATAAAGCGTCGCAAATTATAAAGGAATTCTACAGCGACTTTTCTGAAGTTTGATTTGGACGTACATCAAAATCTACACGACGAAATCCCGATTTTTCTCTTCCAATAGAAAGATATACTCCACCAGCTCCACACGTTTCTTGTTTCACAGAAATCCGGCTTAAAACGAATCTTGTACATCCAGTTGAAGTTCAAATCGGCAAATCGCGAACTGCAGCGCCATTTCAAGCTCGATTTTAATTATATTATAATTATACGTTCAAACTGATGTCGATTGAATATATTCGTCAATATAATTCAACTCTAAGCTGAATTAAATCTAAGGGACGACCCCGTTCACGGAATATTGTGATTCCCAATATTTTTGATTATTTCTGAATTAAATATATTATTTAATTTAATTAAATATTCCATATTATTTAATTAACGACGATTAAATTCCCTATATCACTATTTTAAACAATTAAATAAATTAATTATACCCCTGGAAAATGCGGGTCATTACATTCTTCCCCACTTAAAATAATTTCGTCCTCGAAATTGCTAAGTTAGAGGACGACCCTATCTATTGGAACTCCTAAGATTTGTTTACCCCTTATTTCTGATTTTAATTGAACCAATTAATATCGACTAAAATATTAATTCCTTCCGATTAACTAAAATTTTCAAAAATTCTGAAAATTTTCTAACACTTTATATTTTCGAAAAATTTCGCCAGCACCTCCTTTGTACTGGTCAATAGCTCAAACTCCAATTCGCCTCTCTGGGCCTTCTTCAACCCAAAAGAAAATCAAAACGCCAAACGACTTGCCAATTCGGCTCATAAATCTCATATCCATGTATAATATATACTGGTACCTTTTTGTCGGGCATATCAACTCTATCACTTCCATATGCTATCAACTCAGCATATACCAATGTTATCTCAATCAAATTCCAATCAGTTCATATCCTCAAATCCAAACCGAATTTCATTCGAACCCCAATATCAAATTTCAAATTCTTAACTCATCAACCCAATTCCATAACAGATTATTTTCTAATCCAATTCAATTCTATTTAACTCAATTCGAGTTAAATTTCAATTTATTTTTCTCAATTTTACCATCTCAATCTCTTTAACTTCATAGGTTAAATTTATATTCCAGAATTTAAATTCCTGGGTTTCTTTTCAAATCAATTTGAAATTATAATACCAATTCAAGACCTTTGAATTTCTGAACAACTTGTTTTCTCAAAACAATTCAAAAACAAAACCTTTGGTGGTAATCCGTCACTTAGAAACTCGAAAATCACACCGATGATACTGCGCAGTCATCATCGGAATTATTTTCCAGCGACCCAAGTGATTTCAATACTATATCATTTCAAAACCCTTACTAAATACATCCATTTTGAAAACATCTCAAAATCTCCCAGGAACTTAAAATTTCCTTATTTTAATTCCAAATCTGATTTAAATTCATATTTAATTCATCTTATTTCATATACTTTACTTATATGAATTCTGATTGGTTATATATAACCATTTCACATGTTATAATCTTATCTGATTAAAATTACTACCAACACATCCTATATATGATAATATATCACATATCCATACTGTGTCGGTCCATCGTATCCAAGTATTTATTTACTCCTACCGATACAGTGGATCAAACTGATCGACCAGAACTCATAAACAACTCAGCCAATGAATCTCCACAATATAAAACCATTTTTATATCAAATACAAAAATGCACTCGTATATTTACACTCAACTCAATCTAGGGTATTACTAAACCTATCTCTATCGAGTCACGCCACAGAGCCAAGGTAATTCTAAACTTAAGCTCTGATACGAACTGTAACGACCCGGATTTTCGGTGACTTTGGTTATCGACATAAGCTCGACGTTGATAACCAAAACATCGAAAAATCCCGGTAATTAATGAAAGAAATTAGAAGGTGAGAATAGATAAGATAGAAACTTAGAATAGAAGAAGAAGAAGAACACAACGTCAGAGTAACACGAACCTCACAGCGGAACGAATAACATATAATAGATAGCATAACTTTGAAATATAACAGTTGTGTATACAACAACACTTATCAGAGTACAGCACTTACAACACAACGGAAATAACTATAGCTATATGATCTTGAAGCCTCCTGCTCCAAGCTCTCCAAGTATATCTGTAAAACCCGACTACTTGACTGCCCGTACAAATTTAGGTAACCAAGAGTTTAGGGAAAACAACAAAGTAAACTCCGGGTCAATCATGGGACTGGTATGAGTAAAACAGTTTAAAAACAGTTGAACAAGTAAACGATATCTCATAAGACCACGCCGTATAAAGGAACGGGTTTTTCCCTTATGAGAATCCAAAATATCTTTATATCAAAAACCTTTTGATATTATAATAATGTCTATGTACAAATAGATATCAACTAGAAGAAACGCTTTCATCTCACATTCTACATATATAGTATACAATCCAAATCGCAAGCACGTATTGGATAATGGATTTCCAACTATGACAAGGTATGGAACCACCTTCCGATTAGTGTACTCTAGGAACGATACACTGGAGTTCAACAAGAACGTCTTGCAACTCAGCCACACATGACCGACCACTCATTTCGCTTGAGTGTATCGAATGTACATCACCAACGGTTGGGATCAGCAACCGTTCCCGTATATATATGGGACATCATTGATAGATTTAAGAAACAAATGAATATTATCTAGATAGGTGATTATACACCTTACTTCGGTGTGACCGACTTAGCCATGCTGCCTGCCCGATTTCTGTCATTTACCGGTTGATGAGGCTAGAAGTTACGCGTTATCATCACATCAGATTCACTTCAAATGTCACATCGTCAGATCCATCAGAATCACTAATTGACGTTTACAACAGTACATTACGTGTTAGGTAAAGAAGTTTCCTTCTCCGCTTCCACTCTTGGTATGGTTGAAGAAATCAATGTACGTGACCTTTCTGGAAATACTCTGTAAGACATTCATTCATACAAGTCATCATCATTCACTTAGAATGTCACATCGTTATACCCTCCAAATCACAAATTGACTTATCCAAAAATAACACGGGTATACAGCTAAGAGAAACGAATTCCTCCGCCACCAAACATGAATACGTTTGAACAGATCAACTTACGCGATCCATTGGATATACTCTGTCAGTCCTTCGTCCATACAAGTTGTCCTGGGACTGGACAAACCGAAAGCACTATTCAGTATATCCATCTTAGTCACTGTTATCTAAGACTTATACAACAGCCCTTGCACTTTACTCCGTCTTCAATTTTCTTTGGCATATATGATTCGCAAAGCTTATGCCAATACAGAGTGGTTCTTTGGATAATAATCCAACCGGTCTCTCCATATTAAGAACGTTAAAATGGTCAAAACTTCGATAGTCTGTGATTTAACTATCAAAGAAAAACAAGTGTGCAAATAACGATATTATTTCCAGATGGAAATTCTATCGATCAATCATCATTCATATATATATATATATATATATCTATATATATATATATTCCCTCATTTTCTATGTTTAGAAAATATGCGTTATTAACACGGGATAACATTTCCCTGGCTTAATTACGTATCATTACTCTTCCACAACTATCAGTCCCTAACTATAACTAACAAGAGACCAACTTCCTAAGTAAAAACCCCGAAGGCCGAAACCAACATCAGATTGATACTCAGGAAACCATCCAACTTATTAACCTCTAGTCAGTTTCTAATTTTACTTAACTCTACTTGATTAACTCTGATTGATTAACTCTAACTGGTTTTACTTGGTTTGACTAACTCAATTGATTAACTCGACTGACTAATTCAACTCGATTTACCTAACTTGATTTACTTATCTCGATTAACTGAACTAATCACTTTGATTAACTCGACAAATTCACTTTGGCTAACTTAACCAATTCACTTAACTAACTCACTTAGTTTAACTTACTAATTCACTTTGATTAATCTAATTATTCACTTAACTCCTGTCGAATAAACTATATTCGATAACTCCTCTAACTCTACTCGAATAAACTATATTCGATTAACTCCTTTTCTCTATCCGATTTGATAACTCCCCTTTCCGAATAACCAATATTCGATTAACTCACTTCGATTAACTAATAATTTATAACTCCTTGGAATAACCAATATTCGACTACTCTACTTCGAGTAAACTATATTCGATCAACTCATTTGATTTAACTCTAATCGATTAACTCCATCGAATAAACTATATTCGATAACTCCTTCGATTTAACTAATATTCTATAACTCACTTCGATTAACTAATAATCGATAACTCCTTTGTGTTTAACTCTATTCGAATAACTAATTCGAATCACTCTTATTTATTTAACTCTATTCGAATAACTAATTCGATTAACTCTATTTAACTCCGTTTAACTCTATTCGAATAACTAATATTCGATAACTCTATTTAACTCCGTTCGAATAACTATTATTCGATAACTCTATTTAACTCCGTTCGAATAACTAATATTCGATAACTCTATTTAACTCCGTTTGAATAACTAATATTCGATAACTCTATTTAACTCCATTCGCTTGACTCTAGATCGCAGCGATCACAATGGTTATGCCTGATTCCCTCAGGAAACATCCGACCGCGGTAGGCTATTTACAGCCCTGCGAATTACGCTAGCAGTCGTACGAAATGGCAACTCATTTGGATTAACACTTATTTGATTAACTCTTACTGATTAGCTCTAATTGGTTAACTCTAACTGATTTACTCTAACTGGTTAACTCTAACTGATTTACTCTAACTCGACTAACCCCCTTTCGAATAACATATTCGATTAACTAACTTTCGAATACCAGATTCGATTAACTTACTTTCGAATACCAGATTCGATTAACTTACTTTCGAATACCAGATTCGATTAACTTACTTTCGAATACCATATTCGATTAACTCCTTTCTAATTACGTTTATCCATTTAAAAGGATTTCCTTTTTAACAATGTTTATTCATTTATAAAGATTTACTTTTAGTAACGGTTCTTCACTTTACAAATGATTTCCTTTTCAATTCTATTTGTAAATGATTTTACAAATATTCCTCTTTATATTTCATTTGTAAATGTTTTACAAATATTTCTCTTTTTTTTCTAATTTATTCTTAAAAATATTCTATCTCCTTAAATTCCCGGAAAAATTCATCTTAACCTCCTTTGTAACGGGCGCATCGGGAAAACCCCCAAACCCGCCACACAGGCCTTTCCATTCAAAAAGAAAATGGTTTGTAATTATTTCCCTTTTGAATATCTCCTATTTATAAATATTCCAATTTATAAATATTTCTTATTTATAAATATTTCTATTTATAAATATCTCTTATTTATAAATATCCCATTTTATAAATATTCTATTTTCAATATCACTTTGAAAATCCCCTTATCAACATTTTGGTATGTTATTGTAACAACCCGGAAAATCCGAGCCAGTTTAAAATTTTTGTTTTGGCAATTTTAGCGAATCCTGAATATTTAAAATGAATTATTTTAAATAGAATCGACGAGAAATTTATTTTGAATATAATTCGAACGTATATATTATATACGTCGTCGTTAGAATATAAATAATTATAAATAATTATTAATAGAATTGAAAATGGCGCGGTAGTTCGATAATTCGATTTCAAACTTCAATTGAACGTACCGGGTGCAAAACAATCCGGGATTTAGTGAAACCAAAAACATTAGGATCTATTTAATAACATCTTTCCAACGAATCCGAAAAATCGAAATTTCATAGCGGGAATCGAAAGATATGTCCAGTTGAAAATACTGAATAGTCGCTATGGAATTCAGGCCCTTAAAAATGGACATTTTGCAAATGACCTCGGATTTCGACGAAACCACTTTTGTTGGATCCGCAGTGTCAAATTATTGCTAGGTTTCAAATTTCGTAATTTTCTGAATCAATATGTGAGCGTGGCAAAGGAAAACGCGTTTGACCAGTTTCAGTTGATTTTAATCAACTGGAAAATGGCCATTTTTCCAACGGTCTCAGAATTCGATGAAATTAGTTTTGTTAGAACCGTATCGTCAATACGAAGCTAGAAAATATTTTTCAGGAATTTTTAGAGACTGTATGTGACCCCGGTAAATTGAAATGTACGTTTAAAATTCAATATAATGATTTAAATGTGAATTTAAATGAAAACCGATCGAAACGATGGAATTGGCTTACGAAACATATCCCATTGTGTTCGGAATGGGGGTACTACGCTAGGAACGACAGGCGGTGGGTTCGATTTCGAGTTCGTATGGATAAACATGTAACTTCGGATTTAAAAGAATTTAATAATATAAAATATTTTCTATATAAGGCCAAAATTAAAACCTAAAATTCTTTCTCTCGTTAAGCCGCCAGGTACCAACGAACGGCTGAAACCCTCAAATTCTTGCTTCGATTTTCCCCCTAATCGTGGAAAATTAAAAGCTGATTACAAAACAAAAATCAAAATACTCAGTTAGATCTTCAAAACCGTGCGGGTCTGATCAAAAACCATTTCTAAAATCATGTGAATCGGAGGCTCAAAACCGCTGGGGTTGAGGCGTCTTCCACCACCAGAGGAGGATCGAATGGGACTGGGAGGTGGCGGTAGGCGCGGTTCGTCAAGGCAGAGGTCGTGGTGCATTCCGATGGTGGTCTCGATCAACGGTGCGACGACAATGACGAGCCCTAGAGCTGGAGCTTTCCGCGATGACGGTTCTGAAAGGGGAGGACGATTTACAGAGGGTAATTAACGTAATGCTTTGTTTAAACGTGGTTATACATTAATCAGTTAATTGAATTGATTATGTATAATAACATTGTTTTAGAAATGATTATAAAAGAAAAAATATACATTGTTCTTGAGAATAAAATATTCATTGTTTTTGAAAATAAACTTTAAATTGTTTTTAGAAATAAAAATATATGATTTTTATATATATGTAGCTAAATTAAAATATGGTTTTTATTATAAATATTATTGTAATAAAAAGGTAACTTTTATATAAAATACCATAGGATAAAATACGATTTTTAAATATAAATTAGCATTGTAAAAATATTACTTTTATACGAAATAGTTTTAGCTTAAAAACATGACTTTTATATAAAGAATGTAGATTTAAAAATGTGATTTTCAAAATGAATAGAATTTATATAAACATGGTTTTAGAAATGGGACTAAAGTAAATAAGATCATATTTTTAAAGTAAGCAAGATTTGATCTTCAAAGTGAACGGGATTTGATTTCTAAAATAAAAAGATTTGACTTTTAGAAATGAAAAGAATATATTTTTATATATAAAAGATTATGAAATTAGTTTTTAAAATAGGATCTTTGTTTATATATGTTGTTTTGAAAATGAAAATGAAAATAATACGATTTGTATGTATTTAGATTTGAAATAAAAATACGACCTATACGTATAAAGATTTTGAATAAAAATATGATTTTTATTTTATTAGAATGAAGTGATAGGAATATAATTTTTGTATATGTAGTGGCTACGGGCGAAGGCGACAAAAAGGCGAGAACAGTGAAGATTTCCTGCATTAGAAGTGCCGTGGAGTTAGGATAGCTATCGGTGAGAATTTCTCACTCTTCAATTTCTTTTCTAGTTATATATATATATATATATATATATATATATACTAGGATGCAGACGGTGCTTAGCAGCACCCGACACCCGTCATCCACAGACCATGGATGGCTTGTTTGTTTAATTGTTTGGTTGTGTAGTTGGTTAGATTATTTAGTTTGAATTGAATTGTTTGGTGAAATGAAATTGATTGGATTGATGTGTGAATGGCGTGGGCCTTCACTGGACCGGGGATAAGGCTAGGCCTCGTCCCGTTTCTAGTATCGTGCCGTTATGCCACCGAAATTTTCTAAAATAAGTTAGATAAATAAAAATATCATTTTATTTAAAGATTGAACTGAATAGAAATTCATATGTTGGAATAAAATGTTTTATCGTTAAAAATATAATTTTTAACGTGAATGTGAATAAATAAATATTCATTTACAAACCAGATGGTTTGTTTATGTACACCTATTTGAAGGACATTGATTGGGTCGATAAATTTTACACATCGCCCAACTGCACAAATAAAATCTGTGTTTGATTGTTTGAAACCCCACACGGGTGTTGGGATGAAATTTGAAGTTCACTCATCCTGATTGATTAAATATGTCGATCGATTGATTGATAGGCTGTTATAAGCGTTAGATATCTATATTTGATGCTTATACAGTGTAGTGCACTTTGGTTGATGGCTGATTATTTTTCAATGCTATTATATGTGTGTAATGTATGAAAATCCATATAATTAACATTATATGGTGATTGATTGGGCCTCATTCCAATTTAGAAAATAAAGAATAATATAAAATAAAGGTTCATGTGTTGACAGTACTCATCCATTGAGATTGGTCATGTGTTGAACGAAATATTTTAGTAATAAAATTTACATCTTTATAATATAAAATAAAGGTTCATGTGTTGACAGTACTCATCCATTGAGATTGGTCATGTGTTGAACGAAATATTTTAGTAATAAAATTTACATCTTTATCAATATAAAATAAAGGTTCATGTGTTGACAGTACTCATCCCTTGAGATTGGTCATGTGTTGAACGAAATATTTTAGTAATAAAATTTACATCTTTATCAATATAAAATAAAGGTTCATGTGTTGACAGTACTCATCCATTGAGATTGGTCATGTGTTGAACGAAATATTTTGATAATAACAACTATTTTGAAAAAGAAATATTTGAAATAGAATATTTGAAAATAGAAATTTATGAAGCCGTGTTGATTAGAATGACGCCATTTTGACGAGAACGATATTTATATCGATTTTATTCATTTTGAAATGAATTGAATTGAAAACGATTTCGAAATGAATTGAATTGAAAACGATTTCGAAATGAATTGAATTGAAAACGATTTCGAAATGAATTGAATTGAAAACGATTTCGAAATGAATTGAATTGAAAACGATTTCGAAATGAATTGAATTGAAAACGATTTCGAAATGAATTGAATTGAAAACGATTTCGAAATGAATTGAATTGAAAACGAATTCAAATTGAATTGAAAGCGAATTGAAATGAATTCAAATTGATTTGAAATTTGAATTGAATAGAAATGAATTTTAAAACGAATTTATAAAGAAGAATTCAATTTTGATTTGAATTGAAAAGGAAGTTGAAATTGCTTTTGAAACGAATTTAAAACTATTTATATAATTGTTTTAAATAGAAATCGACGAAATATACATTATATATATTATATATATAATATAATGGCCTGAATAGAACGCGCCGCGCCGCGGCAGTTCGTGAATTTCGACCATTTATTTCAAACGGACATTACGGGAGATCCGACCGTCGGATTCTCCTAAAACCGGAACCGTTGGGTTCGTATCGAAAAGTGCTTTCTAACGAATATTAGAAATTCAAAATCTAACGGTTGGATTTGGAGTTACGTCCAAATCAAGTTTGAAAAAAGGTCGCTGTAAGTGCAGTTCGATGGCCATTGATGGAAATCGACTGTACGGGCCTTGATAAAATTATTAAAAATAGTAATAATTTGTGTAAAATCATAAGAAATGATTTGTGAATATTTGGGATGAAAAACTCCATATTTGAAAAGATAAAAATAGATTTTTATCGAAATGAACTAGTTTTGAATTAGAATTATAATTCTATTTATTTTTAAATAAATAAATTGAATTTGAAAAGGGTTTTAAAAATAACCAGAATTTCCAATGATTGCATTGGAATGGACTTGAATCGAAATTGTCTTCGGAATATTTCGATGTTGGATTTCGGGATTATACAGATGTTGTTATGGAAATTTGAAAGATATAGATATATATATCGTTATTTCCAATACGATATTTGTTAGTCGTGGAATTTGATATTGAATATAAGCCAGGATATTTCCTATTCAGAGCCTTGTATTTATTATCAAATGTGATTTGGTTTTGTCGTGAATGGTGTCTTCACTAACACCGTTCTTGAACCCAGTTGAGAAAAGATTAAATCTTTTTATTTAGATTTAATGAAGTGTACCAATTAAATAATATTTAATTGGAATTGAATTGATATTGATTTTTGGGTTTATCGTGGACAGTGTTTTAAATAACACTCGTTCTTTAACCCGATAATTAATGAATGTGATTTTGGGTTTATCGTGAACTGTGTTTTAAATGACACTGATTCTTTAACCCAGTTAAAGATTAAAACTAAGTTGAGTTTTAATTAATCTTTAATTAGATCGAAATGACCGAGAATGGAGTATCACCAGTTTTGCTCCAGGCGATAGTTAAATCTTTAATTAGATTTGAACGTGAAATGGTAATTGAATTTACCGATAACACCGTGGTGTTAGATATGAAGTATAACCAGTTTTACTTCATGGGATGAATAAGTTGGGATTGGGAAATTAAAACAAATGATTACTTCGGTAAGGTTCGCTAATCCCGACTAGTTTGAATTGATATTCAAAAATAGATTAAAGAATAAATTCAAGAAATTTATCTTGGATAAAATTAATGGGAACTTTTCCCTATGAATGTGAAATTTAGAAACTAACTGTCGGTTAGCTAAGCAGAATGGTTTTCTGGATATTGATCTGATGTTGGTTTCGGCCTTCGGGGTTAATATTTGGGGAATTATTCTCTTGATTAATTTACGGTTAGTGACTGATGAATTGGAATGAGGCGTATGTTGTGTTTGTGTAACACTTATTTAAAATATACGCGAGTTATTTGGAAAGACCGGGTTTATCCCATTGTGAATAACTGATACGACGATAAGTCGAAGATGAAGACGATGGTCGAAGACCGGAGGTCTTCACGTCGTTTGGGTGATTACTGATGATCTTGATTGGGCTGTACACCCAAGAAGATGGAAGCAATTGGTGATCGTCCAGACGTACTTGGAGATCGATGGATATGCGGGGTACTAGGTGCCTCCGGTTTCGTTCAGACCCAGAACGGACTTGTAAATGGACTGTGTGTCTGACATTGGATTTTAGTCCGTGTGATTGATCACTATTAAATGTATATCTGTTTGGCGGCGGAGAATTTATTCTCTTGCTTAACGCCCTTCTCTGAGACGTACGAGCTCAGGGGTTATATATTGATGGATATCAATCGCATGGAGTGAATTGCCTGTGTGGCATGCTAAGATGCAAATGATCAAGGCTTCTGTTGAAAAGCAAAGTCTTGTGGTTGATGATCGAAGCACGGCCTTTGTGGCGTAGCTTTGTGTAACGTTTACTTCGCGAGTTTCACATCCGGTATGAACCAAAAACGGGAGACGGACATCAGGGAGGACAAGCGTTTCTTTCTAGTTAGGAGTGGCGTCAGTGCTTGAACTGGCTGACGAGTTTGACTCATGTGGATGTTGCTTATTATTACTTGCTGAAAAGCGAGGCGCCTCGTGATATCGGTTTCGGCCGATGCTTCTGGTCGGCTGATGGACAGGCTTACGCCCCAAAGGGCGGAGGAACGTAGTGTTCAGGCATAATAATCCACATCGGTGGACCGGCCCTGACGATCCAAGGCTTGCCTGCGCGCTTGCCTGAGACATGGGCTAGATTGTCTCGAATCGGTTGAGGATCTTGCCCCTAGCCTCGGTTCATACCATAAATGATAACCCAACTTCCAATACGACGTCTTGCGGTTTTGATTGTAAACTTATATATGGCGACATAGTGTTATGGGGCATTCATGCCGCCTATGATTGATACTTATGATTTGAAGTTGTTTTATATACTATGCACTTATAATAGTATCAAATGATTTGTTTTCAACGTATCAAGCATTCTTGGCTATTATAAGGTAAAAACCCTATCCTCCGGCTTGCGATTGCATTATGTGATGGGACCTGGGTCTTATAATAGCTTCATTTTTCTTTATTTAGCATTGCGCTGTTGTTTTATGCACTGGTATTCTTGGGAGGAAACCCGTTCCGTGTTATACGGCGTGGTCCCTTGATTTACCTTACTTTGAAAATAAAGATAATAACTGTTTTAGTTCTCACACCAGTCCCATGACTGACCTGGAGTTTATTGTTTTAACCTAAACTCTGGGTGCCCCTATTTTCCACAAGGGCAGCTAGTAGTTTTGGTTTTGCAGATTTATATTCACAGGATCCTGGTTTACAGCTGGAATGATATCCGGAAAGCTTTGTATCCGTATATCTCTTCTAGTTGTGTATTGTATTATTTTCCGTTGCTATGTATTTAAATGTAATTTAAATCTCTGATATTTCTGTGTAATATTTATTGTTCTTTTATACTCTGTATTCTTGTAATCTGATGCATTGTTGTAATATACAATGAAACGTTCTTTTATATGCGTTCTGTTGTGGCTTGTTCTCGAACTATCCGACACTTTCCTTTACGGGGAAGTTACGGGTTTTCACAGTTGGTATCAGAGCTTTGGTTTACAAAGCTCAGAGAACAAGACACATTAGAACCATACGAAAGAATTCATCAGATATTGGATTAGTAACATCCAATTAGAATGACTCGTTAGAGATAGGATCAGTAGTATCCTAGAACGAGTGTGAAGAGTATATTTTTCAAATGAAAACAATTTTGTTTTGAAATTTAAATCGTTTTACACGTATTTGAATATTTATTTTGAATATGGACAATCCGGTATATAAAAATTTTGCATATACGCGTCATGAACGTATATTCGAAGTTTTAATATACCGGGTAGATATAGAACCACACTCTAGTAGCCCGACAATGTTCTGATGGTGGTTCGAAACATCATCAGCATTTATTTTCGAGTGACGAAGGTGTGATTTCTATATATTTCCATTAGACTGGTGTGAGAACCAAAACTTATATAGCTAGAACACATTGTTGTGAATTGGCATCAAAAACAAGATTTTTTGTATATGTATCAAATTATGAATTTGAAACTCAAATCCACTAATTGATTGATGTTTGTGTTGTTTGTTTATTTGTTTGATAATTTTGAACCATTATGCCTAATTGTATCAAATATTGAACTATATAGAAAATTGGTCGCATTTGCTGCATACATGTATATCTTTTGAACAGGTCATAGCAAGGAGGCTAGAGCAGAGAATAAAATTTGTTTGCCCGACAAATAGGTACATGTTTACTACATAATTTACTGTTTTGTTTGGGTGATGATGATTTTATGAGCCTATTGGCTAGCCGCTTGGCTTTTTCTTTTTCTTTTTGAGATTAGAAGGACCGGGGAAGCTATTTGAAATTCCCCGATGCTCCCGGTGCAGGGGAGGTTATGGCGAAATTTTTCGAAAATTTAGGGTGTTAGCCAAATTTTTGAAAATTTGAAAATTCTCGGAAACTGAAAAGTTGGAGAATGGAAGCCAGATCAAACGTAGAGTTGATTAATCAAACCACTTTCGACTTTATTCCTTTTCGGGGACGAAAAGTTTTAAGTGGGGGAGATTGTAACAACCCGGAAAATCCGAGCCAGTTTAAAATTTTTGTTTTGGCAATTTTAGCGAATCCTGAATATTTAAAATGAATTATTTTAAATAGAATCGACGAGAAATTTATTTTGAATATAATTCGAACGTATATATTATATACGTCATCATTAGAATATAAATAATTATAAATAATTATTAATAGAATTGAAAATGGCGCGGTAGTTCGATAATTCGATTTCAAACTTCAATTGAACGTACCGGGTGCAAAACAATCCGAGATTTAGTGAAACCAAAAACATTAGGATCTATTTAATAACATCTTTCCAACGAATCCGAAAAATCGAAATTTCATAGCGGGAATCGAAAGATATGTCCAGTTGAAAATTCTGAATAGTCGCTATGGAATTCAGGCCCTTAAAAATGGACATTTTGCAAATGACCTCAGATTTCGACGAAACCACTTTTGTTGGATCCGCAGTGTCAAATTATTGCTAGGTTTCAAATTTCGTAATTTTCTGAATCAATATGTGAGCGTGGCAAAGGAAAACGCGTTTGACCAGTTTCAGTTGATTTTAATCGACTGGAAAATGGCCATTTTTCCAACGGTCTCAGAATTCGACGAAATTAGTTTTGTTAGAACCGTATCGTCAATACGAAGCTAGAAAATGTTTTTCTGGAATTTTTAGAGACTGTATGTGACCCCGATAAATTAAAATGTACGTTTAAAATTCAATATAATGATTTAAATGTGAATTTAAATGAAAACCGATCGAAACGATGGAATTGGCTTACGAAACATATTCCATTGTGTTCGGAATGGGGGTATTACGCTAGGAACGACAGGCGGTGGGTTCGATTTCGAGTTCGTATGGATAAACATGTAACTTCAGATTTAAAAGAATTTAATAATATAAAATATTTTCTATATAAGGCCAAAATTAAAACCTAAAATTCTTTCTCTCGTTAAGCCGCCAGGTACCAACGAACGGCTGAAACCCTCAAATTCTTGCTTCGATTTTCCCCCTAATCGTGGCAAATTAAAAGCTGATTACAAAACAAAAATCGAAATACTCAGTTAGATCTTCAAAACCGTGCGGGTCTGATCAAAAACCATTTCGAAAATCATGTGAATTGGAGGCTCAAAACCGCTGGGGTTGAGGCGTCTTCCACCACCAGAGGAGGATCGAATTGGACTGGGAGGTGGCGGTAGGCGCGGTTCGTCAAGGCAGACGTCGTGGTGCATTCCGATGGTGGTATCGATCAACGGTGCGACGGCAATGACGAGCCCTAGAGCTGGAGCTTTCCGCGATGACGGTTCTGAAAGGGGAGGACGATTTACAGATGGTAATTAACGTAATGCTTTGTTTAAACGTGGTTATACATTAATTAGTTAATTGAATTGATTATGTATAATAACATTGTTTTAGAAATGATTATAAAAGAAAAAATATACATTGTTCTTGAGAATAAAATATTCATTGTTTTTGAAAATAAACTTTTACATTGTTTTTAGAAATAAAAATATATGATTTTTATATATATGTAGCTAAATTAGAATATGGTTTTTATTATAAATATTATTGTAATAAAAAGGTAACTTTTATATAAAATACCATAGGATAAAATACGATTTTTAAATATAAATTAGCATTGTAAAAAAATTACTTTTATACGAAATAGTTTTAGCTTAAAAACATGACTTTTATATAAAGAATGAAGATTTAAAAATGTGATTTTCAAAATGAATAGAATTTATATAAACATGGTTTTAGAAATGAGACTAAAGTAAATAAGATCATATTTTTAAAGTAAGCAAGATTTGATCTTCAAAGTGAACGGGATTTGATTTCTTAAATAAATAGATTTGACTTTTAGAAATGAAAAGAATATGTTTTTATATATAAAAGATTATGAAATAAGTTTTTAAAATTGGATCTTTGTTTATATATGTTGTTTTGAAAATGAAAATGAAAATAATACGATTTGTATGTATTTAGATTTGAAATAAAAATACGACCTATACGTATAAAGATTTAGAATAAAAATATGATTTTTATTTTATTAGAATGAAGTGATAGGAATATAATTTTTATATATGTAGTGGCTACGGGCGAAGGCGACAAAATGGCGAGAACAGTGAAGATTTCCTGCATTAGAAGTGCCGTGGAGTTAGGATAGCTATCGGTGAGAATTTCTCACTCTTCAATTTCTTTTCTAGTTATATATATATACTAGGATGCAGACGGTGCTTAGCAGCACCCGACACCCATCATCCACAGACCATGGGTGGCTTGTTTGTTTAATTGTTTGGTTGTGTAGTTGGTTAGATTATTTAGTTTGAATTGAATTGTTTGGTGAAATGAAATTGATTGGATTGATGTGTGAATGGCGTGGGCCTTCACCGGACCGGGGATAAGGCTAGGCCTCGTCCCTTTTCTAGTATCGTGCCGTTATGCCGCCGAAATTTTCTAAAATAAGTTAGATAAATAAAAATATCATTTTATTTAAAGATTGAACTGAATAGAAATTCATATGTTGGAATAAAATGTTTTATCGTTAAAAATATAATTTTTAACGTGAATGTGAATAAATAAATATTCATTTACAAACCAGATGGTTTGTTTATGTACACCTATTTGAAGGACATTGATTGGGTCGATAAATTTTACACATCACCCAACTGCACAAATAAAATCTGTGTTTGATTGTTTGAAACCCCACACGGGTGTTGGGATGAAATTTGAAGTTCTCTCATCCTGATTGATTAAATATGTCGATTGATTGATTGACAGGCTGTTATAAGCGTTAGATATCTATATTTGATGCTTATACAGTGTAGTGCACTTTGGTTGATTGCTGATTATTTTTCAATGCTATTATATGTGTGTAATGTATGAAAATCCATATAATTAACATTATATGGTGATTGATTGGGCCTCATTCCAATTTAGAAAATAAAGAATAATATAAAATAAAGGTTCATGTGTTTACAGTACTCATCCATTGAGATTGGTCATGTGTTAAACGAAATATTTTAGTAATAAAATTTACAGCTTGATAATATAAAATAAAGGTTCATGTGTTGACAGTACTCATCCATTAAGATTGGTCATGTGTTGAACGAAATATTTTAGTAATAAAATTTACATCTTTATCAATATAAAATAAAGGTTCATGTGTTGACAGTACTCATCCCTTGAGATTGGTCATGTGTTGAACGAAATATTTTAGTAATAAAATTTACATCTTTATCAATATAAAATAAAGGTTCATGTGTTGACAGTACTCATCCATTGAGATTGGTCATGTGTTGAACGAAATATTTTGATAATAACAACTATTTTGAAAAAGAAATATTTGAAATAGAATATTTGGAAATAGAAATTTATGAAGCCGTGTTGATTAGATTGACGCCATTTTGACCTGAACGATATTTATATCGATTTTATTCATTTTGAAATGAATTGAATTGAAAACGATTTCGAAATGAATTGAATTGAAAACGATTTCGAAATGAATTGAATTGAAAACGATTTCGAAATGAATTGAATTGAAAACGATTTCGAAATGAATTGAATTGAAAACGATTTCGAAATGAATTGAATTGAAAACGATTTCGAAATAAATTGAATTGAAAACGATTTCGAAATGAATTGAATTGAAAACGAATTCAAATTGAATTGAAAGCGAATTGAAATGAATTCAAATTGATTTGAAATTTGAATTGAATAGAAATGAATTTTAAAACGAATTTATAAAGAAGAATTCAATTTTGATTTGAATTGAAAAGGAAGTTGAAATTGCTTTTGAAACGAATTTAAAACTATTTATATAATTCGTTTTAAATAGAAATCGACGAAATATATATTATATATATTATATATATAATATAATGGCCTGAATAGAACGCGCCGCGCCACGGCAGTTCGTGAATTTCGACCATTTATTTCAAATGGACATTACGGGAGATCCGACCGTCGGATTCTCCTAAAACTAGAACCGTTGGGTTCTTATCGAAAAGAGCTTTCTAACAAATATTAGAAATTCAAAATCTAACGGTTGGATTTGGAGTTACGTCCAAATCAAATTTGAAAAAAGGTCGTTGTAAGTGCAGTTCGATGGCCATTGATGGAAATCGATTGTACGGGCCTTGATAAAATTATTAAAAATAGTAATAATTTGTGTAAAATCATAAGAAATGATTTGTGAAGATTTGGGATGAAAAACTCCATATTTGAAAAGATAAAAATAGATTTTTATCGAAATGAACTAGTTTTGAACTAGAATTATAATTCTATTTATTTTTAAATAAACAAATTGAATTTGAAAAGGGTTTTAAAAATAACCAGAATTTCCAATGATTGCATTGGAATGGACTTGAATCGAAATTGTCTTCGGAATATTTCGATGTTGGATTTCGGGATTATACAGATGTTGTTATGGAAATTTGAAAGATATAGATATATATATCGTTATTTCCAATACGATATTTGTTAGTCGTGGAATTTGATATGGAATATAAGCCGGGATATTTCCTATTCAGAGCCTTGTATTTAATATCAAATGTGATTTGGGTTTGTCGTGAATGGTGTCTTCACTAACACCGTTCTTGAACCCAGTTGAGAAAAGATTAAATCTTTTTATTTAGATTTAATGAAGTGTACCAATTAAATAATATATAATTGGAATTGAATTGATATTGATTTTTGGGTTTATCGTGGACAGTGTTTTAAATAACACTCGTTCTTTAACCCGATAATTAATGAATGTGATTTTGGGTTTATCGTGAACTGTGTTTTAAATGACACTGATTCTTTAACCCAGTTAAAGATTAAAACTAAGTGGAGTTTTAATGAATCTTTAATTAGATCGAAATGACCGAGAATGGAGTATCACCAGTTTTGCTCCAGGCGATAGTTAAATCTTTAATTAGATTTGAACGTGAAATGGTAATTGAATTTACCGATAACACCGTGGTGTTAGATATGAAGTATAACCAGTTTTACTTCATGGGATGAATAAGTTGGGATTGGTAAATTAAAACAAATGATTACTTCGGTAAGGTTCGCTAATCCCGACTAGTTTGAATTGATATTCAAAAATAGATTAAAGAATAAATTCAAGAAATTTATCTTGGATAAAATTAATGGGAACTTTTCCCTATGAATGTGAAATTTAGAAACTAACTGTCGGTTAGCTAAGCAGAATGGTTTTCTGGATATTGATCTGATGTTGGTTTCGGCCTTCGGGGTTAATATTTGGGGAATTATTCTCTTGATTAATTTACGGTTAGTGACTGATGAATTGGAATGAGGCGTATGTTGTGTTTGTGTAACACTTATTTAAAATATACGCGAGTTATTTGGAAAGACCGGGTTTATCCCATTGTGAATAACTGATACGACGATAAGTCGAAGATGAAGACGATGGTCGAAGACCGGAGGTCTTCACGTCGTTTGGGTGATTACTGATGATCTTGATTGGGCTGTACACCCAAGAAGATGGAAGCAGTTGGTGATCGTCCAGACGTACTTGGAGATCGATGGATATGCGGGGTACTAGGTGCCTCCGGTTTCGTTCAGACCCAGAACGGACTTGTAAATGGACTGTGTGTCTGACATTGGATTTTAGTCCGTGTGATTGATCTCTATTAAATATATATCTGTTTGGCGGCGGAGAATTTATTCTCTTGCTTAACGCCCTTCTCTGAGACGTACGAGCTCAGGGGTTATATATTGATGGATATCAATCGCATGGAGTGAATTGCCTGTGTGGCATGCTAAGATGCAAATGATCAAGGCTTCTGTTGAAAAGCAAAGTCTTGTGGTTGATGATCGAAGCACGGCCTTTGTGGCGTAGCTTTGTGTAACGTTTACTTCGCGAGTTTCACATCCGGTATGAACCAAAAACGGGAGACGGACATCAGGGAGGACATGCGTTTCTTTCTAGTTAGGAGTGGCGTCAGTGCTTGAACTGGCTGACGAGTTTGACTCATGTGGATGTTGCTTATTATTACTTGCTGAAAAGCGAGGCGCCTCGTGATATCGGTTTCGGCCGATGCTTCTGGTCGGCTGACGGGCCAGGCTTACGCCCCAAAGGGCGGAGGAACGTAGTGTTCAGGCATAATAATCCACATCGGTGGACCGACCCTGACGATCCAAGGCTTGCCTGCGCGCTTGCCTGAGACATGGGCTAGATTGTCTCGAATCGGTTGAGGATCTTGCCCCTAGCCTCGGTTCATACCATAAATGATAACCCAACTTCCAATACGACGTCTTGCGGTTTTGATTGTAAACTTATATATGGCGACATAGTGTTATGGGGCATTCATGCCGCCTATGATTGATACTTATGATTTGAAGTTGTTTTATATACTATGCACTTATAATAGTATCAAATGATTTGTTTTCAACGTATCAAGCATTCTTGGCTATTATAAGGTAAAAACCCTATCCTCCGGCTTGCGATTGCATTGTGTGATGGGACCTGGGTCTTATAATAGCTTCATTTTTCTTTATTTAGCATTGCGCTGTTGTTTTATGCACTGGTATTCTTGGGAGGAAATCCGTTCCGTGTTATACGGCGTGGTCCCTTGATTTACCTTACTTTGAAAATAAAGATAATAACTGTTTTAGTTCTCACACCAGTCCCATGACTGACCTGGAGTTTATTGTTTTAACCTAAACTCTGGGTTCCCCTATTTTCCACACGGGCAGCTAGTAGTTTTGGTTTTGCAGATTTATATTCACAGGATCCTGGTTTACAGCTGGAATGATATCCGGAAAGCTTTGTATCCGTATATCTCTTCTAGTTGTGTATTGTATTATTTTCCGCTGCTATGTATTTAAATGTAATTTAAATCTCTGATATTTCTGTGTAATATTTATTGTTCTTTTATACTCTGTATTCTTGTAATCTGATGCATTGTTGTAATATACAATGAAATGTTCTTTTATATGCGTTCTGTTGTGGCTTGTTCTCGAACTATCCGACACTTTCCTTTACGGGGAAGTTACGGGTTTTCACAGTTGGTATCAGAGCTTTGGTTTACAAAGCTCAGAGAACAAGACACATTAGAACCATACGAAAGAATTCATCAGATATTGGATTAGTAACATCCAATTAGAATGACTCGTTAGAGATAGGATCAGTAGTATCCTAGAACGAGTGTGAAGAGTATATTTTTCAAATGAAAATAATTTTGTTTTGAAATTTAAATCGTTTTACACGTATTTGAATATTTATTTTGAATATGGACAATCCGGTATATAAAAATTTTGCATATACGCGTCATGAACGTATATTCGAAGTTTTAATATACCGGGTAGATATAGAACCGCACTCTAGTAGCCCGACAATGTTCTGATGGTGGTTCGAAACATCATCAGCATTTATTTTCGAGTGACGAAGGTGTGATTTCTATATATTTCCATTAGACTGGTGTGAGAACCAAAACTTATATAGCTAGAACACATTGTTGTGAATTGGCATCAAAAACAAGATTTTTTGTATATGTATCAAATTATGAATTGAAACTCTAATCCACTAATTGATTGATGTTTGTGTTGTTTGTTTATTTGTTTGATAATTTTGAACCATTATGCCTAATTGTATCAAATATTGAACTATATAGAAAATTGGTCGCATTTGCTGCATACATGTATATCTTTTGAACAGGTCATAGCAAGGAGGCTAGAGCAGAGAATACAATTTGTTTGCCCGACAAATAGGTACATGTTTACTACATAATTTACTGTTTTGTTTGGGTGATGATGATTTTATGAGCCTATTGGCTAGCCGCTTGGCTTTTTCTTTTTCTTTTTGAGATTAGAAGGACCGGGGAAGCTATTTGAAATTCTCCGATGCTCCCGGTGCAGGGGAGGTTATGGCGAAATTTTTCGAAAATTTAGGGTGTTAGCCAAATTTTTGAAAATTTGAAAATTCTCAGAAACTGAAAAGTTGGAGAATGGAAGCCAGATCAAACGTAGAGTTGATTAATCAAACCACTTTCGACTTTGTTCCTTTTCGAGGACGAAAAGCTTTAAGTGGGGGAGATTGTAACAACCCGGAAAATCCGAGCCAGTTTAAAATTTTTGTTTTGGCAATTTTAGCGAATCCTGAATATTTAAAATGAATTATTTTAAATAGAATCGACGATAAATTTATTTTGAATATAATTCGAACGTATATATTATATACGTCGTCGTTAGAATATAAATAATTATAAATAATTATTAACAGAATTGAAAATGGCGCGGTAGTTCGATAATTCGATTTCAAACTTCAATTGAACGTACCGGGTGCAAAACAATCCGGGATTTAGTGAAACCAAAAACATTAGGATCTATTTAATAACATCTTTCCAACGAATCCGAAAAATCGAAATTTCATAGCGAGAATCGAAAGATATGTCCAGTTGAAAATTCTGAATAGTCGCTATGGAATTCAGGCCCTTAAAAATGGACATTTTGCAAATGACCTCGGATTTCGATGAAACCACATTTGTTGGATCCGCAGTGTCAAATTATTGCTAGGTTTCAAATTTCGTAATTTTCTGAATCAATATGTGAGTGTGGCAAAGGAAAACGCGTTTGACCAGTTTCAGTTGATTTTAATCGACTGGAAAATGGCCATTTTTCCAACGGTCTCAGAATTCGACGAAATTAGTTTTGTTAGAACCGTATCGTCAATACGAAGCTAGAAAATATTTTTCTGGAATTTTTAGAGACTGTACGTGATCCCGGTAAATTGAAATGTACGTTTAAAATTCAATATAATGATTTAAATGTGAATTTAAATGAAAACCGATCGAAACGATGGAATTGGCTTACGAAACATATCCCATTGTGTTCGGAATGGGGGTATTACGCTAGGAACGACAGGCGGTGGGTTCGATTTCGAGTTCGTATGGATAAACATGTAACTTCGGATTTAAAAGAATTTAATAATATAAAATATTTTCTGTATAAGGCCAAAATTAAAACCTAAAATTCTTTCTCTCGTTAAGCCGCCAGGTACCAACGAATGGCTGAAACCCTCAAATTCTTGCTTCGATTTTCCCCCTAATCGTGGCAAATTAAAAGCTGATTACAAAACAAAAATCGAAATACTCTGTTAGATCTTCAAAACCGTGCGGGTCTGATCAAAAACCATTTCGAAAATCATGTGAATCGGAGGCTCAAAACCGCTGGGGTTGAGAGCGTCTTCCACCACCAGAGGAGGATCGAATCGGACTGGGAGGTGGCGGTAGGCGCGGTTCGTCAAGGCAGAGGTCGTGGTGCATTCCGATGGTGGTCTCGATCAACGGTGCGACGGCAATGACGAGCCCTAGAGCTGGAGCTTTCCGCGATGACGGTTCTGAAAGGGGAGGACGATTTACAGAGGGTAATTAACGTAATGCTTTGTTTAAACGTGGTTATACATTAATTAGTTAATTGAATTGATTATGTATAATAACATTGTTTTAGAAATGATTATAAAAGAAAAAATATACATTGTTCTTGAGAATAAATTATTCATTGTTTTTGAAAATAAACTTTTACATTTTTTTTAGAAATAAAAATATATGATTTTTATATATATGTAGCTAAATTAAAATATGGTTTTTATTATAAATATTATTGTAATAAAAAGGTAACTTTTATATAAAATACCATAGGATAAAATACGATTTTTAAATATAAATTAGCATTGTAAAATTATTACTTTTATACGAAATAGTTTTAGCTTAAAAACATGACTTTTATATAAAGAATGTAGATTTAAAAATGTGATTTTCAAAATGAATAGAATTATATAAACATGGTTTTAGAAATGAGACTAAAGTAAATAAGATCATATTTTTAAAGTAAACAAGATTTGATCTTCAAAGTGAACGGGATTTGATTTCTAAAATAAAAAGATATGACTTTTAGAAATGAAAAGAATATATTTTTATATATAAAAGATTATGAAATTAGTTTTTAAAATAGGATCTTTGTTTATATATGTTGTTTTGAAAATGAAAATAATACGATTTGTATGTATTTAGATTTGAAATAAAAATACGACCTATACGTATAAAGATTTAGAATAATAATATGATTTTTATTTTATTAGAATGAAGTGATAGGAATATAATTTTTATATATGTAGTGGCTAAGGGCGAAGGTGTAACGACCCAGGGATTTCGGCCTCGAAAATCGACATAAATACCTTTACTGTATCTCATGCCGATCCTCCAAGCACCGGAAACACTGGAACGTTTTAGAAAGAAATTAGAGGGTGAGATAAGAAAGAAAGAAATATAAGAATAGAAGAAGAAGAAGAACCATCACAAAGTCTCACATCGCAGCGGAACAAAATATAATACAGAAATAATCTTTATTGAGAGCTTTTGAAAATACTTACAATATCAGAGTACAACACACATCTGGACAGTTTTGATAATCTGTCCTCATATATATAATTACACAGCGGAATATCATTCATTCTGAACATCTTCAGCTCGTCTCTGGACTTCTTAGTACCTGATAACCTGAACCTGTACACCTCGGTCTAACCCGAGCATTTACAAAACACCGGGTCAGTCTGGTGGACCAGAGTGAGAAAAACTCGCACAGCATTTAAGTATCACACAACTTGATTTTAAAGTTAAAATCCTTTCGAAAGGAAAAAGGTAATCGTAAGACCAAATCCACACATAAACATGGACGGTTTTTACCTTACGATAACCCAAAACAGTTTTCGAAATCAATATCTTGATCTGATATTATGATAATGTCTAGATACAAATAATTAACAAATCTAGAGGAACGCTTGCATCTCACGCTCCCCGTATATAGTATACAACCGAAAACCGCGGGCGCTTATTGGATATTGGATTCCGACCTTGACAAGGTATGGGACCACCTTCCGCACGTGTATCTCTAGAGGCGAATACACAGGGTTCAACAAGAACGTCTTGCAACCTGGCCCTCACATGACCGACCACTCATTTCGCTTGAGTGTATCGAATGTATATCACCAACGGTTGGACTCAAACCACCGTTCCCGAATGGGCAGAATCGATAAATTAAGAAACAAAAGGAATTTCTCTAGATAGGTGATTATACACCCTAATGGGAGCGACCCACATAGCCATGCTGCCTGCCCGATTTTTGTCATCTCCTGGTTGATGAGGCTTGAGGTCAGAATTTACCTTTGAACATCTGGTCGTCATTAACTTTGAATGCCACATCGTCAGATCCGTCAAGTCACTAATTGACGTCCACAAATATGCTCTGGGTATTAAAGAAGTGCCCCTCTTTGCCACCACTCGGTATTTTTGTAAAAATCAACGTACATGGTTTCAGGAAATACTCTATCAGACATCCGTCCATACAAGTCATCCAGGAACAGGATGAACCGAAGGTACTCTCCTACTGCGTCCAATATAGGAATCACCCCATGGATCAGTAGCGACAGTCCTTGCAATCCACAGATTCAACCACGACAAAACCCCAGTATATCTCCGGGTCGAATCAGAGATTGTAAGCGGTTCTTTCGCTTTATGAAGATCTATGGTCTTCACATGCTCCATCTCGATCGTCGCTTGATCTCTTTTATATATATCGTATTTGTTGGTTGGAATGGTTTTCGAATAGTCACTCGATCCCGGTCTTTCCATACCAACAATCGTAAAGGTCAGACTTGATAGTCGGTTATTTAACTATCAAGTAAACATCCATAAAAAAATACAAATAGATCCACTGGTCTAGTACTCAACATCACTTGGCCTTTAAAATTAATCGCCCAATTTTCTTTTAATTCCGTTACTAGGGAAATATCATCTCATCTCATTCCCGTCACTTTGGAAATCTTATCACACATACTCGACATTATCAACTAGTATCATCCTTGGATAGTTCCGCAGCCGTTCAAGTTGGGGTATCCTAATTACCTCTCAGACCTTGATCAACAATGTTCCTAACTTCAGATGAATACGAGTTGTAATTCAAAACCCTAGATTATTATTTCCAATCTTATTTCCAATTCTCGTCTTACCAAGCTCACTTTTAAATCTCTTCCTTGGTAAATCTCTTTCCAATTCTCCTAATTCCCTTATTAAGTATTTCAAATTCAAAAACGGTGTTTAGACCCATATTCCATTTATAAACCTTGTTTACAAATTTAATATAACTCTTCCACATCCCTTAACTCAAGTGTTAAGTAAAACTCTTCATTTAGATATAAATTCATTTAAACCTCTTATTTGCTCCATTATAAATCTTGAGTTCAAATACTAAAACTCATCATTAACCTCTTCCGAACACTCGACCATTTCTTTTCAAATTTGATGACTTAAAGGGATTATATTGGGGATTACTGTATTCACTCATTTATTTCAACAGTCATCTTTCAAATCAATCATCTCCTTTATTTAATAAAATAGATAATAAATTTCCTTTTTAAAATCTTACCAGGATTAATAAATTTTCAAGGTATTTTACTGACTTAAAATCTAAATTAGTTCAAATGGTCGACACCCAAAACGCGGTTATTCTTTTAACCAGTTTTATTTAATTCCACTTTAAATTAATTAAAATGTAATTAATTTAAATAACTTGCTTTAATCACCCACGGTTGACCAAATACTTAACTGCTAGGTTATTTTCTACTTTTATAATTCTTATCGACATAAGAAATTTATTTTTATAAAACCATTTCATAATTTCTATATAAACTTTAAATAAATAATTAAATCTTTATTTCCTTTTTTAAATACCCTTCCAATGTAATAACTTTCAAAAGTCTATTTTCGTTATTTATAACCCAAATATCATCAATTCACTGTCGATAAAACCCACATTTCATAAATCGATTGATTTATAAACCAAGTGATGCCAACTACTCGACCCATACCATCCATCATAACAAATGTTGAAATAAGGTTCAATAATCAATGGCAATCAGCTATTCCTTTTTACTTGACTGATAATGTTTACAACAATCGTCAATCAACTAACAGCCAATTCAAACAATTCAAATAATCATACATGTTTATTTTATAAGCGTGACCAACCCAGAGAAATTTCTTTACCCGGGTCAAATCAGAATAACTGGTGTTTTACTGGAATTAAACGATCGTTTAATTCCAGAAATTTTATCAACAATAATTATATATCACTAGCAAACAGTCATTCATTAACAACCAGAACACGCAAAACAAAAACCCAATTTATATAAAATATAAATGGGAAGAGCTGAGTGAGTTTAACTCACCTTGATTTGAATCCGTGGATAAATATCTGGTTTTTTTTAGTCGAATTAAATAGTTGTTTAACTTGACTAGAATTTCCAGTTGCTCCTGATCCTGACTAGCTCTGCTCCATCTCGATGTGCTTGTTTTTACGGTCCCAACGCAACCGACCGTGCGTAAATCTGATAACGTACGTGTACAGTATGAATTTCTATAGTAATTTAAGTTTTAAACTATATATTTGAACTTAAATTAAAGTGGGCTCTCATCTTACCCAGCCGGCCCATACGAACCCGACCCGTCTACCCCATAAAACCCTATCCGACCGTAACCCTCTTTCATTTCATCAGCCGCCTTCAAATTTCTCAAATCAAAAGGAGAAAAAACCCTAAGCCCCCTTGTTGATTTCAACTACACCGGAGTTCTACGTCGCAACCATCATTACGCCGCCACCTTTCTTCGATCTTCCCCTTGTCCTCCTTTTCAATCGATCCGCTGCAGATCCAAAACGAGGCGTTGGACTTCGAACGGCTTCAGAAAGCTAAGTTTTATTCCTTTTTTACTTGATTTTAAATTGCAGTAATACTTTGTATGATTTTTTTCTGGTTTTCGAATGGGATTATTTACTGGGTTGGTTTTGTTCGGTTCTGGGATGTCTGAATCCCCTATGCGCAACTCGTATTTATAGTATGTTTGAGTATGGATAATAACCATGTCCATCAATGGTACATCGTAGGTAGTTCAGCTACATACTTAGGCCATTTGCTTTTTATTTCCCCTGTTCCTGATCATGTACTGGTGGTGAGTGACGATTGAGTGATGGTTCAGCCGAGATTTTGATGGGTTTGGTGTTGTCTTTGGTCTGTTCGAAAAGAACAGTGGCCTTGTGGTTGTATAGGTTAGGTTAGATCTATGACTTGTTAAATCGATCTACAGATTCGAACTTGTACTGTCGATTTCAGTTGGGTTTTTCTATGTATGTAAATAGAAATTTCAAAATAGATTTTTACTATTTTTTTATTTTGCTGTTCTGATTTGCCTTGTTACAGATTGATGTATATGAATATATATACACATATTCTTCTGTTCATTGAATCGTTTAATCGGCCAAAGATGTACATATATTCTGTCTAACTATGCATTGTACATCTCTAGCTGGTTATAGCTGTTCTTAAGATTTTGTGTTCTTTTCTCTTCACCGTTCATTGATGTAAAATTCTGATGGTGAAAATATATGCATATATTTAGCTGTGCAGCTATTTTTCTTAGCTGTTCATGACATGTTCTTAGCTGTTCCTTTAGCTATAAGGCTATGCATTTTATTTATTACAGATGCTCATTTTACTTTGATATTTTCTGATGTACATGGATCAATTCAAAACACAATCTTTTTCTTTTGGTTTTTCATTTGTACAACCATAAAATGTAGGTTCGAGTTTTGTATTTAATATGTTGTGGTTGTCAATTGTCCAGCTTTCCATGTTCATTTTTCTACATTTCTTTAACATTTCTTATACTTGGTTTTACAATGCTCCTACCAAGCCTGACATATAGACGTTTTGTAATGATGGTCCAATGTTTACATCTGTGCCAAATTAGACTCAAAAATAGATAAAATGTCACATTGGATTTGTTTGTTTAATTGTGTTGAAGTTTATATTGCAATTTTGGTAATTACCCCTGTAGCAATACACACTCATTTCTATATTTGCTCACTTGATGTTCCCTTTTACAGTCTGCTCTTACTTGTTATTTGATTATGAATATATATATTGTTTTGTTCAATTATTATATTTCCTATATACTAATAGGTTTACTGTTTCTTGCAGCTCAGGATCAAGGCGTACATTTCGTTTCACTGTCCTCCTGAAAAGAAACAAGGCGTGTAGAAATATATGAATTGCTATGTCAATTTCTGTTTTGTAATGTACCGTCAATATTGTGTACTGTTTTCTTTGTATTCCTTTGTACTTATGTATGTACAATCTTCTCATGAATATATGTGTTATTTTGGGCTTTAACATTTCAAGTTCAATGTTGTGTATATTTCAGATTTTAAATATTTTCATTTGTTGAACCGGTGAGATGGAAATACATATATATGCTCAGTTTCATATGTATATACGTTTCCCACTTTTATATGTGCATTCATATATTTATTTTTAGTTTTTATGTTCTTTGTACTTTCAGTTTCAAGCTTATTCTTGTTGATGTTTATGGGATGACTACGATGTATTCATGTTTTAAATTTGTTTCAAGTTGTTTATGGCGCGACCCTTTTTATGGCGAGACTCCTTTAAGGTTGGTTTATTGTCCTAACCTCATATAACCTTAATTAAAGTAAATTAAATTTCATATGACGATAATAAATTATTACCATCGTATTAAAGCAAACAACTTAAATTCTAAAGAGTATAAAGATTCAAAATTCAACAATCAACGTTCTGGGTTTTAAAGTGATATCCTATTTACATAAAACCCTTTCATAACCATATATAAATTATACGTCTATATATTATTTAATAAACAAATTATATATATAGTAAATTCATCTAAAATTCTAAATCGATATTTTAAATAATAAAATATTAAATGTTTAACAACCAAAAATACGGGTCGTTACATTCCTTCCCCCTTAAAATAATTTCGTCCTCGAAATTGCTAAGTAAGAGGTATGTTCCAATTCCAATTATTCTCAAAATAATTATCATGGAATCGTCATCACAATTATATGTTATATTAACTTATGAAGGACTCGCTAGCATCTCCGTTGCACTGCTCGATCAGACCCACTGCAAACGCCATTCTGGCCCCACTTTGATCAAGAAACTAAGAACCCAAACGAGTACCCTTTCAGGGTTATAAAACAAATCGCCAGTCCACTTTTCCAACAACCAATCGACAATGCACAATCTATCTAACCAAATCAAACAACTTTTATTTCCAAATTCCAATTCCAATATTCTACTCTTAACCACGTTTAAGTTTCAAAATCATATTCAATTAACTATTTTCTTCTCTAATTTATACACTGCCATATCAAATTCAAATTTTGATTTCAATTTCAACATTATACATTTCTTCCTTTTTAATTTCATATATAAAAATTAGTTTTATATCAGACCATTTTGAATTCATAGTCTAATTCGACTTGGATTCAATCAAATCAACCAACTAAAAATCAATCATAAAATTGTTCCTTTTCTATACAAAATTATAATGTGGCCAAAATTATTTTATTTGACCATTTTTATAAAACATTATTGTGTCAGTTGCGAATTCAAAAATCGAACTGGTCAAATAACACAATATAAAACATTTTTATATAGAATTTACAAATACGCTCTCATATATATACACTCAAACTCAATCTAGGGTGTTACTAACCCCATCTCTATTGAGTTACGCCACAGAGCCAAAGTTACTACTCAATCAATAGCTCTGATACCACTGTAACGAACCGGGAATTTTCGGTAGGCTTTTCAACCATCCCTCCAACCCCCAAGTTAGAGGGCTAACCTCCCCCCGTGGCTTACAATGGTACCCCACCAACTCATTTTACGGCCAGCCTTTCGACTTCACAGCCAACCCACATTGTCGGGAGATGTAGGGGTAAGAGTCTCCCGTTCGCCACCAAACGCGAAGCGAGAACCCCCTATCATCCGTACCAATTAAGCAACCAGCTCTGATACCACTGTAACGACCCAGGGATTTCGGCCTCGAAAATCGACATAAATACCTTTACTGTATCTCATGCCGATCCTCCAAGCACCGAAAACACTGGAACGTTTTAGAAAGAAATTAGAGGGTGAGATAAGAAAGAAAGAAATATAAGAATAGAAGAAGAAGAAGAACCATCACAAAGTCTCACATCGCAGCGGAACAAAATATAATACAGAAATAATCTATATTGAGAGCTTTTGAAAATACTTACAATATCAGAGTACAACACACATCTGGACAGTTTTGATAATTTGTCCTCATATATATAATTACACAGCGGAATATCATTCATTCTGAACATCTTCAGCTCGTCTCTGGACTTCTTAGTACCTGATAACCTGAACCTGTACACCTCGGTCTAACCCGAGCATTTACAAAACACCGGGTCAGTCTGGTGGACCAGAGTGAGAAAAACTCGCACAGCATTTAAGTATCACACAACTTGATTTTAAAGTTAAAATCCTTTCGAAAGGAAAAAGGTAATCGTAAGACCAAATCCACACATAAACACGGACGGTTTTTACCTTACGATAACCCAAAACAGTTTTCGAAATCAATATCTTGATCTGATATTATGATAATGTCTAGATACAAATAATTAACAAATCTAGAGGAACGCTTGCATCTCACGCTCCCCGTATATAGTATACAACCGAAAACCGCGGGCACTTATTGGATATTGGATTCCGATCTTGACAAGGTATGGGACCACCTTCCGCACGTGTATCTCTAGAGGCGAATACATAGGGTTCAACAAGAACGTCTTGCAACCTGGCCCTCACATGACCGACCACTCATTTCGCTTGAGTGTATCGAATGTATATCACCCACGGTTGGACTCAAACCACCGTTCCCGAATGGCCAGAATCGATAGATTAAGAAACAAAAGGAATTTCTCTAGATAGGTGATTATACACCCTAATGGGAGCGACCCACATAGCCATGCTGCCTGCCCGATTTTTGTCATCTCCTGGTTGATGAGGCTTGAGGTCAGAATTTACCTTTGAACATCTGGTCGTCATTAACTTTGAATGCCACATCGTCAGATCCGTCAAGTCACTAATTGACGTCCACAAATATGCTCTGGGTATTAAAGAAGTGCCCCTCTTTGCCACCACTCGGTATTTTTGTAAAAATCAACGTACATGGTTTCAGGAAATACTCTGTCAGACATCCGTCCATACAAGTCATCCAGGAACAGGATGAACCGAAGGTACTCTCCTACTGCATCCAATATAGGAATCACCCCATGGACCAGTAGCGACAGTCCTTGCAATCCACAGATTCAACCACGACAAAACCCCAGTATATCTCCGGGTCGAATCAGAGATTGTAAGCGGTTCTTTCGCTTTATGAAGATCTATGGTCTTCACATGCTCCATCTCGATCGTCGCTTGATCTCTTCTATATATATCGTATTTGTTGGTTGGAATGGTTTTCGAATAGTCATTCGATCCCGGTCTTTCCATACCAACAATCGTAAAAGTCAGACTTGATAGTCGGTTATCTAACTATCAAGTAAACATCCATAAAAAAATACAAATAGATCCACTGGTCTAGTACTCAACATCACTTGGCCTTTAAAATTAATCGCCCAATTTTCTTTTAATTCCGTTACTAGGGAAATATCATCTCATCTCATTCCCGTCACTTTGGAAATCTTATCACACATACTCGACATTACCAACTAGTATCATCCTTGGATAGTTCCGCAGCCGTTCAAGTTGGGGTATCCTAATTACCTCTCAGACCTTGATCAACAACGTTCCTAACTTCAGATGAATACGAGTTGTAATTCAAAACCCTATATTATTATTTCCAATCTTATTTCCAATTCTCGTCTTACCAAGCTCACTTTTAAATCTCTTCCTTGGTAAATCTCTTTCCAATTCTCCTAATTCCCTTATTAAGTATTTCAAATTCAAAAACGGTGTTTAGACCCATATTCCATTTATAAACCTTGTTTACAAATTTAATATAACTCTTCCACATCCCTTAACTCAAGTGTTAAGTAAAACTCTTCATTTAGATATAAATTCGTTTAAACCTCTTATTTGCTCCATTATAAATCTTGAGTTCAAATACTAAAACTCATCATTAACCTCTTCCGAACACTCGACCATTTCTTTTCAAATTTGATGACTTAAAGGGATTATATTGGGGATTACTGTATTCACTCATTTATTTCAACAGTCATCTTTCAAATCAATCATCTCCTTTATTTAATAAAATAGATAATAAATTTCCTTTTTAAAATCTTACCAGGATTAATAAATTTTCAAGGTATTTTACTGACTTAAAATCAAACTTAGTTCAAATGGTCGACACCCAAAACGCGGTTATTCTTTTAACCAGTTTTATTTAATTCCACTTTAAATTAATTAAAATGTAATTAATTTAAATAAATTCCTTTAATCACCCACGGTTGACCAAATACTTAACTGCTAGGTTATTTTCTGCTTTTATAATTCTTATCGACATAAGAAATTTATTTTTATAAAACCATTTCATAATTTCTATATAAACTTTAAATAAATAATTAAATCTTTATTTCCCTTTTTAAATACCCTTCCAATGTAATAACTTTCAAAAGTCTATTTTCGTTATTTATAACCCAAATATCATCAATTCACTGTCGATAAAACCCACATTTCATAAATCGATTGATTTATAAACCAAGTGATGCCAACTACTCGACCCATACCATCCATCATAACAAATGTTGAAATGAGGTTCAATAATCAATGGCAATCAACTATTCCTTTTTACTTGACTGATAATGTTTACAACAATCGTCAATCAACTAATAGCCAATTCAAACTATTCAAATAATCATACACGTTTATTTTATAAGCGTGACCAACCCAGAGAAATTTCTTTACCTGGGTCAAATCAGAATAACTGGTGTTTTACTGGAATTAAACGATTGTTTAATTCCAGAAATTTTATCAACAATAATTATATATCACTAGCAAACAGTCATTCATTAACAACCAGAACACGCAAAACAAAAACCCAATTTATATAAAATATAAATGGGAAGAGCTGAGTGAGTTTAACTCACCTTGATTTGAATCCGTGGATAAATATCTGGTTTTTTTAGTCGAATTAAATAGCTGTTTAACTTGACTAGAATTTCCAGTTGCTCCTGATCCTGACTAGCTCTGCTCCATCTCGATGTGCTTGTTTTTACGGTCCCAACGCAACCGACCGTGCGTAAATCTGATAACGTACGTGTACAGTATGAATTTCTATAGTAATTTAAGTTTTAAACTATATATTTGAACTTAAATTAAAGTGGGCTCTCACCTTACCCAGCCGGCCCATACGAACCCGACCCGTCTACCCCATAAAACCCTATCCGACCGTAACCCTCTTTCATTTCATCAGCCGCCTTCAAATTTCTCAAATCAAAAGGAGAAAAAACCCTAAGCCCCCTTGTTGATTTCAACTACACCGGAATTCTACGTCGCAACCATCATTACGCCGCCACCTTTCTTCGATCTTCCCCTTGTCCTCCTTTTCAATCGATCCGCTGCAGATCCAAAACGAGGCGTTGGACTTCGAACGGCTTCAGAAAGCTAAGTTTTATTCCTTTTTTACTTGATTTTAAATTGCAGTAATACTTTGTATGATTTTTTCTGGTTTTCGAATGGGATTATTTACTGGGTTGGTTTTGTTCGGTTCTGGGATGTCTGAAACCCCTATGCGCAACTCGTATTTATAGTATGTTTGAGTATGGATAATAACCATGTCCATCAATGGTACATCGTAGGTAGTTCAGCTACATACTTAGGCCATTTGCTTTTTATTTCCCCTGTTCCTGATCATGTACTGGTGGTGAGTGACGATTGAGTGATGGTTCAGCCGAGATTTTGATGGGTTTGGTGTTGTCTTTGGTCTGTTCGAAAAGAACAGTGGCCTTGTGGTTGTATAGGTTAGGTTAGATCTATGACTTGTTAAATCGATCTACAGATTCGAACTTGTACTGTCGATTTCAGTTGGGTTTTTCTATGTATGTAAATAGAAATTTCAAAATAGATTTTTACTATTTTTTTATTTTGCTGTTCTGATTTGCCTTGTTACAGATTGATGTATATGAATATATATACACATATTCTTCTGTTCATTGAATCGTTTAATCGGCCAAAGATGTACATATATTCTGTCTAACTATGCATTGTACATCTCTAGCTGGTTATAGCTGTTCTTAAGATTTTGTGTTCTTTTCTCTTCACTGTTCATTGATGTAAAATTCTGATGGTGAAAATATATGCATATATTTAGCTGTGCAGCTATTTTTCTTAGCTGTTCATGACATGTTCTTAGCTGTTCCTTTAGCTATAAGGCTATGCATTTTATTTATTACAGATGCTCATTTTACTTTGATATTTTCTGATGTACATGGATCAATTCAAAACACAATCTTTTTCTTTTGGTTTTTCATTTGTACAACCATAAAAATTTAGGTTCGAGTTTTGTATTTAATATGTTGTGGTTGTCAATTGTCCAGCTTTCCATGTTCATTTTTCTACATTTCTTTAACATTTCTTATACTTGGTTTTACAATGCTCCTACCAAGCCTGACATATAGACGTTTTGTAATGATGGTCCAATGTTAACATCTTTGCCAAATTAGACTCAAAAATAGATAAAATGTCACATTGGATTTGTTTGTTTAATTGTGTTGAAGTTTATATTGCAATTTCGGTAATTACCCCTGTAGCAATACACACTCATTTCTATATTTGCTCACTTGATGTTCCCTTTTACAGTCTGCTCTTACTTGTTATTTGATTATGAATATATATATTGTTTTGTTCAATTATTATATTTCCTATATACTAATAGGTTTACTGTTTCTTGCAGCTCAGGATCAAGGCGTACATTTCGTTTCACTGTCCTCCTGAAAAGAAACAAGGCATGTAGAAATATATGAATTGCTATGTCAATTTCTGTTTTGTAATGTACCGTCAATATTGTGTACTGTTTTCTTTGTATTCCTCTGTACTTATGTATGTACAATCTTCTCATGAATATATGTGTAATTTTGGGCTTTAACATTTCAAGTTCAATGTTGTGTATATTTCAGATTTTAAATATTTTCATTTGTTGAACCGGTGAGATGGAAATACATATATATGCTCAGTTTCATATGTATATACGTTTCCCACTTTTATATGTGCATTCATATATTTATTTTTAGTTTTTATGTTCTTTGTACTTTCAGTTTCAAGCTTATTCTTGTTGATGTTTATGGGATGACTACGATGTATTCATGTTTTAAATTTGTTTCAAGTTGTTTATGGCGCGACCCTTTTTATGGCGAGACTCCTTTAAGGTTGGTTTATTGTCCTAACCTCATATAACCTTAATTAAAGTAAATTAAATTTCATATGACGATAATAAATTATTACCATCGTATTAAAGCAAACAACTTAAATTCTAAAGAGTATAAAGATTCAAAATTCAACAATCAACGTTCTGGGTTTTAAAGTGATATCCTATTTACATAAAAACCCTTTCATAACCATATATAAATTATACGTCTATATATTATTTAATAAACAAATTATATATATAGTAAATTCATCTAAAATTCTAAATCGATATTTTAAATAATAAAATATTAAATGTTTAACAACCAAAAATACGGGTCGTTACAGAAGGCAACAAAAAGGCGAGAACAGTGAAGATTTCCTGCATTAGAAGTGCCGTGGAGTTAGGATAGCTATCGGTGAGAATTTCTCACTCTTCAATTTCTTTTCTAGTTTTATATATATACTAGGATGCAGACGGTGCTTAGCAGCACCCGACACCCGTCATCCACAGACCATGGATGGCTTGTTTGTTTAATTGTTTGGTTGTGTAGTTGGTTAGATTATTTAGTTTGAATTGAATTGTTTGGTGAAATGAAATTGATTGGATTGATGTGTGAATGGCGTGGGCCTTCACTGGACCGGGGATAAGGCTAGGCCTCGTCCCGTTTCTAGTATCGTGCCGTTATGCCGTCGAAATTTTCTAAAATAAGTTAGATAAATAAAAATATCATTTTATTTAAAGATTGAACTGAATAGAAATTCGTATGTTGGAATAAAATGTTTTATCGTTAAAAATATAATTTTTAACGTGAATGTGAATAAATAAATATTCATTTACAAACCAGACGGTTTGTTTATGTACACCTATTTGAAGGACATTGAGTGGGTCGATAAATTTTACACATCGCCCAACTGCACAAATAAAATCTGTGTTTGATTGTTTGAAACCCCACACGGGTGTTGGGATGAAATTTGAAGTACACTCATCCTGATTGATTAAATATGTCGATCGATTGATTGACAGGCTGCTATAAGCGTTAGATATCTATATTTGATGCTTATACAGTGTAGTGCACTTTGGTTGATGGTTGATTATTTTTCAATGCTATTATATGTGTGTAATGTATGAAAATCCATATAATTAACATTATATGGTGATTGATTGGGCCTCATTCCAATTTAGAAAATAAAGAATAATATAAAATAAAGGTTCATGTGTTGACAGTACTCATCCATTGAGATTGGTCATGTGTTGAACGAAATATTTTAATAATAAAATTTACATCTTTATAATATAAAATAAAGGTTCATGTTTTGACAGTTTTCATCCATTGAGATTGGTCATGTGTTGAACGAAATATTTTAGTAATAAAATTTACATCTTTATCAATATAAAATAAAGGTTCATGTGTTGACAGTACTCATCCCTTGAGATTGGTCATGTGTTGAACGAAATATTTTAGTAATAAAATTTACATCTTTATCAATATAAAATAAAGGTTCATGTGTTGACAGTACTCATCCATTGAGTTTGGTCATGTGTTGAACGAAATATTTTGATAATAACAACTATTTTGAAAAAGAAATATTTGAAATAGAATATTTGAAAATAGAAATTTATGAAGGCGTGTTGATTAGATTGACGCCATTTTGACGTGAACGATATTTATATCGATTTTATTCATTTTGAAATGAATTGAATTGAAAACGATTTCGAAATGAATTGAATTGAAAATGATTTCGAAATGAATTGCATTGAAAACGATTTCGAAATGAATTGAATTGAAAACGATTTCGAAATGAATTGAATTGAAAACGATTTCGAAATGAATTGAATTGAAAACGATTTCGAAATAAATTGAATTGAAAACGATTTCGAAATGAATTGAATTGAAAACGAATTCAAATTGAATTGAAAGCGAATTGAAATGAATTCAAATTGATTTGAAATTTGAATTGAATAGAAATGAATTTTAAAACGAATTTATAAAGAAGAATTCAATTTTGATTTGAATTGAAAAGGAAGTTGAAATTGCTTTTGAAACGAATTTAAAACTATTTATATAATTCGTTTTAAATAGAAATCAACGAAATATATATTATATATATTATATATATAATATAATGGCCTGAATAGAACGCGCCGCGCCGCGGCAGTTCGTGAATTTCGACCATTTATTTCAAACGGACATTACGGGAGATCCGACCGTCGGATTCTCCTAAAACCGGAACCGCTGGGTTCGTATCGAAAAGAGCTTTCTACCGAATATTAGAAATTCAAAATCTAACGGTTGGATTTGGAGTTACGTCCAAATCAAATTTGAAAAAAGGTCGCTGTAAGTGCAGTTCGATGGCCATTGATGGAAATCGACTGTACGGGCCTTGATAAAATTATTAAAAATAGTAATAATTTATGTAAAATCATAAGAAATGATTTGTGAAGATTTGGGCTGAAAAACTCCATATTTGAAAAGATAAAAATAGATTTTTATCGAAATGAACTAGTTTTGAACTCGAATTATAATTCTATTTATTTTTAAATAAATAAATTGAATTTGAAAAGGGTTTTAAAAATAACCAGAATTTCCAATTATTGCATTGGAATGGACTTGAATCGAAATTTTCTTCGGAATATTTCGATGTTGGATTTCGGGATTATACAGATGTTGTTATGGAAATTTGAAAGATATAGATATATATATCGTTATTTCCAATACGATATTTGTTAGTCGTGGAATTTGATATTGAATATAAGCCGGGATATTTCCTATTCAGAGCCTTGTATTTAATATCAAATGTGATTTGGGTTTGTCGTGAATGGTGTCTTCACTAACACCGTTCTTGAACCCAGTTGAGAAAAGATTAAATCTTTTTATTTAGATTTAATGAAGTGTACCAATTAAATAATATTTAATTGGAATTGAATTGATATTGATTTTTGGGTTTATCGTGGACAGTGTTTTAAATAACACTCGTTCTTTAACCCGATAATTAATGAATGTGATTTTGGGTTTATCGTGAACTGTGTTTTAAATGACACTGATTCTTTAACCCAGTTAAAGATTAAAACTAAGTGGAGTTTTAATGAATCTTTAATTAGATCGAAATGACCGAGAATGGAGTATCACCAATTTTGCTCCAGGCGATAGTTAAATCTTTAATTAGATTTGAACGTGAAATGGTAATTGAATTTACCGATAACACCGTTGTGTTAGATATGAAGTATAACCAGTTTTACTTCATGGGATGAATAAGTTGGGATTGGGAAATTAAAACAAATGATTACTTCGGTAAGGTTCGCTAATCCCGACTAGTTTGAATTGATATTCAAAAATAGATTAAAGAATAAATTCAAGAAATTTATCTTGGATAAAATTAATGGGAACTTTTCCCTATGAATGTGAAATTTAGAAACTAACTGTCGGTTAGCTAAGCAGAATGGTTTTCTGGATATTGATCTGATGTTGGTTTCGGCCTTCGGGGTTAATATTTGGGGAATTATTCTCTTGATTAATTTACGGTTAGTGACTGATGAATTGGAATGAGGCGTATGTTGTGTTTGTGTAACACTTATTTAAAATATACGCGAGTTATTTGGAAAGACCGGGTTTATCCCATTCTGAATAACTGATACGATGATAAGTCGAAGATGAAGACGATGGTCGAAGACCGGAGGTCTTCACGTCGTTTGGGTGATTACTGATGATCTTGATTGGGCTGTACACCCAAGAAGATGGAAGCAGTTGGTGATCGTCCAGACGTACTTGGAGATCGATGGATATGCGGGGTACTAGGTGCCTCCGGTTTCGTTCAGACCCAGAACGGACTTGTAAATGGACTGTGTGTCTGACATTGGATTTTAGTCCGTGTGATTGATCTCTATTAAATATATATCTGTTTGGCGGCGGAGAATTTATTCTCTTGCTTAACGCCCTTCTCTGAGACGTACGAGCTCAGGGGTTATATATTGATGGATATCAATCGCATGGAGTGAATTGCCTGTGTGCATGCTAAGATGCAAATGATCAAGGCTTCTGTTGAAAAGCAAAGTCTTGTGGTTGATGATCGAAGCACGGCCTTTGTGGCGTAGCTTTGTGTAACGTTTACTTCGCGAGTTTCACATCCGGTATGAACCAAAAACGGGAGACGGACATTAGGGAGGACATGCGTTTCTTTCTAGTTAGGAGTGGCGTCAGTGCTTGAATTGGATGACGAGTTTGACTCATGTGGATGTTGCTTATTATTACTTGCTGAAAAGCGAGGCGCCTCGTGATATCGGTTTCGGCCGATGCTTCTGGTCGGCTGACGGGCCAGGCTTACGCCCCAAAGGGCGGAGGAACGTAGTGTTCAGGCATAATAATCCACATCGGTGGACCGGCCCTGACGATCCAAGGCTTGCCTGCGCGCTTGCCTGAGACATGGGCTAGATTGTCTCGAATCGGTTGAGGATCTTGCCCCTAGCCTCGGTTCATACCATAAATGATAACCCAACTTCCAATACGACGTCTTGCGGTTTTGATTGTAAACTTATATATGGCGACATAGTGTTATGGGGCATTCATGCCGCCTATGATTGATACTTATGATTTGAAGTTGTTTTATATACTATGCACTTATAATAGTATCGAATGATTTGTTTTCAACGTATCAAGCATTCTTGGCTATTATAAGGTAAAAACCCTATACTCCGGCTTGCGATTGCATTGTGTGATGGGACCTGGGTCTTATAATTGCTTCATTTTTCTTTATTTAGCATTGCGCTGTTGTTTTATGCACTGGTATTCTTGGGAGGAAACCCGTTCCGTGTTATACGGCGTGGTCCCTTGATTTACCTTACTTTGAAAATAAAGATAATAACTGTTTTAGTTCTCACACCAGTCCCATGACTGACCTGGAGTTTATTGTTTTAACCTAAACTCTGGGTGCCCCTATTTTCCACACGGGCAGCTAGTAGTTTTGGTTTTGCAGATTTATATTCACAGGATCCTGGTTTACAGCTGGAATGATATCCGGAAAGCTTTGTATCAGTATATCTCTTCTAGTTGTGTATTGTATTATTTTCCGCTGCTATGTATTTAAATGTAATTTAAATCTCTGATATTTCTGTGTAATATTTATTGTTCTTTTATACTCTGTATTCTTGTAATCTGATGCATTGTTGTAATATACAATGAAATGTTCTTTTATATGCGTTCTGTTGTGGTTTTTTCTCGAACTATCCGACACTTTCCTTTACGGGGAAGTTACGGGTTTTCACAGTTGGTATCAGAGCTTTGGTTTACAAAGCTCAGAGAACAAGACACATTAGAACCATACGAAAGAATTCATCAGATAATTGATTATTAACATCCAATTAGAATGACTCGTTAGAGATAGGATCAGTAGTATCCTAGAACGAGTGTGAAGAGTATATTTTTCAAATGAAAACAATTTTGTTTTGAAATTTAAATCGTTTTACACGTATTTGAATATTTATTTTGAATATGGACAATCCGGTATATAAAATTTTTGCATATACGCGTCATGAACGTATATTCGAAGTTTTAATATACCGGGTAGATATAGAACCGCACTCTAGTAGCCCGACAATGTTCTGATGGTGGTTCGAAACATCATCAGCAATTATTTTCGAGTGACAAAGGTGTGATTTCTATATATTTCCATTAGACTGGTGTGAGAACCAAAACTTATATAGGTAGAACACATTGTTGTGAATTGGCATCAAAAACAAGATTTTTTGTATATGTATCAAATTATGAATTTGAAACTCTAATCCACTAATTGATTGATGTTTGTGTTGTTTGTTTATTTGTTTGATAATTTTGAACCATTATGCCTAATTGTATCAAATATTGAACTATATAGAAAATTGGTCGCATTCGCTGCATACATGTATATCTTTTGAACAGGTCATAGCAAGGAGGCTAGAGCAGAGAATTAAATTTGTTTGCCCGACAAATAGGTACATGTTTACTACATAATTTACTGTTTTGTTTGGGTGATGATGATTTTATGAGCCTATTGGCTAGCCGCTTGGCTTTTTCTTTTTCTTTTTGAGATTAGAAGGACCGGGGAAGCTATTTGAAATTCCCCGATGCTCCCGGTGCAGGGGAGGTTATGGCGAAATTTTTCGAAAATTTAGGGTGTTAGCCAAATTTTTGAAAATTTGAAAATTCTCAAAAACTGAAAAGTTGGAGAATGGAAGCCAGATCAAACGTAGAGTTGATTAATCAAACCACTTTCGACTTTGTTCCTTTTCGGGGACGAAAATTTTTAAGTGGGGGAGATTGTAACAACCCGGAAAATCCGAGCCAGTTTAAAATTTTTGTTTTGGGAATTTTAGCGAATCCTGAATATTTAAAATGAATTATTTTAAATAGAATCGACGAGAAATTTATTTTGAATATAATTCGAACGTATATATTATATACGTCGTCGTTAGAATAAAAATAATTATAAATAATTATTAACAGAATTGAAAATGGCGCGGTAGTTCGATAATTCGATTTCAAATTCAATTGAACGTATCGGGTGCAAAACAATCCGGGATTTAGTGAAACCAAAAACATTAGGATCTATTTAATAACATCTTTCTAACGAATCCGAAAAATCGAAATTTCATAGCGGGAATCGAAAGATATGTCCAGTTGAAAATTCTGAATAGTCGCTATGGAATTCAGGCCCTTAAAAATGGACATTTTGCAAATGACCTCGGATTTCGACGAAACCACTTTTGTTGGATCCGCAGTGTCAAATTATTGCTAGGTTTCAGATTTCGTAATTTTCTCAATCAATATGTGAGCGTGGCAAAGGAAAACGCGTTTGACCAGTTTCAGTTGATTTTAATCGACTGGAAAATGGCCATTTTTCCAACGGTCTCAGAATTCGACGAAATTAGTTTTGTTAGAACCGTATCGTCAATACGAAGCTAGAAAATATTTTTCTGGAATATTTAGAGACTGTATGTGACCCCGGTAAATTGAAATGTACGTTTAAAATTCAATATAATGATTTAAACGTGAATTTAAATGAAAACCAATCGAAACGATGGAATTGGCTTACGAAACATATCCCATTGTGTTCGGAATGGGGGTATTACGCTAGGAACGATAGGCGGTGGGTTCGATTTCGAGTTCGTATGGATAAACATGTAACTTCGGATTTAAAAGAATTTAATAATATAAAATATTTTCTATATAAGGCCAAAATTGAAACCTAAAATTCTTTCTCTCGTTAAGCCGCCAGGTACCAATGAACGGCTAAAACCCTCAAATTCTTGCTTCGATTTTCCCCCTAATCGTGGCAAATTAAAAGCTGATTACAAAACAAAAATCGAAATACTCAGTTAGATCTTCAAAACCGTGCAGGTCTGATCAAAAACCATTTCGAAAATCATGTGAATCGGAGGCTCAAAACCGCTGGGGTTGAGGCGTCTTCCACCACCAGAGGAGGATCGAATTGGACTGGGAGTTGGCGGTAGGCGTGGTTCGTCAAGGCAGAGGTCGTGGTGCATTCCGATGGTGGTCTCGATCAACGGTGCGACGGCAATGACGAGCCCTAGAGCTGGAGCTTTCCGCGATGACGGTTCTGAAAGGGGAGGACGATTTACAGAGGGTAATTAACGTAATGCTTTGTTTAAACGTGGTTATACATTAATTAGTTAATTGAATTGATTATGTATAATAACATTGTTTTAGAAATGATTATAAAAGAAAAAATATACATTGTTCTTGAGAATAAAATATTCATTGTTTTTGAAAATAAACTTTTACATTGTTTTTAGAAATAAAAATATATGATTTTTATATATATGTAGCTAAATTAAAATATGGTTTTTATTATAAATATTATTGTAATAAAAAGGTAACTTTTATATAAAATACCATAGGATAAAATACGATTTTTAAATATAAATTAGCATTGTAAAAATATTACTTTTATACGAAATAGTTTTAGCTTAAAAACATGACTTTTATATAAAGAATGTAGATTTAAAAATGTGATTTTCAAAATGAATAGAATTTATATAAACATGGTTTTAGAAATGAGACTAAAGTAAATAAGATCATATTTTTAAAGTAAGCAAGATTTGATCTTCAAAGTGAACAGGATTTGATTTCTAAAATAAAAAGATTTGACTTTTAGAAATGAAAAGGATATATTTTTATATATAAAAGATTATGAAATTAGTTTTTAAAATAGGATCTTTGTTTATATATGTTGTTTTGAAAAAGAAAATGAAAATAATACGATTTGTATGTATTTAGATTTGAAATAAAAATACGACCTATACGTATAAAGATTTAGAATAAAAATATGATTTTTATTTTATTAGAATGAAGTGATAGGAATATAATTTTTATATATGTAGTGGCTACGGGCGAAGGCGACAAAAAGGCGAGAACAGTGAAGATTTCCTGCATTAGAAGTGCCGTGGAGTTAGGATAGCTATCGGTGAGAATTTCTCACTCTTCAATTTCTTTTCTAGTTATATATATATACTAGGATGCAGACGGTGCTTAGCAGCACCCGACACCCGTCATCCACCGACCATGGATGGCTTGTTTGTTTAATTGTTTGGTTGTGTAGTTGGTTAGATTATTTAGTTTGAATTGAATTGTTTGGTGAAATGAAATTGATTGGATTGATGTGTGAATGGCGTGGGCCTTCACTGGACTGGGGATAAGGCTAGGCCTCGTCCCGTTTCTAGTATCGTGCCGTTATGCCGCCGAAATTTTCTAAAATAAGTTAGATAAATAAAAATATCATTTTATTTAAAGATTGAACTGAATAGAAATTCATATGTTGGAATAAAATGTTTTATCGTTAAAAATATAATTTTTAACGTGAATGTGAATAAATAAATATTCATTTACAAACCAGACGGTTTGTTTATGTACACCTATTTGAAGGACATTGATTGGGTCGATAAATTTTACACATCGCCCAACTGCACACAAAAAATCTGTGTTTGATTGTTTGAAACCCCACACGGGTGTTGGGATGAAATTTGAAGTTCACTCATCCTGATTGATTAAATATGTCGATCGATTGATTGACAGGCTGTTATAAGCGTTAGATATCTATATTTGATGCTTATACAGTGTAGTGCACTTTGGTTGATGGTTCATTATTTTTCAATGCTATTATATGTGTGTAATGTATGAAAATCCATATAATTAACATTATATGGTGATTGATTGGGCCTCATTCCAATTTAGAAAATAAAGAATAATTTAAAATAAAGGTTCATGTGTTGACAGTACTCATCCATTGAGATTGGTCATGTGTTGAACGAAATATTTTAGTAATAAAATTTACATCTTTATAATATAAAATAAAGGCTCATGTGTTGACAGTACTCATCCATTGAGATTGGTCATGTGTTGAACGAAATATTTTAGTAATAAAATTTACATCTTTATCAATATAAAATAAAGGTTCATGTGTTGACAGTACTCATCCCTTGAGATTGGTCATGTGTTGAACGAAATATTTTAGTAATAAAATTTACATCTTTATCAATATAAAATAAAGGTTCATGTGTTGACAGTACTCATCCATTGAGATTGGTCATGTGTTGAACGAAATATTTTGATAATAACAACTATTTTGAAAAAGAAGTATTTGAAATAGAATATTTGAAAATAGAAATTTATGAAGCCGTGTTGATTAGATTGACGCCATTTTGACATGAACGATATTTATATCGATTTTATTCATTTTGAAATGAATTGAATTGAAAACGATTTCGAAATGAATTGAATTGAAAACGATTTCGAAATGAATTGAATTGAAAACGATTTCGAAATGAATTGAATTGAAAACGATTTCGAAATGAATTGAATTGAAAACGATTTCGAAATGAATTGAATTGAAAACGATTTCGAAATAAATTGAATTGAAAACGATTTCGAAATGGATTGAATTGAAAACGAATTCAAATTGAATTGAAAGCGAATTGAAATGAATTCAAATTGATTTGAAATTTGAATTGAATAGAAATGAATTTTAAAACGAATTTATAAAGAAGAATTCAATTTTGATTTGAATTGAAAAGGAAGTTGAAATTGCTTTTGAAACGAATTTAAAACTATTTATATAATTCGTTTTAAATAGAAATAGACGAAATATATATTATATATATTATATATATATATAATATAATGGCCTGAATAGAACGCGCCGCGGCAGTTCGTGAATTTCGACCATTTATTTCAAACGGACATTACGGGAGATCCGACCGTCGGATTCTCCTAAAACCGGAACCGTTGGGTTCGTATTGAAAAGAGCTTTCTAACGAATATTAGAAATTCAAAATCTAACGGTTGGATTTGGAGTAACGTCCAAATCAAATTTGAAAAAAGGTCGCTGTAAGTGCAGTTCGATGGCCATTGATGGAAATCGACTGTACGGGCCTTGATAAAATTATTAAAAATAGTAATAATTTGTGTAAAATCATAAGAAATGATTTGTGAAGATTTGGGATGAAAAACTCCATATTTGAAAAGATAAAAATAGATTTTTATCAAAATGAACTAGTTTTGAATTAGAATTAGAATTCTATTTATTTTTAAATAAATAAATTGAATTTGAAAAGGGTTTTAAAAATAACCAGAATTTCCAATGATTGCATTGGAATGGACTTGAATCAAAATTGTCTTCGGAATATTTCGATGTTGGATTTCGGGATTATACAGATGTTGTTATGGAAATTTGAAAGATATAGATATATTTATCGTTATTTCCAATACGATATTTGTTAGTCGTGGAATTTGATATTGAATATAAGCCGGGATATTTCCTATTCAGAGCCTTGTATTTAATATCAAATGTGATTTGGTTTTGTCGTGAATGGTGTCTTCACTAACACCGTTCTTGAACCCAGTTGAGAAAAGATTAAATCTTTTTATTTAGATTTAATGAAGTGTACCAATTAAATAATATTTAATTGGAATTGAATTGATATTGATTTTTGGGTTTATCGTGGACAGTGTTTTAAATAACACTCGTTCTTTAACCCGATAATTAATGAATGTGATTTTGGGTTTATCGTGAACTGTGTTTTAAATGACACTGATTCTTTAACCCAGTTAAAGATTAAAACTAAGTGGAGTTTTAATGAATCTTTAATTAGATCGAAATGACCGAGAATGGAGTATCACCAGTTTTGCTCCAGGCGATAGTTAAATCTTTAATTAGATTTGAACGTGAAATGGTAATTGAATTTACCGATAACACCGTGGTGTTAGATATGAAGTATAACCAGTTTTACTTCATGGGATGAATAAGTTGGGATTGGGAAATTAAAACAAATGATTACTTCGGTAAGGTTCGCTAATCCCGACTAGTTTGAATTGATATTCAAAAATAGATTAAAGAATAAATTCAAGAAATTTATCTTGGATAAAATTAATGGGAACTTTTCCCTATGAATGTGAAATTTAGAAACTAACTGTCGGTTAGCTAAGCAGAATGGTTTTCTGGATATTGATCTGATGTTGGTTTCGGCCTTCGGGGTTAATATTTGGGGAATTATTCTCTTGATTAATTTACGGTTAGTGACTGATGAATTGGAATGAGGCGTATGTTGTGTTTGTGTAACACTTATTTAAAATATACGCGAGTTATTTGGAAAGACCGGGTTTATCCCATTCTGAATAACTGATACGACGATAAGTCGAAGATGAAGACGATGGTCGAAGACTGGAGGTCTTCACGTCGTTTGGGTGATTACTGATGATCTTGATTGGGCTGTACACCCAAGAAGATTGAAGCAGTTGGTGATCGTCCAGACGTACTTGGAGATCGATGGATATGCGGGGTACTAGGTGCCTCCGGTTTCGTTCAGACCCAGAACGGATTTGTAAATGGACTGTGTGTCTGACATTGGATTTTAGTCCGTGTGATTGATCTCTATTAAATATATATCTGTTTGGCGGCGGAGAATTTATTCTCTTGCTTAACGCCCTTCTCTGAGACGTATGAGCTCAGGGGTTATATATTGATGGATATCAATCGCATGGAGTGAATTGCCTGTGTGGCATGCTAAGATGCAAATGATCAAGGCTTCTGTTGAAAAGCAAAGTCTTGTGGTTGATGATCGAAGCACGACCTTTGTGGCGTAGCTTTGTGTAACGTTTACTTCGCGAGTTTCACATCCGGTATGAACCAAAAACAGGAGACGGACATCAGGGAGGACATGCGTTTCTTTCTAGTTAGGAGTGGCGTCAGTGCTTGAACTGGCTGACGAGTTTGACTCATGTGGATGTTGCTTATTATTACTTGCTGAAAAGCGAGGCGCCTCGTGATATCGGTTTCGGCCGATGCTTCTGGTCTGCTAACGGGCCAGGCTTACGCCCCAAAGGGCGGAGGAACGTAGTGTTCAGGCATAATAATCCACATCGGTGGACGGGCCCTGACGATCCAAGGCTTGCCTGCGCGCTAGCCTGAGACATGGGCTAGATTGTCTCGAATCGGTTGAGGATCTTGCCCCTAGCCTCGGTTCATACCATAAATGATAACCCAACTTCCAATACGACGTCTTGCGGTTTTGATTGTAAACTTATATATGGCGACATAGTGTTATGGGGCATTCATGCCGCCTATGATTGATACTTATGATTTGAAGTTGTTTTATATACTATGCACTTATATAGTATCAAATGATTTGTTTTCAACGTATCAAGCATTCTTGGCTATTATAAGGTAAAAACCCTATCCTCCGGCTTGCGATTGCATTGTGTGATGGGACCTGGGTCTTATAATAGCTTCATTTTTGTTATTTAGCATTGCGCTGTTGTTTTATGCACTGGTATTCTTGGGAGGAAACCCGTTCCGTGTTATACTGCGTGGTCCCTTGATTTACCTTACTTTGAAAATAAAGATAATAACTGTTTTAGTTCTCACACCAGTCCCATGACTGACCTGGAGTTTATTGTTTTAACCTAAACTCCGGGTGCCCCTATTTTCCACACGGGCAGCTAGTAGTTTTGGTTTTGCAGATTTATATTCACAGGATCCTGGTTTACAGCTGGAATGATATCCGGAAAGCTTTGTATCCGTATATCTCTTCTAGTTGTGTATTGTATTATTTTCCGCTGCTATGTATTTAAATGTAATTTAAATCTCTGATATTTCTGTGTAATATTTATTGCTGTTTTATACTCTGTATTCTTGTAATCTGATGCATTGTTGTAATATACAATGAAATGTTCTTTTATATGCGTTCTGTTGTGGCTTGTTCTCGAACTATCCGACACTTTCCTTCACGGGGAAGTTACGGGTTTTCATAGTTATGGTATTCAATCATATCAAATCACGATGTTCAATATCGTCCAAACACATATAATCGCCCACAGATTTTATATCACATCATATAACAATATATGAAAACAATAAAATAACTGTTGAGGAATCCAGTCGGATTCCTCCAACCTGTCTCCCTGCATCACAGATGTTACACAGTATAATCAACATCACTTCCAGTTAAATATGAAATATTCTGTTAATAGAATCAATATATAACTATTTAACTGTTTATATATATATATTTATTTATTTATATATATATATATAATATTCACTAACTGACTAGCAGTTCAATCAAACAGTCAACACACAATCAAACAGACAATTTCTAATAGTTCTAAAAATACAACATGAAATTATAAGCTGTTCAGAGTTAGTGAGATTTACTCACCGTTGCGCGTTAACCGTTGAATAACGGTTTGCGTTATTTGATTTCGATGGACAATTTATTTCGCCATAAATTGCAATGAGCTCCGATGGACTTGCGGTCAGTCCCATTGTGTAGTGTCCGTCCATACGATCCCAACGCAACTTACTGTTCGTCAATCTGATATCGTATGGGTAAGTTACAAGTGTTATAAGTATACACACTATTTTAATATAATTAAACTTGAATTTCACATCACTGGGCCTTACTCTTTCCATTCGGCCCAACACCCTCCCTTCAGAAACTCTACCCGCTCCATATTTAACCCGTTCTTCCCCAAATCCTTCTCAAACCCGTCCTCCTGTTGCTCAGACAAAAACCGACCTCCTTCTTCACGAAATCCCTCCTTCATCTTCACATAGAAATCAAAACTGATAACACCAAAATACCTCTCATCAAATCTTTACCAACCCCGTACCACAAACATGGAACCCGACTTCATCCTGTTGGTCGCGACTTCAGTTCATTCTCGAGACCACAGACCGTCGCGCGACAGGTTTCATCCCTGAAATCCACAAAAGAACCACCAACCAAATCGATTTTCTTATGCAAACAAGAGTCCATACTCGAATTCGAGTATTCCAACCTCAAACTCACCAAAAAAACAAACCCTGGTTTCACTGTAAACCGACGAGTTCATCCAACATGCATCGCAGGCCACAAATGGGATATCGAATCGAAGAGCATACATCAGGGAATCCATATATATTGGTTTCAGGATTTGTAGTATTTTATATAAATTACTTTGATTTCTTTTTGTTTATCCTTGCTCATGATTTTATTTGAGCTGAAGGAATTTTAGTGGCGGCCTACAAATGAAGAAAGTGGACTTTTTCTTAGGTTTAGGAAACTTGGTAGTGGTATTTATAGCAAAAATAAATATCTAGATATTTTTTTAAAAAGGGAATATTCGTGGTATATGCTCATTTATATATTCATTTTGCTTTCTAAAAATTCGTGTGATCACACACGATATTCAAAAATCACGAAACATGACGTGTAGCTAGAGTTTGACATTATGGTCCCAACGAAACTGGTTTCGTCGAATTCCGACTTCATATGCTCACACAGCGTATTTTTAACTGTCAATTTATCGACTGTTTTTCACTCTAAAAATCCGTACGGCCACACAGTGACTCTAAAAATCACGAAACTAGAAATCTAACCACTATTTGACATTGCGGATCCAACAAAATTAGTTTCATCGAATTCCGACTTCGTTTGCAAAAGTGGCTTATTTTTACAGTTCTGGATGACCCATTTAAATATATAAATATATTTAAATAAAATTAAATTAAATATAAATAAATTTATATTATCGTATATCTTCACATATGATATCGTACAGCTCTAGAATATCATATCAGAATTTACAGTTTGATATTTCAGATTTTAGATTTATCGATATTCAGTTTATATCGAAAATCCTTTTATAACGTACATAAAGCGTCGCAAATTATAAAGGAATTCTACAGCGACTTTTCTGAAATTTGATTTGGACGTACATCAAAATCTACACGACGAAATCTCGATTTTTCTCTTCCATTAGAAAGATATACTCCACCAGCTCCACACATTTCTTGTTTCACAGAAATCCAGCTTAAAACGAATCCTGTACATCCAGTTGAAGTTCAAATCACCAAATCGCGAACTGCATCGCCATTTCAAGCTCGATTTTAACTATATTATAATTATACGTTCAAACTGACGTTGATTGAATATATTCGTCAATATAATTCAACTCTAAGCTGAATTAAATCTAAGGGACGACCCCGTTCACATAATATTGTGATTCCCAATATTTTTATTATTTCTGTATTAAATATATTATTTAATTTAATTAAATATTCCATATTATCTAATTAACGACGATTAAATTCCCTATATCACTATTTTAAACAATTAAATAAATTAATTATATCCCTGGAAAATGCGGGTCATTACATAAATATACATTGAAATTCAAGTTTATTCTTTATTTGCATTTACTAATGTAAATAAACATTAAAAATAAAATTTATTCTTTTATTTGCATTCACAAATGCAAACACATATTGGAAATAAAGTTTTGTTCTTTTATTTGCATTCGCAAATGTAAACATGTTTTGAAGATAAAGTTTGTTTTTCTATTTACATTCAGCCATGCATATATATATATATATATATATATATATATAAAATAGAAATTGTTCTTTTTGCATTTACCAATGCAAAATGTATATTGAAAACAAATTATTCATTTGCATTCACCAATGCAAATACAAACATATATTGAAAATAAAGTTTATTTCTTTGTTTGCATTTATCAATATATATGCATTGAAAATTAAGGTTTATTCTTTTACGTGCATTTATCAATGTAAATATTCAATGAAACTATAGTCTATTTTATTTATCTACATTTTCCAACCCCAATGTACACACTCTTATACATTTAACAGAATTTGTTTAAATTATACTTTGAAAATAAATTTTGTTCTCTTATTTACATTCACTAATGTAAATAAAATTTATAAACAAAACTATTCTTTGTTTGCTTTCACAAATGTAAATGCTCATTCAAATAAAATTTGTTTCTTTTATTTACATTCAATAATGTAAATACACTTTGTAAATGAGGTTCTTTTTACATGCACACAAATATACTTTTAAATGAAATAAAAGTCACATTGGTTATCTGCATTCCTTGTTGCAAATAAAACCTTAAAATAATGTTCATCTTTGTTAGCAATTCATTAATGCAAACAAATCATCAGATTGGAAATTATATTCTTGATTTATAATTTTGATATGACTAAAGATTGTTTGAAATAAAGGATAGAATTTATAAGTTACATTTTAATAACTAAACATTCACATTTTTATCATTAAAGTAGAATAGACAAAAACACTCATTTTGTCTAAATTAAAAGAATAAAACAAAATATAGCATTGGCATGTTTATTAGATTTGAAACACAAATTATTCATTTTTGTAAATTTATATTAGTTAAAACCAATCATTCATTTTTGTTAATTTACATTAGTTAAAAATAATTATTCATTATAGTCAATTTATACTAGTTAAACCAAATTTTACATTTTGTCAGAAATATTCATTTTTGTCAAAATGAATTAGTTGAAGCAATTTATGTAAAGATATATATATATATATATATATATGTTTGGCAAGATATATACTTATCAAGATAGGTTAGTTAAATCAAAATATTTATCATTTTGCCTCATTAGAATTGCTAAAACAAAATAACCATTTTTGTTTAGAGTCTAAATTAGCAAAATAGAAATTGTCAATAGGGACAAAGTTATTATGCTTATTCATTCATTGCAATAGAGATATTTTCTAGTCATCATTATATGTATTGTGTATTACACTCCCATTCACAAGTTACCCGACTTGTGTATGTGATTGGGACGATAATTTTCACACATCGCCCAAGTGCACAAATTAGTTTATCACTTGTTTGTTGGTTGAAACCCCACACGGGTGTTGGGATGAAAATTTATATACACTAATCCCAATATTTAATTGTTTGTTGATCGTTAGATCGACAGGTTGTGATGAGCGTTATTATTTAATTTTAACGCTTACACAGTGGAATTTACACTTTGGATGTAAATGGATGATTTGATGATGTGTGTGAAATCCATGTAACCCAAATTAGATGGAAAATGTTTGAGTCGCATTTCGATTCAGGTGTTCTTTTAAATAATAATATTTTTACATTAGAAATCCTTTTTATGTAAAGTATATATATTTTCCTAAAATATATTTTTAACCAAGTATATGTTAAAACAAGGAATATTTGTAAAAGATAAAGAATTTGTAATATAAAGAATACCTTTCATTTAGAGTCTTTATATAAAGAATATTTTTATGATTATTTTAAAATATGTTTTTAAAAGATTACTAGCATTTGCAATTATATTTTGTGATATGAAATAAATTGAGATGTGAAGTGGATTTACCGTGGACGATGTTTTAAACGACATTTGTCCTTTAGTCCAATTTACATTTAAATTATTATTTGGAACTTATGAATCTATTTTATAGATTTAAAAAGGCATTTTCTAAAAATCAAGTTTTTCCAATTTAATATATTAAATTGGAATTAAGTGGAAATTCGATTGGTAATAATTGAGATGGGCTTCTGTAAAAGAAGACCGATATTATATATGGAATTTAAGAGGCTTTGCCGTTATTCCATTTATATTATTAGTCCGATATAGAAATTTATATCGACTATGTATTGATCTGATTTCAGTGGAATTCCATATTTTTGAAATTGATTTATAGATTATATTTTCCGAGTTTATCTTTGATAAAATTTAATGAGAATCTTCTAATACGAATATCTTATAAAAAAAAATTCTAAGTTGGAATGTGGCGAACTGTGTGATTTCCCAATATTTGCTTTTTAATCCCAAATTACGCGAGTTATTCAGAAAGACCGGGTTTAACCCATTCTGAATAATCATCACGACGATCAAGAGTCGAAGATGAAGACGGTGATAGAAGACCGAAGGTTTTCACATCGTTGGGATGATGATGACTGGTATCTTGAATTGGAATTGGCCTTCCAAGGCAAGGTATTTAGTAATGATCGTCCAAACGCATTTGGAGATCGACGGACACGTTGTTTCGCTCAGACCCAGAGCGGACTTGTAAATAGATTGCGTGTCTGACATTGTATTTCTTTCTACTGTATTTGTTGAACGCTACTGATTATATATTTCTGTTTGGTGATGAAGAATTTATTCTTTACTTATCACCCTTCTCTAAGACATATGAGCTTAGAGGTTATATATATTGGTAGATGATCAATAATATGGTAGGGTCTGACAATGTGACATGCTAAGATGCAATGATCAAGACTTTGTTGAAAAGCAGGCCTTGTGGTCGATGGTCAGAGCATAGCCTGTTTAGGCATAGCTTTGTGTGTAGCGTGACTTCGCGAGCAACACATCCCGGTATGACTCAAAAAGGGGATATGGACCGTAGGGAGTGCATACGTTTCTTTCTAGCTAGAAGTGGTTTTTGGGTTTTGACACGGCCCGGCATTTTACTATGTGGATTATGGATTGAGGTACCTCGTTTTTTTATAGGCCGAAAGTGGTCATATTATAGGTCCAAAAGGGCCGGGAAACGTATGTTCAGGAATTGTCAATCCACTACCGTTAGGTGTGGACCGGCCCTACCATTCCAAGGGTTCACTGCGGGGGATCCTGAGGCATTTGCTAGAGTGTCTCGAATCGGAAGAGGACGATCCCTAGCCTCGATTTCATGATAGAAAACCAACTTCCGATACCACATCACGGTTTTGATTGTAAACTTATATATGCCAACATAGTAGGATGGGGTACTATGCCGTCTAAGATTAATACATTTATATTGAAATGTTTTAAATATATATATATACACACTAATAATAATATCGGTTTTACGTATCAAGCATCTTTTGACCATTATAAGGTAAAACCCTATCCTCTGGTGTGCGTTGCATTATGTGATGGGACCTGGGTCTTATAATGGTTTCATTTTTCTAAAAAGCATTGCGTTATTTGACGATTTACTTTATTCGTGCACTGGCAATCCAATGGAGTAAACCCGTTCCGCTTAGCGGCGTGGTCCTGTTATTAGCCTACTTATTAGATAAGTTAAGTATAGAATTCTCACACCAGTCCCACGACTGACCTGTAGTTTGTTTCACTTTGCAAACTCGGGTGCCCTCTTTCCACACGGGCAGTCGAGTAGCTTTTTGCAGATATAGTTAAGCAGGATCCTGGATTGAAGTCTGAAGCTGGGTCCACAATATTGATGGCCTTCCGCTGAGATTAGTTCCGCTGCAATGTATTTATTTTATTGTAAATGTATCTTCCGCTGTATTATTTATTGATGTACTCTGATATATTCTGTACTCTGATGTAACATTTGTCATTGATGTTATAAAAGTCTGTGTTGTTGTTCTAATGTGTTGTATGCCCAAAGTTAACGTATGTGGGTTTTGAACGGTCTTGATCGATCTTGCGATCGATTGGGGTCGGGCGAAATTCGGGTCGTTACATCCACAGACCATGGATGACTTGTTTGTTTTATTGATGTGTTGTGAAATTTTATTGTGTGATGTGGAATGAATAAATATTTTATAGTTAAAAAATTAAGTTTTAACGTGTATATAAAATAAATATTTATAAACAAATCGGACGATTTGTTTATGTACATCCATTTGACGGATTTTGATTGGGACGATAAATTTTACATATCGCCCAACTCCACAAATAATATTCAGTGTTTGTTGATTTGAAACCCGACACGGGTGTTGGGATGATATTTGGCGTACACTAATCCCAACTATTTAGTTGTATGTCGATCGATTGATTGACAGACTGTGTAAGCGTTAATTATTTATATTTAATGCTTATGCAGTTGTGTGGTGCACTTTGGATGATGGTTGATTATTTATCTTTTCTATTATATACATGTTTTGTATGGAATCCATATAATTAACATTATATGGTAATTAATTGGGCCTCATTTCAATTTAGAAAATAAATAAATATTCATGTGTTGAATAAACAAAAGTACTCATGTGTTGAGAATACTCAAGTGTTGAGAATATTCATGTGTTGAAAATATTCGTGTGTTGAACGAAATATTCATACAATAAAATTTACATTTTTATTATAAGTAAGAATTAATAAATATTCAGGTGTTGAATAAAATATATATTCATGTGTTGAAGAAAATATTCATTTGTTGAATAGAATAACGAAGTTATTGAAATAAAGCCGTGTTGATTAGTTTTGCGCTATTTTAACGCGAACGATATTTATATCAATTTTATTCATTTTTATAATGAATATAGAAAAGAAAGGGATTTCAAAATCTAATGTTTTGAAAATATTATCATTTATATATTGATGATGTGGAATATTCAATTTTGATTTGATATTGAATATGAAGTTGAAATCGTTTTGAAAATGAATTTAAAACGATTTATAAAATATGTTGTAAAAGGAAATCGACGAAATATGTATAATATATATTATATATATAATGGCCATAATAGAACGCGCCGCGCTGCGGAAGTTCACGAATTTCGACCATTGACTTCGAATGGACACTACGGGAGATCCGACCGTCGGATTCTCCTAAAATTGGAACCGTTGGGTTCGTATCGAAAAGAGCTTTCTAAAGAATATTAAAGAGTTGAAATCTAACGGTTGGATTTGGAATTATGTCCCAATGAAAATTGGAAAAGGTCGCTATATGTGCAGTTCGATGGCCGTTTATGGAAATAGACTGTACGGGCCTTAATAAAATTATTAAAAATAGTAATAATTCGTGTAAAATCATAAGAAATGATTTGAAAAGAATTGGGATGAAAAATTCCAATTTTGAAAAGATAAAAATACATTTTTATAGAAATGAATTAGTTTTGAACTAGAATTATAATCCGTTTATTTTTGAAATAAATTAATTGGATTTGAAAAGGTTTTAAAAGTAACCAGAATTTCCAATAATTTAATTGGAATGGATTTGAATCAAAATTGTCTTTGGAATTTTTCGATGTTGGATTTCGTGATTATACAGATATTGTTATGGAAGTTTGAAAGATATATTTATATCTATATTTCCAATACGATATTTGTTGGTCGTAGAATTTGATATTGAATATAAGCCGATATATTTTCTATTCAGAGCCTTGTATTTAATATCAAATAGGATTTGTGTTTGTCGTGAATGGTGTCTTCATTAACACTGTTCTTAAACCCAGTTGAGAAAAGATTAAATCTTGTTATCTAGATTTAATGAAGTATACCAATTAAATGGTATTTAATTGGATTTGAATTTGAATTGATTTTTGGGTTTATCGTGAACGGTGTTTTAAATAGCACTTGTTCTTTAACCCGATAATTAATGGAATGTGGTTTGCGTTGTCGTGAATGGTATCTTTAATAATACCGTTCTTAGACCCAACGGAGTTAAGAAAATCAGAAACTAACTGGAGAGTAGTTAAGTTGAATGGTTTCCTGGGTATTGATCTGATTTTGGTTTCGACCTTTGGGGTTAACACTTAGGGAATTATTCACTTACTAATTTACGGTTAAAGGCTGATGGAATAAAATGTGATTTTGGGTTTATTGATAACCATGTTTAAATGACATTGGTTCTTTAACCTAATTAAAGACAGGATATAATTTCCCAAGTTAAATAATCGTTAATATTGATTTTTGGGAAGATTAAAACCAAGTGGGCTTTTAATGTATCTTTAATTAGATTGAAATGATCGGGAATGGAGTATCACCAGTTTTTCTTCAGGCGATAGTTAAATCTTTAATTAGATTTGAACGTGAAATGGTAATTGAATTTACCGATAACTCCGTGGTGTTAGATATGAAGTATTTCCAGTTTCACTTCATGGGATGAATAGGTTCGGATTGGGAAATATAGAATAAATTATTACTTCGGTAACGTTCGTTAATCCCAACTAGTTTGGATAAACCATAATTTTGTTTGAATTGATATTCCAAAGAAGATTATAGAATAAATTTAAAGAATTTATCTTTGATAAAATTAGTGGGAACCTTTCCTAAAGTATAAGAATATTTGAATAAAAGAATATTCTGAATTGGAATGAGGCGTATGTTGTGATTGTGTAACACTTGTTTATTATATACGCGAGTTATTCAGAAAGGCCAGGTTTATCCCATTCTGAATAACTAATTCAATGAAGTGTCGAGGATGAAGACGGTGGTCGAAGACCGGAGGTCTTCACATCGTTTGGATAATTACTGATGATCTTGATTGGGCTGTACACCCAAGAGGAGGGAATCAGTTGGTGATCGTCCAGAGGTACTTGGAGATCGATGGATATGCGAGGTAAAAGGTGCCTCCGGTTTCATTCAGACCTAGAATGGACTTGTAAATGGACTGTGTGTCTGACATTGGACATCATTCTGTGTGATTGATGGATATCAGTTGCATGGAGTGGTTTGCCTGTGTGGCATGCTGAGATGCAAATGATCAAGGCTACTGTTGAAAAGCAAAGTCTTGTGGTTGATGATCAAAGCACCGCTTATGTGGCATAGCTTTGTGTAGCTTTAATTCGCGAGCCTCACACCCCGGTTGTGAGCCAGAAATGGGAGAGGACATCAGGGAGAGCATGCGTTTCCTTCTAGCTAGTGTGGTGTCAATGACCTACCAGCCCTGACATTTATATTATTTTCACCTGTGTTGTTGTTGGATTGCGAGGCGCCTCAGATATATCAGTGACTATGTGGAGCCGATGGAATCATAGCCCCAAAGGGAGAGGAAACGCAGTGTTCAGGCATTTTAATCCACATCGGTGGACCGGCCCTGATGATCCTGGAATGTTTAATTCAAATTTGAAGAAAAACAGCGCCAGAAACGATTATATTTATATATATAAATATAGTTCATTCTATAATTTCAACTATAGTTCATTCTATATTTTCAACTTCGTTTTCACTTCAAATATTTCACTAACGCCTTAATATTTCGAAAAATTTCGCCATAACCTCCCTTGTACGGGGAGGGGTTTGGAAATTTATTGGGCCGTGTTAGGTACCCAATAAATCCTAAAAAGCATTCACATATTTATAGTGATATATTCTGGTGTTTACGGGGGAGCATGTATAGATAATCACTCCAGAGAATAAATTCTCGTCACCCCCGTTTTCGTGTGGAAATAAATAGTCCATGTGCCGTATCTAATAACTAGAGAGACGTGATTATTGTCAACTCCAGACCCGTGTGGGGTTTTTATTAATCTGGCAATTTATCGTTATATTTTATAGAGTCCATATCAGTCATCAGTTCAACCTGTAGTATATAATCATCGCCATACAAGCCTCTCGCTCGTATGGTAAATCTTCCACCTCGTCACACAAGCTCCAATTGTTTATGTGGAATATGATGAAGTATGCCTATCGTCAAGAAGTATGCCATGTAGCGTAGTTCAAATTTAATTGTTACTATCCTATGGCGATATTTATTATTTCACACAGAATAACCAGCACTCCGCATCCAATGGCATTCACAGGAGTTGATATAAAAATAAAATTGCGCAGCCAACTCATCAAGGCTTACCTATTTGTCGGGCACGCAAATAATTTCTTTACTCTATAGCTAATCCATTTTTCCTGTTCAACACATGTATATATATGCAGAACAAAGCCAATAATAATATTTCTAGCAAACTATTATTTATTTCAACCCGTGTGTATTTTTATCAAAGCATATACATGATAAAAGAAATATTTTTATCATCAAAAATATTTATTCAACACGTGAATGTTTTTAACACTTCATATTCACAATAAAAATGTAGTTTTTATTGTCTATTTATTTTATTTTAAAATACGATAACATTCAACACATGAATTTCAACTCGACGAACGAATTTCAATTCAACACATGAATATTCTCTATAGTTTGTATCTATATAAAAATGTGATTTTTATCGCTAAAACTATTTGTTTAAATTCAAATAATATTCAACACATGAATTTCAACTCAACGAATGAATTGCAACTCAACACATGAATATTCTCTATAGTTTGTATCTATATAAAAATGTGATTTTTATCGCTAAAACTATTTGTTTAAATTCAAATAATATTCAACACATGAATTTCAACTCAACGAATGAATTGCAACTCAACACATGAATATTCCTTCAACATATGTAATTTATTTCAACGAATGAAAATTATTCCAACACATGTATATTTCAGAAAATTTCGGCAGCATAACGGCAGGGTAGTTAAAACCGGGACCGTCCCTAGTACGGCTCCTCGATCTACCTTAAAACCTCGGGTTTTTGACAATGGGGATAATGCATCTAGTTCGCACGCAGGCGGCATGTATATATTTATTTCATTTCCACAAACTAATCCTATGTGGTTTCAACCAAATATTTCTCAACCACAAATGGGTATTTTTCAACCACAATCAATCAATATCAACCACAAACAATCCCAAACAACCATTCGCTATCAATCAATTTTCACAAAAATCACAACCAATAAATATCGTCCATGGTTTGTGGACGAGGGGCGTATATATATATATATTTATATATAGCAATTCACTTCTATTTCAACACATATATAATTTTTACAACGCATATACAACTTATACAACGCTTATACATGAGGTGTACAACGCTTATATAACTCATACATCGACTATATAATTTATACATCGTCGTTTTCCATATCGTTTATAAATTAGAAATCTCACAGTGGTCGGTTTCATTTCTGAATTTCTGTTTTGATTCTGTTTGCGCTCAAATTTGCTTGAAATCCTAAAGTGCTCAGTTTTGGTTCTGGTCAGTTCTGTTTCGAAGCACTCGTCAAGAGGATTCCAACGGATCCTGTATCACTGGATTCTGATACCGTATGACGAAGATATTAGTGCTTCTTCGTTAATGACGTTTTTAAATAATTAAATAAAATAATTAATTAAAATAAGCCACCTTCTTCCTTAAATAACTACCGCCAACGTTTAAAACTCAGTTCGATTTCTAGGTCTAGATTTTGCACAAACTCCGAGACACTTGCTGTCGATCTGACTACACCACCTCCTCCGCCTTCGAGAGGGCTCTCCGGTGCTACCCGCCTCGTCGAGCTCGAACTAGGTTCGGTGGCTAAAATTGGTGCGATGCGGCTACACTTTGGAGCTGCGATTCGAGCTCAAAACCCAACGAGAGAGGATCCCAACCGTTAGATGTGGAGAACACACTACCCTCTTCAATTCCCCTCAGAAAATTCTTGGATTCGTTGAATGGATTTCCAGATCGGAAGGGTATTTGTTTTGAATGATTTATCGCCGTGAATCGCAAGCTGACGGCGAACGGCTTTGAAATAAATTAGGGTTTTAGAAATTTTTCTATTGGCCAAAAATATATATATAATTTTAATTTTCAAAAATACCCTTATATCGATACTAACTCCAACTCAAACCCAACGACTGTCGCTCCTTGCTAATTACTCCCATCCCGAACACAATGGGATATGTTTCGTAGGCCCATTCGACTGTTTCAGTCAGTTTCCATTCAAATCAAAATATAAAACATTCAATATTTAATTTGAACGTACATTTCAATTTGCCAGGGCCACAAACTAATTCGAAAAATTCCAGAAAAATAAATCTAGCTATGTTTTGACGATACGGTCCTAACAAAACTAGTTTCGTCGAATTCTGAGACCGTTTGCAAAAAGGCCCATTTCTGGTTGATCCAATTTAACTGTAATCGACCAAAACACATTTTCCTTTGCCACGCTCAAACATTAGCTTCAAAAATTGTGAAATTTGAAACCTAGCAATCACTTCACATCCCGGATCCAACAAAAGTTGTTTCGTCGAATTCCGAGGTCGTTTGCAAAATGGCCAATTTCACGGGCTATATAAATTCCATAGCGACCGTTCTGAAAATTTATTCGGCCATAACTTTTGCTTTCCGCTATGAAAATTCGATTTTTCAAATTCGTTAGAAAGGTATTCACTAACAGATTTAAATATTTTTGGTTTCACTAAAATCCGTTTTGTTTTGCACCCGGTACAGTCCGACAAAGTTTGAATTCAATTTTTGAAACTACAGCGCCATTTCAGGCCTTATTTATAATTATAATTAATTATATTCATTTTCAATTATCGATTCAAACTCAGTTTTCTTTGCTATTATTTAAAATATTTATTTTAAATATTTAAAATCCATTAATTTAGCCAATTTAAAAAAAAATTAATTGGTTCAGATTTTCTGGGTCGTTACAAAGGCTCACCTGTGTCTGGTTCCTGAGGCTCAGGCTAGAGAGTCTCGAATCGGTGAGGACTATCTGTTGCCTCGGTTCACAGATGGAAATCCAATTTCCAAATACGACATTGTGCGGTTTTGATTGTATACCTATATATGGCGACATAGTGGTATAGGGCACTTATGCCGTCTATGATTGATACTTATGATTGAAATTTTTTTGACACTATACACTTATAGTAATAATAAAAGAATAAATTTAGTGTATCAAGCATTCTTTGGCTATTATAAGGTAAAGCCCTATCCTCCAGCTTGTGTTGCATTGCGTGATGGGACCTGGGTCTTATAATATCTTCATTGTTCTTTATTTAGCATTGCACTGTTGTTTTATGCACTGGTATTCTTGGGAGGAAACCCCTTCCGTGTTATACGGCGTGGTCCCTTGATTTACCTAACTTTAAAATAAACAATAATAACTGTTTTAGTTCTTACACCAGTCACATGACTGACCTGGAGTTTATTGTTTTAACCTAAACTCTAGGTGCCCTTATTTTGCACGGGCAGCTAGTAGTTTTGGTTTTGCAGATTTATATTCACAGGATCCTGATTTGCAACTGGAACGATATCCGGAAAGCTCCGTATCCGTTTATCTATTTCAGTGGTGTTTTGTATTATTTTCCACTGCTATGTAATGTATTGTAAATCTCTGATATTTTTGAATGTATTTTATTCATTCATACTCTGTATATTCTTGTATTTTGATGGAATTGTTGTAATTAACAATGAAATGTTCTTCTGTTTGTGTTCCGATTGGTCGTGTTCTCAAACAATCAGGGGTTTCGAATGGTCTTGGTCGGTTTAGCGATCGATTCTGATCGAGCGAAATTCCCAATTGTTACAGTTTTTCTTTTAAATGGTTACATGGCTGATCATATCTCTTTAGTCGCGGTCCAAGTTCTGATATGGTTATATAATATTGTCGCACTTATGGTACCATTTCAAGTTGTAGATGCATTAGACATGAGTGTGATTATTTTTATCTAGTATTTAAGTCTACTGTTTATTACCCCTACTGTTATATACTTGTGTCACCACATGCTAGCTCTAACACAACGAAAATGATCACACCGCTACGTCCTGATGTTACGATCCCAATGAAATTTATTTCTTTGAAAACCAACTCCATTTGCACAACGACGTTATTATAATTTTATATATTTATCGGTTCACATTTTAATTTGAATGTACCAACAAAAACAACTCTGATGGGCCCTAAACTGGAAATTTAACAATAACTAGCTATACGCATTCCAAAAAAATTCATTTTGTAGAAAACGGAGGTTGTTTGAAAAACAGTTATTTCTAATGCTTATATAATATCGATTTAATATTATAAATTACAAAACAAATAAATTAAATAAAAATAAATTATTATTGTCATATTTATCTAAATAAAATAATATACCACTTTAGATTCAGTCAATGTAGAATAATAACTCAACATAAATTTTCAAGTTAATGATATTCAAATTTATAAAGAAATCCATTTATAAATTATTAAATAAACATTATCGTTTATAATCGAAATCCATAGCGACTATTTTAAATTTTGACTTGAACATAACTTGCAATTTATAAGTTGAAATTCTGATTTTTCTCTTCCATTAGAAAATTATAATTAATTAGATTCCAATGTTTCTTATTTTATAGAATTCAGACTTAAAACGGATTTTGTATATTCAATTGAATTTCAAAACTCAATATTACGAACTACTACGCCATTACGAGTTCGTTTTATATTAAATATAAATATACACGTTCAATCATCGTTTAGTAAACGAATTCAATATTAATAATCCATTAATATTTCAAATATAATATTTAAAACAAGTTCAAACATTCGAATTCAAATGATCGAAAAATCCGGGTCGTTACATTCTTCCCCCTTAAAAGAATTTCGTCTCCGAAATTACTAGGTAAGAGGAATGCTCCAAAACCAATTTATTTTCAAAATAATTAACATTGAAAATTATCAAAAATACCAAGTTTTAAAATTTTATGAAAATTTCGCCAGCACCTCCTCTGTACTGTTCGATTCAAACAACTCATCTCTCTAGGCCTCACATCGATCAAAAGAAAAGAAAATCCAAGCGGCTAATCAACTCATGGGTATTAAATCAATCACCAAATCAACATAATTAAGGTTTACCTATTTGTCTGGCGACCAATACTCTAATCATGAACTAACAGCTCTTCCTCTTTCCAACCTGCACTTAACTCAATCTCCAATGCCAATAACAGATACATGGTTAAATCATTTCAATTTCATTTCATATTTGATTCTATTCAAATTCATTATATTAAAATTCATTTCATTAGTTTCCAATTCATTCAACTACTGATGAATTTTTATTATCCAACCAACTTATTATTCAACCAGTTTATTGATCAAACAATGCACAATCAACACAACCAAGTCAATTCATATTAACTTATTTTTAAGTTAACTTCTGATTTAATTCTATATTAAAATTTGTCCTCGTATAAATCCCTCTTGGTTTATTAAACCATTTAAATTTTCAATCCCATTTGAATTCACATTCAAATCAATCAAACAAACCAATATCTATAATCTGATAGAAAAATATTTCTTTTCTATATAAAATATAGTTTGGGTAAAATTATTTCATTTACCCTATTTACAAAACAATATTGTATTAATTTCCAGTTCAACTTAAACCGATCAAACAATACAATACAAAATATTTGTATATATATAATCTACAAATACACGCTCTCATATATATGTACTCAACTCAATTTAGGGTATTATAGCCCAATCTTTATCGAGTTATACCACAGAGCCAAGGTTATTCCTAAACCATTGCTACGATACCAGTGTAACGAACAAGGATTTTCGACCCCAAAAATCGACACAAAACACCATGTCGAACATTCAAGTATCGAAAACACCAGAACGTTATTAGAAGGGAATTAGAGGGTGAGATAAGAAAGAAAGAAATGTTAAGAATAAAAGAATAAGAAGAACCAATATAACATAGAGTCTCACATCGCAACGGAACAAAATAAAAATATAAATAGACCTTATTGAGAGCTTGAAATAAAAACTTACAAACCTCAGAGTATATCAATACACCAGGCCAGTTATAATAATTTGTCCTCGTATACATCACACAGTGGAATAATACTAGATAATATCTTACGTCAGAACACCTTAAGCTTATCATTGGACTCCACAACATCCGATAACCTGAACCTGTACGACCCAGTCTTACCCGAGCATTACAAACATCGTGAAACTACCCAAACTCGCCCTTATGGGAAAGCCCGGATTGAGTTGAGAACACGACAAATCAGAACAAAAAAAGAATATTACATTTCTTATTACAACAATTACATCAGAGTACAAGAATATAACAGAGTGTGAATAAATAGTATACACTTGATAAATATCCGAGATTCAAATTACAAAGCAGCGGAAAATCAATACATAACACAACTGTAAGAAATACACGGATACAGAGCGTTCCGAATGTAGCTCCAGCTGTAAATCCAGGATCCTGTGAAAATAATATCTGCAAAAACCCAACTACTAGCGGCCCATATGGAAAATAGCGGCACCCAGATTTTAGGTTAAAACAGTAAACTCTAGGTCAGTCATGTGACTGGTGTGAGAACTAAAACAGTTATTTGATCTTTACTTTAAAATAAAGTAAATCAAGGGACCACGTCGTATAACGGGTTTCCTCCCAAGAGTACCAGTGCATAAATAGTTATAAACAGCATAGTGCTTTTTGAAAAATGAAGCTATTATAAGACTCAGGTCCTATCACAGAATGCAACGCAAGTTGGAGGATAGAGTTTTCCCTTATAATAGCCAAACATGCTTGGTACGTTTAAAACAAATCATTTGATACTATTATAAGTGCCTAGTGTATAAAACAACTTCAAATATAAATGTATAAATCATAGGCGGCGTAGGTACCATAATATTACGTCGCCAAATATATATTTACAACTAAAATCGTGAAATCACATATTGGAAAGTGGGTTTCCATCTATGAACCGAGGCAAGGGATTATCCTCACCGATTTCGAAACACTCTAGCAAATGCCTCATGATCATCCGCAGTGAACCCCTTGGATCTTCAAGGCCGGTAATCCATCGATGATTAATTAAACCATAAACTATATGTTAGCCGGTTTTATCGAACCTCTAATATGGTCAGTATATCGACCATATCATCCATCGATCCCATAGAGACCGATATATCCATCGATCCCGTAGTGACCAATATATCTGAGGCGCCTCTCTATCCAGCAAGTAAAAATAAGCAACATCCACATCAGTAAACAGCCTGGGCTCCATACCATGACGTTACTCGTAGCTAGAACTAACATATGTCCATTTCCATGCAGTCACTATCCCGTTTTTGGTTCATACCTGGGTGTGAAGCTCGCGAATTAACGCTACACAAAGCTATGCTATTTAAAGTCGTGATTTGATCATCAACCACAAGACTTTGCTTTTCAACAGAAGCCTTGATCATTTGCATCCTAGCATGCCACACAGGCAGTTCACGCCATGCGACTGATGTCTATCGATATATAACCTCTGAGCTCGTAAGTCTCAAAGAAGGGTGTTAAGCAAGAGAATAAATTCTCCACCACCAAACAGATATGTATTTAATAGAGATCAATCAACATAGAATAAAATCCAATGTCAGACACACATCCATTTACAAGTTCGTTATGGGTCTGAACGAAACTGGAGGCACCTTATTTCTTGTCCCATATGTCCAATACAGGAGAGAGATCCTCGCATATCCAGTCGATCTCCAAGTACGTCTGGACGATCACCACTTATTACATTGTCTTGGATGTACCACCCAATCAAGACATTAGTAATCATCCAAACGATGTGAAGACCTCCGGTCTTCAACCACCGTCTTCATCGTCGACTTATCATCGAATCAATTATTCAAGATGGGTATAAACCCGACCCTTCCGAATAATTCATGTAACTTATAATCAAGTGCTATAAAAACACAACATACGCCACATTCCAGTTCTAAATATTCATTTATTTAAATATTCATATCCTTTGGGAGTGGTTCCCATTAATTTTATCAAAGATAAATTCTTTAAATTTATTCTTTGATCGTCCTTTGGATTTCATTTCTAAACCAAATTAAGGTTTATCAACTTGTCGGGATTAGAGAACCTTACGTAAGTAATCATTTGTTTAATTTCCCAATCCCAACCTATTCATCCCATGGAGCAAAACTGGTAATACTCCATATCTAACACCAAAGTGTTATCGGTAAATTTAATTACCATTTCGCATTCAAATCTAATTAAAGATTTAACTATCGCCTAGAGTAAAAACTGATGGTACTCAATTCTCGATCATTTCCCAAATTTGATAATTTAAATTATCACATTTACATTCACATTTCAATCTAATTAAAGATCCACTAAAACTTCACTTAGTTTTAATCTTCCCAAAAATCAATATTAATGATTATTTAACTTTGGGTAATCAAACATGCCGCATCGACAATCTACACTGTACCATTGATTTCTGCCTATATATAACCTCTAAGCTCGTACGTCTTAGAGAAGGGTGTTAAGCAAGAGAATAAATTCTCTACCACCAAATAGATATATATTTAGCAGAGACCAACAATACAGTTCGAAATACAATGTTAGACATGTAATTCTGTCTTTAACTGGGTTAAAGAACCAATGTCATTTGAAACACAGTTCACGATAAACCCAAAATCACATTCCATTAATTATGGAATCTTCATGGAAAGCAGATCAATATATAATCGATATCAATTTCCGTATCCAACTAATAATATAAATGGAATAACGACAAAGCCTTTTAAATTTCAAATATTTTAATAGTCTTCCTCCATAGAAGCTCACTTCGATTATTACCCAATCGAATTCCATTCCATTCCAATTTATTTCATTAAACTGGAAAATTTTACTTTGGAAAATTTCCATTAAATCTTAATAAAAAGATTTACAAATTCGAAATCACAATTCACAGTTAATCGGGTTAAAGAACAAGTGTTATTTAAAACACCGTTCACTATAATCCCAAAAACCCAATTCTTTTATTCAATTCCATTTAAATATTAATTAATTGGAAAACTTCACTAAATCTGAAATTAAAGAATTATTCTTTTCTCAACTGGGTTTAAGAACAATGTTAATAAAGACACCATTCACGACAAACCCAAAATCCCATTTGATATTAAATACAAGGCTCTGAATAGAAATTATATCGGCTTATATTCAATATCAAATTCCGAAACAAACAAATTTCGTATTGCAAATAACGATATAAATATATCTTCCAAATTTACATAACAATATTTGTATAATCTCAAAATCCTACATTGAAATATTCCGAAGACGATTTCCATTCAAATCCACTCCAATTCTTATATTGGAAATTCTGGTAATATTAAAACCCATTCTCAATCCAATTTATTTATTTAAAAATAATTGGATTATAATTCTAGTTGATAATTAGTTCATTTCGATAAAATATATATTTTTATCTTTTCAAATATGGATTTTTTTCATCCTAATTCTTTCCAAATGATTTATTATTATTTTACGTAAATTATTAATATTTTTAAAAAATTTATTAAGGCCTTTTCAGTCAATTTGCTTAAACGGTCATCGAACTGCACTTACAACGACCTTTTTCCTAATTCGATTTGGACATAATTCCAAATCCAACTGTTAGATTTCAAATCTCTTATATTCGTTGGAAAGCTCTTTTCGATACGAACCCAACGGTTCCGGTTTTAGGAGAATCCCATGGTCGGATCTCCCATAATATCAATTCGAATTCAATGGTCGAAATTCACGAATGGCTGCGGCGCAGCGCGTTCTGTTCAGGCCATTATATTATATATATAATATATATTGTTTCGATTTCCATTTAAAACGTATTTTATAAATCATTTATTAATTCGTTTTAAAACAATCCTAACTTCATTTCCAATTTTAAATCAAAATTGAATACTCCTTATCATTATATTATTTAAATTATAATATTTTCATAATATCAGATTTTGAAATCATTTCCTTTTCGATATTCATTATAAAAATGAATAAAATATATATAAATATCGTTCGAGTCAAAATGGCGCATATCTAATCAATATAGCTTCATATATTTTAATATTTTCGTGTCCATCCAAAATCAGACATTAAAATCAAATTTTAATCCTTTATTGAATATTATTTTAAAATATTCCCTATTTTAAAATATTTGTTATTTTAAAATATTAGTTATTTCCGAATTGGAGTCAAACACAGTCAATTACCATATAATGTTATTTATATGGATTTCATACATCATATGTATACAACAACAATGATAAACAATCAACCATCATCCAGAGTGCATTACACAACTGCATGAGCATTAAATATAAATAATTAACGCTTACAACAACCTGTCAACCAATCGATTGACATTCAACTAAAAAATTGGGATTAGTGTATGTCAAATATCATCCCAATACCCTTGTGGAGTTTCAATCAACACACATAGATTTTATTTGTGCATTTGGGCGATGTGTAAAATATATCGTCCCAATCAATATCAGTCAAATGAGTGTAAATAAACAAATCGTCCGATTTGTAAATGAAAATTTATTTTCAATCCTATACACGTTATAAATTATAATTTTTAACAATAAAATATTTATTTCAACACATGAATATTTTACACCGTTAATTTATACAATAAAAATGATATTTTTATTGTTCTAACATATTTTAGAAAATTTTGGGAGCATAACGGCGCGATACTAGAAGCGGAATAAGGTCTTGCCTTATCCCTCGCCTAATACTAGCTCATGCCATACATATACCAATTCCAATCAATTCAATTCACATCCAAAATCAAATTCAACCAATTTCTTAATAGGGTTGCCAAACTCTATTAAATAACAATCAATCAAACAAAACAAACAACCAAACATCCATGGTTTCAATCAAAGGTGTCGGGTGCTACTAAGCACCGTCTGCATCCTAGTATATATTTAACTGTAAACAAAATTAGAGTGAGAAGAAGTTCTCACGTTGGGTTCCACTCCGTCATTCTTTAGCGGACGATTTGGATTCCGTTCTGCTTCTCGTCAGCTCCATCGCAATCTGTTTCATGCGGTTTAGGTTAAAAATCACATTTTTAACCAACGATCTTTATAAATAAAAATCACATTTTTATTACACTATATATATATATTTTAAAAATCATATTTTTTATCTATGAAATGTATATATAAAAATCATATTTTTATTATGCTATTCATATAATAAAAATCATATTTTTACAATGCCATTACATATAATAAAAATCAAATTTTTATCATGTCATTCATATAATAAAAATCAAAATTTTATATTGCCATTCATATAATAAAAATAAAATTTTTATCTTCGCTTTATATATATAAATCAAATTTTTATCTTCGCTTTATATATATAAAAATCAAATTTTTATCTTCGCTTTATATATATATAAATTATATTTTTATATCGTTAAAAATCATAACTTTATATCATTATCCATATAAAGATAACATTTTTATGCAATGTTATATATATAAAAATCATATTTTTACAATGCCATGTATACATTAAAAATCATAATTTTACAATACCATGTATACATTAAAAATTATATTTTTACAATGCCATGTATACATTAAAAATCATATTTTTACAATTCCATGTATACATTAAAAATCATATTTTTACAATGCTATGTATACATTAAAAATCATATTTTTATATTGCTATTACATATATAAAAATCATATTCTTACAACGCCGTCACATATAATAAAAATCAAATTTTTACAACGCCATTACATATAATAAAAATCAAATTTTTATCATGCCATTCATATAATAAAAATCAAATTTTTATCATGCCATTCATATAATAAAAATCAAATTTTTATCATTCTTCTACATATGTAAAAATCATATTTTTATATTACTATTCATATATAAAAAAAGCTGATTTTTAAATTGCTATTCATATAAAAAAGCTAATTTTTAAATTGCTATTCTTATATATAAAAATCGAGTTTTTATCATGCTATAATATATAAAAAAATCAAATTTTTATCATGCTATAATATATATAAAAATAGAATTTTTATCGTGCTATAATATATATAAAGGGTGCTACTATTGGGACCCCAATTTACTCTTCTGGCCACCACACAAAATTTAATAAATTTGATTAAATTTTTTACACTTCTGGCCACCACATCATTTTTCTTCATTCAACCATAATCAATCGAGTTAACAATATAAATTCGGCAGGAAGCAACCGTACGGTTAATACCAACCGAAATATGATTGTAAATTGGGTAGGTAGGAACCGAAGATTTTTTTCCGTAGTGGGGTGCATGTTCATATTAATATTTTTAACGTATGGTGGATGAAAGAAGAAAATGATATTATTTAAGGTGGCTTTTAGTTTTGGTGGCCAAAAGAGGAAAATGGGGTATCAATAGCAACACACTATATAAATCAAATTTTTATAATCCTCTTACATATATAAAAATCATATTTTTATACTACTATCTATATAATAAAAATTATATTTTTTTGTTAGCTAAAAAAACAAAACCAGAAAAAAAACTTACATTGATCGAAGAAGGGGGTTTTGTTCGCCATTCGACGGAAGGTGTGGTTGTCGGTTTACGCGTGGCGGTTGTTGGCATTCGTCGGAAGGGTGGAGGAGCTCGCGGTTTCTTCGATTGGGGTGGGGTTTTCGAATTCGCGGTGGCCTGGGTGGAGGGCTGTGGTGGTGGACTGGCGGTGCAAGGTGGGGGAGGCCTTGGTGGTCGACGGTGGGCCAGGTGGTGGCGTAGGCTGTTGACGCGGCTAGGGTTCGCGGGTTTTAGGGGTTTAGGTATTGGGCTTGAACGAAGAGAGGAGGAGCGGGGGGGGGGGGAGAGGAGGGGCCGGCGGAGGTGGGGGAGGCGGAGGGAGGCGCGGTGGGTAGGGGAGAGATGGGCTGGAGTTTATTTATTTATTTTTTATTTCGATCAGAACAATGAATGGGGGAAGCGAGATAAAGGTGGACTTTATATAATAATGTACATTTAATTTATTTTTATCTCCAAAAAGTAACTTTTTCATTCTGACTCCAATTCGAACCCAATGACTGTCGCCCTTAGCTAAGTACCCTCATTCCGAACACACTGGGATATGTCCGGTAAGCCAATTCGACTGTGTAACACCCCACGTCCATTAATGTCACTCACAAAGGGAATGCATTAACTTCCATGGAGGTTTTAAGTGAATATAGAACAGAAAAATTACAACAAGACAGATAATAAGTAGTACTTGGAAATCTAAAACTTTATTTCATTGCAGCGGAAATTAAACATGTTTGTTACATCATAAGACCATAAATCAGAGTCAAGTACAATATCCATCTTGATAAAACAAAATACATAACCCCATTACATAAATAGCCATTAAAGAAGATAACAAGCTGGACTATACTTCAACGGTCCAAGCTTTCCAAAAGAGAGATAAAGCAATCCAATCAAGCTCGACAAGAGCTGGGCCCACCCTGAGGACCTGGAGGGGGAAAAGGATAGAAATAGAGGGGGTCAGACATAAAGTCTGGCGAGTATGATAATTCTAACAATACTATTATCAAAATAATTAGACTAAGGAATAAGCTGGAAAACAAGGAAATGTCTATGAACTATTGGGTATGGAAGAGCAGATAAAGATAACGTTAAGGGCACACCAAATACTAACGAATAATTACTACACTGCACCACACCAGTCACCCTAAAGGTTGATCCCACTTGCTTCACTTAGAAATTATATAAATAGCTTCGTGTACCCCTAGCTGACTACATAGGTGCCGCCTGCCCCTATCTTCGCTAGGTGTACCCCACTACCCACTTGCGATCGGCTCCCTACTCATAGTTACCCGTGCTGGCCCCACAATGGGGTGTATCACTCCCCTAAAGTGGCAACCCGATACAACTTGAGGATGCACGACTTATACCTACACGATGCAACAACGTCTTACCTACCAGCCCGGGTCCACACACGCATATTAAACCCATTGGACTTGCGTTGCCGCCGCTAACCCGTTTGGCCTCTTACAGTCAAGCCCAGTGTGCGTGTCCCGTCCTCGACTTGGGTCGAGCCCACAAAGATACGTTTGGGTTACTGGTTGAAATGGGCCCCCACAAGCTATCCACCTAAGCTTGTCCCCCACTAGTATATCCCACTTAACCCTCTTCTTAGTCATGTTCATTCACATGTGTGTTTGGTTAAGTCTTACTAATCGTATTTCAAATGACACTAAAGGCACCAACTAGATTCCTCATGCCACCCAATGTAACACCCCGAATTTCGGTTAAGGCTAAAATTCACTAATTACAGAATAAATAATCTTAGATGTGAGAATTGGGAGAAACGGGCTGCGTCATTGCGTTCGTCTCGGAAAAATACGCGAAATAGAGTCCGAGTTTTCGAGAATCGGAGTCCGTATGGCCCAAACATGGCCCAATGAAGTTTGCAGAAAATTAAAAGTTCAAAACAGATTTAAAATTCAGGTTTAAAATTCAAAATTGGGGCCATTGGGCGCTGGGGGGAAAAATTCCCGCCCAGCTACCCGTGTCGACAGCCCTGTCGACAGGGCAGTCGACTGGGTAGCACCAGGTCGACAGCCCTGTCGACTTGGGTGTCGACAGGGGGTGCTCGTCAGGTCTAACCTGGTGCACCATTTTAAGGGATTGGCTGCGTTTTGGGCTGTTCTCTAGAAGCTTCCAGGATCTGATGGTCCTAATCTAACCTAGGGTTGATCTAAGGGCCTAAAACACTTGCCAAATCCTATAAATAAGACCCTAAGCTAACCCTAAATGATCATAATCCTATCTCCTAACTAAACTATGCCAAAATTTTCTATGATCATGGCCTCCACCCAAAACCCTAGCCTCCATCCTCTTATGAAACTATTTTTATGAAGGCTTTCATGTTCATACAAGCATTTTGAGTTGTTTAAGGGATCATTAGCTTGCATTCATCATCAAGTTGCAAGCTTTATGTTCAAGGCTAGAGTTTTTGGGTAATTTGTGGCAAGGGTTTGCTTATGGGAGCTTAGTGGTGAGTTCCTATAGCTTTAATAATCAATTGTTAAATTGATTTTGGTAGGATATGATAAGACATGGCTATGTTTGTGGATAAATGTGTTTATGCAAGTTTGTATGATATGTGTTTTGCAAGTTTTATGCTATATGCAAGTTTAATGCCATGTTTTATGATGCAAACCACTATGTTGAACATTTATGCATATGTAACATGTTATGCAAACTATATGTGAGAGTATATGCAAGTTATATGTAACATGATATGCAAGTAATGCCTTTGGTTTTATGCATGCTATGTAATTGGTTTTATGCATGCTATGTAATTGGTTTTATGCATGCTAAGTATTTTGTTTATGCATGCTAAGTATTTTGGTTTATGCATGCTAAGTGTTTGGTCATATACAAGTTATGATGCAAGTTCATATGCAAGTTATGATGCAAGTTCATATGCAAGTTGTGGTGCAAATTCATATGCAAGTTATGATGCAAGTTCATATGCAAGTTATGATGCAAGTTCATATACAAGTTATGATGCAAGTTCATATACAAGTTATGATGCAAGTTCATATGCAAGTTGTGGTGCAAATTCATATGCAAGTTATGATGCAAGTTCATATGCAAGTTGGCCTTTATGTATGACATAAGTACATGTGCGAGTTCGTCCCTTTTAGACCTATGACTTGTATGCAAGTTGACACCTTTATGATAGGTCTATAACATGAACATTTAAGCAAGCTACCATCTTCATGACATATGTGATTCATGCAAGTTTGGGTTGGTTATTTATGCAAGATGGGTTTGTGGTCATATATACAAGTTGACACCTTTTAAACCCATGGTAATGCTAATGATATGCTAAGTTGAACCCATTGTGTGTATGATGAATCTTCTCTTTTGAAGTATGTCATGTTATCATATTTACGTGGGGACGATGGGGTAAAAATTAATGAACACATAAAATTGTGTGAAGTGGGTATAATTAAACATACCGTAAAATGGATGGACATAATTGGGAATTTACCTATTAAGTTAGGTCTACCCATATTATGGAATTGGGAATTTACCTATTAAGTTAGGTCTACCCATATTATGGAATTGGGAATTTACCTATTGAGTTAGGTCTACCCATATTCTTAAATATTTGTAATTAATTAGGGATAATTAATACAAATTATGGGGGTGATTAATTAGGTGTAATTAATCTACTAAGACACGAGGTTGGACCCTTTTGTAGCATAAGACTGCCCGGAACCGACCGGCAAATCCAGCGGCTACAAATGATTGGCCCAATGTGAGAGGTCTTAGTTACAAACTAAATACGTGACAAGTGTAAAGACACGAGGTTAGACTCTGTTATGGTGTAAGGCTGCCCGGAACCAACCGGCATATCCAGCTGCCATAAAAGACAGTCTAATGTGAGAGGTCTTTACAAAGGTTACGATCTTAATTAACTAAGAAACACTTAACCAAATTAGCATGTAGTGGGGCATGAGGGGTTAAGTGGGTGCCTTGGGTGGCATGTAGTAACTAGTGGGGGTGCCTTGGGTGGCATGAGGAAACTAGTGGGTTGCCTTGGGTGGCAATAGAAAATACGATTAGAATACTTAACCAAAGTGGAACATGTAATTAAACATGATTAAAGGGTTAAGTAAGTGCCTTGGGTGGCATGTGGGAATCAAGTAAGTGCCTTGGGTGGCATGTAGAAATCTAGTGGGTGCCTTAAGTGGCAATTAATTAAATAACAAGCTTAAGTAGTAGCTTGTTGGGGCCTTGAGTGGCAATTAAAATATGATTAAAAGACTTAACCAAAATCTATAACATGTAGGTGGACATGGTTAAAGGGTTAAGTGGGATGCACTAGATAAAATGACAAGCTTAAGTAGTAGCTTGTAGGGGCCCATTTCAACCAATATCCCAAACGTATCTTTGTGGGCTCGACCCAAGTCGATGACGGGACACGCATATTGGGCTTGACTGTAAGAGGCCAAAACGGGGTAGCAGTGGCAACGCGAGTCCAACGGGTTTCATATGCTTGTGTGGACCCGGGTTGGTAGGTAAGACGTTGTTGCATCGTGTAGGTATAAGCCGTGCACCATTGATTATCGGGTTGCCACTTTGGGGAGTGATACACCCCACTGTAGGGCCAGCACGGGTATCTACGGTAGGGAGCCGATCGCTTGGGGGTAGTGGGTACACCTAGTGGAGATAGGGGCAGACGGCACCTATGTAGTCAGCTAGGGGGACAAGGAACTACCGGATAGAATTACTAAATACGCTTAGTGGGATCAACCTTTAAGTAAGAACGACTGGTGTGGTGCAGTGTAGGAATTACCCTTGGGTGGGTAGATCTGGGTTGGTGCAATCTAGTAATTATCCTTGGGTGGATAAATGCGTCTTTTCGGTTATCTAAGTATATCCTGTGTTTAGTTGGCTACTTAGTGTAGTCATTATCCCCAAAGGTACCGTACCTTGTTTATATCATACCCTAATTACTTTGATGATTGTATTGTTAGGGTTATAGGACTCACTCAGACTTATGTCTGACCCCGTTGTTTTTTTATCTTTTTCCAACCCTCAGGTTATCAGAGTGGGCCTACCATTGGTGGGCTTTGATCAGACTGCTTTATCTATCTTTTGGAGCTTGGACCGTGGATGTAAAGCTCGGTTTATCTTTTCTATTATGGCTATTAAGTTATGTAGTGGGATTATGTACTTTTGTTTTATCAGGATGGATATTATGTACTTGACTCTTGTTTATGGTTTTGGTGTAACCAAACATGTTTAACTTTCCGCTGCAATGAAATAATGTTTTTAAATTCTCAAGTATTACTTATATCTGTCTTGTTGTAATTTTTCTGTTCTATATTCACTTAAAATACTCCACCGATGTTATGGCATTCCCTTAGAGAGTGACCGTAGCGGGTGTGGGGCGTTACACGTGGTATCAGAGCTTAAGGTTACCAGAACAGATAAAATTTTTTAGAAAAACTATTTTCTAAGAATATGTTTGAAAGGAGTATTTTCAAAAACATGTCTTTTAAGAGAAAAGTTTTTGAAAGAAAAGCATAATCCCCAATAGCCATATCAATATCTTTCGAATCCTCCGTTTTGAATTTCTTCCTCTCTCGTTTTGAGTTTCCCCTCCGTGTGTAGATGATCTTTCTAAGATAGATAAGAATGAAAAACCACTTCAAGGGACTTAGACGTTAGTCGGATTAGAAGTTGGTTCAAGACGGAGGATGACTTGTTGGTACCTATTGGATAGACGATGGGAGGAAGGCTCGAATAGTTGTTGTTTAATGAAGGACGAAACCTCATTTTGATGGAAGGTTACGAGTGGAGAATGGGAAGAAGAAGGCGAGTAGTTATCCTTTTGGAGGAATAGGACACCTTATTAGGGTTGTCCAAAGAGGCAAGGGCAAGGTACGGAATCTTTTGGAGGGTAGTTGTATTCCCTCACGGCTAGTATACCAGATGGGGATAGGACCGTCTAGGTTGGAATTTGGATTTCTTTATTATCCGATTCGAACTTTATTTGATACTGACGCATCGAGTTCGTTTATCTCATCATTGTTAGTTGAGTCACTGCACTTAGACACCAGTTTGGTAGATGATCCCTTAGTTGTTTCAAACCCAATTGGGGCTCCATGATGTGTTTGGGTTTGAAAGTTGCTATACTTAGCGTTGAGTTTAGATGTGATGCTTTTTGGGCTTCACGGGCTATGGGTTAGTTTTGGGCATGGACTGGTTATCCAGTAGGGGTGCCGTTCTTGATTTTGAAGGGAGAGTTGTTAGGCTTATGACCCGCTTGGGTAACACTCTCGAGATCTCTTGTAATCCCATGGAATCTGTTATGCTAAGTTATCGCTTGACACGTTGATCAAGAGTTTGTGATCTGTTAGAGTGGTCCGGGAATACTCGGATGTGTTTGTGGAGGTGAAGGGCTTACCTCCGGAGCGGGAGATTGACTTCCGAATATACCTGGTAGACGATGCCAAACCAGTATCTTGGCCAGTGTGCCACATGGCTCCTCGTGAGAGGAGGGAACTCCATAAGCAAGTAGGCGATTTGCTTGGGAAGGGGTTCATAAGACGAAGGATATCGGAGAGGGGTGCTCCAGTAGTTTTTGCCACGAAGGCGGATGGGTCCCTCAGACTTTGTGTAGGCTAAAGAGAACCAAATAAACCCACAAAGAAGAATAGACACCCATTGCCGAGGATTGATGATCTCGTTGATCAGTTAGTTGGCGCCTCAGTATTTTCCCAGTTGGACTTAGCCACGGGGTTTCGTCAGTTGAGAGTGGCTGAGGATAGTATAGAGAAGACTACCTTTAGGACTCCGGATGGTTTTTTTTTATGAGTGGCTGGTGATGCCATTTGGTTTGACGAACGCCCCCGCATACTTTGTTGAGAAGGGTGTTTAGGGAGTACCTAAATAAGTTCGTGATGGTCTTTTCTAGGAGCAAAATAAGTTTTCGCATGTGCTCAATAGGTTGAGCAAAGCCAGTTATGGGATAAACGGTGGTTTTGGAGCAAGACTGGCGAGGACATCCAGAGTTGGACAAGGGCTTAATTATTTAGCCGCTTTTGCTAGTATCATCTCACGTAGGTCGTCTGAATTCGAAGGAGGTATCCCTCGGGTGTTTGTCTGATATTGGTTTAGGCCTTTGGGGCTTGCATTTGGGGGATGTCGAGTTCGACTAAGGAGGTCTGCGTGAGAGATGGATAGTTGTGATGATTTTGCATGGGAAAATATCCTGATTTTCTCTAGAAGTGGAGAAAAGCATGCCGGACATCTTAGGGAAGTGTTGGAAACTCTTTGAGCGCATTGTCTTAAGACAACAAAGGTGGATGGAATTCTTAGCATCCTATGAGTTTGAGATAGCATATACCCCTAGCAAGGGTAACGTGGTAGCGGACGCCTTAAGTAGAAAAAGGTTGTCCTCGAGTTCATGGTTCGTTGAACGACGGATCTTAGAGTTTATTTCTATGTTTGACTTTAGACCTTCCGTTGACTTTGTACCCGGTTTGCTAGCCTCCTTGGAGGTTAGGCCTACTCTTTTGGGACGAATTGGCGAGACACAGCAAGACGACCCACAGTTGGATGAGTTAGTAGAGAAGCTCACGAGGGGGGGTCGTCCAGCCATTTGAGTAGGTACACCCTAGATGGTAAGGGGTGGTTGCGTAGAGACGGTAGACTTTGTGTACCGCAAGACGAGGGTTTGAGGAAGGTTATGCTTGATGATGCACATCGGTCGGAGATGACCATTCATCCCGGTGGGGACAAGATGTACCAAGACATGAAGCGAGTTTTCTTTTGGGTCGGTATGAAGAAAGATGTGGTCGGGTATGTCGCTAAATGCTTGGTGTGCTAGCAAATGAAAGCGGAGCAGAAGAAACCCGGTGGGTTGCTTCAACCATTGGAGGTTCCGCTAAGGAAGTGGGATAGTGTCTCGATGGATTACCAAGATCGAGGAAGGGTAATACGGGAATTTGGGTGGTAGTAGACAGACTTACTAAGAGCGCCCATTGTATACCCGTGAAGAGTAAGAGAACTGCTCCATGGCTAGCTTCAGTTTACCTTCGAGAGATTGTTAGATTTCGTGGTGTACCTTCCAGTATAGTGAGCGATCGAGATCCTATCTTCACTAGAGAGTTTTGGAAAAGTTTGCAAGAGGCGGTAGGGACTCAGTTGTGTTTGAGCACCGCATATCATCCTCAGACGGACGGCCAGACCGAGAGGGTGAATCGTATTTTAGAAGACCTTTTGAGGCCATGTATCTTGGATTTTGGAGGTACATGGGAGGAGCATCTTCCATTGGTGGAGTTGCCCGACAGACTTAGTGGTGTACATGATGTATTCCATGGGAGGAAGTGCCTACATGAGACCGCAGAGGCGGTAGAGCCGAGCCTGCTTAAAGAAGTAAAGGTAGAGCGTGATGTGATTATTCGACAAGCTCCTACTCGCATCCTTGGGTCAGAGATTAGGAAGTTGAGAAACAGAGAGGTACGTCTAGTCAAAGTGAAAAAGGGGAGAAAGTGAGAGCAATGCTACTGGGGAGACAGAAGCGAAGATGCGTTCATTATACCCATTCCTTTTGAGGGTATGTCCTTTAAACGTCTCCTTTATCATCTGTCTAGTACTTATCTTATCTTTAGTATGTCCTCTCATTAGTACCTTTGACCTTTAGATAGGGTAAACCTATGGTTGAAACATGTGTTTGAGACATGTTATGATTGATGGATGCATGTGGATGCAAGTGTTTGCTAGTGGTTGCTCGTGGATGCATATACACACAATCTAGACACTAGATCGGCTCAATCACTTCATATTGCATATTGCATAAAATTGTGTGTAGGTAACTATATTAATGGATGTATAATGGTTGTGTTATCACATGGATGATGCATTTTGGTGAATGATTGTGCACTCATGTAGATATTGTATGTATCGATAGGGTTATCTCGCATACATAATGGATGCATGGCACTATCATGGTTTGCATACGTTCATACATTAGATAGGGAACATATACACACACTTTTTGCATATGCTCATACATCATTAGAAATTGTTTTAAGGACAATGGATGCTCGTGTTTGATGAATTGAGTAGATGGTTGTTTGGATGGTAGGATATGCATTCTCCTTAGCTTAGAGATTTCGGGGACGAAATCCTTTAAGGAGGGGAGAATGTAACACCCCGAATTTCGGTTAAGGCTAAAATTCACTAATTACAGAATAAATAATCTTAGATGTGAGAATTGGGGGAAACGGGCTGCGTCATTGCGTTCGTCTCGGAAAAATACGCGAAATAGAGTCCGAGTTTTCGAGAATCGGAGTCCGTATGGCCTAGATATGGCCCAATGAAGTTTGCAAAAAATTAAAAGTTCAAAACAGATTTAAAATTCAGGTTTAAAATTCAAAATTGGGGCCATTGGGCGCTGGGGGGAAAAATTCCCGCCCAGCTACCCGTGTCGACAGCCCTGTCGACAGGGCAGTCGACTGGGTAGCACCAGGTCGACAGCCCTGTCGACTTGGGTGTCGACAGGGGGTGCTCGTCAGGTCTAACCTGGTGCACCATTTTAAGGGATTGGCTGCGTTTTGGGCTGTTCTCTAGAAGCTTCCGGGATCTGATGGTCCTAATCTAACCTAGGGTTGATCTAAGGGCCTAAAACACTTGCCAAATCCTATAAATAAGACCCTAAGCTAACCCTAAATGATCATAATCCTATCTCCTAACTAAACTATGCCAAAATTTTCTATGATCATGGCCTCCACCCAAAACCCTAGCCTCCATCCTCTTATGAAACTATTTTTATGAAGGCTTTCATGTTCATACAAGCATTTTGAGTTGTTTAAGGGATCATTAGCTTGCATTCATCATCAAGTTGCAAGCTTTATGTTCAAGGCTAGAGTTTTCGGGTAATTTGTGGCAAGGGTTTGCTTATGGGAGCTTAGTGGTGAGTTCCTATAGCTTTAATAATCAATTGTTAAATTAATTTTGGTAGGATATGATAAGACATGGCTATGTTTGTGGATAAATGTGTTTATGCAAGTTTGTATGATATGTGTTTTGCAAGTTTTATGCTATATGCAAGTTTAATGCTATGTTTTATGATGCAAACCACTATGTTGAACATTTATGCATATGTAACATGTTATGCAAACTATATGTGAGAGTATATGCAAGTTATATGTAACATGATATGCAAGTTATGCATTTTGTTTTATGCATGCTATGTAATTGGTTTTATGAATGCTATGTAATTGGTTTTATGCATGCTAAGTATTTTGTTTATGCATGCTAAGTATTTTGGTTTATGCATGCTAAGTGTTTGGTCATATACAAGTTATGATGCAAGTTCATATGCAAGTTATGATGCAAGTTCATATGCAAGTTGTGGTGCAAATTCATATGCAAGTTATGATGCAAGTTCATATGCAAGTTATGATGCAAGTTCATATACAAGTTATGATGCAAGTTCATATACAAGTTATGATGCAAGTTCATATGCAAGTTGTGGTGCAAATTCATATGCAAGTTATGATGCAAGTTCATATGCAAGTTACGATGCAAGTTCATATGCAAGTTGGCCTTTATGTATGACATAAGTACATGTGCGAGTTCGTCCCTTTTAGACCTATGACTTGTATGCAAGTTGACACCTTTATGATAGGTCTATAACATGAACATTTAAGCAAGCTACCATCTTCATGACATATGTGATTCATGCAAGTTTGGGTTGGTTATTTATGCAAGATGGGTTTGTGGTCATATATACAAGTTGACACCTTTTAAACCCATGGTAATGCTAATGATATGCTAAGTTGAACCCATTGTGTGTATGATGAATCTTATCTTTTGAAGTATGTCATGTTATCGTATTTACGTGGGGACAATGGGGTAAAAATTAATGAACACATAAAATTGTGTGAAGTGGGTATAATTAAACATACCGTAAAATGGATGGACATAATTGGGAATTTACCTATTAAGTTAGGTCTACCCATATTATGGAATTGTGAATTTACCTATTAAGTTAGATCTACCCATATTATGGAATTGGGAATTTACCTATTGAGTTAGGTCTACCCATATTCTTAAATATTTGTAACTAATTAGGGATAATTAATACAAATTATGGGGGTGATTAATTAGGTGTAATTAATCTACTAAGACACGAGGTTGGACCCTTTTGTAGCATAAGACTGCCCGGAACCGACCGGCAAATCCAGCGGCTACAAATGATTGGCCCAATGTGTGAGGTCTTAGTTACAAACTAAATACGTGACAAGTGTAAAGACACGAGGTTAGACTCTGTTATGGTGTAAGGCTGCCCGGAACCAACCGGCATATCCTGCTGCCATAAAAGACAGTCTAATGTGAGAGGTCTTTACAAAGGTTACGATCTTAATTAACTAAGAAACACTTAACCAAATTAGCATGTAGTGGGGCATGAGGGGTTAAGTGGGTGCCTTGGGTGGCATGTAGTAACTAGTGGGGGTGCCTTGGGTGGCATGAGGAAACTAGTGGGTTGCCTTGGGTGGCAATAGAAAATACGATTAGAATACTTAACCAAAGTGGAACATGTAATTAAACATGATTAAAGGGTTAAGTAAGTGCCTTGGGTGGCATGTGGGAATCAAGTAAGTGCCTTGGGTGGCATGTAGAAATCTAGTGGGTGCCTTAAGTGGCAATTAATTAAATAACAAGCTTAAGTAGTAGCTTGTGGGGGCCTTGAGTGGCAATTAAAATATGATTAAAAGACTTAACCAAAATCTATAACATGTAGGTGGACATGGTTAAAGGGTTAAGTGGGATGCACTAGATAAAATGACAAGCTTAAGTAGTAGCTTGTGGGGGCCCATTTCAACCAATATCCCAAACGTATCTTTGTGGGCTCGACCCAAGTCGAGGACGGGACACGCATATTGGGCTTGACTGTAAGAGGCCAAAACGGGGTAGCGGTGGCAACGCGAGTCCAACGGGTTTCATATGCGTGTGTGGACCCGGGTTGGTAGGTAAGACGTTGTTGCATCGTGTAGGTATAAGCCGTGCACCATTGATTATCGGGTTGCCACTTTGGGGAGTGATACACCCCACTGTGGGGCCAGCACGGGTATCTACGGTAGGGAGCCGATCGCTTGGGGGTAGTGGGTACACCTAGTTGAGATAGGGGCAGACGGCACCTATGTAGTCAGCTAGAGGGACAAGGAACTACCGGATAGAATTACTAAATACACTTAGTGGGATCAACCTTTAAGTAAGAACGACTGGTGTGGTGCAGTGTAGGAATTACCCTTGGGTGGATAGATCTGGGGTGGTGCAATCTAGTAATTATCCTTGGGTGGATAAATGCGTCTTTTCGGTTATCTTAGTATATCCTGTGTTTAGTTGGCTACTTAGTGTAGTCATTATCCCCAAAGGTACCGTACCTTGTTTATATCATACCCTAATTACTTTGATGATTGTATTGTTAGGGTTATAGGACTCACTCAGACTTATGTCTGACCCCGTTGTTTTTTTATCTTTTTCCAACCCTCAGGTTATCAGAGTGGGCCTACCATTGGTGGGCTTTGATCAGACTGCTTTATCTATCTTTTGGAGCTTGGACCGTGGATGTAAAGCTCGGTTTATCTTTTCTATTATGGCTATTTAGTTATGTAGTGGGATTATGTACTTTTGTTTTATCAGGATGGATATTATGTACTTGACTCTTGTTTATGGTTTTGGTGTAACCAAACATGTTTAACTTTCCGCTGCAATGAAATAATGTTTTTAAATTCTCAAGTATTACTTATATCTGTCTTGTTGTAATTTTTCTGTTCTATATTCACTCAAAATACTCCACCGATGTTATCGCATTCCCTTAGAGAGTGACCGTAGCGGGTGTGGGGCGTTACACCCAAGGCACCTACTTAACCCCCATGTCCCACTTCATATGTTTATCTGGTTAAGTATTTCTTAATTCATTAAGGCCATAACCTTATAAAGACCTCTCACGTTAGACTGGCATTTATGGCAGTTGGATTTTCCGGGAGGGTCTGGGCAGTCTTACACCATAAAAGAGTCTAACCTCATGTCTTTACAACTGTTATGCTTTAATTTGGGCCTAGGACCTCTCACATTGGGCTGACATTTGTGACTACTGGATTTGCCGGTCGGGTCCGGGCAGGTTAACGTCACAAACGAGTCCAACCTCGTGTCCTAAGCATTGATTATTACTTATAATCTTTTACCCCAGTTTTAAATATATCCCTATTCAAATCATTAATTAATTCCAATTTTAATGATGTCCATAATTGACTCAATTATGGCCATACACTTATGGTATGCAAAATCATATCAATTGCACCCCAATTTCTTAATATTAAATCCTTAATATTACCCCTACCCCACGTTATACGTTCGCTTATTCAACGCAAAATATACGTTAGACTCGAATAGTCTAACTCATAGCACAAAGATAAATTATCACAACATATAGACAAATAAAATAGATCTAATCATAAACGGGGTGAAACTTGCATGTGTGATAGAGATCCAACACCTAAACTTGCATAGGCAAAAACTACAACTTGCATAAAGCTGCACATGTCATGGATCTAAAGGTGTCAACTTGTTTGGTAAAATGTCACAATTTACATAATATGATCATAATCCAAATTCATGTATAAACTTGAATATGTGGTTTATGCAACATAATGATGGTGTAAACTAGAATCTAACCCATAGAACTCACACATGTTATAACCTATTTTTAGATCGGATATGTGAGATTATACACACTAAGCAATCTAAACTTGCATAGGTACATGTGATTTATCATGTGAATCATCATAGCCCCAAACATATATATAATCAACATCATGATTTGATCAAGCATAAGCTAAATACAACATAAATAATAACATCATGACTTTGTAACATCGCAACTTAGCATAGAAACTTTCAATAAATATAATATCATCATCACATAACATAGGGTTTACAACATATATGATAGCATAAGATTAACAACATATATAATCAATAATTCACATCATCCTCTTATAATCCATATCACAGCTTAATCTAATTAGTTTGCTAATAATCTTATTAAAATCATCATACTAACAATTAGAAAAGAAAGAGAGTCTTGATTTGCTTTAGAGTTGAGTAGAATTAGAGTTTTGATTAGCTTTCTTCCTTCTTAGTTGGCGGCGGCTACACTGAGTTCCATGGCGACGGTATGACGGCGGCTGTTCTATTTTTCATGTGATTTTGGAGTGAGAGACTACCTAGGTATATATAGAGTTTAGGATTTATTTAGACCGTCAGATCAACTCAGAACTAACCTGAACCGTTAAATTAGCCAACTCAGCCCAAAAGACACATCAGCAGCTCAAGATTGGGCTCAGCCAAAACCTGGACGACTGGACTAGGCCAACACCCAGGTCGACTGCGCAGCCGACCTGGTCTTGGGGGTGTCGACTGCCCAGTCGACTTCCCAGTCGACCTGGGTGCTGGGCGGGAAATTTCCCGCCTGGCCTGTTTGACTTCGAATTTTGAAATTTAAATTTTCTGAAACTTCCGATGGCCATATCTCCTTCATACGAAGTCCAAATCACGCAAACTCGGACTCTATTTCAACCAGAATTCCGAGACGAACACAATGGCGCCACCCGTTTCCCACAATTCTCACGTCTGAGATTAGTTATTATTTAATTTGTGAATATTAATATTAACAGAATTACAGGGTGTTACATTCTCCCCTCCTTAAAGGATTTCGACCCCGAAATCTTCAAGTCAAGAAGAATGTATATCCTAACATCCAATCGTCCATCTACTCAACCATCAAACACAGGCATCCATTGTCCTTATAGACTTCTAATGCTTTCATGTTTAAATGCACAGTGTGTGTATATGTCCATATCTAATGCAAAATCAGGCGGTCCACTGATTCAGTTGACCTCCTTAATGCAAATCATGATAGTGCCATGCATCCATTATGTATGCAAAAGTTCCTTAATGCTACATATTATCTCTATATGCGTGCACAATCATCATCTGAATGCAGCATCCATGTGATAAAAAAAAATCCTCATACATCCATTTTACTAAATACATCCATATATATGCAATATGCAATATGCAATATGAAGTGACTGAGCTGATCTACTGCCTAATAGTGTGTGTATATGCGTCCTCGAGCAACCACTAGCAAACACTTGCATCCACTTTGCATCCATCATACATAACATGTCTCAAACACATGTTTCAACCATAGGATTATCCTAACTAAAGGTCAAAGATACTAGCGAGAGGACATACTAAAGATAAGTACAAGCTAAGCGATAAAGGAGAAATTAAAAGATATACCCTCAAAAAGAAAAGGGTACAACAAACGCATCTTCGCTTCTATCTCCCAAGTAGCGTTGCTCTCATCATCTCCCCATCGCACTTTGACTAGTCTGACCTCTCGATTCCTCAACTTCTTGATCTCCGACCCAAGAATGCATGTAGGAGCTCGTCGAATCGTCGCATCATGCTCTATCTCCACCTCTCTAAGCAAGTTCGGCTCTACCACTTCCGCGGTCTCGTGCAAGCACTTCCTCAAATGTGATACATGGAACACGTCGTGTACACCAGTAAGTCTCTCAGGCAACTCCACTCTATACGCCATCTGTCCAATCTTCTCCTTAATAGGAAACGGCCCTACAAACCTTGGTGCTAATTTCCTAATGGACCCAAAGAGAACAACGTTCCGTAATGGAGACACTTTGATAAAGACCATGTCCCCAACATCAAACTTAAGATCTGTCCTCCTCTTATCCGCATAAGATTTCTGCCTATCTTGCGCTGTCTTCATCCTCCCTCGAATCAAGTCGATCTTTTCCGAAGTCTCTCTAATCATATCGGGCCCAAGTAAGATCTTATCCGTAGATTCCCACCAACATGTAGGTGAACGACAAGGTCGTCCATAAAGAGCTTTGAAAGGTGCCATGCCAATGCTAGACTGAAAGCCGTTATTGTATGCGAACTCTACCAACGGAAGATGCTCTTCCCATGTACCCCCAAAGTCTAGGATACATTTCCTCAAAAGATCCTCTAGAATGCGATTCACCCTCTCAGTCTGGCCGTCCGTCTGAGGATGATACGCGGTGCTCAAACATAACTGAGTCCTTACCGCCTCTTGCAAGCTCTTCCAAAATTCGCTAGTGAAGATAGGATCACGGTCGCTTACTATGTTAGAAGGAACACCATGCAAACGAACTATCTCTCGAACGTATACAGAAGCTAACCATGGAGCAGTCCTCTTACTCTTTACGGGAATGAAATGGGCGCTCTTAGTAAGTCTTTCTACTATAACCCAAATCCCCGTATTACCCTTCCTTGATCTTGGTAATCCATCCACAAAGTCCATCGAGACACTTTCCCACTTCCATAGTGGAACCTCCAATGGGTGAAGCAACCCACCGGGTTTCTTTTTCTCCGCTTTTACTTGTTGGCACACCAAGCATCTAGCGACATACTCGGCCACATCCCTCTTCATACTGGCCCAAAAGAAAACTCGCTTCATGTCTTTGTACATCTTGTTCCCGCCGGGATGAATGATCATCTTCGAATGATGTGCTTCGTCAAGAATAGCCTTCCTCAAACCTTCGTCTCGAGGTACACAAAGTCTACTATCCCTACGTAACCATCCCTTATCATCCAGGGTATTCCCACAGAGATGGCTTGATGACTCCCCTCTTTTGAGCTTTTCTACTAACTCAACCAACTGTGGGTCGTTTCGCTGTGCCTCACCAATCCGTCCCAAAAGCGTAGGTCTGACCTTCAAGGATGCTAGCAAACTGGGTACAAAGTCAACGGAAGGTCTAAAGTCAAACATAGAGATGAATTCTAAGCTTCGCCGCTCAACAAACAACGGACTAAAGGACAACCTTTTTCTAGTTAAGGCATCTGCCACCACGTTACCCTTGCCAGGGGTATTTGCTATTTCGAAATCGTAGGACACTAAGAACTCCATCCACCTTTGCTGCCTTAAGTTCAAGTCTTTCTGAGAGAACAAGTATTTTACCGATTTGTGGTCAGTGAACAATTCGAATTTCTCCCTAAGAAGATAATGGCGCCAAGACTTAAGCGCAAAAACAATAGCGGCCAACTCTAGGTCATGTGTAGGGTAATTTTTCTCATGCGCCCTCAACTGTCTTCCACCATAGGCTATTACCCTTCCCTCTTGCATTAAGACTGCGCCTACTCCTGTCCCACAAGCATCGGTATAAACAGTAAACGGCTTACCCCCGTCTGGCAGCACTAAGACTGGAGCTGAGGTCAAAGCTCTCTTTAAACGTTGGAACGCATCATCACAATCTACATCCCACGTGAAGACTAGGTTCTTCTTCGTCAGGCGTGTCAATGGAGCTGATATTTTTGCAAAGTCTTTGATAAACTTCCTATAGTAGCCAGCCAACCCCAAGAAACTCCTTACTTCGGTAGCATTTTTAGGGACCTTCCAATCTTGGATGGCCACCACCTTTGCGGGATCCACAGGTATCCCTTCTTTGCAAACCACGTGCCCTAAGAATCGCACTTCCTCTCTCCAGAAGTGACACTTAGTAAATTTGGCTTTAAGGTTATGCGCTCGTAGAGTCTCCAACACTTCCGTAAGATGTAGGGCATGCTCTTCTTCATTCTTAGAAAAGATCAAGATGTCGTCTACAAAGACCACCACGAATTTGTTAAGGTACTCCCTAAACACCCTACTCATCAAATCAACAAAGTATGCGGGGGCATTTGTCAAACCGAAGGGCATCACTAGCAATTCATAGAAACCGTCCGGAGTCCTAAAGGCAGTCTTGTCAATGCTATCCTCAGCCACTCTCAACTGATGGAAACCAATGGCTAATTCCAACTGCGAAAACACTGAGGCGCCAATTAACTGATCGAAGAGATCGTCAATCCTCGGCAGTGGGTGTCTGTTCTCTTTAGTAAGCTTATAAAGTTCTCTATAGTCCACACAATGTCTAAGGGACCCATCCGCCTTCGTTGCAAATACTACTGGAGCACCCCACTCCGATATACTTCGTCTTATGAACCCCTTCTCAAGCAACTCCTTCACTTGCTTATTGAGTTCCCTCCTTTCACGAGGAGCCATGTGGCGTACTGGCAAAGATACTGGTTTTGCATTATCCACAAGATATATTCAAAAATCTATCTCCCGCTTCGGAGGCAAGCCCTTCACCTCCTCAAACACATCCGAGTATTCTCGGACCACTCTAACAGATCGTAGATTTTCCACTGACGCGTCAAGCGATTCTAGATAACTTAGCATAATGGAATTTATGGGATTACAAAAGATTTCGAGAGTGTTGCCAAGGCGAGTCATGAGCCTAACTACTCTCCTTTCACAATCAAGAACGGCCCCATTTCTGGATAACCAATCCATTCCTAAAATTAGCCCATAGCCCGTGAAGCCCAAAACATAAGCATCACATCTAAACTCAACGCTAAGTATAGAAATTTTCAAATCCAAACACATCATGGACAAATAAGCTGAGCCCCCAATTGGATTCGAAACAACTAAGGGATCCTTTACTAAACTGGTGTTTAAGTGCAGTGATTCAACTAATGATGTAGAGATAAACGAATGAGATGCGCCCGAATCGAATAAGGTACAGACAGGATGATCAAACAGAAAAACTAAGCTTTCAACAGAAATGGTTCTACCTCGTTCTTGCAGCGGTGGGACCGCAAGAGCCTGAACTTGTCCCCTTGCCTGCCCTGGTGCCATAAGAGCCTGCACCTGTCCTCCCGAGGTAGACCCTGCCCTCTGCCCCTTCTTTGGGCAGTCCTTCACTAGATATCCCGCTTCACCACAATGAAAACAGCCAGTCTTCTTTTTCTTTCTGCAATCCTTGCTGAGATGGCCTGGTGTCCCATATTTAAAGCATCTTTTCTTTCCTTTGCCATTATTGTCTTTACCACCCTTCTTGTTTTGCTGTTGTGGTTTCTTCTGATCCCCTTTCTTCTCGGGTGCCTTATTAGCATTAGCGCCTTTCTCCTCGTGCATGAGTGCTATGTCTACTAGCTTCTCAAAGGTGGCCCCAATTGGGATGTGGGTCATAGCCAACCCCTGCAACGGCTCATTCAAGCCTTTAACGAACCTTAGAGCCTTCTTCTTCGGCCTGTTCACTAAGTCCAAGCCAAACCTTGCTAACTGATTAAATCTGTTGACATATTCTTTCACTGATGAGCTTCCTTGCTTTAATGTCAAGAACCTTTCCATGTATATATTCTCTTCTGCCCTTGAGAGAAACTTTGCCTCAAACCTACTCTGAAATCCGCCCAAGAATCAACAGGACGCTCCCCATTAGTGACCTCCCACCAAAACGAGGCCTCTCCCTTCATTAACCAAGCTACTAATTTGACTTTCCTCCCTTCTTCTACTTCAAAGATTTCTAGCAATTCTTCCACCTCCTTAAGCCAATCTCTAGCTTCCACAAACGTTTCTGACCCTTGAAAAGGTTTTCCACCCATAGCCTTAAATTCCTTGCACGTCTTTGCAAAAGTATTAACGCGAGGAGGAGGAGGAGGAGCGGGTGCAACTGGTGGTGGAGGAACATTGGCTGGACCTGCAGCGGCCCTAGCCTCTAATAACCTCCTATACCATCCTGGTATCATTACACCCTCCGGAATGCTAAGATCTTCAACCATGCTGAAAGGAAAAAGGAAAGATTCAAAATGGAGAATTCGAAAGATAAAGAAATATGGCTATTGGGGATTATGTTTTTCATAAAAACTTTTTACTTAAAATAACTCAATAAAACATGTTTTTGAAAACATTTCTTCCAAAAATAATTTAGAAAAATAGTTTTTCTAAAAAAATTATCTGTTCTGGTAACCTTAAGCTCTGATACCACGTGTAACACCCCACATCCATTAATGTCACTCACAAAGGGAATGCATTAACTTCCATGGAGGTTTTAAGTGAATATAGAACAGAAAAATTACAATAAGACAGATAATAAGTAGTACTTGGAAATCTAAAACTTTATTTCATTGCAGCGGAAATTAAACAAGTTTGTTACATCATAAGACCATAAATGAGACGACCTGAATTCCCGTTCTCACGGAAACAAGGTTATCTTTGGAATATAACACAGAAACAGATAATAGCAGAACATAATTAAATAAATACCCCAGAATGAACAACAAAATATACTGGATAAAAGTAATCATCAGAGTTACACAGTATACAGGATCTTACTTAGTACAAATACAGTTCAGCTATACATAAATGTCTACAGCGGAAATAAACAAAATATGTACAATAGGAGCTGAACAGCATAAAAAGAATAAATGATAGAATACATCCTCAGCTCCACCTATCCAGAAAAAGAACCAGCTAAACCTGAATACAAGGCTGCCTGTGTAGAAAAAGGGGCACCCGAGTTTGAAAGTGAAACAAACTACGAGTCAGTCATGGGACTGGTATGAGAAATCTACTCAACACATATATAATATGGCTAATCACAGGACCACGCCACTTTCGTGGAACGGGTTTACTCCATTGGATTGCCAGTGCTTTAAAACAAATCTTTCTTTTAAACATCGCTATGCTTTTTATAAAAATGAAGCCATTATAAGACTCAGTTCCCATCACACAATGCAACGCAAACCGGAGGATAGAGTTTTACCTTATAATGGCCAAAATATGATTGATACGAATAAAACAAAGGCAATTGGTATTATTGCTAGTGTTTATATGTTTCGAAAACAATTTCAAATCATAACTATCAATCATAGACGGCATGGGTACCATATATCATGTCGCCATATATCTATACAATCAAAACCGCACGATGTCGTATTTGGAAATTGGATTTCCATCCTGAACCAAGGCAAAAGATAGTCCTTACCGAATTCGAGACGCTCTAGCCCGTGTCTCAGGATCAGAACGCATCAACCCTTGGAGCGACAGGGCTGGTCCACCGATGTGGATTAAGAATGCCTGAACACTACGTTTCCCCAACCTTTGGGGTGTAAATGAGCCAACGAATGACTCCATCGGACCCGAATTGCCCGATCAAACCGAGGCGCCTCGCAACAGCAACAACCACATAGGTGAAAAGTATATAAATGTCAGGGCTGGTAGGTCACTGACACCACCCTAGCTAGAAAGAAACGCATGCCCTCCTTGAGGTCCTTCTCCCGTTTTAGGTTCATACCGGGGTGTGAGGCTCGCGAATTCACATTATACACAAAGCTACGCCACACAGGCGGTGCTTTGATCATCACCACAAGACTTTGCTTTTCAACAGAAGCCCTGATCACTGCATCTTAGCATGCCACACAGGCAATTCATGTCATGCGACTGATGTCCATCGATATACAACCTCTGAGCTCGTGCGTCTCAAAGAAGGGCGTTAAGCAAAAGAATAAATTCTCCGCCGCCAAACAGATGTATATTTAACAGAAATCAATCAACACAGAATAAACTCCAATGTCAGACACACAGTCCATTTACAAGTCCGTTCTGGGTCTGAACGAAACCGGAGGCACTAAATACCTCGCAAACCCTTCGATCACCACGTACGTCTGGACGATCACCACTCATTATCCATATTTCGGGATGCCTCCCAATCAGGACCTCGGTCACTGTAACGACCCAGGTTTTTCGTCGATTAATTTTAAATATTTAATATAGTTTTAAATATTGAATTTATGATATAAATGGTATTTTATCGGGTTATCGATTAAATAATCGAAATACGATTTATTTTGATAATTATTGAAATACGAGAAGTTTGAAATAATTCAATTCGAAGATAAAACTGAATCGAAACAGTTCAGATGATCAATATATACTATTTAAATATGAACAACGATAATAGAAATTTATTGTTGAAGAATTTATTTGTTTTGAATTTAAATTGATTTAATATGACTTTTAAATATACGTTCAAATTTAATTGTATAATCTATTTCTTTGAATTCAAAATAGCGTTATAACATTATAACGACGGTCGGTACGCTAAAATAGTGGTTCACGATTTTAATTATGAACCCCGAGATATTTGATTTTGGATAGGATCGGAATCAAATCGATATCTGTTGAAAAGAAATAAAAATCGCTTTGTTTCACGTCGCATTAAATAAAAATCAAATCAAGTAAAAAGCTGTCTGTACGTTGGTTAACAAATATTAAATGGAAACATACGTATGTCCCTCGTTCGCATCTTTAAATACCACTGCCTTAGTTGTTTTCCTCTCTTCTAAATCCATCGAAAGCTTCTGAACCAAAATGGCCCGACTCCTTTTTATTATCAAAAAAAAAAATCAAAATCAAAACCCCTTCTTTCGGTGACAATCGAGTTCACGAAAAAGAAAAGATCGAACTTCGAATTCAAAACTGAGATCGACTTCAGAACAACCGAAATTGGGGGTCACGATTCATCTTTTGAAGCTCGAATTTTTGAACTATGGGGTAGGGCATCGGTAATCGATTTGGGGGGCGTTATGGTCGACATGATGGGGTTTAGGGCATCTGATGGTTTTTGTTGTTCAAACGAATAATGGGTGGTAGTTCGATTTCGAACCCATGAGCGTGCTGTTGGTCGCGATGATACTGATGGCACTGTAATCAAATGGATGAACGAGGTGCGAAGTGGCGTAGTGATGCATATGAAAGATCGTGATGGAGGCGGGATGACCAGTCAAGTTCGATTTAAGGATCTGTAGGATAATTGTTCAATTTAGGCGATTTGAGGTTAATGGTCGTTGTTGCTGGCGGACTTTGGACTGTGGCAGTTGATTGGGATTTGCAGTGAAGGAGAAGTCAGATTATAAGGTATTAAGGTAATGTTTGTTTTAAAATTGAGTAGTATATCATTTAAAAATATTAGTACCCATTGGAAAGAAATATCATTAGCTAATCTGAATTTAGAAACTGAAAGGAAAAATTAGTTAGAGTATTATTATATAAATTCTGAATTAGAAGAGTGAAATATTTAAACATAAAATCATTTGCTGTTCAAAACCAGGAAGTGTAGAATAGAAAAAAATTCTTATACAAGATCTTGTTAAGGGAAATTCATTTGCTTATTTATAAAATTCGGATTTTTGCTTAGGCAAGGATAAATCGAATGAAATCTTTCGTGAGGAGTTCAGAGCCGCAAAAATCGATGAAATGAAATTGGAATTGGTACAAGTGCAAAATAAAATCACGGTGAGTAAATCTCACTCACCTTTAGAATTATTTTTATTTCATTAAAAATAATTGTCTGTTGCTTGTGTGAATGCTTTATGGTTGTTTTATATATATTAGTTATTTAGGCTATATATATATATATATTGGGTTGATTGATTGGTTGGATTCCCGCAGTCTCATTAGCGGATGCCCGCAGTTTCATAGCGGATGATTACCCTATACGCCCCACGCTATGATTAGTGGATGACCTTCTATACCGCGATATTCTGCCACGAAGCAGAATGGGTATCATTTATGTGCTAACATCTGTGGATGCAGGAAAACAGGTTGGAGGAATCCAACTGGATTCCTCAAAAATATATTATCTGTTGTTTATTTGTTTGCATATATATATTGATATATATGATGTGTTAGAAAAATAAATAATTGGTTGCTTTGTGTGTTTTATCACTGGGCTTAAGTAATGATATTTAAAAATATCGTAAAAAGGATATTGGAGATTCTAAAAAGGGAAATTCTATTTTTAAATAGAATTTGAATTTAAATGGAAATGAAAATATGAACTTGTTTTGAAAATATAACAAGTAGTTCTTTATAAACGAAGTTTATAAATAGTTCCTTTATAACGAAGTTATAAATGAAGTAAAAAGAATTGTCATTTGATAATTCAGAAATAGAAATACAAGCGTGAATTGGGATTTGAAATGAAATTTCAAAACAGGATATGAAATGAAATTTTTAGATATATATCTCAAATGAAATTTGAGTATAACATTTGAATTTTTAAAAGGGAGTTTAAATATTTGAATTTTAAAAGGAGATTGAATATTAGAAATTCAAATAGAAGTTCAAATAGAATTTGAATAAACGAGATTAGCATGAAAAATAGAATTTGAATAAAGAAATTCAAATAGGGATTTGAATATAGAATTTCAAAATAGAATTTGAAATAAACTTTGAAATAGGATTTTCAAAGTAGAATTTAAAATAGGATTTCAAAATAGGAAATCCAAATGGTTTTGAAATGGGATTTGAATTCAAGGGAATTCAAATGGATTTGAGTGAAGGAATTCAAAAGGGCGTTAAAAATAAGCTGGAATATTTTAATTCAAATAGAGTTGGAAATAGATTTGAACATAGAAATTCAAATGGGGTTTGAATATTTGAATTTCAAAAGGGAATTCAAAATGGAGTTGAATATCTAAATTCAAGTATGAATTTCAAATATAGAAATTCAAAAAGGAATTGAATTAAAGTGAAAATTAAATAAAGGATTTGAAATGGAATTCGAATAAAGAATTTGAAATGGAATTCGAATAAAGGGTTTCAAATGGGATTTGAATACAGGATTTAAAACTATGGAATTTGAAATGTAAAGATTCAAATGGAATTTGAAATATATATGAATATATATATAAAGGTGGAGTTGAATTCATTTTAAGACGAAGTTTTAAAAGTATATATATATAAATAAAAACGAACTCGCCGCAGCGCTGTAGTTCGTAAAATAGCGATTCGAACTTCAATTGAATATACAGAACTCAATTGAAGTCGGAATTCTTCGAAACAAGAAACGTCAGGACCAGTTTGATAATAGTTTTCTAATGAAGGAGAAAAATCTGGATTTCGTCGTATAGATTTTGAGTTATGTCAAAATAAAATTTTCAGAAAAACAGCGCCAGAATCGTTTTAAAACCATAATGGTTTATTTAATGTTATAAAAGGATTTTAAGCAAGAAAATCCGAAGTTTCTATTTAGAAAATTCCAGAGTTGAGTTGTAAAATATATGCGAATTCAAGTTGTGAAAATGAATATGATTTTTGAAACAGAAACCAGATTTTGATTTATTGAATAGAAATAACTAAACTGAATAGAAATTAGTTAAAGAGATTTCGAATGAATACGGGGGTTTGAATAAGTAAATTCGATTTGAAAACTTATATTCGAAATCAAAGAGGGAACTAGAATTGAAATTGAAATTCAATTTTGGTCGTGAGCGAGTTAAACGTTTTCTTTGAACGTGTTATGTTCAACAAAGAAGTGAAACAGGCAAAGGGCTAATTAAAGAATAATTGAGCGAAACTGAATTCAAACGATTCAAAGTTTAATTCAAACGAATGGATTGAGTTGAATTGAATTAGAAACAGGTGAACAGGTGTTAAACAGATATGGGATGGAGTATATGAAGTTTATAAATGTAATGCCCGACAAAAAGGTACATGTTTAAATTCATATATGGGTTTTATGCGCCGTATCGGCAAGCCGTTTGGCTTTTCCTTTTTCTTTTTGATTGAGGAAGATACCGGGAAGCTATTTGAAATTTCCCGATGCTCCCGATACAGGGGAGGTTATGGCGAAATTTTCCGGAAATTTAAGGAGTTAGAATATTTTTAAGATATTTTGATAATTTGAAATCATTATATCGACGTATTGAATTCGATAGTAAAGGGAATATAAAAATCGAATGTTGTAAACAAAAGGGGATAGAGATAAGTGATTTGAATTGTTTCCAATTTCAAATAGAGATTTTTCTAATATATAGAAAATAAAAGAAGTTGATATTTGGAAACGTTTTCCAAATGGCATAAGAGGCCGAGATGATTATTTGATTAACAAATATTGATAGAGAAAATGGAGAAGAGATTTAATTAATGAATATTAATTAAAGAGCCCAGTGATTTGTTTGATATGTTTAGATGAACACTTGTTTTTATTCGATAGTTAAATCACAGACTATCGAAGTTTTGACCATCGTTGTCAATATGGAGAGACCGGTTGGATTATTATCCGAAGAACCACTCCGTATCGGCATAAGCGTTGCGAACCAAGTATGCTGAATATATTGAAGACGGAGTAAAGTGCAAGGGCTTTTCTAGTAATAGAAATAGTGCCTTCGGTGTCGTTCGATCCCAGAACGAACGTAAATGGACGAATGTCTGACAGAGTATTTCCAATGATCAAATGGGTTGGTCTGTATGAATATATATGGTTGCAACGGATTTATCCCTTAGCATAATATCCAGAATATTTGTGCAAACTCAACTAGTGATTAACGGATCTGACGATGTGGCATTCAAAGTGAATTGTGTTATCAAGGAATGGTAAGTATGCGTAGCCTCAGGCCTCAACAACCGGGAAAGGACAAAAATCGGGCAGGCAGCATGGCTATGTGGGTCGCACCCATTAGGGTGTATAATCACCTATCTAGAGAAATTCCTTTTGTTTCTAAATCTATCGATTCTGCCCATTCGGGAAACGGTGGTTTGAGTCCAACCGTTGGTGATATACATTCGATACACTCAAGCGAAATGAGTGGTCGGCCATGTGTGGGCCGGGTTGCAAGATGTTCTTGTTGAACCCAGGTGTATTCGCCTCTAGAGATACATCGTCGGAAGGTGGTTCCATACCTTGTCATGTTGGAAATCCAATCTCCAATAAGCGCCATGCGGTTTTTGATTTTATACTATATATGTGGAGCGTGAGATGCAAGCGTTCTACTATTTGGTTATTTACTTGATGTAGACATTATTATAATATCACTGGATTTTTGTATCAAAGTGTTTTGGGTTATAGTAAGGTAAAAACCGTCCATGTTTATGTGTGGGCTGGTCTTACTATTATCTTTTCTTTTGAAAGGATTTTAAAAGTTAAACAAGTGGTTGGAGTTTACTCACACCAGTCCCATGACTGACCCAGAGTTTATTTGTTTGTTTTCCCTAAACTCTTGGGTGCCCAAATTTGTACGGGCAGTCAAGTAGTTCAGGTATTTACAGATGCCATTGGAGGAGCTTGGAGCAGGAGGCTTCAGCGTTAGTTATCTAATGTTTATCTTCCGCTGTATTGTAAGTGTTGAACTCTGATTCTGAATGTACATGTATACAGAAATTTTGTATTACAAAAGTATATGATATAATATATTTTATCCGTTCCGCTGTGAGTTGTGATCTTCATTTTCTTCTATTCTAATATTTCTTTCTTTCTATTTCTCATCCTCTAACTTCTTTCTAATAATGGTTCGTATTTCTGTGTTATTTGGGTTGGACGTGTAGTGTTATTAGTCAACTCAGGTAACACGGATTTGCGGGTCGTTTCAGTTGGTATCAGAGCTGGTTGCTTAATTGGTACGGATGATAGGGGGTTCTCGCTTCGCGTTAGGTGGCGAACGGGAGACTCTTACCCCTACACCTCCCGACAATGTGGGTTGGTCGAGTCGAGAGGCTGGCCGTAAAAGCAGTTCTGAGGTATCTCTGTAAGCCACGCTGGGAGGTTAGCCCAGTGCCGAGGGAGGAAAGGATGGTTGAAAAGCCTACTCGAATCCCGGGGTCTTTTCAGTTGGTATCAGAGCCAGGTTGAATGAACACCTAGGCTTGTGTGGCATGTGCTCATTAGAGATAGGGTCAGTAATACCCTAGAATGAGTTGAGTGTATAGATATGAGAGAGCGTATTTGTAAATTGATATAAAAGCTGTTTTATATTGTGTTGACTAGTCTGTGAGTGGTTTATGAATTCTGGTCGAATCGTGGGACGCCACGAAGTCGATAGGGATTTCTAAACACTTGAACAGAAAATACGACATGATATTGTTTTCAAGAGGGTAAATGAAATAATTTTACCCAAATTTCTATTTTGATATAGAAAGAATAATTTTCTAGAATTATTATTATATGGATGTGTTGGATGTTGATTTTATAATCAAATGAGATTATATAATTAGAATGGTTATATAGAACCAAATAAAATTTGTATATGAAATTAAATATATACAAATGAAATGAATTAGAATTAGATTCAAACCAGAATTAAGCATTCAAAATCCTGGGAAGTTTGGAAATATTTTCTAAAAGTAAACAATATAGCTTTGTTTTAAAAGGATTTGAAAGAAAATCATTTTAGATGGATTTTGAAATAATAAGGCACTGAACTCACTTCAGTGGCTGGGAAATTATTCTGATGATGATTGCAACATCATCAGTGTTCATTTTCGAGTTTCTAAGTGATGGATGGCTACCTTAGAAAGTTTTGATGGAAATTTGTTTGAAAGAAAACAAGTGGTTTGAAAATTCAAATGTTTTGAATTTAAAATAGAAATAAATATATGTATATATATTTATGTGACTTCGGAAGGATTGGGAAAAGAAAACCCAGGGATTTGAATGCTGGAATTTAAAATTTAACTGAAGCAAGTTAAATGGTTCGAGGTTAATAAATTGACTAGAATCAATTTGAAATAAATTGAAATGAATATGAATTAGAATGCATATGAATGGAAACCAAAAGCTTTGGTTGAAATAAAAGTCATAGAAATATGAGAAGTTGAGTTTCAACATAAGTGAGATGTGGGAAAGAAATAGATTTGTACCCTTTTTCCTACCTTAGCAATTTCGAGGACGAAATTATTTTAAGGGGGGAAGAATGTAACGACCCAGGTTTTTCGTCGATTAATTTTAAATATTTAATATAGTTTTAAATATTGAATTTATGATATAAATGGTATTTTATCGGGTTATCGATTAAATAATCGAAATACGATTTATTTTGATAATTATTGAAATACGAGAAGTTTGAAATAATTCAATTCGAAGATAAAACTGAATCGAAACAGTTCAGATGATCAATATATACTATTTAAATATGAACAACGATAATAGAAATTTATTGTTGAAGAATTTATTTGTTTTGAATTTAAATTGATTTAATATGACTTTTAAATATACGTTCAAATTTAATTGTATAATCTATTTCTTTGAATTCAAAATAGCGTTATAACATTATAACGACGGTCGGTACGCTAAAATAGTGGTTCACGATTTTAATTATGAACCCCGAGATATTTGATTTTGGATAGGATCGGAATCAAATCGATATCTGTTGAAAAGAAATAAAAATCGCTTTGTTTCACGTCGCATTAAATAAAAATCAAATCAAGTAAAAAGCTGTCTGTACGTTGGTTAACAAATATTAAATGGAAACATACGTATGTCCCTCGTTCGCATCTTTAAATACCACTGCCTTAGTTGTTTTCCTCTCTTCTAAATCCATCGAAAGCTTCTGAACCAAAATGGCCCGACTCCTTTTTATTATCAAAAAAAAAAATCAAAATCAAAACCCCTTCTTTCGGTGACAATCGAGTTCACGAAAAAGAAAAGATCGAACTTCGAATTCAAAACTGAGATCGACTTCAGAACAACCGAAATTGGGGGTCACGATTCATCTTTTGAAGCTCGAATTTTTGAACTATGGGGTAGGGCATCGGTAATCGATTTGGGGGGCGTTATGGTCGACATGATGGGGTTTAGGGCATCTGATGGTTTTTGTTGTTCAAACGAATAATGGGTGGTAGTTCGATTTCGAACCCATGAGCGTGCTGTTGGTCGCGATGATACTGATGGCACTGTAATCAAATGGATGAACGAGGTGCGAAGTGGCGTAGTGATGCATATGAAAGATCGTGATGGAGGCGGGATGACCAGTCAAGTTCGATTTAAGGATCTGTAGGATGATTGTTCAATTTAGGCGATTTGAGGTTAATGGTCGTTGTTGCTGGCGGACTTTGGACTGTGGCAGTTGATTGGGATTTGCAGTGAAGGAGAAGTCAGATTATAAGGTATTAAGGTAATGTTTGTTTTAAAATTGAGTAGTATATCATTTAAAAATATTAGTACCCATTGGAAAGAAATATCATTAGCTAATCTGAATTTAGAAACTGAAAGGAAAAATTAGTTAGAGTATTATTATATAAATTCTGAATTAGAAGAGTGAAATATTTAAACATAAAATCATTTGCTGTTCAAAACCAGGAAGTGTAGAATAGAAAAAAATTCTTATACAAGATCTTGTTAAGGGAAATTCATTTGCTTATTTATAAAATTCGGATTTTTGCTTAGGCAAGGATAAATCGAATGAAATCTTTCGTGAGGAGTTCAGAGCCGCAAAAATCGATGAAATGAAATTGGAATTGGTACAAGTGCAAAATAAAATCACGGTGAGTAAATCTCACTCACCTTTAGAATTATTTTTATTTCATTAAAAATAATTGTCTGTTGCTTGTGTGAATGCTTTATGGTTGTTTTATATATATTAGTTATTTAGGCTATATATATATATATATATTGGGTTGATTGATTGGTTGGATTCCCGCAGTCTCATTAGCGGATGCCCGCAGTTTCATAGCGGATGATTACCCTATACGCCCCACGCTATGATTAGTGGATGACCTTCTATACCGCGATATTCTGCCACGAAGCAGAATGGGTATCATTTATGTGCTAACATCTGTGGATGCAGGAAAACAGGTTGGAGGAATCCAACTGGATTCCTCAAAAATATATTATCTGTTGTTTATTTGTTTGCATATATATATTGATATATATGATGTGTTAGAAAAATAAATAATTGGTTGCTTTGTGTGTTTTATCACTGGGCTTAAGTAATGATATTTAAAAATATCGTAAAAAGGATATTGGAGATTCTAAAAAGGGAAATTCTATTTTTAAATAGAATTTGAATTTAAATGGAAATGAAAATATGAACTTGTTTTGAAAATATAACAAGTAGTTCTTTATAAACGAAGTTTATAAATAGTTCCTTTATAACGAAGTTATAAATGAAGTAAAAAGAATTGTCATTTGATAATTCAGAAATAGAAATACAAGCGTGAATTGGGATTTGAAATGAAATTTCAAAACAGGATATGAAATGAAATTTTTAGATATATATCTCAAATGAAATTTGAGTATAACATTTGAATTTTTAAAAGGGAGTTTAAATATTTGAATTTTAAAAGGAGATTGAATATTAGAAATTCAAATAGAAGTTCAAATAGAATTTGAATAAACGAGATTAGCATGAAAAATAGAATTTGAATAAAGAAATTCAAATAGGGATTTGAATATAGAATTTCAAAATAGAATTTGAAATAAACTTTGAAATAGGATTTTCAAAGTAGAATTTAAAATAGGATTTCAAAATAGGAAATCCAAATGGTTTTGAAATGGGATTTGAATTCAAGGGAATTCAAATGGATTTGAGTGAAGGAATTCAAAAGGGCGTTAAAAATAAGCTGGAATATTTTAATTCAAATAGAGTTGGAAATAGATTTGAACATAGAAATTCAAATGGGGTTTGAATATTTGAATTTCAAAAGGGAATTCAAAATGGAGTTGAATATCTAAATTCAAGTATGAATTTCAAATATAGAAATTCAAAAAGGAATTGAATTAAAGTGAAAATTAAATAAAGGATTTGAAATGGAATTCGAATAAAGAATTTGAAATGGAATTCGAATAAAGGGTTTCAAATGGGATTTGAATACAGGATTTAAAACTATGGAATTTGAAATGTAAAGATTCAAATGGAATTTGAAATATATATGAATATATATATAAAGGTGGAGTTGAATTCATTTTAAGACGAAGTTTTAAAAGTATATATATATAAATAAAAACGAACTCGCCGCAGCGCTGTAGTTCGTAAAATAGCGATTCGAACTTCAATTGAATATACAGAACTCAATTGAAGTCGGAATTCTTCGAAACAAGAAACGTCAGGACCAGTTTGATAATAGTTTTCTAATGAAGGAGAAAAATCTGGATTTCGTCGTATAGATTTTAAGTTATGTCAAAATAAAATTTTCAGAAAAACAGCGCCAGAATCGTTTTAAAACCATAATGGTTTATTTAATGTTATAAAAGGATTTTAAGCAAGAAAATCCGAAGTTTCTATTTAGAAAATTCCAGAGTTGAGTTGTAAAATATATGCGAATTCAAGTTGTGAAAATGAATATGATTTTTGAAACAGAAACCAGATTTTGATTTATTGAATAGAAATAACTAAACTGAATAGAAATTAGTTAAAGAGATTTCGAATGAATACGGGGGTTTGAATAAGTAAATTCGATTTGAAAACTTATATTCGAAATCAAAGAGGGAACTAGAATTGAAATTGAAATTCAATTTTGGTCGTGAGCGAGTTAAACGTTTTCTTTGAACGTGTTATGTTCAACAAAGAAGTGAAACAGGCAAAGGGCTAATTAAAGAATAATTGAGCGAAACTGAATTCAAACGATTCAAAGTTTAATTCAAACGAATGGATTGAGTTGAATTGAATTAGAAACAGGTGAACAGGTGTTAAACAGATATGGGATGGAGTATATGAAGTTTATAAATGTAATGCCCGACAAAAAGGTACATGTTTAAATTCATATATGGGTTTTATGCGCCGTATCGGCAAGCCGTTTGGCTTTTCCTTTTTCTTTTTGATTGAGGAAGATACCGGGAAGCTATTTGAAATTTCCCGATGCTCCCGATACAGGGGAGGTTATGGCGAAATTTTCCGGAAATTTAAGGAGTTAGAATATTTTTAAGATATTTTGATAATTTGAAATCATTATATCGACGTATTGAATTCGATAGTAAAGGGAATATAAAAATCGAATGTTGTAAACAAAAGGGGATAGAGATAAGTGATTTGAATTGTTTCCAATTTCAAATAGAGATTTTTCTAATATATAGAAAATAAAAGAAGTTGATATTTGGAAACGTTTTCCAAATGGCATAAGAGGCCGAGATGATTATTTGATTAACAAATATTGATAGAGAAAATGGAGAAGAGATTTAATTAATGAATATTAATTAAAGAGCCCAGTGATTTGTTTGATATGTTTAGATGAACACTTGTTTTTATTCGATAGTTAAATCACAGACTATCGAAGTTTTGACCATCGTTGTCAATATGGAGAGACCGGTTGGATTATTATCCGAAGAACCACTCCGTATCGGCATAAGCGTTGCGAACCAAGTATGCTGAATATATTGAAGACGGAGTAAAGTGCAAGGGCTTTTCTAGTAATAGAAATAGTGCCTTCGGTGTCGTTCGATCCCAGAACGAACGTAAATGGACGAATGTCTGACAGAGTATTTCCAATGATCAAATGGGTTGGTCTGTATGAATATATATGGTTGCAACGGATTTATCCCTTAGCATAATATCCAGAATATTTGTGCAAACTCAACTAGTGATTAACGGATCTGACGATGTGGCATTCAAAGTGAATTGTGTTATCAAGGAATGGTAAGTATGCGTAGCCTCAGGCCTCAACAACCGGGAAAGGACAAAAATCGGGCAGGCAGCATGGCTATGTGGGTCGCACCCATTAGGGTGTATAATCACCTATCTAGAGAAATTCCTTTTGTTTCTAAATCTATCGATTCTGCCCATTCGGGAAACGGTGGTTTGAGTCCAACCGTTGGTGATATACATTCGATACACTCAAGCGAAATGAGTGGTCGGCCATGTGTGGGCCGAGTTGCAAGATGTTCTTGTTGAACCCAGGTGTATTCGCCTCTAGAGATACATCGTCGGAAGGTGGTTCCATACCTTGTCATGTTGGAAATCCAATCTCCAATAAGCGCCATGCGGTTTTTGATTTTATACTATATATGTGGAGCGTGAGATGCAAGCGTTCTACTATTTGGTTATTTACTTGATGTAGACATTATTATAATATCACTGGATTTTTGTATCAAAGTGTTTTGGGTTATAGTAAGGTAAAAACCGTCCATGTTTATGTGTGGGTTGGTCTTACTATTATCTTTTCTTTTGAAAGGATTTTAAAAGTTAAACAAGTGGTTGGAGTTTACTCACACCAGTCCCATGACTGACCCAGAGTTTATTTGTTTGTTTTCCCTAAACTCTTGGGTGCCCAAATTTGTACGGGCAGTCAAGTAGTTCAGGTATTTACAGATGCCATTGGAGGAGCTTGGAGCAGGAGGCTTCAGCGTTAGTTATCTAATGTTTATCTTCCGCTGTATTGTAAGTGTTGAACTCTGATTCTGAATGTACATGTATACAGAAATTTTGTATTACAAAAGTATATGATATAATATATTTTATCCGTTCCGCTGTGAGTTGTGATCTTCATTTTCTTCTATTCTAATATTTCTTTCTTTCTATTTCTCATCCTCTAACTTCTTTCTAATAATGGTTCGTATTTCTGTGTTATTTGGGTTGGACGTGTAGTGTTATTAGTCAACTCAGGTAACACGGATTTGCGGGTCGTTTCAGTCACCATCCAAACGAGGTGAAGATCTCCGGTCTTCGACCATCGTCTTCATCTTCGACTTTCAATCGTCGGTCAATTATTTGAAATGAGAATTAACTCGGCCTTCTCAAATAATTCACGTATATTTAGAATTTCAAATCAATTTATTTCAATGGTTAAATTATTTGACAACATCACTTTTGTTCTTTAATGTAATTTTCACACCAAACACATTCAACCATCAAATATCACATAAATCAAGCAAATTCAGTTTATTTCTATTTCATATCGCTCATGATATTTTATAACTATTTATCGCTATTTTTATTTATTTTAAAATAGCTATTTTATTCAAAACGACGCTTCGGGCCATAAGGCGGCCGTGGCGCTGTTTTTCTTCAGATTTGATTTACACATATCTGAAAATCTAACCGTTGGATCTTCACAAAATTTACATCATTAGAAAGGTCTTTTCAAAACGAATCCAACGGTTCCAGTTTTGGGAAAATCCGACGGTCGGATCTCCCAGTACAATCGTTTGAAGTTTACGTTGGAAAGATTATTCCAAGGCGAACCCGACGGTTGAGATTTCGGGAAAATCCAATGGTCGGATTCCCCGCACTAGTCGTTTGAAATCACGGTTTCGAAATACGAATTGCACGGCTTCGTTTCGTTTTAATTTTATTTATATTTATATATTTATATAAATATAGTTTATTAAATGATTTCCATATCATTTTCACTTCAAATATTTTTCTAACACCTTAAATTTTGGAAAAATTTCGCCATAACCTCCCCTGCACCGGGAGCATCGGGAAATCGCAAATAGCGTCCCGGTCCTTCTAATCTCAAAAAGAAAAAGAAAAAGCCAAGCGGCTAGCCAACAGGCTCAAAATCATCACCCAAACAAATCAGTAAATGTGTACCTATTTGTCGGGCACAAAATTTTATTCCTCTTCTCTAGCCCCTTTGCTATAACCTGTTCAATGAATATTGCATGTACATATATATACAGTTCTTATCATTTATCAATTTCTATTCGCCTTCATATTTGATTTTATTTGGTTTAAAAACTCCATTCATTCTAATGTTACATAAATAGGTGCAAATCATTTCATTAGCTAATTAATGAATATTTCAACTCATATATGTTTATTTTGATCAAGTGGCTATTTTTTTACACTTCACATTTCAACGATTTATGCATACAATAAAAATGTGATTTTTATTGTAAAACAATTCATTTCAAAACACTACTTTTCTATATAGTTCATATAGGTGACAAAATAGGATTTTTATCATAAAACAATTTATTTCAAAATATGAATATCATTCAACACATGAATTTCTAAACAACGAATGAATATCAATTCAACACATGAATGTTTTCTATGGTTTCTATATATAGATAAAAATGTGATTTTTATTATCGAACAATTTATTTCAAAATATGAGTACCATTCAACACATGAATTTCAAAACAACGAATGAATATCAATTCAACACATGAATGTTTTCTATTATTTCTATATATAGATAAAAATGTGATTTTTATTATCGAACAATTTATTTCAAAATATGAATACCATTCAACACATGAATTTCTAAACAACGAATGAATATCAATTCAACACATGAATGTTTTCTATAGTTTTTATATATAGATAAAAATGTGATTTTTATTATCGAACAATTTATTTCAAAATATGAATACCATTCAACACATGAATTTCTAAACAACGAATGAATATCAATTCAACACATGAATGTTTTCAATAGTTTTTATATATAGATAAAAATGTGATTTTTATTATCGAACAATTTATTTCAAAATATGAATACATTCAACACATGAATTTCTAAACAACGAATGAATATCAATTCAATACATGAATGTTTTCAATACAATGAATAAATATAGTTTAAGCATATGAAAATAATTCAAACACACAAATATTATTCGAAATTTCGGCAGCATAACGGCAGGGTAGTTACACCGGCACCGTCCCTAGTATGGCTCCTCGCTCTACCTTAAAACCTCGCGGTTTTTGACAATGGGGATCATGCATCTAGTTCGCACGCAGGCGGCATGTATATATTTATTTCATTTCCACAAACTAATCCTAAGTGGTTTCAACCAAATATTTCACAACCACAAACGGGTATTTTTCAACCACAATCAACCAATATCAATCACAAACAATCCCAAACAATCATTCGATTTTCACAACAATTTCAACCAATAAATATCGTCCATGTGGACGAGGGGGCGTATATATATATATATATATAGATATATATATTTATAGATAGCAATTCACTTTCATTTCACACATATATAATATTTTTAAAACAGAAATCTCACCAATAGCTATCCACTGCGAGGGGGGGGGGAAGAAGATGTCGTCGGCGGCTTCAGTGTCGCGAGCGAGGGGGGGGGCTTCGTCGGAGCTAGTACGATCTGGGGGGGGGCTTCGTCGGAGCTAGTACGATCTGGGGGGGGCTTCGATTGATGGAAGGGGAACAGGCAGAGCGGACGGAGGGGCGGCGATGCTTCTGGGCGTCGATCGCCAGTCTTAGGGTTTTTTTTTCTTTCTCTGCCGATTTTATTTTTGAAAAGGGGGGGGGGGCCAGAACGAAGATAAAGGGGGGAGGGAAATTATATATATTTTTTATTATTTAATTAGTAAATTTTTGCAAAAAGGTGACTTTTACATACGATCTCGTAACGAGGCCCACCGCCTGTCGCCCATAGCGTTTTACCCCCATTCCGAACACAATGGGATATGTATCGCAAGCTGATTTGATCGTTACAATCAGTTTTCGTTGAATTTACATTTATATCACTATATTGAATTTTAAACATACATTTCAAATTACCGGGGCCACATACTGACTAGAAAAATTCCAGAAAAATATTTTCTAGCTTCGTATTGACGATACGGTCCTAACAAAACTAGTTTCGTCGAATTCTGAGACCGTTTGAAAAATGGTCAATTTCCAGTCGATTAAAATCAACTAAAATCGGTCAAACGCGTTTTCCTTTTCCACGCTCACATATTGATTCGAAAAATTATGAAATTTGAAACCTAACAATAACTTGACCCTGCGGATCCAACAAAAGTGGTTTCGTCGAAATCCGAGGTCATCTGCAAAATGTCCATTTTTAAGGGCCTGAATTCCATAGCGAATATTCAGAATTTTCAACTGGACATATCTTTTGATTCCCGCTATCAAATTTCGATTGGTCGGATTCGTTAGAAAGATATTCACTAACATATTTAAATATTTTTGGTTTCACTAAAATCCGGATTGTTTTGCACCCGGTATATTCAATTGAAGTTTGAAATCGAATTATCGAACTACCGCGCCATTTTCAATTCTATATATAATTATAATTAATTATATTCGTTTTCAATTGTCGATTTCAACTCAGTTTTCATCGCCATTATTTAAAATATTTATTTTAAATATTTAAAATCCATTATTTTAGCCAATTTAAATTTTTTAAATTGGTTCATATTTTCTGGGTCGTTACAATCTCCCCCACTTAAAACTTTTCGTCCCCGAAAAGGAATAAAGTCGAAAGTAGTTTGATAAATCTACAATCACACAACACAACAACCAATTTGTTTTTAATATTCAGAGTATAGAATAAATAGTGCACATCCATGGGAAGAAAATAGCAACAGAATAGAGAATTAAATGGTAATGCAAATTAGGGTAAATGTACCTTGCACCAGAGTCAATCAGAGATATCTACTCGGCACCTAGGATAAGCTTTCTGAATGCTCTCCTCAGTTTCCCAAGTACAATCTCGCGGATCTCCACTCCATTGCACTTTGACTAGGTGAACCTTCTTGTTTCTCAGCTCTTTGGTTTCTTTGCTGATAATCTTTAGCGGCACTCGCCTCACGGCTAATTCTGGGGTAATTTCAATGTCCTGTTGAGCTGCTTCTTCCACGATCAAGTCTGGATCATGAACGTGCTTTCGAAGTTGAGATATATGAAATACATCATGAACTCCAGGCAACCAGTCTGGCAGTTTGACCCTATAAGCGAGAGTCCCAATCCGTTCCAGAATAGGAAACGGACCAATAAATTTAGGCGCTAACTTTCCAGTTTTACCGAACCGGATAACTCCTCTCATCGGCGATACTTTCAAATATACATAGTCGCCAACTTCGAAGGATATATCCCTTCTTCTTTTATCGGCATAGCTCTTTTGTCGGCTTTGAGCGGCGAGTAATCGCTTCTTAATAAAATCGACTTTGTCGGCAGCTTCTCGAATCATATTAGGACCTAACACAACTCTATTTCCAGGCTCGACCCAACAAGCAGGAGATCGGCACGGTCTACCATACAATGCTTCGAATGGCGACATTGTCAGACTCGCCTGGTAGCTGTTGTTATAAGAGAATTCAGCCAAATGCAGATGGTCTTCCCATGATCCACCGAAATCTATAACACAAGCTCGCAAGAGATCTTCTAAAATGCGATTCACCCTCTCAGTCTGACCGTCTGTCTGAGGATGATAAGCGGTGCTCAAGTTTAACTTCGTTCCAAGCTCGACTTGAAATGCTTCCCAGAATTTACTAGTGAATATTGTATCTCTATCACTGACTATACTGAGCGGCACTCCATGTAGTCTAACTATTTCCCTGAAGTAAATATGTGCCAGACTCTGAGCAGTTCTATTTGATTTGACAGGTATAAAATGGGCGGTCTTCGTGAAGCGATCTACGATCACCCAAATATTGTCATTTCCCTTTCTGGTTCTGGGCAGACCATCAATGAAATCCATGGAGATATGCTCCCACTTCCAGCCAGGAACTTCTAGCGGTTGCAATAATCCAGCCAATTTCTGCTGGTCGCTTTTGACTAGCTGACAAGTAGGGCATCGGCTAACATATAAGGAAATGTCCCTTTTCATCGACTTCCACCAGAAAGTGCGTTTGATGTCATTATACATTTTGCTTACTCCCGGGTGGATACTGAGTTTTGACTTGTGGCATTCATCCAGAACTTCCTTTCGAAGCTCAGGAATGTTAGGGACACAAATTCGACCTTTGAGCCTTAAGATCCCATCATTGTCAACTTGAAAACTCGAAGGTTCACCTTGTTGAATTATCCCTCTGATCTTCTGAATGAAGTGATCATCCTCCTGAAGAGCAGATATCTTATCTAGCAATGAAGTCGTGATAATGAAACTGGCGATCATTACATTCTTTCGGCTTAATGCATCGGCCACGACATTGGCTTTTCCTGGAGTATATATAATTTCAAAGTCATATGCTGCAAGAAACTCCAGCCAACGCTGTTACCTCAAATTTAAGTCCTTCTGAGTGAACAGGTACTTTAATGATTGGTGATCTGTAAACAGTTCAAATCTCTCTCCCAGAAGATAGTGCCTCCAAATTTTCAAAGAGAATATGATAGCCAATAACTCAAGATCATGAGTTACATAGTTTTTCTCGTGCGGTTTCAGTTGACGGCTAGCATAAGCAATTACTTGGCCTCTTTGCATTAACACTGCGCCAAGGCCTTCTCTAGAAGCATCAGTCCAGACTTTTAAATCTTGGTTGCCATCGATGATGGTTAACACCGGAGCTGTCGTTAATCTCAACTTCAGCTCTTCGAAAGCCTCCTCACTCTCTTGAGTCCATTTGAATTTAGAATGCTTCTTTGTAAGCTTCGTTAAGTGGCCAGATATCTTCGAAAAGTCTTTAACGAACTTTCGGTAGTAGCTAGCCAATCCGAGAAAACTGCGGACTTCAGTGGGAGTGCTGGGCTGTTTCCAATTCTGAATAGCGGTGATTTTACTTGGATCCACAGCGATTCCTTCTTTCGATACTACATGGCCCAGAAATTTCACTTCATCTTGCCAGAATATACATTTGGAAAATTTGGCTTTTAATACATTCCGTCTGAGAATTTCCAACACTTGTTCCAGATGCTTTTCATGTTCGGCCTTTGATTTAGAGAAGATTAGAATATCATCAATAAAAACCAAAACAAATTTATTCAAAACCCCTCTGAATACTCTGTTCATTAGATCGACGAAGTAAGCTGGAGCATTACATAAGCCGAACGACATTACTAACCACTCGTAGAATAAGTCGGGGCCTCTGAACGCTATCATTGGAACACACTCTTCGGCAATTCGAAGTTGATGGAATCCTGTAGCTAAGTCCATTCGTGAAAATACTTGTGCTCCATTTAATCGATCCAACAAATCATCAATCCGCGGCAATGGATATTTGTTCTTTATTGTCTGCTTGTTCAGATCACGATAATCCACACATAACCGTAGAGTACCGTCTGATTTTGGGACAAATACCACTGCTGCACCCCAATCAGAGAAACTAGGCCTGATCAGACCTTTCCATACTAGCTGTCGTGTTTGATTGTCTAATTCCTCCTTCTCTTTCAAGGACATTCTTCGAATAGCGTGAACTACCGGCCTTGCATTGGGAATTAAAGCAATCTTGAAATCTATTTCTCTCTGCGGAGGTAAGCGAACGACTTCCTCAAAAACATCCGCATAATCCTTGACGACAGGAATATCTTTAATGAGGTCAGGAATATTCTCCGTGACTTCAGGAACATTTTCTATTTGAGCTGGGGAAACATCGAGAGCTGACCAGAAATCTTTTCTATTAGAAGTCGGGCCTTCACATGGTATGGTTATATACTTCCCCGATTGGGCCTTTGCTTTAACCACTCTCTCGGCGCATTTAACTTCAGCTTCATATCTAGTTAGCCAATCCAATCCCAGAATAAGATCGAATTCATTAAAATTCATGACAATAGAGATAATAGGGAATTTATAGCAAGAAAAAGAGACAGGTACGGCACAAACCCAACTGAGATTGATGGAACCCCCAACTGGATTTTGCACCGTCATTGGTTCTTTGAGCTTTTTCAACCTCAGATCCAACTTCTTGACTACACCCTTCGCGATAAAGCTTCGTGACGCGCCTGTGTCAAACAGTACTTTAACTGGAATGTTTTTGACATTGAGCGTGCCTTCTAAAACATCAGACCTTTCCTGTGCAGACGAAGATGCAGGCACTTCTACCACTTCATTTACTTGCGCTGCTTTGGACTTCTTAAATTGCCTGCAGTCCTTCTCAAGGTGGCCAGTCCGACCGCATTCAACGCACTTTCTATTTTCTAGGAACTTGTCTTTGGATTTAAATTTATTCTTTCTTCGTTTCTTCAGAGGTCCACAGTTTATTGACAAATGCCCTTTCTGATGGCAGTTACTGCATACGGTGGTCGTTACGGGTTCTTTCTCAGCTCTGGCCCTTTTTGCCTTGGCACTGGGCTTCTTATTGACCTCTGACCTCGTACTGTTTTCAGGAATATCAGTTTCTGACTCTGTTTTGTCACTAGAACAGACTTCTTCTTCGTCGCGCAACATTCCTTTCTTATGGAGATCTTCATACTGATATGCCATATATATCATTTCAGAAAAAGGAAGCTTCACATGCCCCAATACCTTATTCTGGTATTTCCTTTGAAGCCCGTGAATAAATATCATATTTCTCCTCTTCGGATTTTCAATTAGATGAGGGGCAAAGTGAGAAAGTTCATTGAATTTCTTATGATATTCGGGAATTGTCATGTCTCCTTGTATTAGATAAGAAAATTCATCACATAATCTCTCAGTTGCTTCAGGAGGATAAATCTTTCTAAGAAAATCACTTTGAATCTGTCCCAGGTGATATCACCTTCTGGATTACCTTTGATGATTGTTTCCCACCAGATTAAAGCTTCCTCTCTGAGCGCCCAAGATGCTACTAACCGTTTCTGGTCATCCCTCAGCTGGATATGCTCAAAGATTTTTCGACAGAACTCATCCAAGCTTGAGTTTGAATAATAGATTCATTGCCCGAGAATTTTTCTCCACCCAGATTTCGATATCTCTTGAATAGAGCCTCTAGATCGGGTTCTGAATTCCTTCTGTTTCTGGCACTCATTTTTCTAGTACTTCTGCAATTAGCAGATCAAGTGTCAGATCACAGAAAAGGTAATTTTCAAACATAGAAACATATACTTCAAGTGTAAATGTGTCTACCCAGGTGTAATTTCATTCTGCTTTACTCATACTAGGATATTGCTGATCCTATCTGTATAGAGTTACCCGTCCTAGAACACTACTGGTTCTATTTCTGACGAGTTCGTTCAAATGTTATATTCCAGAACTAAGCTTAACCAAAGCTCTGATACCACGATGAGACGACCCGAATTCCCGTTCTCACGGAAACAAGGTTATCTTTGGAATATAACACAGAAACAGATAATAGCAGAACAGAATTAAATAAATACACCAGAATGAACAACAAAATATACTGGATAAAAGTAATCATCAGAGTTACACAGTATATAGGATCTTACTTAGTACAAATACAGTTCAACTATACATAAATGTCTACAGCGGAAATAAACAAAATATGTACAATAGGAGCTGAACAGCATAAAAAGAATAAATGATAGAATACATCCTCAGCTCCAGCTATCCAGAAAAAGAACCAGCTAAAACTGAATACAAGGCTGCCCGTGTAGAAAAAGGGGCACCCGAGTTTGAAAGTGAAACAAACTACGAGTCAGTCATGGGACTGGTATGAGAAATCTACTCAACACATATATAATATGGCTAATCACAGGACCACACCACTTTCGTGGAACGGGTTTACTCCATTGGATTGCCAGTGCTTTAAAACAAATCTTTCTTTTAAACATCGCTATGCTTTTTATAAAAATGAAGCCATTATAAGACTCAGTTCCCATCACACAATGCAACGCAAACCGGAGGATAGAGTTTTACATTATAATGGCCAAAATATGATTGATACGAATAAAACAAAGGCAATTGATATTATTGCTAGTGTTTATATGTTTCGAAAACAATTTCAAATCATAACTATCAATCATAGACGGCATGGGTACCATATATCATGTCGCCATATATCTATACAATCAAAACCGCACGATGTCGTATTTGGAAATTTGATTTCCGTCCTGAACCAAGGCAAAAGATAGTCCTTACCAAATTCGAGACGCTCTAGCCCGTGTCTCAGGATCAGAACGCATCGACCCTTGGAGCGACAGGGCTGGTCCACCGATGTGGATTAAGAATGCCTGAACACTACGTTTCCCCACCCTTTGGGGTGTAAATGAGCCAACGAATGACTCCATCGGACCCGAATTGCCCGATCAAACCGAGGCGCCTCGCAACAGCAACAACCACATAGGTGAAAAGTATATAAATGTCAGGGCTGGTAGGTCACTGACACCACCCTAGCTAGAAAGAAACGCATGCCCTCCCTGAGGTCCTTCTCCCGTTTTAGGTTCATACCGGGGTGTGAGGCTCGCGAATTCACGTTATACACAAAGCTACGCCACACAGGCGGTGCTTTGATCATCACCACAAGACTTTGCTTTTCAACAGAAGCCCTGATCACTACATCTTAGCATGCCACACAGGCAATTCATGTCATGCGACTGATGTCCATCGATATACAACCTCTGAGCTCGTGCGTCTCAAAGAAGGGCGTTAAGCAAAAGAATAAATTCTCCGCCGCCAAACAGATGTATATTTAACAGAAATCAATCAACACAGAATAAACTTCAATGTCAGACACACAGTCCATTTACAAGTTCGTTCTGGGTCTGAACGAAACCGGAGGCACTAAATACCTCGCAAACCCTTCGATCACCACGTACGTCTGGACGATCACCACTCATTATCCATATTTCGGGATGCCTCCCAATCAGGACCTCGGTCACCATCCTAACGAGGTGAAGATCTCCGGTCTTCGACCATCGCCTTCATCTTCGACTTTCAATCGTCGGTCAATTATTTGAAATGAGAATTAACTCGGCCTTCTCAAATAATTCACGTATATTTAGAATTTCAAATCAATTTATTTCAATGGTTAAATTATTTGACAACATCACTTTTGTTCTTTAATGTAATTTTCACACCAAACACATTCAACCATCAAATATCACATAAATCAAGCAAATTCAGTTTATTTCTATTTCATATCGCTCATGATATTTTATAACTATTTATCGCTATTTTTATTTATTTTAAAATAGCTATTTTATTCAAAACGACGCTTCGGGCCATAAGGCGGCCGTGGCGCTGTTTTTCTTCAGATTTGATTTACACATATCTGAAAATCTAACCGTTGGATCTTCACAAAATTTACATCATTAGAAAGGTCTTTTCAAAACGAATCCAACGGTTCCAGTTTCGGGAAACTCCGACGGTCGGATCTCCCAGTACAATCGTTTGAAGTTTCGATTTCAAAATACGAACTGCAGCGTCGTTATTCGATTAAATATAATTATATTTATATATATATAAATATAATCGCTTCTGGCGCTGTTTTTCTTCAGATTTGAATTAAACATTCCAGACAATCCAACCGTTGGATTTTTACAAGGTTGGTGCCGTTGGAATGATTATTCCAAGGCGAACCCGACGGTTGAGATTTCGGGAAAATCCAATGGTCGGATTCCCCGCACTAGTCGTTTGAAATCACGGTTTCGAAATACGAATTGCACGGCTTCGTTTCGTTTTAATTTTATTTATATTTATATATTTATATAAATATAGTTTATTAAATGATTTCCATATCGTTTTCACTTCAAATATTTTTCTAACACCTTAAATTTTGGAAAAATTTCGCCATAACCTCCCCTGCACCGGGAGCATCGGGAAATCGCAAATAGCGTCCCGGTCCATCTAATCTCAAAAAGAAAAAGAAAAAGCCAAGCGGCTAGCCAACAGGCTCAAAATCATCACCCAAACAAATCAGTAAATGTGTACCTATTTGTCGGGCACAAAATTTTATTCCTCTTCTCTAGCCCCTTTGCTATAACCTGTTCAATGAATATTGCATGTACATATATATACAGTTCTTATCATTTATCAATTTCTATTCGCCTTCATATTTGATTTCTATTTGGTTTAAAAACTCCATTCATTCTAATGTTACATAAATAGGTGCAAATCATTTCATTAGCTAATAAATGAATATTTCAACTCATATATGTTTATTTTGAACAAGTGGCTATTTTTTTACACTTCACATTTCAACGATTTATGCATACAATAAAAATGTGATTTTTATTGTAAAACAATTCATTTCAAAACCCTACTTTTCTATATAGTTCATATAGGTGACAAAATAGGATTTTTATCATAAAACAATTTATTTCAAAATATGAATACCATTCAACACATGAATTTCTAAACAACGAATGAATATCAATTTAACACATGAATGTTTTCTATGGTTTCTATATATAGATAAAAATGTGATTTTTATTATCGAACAATTTATTTCAAAATATGAATACCATTCAACACATGAATTTCTAAACAACGAATGAATATCAATTCAACACATGAATGTTTTCTATTATTTCTATATATAGATAAAAATGTGATTTTTATTATCGAACAATTTATTTCAAAATATGAATACCATTCAACACATGAATTTCTAAACAACGAATGAATATCAATTCAACACATGAATGTTTTCTATAGTTTTTATATATAGATAAAAATGTGATTTTTATTATCGAACAATTTATTTCAAAATATGAATACCATTCAACACATGAATTTCTAAACAACGAATGAATATCAATTCAACACATGAATGTTTTCAATAGTTTTTATATATAGATAAAAATGTGATTTTTATTATCGAACAATTTATTTCAAAATATGAATACCATTCAACACATGAATTTCTAAACAATGAATGAATATCAATTCAACACATGAATGTTTTCAATAGTTTTTATATATAGATAAAAATGTGATTTTTATTATCGAACAATTTAGTTCAAAATATGAATACCATTCAACACATGAATTTCTAAACAACGAATGAATATCAATTCAACACATGAATGTTTTCAATAGTTTTTATATATAGATAAAAATGTGATTTTTATTATCGAACAATTTATTTCAAAATATGAATACCATTCAACACATGAATTTCTAAACAACGAATGAATATCAATTCAACACATGAATGTTTTCAATAGTTTTTATATATAGATAAAAATGTGATTTTTATTATCGAACAATTTATTTCAAAATATGAATACCATTCAACACATGAATTTCTAAACAACGAATGAATATCAATTCAACACATGAATGTTTTCAATAGTTTTTATATATAGATAAAAATGTGATTTTTATTATCGAACAATTTATTTCAAAATATGAATACCATTCAACACATGAATTTCTAAACAACGAATGAATATCAATTCAACACATGAATGTTTTCAATAGTTTTTATATATAGATAAAAATGTGATTTTTATTATCGAACAATTTATTTCAAAATATGAATACCATTCAACACATGAATTTCTAAACAACGATTGAATATCAATTCAACACATGAATGTTTTCAATACAATGAATAAATATAGTTTAAGCATATGAAAATAATTCAAACACGCAAATATTATTCGAAATTTCGGCAGCATAACGGCAGGGTAGTTACACCGGCACCGTCCCTAGTACGGCTCCTCGCTCTACCTTAAAACCTCGCGGTTTTTGACAATGGGGATCATGCATCTAGTTCGCAGGAAGGCGGCATGTATATATTTATTTCATTTCCACAAACTAATCCTAAGTGGTTTCAACCAAATATTTCACAACCACAAACGGGTATTTTTCAACCACAATCAACCAATATCAATCACAAACAATCCCAAACAATCATTCGATTTTCACAATAATTTCAACCAATAAATATCGTCCATGGTTTGTGGACGAGGGGGCGTGTATATATATATATATATATATATATATATATATATATATATATATATATATATATATATATATATATATATATATATTATAGATAGCAATTCACTTTCATTTCACACATATATAATATTTTTAAAACAGAAATCTCACCAATAGCTATCCACTGCGAGGGGGGAAGAAGATGTCGTCGGCGGCTTCAGTGTCGCGAGCGAGGGGGGGCTTCGTCGGAGCTAGTACGATCTGGGGGGGGGGGGCTTCGTCGGAGCTAGTACGATCTGGGGGGGGGGCTTCGATTGATGGAAGGGGAACAGGCAGAGCGGACGGAGGGGCGGCGATGCTTCTGGGCGTCGATCGCCAGTCTTAGGGTTTTTTTTTCTTTCTCTGCCGATTTTATTTTTGAAAGGGGGGGGGGCCAGAACGAAGATAAAGGGGGGAGGGAAATTTTTTTTTTATTATTTAATTATTAAATTTTTGCAAAAAGGTGACTTTTACATACGACCTCGTAACGAGACCCACCGCCTGTCGCCCATAGCGTTTTACCCCCATTCCGAACACAATGGGATATGTATCGCAAGCTGATTTGATCGTTACAATCAGTTTCCGTTGAATTTAAATTTATATCACTATATTGAATTTTAAACGTACATTTCAAATTACCGGGGCCACATACTGACTAGAAAAATTCCAGAAAAATATTTTCTAGCTTCGTATTGACGATACGGTCCTAACAAAACTAGTTTCGTCGAATTCTGAGACCGTTTGAAAAATGGTCAATTTCCAGTCGATTAAAATCAACTGAAATCGGTCAAACGCGTTTTCCTTTGCCACGCTCACATATTGATTCGAAAAATTATGAAATTTGAAACATAACAATAACTTGACCCTGCGGATCCAACAAAAGTGGTTTCGTCGAAATCCGAGGTCATCTGCAAAATGTCCATTTTTAAGGGCCTGAATTCCATAGCGACTATTCAGAATTTTCAACTGGACATATCTTTTGATTCCCGCTATCAAATTTCGATTGGTCGGATTCGTTAGAAAGATATTCAATAACATATTTAAATATTTTTGGTTTCACTAAAATCCGGATTGTTTTGCACCCGGTATATTCAATTGAAGTTTGAAATCGAATTATCGAACTACCGCGCCATTTTCAATTCTATATATAATTATAATTAATTATATTCGTTTTCAATTGTCGATTTCAACTCAGTTTTCATCGCCATTATTTAAAATATTTATTTTAAATATTTAAAATCCATTATTTTAGCCAATTTAAAAAATTTAAATTGGTTCAGATTTTCTGGGTCGTTACAATAAATCAGAGTCAAGTACAATATCCATCTTGATAAAACAAAATACATAACCCCATTACATAAATAGCCATTAAAGAAGATAACAAGCTGGACTTTACTTCAATGGTCCAAGCTTTCCAAAAGAGAGATAAGGCAAACCAATCAAGCTCCACTAGTGCTGGGCCTACCCTGAGGACCTGGAGGGGGAAAAGGATAGAAATAGAGGGGGTCAGACATAAAGTCTGGCGAGTGTGATAATTCTAACAATACTATTATCAAAATAATTAGACTAAGGCATAAGGTGGAAAACAAGGAAATGTCTATGAACTGTTGGGTATGGAAGAGCAGATAAAGATAACGTTAAAGGCACACCTAATACTAACGAATAATTACTACACTGCACCACACCAGTCACCCTAAAGGTTGTTCTCACTTGCTTCACTTGGAAATTATATAAATAGCTTCGTGTACCCCTAGCTGACTACATACGTGATGCCTGCCCCTATCTTCGCTAGGTGTACCCCACTACCCACTTGCGATCGGCTCCCTACTCGTAGATACCCGTGCTGGCCCCACAGTGGGGTGTATCACTCCCCTGAAGTGGCAACCCGATACAACTTGAGGATGCATGGCTTATACCTACACGATGCAACAACGTCTAACCTACCAGCCCGGGTCCACACACGCATATGAAACCCGTTTGACTTGTGTTGCCATCGCTAACCCGTTTGGCCTCTTACAGTCAAGCCCAGTATGCGTGTCCCGTCCTCGACTTGGGTCGAGCCCACAAAGATACGTTTGGGTTACTAGTTGAAATGGGCCCCCACAAGCTATCCACCTAAGCTTGTCCCCCACTAGTATATCCCACTTAACCCTCTTCTTAGTCATGTTCATTCACATGTGTGTTTGGTTAAGTCTTACTAATCGTATTTCAAATGCCACTAAAGGCACCCACTAGATTCCTCATGCCACCCAAGGCACCTACTTAACCCCCATGTCCCACTTCACATGTTTATCTGGTTAAGTATTTCTTAATTCATTAAGGCCATAACCTTATAAAGACCTCTCACATTAGACTGGCATTTATAGCAGCTGGATTTGTCGGGCGGGTCCGGGCAGTCTTACACAATAAAAGAGTCTAACCTCGTGTCTTTACAACTGTTATGATTTAATTTGGGCCTAGGACCTCTCACATTGGGCTGACATTTGTGACTACTGGATTTGCTGGTTGGGTCCGGGCAGGTTTACGTCACAAACGAGTCCAACCTCGTGTCCTAAGCATTGATTATTACTTATAATCTTTTACCCCAGTTTTAAATATATCCCTATTCAAATCATTAATTAATTCCAATTTTAATGATTTCCATAATTGACTCAATTATGGCCATCCACTTATGGTATGCAAAATCATATCAATTGCACCCCATTTCTTAATATTAAATCCTTAATATTACCCCTACCCCACGTTATATGTTCGCTTATTCAACGCAAAATATACGTTAGACTCGAATAGTCTAACTCATAGCACGAAGATAAATTATCACAAAATATAGACAAATAAAATAGATCTAATCATAAACGGGGTGAAACTTGCATGTGTGATAGAGATCCAACACCTAAACTTGCATCGGAAAAAACTACAACTTGCATAAAGCTACACATGTCATGGATCTAAAGGTGTCAACTTGTTTGGTAAAATGTCACAATTTACATAATATGATCATAATCCAAATTCATGTATAAACTTGCATATGTGGTTTATGCAACATAATGATGGTGTAAACTAGCATCTAACCCATAGAACTCACACATGTTATAACCTATTTTTATATCGGATATGTGAGATTATACACACTAAGCAATCTAAACTTGCATAGGTATATGTGATTTATCATGTGAATCATCATAGCCCCAAACATATATATAATCAACATCATGATTTGATCAAGCATAAGCTAACTATAACATAAATAATAACATCATGACTTTGTAACATCGCAACTTAGCATAGAAACTTTCAATATATATAACATCATCATCACATAACATAGGGTTTACAACATACATGATAACATAAGATTTACAACATATATAATCAATAATTCACATTATCCTCTTATAATCCATATCATAGCTTAATCTAATTAGTTTGCTAATAATCTTATTAAAATCATCATACTCACAATTAGAAAAGAAAGTGTGTCTTGATTTGCTTTAGAGTTGAGTAGAATTAGAGTTTTGATTAGCTTTCTTCCTTCTTAGTTGGCGGCGTCTACACTGAGTTCCATGGCAACGGTATGACGGCGGCTATTCTATTTTTCATGTGATTTTAGAGTGAGAGACTACCTAGGTATATATAGAGTTTAGGATTTATTTAGACCGTCAGATCAACTCAGAACTAACCTGAACCGTTAAATTAGCCAACTCAGCCCTAAAGACACATCAGCAGCTCAAGATTGGGCTCAGCCAAAACCTGGCCGACTGGACCAGGTCGACACCCAGGTCGACTGCGCAGTCGATCTGGTCCTGGGGGTGTCGACTGCCCAGTCGACCTGGGTGCTGGGCGGGAAATTTCCCGCCTGGCCTGTTTGACTTCGAATTTTGAAATTTAAATTTTCAGAAATTTCCGATGGCCATATCTCCTTCATAGGAAGTCCAAATCACGCAAACTCAGACTCTATTTCAACCAGAATTCCGAGACGAACACAATGGCGCAACCCGTTTCCCACAATTCTCAAGTCTGAGATTAGTTATTCTTTAATTTGTGAATATTAATATTAACAGAATTACGGGGTGTTACAGACTATTACGATCAGTTTTCATCAAAATTAAAATAAAAATTAATATAACGTTCGAAACTGATTTCAACGTACACTTTAATTTACCGAGGCCACATACTACCTCCAAAAATTTCAGAAAAATAAATCTGGATATGTTTTGACGATACGGTCCTAACAAAACTAATTTCGTCAAATTTGGAGGCTGTTTGAAAAACGGTCAATTTCTAGTCGATTAAATTCAAACTGAAATTACCAAACAAATTTAAATCTGCCACGCTCACATATTGATTCCAAAATTATGAAAATTGGAATCTAGCAATAATTTGACATTTTGGATCCAACAAAAGTTGTCTCGTCGAAAATGGAGGTCGTTTGCAAAATCGCTATTTTTAAGGGCTACATATTATATAAAATATATATAAATTCCATAGCGACTATTTCAAATTTTAAACTGGACATAATTTTTAATTCTCGTTATGAAATCTGGATTTTTCGCATTCCTTAGAAATATATAATTAAACAGATTCAAATATTTTTGGTTTTACTGAAATCCGATTTATTTTGAATCATGTATATTCATTTGAAATTTGAAATCGAATTTCCAAACTACCGCGCCATTTCAGGCTCATTTTATAATTAAATTAAATCTATACGCTCTAACTTCGATTAAAATAAATTTTTAGTCATTTTTATTTAAAATAAATCATTTTAAACATTCAAAGTTCATTAAAATAGCTAAAAAAAATTAATTGGTTCTCGAAATCTGGTTTGTTACAATCTCCCCCACTTAAAATCTTTTCGTCCTTGAAAAGGAACAGAGCTAAAAGTTGTTTAACTAACTAACTCAACTTTCATTCTTCAATTTTTCAGTTTTTAAGAATTTCTAATTTTTCAAAAATTTGGCAAACACGCTAAATTTTCGAAAAATTTCGCCATGACCTCCTTTGTACGGGGAGACCTTCAAAACTACAACTTGCCTCATAGGGCCCTCACCAATCCAAAAGAAAACGCTAAGCGGCTAGCCAATCAGCTCATAAAATCATCAAAAACCAATAAATTAGTAAACATGTACCTATTTGTCGGGCATACAATTTTATTCCTCTTCTTAGCTTCCATGCTATGACTTGTTCACACATATATATATGTACATGTATGCAATTCCAATCAATTTTCAATTCATTTCAATATTTGCCTCAAGTTGCCAAAATTTACCTTTCATTTCTCTTATTGGTTTTATAGTTCCAATATATTTTTATTGATCAGACTAATAATCAAATAACACAACCAGCAGTCAACTAGTTGGTTAATGTTTCAAATTCATAATTTTTAAATACTCAAAAATCTTGTTTTTGATGCCAATTCACAACAATATATCCTAACTATATTTTGGTTCTCACACCAGTCAATTGGAAATATATAGATATCCCACTTTCGAAGCTCGAACACAAACTCTGATGAGGAGAACTCAATCATCAGAATCATCTCCAGGCGACTAGAGTGTGATTCTATATCTGTCCAGTATATTTAAGACTTCGAATATACGTTCATGACGCGTACATGCAAAATCTTCATATACTCGATTGTCCAAAATAAAATAAAACAAAATAATATACTCGAATACGTATAATTAGATTAGATTTTCAAAACAAAATTTGTTTCCATTTTGTTTTAAAAACAACACTCTTCACACTCGTTAAAGGATACTGCCGATCCCATCTCTAACGAGTCATTCTTATTGGATATTACTAATCCAATCTCTGATGAATTCTTTCATTTGCTTCTAATGTGTCTTGTTCTCGAGCTCTGTAAACCAAAGCTATGATACCACGACGAAAGACCCAAACTTGCCCTTACGGGAAAGCCCGGATTGAGTTGAGAACATGACAAATCAGAACACAAGCAGAGGAACATTGCATTGCTTATTACAATAATTACATCGGAGTACAATAATATAACAGAGTATGAATAAATAATATACATTTGACAAATATCCGAGATTCAAATTACAAAGCAGCAGAAAATCAATACATAACACAACTGTAAGAAATACACAGATACAGAGCGTTTCGAATATAGCTCCAGCTGTAAATCCAGGATCCTGTGAAAATAATATCTACAAAAACACAACTGCTAGCTGCCCATGTAGAAATTAAGGGCACCCAGAGGTTAGGTTAAAACAATAAACTCCAGGTCAGTCATGTGACTGGTGCGAGAACTAAAACAATTATTTAATCTTTACTTTAAAATAAAGTAAATCAAGGGACCACGCCGTATAACACGGAACGGGTTTCCTGCCAAGAATACAGTGCATAAATAGTTATAAACAGCGCAATGTTTTTTGAAAAATGAAGTTACTATAAGACTCAGGTCCCATCACATAATGCAACTCAAGCCGAAGGATAGAGTTTTCCCTTATAATAACCAAACATGCTTGGTACATTTAAAACAAATCATTTGATACTATTATATGTACATAGTGTATAAAACAACTTCAAATATAAATGTATCAATCATAGGCGGCGTAGGTACCATAATATTACGTCGCCAAATATATATTTACAACTAAAATCGTGAAATCACGTATTGGAAAGCGGGTTTCCATCTATGAACAGAGGCAAGGGATTATCCTCATTGATTTCGAGACACTCTAGCAAATGCCTCAGGATCCCCCGTAGTGAACCCCTTGGATCTTCAAGGCCGGTAATCCATCGATGATTAATTATACCATAAACTATATGTTAGCCGGTTCTATCGAACCTCTAAAATGGTCAGTATATCGACCATATCATCCATCGATCCCGTAGAGACCGATATATCCATCGATCCCATGGTGACCGATATATCTGAGGCGCCTCTCTATCCAGCAAGTAATAATATGCAACATCCACATCAGTAAACAGCCTGGGTTCCATACCATGACGTTACTCGTAGCTAGAACTAACATATGTCCATTTCCATGCAGTCACTATCCCGTTTTTGGTTCATACCTGGGTGTGAAGCTCGTGAATTAACGCTACACAAAGCTATGCTACTTAAAGTCGTGCTTTTATCATCAACCACAAGACTCTCCTTTTCAACAGAAGCCTTGATCATTTGCATCTCAGCATGCCACAAAGGCAATTCACGCCATGCGTCTGATGTCTATCGATATATAACCTCTGTAATAAACTGGAAATTTGAGACAATTAAATTTTTTATTTTGGAAATTTTAACGAAGTTTGAATATTTAAAATGAATTATTTTAAATAATAATGACGAGAAATTTATTTTGAATAGAATTAGAACGTATGTATTTATATAGATCATCGTTAGAATATAAATATTTATTTTAAATTATAAAAGGAATTGGAAATGGCGTGGTAGTTCGATAATTCGATTTCAAAGTTCAAATGAATGTACAGGATTCAAAATAAACCAGATTTTGGCGAAACCAAAAATATTAGAATCTAATTGAGAATATCATTCCAAAGAATCTGAAAAATCAAAATTTCATAGCAGGAATCAAAAGATATGCCCAGTTAAAAATTCAGATTAATCGCTATGGAATTTCGGCCCATAAAAATAGCCATTTTGCAAATGACCTCGGTTTTCGATGAAACCCCTTTTCTTGGATCTGTGATATCAAGTTATTGCTAGGTTTCGAAATTCGTAATTTTTTGAATCAATATGTGAGCGTGGCAAAGGAAAACGCGTTTGACCAGTTTCAGTTGAATTTAATCGACTGGAAAATGACCATTTTTCCAACGGTCTCAGAATTTAACGAAATTAGTTTTATTAGGACCGTATCGTCAATACGAAGCTAGAAATATTTTTTCTGGAATTTTTAGGATTAGTATGTGGCCCCGGTAAATTGAAATATGCGTTCAAATTGAATATATATAGATTTATATTTTAATTTGAACGGAAACTGATCGAAACGATCGAACTGGCTTTCGATATATATCCCATTATGTTCGGAATAGGGGTAATTAGCTAGGGGCGACAGTCGGTGGGTTTGATTTCGAGTTCGAATTTTAAAGTGGCTTTTTGGTGAAATAAAATAAATAAACAATTAATTATATAATAGCCTTCCCTCCATTCTCTTTCCCCCGGTCAACGCTCAGATAAAAACTAAATAAAAAAAAGAGAAACCCACGATGCCCTAACCCGTCGCCACCCCCATCGGATCATCGCCCATCGTCGTTCAGCCCTCCGCCTAGCCACGCAACCCACCCCTCCTTCCCCGATCTCACGAACCCCCCCCCCCCTCTTCAAAATCGCGAGCCCAGCACCCAACCCAAAATTGACGCCCACGCCCTAACCGAACACCACCGCCCTGGCCACCTGAGCACCGCCGACCACCACCGGAGCACCTCATACCGCCTGCACGCCCCTCAGCAACTCCCCACCTCCAATCAGTTCCGGCAAAAACAGTGAGACCTCTTATTTACTTATTTTTATTTATTTTCTTTTATATTAAGGCTTTCTTCTAATCCGATTTTTGTTGTTGTTTACATATAAAAGTTTAGATTTTTAGTGTATAAGAGTTTAGATTTTTAGCAACATGAAGATTAGATTTCTAAGTTATGAAGAATATGATTTTGCATAGAAGAAAATACGATTTTCCATTGTATAAAAGGTATGATTTACATGAGAGAAAAATGAGATGGTTCATAAAGAATGTTAGGATTTTTGTATAAAGAAAGTTAGGATTTTTGTATAAAGAAAGATAGGATTTTTATTAAAGAAAAATTTAATTTTTAACTATAAAACGAGTTGATTTTTATATGTATGTAAAGAGAATAAAAGTTGGATTTTCATTATGTATGGAGTGTCATAAAGATACGGTTTTTAATATATGAAATAAGGTAAAAATATGATTTTTATTTATGTAAAGTAATAAAAATTCGATTTTTGTATACTAGAGAATATAAAAATGTGATTTTTATATATGTAGCGAATTAAAAATTTGATTTTTATATAATAGAGAATATAAAAATGTGATTTTTATATATGTAGTGAATACATGCGACGAAAGTGACAAAAGGCGAGTGGCAAAGATTTTCTACATATGAAGAGACGCGGCGTTTGGTTTAGCTCTCGGTGAGAACTTCTCACTTTAAATTCTTCTTTTCTAGTTATAAATATATACTAGGATGCAGACGGTGTTTAGTAGCACCCGACACCTGTCGTCCGCAGACCATGGACGGCTTGTTTGTTTGATTTTGGTGTGTAGTTGAGTGTGTGATGTGATGTGAAATGAAATAAAATATTTATGTAGTTAAAAATATTTTATAGTTGAAAATATAATTTTTAACGTGAATGTGAATAAATAAATATAAACAAATAGGACGATTTGTTTATATACACACATTTGACTGATATTGATTGGGATGATAAATTTTACACGTTGCCCAACTGCACAAATAAAAATCTGTGTTTGTTGATTTGAAACCCCACACGGGTATTGGGATGATATTTGACGTACACTAATCCCGATTGTTTAGTTGTATGTCGATCGATGGTCGACAGACTATGTAAGCGTTAATTATTTAGATTTAATGCTTATGCAGTTGTGTGGTGCACTCGGGATGATGGTTGATTATTTATTGTTGTTATTTTATACATGTGTTGTCGAAAATCCATATAATTAACATTATATGGTAATTGATTGGGTCTTATTCCAGTTTTGAAATAGAAATATTTGAATATAAATATTTGAATAGAAATATCTGAAAAAGAAATATTTGAATAGAAATATTTGAATAGAAATATTTGAAAAAGAAATATTTAAATAGAAATATTTGAAAAAGAAATATTTGAAATAGAATATTTGAAAATAGAAATAGATGAAGCCGTGTTGATTAGATTGACGCCATTTTGACGCGAACGATGTTTATATCGATTTTATTCATTTTTCAATGAATATTGAAAGTGATTTCGAAAGTCGAATTATATTGAATAGATTTGAAATTCAAATTAAATTGAAATGAATTGAAATTCGAATTAAATTGAAATGAATTGAAATTCGAATTAAATTCAAATTGAATTGAAATCGATTTGAAATGAAATTAAAACGAATTTATATTGAAAAGTACAATCTTGATTTGAGTATGAAAAGGAGGTTGAAATCGTTTTGAAAACGAATTTAAAACGATTTATAAAATACGTTTTAAAAAGAAATCGACGAAATATGTATAATATATATATTATATATATATAATGGCCTGAATAGAATTTCGACCATTGACTTCAAACGGATAATACGGGAGATCCGACCGTCGGATTCTCCTAAAACTGGAACTTTTGGGTTCGTATCGGAAAGAGCTTTCTAAAGAATATTAGAAATTAGAAATCTGACGGTTGTACTTTGAGTTATGTCCAAATCGAATTTGGAAAAGGTCGCTGCAAGTGCAGTTCGATGGCCGTTGATGGAAATCGACTGTACGGGCCTTGATAAAATTATTAAAAATAGTAATAATTTGTGTAAAATCATAAGAAATGATTTGTGAAGAATTAGGATGAAAAACTCCATATTTGAAAGATAAAAATAGATTTTTATCGAAATGAACTAGTTTTGAACTAGATTTATAATTCATTTATTTATGAAATAAATAAAGTGAATTTGAAATGGTTTTGAAATATAACCAGAATTTCCAATATATAAAGTGGAAATAGATTTGAATCAAAATTATCTTTGGAATATTTCGATGTTGGATTTCGTGATTATACAGATATTGTTATGGAAATTTGAAAGATATATTTATATTGTTATTTCCAATACGATATTTGTCGGTCGTAGAATTTGATATTGAATATAAGCCGATTTATTTTCTATTCAGAGCCTTGTATTTAATATCAAATGTGATTTGGGTTTGTCATGAATGGTGTCTTCATTAACACTGTTCTTAAACCCAGTTGAGAAAAAGATTAAATCTTTTTATTTAGATTTAATGAAGTGTACCAATTAAATGGTATTTAATTGGAATTGAATTTGAATTGATTTTTGGGTTTATCGTGGATGGTGTTTTAAATAACACTTGTTCTTTAACCCGATAATCAATGTAATGTGATTTTGGGTTGTCGTGAATGGTATCTTTAATAATACTGTTCTTAGACCCAACTGAGTTAAGAAAATCAGAAACTAACTGGAGATTAGTTAAGTGGAATGGTTTCTTGGGTATTGATCTGATGTTGGTTTCGGCCTTCGGGGTTAATATTTAGGGAATTGCTCACTTGCTATTTTACGGTTAAAAGTTGATAGAATGGAATGTTATTTTGGGTTTATCGCGAACCATGTTTTAAACGACATTGATTCTTTAACCCAGTTAAAGATTAAAACTAAGTGAAGTTTTAATGAATCTTTAATTAGATTGGAAAGATCGAGAATGGAGTATCACCAGTTTTGCTCAAGGCGATAGATAAATCTTTAATTAGATTTGAACGTGAAATGGTAATTGAATTTACCGATAACACCGTGGTGTTAGATATGAAGTATTACCAGTTTTACTTCATAGGATGAATAGGTTAGGATTGGGAAATAAAATAAATGATTACTTCGGTGTGGTTCGTTAATCCCGACTAGATTGATTTGATATTCAAAAGGAGATTAAAGAATAAATTTAAAGAAATTATCTTTGATAAAATTAATGGGAACCTTTTCCTAAGAATGTGAAATTTAGAAACTAACTGTAGGTTAGTTAAGATGAATGGTTTCCTGTGTATTGATCTGACGTTGGTTTCAGCCTTCGAGGTTAATATTTGGGGAATTGTTCTCTTACTGATTTACGGTTAGCGACTGATGAATTGGAATGAGGCGTATGTTGTGTTTGTGTAACACTTGTTTATTATATACACGAGTTATTCAGAAAGACCGGGTTTATCCCATTCTGCATAACTAATTCGACGTGAGTCGAAGATGAAGACGGTGGTTGAAGACCGGAGGTCTTCACGTCGTTTGGATAATTACTGATGATCTTGATTAGGCCGTACACACAAGAGGAGGGAATCGGTTATTGGTCGTCCAGACGTACTTGGAGATCGATGGATATGCGAGGTACAAGGTGCCTCCGGTTTCGTTCAGACCCAGAACGGACTTGTAAATGGACTGTGTGTCTGACACTGGATTTCATTCTATGTGATTGATATCGGTTGCATGGAGTGGTTTGCCTGTGTGGCATACAAAGATGCAAATGATCAAGGCTTCTGTTGAAAAGCAAAGTCTTGTGGTTGATGATCAAAGCACGGCCTGTGAGGCATAGCTTTGTGTAACGTTGATTCGCGAGACTCACACCCCGGTTGTGAACCAGAAACGGGAGAGGACCTCAGGGAGGACATGCGTTTCCTTCTAGCTAGAAGTGGCGTCAGTGGTTTTACACGCCCTGACGAGTTTGACTTATGTGGTTGTTGGTTTGCGAGGCGCCTCGGATATATCGGTGACTATGTGAAGCCGATAGAGTCATTCGTTGATTCATTTACGCCCCATAGGGCGGGGAGACGTATTGTTCAGGCACTATAATCCACTCCGTGTGGACCGGCCCTGACGATCCATGGTGCAGTTGCGGCTGTTCCTGAGACATGGGCTAGATTGTCTCGAATTCGGTAGAAGACGATCCCTTGCCTCGGTTCACAGATGGAAATCCAACTTCCAATACGTGACGTTTCAGTTTTAGTTGTAATCCTATATATGGCAACATAGTGGGATAGGGCGCTCATGTCGTCTATGATTGATATTTATGATTGTATATAAAATCAGAAACTAACTGGAAACGAGCTAAGATGAGTGGTTTCTTGGGTATTAGTCTGATGTTGGTTTCGGCCTTCGGGGTTCATACTTAGCGAATCGTTCTCTTACTAATTTATGGTTGGAGTCTGATTAAGAATTAAAAACATGAAATTTAGCGTATCAAGCATTCTTTGGCTATTATAAGGTAAAAACCTTATCCTCCGGCTTGCGTTGCATTGTGTGATGGGACCTGGGTCTTATAATAGCTTCATTGTTCTTTACTTAGCATTGCGCTGTTTGTTTTATGCACTGGTATTCTTGGGAGGAAACCCGTTCCGTGTTATACGGCGTGGTCCCTTGATTTACCTAACTTTAAAAATAAAGATTAATAAATGTTTTAGTTCTCACACCAGTCACATGACTGACCTGGAGTTTATTGTTTTAACCTAAACTCTGGGTGCCCTTATTTTCCGCACGGGCAGCTAGTAGTTGGGTTTTGCAGATTTATATTCAGGATCCTGGTTTATAGCTGAAGTGATATTCGAAAAGCTCTGTATCCATGTATTTCTGTCAGTTATGTTTTGTATTATTTTTCCGCTGTAGTATTGTATTTAAATATCTGATATTCGCTGTTGTATAACTTTTATTCATACTCTGTATATTCTTGTATTCTGATGGAATTGTTGTAATAAACAATGAAATGTTCTTCTGTTTGTGTTCTGATTTGTCGTGTTCTCAACTCAATCCGTGCTTTCCTTACCAGGGAAGTTCGGGTCGTGTCAACCTCTGAGCTTATACGTCTCAAAGAAGGGTGTTAAGCAAGAGAATAAATTCTCCCCCACCAAACAGATATATATTTAATAGAGATCAATCAACACAGAATAAAATCCAATGTTAGACACACATCCATTTACAAGTTCGTTCTGGGTCTGAACGAAACTGGAGGCACCTTATTCCTCGTCCCATATGTCCAATACAGGAGAGAGATCCTTGCATATCCGATCGATCTCCAAGTACGTCTGGACGATCACCACTTATTACATTGTCTTGGGTATACCACCCAATCAAGACATCAGTAATCATCCAAACGATGTGAAGACCTCCGGTTTTCAACCACCATCTTAATCGTCGACTTATCGTCGAATCAATTATTCAGGATGGGTATAAACCCAGCCCTTCCGAATAATTCACGTAACTTATAATCAAGTGCTATAAAAACACAACATACGCCACATTCCAATTCTAAATATTCTTTTATTTAATTATTCATATCCTTTGGGAGAGGTTCCCATTAATTTTATCAAAGATAAATTCTTTAAATTTAATCTTTGATCGTCCTTTGGATATCATTTCTACACGAAATTAAGGTTTATAAACTTGTCGGGATTAGAGAACCTTACCTAAGTAATCATTTGTTTAATTTCCCAATCCCGACCTATTCATCCCATGGAGTAAAATTGGTAATACTCCATATCTAACACCAGGTGTTATCGGTAAATTTAATTACCATTTCACATTCAAATCTAATTAAAGATTTAACTATCGCCTAGAGTAAAAACTGGTGGTACTCTATTCTCGATCATTTCCCCAATTTGATAATTTAAATTATCACATTCACATTTCAATCTAATTAAAGATCCACTAAAACTTCACTTAGTTTTAATCTTCCAAAAAATCAATATTAATGATTATTTAACTTTGGGAAATCAAACATGCCGCATCGACAATCTACACTGTACCATTGATTTCTGCCTATATATAACCTCTAAGCTCGTACGTCTTAGAGAAGGGTGTTAAGCAAGAGAATAAATTCTTCGCCACCAAACAGATATATATTTAGCAGAGATCAACAATACAGTTCGAAATACAATGTTAGACGTGTAATCCTGTCTTTAACTGGGTTAAAGAACCAATGCCATTAGAAACACAGTTCACGATAAACCCAAAATCACATTCCATTAATTATGGAATCTTTATGGAAAGCAGATCAATATATAATCCATATCAATTTCTGTATCTGACTAATAATATAAATGGAATAACGACAAATCCTTTTAAATTCCATATATATTAATAGTCTTCCTCCATAGAAGCTCACTTCGATTATTACCCAGTCGAATTCCATTCCATTCCAATTTATTTTATTAAATTGGAAAACTTTACTTTGGAAATTTTCCATTAAATCTTAATAAAAAGATTTGTAAATTCCAAATCACATTTCACTGTTAATCGGGTTAAAGAACAAGTGTTATTTAAAACATCATTCACTATAAACCCAGAAATCCAATTCTTTTATTCAATTCCAATTAAATATTAATTAATTGCAAAATTTACCAAATTTAAAATTAAATACTTATTCTTTTCTCAACTGGGTTTATGAACAGTGTTAATAAAGATACCATTCATGACAAACCCAAAATCCCATTTGATATTAAATACAAGGCTCTGGATAGATATTATATCGGCTTGTATTCAATATCAAATTCTGAAACCAACAAATATCGTATTGGAAATAACGATATAAATATATCTTCCAAATTTTCATAACAATATCTGTATAATCACGAAATCCTACATCGAAATATTCCGAAGATGATTTCCATTCAAATCCACTCCAAATCATATATTGGAAATTCTAGTTATATTAAAACCCATTCTCAATCCAATTTATTTATTTAAAAATAATTGTATTACAATTTTAGTTGATAACTAATTCATTTCGATAAAAATATATTTTTATCTGTTCAAATATGGATTTCTTTTCATCCCAATTCTTTACAAATCGTTTATTATGATTTTACACAAATTGTTAATATTTTTAATAATTTTATTAAGGCCCTTTGGGTCGATTTCCATAAACGGTCATCGAACTGCATATACAACGACCTTTTCCAAATTTGATTTAGACATAATTCCAAATCCAACTATTAGATTTCAAATCTCTTATATTCGTTGGAAAGCTCTTTTCAATACGAACCTAAGGTTCCGGTTTTAGGAGAATCCCATGGTCGGATCTCCCGTAATATCAATTCGAAGTCAATGGTCGAAATTCGCGAACAGTTGCGGCGTGGCATGTTCTATTCAGGCCATTATATTATATATATATATATATAATATATTTTGTCGATTACCATTTAAAATGTATTTTATAAATCGTTTATAAATTCGTTTTAAAACGATTCTAACTTCATTTCCAATTTTAAATCAAAATTGAATACTCCTTATCATTATATTATTTAAATGATAATGTTTTCAAAATATCAGATTTTGAAATCATTTCCTTTTCGATATTCATTATAAAAATGAATAAAATCGATATAAATATCGTTCGCGTCAAAATGGCGCATACCTAATCAATACGGCTTCACATATTTTAATATTTTCGTGTCCATCCAAAATCGGACATTAAAATCAGATTTTAATCCTTTATTGAATATTATTTTAAAATACTCACTATTTTAAAATATTCGTTATTTTAAAATATTGGTTATTTCTGAATTGGAATCAAACACAGTCAATTACCATATAATGTTATTTATATGGATTTCATACATCACATGTACACAACAACAATGATAAACAATCAACCATCATCCAGAGTGCATTACACAACTACATAGGCATTAAATATAACTAATTAACGCTTACAACAGTCTGTCAACCAATCGATTGACATACAACTAAACAATTGGGATTATTGTCAAATATCATCCCAATACCAGTGTGGGGTTTCAATCAACACACACAGATTTATTTGTGCAGTTGGGCGATGTGTAAAATATAACGTCTCAATCAATATCAGACAAATGAGTGTACATAAACAAATCGTCCGATTTGTAAATGAATATTTATTTTCGTTCCTATACACGTTAAAAATTATATTTTTAATGATAAAATATTTATTTCAACAGATGAATATTTTATACAGTTCATTTATACATTAAAAATGATATTTTTTATTGTTCTAACATATTTTAGCAAATTTTGGCAGCATAACGGTGCAATACTAGAACCGGAATAAGGTCTAGCCTTATCCCTCGCCTAATACTGGCTCGCGCCATACACATACTAATTCCAATCAATTCAATTCACATCCCAAATAAAATTCAACCAATTTCTTAATAGGGTTGCCAAACCCTATTAAATAACAATCAATCAAATAAAACAAACAACCAAACATCCATGATTTCAATCAAAGGTGTCGGGTGCTACTAAGCACCGTCTGCATCCTAGTATATATTTAAATGTAAATAAAATTAGAGTGAGAAGAAGTTCTCACATTGGGATCCACTCCGTCATTCTTTAGCGGACGATTTGGATTTCGTTCTGCTTCTCGTCAGCTCCATCGCAATCTGTTTCACGCAGTTTAGGTTAAAAATCACAGTTTTAACCAATAATCTTTATAAATAAAAATCACATTTTTATTACACTATATATATATTTCAAAAATCATATTTTTTATCTATGATTTGTATATGTAAAAATCATATTTTTATTATGCTATTCATATAATAAAAATCATATTTTTACAATGCCATTACATATAATAAAAGTCAAATTTTTATCAAGCCATTCATATAATAAAAATAAAAATTTTATATAGCCATTCATATAATAAAAATCAAATTTTTATCTTTGCTTTATACATATAAAAATCAAATTTTTATCTTTACTTTATATATATATATATATAAAAATCATATTTTTATCTTTGCTTTATATATATAAAAATCATATTTTTATAACGTTAAAAATCATAACTTTATATCATTATACATATAAAAATAACATATTTATGAAATGTTATATATATAAAATTCATATTTTTACAATGCCATGTATACATTAAAAATCATATTTTTACAATGCCATGTATACATTAAAAATCATATTTTTACAATGCCATTTATACATTAACAATCATATTTTTACAATGCCCTGTATACATTAAAAACCATATTTTTACAATGCTATGTATACATTAAAAATCATATTTTTATATCACTATTACATATATAAAAATCATATTTTTACAACGCCATTACATATAATGAAAATCAAATTTTTACAAATTTTTACAACGCCATTACATATAATAAAAATCAAATTTTTATAACGCCATTACATATAATAAAAATTAAATTTTTATCATGCCATTCATATAATAAAAATCAAATTTTTATCATTCCATTCATATAATAAAAATTAAATTTTTATCATGCCATTCATATAATAAAAATCAAATTTTTATCATGCTTCTATATATGTAAAAATCATATTTTTATATTGCTATTCATATATAAAAAAAATGATTTTTAAATTGCTATTCATATAAAAAAAATTGATTTTTAAATTGTTATTCTTATATATAAAAATCGAATTTTTACCATACTATAATATATATATATATATATAAATCAAATTTTTATCATGTTATAATATATATAAAAATCGAATTTTTATCATGCTATAATTTATATAAAAATCGAATTTTTATAATCCTCTTACATATATAAAAACCATATTTTTTATACTACTATCTATATATTAAAAATCATTTTTTTATTAGCTAAAAAAACCAGAAAAAAACTTACAACGATCGATGAAGGGGGTTTTGCTCACCGTTCGACGGGAGGTGTGGCTGTCGGTTCGCGCGAGGCGGCGGCTGGCGTTCGTCAGAAGGGCGGTGGAGCTCTCGGTTTCTTCGATTGGGGTGGGGTTTTCGAATTCGCGGCAGACTGGGTGGAGGGCTACGGTGGTGGACTGGTGGCGCAGGGTGGGGGAGGCCTTGGCGGTCGACGGTGGGCCAGGTGGTGGCGCAGGCTGTTGACGCGGCTAGGTTTCGCGGGTTTTAGGGGTTTAGGGATTGGGCTTGAACGGAGAGAGAAGGAGCGGGGGAGGGGGGCGCCGGAGGTAGGGGAAGGCGGAGGGAGGCGCGGCGTCGCCTGGAGGAACGGTGGGTAGGGGAGCGACGAGATGGGGTTTTCTTCTTCTTTTTATTATGAACAGAACGACGAATGGGGAAAGAGAGATAAAGGTGGACTTTATATAATAATATATATTTAATTTATTTTTATCTCCAAAAAGTAACTTTTTCATTCTGACTCCAATTCGAACCAAACGACTGTCACCCCTAGCTAAGTACCCCCATTCCAAACACAATGGGATATGTTCGATAAGCCAATTCGACTATTACGATGAGTTTTCATCAAAATTAAAATTGAAATTAATATAACGTTTAAAATTGATTTCAACGTACATTTTAATTTACCGGGGCCACATACTGACTCCAAAAATTCCAGAAAAATAAATCTGGCTATGTTTTGACGATATGGTCCTAACAAAACTAATTTCATCAAATTTGGAGGCCATTTGAAAAACGGTCAATTTCTAGTCGATTAAATTCAAGCTGAAATTACCAAACACGTTTAAACATGCCACGCTCACATATTGATTCCAAAAATTATGAAAATTGGAATCTAGCAATAATTTAACATTCTGGATCCAACAAAAGTAGTCTCGTCGAAAACGGAGGTCGTTTGCAAAATCGTTATTTTTAAGGGCTATATATTATATAAAATATATATAAATTCCATAACAACTATTTCAAATTTTAAACTGGACACAAATTTTAATTCCCATTATGAAATCTGAATTTTTCGCATTCGTTAGAAAGATATAATTAAACAGATTCAAATATTTTTGTTTTACTGAAATCTGATTTATTTTGAATCCTGTATACAAATTTGAAATCGAATTTCCAAACTACCGCGCATTTCAGGCTCGTTTTATAATTAAAATAGATTTATACGCTCTAACTTCGATTAAAATAAATTTTTAGTCATTGTTATTTAAAATAAATCAATTTAAATATTCAAAATTCATTAAAATAGCTAAAATAAAAATTTTAAATTGGTTCTGAAAATCCGGGTTGTTACACACTGGGTCAGTCTAGTGAACCAGAGTGAGAAAAACTCGCTAAGTTTATAATATCATCTAACTTGATTTTAAAGTTAAAACCTTTTGAAAGAAAAGGATAATCGTATGACCAAATCCACACATAAATACAAACGGTTTTTACCTTACGATAACCCAAAACATTTTCAAATCAGTATATTATTCTGATATTATAATAGTATCTAAATACAAATAAATATAGATCTAGCGGAATGCTTGCATGTCACGCTCCACATATATAATATACAAACAAAACTGTAGGCGCTTATTGGAGATTGGATTCTGACTATGACAAGGTATGGAACCACCTCCTGATAGTGCATCTCTAGAGGGGAATACACTGGGTTCAATAAGAATGTCTTGCAACTCGGCCCACACATGACCGACCACTCATTTCGCTTGAGTGCATCAAATGTATATCACCAACGGTTGGAAGCTACCCACCATGTAACGACCCAGAAAATCTGAACCAATTTAAAAATTTTAAATTGGCTAAAATAATGGATTTTAAATATTCAAAATAAATATTTTAAATAATAGCGATGAAAAGTGAGTTTGAATCGACGTTTGAAAACGAATATAATTAATTCTAATTATAAACAAGGCCTGAAATGGCGCGGTAGTTTCAAAATTTGAATTCAAACTTTGACTGACTGTACCGGGTGCAAAACAAAACGGATTTGAGTGAAACCAAAAATATTTAAATCTGTTAGTGAATACCTTTCTAACGAATCTGAAAATTTGAAGTTTCATAGCGGAAAGCAAAAGTTATGGCCAAATGAATTTTAAGAACGGTCGCTATGGAATTTATATAGCCCGTGAAATTGGCCATTTTGCAAACGACCTCGGAATTCGATAAAACCACGTTCGTTGGATCCGGGATGGGAAGTTATTTCAAGGTTTCAAATTTCATAATTTTTGAAGCTAGTATGTGAGCGTGGCAAAGGAAAATGTGTTTTGGTCAATTACAGTTAAATTGGATCGACCAGAAATGGGTCTTTTCGCAAACGGTCTCAGAATTCGACGAAACTAGTTTTGTTGGGACCGTATCGTCAAAACATAGCCAGATTTATTTTTCTGGAATTTTTCGAATCAGTTTGTGGCCCTGGTAAATTGAAATGTACGTTCAAATCGAATATTGAATGTTTTATATTTTAATTTGAATAGAAACTGACTGAAACAGACGAATGGGCCTACGAAACATATCCCATTGTGTTCAGAATGGGGGTAAAACGCTAGGGACGACAGTCGTTGGGTTGGATTGGAGGTCGTGTCAGAAAACTCCTTATAAAACCTCCCGACCAATCAGATTTTTATAAAAAAAAAAACTTTTCTCTCTCCCCGATTCGACGGCGGCTACCCCTTCTTTCCTTCTCTCCTCTTTTCCGGCCGATACACTATGAATTAGACCCTGCTCCTGTTGGGGATTTTGAAGAGCTCTCTTCCAGCTTCAAATCCATATAGGTGGCGCCCTCCATCGAGTTGTATCCGTCGAGAATCGAAGCCCTGAAGTGGCGCCGTACCTCACCAGAATTCGCCCCAGTCGTGCTGTCGAGCTGAGGGTGGTGGGTCCCCCTAGAGGCGCCGTTCCACGCTCTACCATGTGGTGTACTTCGATTTGGTTATCCTGCAGCGGATTGGGAGTAAATTGGTGACCTAGTTTTGAATCAAAATAGGATGTAACGACTGTGTATATTTTAAATCAGTTTTAACGCTTTTAAACCGTTGCAAACTAGTAAAAATCATATCTTTTTCGTTTCTTGTCGAAATTCAGTGAAACAAGAGACAGTGGACTCGTGTGGACGTCTTCTACATACTAGAAGAGACCACATATTTTTCTGAGCCTTTTGCTATTTTTGGTGGAGTGGAACCCAATGTGAGATTTCTAATTTATAAATGATATGGAAAACGACGATGTATAAATTATATAGTCGATGTATGAGTTATATAAGCGTTTCAAACCTCTTGTATAAGCGTTGTATAAGTTGTACGTTCGATGTATAAGTTGTATATGCGTTGTAAAAATTATATATGTGTTGAAATAGAAGTGGAATGCTATATATATATATATATATATATATATATATATATATATATATATATATATACGCCCCTCGTCCACAAACCATGGATGATGTTTATTGGTCGTGATTGGTGTGAAAATTGATTGATAGCGAATGGTTGATTGGGATTGTTTCTGGTTGATATTGATTGATTGTGGTTGAAAAATACCCGTTTGTGGTTGAGAAATATTTGGTTGAAACCACATAGGATTAGTTTGTGGAAATGAAATAAATATACAAGCCGCCTGCGTGCGAACTAGATGCATGAATCCCCATTGTCAAAAACCACGAGGTTTTAAGGTAGAGCGAGGAGCCGTACTAGAGACGATCCCAGTTTTGACTACCCTGCCGTTATGTTGTCGAAATTTTGAATAATATTCATGTGTTTGAATTATTTTCATTTGCTGAAACTATATTTATTCGTTGAATAGAAAGCCTTCATGTGTTGAGTCGATATTCATTCGTTGGATAGAAATTCATGTGTTGAATGGTATTCGTGTTTTAAATATAAAAATCACATTTTTATCTATATATATAAACTATAGAAAACATTCATGTGTTGAATTGATATTCATTCGTTGGATAGAAATTCATGTGTTGAATGGTATTCGTGTTTTAAATATAAAATCACATTTTTATCTATATATATAAACTATAGAAAACCTTCATGTGTTGAATCGATATTCGTTCGTTGAATTGAAATTCATGTGTTGAATGGTATTCGTGTTTTAAATATAAAAATCACATTTTTATCTATATATATATAAACTATAGAAAACCTTCATGTGTTGAATCGATATTCATTCGTTGAATTGAAATTCATGTATTGAATGGTATTCGTGTTTTAAATATAAAAATCACATTTTTATCTATATATATAAACTATAGAAAACCTTCATGTGTTGAATCGATATTCATTCGTTGAATTGAAATTCATGTGTTGAATGGTATTCATATTTTGAAATAAATTGTTTTATAATAAAAATCACATTTTTATCATCTATACGAACTATATAAAATAATCTTATTTTGAAAGAAATTGTTTTATAATAAAAATTCTATTTTTATTACCTATATGAACTATTTAAAATAATAGTGTTTTGAAATGAATTGTTTTACAAAACAAATCACATTTTTATTATATACATGAATTGTTAAATATAGTGAAGTGTTGAAATAGAAGACAGTTAGATAAAAATATAATTTTTATCAAACGTATGAAAAGAATATAGCTTTGAAATCGATGAATCGATATATATATAAATAGAATTGAAATATATCGAATAACGAAGCTGTAGTTCGTATTTTGAAACCGTGATTTCAAACGATTAGCATGGAAGATCCGACCATCGGATTTTCCCGAAACCGCAACCATTGGGTTCACTTTGGAAATATCTTCCCAACGGCACTAACTTTGTAAAAAATCCAACGGTTGGATTGTCTGGAATGTTTAATGCAAATCTGAAGAAAAACAGCACCATAATCGATTATATATATATATATAATTATATTTAATCGAATAACGACGCTGCAGTTCGTATTTTGAAATCGAAACTTCAAACGATTATACCGGGAGATCCGACCGTCGGATTTTCCCGAAACTGGAACCGTTGGATTCGTTTTGAAAAGATATTTCTAATGATGTAAATTTTGTGAACATCCAACGGTTAGATTTTTAGATATGTGTAAATCAAATCTAAAGAAAAACAGCGCCACAGCCGCGTTATGGCCCGAAGCGTCGTTTTTAATAAATTGGCTATTTTAAAATAAATAAAAATAGCGATAAATCGTTATAAAATATTATAAACAATATGGATGTGAAATTTAGAAATTAACTGAAGGTTGGCTAAGTCGAATGGTTTCTTGGGTATTGATCTGATGTTGGTTTTGGCCTTTGGGGTTAATGTTTGGGAAATCGTTCTCTTACTGATTGACGGTTAGTGACTAATGAATTGAAATGATGCGTATGTATGTTAGTGTTGCACTTGTTTATTATATACGCGAGTTGCTCAGAAAGACCGGGTTTATCCCATTCTGAATAACTGAATCAATGATAAGAAATCGAAGATGAAGACGGTGGTCGAAGACCGGAGATCTTCACCTCGTTTGGATGGTAACCGGGGTCCTGATTGGGAGGCATCCCGAAATATGGATAATGAGTGGTGATCGTCCAGACGTACGTGGTGATCGATGGGTTTGCGAGGTATGTAGTGCCTCCGATTTCGTTCAGACCCAGAACGGACTTGCAAATGGACAGTGTGTCTGACATTGGAATTTATTCTGTGTGATTGATAGCCATCAGTTGCACGGTGTGAATTGCCTGTGTGGCATGCTAAGATGCAATGATTAGGACTTCTGTTGAAAAGCAAAGTCTTGTAGTGATGATCAAAGCATCGCCTGCGTAGCGTAGCTTTGTGTATAATGTGAAATCGCAAGCCTCACACCCCAGTATGAACCAGAAACGGGAGAGGACATTAGGGGGGACGTGCGTTTTCTTTCTAGCTAGAAGTGGCGTCAGTGGTTTTACACGCCCTGATGAGTTTGACTTATGTGGTTGTTACTGTTGCGAGGCGCCTCGGTTAGATCGGACGATCTGGTTCCGATGGAGTCATTCGTTGACTCATTTACGCCCCAAAGGGCGGAGGAACGCATTGCTCAGGCATTATAATCCACTTCGTGTGGACCAGCCATGACGATCCAAGGTACGGTTGCGGCTGTGCCTGAGACTCGGGCTAGACAGTCTCGAATTCAGTAAGGACTATCTTTTGCCTTGGTTCATGACGGAAATCCAATTTCCAAATACGACACCGTGCGGTTTTGATTATATATATATATGGCGACATGATATATGGTACCCATGCCGTCTATGATTGATAGTTATGATTGAAATTGTTTTTGAAACTTATAAACACTAGTAATAATATCAAATGCTTTTGTTTTATTCGTGTCAAGCATATTTTGGCCATTATAAGGTAAAACTCTATCCTCCGGTTTGCGTTGCATTGTGTGATGGGAACTGAGTCTTATAATGGCTTCATTTTGATAAAAAGCATTGCGATGTTTAAAGGAATGTTTTGTTTTTAAAGCACTGGCAATACAATGGAGTAAACCTGTTCCACGAAAGTGGCGTGGTCCTGTGATTAGCCATATTTGAAATGTGTTGAGTAGATTTCTCATACCAGTCCCATGACTGACTCGTAGTTTGTTTCACTTTCAAACTCAGGTGCCCCTTTTTCTACACGGGCAGCCTTGTATTCAAGTTTAGTAGGCTTTATCCGGATAGCTGGAGCTGAAGATGGATTCTATCATTTATCTCTTTTTATGCTGTTCAGCTCCTGTTGTACATATTATGTTTGTTTCCGCTATAGACATTTATGTATAGCTGAACTGTTTTTGTACTAAGTATGATCCTGTATACTGTGTAACTCTGATGTTTATGTTTATCCAGTATATTCTATTGTTCATTATCTGGTGTATTTATTTAATTCTGTTCTGCTATTATCTGTTTATGTGTTACATTCCAAAGATTAACCATGTCTCCGTCTGTACGGGAAATGGGGTCGTCACTACGTTGTATCAGAGCTTTGGTTAAGCTTAGTTCTGGAATATAACATATTAACGAACTCGTCAGAAATAGAACAAGTAGTGTTCTTGGACGTGTAACTCATTATAGATAGGATCAGTAATATCCTAGTATGAGTAAAGCAAAATGAAATTACACGTCAATAGACACATTTACATTTGAAGTATGTGTTTCTATGTTTTAAATTATCTTTTCTGTGACCTGACACTTGATCTGCTGTTTGCAGGAGTACTAGAAAACGAGTGTCAGAAATAGAATAAATGCAGAACCAGATCTAGAGGCTCTATTTAAGAGATATCGAAATCTGGGTGGAGCACAATTCTTGGGCAATGAATCTATTATTCAAACTCAAGCTTGGGTGAGCTCTGCAGAAAGAATATTTGAGCGTTTCCAGCTGAGAGATGACCAGAAAAGATTAGTAGCATCTTGGGCGCTCAATGGAGAAGCTTTAACCTGGTAGGAAACAATCATCAAAGATAATCCAGAAGGTGATATCACCTGGGATAGATTCAAAGAGATTTTCCTAGGAAGTTTTACTCCTCCTGAAGCGACGGAGCGATTATGTGATGAATTCTCCTATCTGATACAAGGAGATATGACCATTCCCGAATATCAAAAGAAATTCAACGAACTTTCTCACTTTGCTCCTCATCTGATTCAAGATCCAAAGAGGAAGAACCTGAGATTTATTCATGGCCTGCAAAGAAAATATCAGAATAGTGTGATAAGGAATGTGAAGCTCCCTTTTGCTGAAATGATTTATATGGCTTATCAGTACGAAGATCTCCATAAGAAAGGTATGTTGCGCGACGAAGAGGAAGTCAGCTCGAGTAACAAAGTGGAGTCTGAAACTGATATTCCTGAAGCCAGTACGAGGTCTGAGGTCAGTAAGAAGCCCAGTGCCAAAAGAAAAAGGGCTAAATCTAAGAAGGAACCAGTAACAACTACCACATGCTCTAACTGCAATAAACAGGGGCATCTGACCAGGAAGTGTAAATCCTCGAAGAAACGAAAGGAGGATGGGTTTAAATCCGGCAAGAAGCTCCAGGAGAGTAAAAGATGCAATCAATGCCATCGGTTTGGTCATGTAAAACAAGAGTGCCAGCTGTTAAAAACAACCAAAGAAGCTCAGGTAAATGAAATGGCAGATGTGCCTGCATCTTCGTCTGCTCAGGAAAGGCCTGATGTTTTAGAAGGCACGCTCAATGTCAAAAACATTCCAGTTAAAGTGTTGTTTGATATAGGCGCGTCACGAAGCTTCATAGCCAAGAATGCAGTTAATAAGTTGGATTTAAATTTGAAGAAGCTCAAAGAACCAATGACTGTCCAAAATTCAGTCGGAGGTTCCATCGATCTCAGTTGGGTTTGTGCAGTACCTGTCTCTTTTTCCTGCTATAAATTCCCTACTATCTCTATCGTCATGAATTTTAATGAATTCGATCTTATTCTGGGATTGGATTGGCTAACCAAATATGAAGCAGAGGTTAGATGTGCCGAGAGAGTTGTTAGGGCTAGGATTAAATCAGGGAATTATATAACCATACCGTGTGAATGTTAGAAATCTAATAGAAAAGACTTCTGGGCAGCTCTCGATGTTTCTCCAGCCCAAATAGAGAATATCCCTGAAATCACAGAGAATATTCCCGACCTAGTGAAAGATATTCCTGTCGTCAAGAACTATGCGGATGTGTTCGAAGAAGTTGTTCGCTTACCTCCGCAAAGAGAAATAGATTTCAAAATTGCTTTGATTCTGAATGCAAGGTCGGTAGTTCACGCTATTCGAAGAATGTCCTCAAAAGAGAAAGAGGAATTAGACAATCAAACACGACAGCTAGTATGGAAGGGTCTGATCAGGCCTAGTTTCTCTGATTGGGGTGCAGCAGTGGTGTTTGTCCCAAAATCTGACGGTACTCTACGTCTATGTGTGGATTATCGTGATCTGAACAAACAGACAATAAAGAATAAATATCCATTGCCGCGGATTGATGATTTGTTGGATCGATTGAATAGCGCACAAGTATTTTCACGAATGGACCTAGCTACAGGTTTCCATCAGCTTCGTATCGCCGAGGAGTGTGTTCCTTTGACAACATTCAGAGGTCCAGACTTATTCTACTAGTGGTTAGTAATGCCATTCGGCTTATGTAACGCTCCAGCCTATTTCGTCGATCTAATGAACAGAGTATTCAGAGGAGTATTGAATAAATTTGTTCTGGTTTTCATTGATGATATCCTTATCTTCTCTAAGTCAGAAAGCGAGCACGAAAAACATTTGGAACAAGTGTTAGAAATTCTCAGAAAGAATGTGTTGAAAGCAAAGTTTTCCAAATGTATATTCTGGCAAGAAGAAGTCAAATTTCTTGGCCATGTAGTGTCAAAGCAAGGAATTTCAGTGGATCCCAGTAAAATCACTGTTATTCAGAACTGGAAACAGCCTCGTACGCCAACAGAAGTTAGAAGTTTTCTCGGGTTAGCCAGTTATTATCGGAAATTCATTAAGGATTTCGCGAAGACATCTAGTTCTTTAACGAAACTGACGAAGAAACATTCGAGATTCAATTGGACTCCGGTATGTGAGGAAGATTTCCAAGAGCTGAAGCTGAAACTAACAACTGCTCCAGTGTTAACCATAATAAATGGCAATGAGGATTTGACAGTCTGGACTGACGCTTCCAGAGAGGGCCTTGGTGCAGTATTAATGTAAAGAGGACAAGTGATTGCATATGCTAGCCGTCAGCTGAAACCACATGAGAAGAATTATGTGACTCATGATCTTGAGGTGTTAGCCATCGTATTCGCCTTGAAAATCTGGAGGCACTACCTTTTGGGTGAGAAATTAGAACTGTATACAGACCATCATTCATTGATGTATCTGTTCACCCAGAAGGACTTGAATCTGAAGCAGCAGCGCTGGCTAGAATTTCTTGCGGCGTACGATTTTGAGATTTTGTACACTCCAGGGAAAGCCAATGTTGTGGCAGATGCGCTGAGTAGAAAGAATGAAATAATCGCCAGTTTTATCATTACAACGTTATTGATTGATATAATATCTGCTCTTCAGAAGGATGATCACTTCATTCAAAGAATCAAAGAAAGAATACAGAAAGGCGAGACCTTGAGTTTTCAGATAGATGACGAGGGAATCCTAAGGTTGAAAGGCCGAATATGTGTGCCGAACATTGCTGAGCTTCGAAGAGAATTATTGGATGAATGTCACAAAGCTAAGCTTAGTATCCACCCAGGAGTGAGCAAGATGTATAATGATATCAAACGCACTTTCTGGTGGAGATCTATGAAACGAGACATCTCTTTATATGTAAGCCGGTGTTCTACTTGTCAACAAATCAAAAGCGATCAGCAGAAGCTTGCTGGACTATTGCAACCTTTGGAAATTCCCAGTGGAAAGTGGGAACATATTTCTATGGATTTCATAGATGGTTTGCCCAGGACCAGAAAAGAGAATGACAGTATTTGGGTGATCGTGGATCGATTTACGAAGACCGCTCACTTCATACCTGTCAAATCAAATAGAACTGCTCAAAGTCTGGCGTAGATTTATTTTAAAGAAATTGTTAGACTGCACGGGATTCTCGTGAGCATCGTTAGTGATCGTGACCCGATTTTTGCTAGTAAATTCTGGGAAGCATTCCAAGCAGAATTGGGAACGAAACTGAACTTGAGCACCGCATATCATCCTCAGACAGACGGCCAGACTGAAAGGGTGAATCGAATTTAGGAAGATCTATTGTGGGCTTGTATTCTTGATTTTGGCGGATCATGGGAAGACCATTTACATTTGGCTGAATTCTCATATAATAACAGCTACCAGGCGAGCCTGACAATGTCACCGTTCGAAGCATTGTATGGTAGACCATGCCGATCTCCTGCTTGTTGGGTCGAACCCGGTAATAGACTTGTATTGGGCCCTGATATGATTCGCGAGGCTGTGGATAAAGTCAACTTCGTTAAGAAACGATTACTTGATGCTCAAAGCCGACAAAAGAGCTATGCCGATAGGAGAAGAAGAGATATATCATTTTCTGTTGGCGACTACGTATATTTGAAAGTATCGCCGATGAGAGGAGTTATCCGGTTCGGTAAAACTGGAAAGTTGGCGCCCAAATTCATTGGTCCGTTTCCTATTCTGGAACGGATTGGAACTCTCGCTTATAGGGTTAAACTGCCGGATTGGTTGCCTGGAGTTCATGATGTATTTCACATATCTCAACTTCGAAAGCACGTTCATGATCCAGACTTGATCGTGGAAGAAGCAGCTCAACAGGATATTGAAATTACTCCAGAATTAGCTGTGAGAAGAGAGCCGCTAAAGATCATCGGCAAAGAAACCAAAGAGCTGAGGAACAAGAAGGTTCACTTAGTCAAAGTGCAATGGAGTGGAGATCCGCGAGATTATACTTGGGAAACTGAGGAGAGCATTCAGAAAGCCTATCCTAGATGTCGAGTGGATATCTCTGATTGACTCCGGTGCAAGGTACATTTACCATACTTTGCATTACTAATTAGTTCTCTACTCTGTTGTTATTTTCTTTCCATGGATGTGTACTTTTAATTCTATAGTCTGAATGATTTTAAAAGAGTATAGAAATTGATTGGTATATTTTTGAAAAGTTAAAAACAATTTGATTGTTGTGTGTGTTGTGTGATAGTAGATTTGATTGATTAAAATTATTAAAACGATAGTTAATTTAATCAACAATAGAATGAATGGTAGGATTTATTCGATTAAATCACATATTGAACTGATTGGAAAATAAATAGAAATATATATGTGTATTATATATGTTTGAACAGGTAAATGGATTAGCTGTTGAGTAAAGATTTTATTTCCGTGCCCTACAAATAGGTAAACCTTAATGAGTTGGATGCGAAATATTATTATATCAACTCCTGTGAATGCCATTGGATGCGGAGTGCTGGTTTTTCTGTGTGAAAATAATAAATATCGCCATAGGATAGTAACAATTAATTTTGAACTAAATTACATGGCATACTTCTGAAGATAGGCATACTTCATCATATACCACATAAGCATTTGGAGCTTGTGTGACGAGGTGGAAGATTTACCATACGAGCGAGAGGCTTGTATGGCGATGACTATATTTTACAGGTTGAACTGATGACTGATATGGGCTATTTAAATTGTAACGATAAAATTGCCAAATTAATAAAAACCCCACACGGGTCTGGAGTTGACAATAATCACGTCTCTCTAGTTATTAGATATGGCACATGGACTATTTATTTCCCACACGGGATGAGGTGACGAGGATTTATCCTCTGGAGCATTAAAAATACACACTCCCTCAGGCTTTGACAGGGTGACGAGAATTTATTCTCTGGAGTTATTATCTATACACGCTCCCCTGTAAACACCAGAATATATCACTACAAATATGTGTATGCTTATTAGGATTTATTGGGTACCTAATACGGCCCAATAAATTTCCAAACCTCTCCCCGTACAAAGGAGGTTATGGCGAAATTTTTCGAAAATTCCGGGTGTTAGCCAAATTTTTGAAGAATTTGAAAATTCTTAGAAACTGAAAAGTTGGAGAATGGAAGCCAGATCGAACGTAGAGTTGATTAATCAACCACTTTCGACTTTGTTCCTTTTCGGGGACGAAAAGTTTTAAGTGGGGGAGATTGTAAAGACCTAGAAAATCTGAACCAATTTAAAAAATTTAAATTAGCTAAAATAATGGATTTTAAATATTCAAAATAAATATTTTAAATAATAGCGATCAAAAGTGAGTTTGAATCGACGTTTGAAAACGAATATAATTAATTCTAATTATAAACAAGGCCTGAAATGGCGCGGTAGTTTCAAAATTTGAATTCAAACTTTGATTGACTGTACCGGGTGCAAAACAAAACGGATTTGAGTGAAACCAAAAATATTTAAATCTTTTAGTGAATACCTTTCTATCGAATCTAAAAAATCGAAGTTTCATAGCGGAAAGCAAAAGTTATGGCCAAATGAATATTCAGAAAGGTCGCTATGGAATTTATATAGCCCGTGAAATTGGCCATTTTGCAAACGACCTCGGAATTCGACGAAACCACTTCTGTTGGATCCGGGATGGGAAGTTATTGCTAGGTTTCAAATTTCATAATTTTTGAAGCTAGTATGTGAGCGTGGCAAAGGAAAATGTGTTTTGGTCAATTACAGTTAAATTGGATCGACCAGAAATGGGCCTTTTTGCAAACGGTCTTAGAATTCGACGAAACTAGTTTTGTTGGGACTGTATCGTCAAAACATAGCCAGATTTATTTTTCTGGAATTTTTCGAATCAGTTTGTGGCCCAGGCAAATTGAAATGTACGTTCAAATCGAATATTGAATGTTTTATATTTTAATTTGAATGGAAACTCACTGAAACAGTCGAATGGGCCTACGAAATATATCCCATTGTGTTCGGAATGGGGGTAAAACGCTAGGGACTATAGTCGTTGGGTTTGGATTGGAGGTCGTGTCAGAAAACTCCTTATAAAACCTCCCGACCAATCAGATTTTTATTAAAAAAAAAGAAAATACTTTTCTCTCTCCCCGATTCGACGGCGGCTACCCCTTCTTTCTTTCTCTCCTCTTTTCCGGCCGATACATTACGAATTAGACCCTGCTCCTGTTGGGGATTTTGAAGAGCTCTCTTCCAGCTTCAAATCCATATAGGTGGCGCCCTCCATCGAGTTGTATCCGTCGAGAATCGAAGCCCTGAAGTGGCGCCGTACCTCACCAGAATTCGCCCCAGCCGTGCTATCAAGTTGAGGGTGGTAGGCCCCCCTAGAGGCGTCGTTCCACGCTCAACCACATGGTGTACTTCGATTTGGTTATCGTGCAGCGGATTGGGAGTAAATTGGTGACCTAGTTTTGAATCAAAATAGGAGGTAACGGCTGTGTATATTTTAAATCAGTTTTAACGCTTTTAAACCGTTGCAAACTAGTAAAAATCATATCTTTTTCATTTCTTGTCGAAATTCAGTGAAACAAGAGACAGTGGACTCTTGTGGACGTCTTCTACATTCTAGAAGAGACCGCATATTTTTCTGAGCCTTCTGCTATTTTTGGTGGAGTGGAACCCAATGTGAGATTTCTAATTTATAAACTATACGGAAAACGACGATGTATAAATTATATAGTCGATGTATGAGTTATATAATCGTTGTACACCTCTTGTATAAGCGTTGTATAAGTTGTACGTTCGATGTATAAGTTGTATATGCGTTGTAAAAATTATATATGTGTTGAAATAGAAGTGAAATGCTATATATAAATATATGTATATATATACGCCCCTCGTCCACAAACCATGGACGATATTTATTGGTTGTGATTGGTGTGAAAATTGATTGATAGCTAATGGTTGATTGGGATTGTTTGATTGATTATGGTTGAAAAATACCTGTTTATGGTTGAGAAATATTTGGTTGAAACCACATAGGATTAGTTTGTGGAAATAAAATAAATATACATGCCGCCTGCGTGCGAACTAGATGCATGAATCCCCATTGTCAAAAACCGCGAGGTTTTACGGTAGAGCGAGGAGCCGTACTAGAGACGGTCCCGGTTTTAACTACCCTGCCGTTATGCTGCCTAAATTTTGAATAATATTCATGTGTTTGAATTATTTTCATTTGCTGAAACTATATTTATTCGTTGAATAGAAAGCCTTCATGTGTTGAGTCGATATTCATTCGTTGGATAGAAATTCATGTGTTGAATGGTATTCGTGTTTTAAATATAAAAATCACATTTTTATATATATATATATATAAACTATAGAAAACATTTATGTGTTGAATCGATATTCATTCGTTGGATAGAAATTCATGTGTTGAATGGTATTCGTGTTTTAAATATAAAAATCACATTTTTATCTATATATATAAACTATAGAAAACCTTCATGTGTTGAATCGATATCATTCGTTGAATTGAAATTCATGTGTTGAATGGTATTCGTGTTTTAAATATAAAAATCACATTTTTATCTGTATATATAAACTATAGAAAACCTTCATGTGTTGAATCGATATTCATTCGTTGAATTGAAATTCATGTGTTGAATGGTATTCGTGTTTTAAATATAAAAATCACATTTTTATCTATATATATAAACAATAGAAAACCTTCATGTGTTGAATCGATATTCATTCATTGAATTGAAATTCTTGTGTTGAATGGTATTCATATTTTGAAATAAATTGTTTTATAATCAAAATCACATTTTTATCATCTATATGAACTATATAAAATAATCTTGTTTTGAAAGAAATTGTTTTATAATAAAAATCCTATTTTTATTACCAATATGAACTATATAAAATAATAGTGTTTTGAAATGAATTGTTTTACAATAAAAATCACATTTTTATTATATACATGAATTGTTAAATATAGTGAATTGTTGAAATAGAAGACAGTTAGATAAAAATATAATTTTTATCAAACGTATGAAAAGAATATAGCTTTGAAATCGAAGAATCGATATATATAAATAGAATTGAAATATATCGAATAACGAAGCTGCAGTTCGTATTTTGAAACCGTGATTTCAAACGATTAGTACGTGAGATCTGACCATCGGATTTTCCCGAAACCGCAACCGTTGGGTTCGCTTTGGAAATATCTTCCCAACGGCACCAACTTTGTAAAAATCCAACAACTGGATTGTCTGAAATGTTTAATTCAAATCTGAAGAAAAACAGCGCCAGAATCGATTATATTTTTATATATATATATAAATATAATTATATTTAATTGAATAACGACGCTGCAGTTCGTATTTTGAAATCGAAACTTCAAACGATTATACCGGGAGATCCGACCGTCGGATTTTCCCGAAACTAGAACCGTTGGATTCGTTTTGAAAAGATCTTTCTAATGATGTAAATTTTGTGAAGATCCAAAGGTTAAATTTTTAGATATGTGTAAATCAAATCTGAAGAAAAACAGCGCCACGGCCGCGTTATGGCCCGAAGCGTCGTTTTGAATAAATTGGCTATTTTAAAATAAATAAAAATAGCGATAAATCGTTATAAAATATTATAAACGATATGGATGTGAAATTTAGAAATTAACTGAAGGTTGGCTAAGTCGAATGGTTTCTTGGGTATTGATCTGATGTTGGTTTCGGCCTTCGGGGTTAATGTTTGGGAAATCGTTCCCTTACTGATTGACGGTTAGTGACTAATGAATTTAAATGATGCGTATGTATGTTAGTGTTGCACTTGTTTATTATATACGTGAGTTGCTCAGAAAGACCGGGTTTATCCCATTCTGAATAACTGAATCGACGATAAGAAATCGAATATGAAGATGGTGATGGAAGACCGGAGATCTTCACCTCGTTTGAATGGTAACCGAGGTCCTAATTGGGAGGCATCCCGAAATATGGATAATGTGTGGTGATCGTCCAGACGTACGTGGTGATCGATTGGTTTGCGAGGTATATAGTGCCTCTGGTTTCATTCAGACCCAGAACGGACTTGCAAATGGACAGTGTGTCTGACATTGGAATTTATTCTGTGTGATTGATAGCCATCAGTTGCATGGTGTGAATTGCCTGTGTGGCATGCTAAGATGCAATGATCAGGACTTCTGTTGAAAAGAAAAGTCTTGTGGTGATGATCAAAGCATCTCCTGCGTGGCGTAACTTTGTGTATAACGTGAAATCGCGAGCCTCACACCCCGGTATGAACCAGAAACGGGAGAGGACATCAGGGGGGACGTGCGTTTTCTTTCTAGCTAGAAGTGGCGTCAGTGGTTTTACACGCCCTGACGAGTTTGACTTATGTGGTTGTTACTGTTGCGAGGCGCCTCAGTTAGATCCGACGATCCGGGTCTGATGGAATCATTTGTTGACTCATTTACGCCCCCAAGGGCGGAGGGACGCATTGTTCAGGCATTATAATCCACTTCGTGTGGATCGGCCCTGACGATCCAAGGTACGGTTCCAGCTGTGCCTGAGACTCGAGCTAGACAGTCTCGAATTCGGTAAGGACTATCTTTTGCCTTGGTTCATGACGGAAATCCAATTTCCAAATACGACACCGTGCGGTTTTGATTGTATATATATATGGCCACATGATATATGGTACCCATGCCGTTTATGATTGATAGTTATGATTGAAATTGTTTTTGAAACTTATAAACACTAGTAATAATATCAAATGCTTTTGTTTTATTCGTATCAAGCATATTTTGGCCATTATAAGGTAAAACTCTATCCTCCGGTTTGCGTTGCATTGTGTGATGGGAACTGAGTCTTATAATGGCTTCATTTTGATAAAAAGCATTGCGATGTTTAAAGGAATGTTTTGTTTTTAAAGCACTGGCAATCCAATGGAGTAAACCCGTTCCACGAAAGTGGCGTGGTCCTGTGATTAGCCATATTTGAAATGTGTTGAGTAGATTTCTCATACCAGTCCCATGACTGACTCGTAGTTTGTTTCACTTTCAAACTCGGGTGCCCCTTTTTCTACACGGGCAGCCTTGTATTCAGGTTTAGCAGGCTTTAACCGGATAGCTGGAGCTGAAGATGGATTCTATCATTTATCTCTTTTTATGCTGTTCGGCTCCTGTTGTACATATTATGTTTGTTTCCGCTGTAGACATTTATGTATAGCTGATCTGTATTTGTACAAAGTATGATCCTGTATACTGTGTAATTCTGATGTTTATGTTTATCCAGTATATTCTATTGTTCATTATCTGGTGTATTTATTTAATTCTGTTCTGCTGTTATTTGTTTATGTGTTATATTCCAAAGATTACCCTTGTCTCCGTCTGTACGGGAAATGGGGTCGTCACACACCGTTTCCCAAAAAGGGACAACATCGAAATAGATCAAAGAAGCAAAAAGAATTTCTCTAGATAGGTGATTATACACCCTAATGGGAGTGACCCATATAGTCATGTTTCCTGCCCGATTTTTGTCATTTCTCATTTGATGAAGCTTGACTTAATAAATTACCTTTAAGAATATCTAGCTACCATTCACTTTGAATGCCACATCGTAGGATCCTCCATAAAATTACTAGTTGACGTCCACAAAAATACTCTAGTTGTTAAGATAATAGAACGGCCAGTCTCCGCCACAACTTTAATATGTTTGAAGAAATCAATGTACGTAACTCTTTTGGAAATACTCTAACATACATCCATCCATACAAGTTGTCCTAGGACTGGACAAACCAAAGGCACCCTCCTACCACATCCTAGGTATCACCCTATAGATCAGTAGCGAGTAGACCTTGCAGTCCGTAGATTCCGATCACGACAGAATCATTGTTAACTATAGGGATTAGTCAGATATACTTAATAATAGTTCTTCCGCTCATGAGAATTTACGGTCTTCAATTGCTCTATCTTCAGTCAGCATCTTTCACGTATTTGCTGGTTCGGAATGGTTTTCAAATATAAATTTGATCCCGGTCATTCCGTGCCAATAGCGCATTAGGCATGATTTTGATAGCCGGTTATTTAACTATCAAAATAAACAATCATAAAAATAAAATAAATCCATTGTTTGATTATACAACGTCACCTGGCCTTCAAAAATATTATACCAGTTTTAATATATTAATGTTCTCAAATCATTTTATTTATATACTTAGAAAAATATCTTAAAACCATATCCAAATTCTCGTTAACTACCATTTCAAAACATTTTCTATAACATCACTTATTATTCATAATTGGAAAATCGATTCAACTAATCATCATAAAATAATCATTACAAAATCTCCTTTGTTTCCGTTGTTTGAACAACATAATCATCGCTTACCCTTTTAGGATAAAAATCATTCTAAAACACATCTCTTTACCTTGACAATATCGTTATATATTCACAATTTCCTTTTATTTATTTCTTTACTATGGAATATCAATTCATATTCTCAGGCCCTTTTTTATTTCCTTTTCATTTCGGAATCCCATTATATATATATATATATATATATTCCCGTCTTATTCAAATAATGTTGCATTATAAATTCTCAAAATAAATTACTTCTTACATCTCCACCATTACAACTAATATCATCCTTCAATAATCCAGAAGTCATTCAAGTTGAGGTATTTTAATTACCTCTCAGACCTTGATCAACAACGTTCTTATCTTAAGATAAATATCAGTAGTAATACAAAAACCAATATTCATTCTAATATCTACAAATATCACTTCACTATTTTATTTAAAATACTGTTTTATAAAACATTCTTACTTTTGAAATCTCATTTTTTTAAATATATTATTATTACTAAACATATTGATTTCGTAATTATTTAGTAAAACATCAAAATTTAAATCTTAACTTCTTTAAAACTATTTGTTTCCTTATCCAGAATTTATTACAAATCCTATTATTAAATCTTTACCAAATTCAATTTCAAGAACCCCTTTTCTAATCCATTCAATCATTCATTTTGCGAAACCTTATTCAAATCTCATCCATTCTACTTAATGCCATTATTAAGTAACGTTAATTTAAAATAAACGCTTTAACTTCGCATCTCTTTTTATAAACTAATTTATACAATTCTGGTTTAATATAATGCCTTTCCATCTCGATTTTCTTTTCTCAACTCAAACAATTATTTTAAGCTTATCGCATTCGCTTAACTTAATTTACCAAACTCGGTTTAAAGGTAAACATGTTCATAAACTCACTTTAAAATTCAATTATATTTCATTTTAAACTTCGATTACTTACTTAAATGAACCTCATTTAAGAAGTAATTCCTTTAAATTATTATTAATTTACCCATTCATTAACTGGAATAAATATCCAATTTTCTTTTAAATTCTTATTAAGTTAAACACCATTTGCTAAATTATTCCATTTGATTAATCGGCCCAAATTAATTTAGTTTGATAATCAATTTCCGTTAAAACAGTTGCCTTGGTCAACTCTAGAACATGATTAACTCGTTGATCAACCCTAACTCATCTTTTCATTTAAATTAATAAATAATATTATTAATTTAAATAATCTCATTTACTTCAATTATTATAATCTAAATAATAATCAAATTCAAAATAATCCCATTAATTATACCATAAAAGCAATTAACCTCAGTTATTAGTCATTACATTAATCCTTGCTCACTTGCTTATCTGTCTTAGTAATATAAGAATTAGTTTTATAAATCATTTACTGATTAAGTTGAAGCATGAGCTTCACACACGACATATTTTGGTACAAAAATGGAGATTGATGGTTAAAACAATCAATATTTATATGTGGTTGGTTTATATCCCTTTTATAAACTTCATTTAAAATAATATATTTAAAATTCTATATTCAGTTATAAAATAAATTACATAACTACATTCCTATCGATTTACTTGACGGTAAATCAATCTTTATAAAACAGTTTGTATTTTGACCATCTGGTATCAACTCCTCAACCAATATCACCCATTGGTTAATAACCAAACAAATGTTGAATTTGGGTTTAACAACCAATAACCAATTCAATAATCCAATCATATGGGTCCAACAGTTCATATAGTGACCATATGAAAATAAACAACAAATTTGAGGAATCCAGTTGGATTCCTCCAACCTGTCCTTCCCTGCAATCAATAGGTTATCGCAAATACAACACAGATCATTCAATGTGACAATATAGTATAAACATGATAAATTTATTGAACTAATCACGGTCAACCAATAACGACATTTCAAACATCCAATTTAGTTTCGATACGTTTATTTTATTATAAACGTAACCAATAAGATAAGTTACCTTGTTTGGAATTAATCATTAAAATAGTGATGTGTTTCGATTAAATTAAACGAATATTTAATTTAATCAGTTATATAAAAGTTATTCAACATATATGCAAACAGTAATCATCAAATCATTCAACAACTAACAAACATAGCATATAAATATTTAAACCCGACTTATAATAATTATAAGTGGGATAACTGAGTGAGTTTAATACACCTTGGTTTATAATGTCGATTAAACGCTTGTTTTTAATTAAATTAAACTGACATTTAATTTAATTAAAAATAACAGGTGCTTCCAATCTTGATCAAATCTGCTCCATCTTTTCATGCTTTTCAATATGGTTCCATCGTCGTTTGTTTAATCCAATTCCATTACTGCATGACAATGTTATACATTTTATACGTTATTTACCATTTAAGTAAATATTATAAATATCTTAAATAAGATTAATTTCCCTAACCTCAATTTATGTTTTACAAATCTTAGTTAGTCATGATATAACCGTTTTGGCAAAATATAATCGTACAACGGTTATAAATTGTAACGACCCAGGGTTTTCGGCCCCAAAAATCGACATAATACCTTACCATATCTCATGCCGATCCTCCAAAGCACCAAGAACACTGGAACATTTAGGGAAAGAAGTTGGAGGGTTAGATAAGGAAGAAAGAAATATAAGAATAGAAGAAGAAGAATCAACACGACATAGTCTCACATCGCGGCGGAATAAAAATATAATATAGAAATAAATCTTTATTGAGAGCTTTTAAATAAAACTTACAATATCAGAGTACATCAACATCACTGGACAGTTATAATAATCTACCCTTATATACAACACAGCAGAATAATATCATATGTCTGAATTCTTCCAACCCGTCTCTTCACCGCATTCGATAACCTGAACCTGTACACTCCGGGCTAACCCGAGCATTTACAAAACACCGTGTCAGTCTGATGAACCAGAGTGAGATAAACTCGCACAGTATTAAGGGTAAATCATCCAATCATGATTTTAAAGTTTGAAATCTTTTCAAAAGAAAAGGATAATCGTAAGACCAAATCCACACACAAACACGAACGGTTTTTACCTTATGATAACCCAAACCAGTTTTTGAAAACAATATCTTCTCTGATATTATGATAATGTCTAAATACAAGTAAATAACAATCTAGTGGAACGCTTGCATCTCACGCTCCATATATATATATATATATATATATATATATACAATCAAGAACCGTGGGCGGTTATTGGAGGTTGGATTCCAACTCTGACAAGATATGGGACCACCTGCCGATCGTGTATCTCTAGAGATGAATACACTGGGTTCAACAATAACGTCTTGCAACCCGGCCCACACATGACCGACCACTCATTTCGCTTGAGTGTATCGAATGTAAATCACCGACGGTTGGGATCAGCAACTGCCTACCGAAAAGGGACAGCATCGAATATAGATTAAAGAAACAAATGGAATTTCTCTAGATAGGTGATCATACACCCTAATGTGAGCAACCCACATAGCCATGCTGCCAGCCCGATTTTTGTCATTTCCCGATTGATGAGGCTTGAGGCTAGAACTTAACTTTAAAACATCTGGTCATCATTCACTTTGAATACCGCATCGTCAGATCCGCCAGATCACACTGATTGACATCCACAAAAATACTCTAGTTTATTTGGCTAGAGAGTAACCATTTCTCCGCCATCAACTATGGTACGTTTGGAGAAATCAACGCATGTAATTCCTTTGGAAATACTCTGTCAGACATCCGTCCATACAAGTCATCCAGGAACAGGATGAACCGAAGGCACCCTCCTACTGCATCCTAGGAATCACCCTACAGATCAGTAGCGAGAAGTCCTTGCAATTCGTAGATTCCAATCACGACTGAATCACTGTTGAAATATCTTTGGCCGCTAAACCAAAGAAATCCAATCAGTAGTTCTTCCGCTCATGAAGATCAACGGTCTTCCATTGCTCCATCTTCATTAATCTTCTTTCACGTATTCGCTGGTCGGAATGGTTTCCCAATATATATTCGATCCCGGTCTTTCCATACCAACGATCGTATGGGTCAGATTTGATAGTCGGTGATTTAACTATCAAATAAATAATTGTGTGAATAACATGAGTTTACTAGTTCAGTATCAACACTACATGGCCTCTTTAATTAAAAACGATTAAGATAGTAAATCTCTAACCCTTACACATTCCAAATATAACTTATTTTACGTAAGGTTCTTATTTCAACCATTTCACTTTCATATTTAAGAAAATATTCTATAATCATATTCAATTCTTTAGTCTATCATCGTTTCAAACCCATTTACTATTTATTTCACATTAACCATCTTGGGAAAAATGACTCACCTCATTTCAAGTAAAACAACGCTATGAAATCTCCTTTATATTATCACTTGGATATAATAACCAACTATTATTCCTTTAGTATAAACCATTCGCAAAACTTAACGTTTCAATTTCCCTTTATCTTGAAACACCATTTTAACTTCCCACTATTTCTTTTTCATTTAATTCACTTTGGACATATATATATATATGCCAAATCTTCCCACTCCCATTACTTGGGAAAATCTCATTATATATTCTCGACCCATCTTATCGACATTCCGTTATTATTTTTCATATGGAAATATAAATTATTCCTTTCCTTTCACATTACAAACTAATATCATCCTTAGATAATCCCGAGGTCGTTCAAGTTGGGGTATTCATTTACCTCTCAGACCTTGACCAACAACGGTCTTACCTTCAGATGAACATCAGTTGTAACTCAACCGAATATTTATTTTAGTATCAAATACACCTAATTTCCTTTTTATAACCTTTGTCATAAACCATGGTATAATATAACTCTTTATTTATCACTTTCCTTTTTACTTGATTTAAACATGAAATAAAGATTAATTTAAGTCGTTGCATTTTCTTAAATTTCCTTTATAGAATTAATTATAAGCTCGATTAAAAATAAATATTTTCCTTCTTTACAACTTAAATTCAAAATAATACATTTAAAATCTATCCCCAGTTATAAAATAAATTTTATAACTTTAACTCGCTAATTTACCTGATGGTAGATCGATATTTATAAAACGGTTAATTAATAGGCCATGTACCGCCAATTACATAGCCAATAATACCCACTGGTTTAAACCAAAAAAATGGTGAATTTCAGGTCAATATTCAATCATCTAATCAAAACAATTCAATAATGGTCTCATAACAGTCTATAACGACAATCCAATATCAACCACAACAATCACTCAAAACAATTCATTTATTAAAACACACTTATTTTATAAACGGGACCAATAAGGTAACTTACCTTAATTGGAACCAATAGTTAAAAATAACGATTTGGGTTTCACTGAAATTAAATGACATTTAATTTCATCAGTTTAAACAACATATGAATATATATCATCAACCAGTCAAATCATTAACAATCATAGCACGCAAAAATAAAAAAACCCAACTTAAAAAATATAAGCGGGAATTACTGAGTGAGTTTAACTCACTTTTGTTTGATTCCGTCGTTAAATCAGCTCGGTTTCAGTTAAATTAAACGACGTTTAATTTAACTGAAAATTCCAGCTGTTGTCTGCCTTGCTCAATTCTCATCCATCGCGTAGTACTCGTCTTCACGGTTCCAGTGTTTTTCGTTTCGTTGAATTCTGATCAGGAGAGTGTTCGAAATTAATATTTGAAGTTTTATAAAACATTTAAACTAATTAAACTTTAAATAAATAAATAAAAATGGGCCTTACTTACTTTGTCCAGCCCATTACCATTTTAAACCAACTCACATCACTTGTTTACCTACAAAACCATCGGTTCCCACTTATTCTTCAAACCTTCAGACATTCATCCGCCGCCACACAAACAAAAAGAAAAAGAACGAAACCTTCCTTCCATCCATGACCGAAAATCCGCATCGCCTCCATCCCTGACCACCGTGACGCCCCGCTGTTACCACCTCGCCTCGGCCTCATCCTCAGTTGCTTCACCATCCCCAGAACGAGACCGAAGACAGAACCTCACGAAGCAGCTAAGTGATTTTTCCCAAAATTTATTTTCTGTTTTGATTTTCTTTTTGAATTTGAATTCGGTTTTCCTCTTTGCTGTGTTGATATGGTTTGTTGTGGCAACTTCATCACTCTGCTTGTGTATTTATACTAGTGGATTACTGTGATTTTCGAATTGTTCCATCCTAGTATAGACTTAGTTGTGCCTAGATTTTTAGGCATTTACCCTTCTTATTTCAGTTGTATTATCAACTGTTGGTACCTTGATGGATCCCTTTGATGGTTGCGTGATGTCTTATAACAGTGATGTGAGGATTTGTTGGATTTCTATGTATTGTTTGCTTAGATCCATGTACGAAAATTGAACTGTTTGTACATAGATTCAGTAAACTGTGTATAGTCAATTCAGCTATTAACATTTCAGATTTGTGTTCAATTTTTCCATGTGAAATCCTGCTTAGATATGCACAACCGAATCCTATATATATTTGTTACAGCTATACATTTTTATTTTAATAATTCAATTTCTGATTTGAATTGTGATGTGGTATGTATTTCAGAACAATTTGTACATGGGATTATATAAATAAATATATATATATATATATATATATATATATAACTGTTTATATTCTATTTCCTTTGTTCACATGGTGTACAGATTTAGGGGTATATATATATATATATATATATATATATATATATATATATATATATATATATATATTAGTCCATCTAGCTGTTTAGCTGGTGCATTACTATTCCAATCCATTTCGAGAATTGTATCCAATAGGAATTGTCATGTCCAATATTTTGCATTGTACAACATGTTTATGCTAGTTCTAGTCATTATTTTTTCTAGCTGTTTGGATTTGATGTATGCTTAGTTGTTTTGGTGGTTAGGCTAGTTGTTTTGAGTTGCACAGAATTCTTACATATATTTTTTTCTTTCTCTTTCTATTGAAAATCTTTCAATCTTATACATATATCTATTTCTAGCTAGTCATAGCTGTTTTTCCTTGTCTTCTCAGGTTTATCTGGTGGTGGACGGTGGTGATTGATGGTTGCGCCATAAACAAGGAAGATTTTGTTGGAATTTAAGTACCATAAATGATAAAGTTCAAATTTGGTTTTATTTGTTGGCAGAACAATTATTCACATAGTTGTGGGTACCATATGTGGTATGTATGGCCAATACCATACCAACTAGCATGGCAAATGTATGGTTGTAAATTTGAACAGATTTGAAATAAAAAAATTTGTTGTTGTTTTCACGCAAATCCAATTTTAATATGGGTAATTAATTTAGAAGGACAAACGATATTAAAATTTTATTCATTAGAACATGCGCCTAAAATTTTACTCAGAAGGACATAAGCCTACAAATTTTCATTGCTCCTTTCTCTCTTCTCCGAACCGTCGCTCCTTTCTCTCTTCTCCGATTTCGTACCACGACATCAGCAAATCAAAATTAACGAAATCACCTCAAATGGAAATTGAACGAAATCAAAATCCGCGGCATGTTGTATAATCGAACCCCAAACATCAATCGAAATAGCAAAATTTAGGGGACGAAATCGATCTCAAAAATCAACCTCGATTGGATTTTTATTTGATGCTAGAATCATTATAATTTACTGATGATTTCTGCCGATTAGTTTTAGGGTTATATCGCAAGGTGATTCGTGATTTTTTTGTTCTGCAATTTTAATGTTCATCTTTTTAGCGCGTGGGTATCAGTTTTATATTTTTTTAGGTATCATTTTTGATTATTCAACACTGTTTTATATTTGTTTGTTATGTTTTTAATGTTGTATCTATTTTGTAGTTGTATTGTTGCATTATCTATGTATTACAGTCGAGCTTATTTCATTCTAATCAACCAAACTATGATGTAAGTAATTTTTTTGTTACTTTTTATTTAAAATATTACAGCAGTTTTTAGGTATAATTTTTATATTTTTTTGGGTATCATTTTTACTATATTCATTGTGCTATGTTTTTTTTGTTACTTTTTGTTGCTGTATTAATTTTGTTGATGTACTGTTGCACTAGCTTTGTAATTCAATTGAATTTATTTCATTTTAATCAATCAATTGTCATTCAAACATTTTCTGTATTGCTTTTGTCGTTAAAATATTAAAGCAGTTTTTAGGTATCATTTTATATTTTTCTTGGTATCATTTTTATGGCTTTGTTTATGAGATCTGTGGCAAGTATGTAGATTTGTGTTATTTGCTTTGGTAATTGACTTTTTTTGATACACAACATTAATTCTAACTGATACCCACTGATAAAAAAATAACACCCATCTAGTCAATTCAAGTCTCACAAAAATAATATTTATTCTCAATAATACCAACTGATTTAAAAAATAGTAGCAATCGATTCAATTCAATTATCACAAAAATGAGATTATTTTCAATAATACCCACTTGTATCATATGATACCTACAACTATACATAACTGATATATTAGGACACATTGTTTTTCTATACAATATAAGTACATACAACACTGCTCCCCATTCCAAGAATACATTCATGCATTTACTTTTACTTATACTCAATCCAGTCTTGAATTCAAGTAAATTCCAGCAGCATGCAGTATCTGCAAGAATTTCATACACAATTAAAACTTATACCAACATAATAATGTAAATTCAACTAGAAAATATAAAACTGATACCTTAAAAAATATAAAAATTGTACCTAAAAACTGCTATGATGTAATTCAACTAGAAAATATAAAAGTGATACCTAAAAAATATATAAAAATGATACTTAAAAACTTCTATGATGTAAATTCAAATAGAAAATATAAAAGTGATACCTAAACAAATATAAAAATGATACCTAAAAACTGTTGTGATGTAAATTCAACTAGAAAATATAAAACTGATACCTAAAAAATGGGAAAATGAGTTAACACAGAAGCATAACACTATAATTTCAATTGAGTTGCAAAGTTAATGCAACAGTACAAGTACAAAACTAATATATCATGAAAATAAGTTAACACAAAAGCATAACACTATAATAACAAGAAAAATGATACCTTAAAAAATGGGAAAATGATACCTATGAACTGCTACTACATTCACCATCCAAAAAAGTAACTTCCTTCATTCATCTCTGTCGTTTGTCTCTCTCATTCGATTTTGTACGACGAATTTGCAAAATCAAAATAACGAAATCATCTTTACTGCCTATCGAATCAAAATCCGTGGCATCTTCAATAATCGATGAAGTTTTTGAGACGATAAAATTAGGGCATATTGTATAAATTGAGGAGATCGATCGATTCTGAAAGTGATCGAACAAAAGAGATGTTTGAAGATCAAATCGTGAAGATAAAATTAGCACTTGGGAAAAATTGAACAAGGAAAAAATCACGTGAGATAGGAGCGATGAAGAACAAGCAGAGCACGTGATTTAGAGAAGGAAAATATAATTAGTGTATTGTCCTTTTGGTTAAATTTTAATGGGTTGTCCTTATGAATAGAAAAGCCCTTTTTGTCCTTGTGATTATTTTCCTGTTTTAATATTGCACAAGTTTTTCTGCAATGTGTATTTGTTGTTATACATGTACACTTATATCTGTTTCTTTTATTTACTTTACCACCTTTGTTGTGAATATGTGGGGGTGTTGAGCAATTCCCTTTCTATTGTGATTATTATTTTAGTTTATTGTTCACCGAAGTTCTCCTTTTATAACAGTTTTTTTATGAATAATTGGTATATTCGTTCCGGTATGTTGTTGATGTTAGACATATTGCTATGTCGTGTTATATTTGTCATTGATGTGTTGATTGATGGTCTCGTTTAGTTGGTAATGCCGTCCAAAAGCAAGTTCAATAAAAGAAAGAACAAATGCAGTTATTGTCCACTAATAAACAAAGTTCACCAAATGTTGATGGTATATATATTGTTCAAAGTTTTAGGTTGTGCCACTTCTAAATCTTATATAATTTTGGCGTAAAATAAATAAATTTTAAAACAGTTTAAAAAGAAAAATATACCAATATCACCAATTATACTCAAATAAAATACCATATAACTACAAATAAGGCTAAGATGGATTTTCAAATTCGACACTCAAAAATATTTGGTTTAAACGATATCATATATATAAATTCTCATTTATAAACGTTATCATTTTATAACGATTTTCATAGCGACTATTTTAAAATTTTAACTGGACATAACTAATAAATTATAACATGAAATCTCGATTTTTCTCTTTCATATGAAAATTTTAATCAAACCGATTCCAACGTTTCTCGTTTCATGAAATTCCGACTTAAAACGATTTCTGTATACTCAGTTGAAGCTCAGAACGAAATTTACGAACTACCGCGCCATTTCTAGTTCGTTTATAATATAATTATAAATTAAACGTTCTGACGTTGTTTTAATAACGAATATTTTATACAATTCAATATAAACCATGTTTAAACCACTTTAAATTGCTCTTTCACATTATACAGCAAAATCAACATTTTCTCAATATCCCAAAAATAAAATATTATTATATTACTAATATAATTTAATGTTCAAATTAACCCATTATTTAAATTCAAATCAATATTTTATATAAATAAAATATTTCAAATAAATGGTCAGAAAATACGGGACGTTACATAAATAAGTTAGGCAGACCAAATTACACTAAGCATACATGATGCTATGTTACTTTATATTATAATATAGATCGGATTACACCTGATGCCTACTAGCCTTGCATGTCCCCTATTTTTTCTAGCTTTACCCTATATATATATATATATATATATATATATATATGATAGCCCAAATCCATCGTGATGCAGCCCAAAGCCTGCCTTCTTCAATATCCCACGTTAAAACCGAACCCAAAAGCTACAGGGGTTCTCTTCTTCCCCAAATTTGATCATCTCTCCTACTGTAACGACCCTGAATTTTGGGGCCAATTTTTTTTTTTTTTATTTTAGAAATTTTGATGGATTTTTAATATTTAGAATAGTTTATTTTAAATAAGAACGACTAAGAATTTATTTTAAAATGAATAAATTTAACTTAATTATAAAAGGAGGTTAAAACAGCGCTGTAGTTTGAAAATTTGAATTTGAACTTTGACCGAATGTACACCATCCAAAATAAATCGGATTTCAGTAAAACCAAAAATATTTAAATCTGTTTAATAATATCTTTCTAACGAATCTGAAAAACTGAAATTTCACTTTAAAATTTGAAATTTATGTCCAGTTTAAAATTTAGAAAAGTCGCTGTAGAATTTATATATATATTAATTAAATATATTGGCCTTGAAAATAGCCATTTTGCAAACGACCTCGGTTTTCGATGAAACCACTTTTGTTGGAACCGAAATGTCAAGTTATTGCTAAGTTTAATTTTCCATAATTTTTCGAATTAATATGTGAGTGTGGAAAAGGAAAATGTGTTTTGTCAGTTTTGATCAAATTTAATCGACTTGAAATTGGCCATTTTTCAAACGGTCTCAGAATTCGACGAAATTAATCTCGTTAGAACTGTATCGCCAAAACATAACTAGAAATAATTTTTCTGTAATTTTCAGAGTCCGTATGTGGCTCCGGTAATTTAAAGTGTACGTTTGAATTTAATAATTAAATGTTTTATATTTCAATTTAAAGAAAACCATATCGTAACAGCCGAACTGGGTTGCGAAACATGTTCCACTGCATTCGGGACGGGGGTTATTAGTTGTGGACGACACTCGTTGGATTTGATTTGGAGTTTGTATCAGCATACAAATATTTTTAGAAAATAAAGGAATTAAATAAAATGGAAATACGCTGTATAAATACGGCCACATACCAAACCCTAATTGCATATACATCAGCCGCCGCCTACCTTAAACAAATGGCTAGAATCATCCTGAATTCAATCCACAAATTCTCCCAACATAATTCGAATCAAAATCAATCCCATATACCAAATCGAAGAGAATTTCGAGTGCTTTCATTTCATACGATAATGATCAGATTTTATGAGGGATAGCTTTCGGATTTTGGGTGTGAACGGCCGCCGTTCTGGGCGGATTTGATGAGCGTGGGGCCCACCGAGTTGGGCGGCGTTCTGGTCGTAGGCGGGGCGGACGAAGGCGAACGGAGGTGCTGTGTCTGATCGGCGGGAAGCAGTCCTTGGTGGCGTGCGTTCTGGTGGCTTGAATCGGGTGATGGGTTCCAGGCAATTACTGTAAGTGACGATGAAGAAGGAAAACAACAGCGATTACAAACGTTATAAAAGGTTAATTAAAATTAGTTAATCCTTTAGTTAAAATACTCGATGTTTAAATTACCATAACTCTCTCATACAGAAACGAAATGACAAACCGTCAGTTGCGTTGGAATCACAACAGATAATACTACGTTATGGAAAAGACTAGAACTGAAATGGAGCACATCTGAATTCCATGAAATTTCAAAACTAAACCATTCTGAAATAGAACCAAGGTGAGAAATCTATTTTATTCCCTTCCTTTATAATTAAAATAAATTCTGAAATTATTATTATAAATTTGCAGTTAATTCATACTTTTATTATTCTGTGTTAATTGTAAATATGCATCTGTTCGTTTGATTTTGATTGTGGCGATATAATTGTAAAAAGTTACATTTCTGTTGATTAGAATTAGATTGAACAAATTTATTATTTTGTTCTTAAAATTAACTTTTCTGTTAATTTGAATTAGACTAAACAAAATTATCATTTTGTTTGTTGTACTATCGAAATTGAAACATTCCTGTAAATTTGAAATTGGTTTAAACAAAAATACACCATTTTTGTTTATATAAAAAGAATCAAATATGTATCAAATCAAATGTTGTAAATATGTTGAATTAGAATTTTCAACATATATGAAACACATAATTTGGTTAACCTGTTAAATCAGCAATTTTTAACATTAAAATGAAATCAAACTTTTTATTCATTTGTGTTGAGTCAAATTTTCCAGTAAAACATGAATATACATTTTTATGTTATTTGTTGAAATAGTTTTTCAACAAAAATAGAATAAACATTTTTATGTTGTTTTGTTGAACTAGATTTTCAACAACATTAAATATTCACATTTTGTTCATGTAACGACCCGTATTCTACACATCATAGGATCGTAGAATATTTATTTCTTTCCCATGTGAAGTCATATGGTCATGTAACCTTGGGAAACATCCATTAGAGTCATTTCCCATGTTCATGATTTTTGTCAATTTTTAAATGACCATTTTGCCCCTAGCTGATCTTGTTTTGGCCATAACTTTTGATTGGAAAGGATTTTTGACCCGAAACCACTTCCATTAGATTCGTTTGATGGTTTACCTTTCCGTAGAGTGGTCATACTAGCCAAACGGACTTACCGTTTCGGAGATATGGCTGAAATAAGATTTGGAGGGTAAAAAACTGCTTAACCGGGCCAAATCGGGTGATTAGTGAGTAGGCCCATAACCCATTTCGGGATTGGGGTTATGGGAAGGCTGAAATGAGATGGAGAATCATTCCATTTCAGTTTTCTAGCCTCCACTTATCACCAAGGAACCCTAAAAATGGCCTCCAACCTCTAAATCACCTCCAAATCATCTTTTGGTCAAGGATTTAGCTTAGCAACCTCTAATCAAGGAAGATCTACACCAAATCAACATTGGAGCTGGTTATTAGCATTGGGATTCACATCAAATCAGATATTTATTTCAGACCTTAGTTTATTTGTGGCTAAGGTGAGTGATTTGCATAGTTTTGCACTAATTATGGCTAATTAAGGGTAATTAGTGTTAATTAGCGAATTTATACACTAATAAATTCGGGAAAAATGTTCATAAATTCCTAAATGATGTTTTAGACCTCTGATATGAATTTGGGTTAATTTGGTTAAGTTTCGCTAATCCTATCATTAGTTTCACCTAAACATGTTTAAGGGGAAATATGGGGTTTTGGGTATGTTTGATCCATTTTAACCTATCATGTTGATGTTTTGATGTTTGTGGTTGATTATGCATGTTGCTATGACTGTATGATATGGTTTGTGATTGATTTCAATAGTTAGAAGGGTCGAAAACGTCGTCGAATGGCGTAAACACTTGCTGGAACAGTTTCAGAAAGCAGTGCAGGTTTCAGATCGGATCGGATATGGGGGCTCGGATCGGATATGTTGAACTGGACAAGGGATTCGATCGGATCGGAACCTGACACTTGAGAAAAGTGGTAAAAAGGAAGGCCAAGCTAACTGAACTGGGATCGGATCGGATAAAGGAGAAACGATCGGATCGGATAAAGAAGGAGGGATCGGATCGGAGCACGTGAAGAATGAGGGAGCGGATCGGAGTGGAAGCACGAACTGGAGGGGAGATGGCACCCGACCCGACCCGAGGTGGGACACCCGACCCGACCTGAAGAAAGATACCCGACCCGAACTGACGCGATGAAGTGGACCCGACCCGAACCGCTACAGAGGGAGACCCGAACTGATGCAACGCAGACACCCGACCCGAACCGATGGTTTGAAGAGAACCCGACCCGACCCAGTATTGACCAATAACCCGAGATGCAAAGGTAGTCCAATATGGGAAGTTAGAGCTCAGGATCCAGTTGGGAACCGATGAGTTCACTTCATGGTTGGGCTTTGTTGCGGGACGTGTGCTAAGGAGTTGTCGACGTTCATAACTTTGATTCACCACTAAAAATGAATGATGGCTACTTATCAGTGAAGTAGGGTCATTATGACCCGAGGGGCAAGGTGATGGTAGCAAGACTATGTTATCAGTGCAGTAGAGTCATTACGACTCGAGGGGCAAGGTGATGCGTAGTAAGACTATGAGCCAGCGCAGATGGGGTGAATAACTCCATGGGGCAAGTGGACATAGTAAGGATTGGTAAGGCTATGAGCCAGCGCAGATGGGGTGAATAACTCCATGGGGCAAGTGGACATAGCGAAGGATTAGTGGCTACGTTATCAGTGCAGTGAAGCCATTTTATGACTTCATGGGGCAAAGTGATCGTAGCAAGGGTGGGTGATCGAAGTGGTGAATATCGTATGCTTTACGCACTGAGTGAGAGATGTGAGGATGGATGCTATGTTTGATTGTTCACCATCACTATGACATGTACACCTCCCCCACCTCTGTATCTTTACACCGTTTGATATGGCACCTTAGAGTGTTGTACAGTATGTAGTGCTAACTCTTTGGTTGCAGGTCCAGGTTCAGGTATGTTTTAGTCTACCTGTTATTGTTCACTTTAGATGCTTATCGCTCATACCAGGCTTTATGTCTGACCCAGAGTTTTATGTCTCCTCTTATTACTCTGGGCGCTCACACGAGCAGACTAGAGACAGGTTAGCTTGTGATGCGCGAGTAGCTGATTCGGAGGCGGGCAGGAGGCTTCCACGTATGATATATATATTCTCCCTGTGTTGTTGATGGTCTCTACTTGGGCATTAGTAGTGTACCTCCTTTATCTTACTTTTGCTTTGAGACAGTTTGAAAAATTGTAATAAGCTGTATTTTGGATTTCCGCTGCTATGATGTCTAGTTCTGGTTTTCAGCTTATGCACTGTCTCACCTGTTTTATGTCAAGTATGTTACTATTATATTTTATTCTATGCGCTGTGAGACATTCTACAGGTTCTTGATTAGTTCATCTCCTTCTTCCCTTTTTCCTTCTGACGACCCGTTCCGTGCTAACTGGACATGTGTACATCGCACTTTTGGAGTAAATGTCGGTTGGTGCGGGGCGGGCCGTCACAGTTCACATATAAAGGATTAGACAACAAAAATTCACATTTTTATTAGAGAATAGAATTTAAACAAAAATTCACATTTTTGTTAGAAAATAGAATTGAAACAAAAGTTACATTTTTTGTTTAAATGTAATAAAAGAACAAAATTTACATTTCTTGTCAAAATGTAAATAAAGAACAAAAGTTACATTTTTTGTTTAAATGTAATAAAATGACAAAGGTTACATTTTTTTGTTAATAAGAACAAGAGTAGCATTTTATTTTAAAGCAAGATTAACACTTTTGTTAATGAGATTATAAAGAGCAAGATTAACACTTTTGTTAATTAGATTATGAAGAGCAAGATTAACATTTTTGTTAAGAACAAAATAACATTTTTGTTATGAAATGTTACACTAGACATAAAATAACATTTTGTGATAAAATGTTGATTGGATTAAAATTTGTTACTTTTGTGTTAAATTAGGAAATGTATATTTTTATACATTAAAAGGTTATAAAATGAAAATGTATATTTTCATACATTATAAAGTAATGAATATGAAATGTATATTTTTATACGTTACAAAGAGAATGAATTAGAAATGCATTTTTTTTTATATACAAAAAAAAATGAGTTAGACAAATTTACCAGTTTTGGCAAATCTACAAAGAATGAATGTGGAACACTCATTTTTGGCAAATAAAAAGAATAAATAAAAATATTCATTTTTGTCAGATGTAAAAGAATGAAATAAAAACATTCATTTTTGTTGAATGTAATAGAATGAGAATAGAAACATTCATTTTATCATTTAAAATGAATGAGATCAAAATGTAGTCATCTTATCGTTTAAAAAGGAATAAGATAAAGATATTCATTTTGGTTATTTAATAAATGAATAAGACCAAAATATACATTTTTGGTCGCTAGAAATGATTAAACCAAAAATAAACATTTTTGGTCGTCAAAAGAATAAAACAAAAGTGTACATTTTATTCATATTAAAAGGATAAAAGAAGAATATACATTTTGTGTTAAAACCTGTTAGTGAAGAAAAACTACATTTTGTGTTAAAATCTGTTAGTGAAGAAAAACTACATTTTGTGTTAAAACCTGTTAGAGAAATAGAAATAATCACTTTTGGTTATTGAAAAGAGTTTAACCAAAAATAATCATTTTTGGCCATTGAAAAGGATTACACCAAAATATTTGCTTTTGGTCATTTAAAAAGGATTAGTTATAAATATACATTTTTGTATACTTAAAGTGTAACACCCCACGTCCGTTAGTGTCACTCACAAAGGGAATGCACTAAGTTCTGTGGAGCATTTTAGGGTAAAAGATGCAGATAAATTACAAGACAGACAGAAATTAAACAGCGGAAAATAAAACTTTGCTTTATTGATAAAATAGTTTGTACAATGATTTCTTTACAATATCAGAGTATCATCTGTCTTACAAAATAAAGAAGCATAAAACAACATTTATATTCCCCAATTTTGGCATATTCTTTTATTCCTTTAATTTCATGTCACGAACAGAGAAAAACATTCAAATCTAGAAATAACTGACTTATAGAAATTTAGATTAGAAAAGAAAGATGGCGTTGTTATGATTCGTGCGACGTTGCTTGAAACCGTTTGAATCATCGCTTGCAATCCTAGCTTGACTTGAACCCCTTTTTGAAAGTCTTGAGCAGCATCTCCTCGTCTTGATTTATTTTTATATATTATTTTATTTATTATTTAATTTAAGAGGAGGAGAAGAAGCCAAGTTCTACCAAGAATCGTTGCAGCATAAGGGTAGAGAAGAATTGTGAATAGAGAAGGAGTCTAGGGCTGTTTATATAGTGTTAGGCAGACGAATCTGGTCAGAATGGCGTCTAGATACAGAAGAACGAACTAGGTGCAGAAAACAGGAAAAAGCAAGGGGGGTCGACCCCCAGGTCGACTACCCAGTCGACCTGAGTCGACCTGGGTGCCTTGGGCGGGAGAATTCCCGCCCAGCCCATCCTGGGTCTGATTTCGAATTTGAATTCGCTTTTCTGACCTGTTTTGAAATTCGAACTTCGCTGAATCTTCCGGAGGCCATATCTTCCTCATACGGACTCCGATTTACGCAAACTCGGACTCGTTTTCATGCAGAATTCCGAGACGAACGCAATGGCACAACCCGTTTCCCTTGATTTTGATTTTAACTTTTAATTCTTCCCTGATTTGTGAATCCTAGTGTTACAGAACTACGGGGTGTTACATTCTCCCCCACTTAAAAGGATTTCGTCCCTGAAATATTCAAGTTAGGAAGAATGTGTCCTACTATCCTATCACCCATCTACTCAACCATCCAATCACAGGCATCCACTGTCCTTAAAAGATTTCTAATGCTTTCATGTTTATATGCATAGTGTGTGTATATGTCTTTATCTAATGCAAAATCAGGCGGTCTACTGATTTAGTTGACCTCCTTAATGCAAATCATGTCAGTGCCATGCGTCCAATCATGTATGCAAGCATCCCTAGTTATGTAAATACTATATGTGTGCATAGCCATTCATCCATATGCAACATCCATATGATAACATATCAAGTTCAATTTGCAAACAAATACATATCTGTAAATGCAATAGGAAAGCGTCTGAACTGATCTAGTGCCTAATACGTATGCATATGCATTCACAAGCAACCATTAGCAACCACTTGCAACCATCAACCATAACATGTTTCAAATACATGTTTACATCCATTGGCTTCTACCTAAGGGTCGAAGATACGACCTAAGTGACATACTTTGGAAAGAGAGAAACAATTATGCGTAAAGCTCCTAAAACAAAGAAATCAAGGATGCACCCTCAAGGAAAAGGGTATGATGCTAGTATCTAGCCTTCTTGAGCTTTACTCCACTGTATCTTAACTAATTTAACTTCATGATTGTGAAGTTCTGGATCTCCATTTCCAAAATAAACAGATGTCAATCACGGTACCAGGTATACGTACTAAGATGATTAGAGGTTTCCATCTTATCCGCCATGCCATAACTATAAGAGTCGAAAGGTCACTACGTGCTCTTTGGAGTGCCTGCCACAACTATTCATCTCTCATGCAAACCATCCAAACCAAACTCGACATTCCTCAAGTACAAGCCCCAAAGGCCTAAACCAATATCAGACAAGAACCCAAGGAATATCTCCCCCGAATTTAGACGATCTACGTGAGATGATATAAGCAAACTCGATAGCTATTCTCAAGTCCCTACTAACCCAAAATAAACTGGTCGGACCACCAATTGGATTTGAGACTCTAGTGGGATCTTTCTACTATACAAGTACTATGGTGCAGAGACCCAACTATGGAAGTGGATATGAACAAATGAGAAACGCTAGAACCTAAGGAAATAGTACGAACAGAAAACTAGATTCTTCCAACCGGACTACCTTTCTCCTAGGTACGCTTGGTGGCAAAAGCATGTACTTGTCCTTCTAAAAATCTCATCCTCGTTCTTGCCCTTTTCCTTAAGTATATGCCCTATCATACCCTAGTAAAGATACTTCCTCTTGTCTTAGGTTTTATAATTTCTTCCTCCTTCGTGTGCTAAGTCTACATCCATGAATTCCTCATCCTAGGGTTATGCTCCTTAGCCAAACTCCTCACCCCCTTCCGTGTGTAGTCATGTTGACAAATCTCTCGAAAACTGCCTCCATCGTCCTGAAAACCCTATAAGCTTCGAAAGAAAACTGTCCGTAGATGAAACAACTACGGTTATGGATGGAAGTCGGGCACTACTTTGCCCTTCGATGAGGTTACCTCCCAGAAAGCCAGGAGCCCCAGAGACTCAAGAAAGAAGGAGACAAGAATTTAAACAGAGGAAGAGAAGACAGTGCGTATGGCTTTGGGGAATATGTCTTTAAAACAAATCTTTTCTTTTGAAAATGCTTCTTTAAAAACCGTTTTGAAAATAATTTTTCAAATCCTTTATCTGATATGGTAACCTTCAGCTCTGATACCACGTGTAACACCCCACGTCCGTTAGTGTCACTCACAAAGGGAATGCACTAAGTTCTGTGGAGCATTTTAGGGTAAAAGATGCAGATAAATTACAAGACAGACATAAACTAAATAGCGGAAAATAAAACTTTGCTTTATTGATAAAATAGTTTGTACAATGATTTCTTTACAATATCAGAGTATCATCTGTCTTACAAAATAAAGAAGCATAAAACAACATTTATATTCCCCAATTTTGGCATATTCTTTTATTCCTTTAATTTCATGTCACGAACAGAGAAAAACATTCAAATCTAGAAATAACTGACTTACAGAAATTTAGATTAGAAAAGAAAGATGGCGTTGCTATGATTCATGCGACGTTGCTTGAAACCTTTTGAATCATCGCTTGCAATCCTAGCTTGACTTGAACCCCTTCTTGAAAGTCTTGAGCATCATCTCCTCGTCTTGATTTATTTTTATATATTTATTTATTTATTATTTAATTTAAGAGGAGGAGAAGAAGCCATGTTCTACCAAGAATCTTTACAGCATAAGGGTAGAGAAGAATTGTGAATAGAGAAGGAGTCTAGGGCTGTTTATATAGTGTTAGGCGGACGAATCTGGTCAGAATGGCGTCTAGATACAGAAGAACGAACTAGGTGCAGAAAACAGGAAAAAGCAGGGGGGTCGACCCCCAGGTCGACTACCCAGTCGACCTGGGTGACCCAGGTCGACTACCCAGTCGACCTGGGTGCCTTGGGCGGGAGAATTCCCGCCCAGCCCATCCTGGGTCTGATTTCGAATTTGAATTCGCTTTTCTGACCTGTTTTGAAATTCGAACTTCGCTGAATCTTCCGGAGGCCATATCTTTCTCATACGGACTCCGATTTACGCAAACTCGGACTCGTTTTCATGCAGAATTCCGAGACGAACGCAATGGCGTAGCCCGTTTCCCTTGATTTTTATTTTAACTTTTAATTCTGCCCTGATTTGTGAATCCTAGTGTTACAGAACTACGGGGTGTTACATAATGGGATTAGTTAAAAATAAATACATTTTTGTTTATTTAAAAGGATCAAACGAAAATGTCATTCTAATGTAAATGTATACATTAGGATTTTATTCAAAATGAACATATACCATTCTAGTGTTATTCAAAATGTTGTCTTAGGAAAGAATTAACATTTTTGATGTAAATGTTTCAGTAAAGGAATTAAAAGATTACATTTTTATGTCATGTTGTTTTCATTAGAAGAATTGAATTAAAAAACTAAGTTTTTATTGTCATTTGTTCACAATAAGAAGAATAGAAATATATGTCGGTGATGTGGATATGTGAGATCTGTTAAACATAATGTTGAGTATATTCAAGTTTGAATATTACACTCCCATTTACAGGTTACCCGACTTGTTTATGTGATTGGGACGATAATTTTGACACATCGCCCAAGTGCACGAATAATCTATTATTTGTTTGATGGATGAAACCCTACACGGGTATTGGGATGATACTGGATACACACTAATCCCAATATTTAGTTATATGTCAATCATTGGATTGACAGTCTGTGATGAGCGTTAGTTATCTACTTTAATGCTCACACAGTTATAAATTCCACTCTGGTCGCCATTTGGATGTTTAATAATTATTTATCATGATTGTTGATTACATACAATATATGGTTGTTGATTGAGTCACATTCCAATAAAGGATATTCTTGAAAAAGAATATTTTAGAAAATGTTTTAGAGAAAGAATATTTTAGAAAAGAATATATTTTAGAAAAATATATTGTTATTGAAATGAACTAGTTATTAACTAGAATAAATCATTAAATTAAGATTTAATGAAGTTTTCTAATTAGTAAATATTTAATTGAACTTAAATTAAATAAATTGGAGTTTGGGTTTGTCGTGAATGGTGTCTTCAATAACACCTTTCTTAAACCTAGTTGAGAAATGAATAAATCTTTTAATTAAGATTACTAAAAGTTTCAATTATATTTAGTAATTGAAATAAGATGAAATGTGAGTTGGGTTTATTGTGAACTGTGCTTCTAAGTGACATTTGTTCTTTAACCCAACTGATAATGAAAATATGATTTGGAATTTATAAATCTTTTATTAAGATTTAAATGGAAATTTTCCAAAAGTAAAGTTTTCCAATTTAATATATTAAATTGGAATTGAATGGAATTCGAATTAACATTAACTGAGATAAACTTCTGTAAAAGAAGAACGATACTACATATGGAATTTAAAAGGCTTTGTCGTTATTCCATTTATATTACTGGTCGGATACAGAAATTTATAATGATTATATATTGGTTTGATTTCTGTGAAAATTCCCTATTTTATGAAGATGATTTTGGGTTTACCGTGAACTATGTTTAAATGACATTAGTTCTTTGACCAAGTTAAAGATAAAATTAATTTCTTAAATTTAATTAATCATTGAATAATGAATTGTGATATTTAAAACCAAATTGGGTTCTTAATAAATCTTTAAAAGTAAGATTTAAGAATAATTTAAAGAGTTTATCGTTGATAAAATAATATGAATATTCTATTAAAAGAATATTCTGAATTGGAATGAGGCGTTGGATGTATAGCACTTGATTTTTAATTATAAAATACGCTAGTTATTCGGAAAGACCGGGTTTAACCCATTTTGAATAATTATTACGACGATGAAGAGTCGAAGATGAAGACGTTGGTTGAAGACCAGTGATTTTCACATCGAATGGATGTGTTGCTGCTGAGACCCTTGATAGGAGTAGCTACCTTGAAGGGGCTTCAATGGTGGCCGTCCGGACTATTGTTGATTGTTCGGATTTGATTTTTGCTCAGACCCAGAGCATAAGCTAGTATATGGATGCGCGTCTGATATTGAATTTCGTTCCATGTGAATTAAATTGATTTTAATTAATGTATATCTGATTGGTGGTGGGGAATTTATTCTCTACTTAACACCCTGGTATATATTAATAGTGATTGATCGCATGGCGTGAATTGTCAATGTGGCACGCCAAGATGCAATTGATCAAGGCTTTTGTTGAAAAGCAGAGCCTTGCGGTATGATCAAAGTATAGCCTATTATGGCTTAGCTTTGTGTATATCGTGACTTCGCGAGCCTCACACCCTGGTATGAGTCAAAAACGGGATTAGGACTGCAGGGAGTGCACACGTTTCTTTTTAGCTAGGAGTGGTGTCAGTGCTTAAACTGGCTGACATTTTACTTATGTGGATGATGGATTTTGAGGCGCCTCGGATTTTTATAGGCCGTTAGTGGTCATACTATAGGTTCAAAGGAACCGGGAAGCGTGTGTTCAGGCATAACCTATCCACTGCCGATAGGCGGGGACCGGCCCTGAAGACCCAAGGGCTGCCCATAGGTGTGATCCTGAGGCATTTGCTAGAGTGTCTCGAATCAGAGAGGAGCTTGTCCCTAGCCTCGACTCATGATGGAATTCCAACTTTCAATACGACCTTGCGGATTTGATTGTAAAACTAGTATGGAGACATAATAGGATGGGGTACTATGCCGTCTATGATTGATACATTATGATTGAAATGTTTTTGAAATATTTATACCCATATATATACACACTAATATTAAATCCGTTTTATCGTATCAAGCATTTTTTACCATTATAAGGTAAAACTCTATCCTCCGGTTTGCGTTGCATTGTGTGATGGGACTTGAGTCTTATAATGGTTTTATTTTTCTAAAAAGCATTGCGTGGTTTAACGATTTACTTTAATTTATGCACTGGCAATCCAATGGAGTAAACCCGTTCCGCGTCAGCGGCGTGGTCCTGTGATTAGCCTTATTAGATAAGTTTAGTTAAGATTTCTCATACCAGTCCCATGACTGACCTGTAGTTTGTTTCACTGGCAAACTCGGGTGCCCATATTTTTCCACACGGGCAGTCGAGTAGCTTTTGCAGATATATTTACAGGATCCTGGTTTACAGCTGAAGCAATATTCGGGAAGCTCTGTATCCGTGTATTCCTTTCAGTTGTATATTTGTATTATTTTTCCGCTAAAATTTAAATGTAATTTAAATCTATGATATTATTTCTATTATGTAATGAGTGTTCATACTCTGTTATATTCTTGTACTCTGATGTAATTGTGGTAATCAGCAATAAAATGTTCTTCAGTTTGTGTTTATGTATTGTTCTCAAGGCAATCCAGGGTTTCCTTTACTGGGAAGTTCGGGTCGTCACATGTGGTATCAGAGCTTTGGTTTACAGAGCTCGAGAACAAGGCACATTAGAACTGAACGAAAGAATTCATCAGAGATTGGATTAGTAATATCCAATAAGAATAACTCGTTAGAGATGGGGACAGTAGTATTCTAGAACGATGTGAAGAGTATTATTTTCTTTAAAATAAAAATTGAAAACAAATTTAGTTTTGAATATTTTATTTAAATATACGTATTTGAGTATAGTATTATATTTTAATGTGGACAATCGAGTATATAAAGATTTCGAATATACGAGTAGTTAACGGATACTCGAAATTTTAATATACTGGATAGATATAGAGTCACACTCTAGTCGTCCGGAGATGATTCTGATGATGGAGCTCCATCATCAGTATTTATGTTCGAGTTTTGAAATTGGGATTTCTATATATTTCCATTAACTGGTATGAGAACCAAAACTTAGATAGGATATATTACTGTGATTTGCACTAAAAATATGATTTTTAATTATATATAAAAGTTATATATATTTGAAAAGTTAATCACCTAATTTGAAACGACCCAAACTTTCCCGTAAGGAAAGTATGGATTGATTTGAGAACAACACTCATTAGAACACAAAACAAAAGAACATTTTATTGCTGATTACAACAATTACATCAGAGTACAAGAATATAACAGAGTATGAATAAATATTTTACATTTGATAAATACAATATCAGAGATTTAAATTACATTTAAATAGCAGCAGAAAAATAATACAAAATACAACTGAAAGAAATACACGGATACAGAGCTTTCCAAATATTCCTTCAGTTGTAAACTAGGATCCTGTGAATAATATCTGCAAAACCAAAACTACTAGTTGCCATGTGGAAAATATGGGCACCCAGAGTTTAGGTTAAAACAATAAACTCCAGGTTAGTCATGGGACTGGTATGAGAACTCAAAAAAAAACCAGTTATTAACTTGATTTTAAAGTTAGGTAAATCGAGGGACCATGCCGCTAATGCGGAACTGGTTTCCTCCCAAGAATACCGGTGCGTAAAACAACGCAAAGCTTTTAGAAAATGAAACCATTATAAGCTCAAGTCCCTTGCAACGAAAGCCGAAGGATAGAGTTTACTTTATAATGGTCAAAATGCTTAATACGCGAAATTCATTTTTTTATACTATAAGTGCACGGTGTAGAAATCAATTTTTGAATATAAATGTATCAATCTTAGGTGGCATAATATACTATGTAAGCGGCATAATATATTATGTCACCGAATAAGTATACAACTAAAAACCGCAAAGCTTGTATTGGAAAGTTGGGTTTCCATCATGATGGCTCCTGATTCTAAAGACATGTCGCGAACGTATCTCCACGGCTTACATCTCGACAAGAGAAAACACCGTAATACATATAATACGCACTTTGGAAGAACAATCTAGTGTTCTATCCCCATGGGCTTCGGCTGATATCACTGCCCAATCTCCAGATTTGGAGCGACCACACCCAGCAATGCTCAGTTGACCCAATCCATGTATATATAAAGTATATTGGTCAACCTACAAATCAAACAAACCGTTCACCATCATACCGGGGTGTGAGGCTCGCGAAGTAACGATATACTCAAAGCTATGTTAATTGACGCCGTGCTTTGATCTTCATGCTCAAGGCTCTGCTTTTCAACAAAAGCCTTGATGATATGCATCTTAGCATGCCACGTTGGTAGACCATATCATATCATTGATCATCTACCAATATATAACCGGGTGTTAAGTGAAGAATAAATTCTCCACCACCAAACAGCTATACGTTAAACAGAGATCAACGAATACAATATAAAGGAATACAATGTCAGACACACAATCCATTTACCAGTCCGTTCTAGGTCTGAACGAAACCATATCCGGTAGATCTCCAAATGCGTCCGGATGATCACCAATTATTCCCTCATCTTGGGTGTACGGTCTAATCAAGATATCAGAAATCATCCATACGATGTGAAAACCCCCCCGGTCTTCAGCCATTGTCTTCATCTTCGACTTTAATCATCGTATGAATCATTCAGAATGGGTTAAAACCGGTCTTTCCGAATAAATCGCGCATCTTAAAATCATGTGCTATAAAAACACAACCTCCGCCTCATTCCAATCAAGAACCTTCTTTTAGTTAAATGATCTTTTCTCTGGGAAATGTTCCCATTAACATTATCAAAGATAAAATTCCTTTAAACATATAGTTTAATAATCTTTTGGATATCCTCTTCAAAAGATTTAACCTTTTCTTAACTTAAACTACATTAAGTCTTATCCAACTAGTCGGGGTTAACGCCTTACCGAAGTAATCATTTATTTCATTATCCCAAACCCAACCTATTTATCCCATGGAGTAAAACTGGTGGTACTCCATATTTAAACACAATGTGTTATGGTAAATTTAATTACCGTTTTATCATTTGAATCTAATTAAAGATTCAACTATCGCGTGGAGTAAAACTGGTGGTATTCCATTCTTGATTTCTTCTTAAATTCGGTAAATTTAATTACCTTATTTCCATTTCAATCTAATTAAAGATTTATTAAAACTTTATTTAGTTTTAATCTTCTAAAATCATTATTTAATGATTATTCATTTTTCAAGAATTTAATCTTGTCTTTAACTAGGTTAAAGGACAAATGTCACTGAAAACATCGTTACGATAAACCCAAGAATCCTATTTCATTTAATTCCAATTTTGTATATTAAATTAGAAAACTTCTCTTTTGAAAATTTCATTAAATCTTATTTAAAGATTAAAAAATTCCAAATCCAAATTTTCACAGTTAATCGGGTTTTAAGAACTAATGTCTTTTAAAAACATTATTCGCAATCAACCCAAAATAAATTTCCATTTTATCTCAATATTGGAAAATCTCATTTAAATCTTAATTAAATGATTTATTTTTCCTCATAGGTTCAAGAATAGTGTTATTTAAGACACCATTCACGACAAACCTGTGACGACCCCAAACCCCGTACAGACGGAGGCAAGGGTAATCTTTGGAATGTAAAATAGAAATAGATAATAGCAGAATAGAATAATTAAATACACCAGATAATGAACAACAGAATATACTGGATAAACGTAATCATCAGAGTTACACAATATACAGGATCTTACTTAGTACAAATACAGTTCAGCTATACATAAATGTCTACAGTGGAAATAAACAAAATATGTACAATAGGAGATAAACAGCATAAAAAGAGATAAATAATAGAATCCATCTTCAGATCCAGCTATCCAGAAAGAACCAGCTAAATCTGAATACAAGGCTGCCCATGTAGAAAAAGGGGCACCCGAGTTTGAAAGTGAAACAAACTACGAGTCAGTCATGGGACTGGTATGAGAAATCCACTCAACACATTTAATATATGGCTAATCACAGGACCACGCCACTTTCGTGGAATGGGTTTACTCCATTGGATTGCCAGTTCTTTAAAACAATTCTTTCTTTTGAACATTGCAATGCTTTTTATAAAAATGAAGCCATTATAAGACTCAGTTCCCATCACACAATGCAACGCAAACCGGAGGATAGAGTTTTTACCTTATAATGGCCAAGATATGCTTGATACGAATAAAACAAAAGCATTTGATATTACTACTAGTGTTTATATGTTTCAAAAACAATTTCAAATCATAACTATCAATCATAGACGACATGAGCGTCCCATGCCACTATGTCGCCAAATATATATATACAATCGAAACCGCATGATGTCGTATATGGAAATTGGATTTCCGTCATGAACCAAGGCAAAAGATAGTCCTTACCGAATTCGAGACTGCCTAGCCCGAGCCTCAGGAACAGCCGCAACTGCCCCTTGGATCGTCAGGGCCGGTCCACCGATGTGGATTATTATGCCTGAACAATACGTTTCCCCGCCCTATGGGGCGTAAATGAGCCAAAAAATGACTCCATCGGACCCGGATCGTCCGATCTAACCGAGGCGCCTCGCTATCCATCATCCACATAAGTAAAATGTTGGGCCGTGTAAAAACACCAACACAACTCCTAGCTAGGAAGAAACGCATGCCCTCCCTGAGGTCCTTTCTCCCGTTTCTGGTTCATACCAGGGTGTGAGGCCCGCGAATTCACGTTATACACAAAGCTACGCCACCCAGGCGGTGCTTTGATCATCACCACAAGACTTTGCTTTTCAACAGAAGCCCTGATCATTTGCCACTTAGGCATGCCACACTAGCAATTCCGTGCGACTGATGTCCATCGATATACAACCTCTGAGCTCGTGCGTTTCAGAGAAGGGCATTAAGCAAAAGAATAAATTCTCCGCCGCCAAACAGATGTATATTTAATAGAGATCAATCAACACAGAATAAAATCCAATGTCAGACACACAGTCCATTTACAAGTCCGTTCTGGGTCTGAACGAAACCGGAGGCACTAAATACCTCGCAAACCCATCGATGACCACGTACGTCTGGACGATCACCACTCATTATCCATATTTCGGGATGCCTCCCAATTAGGACCTCGGTTACCATCCAAACGAGGTGAAGATCTCTGGTCTTCGACCACCGTCTTCATCTTCGATTTCTTATCGTCGATTCAGTTATTCAGAATGGGATAAACCCGGTCTTTCTGAGCAACCCGCGTATATAATAAACAAGTGTAACACTAACATACACATGCATCATTCCAATTCATTAGTCACTAACCGTCAATCAGTAAGAGAACGATTTCCCAAATATTAACCCCGAAGGCCGAAACCAACATCAGATCAACATCCAGGAAACCATTCGACTTAGCCAACCTTCAATTAATTTCTAAATCACATCCATATCGTTTATAATATTTTATAACGATTTATCGCTATTTTTATTTATTTTAAAATAGCTAATTTATTCAAAACGACGCTTCGGGCCATAACGCGACCGTGGCGCTGTTTTTCTTCAGATTTGATTTACACATATCTGAAAATCTAACCGTTGGATTTTCACAAAATTTACATCAATAGAAAGATCCTTTCAAAACGAATCCAATGGTTCCAGTTTCGGGAAATTCCGACGGTCGGATCTCCCGGTATAATCGTTTGAAGTTTCGATTTCAAAATACGAACTGCAGCGTCATTATTCGATTAAATATAATTATATTTATATATATATATAAATATAACCGTTTCTGGCGCGAATTTTCTTCAGGTTTGAATTAAACATTCCAGACAATCCAACCGTTGGATTTTTACAAAGTTGGTGCCGTTGGAAAGATTTTTCCAAAGCGAACCCAACGGTTGTGATTTTAGGAAAATCCGATGGTCGGATCTCCCGTACTAATCGTTTGAAATCACGGTTTCAAAATACGAACTGCAGCGTCGTTATTCGATATATTTCAATTCTATTTAAAAATATATATCGATTCTTCGATTTCAAAACTATATTCTTTTCATACATTTGATAAAAATGATATTTTTATCTAACTGTCTTCTATTTCAACACTTCACTATATTTAGCAATTCATGTATATAATAAAAATGTGATTTTTATTGTAAAACAATTCTTTTCAAAACACTATTATTTTATATAGTTTATATAGGTAATAAAAATAGGATTTTTATTATAAAACAATTTCTTTTAAAACATGGTCATTTTACATAGTTCATATAGATGATAAAAAGGTGATTTTTATTATAAAACAATTTATTTCAAAATATAAATACCATTCAACACATGAATTTCTATTCAACGAATGAATATCGATTCAACACATGAAGGTTTCCTATAGTTTATATATATAGATAAAAATGTGATTTTTATATTTAAAACACGAATACCATTCAACACATGAATTTCTAATCAACGAATGAATATCGATTCAACACATGAAGGTTTTCTATAGTTTATATATATAGATAAAAATGTGATTTTTATATTTAAAACACGAATACCATTCAACACATGAATTTCTAATCAACGAATGAATATCGATTCAACACATGAAGGTTTTCTATTCAACGAATAAATATAGTTTCAGCAAATGAAAAAAATTCAAACACATGAATATTATTCAAAATTTCGGCAGCATAACGGCAGGGTTGTTAAAACCGGGACTGTCCCTAGTACGGCTCCTCGCTCTACCTTAAAACCTCGCGGTTTTTGACAATGGGGATCATGCATCTAGTTCGCACGCAGGCGGCATGTATATATTTATTTCATTTCCACAAACTAATCCTATGTGGTTTCAACCAAATATTTCTCAACCACAAATGGGTATTTTTCAACCACAATCAATCAATATTAACCACAAACAATCACAATCAACCATTCGATATCAATCAATTTTCACACCAAACACAACCAATAAATATCGTCCATGGTTTGTGGACGAGGGGCACACATATATATATATATATAGCAATTCACTTCTATTTCAACACATATATAAATTTTACAATGCATATACAACTTATACATCGAACGTACAACTTATACAACGCTTATACAAGAGGTGTACAACGCTTGTATAACTCATACATCGACTATATAATTTATACATCGTCGTTTTCCATATCGTTTATAAATTATAAATCTCACATTGGGTTCCACTCCACCAAAAATAGCAGAAGGCTCAGAAAAATATTCGTTCTTTTCTAGAATGTAGAAGACGTCCACCCGAGTCCACAGTCTCTTGTTTCACTGAATTTCGTCAATACACGAAAAAGATATGATTTTTAGAAGTTTGCAACGGTTTAAAGGTGTGAAAATCAGTTTAAATAATATAAACCGTACCTTTCAAAATTTGTTCGAACTAGGGTTCGGATTTTTCGATCAATCCGTTCAGTGGTTGGCCGATCAGGTTACGCCACGATGGAGTGCTCCGAACGACGCGCCAGGGGGTGCCAACCACGGCCAGCTCGAGCTCAGATCAGGGGAGTAAATCAGGCGCGAACGGCGGCACTTCCCAGCCTAGATACTTGCGATTTACGAAGGGATAGGGGTTGAGAGTGGTATGGATTTGGAGACGGAGGAAAACTCTACAAAAAACTTAACTGGAGCAGTGGCTATTATTGCGTGGAGGAGGAGAAAACGAGCGGAGAAGGAACGAAGAGCAGCCGCCATAGGTTCGAGGGGTTTCGGAGAAGACGGGGAGAGAGCGTGCTGAGTTGGCCCAATAGAATTTTTTATATATATATATTTTAAAATCTCTAAAATACCCCCTTACACACACGAACACCAATCCAAACCCAACGACTGTCGTCCCTAGTTTACTCCCATTCCGAACACAATGGGATATGTTTCGAAGGCCCATTCGACTGTTTCAGTCAGTTTCCATTCAAATTAAAATATAAAACATTCAATATTCGATTTGAACATACATTTCAATTTGCCAGGGCTACATATTAATTCTAAAAATTCCCGAAAAATAAATCTGGCTATGTTTTGATGATACGGTCCCAACAAAACTAGTTTCGTCGAATTTTGAGATCGTTTGCAAAAAGGCCAATTTCTGGTCGATCCAATTTAACTTTAATTGACCAAAACACGTTTTCCTTTGCCACGCTCACATACTAGCTTCAAAAATTATGAAATTTGAAACCTAGCAATAACTTCACATCCCGGATCTAACAAAAGTGGTTTCGTCGAATTCCGAGGTCGTACGCAACATGGCCAATTTCACGGGCTATATAAATTCCATAACGACCTTTCTGAAAATTCATTTGGCCATAACTTTTTCTTCCCGCTATGAAACTTCGATTTTTCAGATTCGTTAGAAAGGTATTCACTAACAGATTTAAATATTTTTGGTTTCATTCAAATCCGTTTTGTTTTGCACCCGGTATAGTCCGACAAAGTTTGAATTCAATTTTTGAAACTACAGCGCCATTTCAGGCCTTGTTTATAATTATAATTAATTATATTCATTTTCAATTGTTGATTCCAACTCACTTTTCATCACTATTATTTAAAATATTTATTTTAAATATTTAAAATCCATTATTTTAGCCAATTTAAAAAATTTAAATTGGTTCAGATTTTCCGGGTCGTTACAATCTCCCCCACTTAAAACTTTTCGTCCCCGAAAAGGAACAAAGTAAGAAGTGGTTTGATTAATCAACTCTACGTTCGATCTGGCTTCCATTCCCCAACTTTCCAGTTTCTAAGAATTTTCAAATTCTTCAAAAATTTGGCTAACACCCGGAATTTTCGAAAATTTTTGCCATAACCTCCTTTGTACGGGAAGAGGTTTGGAAATTTATTGGGCCGTATTAGGTACCCAATAAATCCTAATAAGCATACACATATTTACAGTGATATATTCTGGTGTTTACAGGGGAGCGTGTATTGATAATAACTCCAGGGAATAAATTCTCGTCACCCTGTCAAAGCTTGAGGGAGTGTGTATTTTAAATGCTCCAGAGGATAAATCCTCGTCACCTCGTCCCGTGTGGGAAATAAATAGTCCATGTGCCGCATCTAATAACTAGAGAGACGTGATTATTGTCAACTCTAGACCCGTGTGGGGTTTTTTTATTAATCTGGCAATTTAATCTTTACAATTTAAATAGTCCATATCAGTCATCAGTTCAACCTGTAAAATATAGTCATCGCCATACAAGCCTCTCGCTCGTATGGTAAATCTTCCACCTCGTCGCACAAGCTCCAAATGCTTATGTGGTATATGATGAAGTATGCCTATCTTCAGAAGTATGCCATGTAATGTAGTTCAAAATTAATTGTTACTATCCTATGGCGATATTTATTATTTTCACACAGAAAAACCAGCACTCCGCATCCAATGGCATTCACAGGAGTTGGTATAATAATATTTCGCATCCAACTCATTAAGGTTTACCTATTTGTCGGGCACGCAAATAAAATCTTTACTCAACAGCTAATCCATTTACCTGTTCAAACATATATAATACACATATATATATTTCTATTTATTTTCCAATCAGTTCAATGTGTGATTTAATCGAATAAATCCTACCATTCATTCTATTGTTGATTAAATTAACTATCGTTTTAATAATTTTAATCAATCAAATCAACTATCACACAACACACACAACAATCAAATTGTTTTTAACTTTTCAAAAATATACTAATCAATTTCTATACTCTTTTAAAATCATTCAGACTATAGAATTAAAAGTACACATCCACGGAAAGAAAATAACAATAGAGTAGAGAACTAATTAGTAATGCAAAGTATGGTAAATGTACCTTGCACTGGAGTCAATCAGAGATATCCACTCGACATCTAGGATAGGCTTTCTGAATGCTCTCCTCAGTTTCCCAAGTACAATCTCGCGGATCTCCACTCCATTGCACTTTGACTTAGTGAACCTTCTTGTTCCTCAGCTCTTTGGTTTCTTTGCCGATGATCTTTAGCGGCTCTCTCCTCACAGCTAATTCTGGAGCAATTTCAATATACTGTTGGACTGCTTCTTCCACGATCAAGTCTGGGTCATGAACGTGCTTTCGAAGTTGAGATATATGAAATACATCATGCACTCCAGGCAACCAATCTGGCAATTTAACCCTATATGCGAGAGTTACGATCCGTTCCAGAATAGGAAACGGACCAATGAATTTGGGCGCTAACTTTCCAGTTTTACCGAACCGGATAACTCCTCTCATCGGCGATACTTTCAAATATACATAGTCGCCAACAGCAAAGGATATATCTCTCCTTCTCCTATCGGCATAGCTCTTTTGTCGGCATTAGCGGCGAGTAATCGCTTCTTAATAAAGTCGACTTTATCGGCAGCTTCTCGGATCATATCAGGCCCTAACACAGGTTTATTTCCAGGTTCGACCCAACAAGCAGGAGATCGGCACGGTCTACCATACAATGCTTTGAATGGCGACGTTGTCAGGCTCGCCTGGTAGCTGTTGTTATATGAGAATTCAGCCAAATGTAGATGGTCTTCCCATGATCCGCCGAAATCTAGAATACAAGCCCGCAATAGATCTTCTAAAATACGATTCACCCTCTCAGTTTGACCATCTGTCTGAGGATGATAGGCGGTGCTCAAGTTCAACTTCGTTCCCAGCTCTACTTGAAACGCCTCCCAGAATTTACTAGTGAATATTGTATCTCTATCACTGACTATACTGAGCGGTACTCCATGTAGTCTAACTATTTCCTTGAAATATATCTGCGCCAGACTCTGAGCAGTTCTGTTTGATCTGATAGGTATGAAATGGGCGGTCTTCGTGAAGCGATCTACGATCACACAAATACTGTCACTCCCTTTTTTGGTTCTGGTCAGACCATCAATGAAATCCATAGAAATATTTTCCCACTTCCAACCAGGAACGTTTAGCGGTTGTAATAATCCAGCCAGTTTCTGTTGGTCGCTTTTGACTAGCTGGCAAGTAGGGCATCGACTAACATATATCGAGATGTCTCTCTTTAACGACTTCCACCAGAATGTGTGCTTGATATCGTTATACATTTTACTCACACCCGGATGGATACTGAGCTTAGATTTGTGGCATTCATCAAGCACATCTCTTCTGAGTTTAGGAATTTCTAGAACACAAATTCGTCCTTCTAACCTCAGAATCCCTTCGCTGTCGAGCTGGAAATACGAAGCATTGCCTTCACGAATTCTCTGACTCATTCCTTTAATAAATTGGTCGTCTTTTTGGAGAGCCGATATCTTGTCAATCAACGAAGTCGCAATGATAAAACTGGCGATATATTTCATTCTTTCGGCTTAACGCATCGGCCACGACACTGGCTTTTCCTGGAGTGTATAGAATCTCAAAATCATATGCTGTAAGGAACTCTAGCCAACGTTGTTGCCTCAGATTCAGGTCTTTCTGAGTGAACAGATACTTTAACAACTGATGGTCCGTATACAGTTTAAATCTCTCACCCAGCAGATAGTGTCTCCAGATTTTCAAAGCGAATACTATAGCCAATAACTCAAGATCATGAGTTACGTAGTTCTTTTCGTGTGGCTTCAGTTGACGGCTAGCATAAGCAATCACTTGACCCCTTTGCATTAACACTGCGCCAAGGCCTTCTCTAGAAGCATCAGTCCAGACTTTTAAATCCTGGTTGCCGTCGATGATGGTTAACACTGGAGCTGTCATTAATCTTAACTTTAGCTCTTCGAAAGCCTCCTCACTTTCTGGAGTCCATTTGAACTTAGAGTGCTTCTTCGTAAGCTTCGTTAAATGACCAGATATCTTCGAATAGTTTTTAACGAACTTCCGGTAATAGCTAGCCAATCCGAGAAAACTGTGGACTTCTATAGGAGTACTAGGCTGTTTCCAGTTCTGAATAGCTGTGATTTTGCTTGGATCCATAGCAATTCCTTCTTTAGATACGAAGTGGCCTAGAAATTTCACTTCATCCGGCCAGAATATACATTTGGAAAACTTTGCTTTCAATACGTTCCTTCTGAGAATTTCTAACACTTGTTCCAAATGTTTTTCATGCTCGCTTTCTGACTTAGAGAAGATAAGGATATCATCAATGAAAACCAGAACAAATTTATTCAATACTCCTCTGAATACTCTGTTCATTAGATCGACGAAATAGGCTGGAGCGTTACATAAGCCGAACGACATTACTAACCACTCATAGAATAAATTTGGACATCTGAATGTTGTCAAAGGAACACACTCCTCGGCGATACGAAGTTGATGGAAACCTGTAGCTAGGTCCATTCGTGAAAATAATTGTGCGCCATTTAATCGATCCAACAAATCATCAATCCACGGCAAGGGATATTTGTTCTTTATTGTCTGCTTGTTCAAATCACGATAATCCACACATAGCCGTAGAGTACCGTCAGATTTTGGGACAAATACCACTGCTGCACCCCAATCAAAGAAACTAGGCCTGATCAGACCCTTCCATACTAGTTGTCGTGTTTGATTGTCTAATTCCTCTTTATCTTTCAAGGACATTCTTAAAATAGCGTGAACTACCGGCCTTGCATTCGGAATCAAAGCAATCTTGAAATCTATTTCTCTCTGCGGAGGTAAGCGAACAACTTCCTCGAACACATCCGCATAGTTCTTGACGACTGGTATATCTTTGATGAGGTCAGGAATATTCTCTGTGACTTCAGGGATAGGTTCTATTTGGGCTGGAGAAACATCGAGAGCTGCCCAGAAGTCCTTTCTATTAGCATTCTGACCCTCACAGGGAATGGTTATATAATCACCTGATTTAATCTTCACCTTTACGACTCTGTCGGCGCATTTAACTTCAGCTTCATATTTGGTCAACCAGTCTAACCCCAAGACAAGATCAAACTCTTTAAAATTCAAAACGACCGCGATGGTAGGAAACCGATAATGAGAGAAAGAAACCGGCACTCCACAAACCCAACTGAGATCAATGGAACCCCCAACCGGATTCTGGACAGTCATTGGTTCCTTGAGATTTTTCAAATTCAAATCCAGTTTCTTAGCTGCATCCTTCGAAATGAAGCTTCGTGACGCGCCTGTGTCAAACAGTACTCTAACTGGAATATCTTTGACAGTAAGCGTGCCTTCTAAAACATCTGGTCTTTCCTGAATAGCTGAGGGCTAAGAAGTTTCTGCCACTTCATTTACCTGAGCCTCATTGGTCTTTTTTGACAGCCAGCAGTCTTGCTTTACGTGACCAGCTTGATGACAAAGATTACACTTTCTATTATCTTTAACCTTGTTCTTTGATTTAGATCCCTCCTTCCTATGCATTTTCAAGGACTTGCATTTCCTGGACAAATGATCTTTTTGATTGCAGTTTAGGCACATGGCGGTCATTAATGATTCTTTCTCAGGTCTGGCCCTTTCCCTATTTACTTTGGGCTTCTTACTGACCTAAGACATCGTACTGTCCTCAGGACGATCAGTTTCAGACTCATTTTTATTGCTAGAACTGACTTCCTCTTCGTCGCGCAACATACCATTCGTATGGAGATCTTCATACTGATAAGCTATATAAATCATTTCTGAAAAAGGGAGCTTCACATGCCCCATTACTTTATTCTGATATTTCCTTTGAAGCCCGTAAATAAATCTCAGATTCTTTCTCCTCGTATTCTGAATTAGATGGGGAGCAAAGTGAGAAAGTTCATTGAATTTCTTAAGATATTCTGGGATGGTCATATCTCCTTGTATCAAATAAGAAAATTCATCACATAGGCGCTCAGTCGCTTCGGGAGGAGTAAATCTTTCCAGGAAAATCACTTTGAGTCTATCCCAGATGATGTCACCTTCTGGATTATCCTTAATAACTGAATCCCACCATAACAAAGCTTCGTCTTTGAGTGCCCAGGAGGCCAGTAATCTTTTCTGGTCATCCCTCAGCTTTAATGCTTCGAAGATTTTCTCAGCCGAACGAATCCAAGCTTGTGTTCTCATAATAGATTCTTCGCCCGAGAACGGCTTTCCACCCAGATTTCTATATTTCATATATAGGGCTTCGATATCCGGGTCAGTATCACTTCTTCTGTTTCTGGCACTCATTTTCTAGTTCTTCTGCAAATAGCAGATCAAGTGTCAGGTCAACATAAAAGATATTTCAAAATATAGAGACAAATACTTGAATGTAAATGCGTCTATCTAGGTCCTGTTTCATTCTTCTACTCATACTAGGATATTACTGATCCTATCAGTAATGAGTTACCCATCCTAGAACACTACTGGTTCTATCTCTGTCGAGTTCGTTAATATGTTATATCCCAGAACTAAGCTTAACCAAAGCTCTGATACCACGATGTGACGACCCCAAACCCCGTACAGATGGAGGCAAGGGTAATCTTTGGAATGTAACATAGAAACAGATAATAGCAGAACAGAATAATTAAATACACCAAATGATGAACAATAGAATATACTGGATAAACGTAATCATCAGAATTACACAGTATACAGGATCTTACTTAGTACAAATACAGTTCAGCTATACATAAATGTCTACAGCAGAAATAAACAAAATATGTACAATAGGAGCTGAACAGCATAAAAAGAGATAAATAATAGAATCCATCTTCAGATCCGGCTATCCAGAAAGAACCAACTAAACCTGAATGCAAGGCTGCCCGTGTAGAAAAAGGGGCATCCGAGTTTGAAAGTGAAACAAACTACGAGTTAGTCATGGGACTGGTATGAGAAATCCACTCAACACATTTAATATATGGCTAATCACAAGACCACGCCACTTTCGTGGAACGGGTTTATTCCATTGGATTGCCAGTGCTTTAAAACAAATCTTTCTTTTGAACATCGCAATGCTTTTTATAAAAATGAAGCCATTATAAGACTCAGTTCCCATCACACAATGCAACGCAAACCGGAGGATAGAGTTTTTACCTTCTAATGGCCAAGATATGCTTGATACGAATAAAAGAAAAGCATTTGATATTACTACTAGTGTTTATATGTTTCAAAAACAATTTCAAATCATAACTATCAATCATAGACGACATGAGCGTCCCATGCCACTATGTCGCCAAATATATATACAATCGAAACCGCACGATGTCGTATATGGAAATTGGATTTCCGTCATGAACCAAGGCAAAAGATAGTCCTTACTGAATTCGAGACTGCCTAGCCCGAGCCTCAGGAACAACCGCAACTGCCCCTTGGATCGTCAGAGCCGGTCCACCGATGTGGATTATTATGCCTGAACAATACGTTTCCCCGCCCTATGGGGCGTAAATGAGCCAAAAAATGACTCCATCGGACCCGGATCGTCCGATCTAACCGAGGCGCCTCGCTATCCATCATCCACATAAGTAAAATGTCGGGCCGTGTAAAAACACCGACACAACTCCTAGCTAGGAAGAAATGCATGCCCTCCCTGAGGTCCTTTCTCCCGTTTCTGGTTCATACCGGGGTGTGAGGCCCGCGAATTCACGTTATACACAAAGCTACGCTACCCAGGCGGTGCTTTGATCATCACAACAAGACTTTTCTTTTCAACAGAAGCCCTGATCATTTGCCACTTAGGTATGCCACACTAGCAATTCATGCCGTGCGACTGATGTCCATCGATATACAACCACTGAGCTCGTGCGTTTCAGAGAAGGGCGTTAAGCAAAAGAATAAATTCTCCGCCGCCAAACAAATGTATATTTAATAGAGATCAATCAACATAGAATAAAATCCAATGTCAGACACACAGTCCATTTACAAGTCCGTTCTGGGTCTAAACGAAACCGGAGGCACTAAATACCTCGCAAACCCATCGATCACCACGTACGTCTGGGCGATCACCACTCATTATCCATATTTCGGGATGCCTCCCAATCAGGACCTCGGTTACCATCCAAACGAGGTGAAGATCTCCGGTCTTCGACCAGCGTCTTCATCTTCGATTTCTTATCGTCGATTCAGTTATTCAGAATGGGATAAACCCGGTCTTTCTGAGCAACCCGCGTATATAATAAACAAGTGCAACACTAACATACACACGCATCATTCCAATTCATTAGTCACTAACCGTCAATCAGTAAGAGAACGATTTCCCAAATATTAACCCCGAAGGCCGAAACCAACATCAGATCAACATCCAGGAAACCATTCGACTTAGCCAACCTTCAGTTAATTTCTAAATCACATCCATATCGTTTATAATATTTTATAATGATTTATCGCTATTTTTATTTATTTTAAAATAGCTAATTTATTCAAAACGACGCTTCGGGCCATAACGCGACCGTGGCGCTGTTTTTCTTCAGATTTGATTTACACATATCTGAAAATCTAACCGTTGGATTTTCACAAAATTTACATCAATAGAAAGATCCTTTCAAAACGAATCCAACAGTTCCAGTTTCGGGAAATTCCGACGGTCGGATCTCCCGGTATAACCGTTTGAAGTTTCAATTTCAAAATACGAACTGCAGCGTCGTTATTCGATTAAATATAATTATATTTATATATAAATAAATATAATCGTTTCTGGCGCTGTTTTTCTTCAGGTTTGAATTAAACATTCCAGACAATCCAACCGTTGGATTTTTACAAAGTTGGTGCCGTTGGAAAGATTTTTCCAAAGCGAACCCAACGGTTGTGATTTTAGGAAAATCCGATGGTCGGATCTCCCGTACTAATCGTTTGAAATCACGGTTGCAAAATACGAACTGCAGCGTCGTTATTCGATATATTTCAATTCTATTTAAAATTATATATATCGATTCTTCGATTTCAAAGCTATATTCTTTTCATACATTTGATAAAAATGATATTTTTATCTAACTGTCTTCTATTTCAACACTTCACTATATTTAGCAAATCATGTATATAATAAAAATGTGATTTTTATTGTAAAACAATTCTTTTCAAAACACTATTATTTTATATAGTTTATATAGGTAATAAAAATAGGATTTTTATTATAAAACAATTTCTTTTAAAACAAGGTCATTTTATATAGTTCATATAGATGATAAAAAGGTGATTTTTATTATAAAACAATTTATTTCAAAATATGAATACCATTCAACACATGAATTTCTATTCAACGAATGATTATCGATTCAACACATGAAGGTTTTCTATAGTTTATATATATAGATAAAAATGTGATTTTTATATTTAAAACACGAATACCATTCAACATATGAATTTCTAATCAACGAATGAATATCGATTCAACACATGAAGGTTTTCTATAGTTTATATATATAGATAAAAATGTGATTTTTATATTTAAAACACGAATACCATTCAACACATGAATTTCTAATCAACGAATGAATATCGATTCAACACATGAAGGTTTTCTATTCAACGAATAAATATAGTTTCCGCAAATGACAATAATTCAAACACATGAATATTATTCAAAATTTCGGCAGCATAACGGCAGGGTAGTTAAAACCGGGACTGTCCCTAGTACGGCTCCTCGCTCTACCTTAAAACCTCGCGGTTTTTGACAATGGGGATCATGCATCTAGTTCGCACACAGGCGGCATGTATATATTTATTTCATTTCCACAAACTAATCCTATGTGGTTTCAACCAAATATTTCTCAACCACAAATGGGTATTTTTCAACCATAATCAATCAATATTAACCACAAGTAATCACAATCAACCATTCGCTATCAATCAATTTTCACACCAATCACAACCAATAAATATCGTCCATGGTTTGTGGACGAGGGGCGTATATATATATATATACACACATATATATAGCAATTCACTTCTATTTCAACACATATATAATTTTTACAACGCATATATAACTTATACATCGAACGTACAACTTATACAACGCTTATACATGAGGTGTACAATGTTTATATAACTCATACATCGACTATATAATTTATACATCGTCGTTTTCCATATCGTTTATAAATTATAAATCTCACGTTGGGTTCCACTCCACCAAAAATAGCAGAAGGCTCAGAAAAATATGCGGTCTCTTCTAGAATGTAGAAGACGTCCACACGAGTCCACTGTCTCTTGTTTCACTGAATTTCGTCAATACACGAAAAAGATATGATTTTTAGAAGTTTGCAATGGTTTAAAGGTGTGAAAATCAGTTTAAATAATATAAACCGTACCTTTCAAAATTTGTTCGAACTAGGGTTCGGATTTTTCGATCAATCCGTTCAGTGGTTGGCCGATCAGGTTACGCCACGATAGAGTGCTCCGAACGACGCGCCAGGGGGTGCCAACCACGACCAACTCGAGCTCAGATCAGGGGAGTAAATCAGGCGCGAACGGCGGCACTTCCCAACCTAGATACTTACGATTTACGAAGGGATAGGGGTTGAGAGTGGTATGGATTTGGAGACGGAGGAAAACTCTACAAAAAACTTAACTGGAGCAGTGGCTATTATTGCGTGGAGGAGGAGAAAACGAGGGGAGAAGGAACGAAGAGCTATCGCCGTAGGTTCGAGGGGTTTCGGAGAAGACGGGGAGAGAGGGTGCTGAGTTGGCCCAATAGATTTTTTTTATTTATTTATATATTTTAAAATCTCTAAAATACCCCCTTACACAGACGAACACCAATCCAAACCCAACGACTGTCGTCCCTAGCGTTTTACCCCCATTCCGAACACAATGGGATATGTTTCGAAGGCCCATTCGACTGTTTTAGTCAGTTTCCATTCAAATTAAAATATAAAACATTCAATATTCGATTTGAACGTACATTTCAATTTGCCCGGGCTACATATTAATTCCAAAAATTCCCGAAAAATAAATCTGGCTATGTTTTGATGATACGGTCCCAACAAAACTAGTTTCGTCGAATTCTGAGACCGTTTGCAAAAAGGCCCATTTCTGGTCGATACAATTTAACTATAATTGACCAAAACACGTTTTCCTTTGCCACGCTCACATACTAGCTTCAAAAATTATGAAATTTGAAACCTAGCAATAACTTTTCATCCCGGATCCAACAAAAGTGGTTTCGTCGAATTCCGAGGTCGTATGCAAAATGGCCAATTTCACGGGCTATATAAATTCCATAGCGACCTTTCTGAAAATTCATTTGGCCATAACTTTTTCTTCCCGCTATGAAACTTCGTTTTTTCAGATTCGTTAGAAAGGTATTCGCTAACAGATTTAAATATTTTTGGTTTCACTCAAATCTGTTTTGTTTTGCACCCGGTACAGTCCGACAAAGTTTGAATTCAATTTTTGAAACTACAGCGTCATTTCAGGCCTTGTTTATAATTATAATTAATTATATTCGTTTTCAATGGTCGATTCCAACTCACTTTTCATCGCTATTATTTAAAATATTTATTTTAAATATTTAAAATCCATTATTTTAGCCAATTTAAAATTTTTAAATTGGTTTAGCTTTTCCGGGTCGTTACAAAACCCCAAAATCTTATTTGATATTAAATATAAGGCTCTGAATAGGAATTATCTCGACTTATATTCAATATCAAATTCTAAAACCAACGGATATCATATCGGGAATAACGATATCATATATCTTCCAAATTCCCAACACACTACCCGCGTAATCACGGAATTCAATATCGAAATAATACGAAGACTATTTCCATTCAAATCCATTCCAATTCATATATTGGAAAACCCTGGGTATACTAAAACCATTTTAAATCCTTTTATTTATTTATAAAATAAATAAATCACTCATTCTAATAAAAATACCTTTTATCTTTATAAACTTTGTATTCTTCATCAAAAACCCTTTTAAATCATTTATTATGATTTTACATAATTTTTTCCCTATTTTTATTTATTCAAAAATAGGCATATTCAGTTAAATGACATTTCGGGTCATTTAACTGCACTGACGCTGTTTTTATTCAAATTTGAATTTGACATTTCTCAAAATCTAACTGTTGGATTTCAAATCTCTTATTATCATAAGAAAGCTCTTTTCAATACGAACCCATAGGTTCTGGTTTCAGAAGAATCCGACGGTCGAATCTTCCGCTACGTCTAATCGAAGTTACTGGTCGAAATTCGCGAACGGTCGCTGTGCTAAACGTTCTATTCAAACCATTATATATATATATATATATATTCGTCGATTTCCATTTAGATCATACTTTATAAAAGCCTTTCTAAATTCCTACGACATTAAAAAGATGAATTTTAATGTAAATCAAAATATATTCCTACATGACATTAAGAAGAATGAATTTTTAATGTAAAACATTCCATGTTCATACATGACTTTAAAAGAACGAATTTTTAATGTAAAATATTTCATGTTATTACATTCAAATAAAAAGATTAACTTTTTAAATTATAACATATTTCATGTTCATACATGATAATAAAAGACTTATTTCTTTAGCGTCTACAAATTAACGTCAAATTTCATATTTCCAAATGAAATCAAAATGCTAATTTCTTAGCGTTAATCAACTTATGTTCATTTACATATTTCTAAATGGAATAAGAGGATAATTTTTAGCGTCAATCAAATTATGTTCATTCACATAACCAAAAAAAGATAATTTTTATTTAAAACATATCTTGACAAATTTCGTGTTCTTACATTCAAATAAAAGGATAACTTTTATTTTGAAAACATATCTCATGTTTTAAATAAATAAAAGAGTGATTTTTTACATAACGATAAAAAGTGATATTTTATTTCAAATCAAATCATGGCAATGTTTATGTTTCTACATAACAATAAAAAGATTAAAATTTTATTGTAAACAAAATATGATAATTTTCATTAAAACCATATATTGATTTTTTAACTGAATATTTTAAAAAAAAAACCTTCTTATAATCCTAAATTGGAATGAGACCCAATCAGTTACCATATAATTTAAGTTATATGGATTTCATACATCGCATGAATACTATACTAATGATAAGTATCATTAAACATCTAAACATCCAAAGTGCATACTAAACCTATATAAGCATTAAACAGAGAAATAATGCTTATGTCTAATACAAGGGAGATGTGTGAATATCATCCCAAGACCCGTGTTGGGTTTCAACCAACCAACAACTGAATAATGTATAATTATTTGTGCACTTGGGCGATGTGTGGAAATTATCGTCCCAATCACATAAACAAGTCAGGTAACTTGTAAATGGCAGTGTAATATTATTTTAATTATCATAAATAAAATAACATTAATTAACATGTTACCTATTTTCAAATTCAAACAGCATATAACATCCAAAACATCAATACATACATGCAACAAGTATAATCCACAAACACAGATTTCAACACAAATAATTATACATTCAATTATAGAAATAAATTTCTTTTCAAAAGATTGAGTGAGAAGGAGTTCTCACCTTGGGTTCCACTCCGTCAGTGTGTATTTCTGATTTTCTGGAACGGTTTGGATTCCTCTTTGTTTCTAGACAGTTCCATCGTAATCTGTTACACGCGGTATTAATCCTTGTTATATAAATACCATATTTTTATTTTAATCTATTTCTTTATAAAAATTTCATTTTGATAACCATGTTATAAAATTTACATTTAAAGGATGTAAAAAAAACATTACTGTAACGACCCAGAAAATCTGAACCAATTTAAAAAATTTAAATTGGCTAAAATAATGGATTTAAAATATTTAAAATAAATATTTTAAACAATAGCATTGAAAACTGAGTTTGAATCGATGTTTGAAAACGAATATAATTAATTATAATTATAAACAAGGTCTGAAGTGGCGCTGCAGTTTCAAAAATTGAATTCAAATTTTGTCGGACTGTACCGGGTGCAAAACAAAACGGTTTTGAGTGAAACAAAAAATATTTAAATCTGCTAGTGAATACCTTTCTAACGAATCTGAAAAATCGAATTTTCATAGCGGAAAGCAAAAGTTATGGCCAAATGAATTTTCAGAAAAGTCGCTATGGAATTTATATAGCCCGTGAAATTGGCCATTTTGCATACGACCTCGAAATTCGATGTGAAGTTATTGCTAGGTTTCAAATTTCATAATTTTTGAAGCTAATATGTGAGCGTGGCAAAGGAAAACGTGTTTGGATCAATTATAGTTAAATTGGATCGACCAGAAATGGGCCTTTTTGCAAACGGTCTCAGAATTCGACGAAACTAGTTTTATTGGGACTGTATCGTCAAAACATAGCAAGATTTATTTTTCTGGAATTTTTCGAATTAGTTTGTGGCCCTGGCAAATTGAAATGTACGTTCAAATTGAATATTGAATGTTATATATTTTAATTTGAAGGAAAAATGACTGAAACAGTCGAATGGGCCCACGAAACATATCCCATTGTGTTCGGAATGGGGGTAAAACGCTAGGGACGATAGTCGTTGGGTTTAGATTGGTGGTCGTGTCAGAAAACCGCTAATAAAACTCCCCCGACCAATCATAATTTTTATAAAAAAAAAACCCTTTCTCTCTCCCCGAACGAACGGCGCTCCCCCTTCTTTCCTTCTCTCCTCCGCCGCCGCCGCTACAGGCACTTCCAGCCTTCGCCGCCGCCACCACTCGAAGCGCCGCTTCCTCCTCTTCCAATTTGACCCAACCACGACCCCGACCGACGCCCCCATCGCCGTAATCGGCCCTTCAAAGTTCCGATCTTCTTGACGCCGCCGACGACAGATCTGACCACCGTACCCCCTCAAACCACCATCGATCGACATCCCTCACCTCCCTCTACGACGCTGCAGCCACCGATCATCCCAGTTCTTCCCGGATTTCGCGAATTTCTCCGACCTAGTTTTGAACAGCGTATAAAGGTGGTTCCTTTATATTGTTTAAACACTTTAAAGTGTTCCAACCTTTGAAAAATCATATTTTTTCGTTCGTTAACGAAATTCGATGAAACAGGAAGCATCGTGACCGTGTGGACGTCTTCTACCTTCTAGAAGACGCCGCATATTTTTCTGAGCCTTCTGCTATTTTTGGTGGAGTGGAACCCAATGTGAGATTTCTAATTTATAAACGATATGGAAAACGACGATGTATAAATTATATAGTCGATGTATGAGTTATACAAGCGTTGTACACCTCTTGTATAAGCGTTGTATAAGTTGTACGTTCGATGTATAAGTTGTATATGCATTGTAAAATTTATATATGTGTTGAAATAGAAGTGAATTGCTATATATATATATATATATATGTGTGCCCCTCGTCCACAAACCATGGACGATATTTATTGGTTGTGTTTGGTGTGAAAATTGATTGATAGCGAAAGGTTGATTGGAATTGTTTGTGGTTGATATTGATTGATTGTGGTTGAAAATTACCCAATTGTGGTTGAGAAATATTTGGTTGAAACCACATAGGAATAGTTTGTGGAAATGAAATAAATATATACATGCCGCCTGCGTGCGAACTAGATGCATGATCCCCATTGTCAAAAACCGCGAGGTTTTAAGGTAGAGCGAGGAGCTGTACTAGGGACGGTCCCGGTTTTAACTACCCTGCCGTTATACTGCCGAAATTTTGAATAATATTCATGTGTTTGAATTATTTTCATTTGCTGAAACTATATTTATTCGTCGTATAGAAAACCTTCATGTGTTGAATCGATATTCATTCGTTGAATTGAAATTCATGTGTTGAATGGTATTCGTGTTTTAAATATAAAAATCACATTTTTATCTATATATATAAACTATAGAAAACCTTCATGTGTTGAATCGATATTCATTCGTTGAATTGTAATTCATGTGTTGAATGGTATTCGTGTTTTAAATATAAAAATCACATATTTATCTATATATATAAACTATAGAAAATCTTCATGTGTTGAATCGATATTAATTCGTTGAATTGAAATTCATGTGTTGAATGGTATTCTTATTTTAAATATAAAAATCACATTTTTATCATCTATATGAACTATATAAAATAATCTCGTTTTGAAATAAATAGTTTTATAATAAAAATCCTATTTTCATTACCTATATGAACTATATAAAATAAAATTGTTTTGAAATGAATTGTTTTACAATAAAAATCACATTTTTATTATATGCACGAATCGTTAAAAATAGTGAAGTATTGAAATAGAAGACAGTTAGATAAAAATATCATTTTATCAAATGTATGAAAAGAATGTAGCTTTGAAATCGAAGAATCGATATATATATATAAATAGAATTAAAATATATCGAATAACGACGCTGCAGTTCGTATTTTGAAACCGTGATTTCAAACGATTATACCGGGAGATCCGACCATCGGATTTTCCTGAAATCGCAACCTTGGGTTCGCTTTGGAAATATCTTTCCAACGGCACCAACTTTGTAAAAATCCAACGGTTGGATTTTCTGGAATGTTTAATTCAAATCTGAAGAAAAACAGCGCCAGAATAGATTATATATTTATATATATATATATATAATTATATTTAATCGAGTAGCGACGCTGCAGTTCGTATTTTGAAATCGAAACTTCAAACGATTATACCGGGAGATCCGACTGTCGGAATTTCCCGAAACTGGAACCGTTGGATTCGTTTTGAAAAGATCTTTCTAATGATGTAAATTTTGTGAAGATCCAACGGTTAGATTTTCAGATATGTGTAAATCAAATCTGAAGAAAAACAGCGCCACGGTCGCGTTATGGCCCGAAGCGTCGTTTTGAATAAATTGGCTATTTTAAAATAAATAAAAATGGCGATAAATCGTTATAAAATATTATAAACAATATGGATGTGATTTAGAAATTAACTGAAGGTTGGCTAAGTCGAATGGTTTCCTGGGGGTTGATCTGATGTTGGTTTCTGCCTTCGGGGTTAATATTTGGGAAATCGTTCTCTTACTGATTGACGGTTAATGACTAATGAATTGAAATGATGCATGTATATGTTAGTGTTGCACTTGTTTATTATATACGTGAGTTGCTCAGAAAGACCGGGTTTACCCCATTCTGAATAACTGAATCGACGATAAGAAATCGAAGATGAAGACGATGGTCGAAGACCGGAGATCTTCACCTCGTTTGGATGGTAACCGAGGTCCTGATTGGGAGGCGTCCCGGAATATGGATAATGAGTGGTGATCGTCCAGACGTACGTGGTGATCGATGGGTTTGCGAGGTATTTAGTGCCTCCGGTTTCGTTCAGACCCAGAACGGACTTGCAAATGGACAGTGTGTCTGACATTGGAATTTATTCTGTGTGATTGAAAACCATCAGCCCACGGTGTGAATTGCCTGTGTGGCATGCTAAGATGCAGTGATAAGGGCTTATGTTGAAAAGCAAAGTCTTGTGGTGATGATCAAAGCACCACCTGTGTGGCGTAGCTTTGTGTATAACGTGAAATCGCGAGCCTCACACCCCGGTATGAACCAGAAACGGGAGCAGGACCTCGGGGAGGGCATGCGTTTCCTTCTAGCTAGGAGTGGCGTCAGTGGTTTTACACGCCCAGACGAGTTTGACTTATGTGGTTGTTGCTGTTGCGAGGCACCTCGGTTAGATCGGACGATCCGGGTCCGATGGAGTCATTCGTTGGCTCACTTACGCCCCAAAGGGCCGGGAGATGTATTGTTCAGGCATAATAATCCACCTCGCTGGACCCGCCCTGACGATCCAAGGCATGCCTGCGCGCTTGCCTGAGACATGGGCTAAATTGTCTCGAATTCGGTAAGGACTATCTTTTGCCTTGGTTCATGACGGAAATCCAATTTCCAAATACGTGACTGTGCGATTTTGATTGTATACCGATATATGGCGACATAGTGGTATGGGGCATTAATGACGTCTATGATTGATAGTTATGATTTGAAATTGTTTTCAAAACATATAAACACTAATAATAATAACAAATGCCTTTGTTTTATTCGTATCAAGCATATTTTGGCCGTTATAAGGGAAAAACTCTATCCTACGGTTTGCGTTGCATTGTGTGATGGGAACTGAGTCTTATAATGGCTTCATTTTTATAAAAAGCATTGCGATGTTTAAAAGAATGATTTGTTTTAAAGCACTGGCAATCCAATGGAGTAAACCCGTTCCACGAAAGTGGCGTGGTCCTGTGATTAGCCATATTATAAATGTGTTGGGTAGATTTCTCATACCAGTCCCATGACTGACTCGTAGTTTGTTTCACTTTCAAACTCGGGTGCCCTTTTTCTACACGGGCAGCCTTGTATTCATGTTTAGCTTGCTCTTTCTGGATAGATGGAGCTGAAGATGGATTCTATCATTTATCTCTTTTTATGCTGTTCAGCTCCTATTGTACATTATGTTTGTTTTCCACTGTAGACATTTATGTATAGTTGAACTGTATTTGTACTAAGTATGATCCTGTATACTGTGTAACTCTGATGATTACTCTTATCCAGTATATTTTATTGTTCATTATCTGGTGTATTTATTTATTTCTGTTCTGCTATTATCTGTTTCTGTGTTATATTCCACGGATTACCCTTGCCGCCATCAGTACGGGGTTTGGGGTCGTCTCATTTGGTATCAGAGCTTTGGTTAAGCTTAGTTCTGGAATATAACATATGAACGAACTCATCAGAAATAGAACCAGTAGTGTTCTAGGACGAGTAACTCTATACAGATAGGATCAGTAATATCCTAGTATAAGTAAAGCAGAATGGAATACACCTCGATAGACACATTTACATTCAAGTATTTGTCTCTATATTTTGAAATATCTTTTCTGTTGACCTGACACTTTGTCTACTAATTGCAGACATACTAGAAAATGAGTGACAGGAACAGAAGAAATAATCGTATGGCTCGACCAACTAATGAGCCAGTTGTGCTCCCGCAGCCAGAATCCGATATAGAAGTTCTATTCAAGAGATTTCGAAATGTGGGTGGATCGCCATTCTTAGGCAAGGAGTCCATTATAGAAACACAAGCTTGGATTCGTTCTATAGAGAAAATCTTTGAGGGTTTAAAGCTGAGAGACGATCAGAAAAGACTACTGGCGTCTTGGGCACTCAAAGAAGAAGCTTTGTTTTGGTGGGATTCAGTTGTTAAAGATAATCTAGAAGGTGACATCACCTGGGATAAATTCAAAGTTATTTTCTTAGAAAGATTTACTCCTCTCGAAGCAACCGAGCGATTATGTGATGAATTTTCTTATTTGATACAAGGTGATATGACCATCCCAGAATATCACAAGAAATTCAATGAACTTTCTCACTTTGCTCCTCATCTGATTCAAGATCCAAAGAGGAAGAATCTGAGATTTATTTATGGCCTGCAAAGGAAATATCAGAATAGTGTGATGAGGAATGTGAAACTTCCTTTCTCAGAAATGATTTATATGGCTTATCAGTATGAAGATCTCAACAAGAAAGGTATGTTACCTTACGAAGAAGGGGTCAGTTCTAGTAACAAAGAGGAGTCAGAAACTGATCGTCCTGAGGCCAGTATGACGTCTGAGATCAGTAAAAAACCCAAAGTCAATCGAAAAAGGGCCAGTTCTGGAAAAGAACCAGCAACGACTGCCATATGCAACAACTGCCATAAGCCAGGGCATTTCTAGGGGAATTGCAAACCCTCGAAAAAGCGAAGGAGGAATGAATCTAAATCCAAGAACAAGTCTCCTATGACTCGAGAGTGCAATCTTTGTCATCAGTCCGGTCATATAAAGCGAGATTGCTGGCTGTTAAAAAGGGCCAAAGAGGCTCAGGTAAATGAAATAGCAGAAACTTCTGGGCCCGCAGATGTTCTGGAAAGGCCAGATGTTTTAGATGGCACGCTAACTGTCAAAGACATCCCAGTTAAAGTACTGTTTGACACTGGCGCGTCACGCAGCTTCATTGCTAAGAATGCAGCTAAGAAACCGGATTTAAATTTGAAGAAGCTCAAGGAACCAATGACTGTCCAGAATCCGGTTGGGGGTTCCATTGATCTCAGTTGGGTTTGTGGAGTGTCGGTTTCCTTTTCTCGTTATCGGTTTCCTACCATCGCGGTCGTCATGAATTTTAAAGAGTTTGATCTTATCTTGGGGTTAGACTGGTTGACCAAATATGAAGCTAAAGTTAAATGCGCCGACAGAGTCGTAAGGGCGAGGATTAAATCAGGTGATTATATAACCATTCCCTGTGAAGGTCAGAATGCTAATAGAAAAGACTTCTGGGCAGCTTTGAATGTTTCTCCAGCCCAAATAGAAAATATCCCTGAAATCACAGAGAATATTCCCGACCTAGTGAAAGATATTCCTGTCGTCAAGAACTACGCGGATGTGTTTGAAGAAGTTGTTCGCTTACCTCCGCAGAGAGAAATAGATTTGAAGATTTCTTTGATTCCCAATGCAAGGCCGGTAGTTCACGCTATTCGAAGAATGTCCTTGAAAGAGAAGGAGGAATTAGACAATCAAACACGACAACTAGTATGGAAGGGTCTGATCAGGCCTAGTTTCTCTGATTGGGGTGCAGCAGTGGTGTTTGTCCCAAAATCTGACGGTACTCTACGTCTATGTGTGGATTATCGTGATCTGAACAAACAGACAATAAAGAACAAATATCCATTGCCGCGGATCGATGATTTGTTGGATCGATTAAATGGAGCACAAGCATTCTCAAGGATGGACCTAGCTACAGGCTTCCATCAACTTCGAATTGCCGAAGAGTGCGTTCCAATGACAGCATTCAGAGGTACCGACCTATTCTACGAATGGTTAGTAATATCGTTCGGCTTATGTAACGCTCCAGCTTACTTCGTCGATCTGATGAATAGAGTGTTCAGAGGGGTTTTGAATAAATTTGTTCTGGTTTTCATTGACGATATTCTAATCTTCTATTAATCAAAGGCCGAACACGAAAAACATTTGGAACAGGTTCTGGAAATCCTCAGAAGGAATGTGTTGAAAGCAAAGTTTTCCAAATGTATATTCTAGCAAGAAGAAGTCAAATTTCTGGGCCACGTTGTATCGAAAGAAGAAATTGTTGTGGATCCAAGTAAAATCACAGCTATTCAGAATTGGAAACAGCCCAGTACCCCCACTGAAGTCCGCAGTTTTCTCGGATTGGCTAGCTATTACCAGAAGTCCGTTAAAAACTTTCGAAGATATCTGGTCATTTAACGAAGCTTACAAAGAAGCACTCTTAATTCAAATGGACTCCAGAGAGTGAAGAGGCTTTTGAAGAGCTAAAGTTAAGATTAACGACAGCTCCAGTGTTAACCATCATCGATGGCAATCAAGATTTGAAAGTCTGGACTGATGCTTCTAGAGAAGGCCTTGGCACAGTGTTAATGCAAAGGGGTCAAGTGATTGCTTATGCTAGCCGTCAGCTGAAGCCGCACGAGAAAAACTACGTCACTCATGATCTTGAGTTATTGGCGATAGTATTCGCTTTGAAAATCTGGAGGCACTATCTTCTGGGTGAGAGATTTGAACTGTTTACAGATCATCAGTCGCTGAAGTATATGTTCACCCAGGAGGACTTGAATCTGAGGCAGCAACGTTGGATGGAGTTTTTTGCAGCATATGATTTTGAAATTATATACACTCCAGGGAAAGCCAATGTCGTGGCCGATGCGCTGAGCCGAAAGAATGAAATGATCGCCAGTTTTATTATTACGACTTCCTTGATTGACAAAATATCTATTCTTCAGAAAGAGGATAACTTTATTAAGGATATGATCAAAAGGATTCAGAAAGGCGAACCATCGTGTTTTCAAATAGATAATGACGAGACCCTGAGATTGAAAGGAAGGATTTGTGTTCCCGACATCCCAGGGTTAAAAAGGGAAGTGTTAGACGAGTGTCACAAGTCCAAGCTGAGTATCCATCCTGGTGTGGCCAAAATGTATAACGATCTCAAACGAACATTCTAGTGGAAGGCTATGAAAAGAGACGTTTCAATATATGTTAGCCGATGCCCTACTTGCCAGCTAGTCAAGAGCGACCAACAGAAGCTGGCTGGATTGTTACAACCGCTAGACGTTCCTGGTTGGAAGTGGGAACATATTTCTATGGATTTCATTGATGGTCTGCCCAGAACCAGAAAAGGAAATGACAATATTTGGGTGATCGTAGATCGCATCACGAAGACCGCCCATTTCATACCTGTCAGATCAAACAGAACTGCTCAGAGTCTGGCACAGATATACTTCAAGGAAATTGTTAGACTTCATGGAGTGCCGCTCAGTATAGTCAGTGATAGAGATACAATATTTACTAGTAAATTCTGGGAGGCATTTCAAGTAGAATTTGGAACAAAGCTGAATCTAAGCACCGCCTATCATCCTCAGATAGATGGTCAGACTGAGAGGGTGAATCGTATTTTAGAAGATCTATTGCGGGCTTGTGTTATTGATTTCGGTGGATCATGGGAAGACTATCTGCATTTGGCTGAATTCCCATATAACAACACCTACCAGGCGAGTCTGACAATGTCTCCATTCGAAGCGTTGTATGGTAGACCGTGTCGATCTCCTGCTTGTTGGGTCGAACCCGGAAATAGACTTGTGTTAGGGCCTGATATGATCCGAGAAGCTGCCGACAAAGTCGATTTTATTAAGAAGCGATTACTGGCCGCTCAAAGCCGACAAAATAGTTACGCCGATAGGAGAAGAAGAGATATATCATTTGCTGTTGGTGACTATGTATATTTGAAAGTATCGCCGACGAGAGGAGTTATCCGGTTCGGTAAAACTGGAAAGTTGGCACCCAAATACATTGGTCCGTTTCCTATTCTGGAACGGATCGGAACTCTCGCTTATAGGGTTAAATTGCATGATTGGTTGCCTGGAGTTCATGATGTATTTCACATATCTCAACTTCGAAAACACGTTCATGATCCAGACTTGATCGTGGAAGAAGCAGCGCAACAGGATATTGAAATTACTCCAGAATTAGTTGGGAGAAGAGAGCCGCTAAAGATCATCGGCAAAGAAACCAAAGAACTGAGGAACAAGAAGGTTCACTTAGTCAAAGTGCAATGGAGCGGAGATCCACGAGATTGTACTTGGGAAACTGAGGAGAGCATTCAGAAAGCTTATCCTAGATGCCGAGTGGATATCTCTGATTGACTCCGGTGCAAGGTATATTTACCATACTTTGCATTACCATTTAATTCTCTACTCTGTTGTTATTTTCTTCCCATGGATGTGCACTTTTAATTCTATAGTCTGAATGATTTTAAAAGAGTATAGAAATTGATCAGTATATTTTTGAAAAGTTAAAAACAAATTAATGGTTGCTTGTGTTGTGTGATAGTAAATTTGATTAATTGAATTATTGAAACAATAGTTAATTTAATTAATAAGAGGATGAATGATAGAATTTATTCATTTAAATCACACATTGAACTGATTTAAAAATACATAGGAATATATATACTTGTGCATTATATATGTTTGAACAGGTAAATGGATTAGCTGTTGAGTAAAGATTTTATTTGCGTGCCCGACAAATAGGTAAACCTTAATGAGTTGGATGCGAAATATTATTATATCAACTCCTGTGAATGCCATTGGATGCGGAGTGCTGGTTATTCTGTGTGTAAAAATAAATGTCGCCATAGGATAATAACAATTAATTTTGAACTGCATTGCATGGCATACTTCTGGAAGATAGGCATACTTCATCATATACCACATAAGCATTTGGAGCTTGTGTGACGAGGTGGAAGATTTACCATACGAGCGAGAGGCTTGTATGGCGATGACTATATTTTACAGGTTGAACTGATGACTGATATGGACTATTTAAATTGTAATGATTAAATCGCCAGATTAATAAAAACCCCACACGGGTCTGGAGTTGACAATAATCACGTCTCTCTAGTTATTAGATACGGCACATGGACTATTTATTTCCCACACGGGACGGGGTGACGAGAATTTATTCTCTGGAGTTATTATCAATACACGCTCCCCTGTAAACAGCAGAATATATCACTATAAATATGTGTATGCTTATTAGGATTTATTGGGTACCTAATACGGCCCAACAAATTTCCAAACCTCTCCCCGCACAAAGGAGGTTATGGCGAAATTTTTCGAAAATTCCGGGTGTTAGCCAAATTTTTGAAGAATTTGAAAATTCTCAGAGACTGAATAGTTGGAGAATGGAAGCCAGATCGAACGTAGAGTTGATTAATCAAACCACTTTCGACTTTGTTCCTTTTCGGGGACGAAAAGTTTTAAGTGGGGGAGATTGTAACGACCCAGAAAATCTGAACCAATTTAAAATTTTTAAATTGGCTAAAATAATGGATTTTAAATATTTAAAATAAATATTTTAGACAATAGCAATGAAAACTGAGTTTGAATCGACGTTTGAAAACGAATATAATTAATTATAATTATAAACAAGGCCTAAAGTGGTGCTGCAGTTTCAAAAATTGAATTCAAACTTTGTCGGATTGTCCCGGGTGCAAAAAAAAACGGATTTGAGTGAAACCAAAAATATTTAAATCTGTTAGTGAATACCTTTCTAACGAATTTGAAAAATCGAATTTTCATAGCGGAAAGCAAAAGTTATGGCCAAATGAATTTTCAGAAAAGTCGCTATGGAATTTATATAGCCCGTGAAATTGGCCATTTTGCATACGACCTCGGAATTCGACGAAACCACTTTTGTTGGATCCGGGATGTGAAATTATTGCTCGGTTTCAAATTTCATAATTTTTGAAGCTAATATGTGAGCGTGGCAAAGGAAAACGTGTTTGGATCAATTACAGTTAAATTGGATCGACCAGAAATGGGCCTTTTTGCAAACGGTCTCAGAATTCGACGAAACTAGTTTTGTTGGGACCGTATCGTCAAAACATAGCTAGATTTATTTTTCTGGAATTTTTCGAATCAGTTTGTGGCCCTAGCAAATTGAAATGTACGTTCAAATTGAATATTGAATGTTATATATTTTAATTTGAAGGAAAACTGACTGAAACAGTCGAATGGGCCTACGAAACATATCCCATTGTGTTCGGAATGGGGGTAAAACACTAGGGACGACAGTCGTTGGGTTTAGATTGGTGGTCGTGTCAGAAAACCCCTTATAAAACTCCCCCGACCAATCATAATTTTTATAAAAAAAAAACCTTTCTCTCTCCTCAAACGAACGGCGCTCCCCCTTCTTTCCTTCTTTTCTCCGCCGCCGCCGCTACAGGCACTTCCAGCCTTCGCCGCTGCCACCACTCGAAGCGCCGCTCCCTCCACTTCCAATCCGACCCCACCATGACCCCGACCGATGCCCCCATCGCCGGAATCGGCCCTCCAAAGTTCCGATCTTCCTGACGCCGCCGACGATAGATCCGACCACCGTACCCCCTCAAACCACCATCGACCGACAACCCTCACCTCCCTCTACGACGCTGCAACCACCGATCATCCCAGTTCTTCCCGGATTTCGCGAATTTCTCCGACCTAGTTTTGAACAGCGTATAAAGGTGGTTCATTTATATTGTTTAAACACTTTAAAGTGTTCCAACCTTTGAAAAATCATATCTTTTTCATTCGTTAACGAAATTCGATGAAACAGGAAGCATCGTGACCGTGTGGACGTCTTCTACCTTCTAGAAGAGACCGCATATTTTTCTGAGCCTTCTGCTATTTTTGGTGGAGTGGAACCCAATGTGAGATTTCTAATTTATAAACGATATGGAAAACGACGATGTATAAATTATATAGTCGATGTATGAGTTATATAAGCGGTGTACACCTCTTTTATAAGCGTTGTATAAGTTGTACGTTCGATGTATAAGTTGTATATGCGTTGTAAAATTTATATATGTGTTGAAATAGAAGTGAATTGCTATATATAAATATGTATATATATATATGCGCCCCTCGTCCACAAACCATGGACGATATTTATTGGTTGTGATTGGTGTGAAAATTGATTGATAGCGAATGGTTGATTGGAATTGTTTTTGGTTGATATTGATTGATTGTGGTTGAAAAATAACCATTTGTGGTTGAGAAATATTTGGTTGAAACCACATAGGATTAGTTTGTTGAAATGAAATAAATATATACATGCCGCCTGCGTGCGAACTAGATGCATGATCCCCATTGTCAAAAACCGCGAGGTTTTAAGGTAGAGCGAGGAGTCGTACTAGGGACGGTCCCGGTTTTAACTACCCTGCCGTTATGCTGCCGAAATTTTGAATAATATTCATGTGTTTGAATTATTTTCATTTGCTAAAACTATATTTATTCGTTGTATAGAAAACCTTCATGTGTTGAATCGATATTCATTCGTTGAATTGAAATTCATGTGTTGAATGGTATTCGTGTTTTAAATATAAAAATCACATTTTTATCTATAAATATAAACTATAGAAAACCTTCATGTGTTGAATCGATATTCATTCGTTGAATTGAAATTCATGTGTTGAATGGTATTCGTGTTTTAAATATAAAAATCACATTTTTATCTATATATATAAACTATAGAAATCTTCATGTGTTGAATCGATATTAATTCGTTGAATTGAAATTCATGTGTTGAATGGTATTCGTGTTTTAAATATAAAAATCACATTTTTATCATCTATATGAACTATATAAAATAATTTCGTTTTGAAATAAATTGTTTTATATTAAAAATCCTATTTTCATTACCTATATGAACTATATAAAATAAAAGTGTTTTGAAATTAATTGTTTTACAATAAAAATCACATTTTTATTATATGCACGAATCGTTAAAAATAGTGAAGTATTGAAATAGAAGACAGTTAGATAAAAATATCATTTTTATCAAATGTATGAAAAGAATGTAGCTTTGAAATCGAAGAATCGATATATATATATAAATAGAATTAAATTATATCGAATAACGACGCTGCAGTTCGTATTTTGAAACCGTGATTTCAAACGATTTTACCGGGAGATCCAGCCATCGGATTTTCCGGAAATTGCAACCGTTGGGTTCGCTTTGGAAATATCTTTCCAACGGCACCAACTTTGTAAAAATCCAATGGTTGGATTGTCTGGAATGTTTAATTCAAATCTGAAGAAAAACAGCGCCAGAATAGATTATATTTATATATATATAATTATATTTAATCGAATAGTGACGCTGCAGTTCGTATTTTGAAATCGAAACTTCAAACGATTATACCGGGAGATCCGACCGTCGGAATTTCCCGAAACTGGAACCGTTGGATTCGTTTTGAAAAGATATTTCTAATGATGTAAATTTTGTGAAGATCCAATGGTTAGATTTTCAAATATGTGTAAATCAAATCTGAAGAAAAACAGCGCCACGGTCGCGTTATGGCCCGAAGCGTCGTTTTGAATAAATTGGCTATTTTAAAATAAATAAAAATGGCGATAAATCGTTATAAAATATTATAAACGATATGGATGTGATTTAGAAATTAACTGAAGGTTGGCTAAGTCGAATGGTTTCCTGGGGGTTGATCTGATGTTGATTTCGGCCTTCGGGGTTAATATTTGGGAAATCGTTCTCTTACTGATTGACGGTTAGTGACTAATGAATTGAAATGATGTGTGTATATGTTAGTGTTGCACTTGTTTATTATATACGCGAGTTGCTCAGAAAGACTGGGTTTACCCCATTCTGAATAACTGAACCGACGATAAGAAATCGAACATGAAGACGATGGTCGAAGACCGGAGATCTTCACCTCGTTTGGATGGTAACCGAGGTCCTGATTGGGAGGCATCCCGAAATATGGATAACGAGTGGTGATTGTCCAGACGTACGTGGTGATCGATGGGTTTGCGAGGTATTTAGTGCCTCCGTTTTCGTTCAGACCCAGAATGGACTTGCAAATGGACAGTGTGTCTGACATTGGAATTTATTCTATGTGATTGATAACCATCAGCTGCACGGTGTGAATTGCTTGTGTGGCATGCTAAGATGCAGTGATCAGGGCTTCTGTTGAAAAGCAAAGTCTTGTGGTGATGATCAAAGCACCGCCTGTGTGGCGCAGCTTTGTGTATAACGTGAAATCGCAAGCCTCACACCCCGGTATGAACCAGAAACGGGAGCAGGACCTCAGGGAGGGCATGCGTTTCCTTCTAGCTAGGAGTGGCGTCAGTGGTTTTACACGCCCTGACGAGTTTGACTTATGTGGTTGTTGCTGTTGCGAGGCGCCTCGGTTAGATCGGACGATCCGGGTCCGATGGAGTCATTCGTTGGCTCACTTACGCCCCAAAGGGCGGGGAGACGTATTGTTCAGGCATAATAATCCACCTCGGTGGACCGGCCCTGACGATCCAAGGCTTGCCTGCGCGCTTGCCTGAGACATGGGCTAGATTGTCTCGAATTCGGTAAGGACTATCTTTTGCCTTGGTTCATGACGGAAATCCAATTTCCAAATACGTGACTGTGCGATTTTGATTGTATACCTATATATGGCGACATAGGGGTATGGGGCATTAATGCCGTCTATGATTGATAGTTATGATTTGAAATTGTTTTCAAAACATATAAACACTAGTAATAATAACAAATGCCTTTGTTTTATTCGTATCAAGCATATTTTGGCCTTTATAAGGGAAAAACTCTATCCTCCGGTTTGCGTTGCATTGTGTGATGGGAACCGAGTCTTATAATGGCTTCATTTTTATAAAAAGCATTGCTATGTTTAAAAGAATGATTTGTTTTAAAGCACTGGCAATCCAATGGAGTAAACCCGTTCCACGAAAGTGGCGTGGTCCTGTGATTAGCCATATTATAAATGTGTTGGGTAGATTTCTCATACCAGTCCCATGACTGACTCGTAGTTTGTTTCACTTTCAAACTCGGGTGCCCCTTTTTCTACACGGGCAGCCTTGTATTCAGGTTTAGCTGGTTCTTTCTGGATAGCTGGAGCTGAAGATGGATTCTATCATTTATCTCTTTTTATGTTGTTCAGCTCCTATTGTACATTATGTTTGTTTTCCGCTGTAGACATTTATGTATAGTTGAACTGTATTTGTACTAAGTATGATCCTGTATACTGTGTAACTCTAATGATTACTCTTATCCAGTATATTCCATTGTTCATTATCTGGTGTATTTATTTATTTCTGTTCTGCTATTATCTATTTCTGTGTTATATTCGACGGATTACTCTTGCCGCCGTCAGTACGGGGTTTGGGGTCGTCTCAATTACTCTTTTATATTCCAAAACAATGCAATTCTTATTTTCTAATCAGTGCTAATTTTATTTTCGAAACAACGTTCTTTTTATTTTTAAAACTATGTTCTTTTTATTTTCAAAAACAATGTTCCTTTTATATTAACAAAACAATGTTTATCCTATTTTTACAAAACAATGTTTATTTTATTTTTACAAAACAATGCTATTTTTTTTCTTTTTAAAACAATGTTATTTCCCTTGTATAAAACAATATTTATTTTCTTTTTATAAAAACAATTCTATTTTCTTTTTATAAAACAATGTGATTTTCTTTTTCTAAAATAATGTTATTTCTTTTTTCTAAAACAATATGATTTTTTTTCTAAAACAATGCTTTTATAAGAACCATATTTGGATTTACAATGTTTTTATAAGAATCATGTTTAAAAACTAATTTTTTTATATAAAAAAAATCTAATTTAAAAACTAATGTATTTATATAAAAAAACTGAGTTTTAAAACAGTATATAAGGTAAATAAAGTAAAAAAACAAACAAAGCCTTTCCTTCATTGTTCTGAAATGTCGAAGCCTGTAACCCGCATCCCACCCGTCTGACCAAATCTCGCTGCCTCATCTGGCAATCGGACCACCATCGGAGCTGCCAGGCGGACGCGCCTCGACCCTCTCCATCAACTCTAGCGGAGGCGTCACTATCGGAGGCTCCAGGCGCCCGTAATTCATGCCCAAATCGGCAGTCTTTGACTGAGGAATTCAATCGCAACACCGTACGAGAGACGATCATCCTCTTATGGAATTGTAGAGCTTGAAGAGATGAAGAATTTGGTAGTTGGAGCTTCGATTTTCATGAAGGGGAGAGGGAGATCGAATGGAATGAAGTTTGGTGCTTTGGGGCCATCGATACAAAACATGGTGGAGGCTTCTGTTAATTTAGGGTTTAGCACAAATTTCGAGGGATATTTATAATGAATTTTATTATATATGTTTATTATTTAATTTACTTAATTACCATAATTCCTGTTTGTTGATACGAACTCCAATACGAACCCAACGACTGTCGCCCCTAGCTAAATACCCCCATTCCGGACATAATGGGATATGTTTCGTAACCCCATTCGACTGTTACGATCAGTTTTCATCAAAATTAAAATATAAATTAATATATATTAAATTTGAACGTAATTTTTAAATTACCGGGATCACATACTGACTTTAAAAATTATAGAAAAATTATTTCTAATTATGTTTTGACGATACGGTCCTAACAAAACTAATTTCGTCGAATTCCGAGACCGTTTGAAAAATAGTCATTTTCAAGTCGATTATATTTGACTGAAACTAACAAAACTCGTTTTCTTTTGCCACACTCACATATTAATTCGAAAAATTATGAAAATTGAAACCTAGCAATACTTTGACATTCCGGTTCCAACAAAAGTGGTTTTGTTGAAAACAGAGGTCGTTTGCAAAATGGCTATTTTTAAGGCCAATATATTATATTGCAATATATATAAATTCTACAGCGACTTTTCTGAATTTTAAACTGGACATAACTTACAAATTATAAAACGAAATCTCAGTTTCATACATCCGTTAGAGAGATATAATTAAACAGATTTATATATTTCTTGTTTTGTCCAATTCTGATTTATATTGAATTCTGTATATTAAATTGAAATTAGAAATCGAATTTTCGAACTACTGCGCCATTTCAAACTCCTTTTATAATTAAAATAAATTTATTCGTTCTAACTTCGATTTAAAATAAATTATTTTAAATATTCAAAATTCATTAAAATTTCAAAAATAAAAATTTTAAATTGGCCCCAAAATTCCGGGTTGTTACAATCTCCCCCACTTAAAATCTTTTTGTCCCCAAAAAGGAACGAAGCTAAAAGTTGTTTAATTAACCAACTAAATTTTCATTCTTTATTTATTGGTTTCAATAATTTTATTAGTTAAATTAATAATCAAACATCACAACTAGCAATCAATTAGGTGATTAACTTTTCAAATATATGTAACTTTTATATATATAATCAAAATCATATTTTAGTGCAAATCACAGCAATATATTCTAACTAGTTTTGGTTCTCACACCTGTCCATGGAAATATATAGATATACCACTTTCGAAACTCGAACATAAATTCTGATGATGTTTCGAACAACCATCAGAACATCTTCGGGCGACTAAAGTGTGATTCTATACCTATCTAGTATATTTGAGGCTTCGTATACACGCTAGCTAGGCGTATATGCAAACCTCTATATACTCGATTGTCCAAATCGATTAAAATATAATATTCAAATACTAATAATAAGGTTTAAATTTTCAAAACAAAATTTGTTTTTATTCTAAAAAAAAAACTCTTCGGACTCATTCTAGGATACTACTGATCCCATCTCTAACGAGTGATTCCTATTGGATATTACTAATCCAATCTCTGATGAATTCTTTCGTTTGGTTCTAATGTGTCTTGTTCTCGAGCTCTGTAAACCAAAGCTCTGATACCAAATGAAATCAAAAGGCTAATTTCTTAGCGTTAATCAACTTATGCTCATTTACATATTTATAAATGTAATAAGAGGATAATTTTTAGCGTCAATCAAATTATGTTCATTCACATAACCTAAAAAAGATAATTTTTATTTAAAACATATCTTGACAAATTTCATGTTCTTACATTCAAATAAAAGGATAACTTTTATTTTGAAAACATATCTCATGTTTTAAATAAATAAAAGAGTGATTTTTACATAACGATAAAAAATGATATTTTTATTTCAAATCAAATCATGGCAATGTTTATGTTTCTACATAACAATAAAAAGATTAAAATTTTATTGTAAACAAAATATGATAATTTTCATTAAAACCATATATTGATTTTTTAACTGAATATTTAAAAAAAAACCTTCTTATAATCCTACAATGGAATGAGACCAATCAGTTACCATATAATTTAAGTTATATGGATTTCATACATCGCATGAATACCATATTAATGATAAGTATCATTAAACATCTAAACATCCAAAGTGCATACTAAACCTATATAAGCATTAAACAGAGATAATGCTTATATCTAACACAAGGGAGATGTGTGAATATCATCCCAAGGCCCGTGTGGGGTTTCAACCAACCAACAACCGAATAATGTATAATTATTTGTGCACTTGGGCGATGTGTGAAAATTATCATCCCAATCGCATAAACAAGTCAGGTAACATGTAAATGGCAGTGTAATATTATTTTAATTACCATAAATAAAATAACATTAATTAACATGTTACCTATTTTCAAATTTAAACAGCATATAACATCCAAAACATCAATACATACATGCAACAAGTATAATCCACAAACACAGATTTCAGCACAAATAATTATACATTCAATTATAGAAATAAATTTCTTTTCAAAAGATTGAGTGAGAAGGAGTTCTCACCTTGGGTTCCACTCCGTCAGTGTGTATTTCTGATTTTCTGGAACGGTTTGGATTCCTCTTTGTTTCCAGACAGTTCCATCGTAATCTGTTACACTCGGTATTAATCCTTGTTATATAAATACCATATTTTTATTTTAAGCTATTTCTTTATAAACTTTTCATTTTGATAACCATGTTATTATATTGAAGATTTACATTTAAAGGATGTAAAAAAAACATTACTCTTTTATATTCCAAAACAATGCAATTCTTATTTTCTAATCAGCGCTAATTTTATTTTCAAAACAACGTTCTTTTTATTTTTAAAACAACGTTATTTTTATTTTCAAAAACAATGTTCCTTTTATATTAACAAAACAATGTTTATCCTATTTTTACAAAACAATGTTTGTTTTATTTTTACAAAACAATGCTATTTTTTTCCTGTTGAAAACAATGTTATTTCCCTTGTATAAAACAATATTTATTTTCTTTTTATAAAAACAATTCTATTTTCTTTTTATAAAACAATGTGATTTTCTTTTTCTAAAACAATGTTATTTCTTTTTCTAAAACAATGCTTTTATAAGAACCATATTTGGATTTACAATGTTTTTATAAGAATCATGTTTAAAAACTAATTATTTTATATAAAAAAAACTAATTTAAAAACTAATGTATTTATATAAAAAACTGAGTTTTAAAACAGTATATAAGGTAAATAAAGTAAAAACAAACAAACAAAGCCTTTCCTTCATTGTTCTAAACTGTGGAAGCCTGTAACCCGCATCCCACCCGTCTGACCATATCTCGCTGCCTCATCTGGCGATCGGACCGCCATCAGAGCTGCCAGGCGGATGCGCCTCGACCCACTCCATCAACTCCAGCGGCGGCGTCACTATCGGAGGCTCCAGGCGCCCGTAATTCATTCCCAAATCGGCAGTCTTTGACTGAGGAATTCAATCGCAACACCATACGAGAGACGATCATCTTCTTATGGAATTGTAGAGCTTGAAGAGATGAAGAATTTGGTAGTTGGAGCTTCGATTTTCATGAAGGGGAGAGGGAGATCGAATGGAATGAAGTTTGGTGCTTTGGGGCCATCGATACAAAACATGGTGGCGGCTTCTGTTGATTTAGGGTTTAGCACAAATTTCGAGGGATATTAATAATGAATTTTATTATATATGTTTATTATTTAATTTACTTAATTCCCATAATTCATGTTTGTTGATACGAACTCCAATCCGAACCCAACGACTGTCGCCCCTAGCTAAATACCCCCATTCCGAACATAATGGGATATGTTTCGTAACCCCATTCGACTGTTGCGATCAGTTTTCATCAAAATTAAAATATAAATTAATATATATTAAATTTGAACGTACATTTTAAATTACCGGGATCACATACTGACTTTAAAAATTACAGAAAAATTATTTCTAATTATGTTTTGACGATACGTTCCTAACAAAACTAATTTCATCGAATTCCGAGACCGTTTGAAAAATAGCCATTTTCAAGTCGATTACATTTGACTGAAACAGACAAAACTCGTTTTCTTTTGCCACGCTCACATATTAATTCGAAAAATTATGAAAATTGAAACCTAGCAATACTTTGACATTCCGATTCCAACAAAAGTGGTTTTTTTGAAAATAGAGGTCGTTTGCAAAATGGTTATTTTTAAGGCCAATATATTATATTACAATATATATAAATTCTACGACTTTTCTGAATTTTAAACTAGACATAACTTACAAATTATAAAACGAAATCTCAGTTTCTTACATCCGTTAGAAAGATATAATTAAACAGATTTAAATATTTCTTGTTTCATCCAATTCTGATTTATATTGAATTCCGTATATTAAATTGAAATTAGAAATCGAATTTTCGAACTACCATGCCATTTCAAACTCCTTTATAATTAAAATAAATTTATTCATTCTAACTTCGATTTAAAATATATTTTTAGTGGTTATTATTTAAAATAAATTATTTTAAATATTCAAAATTCATTAAAATTTAAAAAATAAAAATTTTAAATTGGCCCCAAAATTCCGGGTTGTTACATAATTGATTGCTGGTTGCGATGTCCGATTATTAATTTAACTAATGAAATTATTGAAACAATAAATAAAATTTTAATTAAGTTGGTTAATTAAACAACTTTTAGCTATGTACCTTTTCGAGGACGAAAAGATTTTAAGTGGGGGCGATTGTAACGACCTGGAATTTTGGGGCCAATTTAAAAATTTTATTTTAGAAATTTTAATGGATTTTTAATATTTAGAATAATTTATTTTAAATAAGAACGACTAAGAATTTATTTTAAAATGAAGGAATTTAATTTAATTATAAAAGGAGTTTAAAACAGCGCTGTAGTTTGAAAAATTGAATTTGAACTTTGACTGAATGTACAACATCCAAAATAAATCGGATTTCAGTAAAACCAAAAATATTTAAATATGTTTAACAATTTCTTTCTAACGAATCTGAAAAACTAAAATTTCACTTTAAAATTTGAAAGTTATGTCCAGTTTAAAATTTAGAAAAGTCGCTGCAGAATTTATATATATTTTAATTAAATATATTGGCCTTGAAAATAGCCATTTTGCAAACGACCTCGGTTTTCGACGAAACCACTTTTGTTAGAACCGGAATGTCAAATTATTGCTAAGTTTAATTTTCTATAATTTTTCATGTTAATATGTGAGCGTGGCAAAGGAAAATGTGTTTTGTCAGTTTCAATCAAATTTAATCGACTTGAAAATGATCATTTTTCAAACGGTCTCAGAATTCGATGAAATTAGTCTCGTTAGAACCGTATCGCCAAAACATAACTAGAAATAATTTTTCTGTAATTTTCAGAGTCTGTATGTGGCTCTGGTAATTTAAAGTGTACGTTTGAATTTAAAAATTAAATGTTTTATATTTCAATTTAAAGAAAACCATATTGTAACAGCTGGACTGGGTTACGAAACATGTTCCACTGCGTCCGGGATGGGGGTTATTAGCTAGGGATGACACTCGTTGTGTTTGATTTGGAGTTTGTATCAGCATACAAATATTTTTAGAAAATAAAGGAATTAAATAAAATGGAAATATGCTGTATAAATACGGCCACATACCAAACCCTAATCCCATATACATCAGCCGCCGCCTACCTTAAACGAATGGCCAGAATCATCCCGAATTCAATCCACAAATTCTCCCAACATACTTCGAATCAAAATCAATCCCATATACCAAATCAAAGAGAATTTCGAGTGCTTTCGTTTCATACGATAATGATCAGATTTTATGAGGGATGGCGCTCAGATTTTGGGTGTGAACGGCCACCGTTCGGGGCGGATTTGATGAGCGTGGGGCCCACCGAGTTGGGCGGCGTTCTGGTCGCAGGCGGGGCGGACGAAGGCGAACGGAGGTGTGGTGTCTGATCGGCGGGAAGCAGTCTCTGGTGGCGTGCGTTCTGGTGGCTTGAATCGGGTGATGGGTTCCAGGCAATTCCTGTAAGTGACAATGAAGAAGGAAAACAGCAGCGCTTACAAACGTTATAAAAGTTTAATTAAAATTAGTTAATCCTTTAGTTAAAATCCTCGATGCTTAAATTACCATAACTCTCTCATATAGAAACGAAATGACAAACCGTCAGTTGCGTTGGAATCACAATAGAGAATACTACGTTATGGAAAAGACTAGAACTGAAACGGAGCACATCTGAATTCCAGGAAATTTCAAAACTAAACCGTTCTGAAATAAAACCAAGGTGAGAAATCTATTTTATTCCCTTCCTTTATAATTGAAATAAATTCTGAAATTATTGTTATAAATTTGCAGTTAATTCATACTGTTATTATTCTATGTTAATTGTAAATACACATCTATTCGTTTGATTTTGATTGTGGCAATAGAATTGTAAAAAGTTACATTTCTATTGATTAGAATTAGATTGAACAAATTTATTATTTTGTTCTTAAAATTAACTTTTCTGTTAATTTGAATTAGACTAAAAAAAATTATCATTTTGTTTGTTGTACTATCGAAATTGAAACATTCCTGTAAATTTGAAATTGGTTTAAACAAAAATACACCATTTTTGTTTATATAAAAAGAATCAAATGTGTATCAAATCAAAAGTTGTAAATATGTTGAATTAGAATTTTCAACATATATGAAACACAGAATTTGGTTAACCTGTTAAATCAGCAATTTTTAACATTAAAATGAAATCAAACTTTTTATTCATTTGTGTTGAGTCAAATTTTGCAGTAAAACATGAATATACATTTTTATGTTAGTTGTTGAAATAGTTTTTCAACAAAAATAGAATAAACATTTTAACGTTGTTTTGTTGAACTAGATTTTCAACAACATTAAATATTCACATTTTGTTCACATATAAAGGATTAGACAACAAAAATTGACATTTTTATTAGAGAATAGAATTGAAACAAAAATTCACATTTATATTAGAGAATAGAATTGAAACAAAAATTCACATTTTTGTTAGAAAATAGAATTGAAACAAAAGTTACATTTTTTGTTTGAATGTAATGAAAGAACAAAATTTATATTTCTTGTTAAAATGTAAATAAAGAACAAAAGTTACATTTTTTGTTTAAATGTAGTAAAATGACAAAGGTTACATTTTTTTGTTAATAAGAACAAGAGTTACATTTTATTTTAAAGCAAGATTAACACTTTTGTTAATGAGATTATAAAGAGCAAGATTAACACTTTTGTTAATTAGATTATGAAGAGCAAGATTAACATTTTTGTTAAGAACAAAATAACATTTTTGTTATGAAATGTTACACTAGACATAAAATAACATTTTATGTTAAAATGTTGATTGGATTAAAATTTGTTACTTTTGTGTTAAATTAGGAAATGTAAATTTTTATACATTAAAAAGTTATAAAATGAAAATGTATATTTTCATACATTAAAAAGTAATGAATATGAAATGTATATTTTTATGCATTAAAAAGAGAATGAATTAGAAACGAATATTTTTTTATATACACAAAAAAAAGAGTTAGACAAATTTACCAGTTTTGGCAAATCACAAAGAATGAATGTGGAACACTCATTTTTGGTAAATAAAAAGAATAAATAAAAATATTCATTTTTGTCAGATGTAAAAGAATGAAATAGAAACATTCATTTTTGTCGAATGTAATAGAATGAGAATAGAAACATTCATTTTATCATTTAAAATGAATGAGATCAAAATGTAGTCATCTTGTCGTTTAAAAAGGAATAAGATAAAGATATTCATTTTGGTTATTTTAAAATGAATAAGACCAAAATATACATTTTTGGTCGCTAGAAATGATTAAACCAAAAATAAACATTTTTGGTCATCAAAAGAATAAAACAAAAATGTACGTTTTATTCATATTTAAAGGATGTAAGAAGAATATACATTTTGTGTTAAAACCTGTTAGTGAAGAAAAACTACATTTTGTGTTAAAACCTATTAGTAAAGAAAAACTACATTTTGTGTTAAAACCTGTTAGAGAAATAGAAATAATCACTTTTGGTTATTAAAAAGAGTTTAACCAAAAATAATCATTTTTGGCCATTAAAAAGGATTACACCAAAATATTTGCTTTTGGTCATTTAAAAAGGATTAGTTATAAATATACATTTTTGTATACTTAAAGGGATTAGTTAAAAATATATACATTTTTGTTTATTTAAAAGGATTAAATGAAAATGTCATTCTAATGTAAATGTTTACATTAGGATTTTATTCAAAATGAACATATACCATTCTAGTGTTATTCAAAATGTTGTCTTAGGAAAGAAATAACATTTTTGATGTAAATGTTTCAGTAAAGGAATTAAAAGATTACATTTTTATGTCATGTTGTTTTCATTATAAGAATTAAATTAAAAGACTAGGTTTTTATTGTCATTTGTTCACAATAAGAAGAATAGAAATATATGTCGGTGATGTTGAAATGTGTGATATGTTAAATATAATGTTGAGTATATTCAAGTTTGAATATTACACTCCCATTTACATGTTACCCGACTTGTTTATGTGATTGGGACGATAATTTTCACACATCGCCCAAGTGCACGAATAATCTATTATTTGTTTGATGGATGAAACCCCACACGGGTATTGGGATGATACTGGATACACACTAATCCCAATATTTAGTTATATGTCAATCGATGGATTGACAGTCTGTGATGAGCGTTAGTTATCTACTTTAATGCTCACACAGTTATAAATTCCACTCTGGTCGCCATTTGGATGTTTAATAATTATTTATCATGATTGTTGGTGACATACAATATATGGTTGTTGATTGAGTCACATTCCAATAAAGGATATTCTTGAAAAAGAATATTTTAGAAAATGTTTTAGAAAAAGAATATTTTAGAAAAGAATATATTTTAGAAAAATATATTTTTATTGAAATGCACTAGTTTTTAACTAGAATAAACCATTAAATTAAGATTTAATGAAGTTTTCCAATTAGTGAATATTTAATTGAACTTAAATTAAATAAATTGGAGTTTGGGTTTGTCATGAATGGTGTCTTCAATAACACCTTTCTTAAACCTAGTTGAGAAATGAATAAATCTTTTAATTAAGATTACTAAAAGTTTCAATTATATTTAGTAATTGAAATAAGATGAAATGTGAGTTGGGTTTATTGTGAACTGTATTTCTAAGCGACATTTGTTCTTTAACCCAACTGACAATGAAAATATGATTTGGAATTTATAAATCTTTTATTAAGATTTAAATGGAAATTTTCCAAAAGTAATGTTTTCCAATTTAGTATATTAAATTGGAATTGAATGGAATTCGAATTAACATTAACCGAGATAAACTTCTGGAAAAGAAGACCGATACTACATATGGAATTTAAAAGGCTTTGTCGCTATTCCATTTATATTATTGGTCGGATACAGAAATTTATAACGATTATATATTGGTTTGATTTCTGAGAAAATTCCCTATTTTATGAAGATGATTTTGGGTTTACCGTGAACTATGTATAAATGACATTAGTTCTTTAACCAAGTTAAAGATAAGATTAATTTCTTAAATTTAATTAATCATTGAATAATGAATTGTGATATTTAAAACCAAATTGGGTTCTTAATAAATCTTTAAAAGTAAGATTTAATAATAATTTAAAGAGTTTATCATTGATAAAATAATATGAATATTCTATTAAAAGAATATTCTAAATTGGAATGAGGCGTTGGATGTATAACACTTGAATTTTAATTATAAATTACGCTAGTTATTCGGAAAGACCGGGTTTAACCCATTTCGAATAATTATTACGACGATGAAGAGTCGAAGATGAAGACGGTGATTGAAGACCGGCGATCTTCACATCGAATGGATGTGTAGCTACAGAGACCCTTGATGGGAGTAGCTACCTTGAAGGGGCTTCAGTGGTGGCCGTCCGGACTATTGTTGATTGTTCGGATTTGGTTTTCGCTCAGACCCAGAGCATAAGCTAGTATATGGATGCGCGTCTGACATTGAATTTCGTTCCATGTGAATTAAATTGTTTTTTATTAATGTATATCTGATTGGTGGTGGGGAATTTATTCTCTGCTTAACACCCTGGTATATATTAATAGTGATTGATCGCATGGCGTGAATTGTCAATGTGGCACGCCAAGATGCAATTGATCAAGGCTTTTGTTGAAAAGCAGGGCCTTGTGGGATGATCAAAGTATAGCCTATTACAGCTAAGCTTTTTGTATATCGTGACTTCGTGAGCCTCACACCCTGGTATGAGTCAAAAACGGGATTAGGACTGCAGGGAGTGCATACGTTTCTTTCTAGCTAGGAGTGGTGCCAGTGCTTAAACTGGCTGACATTTTACTTATGTGGATGATGGATTTTGAGGCGCCTCAGATTTTTATAGGCCGTTAGTGGTCATACTATAGGTTCAAAGGAACCGGGAAGCGTGTGCTCAGGCATAACCAATCCACTACCGATAGGCGGGGACCGGCCCTAAAGACCCAAGGGTTGCCCATAGGTGTGATCCTGAGGCATTTGCTAGAGTGTCTTGAATCAGAGGGGAGCTTGCCCCTAGCCTCGACTCATGATGGAAATCCAACTTTCGATACGACCTTGCGGTTTTGATTGTAAAACTAGTATGGCGACATAATAGGATGGGCTACTATGCCGTCTATGATTGATACATTATGATTGAAATGTTTTTGAAATATTTATACCTATATATATACACACTAATATTAAATCCGTTTTATCGTATCAAGCATTTTTGACCATTATAACGTAAAACTCTATCCTCCGGTTTGCGTTGCATTGTGTGATGTGACTTGAGTCTTATAATGGTTTCATTTTTCTAAAAAGCATTGCGTGGTTTAACGATTTACTTTAATTTACGCACTAGCAATCCAATGGAGTAAACCCGTTCCGCGTCAGCGGCATGGTCCTGTGATTAGCTTTATTAGATAAGTTTAGTTAAGATTTCTCATACCAGTCCCATGACTGACCTGTAGTTTGTTTCACTGGCAAACTCGGGTGCCCATATATTTCCACACGGGCAGTCGAGTAGCTTTTGCAGATATATTTACAGGATCCTGGTTTACAGCTGAAGCGATATTCGGGAAGCTCTGTTTTCGTGTATTCCTTTCAGTTGTATATTTGTATTATTTTTCCGCTGCAATTTAAATGTAATCTAAATCTCTGATATTATTTCTATTATGTAATGGGTGTTCATACTCTGTTATATTCTTGTACTCTAATGTAATTGTGGTAATCAGCAATAAAATGTTCTTCAGTTTGTGTTCTGATGTGTATTGTTCTCAAGGCAATCCAGGCTTTCCTTTACTAGGAAGTTGGGGTCGTCACACCTACTCACGCATTTTTCTTTCTTTTACTTCCGCGCGTTTCTCCCAAAACTTCACCCCCATTAATATTTGCAATGGCTTCCTCTCCTTGATTTCAACCCCACTCCCTACAACATAATGAGCTCGCAAACCCTAACGCTTGATATAAAAAAAACGAACCCGCTACAGACACTGAACGGATTTGACACCGTTTTCCTCGAAATTTGCTCCACCGGTGCGCCTCCTCCTTCTGGTTATCTCGCTACCACCCATTCGCCTCAACACCACCTTAATCTCTGACCATCCTTGGCCCAAGGACCAATGTCCATTTTCCAGCGACTTACATGATCGTCGAACCCACTAAAACTCACCACATCCAGAAGCTAACGTCCAGTGGAGTGCAGCGGAATTTGTTTTAGGATTATGGGAATGATTTTTCAAAGATTAGCATGCCATTGTTTTGCTCGCTAGAAAAAGAATGGGGGATACAATACTTATACGAGGAAGAACGTGGGTAGCATGTATACGTGCTTGTGAAGGAATCAGATGCCTTGTACGTGAAGGTTAGGATGGGTGACTTGCAAGTGAAGTAGTTTGATTTTTTTTCTTTTACCTAGGTTTGTACGTTTAAGTTAGGTGGATGTACACTACTTATTTTAGGGTAGGTTGTCCTTGTTTTAATATACATACAAGTTGTTTATATGGCATGCATTAATGTTCATTTCAATAGATGTGTGTTACAATTAGGTAACTGTGTAAAAGTAGATGCGTGTGATTTTACACTCCCTTAGGCCACTGTACGTGATGCTTCAAAATGGTGTAGGCCTGTATATCTAAAAATATGTAGCCTGTGCTTTTAAATAAAACGCACAGTGTTATATTTTTAAAACAAGAAGTTGATGTCAAACTGAAGGCACCAATTTATCCAATGACAGGAAGGGCGCCTGGCTATTAAATATAACCAACCATGTTGGAGGAGATATATAAGCACCGTATCATGTTTTTCTATTAAATGGTTACATGGATGATCATATCTCTTTAGTCACGATCCAAGTTTTGATATGGTTATATAATATTGTTACACTTGTGGTACCATTTCAAGTTGTAGATGCGTTAGACATGAGTGTGATTGTTTTTATCTGATATTTAAGCCTACCGTTTATTACCCCTAACCGTTATATACTCGTATCACAACACGCTAGCTCTAACACAACGAAAATGAACACACCACTACATCCTGACATTACGATTCCAATGAATTTTTTTGTTGAAAACCAACTCCGTTTGCACAATGACATTACTTTAATTCTAATATATTTATCGGTTCACATTTTAAATTGAACGTATCGACAAAAACAACTCCGATGGGCCCTAAACTGGAAATTTAACAATAACTAGCTATACACATTCCAAAAAAATTCATTTTCATGAAAACGGACTGTAACACCCCATAATTTTGAAATATTAAAATTAAAAAATTTAAGAACACTTAATTTTTAGAAGAATAATTAAGGGAAACAGGTTACGCCATTGCGTTCGTCTCGGAATTATGCTTAAGATAGAGTCCAAGTTTGTGTAAATTGGTCACCATATGAAGAAGTTATTAAGGTTTGAAGTTTGTATATACGCAGGAAGAATATATATATATATATATATATATATATATATATATATATATTGGGTTCAGTACTTCCGAAATAGGTCCAACAAGTCAAAAATGGGTTCGAAATTCAAAATCAGCCAAAACAGGCTGGGCGGGAAAATTCCCGCCAGAGGGTGTCAACCCTGGTGTCGACCCCCCTACCCAGATCTAGGCGAAATATTTCGTTTTGTACCTGGCTAACGAGGCAGTGACGATTTTCTGGGTCTTAAGGCTATATGGTGACTTCTGATTGGCCTGATGACTCATTCTCTTGGACTGGATGGTTTGGATGGATCCTATGTTGATCTAATGGCTCTAACTAATCCTATACTTCTATATAATCACCTCAAACCTTAACCCTAAACCCCATAATCATATTCTATGAATCCGTCATGTTGTTCATCTACAAACTTACCTAGCCGCCACCATAACAAATCAAATTCTAGATTAAAGATAAAAAGATAAGAGATAAAGATTCAAAGCCTAGGAATTGCGAAAAGGAATTATAGAACAACAACGAACGAATCAACGCCTACATCAACGGATTAGCTTAGCAACTTCAGAAATCAGATCCCAAAATTCAAGATCCATTTTCTGTGAGTGCAGTTACTTTCACAAGGTAATTGTTTAAAACGTAATTGTAATGAGTTATGAATTAGACTGTATGAAAATGTTTGTAAATCATATAAACTTTTTGTCTTTGCAAATTATGTTTTTATTTATGCTTGATTTGATTCATTATATGCAAGTTATGTTCTATGTTAATTCATATGCCTAATTACGTATGCAAGTTATGTATGAAAGTTTGCTCGATCTATGCAAGTTATAAAAGATTATTTGCAAGTGATGTTCATACATGTAAGATCATATTTTATATATTCATATGTTTAGATCAACATGTTTATATGATTAGATCCATATTAGTACGTATGTTTAGAACTATATGTTCATATGTTTAGATCTACATGTTTATATGATTAGATCTATATCAGTCCATATGTTTAGAACTATATGTTCATATATTTAGATCTACATGTTTATATAATTAGATCCATATCAGTCCATATGTTTATAACTATATGTTCTTATGTTTAGATCTACATGTTTACATGATTAGATCCATATCAGTCCATATGTTCAGAATTATATGTTCATATGTTTAAATCCGTGCAAGTTTATGTTTTGATCCATGCTAGTTCGCACTCAATATGTTGATTGGATCTATTTTTATATATTTACTAGATTTATTCCATCTTAGATCTATGTTTTATATGCCAATTATGATGTCATGTGTTTCTTCCCTTTTTCCCTTTTTTTATGAGTTGGGCTAATTGCGAGCCTAACGTATCACATGAACTATACGTACGAACGACATGGGAACGTTAGGGAAAAGTTTAGGTAAAGGTTGAATATTATGTAATTGGCATAAAAAGGGGTTGTAATCATATAATTAATTTTGGGCATAACTAAAAAATATGGCATGACTTGAATTGACCACACTGATGGATAATTTACATATAAACTTGGACATGAATGGTAAATATGTAAATTGGCTAAAAGATGAATGTGCCTAACCCGAGATTAGATTGAGTTGTGGTGTAAGATTACCCGAAACCGCCCGGCACATCCATCGACCGCAAGAACATAGATCTAATGTGAGAGGTTAGCGCATTAAGCCCAAAAAACCCGAGGTTAGAATGAGTTTGCGGAAGAAGTCTGCCCGGAACCGCCCGGCACATCCAGCAACCGCAAACAACAGTTCTAATGTGAGAGGTTGGTGCTTTAATGAATAAATTAAAGCTAAGGAACAGACATGCTAAGAATAGAAAGGTTAAGTAACATATGAACATAACGACACTTAACCAATACAACATGTTAGGTGGGTGGGTTAAGTTAACATGGACAAGAAGACAACATAACCAATATTACATGAACAAAGTGGATAGGGTTAAGGCAAGCTTAACCAATAATACATATGGACTTGATAAGGGGAAGGGTTAAGTAAATCTTGGGTAAGTGGGTAATATAAGTATATATAGGCCCACAAACTTAACCGTTAAATAAACATGCGTGAATCAGTGAGAAGGTTAAGTAACATATGAATAGGCAACACTTAACCAGTATAACATGTTAATTAAGAAAATGGGTGGGGTTAAGTTAAATTGAGAACTCTTAACCAATAACCCACATAGTTGTATCATGGTACCCTGAGCTAGGCAGGGTGGGGCACGATTACTGGGCTGATTATAAGCGGTCAAAATAGCGGCGAGTGGTGCAACAGTGTAGGTTCCGACGGAGTATGGGTGTGCACGTGCTCCGGAGTGGAAAAAGCAGGCACTGGGCATCAGTAGTAAACACTATACATCTTGAATCGCGTCGGGTTGCCATCATGTGAATTGATACACCCCATGATGGGGCCACCAAAGGTATCTACATACAAGCGGGGCCGAATGACACAAGTAATGAATACATACAAGCGAGGTCGAATGGCACAAGTAATAAATATATGCGAGTTAGGGAGCCGATCGAACGAGGAAGGTAGTGGGTACAACTCGTGGGGGTAGGAGCAAAAAGGGGCACCTACGATAGCAGCTAGGAGTACACGAAACTACCATTATCATGATTAGTAAGAGGGATCAACTTTTAGTATGGGACTAGTAAGAGTGCGGTGTAACTAGTAATGATACGGTGTTAGTAGCATTGGTGCAGTGTAGTAATTATCCTGTAGTGATTAGAAGCGCAATCAATGTTATATCTTGTTCATCTTGTCTGATTTGTCATGCCTGTTTATTCTACAGTCATTTCTTGCTTTCCAGTTTATGTTCTTATCTTGTTACTTTAATGATTATATTGTTAAAGTCAAATGGACTCACCAGACTTATGTCTGACCTAGTTTTTTTGGCCTCATTTCTTCAGTTCCCCTCCCCCCAGGTTCTTAGGGAGGAGATACTCAAGCTTAGTTCAGGTATCTCTTTCTTCCAGCTTGAAGTTGAAAGGTGTATGGCTTGGCTTTGATTCTGCGTATGGCATTTTTCTGTTGGGGATTATGGCTATAAAATTATGTACTCTGATGGTTTTGTACAAGATTGATATTATGTACTTGATTTTGGTATTTGGAAATGTAATCTATCTTATTTCTGTTTCCGCTACAATAAAATTACAAAAAATTTCAAGTAGTATTTTTTCTGTCTTGTAATATTCCGTTCCGTTTACTTATAATGCTCCACGAAACTTAATGCATTCCCTTTGTGAGTGAGATTAACGGACATGGGGAGTTACACATGGTATCAGAGCTGAAGGTTAACCGAACAGATAAAAGATTTTCAAAAACCGTTTTCAGAAGCATTTTTATAAAGAAATATTTTCAAAAACATGTTTTAAAGAAGGAGTTTTCAAGAGAAAGGTTTATTATGAAAAACATAATCCCCAAAACCATATATCTTTCTTTCGATTCTTTGTTTCGAATCTCTTCCATTTTCCTTCTCGAGTCTCTTTCTCCGCGTTTAGATGCCTTTCCTAAGATATGGAAGGACTTCGGTGCGATGGGAGGAAAACCTTTTCTTGGGACTGAGACGTTTGTCGAGGCTATAAATTGGCTCAAGGAAGTGAAGGACTCGTTTGGTATCTTGGAGATAGACAATGGAAGGAAAGTTCTGCTAGCTGCTTGGTCGATGAGGAAGTTTAGGCTGAGGAACACAACCCAAGGATGAGGAATTTGTTGATATGGCTTTAATCCACGAAGAAGGTAAAGGAGAAAGTGGAAAGAATAATTAACCCCCGTAACAAAAGAAGTTGTCTTTATTGTGGTATGATGGGCCATATAATTAAGGATTATAGGAAGAAGAAGAAGCATGGTTGTTACCATTGCGGCGAGGCAGAACATATGATTTAAGATTACCTAAGGAGGTAAGGACAAGGGCATGGATAGAGGACAGGACCTACTTCTGGAGGACAGGTTCATTCTCTTATGGCACCAAGACAGGAGGGAGATAGAAGCATTTTTGTTGAAAGTTTGATTTTCCTTTTTCAGTCATCCTGTTCATACTTTGTTTGACTCTTGCGCTTCGCAGTCATTGTATCTGCTTCGTTAGTTGAAACACTGCACCTAAATACTAGTCTAGTTATGGATCCCATTGTAGTCTCAAATCCAATTAGTGGTTCGGCTCATTTATCTATGCTTTGTCGGGATTTGAGAGTGTCTATCTTGGGCGTTAGGTTTGAATGCAACGCCTTCGTTCTTGGTTTCACGGGCTATAGCTTGATTTTAGGGATGGATCAGCTAGCCAGGCACGGTGCGATCCTAGACTGTGAAAAAAGGGGTATTTAGACTGTTGACTCGTTGTGGAAAGACCCTTGATATTTCTTGTGACCTTAGGAGTTTAGTGATGCTTAGCTACCTAGAATCTATTGACGCATCTATCGATGATTTGAAATCTGTTCGTGAAGTCCGTGAGTATGATGACATCTTTGATGAGGTTCGGGGTTTACCCTAAGGTGCGAGATGGACTTCCGTGTATAATTAGTAGATAATGCAAAGCCAGTTGCATTGCCAGTGCGCCACATAGCTCCGAGAGAGGGGTGGGAACTCATTAAGCAAGTAGGGGAGCTACTTGAGAAAGGGTTCATAAGAAGAGGTATTTCGGAATGGAGTGCTTCAGTTGTTTTTGCTATGAAGGCTGATGGTTCGCTTAGATTGTGCGTGGACTATAGGGAGCTGAACAAGCTCACGAAGAAGAACATACACCCATTGCCGAGCATAGATGTAACACCCCGTGTATTCTATAACTGTGAAATTCATAAATTAAAGTATAATTAATTTTAAATCAAAGAATTAAGGGAAACGGGATATGCCATTGCGTTCGTCTCGGAAAAATACGCGAAATAGAGTCCGAGTTTTCGTAAAACGGATATCGTATGAAGAAGTTATGGACGAACGAAGTTGGGCGAAAAACCGGAGAAGGGTCAGAATGCACTGGCGCACTTGGGAAGTGCGCCAAAACAAAAATGAACTGGCGCACCTGTGAAGTGCGCCAGTACATTTTTGACCTGGCGCACCTGCCAAGTGCGCCCAGGTCAAAAATGACCTGCTGGCCAGGTCTGGTCTAGCCTTGGCTGGCCAGGTCTGTGTTTGGCCGATTTTCTGTGGTCTGCTTTGTCATTAGGGCTAGGTGGCAAGCTCTAATTGGTATCTCCTTAGGATGAAAGGCTACGATCTAACCAAGCAACATCAACGGTCCTAATCAGTTCATTACCTCTATAAAAACAACCCTAGACTAACCCTAATCAATTCATTCAAAAATAAGAACAAAGCCGCCATGTTGCTGAGGAACGACTAGGGGTAGCCACCAAATTGGAGAGAGGATTAGGAGGCAAATTCTAAGGCATAAAGCAACTCAATAAAATCAAACCGCATCTTCTTATCCCTAAATTTGAGAATTCGCCACACCATTGTAAGTAGAGTATTATTTTGGTATGAACAAATAATTGTGTGATATGTATACTTGATTTGTGGCGATAAAATAATTCATATTTGTGCGTTGGAATATTGTATACGTTTGGATATTCTTGAATTATGCTATTCATTATGAAAAACTACATGCGGTAGTTTTATGCAAGTATGACGTTTGGATATTCGCAAGATATGTAATTTATGTTGAAGCTACATGTATGTAGTTGTTAAATTGAAAATCATGCAAGTTTGGGGTTTTGCTACTATGCCATCATAATGTGTATTTTTATACAAACATCATTTTTGTGAAGAAATTGGAATAAGTTTGGGTTGTTATAATCCATAGGAAATTATGTTGATAAATTTGGCATCATGGTCTATGTATTAAGCCATTTTTTTGTACTAGAAAAACCTATGTGCAAACTTATGAATATGACTAGGCTATGATTGATATTTTACATAATTGAAAACCATGTTAATTCTATATTGTTAGCAAGAATTATATGATGACATATGTGAGACATGGCTAGGTTAGACTCAAAAACCCCTTTTTGCAAGTTTGCTTGAATAAAGTAAACACCATGCTTAGGAATATTTATGCATAAGTATATTTGTACCATCGTTATGTGATTAGACTTAAATCATGATTAAGTTGAACTATACTTTTGTATTAGTAACAAAAGTAATCCCCTTTGTAAACATGTAGAAACCTTATGAACATGATTTGCTTATGTTTGACATTATGCCTAAATAAGAACATAGGTCTATGTTGTAGTTAAGACTATGTGACACCTAATTTAGATTCTTATCTTAACTACAAGTTTACATGGTTTGATTCATGTCACCTATGCTTTATGACCAAAGTATATGTTACTACTATGCAAGTACACCAGTTTCTATTTTGTAGTTCCAACGTCACATTGCAAGTTCATGCGCTCACAATCCCCTTTTTTTGTGTATGTAATCACGCTTTAAGCCTCCCCTCTTTCGCATGGCTAAGTTGGGCTTAAAAAGGTTAAACCCAACATATGAACGAACGTATTAAACGGGGGAAAAACATTGGCCTAAATTAATTAACTAATAAATGAAAAGATAAAGTATAGGGGCCCAAATTCAAGAATGAGTTGGGCCCATGATTGGTGTAACCTTTACACCATTAACTTAATAATGGGCCGCAAATATTTACATATAAATAAAGAAGAAAGACAAAATATGTAAATGTAGAAAATACGAGGTGTTTAACCCGAGGTTGGATTGAGTTGTGATGTAAACCTGCCCGGAACCGCCCGGCTGTCCAGTAGTCACAACAATACCTATCCAATGTGAGAGGTTAAACATGGAGCCCAATAAGGACCCGAGGTTAGACTGAGTTGTGGCGTAAGACTGCCCGGAACCAACCGGCAACAGGCAGCCACAACAATACCTGTCTAATGTGAGAGGTCAAGGCTTTAATAAGACAATTAAGGCTGAGTCAGGACTGTTAGGATTAAGTGGACTAAAGACTTAATCAAAATGGAACATGCTAAACTAAACGGACTGGTGGGGTTAGGTTAGAAAACACTTAACCAACTTAGCATGTTGGCTAGAGATAGAAAACCTAGTAACGGGGGACCCTTTTCAGCAGTAACCCTATAAGGTGTATCATGATACCCTGAAACTAGGCAGGGTGGGGCACGATTACTGGGCTGATTGTAAGAGGTCAAATCGACGGCGGTGGTGCAGCAGTGTAGGTTCTAACGGGTTGCGGGCGTGCACACACTCCGGCGCAGAAAAACAAGGCACTGGGCACCAGTAGCATACCTGTGCATTCTAGGATTGTGTCGGGCCGCCGCCATGGGACTTGATACACCCCATGGTGGGACCAGCATAGGTAACTACGACATCGGGGGCCGTAAGACACATGTAACTATGCGAGTAGGAGCCGATCATCGTAGAATGGATCACATCACCCTGATTATGGGGTGCCAGTTGGAAACTAGTTTATATGGGTTTAGAGATTTACATGGGGTACGATAGTATATTCGACCCTAGACAACTTAACCAAGTTTATAGTGCTTTCCCACTTCTCGATTATGCTTATCATACCCAGTTCTTTATTCATAGACAAAATAGTACTAGACTTACTCAGGCTTTATGTCTGACTCTACTTTTCTTTCGTCTTCTTTTCTTCCGTTCCCCCCCCCCCCCCCCCCAGGTCCACAGGGAGGGAACACTGCAGCTTGACCAGCCTTAACATCCAGCTTGAAGAAGAGAAATGTATTGCTTGGACTTCTTCGTTTGAAACTATGGCTTTGGACAAACTCTATGGGGCTTTTGCAGTTTATCTATGTTTTATTTATGCTTCTTTAAATTATATAATCAAGACAGATTATGAAAGTGTTATGTTATGTTTTTGGAAAGGATGTAAGACAATCATGGTGATGTTGCTGTAACACGTATTTGCTCATTATGAAATAAAAAGTTGTTTGTTTTTCCGCTGTTTTACAAATATGTGTTCTTATATCTGTCTTGTATATCTGTGACTTATACTTATAAACCTCCACCAAAATTAGGGCATTCCCTTTGAGAGTGACCCTAACGGAGGTGGGGTGTTTCACTTGGTATCAGAGCATAGGTTTACCAGATAAGATAAAAAGTTTTGAAAAAAAAAATATTTTCAAAAAAGAAATTTAAAGAAGCATTTTTAAAAGATAAAAATATTATTTTATTTTAAAAGGAAAAGTCCACTCCCCAAAGCCATAGGTACTATCTCTTATCCTTCGTTTTGAACCTATCCTTTTTGTTTCAGCATGTCTGAAGATCTTAACTTACCGGAAGGGGTACCAATACCTGGTTGGTTTAGACGGTTCTTAGAAGCAAGGGCCACTCAGCCAGGTCCTACCGTTCCTCCTCCCCCAGCTGCAGGAAATCATCCAGCTGCGGCAGCACCTCTTCCTCCACCTCCTCCACGGGGAAACGCGTTTGCTAAGATATGTAAAGATTTTAAAGCCATGGGAGGAAGGGATTTCCATGGAACTGAGTCCTTCGTGGCAGCTAGGAATTGGCTGAAAGAAACCGAGGACCTATTCATCATCTTCGAGGTAGAGGATAGACAAAAAGTACAATTGGCAGTGTGGCTATTGAAGGGCGAGGCTTCTTACTGGTGGGAATTCACTAATGCTGAAAGACCAGTGGAGACATGGGAGGACTTTAGGGCAAGGTTTGAGACTAAATTTCTCTCAGATGCAGAAAGAAGTTTGCAGTTGGAAAAATTCTTATTTCTAAAGCAAGGAGACAAGACTGTCAGAGAGTATGTAAATCAGTTCGATGAGCTGGCTAGGTTTGGACTTGACCTAGTCAATACCCCGCACAAGAAGGCTCTCCGTTTCGTCAAAGGGTTAAATGAGCCATTACACAGTTTGGCCATGACACATATACCCATGGGGGCCACGTATGAAAGATTGGTGCAAATGGCATTGCTGAATGAAGAAGATAAGGGCAAGAAGGAGACAAAGGCAGAAAGCTCTCAAGGGAAGAAAGAGGGTTTGCAGCCTAAGAAGACAGACTTTAAGAAAGGCGGGAAAGGCAACAAAGAGAAGAGGAAGTGTAATTTCTGTGGCAAAGTGGGGCACTTAGTAAAGGACTGCCGGAAAAAGAAGGCCAAGGAGAATGGTGGGTGCTTTTCTTGCGGTGAGACGGGCCACAGGGCTAAAGACTGCCCAAAGAAACGAGGACAGGGGCAGAGGGCTGGATCCACCCCAGGGGCACAGGTTCATGTGCTGGAAGCGCCACCTTTGCAACAGCGAGGTATAAATACTTCTGTAGAAAGTGTAGTTTATCTTTATGATCACCCCGTTCGCACTTTATTTGATTCTGGCGCATCACACTCCTTTATCTCGTCCGCTTTAGTAGAATCTCTACACCTAAAAACTAGTATGGTAGAGGACCCCTTAATTGTTTCAAACCCAATTGGGGGCCCAGCTCATTTGTCTATGATCTGTTTGGATTTGAAAATTTCTATTCTAAGTGTAGAATTTGAATGTAGTGCCTTTGTTTTGGGCTTTTCGCGGTATGGTTTGATTTTGGGCATGGATTGGCTATCCAGTAATGGGGCCATCGTTGATTGTGAGAAAAGGGTTGTTAGGCTCCTAACCCAGCTCGGTAATGCTTTGGAAATTTCTTGTAATCCCTCGTATGCGGTTATGCTTAGTTATCTTGAATCGCTAGATGCCTCTGTTGAAAATTTGCAATCAGTTAGAGTAGTCCGGGAATATCCGGATGTCTTCGAAGAGGTGAAGGGCTTGCCTCCGAAGCGGGAAATAGACTTCCGCATATATCTTGTAGATAATGCAAAGCCCGTTGCGTTGCCCGTTAGGCACATGGCTCCACGAGAAAGGAAAGAGCTCAGTAAACAGATTAAAGAGCTTCTAGAAAAGGGGTTCATTAGGAGGAGCATTTCAGAATGGGGCGCTCCAGTGGTGTTCGCTACAAAGGCGGATGGTTCACTCCGTCTATGTGTTGACTATAGGGAGCTCAACAAGCTAACGAAAAAAATAGGCACCCTCTCCCTAGAATTGACGATTTATTTGACCAGCTTGTAGGAGCGTCTGTTTTCTCCCAACTCGATTTAGCAACCGGTTTTCATCACCTAAGGGTGGCTGAAGATAGCATCGATAAAACGGTGTTCAGAACCCCAGATGGCTTCTTTGAATGGCTTGTCATGCCTTTCGGCTTGACAAATGCACCTGCTTACTTCGTGGACCTGATGAGTAGGGTATTTAGAGATTTCCTCAACAAATTCGTAGTGGTCTTCGTAGATGATATCCTTATCTTCTCAAAGAGTGAAGAGGAACATGCTCAGCACTTAAGGGCAATCATGGAAACTTTGCGAGCCCATCAACTAAAAGCCAAATTCTCCAAATGCCACTTTTGGAGAGAAGAGGTGAGGTTCCTTGGGCACATAGTATCCAAACAAGGGTTAGCGGTGGACCCTGCTAAGGTAGTGGCGGTACAGGATTGGAAGACACCAAGGAATGCAACTGAGGTCCGAAGTTTTCTAGGACTAGCAGGTTTCTATCGAAAGTTCATAAGGGATTTTGCGAAAATCTCAGCTCCACTCACGAAATTGACCAAGAAGAATCTAGTGTTCAATTAGGACTTGGATTGCGAGTTTGCTTTCCAACGACTGAAAAGGGCTCTCACAACAGCCCCAGTTTTGACACTGCCAGATGGGAGCAAGATGTTCACTGTTTATACGGATGCATGTGGGACAGGGCTAGGCGCCGTCTTAATGCAAGAAGGAAGGGTAGTAGCTTATGGCGGGAGGCAGTTGAAGGTGCACGAAAAGAACTACCCAACCCACGATCTTGAGTTAGCTGCCATCGTCTTTGCACTCAAGTCTTGGCGACACTATCTCCTAGGTGAGAAGTTCGAACTTTACACTGACCATAAATCGTTGAAATATCTTTTCTCGCAGAAGGATCTTAACTTGAGGCAACAAAGATGGATGGAGTTTCTTGCCTCGTACGATTTCGAAATCTCCTACACTCCGGGCAAAGGCAACGTAGTGGCAGATGCGTTGAGCCGAAAGAAATTGACCCTAAGCCCGTTGTTTGTTGAAAGACAAAGCCTAGAGTTTATAGCCAGCTTCGACTTTAGGCCTTCCTCCGATTTCGTACCAGGTTTGCTAGCATCTCTCAAAGTGCGACCAACTTTAGTGGATTCAGTAGGGATAGCACAACGCGAAGACCCTCAGCTTGTGGAAATAATTGATAGGCTAATTAGGGGTGAGACTTCAAGTCACCTCAACAGATACTCCATCGACGATAAGGGTTTGCTAAGGCGAGACGGAAGACTATGTGTCCCACAGATAAAAGATTTAGTAAAGAAGGTTCTCGAGGAAGCACATCACTCCAAGATGACGATACACCCAGGCGGAGATAAAATGTACAAAGATATAAAAAGGACTTTCTTCTGGAACGGCATGAAAAAGGACGTGGCAGAATTCGTTTCTAAGTGTATGGTGTGCCAACAGGTTAAGGCGGAACAGAAAAAGCCTGGCGGACTACTACATCCGCTAGAGGTCCCGCAGTGGAAGTGGGATAGCATCTCAATGGACTTCATCGATGGGCTGCCTAGGTCTAGGAGAGGCAACACTAGCATTTGGTTAATAGTGGATAGGCTTACTAAAAGCGCCCACTTTTTACCTGTCGAAAGTAAAAGAACTGCCTCATCCCTAGCATCACTTTACCTCAAGGAAATCATTCGACTCCATGGAATACCATCTGGCATTGTTAGTGACCGAGACACCATCTTCACCAGCGAGTTTTGGCGGAGTCTGCAAGAAGCAGTAGGAACGCAGTTATGCTTGAGCACGGCCTATCATCCCCAAAACCGACGGCCAAACGGAGAGAGTGAACAGAGTTTTGGAAGACCTTTTAAGGCTATGCGTCCTTGACTTCGGAGGGACATGGGAAGACCACCTTCCTTTGGTGGAATTTGCCTACAACAACAGCTATCAAGCAACCATTGGAATGGCGCCCTTCGAAGCTTTATATGGAAGACCGTGCCGATCGCCCACTTGTTGGTGGGAGTCTACTGATAAGCTCATACTAGGACCAGATATGATCCGAGAGACTTCATAGAAAGTAGACTTAATACGAAGAAGGATGAAGACGGCCCAAGACAGACAAAAGTCCTATGCCGACAAGAGAAGGACCGACCTTGAATTTGAGGTTGGAGACAGAGTTTTTCTCAAGGTATCACCGCTAAGAAACGTTGTTCGTTTTGGAACCACAGGAAAGCTCGCACCAAGGTTCGTAGGGCCATTCCCTATCATCGAGAAGATTGGGAAAATGGCCTATAGATTAGAGCTACCCGAGAAGTTGGCTGGAGTCCACAACGTTTTTCACGTTTCACATCTCTGAAAATGTCTACATGAGTCTGCTGAAGCGGTAGAGCCAAATATCCTCGAAGAGGCCGAAGTGGAACGCGAAGCAACCATAAGAAAAGTTCCAACCCGCATATTAGGAATGGAAGTGAAGAAGCTACGCAACCGCGAAGTCAAACTCGTCAAAGTTCAGTGGAGCGACGCCGAGGGAGACGCGACTTGGGAAACTGAAGCTAAAATACGCACTGCCTACCCTTTTCTGTTCGAGGGTACATCCTTGATCTTTCCTTTTCCTTAAGTTGCGCTTTTATCTATCTTATCTTTTAGGTAGAAACCCTTTGGATGGAAACATGTAATTGAAACATGTTATGGATGATGGTTGCAAGTGGTTGCAAGTGATTGCTAGTGGTTGCTCGTGGTTGCATATACACACACAATCTAGGTTTTAGATCGGCCAGTCACTTCATATTGCATATGCATATATGTTTGCATTCGTATATGGTTGAACTTTAATGTGTTGTCATGTGGATGTTGCATTTGTATTGAATAATTGTGCACTCATGTAGAATCATGAATAGGAAAATTTGCATACATAATGGATTCATGGCACTTACATGATTCGCATTAAGGAGGCCAACTGAATCAGTAGACCGCCTGATTTTGCATTAGATAAGTACATGTACACACACACCTCGCATATGATCATGAAGCATTAGAAGTCTTTTAAGGACAATGGATGCTCGTGTTTGATGGATGAGTAGATGGATGATTGGATGTTAGGATATACATTCCTCCTAACTTGAAGATTTCGGGGACGAAATCCTTTTAAGTGGGGGAGAATGTAACACCCCGTGTATTCTATAACTGTGAAATTCATAAATTAAAGTATAATTAATTTTAAATCAAAGAATTAAGGGAAACGGGATACGCCATTGCGTTCGTCTCGGAAAAATACGCGAAATAGAGTCCGAGTTTTCGTAAAACGGATATCGTATGAAGAAGTTATGGACGAACGAAGTTGGGCGAAAAACCGGAGAAGGGTCAGAATGCACTGGCGCACTTGGGAAGTGCGCCAGAACAAAAATGAACTAGCGCACCTGTGAAGTGCGCCAGTACATTTTTGACCTGGCGCACCTGCCAAGTGCGCCCAGGTCAAAAATGACCTGCTGGCCAGGTCTGGTCTAGCCCTGGCTGGCCAGGTCTGTGTTTGGCCGATTTTCTGTGGTCTGCTTTGTCATTAGGGCTAGGTGGCAAGCTCTAATTGGTCTCTCCTTAGGATGAAAGGCTACGATCTAACCAAGCAACATCAACGGTCCTAATCAGTTCATTACCTCTATAAAAACAACCCTAGACTAACCCTAATCAATTCATTCAAAAATAAGAACAAAGCCGCCATGTTGCTGAGGAACGACTAGGGGTAGCCACCAAATTGGAGAGAGGATTAGGAGGCAAATTCTAAGGCATAAAGCAACTCAATAAAATCAAACCGCATCTTCTTATCCCTAAATTTGAGAATTCGCCACACCATTGTAAGTAGAGTATTATTTTGGTATGAACAAATAATTGTGTGATATGTATACTTGATTTGTGGCGATAAAATAATTCATATTTGTGCGTTGGAATATTGTATACGTTTGGATATTCTTGAATTATGCTATTCATTATGAAAAACTACATGCGGTAGTTTTATGCAAGTATGACGTTTGGATATTCGCAAGATATGTAATTTATGTTGAAGCTACATGTATGTAGTTGTTAAATTGAAAATCATGCAAGTTTGGGGTTTTGCTACTATGCCATCATAATGTGTATTTTTATACAAACATCATTTTTGTGAAGAAATTGGAATAAGTTTGGGTTGTTATAATCCATAGGAAATTATGTTGATAAATTTGGCATCATGGTCTATGTATTAAGCCATGTTTTTGTACTAGAAAAACCTATGTGCAAACTTATGAATATGACTAGGCTATGATTTATATTTTACATAATTGAAAACCATGTTAATTCTATATTGTTAGCAAGAATTATATGATGACATATGTGAGACATGGCTAGGTTAGACTCAAAAATCCCTTTTTGCAAGTTTGCTTGAATAAAGTAAACACCATGCTTAGGAATATTTATGCATAAGTATATTTGTACCATCGTTATGTGATTAGACTTAAATCATGATTAAGTTGAACTATACTTTTGTATTAGTAACAAAAGTAATCCCCTTTGTAAACATGTAGAAACCTTATGAACATGATTTGCTTATGTTTGACATTATGCCTAAATAAGAACATAGGTCTATGTTGTAGTTAAGACTATGTGACACCTAATTTAGATTCTTATCTTAACTACAAGTTTACATGGTTTGATTCATGTCACCTATGCTTTATGACCAAAGTATATGTTACTACTATGCAAGTACACCAGTTTCTATTTTGTAGTTCCAACGTCACATTGCAAGTTCATGCGCTCACAATCCCCTTTTTTTTGTGTATGTAATCACGCTTTAAGCCTCCCCTCTTTCGCATGGCTAAGTTGGGCTTAAAAAGGTTAAACCCAACATATGAACGAACGTATTAAACGGGGGAAAAACGTTGGGCTAAATTAATTAACTAATAAATGAAAAGATAAAGTATAGGGGCCCAAATTCAAGAATGAGTTGGGCCCATGATTGGTGTAACCTTTACAACATTAACTTAATAATGGGCCGCAAATATTTACATATAAATAAAGAAGAAAGACAAAATATGTAAATGTAGAAAATACGAGGTGTTTAACCCGAGGTTGGATTGAGTTGTGATGTAAACCTGCCCGGAACCGCCCGGCTGTCCAGTAGTCACAACAATACCTATCCAATGTGAGAGGTTAAACATGGAGCCCAATAAGGACCCGAGGTTAGACTGAGTTGTGGCGTAAGACTGCCCGGAACCAACCGGCAACAGGCAGCCACAACACTACCTGTCTAATGTGAGAGGTCAAGGCTTTAATAAGACAATTAAGGCTGAGTCAGGACTGTTAGGATTAAGTGGACTAAAGACTTAATCAAAATGGAACATGCTAAACTAAACGGACTGGTGGGGTTAGGTTAGAAAACACTTAACCAACTTAGCATGTTGGCTAGAGATAGAAAACCTAGTAACGGGGGACCCTTTTCAGCAGTAACCCTATAAGGTGTATCATGATACCCTGAAACTAGGCAGGGTGGGGCACGATTGCTGGGCTGATTGTAAGAGGTCAAATCGACGGCGGTGGTGCAGCAGTGTAGGTTCTAACGGGGTGCGGGCGTGCACACACTCCGGCGCAGAAAAACAAGGCACTGGGCACCAGTAGCATACCTGTGCATTCTAGGATTGTGTCGGGCCGCCGCCATGGGACTTGATACACCCCATGGTGGGACCAGCATAGGTAACTACGACATCGGGGGCCGTAAGACACATGTAACTATGCGAGTAGGAGCCGATCATCGTAGAATGGATCACATCACCCTGATTATGGGGTGCCAGTTGGAAACTAGTTTATATGGGTTCAGAGATTTACATGGGGTACGATAGTATATTCGACCCTAGACAACTTAACCAAGTTTATAGTGCTTTCCCACTTCTCGACTATGCTTATCATACCCAGTTCTTTATTCATAGACAAAATAGTACTAGACTTACTCAGGCTTTATGTCTGACTCTACTTTTCTTTCGTCTTCTTTTCTTCCGTTTCCCCCCCCCCCCAGGTCCACAGGGAGGGAACACTGCAGCTTGACCAGCCTTAACATCCAGCTTGAAGAAGAGAAATGTATTGCTTGGACTTCTTCGTTTGAAACTATGGCTTTGGACAAACTCTATGGGGCTTTTGCAGTTTATCTATGTTTTATTTATGCTTCTTTAAATTATGTAATCAAGACAGATTATGAAAGTGTTATGTTATGTTTTTGGAAAGGATGTAAGACAATCATGGTGATGTTGCTGTAACACGTATTTGCTCATTATGAAATAAAAAGTTGTTTGTTTTTCCGCTGTTTTACAAATATGTGTTCTTATATCTGTCTTGTATATCTGTGACTTATACTTATAAACCTCCACCAAAATTAGGGCATTCCCTTTGAGAGTGACCCTAACGGAGGTGGGGTGTTTCAATAGATGACTTGTTCAATTAGTTGGTTGGCGCTTCGGTTTTCTTGCAGTTGGATTTAGCTACAGGATTTCATCAGCTAAGGGCAGTTGAGGACATCATAGATAAGATTGCTTTTAGGGTCCCAACGGTTTCTTCGAGTGGCTCGTCATGCCTTTTGGTTTGATGTATGCACCCGTATATTTCATAGACTTGATGAGTAGGGTGTTTGGGGAGTTTCTAAACAAGTTTGTGGTAGTCTTTATGGATAGTATTTTGATTTTCTCTAGAAGTGAGGGAGAGTATGCCCTACATCTTAGGGAAGTCTTAGAGACCCTAGAGCGCATCAACTCAAAGCTAAGTTCTCCAAATGTCATTTTTGAAGGAAAGAAGTGAGGTTCTTAGGACACGTGGTCTCTAAGGAAGGAATAGTAGTGGATCCTACAAATGTGGTGGCAATCCAAGATTGGAAGGTTCCTAGAAAAGCAACGGAAGTAAGAAGTTTTCTATGGTTGGCGGGCTACTATAGGAAGCTCGTTAAGGACTTTGCGAAGATATTAGCCCCAGTTTTGACTTTGCTAGATGGGAGAAAACCATTCACAGTATATACCGGTGCTTGCGGGACAAGGCTTGGAGCAATTTTCGATGCAAAAAGGAAAAGTTGACATGCAAAAGGCAGTAGGTACGTAGTTATGTTTGAGCATCGCGTGTTGTCCACAGACGGATGGACGGACAGAAAGGATGAATAGAATCCTTGAAGATCTTTTGAGGTTAGGTGTAACACGTTGCATCCATTAATGTCACTCACAAAGGGTATGCATTAAGTTTTATGGAGTATTATGAGTAAACAGAACGGAATATTACAAGACAAAGAAAGTAGTACTTGAAATTTTTTATAACTTTATTATAGCGGAAACAGAAATAAGTTTGATTACATTTCCAAATACCAAAACCAAGTACATAATATCAGTCTTGTACAAAACCTTCAGAGTACTTAATATTAAAACTGTAATCCCCAACATAAAATGCCATAGATAAGTTGAATCAAAGCCAAGCAATTCATCTTTCAACTTCAAGATGGAAGAAGGGATATCCGAAATAAGCTTGAGTATTTCCTCCCTAAAAACCTGGGGGGGGGGGGCGAAAGAAAAGAGGAGAAAACAAACTAGGTTAGACATAAGTCTGGTGAGTCCAGTGACTTTAACAATATAATCTTTAAAGTAACAGGGTAAGAACATAAACTGGAAAGTAAGAAATGACTATACATAAATATGCATGACAAGGTAAGCAGGATGAATAAGACAAACGTTGATCGCGCTTCTAATCACTAAAGGATAATTACTACACTGCACCAATGTTAATTTCACCGCACCGTTATTAGTTCCATAGTGAAAGTTAATCCCCATCTTGTAATTGGTAGTCCTCAGGCGTAACATCTAGTAAGAGGTATTCACCCTATACAATCCTTACTTGCCCATACTAAATACTAGATGTCCCCACACTACCCCCTTATCGCTTAATCGATCGGCTCCCTAACTCGCATGTATTTATTACTTGTGTCATTCGGCCCCGCTTGTTTACTTGTGTTATTCGGCCCCGCTTGTATGTAGATGCCTATGCTGGTCCCACCATAGGGTGTATCAATCCCTATGATGACAACCCGACATAATTCAAGATGCACAGTGTATACTACTGATGCCCAGTGCTTGCTTTTTCCACTCTGGAGCACGTGCACGCCAATACTCCGCCGGAACCTACACTACCACACCACCCGCCACTATTTTGACTGCTTATAATCAGCCCAGTAATTGTGCCCCACCCTGCCTAGTTTAGGGTACCATGATACATCTATGTGGGTTACTGCTGAAATGGGTCCCCTTTACTAGGGTTTCCTACTGGTTAAGTTTGTGGGCCTATATATGGTTACCCACCTACACGAGATGTACTTAACCCTCCCACTGATTCAAACATGTTTATTTAACGGTTAAGTTTGTGGGCCTATATGTGACGACCCAAACTTCCCCGTAAAGGAAAGCCTAGATTGCCTTGAGAACAACTCACATCAGAACACAAACTGAAGAACATTTTATTGTTGATTACAACAATTACATCAGAGTACAAGAATATAATAGAGTATAAATGAATAATATACATTGGAAATACAAAAATATCAGAGATTTAAATTACATTTAATTAGCAGCGGAAAATAGTACAAAAATACAACTGGAAGGAATACACGGATACAGAGCTTTCCGAATACTGCTTCAGCTGTAAACCAGGATCCTGTAAATATATCTGCAAAAAGCTACTCGACTGCCCGTGTGGAAAAATATGGGCACCCGAGTTTGCCAGTGAAACAAACTACAGGTCAGTCATGGGACTGGTATGAGAAATCTTAATTAGACTTATCTAATAATAAGGCGAATCACAGGACCACGCCGCTAACGCGGAACGGGTTTACTCCATTGGATTACCAGTGCATAAAATAAGGTAAATCGTTAAACAACGCAATGCTTTTTAGAAAAATGAAACCATTATAAGACCCAAGTCCCATCACACAATGCAACGCACACCAGAGGATAGGGTTTTACCTTATAATGGTCAAAAGATGCTTGATACGTAAAAATGATATTATTATTAGTGTGTATATGTTTTTAATAAAAACATTTCAATCATAAGTATCAATCCTAGATGGCATAGGTACCATATACTATGTCGCCAATACTAGTTCTACAATCAAAACCGCAAGGTCGTATTGGAAATTGGATTTCCATCATGAGTCGAGGCTAGGGGCAAGCTCCTCTCCGATTCGAGACACTCTAGCAAATGCCTCAGGATCCCCCGCAGTGAACCCTTGGATCTTCAGGGCCGGTCCCCGCCTATGGGCAGTGGATTAGTTATGCCTGAACACACGCTTCCCGGTCCCTTTGGACCTATAGTATGACCACCACCGGCCTATAAAACACGAGGCGCCTCAAAATCCATCATCCACATAAGTAAAATGTCAGGGCTGGTAGGTCTCTGACACCACTCTAGCTAGAAAGAAGCGTGTGCACTCCCTGCAGTCCATATCCCGTTTTTGACTCATATCGGAGTGTGAGGCTCGCGAAGTCACGCTATACACAAAGCTACGCCTAAACAGGCCGTGCTTTGATCATCAACCACAAGGCTTGCTTTTCAACAAAAGCCTTGATCAATGCATCTTAGTATGCCACATTGTCAGTCCATACTATACCATTAATTTCTACCAATATATAACCCCTAAGCTCGTACGTCACAGAGAAGGGTGTTAACCACCAAACAGATATATATTAAGAGAGATCAACGAATGTAGTATAAAGGACTACAACGTCAGACATACATTCCATTTATAAACTTATGCTCTGGGTCTGAGCGAAAGTCAAATCCGTACAAATCAACACTTCGTCTGAACGGCCACCACTGAAGCCCTTTCAAGGAAGCTACTCCTCTCATGGGTCTCAGTAGCAACCCATCCATTTGATGTGAAGATCGCCGGTCTTCAATCACCGTCTTTAAATCTTCGACTTAGAACGTCGTATAATCATTTGAAATGAGATTGAACTCGGTCTTTTCAAATGATTCTCGCATATATATATAATAATTTGAAAACATTTCCTATCGTTATTAATATTTGATAACGACCTATCGCTATTTTTATTTATATAAAAATAGCCTAAATTAATTTAACGACGCTTCGGGTCAATGGGCGACCCTGGCGCTGTTTTCAACCAAATTTGATTTACACTTATCTCAAAAACTAACCGTTGGATTTTGATGAAGTTTATATCGTTGGAAAGATCTTCCCAAAGCGGTCCTAACGATTCCAGTTTTGGGAAAATCCGATGGTCGGATCTTTCGGTATAACTATTTAAAGTTAAGAATGTCGATACGCGAACTACCGTGCGCGTTTCGTTTAATTTATGATTTATATTTATATATATATATAAATATAAATCGTTTGGCGAATTCAGCAATTATCGTCTATTCTTTTAATTTCAATTACATAGAAATGTAATTTTATTAACAATATAGAACATATTCTTTAATTACATATAAAAATGTGATTTTTATTTAATCTTTTATTTTATATTGAAAAATGTAACTCTTTTATTTTACATTGAAGAAAAAATGCAACTCTTTTATTTTACATTGAAGAAAAATGCAACTCTTTTATTTTACATTGCAAAAATGTAAATGCCCATTATTCCTTTTTATTTACATTGAAAAATGTAAATTCTTTTACATTGAAAAAGAAAAAAAAGTAAATTCTTTTAATCTTCTTATTTACATTGAAAAATGTAAAATCTTTGTTTATTCTATTTACATTGGAAAATGTAAGGTTCCTATTTATTTTCCATTACATGGAAAAATAATGTTTCTTTTTCTTTACATCAGAAAAATATGTTTCTTTTCCTCTTTTCTTTACATAAGATAAATATGTTTCGTTTTCTCTTTTCTTTACATAAGAAAAATATGTTTCTTTTCTCTTTTCTTTGCATAAGAAAATTATGTTTCTTTTCTCTTTTCTTTACATAAGAAAAATATGTTTCTTTTCTCTTTTCTTTACATAAGAAAAATATGTTTCTTTTTCTCTTTTCTTTACATAAGAAAAATATGTTTCTTTTTCTCTTTTCTTTACATAAGAAAAATAAAGATAATTTACTTGTTGCAATTTCTAATTTAACCTAACAAACAAAAATGATAACTTCATTTGTTACCCATTTCTAATCAAAAATGAAAATCTGTTTGGCCTAAACTATTTTAACCAAAATGAGTATTTTGTCCAATTATTGTAATTTGTCAAAATGATGATTCTAATTCTAAATCTAATTTGTCAGAGATGACAACCATAATTCAGCTATACAAATCTGTCAAAAATGACAGTTATGATTCAACTATTCAGTTTATCAATACTAATTTAGCACAAATGACAACGATATTGTGTCAATTCTAATTTTGACAATTCAAATAAAAACATGACTTTCTTAATTTGTCAATGCTTAAAAAATAAACACGACCATTCTAGACAAGTGATATGTTTATCTACAACGTATGTCCCTAACTAAAAATGTTCATTTTTGCTGACACAAATTACCCTAACTAAAATGACTATTTTTGTTTACATAAAATATTCTAACTAAAATGATAAAATTTAACTTCTAACATAATTGACCAATAAAAGTAAATTTATTTGCATACTTCTAATGTTAACAAAATTAAAGGTAAAACTTGTTAACAGAATTAAGGATTAACACTTGCTTTTCTGATTATATTAACAAAGTTAAGGATAAAGTTGCCCTTTTATTTTGTTCACAAAAATAAAGATAAAAATTGGCATTTTATTATGTAGACAAACATAAGGCTCAAAATTGTCTTTTTATTTTTGTAACAAGATTAATGTAAAAAAAAAAAAAACTTGTCATTTATTTTATTAACAAAATTGGTGTTAAGACTTTGTACTTCTTTTTTTTTCATTACTAACAAAATCCATGTTAAAGCTTTGTGTTCTATTTGTTAACAAAATAAATGTTAAAACTAGTCTTTTTATTATGTAAACAAAAATTTTGTCTTGTTATTATGTAAACAAAATTTTGTCTTTTTTTGTTTGATTTTGCAAACAAAACTTGTATTTTTATTTGACAAAACAATGTTAATAAAAAATGTTCTTTTAAACCTTGTTCTTTTATTTAACAAACAAAATGTCTTTTACTCTTTAGCTTTTATTTAGAAAGACAATAGTAAATAAAATGTCTTCTTAATTGTGTTAACAAAATTTTGTCCTTTTTGTTATGTAACAAAAATTACATGTTAAAAATCGTCTTTTATTTTACAACAAAATTACATGTTAAAATTGCCCTTTTATTTGATTTGCAAACAAAATAAACGAAACCAGAATAAATGTTTCAATTTTATTTAAGAAAATAAAATGAGAATAAAAATCAAAGTAAAAACTTTGTCATTTGTTTTGTAAAAAAAATTATGTTAACAATTTCCCTTTATTTTGTAAACAAAATATGTATTAAACTTTTGTCCTTGATTTTGTGAACAAAATTCATGTTAAGAAAATGTCTTTATATTATAATCTAAAATGGCCCTAGAGACATATTTTCAATTTTCCTCTTTTATTGTATGTACAAAGGTGAAATCTTTTATCATAATCTTTATATCATAATCACTTTATATCATAATTCTTTGTTTGAAACTAAGTGAAATATAAAAGGAAATCCTTGTATTATAATCTTTTATTTGAATCTTTTTAGAATAAACTAAGTGACATAAAAAAAGTAACCTTTGTATTATAGAAATTTTTTCCAATCTTTTGACACAAATGTTAAGTTGTTTCAAAAACATGTTTTAACACAAATGATGATTTTTATTTCAAATATCATGCTTTGACAAAAGTCTATATTTTTATTACAATTATCATGTGATGGTAAGAATGTTATTCCTATTTCAATTAACATGTTGGACACCAAAATGATATTTTACATTCTATAATCAAGTTTGCCAAATGTTATTTTATCACTAACATGTACTCAACATTTGGTATACACAAAAATTCTGCTAGAAATGAATACACCCAATTCAACGGTTCATTACACTCATAAGATAATCAACAAATTTCAAACATCACAGATCTACACAAACAAGATGTTTCACATCAAATTACGTACAACACACAATTCATATAAATCTTAACAATGAATAAATAATGATTTACCACACATAACAATTATTTTTAATTAAAATTTTAAAATAAGAAATCTCACATTTGGGTTAGTCTGAATTTCCAATTTGCTTAGTTTTGGTCCTGCTCAGTTCCACAGTCTAGATCTTATCAAGAGGTTTCCAACGCACTTCGTTTTTCTGAATTTCGATGTCATATGCAAAAGTTACAAAGGTTTAAAGATTAATTATTATTTAATTAGATAAACTTTTTAATCAACTTCAACCTTAGTTTGCCCATCATCGTTCCTACTGTCTGGATACACAACGAACAGTGCTTCAAACCTAGGACTAGCCGCCGATCCTCCCACATGCCGACTGCACCAGATCGGAGTTCGCCATGAGCTCCGTTGTTAGCCACTCCTCCGCCATCCCGAACCCCCTGCTCGCTCGAAGGCCCCACGTGCTCCCAAAATCAGTTCGATTGGCGCGGCTTCTCAAAGAAAATCCGTCCACCTGGAAGCGTTTCAGGCGATCATCTCCGTTGATAAGCAAGAACTCACGATGCTCTTTATTTTTCTATTGGAAGACTGGGAGAAGATTGCGTAGATCGCGAGTTATAAGAGGAAGAAGTTGGGGACTTTTCTGCCATTGATTTAGAACATGGTAGCGGCTGTGTTATGTTTGGGGAGATAGGTTTTTTTTTTTTTTTTAGAATTTCCTATTGGATGTTTATATATATGTATATATTTAATATTGTTTGATTTCTTAGTTTCATTTCCCCTAATGTTCTTTTCATATATAGTAGATTATGAAGGAATTTAAGTAGCTGACTAGGCGTGATGGGACCACACTTATCTTTCTTTATTCAAATTTCAAAGTTAAATAATAAAGAGAGAGAGAGAGAATAAATGGGAAGGAAAGAATAAATAGAAGATATATATATATACATACATATATATATATAAGTGGTTTGTTTGTGAAGGAGAAACAATAACAATGGAAAACAAAACAAAAAAAAAGGGAAAGATAAATGAATGCATGGTTAAGTAACATAAGGAATGAAACATAATGAGAAAAGTAGAATGAAGGAAAGAATTTAATGAAATGAAGGGTAATAAATTAATTAATGAAAGATAACTAAGAAGAATGTGTCAATTTGCATGGTGCAATATTAATGACACAATAAAGAGAGGAGGCTACTGAAATAAATGTAGCTATTCATATTTCAAAGTAAATAAATTACGAAGGTTTAAACATATATATTTTTATGTTAATTATATACATATCTACATATTATGACATGTTTATCTAACACAATGACAAGTTGTCATAATTTATTTAGAATCTTCCTATTATTTTAAATCACATATTCAATGAATAAATATACATACATGGAGTTGATTTTTTTTTAAGGAGAGATAATAAAAGGAGAGAAAAAAAAGAGAACAAGGAAAAATAAAATGATGTAAGTTTAAGAAATAGGAATACATGAGTGAAAATAGAATGATAGAAATGAATTAATAGAATAGAGGATAATAAATTAATAGATAAAGGAAAGAAATGAATGCATAATTAATGGAGAGTGGTGAGAAAAGAAGCAGTGAATTTGATGAATTTGGAAAAAGAAAAGGAAGCTAAATAAGCTTGGATGAAATGTGAATAAGCAAAGAAATTATGTGTTGATTTATTATTAATATCATAAAACTCCTATATTAAAGTTTTTAATAAAACAATGGATCAACTATTGTTTTCTTTTATTATCAATTGCTTGAGGTTAATTATTACAAATACACATACAATTTGATACTAATTTCAATTATAATAAATCACTATTTATCTAATTACAAATAATTGTTTAATTGAGATAAATTTGAAAACATTTATAGATGACATCATAATGTAATTTAAAAAGTTTTTTTTTCGTCGCTATTATTTAAAATAAATTATTTTAAATATTAAAATCCATTAAAATTTCTAAAATAAAAATTTTAATTTGGCCCCAAAATTCCGGTTTGTTACAGTCTCCCCCACTTAAAATCTTTTCGTCCTCGAAAAGGAACGTAGCTAAATGTTGTTTAATTAACTAACTCAATTAAATTTTTATTAATTGTTTTCAATAATTTTATTAATAATTTTATTGGTTAAACTAATAATCAAACATCTCAACCAACAATCAATTAGGTGATTAACTTTTTAAATATATATAACTTTTATATATAGTCAAAAATCATATTTTTGTGCAAATCACAGCAATGTGTCCTAACTAAGTGTTGGTTCTCATACCAGTCAATGGAAATATATAGAAATCCCAGTTTCGAGACTCGAACATAAATACTGGTGATGGTCGACATATCACCAGAATTATCTCCGGGCGACTAGAGTGCGATTCTATAGCTATCCAGTATATTAAAACTTCGAATATCTGTTAATTACTCGTATATTCGAAATCTTTATATACTCGACTGTCCATATTAAAATATAATATACTCAAATACGCATTTTAAGATAAAATTTTAAAACTAAATTTGTTTTCACTTTTGTTTTGAAGAAAATAATACTCTTTAAACTCGTCCTAGGATACTACTGATCCTATCTCTAACGAGTTATTTTTATTGGATATTACTAATCCAATCTCTGATGAATTCTTTCGTTCGGTTCTAATGTGTCTTGTTCTCGAGCTCTGTAAACCAAAGCTCTGATACCACCTGTGACGACCCAAACTTCCCCGTAAAGGAAAGCCTAGATTGCCTTGAGAACAACTCACATCAGAACACAAACTGAAGAACATTTTATTGTTGATTACAACAATTACATCAGAGTACAAGAATATAACAGAGTATAAATGAATAAAATACATTGGAAATACAAAAATATCAGAGATTTAAATTACATTTAATTAGCAACGGAAAATAGTACAAAAATACAACTGGAAGGAATACACGGATACAGAGCTTTCCGAATACTGCTTCAGCTGTAAACCAGGATCCGGTAAATATATACCTGCAAAAAGCTACTCGACTGCCCGTGTGGAAAAATATGGGCACTCGAGTTTGCCAGTGAAACAAACTACAGGTCAGTCATGGGACTGGTATGAGAAATCTTAATTAGACTTATCTAATAATAAGGCGAATCACAGGACCACGCCGCTAACGCGGAACGGGTTTACTCCATTGGATTACCAGTGCATAAAATAAGGTAAATCGTTAAACAACGCAATGCTTTTTAGAAAAATGAAACCATTATAAGACCCAAGTCCCATCACACAATGCAACGCACACCAGAGGATAGGGTTTTACCTTATAATGGTCAAAAGATGCTTGATACGTAAAAACGATATTATTATTAGTGTGTATATGTTTTAAATAAAAACATTTCAATCATAAGTATCAATCCTAGACGGCATAGGTACCATATACTATGTCGCCAATACTAGTTCTACAATCAAAACCGCAAGGTCGTATTGGAAATTGGATTTCCATCATGAGTCGAGGCTAGGGGCAAGCTCCTCTCCGATTCGAGACACTCTAGCAAATGCCTCAGGATCCCCCGCAGTGAACCCTTGGATCTTCAGGACCGGTCCCCGCCTATGGGCAGTGGATTAGTTATGCCTGAACACACGCTTCCCGGTCCCTTTGGACCTATAGTATGACCACCAACGGCCTATAAAACACGAGGCGCCTCAAAATCCATCATCCACATAAGTAAAATGTCAGGGCTGGTAGGTCACTGACACCACTCTAGCTAGAAAGAAGCGTGTGCCCTCCCTGCAGTCCGTATCCCGTTTTTGACTCATACCGGAGTGTGAGGCTCGCGAAGTCACGCTATACACAAAGCTACGCCTAAACAGGCCGTGCTTTGATCATCAACCACAAGGCCTGCTTTTCAACAAAAGCCTTGATCAATGCATCTTAGTATGCCACATTGTCAGTCCATACTATACCATTAATTTCAACCAATATATAACCCCTAAGCTCGTACGTCTCAGAGAAGGGTGTTAACCACCAAACAGATATATATTAAGAGAGATCAACGAATGTAGTATAAAGGACTACAACGTCAGACATACATTCCATTTATAAACTTATGCTCTGGGTCTGAGAGAAAGTCAAATCCGTACAAATCAACACTTCGTCTGAACGGCCACCACTGAAGCCGTTTCAAGGAAGCTACTCCTCTCATGGGTCTCAGTAGCAACCCATCCATTTGATGTGAAGATCGCCGGTCTTCAATCACCGTCTTTAAATCTTCGACTTAGAACGTCGTATAATCATTTGAAATGAGATTGAACTCGGTCTTTTCAAATGATTCTCGCATATATATATAATAATTTGAAAACATTTCCTATCGTTATTAATATTTGATAACGACCTATCGCTATTTTTATTTATATAAAAATAGCCTAAATTAATTTAACGACGCTTCGGGTCAATGGGCGACCCTGGCGCTGTTTTCAACCAAATTTGATTTACACTTATCTCGAAAACTAACCGTTGGATTTTGATGAAGTTTATATCGTTGGAAAGATCTTCCCAAAGCGGTCCTAACGATTCCAGTTTTGGGAAAATCCGATGGTCGGATCTTTCGGTATAACTATTTAAAGTTTAGAATGTCGATACGCGAACTGCCGTGCGCGTTTCGTTTAATTTATGATTTATATTTATATATATATAAATATAAATCGTTTGGCGAATTCAGCAATTATCGTCTATTCTTTTAATTTCAATTACATAGAAATGTAATTTTATTAACAATATAGAACATATTCTTTAATTACATATAAAAATGTGATTTTTATTTAATCTTTTATTTTATATTGAAAAATGTAACTCTTTTATTTTACATTGAAGAAAATATGCAACTCTTTTATTTTACATTGAAGAAAAATGCAACTCTTTTATTTTACATTGCAAAAATGTAAATGCCCATTATTCCTTTTTATTTACATTGAAAAATGTAAATTCTTTTACATTGAAAAAGAAAAAAAAGTAAATTCTTTTAATCTTCTTATTTACATTGAAAAAGGTAAATTCTTTGTTTATTCTATTTACATTGGAAAATGTAAGGTTCCTATTTATTTTCCATTACATGGAAAAATAATGTTTCTTTTTCTTTACATCAGAAAAATATGTTTCTTTTCCTCTTTTCTTTACATAAGATAAATATGTTTCGTTTTCTCTTTTCTTTACATAAGAAAAATATGTTTCTTTTCTCTTTTCTTTGCATAAGAAAATTATGTTTCTTTTCTCTTTTCTTTACATAAGAAAAATATGTTTCTTTTCTCTTTTCTTTACATAAGAAAAATATGTTTCTTTTTCTCTTTTCTTTACATAAGAAAAATATGTTTCTTTTTCTCTTTTCTTTACATAAGAAAAATAAAGATAATTTACTTGTTGCAATTTCTAATTTAACCTAACAAACAAAAATGATAACTTCATTTGTTACCCATTTCTAATCAAAAATGAAAATCTGTTTGGCCTAAACTATTTTAACCAAAATGAGTATTTTGTCCAATTATTGTAATTTGTCAAAATGATGATTCTAATTCTAAATCTAATTTGTCAGAGATGACAACCATAATTCAGCTATACAAATCTGTCAAAAATGATAGTTATGATTCAACTATTCAGTTTATCAATACTAATTTAGCACAAATGACAACGATATTGTGTCAATTCTAATTTTGACAATTCAAATAAAAACATGACTTTCTTAATTTGTCAATGCTTAAAAAATAAACACGACCATTCTAGACAAGTGATATGTTTATCTACAACGTATGTCCCTAACTAAAAATGTTCATTTTTGCTGACACAAATTATCCTAACTAAAATGACTATTTTTGTTTACATAAAATATTCTAACTAAAATGATAAAATTTAACTTCTAACATAATTGACCAATAAAAGTAAATTTATTTGCATACTTCTAATGTTAACAAAATTAAAGGTAAAACTTGTTAACAGAATTAAGGATTAACACTTGCTTTTCTGATTATATTAACAAAGTTAAGGATAAAGTTGCCCTTTTATTTTGTTCACAAAAATAAAGATAAAAATTGGCATTTTATTATGTAGACAAACATAAGGCTCAAAATTGTCTTTTTATTTTGGTAACAAGATTAATATAAAAAAAAAAAAAACTTGTCATTTATTTTATTAACAAAATTGGTGTTAAGACTTTGTACTTCTTTTTTTTTCATTACTAACAAAATCAATGTTAAAGCTTTGTGTTCTATTTGTTAACAAAATAAATGTTAAAACTAGTCTTTTTATTATGTAAACAAAAATTTTGTCTTGTTATTATGTAAACAAAATTTTGTCTTTTTTTGTTTGATTTTGCAAACAAAACTTGTCTTTTTATTTGACAAAACAATGTTAATAAAAAATGTTCTTTTAAACCTTGTTCTTTTATTTAACAAACAAAATGTCTTTTACTCTTTAGCTTTTATTTAGAAAGACAATAGTAAATAAAATGTCTTCTTAATTGTGTTAACAAAATTTTGTCCTTTTTGTTATGTAACAAAAATTACATGTTAAAAATCGTCTTTTATTTTACAACAAAATTACATGTTAAAATTGCCCTTTTATTTGATTTGCAAACGAAATAAACGAAACCAGAATAAATGTTTCAATTTTATTTAAGAAAATAAAATGAGAATAAAAATCAAAGTAAAAACTTTGTCATTTGTTTTGTAAAAAAAATTATGTTAACAATTTCCCTTTATTTTGTAAACAAAATATGTATTAAACTTTTGTCCTTGATTTTGTGAACAAAATTCATGTTAAGAAAATGTCTTTTTATTATAATCTAAAATGGCCCTAGAGACATATTTTCAATTTTCCTCTTTTATTGTATGTACAAAGGTGAAATCTTTTATCATAATCTTTATATCATAATCACTTTATATCATAATTCTTTGTTTGAAACTAAGTGAAATATAAAAGGAAATCCTTGTATTATAATCTTTTATTTGAATCTTTTTAGAATAAACTAAGTGACATAAAAAAAAGTAACCTTTGTATTATAGAAATTTTTTCCAATCTTTTGACACAAATGTTAAGTTGTTTCAAAAACATGTTTTAACACAAATGATGATTTTTATTTCAAATATCATGCTTTGACAAAAGTCTATATTTTTATTACAATTATCATGTGATGGTAAGAATGTTATTCCTATTTCAATTAACATGTTGGACACCAAAATGATATTTTACATTCTATAATCAAGTTTGCCAAATGTTATTTTATCACTAACATGTTCTCAACATTTGGTATACACAAAAATTCTGCTAGAAATGAATACACCCAATTCAACGGTTCATTACACTCATAAGATAATCAACAAATTTCAAACATCAGAGATCTACACAAGCAAGATGTTTCACATCAAATTACGTACAACACACAATTCATATAAATCTTAACAATGAATAAATAATGATTTACCACACATAACAATTATTTTTAATTAAAATTTTAAAATAAGAAATCTCACATTTGGTTTAGTCTGAATTTCCAATTTGCTTAGTTTTGGTCCTGCTCAGTTCCACAGTCTAGATCTTATCAAGAGGTTTCCAACGCACTTCGTTTTTCTGAATTTCGATGTCATATGCAAAAGTTACAAAGGTTTAAAGATTAATTATTATTTAATTAGATAAACTTTTTAATCAACTTCAACCTTAGTTTGCCCATCATCGTTCCTATTGTCTGGATACACAACGAACAGTGCTTCAAACCTAGGACTAGCCGCCGATCCTCCCACATGCCGACTGCACCAGATCGGAGTTCGCCATGAGCTCCGTTGTTAGCCACTCCTCCGCCATCCCGAACCCCCTTCTCGCTCGAAAGCCCCACGTGCTCCCAAAATCAGTTCGATTGGCGCGGCTTCTCAAAGAAAATCCGTCCACCTGGAAGCGTTTCAGGCGATCATCTCCGTTGATAAGCAAGAACTCACGATGCTCTTTATTTTTCTATTGGAAGACTGGGAGAAGATTGCGTAGATCGCGAGTTATAAGAGGAAGAAGTTGGGGACTTTTCTGCCATTGATTTAGAACATGGTAGCGGCTGTGTTATGTTTGGGGAGATAGGTTTTTTTTTTTTTAGAATTTCCTATTGGATGTTTATATATAGGTATATATTTAATATTGTTTGATTTCTTAGTTTCATTTCCCCTAATGTTCTTTTCATATATAGTAGATTATGAAGGAATTTAAGTAGCTGACTAGGCGTGATGGGACCACACTTATCTTTCTTTATTCAAATTTCAAAGTTAAATAATAAAGAGAGAGAGATAATAAATGGGAAGGAAAGAATAAATAGAAGATATATATATATATATATATACATACATATATATATATAAGTGGTTTGTTTGTGAAGGAGAAACAATAACAATGGAAAACAAAACAAAAAAAAAGGGGAAAGATAAATGAATGCATGGTTAAGTAACATAAGGAATGAAACATAATGAGAAAAGTAGAATGAAGGAAAGAATTTAATGAAATGAAGGGTAATAAATTAATTAATGAAAGATAACTAAGAAGAATGTGTCAATTTGCATGGTGCAATATTAATGACACAATAAAGAGAGGAGGCTACTGAAATAAATGTTGCTATTCATATTTCAAAGTAAATAAATTACGAAGGTTTAAACATATAAATTTTTATGTTAATTATATACATATCTACATATTATGACATGTTTATCTAACACAATGACAAGGTGTCATAATTTATTTAGAATCTACCTATTATTTTAAATCACATATTCAATGAATAAATATACATACATGGAGTTGATTTTTTTTTAAGGAGAGATAATAAAAGGAGAGAAAAAAAAGAGAACAAGGAAAAATAAAATGATGTAAGTTTAAGAAATAGGAATACATGAGTGAAAATAGAATGATAGAAATGAATTAATAGAATAGAGGATAATAAATTAATAGATAAAGGAAAGAAATGAATGCATAATTAATGGAGAGTGGTGAGAAAAGAAGCAGTGAATTTGATGAATTTGGAAAAAGAAAAGGAAGCTAAATAAGCTTGGATGAAATGTGAATAAGCAAAGAAATTATGTGTTGATTTATTATTAATATCATAAAACTCCTATATTAAAGTTTTTAATAAAACAATGGATCAACTATTGTTTTCTTTTATTATCAATTGCTTGAGGTTAATTATTACAAATACACATACAATTTGATACTAATTTCAATTATAATAAATCACTATTTATCTAATTACAAATAATTGTTTAATAGAGATAAATTTGAAAACATTTATAAATGACATCATAATGTAATTTAAAAAGTTTTTTTTTCGTCGCTATTATTTAAAATAAATTATTTTAAATATTAAAATCCATTAAAATTTCTAAAATAAAAATTTTAATTTGGCCCCAAAATTCCGGTTTGTTACACTATATACACTAATATTACCCACCAACCCAAGGTTTACTTAACCCTCCTACTTATCAAGTCAATATGTATTATTGGTTAAGCTTGCCTTAACCCAATCCCCTTTGTTCATGTAATATTGGTTAAGTGTTGTCCATTCATGTTAACTTAACCCACCCACACATCATGTTGTATTGGTTAAGTGTTTCTTATTAACTTAACCCTGTTCATACAACATGTTAATTAGATAAGTGGGCAGGGTTAAGTAAATTGAGAACACTTAACCAAAGGTATCCTAGATTTTGGAAAGACATGAGAAGAGCAGCTTCCATTTGTGGAGTTTGCTTATAACAATAGTTATTAAGCTAGTATTAGGGTTTTTATGGATGACCGTGTCGATCACCAACTTGTTGGTGGGAGTCTACGGATAAGATTTTGCTTGGGCCTGACATGGTTAGGGAGACTTCGGAGAAGATAGACTTGATTCGAAGGCGAATGAAGACGGCACAGGACCGGAAAAAGTCATACGCTGATAAGAGACGGACCGATCTTGAGTTTGATGTTGGGGACATGGTTTTTGTCAAAGTGTCGCCATTGAGGAACGTAGTTTGCTTTGGAGCTGCAGGGAAATTAACACCAAGGTTTGTAGGACCCTTTCCCATTACAGAGAGGATTGGACAGATGGCGTACAGAGCGAAGTTGCCGGAGAAGCTTAGTAGTGTTCATGATGTGTCTCACATGTCGTATTTACGAAAGTGTTTACATGATACCGCGGAAGTATGGAGCCGAGCATGCTTAGAGAAGTGGAAGTGGAGCGAGATGCCACGATTAGACGGGCTCCTACATGCATCCTTGGATCGTAGATCAAGAAGTTATGCAACAGAGAGGTCAAGATGGTTAAAGTTCAATGGAGAAGATGATTAAGGAGACGCGACTTGGAAGAAAGGAAGACGAGATGCAAACGCTACACCCTTTACTTTTTAAGGGTATATTCTTAACTTCTCCTTTTTCTACCGCTTTGTTTAAACTTGTTCTATCGTTTAGTATGTCCTCTCGTCTATGTCCTCAATCCTTAGATAGGAAAATCTTATGGTTGTAAACATGTGTCTGAGACATGTTATGTTTGGTGGATGCAAGTGGATGTAAGTGTTTGCTAGTGGTTGCTCGTGGATGCATTTACACAAACATTAGGCACTAGATCGGCTCAATCACTTTCATATTGCATATGCATATATGTATTTGTATATGGATTGAAACTTGATGTGTTATCATATGGATGTTGCATTTGTATGAATGTACGGTTGTGCAATCATATAGAAATGATATGTATCAATAGGATTCTTTCGCATACATAATGGACGCATGGCACTATCATGATTTGCATTAAGGAGGTCAACTGAATCAGTAGACTGCCTGATTTTGCATTTGGGTAAGGACATATACACACACTATGCATATGTTCATGAAAAGCAGTAGAAACCTTTTTAAGGACAATGGATGCCTATGATTGAAATGGTCGAGTAGATGGATGTTGGATGGTAGGATATACATTCTTCATGACTTGGAGATTTCGGGGACAAAATCCTTTAAGGAGGGTAGAATGTAACACCCCGTAATTTTAAAATATTAAAATTAAAAAATTTAAGAACACTTAATTTTTAGAGGAAGAATTAAGGGAAACGGGTTATGCCATTGCGTTCGTCTCGGAATTCTTCTTAAGATAGACTTCGAGTTTGCGTAAATCGGACATCGTATGAAGAAGTTATTAAGGTTTTAAGTTTGTGTACGCAAGGGAAGAATATATATATATATATATATTTGGTTCAGTACTTCAGAAATAGGTCCAGAAAGTCAAAAATGGGTTCGAAATTCAAAATCAACCAAAACAGGTTGGGCGGGAAAATTCCCGCCATAGGGTGTCGACCCTCCCACCCCCCAGATCTGGGCAAAATATTTCGTTTTGTACCTGGTTGATGAGGCAGTGACGATTTTCTGGGTCTTAGGGCTACGTGGCGACTTCTGATTGGCCTGATGACTCATTCTCTTGGACTGAATGGTTTTGATGGATCCTATGATCATCTAATGGCTCTAACTAATCCTACACTTCTATATAATCACCTCAAACCTTAACCCCAAACCCCATAATCCTATTCTATGAAGCCATCATGATGTTCATCTACAAAATAACATAGCCACCACCATAACAAATCAAATTCTAGATTAAAGATAAAAAGATAAGAGATAATGTAACGACCCGGATTTTGAGCGACTTTGGTTATCGACATAAACTCGATGTCGATAACCAAAACATCGAAAAATCCTGGTAATTAATGAAAGAAATTAGAGGGTGAGGATAGATAAGATAGAAACTTAGAGTAGAAGAAGAAGAAGAACACAACATCAGAGTAACACGAACCTCACAGCGGAACGAATAACATATAATATATAACATAACTTTGAAATATAACAGTTATTTATACAATAGCACTTATCAGAGTACAGCACTTACAACACAGCGGAAATTAACTATAGCTATATGATCCAGAAGCCTCCTGCTCCAGCTCTTCAAGTATATCTATAAATCCCGACTACTTGACTGCTCGTACAAATTTAGGCACCCAAGAGTTTAGGGAAAACAACAAAGTAAACTCCGGGTCAGTCATGGGACTGGTATGAGTAAAATAGTTTAACACAGTTTAACATATATATGATATCTCATAAGACCACGCCGTGAATACGGAACGGGTTTTTCCCTTGTGAGAATCCAACATCTTTGACAAGAAATATCATTCTGATATTATAATAATGTCTAAGTACAAATATATATCAATCTAGTAGAAACGCCTTCATCTCACGTTCTACATATATAGTATACAATCAAAATCGCAAGCACGTATTGGATAATGGATTTCCAACTATGACAAGGTATGGAACCACCTTCTGCTCGTGTACCTCTAGAGAGGAATACACTGGGTTCAACAAGAACATCTTGCAACCCGGCCACACATGACCGACCACTCATTTCGCTTGAGTGTATCGAATGTATATCACCAACGGTTGGGATCAGCAACCGTTTCCCGAATGGGACAGGATCAACAATAGATTTTTAGAAATAAATGAAACTCTAGATCAGGTGATTATACACCCTAATAGGTGCGACCTACATAGCCATGCTACCTGCCCGATTTCTGTCATTTACCGGATGTGAGGCTAGAAGCTACGCTTATCTTCACATCAGATTCACTTTAAATGCCACATCATCAAATCCATCCAATCACCGATTGACGTCCTCAACAATACATTATGTGCTAGCTAAAAGAAGTTTCCTTCTCCGTTTCCACTCTTTGTACGGTTGGAGAAATCAATGTACGTGATTGTCTGGAAATACTCTGTCAGACATCCATCTTCATTCACTTAGAAATGTCACATCGTCATACCCGCAAAATCACAAATTGATTTCCTCAAAGATACAACGGGTATACAGCTAAGAGAAACGAATTCCTCCGCCACCAACGTATATACGTTTGAAGGGATCAACTTACACGATCCATTGGATATACTCTGTCAGACCTTCATCCATACAAGTTGTCCTGGGACTGGACAAATCGAAGGCACTATTCAGTATATGCATCTTAGTCACTGTTAATTAAGACTTATACAACAGCCCTTGCACTTTACTCCTTCAATTATCTTTGGCATAAATGATTCACAATGCTTGTGCCAATACAGAGTGGTTCTTTGGATAATAATTCAACCGGTCTCTCCATATTAACAACGTTAAAAATGGTCAAAACTTCGATAGTCTGTGAGTTAACTATCAAAGAAAACAAGTGTGCAAACAACGATATTATTTCCAGATGGAAATTATATCAAACAAACATCATTTAACATTTATCTCTTTAGTTCATTTTACATCTCCTGTTTCCCTATATTCAACATTTGATATTTTCTATATTTAGAAAATATACGTTATTAACACTGGAAACATTTCCATTCCTTGTTTCCGGTATTTAGAAAACATTTCTGATTCTTGTTTGGAAAACATTTCCAAACTCCTACGTTTGGATTAAACAGATGTTTAGATAAAACATCACTATGCCAACTCAACCATTTTCTTTAATTACTAAATTCACTTTACCATCCTTTACTGCCGAACCTTAACCATTCCTCAGTTAAAAACGAAGCCAATCAAGTTGGGGTAGAACTGCCTCTCAGACCTTTACTGAACAACACTTCTAACCTTGAAATAGGCAAAGTTCACTTTATATTTCTTTAACTAACTTCCTTACTTAACCTTTCTTTCGAATAACTATATTCGATTAACTCTTTTCAATTAACTCTATTGGACTGACCCTATTGGGTTAACTCTATTTGATTAACTCTATTTGATTAACCCCATTCACTTAACTCCTATCGAATAAACTATATTCGATAACTCCTCTAACTCTATTCGAATAAACTATATTCGGTTAACCCCTTTACTATATTCGAATAAACTATATTCGATTAACTCCTCTAACTCTATTCGAATAAACTATATTCGGTTAACTCCTTTACTATATTCGAATAAACTATATTCGATTAACTCCTTTGATTTAACTCTAATCGATTAACTCCATCGAATAAACTATATTCGATAACTCCTTCGATTTAACTAATAATCTATAACTCACTTCGATTAACTAATAATCGATATCTCCTTCGAATAACTATATTCGATAATCTCCTCTCGAACAAACGATATTCGATAATCTTCCCTATCGATTTAACAAATCGATAACTCCTTTTCGAATAACTAAATTTGACAACTCCTTTCGATTTAACTAATCGATAACTCCTTTCGATTAAACTATAATCGATAACTCCCTTCGATGAAACTAACATCGATACTCCTTTCGATGAAATTAACATCGATTAACTCCTTTCGATGAAACTAACATCGATTAACTCCTTTCGATGAAACTAACATCGCTTAATTTAACTCGACGAACTTAACTCGACTCACTTATCTCGATAATCTAACTCAAGAACTTAACTCGATTAACTTATCTCGATAATCTAACTCAAGAACTTAACTCAATTAACTTATCTCGATAATCTAACTCAAGTTGATTAACTCCTATCGAATAACTAATATTCGATTTAACTCCATTCGCTTGACTCTAGATCGCAGCGATCACAATGGTTACGCCTGACTCCCTCAGGAAACATCCGACCGCCGTAGGCTATTTACAGCCCTGCGAATTACGCTAGCAGTCGTACGAGATGGCAACTTATCCTGAATAACTTTGTTTGACTAACTCTATCTCAAATAACTATATTTGATAACTTCTACTTCGAATAAGTGGTATTCGATAACTTAACTCGATTATCAACTCGAAAATCTTAACTCAAATTGATTAACTCCAACTGATTAACTCTGCCTGGTCAACCCTAACTGATTAACTCTACTGATTAACTCTAACTGGTTTTACTTGGTTTGGCTAACTCAATTGATTAACTCGACTGACTAATTCAACTCGATTAACCTAGCTTGATTTTTCTTATCTCGATTAACTGAACTAATCACTTTGATTAACTCGACTAATTCACTTTGATTACCTTAACCAATTCACTTTGATTAACTTACCCAATTCACTTTGATTAACTTAACCAATTCACTTTGATTAACTTAACCAATTCACTTAGTTTAACTAATCAGTTTACTTTGATTAACTAACCTGATAACTCAATTTGATTAACTTACTTGCTAATAACGTTTATTCCTTTTTAAAGATTTTCTTTTATAATCTATTTATTTCCTAAATAAATATTTCCTTATAATCCTATTTATTTAACAAATAAATATCTCCTTTATTCTATTTATTCTAACAAATAAATATTCCTTTATTTTATTTGTGCCCTAAATAAATAAATCATTTAACTTTATTTATACCCTAAATAATAAATTCTTTTACCTTTATTTATTTCCTAAATAAATAAACCCTTTTTATCTGTTTGTAAATGGTTTACAAATATCCCTCTTTCTATTGGTTTTGACAATATTTTCCCTTATATATATTGTTTTACAAATATTTTCCTTTATATTTGATTTCACAAATATATCTCCTTTATATTTGTTTAACCAATAAAATCCCTTTATATTTGATTAACAAATATAAATTTCCTTTATATTTGATTTACAAATATAATTCTTTTATTCAAAATCCTTTTTCTTGTATAATATAAAATCCATTGATTTTATATAAATATATTATTTTCAAAATATACTTTGAAAATCCCTTTTCCACATTCTGGTATTTCTTATGGTATTTAACACACCATATAACAACGATAACTATCGTCCAAAGCACACATAATCAACGTCAGATTATATATCACATTATATATCACAATATATAAATCACAGTAAAATAACTGTTGAGGAATCCAGTTGGATTCCTCCAACCTGTTTCCCTGCATCACATATGTTACACAGTATAATCAACATCACTTCCAGTTAAATATGAAATATTTTGTTAACAGAATCAATATATAACTATTTAACTGTTTACATATATATATAAAATATTCACTAACTGACTAGCAGTTCAATCAAACAGTCAACACACAATCAAACAGACAATATTTAACAGTTCTAAGAATACGTTGTAAAAATAGAACTGTACAGAGTTGGTGAGTTTTACTCACATTGGCGCGTTAATCGTTAAATAACGGTTTGCGTTTATTTGACTGCGACGGACAATTTATTTCGCCATAAATTGTAACGAGCTCGGATTCACTTCCAGTCAGCTCAATTGTGAAGCCCTCTTCCATACGATCCCAACGTGACCAATTTCGCTGAATTTCGTTCACGTATGACCAAGATATTAATTATACAAGTTACACAGATATTTGACTTTGAATTAAACCCAAACAAATAGCAAATGGGCCTCACCCCTTTATATTCGGCCCATTCCCTCCTGTCACAGCCCAACCCGCACACTTCATCTCCCCCAAATTCCATCGTGCTTCATTATACACCGAACACCATTTCGATCCTTCCTTTCATCCTCACACTCTATTTCTTCCACGGATTCAACAACCAATGACACCATCTCATTCTCCTTCGCACTCTCATCAACATCGTCACCATGAAGACCAACTCGCAAGCCCCTATTAACTCCCGTCACCGGTCCCAGTTCGAACGTCTCGATGGAAATACCGAACTTCATTGAACCCAAATTCAACCAAAACTTCACATTTTAAAGCCTCTAAATCCCGTAAACATAGCTACATACTCAAAGATCAACGTTGATGCTCCAAGAACCTTAAAATCGAAAACCTAGTTTTCGCTGTACACAACCTCACCCTTTAGAACAGCGTCGAACTTGATGAAAGGGTTATGGGGATGACGAGCTTCCCTTCACGAATTCATTCATACATATGAATTGATTTTAGGATTTTATTCCAATTTGATTTTGATTTTTCTTTTTGAGGATGGCTTACTGTAAATGAAAAATGGCGGCGTTGAAACTTCGTTGCCTTCAGAAGTTAGTAATTTAGGTTTAGGAAATTTTGGGAAGTGTATTTATAGGGTGAACAAATATCTAGATATTTTACAGAAGGAATATTCCCGGTATATTCTCATTTATATATATATTCATTCTGCTTTCTAAAGATCCGTGTGCTCACACACGATACCTAAAAATCACGAAATTGGACATGTAGCTAGAGTTCGACATTACGGTCCCAACAAAACTGGTTTCGTCGAATTCCGACTCCGTTTGCTCATACAGCGTATTTTTAACCGACGAAATACTGACTGTTTTTCACTCTAAAAATCCGTACGGCCACACACTGACTCTAAAAATCACGAAACTGAAAATCTAACAACTATTTGACATTGCGGATCCAACAAAACTAGTTTCGTCCAATTCCGACTTCGTTTGCAAAAGTGGCTATTTTTAAAGCTCTGGATGACCCATTTAAATATATAAATATATTTAAATAAAATAAAATATAAATAAATTTATATTATCGTATATCTTCACATATGATATCGTACAGCTCCAGAATATCATATCAGAATTTACAGTTTGATATTTTCAGATTTTAGATTTATCGATATTCAGTTTATATTTAAAATCCTTTTATAACGTAAACAAAGCGTTGCAAATTATAAAGGAAATTCCACAGCGATTTTTCTGAAATTTTATTTGGACATAAATCAAAATCTACACAACGAAATCCAGAATTTTCTCTTACACTAGAAAGATATACTCCACCAGCTCTGTACGTTTCTTGTTTCAAAGAAATCCGATTTAAAACGAACCCTGTATATCCAGTTGAAGTTCGAATCGCCAAATAACAAACTGTCGCGCCATTTCGAGCTCTATTTTAATTATATTATAATTCTACGTTCAAACTGTCATCGATTGAATATATTCATTATTCAAATTCAATTCTAAACTGAATTATATATCACAGATGGTCCGGTTCACACCATATCATCATTTCAGCCAATTTTGATTATTTCAGAATTAAATATATTATTTAATTTATTATTTTAATTAAATATTCATCATTATTTAATTAACCGACCATTAAATTCTCTAATTCACTATTTAAATAATTAAATTAATTAATTATAATACCTCTGCCAATGCGGGTCATTACAATCTTCCCTACTTAAAATAATTTCGTCCTCGAAATTGCTAAGTAAGAGGACAGACCCTATCTATTGGAATTCCTAAGATTTGTTTACCCCTTATTTCTGATTTCAACTGAACCAATTAATATCGACTAAAAATTTTATTCATTCCGACTAACTAAAATTTTCAAAAATTCTGAAAATTTTCTAACACTTTAAATTTTCGGAAAATTTCGCCATAACCTCCTTTGTACAGCCCTATCGGTAAAACCACAACTCGCCTCTCTAGGCCATCTCCAACCCAAAAGAAAATCAAACAGCCAAGCGGCTTGCCAAATCGACTCATAAATCACCAAACTCATATGAAATTTAAACTTGTACCTTTTTGTCGGACATATCATTATATCACTTTCACCTGTTATCAATTCAACATATACCAGTGTTATCCCAATCAAATTCCAATCACTTTTGTCTCAATACAACCATTCGCTTTTAACTAAGACAAATTCTATTTTCAACTCAATCGTTTGGTTTTATCCGAGCCAAACTTTATTTCAAACTCTTAACTTGATTATCAAATTATACTTCAAATTTGAATCTCCCAAATCCAATTTGTCTCGATAACATTCAAATTCAATCTCAATTACCACTTAACTGACTTTATTTGAATTCCAATTTCCTTTTTTCAATTTTCTTATTCAAATTTGTTTTCATTTCAAACAATCTTTACCTGAGAATTTTTAAACAATTTAATCTTTTCAAAAATCTAAATTTTCTTTTTGAAATTCAATACAACTTGTTTTTCCCAAAACAAATTCAAAACCATATCTCTCGTAGTAATTCGTCACTTACAAACTCGAAAATGAACACCGATGATGCTGCAGTCATTATCAGAATTATTTTCCAGTTATCGAAGTGAGTTCAATAATATATCACTTTCAAAACCATATTTTTAACACTTCCATTTTGAAATCAATTCCAAATATCATTCCCTAAACAATTTAAAATCTCCCAGGATTTTAAAATTCACATATACCCAATCAAGATTCAATTATAGACACTTATCTGAATTTCCAGTTTTAAATTTTAAATTCTGATTTAAATTTCAGATTTAATTCATCTTATTTCATATATTATACTTATATGAATTCTGATCGATTATTTACATAACCATTTAATTTATAATCTTACTCAATTATAATTACAACCAATATATCTAATATATGATAATATATCACATATCCATACTGTGTTGGTCCATCGTATTCAAGTGTTTATAAACCCCTACCGATACAGTGGATCAAACTGATCGACCAGAATTCATAAACTACTCAACCAATGAATCTCCCCAATATAAAACCATTTTATATCAAATACAAATACGCACTCGTATATATACACTCAAACTCAATCTAGGGTATTACTAACCCTATCTCTACCGAGTCACACCACAGAGCCAAGGTAATTCTTAACTTAAGCTCTGATACCAACTGTAACGACCCGGATTTTGAGCGACTTTGGTTATCGACATAAACTCGATGTCGATAACCAAAACATCGAAAAATCCTGGTAATTAATGAAAGAAATTAGAGGGTGAGGATAGATAAGATAGAAACTTAGAATAGAAGAAGAAGAAGAAGAACACAACATCAGAGTAACACGAACCTCACAGTGGAACGAATCACATATAATATATAACATAACTTTGAAATATAACAGTTATGTATACAATAGCACTTATCAGAGTACAACACATACAACACAGCGGAAATAAACTATAGCTATATGATCCAGAAGCCTCCTGCTCCAGCTCTTCAAGTATATCTGTAAATCCCGACTACTTGACTGCCCGTACAAATTTAGGCACCCAAGAGTTTAGGGAAAACAACAAAGTAAACTCCGGGTCAGTCATTGGACTGGTGTGAGTAAAATAGTTTAACACAATTTAACATGTATATGATATCTCATAAGACCACGCCGTGAACACGGAACGGGTTTTTCCCTTATGAGAATCCAACATATTTGACAAGCAATATCATTCTGATATTATAACAATGTCTAAGTACAAATATATATCAATCTAGCAGAAACGCTTTCATCTCACGTTCTACATATATAGTATACAATCAAAATCGCAAGCACGTATTGGATAATGGATTTCCAACTATGACAAGGTATGGAACCACCTTCTGCTCGTGTACCTCTAGAGAGGAATACACTGGGTTCAACAAGAACATCTTGCAACCCGGCCACACATGACCAACCACTCATTTCGCTTGAGTGTATCGAATGTATATCACCAACGGTTGGGATCAGCAACCGTTTCCCGAATGTGTAACAACCCGAAAATCTGGGCCAGTTTAAAATTTTTATTTTGGCAATTTTGGCGAATTTTGATTATTTAAAATGAATTATTTTATATAAAATCAACGAGAAATTTATTTTGAATAGAATTAGAACGTATATATTATATACGTCGTCGTTAGAATATAAATAATTATATATAATTATAAATAGAATTGAAAATGGCGCGGTAGTTCGATAATTCGATTTCAAACTTCAATTGAATGTACCGGGTGCAAAACAATCCGGATTTTAGTGAAACCAAAAATGATAGGATCTAATTGATAATATCTTTCGAACGAATCCGAAAAATCAAGATTTCATAGCTGGAATCAAAAGATATGTCCAGTTGAAAATTCTGAATAGTCGTTATGGAATTCAGGCCATTAAAAATGGACATTTTGCAAACGACCTCGGATTTCGACGAAACCAGTTTTGTTGGGTCTGTGATGTTAAATTATTTCTAGGTTTCAAATTTCATAATTTTTCGATTCAATATGTGAGCGTGGCATAGGAAAACGCGTTTGACCAGTTTCAGTTGATTTTAATCGACTGGAAATTGGCCATTTTACTAACGGTCTCAGAATTCGACGAAACTAGTTTTGTTAGGACCGTATTATCAATACGAAGCTAGAAAATATTTTCTGCAATTTATAGAGTTCGTATGTGACCCCGGTAAATTGAAATGTACGTTTAAAATTCAATATAATTATTTAATCGTAAATTTGATGGAAACTAATCGACACAGCCGAATCAACTGACGATACATATCCCATTGTGTTCGAAATGGGGTTATTACGCTAGGGACGACAGTCGGTGAGCTCAATTTCGAGTTCGAATTTCAAAGTTGCTTTTTTAGAAATAAATAAATTAAAATATATATTTTCATTTAAGCCCTTACCCTCCTCTCTCTCTCTCTTCATTTAAACCGAAATAAAAAAAAAGAAAAAAGAAAAAGAAAAGGGGGATCGGCGGAAAATCGCGCCTCCCCTTCCAGTGGCGGCGCCGCCTCCCAGACCCCCTTCCCCCACCGACGCATGCGCCCTCTCCCTCCCTCCTCCATCTCGAAACCCCCCCCAGAGCGATCCTCCATCTTCCCCAAAACCGAACCCTAGCCCCCTTTTCCACCTGAAAACCGCTCCACCACCGCTCCTCCTCCTGACGCGCCCCACCCCCGACTCCGACTACGAGCTCCCCCTCCAGACCGCGCAACCCACCTCCGTTCAAGACCCCACCGCCTGCACTGCTTCCCACTGACGCCTCCCCCTCCTCTCCGATTCAATGTAAGCCCTTATTTTCTTTATTTAACTTTGTTTCATCATTTGCTTTTTAATTGTTGTTTATTTCTCTAACTAAGGTAATTAGTTTATTAGAAAGAAAATGTAGGATTTTTATTTTATATTGATAGTTTCGATTTTTTTATCGATAGAAAAGATTATATTTTTAATTTAGAAAAGATTATATTTTTAATTTAGAAAAGATTATATTTTTAATTTAGAAAAGATTATATTTTTAATTTAGAAAAGATTATATTTTTAATTTAGAAAAGATTATATTTTTAATTTAGAAAAGATTATATTTTTAATATAGAAAAGATTATATTTTTAATTTAGAAAAGATTATATTTTTAATTTAGAAAGATCAGATTTTTAATATGTGAAAGGTCAGATTTTTATTGTTGAAATGACGAAGTAAAAAATGTGTTTTTTTATATAGTGAACATCGAAGTAAAAATGTGATTTTTATATATTGAACATCGAAGTAAAAATGTGATTTTTATACATTGAACATCGAAGTAAAAATATGATTTATATATATATAGTGGCTACGGGCAACGAAGATGACAGAAATGCGATAACGATGAAGACTTCTATAAATAAAGAGTCAAGATGTTTGGATAGCCATCTGTGAGAATTTCTCACTCTTCAATTTAATTTTTCTAGTTATATATATATATATATACTAGGATGCAGACGGTGTTTAGTAGCACCCGACACCCGTCATCCACAAACCATGGATGGCTTGTTTGTTAAATTGTTGGTTGTGTAGTTGGTTAGATTATTTGGTTTGAACTGATTTGATTGATGTGTGAATGGCGTGGGCCTTCACTAGACCGGGGATAAGGCTAGGCCTCGTCCCGTTTCTAGTATCGTGTTGTTATGCCGCCGAAATTTTCTAAAAATAAGTTAGAAAAATAAAGATAACATTTTATTTAATAAATGAACCGAATAGAATATTCATAGGTTGAATAAAATAATTTGGTCGTTAAAAATATAATTTTTAACGTGAATGTGAATAAATAAATATTCATTTACAAACCAGACGGTTTGTTTATGTACACCTATTTGAAGGACATTGATTGGGACGATAAATTTTACACATCGCCCAACTGCACAAATAAAATCGGTGTTTGATTGTTTGAAACCCCACACGGGTATTGGGATGATATTTGACGTACACTAATCCCGATTGTTTAGTTGTATGTCGATCGATTGATTGACAGACTGTTATAAACGTTGAATATTTATATTTGATGCTTATACAGTGTAGAATGCACTTTGGATTATGGTTGATTATTCATCGTTGTTGATATATACATGTGTTGTAGAAAATCCATATAATTAACATTATGTGGTAATTGATTGGGCCTTATTCCAGTTTCGAAAAAGAAAATATTTGAAAAGAAATATTTGAGATAGAAATATTTGAATAGAATATTTGAAAATAGAAACATATGAAGCCGTGTTGATTAGATTGACGCCATTTTGACGTAAACGATATTTATATCGGTTTTATTCATTTTGAAATGAATTGAATATAAAGCGATTTCGAAAGGAATTGAATTGAAAGTGATTTTGAAATGAATTGAATTGAAAGCGATTTCGAAATGAATTGAATTGAAAATGAATTCGAATTGAATTTAAAACGAAGTGAAATGAATTCAAATTGAATTGAAACTTGAATTGAATAGAAATGAATTTTTAAAACGAATTTATAAGGAAAAATTCAATTTTGATTTAAATTGAAATAGAAGTTGAAATTGTTTTTGAAACGAATTTAAAAACTATTTATAAAAATTCGTTTTAAATAGAAATCAGCGAAATATATATTATATATATTATATATATAATATAATGGCCTGAATAGAATGCGCCGCGCCGCGATAGTTCGTGAATTTCGACCATTTATTTCAAACAGACATTACGGGAGATCCGACCGTCGGATTCTCCTAAAACAGGAACCGTTGGGTTCGTATCGAAAAGAGCTTTCTAACGAATATGGGAAATTAGAAATCTAACGGTTGGATTTGGAATTATGTCCAAATCAAATTTGAAAAAGGTCGCTGTAAGTGCAGTTCGATGGCCGTTGATGGAAATCGACTGTACAGGCCTTGATAAAATTATTGAAAATAGTAATAATTAGTGTAAAATCATAAGAAATGATTTGAGAAGAATTGGGATGAAAAACTCCATATTTGAAAAGAAAAAAATAGATTTTTATCGAAATGAACTAGTTTTGAACTAGAATTATAACTCTATTTATTTTTAAATAAAAAAATTGAATTTGAAATGGTTTTGAAAATAACCAGAATTTCCAATGATTGCATTGGAGTGGATTTGAATCGAAATTGTCTTTGGAATATTTCGATGTTGGAATTCGTGATTATACGGACGTTGTTATGGAAATTTGAAAGATATATATTTATATCGTTATTTCCAATACGACATTTGTTAATCGTAGAATTTGATATTGAATATAAGCCGATATATTTTCTATTCAGAGCCTTGTATTGAATATCAAATGTGATTTGGGTTTGTCGTGAATGGTGTCTTCACTAACACTGTTCTTGAACCCAGTTGAGAAAAGATTAAATCTTTTTATTTGGATTTAATGAAGTGTACCAATTAAATAATATTTAATTGGAATTGAATTGATTTTGATTTTTGGGTTTATCGTGGACAGTGTTTTAAATAACACTCGTTCTTTAACCCGATAATTAATGAATGTGATTTTGGGTTTATCGTGAACTGTGTTTTAAATGACACTGATTCTTTAACCCAGTTAAAGATTAAAACTAAGTGGAGTTTTAATGAATCTTTAATTAGATTGAAATGATCGAGAATGGAGTAGCACCAGTTTTGCTCCAGGCGATAGTTAAATCTTTAATTAGATTTGAACGTGAAATGGTAATTGAATTTACCGATAACACCGTGGTGTTAGATATGAAGTATTACCAGTTTTACTTCATGGGATGAATAGGTTGGGATTGGGAAATTAAAACAAATGATTACTTCGGTAAGGTTCGTTAATCCCGACTAGTTTGAATTGATATTCAAAGGAGATTAAAGAATAAATTCAAAGAATTTATCTTGGATAAAATTAATCGGAACCTTTCCCTATGAATGTGAAATTTAGAAACTAACTGTAGGTTGGCCAAGCAGAATGGTTTTCTGGATATTGATCTGATGTTGGTTTCGGCCTTCGGGATTAATATTTGGGGAATTATTCGCTTGATTAACTTACGGTTAGTGACTGATGAATTGGAATGAGGCGTATGTTTTGTTTGTGTAACACTTATTTAAAATATACGTGAGTTATTTAGAAAGACCGGGTTTATCCCATTCTGAATAACTGATACGACGATAAGTCGAAGATGAAGACGGTGGTCGAAGAACGGAAGTCTTCACGTCGTTTGGGTGATTACTGATGATCTTGATTGGGCTGTACACCCAAGAAGATGGAAACAGTTGGTGATCGTCCAGACGTACTTGGAGATCGATGGAGATGCGGGGTACTAGGTGCCTCCGGTTTCGTTCAGACCCAGAACGGACTTGTAAATGGACTGTGTGTATGACATTGGATTTTAGTTCGTGTGATTGATCTCTATTAAATATGTATCTATTTGGCGGCGGAGAATTTATTCTCTTGCTTAACGCCCTTCTCTGAGACGTACGAGCTCAGGGGTTATATATTGATGGATATCAAACGCATGGAGTGAATTGCCTGTGTGGCATGCCTAAGTGGCAATTGATCGAGGCTTCTGTTGAAAAGCAAAGTCTTGTGGTGATGATAAAAGCACAGCCTGTGTGGCACAGCTTTCTGTAACGTGAATTCGCGAGCCTCACACCCCGGTTGTGAACCAAAAACGGGAGAGGACATCAGGGAGGGCATGCGTTTCCTTCTAGCTAGGGTGGTGTCAGTGACCTACCAGCCCTGACATTTATATACTTTTCACCTGTGTGGTTGTTGCTGTTGCGAGGCGCCTCGGTTTGATCGGACGATCCGGGTCCGATGGAGTCATTTTGTTGGCTCATTGACGCCCCAAAGGGCGGGGAGACGTATTGTTGAGGCATAATAATCCACATCGGTGGACCGGCCCTGACGATCCAAGGGGCAGTTGCGGCTGTTCCTGAGGCATGGGCTAGAGCGTCTCGAATCGGTTGAGGACTATCTTTTGCCTCGGTTCATAGATGGAAACCCAATTTCCAAATACGTGACTTTGCGATTTTGATTGTAAACCTATATATGGCGACATAGTGGTATGGGGCATTCATGCCGCCTATGATTGATACTTATGATTTGAAGCTGTTTTATGCACTATACACTTATTATAGTATCAAAGATTTGTTTTAAACGTATCAAGCATTCTTGGCTATTATAAGGTAAAATCCCTATCCTCCGGCTTGCGTTGCATTGTGTGATGGGAACTGGGTCTTATAATAGCTTCATTTTTCTTTATTTAGCATTGCGCTGTTTGTTTTATGCACTGGTATTCTTGGGAGGAAACCCGTTCCGTGTTATACGGCGTGGTGCCTTGATTTACCTGACTTTAAAATAAAGAATTAATAACTGTTTTAGTTCTCACACCAGTCACATGACTGACCTGGAGTTTATTGTTTTGACCTAAACTCTGGGTGCCCTTATTTTGACACGGGCAGCTAGTAGTTTTGGTTTTTGCAGATTTATATTCACAGGATCCTGGTTTACAGCTGGAATGATATCCGGAAAGCTTTGTATCCGTATATCTACTTCTAGTTGTGTATTGTATTATTTTCCGCTGCTATGTAATTTAAATCTCTGATATTTCTGTGTAATATTTATTTGTTTATACTCTGTATATTCTTGTAATCTGATGGATTGTTGTAATATACAATGAAATGTTCTTCCGTCCGCGTTCTATTTTGTCGTGTTCTCAAAACAATTCGTTCTTTCTCTTTCTCTTCGGAGACCGGGGAAGTTCGGGTCGTTTCAGAATGGGACAGCATCAACAATAGATTTTTAGAAATAAATGAAACTCTAGATCAGGTGATTATACACCCTAATAGGTGCGACCTACATAGCCATGCTACCTGCCCGATTTCTGTCACTTACCGGATGTGAGGCTAGAAGCTACGCTTATCTTCACATCAGATTCACTTTAAATGCCACATCATCAAATCCATCCAATCACCGGTTGACGTCCTCAACAATACATTACGTGTTAGCTAAAAGAAGTTTCCTTCTCCGCTTCCACTCTTGGTACGGTTGGGGAAATCAATGTACGTGATTGTCTGGAAATACTCTGTCAGACATCCATCTTCATTCACTTAGAAATTTCACATCGTCATACCCACAAAATCACAAATTGATTTCCTCAAAGATACAACGGGTATACAGCTCAGAGAAACGAATTCCTCTGCCACCAACGTATATACGTTTGAAGGGATCAACTTACGCGATCCATTGGATATACTCTGTCAGACCTTCATCCATACAAGTTGTCCTGGGACTGGACAAACCGAAGGCACTATTCAGTATATCCATCTTAGTCACTGTTAACTAAGACTTATACAACAGCCCTTGCACTTTACTCCGTCTTCAATTATCTTTGGCATAAATGATTCACAACGCTTGTGCCAATACAGAGTGGTTCTTTGGATAATAATCCAACCGGTCTCTCCATATTAACTACGTTAAAAATGGTCAAAACTTCGATAGTCTGTGAGTTAACTATCAAAGAAAACAAGTGTGCAAACAACGATATTATTTCCAGATGGAAATTATATCAAACAAACATCATTTAACATTTATCTCTTTAGTTCATTTTACATCTCCTGTTTCCCTATATTCAACATTTGCTATTTTCTATATTTAGAAAATATACGTTATTAACACTGGAAACATTTCCATTCCTTGTTTCCTGTATTTAGAAAACATTTCTGATTCTTGTTTGGAAAACATTTCCAAACTCCTACGTTTGGATTAAACAGATGTTTAGATAAAACATCGCTATGCCAACTCAACCATTTTCTTTAATTACTAAATTCACTTTACCATCCTTTACTGCCGAACCTTAACCATTCCTCAGTTAAAAACGAAGCCAATCAAGTTGGGGTAGAACTACCTCTCAGAGCTTAACTGAACAACACTTCTAACCTTGAAATAGGCAAAGTTCACTTTATATTTCTTTAACTAACTTCCTTACTTAACCTTTCTTTCGAATAACTATATTCGATTAACTCTTTTCAATTAACTCTATTGGACTGACCCTATTGGGTTAACTCTATTTGATTTACTCTATTTGATTAACTCAATTTGATTAACCCCATTCACTTAACTCCTATCGAATAAACTATATTCGATAACTCCTCTAACTCTATTCGAATAAACTATACTCAGTTAACTCCTTTCGTATATTCGAATAAACTATATTCGATTAACTCCTCTAACTCTATTCGAATAAACTATATTCGGTTAACTCCTTTACTATTTTCGAATAAACTATATTCGATTAACTCCTTTGATTTAACTCTAATAGATTAACTCCATCGAATAAACTATATTCGATAACTCCTTCGATTTAACTAATATTCTATAACTCACTTCGATTAACTAATAATCGATAACTCCTTCGAATAACTATATTCGATAATCTCCTCTCGAATAAACGATATTCGATAATCTTCCCTTCCGATTTAACAAATCGATAACTCCTTTTCGAATAACTAAATTTGACAACTCCTTTCGATTTAACTAATCGATAACTCCTTTCGATTAAACTATAATCGATAACTCCCTTCGATGAAACTAACATCGATACTCCTTTCGATGAAATTAACATCGATTAACTCCTTTCGATGAAATTAACATCGATTAACTCCTTTCGATGAAACTAACATCGATTAACTCCTTTCGATGAAACTAACATCGATTAATTTAACTCGACGAACTTAACTCGACTCACTTATCTCGATAATCTAACTCAAGAACTTAACTCGATTAACTTATCTCGATAATCTAACTCGAGAACTTGACTCGATTAACTTATCTCGATAATCTAACTCAAGAACTTAACTCGATTAACTTATCTCGATAATCTAACTCAAGTTGATTAACTCCTATCGAATAACTAATATTCGATTTAACTCCATTCGCTTGACTCTAGATCGTAGCAATCACAATGGTTACGCCTGACTCCCTCAGGAAGCATCCGACCGCCGTAGGCTATTTACAGTCCTGCGAATTACGCTAGCAGTCGTACGAGATGGCGACTTATCCTGAATAACTCTGTTTGACTAACTCTATCTCAAATAACTATATTTGATAACTTCAACTTCGAATAAGTGGTATTCGATAACTTAACTCGATTATCAACTCGAAAATCTTAACTCAAATCGATTAACTCCAACTGATTAACTCTGCCTGGTCAACCCTAACTGATTAACTCTACTGATTAACTCTAACTGGTTTTACTTGGTTTGGCTAACTCAATTGATTAACTCGACTGACTAATTCAACTCGATTAACCTAGCTTGATTTTTCTTTTCTCGATTAACTGAACTAATCACTTTGATTAACTCGACTAATTCACTTTGATTACCTTAACCAATTCACTTTGATTAACTTAACCAATTCACTTTGATTAACTTAACCAATTCACTTTGATTAACTTAACCAATTCACTTAGTTTAACTATTCAATTAACTTTGATTAACTAACCTGATAACTCAATTTGATTAACTTACTTGCTAATAACGTTTATTCCTTTTTAAAGATTTTCTTTTATAATCTATTTATTTCCTAAATAAATATTTCCTTATAATCCTATTTATTTAACAAATAAATATCTCCTTTATTCTATTTATTCTAACAAATAAATATTCCTTTATTTTATTTATTCCCTAAATAAATAAATCATTTAACTTTATTTATACCCTAAATAATAAATTCTTTTACCTTTATTTGTTTCCTAAATAAATAAACACTTTTTATCTATTTGTAGATGGTTTACAAATATCCCTCTTTCTATTGGTTTTGACAATATTTTCCCTTATATATATTGTTTTAGAAATATTTTCCTTTATATTTGATTTCACAAATATATCTCCTCTATATTTGTTTAACAAATAAAATCCCTTTATATTTGATTAACAAATATAAATTTCCTTTATATTTGATTTACAAATATAATTCTTTTATTCAAAATCCTTTTTCTTGTATAATATAAAATCCATTGATTTTATATAAATAAATTATTTTCAAAATATACTTTGAAAATCCCTTTTCCACATTCTGGTATTTCTTATGGTATTTAACACACCATATAACAACGATAACTATCGTCCAAAGCACACATAATCAACGTCATATTATATATCACATTATATATCACAATATATAAATCACAGTAAAATAACTGTTGAGGAATCCAGTTGGATTCCTCCAACCTATTTCCCTGCATCACATATGTTACACAGTATAATCAACATCACTTCCAGTTAAATAGGAAATATTCTGTTAACAGAATCAATATATAACTATTTACCTGTTTATATATATATATATATTTATATATATATATATATAATATTCACTAACTGACTAGCAGTTCAATCAAACAGTCAACACACAATCAAACAGACAATATTTAACAGTTCTAAGAATACGTTGTAAAAATAGAACTGTACAGAGTTGGTGAGTTTTACTCACATTGGCGCGTTAATCGTTAAATAACGGTTTGCGTTTATTTGACTACGACGGACAATTTATTTCGCCATAAATTGTAACGAGCTCGGATTCACTTCCAGTCAGCTCCGTTGTGAAGCCCTCTTCCATACGATCCCAACGTGACCAATTTCGCTGAATTTCGTTCACATATGACCAAGATATTAATTATACAAGTTACACAGATATTTGACTTTGAATTAAACCCAAACAAATAGCAAATGGGCCTCACCCCTTTATATTCGGCCCATTCCCTCCTGTCACAGCCCAACCCGCACACTTCATCTCCCCCAAATTCCATCGTGCTTCATTATACATCGAACACCATTTCGATCCTTCCTTTCATCCTCACAGTCTATTTCTTCCACGGATTCAACAACCAATGCCACCATCTCATTCTCCTTCGCACTTTCATCAACCTCGTCACCATGAAGACCAACTCGCAAGCCCCCATTAACTCCCGTCACCAGTCCCAGTTCGAACGTCTCGATGGAAATACCGAACTTCATTGAACCCAAATCCAACCAAAACTTCACATTTTAAAGCCTCTCAATCCCGTAAACATAGCTACATACTCAAAGATCAACGTTGATGCTCCAAGAACCCTAAAATCGAAAACCTAGTTTTTGTTGTACACAACCTCACCCTTCGGAACAGCGTCGAACTTGATGAAAGGGTTATGGGGATGACGAGCTTCCCTTCACGAATTCATTCATACATATGAATTGATTTTAGGATTTTATTCCCATTTGATTTTGATTTTTCTTTTTGAGGATGGCTTACTGTAAATGAAAATTGGCGGCGCTCAAACTCTCGTTGCCTTCAGAAGTTAGTAATTTAGGTTTAGGAAATTTTGGGAAGTGTATTTATAGGGTGAACAAATATCTAGATATTTTACAGAAGGAATATTCCCGGTATATTCTCATTTATATATATATTCATTCGGCTTTCTAAAAATCCATGTGCTCACACACGATACCTAAAAATCATGAAACTAGACATGTAGCTAGAGTTTGACATTACGGTCCCAACAAAACTGGTTTCGTCGAATTCCGACTCCGTTTGCTCACACAGCGTATTTTTAATCGACGAAATACTATCTGTTTTTCACTCTAAAAATCCGTACGGCCACACACTGACTCTAAAAATCATGAAACTGAAAATCTAACAACTATTTGGCATTGCGGATCCAACAAAACTAGTTTCATCGAATTCCGACTTCGTTTGCAAAAGTGGCTATTTTTAAAGCTCTGGATGACCCATTTAAATATATAAATATATTTAAATAAAATAAAATTAAATATAAATAAATTTATATTATCGTATATCTTCACATATGATATCGTACAGCTCTAGAATATCATATCAGAATTTACAGTTTGATATTTTCAGATTTTAGATTTATCGATATTCAGTTTATATCGAAAATCCTTTTATAACGTAAACAAAGCGTTGCAAATTATGAAGGAAATTCCACAGCGACTTTTCTGAAATTTGATTTGGACATAAATCAAAATCTACACAACGAAATCCATAATTTTCTCTTCCACTAGAAAGATATACTCCACCAGCTCCGTACGTTTCTTGTTTCACAGAAATCCGATTTAAAACGAACCCTGTATATCCAGTTGAAGTTCGAATCGCCAAATAGCGAACGGTCGCGCCATTTCGAGCTCTATTTTAATTATATTATAATTCTACGTTCAAACTGACATCGATTGAATATATTCATTATTCAAATTCAATTCTAAACTGAATTATACATCACAGATGGTCCGGTTCACACCATATCGTCATTTCAGCCAATTTTGATTATTTCAGAATTAAATATATTATTTAATTTATTATTTTAATTAAATATTCATCATTATTTAATTAACCGACCATTAAATTCTCTAATTCACTATTTAAATAATTAAATAAATTAATTATAATACCTCTGCCAATGCGGGTCATTATAGATAAAGATTCAAAGCCTAGGAATTGCGAAAAGGAATTTTAGAACAACGAACGAATCAACGCCTACATCAATGGATTAGCTTAGCAACTTCAGAAATCAGATCCCAGAATTCAAGATCCGTTTTCTGTGAGTGCAGTAACTTTCACAAGATAATTGTTTAAACGTAATTGTGATGAGTTATGAATTGGACTGTACGAAAATGTTTGTAAATCAAATAAATTTATGTCTTCACGAACTATGTTTTGATTTATGCTTGATTTGATTCATTATCTGCAAGTTATGTTCTATGTTAATTCATATGCCTAATTACGTATGCAAGTTATGTATGCAAGTTTGCTCGATATATGCAAGTTATGAAAGATTGTTTGCACGTCATGTTCATACATGTAAGATCATATTTTATATATTCATATGTTTAGATCTACATGTTTATATGATTAGATCAATATCAGTCCATATGTTTAGAACTATACGTTCATATGTTTAGATCTACATGTTTATATGATTAGATCCATATCAGTCCATATGTTTAGAACTATATGTTCATATGTTTAGATCTACAGGTTTATATAATTAGATCTATATCAGTCCATATGTTTAGAACTATATGTTCATATGTTTAGATCTACATGTTTATATGATTAGATCCATATCAGTCCATATGTTTAGAACTATATGTTCATATGTTTAGATCTACAAGTTTATATGATTAGATCCATATCAGTCCATATGTTTAGAATTATGTGTTCATATGTTTAAATCCGTGCAAGTTTATGTTTAGATCCATGCTAGTTCGCACTCAATATGTTGATTTGATCTATTTTTATATGTTTACTAGATTTATGCCGTCTTAGATCTATATTGTATATGCCAGTTATGATGTCATGTGTTTCTTCCCTTTTTCCCTTTTTTTATGAGTTGGGCTAATTGCGAGCCTAATGTATCACATGAACTATACGTACGAACGACGTGGAAACGTTGGGGAAAAGTTTAGGTAAAGGTTGAATATTATGTAATTGGCATAAAAGGGGGTCGTAACCATATAATTAATTTTGGGCATAACTAGAAAATGTGGCATGACTTGAATTGACCACACTTACAGATAATTTACATATAAACTTGGACATGAATGGTAAATATGTAAATTGACTAAAAGATGAATGTGCCTAACCCGAGGTTAGATTGAGTTGCAGTGCAAGACTGCCCGGAACCGCCCGGCACATCCAGCGACCATAACAACATAGATCTAATGTGAGAGGTTAGCGCATTAAGCCCAAAAAACCCGATGTTAGAATGAGTTTGCGGTAGAAGTCTGTCCGGAACCGCCCGGCACATCAAGCAACCGCAAACAACAGTTCTAATGTGAGAGGTTGGTGCTTTAATGAATAAATTAAAGCTAAGGAACAGACATGCTAAAAATGGAAAGGTTAAGTAACATATAAACAGGTGACACTTAACCAATACAACATGTTAAGTGGGTGGGTTAAGTTAACATGGACAAGAAGACAACTTAACCAATATCACATGAACAAAGTGGATAGGGTTATGGCAAGCTTAACCAATAATACATATGGACTTGATAAGGGGAAGGGTTAAGTAAATCTTGGGTAAGTGGGTAATATTAGTATATATAGGCCCACAAACTTAACCGTTAAATAAACATGCGTGAATCAGTGAGAAGGTTAAGTAACATATGAATAGGCAACACTTAACCAGTACAACATGTTAATTAAGTAAATAGGTGGGGTTAAGTTAAATTGAGAACACTTAACCATTATAACATGTTGATTAGGAAACCCTAGTAACGGGGACCCATATCAGCAGTAACCCACATAGATGTATCATGGTACCCTGAGCTAGGCAGGGTGGGGCATGATTACTGGGCTGATTATAAGCGGTCAAAATAGCGGCGGATGGTGCAGCAGTGTCGGTTCCGACGGAGTATGGGCGTGCACGTGCTTCTGAGGGGAAAAAGCAGGCACTAGGCATCAGTAGTATACACTGTGCATCTTGAATCGTGTCGGATTGCCATCATGGTAATTGATACACCCCATGATGGGGCCAGCATAGGTATCTACATAGAAGCGAGGCCGAATGACACAAGTAATGAATACATACAAGGGAGGTCAAATGACACAAGTAATAAAAATATGCGAGTTAGGAAGCCAATCGAATGAGGAAGTTAGTGGGTACAACTCGTGGGGGTAGGAGCAAAAAGGGGCACCTACGATAGCAACTAGGAGTACACGAAACTACCATTATCATGATTAGTAAGAGGGATCAACTTTTAGTATGTGACTAGTAAGGGTGCGGTGTAACTAGTAATGATACGGTGTTACTAGCATTGGTGCAGTGTAGTAATTATCCTGTAGTGATTAGAAGCGCAATCGCTATTATATCTTGTTCATCTTGTCTGAGTTGTCATGCCTGTTTATTCTATAGTCACTTATTGCTTTCCAGTTTATGTTCTTATCTTGTTACTTTAATGATTATATTGTTAAAATCACTGGACTCACCAAACTTATGTCTGACCTAGTTTATTTCGCCTCTTTTCTTCCGTTCCCCCCCCCCCCCCCCCCCGGGGTTCTTAGGGAGGAAATACTCAAGATTAGTTCAGATATCTCTTTCTTCCAGCTTGAAGTTGAAAGGTGTATTGTTTGGCTTTGATTCTGCGTATGGCAATTTTCTGTTGGGGATTATGGCTTTAAAATTATGCACTCTGAAGGTTTTGTACAAGATTGATATTATGTACTTGATTTTGGTATTTGGAAATGTAATCAAACTTATTTCTGTTTCCGCTGCAATAAAATTACAAAAAATTTCAAGTACTACTTTTTCTGTCTTGTAATATTCCGTTCTTCTTACTTATAATGCTCCACGAAACTTAATGCATTCCCTTTGTGAGTGACATTAACGGACGTGGGGAGTTACACGGAGGTTGTTTGAAAAACAGTTATTTCTAACGTTTATATAGTATCGATTTAATATTATAAATTACAAAAAAATAAATTAAATAAAAATAAATTATTATTGTCGTATTTATCTAAATAAAATAATATACCACTTTAGATTCAGTCAATGTAGAATACTAACTCAACATAAATATTTTTAAGTTAACGATATTCAATCTTATAAAGAAATCCTTTTGTAAATTATTAAATAAATGTTATCGTTTATAATCGAAATCCATAGCGACTGTTTTAAATTTTGATTTGGACATAACTTGCAATTTATATGCTGAAATTCCAAATTTTCTCTTCCATTCGAAAATTATAATCAATTAGATTCCAACATTTCTTGTTTCATAGAATTCCGACTTAAAGCGCATTTTGTATACTCAATTGAATTTCAAAACTCAATATTATGAACTACCACACCGTTACGAGTACTTTTTATGTTATATATATATATATATATATATAAACGTTCAATCGTCGTTTAATAAACGAATTCAATATTAGTAATCCATTAATATTTCAAATATCATATTTTAAACAAGTTTAAATATTCGAATTCGAATGATCGAAAAATCCAGGTCGTTACAGTTAGATCCTGGCTTCCTGCATGATAGTGGGACACACGTTAGCTACCCATGTGTCACATGCCACATCGGTTGTGAGGACCACGTGTCGTACCACAGTGGAATTAATAATATTTTATTTAATGCAACACCACTGCATTATGTAATGCAACACCATTATCTTGAAATGAAACATTAGGAAAAAAAATCAAATGCAACAGCAGAAGAAGGCAAATATTACATCAGAAGAAAGCAAATGCAACGCTTTAATTAAAAATTCTGCAAAACCGGTTTTGTACGTGGAATAAACCCATCAAAAACATTCATCATCACATTCAAACCTTCCAAGTATTCTACATATCATGTCAATTCTTCAAATATACCACAAGTTCCAACACATACAATCAAGTACATAATTTAAAGTACAATTAAAATATTCTATACATACCACAAGTGCTAGCACATACCATTCAAAAATTCATTCAGTTACAGGAGCTACAGGAGTACCAGTGTCATCTTAATCACTTGTTGTACTGACACAAAAGTTTCCAACATCTAAATTAAGATCTGGATTAGCTTCATCAAGCTTTTTCAACACCCATGACACATTCTCCTTCACTTTTCTGTTCACCTTTGCTTCCAAATCAACCTCAAGCTCTTGCCTTATTTTTGTGGTCAACTCTTGCACATAACTGTCTGCTGGACCAGAAGTTGGAGTCTTTTCAGACATTTTACCTCGCCTTCCCACAAGCCAGTTCCGTCCATGAGTCTTCCCATCAGAGACAATTACGTCTGCCTCAGCAATATTTCCTGCATCTACCATTGATTGGATCTTCGCTTACAAAATTGCTATTTCATTATCTAATGACAAATAAGAATAATTGTTACACCATAGAGTACTGACTAATCACCAAACACAACTCTATGACTAATCACCAAACACAAATCTACAAAATACCTTGCTGTGATACTTAGTCTATTGAGTACTGACTAGTCACCAAACACAAGCAGGCATATAAAATGAAAACAAGGGAAAGAAAAAATTACAAAAAATATAGATGTTTTGAGTTTCATAAGTAGACTAGCTAATGAAAAGATAATTTATTCATTCTTCTTTAACCAAAGACAAGTGGGTAGGAATGAATTCTATGGAGCATCAATGCCTCAACGATCTCTTATTTGTTCGATGTAATAAGAAGCTGCAACAAATGTACAATGTGTCTACTATAATAACAAAAGTATTGATTTATAATTCATCTTACATCAAATACTTTATATAAGCTAGTCGAAAAAATTCATTAACAGAACTGGTTATTTTTCAAACTACCTATTAAAACATGGAAGTTTAAGCTGCAATGTGGTTATCTTTCAATCTAACTATTAAACTGATATTTCATTATCCAATGTACTTACATATTTGGCTTTTAGTTCATCCGTATTTGTCTTGTAAGTTCTCCCCGGTTCTCGTTTATACGTTTCCAAATAGACCAAGGCAACAGATGGACTGGCTTTTTCTGAGTCTTTCTTTCTCTGTCAAGTATTAGGATTATCAAAAAATAAACAGAATTTTTAACATTCGATCTTAAGAATTTACAAATCTAGCCGCTGCCTATGAACATTGCGACAATGATATAAAATATAATCCATTGATATAACAAATTAAAATTATCATGTGGCCAATTCAACTCAATCACAAAAAATTAACTTAAAGTTCACAAAAAACACATACTATCTTTTCTTTAGCTAATGCTTGAGTTTTGAGACCCATGGTATGCGTCTCAATTAATGAATTACGATGCACTGAATTAACCTCGGCTAGGGCTGTAAATCAAAAAAAATATAGCACTAAGCAAGATAATGTAAACTACTAAAGAAAAGATTAGCACTAAACAAGATAATGTGAACTACTAAACAAATTAAATATGAATATCATTAATTTATTTTATTTCTTTTTTCCATCTGTTGCATGATTATTAAATTAGCATTGTACAAATTAGTTTACTTTGTGGTCACATTTAAGCTATACCTGAACTGATTCATCCCCCCATTATTTCAAGAGCATTTTAAAATCCTCTAACGGAATTGTATTGGGTCTATTCGCAAGCCTTTGCCCATCATTTGGAATTTTTTTTATAATAACTCACTTTCATACAAGACTTGTGCTGCCTTCAAGAGTCATCAAGTGTGTTCAAGACCCACTTGTGTCCTTCATCCGGAATGACATACCTAGCCTACAATATATCAAACAAAAAATTCAAGAAACAAACTAATTAATTAAAACCATACATTTAGAGAGTCGGTTAAACTATGGTTTAGGGTGATCGATTTTATCAGAGTATATTCCAACATTTGCCGCTTTAATTGATCAGGAACAACATGCTAATTGATGTAAGTAAGAGACACATTATCCTTTGTTAGTGTCCCAATAAAAATACTTAACTCCATTATATTGTTAAAAACTAGATGACCATCCGCATTCAAAGCAATGACTACTTTATCATCGGGGCTTCTAGCGTACACCTTGCTTATTTTTGACTTCCCTCGAGGTTTTTTAGAGCTCATACTTTATATACAGGTACAAAAACCGAATAGAAAATTAATGTATAGCCTTACAGAAACATATAATATGCATGCAAAACTTATAATAGGCACACTCAACAATGCAGTGCGATGCAAAGATAAAGAAACATTTTACCTGCTTCAACTTCCTCTGCAATCCCTTCCTGGTCTAATTGATCAGTAACATTTTCCATTATTGGAGCTGCAACATTCTGCTTTTGACGTTCCTACATCGCTAAATAAGCAACGACTGAACCAGAATCTTCAGAATTACTTGATTGTTTGAACATTTGCTACATGTAGGTTTTAAAACTGGCAAATGAGACGTTGTACGTTTAAAAATTAGTTGATGAGACAATATAGGTTTCATCAATTTCCTCATTGTTTCCGCAGTTTTGTCCATATTACTGGTATTCTTTGGAGTGGGAGTGTGTGTCATCACTTCCTTGTTAGAGCCAGATTTCTTTGGAGGGGGAGTATGTGGTATCGCTTCCTTCTCAACTTCAAGGCCTGCATTGTCTCGCGAATGAGTTCTCGGACTAGGTAAAGATTCCTTTGACTTAACAACTTCGATTCTCTACAATTAAGTCAAAATTCAAGATTATTAATATGAGATTTAACAACTTCGATTCTCTACAATTAAGTCAAAATTCAAGATTATTAATTTGAGATTTTTTACGTTTATAAAGGCAAAGAAAATAAATAGTAAACAAATAACTTTTTCATACCTCCGATGAAACATCACTCTCATCTACACCATCATTTTATGGGATGTATTCACCACATCCATCAATATGTTTACATTTTCTTTTCCTATTTCGTACTGCGGCCTCTCACATACTAGCAACCAATGAATGCAGCCCCAAGTGATCTACTAACTGCATCATTTTCTTACATACGTGCGATTCTGTTTTGTTCATACTTCGTTAACACTGGTGGTTGTGAGAACTGCAAGCGGACTAGCATTATTATTTACCTTCGATGACAAATTTAAGATAGTTAACCAAATAGAGTCGACATATAAATATTTCTTGCATTTTCGACGGAATATGCATAGAATGTTGTGGAACTTGGAATCCCAGTACAACATAGAATGCAAGCACAAAGAACCATGTAAAGACCCGGAAATTTGACCACTTAGTCTTTGAATATCATAATAATCTGTAATATTGTTAAGTGTTATAAATATGATTTTATAACCTGGTTAAACATCATTTAGTTAGTAATTTACGATACTAGACTCATTTTGGAAAAGTGCTTCCAAAAATATATTTTTGGTAAAATATTGATAAAATGACCGAAAATTGTTTTATCAATAAATGGCTATTTTCTCGGTAAAAGTTGTTGAAAATTTTAGTGAATGTTTAATTAATCATTAGGGAAGTATTTAGCTAATAAAATTATTTTTCATATTTATGGTTAACTATTTTGATGATGTCATCATTTTCAAAAATGAGCATTTAAGGAAAGTTTTTGTATTTTGGATATTTAAATATTCAAATAAATGTTTTATAATTTGAATATGTTTGTTTTAATTGATTAAATAAGTTAATGAATTTATTTCCAAGTTTTGTTTACTTGAATAAATCATTTGATAAAGAACTAAAAATATGATCGAGGTTCAACTTCCAGATTCACATCCTATCGTTGAATAGAAGTTGTTTCATATCGTTGCAACGTTGTTTGATATATTTGTATATATGCACATAAACATATATATGTAATCATAATTAGTCACATCAAGAGTTTAGAAAATATCCTAAGTGTATGTATATAAGCTTCTTATATGTATACAAATGAATGCTTACTTGAAAAAGCAAACTTACCATCTCTTACACACCTCTCACTTCACCTTACACACCATCCCATCACTCATTAATGCCATTAGGGTTTTAAGGGCATTTTGATCTTTTCTCATTCACCTTCCTTTTCCTATATAAGGAGGGGTATGCCTCCTTATTTCTTACAAAAAATTCCTAAGCATAATGAAGCTTTTTAGTGGTTTCTCTTCATCTTCTTCCTCTTACTTATTAACTTTCTCAAACTATACTCAAACCAACTCCAAATCAACTCAAACTTTGAGTGTAGCCTTCTTATACCATTACAAGACCTTCTAGCAAGTTAGAAGTCAAAAAATCCAAGCCTCTCTCAATTTTCATCTTTGTTCGTGAGCTATATAAGGAAGGAAGCAAGGAAAAGCAAGGAAAGGAATGAGGTTGCTAGCTTGGATCTTTATTCTTATTCTTGGATCTTTATTCTTATTTTGGATCTTGGATTTGCTAAGGATTAAGGTGAGTTTACTCACTATTTAGGATAGCGAACATAAATCTTTTGCATGTTTTTAACTATTGTTAAAGTTGCTTGAATGTTGGTAACTTATGTTAAAAATGTTAACTTGATTCTTACTTTAAAAGTAAGTGACATATGTAATCCATGTTAATGGATTGGAATGGACTTGAATGAACTTGGATTTGGACTTGAATTAACTTGTATAACAAGTGGAATGGACTTGAAACAAAGCACATAAGGATTAGTAGGGAATTGACATATTGTGGACTTGAACTTGAAAGCGCACTTATTGCGATAGTCGCTATAGATGCAGTTTGAATTGTTGTGTTTTCAACACTTTGTATGAAACTTTGCAGTGACATCCTTAGCGATTTCTTATCATATTAAAATGGTTATTTAACTTATATGTTAAGTTGAAGTAAGTTTGAAAGTGTGTAAAGCTAGAATAGTCATATAAGTGCACTTGCTAGTTACTTGTTTATTGAATATCATGATTATTGTGCTTAATTCTAATAAGCCGACGAGTAGGCTTATCTAGCGGTGAGTGTCAAGAATGGGGTGTCTAGGCAAGGGGTGATATGCAACCAGTGCTCTAACTTACCGGGCCTCACTCTTGACCGAGGGATAGTTAAGTTGATAATGTCGGAAACGAGTTAAGTACATGAGGTGTGATTTCTGTAAGCATAAAATGGTTTTGGGTTTGTCGTGACAATGTGTTAATTACATTAGTCTTTAACCCTCTCAGATTATATCATGGAAGTAAATATAATTGAATCTTTAAACAAACATTTAAAGATAAATTATAAAGGATTGTTTTGGGTTTGTTGTAAACATTGTTTTAGCAACACTTGTTTTGAAACCCTTGGAATGTAGTTAAACTGGAATATAAGGTTTAATGATTTTGAATATACTTAGATCTTTAATAATTGATTTTAAAGATAGAAACAAGTATAGGAATCTTTCAGAATAAAGATATTGAATAAGATGTTTAACTTATAAAAGAGACGAGGTTCTTTATTAAACAATGGTTTTAACCTCTTTGGTTATACTTTAAGAAATCCTAGAAATGAATTATTGTAGTTATACTTATACCGGAGGGATAAGTATATGAATATGTTTTGAAGTATTGACGTTAGAAAAGAAATCTTAAAATTGAATTGTAGATATACTTATATCAGAGGGATAAGTATATGAGTACGTTTTGAAATATTGAAGTTAAATAGGAAATCTTGGAATTGAATTGTGATTATACTTATACCGGAGGGATAAGTATATTAAAACCCTTTTTGGGTAGTAAGACTATAACGGATTAGGTAATTCGTAGAATATATACATATACACATTTTATATGTATAAGTTGAATATATACGCTAGTATATAAAGGAATATTAATCGAGCATGAGTTATTGATTAATAAGTGATGTCTTATTTGACAAACGAAGTTTTATTAGTTAAAAGTAGTTTTACTAATAAAGGAATATTAATCGAGTATGAGTTATTGATTAATAATTGAAGTTGTATTTGACAAGTGAAGTTTTATTTGTTAAAAGGAGTTTTACTAATAAAATAAGTTTTAATTAATGAAATATTAATTAAATGGGAATGGGATTAGAAGCCGTTTATATGAGTTAACCGTGCTTCGACTAATTGTCATGTTGCGTGACTTGATAGTGATTTGGCGGTTATCATGCTTCGTGATCTTGATAGTGCCTTGAATGTTTATTCGGTTGTTATGTAAATTAAGCAGGGTTGTTTTCCATATACAAACGTATATTGTGTGAAATGTAGTCAGTTAGTTGACTATAGAACTTGGCCTTAAATTTAGCGACTGGTTTTGAGGAGACTGGGATTGGTAAGTGTTTTACTTATCGAAACCACTTCAAAACTTGTATACGGGTTCTATGTTTTGGAAACGGTTGTGAAATGAAGGCCATATGGCGATTCGAGATCTGTTGAGATGCTCGAACACATATAGTGATTCTAAGATCTATGAAAGAATCTATGTGTGATTCCAAGATCTGTTGATGTATTGGAATCCATGTATGATTCCGAGATATGTGAAGGAGTCTATGTGTGATTCCAAGATCTATTGAGCTGTGGGATTCCAGCTGGGAATTCTTGTTCTGTTCGAGTGATGAAGACTCGTCTGAAAGATGCCGAACGAAACCTCGACATCAGAAATGGATAAAAACAGAGTAGGAGCACAATCTGGGGTTTTGCTAACCTACGGCAGGATATATTGACTCCATATCTAGTGTATGCTTATTATCGAATCATGCGGGAGCTCCTCAAAGTTGCGCGTGGGAGTTGGATATATTTGGTTCCACGTGGTGCACTTCGGTGTTTCGTGCCTGGGCCAGTTGAGTTTACCTTATGGTATATTTTATCTAGAGATATGTGACGCTCGGAGGTACTTTCTGACCCTGGTGCATGGAGTTTGGATCTGTATTGAGACATCTCCGATGGAAAATCCAATATGCGAACGTGCCTTATCGGTTTTGTTTGTACACTTAATAGTTGTCAAATGTAACCAATGTAACCATTCCTTCTATGTGAATTTATTTATATTCTACACCCTAGACATTATTTATAATACAACTATACTTCTCCTAATAAATGGTTGGTTTCAATTAAGGGGAAATCCAATTAAGGGGAAATCCGGAGCGGTTATCTGCACAGTCCCCTCAGTGTTGTTACATGTAATGTGTATCTTGAGTTTCTCATACCAGACTGATGTCTGACGCTTGGTTTTTGTTTTTCTTAAAATCATCACGTACTCCTTCGAGTAGGCTGAGTATGGCAGGTTTTACTTTGGATGCCTTGGAGCTTTTGGAAGAGAGTTGGAGTTCATCTTACCGTACTTTTTATATCCGCTGCATTCTATGTTGTACATCAACATTTATGCGGACGGGTTGTTATAACTGTCCAAGTTGATGATAGGTTAGTCTTCTCTGATAGTTGTAATCATACAGTTTTATTTAAGATCATTCATTATATTATATGTTACCATTTCGTTGTGATATTCTGATATTGTGTCCTCTTCTTCCTCAGTCTATTTTCTTTTTATTTTATTTCACCTTAACTTTTCGTCTTTCCGACACTTGGGTGCTCGGCACGTGAATACCGTGGATGTATTAGTGTTGACATTTGAGGGTCGAAAAGTCGGGTCGTTACATTTGATATCAGAGCGAGGTTGAGCGAACACCTTGGCTTAGGTTGTGTATGACTCATCAAGAGATAGGGTAATGGAATACCCTAACATGAGTTGAGTGTATTATATATAAGAGAGCGCGTATTTGTTAGTGCTATAAATATATTTTATGTTGTGTTAGTTAATCTGTTGAGTGGTTTATGAATTCTGGTCGATATGTGGGACGCCATGGTATCGATAGGGATTTCTAAATACTTAAACAAGGCAAATCGACACAATATTGGTTTTAAATTGGTAAATGAAATAATTTTACTTAGGCTTATATTTTTGTACAAAATATAAACTTTAATAAATTGATATAGTTATTTATGATGTGTTTGGTTGTTAGGAATGAAAATATTCAATTATTATTAGTTATGCTTGATCAGTTTATGATCATGTACTATTGCTTGTTGACTTATAACTAGTTTACCTTTTAAAAACATGGGTTGGGTAGATGGGAATAAGTGAGAACATTAGATATGAACACCTTGTGAATTAAGTTTCATAGTTTGACTGTAAGGCATTTAATGATGATGTTAGGTTAAATTTAATTTTAACATGATTCGTCTATTATAATCCGAATAATGATAAGAATTTGTGAAATAAGTTAGATAAAGAAGTGCTTTATATAAATTATTGAAACTCGATTAAGTCATTTTACGGAACCATATAGTCTATGCATTAAGATTGTATAAATGTGAATAATGCCATGATTTGTAGTTTGGTCGGTTTCATTTGTTAAAATGAAACGGGATTTTCAACGATTTTGGATAGTTGAAAACTTTTGAATTATTATGGAACTTGAAGTTAAGTCTTTGTGAAAATTTAAATTGAGTTTATATAACACTTGAATTATTAAGATAGCAAGTTGGAACAAGTTCAAAATTTGATTAACATACTCAACAAATTTGATGTTTGGATATACTCATAGAATGAATTAGAGTATTATATGTGTACAAACTTAAGTTATACAGTGTTTAATAACTTGAAGTAAAGTTTTATGAAATGATTCATAAGTGGTTTTAGTATTAATAAAGAAATACTAAGTGATAATTGAATGTCGAAAAAAGAAGAAGGATATTAGAATAAAATGGCATACTATACATATAGAAGAATTAATAAAGGATATTGGTGGTTAAGAAACCAACAGGATAAAATATGTGAGTTGTACGTAGATCGTTTTATTCGCATAGTTGATCTTGGTACAGACTCGAGTACAGGATTTTGAAGGTGATTTACACTGGTCCGAACAAGGGTTCTTCACTAGACTTTTGATAGTGAATACTTGATATGGATTTTTGATATGATCCTGAAGTTTTCTATCATAGTGTATGGCTATGTAAGGAAGATGAAAGTTTATGGTCAAGGAACTAGATCGGAGTACGCACTACAGATGTCAAGTGTAGTATACTAGTTCGGAAGAGAAGTCTTGTGATTGGGAAAGTAATATGATCTAAAAAAAATGTGTACGGATGATTTATATGCATTGTACGGGATTTATCGTATATGAAAATTTTAGGAAATGATTCTTCGACTTGTTATGAGGTAATGTGAATCATCAACTGAGTAATCCCTAAGGCTGTTGAGCGTAAGGCACGCTTAGTAGATTGTTTATCATCCTTATGCGATGAGAGGGTTTGAACTTGATCAAACCATGATATTTGTATGCTAGTAGTGTGATACTTTAAGTATCGATGTTTGATTGTTTCTTTGGTTACTCGTGTTGCAATTTTGGGGACGAAATATTTTAAGTGGGGGAGAATGTAAAGACCCGGAAATTTGACCACTTAGTCTTTGAATATCATAATAATCTGTAATATTGTTAAGTGTTATAAATATGATTTTATAATCTTGTTAAACATCATTTAGTTGGTAATTTACGATACTAGACTCATTTTGGAAAAGTGCTTCCAAAAATATATTTTTGGTAAAATATTGATAAAATGAACGAAAATCGTTTTATCAATAAATGGCTATTTTCTTAGTAAAAGTTGTTTAAAATTTTAGTGAATGTCTAATTAATCATTAGGGAAGTAGTTAGCTAATAAAAGTATTTTTCATATTTATGGTTAACTATTTTGATGATGTCATCATTTTCAAAAATGAGCATTTAAGGAAAGTTTTTGTATTTTGGATATTTAAACATTCAAATAATTGTTTTATAATTTGAATATGCTTGTTTTAATTGATTAAATAAGTCAATGAATTTATTTCCAAGTTTTGTTTACTTGAATAAATCATTTGATAAAGAACTAAAAATATGATCGAGGTTCAACTTCCAGATTCACACCCTATCGTTGAATAGAAGTTGTTTCATATCGTTGCAACGTTGTTTGATATATTTGTATATATGCACATACATATATATATGTAATCATAATTAGTCACATCAAGAGTTTAGAAAATATCCTAAGTGTATGTATATAAGCTTCTTATATGTATACAAATGAATGCTTACTTGAAAAAGCAAACTTACCATCTCTTACACACCTCTCACTTCACCTTACACACCATCCCATCACTCATTAATGCCATTAGGGTTTTAAGGGCATTCTGGTCATTCCCATTCACCTTCCTTTTCCTATATAAGGAGGGGTATGCCTCCTTATTTCTTACACACAATTCCTAAGCATAATGAAGCTTTTTAATGGTTTCTCTTCATCTTCTTCCTCTTCCTTACTAACTTTCTCAAACTATACTCAAACCAACTCCAAATCAACTCAAACTTTGAGTGTAGCCTTCTTATACCATTACAAGACCTTCTAGCAAGTTAGAAGTTGAAAAATCCAAGCCTCTCCCAATTTTCATCTTTGTTCGTGAGCTATATAAGGAAGGAAGCAAGGAAAAGCAAGGAAAGGAAGGAGGTTGCCAGCTTGGATCTTTATTCTTATTCTTGGATCTTTATTCTTATTTTGGATCTTGGATTTGCTAAGGATTAAGGTGAGTTTACTCACTATTTAGGACAGCGAACATAAATCTTTTTCATGTTTTTAACTATTGTCAAAGTTGCTTGAATGTTGGTAACTTATGTTAAAAATGTTAACATGATTCTTACTTTAAAAGTAAGTGACATATGTAATCCATGTTAATGGATTGGAATGGACTTGAATGAACTTGGATTTGGACTTGAATTAACTTGTATAACAAGTGGAATGGACTTGAAACAAAGCACATACGGATTAGTAGGGAATTGACATATTGTGGACTTGAACTTGAAAGCGCACTTATAGCGATAGTCGCTATAAATGCAGTTTGAATTATTGTGTTTTTAACACTTTGTATGAAACTTTGCAGTGACATCCTTAGCGATTTCTTATCATATTAAAATGGTTATTTAACTTATATGTTAAATTGAAGTAAGTTTGAAAGTGTGTAAAGCTAGAATAGTCATATAAGTGCACTTGTTAATTACTTGTTTATTGAATATCATTATTATTGTGCTTAATTCTAATAAGTCGACGAGTAGGCTTATCTATCTGTGAGTGTCAAGAATGGGGTGTCTAGGCAAGGGGTGATATGCAGCCAGTGCTCTAACTTACCTGGCCTCACTCTTGACCGAGGGATAGTTAAGTTGATAATGTCGGAAATGAGTTAAGTACACGAGGTGTGATTTCTGTAAGCATAAAATGGTTTTGGGTTTGTCGTGACAATGTGTTAATTACAATAGTCTTTAACCCTCTCAGATTATATCATGGAAGTAAATTTAATTGAATCTTTCAACAAACATTTAAAGATAAATTATAAAGGATTGTTTTCGGTTTGTTGTAAACATTGTTTTAGCAACACTTGTTTTGAAACCCTTGGATTGTAGTTAAACTGGAATATACGGTTTAATGATTTTGAATATACTTAGATCTTTCATAATTGATTTTAAAGATAGAAACAAGTATAGGAATCTTTCAGAATAAAGATATTGAATAAGATGTTTAACTTATAAAAGAGAAGAGGTTCTTTATTAAACAATGGTTTTAACCTCTTCGGTTATACTTTAAGAAATCCTAGAAATGAATTATTTTAGTTATACTTATACCGGAGGGATAAGTATATGAATACGTTTTGAAGTATTGAAGTTAGAAAAGAAATCTTAAAATTAAATTGTAGATATACTTATACCGGAGGGATAAGTATATGAGTACGTTTTGAAATATTGAAGTTAAATAGGAAATCTTGGAATTGAATTGTGATTATACTTATACCGGAGGGATAAGTATATTAAAACCTTTTTGGGTAGTAAGACTATAACTGATTAGGTAATTCGTAGAATATATACATATACACATTTTATATGTATAAGTTGAATATATACGCTAGTATATAAAGGAATATTAATCGAGCATGAGTTATTGATTAATAAGTGATGTCTTATTTGACAAATGAAGTTTTATTAGTTAAAAGTAGTTTTACTAATAAAGGAATATTAATCGAGTATGAGTTATTGATTAATAATTGAAGTTGTATTTGTCAAGTGAAGTTTTATTTGTTAAAAGGAGTTTTACTAATAAAATAAGTTTTAATTAATGAAATATTAATTAAATGGGAATGGGATTAGAAGCCGTTTATATGAGTTAACCGTGCTTCGACTAATTGTCATGTTGCGTGACTTGATAGTGATTTGGCGGTTATCATGCTTCGTGATCTTGATAGTGCCTTGAATGTTTATTCGGTTGTTATGTAAATTAAGCAGGGTTGTTTTCCATATACATTCGTATATTGTGAAAAATGTAGTCAGTTAGTTGACTATAGAACTTGGCCTTAAATTTAGCGTCTGGTTTTGAGGAGACTGGGATTGGTAAGTGTTTTACTTATCGGAAACCACTTCAAAACTAGTATACGGGTTCTATTTTTGGAAGCGGTTGTGAAGTGAAGGCCATATGGCGATTCGAGATCAGTTGAGATGCTCGAACACATATAGTGATTCTAAGATCTATGAAAGAATCTATGTGTGATTCCAAGATCTGTTGATGTATTGGAATCCATGTATGATTCCGAGATCTGTGAAGGAGTCTATGTGTGATTCTAAGATCTATTGAGCTGTGGGATTCCAACTGGGAATTCTTGTTCTGTTCGAGTGATGAAGACTCGTGTGAAAGATGCCGAATGAAACCTCGACATCGGAAATGGCTAAAAACAGAGTAGGAGCACAATCTGTGGTTTTGCTAACCTACCGCAGGATATATTGACTCCATATCTAGTGTATGCTTATTATCGAATCGTGCGGGAGCTCCTCGCAGTTGCGCACGGGAGTTGGATATATTTGGTTCCACGTGGTGCACTTCTGTGTTTCGTGCATGGGCCAGTTGTGTTTACCTTATGGTATATTTTATCTAGAGATATGCGATGCTCGGAGGTACTTTCTGACCCTTGTGCATGGAGTTTGGATCTGTATTGAGAGATCTCCGATGGAAAATCCAATATGTGAACGTGCCTTATCGGTTTTGTTTGTACACTTAATAGTTGTCAAATGTAACCAATGTAACCATTCCTTCTATGTGAATTTATTTATATTCTACACCCTAGACATTATTTATAATACAACTATACTTCTCCTAATAAATGGTTGGTTGCAATTGAGGGGAAATCCGGAGCGGTTATCTGCACAGTCCCCTCAGTGTTGTTACATGCAATGTGTATCTTGAGTTTCGCATACCAGACTGATGTCTGACGCTTGGTTTTTGTTTTCCTTAAAATAATCACGTACTCCTTCGAGTAGGCTGAGTATGGCAGGTTTTACTTTGGATGCCTTGGAGCTTTTGGAAGAGAGTTGGAGTTCATCTTACCGTACTTTTTATATCTGCTGCATTCTATGTTGTACATCAACATTTATGAGGACGGGTTGTTATAACTGTCCAAGTTGATGATAGGTTAGTCTTCTCTGATAGTTGTAATCATACAGTTTTGTTTAAGATCATTCATTATATTATATGTTACCGTTCCGTTGTGAGATTCTGATATTGTGTCCTCTTCTTCCTCAGTCTATTTTCTTTTTATTTTATTTCACCTTAACTTTTCATCTTTCCGGCACTTGGGTGCTCGGCACGTGAATACCGTGGATGTATTAGTGTCGACATTTGAGGGTCGAAAAGTCGGGTCGTTACAAACCAATAGTTACTTGAATTAGCTGCAGATAGCCTTCATGGCCGGAATAGGAAATCGATACAGTAATAGAAAACACTAAAACCATCAGGACTAATTATGTACCTTATAGTATATAATTTTTATATACTTTTTCTTGCTTTTACGTGCAGAATTTTTACAAAAAGTCATTTGAAATACAAGATTTCGACCTGATTAATGAAACTGAAATGATAATTAAAAAGAACATCAACATCGGCTACATTCTCTCGGGTATCATCATCATTATCTATTTCATTTTCTACATTTAATTTCCTCCTAGTTCCTTTGTCCACCACACTGACATTTTCTTTACCATTATTCATATCAAGCACCGGTGAAAGTTTCTTCTTACCCATTTGAGGTGACTTGTTTTTCATCATTTTCTGTTGTTGTTGAAGTTTGTGTGCAGTAGTATACTTGCGCTTTGTCGGTTTCTTAGCAGAACCCGTAACAATAAAGATAGTAATGTGGCCTTCATAGTTCTTTACACGCACGCACACACACACATACACACACACACACACACACACATATATATATATATATATATATATATATATATGAGAATGGATATATAGTACATACATATATACCTTGAATTATGTTTTTCCATGGTCGTATGATTACATGTGGTTGCATTTGACTCAACGGCTCAATGTCTTCGTTAACAGTGTTATCAATGTAAAATAAACTTCTTCTTCCTTATTGCAACCATCTACAAATTCATTTACATCCTTGTCATTCAACATCAGCTGCCAGCTGTAACACCCTACACTTTTCTACGCCCAAATTTCCACAAAAATCAAAACTTGAACACATCCAAGCATGAAGCGTGTATATCTGGTACCTGCAATAAATGAGCATGAGCATAATCAGAGTACGATAAAAGAAAACTCACAGCGGAAACAAAATAGGACAACTAGTATTAACTTAAGTAATTACCTTTTTCAAAGTAAGTCACTTTGTAAATACTGAGCATGAGAGAGAAAGAGAACCGAAAGCCAAACTAAAACACCTGTGAGAACCCGACCTTCTGCAGAAAACCTGGGTGGTTGTAATGAGGAGGAGGTTAGGACAACAAAGATTCTGGTGAACAGGAAATGTACATTATAGATTATAATACACAGATGTATCTCGTTTGGTTCAACCCAAGATGTATGCCTACCAAGGTTAGGGATTCTAGCCTAATCTTGTTAATGTTTGCGCACGATTCTGCTACCCTTCCCAAAGTAGTATTCCTAAAATATAATACCAATATAGAACATTTACGAACATATTTGTGAAGCCTTTATACTAGAACATGGTTGGTTATTTAATCGAGATGGATCCCAAGTTAAGCAGTTTATATATGTATTGTATATATATATACACACACACACACACTTTTATTCACTCATCCTTCATCATTTATTTCCTCACTATCAATGATAAATAGGGTGGATTCTCTTTGATCGCTTAAGACCCTAGGCGGACCTATTAGTCACTTATTATTCCTCGAAGAATTATTTGACATTAACATAAACTATAGGGCACTGGATACGGGCCCTACTTGTTAAGGCTTTCATCATTCATGCATATACCCTTGCCCACGTAAGGTGAGAGATGGAACTTTATCGCTCGTTATACCATATAGCTGACCTTATTAGATAACCCTCTTAGTCGCTTATTATTTCCCGCATGATATGTAGCCATATCTGACATTTTTAGCTTCCAGGTTTGGGTAGTCCCACACACACCTGCCATTTAAACCCCTAAATTGAAAGACCTATTCCCAAGTGGACTCTTAGACCCCGGCCACTTAAGACCTAGGAAGCGGACTATACGTGAAGATTATTGGGTTCGTACCCCATTATCCTTTAATACCTTTCCCTATTGGGATAAAGTGAGCTACATTATTAAGTCATTCCCGTTTAGTCCTTCTACATGGAAATACTATACGCACACTGTAACACCCCGAGAATTCTGTAACTATGAAATTCATAAATTAAAGTATAATTAAATTCAAATCAAAGAACTAAGGGAAACGGGATACGCCATTGCGTTCGTCTCGGAAAAATACGCGAAATAGAGTCCGAGTTTTCGAAAAACGGAGTCCATATGAAGAAGATATGGCCTTCGGAAGTTTTTAAATTAAGTTTAAAATTCAAACAGAATTGAATAATTAAATATTCCGAAGTGGGGCCCAATGGGCCAGGGTGGAAGAACACCCGCCTGGGCCACCCAGGTCGACTGGGCTGTCGACCTGGGCTACCCATGTCGACAGGGCTGTCGACAGCCCTGTCGACAGGGGTGTCGACCTGGTCGAGCCCAGTCAACCTGGCTGGCCAGGTCTGTGTTTGGTCGAATTTCTGTGGTCTGCTTTGTCATTAGGGCTAGGTGGCAAGTTTTAATTGGTCTCTCTTGCGAATGAATGGCTACGATCAATCCAAGCAACATCAATGGTCCTAATCAGTTCCTAACCTCTATATAAACAACCCTAGACTAAACCCTAATCTATTCATTCAAAATTAAGAACATAGCCGCCATGTTGCTGAGGAACGACTAAGAGTAGCCGCCAACTAGAGAGAGAATTAGGAAGAAAGTTCTAAAGCCTAAAGCAATTCAAGCAACCTAAAGCCAATCAATTCAACAAAGGAATCATATCTCTTAATTAGAGAATTCGCCGCAACCATTGTAAGTAGAGTATTACTTTGGTATGAATAAACAACTGTATTGATTTGTATGCTTGAATTGGGATAATAAAGTAATTCATATTTGTGCAAAATTATGTTATTCATTATAAAGAACTACATGCGGTAGTTCTATGCAAGTATACGCAAATTATGTAATCTATGTCGAAGCTACATGTATGTAGTTGATTGAAATTCATGCAAGTTTGGGGCTTTGTTATTATGCCATCATGATGTATATTTTTGTGCATAAATCATTTTGCAAGTAATTGAAACAAGTTTGGTTGTTATAGTTCATATGAAACTATGTTGGAATTTTGACACCATAATCCATGTATTAAGTCATGCTTTTGCAAAACTTACGAATATGGCTAGGCTATGAATGATATTTGGCATAATTGAAATCCATGATTAAGTCTATCTTGTTTAAAAGAATTATATGATGACATATGTGAGACATGGCTAGGTTAGACTCAAAAATCCCTTTTTGCAAGTTTAAAGCAAACACCATGATTAGGAATATTTATGCCATGCTTATGTTTGACATTATGCCATGCTTATGTTAGAAATATTTATGCCATGCTTATGTTTGACATTATGCCATGCTTATGTTAGAAATATTTATGCCATGCTTATGTTTGACATTATGCATAAATAAAAGTATAGGTTCGTGTTGTAGTTATGACTATGTGTCAATAATGATACCCAATTTAGATTCTTATCTCGACTACAAGTTCACATGTTTTGATTCATGTCACCTATGCTTTATGACCAAAGTATATGTTATCACTATGCAAGTACACCAGTTTCTATTTTGTGTTTCCAACGTCATATTGCAAGTTCATGCGCTCACATTCCCCTCTTTGTGTATCACGCTTTAAGCCTCCCCTTTTCGCATGGCTAAATTGGGCTTTAAAAGGCTAAGCCCAATATATATATAAATGGACGTGTAAAACGGGGGAAAATAACGTTGGGTTAAAATTAATTTAATGAATGAAAACTAAAGAAAAAGGGCCCAAATTCAAGAATGGGTTGGGCCCATGATTGGTGTAACCTTTACACCATTAACTTAATAATGGGCCGCAAATATTTACATATCAAAAAAGAAGAAAGACAAAAATATGTAAATGTAGAAAATACGATATGTTTAACCCGAGGTTGGATTGAGTTGTGATGTAAACCTGCCCGGAACCGCCCGGCTGTCCAGTAGTCACAACAATACCTATCCAATGTGGGAGGTTAAACATGGAGCCCAGCAAGGACCCGAGGTTAGACTGAGTTGTGGCGTAAGACTGCCCGGAACCAACCGGAAACAGGCAGCCACAACAATACCTGTCTAATGTGAGAGGTCGGGGCCTTAATAAGACAATTAAGGCTGAGTCAGGATTGTTAGGATTAAGTGAACTAAAGACTTTATCAAAATGGAACATGCTAAACTAAACGGACTGGTGGGGGTTAGGTTAGAAAACACTTAACCAACTTAGCATGTTGGCTAGAGATAGAAAACCTAGTAACGGGGGACCCTTTTCAGCAGTAACCCTAGAAGGTGTATCAGGATACCCTGAAACTAGGCAGGGTGGGGCACGATTACTGGGCTGATTGTAAAAGGTCAAAGCGACGGCGGTGGTGTAGCAGTGTCGGCTCTAACGGAGTGCGGGCGTGCACACACTCCGGCGCAGAAAAATAAGGCACTGGACACCAGTTGCATACCTGTGCACTCTAAGGTTGTGTCGGGTTGCCACTATGGGACTTGATACACCCCATGGTGGGACCAGCATAGGTAACTACAGACATCGGGGGCCGTAAGACACATGAACTATGCGAGTAGGAGCCAATCATCATTGAATGGATCACATCGCCCTGATTTTGGGGTGCCAGTTGGGAACTAGTTTATATGGGTTCAGAGATCGACAGGGGGTACGATAGTATATTCGACCCTAGACAACTTAACCAAGTTATAATGCTTGCCCACTCCTTGTTTATACTTATCATACCCAGTTCTTTATTCATAGACAAAATAGTACTAGACTTACTCAGGCTTTATGTCTGACTCTATTTTTCTTTCGTCTTCTTTCTTCCGTTTCCCCCCCCCCCAAGGTCCTCAGGGAGGGAACACAGCAGCTTGACCTACCTCAACATCCAGCTTGAAGAAGAGAAATGTATTGCTTGGACTTTCCTGTTTTGAACTATGGCTTTGGACAATCCACTATGGGGACTTTTGGAAGTTTATCTATGTTTTATTTATGCTTCTTTAAATAATGTACTCAAGACAGATTATGAAAATGTTATGTTATGTTTTTGGAAGGATATAAGACAATCATGGTGATGTTTTGTAACACGTATTTGACTTTATGAAATAAAAAGTTGTTGTTCTTCCGCTGTTTACAAATATGTGTTCTTATATCTGTCTTGTATATCTGTGACTTGTACTTATAAACCTCCACCAAAATTAGGGCATTCCCTTTGAGAGTGACCCTAACGGAGGTGGGGTGTTTCACTTGGTATCAGAGCATAGGTTTACCAGATAAGATAAAAAGTTTAGAAAATTTATTTCAAAAAGGAAATTTAAAGAAGCATTTTTAAAAGATAAGAATATTATTTTAATTTTAAAAGGCAAAGTCCACTCCCCAAAGCCATAGGTACTATCTCTTATCCTTCGTTTTGAATCTACCCTTTTTGTTTCAGCATGTCTGAAGATCTTAACTTGCCGGAAGGGGTACCAATACCTGGTTGGTTTAGACGATTCTTAGAAGCAAGGGCCACTCAGCCAGGTCCTACCGTTCCTCCTCCCCCAGCTGCCGGTAATCATCCAGCTGCAGCAGCACCTCTTCCTCCACCTCCTCCACGAGGAAACTCGTTTGCTAAGATATGTAAGGATTTTAAAGCTATGGGAGGAAGGGATTTCCATGGAACTGAGTCCTTCGTAGCAGCTAGAAATTGGCTGAAAGAAACTGAGGACCTATTCATCATCTTTGAGGTAGAGGACAGACAAAAAGTACAATTGGCGGTGTGGCTATTGAAGGGCGAGGCTTCCTACTGGTGGGAAGTCACTAATGCTGAAAGACCAGTGGAGACATGGGAGGAATTTAGGGCAAGGTTTGAGACCAAATTTCTCTCAGATGCGGAAAGAAGTTTGCAGTTGGAGAAATTCTTATTTCTTAAGCAAGGAGACAAGACTGTTAGAGAGTATGTGAATCAGTTTGATGAGCTGGCTAGGTTTGGGCTTGACCTAGTCAACACCCCGCACAAGAAGGCTCTCCGTTTTGTCATGGGGTTAAATGAGCCATTACACAGTTTGGCCATGACCCATATACCCATGGGAGCCACGTATGAAAGATTGGTGCAAATGGCATTGCTGAATGAAGAGGATAAGGGCAAGAAGGAGACAAAGGCAGAAAGCTCTCAAGGGAAGAAAGAGGGTTTGCAGCCTAAGAAGACGGACTTTAAGAAAGGAGGGAAAGGCAACAAAGAGAAGAGGAAGTGTAATTTCTGTGGCAAAGTGGGGCACTTAGTCAAGGACTGCCGGAAAAAGAAGGCCAAGGAGAATGGTGGGTGCTTTTCTTGCGGTCAGACAGGCCACAGAGCTAAGGACTGCCCAAAGAAACGAGGGCAGGGGCAGGCGTCTGGATCCACTCCAGGGGCACAGGTTCATGTGCTGGAAGCGCCACCTTTGCAACAGCGAGGTACAAACACTTCTGTAGAAAGTGTAGTTTATCTTTATGATCACCCCGTTCGCACTTTATTTGATTCTGGCGCATCACACTCCTTTATCTCGTCTGCTTTAGTAGAATCTCTGCACCTAAAAACTAGTATGGTAGAGGACCCCTTAATTGTTTCAAACCCAATTGGGGGCCCAGCTCATTTGTCTATGATCTGTTTGGGATTGAAAATTTCTATTCTAAGTGTTGAATTTCAATGTAGTGCCTTTGTTTTGGGCTTTTCGGGGTATGGTTTGATTTTGGGTATGGATTGGCTATCCAGTAATGGGGCCATCCTTGATTGTGAGAAAAGGGTTGTTAGGCTCCTAACCCAGCTCGGTAATACTTTGGAAATTTCTTGTAATCCCTCGTATGCGGTTATGCTTAGTTATCTTGAGTCTCTAGATGCCTCTGTTGAAAATTTGCAATCAGTTAGAGTGGTCCGGGAATATCCGGATGTCTTCGAAGAGGTGAAGGGCTTGCCTCCGAAGCGGGAGATAGACTTCCGCATATATCTTGTGGATAATGCGAAGCCCGTTGCATTGCCCGTTAGACATATGGCTCCACGAGAAAGAAAAGAGCTCAGTAAACAGATTAAAGAGCTTCTAGAGAAGGGGTTCATTAGGAGGAGCATTTCAGAATGGGGCGCTCCAGTGGTGTTCGCTACAAAGGCGGATGGTTCACTCCGTCTATGTGTTGACTATAGGGAGCTCAACAAGCTAACGAAAAAGAATAGGCACCCTCTCCCTAGAATTGATGATTTATTTGACCAGCTTGTAGGAGCGTCTGTTTTCTCCCAACTCGATTTAGCAACCGGTTTTCATCAGCTAAGGGTGGCTGAAGATAACATCGATAAAACGGCTTTCAGAACCCCAGACGGATTCTTAGAATGGCTTGTCATGCCTTTCGGCTTGACAAATGCACCTGCTTACTTCGTGGACCTAATGAGTAGGGTATTTAGAGATTTCCTCAACAAATTCGTAGTGGTCTTCGTAGATGATATCCTTATCTTCTCAAAGAGTGAAGAGGAACATGCTCAACACTTAAGGGCAATCATGGAAACGTTGCGAGCCCATCAACTAAAAGCCAAATTCTCCAAATGCCACTTTTGGAGAGAAGAGGTGAGGTTCCTTGGGCACATAGTATCCAAGCAAGGGTTAGCGGTGGACCCTGCTAAGGTAGTGGCGGTACAGGATTGGAAGACACCAAGGAATGCAACTGAGGTCCGAAGCTTTCTAGGACTAGCAGGTTTCTATCGAAAATTCATAAGGGATTTTGCGAAAATCTCAGCTCCGCTCACGAAATTGACTAAGAAGAATCTAGTGTTCAATTGGGACTTGGATTGCGAGTTTGCTTTCCAACGACTGAAGAGGGCTCTTACAACAGCCCCAGTTTTGACGCTGCCAGATGGGAGCAAGATGTTCACTGTTTATACGGATGCATGTGGGACAGGGCTAGGCGCCGTCTTAATGCAAGAAGGAAGGGTGGTAGCTTATGGCGGGAGGCAGTTGAAAGCACACGAAAAGAACTACCCAACCCACGATCTAGAGTTAGCCGCCATCGTCTTTGCACTCAAGTCTTGGCGATACTATCTCCTAGGTGAGAAGTTCGAACTTTACACTGACCATAAATCGTTGAAATATCTTTTCTCGCAGAAAGATCTTAACTTGAGGCAACAAAGATGGATGGAGTTTCTTGCCTCGTACGATTTCGAAATCTCCTACACTCCGGGCAAAGGCAACGTAGTTGCAGATGCGTTGAGCCGAAAGAAATTGACCCTAAGCCCGTTGTTTGTTGAAAGACAAAGCCTAGAGTTTATAGCCAGCTTCGACTTTAGGCCTTCCTCCGATTCCGTACCGGGCTTGCTAGCATCTCTCAAAGTGCGCCCAACTTTAGTGGATTCAGTAGGGACAGCACAACGCGAAGACCCTCAGCTTGTAGAAATAATTGATAGGCTAATTAGGGGTGAGACTTCAAGTCACCTCAACAGATACTCTATCGACGATAAGGGTTTTCTAAGGTGAGACGGAAGACTATGCGTCCCACAGACAAACGATCTAATAAAGAAGGTTCTCGAAGAAGCTCATCACTCCAAGATGACGATACACCCAGGCGGAGATAAAATGTACAAAGACATAAAAAGGACTTTCTTTTGGAACGGCATGAAAAAGGATGTGGCAGAGTTCGTTTCCAAGTGTATGGTGTGCCAACAGGTTAAGGCGGAACAGAAAAAGCCTGGTGGACTACTACATCCTTTGGAGGTCCCGCAGTGGAAGTGGGATAGCATCTCAATGGATTTCATCGATGGGCTGCCTAGGTCTAGGAGAGGCAACACTAGCATTTGGGTAATAGTGGATAGGCTTACTAAAAGCGCCCACTTTTTACCTGTCAAAAGTAAAAGAACTGCCTCATCCCTAGCATCACTTTACCTCAAGGAAATCGTTCGACTCCACGGAATACCATCTAGCATCGTTAGTGACCGAGACCCCATCTTCACCAGCTAGTTTTGGCGGAGTCTGCAAGAAGCAGTAGGAACGCAGTTATGCTTGAGCACAGCCTATCATCCCCAAACCGACGGCCAAACGGAGAGAGTGAACAGAGTTTTGGAAGACCTTTTAAGGTTATGCGTCCTTGACTTCGGAGGGACATGGGAAGACCACCTTCCTTTGGTGGAATTTGCCTACAACAACAGCTATCAAGCAACCATCGGAATGGCGCCCTTCGAAGCTCTATATGGAAGACCGTGCCGATCGCCCACTTGTTGGTGGGAGTCTACTGATATGCTCATACTAGGACCAGACATGATCCGAGAGACTTCAGAGAAAGTAGACTTAATACGAAGAAGAATGAAGACGGCCCAAGACAGACAAAAGTCCTATGCCGACAAGAGGAGAACCGACCTTGAATTTGAAGTTGGAGACAGAGTTTTTCTCAAGGTATCACCGCTAAGAAACGTTGTTCGTTTCGGAACCACAGGAAAGCTAGCACCAAGGTTCGTAGGACCATTCCCTATCATCGAGAAGATTGGGAAAATGGCCTATAGATTAGAGCTACCCGAGAAGTTGGCTGGAGTCCACAACGTTTTTCACGTTTCACATCTACGAAAATGTCTACATGAGTCTGCTGAAGTGGTAGAGCCAAATATACTCGAAGAGGCAGAAGTGGAACGCGAAGCAACCATAAGAAAAGTTCCAACCCGCATACTAGGAACGGAAGTGAAGAAGCTACGCAACCGCGAAGTCAAACTCGTCAAAGTCCAGTGGAGCGACGCCGAGGGAGACGCGACTTGGGAAACTGAAGCTAGAATACGCACTGCATACCCTTTTCTATTCGAGGGTACGTCCTTGATCTTTCTTTTTCCTTAAGTTGCGCTTTTATCTATCTTTTTAGGTATATTTCCTCGACCGTATCTTTTAGGTAGAAACCCTTTGGATGGAAACATGTAGTTGAAACATGTTATGGATGATGGTTGCAAGTGGTTGCAAGTGATTGCTAGTGGTTGCTCGTGGTTGCATATACACACACAATCTAGGTTTTAGATCGGCTCAATCACTTCATATTGCATATGCATATATGTTTGCATTCGTGTATGGGTGAATTGTAATGTGTTGGCATATGGATGTTGCATTTGTATTGAATGATTGTGCACTCATGTAGAATCATGAATAGGAAAATTTGCATACATAATGGATTCATTTCACTTACATGATTCGCATTAAGGAGGTCAACTGAATCAGTAGACCGCCTGATTTTGCATTAGATAAGTTCATGAACACACACACTTCGCATATGATCATGAAGCATTAGAAGTCTTTTAAGGACAATGGATAGTCGTGTTTGATGGATGAGTAGATGGATGATTGGATGTTAGGATATACATTCCTCCTAACTTGAAGATTTCGGGGACGAAATCCTTTTAAGTGGGGGAGAATGTAACACCCCGAGAATTCTGTAACTATGAAATTCATAAATTAAAGTATAATTAAATTCAAATCAAAGAACTAAGGGAAACGGGATACGCCATTGCGTTCGTCTCGGAAAAATACGCGAAATAGAGTCCGAGTTTTCGAAAAACGGAGTCCGTATGAAGAAGATATGGCCTTCGGAAGTTTTTAAATTAAGTTTAAAATTCAAACAGAATTAAATAATTAAATATTCCGAAGTGGGGCCCAATGGGCCAGGGTGGAAGAACACCCGCCTGGGCCACCCAGGTCGACTGGGCTGTCGACCTGGGCTACCCATGTCGACAGGGCTGTCGACAGCCCTGTCGACAGGGGTGTCGACTTGGTCGAGCCCAGTCAACCTGGCTGGCCAGGTCTGTGTTTGGTCGAATTTCTGTGGTCTGCTTTGTCATTAGGGCTAGGTGGCAAGTTTTAATTGGTTTCTCTTGCGAATGAATGGCTACGATCAATCCAAGCAACATCAATGGTCCTAATCAGTTCCTAACCTCTATATAAACAACCCTAGACTAAACCCTAATCTATTCATTCAAAATTAAGAACATAGCCGCCATGTTGCTGAGGAACGACTAAGAGTAGCCGCCAACTAGAGAGAGAATTAGGAAGAAAGTTCTAAAGCCTAAAGCAATTCAAGCAACCTAAAGCCAATCAATTCAACAAAGGAATCATATCTCTTAATTAGAGAATTCGCCGCAACCATTGTAAGTAGAGTATTACTTTGGTATGAATAAACAACTGTATTGATTTGTATGCTTGAATTGGGATAATAAAGTAATTCATATTTGTGCAAAATTATGTTATTCATTATAAAGAACTACATGCGGTAGTTCTATGCAAGTATACGCAAATTATGTAATCTATGTCGAAGCTACATGTATGTAGTTGATTGAAATTCATGCAAGTTTGGGGCTTTGTTATTATGCCATCATGATGTATATTTTTGTGCATAAATCATTTTGCAAGTAATTGAAACAAGTTTGGTTGTTATAGTTCATATGAAACTATGTTGGAATTTTGACACCATAATCCATGTATTAAGTCATGCTTTTGCAAAACTTACGAATATGGCTAGGCTATGAATGATATTTGGCATAATTGAAATCCATGATTAAGTCTATCTTGTTTAAAAGAATTATATGATGACATATGTGAGACATGGCTAGGTTAGACTCAAAAATCCCTTTTTGCAAGTTTAAAGCAAACACCATGATTAGGAATATTTATGCCATGCTTATGTTTGACATTATGCCATGCTTATGTTAGAAATATTTATGCCATGCTTATGTTTGACATTATGCCATGCTTATGTTAGAAATATTTATGCCATGCTTATGTTTGACATTATGCATAAATAAAAGTATAGGTTCGTGTTGTAGTTATGACTATGTGTCAATAATGATACCCAATTTAGATTCTTATCTCGACTACAAGTTCACATGTTTTGATTCATGTCACCTATGCTTTATGACCAAAGTATATGTTATCACTATGCAAGTACACCAGTTTCTATTTTGTGTTTCCAACGTCATATTGCAAGTTCATGCGCTCACATTCCCCTCTTTGTGTATCACGCTTTAAGCCTCCCCTTTTCGCATGGCTAAATTGGGCTTTAAAAGGCTAAGCCCAATATATATATAAACGGACGTGTAAAACGGGGGAAAATAACGTTGGGTTAAAATTAATTTAATGAATGAAAACTAAAGAAAAAGGGCCCAAATTCAAGAATGGGTTGGGCCCATGATTGGTGTAACCTTTACAACATTAACTTAATAATGGGCCGCAAATATTTACATATCAATAAAGAAGAAAGACAAAAATATGTAAATGTAGAAAATACGATATGTTTAACCCGAGGTTGGATTGAGTTGTGATGTAAACCTGCCCGGAACCGCCCGGCTGTCCAGTAGTCACAACAATACCTATCCAATGTGGGAGGTTAAACATGGAGCCCAGCAAGGACCCGAGGTTAGACTGAGTTGTGGCGTAAGACTGCCCGGAACCAACCGGCAACAGGCAGCCACAACAATACCTGTCTAATGTGAGAGGTCGGGGCCTTAATAAGACAATTAAGGCTGAGTCAGGATTGTTAGGATTAAGTGAACTAAAGACTTAATCAAAATGGAACATGCTAAACTAAACGGACTGGTGGGGGTTAGGTTAGAAAACACTTAACCAACTTAGCATGTTGGCTAGAGATAGAAAACCTAGTAACGGGGGACCCTTTTCAGCAGTAACCCTAGAAGGTGTATCAGGATACCCTGAAACTAGGCAGGGTGGGGCACGATTACTGGGCTGATTGTAAAAGGTCAAAGCGACGGCGGTGGTGTAGCAGTGTAGGCTCTAACGGAGTGCGGGCGTGCACACACTCCGGCGCAGAAAAATAAGGCACTGGACACCAGTAGCATACCTGTGCACTCTAAGGTTGTGTCGGGTTGCCACTATGGGACTTGATACACCCCATGGTGGGACCAGCATAGGTAACTACAGACATCGGGGGCCGTAAGACACATGAACTATGCGAGTAGGAGCCGATCATCATTGAATGGATCACATCGCCCTGATTTTGGGGTGCCAGTTGGGAACTAGTTTATATGGGTTCAGAGATCGACAGGGGGTACGATAGTATATTCGACCCTAGACAACTTAACCAAGTTATAATGCTTGCCCACTCCTTGTTTATACTTATCATACCCAGTTCTTTATTCATAGAAAAAATAGTACTAGACTTACTCAGGCTTTATGTCTGACTCTATTTTTCTTTCGTCTTCTTTCTTCCGTTTCCCCCCCCCCCCCAGGTCCTCAGGGAGGGAACACAGCAGCTTGACCTACCTCAACATCCAGCTTGAAGAAGAGAAATGTATTGCTTGGACTTTCCTGTTTTGAACTATGGCTTTGGACAATCCACTATGGGGACTTTTGGCAGTTTATCTATGTTTTATTTATGCTTCTTTAAATAATGTACTCAAGACAGATTATGAAAATGTTATGTTATGTTTTTGGAAGGATGTAAGACAATCATGGTGATGTTTTGTAACACGTATTTGACTTTATGAAATAAAAAGTTGTTGTTCTTCCGCTGTTTACAAATATGTGTTCTTATATCTGTCTTGTATATCTGTGACTTGTACTTATAAACCTCCACCAAAATTAGGGCATTCCCTTTGAGAGTGACCCTAACGGAGGTGGGGTGTTTCACACACGATTAGTTATCATCACGGGTTCCTATGGTTAATAATATTTCACATTATTATCCTACTAAGTCAAACTCTATTTTTAATTATAAGTTCTATAATCGTTAATATAAATAAGGAAAGTTATATCCTCTCTACCCTAGGATACTTATTTGATTACTCCCTTAATTGGACTTAGTATTTAAACACAATCAGTGTCCATTAATCCCCTTTTTACACCACATTTACTTTATTTCTTGGTTTATTGCCCCATATGACCATAACGGTCGTATTTTCCTAAGGAAACCATTTATCAGTCCCAAGGTATCAATTTGTTGTACCCCCAACAGACAATTACTATTCTTATTTATTGGTTGACTCATATATATATATATATATATATATATATATACACACATTCATGCATCAGACCTCTCACATTAAGTTGACTACTTATGGATGCTGGATTATCCGGTTGGTTCCGGGCAGACTTCTTCCACAAGTTGAACTTAACCTCGTGTCTTAGTACATTTACATTTACGCATTAGAGCCCTCACATTAAGCTGACTACCTATGGATGTTGGATTTGCCAGTTGGTTCCGAGCAGGCTTCTTCCACAAGTTGAACTTAACCTCGTGTCTAAAAGCGATTATATTTCAAATTCCTAATCGGGGTGTACAACATTAGCCCTAATTAATTTAGGAATTGCATCCATTATCCTATTATATTTACTTTCCCCAAATCAACATTGGTTACAATTTTTATTTATTAATTTGCAAGCTATTTATAGCAATTAATTATATTGATTGCTACAAATGGTCACCACAAATATATTAATTCAATATGAATTACATTTTCATAAAATTCCATAATTGAACGTTATTCAACCATTCAATCATTCAATACCCTGTATATTTTTACCGTTTTACACTGATTTGGACGGATGATATTTATATTTTATGTTTGCATGCAGTCAACATAGTTATTATTTTTATTATCTTAAATTTATTGATTTGGTTTAATTGGAAACCAAACATTCCTTTTTACCTTCAATCTTGTCAAAAGATTTCAATCTTACAAAAAGATCGTTAGCCATGGTTACCGCAAATTATGCCTAATTAGTGGAATTGACATATTTCCAAACTATAAGAAATATATGTAAATATATGATTTGAAATAGTTGATGCAAATTACGCACAAATATTTATATTTATACGTACATTTGCACCACTTTTCCCTTTTTATTTTTTTTCATATCTCTTGTGATTGCAAAAATAATGCCTTTTTATTCAAAAAGAGGAAAACAACATATTTACAACAACTTAAGCCAAAACCCAACAATATTGAATACAAACAAACATATTTCTTTTAATATTACGATCACGCAAATTTAACATTTTATCCAAGATTCACATAATTTATTATTTAACACTGAAAATAAAGATTTGGAATATAACTATATCTAAAAGGTGTTTAATGGGACTGATTTCCAGATCTACAATGCTTGCAGTGTCCACAATACATTTTTACAACATAATTATAGCAAATTGGTATAAATAATTTAAGAATCCCGCAATTAATATTTATGCCTAACCGCAATTCATAATATACAAGTTTTAAAAAATTTTACAGTCAAATCTGATGAGTATCAACCCAATTACAATAATTTAGTGAACATATCTAATAGAAATAGGCACAAAATTTTAGATCAAACTAAAACAAAATAGATAGGCTATTATGACTATATTTGTAAATTTCTCACTCATATGAAAGCATTCAAATCCAAAGTTTGAACCTTTTAGGTCTACAATTCCCAAATTCTTATAAATCTACAAATTATTTGAAAAGGAGATAATTTCAGATCTGTGGAGATGTAAGAAAATAGGAAGAGAGGAGAGAATCTGATTTGGAGCATCAATTTGCATTCTTTTCCATTGAATCTGATAATCCTCTCAATTCCATATAATTTGGATTTGATTTGTTGTGTATGAATATATTTTTATTTTAGAAATTAGTTTTGAAGAGGGAGGAAAATGGAAGAGCTCCGCTACTCCTACAGATTTGTGTGGAAAAGAATAAGCCTTACCCCTTTATTTATAGGAGTGGAATTGGCCTCGGACCGTTAGATTCATTTTAAATAACATCCATCCATTCGTTAAAAATATATAATAAACTAAATCTATAAAACCTAGTCGTCACTCGGCGTTTTGATGCCTAGTGGGTCGACCACTTAGGTCGTCATATGCTCAATAAGGCTTGGTTAAATAAGGTATATTATATATATATTTTGATTTGTTTATTTTTCGTCCATTATCGTATTTTGTTTGTAAATTTTTCATACGAACTCCGTTAGCGAAACTCCAAACATGAAAGTTGACCAGAATTCCGAGACGAACGCATTTGTTAAGTTTTCATGGCCAAATTACATTGTTTGTCAATATTCCTATTTTTGAAACTCTAATAATTAATTCTTATTGCCAAAATTCCGAGATGAATGCATTTTTAATAAGAAATTCTTATTTTTGTTACATTCTTCCCTCCTTTAAAGGAATTTCGTCCCAAAATTCTGATGCCTATAGTCCTATTTTACACAACCAATTTGTGTACATTCACTTTGCAACCATGTGTATATGTGCATGGTGTACATAATGCAGTTCAGCCATAAAATATTCATGCAAGATGATTCTAAATCAGATCCTCCTATATGTAGGCATTGAATTTTTGAAATTCTTTCGAAAGTATTATGCAAAACATTCTAATTATACTGGTAGCTCTATATGAACGTAAGTTTTGAAAACTCTTTTTCATCCATTACCTTCACAAAATTATGAATAAAAGTGTGAAGCAACCAATTTTACATCCAAACCCTACCATCCAAAACATCATGCAGTCTAATCGTTTTCTTATTTAACTTCTCCTAAACCCAAAAAAGGAAATCAAGCGAAGAAGGTTAACATTTTCCCCACTTACAAATATTCCATTTCCCACCCAACAGCGGAATTTTCACCTCAGTTACCCAAAATACTCCAAAAATTTCCATCTAAATATTGTAAAGGAGGCCTAAAACAAGCTCTAAAACATAATATAAGTTAATTAATAACCCGTGCATATCATTGACAAGGTATGGAAACAATGTTTCCAAGGCTAAAACAACCTTCCCTTGTTCTAGTTGACATTTTTATCATATCCTCGGTCCTACTGCACCGCTAAATGCGCACACAAAACATCCAAAGTCTTCCCTACACCGTTCATGTGACCAAAAATCGAAATTTTTCAGAAAACTAAATTTTCACTTCAAAATTTAATTTGAAAATTTCTTTTCAAAACCATTCCACTTTCCTATAAAATAAGCTAATGATAAAAAGGTTTTTTTTTCAAACAACGTTTTCCGAAAATGAATTTTGCGGAAACTTAAACGATTCAAGTCACATGTTGGAGAAAAAGGAAGTTAGTCGAGCAAAAATGCGAAAAATGAAATCACAAAAAATACCAAAATAAATTTTAGTTTTAATAAGGAACGGTGATTTATTTATTTATATACCCGTGATGTAGAACCGGTCCTTTACTAAAATTTATCCAATACAGAATTCTATTCTTTCCAGCTCTAGTACATACGCTAGTTCAAAAATGAGATTTCATTCAATTAAACATGCGTGAATGACATGAAAATTTCAAATATAGAAACCTCATTAACTAAAGTCGTGTGATTTTCAATACTAGCAGTTACAACACTACAACAACAAAGATAAAGAAAAATGCTGGAAAGGGAAACTGTAACACCCCGCGAATTGTATAACTGTGAAATTCACAAATTAAAGTATAATTAATTTCAAATCAAAGAACTAAGGGAAACGGTATACGCCATTGCGTTCGTCTCGGAAGAATACGCGAAATAGAGTCCGAGTTTTCGAAAAACGGAGTCCGTATGAAGAAGATATGGCCTTCGGAAGTTTTTGAATTAAGTTTAAAATTCAAACAGAATAAAATAAGCTCAGAAAAATAAGTTAAATTTGAAAATGGGGCCCAATGGGCCAGGGAGGAAAAAGTCCCGCCTGATGCGCCCAAGTCGACTGGGCTGTCGACCTGGTCTAACCAGGTCGACAGGCCTGTCGACAGGGCTGTCGACAGGGGTCTCGACCTGGTCCATAGCCAGGTCGAACCCAGCCCAACCTGGCTGGCCTATTCTATGTTGGTCGATTTTCTGCAGTCTGCTTTGTCATTAGGGCTAGGTGGCAAGCTCTAATTGGTCTCTCCTTAGGATGAATGGCTACGATCAATCCAAACAACATCAATGGTCCTAATCAATTCATTACCCCTATAAAAATGACCCTAGACTCAACTCTAATCTATTCATTCAAAAATAAGAACAAAGCCGCCATGTTGCTGAGGAACGACTAAGAGTAGCCACCAAATTGGAGAGAAGATTAGGGGGCAAATTCTAAAGCCTAAAGCAATTCAAGCAAATCAAATCAACGCCTACATCAAAAGGAGTCGCATCTCTAAATTCCTAAATTAGAGAATTCGCCACAACGATTGTAAGTAGAGTATTATTTTGGTATGAACAAATAATTTTGTTGGTTTGTATACTTGATTTGTGGCGATAAAGTAATTCATATTTGTGCGTTACTATGATTCTTATCAATTTGGAATATTGTATACGTTTGGATATTCTCGAATTATGTTATTCAATTATGAAAAACTACATGCGGTAGTTTTATGCAAGTATACGTTAGAAATATTCGCAAATTATGTAATCCATGTTGAAGCTACATGTATGTAGTTGATTAATTGAAATTCATGCAAGTTTGGGGTTTTGCTACTATGCCATCATAATGTGAATTTTTATACAAACATCATTTTTGTGAAGTAATTAGAATAAGTTTGGGGTTATCATAATCCATATGAAATTATGTTGAAAATTTGGCATCATGATCTATGTATTAAGCCATGCTTTCGTACTAGAAAACTTATTTCCAAACTTATGAATATGACTAGGCTATGATTGATATTTGGCATAATTGAAATCCATGTTAAGTCTATATTGTTTACAAGAATTATATGATGACATATGTGGTACATAGCTAGGTTAGATTCAAAATCCCTTTTTGCAAGTTTGCATGACTAAAGTAAAAATCATGATTTCATATTTATGCCATGGTTATGTGAACAAATTTAACTATACTTTTGTATTAGTCACAAAAGTAGGCACCTTTGTAAACATGTAGTAGTCTTATGAATATGATTTGCTTATGTTTGACATTATGCCTGAATAAAAATATAGGTTTATGTTGTAGTTAAGCCTATGTGTCGATAGTGATATTCTTAACTTAACTACAAGTTTACATGGTTTGATTCATGTCACTTATGCTTTATGACCAAAGTATATGTCACTACTATGCAAGTACACCAGTTTCTATTTTGTATGTCGAACGTCATATTGCAAGTTCATGCGCTCACATTCCCCTTTTTGTGTATGTAATCACGCTTTAAGCCTCCCCTTTTCGCATGGCTAAGTTGGGCTTTAAAAGGCTAAGCCCAACATATATTATAATAAACGAACGTATTAAACGGGGGAAAATAACGTTGGGCTAAATTAACTAATAAATGAAAATATAAAGTAGAAGGGCCCGAATTCAAGTATGGGTTGGGCCCATGATTGGTGTAACCTTTACACCATTAACTTAATAATGGGCCGCAAATATTTACATATAAATAAAGAAGAAAGACAAAATATGTAAATGTAGAAAATACGATATGTTTAACCCGAGGTTGGATTGAGTTGTGATGTAAACCTGCCCGGAACCTCCCGGCTGTCCAGTAGTCACAACAATACCTATCCAATGTGGGACGTTAAACATGGAGTCCAATAAGGACCCGAGGTTAGACTGAGTTGTGGCGTAAGACTGCCCGGAACCAACCGGCAACAGGCAGCCACAACAATACCTGTCTAATGTGAGAGGTCAAGGCTTTAATAAGACAATTAAGGCTGAGTCAGGACTGTTAGGATTAAGTAGACTAAAGACTTAATCAAAATGGAACATGCTAAACTAAACGGACTGGTGGGGTTAGGTTAGAAAACACTTTACCAACTTAGCATGTTGGCTAGAGATAGAAAACCTAGTAACGGGGAACCCTTTTCAGCAGTAACCCTATAAGGTGTATCATGATACCCTGAGACTAGGCAGGGTGGGGCACGATTACTGGGCTGATTGTAAGAGGTCAAATCGATGGCGGTGGTGTAGCAGTGTAGGTTCTAACGGGGTGCGGGCGTGCACACACTCCGGCGCAGAAAAATAAAGCACTGGGCACCAGTAGCATACCTGTGCATTCTAAGGTTGTGACGGGCCGCTGCCATGGGACTTGATACACCCCATGGTGGGACCAGCATAGGTAACTACAACATCGGGGGCCGTAAGACATATGTAACTATGCGAGTAGGAGCCGATCATCATAGAACGGATCACATCACCCTGATTATGGGGTGCCAGTTGGAAACCAGTTTATATGGGTTCAGAGATTAAGATGGGGTACGATAGTATATTCGACCCTAGACAACTTAACCAAGTTATAGTGTTTTCCCACTTCTTGTTTATACTTATCATACCCAGTTCTTTATTCATAGAAAGAATAGTACTAGACTTACTCAGGCTTTATGTCTGACTCTACTTTTCTTTCATCTTCTTTTCTTCCGTTCCCCCCCCCCCCAGGTCCACAGGGAGGGAACACTGCAGCTTGACCAGCCTTAACATCTAGCTTGAAGAAGAGAAATGTATTGCTTGGACCTTTTCGTTTGAACTATGGCTTTGGACAACCACTTTGGGGCTTTTGCAGTTTATCTATGTTATATTTATGCTTCTTTAAGTAATGTAATCAAGACAGATTATGAAAGTGTTATGTTATGTTTTGGAAAAGATGTAAGACAATTATGGTGATGTTGTTGTAGCACGTATTTGCTTTTATGAAATAAAAAGTTGTTTGATTTTCCGCTGTTTACAAATATGTGTTCTTATATCTGTCTTGTATATCTGTGACTTATACTTATAAACCTCCACCAAAATTAGGGCATTCCCTTTGAGAGTGATCCTAACGGAGGTGGGGTGTTTCACTTGGTATCAGAGCATAGGTTTACTGGATAAGATAAGTTGTTTTGAAAAATTCATTTTCAAAAAGGAAATTTTAAAGAAGCATTTTTAAAAGAAAAATATTATTTTATTCTAAAAGGCAAAGTCCACTCCCCAAAGCCATAGGTACTATCTCTTATCCTTCGTTTTTAATCTATCCTTTTTGTTTCAGCATGTCTGAAGACCTTAACTTGCCAGAAGGGGTGCCAATACCTGGTTGGTTTAGGCGGTTCTTAGAAGCAAGAGCCACTCAGCCAGGTCCTACCGTTCCTCCTCCCCCAGCTGCCGGAAATCATCCAGCTGCAGCGGCACCTTTTCCTCCACCTCCTCCTCGGGGAAACACATTTGCTAAGATACGTAAAGATTTTAAAGCTATGGGAGGAAAGGATTTCCATGGAACTGAGTCCTTCGTGGCAGCTAGAAATTGGCTGAAAGAAACTGAGGACCTATTCATCATCTTTGAGGTAGAGGATAGACAAAAAGTGCAATTGGCAGTGTGGCTATTGAAGGGCGAGGCTTCCTACTGGTGGGAAGTCACTAATGCTGAAAGACCGGTGGAGACATGGGAGGACTTTAGGGCAAGTTTGAGACCAAATTTCTCTCAGATGCGGAAAGAAGTCTGCAGTTGGAAAAATTCTTATTTCTTAAGCAAGGAGACAAGGCTGTCAGAGAGTATGTGAATCAGTTCGATGAGCTGGCTAGGTTTGGGCTTGACCTAGTCAACACCCCGCACAAGAAGGCTCTCCGTTTCGTCAAAGGGTTAAATGAGCCATTACACAGTTTGACCATGACCCATATACCCATGGGAGCCACGTATGAAAGACTGGTGCAAATGGCATTGCTGAACGAAGAGGATAAGGGCAAGAAGGAGACAAAGGCAGAAAGCTCTCAAGGGAAGAAAGAGGGTTTGCAGCCTAAGAAGACAGACTTTAAGAAAGGCGGGAAAGGCAACAAAGAGAAGAAGAAGTGTAATTTCTGTGGCATAGTGGGGCACTTAGTAAAGGACTGCCGGAAAAAGAAGGCCAAGGAGAATGGTGGGTGCTTTTCTTGCGGTGAGACAGGCCACAGGGCTAAGGACTGCCCAAAGAAACGAGGACAGGGGCAGAGGGCTGGATCCACCCCAGGGGCACAGGTTCATGTGCTGGAAGCGCCACCTTTGCAATAGCGAGGTACAAACACTTCTGTAAAAAGTGTAGTTTATCTTTATGATCACCCCGTTCGCACTTTATTTGATTCTGGCGCATCACACTCCTTTATCTCGTCTGCTTTAGTAGAATCTCTGCACCTAAAAACTAGTATGGTAGAGGACCCCTTAATTGTTTCAAACCCAATTGGGGGCCCAGCTCATTTGTCTATGATCTGTTTGGGATTGAAAATTTCTATTCTAAGTGTAGAATTTCAATGTAGTGCCTTTGTTTTGGGCTTTTCGGGGTATGGTTTGATTTTGGGTATGGATTGGCTATCCAGTAATGGGGCCATCCTTGATTGTGAAAAAAGGGTTGTTAGGCTCCTAACCCAGCTCGGTAATACTTTGGAAATTTTTTGTAATCCCTCGTATGCGGTTATGCTTAGTTATCTTGAATCGCTAGATGCCTCTGTTGAAAATTTGCAATCAGTTAGAGTGGTCCGGGAATATCCGGATGTCTTCGAAGAGGTGAAGGGCTTGCCTCCGAAGCGGGAAATAGACTTCCGCATATATCTTGTAGATAATGCAAAGCCCGTTGCGTTGCCCATTAGACACATGGCTCCACGAGAAAGGAAAGAGCTCAGTAAACAGATTAAAGAGCTTCTAGAAAAGGGGTTCATTAGGAGAAGCATTTCAGAATGGGGCGCTCCGGTGGTGTTCGCTACAAAGGCGGATGGTTCACTCCGTCTATGTGTTGACTATAGGGAGCTCAACAAGCTTACGAAAAAGAATAGGCACCCTCTCCCTAGAATTGACGATTTGTTTGACCAGCTTGTAGGAGCGTCTGTTTTCTCCCAACTCGATTTAGCAACCGGTTTTCATTAGCTAAGGGTGGCTGAAGATAGCATCGATAAAACGGCGTTCAGAACCCTAGACGGCTTCTTTGAATGGCTTGTCATGCCTTTCGGCTTGACAAATGCACCTGCTTACTTCGTGGACCTGATGAGTAGGATATTTAGGGATTTCCTCAACAAATTCGTAGTCGTCTTCGTAGATGATATCCTTATCTTCTCAAAGAGTGAAGAGGAACATGCTCAGCACTTAAGGGCAATCATGGAAACTTTGCGAGTCCATTATTGCCACTTTTGGAGAGAAGAGGTGAGGTTCCTTGGGCACATAGTATCCAAACAGGGGTTAGCGGTGGACCCTGCTAAGGTAGTGGCGGTACAGGATTGGAAGACACCAAGGAATGCAACTGAGGTCCGAAGCTTTCTAGGACTAGCAGGTTTCTATCGAAAATTCATAAGGGATTTTGCGAAAATCTCAGCTCCGCTCACGAAATTGACCAAGAAGAATCTAGTGTTCAATTGGGACTTGGATTGCGAGTTTTCTTTCCAACGACTGAAAAGGGCTCTCACAACAGCCCCAGTTTTGAAGCTGCCAGATGGGAGAAAGATGATCACTGTTTATACGGATGCATGTGGGACAGGGCTAGGCGCCGTCTTAATGCAAGAAGGAAGGGTAGTAGCTTATGGCCGGAGGCAGTTGAAAGTGCACGAAAAGAACTACCCAACCCACGATCTTGAGTTAGCCGCCATCGTCTTTGCACTTAAGTCTTGGCGACACTATCTCCTAGGTGAGAAGTTCGAACTTTACACTGACCATAAATCGTTGAAATATCTTTTCTCGCAGAAGGATCTTAACTTGAGGCAACAAAGATGGATGGAGTTTCTTGCCTCGTACGATTTCGAAATCTCCTACACTCCGGGCAAAGGCAACGTAGTTGCAGACGCGTTGAGCCGAAAGAAATTGACCCTAAGCCCGTTGTTTGTTGAAAGACAAAGCCTAGAGTTTATAGCCAGCTTCAACTTTAGGCCTTCCTCCGATTTTGTACCAGGCTTGTTAGCGTCTCTCGAAGTGCGCCCAACTTTAGTGGATTCAGTAGGGACAGCACAACGCGAAGACCCTCAGCTTGTGGAAACAATTGATAGGCTAATTAGGGGTGAGACTTCAAGTCACCTCAACAGATACTCCATCGACGATAAGGGTTTGCTAAGGCGAGACGGGAGACTATGCGTCCCACAGACAAAAGATTTAGTAAAGAAGGTTCTCGAGGAAGCACATCACTCCAAGATGACGATACACCCAGGCGGAGATAAAATGTACAAAGATATAAAAAGGAATTTCTTCTGGAACGGCATGAAAAAGGACGTGGCAGAATTCGTTTCTAAGTGTATGGTGTGCCAACAGGTTAAAGCGGAACAGAAAAAGCCTGGCGGACTACTACATCCTCTAGAGGTCCCGCAGTGGAAGTGGGATAGCATCTCAATGGACTTCATCGATGGGCTGCCTAGGTCTAGGAAAGGCAACACTAGCATTTGGGTAATAGTGGATAAGCTTACTAAAAGCGCCCACTTTTTACCTGTCAAAAGTAAAAGAACTGCCTCATCCCTAGCATCACTTTACCTCAAAGAAATCGTTCGACTCCATGGAATACCATCTAGCATTGTTAGTGACCGAGACCCCATCTTCACCCGCGAGTTTTGGCGAAGTCTGCAAGAAGCAGTAGGAACGCAGTTATGCTTGAGCACAGCCTACCATCCCCAAACCGACGGCCAAACAGAGAGAGTGAACAGAGTTTTGGAAGACCTTTTAAGACTATGCGTCCTCGACTTCGGAGGGACATGGGAAGACCACCTTCCTTTGGTGGAATTTGCCTACAACAACAGCTATCAAGCAACCATCGGAATGGCGCCCTTCGAAGCTTTATATGGAAGACCGTGCCGATCGCCCACTTGTTGGTGGGAGTCTACTGATAAGCTCATACTTGGACCGGATATGATCCGAGAGACTTCAGAGAAAGTAGACTTAATACGAAGAAGGATGAAGACGGCCCAAGACAGACAAAAGTCCTATGCCGACAAGAGGAGAACTGACCTTGAATTTGAGGTTGGAGACAGAGTTTTTCTCAAGGTATCTCCGCTAAGAAACGTTGTTCGTTTTGGAACCACAGGAAAACTGGCACCAAGGTTCGTAGGTCCATTCCCTATCATCGAGAAAATTGGGAAAATGGCCTATAGATTAGAGCTACCCGAGAAGTTGGCTGGAGTCCACAACGTTTTTCACATTTCACATCTCCGAAAATGTCTACATGAGTCTGCTGAAGTGGTAGAGCCAAATATCCTCGAAGAGGCCGAAGTGGAACGCGAAGCAACCATAAGAAAAGTTCCAACCCGCATACTAGGAACGGAAGTGAAGAAGCTACGCAACCGCGAAGTCAAACTCGTCAAAGTTCAGTGGAGCTACGCGCTTTTATCTATCTTTTTAGGTATATTTCCTCGACCTTATCTTTTAGGTAGAAACCTTTTGGATGAAAACATGTAATTGAAACATGTTATGTATGATGGTTGCAAGTGGTTGCAAGTGATTGCTAGTGGTTGCTCGTGGTTGCATATACACACACAATCTAGGTTTTAGATCGGCTCAGTCACTTCATATTGCATATGCATATATGTTTGCATTCGTATATGGTTGAACTGTAATGTGTTGTCATATGGATGTTGCATTTGTATGAATGATTGTGCACTCATGTAGAATCATGAATAGGATGATTAGCATACATAATGGATTCATGGCACTTACATAACTCGCATTAAGGAGGTCAACTGAATCAGTAGACCGCCTGATTTTGCATTAGATAAGTACATGTACACACACACTTCGCATATGATCATGAAGCATTAGAAGTCTTTTATGGACAATGGATGCTCGTGTTTGATGGATGAGTAGATGGATGATTGGATGTTAGGATATACATTCGTCCTAACTTGAAGATTTCGGGGACGAAATCCTTTTAAGTGGGGGAGAATGTAACACCCCGCGAATTCTATAACTGTGAAATTCACAAATTAAAGTATAATTAATTTCAAATCAAAGAACTAAGGGAAACGGGATACGCCATTGCGTTCGTCTCGGAAGAATACGCGAAATAGAGTCCGAGTTTTCGAAAAACGGAGTCCGTATGAAGAAGATATGGCCTTCGGAAGTTTTTGAATTAAGTTTAAAATTCAAACAGAATAAAATAAGCTCAGAAAAATAAGTTAAATTTGAAAATGGGGCCCAATGGGCCAGGGAGGAAAAAGTCCCGCCTGATGCGCCCAAGTCGACTGGGCTGTCAACCTGGTCTAACCAGGTTGACAGGCCTGTCGACAGGGCTGTCGACAGGGGTGTCGACCTGGTCCAGAGCCAGGTCGAACCCAGCCCAACCTGGCTGGCCTATTCTATGTTGGTCAATTTTCTGCAGTCTGCTTTGTCATTAGGGCTAGGTGGCAGGCTCTAATTGGTCTCTCCTTAGGATGAATGGCTACGATCAATCCAAACAACATCAATGGTCCTAATCAGTTCATTACCCCTATAAAAATGACCCTAGACTCAACCCTAATCTATTCATTCAAAAATAAGAACAAAGCCGCCATGTTGCTGAGGAACGACTAAGAGTAGCCACCAAATTGGAGAGAAGATTAGGGGGCAAATTCTAAAGCCTAAAGCAATTCAAGCAAATCAAATCAACGCCTACATCAAAAGGAGTCGCATCTCTAAATTCCTAAATTAGAGAATTCGCCACAACGATTGTAAGTAGAGTATTATTTTGGTATGAACAAATAATTGTGTTGGTTTGTATACTTGATTTGTGGCGATAAAGTAATTCATATTTGTGCGTTACTATGATTCTTATCGATTTGGAATATTGTATACGTTTGGATATTCTCGAATTATGTTATTCAATTATGAAAAACTACATGCGGTAGTTTTATGCAAGTATACGTTAGAAATATTCGCAAATTATGTAATCCATGTTGAAGCTACATGTATGTAGTTGATTAATTGAAATTCATGCAAGTTTGGGGTTTTGCTACTATGCCATCATAATGTGTATTTTTATACAAACATTATTTTTGTGAAGTAATTAGAATAAGTTTGGGGTTATCATAATCCATATGAAATTATGTTGAAAATTTGGCATCATGATCTATGTATTAAGCCATGCTTTCGTACTAGAAAACTTATTTCCACACTTATGAATATGACTAGGCTATGATTGATATTTGGCATAATTGAAATCCATGTTAAGTCTATATTGTTTACAAGAATTATATGATGACATATGTGGTACATAGCTAGGTTAGATTCAAAATCCCTTTTTGCAAGTTTGCATGACTAAAGTAAAAAATCATGATTTCATATTTATGCCATGGTTATGTGAACAAATTTAACTATACTTTTGTATTAGTCACAAAAGTAGGCACCTTTGTAAACATGTAGTAGTCTTATGAATATGATTTGCTTATGTTTGACATTATGCCTGAATAAAAATATAGGTTTATGTTGTAGTTAAGCCTATGTGTCGATAGTGATATTCTTAACTTAACTACAAGTTTACATGGTTTGATTCATGTCACTTATGCTTTATGACCAAAGTATGTGTCACTACTATGCAAGTACACCAGTTTCTATTTTGTATGTCCAACGTCATATTGCAAGTTCATGCGCTCACATTCCCCTTTTTGTGTATGTAATCACGCTTTAAGACTCCCCTTTTCGCATGGCTAAGTTGGGCTTTAAAAGGCTAAGCCCAACATATATTATAATAAACGAACGTATTAAACGGGGGAAAATAACGTTGGGCTAAATTAACTAATAAATGAAAATATAAAGTAGAAGGGCCCAAATTCAAGTATGGGTTGGGCCCATGATTGGAGTAACCTTTACACCATTAACTTAATAATGGGCCGCAAATATTTACATATAAATAAAGAAGAAAGACAAAATATGTAAATGTAGAAAATACGATATGTTTAACCCGAGGTTGGATTGAGTTGTGATGTAAACCTGCCCGGAATCGCCCGGCTGTCCAGTAGTCACAACAATACCTATCCAATGTGGGAGGTTAAACATGGAGCCCAATAAGGACCCGAGGTTAGACTGAGTTGTGGCGTAAGACTGCCCGGAACCAACCGGCAACAGGAAGCCACAACAATACCTGTCTAATGTGAGAGGTCAAGGCTTTAATAAGACAATTAAGGCTGAGTCAGGACTGTTAGGATTAAGTAGACTAAAGACTTAATCAAAATGGAACATGCTAAACTAAATGGACTGGTGGGGTTAGGTTAGAAAACACTTAACCAACTTAGCATGTTGGCTAGAGATAGAAAACCTAGTAACGGGGAACCCTTTTCAGCAGTAACCCTATAAGGTGTATCATGATACCCTGAGACTAGGCAGGGTGGGGCATGATTACTGGGCTGATTGTAAGAGGTCAAATCGACGCCGGTGGTGTAGCAGTGTAGGTTCTAACGGGGTGCGGGCGTGCACACACTCCGGCGCAGAAAAATAAAGCACTGGGCACCAGTAGCATACCTGTGCATTCTAAGGTTGTGTCGGGCCGCTGCCATGGGACTTGATACACCCCATGGTGGGACCAGCATAGGTAAGTACAACATCAGGGGCCGTAAGACACATGTAACTATGCGAGTAGGAGCCGATCATCATAGAACGGATCACATCACCCTGATTATGGGGTGCCAGTTGGAAACTAGTTTATATGGGTTCAGAGATTAACATGGGGTACGATAGTATATTCGACCCTAGACAACTTAACCAAGTTATAGTGTTTTCCCACTTCTTGTTTATACTTATCATACCCAGTTCTTTATTCATAGACAGAATAGTACTAGACTTACTCAAGCTTTATGTCTGACTCTACTTTTCTTTCGTCTTCTTTTCTTCCGTTCCCCCCCCCCCAGGTCCACAGGGAGGGAACACTGCAGCTTGACCAGCCTTAACATCCAGCTTGAAGAAGAGAAATGTATTGCTTGGACCTTTTCGTTTGAACTATGGCTTTGGACAACCACTTTGGGGCTTTTGCAGTTTATCTATGTTTTATTTATGCTTCTTTAAGTAATGTAATCAAGACAGATTATGAAAGTGTTATGTTATGTTTTGGAAAAGATGTAAGACAATTATGGTGATGTTGTTGTGGCACGTATTTGCTTTTATGAAATAAAAAGTTGTTTGATTTTCCGCTGTTTAAAAATATGTGTTCTTATATCTGTCTTGTATATCTGTGACTTATACTTATAAACCTCCAACAAAATTAGGGCATTCCCTTTGAGAGTGATCCTAACGGAGGTGGGGTGTTTCAGAAACACACGATACAAGATACAACATGCCCAAGGCATGCACTAACAACAACTATGACTACACACTGTAGGCTGGTCTACCTCTGCGAGTGGAGCTTGATCAATTACCACGCCCGCGCCAGGAGCGTAATATGGCGGAGATGTAGCCAATCTCACGCGCTTGTCAGTGCTGCTCATCGTGACCTCACAGAGCTTGGCCTGCATGGTGCGGATGGCAGCGAGCTTTGGGCTCTCATGACCAAGCTGCTGAGCTGGAGTGGGTGGTGCGAGGGCAGGAGCGTCAGGCAGCTGAATGCCCATCTTGGCGCGACTAATGGAGCTCGACGCCTTCTTCACTACCGCCTCCCCAGAAATTCTCACTTGGAAGTGTTGGAAGACATGGGTGAGAAGATGACTATAAGGAAAATGGCTCCGTGGGATGCCGACGAAGGGCTCATAAAGATGGATCATAAGCATGTGCACCCAATTGATGGCTATACTGCCAAGAATAACATAGGTGGCGCGGAGAATAGAAGGATAAATCTGCTCCAAGCTTCCCATCTTCGGGATGATGTTGTGTTATAGGACGTTCACAACTACAAGGGCTATAGGTCATCGATTAGAGGTGGTCCAAGATCCGGACTCCCCAAGGAAGATACGCTGAAGGATCTGAGGGTCATCAATCTCAATAGCATCAAGCTCGGTTTCGACTATCGAGATGCCCAAAATCTGAGTTAAGTCATCATCAGTGAAGTCGGTGGGGGTGCCCATAACCTCAGATATGATGATGCAAGACTCGTCATCGATATCGACAACCGTCTGGGCATCAAACAGACAGACGAAGCACGGATACAGGTCACGTTAAAAAGTGTCGAAGCGCAGGATCGGTGCTAGGCCTGCGGCGAAAAAAGCTCCTCCAAACCAAAAGCGACAAAGTCGGAAAACTTCACCAGTCGACCAACCTAAAACTCGAAGTGGGTCGAAGCTAGGTACTACTTGATTTTCACCTCATCGCGATCTAACCAAGCGGCTTCGTGAGACGTGAGACTGGGGTGTTGCGTGCGAGGTGCCATGGAGGAATCAACGAATTGGGCAAGAGAAATTGCAAATTTGGAGTATAATTGGGCAGAGACCTGCACGAGAAGGATTTTGGATGATACGGAGCGGAGGTTGCTCAGATTGGAGCTTGGGAAAGAGGAGGGTTTGGGTTTCGGTGGAATTTGGGGTTGGGGGAGAACGGATCGGTTGGAACGATATATATATATATATATATCGTTTCAGCTGAGTTAGGTCGGGTCAGGCCACACTCAACGTGGGAGAGTGGTCGACCTGGCCTTAAGAGGGCGGTCGACCGCTTGCCTTATAGTGGTCGTGGTTTGAACCTCGGCCCAACGGCCGGTATAAATTTTATATAAATTAAATCAAAATTTCTATTACGTCGAACAACTTCTACTCCCAACCAAATTCTCATATCGACTTCCACTGCTCGTTGAGTTAAGAATTTTAATTTTCCAACGTCTTTTCCTGCCTTCAAAAGGACTTGTCACCACAGAAATGAACGAATTTAAAACAGGATATCAACAAGAAATCTGAAATAAAATTTAAAACGGATTTCCCCTTACTAGATGACAAAACTAAATGATTCAAAATAAAATACCCTGAAATCTAAACGAAGGATTTTTCTTAGCCTTTTCGAAGAAAAAAATTTAAAACTTCCAAAAATGGAATTTTATTATAAACTAACGGTTTCATATTTGTAAATCCATATTATCGTTATTATTTATATTCCAGTTTATATTACAACCTGAAAAACCTTTTCGTGTTCAAAATGATTGATCTTAATGAATGATCGTGATAATTTCAATAAATTATCCTATATATGTAGGCAGAGGGATACTAAAAATTACAAGGAACAAATATTTATTATTCTTAAGTTTAGTGGCATATTCCTTGTCATTTCCAATTCCTTCCTTTCGACCAATCGGATTATATTTATTAAAATTATACAAATCCCCGATAATTTTGAAACATGAATAGACTAAAATTTAAAAATCATATTTTTATCAAATTAAGCCTTTATAAAACCATTTTCCAAAACCGTATTTCAAAACTCATTTTTATTCTTTCCAAATAGTTTTAGTTTTAAAAATATAACTTCCTTGAATACAAGGCCAAGAACTTAATTGAATATTTCAACAAAGGTAGATTCGAAAATTCAACGAAGTAACGAATGGATATACCTCATAATTATATTTTCGAAATGGATACGGCATACCAACGTGAACTTTTCCCATTTTGGATCGAGGAATGGTCTTAACCTGAACTACTAAACAAAATTCGTAGCTAGAAAAGTGACTATCTCGGTTGTAGCTTGATTTTTATATTATATATATATTACTATTCCAATCTCCAAGCTTGAATCAACGGGATTCACCATATGTCGTCCTCATGCTCTTCACGACGAGATTGCCAACGTACTATGGGGTAAGACATAATTGGCTAGAAACTCGAACTCAACATATTTCAACTCTTAGTCGCTCAAATCCCATTTACTATAATTAGGCCCACAACTAATTCATCATCGAAATAAATTTAAGTCGAGTAAGAAAGACGAAGAAAAACAGAAAAAAAAAACCGAATTACGTTCTCTTACGAGCCTTAATTTAACTAATTTTTCTGATCATTTAACCTATGCTCTGATGCCAAATGTAAAACCCCACACTTTTCTATGCCCAAATTTTGAAAAAAATCAAAACTTGAACACGTCCAAGCATGGAGCATGTATATCTGGTACCTGCAATAAATGAGCATGAGCATAATCATAGTTCGATAAAAGAAAACTCACAGCGGAAACAAAATAGGATAACTAGTATTAACTTAAGTAACCACCTTTTTCATTGTAAGTCACTTTGCCAATACCGAGCATGAGAGAGAACGAGAACCGAAAGCCAAACTAAAACACTTGTGAGAACCCGACCTTCTCTAGAAAACCTGGGAGGTTGTAATGAGGAGGGGGGTTAGAAAAACAAAGACTGTGGTGAACAGGAAATGTACAACACAGATTATAATACACAGATATATCCTGTTTGGTTCAACCCAAGATGTACGCCTACCAAGGTTAGTGATTCTAGCTTAACCTTGTAAATGTTTACGCACGACTCTACTACTCTTCCCGGAGTAGTATTCCCAAAATATAATACCGAGATAGGATGTTTACACACATATTTGTGAAGCCTTTATACCATAACATGGTCGGTTATTAATCAAGGTTAGACCCTTAGTTACATAGTTTTTATATATATACACACACACACACTTTTATTTACTCATCCTTCATCATTTATTGCCTCACTATCAATCATAAATGATAGATGGAGTGGATTCTCTCCAATCGCTTAAGAACCTAAGCAGACCAATTAGTCACTTATTATTCCTCAAATATTTATTTAACATTAACATAAACTAGAGGGCACTAGCTACGAGCCCTACTTGTTAAGGCTTCAGTCATTCACGCATATACCCTTGCCCACGTAAGGTGAGAGATGGTACTTTATCACTTATTACACCATCTAGCTGACCTTATTAGATAACCCTCTTAGTCGCTTATTACTTCCCATAGGATAAGTAGCCATATCTGACATTTTTAGTATCCAGGTTTGGGTAGGCCTACACACACCTCCCATTTAAGACCCCTAAACTGAAAGACCTATTCCCAAGTGGACTCTTCAACCCCAGTCGCTTAAGACCCAGGAAGCAGACTATATACGAAGGTTATTAGGTTCGTACCCCATTAGCCTTTATTACCCTTCCCTATTGGGATAAAGTGAGCTGCGTTACTAAGTCATTCCCATTTAGTCCCTCTACATGGAAATACTATACGCACGCTGTAACGACCCACATTCTATGCATCAGAGGATCGTAGAATATTTACTTCTTTTTCTTATGAAGTCGTATGGTCGTGTAACTTTGGGGAACGACTATTGGGGACATTTTCCATGTTCACGATTTTTGTCGATTTTTAAATGACCGTTTTGCCCCTGGCGAATCTTGTTTTGCCTATAACTTTTGATTGGCAAGGAGTTTTGACTTGAAACCACTTCGATTAGATTCGGATGATGGTTTACCTTTCCGTAGAATGGTCGCAGTTGTCAAACGAACTTACCGTTTGGGAGATATGGCTGAATTAAGGTTTAGAAGATGAAAACAACTTAATTGGGCTTAACCGGGTGATTAGCAGTTAGGCCCATTGGGAATTTCGGGATCAGAGCTATATGAGGGCTGATTAGGGTTAGAGAAACCTTTTTTTTGTTATTTTCCAGCCGCCACTTACCTCTCTTCAACCCTAACAATGACCTCCAACTCCTAAAACACCTTCTAATCACTGTTTAATCAAGCATAAGCCTAATCTACATCAAATCAAGGAAAATTAGCATCAAGTTTGGGATAGAGCTGCTGGAACACATAGAGATTCAACCTATATCAGAGATACTTTCATATCTATAAATAATTTGTGGCTAAGGTGAGTGATTTGCATTGTTTTTCACTAATTACGGCTAATTAGGGGTGATTAGTGATAATTAGCGAAATTATGGCTCAGAAAAATCTGGAAAAATTTGTAAAATTCTAAAATATTATTTTAGGGCTCTGATAAAAATTTGGGTTAATTTGGATATGTTTTGCTAATCATATCATTAGTTATGCTTAAACATGATTAAGGGAAAATATGGGTCTTTGGGTATATTAGATCCATTTTAACATATCATATTGTTGTTTTGGTGTTTATGGTTGATGTTATATGTTTCTATGACTGTTTGGTATGATTTATGATTGATTAGAAAAGTTAGAATGGTCGAAAACGCCGTCATATGGCGTAAAACGGTCGCTGGAAAAGTTGCAGGGATTGGACCCGAACCGGATCGGTACGAGGAAGCACGAACCAAACCATTCGTGAAGTACCCCTTCCTCATGAACAGCTGGTGGAGCCACAAATCTTGGAGGCACGAATTGATTCGTCTGCATATGAAGCTCTCCGACCCGAACCGCTCACCCGAACCATGGAGCACCATGCAACTCCGACCCGACCCGGAGTAGGAACCCCTCACGAACCACTAGCTCCTCCACGAACCGACCCGATGCTCCGAGAAGGCACCACGAGAAGAACACCCGAACCGTCCAGAAGGTGAGGACTATGAATAGGAGCATGTACCACGAGCCGACCTGGGGATCACACAACCGAACTGAACCGAACCAAAGATGAGAAGGAGGACCGAGCCGATCCGGAGGAGACCAAAACCCGAGATGCAAAGCTAGTCCAAATGGGAAGTAGAACTCAGGATCCAGATGGGAACCAAAGAGTTGACTTCATGATTGGACTTTGCTGCGGGACGTTTGCACAGGAATTATCGATATCCATAACTTTAGTTCACCACTTAGAGACGGATTAGTGGCTATGGATCAGTGCAATGGGGTCATAGTGACTCTATGGAGTAAAGTGATCGTAGCAAAGGATTGGGTGATCGAGTGGTAGATATCGTATACTTTACGCACTGAGTGAGAGATGTGAGGAGGATTGCTATGTTTGATGTTTATTATCACCATGACCCACACCCCCATTTACACTTTATGTTAGTATTACCTTAGAGTACTGTATATCTTGTTGTGCTAACTCTTTGGTGGCAGGAACAGGTTCAGGTATGATTGGATTATACATGTTATTGTTTTGTTTTGTTGCTTATCGCTCATACCAGACTTTTGTCTGACCCAGAGTTTTATGTCTCTTCTTATTACTCTGGGTGCTCTTAAACAGGCAAACAGGAGACAGGTCAGGTGATTATGCACGAGTAGCTGTACCGAAGACGAGTAGGTGGCTCCCACGTATGATACACATATATCTATTCTCCCTATGTCACTGTTGGTCACTACTTTGGGCATTAGTAGTGTACTTTCTTATTTTTCTTTAGAGACAGTTTTAAAAGTTGTAATAATGATGATGTGGAACATAAGTTGTATTTTGGGTTTTCCGCTGCTATGATGGTTTAGTTTTCAGCTTATATACTGTCTTACCTGTTTTATGTCAAAGTTATGTTATTATTATATTTTATCCCATGTGTTGTGAGACATTCTTCAGGTTCATTGTTAGTTCAAATTCCCTTCTTTTCCTTTCTTCGGCGACCGTCCCGTGCTAATCGGGCATTGGCACAACGCACTTTCATTGGAAATGTCGGCTGGTGCGGGGTGGGCCGTCACACTTGGTATCAGAGCCTAGGTTGCGTAGTTAACCTAGGGGAAGACACCAGGAAGAGATAGTATACGTATATGAGGGCGCGTATTTATTATATTTTGCGTAGTTAGCCAAGGCGCTAATAGGTTGCTTCCGCATTCTTTAGTCCAAACGGCATAACTTTATAGCAATATAAGCCTCCATCGGTTATGAAACTTGTGTTCTCCTCATCCGGCTTATGCATCATGATTTGATTATACTCGGAGTATGCATCCATAAAGGATAACAGTTCGTGCCACACAGTTGCGTCGACAAGTTGATCAATTCTAGGTAGTGGAAAACTGTCTTTTGGACATGACTTGTTAAGATCTTAATAGTCTATGCATACTCTCCAATTGCCATGGGACTTCTTAACAAGGATCGGATTTGAAACCCAATCGAGATACGTAGATTCTCGTATAAAGTAATTCTTGAATAGTCTATCTACTTCTTCTTTTAATGTTATAGATTTCTTAGGTCCTTGAACTCATCTTTTTGTTTTACAGGAGTCAAATTGGGATTAATATTCAACTTACGAACAATTACATCTGGTGATATTCCGCATATGTCGGAATGCGTCCAAGCGAAAATATCTAAGTTTGCTTTTAAAAACAATATCAAATCCGTCTGCAACTTTAGGCCCAGCTGAGAACCTATATTCAAGACTCGGTCAGGATCTTTATCGTGTACTGGAATAGATATGGTGTCTTCAGCTGATGCCGCTCTGTTTTCCCTTATACTGGCTTTTCTTGGATCAATTTACTTCTGGGCTCCGCTATGCTCGCCAGTATCAGCCCCCCCCCCCCAATTGCTATAAGGGGAGTCATGAATGCGGAGCGGAGGCTCCACATCCGTCTTCACTTCTTTCTTCCTTGCCTCAGCAAGCTCAACCAGATAACACTCTCTCGCTGCTTGTTGGTTTCCTTTGACTACGCCAACTCCATTTTCAGTAGTGAATTTCATCGTGAGGCACCACGAGGCCATTGTTATTCTAAACACTGCGAGGGTTGGCCTCCCAAAAAAAGCATTATAAGTAGAAAGCTCATCGATTATGACAAAATCTTTCTTTAGTGCAGCCTTCTGTTCTCCTTCTCCAAGTTCGACAAGCAGATTGATGATGCCAATCGGTTGAACGGATTGCCCCGTGAATCCGTGGATTTTATTCAGGCAATCTTTCACATCATCTATGGAGAGTTTCATCTTATGAAATGTGTTGATGAAAAGGACATTGATGGATGCCCCACGATCAACTAAGACTCTTCTGACAATGATTGGAGCCAAGCCAATGGTTATCACCATTGGATCCACCATTGGAGTTATCAGTCCATCTGAGTCCTTATCCTTGAACAAAATATCATCCCATGGAGTTTTTGGCATCTTTGCTAACAAGGCTTTGTTCATGATCATGAGCTCTTCTCCTTTCGGCAGGTTCTTTACTTCATTAGTGTATTTCACAATGTCCCCCCAGCTTCTTACGGTTGGGTGCGGCCCACCTGAAATAGTATTGATGATCAACCTTGGAATAACAGTGACCAAAGCATTCTCACTCTGCCTAGGTGTCCCGCAGATGTTCCCTGGCCTCGAGCATTATGGGCGTTCTGCGGGTTCTTTGCATACTGCTGAAGTCTGTTTTTCCTTATCTCTTCTTCAATTAAGCTCTTTAGTGTCTGCACTCGTTTGTATTGTGACCTGGCTGGTTATAAAACTGGCAGAGCCTCCCTGACTTGATTGCAGCATCACCGACTTTCACTTGCTTCGGTGTTGGGTACTCTTCAGTGTCTTTGTGTAATGTCCCGTATTTTTAAGGTATAATAATTAATTTATTTAATTATTTATACAATGATTTAGAGAGTTAAATGGTCATTTAATTAAATAATATTGAATATTTAATTAATATAATAGTAGAATAATATATTTAATTCTGAAATAATCAGAAATAACTAAAATGACAATATTGTGTGAATTGGACAATTCAAAATATATATTTCAGTTAAAATTGAATTACGATAACGAATATATTATTTAAACGATGTCAAAACGTATAAATTATAATTTATTTATAATCGAGCCCGTAATTGCGCGGCAGTTCATAATTTGGCGATTCGAACTTTAAACGAATATACAGAATTTGTTTTAAGTTGGATTTCTGTGAAGAAAGAAACGTTCAGAGCTGGTGAAGTATATTTTTCTAATGGAAGAGAAAAATCGAGATTTCGTCGTGTAGATTTTGTGTTATGTCCAAATCAAATTTTAAATTAGTCGCTATGGAATTCCTTTATAATTTGTAATAATTTATTTATATTAGAAATGGATTTTCAGTATAAATTGAATACTGATTTAATCTGGATTTGAAATATCGAGTTATAAATCTAATTGGAGCTGTATGATATTCTATTATGAATATATACGATAATATAAATTTATTTATATTTAATTTAATTATTTTTAAATATATTAATATTTAAATGGGGTTATATAGAGCTTTAAAAATAGCATGTTTTGCAAACGACCTCCATTTTCGACGAAACTAATTTTATTGGATCCGCAATATTAAATTATTGCTAGATTTCAATTTTTGTGATTTTTGAAGTCAGTATATGGTCGTATGGGATTTTAATGTGAGAAACAGTCAATAATTTGACTTTAAAAATATGCCGTGTGAGCAAACAGAGTCGAAATTCGACGAAACTAGTTTCGTTGGGTCCGTAATGTCGAACTGAAGGTGTATGTCTGTTTTCGTGATTTTTGGATATCATGTGTGATTATATGAATTTTTAACAATAAATACATATAGCGTTTGCTTAAAAACAAATAAAATAATCGATATAATAATATTATAAATATCCTATAAATAACCCTAAATATCTCCCAAAACCCTAAAATCATTTTCTTGGTCAACAGCAACAAAAAAATGTGTCGCCACTTCTGTTAAAAACCACTGGGAAGAAAAATCAAAAAATAAATTATATCAATTCAAATAAATTTCCATAAAGTAGGAAATATATATGTGTAGGTTTGTATGCTGATTCTCTTCCAAATGGTATGCCTTATAATGTAACAACCCGAAAATCTGGGCCAGTTTAAAATTTTTATTTTGGCCATTTTAGCGAATTTTGATTATTTAAAATGAATTATTTTAAATAATATCGACGATAAATTTATTCTGAATATAAATCAAACGTATATTTTATACGCGTCGTCGTTAGAATATAAATATTTATATATAATTATAAATAGAATTGAAAATGGCGCGGTAGTTCGATAATTCGATTTCAAACTTCAATTGAATGTACCGGGTGCAAAACAATCCGGATTTTAGTGAAACCAAAAATAATGGAATCTAATTGATAATATCTTTCCAACGAATGCGAAAAATCAAGATTTCATATCGGGAATCAAAAGATATGTCCAGTTGAAAATTCTGAATAGTCGCTATGGAATTCAGGCCCTTAAAAATGGACATTTTGCAAACGACCTCGGATTTCGACGAAACCAGTTTGGTTGGGTCCGGGATGTCAAGTTATTGCTAGATTCCAAATTTCATAATTTTTCGAATCGATATGTGAGCGTGGCAAAGGAAAACGCGTTTGACCAGTTTCAGTAGATTTTAATCGACTGGAAATTGGCCATTTTTCAAACGGTCTCAGAATTCGGCGAAACTAGTTTTGTTAGGACCGTATCGTCAATACGAAGCTAGAAAATATTTTTCTGGAATTTTTAAAGTTCGTATGTGACCCCGGTAATTTGAAATGTACGTTTAAAATTCAATATAGTGATTTAAATGTTAATTCAACGGAAACTGATTGTAACAGCCGAATCAGCGTACGATACATATCCCATTGTGTTCGGAATGGGGGTAGAACGCTATGGACGACAGGCGGTGGGCCTCGTTTCGAGGTCGTATGAAAAAAGTCAACTTAAGGTTGAATTAAATAATAATAAAATTAATAATAAAAAAAAAAAAATCTTTGCCCTCCTTAAAACACTTTGGCCCCCCCGTCCATTCATTTCAAACAGAAAATAAGAAAAAAAAAAAAAAAAAAAAAAAAAAAACTTCAGACATCGATCGCGCCCCCCAGAGTTTCGCCGCCGCCACAGGCGGAGCTGCCGCCGATCTTCCCCTCAGGTGCCTCCTCCCTCCAGCCTCGCTCCTCTCTCACCTGCCCTCCTCGACGGAGCGAAGCCCCCACGGCGCGACAACCCCGTAGTCCCCCCCCTTTTTGTTCAGCTCCGAATCGAAGCCCCTGCTGGCCACCACCTCGGCTCCGACGTCCAACCCCGCCTGATGACCACCGACAGCAGCATCCCCCCCCCTTCTTCGCAGGTAACAGTAAACATTTTATTTTATTTTTATTTTAGGGTTTTAAACTGTTTTTTTTAAAAGCATTTTAAACTGGTTTTAATTAGATTTGTAAACTGATTTTTAAGAATTTTATAAACTGAATTTTTAAATATATAAAAACTGATTTGATAAGAGTTTAAAAACTGAATTTTTAAATATTTAAAAACTGATTTGATAAGATTTTAAAACTGATTTTAAAATAAAAGTAAAAACTGATTTTTAGAAAAAGGTTTGAACTTCAAAGACTATATTTTTTTATAAGGCGAAGACTAGATTTTTACATATTGAACTTCGAAAAAAAAATATGATTTTTATCTATTGAACTTTAAAATAAAAATTCGATTTTTATAAATTGAACTTTGAAATAAAAATTCGATTTTTATATATTGAACTTTGAACTAAAAATTTGATTTTTATATATTGAACTTTGAACTAAAAATTCGATTTTTATATATTGAACTTTGAACTAAAAATTCGATTTTTATATATTGAATAGCGTAGTAAAAAAATGTGATTTTTACGTGTGTAGTGAAAGCAGCAACGAAGGTGACAAAAAGGCGAAACGATGAAGTTTTCTATCAAAGAAGAGCCGTGGAGCTAGGATAGCTATAAGTGAGAATTTCTCACCTTTCTATTTCTTTTCTAGTTATACATATATACTAGGATGCAGACGGTGCTTAGTAGCACCCGACACAATCGTCCACAGACCATGGACTTGTTTGTTTGATTGATTGGTGATTGATTGCGATATTGGTTTGAATGTGATTTGTGGTATGAAAAATCGAATCGATGAATTGGTTAGGATTAGACGTGCGCCGTTATAAGGCGAAGGAGTAAGGCTAGGTTAGACCCTTACTCAAAATTTTGTGGTTTGCATAACGAAAGTGAATTTGATTGATGTGTGAATGGCGTGGGCCTTCACTAGACCGGGGATAAGGCTAGGCCTTGTCCCGTTTCTAGTATCGTGCCGTTATGCCGCCGAAATTTTCTAAAATAAGTTAGAAAAATAAAAATAGCATTTTATTTAAAGAATGAACTGAATAGAAATTCATATGTTAAAATAAAATGTTTTATCGTTAAAAATATAATTTTTAACGTGAATGTGAATAAACAAATATTCATTTACAAACCTGACGGTTTGTTTATGTACACCTATTTGAAGGACGTTGATTGGGTCGATAAATTTTACACATCGCCCAACTGCACAAATAAAATCTGTGTTTGATTGTTTGAAACCCCACACGGGTGTTGGGATGAAATTTGAAGTTCACTCATCCTGATTGATTAAATATGTCGATCGATTGATTGACAGACTGTTATAAGCGTTAGATATCTATATTTGATGCTTATACAGTGTAGTGCACTTTGGTTGATGGTTGATTATTTTCAATGCTATTATATACATGTGTTGTATGAAAATCCATATAATTAATTTTATATGGTAATTGATTGGGCCTCATTCCAGTTTTGAAAAAGAAATATTTGAAAAAGAAATATTTGAAATAGAATATTTGAAAATAAAGGAATATATGAAGCCGTGTTGATTAGATTGACGCCATTTTGACGTGAACGATATTTATATCGATTTTAAAAACGATTTCGAAATGAATTGAATTGAAAACGAATTCAAAATGAATTGAAAACGATTTCGAAATGAATTGAATTGAAAACGAATTCAAAATGAATTGAAAACGATTTCGAAATGAAATGAATTGAAAACGATTTCGAAATGAATTGAATTGAAAACGATTTCGAAATGAATTGAATTGAAAACGATTTCGAAATGAATTGAATTGAAAACGATTTCGAAATGAATTGAATTGAAAACGAATTCAAAATGAATTGAAAACGATTTCGAAATGAATTGAATTGAAAACGAATTCAAAATGAATTGAAAACGATTTCGAAATGAATTGAATTGAAAACGATTTCGAAATGAATTGAATTGAAAACGAATTCAAATGGAATTGAAAGCGAATTGAAATGAATTCAAATTGAATTGAAATTTGAATTGAATAGAAATGAATTTTAAAACGAATTTATAAAGAAGAATTCAATTTTGATTTGAATTGAAAAGAAAGTTGAAATAGCTTTTGAAACGATTTTAAAACTATTTATATAATTCGTTTTAAATAGAAATCGACGAAATATATATTATATATAATATAATGGCCTGAATAGAACGCGCCGCGCCGCGGCAGTTCGCGAATTTCGACCATTTATTTCAAACGGACATTACGGGAGATCCGACCGTCGGATTCTCCTAAAACCGGAACCGTTGGGTTCGTATCGAAAAGAGCTTTCTAACGAATATTAGAAATTTGAAATCTAACGGTTGGATTTGGAATTATGTCCAAATCAAATTCGAAAAAGGTCGCTGTAAGTGCAGTTCGATGGCCGTTGATGGAAATCGACTGTACGGGCCTTGATAAAATTATTAAAAATAGCAATAATTTGTGTAAAATCATAAGAAATGATTTAGAAAGAATTGGGATGAAAAACTCCATATTTGAAAAGATAAAAATGGATTCTTATCGAAATGAACTAGTTTTGAACTAGAAATATAATTCTATTTATTTTTAAATAAATAAATTGAATTTAAAAAGGGTTTTAAAAATAACCAAAATTTCCAATGATTGCATTGGAGTGGATTTGAATCGAAATTGTCTTCGGAATATTTCGATGTTGGAATTCGTGATTATACAGGTGTTATTATGGAAATTTGAAAGATATATATACTTATATCGTTATTTCCAATACGACATTTGTTAGTCGTAGAATTCGATATTGAATATAAGCCGATATATTTTCTATTCAGAGCCTTGTATTGAATATCGAAGGTGATTTGGGTTTGTCGTGAATGGTGTCTTTACTAACACTGTTCTTGAACCCAGTTGAGAAAAGATTAAATCTTTTTATTTAGATTTAATGAAGTGTACCAATTAAATAATATTTAATTGGAATTGAATTGATATTGATTTTTGGGTTTATCGTGAACAGTGTTTTAAATAACACTTGTTTTTTTTACCCGATAATTAATGAATGTGATTTGGGTTTGTCGTGAATGGTGTCTTCACTAACACTGTTCTTGAACCCAGTTGAGAAAAGATTAAATCTTTTGATTTAGATTTAATGAAGTGCACCAATTAAATAATATTTAATTGGAATTGAATGGATATTGATTTTTGGGTTTATCGTGAACAGTGTTTTAAATAACACTTGTTCTTTAACCCGATAATTAATGGGATGTGACTTTGGGTTTATCGTGAACCGTGTTTTAAATGACACTGATTCTTTAACCCAGTCACAGATTAAAACTAAGTGGAGTTTTAATGAATCTTTAATTAGATTGAAAAGATCGAGAATGGAGTATCACCAGTTTTGCTCCAGGCGATAGTTAAATCTTTAATTAGATTTGAACGTGAAATTTAGAAACTAACTGTCGGTTAGCCAAGCAGAAGGGTTTTCTGGATATTGATCTGATGTTGGTTTCGGCCTTCGGGGTTAATATTTGGGGAATTATTCTCTTGATTAATTTACGGTTAGTGACTAATGAATTGGAATGAGGCGTATGTTGTGTTTGTGTAACACTTTTATAAAATATACGCGAGTTATTCGGGAAGTCCGGGTTTATCCCATTCTGAATAATCGATACGACGATAAGTCGAAGATGAAGACGATGGTCGAAGACCGGAGGTCTTCACGTCGTTTGGGTGATAACTGATGATCTTGATTGGGCTGTACACCCAAGAAGATGGAAACAGTTGGTGATCGTCCAGACGTACTTGGAGATCGATGGATATGCGGGGTACTAGGTGCCTCCGGTTTCGTTCAGACCCAGAACGGACTTGTGAATGGACTGTGTGTCTGACACTGGATTTTAGTCTGTGTGATTGATCTCTATTAAATATATACCTGTTTGGCGGCGGAGAATTTATTCTCTTGCTTAACGCCCTTCTCTGAGACGTACGAGCTCAGGGGTTATATATTGATGGATATCAAACGTATGGAGTGAATTGCCTGTGTGGCATGCCTAAGTGGCAATTGATCGAGGCTTCTGTTGAAAAGCAAAGTCTTGTGGTGATGATCAAAGCACGGCCTTTGTGGCGTAGCTTTGTGTAACGTTTACCTCGCGTGTTTCACACCAGGTATGAACCAAAAACGGGAGACGGACGTCAGGGAGGGCATGCGTTTCTTTCTAGCTAGAAGTGGCGTCAGTGGTTTTACACGCCCTGACGAGTTTGACTTATGTGGTTGTTGCTGTTGCGAGGCGCCTCGGTTATATCGGTTTCGGCCGAATGCATTCTGGTCGGCTGACGGACCAGACTTACACCCCATAGGGTGGGGAGACGCATGTTCAGGCATTTTAATCCACATCGGTGGACCGGCCCTGAGGATCCAAGGGCCCACCTGAGTCTGGGTCCTGAGGCTCGGGCTAGACAGTCTCGAATCGGTTGAGGACTATCTTTTGCCTCGGTTCATAGAAGGAAATCCAATTTCCAAATACGTGACATTTGCGGTTTTAATTGTAATCCTATATATGGCGACATAGTGGGATGGGGCGCTTATGCCGCCTATGATTGATACTTATGATTTGAAGTTGTTTTATACACTATGCACTTATAATAGTATCAAATGATTTGTTTTAAACGTACCAAGCATTCTTTAGCTGTTATAAGGGAAAACCCTATCCTCGACTGCGTTGCATTGTGTGATGGGACCTGGGTCTTATAACAGCTTCATTTTTCTTTATTTAGCATTGCGCTGTTGGTTTTATGCACTGGTATTCTTGGGAGGAAACCCGTTCCGTGTTATACGGCGTGGTCCCTTGATTTACCTAACTTTAAAAACAAAGATTAACAACTGTTTTAGTTCTCACACCAGTCACATGACTGACCTGGAGTTTATTGTTTTAACCTAAACTCTGGGTGCCCTTATTTCGACACGGGCAGCTAGTAGTTTTGGTTTTGCAGATTTATATTCACAGGATTTTGGTTTACAGCTGGAACGATATCCGGAAAGCTTTGTATCCGTATATCTTCTTCTAGTTGTGTATTGTATTATTTTCCGCTGCTATGTATTTAAATGTAATTTAAATCTCTGATATTTCTGTGTAATATTCATTCATACTCTGTATATTCTTGTAATCTGATGCATTGTTGTTATATACAATGAAATGTTCTTCTGTATGCGTTCTGTTGTGGCTTGTTCTCGAACTATCCGACGCTTTCCTTTACGGGGAAGTTGCGGGTTTTTACATTTGGTATCAGAGCTTTGGTTTACAAAGCTAGAGAACAAGACACATTAGAACCATACGAAAGAATACATCAGATATTGGATTAGTAAAATCCAACGGGAATGACTCGTTAGAGATGGGATCAGTAGTATCCTAGAACGAGTGTGAAGAGTATATTTTTGAAAGTGAAAACAAATTTTTGTTTTGAAAATTTAAATCAATTATTCGTATTTGATTACCTATTTATATTGATGTGGACAATCCAATATATATAGATTTTGCGTATACGTCTGATCCGCGTGTATTTGAAATTTTAATATATTGGATAGATATAGAGTCACATTCTAGACACCCGGGGATAATTCTGATGATGTGGCCACATCATTAGTATTTATATTCGTGTTTCGAATGTGTGATATCTATATATTTCCATTAGACTGGTGTGAGAACCAAAATTAGATAGGGCCTATTGTTGTGATTTGGTATCAAAAACATGATTTTTGTATATGTATCAAAATTATGAATTTGAAACTCTAATTCACTAATCGATTGATGTTTGTGTTGTTTCGTTATTTGTTTGCTAATTTTTAGCCATTTAGCCTAATTGAATCAAATATTGAACTGTATCGAAGATTAGTCGCATTTGCTTGCATATACATATATATATTGAACAGGTCATAGCAAGGAGGCTAGAGCCAGAGAATAAAATTTGTTTGCCCGACAAATAGGTACATGTTTACTACATAATTTCCTGTTTTGTTTGGGTGATGATGATTTTGTGAGCCTATTGGCTAGCCGCTTGGCTTTTTCTTTTTCTTTTTGAGATCTGAAGGACCGGGGAAGCTATTTGGAATTCCCCGATGCTCCCATTGCAGGGGAGGTTATGGCGAAATTTTTCGAAAATTTAGGGTGTTAGCCAAATTTTTGAAATTTTAGAAATTCTCAGAAACTGAAAAGTTCGAGAATGGAAGCCAGGTCGAGCGTAGAGTTGAATAATCAAACCACTTTCGACTTTGTTCCTTTTCGGGGACGAAAAGTTTTAAGTGGGGGAGATTGTAACAACCCGAAAATCTGGGCCAGTTTAAAATTTTTATTTTGGCCATTTTAGCGAATTTTGATTATTTAAAATGAATTATTTTAAATAATATCGACGATAAATTTATTCTGAATATAAATCAAACGTATATTTTATACGCGTCGTCGTTAGAATATAAATATTTATATATAATTATAAATAGAATTGAAAATGGCGCGGTAGTTCGATAATTCGATTTCAAACTTCAATTGAATGTACCGGGTGCAAAACAATCCGGATTTTAGTGAAACCAAAAATAATGGAATCTAATTGATAATATCTTTCCAACGAATGCGAAAAATCAAGATTTCATATCGGGAATCAAAAGATATGTCCAGTTGAAAATTCTGAATAGTCGCTATGGAATTCAGGCCCTTAAAAATGGACATTTTGCAAACGACCTCGGATTTCGACGAAACCAGTTTGGTTGGGTCCGGGATGTCAAGTTATTGCTAGATTCCAAATTTCATAATTTTTCGAATCGATATGTGAGCGTGGCAAAGGAAAACGCGTTTGACCAGTTTCAGTAGATTTTAATCGACTGGAAATTGGCCATTTTTCAAACGGTCTCAGAATTCGGCGAAACTAGTTTTGTTAGGACCGTATCGTCAATACGAAGCTAGAAAATATTTTTCTGGAATTTTTAAAGTTCGTATGTGACCCCGGTAATTTGAAATGTACGTTTAAAATTCAATATAGTGATTTAAATGTTAATTCAACGGAAACTGATTGTAACAGCCGAATCAGCGTACGATACATATCCCATTGTGTTCGGAATGGGGGTAGAACGCTATGGACGACAGGCGGTGGGCCTCGTTTCGAGGTCGTATGAAAAAAGTCAACTTAAGGTTGAATTAAATAATAATAAAATTAATAATAAAAAAAAAAAAATCTTTGCCCTCCTTAAAACACTTTGGCCCCCCCGTCCATTCATTTCAAACAGAAAATAAGAAAAAAAAAAAAAAAAAAAAAAAAAAAAACTTCAGACATCGATCGCGCCCCCCAGAGTTTCGCCGCCGCCACAGGCGGAGCTGCCGCCGATCTTCCCCTCAGGTGCCTCCTCCCTCCAGCCTCGCTCCTCTCTCACCTGCCCTCCTCGACGGAGCGAAGCCCCCACGGCGCGACAACCCCGTAGTCCCCCCCCCTTTTTGTTCAGCTCCGAATCGAAGCCCCTGCTGGCCACCACCTCGGCTCCGACGTCCAACCCCGCCTGATGACCACCGACAGCAGCATCCCCCCCCCTTCTTCGCAGGTAACAGTAAACATTTTATTTTATTTTTATTTTAGGGTTTTAAACTGTTTTTTTTAAAAGCATTTTAAACTGGTTTTAATTAGATTTGTAAACTGATTTTTAAGAATTTTATAAACTGAATTTTTAAATATATAAAAACTGATTTGATAAGAGTTTAAAAACTGAATTTTTAAATATTTAAAAACTGATTTGATAAGATTTTAAAACTGATTTTAAAATAAAAGTAAAAACTGATTTTTAGAAAAAGGTTTGAACTTCAAAGACTATATTTTTTTATAAGGCGAAGACTAGATTTTTACATATTGAACTTCGAAAAAAAAATATGATTTTTATCTATTGAACTTTAAAATAAAAATTCGATTTTTATAAATTGAACTTTGAAATAAAAATTCGATTTTTATATATTGAACTTTGAACTAAAAATTTGATTTTTATATATTGAACTTTGAACTAAAAATTCGATTTTTATATATTGAACTTTGAACTAAAAATTCGATTTTTATATATTGAATAGCGTAGTAAAAAAATGTGATTTTTACGTGTGTAGTGAAAGCAGCAACGAAGGTGACAAAAAGGCGAAACGATGAAGTTTTCTATCAAAGAAGAGCCGTGGAGCTAGGATAGCTATAAGTGAGAATTTCTCACCTTTCTATTTCTTTTCTAGTTATACATATATACTAGGATGCAGACGGTGCTTAGTAGCACCCGACACAATCGTCCACAGACCATGGACTTGTTTGTTTGATTGATTGGTGATTGATTGCGATATTGGTTTGAATGTGATTTGTGGTATGAAAAATCGAATCGATGAATTGGTTAGGATTAGACGTGCGCCGTTATAAGGCGAAGGAGTAAGGCTAGGTTAGACCCTTACTCAAAATTTTGTGGTTTGCATAACGAAAGTGAATTTGATTGATGTGTGAATGGCGTGGGCCTTCACTAGACCGGGGATAAGGCTAGGCCTTGTCCCGTTTCTAGTATCGTGCCGTTATGCCGCCGAAATTTTCTAAAATAAGTTAGAAAAATAAAAATAGCATTTTATTTAAAGAATGAACTGAATAGAAATTCATATGTTAAAATAAAATGTTTTATCGTTAAAAATATAATTTTTAACGTGAATGTGAATAAACAAATATTCATTTACAAACCTGACGGTTTGTTTATGTACACCTATTTGAAGGACGTTGATTGGGTCGATAAATTTTACACATCGCCCAACTGCACAAATAAAATCTGTGTTTGATTGTTTGAAACCCCACACGGGTGTTGGGATGAAATTTGAAGTTCACTCATCCTGATTGATTAAATATGTCGATCGATTGATTGACAGACTGTTATAAGCGTTAGATATCTATATTTGATGCTTATACAGTGTAGTGCACTTTGGTTGATGGTTGATTATTTTCAATGCTATTATATACATGTGTTGTATGAAAATCCATATAATTAATTTTATATGGTAATTGATTGGGCCTCATTCCAGTTTTGAAAAAGAAATATTTGAAAAAGAAATATTTGAAATAGAATATTTGAAAATAAAGGAATATATGAAGCCGTGTTGATTAGATTGACGCCATTTTGACGTGAACGATATTTATATCGATTTTAAAAACGATTTCGAAATGAATTGAATTGAAAACGAATTCAAAATGAATTGAAAACGATTTCGAAATGAATTGAATTGAAAACGAATTCAAAATGAATTGAAAACGATTTCGAAATGAAATGAATTGAAAACGATTTCGAAATGAATTGAATTGAAAACGATTTCGAAATGAATTGAATTGAAAACGATTTCGAAATGAATTGAATTGAAAACGATTTCGAAATGAATTGAATTGAAAACGAATTCAAAATGAATTGAAAACGATTTCGAAATGAATTGAATTGAAAACGAATTCAAAATGAATTGAAAACGATTTCGAAATGAATTGAATTGAAAACGATTTCGAAATGAATTGAATTGAAAACGAATTCAAATGGAATTGAAAGCGAATTGAAATGAATTCAAATTGAATTGAAATTTGAATTGAATAGAAATGAATTTTAAAACGAATTTATAAAGAAGAATTCAATTTTGATTTGAATTGAAAAGAAAGTTGAAATAGCTTTTGAAACGATTTTAAAACTATTTATATAATTCGTTTTAAATAGAAATCGACGAAATATATATTATATATAATATAATGGCCTGAATAGAACGCGCCGCGCCGCGGCAGTTCGCGAATTTCGACCATTTATTTCAAACGGACATTACGGGAGATCCGACCGTCGGATTCTCCTAAAACCGGAACCGTTGGGTTCGTATCGAAAAGAGCTTTCTAACGAATATTAGAAATTTGAAATCTAACGGTTGGATTTGGAATTATGTCCAAATCAAATTCGAAAAAGGTCGCTGTAAGTGCAGTTCGATGGCCGTTGATGGAAATCGACTGTACGGGCCTTGATAAAATTATTAAAAATAGCAATAATTTGTGTAAAATCATAAGAAATGATTTAGAAAGAATTGGGATGAAAAACTCCATATTTGAAAAGATAAAAATGGATTCTTATCGAAATGAACTAGTTTTGAACTAGAAATATAATTCTATTTATTTTTAAATAAATAAATTGAATTTAAAAAGGGTTTTAAAAATAACCAAAATTTCCAATGATTGCATTGGAGTGGATTTGAATCGAAATTGTCTTCGGAATATTTCGATGTTGGAATTCGTGATTATACAGGTGTTATTATGGAAATTTGAAAGATATATATACTTATATCGTTATTTCCAATACGACATTTGTTAGTCGTAGAATTCGATATTGAATATAAGCCGATATATTTTCTATTCAGAGCCTTGTATTGAATATCGAAGGTGATTTGGGTTTGTCGTGAATGGTGTCTTTACTAACACTGTTCTTGAACCCAGTTGAGAAAAGATTAAATCTTTTTATTTAGATTTAATGAAGTGTACCAATTAAATAATATTTAATTGGAATTGAATTGATATTGATTTTTGGGTTTATCGTGAACAGTGTTTTAAATAACACTTGTTTTTTTTACCCGATAATTAATGAATGTGATTTGGGTTTGTCGTGAATGGTGTCTTCACTAACACTGTTCTTGAACCCAGTTGAGAAAAGATTAAATCTTTTGATTTAGATTTAATGAAGTGCACCAATTAAATAATATTTAATTGGAATTGAATGGATATTGATTTTTGGGTTTATCGTGAACAGTGTTTTAAATAACACTTGTTCTTTAACCCGATAATTAATGGGATGTGACTTTGGGTTTATCGTGAACCGTGTTTTAAATGACACTGATTCTTTAACCCAGTCACAGATTAAAACTAAGTGGAGTTTTAATGAATCTTTAATTAGATTGAAAAGATCGAGAATGGAGTATCACCAGTTTTGCTCCAGGCGATAGTTAAATCTTTAATTAGATTTGAACGTGAAATTTAGAAACTAACTGTCGGTTAGCCAAGCAGAAGGGTTTTCTGGATATTGATCTGATGTTGGTTTCGGCCTTCGGGGTTAATATTTGGGGAATTATTCTCTTGATTAATTTACGGTTAGTGACTAATGAATTGGAATGAGGCGTATGTTGTGTTTGTGTAACACTTTTATAAAATATACGCGAGTTATTCGGGAAGTCCGGGTTTATCCCATTCTGAATAATCGATACGACGATAAGTCGAAGATGAAGACGATGGTCGAAGACCGGAGGTCTTCACGTCGTTTGGGTGATAACTGATGATCTTGATTGGGCTGTACACCCAAGAAGATGGAAACAGTTGGTGATCGTCCAGACGTACTTGGAGATCGATGGATATGCGGGGTACTAGGTGCCTCCGGTTTCGTTCAGACCCAGAACGGACTTGTGAATGGACTGTGTGTCTGACACTGGATTTTAGTCTGTGTGATTGATCTCTATTAAATATATACCTGTTTGGCGGCGGAGAATTTATTCTCTTGCTTAACGCCCTTCTCTGAGACGTACGAGCTCAGGGGTTATATATTGATGGATATCAAACGTATGGAGTGAATTGCCTGTGTGGCATGCCTAAGTGGCAATTGATCGAGGCTTCTGTTGAAAAGCAAAGTCTTGTGGTGATGATCAAAGCACGGCCTTTGTGGCGTAGCTTTGTGTAACGTTTACCTCGCGTGTTTCACACCAGGTATGAACCAAAAACGGGAGACGGACGTCAGGGAGGGCATGCGTTTCTTTCTAGCTAGAAGTGGCGTCAGTGGTTTTACACGCCCTGACGAGTTTGACTTATGTGGTTGTTGCTGTTGCGAGGCGCCTCGGTTATATCGGTTTCGGCCGAATGCATTCTGGTCGGCTGACGGACCAGACTTACACCCCATAGGGTGGGGAGACGCATGTTCAGGCATTTTAATCCACATCGGTGGACCGGCCCTGAGGATCCAAGGGCCCACCTGAGTCTGGGTCCTGAGGCTCGGGCTAGACAGTCTCGAATCGGTTGAGGACTATCTTTTGCCTCGGTTCATAGAAGGAAATCCAATTTCCAAATACGTGACATTTGCGGTTTTAATTGTAATCCTATATATGGCGACATAGTGGGATGGGGCGCTTATGCCGCCTATGATTGATACTTATGATTTGAAGTTGTTTTATACACTATGCACTTATAATAGTATCAAATGATTTGTTTTAAACGTACCAAGCATTCTTTAGCTGTTATAAGGGAAAACCCTATCCTCGACTGCGTTGCATTGTGTGATGGGACCTGGGTCTTATAACAGCTTCATTTTTCTTTATTTAGCATTGCGCTGTTGGTTTTATGCACTGGTATTCTTGGGAGGAAACCCGTTCCGTGTTATACGGCGTGGTCCCTTGATTTACCTAACTTTAAAAACAAAGATTAACAACTGTTTTAGTTCTCACACCAGTCACATGACTGACCTGGAGTTTATTGTTTTAACCTAAACTCTGGGTGCCCTTATTTCGACACGGGCAGCTAGTAGTTTTGGTTTTGCAGATTTATATTCACAGGATTTTGGTTTACAGCTGGAACGATATCCGGAAAGCTTTGTATCCGTATATCTTCTTCTAGTTGTGTATTGTATTATTTTCCGCTGCTATGTATTTAAATGTAATTTAAATCTCTGATATTTCTGTGTAATATTCATTCATACTCTGTATATTCTTGTAATCTGATGCATTGTTGTTATATACAATGAAATGTTCTTCTGTATGCGTTCTGTTGTGGCTTGTTCTCGAACTATCCGACGCTTTCCTTTACGGGGAAGTTGCGGGTCTTTACATATAAAGGGTTCGAACATGAATTTTTTTTCGTCGTTTTTAGGTAGTATGGGTTTTTCGAATTAGGGTTCGAGTTCCTAGAAATTGTGGTCTTTGGTTCATGAAATCAATATCGTTTTTGAACTCGGGGTTGAAATTGGTGCTTGCGTACAAAACAGAAAGGGTATCGATGGAGAAAGGGGTCGATGCTTTTCCTGGTGTTGCGGTTTAAAGCTGAAGAACGGAAATTGATTTGGGGGTGCGAGTTTTCCGGGATGGTGGTAGCTTTGGAGAGGAAGGAAGGAGATGAATTACGGTGGTGGTTGTAGGAGTTTTCATTGAGGAATAAAGGCGTCTTGGATGGTGAAAACGTCGGCAATGGTATGGTGGAGGAGGTCGCGTGTTTTCTTACTGGGAGAAGAAAGATTGCACCGTGGGTTTTTAAAAAAGGTTACGGGCCCGAAATTTTGATGGGGTAAGGCCCAAAAATGCAAATAGTAATAGTTTAAATTAATTTAAATAATGTATTAACTTTAAATAATCATATCTCTATCATACGGTATCAGAATTTGATGAAACAAGATTCATTAGGATCGTATGGACGGGGGCTACGCAATGGAACTGATTGGAAGTGAATTGGAGCTCATTACAATTTATGGTGAAATAAATTATCAGAATCAAATCAACGATAATTATTCGTTATTTAACGATAACCGTCCAATGTGAGTAAACCTCACTAACTCTAGCAGTTCATATTTTTATAACGTATATTTAGAATTGAGAAATGATGATTGATATCTGTGTGTTGATTGTTTGATTTAATTGCTGATTGATTGTTTGAAATTATAGATAACGATATACATATATCGTTAATCAAATATTGATTCTGTTTATCAGAATATTTCGTATCGAAATGAAATTGATGCTATTATATTGTTTAACATCTGTGGATGCAGGGAAACAGGTGGGAGGAATCCAACTGGATTCCTCAACATTTATTTTACTGTTTTTCATATATAGTGATATATGATGTGATATATAATATATTGTTGATGATGTGTGTTAGAATGATATTGATCATTGTTATTTGGTATTTTAAATACCATAAGAAATACTGGAATATAAAAAGGGAATTTTCAATGTTATATTGAAAAAGAAATATATATAAAATCAAAGGACTTTATAAAAAGAGATATTTATAAAATCAAAGGATTTTATAAAAATAAATATTTTTAAAATAAATAGATTATAAAAGAAAATATTTATTTAGAAAATAAATTGAATTATAAAAGGAATATTTATTTGAGAAATAAATAGAATTATAAAAGGAAAATCTGCAGGATGTAAAAGAAATGGAAAAGATTTATTTAAAGTGGAATTAAATAGAAATCTGTTTTAACAGATAAATGGAGAAGATTAATTTATAAATAATGTTTTATAAATTAAGTAAAATAATTTATTATGGGATAAATTGGATATATAAGTTTGAACTTATATAGGGAAGTAAAAATCGGTTTTAACACTGATATTTTAAATAGAAATTAAACTCAACATTTATAAAGGGAATTATAAATGAGATTTAAGTATTAGAAGTAAAAAAGGGATTTCGTATGATTAATTCTATAAATAAAAGTATAAATAGAATTTGGAAATGCAATATTATTTTTACATACGAAATCAAACTGAATTGATATATCAAAGAAATATTATTCACATTTGATGTAAATATTGGATTAAAATAGTTATTTTATAAATTAAAACATTTACAAAGGAAAAAAAAATTGGGATCTGAAATAGAATTCAAATGGGAATTTGAATAAGATAGGAAATAGGATTAAAATAAAATTAGTTATTCAAATAAGAGTTATTTGAATAGAGTTAATTAATTAGAGTTAATCAAATAGAGTTAATCGGGTAGAGTTAATCGAATTAGAGTTAATCGATTAGAGTTAATTGAATTAGAGTTAATCGGCTAGTGTTAATCGAGTTAGAGTTTATTCGAATAGAGTAAAAGAAGATTATCGAATATAGTTTATTCGAAAGGAGTTAATCGAATAGAGTTTATTCGAAAGGAGTTAGTCGAATATAGTTATTCGAAAGAAGATTATCGAATTTAGTTTATTCGAAGAAAGGAGTTAATCGAATATAGTTTATTCGAAAAGGAGTTATCGAATAGAGATTATTCGAAAGAGAATTATACATTGAATTCGATTATATCGAATTCGGGAAAGTACTATTCACTTTCCGTTTTTAATCCAGATTTAATTATTTATTAATAAATTAGTTATTTGTTATTATATCCAGATTAATAAATAAAAGTTAAATTGAAGTTATTATATTTCAGAAGCATGGGAATTTAACACTATTGTTAAAATCAAATGATTTCTGTAAAAGAAGTGGATTCGTAAAAAGAATCCGAGAGTAACGTAAGGAAGTTTATTAGAGGTTTAAAAGGTGAACCTTGTCTATTTCGAAGTTAGAAATGTTGTTCAGTTAAGGTCTAAGAGGTAGTTATACCCCAACTTGATTGGCTTCGTTTTTAACTAAGGAATGGTTAAGGTTCGATAGTGAAGGTTGGTTAAGTGAGTTCAGTTAATGAGTGTAATGTTTTGAGTTGGAATAACGATGTTTTATTTAAACATCTATTTAAATCTAAATGTAGAAGTTTTGGAAATGTTTTCCAAATAAGAATCAGAAATGTTTTCTAATATAGAAAATAAGAAATGGAAAGGTTTTCCAATGTTAATAACGTATATTTTCTAAATTTAGAAAATAAGAAATGTTAAAAGGAAATGAAAAAAAATGAATAAATTAATTAACTAAAGAGATAAATGTTCAATGATGATTGATCGATAAAATTTCCATCTGGAAATAATATTGTTGTTTGCACTAACTCACCGACTATCGAAGTTTTTGACCATTTGTCCGTCGTCAATACGGAGAGACCGGGATCAGATTCATTATCTGAAAACCACTATGTATGGGCATTAGCGTTGTGATCAAATATGATGAAGATAATTGAAGACAAAGTTTGTGCAAGGGTCGTTCTGTCAAATCCTAGGTAGAAATTGCCTAAGATGGATTTACAAAATAGTGCCTTCGGTTTGTCCAGTCCTAGGACAACCTATATGGAAGACTGTCTGACAGAGTATATTTAATGGATCACATAAGTTGATCTCTTCAAACCTATGTACGTTTGGTGGCGGAGGAATTCGTTTCTCTTAGCTGTATACCCGTTGTATTTTTAGGGAAATCAATTTGTTATTTGGCCGGTATGACGATGTGACATTCAAAGTGAATAATTGTGTGATCTGTCAGAGATAAGCGTGGCCTCTAGCCTCACAACCGGGAAATGACAAAAATCGAGCAGTCATCATGGCTATGTGGGTTGCTTCCATCGGTTGCTAATCCCAACCGTTGGTGATATACATTCAATACACTCAAGCGAAATGATCAGTGGTCGGTCATGTGTTGCCGGGTTGCAAGATGTTCTTGTTGAACCTAGTGTATTCCTCTCTAGAGGTACACTATCGGAAGGTGGTTCCATACCTTGTCATAGTTGGTAATCCATTATCCAATAAGTGCTTGCTGTTTTGATTGTATACTATATATGTAGAACGTGAGATGAAAGCGTTTCTGCTAGATTAATATTATATTGTGATTGATAGACACTATTATAATATCAAAAGGGTTTTGATATAAAGATTATCTTTTCTTTCAAAATGATTTGAAAGTTAAATCAAATTGATTTGAATTCTCATAAGGGAAAAACCCATTCCGTTGTACGGCGTAGTCTTATGAAATATCGTTTAATTGCTCAAACTGTTTTAAATTGTTTTGCTCACACCAGTTCCATGACTGACCCAGAGTATTTTTTCCTTAGACTCTTGGGTGCCCAAATTTGTACGGACAGTCAAGTAGTCAGGTTTTACAGATATACTTGGAGAGCTTGGTGCAGGAGGCTTCAGGATTATATAGCTATTGTTATTTCTGCTGTGTTGTAAGTGTTATACTCTGATAATGTTATTGTATACATATACTGATTTTATTTCAATGTTATGCATCTATTATATATTGTTCGTTCCGCTGTGAGATTCGTGTTTACTCTGATGTTGTATGTTCTTCTTCTTCTTCTATTCTAAGTTTCTATCTTATCTATTCTCACCCTCTAATTTCTTTCATAGACTATCCGGTGATTCTAAAGCTTGAATAGTCGACATTGGGATTTTATGTCGAGTACTCAAGTTTGCGAATACCCGGGTCGTTACAGTGGTATGAGAGCATAAGGTTAAGTGACTACCTTGGCTCTGTGGCGTAACTCGGTGGAGATAGGGTTAGTAATGCCCTAGATTGAGTTGAGCGTATATATATGAGTGAACATATTTGTATTTTATATAAATATTGTTTTATATTGTGGAGATTTATTGGTTGAGTTGTTTACGGGTTCTGGTCGATCAGTTTGATCCACTGTATCGGTAGGGGTTTATAAACACTCGAATACGATGAACCGACATGGTATGTTTTGAAAAGGGTAAATGAAATAGTTTTACCCAAATTATATATTGATATAAAAAGTATAGATTTGGAAATATTATCATATATAGGATGTGTTGGTTGTTATATTAATCGAATAAGATAAAAATTGAGTTGGTTACACATATATAACCAAATAAAATTCGTATAAGTATTGCGAAATGAATTAAATCTGAATTTAAACCAGAATTGAAATTAAAACTCTGGGGTTTGGAAAGGTGTTTGTAAATGGATTTGAATTGAATGTACGAGAATTTTAAAATTCTGGGAGATTTTAGAAATGTTTTCCAAGCATTGGGAATAGTATTTTGAAATAGATTTCAAAATGGAAGCATTTAGAAATGGTTTTAAAAAGTGATATAGTATTGAACTCACTTCGATAGCTGGGAAATAACCCTGAAATCGCAACATCATTAGTGTTCATTTTTGAGTTGCTAAGTGACGGATTACTACCAAAGATTTTGTTTTTGAATTGTTTTGTGAAAAGCAAGTTGTTTTGAATCCTGAAAGGGGATATCTGGTTTTTGAAAAGCTAAACTATTTGAAAATCCCTGGGGAAGATTGTTTGAATAAAAACAAATTAAATTAGAATTTATAAAAGCAAATAGAAATAGAAATTGAATTGAAACCAGTTAAGTCGAAAATGAATTGAGATAGAAAGTGTCGAAATAGACTGGATTAGAGATAATCCAAAAGTGAATGTGACTGGTAAGTTAAGAGTTGAAATTAAAAATGGAATCTGAGTTAAGAACAGAATTCTGGTTGGGTATAACCGACTGATTGGGATGACATTGGTATATGCAGAATTGGTAACATGGAAAGGATATATTGATATGCCCGACAAAAAGGCACCAGTTTATATTATATATGGGTTTGAGATTTTGATGAGCCGAATTGGCAAGCCGCTTGGCTGGTTGATTTTCTTTTGGGTTGGAGAAGGCCTAGGGAGGCGAGTTGTAGTTGTACCGATTGACCAGTACAAAGGAAGTGCTGGCGAAATTTTTCGAAATTTTAAGGTATTAGAAAATTTTCAGGATTTTTGGAAATTTTCATTAATTGAAATGAATTAATATTTTAATTGAAATCAATTAGTTCAGTTGAAACAGAAGTTAAGAAGTGAACAAATAATTTTTAACCAGTTAATAGGGTTTGTTTTCTACCTTAGCAATTTCGAGGACGAAATTATTTTAAGGGGGGGAGAATGTAATGTCCCGTATTTTTACGGTACAATAATTTATTTATTTAATTATTTATATAGTGATTTAGAGAGTTAAATGGTCATTTAATTAAATAATATTGAATATTTAATTGATATAATAATAGAATAATCAATTTAATTCTGAAATAATCAGAAATAGCTGAAATGGCAATATTTTGTGAATTGGACAATTCAAAATATATATTTCAGTTAAAATTGAATTATGATAACGAATGTATTATTTAAACGACGTTAGAATGTATAAATTATAATTTATTTATAATCGAGCCCATAATGGCGCGGCAGTTCGTAATTTGGCGATTCGAACTTTAAACGAATATACAGAATCCGTTTTAAGTCGGATTTCTATGAAACAAGAAACGTTCAGAGCTGGTGAAGTATATTTTTCTAATGGAAGAGAAAAATCGAGATTTCGTCGTGTAGATTTTGAGTTATGTCCAAATCAAATTTTAAATTAGTCGCTATGGAATTCCTTTATAATTTATAACGATTTATTTATATTATAAATGAATTTTCAATATAAATTGAATACTGATTTAATATGGATTTGAAATATCAAGTTATAAATCCAATTGGAGCTGTATGATATTCTATTATGAATATATACGATAATATAAATTTATTTATATTTAATTTAATTATTTTTAAATATATTAATATTTAAATAGGGTTATTTAGAGCTTTAAAATTAGCCAGTTTTTCAAATGACCTCCATTTTCGACGAAACTAATTTTGTTGGATCCGCAATATTAAATTATTGCTTAGATTTCAATTTTTATGATTTTTGAAATTAGTATGTGGCCGTATGGGATTTTAATGTGAAAAACAGTCAATAATTTGACTTTAAATATATGCTGTGTGAGCAAATAGAGTCGGAATTCGACGAAACTAGTTTCGTTGGGTCCTTAATGTCGAACTGAAGGTGTATGTCCATTTTCGTGATTTTTGGATAGCATGTGTGATTATAGGAATTTTTAACAATAAATACATATAGCGTTTGCTTAAAAATAAATAAAATATCGATATAATAATATTATAAATATCCTATAAATAACCCTAAATATCTCCCAAAACCCTAAAATCATTTTCTTGGTCAACAGCAACAAAAAAATGTGTCGCTGCTTCTATTAAAAACCGCAATGAAGAAAAATCAAAAAAAAAAATTATATTAATTCAAATAAATTTCCATAAAGTAGGAAATATATCTATGTAGGTTCGTATGCTGATTCTCTTCCAAATGGTATGCTTATAAAGGGTTCGAACATCAATTTGTGTTCGTCATTTTTAGGCAGTATGGGTTTTTCGAATTAGGGTTCGAGTTCTGTAAAGACCCGGAAATTTGAACATTTAATCTTCAAGTATTGTAACAGTTTGGAATATTGTTAAATATTGTAAATGTGATTTTATAACCTTGTTAAACATCTTTTCATTAATAATTAATGATCCTTGGCTCATTTCAGAAAAATGTTCTCAAAAATATATTTTTTGGAAAAATGTCGAAAATGTGACCGAAAGCCATTTTATTTATATATAGCTATTTTCTCAATAAATGTTGTTGAAAATTTAAATGAATTTCTAGTTATTCATTAGAAAAGTAATTAGCAAATAAAAATATTTTTCATATTTATGGCTAACTATATTGATGATGTCATCATTTTTAAAAAATGAGCATTTAAGGAAAGTTTTTGTATTTTGGTATTTAAGTATTCAAATAAGTTCTTTATAATTTGAATATGCTTGTTTTAATTGTTTAAATAAGTTAATGGATTTATTTCCAAGTTTTGTTTACTTGAATAAATCATTTTATAAAGAACTAATAGTATGATCGAGATTCAACTTCCAGATTCACATCCTATCGTTGAATAGAAGTTGTTTCATATCATTGCAACGTTGTTTGATATATGTGTGGGTATTCACATACATGCATATACACATATATATGTAAGCATAATTAGTCACATCAAGAGTTTAGAAAATATCCTAAGTGTATGTATATAAGCTTCTTATATGTATACAAATGAATGCTTACTTGAAAAAGCAAACTTACCATCTCTTACACACCTTTCACTTCCCTTACACACCATCCCATCTATCATAATTACTATTAGGGTTTTAAGGGCATTTTGGTCTTCCCATCCACCTTCCTTTTCCTATATAAGGAGGGGTATACCTCCTTCTTTATTACACAAAATTCCTAAGCAAAAGTGAAGCTTTTAATGGCTTATCTTCATCTTCTTCCTCTTCCTTACTAACTTTCTCAAACTATATTCAAACCAACTCCAAATCAACTCAAACTTTGAGTGTAGCCTTCTTATACCATTACAAGACCTTCTAGCAAGTTAGAAGTTGAAAAATCCAAGCCTCTCTCAATTTTCATCTTAGTTCGTGAGCTATATAAAGAAGGAAGCAGGGAAAAGCAAGGAAAGGAAGGAGGTTGCTAGCTTGGATCTTTATTCTTATTCTTGGATCTTTATTCTTATTTTGGATCTTGGATTTGCTAAGGATTAAGGTGAGTTTACTCACTATTTAGGATAGAAAATATAAACCATTTGCATGTCCTTAACTATGCTTAAAGTTGCTTGAATGTTAGTAACTTATGTTAAAAATGTTAACTTGATTCTTACTTTAAAAGTAAGCGACATATGTGATCCATGTTAGTGGATTTGAATGGACTTGGATTTGGACTTGAATTGACTTGCATAACAAGTGGAATGGACTGGAAACAAAGCACATAAGGATTAGTAGGGAATTGACATATTGTGGACTTGAACTTGAAAGTGCACTTATAGCGATAGTCGCTATAGATGTAATTTGAATTGTTGTGTTTACAACACTTTGTATGGAACTTTGTAATGACATCTTTAGTGATTTATTATCATTTTGAATCTTGTATGTTGACTACCTTGAAGTCAATGAATAGCAAAATGCTAAGTATCCCCTTGAAAATGACCAAAGCATCACTAGTGCAAAACTACCTGTTTAACCTTGATTTTTGGATTTCAAAGTATTGTAAATGTTCTTTAAGTTTATGTAAATAATCATATCTTCTTTCTAAATATCTTCTTTCTAAATATCTTCTTTCTAAATATCTTCTTTCAAAATATCTTCTTTCTAAACATCTTCTTTCTAAATATCTTCTTTCAAAATATCTTCTTTTCAAAATATCTTCTTCTAAAATATCTTCATTCTAAATATCTTCCAAATATCTTCTTATAAAATATCTTCCCAAATAAAACAAAGGTTAGAAAAGGGTTATGAATTGCTAAACCTCGTCATGATTAAGTCATTAGATTAAAAAGGTAACTGATAATGCTTAACACTAATAAGCCAACGAAATAGGCTTATCTATTTGTGAGAGTTAAGATTGATGTCGAGTAGGGACGGAGCAATAGAGCTCTAACCTACCGGCTTCCCTCTTGGCCGAGGAATAGATTGGTTGGGAATGGTGGAAACATGTTAACCATGTTAATTACTTACTTGTTTATTGAATATCATGGATACTGTGCTTAATTCTAATAAGCCGACGAGTAGGCTTATCTATCTGTGAGTGTCAAGAATGGGGTGTCTAGGCAAGGGGTGATATGCAACCAGTTCTCTAACTTACCTGGCCTCACTCTGGACCAAGGGATAGTTAAGTTGATAATGTCGAGAACGAGTTAAGTGCACGAACCATGGTTTCTATCAGCTATTGTTTTGACTAGATAGTCGATTAGTCGACCATCAAACTATACCATTATAACTTAAGAAGTATCGGGAAAGCTTCACGATTCCATACCAATGAGAACCCTCGGGGAGGAGTGTTGGTATGAAACGTCTCTAGCATTCACTTACTTTTGAAAGAACCGGAATAGAGTTAACCGGAAATTCATCGATTAGTTTTGAAGAGTCCGGGATCGATATGTGTTTTACTCATTGAATACCACTTCAAAACTAGAGTACGAGTTCTACGTTTTGAAAGCGGTTGAAGAAGAAAAGTGAATCTATATGAAGGTTGGGAAACTTCTCGTGATGCTCGGATCAAAGTAGTGATTCGTGATCTGTTCGAGAAGTTGGAATCTAATTTGGGATCCGTGTTATGTTCGAGTGATGAAGACTCGTATGGAAGGTGCCGAATGAAACCTCGACATCGGATATAGCTAAAAACAGAGTAGGAGCAAAATCTGAGGTTTTGCTAAACTATGGCAGGATATATTGACTCCATATCTAGTATGCTTATAACGAATCGTGCGGGAGCTCCTCGAAGTTGCGCGCGGGAGTTGGATATATTTAGTTCCACGTGGTGCACTTCGGTGTTTCGTGCGTAGGCCAGTTGTGTTTACCTTATGGTATATTTTATCTAGGGATATGCGGCGCTCGGAGGTACTTTCTGACCCTTGTGCATGGAGTTTGGATCTGTATTGAGAGATCTCCGATGGAAAATCCAATATACAAACGTACCTTAGCAGTTTTGTTTGTACACTTAATAGTTGTCGCATGTAACCAATGTTACCATTCCATCTATGTGATTTATTTATATTCTACACCCTAGACATTATCTATAATACAACTATAGTAAACTTAATAAATGGTTGGTTTCTTTTAAGGGGAAAACCGGAGCGGTTATCTGCACGGTCCCCTCAATATTGTTACATGCAATCTTGAGTTTTCTCATACCAGACTGATGTCTGACGCTTGGTTTTTGTTTTCCCTAAAATCCTCACGTACTCCTTCGAGTAGGCTGAGTATGGCAGGTTTTACTTTGGATGCTTTAAAGTTCGGAAGACGGGCTGGAGGCTTCCATTATCTATCTACCTATTTCTATTTCAGTTGTACTGTATTAGTTATGTACATACCAACATTGTGAGGACAGGCAGTTATAACTGTCCAGGCTGATTATGGTACTTAGGTTATTGTAACTCTGAAATTCCTTTATTCAGAGTAACCCTTTGTACTATGTTGATATTATATATTTCCGTTCCGCTGTGAGATTCTGATATTCTGTTCTTTCTTCCTTGTTCTACTTTTTTTTTTACCCAACAATTCGACTTTCCGGCACTTGGATGTTTGGCACACGAATACCGTGGATGTATTTAGTGTCGACTTTCGAGGTTCGAAAAGTCGGGTCGTTACATTTGGTATCAGAGTCCAAGGTTGAGCGAACACCTTGGCTTTGGTTGGGTACGGCTCATTAGAGATGGGGTAAGTGACACCCTAGAATGAGTCGAGTGTATTATACATATGAGAGCGTATTTGTATTTTGAAAATTACACTTTGAAAATATTCCTTAGGAATGTCTATTTCTTGCAACCCTTTCTTGAATAAGGTCTTTCTTGGTAGTAAACCTTTCTTTGTATCGTTTCATTGAAATAATTCTGTCTTCAAGAACTCTAAAGATGTTTTCTATAATTCAGGTAGTAAACTATTATAACACCCCGCATTTTTAAGTATAATTGAAAATGAAATAAAATATATGAAAATATGCTTGTGATAGGTAAATAATGGTGATGCATAAGAAGAATTAATTAATACATGAAAGAGAAGAAAAATTAGTTCGATAACGGTGTATGTAACGGAAAAGATAGTAAAATGAGGATAATTAATTTAAGAATCAGGAATTAGGTAAAATGGATATCACCATTGCGTTCCTCTCGAAATTTTACATGAAATAGAGTCCGAGTTTTCGAAAATCGGAGTCCGGATGAAGAAGTTATGGCCTGTAGAAGATTCAGAAGGTTTTGGTCAGCACAGAACTGGGCAGGTCGACCTGGGGGTCGACCTGGGGGCCAGGTCGACCTGGGGGTCGACCTGGGGGTCGACCTGGGGGCCAGGTCGACCAGGGGGTCGACCTGGGATTCGACCTCCCTCATGGGGGTCGACTATAGTGTCGACCTCCCCCCCTACAGGTCGACCTGGTCGGCCTGTTTCGGTCCAGAACACGTTTTTGAAGCCCAAGGACGATTTTTGATGGTCCGGATTGGTTTTAGGGTTAATCTGATGGCTAAAATGAATTGCTACACCTATAAAAACAACCTAAGACCTAGCCTTCTCTACACACAATTCTATTCTGCTTCTTCTCTGCCTCTGTTCTATATAAAAATAAAAATGGCGCCGCTACTCTGCTGGAATCAAAACTAGAAGCTAATCAACATCAACCTAAGCAACTCAATTCAAATTAGAGATTAAAGCTTCTGCAACGATTCTACAACAATTAAAGTTCTTTCTTTAATCCAACCAAGGCAAGTACAGTTATTTTCCGCTATAAATGTTAATTCTGATTATGACATGAACTGTAAATCTGAATCTGAGATTATATCTGTTCTGTTCTGTTTAGATCTATCTTATTTTGTATCTCTTTCCTCTTTCTGTTCTATAGCCAGGCTACGACGAGCCTGAGCCAATCTCATAAGAGATTAACCTACGCTAAATTGACAGTAAAATGAATGATGCATAAATTGGGCATGACCAATAGGTGACTGATTCGAGGAAAGAACATGGATTGTAGTTAGAACATAAATTTGAGACATATGACTGGACATGTTGTATTTATAACATAAATGGGTATTGAACATATGATTTGTGATAAAAAGAATATGGCTTAGGTATAAAGATTTACATGAGAGTAGGGTATCTATTAATGTAAATAAACAACTAAGTAAGGGATCTTTGGAATATATGACATGCATAGTAGTCGATAACTATATTTGGTATAATTTATATATGGATCTTCTGTACTATGCAAGTTTAATAAAAATTGAAACATATGATATATGGTAAATTAAGACCATAATCTATGCTATGTAAATGTAATGCAAACATGGGGTATATGATCATATTGTGAATCACGACTATTATTTATGCATGTGAACTTAGGCAAGATTTATAATTAGGAAAGATATATTCGTGAAACTTTAAGAAATGAGTAAATCTATTATATTTGCCTAATTTGTTAGTTTTGTTACATTGCCTAATCTGCTAGTTCTGTTATATTGCTTAATCTGCTAGTTCTGCTCTACTGCCTAGTCTGCTAGATTTGTTCATCTGCCAAATCTGTCATCTGCTAAGTCTGTTGAAAATGCTAAATCTGCTAGTTTGCTTAATCTGCGAAATTCGTCAAGTCGCCTAATCTGAGAAAAAATCTGTCATCTGCTATATCTGTTGTGTTGATAAAATTAGTCCGCTATTGACATAATCTGAATTGGCTATAGTTATGAATAATTGACCTGTATATTAGGCGTGGGCATAAATGGTAAATCATTAATTAATTGGCCGCAAAGTTGAAAATGGCTAACTCGAGGTTAGAATGAGTTTGCGGCGTAATTCTGCCCGGAACCGCCCGACATATTCCAATGGCCGCAAACAATAGGTTCTAATGTGAGAAGTTAGTCATAACGTGCTTGAAACCCGAGGTTAGACTCAGTTTGCGACGGAAACCTGCCCGAAACCAACCGGCCTAAACAGTAGCTGCAAACTGTCAGTCTAATGTGAGTGGTTTGGGCATTAATATTTAATTAATGAAAATCTGAGATAATTATGATGTCTAAAACGTGTTGGGTAAGGCTAAACCAATTGGACCAATGAATCTGATAAACCCGTTTCGTGTATCCGTAGGCCCAATAAAAAGTTAGATAATCTGTAACCAGTTAATCTGTAAGTCTGTTAATCTGTAACCAGTTAATCTGTAAGCCTGTTAATCCGAACATCTGATCCGTTAGTCTGAGAACCTGTTAACCTAATTGTCTGATCTGTGAACTAGTTAATCTAAATTTTGTATGTCTGAAACTTGTAGACAAGTTAAGCTGAAATCTGTTAGTCTGGGGACACAAGGTTAGGAGGGGAATTACTTGTGTCATCTGTTGTTTGGGATCCATATTAGTCAGTAACCCAATATGGTATTAAAACTATGACCCAACAGTAAGTAGGGTGCGGGCACGCTTACTGAACTAATTATAAGCGGTTCATTCTGATAATGGCGAGGGGTGTTGATGGTGCGTTCCAACCGGGTCATGTGCGTGCATGGATCCCGGTCTGCCTCTGAGGATGTAAGACGCCGTGACATCTGTAAATAGGTCTGTGCCAATTGGTTGTCACTTTAGAGAGTGATACACCCTACTGTGGGGCCGACACATGATATTTATGTATTAGGGAGCCGATCGCTTGGGGTAGGGTTTAGGGTACACTTAGTTCTGTCTGTTTCTGTTGGTACCGTCTGTTTCTGTTTGGTGGTAACACCTGTCTGTTTCTGCGTGGTACCGTCTGTTCGGGTGGTAAAGGCCCATTACTAGTGTACACCTAATTCTACATTCTATTTCCGTAGGGATTAATCTGTTCTACTTCTGTCTGTTTCTGTTCGGGTGGTAAATGCCCATTACTAGCAATCCCTTCTGTGGAAATTATTCTGTACCCGTTTCAGTTTAGACATTAGGGTGACACCTAATTCTGTTATACTAGTATTGGTGCAGAGAAGTGTAAAGTAATAGTTCATATCATTCTGTTCTTCTGTTATATCCGCTACACCTGTTACTGTTATCTCTCATCCAGTTTTATTTTCATGTCATGTTATTATTATCTGTTCATAACTGAAAATCACTGGACTTGCCAGACTTTATGTCTGACCTTGCTTGTTTTCGCCCCTTTTTCTTTCGTTTCCCCCCCAGGTTATCCAAGGAGGGAATACTTTAGCTTGATCCGGATTCCTTCTGCTTGAAGTGCTTAAAGTATGGCTTGGCTCTGTATAGCTTCTGTCCTATGGGGATTATGATTTTAAAGTTTTGTGCTCTGATGGCTTTTGAACAAGGCTGATATATATGTACTTGAGTTTTTGGTAAAGTTGTAACCAAACCGATTTCTGTCCGCTGCAATAAAGTTATAAAGTTTTTCAAGTACTATTTTTATATCTATCTTGTAATGTTCTGTTCTGTTTACTAAAATGCTCCATCAAAGTTAAGGCGTTCCCTTTGTGAGTGACCTTAACGGAGGTGGGGTGTTACAACTATGAGTACTGGTACTGCAAATACTAGAGGAGGAAGAGGAAGAGGTGGCCGAGCTAGTACTGTAACTAATGGTGAGAATCATGCACCGAGGAATGCAGCTGCTGTGGAGGATCCAATAATAGGTGTTGTAGAGGAGGTCGTGCAAGTCAGGCCTCATAAGGGATTTGCTTCACTGTGTCGTGACTATGAAAGGCTTGGGGGAAAGAGGTTTAGTGGCTTAGAAACCATCATAGAAGTTCAGACATGGGTCAAGCTATGTGACCGTATATTTGGGGATATAGAGTTAGATGATGCAATGAAGCGTCGATTGGCATCACGACATTTAACTGATACGGCTATGGATTGGTGGAATCTGATTACTTTTGGTGTCCAAGAGGATGACTTTTCTTGGGCCCAATTCAAGGAGGAATTTGAAAAGAAATATGTTTCGGATGCTGGGAAGACCTTATTATACAAGAGTTTAATGGACTTGAAGCAGGGGACTATGACGGTAGCAGAGTATGAGAAGCAATTCACTACATTGTCTTTATTCGGACCAGGTCTAATTGATACGCCACTGAAGAAGAATGATAAGTTCATTACAGGATTACGTCCTGAGTTTCATCGAGATATGACAAACCACATCTTGGCACCCTATTTGGATTTGGTAAACATGGGATTGAGGTTTGAAGGTTTGGTTCTGAAATCAGCTAATTCGGCACCGACAGGCGAGAATAAGAGGAAGTTTCAACCAAATAAAGATATATCTAGGTTTACTTGTCATAACTGCGGGAAGAAGGGCCATTTTGCTAAGAACTGTACGGAGGCTAAGAAGAAACAGTTGGAAAGGGCACCTGCGCTTAAGGCACCAATGGCTAAGTATCCGAAGGTTGAATCACAGACAATCAAGACTCAGTTTGCTCCAAGGGATGGCTGCTACAACTGTCATAAGCCGGGTCATTTTGCTAGGGAGTGTCTACTTCTTCAGAAGGGGGGAACAACCTCGAGCTTTTTCTTTAGCTTCAGCACCTTCCACTTCTGCAACAGCAAAGGGGAAGCAAGTTATGGAAGGTATTCTATCTATTTTTGGCATTCCTATTCGTGTCTTATTTGATACCGGTGCTTCCCTCAATTTCATTTCTCGTACTCTTGTTGACAAACTGAAACTTAAGCCAGTAATGGCTTTAGAATCTATTTGTGTGTCGAACCCTATTGGAGGCTCGGCAAATCTTTGTATGGGATTCTTAGGAGCTCCGATTTCTTATTATGATGAACTCTTCCCTTGTGATTTGTATGTTTTGGGTTTATTGGTTTTGATATCCTACTCGGGATGGATTGGCTGTCTCGATATTTTGGGGTTCTAGATTGTAAGAAGGGAACTGTCTCATTTAAGACAGATGAAGGGAAATGTTTCATAGTATTTTATGGAGGACCTAACTCACTTATGACTAGTTTCCTTTATTCCTTGGATGTGGCGGAGGAAGAATTGAGTTCTATTCCCATTGTTCGAGAATTTGCAGATGTCTTCGAGGAGGTGTCAGGTTTACCACCTCATCGGGAGATAGAGTTTCGCATTGATTTGGTTAAAGATGCAAAGCCTATCGTGTTGCCTGTTCGAAGGTTAGCACCGAAGGAGAAGTTGGAGCTATCTATTCAGGTGGATGATCTATTACAGAAGGGCTTGATCTGACTAAGTCGTTCAAGTTGGGGAGCGCCTGTTGTCTTTTCTACAAAGGCCGATGGTTCATTAAGATTATGTGTCGATTATCGCGAGCTCAACAAACGAACTATTAGGAACAAGTATCCTTTGCCTAGGATAGATGACTTATTCGACCAGCTTCATGGAGCTCAAGTGTTTTCTCAACTAGATCTTGCTATAGGATTCCATCAGTTGAGGGTAGCAGAGGAGAGTGTACCCTTAACCGCTTTTAGGTCCGATAAATTTTATGAGTGGTTAGTTATGTCGTTCGGTCTAACTAATGCTCCAGCATATTTCGTAGACCTAATGAATCGAGTTTTTCGAGATGTGTTGAATAAGTTTGTTCTTGTATTCATTGATGATATTCTGGTCTACTCTAAGACCGAGGAAGAACATACACGCCATTTGAGGATAGTACTAGAAACATTGAGGGACAACGTTTTGAAGGCAAAATTCTCGAAGTGTCATTTTTGGCGTTCGGAAGTTAGATTTTTGGGCCACGTTGTTTCTACTGAAGGTATTTCTGTTGATCCTACGAAGGTTGTGTCTGTTCAAGACTGGAGAAGGCCAGAAAGCGCTACAGATATTAGAAGCTTTTTGGGTCTAGCTGGCTATTATAGAAGGTTTATCTAGGAGTTCACAAAGATCGCTTCTTGTTTAACAAATCTGACGAAGAAAGATATCAAATTTGTATGGACAGAGAAGTGCAAGCAAGCCTTCATAAAGCTTAAGGAAAAGTTAACTAGTGCTCCTGTCCTTACTGTGCCAGATGCAGGTGAAGGTTTGACTGTTTACACCGATGCATGTGGAACTGGGTTAGGTGCTGTGTTGATGCAACATGGGAGAGTTATTGCTTATGCGAGCCGTCAGCTCATACCACATGAAACGAGGTATGTGACTCATGACTTGGAGTTATTAGCAGTTGTGTTTGCATTAAAAATGTGGAGGCATCATTTGTTAGGTGAGAAGTTCAAGTTTTATACGGACCACAAATCCTTGAAGTATCTTTTTACGCAAAAAGACTTGAACATGAGGCAGCAAAGGTGGTTGGAGTTTCTTGCAGCCTATGATCTAGACATCACGTATACCCCAGGAAAGGCTAATGTTGTAGCCGACGCGCTCAGTAGAAGATATGCAGTTATGGAAAATATAGAAGTTCGACCAACCTTGATTAGTCGTATCGAAGAGAATCAGCTTAGAGATCTTCATCTTGCCAAGACTGCTAAGTTGGTAAGTGAGAATATTGCTCTTGAGAAATGGCCCGGATTCGAAGTAGATTACTATGGAATTTTGAGGATGAATGGTAGGTTATGTGTTCCAAATGTTAATGGAATCAGGCAGGATGTTCTAACGAAAAGCCATCATTCACGATTAACGATACATCCAGGGGTAACTAAAATGTATCAAGATATGAAGCGAACATTTTGGTGGGAGGGCATGAAAAGGGATGTCTCTATATTTGTAAGTAGGTGTGCAAACTGCCAACAAGTGAAGGGTAGTCATCAAAAGACGGCTGGGCTACTTCAGCCACTCGAGATTCCTAAGTGGAAATGGGATCAGATTTCTTGGATTTTATTAACGGGTTGCCTAGGACGAGGAGAGGTAATGAAGGTGTATGGGTTATTGTAGATTGGTTAACCAGGAGCGCGCACTTCTTACCAGTAAAGGCAACAAGGACTGCTTCTAGTTTGGCGTTGTTGTATATTAAGGAGATAGTTAGGCTTCATGGCATTCCAAGTAGTATCGTGAGTGATAGAGATCCAATCTTCACAAGTCATTTCTGGAAGGGATTGCATGATACATTGGGGACCAAGCTCAGTTTGAGTACTGCTTACCATCCACAAGCTGATGGGCAAACAGAAAGGGTGAATCGAGTATTAGAAGATTTACTTTGGGCATGCATCTTAGATTTTGGAGGTTCGTGGGAAGATCACTTACCACTTGTTGAGTTTTCATACAACAATAGTTATCAAGCCAGCATTGGGATGGCACCTTTTGAAGCATTGTGTGGAAGGCCTTGCAAATCTCCATCATGTTGGGTAGAATCTGGAGATTGCCTTGTACTTAGGCCAGATATGGTTCGAGAAGCATCAGATAAGGTCTTAGACATTCAGAAGCGAATCAAGGAAGCACAGAATCGACAGAAGAGCTATGCAGATGAAAGGCGTAGAGACTTGGAATTTGCAGTTGGAGACTTTGTATTTGTAAAAGTTTCGCCGATGAGAAGTGTAGTTCGGTTTGGAAAGGCTGGGAAGTTAGCTCCTTGTTATATTGGACCATTCCCAATTCTAGAAAGGATTGGTACACTCGCGTATAGAGTCGAGTTACCAATTAGGCTATCAGGGGTGCACAATGTATTTCATGTATCACATTTGCGTAAGTATGTGCATGATCCCTCGATGATAGTAGAAGCGTCGCAACAAGAAGACTTGGAAGTGGAGCCGAATTTGACTATATTGAGACAACCAGTTCGAATTATTGATAGAGATATAAAGCAACTTAGGACTAAGATTGTGAAGTTAGTCAAGGTACAATGGAGTGAGGATGCTCGGGATTGTAGATGAGAAACAGAGGAATATTTGAGGAAGTCTTATCCAGAATTGATCTTAGACTAAGGGTTTCTTATCTTAGTATCGTATGTCTTTTGGTTTTTAGTTTGTATATAGTTTTTGGAAGTGATCTATATATGCATCTTGTTATTCTATCTTCTTAGATTTTTCATTCTTGTTTGAATTTCGGGAACGAAATGTTTTAAGTGGGGGAGAATGTAAAGACCCAGAAATTTGAACACTTAATCTTCAAGTATTGTAACAGTTTGGAATATTGATAAATATTGTAAATGTGATTTTATAACCTTGTTAAACATCTTTTCATTAATAATTAATGATCCTTGGCTCATTTCAGAAAAATGTTCTCAAAAATATATTTTTTGGAAAAATGTCGAAAATGTGACCGAAAGCCATTTTATTTATATATAGCTATTTTCTCAATAAATGATGTTGAAAATTTAAATGAATTTCTAGTTATTCATTAGAAAAGTAATTAGCAAATAAAAATATTTTTCATATTTATGGCTAACTATATTGATGATGTCATCATTTTAAAAAAATGAGCATTTAAGGAAAGTTTTTGTATTTTGGTATTTAAGTATTCAAATAAGTGCTTTATAATTTGAATATGCTTGTTTTAATTGTTTAAATAAGTTAATGGATTTATTTCCAAGTTTTGTTTACTTGAATAAATCATTTTATAAAGAACTAATAGTATGATCGAGATTCAACTTCTAGATTCACATCCTATCGTTGAATAGAAGTTGTTTCATATCGTTGCAACGTTGTTCGATATATGTGTGTGTATTCACATACATGCATATCCACATATATATGTAAGCATAATTAGTCACATCTAGAGTTTAGATAATATCCTAAGTGTATGTATATAAGCTTCTTATATGTATACAAATGAATGCTTACTTGAAAAAGCAAACTTACCATCTCTTACACACCTTTCACTTCCCTTACACACCATCCCATCTATCATAATTACTATTAGGGTTTTAAGGGCATTTTGGTCTTTTCCCATCCACCTTCCTTTTCCTATATAAGGAGGGGTATACCTCCTTCATTCTTACACAAAATTCCTAAGCAAAAGTGAAGCTTTTAATGGCTTATCTTCATCTTCTTCCTCTTCCTTACTAACTTTCTCAAACTATATTCAAACCAACTCCAAATCAACTCAAACTTTGAGTGTAGCCATCTTATACCATTACAAGACCTTCTAGCAAGTTAGAAGTTGAAAAATCCAAGCCTCTCTCAATTTTCATCTTAGTTCGTGAGCTATATAAAGAAGGAAGCAAGGAAAAGCAAGGAAAGGAAGGAGGTTGCTAGCTTGGATCTTTATTCTTATTCTTGGATCTTTATTCTTATTTTGGATCTTGGATTTGCTAAGGATTAAGGTTAGTTTACTCACTATTTAGGACAGAAAATATAAACCATTTGCATGTCCTTAACTATGCTTAAAGTTGCTTGAATGTTAGTAACTTATGTTAAAAATGTTAACTTGATTCTTACTTTAAAAGTAAGCGACATAAGTGATCCATGTTAATGGATTTGAATGGACTTGAATGGACTTGGATTTGGACTTGAATTGACTTGCATAACAAGTGGAATGGACTGGAAACAACGCACACAAGGATTAGTAGGGAATTGACATATTGTGGACTTGAACTTGAAAGTGCACTTATAGCGATAGTCGCTATAGATGCAATTTGAATTGTTGTGCTTACAACACTTTGTATGGAACTTTGTAATGACATCTTTAGTGATTTCTTATCATTTTGAATCTTGTATGTTGACTACCTTGAAGTCAATGAATAGTAAAATGCTAAGTAACCCCTTGAAAATGACCAAAACATCACTAGTGCAAAACTACCTGTTCAACCTTGATTTTTGGATTTCAAAGTATTGTAAATGTTCTTTAAGTTTATGTAAATAATCATATCTTCTTTCTAAATATCTTCTTTCAAAATATCTTCTTCTAAAATATCTTCTTTCTAAATATCTTCTTTTAAAATATCTTCTTTCTAAATATCTTCTTTCTAAATATCTTCTTTAAAAATGTCTTCTTTTCAAAATATCTTCTTATAAAATATCTTCTTTCTAAATATCTTCTTATAAAATATCATCCCAAATAAAACAAAGGTTAGAAAAGGGTTATGAATTGCTAAACCTCGTCATGATTAAGTCATTAGATTAAAAAGGTAAATGATAATGCTTAACACTAATAAGCCAACGAAGTAGGCTTATCTATTTGTGAGAGTTAAGATAGATGTCGAGTAAAGACGGAGCAATAGAGCTCTAACCTACCGGCTTCCCTCTTGGCCGAGGAATAGATAGGTTGGGAATGTTGGAAACGTGTTAACCATGTTAATTACTTACTTGTTTATTGAATATCATGGACACTGTGCTTAATTCTAATAAGCCGACGAGTAGGCTTATCTATATGTGAGTATCAAGAATGGGGTGTCTAGGCAAGGGGTGATATGCAACCAGTGCTCTAACTTACCTGGCCTCACTCTTGACCAAGGGATAGTTATGTTGATAATGTCGAGAACGAATTAAGTGCATGAACCATGGTTTCTATAAGCTATTGTTTTGACTAGATAGTCGATTAGTCGACCATCAAACTATACCATTATAACTTAAGAAGTATCGGGAAAGCTTCACGATTCCATACCAATGAGAACCCCCGGGGAGGAGTGTTGGTATGAAATGTCTCTAGCATTCACTTACTTTTGAAAGAACTGGAATTGAGTTAACCGGAAATTCATCGATTAGTTTTGAAGAATGTGACGGCAAGGAATTTCGCTCGGTCCGAACCAGTCGCTAAACCGATCCAAGCCGTTCGAAACGCCCTATCGTTTGAGAACACGACAAATCAGAACGCATACAGAAGAACATTACATTGTATATTACAACAATGCATCAGATTACAAGAATATACAGAGTATGAATAAATATTACACAGAAATAACAGAGATTTAAATTACATTTAAATACATAGCAGCGGAAAATAATACAATACACAACTAGAATGAGATATACGGATACAAAGCTTTCCGGATATCATTCCAGCTATAAACCAGGATCCTGTGAATATAAATCTGCAAAACCAAAACTACTAGCTGCCCGTGTCGAAATAAGGGCACCCAGAGTTTAGGTTAAAACAATAAACTCCAGGTCAGTCATGTGACTGGTGTGAGAACTAAAACAGTTATTAATCTTTATTTTAAATCATTAGGTAAATCAAGGGACCACGCCGTATAACACGGAACGGGTTTCCTCCCAAGAATACCAGTGCATAAAACGAACAGCGCAATGCTAAATAAAGAAAAATGAAGCTGTTATAAGACCCAGGTCCCATCACACAATGCAACGCAGTCGAGGATAGGGTTTTCCCTTATAACAGCCAAAGAATGCTTGATACGTTTAAAACAAATCATTTGATACTATAATAAGTGCATAGTGTATAAAACAACTTCAAATCATAAGTATCAATCATAGGCGGCATGGGTACCATATATCATGTTGCCATATATAGGTTTACAAATAAAACCGCAAATGTCACGTATTTGGAAATTGGATTTCCGTCTATGAACCGAGGCAAAAGATAGTCCTCAACCGATTCGAGACGCTCTAGCCCGCCCCTCAGGCAAGCGCGCAGGCAAGCCTTGGATCCTCAGGGCCGGTCCACCGATGTGGATTATTATGCCTGAACACTACGTCTCCCCACCCTATGGGGTGTAAGTCTGGTCCGTCAGCCGACCAGAATGCATTCGGCCGAAACCGATATAACCGAGGCGCCTCGCAACAGCAACAACCACATAAGTCAAACTCGTCAGGGCGTGTAAAACCACTGACGCCACTTCTAGCTAGAAAGAAACGCATGCCCTCCCTGACGTCCGTCTCCCGTTTTTGGTTCATACCGGGTGTGAAACTCGCGAAGCAAACGTTACACAAAGCTACGCCACAAAGGCCGTGCTTTGATCATCACCACAAGACTTTGCTTTTCAACAGAAGCCTCGATCAATTGCCACTTAGGCATGCCACACAGGCAATTCACTCCATGCGTTTGATATCCATCAATATATAACCCCTGAGCTCGTACGTCTCAGAGAAGGGCATTAAGCAAGAGAATAAATTCTCCGCCGCCAAGCAGATATATATTTAATAGAGATCAATCACATGGACTAAAATCCAATGTCAGACACACAGTCCATTTACAAGTCCGTTCTGGGTCTGAACGAAACCGGAGGCACCTAGTACCCCGCATATCCATCGATCTCCAAGTACGTCTGGACGATCACTAACTGTTTCCATCTTCTTGGGTGTACAGCCCAATCAAGATCATCAGTAATTACCCAAACGACGTGAAGACCTCCGGTCTTCGACCATCGTCTTCATCTTCGACTTATCGTCGTATCAGTTATTCAGAATGGGATAAACCCGGTCTTTCCGAATAACTCGCGTATATTTTAAATAAGTGTTACACAAACACAACATACGCCTCATTCCAATTCATCAGTCACTAACCGTAAATTAATCAAGAGAATAATTTCCCAAATATAAACCCCGAAGGCTGAAATCAACATCAGATCAATATCCAGAAAACCATTCTGCTTGGCTAACCGACAATTAGTTTCTAAATTTCACATTCATAGGAAAAGGTTCCCATAAATTTTATCAAAGATAAATTCTTGAATTTATTCTTTAATCTATTTTTGAATATCAATTCGAACTAGTCGGGATTAGCGAACCTTACCGAAGAAATCATTTATTTTAATTTCCCCATCCCAACCTATTCATCCCACGAAGTAAAACTGGTTATACTTCATATCTAACACCACAGTGTTATCGGTAAATTCAATTACCATTTCACGTTCAAATCTAATTAAAGATTTAACTATCACCTGGAGCAAAACTGGTGATACTCCATTTTCGATCATTTCAATCTAATTAAAGATTCATTAAAACTCCACTTAGTTTTAATCTGTGATTGGGTTAAAGAATCAGTGTCATTTAAAACACGGTTCACAATAAACCCAAAATCACATCACATTTCAATCAGTCCCTAATTGTAAATTAGCAAGTGAACAATTCCCTAAGTATGAATCCCGAAGGCCGAAACCAACATCAGATCAATACCTCGGAAACTATTCAACTTAACTAATCTCCAGTTAGTTTCTGATTTTCTTAACTCCTTTAGGTCTAAGAACTGTATTATTGAAGATACCGTTCACGACAACCCAAAGTCACATTTCATCAATGATCGGGTTAAAGAACGAGTGTTATTTAAAACACTGTCCACGATAAACCCAAAAATCAATATCGATTCAATTCCAATTAAATATTATTTAATTGGTACACTTCATTAAATCTAAATAAAAAGATTTAATCTTTTCTCAACTAGGTTCAAGAACAGTGTTAATGAAGACACCATTCACGACAAACCCAAATCACATTTGATATTAAATACAAGGCTTTGAATAGAAAATATCCCGGCTTATATTCAATATCAAATTCTACGATTAACAAATGTCGTATTGGAAACAACGATATAAATATATATATCTTTCAAATTTCCATAACAACACCTGTATAATCACGAATTTCAACATCGAAATATTCCGAAGACAATTTCGATTCAAATCCATTCCAATGCAAACATTGGAAATTTTGGTTATTTTTAAAACCCTTTTCGAATTCAATTTATTTATTTAAAAATAAATAGAATTATAATTCTAGTTCAAAACTAGTTCATTTCGATAAAAATCTATTTTTATCTTTTCAAATATGGAGTTTTTCATCCCAAATCTTCACAAATCATTTCTTATGATTTTACACAAATTATTACTATTTTTAATAATTTTATTAAGGCCCGTACAGTCGATTTCCAACAATGGCCATCGAACTGCACTTACAGCGACCTTTTTCGAATTTGATTTGGACGTATCTCCAAATCCAACCGTTAGATTTCAAATTTCTAATATTCGTTAGAAAGCTCTTTTCGATACGAACCCAACGGTTCCGGTTTTAGGAGAATCCGACGGTCGGATCTCCCGCAATGTTCGTTTGAAATAAATGGTCGAAATTCACGAACTGCCGCGGCGCGGCGCGTTCTATTCAGGCCATTATATTATATATATAATATATATAATATATACTTCGTCGATTTCTATTTAAAACGAATTATATAAATAGTTTTAAATTCGTTTCAAAAGCAATTTCGACTTCCTTTTCAATTCAAATCAAAATTGAATTCTTCTTTATAAATTCGTTTTAAAATTCATTTCTATTCAATTCAAATTTCAATTCAATTTGAATTCATTTCAATTCATTTTAAATTCAATTCGAATTCGTTTTCAATTCAATTCATTTCGAAATCGTTTTCAATTCAATTCATTTCGAAATCGTTTTCAATTCAATTCATTTCGAAATCGTTTTCAATTCAATTCATTTCGATATCGTTTTCAATTCAATTCATTTCGAAATCGTTTTCAATTCATTTCAAAATGAATAAAATCGATATAAATTTTATTACTAAAATATTTCGTTCAACACATGACCAATCTCAATGGATGAGTACTGTCAACACATGAACTTTTATTTTATATCGATAAAGGTGTAAATTTTATTACTAAAATATTTCGTTCAACACATGACCAATCTCAATGGATGAGTACTGTCAACACATGAACTTTTATTTTATATCGATAAAGGTGTAAATTTTATTACTAAAATATTTCGTTCAACACATGACCAATCTCAATGGATGAGTACTGTCAACACATGAATTTTTATTTTATATCGATAAAGGTGTAAATTTTATTACTAAAATATTTCGTTCAACACATGACCAATCTCAATGGATGAGTACTGTCAACACATGAACTTTTATTTTATAATATTCTTTATTTTTCAAATTGGAATGAGGCCCAATCAATTACCATATAAAGTTAATTATATGGATTTTCATACAACACATGTATATAATAGCATGGAAAAACAATCAACCATCAACCAAAGTGCACTACACTGTATAAGCATCAAATATAGATATCTAACGCTTAAAACAGCCTGTCAATCAACCGATCGACATATTTAATAAATCAGGATGAGTGAACTTCAAATTTCTTCCCAACACCCGTGTGGGGTTTCAAACAATCAACCACATATTTTATTTGTGCAGTTGGGCGATGTGTAAAATTTACCGTCCCAATCAATGTCCTTCAAATAGGTGTACATAAACAAACCGTCTGGTTTGTAAATGAATATTTATTTGTTCACATTCACGTTAAAAATTATATTTTTAACGATAAAACATTTTATTCCAACATATGAATTTCTATTCAGTTCATTCTTTAAATAAAATGATATTTTTATTTTTCTAACATATTTTAGAAAATTTCGGCGGCATAACGGCACGATACTAGAAACGGGACAAGGCCTAGCCTTATCCCCGGTCTAATGAAGGCCCACGCCATTCACACATCAATCAAAATCACCAAACAACCAAATTCAAATCAAATCATATAACTAAGCTATGCAACCAAACAAACAAGTCCATGGTCTGTGGACGATTGTGTCGGGTGCTACTAAGCACCGTCTGCATCCTAGTATATATATAAATAGAAATGAAATTGAAAGGTGAGAAATTCTCACATAAAGCTATCCAATCATCTTGAATCTTCTTTGATAGAAATCATCGCCATTCTCGCCCATTGTCATCTTCGTTGCCCATATTCTAGGGGGGGCTGTCAGGCGTCGGGATGTGGGCTGAGGCGGCGGAGCTCGTCGGAGCTGGTGGCAGGAGGGCGCGGGGGTGCTGAACGGGGCGGAGCTAGGGTTTTCGGGGGGAGGGGCTCAGGCGCGGTGGTCTCGAATCTGGGGGGAGGGTCTCGTCGTCGTCGAGGAGGGCAGGGGGTTCGAGGTCAGCTCCGGCAGCTTGGTCGGAGGGCGGTTGCGCGGAGGAGATGTGGAAAGGGGGGGGAAGCGATGGCGATGAGATTCCGTCGATCCCCTTTTGATTTCTTTCTTTTTTTTTATCTGTAGAAATGAATTCGAACGAGGGGGGGCAGCGGGAAATAAGGGGGAGAAAGGGTTTTTATTTTATTTTATTATTTAATTATTTAATTCAACCTAAAGTTGACTTTCACATAGGACCTCGAAACGAAGCCCACCGCCTGTCGTCCATAGCGTTTCACCCCCATTCCGAACACAATGGGATATGTATCGCAAGCTGATTTGATCGTTTCGATTAGTTTCCGTTGAATTTACATTTGAATCACTATATTGAATTTTAAACGTACATTTCAAATTACCGGGGTCACATACTAACTAGAAAAATTCCAGAAAAATATTTTCTAGCTTCGTATTGACGATACGGTCCTAACAAAACTAGTTTCGTCCAATTCTGAGACCGTATGAAAAATGGCCAATTTCCAGTCGATTAAAATCAACTGAAACTGGTCAAATGCGTTTTCGTTTGCCACGCTCACATATTGATTCGAAAAATTATGAAATTTGGAATCTAGCAATAACTTGACATCCCGGACCTAACAAAACTGGTTTCGTCGAAATCCGAGGTCGTTTGCAAAATGTCCATTTTTAAGGGCCTGAAATCCATAGCGACTATTCAAAATTTTCAACTGGACATATCTTTTGATCCCCGCTATGAAATCTTGATTTTTCGGATTCGTTGGAAAGATATTATCAATTAGATCCTATCATTTTTGGTTTCACTAAAATCCGGATTGTTTTGCACCCGGTGCATTCAATTGAAGTTTGAAATCGAATTATCGAACTACCGCGCCATTTTCAATTCTATTTATAATTATAAATAAATATTTATATTCTAACGACGACGCGTATAATATATACGTCGAATTATATTCAAAATAAATTTCTCGTCGATATTATTTAAAATAATCCATTTTAAATAATCAAAATTCGCTAAAATAGCCAAAATAAAAATTTCAAACTGGCCCAGATTTTGCGGGTTATTACAAAGAATCCGGGATCGATAAGTGTTTTACTCATCGAATACCACTACAAAACTAGAGTACGAGTTCTACGTTTTGGAAGCGGTTGAAGAAGAAAAGTGAACCTATATGAAGGTTGGGAAACTTCTCGTGATGCTCGGATCAAAGTAGTGATTCGTGATATGTTCGAGAAGTAGGAATCCAATTTGGGATCCGTGTTATGTTCGAGTGATGAAGACTCGTATGGAAGGTGCCAAATGAAACCTCGACATCGGATATGGCTAAAAACAGAGTAGGAGCACAATCTGAGGTTTTGCTAACCTATGGCAGGATATATTGACTCCATATCTAGTGTATGCTTATATCGAATCGTGCGGGAGCTCCTCGAAGTTGCGCGCGGGAGTTGGATATATTTATTTCCGCGTGGTGCACTTCGGTGTTTCGTGCGTGGGCCAGTTGTGTTTACCTTATGGTATATTTTATCTAGAGGTATGCGACGCTCGGAGGTACTTTCTGACCCTTGTGCATAGAGTTTGGATCTGTATTGAGAGATCTCCGATGGAAAATCCAATATACGAACGTACCTTAGCGGTTTTGTTTGTACACTTAATAGTTGTCGAATGTAACCAATGTAACCATTCCATCTATGTGATTTATTTATATTCTACACCCTAGACATTATCTATAATACAACTGTAGTAAAATTAATAAATGGTTAGTTTCTTTTGAGGGGAAAACCGGAGCGGTTATCCGCACGGTCCCCTCAATATTGTTACATGCAATCTTGAGTTTTCTCATACCAGACTGATGTCTGACGCTTGGTTTTTGTTTTCCCTAAAATCCTCACGTACTCCTTCGAGTAGGCTGAGTATGGCAGGTTTTACTTTGGATGCTTTAAAATTCGGAAGACGGGCTGGAGGCTTCCATTATCTATCTACCTATTTCTATTTCAGTTGTACTATATTTGTTATGTACATACCAGCATTGTGAGGACAGGCAGTTATAACTGTCCAGGCTGATTATGGTACTTAGGTTATTGTAACTCTGAAATTCCTTTATTTAGAGTAACCCTTTGTACTATGTTGATATTATATATTTTCGTTCCGCTGTGAGATTCTGATATTCTGTTCTTTCTTCCATGTTCTACTTTTTTATATTTTACCCAACAATTCGACTTTCCGGCACTTGGATGTTTGGCACACGAATACCGTGGATGTATTTAGTGTCGACATTCGAGGTTCGAAAAGTCGGGTCGTTACAAGTTCCTAGAAATTGTGGTCTTTGGTTCGTGAAATCAATATCATTTTTGAACTCGGGGTTGAAATTGGTGCTTGCATACAAAACAGGTAGGGTATCGGTGGAGAAAGGGGTCGATACTTTTCCTGGTGTTGCGGTTTAAAGCTGAAGAACGGATATTGATTTGGGGGTGCGAGTTTTCCGGGATGGTGGTAGCTTTGGAGAGGAAGGAAGGAGATGAATTACGGTGGTGGTTGTAGGAGTTTTCATTGAGGAATGAAGGTGTCTTGGATGGTGGAAACATCGGCAATGGTATGGTGGAGGAGGTCGCGTGTTTTCTTACTAGGAGATGAAGGATTGCACCGTGGGTTTTTAATAAGGTAACGGGCTCGAAATTTTGATGGGGTAAGCCCAAAAATGCAAATAGTAATAGTTTAAATTAATTTAAATAATGTATTAACTTTAAATAATCATATCTCTATTATACGATATCCGAATCTGATGAAACAAGATTCTTTAGGATCGTATGGACGTAGGCTACGCAATGGAACTGACTGGGAGTGAATTGGAGCTCGTTACAATTTATGGTGAAATAAATTGTTAGAATTAAATCAACGACAGTTATTCGTTATTTAACGATAACCGTCCAATGTGAGTAAACCTCACTAACTCTACCAGTTCATATTTTTATAACGTATATTTAGAATTGAGAAATGATGATTGATATCTATGTGTTGATTGTTTGATTGAATTGCTGATTGATTGTTTGAAATTATAGATAATGATATATATATATAAATCGTTAATCAAATATTGATTTTGTTTATCAGAATATTTCGTATCGAAATGAAATCGAAGTTATTATATTGTTTAACATCTGTGGATGCAGGGAAACAGGTCGGAGGAATCCAACTGGATTCCTCAACATTTATTTTACTGTTTTTCATATATAGTGATATATGATGTGATATATAATCTGTTGATGATGATGTGTGTTAAAATGATATTGATCATTGTTATTTGATATTTTAAATACCATAAGAAATACTGGAATATAAAAAGGGAATTTTCAATGTTATATTGAAAAAGAAAAATATATAAAATCAAAGGATTTTATAAAAAGAGATATTTATCAAATCAAAGGATTTTATAAAAAGAAATATTTTTAAAATAAATAGATTATAAAAGAAAATATTTATCTAGAAAATAAATAGAATTATAAGAGGAATATTTATTTGAGAAATAAATAGAATTATAAAAGGAAAATCTGCAGGATATAAAAGAAATGGAAAAGATTTATTTAAAGTGGAATTAAATAGAAATCTGTTTTAACAGATAAATGGAGAAGATTAATTTATAAATAATATTTTATAAATTAAGTAAAATAATTTATCATGGGATAAATTGGATATATAAGTCTGAACTTATATAGGGAAGTCGAAATTGGTTTTAACACTGATGTTTTAAGTAGAAATTTAACTCAACATTTATAAAGGGAATTATAAATGAGATTTAAGTATTAGAAGTAAAAAGGAGATTTCGTATGAATATGTAACAACCCGGAATTTTGGGGCCAATTTAAAATTTTATTTTAGAAATTTTAAAGGAAATTGGATATTTAAAGTAATTTATTTTAAATAATAATGGCTAGAAATTTATTTTTAATCTAAAATAATAAAACAAATAAATTTATTTAATTATATAGGGAGTTTAAAATAGCACTACGGTTTGAAATTTTAAAGGTGTGGAATGATGAATGTTATATTTAATGATGATTGTTTTATTGAAAGCCAATATCTCATGTTAATTCAAATTTGATAAATCGTCGTGTTAGTATACATTATACGTTAGAAATCAATTTTGTCCTATATGTTAAGAAATCAATTCTGGTCATTACTATTAGCAATCAATTCTGGTCATTACTATTAGCAATCAAATTTGTCATCTATGATAAATAAATATGTCATTGATTAGTATAAATGTTGTAATAAATGAATATGTCATTGATTAGCATAACAAAATTAACATTTTGTTAAGAGAATTTGTGTAATAACAAAAGTCACATTTTTGTTAAGAGAATTTGTGTTAAAACAAATTGACGTTTTTGATTGGAAATTTAGAAAGAATAATCAACTATAAATATACATGAGAATAAAAGATGAATGGAAACGTTAGGTAAGTCAAATGGATTGTTATAAATGGATACAAGGCAAAATAAATAAAGAGTATTATATGGAAAGCACTAATGGCTTAAATGAATAAAAATCATGTATACTTATAACCATTCTCTCTCTTATTCTTTGTAGTCCAATTTAATATATTCCCTTAATTATGATAATGCATATTTATGTTTGAAATTTAAAAAGGCGCACATAAACATTCTAACCATTAGCGTTAAACAATTAATGGCGCATTCATTTCTTTCCTCCATTTGCTTATGGGATTTAAATGAGAAATAACATGCCATCTCAGCCTTAGTCAATAATTTGTTTTCCATTGTAACATACAACGTATGGAATAGCGGGCGTTTTAGGGTTAAAGAATAAAATAATAAATCAACCATTTATTTATTTACTTCCTTTTTCCTACAAATATAGAATTAACAAAATCATAATCTATATTCTATCATCTGCCGCCATGTTCTTCAAACCAATGGCCGATGTGCTCTAGCCTTCTTCTCCTCTTTTCTTCAAATCCACAAAATACTTTCCAACAATTTCAATTACAATATGGAAGAGAACATCAAGCTCTATATTTTTAACGGTGGACAAAGGATTAATAAATTTTCATTGCGATCGAATCGTCTTTCCGAGATCTACACTATGAAGCAGACTATAACAAATTCTGAAGCAGTTGGAAATTCAGATAAATACGACTGTGAGATTTCTTACTTTTAAATAATTAAATAATTTAATTATTTTTATCGATGATTTAAATCGTTGTATGTGTGGTGATTAATTTAGTTCTGCGATGTATGCTTATTGTATGTTGATGTTGCATGTAAATTGTTGCAGTGCTGATTTGTTGTGATCTATAATGTTCTGTGCTGTGTTGAAATAGCCATGTTATTCTGGTTCTCCATTTCTTGATGTATTCAAGATAAAGTCTCATTTTTATAGTTTTGTTTTTATATTTTTTTTTATTATTTTTATTTCTTAAATTATTAAATATTAAATCCTTGTTACATGAATTTGGTTTATAAAATAAAACACCAATTGTTAACATAAATTTTTGTTTACAAAACAAATGACAAAGTTTTTACTTTGATTTTTACTCTCATTTTATTTTCTTAAATAAAATTAAAATATTTAATCTTGTTTGGTTTATTTTGTTTACAAATAAAAGACGATTTTAATATGTAATTTTGTTGTAAAATAAAAAGACAAAATTTTTATGTACATAATAAAAAAAAAGGCCAATTTTTGTTTACATAATAGAAAAACAAATTTTTGTTTACATAATGAAAAGGACAAAGTTTTAACATTTAATTTTGTCAACAAAGTTTTAACACAATTTTGTTAGTAAAATAAAAGAACAAAGTTTTTAACATTAATTTTGTTAGTAAAATAAAAAGGATAAAGTTTTAACATAAATTTGGTTAACAAGTTCTAACATTAACTTTGTTAATAAAAGGACAAGTTTTTGTGTTATTTTGTATGCATAACAAAAAGACAAAAAAATCTTAACAAAACAAAAAGGAATTATTTCATGTTATTTTCTTTGTAAACAAAAAGGACAAATTTTGACATGTGGTTTTCTTTATAAATTAAAAGTCAAATTTTATGTAAATTTTGTCAACAAAGTAAAAGGACAAATTTTATGTAAATTTTGTCAACAAAGTAAAAGGGCAAGTTTTGTGTTAATTTTGTCAACAAGGCAAAAGAACAAATTTTGGGTTCATTTGGTCAAAACAAATAAAAGGACAATTTTTATCCTTGTCTTGTCTACAAATTAAAATACCCATTTCTATCTTTATTTCATAAATGCAAGTTAAATCTTTATTTATAAAATAAAATGTAAGTTTTAATCTTTATTTTTATTTACAAATAAAAGTAAAGATGAGGCCTTTATTTTGATTCATCAAAGTTGCACCAAATCATGTCTATGTTAATATAGACTGAGATGACACCCAAACCTATATCATTGTGTTAACTGTATTATGATGACACCAATTTATATGTTGGGTTAACTGTATTGTGACAACACCAATTTAAATTGTTGTGTTAAGGTAGCGTAATGACACAAAATCCCTTTTGTTGTGTTAATTTAGTGCAATGACACCAAAACCCCTTTTTTGTGTTAATCTAGTGTAATGGCACAAATAACCATGTGATGTTAATTGGTTGAAATGACATTGAATTTCACCGTCATGTTTATAATGTTGATATGAATCAAAACTTCACCGTCATGTTTATAGTGTAGAAATAAATCGAAAACTTACATTAGAAAATGTTGTTATTTTAGAAATGTTGACGCTAGAGAAGACGTCTACATTAGAAATAAAATTCACTTTTTTATTGCATTTTACGATGCAAATATTACATAGAAAGGTAGATTAACTTTGGAGAACATTTTCTTTGTTAAAAAGAAAAACATTTTCTATGTTAAAGAAAAAGCAAACATTTTTCTATGTTAAAGAAAAAGCAAACATTTTTCTATGTTAAAGAAAAAGCAAACATTTTTCTATGTTAAAGAAAAGGCAAACATTTTTCTATGTTAAAGAAAAAGAGAACATATTTCTAATTTAAAGGAAAATATATTTTCTTTATAAAAGAAAATAAAAGGATAAAAATTACATTTTCTTTGTAAAAGAAAATAAAGGGATAAAAAGTACATTTTCTTTGTAAAAGAAAATAAAGGGATAAAAAGTACATTTTCTTTGTAAAAGGAAATAAAATTTAAAAAGAAAGGAAAAATGAAATAAGAAAAATGAACATCATTTTCTAATGTAAAGAAAATAAGAAAATGAACATTATTTTCTAATGTGAAGAAAATAAGAAAAATGAACATTACTTTTTATGTAAAAGTAAAAGAAAACACTTTTCTATGTAAACGAAAAGAAAACACTTTTTATGTAAAAGTAAAAGAAAACAATTTTCTTATGTAAAAGAAAAGAAAACACTTTTTATGTAAAAGTAAAAGAAAACAATTTTCTTATGTAAAAGAAAATAAAATGTTAATATGAATAAAAAGGGACATTTTGTCTATTTAATGTTAATATGAATAAAAAGGACATTTTGTCTATTTAATGTTAATATGATTAAAAAGGACATCTTGTTTAGAAATGTTAAATACGATAAGAATAACATTTTGTGGTAAACTTGATTAATGAATAAAATTAACATATTTGTCAATTAGGCCATGTTAAACAAAATTTACATTTTGTTAAATATAAAGAATGAAAGCAAAATAAATATTTTATTTAAAAGAAAAAGTAGTAAAGATAAAATATATTTTGTTAAGATAAAAGATAAAATATACATTTGGTTAAATAAGAAAGGTTAGAAAAGAATTAACATAAGATATTCTTTTTAGGTTAAAAAGGAATATTAGAAAAGAATTAAAGAAATACAATTATTTACATTTACTATGTAAATAAGATTTGCAAAGGAAAATGAAACTATTTATTTACAAATAGGGTAAATAAATATGAATAAGAAATTAGATACATTTGTTTACAATTAATGTAAATAAATATAGCAAAAGTAAAAATAAAACATTTATTTACATTTAGGTAAATAAATAAGAAAAGGATAAGAATATATTTATTTACATTTAGGTAACTAAATAGAATAAGAAAGGAATATAATTTATTTACATTCAGTAAATAAGACAAATGATAGAAAAAGCATAATTTACATTTAGGGTAAATAAAACAAGTTATATTTTTATCGTCATTTTAAATGCGATAAAAGAATAGATGTTAATAGTTAAAATCGCCAAATGATTTATATATATATATATATAAGTTATAAACTTAATGACACGCGCGCGACAGTTCGCGTATCGGCAATCGTAACTTAAAACGATTATACCAAAAGATTAGACCGTCGGATTTTCCCAAAACTGGAACCGTTAGGACCGCTTTGGGAAGATCTTCCCAACGATATAGATTTCGTCAAAATCCAACTGTTAGATTTCAAGATATGTGTAAATCAAATTTGGTTGAAAACAGCGCCAGAGTCTCCCTATGACCCGAAGCGTCGTTAAATTAATTTAGGCTATTTTTATATAAATAAAAATAGCGCTAGGTCGTTATCAAACATTAAGAACGATATGAAATGATTTTAAAATATATATATATGCGAGAATCATTTGAAAAGTCCGAGTTCAATCTCATTTCAAATGATTATACGACATTCTAAGTCGAAGAGTTGAAGACGGTGATTGAAGACCGACGATCTTCACATCGAATGGATGAGGACCACTGACGCCCGTGATTGGAGTAGCTACCTTGAAGGGGCTGCAGGGGTAGTCGTCCGGACGTAGTGTTGATTTGTACGGATTTGACTTTCGCTCGGACCCGGAGCATAAGTTATAAATGGATTGTGTGTCCGACATCGTACTCTGTTAATATCATGTTATTGATTTTCTGTTAATACATAAATGATTGGTGGTGGAGAATTTATTCTCTACTTAACACCCGTTTATATATTGATGGATGATCAATGGTACGGTATGGATTGACGATGTGGCATGCCAAGATGAAGATGATCAAGGCTTTGTTGAAAACAGGCCTTGTGGATGAAGACTATATCGTTACTTCGCGAGCCTCACACCCCGGTATGATGGTGAACTGATGGTTAGATTAGTATACTTTCGATATTAGGATGGATTCGGTCGACCGGGATGAGCTGGGAAGTGGGTATATACCCTTGATTCCCAGAGGGATAGAGTAAGCGGTGTTTTCTCTCGCTGGGACGTAAGCCGCTGTGTTACTTGATTTCCCAAAAGTGCAGACGTGCATATTGCACTATGCGATAGATCTTTCGAATCAGGAACCATCATGATGGCAATCCAACTTTCCAATACGAGCTTTGCGGTTTTGATTGTAGAACTAGTATGGCGACATAGTAGGATGGGGTACTATGCCGTCTAGGATTGATACTTATGATTGAAATGTTTTACTAAAACATATACACACTAATAGTATCAAATCCGTTTTTATACGTATCAAGCATCTTTTGACCATTATAAGGTAAAACCCTATCCTCTGGTGTGCGTTGCATTGTGTGATGGGACTTGGGTCTTATAATGGTTTCATTTTTCCAAAAAGCATTGCGTTGTTTAACGATTTACTTTAATTTATGCACCGGCAATCCATTGGAATAAAACCCGTTCCGCATTAGCGGCGTGGTCCTTGGATTTGTCTTATTAGTTAAATTAGTTTAGAATTCTCACACCAGTCCCATGACTGACCCGTTGTTTGTTTCCACCTTTTTCAAACTCGGGTGCCCTCTTTTCCACACGGGCAGTCGAGTGGTTTGTCTACAGGTTCTTATCTTTAGCAGGATTCTGGATCGAAGCCTAAAGCTGTGTCCAGAGCATAGGAAGCCTTCCGCTGTATTAAGTTTATTTTTCTTCCGCTGTTTAATGTGTTAAAATTTGATGTAAAGTTTATCTTCCACTGTAATTTTATTTCGATGTACTCTGATATTCTGTACTCTGATGTAACATTATTGTAATGTAATAAAAGTCTGTTGTTATTGTTCTAATGTTTTGTATTCCCAAAGTTAACGTATGCGAGTTTTGAACGGTCTTGGTCGATTTTGCGATCGATTAAGGTCGGGCAAAATCCATGTCGTTACAGTTGGTATCAGAGCTCTGGTTAGCTCAAATCTTTGGGGTACAACTCGCTAGAACTGAACAAAAGACACATCAGAGATTGGACTAGTAATGTCCAATAAGAATACTCATTAGAGATAGGATCAGTAGTATCCTAGAATGAGTAAACTCATTAGAGATGGGGTTAGAAATGCCCTAGAATGAGTTCAGAGTGTTTAGTTTATAATTAGCGTATTTTTGTAATTATAATCTATTTTAGACAATATAACTTTTGAATATATAAAAGGTATATATATATATTTGACAAGTTAATCACCTGATAAAATTATTGAATCTAATTAAAGAAAAATTAAAATTGAGTTAGATAATTAAACAACTTTTACCTTAGTTCCTTTTCGAGGACGAAAAGATTTTTAAGTGGGGGCGACTGTAACAACCCGGAATTTTGGGGCCAATTTAAAATTTTTATTTTAGAAATTTTAAAGGAAATTGGATATTTAAAGTAATTTATTTTAAATAATAATGGCTAGAAATTTATTTTTAATCTAAAATAATAAAACAAATAAATTTATTTAATTATATAGGGAGTAAAAGAAAATAAAATGTTAATATGAATAAAAAGGGTCATTTTGTCTATTTAATGTTAATATGAATAAAAAGGACATTTTGTCTATTTAATGTTAATATGATTAAAAAGGACATCTTGTTTAGAAATGTTAAATACGATAAGAATAACATTTTGTGGTAAACTTGATAATGAATAAAATTAACATATTTGTCAATTAGGCCATGTTAAACAAAATTTACATTTTGTTAAATATAAAGAATGAAAGCAAAATAAATATTTTATTTAAAAGAAAAAGTAGTAAAGATAAAATATATTTTGTTAAGATAAAAGATAAAATATACATTTGGTTAAATAAGAAAGGTTAGAAAAGAATTAACATAAGATATTCTTTTTAGGTTAAAAAGGAATATTAGAAAAGAATTAAAGAAATACAATTATTTACATTTACTATGTAAATAAGATTTGCAAAGGAAAATGAAACTATTTATTTACAAATAGGGTAAATAAATATGAATAAGAAATTAGATACATTTGTTTACAATTAATGTAAATAAATATAACAAAAGTAAAAATAAAACATTTATTTACATTTAGGTAAATAAATAAGAAAAGGATAAGAATATATTTATTTACATTTAGGTAACTAAATAGAATAAGAAAGGAATATAATTTATTTACATTCAGTAAATAAGACAAATGATAGAAAAAGCATAATTTACATTTAGGGTAAATAAAACAAGTTATATTTTTATCGTCATTTTAAATGCGATAAAAGAATAGACGTTAATAGTTAAAATCGCCAAATGATTTATATTTATATATATATAAATATAAATTATAAACTTAATGACACGCGCGCGACAGTTCGCGTATCGGCAATTGTAACTTAAAACGATTATACCAAAAGATTAGACCGTCGGATTTTCCCAAAACTGGAACCGTTAGGACCGCTTTGGGAAGATCTTCCCAACGATATAGATTTCGTCAAAATCCAACTGTTAGATTTCAAGATATGTGTAAATCAAATTTGGTTGAAAACAGCGCCAGAGTCTCCCTATGACCCGAAGCGTCGTTAAATTAATTTAGGCTATTTTTATATAAATAAAAATAGCGCTAGGTCGTTATCAAACATTAAGAACGATATGAAATGATTTTAAAATATATATATATGCGAGAATCATTTGAAAAGTCCGAGTTCAATCTCATTTCAAATGATTATACGACATTCTAAGTCGAAGAGTTGAAGACGGTGATTGAAGACCGACGATCTTCACATCGAATGGATGAGGACCACTGACGCCCGTGATTGGAGTAGCTACCTTGAAGGGGCTGCAGGGGTAGTCGTCCGGACGTAGTGTTGATTTGTACGGATTTGACTTTCGCTCGGACCCGGAGCATAAGTTATAAATGGATTGTGTGTCCGACATCGTACTCTGTTAATATCATGTTATTGATTTTCTGTTAATACATAAATGATTGGTGGTGGAGAATTTATTCTCTACTTAACACCCGTTTATATATTGATGGATGATCAATGGTACGGTATGGATTGACGATGTGGCATGCCAAGATGAAGATGATCAAGGCTTTGTTGAAAACAGGCCTTGTGGATGAAGACTATATCGTTACTTCGCGAGCCTCACACCCCGGTATGATGGTGAACTGATGGTTAGATTAGTATACTTTCGATATTAGGATGGATTCGGTCGACCGGGATGAGCTGGGAAGTGGGTATATACCCTTGATTCCCAGAGGGATAGAGTAAGCGGTGTTTTCTCTCGCTGGGACGTAAGCCGCTGTGTTACTTGATTTCCCAAAAGTGCAGACGTGCATATTGCACTATGCGATAGATCTTTCGAATCAGGAACCATCATGATGGCAATCCAACTTTCCAATACGAGCTTTGCGGTTTTGATTGTAGAACTAGTATGGCGACATAGTAGGATGGGGTACTATGCCGTCTAGGATTGATACTTATGATTGAAATGTTTTACTAAAACATATACACACTAATAGTATCAAATCCGTTTTTATACGTATCAAGCATCTTTTGACCATTATAAGGTAAAACCCTATCCTCTGGTGTGCGTTGCATTGTGTGATGGGACTTGGGTCTTATAATGGTTTCATTTTTCCAAAAAGCATTGCGTTGTTTAACGATTTACTTTAATTTATGCACCGGCAATCCATTGGAATAAAACCCGTTCCGCATTAGCGGCGTGGTCCTTGGATTTGTCTTATTAGTTAAATTAGTTTAGAATTCTCACACCAGTCCCATGACTGACCCGTTGTTTGTTTCCACCTTTTTCAAACTCGGGTGCCCTCTTTTCCACACGGGCAGTCGAGTGGTTTGTCTACAGGTTCTTATCTTTAGCAGGATTCTGGATCGAAGCCTAAAGCTGTGTCCAGAGCATAGGAAGCCTTCCGCTGTATTAAGTTTATTTTTCTTCCGCTGTTTAATGTGTTAAAATTTGATGTAAAGTTTATCTTCCACTGTAATTTTATTTCGATGTACTCTGATATTCTGTACTCTGATGTAACATTATTGTAATGTAATAAAAGTCTGTTGTTATTGTTCTAATGTTTTGTATTCCCAAAGTTAACGTATGCGAGTTTTGAACGGTCTTGGTCGATTTTGCGATCGATTAAGGTCGGGCAAAATCCATGTCGTTACAGTTGGTATCAGAGCTCTGGTTAGCTCAAATCTTTGGGGTACAACTCGCTAGAACTGAACAAAAGACACATCAGAGATTGGACTAGTAATGTCCAATAAGAATACTCATTAGAGATAGGATCAGTAGTATCCTAGAATGAGTAAACTCATTAGAGATGGGGTTAGAAATGCCCTAGAATGAGTTCAGAGTGTTTAGTTTATAATTAGCGTATTTTTGTAATTATAATCTATTTTAGACAATATAACTTTTGAATATATAAAAGCTATATATATATTTGACAAGTTAATCACCTGATAAAATTATTGAATCTAATTAAAGAAAAATTAAAATTGAGTTAGATAATTAAACAACTTTTACCTTAGTTCCTTTTCGAGGACGAAAAGATTTTTAAGTGGGGGCGACTGTAACAACCCGGAATTTTGGGGCCAATTTAAAATTTTTATTTTAGAAATTTTAAAGGAAATTGGATATTTAAAGTAATTTATTTTAAATAATAATGGCTAGAAATTTATTTTTAATCTAAAATAATAAAACAAATAAATTTATTTAATTATATAGGGAGTAAAAGAAAATAAAATGTTAATATGAATAAAAAGGGACATTTTGTCTATTTAATGTTAATATGAATAAAAAGGACATTTTGTCTATTTAATGTTAATATGATTAAAAAGGACATCTTGTTTAGAAATGTTAAATACGATAAGAATAACATTTTGTGGTAAACTTGATAATGAATAAAATTAACATATTTGTCAATTAGGCCATGTTAAACAAAATTTACATTTTGTTAAATATAAAGAATGAAAGCAAAATAAATATTTTATTTAAAAGAAAAAGTAGTAAAGATAAAATATATTTTGTTAAGATAAAAGATAAAATATACATTTGGTTAAATAAGAAAGGTTAGAAAAGAATTAACATAAGATATTCTTTTTAGGTTAAAAAGGAATATTAGAAAAGAATTAAAGAAATACAATTATTTACATTTACTATGTAAATAAGATTTGCAAAGGAAAATGAAACTATTTATTTACAAATAGGGTAAATAAATATGAATAAGAAATTAGATACATTTGTTTACAATTAATGTAAATAAATATAGCAAAAGTAAAAATAAAACATTTATTTACATTTAGGTAAATAAATAAGAAAAGGATAAGAATATATTTATTTACATTTAGGTAACTAAATAGAATAAGAAAGGAATATAATTTATTTACATTCAGTAAATAAGACAAATGATAGAAAAAGCATAATTTACATTTAGGGTAAATAAAACAAGTTATATTTTTATCATCATTTTAAATGCGATAAAAGAATAGACGTTAATAGTTAAAATCGCCAAATGATTTATATATATATATATATATAAATATAAATTATAAACTTAATGACACGCGCGCGACAGTTCGCGTATCGGCAATCGTAACTTAAAACGATTATACCAAAAGATTAGACCGTCGGATTTTCCCAAAACTGGAACCGTTAGGACCGCTTTGGGAAGATCTTCCCAACGATATAGATTTCGTCAAAATCCAACTGTTAGATTTCAAGATATGTGTAAATCAAATTTGGTTGAAAACAACGCCAGAGTCTCCCTATGACCCGAAGCGTCGTTAAATTAATTTAGGCTATTTTTATATAAATAAAAATAGCGCTAGGTCGTTATCAAACATTAAGAACGATATGAAATGATTTTAAAATATATATATATGCGAGAATCATTTGAAAAGTCCGAGTTCAATCTCATTTCAAATGATTATACGACATTCTAAGTCGAAGAGTTGAAGATGGTGATTGAAGACCGACGATCTTCACATCGAATGGATGAGGACCACTGACGCCCGTGATTGGAGTAGCTACCTTGAAGGGGCTGCAGGGGTAGTCGTCCGGACGTAGTGTTGATTTGTACGGATTTGACTTTCGCTCGGACCCGGAGCATAAGTTATAAATGGATTGTGTGTCCGACATCGTACTCTGTTAATATCATGTTATTGATTTTCTGTTAATACATAAATGATTGGTGGTGGAGAATTTATTCTCTACTTAACACCCGTTTATATATTGATGGATGATCAATGGTACGGTATGGATTGACGATGTGGCATGCCAAGATGAAGATGATCAAGGCTTTGTTGAAAAGCAGGCCTTGTGGATGAAGACTATATCGTTACTTCGCGAGCCTCACACCCCGGTATGATGGTGAACTGATGGTTAGATTAGTATACTTTCGATATTAGGATGGATTCGGTCGACCGGGATGAGCTGGGAAGTGGGTATATACCCTTGATTCCCAGAGGGATAGAGTAAGCGGTGTTTTCTCTCGCTGGGACGTAAGCCGCTGTGTTACTTGATTTCCCAAAAGTGCAGACGTGCATATTGCACTATGCGATAGATCTTTCGAATCAGGAACCATCATGATGGCAATCCAACTTTCCAATACGAGCTTTGCGGTTTTGATTGTAGAACTAGTATGGTGACATAGTAGGATGGGGTACTATGCCGTCTAGGATTGATACTTATGATTGAAATGTTTTACTAAAACATATACACACTAATAGTATCAAATCCGTTTTTATACGTATCAAGCATCTTTTGACCATTATAAGGTAAAACCCTATCCTCTGGTGTGCGTTGCATTGTGTGATGGGACCTGGGTCTTATAATGGTTTCATTTTTCCAAAAAGCATTGCGTTGTTTAACGATTTACTTTAATTTATGCACCGGCAATCCATTGGAATAAAACCCGTTCCGCATTAGCGGCGTGGTCCTTGGATTTGTCTTATTAGTTAAATTAGTTTAGAATTCTCACACCAGTCCCATGACTGACCCGTTGTTTGTTTCCACCTTTTTCAAAATCGGGTGCCCTCTTTTCCACACGGGCAGTCGAGTGGTTTGTCTACAGGTTCTTATCTTTAGCAGGATTCTGGATCGAAGCCTAAAGCTGTGTCCAGAGCATAGGAAGCCTTCCGCTGTATTAAGTTTATTTTTCTTCCGCTGTTTAATGTGTTAAAATTTGATGTAAAGTTTATCTTCCACTGTAATTTTATTTCGATGTACTCTGATATTCTGTACTCTGATGTAACATTATTGTAATGTAATAAAAGTCTGTTGTTATTGTTCTAATGTTTTGTATTCCCAAAGTTAACGTATGCGAGTTTTGAACGGTCTTGGTCGATTTTGCGATCGATTAAGGTCGGGCAAAATCTGTGTCGTTACAGTTGGTATCAGAGCTCTGGTTAGCTCAAATCTTTGGGGTACAACTCGCTAGAACTGAACAAAAGACACATCAGAGATTGGACTAGTAATGTCCAATAAGAATACTCATTAGAGATAGGATCAGCAGTATCCTAGAATGAGTAAACTCATTAGAGATGGGGAAAGAAATGCCCTAGAATGAGTTCAGAGTGTTTAGTTTATAATTAGCGTATTTTTGTAATTATAATCTATTTTAGACAATATAACTTTTGAATATATAAAAGCTATATATATATTTGACAAGTTAATCACCTGATAAAATTATTGAATCTAATTAAAGAAAAATTAAAATTGAGTTAGATAATTAAACAACTTTTACCTTAGTTCCTTTTCGAGGACGAAAAGATTTTTAAGTGGGGGCGACTGTAACAACCCGGAATTTTGGGGCCAATTTAAAAATTTTATTTTAGAAATTTTAAAGGAAATTGGATATTTAAAGTAATTTATTTTAAATAATAATGGCTAGAAATTTATTTTTAATCTAAAATAATAAAATAAATAAATTTATTTACTTATATAGGGAGTTTAAAATAGCACTACGGTTTGAAATTTTAAAGGTGTGGAATGATGAATGTTATATTTAATGATGATTGTTTTATTGAAAGCCAATATCTCATGTAAATTCAAATTTGATAAATCGTCGTGTTAGTATACATTATACGTTAGAAATCAATTTTGTCCTATATGTTAAGAAATCAATTCTGGTCATTACTATTAGCAATCAATTCTGGTCATTACTATTAGCAATCAAATTTGTCATCTATGATAAATAAATATGTAATTGATTAGTATAAATGTTGTAATAAATGAATATGTCATTGATTAGCATAACAAAATTAACATTTTGTTAAGAGAATTTGTGTAATAACAAAAGTCACATTTTTGTTAAGAGAATTTGTGTTAAAACAAAATGACGTTTTTGATTGGAAATTTAGAAAGAATAATCAACTATAAATATACATGAGAATAAAAGATGAATGGAAACGTTAGGTAAGTCAAATGGATTGTTATAAATGGATACAAGGCAAAATAAATAAAGAGTATTATATGGAAAGCACTAATGGCTTAAATGAATAAAAATCATGTATACTTATAACCATTCTCTCTCTTATTCTTTGTAGTCCAATTTAATATATTCCCTTAATTATGATAATGCATATTTATGTTTGAAATTTAAAAAGGCGCACATAAACATTCTAACCATTAGCGTTAAACAATTAATGGCGCATTCATTTCTTTCCTCCATTTGCTTATGGGATTTAAATGAGAAATAACATGCCATCTCATCCTTAGTCAATAATTTGTTTTCCATTGTAACATACAACGTATGGAATAGCGGGCGTTTTAGGGTTAAAGAATAAAATAATAAATCAACCATTTATTTATTTACTTCCTTTTTCCTACAAATATAGAATTAACAAAATCATAATCTATATTCTATCATCTGCCGCCATGTTCTTCAAACCAATGGCCGATGTGCTCTAGCCTTCTTCTCCTCTTTTCTTCAAATCCACAAAATACTTTCCAACAATTTCAATTACAATATGGAAGAGAACATCAAGCTCTATATTTTTAACGGTGGAAAAGGATTAATAAATTTTCATTGCGATCGAATCGTCTTTCCGAGATCTACACTATGAAGCAGACTATAACAAATTCTGAAGCAGTTGGAAATTCAGATAAATACGACTGTGAGATTTCTTACTTTTAAATAATTAAGTAATTTAATTATTTTTATCGATGATTTAAATCGTTGTATGTGTGGTGATTAATTTAGTTCTGCGATGTATGCTTATTGTATGTTGATGTTGCATGTAAATTGTTGCAGTGCTGATTTGTTGTGATCTATAATGTTCTGTGCTGTGTTGAAATAGCCATGTTATTCTGGTTCTCCATTTCTTGATGTATTCAAGATAAAGTCTCATCTTTATTGTTTTGTTTTTATATTTTTTTATTATTATTTTTATTTCTTAAATTATTAAATATTAAATCCTTGTTACATGAATTTGGTTTATAAAATAAAACACCAATTGTTAACATAAATTTTTGTTTACAAAAAAAATGACAAAGTTTTTACTTTGATTTTTACTCTCATTTTATTTTCTTAAATAAAATTAAAACATTTAATCTTGTTTGGTTTATTTTGTTTACAAATAAAAGACGATTTTAATATGTAATTTTGTTGTAAAATAAAAAGAAAAAATTTTTATGTACATAATAAAAAAAAAGGCCAATTTTTGTTTACATAATAGAAAAACAAATTTTTGTTTACATAATGAAAAGGACAAAGTTTTAACATTTAATTTTGTCAACAAAGTTTTAACACAATTTTGTTAGTAAAATAAAAGACCAAAGTTTTTAACATTAATTTTGTTAGTAAAATAAAAAGGATAAAGTTTTAACATAAATTTGGTTAACAAGTTCTAACATTAACTTTGTTAATAAAAGGACAAGTTTTTGTGTTATTTTGTATGCATAAGAAAAAGACAAAATTTTGTTAACAAAACAAAAAGGAATTATTTCATGTTATTTTCTTTGTAAACAAAAAGGACAAATTTTGACATGTGGTTTTCTTTATAAATTAAAAGTCAAATTTTATGTAAATTTTGTCAACAAAGTAAAAGGACAAATTTTATGTAAATTTTGTCAACAAAGTAAAAGGGCAAGTTTTGTGTTAATTTTGTCAACAAGGCAAAAGAACAAATTTTGGGTTCATTTGGTCAAAACAAATAAAAGGACAATTTTTATCCTTGTCTTGTCTACAAATTAAAATACCCATTTCTATCTTTATTTCATAAATGCAAGTTAAATCTTTATTTATAAAATAAAATGTAAGTTTTAATCTTTATTTTTATTTACAAATAAAAGTAAAGATGAGGCCTTTATTTTGATTCATCAAAGTTGCACCAAATCATGTCTATGTTAATATAGACTGAGATGACACCCAAACCTATATCATTGTGTTAACTGTATTATGATGACACCAATTTATATGTTGGGTTAACTGTATTGTGACAACACCAATTTAAATTGTTGTGTTAATGTAGCATAATGACACAAAATCCCTTTTGTTGTGTTAATTTAGTGCAATGACACCAAAACCCCTTTTTTGTGTTAATCTAGTGTAATGGCACAAATAACCATGTGATGTTAATTGGTTGAAATGACATTGAATTTCACCGTCATGTTTATAATGTTGATATGAATCAAAACTTCACCGTCATGTTTATAGTGTAGAAATAAATCGAAAACTTACATTAGAAAATGTTGTTATTTTAGAAATGTTGACGCTAGAGAAGATGTCTACATTAGAAATAAAATTCACTTTTTTATTGCATTTTACGATGCAAATATTACATAGAAAGGTAGATTAACTTTGGAGAACATTTTCTTTGTTAAAAAGAAAAACATTTTCTATGTTAAAGAAAAAGCAAAATTTTTCTATGTTAAAGAAAAAGCAAACATTTTTCTATGTTAAAGAAAAAGCAAACATTTTTCTATGTTAAAGAAAAGGCAAACATTTTTCTATGTTAAAGAAAAAGAGAACATATTTCTAATTTAAAGGAAAATATATTTTCTTTATAAAAGAAAATAAAAGGATAAAAAGTACATTTTCTTTGTAAAAGAAAATAAAGGGATAAAAAGTACATTTTCTTTGTAAAAGAAAATAAAGGGATAAAAAGTACATTTTCTTTGTAAAAGGAAATAAAAGTTAAAAAGAAAGGAAAAATGAAATAAGAAAAATGAACATCATTTTCTAATGTAAAGAAAATAAGAAAATGAACATTATTTTCTAATGTGAAGAAAATAAGAAAAATGAACATTACTTTTTATGTAAAAGTAAAAGAAAACACTTTTCTATGTAAACGAAAAGAAAACACTTTTTATGTAAAAGTAAAAGAAAACAATTTTCTTATGTAAAAGAAAAGAAAACACTTTTTATGTAAAAGTAAAAGAAAACAATTTTCTTATGTAAAAGAAAATAAAATGTTAATATGAATAAAAAGGGACATTTTGTCTATTTAATGTTAATATGAATAAAAAGGAAATTTTGTCTATTTAATGTTAATATGATTAAAAAGGACATCTTGTTTAGAAATGTTAAATACGATAAGAATAACATTTTGTGGTAAACTTGATTAATGAATAAAATTAACATATTTGTCAATTAGGCCATGTTAAACAAAATTTACATTTTGTTAAATATAAAGAATGAAAGCAAAATAAATATTTTATTTAAAAGAAAAAGTAGTAAAGATAAAATATATTTTGTTAAGATAAAAGATAAAATATACATTTGGTTAAATAAGAAAGGTTAGAAAAGAATTAACATAAGATATTCTTTTTAGGTTAAAAAGGAATATTATAAAAGAATTAAAGAAATACAATTATTTACATTTACTATGTAAATAAGATTTGCAAAGGAAAATGAAACTATTTATTTACAAATAGGGTAAATAAATATGAATAAGAAATTAGATACATTTGTTTACAATTAATGTAAATAAATATAGCAAAAGTAAAAATAAAACATTTATTTACATTTAGGTAAATAAATAAGAAAAGGATAAGAATATATTTATTTACATTTAGGTAACTAAATAGAATAAGAAAGGAATATAATTTATTTACATTCAGTAAATAAGACAAATGATAGAAAAAGCATAATTTACATTTAGGGTAAATAAAACAAGTTATATTTTTATCGTCATTTTAAATGCGATAAAAGAATAGACGTTAATAGTTAAAATCGCCAAATGATTTATATTTATATATATATATATATATAAATATAAATTATAAACTTAATGACACGCGCGCGACAGTTCGCGTATCGGCAATCGTAACTTAAAACGATTATACCAAAAGATTAGACCGTCGGATTTTCCCAAAACTGGAACCGTTAGGACCGCTTTGGGAAGATCTTCCCAACGATATAGATTTCGTCAAAATCCAACTGTTAGATTTCAAGATATGTGTAAATCAAATTTGGTTGAAAACAGCGCCAGAGTCTCCCTATGACCCGAAGCGTCGTTAAATTAATTTAGGCTATTTTTATATAAATAAAAATAGCGCTAGGTCGTTATCAAACATTAAGAACGATATGAAATGATTTTAAAATATATATATATGCGAGAATCATTTGAAAAGTCCGAGTTCAATCTCATTTCAAATGATTATACGACATTCTAAGTTGAAGAGTTGAAGACGGTGATTGAAGACCGACGATCTTCACATCGAATGGATGAGGACCACTGACGCCCGTGATTGGAGTAGCTACCTTGAAGGGGCTGCAGGGGTAGTCGTCCGGACGTAGTGTTGATTTGTACGGATTTGACTTTCGCTCGGACCCGGAGCATAAGTTATAAATGGATTGTGTGTCCGACATCGTACTCTGTTAATATCATGTTATTGATTTTCTGTTAATACATAAATGATTGGTGGTGGAGAATTTATTCTCTACTTAACACCCGTTTATATATTGATGGATGATCAATGGTACGGTATGGATTGACGATGTGGCATGCCAAGATGAAGATGATCAAGGCTTTGTTGAAAAGCAGGCCTTGTGGATGAAGACTATATCGTTACTTCGCGAGCCTCACACCCCGGTATGATGGTGAACTGATGGTTAGATTAGTATACTTTCGATATTAGGATGGATTCGGTCGACCGGGATGAGCTGGGAAGTGGGTATATACCCTTGATTCCCAGAGGGATAGAGTAAGCGGTGTTTTCTCTCGCTGGGACGTAAGCCGCTGTGTTACTTGATTTCCAAAAAGTGCAGACGTGCATATTGCACTATGCGATAGATCTTTCGAATCAGGAACCATCATGATGGCAATCCAACTTTCCAATACGAGCTTTGCGGTTTTGATTGTAGAACTAGTATGGCGACATAGTAGGATGGGGTACTATGCCGTCTAGGATTGATACTTATGATTGAAATGTTTTACTAAAACATATACACACTAATAGTATCAAATCCGTTTTTATACGTATCAAGCATCTTTTGACCATTATAAGGTAAAACCCTATCCTCTGGTGTGCGTTGCATTGTGTGATGGGACCTGGGTCTTATAATGGTTTCATTTTTCCAAAAAGCATTGCGTTGTTTAACGATTTACTTTAATTTATGCACCGGCAATCCATTGGAATAAAACCCGTTCCGCATTAGCGGCGTGGTCCTTGGATTTGTCTTATTAGTTAAATTAGTTTAGAATTCTCACACCAGTCCCATGACTGACCCGTTGTTTGTTTCCACCTTTTTCAAAATCGGGTGCCCTCTTTTCCACACGGGCAGTCGAGTGGTTTGTCTACAGGTTCTTATCTTTAGCAGGATTCTGGATCGAAGCCTAAAGCTGTGTCCAGAGCATAGGAAGCCTTCCGCTGTATTAAGTTTATTTTTCTTCCGCTGTTTAATGTGTTAAAATTTGATGTAAAGTTTATCTTCCACTGTAATTTTATTTCGATGTAATCTGATATTCTATACTCTGATGTAACATTATTGTAATGTAATAAAAGTCTGTTGTTATTGTTCTAATGTTTTGTATTCCCAAAGTTAACGTATGCGAGTTTTGAACGGTCTTGGTCGATTTTGCGATCGATTAAGGTCGGGCAAAATCCGTGTCGTTACAGTTGGTATCAGAGCTCTGGTTAGCTCAAATCTTTGGGGTACAACTCGCTAGAACTGAACAAAAGACACATCAGAGATTGGACTAGTAATGTCCAATAAGAATACTCATTAGAGATAGGATCAGCAGTATCCTAGAATGAGTAAACTCATTAGAGATGGGGTTAGAAATGCCCTAGAATGAGTTCAGAGTGTTTAGTTCATAATTAGCGTATTTTTGTAATTATAATCTATTTTAGACAATATAACTTTTGAATATATAAGAGCTATATATATATTTGACAAGTTAATCACCTGATAAAATTATTGAATCTAATTAAAGAAAAATTAAAATTGAGTTAGATAATTAAACAACTTTTACCTTAGTTCCTTTTCGAGGACGAAAAGATTTTTAAGTGGGGGCGACTGTAACAACCCGGAATTTTGGGGCCAATTTAAAATTTTTATTTTAGAAATTTTAAAGGAAATTGGATATTTAAAGTAATTTATTTTAAATAATAATGGCTAGAAATTTATTTTTAATCTAAAATAATAAAACAAATAAATTTATTTAATTATATAGGGAGTAAAAGAAAATAAAATGTTAATATGAATAAAAAGGGACATTTTGTCTATTTAATGTTAATATGAATAAAAAGGACATTTTGTCTATTTAATGTTAATATGATTAAAAAGGACATCTTGTTTAGAAATGTTAAATACGATAAGAATAACATTTTGTGGTAAACTTGATTAATGAATAAAATTAACATATTTGTCAATTAGGCCATGTTAAACAAAATTTACATTTTGTTAAATATAAAGAATGAAAGCAAAATAAATATTTTATTTAAAAGAAAAAGTAGTAAAGATAAAATATATTTTGTTAAGATAAAAGATAAAATATACATTTGGTTAAATAAGAAAGGTTAGAAAAGAATTAACATAAGATATTCTTTTTAGGTTAAAAAGGAATATTATAAAAGAATTAAAGAAATACAATTATTTACATTTACTATGTAAATAAGATTTGCAAAGGAAAATGAAACTATTTATTTACAAATAGGGTAAATAAATATGAATAAGAAATTAGATACATTTGTTTACAATTAATGTAAATAAATATAGCAAAAGTAAAAATAAAACATTTATTTACATTTAGGTAAATAAATAAGAAAAGGATAAGAATATATTTATTTACATTTAGGTAACTAAATAGAATAAGAAAGGAATATAATTTATTTACATTCAGTAAATAAGACAAATGATAGAAAAAGCATAATTTACATTTAGGGTAAATAAAACAAGTTATATTTTTATCGTCATTTTAAATGCGATAAAAGAATAGACGTTAATAGTTAAAATCGCCAAATGATTTATATTTATATATATATATATATATAAATATAAATTATAAACTTAATGACACGCGCGCGACAGTTCGCGTATCGGCAATCGTAACTTAAAACGATTATACCAAAAGATTAGACCGTCGGATTTTCCCAAAACTGGAACCGTTAGGACCGCTTTGGGAAGATCTTCCCAATGATATAGATTTCGTCAAAATCCAACTGTTAGATTTCAAGATATGTGTAAATCAAATTTGGTTGAAAACAGCGCCAGAGTCTCCCTATGACCCGAAGCGTCGTTAAATTAATTTAGGCTATTTTTATATAAATAAAAATAGCGCTAGGTCGTTATCAAACATTAAGAACGATATGAAATGATTTTAAAATATATATATATGCGAGAATCATTTGAAAAGTCCGAGTTCAATCTCATTTCAAATGATTATACGACATTCTAAGTCGAAGAGTTGAAGACAGTGATTGAAGACCGACGATCTTCACATCGAATGGATGAGGACCACTGACGCCCGTGATTGGAGTAGCTACCTTAAAGGGGCTGCAGGGGTAGTCGTCCGGACGTAGTGTTGATTTGTACGGATTTGACTTTCGCTCGGACCCGGAGCATAAGTTATAAATGGATTGTGTGTCCGACATCGTACTCTGTTAATATCATGTTATTGATTTTCTGTTAATACATAAATGATTGGTGGTGGAGAATTTATTCTCTACTTAACACCCGTTTGTATATTGATGGATGATCAATGGTACGGTATGGATTGACGATGTGGCATGCCAAGATGAAGATGATCAAGGCTTTGTTGAAAAGCAGGCCTTGTGGATGAAGACTATATCGTTACTTCGCGAGCCTCACACCCCGGTATGATGGTGAACTGTATACTTTCGATATTAGGATGGATTCGGTCGACCGGGATGAGCTGGGAAGTGGGTATATACCCTTGATTCCCAGAGGGATAGAGTAAGCGGTGTTTTCTCTCGCTGGGACGTAAGTCGCTGTGTTACTTGATTTCCCAAAAGTGCAGACGTGCATATTGCACTATGCGATAGATCTTTCGAATCAGGAACCATCATGATGGCAATCCAACTTTCCAATACGAGCTTTGCGGTTTTGATTGTAGAACTAGTATGGCGACATAGTAGGATGGGGTACTATGCCGTCTAGGATTGATACTTATGATTGAAATGTTTTACTAAAACATATACACACTAATAGTATCAAATCCGTTTTTATACGTATCAAGCATCTTTTGACCATTATAAGGTAAAACCCTATCCTCTGGTGTGCGTTGCATTGTGTGATGGGACCTGGGTCTTATAATGGTTTCATTTTTCCAAAAAGCATTGCGTTGTTTAACGATTTACTTTAATTTATGCACCGGCAATCCATTGGAATAAAACCCGTTCCGCATTAGCGGCGTGGTCCTTGGATTTGTCTTATTAGTTAAATTAGTTTAGAATTCTCACACCAGTCCCATGACTGACCCGTTGTTTGTTTCCACCTTTTTCAAACTCGGGTGCCCTCTTTTCCACACGGGCAGTCGAGTGGTTTGTCTACAGGTTCTTATCTTTAGCAGGATTCTGGATCGAAGCCTAAAGCTGTGTCCAGAGCATAGGAAGCCTTCCGCTGTATTAAGTTTATTTTTCTTCCGCTGTTTAATGTGTTAAAATTTGATGTAAAGTTTATCTTCCACTGTAATTTTATTTCGATGTACTCTGATATTCTATACTCTGATGTAACATTATTGTAATGTAATAAAAGTCTGTTGTTATTGTTCTAATGTTTTGTATTCCCAAAGTTAACGTATGCGAGTTTTGAACGGTCTTGGTCGATTTTGCGATCGATTAAGGTCGGGCAAAATCTGTGTCATTACAGTTGGTATCAGAGCTCTGGTTAGCTCAAATATTTGGGGTACAACTCGCTAGAACTGAACAAAAGACACATCAGAGATTGGACTAGTAATGTCCAATAAGAATACTCATTAGAGATAGGATCAGCAGTATCCTAGAATGAGTAAACTCATTAGAGATGGGGTTAGAAATGCCCTAGAATGAGTTCAGAGTGTTTAGTTTATAATTAGCGTATTTTTTTTAATTATAATCTATTTTAGACAATATAACTTTTGAATATATAAAAGCTATATATATATTTGACAAGTTAATCACCTGATAAAATTATTGAATCTAATTAAAGAAAAATTAAAATTGAGTTAGATAATTAAACAACTTTTACCTTAGTTCCTTTTCGAGGACGAAAAGATTTTTAAGTGGGGGCGACTGTAACAACCCGGAATTTTGGGGCCAATTTAAAATTTTTATTTTAGAAATTTTAAAGGAAATTGGATATTTAAAGTAATTTATTTTAAATAATAATGGCTAGAAATTTATTTTCAATCTAAAATAATAAAACAAATAAATTTATTTAATTATATAGGGAGTTTAAAATAGCACTACAGTTTGAAATTTTTAAGGTGTGGAATGATGAATGTTATATTTAATGATGATTGTTTTATTGAAAGCCAATATCTCATGTTAATTCAAATTTGATAAATCGTCGTGTTAGTATACATTATACGTTAGAAATCAATTTTGTCCTATATGTTAAGAAATCAATTCTGACCATTACTATTAGCAATCAATTCTGGTCATTACTATTAGCAATCAAATTTGTCATCTATGATAAATAAATATGTCATTGATTAGTATAAATGTTGTAATAAATGAATATGTCATTGATTAGCATAACAAAATTAACATTTTGTTAAGAGAATTTGTGTAATAACAAAAGTCACATTTTTGTTAAGAGAATTTGTGTTAAAACAAAATGACGTTTTTGATTGGAAATTTAGAAAGAATAATCAACTATAAATATACATGAGAATAAAAGATGAATGGAAACGTTAGGTAAGTCAAATGGATTGTTATAAATGGATACAAGGCAAAATAAATAAAGAGTATTATATGGAAAGCACTAATGGCTTAAATGAATAAAAATCATGTATACTTATAACCATTCTCTCTCTTATTCTTTGTAGTCCAATTTAATATATTCCCTTAATTATGATAATGCATATTTATGTTTGAAATTTAAAAAGGCGCACATAAACATTCTAACCATTAGCGTTAAACAATTAATGGCGCATTCATTTCTTTCCTCCATTTGCTTATGGGATTTAAATGAGAAATAACATGCCATCTCAGCCTTAGTCAATAATTTGTTTTCCATTGTAACATACAACGTATGGAATAGCGGGCGTTTTAGGGTTAAAGAATAAAATAATAAATCAACCATTTATTTATTTACTTCCTTTTTCCTACAAATATAGAATTAACAAAATCATAATCTATATTCTATCATCTGCCGCCATGTTCTTCAAACCAATGGCCGATGTGCTCTAGCCTTCTTCTCCTCTTTTCTTCAAATCCACAAAATACTTTCCAACAATTTCAATTACAATATGGAAGAGAACATCAAGCTCTATATTTTTAACGGTGGACAAAGGATTAATAAATTTTCATTGCGATCGAATCGTCTTTCCGAGATCTACACTATGAAGCAGACTATAACAAATTCTGAAGCAGTTGGAAATTCAGATAAATACGACTGTGAGATTTCTTACTTTTAAATAATTAAGTAATTTAATTATTTTTATCGATGATTTAAATCGTTGTATGTGTGGTGATTAATTTAGTTCTGCAATGTATGCTTATTGTATGTTGATGTTGCATGTAAATTGTTGCAGTGCTGATTTGTTGTGATCTATAATGTTCTGTGCTGTGTTGAAATAGCCATGTTATTCTGGTTCTCCATTTCTTGATGTATTCAAGATAAAGTCTCATCTTTATTGTTTTGTTTTTATATTTTTTTTTTATTATTTTTATTTCTTAAATTATTAAATATTAAATCCTTGTTACATGAATTTGGTTTACAAAATAAAACACCAATTGTTAACATAAATTTTTGTTTACAAAACAAATGACAAAGTTTTTACTTTGATTTTTACTCTCATTTTATTTTCTTAAATAAAATTAAAACATTTAATCTTGTTTGGTTTATTTTGTTTACAAATAAAAGACGATTTTAATATGTAATTTTGTTGTAAAATAAAAAGAAAATTTTTTTATGTACATAATAAAAAAAAAGGCCAATTTTTGTTTACATAATAGAAAAACAAATTTTTGTTTACATAATGAAAAGGACAAAGTTTTAACATTTAATTTTGTCAACAAAGTTTTAACACAATTTTGTTAGTAAAATAAAAGACCAAAGTTTTTAACATTAATTTTGTTAGTAAAATAAAAAGGATAAAGTTTTAACATAAATTTGGTTAACAAGTTCTAACATTAACTTTGTTAATAAAAGGACAAGTTTTTGTGTTATTTTGTATGCATAAGAAAAAGACAAAATTTTGTTAACAAAACAAAAAGGAATTATTTCATGTTATTTTCTTTGTAAACAAAAAGGACAAATTTTGACATGTGGTTTTCTTTATAAATTAAAAGTCAAATTTTATGTAAATTTTGTCAACAAAGTAAAAGGACAAATTTTATGTAAATTTTGTCAACAAAGTAAAAGGGCAAGTTTTGTGTTAATTTTGTCAACAAGGCAAAAGAACAAATTTTGGGTTCATTTGGTCAAAACAAATAAAAGGACAATTTTTATCCTTGTCTTGTCTACAAATTAAAATACCCATTTCTATCTTTATTTCATAAATGCAAGTTAAATCTTTATTTATAAAATAAAATGTAAGTTTTAATCTTTATTTTTATTTACAAATAAAAGTAAAGATGAGGCCTTTATTTTGATTCATCAAAGTTGCACCAAATCATGTCTATGTTAATATAGACTGAGATGACACCCAAACCTATATCATTGTGTTAACTGTATTATGATGACACCAATTTATATGTTGGGTTAACTGTATTGTGACAACACCAATTTAAATTGTTGTGTTAATGTAGCGTAATGACACAAAATCCCTTTTGTTGTGTTAATTTAGTGCAATGACACCAAAACCCCTTTTTTGTGTTAATCTAGTGTAATGGCACAAATAACCATGTGATGTTAATTGGTTGAAATGACATTGAATTTCACCGTCATGTTTATAATGTTGATATGAATCAAAACTTCACCGTCATGTTTATAGTGTAGAAATAAATCGAAAACTTACATTAGAAAATGTTGTTATTTTAGAAATGTTGACGCTAGAGAAGACGTCTACATTAGAAATAAAATTCACTTTTTTATTGCATTTTACGATGCAAATATTACATAGAAAGGTAGATTAACTTTGGAGAACATTTTCTTTGTTAAAAAGAAAAACATTTTCTATGTTAAAGAAAAAGCAAAATTTTTCTATGTTAAAGAAAAAGCAAACATTTTTCTATGTTAAAGAAAAAGCAAACATTTTTCTATGTTAAAGAAAAGGCAAACATTTTTCTATGTTAAAGAAAAAGAGAACATATTTCTAATTTAAAGGAAAATATATTTTCTTTATAAAAGAAAATAAAAGGATAAAAAGTACATTTTCTTTGTAAAAGAAAATAAAGGGATAAAAAGTACATTTTCTTTGTAAAAGAAAATAAAGGGATAAAAAGTACATTTTCTTTGTAAAAGGAAATAAAAGTTAAAAAGAAAGGAAAAATGAAATAAGAAAAATGAACATCATTTTCTAATGTAAAGAAAATAAGAAAATGAACATTATTTTCTAATGTGAAGAAAATAAGAAAAATGAACATTACTTTTTATGTAAAAGTAAAAGAAAACACTTTTCTATGTAAACGAAAAGAAAACACTTTTTATGTAAAAGTAAAAGAAAACAATTTTCTTATGTAAAAGAAAAGAAAACACTTTTTATGTAAAAGTAAAAGAAAACAATTTTCTTATGTAAAAGAAAATAAAATGTTAATATGAATAAAAAGGGACATTTTGTCTATTTAATGTTAATATGAATAAAAAGGACATTTTGTCTATTTAATGTTAATATGATTAAAAAGGACATCTTGTTTAGAAATGTTAAATACGATAAGAATAACATTTTGTGGTAAACTTGATTAATGAATAAAATTAACATATTTGTCAATTAGGCCACGTTAAACAAAATTTACATTTTGTTAAATATAAAGAATGAAAGCAAAATAAATATTTTATTTAAAAGAAAAAGTAGTAAAGATAAAATATATTTTGTTAAGATAAAAGATAAAATATACATTTGGTTAAATAAGAAAGGTTAGAAAAGAATTAACATAAGATATTCTTTTTAGGTTAAAAAGGAATATTAGAAAAGAATTAAAGAAATACAATTATTTACATTTACTATGTAAATAAGATTTGCAAAGGAAAATGAAACTATTTATTTACAAATAGGGTAAATAAATATGAATAAGAAATTAGATACATTTGTTTACAATTAATGTAAATAAATATAGCAAAAGTAAAAATAAAACATTTATTTACATTTAGGTAAATAAATAAGAAAAGGATAAGAATATATTTATTTACATTTAGGTAACTAAATAGAATAAGAAAGGAATATAATTTATTTACATTCAGTAAATAAGACAAATGATAGAAAAAGCATAATTTACATTTAGGGTAAATAAAACAAGTTATATTTTTATCGTCATTTTAAATGCGATAAAAGAATAGACGTTAATAGTTAAAATCGCCAAATGATTTATATTTATATATATATAAATATAAATTATAAACTTAATGACACGCGCGCGACAGTTCGCGTATCGGCAATCGTAACTTAAAACGATTATACCAAAAGATTAGACCGTCGGATTTTCCCAAAACTGGAACCGTTAGGACCGCTTTGGGAAGATCTTCCCAACGATATAGATTTCGTCAAAATCCAACTGTTAGATTTCAAGATATGTGTAAATCAAATTTGGTTGAAAACAGCGCCAGAGTCTCCCTATGACCCGAAGCGTCGTTAAATTAATTTAGGCTATTTTTATATAAATAAAAATAGCGCTAGGTCGTTATCAAACATTAAGAACGATATGAAATGATTTTAAAATATATATATATGCGAGAATCATTTGAAAAGTCCGAGTTCAATCTCATTTCAAATGATTATACGACATTCTAAGTCGAAGAGTTGAAGACGGTGATTGAAGACCGACGATCTTCACATCGAATGGATGAGGACCACTGACGCCCGTGATTGGAGTAGCTACCTTGAAGGGGCTGCAGGGGTAGTCGTCCGGACGTAGTGTTGATTTGTACGGATTTGACTTTCGCTCGGACCCGGAGCATAAGTTATAAATGGATTGTGTGTCCGACATCGTACTCTGTTAATATCATGTTATTGATTTTCTGTTAATACATAAATGATTGGTGGTGGAGAATTTATTCTCTACTTAACACCCGTTTATATATTGATGGATGATCAATGGTACGGTATGGATTGACGATGTGGCATGCCAAGACAAAGATGATCAAGGCTTTGTTGAAAAGCAGGCCTTGTGGATGAAGACTATATCGTTACTTCGCGAGCCTCACACCCCGGTATGATGGTGAACTGATGGTTAGATTAGTATACTTTCGATATTAGGATGGATTCGGTCGACCGGGATGAGCTGGGAAGTGGGTATATACCCTTGATTCCCAGAGGGATAGAGTAAGCGGTGTTTTCTCTCGCTGGGACGTAAGCCGCTGTGTTACTTGATTTCCCAAAAGTGCAGACGTGCATATTGCACTATGCGATAGATCTTTCGAATCAGGAACCATCATGATGGCAATCCAACTTTCCAATACGAGCTTTGCGGTTTTGATTGTAGAACTAGTATGGCGACATAGTAGGATGGGGTACTATGCCGTCTAGGATTGATACTTATGATTGAAATGTTTTACTAAAACATATACACACTAATAGTATCAAATCCGTTTTTATACATATCAAGCATCTTTTGACCATTATAAGGTAAAACCCTATCCTCTGGTGTGCGTTGCATTGTGTGATGGGACCTGGGTCTTATAATGGTTTCATTTTTCCAAAAGGCATTGCGTTGTTTAACGATTTACTTTAATTTATGCATCGGCAATCCATTGGAATAAAACCCGTTCCGCATTAGCGGCGTGGTCCTTGGATTTGTCTTATTAGTTAAATTAGTTTAGAATTCTCACACCAGTCCCATGACTGACCCGTTGTTTGTTTCCACCTTTTTCAAAATCGGGTGCCCTCTTTTCCACACGGGCAGTCGAGTGGTTTGTCTACAGGTTCTTATCTTTAGCAGGATTCTGGATCGAAGCCTAAAGCTGTGTCCAGAGCATAGGAAGCCTTCCGCTGTATTAAGTTTATTTTTCTTCCGCTGTTTAATGTGTTAAAATTTGATGTAAAGTTTATCTTCCACTGTAATTTTATTTCGATGTACTCTGATATTCTGTACTCTGATGTAACATTATTGTAATGTAATAAAAGTCTGTTGTTATTGTTCTAATGTTTTGTATTCCCAAAGTTAACGTATGCGAGTTTTGAACGGTCTTGGTCGATTTTGCGATCGATTAAGGTCGGGCAAAATCTGTGTCGTTACAGAATAATTCTATAAATAAAAGTATAAATAGAATTTGGAAATGGAATATTATTTTTAAATACGAATCAAACTGAATTGATATATCAAAAAAATATTATTCACATTTGATGTGAATAATGGACTAAAATAGTTATTTTATAAATTAAAACATTTATAAAGGAAAAAATTTGGGATTTGAAATAGAAATTCAAATGGGAATTTGAATAAGATAGGAAATATGATTAAAATAAAATTAGTTATTGTAACACCCCGTATTTTCTGAGAATATTAAAAAAAATGGTTAATTATGAAGAAGTTATTAAGCCTTGAAGTTTGTATGCATATGAGAGAAATATATATAGATATATATAAAAATTAAATAAATAAACATGCAAAAAAAAGGTTCAAAACAGCGAATTGGGAGGGGGAATAACCGAACCGGCCCATTTTTGAGGTTGCCCCGAGCCCCGCTGGGTCGACTAGGGGTTAATCCAGGGTGTTTGGCTGTCATTCCGTGGGCCGATTCGCTCAAATGCAGATTTTGCATTTGAATGGTTCTCATGATTCAGGGTTAATCTAATGGTCCTAAATAACTTCCTACACCTATATATACATCCCTAACCTAAACCTAAATCTCATATACAATTCTCTAGCCTCCATTGCTCTCTTCCTCTCTAAAAATAAATAAATCAATGGCGTCTCTACTCTGCTGAAACCTAAGCTAGGACTTGTGCTTCTTCTTCCTCCAATTCTGATTAGGATTAAAAGAGAACAGCTACAACACCTTTTTCTTTTAGAATCCAACCAAGGCAAGTGCAGTTATTTTCCGATATAAACTTTAATTATAATTGTGACATGATTGTATATCTGAATTTGAGATTGCGTATGTTCTGTTCTGATCTATTTTATTCTATATCTCTTTCTTCTTTCTGTTCTATAGCCAGGCTACCCCGAGCCTGTGCCAAATCTCATAAGAGATTAACGCACGAACGTTAAACTTTGGGACAAATAATGAATGATGTCATAATTGGACATGGCTAATATGTGACTAAAAGGACATAGCTTGTAAACTAGTTTAGATCTGTGCATATTCTGTGAATTGGAAGAAGAGGAACCATTGTATATTAACATGTGACTTGAGACATTGGACATAACGCATATTTTTGAATTAAAGATCTGTTATAATTTAAAGTACTATATTATTGGGCATATTGTTTATATAGAGATTCATGATTTGGGATAAAAAGGGAATATGACTTAGGTGTGAAGATTTATGTTAAGATTTGATAACTATTAAATGTGAATAACACCTAAGTGGGAGATTTTTGAATATATGACATGCATTGAAATCGATGGCTATATTTGGTATAATTTATATGTGAATCTTTTGTACTAGGCAAGTTTAACTAAATTTGAGACGTGTGTTATATGGTAAATTATGACCATAATCTGTGCCATGTAAATTCAATGCAAACGTGGTGTATATGATCATAATGTGAATCATGAAAACTATTTAGGCTTGCAAACTTAGGCCAAATTTATAATTAGGCAAGATATGTTTACGAAACTTTAAGGAATGATTAAATCTGTTATATGGCCTAATCTGCTAGTTCTGTTATATTGCCTAATTTGCTAGTCCTGTTATATTGCCTAATCTGCTAGTTCTGCTATAATCTGCTATATCTGTTCATATACCAAATCTGTCGTCTGCTAAGTCTGCTGAAGATGCCTAAACTGTTATATGCTAAATCTGCTAAACTGCTTAATCTGCTGAATCCGTTAAGTCGCCTAATCTGCTAAATCTGTTATCTGCCATATCTGTTGAGTTGATATATTTAGTCTGTTATTGACATAATCTGAATTGGCTATAATTATGAAAATTGACATGTATATTAGGCGTGGGCATAAATGGTAAATTAATAATTAATTGGCCGCAAAGATAAACATGGCTGACTCGAGGTTAGAATGAGTTTGCGGCGTAATCCTGCCCGGAACCGTCCGGCACATCCAGTGGCCGCAAACAATAGGTTCTAATGTGAGAAGTTAGTCATAACGTGCTTGAAACCCGAGGTTAGACTCAGTTTGCGGTAGAAATCTGCCCGGAACTAACCGGCCTAACCAGTAGCCGCAAACTATCAGTCTAATGTGAGAGGTCTGGGCATTAATATTTAATTAATGAAAATCTGAGGTAAATATAATGTCTAAAACGTGTTGGGCGGATAGGGTTAAACCCACTAGACTGATGAGTTTAATAAATATGTTCCGTGAATCGGTAGGCCCAATTACAAAGTTAGACAAATCTGTAAATCTGTTAAATCCGTATATCTGATCCGTTAGTCTAAAACTTGTCTGACCTGTGAACTAGTTGATCTGAATTCTGTATGTCTGAACTTGTTAATCTGAAATCTGTTAGTCTGGGGACACAAGGATAGGAGGGGAATTACTTGTGTCATCTGTTGTTTGGGACCCATATTAGTCAGTAACCCTTTCTGGTATCAAAACTTTGACCCAACAGTAGGTAGGGTCCGGGCACACTTACTGAACTAATTATAAGCGGTTCATTCTGATAATGGCGAGGGGTGTTGATGGTGCGTTCCAACCGTGTCATGTGCGTGCATGGATCCCGGTCTGCCTCTAAGGATGTAAGACGCCGTTACATCTGTAAATAGGTCTGTGTCATTCAAAGGTTGCCACTTTAGGGAATGATACACCCTTCGGTGGGGCTGGCACAGGGTATTTATGTATTAGGGAGTCGATCGCTTGGGGTAGGGTTTTAGGGTACACTTAGTTCTGTCTGTTTCTGTTGGTACCGTCTGTTTCTGTTGGGTGGCAACACCTGTCTGTTTCTGCGTGGTACCGTCTGTTCGGGTGGTAAAGGCCTAATTACTAGTGTACACCTTATGCTACATTCTGCTTCTGTCTGTTCCTGATCGGGTGGTAAAGGCCCATTACTAGCGTGGAAATTATTCTGTACCTATTTCAGTTTAGACATTAGGGTGACACCTAATTCTGTTATACTAGTATTAGTGCAGAGAAGTGTAAAGCAATAGCTTATATCATTCTGTTTTTATGTCATATCTGCTACATCTGTTACAGTTATCTCTCATCCAGTTTTATTTTCATGTCATGTTATTATTATCTGTTCATAACTGAAAATCACTGGACTTGCCAGACTTTTGTTTGACCCTTGTTGTTTCGCCTCCTTTCTTCCGTTTCTCCCCCCCCAGGTTTTGTAGAAGGGAATACTCTAGCTTGATCCAGATTTCTTCCGCTTGCAGTGCTTAAAGTATGGCTTGTCTTCTTCTGTGGGGTTTATGATTTTAAACTATGCATTCTGAAGGCTTTTGTACAAGACAGATATTTTGTACTTGAATTCTGATATTGTGATTTGAAAGGATGTAACCAAGCTTCTGTTGAAATAAAGTTATAAATTTTCAAGTACTGTTTTATCTGTCTTGTAAGTTTCTGTTCGGTTTACTAAAATGCTCCACCAAAGTTAAGGCATTCCCTTGTGAGTGACCTTAACGGAGGTGGAGTGTTACACTTGGTATCAGAGCTGAAGGTTACCAGATTGGGTAAAGTTTTTGAAAACTATTTTCAAAAAGGTTTTGAAAGGAAGTATTTTTTAAAAATAAAGCTTATTTTGAAAAACATGATCCCCAAGAGCCATATATTTTTCCTTCAGTCCTTTTTTTTTGTATTGAATCTTTCCTTTTTTTTCGTTTCAGCATGTCTGAAGCATCTGAGATACCAGAGGGTGTTCACGTACCCGGTTGGTTTCGTCAATATCTTGAGGCTAGGACCGCCGCCGCAGGTCCAGCAAATGATTCTCCTCCTCCACCCCCTCCTCGTGCAATTACTTTTTCAAAGATCTGTAGAGATTTTAGGGCCATGGGTGGGAAGGATTTCAAAGGAACTGAATCATTCGCAGAAGCGAGGAACTGGCTCAAAGAAACTGAGGATCTATTCGTTATCTTCGAGGTGGACGATAGGCAGAAGGTACAGTTGGCGGTATGGCTGCTCAAAGACGAAGCTTCCTACTGGTGGGAAGTCACTAACGCCGAGAGGCCGGTTGAGACATGGATGGATTTCAGAACAAGGTTTGAGACAAAATTCCTCTCGCAAGCTGAACGAAGTTTACAACTGGAAAAGTTCTTATCTCTTAAGCAAGGAAGTATGACGGTCAAGGAATACGTCAACCATTTCAACCAACTAGCTAGGTTCGGATTGGATTTAGTCAACACTCAGCATAAAAAGGCTCTCCGCTTTGTTAAAGGATTGAACTAGCCACTGCACAGCCTAGCCATGACTCATGTACCCATGGGAGCGACTTACGAGAGATTGGTGGACATGGCACTACTACACGAGGAAGACAAAGGCCCGAAAGAGACAAAGAAGGAAGAACCACAAAATAAGAAAGCAGGGCCCAAAAAGGAAACGCAAAGGAAGGATGAGAAGTCTGACGATAAGAAGGGGAAAAAGTGGCTTTACTTGTGGAAGCTCGACTCATCTGAACAAGGATTGCAGAAAAAGGAAGGGCGCTTGCTTCAACTGTGGGGAGATGGGACATTTCACTAGGGTCTGCCCGAAGAGACGAGGACAAGGAGGGCAGGCGAACACTCTTGAGGCTAGTGGCTAGGATAGAAGTAGGAAAATTCCTATAGTAGATTTAATTTCTTTATCTGATTATGGAGTTAAGACTCTTTCTGATTCTGCTATTTTGATTTTGTAATTGATACTCTGCACTTTAATACTAGTATTATTTCTGATTCCGTTGTAGACTCAAACCTATAAGGGTTATGACTCATCTGTTTATGATAGATTGGGGTTTGAGGGATATCTGTGTTAGACGTCAAGTATGACGCATACATTCTGAGTTTTTGTGGGATATGATTTTATCATGCTTAGCTTCCTAAGAATCATTAGGGAACCTGATCTGTACCAGTAGTCTATAAATATTTGAATAATTCTGCTTTCCAGTTTTGACATTATCTAAAGGAGGTAATCCTCTGGGTGTCAATCTGATGTTGATTTCGGTCTTCGTGGTTGATACTTAGGGGAATTATTTTCTCAACCAATGTCTAATGGGAACCAAGTCTTTGTCTTATCTGTACTCGCTTCCATCATTCGACTGTATCCTATCGATCGAATCTTCGAACTTTAGGTAGAAACTAATGGGTGTAAACATGTGTTTGAGACATGTTATGTTTGATGGTTGCAAGTGGATGCAAGTGGTTGCTAGTGGTTGCTCGTGGATGCATATACACACACTAGGCACTAGATCGGCTCAAAAACACTCTCATACTTTATATGGATGTGTGTGCATTTTTCAATTTTTGTGGATGCAGAATGATTGACTCCTCACATGGATGTTGCATTTGGATGAATGGTTATGCACTCATATAGAAATGATGTGTAACAAATAGGATTTCTTGCATACATATTTGGACTCATGACACTAACATGATTCGCATTAAGGAGGTCAACTGGATCAGTAGACCGCCTGATTTTGCATTAGATAAGAAACATATACACACACTTTGCATATGTTCATACGGCATTAGAAACCTTTTAAGGACAATGGATGCCTGTGATTGAATGGTTGAGTAGATGGATGTTGGATGTTAGGATACATTCTTCTTAACTTGAAGATTTCGGGGACGAAATCCTTTAAGGAGGGGAGAAGGTAACACCCCGTATTTTCTGAGAATATTAAAAAAAATGGTTAATTAGGAAGAAGTTATTAAGCCTTGAAGTTTGTATGCATATGAGAGAAATATATATAGATATATATAAAAATTAAATAAATAAACATGCAAAAAAAGGTTCAAAACAGCGAATTGGGAGGGGGAATAACCGAACCGGCCCATTTTTGAGGTCGACCCGAGCTCTGCTGGGTCGACTAAGGGTTAATCCAGGGTGTTTGGCTGTCATCCCGTGGGCCGATTCGCTCAAATGCAGATTTTGCATTTGAATGGTTCTCATGATTCAGGGTTAATCTAATGGTCCTAAATAACTTCCTACACCTATATATACATCCCTAACCTAAACCTAAATCTCATATACATTTCTCTAGCCTCCATTGCTCTCTTCCTCTCTAAAAATAAATAAATCAATGGCGTCTCTACTCTGCTGAAACCTAAGCTAGGACTTGTGCTTCTTCTTCCTCCAATTCTGATTAGGATTAAAAGAGAACAGCTACAACACCTTTTTCTTTTAGAATCCAACCAAGGAAAGTGCAGTTATTTTCCGATATAAACATTAATTATAATTGTGACATGATTGTAAATATGAATTTGAGATTGCGTATGTTCTGTTCTGATCTATTTTATTCTATATCTCTTTCTTCTTTCTGTTCTATAGCCAGGCTCCCCCGAGCCTGCGCCAAATCTCATAAGAGATTAACGCACGAACGTTAAATTTTGGGACAAATAATGAATGATGGCATAATTGGACATGGCTAATCTATGACTAAAAGGACATAGCTTGTAAACTAGATTTAGATCTGTGCATATTCTGTGAATTGGAAGAAGAGGAACCATTGTATATTAACATGTGACTTGAGACATTGGACATAACGCATATTTTTGAATTAAAGATCTGTTATAATTTAAAGTTCTAGATTGTTGGGCATATTGTTTATATAGAGATTCATGATTTGGGATAAAAAGGGAATATGACTTAGGTGTGAAGATTTATGTTAAGATTTGATAACTATTAAATGTGAATAACACCTAAGTGGTAGATTTTTGAATATATGACATGCATTGAAATCGATGGCTATATTTGGTATAATTTATATGTGAATCTTTTGTACCAGGCAAGTTTAACTAAATTTGAGATGTGTGTTATATGGTAAATTATGACCATAATCTGTGCCATGTAAATTCAATGCAAACGTGGGGTATATGATCATAATGTGAATCATGACAACTATTTAGGCATGCAAACTTAGGCCAAATTTATAATTAGGCAAGATATGTTTATGAAACTTTAAGGAATGATTAAATCTGTTATATGGCCTAATCTGCTAGTTCTGTTATATTGCCTAATTTGCTAGTTCTGTTATATTGCCTAATCTGCTAGTTCTGCTATAATCTGCTATATTTGTTCATATACTAAATCTGTCATCTGCTAAGTCTGCTGAAGATGCCTAAACTGTTATATGCTAAATCTGCTAAACTGCTTAATCTGCTGAATCCATTAAGTCGCCTAATCTGCTAAATCTGTTATCTGCCATATCTGTTGAGTTGATATATTTAGTCTGTTATTGACATAATCCGAATTGGCTATAATTATGAAAATTGACATGTATATTAGGCGTGGGCATAAATGGTAAATTAATAATTAATTGGACGCAAAGATAAACATGGCTGACTCGAGGTTAGAATGAGTTTGCGGCGTAATCCTTCCCGGAACCGCCCGGCACATCTAGTGGCCACAAACAATAGGTTCTAATGTGAGAAGTTAGTCATAACATGCTTGAAACCCGAGGTTAGACTCAGTTTGCGGTAGAAATCTGCCCGGAACCAACCGTCCTAACCAGTAGCCGCAAACTGTCAGTCTAATGTGAGAGGTCTGGGCATTAATATTTAATTAATGAAAATCTGAGGTAAATATAATGTCTAAAACGTGTTGGGCAGATAGGGTTAAACCCACTAGACTGATGAGTTTAATAAATCTGTTCTGTGAATCGGTAGGCCCAATTACAAAGTTAGACAAATGTAAATCTGTTAAATCCGTATATCCGATCCGTTAGTCTAAAACTTGTCTGACTTGTGAACTAGTTGATCTGAATTCTGTATGTCTGAACTTGTTAATCTGAAATCTGTTAGTCTGGGGACACAAGGATAGGAGGGTAATTACTTGTGTCATCTGTTGTTTGGGACCCATATTAGTCAGTAACCCTTTCTGGTATCAAAACTTTGACCCAACAGTAGGTAGGGTCCGGGCACGCTTACTGAACTAATTATAAGCGGTTCATTCTGATAATGGCGAGGGGTGTTGATGGTGCATTCCAACCGAGTCTTGTGCGTGCATGGATCCCAGTCTATCTCTGAGGATGTAAGACGTCGTTACATCTGTAAATAGGTCTGTTTCATTCAAAGGTTGCCACTTTAGGGAATGATACACCCTTCGGTGGGGCTGGCACAGGGTATTTAAGTATTAGGGAGCCGATCGCTTGGGGTAGGGTTTTAGGGTACACTTAGTTCTGTCTGTTTCTGTTGGTACCGTCTGTTTCTGTTGGGTGGCAACACCTGTCTGTTTCTGTGTGATACCGTCTGTTCGGGTGGTAAAGGCCCAATTACTAGTGTACACCTTATGCTACATTCTGCTTCTGTCTGTTCCTTATCGGGTGTTTAAGGCCCATTACTAGCGTGGAAATTATTCTGTACCTGTTTCTGTTTTAGTTTAGACATTAGGGTGACACCTAATTCTGTTATACTAGTATTAGGGTAGAGAAGTGTAAAGCAATAGCTTATATCATTCTGTTCTTCTGTCATATCTGCTACATCTGTTACAGTTATCTCTCATCCAGTTTTATTTTCATGTCATGTTATTATTATCTGTTCATAACTGAAAATCACTGGACTTGCCAGACTTTTGTCTGACCCTTGTTGTTTCGCCTCCTTTCTTCCGTTTCTCCCCCCCAGGTTTTGTAGAAGGGAATACTCTAGCTTGATCCAGATTTCTTCCGCTTGCAGTGCTTAAAGTATGGCTTGTCTTCTTCTGTGGGGATTATGATTTTAAACTATGCATTCTGAAGGCTTTTGTACAAGACAGATATTTTGTACTTGAATTCTGATATTGTGATTTGAAAGGATGTAACCAAGCTTCTGTTGAAATAAAGTTATAAATTTTTCAAGTACTGTTTTATCTGTCTTGTAAGTTTCTGTTCTGTTTACTAAAATGCTCCACCAAAGTTAAGGTGTTCCCTTGTGAGTGACCTTAACGGAGGTGGGGTGTTATAGGTTTACAAATAAGAGTTATTTGAATAGAGTTAATTAATTAGGGTTAATCAAATAGAGTTAATCGATTAGAGTTAATCGAATTAGAGTTAATCGATTAGAGTTAATCGAATTAGAGTTAATCAGCTAGAGTTAATCGAGTTAGAGTTTATTCGAATAGAGTAAAAGAAGATTATCGAATATAGTTTATTCGAAAGGAGTTAATCTAATAGAGTTTATTCGAAAGGAGTTAGTCGAAGATAGTTATTCGAAAGAAGATTATCGAACATAGTTTATTCGCAGAAAGGAGTTAATCGAATAGAGTTTATTCGAAAAGGAGTTATCAAACAGAGATTATTCGAAAGAGAATTATACGTTGAATTCGATTATATCGAATTCGGGAAAGTACTTTTCACTTTCCGTTTTTAATCAAGATTTATTTATTTATTAATAAATTAGTTATTTTTTTATGTATCCAAATTAATAAATAAAAGTTATATTGAAGTTATTATATTTCAGAAGCATGGGATTTTAACACTATTGTTAAAATCAAATGATTTCCGTAAAAGAAGTGGATTCGTAAAAAGAATTCGAGAGTTATGTAAGGAAGTTTAATAGAGGTTTAAAAGGTTAACCTTGTCTATTTCGAAGTTAGAAATGTTGTTCAGTTAAGGTCTGAGAGGTAGTTATACCCCAACTTGATTGGCTTCGTTTTTAACTAAGGAATGGTTAAGGTTCGATAGTGAAGGTCTGTTGTGAGTTCAGTTAATGAGTGTAATGTTTTGAGTTGGCATAACGATGTTTTATTTAAACATTTGTTTAAATCCAAATGTAGGAGTTTTGGAAATGTTTTCCAAATAAGAATCAGAAACGTTTTCTAATACGGAAAATAAAAAATGGAAAGGTTTTCCAATGTCAATAACGTATATGTTCTAAATTTAGAAAATAAGAAATGTTAACAGGAAATGAAAAAAATGAATAAATTAATGAACTAAAGAGATAAATGTTCAATGATGATTGATCGATAAAATTTCCATCTGGAAATAATATTGTTGTTTGCACACGTGTTTTTCTTAATAGTTAACTCATCGACTATCGTAGTTTTTGACCATTTTTCCATCGTCAATACGGAGAGACCGGGATAAGATTCATTATCTGAAAACCACTCTGTATGGGCGTTAGCGTTGCGATCAAATATGATGAAGATAATTGAAGATGGAGTTTGTGCAAGGGTCGTTCTGTCAAATCCTAGGTATAAATTGCCTAAGATGGATTTACAGAATAGTGCATTCGGTTTGTCCAGTCCCGGGACAACCTGTATGGAAGAATGTCTGACAGAGTATATTTAATGGATCACGTAAGTTGATCTCTTCAAACGTATGTATGTTTGGTGGCAGAGGAATTCGTTTGTCTTAGTTGTATACCCGTTGTATTTTTGGGGAAATCAATTTGTGATTTGGCGGGTATGACGATGTGACATTCAAAGTGAATAATTGTGTGATCTGTCAGAGATAAGCGTGGGCTCTAGCCTCACAACCGAGAAATGACAAAAATCAGGCACGCAGCATGGCTATGTGGGTTGCTTCCATTAGGTTGTATTATCACCTATCTAAAGATATTCATTTCATTCTATAATCTATTTGATGTTGTCCCGTTCAGGAAACGGTTGCTAATCCCAACCGTTGGTGATATACATTCGATACACTTAAGCGAAATGAGTGGTCGGTCATGTGTGGTCGGGTTGCAAGATGTTCTTGTTGAACCAAGTGTATTCCTCTCTAGAGGTACACTATCGGAAGGTGGTTCCATACCTTTTCATAGTTGGTAATCCATTATCCAATAAGTGCTCGCGGTTTTGATTGTATACTATATATGTAGAATGTGAGATGAAAGCGTTTCTACTAGATGATTATTATGTTGTGATTGATAGACACTATTATAATATCAAAAGGGTTTTGATATAAAGATTATCTTTTCTTTCAAAATGATTTGAAAGTTAAATCAAATTGATTTGGATACTCATAAGTGTAACAACCCGTATTTTGATAACGTGTTATAACTACAAATCAAGGCAGAATTAAATTTTAAAATGAGAATCAAGGGAAATGGGCTATACCATTACGTTCATCTCGAAATTCTGCTTGAAAGCGAGTCTGAGTTTACGAAAATCGGAGTCCGTATGACCAAGATATGGCTCTCCAAAGTTTCAGAAAATTCCAGAGTTCAAAACAGTTCGAATTCAAGTTCAAAATTCGAATTTCAAAACCCAGACAGACTGGGCGGGAAAAATCCCGCCAGCACCCAGGTCGACTGGGGAGTCGACTGGGCAGTCGACCCCCACCTCCCCCAGACCAAGTCGACTGGGCAGTCGACTTGGGTGTCGACCTGGTCACCTAGCCTATTTTTGAGTCAGATGTATCTGGTCTCGTTGCTTATCCAGATTCACTCTCTAAACACTATATAAACAACCCCTGACCCTAGACTTTCAATCACATTCTTGTCCGACCATATGCTACTGAAGTTCTGACTGGAAGATAAAGAACAAGAAGGCTATTCAGGACTTTGTTAGTGCTACGTTGGTTTGGGGATTTGCTAGAGATTCTGCTTATACTCTTTTTGCTTTCTTATTCTCTAGACTACGATCTGTAAGCCCTTTGTCACTCTTAGATTTAAACTGTAAATTTAACCTGAACATGATGTAAACTGAAATTATGCCTAAACATGATAACTAAGTTGGATCTACTCTTGTATATCTTGGATCTATGACTATCACTTTTAAATCTGTTATTTTGAATCTAGATCTATTCATCTAAAATGTTGACTTGGGGAATATCAGTATGAACTTGATTTGGATATATTCATGTTTAATCTAAAACCCCTTTACGATCTTTATCTTGCCATGCCTGTGATGTTGAAACTATTATTGGGGTACTATTTTATGTCAATCCTTTACCATGTCTATCACCATGCCTTGTCATGTTGATGTTGAGACCTTATTTCGTATGCCTGTAATGTTATAATCATCATACTTAACTTGTGAACACCTTTGCCATTCTATAACTATCCTGTTTGTGTTATTCCCTATTTTGACACATTGTATTAATGCGGATTCACGTACGTTGGGGGTACGTTTTGGGTAGATTAGGAAAACTTGAAAATTGGCTATGTAATTGACATGATATGACATGAAAATATGACATGAAAACTTGACATGAGAATAAGCTTGAAAACATGAACTTGGGACATGACAATTAGATAACTTGAAAATGGCCAACTCGAGGTTGGGTTGAATTTACAACGTAAATCTGCCCGGAACCGCCCGGCAAATCCAGTAGTAGCAAATAATAGGACCCAATGTGGGTAGTTGGTCATATAGCACTTTAAACCCGAGTTTAGACTAGGTTATGGTGTAAAGCTGCCCGGACCCGCCCGGCACATCCAGTAACCATAACCAAGTCTAATGTGAGAGGTTGGGGTGCGTTAAGTAAATTAATGCCACATGGTAGGGTTAAGTCATGGACCACTTGAATACACTAAACCAATTTGATACATGTTTGGATAGGGGTCAAGTCATGACCTTTTTAATGACAACACTTAACCCATTAGAAATCCTAGCCACGTGGTCCCTTTCAGCAGTAACCCACTTAGAAGTATCACGATACCCTGGGGACTAGGCAGGGTGGGGCACGATTACTGGGCTGATTGTAAGCGACCAAGAATAACGGCTGAGTAAGGTGCGCCAGTGTAGGTTCAGGCGGACTAGGGTCGTGCACTTAGTCCGTAGTTGAAAAAGTAGGCAGGGGCACCCGTAGTACTACATTGTGCGTGCTTGAATTATGTCAGTGGTTGACACCCTAGGACCTGATACACCCTAGGGTGGACCTAGCACATGTGACTACATTCCGCGATTGGGTCGTATGACACCGATACACGACGAGTAAAGCCGATCGATTAGGATGGACTGTTGGACCCCGTATTGGGTCATTTCATGTTATTGGGTTTAGGGATCAATTCTGGATTTATACTTGACATGGATTTGGACACTAGTACAGTTAGTGCAGTAAACCTTGTATATGCGATGCCACTCTTATCCTATCACCTTTTATTATCATGCTAGTCCAGTTATTATCTTTATGTTTAATCTCAGTTTCTCATGTCCAATTAACTTTATTAGTTTTTATGCTGATAGTCACTAGGGCTTACCAGTCTTTTTGACTGACCCGTTTTCTTCCACCTCTTTTTCTTTCGTTCCCCCCCTCCCCCCAGGTTGTCAGGGAGGAAACTCTAGCTCTTAGCTTGGACTCTGCTTGCTTTCTGACAGCTCATGTACGGTTTGGTCTTGAGCTATGCTATGGCTGCACTCATGCTCTTTTTGGGGAATAATATTGGACTTATGTTGTTTTAAGTACTTTGCTTCTTAGAACATGATGTAATGAAATAATGACTTGGTATTTTGATGTAAGAGGTTTTGACTCTATTTTCCACGTAATGAGATTTGGTTAAATTTTTATCCGCTGCTTTATATACTCTGTTTAATTTATGTTCTGTCTTGTGCTATCTTTGTGCCTGTTTACTAGATAATACCCCTCCAAAACTAGTGCATTCCCTTTGTGAGTGACCCTAGCAGAGGTGGGGTGTTACATTTGGTATCAGAGCAAGGTTACCAGACTGGGCAAAAGTTTTAAAAAACTTTCTGAAAATTATTTTCAAAACCATTTATAAAGAAGCATTTTTCAAGAAAAGTTCTCTTTTTAAGAAAAGGCTATTCCCCAAAAGCCATTAGCACTTTCCTTGTTTCCTCGTTTGAATCTTTTTCTTTTCGTTTTTCAGCATGGCCGATCTTAACCTTCCCGAGGGAGTACCCATACTCGGATTGTTCCGAAGGTACTTGGAAGCTAGGGCCGACGATGCGGGCCCGGCAGACATCCCACCTCCTCCTCCTCCTCCTCCAGTAGTCGCGGTTCCTCCTCCTCCTCCCGACACCGCCTTCGTCAAAATATGAAAAGACTTTATAGGAATGGGCGGCAAAAGCTTCCTTGGAACTGATACCTTCGCTGAGGCACGAAACTAGTTAAAGGAGACTGAAGACCTGTTCGTTATCTTCGAGATGGAGGATCATAGGAAAGTTCAGTTGGCAGCATGGTTGTTGAAAGAGAAAGCTGCATTTTGGTGGGAAGTCACCAACGCTACCAGACCAATAAGACTTGGGCAGACTTTAGAGAGAGGTTTAGGCTTAAATTCTTATCGTCAGCAGAAGCGAACCTTCAGGTGGAGAGGTTCCTGGCACTCAAGCAAGGGGACATGTCTGTTAGGGAGTACGTGAATAAGTTTAATCAGCTTGCTAGGTTTGGTTTGGACTTAGTCAACACGGCTGAGAAGAAGGCTCTACGATTTGCTCAAGGATTGAGCGAGCCACTCCACACTATGGCCATGACTCATGTGCCCATGGGGGCGACCTTTGAAAGCTTGGTGAATATGGCCCTACTTCATGAGGAAGACAAGGGTGACAAAAAGGAGGTTAATTCTAATGAGACTCAGAACAAGAAGGTTGACTTCAAGAAGGGAGGCAACAAGAATAACAAGAATAACAAGGGAAACAACAACAATGCTAACAAGCCACGTGAGACGAGGAAGTGCAACTTTTGTGGTATCACGGGACATATAGCTAAAGACTATAGGAGGAAGAAAAAAAGTTGGGTGAATGCTTTCACTGCGAGGATACTGGACACATCAGTAAGGATTGCCCTAAGAAGCAAGGACAGAGGCTCGGGCAGACACATCGAGCAGGACCTTATGGAGGGCAGTTGCAGGCTCTCAATACCACTCCAGCTCTTGACCGAGGTAGTAATATCTCTGTAGAAAGCCTTGTTTACATTTCTGAATTTCCTGTTCGAACCTTATTTGACTCTGGCGCATCGCATACTTTTATCTCTTCTGATATTGTTGAAAATCTGCACTTAAGTACTAGTCTAGTTGATGATCCCGTTAGTGTTTCAAATCCGATTGGGGGCTCCGTCCATTTATCTATGATTTGTGTTGATTTGAGGATTTCCATCTTAAGGGTGGAATTCACGTGTAATGCTTATGTTCTCGGATACATGGGATATGGTTTAATTCTGGGCATGGATTGGTTGTCCAATTATGGAGCTATCCTTGATTGTGAACGAAGGGTAGTGTGGCTCATGACACGCCTTGGTAATACCCTTGAACTTTCTTGTAACCCGAAGGGTCCGGTCATGTTATGTTATCTTGAATCTCTCGACTTGTCCGTCGACAATCTTCAATCTGTGAGGGTGGTCAGAGAATATCCAGATGTTTTTGATGAGGTGAAGGGGTTACCCCCTAAACGCGAGATAGACTTCCATATTTATCTTGTTGATAATGCCAAGCCAGTTTCATTGCCTGTTAGGCACATGGCCCCGCGAGAAAGAAGAGAGCTTAGCAAGCAAATCAAGGAGTTGCTTGAGAAAAATTTCATTAGGAGAAGCATTTCTGAATGGGGTGCTCCTGTGGTATTTTCTACCAAGGCGGATAACTCGCTTCGCCTATGTGTTGATTATCGTGAGTTAAACAAGCTGACAAAGAAGAATAGGCACCCGTTACCGAGGACTGATGATCTCTTTGACCAGCTTGTAGGTGCTTCTGTTTTCTCTCAACTCGATCTAGCCATAGGATTCCATCAACTTAGAGTGGCTGAGGATAGCATTGACAAAACTGCGTTTAGGACTCCAGATGGATTCTTCGAATGGCTCGTCATGCCGTTTGGGTTAACGAATGCACCCGCGTACTTTATAGACCTGATGAGTAGGGTGTTTCGGGAGTTCCTTAACAAGTTCGTGGTGGTTTTTGTGGACGATATTCTAATCTTCTCAAAGGATGAAGAAGAGCATGCTAGACACCTCAAGGAAGTCATGGATACGCTTAGAGCACACCAGTTAAAGGCTAAGTTCTCCAAATGCCATTTTTGGAGGGAGGAAGTTCGGTTTCTTAGGCACGTAGTTTCTAAGCAAGGTTTAGCCGTGGACCCCGCAAAGGTAGTTGCGGCGCAAGACTGGAAAATTCCTTAGAATGCAACAGAGGTGAGAAGCTTTCTTGGTTTGGCAGGCTTTTATAGGAAGTTCATTAAGGACTTCGCTAAGATTTCAGCCCCTCTTACTAAGTTAACGAAGAAAAACCTAGTGTTTGCATGGGACATAGAATGTGAGACTGCTTTCCAGAGACTCAAGAGAGCCCTCACCACAGCCCCAGTTTTAGCATTACTCGATAGAGGAAAAATGTTTACGGTGTACACAGATGCGTGCGGCATGGGATTAGGCGCTGTCCTAATGCAAGAAGGAAGAGTGATATGCTATGTGAGTAGACAACTTAAAGTTCATGAGAAGAACTATCCCACACATGACTTGGAGTTAGCCGCGATTGTTTTTGCACTTAAAGCTTGGCGCCATTATCTCCTAGGGGAGAGATTCGAGTTGTACACCGACCACAAATCGCTTAAGTATCTCTTTTCGCAAAAAGATTTGAATCTGAGACAGAAGCGGTGGATGGAATTCTTGGCCTCATATGACTTCGATATAACTTATACCCCTAGAAAGGTTAACGTGGTGGCGGATGCGCTAAGTAGAAAGAGGTTGACTTTGAGCCCCTTATTTGTCGAAAGAAAAAGTCTAGAGTTTATAGCGACCTTTGATTTTACGCATGATGTTGAGTCATTGACTGGTACGTTAGCATCTCTTGAGCTGAGACCTATGCTTCTAGATCAAGTAGGGACTTCGCAGAAAGAAGACCCACAGATAGTCGAAATCATGAACAAGTTAATCAGTGGTGAGACGTCAAGTCACCTTGGTAGGTATGCCGTTGATGACAAAGGATGGCTAAGGCGCAATGGAAGGCTATGTGTTCCACAAGTGGGAGACTTAGTAAATAATGTTCTCGAAGAGGCGCATCACTCGAAGATGACTATACATCCCGGAGGGGATAAGATGTACAGAGATATGAAACGCATTTTCTTTTGGGCCAGAATGAAAAAGGACGTGGCAGAATTCGTCTCAAAGTGCATGGTGTGCCAACAAGTCATGGCCGAATCTAAGAAGCCCAGTGGGCTATTACATCCTTTGGAGGTCCCGCAATGGAAGTGGGAAAGTATCTCGATGGATTTCGTGGATGGATTGCCTAGGTCGAGGAAGGGGAATACTAGCATATGGGTCATTGTTGATAGACTCACGAAGAGTGCTCACTCCATTCCGGTGAAAAGCAAAAGGACTGCATCATGGCTAGCGTCTATTTACCTTCGAGAGATAGTACGGTTGCACGGGGTTCCTTCTAGCATAGTCAGTGACCGTGACCCAATTTTCACTAGCCAGTTTTGGAATAGTCTGCAAGAAGCAATGGGTACGCAACTTAATTTAAGTACAGCCTATCACCCTCAGACGGATGGATAGACCGAAAGGGTAAATAGAGTACTAGAGGATCTTTTGAGGCTATGCGTTCTTGATTTTGGTGGTACTTGGGAAGACCATTTCCCTCTCGTGGAGTTTGCTTATAATAATAGCTACCAAGCTAGCATAGGGATGGCACCGTTTGAAGCCATGTATGGAAGACCGTGCAAGTCACCAACTTGTTGGTGGGAGACGACTGACAGACTTATACTTGGGCCCGACATGATACGAGACACTTCTGAGAAGGTGGAGTTGATACGAAGACGAATGAAAGCGGCCCAAGATAGACAGAAATCTTATGCGAACAAGAGAAGGACAGACCTAGAGTTCGAAGTCGGAGATATGGTTTTCATAAAAGTCTCTCCTTTGCGCAATGTGGTTCGTTTTGGAGCAATTGGAAAGCTAGCACCGAGATTCGTAGGGCCGTTCTGTAACAACCCGAATTTTTAACAACGGGTAAAGATAAGAATCAAGGCAGAATTTAATTTTAAATTTTGAATCAAGGGAAACGGGCTGTGCCATTGCATTCATCTCGGAAAAATACGCGAAATAGAGTCCGAGTTTTCGAAAATCGGAGTCCGTATGACCCAGTTATGGCCCGTCAAAGTTTTCAGAAAAATTCAAGTTCAAAAACAGCTCGAAAATTCAAATCTGGAGCCAAACAGATTGGGCGGGAAAATTCCCGCCCAAGCCCCAGGTCGACTGGGGTGTCGACTGGGGATTCGACACGCCCAGGGGGCAGGTCGACTACCCAGTCGACACGGGTGTCGACCTGGGTGGTCCGACCACTTTGGCCTGGGTGCACCTGCTTGGCCTTGTTCTCTGTTCTGATGGCCTGTGACGGATTTTGAGGGTTCAGATATATCCTAGGGTTAATCTAAGGGTCTAAACTAGTCCTAATCTCTATAAAAACACCCCTAAGCCTACCCTAAACCCTCACAAATCACTCATGCCATGAAGTGCTACCCAAATGCCAAGTGATCATGGCCTCCATCTCCAATTCCTAGAGACTATGCATTCAAATCGGATTCAAATCAAAAGGTGCAAGCTTTCTACACCAAATCGAGGAGAGATCAACGTTGCTACGCAAATTTCATGATGATTTTTCAACAAAGGAGCCACCTTTCTTCGTCAAGACGATTCATGCTCCTAGCCCACTTGCCACGCTATGTAAGTTCTAGCTACTTCTAGATCTAAACGGTAGTTTTAATGATGGCATAGAATAAAACGAGATTAAACTAAGTATGCTAGCCTATATGAACCTTGTCATGTCTCTTTTGCTTGAACCTATGACTTTAGGCTATGTTTAGTGACTAAATCAAGTTACTCATGTTGCATTGGACTTAGTTTGCCATGCAAGATTGAACCTTTACTTGTGGGATGTTGGCATGAACACTTGGAACCACTTTGACTTGTGAAATATGTGCATGAACATGACTTGGGGCTTATGCATATAAATGAACCCAAACCCCTTATGATATTATGCATGTTTGGGACTAAAACCCCTTATGATACTTTGCATGCTTGAGGCCAAATCCTTTATGATATTATTCACGTTTGTGGCCAATCCCTTTATGACATCGTGCATGTTTAGAGGCCAATATGCAATATGCAAGTTATGTGAACACCTTTGCCTCAATTTTCACCATGTTTAACTTGTGATTCATCTTTGCCATCTTGTACCCATCTTTGTCATATTATCCCAAATATGTTGATTCGCTTTCATGTGCGTTGGGGACACGCTTTGGGTTGTTTAGGCAAACTTGAAAATTTGCTATGATCTTGACATGAAATTACATGTAACATGTAATGATAAATAACGTGAATATGACGCGAAAACTTGACATGGGGCTACATGAAAACATGGACTTAAAAAGGGGCCTAAATTTGACATGAACATGACACGTAGAAAAACATGAAAGTGGCCAACTCGAGGTTGGGTTGAGTTTGTAGCATAAATCTACCCGGACCCGCCCGGCTTAACTAGTGGCTACAAACAATAGGACCCAATGTGAGTAGTTGGTCATATAGCACTTAAAACCCGAGGTTAGACTAGGTTGTGGTGTAAAGCTACCCGGACCCGCCCGGCTTAACTAGTAACCACAACAAAGTCTAATGTGAGAGGTTGGGGTGCATTAATCTAATTAATGCCACATGAAAAAGGTTAAGTAATTTTGACTAATGACACTTAACCGATATTACACGAATGGGTAGGTTAAGTGGGACCGGACTTGATTTCTTAATGACACTTAGCCATATAAGACAATTAGGGGATGGGGTTAAGAAATTTACACTTAACTAATCCGACTCGGTAATTAGATGGGGTTAAGTAACTTAGACTTAACTAATCTAAACACGGTAATTCGATGGGGTTAAGTTAAACACTTAACCAATCTAAACTTGGTAATTCAATGAGGTTAAGTAACCAATACCTAACCAACTTAACATGATAATTTAATGGGGTTAAGTAACTTATACTTAATCAATTATACATGATGATTTGATGAGGTTAAGCAACCATACTTAACCAATCTAATATGAGAACTTGATAGGGTTAAGTCACAAGACCGTTTAAATATACTTAACCATTCTAATACGATTAGTGGATGGGGTTAAGTTAACCTATACTTAACCAATCCGACTCGATAATCTGATGAGGTTAAGATAATCTATGCTTAACCAATCTAACACCATAATATGATAGGGTTAAGATAAACAAATACTTAACCAATTTGACTTGATGATTGAATAGGGTTAAGTCATGAGCTTCTTGGTATACTTAACCAACTTGTAGGGCTAGGTCTTGGACTTAAATACTTAGCCAATCTTGACATGATTCGTAGGCGGGTTAAGTCATGAACTTGAATGACAACACTTAACCCATTAGACAAAACCCTAGCTCAGGGGACTAGGTTGAAAATCGTAGTTAACAAGGGTAGCGGGAAGAGAAGCTAAGTGGTAAACCTTAGTTAAGGGTAACTAATTAATAATTCTTAGTCAAGGAAATTGGACCAGTTCACAGATAGATGAGTAACCCGATACGGTAGGTCATCGCTTGAACACACGTGGAGGAGCAAATTATCTGACTTAGATAAAGGCTCCAACAAACTGGGTGACGAAGCGGTAGCTTCGGGGGACGTTAGGATACTCTTGGTATCCCTCTGTGAGGTTGCAGATGATCCGCCTGGGCTCACAAGAGGTTAAGGTCTGCGGTAGAAGAACGAAGAGTATGCCTTGGTTGCTTTGCAAGTGACCTAAAGACTGGGATGGATTAGCGTGGAGTCGGCGATTCTTGTTTTTGCCCTGGATAGCGCGTCGTCGACTACCTACCATCTTTAGTCAATCGTGTACATACGGAAAGGCAGAGAACTCCCAACAGACCATATACTTGCGATCGAGTTATGGGTGAGGTTGGCCAATAGGTAAGTGGGGCATAGTGGGGCCGGGATGTAGTTCTCATACATGATTTTTCTTGGATTGCCTTTCAGTAGTTGAGGAAGGGGTCATGTGGGACCATAGCCACGGATACAAAAACAGACCTTGATATCTGCATCAGCAGACGACTTAAAGCTCCCGACCGAGTTCCGTATTTCTCGATTTGCCCTGGAACGGAACTCGGATGGCACATTGAGATACTTGTGCGTCTAGACATGGAAAACGATTCACGATACATACGTGGGACAAAGGGCGTGGTTGACAGGTGGCATAATCCCTAGTGGCCCTAGGTGGCTTGAACCCAAACCGAGACACGGAAACGTTCATTAGGTAGCATAATCCCTAGTGGTCCTAGGTGGTATGAATCCTAAGTGAACACGCGATAGTTCATGGTAAGAAACATAACCAGATCAAGGGTAGCAGTACAAAACAACTTCAAGGATAAAATGGTACTATGTTGAGGTGGTATAGATTTACATGGAAAGCCCGTACGGCCTATGGCAAAGGACTGAACTTATAAATGGAAAGAAACATACGAGTTGGGAAAAACCTACATATGCTATATATATTAGGTTAACATGGACCATTACATGACATTGGGCAAGGGACATTCATAGTTAACACATGACGCGGGTTGGGATACTAGTACGAGAGGTGCAGAGCAAATGTACATGATAAATACCGCGGGATGTTATACCTGATAGATACCTTGGGATAGTATACTTGATAGAAACCTGACGATGTGATACCTTGATTTATCTTGACACCGTAGTTTATCATGATACCTTAGTTTATCTTGCTACAGTAGTTCATCCAGTTATCTTGGTTTAGCTTATCTATCTTGTCGTCATCCTTATGTTTACTTTCAGTTTATGCATGTCATGTTACCTTTACCTGTTTTTATACTGGAAGTAGATAGGACTTACCAGTCTTTATGACTGACCCCGTTTTGTTTCGCCTCTTTGTCTTCCGTTCCCCCCCCCCAGGTTTTCAGGGAGGAAATGATGTTGTTTAATTCGGACCTCTTATGCTTGAAGGTCATCATGTATAGCTTGGTCTTCTCTTGGCTATGGCTACTTCACCGCTTTATTTTGGGGAATAATTTATGAAAAGGTTTTATGCTTCTTTATTATTGCAAGACAGGTTTTGATGTATTCTGATGTAAAAGGCTTTAGACCTTATTTTATAAGGTAATGAAATTTGTTTTACTTCCGCTGTTTTGTATATGTTCTGTCTTGTAATATTTCTGTGCATGATTACCTCGATAATACTTCACCAAACCTATTGCATTCCCTTTGTGAGTGACCCTTGCGGAGGTGGGGTGTTACATTTGGTATCAGAGCAGAAGGTTACCAGACTGGGCAAAAGTTTTTAAAAACCTTCTGAAAACTATTTGAGAAACCGTTTACAAAGAAGCATTTTTCAAGAAAAGTTTTTAAAGGCTATTCCCCAAAAGCCATTAGCACTATCCTTTGTTTCCTTGATTGAATCTCTTTTCCTTTCTTTCCTCCATCTGTAGTCACAGTAGTTTTAACTGCGACTAATCCTTGTCTAGCTGCGAAGTGTTTTCCGTGAGATGGAGGTGGTTCTCGAGAGGCCTGTTACCGTGTTACAAGGAAGGGTAATAAGAGCAAGGATAAAGGACACGGACGTAAGGATAAGCAACTTGTTGCTATGGATTAGTCCACGAAGGAAGGCAAGGACAAGATCAGCAAGAGGGCAATTGTATGCTCTCACTCCTAGCGTACCTAGGAGGGATGGTATCATTTCTGTTAAACGTTTAGCCTTCCTTTTCTATCATCATGTCCAGACTTTGTTTTGATCATCGCATCATTTAAGTCTGCCTCGATAGTTAAGTCTCTGCACCTTAGTACTAGCATGGTAGAAGATCCCACTTTTGTCGCAAAATCTGGTTGAAGAGTCGGTCCATTTATTCATGACTTGTTTGGAATTGAGAGTGTAAATGCCCAAGTGTTGAGATTATAAGCAATGCTTCTATTGTTGAGCTATGGATGGATTCTAGGGATGAAGTGGTTATCCAGTAAGGGATGCCATTCTCGGTTTTGAAAGGAGGGTAGTTAAACTCTTAACTTGCCTTGGTAATACCCTCGAAGTCTCGTGTAACCTTATGAGTTCTGTCATTGTTAGTTACCTAGAATCTCTTGATGCATTTATCGGAAATCTCTGATCCGGTCGAGTAACGTTCGCCAATAAGGCGGATGGTTCATCCCGCTTAAGCATGGGTTATAGGAATCACCCTAGTAAGTGCACGTGGTAACATGGATTGGCATCGGTAAACGAGATCCAGAATTCACTAGTGAATTTTGGAGAGCTTGCAGGAGTACGCAGATATGTTTGAGCCGATCATACTATGGAAAGAATAAGTGAAAGTGAAACGAGAGGCGACAGTGAAATGAGTCCCAACTCATACCTTGGAAATAGGAATCAAGGAGCTACGAAATCATGAAGTCAAAGGCGGTCAAGGTACAATGGAATTAAGCTCATGGAAATGCGGCTTAGACGCGCGCATCATGTCTCTTTTTAAGAGTATATCGTTGATCCCTGGTTCTCCTGTAGAGCTTGCTTGCATGATATTGCTTGATGGATATCCTCTCGGTCCTGTTCCTGTTGCAAACCCCGTGAGGAGTTTGTCTTGTTTATCTTCTCGATCCTATCTTGGGAACCTTAGGTAGAACTCTATGGATGTAAACATGTATTTGAAACATGTTATGATTGATATGGTTGTAAATGGTTGCAAGTGGTTGCTCGCGGATGCGCGAATACACGTTAGATACTAGATCGATGCACTCACATTTTGCATTGCATATGCACGAGTATTTATACTTGTTTGAAAGTTAATGTGTTGTCATGCGGGTGTTGCATATGAATGAATGTTTTTGCATGCATGTATTACTTATATGACTAGGACTATTTGCATACATGTTGGATTCATGGCACTAAACATATTTTGCATTAGAAAGATCATTCAGGCCTGATCATTAGCATTAGCTAAGGAACATATACACACACTTTCTGCATGTGTTCATAAAACATTAGGAGTCTTTTAAGGACCATGGTTGCCTGTGGATGATGTTTTGAGTAGATGGATGATGGATGGTAGGATATGTTCTTCCTAACTTGGAGATTTCGGGGACGAAATCCTTAAAGGAGGGGAGAATGTAACAACCCGAATTTTTAACAACGGGTAAAGATAAGAATCAAGGCAGAATTTAATTTTAAAATTTGAATCAAGAGAAATGGGCTGTGCCATTGCGTTTGCCTTGGAAAAATACGCGAAATAGAGTCCGAGTTTTCGAAAATCGGAGTCCGTATGACCCAGTTATGGCCCGTCAAAGTTTTCAGAAAAATTCAAGTTCAAAAACAGCTCGAAAATTCAAATCTGGAGCCAAACAGATTGGGCGGGAAAATTCCCGCCCAAGCCCCAGGTCGACTGGGGTGTCGACTGGGAAGTCGACACGCCCAGGGGGCAGGTCGACTGCCCAGTCGACACGGGTGTCGACCTGGGTGGTCCGACCACTTTGGCCTGGGTGCACCTACTTGGCCTTGTGCTCTGTTCTGATGGCCTGTGACGGATTTTGAGGGTTCAGATCTATCCTAGGGTTAATCTAAGGGCCTAAACTAGTCCTAATCTCTATAAAAAGACCCCCAAGCCTACCCTAAACCCTCACAAATCACTCATGCCACGAAGTGCTGCCCAAATGCCAAGTGATCATGGCATCTCCAATTCCTAGAGACTATGCATTCAAATCGGATTCAAATCAAAAGGTGCAAGCTTTCTACACCAAATCGAGGAGAGATCAACGTTGCTACGCAAATTTCATGATGATTTTTCAACAAAGGAGCCACCTTTCTTCGTCAAGACGATTCATGCTCCTAGCCCTCTTGCCACGCTATGTAAGTTCTAGCTACTTCTAGATCTAAACGGTAGTTTTAATGATGGCATGGAATAAAACGAGATTAAACTAAGTATGCTAGCCTATATGAACCTTGTCATGTCTCTTTTTCTTGAACCTATGACTTTAGGCTATGTTTATTGACTAAATCAAGTTACTCATGTTTCATTGGACTTAGTTTGCCATGCAAGATTGAACCTTTACTTGTGGGATGTTGGCATGAACACTTGGAACCACTTTGACTTGTGAAATATGTGCATGAACATGACTTGGGGCTTATGCATATAAATGAACCCAAACCCCTTATGATATTATGCATGTTTGGGACCAAAACCCCTTATGATACTTTGCATGCTTGAGGCCAAATCCTTTATGATATTATTCACGTTTGTGGCCAATCCCTTTATGACATCGTGCATGTTTAGAGGCCAATATGCAATATGCTAGTTATGTGAACACCTTTGCCTCAATTTTCACCATGTTTAACTTGTGATTCATCTTTACCATCTTGTACCCATCTTTTTCATATTATCCCAAATATGTTGATTTGCTTTCATGTGCGTTGGGGACACGCTTTGGGTAGTTTAGGCAAACTTGAAAATTTGCTATGATCTTGACATGAAATTACATGTAACATGTAATGATAAATAACGTGAATATGACGCGAAAACTTGACATGGGGCTACATGAAAACATGGACTTAAAAAGGGGCCTAAATTTGACATGAACATGACATGTAGAAAAACATGAAAGTGGCCAACTCGAGGTTGGGTTGAGTTTGTAGCATAAATCTACCCGGACCCGCCCGGCTTAACTAGTGGCTACAAACAATAGGACCCAATGTGAGTAGTTGGTCATATAGCACTTAAAACCCGAGGTTAGACTAGGTTGTGGTGTAAAGCTACCCGGACCCGCCCGGCTTAACTAGTAACCACAACAAAGTCTAATGTGAGAGGTTGGGGTGCATTAATCTAATTAATGCCACATGAAAAAGGTTAAGTAATTTTGACTAATGACACTTAACCGATATTACACGAATGGGTAGGTTAAGTGGGACCGGACTTGATTTCTTAATGACACTTAGCCATATAAGACAATTAGGGGATGGGGTTAAGAAATTTACACTTAACTAATCCGACTCGGTAATTAGATGGGGTTAAGTAACTTAGACTTAACTAATCTAAACACGGTAATTCGATGGGGTTAAGTTAAACACTTAACCAATCTAAACTTGGTAATTCAATGAGGTTAAGTAACCAATACCTAACCAACTTAACATGATAATTTAATGGGGTTAAGTAACTTATACTTAATCAATTATACATGATGATTTGATGAGGTTAAGCAACCATACTTAACCAATCTAATATGAGAACTTGATAGGGTTAAGTCACAAGACCGTTTAAATATACTTAACCATTCTAATACGATTAGTGGATGGGGTTAAGTTAACCTATACTTAACCAATCCGACTCGATAATCTGATGAGGTTAAGATAATCTATGCTTAACCAATCTAACACCATAATATGATAGGGTTAAGATAAACAAATACTTAACCAATTTGACTTGATGATTGAATAGGGTTAAGTCATGAGCTTCTTGGTATACTTAACCAACTTGTAGGGCTAGGTCTTGGACTTAAATACTTAGCCAATCTTGACATGATTCGTAGGCGGGTTAAGTCATGAACTTGAATGACAACACTTAACCCATTAGACAAAACCCTAGCTCAGGGGACTAGGTTGAAAATCGTAGTTAACAAGGGTAGCGGGAAGGGAAGCTAAGTGGTAAATCTTGGTTAAGGATAACTAAGTAATAATTCTTAGTCAAGGAAATTGGACCAGTTCACAGATAGATGAGTAACCCGATACGGTAGGTCATCGCTTGAACACACGTGGTGGACCGAATTATCTGACTTAGATAAAGGCTCCAACGAACTGGGTGACGAAGCGGTAGCTTCGGGGGATGTGAGGATACTCTTGGTATCCCTCTGTGAGGTTGCAGATGATCCGCCTGGGCTCACAAGAGGTTACTGCGGTAGAAGAACCAAGAGTATGCCTTGGTTGCTATGCAAGTGACCTAAAGACTGGGATGGATTAGCGTGGAGTCGACGATTCTTGTTTTTGCCCTGGATAGCGCGTCGTCGACTACCTACCATCTTTAGTAAATCGTGTATTTACGGAAAGGCAGAGAACTCCCAACAGACCATATACTTGCTATCGAGTTATGGGTGAGGTTGGCCAATAGGTAAGTGGGGCATAGTGGGTCCGGGATGTAGTTCTCATACATGATTTTTCTTGGATTGTCGTTCAGTAGTTGAGGAATGGGTCACGTGGGACCATAGCCACGGATACAAAAACAGACCTTGATATCTGCATCAGCAGACGACTTAAAGCTCCCGACCGAGTTCTGTATTTCTCGTTTTGCCCTGGCACGGAACTCGGATGGCACATTGAGATACCTGTGCGTCTAGACATGGAAAACAATTCACGATACATACGTGGGACAAAGGGCGTGGTTGACAGGTGGCATAATCCCTAGTGGCCCTAGGTGGCTTGAACCCAAACCGAGACACGGAAACGTTCATTAGGTAGCATAATCCCTAGTGGTCCTAGGTGGTATAAATCCTAAGTGAACACGCGATAGTTCATGGTAAGAAACATAACCAGATCAAGGGTAGCAGTCCGAAACAACTTCAAGGATAAAATGGTACTACGTTGAGGTGGTATAGATTTACATGGAAAGCCCGTACGGCCTACGGCAAAGGACTGAACTTATACATGGAAAGAAACATACGAGTTGGGAAAAACCTACATATGATATATATATTAGGTTGACATGGACCATTACATGACATTGGGCAAGGGACATTCATAGTTAACACATGACGCGGGTTGGGATACTAGTACGAGAGGTGCAGAGCAAATGTACATGATAAATACCGTGGGATGTTATACCTGATAGATACCTTGGGATAGTATACTTGATAGAAACCTGACGATGTGATACCTTGATTTATCTTGACACCGTAGTTTATCATGATACCTTAGTTTATCTTGCTATAGTAGTTCATCCAGTTATCTTGGTTTAGCTTATCTATCTTGTCGTCATCCTTATGTTTACTTTCAGTTTATGCATGTCATGTTACCTTTACCTGTTTTTATACTGGAAGTAGATAGGACTTACCAGTCTTTATGACTGACCCCGTTTTGTTTCGCCTCTTTGTCTTCCGTTCCCCCCCAGGTTTTCAGGGAGGAAATGATGATGTTGTTTAGTTCGGACCTCTTATGCTTGAAGGTCATCATGTATAGCTTGGTCTTCTCTTGGCTATGGCTGCTTCACCGCTTTATTTTGGGGAATAATTTATGAAAAGGTTTTATGCTTCTTTACTATTGCAAGACAGGTTTTGATGTATTTTGATGTAAAAGGCTTTAGACCTTATTTTATAAGGTAATGAAATTTGTTTTACTTCCGTTGTTTTGTATATGTTCTGTCTTGTAATATTTCTGTGCATGATTACCTCGATAATGCTTCACCAAACCTAGTGCATTCCCTTTGTGAGTGACCCTAGCGGAGGTGGGGTGTTACACATTCCCTATCACTGAGAGGATTGGGCAGATGGCCTATAAGGTAGACTTACCTGAGAGGCTGGCCGGAGTACACAATGTCTTTCACGTCTCGCATCTCCGAAAGTGCCTACATGAATCAGCCGAGGTGGTTGAGCCAAGCATCCTCGAAGGCGTAGAAGTGGAGAAAGAAGCAACGCTGAGGCGAGTTCCTATTCGTATCTTAGGGACGGAGATCAAGAAGCTAAGGAATTGTGAAGTCAATCTAGTCAAAGTACAGTGGAGTGAAGCCCAAGAAGACACAACTTGGGAAACCGAGGAGAAGATACACGCGCTTTACCCATTTCTTTTTTAGTGTACTTTCTCGATCTCTTTTTCCTTTGGGCTTGTAAACCTTTCGTATCATGCTTTTGCTACCAATGTTTGTTTTGTTAATCTTGTCTTGAGAACCTTAGAACCCTCTTTGGATGTAAACATGTAATTGAAACATGTTATGGTTGATGTTTGCAAATGATTGCAAGTGTTTGCAAGTGATTTCTAGTGGATGCATGACACACATTAGGCACTAGATCGGCTCAGACACATTTTCATGTTGCATTTGCATGGGTGCTTATACTTGTACATGGATGAACTTGTTATGCTATCACGTGGATGTTGCATATGGATGACGTTTGTGCACTCATGTAGAAATTTTAAGTTATGTTAAGAATTTGCATACATGTTGGACTCATTACACTAACATATCTTGCATTAAGGAGGTTTACTGAATCAGTAACCGCCTGATCTTTTGCATTAGATAAGTACATATACACACACATACTGCATATGTTCATACAGCATTAGAAATCTTTTTAAGGACAATGGTTACTCGTGAATGATGTTGTGAATAGATGGATGTGGATGGTAGGATGCATTCTTCCTAACTTAGAGATTTCGGGGACGAAATCCTTTAAGGAGGGGAGAATGTAACAACCCGTATTTTGATAACATGTTATAACTATAAATCAAGGCAGAATTAAATTTTAAAATGAGAATCAAGGGAAACGGGCTACGCCATTACGTTCGTCTTGAAATTTTGCTTGAAAACGAGTCCGAGTTTACGAAAATCGGAGTCCGTATGACCAAGATATGGCTCTCCAAAGTTTCAGAAAATTCCAAAGTTCAAAACAGTTCGAATTCAAGTTCAAAATTCGAATTTCAAAATCCAGACAGACTAGGCGGGAAAAATCCCGCCAGCACCCAGGTCGACTGGGGAGTCGACCCCCCCCCCCCCCCAGACAAAGTCGACTGGGCAGTCGTGTAACACCCCACGTCCATTAATGTCACTCACAAAGGGAATGCATTAACTTCCATGGAGGTTTTAAGTTAATATAGAACAGAAAAATTACAACAAGACAGATAATGAGTAGTACTTGGAAATCTAAAACTTCATTTTATTGCAGCAGAAACATGTTTATTACATCACAAAACCATTAATCAGAGTCAAGTACATTATCCATCTTCGTAAAACAAAATACATAATCCCATTACACAAATTGCCATTAAAAAGATAACAAGCTGGACTTTACTTCAACGGTCCAAGCTTTCCAAGAGAGATAAAGCAATCCAATCAAACTCCACTAGAGCTGGGCCCAACCTGAGGACCTGGAAGGGGAAAAAGGATAGAAATGGAGGGGGTCAGACATAAAGTCTGGCGAGTATGATAATTCTAACAATACTATTATCAAAGTAACTAGACTAAGGCATAAGCTGGAAGACAAGTAAATGTCTATGAACTATTAGGTATGGAAGAGCAGATAAAGATAACGTTAAAGGCATACCTAATTACTAATGAATAATTACTACACTGCACCGCACATTACTACACTGCACCGCACCAGTCACTAGTCACCCTAAAGGTTGATCCCACTTGCTTCACACAGAAACAATATAAATAGCCTTACGTACCCCTAGCTGACTACATAGGTGCCGTCTGCCCCTATCTCCACTAGGTGTACCCCACTACCCACTTCGGTCGGCTCCCTACTCGTAGATACCCGTGCTGGCCCTACAGTGGGGTGTATCACTCCCCTAAAGTGGCAACCTGATACAACTTGAGAATGCACGGCTTATACCTACACGATGCAACAACGTCTTACCTACCATCCCGGGTCCACACACGCATATGAAACCCGTTGGACTTGCGTTGCTACCGCTCCACGTTTTGGCCTCTTATAGTCAAACCCAGTATGCGTGTCCCGTCCTCGACTTGGGTCGAGCCCACAAAGATACGTTTGGGATACTGGTTGAAATGGGCCCCCACAAGCTACCCACCTAAGCTTGTCACTAGTATATCCCACTTAACCCTCTTAGTCATGTTCATTTACATGTGTGTCTGGTTAAGTCTTACTAATCGTATTTCACCTGCCACTAAGGGCACCCACTAGATTTCTCATGCAACCCAAGGCACCTACTTAACCCCGTGTCCCACTTTACATGTTTATTTGGTTAAGTATTTCTTAATTCATTTAGTCCATAACCTCATGAAGACCTCTTACATTAGACTGGCATTTATGGCAGCTGGATTTGCCGGGCGGGTCCGGGCAGTCTTACACCATAAAAGAGTCTAACCTCGTGTCTTTACAACTGTTATGCTTTAGTTTAGGCCTAGGACCTCTCAAATTGGGCTGACATTTGTGACCACTGGATTTGCCGGGCGGGTCCGGGCAGGTTTACGTCACAAACGAGTCCAACCTTGTGTCCTAAGCATTGATTATCACTTATAATCTTTTACCCCAGTTTTAATAATTCCCTATCCAAATTATTAATTAACTCCAATTTTTAATGATGCCCATAATTGACTCAATTATGGTCATCCTCTCATGGCATGCAAAATCATATCAATTGCACCCCAACTTCTTTATATTAAATCCTTAATATTACCCCTACCCCACGTTTATACGTTCTCTTATTCAACGCAGAATATACGTTAGACTCGAATAGTCTAACTCATAGCACAAAAATAAATTATCACAACATATAGACAATTAAAATGAATCTAATCATAATAGGGGTGAAACTTGCATAAACTACACATGTTAAGGATCTAAAGGTGTCAACTTGTTAAATGGCACAATTTACATGATATGATCATAAACCATACTTATGTATAATCTGGCATATGGGGTTTTAGGCAACATGATAATGGTGTGAACTAGCATAGAATTTCACATATGTCATAGCATAATTCTAGATGTCGTAATAGGTGTCATGGCATATGTTCATAAGTTTTACTAATCAACCTAAACTTGCATATGTGACTTGTCATATAGATCAACATAACCCAAATAATATCAACATCATGATTTGATTAACATGAACTAGTTAACATAGATAGTAACATCATGGCTTTTTAACATGTATGATTCATCACAACTTAGCATAGAAACTATCAACATACATAGCATCATCATAGCATGATTTACAACATATAGGATATCATCACCACATAGCATAGAATTTATAACATACATGATAGCATAAGGTTTACAACAACATATATGACAATTCACATCATCTACTCATAATCCATTCATGACTTAACCTAATTAAAATAATAATAATCTTGTTAAGATCATCATACTCACAATTAGAGAAGAAAAAGAGTCGAAATAGCGCTCCTTTGATGAAGAATCGCTGTTATGGTTGGGTAGTTCTGATTTGGTTGTTGTTCTTTATCTTTAATTTGATGGCGGCTGCACTAGGTCTCAAAATAACAGCATGACGGCCATGGTGTTTGTTTATTTTCTGATTTAGGGTTTGTGTATAGGGGTCTTTTTATAGAGTTATAAATTAATTTAAGCCGTTGGATGTTCTTAGGGTTAATCAAAACCATTCAATTATGATAGGGTGATGAGTCGGCCCTAATGACTCAGCAAGGAGTCAGAATGGACTCAACAACACGGGTCAGTCTGAACCAGAAAGCTGTGCAGGCTCCAGCCTCGGCCTGGGCGCACTTGGCAGGTGCGCCAGTGTAAATATGTACTGGCGCACTTCCCAAGTGCGCCAGTGCATTTTTTTTACTACGCCACCAAACTTCGTTCATCCATAACTCTTTCATCCGGCACTCCTTTCCCGCAAACTCGGACTCTATTTCAACCAGAATTCCGAAGCGAACACAATGGCGCAACCCGTTTCCCACAATTCTCACGTCTGAGATTAGTTATTCTTTAATTTGTGAATATTAATATTAACAGAATTACGGGGTGTTACATTCTCCCCTCCTTAAAGAATTTCGTCCCTGAAATCTTCAAGTTAAGAAGAATGTATATCCTAACATCCAATCGTCCATCTACTCAACCATCAAACACAGGCATCCATTGTCCTTATAGACTTCTAATGATTTCATGTTTGAATGCACAGTGTGTGTATATGTCCATATCTAATGCAAAATCAGGCGGTCCACTGATTCAGTTGACCTCCTTAATGCAAATCATGATAGTGCCATGCGTCCATTATGTATGCAAAAGTTCCTTAATGCTACATATTATTTCTATATGCGTGCACAATCATCATCAGAATGCAACATCCATATGATAAAAACAAATCCTCATACATCCATTTTACTAAATACAGCCATTTATATGCAATATGCAGTATGAAGTGACTGAGCCGATCTAGTGCCTAATAGTGTGTGTATATGCATCCACGAGCAACCACTACCAAACACTTGCATCCATCATACATAACATGTCTCAAACACATGTTTCAACCATAGGATTATCCTAACTAAAGGTCAAGGATAGTAACGAGAGGACATTCTAAAGATAAGTACAAGATAAGCGATAAAGGAGAAATTAAAGGACATACCCTCGAAAAGAAAAGGGTATGGTGAACGCATCTTCTCTTCCGTCTCCCAAGTAGCGTTGCTCTCATCATCTCCCCATTGTACTTTGACTAGTCTGACCTCTCGATTTCTCAGCTTCTTGATCTCTGACCCAAGAATGCGCGTAGGAGCTTGTCGAATCGTCGCGTCACGCTCGATCTCCAACTCTCTATGCAAGCTCGGCTCTACCACTTCTGCGGTCTCGTGCAAGCACTTCCTCAAATGTTACACATGGAATACGTCGTGTACACCACTAAGTCTCTCAGGCAACTCCACTCTATACGCCATCCGTCCAATCTTCTCCTTAATAGGAAACGGTCCTACAAACCTTGGTGCTAACTTCCCAATGGACCCAAAGCGAACAACGTTTCGTAATGGAGACACTTTGACAAAGACCATGTCCCCAACTTCAAACTCGAGATATGTCCTCCTCTTATCCGCATAAGATTTCTGCCTGCCTTGCGTTGCTTTCATCCTCCTTCGAATCAAGTCGATCTTCCCCGAAGTCTCCCTAATCATATCAGCCCCAAGTAAGATCTTATCCGAAGATTCCTACCAACATGTAGGTGAACGACAAGGTCGTCCATAAAGAGCTTCGAAAGGTGCCATGCCAATGATGGACTGAAAGCTGTTATTATATGAGAACTCCACCAATGGAAGATGCTCTTCCCATGTACCCCCAAAGTCTAGGATACATAGCCTCAAAAGATCCTCTAGAATGCGATTCACCCTCTCGGTCTGGCCGTCCGTCTGAGGATGATATGCGGTGCTCAAACATAACTGAGTCCCAACCGCCTCTTGTAAGCTTTTCCAAAATTCGCTAGTGAAAATAGGATCACGGTCACTCACTATGCTAGAAGGAACACCGTGCAAACGAACTATCTCTCGGACGTATACAGAAGTTAACCATGGAGCAGTCCTCTTACTCTTCACGGGAATGAAATGGGCACTCTTAGTAAGTCTATCTACTATAACCCAAATCCCAGTATTACCCTTCCTCGATCTTGGTAATCCATCCACAAAATCCATCGAGACACTTTCCCACTTCCATAGTGGAACCTCCAATGGGTGAAGCAACCCACCGGGTTTCTTTTGCTCCTCTTTCACTTGTTGGCACACCAAGCATCTAGCGACATACTCGGCCACGTCCTTCTTCATACCGGCCCAAAAGTAAACTCGTTTCATATCCATGTACATCTTGTCCCCGCCGGGATGGATGGTCATCTTCGAACGATGTGCATCTTCAAGAATGGTCTTCCTTAGGTCATCGTCTTTTGGTACACAAAGTCTACCGTCCCTACGTAACCAACCCTTATCATCTAGGGTATACCTACGGAGATGGCTTGATGACTCCCCTCCTTTGAGCTTTTCTACTAACTCAACCAACTGCGGGTCGTCTCGTTGTGCCTCGCCAATCCGTCCTAAAAGCGTAGGTCTGACCTCCAAGGATGCTAGCAAAACGGGTACAAAGTCAACGGAAGGTCTAAAGTCAAACATCGAAATGAATTCTAAGCTTCGCCGCTCAACAAACAAAGGACTTAAGGATAATCTTTTTCTACTTAAGGCATCTGCCACCACGTTACCCTTGCCAGGGGTATATGCTATCTCGAAGTCGTAGGATGCTAAGAACTCCATCCACCTTTGCTGCCTTAAGTTCAAGTCCTTTTGAGAGAATAAGTATTTTAGCGATTTGTGGTCAGTGAATAATTCGAATCTCTCGCCAAGAAGATAATGACGCCAAGACTTAAGCGCGAAAACAATAGCGGCCAACTCTAGGTTATGTGTGGGGTAATTCTTCTCATGCGCTCTCAACTGCCTTCCACCATAGGCTATTACCCTACCCTCTTGCATTAAGACTGCGCCTAGTCCTGTCCCACAAGCATCAGTATATACGGTAAATGGCTTACTCCTATCTGGCAGCACTAAGACTGGGGCTGAGGTCAAAGCTCTCTTCAAACGTTGGAACGCATCATCACAATCTACGTCCCATGTGAAAACTAGGTTCTTCTTCGTCAAGCGTGTCAATGGAGCTAATATCTTTGCGAAGTCTTTGATAAACTTCCTATAGTAGCTAGCCAACCCCAAGAAACTTCTCACTTCGGTAGCATTTTTAGGGACCTTCCAATCTTGGATGGCCACCACCTTCGCGGGATCCACAGCTATCCCTTCTTTGGAAACCACGTGCCCTAGGAATCGTACATCCTTCCTCCAGAAGTGACACTTAGAAAATTTAGCCTTAAGGCTATGCGCTCGTAGGGTCTCCAACACTTCCCTAAGATGTAGGGCATGCTCTTCTTCATCCTTAGAAAAGATCAAGATGTCGTCTACAAAGACTACCACGAATTTGTTAAGGTACTCCCTAAACACCCTACTCATCAAATCAACAAAGTATGCGGGGGCGTTTGTCAAACCGAAGGGCATCACTAGCCATTCATAGAAACCGTCCGGAGTCCTAAAGGCAGTCTTGTCAATGCTATCCTCAGCCACTCTCAATTGATGAAAACCAGTGGCTAAGTCCAACTGCGAAAACACTGTGGCGCCAACTAACTGATCGAAGAGATTGTTAATCCTCGGCAGTGGGTGTCTGTTCTTCTTAGTAAGCTTATTAAGTTCTCTATAGTCCACACAAAGTCTAAGGGACTCATCCGCCTTCGTGGCAAATACTACTGGAGCACTCCACTCCAATATACTTCGTCTTATGAACCCCTTCTCAAGCAACTCCTTCACTTGCTTATCGAGTTCCCTCCTTTCACGTGGATCCATGTGGCGGGCTGGCAAAGATACTGGTTTCGCATTATCCACAAGATATATTCGAAAATCTATCTCCCGCTTCGGAGGCAAGCCCTTCACCTCCTCAAACACATCCGAATATTCTCGGACCACTCTAACAGATTGTAAATTTTCCTCAGACGCGTCAAGCGATTCTAAATAACTTAGCATAACGGAATTTATGGGACTACAAAAGATTTCGAGAGCGTTACCAAGGCGAGTCACGAGCCTAACTACTCTCCTTTCACAATAAAGAACGGTCCCATTTCTGGATAACCAATCCATTCCAAAAATTAGCCCATAGCCCGTGAAGCCCAACACATAAGCATCACATCTAAACTCAACGCTAAGTATAGAAATTTTCAAATCCAAACACATCATGGACAAATAAGCTGAGCCCCTTATTGGATTCGAAACAACTAAGGGATCCTCTACTAAACTGGTGTTTAAGTGCAGTGATTCAACTAATGATGCAGAGATAAACGAATGCGATGCGCCCGAATCGAATAAGGTACGGACAGGATGATCAAACAGAAAAACTAAGCTTTCAATAGAAATGGTTCTACCTCGTTCTTGCAGCGGTGGGACCGTAAGAGCCTGAACTTGTCCCCTTGCCTGCCCTGGTGCCATAAGAGCCTGCACCTGTCCTCCCGAGGTAGCTCCTGCCCTCTGCCCCTTCTTTGGGCAGTCCTTCACTAGATGTCCCGCTTCGACACAGTGGAAACAGCCAGTCTTCTTTTTCTTTCGGCAATCCTTGCTGAGATGGCCTGGTGTCCCACAGTTAAAGCATTTCCTCTTTCCCTTGCCATTGTTGTCTTTACCACCCTTCTTGTTTTTCTATTGTGGTTTCCTCTGATCCCCTTTCTTCTCGGGTGCCTTATCAGCTTTAGCGCCTTTCTCCTCGTGCATGAGTGATATGTCTACAAACTTCTCAAAGGTGGCCCCCATAGGGATGTGGGTCATAGCCAACCCTTGCAACGGTTCATTCAATCCATTAACGAACATCAGAGCCTTCTTCTCCGGCGTGTTCACTAAGTCCAAGCCAAACCTTGCTAATTGGTTAAATTTGTTGACATATTCTTTTAATGATGAGCTTCCTTGCTTTAATGTCAAGAACTTTTCCATATATAGATTCTCTTCTGCCCTTGAGAGAAACTTCACCTCAAACCTACGTCTAAAATCTGCCTAAGAATCAACAAGACGCTCCCCATTAGTGACCTTCCACCAAAACGAGGCCTCTCCCTTCATTAACCAAGCTGCTAATTTAACTCTCCTTCCTTCTTCCACTTCAAAGATTTCTAGCAATTCTTCCACCTCCCTAAGCCAATCCCTAGCTTCCACGAATGTTTCTGACCCTTGAAACGGTTTTCCACCCATAGCCTTAAATTCCTTGCACGTCTTTGCAAAAGTATATATGGGAGGAGGAGGAGGAACGGGTGCAACTGGTGGTGGAGGAACATTGGCCGGACCTGCGGCGGGCCTAGCCTCTAATAGCCTCCTATACCATCCTGGTATCGTTACACCGTCAGGTAGGTTAAGATCTTCAGCCATGCTGAAACGAAAAAGGAAAGATTCAAAATGGAGAATTCGAATGATAAAGATATATGGCTATTGGGGATTATGTTTTTCTTAAAAACTTTCCTCTTTAAATTACTCATTAAAACATGTTTTTGAAAGCACTTCTTCCAAAAATACTTTAGAAAAATAGTTTTTCTAAAAAAATTATCTGTTCTGGTAACCTTAAGCTCTGATACCACGTGTAACAACCCACGTCCATTAATGTCAATTACAAAGGGAATGCATTAGCTTCCATGGAGATTTTAAGTGAATATAGAACAGAAAAATTACAACAAGACAGATAATAAGTAGTACTTGGAAATCTAAAACTTCATTTTATTGCAGCGGAAACATGTTTATTACATCACAAAACCATTAATCAGAGTCAAGTACATTATCCATCTTCGTAAAACAAAATACATAATCCCATTACACAAATAGCCATTAAAAAGATAACAAGCTGGACTTTACTTCAACGGTCCAAGCTTTCCAAGAGAGATAAAGCAATCCAATCAAACTCCACTAGAGCTGGGCCCAACCTGAGGACCTGGAGGGGAAAAAGGATAGAAATGGAGGGGGTCAGACATAAAGTTTGGCGAGTATGATAATTCTAACAATACTATTATCAAAGTAACTAGACTAAGGCATAAGCTGGAAGACAAGTAAATGTCTATGAACTATTAGGTATGGAAGAGCAGATAAAGATAACGTTATAGATAATGTTAAAGGCATACCTAATTACTAACGAATAATTACTACACTGCACCGCATATTACTACACTGCACCGCACCAGTCACCAGTCACCCTAAAGGTTGATCGCACTTGCTTCACACAGAAACAATATAAATAGCCTTACGTACCCCTAGCTGACTACATAGGTGCTGTCTGCCCCTATCTCCACTAGGTGTACCCCACTACCCACTTCGGTCGGCTCCCTACTCATAGATACCCGTGCTGGCCCCACAGTGGGGTGTATCACTCCCCTAAAGTGGCAACCCGATACAACTTGAGAATGCACGGCTTATACCTACACGATGCAACAACGTCTTACCTACCATCCCGGGTCCACACACGCATATGAAACCCGTTGGACTTGCGTTGCCACCGCTCCCCGTTTTGGCCTCTTATAGTCAAACCCAGTATGTGTGTCCCATCCTCGACTTGGGTCAAGCCCACAAAGATACGTTTGAGATACTGGTTGAAATGGGCCCCCATAAGCTACCCACCTAAGCTTGTCACTAGTATATCCCACTTAACCCTCTTAGTCATGTTCATTTACATGTGTGTCTAGTTAAGTCTTACTAATCGTGTTTCACCTGCCACTAAGGGCACCCACTAGATTTCTCATGCCACCCAAGGCACCTACTTAACCCCCGTGTCCCATTTTACATGTTTATCTGGTTAAGTATTTCTTAATTCATTCAGGCCATAACCTCATAAAGACCTCTCACATTAGACTGGCATTTATGGCAGCTGGATTTGCCGGGCGGGTCCGGGCAGTCTTACACCATAAAAGAGTCTAACCTCGTGTCTTTACAACTGTTATGCTTTAGTTTAGGCCTAGGACCTCTCACATTGGGCTGACATTTGTGACCACTGGATTTGCCGGGAGGGTCCGGGAAAGGTTTACGTCACAAACGAGTCCAACCTCGTGTCCTAAGCATTGATTATCACTTATAATCTTTTACCCCAGTTTTAATAATTCCCTATCCAAATTATTAAGTAACTCCAATTTTTTATGATGCCCATAATTGACTCAATTATGGCCATCCACTCATGGCATGCAAAATCATATCAATTGCACCCCAACTTCTTTATATTAAATCCTTAATATTACCCCTACACCACGTTTATACGTTCGCTTATTCAACGCAGAATATACGTTAGACTCGAATAGTCTAACTCATAGCACAAAAATAAATTATCACAACATATAGACAATTAAAATGAATCTAATCATAATAGGGGTGAAACATGCATAAACTACACATGTTAAGGATCTAAAGGTGTCAACTTGTTAAATGGCACAATTTACATGATATGATCATAACCCAAACTTATGTACAATCTTGCATATGGGGTTTTAGGCAACATGATGATGGTGTGAACTAGCATAGAATTTTACATATGTCATACCATAATTCTAGATGTCATAATAGGTGTCATGGCATATGTTCATAAGTTTTACTAATCAACCTAAACTTGCATATGTGACTTGTCATATAGATCAACATAACCCAAATAATATCAACATCATGATTTGATTAACATGAACTAGTTAACATAGATAGTAACATCATGGCTTTTTAACATGTATGATTCATCACAACTTAGCATAGAAACTATCAACATACATAGCATCATCATAGCATGATTTACAACATATAGGATATCATCACCACATAGCATAGAATTTATAACATACATGATAGCATAAGTTTTACAACAACATATATGACAATTCACATCATCTACTCATAATCCATTCATGACTTAACCTAATTAAAATAATAATAATCCTGTTAAGATCATCATACTCACAATTAGAGAAGAAAAAGAGTCGAATTAGCGCTCCTTTGATGAAGAATCGCTACTAGGGTTGGGTAGTTCTGATTTGATTGCTGTTCTTTATCTTTAATTTGATGGCGGCTGCACTAGGTCTCAAAATAACAACATGACGGTCATGGTCTTTGTTTATTTTCTGATTTAGGGTTTGTGTATAGGGGACTTTTTATAGAGTTATAAATTAATTTAAGCCGTCGGATGTTCTTAGGGTTAATCAAAACCATTCAATTATGATAGGGTGATGAGTCAACCCTAATGACTCAGCAAGGAGTCAGAATGGACTCAACAACACGGGTCAACCTGAACCAGAAAGCTGTGCAGGCTCCAGCCTCGGCCTGGGTGCACTTGGCAGGTGCGCTAGTGTAAATATGTACCGGCGCACTTCCCAAGTGCGCCAGTGCATTTTTTTTACTACGCCACCAAACTTCGTTCGTCCATAACTCTTTCATCCGGCACTCGTTTCCCGCAAACTCAGACTCTATTTCAACCAGAATTCCGAGACGAACACAATGGCGCAACCTGTTTCCCACAATTCTCACGTCTGAGATTAGTTATTCTTTAATATGTGAATATTAATATTAATAGAATTACGGGGTGTTACAAGTCGACTTGGGTGTCGACCTGGTCACCTAGCCTGTTTTTGAGCCAGATGTATCTGGTCTCGTTGCTTGTCCAGATTCACTCTCTAAACACTATATAAACAGCCCCTGACCCAAGACTTTCTATCACATTATTGTCCGACCATATGCTGCTGAAGTTCTGACTGGAAGGTAGAGAACAAGGAGGCTATTCAGGACTTTGTTAGTGCTACGTTGGTTTGGGGATTTGCTAGAGATTCTGCTTCTACTCTTTTTGCTTTCTCATTCTCTAGACTACGATCTGTAAGCCCTTTGTCACTCTTAAATTTAAACTGTAAATTTAACCTGAACATGATGTAAACTGAAATTATGCCTAAACATGATAACTAAGTTGGATCTACTCTTGTATATCTTGGATCTATGACTATCACTTTTAAATCTGTTATTTTGAATCTAGATCTATTCATCTAAAATGTTGACTTGGGGAATATCAGTATGAACTTGATTTGGATATATTCATGTTTAATCTAAAACCCCTTTACGATCTTTATCTTGCCATGCCTGTGATGTTGAAACTATTATTGGGGTACTATTTTATGTCAATCCTTTACCATGTCTATCAACATGCCTTGTCAAGTTGATGTTGAGACCCTATTTCATATGCCTGTAATGTTATAATCATCATACTTAACATGTGAACACCTTTGCCATTCTATGACTATCCTGTTTGTGTTATTCCCTATTTTGACACGTTGTATTAATGCGGATTCACGTACGTTGGGGGTACGTTTTGGGTAGATTAGGCAAACTTGAAAATTGGCTATGGAATTGACATGATATGACATGAAAATATGACATGAAAACTTGACATGAGAATAATCTTGAAAACATGAACTTGGGACATGACAATTAGATAACTTGAAAATGGCCAACTCGAGGTTGGGTTTAATTTGCAACGTATATCTGCCCGAAACCGCCCGGCAAATCCAGTAGTTGCAAATAATAGGACCCAATGTGGGTAGTTGGTCATATAGCACTTTAAACTCGAGGTTAGACTAGGTTATGGTGTAAAGCTGCTCGGACCCGCCCGACACATCCAGTAACCATAACCAAGTCTAATGTGAGAGGTTGGGGTGCGTTAAGTAAATTAATGCCACATGGTAGGGTTAAGTCATGGACCACTTGAATACACTTAACCAATTTGATACATGTTTGGATAGGGGTTAAGTCATGACCTTTTTAATGACAACACTTAACCCATTAGAAATCCTAGCTACGTGGTCCCTTTCAGCAGTAACCCACTTAGAAGTATCACGATACCCTGGGGACTAGGCAGGGTGGGGCACGATTACTGGGCTGATTGTAAGCGACCAAGAATAACGGTTGAGTAAGGTGCGCCAGTGTAGGTTCACGCGGACTAGGGTCATGCACTTAGTCCGGAGTTGAAAAAGTAGGCATGGGCACCCATAATACTACATTGTGCGTGCTTGAATTGTGTCAGTGGTTGACACCCTAGGACCTGATACACCCTAGGGTGGACCTAACACATGTGACTACATTCCGCGATTGGGTCGTATGACACCGATACACGAAGAGTAAAGCCGATCGATTAGGATCGACTGTTGGACCCCGTATTGGGTCATTTCATGTTAATGGGTTTAGGGAACAATTCTGGATTTGTACTTGACATGGATTTGGACACTAGTACAGTTAGTGCAGTAAACCTTGTATATGCGATGCCACTCTTATCCGGTCACCTTTTATTGTCATGCCAGTCAAGTTATTATCTTTATGTTTAATCTCAGTTTCTCATGTCCAGTTAACTTTATTAGTTTTTATGCTGATAGTCACTAGGGCTTACCAGTCTTTTTGACTGACCCGTTTTCTTCCACCTCTTTTTCTTTCGTCCCCCCCCAGGTTCTCAGGGAGGAAACTCTAGCTCTTAGCTTGGACTCTGCTTGTTTTCTGATAGCTCATGTACGGTTTGGTCTTGAGCTATGCTATGGCTGCACTCATGCTCTTTTTGGGGAATAATATTGGACTTATGTTGTTTTAAGTACTTTGCTTCTTAGAACTTGATGTAATGAAATAATGACTTGGTATTTTGATGTAAGAGGTTTTGACTCTATTTTCCACGTAATGAGATTTGGTTAAATTTTTATCCGCTGCTTTACATACTCTGTTTAATTTATGTTTTGTCTTGTGTTATCTCTGTGCCTACTTACTAGATAATACCCCTCCAAGACTAGTGCGTTCCCTTTGTGACTGACCCTAGTAGAGGTGGGGTGTTACAATAAGGGAAAAACCCGTTCCGTTATACGGCGTGGTCTTGTGAGATATTGTTTAATTGCTCAAACTATTTTAATTTTTTTTACTCACACCAGTTCCATGACTGACCCAGAGTTTGTTTTGTTTTGTTTTCCCTAAACTCTTAGGTGCCCAAAATTGAATGGGCAGTCAAGTAGTCAAGTTTTACAGATATACTTGGAGAGCTTGGAGCAGGAGGTTTCAGGATTATATAGCTATTGTTATTTCCGCTGTGTTGTAAGTGTTATACTTTGATAATGTTACTATATACATATACTGATTTTATTTCAAAGTTATGTATCTATTATATATTGTTCGTTCCGCTGTGAGATTCGTGTTTACTCTGATGTTGTATGTTCTTCTACTTCTTCTATTCTAAGTTTTTATCTTATCTATTCTCACCCTCTAATATCTTTCATGGACTATCCCGTGTTTCCGATGCTTGAATAGTCGACATTGGGATTTTATGTCAAGTACTCAAGGTCGCGAAAACCCGGGTCGTTACACTTTGGTTGCCATGAAGATGTTCTCCATGGGGTTGTTCAAGGGAGTCAATTCCGAATTCTTAAAGAAGCGAAGCTTTTTGCTTGGTTGGTTATCTCTTCCATCATTCCCTCTTTTCTGACTACTGGGATTCTTCTGGCCACCTACTGCATCATTGTTTTTCTTCTCGGGCTGTGTTCTGCTCTCAGGAACGTATATAGTATAGGCTGGATCTTCATCCACACCTATATATTCCTGAGCTTTGTCAAACAGTTCCTTAAGAGTACTTGGTTTTTTCTTCTTAATCCATCGTCCAAGCTTGGTCTTCTTGCTTATGGTTCCCTTCAAAGCCATTAAAACCAAATGAGGCTCATAGTTTCCAACCTCGGCTACAGCAGTGTTGAAGCGGGTGAGAAAAGCCCTTATGGGTTATCCTGTCCTTTGCTCAAGCTCGTTTAACTCCATGACATATCGTACTTTCATCGCTTGGAGCCTGAATTGCTCTCGAAATAGTTTGGCCAAGGTAGCAAATTCATCCATAGATCTTGGTGGTAGCTTTGTGAACCAAAGTGATGTCAACCCCTTGAGATAAGTTGGAAAGTATAAGCACTTCAACTCGTCTGTGGCACGTGCTCCGTCCATATGTTGATCATATTTGAACAAGAACACATTGGAATCACTTGTCTCGTTGTAAGCTTGAACTGTCGGAGGTTTGAATTTATTTGGATATGGAGCCATCTTAATTCTCTCCGTAAGAGGGGTTTTGGTTGGAGCGAACCCCAGTCTTTCTCATTGTCTTGCTTCTTCGGGATTTTCCCCATTATTTTGCGAACCATTTCTGATAGACGCTCCTCCTCGTTGAGCCGGTCCACGGGGCGGACGCCATCATCCTTACCGGATGTTTGCCTAAGCAAATGGTCATGGTTCGGATTCCAGGGCCCTTGGCCTCCCCCTTGGGGAGATTCCCCTTTGGTGGCACCAAGCGCTTGTTGAGAAGTTACTTTAACGGAACGGTTGCATGTTAGAGGCTTTGCTTCCTTTCGAGGATCGTTAGGATCGGCGACCTCTTGGATAGAATTTCCTTGATTTGGACTTGAAGAGGAGGAACCTACATTTTCCATGTGATCCGTTTGAGCAGACTTAGCACGAGCGGTTTCCATGACGACTTTTGCAGTAGCGGCTTGCATGGAAAAACATTGACTCAAGCTTCTTCATCATGGCATTATTTGCAATGTCCATTTGGCTTGTTAAACCTGCAACAACTTCATCTAGCTCCCTTCTCGTTATGGCGGCTCCATCCTTAGAACCTTCGCCAACTTCAAATTGGTTGGTGAGAGGGGTATTTTCGTTGTTGTTGACATTATCAGCATCTTCGACACTTTTACTAGCATTCTTCTTCGATGGTCTACCCATGATTTCAGACAAGGACTTGAATTTGACAGAAAGCTCGTCGATTGGATTAGATCGTAGCCTTGTAGGATCTATGGTAGAGATAGGTATAGATTCTCATGCAAGGCCTTGAACCTTGTGAGAGAGTGTGAGAGAATGGAAGATCGAATGCGTCCCCACGATAGGCGCCAAATGTTAATCCCAAAATTGGAATTAACACCAAAGGTACTAAAAGTATTTAACAAAGTGCTAAAAATAGGAGAAGTGGAGCCACAAAATAATAGAAATGCAAGTAAAGGACACCAAATTTTATAGTGGTTCGATCAAACTTGATCTACATCCACTTTAGAATCCATTCTCATTACTTTCACAATAGTTACAATGCATACAATCATTTCAATTACATTCATCCTTTCAACCTTTCCCATTATCCGATTAGATTTCTAAGGATTAATAGGCAAAATAGATGGCAAGCCTTTGGAGAGTGGAAATTCAATGGTAGATCTATGAGCTTTCGAAGGGTAAAGAGACTTTGATGAATTCCATGGTGGATTGAATGGATAATATTCCTTGAATGATCGTGATTGGGTGTTAGAATAGCTTGAATTCATTGAGGATGGATTTTGGCAGCCCTTCGGGGTCTAAAATTCGGTCCTCATTAAAGTGGAGCTCACCCTCTATTTATAGGTGTGAAGAATGACTGAAACATAGCCTTCAGGTTTTGGCTTAGCCTATTAGGTATTTACGAAAATGCCACTGCCAGCTGTCGCCAACTGTTGCTAGCTAATTGCCAGTTTTCTTGCATTTGACCGATCCAGAATAGTCCCGGCCGACCCAGTTATCACCCGACCGACCCATTTGACGTGAGAAGCTACTCTTTTTGACCTGGCCGACTCACCTCATCGTTGAGTAGACCGACCCAAATACTACTTCATTGCTTGCTCTTTGACTTGGCCGATCCACTGTAGAGGACCGTCCCACTGAAACCAAACCAACCCGCTGCCTGATGATTTGACCAACCCGAGTGAATGTAAACTGTACTAACCCATTTGCTTTGTACCTGACCGACCCGCCTGCTTTGTACCTTGCCGACCCACCTGCTTTGTACTTGACTGACCCATCATTTAAACTCTAATTTTTAGTGGATTAACATACATGAAACAATCAAATTAATAATTTATAAATATACATAATCAGTGTTTGGCCAAATCAACGATTGTTTTGATCTAAATTATCATTAACTTTTCGAATTGAATTATCAGGAGAATACATAAAACAAGCAACTAAGGATACTAAACACAAATTCATAACATTACATGGCTGCACTAATACAAAACAGTATAGCTACGAAGATGATACAGGTGGATACAAAGACGATACAGTTGGATATGTACAAAGAATGATACAATAATTTAATTTTGTCTTCTAATGTTTAGCCCCTGAAGTTGGTCGTTAAGTCTATTATTTCATTTCGAAAACCAACAAATCGTGTTTGCAACATTGTAAGTTGATGTTGTAATTCATTTGCGTAGTCAGTGGCTCAATTTGGAAATGAATGGTCAATCCACTGCCAAAAGGTACACCCTGTGGGATAAACACAATATCTAAAATAACGACGACCAGTGTTAACTCCAGTCAAAATAACATCTTCTACAGCGACATACCCACACTCATACATTATGATTGGTGAGTCAATTTGCTGCTCGTTTTCCACTTGGTTGTTTTGATGCCACCGACGCAAGGCAGCACGACTTTGTCGTCGATGTAGCCTTTCTTCATGTCGTTGTTGTTCTCGGTTTTGTCTTTGGAGTTCTTCTTGCTATAGTCATACTCACGCAAATCTTCGTAGTTCCTTTCTTGCATATTTATGTAGAAATCAATAGGAGTTTCTGGTGATGATGGGTTTGACGGTCCTGGATCACCCATGCCCAGGGTATCTTCATATTCATACGATGTAGGAAGAGAAATAGGCATTGTTTTACTACAAACTAAATAAACATTGTCTGAAATTAGAGAAGTCCTTTTGCTTTTAATAAGTTAATTTTTGAAGTTGTTTTAAATTAGATTTCTTTTTGCTTTTGTCCTCTAATTTTTTTCCACTTGCAATTTAATATTTAAAAATATTAATCAGTGTTAATTTATTTACCAATACGTCAATGGTTTGGCAAACAAAAAAATACAAAATTTTCACAATTTCAACACATGAAAACATATAAATGCAAAACTTCAAGTATTAAAAAACCGAAATTGTAATGACCCACCTTTTCGCTTGATCTCACCAGTAATTAAACCAACTTAAATCGTCCATAAAGACGGATGGTTATGGGTACTAACATATTGAATACAAATAACAGAACTTTTATTTCATTACAAATTTTTACAGAAATATTCAAATAAAAACCCTAAACATATAAACAATCAAATAAATAATGAGCAGAAAATCCCTATGATAAACCAAAATAAGTTAGAGATGAAATCACCTAAATAAAACCCATATGATGAAGCCTTAAATGCCTGTAATTTCCCTAAATGATTCAAATTGAAGGTGTAAAGTTTGTAAAATAGGAGCAATCAGTGGTATAGAGTTTGTAATCGGAGGTACAAAAGCAATTGGTGGTGTTTTGGAGGTGCTTGTGGAGAGATTTCATGGAGAGAGTTTGTAGTGATTTTGTCGAGAGAGAGAGTAGAGTAGAGAGGGAGAGATTTGTTTTGCGAAGTATTCCGTGAAGGGGGAAACGTCGTGCCAAAATTTCACATAAAGGAAGCATGGCTTAGTTAGAATTGTTGGATTAATCATGCATCTACGGTTGCGGCTATGTGATAATGCGGATCGATGAGTTGGATTGTATATATGTCAAGCTACGCTTTTAACTAGTGTTGCACGTCACAACACTTGAATTCCCACCGCAATAGTGCATTCACGTCTAATGCAACAACTATGGAGTATTGTTGCAGAAGATCAAAAAAAAAAGCATAGCTTATGCAACAATTTTTTACAACGCCCACAAAAAGTGTCGAATATACCCATTTATGGCGTGGTGGTGGCATAAGAGGATACTTTATAGGTACGACACAAATCAAAATCGTGGGGGCTCGATTAAGATAATATGACAAGGCACAGAAGGCAATATCCAAGTAGAAATCTACCAGTTACACGCCTGGACCAGTGGTAGCGCATAACCGCAACTACCGCCCACCTTGAAACACACTCTCGTAATCAAAGGAACCAAAATCAATAACAAAGCAATAGTGATGGTATCGAAGAAGTGCGTCCGATATGAGGCGTGACCTCACTTAATCATGGTATAGCTTTTGTTTTAGTCATATTATTTATGACCCGAAGGTCAAGGCTATCCATCATCGATTTCTTACTCCATTCCAGTAGCGTTCACAAAACCAACCTACTTTATTTTGGATTCTCCACCATGTGCACAGTTGTTAAACTGGTTCCCGGTATAGCAGAGAGTATGACAATATCCGGCCCTGATCTCCTTAATAATCAAATGCTTATTTCACATCGTGGTCATTTATATTCAAAAATCATAAATCATTATAATAACAAGCATTGGTATTCAAATAATTACGTTCAAATGTTTCAAAATCATAAGTCATATTTTAAAATATCACAAATTAACCAACAACGATATTGATTTATATTCAAATCGTTAAGTTCAAATATTTCAATGTCATCAATCGTATTTCAAATAAAAAAATTATTTGATTAATTTCATAAATCAATTTATTTTTGGATTAAGTTGAAGATATGCGTTTGTATTTACAAAAAAATTCATTTACTAAATTACATTTGGTTTCATATTTCTACATCTGAGATGTCATTGCTTCAAAAATCTTTATTTAAACAATTTCGGATTCAATTATTTTATTTTAAATCAATTTGAACTTTAACCGATAAATTCTTAAGTTTAATCCATTACAAAATGGTACTCAAGTTGCGTTATCCAAATTTATTCTTAAGGTTCACTTTTCCTTTGAATCGCATCTTAATAAAGTTCATATCAATTAAATCTAAGTTTCAATTTAACTGATCATACATATTTAACTTCGATTTTTTTAGATTTAAAATAGCAACTTAATAAATCATAATTTAATTAATTTATTAAGTTTTATAATCATAACAAATTCATATAACCTATTTCATTTTTTCCAAATCATATTTAAAGATCAATTTAAGTTAACTTGGTAATTTCATTTTAATTAAGTCATTTAAAAATATCAAGTTATCATTAAATTTCTAACTTCTCTTTAAACTTTTATACATTTATACTTTATATAAATCAATATATATATATATAGTTCTAAAATTTTACTATATTAAAAGATTTATTAATTTACTTGTAACGCCTCACCTCTATACGCGCTTTAGCCAAGGCCATTGCAAACAATGGTGTCAACTGACCCGAAGAATAAGGCTGCTGAGGAGCGACCATTTGTATATTATCTTTAGACGAGTGTTAAATATGTCAGATAATTTGGTTTTTAAATCTCATGAGGAAATTCGATACATCTAAATCAAGTTCAAATCTACTACACAGCAGCTATATATAATTAAGAATCAATATAAAATACATAATGATAAAATCAGAGTCAGACACAGATATTCACATCAATAAGGAGGAAATATATATGAGTAAAAATGCAGAAGTGGTGGACATAATATAAGTGGTCGTGCAACATCCACTATATCCTAAAATAATATATACATGTACTACAAAAAAGAATATGTACAAATGTGAGTCACAATCTCAAATATACGAAAATAAAACTACTAAAACAAGTGTGGTTAGCCAAAAGGAAGAACTAGTCCATGCTACAGTCAAGGAGAAGCACCTGTAATACTATGTCTGACCCAAGTATTATTTATAAGAAAATAAAAAATAAATGGATTAGTCTAACTGAACTCATCATAATAAACTGAAATGGAATACGAGATAAAATCAGAAAATGACATATAAGAAATAACAACAATGTTCACATTGTAAAATGTGAAGGCTCGATATGTCTAGAAAATATGCCAAAAAAATCTTGGCTGTGACGATCTCAAAACCCCGTATCACGGAATTAAGGATAATCATTGGAATATAACACATTAATCATCATTAGCAGAGAACAGATAATAGCATAAACAGAAAATAGAATAATTTACATCAGTCTGACAGCGGAAATTATAACATGTAATAACATCAGAGTAGCACAGTGTAGGATACAACTTATTGCATAAAAGGAAATGATCGGTCTACATCAAGATCACTGGGACATATACATCATAGATACATAATAGAAGTAAGTCTGTCTACATCGCGATAAGCGGAATCATATACATAAGATACTAATGGCGGAATATCAAATAGCCAAAATACTGAGAAGTCAAGTCCTCGCTATACAAGCCAAAAGGTGCACTCCATGCTGCAGTGCGAAAGCCAAAATATAACCTGTCACTAGACTGCCCGTGTGAAATTAAGGGCACCCGAGTTTGCAAAGTGAAACAAACTACGAGTCAGTCATGGGACTGGTATGAGAAATCTACTTAACTGGTTAAACAACAATAATAAAGCAAATCATAGGACCACGCCACTTTCATGGAACGGGTTTACTCCAATGATTGCCAGTGCATGAAATAAAGTAAATCTTTTGAACATCGCAATGCTTTTTATAAAAATGAAGCCGTTATAAGACTCAAGTCCCATCACACAATGTATCGCAAGCCGGGGGATAGAGTTTTACCTTATAATGGCCAAAATATGCTTCATATGTATAAAGCAAAATCATTTGATATTATTACTAGTGCATATATGTTTCAAAAGCAAATTCAACCATAAATATCAATCCTAGATGGCATGGGTACCATATATCATGTCGTCATATATAAGTTACAATCAAATCCATAATTTCGTATTGGAAATTTGGATTCCATTATGAGTTGAGGCAAGGGATATACTCCTCACCGCTTCGAGACACTCTAGCAAATGCCTCGGGATTACACACTCTGGGTAACCCTGGATCGGTTGGGCCAGTCCACACTTATGTTAGTGGATTGGAAATTCCTGAACACACATTTCCCGGTCCTATCGGACCTAACCATCAGCTCCGCAGAGACCGATATAATCGAGGCGCCTCGCATTCCAACATCCACAAAGGTATAATAATCAACAATGTCAGGGCTAGTAAAACGCTGACACCACCCATAGCTAGAAAGAAACGACGTGTTCTCCCAACGTTCCTTATCCCGTTTTTAACTCATACCGGGGTGTGAGGCTCGCGAATCAACGCCATACACAAAGCTAAGCTATATTAAAGTCGTGCTTTGATCATCAACCACAAGACTCTGCTTTTCAACAAAAGCCTTGATCACAGCATCTCCGCATGCCACACAAGCAATTCACTCCATGCGACTGATTTCTATCGATATATAACCTCTAAGCTCGTACATCTCAGAGAAGGGCGTTAAGCAAGAGAATAAATTCTCCGCCGCCAAACAGATATATATATTTAATAGAGATCAATCAACATTGAACATGAAACGACCCAAACTTCCCTGGTAAAGAAAGTCTAGATTGCTTTGAGAACAATACACATCGGAACACAAACTGAAGAACATTTTATTGCTGATAACAACAATAACATCAGAGTACAAGAAAATCACAGAGTATGCATACTTATTACAAAATAGAAATACAATAATATCAGAGATTGAGATTACATTTAAATAGCAGCGGAAAAATATTACAAATATACAACTGAAAGGAATACACGGATACAGAGCTTTCCGAATACCGCTTCAGCTGTAAGCCAGGATCCTGTAAATATATCTGCAAAAGCTACTCAACTGCCCGTGTGGAAAATATGGGCACCCTAGTTTGCCAGTGAAACAAACTACATGTCAGTCATGGGACTGGTATGAGAAATCTTAACTTAACTATCTAATAATAAGGCTAATCACAGGACCACGCGGCTAACGGGGAACGGGTTTACTCCATTGGATTGCCAGTGCATAAAATAAAGTAAGACGTTAAACAACGCAATGCTTTTTAGAAAAATGAAACAATTATAAGACCCAAGTCCCATCACACAATGCAATGCAAACCGGAGGATAGGGTTTTGTCTTATAATGATCAAAAAATGCTTGATACGATAAAACAGATTTAGTATTAGTGTGTATATCTATGGGTATATATATTTCAAAAACAATTTCAATCATAATGTATTAATCATAGACGGCATAGTACCCCATCCTAATATGTCGCCACGTAGAACAGGTTTACTCCATTGGATTTCCAGTGCATAAAATAAAGTAAGACGTTAAACAACGCAATGCTTTTTAGAAAAATGAAACCGTTATAAGACCCAAGTCCCATCGCACAATGCAACGCAAACCGGAGGATAGGGTTTTACCTTATAATGATCAAAAGATGCTTGATATGATAAAACGGGTTTAGTATTAGTGTGTATATCTATGGGTATATATATTTCAAAAACAATTTCAATCATAATGTATTAATCATAGGCGGCATAGTAACCCATCCTACTATGTCGCCACATGGAACAGGTTTACTCCATTGGATTGCCAGTGCATAAAATAAAATAAGACGTTAAACAACGCAATGCTTTTTAGAAAAATGAAACCATTATAAGACCCAAGTCCCATCACACAATGCGCAAACCGGAGGATAGGGTTTTACCTTATAATGATCAAATGATGCTTGATACGATAAAACGGATTTAGTATTAGTGTGTATATCTATGGGTATATATATTTCAAAAACAATTTCAATCATAATGTATTAATTATAGACGGCATAGTACCTCATCCTACTATGGCGCCATACTAGTTCTACAATCAAAACCGCAAGGTCATATTGGAAATTGGATTTCCATCATGAGTCGAGGCTAGGGGCAAGCTCCTCACCGATTCGAGACACTCTAGCAAATGCCTCAGGATCCCCCCGCAGTGAACCCTTGGATCTTCAGGGTCGGTCCCTACCTAAGGATAGTGGATTAATTATGCCTAAACACACGCTTCCCGGTCCTTTTGGACCTATAGTATGACCACTAACGGCCTATAAAAATCCGAGGCGCCTCAAAATCCATCATCCACATAAGTAAAATGTCAGCCAGTTTAAGCACTGACACCACTCCTAGCTAGAAAGAAACGTATGCTCTCCCTGCAGTCCTAATCCCGTTTTTGACTCATACCGGGGTGTGAGGCTCGTGAAGTCATGCTATACACAAAGTTATGCCATAATAGGCTATACTTTGATCATCCCACAAGGCCCTGCTTTTCAACAAAAGCCTTGATCAATTGCATCTTGGCGTGCCACATTGACAATCCATGCCATGCGATCGATCACTATTAATATACACCAGGGTGTTAAGTAGAGGATAAATCCTCCACCACCAAACAGACATACATTAACAGAAATCGATTTAATTCACATGGAACGAAATCCAATATCATACACACATCCATTTACTAGCTTATGCTCTGGGTCTGAGCGAAAACCAAGTCCGAACAATCAACAATAGTCCGGACGGCCACCACCGAAGCCCCTTCAAGGTAGCTACTCCCATCATGGGTCTCAGTAGTAACACATCTATTCGATGTGAAGATTGTCGGTCTTTAACCACCGTCTTCATCTTTGACTCTTCACCGTCGTAGTAATTATTCGGAATGGGTTAAACCCGGTCTTTCCGAATAATTCACGTAATTTTATAATTAAAAATCAAGTACTATAAAAGCACATCCAACGTCTCATTCCAATTCAGAATATTCTTCTAATAAAATATTCGTATTATTCTATCAAAGATAAACTCCTCAAATTTATTCATAAATCTTTCTTTTAAAGATTTATTAAGAACCCAATTTGGTTTTAAATATCACAAATCATTATTCAATGATTAATTAAATTTAAGAAATTAATCTTATCTTTAACTGGGTTAAAGAACTAATGTCATTTTAAAACACCGTTCATGATAAACCCAAAATCGACTTCCGTTGAATATGGAATCTTCACAGAAATCAAATAAATATATAATCGTTATAAATTTCTGTATTCGACCAATAATATAAATGGAATAACGGCAAAACCTTTTAAATTCCATATGTAGTATCGGTTTTCTTTTACAGAAGCTTATCTCGGTTATAATTAATTCGAATTCTATTCAACTCCAATCTAATATATTAAATTGGAAACCATTACCTTTGGAAAATTCCCATTTAAATCTTGATACAAGATTTATAAATTCCAAATCATATTCTTACTATTAATTGAGTTCAAGAACAGATGTTGTTCAAAAACATTGTTCACGATAAACTCAATTCACCAATCATTTATATTCCAATTACAAAATACAGTTTGAAACTCTAGTAATCTTAATTAAAAGATTTATTCTTTTCAACTGGGTTTAAGAAAGGTGTTATTGAAGACACCATTCACGACAAACCCAAAATCCAATTTATTTAATTTAATTTCAATTAAATATTCACTAATTGAAAAACTTCATTAAATCTTAATTTAATGATTTATTCTAGTTAATAACTAGTTCATTCAATAAAAATATATTTTTCTAAAATATATTCTTTTCTAAGATGTTTCTTTTTCTAAGATATTTTCTAAAATATTATTTTTCTAGAATATTCTTTATTGGGATGTGACTCAATCAACAACCATATATTGCATGAAATCAACAATTATGATAAATAATTATCAAACATCCAATAAATCAACCAGAGTGGATTCTACACTAAATATTGGGACTAGTGTAGATCAAATATCATCCCAACGCCCGTGTGGGGTTTCATCCAACAATCAAATAATAAATCATTTGTGCACTTGGGCGATGTGTAAAAATTATCGTCCCAATCACATAAACAAGTCGGATGACTTGTAAATGGAAGTGTTATATTCAGTTTTGAATACACTAACATTATATTAAATACATCAAACACTTCATCAACACACACATATATTCTAAGCCATCATTAGCATCATATTTTTAACATATGGTCTTTTTATTGTGACCAATTGACATATAAAAATAATAACCTCCCTATCTTTTGTGTAATCCTTTATTCTAATTACATTTTCTAACTAAAATGTATACATTATTCTAATTACATTTTCTAACAAACATGTATTCTTTGTTCAATTTAAAATGACAAAACTTATAATTTTGTCTAATTCCTTTTTATGTACAAAATATGGTACTTTTGTCTAATCTTTTCATTAATGTACAAAATATGATTATTTTGTTTAACTCTTTTAATGCTCATTTCTAACTCGTTCTCTTTTTAATGTATAAAAATATATGTTTTCAATTCATAACTTTTTAATGTATAACAATATACATTTCTAATTTAACACAAAAGTAACAAATTTTAATCCAATAAACATTTTAAAATAAAAATGTTATTTTATGTCTAGTGTAACATTTCATAACAAAAATGTTCATTTTGTCCTTTATAATCTAACTAACATTTTTGTTAATTCTGTCCTTTAAAATCTAATTAACATTTTTGTTAATTTTGTCCATAAACTTTTAATGCAAACAAAAATGTGAATTTTGTTTATAAATTTTTAATGCAAACAAAAATGTCAATTTTGTTTATAAACCTTTTATGCAAACAAACATGTGAACTTTTGTTTACAAACCATATTTCAAATAAAAAGGTTGTTTTTATTTGCATAACAAATTCCTATTTAAAAATGTTATTCTTCACTAATCAAATTCTTTTAATGTAAACAAATTCACATAAAAAATATATTCTTTTATTTGAAATAAAACGACGCTACGAATTTACTCTTTCTATTTTGAAGCAAGATGACACTAAAAAGGTGATCCTTTAAATATGAACTAAACGATATTAAAAAGGTGATCTTTTAAATATGAACTAAACGATATCAAAATTTTCCCAACAAATTCAATAACCAAATATGAAAATAAAAATATGATTTTTAATTCTGCCTTTTTATTTGCATATAAAATGACGATACAATAAGTTTTCTAATTCTGACTTTTTAATTTGCAAATACAATGCAAAATAAAATATGATTTTTAACTTGTCCTTTTTATTAACAAATATAATATTGATAAAAGTGTATTTTAAATCTTATCCTTTTTATTAACAAATAAAATGTTAATAAAAGTGTATTTTTAATTTTGACCATTTTATTTGCAAACAAGATGTCAATAAAAATGTGTTTGTATTCTTGACCTTTTTATTAACAAATAAAATGTTAATGAAAATGTGTTTCCAAACTTGTTTCTTTTATTTATATATGGAGTGTAAATCAGAGTACCTAAAAACAATTTTGCCTTTTTATCTACACATGGAAATGTAAATAAAGATATAATAAACAATTTTAATATCCCTAAATAAACACAGTCCATATAATATTTTAATCTAACCTAATTTACAGAACACGATGATTTTTATCGGATTCATATAGATCTAGATCGTATGATAACAGGTCTAAACATTTCAATGCAGTACAATTCAGCAGAACACAAGCGAAATTCATCACAGCACAGTCTGAATAAACATCATACATATAATTATTTAACAACGACAGAACAATTAATTAAATTAATTAGATTTTAAAAATCAGAGATTCTCACCTTGGTTTCTGTTTGAATTTCTATACGCTTTCAAATTTGGCTGAATTTCCAAAGTGCTCCTTTTCAGCTCTAGTCGGTTCCATGAGGTAGATCTCATTTTTCTGATTCCAACGCTTTTCGTTTCGCTGAATTTCATTAAGATTTGAATGAGATACACGTGTTTTAACATTGGAAAATTTTAAATAAATAAATCATTATGGTTAATTAATTTAATCCTCCCTTTTCCACGTCACCCTCCTTTCTTCCCCAATCATGTACTCCAGGTAAAAACCCGTTCTCGTTGCTTTCTAGGGTTCGAAATACCCTCCACCATGCTGCGTCGGAACGGAATCGAGCACCACCACCTTCACCGCCTTCGAGGTACCTCCACACCCAATCTTGGCCAACTCGGTGGCCCCCACTGCCCTGGGGATGCGTGCGAACGACAGGCCTTTGAGCCTCAGCTACTCGAAATCCATGCAACAGAAACCCATCATCACTGTACGAAATTAAAGAGGTCGAAAATCTCTTCTATATTCGCCTTACAATCTCCTCGAATTACTGATTGGATTGAGAAGTTTTGAGGATTTAAAATCGAACAAGAATAGCCATTGAGAAGCATAGAACGGCGGCTTGGTTTCTGAAATTAGGGTTTCGTATAGGTAGCGTATTTATATGCGTATTTTCTTATTTATTTAATTCATTAGTTCAAGAATTATTTATTCGACGATACTAACTCCGAACCGAACCCAAAGAATGACGCCCCTAGCTAAATACCCCCATCCCGGACACATTGGAATATGTTTCGTAACCCAACTCAGCTGTTACGATATGTTTTTCTTTAAATTTAATTATAAATCATTTAATTATTAAATTCAAACGTATGTTTTAAATTACCGGGGCCACATACGGACTCTACAAATTACAGAAAAAGTATTTCTAGCTATGTTTTGACGATACTGTTCTAACAAGACTAATTTCATCGAATTTTGAAACCGTTTGAAAAATGGCCATTTTCAAGTCGATTAAATTTTATCGAAACAGACAAAACACATTTTCCTCTGCCACGCTCACATATTGATTCGAAAAATTATGGAAAATTAAACTTAGCAATAACTTGACATTCCGATTCCAACAAAAGCGGTTTCGTCGAAAACCGAGGTCGTTTTCAAAATGGCTATTTCTAAGGCCAATATATTATATTAAAAAATATATAAATTCTACAGCTACTTTTCTAAATTTTAAACTGGACATAACTTTTTATTTCTGCGATGAAATTTCAGCTTTTCAGATTCGTTAGAAAGATATGATTAAACAGATTTAAATATTTCTAGTTTCGCTCAATTCTGATTTAAAATGAATCATGTACATTCAGTTAAAGTTCAAATTCAAAATTTCAAACTGCAGCGCTGTTTCTAACTCCTTTTATAATTAAATTAAATTCGTTTTAACTTCGATTAAAATAGATTTTTAGTCATTATTATTTAAAGTAAATCATTTTAATATTCAAAATTCATTAAAATTTCTGAAAATAAAAATTTTAAATTGGCCCCAAAATTCCGGGTTGTTACAGAACAAATCCAATGTCAGACACACATCCATTTACAAGTCCGTTCTGGGTCTGAACGAAACCGGAGGCATCTTATTCCTCATCCCGTATGTCCAATACAGGAGAGAGGCCCTCACACATCCGAACAATCAACAAGAACGTCCAGACTACCACCACTGTAACCTTGTCAAGGGAGCTACCCATCTCAAAGGCATCAGTAGTAATCCACACGATGTAAAGATCACTGGTCTTGCACCGTCTTCATATCTTCGACATTTATTCATCGATCAATTATTTGAAATGATAATTACTCAGCCTTTTCAAATAATTCATGTATATTAGAATTCAAATCAATTATGTCCATGGTTAAATTATTCGACATCCACATTTCAGTTCTTTATATAGTTTTAATGTCAAACACATTCAACCATCAAATATCAAGCAAATCAAGTAGAATCGGTTTATTTCCATTCCATATCGCCTATAATATTTTATAACGATATATCGCTATTTTCATTTATTTAAAAATAGCACCATTTAATTAAACGACGTTCCAGGCCATAACGTGGCCCTAGCGCTGTTTTTCTCTAATTTTGATTTACACGTTTCTCAAAATCTAACCATCGGATCTTAACGAAGTTAAGTCCGTTGGAAAGATCTCTCCAAAGGGAACCCAACGGTTCCGGTTTCGGGAAAATCCGATGGTCGGATCTCTCAATATAATCGTTTAAAGTTATTATTTCAAAATACGAAGTACAGCGTCGTTATTCGTTTTATTTAATTTATATATATATATAATTCATTCTGGCACTGCTTTTATTCAGATTTGAATTAAACATTTCACATAATCCAACCATTGGATTTTAACAAATTTTATATCATTGGAAAGATTTTTCCAAAGCGAACCCAACGGTTTTGGTTTCGGGGAAATCTAATGGTCGGATTTCTCAATATAATCGTTTAAAATTACGATTCCAAAACACGAACTGCAGTTGCGCGATTCGTTTATTTAATTTATATTTTTATATATATATATAAATATAATTCATTCGATGATTTCCATATCGTTTTTCACTTCAAATATTTCACTAACACCTTTAAATTTCAGAAAATTTCGCCATAACCTCCTTTGTACGGGGAAGGGTTCTGAAATTTATTGGGTCGTATTAGGCACCCAATAAATCCTAAAAGCATACACATATTTATAGTTATACATTCCGGTGTCCACAGGGGATTGTGTATAGATCATAACTCCAGAGAATAAATTCCCGTCACCCTATAAATGGTTTTTGTGCCTTAATGACTAGAGAGACGTGTTTATTGTCATCTCCAGACCCGTGTGGGGTTTTTATTTATCTGGAAATTTACCGTTATATTTTATATAGTCCATATCAGTCTTCAGTTTAACCTGAAATATAGTCATCGCCATACAAGCTTCTCGCTTGTATGGTATATCTTCAACCTCGTCACATAAGCTCCAAATGCTTACGTGGTAAATGAAAGGGTATGTTATCTTCAAGAAGTATGCCATGTAGTGTAGTTCCAAATTAAATATTACTATCCTATGGCGACGTTTATTATTTCACACAGAACAACCAGCACTCCGCATCCAATGGCATTCACAGGAGTTTATATAATAATAAGATCGTGCAACCAACTCATTAAGGCTTACCTATTTGTCGGGCACGCAAATATATTCTTTACTCAATAGCTAATCCATATTCCTGTTCAACATATGTATATATATGCAGAACCAATGCTAAAAATAACATTTCAAGCGAACAAATGTCTATTTCAACACATGGTTATTTTTAACACTTCATATATAGGATAAAAATAATATTTTTGGCGAACAAAAATATGTTTCAACACATGTGTATTTTTAGCGAGTCGTATACGTGACAAAAATGATATTTTTATTGTTCAAAATATTTATTCCACACATGAATGTTTTTAGCACTTCATATTCACAATAAAAATGTTAATTTTATTGTTCAATCCTTTTATTCAACACATGAATCCTTTTCAACACATGAATATTTTAAATAGTTCACACATATAATAAAAATGATATTTTTATCGTCAAAAAAATTTATTTGAAACACTAGTATTTTATATACTTCATACATATAATAAAAATGATATTTTTGTTGTTAAAATAATTTATTTGAAACACTAGTATTTTATATACTTCATACATATAATAAAAATGATATTTTTATCGTTAAAACAATTTATTTAAAACACTATTATTTTATATACTCCATATATATGATAAAAATGTGATTGTTATCTTTCAAAGAATTTATTCAACACATGAATGTTATTCAACACACGAATATTTTAAATAGTTCATACATATAATAAAAATGATATTTTTATTATCTAAACAATTTATTCGACACATGAATATAATTCAACACATGAAAATAATTCAAACACATAGATATTATTGAAAATTTCGGCAGCATAGCGGTAGGGGGTTTAAAACCGACACCGTCCTGAGTACGGCTCCTCGCACTACCTTAGAACTCGCGGCGTTCCATAAGGGGCTTATCTAAATGATCTAAGATCAATTTCATATCATATGAATTTTCCACCACAATTCCCATTGTTTCAACCACAAACAATTTCTTTCAACCGCAAACAATTATTTCCAACCATTCGCATTTCAACTAATTTTCAACCATTCATATTATCAACTAATTTTCACGCCATCACAATCAATTCATATCGTCCATGGTCTGTGGACGAGGGGAGTGTATATATATACGTATATAAATATATTTCATTTCCATTTCCATTTCAACACATATATGATTTTTACAACGCATGTATAATTTATACATCGCTCATATAACTTATACAACGCTCATACATGAGGTGTACAACGCATATATAATTTATACTTCGCTCATATAATTTAAACAACGCATTTCCATTCCATATTTGAATTTAGATGTCTCACATTGATTTTAATGCTTCTGAAATTTGTAGCGAGCTCGGAACACGTTCTAGCTTCTTCTAGAATGTAGATGATGTCGCTACGAGTTCGATGTTTCCTGTTTCATAGAATTTCGTCAACATAGCAAAAAGATATGATTTTTATTTGAAAATCATGATTTGCAACACTTAGAAGTGTTATAATCAGTTTTTTAAAAAAAAAGGTCGTAAACCTCACCTAAAGCTTCAAAACTAGGTTATCGATTTTCGCCCCAACCGTTGTACGATACCAAGATCAGATGGCACTATGTGGAGGGGACTGTAATGGCGCGCAGATCGAGGTAGGGGGTGCAGTTCGACGGCGTCAGGGCTAGGCGGCGGCGCTTCGGAGTCCAGAACTTCCCGGACGTGATTCTCAAGGTATGGTGAACGATAGGGGGATCTCCTTATATAGATTTGAAGAGGAGGAGATGATCTTCAAAAAGTTCCAAAGGGGCGGGATCTAATACGAAGTGGATTTGCCGGAATATGGTCGGGAAGGGAGGAGCACGGCTTCGCCGTCGATCGAGAGAGATAGCGGGGTTTTTTTTATATAAAATTAAATAATAAAAGAAAAAAATCCTATTCGCCGATATTTATATTAATTCAAAAATTAGGGGTTTTTCCATAAGAATTCCAATTCAAACCCAACGACTATCGCCCCTAGCTAAAAACCCCCATTCCAGACACAATGGAATATGTTTCGTAGGCCTATTCAACTGTTTCATCCAGTTATTCTTCAAATTAAAATATAAAACATTCAAATATGGATTTGAACGTACATTTCAATTTGTCGGGGCCACATACTGATCCCAAAAGTTCCAGAAAAATAAATCTAGCTATGTTTGGACGATATGGTCCCAACAAAACTAGTTTCGTCAAATTTGGAAACCATTTGAAAAATGGCCATTTTCTGGTTGATCCAAATTGATTGAAATTAACCAAACGCGTTTTCCTTTGCCACGCTCACATATTAACCCCAAAAATTATGGAATTTAAAAACTAGCAACTATTTGACATTCCGGATCCAACAAAAGTGGTTTCGTCGAAAATGGAGGTCATTTGCAAAATGTCTATTTTCAAGGGCTATATTTATTCCATAGTGACCATTCTGAATATTCTTTTTTTTTTAACAAAAATGTGTGACTTCTGAAGAGAAGAGAGCACACATATGTATATATAATAAAATCAAAGATACAGAGTCCGACTATAGTACATAAGAATACAAGATAAAACCTAACACGGCTCTAGGGATGTAAGGATCGTAGATAGATGAGCTCCGGATAAACCACCGCCCATCTGCTGCGACCATTTTGAATATTCAACTGGCCATAACTCTCGATTTCCTCTATGAAATTTCGATTTTTCAGATTCATTAGAAAGATATTCTTAAATAGATTTAAATATTTTTGGTTTCACCAAAATCTGTTTTATTTTGCATCTTGTACAGTCAGTCAAAGTTTGAATTCAAATTTTTAAACTGCCGCGCTATTTCTAACTCGTGTTTTAATTAAAATAAATTATTTCAATTACTCCAAATTCATTAAAACGGCCAAAAAAAAATTGGCTCGGATTTTCCAGGTTGTTACATTGGCGCTATATTAGGATATCTCAATATCAATGAAACTCAGGTTGATAGCATAGTACCAGCGAAGACTCAGATTCTAGAAATCGACAATTTAAAGAACTAGAAGATCACCAAAAAATGGGAAAACCAAACTCAAGACGGGAATTCGAAGGCTCGTTAACTCAATATGTGAGTCCGGAGAATCAACCAACTCAATATGGAAGGCGAGACGCGAACTCAAGGCAGCTAGCCATAGTGTTGAGCTAAAGCTCCGACGATGGTCCGAAACCGTGGGTCGTGACCCCGCAAAAATGATCCGAAGATCATCGATATAAAGGAATGAACCGAAGTTCCTTAAGATGATCCGAAGGTCATTGATATAATCAAATGAACTGAAGTTCCTCAAGATGACCCGAAGATAATCGATATAATCAAATGAACCGAAGTTCCTCAAGATGACCCGAAGATCATCAAAGTGACCTGAAGGTTGGAATGATCCGAAGATCCTCAGGATGATCCAAAAATCATCGATATGATCAAAACTGATCAAGTATAGTGTAAACTACGCCAAACTAGTAAATATAAGAGTCAATCTACATGTCCCATAACCACTTGCTATAATCGAATATTTACAAACAAGTTGTATATTCCACTAGAAATACGAATCGATCATTGCCACGGTGTTCAGTTGAACGAGTCCAAGAATTAACCGTCAAAGCAAACACAAGGGGTTATAATCCTTGTTTTCTACTAAGGCGTTTAATTAGATTTCTCATGCGAACGAGAAAAAGGTTTATGAAATCATATACTAGTAGATAGGAAAACAATTTGGAAAATAACTTCGTATGATGAAGTAGAATTAGAAACCGTTTATTAAAAATTTTGGTATCTACTAATAATTTAGAAATCCTTTTATATAGTTTTGAGGTAGAAAATCTCATGAAATAGCGATTGAAATGATGCTCGAACTAAGAATTCACGTTTTAATAACATAAATTAAATGTCATTAGTTTCGATTATAAATTCATTTATCACAAACGAATCGAAAGTTCATGGAACCGAAATGCAGAAATCTGTAAACCAGAGAAACTGAAAAGTCACAGAAAAAGGTCAAACTGACCAAAACTCGAACGGGAAAGAGCCTAAAACAACCTAAATTGTTGACTGTGATCTCCACTGATCAATGGCAGAAAAACAGACATCAGATGTCTGACTTGACAGACGACAGTTTTTTTATTTTTCCAGAGAGCTTGGGCAAACAGACATCTGACCTATTTAGTCAGACGTCTGAGCTGAAGCAATTAAATATTTTACTGAGGTAATGATTTTCAATCAGTCTCGGACAAGCCCGGATCAATGATGATGGCTTATAACATTTTCTAAGCGAAAATAAAGCCTCTTTAGCTTGCCGAAACCACTCAAGAACACAAACGAACATGCACAAACATACATACATACTTGAGATTGCAATGATTTTGATTATAAACTCCAAATCAAATAAATTCTCCAACTGAAGCAATCAAATGCAATTCAAGCTAGAACACGATGGTTTGGCAAAGTTAAAGAGAAATTGTAAGGACTTATGTGCACACAAGAACTTCACTGATAGCATAAACAATCCAAACATAGAATATCATAAGATTTCCAGTACTAGAAAAGCAAGGAAATCGACAACGCAAGCAATTAACTCAATGCGTACGCAATTCATTGATAACATATTCATGCCATAGGCACACTATACAAGCATATAGCTTGAGGCATAGAAGTAAATTTTAAAAGAACTCACCTTTGCTTGCTAGAAGTAAGGAATTGATCCAATAGCAAGCTAGAGCAACCTCTCTTCCAATATAATTTGCTAATCTTCAATCTAAGCATGAATGCACAAATTTCCTAGAAGTTAGATCATAGGAAATACCACAAATTGAAGAGGAAAGAAGATGGAGAGGAGCTTGCCAAAGCTTTTCCTTTGATTTGCATACGATTTGGACTTGAAATGGGTTCCTACGATCAAGCTAGGGCTTAAGGAATTTAAATTTCCCTTTCCCTCCCCCATTTTTTATTTCTTTGTTGAAGTGTTTGAGGAATGAGTAGGAGAGGGGTGATGGAGATTATAAGGTGGGCTAGGTTAGCTAATCCAAGACCATACCAAGGTGCCAAATTTCCGAATCTCGGAATACATCGATGCTTATAGTTTTTCTTGTCGTAAAAGCATTTTGAACTCAATGGAAGTGGTTTTGAGTCCAAATTCGTTCATATGCGGAAAGTGATATTTTGGTCATACATCCAATGTTAAAGGCCAAATTTCACCAACTCTGAAGGTATCGATGTTTATAGTTTTAAAAGTCACAAACGACATTTTGAACTCAATGAAGTGGTTTCAAGTCCAAATTCATCTGTACGCAAAATGTGAATTTTTTGGACCTATACTCGATTAACGATGTTATATTTAAATATATTATCATCAAATATGCGGGTTATTACAGGCTTCCCCCCTTAAAGAAATTGCGTCCTCGTAATTACTTAAGGAAAATATAATATAAATAACAACCACGCACCAACCAGATCTATTTAAAGATAGATTAACTAAAAGTTTCACTTTCGAACAAAATTTTAACTTTGAGTTATAAATCACTATATAACTTAAGTTTATACACGTATAATGTTCAAGTTAAAGTCACGAACATATACGAGCAACTAACTTATTTTTCCCATAAGTGTTTTCAAGAAATTAGAAATTTCTTACTCAAATTCTATATAATTTAAACCCTCAATTTCAATAATTATTTAAATTTTAATCGCGAACTACCTTACCCGATTTTTCTGAAAATTTGATTTAGGCATATCTCAAATTTTAGAATATGAAATTAATCTTTTTCTTCCATTAGAAAATTATAATCCAATAGATCTGGATAATTCTCGTTTCAAAGAATTCTGACTTATATTGGATCCTATATAATTATTTGAAGTTCAAATCTCAAAATCACGAACAACCGCTACGTGATAAGCTCGTTTAGTTAATTTTAATTAGTTCATTTAACGTTCAATAAGTTCGTAGATTATAAACCTAATTTCTTACGTTTTCAATGCAAATTTATTAAACATTCAAATTCAACTTGGAAATATCGACTATCCAAAATTGTCGAACATTTCCTATCAAGATTTTGCTAGAAAGTTTTATCACTTATAATTTCCTTAAATGTATTCTAGCTTACAAGAATTTCCTTAAATTGAAAAGGATAAACGATCTCGTTGGGGAAACAAGGTTATGAAATAAGAATTTGGGTTATACGCCTTAAATAGGAAATATTAACGTGTTCTCTAACATTTCGAAAACAAATAAATTGGAACTTTTAAGTTTCCAATAAACCCTAAAAATTTCAAATTTTGAAATATTAGCATGTCCTCTAATACTTCACGAACAACTTCTAAATCCTGTATACATGATAAAATGGTATAAGTTGAAAGAATTTCATAAAAGTGGAAAACTTTTGGTTCTCAAATTCACAAGGACGTTACCAAGAAGAATGAGTTCAAACCATTCGGGTTATGATATCGAAAACTTGGTTCAATAAGGTTAACAAAATAAACTGGAATAATCATTAACGCATATTTACGAGAGCCCAAAGATCACAAATCTGAAATCTGTAAACAAGAGAATAAAATAGATAAGCAAAATATAGCTTACCATTTTTGAAAGAAGATTCAAGGTAAAATTTCAAATGAAAACTCGAATCACTCAAATTCTAGAAATTTGTGACGGCCCGCCCCGCACCAGCCGACATTTCCCTGAAATGCGCTGTACCAATGCCCAACCAGCACGGGACGGTCTCCAAAGGAAAAGGAAAGGAAAGGGGTTTGAACTAACAAGGAACCTGTAGTGTATCTCAAAGCACATGGAATAAAATATAATAATAAAATAACTTTGACATAAAACAGGTGAGACAATGCATAAGCTGAAACTAAACCATCATCATCATAGCAGCATAAATCCAAAATACAGCTTATGATCCATAACCATTATTACAACTTCAAAAGACTATCTCTAAAGCAAAAGAAAGGAAAGGTACACTACTAATGCCTAAAGCAATGACAATCAACAACACAGGGAGAATATATGTAGATAATACGTATGAGGCTCCTGCTCGTCTCCGGATCAGCTACTCATGTATAACCAGCTAACCTGTCTCTAGTCTGCCCGTTTAAGAGCACCCAGAGTAATAATAAGAGACATAAAACTTTGGGTCATACAAAAGTCTGGTATGAGCGATAAGCAGCAAAAACAAAACAATAACAGGTATACTAAACCATACCTGAACCTGGACATGTAACCAAAGAGTCAGCATAACAAGATGTACAATACTCTAAGGTAACACTAACATAAGGTGTCAAGATACGGGGGAGGGGTGTGCATGTCATATTGATGTCAAGCAATCAATCATAGCAACCATCCTTACATCTCTCACTCAGTGCGTAAAGCATACGATGTCCACCACTTTGATCACCCAATTCTTTGTTACGATCACTCTGCCCCATGGAGTTATGACGGCTCCACTGCATTGATCCGTAACCACTAATACTTTGCTATGTTCGCTTTACCCCCATGGAGTCATGACAATTCCACTGCACTGGCTCATAGCCTTGCTACGATCACTCTGCCCCATGAAGTCATGACAACTTCACTGCACTGATCCATAACCAATATCTGTCTCTCGGTAGTGAGTCAAAGCTATAGGCGTCGATAACCCCTTTGCACATGTCCCGCAGCAAAGCCCAACTCATGAAGTAATCTCGTTGATCCTTGTTTGGATCTTGAGTAATAACCTCCCATTTGGACTTCCTTTGAATCTCGGTTTTTGGTCGAATTGGAGTTGGTCTTCAGAAGAGTCGTCGCGTAGTAGAGGTAGAAGTTCAAACTTGGTTTGGTTCGGTCTATCCAGTTCGGTTCGGTATGTGGTACTCAGGCTCCTCATTCGGTTCAGCTTAATTCCCCTCCTTCGGTTCGGTTCGGGTTCACATCCTCCATGCGATTCAGTTCGGTGCTTTGCTTCTTAGTTCCATTCGTCCCTCCTGCTCCAGCTTGCTTACTCTGATCCGATCCTACACTCTATTCTGATCCGATCCTCAACCCAACCCCAACTCTTTGCAAGTGTCCTTCCTTCTTGCTAAGCCTCCTCTGGTGCCAAGTTCTGATCCGAATCAAATCCCTTGCTCGGTTCTCCTATCCGATCCGAGCCCTATATCCGATCTGATCCGAAACACTGCACTTTTCCTGCAACTTTTCCAGTGACTGTTTTACGCCATACGACGGAGTTTTCGACAATTCTAACTTTTCTAATCAATCACAAAGCATACCATACAGTCATAGCAACATGTATAATCATCCACAAACAGAAAAACAACAATTTAACATGTTTATACGGATCAAACATACCCAAAAACCCATGTTTTTCCCTTAATCCCCCTTAATCATGTTTAAGCATACAATTAGCAAAACTTATACAAATTAGCCAAAATTTCTATCAAAGCCCTAAAATAATATTTTAGAATTTTACAAATGTTTCCAGATTTTTCTGAGCCATAATTTCGCTAATTATCACTAATCACCCTTAATTAGTTGTAATTAGTGAAAAACGATGCAAATCACTCACCTTAGCCACAAATAAATCTTAGATCTGAAAATATCTCTGATTTGGGTTGAATCTCTATGCAACATAGTAGCTCTACTCCCAATTTGATGCTAATTTGCCTTGATTAGATGTAGATTGGACTAAAACTTGATTAAATAGTGATTAGAAGGTGATTTGGGTGTTAGAGGCCATTGTTAGGGTTAGGGAAATGTTTTAGGCAGCTGAAAAATGAAATAAATATCGTTTCCTAACTGTTCTCAGCATCCCCATAACCCTAATCCCGAAATGGGTTATGGGCCCTCTTGCTAATCACCCTAATTAGGCCCGGTTAAGCTGTTTTTCACCTTCTAAACCTTGTTTCAGCCATATCTCCCAAATGGTAAGTCCGTTTGGCTAATGTGACCACTCTACAGAAAGGTAAACCATTGTTCAGATCCAGTGGAAGAAGTTTCAAGTCAAAACTCGTTTCCAATCAAAAGTTATAGGAGAAACAAGATTCTCCAGGGGCAAAACGGTGATTTATAAATTGGTAAAAATTGTGAACATGGGAAATGACTCCAATAGTCGTCCCCCAATGTTACACGACCATACGACTTCATACGAAAAATAAATAAATATTTTACGATCCTCTAATGCATAGAATGCGGGTCGATACATTCTCCCCCCTTAAGAAATTTCGCCCTCGAAACTCCTTAACCAAAAACATACAAAGGTGTTCCATATGCCTATCAGTCATTCACAAACAATCAAACATACACAACAAACAAAACAAACCCATCCTAATATGCGGAAAGACTGAATCGAAATGAAAACCTTACCAGGCAAAGAGTTCTGGATATGTCTCCTTAATGCTCTCCTCTGTCTCCCAAGTACAGTCATTCTCATCCCCGCCCCACTGAACCTTGACTAGATTCACCGCTTTCCTTCGAAGTTTCTTCGTATCGTGCTCGACAATACGAATCGTCTTGCGGTTCCCAACTGCCTCGAGTTCTACTTCGATATCATCCAACTGATCAGGTGAAATAGCCACATCGGGGTGGTGCACGAATTTCCTTAACTGGGAAACATGAAATACGTTGTGAACTCCCGCCATCTTGTCTAGTAATTCAACTCTATACGCCAAATTCCCAACTTGCTTAAGAACTGGGAATGGACCAACAAATCTTGGTGCCAACTTTCCTCTCCTACCAAATCGAATAACATTCTTTAATGGAGAGATCTTGACAAATACTAAGTCACCAATGGAGAATTTCAATTCCCTTCTCCTTCTATCAGCATAACTCTTCTGCCTATCTTGGGCGGCCTTCATTCGCTGTTGAATGATCTTGATCTTGTTTGAGGTTTCTCTTATCACATCTGGCCCAAGCACAAATTTCTCACCAGTTTCTAACCAACATGACGGCGAGTTGCATGGTCTTCCATACAAAGCTTCAAATGGAGCCATTCCAATACTAGATTGGTAGCTATTATTATATGCAAACTGAACCAGATGCAAATGGTCATCCCATGATCCACCAAAATCCAATATACAAACTCTCAAGAGATCTTCTAATACACGATTCACCCTCTCTGTTTGACCGTTTGTTTGAGGATGATACGCAGCACTGAGATATAATTTTGACCCTAGAGCCTCTTGTAAGCTCTTCCAAAACCCACTAGTGAACAACGGGTCTCGGTCACTCACAATGCTTTTAAGTACTCCATGGAATCTCACTACCTATTTCATATACAGTTCTGCTAACTTAATTGTCATTCTATTTGATTTGATCGGTACGAACCTTGCACTTTTGGTCAATCGATCTACAATCACCCAAATGCTATCATGGCCCGATCTTGTCCTTGGTAACCCATCAATGAAATCCATTGAGACTTGTTCCCATTTCCATTCTGGATTTTCTAATGGTTGCAACAAAACAACTAGGCTTCTTTTGCTCGGCTTTAACTAGCTGGCAATTCATGCATTTGTATATAAACTTCCCAACGTCTCTTTTCATCCCTTCCCAGTAGTAGGTCTGCTTCATGTCTCAATACATTTTGTTACCACCAGGATGTATAGTTAGTTTTGAGTGATGACATTCTCTTAGCACTTCATCTCTCAATCCATTCATGTTGGGTACAACTAACTTTCCATTCTTTCGAAGCCATCCATCTCGATCAAGCCCATATTTGTTCATCTCCTCACCGTCGATACCTATTTCTAACTTGGAGATGATTTCTAGTAGGTTAGGATCGTCCCTCTGACTGGAACAAATCCGCTCAATCAAAATGGGTCTGATCGTCAAACTTGCTAACATTTCTGGATCCAATTCGCGCTTTGGTATGAAATCATACCCAGCGATGTACTCTAGTTGCTTCCATTCAAGAAACACAGCCCCTAAACTGGCATGTTTCCTACTCAAGGCATCAGCTATCGCATTGCCCTTCCCGGGTGTATATGCGATATCAAAATCATATGAAGCCAAGAACTCTAACCATCTTTGTTGACGTAGATTTAGATCCTTCTGAGAGAAAAGATACTTTAGTGACTTATGATCAGTAAACCACTCGAATCTTTCTCCCAAGAGATAATGTCTCCACATCTTCAATGCGATCACGATCACTGCCAATTCCAAATCATGGGTAGAGTATCTTTTCGCATATGGTTTCAGTTGCCGACTTGCATAAGCTACAACTCTACCTCCTTGCATCAACACAGCACCTAGTCCGGTACCATAGGCATCCGTGTATAATGTCATCTCTTCATTCCCTTTAGGAACGACTAACACTGGCGCACGCATCAACTTTTCCTTTAGACTCTTGAATGCATTTTCACACCTTTCATTCCAAACGAAAGCTTGATTCTTCTTGGTCAACTGAGTTAACGGTGTTTCTATCTTGGAGAAGTCTTGGATAAACTTACGATAATATCCAGCTAATCCCAAGAAACTTCTTACGTCTGTTGCACTCTTTGGTGTAGATCAATCTTGTACCGTAGCCACCTTCGCAGGGTCCACGACAATGCCATTCTCTGAAATAACATGGTCCAAGAATCTCACTTCCCTCCTCCAGAAGTGACACTTAGAAAACTTTGCTTTCAATTGGTGTTTTCTTAACACCTCCATCACTATCCTCAATTGTTCCTTGTGTTCTTCCTCGGCCCTCGAATAAACAAGTATATCGTCCACAAACACAAGAACAAACTTATTCAACTGATCTCTGAATACCCTATTCATAAGATCCACAAAATATGCTGGTGCATTGGTCAACCCGAATGGCATGACCAACCACTCATAAAATACAGACGGCGTCCGAAATGTTGTTTTAGCTATAGTCTCAGCTTCCACACTAAGCTGATGAAAACCTGTCGCGAGATCCAACTGGGAGAACACTCTCGCGTCACTCAACTGATCAAACAAACCATCTATCCGCGGTAGAGGATACTTATTCTTCCTCGTCATCTTATACAACTCGCGGTAGTCCACACACAATCGAAGGGAACCATCTGCCTTAGTAGCAAACACAACTGGTGCTCCCCATTTAGAAACACTTCTTCTGATAAATCCATTCTTCAAAAGATCACTCACTTGCACCCCGAGCTCTCGCTGCTCCCTTGGCGCCATACGACGAAGTGGCATCACTATAGGTCTGGCATCTTTCACTAAATCAATACGGAACTCAATCTCTCGATGTGGTGGAAGTCCGGTCGCTTCCTCGAAGATATCTGGATACTGGCCAACAACGGGAATTCTTGCTAACTCATCCTGTGGGATGTCGAGGGAATTTAGAAAACTAGCCATCACCTCATCACTAGGTAGGCCACCAAACACTACCCTCTTCCCATCATCCGCCCTAATAGTCACCGAAAATCCCTCACAGTCTACCACCACCCCATATCTTTGGAGCCAATCGACTCCCAAAATAATGCCAAACCCAGTAAAGCCCAAAATAAAGCAATCACAAGCAAACATGCATCCATGACTCGATAAAACCAAATTTCGACAAATTATGCTAAGGCTAGTCGAACCACCAATCGGGTTCGTCACCGCTAAAGGTCTATCGACTATCTCGGGTTCCAATCCCAACCTATCTACCAGGTCACTAGATATGAAGGAACGAGAAGCCTCGGTATCAAACAGTACTCGAACAGGAACATCATAAGCAGAAAGCATACCTTGAATGACGACATTCTTTCCCTACTCCGCCATAGTTGGGGCATTCGACGAAGAAGGAACAACATTATTTGCATATTCTTTCACAATCTGCTTTTCTTTAGGGGGTTGCGGACACTTATCCTAGTGATGTCCCACTTGGCCGCAGTTGAAGCACTTCCTGTCCGCTGGCTTTGCTCGACATTCTTTAGCATAATGGCTCTTCTTTCCACAGCTAAAGCACTCAACATCTTTCTTATTCTTCTTCTTCTGGCCATCCTTGGTCTGATTCTGCTTTCTCATATTCTGAGAACCATTCTTACCTCCACCGCTTGCTTGAGGCTTTGGCTCTTCTGCAGATGCAACCTCAGTCTTCGACTTAGGGTATAGACTCTCTAATTTCAAAGCTTTCCCCACAATCGATTCAAACGTCTCATCAATGTGGTTAATAAGCCTTTCCCCCAAGTATTGATCTAAGCCTGTTATGAAATTCTCATTCTTCTTCTTGGGAGTGTCAATGAAGGATAACCCATACTTCGATAAAGTATCGAACTCAACAATATACTCCGAGACTGCCTTACCATTTTGCTTAAGCTCCATGAACTTCCTAAACAATTCTGATTTCTGAGCGGCTGGGATGAACTTGTCACTAAATCGGGCCTTAAACTGATCCCAAGTAACTTGATCCTCAGGGGTAGCTGCCTTAATAGCACTCCACCAATTCATAGCCCGTCCTTGCAGCTGACGGGATGCTAGCTTCCTCTTCATCGCATCATCGATACCCAAGTCTTCGAAGATGCGCTCATAGCAATCAAGCCAATCCTGAACTTTTGTAGCCGATTTCGTTCCGTGGAACGGCTTCCCACCAAGACTAGTGTAGTATTTACAAAGCTTGGCGAAATCGGCCCTAGGCACCTGCACCGCTATACCACCACCATTTGCAGCATTAGGAGCTGCCCTCTGAACATCTCTAAGCATCTCTCTCATGAAGTCAGTGAACATCATCCTCATATCAGGAGCATTCCCATTATCATCTCCTCTACCAGTACCCCTCGTATGTCGGCTCATCGTTCAATCTGTAAGGAGAAAACGATTAACCATCTCTTCAGTGCTGCAAGTGCAGTGCGATTCCATGCTTAGATATACTAATAGTATATATATATATATACTTTTGAAAACCAAAATATCACAAATCGCACTCTCATATACGTACACTATATCACCCAGGTGTCTTTTCCTAGGTTAACTTCGCAACCTAGAGCTCTGATACCAAATGTGACGTCCCGCGTCGCACCAGCCGATATTTCCCTGAAATGCGTTGTACCGATGCCCAACCAGCATGGGATGGTCTCCAAAAGGAAAAGGAAAGGAAAGGGGTTTAAACTAACAAGGAACCCGTAGTGTATCTCATAGCGCATGGAATAAAATATAATAATAAAATAACTTTGACATAAAACAGGTGAGACAGTGCATAAGCTGAAACTTAACCATCATCGTCATAGCAGTGGAAATCCAAAATACAGCTTATGATCCATAACCATTATTACAACTTCAAAATACTATCTCTAAAGCAAAAGAAAGGAAAGGTACAATACAAATGCCCAAAGCAGTGACCATCAACAACATAGGAAGAATATATGTAGATAATACGTAGGAGCCTCCAGCTCGTCTCCGGATCAGCTACTCGTGTATAACCAGCTAACCTGTCTCTAGTCTGCCCATTTAAGAGCACCCAGAGTAATAAGAAGAGACATAAAACTCTGGGTCAGACAAAAGTCTGGTATGAGCGATAAGCAGCAAAAATAGAACAATAACAGGTATACTAAACCATACCTGAACCTGGACCTGTAACCAAAGAGTCAGCATAACAAGATGTAAAATACTCTAAGGTAACACTAACATAAGGTGAAAAGATGCAGGGGAGGGTGTGCATGTCATAGTGATGTCAAGCAATCAATCATAGCAACCATCCTCACATCTCCCACTCAGTGCGTAAAGCATACGATGTCTACCACTTTGATAACCCAATTCTTTGTTATGATCACTCTGCCCTATGGAGTCATGACAGCCCCACTGCACTGATCCGTAACCATTAATACTTTGCTATGTCCACTCTGCCCCATGGAGTCATATTGTAACAACCCGAAAATCTGGGCAGTTTAAAATTTTTATTTTGGCAATTTTAGCGAATTTTGATTATTTAAAATGGATTATTTTAAATAATATCGACGAGAAAATTTATTTTGAATATAATTCGAACGTATATATATATACGCATCGTCGTTAGAATATAAATATTTATATATAATTATAAATAGAATTGAAAATGGCGCGGTAGTTCGATAATTCGATTTCAAACTTCAATTGAATGTACCGGGTGCAAAACAATCCGGATTTTAGTGAAACCAGAAATCATAGGATCTAATTGATAATATCTTTCCATCGAATCCGACAAATCCAGATTTCATAGCGGGAATCAAAAGATATGTCCAGTTGAAAATTCTGAATAGTCGCTATGGAATTCAGGCCCTTAAAAATGGACATTTTGCAAACGACCTCGGATTTCGACGAAACCAGTTTTGTTGGGTCCGGGATGTGAACTTATTGCTAGCTTTCAAATTTCATAATTTTTCGAATCAATATGTGAGCGTGGCAAAGGAAAACGCGTTTGACCAGTTTCAGTTGATTTTAATCGACTGGAAAATGGCCATTTTTCTAACGATCTCAGAATTCGACGAAATTAGTTTTGTTAGGACCGTATCGTCAATACGAAGCTAGAAAATATTTTTTCTGGAATTTTTCTAGTTAGTATGCGACCCCGGTAATTTGAAATGTACGTTTAAAATTCAATATAGGGATTTAAATGTAAATTTAACGGAAACTGATTGTAACAATCAAATCAGCTTGCGATACATATCCCATTATGTTCGGAATGGGGGTAAAACGCTATGGACGACAGGCGGTGGGCCTCGTTTCGAGGTCGTATGTGAAAGTCAACTCTTTAGGATAAAATAAATTAATTAATTAATAAAAAAAAATATTCTCTTTCCCTATAACCTTTGCCCCCCCGTTTTCGTTTAACAGAAAGAAAAGAAAAAAAAAACGATGGATGCTCTGCCCTAGGCGCCGCCGCGCCCTAGCCATCGCACCCCTCCCCTCCGTTCTCCTCCATCCCGCCTCCCAGCTCCGGCGTCGCTCGACGCCACATCTCCCCAACCCCTGCCCTCCTCGACGAAGACGAGACCCCCCCCCAGATTCGAGACCGCCGCCGCCTGCATGCCACCGCGCCTGAGCCACTCCCCACCTCCGACACTCCAGCCTTCGACCGCCGTTCTGGCGAACCCCCCCCCTTCAATACAGTACGTCCCCTTTTTTTTTTTTTTTGCTAGTTTATTTACTTATTCTTTTTCTTTTTATTTATAGATATTAAAACATTGTTTTTCTGATTTTAAAATATAATAGAAAAGAATTTTAAAACTAAATTCTGGTTTTTTAAAAAAAAAAATTTAAAAACTGGTTTTTTAGATATTAAAAACTGATTTAAAATGATTTTTAAAAACTGATTTAAAATGATTTTTAAAAACTGATTTAAAATGGAAATAAAAATCATACTTTTAAAAAGAGAAAAGACGGGATTTTTATTATGTAGAAGGAGCAAGACATGATTTTTATATTTTTAAAGTAATAAAAATATGATTTTTATATTTTTAAAGTATTAAAAATATAATCTTTCATATAGTAGAAGGGTAAAAATGTGATTTTTATGTGTGTAGAGAGTTAAAAATATAATTTTTACATGATCGGGATATTAAAAATGTCATCTTTATATGTGTAGAAAAATGAAAATGAGATTTTTATAAAGATGAAATCTTTAAATTTGAAAAAGCAAAGTCCATGTTTTTATAAAGGCGAAATCTTTATTTTAGGAAAGGCGAAATCTTTTTATATAGTAGCGTAATAAAAATATGATTTTTATATATTGAACTTCGAAATAAAAATATGATTTTTACATATTGAACTTCGAAATAAAAATATGATTTTTATATATTGAATAGCGATGTAAAAATTCAATTTTTACATATGTAGTGAAAGCGGACAACGAAGGTGACAAAAAGGCGAAACGACGAAGACTTCTGCAAATGAAGTGCCGTGGAGCTAGGATAGCTATATGTGAGAATTTCTCACCTTTCAAATTTATTTTCTAGTTATATATATATACTAGGATGCAAACGGTGCTTAGTAGCACCCGACACAATTGTCCACAGACCATGGACTTGTTTGTTTGGTTGCATAAATCAGTTTGATGATTTGATTTGAATTTGATTGGTTTGATTGATGTGTGAATGGCGTGGGCCTTCACTAGACCGGGGATAAGGCTAGGCCTTGTCCCGTTTCTAGTATCGTGCCGTTATGCCGCCGAAATTTTCTAAAATATGTTAGAAAATAAAAATATCATTTTATTTGTGTAAATGAATAATAGAAATTCATATGTTGGAATAAAATGTTTTATCGTTAAAAATATAATTTTTAACGTGAATATGAATATAGTGAAAGTGTATAAAATAAATATTCATTTACAAACCAGACGGTTTGTTTATGTACACCTATTTGAAGGACATTGATTGGGTCGATAAATTTTACACATCGCCCAACAGCACAAATAAAATAGGCGTTTGATTGTTTGAAACCCCACACGGGTGTTGGGATGAAATTTGAAGTTCACTCATCCTGATTGATTAAATATGTCGATCGATTGATTGACAGGCTGTTATAAGCGTTGAATATCTATATTTGATGCTTATACAGTGTAGTGCACTTTGGTTGATGGTTGATTATTTTTCAATGCTATAATATACATGTGTTGTATGAAAATCCATATAATTAACCTTATATGGTAATTGATTGGGTCTCATTCCAATTTGAAAAATAAAGAATATATGAAATAAAAGTTCATGTGTTGACAGTACTCATTCATTGAGATTGGTCATGTGTTGAACGAAATATTTTAATATTAAAATTTACATCTTTATCGATATAAAATAAAAGTTCATGTGTTGACAGTACTCATTCATTGAGATTGGTCATGTGTTGAACGAAATATTTTAATAATAAAGTTTACATCTTTATCAATATGAAATAAAAGTTCATGTGTTGACAGTTTCATTCATTGAGATTGGTCATGTGTTGAACGAAATATTTTAATAATAAAGTTTACATCTTTATCAATATGAAATAAAAAGTTCATGTGTTGACAGTTTCATCCATTGAGATTGGTCATGTGTTGAACGAAATATTTTGATAATAACAACTATTTTGAAAAAGAAATATTTGAAATAGAATATTTGAAAATAGAAATTTATGAAGCCGTGTTGATTAGATTGACGCCATTTTGACGTGAACGATATTTATATCGATTTTATTCGATTTCGAAATGAAATGAATTGAAAACGATTTCGAAATGAAATGAATTGAAAACGATTTCGAAATGAATTGAAATGAATTCAAATTGAATTGAAATTCGAATTGAATAGAAATGAATTTTAAAACGAATTTATAAAGAAGAATTCTATTTTGATTTGAATTGAAATGGAAGTTGAAATTGCTTTTGAAACGAATTTTAAAACTATTTATATAATTCGTTTTAAATAGAAATCGACGAAATATATATATTATATATATAATATAATGGCCTGAATAGAACGCGCCGCGCCGCGACAGTTCGTGAATTTCGACCATTTATTTCAAACGGACATTACGGGAGATCCGACCGTCGGATTCTCCTAAAACCGGAACCGTTGGGTTCGTATCGAAAAGAGCTTTCTAACGAATATTAGAAATTTTAAATCTAACGGTTGGATTTGGAGTTACGTCCAAATCAAATTCGAAAAAGGTCGCTGTAAGTGCAGTTCGATGGCCATTGATGGAAATCGACCGTACGGGCCTTGATAAAATTATTAAAAATAGTAATAATTTGTGTGAAATCATAAGAAATGATTTGTGAAGAATTGGGATGAAAAAATCCATATTTGAAAAGATAAAAATAGATTTTTATCGAAATGAACTAGTTTTGAACTAGAAATATAATTCTATTTATTTTTTTTAAAGAAATAAATTGAATTTGAAAAAGGGTTTTAAAAATAACCAAAATTTCCAATGATTGCATTGGAGTGGATTTGAATCGAAATTGTCTTCGGAATATTTCGATGTTGGAATTCGTGATTATACAGATGTTGTTATGGAAATTTGAAAGATATATTTTTATCGTTATTTCCAATACGCCATTTGTTAATCGTAGAATTTGATATTGAATATAAGCCGATATATTTTCTATTCAGAGCCTTATATTGAATATCAAATGTGATTTGGGTTTGTCGTGAATGGTGTCTTCACTAACACTGTTCTTGAACCCAGTTGAGAAAAGATTAAATCTTTTATTTAGATTTAATGAAGTGTACCAATTAAATAATGTTTAATTGGAATTGAATCGATATTGATTTTTGGGTTTATCGTGGACAGTGTTTTAAATAACACTCGTTCTTTAACCCGATCATTAATGAAATGTGATTTTGGGTTGTCGTGAACGGTATCTTCAATAATACAGTTCTTAGACCTAAAGGAGTTATGAAAATTAGAAACTAACTGGAGATTAGTTAAGTTGAATAGTTTCCGAGGCATTGATCTGATGTTGGTTTCGGCCTTCGGGATTAATACTTAGGGAATTGCTCACTTGCTAATTTACAATTAGGGACTGATTGAAATGTGATGTGATTTTGGGTTTATCGTGAACCGTGTTTTAAATGACACTGATTCTTTAACCCAATCACAGATTAAAACTAAGTGGAGTTTTAATGAATCTTTAATTAGATTGAAATAATCGAAATGGAGTATCACCAGTTTTACTCCAGGCGATAGTTAAATCTTTAATTAGATTTGAACGTGAAATGGTAATTGAATTTACCGATAACACTGTGGTGTTAGATATGAAGTATTACCAGTTTTACTTCATGGGATTAATAGGTTGGGATTGGGAAATTAAAACAAATGATTACTTCGGTAAGTTTCGTTAATCCCGACTAGTTGAATCGAAAATCAAAAGAAGATTAGAGAATAAATTCCAGGAATTTATCTTTGATAAAATTAATGGGAATCTTTCTCTATGAATGTGAAATTTAGAAAACTAACTGTCGGTTAGCCAAGCAGAATGGTTTTCTGGATATTGATCTGATGTTGGTTTCGGCCTTCGGGGTTAATATTTGGGGAATTATTCTCTTGATTAATTTACAGTTAGTGACTAATGAATTGGAATGAGGCGTATGTTGTGTTTGTGTAACACTTATTCAAAATATACGCGAGTTATTCGGAAAGACCGGGTTTATCCCATTCTGAATAACTGATACGACGATAAGTTGAAGATGAAGACGATGGTCGAAGACCGGAGGTCTTCACGTCGTTTGGGTAATTACTGATGATCTTGATTGGGCTGTACACCCAAGAAGATGGAAACAGTTAGTGATCGTCCAGACGTACTTGGAGATCGATGGATATGCGGGGTACTAGGTGCCTCCGGTTTCGTTCAGACCCAGAACGGACTTGTAAATGGACTGTGTGTCTGACATTGGATTTTAGTCTGTGTGATTGATCTCTATTAAATATATATCTGTTTGGCGGCGGAGAATTTATTCTCTTGCTTAACGCCCTTCTCTGAGACGTATGAGCTCAGGGGTTATATATTGATGGATATCAAACGCATGGAGTGAATTGCCTGTGTGGCATGCCTAAGTGGCAATTGATCGAGGCTTCTGTTGAAAAGCAAAGTCTTGTGGTGATGATCAAAGCAAGGCCTTTGTGGCGTAGCTTTGTGTAACGTTTCCTTCGTGTGTTTCACACCCGGTATGAACCAAAAACGGGAGAGGACGTCAGGGAGGGCATGCGTTTCTTTCTAGCTAAAAAGTGGCGTCAGTGGTTTTACACGCCCTGACGAGTTTGACTTATGTGGTTGTTGCTGTTGCGAGGCGCCTCGGATTGATCGGTCGTTCTCGAACCGATGGAGTCATTTAGTTGGCTCATTTACGCCCCAAAGGGCGGGGAAACGCATGTTCAGGCATTTTAATCCACATCGGTGGACCGGCCCTGAGGATCCAAGGGTCGATGCGCTCTGACCCTGAGGCTCGGGCTAGACAGTCTCGAAGTCGGTGAGGACTATCTTTTGCCTCGGTTCATAGACGGAAATCCAATTTCCAAATACGTGACATTGCGGTTTTATTTGTAAACCTATATATGGCGACATAGTGGCATGGGACGCTCATGTCGCCTATGATTGATACTTATGATTTGAAGTTGTTTTATACACTATGCACTTATAATAGTATCAAATGATTTGTTTTAAACGTATCAAGCATTCTTTGGCTGTTGTAAGGGAAAACCCTATCCCCCGGCTTGCGTTGCATTGTGTGATAGGACCTGGGTCTTATAACAGCTTCATTTTTCTTTATTTAGCATTGCGCTGTTTGTTTTATGCACTGGTATTCTTGGGAGGAAACCCGTTCCGTGTTATACGGCGTGGTCCCTCGATTTACCGAACTTTGAAAATAAAGATTAAAAACTGTTTTAGTTCTCACACCAGTCACATGACTGACCTGGAGTTTATTGTTTTAACCTAAACTCTGGGTGCCCTTATTTTGACACGGGCAGCTAGTAGTTTTGGTTTTGCAGATTTATATCCACAGGATCCTGGTTTACAGCTGGAACGATATCCGGAAAGCTTTGTATCCGTATATCTCCTTCTAGCTGTGTATTGTATTATTTTCCGCTGCTATGTATTTAAATGTAATTTAAATCTCTGATATTTCTGTGTAATATTCTTTGGTACTCTGTATATTCTTGTAATCTGATGCATTGTTGTAATATACAATGGAATGTTCTACTGTATGCGTTCTGTTGTGGTTTGTTCTCGAACTATCCGACACTTTCCTTTACGGGGAAGTTACGGGTTTTCACAGTTGGTATCAGAGCTTTGGTTTACAAAGCTCAGAGAACAAGACACATTAGAACCATACGAAAGGATTCATCAGATATTGGATTAGTAATGTCCAATGGGAATGACTCGTTAGAGATGGGATCAGTAGTATCCTAGAACGAGTGTGAAGAGTATACTTTTAAAGTGAAAACCAATTTTGTTTTGAAAATTTAAATCAACTATTCGTATTTGATTATTTGTTTATATTGATTTTGGACAATTCAGTATATAAAGAATTTGCATATACGCCTTGCAAACGTATATTCAAAGTTTTAATATATTGGATAGATATAGCATCACACTCTAGTCGCCCGGAGATGATATTGATGATAGCGATCGCATCATCAACATTTATGTTCGAGTTTCGAAGGTGTGATTTTCTATATATTTCCATTAGACTGGTGTGAGAACCAATACTAATATAGCTAGAATACATTGTTGTGATTTGGCATCAAAACATGATTCTCTTTATGTATATCAAAATTATGAATTTGAAACGTAAATTCACTAATTGATTGATGTTTGTGTTGTTTGTTTATTTGTTTGATAATTTTTGAACCATTATGCCTAATTGTACCAAATATTGAGTTATATTGAAAATTGGTCGCATTTGCTTGCATATACATATACTTACATTGAACAGGTCATAGCAAGGAGGCTAGAGCAGAGAATAAAATTTGTTTGCCCGACAAATAGGTACATGTTTACTACATAATTTCCTGTTTTGTTTGGGTGATGATGATTTTGTGATCCTATTGGCTAGCCGCTTGGCTTTTTCTTTTTCTTTTTGAGATCTGAAGGACCGGGGAAGCTATTTGAAATTCCCCGATGCTCCCGGTGCAGGGGAGGTTATGGCGAAATTTTTCGAAAATTTAGGGTGTTAGCCAAATTTTTGAAATTTTGAAAATTCTCAGAAACTGAAAAGTTGGAGAATGGAAGCCAGATCGAATGTAGAGCAGAATAATCAAACCACTTTCGACTTTGTTCCTTTTCGGGGACGAAAAGTTTTAAGTGGGGGAGATTGTAACAACCCGAAAATCTGGGCCAGTTTAAAATTTTTATTTTGGCAATTTTAGCGAATTTTGATTATTTAAAATGGATTATTTTAAATAATATCGACGAGAAAATTTATTTTGAATATAATTCGAACGTATATATATATACGCATCGTCGTTAGAATATAAATATTTATATATAATTATAAATAGAATTGAAAATGGCGCGGTAGTTCGATAATTCGATTTCAAACTTCAATTGAATGTACCGGGTGCAAAACAATCCGGATTTTAGTGAAACCAGAAATCATAGGATCTAATTGATAATATCTTTCCATCGAATCCGACAAATCCAGATTTCATAGCGGGAATCAAAAGATATGTCCAGTTGAAAATTCTGAATAGTCGCTATGGAATTCAGGCCCTTAAAAATGGACATTTTGCAAACGACCTCGGATTTCGACGAAACTAGTTTTGTTGGGTCCGGGATGTGAACTTATTGCTAGCTTTCAAATTTCATAATTTTTCGAATCAATATGTGAGCGTGGCAAAGGAAAACGCGTTTGACCAGTTTCAGTTGATTTTAATCGACTGGAAAATGGCCATTTTTCTAACGATCTCAGAATTCGACGAAATTAGTTTTGTTAGGACCGTATCGTCAATACGAAGCTAGAAAATATTTTTTCTGGAATTTTTCTAGTTAGTATGCGACCCCGGTAATTTGAAATGTACGTTTAAAATTCAATATAGGGATTTAAATGTAAATTTAACGGAAACTGATTGTAACAATCAAATCAGCTTGCGATACATATCCCATTGTGTTCGGAATGGGGGTAAAACGCTATGGACGACAGGCGGTGGGCCTCGTTTCGAGGTCGTATGTGAAAGTCAACTCTTTAGGATAAAATAAATTAATTAATTAATAAAAAAAAATAAAAAAATATTCTCTTCCCCTATAACCTTTGCCCCCCCGTTTTCGTTTAACAGAAAGAAAAGAAAAAAAAAAACGATGGACGCTCTGCCCTAGGCGCGGCCGCGCCCTAGCCATCGCACCCCTCCCCTCCGTTCTCCTCCATCCCGCCTCCCAGCTCCGGCGTCGCTCGACGCCACATCTCCCCAACCCCTGCCCTCCTCGACGAAGACGAGACCCCCCCCCCCCCCAGATTCGAGACCGCCGCCGCCTGCATGCCACCGCGCCTGAGCCACTCCCCACCTCCGACACTCCAGCCTTCGACCGCCGTTCTGGCGAACCCCCCCCCCCCCTTCAATACAGTACGTCCCCTTTTTTTTTTTTTTTTGCTAGTTTATTTACTTATTCTTTTTCTTTTTATTTATAGATATTAAAACATTGTTTTTCTGATTTTAAAATATAATAGAAAAGAATTTTAAAACTAAATTCTGGTTTTTTAAAAAAAAAAAATTTAAAAACTGGTTTTTTAGATATTAAAAACTGATTTAAAATGATTTTTAAAAACTGATTTAAAATGATTTTTAAAAACTGATTTAAAATGGAAATAAAAATCATACTTTTAAAAAGAGAAAAGACGGGATTTTTATTATGTAGAAGGAGCAAGACATGATTTTTATATTTTTAAAGTAATAAAAATATGATTTTTATATTTTTAAAGTATTAAAAATATAATCTTTCATATAGTAGAAGGGTAAAAATGTGATTTTTATGTGTGTAGAGAGTTAAAAATATAATTTTTACATGATCGGGATATTAAAAATGTCATCTTTATATGTGTAGAAAAATGAAAATGAGATTTTTATAAAGATGAAATCTTTAAATTTGAAAAAGCAAAGTCCATGTTTTTATAAAGGCGAAATCTTTATTTTAGGAAAGGCGAAATCTTTTTATATAGTAGCGTAATAAAAATATGATTTTTATATATTGAACTTCGAAATAAAAATATGATTTTTATATATTGAACTTCGAAATAAAAATATGATTTTTATATATTGAATAGCGATGTAAAAATTCAATTTTTACATATGTAGTGAAAGCGGACAACGAAGGTGACAAAAAGGCGAAACGACGAAGACTTCTGCAAATGAAGTGCCGTGGAGCTAGGATAGCTATATGTGAGAATTTCTCACCTTTCAAATTTATTTTCTAGTTATATATATATACTAGGATGCAAACGGTGCTTAGTAGCACCCGACACAATTGTCCACAGACCATGGACTTGTTTGTTTGGTTGCATAAATCAGTTTGATGATTTGATTTGAATTTGATTGGTTTGATTGATGTGTGAATGGCGTGGGCCTTCACTAGACCGGGGATAAGGCTAGGCCTTGTCCCGTTTCTAGTATCGTGCCGTTATGCCGCCGAAATTTTCTAAAATATGTTAGAAAATAAAAATATCATTTTATTTGTGTAAATGAATAATAGAAATTCATATGTTGGAATAAAATGTTTTATCGTTAAAAATATAATTTTTAACGTGAATATGAATATAGTGAAAGTGTATAAAATAAATATTCATTTACAAACCAGACGGTTTGTTTATGTACACCTATTTGAAGGACATTGATTGGGTCGATAAATTTTACACATCGCCCAACAGCACAAATAAAATAGGCGTTTGATTGTTTGAAACCCCACACGGGTGTTGGGATGAAATTTGAAGTTCACTCATCCTGATTGATTAAATATGTCGATCGATTGATTGACAGGCTGTTATAAGCGTTGAATATCTATATTTGATGCTTATACAGTGTAGTGCACTTTGGTTGATGGTTGATTATTTTTCAATGCTATGATATACATGTGTTGTATGAAAATCCATATAATTAACCTTATATGGTAATTGATTGGGTCTCATTCCAATTTGAAAAATAAAGAATATATGAAATAAAAGTTCATGTGTTGACAGTACTCATTCATTGAGATTGGTCATGTGTTGAACGAAATATTTTAATATTAAAATTTACATCTTTATCGATATAAAATAAAAGTTCATGTGTTGACAGTACTCATTCATTGAGATTGGTCATGTGTTGAACGAAATATTTTAATAATAAAGTTTACATCTTTATCAATATGAAATAAAAGTTCATGTGTTGACAGTTTCATTCATTGAGATTGGTCATGTGTTGAACGAAATATTTTAATAATAAAGTTTACATCTTTATCAATATGAAATAAAAAGTTCATGTGTTGACAGTTTCATCCATTGAGATTGGTCATGTGTTGAACGAAATATTTTGATAATAACAACTATTTTGAAAAAGAAATATTTGAAATAGAATATTTGAAAATAGAAATTTATGAAGCCGTGTTGATTAGATTGACGCCATTTTGACGTGAACGATATTTATATCGATTTTATTCGATTTCGAAATGAAATGAATTGAAAACGATTTCGAAATGAAATGAATTGAAAACGATTTCGAAATGAATTGAAATGAATTCAAATTGAATTGAAATTCGAATTGAATAGAAATGAATTTTAAAACGAATTTATAAAGAAGAATTCTATTTTGATTTGAATTGAAATGGAAGTTGAAATTGCTTTTGAAACGAATTTTAAAACTATTTATATAATTCGTTTTAAATAGAAATCGACGAAATATATATATTATATATATAATATAATGGCCTGAATAGAACGCGCCGCGCCGCGACAGTTCGTGAATTTCGACCATTTATTTCAAACGGACATTACGGGAGATCCGACCGTCGGATTCTCCTAAAACCGGAACCATTGGGTTCGTATCGAAAAGAGCTTTCTAACGAATATTAGAAATTTTAAATCTAACGGTTGGATTTGGAGTTACGTCCAAATCAAATTCGAAAAAGGTCGCTGTAAGTGCAGTTCGATGGCCATTGATGGAAATCGACCGTACGGGCCTTGATAAAATTATTAAAAATAGTAATAATTTGTGTGAAATCATAAGAAATGATTTGTGAAGAATTGGGATGAAAAACTCCATATTTGAAAAGATAAAAATAGATTTTTATCGAAATGAACTAGTTTTGAACTAGAAATATAATTCTATTTATTTTTTTTAAAGAAATAAATTGAATTTGAAAAAGGGTTTTAAAAATAACCAAAATTTCCAATGATTGCATTGGAGTGGATTTGAATCGAAATTGTCTTCGGAATATTTCGATGTTGGAATTCGTGATTATACAGATGTTGTTATGGAAATTTGAAAGATATATTTTTATCGTTATTTCCAATACGCCAATTGCTAATCGTAGAATTTGATATTGAATATAAGCCGATATATTTTCTATTCAGAGCCTTATATTGAATATCAAATGTGATTTGGGTTTGTCGTGAATGGTGTCTTCACTAACACTGTTCTTGAACCCAGTTGAGAAAAGATTAAATCTTTTATTTAGATTTAATGAAGTGTACCAATTAAATAATGTTTAATTGGAATTGAATCGATATTGATTTTTGGGTTTATCGTGGACAGTGTTTTAAATAACACTCGTTCTTTAACCCGATCATTAATGAAATGTGATTTTGGGTTGTCGTGAACGGTATCTTCAATAATACAGTTCTTAGACCTAAAGGAGTTATGAAAATTAGAAACTAACTGGAGATTAGTTAAGTTGAATAGTTTCCGAGGCATTGATCTGATGTTGGTTTCGGCCTTCGGGATTAATACTTAGGGAATTGCTCACTTGCTAATTTACAATTAGGGACTGATTGAAATGTGATGTGATTTTGGGTTTATCGTGAACCGTGTTTTAAATGACACTGATTCTTTAACCCAATCACAGATTAAAACTAAGTGGAGTTTTAATGAATCTTTAATTAGATTGAAATAATCGAAATGGAGTATCACCAGTTTTACTCCAGGCGATAGTTAAATCTTTAATTAGATTTGAACGTGAAATGGTAATTGAATTTACCGATAACACTGTGGTGTTAGATATGAAGTATTACCAGTTTTACTTCATGGGATTAATAGGTTGGGATTGGGAAATTAAAACAAATGATTACTTCGGTAAGTTTCGTTAATCCCGACTAGTTGAATCGAAAATCAAAAGAAGATTAGAGAATAAATTCCAGGAATTTATCTTTGATAAAATTAATGGGAATCTTTCTCTATGAATGTGAAATTTAGAAAACTAACTGTCGGTTAGCCAAGCAGAATGGTTTTCTGGATATTGATCTGATGTTGGTTTCGGCCTTCGGGGTTAATATTTGGGGAATTATTCTCTTGATTAATTTACAGTTAGTGACTAATGAATTGGAATGAGGCGTATGTTGTGTTTGTGTAACACTTATTCAAAATATACGCGAGTTATTCGGAAAGACCGGGTTTATCCCATTCTGAATAACTGATACGACGATAAGTTGAAGATGAAGACGATGGTCGAAGACCGGAGGTCTTCACGTCGTTTGGGTAATTACTGATGATCTTGAATGGGCTGTACACCCAAGAAGATGGAAACAGTTAGTGATCGTCCAGACGTACTTGGAGATCGATGGATATGCGGGGTACTAGGTGCCTCCGGTTTCGTTCAGACCCAGAACGGACTTGTAAATGGACTGTGTGTCTGACATTGGATTTTAGTCTGTGTGATTGATCTCTATTAAATATATATCTGTTTGGCGGCGGAGAATTTATTCTCTTGCTTAACGCCCTTCTCTGAGACGTATGAGCTCAGGGGTTATATATTGATGGATATCAAACGCATGGAGTGAATTGCCTGTGTGGCATGCCTAAGTGGCAATTGATCGAGGCTTCTGTTGAAAAGCAAAGTCTTGTGGTGATGATCAAAGCAAGGCCTTTGTGGCGTAGCTTTGTGTAACGTTTCCTTCGCGTGTTTCACACCCGGTATGAACCAAAAACGGGAGAGGACGTCAGGGAGGGCATGCGTTTCTTTCTAGCTAAAAAGTGGCGTCAGTGGTTTTACACGCCCTGACGAGTTTGACTTATGTGGTTGTTGCTGTTGCGAGGCGCCTCGGATTGATCGGTCGTTCTCGAACCGATGGAGTCATTTAGTTGGCTCATTTACGCCCCAAAGGGCGGGGAACGCATGTTCAGGCATTTTAATCCACATCGGTGGACCGGCCCTGAGGATCCAAGGGTCGATGCGCTCTGACCCTGAGGCTCGGGCTAGACAGTCTCGAAGTCGGTGAGGACTATCTTTTGCCTCGGTTCATAGACGGAAATCCAATTTCCAAATACGTGACATTGCGGTTTTATTTGTAAACCTATATATGGCGACATAGTGGCATGGGACGCTCATGTCGCCTATGATTGATACTTATGATTTGAAGTTGTTTTATACACTATGCACTTATAATAGTATCAAATGATTTGTTTTAAACGTATCAAGCATTCTTTGGCTGTTGTAAGGGAAAACCCTATCCCCCGGCTTGCGTTGCATTGTGTGATAGGACCTGGGTCTTATAACAGCTTCATTTTTCTTTATTTAGCATTGCGCTGTTTGTTTTATGCACTGGTATTCTTGGGAGGAAACCCGTTCCGTGTTATACGGCGTGGTCCTTCGATTTACCGAACTTTGAAAATAAAGATTAAAAACTGTTTTAGTTCTCACACCAGTCACATGACTGACCTGGAGTTTATTGTTTTAACCTAAACTCTGGGTGCCCTTATTTTGACACGGGCAGCTAGTAGTTTTGGTTTTGCAGATTTATATCCACAGGATCCTGGTTTACAGCTGGAACGATATCCGGAAAGCTTTGTATCCGTATATCTCCTTCTAGCTGTGTATTGTATTATTTTCCGCTGCTATGTATTTAAATGTAATTTAAATCTCTGATATTTCTGTGTAATATTCTTTGGTACTCTGTATATTCTTGTAATCTGATGCATTGTTGTAATATACAATGGAATGTTCTACTGTATGCGTTCTGTTGTGGTTTGTTCTCGAACTATCCGACACTTTCCTTTACGGGGAAGTTACGGGTTTTCACACATGACAACTCCACTGCACTGGATCATAGCCTTGCTATGATAACTCTGCCCCAAGAAGTCATGACAACATCACTGCACTGATCCATAGCCAATATCCGTCTCTCGGTAGTGAGTCAAAGCTATAGGCGTCGATAACCCCTTTGCACACGTCCTGCAGCAAAGCCCAACTCATGAAGTTATCTCATTGATCCTTATTTGGATCTTGAGTAATAACCTCCTATTTGGACTTCCTTTGCATCTCGGGTTTTGGTCGAATTGGAGTTGGTCTTCAGAAGAGTTGCCGCGTAGTAGAGGTAGAGGTCCAAAATCGGTTTGGTTCGGTATGTGGTACTCAGGCTCCTCATTCAGTTCAGCTTAATTCCCCTCCTTCGGTTCGGTTCGGGTTCACCTCCTCCATGCGGTTCGGTTCGTTGCTTTGCTTCTTGGTTCCATTCGTCCCTCTTGCTCTAGCTTGCTTACTCCGATCCGAATCTACACTCTATTCCGATCCGATCCTCAACCCAACCCCAACTCTTTGCAAGTGGACTTCCTTCTTGCTAAGCCTCCTTTGGTGCCAAGCCCCAATCCGAATCAAATCCCTTGCCCGGTTATCCTATCCAATCCGAGCCCTATATCCGATCCGAAACCTTGCATTTTTCCTGTAACTTTTCCAGGGACTGTTTTACGCCATACGACAGTGTTTTTGACCATTATAACTTTTCTAATCAATCACAAAGCATACCATACTGTCATAGCAACATGTATAATCATCCACAAACAGCAAAACAACAATTTAATATGTTTATACGGGTCAAACATACCCAAAAACCCATGTTTTTCCCTTAACCCCCCTTAATCATGTTTAAGCATACAATTAGCAAAACTTATCTAAATTAGCCCAAATTTCTATCAGAGCCCTAAAATAATATTTTAGAATTTTACAAATTTTTCCAGATTTTTCTGAGTCATAATTTCGCTAATTATCACTAATCACCCCTAATTAGATGTAATTAGTGAAAAACGATGCAAATCACTCACCATGGCCACAAATAAATCTTAGATCTAAAAATATCTCTGATTTGGGTTGAATCTCTATGCAACACAGTAGCTCTATTCCCAATTTGATGCTAATTTGCCTTGATTAGATGTAGACTGGGCTAAAACTTGATTAAATGGTCATTAGAAGGTGATTTGGGTGTTGGAGGCCATTGTTAGGGTTAGGGAAATGTTTTAGGCGGCTGAAAAATGAAATAAAAATCGTTTTCTAACTATTCTCAGCCTCTCCATAACCTAATTCCGAAATTGGTTATGGGCCCTCTTGCTAATCACTCTAATTAGGTCCGGTTAAGCTGTTTTTCACCTTTTAAACCTTGTTTCAGCCATATCTCCCATACGGTAAGTCCGTTTGGCTAATGTGACCACTCTACGAAAAGGCAAATCATCATGCGGATCCAATGGAAGTGGTTTCAGGTCAAAACTCCTTTCCAATCAAAAGTTATAGGCAAAATATGATTCTTTAGGGGCAAAACGGTCAATTAAAAATTGGCAAAAATTGTGAACATGGGAAATGACTCCAATAGTCGTCTCCCAAAGTTACACGACCATACGACTTCATACGAAAAAGAAATAAATATTCTACGATCCTCCGATGCGTAGAATGTGGGTCGTTACAAAATCACACAAAGAGATCTAGAAGAATCTAAATATGGAAAAATCCTCGAACTATAATAAGTGAGAGCGTACCATAAATAGCAAAATGATTAGAAACGATCAACAAGAAATTTAAAATTTTACATTAAGTTAGTAAATATGCGAGTTTAGCCAAATGTCCCATAACCACTAACTTAACTCAAGGATTTATGAACAAATCCACTATGACTCACGAATGAGCACACAGCTCAATAGAAGAACACATAATAACTATGTGTCATAGAAAAGGACGTTGAAGATGGATGATTCTTCTAGAAAATAAAATATGGACCTTAAAGTGATTAGGCCAATTCATTCCTAAAAAATCACCACAAACCTCAAACGAACAAGGCATGCAAATAGGCATGATAGGATAATCACTCTTCAATAAAAAAGAGTTTGAACATCCATAAAAACAGAATTAGCCAAAAGAAAGAAATGGCTGATTCCAAACCAAAAGTTACCAAGTCGATTAGTTTTAAACTTAGTGAAGGGATAAGCAACTTCATTCACCATAAAATTGCAAATCATCACTCAGAACCTTTTGCCTTTCGACAAGGTGGTCTGACACCTATGGCATCGACAAGGTCGCTGACACCTCCCAAAAGCAGTTTGACCACAATGACAAGGTTGCTAACGGCACCCAAAAGCAATTCTGTCTATAATGGTCAGGTTGCTGACACCTCCCAAAAGCAGTTTTGTCAGTCGTTTATCCACTATAAAATACGCGAGGTTCCCGTTGATGTACGTAAATATATATAACACATGATATGTCTCAAGGATGCATATAAAGATACACAACACATGAGAACAACCGAAGATTATCAACGAGGATGTATATAAAGATATACAACACACGAGATCAGCAAAAATGATCAATGAGGATGTATATAAAGATATACAATACACGAGATCTCTCAGAAATGCGTATAAAGATACACAACACATGTGAACAACAAAAATGATCAATGAGGATGTATATAAAGATATACAACACACGAGATCACCAAAAATGATCTATGAGGATGTATATAAAGATATACAATACGTAAGATTTCTCAGGGATGCGTATAAAGATACACAACACATGAGAACAACAAAAATGATCAATGAGGATGTATATAAATATCTACAACACACGAGATCTCTTAGGAATGCATATAAAGACACGCAACACTTGAGAACAACAAAAATGATCAACGAGGATGTATATAAAGATATATAACACACGAGATCTCTCGGGATGCCTATAAATATACACAACACTTGAGAACAACAAAAATGATCAACGAGGATGTATATAAAGATATACAACATACGAGATCTCTCAAGGATGCATATATAGATACACAACACTTAAGACTACAAAAAATGATCAATCGAGGATGTATATAAAGATTTACAACACACGAGATCTCTCAGGGATGCATATAAAGATACACAACACATGAGAACAACAAAGATGATCAACGAGGATGTATATAAAGATATACAATACACAAGATCTCTCAGGGATGCATATAAAGATACACAGCACATGAGAACAACAAAGATGATCAACGAGGATGTATATAAAGATATACAACACATGAGATCTCTCAGGTATGCATATAAAGATACACAACACATGAGAACAACAAAGATGATCAATGAGGATGTATATAAAGATATACGACACACGAGATCTCTTAGGGATGCTCATAAAGATATACAACACATGAGACAAACGAATGACCATACATGATCCTATGATTTCACCCAAAATGGAATCAAATCCCAACTGACTAAGTCTAGAAATTAACCGACGAAGTAAACGCAAGTGTGTCAACCCACTCGTTTTTATCAAGATGTTTAATTAAATTCCTTATTCAGTCGAAAAGGCAAAATTACTTGTTTGAAACAAGTAACCCTGAAAAGAAAAAGAGAACACTAAATTATTACCTAAAGAAAACTAAAATCATCTCGATAGCAAAATAAATGGGTAATGAAAACTCAAGGTAGCATGTAAAATTTTTCGCAAAACATAGGTTTGGAAAATCTACATACTTTAGATATAAATCAAGCGCCCTTGAATTTCTAAGGCATGGTGTTCCCAAGTTCCTTGGACACAAAGAAGGCGGATGATTATAAATCAAAGAACTCGAATGAGATGGTCACAAAAATCATCACCATAAAGAATAAAGAAGGTGGTACCCTTATAGGCATTAGTTTCCTTACCAAAGATATCTCAAACTTCATAGTTAAAAATTCAAACTATGAAAGGTCTAAAGGATATATATGATGGTCATACATATCCCACTCTCAAGTCATTATCTTACTAAAATCACTAAGGTTGCAAATTAACAAATCACCGCCAATGATTGCCTCTCCATTTATTCATATAAAGTCTCTAATTCTAAGGTTCAATGGCGATGCACATCATTAATAATTAATATAAGTGTTGTTTATAATTATCACATCAAAGTGTTTAGAAAACTTCTATTGATATTGTGGCGTCCCACCTCTCGATTAGAATTCCTAACTTTACACAATAAAACAAATTACGTACAATAGGGGAGCAAATTTGTAAATAAATAATCAAAGGTGAAACCATTTATTCATGAATTAAATTTGTAATCATAAATAAATAAATAAATGAAAACATTTCACAGTGCTTAGCGGGAATAATTTATTCATTTTCGCCTTGCAAAGCTAATCTTAAGTGGATTAGTATTTTATTTGGCCAAATTATTTTATTAAACCGTTCAATAAAATAATTTAGAAATCATCAGAACTAAGCCCCCAAAAGTTATTTCAACCCAAAATTAGAAATAGTTTGAATTCCTACCCAAGGAAAGGGACTCAAGCTTTGTCTAGGCCAAGATTTCACAAAGATGAAGTCAAATAAATTTGATTGGTCAAACAAGGATCATGGTATAAGGTATGATATGACAGGTCCTAAGACTCGATTTAAACCCTAAACAAATTCCTAAGGGAGACTTAGGACAATGACCCTCGCCATAATATCTTATACTGTTCCGAACTTAGCTCTGATACCAAGTGTAACGCCCCACCTCTATACTCGTGTTAGCCAAGGCCATTGCAAGAAATTGTGCCAACTAACCCGAAGAATAAGGCTATTGAGGAGCGACCATCTGTATATTAGCTTTGGAAGAGTGTTAAATATGTCGGATAATGTGGTTTTTAAATCTCATGAGAAAATCCGATGCATCTAAATTAAGTTCAAATCTACTACTGTAACGACCCAGCAATTTTCGACCATGAAAATCAACACAAAACACCATGTTGACTATTCAAGCATCGGAAATACCAGATCATTAATAGAAAGAAGTTAGAGCATGAGAAATAGAAAGAAAGAAATTTAGAATAGAAGAAGAAATAGAAGAATATAACTGAACAGAATCGAAATAAACACGAATCTCACAGCGGAACGAATAAAATATATTATATAACATAACTTTTGAAATACAGACTTATAACTGTATATACATACCATTTTAGAGTACAACTCATAACATCACAGCGGAAATAAACTAGGTATATAACTAATATTGAAGCCTCCTGCTCCATGCTCCTCCAAGTATACCAGTAAAATCCCGACTACTTGACTGCCCGTACAAATTTGGGCACCCAAGAGTGTAGGGAAAACAAAACAAAATAAACTTTGGGTCAGTTATGAGACTGGTGTGAGTAAACTCCAACCATTTGGTTTAACTTTTCAAAATCCTTTTCAAAGAAATGATAATCGTATGACTGATCCACAAATAAACACAAATGAGTTTTTACCTTACGATAACCCAAAACATTTTCAAAATCAATACTTTTCTGATATTATAATAATGTCTAATCACAAGTAAATACAATCTAGTAGAACGCTTGCATCTCACGCTCTACATATATAATATACAATCAAAACCGTGGGCTCTTCTTGGGAAATGGATTTCCAACTATAACAAGGTATGGAACCACCTTCCGATCAGTGTACTCTAGAGGGGATACACTGGAGTTCAACAATAACATCTTGCAACTCAGCTACACATGACCAACAACTTATTTCTCTTGAGTGTATCGAATGTCTTGTCACCTTACGGTTGCTAGCAACATAACTGTTTCCTGGAGATACAGAAGTGAAAAGAAGTACAAAAGTGAATATTCTCTAGATGGTGACAATACACCCTAATGGGAGCGACCCACATAGCCATGTTGCCTGCCCGATTTTTGTCATTTCCCGGTTGTGAGGCTTGAGGTCGTAACGTATCTTTTGACATATCACACCTTCATTTACTTTGAATGCTACATTGTCATACCCGCCAATTCTTAAATTAATTTCCCAAAAGTACCAAGGGTATAAAGCTAAGAGAAATGAATTTCTCCGCCACCAAACGTAAGTACATTTGAAGAGATCAACTTACGCGATACATTGGATATACTCTGTCAGACACTCATCCATACAAGTTGTGCTGGGACTGGACAAACCGAAGGCACTATTCTGTAAATCCATCTTAGGCAATTTCTACCTAGGATCTCCAGAATAGTCCTTGCATAAACTACGTCTTCAATTATCTTCATCATATTTGATTTGCAACACTAGTGCCCATACGGAGTGGTTTTCAGATAATAAATCTAATCCCGGTCTCTCTGTATTGACAACGGAAAAATGGTCAAAAACTTTGATAGTCGGTGATTTAACTATCAAAGGAAAACATACATACAACAAACTTATTTCCAAATTGAAACTTATCAATCAACCATACATCAACACTGAGCACCTCAAATTAATTTGTCAATAATTTATTCATTTCCCCAATTTTCTATTTCCTCTATTTTCCCACATATTTCTCAAACCCCGGTTCGCCTCACACGATCCTTGGAAAATGTTTCCATCTATTTTAAGCTATTTATTATCTATATTTAGGAATATCTCATTTTAAACATAGGGAATTAGTTCTACAACTCTTATTTACTATACTTAGAAAATATACGTTATTAACATCGGAAAAACATTTTCATTACTTATTCATGCATCACTATTCTTTCCTATTCGTCAGTTCCTAACTGTAAACTAGTAGGAGAACAATTTCCCAAGTATTAACCCCCGAATGTCGAAACCCACATTAGATTGATACTCAAGAAGCCATTCTACTTGACTAATTTCTAATCGGTTTTTTATTTCCTTAATCTCATTCTTAATTTATTTTTAACACAACTGCTTACACAACTCTTGTAATAAATTTAGGAATCCACTTCTTTTACGGAAATCTTTGATTATAACGATAACATTATAAATCTCTGCTTCTGAATGTTTAATTTCAAAATATAACTTTTATTCATAAATAATTAATTAATAAGACAAATAAATCTTGATAAAAATCGGAAAGTGAATATTACTTTCCTAAATTCGATATAATTGAATTCAACTTATAACTCTCTTATGAATGATCTCTATTCAAATATCGTTCCGATCCTTGAAATAGTACCATTTCAGGTTAACTCCATTTCTAAATTCACTTTTGAATTTATCACTCCCAAAACATCACCAAATCCCTTTATAACCATTTAAATTTGCAAAATGTTTGCTATTAAATCATTATTCACTTTAAAACGTGAATACTATTCCTTTACAGGAATCTAGACTCATGTTAACAAATCAAATCTTGATATGTTTTCAAAAATACCATTACAGTTTCAAATCCTGTTTATCGAGTTATTTTATAAATTTATATTCATATTTCACTTTATAAACTCCATTTATAAATCAACTTCTTGTTAATTTTATATCAGGTTTATATCTTAATCTCGAATTTATATTCGATTATACATTTATTGGTTTTGAACCAAATACTAATCACCTTGTAAATCTCTGAATTTTTTACTATATAATTTTCAAAAATAAATTATTTAAATAACATTCGAATTCTATTTATAAATCCTAATGGGTTTATATCAATTTTACTCTCATCTCAAACTTCGGACCAAATTCCATTATATCCCTTTTTAATCAATTTCTAAAATTTACATTTTCAATTTATTTAATAATAATTCAACTTCATTTAAAAATATCGTTTATAAATCAACTACTTGTTTTAATATAACAAGTTATTTTATTTTAGTCCATTCTAAATTCAATTCTATTAAAAAAAAGATTCCCCCTTTTAAGCTCGAATTCTATTCCATACATTCTACGGTATTTAAATAGCCATTTATTTCAGGTCAATGTCGTTTAACATCCCAAGACACACAATAACTAACATCAGATTATTTATCACATTTTATAAAGCAATATATGGAAATCAACAATATAATTGTTTAGGAATCCAGTTGGATTCCTCCAACCTGTTTCCCTGCATCCACAGATGTTAATCAACATAATAACACTAATTCCATATCAATATGAAATGCTATAGTAAATTAAATCAATATTTAACTAACGATATATATAACTATCAACCAATTTATTTGTAAATCATCCAACCAGCCATCACACACAACATTCAATCGTTTTTATCAATATTAAATAACATTTATAAAATTAAAAACTGGACGGAGCTAGTGAGTTTACTCACCTTGATCGTTAGCCATAAAATTACGATTGACGTCTGTTGATTTAACTAGGCATTTTAATTTTCCTAAAATAGTGACGAATTCCAAAAGACTCCAAACCAGCTCCATGTTGTAGTCTGCGATCGTACGATCCTAGCGGATCTAGTTTTGTTGAATTTGGATAATATATGGATAAGTTATGAGGTTTATAATCTAATATGTTGTTAAATATAACACTAAACTTAACTTAAATATATTTACCTATAGTTTGGGCCTCATCTTTAACAATCCGGCCCAAAGCCACTTATCCCAAACCCGTAAAAATACTCTTCCCCTATCAGGATATAACGCAAGACCGAACAGTTAATCTCCCCAAATCATTTTCGCAATTATCTGTTTCCCATTCTAATTCGAAAATCCTCCTCTCAAGGTCAACGCTCACCACCCACGCAATTCCCTTCTATCCCCTCTACGTCACCGTCCCCTCCCTGTAGAGCTCGATCAACTACGGCTTCAGTAACCCCAGTGAAAACATCGAACAAATCATGTTTGAAAATCTCCTAGTTTTTGCAGCAAGGTGCCGCATGCTAATTCATTTTTAGTTTTAGCAATTGGTGCTTAAATCTCTTGAGTTATCAACCCTAGCTCACACTGATAATAAAAAGCAAGTGGAAAAAAGAATGTCGAGTTCTTCGACGTGTGTATGGTCACGAGGAGAAGATTTCCGAGGATTTGAAAATATATTTCTGAATTTTTTCATTGATGACTTCATCTGTTTTCGGTTTTATGAAGCTATCAGAAAAATTGTTTCATTCGTTTTTAAGGTGATAAGAGTATAGAGCTTATGTTAAAATGAAAGGGGTATTTTCGTCCCTGCAAATGAATGGCAGTGGCTCCATTTATAAGCCAACGTAGCTTGGCACCCACGTAATAGACTTAGCTGCTACCATGCTTGTGTTTTCTTTTCATGGATGGCTTCATGGCGAAGGAAGAGTAGGACTTAGACAGTTTTTATATTAGGGTAGCTATTATCTACAGTTCAGCTTCTGATGCTTGATGTTGCTTTGATTTGTATATACATCTGCTTGATGAGGATCGATTGACAGCTGATGATGTTGGCAAAAGTAGATGACAGTGGTTGATTTACTTTATAGGATCACTTACTGTTTAAGGAATAGGAAGGCAGGGTGTATGCAGAGAAAGCAGACTTCATGTGCTATCTATAAAGGCTATAAATTCACTTTATAGCTAAGCCAAAAGGGACACTAGAAATAAACAAGGAGGGGATGTGTTCTGTTTATGATGTGAGGTTTCATGCTATGTTTAGGTGCAGTGGTGCTACATTAAGGTACGATGGTAGTAGTTGGCTTGTGAAGAAATATTTACAAAGAGTTGGTTACTCACTTGCTAAGGATAGTATAAAGTAATCTGAAATTTTCAAAATTTCAGTTTTGGAGTCTGTATGGCTTTCTTGTCATAGCTTCTTTAATCTAAGATATAGTTTTGTACAATACCCTTTCTTTTGTTATGCGAATGGGCTTTCTATATTTTGACTAATGCATATATTCAGGAATTTTTCAGAATCGTTGTTCATCTTATTGGTTTATTATTCTATTTTTGCATAAATGCTATGTTAGCGGTAAATGAGCCAACAGTTTGATGTTTTTGCTTTGACGACTTCGGGTATAAATGTGTATATCCATGCGTTGGTTTTCAAGTGGCCAGGATGGCTGCTTGGAATTATCATTAGTGTAGTTGATGTAGATTTTATTTGTTGAAATTTGGTTTGTAATGCGTTAATAAGATTTGCTTGATTGTAAAAAAAGGGCACGTGTTTGAAATTGACACAACAATCGATATATCAAAATGTATCCCTATACCTCCATACGAAGGTTTGGCGGTTGAGTAATATAGATATACATTAAGTATGATGATTACGACATCGGTTCTGAGTCTAATAACTATGTACTTTTTGAATCCATTACAGAGAAGCGGTGAACTTTGTAGTAGAACAGGTGAGGTTAATGTAGTCATGCAATTCAAATGCAATTTTGTAAATTAAAAAATAAATTGAAAGAAAAGAATTCTGGTTAAAAATTGCAGGTTGATGCTGGTACCTTTGCTTTTGAAGGGCTGAGCAAGCACTACTAGTATCACATGCTGATATGTAATTGTGTTCTTTCCTTATGTTGATCGTTTCATTTGTTGGTTCAAATGTTTTACTTCTGTGTTGTAAGTTAGTTCTTTTGTTTTGATTCCTCGTTTGCTTGGTCTATGAAATATGATTTGAGATTTTGGCGCTTTGCTTTATGGGAGCTTTTAGTGATATTATGGCTCCTATTATTGTTGAAATAAGGTCAGTTAATTGATATTTGACTCTTTTAGGTCATTTGAAATCCGATGATGACAATAAGACAATCATATTTGTAAATCAGATAAATATTTGATTACTACACCAATGGATATATGAAATATTCGAAGTTCAACCATGATCGCATTGAAAATGAAAAATTAAATTAATCAATTTCCTAATTAACAATTCTATTAAAAATAAAATATTGTTATTATATTCCACTATTTATATTATTTCAAATATTTGAATTCAAACAATTTAATTATCAAACCCCTGTATTAAAATAATTTAATAAATTAATATTAGATCGTTAAAATCCTGGGACGTTACAATAACACAGTGGCTATATATAATTCGGAATCAATATAAAATACATAACAAAAAAATGAAAGTCGGACACAGATATTCACATCACTAAGGCGGAAATATATATGAGTAAAAATACAGAAGTGGGGGACATAATATAAGTGGTCGTGCAAAATGCACTATATCATAAAATAATATATACATGTACTACAAAGAAAAATATGTACACATATGAGTCACTGTCTCAAATATACGAAAGATAAAACTACTAAAACAAGTACGGTAAACCAAAAGGAAGAACTAGTCCAGGCTATAGCTAAGGAGAAGCATCTGTCTGACCCGAGTATTATTTATAAGAAAATAAACAATAAACAGATCAGTCTAACTGTACTCATCAAAATAAACTAAAATAGGATACGAGATAAAATCAGAAAATGACATAAAGAAATAACAACAATGTTCACATTGTAAAATGTGAAGGCTCGATATGTCCAGGAAATATGCCAAAGAAATCTTGGCGCTATATAAGGATATCTCAATATCAAAGAAACTCAGGTTGATAGCATAGTACTAGCGAAGACTCAAATTCTAGAATTCGATAGTTTAGAAATCTAGAAGATCACCAAAAAAGGGGAAAACTAAACTCAAGACGGGAGCTTGAAGGCTCATCAACTCAATAAGTGAGTCCGGAGACTCAACCAATGCAATACGGAAGGCGAGACGCGATCTCAAGGCATCTAGCCATAGTGTTGAGTCGGAGCTCCTATGATGATTCGAAGACTGTGGGTCACGACCCCGCAATGATGATCTGAAGATCATCAGTATAAATGAATGAACCGAAGTTCCTCAAGATGATCCGAAGATCATTAATATAATCAAATGAACCAAAGTTCCTTAAGATGATCTGAAGATCATCGATATACTCGAATGAACCGTAGTTCCTCAAGATGATCCGAAGATCATCGATATAATCAAGTGAACCGAAGTTCCTCAATATGATCTGAAGATCATCAAAGTGACAACCGAAGGTTGGAATGATACGAAGATCCTCATGATGATCTGAAGATCATCAATATGATCAAAATTGATCAAGTATAATGTAAACTATGCTAAGCTAGTAGATATAAGAGTCAAGCTATATGTCCTATAACCACTCGCTCTACTCGAATATTTATAAACCAGTTGTATATTCCACTAGAAATACGAAACGATCATTGCCACGGTGTTCAATAGAACGAGTCCAAGAATTAACCGTCAAAGCAAACACAAGGGGTCATAGTCCTTGTTTTTACTAAGGCGTTTAATTAGATTTCTCATACAAACGAGAAAAAGGTTTATGAAATCATATACTAGTAGAGAGTAAAACAATTTGGAAAATAACTTCATATAATGAAGTAGAATTAGAAACCGTTTAGTAATAGATTTGGTATCTACTAATAATTTAGAAATCCTTTTATATAGTTTCGAAGTGGCAAATCTCGTGAAATAGCGATAGAAATGATGCTCGAACTAAGAATTCACGCTTTAATAACATAAATTAAATCTCACGAGTATCGATTATAAATTCTTTATCATGAATGAATCGAAAGTTCATGAAATCGAAATGCAGAATTCTGTGAACCAGAGAAACTAAAAAGTCATAGAAAAAGATCGAACGGGTTGGGCCGGGAAAGAACCTGAAACAACCTAAACTGTTGACCGTGGTCTCCACTAGTCAACAGCAGAAAAACAGGCATTAGATGTCTGAGTACCTTGGACAGACAACAATTTTTTATTTTCCCGAGAGCTTGGACAGACGTTTGACCTATTTGGTCAGACGTCTGAGTTGAAGCAATTAAATATTTTGCCTAGGCAATGATTCGCCAATCGGTCTCGGACGAGCCTGGATCAGTGGTGATGGCTCATAACATTTTCTAAGCGAAAATAAAGCCTCTTTAGCTCACCGAAACCACTCAAGAACCCAAGCGCACATGCACAAACATACATATATGAGATTGCAATGATTTTGATTATAAAATCCAAATCAAGTAAATTCTCTAACCAAAGCAATCAAATGCAATTCAGGCTAGAACACAATTGTTTGGCAATGCTAAAGGGAAATTGTAAGGACTTGTGTGCACACAAGAACTTCACCGATAGCATAAATTATCTGAACATAGAATATCATAAGATTTCCAATACTAGAAAAGCAAGGAAATCGACAACCCAAGCATACAGCTTGAGGCATAGATGTGATGTGCACGTAAAAATGCACATTTATATTCACATATTTATTCTTGTTTAATTAAATAAATGAACATTTTTGGGTATTTTATACAATCAAACCATATTTTAAATATTTTCAAAATAATCACTCATTTTGGCAAAAAAATGGTAACTTGTGCATGTTTTAATTTGTGATTGCATTTACTTGTTCTTTGTATTTGTCTCCTATAGGGATTTTGGAGCACAAATGCATGCATACAAAGGAATAAAGAGGACATAATTCTCATACATGATCATGGAGGACCCCACCTCTCAAATTACCCTTATCTCTTAAGCTTCTTATTAGAGACTAATTGAATAAGACAAAAGGTCTCATGCATCCAACATGACTCATTAGTGGCTAAGAGAGGATTAGAAGCTTCATGAAGTGGGCATTTTGGGGATTTCCCATTATGAGTGATTAGGGTTTTAGGGTTTGTAACATGTATATATACCCCCTTTATGTTCATGTATTTTTTTTCTCTTATCCTTCTCTTTTATCCCCTTCTTTAGTTTAGTTGAGAGGAGCACAAGTTCTCTTGTATTTCCATGGCTACTTAGCCATTTTCTTTTTGTAACTTCTTTGTTTTAATGCAATTTAATTTCTATGCTCTTTACTTTCATGTTCATAGCTTAGATTTACATTCATGTTCATAGCTTAGATTTACTTTCATGTTCATTTACTTTATGTTCTTAGTTTAGTTCTCTTCTTGTTCTACTTAGTTTTTCATTCATTTTGCTTTATTTTCTAATGTTGAAACTTACATGTGTTGATAACACATATGAGTGGCTAATCCCTTGATTTAGGGGTAATGATGCTCTCTAACTTTATGTAAGTTCAACATTTGTATGATTTGTGATCTCTAATTTGTGCTTTATGTTAGTGAATGTTGATGTAAGTTTATACAAATGGTTTTGATAGTCTATGTTTGTTGACAACAAAATAGACTATGCTTAGTCAATGTAAACACAAATTACATCAATGTTTGCTAAGTCGTTATTGATTTTGAAATGAAAGTAAGAACAAAATTTGATTGTCTATAGTTTTAGTCAATAATTCATAGGCCATACTTAGAATAGTTTTGCTTTAGTTCCATTTTCATGAGAATCATAAGTGGTTTAAATATTGCATTTATATCACTTAATGGAGATCATAAATTGTATTTTTGATAACTTACATAAATGTGAGAGTTGATTTGCCTCTAAATTGTTTTAATTTTATATTTAGCACGCAACTTATTTTATAGTTTTCATTAGATTTTATTAGTTAAAACTTCACTTAAATTTGGTTTAATTTGATTAAGTAAAATCTAGAATTAATTCTTTCCTTGCGGATCGACTCGTATTCGCCACGTACTAATAATTGTACGCCTTGCGCTTGTGGTATTATCACGATATTTCATGTTAGCAGTTTTCTAATTTAATAGAATATCTGTTTAGCAAACAAGTTTTTGGCGCCGTTGCCGGGGAATGAAATTAGTTTTGATTTTATTATTCGGATTAACTTTGTTGTTCCATTAAAAAAGGAAAAAATTGTGTGCATTTGTGTGTTTGTTTTATTTGATCTCGTTTCAATTGCATTTGTGTGTGTTTTGTCTGTCTATTTTTGTTTGTTTGTTGTTTCTTAAAAAAAATTCTTTTGATTTGTGCATTTCTTCTCTCATTGCAATCATCTCTCTGCTTTCTTCTTTATATTTGCATTTTTCATTTTCATTTAAAAAAAAAAGAAAAAAATATATACACATGCTTTTGCTTTCACTATAAATTCCTTTATTTCTTTCCCTTTCTCTTCCTCTCATTTATTTCTTTCATTCCCTTTCTCTCATTTGTATCTTTCCTTTTTACAATTCTAACAAATAAAAAAAACATTATTACTTTTCTTTTGTTCATTTCTTTCCACTCTTGTGTTTCTTCAGCCAATCATCTGCCAAAATTTCCTTTAAAATCGCCTTTCTCAAAACTCTGCATTCCATCACAATTCGTAATCCACTACATCAAACCAATTACTCCCTAAAATTCACAACAAATTCCATCCAAGATCTGACAACTTCAACTATCCCTGCCAATCACACTACATCATCCATCCTCAACAAACTCTTCACGTTAGTCCATAACGTCCCCACTGAAATTTTTCGCAGACAACTTTTATACCATCATCTACCTACCACTGACCAAGTTCTGTAAAACACACCTGAAGCCTCTTTACAAATCCACACCACCATCATCACAGTCCCGACACAGCAGCTACAATCCAATCATACACCACGCCTCACTCACAAACCCGTAACACCCCTCCCCCCTTCAACAAATCCGATCACCTATACCCTTCTTTGTTGATATCACCAACTTCTAATATTTCCACCGCATACACAACAAACCTCATCAACAAGTGCACAACCTCAGATCCGACTTCCAACATAACCAAAACTCCACGCTCCCTCAACATAGACCACTGCTTCACCTTTCATCCCATACACGACCTTCAAACTGCACCAACCACCCATAACCAAGTAGTCAACTTCACTTCATCACCGTCTCCCAAATCATTCACAGGCAAGTCATCACTTCATACTCCAAAGTCAATCCACTACATCAATATTCAACTCCAAAGTCACCCAACCCTCCAGTTTCACCACTAATTTAACTTGTCCTCTACCATCAGCCTATACAACAACTCCTCCTTCAACCTCACCACCTTTAACTTAATACTGCTAGCCCAACAGTTTCACTCAATTCAGACCCTCCACAGATTCGGAAGCCACCTTGCACCAACCAAGCTTCCACTGTCATACTTTATTCAGTCACCACGCTTCAACTTCTTTGCCACCTCAAGGCCGACATCAAATAACTCGCAACCGCTCATGCCTGTACCCAGTCGCCCAAATCGCTAATCTCCAACCGGCAATTATATCAAAATCACCAAACTCGAAGTCACCTTCAGTAAACCGCTTCTGCTTCACTGAAACCCCAATCGAAGAATTCCATGCATACAAAACCCAAAATCAAAATAAAGATTCAATTTTTCCTTCCTTCCTCTTTCCTTTCTTTTCTCATAAAATATGATTTCGATGAGTGAGTTTTTGATTTTAATCGATCAGTGGATAAGTCCTTTTGCACGTGTATTTTGAGGAAATAGTGTCTTGTGGGCCTAAATGGACTTTTACTGGGCCTAATCGGATTTTGGGCTAGTGCATTTTGTTTTGAGATTTTAAGTTTTTTTTTTAATTCTAGTTGTAACTAGTTTTTGTTTCAAAATTTCTAACCAAAGAAAAAAGAAAAAAAAGGCTTTAAACTCAATTTTAGGTTGTAGAAAGAGAAAGAAAGAACGTGCTTGGAACTACTTGAAGACTGCTCTGCTTGCTTTGTTTGGCTCTACGCTCGCTTTCTTAATGAAAATTGCCGCTAAAAAAGAATTTGTTAATCTGCACACATTGGTACATGTTTTCTTTCCTTATTTTTATTTTATTTGCATTGTTGGTTGTTTGCACTTACATTTAAAAATCAAACAAAAACAAAACAAAAATTCATTTGTTGTTGCATTGTAATCCATGTTTAATTTCTATTTTGCATTCATCTCATTTTATTTTTATTTTATAAGGACATTGTTATATTTTGACAAACTGGTTTCTTTCTAACGATTTATTTCTCGGTGTCTAAACTACGGCAAAGTAATAACCGTTTATAAATATTACTGTGATTTGTAAATTATATCGGTTGTTCCTATGAAGATACTTAAACCTTCGGTTGCATTGCTAGGGTGATTCCTGGTTGTGACGACCCAAACTTCCCAGTAAAGGAAAGCCTGGATTGCTTTGAGAACAACACACATCAGAGCACAAACTGAAGAACATTTTATTGCCGATGACAACAATTACATCAGAGTACAAGAATATAACAGAGTATGAATACTTATTACATAATAGAAGTACAATAATATCAGAGTTTAAAATTACATTTAAATAGTAGCGGAAACAAAATACAAGTATACAACTGGAAGGAATACACGGATACAGAGCTTTCCGAATACCACTTCAGCTATAAGCCAGGATCCTGTGAATATATCTGCAAAAAGCTACTCGACTGCCCGTGTGGAAAATAAGGGCACCCGAGTTTGCCAGTGAAACAAACTACAGGTCAGTCATGGGACTGGTATGAGAAATCTTAACTTAATTTATCTAATAAATATGGCTAATCACAGGACCACGCCGCTAACGCGGAATGGGTTTACTCCATTGGATTGCCAGTGCATAAAATAAAGTAAATCGTTAAACAACGCGATGCTTTTTAGAAAAATGAAACAATTGTAAGACCCAAGTCCCATCACACAATGCAAAGCAAACCGGAGGATAGGGTTTTACCTTATAATGGTCAAAATATGCTTGATACGATAAAACGGGTTTAGTATTAGTGCGTATATCTATGGGTATATATATATTTCAAAAACAATTTCAATCATAATGTATTAATCATAGACGGCATAGTACCCCATCCTACTATGTCGTCATACTAGTTCTACAATCAAAACCGCAAGGTCGTATTGGAAATTGGGTTTCCATCATGAGTCGAGGCTAGGGGCAAGCTCCTCTCCGATTCGAGACACTCTAGCAAATGCCTCAGGATCACACCTATGGGCAACCCTTAGAGCGGTAGGGCCGGTCCCCGCCTATCGGCAGTGGATTGGTTATGCCTGAACACACGTTTCCCAGTTCCTTTGAACCTATAGTATGACCACTAACGGCCTATAAAAAATCTGAGGTGCCTTAAAATCCATCATCCACATAAGTAAAATGTCAGCGCTGGTAGGTCCCTGACATCACTCTAGCTAGAAAGAAACGTGTGCACTCCCTACGGTCCGTATCCCGTTTTTGACTCATACCGGGGTGTGAGGCTCGTGAAGTCACGATATACACAAAGTTATGTCGTAACAGGCTATACTTTGATCATCCCACAAGGCCCTGCTTTTCAACAAAAGCCTTGATCATTTGCATCTTGGCGTGCCACATTGACAATACACGCCATGCGATCAATCACTGTTAATATATACCAGGGTGTTAAGCAGAGAATAAATCCTCCACCACCAAACAGACATACATTAACAGAAATCGATTTAATACACATGGAACGAAATCCAATGTCAGACACGCATCCATTTACTAGCTTATGCTCTGGGTCTGAGCGAAAACCAAATCCGAACAATCAACAATAGTCCAGAAGGCCACCACTGAAGCCCCTTCAAGGTAGCTACTCCCATCACGGGTCTCTGTAGCAACACATCCATTCGATGTGAAGATCGTCGGTCTTCAACCACCGTCTTCATCTTCAACTCTTCATCGTCGTAATAATTACTCGGAATGGGTTAAACCCGGTCGTCCCGAATAACTCACGTATTCTATAATTAAAAATCAAGTACTATAAAACACATCCAACGCCACACTCCAATCCCGAATATTCTTTTAAATAAAATATTCACATTATCCAATCAAAGATAAATTCTTCAAATTTATTCTTAGATCTTTTCTTTAAAAGATTTATTAAGAACCCAATTTGGTTTTAAATATCAAAAATCATTATTCAATGATTATTTAAATTTAAGAAATAAATTTTTATCTTTAACTGGGTTAAAGAACTAATGTCATTTTAAAACACCGTTCACGATAAACCCAAAATCGACTTCCATTAAATATGGAATCTTCACAGAAATCAAATCAATATATAATCGTTATAAATTTCTATATCCGACCAATAATATAAATGGAATAATGGCAAAGCATCTTAAATTCCATATGTAGTATCGATCTTCTTTTACAGAAGCTTATCTCGGTTATTATTAATTCGAATTCCATTCAACTCCAATTTAATATATTAAATTGGAAAATTTTACTTTTGGAAAATTCCCATTTAAATCTTGATACAAAATTTATAAATTCCAAATCATATTCTTACTGTTAATTGAGTTAAAGAACAGATGTCGTTTAAAAACATTGTTCACGATAAACTCAATTCACAAATCATTTTTATTCCAATTACAAAATATAGTTTGAAACTCTAGTAATCTTAATCAAAAAATTTATTCTTTTCAACTGGGTTCAAGAAAGGTGTTATTGAAGACACCATTCACGACAAACCCAAAATCCAATTTATTTAATTTAATTTCAATTAAATTTTTATCTAAATCTTTATATGTAAACAAAATGTTTCTTTTTATTTACAAAACAAATGTCAATTCAAAAATGTTATTTTTATTTACAAGGTAACATTTGTAAGGAAATGTTGTTTTATTCCATTGTAACATTTATAAGGAAATGTTATTTTATTTCAAAAATCATGTTTTCCCAAAAATTGTCTTTTATTTCTATAATCATGTTTTGACAAAAATACTATTTATATTTAATCCTTGTTAAATGACAAAAATGTGATTTTTGTAAAATCCTTATTTAATAACAAAAATGTGCATTTTTGTATAATTCTTATTTAATGACAAAGGTATCTCTTTTGGTTTCATTCTTTTAAAAGTGACAAAAATATCTCTTTTTATTTCATTCTTTTAAAAGTGACAAAAATATCTCTTTCTATTTCATAAACAAAAATGTTAATTTCAATTTCACAAAAATGTAATATTTTGTTTGATCTATTTCAATTCAACAAAAATGTGAATTTTTGTTTTATAAACAAGCTATATTCTTAGGTCTAAAATGAAGGTGAAATCTTTATTTTCAAACTCTTTCAATATCCATAACTCCGAAATAAAAATATGATTTTTATTTCAAATCAAATATGAATCTAATTTTAACCAAACACATATATCACAATCAACAGGCAACAAACACAACATCATACATCACAGATCTGAATTAAATCAACATACACACACATAGAATTTAAATAACGAAATATAATTAAATTTTAATTATTTTTAAAATATAGAAATCTCACATCGATTTTAATTCTGTACATTTCAGAGTTGACTTTCCCCCAATTTCTGATTTGCTCTGATTCAGATCTTGATGGTCCTATGTTGTAGATCTCTGAAAGACGATTCCAACGCTTTTCGTTTCGTTCGATTTCATCTCTATTTGCAAAAGTTACGGCTGTTTAAACACTGAGTTTTATTAATTGATAATTAATTAGAAATTAATTAATTAAACAAGGGATTAACCCCTTCTCCCTCCTGCAACACATCGGCCACGATGAAACCTAATAGCCGATCCCTAGGGCTTGATCTCGCCGTCACCACGCCCTGCCGGAACCCGATCAGAACACATCACGTCGACGGACATCGATCCCCCTTCCACCACTTGGCGGCGCGACCAACTCGCCCCCCCCTCCATCGCCGAAACCCGCCTCAAATGTGTTGACTTTGGGGACAAAATTCGAACGTTATACTCAATTGTTTCAGATCATGACCGTATAGGATTAAAGGCCTCGAAAATCTCTAGAATGTTTGTATTGGCACTTGATTTAATTCTCTGTATCTAGAGAGGAATTAGGGAATGAAAATCGGATGTGGATGGCCATTGAATATAGGTATACGGCGGCCTGGGTATTGGGAAAATAGGGTTTCGTATTGGGGTCGTATTTCAATAGTATTTATAGGCGTATTTTTATTTAATTTATTTTATTTTATTTGAATTCAATTCATATATCACTCTTAACTTCAAATCAAATCCAACAAGTGTCGCCCCTAGCTAATAACCTGTAACGACCGGAATTTTAGGGCCAATTTAAAAATTTTATTTTAGAAATTAAAAATAGATTTTAATGTTTAAGATAAACTATTTTAAAGAATAACGACTAAAGATTTATTTTAAAACGAATAAATTCAATTTAATTATAAAAGGAGTTTAGAAACAGCGCTGTAGTTTGAAAATTTGAATTTGAACTTTGATTGACTGTACATGATTCATTTTAGATCAGAATTGAACGAAACCAGAAATATTTAAATCTGTTTAATCATATCTTTCCAACGAATCTGAAAAACTGAAATTTCGTTTTAAAAATCAAAAGTTATGGCCAATTCAATTTTTAGAAAGGTCGCTGCAGAATTTATATATATATATTATATAGGGCCCGAAAGGCTAATTTTCACATATGAAGGAATTTCGACTCGAAACCACTTCCATTGAGTTCGGAATGACGTTTTTGCATTGAAAAATAATAAACACTTATATATTTTGAGTTTCGGAGTTTATTTGTTTAAAAATGTATTTTTAATATTAAATATATTGGCCTTAAAAATAGTCATTTTTCAAATGACCTCGGTTTTCGACGAAGCCACTTTTGTTGGAACCGAAATGTCAAATTATTGCTAAGTTTCAATTTTCATAATTTTTCGAATTAATATGTGAGCGTGGCGAAGGAAAACGTGTTTTGACTGTTTCAGTCAAATTTAATCGACTTGGAAACGGCCATTTTTACAACGGTCTCAGAATTCAACGAAATTAGTCTTGTTAGAACCGTATCGTCAAAACATAAATAGAAATAATTTTTCTGTAATTTTTAGAGTCCGTATGTGGCCCCGGTAATTTAAAATATACGTTTGAATTTAATAATTAAATGATTTTTAAATAAATTTAAAGAAAAACATATCGTAACAGCCAAATTAGGTTACGAAACATATTCCATTGTGTCCGGGATGGGGGTTATTAGCTAGGGGCGACACTCGTTGGGTTCGATTCAGAGTTAGTATCAACGAACAAATATTTTCTTGAATTAAACAATTAAATAAATAAAATAAAATTGGAAATACACGTATATATACGGTCAAATACCGTAACCCTAATCCCTTTCTAAACATACAGCCGCCATCTAAACAAATGAATGGCCGACCTTCTCAGAACTTGGATCCACAATTTCTTCTAATCCATGAATCGTTTACACCAACTTTTAATTACAAAATAGATGGGCTTCGAGAGGACTTGAATTTCATACGGTTGAGATTGGAATTACTGTTGGGAATTGGGAGAATTTGCTGACCAAAGTCGCAACCTTGGGGGCGGATTTCGAGGGGGCTGAGACCACCGAGCTCGCTTGGGTTCCTGGCGTGGGGGCGGCTGTAATAACCCGTAAAATCTGGGCCAGTTTAAAAATTTTATTTTGGCAATTCTAGCGAATTTTGAACATTTAAAATAGATTATTTTAAATAATATCGACGAGAAATTTATTTTGAATAGAAATCGAACGTATATATTATATACGTCGTCGTTAGAATATAAATAATTATATATAATTATAAATAGAATTGAAAATGGCGCGGTAGTTCGATAATTCGATTTCAAACTTCAATTGAATGTACCGGGTGCAAAACAATCCGGATTTTAGTGAAACCAAAAATAATAGGATCCAATTAATTATATCTTTCCAACGAATCCGGAAAATTGAGATTTCATAGCGGGAATCAAAAGATATGTCCAGTTGAAAATTCTGAATAATCGCTATGGAATTCAGGCCCTTAAAAATAGACATTTTGCAAACGACCTCGGATTTCGACGAAACCACTTTTGTTGGGTCCGTGATGTCAAATTATTGCTAGATTCCAAATTTCATAATTTTTCGAATCAATATGTGAGTGTGGCAAAAGAAAACGTGTTTGACCAGTTTCAGTTGATTTTAATCGACTGGAAAATGGCCATTTTTCCAACGGTCTCAGAATTCGACGAAACTAGTTTTGTTAGGACCGTATCGTCAATACGAAGCTAGAAAATATTTTTCGGGAATTTTTAAAGTTAGTATGTGACCCCGGTAAATTGAAACGCGCGTTCAAATTCAATATATAGAGTTATATGTTGATTTTGACGAAAACTGATCGTAACGATCGAATCAGCCTGCGATACATATCCCATTGTGTTCGGAATGGGGGTAAAACGCTATAGACGACAGGCGGCGGGCCCCGTTTCGTGGTCGAAATAAAAAGTCAACTTTTAGTAGATGAAATAATTAAATAAATTAATATATATTTTCAAATACCCCCCCCCCCCCTTTCCTCTCATAACCAAACCCGTAACCTCTCTCCCCCAAAATCGTTCAGTCGCCCTCCACCCAATCGACGTCGCCACCCACGTCCAGACCTCCACCGCGCCTCCAGGTGACAGCCGCCACGTCAGAGATCGCCGCCACACTCCTCCCCTCGCTCTCCTCTCCATCGTGCGTGGTTCGAAGACCAAGACCCGCCATTATTAAACCCTAGCGCCGCCTGTACTGGCCCGCGCTACCAGCCTTCTCGCCGACGCCCTCCTCCGACCATCCACCAATCTCCGGTGCCGCACCTCAAACCCCCTTTCCGATCGAAATCAGTGAGTATTTAATTAATTTTAATTACAGTAAATCTGAATTTTTAACTATAGGAATAACTGATTTTTTTTCTTTATTATAAAAGACTTGATTTTTATAATGGTAAAGTTTATATTTTTAACTTAATAAAGTTTATATTTTTATTATAGAAATAGATTAAATTTTATTTAATGAAAATATATAATTTTCGAATAGAAAGATTAGATTTTTCGAATAGAAAAGATAGGATTTTTAAAATAGAAAGGGCATGATCTTTAAAAGAAAAATAGCAATATGAAAGAATTAAAAATATGATTTTTATATTTTTTTAAAGAATTAAAAATATGATTTTTTTTTTAAAGAATTAAAAATATAATCTTTACTATATAGAAGTGGTAGAAATATGATTTTTGTTTACGTAGAGAATTAAAAATATAATTTTTACATGATAGGAATATTAAAAATACCATCTTTATATGTGTAGAAAAATAAAAATGTGATTTTTAAAAAATTTATTTCTGAAAAGGCGAAATATTTATTTTTGAAAAGGCGAAATATTTATTTTTGAAAAGGCGAAATATTTATTTTTTAAAAGGCGAAATATTTATTTTTGAAAAGGCGAAATCTTTATATTTGAAAAGGCGAAATCTTTATATGAAGAATAGCGTGATAAAAATATAATCTTTACTATATGAACATCGGTGTAAAAATAGAATTTTTATCTATATAGTAGCGATGTAAAAATAGATTTTTTTATCTATATAGTAGCGATGTAAAAATAGAATTTTTATCTATATAGTAGCGATGTAAGTATAGAATTTTTATCTATATAATAGCAGTCAAAAATTCGATTTTTATATATTGAATAACAAAGTAAAAATAGGATTTTTATATATTGAATAACAAAGTAAAAAACTCGATTTTTTATATATTGAATAGCAAAGTAAAAATTCGATTTTCATATATTGTAGTGAATACGGGCGACGAAAGTGATAAGAGACGAGAACGACGGAGATTTCTACTTAATGAAGAGTCGTGGAATTGGATAGCTATTGGTGAGAACTTCTCACTCTAAATTTCTTTTTCTAGTTATATATATATATATATATATATACTAGGATGCAGACGGTGTTTAGTAGCACCCGACACCAGTCATCCACAGACCATGGATGGCTTGTTTGTTTAATTGTTTGGTTGTATAGTTGGTTAGATTATTTGGTTTGAATTGAATTATTTGGTGAAATGAAATTGATTTGATTGATGTGTGAATGGCGTGGGCCTTCACTAGACCGGGGATAAGGCTAGGCCTCGTCCCGTTTCTAGCATCGTGCCGTTATGCCGCCGAAATTTTCTAAAAATAAGTTAGAAAATAAAAATATCATTTTATTTAAAGAATGAACTGAATAGAAATTCATATGTTAAAATAAAATGTTTTATCGTTAAAAATATAATTTTTAACGTGAATATGAATATAGTGAATAAAATAAAATATCCATTTACAAGCCGGACGGTTTGTTTATGTACACCTATTTGAAGGACATTGATTGGGTCGATAAATTTTACACATCGCCAAATTGCACAAATAAAATCTGTGTTTGATTGTTTGAAACCCCACACGGGTGTTGGGATGAAAGTTGGAAGTTCACTCATCCTGATTGATTAAATATGTCGATCGATTGATTGACAGGCTGTTATAAGCGTAAGATATCTATATTTGATGCTTATACAGTGTAGTGCACTTTGGTTGATGGTTGATTGTTTATTATTGTTAATATATACATGTGTTGTATGGAATCCATATAATTAACGTTATATGGTGATTGATTGGGCCTCATTCCAATCGGGAAAATAATGAATATTATAAAAGAAAATTCATGTGTTGAATATAAAAATAATCATGTGTTGACGATGTTCATGAGTTGAGTGAAATATTTTATACAATGAAATTTACATCTTTATCATATTTAAAATTAGAACTACTTCACAGTGGAGTCTAATTGAAATCAAACGATAGATACCATAGTTTTATAAAATATTTTACATAACAAAAATAGTGATGTGTTGACAGTACTCATGTGTTGAGATTAGTCAGGTGTTGGAAGAAATAAAGATTCATGTGTTGAATAGAATAAATATTCATTTGTTGAATAGAATAACGGATTTATTGAAATATATAAAGCCGTGTTGATTAGAGTTGCGCCATTTTGACGTGAACGATATTTATATCGATTATATTCGTTTTTATTATGAATATAGAAAAGAAGTGATTTCAAAATATAACGTTTTGAAAATATTATCATTTATATAGTAATGATATAAAATATTCAGTTTTGATTTGAAATTGAAATAGTGTTGAAATGGTTTTGAAACAAAGTTAAAACGATTTATAAAATACGTTTTAAAAGAAAATTGACGAAATATATATATAATATATTATATATATATATATATATATATAATGGCCCGAATAGAACGCGCCGCTCCGCGGCAGTTCGTGAATTTCGACCATTGACTTCGAATTGACGTTGCGGGAGATCCGACCGCCGGATTCTCCTAAAACCGGAACCGTTGGGTTCATATCGAAAAGAGCTTTCCAATGAATATTAGAAATTTAAAATCTAACGGTTGGATTTGGAATTATGTCCAAATCAAATTTGAAAAAGGTCGCTGTAAGTGTAGTCCGATGGCCGTTGATGGAAATCGACTGTACGGGCCTTGATAAAATTATTAAAAATAATCAATATTCCCAATACGTGAATTGGACTGGAGTTGAACCGAAATTATCTTCGGAATATTTCGATGTTGGATTTCGTGACTGTACTGATATTGTTATGGGAATTTGAAAGATATATTTAATATCGTTATTTCCAATACAATATTTGTTGGTTTCAGAATTTGATATTGAATATAAGCCAGTATATTTTCTATTCAGAGCCTTGTATTTAATATCAAATGTGATTTGGGTTTGTCGTGAATGGTGTCTTCATTAACACTGTTCTAAAGCCCAATAGGGAAAAAGATTAAAGCTTTCTATTTAGATTTAATGAAGTGTATCAATTAAATAATATTTAATTGAAATTGAATTTGAATTGGTTCTTGGGTTTATCGTGAGCGGTGTTTTGAATAACACCTGTTCTTTAACCCGATTAACAATAGAATGTGATTTTGGGTTTATCGTGAATCGTGTTTTAAATGACACTGGTTCTTTAACCCGATTAAGGACAGGATATTGATTTTTGAAAAGATTAAAACTAAGTGGAGTTTTAATGAATCTTTAATTAGATTTGAACGTGAAATGGTAATTAATTTTACCGATAACACCGTGGTGTTAGATATGGAGTATTACCAGTTTTACTCCATGGGATAAATAGGTTGGGATTGGGAAATAAAATAAATAATTACTTCGGTGTGGTTCGCTAATCCCGACTAGTTTGAAATGATATCCAAAGGAAGATTAAAGAATAAATTTAGAAGAATTTATCTTGGATAAAATTAATGGGAACATTTCCCTAAGAATGTGATTTTGGTGAATAAAAGAATATGCTGAATTGGAATGAGGCGTTTGTTGTGTTTGTGTAACAATTTGTTTATCATATACGTGGGTTATTCAGAAAGGCCGGGTTATACCCATTCTGAATAACCGATTCGACGAGATGTCGAAGATGAAGACGGTGGTTGAAGACCAGAAGTCTTCACATCGTTTGGGTGATTACTGATGATCTCGATTGGGCTGTACACCCAAGATGAGGGAAACAGTTGGTGATCGTCCAGACGTACTTGGAGATCGATGGATATGCGAGGAAAGTGCCTCCGGTTTCGTTCAGACCCAGAACGAACTTGTAAATGGATTGTGTGTCTGACATTGGATTTTATTCTGTGTTGATTGATCTCTATTAAATATACATCTGTTTGGCGGCAGAGAATTTATTCTCTTGCTTAACGCCCTTCTCTGAGACGTACGAGCTCAGAGGTTGTATATCGACGGACATCAGTCGCATGGAGTGAATTGCCAGTGTGGCACGCGTAAGTGGCAATTGATCAGGGCTTCTGTTGAAAAGCAAAGTCTTGTGGTTGATGATCAAAGCACGGCCTGTGTGGCATAGCTTTGTGTATAACGTGAATTCGCGAGCCTCACACCTCGGTATGAGTCAAAAACGGGAGATGGACAGCTGGGAGAGCACGACGTTTCTTTCTAGCTAGGGTGGTGTCAGTGACCTACCAGCCCTGACATTTATATACTTTTCACCTGTGTGGTTGTTGGATACGAGGCGCCTCGGATATAGGTCTGTAAGGACCGGGAAACGTGTGTTCAGGAATAACCAATCCTCAAAAGTAAGAGAGGACCGGCCCAGCCGATTCCAAGGATCATAGTGGGGTCCTGGGACATTTGCTAGAGTGTCTCGAACGCAGAGAGGAGCTTTCCCCTTGCCTCAACTCATGATGGAATCCAATTTCCAATACGTGTATTTCGGTTTTATTTGTAGAGCCTAGTATGGCGACATAGTAGATGGTAGCCATGCCGCCTATGATTGATACTTATGATTGAAATTGTTTTGACACTATACACTTATAATAGTATCAAATAATGTGTTTTAAACGTATCAAGCATGCTTTGGCTGTTATAAGGGAAAACCCTATCCTCCGGCTTGCGTTGCATTGTGTGATGGGACCTGGGTCTTATAACAGCTTCATTTTTCTTTATTTAGCATTGCGTTGTTTGTTCTATGCATTGGTATTCTTGGGAGGAAACCCGTTCCGTGTTGTACGGCGTGGTCCCTTGATTTACCAAACCTTAAAACCAAGATTAATAACTGTTTTAGTTCTCACACCAGTCACTTGACTGACCTGGAGTTTATTGTTTTAACCTAAACTCTGGGTGCCCCTTTTTTCCGCACGGGCAGCTAGTAGTTTTGGTTTTGCAGATTTATATTCACAGGAACCTGGTTTACAGCTGGAACGATGCTCGGAAAGCTCTGTATCCGTGTATCACTTTCAGTTGTGTTTTGTATATTTTTCCGCTGCTATGTAATTTATTGTAATCTCTGATATTTATCGAATGTAATTTATTCATTCATACTCTGTATATTCTTGTATCTGATGGAATTGTTGTAATAACAATGAAATGTCCTTCCGTCTGCGTCCTTTTGTGTGTTGTTCTCAAAGTATTCGTGCTTTCCTTCACGGGGAAGTTACGGGTTCTTACAGTTGGTATCAGAGCTTTGGTTTACAGAGCTCGAGAACAAGACACATTAGAACCATACGAAAGAATTCATCAGATATTGGATTAGTAATATCCAATTAGAATGACTCGTTAGAGATGGGATCAGTAGTATCCTAGAACGAGTGTGAAGAGTATATTTTTCAAATGAAAACAATTTTGTTTTGAAAATTTAAACCATTTTATACGTATTTGAATATTTATTTATTTTGAATGTGGACAATCTAGTATATAAAGGTTTTGCATATACGCGTCATGAACGTATATTCGGAGTTTTAATATATTAGATAGATATAGAGTCGCACTCTAGTCGCCCGGACATGGTCCTGATGATGAAGTATACCATCACCAGTATTTATTTTCGAGTGACGAAGGCGTGATTTTCTATATATTTCCATTAGACTGGTGTGAGAACCAAAACTAATATAGCTAGAACACATTGTTGTGAATTGGCATCAAAAACATGATTTTTGTATATATATCAAAATTATGAATTTGAAACTCTAATTCACTAATTGATTGATGTTTGTGTTGTTTGATTAGTTGTTTGCTAATTTTGAACCATTATGCCTAATTGTATCAATATTGAGTTGTATTGAAAATTGGTCGCATTTGCTTGCATATACATGTACTTACATTGAACAGGACATAGCAAGGAGGCTAGAGCCGAAGAATAAAATTTGTTTGCCCGACAAATAGGTACATGTTTACTACATAATTTACTGTTTTGTTTGGGTGATGGTGATTTTATGAGCCTATTGGCTAGCCGCTTGGCTTTTTCTTTTTTTTTTGAGATCAGAGGGCCTCTATGGCAATTTCGGGATTTTCCCGTGGCTCCCGGTGCAGGGGAGGTTATGGCGAAATTTTTCGAAAATTTAGGGTGTTAGCCAAATTTTTGAAAATTTGAAAATTCTCAGAAACTGAAAAGTTGGAGAATGGAAGCCAGATCGAACGTAGAGTTGATTAATCAAACCACTTTCGACTTTGTTCCTTTTCGGGGACGAAAAGTTTTAAGTGGGGGAGATTGTAATAACCCGTAAAATCTGGGCCAGTTCAAAATTTTTATTTAGCGAGTTTTGAACATTTAAAATAGATTATTTTAAATAATATCGACGAGAAATTTATTTTGAACAGAAATCGAACGTATATATTATATACGTCATCGTTAGAATATAAATAATTATATATAATTATAAATAGAATTGAAAATGGCGCGGTAGTTCGATAATTCGATTTCAAACTTCAATTGAATGTACCGGGTGCAAAACAATCCGGATTTTAGTGAAACCAAAAATAATAGGATCCAATTAATTATATCTTTCCAACGAATCCGGAAAATTGAGATTTCATAGCGGGAATCAAAAGATATGTCCAGTTGAAAATTCTGAATAGTCGCTATGGAATTCAGGCCCTTAAAAATAGACATGTTGCAAACGACCTCGGATTTCGACGAAACCACTTTTGTTGGGTCCGTGATGTCAAACTATTGCTAGATTCCAAATTTCATAATTTTTCGAATCAATATGTGAATGTGGCAAAAGAAAACGTGTTTGACCAGTTTCAGTTGATTTTAATCGACTGGAAAATGGCCATTTTTCCAACGGTCTCAGAATTTGACGAAACTAGTTTTGTTAGGACCGTATCGTCAATACGAAGCTAGAAAGTATTTTTCGGGAATTTTTAAAGTTAGTATGTGACCCCGGTAAATTGAAACGCGCGTTCTAATTCAATATATAGAGTTATATGTTAATTTTGACGAAAACTGATCGTAAAGATCGAATCAGCCTGCGATACATATCCCATTGTGTTCGGAATGGGGGTAAAACGCTATAGACGACAGGCGGTGGGCCCCGTTTCGTGGTCGAAATAAAAAGTCAACTTTTAGTAGATGAAATAATTAAATAAATTAATATATATTTTCAAATACCCCCCTCCCTTTCCTCTCATAACCAAACCCGTAACCTCTCTCCCCCAAAATCGTTCAGTCGCCCTCCACCCAATCGACGTCGCCACCCACGTCCAGACGTCCACCGCACCTCCAGGTGACAGCCGCCACGTCAGAGATCGCCGCCACACTCCTCCCCTCGCTCTCCTCTCCATCGTGTGTGGTTCGAAGACCAAGACCCGCCGTTATTAAACCCTAGCGCCGCCTGTACTGGCCTGCGCTACCAGCCTTCTCGCCGACGCCCTCCTCCGACCATCCACCAATCTCCGATGCCGCACCTCAAACCCCCTCTCCGATCGAAATCAGTGAGTATTTAATTAATTTTAATTACAGTAAATCTGAATTTTTAACTATAGGAAGAACTGATTTTTTTTCTTTATTATAAAAGACTTGATTTTTATAATGGTAAAGTTTATATTTTTAACTTAATAAAGTTTATATTTTTATTATAGAAATAGATTATATTTTTGTTAATGAAAATATATAATTTTCGAATAGAAAGATTAGATTTTTCGAATAGAAAAGATAGGATTTTTAAAATAGAAAGGGCATGATCTTTAAAAGAAAAATAGCAATATGAAAGAATTAAAAATATGATTTTTATATTTTTTTTAAAGAATTAAAAATATGATTTTTATATTTTTTTAAAGAATTAAAAATATAATCTTTACTATATAGAAGTGGTAGAAATATGATTTTTGTTTATGTAGAGAATTAAAAATATAATTTTTACTTGATAGGAATATTAAAAATACCATCTTTATATGTGTAGAAAAATAAAAATGTGATTTTTAAAATATTTATTTTTGAAAAGGCGAAATATTTATTTTTGAAAAGGCGAAATATTTATTTTTGAAAAGGCGAAATATTTATTTTTTAAAAGGCGAAATATTTATTTTTTAAATGGCGAAATATTTATTTTTTAAAAGGCGAAATCTTTATATTTGAAAAGGCGAAATCTTTATATGAAGAATAGCGTGATAAAAATATAATCTTTACTATATGAACATCGGTGTAAAAATAGAATTTTTATCTATATAGTAGCGATGTAAAAATAGATTTTTTTATCTATATAGTAGCGATGTAAAAATAGAATTTTTATCTATATAATAGCAGTCAAAAATTCGATTTTTATATATTGAATAACAAAGTAAAAATAGGATTTTTATATATTGAATAACAAAGTAAAAACTCGATTTTTTATATATTGAATAGCAAAGTAAAAATTCGATTTTTATATATTGTAGTGAATACGGGCGACGAAAGCGATAAGAGACGAGAACGACGGAGATTTCTACTTAATGAAGAGTCGTGGAATTGGATAGCTATTGGTGAGAACTTCTCACTCTAAATTTCTTTTTCTAGTTATATATATATATATATATATATATACTAGGATGCAGACGGTGTTTAGTAGCACCCGACACCCGTCATCCACAGACCATGGATGGCTTGTTTGTTTAATTGTTTGGTTGTATAGTTGGTTAGATTATTTGGTTTGAATTGAATTATTTGGTGAAATGAAATTGATTTGATTGATGTGTGAATGGCGTGGGCCTTCACTAGACCGGGGATAGGGCTAGGCCTCGTCCCGTTTCTAGCATTGTGCCGTTATGCCGCCGAAATTTTCTAAAAATATGTTAGAAAATAAAAATATCATTTTATTTAAAGAATGAACTGAATAGAAATTCATATGTTAAAATAAAATGTTTTATCGTTAAAAATATAATTTTTAACGTGAATATGAATATAGTGAATAAAATAAAATATCCATTTACAAGCCGGACGGTTTGTTTATGTACACCTATTTGAAGGACATTGATTGGGTCGATAAATTTTACACATCGCCAAATTGCACAAATAAAATCTGTGTTTGATTGTTTGAAACCCCACACGGGTGTTGGGATGAAAGTTGGAAGTTCACTCATCCTGATTGATTAAATATGTCGATCGATTGATTGAAAGGCTGTTATAAGCGTAAGATATCTATATTTGATGCTTATACAGTGTAGTGCACTTTGGTTGATGGTTGATTGTTTATTATTGTTATTATATACATGTGTTGTATGGAATCCATATAATTAACGTTATATGGTGATTGATTGGGCCTCATTCCAATCGGGAAAATAATGAATATTATAAAAGAAAATTCATGTGTTGAATATAAAAATAATCATGTGTTGACGATGTTCATGTGTTGAGTGAAATATTTTATACAATGAAATTTACATCTTTATCATATTTAAAATTAGAACTACTTCACAGTGGAGTCTAATTGAAATCAAACGATAGATACCATAGTTTTATAAAATATTTTACATAACAAAAATAGTGATGTGTTGACAGTACTCATGTGTTGAGATTAGTCAGGTGTTGGAAGAAATAAAGATTCATGTGTTGAATAGAATAAATATTCATTTGTTGAATAGAATAACGGATTTATTGAAATATATAAAGCCGTGTTGATTAGAGTTGCGCCATTTTGACGTGAACGATATTTATATCAATTATATTCGTTTTTATAATGAATATAGAAAAGAAGTGATTTCAAAATATAACGTTTTGAAAATATTATCATTTATATAGTAATGATATAAAATATTCAGTTTTGAATTGAAATTGAAATAGTGTTGAAATGGTTTTGAAACAAAGTTAAAACAATTTATAAAATACGTTTTAAAAGAAAATTGACGAAATATATATAATATATATATTATATATATATAATGGCCCGAATAGAACGCGCCGCTCCGCGGCAGTTCGTGAATTTCGACCATTGACTTCGAATTGACGTTGCGGGAGATCCGACCGCCGGATTCTCCTAAAACCGGAACCGTTGGGTTCATATCGAAAAGAGCTTTCCAATGAATATTAGAAATTTAAAATCTAACGGTTGGATTTGGAATTATGTCCAAATCAAATTTGAAAAAGGTCGGTGTAAGTGTAGTCCGATGGCCGTTGATGGAAATCGACTGTACGGGCCTTGATAAAATTATTAAAAATAATCAATATTCCCAATACGTGAATTAGACTGGAGTTGAACCGAAATTATCTTCGGAATATTTCTATGTTGGATTTCGTGACTGTACAGATATTGTTATGGGAATTTGAAAGATATATTTTATATCGTTATTTCCAATACAATATTTGTTGGTTTCAGAATTTGATATTGAATATAAGCCGGTATATTTTCTATTCAGAGCCTTGTATTTAATATCAAATGTGATTTGGGTTTGTCGTGAATGGTGTCTTCATTAACACTGTTCTTAAGCCCAATAGGGAAAAAGATTAAATCTTTCTATTTAGATTTAATGAAGTGTATCAATTAAATAATATTTAATTGAAATTGAATTTGAATTGGTTCTTGGGTTTATCGTGAGCGGTGTTTTGAATAACACCTGTTCTTTAACCCGATTAACAATAGAATGTGATTTTGGTTTTATCGTGAATCGTGTTTTAAATAACACTGGTTCTTTAACCCAATTAAGGACAGGATATTGATTTTTGAAAAGATTAAAACTAAGTGGAGTTTTAATGAATCTTTAATTAGATTAGAACGTGAAATGGTAATTAATTTTACCGATAACACCGTGGTGTTAGATATGGAGTATTACCAGTTTTACTCCATGGGATAAATAGGTTGGGATTGGGAAATAAAATAAATAATTACTTCGGTGTGGTTCGCTAATCCCGACTAGTTTGAAATGATATCCAAAGGAAGATTAAAGAATAAATTTAGAAGAATTTATCTTGGATAAAATTAATGGGAACATTTCCCTAAGAATGTGATTTTGGTGAATAAAAGAATATGCTGAATTGGAATGAGGCGTTTGTTGTGTTTGTGTAACAATTTGTTTATCATATACGTGGGTTATTCAGAAAGGCCGGGTTATACCCATTCTGAATAACCGATTCGACGAGATATCGAAGATGAAGACGGTGGTTGAAGACCGGAAGTCTTCACATCGTTTGGGTGATTACTGATGATCTCGATTGGGCTGTACACCCAAGATGAGGGAAACAGTTGGTGATCGTCCAGACGTACTTGGAGATCGATGGATATGCGAGGAAAGTGCCTCCGGTTTCGTTCAGACCCAGAACGAACTTGTAAATGGATTGTGTGTCTGACATTGGATTTTATTCTGTGTTGATTGATCTCTATTAAATATACATCTGTTTGGCGGCAGAGAATTTATTCTCTTGCTTAACGCCCTTCTCTGAGACGTACGAGCTCAGAGGTTGTATATCGATGGACATCAGTCGCATGGAGTGAATTGCCAGTGTGGCACGCGTAAGTGGCAATTGATCAGGGCTTCTGTTGAAAAGCAAAGTCTTGTGGTTGATGATCAAAGCACGGCCTGTGTGGCGTAGCTTTGTGTATAACGTGAATTCGCGAGCCTCACACCTCGGTATGAGTCAAAAACGGGAGATGGACCGCTGGGAGAGCACGACGTTTCTTTCTAGCTAGGGTGGTGTCAGTGACCTACCAGCCCTGACATTTATATACTTTTCACCTGTGTGGTTGTTGGATACGAGGTGCCTCGGATATAGGTCTGTAAGGACCGGGAAACGTGTGTTCAGGAATAACCAATCCTCAAAAGTAAGAGAGGACCGGCCCAGCCGATTCCAAGGATCATAGTGGGGTCCTGGGACATTTGCTAGAGTGTCTCGAACGCGGAGAGGAGCTTGCCCCTTGCCTCGACTCATGATGGAATCCAATTTCCAATACGTGTATTTCGGTTTTATTTGTAGAGCCTAGTATGGCGACATAGTAGATGGTAGCTATGCCGCCTATGATTGATACTTATGATTGAAATTGTTTTGACACTATACACTTATAATAGTATCAAATAATGTGTTTTAAACGTATCAAGCAATCTTTGGCTGTTATAAGGGAAAACCCTATCCTCCGGCTTGCGTTGCATTGTGTGATGGGACCTGGGTCTTATAACAGCTTCATTTTTCTTTATTTAGCATTGCGCTGTTTGTTCTATGCATTGGTATTCTTGGGAGGAAACCCGTTCCGTGTTGTACGGCGTGGTCCCTTGATTTACCAAACCTTAAAACCAAGATTAATAACTGTTTTAGTTCTCACACCAGTCACATGACTGACCTGGAGTTTATTGTTTTAACCTAAACTCTGGGTGCCCCTATTTTCCGCACGGGCAGCTAGTAGTTTTGGTTTTGCAGATTTATATTCACAGGAACCTGGTTTACAGCTGGAACGATGCTCGGAAAGCTCTGTATCCGTGTATCACTTTCAGTTGTGTTTTGTATATTTTTCCGCTGCTATGTAATTTATTGTAATCTCTGATATTTATCGAATGTAATTTATTCATTCATACTCTGTATATTCTTGTATCTGATGGAATTGTTGTAATAACAATGAAATGTTCTTCCGTCTGCGTCCTTTTGTGTGTTGTTCTCAAAGTATTCGTGCTTTCCTTCACGGGGAAGTTACGGGTTCTTACAGCGGCATTCGTTGGCGCTCCGGGCAGTGGCGTCGGATCGGGTTCTGGTCATCCGGTGGGAGGCGCGCATAGGAAGGATCGAAGTCGATGTTATGGGTTCTGTTTCTGGCAGTTACGAACGTGAGGGAAGAAGAAGAACGGTCCAAGGGGGTAGGAATAAGTCAAAGTAATTGAGTTAATTTTATATTATTTATTTTAAATTTAAATTGAATGTTTAAAAGACCGTAACTCTCTCAAACAGCGACGAAATTCAGAAATTTCAGAAGCATTAAAATCGTGAAGAGTAGATCTACACAACGAAACCAACTAGAGCCGAAATAAAGCAAATCAAAATTCAAGGAAATTTCTGATCTAAATAGCAATGTGAGATTTCTTTTTTTAAATTAAAATTAATTGTTTATTTATTTTATTGTATTCATTCAGTATGAAATTCATGTTGTATGTATATACTCATTTAAATGTTGACTGTGCTATGATTGTGATGGATGATTGATCTTGATTGTGTATTCATGTTTGTTAGAAACTTTGTTTATACGATAAGATCATATTTTATCGTATATATTTGAATAATCAATTTTGTCACATATATTTGAATAATCAATTTTGTCACATATATTTGAATAATCAATTTTGTCACATATATTTGAATATGACATTGTCATTCTAGTTATAATTGTCATTTTAGTTATATATAAAAAAATGTCATATTAAATATCATTTTAGTTATACAATGTCACTTTAGTTATAATTGTCAAGTTAGTGTAAAATTAACATTTTTGGTATAAAATGTGCATTAGAAAGAAATGACATATATGGATTAGAAATTGTTTAGCGAAACAAAATATTCATTTCTTTGTTATATAAATTGTTAGAATAGAAAATTAACATTTTTATTTATAAATGTTAACATTAGAAAAGAAACATTTTTATGTATAAAATGTTTACATAATAAAATCTCATTTTTATGTCGGTATATAAAAGAACATTTTATTTTATAAATGGTTAGCATATAGAAAGAAAAGTAACATTCCTAGTATATGAAATGTTAACATAATAAAATCTCATTTTTATGTATAAAATATTGACATAGGAAAAAGTAACATTTTATTTTATAAAATGTTAAAATTAGTAAAATCATCATTTTATTCTACAAGATATTAACATTATAAAATCATCATTTTATTCTATAAGGTGTTAGCATTAGAAGAAAAAAAAAAGATCATTTTTATTAAATAAAATGTTAGCATAGAAAGTAACATTTTTTTTTCTAAAGTGTTGCATAAGAAATAAAAGTTCATTTTGTTAAAAATGGAGCATTGGAAATAAAATCACATTTTTGATAAAATGTTGCTTTAAAATAAAACATTCTTTTTGTTCATTTGATAAGAATAAAACAAAAACATTCATTTCGTTATTTTTAAAGAATAAATTGAGAACATTCATTTTTTTTATGGATGTAAACAAACCATTCATTTTTACCAGTAAAGGAGAATGAGACAAAAATGTCCACTTTTGTCAAATTTAGAATTTACATATAAATTTGTCACTTTTGTCAAATTTTGAATTTACATCTAAATTTGTTACTATTGTTAAATTAGAATTGACAAAACAATCATGTATCTTTGTTGGATTAGAAACGTCAAATATAAAAGTGTCATTTATGTTAAAAACAGAATAATAAACAAATAAAAACATTATTTTTATTTGTCATGTTAGTGTATAGACTTGTTTACATAAAAACATTATTTTTAATGTTACATGTTAAAAATAGAATTGTAAACAAATAAAAACATTAATTTTATTTGTCATGTTAATACATAATTTGTGGTCACATTAAAATAACATTTTTGCCTGCATTAAAAGTTTATAAACAGAATTCACATTTTGTTTTGCATTAAAAGTTTTATAAACAAAATTTACATTTTTGTTAATTAGATTATTAAGGACAAAATAACATTTCTGTTATGAAATGTTACACTAGACATAAAATAACATTTTTGTTATAAAACGTTTATTGGATTAAAATCCGTCACTTTTGAAATGAATTAAAAATGTATGTTTGTATACATTTTAAAGGAATGAGTTAAGAATGTATATTTTTATACATTAGAAAGAATGAGTTAGAAATGAACATTTTTGTTTATATAAAAGGAATTAAAGAATTTACATTTTTCCATGTAAATAAAAGGAAGTAAAGAATTTACATTTTTCGATGTAAATAAAAGATTAAATAGAAATTACATTTTCTATGAAATTAAAGAATAAAGTTAAAGAATTACATTGTTATGTAAATTAAAATAAAAGGTGACATTTTCCTTCTTAGTTTATCATTCCATAAAAGATTAGAATTAAAGTTATATTTTTGCATTTTAGATGTAGATAAAAGCATAGATTTTAAAGCTACATTTTTAAAGAAGAAGAATAGATGTAAATGTCACATTTTTATTGTTAGAATAGAGACAATAAAAAGAATAGAATAAATAGAATAGATTTTAAAATTACATTTTTCTATGTAATTAAAGAATGAAAGTAAAAAAGAGAATTACATTTTTCAATGTAATAAAAGATTGAATAAAACACTACATTTTTCAATGTAATAAAAGATGAAATAAAATAAGTAAAATTGAAATCATGGTTTTTATGGCCATTTGACTTAAACAACAAGAGTGAACATCAGAAAATACATTTTCAATGTAAAATACTTTCATTGAGAAGAATTAATCATTTAAATATGATGTTAGAGATGGTTTGAAATATATGGTAGTTATATAGAAGTATTCGATGTACTACAGATAAATGTTGTGTATTCAAAATTGGATATTACACTTCCATTTACAAGTTACCTGACTTGTTTATGTGATTGGGACGATAATTTTTACACATCGCCCAAGTGCACAAATATGTTATTATTTGTATTGTTGAACGAAACCCCACACGGGTATTGGGATGATATTGGATACACATTAATCCTAATATTTAGTTATCTGTCAATCGATGGATTGACAGTCTGTGAGGAGCGTCAGTTGTTCACTTTAATGCTCACACGGTTATAGATTCCACTTTGGTCGTCATTTGGATGTTTTATTTATCATGATTGTTGATTTCATACAATATATGGTTGTTGATTGAGTCACATTCCAATAAAGAATATTCTAGAAAAAGAATATCTTAGAATATATATTTTTGAAAAGAATATTTTAGAAAGAGAATATATTTTGGGAAAATATATTTTTATTGAAATGCACTAGTTATCAACCAGAATAAATCATTAAATTTAGATTTAATAAAGTTTTCCAATTTTGTCAATATTTAACTGAAATTAAATTAAATAAAGTGGATTTGGGTTTGTCGAGAATAGTGGCTTAAATAACACTGTTCTTAAAACCCATATGAAAGAATAATCTTTTAATTTAGCTTATTAAGTTTTAATTATACTTAGTAAATGAGAATAAAATAAAAGGTGAGTTGGGTTTATTGTGAACTGTGTTTCTAAGCGACATTTGCTCTTTAACCCAACTGACAGAGAAAATATGTTTTTGAATTTATGAATCTTTTATTAAGATGGGAATTTTTTAAAAGTAAAGTTTTCAATTTAATATATTAAATTGGAATTGAATGGAATTCGAGTTGATAATAACCAGGATATGCTTCTGTAAAAGAAGACCGATACTATATATGGAATTTAAGAGGCTTTGCCGTTATTCTATTTATATTATTGGTCGGATACAGAAATTTATAACGATTATATATTGATTTGATTTCTGGGAAGATTCCATATTTTATGGAAGATGATTTTGGGTTTACCGTGAACAATGTTTTAAATGACATTAGTTCTTTAACTCAGTTAAAGATAAGATAAATTTCTTAAATTTAAATAATCATTGAATAATGATTTTTGTTTTTAAAACCAAATTGGGGGTTTAATAAATCTTTAAAATTTAAGAATAAATTTGAAGAACTTATCTTTGATAAGATAATGTGAGTATTTTATTTAAAAGGATATTCTGAATTGGAATGAGACGTTGGGTGTGCTTTTATAGTACTTGATTTTTCATTATAAAATACGCTACTTATTCGGAAAGACAGGGTTTAACCGATTCTGAGTAATTACTACGACGATGAAGAGTCGAAGATGAAGACGATGGTTGAAGACCGACGATCTTCACATCGAATGGATGTGTTGCTACAGAGACCCTAACGGGAGTAGCTACCTTGAAGGGGCTTCAGTGGTGGCCGTCCGGACTATTGTTGATTGTTCGGATTTGGTTTTCCCTCAGACCCATAGCATAAGCTAATAAATGGATGCGTACCTGACATTGGACTTCATTCCATGTGAGTTAAACCGATTTCTGTTAATGTATGTCTGTATGGTGGTAAAGGATTTATCCTCTACTTAACACCCTGGTATATATTAATAGTGATTGATTGCATGGCGTGAATTGTCAATGTGGCACGCCAAGATGCAATTGATCAAGGCTTTTGTTGAAAAGCAGGGCCTTGTGGGATGATCAAAGCATAGCCTATTACGGCATAGCTTTGTGTATATCGTGACTTCGCGAGCCTCACACCCCGGTATGAGTCAAAAACGGGATATGGATCGTAGGGAGTTCGCACGTTTCTTTCTAGCTAGTGGTAGTTTCAGTGCTTTAACATGGCCTGGCATTTTACTTATGTGGATGATGGATTTTGAGGCGCCTCGGATTTTTATAGGCCGATAGTGGTCATATTCTAGGTTCAAAGGAACCGGGAAGCGTGTGTACAGGCATAACTAATCCACCACCGATAGGCGGGGATCAGCCCTACCGCATCCAAGGGTTCACCGCGGGGGATCCTGAGGGATTTGCTAGAGTGTCTCGAATCGGAGAGGAGCTTGCCCCTAGCCTCGACTCATGATGGAAATCCAATTTCCAATACGACCTTGCGGTTTTGATTGTAGAACTAGTATGGCGACATAGTAGGATGCATGGGGTACTATGCCGTCTATGATTAGTACATTATGATTGAAATTGTTTTTGAAATATATATACCCATAGATAAACACATAAATACTAAATCTGTTTTATCGTATCAAGCATCTTTTGACCATTATAAGGTAAAACCCTATCCTCCGGTTTGCGTTGCATTGTGTGATGGGACTTGGGTCTTATAATGGTTTCATTTTTCTAAAAAGGCAGGGCGTTATTTAACAATTTACTTTAATTTAGGCACTGGCAATCCAATGGAGTAAACCCGTTCCGCGTTAGCGGCGTGGTCTTGTGATTCGCCTTATTATTAGAAAGTTAAGTTAGATTTCTCATACCAGTCCTATGACTGACCTGTAGTTTGTTTCACTGGCAAACTCGGGTGCCCTTATTTTTCACACGGGCAGTCGAGTAGCTTTTTGCAGATATATTTACAGGATCCTGGCTTACAACTGAAGCGATATTCGGAAAGCTCTGTATCCGTGTATTCCTTCCAGTTGTATATTTGTATCATTTTTCCGTTGCTATTTAAATGTAATTTAAAACTCTGATATCATTGTATTTCTATTTCTGTAATAAGTATTCATACTCTGTTATATTCTTGTACTCTGATGTAATTGTTGTTATCAGCAATAAAAATGTTCTTCAGTTTATGTTCTGATGTGTGTTGTTCTCAAAGCAATCCAGCCTTTCCTTTATGGGGAAGTTTGGGTCGTTTCATAACCCATGTCTCGGACACAATGGAACATGTTTCGTAACCCAGTTCGGCTGTTACGATATGTTTTTCTTTAAATTAAATTATAAATCAATTTAATTATTAAATTCAAACTTACATTTTAAATTACCGGGGCTACATACTACCTCTAAAAATTATAGAAAAATTATTTCTAGTTATGTTTTGACGATACGGTTCTAACGATACTAATTTCGTCGAATTCTGAGACCGTTTGAAAAATGGCCATTTTCAAGTCGATTAAATTTGACTAAAACTGACAAAACACGTTTTCCTCTGCCACGCTCGCATATTAATTCGAAAAATTATGAAAATTGAAACTTAGCAATAATTTGACATTCCGGTTCCAACAAAAGTGGTTTCGTCGAAAACCGAGGTCGTTTGCAAAATGGCTATTTTTAAGGCTAATATATTATATTAAAATATATATGAATTCTACAGCGACTTTTCGAAATTTTAAAATGGACATAACTTTTGATTTATAAAGTGAAATTTCAGTTTTTCAGATTCGTTAAAAAGATGTGATTGAACAGATTTAAATATTTCTTGTTTCGTTTAATTCTGATTTAAAATGAATCCTGTACAGTCGGTCAAAGTTCAAATTCAAATTTTCAAACTGCAGCGCTGTTATAAACTCCTTTTATAATTAAATTAAATTTATTCGTTTTAACTTCAATTAAAAAAAATTAGTCATTCTTATTTAAAATAAATTATTTTAAATATTGAAATTCATTAAAATTTCTAAAATAAAAATTTTAAATTGGCCCCAAAATTCCGGGTTGTCACACTGGTGCACCGATAACTCTTGTCAGTTAACTGGCTGAGTATTTTTTTGTTGAAATTAATCTAACCGTCATTATATAATTTTACAAATTTGTAAATAAGTAATTTGCATTCATATAGTTGCATTAGCTCCATGCATACATAAAAAAACAAAAAACAAAAAAAAATGTAACAACCCGGAAAATCAGAACCAGTTTAAAATTTTTATTTTGGCTATTTCAATGAATTTTGAATAGTAAAAATAAATTATTTTAAATAATAATGATTAAAAATTTATTTAAATCGAAGTTAGAATGAATATATTTATTGTAATTTTAAAAGGAATCAGTAATAGCACGGTAGTCTGAAATTTTGAATCTGAACTTTGACTGGATGTACAAAATTCAATATAAAACGGATTTTACTGAAACCAAAAATATCTAAATCTGTTTAAAAATATCTTTCCAACAAATCTGAAAAATAGAAATTTCATATCGGGAATAAAAAGTGATGGCCAGTTGAATATTCAGAATAGTCGCTATGGAATATAGTATAATTTATTGCCCGCATAAAAGGCCATTATTCAAACGACCTCCGTTTTCGGCGAAACCACTTTTGTCAGATCCGGAATGTCAAATTATTGTTAAGTTTAATTTTCCAGAATTTTTGGAATTGATTTGTGAGCGTAGTAAATTAAACTCTGATTTGATAATTTCTGTTGAATTTAATCGACCGTTAAAAAGGCCATTTTTCAAACGGTCTCCAAATTCGACGAAATTAATTTTGTTAGGACCGTATCGTCAAAACATAGCTAGTTTTATTTTTCGGGAATTTTCGGAGTCCGTATGTGGTCCCGGTGAATTTAAATATATGATCGAATTAATCTAATAAAGGATTTAAATTTTAAATTAAAGAAATCAGGCCAAAAACAATCGTTTGGGCTGACGGGACCTAGCCCATTGGTTTCGGAACAGGGGCAATTAGGTAGGAACGATTTTTGTTGGACTGAAATTGGTGCTACGGAGACTTAATGGATTTATTTGCAAAATCAAGTAATTAGATAATATTTTATTATAAATATACACATTCCAAAACCCTAATACCCTAGTAGTCGCCGCCCCCTTTCTGATTCATGGCCGAAATTGCTTGAACCTTCATCCACTAATTTCCATCGATCCACACATTAAAATCCTCCACTCCTTTAGACAATTTCGAAGAGATTTTCATCCTCTTGAAATCCATACGGTTAACACGCCCTGAATTTGCTCGTAGTTCGAGAACCAGCACCCCGAAGGGCCGACGCATCAACCGCCGCCCATTCCCCTAGGTGCGATCGCACCAGCCTCGGTGGGGCCAATTTGGGGCGCCTCTCTCCCCTCTTCGACGCTACGTTGTCGGATCGTCGCGGAGTTGAACAATCGGTGACCTAGAATTGAATGAGGAGGAAGTAGCGGTCGTGTTCTGTTAAAGGGGAAGAAGGTGTTTTATAAAATATATAATTTAATTGATTTATTTTAAAATGTTATTAATACAAATTAATCCATATCTCACTCATATGAACTCAGAATTGAACGGTTTCTGAAGCGTTACGATCGTGAGTCCGAGATCTACACTCCAGGACTGACTAGAACCAATTCTGAGCAGATCAAATTCTGGCCAAATTTCAGATCTGAATCATTCATAATTAAATGACTGTGTGAAATCTATTTTTTTAATAATTAGAAATAATTCTAATTTTATTTTCACCAATCTACAGTTAATTCCTGTTTGTTATTATTCATGATTTGTTCTGTGCTAAATGTAGTATATAGATCTGTTTGTTTGGTGATGTTATGTGGTGATATAATTGTTAAAACATATTGATTTGTAGTGATAAAATTTGTTAGGAACATATACATAAATTTGTAGTGATAAATTGAGTAAAACAAAAAAAAATTGTTTAGATAAAATGATCAAATTAGAATCATTAGACAAAATTCATCATTTTGTTAATTAAAATAGTGGAACCAAGAATTATCCTTTTTGGGTTAATTAGAATAGTTACATTGGAATTGTCATTTTTGTTTAAATGAAATGGGCCAAAACAAAAATGAACATTTAGTTTAAATCAAATTGTCATAAAAGACAAATATGAAAACATCAATTTTTGGCTATTTGTTGAATTAGAATTTTCAACAAATATGAAAACACCATTTTTATCTATTTGTTGAATTAGAATTTTCAACGGATATGAAAACATCAATTTTCGACTATTTGTTGAATTAGAATTTTCAACAAATATGTAAACACCATTTTTATCTATTTGTTGAATTAGAATTTTCAACGAATATGAAAACATCAATTTTTGGCTATTTTGTTGAATTAGAATTTTCAACAAATAAGAAACATCAAATCTTGTCTATTTGTTGAATTAGAACTTTCAACAAATAGAAAATATCAATTTTTGTCATTTTGTTGAACTAGAGTTTTCAACAAAAATGAGGTATCCAATTCACCATTGTGTTGAACAAGAAGATTCACCAAAAATGAAACATCAACTTTTGTACATATTGTTGAATTAAAAATAGGAATTAAGAACATGATTACATTAAAAAGTTAACACTTTTAATGTAATGTTAGAACATAGAAAATGTACAAGTTTTAAAGTATAACATGTTTTACTTTAAAAATTCAATTTTAAGGTAATATTAGAACTATAGAAAAGATTCATGTTTTAAAATGAAAACATGTGTTACATTAAAATTTCACTATTTAATGTAATAATAGAATTTAGACAAAGATTCATGTTTTAAAATGAAAACATGTGTTACATTAAAATTTCACTTTTTAATGTAATAATAGAATTTAGACAAAGATTCATGTTTTAAAATGAAAACATGTGTTACTTAAAATTTCACTTTTTAATGTAATAATAGAATTTAGACAAAGATTCATGTTTTAAAATGAAAAAATGTGCTACATTAAAATTTCACATTTTAATGTAATAATAGAATTTAGATAATGATTCATGTTTTAAAATGAAAGCATGGGTTCAACAAGAACATCTTGCAACCCGGCCACACATGACCGACCACTCATTTCGCTTGAGTGTATCGAATGTATATCACAAACGGTTGGGATCAACAACCGTTTCCCGAATGGGACAGCATCGACAATAGATTTTTAGAAGTAAATGAAACTCTAGATCAGGTGATTATACACCCTAATAGGTGCGACCTACATAGCCATGCTGTCTGCCCGATTTTTGTCATTTTCGGGTTGTTGAGGCCAGAGGCTACGATTTCTTTCCATTCATTGATAACACGATCACTTTGAATGCCACATTATCAAATCCGTTAATCACTAATTGATCTGCACAAATATTCTGGATATTATGCTAAGGGAATAAATCCGTTGCCACCATATATATTTATACAGACCGACATATTCGATCAATGGAAATACTCTGTCAGACACTCGTCCATATATGTTCGTTCTGGGATGGAACGAAACCGAAGGCACTATTCAGTACATCCATCCTAGGCAATATCTACCTAGGACTTATACAACAGCCCTTGCACTTTACTCCGTCTTCAATTATCTTCAGCATACATGATTCGCAACGCTTATGCAATACGGAGTGGTTCTTTGGATAATAATCCAACCGGTCTCTCCATATTAACAACGTTAAAATGGTCAAAAACTTCGATAGTCGGTGAGTTAACTATCAAAGAAAAACACATGTGCAAACAACGATATTATTTCCAGATGGAAATAATATCGATCAATCCTCATTTAACATATATATATATATATATATATATATATATATATATATATATTCACATTTCCTTATTTTCTATTTTTAGAAAATATATGTTATTAACACTGGAAAACATTTCCATTGTTTATTTACATATCACTATCATTCCACAACTATCAGTCCCTGACTGTAAACTAGTATGAGAACAATTCCCTAAGTATTAATCCTGAAGGCCGAAACCAACATCAGATAGACACTTAGAAAACCATTCAATTTACTAATCTCTAGTCAGTTTCTAATTTTTCTTAACTCTATTTGATTTACTCTGTTCGATTAACTCCTTTCGATTAACTCGATTCGATTAACTCCTCTATTTATTTTCCAAATAAATAATCCTTTATTCTATTTATTTTCTAAATAGATAATCCTTTATTCTATTTATTTGTAAATGGTTTACAAATATTTCTCTTTCTATTTGTTTTATTTATTTTCTAAATAAAAGATCCTTTTATACTTCTATTTATTTAACAAATAAATATTTCCTTTATCTATCCTATTTATTTAACAAAGAAATATCTCATTTATAACATTCTATTTATTTCCTACAAATAAATATTTCCATTTAATCTATTTGTAAATGTTTTACAAATATTTCCTTTTAAATTCTATTTGTAAATGTTTTACAAATATTCCTTTCTTCTATTTTATTTGTAAATGTTTTATAAATATTTCTCTTTCTATTTGTTTTGCAAATATATTCCTTTGTATTTGTTTTAAAAATATATTTCCCTTATATTTGTTTTACAAAATATTTCCCTTAAAAAAATCCTTTTCCTTTTATATATAAAATCCATTGATTTTATAAAAATAATTTATTTTCAAAATATACTTTGAAAATCCTCTTTTTACATCCAAGTATTTCTTAGGGTATTTAATGTACCATATAACAATGATCGGTATTATTCAAACATATAAAATCATCAACAGATTTCATATCACATCATATAACACAATATGTGAAACAAAATAGTATTTTATATATTGAGGAACCCAGTTGGGTCCCTCCAACCTGTTTCCCTGTATCACAAATGTTAAACAACATAATTAACATCGAGTTCATTTCAATATGAAATATTCTGTTAAACATAATCAATATTTGATTAACGATTTATATATATATATATATATATATATATATATATATATATATATATATATATATCGTTATCTAATTCTTTCAACCAATACACAAGCAATTCAACCAAACAGTTAACACACAGCAATCAACAAATGATTAACAGTTCTAAAAATACGTTATCAAAATATAACTGTTCAGAGTTAGTGAATTTTACTCACATTGGACAATCATCGTTAATAACGATAACCATTGCTTGATTTGATTATGACAATTTATTTCACTATAAATTGTAACGAGTCTCATTTTACACCCAGTCAGTTCCATTGGGTAGTGCCCGTTCATACGATTTCAACGTGACTGACGGTTCGTGATTCTGATTTCATATGAATAAGATATGTAAATTATAAGTTAATACATTTGTTTACTTCAAAATTAAACTAAATGAATTAGTTGGGCTTCACCTCATAAGACCCAGCCCATTTTAACAATTGTAACGACCCAAGGATTTTCGGCCCCGAAAATCGACATAAATACCTTTACCGTAACTCATGTCGACTTTCCAAACACCGAAAACACTGGAACGTTATTAGAAAGAAATTAGAGGGTGAGATAAGAAAGAAAGAAATATTAGAATAGAAGAAGAAGAAGAAGAAGAAGAACCAACCTAACACAGAATCAGAGTCTCACATCGCAGTGGAATAAAATATAATATAGAAATAAAACTTTATTGAGAGCTTTTAAAAATACTTACAATATCAGAGTACATCACACACCTGGACAGTTATAATAACCTGCCCTCATATACAACACACAGCGGAACGGAAGTTATATAATATCATATGTCTGAACTCTTCAGCTCGTCTCTGCACAACATTCAATAACCTGAACCTGTACACCCCGGGCTAACCCGAGCATTTACAAAATACCGGGTCAGTCTGGTGAACCAGAGTGAGTAAAACTCGCACAGTATTAAGGTAACACACAACTTGATTTTAAAGTTAAAATCCTTTCAAAGAAAAGAATAATCGTAAGACCAAATCCACACATAAATACGGACGGTTTTTACCTTACGATAACCCAAACCATTTCGAAATCGATATCTTTTCTGATATTATAATAATGTCTAAATACAAGTAAATAACAATCTAGTGGAACGCTTGCTTCTCACGCTCCACATATATAGTATACAATCAAAACCACGGGCGCTTATTGGAGATTGGATTTCGACCTTGACAAGGTATGGTACCACCTGCCGATAGTGTATCTCTATACGCGAATAAACTGGGTTCAACAAGAACGTCTTGCAACCCAGCCCTCACATGACCGACCACTCATTTCGCTTGAGTGTATCGAATGTATATCACCAACGGTTGGGCTCAAACCACCGTTTCCCGAAAAGGGATAGCTTCGAAATAGATTAAAGAAGCAAAAGGAATTTCTCTAGATAGGTGATTATACATCCTAATGGGAGCGACCCACATAGCCATGTTGCCTGCCTGATTTTTGTAATTTCCCGGTTGATGAGGCTTGAGGTTTGAGTTTCCTTTTGAACATATGGTCATCATTCACTTTGAATGCCACATCGTCATATCCGCCAGATATCACTAATTGACGTCTAAATTGTAACACCCCGTATTTTGGTTAATACTTAAATTCACTAATTACAGAATAAATAATCTCAGACGTGAGAATTGGGGGAAACGGGCTGCGTCATTGTTTTCGTCTCGGAAAAATACGCAGAATAGAGTCCGAGTTTTCGAAAATCGGAGTCCGTATGGCCCAGTTATGGCCCGATGAAGTTTGCAGAAAATTCAAAACTAAAAACAGAATTAAGAATTTAAAATTCAGATTTTAAATTGGACAGGCGGGGCCAGGCGGGAAGATTCCCGCCCTACCCATGTCGACAGGGCTGTCGACAGGGGTGTCGACTTGCCTGTCGACTTGCCTGTCGACAGGTGCCTGGCGTCCAGTGAACCTGGGTGCACCAGGTTGCACCAGGTTGGGTTTCAGGCTGGCTAGGAGGGCTGGTTCTAGAGATTTCCTAAATCTAAGGGTCCTAATCTAATCTAGGGTTAATTTAAGGGCCTAAAACACTCACCTAATCCTATAAATAAGACCCTAACCCTACCCTAATTCATTCATAATTAAATCTAGTAACTAAACTATGGCAAATTGAAACTTGAGAGAGCCTCCATCAAACAACTAGAGAAGGGATAGCATTCCAAATCAACTTCTAGACTCTTAATCTTCTTCATTAGTTTGCTAATTTTGTTTTGGTGAGCTTCTATCCCCTTAATAATCAATTATCAAATTGATTAAGATAGGATATGATGATGTATGGTTATGTTTGTGGATCAATGTGTTTATGCAAGCTTAATATTGTATATGTTATGTGTTTTGCAAGTTATATGCTCTATGTCATGTAAGTTTAGTGTATGTGTTCATGACATTTTTATGCAAGTTTAATGTTATATCTTTATGCAAGTTTGGTGCTATGTTTCATGATGATTATGATGCAAAACACTAAGTTGGACATTGATCTATTATGCAACATGTTATGCATGCATATGAAGTTATGTGAATAAATATGCAAGTTATGTGTATGCTCAAATGCAAGATTAACATGTTATGCATGCATATGAAGTTATGTGAATAAATAGGCAAGTTATGTGTATGCTCAAATGCAAGAATAACATGTTATGCATGCTTATGAAGTTATGTGAATGATTATGCAAGTTATGTGTATGCTCAAATGCAAGATTTACATGTTATGCATGCATATGAAGTTATGTGAATAATTATGCAAGTTATGTGTATGCTTAAATGAAAGTTGGGTTAATATATGCTCATATATGCAAGTTGACATCCTCTTAACCCATGACAAAGTATATGCTAATATTTGATTTAACCCATGATATTTGTGATGGATCTTCCCTTTTTGAGGACGATTTACGTGGGGAACGATGGGGTGAATAAATATGTTAATGAAAGTATGATTGGGTATGATTAAGCATACCATAAAAATAAATTAACATAAGCGGGAATTTACCTATTGAGTTAGGTCTACCCCATGGGAATTTACCTATTGAGTTAGGTCTACCCATGTTATGAAAAAGGTGTAATTAATTAGGGATAATTAATTATGGGGGTGATTAATTAGGTGTAATTAATCGACTAAGACACGAGGTTGGACCCTTTTGTAGCGTAAGGCTGCCCGGAACCGACCGGCAAATCCAGCGGCTACAAATGATTGTCCCAATGTGAGTGGTCTTAGGCATAAATTAAATACGTGATTAAAGTAAAGACACGAGGTTAGACTCTGTTATGACGTAAGACTGCCCGGACTCTACCGGCTTAACCAGGCGGTCATAACAGCTAGTCTAATGTGGGAGGTCTTTAGGGGAGATCACGGTCTTAATTAATTAAGAAACACTTAACCATAATAGCATGTAGCGGGACATGAGGGGTTAAGTGGGTGCCTTGGGTGGCATGTGGAAATTTAGTGAGTGCCTTGGGTGGCATATGGAAATCTAGTGGGTTGCCTTGGGTGGCAATAGAAAATACGATTAGAATATTTAACCAAGTGGAAACATGTAATTAAACATGATTAAAGGGTTAAGTGGGATACACTAGATAAGTTACAAGCTTAGGTGGGTAGCTTGTGGGGGCCCATTTCAACCAATATCCCAAACGTATCTTTGTGGGCTCGACTCTAGTCGGGTGACGGGACACGCATATTGGGCTTGACTATAAGAGGCCAAAACGGGTTAGCGGTGGCAACGCGAGTCCAACGGGTTTCATATGCGTGTGTGGACCCGGGCTGGTAGATAAGTCGTTGTTGCATCGTGTAGGTATAAGCCGTGCACCGTGGATAATATTGGGTTGCCACTTTAGGGGAAGTGATACACCCCACTGTGGGTCCAGCACGGGTATCTACGTTAGGAAGCCGATCGCTTGGGGTAGTGGGGTACACCTAGTGGAGATAGGGGCAGACGGCACCTATGTGGTCAGCTAGGAGTACATGAAACTACTAGTTATATCTTTCTTTAAGTCCTTGGGTGGGATCAACCTTTAAGTAGGAATGACTGGTGTGGTGCAGTTAGTAATTATCCTTGGGTGGGTAGATGCGTCTTTACGGTTATCTTAGTTCATCCTATGTTTGTTGGCTACTTAGTGTAGTCATTATCCCTAAAGGTACCGTACCGAGTTCATATCATACCCTAATTACTTTAATAATTGTATTATTAAGGTCATAGGGCTCACTCAGGCTTAAGTCTGACCCCGTTGTTTTTATCTTTTTCCCCTCAGGTCCTCAGGTTGGGCCTAGTGCTAGCGGGCCTTGATCAGTTTGCTTTATCTACCTCTTGGAGTTTGGACCGTAGATGTAGAGCTCAGCTTCCCTTTTTTTTTATGGCTATCAGTTCATGTATTGGGATTATGTATTTTTATTTAGCAAGAATGGATATTTGTACTTAACTCTTATTATGGTTTTGTGATGTAACCAGACATGTTTATTTCCGCTATTATGAGATGATGTTTTAAATTTCAAGTATTACTTATATCTGTCTTGCTGTAAATTCTCTGTTCTATATTCACTAAAATACTCCGCCGATGTTATGGCATTCCCTTAGAGAGTGACCATAGCGGGTGTGGGGTGTTACACGTGGTATCAGAGCAAAGGTTACCGGAACAGATAAAATTTTTAGAAAACTATTTTTCTAAAAACATTTTTGGAAGAGATATTTTCAAAAACATGTCTTTAAAGAGAAAAGTTTTTGAAAGAAAAACATAATCCCAATAGCCATAACTTTGTCTTTCGAATTCTCCGTTTTGAATCTTTCCTTTTTCGTTTCAGCATGGCTGAGGATCTTAACTTTCCGGAGGGTGTGACGGTACCAGTATGGTATAGGAGATTGATGGAGGCTAGGGCCACCACTGCGGGTCCGGCAAATGTTCCTCCACCAACCGTAGCACCCGATCTTCCTCCTCCCCCTCCTTCTCGCACGGATACTTTTGCTAAGACTTGTAAGGAATTCAAAGCTATGGGAGGGAAAACTTTTCAAGGATCTGAAACTTTTGTGGAGGCTAGAGATTGGCTTAAAGAGGTGGAAGAGTTGATAGATATCTTTGAGATGGAAGAAGGAAAGAAAGTCAAGTTGGCTGCTTGGTTAATGAAGGGAGAGGCCTCATTCTGGTGGGAGGTCACTAATGGAGAATGCCCCGTTGACTCTTAGGCGGATTTTAGGCAAAGATTTGTGGCAAAGTTTCTCTCAAGGGCGGAGGAAAACTTGTATATGGAAAGATTCTTGACTCTAAAGCAAGGAAATCTCTCGGTGAAGGAATATGTCAACAAGTTTAATCAATTGGCAAGGTTTGGCCTAGATATGGTGAATACACCGGAGAAGAAGGCTTTGAGGTTCGTGAAAGGCTTGAATGAACCAATGCATGGGTTGGCTATGACTCATATCCCTATGGGGGCCACCTTTGAGAAGCTAGTTGACATGGCACTCATGCATGAAGAAGAGAAGGGTCCCAATGCTAGTCAGGCACCCGAGAAGAAGGGAGATCAAAAGAGACCTCAGCAACAACAGCAAAACAAAGGTGGGAAAGGCAACGGTGGCAAGGGCAAAAAGAAGAAGTGTTTCAATTGTGGGACACCTGGCCACCTAAGTAAGGATTGTCGCAAGAAGAAGAAGACTGGCTGCTTCCACTGTGGCGAAGCAGGGCATCTTGTGAAAGACTGTCCTAAGAAAGGGCAAAGGACAGGATCTACCTCGGGAGGACAGGTGCAAGCTCTTATGGCACCGGGTCAGGCTAGGGGGCAAGTACAGGCTCTCGCGGTTCCACCAATTCAGGAGAGAGGTAGAACTATTTCCGTGGAAAGTCTGGTTTTTCTATTTGATCATCCTGTCCGTACATTGTTTGATTCAGGCGCATCGCATTCGTTTATCTCATCATCATTAGTTGAGTCACTGCACTTAGACACCAGTCTGGTAGATGATCCCTTGGTTGTTTCAAACCCAATTGGGGGCTCCACTTATTTGTCCATGATATGTTTGGGTTTGAAGATTTCTATACTTAGCATTGAGTTTAGATGTGATGCCTTTGTGTTGGGCTTCTCGGGCTATGGGTTGATTTTGGGCATGGACTGGTTATCCAGTAATGGTGCCGTTCTTGATTGCGAAAGGAGAGTTGTTAGGCTCATGACCCGTTTGGGTAACACTCTCGAGATCTCTTGTAATCCCATGAATTCTGTTATGCTAAGTTATCTTGAATCACTCGATGCTTCGGTCGAGAATTTGCATTCTGTTAGAGTGGTCCGGGAATATCCGGATGTGTTTGAGGAGGTGATGGGCTTACCTCCGAAGCGGGAGATTGACTTCCGAATATATCTGGTGGATAATGCTAAACCTGTATCTTTACCAGTGCGCCACATGGCTCCTCGTGAGAGGAGGGAACTCCATAAGCAAGTAGGGGAGTTGCTTGAGAAGGGGTTCATAAGACGAAGTATATTGGAGTGGGGTGCTCCAGTAGTATTTGCTACGAAGGCGGATGGGTCCCTCAGACTTTGTGTAGACTATAGAGAACTCAACAAGCTCACAAAGAAGAATAGACACCCATTGCCTAGGATTGATGATCTTTTCGATCAGTTAGTTGGCGCTTCAGTATTTTCTCAGTTGGACTTAGCCACGGGGTTTCATCAGTTGAGGGTGGCTGAGGATAGCATAGACAAGACTGCCTTTAGGACTCCAGATGGTTTTTATGAGTGGCTGGTGATGCCATTTGGGTTGACGAACGCCCCTGCATACTTTGTTGACTTGATGAGTAGGGTGTTCAGGGAGTTCCTTAATAAATTCGTGGTGGTCTTTGTGGATGATATCTTAGTATTTTCTAAGAGTGAAGAAGAGCATGCCTTACATCTTGGGGAGGTATTAAAGACTCTTCGAGCACATAGCCTTAAGGCTAAATTCTCTAAATGTCACTTCTGGAGGAGGGAAGTGCGGTTCTTGGGGCACGTGGTCTCCAAGGAGGGGATAGCTGTGGATCCCGCGAAGGTAGTATCAGTCCAAGATTGGAAGGTTCCTAGAAATGCTACCGAAGTAAGAAGTTTCTTGGGCTTGTCGGGTTATTATAGGAAGTTTATTAAAGACTTCGCGAAAATATCAGCCCCATTAACCCGCTTAACGAAGAAGAATCTTGTTTTCACATGGGACGTAAATTGTGATGATGCGTTCCGACGGTTAAAGAGAGCTTTAACCACTGCTCCAGTTTTAGTGTTGCCAGATGGGAGCAAGCCATTTGTTGTCTATACCGATGCTTGTGGGACAGGACTTGGCGCAGTCTTAATGCAAGAGGGAAGGGTAATAGCCTATGGTGGAAGGCAGTTGAGGGCACATGAGAAAAATTACCCTACCCATGATTTAGAGTTGGCTGCTATTGTTTTTGTGCTTAAGATCTGGCGCCATTATCTTCTTGGTGAGAGATTCGAGTTGTTCACTGACCATAAATCATTGAAGTACTTATTCTCTCAGAAGGATTTAAACTTAAGACAGCAAAGGTGGATGGAGTTCTTAGCATCCTATGATTTCGAGATAGCGTATACCCCTGGCAAGGGTAACGTGGTGGCAGACGCCTTGAGTAGAAAGAGGTTGTCATTGAGTCCATTATTCGTGGAACGACGAAGCTTGGAATTTATCTTGATGTTTGATTTCAGACCTTCCATTGATTATATACCCGGTTTGCTAGCATCCTTGGAGGTCAGACCTACTCTTCTGGGGCAGATTGAGGAAGCCCAGAGGGACGACCCACAGTTGGTTGAGTTGATAGAGAAGCTCATAAGGGGGGGGTCGTCCAGCCATTTGGGTAGGTACACCCTAGACGATAAGGGGTGCTTGCGTAGAGACGGTAGACTTTGTGTACCGCAAGATGAAGGGTTGAGGAAGGTTATTCTTGACGATGCACACCGTTCTAGGATGACCATTCATCCCGGTGGGGACAAGATGTACCAAGATATGAAGAGGGTTTTCTTCTGGGCCGGTATGAAGAAAGATGTGGCCGAATATGTAGCTCGATGCTTGGTATGTAAACAGGTGAAAGGGAGCAAAAGAAACCTGGTGGGTTGCTTCACCCATTGGAAGTTCCGCAATGGAAGTGGGATAGCGTCTCGATGGATTTTATTGACGGGTTACCCAGATCGAGAAAGGGTAATACAGGAATTTGGGTGGTGGTAGACAGACTTACTAAGAGCGCCCATTTCATACCTGTGAAGAGCAAGAGGACTGCTCCATGGCTAGCTTCAGTATATCTTCGAGAGATAGTTCGATTGCATGGGGTACCCTCTAGCATAGTGAGTGATCGAGATCCTATCTTCACTAGTGAGTTCTGGAGAAGTTTACAGGAAGCAGTGGGAACTCAATTGTGTTTGAGCACCGCATATCATCCTCAGACGGACGGCTAGACTGAGAGGGTGAATCGTGTCCTAGAAGACCTTTTGAGGCTTTGTATCTTAGATTTTGGAGGTACATGGGAAGAGCATCTTCCATTGGTGGAGTTCGCATATAATAACAGCTTTCAGTCCAGTATTGGGATGGCTCCTTTCGAAGCTCTCTATGGAAGGCCTTGTCGATCACCTACATGTTGGTGGGAATCTACGGATAAGATCTTGCTTGGGCCTGATATGATTAGGGAGACTTCTGAGAAGATTGACTTGATTCGAAGAAGGATGAAAGCAGCTCAGGATAGGCAAAAATCTTATGCGGACAAAAGAAGGACGGATCTTGAGTTTGAAGTTGGGGACATGGTCTTTGTCAAGGTGTCTCCGTTACGAAATGTGGTTCGCTTTGGATCTGTTGGGAGGTTAGCACCAAGGTTCGTAGGGCCGTTTCCTATTAAGGAAAGGATTGGACGAATGGCATATAGGGTGGAGTTGCCCGACAGACTTAGTGGTGTTCATGATGTATTCCATGTATCACATCTGAGGAAATGCTTACATGAGACCGCAGAAGTGGTAGAGCCGAGCTTGCTTAGAGATATAGAGATAGAGCGTGATGCGACTATCCGACGAGCTCCTACTCGCATCCTTGGGTCAGAGACTAGGAAATTGAGGAATCGAGAGGTTCAACTTGTCAAAGTGCAATGGGGAGAAGAAGAGAACAACGCAACTTGGGAGACGAAAGCGAAGATGCGTTCATTGTACCCATTTCTTTTTGAGGGTATGACTTTTAACTTCTCCTTTATCGTTTGTCTAGTACTTATCTTATCTTGAGCATGTCCTCTCATTAATACCTTTGACCCTTAGATAGGGTAAACCTATGGTTGAAACATGTGTTTGAGACATGTTATGGTTGATGGATGCAAGTGGATGCAAGTGGTTGCTAGTGGTTGCTCGTGGATGCATATACACACACTCTAGGCACTAGATCGGCTCAATCACTTCATATTGCATATTGCATAAAATTGTGTGTAGGAAGCTATATTTATGGATGTCTAATGATTGTGTTATCATATGGATGATGCATTTTGGTGAATGATTGTGCACTCATGTAGATATTGTATGTGTCGATAGGGTTCTTTCGCATACATAATGGACGCATGGCACTATCATGGTTTGCATATGTTCATACATTAGATAGGGAACATATACACACACTCTTTGCATATGCTCATGCATCATTAGAAACTGTTCTAAGGACAATGGATGCCCGTGTTTGATGGATTGAGTAGATGGTTGTTTGGATGGTAGGATATTCATTCTCCTTAGCTTAGAGATTTCGGGGACGAAATCCTTTAAGGAGGGGAGAATGTAACACCCCGTATTTTGGTTAATACTAAAATTCACTAATTACAGAATAAATAATCTCAGACGTGAGAATTGGGGGAAACGGGCTACGTCATTGTTTTCGTCTCGGAAAAATACGCAGAATAGAGTCCGAGTTTTCGAAAATCGGAGTCCGTATGGCCCAGTTATGGCCCGATGAAGTTTGCAGAAAATTCAAAACTAAAAACAGAATTAAGAATTTAAAATTCAGATTTTAAATTGGACAGGCGGGGCCAGGCGGGAAGATTCCCGCCCTACCCATGTCGACAGGGCTGTCGATAGGGGTGTCGACTTGCCTGTCGACAGGTGCCTGGCGTCCAGTGAACCTGGGTGCACCAGGTTGCACCAGGTTGGGTTTCAGGCTGGCTAGGAGGGCTGGTTCTAGAGACTTCCTAAATCTAAGGGTCCTAATCTAATCTAGGGTTAATCTAAGGGCCTAAAACACTCACCTAATCCTATAAATAAGACCCTAACCCTACCCTAATTCATTCATAATTAAATCTAGTAACTAAACTATGGCAAATTGAAACTTGAGAGAGCCTCCATCAAACAATTAGAGAAGGGATAGCATTCCAAATCAACTTCTAGCCTCTTAATCTTCTTCATTAGTTTGCTAATTTTGTTTTGGTGAGCTTCTATCCCCTTAATAATCAATTATCAAATTGATTAAGATAGGATATGATGATGTATGGTTATGTTTGTGGATCAATGTGTTTATGCAAGCTTAATATTGTATATGTTATGTGTTTTGCAAGTTATATGCTCTATGTCATGTAAGTTTAGTGTATGTGTTCATGACATTTTTATGCAAGTTTAATGTTATATCTTTATGCAAGTTTGGTGCTATGTTTCATGATGATTATGATGCAAAACACTAAGTTGGACATTGATCTATTATGCAACATGTTATGCAAGCATATGAAGTTATGTGAATAAAAATGCAAGTTATGTGTATGCTCAAATGCAAGATTAACATGTTATGCATGCATATGAAGTTATGTGAATAAATAGGCAAGTTATGTGTATGCTCAAATGCAAGAATAACATGTTATGCATGCTTATGAAGTTATGTGAATGATTATGCAAGTTATGTGTATGCTCAAATGCAAGATTTACATGTTATGCATGCATATGAAGTTATGTGAATAATTATGCAAGTTATGTGTATGCTTAAATGAAAGTTGGGTTAATATATGCTCATATATGCAAGTTGACATCCTCTTAACCCATGACAAAGTATATGCTAATATTTGATTTAACCCATGATATTTGTGATGGATCTTCCCTTTTTGAGGACGATTTACGTGGGGAACGATGGGGTGAATAAATATGTTAATGAAAGTATGATTGGGTATGATTAAGCATACCATAAAAATAAATTAACATAAGCGGGAATTTACCTATTGAGTTAGGTCTACCCCATGGGAATTTACCTATTGAGTTAGGTCTACCCATGTTATGAAAAAGGTGTAATTAATTAGGGATAATTAATTATGGGGGTGATTAATTAGGTGTAATTAATCGACTAAGACACGAGGTTGGACCCTTTTGTAGCGTAAGGCTGCCCGGAACCGACCGGCAAATCCAGCGGCTACAAATGATTGGCCCAATGTGAGTGGTCTTAGGCATAAATTAAATACGTGATTAAAGTAAAGACACGAGGTTAGACTCTGTTATGACGTAAGACTGCCCGGACTCTACTGGCTTAACCAGGCGGTCATAACAGCTAGTCTAATGTGGGAGGTCTTTAGGGGAGATCACGGTCTTAATTAATTAAGAAACACTTAACCATAATAGCATGTAGCGGGACATGAGGGGTTAAGTGGGTGCCTTGGGTGGCATGTGGAAATTTAGTGAGTGCCTTGGGTGGCATATGGAAATCTAGTGGGTTGCCTTGGGTGGCAATAGAAAATACGATTAGAATACTTAACCAAGTGGAAACATGTAATTAAACATGATTAAAGGGTTAAGTGGGATACACTAGATAAGGGACAAGCTTAGGTGGGTAGCTTGTGGGGGCCCATTTCAACCAATATCCCAAACGTATCTTTGTGGGCTCGACTCTAGTCGGGTGACGGGACACGCATATTGGGCTTGACTATAAGAGGCCAAAACGGGTTAGCGGTGGCAACGCGAGTCCAACGGGTTTCATATGCGTGTGTGGACCCGGGCTGGTAGATAAGTCGTTGTTGCATCGTGTAGGTATAAGCCGTGCACCGTGGATAATATTGGGTTGCCACTTTAGGGGAAGTGATACACCCCACTGTGGGTCCAGCACGGGTATCTACGTTAGGAAGCCGATCGCTTGGGGTAGTGGGGTACACCTAGTGGAGATAGGGGCAGACGGCACCTATGTGGTCAGCTAGGAGTACATGAAACTACTAGTTATATCTTTCTTTAAGTCCTTGGGTGGGATCAACCTTTAAGTAGGAATGACTGGTGTGGTGCAGTTAGTAATTATCATTGGGTGGGTAGATGCGTCTTTACGGTTATCTTAGTTCATCCTATGTTTGTTGGCTACTTAGTGTAGTCATTATCCCCAAAGGTACCGTACCGAGTTCATATCATACCCTAATTACTTTAATAATTGTATTATTAAGGTCATAGGGCTCACTCAGGCTTAAGTCTGACCCCGTTGTTTTTATCTTTTTCCCCTCAGGTCCTCAGGTTGGGCCTAGTGCTAGCGGGCCTTGATCAGTTTGCTTTATCTACCTCTTGGAGTTTGGACCGTAGATGTAGAGCTCAGCTTCCCTTTTTTTTTTATGGCTATCAGTTCATGTATTGGGATTATGTATTTTTATTTAGCAAGAATGGATATTTGTACTTAACTCTTATTATGGTTTTGTGATGTAACCAGACATGTTTATTTCCGCTATTATGAGATGATGTTTTAAATTTCAAGTATTACTTATATCTGTCTTGCTGTAAATTCTCTGTTCTATATTCACTAAAATACTCCGCCGATGTTATGGCATTCCCTTAGAGAGTGACCATAGCGGGTGTGGGGTGTTACATAAATACTCTAGTTATTTGGCTAGAGAAAAACCATTTCTCCGCCATCAACTATGGTACGTTTGAAGAAATCAACATACGTAATTCCTTTGGAAATATTCTATCAGACATCCGTCCATACAAGTCATCTAGGAATAGGATGAACCGAAGGTACTCTCCTACTGCATCCAATATAGGAATCACCCCATGGATCAGTAGCGAGAAGTCCTTGCAACTTGTAGATTTCAACCACGATAGAATCACAGTGTATCTCAGGCCGCTAAGCCAGAGATTTTAAGTAATCCTTCCGCTTATGAAGATCCAGGTCTTCAATGCTCCATCTCGACCATCTTCTGATATCTTCACGTATTTGTTGGTCGGAATGGTTTTCGAACCTAAGTTTGGTCCCGGTCTTTCCTTACTAACAATCGTATGGGTCAGATTTGATAGTCGGTGATTCAACTATCAAAATAAATAGTGTTACAATCATGACAATCCAGTGAGTTTACTGGTTCAGTATTTAGCATCACTTGGCCTTTTAATTAAAACAAATGTAAATTTAAAAAGCTCTTGAACATTTTGATATTTTAAATATAGCTTTACAATTCTTATTTAGCATAAGATTTATTCTTTAAAACCTGTTCATTTCATTACTTAGGAAACCTTATATCATACTTAGGTTCCTATTTTCACTTTCAAAACATTAGCCACATTATTATCTACTATAGGAAATTTATTAAATTATTACTCGTAAAACGATGTTATGAAATATTATCTATTCCATTACTTAAAACAATACAAATGTTTATTATGATAAAAGAACTCAGCCTTACGTTTCCCTTCTAATTCGAAATTATCGTTATATTGTAACACCCCACATCCGCTAGGGTCACTCACAAAGGGAATGCACTAGTTTTGGTGGAGTATTATCTAGGTAAACATACGCAGAGACATCGCAAGGCAGAATATAAATAAAGCAGCGGTAAAAATTAAAAACCCAATTTTTTTATTACTATCAAGAAAAGAGTGAAAACCCCATATATCCAAGGTACAAATTATTCCATTACATCAAGTTCCAAATAAAGAAGCATAAACTTAAGAAACAAAAGTAAATTATTCCCCATAAATAGCAGAAGCAGCCATAGCATAGCTCAAGACCAAACCGTACATGAGCTGTCAGAAAGCAAGCTAAATCCAAGCTAAGAGCTAGTGTTTCCTCCTTGAGAACCTGGGGGGTAAACGAAAGAAAAAGAGGCGAAAGAAAAAGGGTCAGTCATAAAGACTGGTAAGCCCTAGTGACTTTCAGTATGAAAACTAGTAAAGGTAATATGATATGTGAAAACTGGAATTAAACATAAGGATGATAACAGGACTGGTGGGATAATTAAGATAACAGGATAAGTCAAGTCTAGCATCGTATATTCGAGATTCGCTGCACCAACTATACTAGTGTTCTAACCCATGTCAAGTATTAGTCGTGAAATGATCCTATGGCCCAATATCATGAAGTGACCCATTACAGGGTCGTACGGTACGATATACTAATCGATCGGCTCCCAACAAGTATTTGATGAGTAGGATGTTTCGGGAGTTCCATAACAAGTTTGTGGTAGTTTTCGTGGATGATATTTTGATCTTCTCAAAAGATGAAGAAGAGCATGCTAGACATCTCAAGGAAGTCATGGAAATGCTTAGAGCACACCAGTTAAAGGCTAAGTTCTCCAAATGCCATTTTTGGAGGAAGGAAGTTTGGTTCCTTGGACATGTAGTTTCTAAGCAAGGCATAGCCATGGACCCCGCAAAGGTAGTCGCAGTACAAGACTGGAAAATTCCTAAGAATGCAACAGAGGTGAGGAGCTTTCTCGGTTTGGCGGGCTACTACAGGAAGTTCATTAAGGACTTCGCTAAGATTTCATCCCCTATTACTAAGTTAACAAAGAAGAACCTAGCTATTGCATGGGACATAGAGTGTGACGCTGCTTTTCAGAGACTCAAGAGAGCCCTCACCACAGCTCCAGTTTTGGCATTACTTGACGGAAGCAAGGTGTTTACGGTGACACAGATGCGTGCGGCACGGGATTAGGCGCCGTCCTAATGCAAGAAGGAAGAGTAATATGCTACGGGGGCAGACAACTTAAAGTTCATGAGAAAAACTATCCCATGCATGAATTGGAGTTGGCCGCGATTGTTTTTGCACTTAAAGCTTGGCGCCATTATCTTCTAGGGGAGAGGTTCGAGCTGTATACCGACCACAAATTGCTTAAGTACCTCTTCTCACAGAAAGATTTGAATCTGAGACAACAACGTTGGATGGAGTTCTTGGCATCATATGACTTCGATATAGCTTATACCCCTGGCAAGGGTAATGTGGTGGCAGACGCGCAAGTAGAAAAAGGTTGACTTTGAGCCCTTTGTTTGTTGAAAGAAAAAGCCTTGAGTTTATAGCAACCTTTGATTTTACACCTGATGTTGAGTCATTGACTGCTATGTTAGCATCTCTTGAGTTAAGACCTACACTACTAGATCAAGTGGGGACTTCACAGAAGGAAGACCCACAGATAGTCGAAATCATGGACAAGCTGATTAGTGGTGAGTTGTCAAGTCACCTCAGTAGGTATGCCATAGATGACAAGGGATGGCTAAGGCGCGATGGAAGGCTATGTGTTCCACAGGTGGGAGACCTAGTAAGGAAAGTTCTCGAAGAGGCGCACCACTCGAAGATGACTATACATCCCGGAGGGGATAAGATGTACAGGGATATGAAACGCATTTTCTTTTGGGCTGGAATGAAAAAGGACATGGCAGAGTTCGTCTCGAAGTGCATGGTGTGCCAACAAGTAAAGGCCGAGTCGAAGAAGCTCGGTGGGCTATTACATACTTTGGAGGTTCCACAATGGAAATGGGAGAGTATCTCGATGGATTTTGTGGATGGACTGCCTAGGTCAAGGAAGGGAAATACTAGCATATGGGTCATAGTTGATGGACTCACGAAAAGTGCTCACTTCATTCCAATGAAAAGCAACAAGACCGCATCATGGCTAGCGTCTATTTACCTTCGAGAGATAGTACGGTTGCATGGAGTTCCTTCTAGTATAGTTAGTGATCGTGACCTGATTTTCACTAGCCAGTTTTGGAATAGTCTGCGAGAAGCAATGGGTACACGACTGAACTTGAGCACGGCCTATCACCCGCAGACGGATGGACAAACCGAAAGGGTAAATAGGGTGCTAGAGGATCTTTTGAGACTATACATTCTTGACTTTGGTGGTACTTTGGAAGACCATCTTCCTCTCGTGGAGTTTGCATATAACAATAGTTACCAAGCTAGCATCGGAATGGCACCGTTCGAAGCCCAGTATGGAAGACCGTGCAAATCGCCAACTTGTTGGTGGGAGACGACAGACAGACTTATACTTGGGCCCGACATGACAAGTGACACTTATGAGAAGATTGAGTTGATATGAAGACGGATGAAAACGGCCCAAGATAGACAAAAATCTTATGCGGACCAGAGAAGGACAGACCTAGAGTTTGAAGTCGGAGATATGGTCTTTATAAAAGTTTCTCCGATACGCAATGTAGTTACCTGTGCTAGGTCCACCATAGGGTGTATCAAGCCCTAAGGTGCCAACCATCGACATGAATCAAGCACACACAGTATAAACCTACAGGAGCCCAATGCCTGCTTTTTCAACTCCGGACTACGTGCACGACCATAGTCCGCCTGAACCTATAATAGCGCACCTACTTAGCCGTCGTTCTGGTCACTTACAATCAACCCAGTAATCGTGCCCCACCCTGCCTAGTCCCAGGGTATCGTGATACATCTAAGTGGGTTACTGCTGAAAGGACCATGTAACTAGGGTTTCTAATGGGTTAAGTGTTGTCATTCAAATTCGTGACTTAACCCTATCCAAATCATGTATCAAGTTGGTTAAGTGTGTTCAAGCGGTTCATGACTTAACCCTATCAAATCATCGTGTCAAGTCGGTTAAGTATATTCAAGTGGTTCATGACTTAACCCTATCATGTGGCATTAATTCATTAGTGCACCCCAACGTCTCACATTAGACTAACTGTTGTGGTCACTGGATTTGTCGGGCGGTTCCGGGAAGATTTACACCACAACATACTCTAACCTTGAGTTTTTCGTGCGATATGACCAACTACCCACATTGAATCCTATAGTTTGCAGTTACTGGATCTGTCGGGCGGTTCCGGGCAGATTTACACTGCAAACTCAACCCAACCTCGAGTTGGCCATTTTCAAGTTTATCTAAGTGTCATGCCCACGTTCAAGTTTTCATGTCAAAATTCATGTCGAGTTTTCATGTCATGTCGTGCCAAGTTCATGTCCATATCCAGGTTCAAGTTATAATAATGTTCATGTTCAAAGCCAATTTATGTTTTACCTAATCTACCCAAATCGTATTCCCATCGCACATAAACTCGAATCGATACAAATAAATCTAATTAGGGAATAACATAAAAAGGGACGGGTATAAGGTGGCAAAAGTGATTACTAGCATAGCATGGTATGACTTGGGATAAAAGATTATAACATTACCGGCATATGGAATATTGTCCTCAAACATAAAGATTCCAAATCTAGCAAAATAAGGTACTAGTCAAGATAACAGTTGTCATAAGGTGATAGTATAGTCATGGTAACGATTGACATATGGTGATAGTATAGTCATGGTAACGATTGACATAAGGTGATAATATAGTCATGGTAACGATTGACATAAGGTGATAGTTAGAAACTTGTGACTAATAGCAGATTCAATATGATAATATGAGGGACTTTTCTTTTGATTTACAACAAGAATAGGCCCCAAATCAATGTCATAGTAATATATCCAAAAGTCAAGATCCAAGATGAACAAGAATGGATGTAAAACAGTCATCATACATAGGTCCAATTTCAATTTACAACATATTCATATTACATTTACAATTTAAATCTAAAAATAACCGGGGCTTACAGATCGTGGTTCGAGAATTAGAAAAAGAGAGTCGATGTTGAATCTTTATATGCTTTGTCAAGTCCTAACAGAAATCCCCAAATCAGCAATTCTCTCAACGTAGTTTCGACGTAGAAGAAGTAGTCCCTTTCTCTAACTTTTCAACCAGAATTAGAGCAGCAAAAGGTCAAAAAGAATTTTGTGTAGAGAGACTAGTGTTATGGGCTGTATATATAGGGTTAGGTCAACGATTGTAGACAGAAACGAGGCCAGAAACATCAAAGTGAATCCAGCTTCAAAAGTGGGCTCGGCCACCAGGTCGACCCCCAGGTCGACCTGGTCAAGTGACCCATTACGGGGTCCTACGGTACGATCTACTAATCGTTCTGCTCCCTACAAGTTCTAGCTCGTCATGTGTCTGTGTCATACGGCCCTATCCTGAAATGTAGTTACCTGTGCTAGGTCCACCATAGGGTGTATCAAGCCCTATGGTGCCAACCATTGACACGAATCAAGCACATGACCAGGTCGACTGGGGAGTCGACCTGGGGCTCGACCTGCCCCCGAAACCCAGTTTTTGAACCTGGATCATTCTGATGTATCTGGTCTCGTTTTCTGTCTAGATTCGTCCTCCTAATCCTATATAAACAGCCCCCTAGCCTCATTTTCTCTACACAATTTCATTCTATCTATATTCTGCCTCTCACATTAGACTGACACTTTGTGGCTACTGGATTTGCCGGGAACCACCCAGCAAATCCAGTTGCCACAAAATGCACGGTCTAATGTGAGAGGTCATGATTCGTTCGTCATAATGAATGAATTAAGGAATACTAACCATAATAAGACGTGGGTATGGTTAGAGGGTTAGGTGGGATGACATGGAAATTTGACATGTAAATGTGGACCTAACCGGTATGAGTTAAGAACATGTAAAACTTACAAATGTAGACTTAACGAACATAATAGTTAATCAGACCAATGGGTGGGTTAAGTAATATGGCTAGATTAATGACACTTAACCAATATAACATGACACGTGGCAGGGTTAAGTCAACGTGAACATATAGATAATACTTAACCAACTTAGTATGATACGTGGGCGGGTTAAGCCATGAACCGCTTGAATATACTTAACCAATTTGACGCGATGATTTGATAGGGTTAAGTCATGAACCGCTTGAATATACTTAACAAATTTGATGCGATGATTTGATAGGGTTAAGTCATGAACCGCTTGAATATACTTAACCAATTGGACACGATGATTTGATAGGGTTAAGTCATGAACCGCTTGAATATACTTAACCAATTGGACGCGATGATTTGATAGGGTTAAGTCATGAACCGCTTGAATATACTTAACCAACTTGACAGATGATTCGTAGGGCTAAGTCATGAACTTGAACGATAACACTTAGCCAATTTGACACGACACGTAGGCGGGTTAAGTCACGAACTTGAATGACAACACTTAACCAACTTGACATGCTAGACTGATGGGGTTAAGTCTCGAATTTAAATGACAACACTTAACCTACTGAACGGAAACCCTAGTTACGCGGTCCTTTTCAGCAGTAACCCACTAGATGTATCACGGTACCGTGGAATTAGGCAGGGTGGGGCACGATTACTGGGCTGATTGTAAGCGACCAGAACGACGGCTGAGTTGGTGCGCCATTGTAGGTTCAGGCAGACTATGGTCGTGCACGTAGTCCGGAGTTGAAAAAGCAGGCATTGGGCACCAGTAGATTTACACTGTGCGTGCTTGATTCGTGTCAGTGGTTGGCACCCTAGGGCTTGATACACCCTATGGTGGACCTAGCGCAGGTGACTACATTTCGTGATTGGGCCGTATGACACAGACACATGAACGAGCTAGGACTTGTAGGGAGCCGATCGATTAATAGATCGTTACGTGGAATTCGTTAGGTAGCATAATCCCTAGTGGTCCTAGGTGGCATAAACCCTAATCGAATCTAGAAAACGTTCAATAGGTAGCATAATCCCTAGTGGTCCTAGGTGGCATAAATCCTAGTTGAACACGCGATATTTCATGATAAGGAAACCTAGCCATAATAAGGGAGGCGGTCCAAACGATTTCAAGAATGTTGGCACTACATTGTAGTAGTATAGAAATATGTGATGGAACCTGTACGATATATGGCAAGGGACTGTACGTATACATGGAAAGGATGATACGGGTTGGCGTACTAGTACAGTTGGTGTAGAGAATATAGGAAATCAAAGAAAATAGTGGAATGGTGAAGCTTAGAAATCTTGCGATGTTATACTTAATAGAAACCTTACAATGTTATACTTGATTCATCGTGCCTGTAGTTTACCTTGTCATCATGCTTATGTTTACTTTCTGTTTATTCATGCCATATTATCTTCACCAGTTTTTATGCTGAAAGCCACTAGGACTTACTCAATCTTTATGACTGACCCAGTTTGTTTCGCCTCTTTTTCTTTCGCTTCCCCCCCCCCCCCCAGGTTCGCAGGGTGGGATTACAGCTTAGTTCGGATCTTACAAGCTCCAATGCTCTTTCATGCACTGCTTGGATTTCTCTTGGCTATGGCTTGCTTTGCTATTTTACTTAGGGAATGATTTATGACTATGGTTTTATGCTTCTTTACTATTGCAAGACAGATTTCGATGTAATGGATTTAATAGCATTTAGATGTAAAAGGATTTAGACCTTTCTAGATTTTAAAGCAATGAAATTTGGTTCTTCTTACTCTGTTTTATATGTTCTGTCTTGTAATATTTCTGTGTATGTTTACCTAGATAATGCTCCACCAAAGCTAGTGCATTCCCTTTGTGAGTGACCCTAGCGGAGGTGGAGTGTTACATTTGGTATCAGAGCAGAAGGTTACCAGACTGGGCAAAAGCTTTTAAAAACCTTCTGAAATTATTTTAAAAACGTTTACAAAGAAGCATTTTTCTAAAAGAAAAGTTTTGTTTTACGAAAGGCATATTCCCTAAAGCCATATGCACTATCCTTTAATTCTCTACTTGAGTCTCTTATCTCTTTCTTTTTCACCATAGTTTTGTGGGCGTACGACACATGTCGGAGGACCAAGGAGTGCCCAACCTCCATCTGTAGCCGCAGTAGTTTTACTTGCGACTAAACTTATTTCAAGCTTTGTAGGGTTGCCGTGCGATGGAGGTAGCTTTCGAGAAACTTGTCAACAAGCTATACAAGGATAGTAAGAACGAGGATAAAGAACATAAGCCTAAGGATGAGAAACTTGTTGATAAGGCGTAATCCATGAAGGAGGAAAAGGTGAAAGGGAAGAGGTCAAAGTAAAAGAATAATAAAACCCATGACAAGAAAGAACATCATTGGTATGGTAAAAAGGGACATGTAGTTAAGTATCATAGGACAAGGACAAGGGCAAAGAACAAGATCGTCGAGAGGGTAATTGTATGCTCTCACTACTAGCATACCTAAGAGAGGTGGTAACATTTCTGTTAAAAGTTTAGCATCTCTTTTCTATCATACCGTGGGAACTTTGTTTTTGTACATCGTATCCTTTTAATTCTTCTTCGATAGTTGAGTCTCTGCACCTTAGTACTAGCGTAGTAGAGGATCCCATTTTATTCTCAAATCTTATTAGGGAATCGGCTCATTTATTCATGACTTGTTTGGATTTGAGAATGTCTATGCTAAGTATTGAGTTTAGAAGTAATGCTTATGTTTTTGGGCTATGGGTTGCTTCTAGGGATGGAGTGGTTATCCAGAAATGATACCATTCTCGAGTATGAAAAGAGGGTAGTTAGACTCTTGACTTGCCCCGGTAATGCCCTCGAGGTCTAGTGTAACCCTTAGGGTTTTGCCATGCTTAGTTACCTAGAATCTCTTAATATATTTATTGATCCGCTCGAGAATGATCGCCACTAAGGCGGATGGTTCATCTCGCTTATGCGTGAGTTATATAAAATCACCTTAGTAAGTACACTTGGCAACATGGTTGACATTTGTTTATTTTCAAGAGATTATTCATTTATGTGGAATACCTTCTAGTAAGTGAACGAGATCCGAGATTCACTAGTGAATTTTGGAGAGCTTGCATGAAACCATGAGTACGCAGTTATGTTTGAGCCGAGTATACTAGAAGGAGTTTATGGGAAAATGGGACGAGAGACAACAGTGAAATGAGTTCCAACTCATATTTTGGAAACAAGAATTAAGAAGCTACGAAATTATGAAGTTATAGACGGACAAAGCACAATGGGGTTAAGCTCAAGGAAATGCGACTTAGAAGAGTGAAGACTAGATACGCGCATCATATCTCTTTTCAAGAGTATATCCTTGATCCCTCTTTTCCTGTAGAGCTTATTTGCATGCTATCTTTTAAGTATATCCTCTCGGTCCTATTCTCAATCCCATTTCTGTTAGAAACCCCATAGGGAGCATGACTCATCTATTCGTAATACATTTTAGGGCTTGAGGGTGTTCGTTGGGTTGACTAAACTCTTTGGATTTTATAGGATACGAGTTGGTTTTAGGAAGGGATTTCCTTGTGACCTAAAAGGAGTCCATAATGCTTTGTTTCCTAGAATCATATATATTGGTTGGGTTGAGTAATTCTTTGGGTGTCGGCCTGATGTTGATTTCGGTCTTCGGGGCTGGTGCTTAGGGAGTTCTTCTCCAAATCAGTATATATGTGACATAGATTTCCAGTTTTGACATTGCCTAATGGGCACAAGGTTTTTACTTGCTTCTATCATTCGATTATACCTTTAGGTAGGAACAATTGGGTGTAAACATGTGTTTGAGACATGTTATGATTGATGGTTGCAAGTGGTTGCAAGTGGCTGCTAGTGGTTGCACGTGATTGCATAACACACATTAGGCACTAGATCGGCTCAGACACATTTCCATATTGCATATGCATGAGTGTTTATACTTGTTTATGGATGAAATTGGATGTGTTATCATATGAATAATGCATATGGATGGATGTTTTCGCACACATATAGTGTTTATGTGACTAGGACTATTTGCATACATGTTGGACTCATGGCACTAAACATATTTTGCATTAAGAAGATCAATCAGGCCTGATCATTTGCATTAGATAAGGAACATATACACACACTTTCTGCATATGTTCATACCGCATTAGAAATCTCTTAAGGACAATGGATGCCTATGATTGATGATTGAGTAGATGGATGATTGGATGGTAGGACACATTCTTCTTAACTTGAAGATTCCGGGGACGAAATCCTTTAAGGAGGGGAGAATGTAACAACCTGAATTTTTATAACATGTTAAAACAAGAAATCAAGGCAGAATTAAATTTTAAATTCAGAATCAGGGGAAACGGGTTACGCCATTACGTTCGTCTCGAAATTTTACATGAAATAGAGTCTGAGTTTTAGAAAATCGGAGTCCAAATGAAGAAGTTATGGCCTGTACAAGTTTCAGCAGTTTTCAGGCAGCACTGGACCAAGGGGTCGACCCTATGGTCGACATACCCTCCCCCTCGCATAAAGTTACATGGCCCTAAGGGCCATGTAACTTTATGCGAGGGGGAGGGTATGTCGACCATAGGGTCGACCCCTTGGTCCAGTGCTGCCTGAAAACTGCTGAAACTTGTACAGGCCATAACTTCTTCATTTGGACTCCGATTTTCTAAAACTCAGACTCATTTCCATGTATTAATTAATTCTCATTATACATCACCATTATTTACCTATCTAAACATATTTTCATACATTTTATTTCATTTTTAATTATATTAAAAATGAAGGGTGTTACATTCTCCCACCCTTAAAGAATTTCATCCCCGAAATTCGATAAGAGTAAAATAGATAATCCTTCGCAACATCCAATTAGTGTTCATCCAATTGTTGCAACATTGTGCACATGTGCAAAGTGAAATACATTATAGTAAAGCATGTATGCCTAATTTGGATCCACCTATATGTATGCAAACTTTTAAAAAAACTTTTCAAAACATGATGCTCACATCCTAAATATACTAGCAGTTCTATATGGATGCAATATTTTTGAAAAATCAAAACATTTTCCATTTAAATTTTCCATACTCTTATAGAATAAGAGCATAGTTCATCCAATTTTCGCATCCAAAACCCTACCAACCATCTTTTAATTCGAGATTTAGAAAAATCTAATTTTCCAAATTCGATTTCTTATGTTACGAAAAGGTATAAAACGGAAAAATTCACATCCTCCGTTTTTCTTTTCTAATTGTACTTGGATTTTTTATATAACTATTCTATTAAGATTTCCTATTTTCTTATCCAAGCACAACCACATAAGAAAATTTCTTTCTCGTATTTTCTACTTTATCTTGAAATAATTTCATATTTATTCATCTTTTTCTCGAGATTTTCATTTTCTTTCCCCCGTCTTGTTTTGTTGCTTTACTGAATTTATTGTTTTCTTATTAGTTAGGCTATTATTTAGCTTATTTGGCTTAGTCCAATTTCTCATGTTTATATTATTTATTTATCTTTTCAAATAAGCTTTTCTGTTTTCTAGTCAAACAGTATCCTACACAGCTACAACTATGGGCCAAGGATCTTAAGACTTTATTACCTCTGACAATCGCGAGTCCACCTAACAGGGTCTATATAATTGCTTGCCCTTCATCACCTAGTAGTCACTACTAGTCCATGTTGTATATTACTAGCCTATCCTTTTCTTTTTCTCAAGCAACAATTCTAGGTCTCAATGCTTATGCATTCATCGGGAAATTTGTTTACCCAATTTTTTTTTTAACAATAATCAAAATTTAATAGAATAGAGATTTCAAAAACTCCTTTTACAAAATACAACATTTTCCTTTCAAGATTTTCATATATGAGAACTAGTGAGCTATATATATATGCTCCTTTTCATGAGAGAATTCTTTCAAAACAAGAAATCGATGTTTTACGTAATATACCCCACATTATTTTAAAACCCAATAGGCACTTTTCAAACATCAAGATACTTTTAAGATCAAAACTCAGAAAATACCACAAACTCTTTTATAAATTCAAGTTCTTAAAAGTTTATTATTGGTTCAGACTCAAAGCGGGTTTTCAACTCAACTAGGCTTTCCTAGGTACTTTCACAAATTCAATTTTCTCGACTATATATATTCCTAATCCATTTTCACACTTTAACCTTTTTTTTTCTAATTTCTAAGGTTTTACTTCTAGACCCACTACTCTGAAATACTAATATTTCAGTTTCCATTCTATGGGATACTTTCTAGCTCCAAGTCATATTGTACACTTTCCCAACCATCTAATTGTTTCCAAAATTTCTATGTCCATGCCTTTAGGGTACAAACCAATATCCCAACTCTTTACATGTCTAGTGGGCTACTATATGGATTTAATATTTATATTTTAGAAAATACAAGTACGTTCACTCATTATTGCCCTAGGACCACTAAACTGAAGCTCTGATACCAGATGTAACAACCTGGGTTTCGACAGACCGAATTTTTAAAAATTCAATCCATCGGACCCCGAGTTGGGTGCTCTGGTATCCTGCAGAAAAGACAGAGAGAAAGAAACATGTCAGAGTTCAAAAAGCAGATCATAGCGGAAGGGATAAAATATAATTTATTTCAAAATAGCATTACCTTAATAATAATGCTGCCAAGCAAATAGTCAAGCAATACTATCTCTGTCATGAACCTAACCTGCGCATGTTGTGAGGAGGGGGTCAGAACATAAGTTCTGTGTGACTGGACTATAATAAACTCTTGTGTAACCCTACATATACCGTTCAGTTATAATTTCTTGTTTATTAGGTTATTCACAATATTAGCACCCAAGGCCAAACCCATGTCATTCTTGTCCACTTACTAGTAGACTTAACCTAATACATCGTATATGTAATTTTTCCCGAACTCATAAAATCCTTTCCATGTATATGTACAGTCCCTTGTCGTATATCGTACGGGCTTTATCACGTAATTCTATACTATTTCAACGTAGTGCCACCATTCTTGAAATCGTTTGGACTACCACCCTTGATCTGACTAGGTTTCCTTATCATGAACTATCGGGTGTTCAACTGGGATTTATGCCACCTAGGACCACTAGGGATTATTCTACCAATTGAAGGTTTTCTAGATTCGATTAAGGTTTATGCCACCTAGGACTACTAGGGATTATGCTACCTGTCGAACAGCGCCCTTTTCCCACGTATGTATCGCGAATCGTTTCCGATGTCTAGGTATGTGCGACCCGAGTCCCGTGACAGGGCTAAATCAAGAAATACGGAACTCGGTCGGGAGCTTTAAGTTATCTGCCGATGCAGATGCTAAGGTCTGTTTTTCTACCAGTGGTTATGGTCCCACGTGACCCCTCCCTCAACTAATGAAAGGCAATCCAAGAAAATCAAGCACGAGAACTGTACTCCTACCACTTATGCCCCACTTTCCTATTAGCCAGCCTCACCCATAACTAGATAGCAAGTATATGGTCTGTTGGAAGTACTCTGCCTTTCCGTATACGTACTACGATTGACTGAAGATGGTAGGTAGACGACGAGTGCTATCATAAGGCTAAACAAGATATCGTCGCCTCACGCTGGTCCATCCTAGTCTTTAGGTTGCAACCAAGGCATACTCTTGGTTCTCCTACCGCAGACCTTAACCTCTGTGAGCCCAGGCGGATCATCTGCAACCTCACAGAGGGATACCAAGAGTACCCTCACATTCCCCGAAGCTACGTGCTTTGTAACCCAGTCCGTTGGAGCCTTTCTCGAAATCAGATAAACGTTCGCACCTCCTCGTGTGTTTGTTAAGCGATGATCTACCGTATCGGGTTATTCATCTATTTATGGACTGGCTCACTTTCCTTGACTAAGAATTATTACTTAGTTGTTCTTAACTAAGGTTTACCACTTAGTTTCCTTTCCCGTTAATCTTGTTAACTAAGGTATACCACTTAGTCCCCTTAACTAAGGATTACAACTTAGTTCCCGCTCTCGATCGTTTTCTTAACTAAGGCTTACTGCTTAGTTCCTATTAACTAAGGCTTGTTACCTAGTTATCATTCTCGTTGTTTTACTTAGTCAATTCTCGTTACCTTAGACATCAGACCACATATTCTAGCTTTATAATTCAACTTGTTGACTAAGGTTTTCCCATGAATTCAAGCATAACATAAGTTCTCTTTTATTCAGTGATAGCGCATGGGTATTTTCCTACAGTTCTTGCTTAGCTTACCCCATATTATAGGTTATCCCACCCTTCAGGTCTTACATTACATATTAAGTCATAGTCCTTCTCTATCCCTAGGACAGGTTTACCCCCTAATTAGCCCTTCGACTATTTCAACTTTGATTTATAATAGGTAGTTAACATTCCCTATTTCCGTTTTTGGTTAAGTTTTGTTCATATGTTCGTGTCGACTTAACCCCATCTCCTTATAACGTTCATTCACAAATTTGGTTAAGTATTGTCTTTGAATTCATGACTTAACCCTACGAATCATGTGCCATTAATTAATTATTAATGCACCACAACCTCTCACATTAGACCTGTTGTTGTGGTCACTGGTTATGCCGGGCAGTTCCGGGCAGAATAACACCACAACTCGGTCTAACCTCGGGTTTCAAGCGCGATATGACTAACTTCTCACATTAGGACCTATTGTTTGCAACCACTGGTTAGGCCGGGCGGTTCCGGGCAGGATTACATCGCAAACTCATCCTAACCTCGAGTTAGCCACATTTCATGTTTGGTTCATGTTTATTCTAATTGGCATATGTCAAGTTCATAATCATGTCAAAAAATATTAAGTTCATGTTATGCCAATTACCCAACTTACAAGCATGTTCCTATAAATGTCAACTACCAATTCATGCCATGTTCGCGTTCGTTTTAGATGTCAAGTTCATAGGCATATTCTAAATGTCATATTTCAAGTTTCATAATCTTGTCCATATTTACATTACACAAATTACTCAACCATGTTCATGTTCAATGCATTTCAATAGTGCCATAATTCAAGTATCAAGTTCAATCTAGATGTCAAGTGTCAATTTTCCAAATCCAAGCTTTACCCAAAAACCCCAATTTATATTCATGCTTGTAATCCCATTAACAGGTTACGTCTATCATTAAATTCATAATTCATATTCATATCAATTTCATGTTCAAGTTCTAGATGTAAACTTCATGTCAAATTCCAGATGTCAATTCATATCAAGTTTGTGTTCTTATCCAAATTCAAGTTATAATACAGGTTTTATTCTAGAGATATATGCCCATTAACAAATCCATAAGTCAATTTCATGCTTAAATCAATGATGTCAATTCTACGCCAAACCCCAAATCATGTTCATGCGTATAATTCTAAATTTGGTTTACGCATTCAGGTTTTGTCAATGTTATATTACGCCCAACCCTCTTTGTAATTTATAACCAAACCCTCCAGTTCATGTCATAGTCCAAAACCAAGCGTTTCCCTTTTTCGCTTGCAATAATCATTCAATCGTATTTATTTTATGACAGATCTAGGCTCGAGATAGCCTAGCTATTAAAAATCAAAAAGGGAAAGAATAAAAGGAGGCACATAATCGTAGGCATAATAATTAAAATCGAACACATGATAATATTAAACATTATGGATTCAATAATTTTGTTTCATGTTTACATAGGGAATGTTTGAACGATAAATAATAATTTTACACAAAAAGTGCATTATAACTCCACTCACAGTGTTTGTCATCTTCAAAATAGGAACGAGATTAATCTTCGAATTGATTTCCCCCTTTTTGTTGCTTTTGATTCATCTTTGATTGATTTCATGTCCAATTCAATTTATCTTTGATTTCATAAGTGGCGTAGGTTGCAGATCTGAATTCCTTCTCTTTGCGCAGTGATTTAGATCTAAGCCTCTTTTCTTTTTATTCATGGTTGTTGTAATTCTAGATCTCATTCTTTTTAATTTTAAGAATAAATATTGTAGAGAAAAGTGAGAAGAATATATCTAAGATTTATTTAGATCAATAGCTTGAGGAGAAAGAAGAAATTAAGTTAGAAGAGAGCCATGGCCTTGCCATGAATTGTTGTGGAGTTTATACTGAGCCTAGGATGTTTATATAGGTGTTAGACCAACGTACCAGGCCCAAAAACTCATCCAGGTGCTCAAAAATGAACCTGGACAGCTTCTAGGCGAATTTCCCGCTTCTGGACCAAAATTCCCGCTCCAGGTCGACCTCCCCAAGGGGGGGTCGACACTATGGTCGACCTCCCCATGGGAGGTTGGCCTGGTCATTTTTTATTTTTTTTTGTACTGGGCTGGACTGATTTCTGATTTTTCGCTGAAACTTCGGGAGGTCATAACTCCTTCATACAGACTCCGATTTTCGGAAACTTGGACTCTATTTCAAGTAAAATTTTGAGAGGAACGCAATGGTGATGTACATTTTACTTAATTCCTGATATTTAAATTAAATATCCTTATTTTACTATCTTCTTTGTTACATACACTATTATCGAATTAATTTTTCTTCTTTTCCGTGTATTAATTAATTCTCATTATACGTCACCATTATTTACCTATCTAAGCATATTTTCATAAATTTTATTTCATTTTTAATTATATTAAAAATGCAGGGTGTTACATTCTCCCACCCTTAAAGATTTCGTCCCCGAAATTCGATAAGAGTAAAATAGATAATCCCTCGCAACATCCAATTAGTGTTCATCCAATTGTTTCAACATTGTGCACATGTGCAAAGTGAAATACATTATAGTAAAGCATGTATGCCTAATTTGGATCCACCTATATGTATGCAAACTTTTAAAAAAACTTTTCAAAACATGATGCTCACATCCTAAATATACTTGCAGTTCTATATGGATGCAATATTTTTGAAAAATCAAAACATTTTCCATTCAAATTTTCCTGTACTCTTATAGAATAAGAGCATAGTTCATCCAATTTTCGCATCCAAAACCCTACCAACCATCTTTTAATTCGAGATTTAGAAAAATCTAATTTTCCAAATTTGATTTCTTATGTTACGAAAAGGTATAAAACGGAAAAATTCACATCCTCCGTTTTTCTTTTCTAATTGTACTTGGATTTTTTATATAACTATTCTATTAAGATTTCCTATTTTCTTATCCAAGCACAACCACATAAGAAAATTTCTTTCTCGTATTTTCGACTTTATCTTGAAATAATTTCATATTTATTCATCTTTTTCTTGAGATTTTCATTTTCTTTCCCCCATCTTGTTTTGTTGCTTTACTGAATTTATTGTTTTCTTGTTAGTTAGGCTATTCTTTAGCTTATTTGGCTTAGTCCAGTTTCTCATGTTTATATTATTTATTTATCTTTTCAAATAAGCTTTTCTGTTTTCTAGTCAAACAGTATCCTACACAGCTACAACTATGGGCCAAGGATCTTAAGACTTTATTACCTCTGACAATCGCGAGTCCACCTAACATGGTCTATATAATTGCTTGCCCTTCATCACCTAGTAGTCACTACTAGTCCATGCTGTGTATTACTAGCCTATCCTTTTCTTTTTCTCAAGCAACAATTCTAGGTCTCAATGCTTATGCATTCTACGGGAAATTTGTTTACCTAATTTTTTTTTTAACAATAATCAAAATTTAATAGAATAGAGATTTCAAAAACTCCTTTTACAAAATACAACATTTTCCTTTCAAGATTTTCATATATGAGAACTAGTGAGCTATATATATATGCTACTTTTCATGAGAGAATTCTTTCAAAACAAGAAATCGTTGTTTTACATAATATACGCCACTTTATTTTAAAACCCAATATGCACTTTTCAAACGTCAAGATACTTTTAAGATCAAAACTCAGAAAATACCACAAACTCTTTTACAAATTCAAGTTCTTAAAAGTTTATTATTGGGTCAGACTCAAAGCGGGTTTTCCACTCAACTAGGCTTTCCTAGGTACTTTCACAAATTCAATTTTATCGACTATATATATTCCTAATCCATTTTCACACTTTAACCTTTTTTTTTCTAATTTCTAAGGTTTTACTTCTAGACCCACTACTCTGAAATACTAATATTTCAGTTTCCATTCTATGGGATACTTTCTAGCTCCAAGTCATATTGTACACTTTCCCAACCACCTAATTGTTTCCAAAATTTCTATGTCCATGCCTTTAGGGTACAAACCAATATCCCAACTCTTTACATGCCTAGTGGGCTACTATATGGATTTAGGTTTATATATATAATATATTTATATTTTAGAAAATAAAAATATGTTCACTCATTATCGCCCTAGGACCACTAAACCGAAGCTCTGATACCAGATGTAACAACCCGGGTTTCGACAGACCGAATTTTTCAAAATCCAATCCATTGGACCCCGAGTTGGGTGCTTTGGTATCCTGCAGAAAAGACAGAGAGAAAGAAACATGTCAGAGTTCGAAAAGCAGCTCAGAGCGGAAGGGATAAAATATAATTTATTTCAAAATAGCATTACCTTAATAATAATACTGTCAAGCCAATAGTCAAGCAATACTATCTCTGTCATGTACCTAACCTGTGCATGTTGTGAGGAGGGGGTCAGAACATAAGTTCTGTGTGACTGGACTATAATAAACTCTTGTGTAACCGTACATATACCGTTCAGTTTTAATTTCTTGTTTTTAGGTTATTTACAATATTAGCACCCAAGGCCAAACCCATGTCATTCTGGTCCACTTACTAGTAGACTTAACCTAATACATCGTATATGTAATTTTTCCCCAACTCGTATAATCCTTTCCATGTATATGTATAGTCCCTTGTCGTATATCGTACGGGCTTTATCACGTAATTCTATACTACTTCAACGTAGTGCCACCATTCTTGAAATCGTTTGGACTACCACCCTTGATTTGGCTAGGTTTCCTTATCATGAACTATCGAGTGTTCAACTGGGATTTATGCCACCTAGGACCACTAGGGATTATGCTACCTATTGAACGTTTTCTAGATTCGATTAAGGTTTATGCCACCTAGGACTACTAGGGATTATGCTACCTGTCGAACAGCGCCCTTTTCCCACGTATGTATCGCGAATCGTTTGCGATGTCTAGGTGCACATGTACACTATATGTGCGACTCGAGTCCCGTGACAGGGCTAAATCAAGAAATTCAGAACTCGGTCGGGGGCTTTAAGTTATCTGCCGATGCAGATGCTAAGGTCTGTTTTTCTACCAGTGGTTATGGTCCCACGTGACCCCTCCCTCAACTAATGAAAGGCAATCCAAGAAAATCAAGCACGAGAACTGTACTCCTGCCACCTATGCCCCACTTTCCTATTGGCCAGCCTCACCTATAACTAGATAGCAAGTATATGGTCCGTTGGGAGTTCTCTGCCTTTCCGTATACGTACTACGATTGACTGAAGATGGTAGGTAGACGACGAGTGCTATCACAGGGATAAACAAGATATCGCCGCCTTACGCTGGTCCATCCTAGTCTTTAGGTTGCCTTATATTGCAACCAAGGCATACTCTTGGTTCTCCTACCGCAGACCTTAACCTCTGTGAACCCTGGCGGATCATCTGCAACCTCACAGAGGGATACCAAGAGTACCCTCACATTCCCCGAAGCTACATGCTTCGTAACCCAGTCCGCTGGAGCCTTTCTCGAAATCAGATAAACGTCCGCTCCTCCTCGTGTGTTTGTTAAGAGATGATCAACCGTATCGGGTTATTCATCTATTTATGGACTGGCTCACTTTCCTTGACTAAGAATTATTACTTAGTTGTTCTTAACTAAGGTTTACCACTTAGTTTCCTTTCCCGTTAATCTTGTTAACTAAGGTTTACCACTTAGTCCCCTTAACTAAGGATTACAACTTAGTTCCCGCTCTCGATCGTTTTCTTAACTAAGGTTTACTGCTTAGTTCCTATTAACTAAGGCTTGTTACTTAGTTATCATTCACGTTATTTTACTTAGTCAATTTTCGTTACCTTAGACATCAGACCACATATTCTCGCTTTATAATTCAACTTGTTGACTAAGGTTTTCCCATGAATTCAAGCATAACTTAAGTTCTCTTTTATTCGGTGATAGCGCATGGGTGTTTTCCCACAGTTCTTGCTTAGCTTACCCCATATTATCGGTTATCCCACCCTTCAGGTCTTACATTACATCTTAAGTCATAGTCTTTCTCCGTCCCTAGGACAGGTTTACCCCCTAATTAGCCCTTCGACTATTTCAACTTTGATTTATAATAGGTAGTTAACATTCCCTATTTCCGTTTTTGGTTAAGTTTTGTTCATATGTTCATGTCGACTTAACCCCATCTCCTTATAACGTTCATTCACAAATTTGGTTAAGTGTTGTCTTTGAATTCATGACTTAACCCTACGAATCATGTGCCATTAATTAATTATTAATGCACCACAACCTCTCACATTAGACATGTTGTTGTGGTCACTGGTTATGTCGGGCGGTTCTGGGCAGAATTACACCACAACTCAGTCTAACCTCGGGTTTCAAGCGCGATATGACTAACTTCTCACATTAGGACCTATTGTTTACAACCACCGGTTAGGCCGGGCGGTTCCGGGCAGGATTACATCGCAAACTCATCCTAACCTCGAGTTAGCCACGTTTCATGTTTGGTTCATGTCTATTCTAATTGGCATATGTCAAGTTCATAATCATGTCAAAAAATATTAAGTTCATGTTATGCCAATTACCCAACTTACAAGCATGTTCTTATAAATATCAACTACCAATTCATGCCATGTTCGCGTTCGTTTTAGGTGTCAAGTTTATAAGCATATTCTAAATGTCATATTTCAAGTTTCATAATCTTGTCCATATTTACATTACACAAATTACTCAACCATGTTCATGTTCAATGCATTTCAATAGTGCCATAATTCAAGTATCAAGTTCAATCTAGATGTCAAGTGTCAATTTTCCAAATCCAAGCTTTACCCAAAAACCCTAATTTATATTCATGCTTGTAATCCCATTAACAGGTTACGTATATCATTAAATTCATAATTCATATTCATGTCAATTTCATGTTCAAGTTCTAGATGTAAACTTCATGTCAAATTCCAGATGTCAATTCATATCAAGTTTGTGTTCTTATCCAAATTCAAGTTATAATACAGGTTTTATTCTAGAGACATGTGCCCATTAACAAATCCATAAGTCAATTTCATGCTTAAATAAATGATGTCAATTCTACTCCAAACCCCAAATCATGTTCATGCGTATAATTCTAAATTTGGTTTATGCATTCAGGTTTTTTCAATGTTATATTACGCCTTACCCTCTTTGTAATTTATAACCAAACCCTCCAGTTCATGTCATAGCCCAAAACCGAGCGTTTCCCTTTTTCGCTTGCAATAATCATTCAAACGTATTTATTTTATGATAGATCTAGGCTCGAGATAGCCTAGCTATAAAAAATCAAAAAGGGAAAGAATAAAAGGAGGCACATAATCGTAGGCACAATAATTAAAATCGAGCACATGATAATATTAAACATTATGGATTCAATAATTTTGTTTCATGTTTACATAGGGAATGTTTGAACGATAAATAATAATTTTACACAAAAGTGCATTATAACTCCACTCACAGTGTTTGCCATCTTCAAAATAGGAACAAGATTAATCTTCGAACTGATTTTCCCCTTTTGTTGCTTTTGATTCATCTTTGATTGATTTCATGTCCAATTCAATTTATCTTTGATTTCATATGCGGCGTAGGTTGCAGATCTGAATTCCTTCTCTTTGTGTAGTGATTTAGATCTAAGCCTCTTTTCTTTTTATTCATGGTTGTTGTAATTCTAGATCTCATTCTTTTTAATTTTAAGAATAGATGTTGTAGAGAAAAGAGAGAAGAATAGATCTAAGATTTATTTAAATCAATAGCTTGAGGAGGAAGAAGAAATTAAGTTAGAAGAGAGCCATGGCCTTGCCATGAATTGTTATGGAGTTTACAATGAGCCTAGGATGTTTCTATAGGTGTTAGACCAACGTACCAGGCCCAAAAACTCATCCAGGTGCTCAAAAATGAACCTGGACAGCTTCTGGTGCGAATTTCCTGCTTCTGGACCAAAATTCCTGCTCTAGGTTGCTACAGGTCGACCTCCCCAAGGGGGGTCGACACTATGGAGGTCGACCCTATAGTCGACCTGGTCATTTTTTTCTGTTCTGGGCTGGGCTGTTTTCTGATTTTTCGCTGAAACTTCGGGAGGTCATAACTCCTTCATACAGTCTCCGATTTTCGGAAACTCGGACTATGTTTCATGTAAAATTTCGAAAGGAACGCAATGGTGATGTCCATTTTACTTAATTCCTCATATTTAAATTAAATATCCTTATTTTACTATCTTCTCTGTTACACACACTATTATCGAATTAATTTTTCTTCTTTTCCATGTATTAATTAATTCTCATTATACATCACTATTATTTACCTATCTAAGCATATTTTCATAAATTTTATTTCATTTTTAATTATATTAAAAATGGGGGTGTTACATTAGTGTAACACCCCACCTCCGCTAGGGTCACTCACAAAGGGAATGCACTAGTTTTGGTGGAGTATTATCTAGGCAAACATACACAGAGATATCACAAGGCAGAACATAAATAAAGCAGCGGTAGAAATTAAAAACCCAATTTTTTATTACTATCAAGAAAAGAGTCAAAACCCCATATATCCAAGGTACAAGTTATTCCATTACATCAAGTTCCAAATAAAGAAGCATAAACTTCAGTTAACAAAAGTAAATTATTCCCCATAAATAGCAGAAGCAGCCATAGCATAGCTCAAGACCAAACCTTACATGAGCTGTCAGAAAAGCAAGCTAAATCCAAGCTAAGAGCTAGTGTTTCCTCCCTGAGAACCTGGGGGGAAACGAAAGAAAATGAGGCGAAAGAAAAAGGGTCAGTCATAAAGACTGGTAAGCCCTAGTGACTTTCAGTATGAAAACTAGTAAAGGTAATATGATATGTGAAAACTGAAATTAAACTAAGGATGATAACAGAACTAGTAAGATAATTAAGATAACAGGATAAGTCAAGTCTAGCATCGCATATTCGAGATTCGCTGCACCAACTGTACTAGTGTTCTAACCCATGTCAAGTATTAGTCATGAAATGATCCCTTGGCCCAATATCATGAAGTGACCCATTTCGGGGTCCTACGGTATGATCTACTAATCGATCGGCTCCCTACAAGTTCTAGCTCGTCATGTGTCTGTGTCATACGACCCTATCCCGAAATGTAGTTACCTGTGCTAGGTCCACCATAGGGTGTATCAAGCCCTATGGTGCCAACCATCGACCCGAATCAAGCACGCATAGTGTAAACCTACGGGTGCCCAGTGCCTGCTTTTTCAACTCTGGTTTACGTGCACGACCATAGTCCGCCTGAACCTACAATGGCGCACCTACTCAGCTGTCGTTCTGGTCGCTTACAATCAGCCCAGTAATCGTGCCCCACCCTGCCTAGTCCTAGGGTATTGTGTTACATCTAACTGGGTTACTACTGAAAAGGACCGCGTAACTAGGGTTTCTAATGGGTTAAGTGTTGTCATTCAAATTCGAGACTTAACCCTATCCAAATCATGAATCAAGTTGGTTAAGTGTGTTCAAGCGGTTCATGACTTAACCCTATCAAATCATCGTGTCAAGTTGGTTAAGTATATTCAAGTGGTTCATGACTTAACCCTATCATGTGGCATTAATTCATTAATGCACCCCAACCTCTCACATTAGACTAACTGTTGTAGTCACTGGATTTGTCGGGCGGTTCCGGGCAGATTTACACCACAACATAGTCTAACCTCGGGTTTTTCGTGCGATATGACAACCTACCCACATTGGATCCTTTTGTTTGCAGTCACTGGATTTGCCGGGCAGTTCCGGGAAGATTTACACTGCAAACTCAACCCAACCTCGAGTTGGTCATTTTAAAGTTTATCTAAGTGTCATGCCCATGTTCAAGTTTTCATGTCAAAATTCATGTCGAGTTTTCATGTCATGTTTCATGTCAAATCGTGTCAAGTTCATGTCCATATCCAGGTTCAAGTTATAACAACGTTCATGTTCAAAGCTAATTTATGTTTTACCTAATCTGCCCAAATCGTATTCCCATCGCACATAAACTCAAATCGATACAAATAAATCTAATTAGGGAATAACATAAAAAGGGACGGGTATAAGGTGGCAAAAGTGATTACTAGCATAGCATGATATGACTTAAGATAAAAGATTATAACATTACTGGCATATGGAATATTGGCCTAAAACATAAAGATTCCAAATCTAGCAAAGTAAGGTACTAGTCAAGATAACAGTTGTCATAAGTTGATAGTATAGTCATGGTAACGATTGACATAAGGTGATAGTATGGTCATGGTAACGATTGACATAAGGTGGTAGTCATAAACTTGTGACTAATAGCAGATTCAACATGATAATATGAGGGGTTTTTCTTTTTGATTTACAACATGAATAGGCCCCAAATCAATGTCATAGTAATATATCCAAAAGTCAAGATCTAAGATGAACAAGAATGGATGTAAAACAATCATCATACATAGGTCCAATTTCAATTTACATCATATTCATATTACATTTACAGTTTAAATCTAAAAATAACTGGGGCTTATAGATCGTGGTTCGAGAATTAGAAAAAGAGAGTCGATGTTGAATCTTTATATGCTTAGTCAAGTCCTAACAGAAATCCCCTAATCAGCAACGTTGTTTCGACGTAGAAGAAGTAGCCTCTTTCTCTAACTTTTCAAACAGAATTAGAGCAGCATAAGGTCAGAAAGAATTTTGTGTAGAGAGACTAGTGTTAAGGGCTGTATATATAGGGTCAGGTCAACGAATGTAGACAGAAACGAGGCCAGAAACATCAAAGTGAATCCAGCTTCAAAAGTGGGCTCGGCCACCAGGTCGACCCCTAGGTCGACACTATGGTCGACCTGGTCCTGGGCAGGTCGACTACATAGTCGACCCCCAGGTCGACCTGGTCCTGGGCAGGAAATTTCCCGCCCAGTCCATTCTGAGGTTTGAATTTCGAAATTTGAATTCGAATTCTGAGCTGTCTTGAACTTGAAAACTTCTGAAAATTTCGAAGAGTCATAACTTGGTCATACGGACTCCGATTTTCGAAAACTCGGACTTGTTTCCAAGCAGAATTTCGAGACGAACGCAATGGCGTAACCCGTTTCCCTTGATTCTTATTTTAAAAATTAATTCTGCCTTGATTTATGGTTATTACACGCTATAAAAAATACGGGTTGTTACATTCTCCCCCCTTTAAAGAATTTCGTCCCCGAAATCTCTAAGTTAGGGAGGATGTGTCCTATCATCCATCATCCATCTTCTCAAAGCATCATCCACAAGTAACCATTGTCCTTAAAAGATTTCTAGTGTTGTATGAACATATGCAGAAAGTGTGTGTATATGTACTTATCTAATGCAAAAGATCAGGCGGTTACTGATTCAGTAAACCTCCTTAATGCAAAATATGTAAGTGTAATGAATCCAACATGTATGCAAATTCCTAACATAGTTTATAATCTTTACATGAGTGCACAATCATTCATTCATATGCAACATCCAAGTGATAGCATAACAAGTTCCATCCATGTACAAGTATAAGCACTCATGCATATGCAACATGAAAATGTGACTGAACCGATCTAGTGCCTAATGTGTGTCATGTATCCACTAGAAACAACTTGCAACCACTTGCAACTATTTGCAAACATCAACCATAACATGTTTCAATCACATGTTTACATCCATATGGTTCTACCTAAGGTTCTCAAGATAAGATCGAGAAGATAACAAGACAAACGTAGATAGTAGAAGCATGATACTAAAAGGTTTTCAAGTTTATAGGAAAAAGAGATCGAGAATGTACCTCAAAAAGAAATGGGTAAAGCGCGCATATCTTCTCTTCGGTTTAACAAGTTGCGTCTTCTTGGGCTTCGCTCCACTCCACTTTAACTAGCTTGACTTCTCGATTCCTTAGCTTCTTAATCTCCGTTCCTAAGATACGAATCGGAACTCGCCTCAATGTTGCTTCTTTTTCCACTTCTACGTCTTCAAGGTTGCTTGGCTCAACCACTTCGGCTGACTCATGCAAGCACTTCCGGAGATGCGAGACGTGAAAGACATTGTGCACCCCAGCCATCTTCTCGGGTAAGTCTACCTTATAGGCCATCTGTCCATTCCTCTCAGTGATAGGGAACGGTCCTACGAACCTTGGTGCTAGCTTTCCAACTGCTCCAAAACGAACTACATTGCGTAATGGAGAAACTTTTATAAAGACCATATCTCCGACTTCGAATTCTAGGTCTGTCCTTCTCTTGTCCGCATAAGATTTCTATCTATCTTGGGCCGTTTTCATCCGTCTTCGTATCAACTCAATCTTCTCAGAAGTGTTCCTTATCATGTCGGGCCCAGGTATAAGTCTGTCTGTCGTCTCCCACCAACAAGTTGGCGATTTGCACGGTCTTCCATACAGGGCTTTGAACGGTGCCATTCTGATGCTAGCTTGGTAACTATTGTTATATGCAAACTCCTCGAGAGGAAGATGGTCTTCCCAAGTGCCACCAAAGTCAATAATGCATAGCCTCAGGAGTTATTCTAGTACCCTATTTACCCTTTCGGTTCCGTCTGTGGGTGATAGGTCGTGCTTAAACTCAGTTGTGTATCCATTGCTTCTTGCAGACTATTCCAAAACTGGCAGGTGAAAATCGAGTCACGATCACTAACTATACTAGAAGGAACTCCATGCAACCGTACTATCTCTCGAAGGTAAATAGGCGCTAGCCATGATGCGGCCCTCTTGCTTTTCACTGGAATGAAGTGAGCGCTTTTCGTAAGTCTATCAACTATGACGCATATGCTAGTATTTCGCTTCCTTGACCTAGGCAGTCCATCCACGAAATCCATCGAGATACTCTCCCATTTCCATTGCGGAACCTCCAAAGGATGTAATAGCCCACCGGGATTCTTCGACTCGGACTTTACTGGTTGGCACACCATGCACTTCGAGACGAACTCTGCCACGTCCTTTTTCAGTCCAGCCCAAAAGAAAATGCGTTTCATATCCCTGTACATCTTATCCCCTCCAGGATGCATAGTCATCTTCGAGTGGTGCGCCTCTTCGAGGACTTTCATTACTAGGTCTCCCACTTGCGGGACATATAGCCTTCCATCGCGCCTTAGCCATCCCTTGTAATCTATGGCATACCTACTGAGGTGACTTGACGTCTCACCACTAATCAGCTTGTCCATGATTTCGACTATCTGTGGGTCTTCCTTCTGTGAAGTCCCTACTTGATCTAGAAGTGTAGGTCTTAACTCAAGGGATGCTAACGTAGCAGTCAATGACTCAACAGCAGGTGTAAAATCAAAGGTTGCTATAAACTCAAGGCTTTTTCTTTCAACAAACAAGGGGCTCAAAGTCAACCATTTTCTACTTAGCGCGTCCGCCACCACATTACCCTTGCTAGGGGTATAAGCAATATCGAAGTCATATGATGCCAAGAACTCCATCCACCGCTGTTGTCTCAGATTCAAATCTTTCTGTGAGAAGAGGTACTTAAGCGATTTGTGGTCGGTATATAGCTCGAACCTCTCCCCTAGAAGATAATGGTGCCAAGCTTTAAGTGCAAAAACAATCGCGGCCAACTCCAAATCAAGCGTGGGATAATTTTTCTCATGAACCTTAAGTTGTCTGCCCCCGTAGCATATTACTCTTTCTTCTTGCATTAGGACAGCGTCTAATCCCGTGCCGCACGCATCTGTGTGCACCGTAAACATCTTACCACCATCGGGTAATGCCAAAACTGGAGCTGTGGTGAGGGCTCTCTTGTGTCTCTGAAAAGCAGCGTCACACTCTATGTCCCATCCAAAAGCAAGAGGACCGCATCATGGCTGGCGTCTATTTACCTTCGAGAGATAGTATGGTTGCATGGAGTTTCTTCTAGTATAGATAGTGATCGTGACCCGATTTTTACTAGCCAGTTTTGGAATAGTCTGCAAGAAGCAATGGGTACACGACTGAACTTGAGCATGGCCTATCACCCGCAGACAGATGGACAAACCGAAAGGGTAAATAGGGTGCTAGAGGATCTTTTGAGACTATGCATTCTTGACTTTGGTGGTACTTGGGAAGACCATCTTCCTCTCGTGCAGTTTGCATAAAACAATAGTTACCAAGCCAGCATCGGAATGGCACCGTTCGAAGCCCTGTATGGAAGACCGTGCAAATCGCCAACTTGTTGGTGGGAGACGACAGACAGACTTATAATTGGGCCCGACATGATAAGGGACACTTCTGAGAAGATTGAGTTGATACGAAGACGGATGAAAACGACCCAAGATAGGCAGAAACCTTATGCGGACCAGAGAAGGACAGACGTAGCACAGGTAACTACATTTTAGGATAGGGCTGTATGACACAGACACATGACGAGCTAGAACTTGTAGGGAGCCGATCGATTAGTAGATCGTACGGTAGGACCCCGTAATGGGTCACTTCATGATATTGGGCCAAGGGATCTTTTCATGATTAATACTTGACATGGGTTTGAATACTAGTACAGTTGGTGCAGCGAATCTCGAATACGCGATGCTAGACTTGACTTATCCTGTTATCTTAATTATCCTACCAGTTCTGTTATCATCCTTATGTTTAATTCCAGTTTTCACATATCATGTTACACTTAGTATCAAAGCATAAACTTTCAGAGTTTTCAAGTTAACAACAGCTCAGAATTCGAATTCAAATTTCGAAAATCAAACCTCAGAATGGACTGGGCGAGAAATTTCCCTCCCAAGACCAGGTCGACCTGGGGGTCGACTATGTAGTCGACCTGCCTAGGACCAGGTCGACCATAGTGTCGACCTGGGGGTCGACCTGGTGGCCGAGCCCACTTTTGAAGTTGGATTCACTTTGATGTTTCTGGCCTCGTTTCTGTCTACGTTCGTTGACCTGACCCTATATATACAGCCCCTAACACTAGTCTCTCTACACAAAATTCTTTCTGACCTTATGTTGCTCTAATTCTGGTTGAAAAGTTAGAGAAAGGGACTACTTCTTCTACGTCGAAACTACATTGAGAGAATTGCTGATTTGGGGATTTCTGTTAGGACTTGACTAAGCATATAAAGATTCAATATCGACTCTCTTTTTCTAATTCTCGAACCACGATCTATAAGCCCCAGTTATTTTTAGATTTAAACTGTAAATGTAATATGAATATGTTGTAAATTAAAATTGAACCTATGTATGATGACTGTTTTACATCCATTCTTGTTCATCTTGGATCTTGACTTTTGGATATATTACTATGACATTGATTTGGGGCCTATTCATGTTGTAAATCAAAAAGAAATACCCCTCATATTATCATTTTGAATCTGCTATTAGTCACAAGTTTATGACTATCACCTTATGTCAATCGTTACCATGACTATACTATCACCTTATGTCAATCGTTACCATGACTATACTATCACCTTATGTCAATCGTTACCATGACTATACTATCACCTTATGACAACTGTTACCTTGACTAGTACCATATTTTGCTAGATTTGGAATCTTTATGTTTGAGGCCAATATTCCATATGCCAGTAATGTTATAATCTTTTATCTTAAGTCATACCATGCTATGCTAGTAATCACTTTTGCCACCTTATGCCCGTCCCTTTTTATGTTATTCCCTAATTAGATTTATTTGTATCGATTCGAGTTTATGTGCGATAGGAATACGATTTGCGTAAATTAGGTAAAACATAAATTGGCTTTGAACATGAATGTTATTATAACTTGAACCTGGATATGGACATGAACTTGACACGACATGACATGAAAACTCGACATGAATTTTGACATGAAAACTTGAACGTGGGCATGACACTTAGATTAACTTGAAAATGACCAACTCGAGGTTGGGTTGAGTTTGCAGTGTAAATTTGCCCGGAACCACCCGGCAAATCCAGTAACAAACAATAGGATTCAATGTGGGTAGTTGGTCATATCACACGAAAAACCCGAGGTTAGACTAGTTGTGGTGTAAATCTGCCTGGAACCGCCCGGCAAATCCGGTGACCACAACAGTTAGTCTAATGTGAGAGGTTGGGGTGCACTAATGAATTAATGCCACATGATAGGGTTAAGTCATGAACCACTTGAATATACTTAACCAACTTGACACGATGATTTGATAGGGTTAAGTCATGAACCGCTTGAACACACTTAACTAACTTGATACATGATTTGGATAGGGTTAAGTCACGAATTTGAATGACAACACTTAACCCATTAGAAACCCTAGTTACGCGGTCGTTTTCAGCAGTAACCCACTTAGATGTATCACGATACCCTGGGACTAGGCAGGGTGGGGCACGATTACTGGGCTGATTGTAAGCGACCAGAACGACAGCTGAGTAGGTGCGCCATTGTAGGTTCAGGCAGACTATGGTCGTGCACGTAGTCTGGAGTTGAAAAAGCAGGCATTGGGCACCCGTAGGTTTACACTGTGTGTGCTTGATTCGTGTCGATGGTTGGCACCATAGGGCTTGATACACCCTATGGTGGACGTAGCACAGGTAACTACATTTCAAGATAGGGCCGTATGACACAGACTCATGACGAGCTAGAACTTATAGGGAGCCGATCGATTAGTAGATCGTACCGTAGGACCCTGTAATGGTTCACTACATGATATTGGGCCAAGGGATCATTTCATGATTAATACTTGACATGGGTTAGAACACTAGTACAGTTGGTGCAGCGAATCTCGAATATGCGATGCTAGACTTGACTTATCATGTTATCTTAATTATCCTACCAGTTTTGTTGTCATCCTTATGTTTAATTCCAGTTTTCACATATCATGTTACCTTTACTAGTTTTCATACTGAAAGTCACTAGGGCTTACCAGTCTTTATGACTGACCCTTTTTCTTTTGCCTCTTTTTCTTTCATTCCCCCCCCCCCACAAGGTTCTCAAGGAGGAAACACTAGCTCTTAGCTTGGATTTCGGTTGCTTTCTGACAGCTCATGTACGGTTTGGTCTTGAGCTATGCTATGGCTGCTTCTGCTATTTATGGGGAATAATTTACATTTGTTTCTTAAGTTTATGCTTCTTTATTTGGAACTTGATGTAATGGAATATTTTGTATCTTGGATATATGGGGTTTTGACTCTTTTCTTGACAGTAATAAAAAAATTGGGTTTTTAACTTCTACCGCTGCTTTATTTATGTTCTGCCTTGTGATATCTCTGTGTATGTTTACCTAGATAATATACACCAAAACTAGTGCATTCCCTTTGTGAGTGACCCTAGCGGAGGTGGGGTGTCACACTTGGTATCAGAGCAGAAGGTTACCAGGCTGGGCAAAAGTTTTAAAAACCTTCTGAAACTATTTTCAAAACCATTTATAAAGAAGCATTTTTTTAGAAAAGTTTTTTGTTTAAAAAGGCTATTCCCCAAAAAGCCATTAGCACTTTCCTTTGTTTCCTCGTTTGAATCTTTTTCTTTTCATTTTTCAGAATGGCTGATCTTAACCTGCCTGAGGGAATACCCGTGCCTGGATGGTTCCGAAGGTACTTAGAAGCCAGGGCCAACGGCGCGGGCACGACAGACATCCCTCCTCCTCCCCTCCCCCCCCCCCAGTGGCCGCGGTTCCTCCTCCTCCTGGTACCGCCTTTGCCAAAATATGCAAAGACTTTAAAGCAATGGGCGGCAAGAACTTTGTTATAACTGAAACCTTTGTTGAGGCACGAAACTGGCTAAAGGAGACTGGAGACTTATTCATTATCTTTGATGTGGAGGACCATAGGAAAGTTCAGTTGGCAACATGGTTGTTGAAAGAGGAAGCTGCATTTTGGTGGGAAGTCACCAACGCTACCAGGCCAGTTGAAACTTGGGCAGGCTTTAGAGAGAGGTTTGGGCTTAAATTCTTATCGTCAGCAGAAGAGAACCTTCATATGGAGAGGTTCCTAGCACTCAAGCAAGGGGACATGTCTGTTAGGGAGTACGTGAATTAGTTTAATCAGCTTGCTCGGTTCGGTTTGGATTTGGTCAATATAGCCCAGAAAAAGGCTGTGTGCTTTGCTCGAGGATTGAACGAGCTACTACACAGTTTGGCCATAACTCATATACCATGGGGGCGACCTTTGAAAGCTTGGTGGATATGGCTCTACTTCATGAGGAAGACAAGAATAGCAAGAAGGAGGTTAAGGCTAATGAGACTCAGAATAAGAAAGCTGACTTCAAGAAGGGGGCAACAAGAGTAACAAGAATAACAAGAGCAACAACAAACCACGTGAGACGAGGAAGTGCAACTTCTGTGGTATTACTGGACATCTAGCTAAAGACTGTAGAAAGAAGAAGAGGAAGTTGGGTGAATGCTTTCATTGTGGAGATACTGGACACATCAGCAAGGATTGCCCTAAGAAGCAAGGGCAAGGGCAAGGGCAGACCCAGCGAGCAGGAACTTCTAGAGGGCAGTTGCATGCTCTCAACACCACTCCAGCTCTTGACCGAGGTAGTAATATTTCCTTAGAAAGCCTTGTTTACATTTCTGACTTTCCTGTTCGAACCTTATTTGACTCTGGCGCATCGCATACTTTTATTTCTTCTGATATTGTTGAAAATCTGCACCTAAGTACTAGTCTGGTTGAGGATCCCATTATAGTTTCAAATCCAATTGGAGGCTCCGCCCATTTATCTATGATGTGTATGGATTTGAGGATCTCTATCTTAAGCGTAGAATTCACGTGCAATGCTTATGTTCTCGGATTTATGGGATACAGTTTGATCTTAGGTATGGATTGGCTGTCCAATTATGGAGCCATTCTTGATTGTGAACAAAGGGTAGTGAGGCTCATGACTCGCCTTGGTAATACCCTTGAAATTTCTTGTAACCCTAAGGGTCCGGTCATGTTGTGTTATCTTGGATCCCTTGACTCGTCTGACGGTAATTTGCAATCTGTAAGAGTGGTCTGAGAATATCCAGATGTCTTTGATGAAGTGAGGGGGTTACCCCCTAAACACGAGATAGACTTCTGAATTTATCTTGTTGATAATTCCAAGCCAGTTTCATTTCCCGTTAGGCACATGGCCCCGCGAGAAAGAAGAGAGCTCAGTAAACAAGTTAACGAGTTGCTTGAGAAAAATTTCATAAGACGAAGCATTTCTGAATGGGGTGCTCCAGTGGTATTCGCTACTAAGGAGGATGGATCATTTCGTCTGTGCGTAGATTATCATGAGTTAAACAAGCTGACAAAGAAGAATAGGCACCCACTACCAAGAATCGACGATTTGTTTGACCAGCTTGTGGGAGCATCTGTTTTCTCTCAACTCGATCTAGCCACAAGATTCCATCAGCTTAGAGTGGCTGAGGATAGCATTGACAAAACTGCTTTTAGGACTCCAGATGGGTTCTTCGAATGGCTCGTCATGCCGTTTGGGTTAACGAATGCACCCGCATACGTTGTAGATTTGATGAGTAGGGTGTTTTGGGTGTTCCTTAACAAGTTTGTGGTAGTTTTCGTGGATGATATTTTGATCTTCTCAAAAGATGAAGAAGATCATGCTAGACATCTCAAGGAAGTCATGGAAACGCTTAGAGCACACCAGTTAAAGGCTAAGTTCTCCAAATGCCATTTTTGGAGGAAGAAATTTCGGTTCCTTGGACATGTAGTTTCTAAGCAAGGCATAGCCATGGACCCCGCAAAGGTAGTCGCGGTACAAGACTGGAAAATTCCTAAGAATGCAATGGAGGTGAGGAGCTTTCTCGGTTTGGCGGGCTACTACAAGAAGTTCATTAAGGACTTCGCTAAGATATCAGCCCCTCTTACTAAGTTAACAAAGAAGAACCTAGCTTTTTCATGGGACATAGAGTGTGACGCTGCTTTTCAGAGACTCAAGAGAGCCCTCACCACAGCTCCAGTTTTGGCATTACCTGACGGAAGCAAGGTGTTTACGGTGTACGCAGATGCGTGCGGCACGGGATTAGGTGCCGTCCTAATGCAAGAAAGAAGAGTAATATGCTATGGGGGCAGACAACTTAAAGTTCATGAGAAAAACTATCCCACGCATGACTTGGAGTTGGCCGCGATTGTTTTGGCACTTAAAGCTTTGCGCCATTATCTTCTAGTGGAGAGGTACGAGCTGTATACCGACCACAAATCGCTTAAGTACCTCTTCTCACAGAAAGATTTGAATCTGAGACAACAGCGGTGGATGGAGTTCTTGGCATCATATGACTTCGATATAGCTTATACCCCTAGCAAGGGTAATGTGGTGGCGGATGCGCTAAGTAGAAAAAGGTTGACTTTGAGCCCCTTGTTTGTTGAAAGAAAAAGCCGTGAGTTTATAGCAACCTTTGATTTTACACCTGCTGTTGAGTCATTGACTGCTACGTTAGCATCTCTTGAGTTAAGACCTACACTTCTAGATCAAGTGGGGACTTCACAGAAGGAAGACCCACAAATAGTCGAAATCATGTACAAGCTGATTAGTGGTGAGACGTCAAGTCACCGCAGTAGGTATGCCATAGATGACAAGGGATGGCTAAGGCGTGATGGAAGGCTATGTGTTCCACAAGTGGGAGACCTAGTAAGGAAAGTTCTCGAAGAGGCGCACCACTCGAAGATGACTATACATCCCGGAGGGGATAAGATGTACAAGGATATGAAACGCATTTTCTTTTGGGCTGGAATGAAAAAGGACGTGGAAGAGTTCATCTCGAAGTGCATGGTGTGGCAATAAGTAAAGGCCGAGTCGAAGAAGCCTGGTGGGCTATTACATCCTTTGGAGGGTCCGCAATGGAAATGGGAGAGTATCTCGATGGATTTCGTGGATGGACAGCCTAGGTCAAGGAAGGGAAATACTAGCATATGGGTCATAGTTGATAGACTCACGAAAAGTGCTCACTTCATTCCAGTGAAAAGCAAGAGGACCGCATCATGGCTAGCGTCTATTTACCTTCGAGAGATAGTACGGTTGCATGGAGTTCCTTCTAGTATAGTTAGTGATCGTGACCCGATATTTACTAGCCAGTTTTGGAATAGTCTGCAAGAAGCAATGGGTACACGACTGAACTTGAGCACGGCCTATCACCCGCAGACGGATGGACAAACCGAAAGGGTAAATAGGGTGCTAGAGGATCTTTCGAGACTATGCATTCTTGACTTTGGTGGTACTTGGGAAGACCATCTTCCTCTCATGGAGTTTGCATATAACAATAGTTACCAAGCTAGCATCGGAATGGCATCGTTCGAAGCCCTGTATGGAAAACCGTGCAAATCGCCAACTTGTTAGTGGAAGACGACAGACAGACTTATACTTGGGCCCGACATGATAAGGGACACTTCTGAGAAGATTGAGTTGATACGAAGACGGATGAAAACGGCCCAAGATAGACAAAAATCTTATGCGGACCAGAGAAGGACAGACCTAGAGTTTGAAGTCGGAGATATGGTCTTTATAAAAGTTTCTCCGTTACGCAATGTAGTTCGTTTTGGAGCGGTTGGAAAGATAGCACCAAGGTTCGTAGGACCGTTCCCTATCACTGAGAGGATTGGACGGATGGCCTATAAGGTAGATTTACCCGAGAAGTTGACTGGAGTACACAATGTCTTTCCCGTCTCGCTTCTCCGAAAGTGCTTACATAAGTCGGCCGAAATGGACGAGCCAAGCATCCTTGAAGACGTAGAAGTGGAAAAAGAAGCAACATTGAGGTGAGTTTCAATTTGTATCTTAGGAACGGAGATTAAGAAGCTAAGGAATCGAGAAGTCAACCTAGTTAAAGTGCAGTGGAGTGAAGCCCAAGAAGACGCATCTTGGGAAACCGAAGAGAAGATACGCGCGCTTTACCATTTCTTTTTGTGGGTACATTCTCGATCTCTTTTTCCTATAAACTTGAAAACCTTTTCGTATCATGCTTCTACTATCTACGTTTGTCTTGTTATCTTCTCGATCTTATCTTGAGAACCTTAGGTAGAACCATATGGATGTAAACATGTGATTGAAACATTGATTGATGTTTGCAAATGGTTGCAAGTGATTGCTAGTGGATGTTTGACACACATTAGGCACTAGATCGGCTCAGTCACATTTTCATGTTGCATATGCATAAGTGCTTATACTTGTACATGGATGGAACTTGTTATGCTATCACTTGGATGTTGCATATGAATGAATGTTTGTGCACTCATGTAGAGATTATAAACTATGTTAGGAATTTGCATACATGTTGGATTCATTACACTAACATATTTTGCATTAAGGAGGTTTACAGAATCAGTAACCGCCTGATCTTTTGCATTATATAAGTACATATACACACACTTTCTGCATATGTTCATACAGCACTAGAAATCTTTTAAGGACAATGGTTGCATGTGGATGATGCTTTAAGTAGATGGATGATGGATGGTAGGACACATCCTCCCTAACTTAGAGATTTCGGGGACGAAATCCTTTAAGGAGGGGAGAATGTTACAACCCGTATTTTTATCACGTGTTATAACTATAAATCAAGGCAGAATTAATTTATTAAAAATAAGAATCAAGGGAAACGGGTTACGCCATTGCGTTCGTCTCGAAATTCTGCTTGGAAACGAGTCCAGGTTTTCGAAAATCGGAGTCCGTATGACCAAGTTATGACCTTTCGAAGTTTTCAAGTTCAAACCAGCTCAGAATTCGAATTCAAATTTCGAAATTCAAACCTCAAAATGGAATAGGCGGGAAATTTCCCGCCTAGGACCAGGTCGACCTGGAGGTCGACCTGCCCAGGACCAGGTTGACCATAGTGTCGACCTGGGGGTCGACCTGGTGGCCGAGCCCACTTTTGAAGCTGGATTTACTTTGATGTTTCTGGCCTCGTTTCTGTCTACATTTGTTGACCTGGCCCTATATATACAGCCCCTAACACTAGTCTCTCTACACAAAATTCTTTCTGACCTTATGCTGCTCTAATTCTGGTTGAAAAGTTAGAGAAAGGGACTACTTCTTCTACGTCGAAACTACGTTGAGAGAATTGCTGATTTGGGGATTTCTGTTAGGACTTGACTAAGCATATAAAGATTCAACATCGACTCTCTTTTTCTAATTCTCGAACCACGATCAGTAAGCCCCAGTTATTTTTAGATTTAAACTGTAAATGTAATATGAATATGTTGTAAATTGAAATTGGACCTATGTATGATGACTGTTTTACATCCATTCTTGTTCATCTTGGATCTTGACTTTTGGATATATTACTATGACATTGATTTGGGGCCTATTCATGTTGTAAATCAAAAAGAAAAACCCCTCATATTATCATGTTGAATCTGCTATTAGTCACAAGTTTATGACTATCACCTTATGTCAATCGTTACCATGACTATTCTATCACCTTATGTCAATCGTTACCATGACAATACTATCACCTTATGTCAATCGTTACCTTGACTATACTATCACCTTATGACAACTGTTATCTTGACTAGTACCTTATTTTGCTAGATTTGGAATCTTTATGTTTGAGGCCTATTGATTGACATAGAAATGTGTTTATTTTATGCTCTTATATCTTATCTTTTGTATATAAATAAATATTACTTGGGTATTGTTTTGTTATTTTTACAGATATTCCAACCCAGCCCGCATGCAACCAGAAATGTAGAGAAATAGAGTTCAATTTGTTGTGTATTTGCATTTTGAAGAATTGTAGATAAAGATATCACATCTAGTTGTTGTTGGACAAGAAAAGGATTGATAACAAGGCTTTGCACATCACAAATCAATGAAGAAGTGTCAAGGAAGCAAGAGGAAAAGAGAAAAGGCCCAAATTTGCTTTATTTATCTAAGGCCCATTTATGTTTCTCATTGTAAACTAATTAGTAATGTAATGACAAGGCCCAGTTATCATTAGGGTTAGGGTTAGGGTTTGGTTATCCCCTATATATACCCTTGTAATGGCATTGTAGCCACCATCCTATATCCCATTTTCTATTTCTAATAAAGTTTCTAGTTCTTCTTCTTCTTTTTATTTTCTGCATTTTTTTTCTATTTCTTAGCAATTAGTGTTGTCTACACGATTAGATTCGGTAGAACACTATTTGTATTTTGCATTTCTTTTCATTAGTGATTGACCGTCTGATTAGATTCAGCGGTAATCCTAATTTTATTTCCTGTTGTTATTTATATTCTGCACTGTTATTTTCTGTATTTTAATCGCGTTCATAGGTTAAATTGGATTTGATTAGATTTGAATCTGATTTATAGTTTCATTGCTTTTCCACTGAAATTGTGATTTGATCGTCGGTTCAGTTAGATCTGTTCTGAATCAAATTACAGTTTTAATTTTGTTTTGTTTTGCAAAATCAACCTCCAGCTTCGTCTAACTCGCCCAAGAGATTAGATAAATAATTTGATTTAATTCACCTCCCTGTGTTCGACCTGTATGCTACACACCTGTATGCTTGCAGAATTTATTACAAATGTCGCGCTTTTCTAATTCATAGACTAGCGTCGATCAAGTTTTTGGCGCCGTTGCCGGGGAGGTAACGATTAAATTTTATTATTTATTTAATTTCTGATTCGTGTTAGTTTTATTTTATATTTTTTGTTCCCTTTTGTTTTCTTGTGTATATATAAAAAAAATCGATTAGTTGATTTGGTGTTACCATGATCTTCTAACAAAAAAAAAAAATCTTGTCATTTTTTTTAGTTTCTTTCCTTTTGTCAATTTCTTTTCCTTCTTCCCCGTCATTTCTTTCTTTGAACAACTTTTCCTTTACAATCTTAAAAAAAAAAAGTTTCCAGTTTCCTTGATTTTTCTTTTTTATTTGCTCATTTATTTGTTTCCCCTTTACAACTTTTGTTTTTCCTTTAAAAAAAAAAGAGAAAAGAACAAAAGAAAAACAAATATATATACATTTCTTTCCACTGTTCTTCCAATCTCATCTATTTCTTTCCCTTCTTTATTCCCTTTCTGTTTTTCTATACATAATTAATCTTTCTTCTTCTTCTTTTACAAAAAAAAAAAAAAAATTTAATATATATATATATATATATATATATTCTCTTGCCATTTATTTCTCCTTCTTTCCTTTCTGCGTGGATTCCTGACCTTCACCCTCAATAGATCAAGCCTTCTCCCTCTCCACAGATCATCAACCATACTCCCTTTCTTCTACAATCCACCACATATACCATAACATCCTCTTCCTCCATAAAAACGTCACTCAGCTCTTCTTATCACCGCTGAACCTTGCCATCACATCTTCACCATAGCCATATTACCACGGTCCCTCCATACGTTCTTCTGCCATCCTTGGCCCTCATCACATAAACTACCACCGCAAATCCCGTACAACACCATCCGCATACACTAGCATCATCCGGAACCTACCACAACAATTCACACCCATCATCCAAATCCACAACCACCCCATCAGCAAATCACGTCCTCCTTGCCAACCGCAACCCCACAGTCCAGAACACCAACCTCCTCCCGTCGTCAAATCAAATAACTGAACCCTAAAAACCCAAAACCCCAAAAGTCGACATCCTCAGCTCGCAAGAACAACCACCAGCCGAACAAGCAATCAGCGATTTAGGAATTATTTTTTTTATATAAATCGGAACTTCCGATTTGCTTTCTGAAAGAAAAAAAAACGTGCCTTGCTCCGGAGAAATGAAATTTATTTTCGTGATTTGTTCCCTGTTCAGCACGGCAAAAATTTGTGAATTGATATTGGTTTGAGGAAAGTAGGACTGCCAAATGAACGAAAGCCTGAATTTATAATATTTTCTACCTAAATTGACTAGTCCGAACTTTTGGTTTAAGGGTAATATTCGGGCCATTTTTGACATAGATTTTGGGCTGAGTATTCTTCCCTATTTGAGTGTTTACCTTTGTTAAAATTGTTTGAAAAGATTGCTTTTCAACGTCTTAGTGGCAAATCGTGACAGACAAATTCTGATTTTAAGATGCTTAAATTGCGGTCCATAAGGGTTCGTTTGTTTGGTGTGCTGAATTGAGTGCGCCGGTTTGATAGAAATATACACTTGTGGCTCAAGGGAGTGCATGAATTTTTTTTTTCTTTTTTTTTTCTTGTAACTTAGACTTTTTCTTTATTTTGAGTTTAGATTTTTTTTTTTCCTTCCTTTATTTTTTTTGTTGAGTTTAGTTTTTTTATTTTCGAGTCCGTTCTTATTTTCTTTTCTTTAAAAAAAAAAACGGAGAATTTTTCAGAACAGGTACAGTGGTAGTTAGAAAAAGGTCCTAAAAAAATTTTTTTCGGGCTCCTAGCCCGAACCCGTGCCGCAGCGCAGTCAAGCAATTAATAGAAGGGGACAACAACAGAAAGCAGCGGACGATTCAGATGGGTTGGAGCGGTTGCACACCAAGTGGGGTGTGAACGCGCTAGCGCTTCCCAAATTCACTGGAGGACCGCCGATCAAGGTGAAAACTTTTAAAACTCTACAGGTGCTCTGCTGCAAAAGGAAAAAGAAAAAAATATATAGACAATTGTTGTAAAAAAATTCTGCAGGGGCAGCGGCTTGAATGTTAATTTTAATTCTGCAATTTATATTTCTGTGTCTGCTCTGTGACTGATATTTCTGAATTTGTGGTGAGGAACAGTTTTCCATAACTAATCACTCTCATCGATTTTCAATTTTAACACGTGATTTTGATTTTCAAAATAATATAACTGAAAAGTGGTGCTTTGTGAAGTTGACTGTCTCGTACAATTGGATCGCGGATATATAGTAGTTCAATTTATTGAACTATTAGCAAAAGAGGTTGCATACTACCCGTAAAACATTGGTCGTATCCCTTAGTATTTATACTATACGTGAACGACCATAAGACCCTCTTCCCCCTTCTAATTGATTCAGTTAATTAATAGAGCACTACTCGACATTTTATATTATTTTGAAGTGAGAATAATTTATGTCTTACCCTAACTTCATTCCAATGTCTGATTCAAAAAAATCGTTGAGAGAGTTGTGGGATAATAACCGGAGTAGACGTCCTCTTGAAGAGTATGAATACGAATTACAACTCATGAGGCAAGATTTTCCAAAATTTCTCGAGCCAAATGTCAACAATTTTCAAAATTTTCAACATGACCAACATTTTCAAAGTTATGATCGAAATGACGATTTCAATTCAAATTTCAACAATTTCGATTATGGGCCACATCCACATGAAAATAACTTTGAACCTCAATATGGCTTTGATCCACATCATTATTGGGTTGAAGACAAAAATTTTCAAAATTACAACCCATATCCACATCAAAATTTTCAAGATCAAAATTGCGATTTTCCCTCCAACTTTAACAGTTTTGGTTACGAACATAATTTTTACAATCAAAATGATTTCCAATACAATTGTCATTTTTCTGAAAATTCAAACAACTACCACATTGGAAATAATATTGACTGTGAAATTGATGTGGATTATAATTTTGAAAATCAAGAAATCCAAAACGAGAACTCTCAAATCAACGATCGTCTTAACATTCTTAGAGAGAGGGAAGAAAGACTAAATAAAAAGGCTGATGAACTTCTTTATTTATTGACATCTTTGAAAGAACAACAAGAGCAAGAAAATCAAATTCAAATGAGCCTTGAATCAGAAAATAATCCAATTTCTACTGACATTGAAAATTTTCAAATAACGACTTTTGAAATTGAGAATGATGATTTAAATGAAGTTGTTCAAAATTCAAAAAATGATTTGGATTTCGATTCTTTTCAAAAAGATTTGGGTTTAGATTTTGATCTTCCTCTTCCGGACTGCGAGAAACTTGAATTCTTTGAAATTGAACAAACTGCAAATGTTGAATTTTTCGAAAACTCAAAATTGGAAATGGATTTGGACGAACATGAATTCTTTGGATTGTACGAGGAGGAGTTGCCAAAGGGGGAAGAAGTGGATTCACATCATGAGTTCGAAAATTTTAACTTTGAAAGAATTGCAAACGAATTTGAAATTGTCAGTGTCGAAAATACGTTGTCAGTTAACGATGAGAAATGTGATCTCACTCAGATTTTAAATTTCACCGAATTTATACACGATCACAAGTTTTTGAAAAATTACACTGACAAATTTGTTGAATACATGAATTACTTTTGGAATGCTGGCTTGGTTGAAAAACTTCAGGTTAGGACGACCCTAGATATTTATCTCCTGGACTACAAGTCGAGGTATAAAGATGAGATGGTTTTCAAAAACTCTTGCTTGTTAGAAAACATGTCTAGGCACAGTGGGAATGGGACTCATAGGGCTAGAACCAAGTGTGGGGGGAAAAGTTGGTGGAATTCTCTGCATCGCATGCACCGCAAACACATATATCATTATACATATGATCCATTCATACATATAGTTAAACTGCATTTCATTCTACAAATAATTTTACATTTAATCCATCTTTGGGTACGATCTTTCAAATTTAGGAAACGTTACAGTGTGGACACTGTTTAGTTCAAGTGTGGGGGGGAGTCTGCATTTCATCCATTTTCATTTTTCTTTGTTTTTATTTCTTTTTATTTTCAGCCATTTAAGTAGGACCATCATGCATTTTAGACTGTACTAACATGCCAAAATTTTTCTTTTTCTCTTTTTAAATACGACTCATTTTCAATTGATATAGCAAAATAAGTTTATAATTTTTAGCCAGTTGATAGTATTTTTCTCTCTCAACTTCGATCGAATAGGAAATATAATGAAAAGTTTAATTTTGAGGGATAATAGTGTAACCGGTACATAGGGAGATTCTTATGTGATGGCCATGAAATCTATTCTATATTGTAGACTTTGTTTAAATAAGTGGAGGACTTAAAACACTTATATTGGCTTTTCAAATCTTTAAAACTAAGTTGTGTTAAGTTGAATTCGCGTAACTCGCTTTTGTGCTTATATTTTCGATAAAAATAATAATAGTATTCCAAGGGTATCCAACATTGCTTGTATATCGAGCGTTGGTGTGCAAACCCGCCAAGCTCTATCCGACACGTTGTTGACAAAGTCAAAGTTGGAATACCTTGGTCTCATTTTATGAGATTGGACACCTAAGGATTACCGACACGTTGTTGACAAAGTCAAAGTCGGCCTGCACAATCCGCCAAGCTCTTTACCTACTCTCCGTTAGTCCGCGAGGCAGTGCATGGGTGGTAAACCTTGGTCTTTTTAGTTAGGTGTATGTACTTAATCATAAATCTTTAAATTTTATAGAATAAAGAATAAGCGATGATACCCAAACACTTCTTGAACTTATTGATTTGACTAGCCATATATGAGAAAATTAGATTACCACTTTTCAAACTGTGCCAAGCAAACTAAGAATTTATTTCATGGTTGCACTATGTTATCGACCGAACTAACTGGCCAAACTGGAATTTAACATTTGAAAACTTGATTTATATTGAAAATTTGTGACAAGTCGAGGTATCTAAAATAAAATCAACTGGTTAGAAATTATTAACTTAATTTGTTGTACCACTTTCCTGAAATAAGTCGTGTTTTCATTTTTCGTTTTTATTTTTGCATATGTCCATTGCATTCATGTAGTTTCATTAGAATCATAGCATACTGCATGTGGATTTTGTGGGTAGTATCCGCTGAAAACCCTCACGAGACACCACTCGTCCTACTAGGGACACCTAGAGGTTTAACGGCTTGTTGCATACGCTCAATGCAATCGTGTTTCCTACGAAAGTGCGACCTATCTAGTTAGTTTTTCATTTTCTTTTTACTCGAGGACGAGTAAAAGATAAGTGTGGGGGTATTTGATTGACATAGAAATGTGTTTATTTTATGCTCTTATATCTTATCTTTTGTATATAAATAAATATTACTTGGGTATTGTTTTGTTATTTTTACAGATATTCCAACCCAGCCCGCATGCAACCAGAAATGTAGAGAAATAGAGTTCAATTTGCTGTGTATTTGCATTTTGAAGAATTGTAGATAAAGAAATCACATCTAGTTGCTGTTGGACAAGAAAAGGATTGATAACAAGGCTTTGCACATCACAAATCAATGAAGAAGTGTCAAGGAAGCAAGAGGAAAAGAGAAAAGGCCCAAATTTGCTTTATTTATCTAAGGCCCATTTATGTTTCTCATTGTAAACTAATTAGTGATGTAATGACAAGGCCCAGTTATCATTAGGGTTAGGGTTAGGGTTTGGTTATCCCTTATATATACCCTTGTAATGGTATTGTAGCCACCATCCTATATCCCATTTTCTATTTCTAATAAAGTTTCTAGTTCTTCTTCTTCTTTTTATTTTCTGCATTTTTTTTCTATTTCTTAGCAATTAGTGTTGTCTACACGATTAGATTCGGTAGAACACTATTTGTATTTTGCATTTCTTTTCATTAGTGATTGACCGTCTGATTAGATTCAGCGGTAATCCTAATTTTATTTCCTGTTGTTATTTATATTCTGCACTGTTATTTTCTGTATTTTAATCGCGTTCATAGGTTAAATTGGATTTGATTAGATTTGAATCTGATTTATAGTTTCATTGCTTTTCCATTGAAATTGTGATTTGATCGTCGGTTCAGTTAGATCTGTTCTGAATCAAATTACAGTTTTAATTTTGTTTTGTTTTGCAAAATCAACCTCCAGCTTCGTCTAACTCGCCCAAGAGATTAGATAAATAATTTGATTTAATTCACCTCCCTGTGTTCGACCTGTATGCTACACACCTGTATGCTTGCAGAATTTATTACAAATGTCGCGCTTTTCTAATTCATAGACTAGCGTCGATCACCTATATTCCATAAGCCAGTAATGTTATAATCTTTTATCTCAAGTCATACCATGTTATGCTAGTAATCACGTTTGCCACCTTGTACCCATCCCTTTTTATGTTATTCCCTAATTAGATTTATTTGTATCGATTCGAGTTTATGTGCGATGGGAATACGATTTGGGTAGATTAGGTAAAACATAAATTGGCTTTGAACATGAACGTTATTATAACTTGAACCTGGATATGGACACGAACTTGACACGACATGACATGAAAACTCGACATGAATTTTGACATGAAAACTTGAACGTGGGCATGACACTTAGATAAACTTGAAAATGGCCAACTCGAGGTTGGGTTGAGTTTGCAGTGTAAATCTGCCCGGATCCGCCCGGAAAATCCAGTAACTGCAAACAATAGGATTCAATGCAGGTAATTGGTCATATCGCATGAAAAACCCGAGGTTAGACTATGTTGTGGTGTGAATCTGCCCGGAACCGGCCGGCAAATCCAGTGACCACAACAGTTAGTCTAATGTTAGAGGTTGGGGTGCACTAATGAATTAATGCCACATGATAGGGTTAAGTCATGAACCACTTGAATATACTTAACCAACTTGACATGATGATTTGATAGGGTTAAGTCATGAACCGCTTGAACACACTTAACCAACTTGATATATGATTTGGATAGGGTTAAGTCACGAATTTGAATGACAACACTTAACCCATTAGAAACCCTAGTTACGCGGTCCTTTTCAGCAGTAACCCACTTAGATGTATCACGATACCCTGGGACTAGGCAGGGTGGGGCACGATTATTGGGCCGATTGTAAGCGACCAGAACGACGGCTGAGTAGGTGCGCCATTGTAGGTTCAGGCAGACTATGGTCGTGCACGTAGTCCGGAGTTGAAAAAGCAGGCATTGGGCACCCATAGGTTTACACTGTGCGTGCTTGATTCGTGTCGATGGTTGGCACCATAGGGCTTGATACACCCTATGGTGGACCAAGCACAGGTAACTACATTTCAGGATAGGGCCGTATGACACAGACACATGACGAGCTAGAACTTGTAGGGAGCCGATCGATTAGTAGATCGTACCGTAGGACCCTGTAATGGGTCACTTCATGATATTTGGCCAAGGGATCATTTCATGATTAATACTTGACATGGGTTAGAACACTAGTACAGTTGGTGCAGCGAATCTCGAATATGCGATGCTAGACTTGACTTATCCTGTTATCTTAATTATCCTACCAGTTCTGTTGTCATCCTTATGTTTAATTCCAGTTTTCACATATCATGTTACCTTTACTAGTTTTCATACTGAAAGTCACTAGGGCTTACCAGTCTTTATGACTGACCCTTTTTCTTTCGCCTCCTTTTCTTTCGTTTTCCCCCCAGGTTCTCAGGGAGGAAACACTAGCTCTTAGCTTGGATTTAGCTTGCTTTCTGACAGCTCATGTACGGTTTGGTCTTGAGCTATGCTATGGCTGCTTCTGCCATTTATGGGGAATAATTTACTTTTATTTCTTAAGTTTATGCTTCTTTATTTGGAACTTGATGTAATGGAATAATTTGTACCTTGGATATATGGGGGTTTTGACTCTTTTCTTGATAGTAATAAAAAATTTGGGTTTTTAATTTCTACCGCTGCTTTATTTATGTTCTGCCTTGTGATATCTCTGTGTATGTTTACCTAGATAATACTCCACCAAAACTAGTGCATTCCCTTTGTGAGTGACCCTACCGGAGGTGGGGTGTTACATATATTTTCGGCAACTCCTTTTATTTCCCTTTTTACTTTGAAATCCTCATTATATATATATATATATACAAATCTTCATCACAAATGTTATGTTAATATTTCTCTAATGAAATAATACTTTACTAATCTCTTTTACCATTACAACCTATATCATCCTCAGATAATTCTGAAGTCGTTCAAGTTGGGGTCTTTTAATTACCCCTCAGACCTTGATCAACAACGTTCATATCTAAAGATAAATGTAAGTTGTAATCCACAACCAATATTTCCTTCTGATATAAATTCTATTTAACTATTTGATTTAAAATATGGTTTCGTAAACCTTATTATCATTTTGAAAATCTCTTTCTCTAATATTCCATTACTTCTTAATTCAATAATTAAGTAATATCTGATAAAACCTCACTTTATAAATTTCATTTTATAATTCGAAGTCTTAAATAATTAAAATAAAAATATTTATTTACTTCCCTTTAATAACCTTTATTCAAAATAATACATTTCAAAATCTATCTTTAGTCAGAAAATAAATTTCATAACTTCAGTTCTATCAATTCACCTGACGGTAAATCAATATAAACAAAACAATTTACTTTTAGGCCATTTACTGCCGATTATTCAACCAATATAGCCCATTGGTTAAAACACAACACAAGTTGACTTTTCAATCAATGGTCACTACCAAAATCAATTACCCAATCATGACAGTTCATATATGATAATATGAAAATAAATAATATATTTGAGGAATCCGGTTGGATTCCTCCAACCTGTTCTTCCCTGTATACAAATGGTTATCTCAAACCAGATCGTTCAGTTTCATTTAATAAATAATGACCATTAACATCAACCAATTCACAAGCAATTCAAACAATTCAACCAATTTAAACACGTTTATTTTATAAACGTGACCAACAAGGCAAGTTACCTTTATTGGAATCGATCGTTAAAATAACGATTTGGTATTTTACTGAAATTAAATGATGGTTTAATTTCATTGGTTAAATCAATGAACAAATATAAAATCAGCAAGCAGTCAATCATCTACAAGCAGAGCACACAAACTAAAAACCCTATTTATATAAAATATAAATGGGAAAAACTGAGTGAGTTTAACTCACCTTGATTTGATTCTTTCGTCGCTAAGACGATATGATTTCAGTTAAATTAAACAGATGTTTAATTTAATGGAAAATCTCGGCTATTTCCAGCTTTGTTCAAGACAGCTACATAATGTAGGGTCCGTTCCCGTGATTCCAACAACTCTTTTCTGATCCAATTCTGATAAGATATGGTCACATTATTAATGTTTAAAGTTATAAAATTTGATTATAAAATTAACATCCTTAATTAATATTTAAATTAAACTAATTACATTATTAGTTAATCAATGCTTTAGACAAAAAGGATGGGCCGACATTGGTATACTGGAAAACTAATTTCGTTTTAAGATTTGTTTAATTCCTAACCAGGGTTTTAAGTCAACAAATTTTTATTTAAAGTTAATATAAACTTAACTAATAATTAAGTCATTAATCCCCTAATTAGTTAGACTAAGGATATGTATTTACGTTATAACCATTGGTCGATTTCTTTGAGATATCCCAGGCTCGAAATACATTGTTTCCATCTGCTCTTTGTTCTACCAATTCTCTGTTATACTTTACTGCATCGTTTCCCAATTTTGATATGGTAGTTCCTTTGTTTTTCACGAATCCACGTTCTACTAAATTTGTTTGTGCCCATTTGTATTTGATCCTTCCCTCTTTGGCCAACTTTTGTTCACTTTCTGTACACAAAAAAAATGAGGCACTGCTATCTAGTTTCTTCCGTCCGTTTGCAATCTGATACCAAGAAAACACTGTGACAATTCATGGTTTAATATCATATATTATTTAATTAACTATAATTAAGTCTTTAATTACTTTATTAATAAAAGATAATTACGGTTTCAACCACGCTGGGTAAGATTGAGGCCAATCCATTGTGATTACACCTGCTATAGTCCAGACTTTATCAACTTTTGAAGATGGCCACCCAAACTTCTTTGCAGACAAAACGATAGCCCGACCTCACTAACGCATCTTCTTCCTCCCCGTCATTTTATTGGATCCCACGGTAAAAGAACAGCAGTTATACGCTGCGTATCCCTCCTCCCCTTTCCCTTCACGGTTTCTGGAACCAAACCCGTCATTCTTCTTCACTCCTTGGCCTCGACACTCTCAACCCCAACTCCTTGCACTTGCACCCCTATCCTGTAACCCGTCTGGCATCAACATAGTACCACCTCGAACCCAATATCCACATCCCCACTGCCACCTGAGCACCGCGTCGACTCCCCTTCCCAGCATCGGGTCCCCTGCCTACAGCCGCCAACTCCACCATTCCCTGCTGAACTATACCGCCACCTGTCTAGAAACTGAGTAAGAACACCACTGTCCTCCCTTGTGACCTTCACGCCTATGGCTGCGTCTTCAACCCCATGGGCGCACAGATCATAACAGGCCTCACCACTCTCGAACTTACTGCATTCGAAATTCTAAATTTTAAACAATGAAGAGTTTTATTTATTCGTGGAGTTCTGTTATTTGTTCAAAGAAAAAAATTAGAGAAAGGGAATAAGCAGCATTTATATAAGGGAAGAAACGTGGAAGGCACTATTACGTAGGGCTCAAGGCTCTTGTTTGTTTTGATGGGCAAGCAACCGGTTGTTTGGCTTGCAAGGCAATGGTTGTTTGGTTTCCAAGGCACGGGAACGAATTGTTTAATATGTATACAATTTTTATTTTTTTTAGCCTGTACCCTATCCTATTTAAACATCAGCCTGCGTTTTCAGTACATAGCCATGTGCATGTGCTTTGGGTTAAACATTTCCAGAATGTTTTAGCGAATAGAAAGCTATATTGTATTAACAGCTGGGGAGTAAGGTCTCCAGACACGCTGAAACAGAAAGGATAGATTCAAAACGAAGGATAAGAGATAGTACCTATGGCTTTGGGGGGACTTTGCCTTTTAAAAATAAAATAATATTTTATCTTTTAAAGATGCTTCTTTAAATTTCCTTTTTGAAAATAAATTTTCAAAACTTTTTATCTTATCTAGTAAACCTATGCTCTGATACCAAGTGAAACACCCCACCTCCGTTAGGGTCACTCTCAAAGGGAATGCCCTAATTTTGGTGGAGGTTTATAAGTATAAGTCACAGATATACAAGACAGATATAAGAACACATATTTTTGAACAGCGGAAAACAACAAAGTTTTATTTCATTAAAATACGTGTTACACCAACCCATACCATAATTGTCTTACAATACTTCCAAAAACATAACATTTTCATAACTGTCTTGATTACATCATTTAAAGAAGCATAAAGAAAACATAAATAAACTGCAAAAGTCCCATAGTTGTTGTCCAAAGCCATAGTCCAAAACGAAAAGATCCAAGCAATACATTCTTTCTCTTCAAGCTGGATATGAAGGCTGGTCAAGCTGCGGTATCCCCTCCCTGTGGACCTAGGGGGGAACGGAAGAAAAGAAGACGAAAGAAAAGTAGAGTCAGACATAAAGCATGAGTAAGTCTAGGACTATTCAGTCTATGAATAAAGAACTGGGTATGATAAGTATCAACTAGAAGTGGGAAAGCACCATAAACTTAGTTCGTTATCTAGGATCGAATATACTATCGTACCCCATTTTAATCTCTGTACCCATATAAACTAGTTCCCAACAGGCACCCCATAATCAGGGTGAAGTGATCCATTTTATGATGATCGGCTCCTACTCGCATAGTTACATGTATCTTACGGCCCCCAATGTTGTAGTTACCTATGCTGGTCCCACCATGGGGTGTATCAAGTCCCATGGCGGCGGCCCGACACAATCCTAGAATGCACAGGTATGCTACTGGTGCCCAGTGCCTTATTTTTCTGCGCCGGAGTGAGTGCACGCCCACACCCCGTTAGAACCTACACTGCTGCACCACAGCCGTCGATTTGACCTCTTACAGTCAGCCCAGTAATCGTGCCCCACCCTGCCTAATTTCTGGGTATCATGATACCTTATAGGGTTACTGCTGAAAAGGGTCCCCCGCTACTAGGTTTTTCTATTTCTAGCCAATATGCTAAGTTGGTTAAGTGTTTTATAAACCTAACCCCCAATCAGTATGTTTAGTTTAGCATGTTCCATCTTGATTAAGTATTAATATAATTTACTTAATCCTATCAATCCTGACTCAGCCTTAATTGTCTTATTAAAGCCTTGACCTCTCACATTAGACAGGTATTGTTGTGGCTGCCTATTGCCGGTTGGGTCCGGGCAGTCTTACGCCACAACTCAGTCTAACCTCGGGTCCTTATTGGGCTCCATGTTTAACCACCCACATTGGATAGGTATTGTTGTGACTACTGGACAGCCGGGCGGTTCCGGGCAGGTTTATATCACAACTCAATCCAACCTCGGGTTAAACACATCGTGTTTTCTACATTTACATATTTTGTCTTTCTTCTTTATTTTCTTATATGTAAATATTTGCGGCCTATTATTCAAAATCAATTTAAGCTAATGGTGTAAAGGTTTACACCAATCATGGGCCCAACCCATTCTTGAATTTGGGCCCCTCTACTTTTATATTTTCATTTATTAATTAATTTGGCCCAACGCTATTTCCCCCGTTTAATACGTTCGTTTATTATAATATATGTTGGGCTTAGCCTTTTAAGCCCAACTTAGCCACGTGAAAAAGGGGAGGCTTAAAACGTGATTATATACACAAAAAGGGGCATGTGAACGCATGAACTTGCAACATAACGTTGGAACTACAAAATAGAAACTGGTGTACTTGCATTGTAGTAACATATACTTTGGTCATAAAGCATAAGTGACATGAATCAAACCATGTAAACTTGTAGTTAAGTTAAGAATCTAACTAAATTAGATATCATTATTGACACATAGTCTTAACTACAACATAAACCTATATTTTTACTTAGGCATAATGTCAAACATAAGCAAATCATGTTTATGAAATTACTATATGTTTACAAAGGTGCTTACTTTTGTTACTAATACAAAAGTATAGTTCAACTAGAATTATTCCAACTTAATCATGATTTTTAATCTATTCACATAATCATAGCATAAACAATACTTAAACATGAATCATTCTATTCATATAATTATGGTATAGACAATACTTAAACATGAATCGTTCTATTCATATAATCATGGCATAAATAATACTTAAACATTAATCGTTCTATTCATATAATCATGGCATAAATAATACTTAAACATGAATCGTTCTATTCATATGATTATGGCATAAACAGTACTTAAACATGAATCATTCTATTCATATGATAATGGCATAAACTTAAACATGAATCATAGGTTCAACTAACCATGTAAACTTGAAATTAAGAATCTAACTAAATTAGATATCATTATTATTGGCACAGGGTCTTGACTAGAAATATAAGCCTATATTTTTATTTAGGCATGATATAAACTAATCGTGTTCATAAAATCACTACATGTTAACAAAAAGGTGCTTACTTTTGTCACTAATACAAAAGTATGGTGCAACTAGAATTATCCCAACCTAATTCTTATATGAATCATGGTTTTCATTCTATTATAGCATAAACATATCTAAACTTACATCATGGTTTTTATTTTATCTATGTAAACTTGCAAGAGGAATGTAATTCTAATGTAATTCTAATGTAACTTATGATAACGACATGAGCCTAAAAACATGTTTTTCAACTGGGCATAATAACGAACATAGTTTAGTCATGTTCATAAAATTAATACAAATTTACAAAGATGCGTGCTTTTGTCACTATCACAAAAATGTGATTTTTATACTTGAACTATGATGCCAATTCCAACATAACTTTATATGAATCATAATACTTAGGTGAATCAAATTACACTAAAGATGACCATAGAATTTTACATCATGTTTTCATAACAATAGGTCATGGACTTGCACGAATTTCAATTAAAATATCATAACATATAGTTGTTAACATGAATCATATACTTGCATGAATCTTAAATAAATTATTACAACATATAGTTGTTAACATGAATCATATACTTGCATGAATCTTAAATAAATTATTACAACATATAGTTGTTACTTTCAACATGAATCATATGCTTGCAATTATCAAATGGGTGTTGTAAATAACTACCACAAACATGTAGTTTTCAATATGAATCATATGTTTGCATGAGTCCCAATCAAAATTCCACAACATGTGGTTGTCAACATAAACCATATACTTGTATGAATCAAACCATAGCATTGCCAAATCGTTAGAATCACAATAACATACAAATATAAGTCATTATCGCCACAATTCCATTTCGTTTCCAACGCAAATCGCGTACTTGCAAATATCCAATCGTATACCATAATATTCCCAAATCGTTTTGCATCAAAGCAACATACAAATATAAATTATTATCGCCACAATTCCATTTCTTACATTACACAAATCAACACAATTATTTAATTCATATCGGAATAGCACTATACTTACAATCGTGTGACGAATTCTTCAATTCAGGAATCTGAATTCTGGATTTGGAGATGTTATTCCTTTGATGTAGGCGTTGATTTGATTTGATTATGTGAAAACCCGTAACTTCCCCGTAAAGGAAAGCGTCGGATAGTTCGAGAACAAGCCACAACAGAACGCATACAGAAGAACATTTCACTGTATATTACAACAATGCACCAGATTACAAGAATATACAGAGTACAAATGAAAATTACACAGAAATATCAGAGATTTAAATTACATTTAAATACATAGCAGCGGAAAATAACACAATACACAACTAGAAGGAGATATACGGATACAAAGCTTTCCGGATATCGTTCCAGCTGTAAACCAGGATCCTGTGAATATAAATCTGCAAAACCAAAACTACTAGCTGCCCGTGTCAAAATAGGGGCACCCAGAGTTTAGGTTAAAACAATAAACTCCAGGTCAGTCATGGGACTGGTGTGAGAACTAAAACAGTTATTAATCTTTATTTTAAAAGTTAGGTAAATCAAGGGACCACGCCGTATAACACGGAACGGGTTTCCTCCCAAGAATACCAGTGCAAAAACAAACAGCGCAATGCTAAATAAAGAAAAATGAAGCTGTTATAAGACCCAGGTCCTATCACACAATGCAACGCAAGCCGGGGGATAGGGTTTTCCCTTATAACAGCCAAAGAATGCTTGATACGTTTAAAACAAATCATTTGATACTATATAAGTGCATAGTGCATAAAACAACTTCAAATCATAAGTATCAATCATAGGCGGCATGAATGCCCCATACCACTATGTCGCCATATATAGGTTTACAAATAAAACCGCAAATGTCACGTATTTGGAAATTGGATTTCCGTCTATGAACCGAGGCAAAAGATAGTCCTCAACCGATTCGAGACTGCCTAGCCCGAGCCTCAGGGTCAGAGCGCATCGACCCTTGGATCGTCAGGGCCGGTCCACCGATGTGGATTAAACTTAAACCCTGAACATGCGTTTCCCCGCCCTATGGGGCGTAAATGAGCCAACTAAATGACTCCATCGGTTCGAGAACGACCGATCAATCCGAGGCGCCTCGCAACAGCAACAACCACATAAGTCAAACTCGTCAGGGCATGTAAAACCACTGACGCCACTTCTAACTAGGAAGAAACGCATGCCCTCCCTGAGGTCCTCTCCCGTTTTTGGTTCATACCGGGTGTGAAACACGCGAGGTAAACGTTACACAAAGCTACGCCACAAAGGCCGTGCTTTGATCATCACCACAAGACTTTGCTTTTCAACAGAAGCCTCGATCAATTGCCACTTAGGCATGCCACACAGGCAATTCACTCCATGCGTTTGATATCCATCAATATATAACCCCTGAGCTCGTACGTCTCAGAGAAGGGCGTTAAGCAAGAGAATAAATTCCCCGCCGCCAAACAGATATATATTTAATAGAGATCAATCACACAGACTAAAATCCAATGTCAGACACACAGTCCATTTACAAGTCCGTTCTGGGTCTGAACGAAACCGGAGGCACCTAGTACCCCGCATATCCATTGATCTCCAAGTACGTCTGGACGATCACCAACTGTTTCCATCTTCTTGGGTGTACAGCCCAATCAAGATCATCAGTTATCACCCAAACGACGTGAAGACCTCCGGTCTTCGACCATCGTCTTCATCTTCGACTTATCGTCGTATCAGTTATTCAGAATGGGATAAACCCGGTCTTTCCGAATAACTCGCGTATATATTATAAAAGTGTTACACAAACACAACATACGCCTCATTCCAATTCATTAGTCACTAACCGTAAATTAATCAAGAGAATAATTCCCCAAACATTAACCCCGAAGGCCGAAACCAACATCAGATCAATATCCAGAAAACCATTCTGCTTGGCCAACCGACAGTTAGTTTCTAAATTTCACACTCATAGGGAAATGTTCCCATTAATTTTATCCAAGATAAATTTCTTGAATTTATTCTTCTTTTGAATTTCGATTCAACTAGTCGAGATTAACGAACCTTACCGAAGTAATCATTGGTTTTAATTTCCCAATCCCAACCTATTTATCCCATGAAGTAAAACAGGTAATACTTCATATCTAACACCACAGTGTTATCGGTAAATTCAATTACCATTTCACGTTCAAATCTAATTAAAGATTTAACTATCGCCTGGAGCAAAACTGGTGATACTCCATTTCGATTATTTCAATCTAATTAAAGATTCATTAAAACTCTACTTAGTTTTAATCTGTGACTGGGTTAAAGAATCAGTGTCATTTAAAACACGGTTCACGATAAACCCAAAATCACATCACATTTCAATCAGTCCCTAATTGTAAATTAGCAAGTGAGCAATTCCCTAAGTATTAATCCCGAAGGCCGAAACCAACATCAGATCAATGCCTCGGAAACTATTCAACTTAACTAATCTCCAGTTAGTTTCTAATTTTCTTAACTCCTTTAGGTCTAAGAACTGTATTATTGAAGATACCGTTCACGACAACCCAAAATCACATTTCATTAATGATCGGGTTAAAGAACGAGTGTTATTTAAAACACTGTCCACGATAAACCCAAAAATCAATATCGATTTAATTCCAATTAAACATTATTTAATTGGTACACTTCATTAAATCTAAATAAAAAGATTTAATCTTTTCTCAACTGGGTTCAAGAACAGTGTTAGTGAAGACACCGTTCACGACAAACCCAAATCACATTTGATATTAAATACTAGGCTCTGAATAGAAAATATCCCGGCTTATATTCAATATCAAATTCTACGATTAACAAATGTCGTATTGGAAATAACGATATAAATATATATCTTTCAAATTTCCATAACAACATCTGTATAATCACGAATTCCAACATCGAAATATTCCGAAGACAATTTCGATTCAATTCCACTCCAATGCAATCATTGGAAATTTTGGTTATTTTTAAAACCCTTTTTGAATCCAAATTTATTTACTTAAAAATAAATAGAATTATAATTCTAGTTCAAAACTAGTTCATTTCGATAAAAATCTATTTTTATCTTTTCAAATATGGAGTTTTTCATCCCAATTCTTCTCAAATCATTTCTTATGATTTTACATAAATTATTACTATTTTTAATAATTTTATCAAGGTCCGTACAGTCGATTTCCATCAACGGCCATCGAACTGCACTTATAGCGACCTTTTTCGAATTTGATTTGGACGTATCTCCAAATCCAACCGTTAGATTTCAAATTTCTAATATTCATTAGAAAGCTCTTTTCGATACGAACCCAACGGTTCTGGTTTTAGGAGAATCCGACAGTCGGATCTCCCGTAATGTCCGTTTGAAATAAATGGTCGAAATTTACGAACTGCCGCGGCGCGTTCTATTCAGGCCATTATATTATATATATAATATATATAATATATATTTCGTCGATTTCTATTTAAAACGAATTATATAAATAGTTTTAAAATTCGTTTCAGAATCTATTTCAACTTCCATTTCAATTCAAAGCAAAATTGAATTCTTCTTTATAAATTCGTTTTAAAATTCATTTCTGTTCAATTCAAATTTCAATTCAATTTGAATTCGTTTCAATTCGCTTTCAATTCAATTTGAATTCGTTTTCAATTCAATTCATTTCGAAATCGTTTTCAATTCAATTCATTTCGAAATCGTTTTCAATTCAATTCATTTCGAAATCGTTATATATCGATATAAATATCGTTCACGTCAAAATGGCGTCAAACTAATCAACACGGCTTCATAAATTTCTATTTTCAAATATTCTATTTCAAATATTCCTTTTTCAAAATAGTTGTTATTATCAAAAATATTTCGTTCAACACATGACCAATCTCAATGAATGAGTACTGTCAACACATGAACTTTTATTTTATATCGATAAAGGTGCAAATTTTATTACTAAAATATTTCGTTCAACACATGACCAATCTCAATGAATGAGTACTGTCAACACATGAACTTTTATTTTATATTATTCTTTATTTTTCAAATTGGAATGAGGCCCAATCAATCACCATATAACGTTAATTATATGGATTTGCATACATCACATGTATATAATAGCATTGAAAAATAATCAACCATCAACCAAAGTGCACTACACTGTATAAGCATCAAATATAGATATCTAACGCTTATAACAGCCTGTCAATCAATCGATCGACATATTTGATCAATCAGGATGAGTGAACTTCAAATTTCATTCTAACACCCGTGTGGGGTTTCAATCAATCAAACACATATTTTATTTGTGCAGTTGGGCGATGTGTGAAATTTATCGTCCCAATCAATGTCATTCAAATAGGTGTACATAAACAAACCGTCCGGTTTGTAAATGAATATTTATTCACATTCACGTTAAAAATTATATTTCTAACGATAAAACATTTTATTTCAACCTATGAATTTCTATTCAATTCATTTACACAATAAAATGATATTTTTATTTTTCTAACATATTTTAGAAAATTTCGGCGGCATAACGGCACGATACTAGAAACGGGACAAGGCCTAGCCTTATCCCCGGTCTAGTGAAGGCCCACGCCATTCACACATCAATCAAATTCACCAAACAATCAAATTCAAATCAAATCATATAACTAAGCTATGCAACCAAACAAACAAGTCCATGGTCTGTGGACGATTGTGTCGGGTGCTACTAAGCACCGTCTGCATCCTAGTATATATATAACTAGAAAAATAAATTGAAAGGTGAGAAATTCTCACTTATAGCTATCCTAGCTCCACGGCACTCCTTTTAGAGAAGTCTTCGTCGTCATCGCATCCTTTTTCATCTTCGTTGCCCGCTTTCACTACCTATGTAAAAATCGAATTTTCACTTCGCTATTCAATATATAAATATCACATTTTTATTTCAATGTTCAATATATAAAAATCATATTTTTATTTCGAAGTTCAATATATAATAATCCTATTTTTCTATCGAAGTTCAATATATAAAAATCCTATTTTTCTATTGAAGTTCAATATATAAAAATCCTATTTTTCTATCGAAGTTCAATATATAAAAACCGAATTTTCATTTCAAAGTTCAATATATAAAAATCGAATTTTTATTTCAAAGTTCAATATATGAAAATCGAATTTTCATTTCAAAGTTCAATATATAAAAATCGAATTTTCATTTCAAAGTTCAATATATAAAAATCGAATTTTCATTTCAAAGTTCAATATATAAAAATCGAATTTTCATTTCAAAGTTCAATATATAAAAATCGAATTTTCATTTCAAAGTTCAATATATAAAAATCGAATTTTCATTTCAAAGTTCAATATATAAAAATCGAATTTTTCTATTGAAGTTCAATATATAAAAATCCCATTTTTTTTTCGAAGTTCAATATATAAAAATCATAACTTTATACTAGCATAAACATCGTATTTTTATTTTACTTCTTATATAATAAAAATCATATTTTTATTATGTTATTCATATAAAAATCCCATTTTTATATGGATAAAAATCCCCTTTCTATACGAATAAAACAATAGCTTCATCCGAATTAAAATCCCAACTTTATACGAATAAAAATCTCATCTTTGTTCGAATAAAAATCTCGCCTTTATCAAATCAAAGATCATTTCTTTTTCATATAAACAATATCATACTTTTAACTAAACAAAATCAGATTTTTAAAAGAGAAACTAAGAAGAAAGCTTAATGTTGATGTTCAAGGAGGGAGCAATGTTTTCGGCTTCGGGGTTTGGGGGGGGGGGGGGTTTGGCGCTGGCCTTCGAATTGGGGAGAGGAGAGAGAAGCAGGGGGCCCGTACAGCCGAGGCTTTGGCTAGAGGAGGGCGTTGGGGTCGGGGGACCCGTTTGCGGTCGGTGGTGGTGGCCAACTGGCTGAAGGTGGGGGTCAGCGAAGGGTTTGGGCGCTTGGGTTTCGGGGTAGTTGAGAGGCGTTGGAGAGGGAGAACAGGAGGGAGGCGACGGCGTCTCTGCGAGGTGGAGGCTGGCGGGGGCGCTCCGTCGATTGGGGGGGAAAGGCGATGCTGATCGCCGACGGGGAGGTCTCCGCGATTTTTTTTTTTCCTTTTTTTTTCTTAAATGAAATCGGGGGGGGCCTGGTCGTATAGGGGAGGAGAGGGTTTAGTTTTTTTTTTTAATTTAATTATTTTATTATTTGAAAAAGTTGACTTTTACATACGACCTCTAAACGAGGCCCACCGCCTGTCGTCCATAGCGTTTTACCCCCATTCCGAACACAACGGGATATGTATCGTAGGCTGATTCGACTGTTACAATCAGTTTTCGTTAAATTTATATTTAAATCGCTATATTGAATTTTAAACGTACATTCCAAATTACCGGGGTCACATACTAACTAGGAAAATTCCAGAAAAATATTTTCTAGCTTCGTATTGATGATACGGTCCTAACAAAACTAGTTTCATCGAATTCTGAGACCGTTTGAAAAATGGCCAATTTCCAGTCGATTAAAATCTACTAAAACTGGTCAACCGCGTTTTCTTTTGCCACGCTCACATGTTGATTCGAAAAATTATGAAATTTGAAACCTAGCAATGATTTGACATCACGGACCCAACAAAACTGGTTTCGTCGAAATCCGAGGTCGTTTGCAAAATGTCCATTTTTAAGGGCCTGAATTCCATAGCGACTATTCAGAATTTTCAACTGGACATATCTTTTGATTCCCGCTATGAAATTTCGATTATTCGGATTCGTTGGAAAGATATTATCAATTAGATTCCATCATTTTTTGTTTCACTAAAATCCGGATTGTTTTGCACCCGGTACATTCAATTGAAGTTTGAAATCGAATTATCGAACTACCGCGCCATTTTCAATTCTATTTATAATTATATATAATTATTATATATTCTAACGACGACGCGTAAAATATATACGTTCGAATTATATTTAAAATAAATTTCTCGTCGTTTTTACTTAAAATAATCTATTTTGAATATTCAAAATTCGCTATAATCGCCAAAATAAAAATTTTAAACTGGCCCAGATTTTCCGGGTTGTTACAATCTCCCCCACCTAAAACTTTTCGTCCCCGAAAAGGAACAAAGTCGAAAGTGGTTTGATTATTCAGCTCTACGATCGATCAGGCTTTCATTCTCTAACTTTTCAGTTTCTGAGAATTTTCAAAATTTCAAAAATTTGGCTAACACCCTAAATTTTTGAAAAATTTCGCCATAACCTCCTCTGCACCGGGAGCATCGGGGAATTTCAAACAGCTTCCCCGGTCCTTCAGATCTCAAAAAGAAAAAGAAAAAGCCAAGCGGCTAGCCAATAGGCTCACAAAATCATCATCACCCAAACAAAACAGGAAATTATGTAGTAAACATGTACCTATTTGTCGGGCAAACAAATTTTATTCTCTGCTCTAGCCTCCTTGCTATGACCTGTTCACAGATATATATGTATATGCAAGCAGATGCGACCAATTTTCAATATAATTCAATATCTGATCAAATTAGGCATAATGGTTCAAAATTATCAAACAACTAAACAAACAACACAAACATCAATCAATTAGTGAATTTAACGTTTCGAATTCATAATTTTGATACATATACAAAAAATCACATTTTTGATGCCAAATCACAACAAAGTGTTCTAACTATATTAGTTTTGGTTCTCACACCAGTCAATAGGAAATATATAAATATTACACGTTCGTCACTCGGATATAAACTCTGATGATGATATATCAATCATCAGAATCACCCCCGGGCGACTAGAGTATAATTCTATATCTACCCAGTATATTAAAATTTCGAATACACGCGGATCAGACGTATACGCAAAATCTATATATACTGGATTGTCCACGTCAATATAAATAAATAACCAAATACGAATGATGGATTTATATTTTCAAAACAAAATTTGTTTTCATTTGAAAAATATACTCTTCACACGCGTTCTAGGATACTACTGATCCTTTCTCTAACGAGTCATTCTAATTGGATATTACTAATCCAATATCTGATGTATTCTTTCGTATGGTTCTAATGTGTCTTGTTCTCTGCTTTGTAAACCAAAGCTCTGATACCAACTGTGAAAACCCGTACTTCCCCGTAAAGGAAAGCGTCGGATAGTTCGAGAACAAGCCACAACAGAACGCATACAGAAGAACATTTCACTGTATATTACAACAATGCACCAGATTACAAGAATATACAGAGTACAAATGAAAATTACACAGAAATATCAGAGATTTAAATTACATTTAAATACATAGCAGCGGAAAATAACACAATACACAACTAGAAGGAGATATACGGATACAAAGCTTTCCGGATATCGTTCCAGCTGTAAACCAGGATCCTGTGAATATAAATCTGCAAAACCAAAACTGCTAGCTGCCCGTGTCAAAATAGGGGCACCCAGAGTTTAGGTTAAAACAATAAACTCCAGGTCAGTCATGGGACTGGTGTGAGAACTAAAACAGTTATTAATCTTTATTTTAAAAGTTAGGTAAATCAAGGGACCACGCCGTATAACACGGAACGGGTTTCCTCCCAAGAATACCAGTGCAAAAACAAACAGCGCAATGCTAAATAAAGAAAAATGAAGCTGTTATAAGACCCAGGTCCTATCACACAATGCAACGCAAGCCGGAGGATAGTGTTTTCCCTTATAACAGCCAAAGAATGCTTGATACGTTTAAAACAAATCATTTGATACTATATAAGTGCATAGTGCATAAAACAACTTCAAATCATAAGTATCAATCATAAGCGGCATGAATGCCCCATACCACTATGTCGCCATATATAGGTTTACAAATAAAACCGCAAATGTCACGTATTTGGAAATTGGATTTCCGTCTATGAACCGAGGCAAAAGATAGTCCTCAACCGATTCGAGACTGCCTAGCCCGAGCCTCAGGGTCAGAGCGCATCGACCCTTGGATCGTCAGGGCCGGTCCACCGATGTGGATTAAACTTAAACCCTGAACATGCGTTTCCCCGCCCTATGGGGCGTAAATGAGCCAACTAAATGACTCCATCGATTCGAGAACGACCGATCAATCCGAGGCGCCTCGCAACAGCAACAACCACATAAGTCAAACTCGTCAGGGCGTGTAAAACCACTGACGCCACTTCTAACTAGGAAGAAACGCATGCCCTCCCTGAGGTCCTCTCCCGTTTTTGGTTCATACCGGGTGTGAAAACACGCGAGGTAAACGTTACACAAAGCTACGCCACAAAGGCCGTGCTTTGATCATCACCACAAGACTTTGCTTTTCAACAGAAGCCTCGATCAATTGCCACTTAGGCATGCCACACAGGCAATTCACTCCATGCGTTTGATATCCATCAATATATAACCCCTGAGCTCGTACGTCTCAGAGAAGGGCGTTAAGCAAGAGAATAAATTCTCCGCCGCCAAACAGATATATATTTAATAGAGATCAATCACACAGACTAAAATCCAATGTCAGACACACAGTCCATTTACAAGTCCGTTCTGGGTCTGAACGAAATAGGAGGCACCTAGTACCCCGCATATCCATCGATCTCCAAGTACGTCTGGACGATCACCAACTGTTTCCATCTTCTTGGGTGTACAGCCCAATCAAGATCATCAGTTATCACCCAAACGACGTGAAGACCTCCGGTCTTCGACCATCGTCTTCATCTTCGACTTATCGTCGTATCAGTTATTCAGAATGGGATAAACCCGGTCTTTCCGAATAACTCGCGTATATATTATAAAAGTGTTACACAAACACAACATACGCCTCATTCCAATTCATTAGTCACTAACCGTAAATTAATCAAGAGAATAATTCCCCAAACATTAACCCCGAAGGCCGAAACCAACATCAGATCAATATCCAGAAAACCATTCTGCTTGGCCAACCGACAGTTAGTTTCTAAATTTCACATTCATAGGGAAATGTTCCCAATAATTTTATCCAAGATAAATTTCTTGAATTTATTCTTCTTTTGAATTTCGATTCAACTAGTCGAGATTAACGAACCTTACCGAAGTAATCATTGGTTTTAATTTCCCAATCCCAACCTATTTATCCCATGAAGTAAAACAGGTAATACTTCATATCTAACACCACAGTGTTATCGGTAAATTCAATTACCATTTCACGTTCAAATCTAATTAAAGATTTAACTATCGCCTGGAGCAAAACTGGTGATACTCCATTTCGATTATTTCAATCTAATTAAAGATTCATTAAAACTCTACTTAGTTTTAATCTGTGACTGGGTTAAAGAATCAGTGTCATTTAAAACACGGTTCACGATAAACCCAAAATCACATCACATTTCAATCAGTCCCTAATTGTAAATTAGCAAGTGAGCAATTCCCTAAGTATTAATCCCGAAGGCCGAAACCAACATCAGATCAATGCCTCGGAAACTATTCAACTTAACTAATCTCCAGTTAGTTTCTAATTTTCTTAACTCCTTTAGGTCTAAGAACTGTATTATTGAAGATACCGTTCACGACAACCCAAAATCACATTTCATTAATGATCGGGTTAAAGAACGAGTGTTATTTAAAACACTGTCCACGATAAACCCAAAAATCAATATCGATTTAATTCCAATTAAACATTATTTAATTGGTACACTTCATTAAATCTAAATAAATAGATTTAATCTTTTCTCAACTGGGTTCAAGAACAGTGTTAGTGAAGACATCGTTCACGACAAACCCAAATCACATTTGATATTAAATACTAGGCTCTGAATAGAAAATATCCCGGCTTATATTCAATATCAAATTCTACGATTAACAAATGTCGTATTGGAAATAACGATATAAATATATATCTTTCAAATTTCCATAACAACATCTGTATAATCACGAATTCCAACATCGAAATATTCCGAAGACAATTTCGATTCAATTCCACTCCAATGCAATCATTGGAAATTTTGGTTATTTTTAAAACCCTTTTTGAATCCAAATTTATTTACTTAAAAATAAATAGAATTATAATTCTAGTTCAAAACTAGTTCATTTCGATAAAAATCTATTTTTATCTTTTCAAATATGGAGTTTTTCATCCCAAATCTTCTCAAATCATTTCTTATGATTTTACATAAATTATTACTATTTTTAATAATTTTATCAAGGCCCGTACAGTCGATTTCCATCAACGGCCATCGAACTGCACTTATAGCGACCTTTTTCGAATTTGATTTGGACGTATCTCCAAATCCAACCGTTAGATTTCAAATTTCTAATATTCGTTAGAAAGCTCCTTTCGATACGAACCCAACGGTTCCGATTTTAGGAGAATCCGACAGTCGGATCTCCCGTAATGTCCGTTTGAAATAAATGGTCGAAATTTACGAACTGCCGCGGCGCGGCGCGTTCCATTCAGGCCATTATATTATATATATAATATATATAATATATATTTCGTCGATTTCTATTTAAAACGAATTATATAAATAGTTTTAAAATTCGTTTCAGAATCTATTTCAACTTCCATTTCAATTCAAAGCAAAATTGAATTCTTCTTTATAAATTCGTTTTAAAATTCATTTATGTTCATTTCAAATTTCAATTCAATTTGAATTCGTTTCAATTCGCTTTCAATTCAATTTGAATTCGTTTTCAATTCAATTCATTTCGAAATCGTTTTCAATTCAATTCATTTCGAAATCGTTTTCAATTCAATTCATTTCGAAATCGTCATATATCGATATAAATATCGTTCACGTCAAAATGGCGTCAAACTAATCAACACGGCTTCATAAATTTCTATTTTCAAATATTCTATTTCAAATATTCCTTTTTCAAAATAGTTGTTATTATCAAAAATATTTCGTTCAACACATGACCAATCTCAATGAATGAGTACTGTCAACACATGAACTTTTATTTTATATCGATAAAGGTGCAAATTTTATTACTAAAATATTTCGTTCAACACATGACCAATCTCAATGAATGAGTACTGTCAACACATGAACTTTTATTTTATATTATTCTTTATTTTTCAAATTGGAATGAGGCCCAATCAATCACCATATAACGTTAATTATATGGATTTGCATACATCACATGTATATAATAGCATTGAAAAATAATCAACCATCAACCAAAGTGCACTACACTGTATAAGCATCAAATATAGATATCTAACGCTTATAACAGCCTGTCAATCAATCGATCGACATATTTAATCAATCAGGATGAGTGAACTTCAAATTTCATCCTAACACCCGTGTGGGGTTTCAATCAATCAAACACATATTTTATTTGTACAGTTGGGCGATGTGTGAAATTTATCGTCCCAATCAATGTCATTCAAATAGGTGTACATAAACAAACCGTCCGGTTTGTAAATGAATATTTATTCACATTCACGTTAAAAATTATATTTCTAACGATAAAACATTTTATTTCAACCTATGAATTTCTATTCAATTCATTTACACAATAAAATGATATTTTTATTTTTCTAACATATTTTAGAAAATTTCGGCGGCATAACGGCACGATACTAGAAACGGGACAAGGCCTAGCCTTATCCCCGGTCTAGTGAAGGCCCACGCCATTCACACATCAATCAAATTCACCAAACAATCAAATTCAAATCAAATCATATAACTAAGCTATGCAACCAAACAAACAAGTCCATGGTCTGTGGACGATTGTGTCGGGTGCTACTAAGCACCGTCTGCATCCTAGTATATATATAACTAGAAAAATAAATTGAAAGGTGAGAAATTCTCACTTATAGCTATCCTAGCTCCACGGCACTCCTTTTAGAGAAGTCTTCGTCGTCATCGCATCCTTTTTCATCTTCGTTGCCCGCTTTCACTACCTATGTAAAAATCGAATTTTCACTTCGCTATTCAATATATAAATATCACATTTTTATTTCAATGTTCAATATATAAAAATCATATTTTTATTTCGAAGTTCAATATATAAAAATCCTATTTTTCTATCGAAGTTCAATATATAAAAATCCTATTTTTCTATTGAAGTTCAATATATAAAAATCCTATTTTTCTATCGAAGTTCAATATATAAAAACCGAATTTTCATTTCAAAGTTCAACATATAAAAATCGAATTTTCATTTCAAAGTTCAATATATAAAAATCGAATTTTCATTTCAATGTTCAATATATAAAAATCGAATTTTCATTTCAAAGTTCAATATATAAAAATCGAATTTTCATTTCAAAGTTCAATATATAAAAATCGAATTTTCATTTCAAAGTTCAATATATAAAAATCGAATTTTTATTTCAAAGTTCAATATATAAAAATCGAATTTTTCTATTGAAGTTCAATATATAAAAATCCCATTTTTTTTCGAAGTTCAATATATAAAAATCATAACTTTATACTAGCATAAACATCGTATTTTTATTTTACTTCTCATATAATAAAAATCATATTTTTATTATGTTATTCATATAAAAATCCCATTTTTATATGGATAAAAATCCCCTTTCTATACGAATAAAACAATAGCTTCATCCGAATAAAAATCCCAACTTTATACGAATAAAAATCTCGTCTTTGTTCGAATAAAAATCTCGCCTTTATCAAATCAAAGATCATTTCTTTTTCATATAAACAATATCATACTTTTTAACTAAACAAAATCAGATTTTTAAAAGAGAAACTAAGAAGAAAGCTTACTGTTGATGTTCAAGGAGGGAGCAATGTTGTCGGCTTCGGGGTTTGGGGGGGGGGGGGTTTGGCGCTGGCCTTCGAATTGGGGAGAGGAGAGAGAAGCAGGGGGGGCCCGTACAGCCGAGGCTTTGGCTAGAGGAGGGCGTTGGGGTCGGGGGACCCGTTTGCGGTCGGTGGTGGTGGCCAACTGGCTGAAGGTGGGGGTCAGCGAAGGGTTTGGGCGCTTGGGTTTCGGGGTAGTTGAGAGGCGTTGGAGAGGGAGAACAGGAGGGAGGCGACGGCGTCTCTGCGAGGTGGAGGCTGGCGGGGGCGCTCCGTCGATTGGGGGGGAAAGGCGATGCTGATCGCCGACGGGGAGGTCTCCGCGATTTTTTTTTTCCTTTTTTTTTCTTAAATGAAATCGGGGGGGCCTGGTCGTATAGGGGAGGAGAGGGTTTAGTTTTTTTTATTTAATTTAATTATTTTATTATTTGAAAAAGTTGACTTTTACATACGACCTCTAAACGAGGCCCACCGCCTGTCGTCCATAGCGTTTTACCCCCATTCCGAACACAACGGGATATGTATCGTAGGCTGATTCGACTGTTACAATCAGTTTCCGTTAAATTTATATTTAAATCGCTATATTGAATTTTAAACGTACATTCCAAATTACCGGGGTCACATACTAACTAGGAAAATTCCAGAAAAATATTTTCTAGCTTCGTATTGACGATACGGTCCTAACAAAACTAGTTTCATCGAATTCTGAGACCGTTTGAAAAATGGCCAATTTCCAGTCGATTAAAATCTACTGAAACTGGTCAACCGCGTTTTCTTTTGCCATGCTCACATGTTGATTCGAAAAATTATGAAATTTGAAACCTAGCAATGATTTGACATCACGGACCCAACAAAACTGGTTTCGTCGAAATCCGAGGTCGTTTGCAAAATGTCCATTTTTAAGGGCCTGAATTCCATAGCGACTATTCAGAATTTTCAACTGGACATATCTTTTGATTCCCGCTATGAAATTTCGATTATTCGGATTCGTTGGAAAGATATTATCAATTAGATTCCATCATTTTTTGTTTCACTAAAATCCGGATTGTTTTGCACCCGGTACATTCAATTGAAGTTTGAAATCGAATTATCGAACTACCGCGCCATTTTCAATTCTATTTATAATTATATATAATTATTATATATTCTAACGACGACGCGTAAAATATATACGTTCGAATTATATTTAAAATAAATTTCTCGTCATTTTTACTTAAAATAAACTATTTTGAATATTCAAAATTCGCTATAATCGCCAAAATAAAAAATTTAAACTGGCCCAGATTTTCCGGGTTGTTACAGATTAAGTTTAACTTGTAGTTGCTTTATGCTTTAGAGTTTGTCTCCTAATTGTCTCTCAAATTGGTGGCTACTCCTAGTCGTTCCTCAGCAGCATGATGGCCTCATTCTTATTTTTGAATGAATAGATTAGGTAGAGTCTAGGGTCATTTTTATAGAGTTTATGAACTGATTAGGACCGTCGATGTAGCTTGGGTTAATCGTAGCCATTCATTCGAAAGAGAGACCAATCAGGAGCTGACACCTAGCCCTAGTGACAAAGCAAGCCTCAGAAATTCGGACCCAGCACAGACCAGGCCAGCCAGGCCGACCAAGCAGGTCGACCTGCAAGTCGACACCCGTGTCGACTGGGCAGTCGACACGGGGGGGGGGGTGTCGACTGGCAAGTCGACACCCCTGTCGACTTGTCCTGGGCGGGAACTTTCCCGCCCAGCCTCCCTACGTGTTTGAAATTCGAATCTTCGAGCTGTTTTCTGAATTTGAAACTTTCTGAAAACTTTGACGGGCCATAACTTGGTCATACGGACTCCGATTTTGGAAAACTCGGACTCTATTTCACGTATTTTTTCGAGACGAACACAATGGCACAGCCCGTTTCCCTTAATTCTTTGATTTGTAATTAATTATACTTTAATTTGTGAATTTCACTGTTATAGAATACACGTGGTGTTACATTCTCCCCCACTTAAAAGGATTTCGTCCTCGAAATCTTCAAGTTTAGGAAAAATATATATATATCCTAACATCCAAACATCCATCTACTCATCCATCAAACACGAGTATCTATTGTCCTTAAAAGACTTCTAATGCTTCATGATCATATGCGAAGTGTGTGTGTACATGTACTTATCTAATGCAAAATCAGGCGGTCCACTGATTCAGTTGACCTCCTTAATGCGAATTATGTAAGTGCCATGAATCCATTATGTATGCAAATTTTCCTATTCATGATTCTACATGAGTGCACAATCATTCATACAAATGCAACATCCATATGACAACACATTAAAGTTCAACCATATACGAATGCAAACATATATGCATATGCAATATGAAGTGACTGAGCCGATCTAAAACCTAGATTGTGTGTGTATATGCAACCACGAGCAACCACTAGCAATCACTTGCAACCACTTGCAACCATCATCCATAACATGTTTCAATTACATGTTTTCATCCAAAGGGTTTCTACCTAAAAGATAAGGTCAAGGAAATATACCTAAAAAGATAGATAAAAGCGCAACTTAAGGAAAAAGGAAAGATCAAAGATGTACCCTCGAAAAGAAAAGGGTAGGTTGCGCGTATTCTAGCTTCAGTTTCCCAAGTTGCATCTTCCTCGGCGTCGCTCCACTGAACTTTGACGAGCTTGACTTCGCGGTTGCGTAGCTTCTTCACTTGTTTTCCTAATATGCGGATTGGAACTTTCCTCACGGTTGCTTCGCGCTCCACTTCAGCTTCTTCTAGGATATTTGGCTCTACCACTTCAGCAGACTCATGTAGACATTTTTGGAGATGTGAAACATGAAAAACGTTGTGAACTCCGGCCAATTTTTCGGGTAGCTCTAATCTATAGGCCATTTTCCTCTCAATGATAGGAAATGGTCCTACCTAAAGGTATAGTCGAATGATAGAAGCAAGTAAAAACTTTGTGCCCATTAGGCAATGTCAAAACTGGAGATCTATGCCACATATATATTGATTAGGAGAAGAACTCTCTAAGCATCAGCCCCGAAGACCGAAATCAACATCAGATTGACACCCAAAGAATTACTCAACCCAACCACCATATATGATTCTAGGAAACTAAGCATGATGGACTCCTATTAGGTCATAAGGGAGTCCCTTCCTAAGACCAATCCGTATCCTATAAAACCCAAAAACTTTAGTCAAACCAATGAACACCCTCGAGCTCCAACATGTGTTACTAACAGATGAGTCATACTCCCTATGGGGTTTGCAATAGAAATTGGATTGAGAATGGGACCGAGAGGATATACACAAAAGATAGCATGCAAGTGAGCTCTACAGGAAGAGAGGGATCAAGGATATACTCTTAAAAAGAGATATGATGCACGAATCTAGTCTTCAATCTTCTAGGTCGCATTTCTTGAGCTTAACTCCATTATGCTTTGTCTGTCTTTAACTTCACAATTTCGTAGCTTCTTAATTCTTGTTTCCAAAATATGAGTTGGAACCTATTTCACTGTTGCCTCTCGTTCCTCTTTCACTTACTCTACATCTAGTATACTCGGCTCAAGCATGACAGCGTACTCATGGTTTCATGCAAGTTCTCCAAAATTCACTAGTGAATCTTGGATCTTGTTCACTTACTAGAAGGTATTCCACATAGATGAATTATCTCTTGAAAATAAACAAATGTCAACTATGTTGCCAAATGTACTTACTAAGGTGATTCTCCACAACTCATTCATAAGTGAAATGAACCTTCTGCCTTAGTGGCGAACACTACTGGAGCGCCCCATTCTGAAATGCTCCTTCTAATGAACCCCTTCTCTAGAAGCTCTTTAATCTGTTTACTGAGCTCTTTCCTTTCCCGTGGAGCCATGTGTCTAACGGGCAACACAACGGGCTTTGCATTATCTACAAGGTATATGCGGAAGTCTATCTCCCGCTTCGGAGGCAAGCCTTTCACCTCTTCGAAGACATCCGGATATTCCCGGACCACTCCAATCGATTGCAAATTTTTCAACGGAGGCATCTAGAGATTCAAGATAACTAAGCATAACCGCATACGAGGGATTACAAGAAATTCCCAAAGTGTTACCGAGCTGGGTCAGGAACCTAACAACCCTTTTTCTCAAAATCAAGGATGGCCCCATCACTGGATAGCCAATCCATGCCCAAAATCAAACCATATTCCGAAAAGCCCAAAACAAAGGCACTACATTGAAATTCTACGCTTAGAATAGAAATTTTCAATCCCAAACAGATCATAGACAAATGAGCTGGGCCCCCAATTGGGTTTGAAACAATTAAGGGGTCCTCTACCATGCTAGTTTTTAGGTGCAGAGATTCTACTAAAGCAGACGAGATAAAGGAGTGTGATGCGCCAGAATCAAATAAAGTGCGAACGGGGTGATCATAAAGATAAACTATACTTTCTACAGAAGTATTTATACCTCGCTGTTGCAGAGGTGGCGCTTCTAGCACATGAACCTACGCCCCCGAGGTGGATCCAGACCTCTGCCCCTGTCCTCGTTTCTTTGGGCAGTCCTTAGCCATATGGCCTGTCTCACCGCAAGAAAAGCACCCACCATTCATCTTGGCCTTCTTTTTCCGGCAATCTTTTACTAAGTGCCCCATTTTGCCACAAAACTTACACTCCCTCTTCTCTCGGGACTTGTTGTCTTTCTCGCCCTTCTCAAAGTCTGTCTTCTCAGGGCAGTCTTTGCTGATGTGTCCAGTCTCCCCACAATGAAAACATTCTCCTTGCTTTCTTTTCCTCTTTCTACAATCCTTGGCTATGTGCCCCTCCGTACCACAAAAATTGCATTTCCTTTTTTCTCGTTTCTTATTATTACTATTACGATCCTTTCTTGTTTGACTGTTATTCGTCTTCCTACTCTGGGACTCTTCCGCTTGCTGGTTCACGTGGAGGAGGAGTGAAAGCGTCAGCAGCTGGGGAGTAAGGTCTCCAAACATGCTGAAACAGAAAGGATAGATTCAAAACGAAGGATAAGAGATAGTACCTATGGCTTTGGGGGGACTTTGCCTTTTAAAAATAAAATAATATTTTATCTTTTAAAGATGCTTCTTTAAATTTCCTTTTTGAAAATAAATTTTCAAAACTTTTTATCTTATCTGGTAAACCTATGCTCTGATACCAAGTGAAACACCCCACCTCCGTTAGGGTCACTCTCAAAGGGAATGCCCTAATTTTGGTGGAGGTTTATAAGTATAAGTCACAGATATACAAGACAGATATAAGAACACATATTTTTGAACAGCGGAAAACAACAAAGTTTTATTTCATTAAAATACGTGTTACACCAACCCATACCATAATTGTCTTACAATACTTCCAAAAACATAACATTTTCATAACTGTCTTGATTACATCATTTAAAGAAGCATAAAGAAAACATAAATAAACTGCAAAAGTCCCATAGTTGCTGTCCAAAGCCATAGTCCAAAACGAAAAGATCCAAGCAATACATTCTTTCTCTTCAAGCTGGATATGAAGGCTGGTCAAGCTGCGGTATCCCCTCCCTGTGGACCTGGGGGGGAAACGGAAGAAAAGAAGACGAAAGAAAAGTAGAGTCAGACATAAAGCCTGAGTAAGTCTAGGACTATTCAGTCTATGAATAAAGAATTGGGTATGATAAGTATCAACTAGAAGTGGGAAAGCACCATAAACTTAGTTCGTTGTCTAGGATCGAATATACTATCGTACCCCATTTTAATCTCTGTACCCATATAAACTAGTTCCCAACAGGCACCCCATAATCAGGGTGAAGTGATCCATTTTATGATGATCGGCTCCTACTCGCATAGTTACATGTGTCTTACGGCCCCCGATGTTGTAGTTACCTATGCTGGTCCCACCCTGGGGTGTATCAAGTCCCATGGCGGCGGCCCGACACAATCCTAGAATGCACATGTATGCTACTGGTGCCCAGTGCCTTATTTTTCAGCGCCGGAGTGAGTGCATGCCCACACCCTGTTAGAACCTACACTGCTGCACCACAGCCGTCGATTTGACCTCTTACAGTCAGCCCAGTAATCGTGCCCCACCCTGCCTAGTTTCAGGGTATCATGATACCTTATAGGGTTACTGCTGAAAAGGGTCCCCCGCTACTAGGTTTTTCTATTTCTAGCCAACATGCTAAGTTGGTTAAGTGTTTTATAAACCTAACCCCCAATCAGTCTGTTTAGTTTAGCATGTTCCATCTTGATTAAGTATTAATATAATTTACTTAATCCTATCAATCCTGACTCAGCCTCAATTGTCTTATTAAAGCCTTGACCTCTCACATTAGACAGGTATTGTTGTGGCTGCCTGTTGCCGGTTGGGTCCGGGCAGTCTTACGCCACAACTCAGTCTAACCTCGGGTCCTTATTGGGCTCCATGTTTAACCACCCACATTGGATAGGTGTTGTTGTGACTACTGGACAGCCGGGCGGCTCCGGGCAGGTTTATATCACAACTCAATCCAACCTCGGGTTAAACACATCGTATTTTCTACATTTACATATTTTGTCTTTCTTCTTTATTTTCTTATATGTAAATATTTGCGGCCCATTATTCAAAATCAATTTAAGCTAATGGTGTGAAGGTTTACACCAATCATGGGCCCAACCCATTCTTGAATTTGGGCCCCTCTACTTTTATATTTTCATTTATTAATTAATTAGGCCCAACGCTATTTCCCCCGTTTAATACGTTCGTTTATTATAATATATGTTGGGCTTAGCCTTTTAAGCCCAACTTAGCCACGTGAAAAAGGGGAGGCTTAAAACGTGATTATATACACAAAAAGGGGAATGTGAACGCATGAACTTGCAACATAACGTTGGAACTACAAAATAGAAACTGGTGTACTTGCATTGTAGTAACATATACTTTGGTCATAAAGCATAAGTGACATGAATCAAACCATGTAAACTTGTAGTTAAGTTAAGAATCTAACTAAATTAGATTTCATTATTGACACATAGTCTTAACTACAACATAAACCTATATTTTTACTTAGGCATAATGTCAAACATAAGCAAATCATGTTTATAAAATTACTATATGTTTGCAAAGGTGCTTACTTTTGTTACTAATACAAAAGTATAGTTCAACTAGAATTATTCCAACTTAATCATGATTTTTAATCTATTCACATAATCATAGCATAAACAATACTTAAACATGAATCATTCTATTCATATAATTATGGTATAGACAATACTTAAACATGAATCGTTCTATTCATATAATCATGGCATAAATAATACTTAAACATTAATCGTTCTATTCATATAATCATGGCATAAATAATACTTAAACATGAGTCGTTCTATTCATATGATTATGGCATAAACAGTACTTAAACATGAATCATTCTATTCATATGATAATGGCATAAACTTAAACATGAATCATAGGTTCAACTAACCATGTAAACTTGAAATTAAGAATCTAACTAAATTAGATATCATTATTATTGGCACAGGGTCTTGACTAGAAATATAAGCCTATATTTTTATTTAGGCATGATATAAACTAATCGTGTTCATAAAATCACTACATGTTAACAAAAAGGTGCTTACTTTTGTCACTAATACAAAAGTATGGTTCAACTAGAATTATCCCAACCTAATTCTTATATGAATCATGGTTTTCATTCTATTATAGCATAAACATATCTAAACTAACATCATGGTTTTTATTTTATCTATGTAAACTTGCAAGAGGAATGTAATTCTAATGTAATTCTAATGTAACTTATGATAACGACATGAGCCTAAAAACATGTTTTTCAACTGGGCATAATAACGAACATAGTTTAGTCATGTTCATAAAATTAATACAAATTTACAAAGATGCGTGCTTTTGTCACTATCACAAAAATGTGATTTTTATACTTGAACTATGATGCCAATTCCAACATAACTTTATATGAATCATAATACTTAGGTGAATCAAATTACACTAAAGATGACCATAGAATTTTACATCATGTTGTCATAACAATAGATCATGGACTTGCACGAATTTCAATTAAAATATCATAACATATAGTTGTTAACATGAATCATATACTTGCATGAATCTTAAATAAATTATTACAACATATAGTTGTTAACATGAATCATATACTTTCATGAATCTTAAATAAATTATTACAACATATAGTTGTTACTTTCAACATGAATCATATGCTTGCAATTATCAAATGGGTGTTGTAAATAACTACCACAAACATGTAGTTTTCAATATGAATCATATGTTTGCATGAGTCCCAATCAAAATTCCACAACATGTGGTTGTCAACATAAACCATATACTTGTATGAATCAAACCATAGCATTGCCAAATCGTTAGAATCACAATAACATACAAATATAAGTCATTATCGCCACAATTCCATTTCGTTTCCAACGCAAATCGCGTACTTGCAAATATCCAATCGTATACCATAATATTCCCAAATCGTTTTGCATCAAATCAAAATACAAATATAAATTATTATCGCCACAATTCCATTTCTTACATTACACAAATCAACACAATTATTTAATTCATATCGGAATAGCACTCTACTTACAATCGTGTGATGAATTCTTCAATTCAGGAATATGAATTCTGGATTTGGAGATGCTATTCCTTTGATGTAGGCGTTGATTTGATTTGATTAAGTTTAACTTGTAGTTGCTTTATGCTTTAGAGTTTGTCTCCTAATTGTCTCTCAAATTGGTGGCTACTCCTAGTCGTTCCTCAGCAGCATGATGGCCTCATTCTTATTTTTGAATGAATAGATTAGGTAGAGTCTAGGGTCATTTTTATAGAGTTTATGAACTGATTAGGACCGTCGATGTAGCTTGGGTTAATCGTAGCCATTCATTCGAAAGAGAGACCAATCAGGAGCTGACACCTAGCCCTAGTGACAAAGCAAGCCTCAGAAATTCGGACCCAGCACAGACCAGGCCAGCCAGGCCGACCAAGCAGGTCGACCTGCAAGTCGACACCCGTGTCGACTGGGCAGTCGACACGGGGGGGGGGGGTGTCGACTGGCAAGTAGACACCCCTGTCGACTTGTCCTGGGCGGGAACTTTCCCGCCCAGCCTCCCTACGTGTTTGAAATTCGAATCTTCGAGCTGTTTTCTGAATTTGAAACTTTCTGAAAACTTTGACGGGCCATAACTTGGTCATACGGACTCCGATTTTGGAAAACACGGACTCTATTTCACGTATTTTTCCGAGACGAACATAATGGCATAGCCCGTTTCCCTTAATTCTTTGATTTGTAATTAATTATACTTTAATTTGTGAATTTCAATGTTATAGAATACACGGGGTGTTACAGGTACAATGATATCCATGTAATTTTTGCAATGGCAGAACATAGTCGTCTATTTATTATCTGATAGTCTTGCAACGTCCATTTAATAGTAGAGATTATACCACCGTGCTAGATGCTAAGCATATCAATCGCCACTGCTTCTATATTGGTAGTTTACGATTTAAAGCAGCTCTGCATATATATATATATATTAATTTAATTTCAAAATAATTAAATAAAAATAAAAATAAAAATCATTGTCATTTATATCCAAATAAAATTATACAACACTTCAAATATAAACCATTATGAATTTATAGCTTAACATTTATTTTCCTTTCGCGAGTTGCCGATATTCGAACTATATAGAAATTCATATTTTAAATGAATTAAATAGCGTTTTAATTTATAAACGATTTTCCATAGCAACATTTTAAAATTTTGATTTAGCCATAACTAACAATCTATAACACGAAATCTGGATTTTTCTCTTTCATATGAAAATTATCATCAACATGGTTCCAACGTTTCTCGTTTCACAGAAATCCGACTTATATCGGATCCTGTATATCAAATTGAAGTTCAAAACTCCAATTTACGAACTGCCGTGCGATTTCGAGCTCGATTTATAATTATATAAATATATAACGTTCTAATTTCGTTTAATTAAACGAATTAAATATTAAAATCCATTAATATTCCAAATATAATATTTTTAAATAAATATTTGGCTACCAAAAATACGGGACGTTACAACAATACCGGCCCGCTTAAATCTCTTCTCCCCCAATTAATCCTTCGCGATTTCCTCCTACTCCAGGAAAACAAAACACGCTCCATTACCGATCCTTCAATCCCCTAAACCTCCTACATCACAACACCGTTCAACTCATCGCTACCACCATCAGTCTCCTCTTTCAAAACCGCACCTCCCCATACCATCGACTTCCAACTCGCTCGCCCCACAGGAAATCCGTCGCTTCCTTCATTCTTTGGTGTACAGTGAACCACCGACCCCAAATTGTACCGAAACCCACAAAAATCACACCAACGAACCTCATTTCACTTCATAAACCCAAAACTAACCTCAAAAACCAAAACCGATGCACCACTCTCAAGAAATCGTTAACTCTAGTTTTCAGCACTCACGCTGTACATTTTTCCACTGAACAAAGATGTGTTCGAACAGCCTCAAACTTACATCAGACTAAAGAGAATCTCTCTAGCATTCTAAATATATACTTATTTCGATTTATATATTTTACTGTGATTTTCCATTTATTTTTGAAGATGGATATTTCATGTTTGGAAATGAGAATTGTTGGCGGAAAAATTTGTTGACCGTAGAATTAGGTTTAAGAGGTAGGTAAGGGTATTTATAGGATTTTTATATATTTATTTATTTGATTATTATATTAAATTATAATCAACTGTTGTGTTTATTTGTCCTTCAAAATTTTTGTGACCACATACGAAACCCAAAAATCATGAAAATGAACATGTTGCTACAGTTCGACATTACGGTCCCAACGAAACTGGTTTCGTCGCTGACTCTGTTTGCTCACACAACGTATTTTTAAAGATCAAATTATCGACTGTATTTCACATTAAAATCCCGTACGACCACACACTGACTCTAAAAATCACGAAACTTGATATCTAGCAATAATTTAATATTGCGGATCCAACAAAATTAGTTTCGTTGAATTCCAAGGTCGTTTGCAAAAGTGGCTATTTTTAAAGCTCTAAATAACCCTTTTAAATATTATAAACAATTAAATTTAATATTTAAAAATAAATATTTACGTATATATTCACAACAAAATATCATATAGCTCTAGAATATTCCTATATAAATTTCTAACTCGATATTTCAAATCCTGATTAAATCGATATTCGATTTATAATGAAATTCCTTTTTAAAATATAAATAAATTATAAAGGAATTCCACAGCGACTTTTCTAAAATTTGATTTGGACATAAATCAAAATCTACGCGACAAAATTTCGATTTTTCTCTTCCACTAGAAAAATATACTTCACCAGCTCCGAACGTTTCTTGTTTCACAGAAATCCGACTTAAAATGAATCATGTACATTCAGTTGAAGTTCAAATTACCAAATTGCAAACTGCGTTGCCATTTCAAGCTCGATTATAATTATAATATAATTTATACGTTCAACCATCGTTAATAAAATATATTCGTTATCGTAATTCAATTCTAAACTGAATTATATATTTTGAATTGCCCAATTCACACCATATTGCCATTTCAGCCCACTCTAATTATTTCAGAATTAAATATATTATTTAATTATTTATACTAATTAAATATTCCAAGTTACAACGACCATCAAATCCTTTTAATCATCTTTTAAATAATTAAATAAATTAATTATTATATCTCTGAAAAATGCGGGTCATTACATTCTTCCCTACTTAAAATAATTTCGTCCTCGAAATTGCTAAGGTAGAAAACAAACCCTGTTGACGGGTTAAAGATCATTTGTTTATTCCTTAACTTCAATTTTAACTAAATCAATTTAATTTCAATTAAATTATTAATTAATTCTTATCAACGAAAATTTTCAAAAATTCTGAAAATTTTCTAACACCTTAACTTTTCGAAAAATTTCGCCAGCACCTCCTTTGTACTGGTCAATCGGTCAAACTCCAACTCGCCTCTCTGGGCCATCTCCAACCCAAAAGAAAATTAAACAGCCAAGCGGCTTACCAATTTGGCTCATAAATCTCATGCTTATATCAAATATAAACTTGTACCTTTTTGTCGGCATATCATTGTATCCTTTACATCTGCTGTTAATTCAGCATATACCAATATCAGCCCAATCAAACTCCAATCACTTTTATTTCCAACACAACCATTCGCTTATATCCAAGCCAAATATCATTTTCCACTTAACTGTCTTTATTTTAGCTCCAATTTGCTTTCACAATTTCTGTTTAATTTGTTTTTAATTCAAACAATCTATTCCTGAGAGTTTTTAATAGCTTCACATTTTCTAAAATCAAAATATTCATTTGGAATATCAAAACAACTTGTTTTCTCAAAACAATTCAAAAACAAAAACTTTGGTAGTAATCTGTCACTTAGAATTCGAAAATGAACACTGATGATGCTGCAGTCATTATCAGAAATATTTCCAGTTATCGAAGTGAGTTCAATACTATATCACTTTCAAAACCATACTTAAACACTTTTATTTTGAAATCAGTTCAAAATATCATTCACAAGTGCTAGGAATACAATTTAAAATCTCCTAGGATCTTAAAATTTACATATATTTAATCCAAGTCTATTTAAAAACTCTGTTCCAAATTTCCAGGGTTTTAATTTCAATTCTGATTCAATTCTGATTTAATTCACTTCGTTACACTTATAGGAAATTTTATTGGTTATTTATAACCATTTCACTTTATAATCTTACTCGATTATAATAACAACCAACACATCCAATATACTAATAATTCAAATATTAATAATATAATCTGGGCAAAATTATTCCGTTTACCCTCTTTTCAAAACATACCGTGTCGGTTCATCGTATTCGAGTGTTTAGAAACCCCTATCGATACAGTGGACCAAACTGATCGACCAGAATTCACAAAAAACTCAACCGATAAAACTTCACAATATAAAACAATTTTTCATATTGAATAACAAATACGCGCTCATATATATATACACACTCAAACTCAATCTAGGGTATTACTAACCCCATCTCTACTGAGTCACGCCATAGAGCCAAGGTAAATCGCTTAACCTTAAGCTCTGATACCAACTGTAACGACCCGGTTTTTCAGTGAGTAGGCTTTGCAACCATCCTCTCCAATCCCCAAAGCAGCAAGGTAATACCCCACTTGGCTTACATTAGTATCCCAGTCCATATTTTACGGCCAGCCTTTCGACTTCCCAACCAACCCTCATTTTCGGGACATGTAGGGGTAAGAGTCTCCAGTTCGCCACCTAACAAAAAGCGAGAACCCCTTATCATGCGCACATGCACTAAGTATGCAACATGGACTAGTATGAGTAAAACAGTTTGAACAAGTAAACGATATCTCATAAGACCACGCCGTATAACGGAATGGGTTTTTCCCTTACGAGAATCCAAATTAATCTTTATATCAAAATCCTTGATATTATAATAGTGTCTATCAACCACAATATAATAATCATCTAGCAGAAACGCTTTCATCTCACGTTCTACATATATAGTATACAATCAAAACCGCAAGCACGTATTGGGTAATGGATTTCCAACTATGACAAGGTATGGAACCACCTTACGCTAGTGTACCGCTAGAGAGGAATACACTGGGTTCAACAAGAACATCTTGCAACCCGGCCACACATGACCGACCACTCATTTCGCTTGAGTGTATCGAATGTATATCACCAACGGTTGGGATCAGCAACCTTTCCCGAATGGGACATCATCGACAATAGATTTTTAGAAACACTAGATCAGGTGATTATACACCCTAATAGGTGCGACCTACATAGCCATGCTGCCTGCCCGATTTTTGTCATTTCCCAGTTGTTGAGGCCAGAGGCTACGATTTCTTTCCATTCATTGATAACACGATCACTTTGAATGCCACGTTATCAGATCCGTTAATCACTAATTGATCTGCACAAATATTCTGGATATTATGCTAAGGGAATAAATCCGTTGTCACTATATATATTTATACAGACCAACATATTCGATCATTGGAAATACTCTGTCAGACACTCATCCATATACGTTCGTTCTGGGACGGAACGAAACCGAAGGCACTATTCAGTACATCCATCCTAGGCAATCTCTACCTAGGACTTATACAACAGCTCTTGCACTTTACTCTGTCTTCAATTATCTTCAGCATACATGATTCGCAACGCTTATGCAATACGGAGTGGTTCTTTGGATAATAATCCAACTGGTCTCTCCATATTAACAACGTTAAAATGGTCGAAAACTTCGATAGTCGGTGAGTTAACTATCAAAGAAAAACACGTGTGCAAACAACGATATTATTTCCAGATGGAAATTATATCGATCAATCATCATTTAACATATATATATATATATATATAAATTCACATTTCTTTATTTTCTATGTTTAGAAAATATATGTTATTTACACTGGAAAACATTTCCATTGTTTATTTATATATCACTATCATTCCACAACTATCAGTCCCTGACTGTAAACTAGTATGAGAACAATTCCCTAAGTATTAATCCCGAAGGCCGAAACCAACATCAGATAGACACTTAGAAAACCATTCAATTTACTAATCTTTAGTCAGTTTCTAGTTTTGCTTAACTCTATTTGATTTACTCTGTTCGATTAACTCCTTTCGATTAACTCGATTCGATTAACTCCTCTATTTGTTTTCCAAATAAATAATCCTTTATTCTATTTATTTTATAAATAGATAATCCTTTATTCTATTTATTTGTAAATGGTTTACAAATATTTCTCTTTCTATTTGTTTTATTTATTTTCTAAATAAAAGATCCTTTTATACTTCTGTATATTTAACAAATAAATATTTCCTTTATCTTTCCTATTTATTTAACAAATAAATATCTCATTTATAACATTCTATTTATTTCCTACAAATAAATATTTCCATTTAATCTATTTGTAAATGTTTTACAAATATTTCCTTTTAAATTCTATTTGTAAATGTTTTACAAATATTCCTTTCTTCTATTTTATTTGTAAATGTTTTACAAATATTTCTCTTTCTATTTGTTTTGCAAATATATTCCTTTGTATTTGTTTTACAAATATATTTCCTTTATATTTGTTTTACAAATAATTTTCCTTTAAAAAATCCTTTTCCTTTTATATATAAAATCCATTGATTTTATATAAATAATTTATTTTCAAAATATACTTTGAAAATCCCCTTTTTACATCCCAGTATTTCTTAGGGTATTTAACGTACCATATAACAATGATCGGTATCATTCAAACATATAAAATCATCAACAGATTTCATAAATGTCATATGACACAATATATGAAACAAAATAGTATTTTATATATTGAGGAACCCAGTTGGGTCCCTCCAACCTGTTTCCTTACATCACAGATGTTAAACAACATAATTAACATCGAGTTCATTTCAATATGAAATATTCTGTTAAACAGAATCAATATTTGATTAACGATTTATATATATATATATATATATATATCGTTATCTAATTCTTTTAACCAATACACAAGCAATTAAACCAAACAGTTAACACACAGCAATCAACAAATGATTAACAGTTCTAAAAATACGTTATCAAAATATAACTGTTCAGAGTTGGTGAGTTTTACTCACATTGAACGATCATCGTTAATAAAGATAACCATCGCTTGATTTGATTCTGACAATTTATTTCACTATAAATTGTAACGAGCATCATTTTACTCCCAGTCAATTCCATTGGGTAGTGCCCGTTCATACGATTTCAACGTGACTGACGGTTCGTGATTCTGATTACATATGAATAAGATATGTAAATTATAAGTTATTACATTTGTTTTACTTCAAAATTAAACTAAATAAATTAGTTGGGCTTCACCTCATAAGACCCAGCCCATTTGAACAATTGTAACGACCCAAGGATTTTCGGCCCCGAAAATCGACATAAATACCGTTAGCGTAACTCATGCCGACTTTCCAAACACCGAAAACACTGGAACGTTATTAGAAAGAAAATAGAGGGTGAGATAAGAAAGAAAGAAATATTAGAATAGAAGAAGAAGAAGAACCAACCCAACACAGAATCAGAGTCTCACATCGCAGTGGAATAAAATATAATATAGAAATAAAACTTTATTGAGAGCTTTTAAAAATACTTACAATATCAGAGTACATCACACACCTGGACAGTTATAATAACCTGCCCTCTTATACAACACACAGCGGAACAGAAGTTATATAATATCATACGTCTGAACTCTTCCAGCTCGTCTCTGCACAACATTCGATAATTTGAACCTGTACACCCCGGGCTAACCCGAGCATTTACAAAATACCGGGTCAGTCTGGTGAACCAGAGTGAGTAAAACTCGCACAGTATTAAGGTAACACACAACTTGATTTTAAAGTTAAAATCCTTTCAAAGAAAAGAATAATCGTAAGACCAAATCCACACATAAATACAGACGGTTTTTACCTTACGATAACGCAAACCATTTCGAAATCGATATCTTTTCTGATATTATAATAATGTCTAAATACAAGTAAATAACAATCTAGTGGAACGCTTGCATCTCACGCTCCACATATATAGTATACAATCAAAACCGCGGGCGCTTATTGGAGATTGGATTTCGACCTTGACAAGGTATGGGACCACCTGCCGATAGTGTATCTCTAGAGGCGAATAAACTGGGTTCAACAAGAACGTCTTGCAACCCGGCCCTCAAATGACCGACCACTCATTTCGCTTGAGTGTATCGAATGTATATCACCAATGGTTGGGCTCAAACCACTGTTTCCCGAAAAGGGATAGCATCGAAATAGATTAAAGAAACAAAAGGAATTTCTCTAGATAGGTGATTATACATCCTAATGGGAGCGACCCACATAGCCATGCTGCCTACCCGATTTTTGTAATTTCCCGGTTGATGAGGCTTGAGGTTTGAGTTTCCTTTTGAACATATGGTCATCATTCACTTTGAATGCCATATCATCAGATCCGCCAGATATCACTAATTGACGTCCACAAAAATACTCTAGTTATTTGGCTAGAGAAAAACCATTTCTCCGCTATTAACTATGGTACGTTTGAAGAAATCAACGTACGTAATTCCTTTGGAAATACTCTATCAGACATCCATCCATACAAGTCATCCAGGAACAGGATGAACCGAAGGTACTCACCTACTGCATCCAATATAGGAATCACCCCATGGATCAGTAGCGAGAAGTCCTTGCAACCCGTAGATTTCAACCACGATAGAATCACAGTGTATCTCAGGCCGCTAAGCTAGAGATTTTAAGTAATCCTTCCGCTTATGAAGATCCAGGTCTTCAATGCTCCATCTCGACCATCTTCTGATATCTTCACGTATTTGTTGGTCAGAATGGTTTTCGAACCTAAGTTCGATCCCGATCTTTCCTTACCAACAATCGTATGGGTCAGATTTGATAGTCGGTGATTTAACTACCAAAATAAACAGTGTTTCAATCATGACAATCCAGTGAGTTTACTGGTTCAGTATTCAGCATCACTTGGCCTTTTAATTAAAACAAATGTAAATTTAAAAAGCTCTTGAACATTTCGATATTTTAAATATAGCTTTATGTTTATTATTTAACATAATATTTATTCTTTAAAACCTGTTCATTCCATTACTTAGGAAACCTTATATCATACTTAGGTTCCTAATTTCACTTTCAAAACATTAGCCACATTATTATCTACTATAGGAAATTTATTAAATTATTACTCGTAAAATGATGTTACGAAATATTATCTATTCCATTACTTGAAACAATACAAATGTTTATTATGATAAAAGAACTCAGTCTTACGTTTCCCTTCTAAATCGAAATTATCGTTATATTTTCGGCAACCCCTTTTTATTTCCCTTTTTACTTTGAAATCCTCATTATATATATATATATATCCAAATCTTCATCACAAATGTTATGTTACTATTTCTCTAATGAAATAATACTTTACTAATCTCTTATACCATTACAACCTATATCATCCTCAGATAATTCTAAAGTTGTTCAAGTTGGGGTATTTTAATTACCTCTCAGACCTTAATCAACAACGTTCATATCTAAAGATAAATGTAAGTTGTAATCCACAACCAATATTTCCTTCTGATATAAATTCTATTTAACTATTTGATTTAAAATATGGTTTCGTAAACCTTATTATCATTTTGAAAATCACTTTCTCTAATATTCCATTACTTCTTAATTCATAATTAAGTAATATCTGATAAAACCTCACTTTATAAATTTCATTTTATAATTCGAAGTCTTAAATAAATAAAATAAAAATATTTATTTACTTCCCTTTAATAACCTTTATTCAAAATAATACATTTCAAAATCTATCTTTAGTCAGAAAATAAATTTCATAACTTCAGTTCTATCAATTCACCTGACGGTAAATCAAAATAAACAAAACAATTTACTTTTAGGCCATTTACTGCCGATTATTCAACCAATATAGCCCATTGGTTAAAACACAACAAAGGTTTACTTTTCAATCAATGGTCACTACCAAAATCAATTACCCAATCATGATAGTTCATATATGATAATATGAAAATAAATAATATATTTGAGGAATCCGGTTGGATTCCTCCAACCTGTTCTTCCCTGTATACAAATGGTTATCTCAAATTAGATCGTTCAATTTCATTTAATAAATAATGACCATTAACATCAACCAATTCACAAGCAATTCAAACAATTCAACCAATTTAAACATGTTTATTTTATAAATGTGACCAACAAGGCAAGTTACCTTTATTGGAACCAATCGTTAAAATAACGATTTGGTATTTTACTGAAATTAAACGACGGTTTAACTTCATCGTTTAAATCAACGAATAAATATAAAATCAGCAAGTAGTCAATCATATACAAGCAGAGCACACAAACTAAAAACCCAATTTATATAAAATATAAATGGGAAAAACTGAGTGAGTTTAACTCACCTTGATTTGATTCTGTCGTCGCTAAGGCGATATGATTTCAGTTAAATTAAACAGATGTTTAATTTAATGGAAAATCTCGGCTATTTCCAGCTTTGTTCAAAACAGCTACAGAATGTAGGGTCCGTTCCCATGATTCTAACAACTCTTTTCTGATCCGATTCTAATAAGATATGGTCACGTTATTAATGTTTAAATTTATAAAATTTGATTGTAAAATTAACATCCTTAATTAATATTTAAATTAAACTAATTACATTATTAGTTAATCAATGCTTTAGACAAAAAGGATGGGCCGACATTGGTATATTGGAAAACTAATTTCGTTTTAAGATTTGTTTAATTCCTAACCAGGGTTTTAAGTCAACAAATTTTTATTTAATGTTAATATAAAATTAACTAATAATTAAGTCATTAGTCCCCTAAATAGTCAGACTAAGGATATGTAGCGATCCGGGAATTTCGACACTCGAATCTCGACACTAATACAACCCGTATCCAAAACTCAAGTACCGAAAACCCCAGAAAGCTAGGAGAAAGAAGTTAGAGGGTGAGGTAAGGAAGAAAGAATATTAGAATAGAAGAATAAGAAGAAGAACACAACACAGAGTCTCACATTGCAGCGGAACAAAATATAATATATAAATAAACTTTATAGAGAGCTTTGAAATAAAAACTTAAAATCATCAGAGTACTTCAATACACTGGGACAGTTGTAATAATATGTCCTTATATACATCACACAGTAGAATAATACTAGATAATATCACACGCTTGAACACCTTCAGCTTGTCTTTGGACTTCACAGCATCTGATAACCTGAACCTGTACACCCGGTCTAACCCGAGCATTTACAAAACACCGGGTCAGTCTGGTGAACCAGAGTGAGTAAAACCCACTAAGTTTAAAGGGCTCATTCAACTTGGTTTTAAAGTTCAAAATCCTTTCGAAAGAAAAGGATAATCGTAAGACCAAATCCACTAATAAATACGGACGGTTTTTACCTTACGATAACCCAAAGCATCTTCGACGTATTCGTATTTATTGGTCGGAATGGTTTTTGAATATAAATCCGATCCCGGTCTTTCCGTACCAACAACGTTGGGCCAGATTTTTGATAGTCGATTATTTAACTATCAAGATAAACAACCATAAAAATAAAACAGATTCATTGGTTTGTTACACAGCATCACCTGGCCATAAAATAATGTATTAGTTTTAATATATTAGTATTCTCAGATCATTTTATTCATATACTTGGAAAAATATCTTAAAATCATATCTCATTCTTCCGTTAACTATCATTTCAAAACATTTCTGCAACATTATTTATTATCGATAAGTAGAAAATCACTTCAATTTAACATCGTAAACAATTGTTTCGAAATCCCATTTTTGTTTCGTTATTTGCAAACAGTAATCGTCAATTATCCTTTTTGAATAACCCATTATAAAACTCATCACTTTATTTCGAAAATATCGTTATATTTCCATAAATCTCCCTTTAATTTCTATGGGAATATCATTTCATATACTCAAGCCCCTTTTTCTTCCGCTACTTTGGAAATATCAATATACATTTCTTTAAATTCCTTTATTTCCGATATTATGAAATATCATTATTTGTCCCCAAATCTTTCAAATGATGTTGCATTATATATTCCCAAAATAAATCTATTCTAACATCTTTACCATTACAACTAATATCATCTTTCGATAATCCTGAAGTCGTTCAAGTTGGGGTATTTTAATTACCTCTCAGACCTTGATCAACATCATTATAATCTTAAAATAAATATGAATTGTAATTCAAAAACCCATATTCATTCAACGATTACCATTTCACTATATTATTATTTATTTAAATAATCTCATTTCAAAGTAATCTTATTATAATTGTTTCTTAAAAATAATTAATCGCAGTTATTAATCGTTTCACACTTGCTTGACAATCTTATTAATACAAGAAATAGCTTTATAAAAGACAACACACGTGCTTCGCACACGGATAGATTTTGGTACAAAAATGTTGTTTGGTGATTAAAAAATATATTTGGTTGGTTTATTTCTTTTTATAAACCCCAATTAAAATAATACATTAAAAATCTATATTCACTTATAAATAAATTTCATCACTTTATTTCTATCGATTTACCTGACGGGAAATCAATTTTTATAAAACGGTTTGTATTTTGGCAATCTGCTATAAATTTATCAGCCAATATCACACATTGGTGAATCACAACAAACATTGAATTCATATTCAACAATCAAATCAACAATTCAATCGCATTGGTGAAACAGTTCATGTAATGATCATATATATGTAAATAATCAATTCAACTAGTAGCGATCAACCAAAAATAGTAATTCAAGCATACAATTTTAATTTAAATACGTTTATATCGTTATAAACGTAACCAGCAAGGTAAGTTACCTTGTTTGGAAATCATCGTTAAAATAACGACGGGGATCTATTAAATTAAACAAACGTTTAATCAATATAAAAATATTCAGTGTATATGCAGGCAATCATCCAGTCATTCAACCAATAGCAAAACAAAGCAAACAAATATAAATCCGACTTATATAAAATATAAGAGGGATAACTGAGTGAGTTTAACTCACCTTGAATTCTGTCGTCGAAACGATTTGCTATAATTAAATTAAACAATGTTTAATTTAATTAACACTCCGGCATTTGTCAATCCCAACCAAAATTGCTCCATAATCTAATGCTAGCCGGTACGATTCCAAACAGCTTGTTTTGGTTTTCTGCCAACATCTGATAACATTACCCAATTTTAAAATCATAGTTTAATTTAAATTAGTTAAACCCTAAATAAATTCTTAATTGTCACTAATTATGGTTAAATAGTCTAATTACGTTTTCTTAAACGATACGGTATATGTATGTATAAAACTTAATTAACTTACTCCCTTAATCAACCATTATTATTACTATCCTATCGTTAATTGAAATAAACGGCTTACTGTTCTTTTGGACTGTTCTTCCGCTCCAAAAGAAGCCTTCCAATTTCATTTGAAAAGATGCGGATCTCTCTTCTGGTTTCATCCTTTCCGCTCCTTTCTTTTTATTTTTGTAACTCCATCTTTAAAAAAATTCGAACCCACTTCTTTATCCTTTCCCAGAAATATGAAAGCTGCTGCTTTTTCTTTTTGCCAAACCAACTAATACTTTTCGCAAGAGAACCTCACGCCACCAATCGTTCCCATCCCCATGCTACATATACAACGTCACCACCGAAATTCCTTCTATCCCATTACTTTTTCCCATTCGTTTTCTTCTGTTTTTTTTTCTCTTTTTTTTTCTAAAATCCGAAAGCCCACTACAAAGAAGGCATCTCACGTTCAAAACCACTCCCCCACTGTTGCATTTCTTCCTCCTTCCATGCACAGTTGCGGCTCCTCCAGTATAATTTCCTCCGTTGCCAAATACTTCAACACTCTCTGCTCCTCCTTTTTCCCATGAATTTAAATCCCGAAACCACGCCTATCTTCACCTTCACCAGCCCCTTCTCCTCCCCACAACCTCACTCCACTCGGTCCCTCTTTCTCCCGCGCGTCCAGCAGGCCCTCACGGTAAACATCCGAACTCCATGCACGAGTTGCTTCCTCACTTCTCCTTCTTGTTTTCAATCTCTCCGCACTTTTTTACATTCCTTCACCAAAACCTGCTACTACTTTCTTGCTACAGTTCGAACACACTTTCTTGCGTAAATTTTTGCTTTGATTTTTAGTGGAGGCGTTTAGTTTATAACGCTGGAAAAAAGAATGGGATGGACTGAAAGCAATTCTAGTATACGTATATATAGGTGATCAGTTACTTGGTCATCACGGGTTCTGTTGTGTGGAAGGCACGGCAAGAGAAAGCTTGGCAGTCACGGTTAAGTAATTTGGAGCGCAAGGAATTGTTTTGTAGGGGATGTAGAATAGGGTCTGCTCATGTCCTTCACTGTCGTGAGCTGTGTGATGATGTTAGCGCAGTACAATATAAATGGTGATATCTCACGGCAGTGTTGTTTCATTTCAGTGGGAAGGAATTTGACGTTTTTAGGTGGGTAGGATGAGCTGTAGTGTGTTGTCATAGCTGTTGAGGGAGTTACTGTTGTTGTGTAGAGGGGGGTAGGTAGTTGTGTACTAGATGGTAGGTTAGATGGTAAGTTAGCATGTGCATTGGAAAATAGGTTGGTACGTTCTCTATTTTCGTTTCATAGGTAGGTTGGTTTTGGGGAGATTAAGCATGTATTTAGCAGGAAATACAAGATTTTGCTAGGGGATTTTCCCCCAGCAAGCACATGCCTAGGGACGGCAAGCTCAAGAAAGATCATCTTCTTGCAAAGAAATTTTCAGAAGTCATGTCCGCGTGTTTTTTTTTATTTCTTTTTAATTTCTTTTTATTTGTTTTTCCATGAAATTGACCAACGGGTTTTAGTTTAAAGTTAGCGTACCCCGTTTTATTAGATTCCGTCCTCATACGACTTGCTATCGACAAAAATAAATATACTATCGCGTTCAGCAGTGTGCCACGATGCCAAATATATAATAATATCAGTAGGTTAACTTATATTGTGATACCCCAAAATGCTGATATAGGGTGCGAAATACTCCAAATAAAACATCGCTTACTTTACGAATTAAAAATTACAGTAAAATTCTAAAAATTAAATTATGAGTACGTCTCAAAGGACTTGTCCAAATTCGAAGGCAATATTTAATTATAATTAAATAATCATTATGGTTTATAAACGATTTTACAACGACTATTTTAGAATTTGATTTGGACATAAAACAAAATCTATAATACGAAAGCTCGATTTTTCTCTTTCATCAGAAAAATATTATCAATTAGATTCAGACGCTTCTTGTTTCGACGAAATTCGACTTAAAACGGGTTCTGTATGATCGAATGAAGTTCAAACTCGATTTTACGAACTACCGCATCGTTTCGAGTTCGTTTTAATATAAATATAATTATAAACGTTCCTTCGTCATTTAATAACGAATTTCAATATTAAATCCATTAATATTACAAATATAATATTTAAAACTAATTTAGATATTTGAATTCAAACAGTCGAAAAAATCCGGGTCGTTACAGGATATGTATTTACGTTATAATCATTGGCCGATTTCTTTGAGATATCCCAGGCTCGAAATACTTTGTTTCCATCCGCTCTTTGTTCTACCAATTCTCTGTTATACTTTACTGCATCGTTTCCCAATTTTGATATGGTAGTTCCTTTGTTTTTCACGAATCCACGTTCTACTAAATTTGTTTGTGCTCAGTTATATTTGATCCTTCCCTCTTCGGGCAACTTTTGTTCACTTTCTGTACACAGAAAAATGAGGTACTGCTATATCGTTTCTTCCGTCCGTTTGCAATCTGATACCAAGAAAACACTGTGACAATTCATGGTTTAATATCATATATTGTTTAATTAACTATAATTAAGTCTTTAATTACTTTATTAATAAAAGCTAATTACGGTTTCAACCAAGCTGGGTAAGATTGCGGCCAATCAGTTGTGATTACACCTGCTATAGTCCAGACTTTGTCAACGTTTGAAGATGGCCACCCAAACTTCTTTGCAGACAAAACGACAACCCGACCTCACTAACGCATCTTCTTCCTCCCTGTCATTTTATTGGATCCCACGGTAAAAGAACAGCAGTTATACGTTGCGTATCCCTCCTCCCCTTTCCCTTCACGGTTTCTGGAACCAAACCCGTCATTCTTCTTCACTCCTTGGCCTCGACACTCTCAACCCCAACTCCTTGCACTCGCACCCCTATCCTGTAACCCGTCTGGCATCAACATAGTACCACCTCGAACCCAACATCCACAGCCCCACTGCCACCTGAGCACCGCGTCGACTCCCCTTCCCAGCATCGGGTCCCCAGCCTGCAGCCGCCAACTCCACCATTCCCTGATGAACTATACCGCCACCTGTCCAGAAACCAAGTAAGAACACCGTTGTCCTCCCTTGTGACCTTCACGCCTATGGCTGCGTCTTCAACCCCACGAGCGCACAGATCGTAACAGGCCTCGCCACTCTCGAACTTACTGCATTCGAAATTCTGAATTTTAAACAATGAAGAGTTTTATTTATTTGTGGAGTTCTGTTATTTGTTCAAAGAAAAAATTAGAGAAAGGGAATAAGCAGCATTTATATAAGGGAAGAAACGTGGAAGGCACTATTACGTGGGGCTCAAGGCTCTTGTTTTTTTGATAGGCAAGCAACCGGTTGTTTGGCTTGCAAGGCAATGGTTGTTTGGCTTCCAAGGCACGGGAATGAATTGTTTAATATGTATACAATTTTTTTTAGCCTGTACCCTGTCCTATTTAAACATCAGCCTGCGTTTTCAGTACATTGCCCTGTGCATGTGCTTTGGGTTAAACATTTCCAGAATGTTTTAGCGAATAAATACCTGTATTGTTTTAATAATTATTTTTTTCTTTCTATTGATGGTAACGTGTATAAGGGTTAATCTGGTACAGTGATATCCGTGTAATTTTTGCAATGGCAGAACATAGTCGTCTATTTATTATCTGATAGTCTTGCCATGTCCATTTAATAGTAGAGATTGTACCACCATGCTAGATGCTAAGCATATCAATCGTCACTGCGTCTATATTGGTAGTTTACGATTTAAAGTAGCTCTGCATATATATTAATTTAATTTCAAAATAATTAAATTAAAATAAAAATAAAAATCATTGTCATTTATATCCAAATAAAATTATACAATACTTCAAATATAAACCATTATGAATTTATAGCTTAACATTTATTTTCCTTTCCCGAGTTGCCGATATTCGAACTATATAGAAATTCATATTTTAAATGAATTAAATAGTGTTTTAATTTATAAACGATTTTCCATAGCGACTATTTTAAAATTTTGATTTAGCCATAACTAACAATCTATAACATGAAATCTGGATTTTTCTCTTTCATATGAAAATTATCATCAACACGGTTCCAACGTTTCTCGTTTCATAGAAATCCGACTTATATCGGATCCTGTATATCAAATTGAAGTTCAAAACTCCAATTTATGAACTGCCGTGCGATTTCGAGCTCGATTTATAATTATATAAATATATAACGTTCTAACTTCGTTTAATTAAACGAATTAAATATTAAAATCCATTAATATTCCAAATATAATATTTTAAATAAATATTTGGCTACCAAAAATACGGGATGTTACAACAATACCGGCCCGCTTAAAGGTCTTCTCCCCCAATTAATCCTTCGCAATTTCCTCCTACTCCAGGAAAACAAAACACACTCCATTACCAATCCTTCAATCCCCTAAACCTCCTCCATCACAACACTGTTCAAATCAACGCTACCACCATCATTCTCCTCTTTCAAAACCGCACCTCCCCATACCATCGACTTCCAACTCGCTCGCCCCATAGGAAATCCGTCACTTGCTTCATTCTTCGGTGTACAGTGAACCACCGACCCCAAATTGCACCGAAACCCACAAAAATCACACCAACGAACCTCATTTCACTTCATAAACCCAAAACTAACCTCAAAAACCAAAACCGATGCACCACTCTCAAGAAATCATTAACTCTAGTTTTCAACACCCACGTTGTACATTTTTCCACCAAACAAAAGATGTGTTCGAACAGCCTCAAACCTACATCAGACTAAAGAGAATCTCTCTAGCATTCTAAATATATACTTATTTCGATTTATATATTTTCCTGTGATTTTCCATTGATTTTTGAAGATGGATATTTCATGTTTGGAAATGAGAACTGTCGGCGGAAAAATTTGTTGACCGTAGAATTAGGTTTAGGAGGTAGGTAAGGGTATTTATAGGATTTTTATATATTTATTTATTTGATTATTATATTAAATTATAATCAACTGCTGTGTTTATTTGTCCTTCAAAAATTTTGTGACCACATACGATACACAAAAATCACGAAAATGAACATATTGCTACAGTTCGACATTATGGTCCTAACAAAACTGGTTTCGTCGAATTCCGACTTTGTTTGCTCACATATCGTATTTTTAAAGGTCAAATCATCGACTGTATTTCACATTAAAATCCCGTACGGCCACACACTGACTCGAAAAATCACGAAACTTGATATCTAGCAATAATTTAATATTGTGGATCCAACAAAATTAGTTTCGTCGAATTCCAAGGTCGTTTGAAAAAGTGGCTATTTTTAAAGCTCTAAATAACCCTTTTAAATATATAAATATATTTAAAAAAATTAAATTTAATATTTAAAAATAAATATTTACGTATATATTCACAACAAAATATCATACAGCTCTAGAATATTCCTATATAAATTTCTAACTCGATATTTCAAATCCTGATTAAATCGATATTCGATTTATAATGAAATTCCTTTTTAAAATATAAATAAATTATAAAGGAATTCCATAGCGACTTTTCTAAAATTTGATTTGGAAAAAAATCAAAATCTACACGACGTGATCTCGATTTTTCTCTTCCACTAGAAAAATATACTTCACCAGCTCCGAACGTTTCTTGTTTCACAGAAATCCGGCTTAAAATGAATCCTGTACATTCAGTTGAAGTTCAAATCGCCAAATTGCAAACTGCCGCACCAATTCAAGCTCGATTATAATTATAATATAATTTATACGTTCAACCATCGTTAATTAAATATATTCGTTATCGTAATTCAATTCTAAACTGAATTATATATTTTGAATTGCCCAATTCACACCATATTGCCATTTCAGCCCATTCAAATTATTTCAGAATTAAATATATTATTTAATTATTTATACTAATTAAATATTCCAAGTTACAACGGCCATTAAATCCTTTTAATCATCTTTTAAATAATTAAATAAATTAATTATTATATCTCTGAAAAATGCGGGTCATTACATTCTTCCCTACTTAAAATAATTTCGTCCTTGAAATTGCTAAGGTAGAAAACAAACCCTGTTGACGGGTTAAAGATCATTTGTTTATTCCTTAACTTCAATTTTAACTAAACCAATTTAATTTCAATTAAATTATTAATTAATTCTTATCAACGAAAATTTTCAAAAATTCAGAAAATTTTCTAACACCTTAACTTTTCGAAAAATTTCGCCAGCACCTCCATTGTACTGGTCAATTGGTCAAACTCCAACTCGCCTCTCTGGGCCATCTCCAACCCAAAAGAAAATTAAACAGCCAAGCGGCTTGCCAATTCGGCTCATAAATCTCATGCTTATATCAAATATAAACTTGTACCTTTTTGTCGGCATATCATTATATCCTTTACATCTGCTGTTAATTCAGCATATACCAATATCATCCCAATCAAACTCCAATCACTTTTATCTCCAACACAACCATTCGCTTATATCTAAGCCAAATATCATTTTCCACTAACTGGCTTTATTTTAACTCCAATTTGCTTTCACAATTTTTGTTTAATTTATTTTTAATTCAAACAATATATTCCTGAGAGTTTTTAATAGCTTCACATTTTATAAAATCAAAATATTCATTTGGAATATCAAAACAACTTGTTTTCTCAAAACAATTCAAAAACAAAAACTTTGGTAGTAATCCGTCACTTAGAACTCGAAAATGAACACTGATGATGCTGCAGTCATTATCAGAATTATTTTCCAGTTATCGAAGTGAGTTCAATACTATATCACTTTCAAAACCATACTTAAACACTTTTATTTTGAAATCAGTTCAAAATATCATTCACAAATGCTTGGAATACAATTTAAAATCTCCCAAGATCTTAAAATTTACATATATTTAATCTAAGTCTATTTACAAACTCTGTTCCAAATTTCCAGGGTTTTAATTTCAATTCTGATTCAATTCTGATTTAATTCACTTCATAACACTTATAGGAAATTTGATTGGTTATATATAACCATTTCACTTTATAATCTTACCCGATTATAATAACAACCAACACATCCAATATACTAAAAATTCAAATATTAATAATATAATCTGGGCAAAATTATTCCGTTAACCCTTGATATTATAATAGTGCCTATCAACCACAATATAATAATCATCTAGCAGAAACGCTTTCATCTCACGTTCTACATATATAGTATACAATCAAAACCGTAAGCATGTATTGGGTAATGGATTTCCAACTATGACAAGGTATGAAACCACCTTTTTCTAGTGTACCTCTAGAGAGGAATACACTGGGTTCAACAAGAACATCTTGCAACCCGGCCACACATGACCGACCACTCATTTCGCTTGAGTGTATCGAATGTATATCACCAACGGTTGGGATCAGGAATCGTTTCCCAAATGGGACAGCATCGACAATAGATTTTTAGAAACTCTAGATCAGGTGATTATACACCCTAATAGGTGCAACCTACATAGCCATGCTGCCTGCCCGATTTTTGTCATTTCCCGGTTGTTGAGGCCAGTGGCTACGATTTCTTTCCATTCATTGATAACACGATCACTTTGAATGCCACATTATTAGATCAGTTGACCACTAATTGATCTGCACAAATATTCGGGATATTATGCTAAGGGAATAAATCCGTTGCCACTATATATATTTATACAGACCAACATATTCGATCATTGGAAATACTCTGTCAGACACTCGTCCATATACGTTCGTTCTGGGATGGAACGAAACCGAAGGCACTATTCAGTACATTCATCCTTGGAAATCTCTACCTAGGAATTATACAACAGCCCTTGCACTTTACTCCGTCTTCAATTATCTTCAGCATACATGATTCGCAACGCTTATGCAATACGGAGTGGTTCTTTGGATAATAATCCAACTGGTCTCTCCATATTAACAACGTTAAAATGGTCAAAAACTTCGATAGTCGGTGAGTTAACTATCAAAGAAAAACACGTGTGCAAACAACGATATTATTTCCAGATGGAAATTATATCGATCAATCATCATTTAACATATATACATATATATTCACATTTCCTTATTTTCTATGTTTAGAAAATATATGTTATTTACACTGGAAAACATTTCCATTGTTTATTTACATATCACTATCATTCCACAACTATCAGTCCCTGACTGTAAACTAGTATGAGAACAATTCCCTAAGTATTAATCCCGAAGGCCGAAACCAACATCAGATAGACACTTAGAAAACCATTCAATTTACTAATCTCTAGTCAGTTTCTAATTTTTCTTAACTCTATTTGATTTACTCTGTTCGATTAACTACTTTCGATTAACTCGATTCGATTAACTCCTCTATTTATTTTCCAAATAAATAATCCTTTATTCTATTTATTTTCTAAATAGATAATCCTTTATTCTATTTATTTGTAAATGGTTTACAAATATTTCTCTTTCTATTTTTTTATTTTTTTTCTAAGTAAAAGATCCTTTTATACTTCTATTTATTTAACAAATAAATATTTCCTTTATCTTTCCTATTTATTTAACAAATAAATATCTCATTTATAACATTCTATTTATTTCCTACAAATAAATATTTCCATTTAATCTATTTGTAAATGTTTTACAAATATTTCCTTTTAAATTCTATTTGTAAATGTTTTACAAATATTTCTTTCTTCTATTTTATTTGTAAATGTTTTACAAATATTTCTCTTTCTATTTATTTTGCAAATATCTTCCTTTGTATTTGTTTTACAAATATATTTCCTTTATATTTGTTTTACAAATAATTTCCCTTTAAAAAATCCTTTTCCTTTTATATATATAATCCATTGATTTTATATAAATAATTTATTTTCAAAATATACTTTGAAAATCCCCTTTTTACATCCCAGTATTTCTTAGGGTATTTAACGTACCATATAACAATGATCGGTATCATTCAAACATATAAAATCATCAACAGATTTCATATCACATCATATAACACAATATATGAAACAAAACAGTATTTTATATATTGAGGAACCCAGTTGGCTCCCTCCAACTTGTTTCCCTGAATCACAGATGTTAAACAACATAATTAACATCGAGTTCATTTCAATATGAAATATTCTGTTAAACAGAATCAATATTTGATTAATGATTTATATATATATATATATATATCGTTATCTAATTCTTTCAACCAATACACAAGCAATTCAACCAAACAGTTAACACACAGCAATCAACAGATGATTAACAGTTCTAAAAATACGTTATCAAAATATATTTGTTCAGAGTTGGTGAGTTTTACTCACATTGGACGATTATCGTTAATAACGATAACCATCGTTTGATTTGATTCTGACAATTTATTTCACTATAAATTGTAACGAGCCTCATTTTACTCCCAGTCAGTTCCTTTGGGTAGTGCCCGTTCATATGATTTCAACGTGACTAACGGTTCGTGATTCTGATTTCATATGAATAAGATATGTAAATTATAAGTTAATACATTTGTTTTACTTCAAAATTAAACTAAATAAATTAGTTGGGCTTCACCTCATAAGACCTAGCCCATTTGAACAATACCGGCCTGCTTAAACCTCTTCTCCCCCAATTAATCCTTCTCGATTTCCTCCTACTCCAGGAAAATAAAACACGCTCAATTACCGATCCTTCAATCCCCTAAACCTCCTCCATCACAACACCGTTCAACTCAACGCTACCACCATCATTCTCCTCTTTCAAAACCGCACCTCCCCATACCATCGACTTCCAACTCGCTCTCCCCAAAGGAAATCCGTCGCTTGCTTCATTCTTCGGTGTACAGTGAACCACCGACCCCAAATTGCACCGAAATCCACAAAAACCACACCAATGAACCTCATTTCACTTCTTAAACCCAAAACTAACCTCAAAAACCAAAACCGATGCACCACTCTCAAGAAATCGTTAACTCTACTTTTTAGCACTCACGCTGTACATTTTTCCACCGAACAAAGATGTGTTTGAACAACCTCAAACCTACATCAGACTAAAGAGAATCTCTCTAGAATTCTAAATATTTACTTATTTCGATTTGTATATTTTCCTGTGATTTTCCACTGATTTTTGAAGATGGATATTTCATGTTTGGAAATGAGAACTGTCGGCGGAAAAATTTGTTGACCGTAGAATTAGGTTTAGGAGGTAGGTAAGGGTATTTATAGGACTTTTATATATTTATTTATTTGATTATTATATTAAATTATAATCAACTGCTGTGTTTATTTGTCCTTCAAAATTTTTGTGACCACATACGATAACCAATGTAACAACCCGGAAAATCTGAACCAATTTAAAATTTTTAAACTGGCTATTTTAGAGGATTTTGAATATTTAAAATAAATATTTTAAATAATAACGATGAAAAGTAAGTTTGAATCGACGTTTGAAAATAAATATAATTAATTCTAATTATAAACAAGGCCTGAAATGGCGCGGTAGTTTCAAAATTTGAATTCAAACTTTGATTGACTGTACCGGGTGCAAAATAAATCAGATTTTAGTGAAACCAAAAATATTTAAATTTGTTAGTGAATATCTTTCTAATGAATCTGAAAAATCGAAGTTTCATAACGGGAAGCAAAAGTTATGGCCAAACTAATTTTCAGGAAGGTCGCTATAGAGTTTTTATAGCCCGTGAAAATGGTCATTTTGCAAACGACCTCGGAATTCGACGAAACCACTTTTGTTGGATCCGGGATGTCAAATTAATGCTATGTTTCAAATTTCATAATTTTTGAAGCTAGTATGTGAGCGTGGCAAAGGAAAATGTGTTTGGTCGATTTCTGTTAAATTGGATCGACCAGAAAAGGGCCATTTTTCAAACGGTCTCCGAATTCGACGAAACTAGTTTTGTTGGGACCGTATCGTCAAAACATAGCTAGATTTATTTTTATGGAATTTTTCGAATCATTTTGTGGCCCTGACAAATTGAAATGTACGTTCAAATCGAATATTGAATGTTATATATTTTAATTTGAGGACAAACTAACTGAAACAGTCGAATGGGCCTACGAAACATATCCCATTGTGTTCGGAATGGGGGTATTTAGCTAGGGACGACAGTCATTGGGTTTGAATTGGGGTTCGTGTGTGAAAGAGGGTATTTTCGAAATTTAAAAATATAAATAAATAAATAAAATCCTATTGGTCAAAACACTTTCTCTCTCCCCGATAATCCATATCGTGCACGGCGGAAATACGTTCTTCCCTTCCCTCCTCGATTCCACTCAATCCACTCAAAATTAGGCCTCCATCCTGTTGGGGATTTTGTAGAGCTCGTCAAGATCTTCAAATCCATGGCAGGTTTGGATTTTTTCGTCGCCTGAATCACTCGAATCGACGTCAGGAAGTTTCGAACTTTCAGCCGCCGCCGCCATCAGCAGGGACCACCGAGTGGGCCCCCACCACCACGCGCGGAGGCGCCCCTCCTCCTTCTTCGTCATGGCACTGGCCAATCGTCCTGAAGTGGCGCGGATTTCGAGAAAAATGAAGACCTAGTTTCGAAACCTTCAGTGAGATAACGGCTGAAAATTATATAAACTATTTAATAGCACTTTAAAGAGCTACGGTTTTTGATTTCGCTGTAAAAAACATATCTTTTTTGTTTGTTAATGAAATTCAGTGAAACAAGAGACAGTGGACTCGTGTGGACGTCTTCTACATTCTAGAAGAGACCGCATATTTTTCTGAGCCTTCTGCTATTTTTGGTGGAGTGGAACCCAATGTGAGATTTCTAAATTATAAACAATATGGAAAACGACGATGTATAAATTATATAGTCGATGTATGAGTTTTATAAGCATTGTACACCCCATGTATAAGATGTACGTTCGATGTATAAGTTATATATGCGTTGTAAAAATTATATATTTGTTGGATAGAAGGGAGATATACTTATACAAACATATATATATATATACGCCCCTCGTCCACAAACCATGGACGATATTTATTGGTTGTGATTGGTGTGAAAATTGGTTGATTAGAATTGTTTGTGGTTGAAATTGATTGATTGTGGTTGAAAAATACCCATTTGTGGTTAAGAATTATTTGGTTGAAACCACATAGGATTAGTTTGTGGAAAAGAAAAAAATATACATGTCGCCTGCGTGCGAACTAGATGCATGAAATCCCCATTGTCAAAAGCTGCGAGGCTTTAAGCTAGAGCGAGGAGTCGTACTAGGGACGGCCCCGGTTTTAACTACGCTGCCGTTATGCTGCCGAAATTTTGAATAATATTCATGTGTTAGAATTATTTTCATGTGTTGAAACTATATTCGTGAGTTGAATTGAAACCTTCATGTGTTGAATAGAAATTCATTCGTTGAATAGAAATTCATGTGTTGAATGGTATTCATGTTTTAAATAAATTGTTTTAACAATAAAAATCACATTTTTATTTTATATATACGAACTATAGAAAACCTTCATGTGTTGAATAGAAATTCATTCGTTGAATAGAAATTCATGTGTTGAATGGTATTCGTGTTTTAAATAAATTGTTTTAACAATAAAAATCACATTTTTATTTTATATATACGAACTATAGAAAACCTTCATGTGTTGAATAGAAATTCATTCGTTGAATAGAAATTCATGTGTTGAATGGTATTCGTGCTTTAAATAAATTGCTTTAACAATAAAAATCACACTTTTATTTTATATATACGAACTATAGAAAACATTCACGTGTTGAATAGAAATTCATTCGTTGAATAGAAATTCATGTGTTGAATGGTATTCGTGTTTGAAAGAAATTGTTTTATTATAAAAATCATATTTTTATCATCTATAGGAACTATATAAAATAGTCGTGTTTTGAAAGAAATTGTTTTATAATAAAAATCATATTTTTATCATCTATATGAACTATATAAAAAAGTCATGTTTTGAAAGAAATTGTTTTATAATAAAAATCATATTTTTATCATCTATATGAACTATATAAAATAGTCGTGTTTTGAAAGAAATTGTTTTATAATAAAAATCATATTTTTATCATCTATAGGAACTATATAAAATAGTCATGTTTTGAAAGAAATTGTTTTATAATAAAAATCATATTTTTATCATCTATATGAACTATATATAATAGTCGTGTTTTGAAAGAAATTGTTTTATAATAAAAATCATATTTTTATCATCTATATGATATAAAATAGTCGTGTTTTGAAAGAAATTGTTTTATAATGAAAATCCTATTTTTATCATCTATATGAACTATATAAAATAGTCGTGTTTTGAAATAAATTGTTTTACATTAAAAATCACATTTTTATTATATACATGAATTGATAAAATAGAGAAGTATTGGAATAAATGTCTGTTGGATAAAAATATCATTTTTATCAAATGTATGAAAAGAATATCGTTTTGAAATCGAAGAATTGATTATATTTATATATATATATATATATACAAATATAATTAAAATGAATCGAATAACGAAGCTGCAGTTCGTGTTTTGAAACTGTGATCTCAAAAGATTAGTGCGGGAGATCCGACCATCGGATTTTCCCGAAACCGAAACCGTTCGGTTCGCTTTGGAAATATCTTTCCAACGACACCAACTTTGTAAAGATCCAACAGTTGGATTGTCTGGAATGTTTAATTCAAATCTGACGAAAAACAGCGCCAGAATCGATAATATATATATATATATAATTAAATTAAATCGAATAACGACGCTGCAGTTCGTATTTTGAAATCGAAACTTCAAACGATTATACCGAGAGATCCGACCGTCGGAATTTCCCAAAACTGGAACCGTTGGATTCGTTTTGAAAAGATCTTTCTAATGATATAAATTTTGTGAAGATCCAACGGTTAGATTTTCATATATGTATAAATCAAATCTGAAGAAAAACAGCGCCACGGCCGCGTTATGGCCTGAAGCGTCGTTTAAATAAATTGGCTATTTTTAAATAAATAAAAATAGCGATAAATCGTTATAAAATATTATAAACGATATGGAATGTGAAATTTAGAATCTAACTGAAGGTTAGCTAAGTCGAATGGTTTCCTGGATTTTGATCTGATGTTGGTTTCGGCCTTCGGGGTTAATATTTGGGGAATCGTTCTCTTACTGATTTACGGTTAGTGACTAATGAATTGTAATAAGGCGTATGTTGTGTCTGTGTAGCACTTGTTCATTATATACGCGAGTTGCTCAGAAAGACCGGGTTTATCCCATTCTGAATAACTGAATCGACGATAAGAAATCGAAGATGAAGACGGTGGTCGAAGACCGGAGATCTTCACCTCGTTTGGATGGTAACTGATGTCCTGATTGGGAGGCATCCCGAAATATGGATAATGAGTGGTGATCGTCCAAACGTACGTGGAGATCGATGGGTATGCGAGGTATATAGTGCCTCCGGTTTCGTTCCGACCCAGAACGGACTTGTAAATGGACTGTGTGTCTGACAATGGAATCCATTCTGTGTGATTGATAGCCATCAGTTACATAGTGTGAATTGCCTGTGTGGCATGCTAAGATGCAGTGATCAAGGCTTCTGTTGAAAAGCAAAGTCTTGTGGTTGATGATCAAAGCACCGCCTGTGTGGCGTAGCTTTGTGTATAACGTAAATTCGTGAGCCTCACACCCCGGTATGAAACAGAAACGGGAGAGGACGTCAGGGAGGGCATGCGTTTCCTTCTAGCTAGAGGTGGTGTTAGTGCTTAAAACTGGCTGACATTTATACTATTTTTCACCTATGTGGTTGTTGCTATTACGAGGCGCCTTGGATATATCGGTCGATCCAGGACCGATGGAGTCATTCGTTGGCTCATTTACGCCCCAAAGGGTGGGGAAACGCAGTGTTCAGGCATTTTAATCCACATCGGTGGACCGACCTTGAGGATCCAAAGGCTTGACTGAGTACTTGCCTGAGACATGGGCTAGATTGTCTCGAAGTCGGTAAGGACTATCTTCTGCCTTGGTTCATGACGGAAATCCTATTTCCAAATATGACATCGTGCGGTTTTGATTGTACACCTATATATGGCGACATAGTGGTATGGGGCATTAATGCCATCTATGATTGATACTTATGATTCAAAGTTGTTTTTGAAACATATAAACACTAGTAATAATATCAAATTCTTTTGTTTTATTCGTATCAAGCATATTTTGGCCATTATAAGGTAAAAACTCTATCCTCCGGTTTGCATTGCATTGTGTGATGGGAACTGAGTCTTATATTGGCTTCATTTTTATAAAAAGCATTGCGTTGTTTAAAAGAATTATTTGTTTTAAAGCACTGGCAATCCAATGGAGTAAACCCGTTCCGCGAAAGTGGCGTGGTCATATGATCAGCCATATTATAAAATGTGTTAAGTAGATTTCTCATACCAGTCCCATGACTGACTCGTAGTTTGTTTCACTTGCAAACTCGGGTGCCCTTTTTCTACATGGGCAGCCTTATGTTCAGGTTTTAGCAGGCTCTTTCTGGATAGCTGGAGCTGATGATGGATTCTATCATTTATCTCTTTTTATGCTGTTCAGCTCCTATTGTACATATTATGTTTGTTTTCCGCTGTAGACATTTATGTATAGCTGAACTATATTTGTACTAAGTATGATCCTGTATACTGTGTAACTCTGATGATTTCGTTTATCCAGTGTATTATTTGTTCATTATCTGGTGTATTTATTTAATTCTGTTCTGCTATTATCTGTTTATGTGTTGTATTCCAAAGATTATCCTTAACACCGTCGTACGGGGTTTTGGGGTCGTCACAACGTGGTATCAGAGCCTTGGTTAAGCTTAGTGCAGGTATATAACACATTAACGAACTCGTCAGAGATAGAACCAGTACTGTTCTAGGACGGGTAACTCATTATAGATAGGATCAGTAATATCCTAGTATGAGTATAGCAGAATGAAATTACACCCCAATAGACACATTTACACTTAAAGTATATGTTTCTATGTTTTAAAATACCTTTTCTGTTGACCTGACACTTGATCTGCTATTTGCAGAAGTACTAGAAAATGAGTGTCAGAAACAAGAGGAAAAGGGCTAAATCTGAGAAGGAACTAGTAACGACAGCTGTATGCAATAACTGCAATAAGCAAGGGCATTTGCAAGGAAATTGCAGATCTTTAAAGAAGCAAAGAAAGAATGGATCTAAACCTACTAAGAAGCAAAAGAACCCACATGGGGAAAGGAAATGCCATAAGTGTCACCAAGCAGGTCATATTGCACGGGAGTGCCAACTCTCAAAGAAATTTGAAGCAGTACATATAAATGAAGTAGCAGAAACTTCTGAGCCCTCAGCTAGTCATGGAAGGCCAGATGTTTTAGAAGGCACGCTTAATGTCAAAAACATTCCAGTTAAAGTACTGTTTGATATAGGCGCGTCACGAAGCTTTATTGCAAAGAATGCAGTTAAGAAGTTGGATTTAAATTTGAAAAAGCTCAAAGAACCCATCACTGTCCATAATCCGGTTGGAGGTTCTCTCGATCTTAGCTGGATTTGTGCGGTGTCTGTCTCTTTTTCCTGTTATAAGTTCCCTACCATCTCTATCGTCATGAATTTTACTGAATTCGATTTTATTTTGGGATTGGGTTGGTTAACCAAATATGAGGCAGAGGTTAGATGCGCCGAGAGAGTTGTTAGGGCAAAGATTAAATCAGGGAATTATATAACCATACCATGTGAAGGCCCGAATTCAAATAGAAAAGGCTTTTGGTCAGCTCTAGATGTTTCTCCTGCTCAAATAGAAAATATCCCTGTAGTCACAGAGAATATTCCCGACCTCATCAAAGATATTCCTGTCATGAAGAAGTATGCCGATGTGTTCGAAGAAGTTGTCAGCTTACCTCCGCAGAGAGAAATTGATTTCAAGATCGCTTTAATTCCAAACGCAAGGCCAGTAGTGCACGCCATTCGGAGGATGACTCTAAAGGAGAAAGAAGAACTAGACAATCAAACACGACAGCTCGTGTGGAAGGGTCTGATCGGGCCTAGTTTCTCTGATTGGGGAGCAGTAGTGGTGTTTGTCCCAAAGTCTGACGGTACTCTGCGACTATGTGTGGATTATCATGATTTGAATAAGCAGACAATAAAGAATAAATATCCATTTCCGCGAATCGATGATTTATTGGATCATCTGAATGTAGCACAAGTATTATCAAGGATGGACCTTGCTACAGGTTTCCATCAGCTTCGTATTGCCGAAGAGTGTGTTCCTATGACAGCATTCAGAGGTCCGGACTTATTCTATGAGTGGTTAGTAATGTCGTTCGGCTTATGTAACACTCCAGCTTACTTCATCGATCTGATGAATCGAGTGTTCAGAGGAGTCTTGAATAAGTTTGTTCTGGTTTTTATTGACGATATTCTAATCTTCTCTAAGTCGAAGGCCGAACATGAAAAACATTTGGAGCAAGTTCTAGAAATTCTGAGAAGGAACGTTTTAAAAGCCAAACTGTCCAAATGTATATTCTGGCAAGATGAAGTAAAGTTTCTGGGCCACATCGTATCGAAAGAGGGAATTGTTGTGGATCCAAGTAAAATCACAGCTATTCAAAATTGGAAACAGCCCAGTACTCCCACAGAAGTCCGAAGTATTCCTGGATTGGCTATTTATTACCGGAAGTTCGTTAAAGATTTTTCGAAGATATAGAGTCACTTAACAAAGCTTACAAAGAAGCACTCAAAATTCAAGTGGACTCCAGAATGTGAGGAGGCTTTTGAGGAGCTAAAGTTAAGATTAACAACTGCTCCAGTGTTAATAATTATCGACAACAATCAGGACTTGAAAGTCTGGACAGATGCCTCTAGAGAAGGCCTTGGTGCAGTATTAATGCAAAGAGGTCAAGTGGTAGCTTATGCTAGCCGTCAGCTAAAGCCGCACGAGAAAAACTACGTCACTCATGATCTTGAATTGTTGGCTATAGTATTTGCTGTGAAAATCTGGAGACACTATCTTCTGGGTGAGAAATTCGACCTGTTTATAGATCACCAGTCGCTAAAGTATCTGTTCACCTAGAAAGACTTGAATCTGAGGCAGCAACATTGGCTAGAGTTCCTTGCAGCATATGATTTTGATATTTTATACACTCCAGGGAAAGCCAATGTCGTGGCCGATGCGCTAAGTCGAAAGAATGTAATGATCGCCAGCTTTATTATTACGACTTCCTTGATTGACAAAATATCTATTCTTCAGAAGGATGATAATTTTATTAAAGATATGATCAAAAGGATTCAGAAAGGCGAACCCTCGTGGTTTTAAATAGATAACGATGGAATCCTGAGATTGAAAGGAAGGATTTGTGTTCCCGACATCCCTGAGCTCAAAAGGGAAGTGTTAGACGAGTGTCACAAATCCAAGCTGAGAATCCATCCTGGTGTGACCAAAATGTATAACGATCTCAAGCGAACATTCTGGTGGAAGGCTATGAAAAGGGACGTTTCAATATATGTTAGTCGATGCCCTACTTGCCAACTAGTACAAAGCGACCAACAGAAACTGGCTGGATTGTTGCAACCGCTGGACATTCCAGGTTGGAAGTGGGAACATATTTCCATGGACTTCATAGATGGTTTGCCCAGAACCAGAAAAGGAAATGACAGTATTTGGGTGATCGTAGATCGCTTCACGAAGACCGCCCATTTCAGACCTGTCAGATCGAACCGAACTACTTAGAGTCTGGCGCAGATATATTTCAAGGAAATTGTTAGACTACACGGAGTGCCGATCGTTATAATTAGTGATAGAGATCCAATATTCACTAGCAAATTCTAGGAGGCATTTCAAGTAGAACTGGGAACAAAGCTGAATACAAGCACCGCCTATCATCCTCAGACAGATGGTCAAACTAAGAAGGTGAATCGTGTACTAGAAGATTTATTACGGGCTTGTGTTCTAGATTTTGGTGGATCATGGGAAGACCATTTGCATTTGGCTGAGTTCTCATACAACAACAGCTACCAAGCAAGCCTGACAATGTCGCCATTCGAAGCATTGTATGGTAGATTGTGCCGATCTCCTACTTGTTGGGTTGAACCTGGTAATAGGCTTGTATTGGGACCTGATATGATCCGTGAAGCTGCCGACAAAGTCGATTTCGTTAAGAAACGATTACTCGCCGCTCAAAGCCGACAGAAGAGCTATGCCGATATGAGAAGAAGAGATATATCATTTGTTATTGGCGACTATGTATATTTGAAAGTATCGCCGATGAGAGGAGTTATCCGGTTCGGTAAAACTGGGAAGTTGGCACCCAAATTCATTGGTCCGTTTCCTATTCTTGAACGGATTGGAACTCTCGCTTATAGGTTTCAATTGCTTGATTGGTTGCCTGGAGTGCATGATGTATTTCACATATCTCAACTTCGAAAGCATGTTCATGATCCAGACTTGATCGTGGAAGAAGCGGCGCAACAGGATATTGAAATTACTCCGGAATTTGCTGTGAGAAGAGAGCCGCTAAAGATCATTGGCAAAGAAACCAAAGAGCTGAGAAACAAGAGGGTTGACTTAGTCAAAGTGCAATGGAGTGGAGATCCGCGAGATTGTACCTGGGAAACTGAGGAGAGCATTCAGAAAGCCTATCCTAAGTGTCGAGTAGATATCTCTGATTGGCTCTGGTGCAAGGTACATTTACCATACTTTGCATTACCCTTTAGTTCTCTACTTTATTGTTATTTTCTTTTCATGGATGTAAACTTTTAATTCTATAGTCTAAATGATTTTAAAAGAGTATATGGATCAATTAGTATATTTTTGAAAAGTTAAAAACAAATTGATTGTTGTTTGTGTTGTGTGATAGTGGATTTGATTAATTAAATTATTAGAACGATAGTTAATTTAATCAATAAGAGAATGAATGGTAGAATTTATTTGATTAAATCACATATTGAACTGAGTTAAAAATAGATAGGAATATATGCATGTGCATTATATATGTTTCAACAGGTAAATGGATTAGCTGTTGAGTAAAGAATTTATTTGCGTGCCCAACAAATAGGTAAACCTTAATGAGTTGGATGCGAAATATTATTATATCAACTCCTGTGAATGCCATTAGATGCGGAGTGCTGGTTATTCTGTGTGTAATAATAAATGTCGCCATAGGATAGTAACAATTAATTTTGAACTACACTATATGGCATACTTCTAGAAGATAGGCATACTTCATCATATACCACATAAGCAGTTGGAGCTTGTGTGACGAGGTGGAAGATTTACCATACGAGCGAGAGGCTTGTATGGCGATGACTATATATTACAAGTTGAACTGATGACTGATATTGACCATATAAAATGTAACGGTAAATTGCCAGAATAATAAGAACCCCACACGGGTCTGGAGTTGACAATAATCACGTCTCTCTAGTTATTAGATACGGCACATGGATTATTTATTTCCTACATGGGATGAGGTGACAAGAATTTATTTCTTGGAGTAATTAAAAATACACACTTCCTTAGGCTTAGACAGGGTGACGAGAATTTATTCTCTGGAGTTATTATCTATACACGCTCCCCTATAAACACCAGAATATATCACTATAAATATGTGTATGCTTTATAGGATTTATTGGGTACCTAATATGGCCTAATAAATTTCCAAACCCCTCCCCATACAAAGGAGGTTATGGCGAAATTTTTCGAAAATTCCGGGTGTTAGCCAAATTTTTGAAGAATTTGAAAATTCTCAGAAACTGAAAAGTTGGAGAATGGAAGCCAGATTGAACGTAGAGTTGGTATATCAAACCACTTTCGACTTTGTTCCTTTTCGGGGACGAAAGGTTTTAAGTGGGGGAGATTGTAACAACCCGGAAAATCTGAACCAATTTAAAATTTTTAAATTGGCTATTTTAGTGGATTTTAAATATTTAAAATAAATATTTTAAATAATAACGAAGAAAAGTAAGTTTGAATTAACGTTTGAAAATAAATATAATTAATACTAATTATAAACAAGGCCTGAAATGGCGCGGTAGTTTCAAAATTTGAATTCAAACTTTGACTGACTGTACCGGGTGCAAAATAAATCAGATTTAGTGAAACCAAAAATATTTAAATCTGTTAGTGAATATCTTTCTAACGAATCTGAAAAATCGAAGTTTCATAGCGGGAAGCAAAAGTTATGGCCAAACTAATTTTCAGAAAGGTCGCTATAGAGTTTATATAGCCCGTGAAAATGGTCATTTTGCAAACGACCTCGGAATTCAACGAAACCACTTTTGTTAGATCTGGGATGTCAAATTATTGCAAGGTTTCAAAGTTCATAATTTTTGAAGCTAGTATGTGACCGTGGCAAAGGAAAATGTGTTTGGTCGATTTCTGTTAAATTTGATCAACCAGAAAAGGGCCATTTTTCAAAACGGTCTCAGAATTCGACGAAACTAGTTTTGTTGGGACTGTATCGTCAAAACATAGCTAGATTTATTTTTCTAGAATTTTTCGAATCAGTTTGTGGCCCTGACAAATTGAAATGTGCGTTCAAGTCGAATATTGAATGTTTTACATTTTAATTTGAGGAAAAACTGACTGAAACAGTCGAATGGGCCTACGAAACATATCCCATTGTGCTCGTAATGGGGGTATTTAGCTAGGGACGACAGTCATTGGGTTTGAATTGGGGTTCGTGTGTGAAAGAGGGTATTTTCGAAATTTAAAATTATATAAATAAATAAATAAAATCCTATTGGGCAAAACACTTTCTCTCTCCCCGATAATCCATATCGCGCACGGCGAAAATACGTTCTTCCCTTCCCTCCTCGATTTCACTCAATCCACTCAAAATTAGGCCTCCATCCTGTTGGGGATTTCGTAGAGCTCGTCAAGATCTTCAAATCCATGGCAGGTTTGGATTTTTTTCGTCGCCTGAATCACTCGAATCGACGTCAGGAAGTTTCAAACTTCCAGCCGCCGCCGCCATCAGCAGGGACCACCGAGTGGGCCCCGCCCACCACGCGCGTAGGCGCCCCTCCTCCTTCTTCGTCATGGCGCTGGCTGATCATCCTGAAGTGGCGCGGATTTCGAGAAAAATGAAGACCTAGTTTCGAACCCTTCAGTGAGGTAATGGCTGAAAATTATATAAACTATTTAATAGCACTTTAAAGCGCTACGGTTTTTGATTTCACTGTAAAAATCATTTCTTTTTCGTTTATTGACGAAATTCAGTGAAACAAGAGACAGTGGACTCGTGTGGACGTCTTCTACATTCTAGAAGAGACCGCATATTTTTCTGAGCCTTCTGCTATTTTTGGTGGAGTGGAACCCAATGTGAGATTTCTAAATTATAAACGATATGGAAAACCACGATGTATAAATTATATAGTCGATGTATGAGTTATATAACCGTTGTCCACCTCATGTATAAGCGTTGTATAAGTTGTACGTTCGATGTATAAGTCATATATGCGTTGTAAAAATGTAACAACCCTGAATTTTGGGGCCAATTTAAAATTTATTTTAATTAATTTTAATGAGTTTTGATATTTAAAATAATCTATTTTAAATAATAATGATCACAAATTTGATGTAAATCGAAGTTAGAATGAATAATTTAATTTTAATTATAAAAAGAGTTAGAAATAGCGCGGTAGTTTGAAAAGTCAAACTTGAACTTTGACTGAACGTACAGGATGCAAAATTTAAGGGATTTTAGTGAAACCTAAAATATTAGAATCTATTTAAAAATATCTTTCCAACGAATCCAAAAAATTGAAATTTCATAGCGGAAATCAAAAGTTATGGCCAATTCAATTTTTAGAAAGGTCGCTATAGAATTTATATATATTATATGGCCCGAAAGGCTACTTTTCACATACGAAGGAATTTCGACTCGAAACCACTTCCATTGAGTTCAGAATGATGTTTCTACATTGAAAAACAGTAAAGACTTATATATTTTGAGTTTCGAAAATTATTTGTTTAAAAATGTATTTTTAATATTAAATATACTGGCCTTAAAAATAGTCATTTTTCAAACGACCTCTGTTTTCGACGAAACCACTTTTGTTGGAACCGGAATGTGAAATTATTGCTAGGTTTCAATTTTCAGAATTTTTCGAATTAATATGTGAGCGTGGGAAAAGAAAATGTGTTTTGACTATTTCAGTTAAATTTAAACGCCTTAAAAATAGCCATTTTTCAAACAGTCTCAGAATTCAACGAAAATAATTTTGGTGGGTTCGTATCGTCAAAACAAGGCTAAAAATGATTTTTAGGTAATTTTTAGAACTAATATATAATTATAATTGATTTTTTTAGTGTAAACGGACAATTTTTGACTTTAAAAATTCATTAAAAATTCATACTAGCTCAGAATTGAACGAAATTATTTTTTCTAGGTCCGCAGTGTCAAAACATAGCTAAATATATTTTTCGGGAATTTTTGAAGTTAATTTGTGGCCCAGGTGAATTGTCAGTTACAGTCAATATTTAATTAATTAATTTTTAATAGGATTTTAAATAAAAAATGCTATAGACATCAGAATTGGGGCCCGAGACATAGCCCATTGCGCTCAGAAGACGTCAAAACCCTAAGAACGACAGTAAGCAGGCCTAATTCTGAGATCGGACCAAAACGGGCTTAAACGGGCTAATTAAATTATTAAATAATGATTAGGAAAACCTAATATAATATTATAAATTCCGAAAACATTGTTCATCTTTCTTCCTCCCGTCGTTTTTCCAGCCGCATGAACCCATGAACATTCAAAATTTCACTCTTCGGTTTCTTTTCCATTTCTCAACGAAATCCTTCGTGTAAATACACGTTTCGAAGAGATTTTTGTGCTCTTCAATCTCCGACAAGAATCACCACCCCTCATCGACCGTAGCCGCCGCACCACCCTCCCCAAGGTGCGCCGAACGCAGCCCCGCCACCCCCACCACGTTGAGCCGCACCTCCTCCAACTCCCGGTGAAGATAGCCCTCTCGTAGCTCTCCGATCTCCCGCAAACCATTCGTAAACCGGTCGACTACAGCTCCCGAAATCCGCATTTGAAGATTTGAACAATTCTGAAAATTAAGGTATAAATATTTCAGAATTAGCCACGCTTATTTCCGTTGCTGTGCCAGTCGTTAAAGGCCAGAATTCTATTTTTTACATGAATTTCACATTGAAATCTTTCAGATCCGAAACCGTTTTGAACTCAAACACAAGATCTGATCAAAGTTGACAATTCATTTCAGATCCAGCCTAGGTGAGAATTTATTTTTAATTTAATTTGATTTATTTAATCATTATTTCTATGATTATTAATAAGTAGATCTAATAAGACGTGATGTTTAGAACATGGATTTGAACTGTTCACTCCGTATGATGTTGAATCTGATTTGCATGAGATTAGATCTGAAATTTTGAGGTTTAAATCTGAATTAATAATTAATTAAAATTAATTATGTGTTTAATCATGCCGTGTTGATTTTACATATGCCAAGTTATAACATCACCTAGTAATTACCTTGATGCTAGTTGTTAGATTTGGACTTGTTGTATGTTTGGGATGTTGTTGTTATGTTATGTGATGAAAATTTACATCTTATTTGATGCAAATAAAATAAGAATGCGACTTATGGTGGAATTTACATTTTATTATGTAAAATTAAAATAAGAAATTTACATCGTATGAGAAAATTAACATTATTCTTAGTGTAATAATAAGTAATTACATCGTATGTGTAAATTAACATTTTTAATGTTAATATGATAGAAATTCAACCGTAGGATGTAAATTAACATTTTTAATGTTAATATGATAGAAATTCAACCGTAGGATGTAAAATTAAAATCAGAATTTGCGATGACGTGAAATTTACCTTTTATTATGTAAATAAAGTATTTTCACCGCATGTATAAATTTACATTATTTCTAATGTAAATTAAATAGTAAATTTAACCGTAGGATGTCATTAACATTTTTAATGTCAATTTTAAAAAGAAATTTAACCGTAGGAGTAGTTGACATTATTTTTAATATTAATATATATGAATTTCACCGTAGGAAGATTTACATTTTTTTTATGTAATAAAAAGAATGGACTTTACATTGTAATTAAAGAGTAAATTTTACATTGTAAAGAAAGAATGGATTTTATATTGGAAATTGGGCGATGTAAATAAAAAGACAATCTTTTTATGTTGAAAATAAAAAGACCATCTTTTTATGTTCAAAATAAAAAGACAATATTTTTACATTGTAAAATATAAAGTTGATGTCTTTACATTGTAAAACATAAAAAAGTTGATATTTTTACATTGAAAATATAAGAGTAGATACCTTTGCATTGTGAATAAAAAGTAGATACTTTTACATTGTAAGTAAAAGAATGAAATTTTATGTTGTAAAATGAATTTATATCGCATGAATCATATCACATTTTATTTTGATATTTATGAATGAATTTACATCGCATGAATTATATAGCATTTTATTTTGTTATTTATGAATGAATCTGCATCGCATGAATTAAATAACATTTTATTATGTAGTTTAAAAATGAATTTATACCACATGAACAAAAGTTACATTTTTATATGTAATATATATATAAATTTGCACCGTATGACGAAAATTACATTTTTCTATGTAATTAAAGTGTAAATTTACATCGCATGACGAAAATTACATTTTTCTATGTAATTAAAATGTAAATTTACATTGCATGACGAAAATTACATTTTTATATGTAAATTATAAAGTGAATTTATGTCGTATATTAAAAATTACATTTTTCTTTGTAATTAATATGAGAATTCCATCGTATGTTAAAATTTACATTTTTATATGTAAATTATAAGATGAATTAATGTCGTATGTTGAAATTTACATTTTTCTATGTAACTTATATATGAATTAGAACCGTATGATAAAATTATATTTTTATATGTAATTTAGATATGAATGAGAACGGTAAAATAAAAATTACATTTTTTTATATGTAATTAAAATGGGAATTACACCGTAGGATAAAATTTACATTTTTATATGTAATTAAAACATGAATTTACATTGTGTGTTAAATATTACATTTTTATATGTAATGTCTATAGGAAAGTATACCGTATGACAAAACTACATTTTTCTATGCAATTAAGGGATGCAATTTCATTGTATGATCGAAATTGTATTTTTCTTATGTATATATGTAACATGAAATCAGAATGAACATTAGAAATAAAATTTATTTATTTTATATGTAATTTAGATGTAGAAATGTGACATTGTAATTAAAAATCATATTTTTACAATGTGAATTAGATGTAGTGTTTGCATTGTAATTAAAAATCATATTTTTACAATGTGAATTAGATGTTGTGTTTGCATTGTAATTACAAATCATAATTAAGAGTAGAGTTTGCATTGTCATTAGAAATTATATTTTTATATGTAATTTAAAGATTTTGAGTGTATCAAAATTTACATTTTCAATGTAAGGAAAGAATGAATTTAGGATGCGGTAATATTATCTTCTTTTTCAAATGAATTAAAATTTAGTAAGTATCGGTAATTGTGTAGAGCGTTGTTTTAATCAAACGACGTTATTATGATTTAATGATTATATATATATATATATAATTAAAATTAAACGAATAGGGCGTGGTAGTTCGCGTTTTGAATTCGTACTTTTAAATGACTATACAAGAAGATCCGACCGTCGAATTTTCTTGAAACTGAAACCGATAGGACCGTCTTGGAAAAATCTTTCCAACGATATATATTACATTAAGATCCAACAGTTAGATTCTGAGAAATGTAAAAATCAAAATTGGTTGAATGCAGCGCCATAGTCGCCCATGGACTTAAGGCATCGTTATATAAAAATTTAATTATTTTAAATAATTAAAATAGAAATGAATCGTTAATAAAAATAATTATTAATGTGTAAGAAGGATTTTCAATATATATATATACGAGGATTATTTGGAAAGTCCGAGTTTATCTCATTCCAAATAATTAAACGACGTTTAAAAATCCAAGATTGGAAGACGGCGATTGAAGACCGTCAAATCTCCACATCGAATGGACGATGATGACTGTTGCCTTAGAATGGCTCGCTACCATGATAAGGTAATAGTAGGAGTTGCCCAGACGTAGTGTTGATTTGTACGGATTTGGCTTTCGCTCAGACCCAGAGCATAAGCTTATAAATGGATTGTGTGTCTGACATCGTTCTCCATTATATATCATGTTATTAATCTTCTGTCGAATGTATGGATGTTTGGTGGCGGAGAATTTATTCTCTTGCTTAACACCCGTTCATATATTTCGGCAAAGGATTGGTAGTGTGATATGGAGTGATGATGTGGCATGCTAAGATGCATATGATCAAGGCTTTGTTGAAAAGCAGGCCTTGTGGGACGATCAAAGCATAGTCTGTTTAGGCATAGCTTTGTGTATAGCGTGACTTCGCGAGCCTCACACACCGGCGGAGTCTAAAACGGGAGAAGGGAACGCAGGGAGAGCAGCACGTTTCTTTCTAGCTAGAGTGGTGTCAGTGACCTACCAGCCCTGACATTTTACTTATGTGGATGATGGAATGAGACGCCTCGGATGATAGGTCCTATAGGACTGGGAAACGTGTGTTCAGGTATAACTAATCCGCTAAGCTGTATTTGCGGACCGCCCCTGCAGCTATCCAAGGGTTCTCCGCAGGGAATCCTGAGACACTAGCTAGAGTGCTCGAATCGGTAAGGAGCTCCTCTCTAGCCTTGACTCATGATGGAAACCAAAAATCCAAATACGAACCGACGAATTTGATTGTATTACTAGTACGAAGGCATAATATATGGGTACCTATGCTTCCTAGGATTGATACATTATGATTGAAATTGTTTTTAAAACATATACACACTAATAATAATATCAAATTCGTTTTTAACGTATCAAGCATGTTTAATCACCATAAGGTAAAACTCTATCCTCTGGTGTGCGTTGCATTGTGTGATGGGACCTGAGTCTTATGGTGATTTCATTTTTCTAAAAAAGCATTGCGTTGTTTTACGATTTACTTCAAGTTATGCACGACCATCCATTGGAATAAAACCCGTTCCGCATTAGCGGCGTGGTCCATAGATTTGCCTTATTACTATTAGTTAAATTAGTTAAGAATTCTCACACCAGTCCCACGACTGACCCGTTGTTTGTTTCCACCTTTGCAAACTCGGGTGCCCTCTTTTCCACACGGGCAGTCGAGTAGTTTGTCTACAGGTTTATCTCGAGAAGGATTCTGGATTGAAGCTTAAAGCTGTGTCCAGAGCATAGTTGTCTTCCGCTGTATCTATTTTATTTCCGCTGCACTATATTAAATTTATTGTAAAATTTTCTTCCGCTGTATTTTAATTTCAATGTACTCTGATATATTATGTACTCTGATGTTATATTATCATGATGTAATAAAAGTCTGCTGTTGTTGTTCTGATGTGTTGTATTCCCAAAGTTAACGTAGGCGGGATTTGAACGGTTTTGGTCGATTTTGCGATCGATTAAGGCCGGGCAAAATCCGACTTGTTACAAAAAATTATATATGTGTTGGATAGAAGCGAGATATACTTATATATATATATATACGCCACTCGTCCACAAACCATGGACGATATTTATTGGTTGTGATTGATGTGAAAATTGGTTAATTACGAATGGTTGATTAGAATTGTTTGTGGTTGAAATTGATTATTTGTGGTTGAAAAATACCCATTTGTGGTTGAGAATTATTTGGTTGAAACCACATAGGATTAGTTTGTGGAAAAGAAAAAAATATACATGCCGCCTGCGTGCGAACTAGATAGATGAAATCCCCATTGTCAAAAGCTGCGAGGCTTTAAGCTAGAGCGAGGAGTCGTACTAGGGACGGCCCCGGTTTTAACTACCCTGCCGTTATGCTGCCGAAATTTTGAATAATATTCATGTGTTAGAATTATTTTCATGTGTTGAAACTATATTCATGAGTTGAATTGAAACCTTCATGTGTTGAATAGAAATTCATTCGTTGAATAGAAATTCATGTGTTGAATGGTATTCGTGTTTTAAATAAATTGTTTTAACAATAAAAATCACATTTTTATTTTATATATACGAACTATAGAAAACCTTCATGTGTTGAATAGAAATTCATGTGTTGAATGGTATTCGTGTTTTAAATAAATTGTTTTAACAATAAAAATCACATTTTTATTTTATATATACGAACTATAGAAAACCTTCATGTGTTGAATAGAAATTCATTCGTTGAATAGAAATTCATGTGTTGAATGGTATTCGTGCTTTAAATAAATTGCTTTAACAATAAAAATCACATTTTTATTTTATATATACGAACTATAGAAAACATTCATGTGTTGAATAGAAATTCATTCGTTGAATAGAAATTCATGTGTTGAATGGTATTCGTGTTTGAAAGAAATTGTTTTATTATAAAAATCATATTTTTATCATCTATAGGAACTATATAAAATAGTCATGTTTTGAAAGAAATTGTCTTATAATAAAAATCATATTTTTATCATCTATATGAACTATATAAAATAGTCGTGTTTTGAAAGAAATTGTTTTATAATAAAAATCATATTTTTATCATCTATATGAACTATATAAAATAGTCATGTTTTGAAAGAAATTGTCTTATAATAAAAATCATATTTTTATCATCTATAGGAACTATATAAAATAGTCGTGTTTTGAAAGAAATTGTCTTATAATAAAAATCGTATTTTTATCATCTATATGAACTATATAAAATAGTCGTGTTTTGAAAGAAATTTTTTTATAATAAAAATCATATTTTTATCATCTATATGAACTATATAAAATAGTCGTGTTTTGAAATAAATTGTTTTATAATGAAAATCCTATTTTTATCATCTATATGAACTATATAAAATAGTCGTGTTTTGAAATAAATTGTTTTACATTAAAAATCACATTTTTATTATATACATGAATTGTTAAAATAGAGAAGTGTTGAAATAAATGTTTGTTGGATAAAAATATTATTTTTATCAAATGTTATATATATAATTAAAATAAATCGAATAACGAAGCTGTAGTTCGTGTTTTGAAACCGTGATTTCAAATGATTAGGGCGGGAGATCCGACCATCGGATTTTCCCGAAACAGAAACCGTTGGGTTCGCTTTGGAAATATCTTTCCAATGACACCAACTTTGTAAAGATCCAACGGTTGGATTGTCTGGAATGTTTAATTCAAATCTGAAGAAAAAAAGCGCCAGAATCGATTATATTTATATATATACATATAAATATAATTAAATTAAATCGAATAACGACGCTCCAGTTCGTATTTTGAAATTAAAACTTCAAACGATTGTACCGGGAGATCCGACCGTCGGATTTTCCCAAAACTGGAACCGTTTGATTCGTTTTGAAAAGATCTTTCTAATGATATAAATTTTGTGAAGATCCAACGGTTAGATTTTCAGATATGTGTAAATCAAATCTAAAGAAAAACAGCGCCACGGCCGCGTTATGGCCTGAAGCGTCGTTTAAATAAATTGGCTATTTTTAAATAAATAAAAATTGCGATAAATCGTTATAAAATATTATAAACGATACGGAATGTGAAATTTAGAAACTAACTGAAGGTTAGCTAAGTCGAATGGTTTCTTGGATTTTGATCTGATGTTGGTTTCGGCCTTCGGGGTTAATATTTGGGGAATCGTTCTCTTACTGATTTACGGTTAGTGACTAATGAATTGGAATAAGGTGTATGTTGTGTCTGTGTAGCACTTGTTTATTATATATGCGAGTTGCTCAGAAAGATCGGGTTTATCCCATTCTGAATAACTAAATCGACGATAAGAAATCGAAGATGAAGACGGTGGTCGAAGACCGGAGAAATTCACCTCGTTTGGATGGTAACTGATGTCCTGATTGGGAGGCATCCCGAAATATGGATAATGAGTAGTGATTGTCCAGACGTACATGGAGATCGATGGGTATGCGAGGTATATAGTGCCTCCGGTTTCGTTCCGACCCAGAACGGACTAGTAAATGGACTGTGTGTCTGACAATGGAATCCATTATGTGTGATTGATAGCCATCAGTTACATAATGTGAATCACCTGTGTGGCATGCTAAGATGCAGTGATCAAGGCTTCTGTTGAAAAGCAAAGTCTTGTAGTTGATGATCAAAGCACCGCCTGTGTGGCGTAGCTTTGTGTATAACGTAAATTCGCGAGCCTCACACCCCGGTATGAACCAGAAACGGGAGAGGACGTCAGGGAAGGCATGTGTTTCCTTCTAGCTAGAGGCGGTGTCAGTGCTTAAAACTGGCTGACATTTATACTATTTTTCACCTATGTGGTTATTGCTATTGCGAGGCGCCTCGAATATATCGATCGATCCGGGACCGATGGAGTCATTCGTTGGCTCATTTATGCCCCAAAGGGCGGGGAAACGCAGTGTTCAGGCATTTTAATCTACATCGGTGGACCGGCCCCGAGGATCCAAAGGCTTGACTGGGTATTTGCCTGAGACTTGGGCTAGATTGTCTCGAAGTCGGTAAGGACTATCTTTTGCCTTGGTTCATGACGGAAATCCAATTTCCAAATACGACATCGGGAGGTTTTGATTATATACCTATATATGGCGACATAGTGGTATGGGGCATTAATGTCGTCTATGATTGATACTTATGATTCAAAATTGTTTTTGAAACATATAAACACTAGTAATAATATCAAATTCTTTTGTTTTATTCGTATCAAGCATATTTTGGCCATTATAAGGTAAAAACTCTATCCCCCGGTTTGCGTTGCATTGTGTGATGGGAACTGAGTCTTAAAATGGCTTCATTTTTATAAAAAGCATTGCGATGTTTAAAAGAATTATTTGTTTTAAAGCACTGACAATCCAATGGAGTAAACCCGTTCCGCGAAAGTGGCGTGGTCCTGTGATTAGTCATATTATATAATGTGTTAAGTAGATTTCTCATACCAGTCCCATGACTGACTCGTAGTTTGTTTCACATGCAAACTCGGGTGCCCCCTTTTCTACACGGGCAGCCTTGTGTTCAGGTTTTAGCAGGCTCTTTCTGGATAGCTGGAGCTGAAGATGGATTCTATCATTTATCTCTTTTTATGCTGTTCAGCTCCTATTGTACATATTATGTTTGTTTTCCGCTGTAGACATTTATGTATAGCTGAACTGTATTTGTACTAAGTACGATCCTGTATACTGTGTAACTCTGATGATTTCGTTTATCCAGTGTATTATTTGTTCATTATCTGGTGTATTTATTTAATTCCGTTCCGCTATTATCTGTTTATGTGTTATATTCCAAAGATTACCCTTAACACCGTCGTACGGGGTTTTGGGGTCGTCACACCCAAAAATCAAGAAAATGAACATGCTGCTACAGTTCGACATTACGGTCCCAACGAAACTGGTTTCGTCGAATTCCGACTCCGTTTGCTCACATAGCGTATTTTTAAAGTTCAAATTATCGATTGTGTTTCACATTAAAATCCCGTACGGCCACACACTGACTTTAAAAATCACGAAACTTTATATCTAGCAATAATTTAATATTGCGGATCCAACAAAATTAGTGTCGTCGAATTCCGAGGTCGTTTGCAAAAGTGGCTATTTTTGAAGCTCTAAATAACCCTTTTAAATATATAAATATATTTAAAAACAATTAAATTTAATATTTAAAAATAAATATTTACGTATATATTCACAATAGAATATCATACAGCTCTAGAATATTCCTATAAGAATTTCTAACTCGATATCTCAAATACCGATTAAATCGATATTCGATTTATAATGAAATTCCTTTTTAAAATATAAATAAATTATAAAGGAATTCCACAGCGACTTTTCTAAAATTTGATTTGGACATAAATCAAAATCTACATGACGAAATCTCGATTTTTCTCTTCCACTAGAAAAATATACTTCACCAGCTCCGACGTTTCTTGTTTCACAGAAATCCGGCTTAAAACGATTCATGTACATTCAGTTGAAGTTCAAATCGCCAAATTGCGAACTGCCGCGCCATTTCGAGCTCGATTATAATTATAATATAATTTATACGTTCAACCATCGTTAATTAAAAATATTCGTTATCGCAATTCAGTTCTAAACTGAATTATATACTTTGAATTGCCCAATTCACACCAGTCATTTCAGCCCATTCAGATTATTTCAGAATTAAATATATTATTTAATTATTTATATTAATTAAATATTCCAAGTTATTTAATTCAACGACCATTAAATCCTTTTAGTCATCTTTTAAATAATTAAATAAATTAATTATTATATCGCTGAAAAATGTGGGTCATTAAATTAATGAAAGGAATAAATCATTAGAAAATGTTCATTTTTGAAACATAGGCATGTTAACATTAAAAATATCATTTCTTATAAAAGAATGATTCATATAAAAATTGTTTATGTTTGAATAAAAGTGTTGAAACATTAAAATCATAATTTTTAATGTAAAGTTTAATTTATTGGGAATATTGACTGTTTGAATAAAGATGTTACAACATTAAAAATTCCACTTTAATATAAAAGTGATTTGGTAGAAAAAATATGTTAGAGAACATTTGTATGTTAAAACATTATTTTTAACATGCTAAGAAGAAGGAAAAATGAAAACATCGCTTTTATACATTTTGTTTAAAATAGAACTGTTAACAAATTGAAAACTTCAAAATATGTATAGTAAAACTACATTTATATTTACATTGCATATATTAGAATTTATATGCATTGATAAAATTGCATTTATATTTACATTGCATATATTATAATTTCTATGCATTGTTATAACTACATTTATATTTACATTGCATATATTAGAATTTATATGCATTGTTAAAATTGCATTTATATTTACATTGCATATATTAGGATTTATATGCATTGTTATAACTACATTTTTATGTGCATTGTTAAAATTACATTTATATTTACATTGAATACATTAGAATTTATATGCATTGTTATAATTACATTTATATTTGCATTGCATATATTAGAATTTATATGCATTGTTATAATTACATTTATATTTACATTGCATATAGTAGAATTTATATGCATTGTTATAATTACATTTATATTCACATTGCATATATTAGAATTTATATGCATTGTTAAAATTACATTTATATTTACATTGCATATATTAGAATTTATATGCATAGTAGAAACTACATTTTTATCTGCAATGCATATATTAGAATTTATATGCATAGTTAAAATATCATTTTATTTACAACACGTACATTAGAATCTGTACAAATTATTTTTATTGTAAAAACATTCAATTAAAACTTTATACAAATAAAACATTCCCTTTTTTATTTTTTAAAGTTAAAATTTGAAATACAAATAAAAAGTAGCTTTTTATTTGTTATTGACGCAGATGTCACAAAAATGAAATGTATTTTGTTTGACATGATGAATATGTAGATATGATATACCAATAAAAACATTCTTTTATTTGGTATGTTAAATCACGTTAGTAGAATCGTCGAATGGTTTATATTTATATATAATATATATATAAATTAAAATTAAACGAATCGCGCACGTTAGTTCGCGTTTCGGAATCGTAACTTTAAACGATTATACCGAAAGATCCAACTGTTGGATTTTCCCAAAACTAGAACCATTAGGACCGCTTTGGGAAGATCTTTCCAACGATATAAACTTTGTTAAAATCCAACGGTTAGATTTCGAGATAAGTGTAAATCAAATCTTGATAAAAACAGTGCCAGGGCCGCCTATTGACCCGAAGCGTCGTCAAATTAATTTAGCAATTTTTATATATAAAAAAATAGCGATAAATCGTTATTAAAAACTATTAACGATATGAAATGGTTTTAAATTATATATGTGCGAGAATCATTTGAAAAGACAAATGATTATACGATGATTCAAATCGAAGATATTGAAGACGGCGATTGAAGACCGGCGATCTTCACATCGAATGGATAACTACTGATGCCTAGCATTGGTTAGCTCCCAGTAAAGGGTTAAAGTGGTAGTTGTCCAGACGTACTTGTTGATTGTCCGGACATGAGAGCGCCTCTCTTTCGTATTGGACATACGGGACGAGGAATAAGGTGACTCCGGTTTCGTTAAGACCCAGAACGGACTTGTAATCGGATGTGTGTCTGACATTGGATTTCATTCCATGTAAATTAAATTGATTTCAATTTAATATATATCTGTGGTGGCGGACAATTTATTCTCTTGCTTAACATCCTTCTTTGAGACGCATGAGCTCAGAGATTATATATTGATAGTTATCGATCGCATGGCATGAATTGTCAATGTGACATGCCAAGATGCAATTAATCGAGGTTTTTGTTGAAAAGAAGAGCCTTGTGGATGATAATCAAAGCATAGCCTATTTTGGCATATCTTTGTGTATAACGTTACCTCGCGAGCCTCACACCCCGATAAGAGTCAGAAACGGAACAAGGGAACGCAGGGAGTGCACACGTTTCTTTCTAGCTAGAAGTGGTATCAGGGTTTTGCAAGCCCTGACATTTTACTTATGTGGTTGATGGAGTGAGGTGCCTCGGATTTATTGGTCGATAGTGACCATTTTATAGGTCCAATAGGATCGGGAAGGTGTGATCAGGCATAACTAATCCACTAAAGTATTTATGGATCGGCCCTACAGGATCTGAGGGTTTCCCGTAGGTGTGATCCTGAGACATTGCTAGAGTGTCTCGAATCGGTAAGGAGATCGTCCCTAGCCTTGAATCATGATAGAAACCAAATCTCCAATACGACATTACGGTTTTAATTGTAAACCTATATATGGCGACATAGTAGGATGGGTACTATGCCGTCTAGGATTGATACATTTACTTTGAAGTGTTTTAAAACTGATTAGACACTAATAATAATATTAAAGTATTATTTTCTATGTATCAAGCATGTTTGATCATTATAAGGTAAAACTCTGTCCTTCGGTTTGAGTTGCATTGTGTGATGGGACTTGAGTCTTATAATGATTTCATTTTCTAAAAAGCATTGCGTTGTTTTTGAATAAAAATTTATTAAACATATGCACTGGCAATCCAATGGACTAAACCCATTTCGCGTTAGCGGCGTGGTCCTGTGATTAGCCATATTGTTAGTTAAGAAAGATTTCTCATACCAGTCACATGACTGACTCGTAGTTTGTTTCACTTTGCAAACTCAGGTTCCCTCTTTCCACACGGGCAGCCAAATGACAGGTTTAGGTATGGATGCATTCTGGATTGGAGCTTGCTTAAGGAAGAAGATGAAGAACATTTTCCTTTTTTTATCTCTTTATTGCTACTTGAGACATTTAGACATTATTGATCTTTGATGTATTTGGTGGAGATTGAGACTTATTTCTTTCTTTGTTGAGACTTCTATTTGCTAAGTGTATCCTGTAACTGCGTATTCTGATGTCTTTGATGTTATGTTGTGATGGCATTTCTATTTCCGCTGCAATGATTATGTGTTATGATGTTATCTGAGAACTGCTATTGTTGTAATTATGTTATACTCCTATGATTATCCTTGCTTTCGTACTACCGAAGTTTGGGGTCGTCACAGTTGGTATCAGAGCTAAAGGTTAACCTTAGCTTCGGAGTATAACGTTTTTAGAACAATTTGTCTAGATAGAATCAGAAGTATTCTAAGACGAGTAGCTCATTAGAGATAGGATTAGTAATGTCCTAGAATGAGCACATATTAATCAGTCATTACATCATTATCATCTTATCGTATGTCTCTACTTTTAACCTTTCCTTTAAAATTATCATTTCTGTTAGTCTGACTCTTTCCTTGATGGTACAGAACTAACTAGAAAATGAGCACTAAAGCGAGAGCTTGAGCCCGAGGCAGAGGTGGGGCTAGAGGACCAGCTAGAGATGAGACTCCCACTGCTCAGGGACAGCCCACTCCCGAGGCTGTAACACCACCTCCACCCCCGCAGCCGTTTGATTTGGATAAAATGTCCAAGAAGTTCAGAAATTTATGGGGCGTATCCTTTACCGGGCGAGAGACAGTGATTGAGGCACAGGCATGGATAAAGAACTACGAGAAAATATTTAGAGGCCTGGAATTGGAAGATCACTGCAAGCGCTTTTTGGCAACATGGCTATTGAAAGACGAAGCTGAAAATTGGTGGGATACAGTCAAATTAGGCAATAATGTTGTGACGAAAAGGAATTTCGCTCGATCTGAATCAGTCGCTAAACCGATCTAGACCGTTCGAAATGCCTGATTGTTTCGAGAACACGACAAAATAGAACGCAGACGGGAGAACATTTCATTGTATATTACAACAATTCATCATATTACAAGAATACAGAGTATAAATGAATATTACACAGAAATATCAGAGATTTAAATTACATTTAAATACATAGCAGCGGAAAACAATACAAAATACAACTGAAGGAGATATACGGATACAAAGCTTTCCGGATATCGTTCCAGCTGTAAACCAGGATCCTGTGAATATAAATCTGCAAAACCGAAACTACTAGCTGCCCGTGTCAAAATATGGGCACCCAGAGTTTAGGTTAAAACAATAAACTCCAGGTCAGTCATGGGACTGGTGTGAGAACTAAAACAGTTATTAATCTTTATTTTAAAGTTAGATAAATCAAGGGACCACGCCGTATAACACGGAACGGGTTTCCTCCCAAGAATACCAGTGCATAAAACAACAGCGCAATGCTAAATAAAGAAAAATGAAGTTATTATAAGACCCAGGTCCCATCACACAATGCAACGCAAGCCGGAGGATAGGGTTTTTACCTTATAATAGCCAAACATGCTTAATACGTTTAAAACAAATCATTTGATACTACTATAAGTGCATAGTGTATAAAACAACTTCAAATCATAAGTATCAATCATAGACGGCATGGGTACCATATATCATGTCGCTATACTAGGCTCTACAAATAAAACCGCAAATGTCACGTATTTGGAAATTGGATTTCCGTCTATGAACCGAGGCAAAAGATAGTCCTCAACCGATTCGAGACTCTCTAGCCCGAGCCTCAGGCAAGTACTCAGTCAAGCCTTTGGATCGTCAGGGCCGGTCCACCGATGTGGATTAAAATTCCTGAATACTGCGTTTCCCCGCCCTTTGGGGCGTAAATGAGCCAACGAATGGCTCCATCGGACCCGGATCATCCGATCTAACCGAGGTGCCTCGCAACAGCAACAACCACACAGGTGAAAAGTATATAAATGTCAGGGCTGGTAGGTCACTGACACCACCCTAGCTAGAAGGAAACACATGCCCTCCCTGAGGTCCTCTCCCGTTTCTGGTTCACAACCGGGGTGTGAGGCTCGCGAATTCACATTACACAAAGCTATGCCACCCAGGCGGTGCTTTGATCATTAACCACAAGACTTTGCTTTTCAATAGAAGCCTTGATCATTTGCATCTTAGGCATGCCACACAGGCAATTCACTCTATGCGTTTGATATCCATCAGTATATAACCCCTGAGCTCGTACGTCTCAGAGAAGGGCGTTAAGCAAGAGAATAAATTCTCCACTGCCAAACAGATATATATTTAATAGAAATCAATCACACAGACTAAAATCCAATGTCAGACACACAGTCCATTTACAAGTTCGTTCTGGGTCTGAACGAAACCGGAGGCACCTAGTACCCCACATACCCATCGATCTCCAAATACGTCTGGACGATCACCAACAGTTTCCATCTTCTTGGGTGTACATCCCAATCAAGATCATCAGTAATCACCCAAACGACGTGAAGACCTCCGGTCTTCAACCACCGTCTTCATCTTCGACACCACGTCGAATTAGTTATTCAGAATGGGATAAACCCGGTCTTTCTGAATAACTCGCGTATATAACAAACACGTGTTACACAAACACAACATACGCCTTATTCCAATTCAGAATATTCTTTTATTCAAATATTCTTATACTTTGGGAAAGGTTCCCATTAATTTTATCAAAGATAAATTCTTTAAATTTATTCTTTTATCTTCTTTGAATATCAATTCAAACTAATTGGGATCAGCGAACCACACCGAAGTAATCATTTATTTTATTTTATTTCCCAATCCCAACCTATTCATCCCATGAAGTAAAACTGGTCATACTTCATATCTAACACCACGGTGTTATCGGTAAATTCAATTACCATTTCACGTTCAAATCTAATTAAAGATTTAACTATCGCCAGGAGAAAAACTGGTGATACTCCATTCTCGATCTTTTCAATCTAATTAAAGATTCATTAAAACTCCACTTAGTTTTAATCTTTAACTGGGTTAAAGAATCAGCGTCATTTAAAACACGGTTCACAATAAACCCAAAATCACATTCCATTAATTATCGGGTTAAAGAACAAGTGTTATATAAAACACTGTTCACGATAAACCCAAAAATCAATACCAATTCAATTCCAATTAAATACTATTTAATTGGTACACTTCATTAAATCTGAATAAAAAGATTTAATCTTTTTCTCAACTGGGTACAAGAACGGTGTTAATGAAGACACCATTCACGACAAACCCAAATCACATTTGATATTAAATACAAGGCTCTGAATAGAAAATATATCGGCTTATATTCAATATCAAATTCTACGACCAACAAATATCGTATTGGAAATAACGATATATAAATATCTTTCAAATTTCCAGAACAATATCTGTGTAATCACGAAATCTAACATCGAAATAATCCAAAGACAATTTCGATTCAAATCCATTCCAATTCAATTTCAATTCGAATTCATTTCTATTCAATTTAATTCGAATTTCAATTCTTTTCAAAATATCCGATTTTGAAATCATTTTCGATATTCATTATAAAATGAATAAAATCGACATAAATATCGTTCACGTCAAAATGGCGTCAATCTATCAACACGGCTTCATATTTTTCTATTTTCAAATATTCTATTTCGAATATTTCTTTTTCAAATATTTATATTTTCAAATATTTCTATTCAAATATTCTATTTCAAATATTCTATTTCAAAACTGGAATGAGGCCCAATCAATTACCATATAATGTTAATTATATGGATTTTCTACAACACATGTATACAATAACAACGATGAATAATCAACCATCATCCAAAGTGCATTCTACACTGTATAAGCATCGAATATAAATATTTAACGCTTATAACAGTTTGTCCATCAATCGATCGACATACAACTAAACAATCGGGATTAGTGTACATCAAATATCATCCCAATACCCGTGTGGGGTTTCAAACAATCAAACACAGATTTTATTTGTGCAGTTGGGCGATGTGTAAAATTTATCGTCCCAATCGATATCAGTCAAATGTGTGTATATAAACAAACCGTTCGGTTTGTTTATTTTTATTTCATTTCATATACACGTTAAAAATTCTATTTTTAACTATAAAATATTTTCAACTATATAAATATTTTATTTCATTTCACATCACGCAATCAGCTACACATCAAAATCAAACAACCAAGCATACAAGCCGTCCATGGTCTGTGGACGACGGGTGTCGGGTGCTACTAAACACCGTCTGCATCCTAGTATATTTTTAAATATATAACTAGAAAATTAAATTAAAGAGTGAGAAATTCTCACAGAATAGCTAATCCAACGCCACGACTCTTCTTAGGTAGAAATCTTCATCGTTCTCGCCCTTTTGTCAATTTTCACTGCCCGTATTCTCTACATATATAAAAATCACAGTTTTACTTCGCTATTCAATATATAAAAATCGAATTTTTACTTCGCTATTCAATATATAAAAATCGAATTTTTACTTCGTTATTCAATATATTAAAATCGAATTTTTACTTCGCTATTCAATATATCAAAATCGAATTTTTACTTCGTTATTCAGTATATAAAAATCGAATTTTTACTTCGCTATTCTGTATATAAAAATCGAATTTTTACTTCGCTATTCAATATATAAAAATCCTATTTTTACTTCGCTATTTTATATATAAAAATCGAATTTTTACTTCGCTATTCAATATATAAAAATCCTATTTTTACTTCGCTATTCTATATATAAAAATCCTATTTTTACTTCGCTATTCAATATATAAAAATCATATTTTTACTTCTTTAAAAACTGAAAATTTATCCTACGCTCCACATATATAAATTAGAATTTCTTTATAGAGTATTACATACAAAAACTGAAACTTTATAATTTATACTACATAATCAAATCGAAACTTTATGTCTTATTGTCTAAATAAAAGTAGGAAATCATATAATATATAAACCACTGATTTTTCTAATCATTTTGAAGTTTATTTTCATTGAATAAATAAAGAAGAATAATAAATAAATAAAAATAAATGAATAAATAAAAAGGGAAAGAAAGCTTACTGTCGGAAATCAGAAGGGGGGAATCGGAGTGGGTGATGGGGAGGTGGAGGAGGCGGGCGCAGGCGGCGGGCGGTGGCCCTGGTCGATGGCGACGCGGCTCCAGGTGGGTGTGGGGTTTCTGGGGTCGCGCTCGATCTTTGAACGGGAGATGGAGGAGGAAGGGGTCGTCGATGGAAAGGACGGGGAGGCGCTGAGGCCCTGGCGGTGGCGCGAGGGCAAGCGCGGTGGCGGTTTTAGGTTTAGGTTTTTTTTTCATTTTAATTTTGAAGGTGGGGGTCGACTGTAAAGAGAAAGAGGGGAGGGGGAATTTAATTTATATATTTTATTATATTTAATTTTTCAAAAAGCAACCTTTTATTTCGAACTCGAAATCGAACCCACCGACTGTCGCCCATAGCTAATTACCCCCATTCCGAACACAATGGGATATGTATCGTAAGCTGATTCGATCGTTTCGACCAGTTTTCGTCAAAATCAACATATAACTTTATATATTGAATTTGAACGCGTATTTCAATTTACCGGGGCCACATGCAGACTCTAAAAATTCCAGAAAAATATTTTCTGGCTTCGTATCGACGATACGGTCCTAACAAAACTAGTTTCATCAAATTCTGAGACCGTTTGAAAAATGACCATTTTCCAGTCGATTAAATTCAACTGAAATGGTAAAAACATGTTTTCCTTTGCCACGCTCACATATTAATTTGAAAAATTACGAAATTTGAAATCTAGCAATAATTTGACATCACGGATCCAACAAAAGTGGTTTCGTCGAAAACCTAGGTCGTTTGCAAAATTTCCATTTTTAAGGGCGGAAATTCCATAGCAACTATTCTGAAATTTCAACTGGACATATCTTTTGATCCCCGCTATGAAATTTTGATTTTTCGGATTCGTTGGGAAGATATTCTCTATTAGATTCCATTATTTTTGGTTTCACTAAAATTCGGTTTAATTTGCACCCGGTACATTCATTTGAAGTTTGAAATCGAATTATCGAACTACCGCGCCATTTTCAATTCCTTTTATAAATATAAATAAGTATTTATATTCTAACGACGATCTATATAATATATACGTTCGAATTATATTCAAAATAAATTTCTCGTCGATATTATTTAAAATAATTCATTTTGAATAATCAAAATTCGCTAAAATTGCCAAAATAAAAAATTTAAACTGGCCCAGATTTCCGGGTTATTACAAATGTGGACGACATGTCTTGGGCCTGATTTAAAGATCTCTTCAACGATAAGTTTATCCCTCCGCAGGAAGTAGAGCGGCTCCACGATCAATTTTCCAATCTGCAGCAGGGAGATATAACTATTTCAGAATATGTGCGGAAGTTCAAGGAACTCTCACGCTACGCTCCAGAGTTAGTTCAGGAACCAGTGCAGAAGAACAAAAGATTCATCAATGGCCTCTCCAAGAAATATCTGAACAGATTCACAGCTCACATCAAGCTCCCCTTTAATCAAGTCATCGAGATGGCTTGCCGCTATGAGAATAATGACAGAAATGCACAGTAGGAGCGTGAAAAGAATCAGAATAATAACAAACGAAAGAAAGCTGACAAGAAATCAGAGGCGAGCGATTCTTCTACCGCCAAGCCCCAAGGGAAAAAGAAAAGAGACAAATCCAAGGTGAAATGCTTCAATTCTCAGAAGATGGGGCACTTTGACTATGAATGTCGAGCCCCGAAGAAACCAAGAAGGAATGAGTCTGGACCGAGTCAGAACCGCGGTCAGAATTCTCGGAACACTCAGGAGTGCTTTAACTGCCATAAGAAAGGGCACTTTATCAGAAATTGTCCTCTGTTGAAGAAATATGAGGTAGCACATGTCTATGATGGAGCGGCTGCACCGGCTTCTTCCAAAGGAGCAGGTAAACCTGATGTTTTAGGAGGTACTCTTAATATTAAGAACATTCCTATTACAGTATTGTTTGACACTGGTGCATCAAGAAGTTTCATTTCTAGTGACACGATTAAAAAGCTAAAACTAAAACCAAGAAAACTTAAAGAATTGATTAGAGCCCATAGTTCGATAGGAGGTTCACTTATTCTCGATCAATATTATAGAGTGTCTGTTTCTTATTCCTATTTCCAATTCCCTTTTAGTTTGATCGTCATGAATTTCTCCGGGTATGATATCATACTTGGAATGGATTGGATAACGAAGTATGAGGCTGAGGTACTATGCGCTGAAACAGTAGTCAGAATTAAAACCAAATTTGGAGATATTATTGTTATTCCATGCCACGGCTCAGCCACAGATAGGAAAGAATTTTGGTCTTCTCTAGAAGTTACTCCTGCTTTTATTGAGATATTCCTATCATCAAAGATTATGCGGATGTGTTTGAAGAAGTTGATAGCTTACCTCTGCGCAGAGAAATCGACTTCAGAATTGACTTAGTCCCGAATGCAAGGCCCGTTGTGCATCCTATTCGGAGAATGACACAAAAAGAAAAAGAGGAATTGAGCAATCAAACTAAACAGCTTTTGTGGACGGGTCTAATCAGGCCTAGCTTCTCAAACTGGGGTGCAGCAGTGGTGTTTGTCCCAATGTCAGACGGTACCCTCAGACTATGTGTGGACTACCGTGACCTCAATAAGAAAACGTTGAAAAATAAATATCCACTACCACGCATTGATGATCTGTTGGACCGCTTGAATGGAGCGCAAGTATTCTCTAGGATGGACCTAACTACAGGTTTCCACCAATTATGCATTGCCGAAGAATGTGTTCCTTTGACAGCTTTCAGAGGGCCAGACTTATTCTATGAATGGCTAGTAATGCCCTTCGGCTTATGTAATGCTCCAGCATACTTTGTTAATCTGATGAACAGAGTATTCTGAGATGTTTTAAATAAATTCATGCTGGTGTTCATCGATGACATCCTAATCTTTTCTAAATCTACCACTGAACACGAAAAGCATTTGAAAGAAGTCTTGGAGATTTTGCGTAGGAATGTGTTGAAAGCCAAATTCTCTAAATGTATATTCTGGCAAGAAGAGGTGAAATTCCTCGGCCATGTTGTATCAAAGGAAGGCATTTCGGTAGACCCAGGAAAGATCTCAGCCATCCAAGATTGGAAGCAGCCAAGCACTCCTACAGAAATCAGAAGTTTCTTAGGACTGGCTGGCTATTATCGGAAGTTCGTTAAAGATTTTTCAAAATTATCTTGTCCATTGACGAAGCTGACTAAGAAGCATACAAAGTTCATTTGGACACCAGAATGTGAGGCAGCTTTCCAAGAGCTGAAACAGAGGTTGACCACTGCTCCTGTGTTGACCATTATTGATGGCAATCAGGATTTGAAAGTCTGGACAGATGCTTCCATTGAAGGTTATTCCTTTTATCTAAACAAACATGTCAGAGATGTCATTTTTAATGACAAATCTCATTTTAACATGTTATCCTTTTATCTGTTTAAGGTATTGGTGCGGTGCTAATGCAAAGGGACAAAGTAGTTGCATATGCTAGCCGTCAGTTGAAACCGCATGAGAAGAAATACCCCACTCATGATCTTCAGTTGATGGCCATTGTATTTGCTCTAAAGATATGGAGGCACTATCTCTTGGGTGAGCAGTTCGAACTGTATATTGATCACAAATCCTTGAAGTATCTGTTCACTCAAAGGGATTTGAACTTGAGGCAGCAACGTTGGGTTGAATTTCTTATGACCTATGACTTGGATATCCTATATACTACAGGGAAAGCCAATGTTGTGGCCGATGCGCTCAGCAGGAAGAATGCAGACAACGCCAATCTTATCATCGCCAGTCTTATCATTACGCCTACATTAATGGATAAGATCTCTGCCCTTCAGAAGGATGATAAATTTATTCAGATGATTAGTGAGCGAGTTCGAAAGGGCGAAGCGTCAAGCTTCCAAATAGACAGCAAGGGGACCCTTAAACTGCAAGGGCGAATATGTATGCCAGATATTCCTGAGCTTAAAAGAGAAGTTATGGATGAATGTCACAAATCTAAACTCAGCATCCATCCAGGAGTAAGCAAGATGTATCATGATCTTAAGCATACCTTTTGGTGGAAGGCGATGAAGAGGGACATTTCCATATATGTTGCTAGATGTCCCACCTGCCAGCAAGTCAAAAGTGATCAGCAGAAGCTTGCAGGATTGTTGCAACCGCTAGAGGTTCCAAGTTGGAAGTGGGACCAAATTTCTATGGACTTTATTGATGGCTTGCCCCGAACTAGAAAAGGGAATGACAGTATATGGGTGATTGTAGATCGCTTCACAAAGACTTCCCATTTTATCCCTGTCAAATCTAATAGAACAGCTCGAAGTCTGGCGCAGCTTTATTTCAGAGAGATTGTCAGACTACATGGAGTTCCCAGTAGCATCGTTAGTGATCGCGATCCGATATTTGGTAGCAAATTCTGGGAAGCATTCCAAGAAGAGATTGGGACCAAATTGAATATGAGCACCTCTTATCATCCTTAGACAGATGGCCAGACTAAGAGGGTGAACCGCATATTGGAAGACTTGTTGCGGGCATCATTTACACTTGGTTGAATTCTCTTATAATAACAGCTACCAAGCTAGCTTGCAGATGTCCCCATTTGAAGCATTATATGGTAGGCCATGCAGATCTCCTGCATGTTGGGTGGAACCAGGCAATCGATTAGTATTGGGTCCCGACATGATTCGTGAAGCATCAGATAAAGTTGATTTTATTAAGAAGCGATTACTGGCTGCTTAGAGCCGACAGAAGAGCTATGCAAACTCACGAAGAAGGGATTTAGAGTTCTCTGTTGGTGAACTTGTGTACTTGAGGGTTTCCCCACTGAGAGGTGTAATTAGATTTGGGAAGACTGGGAAGTTGGCACCGAGATTCATTAGTCCATTTCCTATTCTCGAAAGGATTGGAACTCTCGCTTATAGGGTGCAGTTACCTGACTGGTTGCCAGGGGTTCATGATGTATTCCATGTGTCTCAACTTCGGAAACATGTTCACGATCCAGACTTAGTTGTGGAGAAAGCAGCACAACAAGATTTAGAGATTACCCCGAGCTTAGCAGTGAGAAGAGAGCCAGTGAAAATTGTTAGTAAAGAGACCCGAGTTCTGAGGAACAAGAGGATCCACCTAGTCAAAGTGCAGTGGAGCGGGGATCCTAGAGACTGTACATAGGAAACTGAGGATAGCATCAAACAGGCTTATCCCAAGTGCGGAGTGGACATCTCCGAGTAGCTCTTATGTTGAGGTACATTTGCAATATCTTGCATTTTCCATTTTGTTTCCTACTTTACTATTGTTTCCTTTTCGGGGATGAAAAGCTTTTAAGTGGGGGAGATTGTAACAACCCGGAAAATCAGAACCAAATTAAAATTTTTATTTTGGCAATTTCAATGAATTTTGAATAGTTAAAATAAATTATTTTAAATAATAACAGTTAAAAATTTATTTAAATCGAAGTTAGAATGAATATATTTATTTTAATTTTAAAAGGAATTAGTAATAGCACGGTAGTTTGAAATTTTGAATCTGAACTTTGACAGAATGTACAGGATTCAAAATAAAACGAATTTTAGTGAAACCAAAAATATATAAATTTGTTTAAAAATATCTTTCCAACGAATTCGAAAAATCGAAATTTCATAGTGGGAATAAAAAGTTATGGCCAGTTGAATATTCAGAATAGTCGCTATGGAATACAGTATAATTTATAGCCCGTATAAAAGGCCATTATACAAACGACCTCCGTTCTCAACGAAACCACGTTTGTCGGATCTGGAATGTCAAATTATTGCTAAGTTTAATTTTCCAGAATTTTTGGAATTGATTTGTGAGCGTAGTAAATTAAACTCTGATTTGATAATTTCTATTGAATTTAATCGACCGTTAAAAAGGTCAATTTTCAAACGGTCTCCAAATTCGATGAAATTAATTTTGTTAGGACTGTATCGTCAAAACATAGCTAGTTTTATTTTTCGAGAATTTTCGAAGTCCGTATGTGGTCCAGGTGAATTTAAATATATGATCGAATTAATTTAATAAAGGATTTAAATTTTAAATTAAAGAAATCAGGCCAAAAACAATCGTTTGGGCTGACGAGACCTAGCCCATTGGTTCCGGAACAGGGGCAATTAGGTAAAAACGATTTTTGTTGGACTGAAATTGGTGCTACGGAGACTTAACGGATTTATTTGCAAAATCAAGTAATTAAATAATATTTTATTATAAATATACACATTCCAAAACCCTAATACCCAAGTAGCCGCCGCCTCCTTTCTGATTCATGGCCGAAATTGCTTGAACCTTCATCCACTAATTTCCATCGATCCACACATTAAAATCCTCCACTCCTTTAGACAATTTCGAAGAGATTTTCATCCTCTTGAAATCCATACGGTTAATACGCCCTAAATTTGCTCGTAGATCGAGAACCAGCACCCCGAAGGGCCGACGCATCAACCGCCGCCCATCCCCCTAGGTGCGATCGCACCTGTCTCGGTAGGGCCTATTTGGGGCGCCTCTCTCCCCTCTTCGACGATGCAGTGTCGGATCGTCGCGGAGTTAAACGATTGGAGCGATTATTGGTGACCTAGAATTGAACGAGAAGGAGGAAGTAGCGACCGTGTTCTGTAAAAGGGGAAGAAGGTGTTTTATAAAATATATTATTTAATTAATTTATTTTAAAATGTTATTAATAAAAATTAATCCATATCTCACTCATATGAACTCAGAATTGAACGATTTCTGAAGCGTTACGATCGTAATTCCGAGATCTACACTCCAGGACTGACTAGAACCAATACTGAGAAGATCAAATTCTGGCCAAATTTCAGATCTGAATCATTCAGATTTAAACGACTGTGAGAAATCTTTTTTTTATAATTAGAAATAATTCTGATATTATTGTCACCAATCTACAGTTAATTCCTGTTTGTTATTATTCATGATTTGTTCTGTGCTGAATGTAGTATATAGATCTGTTTGTTTGGTGATGCTATGTGGTGATATAATTGTTAAAACATATTGATTTGTAGTGATAAAATTTGTTAGGAACATATAGATCAGTTTGTAGTGATAAATTGAGTAAAACAAAAAATATAATTTTGTTTAGATAAAATGATCAAATTAGAATCATTAGACAAAATTCATCATTTTATTAATTAAAATAGTGGAACCAAGAATTATCCTTTTTGGGTTAATTAGAATAGTTGCATTGGAATTGTCATTTTTGTTTAAATGAAATGGGCCAAAACAAAATTGAACATTTAGTTTAAATCAAATTGTCATAAAAGACAAATATGAAAACATCAATTTTTGGCTATTTGTTGAATTAGAATATTCAACAAATATGAAAACACCATTTTTATCTATTTGTTGAATTAGAATTTTCAACGAATATGAAAACATCAATTTTTGGCTATTTGTTGAATTAGAATTTTCAACAAATATGAAAACACCATTTTTATCTATTTGTTGAATTAGAATTTTCAACGAATATGAAAACATCAATTTTTGGCTATTTTGTTGAATTAGAATTTTCAATAAATAAGAAACATCAAATTTTGTCTATTTGTTGAATTAGAATTTTCAACAAATAGAAAATATAAATTTTTGTCATTTTGTTGAACTAGAGTTTTCAACAAAAATGAGGTATCCAATTCACCATTGTGTTGAACAAGAAGATTCACCAAAAATGAAACATCAACTTTTGTACATATTGTTGAATTAAAAATAGGAATTAAGAACATGATTACATTGAAAAGTTAACACTTTTAATGTAATGTTAGAACATAGAAAATGTACATGTTTTAAAGTAAAACAAGTTTTACTTTAAAAATTCATTTTTAAGGTAATAATAGAACTATAGAAAAGATTCATGTTTTAAAATGAAAACATATGTTACATTAAAATTTCACTTTTTAATGTAATAATAGAATTTAGACAAAGATTCATGATTTAAAATGGAAACATGTGTTACATTAAAATTTCACTTTTTAATGTAATAATAGAATTTAGACAAAGATTCATGTTTTAAAATGAAAACATGTGTTACATTAAAATTTCACTTTTTAATGTAATAATAGAATTTAGACAAAGATTCATGTTTTAAAATGAAAACATGTGTTACATTAAAATTTCGCTTTTTAATGTAATAATAGAATTTAGACAAAGATTCATGTTTTAAAATGAAAACATGTGTTTCATTAAAAATTCATTTTTTTTTAATGTAATAATAGAAGTTGGAAAAACATGCATGTTTTAAAACAAAACATGTTTACATTAAAAACTTTGTTTTTAATGAAAGGAATAAATCACTAGAAAATGTTCATTTTTCAAACATAGGCATGTTAACATTAAAAATATCATTTTTTATAAAAGAATGATTCATATAAAATTTGTTTATGTTTGAATAAAAGTGTTGAAACATTAAAATCATAATTTTGAATGTAAAGTTTGATTTATTGGGAATATTGATTGTTTGAATAAAGATGTTACAACATTAAAAATTCCACTTTAATATAAAAGTGATTTGGTAGAAAAAATATGTTAGAGAACATTTGTATGTTAAAACATTATTTTTAACATGCTAAGAAGAAGGAAAATGAAAACATCGCTTTCATATATTTTGTTTAAAATAGAACTGTTAACAAATTGAAAACATCAAAATACGTATAGTAAAACTACATTTATATTTACATTGCATATATTAGAATTAATATGCATTGATAAAATTGCATTTATATTTACATTGCATATATTAGAATTTCTATGCATTGTTATAACTACATTTATATTTACATTGCATATATTAGAATTTATATGCATTGTTAAAATTGCATTTATATTTACATTGCATATATTACAATTTATATGCATTGTTATAACTACATTTTTATGTGCATTGTTAAAATTACATTTATATTTACATTGCATACATTAGAATTTATATGCATTGTTATAATTACATTCTTATTTGCATTGCATATATTAGAATTTATATGCATTGTTATAACTACATTTATATTTACATTGCATATACTAGAATTTATATGCATTGTTATAATTACATTTATATTCACATTGCATATATTAGAATTTATATGCATTGTTAAAATTACATTTATATTCACATTGCATATATTAGAATTTATATGCATAGTAGAAACTACATTTTTATCTGCAATGCATATATTAGAATTTATATGCATAGTTAAAATATCATTTTATTTACAACACGTACATTAGAATCTGTACAAATTATTTTTATTGTAAAAACATTCAATTAAAACTTTATACAAATAAAACATTCCCTTTTTTATTTGTTAAAGTTAAAATTTGAAATACAAATAAAAAGTAGCTTTTTATTTGTTATTGACGCAGATGTCACATAAATGAAATGTAATTTGTTTGACATAATGAATATGTAGATATGATATACCAATAAAAACATTCTTTTATTTGGTATGTTAAATCACGTTAGTAGAAACGTTGAATGGTTTATATTTATATATAATTATATGTATAAATATAAATTAAAATTAAATGAATCGCGCACGGTAGTTCGTGTTTCGAAATCGTAACTTTGAACGATTATACCGAAAGACCCAACCGTTGGATTTTTCCCAAAACTAGAACCGTTAGGACCGCTTTGGGAAGATCTTTCCAACGATATAAACTTTGTTAAAATCCAACGGTTATATTTCGAGATAAGTGTAAATCAAATCTTGATAAAAACAGCGTCAGGGCCGCCTATTGACCTGAAGCGTCGTCAAATTAATTTAGCTATTTTTATATATATAAAAATAGCGATAAATCATTATTAAAAACTATTAACGATATGAAATGGTTTTAAATTATATATATGCGAGAATCATTTGAAAGACCGAGTTCAATCTCATTTCAAATGATTATACGACGATTCAAATCGAAGATATTGAAGACGGCGATTGAGAACCGGCGATCTTCACATCGAATGGATAACTACTGATGCCCAACATTGGTTAGCTCCCAGTAAAGGGTTAAAGTGGTAGTTGTTCGGACGTACTTGTTGATTGTCCGGATATGCGAGCGCCTCTCTTCCGTATTGGACGTATGGGACGAGAAATAAGGTGACTCCGGTTTCGTTCAGACCTAGAACGGACTTGTAAATGAATGTATGTCTGACATTGGATTTCATTCCATGTAAATCAAATTGATTTCTATTTAATATATATCTATGGTGGCAGAGAATTTATTCTCTTGCTTAACACCCTTCTTTGAGACGCATGAGCTCAAAGGTTATATATTGGTAGTTATCGATCGCATGGCGTGAATTATCAATGTGACATGCCAAGATGCAATTGGTCGAGGCTTTTGTTGAAAAGAAGAGCCTTGTAGATGATGATCAAAGCATAGCCTGTTTCGGCATAGCTTTGTGTATAACGTTAGCTCGTGAGCCTCACACCCCGGTAAGAGTCGGAAACGGGTCATGGGAACACAGGAAGTGCACACGTTTCTTTCTAGTTAGAAGTGGTATCAGGGTTTTGCAAGCCCTGACATTTTACTTATGTGGTTGATGGAATGAGGTGCTTGGATTTATTGGTCGATAGTGACCATTTTATTGGTCCAATAGGATCGAGAAGCGTGTGTTCAGGCATAACTAATCCACTAAAGTATTTATGGACCGGCCCTGCAGGATCCAAGGGTCGCCCGTAGGTGTGATCCTGAGACATTGCTAGAGTGTCTCAAATCGGTAAGGAGATCGTCCCAGGCCTTCACTCATGATGGAAACCAAATCTCCAATACGACATTACGATTTTGATTATAAACCTATGTATGGCGACATAGTAGGATGGGGTACTATGCCGTCTAGGATTGATACATTTACTTTGAAGTATTTTAAAACTGATTAGACATTAATAATAATATTAAAGTATTATTTTCTATGTATCAAGCATGTTTGATCATTATAAGGTAAAACTCTATCCTCCGGTTTGTGTTGCATTGTGTGATGGGACTTGAGTCTTATAATGATTTCGTTTTCTAAAAAGCATTGCGTTGTTTTTGAATAAAAATTTATTAAACATATGCACTGGCAATCCAATGGAGTAAACCCGTTCCGCATTAGCGACGTGGTCCTGTGATTAGCCCTATTGTTAGTTAAGAAAGATTTCTCATACCAGTCCTATGACTAACTCGTAGTTTGTTTCACTTTGCAAACTCGGGTGCCCTCTTTCCACACGGGCAGCCAAATGACAGGTTTAGGTATGGATGCATTCTGGATTGGAGCTTGCTTAAGGAAGAAGAAGAAGAACATTTTCCTTTTTTATCTCTTTATTGCTACTTGAGACATTTAGACATTATTGATCTTTGATGTATTTGGTGGAGATTGAGACTTATTTCTTTCTTTGTTGAGACTTCTATTTGTTAAGTGTATCCTGTAACTGCGTACTCTGATGTCTTTGATGTTATGTTGTGATAACATTTCTATTTCCGCTGCAATGATTATGTGTTATGATGTTATCTGAGATCTGCTATTGTTGTAATTATGTTATACTCCTATGATTATCCATGCTTTCGTACTACGGAAGTTTGGGGTCGTCACAAAAATTCTTTTGTGAATATTTCTTTTTCTCTTAAACTTTTTTTTTGAAAATGTCTCAAATTCCTTCTTCCTACGAATTTTATGATAGTTGTGAAAATCAGTATAATCCATATAATTTGACACCAAATTCATATGGATATTTTAATAACAACTATTGTACAAGCAATTTGGACAGTACGTCACCAACTTTTCAAAATTTTCAAAATAGTCCTGATTTTGCACCACAAAATTTTCAAACTAACGATCAACCCTCAAGTTTGAAAACAAGAATTGATTCTTTATTTGAAATGAGCATACAACAAAATGAAGAAATAAATGAATTGTATTTATATCACTTAATGGAGATCATAAATTGTATTTTTGATAACTTACATAAATGCGAGAGTTGATTTACCTCTAAATTGTTTTCATTTTATATTTAGCTCTCAACTTAGTTTATAGTTTTCATTAGCTTTTATTAGTTAAAACTTCACTTGAATTTGGTTTAATTTGATTGAGTAAAATCTAGAATTAATTCTTTCCCTGCGGATCGACTCGTATTAACTACGTACTAATAATTGTATGTCGTGCGCTTGCGGTATTATCACGATATTTCATGTTAACGGTTTTCTAATTTAATAGAATATCCGTTTAGCGAACAAGATGTGAGTTATAAAAGAACTCACCTTTGCTTGCTAGAAGCAAGGAATTGATTTCCAAAATAACTTGCTAATGTGACGACCCAAACTTCCCCTTAAAGGAAAGACGGATTGCTTTGAGAACAACACACATCAGAACACAAAACAGAAGAACATTTTATTGTTCTTACAACAATTACATCAGAGTACAAGGATTTTCCAAAGTATGAATAATAATATACATTGGAAATACAATAATATCAGAGTTTAAATTACATTTAAATAGCAGCGGAAAAAAATTAATACAAAATACAACTGAAAGAAATACACGGATACAGAGCTTTCCGAATATCGCTTCAGCTGTAGACCAGGATCCTGTGAATATAATATCTGCAAAACCAAACTACTAGCTGCCCGTGTGGAAATATGGGCACCCATAGTTTAGGTTAAAATAATAAACTCCGGGTCAGTCATGGGACTGGTATGAGAACTCAAAAACAGTTATTAAGTTGATTCTAAAGTTAGGTAAATCAGGGACCACGCCATATAACAAGGAACGGGTTACCCCCAAGAATACCAGTGCATAAAAATAAACAATGCAATGCTAAATAAAGGAAAATGAAGCTATTATAAGACTCAGGTCCTATCACACAATGCAATGCAAGCCGGGGGATAGAGTTTTACCTTATAACAGCCAAATATGCTTGGTACACGAAATTTATCTTTTAATATTACTATAAGTGCATAGTGCAGAAATCAATTTCGAAAGTAAATGTATTAATCATAGACGGCATGGGTACCATATATCATGTCGCCATACTAGTTCTACAATCAAAACCGCATAGTGTCGTATTGGAAAATTGTTTTCCATCATGAGTCAAGGCTAGGGAGGAACTCCTTACCGATTCGAGACACTCTAGCAAATGCCTCAGGATCACACCTATGGGCAACCCTTGGAGCGGTAGGGTCGGTCCCCACCTAACAGTAGTGGATTAGTTATGCCTGAACACACGCTTCCCGGTCCTTTTGGACCTTTGTATGACCACTAACGGCCTATAAATTGAGGTACCTCATAATCCATTATCCACATAAGTAAAATGTCAGGGCTGGTAAGTCGCTGACACCACTAGAGCTAGAAAGAAACGTGTGCACTCCCTACGGTCCCTTCTCCCGTTTTAGGCTCCAATCGGGGTGTGAGGCTCGCAAAGTCACGCTATACACAAAGCTACTCCTAAACAGGCTATGCTTTGATCATCCCACAAGGCCCTGCTTTTCAACAAAAGCCTTGATCATTTGCATCTTGGCATGCCACATTGTCAGACCATACCATATCATTGATCATCTATCAACATATAACCGGGTGTTAAGTGAAGAATAAATTCTCCACCACCAAACAGCTATACGTTAAACAGAGATCAACGAATACAATATAAAGGAACACAATGTCAGACACGCAATCCATTTACAAGTCCGTTCTGGGTCTGAACGAAACCGGAGGCACCTTATTCCTCGCATTTCCGTCGATCTCCAAGTACGTTTGGATGATCACCACTTTTCCATCGTCTTGGGTGTACGGTCCAATCAAGATAGCAATAACCATCCAAACGATGTGAAGAACTCCGGTCTTCAACCACCGTCTTCATCTTCGACTCTTGATCGACGTATTAATTATTCAGAATGGGTTAAATCCGGTCTTTCTGAATAATTCGCATATTTTATAATCAAGTGCTATCAAAACACATCCAACGCCTCATTCCAATTCAGAATATTCTTTTAATAAAATATTCTTATTTTTAGGGAAAGATTTCCATTAATTTTATCAAAGATAAAACCTTTTGAAATTATTCTATTCAATCCAACTAAGTATTTATTAGAACTCCAATTCGGTTTTAATATCCAAATTTAAGAAATAAATCTTATCTTTAACTGGGTTAAAGAACTAGTGTCATTTAAAACACAGTTCACGATAAACCCAAAATCATCCTCCATAAAATATGGAATCTTCACTTAAATTAGATCAACATATAATCGATATAAATTCCTGTATTAGACTAATAATATAAATGGAATAGCGGCAAGGCCTTTTAAATTCCATATATAGTAACAGTCTTCATCCACAAAAGTTCATCTCAATTATTAACTAATCGAATTCCATTCAATTCCAATTTAACATATTAAACTGGAAAGCTTACTTTGGAGAATTTTCATTAAACCCACATAAAGGATTTATAAATTCCAAATTTTACTTCACTGTAAATTGGGTTAAAGAACGAATGTCGTTAAAAACATAGTTCACGATAAAACAAATTTACATTCCAATTTATTCCAATTACTAAATATAATTGGAAACTCTAATAATCTTAATTAAAAGATTTATCTTTTCCAAATTTATATTTACTATTTAATCCCAATTTAAATATTGATTGGAAAATTCCATTAAATATTATTTAAAAGATTTATTCTTCTCTAATCGGGGTTTAAGAACAATGTTATTAAAGACACTGTACACGACAACCCCAAAATCTATTTTTTCTCTTTCAATTCCAATTTAATATATATTGAATTGGAAAACTTCTCTTTAGAAATTTCTATTAAATTTTAATTAAAGGATTTCTAAATCACGAATCATACTTTAACATCAAATTCTTCTTAATGCAAAACATACTTGAAAACCATATTATAGTGAAAATGTCATTCTTATTATCTAATCTTTTTAATGAAACAAATGAACTATAATAATGTATTCTTCCTAATGTAATCAATCTAAAATAAAAAAATGAAATCTTTTAATGTAATCTTTTTAATTCAACCTTTATTACATTGAAAAATGTAATATTTTAATTCAATCTTTATTACATTGAAAAATGTAATATTTTAATGCTAATCTTTATTTTCAATTTTTCTCTTTATTACATTGAAAAATGTAATATTTTAATTCAATCTTTATTACATTGAAAAATGTAATATTTTAATTCTAATCTTTATTTACAATTTTTCTCTTTATTACATTGAAAAATGTAATGTTTTAATTCAATCTTTATTACATTGAAATATGTAATATTTTAATTCTAATTTTTATTTTCAGTTTTTCCCTTTATTACATTGAAAAATGTAATATTTTAATTCAATTTTTATTTTCAATTTTAAATCAAAATTGAATATTCTATCTATTATCATATTAAAATAATATTATTTCCAAAATATAAATTTTGAAGTTAACTCTTTTAATATTCATTACAAAATGGATAAATTAAATCGATAAATATGTTCAGGTTAAAATGGCGTTGCTATTTAAAACAAATTAAATAGCCCAATTCGTTCTCTTATTCATTTATATTTTGTACTGGGCCAGACCTCCCACATTAAGCCTACGACTTGTGGATGCTGGATATGCCGGTTGGTTCCGGGCAGACTTATCCCACAAGTTGGGCTTAACGTCATGTCATGGCCCAATTCGTATTTGCGCACTTGGACCTCTCACATTAGGCTCAACATTTGTGGCTGCTGGATATGCTGGGCGGGTCCGGGCAGACTTATACCACAAATGTAACCCAACCTCGTGTCCAAGTACAAATATAATTAATAATTATAATTAATTCACTGGAAATAATATTTTTAAATATTATTTTAAAATAAAGGTATGATCTTTACATTAATTTGTTATTAATTTTATAAAACCCTTTGTTTCCAAATATCCTAACTGACATTTCAATTTTTAATGAAAAATTGAACTTTCTATATTATTATATCATAATAATAACCTTTTCAAATTTTGAAATCAAACCTTCTTATCTTATCATACTGACCGTAAAGATGTAATCGTTCCAAATTAACCCTTTTTATTATCACTTTTAAACAATAAAGATATAATCTTTCTAATTCATACGCCAATTAATTCCGTTAACTGAATATTAAATTAAAATATTCTTTTAATTCAAAATTGGAATGAGACCCAATCCATTACCATATAATTTTAATTATATGGATTTCAAACATCGCATTAATTCCATAATAATGATAAAACATTCAATAACAGCCAAAGTGCATTTTAAACTAATCACAAGAGCGATGTGTAGTCAGAATATCAACCCAAGACCCATGTGGGGTTTCAACCAACACAAATAATAAATTATTATTTGTGCACTTGGACGATGTGTGAAAATTTATCGTCCAATCAACATAAACAAGTCAGGAAACTTGTTATGGCTGTGTAAACATTATTTAAATAATCATAAATAATATAGCATTACATTATCTTGTTAAAATTTCCAATTTCAAAACATAACATAACATGACATTCTAATCCATCATTCATTCAACAAACAATTACTTCTATCACAGATAATTTATTTATTATCAAATTATAAAAATAAACAACTATTCAAAAATTTAGTGAGAAGGAGTTCTCACCTTTGCCGGGCTTTAATTGACGGTTCGGGCCCAATTTTGGCCCAAAATCCATCATGCTCTAAAGTTGACAAAATTGATGTCTACGCGAAGCTCTCGATGCCACGATCACAGCAAATCCTGTTTCGTGCGATTTCGAGCTCGTAACAAAAAGATATTAATTTTCGAAGTTTGTAATAATTAAATAATTAATTTAAAGGGTGCCTTTTTTACAGGTCCCTATTAAGTTTCAAAATAAATAAAAAACCCGCGCATACTTTCCAATACAATTCCGGTCCCTGTTTTTGAATGTGCGCCTCCTACATTAGTGCATCCGCTTCGACCTGTCATGTCACGCTCAGGTCCATTTTTTGTTTCGCTCCTACGTATTTTTCCAAAAAAAAATAGTGCGGCCATGACAAAAAAAAATTTGTAAAATCTGGAAATAATCCCAGAAGTCCACGCCAAAAAAAAAAAAAAAAAAAAAAAAAATCTTGCATATATGTATGCAAGTATTGCCTATACTTGCATACATGTATGCAATTATTACACAAAGGAAATTATGCTATAGTTTTGCCTGCATATATGTTGCACGCAAATGTGCATGTTTCATATTTAATTGCACATTTGAATGCAAATAAAAAAGAACTAATTCAACAACGGATACAAACACTGGAATAATTGCACATATATACGCAGGAAATTGAAATTTTTGCATGAAAAAATGCATTTAACTGCATTTATCGTTCTTTTTTTCAGTTTAATTTTATTTTTTGCATGTTTTTGAATTTTTTTTTAGTGAATTTATGGTCGAATGAATTATTTATCTAAAAAATAATATTCGGATTTTCCACTTTTTTCGCAACTTTTGAAAAATAGGGACCTAATCTATAATAAGTTTATCACTGGATGTGAGCCTAATTAAGTTTGCTTTTAGGGACCTGAGCCTTATTTTCACTAATTTAAATCATGAAAATTACCCAAATATTCAACTTGCTCAGAATTCAACGTAGTTAGTGTCATTGCGAAGCTCTCGACATCACGATCACAGCGGATCTGAAATCGTCAGATTTCGACTTCGTATGAGAGAGATATACAATTTCAAAGTTTGAATTACAAAATTACCCCCAAATCTCGGTCAAACAGCCCCTTCCGAACTTTGACCGCGTTTTCCCGTTGACTCAGACCTCCGATTGACCTGAAACCACCGCCATCCTCTTCGTCTTCGAGAGTCGCATCCACGCTCCAAGCCGCCGCCGCCGTTGATGCTCTGATCGCCGGAATTTCGCCAGAAAGCGAAATTCGCCTCGCGGGCCCCACAGGCCACACCTTTTATCCAAATGACCTGAAAATTTTTGAGCATCTTCTACTTGTGTAGACAAAGAACTTTCGTGTTCGGCCCTTCGCCTGATTCTTCACGGATTGGCCGGAAATTGATCATCTATGTTCTGAGCTCGCCGGAATTTTTTGTTTTGCTCCAATTCAGTTTTTCTCAATTTCAGTGCCCTTCCATCGACTTTCAGACAAAACTTTCTGCAGCAAAGTTGTAGATCTTTGTCTCCTCTACAATTTCTTCCATTGCACCATCCTCCAATTCTTCACGGTTTGGCCAGAAAACACCAAAATTCGAAACTGATTTTTTGCAATCAAACTCAGATCCTGGCGAATCCGTGCGACGATAGGTCTTGAATTTTTCGTGGTAGATAGAGGATAAGAAGATGAACAAAACCTAGAAAGGGTTTGGTCTGATTTGGTTCTAATTGAGAGATATAAATTGTTTTGTTTTCAAGGACTTATTTGTAAAATAAATTTTAGAGGAGGGAGCCGCCATGGAATAGAGGAAGAAGAAGGTGGCTATGTTTTGTCTTTGGGTTCAGCTAATGATAACACTTATGATATTTTATATGGGTTAATAATTTAATTTGGCCCACTACCCTTACTTTAACCTCTTATGTAATTTATCTTCTTCAAATTTTATCCGTTTTCTCAGTTTAAAAATCCGTGTTAACACCTACGAATTCCATTTTTTATGAAAATTGAAACATAACTATTTCTTGACATTACGAATCCATAGAAACTGGTTTCGTTGAATTTCGAGTCCGTATGAATAAATAACGAATTTTTAAAGTCTGAAAATTGACTGTTTTTCACTGTAAAAATTATTACGACCACATACTAGCTCCAAAAATTACAGAAAAAATATTTCTAGCTTTGTTTTGACGATACGGTCCCAACAAAACTAATTTCGTCGAATTTTAAGACCGTTTGAAAAATGGCTATTTTTAAGGCGTAAATAAATTATATTAAAAATACATATATAAATAAATAAATTTCGAATTAAAAATACATATATAAATAAATAAATTTCGAATTAAAAATACATATATAAATAAATAAATTTCGAATCTCGAAATATATCAGTGTTTATACTTTTTCAATGCAGAAACATCATTTTGAACTCAATGGAAGTGGTTTCGAGTCCAAATTCATTCGTACGTAAAAAGTAGCGTTTTAGGCCTTATATATTATATACATAAATTCTATAGCGTTTTTCTGAGATTTTGAATTTGTCATAACTTTTGATTCCCGCTATGAAATTTTAATTTTTCGGATTCGTTGGAAAGATATTTTTAAATAGATTCTAATATTTTTGGTTTCGCTAAAATCCGATTTATTTTGCATCCTGTACAGTCAGTCGAAGTTAAAATTCAAATTTCAAAACTGTCGCGCTATTTCTAACTCCTTTTATAATTTAAATAAAATTTATTCGTTTTAACTTCGATTTAAATAAATTCTCCGTCGTTACTATTTAAAATAAATTATATTTAAATATACTAAATCCATTAAATTTATAAAAAAAATAAAAAATTTAAATTTACCCGAAAATTCCGGGTTGTTACAGCTAATCTTCAATCTAAGCATGAATGCACAAAAGAAGTTAGGTCATAGGAAATACCACAAATTGAAGAGGAAAGAAGATGGAGAGGAGCTTACAAAGCTTTTCCTTGGATTTGCACACAATTTGGACTTGAACTGGGTTCCTAAGATCAAGCTAGGGCTTAAGGAATTTTAATTTCTCTTTCCCTCCCCCATTTTCTATTTCTTTGTTGAAGTGTTTGAGAAATGAGGAGGAGAGGGGTGATGGAGATTACAAGGTGGGCTAGGTGAGCTAAACCAAGACCATACCAAGGTGCCAAATTTCCGAATCTTGGAATACATCGATGCTTATAGTTTTTCTTGTCGTAAACGGCATTTTAAACTCAATGGAAGTGGTTTTGAGTTCAAATTCGTCCGTATACGAAAAGTGATATTTTGGTCATACATCCAATGAAAAAGACCAAATTTCACCAACTCTAAATGTATCGATGTTTATAGTTTTAAAAGTCACAAATGACATTTTGAACTCAATGGAAGTGGATTCGAGTCCAAATTCATCTGTATGCAAAATGTGACTTTTTAGACCTATACTCGATTAACGATTAACGACGTTATATTTAAATAAAATATTTAAATATATTATCGTCAAATATGCGGGTTGTTGCATTACTTATCAAATAATTTGTTTAATTTGAATTTTAAAACTGAATAATATTATAATTTAAAATCTTAAATTTACATTAACCTATATTAAAATTTGTAACATATAATTTTATTTAAAAAAAACTTTTAAAGTTATATAAAATATAGGTTTAAATAAAATTCTAAATTTAGATTTCCAAAATACTTTACTCAATCAGAACATATTTGTAAATTCACAAAATAAATTTTTACAACATACCAAAGGTGTCCGTATATAATTTTCTACCTAGGCCAAGTAATAAAGATATATATAATTTCAATCCGTTTGATTTAAATTTACGAGTATTTGTTATTTTAACCCGCATCCCAATAACTTCAGCTTAAATTCTAAATCTATACAGTGATTCAGGTATGTATCACTTCAACCCATGATGGTTTTTTATATCTACAGTGAACTTGCGGTATAAGAACAAATAATATAACATTTCAAATGAACCATTCATATCACCATAAATCATCACAATCAATTTCATGTCATATATGTCATAAGTGTGCATGTCACATGTGCGCAAAAAAATAATCGGGTTTTCAAAAGCAATCCAAACATTTCACATGTTATTTGAAATGGTATTAATTTACATATTGAAATGTTAATCATAGGTGAGGATTCTAAACATTGTGCGACAATAGAAATAGATGACAAAGGATAAAACGAACACGGAAGATAACACAGCACGATCGAATCAACGTATCAAATCACTAATTTGAATCAACCCATGCTCAAACCATACATCCCAAATCAACACTCTTGTATATACACATCCCCGCACACACCCCCGTATGAAGATATATATACACACACACACACACACACATACACAACATAAAATGTGGTAACCCAAATATTACAAATCCAACCACTACCATGATTGAGCCTATAATCTCACACTTCTCATCTCCATGCCTTACCACTCCAACTACACATTCATTTGGTTTCAATACCAACACACGCATACATTCAAACTCCTACAACAACTTCACTCACACAAACGCACAACTTGACATAATGGTCAAGGGAAAGGCAAGGAGGATGGATTAAGATTTTACTAAAATTACAAAATTGAACAAAATTTTGGTCATTTTAGATTAAATTTTAAAACCAGTTAATCTAAAAATTTGAAAAAGTCATAAACACAAAATTTATTGAAAATTCTTTTCTCTTCAATTTAAAAAATAAAAAATGGATTTGGATAAAATTTAAAGAAGATACAATCGAAACAGCGATAGACAATTTTTCAGTTTGAAATCTAAACCTAAAAATATGTTTGAAAGATTGGTTGTTTCAACCTATAAAAATTCGGAACCTAAAAAAGTGTTCAACACAAAAGTGGCAGCTATTTCAATTTGACCCAATCATAAATAAAAGAAAAATGGATTTGGGTTCCGTATGCAAAAGTTATGGGCTTGACAAATCAGGTCCAAATTTTGTAAAACCTAGAAAACCAAAAAGAGGGAAAAACTGAGGAAGTCGGGCTTTAGGTTCGAGTCTGGGGTTTTGGTTCGGGTCAGAGGTGGTCAAGCATTGCTCAGTGGTGGCAGGAGGGAGGTTAGGTCATGGGTGGTGGTGGTGCGGCGGTGTGGGGATAGACGGTGATGATCGAGTTTTGTTGTGCCTGAAAACGAAAGAGAATAGAAGAGGGAGAGAGAAGATTGCTTTGATTTTGTTTTGATTTCGATTTGCACATGATTTCTATCAATTGCTTTGCAATTGATTCGAGGAATTTTTTCATTGAAAATTTGAGATCTAAGATCTAGACATGGAGGAAAAATAAATGAGAAGTTTTCTAAGGAAAAAGTATGAGAAATGAAAAGAGATACACATGATTTCTATTTGAGCGAGAATGACAGTTACCAAATATTTAGTGTCAATTAACAAGTGTCCCAAAAATTAATTTCACATAATCAAACTCAAAGGGAGATTGTCAAGGAAGATATAGATTAGTTACAGACAATTATACAACTAACAAATGTCATCTGTTTTTACATGTTTTTTCAATTACAAACGCGAATTCCAAACAAATAAAATTGAATTTTAATAAAAAAGATCTGGATGCTTAGAATTCAGTATAGATACATAAAAAAATGAATTCAAATTTTGACAAAAATTCTAATTTGAACAAATTTGATACAAAACCAACTTTTCCAGAAAAAATTATATTTCAATAGATTTGGAACATCAATATATTCATTCATTCAATTTTGTTATTTAAATTTAAGTTTTTTATATGTTTACTTAAATTTAAATAACATAAGTTGAGTCATTTAAACAATTACATTCAAATTTGGCAATTGTTTAATTTCACTGTTCAACATTACTTATTATTTTACTATAGAAACGCCAAATACTAATCCATTTTCACCATAACGAGTAACATTTAATCAATTCAGTGCATCTCAATCTGAATGTGTCTGTTTGTAATGACTGTTAAATACAAACTATAACATTTCTAACTTCGACAAGGCCTACAATATTTAAAATTTTGAATCTGAATGTGTCTCTTAATGGTAATTGAACACTTAGTTGATGAAGACTTCAACTTCGAAGATGAAGCTGCGAGGTGGGAAAGGGTCCCACGACTTACAAATTCTAAAAAATTAATTCATTCATTCAATTCAAAATAAATTGGAGTTTTAAATATTAAAATTTTAAATTTCAATTAAAATACTAATTTCAAACCTATTAAAAATTCAAGTTGTTACAGATTGTAAGTTTGATGAGTCAATTTTCCCGTCGTTATAGGGAGTAAAGACTATTCTAGTTGAAAGTCATGAAATTTCATGGAATATTCCATCTTCATTTGGATCCATGTACCAAACAATGTCAATACGAAGTACAAAGAATTTTGCATATTCAGAATATTGCAAATCAAATGCCAGATGCATTTAATAATGCTAAAAAATAACTAAATCTCACATTACACCAGTAAATGAACCATCTAGAATTGAAATCCCCAAAGGACTAATACCAGCAAATGAATCTAAAGCTAAACAAAAACGTGGAAAACCGACAGGTTCAAAAGACTTGGCACGTTGAAAAAGAATGTCTAATGAAAAATAATCAATTAACAAACCTTCTGAAAAGGTTATAAATAATCCAAAGGATAACTCAAATGAAAATTATAATTCTCTTAAAATCGATGAAGGAACTTGTAACGACCCGGTTTTTGGCGACTTGGGTTATCGACATAAACACGATGACGACTAACCAAACATCGAAAAAACCTGGTAGTTAATGAAAGAAATTAGAGGGTGAGAATAGATAAGATAGAAACTTAGAATAGAAGAAGAAGAAGACAACAACAACATCAGAGTAACATGAACCTCACAACGGAACGAATAAAATATAACATAACTTTGAAATATAAATCTGTACTTGAATATACATATCATGATCAAGTACAACACAGAGGAATAATAATAGCTATATAATTCTGAAGCCTCCTGCTCCAGCTCTTCAAGTATCTATAAATCCCGACTACTTGATTGTTCGTACAAAATTGAGCACCCAAGAGTTTAGGGAAAACAAAACAAAATAAACTCCGGGTCAGTCATGGGACTGGTATGAGTAAAACAGTTTAAAACAATTTGAGTAACACAACGATATCTCATAAGACCACGCCGTATAACGGAACAGGTTTTTCCCTTATGAGGATCCAAAACTAATCTTTATATCAAAACCTTTGATATTATAATAATGTCTATCAATCACAATAATAATAATCATCTAGCGAAAACGCTTTCATCTCACGTTTCCACATTCATAGTTTACAATCAAAACCGCAAGCACGTATTGGGTAATAGATTTCCAACTATGACAAGGTATGGAACCACCTTTCGCTAATGTACCTCTAGAGAGGAATACATTGGGTTCAACAAGAACATCTTGTAACCCGACCACACATGACCGACCACTCATTTTTCTTGAGTGTATCGAATGTATATCACCAACGGTTGGGATCAGCAACCATTTCCCGAATGGGACAACATCAACAATATATTTTTAGAAGTAAATGAAACTCTAGATCAGGTGATTATACACCCTAATAGGTGCGACCTACATAGCCATGCTGCCTGCCCGATTTCTGTCATTTACCGAATGTGAGGCTAGAAGCTATGCTTTATCATCACATCAGATTCACTTCGAATGCCACATTGTCAGATCCATCAAAATCACTAACTTGACGTCTACAACCATACATTACGTGTCAGCTAAAAGAAGTTTCCTTCTCCGCTTCCACTCTTGGTACGGTTGAAGAAATCAATGTACGTGACCTTTCTGGAAATACTCTGTCAGACATTCATCCATACAAGTCATCCTCATTCACTTAGAATGTCACATCGTCATACCCGCCAAATCACAAATTGATTTATCTAAAAATAACACGGGTATACAGCTAAGAGAAACGAATTCCTCCGCCACCAAACGTGAATACGTTTGAACAGATCAACTTACGCAATTTATTAGATATACTCTGTCAGACCTTCGTCCATACAAGTTGTCCTGGGACTGGACAAACCAAAGGCACTATCCAGTACATCCATCTTAGGCACTGTTATCTAAGACTTATACAATAGCCCTTGCATTTTACTCCGTCTTCAATTATCCTTAGCATATATGATTTACCACGCTTATGCCAATACAGAGTGGTTCTTTGGATAATAATCCAACCGGTCTCTCCATATTAAAAACGTTAAAATGGTCAAAAACTTCGATAGTCAGTGAGTTAACTATCAAAGGAAAACAAGTGTGCAAACAACGATATTATTTCCAAATGGAAATTATATCGATCAGTCATCATTTAATATTCATCTCTTTAGTTCATTAATTTACTTATCTCCTGATTTTATATAATCTAAATTCTTATTTTCTATTATCAGAAAACATTTCTGATTCTTACTTGGAAAACATTTCCAAAACTCCTTTGCGATCAAACCTTACCATTTCTTAGTTAAGAAGGAAGCCAATCAAGTTGGGGTATAATTACCTCTCAGACCTTAACTGAACAACGTTATAACTTCGAAATGGAAAAGTTTATCTTTTAATCTTTAATAACTTCTTTACGTCTTTCTCGGATTCTATTTACGAATCCACTTCTTTATTGAAAATATTGATTATAACGATGACGTTATAATCCCTACTTTCGCAATACCTAACTTTAATTAATCTAACTCTTATTACTTATACTGAATGATTAACCTAACAACTGATTTATTTATAAATAAATAAATCTTGATTTGAACTGGAAAGTAAAAGAATACTTTCCCGAATTCGATATAATCTTATTCGATGTATAACTCCCTTTCGAGTAATCTCTATTTGATTAACTCTTCTTCGAATAACCTATATTCGATTAACTCTTCTTTTCGAATACACTATATTCGATTACTCCTTTTCGAATAAACGATATTAGATAACCTCTCTTCGAATAACTAATATTCGATAACTCTTTCTTTTCAAATATCTCATATTTGAAAATATCACTTTCGAATAAACTATATTCGATATTCTCTTTTCGAATAACTCTTATTCGATTAATCTCACTTCGATTAAACTATAATCGATAACTCCTTTCGATGAAACTAACATCGATAACTCCTTTCTATGAAACTAACATCGATAAATTCCTTTCGATGAAACTAACATCGATTAACTCGACTAACTTGGTTCTACCAATTCGATTCGATTAACTAGGCTCGACTAACTTGGTTCGACCCACTCGAATAACTCAACTGATTTAACCCTACTTATTTACCTCGACTTATTCAACTTAACTTAATTCACTTCCATCGATTAACTTAACTTAATCCACTTAACTCGATTAACTCAATTAACTTGATTTCTTAACTCGATTATCTCGATTATCTTAACTCGATTATCTCGATTATCTTAACTCGATTATCTCGATTAATTAATATTGAATAACTTAACTTGCTAACTCAAATTGAATAACTCGACTAACTTCACCCATTTGGTTAACTTAACCAACTTAACCCATATGGTTAACTTGATTTAACTAACTCAATCAACTTGGTTTGACTAACTTATTGACAAATCTGGTTTAACTAACTCATTCAACAAATCCCTTTTTAATAATCCTATTTATAAGTGTTTTACAAATATCTCTTTTCGATTTCATTTGTAAGTGTTTTACAAATCTATTTCTTTTCGATTTCATTTGTAAGTGTTTTACAAATCTATTTCTTTCTATTTATTTTACAAACATCTTTCCCTATATCTTCTTTTATATTTGATTTTACAAATATTTTCCTTCATATTTGTTTCCACAAATATTCCCTTTATAATATCTTATTTATTTACCAAATAAATATCTCATTTAATATCCCCTATTTATTTAACAAATAAATATCCCAGTTATAAAATCTTATGATTTTATAAATATTCCTTTAAATCTTATTCTATTTATTTAACAAATAAATATCCTTTATCTTATCTTACTTATTTAACAAATAAATATATCTGTTCATATCTTCTATTTATTTCTAAGTGAATAATCCCTATTTAATATTTTATTATTTAACAAATAAATAATCCATTTGCATAGTATCTTATCTATTTATTCTAAATAAATAATTCACTTTATAAATATTCCAATTATAAAGGTTTCCCTTCATTTATAATTTCACTTAAACGTATTTTCTATTTATAAATATTCCATTTATAAATATTTCTATTTATAAATATTCTATTTATAAATATTCTCTTTTATAAAATCCTCTTGATTTTATAAATATTTCCTTTTCAATATAACATTGAAAATCTCCTTTTATAATTATTCTATTTATTTTTCCAATAAATATTTCTCTTTATAAAATCCTATGATTTTATAAATACTTTATTTTTCAAAATATTTCTTTTTATAAAATCGGTTGATTTTATAAAATCCCTTTATTTCAATATACATTGAAATATTTCTTTTCTACATCCCAGGGTCTCTTATGGTGTTTAACGTATCAATTGAAAATGATCAGAATCATTCAACATATAAAATCATCAACAGATTTCTTACCACATCGTAAAACACAATATATAAAACAAAACAGTATTTATATATTGAGGAACCCGGTTGGGCCCCTCCAACCTGTTTCCCTGCATCTCAGATGTTAGACAGTACGAGTATAAAATATTCTGATAACCAGAATCAATATTCGATTAACGATTTATATATATATCGTTATCGATAATTTCAACCAATACACAAAAAATACAATCAAACAGTTAACACACAGCAATCAATCATCATTTATTAGTTCTAAATATACGTTATAAAAATAGAACTGTTCAGAGTTGGTGAGTTTTACTCACATTGGACTATCATCATTAATTACGATAATTGTCGTTGATTCAGATGGACAATTTATTTCGCCATAAATTGTAACGAGCTCGGATTCACTCCCGGTCAGTCTCATGATGTAGCCACCGTCCATACGATCCTAACGCAACTTACGGTTCTCGATTCTGACCTCGTATGGATGAGATATTGCCTTTACAAGTTAATACATTTAATTAAAAATAAAACATGGATTAAGAAAATTAGTTGGGCCTTAACTCATGAAACCGGCCCGTACCTCTCTCAAAACCCACCCACGAATAAAGCTTCTTCCCAAAACTCAAGACCGACGCTCAGACATTCCTCTTCCACCATTAACGTTTAAAAACCCACCTCTCTCTCCTTAATCACCTCATGGTTTTCAAAACCAACATCACCATTATACTCCTCATCGATTTCTCTCTCCATCCCTCACCATTTCACCCTGTTCGGTTTCTCTCTCTTGGTCGCGACTTCCTCCACTGAACAGGAACGCTGCGACTTCTTTAACCACGGATTCCAAAACAAATGACCCACTCGATGTTAAATCACCGCACAACTTCAACTGTAACCACCGTTACTCGATTCAGTGCTTGAATCCTTCGAAATCGAGAACCCTAGTCGCGCCTTAATGTTTCCAGTAAATGAAATACGACGTCGAGCACAGCAAAACGGCACCAGTTTAAAGCTTACACCAATACCAACCCAAATATATATATTTTATACGATTTATAGATTTTTATTTGGATTTGTTGTAAATTTTTGAAGATGAGTTCTTCACGTTGGAAACAATTGGTGGTGGCGGCTAATGAAATTTGATTTTATAAGGGGAGTAAAATTCTTGTGTGGTTGTAGAATGATGTACGTGGCACTTAAATGGTCACCCATTTTATTTAGATATTTTATGTTATTTTAATTTAATCACTTTATACTCGTTTCTGACTTCTAAAAATCCTTACGAACACAGATGATGCTTAAAAATCACGAAAACTGGCAGGCAGCTACAGTTCGACATTACGGTCCCAACGAAACTGGTTTCATCGAATTACGACTTCGTATGCTCACACAGCGTATTTTTAACCATCGAAATACTGACTGTTTCTCACTCTAAAAATCGGTACGGCCACATATTGACTTCAAAAATCACGGAAATTGAAATATAGCAATAATTTAATATTGCGGATCTAACAAAATTGGTTTCGTCGAATTCTGAGGTCGTATGAAAAACTGGATATTTTTAAAGCGTTGAATAGACCATTTAAATATATAAATATATTTAAATATAATTAAATTAAATATTAATAAATTAATATTATCGTATATATCTACATAGAATATACCACAGCTCCAGAATATTCATATATGGATTTATAGCTCGATATTCCAAATCCATAGTATATCGATATTCATTTTATATTGAAATTCCTTTTAAAAATATAAATAAATATTTATAAATTATAAAGGAATTCCACAGTGACTTTTCTAAAATTTGATTTGGACGTAAATCAAAATCTACACGACGAAATCTCGATTTCTCTCTTCCACTAGAAAGATATACTCCACCAGCTCCACACGTTTCTTGTTTCACAGAAATCCGATTTAAAACAAACCCTGTATATTCAGTTGAAGTTCAAATCACCAAATAGCGAACTGCCGCGCCATTTCAAGCTCTATTTTAATTATATTATAATTCTACATTCAAACTGACGTCGATTGAATATATTCGTCAATATAATTCAACTCTAAGCTGAATTAAATCCTAGGGATGACCCCGTTCACAGAATATTGTGATTTCCAATATTTTGATTATTTCTGAATTAAATATATTATTCTATTATTTAATTTAATTAACGATGATTTAATTCCCTAAATCACTATTTATATAATTAAATAAATTAATTATAATACCTCTGACAATGCGGGTCATTACAGAACTATTATCTCAGAAGAAATAACATAAGCTTCCAAAAATTAAATGATATTTAATAATAATGTAATCTCAATATTTTATACGAGTTATGGGGAAATGTAGGATCGAAGTAAAATAATAATTGATGATGTGTTCTCATTCGCAGAAGCTACTAAAATAATCGAAATTCAGGACTATAATGAGAATAATGATGATGAACCAATTAGCATAAATGAAATATCGAAAAAGACACGATTGGCCAAAGTGGAAGATGCCACTCAGGTTGAGCTAGATTCACTTCAAAAACATAGCGTATTTGGACCAATTGAGAAAACACCAGAAGATGTTAAACCAGTTGGTTATAAGTGAGTATTCTTTAGAAAACGAAATGATAAAAATGAAATTGTGAGATATAAGGCACGACTTGTCACATAAGGTTTCCTCCAGAGACCTGTTTTGACTTTAAAGAAACATACTCTCCTATTGTGGATGTTATAACATTTTGGTATTTAATAAGCCTTGTAGTTTCTGAGAAGCTTGATATAAGACTAACTGATGTTGTGGCAGCTTACCTTTACGGTGAATTAGATACCGATATTTACATGAAATCCCAGAAGGATGTAAGTTTCCTGAAGCAAAATCAAACTCGATATACTCATTAAAATTAAAACGATCACTATATGTTTTGAAACAATTCGAAAAAATGTGGTATAACCGCCTTAGTGAATATATGATAAAAGATGGACATAAAGACAATCTCATTTGTCCATGTGTCTTCATTAAAAGATCGTTAAAAAGATTTGTTGTTTTAGTAGTATATGTTGATGATATGAATTTGATTGGAACTCCTGAAGAGATTGCTGAAACAATAGATTACTTGAAAAAAGAATTTGAAATGAAAGATCTTGGAAAAACTAAATATTGTCTTGGTCTTCACATTGAGCACAATACAAATGGCATACTAATCCATCAATCGAATTACATTAAGAAAATCCTGAAGCGTTTTCAAATGGATAAAGCATATCCACTTAGTACGCCTATGGTTGTCGGATCATTAGATACTAAAATAGACTCTTACCATACAAAAAAAAGACGGTGAAGATATATATGGTCCATAAGTATTATATCTTAGTGTCATTTGTACATTATTATATTCAGTCCATTGCACAAGACCAGGCATTTCATTCTCAGTCAATCTTATAGCAAAATACAATTCTGGAACCATAGATTTAACTTGTTTTATTTTAACATAGACAATAATACGATTCTAGTTAGTTATGCTGATGCAGGTTACCTTTTTGATCCACATAAGCAAGATCACAAACTGGGTATGTGTTTACTAATAGCAATGCGACTATTTCATGGCGATCTACAAAGCAAACATTGGTAGTAACACCATCCAATCATCCTGAAATACTAGCACTACATGAAGCAAGTCGAGAACGTATTTAGTTAAGATCACTGATTGAACATATGCGAAGTACGTGTCAACTTCCCTCAATTACAAAAGAATCAACTATTATTTGCAGCACGCACAACTCAGATTCAAACAAGTTATATCAAAGATGATAGGACAAAGCACATTTCTCCTAAATTCTTTTTCACATATGAACTATAAAAAGACAATAAGATAGAAGTGAAGCAAATCGAGTCTCAAGAAAATCCAAAAGATTTATTCATAAAGACACATCCGAAATCAACATTTCAGAAGATGGTTTATAAAATTAGCATGCGGTTTTTGCATTACCAAAATAATTGAATAATGCATTACGAATCATGGGGAGCATATGACATTATGATATAATGTACTCTTTTCCTTACTAATATTTTTCTCATTGGATTTTTGTTAGTAAGGTTTTTAATGAGGTATTATCTTGATCCAGAAGTATCAACCCTCATTGTAAAACATGTTACCTAAAGATGAAATAAAAATATACTCTTTCCTTATTTATGATTTTTTCCACGGGTTCTTTCATAAAAAGGTTTTTGATGAGACAATTAATCCTATCGTCTTTGCATACGCATATTCAAGGGGGGTGTTCTAACATATTAAAATGTTAAGGGTAAATACGCTTAATGCGAGGGACATTATTATAATTTTCAGGATATATGGAGCCTATAAATAGAGAGCTCATTGTGTATTCTAGTGATTAGAATGAATAAAAATGTCTTATCTCCCTTATTTCTTTTGTTCTTATTTTAATTTATAACATGTTTCATATTATCCACACCTGCTAGCCACCGATTGTCGTTATTTAACTATTGACTATTCTAGATAACGTGAAGCATAAACTTGTTTTTTTCCTTTCATTAGATAAAAATGTAAGAAGTATTTTAGTGTATATATTGCGACTCTAAACAAAAGATCAGGGAAGATACGCATTTAATTTTTTTATACATGTACAGTTGTAATCAAAATTATGTTATTTCCTTGGCCAATTCGACTTCCACCTCATTTCTTTACCTTTCTTACCCCATTAATTTTTTTAAAAACTAATCGACGATTTACTCTTATTGTAATCAAGTCGATTCATCTATCTATTCATATATTTTCATTTATTTTCCACCACCAACAATTCTCTTTCACTATTAAACAATAGATGATGATAATAGTAAATTTGTTGAAGTTGATATTTTTTTTAAAAAGAAGATAATAATGAATATATATATACATATATACACACACACACACACAAGGCAGGTTCAATAACACCCGTAACAGTGCAACACCCCATTTGCCCCTTAATTTCCACCACTCATTTCCCCTTCTCTCTCCTTCCATTCACTTTCTCATTTCCTACTCGCTTATTTTAATATAAACGCGGAGCTGTTATCAAAGGGCATTTGGGGTGCTCATTTTTGGGGTGTCGTTGAACGCTTGCCTACATGTATATGTTTTTTTTTTTGGTGTTTACACAATGATGAAGAAAGTGTAATGGATTAAACCAATGAGTTGGTTGAAGTTTTTACATTTTGATTTATACTTTGAAATGTTAGGATGCATTTGGCTATCCTTTTTAATTTTAATTTTCCGCTTATAGAAAAATGCAAATGGCGTGAAAAATGATCGCTTTAGAAAATGGGCTTACACATAGAATGGAAAATAACTTTTTATTTTTATTTTTTGTGTTTCAGAAAATCAACGGAAGAACAAAATGTAATTCACTCGTCGTCCATCCAGCCTCTCCGTCTTGTCTTCAACCTTCCTTCCATCCTCTTCGTCATCCATTCACCGTTATCATTGTACGTCGTTAAAGTTAAAAATTCAAATGTCAAAACACAAAATAAATCGAATATTATTGAATTTTTTGATTCAAATATTTTATGAAGAGAATGTAATCAATTAATTGATTTGATTGACCAATTGATTGATGTGATTAATTGATTGATTCTATCATAGGGAAAGAAATGAATGATTATATTCTGGAGATATTTTGAAGGGGCAGTTTGAATATTTTCCTAGGTTTCTAATCTCCTATATATGCAGCCTTCTTGGTCAGATCAAATAATCAGAAACCATGTAAACATAGAGGAAGATGTAGGAATTTGGGCTGAGAGTAGTTATTCCTATTTACTCCTGAAAGACGAAGTTGGTGCCTCCAGATTGTCCAAGGGTTTGTCATCGTTCTTCATTGCTCTTCTGCTCCAACAATATTTATAGTCATCTAGATATTCTTTCCCTTTATCAATAAGGTTATTGATTCAATTGTATTTTGTTTAATTTTGGTTTTGATCCATTGAGTGTAAACAAATTTTGTTTTTGGTGAATCAATAAAGAGGGTGGTTGGGTGGAATATTTTGTGTATTTCTATTTTTTCGATCTATTATGTTATTATTTTCAATCAAATTCATCTTCAAGTGATTAGATGAAAAAGATCATGTTTTTCAGTTGTTTTGTCAAACTTCCACTACGCACAAAATCCTAACAAATACTAACTTAGGTTTTGTAGGATAATGTTTTGGATTGAAGAATATAAGAGATGCTGAAATATTGTTTTTACTAAATGAAGTAGAAAGAAAATTTTCGAAGTGGGCTAGTTTTAAAAACTAATTCGCGTTTAGGTCTGATTTTCAAACTTACAACCAAACAAGGTTGGTTTGTGCATAGTCAGCAGACAACTCAGCTTTTATAACTGCAACGACAAGGGGAAACTATGAGTTGCGCCTAGAACATTTCAACTACATTCGAATGCGTGCAACTATAAGCCACGCCAAGATTTTGGCAATGTTTTTTAACATGAAGCAACTATTAGTTGCGAACATCTGGAAAACATTTTTTTTAGCTCAAGAACTAACTGTGTTCTTTCGAAAATTGAATTTTTTATATGGGCGCAACTATAAGTTGCACCCAAAACTGCTGCTGGAATAAATACAACAGCCTTCTTACCTTCATCTCTACTTTCTTACTTTATCACACTCCTCCAACTTAGAAAAATGACCAAACCCAACTATCCCAAACTCCAAATACTCTATTTTTTGTTCAAATTTATCCAAAACTAGTCAATTTCTTCATCGTTGTTCACATAATACAAATCTACAACTAATGGAAGCCAGATCTTCTTCTACAATCCATGATTTTGGTAATTTCTAAAACCCTAATCTTAGAATTTTGCTTGTATCTGTTTCCGAATTTGCTTATAATTGTACCATATACTATTAAATAACTTGTTATAAACGATTTTATGCTAAATTTCACTTTGAATTTATTTTATATTTACGTTGAAGCTAAATACATTTCATTTGTTGTTGAAGTTTTAGAACCGGAGAGTGGACCGGTTGATACTAACGTTTTATATTTAGGGTTGATAGTTATAGACAGACTTATTCCCTTGTTTTCCATCCAGTTCTGGATAGCAGATATTGGGATGTACATGATGGTTCTTGTTGCAATTTGTGATACACAAATCACAATTGTAGGCAAAAATTATCTATGTAGATTTTGTGGAGGGATTTGTTTAAGGCAAGGATTATTTGATGCTTATCCAAATAAATTTATGATATATACGTATATAATTTGGGTGCCAAGTTTACTTGGAGGTCAGAAAAACTTGGGTATGAAGCAATTCACTCTATAAAAGGCCTAGGTAACATCTTTTTTAGGTGTGAAAAATTTGCCATTGTTCTTCATTATCTTTCTCCTCAAATTATTTAGCCATTAGATATTCTCTACCTATTTCTCAGTAAGGTTATTGGTTCAAGTTGTACTTGTTTGTAACGATAGTTAAGATCGGTTGTAAACAAAAAAAATTTGGTGAATCAATAAAGAGGGTGGTTGAGTGGAATATCGTGTGTTCATATTTCCGATATTTTTTGTGTTGTTGTTTATTTTTCAATCACATCCATCTCCAAGTGTTTGGGTGAAAAAGATCCTATTTTTCTGGGCGTTTTGTCAAACTTCCGCTGCGCACAAAACTCCAACAGTTGGTATCGGAGCTAGATCATCGCATATCTTGGAGTGATTTTGGACTGAAGGTTGTAGATGTCGGAGATGATGACGTTTTCAAAGATGACTATTTTGAATGGGAAGAATTGGGTATATGGAAGCCGTAGATGGTGGACATTCTATATCTCAATGATTTGCACCCCATTGATGGAGATGGGGAGAAGCCCACAAATATGGATGAGGGAAAGTGGGAGAAAATGGACAAAAAAAGCGATTGCATTGATGTCAATATTTGGATAACTCGGTGTTGCACCATGTGGCTAGTTGTGAATCCGTGAAGGCATTGTGGAACAAATTAGTATCTTTGTATGAGTCGAGGAGTGCTACAAGTAAGTCTTTTTTGGTTCGAAAGTTGGTGCAACTTCGATTGGATGAGGAGAAGTTTATTGCAGAGCATTTGACCGAATTTCAAGATGTGATCATTTAATTGACAAATTTGAATGTATATTTTGATGATGAGCTGCGGGCTCTTTTGTTGATGAGTTCTCTTTCGGAAAGCTGAGAGACTTTGGTTGTTTCATTGAGTAATTCCAATGCTAGTGGAACTATCTCTTTGGAAATGGTTCGAAGCAGTCTTTTGAATGAGGAGCTAAGAAAAAAGGGTCGGAGTTGAAATCGGTTCAAATTGAGACGATGGTAGCAAGGGACTCGAAGGATACGGTTTGGAAGAAAAAGGGAGCCAAGGGTAAAGGTGCAATCACTTGTTTCCATTGCAAGAAGGAAGGTCACAAGCGCAATGATTGTTATTCATATATACGAGATATGAAGAAGAAAAAGAAGGCGCAAGGTGATAATAACAGTGGTGAGGCACATGCAGGCTTTGCTGAAGGTACCGAAAGCGAATCTTCATGTAATGTCCTATTTAGTGTTGTGCAGCCTTGGAAGATTGATTCAGGAGTCATTTTTCACATATGTCGATATGAAATGTTTTCTTCGTATGAGAAGAGTGTTGGCACGATAAAGACGACTAATAGAGTAGAGCTACCAATTTGTGGAGTTGGAACTATTAAGTTTCGTATGCCTGATAGAGTGGAAGGAAGTGGCCGGTGTGAGGCACATACCCACTTGTTCGCATAAACTCATATCTCTCGGTCAGTTAGATTACCACGGTTGCACTTATGGGACTCGAGGTGGAGTTTTGAGAGTGAAGAAGGGTGGTCGTGTGATGATGCGAGGAGTTTTGGAGGTGGGAAACCTATGTAGTTTGGTCGGTTCAGTGGTCAACAATGGAAGGCGGGTGACGATTGAAGAACCTAGTCCACAATAAGGTAGAGAGGTTAACATGGTCACTGCTGATGGTCCTATGGTGGAGGATCATGGTATTAACAAGGGTCTAGATGTTGATAATGCTCGAGAGATCCCGGAGATGAAGAGATCGTGTCAAACGGAAGACAGACGTCGAGTTGTGAAATCCACAAAGACGAGATGGAGGTCTTTGTGGTATTACAAACGCTTTTGAAGATCGCTATTGGCGTGGTGCACAGATAAGGGAGGTGCACCATATGTGGGCGATGGTGGATGTTTGTAATGATGTTAACTGAGAAAAGAAGGTTGAACGTGAGAGCTAAGTTGGTTGTTGTTGTGTGGAGGAGATGTTCTGATTTTGTTTCAAGGAGGAGTGTTGAAATTGTGATACGCAAATCGAAATGGCAACAAATTATCTATGCAGATTTTGTTGAGAGATTTGTTGTTATCTTTGTGGTATATTTAAGGCAAGGATTATTTGGTGCTTATCCAAATAAATTTATGACATGCATGAAGATAATTTAAGTGCCAAGCTTACTTGGAGGTCAAAAAAACTTGGGTATGAAGCAATTCACTCTATAAAAGTCATAGGTAACATCTTCATTAGGTGTGGAAAATTTGCCATTGTTCTTCATTATTTTTCTCCTCAAATTATTTAGCTATTAGATATTCTCTACCTATTTCTCAATATGGTTATTGGTTCAAGTTGTACTTGTTTGTAACGATTATTGAGATCGATTGTAAACAATTTTTTTTGGTGAATCAATAATGAGGGGGTTGGGTGGAATATCGTGTGTTTATATTTCCGATATTTTTTGTGTTGTTATTTATTTTTCAATCACATCCATCTCTAAGTGATTGGGTGAAAAGATCCTATTTTTCTAGGCGTTTTGTCAAACTTCCGCTGCGCACAAAATTCCAACAGTTGGTAGTAGAGCTAGATCATCGCATAACTTGGAGTGATTTTGGATTGAAGATTGTAGATGTCGGAGATGATGATGTTTTCGAAGATGGCTATTTTGAATGGAAGAATTGGGGTATATGGAAGCCGAAGATGGTGGACGTTCTATTTCTTAATGATTTGCATGATTCCATTGATGGAGATGGGGAGAAGTACTCGAATATGGATGAGGGAAAGTGGAAGTGATTGACATAGAAATGTGTTTATTTTATGCTCTTCTATCTTATCTTTTGTATATAAATAAATATTAATTGGGTATTGTTTTGTTACGTTTACAGATATTCCAACCAAGCCCGCATGCAACCAGAAAAATAGAGAAATGGAGATCAAACTGCTATATATTTACATTGTAGATGAAGATTTCACATCACATTGCTTTTTGGACAAGAAAATAATTGGTAGACGGGCTTTGCACATCACAAATCAATGAAGAATTGTCAAGGAAGCAAGAGGAAAAGAGGAAAGGCCCAAATTTACTAGATCTCACTAAGGCCCAATTGTAACTCTCATTGTACACTCTTTTGTGATTTCTCTAAGGCCCATTTGTCATTGTATTAGGGTTAGGGTGGGCTATCTAACCTATAAATACTCATGTAATCTCATTGTAGCCACCGTCCCATTTTTTCTCTTCTTCTCCAGTAATAAAGCTTTCTTTTCTTTAGTTTCTGCATTTTATTTTCATGGCAATTTGTGTTGTCTAGTCAATTAGATTTGCTAGAACACAATTTGCTATTGCTTTTACTTTTCTTACTAGTGATTGACCGTCTGATTAGATTCAGCGGTAATCCTAGTTTTTATTTTCAGTTGTTGATTTCTTTTCTGCAATTTTATTTCCAGTGTTCCATTTTATTTTTAATCATTGAATTTATTACAGATTCGATTAGATTCGAATCTGTAGTGAATTTAATTGCATCTTTTATTTGTAGTTTCAATTTTTATTTTGTTTTGCAAAATCAACCTCCAAACTTCGTCTAACTCGCCCAAGAGATTAGATAAATAATTTGATTTTAATCTACCTCCCTGTGTTCGACCTGTATGCTACACACCTGTGCGCTTGCAAAATTTTATTACAAATATCGCGCTTTTCTAGCGTCGATCAGGTTTTTGGCGCCGTTGCCGGGGAGGTAACGATTAAATTTTATTATTTATTTAATTTCCGATTCGTGTTAGTTTTCATTTTAATTTTTTTAATTTTTTTGTTTTCTTGTATATTAAAAAAAATCTCAATTAGTAATTGACATATCAAATTATATTGGTACTGTCATGAACTAAACAAGAGAAAAAAAAACCTTGCCTATTTTTGTTTTCAATTTCTTCCCCTTTTTTCATTTTTATTTCTTTCCCCTTTTCAGTTTTTTTTCCCTTTCGCATTTTTTTCCCTCTTCAACTCTCAAAATAGAAAAAAAAATCTTGATTAGTAATGTAGTGTATCAATTAAATTGGTATTGTCATGAACTAAAGCAGAAAAAAAAATGCCAATTTTTCTCAACCTTATTTCCGTTTTTCAATCACCTTTCTAGTTTTCACAGCTTTGATTCCTTGCTATTTCTTTTCATTGCTTTCTTTTTTTTCAAAAAAAAAACAATAATTTTTTTTCCTTGCTTCCTATTTTATCCTCTGCCTTAGTTTTCTTCCTTTTTCTCATATTTCTTTCCCTTTCTACCACTGTTTACTTTTTACAAATCTTTTCAAAAAAAATAAAAATCCTTCTCTGCCTTTCAGCCGATCCCCTACCATAATAACCTCATCGTCTACCATATAAACTCTACCTCAAACACAACAGTCCATCGTCCAATTCTTTTCCCATTTACATTCTTTTCTCTTTCTACTAAAAAAAATCTGCAGTAATTTCATTCTTCTTTCAGTTTTCTGGCGTGAGCACCGTCTTCCATTACAGTCCTCATCAGCCTGTACCCAAGATCAAACCAACGCTCACACCCTTCGCATCATATCTCCACCACCACTTACATAACCATCTTTGCGTTCATCTCACAGTTCATCCATAAATAACCCACGTACATCACCGAACCCCCTTTGTTTTCAACCACCATCACTCAATTTCCTACTCAACGTTCGACAACCCGCCGCATAGAACTCCCACTGTCATCAACGTCCATCTTTCCAGTTAAATCACGCACATCTGCACATAAAATTTTCACAAAACCCATTGCCACAGCTCCGTACTGCCACCAATACCTTCACCATACACCAACGCCACCATTGTTAATACTAACACCACATCACAACAAGCCCCATACCAAGTCAACAAGTTCTTCAGTCACAAAAATCACCATCCACGGTTCAAACTATACCAATTCACCATCACGTACATCTACAGGTCATTAATTCGACAACCTTTTCATCAGCAAAACCTTCAGCCAACCATCCATCACCCCACGTCCATTTCACACCACAACAACCCACTTCATCATCAACCAATTGCCATACCGCCATACATCCGCTCACATTCAGTAAAGCCCCAATCCCCCTTCCAGAAACGAGATCCAGTCACAATCCTCCGAACCCCCAAATCCAAGCTCCAGCATACCGATTCACCACAGATCAATCCCAAAACTCTTCAACTCAAACAACTAATTCGCCAAATCCGAAACCATACTCCAATCCCAAAAACCATCCGTCATCACCAACCCAAAAATCCACGGCCACAATCGCAATTGGAACAAGTGAAACCCAGTTGAAATCCCCTGTTTGAACTCCAAATCTCGATCCGAAACCCAATTTCAACACAATCGCAAATACCCAATTCGAAGTCGGAAAAAAAAGAAAGATAAAAATTGGGTCTGACGTGATTTCGATTTAGTGCTAGATTTGTTTTCCTTTTTTTTGGGAACGATTTGTTTGGATAAAATATTTAAAGGGTGGCGTGCTGAGTTGGGAGGAAACTGGTAAAGGAAGCATGCGTGATTTTCATTTGGAGAGGGTTGATGAAACACCCCACCTCCGTTAGGGTCACTCTCAAAGGGAATGCCCTAATTTTGGTGGAGGTTTATAAGTATAAGTCACAGATATACAAGACAGATATAAGAACACATATTTTTGAATAGCGGAAAACAACAACTTTTATTTCAACAAAATACGTGTTACACAAACCATGTCATAATTTGTCTTACAACACTTCCAAAATCATAACATCTTCATAACTGTCTTGATTACATTATTTAAAGAAACATAAAGAAAACATAAATAAACTGCATAAGTCCCATAATTGCTGTCCAAAGCCATAGTCCAAAACGAAAAAGATCCAAGCAATACATTCTTTCTCTTCAAGCTGGATGTGAAATCTGGTCAAGCTGCGGTATTCCCTCCCTGTGGACCTGGGGGGAAACGAAAGAAAAGAAGACGAAAGAAAAGTAGAGTCAGACATAAAGCCTGAGTAAGTCTAGGACTATTCAGTCTCTGAATAAAGAACTGGGTATGATAAGTATAAACGGGGAAATGGGAATGCACCATAAACTAGGTTAAGTTGTCTAGAGTCGAATATACTATCGTACCCCCATATTAATCTCTGTACCCATATAAACTAGTTCCCAACAGGCACCCCATAATCAGGGTGAAGTGATCCATTTCCGACGATCGGCTCCTACTCGCATAGTTACATGTGTCTTACGGCCCCCGTTGTTGTAGTTACCTATGCTGGTCCCACCATGGGGTGTATCAAGTCCCATGGTGACGGCCCGACACAATTCTAGAATGCACAGGTATGCTACTGGTGCGCAGTGCCTTATTTTTCTGCGCCGGAGTGTGTGCACGCCCGCACCCCGTTAGAACCTACACTGCTGCACCACCGCCGTCGATTTGACCTCTTATAGTCAGCCCAGTAATCGTGCCCCACCCTGCCTAGTTCAGGGTATCCTGATACACCTTGTAGGGTTACTGCTGAAAAGGGTCCCCCGCTACTAGGTTTTCTATTTCTAGCCAACATGCTAAGTTGGTTAAGTGTTTTGTAAACCTAACCCCCAATCAGTCTGTATAGTTTAGCATGTTCCATTTCTGATTAAGTATTAATTCAATTTACTTAATCCTATCAATCTTGACTCAGCCTTAATTGTCTTATTAAAGCCTTGACCTCTCACATTAGACAGGTATTGTTGTGGCTGCCTGTTGTCGGTTGGGTCCGGGCAGTCTTACGCCACAACTCAGTCTAACCTCGGGTCTTTATTGTGCTCCGTGTTTAACCACCCACATTGGATAGGTATTGTTGTGACTACTGGACAGCCGGGCGGTTCCGGGCAGGTTTACATCACAACTCAATCCAACCTCGGGTTAAACACATCGTATTTCCTAAATTTACATATTTTGTCTCTTTCCTTTTTATATGTAAATATTTGCGGCCCATTATTCAAATTCATCTTTATTGGTTAAAATTTATTTATGCCACTTAATTGTTTTTCAAGGTTGTTGGCATGCGTCAAACATGCCAACACATATGTTCTATATTTTAACCCAAACGTCATTACCCCCGTTTTACACGTTCGCTACAATATAAGATATGTTGGGTTTAACATTTAAACCCAACTTAGCCATATGAAAAGGGGAGGCTTAAAACATGGTGTTTATAAGGTAACATAAAAAGGGGAGTGTGAACGCATGAACTTGCAACATAACGATTCAATTAACATGAATTAGGCACATGTGAACTTGCATTGTAATAGCATATAATCATGGCATAAACAATACTTAAACATGAATCATTCTATTCATATAATCATGACATAAACAATACTTAAACATGAACCATTCTATTCATATAATCATGGCAAAAACATACTTAGACATGAATCATTCTATTCGTATAATCATGGCATAAACATACCTAATCATGAACCATTCTATTCATGTAAACTTGCAATTTAAATGTAAATCTAACTTAATTGTGTCACATATATCACCATATGATTTTGATAACAACTTAGGCCTAAAACATGTTTTTCAACTAGGCATAATACCAACATAGTTTAGTCATGCTCATAAAAATGCTTACTTTTGTTTTTTAATACAAAAGCCTGATTTGCCAATTCCAACATAGATTCATATAAACCATAGTACTTAGTCGAGTCCAATTACACACTAAAAGTGATCATAAAAGTATGTACATCGTATTGGCATAATAGTGAATCATATACTTGCATGAATCCCAATTAGAATACCACAACATGTGGTTGTTAACATGAATCATATACTTGTAGGAATTCCTAAATAAAATACCACAACATATGGTTGTTAACATGAATCATGTACTTGTATGAATCCAAATAAAATACCACAACACATGGTTGTTAACTTCCAACATAAATCACATACTTACAAATATCCAAACGTATACCATAACATTTCCAAATCGTTTAGAATCAAAATAACATACAAATATAGATTATTATCGCCACAATTACATTTCTCATTTTACACAAATCAAACGCAATTAATTATTCACATCGGAATAGCACTCTACTTACAACGTATGACGAATCTTCAATTCAGGAATCTGAATTCTGAATTTGGAGATGCTATCCTTTGTTGTAGGCGTTGTTTTGATTTAATTGACGTTGCTTTAAGCTTTCAAATTATCTCCTAATTGTCTCTCAATTTCTGACGGCTATTCCTAGTCTCCCCTCAGCAGCATGACGGTCTTATCTCCATTTTAGTTTGTGTGAATTAGGGTGAGTCTTAGGTCCTTTTTATAGAGTTTGTGAGTTGATTAGGACCGTCGATGGAGCTTGGTTTAATAATAGCCGTTCGTTTGAAGGGGAGACCAACCAGGAGCTGACACCTAGCCCTAGTGACAAGGCAAGGCTCAGAAAATCGACCAAACACAGATCAGGCCAGCCAGGGGGGCTGGGTTCGACCTGGCTCAGGGGCCAGGTCGACACGCCAGTCGACACCGTGTCGACTTGGCAGTCGACACGGGTGACCCAGGTCGACTGCCCAGTCGACCTGGATAGCCCCAGGTCGACTACCAAGTCGACCTGGGTGCCTTGGGCGGGAAAATTCCCACCCTGGCCAATTGGGCCCGATTTTGAATTTTAAATTGGTTTTTCTGAGCTGTTTTGGTCTGTTTGAATTTTAAACTGAATTCTGAAACTTCTGGAGGCCATATCTTCTTCATACGGAGTCCGTTTTACGCAAACTCAGACTCTATCTCAAGCAGAATTCCAAGACGAACGCAATGGCGTATTCCGTTTCCCTTAATTCTTTGATTTGAAATTAGTTATAATTTAATTTTTGAATTTCACTGTTATAGAATACACGGGGTGTTACATTCTCCCCCACTTAAAAGGATTTCGTCCCCGAAATCTTCAAGTTCAGGAAGAATGTACATCCTAATATCCAAACATCCATCTACTCATCCATCAAACACGAGCATCCATTGTCCTTAAAAGACTTCTAATGCTTCATGATCATATGCGAATTGTGTGTGTGTGTGTGTACATGTACTTATCTAATGCAAAATCAGGCGGTCTACTGATTCAGTCAACCTCCTTAATGCAAATTATGTTAGTGCCATGAATCCATTATGTATGCAAATTCTCCTATTCATGACTCTACATGAGTGCTCAATCATTCATACAAATGCAACATCCATATGACAACACATTAAACTTCAACCATATACGAATATAAATACATTTATGCATATGCAATATGAAGTGATTGAGCCGATCTAAAACCTAGATTGTGTGTGTATATGCAACCACGAGCAACCACTTGCAACCATCATCCATAACATGTTTCAATTACATGTTTTCATCCAAAGGGTTTCTACCTAAAAGATAAGGTCGAGGAGATATACCTAAAAAGATAGATAAAAGCGCAACTTAAGGAAAAAGAAAGATCAAAGATGTACCCTCGAAAAGAAAAGGGTAGGTTGCGCGTATTCTAGCTTCAGTTTCCCAAGTTGCGTCTCCCTCGGTGTCGCTCCACTGAACTTTGACGAGCTTGACTTCGCGGTTGCGTATCTTTTTCACTTCCGTTCCTAATATGCGGGTTGGGACTTTCCTCATGGTCGCTTCGCGTTCCACTTCAGCTTCTTCTAGGATATTTGGCTCTACCACTTCAGCAGATTCATGTAGACATTTTCGGAGGTGCGAAACGTGGAAAACGTTGTGAACTCCGGCCAGCTTTTCGGGTAGCTCTAATCTATAGGCCATTTTCCCAATTTTCTCAATAATAGGAAACGGTCCTACGAACCATGGTGCTAGCTTTCCTGTGGTTCCAAAACGAACAACGTTCCTTAGCGGAGATACCTTAAGAAAAACTCTGTCCCCAACCTCAAATTCAAGGTCGGTCCTCCTCTTGTCGGCGTAGGATTTTTGTCTGTCTTGGGTTGTCTTCATTCTTCTTCGTATTAAGTCTACTTTTTCTGAGGTCTCTCGGATCATATCTGGTCCAAGTATGTGACGGCCCGCCCCGCACCAATCGACATTTACTCCACATGTCCAGTTAGCACGGAACGGGTCGTGAGAAGGAAAGGGAAGAATGAAATGAACATACAAAGAACCTGTAGAATGTCTCACAGCGCATAGAACAAAATATAATAATAACATACTTGACATAAAACAGGAGAGACAGTGCATAAGCTGAAAATCAGAACTAAACATCATAGCAGCGGAAATCCAAAATACAGCTTATTACAACTTTCAAACTGTCCCAAAGCAAAAGCAAGATAAATGAGGTACACTACTAATGCCCAAGTAGCGACCACCAACGACACAGGGAGAATGTGTATATATATATATATATATCATACGTGGAAGCCTCCTGCCCGCCTCCGAATCAGCTACTCGCGCATCACCAGCTAACCTGTCTCTAGTCTGCTCGTGTGAGCACCCAGAGTAATAAGAGGAGACATAAAACTCTGGGTCAGACATAAAGCCTGGTATGAGCGATAAGCATCTAAAGTGAACAATAACAGGTAGACTAAAACATACCTGAACCTGGACCTGCAACCAAAGAGTTAGCCCTACATACTGTACAACACTCTAAGGTACCATATCAAACAGTGTAAAGATACGGAGGTGGGGGAGGTGTGCATGTCATAGGGATGGCAAACAATCAAACATAGCATCCATCCTCACATCTCTCACTCAGTGCGTAAAGCATACGATATTCACCACTTCGATCACCCAACATACCTTGCTACGATCACTCTGCCCCATGAAGTCATAAATGGCTTCACTGCACTGATAACGTAGCCACTAATCATTTGCTATGTCCACTTTGCCCCATGGAGTCACAAGAACCCCACTGCACTGGCTCATAGCCTTACCAATTCTTACTATGTCCACTTTGCCCCCATGGAGTCACAAGAACCCCACTGCACTGGCTCATAGTCTTACTAATCCTTACTATGTCCACTTGCCCCCATGGAGTTATTCACCTCATCTGCGCTAGCTCATAGTCTTACTACGCATCACCTTGTCCCTCAGGTCATAATGACCCTACTGCACTGATAACGTAGTCTTGCTACCATCACCTTGCCCCTCAGGTCATAATGACCCTACTGCACTGATAAGTAGCCCATCATTCATTCTGGGTGGTGAATCGAAGTTATGAACGTCGACAACTCCTTAGCACACGTCCCACAGCGAAGTCCAACCATGAAGTGAACTCATCGGTTCCCAACTGGATCCTGAGCTCTAACTTCCCATATTGGACTACCTTTGCATCTCGGGTTATTGGTCAATACTGGGTCGGGTCGGGTTCCTTCTCAAGCCACCGGTTCGGGTCGGGTATCCTTCCTCTGTTCGGGTCGGGTCTCCTTCTGGTGTGGTTCGGGTCGGGTCTTCTCCTGATGTGGTTCGGGTCGGGTGTCCTCCATCGGTTCGGGTCGGGTGCTTCGTCTCGGGTCGGGTCGGGTGTCATCCCCCCTCCAGCTCGCGCCTCCGTTCCGATCCGTCCTCCTCGATCCGATCCGTCCTCCTCGATCCGATCTGATCCCAGTTCAGCTAGCGTGGCCTTCCTTTTTGCCACTTTTTCCCCAAGTGTTGGGTTCCGATCCGATCGGATTCTTTGCTCAGTTCAACATATCCGATCCGAGCCCTATGTCCGATCCGATCCGAACCCTGCACTGTTTTCTGAAACTGTTCCAGCAAGTGTTTACGCCATTCGACGATGTTTTCGACCATTACAACTATTGAAATCAATCACAAAGCATTTCATACAGTCATAGCAACATGCATAATCAACCACAAACATCAAAACATCAATATGATAGGTTAAAATGGATCAAACATACCCAAAATCCCATTTTTTCCCTTAAGCATGTTTAGGTGAAACTAATGATAGGATTAGCAAAACTTAACCAAATTAACCCAAATTCATATCAGGGGTCTAAAACATCATTTAGGAATTTATGAACATTTTTCCCGAATTTTATCATGCTTAAATTCGCTAATTAACACTAATCACTCCTAATTAGCCATAATTAGTGTAAATCTATGCAAATCACTCACCTTAACCACAAATAAACTAAGATCTGAATTAATTCTCTGATTTGATGTGAATCTCAATGCCAAACAGTAGCTCCTATGTTGCTTTGGTGAAGATCTTCCTTGATCAGGGGTTGCTAAGCTTAATCCTTGTCCAAGAGATGATTTGGAGGTGATTTAGAGGTTGGAGGCCATTTTTAGGGATCCTTGGTGATAAGTGGAGGCTAGAAAACTGAAACGGAATGATCCTCTATCTCATTTCAGCCTCCCCATAACCCTAATCCCGAAATGGGTTATGGGCCTACTCATTAATCACCCGATTTGGCCCGGTTAAGCAGTTTTTCACCCTCCAAACCTTGTTTCAGCCATATCTCCCAAACGGTAAGTCCGTTTGGCTATTATGACAACTCTACGGAAAGGTAAACCATCAAACGAATCAAATGAAAGTGGTTCCAGGTCAAAATTCCTTTCCAATCAAAAGTTATGGCCAAAACAGTACCAACTAGGGGCAAAATGGTCATTCAAAAATCGAAAAAAATCATGAACATGGGAAATGACTCTAATAGATGTTTCCCAAAGTTATATGACCATACAACTTCATACGGGAAAGAAATAAATATTCTACAATCCTATGATGTGTAGAATGCGGGTCGTTACAAAGTATGAGCTTGTCAGTAGACTTCCACCAACAAGTGGGTGATCGGCACGGTCTTCCATATAAAGCTTCGAAGAGCGCCATTCCGATGGTTGCTTGGTAGCTGTTGTTGTAGGCAAATTCCACCAAAGGAAGATGGTCTTCCCACATCCCTCCGAAGTCAAGGACGCACAGTCTTAAAAGGTCCTCCAAAACTCTGTTCACTCTTTCTGTCTGGTCGTCGGTTTGGGGATGATAGGCTGTGCTCAAGCATAACTGTGTGCCTACCGCTTCTTGCAGACTCCGCCAAAACTCACTTGTGAAGATAGGGTCTCGGTCACTAACAATGCTGGAGGGTATTCTATGGAGTCGAACAATTTCCTTGAGGTAAAGAGATGCTAGGGATGAGGCAGTTCTTTTACTCTTGACAGGTAAAAAGTGGGCGCTTTTAGTAAGCCTATCCACTATTACCCAAATGCTAGTGTTGCCTCTTCTAGACCTAGGCAGCCCATCAATGAAGTCCATTGAGATGCTATCCCACTTCCGCTGCGGGACCTCTAGAGGACGGAGCAGACCGCCAGGCTTTTTCTGTTCCGCCTTAACCTGTTGGCACACCATACACTTAGAAACGAAATCTGCCACGTCCTTCTTCATGCCGTTCCAAAAGAAAGTTCTCTTTATGTCCTTGTACATTTTATCTCCGCCTAGGTGTATCGTCATCTTGGAGTGATGTGCCTTCTGAGAGAAATATAGCCTCAAACCATGCCCTAAAGTCCTCCCATGTTTCCACTGGTCTTTCTGCATTGGTAACTTCCCACCAGTAGGAAGACTCGCCTTTAAGTAGCCATACTGCCAGTTGTAACTTCTGCCTATCTTCTACCTCAAAGATGACGAATAAGTCCTCGGTTTCCTTTAGCCAATTCCTAGCTGCCACGAAGGACTCAGTTCCATGAAAGTCCTTTCCTCCCATAGCTTTAAAATCTTTACATATCTTAGCAAAAGTGTTTCCCCGCGGAGGAGGTGGAGGAAGAGGTGCTTTTGCAGCTGGATGATTTACTGCAGCTGGGGGAGGAGGAACGGTAGGACCTGGCTGAGTGGCCCTTGCTTCTAAGAACCGTCTGAACCAACCAGGTATTGGTATACCCTCTGGCAAGTTAAGTTCTTCGGACATGCTGAAACAAAAAGGATAGATTCAAAACGAAGGATAAAAGATAGTACCTATGGCTTTGGGGGACTATGCCTTTTTAAAATAAAATAATATTTTATCTTTAAAAATGCTTCTTTAAATTTTCTTTTGAAAATAAATTTTCAAGACTTTTTATCTTATCTGGTAAACCTATGCTCTGATACCAAGTGAAACACCCCACCTCCGTTAGGGTCACTCTCAAAGGGAATGCCCTAATTTTGGTGGAGGTTTATAAGTATAAGTCACAGATATACAAGACAGATATAAGAACACATATTTTTGAATAGTGGAAAACAACAACAACTTTTATTTCAACAAAATACGTGTTACACAAACTATGTCATAATTTGTCTTACAACACTTCCAAAATCATAACATCTTCATAACTGTCTTGATTACATTATTTAAAGAAACATAAAGAAAACATAAATAAACTGCATAAGTCCCATAATTGCTGTCCAAAGCCATAGTCCAAAACGAAAAAGATCCAAGCAATACATTCTTTCTCTTCAAGCTGGATGTGAAATCTGGTCAAGCTGCGGTATTCCCTCCCAGTGTGTAACACCCCACACCCGCTAAGGTCACTCACTAAGGGAATGCCTTAACTTCGGTGGAGCATTTAAGTGAATATAGAACAGAAAAATTACACAAGACAGATATAAATACTTGAAATTTAAAACATCATTTCATTGCAGCAGAAGGTAAACATGTTTAGTTACAACACCATAAAGAGTCAAGTACTAAATATCCATCCTGATAAAACATAAGTACATAATCCCACTACATAAACAATAGCCATAAAAGAAAAGATAAGCTGGGCTTTACATCACGGTCCAAGCTCCAGAAGATAGATAAAGAAATCTGATCAAAGCCCACTAGTGCTAGGCCCAACCTGAGGACCTGAGGGGGGAAAAGGATAAAAACAACGGGGTCAGACATAAGTCTGAGTGAGCCCTATAACCTTAACAACACAATCATTAAAGTAATTAGGGTATGATATAAACTTGGTACGGGATGACTGGGGATAAATGACTACACTAAGTAGCCAACTAGACATAGGATGAACTAAGATAACGGTAAAGACGCATCTACCCACCCAAGGGTAATTACTAACTGCACCACACCAGTCATTCCTACTTAAAGGTTGATCCCACCCAAGGACTTAGAAAATTTACCCAGTAGTTTCGTGTACCCCTAGCTGACTACATAGGTGTCGTCTGCCCCTATCTCCACTAGGTGTACCCACTACTCCCAAGCGATCGATTCCCTACCGTAGATACCCGTGCTGGCCCCACAGTGGGGTGTATCACTCCCCAAAGTGGCAACCCGATACAACAAATGGTGCACGGCTTATATCTACACGATGCAACAACGTCTTACCTACCAGCCCGGGTCCACACACGCATATGAAACCCGTTGGACTTGCGTTGCCACCGCTAACCCGTTTTGGCCTCTTATAATCAAGCCCAGTACGCGTGTCCCGTCCTCGACATGGGTCGAGCCCAATAAGATACATATGGGTTACTGGGTGAAATGGGCCCCCCACAAGCTACCACCTAAGCTTGTCATTATATCTAGTGCATCCCACTTAACCCTTTAATCATGTTTAATTACATGTTTCCACTTGGTTAAGTATTCTAATCGTATTTTCTATTGCCACCCAAGGCAACCCACTAGATTTCCTCATGCCACCCAAGGCACTTACTTGATTTCCACATGCCACCCAAGGCACCCACTTAACCCCTCATGCCCACTACATGCTTATCTGGTTAAGTGTTTTCTTAATTGATTAAGAACGTAACGGTTGTAAAGACCTCTCACATTAGACTATCTTTTATGGCAGCTGGATTTGCCGGTTGGGTCCGGGCAGCCTTACGCCATAACCGAGTCTAACCTCGTGTCTATACACTTGTCACGTATTTAGTTTGTGCCTAAGACCTCTCACATTGGGCCAATCATTTGTAGTCGCTGGATTTGCCGGTCGGTTCCGGGCAGTCTTACGCTACAAAAGGGTCCAACCTCGTGTCTTAGTCGATTAATTACACCTAATTAATCACCCCCGAATTAATTTTCCCTAATTAATTCCAATTTTAACGATGTACATAATTGACTCAATTATGTCCATCACTTTATGGTATGCATAATCATACCAACTTCACACCATTTCATTAACATGTATATTAACGCCATCGTTCCCCACGTAATTCGCTAACATGACATAAAAGGGAAGATTCATCATAAATATAATGGGTTCAACTTGCATAACATTAGCATCAACATGGGTTTAAAGGTGTCAACATGCATATAGCATCAACCCAACTAGCATAAATAATCAACCCAAACTTGCATGAATCACATATGTCATAAGGAGGTTAACTTGCATAAGTTATTTATGTCATACAAAGGGGTAAACTTGCATATGTATGTATGACATACAAATGGGTTAACTTGCATATGTATGCATATCATTCTAAGGTGTAAACTTGCACATGTTACTTGCATATCATCAAACACCAAACTTGCATAACATGTCATATATGGACTTGCATATAATCATACACCAAACTTGCATAACATATCATATATAAACTTGCATATAATCATACACCAAACTTGCATAATCATGGTGTCATAATGGATCAATGTTTATCATAGCAACTAGCATCATGAACACTTGCATAACTTGCATAACATCATGATCATATAGCATAGAGCTTGCATAACTTGCATAACATCATGAACATGTAACATATGACTTGCATAACTTGCATAACATCATGAACATGTAACATATGACTTGCATAACATCATGAACATGTAGCATATGACTTGCATAACTTGCATAACATCATGAACATGTAGCATATGACTTGCATAACTTGCATAACATCACAAACACATAGCATATAACTTGCATTACATGCATAACATCATTAACACATAGCATATAACTTGCATAACATGCATAACATCATTAACACATAGCATATAACTTGCATAACATGCATAACATCATTAACACATAGCATATAACTTGCATAACTTGCATTGATCCACATTCATAGCCATAACCTCATTATATCCTATCATAATCATTTCAATAATTGGTCATTAAGGCTATAGAAAACTCACAACTTGTTGATTAGCACTCCTAAGAAGAAGATTAAGTTGCTAGAGTTGATTAGAGATTGATTTGAGATGCTATCTTCTTCTACAAATTGGTGGAGGCTCCTTCAAGTTGCATTTTGACAGCAAGACGGCATTGTATCTATTTTTAGTATGAATTAGGGTAGTCTTAGGGTGTATTTATAGAGTAGTTAGGTGTTTTAGGCCATTAGATTAACCCTAAATCAGATTAGAGCCGTCAGATCACGTCCTAGCCACCAAAACACAACCCAAAAGCCAAACCGGTGTACCCAGGTCACCTGGGCTCGACCAGGGAGGTCGACCCCCAAGTCGACCCTAGGGTCGACTCCCCAGTCGACCTGGTGGGTAGGTCGACTCCCCAGTCGACCCCCAGGTCGACCCCCTGGGTCTGGCGGGATTTTTCCCGCCACTTCTGAAAATTGAAATTTTCGTATTTAAAATCTGTTTTAAATTTTCTGAAACTTCTTTGGGCCTTATCTGGATCATACGGACTCCGATTTTCGAAAACTCGGACTCTATTTCGCGTATTTTTCCGAGACGAACGCAATGGCATAGCCCGTTTCCCCTGATTCAGATTTTTTAATTTTAATTCTGCCCTGTTTTATATTATAGCTAGTTATTCAACATACGGGGTGTTACATTCTCCCCTACTTAAAGGATTTCGTCCCCGAAATCTCTAAGTCAAGAAGAACGTATCCTACCAACCAAACAACCATCTACTAAACCATCAAACACTGGCATCCATTGTCCTTAGAGTTTCTAATGCTGTATGAACATATGCAAAAAGTGTGTGTATATGTTCCCTGTCTAATGCAAAATCAGGCGGTCTACTGATTCAGTTGACCTCCTTAATGCAAACCATGATAGTGCCATGCATCCAATATGTATGAGAAAGAACCCTATCGACACAAACTATTACTACATGCGTGCACAACCATTCACCAAAATGCATCATCCATATGATAGCACAACCATTATACATCCATTAATATAGCTACCTACACACAATTTTATGCAATATGCAATATGAAGTGATTGAGCCGATCTAGTGCCTAGAGTGTGTGTATATGCATCCACGAGCAACCACTAGCAACCACTTGCATCCACACGCATCCATCAAACATAACATGTCTCAAACACATGTTTCAACCATAGGTTTACCCTATCTAAAGGTCAAAGGTACTAATGAGAGGACATACTAAAGATAAGATAAGTACTAGACAAACGATAAAGGAGAAGTTAAAAGACATACCCTCAAAAAGGAATGGGTATAATGAACGCATCTTCGCTTCTGTCTCCCAAGTAGCATTGCTCTCATCTTCTCCCCATTGCACTTTGACTAGCCGCACCTTTCTATTCCTCAACTTCCTAATCTCTAACCCAAGGATGCGGGTAGGAGCTCGTCGAATAGTTGCATCACGCTCTACCTCCACTTCTTTTAGCAAGCTCGGCTCTACCACCTCTGCGGTCTCATGTAGGCACTTCCTCAAGTGTGACACATGGAATACGTCATGTACCCCACTAAGTCTCTCGGGTAAATCCACTCTATATGCCATCCGTCCAATCCTTTCCTTAATAGGAAACGGCCCAACAAATCTTGGAGCTAACTTCCCAACGGACCCAAAGCGAACTACATTTCGTAATGGAGATACTTTGACAAAGACCATGTCCCCAACCTCAAACTCCAGATCCGTCCTCCTCTTGTCCGCATAAGATTTCTGTCTGTCTTGAGCTGCTTTCATCCTTCTTCGAATCAAATCAATCTTTTCCGAAGTCTCTCTAACCACATCAGGCCCAAGCAAGATCTTATCCGTAGATTCCCACCAACATGTAGGTGATCGACAAGGCCTTCCATAAAGAGCTTCGAAAGGAGCCATACCAATACTGGACTGAAAGCTGTTATTATACGCGAACTCCACCAATGGAAGATGCTCTTCCCAAGTACCTCCAAAATCTAAGATACAAAGCCTCAAAAGGTCTTCCAGATGACGATTCACCCTCTCGGTCTGGCCGTCCATCTGAGGATGATATGCGGTGCTCAAACACAATTGAGTCCCCACTGCTTCCTGCAAACTCCTCCAAAACTCGCTAGTGAAGATAGGATCTCGATCACTCACTATGCTAGAGGGTACCCCATGCAATCGAACTATCTCTCGAAGATAAACTGAAGCTAGCCATGGAGCAGTCCTCTTGCTCTTCACGGGTATGAAATGGGCACTCTTAGTAAGTCTGTCTACCACAACCCAAATTCCCGTATTACCCTTCCTTGACCTAGGTAACCCATCAATAAAATCCATCGAGACGCTATCCCACTTCCATTACGGAACTTCCAATGGGTGAAGCAACCCACCTGGTTTCTTTTGCTCCGCTTTCACCTGTTGGCACACCAAGCATCTAGCGACATACTCGGCCACATCTTTCTTCATACCGACCCAAAAGAAAACTCGCTTCATGTCTTGGTACATCTTGTCCCCACCGGGATGAATGGTCATCCTAGAACGGTGTGCATCATCAAGAATAGCCTTCCTCAAACCCTCGTCCTGTGGTACACAAAGTCTACCATCTCTACGCAAGCACCCCCTATCGTCTAGGGCGTACCTCCTCAAATGGCTGGACGACTCCCCCCTTATGAGTCTCTCTACCAACTCAACCAACTGTGGGTCGTCCCGCTGTGCCTCGCCAATCCGTCCCAAAAGAGTAGGTCTGACCTCCAAGGATGCTAGCAAACCGGGTATGTAATCAACGGAAGGTCTGAAATCAAACATCGAGATAAATTCCAAGCTTTGTCGTTCCACGAACAATGGACTCAAGGACAACCTTTTTCTACTCAAGGCGTCCGCCACCACGTTACCCTTGCCAGGGGTATACGCTATCTCGAAATCATAGGATGCTAAGAACTCCATCCACCTTTGCTGTCTCAAGTTCAAATCCTTCTGAGAAAACAAGTACTTCAATAATTTGTGGTCAGTGAACAATTCGAATCTCTCTCCCAGAAGATAATGGCGCCAAATCTTAAGCGCAAAAACAATAGCGGCCAACTCTAAATCATGGGTAGGGTAATTTTTCTCATGCTTTCTCAACTGCCTTCCACCATAGGCTATTACCCTTCCCTCTTGCATTAAGACTGCGCCCAGTCCAGTCCCACAAGCATCGGTATAGACAACAAATGGCTTACTCCCATCTGGCAACACTAAGACTGGAGCTGTGGTTAAAGCTCTCTTTAACCGTCGGATCGCATCATCACAATCTACGTCCCATGCGAAGACTAGATTCTTCTTCGTCAAGCGAGTTAATGGGGCTGATATCTTCGTGAAGTCCTTGATAAACTTCCTATAGTAGCCAGCCAACCCCAAGAAACTCCTCACCTCGGTAGCATTCTTCGGAACCTTCTAATCTTGAATAGATACTACCTTCGCGGGATCCACAGCTATCCCTTCCTTGGAGACCACGTGCCCCAAGAACCGCACTTCCTTCCTCCAGAAGTGACATTTAGAAAATTTAGCCTTAAGGCTATGCGCTCGAAGAGTCTCCAACACTTCCCTAAGATGTAGGGCATGCTCTTCTTCACTCTTAGAAAATACTAAGATGTCATCCACAAAGACCACCACGAACTTATTAAGGAACTCCCTGAACACCCTACTCATCAAATCAACAAAATATGCAGGGGCATTCGTCAAACCAAATGGCATCACCAGCCACTCATAGAAACCATCCGGAGTCCTAAAGGCAGTCTTGTCTATGCTATCCTCAGCCACTCTCAACTGATGAAACCCCGTGACCAAGTCCAACTGCGAAAATACTGAAGCGCCAACCAACTGATCAAAAAGATCATCAATCCTCGGCAATGGGTGTCTATTCTTCTTTGTGAGCTTGTTGAGTTCTCTATAGTCTACACAAAGTCTGAGGGACCCATCCGCCTTCGTAGCAAAAACTACTGGAGCACTCCACTCCGATATACTTCGTCTTATGAACCCCTTCTCAAGCAACTCCCCTACTTGCTTATGGAGTTCCCTCCTCTCACGAGGAGCCATGTGGCGCACTGGTAAAGATACAGGTTTAGCATTATCCACCAGATATATTCGGAAGTCTATCTCCCGCTTCAGAGGTAAGCCCTTCACCTCCTCAAACACATCTGAGTATTCCCGGACCACTCTAACAGATCGCAAACTCTCGACCGAAGCATCAAGCGATTCAAGATAACTTAGCATAACAGAATCCATGGGATTACAAGAGATCTCGAGAGTGTTACCCAAACGGGTCATGAGCCTAACAACTCTCCTTTCGCAATCAAGAACGGCATCATTACTGGATAACCAGTCCATGCCCAAAATCAACCCATAGCCCGTGAAGCCCAAAACAAAAGCATCACATCTAAACTCAACGCTAAGTATAGAAATCTTCAAACCCAAACATATCATGGACAAATAAGTGGAGCCCCCAATTGGGTTTGAAACAACCAAGGGATCATCTACTAGACTGGTGTCTAAGTGCAGTGACTCAACTAATGATGATGAGATAAACGAATGTGATGCGCCAGAATCAAACAATGTACGGACAGGATGATCAAATAGAAAAACCATACTTTCAACGGAAATAGTTCTACCTCTTTCCTGAATCGGTGGAACCGCGAGAGCCTGAACTTGCCCCCAGCCTGAGCTGGTGCCATAAGAGCTTGCACCTGTCCTCCTGAGGTAGATCCCGTCCTTTGCCCCTTCTTAGGGCAGTCCTTCACTAGATGCCCTGCTTCGCCACAGTGATAGCAGCCAATCTTCTTCTTCTTCCGACAATCTTTGCTTATGTGGCCTGGTATCCCGCAATTGAAGCACTTCTTCTTCCCCTTGCCACCGTTGCCTTTCCCACCTTTGTTTTGTTGATGTTGAGGTCTCTTTTGATCTCCCTTCTTCTCGGGTGCCTTATTAGCATTGGGACCCTTCTCTTCCTCATGCATGAGTGACATGTCAACAAGCTTCTCAAAGGTGGCCCCTATAGGGATATGAGTCATAGCCAATCCATGCATCGGTTCATTCAAGCCTTTCACGAACCTCAAAGCCTTCTTCTCCGGTGTATTCACCATGTCTATGCCAAACCTTGCCAATTGATTAAACTTGTTGACATATTCCTTCACCGAGAGATTTCCTTGCTTTAGAGTCAAGAACCTTTCCATATACAAGTTTTCCTCCGCCCTTGAGAGAAACTTTGCCTGAAATCCGCCCAAGAGTCAACAGGGCGCTCTCCATTAGTGACCTCCCACCAGAATGAGGCCTCTCCCTTCATTAACCAAGCAGCTAACTTGACTTTCTTTCCTTCTTCCATCTCAAAGATATCTATCAACTCTTCCATCTCCTTAAGCCAATCTCTAGCCTCCACAAAAGTTTCTGATCCTTGAAAAGGTTTCCCTCCCACAGCCTTAAATTCCTTGCAAGTCTTAGCAAAAGTATCCGTGCGAGGAGGAGGAGGGGGAGGAGGAAGATCGGGTGCTACTGTTGGTGGAGGAACATTTGCTGGACCCGCAGTGGCGGCCCTAGCCTCCATCAATCTCCTATACCATACTGGTATCGTCACACCCTCCGGAAAGTTAAGATCCTCAACTATGCTGAAACGAAAAAGGAAAGATTCAAAACGGAGAATTCGAAAGATAAAGATATGGCTATTGGGGATTATGCTTTTCTTTCAAAAACTTTTCTCTTTAAAGACATGTTTTTGAAAATACTTCTTCCAAAAATGTTTTTAGAAAAATAGTTTTCTAAAAATTTTATCTGTTCCGGTAACCTTCGCTCTGATACCACGTGTAACACCCAACACCCGCTAAGGTCACTCACTAAGGGAATGCCTTAACTTCGGTGGAGCATTTAAGTGAATATAGAACAGAAAAATTACACAAGACAGATATAAATACTTGAAATTTAAAACATCATTTCATTGCAGCAGAAGGTAAACATGTTTAGTTACAACACCATAAAGAGTCAAGTACTAAATATCCATCCTGATAAAACATAAGTACATAATCCCACTACATAAACAATAGCCATAAAAGAAAAGATAAGCTGGGCTTTACATCACGGTCCAAGCTCCAGAAGATAGATAAAGAAATCTGATCAAAGCCCACTAGTGCTAGGCCCAACCTGAGGACCTGAGGGGGAAAAAGGATAAAAACAACGGGGTCAGACATAAGTCTGAGTGAGCCCTATAACCTTAACAACACAATCATTAAAGTAATTAGGGTATGATATAAACTTGGTACGGGATGACTGGGGATAAATGACTACACTAAGTAGCCAACTAGACATAGGATGAACTAAGATAACGGTAAAGACGCATCTACCCACCCAAGGGTAATTACTAACTGCACCACACCAGTCATTCCTACTTAAAGGTTGATCCCACCCAAGGACTTAGAAAATTTACCCAGTAGTTTCGTGTACCCCTAGCTGACTACATAGGTGTCGTCTGCCCCTATCTCCACTAGGTGTACCCACTACTCCCAAGCGATCGGTTCCCTACCGTAGATACCCGTGCTGGCCCCACAGTGGGGTGTATCACTCCCCAAAGTGGCAACCCGATACAACAAATGGTGCACGGCTTATATCTACACGATGCAACAACGTCTTACCTACCAGCCCGGGTCCACACACGCATATGAAACCCGTTGGACTTGCGTTGCCACCGCTAACCCGTTTTGGCCTCTTATAATCAAGCCCAGTACGCGTGTCCCGTCCTCGACATGGGTCGAGCCCAATAAGATACATATGGGTTACTGGGTGAAATGGGCCCCCCACAAGCTACCACCTAAGCTTGTCATTATATCTAGTGCATCCCACTTAACCCTTTAATCATGTTTAATTACATGTTTCCACTTGGTTAAGTATTCTAATCGTATTTTCTATTGCCACCCAAGGCAACCCACTAGATTTCCTCATGCACCCAAGGCACTTACTTGATTTCCACATGCCACCCAAGGCACCCACTTAACCCCTCATGCCCACTACATGCTTATCTGGTTAAGTGTTTTCTTAATTGATTAAGAACGTAACCGTTGTAAAGACCTCTCACATTAGACTATCTTTTATGGCAGCTGGATTTGCCGGTTGGGTCCGGGCAGCCTTACGCCATAACCGAGTCTAACCTCGTGTCTATACACTTGTCACGTATTTAGTTTGTGCCTAAGACCTCTCACATTGGGCCAATCATTTGTAGCCGCTGGATTTGTCGGTCGGTTCCGGGCAGTCTTACGCTACAAAAGGGTCCAACCTCGTGTCTTAGTCGATTAATTACACCTAATTAATCACCCCCGAATTAATTTTCCCTAATTAATTCCAATTTTAACGATGTACATAATTGACTCAATTATGTCCATCACTTTATGGTATGCATAATCATACCAACTTCACACCATTTCATTAACATGTATATTAACCCCATCGTTCCCCACGTAATTCGCTAACATGACATAAAAGGGAAGATTCATCATAAATATAATGGGTTCAACTTGCATAACATTAGCATCAACATGGGTTTAAAGGTGTCAACATGCATATAGCATCAACCCAACTAGCATAAATAATCAACCCAAACTTGCATGAATCACATATGTCATAAGGAGGTTAACTTGCATAAGTTATTTATGTCATACAAAGGGGTAAACTTGCATATGTATGTATGACATACAAAGGGGTTAACTTGCATATGTATGCATATCATTCTAAGGTGTAAACTTGCACATGTTACTTGCATATCATCAAACACCAAACTTGCATAACATGTCATATATGGACTTGCATATAATCATACACCAAACTTGCATAACATATCATATATAAACTTGCATGTAATCATACACCAAACTTGCATAATCATGGTGTCATAATGGATCAATGTTTATCATAGCAACTAGCATCATGAACACTTGCATAACATCATGATCATATAGCATAGAGCTTGCATAACTTGCATAACATCATGAACATGTAACATATGACTTGCATAACTTGCATAACATCATGAACATGTAACATATGACTTGCATAACATCATGAACATGTAGCATATGACTTGCATAACTTGCATAACATCGTGAACATGTAGCATATGACTTGCATAACTTGCATAACATCACAAACACATAGCATATAACTTGCATAACATGCATAACATCATTAACACATAGCATATAACTTGCATAACATGCATAACATCATTAACACATAGCATATAACTTGCATAACATGCATAACATCATTAACACATAGCATATAACTTGCATAACTTGCATTGATCCACATTCATAGCCATAACCTCATTATTTCCTATCATAATCATTTCAATAATTGGTCATTAAGGCTATAGAAAACTCACAACTTGTTGATTAGCACTCCTAAGAAGAAGATTAAGTTGCTAGAGTTGATTAGAGATTGATTTGAGATGCTATCTTCTTCTACAAATTGGTGGAGGCTCCTTCAAGTTGCATTTTGACAGCAAGACGGCATTGTATCTATTTTTAGTATGAATTAGGGTAGTCTTAGGGTGTATTCATAGAGTAGTTAGGTGTTTTAGGCCATTAGATTAACCCGAAATCAGATTAGAGCCGTCAGATCACGTCCTAGCCACCAAAACACAGCCCAAAAGCCGAACAGGAGCACCCAGGTCACCTGGGCTCGACCATGGAGGTCGACCCCCAGGTCGACTCCCCAGTCGACCTGGTGGGAAGGTCGACCCCCAGGTCGACCCCCTGGGTCTGGCGGGATTTTTCCCGCCACTTCTGAAAATTGAAATTTTCGTATTTAAAATCTGTTTTAAATTTTCTGAAACTTCTTTGGGCCTTATCTGGATCATACGAACTCCGATTTTCGAAAACTCGGACTCTCTTTCGTGTATTTTTCCGAGACGAACGCAATGGCATAGCCCGTTTCCCCTGATTCAGATTTTTATAAATTTAATTCTGCCATGTTTTATATTATAGCTAGTTATTCAACATACGGGGTGTCACATTGTGGACCGGGGGGGAAACGAAAGAAATGTAGAGTCAGACATAAAGCCTGAGTAAGTCTAGGACTATTCAGTCTATGAATAAAGAACTGGGTATGATAAGTATAAACGGGGGAATGGGAATGCACCATAAACTAGGTTAAGTTGTCAAGAGTCGAATATACTATCGTACCCCCATATTAATCTCTGTACCCATATAAACTAGTTCCCAACAGGCACCCCATAATCAGGGTGAAGTGATCCATTTCCGATGATCGGCTCCTACTCGCATAGTTACATGTGTCTTACGGCCCCCGTTGTTGTAGTTACCTATGCTGGTCCCACCATGGGGTGTATCAAGTCCCATGGTGGCGGCCCGACACAATTCTAGAATGCACAGGTATGCTACTGGTGCCCAGTGCCTTATTTTTCTACGCCGGAGTGTGTGCACGCCCGCATCCCGTTAGAACCTACACTGCTGCACCACCGCCGTCGATTTGACCTCTTATAGTCAGCCCAGTAATCGTGCCCCACCCTGCCTAGTTCAGGGTATCCTGATACACCTTGTAGGGTTACTGCTGAAAAGGGTCCCCCTCTACTAGGTTTTCTATTTCTAGCCAACATGCTAAGTTGGTTAAGTGTTTTGTAAACCTAACCCCCAATCAGTCTGTATAGTTTAGCATGTTCCATTTCTGATTAAGTATTAATTCAATTTACTTAATCCTATCAATCCTGACTTAGCCTTAATTGTCTTATTAAAGCCTTGACCTCTCACATTAGATAGGCATTGTTGTGGCTACCTGTTGCCGGTTGGGTCCGGGCAGTCTTACGCCACAACTCAGTCTAACCTCGGGTCTTTATTGGGCTCCGTGTCCAACCACCCACATTGGATAGGTATTGTTGTGACTACCGGACAGCCGGGCGGTTCCGGGCAGGTTTACATCACAACTCAATCCAACCTCAGGTTAAACACATCGTATTTCCTAAATTTACATATTTTGTCTCTTTCCTTTTTATATGTAAATATTTGCGGCCCATTATTCAAATTCATCTTTATTGGTTAAAATTTATTTATGCCACTTAATTGTTTTTCAAGGTTGTTGGCATGCGTCAAACATGCCAACACATATGTTCTATATTTAACCCAAACGTCATTACCCCCGTTTTACACGTTCGCTACAATATAAGATATGTTGGGTTTAACATTTAAACCCAACTTAGCCATATGAAAAGGGGAGGCTTAAAACATGGTGTTTATAAGGTAACATAAAAAGGGGAGTGTGAACGCATGAACTTGCAACATTACGATACAATTAACATGAATTAGGCACATGTGAACTTGCATTGTAATAGCATATAATCATGGCATAAACAATACTTAAACATGAATCATTCTATTCATATAATCATGGCATAAACAATACTTAAACATGAACCATTCTATTCATATAATCAAGGCAAAAACATACTTAGACATGAATCATTCTATTCGTATAATCATGGCATAAACATACCTAATCATGAACCATTCTATTCATGTAAACTTGCAATTTAAATGTAAATCTAACTTAATTGTGTCACATATATCACCATATGATTTTGATAACAACTTAGGCCTAAAACATGTTTTTCAACTAGGCATAATACCAACATAGTTTAGTCATGTTCATAAAAATGCTTACTTTTGTTTTTTAATACAAAAGCATGATTTGCCAATTCCAACATAGATTCATATAAACCATAGAACTTAGTCGAGTCCAATTACACACTAAAAGTGATCATAAAAGTATGTACATCGTATTGGCATAATAGTGAATCATATACTTGCATGAATCCCAATTAGAATACCACAACATGTGGTTGTTAACATGAATCATATACTTGTAGGAATTCCTAAATAAAATACCACAACATATGGTTGTTAACATGAATCATGTACTTGTATGAATCCAAATAAAATACCACAACACATGGTTGTTAACTTCCAACATAAATCACATACTTACAAATATCCAAACGTATACCATAACATTTCCAAATCGTTTAGAATCAAAATAACATACAAATATAGATTATTATCGCCACAATTCCATTTCTCATTTTACACAAATCAAACGCAATTAATTATTCACATCGGAATAGCACTCTACTTACAACGTATGACGAATCTTCAAGTCAGGAATCTTAATTCTGAATTTGGAGATGCTATCCTTTGTTGTGGGCGTTGTTTTGATTTAATTGACGTTGCTTTAAGCTTTCAAATTATCTCCTAATTGTCTCTCAATTTCTGACGGCTATTCCTAGTCCCTCCTCAGTAGCACGTCGGTCTTATCTCCATTTTAGTTTGTGTGAATTAGGGTGAGTCTTAGGTCCTTTTTATAGAGTTTGTGAGTTGATTAGGACCGTCGATGGAGCTTGGTTTAATAATAGTCGTTCGTTTGAAGGGGAGACCAACCAGGAGCTGACACCTAGCCCTAGTGACAAGGCAAGGCTCAGAAAATCGACCAAACACAGATCAGGCCAGCCAGGGGGGCTGGGTTCGACCTGGCTCAGGGGCCAGGTCGACACGCCAGTCGACACCGTGTCGACTTGGCAGTCGACACGGGTGACCCAGGTCGACTGCCCAGTCGACCTGGATAGCCCCAGGTTGACTACCAAGTCGACCTGGGTGCCTTGGGCGGGAAAATTCCCGCCCTAGCCAATTGGGCCCGATTTTGAATTTTAAATTGGTTTTTCTGAGCTGTTTTGGTCTGTTTGAATTTTAAACTGAATTCTGAAACTTCCGGAGGCCATATCTTCTTCATACGGAGTCCGTTTTACGCAAACTCGGACTCTATCTCAAGCAGAATTCCGAGACGAACACAATGGCGTATCCCGTTTCCCTTAATTCTTTGATTTGAAATTAGTTATAATTTAATTTGTGAATTTCACTGTTATAGAATACACGGGGTGTTACAGTTGATTATTTCCAAAATAAGGTTGATTTGTCCCAAAAACAAACATAAAAGGAAGGGCGTGATTTGTCATTTGTTTTATTGGATTGACCTCGGGAAAGCAACTTCTTGTATTTGGCAAAACATTATAAAGTGAATCGTTGGTTTTGTTCCTTTCTTCAAGTATTTGTTTCCTTTGATTATTTTCTTTTATTAAAGAAAAAAAGGACGAGAATTTGCGGTTGGCTGTTTCTTTGGGAAGGAAAGACCTGTTTCCTTGTTTTCTGAATAGTGGCTTTTATTTAGAATAAGTTTCTTATGGTGAGTGCGTGAGCTGTTCAAGGAACCGCGTGTGTGGCATTGGTGCGGTGACCATCTGTTCCTTCTTTATTAGTTCTTAATTTTAGTTTATTTGATTTTCAATTTTTTTAGCTCAGCTTTCTAGTTTCTTTTTGTTTGCAATTCTTATTTTCTTTTTAGTAGTTGTTTCGCTGAGTTGTTTTCAAGTTTTTTTTTTTTAAGTTGAGTCTAGTCTTCTTTTTGTCGGGTCATAGTTAGTTGTTGTCTTCGAGTTCAGTTTTCTTTTTCTATATTTAGTTGCTTATTTTTTTTCTTGAAAAAAAAAGATAAATTTCAAAAATTGGAAGATCAAAGTGAAAAGGAGACAGCCAAGCAATCAAACAAAGAATTGGAATCAAGCAAAGCAAGTGCTGGGATTTTAATCGCTACAGCTATTTAATTGCTCTGGACGGACAGCCATACCCCACTGTAAAAAAATTCTAAACTCTACGGGTGCTGAAGCTGCTTTGAAAATATAGAAATTGCTTGTAAAATTCTTCTGCAGGGGCAGCGGCTTGCTTGTACAATTTTTTTTTCAATTTTGCTATTATTCTGTGACTGTTCTGTGGCTGATATTTCTGAATCTGTTTGTGAGAAACGAATTTACATAACTAAATCATCACTTTCATCGTTTTTCAACAGTAAAATCTAACTAGATATTTCAATTTATTTAACTACAATAGTGTATTTCATGAAATTGATTTTCTCAATGGTTTGATCGCGGATATATATTAGTTCAATTTATTGAACTTCTAGCAAAAGAGGTTGCATACTACCCGTAAAACCTTGGTTGTATCCCTTAGTATTTATACTATACGTGAACGACCATAAGACCCTCTTCCCCCTTCAAATCGAGATTATCAATTAATAAGATATACTAGTGTACGTTATTTATTTTGAATTGAAGCTCATTTTGTCAACCTCGAATCTAAGATTTTCTTTGTTTGCTATTTACAACAATGAGTGAAAACAGTGTTAGCCAACATAATTCTCCTAGGCGTTCTCGAGTAAACCAAAACTTTCCAAACGAGAGGGATCTAAACCGAGTGAATCACAATTTTCAAAATATCAATATCGAAATGGATAGACCCTTATCTCTTCGTGATCGATGTTATCCAACTAGGACCGTTCAACCATATGTCATCGTGCTTCCACAAGTTGAAGGAAATTTTGAGCTTAAACATTCTTTTATTCAAGGGGTACCAAAATTTACTGGTTCTAAAAATGCTTATGAATTTTTAAGTGAATTTGAATTGTATTCATCCACAACTCAAATGCAACAATTATCTAATGAATCAATCAAGCTAAGGTTAATTCCATTTGCACTACTTGAAAGCGCTAAAAGAAGGCTAAATTCTCTTCCCAAACAGTCAATAAGAAGTTGGGATGAATTCGTCAGTGTATTCCTGAAAAAGTTTTTCCCTTTTGTAACACCCCGTAATTCTGTTAATATTAATATTCACAAATTAAAGAATAACTAATCTCAGACGTGAGAATTGTGGGAAACGGTTGCGCCATTGTGTTCGTCTCGGAATTCTGGTTGAAATAGAGTCCGGGTTGCTTGAATTGGACTTCGTATGAAGAAGTTATGGCCATCGGAAGTTTCAGAAAATTCAAAACAGATTTCAGAAAATTTAAAATTTAAAATTCAAAATTCGAAGTCAAACAGGCTAGGCGGGAAAGTTCCCGCCCAGCACCCCAGGTCGACTGGGGAGTCGACTGGGCAGTCGACACCCCCCCCCCCCCAGGTCGACTGGGCAGTCGACCTGGGTGTCGACCTGTCCAGGCGGCTAGGGTTTTGACTGAGCCCAATCTTGAGCTGCTGATGTGTCTTTAGGGCTGAGTTGGCAAATTAAACGGTTCAGTTTAGTTCTGAATTGATCTAACGGTCTAAACAAATCCTAAACTCTATAAATACCTAGGTAGTCTCTCACTCTAATTCACATGAAAAATAGAATAACCACCGTCATACCGTCGCCATGGAACTCAGTCTAGCCGCCGCCAACTAAGAAGGAAGAAAGCTAATCAAAACCCTAATTCTACTCAACTCTAAAGCAAATCAAGACTCTCTTTCTCTTCTAATTGTGAGTATGATGATCTTAACAAGATTATTATTAAACTAATTAGATTAAGTTATGAATAGATTATAAGTGAATGATGTGAATTGTCATATATGTTGTTGTAAACCTTATGCTATCATGTATGTTGTAAATCCTATGTTATGTGATGATGATATCCTATATGTTGTAAATCATGCCATGATGATATTGTATAGGTTGTAGTTTTCTATGCTAAATTGTGATAAATCATACATGTTATAAAGTCATGATGTTATTGTCTATGCTAATTAGTTCATGTTAATCAAGTCATAATGTTGACATTATTTGGGCTATGTTGATATATATGACAAATCACATATGCAAGTTTAGACTGATTAGTAAAGACTATGAACATATGCCATGACATCTATTTAGATCTAGAATTACGACATCTAGAATTATGCTATGACATATGTGAATTCTATGTATTAGATGCTAGTTCACACCATCAATATGTTGCATAAAACCCCATATGCAAGTTTATACATGAATTTGGGTTATGATCATATCATGTAAATTGTGACATTTAACAAGTTGACACCTTTAGATCCTTAACATGTGTAGTTTATGCAAGTTTCACCCCTACTATGATTAGATTTATTTTTGTCTATATGTTGTGATAATTTATCTTTGTGCTATGAGTTAGACTATTCGAGTCTAACGTATATTCTGCGTTGAATAAGCGAACATATAACATGGGGTAGGGGTAATATTAAGGATTTAATATTAAGAAGTTGGGGTGCAATTGATATGATTTTGCATGCCATGAATGGATGGCCATAATTGAGTCAATTATGGACATCATTAAAATTGGAAGTAATTAATAATTTGAATAGGGAATTATAAAAACTGGGGTAAAAGATTATAAGTGATAATCAATGCTTAGGACACGAGGTTGGACTCGTTTGTGACGTAAACCTGCCCGGACCCGCCCGGCAAATCCAGTGGTCACAAATGTCAGCCCAATGTGAGAGGTCCTAGGCCCAAATTAAAGCATAACAGTTGTAAAGACACGAGGTTAGACTCTTTTATGGTGTAAGACTGCCCGGACCTGCCCGGCAAATCCAGCTGCCATAAATGCCAGTCTAATGTGAGAGGTCTTTATGAGGTTATGGCCTGAATGAAATAAGAAATACTTAACCAGATAAGCATGTAAGGTGGGACATAGGGGTTAAGTAGGTGCCTTGGGTGGCATGAGGAATCTAGTGGTTGCCTTTAGTGGCATTTGAAATACGATTAGTAAGACTTAACCAAACATACATGTAAATGAACATGACTAAGAGGGTTAAGTGGGATATACTAGTGGGACAAGCTTAGGTGGATAGCTTGTGGGGTCCCATTTCAACCAGTATCCCAAACGTATTTTTGTGGGCTCGACCCAAGTCGAGGACGGGACACGCATACTGGGTTTGACTGTAAGAGGCCAAAACGGGGTAGCGGTGGCAACGCAAGTCCAACGGGTTTCATATGCGTGTGTGGACCCGGGTTGGTAGGCAAGACGTTGTTGCATCGTGTAGGTATAAGCCGTGCATTCTCAAGTTGTATCGGGTTGCCACTTTAGGGGAGTGATACACCCCAATGTGGGACCAGCACGGGTATCTACGAGTAGGGAGCCGATCGAAAGTGGGTAGTGGGGTACACCTAGTGGAGATAGGGGCAGACGGCACCTATGTAGTCAGCTAGGGGTACACAAGGCTATTTATAAAATTTCTAAGTGAAGCAAGCGGGATCAACTTTGAGGGTGACTGGTGTGGTGCAGTGTAGTAATTATTCGTTAGTAATCAGGTGCGCTTTAACGTTATCTTTATCTGCTCTTCCATACCTAATAGTTCATAGACATTTACTTGTCTTCCAGCTTATGCCTTAGTCTAGTTATTTTGATAGTAGTATTGTTAGAATTATCATACTCGCCAGACTTTATGTCTGACCCCCTCCATTTCTATCCTTTTTCCCCCTCCAGGTCCTCAGGTTGGGCCCAGCTCTAGTGGAGTTTGATTGGATTGCTTTATCTCTCTTGGAAAGCTTGGACCGTTGAAGTAAAGTCCAGCTTGTTATCTTCTTTAATGGCTATTTGTGTAATGGGATTATGTATTTTGTTTATCAAGATGGATATTGTACTTGACTCTGATTTATGGTTTTATGATGAAATAAACATGTTTAAATTCCGCTGCAATAAAATGAAGTTTTAGATTTCCAAGTACTACTTATTATCTGTCTTGTTGTAATTTTTCTGTTCTATATTCACTTAAAACCTCCATGGAAGTTAATGCATTCCCTTTGTGAGTGACATTAATGGACGTGGGGTGTTACACGTGGTATCAGAGCTTAAGGTTACCAGAACAGATAATTTTTTTAGAAAAACTATTTTTCTAAAGTATTTTTGGAAGAAGTGTTTTCAAAACATGCCTTGATGAGTAATTTAAATAGAAAAGTTTTTAAGAAAAACATAATCCCCAATAGCCATATATCTTTATCTTTCGAATTCTCCATTTTGAATCTTTCCTTTTTCGTTTCAACATGGCTGAAGGTCTTAACCTTCCGGATGGTGTAACGATACCAGGATGGTATAGGAGGTTATTGGAGGCTAGGGCCGCTGCAGGTCCAGCCAATGTTCCTCCACCACCAGTTGCACCCGCTCCTCCTCCTCCTCCTCGCGCTGATACTTTTGCAAAGACATGCAAGGAATTTAAGGCTATGGGTGGAAAACCCTTTCAAGGGTCAGAAACGTTTGTGGAAGCTAGAGATTGGCTTAAGGAGGTGGAAGAATTGCTAGAAATCTTTGAAGTAGAAGAAGGGAGGAAAGTCAAATTAGCAGCTTGGTTAATGAAGGGAGAGGCCTCGTTTTGGTGGGAGGTCACTAATAGGGAGCGTCCTATTGATTCTCGGGCAGATTTCAGACGTAGGTTTGTGGCAAAGTTTCTCTCAAGGGCAGAAGAGAATCTATATATGGAAAGGTTCTTGACATTAAAGCAAGGAAGCTCATCAGTGAAAGAATATGTTAACAAATTTAATCAGTTAGCAAGGTTTGGCTTGGACTTAGTGAACACGCCAAAGAAGAAGGCTCTGAGGTTCGTTAATGGCTTGAATGAACCGTTGCAAGGGTTGGTTATGACCCACATCCCTATGGGGGCCACCTTTGAGAAGCTAGTAGACATGGCACTCATGCACGAGGAGAAAGGCGCTAATGCTAATAAGGCACCCGAGAAGAAAGGGGACCAGAAGAAACCATAACAGCAAAACAAGAAGGGTGGTAAAGACAATAATGGCAAGGGAAAGAAGAAATGCTTTAACTGCGGGACACCAGGCCATCTCAGCAAGGATTGCCGAAAGAAAAAGAAGACTGGCTGTTTTCACTATGGCGAAGCGGGACATCTAGTGAAGGACTGCCCAAAGAAGGGGCAGAGGGCAGGGTCTACCTCGGGAGGACAGGTGCAGGCTCTTATGGCACCAGGGCAGGCAAGGGGACAAGTTTAGGCTCTCGCGGTCTCATCGCTGCAAGAACGAGGTAGAACCATTTCTGTTGAAAGCTTAGTTTTTCTGTTTGATCATCCTGTCCGTACTTTATTCGATTCGGGCGCATCGCATTCGTTTATCTCTACATCATTAGTTGAATCACTGCACTTAAACACCAGTTTAGTAGAGGATCCCTTAGTTGTTTCGAATCCAATTGGGGGCTCAGCTTATTTGTCCATGATGTGTTTGGATTTGAAAATTTCTATACTTAGCGTTGAGTTTAGATGTGATGCTTATGTTTTGGGCTTCACGGGCTATGGGCTAATTTTAGGGGTGGATTGGTTATCCAGAAATGGGGCCGTTCTTGACTGTGAAAGGAGAGTAGTTAGGCTTATGACTCGCCTTGGCAACGCTCTCGAAATCTCTTGTAATCCCATAAATTCCGTTATGCTAAGTTATCTAGAATCGCTTGACGCGTCGGTGGAAAATCTACGATCGGTTAGAGTGGTCCGAGAATACTCGGATGTGTTTGAGGAGGTGAAGGGCTTGCCTCCGAAGCGGGAGATAGATTTTCGAATATATCTTGTGGATAATGCAAAACCAGTATCTTTGCCAGTACGCCACATGGCTCCTCGTGAAAGGAGGGAACTCAATAAGCAAGTGAAGGAGTTTCTTGAGAAGGGGTTCATAAGACGTAGTATATCGGAGTGGGGTGCTCCAGTAGTATTTGCCACGAAGGCGGATGGGTCCCTTAGACTTTGTGTGGACTATAGAGAAATTAATAAGCTTACTAAGAAGAACAGACACCCACTACCGAGGATTGACGATCTCTTCGATCAGTTAGTTGGCGCCTCAGTGTTTTCGCAGTTGGATTTAGCCACTGGTTTCCATCAGTTGAGAGTGGTTGAGGATAGCATTGACAAGACTGCCTTTAGGACTTCGGACGGTTTCTATGAATGGCTAGTGATGCCCTTCGGTTTGACAAATGCCCCCGCATACTTTGTTGATTTGATGAGTAGGGTGTTTAGGGAGTACCTTAACAAATTCGTGGAAGTCTTTGTAGACGACATCCTGATCTTTTCTAAGGATGAAGAAGAGCATGCCCTACATCTTAGGGAAGTGTTGGAGACCCTACGAGCGCATAATCTTAAAGCTAAATTTTCTAAGTGTCACTTCTAGAGGAAGGAAGTACAATTCTTAGTGCATGTGGTTCCCAAAAAAGGGATAGTTGTGGATCCCGCGAAGGTGGTGGCCATCCAAGATTGGAAGGTCCCTAAAAATGCTACCGAAGTGAGAAGTTTCTTGGGATTGGCTGGCTACTATAGGAAGTTTATCAAAGACTTCGCAAAGATATCAGCTCCATTAACACGCCTGACGAAGAAGAACCTAGTCTTCGCGTGGGACGTAGATTGTGATGATGCGTTCCAACGTTTAAAGAGAGCTTTGACCTCAGCTCCAGTCTTAGTGCTGCCAGATGGGAGTAAGCCATTTACCATTTATACTGACGCTTGTGGGACAGGACTGGGCGCAGTCTTAATGCAAGAGGGAAGGGTAATAGCCTATGGTGGAAGGCAGTTGAGAGCGCATGAGAAAAATTGCCCTACACATGACCTAGAGTTGGCCGCTATTATTTTCGCGCTTAAGTCTTGGCGTCATTATCTTCTTGGCGAGAAATTCGAATTGTTCACTGACCACAAATCGCTAAAATACTTGTTCTCTCAGAAGGACTTGAACTTAAGGCAGCAAAGGTGAATAGAATTCTTAGCATCCTACGACTTCGAGATAGCATATACCCCTGGCAAGGGTAACGTAGTGGCAGATGCCTTAAGTAGAAAAAGATTATCCTTAAGTCCTTTGTTTGTTGAGCGGCGAAGTTTAGAGTTCATTTCTACGTTTGACTTTACACCTTCCATTGACTTCGTACCCGGTTTGCTAGCATCCTTGGAGGTCATACCTACGCTTTTGGGACGGGTTGGCGAGGCACAGCGAGACGACCCACAGTTGGTTGAGTTAGTAGAAAAGCTCAAAAGAGGGGAGTCATCAAGCCATCTCCGTAGGTATACCATAGATGATAAGGGTTGGTTACGTAGGGACGGTAGACTTTGTATACCAAAAGACGATGACCTAAGGAAGACCATTCTTGATGATGCACATCGTTCGAAGATGACCATTCATCCCGGCGGGGACAAGATGTACAAAAACATGAAGCGAGTTTTCTTTTGGGCCGGTATGAAGAAAGATGTGGCCAAGTATGTCGCTAGATGTTTGGTGTGCCAACAAGTAAAAGCGGAGCAAAAGAAACCCGGTGGGTTGCTTCACCCGTTGGAGGTTCCACTATGGAAGTGGGAGAGTGTCTCGATGGACTTTGTGGATGGATTACCAAGATCAAGGAAGGGTAATATGGGAATTTGGGTTATAGTAGATAGACTTACTAAGAGCGCCCATTTTATTCCTGTGAAGAGTAAGAGGACTGCTCCATGGTTAGCTTCTGTGTACGTCCGAGAAATAGTTCGTTTGCACGGTGTTCCTTCTAGCATAGTGAGCGACCGCGATCCTATTTTCACTAGCGAATTTTGGAAGAGCTTACAAGAAGCAGTAGGGACTCAGTTATGTTTGAGCACCGCATACCACCCTCAGACGGACGGCCAGACTGAGAGGGTGAATCGCATTCTAGAGGATCTTTTGAGGCTATGTATCCTAGACTTTGGGGGTACATGGGAAGAGCATCTTCCATTGGTAGAGTTCGCATATAATAATAGCTTTCAGTCCAGCATTGGCATGGCACCTTTCGAAGCTCTTTATGGACGACCTTGTCGTTCACCTACATGTTGGTGGGAATCTACGGATAAGATCTTACTTGGGCCCGATATGATTAGAGAGACTTCAGAAAAGATCGACTTGATTCGAAGGAGGATGAAAGCAGCGCAAGATAGGCAGAAATCTTATGCGGATAAGAGGAGGACAGATCTTGAGTTTGAAGTTGGGGACATGGTCTTTATCGAAGTGTCTCCATTACGGAACGTTGTTCGCTTTGGGTCCGTTGGGAAGTTAGCACCAAGGTTCGTAGGGCCGTTTCCTATTAAGGAGAAGATTGGACAGATGGCGTATAGAGTGGAGTTGCCTGAGAGACTTAGTGGTGTACACGATGTATTCCATGTGTCAAATTTGAGGAAGTGCTTGCACGAGACCGCAGAAGTGGTAGAGCCGAGCTTGCTTAGAGAGGTGGAGATAGAGCGTGATGCGACGATTCGACGAGCTCCTACATGCATTCTTGGGTCAGAGATCAAGAAGCTGAGAAATCGAGAGGTCAGACTAGTCAAAGTACAATGGGGAGATGATGAGAGCAATGCTACTTGGGAGACGGAAGAGAAAATGCGTTCGTTGTACCCTTTTCTTTTCGAGGGTATGTCTTTTAATTTCTCCTTTATCGCTTATCTTGTACTTATCTTACCTTTAGAGTATCCTCTCGCTAGTATCTTTGACCTTTAGTAAGGATAATCCTATGGTTGAAACATGTGTTTGAGACATGTTATGTATCATGGATGCAAAGTGGATGCAAGTGTTTGCTAGTGGTTGCTCGTGGACGCATATACACACACTATTAGGCACTAGATCGGCTCAGTCACTTCATATTGCATATTGCATATATATGGATGTATTTAGTAAAATGGATGTATGATGATTGTATGATCATATGGATGCTGCATTCAGATGATGATTGTGCACGCATATAGAGATAATATGTAGCATTAAGGAACTTTTGCATACATAATGGACGCATGGCACTATCATGATTTGCATTAAGGAGGTCAACTGAATCAGTGGACCGCCTGATTTTGCATTAGATATGGACATATACACACACTGTGCATTTAAACATGAAAGCATTAGAAGTCTATAAGGACAATGGATGCCTGTGTTTGATGGTTGAGTAGATGGACGATTGGATGTTAGGATATACATTCTTCTTGACTTGAAGATTTCGGGGTCGAAATCCTTTAAGGAGAGGAGAATGTAACACCCCGTAATTCTGTTAATATTAATATTCACAAATTAAAGAATAACTAATCTCAGACGTGAGAATTGTGGGAAATGGGTTGCGCCATTGTGTTCATCTCGGAATTCTGGTTGAAATAGAGTCCGAGTTTGCGTGAATTGGACTTCGTATGAAGAAGTTATGGCCATCGGAAGTTTCAGAAAATTCAAAACAGATTTCAGAAAATTTAAAATTCAAAATTCGAAGTCAAACAGGCTAGGCGGGAAAATTCCCACCTAGCACCCCAGGTCGACTGGGGAGTCGACTGGGCAGTCGACACCCCCCCAGGTCGACTGGGCAGTCGACCTGGGTGTCGACCTGTCCAGGCGGCTAGGGTTTTGACTGAGCCCAATCTTGAGCTGCTGATGTGTCTTTAGGGTTGAGTTGGCAAATTAAACGGTTCAGTTTAGTTCTGAATTGATCTGACAGTCTAAACAAATCCTAAACTCTATAAATACCTAGGTAGTCTCTCACTCTAATTCACATGAAAAATAAAATAGCCACCGTCATACCGCCGCCATGGAACTCAGTCTAGTCGCCGCCAACTAAGAAGGAAGAAAGCTAATCAAAACCCTAATTCTACTCAACTCTAAAGCAAATCAAGACTCTCTTTCTCTTCTAATTGTGAGTATGATGATCTTAACAAGATTATTATTAAACTAATTAGATTAAGTTATGAATGGATTATAAGTGAATGATGTGAATTTTCATATATGTTGTTGTAAACCTTATGCTATCATATATGTTGTAAATCCTATGTTATGTGATGATGATATCCTATATGTTGTAAATCATGCCATGATGATATTGTATAGGTTGTAGTTTTCTATGCTAAATTGTGATAAATCATACATGTTATAAAGTCATGATGTTATTGTCTATGCTAATTAGTTCATGTTAATCAAGTCATAATGTTGATATTATTTGGGCTATGTTGATCTATATGACAAATCACATATGCAAGTTTAGACTGATTAGTAAAGACTATGAACATATGCCATGACATCTATTTAGATCTAGAATTACGACATCTAGAATTATGCTATGACATATGTGAATTCTATGTATTAGATGCTAGTTCACACCATCATTATGTTGCATAAAACCCCATATGCAAGTTTATACATGAATTTGGGTTATGATCATATCATGTAAATTGTGACATTTAACAAGTTGACACCTTTAGATCCTTAACATGTGTAGTTTATGCAAGTTTCACCCCTACTATGATTAGATTTATTTTTGTCTATATGTTGTGATAATTTATCTTTGTGCTATGAGTTAGACTATTCGAGTCTAACGTATATTCTGCGTTGAATAAGCGAACATATAACGTGGGGTAGGGGTAATATTAAGGATTTAATATTAAGAAGTTGGGGTGCAATTGATATGATTTTGCATGCCATGAATGGATGGCCATAATTGAGTCAATTATGGACATCATTAAAATTGGAAGTAATTAATAATTTGAATAGGGAATTATTAAAACTGGGATAAAAGATTATAAGTGATAATCAATGCTTAGGACACGAGGTTGGACTCGTTTGTGACGTAAACCCGCCCGGACCCGCCCGGCAAATCCAGTGGTCACAAATGTCAGCCCAATGTGAGAGGTCCTAGGCCCAAATTAAAGCATAACAGTTGTAAAGACACGAGGTTAGACTCTTTTATGGTGTAAGACTGCCCGGACCCGCCCGGCAAATCCAGCTGCCATAAATGCCAGTCTAATGTGAGAGGTCTTTATGAGGTTATGGCCTGAATGAATTAAGAAATACTTAACCAGATACACATGTAAGGTGGGACATGGGGGTTAAGTAGGTGCCTTGGGTGGCATGAGGAATCTAGTGGTTGCCTTTAGTGGCATTTGAAATACGATTAGTAAGACTTAACCAAACACACATGTAAATGAACATGACTAAGAGGGTTAAGTGGGATATACTAGTGGGACAAGCTTAGGTGGATAGCTTGTGGGGGCCCATTTCAACCAGTATCCCAAACGTATCTTTGTGGGCTCGACCCAAGTCGAGGACGGGACACGCATACTGGGTTTGACTGTAAGAGGCCAAAACGAGGTAGCGATGGCAACGCAAGTCCAACGGGTTTCATATGCGTGTGTGGACCCGGGCTGGTAGGTAAGACGTTGTTGCATCGTGTAGGTATAAGCCGTGCATTCTCAAGTTATATCGGGTTGCCACTTTAGGGGAGTGATACACCCCAATGTGGGACCAGCACGGGTATCTACGAGTAGGGAGCCGATCGAAAGTGGGTAGTGGGGTACACCTAGTGGAGATAGGGGCAGACGGCACCTATGTAGTCAGCTAGGGGTACGCAAGGCTATTTATAAAATTTCTAAGTGAAGCAAGCGGGATCAACTTTGAGGGTGACTGGTGTGGTGCAGTGTAGTAATTATTCGTTAGTAATCAGGTGCGCTTTAACGTTATCTTTATCTGCTCTTCCATACCTAATAGTTCATAGACATTTACTTGTCTTCCAGCTTATGCCTTAGTCTAGTTATTTTGATAGTAGTATTGTTAGAATTATCATACTCGCCAGACTTTATGTCTGACCCCCTCCATTTCTATCCTTTTTCCCCCTCCAGGTCCTCAGGTTGGGCCCAACTCTAGTGGAGTTTGATTGGATTGCTTTATCTCTCTTGGAAAGCTTGGACCGTTGAAGTAAAGTCCAGCTTGTTATCTTCTTTAATGGCTATTTGTGTAATGGGATTATGTATTTTGTTTATCAAGATGGATATCGTACTTGACTCTGATTTATGGTTTTATGATGAAATAAACATGTTTAAATTCTGCTGCAATAAAATGAAGTTTTAGATTTCCAAGTACTACTTATTATCTGTCTTATTGTAATTTTTCTGTTCTATATTCACTTAAAACCTCCATGGAAGTTAATGCATTCCCTTTGTGAGTGGCATTAATGGGCGTGGGGTGTTACACCTTTTCACAAAACTCTGAAAATTCGAACTGAAATAAATCAATTTTCTCAAAATGAGGGGGAAACTTTTTCAAAACACTTTGATAGGTTCAACCAATTACTGTATAGTTGTCCTCATCATGGAATCATAAAAGATTACTTATGTCAAATTGTATATGAGGGTCTAAACTATCAGACTAGAACTCAACTAGAATCAATGTGTGGGGGAGATTTTATGTCTAAAACGGCCGATGAAGCTTGGAACTTCTTAGAGGATTATTCTGAAAAGGACATGCAATGGGAGTCCATTCGTGTTCCCATCTGTGCTTCCACTAGAGGAGTGCATGTTGTGGATACAATTCATATTCCCTTAGAGACTCAAACTCCTCAATTCAATGGACTACCCCAATATTACCTTCAAGACCAAGTCAATGTCATAGCTCAAAATGGTCTTTACTCATCCACATCTGACCCTAGTTGGAGAAATCATTCAAATTTCTCATGGTCTAATCCAAATAATGTCGCAAATCCATCTCACATGATACCGAATTCGAATTACCAAGCTCCATTTTCTTTTAGTCCTCAAACTTCTCAAGTTTCACCTCAATCCGAGCCTTCGAGTGAACCATATAGACATTCTAACTTTCAATCTACTTCATCTTCTCAATCGTCACCAGAAATTGTGCGTTTAGAGAAACGAATGGAACAAATGATGAATATGATAAAGGAACTAAGGAAAAATAATGAGAATGAAAATTTGCCTAGTCAACCCTAGGTGAATCCAAAATATAATTCTCGTACTGTGAATTCTTGTGAGGACGAAAACCATAATTCAGTTAACTCTGTCATCACCCTTAGGTCTGGAAAAACAGTTGACAATAATGTTAGCAATCCCGGTAATCCTTCGATCTCAACTCCAAATCAACATCTTGAGTTTCACCCGATGACAACCAATTCCAACTCCTTGGAACCTTCTGAAACCCCATCTTCTTCGAATGTTGGCAATCCCAACATCTCTTCTTCTAATGTCGGCAACCCCGACAATATCTCCTCCTCTAATGTTGGAAATCCCAGCATCTCACCTTCTATTCCTGTACCTCCTTCACTTTCCACATCGAAACCTTCTTCTTCGAACGATCAAAATTCTGAAAGAGTCTACAAACCGGTAGCTCCTTATCCTCATAGACTTAAAAATAAGAAGAAGGATACCAATTTCGAAAAAATTCTTGAAATTTTCAAACAAGTTCGTGTCAATATTACGCTCTTAGATACCATCGAACAAATTCCTCAATATGCTAAGTGTCTCAAGGAGCTATGCACCCGAAAACGAGCCACTAATGTTCCTAAAACTGCCTTCTTAACTGCGAAGACTAGCTCTATTTTCTCAAATGCATCACCAATCAAGTACAAGGACCCCGATTGCCCTACAATCGGTTGTAAAATAGGAAATACTCACATCAGTCATGCCTTACTTGATCTTGGTGCAAGTGTCAATCTTCTTCCCTACACTGTTTATTGTCAACTAGGACTAGGGGAGATTAAACCAACAAACATCACTCTTCAACTAGCTGACCGATCTGTCAAAAAGCCATTGGGCATGATCGCAGACGTCTTGATACAAATCGAACAATTTTACTTCCCTGTCGATTTCATAGTTCTAGAAACTGAGACTGTTTTAAGACATGGTAGTCAAATTCCATTGATTTTGGGTCGTCCCTTCTTAGCCACCCCAAATGCTATCATCAATTGTAGGAGCGGCCAACTTCGACTATCGTTTGGGCACTTAACCATTGAATTGAATATTTTCCATCAACCCAAATATTCTAAAATAGGAGAAGTCGACATGATAGAAACAGTTGTAGATGACACATCTGATTTATCTCCTTTGAAAACTTCACTTTCCTCAACGGACATATCTGTTATGTCTTTCGAAGAGCTATTTGAGGACGAGATTAATTTTTTACAAGATGAATTGGGAGTATGTCTTGAAGATAATTTTAGTTCCATACCATCGAATGAAATTGTTGCTAAAAACTCGAGTTTATGGGATTATGATAATCTTCTCTTGAATGATTTAAATAATTGGCACGATAAAATTTTCATTGGAAGGATTCTGATTTCTGATTTCATTGATATGCCTATGGTTCCTCAAAAATCAGACACGAAATCATCATATACCAAATTCGATAGAGGTAAGTGTGGGGGGAAAAGAAAATCTCATTTTTCACATAACAATCATCATCATTATAGATTTCATTTTGTTTATGATTGGCATTCGCATATAGTGGCTAAACTTCATTTCCTTTTACAAATAATTTTACAAGTCATTCACCTTTGGGTACGATCTTTCAAATTTAGGAAACGTTCACAGTGTGGACACTGTTTAGTTCTAGTGTGGGGGGAGTCTGCATTGCATTCATTTTTCTTTATTTTTCTTTCTTTTCATTTTCATCCATTTAAGTAGGACCATCATGCATTTTTAGATTATAGTAACATGCCTTTTTTTTTGAAACATGACTCGTTTTAGATTGATACGGCAAAATAAGTTAAGGATTATTAATCAGTTGATAGTATTTTTTTCTCTCAACTTAGATCGAATAAGAAATATAATGAAAAGTTTAATTTTGAGGGATAATAGTGTAACCAGTACATAGGGAGATTCTTAGGTGATGGCCATGAAATCTATTCTATATTGTAGACTTTGTTTAAATAAGTGGAGGACTTAAAATACTTATATTGGCTTTTCGAATCTTTAAAACTAAGTTGTGTTAAGTTGAATTCGCGTAACTCTCTTTTATGCTTATATTTTCAAATAATAGTAATCCAAGGGTATCCAACATTGCTTGTATATCAAGCGTTGGTGTGCAAACCCGCCAAGCTCTATCCGACATGTTGTTGACAAAGTCAGCGTTGGAATATCTTGGTCTCATTTTATGAGATTGGACACCTAAGGATTACCGACACGTTATTGACAAAGTCAAAGTCGGCCTGCACAATCCGCCAAGCTCTTTACCCACTCTCTGTTAGTCCGCGAGGCAGTGCATGGGTGGTAAACCTTGGTCTTCTAAGTTATGTGTATGTACTTAATCATAAATTTTAAAATTTTATAGAATAAAGAATAAGCGATGATGCTCAAACACTTCTTGACCTTATTGATTTGACTAGCCATACATGAGAAAATTAGAATACCACTTTGCAAACTGTGCCAAGGAAACTAAGAATCTATTTCATGGTTGCACTATGTTATCAACCGAACTAACTGGCCAAACTGGAATTTAACATTTGAAAACTTGATTTATATTGAAATTTTGTGACAAGTTGAGGTATTTAAAGTACAATCAACTGATTAGAAACTGTTAACTTAATTTGTTGTACCACTTTCCTGAAACAAGTCTTGTTTTCATTTTTTGTTTTTACTTTGCATATTTCCATTGCATTCATGTAGTTTCATTAGCATACTGCATTTGGATTTTGTGGGTAGTATCCGCAGAAAACCCTCACGAGACACCACTCGTCCTACTAGGGACACCTAGAGGTTTAACGGCTTGTTGCATACGCTCAATGCAATCGTGTTTCCTACGAAAGTGTGACCTATCTAGTCTAGTTTTTCATTTGTTGTACTCGAGGACGAGTAAAAGATAAGTGTGGGGGTATTTGATTGACATAGAAATGTGTTTATTTTATGCTCTTCTATCTTATCTTTTGTATATAAATAAATATCACTTGGATATTGTTTTGTTACGTTTACAGATATTCCAACCAAGCCCGCATGCAACCAGCAAAATAGAGAAATGGAGATCAAACTGCTATATATTTACATTTGAAGAATTGTAGATGAAGATTTCACATCACATTGCTTTTTGGACAAGAAAATAATTGGTAGACGGGCTTTGCACATCACAAATCAATGAAGAATTGTCAAGGAAGCAAGAGGAAAAGAGGAAAGGCCAAAATTTACTAGATTTCACTAAGGCCCAATTGTAACTCTCATTGTACACTCTTTTGTGATTTCTCTAAGGCCCATTTGTCATTGTATTAGGGTTAGGGTTGGCTATCTAACCTATAAATACTCATGTAATCTCATTGTAGCCACCGTCCCATTTTTTCTCTTCTTCTCCAGTAATAAAGCTTTCTTTTCTTTAGTATCTGCATTTTATTTTCATGGCAATTTGTGTTGTCTAGTCAATTAGATTTGCTAGAACACAATTTGCTATTGCTTTTACTTTTCTTACTAGTGATTGACGGTCTGATTAGATTCAGCGGTAATCCTAGTTTTTATTTTCAGTTGTTGATTTCTTTTCTGCAATTTTATTTCCAGTGTTCCATTTTATTTTTAATCATTGAATTTATTACAGATTCGATTAGATTCGAATCTGTAGTGAATTTAATTGCATCTTTTATTTGTAGTTTCAATTTTTATTTTGTTTTGCAAAATCAACCTCCAAACTTCGTCTAACTCGCCCAAGAGATTAGATAAATAATTTGATTTTAATCTACCTCCCTGTGTTCGACCTGTATGCTACACACCTGTGCGCTTGCAGAATTTTATTACAAATATCGCGCTTTTCTGGCGTCGATCAGGAAGAAAAAGTACAAAAAGGCGACTGCATTGATTTGCCAATATTTGAATGATTCGGTGTTCCACCATGTGGCTAGTTGTGAATCCGCAAAGGCGTTGTGGGACAAATTAGTATCTTTGTATGAGTCGAGGAGTGCTACAAGTAAAGCTTTTCTGGTTCGAAAGTTAGTGCAACTTCGATTAGATGAGGAGAAGTTTATTGTAGAGCATTTGAACGAATTTCAATATGTGATCAATCAGTTGATAATTTTGAAGGTCAATTTTGATGATGAGTTGCAGGCTCTTTTGTTGATGAGTTCTCTTTCGGAAAGCTGGGAGACTTTGGTTGTTTCATTGAGTAATTCCAATGCTAGTGGAACTATCTCTTTGGAAATGGTTCGAAGCATTCTATTGAATGAGGAGCTAAGAAAAAAGGGTCGTAGTTGAAATCGGTTCAAATTGAGACGATGGTAGCAAGGGACTCGAAGGATACAATTTGGAAGAAAAAGGGAGCCAAGGGTAAAGGTGCAATCACTTGTTTCCATTGCAAGAAGGAAGATTACAAGCGCAATGATTGCTATTCATATATACGAGATATGAAGAAGAAAAAGAGGGCGCAAGGTGATAATAACAGTGGTGAGCCACAGGCAGGCTTTGCTGAAGGTACCAAAAGTGACCTTCATGTAATGTCCTATTTAGTGTTGTGGAGCCTTGGAAGATGGATTCAAGAGTCAGTTTTCACATATGTCGAGATGTGAAATGTTTTTCTTTGTATGAGAAGAGTGTTGGCACGATAAATACGACCAATGGAGCAGAGCTACCAATTTGTGGAGTTGGAGCTATTAAGTTTTGGATACATGATGGAGTGGTGCGAGAAGTGGCCAGTGTGATGCACATACCCACTTGTTCGCATAATCTCATATCTCTCGGTCAGTTAGATCGCCGCGGTTGCACTTATGGGACTCGAGGTGGAGTTTTGAGAGTGAAGAAGGGTGGTCGTGTGATGTTGCAAGGAGTTTTGGAGGAGGGAAACCTATATAGTTTGATCGGTTCGGTGGTCGACAATGGAAGGCGGGTGACGGTTGAAGAACCTAGTCCACAATAAGATGGAGAGGTTAACATAGTCACTGCTGATGGTCCTAAGGTGGAGGATCATGGTATTGACAAGGGTTTAGATGTTGATGATGCTCGAGGGATCCCAGAGATGAAAAGATCGTGTCAAACGGAAAACGGATGTTGAGTTGTGAAATCGACAAAGACGAGATGGAGATCTTTGTGGTATTACAAATGCTTTTGAAGATGGATATTTGGCGTGGTGCACGGATGAGGGAGGTGCACCATTAGTGGGCGATGGTGGAGGTTTGTAATGATGTTAATTGAGAAAAGAAGGTTGAAAGTGAGAGCTAAGTTGGTTGTTGTGGAGTGGAGGAGATGTTCTGATTTGGTATCAAGATGGAGTGTTGAAATTGTGATACGCAAATCACAATTGTAGGCAACAAATTATCTATGCAGATTTTGTGGAGAGATTTGTTGCTATATTTGTGGGATATTTAAGGCAAGGATTATTTGGTGTTTATCCAAATAAATTTATGACATATATGAAGATAATTTGGGTGCCAAGTTTACTTGGAGGTAAAAAACTTGGTTATGAAGCATTTCACTCTATAAAAGGCATAGGTAACATCTTTATTAGGTGTGGAAAATTTGTCATTGTTCTTCATTATCTTTCTCCTCAAATTATTTAGCCATTAGATATTTTCTATCTATTTCTCAATAAGGTTATCGGTTCAAGTTGTACTTTTTTGTAATGATAGTTGAGATCAGTTATAAATATATTTTTTAGTGAATCAACAAAGAGGGTGGTTGGGTGGAATATCGTGTGTTCATGTTTTCGATATTTTTTGTGTTGTTGTTTATTTTTCAATCACATCCATCTCCAAGTGATTGGGTGAGCAAGATCCTCACTAGTACAAAACAGACTTGTTGCTTCGCCTCATTTGCATCGGTTGTTAATACAACCGAAGCAATTGACATTATATGCTTCAGTTGTTAGTACGACCGATGCAAATGCAATGAAGCAAATGATGTGATTTCAAGTTGCTTCACTAATCTGCTTCGGTTGTACCCACAACTGAAGTATATAATGTCAATTGCTTCGGTTTTATCAACAATCGATGCAAATGAGGCGAAGCAATTATGCAAATTTGCTTCGGTTCTTCGTACAACCGAAGAAAACAATGTTACTTGCATCGGCTCCATAAGAATCGAAGCAACTATGGGGAAGCAAATATTCTTATTTGCATCGGTTTCATAGAAGCCGAAGCAAATGCATCAAAGCAATTGTAAATCAATAAAAATGCACATATAAATTATTATAGACAATAGCTTACATATGTTAGTATATATAATTTATTATTGTTAATGATTACCAATAAATACCTTACATCCACTGATTAATTATTATAAATAATCAATAATTACACTTAACAATTAATTAGTAAATAGATAATTACTATTAATTAATAATTAATTAATAATCAATATTAAATTAGCAATGTTTAACAGCTAAATTTTAATAATATTAGAAATAATTTTTAACTACTCATTATTATAGATAATCAATAATTATTTTCAATAAATAATAATTTTTATAGTTAATTATATAATTAGTAAATTATAGTTAATATTTATTAATTAAATTTAATAATTAATTAATAAATTAATAATAGATATTAAATAATTAAATAATTAATAATATATTATATAACAATTACCATTAAGTAATACTTAATTATTAATAATTAAGACTTATATTTGATAATTAATAATAAAGTTTGATACATATGAAGTGACATTAGTATAATAATTATATTTAAAATATTATTAATTAATAGTGACTATTTGAAGATTACTAATTAATAATTAATAAATAACAGTTAATAAATATAATAAATAAATTGAAATTAAGTAATAAATAATGAATAATAGCCCAAAAACTAGAAGTAAATTAGCAAAATGTAGTTGCTAAACTAAAAATTAGTAAATAAATGTTAATAATATATATATATATATATATATTGAGCAAAAGATGTGTGATCTTCCAAAAGGAAGAGAGCACACATATATATAATAAAAAGTATAAAGTGATACAAAAATCCAAATATAGACCCAAATCGGGAGTCTCACATAGTAATGTACGGGGTAATAGATAGATGAGTTCCGGCAAGGCCACCACCCATCATACTTCATTATCGAATTCCGGCAAGGCCACCACCCGATAAGAAGTATATATCTATACCCATACATATAACAAACTATGTGCAAATAACAAGTGGTGTAACAAATCACCAAAAATACAAACAACTCCACTCCTCATACATATATCCAACCCAAATCAAAAATAATCAAGCCAAACAGCAACTCCAATATCTCCACAATTACTTCTACAACCTGTAATCTGAAAAAATTGAAACAAAATTATCAGTAACTTACACATATATATGAATATATGCCAATATATATGTATATATATATGTATATACATATATATATATATAGACATATATTCATATATACATGTATAGAGAGAAAAACATAAAAACAAACAAACAATAGGAATGTGTCAACCCAAGTAAAAAGAAATCAGCAACCCAGACGATGACTATTACATCTAAAATAGCTATTAATACGAATGAATAAACTCAGGTTTAATCTAACCTTAAATAGAAAACGCCCAAATTGCAATTCACCAAATAATTTATTATGCGAATTAGACATCCAAAACAAACAGAAATTTACTATATTGATGATTAATTTATCCTTAGGTATAGAGGTTGAATGAAAGATTCTCTGGTTCCTCTCAACCCAAATGAACCAACTTATGAACATTACTAAGGAATCCAATATGTATTTCTGTCTGGAATTGAATCGTAACCTATAACAATTCCAATAATCGATGCAACTACTAAAGGAATTAAAACCATCAAAAGTAAACATCCTAATAATCATATTAAAAACAGAAAAGGTAAAATAACAAGAGTAAAATAAATGATCTACATCCTCCTCTCCAATATTACAAAAACAACATTTTACATCAAAAATAACATTTTTTTCTTTTTAATAGCTCAATAGTATTAAGCTTCTTATGGATGATCAACCACATTAGGAACTTTGCTTTAGGAGTAGAATTCGATTCCATAGAAATTTAAAGGGATATAATGAAATACCAGAAAAATTAATAAAACTATACATAGAATGAACAGTGTAAACTAAACTCTTATCCATACCCCAGCTAATAGAATCACCATTTTCGTCCAAGTGATACAATGCTAACTTTGCTTTAAGTAAGGCCAATTGTCTTAATAAATCTTCCTCTAAAATATTATCGAAGGAAAACTCCCACGGAGGATCTAATTCTGCTTTGTAAACATCCTTAATTAAAGCATTCTTAAATCTACTAATGTTAAAAAGTTCACTAAATTCAATTTTTAACGGCACTATAGATATCCAAGCATCGTGCCAAAAATAAGCAAGGTTTCCTGAATGAACTAACATTTTGCATCCTACATTAAAAAAGTCAAAACAACCCAAACCAGACTTCTAAAAGTGAGATAATCTATTATCCCACCCACCACTATTTTCTACAAAAAACTCTCCTCTTGAATAATAAGATTTGGAAACAATAGACTTCCAAGAAGTCTTCACTTCTGGGCATCTATATTTCCATAACCATTTAGCGAGCAAAGCAGAGTTAAAATTATGTAGATTTATGATCCCCAGACCCCCCTCCAACTTAGATTTACAACACATGTCCCAATTAACTAGACATTTATAACCACTACAACTAGAATCCCCATTCCAAAGGAAGTTTCGCCTAATCCTATCGATCTTCTCAATGACCCATTTAGGGAAACGATGTACAGCCATCCAATAAGAAGGAATAGCTGATAGGACCGAATTGACAAGTACTAACCTACCTGCTCTGGACAGAAATCTATTGTTCCAGCTAGATAATTTGTTATTAATCTTATCAATGATGACTATCCAATCTTCCTTCTTAAGCTTTGAAGGTCTTATCTTAAAACCTAAATAATCAAAAGGAAATTTCATAATCGAACAATTCAAAGTGCTAGCCACTAAAGTCTCAATATTGTTAAAATCATTAATGACCATCACTGCACTCTTATCAAAATTAATTCTTAGACCAGATAACATCTCAAAACAGTAAAGGATAAATTTAAGAGCAATAATATGCTCAGGCAGATGAGAAGAGAATAACAAGGTATCATCCGCAAATTGAAGGATCGATAATTCATTGTTAAATTCCTCATTTCCAACACTACCTAGAACACCTAAACTCCCTGCTCTCTTAATAATTTTAGAGAAGACATCTACTGCTAAATTAAACAGAAAAGGCGATATGGGGTCGCCTTGTCTAAGTCCTCTCTTGGATTGTATCTTCTTACCCATTACCCCATTAACAACAATGTTGGAACAACCAGACCTAAGTAACAACATGATCCAGTTGGTCCATCTAACACTAAAACCCCTAGCAAGACATAATTCACATATAAAGTCCCAATCAATTGAATCAAATGCCTTCTCAAAATCTAGCTTCAAGATGGCACATGTTATATTGTTCTTACAATAGACATTAATATATTCCTGAACCGCTGCCACACCATCTACTATATTCCTACCTTTAATAAAAGTTGTTTGGCAGCCATCAATAAGGTCATTCATCTTGCTACTCAACCTATTCGCTAAAACTTTAGAAATGATCTTCACTGAAACATTAATAAGAGGGATTGGTCTAAAATCCTTAAGTGTATTAGCCCCTCTCTCTTATGAATAAGTATGACATTGGCAAAGTTAAAACTACCTAAACGCAGATCCCCACTATAAAATTCATTAAATAATTCAATAATGTCAAATTTTAAAACTTCCCAAAATTGTTTGTAAAAATTAACAGAGAAACCATCAGGTCCAGGAGCTTTGTCACTAGGCATATCGCTAATTGCCTTCCAAATCTCCTGCTCTGAAAAAGGTTTATCCAAATCTACGAGACTGACCCTAGTATCAGAAGGATATAAGTCATTCCATCTTACATTAGTTCTTCTCTTAAACTTAGAACCGAAAATCTGATTATAATATCTAGTGAAAGCTTCATTTAGATCCTTCTGTATAGACAGTTCTACATCATTTACAATAATCGAGTGAATCGTATTATCACGTCTCCTCTTGTTAGCCACACTATGAAAAAACTTGGTGTTATTATCTCCTTCGTTGATCCATTGTATACGAGACCTTTGCCTCCACATGATCTCTTCTTTTTGTAAAATCTGTTTAAGATCTTATTTAAGATTACAGTATCTATCTTTCTCAGTGGAATTGAGGATCCTGGTCTCACTAATTTTATCTAACTCTAACAGTCCACACATGATCTTATCTTTTCTAAATCTTACATTACCAAAGATATATTTATTCCAACGCTTAAGAAAAAATCTCAACTTACCTAACTTCACCACATAAATCTTAGCAAAATTACCTCTATAAATATTATTAAAATAAAACAAGGCCTTCCATTTCATTGAGACAAGATTAGTGAAACTATGATCCAGTAGCCACATCTTTTCGAACTTAAAACTACTACTAATTGAAATGTTCGAATTACACGTAAGAATAATAGGGCAATGATCAGAGAGTAAAAGCGGTAATCCCTTGACTTTACAAATCGAATATCTATCTTCTAATTCAGAACTAATAAAAAATATATCTAATAATGCAAAGGAAGGACTATCACGGACATTAGACCAAGTGAACAATCTATTATCAAGAGGAATCTCTATTAAATTACTGTCTAATATAAAGTCATTAAATTCCTCCATATCAGAGAAATCACCTTCTCGTGGTGATCTCTCCCCTAGAAATCTGGTGACATTAAAGTCCCCCCCCCACTACCCAAGAGTTAGGAGAAATATTCCTAAAACTAGAACACTCTTCCCATAGGACTCTTCTTTCCTCTTTAGTGTGGGGACCATACACATTTGTGATGCCCAAAAAAGTATTATCAGAAAGGGATTGTAAAATAATATATAAAGAATGTAACTTTGGGAATTCAAGCACCAATCTGTATTGATTGTCTTTCCAACCAATCATAATTCCTCCGGCAGTACCAACTGCCGGAAGATAAGACCAGTTACGGAAATGAGACCTGCCTAACCTAATATAGAACCTAAAATCTGGACATTCAATTTTTGTCTCTTGAAGTAAAACAATATCAATGTGATTATCTCTAAAAAAAAGACCTAATTTTAGAACATTTTTTAGGTACATTTAAACCCCTAACATTCCAACTAACAATCCTCATCTGTTCAAGGAAGAAACTCGCTCTAGTTCTCTATTTCTAACATACTCAGCATCAATCTCAATATCCGAAAAAATAAAAGCTGTATCGTTTGCTAAAGATGTGTGATCTTCCAAAAGATGTATATATGTATATATATAATATATATATATATATATATATGTATGTATATATTATTGTAAACAAGTAATAGTAAATATATTTAATAACTGTTTATTTTTTATAACCGCGTTTAATTAAAATGAAATAATAGTACAGAACTCTAAATACATCCAAATTTAATAATACGATACTAGTAAATATTTGTTAACTGGTAATAACAATTAAGTAATACTTAATTATTATTAACTATTGTAAAGAACCGGAATTTTGGCATTTAAAATTTATTTGATTTAGTGTTGAAAATTTAGGTTTACACTTGTATTTGATTTTAATTTAAAATCTAGTCTAGTTTATTTCAGTTTTAAGTTGATTTAGTAAGTTACAATTAAATTTATATGTGAACCTAGATATTTTGTTAATTTAAATATTATTAGCCTTGTAAACTAGTACCTTAATATTGTAAACTTTGATTTGATAAATTTTAATCTATTTTATTTTATTTGTTTTGAATTTGATTTAATTAAATGTTAGTAATATTTAAGTAATTAAATTATATGGTTTGTGAAATTAAACGATGTAGTGATATTTTAAACTAACTGCATATGTTGCTGTTCGATTTTTAAATTTGATTTTTAATTTAACATGAGTCTTATTTACCATTTACTTTAGATTTGAATTTGTTTTTAATTAATTTAAGTTTGAATTTGGTTTTTAAATTAAAATCTAGATATGTATATGGAAAAAAATTATTAAATACTAGTTTGGGTTATATACAAAGTATAATATTGGTAAGTACTCTTTAAAAATATTGCTTAATAATTTGTTAATCTTGGTTGATGTATATTCAAAAAATTCTGAGAGATTTTGTACGTGTCCCCGTTTTGTTTTTTCACGCGTACCTTTCCTTTATACAAAGACCGAGCCCTTCTTTCTTTGTCTTCATTCTTCTTGCAACCGAATGTTTTCCCCTAAATCAAAAATTAGGGTCCATGACTTCCTTCATAATCTTTGCTCCCTTCTCACAATCGTTTCCCAAATTGAATGCCCAAAGCCGGCGGCCACCTTCTCAGTTCGCTCCTCCATACCCCGAGCCACTTCAGCATAATTCATTGTCACCACTCATGGCCGAATCAAATCGCTTTGCCCTCTCCGTTCCATCGCCGTTGTCTTTAGCACACGCCACCTAATGCTTGTCCAATGATTTCCCTTATTCCACCTTCCGCTATCAAGCAACAACCGCCGTTGTCCATCGCCGAGGCTCGCAACAGCCAGCGCCACCACTGAAGCCGAGTATTCGTTGTTCCTATCGCCTGTGCCTCAGTGTTGTTGTCGTCCATCACCACCAATATCGCCGTAGGTTCAGGTGAGTTTCATAGCTGACGATTGACTTCGTTTTTAAGTGCCTTAACTTCAATAGAACCCAAATATGATAGTAGGGATGTAATGATTTATATTTGGGATATTTTCCTATTTTTGCTGACCTTTAGCATTGTTGTGAGACCACCTGAAGCTGCAGGCTTCACTGTTTTCCCTTGCGTTTACATGTATATGTCATTGTCATACTCTTAAACCCATTAGTTTGTTGAAATCCATATCTGACTATTCAATTTTGTAGTAGCTTGCATGGTACATTTCTGGACCAAGATACTTTGACATCTGCCTGGCATCGAAACAATTGGTTATTTCCTATTATTTTGTGTTTAGTGGCCATGATCATTTGAGCGGGTTTATCTAGGCTATCTTGAACATTTTTTCACTATGATCTTGCACTTTGTCTATTGTGTTATGTCCAATAGCTGTAGAGTTGTTCCTTAATCGGGCCTATGATTCTTGATAATGGTTTCTGCATTTTGGTAGCTGCTTTCACTAGCTTGGCATGAAGTCTTATTTGAGTATACCTAATTTTATATGTTGGCTTGATTGTCTAAATCTGGCCATGAAATTCTTTGTTAAACTGGTATTGGGTTAATATTATGATGCCTAGGGAAGTTCCATATGCCTTGATATTTACTGGAATACACACGCAATATACCTTATCATTTTTTTCGAAACCAACATATAGCTGCATGTGCTTGGCGATTGAGTCATTTTCACATGAATAGTGTCCACGACTCATTGTATATTTTCGTTATGTTGATCACTCATTTTGTTGTTGTATATCTTCACATACAACCATTGGTAATGAACTAGATGTTGGTGTTCATGCCCCCGGTGTTAAACTTATTGTATCTCATCACATAAATATTATTCATTACAAAGCTGTGTCAACTCATGCGAACTGTAATCCTTACATCATCTGTAATTTTTTCTTTGCAAACTAAACATATTGAATATAACATTACCAATAAATTTGTTAGTTAGCTCATGATATAAATGCAGTTGTGATGTTATTAACTATTATTATATTTTGATCAGCATATTCATTAAGTATTTCTTTTCTATGTTTAATTTTTTTTCCTCTTAGTATTTGAAGAACATTAATGGTATTGCTTAACGATCTTTGCTGCATGGTATGACCATACATGAATTGCATTTGGTTCAAAACTTCTTATACATCTGCTGAGGACGAGGTACGACAGGCTAAGGAATGTGGCCAGCGTGAGTTAGGCAGTAGTTACTGACATGGCGATGCAGGTATAGAGGGTGTAGGCCTTGCTATAATGTAACGACCCAGAAAATCTGAACCAATTTAAAAAAATTAAATTGGCTAAAATAATGGATTTTAAATATTTAAAATAAATATTTTAAATAAGTAAGATGAAAAGTGAGTTTGAATCGACCATTGAAAACGAATATAATTAATTATAATTATAAACAAGGCCTGAAATGGCGCTGCAGTTTCAAAAAATTGAATTCAAAATTTGTCGGACTATACCGGGTGCAAAACAAAACAGATTTTAGTGAAACCAAAAATATTTAAATCTGTTAGTGAATACCTTTCTAACGAATCTGAAAAATCGAAATTTGATAGCGGGAATCAAAAGATATGTCCAGTTGAAAATTCTGAATAGTCGATATGAAATTCAGGCCCTTAAAAATGGACATTTTGCAAACGACCTCGGAATTCGACGAAACCACTTTTGTTGGGTCCGAGATGTGAAGTTATTGCTAGATTTCAAATTTCATAATTTTTCGAATCAATATGTGAGCGTGGCAAAGGAAAACGCGTTTGACCGGTTTTAGTTGATTTTAATCGACTGGAAATTGGCCATTTTTCAAACGGTCTCATAATTTGATGAAACTAGTTTTGTTAGGACCGTATCGTCAATACGAAGCTAGAAAATATTTTTCGAGAATTTTTCTAGTTAGTATGTGACCCCGGTGAATCGAAATGCGTGTTCAAATTCAATATATAGAGTTATATGTTGGTTTTGACGGAAACTGATCGAAACAGTCGAATCAGCTTACGATACATGTCCCATTGTGTTCGGAATGGGGGTAATATGCTATGGACGACAGTCGGTGAGCTTGATTTCGAGTTCGTATTAAAAAGCAACCTTTTTGAATTTAAAATTAAAATTAAATAAAAATTTTTATAAAAACCCCCCTCCCTCCTTTCTGTTCTTTCATAACACACGAGCCCTTTTTTTTTCTAAAAATCGATTTCCTCCCCGATCCCCTTTTCAGCCGTCGCCCCCACCTCGTGCTTCACCGCCGATCATCCCCGTTCGCCGCCCTCCCCCTGTCCTTCTCCGATTATCCCCGAGTCCCTACAGCCCGTGCTCCTAACTCGTATGCCCCAATTCGAGACCCCAGGCAAAAGGAACCGCCGCCAGCACCGTCGAGTGCCACCTCAGACCACCGAGACTCCCTCCCTTCCTCCAGCCTCGCGCGAGCCAACCACCGTACTCCTCCAGGGCCCTAGCCGCCACCACCAGCGCATAAACCCCCCCCCCCCCTTCCTCGATCCGTGAACCAGAAGCACCCCCCCCCCCCGCTCTTCAGGCGACAGCGATGAACCTCTCCCCCTTCAAAGCAAAGGTAAAGTTTAATTATTTTATTTTGTTTATTTCAGTTTCTTTTAATTAATTATTTTATATAAAACTAAAAAATATAATGATGGTTTTTAACATCGAAAAGTGATGATTTTTAACATCGAAAAGTGATGATTTTTAAATAACGAAAAGTTTGATTTTTAAATAACGAAAAAGTTTGATTTTTAAATAACGAAAAAGTTTGATTTTTAAATAACGAAAAAGTTTGATTTTTAATGAAAGAAAATATAATTCATTATAGAAAAAGTAAATATAATTCATTATAGACAAAGTAAATATACTTTGTTATAGAAAAGGAAAATGTACTTTGTTTCGAAAATGTTGTTTTTATAATATAAACAACTTTGTTTTAAAAATATAAATGGCTTTGTTTTTAAAATAAATAACATAGTTGTAAAAATGTAAATATATGATTTTTATATATGTATGATAATAAAAATATAATCTTTATAGTGAAGGTAGAATTATAAAAATATAATCTTCATATATGGAGTAGCGATAAAAAAATTCGATTTTTATATGTGTAGTGGATGCGCACGACGAAAGTGACAAAAAGAGGAAACGACGAAGATTGCCTACATAAGAAGAGTCGAGGCGTTTGGTTTAGCTAATTGGTGAGATTTCTAATTTATAAACAATATGGAAAACGACGATGTATAAATTATATAGTCGATGTATGAGTTATATAAACGTTGTATTCCTCATGTATAAGCGTTGTATAAGTTGTATGTTCGGTGTATAAGTTATATATGCGTTGTAAAAATTATATATGTGTTGAAATAAAAGTGAATTGCTATATATATATATATATATATATATATATATATATATATACGCCCCTCGTCCACAAACCATGGACGATATTTATTGATTGTGATTGGTGTGAAAATTGATTGATAGCGAATGATTGTTTGGGATTGTTTGTGGTTGATATTGATTGATTGAGGTTGAAAAATACCCGTTTGTGGTTAAGAAATATTTGTTTGAAACCACATAGGATTAGTTTGTGGAAATGAAATAAATATATACATGCCGCCTGCGTGCGAACTAGATGCATGATCCCCATTGTCAAAAACCGCGAGGTTTTAAGGTAGAGCGAGGAGCCGTACTAGAGACGGTCCCGGTTTTAACTACCCTGCCGTTATGCTGCCGAAATTTTGAATAATATTCGTGTGTTTGAATTATTTTCATTTGCTTAAACTATATTTATTCATTGAATAGAAAACCTTCATGTGTTGAATTGATATTCATTCGTTGATTAGAAATTCATGTGTTGAATGGTATTCGCGTTTTAAATATAAAAATCACATTTTTTTTCTATATATAGAAACTATAGAAAACCTTCATGTGTTGAATCGATATTCATTCGTTGATTTGAAATTCATGTGTTGAATGGTATTCATATTTTGAAATAAATTGTTTGATAATAAAAATCACCTTTTATCGACTATATGAACTGTGTAAAATAATCTCGTTTTGAAAGAAATTGTTTTATAAGAAAAATCCTATTTTTATCACCAATATGAAATATATAAAATAATAGTGTTCTGAAATGAGTTGTTTTACAATAAAAATCACATTTTTATTATATGCATGAATCGTTGAAATGTGAAGTGTTAAAAATAGCCACTTGTTCAAATAAATATATATGAGTTGAAATATTCATTAATTAGCTAATGATATGATTTGTACCTATGTATGTAACATTAGAATGAATGGTGTTTTTAAACCAAATAGAAATCAAATATGAAGTTGAATAGAAAATGATAAATGATAAGAACTATATATATGTACATGCATATTCATTGAACAGGTTATAGCAAAGGGGCTAGAGAAGAGGAATAAAATTTTGTGCCCGACAAATAGGTACACATTTACTGTTTTGTTTGGGTGATGATTTTATGAGCCTGTTGGCTAGCCGCTTGGCTTTTTCTTTTTCTTTTTGAGGTTAGAAGGACCGGGGAAGCTATTTGAGATTTCCCGATGCTCCCGGTGCAGGGGAGGTTATGGCGAAATTTTCCAAAATTTTAAGGCGTTAGTGAAATATTTGAAGTGAAAACGATATTGAAATTGTTGAATGAATTATATTTATATAAATATATGAATATAAATAAAATTAAAACGAAATGAGGCCGTGCAGTTCGCGTTTTGAAACCGTGATTTCAAACAACTAGTACGGGAAATCCAACCATTGGATTTTCCCGAAACCTCAACCGTCGGGTTCGCCTTGGAAATATCTTCCCAACGGCACCAACCTTGTAAAAATCCAACGGTTGGATTGTCTGGAATGTTTAATTCAAATCTGATGAAAAACAGCGCCAGCAACGATTATATTTATATATATATATATATATATATATATATGTATAATTACATATTTAATCGAATAACGACGCTGCAGTTCGTATTTTGAAATCGAAAATTCAAACGATTGTACCGGGAGATCCGACCGTCGGATTTTCCCGAAACTGGAACCGTTGGATTCGTTTTGAAAAGACCTTTCTAATGATGTAAATCTTGTTAAGATCCAACGGTTAGATTTTCAGATATGTGTAAATCAAATCTGAAGAAAAACAGCGCCACGGCCGCGTTATGGCCCGAAGCGTCGTTTTGAATAAATTGGCAATTTTAAAATAAATAAAAATAGCGATAAATCGTTATAAAATATCATAAACGATGTGGAATGGAAATAAACTGAATTTGCTCGATTTATGTGGTATTTGATGATTGATTGTGTTTGGTGTGAAAATTACATTAAAGAACAAAATTGGTGTTGTCGAATGATTTAACCATTGAAATAAATTGATTTGAAATTCTAAATATACGTGAATTATTTGAAAAGGCCGAGTTAATTCTCATTTCGAATAATTGGCCGACGATTGAAATTCGAAGATGAAGACGGTGGTCGAAGACCGGAGATCTTCACCTCGTTTGGATGGTAACCGAGGTCCTGATTGGGAGGCATCCCGAAATATGGATAATGAGTGGTGATCGTCCAGACGTACGTGATGATCGAAGGGTTTGCGAGGTATTTAGTGCCTCCGGTTTCGTTCAGACCCAGAACGGACTTGTAAATGGACGGTGTGTCTGACATTGGATTTTATTCTATGTTGATTGATCTCTATTAAATATACATCTGTTTGGCGGCGGAGAATTTATTCTTTTGCTTAACGCCCTTCTCTGAGACGCACGAGCTCAGAGGTTGTATATCGATGGACATCAGTCGCATGGCATGAATTGCCTGTGTGGCATGCTAAGATGCAGTGATCAGGGTTTCTGTTGAAAAGCAAAGCCTTGTGGAGATGATCAAAGCACCGCCTGTGTGGCGTAGCTTTGTGTATAACGTGAATTCGCGAGCCTCACACCCCGGTATGAACCAGAAACGGGAGGAAGGACCTCAGGGAGGGCATGCGTTTCTTTCTAGCTAGGGTGGTGTCAGTGACCTACCAGCCCTGACATTTATATACTTTTCACCTATGTGGTTGTTGCTGTTGCGAGGCGCCTCGGTTTGATCGGACGATCCGGGTCCGATGGAGTCATTCGTTGGCTCGTTTGCACCCCAAAGGGCGGGGAAACGTATTGCTCAGGCATTTTAATCCACATCGGTGGACCGGCCCTGTCGCTCCTAGGGTCACTCGAGCTCTGATCCTGAGACATGGTAGGCTAGATTGTCTCGAATTCGGTAAGGACTATCTTTTGCCTTGGTTCATGACGGAAATCCAATTTCCAAATACGACATCGTGCGGTCCTGATTGTATATATATTTGGCGACATAGTGGCATGGGACGCTCATGTTGTCTATGATTGATAGTTATGATTTGAAATTGTTTTTGAAACATATAAACACTAGCAATAATATGAAATGCCTTTGTTTTATTCGTACCAAGCATATTTTGGCCGTTATAAGGTAAAAACTCTATCCTCCGGTTTGCGTTGCATTGTGTGATGGGAACTGAGTCTTATAACAGCTTCATTTTTATAAAAAGCATAGCGATGTTTAAAAGAAAGATTTGTTTTAAAGCACTGGCAATCCAATGGAGTAAACCCGTTCCACGAAAGTGGCGTGGTCCTGTGATTGGCCATATTATATATGTGTTGAGTAGATTTCTCATACCAGTCCCATGACTGACTCGTAGTTTGTTTCACTTTCAAACTCGGGTGCCCCTTTTTCTACACGGGCAGCCTTGTATTCAGGTTTAGCTGGTTCTTTCTGGATAACTGGAGCTGAAGATGGATCCTATCATTTATCTCTTTTTATGCTGTTCAGCTCCTATTGTACATATTTTGTTTGTTTTTCTGCTGTAGACATTTATGTATAGCTGAACTGCATTTGTGCTAAATAAGATCCTGTATACTGTGTAACTCTGATGATTACTTTTATCCAGTATATTCTATTGTTCATTATCTGGTGTATTTATTTAATTCTGTTCTGCTATTATCTGTTTCTGTGTTATATTCCAAAGATAACCCTTGTCTCCGTGAGAACGGGATTTGGGGTCGTCTCAACGTGGTATCAGAGCTTTGGTTAAGCTTAGTTCTGGAATATAACATTTGAACGAACTTGTCAGAAATAGAACCAGTAGTGTTCTAGGACGGGTAACTCTATACAAATAGGATCAACAATATCCTAGTATGAGTAAAGCAGAATGAAATTACACCTCGATAGACACATTTACATTGAAGTATTTGTCTCTATATTTTGAAATATCTTTCCTGTTGACCTGACACTTGATCTGCTATTTGCAGAGGAACTAGAAAATTAGTGCCAGAAACAGAAGAAGTAATACTGACCCGGATATAGAAGCTCTATTCATGAAGTATAGAAATTTGGGTGGAAAACCCTTTACGGGTGAAGAAGCAATTATGAAAACACAAGCTTGGATTCGTTCGGCTGAGAAAATTTTTGAAGCATTAAAGCTGAGGGATGACCAGAAAAGATTATTGGCCTCCTGGGCACTCAAAGAGGAAGCTTTGTTCTGGTGGGATTCAGTTATTAAGGATAATCCAGAAGGTGATATCACCTGGGATAGATTCAAAGTGATTTTCTTGGAAAGATTTACTCCTCCTGAAGCGACGGAGCGATTATGTGATGAATTTTCTTATTTGATACAAGGTGATATGACCATCCCAGAATATCATAAGAAATTCAATGAACTTTCTCACTTTGCTCCTCATCTGATTAAAGACCCAAAAAGGAAGAATCTGAGATTTATTCATGGGCTTCAAAGGAAATATCAGAATAAAGTATTGGGGCATGTGAAGCTTCCTTTCTCAGAAATGATTTATATGGCTTATCAGTATGAAGACCTCCATATGAAAGGCATGTTGCGAGACGAAGCAGAAATCAGTTCTAGCAGCAAAAGAAAATTTGAAGCTGATAGCCCAGAGGCAAATATGCAGCCTGAGGTCAGTACGAAGGCTGAAGTCATGAAGAGGCCAAAGATCAATCAGAAAAAGGTAAAGCCAATCGTATGCCTTAAGTGTGATCAACAAGGGCATTCGATGAGAAACTGCAAATCTTCGAACAGACGAAAGGATGGCGGGTCTAAATCCGGGATGAATTTCCTAGAGAATAGGAAGTGCAGTCAATGCCATCAGTCCGGTCATCTTTCAAAGGCCTGCCCGCTATTCCGAAAACCTGAAGCAGTACATGTAAATGAAGTGGCAGAAGTGCCTACATCTTCGTCTGCTCAGGAAAGGTCTGATGTTTTGGAAGGCACGCTCAATGTCAAAAACATTCCAGTTAAAGTACTGTTTGACACAGGCGCGTCACGAAGCTTTATTGCAAAGAGTGCATTCAAGAAGTTGGATTTGAGATTGAAGAAGCTCAAAGAACCAATGACAGTCCAAAATCCAGTTGGGGGTTCCATTGATCTTAGTTGGATTTGTGCAGTACCTGTCTCTTTTTCTTGCTAGAAATTCCCTATTATCTCTATCGTCATGAATTTTAATGAATTCGATCTTATTATGGGACTAGATTGGCTAACTAGATATGGAGCAGAGGTTAGATGCGCCGAGAGAGTGGTTAAAGCAAAGGCCCAATCAGGGAATTATATAACCATACCATGTGAAGGCCCGACTTCAAATAGAAAAGATTTCTGGGCAGCTTTGAATGTTTCTCCAACCCAAATGGAAAATGTCCCTGAAGTTGCAGAGAATATTCCCGACCTAGTGAAAGACATTCCTGTCATCAAAAACTATGCGGATATGTTTAAAGAAGTTGTTCGCTTACCTCCGCAGAGAGAAATTGATTTCAAAATTGCTTTAATTCCCAATGCAAGGCCGGTAGTTCACGCTATTAGAAGAATGTCCTTGAAAGAGAAAGAGGAATTAGACAATCAAACACGACAGCTCGTATGGAAGGGTCTGATCAGGCCTAGTTTCTCTGATTGGGGTGCAGCAGTGGTGTTTGTCCCAAAATCAGACGGTACTCTACGTCTATGTGTGGATTATCGTGATTTGAACAAGCAGACAATAAAGAATAAATATCCATTGCCGCGAATAGATGATTTGTTGGATCGATTAAATGTCGCACAAGTATTCTCAAGGATGGACCTAGCTACAGGCTTCCATCAACTTCGAATAGCCGAAGAGTGTGTTCCAATGACAGCATTCAGAGGTCCCGACTTATTCTACGAATGGTTAGTAATGCCGTTCGGCTTATGTAACGCTCCAGCTTACTTCGTCGATCTGATGAATAGAGTGTTCAGAGGGGTTTTGAATAAATTTGTTCTGGTTTTTATTGACGATATTCTAATCTTCTCTAAATCAAAGGCCGAACATGAAAAGCATCTGGAACAGGTTCTAGAAATTCTGAGACGAAATGTACTAAAAGCCAAATTTTCCAAATGTATCTTCTGGCAAGATGAAGTGAAATTTCTGGGCCACGTAGTATCGAAAGAAGGAATCGCTGTGGATCCAAGCAAAATCACGGCCATTCAGAATTGGAAACAGCCCAGTACCCCCACTGAAATCCGCAGTTTTCTCGGATTGGCTAGCTATTACCGAAAGTTCGTTAAAGACTTTTCGAAGATATCTGGTCACTTAACGAAGCTTACAAAGAAGCATTCTAAATTCAAATGGACTCCAGAAAGTGAGGAGGCTTTTGAGGAGCTAAAGTTGAGATTAACAACTGCTCCAGTGTTAACCATCATCGATGGCAACCAGGGTTTGAAAGTCTGGACTGATGCTTCTAGAGAAGGCCTTGGCGCAGTGTTAATGCAAAGGGGCCAAGTGATTGCTTATGCTAGCCGTCAACTGAAGCCGCACGAGAAGAACTACGTAACTCATGATCTTGAGTTATTGGCTATCGTATTCGCCTTGAAAATCTGGAGGCACTATCTTCTGGGTGAGAGATTTGAACTGTTTACAGATCACCAGTCATTAAAGTATCTGTTCACTCAGAAAGACCTGAATCTGAGGCAGCAACGTTGGATGGAGTTTCTTGCAGCATATGATTTTGAAATTCTATACACTCCAGGGAAAGCAAATGTCGTGGCCGATGTGTTAAGCCGAAATAATGAGATGATCGCCAGTTTCATCATTGCGACTTCGTTGATTGATAAGATATCGGCTCTCCAAGAAGACGACCAATTTATCAAAGGAATGAGTCAGCGAATTCGTGAAGGCAATGCTTCGGATTTCCAGCTAGACAGCGAAGGGATTCTGAGGTTAGAAGGACGAATTTGCGTTCCATAAATTCCTGAACTCAGAAGAGATGTGCTTGATGAATGCCACAAATCTAAGCTCAGTATCCATCCGGGTGTGAATAAAATGTATAACGATATTAAACACACATTCTGGTGGAAGTCGTTAAAAAGAGACATCTCGATATATGTTAGTCGATGCCCTACTTGCCAACTAGTCAAAAGCGACCAACAGAAATTGGCTGGATTATTACAACCGCTAGAAGTTCCTGGTTGGAAGTGGGAACATATTTCTATGGATTTCATTGATGGTCTGCCCAGAACCAGAAAAGGAAATGACAGTATTTGGGTGATCGTAGATCGCTTCACGAAGACCGCCCATTTCATACCTGTCAGATCAAATAGAACCGCTCAGAGTCTGGCGTAGATATACTTCAAGGAAATAGTTAGACTACATGGAGTGCCGCTCAGCATAGTCAGTGATAGAGATACAATATTCACTAGCAAATTCTGGGAAGCATTTCAAGTCGAGCTGGGAACGAAGTTAAACTTGAGCACCGCTTATCATCCTCAGACAGACGGTCAGACTGGGAGGGTGAATCGTATTTTAGAAGATCTATTGCGGGCTTGTGTTATAGATTTCGGTGGATCATGGGAAGACCATCTGCATTTGGCTGAATTCTCTTATAACAACAGCTACCAGGCGAGTCTGACAATGTCGCCATTCGAAGCATTATATGGTAGACCGTGCCGATCTCCTGCTTGTTGGGTCGAGCCTGGAAATAGACTTGTATTAGGGCCTGATATGATTCGAGAAGCTGCCGACAAAGTCGATTTTATTAAGAAGCGATTACTTGCCGCTCAAAGCCGACAAAAGAGCTATGCCGATAGAAGAAGAAGAGATATATCCTTTGAAGTTGGCGATTATGTATATTTGAAAGTATCGCCGATGAGAGGAGTTATCTGGTTCGGTAAAACTGGAAAGTTGGCGCCCAAATTCATTGGTCCGTTTCCTATTTTGGAGCGGATCGGAACACTCGCTTATAGGGTCAGATTGCCTGATTGGTTGCCTGGAGTTCATGATGTATTTCACATATCCCAACTTCGAAAGCACGTTCATGATCCAGACTTGATCGTGGAAGAAGCAGCTCCACATGACATTGAAATTACCCCAGAATTAGCTGTGAGAAGAGAGCCGCTAAAGATTATCGGCAAAGAAACCAAAGAGCCGAGGAACAAGAAGGTTCACTTAGTCAAAGTGCAATGGAGTGGAGATCCACGAGATTGTACTTGGGAAACTGAGGAGAGCATTCAGAAAGCTTATCCTAGATGCCGAGTGGATATCTCTGATTGACTCGGGTGCAAGGTACATTTACCATACTTTGCATTACCATTTAATTCTCTATTCTGTTGCTATTTTCTTCCCATGAATGTGCACTATATATTCTATAGTCTGAATGATTTTAAAAGAATATAGAAGTTGATCAGAATATTTTTGAAAGGTTAAAAACAAATTGGTTGTTGTATTGTGGGATTGTAGATTTATCAAACCACTTTCGACTTTGTTCCTTTTCGGGGACGAAAAGTTTTAAGTGGGGGAGATTGTAACGACCCAGAAAATCTGAACCAATTTAAAAATTTTAAATTGGCTAAAATAATGGATTTTAAATATTTAAAATAAATATTTTAAATAAGTAAGATGAAAAGTGAGTTTGAATCGACCATTGAAAACGAATATAATTAATTATAATTATAAACAAGGCCTAAATGGCGCTGCAGTTTCAAAAAATTGAATTCAAACTTTGTCTGACTATACCGGGTGCAAAACAAAACGGATTTTAGTGAAACCAAAAATATTTAAATCTGTTAGTGAATACCTTTCTAACGAATCTGAAAAATCGAAATTTGATAGCGGGAATCAAAAGATATGTCGAGTTGAAAATTCTGAATAGTCGATATGAAATTCAGGCCCTTAAAAATGGACATTTTGCAAACGACCTCGGAATTCGACGAAACCACTTTTGTTGGGTCCGGGATGTGAAGTTATTGCTAGATTTCAAATTTCATAATTTTTCGAATCAATATGTGAGCGTGGCAAAGGAAAACGCGTTTGACCGGTTTCAGTTGATTTTAATCGACTGGAAATTGGCCATTTTTCAAACGGTCTCAGAATTTGACGAAACTAGTTTTGTTAGGACCGTATCGTCAATACGAAGCTAGAAAATATTTTTCGAGAATTTTTCTAGTTAGTATGTGACCCCGGTGAATCGAAATGCGTGTTCAAATTCAATATATAGAGTTATATGTTGGTTTTGACGGAAACTGATCGAAACAGTCGAATCAGCTTACGATACATGTCCCATTGTGTTCGGAATGGGGGTAATATGCTATGGATGACAGTCGGTGAGCTTAATTCCGAGTTCGTATTAAAAAGCAACCTTTTTGAATTTAAAATTAAAATTAAATAAAAAAATTTATAAAAAACCCCCTCCCTCCTTTCTGTTCTTTCATAACACACGAGCCCTTTTGTAACAACCCGGAAAATCTGGGCCAGTTTAAAATTTTTATTTTGGCAATTATAGCGAGTTTTGAATATTTAAAATAGATTATTTTAAATAAAATCGACGAGAAATTTATTTAGAATATAATTCGAACGTATATATTATACGCGTCGTCGTTAGAATATAAATAATTATATATAATTATAAATAGAATTGAAAATGGCGCGGTAGTTCGATAATTCGATTTCAAACTTCAATTGAATGTACCGGGTGCAAAATAATCCGGATTTTAGTGAAACCAAAAATAATGGAATCTAATTGTGGATATCTTTCCAACGAATCCGAATAATTGAAATTTCATAGCGGGAATCAAAAGATATGTCCAGTTGAAAATTCTGAATAGTCGCTATGGAATTCAGGCCCTTAAAAATGGACATTTTGCAAATGACCTCGGATTTCGACGAAACCACTTTTGTTGGGTCCGTGATGTCAAGTTATTGCTAGATTTCAAATTTCATAATTTTTCGAATCAATATGTGAGCGTGGCAATGGAAAACGCGTTTGACCAGTTTCAGTTGATTTTAATCGACTGGAAATTGGCCATTTTTCATACGGTCTCAGAATTCGACGAAACTAGTTTTGTTAGGACCGTATCGTCAATACGAAGCTAGAAAATATTTTTCTAGAATTTATAGAGTGAGTATGTGACCCCGGTAATTTGAAATGTATGTTTAAAATTCAATATAGTGATATAAATGAAAATTCAACGGAAACTGATTCAAACAGTCGAATTGGCCTGCGATACATATCCCATTGTGTTCGGAATGGGGGTAAAACGCTATGGACGGCAGGCGGTGGGCCTCGTTTAGAGGTCGTTTGTAAAGTTCAACTTTTTGAATAAAAAAATTTAAATAATATTAAAATATATAAATTCTCCTATACGCCCCCCTTCCTTCATTTCGTTCAGAAATGAAATAAATAAATAAAAAAAAAGAAGAAAGGAAAAAAAAGGGGGATGACGCGCGCCCTAGCCTCCTCCACCGACGAACGCGCCTCCACCCACATCCGTCCATCCTCCGCCGCCATCTCCTTCTGCCTCACCTCCTCCTCGACTGCGAAACTAGGCCCCAAACCCTCCTCCTCTGCCTCGATCGTCGCGATCGAAACCCCCCCTGACCAAATCGCCACCGCGACAGCGCCCCCCCCCCCCCCCCCTTCATCTCCAGCTCCGCCGACGGCTAAGGAGCCCGCCGCCATTGAGACCCCCCCCATTCGACGCAGCTCCTCCTGAAGGCGACGCTCCACCAACCCGCCATCCCCACCTCTTACCAAAACGATGTAAGCCTTTTTTTTATTTTATTTTATTTTATTTTATTTTTGTTTTATTATTTATTTTCAGTTAACTGAATTTTTAAAATGATTTTAAAAACTGAGGATTTTAATTAGTCGAAGTTTAGATTTTTAATTGGGTAAAAGGAAAAAATTAGATTTTCATATGAAGAAAAATTAGATCTTTATATCGTAGATGATATAAAAATATTATTTTTATATAGGTAGAATATTAAAAATAGGATTTTTTATATTATAGGAAGGTTAAAAATATAATTTTTATATAAGCGAGAAGTTAAAAATATGATTTTTATATTTTTGAAGTATTAAAAATATGGTCTTTACTGAAAAGGCGATATTTTTAAAAATGAAAAGACGATATTTTGATATGAGTAGTGAAGTAAAAATATGATTTTTACTTTGAGAAAAATATAAACTTTATTTTTATAAAGGTGAAAACTTTATTTTTATAAAGATGAAATCTTTAAATTTAAAAAGGCGAAATCTTTAAATTTAAAAAGGCGAAATCTTTATATAGAAAATAGCGTGATAAAAATATAATTTTTATCTATATAACATAGTAGTAAAAATTTGATTTTTAAATATTGAATAGCGAAGTAAAAATTCGATTTTTATGTATGTAGTGGCTACGGGCAACGAAGATGACGAAGATGCGATAGCGGTGAAGATTTCCTGCATTGGAAGTGCCGTGGAGCTAGGATAGCTATAAGTGAGAATTTCTCACCTTTCAATTTATTTTCTAGTTATATATATATATATACTAGGATGCAGACGGTGCTTAGTAGCAGCCGACACAATCGTCCACAGACCATGGACTTGTTTGTTTGGTTGCATAGATTAGTTTGATGATTTGATTTGAAATTGGTTGTTTGGTGAATTTGATTGATGTGCGAATGGCGTGGGCCTTCACTAGACCGGGGATAAGGCTAGGCCTTGTCCCGTTTCTAGTATCGTGCCGTTATGCCGCCGAAATTTTCTAAAATATGATAGAAAAAATAAATAAATATCATTTTATTTAAAGAATGAATTGAATAGAAATTCATAGGTTGAAATAAATTGTTTTATCGTTAAAAATATAATTTTTAACGTGAATATGAAAATAGTGGAGTGAATAAATAAATATTCATTTACAAACCAGATGGTTTGTTTATGTACACTTATTTGAATGATATGGATTGGGTCGATAAATTTTACACATCGCCCAACTGCACAAATAAAATCTGTGTTTGATTGTTTGAAAACCCCACACGGGTGTTGGGATGAAATTTGAAGTTCACTCATCCCGATTGATTGAATATGTCGATCGGTTGATTGACAGGCTGTTTTAAGCGTTGAATATCTATATTTGATGCTTATACAGTGTAGTGCACTTTGGTTGATGGTTGATTATTTTTCAATGCTATTATATACATGTGTTGTATGAAAATCCATATAATTAACTTTATATGGTAATTGATTGGGCCTCATTCCAGTTTAGAAATAGAAATATTTGAAATAGAAATATTTGAAATAGAATATTTGAAAATAGAAATTTATGAAGCCGTGTTGATTAGATTGACGCCATTTTGACGTGAACGATATTTATATCAATTTTAAGTGATTTCGAAATGAATTAAATAGAAAACGGTTTCGAAATGAATTAAATAGAAAACGGTTTCGAAATGAATTAAATAGAAAACGATTTCGAAATGAATTAAATAGAAAACGAATTCAAAATGAATTGAATTGAAAGTGATTTCGGTATGAATTGAATTGAAAACGAATTCTAATTGAATTGAAAGCAAATTGAAATGAATTCAAATTGAATTGAAATTTGAATTGAATAGAAATGAATTTTAAAACGAATTTATAAAGAAGAATTCAATTTTGATTTGAATTGAAAAGAAAGTTGAAATTGCTTTTGAAACGATTCAAAACTATTTATATAATTCGTTTTAAATAGAAATCGACGAAATATATTATATATATATATTATATATAATATAATGGCCTGAATAGAACGCGCCGCGCCGCGGCAGTTCGTGAATTTCGACCATTTATTTCAAACGGACATTACGGGAGATCCGACCGTCGGATTCTCCTAAAACCGGAACCGTTGGGTTCGTATCGAAAAGAGCTTTCTAACAAATATTAGAAATTTGAAATCTAACGGTTGGATTTGGAATTATGTCCAAATCAAATTTGAAAAAGGTCGCTGTAAGTGCAGTTCGATGGCCATTGTTGGAAATCGACTGTACGGGCCTTGATAAAATTATTAAAAATAGTAATAATTTGTGTAAAATCATAAGAAATGATTTAGAAAGAATTGGGATGAAAAACTCCATATTTGAAAGGATAAAAATAGATTTTTATCAAAATGAACTAGTTTTGAACTAGAAATATAATTCTATTTATTTTTAAATAAATAAATTGAATTTGAAAAGGGTTTTAAATATAACCAAAAATTTCCAATGATTGCATTGGAGTGGATTTGAATCGAAATTGTCTTCGGAATATTTCGATGTTGGAATTCGCGATTATACGGATGTTGTTATGGAAATTTGAAAGATATAGATATATATATCGTTATTTCCCATATGATATCTGTTTGTCAGAGAATTTGATATTGAATATAAGCCGGGATATTTTCTATTCAGAGTCTTGTGTTGAATATCAAATGTGATTTGGGTTTGTCGTGAATGGTGTCTTCACTAACACTGTTCTTGAACCCAGTTGAGAAAAGATTAAATCTTTTTTATTTAGATTTAATGAAGTGTACCAATTAAATAACATTTAATTGGAATTGAATCGATATTGATTTTTGGGTTTATCGTGAACAGTGTTTTAAATAACACTCGTTCTTTAACCCGATGATTAATGAATGTGATTTTGGGTTTATCGTGAACCGTGTTTTTAAATGACACTGATTCTTTAACCCAGTCAAAGATTAAAACTAAGTGGAGTTTTAATGAATCTTTAATTAGATTGAAATGATCGAAAATGGAGTATCACCAGTTTTGCTCCAGGCGATAGTTAAATCTTTAATTAGATTTGAACGTGAAATGGTAATTGAATTTACCAATAACACTGTGGTGTTAGATATGAAGTATAACCAGTTTTACTTCATGGGATGAATAGGTTGGGATTGGGAAATTAAAACAAATGATTACTTCGGTAAGGTTCGCTAATCCCGACTAGTTCGAATTGAGATTCAAGCATAAATTCAAGGAATTTATCTTGGATAAAATTAATGGGAACCTTTCCCTATGAATGTGAAATTTAGAAACTAACTGTCGGTTGGCCAAGCAGAATGGTTTTCTGGGTATTGATCTGATGTTGGTTTCGGCCTTCGGGGTTAATATTTGGGGAATTATTCTCTTGATTAATTTACGGTTAGTGACTAATGAATTGGAATGAGGCGTATGTTGTGTTTGTGTAACACTTATTTAAAATATACGCGAGTTATTCGGAAAGACCGGGTTTATCCCATTCTGAATAACTGATACGACGATAAGTCGAAGATGAAGACGGTGGTCGAAGACCGGAGGTCTTCACGTCGTTTGGGTGATAACTGATGATCTTGATTGGGCTGTACACCCAAGAAGATGGAAACAGTTAGTGATCGTCCAGACGTACTTGGAGATCGATGGATATGCGGGGTACTAGGTGCCTCCGGCTTCGTTCAGACCCAGAACGGACTTGTAAATGGACTGTGTGTCTGACATTGGATTTTAGTCCGTGTGGTTGATCTCTATAAAATATATATCTGTTTGGCGGCGGAGAATTTATTCTCTTGCTTAACGCCCTTCTCTGAGACGTACGAGCTCAGGGGTTATATATTGATGGATATCAAACGCATGGAGTGAATTGCCTGTGTGGCATGCCTAAGTGGCAATTGATCGAGGCTCCTGTTGAAAAGCAGAGTCTTGTGGTGATGATCAAAGCACGGCCTTTGTGGCGTAGCTTTGTGTAACGTTTACCTCGCGTGTTTCACACCCGGTATGAACCAAAAACGGGAGACGGACCTCAGGGAGGACTTGCGTTTCTTTCTAGCTAGAAGTGGCGTCAGTGGTTTTACACGCCCTGACGAGTTTGACTTATGTGGTTGTTGCGGTTGCGAGGCGCCTCGGTTATATCGGTTTCGGCCGAATGCATTCTGGTCGGCTGACGGACCAGACTTACACCCCATAGGGTGGGGAGACGTATTGTTCAGGCATAATAATCCACTCCGTGTGGACCGGCCCTGACGATCCAAGGGGCAGTTGCGGCTGTTCCTGAGGGGCGGGCTAGAGCGTCTCGAATCGGTTGAGGACTATCTTTTGCCTCGGTTCATAGATGGAAATCCAATTTCCAAATACGTGACATTCGCGGTTTTATTTGTAAACCTATATATGGCGACATGATATATGGTACCCATGCCGCCTATGATTGATACTTATGATTTGAAGTTGTTTTATGCACTATGCACTTATTATAGTATCAAATGATTTGTTTTAAACGTATCAAGCATTCTTTGGCTGTTATAAGGGAAAACCCTATCCTCGACTGCGTTGCATTGTGTGATGGGACCTGGGTCTTATAACAGCTTCATTTTTCTTTATTTAGCATTGCGCTGTTGGTTTTATGCACTGGTATTCTTGGGAGGAAACCCGTTCCGTGTTATACGGCGTGGTCCCTTGATTTACCTAATGATTTAAAATAAAGATTAATAACTGTTTTAGTTCTCACACCAGTCCCATGACTGACCTGGAGTTTATTGTTTTAACCTAAACTCTGGGTGCCCTTATTTTGACACGGGCAGCTAGTAGTTTTGGTTTTGCAGATTTATATTCACAGGATCCTGGTTTACAGCTGGAACGATATCCGGAAAGCTTTGTATTCGTATATCTCTTCTAGTTGTGTATTGTATTATTTTTCCGCTGCTTTGTAATGTAATTTAAATCTCTGATATTTCTGTATATATTCATTTATACTCTGTATATTCTTGTAATCTGGTGCATTGTTGTAATATACAATGAAATGTTCTTCTGTATGCGTTCTGCTGTGGTTTGTTCTCGAACTATCCGACGCTTTCCTTTACGGGGAAGTCGCGGGTTTTTACACCTTTTTTTTTCTAAAAATCGATTTCCTCCTCGATCCCCTTTTTAGCCGTCGCCCCCACCTCGTGCTTCACCGCCGATCATCCCCGTTCGCCGCCCTCCCCCTGTCCTTCTCCGATTATCCCCGAGTCCCTACAGCCCGTGCTCCTAACTCGTATGCCCCAATTCGAGACCCCAGGCAAAAGAAACCGCCGCCAGCACCGTCGAGTGCCACCTTAGACCATCGAGACTCCCTCCCTTCCTCCAGCCTCGCGCGAGCCAACCACCGTACTCCTCCAGGGCCCTAGCCGCCACCACCAACGCATAACCCCCCTTCCTCGATCCGTGAACCAGAAGCACCCCCCCTCTTCAGGCGACAGCGATGAACCTCTCCCCCTTCAAAGCAAAGGTAAAGTTTAATTATTTTATTTTGTTTATTTCAGTTTCTTTTAATTAATTATTTTATATAAAACTGAAAAATATAATGATGATTTTTAACATCGAAAAGTGATGATTTTTAACATCGAAAAGTGATGATTTTTAAATAACGAAAAGTTTGATTTTTAAATAACGAAAAAGTTCGATTTTTAAATAACGAAAAAGTTTGATTTTTAATGAAAGAAAATATAATTCATTATAGAAAAAGTAAATATAATTCATTATAGACAAAGTAAATATACTTTGTTATAGAAAAGGAAAATGTACTTTGTTTCGAAAATGTTGTTTTTATAATATAAACAACTTTGTTTTAAAAATATAAATGGCTTTGTTTTTAAAATAAATAACATAGTTGTAAAAATGTAAATATATGATTTTTATATATGTATGATAATAAAAATATAATCTTTATAGTGAAGGTAGAATTATAAAAATATAATCTTCATATATGGAGTAGCGATAAAAAAATTCGATTTTTATATGTGTAGTGGATGCGCACGACGAAAGTGACAAAAAGAGGAAACGACGAAGATTGCCTACATAAGAAGAGTCGAGGCGTTTGGTTTAGCTAATTGGTGAGATTTCTAATTTATAAACAATATGGAAAATGACGATGTATAAATTATATAGTCGATGTATGAGTTATATAAACGTTGTACACCTCATGTATAAGCGTTGTATAAGTTGTATGTTCGGTGTATAAGTTATATATGCGTTGTAAAAATTATATATGTGTTGAAATAAAAGTGAATTGCTATATATATATATATATACGCCCCTCGTCCACAAACCATGGACGATATTTATTGATTGTGATTGGTGTGAAAATTGATTGATAGCGAATGATTGTTTGGGATTGTTTGTGGTTGATATTGATTAATTGAGGTTGAAAAATACCCGTTTGTGGTTAAGAAATATTTGGTTGAAACCACATAGGATTAGTTTGTGGAAATGAAATAAATATATACATGCCGCCTGCGTGCGAACTAGATGCATGATCCCCATTGTCAAAAACCGCGAGGTTTTAAGGTAGAGCGAGGAGCCGTACTAGAGACGGTCCCGGTTTTAACTACCCTGCCGTTATGCTGCCAAAATTTTGAATAATATTCGTGTGTTTGAATTATTTTCATTTGCTTAAACTATATTTATTCATTGAATAGAAAACCTTCATGTGTTGAATTGATATTCATTCGTTGATTAGAAATTCATGTGTTGAATGGTATTCGCGTTTTAAATATAAAAATCACATTTTTTTTCTATATATAGAAACTATAGAAAACCTTCATGTGTTGAATCGATATTCATTCGTTGATTTGAAATTCATGTGTTGAATGGTATTCATATTTTGAAATAAATTGTTTGATAATAAAAATCACCTTTTATCGACTATATGAACTGTGTAAAATAATCTCGTTTTGAAAGAAATTGTTTTATAAGAAAAATCCTATTTTTATCACCAATATGAAATATATAAAATAATAGTGTTTTGAAATGAGTTGTTTTACAATAAAAATCACATTTTTATTATATGCATGAATCGTTGAAATGTGAAGTGTTAAAAATAGCCACTTGTTCAAATAAATATATATGAGTTGAAATATTCATTAATTAGCTAATGATATGATTTGTACCTATGTATGTAACATTAGAATGAATGGTGTTTTTAAACCAAATAGAAATCAAATATGAAGTTGAATAGAAAATGATAAATGATAAGAACTATATATATGTACATGCATATTCATTGAACGGGTTATAACAAAGGGGCTAGAGAAGAGGAATAAAATTTTATGCCCGACAAATAGGTACACATTTACTGTTTTGTTTGGGTGATGATTTTATGAGCCTGTTGGCTAGCCGCTTGGCTTTTTCTTTTTCTTTTTGAGGTTAGAAGGACCGGGGAAGCTATTTGAGATTTCCCGATGCTCCCGGTGCAGGGGAGGTTATGGCGAAATTTTCCAAAATTTTAAGGCGTTAGTGAAATATTTGAAGTGAAAACGATATTGAAATTGTTGAATGAATTATATTTATATAAATATATGAATATAAATAAAATTAAAACGAAACGAGGCCGTGCAGTTCGCGTTTTGAAACCGTGATTTCAAACAACTAGTACGGGAAATCCGACCATTGGATTTTCCCGAAACCTCAACCGTCGGGTTCGCCTTGGAAATATCTTCCCAACGGCACCAACCTTGTAAAAATCCAACGGTTGGATTGTCTGGAATGTTTAATTCAAATCTGATGAAAAACAGCGCCAGCAGCGATTATATTTATATATATATAAATATAATTATATATTTAATCGAATAACGACGCTGCAGTTCGTATTTTGAAATCGAAAATTCAAACGATTGTACCGGGAGATCCGACCGTCGGATTTTCCCGAAACTGGAACCGTTGGATTCGTTTTGAAAAGACCTTTCTAATGATGTAAATCTTGTTAAGATCCAACGGTTAGATTTTCAGATATGTGTTAATCAAATCTGAAGAAAAACAGCGCCACGGCCGCGTTATGGCCCGAAGCGTCGTTTTGAATAAATTGGCAATTTTAAAATAAATAAAAATAGCGATAAATTGTTATAAAATATCATAAACGATGTGGAATGGAAATAAACTGAATTTGCTCGATTTATGTGGTATTTGATGATTGATTGTGTTTGGTGTGAAAATTACATTAAAGAACAAAATTGGTGTTGTCGAATGATTTAACCATTGAAATAAATTGATTTGAAATTCTAAATATACGTGAATTATTTGAAAAGGCCGAGTTAATTCTCATTTCGAATAATTGGCCGACGATTGAAATTCGAAGATGAAGACGGTGGTCGAAGACCGGAGATCTTCACCTCGTTTGGATGGTAACCGAGGTCCTGATTGGGAGGCATCCCGAAATATGGATAATGAGTGGTGATCGTCCAGACGTACGTGATGATCGAAGGGTTTGCGAGGTATTTAGTGCCTCCGGTTTCGTTCAGACCCAGAACGGACTTGTAAATGGACGGTGTGTCTGACATTGGATTTTATTCTATGTTGATTGATCTCTATTAAATATACATCTGTTTGGCGGCGGAGAATTTATTCTTTTGCTTAACGCCCTTCTCTGAGACGCACGAGCTCAGAGGTTGTATATCGATGGACATCAGTCGCATGGCATGAATTGCCTGTGTGGCATGCTAAGATGCAGTGATCAGGGCTTCTGTTGAAAAGCAAAGCCTTGTGGAGATGATCAAAGCACCGCCTGTGTGGCGTAGCTTTGTGTATAACGTGAATTCGCGAGCCTCACACCCCGGTATGAACCAGAAACGGGAGGAAGGACCTCAGGGAGGGCATGCGTTTCTTTCTAGCTAGGGTGGTGTCAGTGACCTACTAGCCCTGACATTTATATACTTTTCACCTATGTGGTTGTTGCTGTTGCGAGGCGCCTCGGTTTGATCGGACGATCCGGGTCCGATGGAGTCATTCGTTGGCTCGTTTGCGCCCCAAAGGGCGGGGAAACGTATTGCTCAGGCATTTTAATCCACATCGGTGGACCGGCCCTGTCGCTCCTAGGGTCACTCGAGCTCTGATCCTGAGACATGGTAGGCTAGATTGTCTCGAATTCGGTAAGGACTATCTTTTGCCTTGGTTCATGACGGAAATCCAATTTCCAAATACGACATCGTGCGGTCCTGATTGTATATATATTTGGCGACATAGTGGCATGGGACGCTCATGTTGTCTATGATTGATAGTTATGATTTGAAATTGTTTTTGAAACATATAAACACTAGCAATAATATGAAATGCCTTTGTTTTATTCGTACCAAGCATATTTTGGCCGTTATAAGGTAAAAACTCTATCCTCCGGTTTGCGTTGCATTGTGTGATGGGAACTGAGTCTTATAACAGCTTCATTTTTATAAAAAGCATAGCGATGTTTAAAAGAAAGATTTGTTTTAAAGCACTGGCAATCCAATGGAGTAAACCCGTTCCACGAAAGTGGCGTGGTCCTGTGATTGGCCATATTATATATGTGTTGAGTAGATTTCTCATACCAGTCCCATGACTGACTCGTAGTTTGTTTCACTTTCAAACTCGGGTGCCCCTTTTTCTACACGGGCAGCCTTGTATTCAGGTTTAGCTGGTTCTTTCTGGATAACTGGAGCTGAAGATGGATTCTATCATTTATCTCTTTTTATGTTGTTCAGCTCCTATTGTACATATTTTGTTTGTTTTTCCGCTGTAGAAATTTATGTATAGCTGAATTGTATTTGTGCTAAGTAAGATCCTGTATACTGTGTAACTCTGATGATTACTTTTATCCAGTATATTCTATTGTTCATTATCTGGTGTATTTATTTAATTCTGTTCTGCTATTATCTGTTTCTGTGTTATATTCCAAAGATAACCCTTGTCTCCGTGAGAACGGGATTTGGGGTCGTCTCATATAATTGCGGAACCCATGTGACGACAACTCAGTTCATACTTTTTTGCATGTTGGCCGCTTTGGAGAATCAAATCATGTTATTGGAGATAATAAAAACATGTCATTGGAGGAGACTGCAGTAAGTTTTCAGCTAATCTTTTCTGCTAATTTATTAAATTTCATTGCTTTTTCTTGCGCTTCTAACTGTCTTATTTTCAAGTCTGATATAAGTTTTCATGAGCAATGCATTTCATATAGTAAGGTATATTGGACAACAATCTTTGGATACCAAATTTCGCCTCTAATTAATTAATCGACCATTATTTTAGTTACATGCTTGCGCTGTTGTAGTGAAAAACTATAGGTTCATTATTTTGATTCAATCCTTAAATCATTGCAGAAGCTTCACCTTCTGGTGTTACAAATGTTTTCTCAACCTTTTGTCTATTTTTTTCTTTCATCTTATGCTTTATTTCTTTATTTTAATGTTTTCTTTGGAACAGTTCATAATAGACATGGTTGAAAGCCATTTAACCCCACTTGCCTTTTAAAATATACACAAACAATAACAAGAATTTTAACTGATCTTTCTACTTCATTGAATTTTTAATCTATTGTGTAACAAAGTCATTTTAATATCAAAAGTATGAATTTCATATTTTAAAATTACACTACTATTTAGAAATAACCTAACAACTAAATTCTCTTAAAAGTCTTAAACGTTGAATGTTGTTCATGTCTATTTCCAAGATACAACAAACTACCAAGGATAAATTAGCACTCTAAAATGCATGTTTTAGAAACTTTGCAGAGTAATAGGTCACTAAACAAGAAGGATCAAGATAAGTTAAACGGTCTCTGTATATCTCCCTATATGTGTGTCATGATCCTGCAAATGGTGGGTCCGTTGATGAATAGTGGGTGGTTTGAAAAGAATCAATAGTATAGACTATAGACATTAAAAAAAAGAAGTAAAGGGAGTGGGCATCCCCAACTCTGCCATTTCAGATTGTTTACATTCTCATTGGTGCGATCTAAACTGGAACTTTCCCTTCAAACTTACGTCTCGATCCATGAAGTTATAGACCTACACATGCTGTTGCTTTATGCAATTCTTCCACCGTTCAAACAACACAAGTGGGAAAGGATACGTTGTGCGTTATTCAATGCTGCTAGTTTGTAGTCCAGTCCAAACCTGCTAGTTCTCAAGTCCAAACCTTCTGATGAAAAACATTAGGTTCATTATTTTTAGTTTATTTTATGGCTCTGCCATCATTGCAATTTATTCATGGGGAGTAGCATCTTTTAATGTAAAATATACATTACAACTTACCATATGCAATGTCATTTCTACATAGCCTCACATTTGAAAACAATTATATTTAAAGTAAATGCATACGTACTATGTTAGTAAAAAATGAATAAGATTTTTCCAAATTATGCTAATAGGTATTACTTGTTAATAAATCAATTTATAGCATACGTAAGCAAAGGACAAGTAGTTGAAATGTTGTATTTTATTACTACCCTGTAATCAAGCTATTTTATTGCCCTGTAACTTTATGTATCAAATAACACTAATCACAAGTACAAAGGGATGTACAAAGGGAAGGTACATTTTTAATTCTCAATAGTTGCTCTCAATAGCAGCAGTATGCAGTTTAGTTAGTTTATCATGCTGAACATATTTATGTCAAATATTTTTATCTTTTTATGTCAAATATTTGTGCACTAATTCAGTTTTATCATGCTGAAAATAGACAACACTGATTATCTTTGTTACTTCATTTTAGGTTCTTGTTTTGGACTGAAGTTGTCGTTTAGACGGATGACATCAATGGATTGCACATTTATTATGTAAAGGGTACTACATAATTATATTGGCATAGCTAATAATGTGAACTATGTTACATCTTAATGATTGTATTGAAGATCTGAATCATTTTACTATTTTGTATGGACTACGAAAACATTATATACTTGAAATATATATGTTTTATCGTATATATGTTCAATTTGTATGTCATTTAGTTGTATTTAAACGATCATGCAATTACCAGCTTGTTTACTATTACATACATACATACATACATACATATATATATATATATATATATTATTTGATAATTTCGGTGATTTAGGTAGGGAATGAGGTTTCTGCAGAAGATGAACATTTTGCATCGGTTGTTAGATTAGCCGTTGTAAAAATAAAGTATCTAAAATGATACTTTTTATAGCATCGGCTATAAATAAAATTCGATGCAAATTTGTAATTTTTTTGCATCGAAATTTTAAACAACCGATGCAAAATTTAAAACTTTACTAAGCAAAAGAACCATTTTTGCATCAACTGTTACTGAAAACTGGTGCAAAATAGTCATATGTTGCATCGGCTGATTTCAAACATTCGATGCAAATAATTGATTTTGCATCGGTTTTATAACCGACGCAACAGAAACAAGCTTTTTGCATCGTCTGCAATTGCATCGGTTGCTGAACCAATGCAATAGGGGATAAACAACCGAAGCAATTGGTCTGTTTTGTACTAGTGCCTATTTTTCTGGGCGTTTTGTCAAACTTCGGCTGCACATAAAACCCCAACAGTCCTATCATACAGCTGCCGCCTACGCATAGAAATACCGGAAGACCAAGGTCAACAAGAATAAGAGGAGTCATGGATGAGATGGGTGAACGAAAATAAGACAGATGTGGCCAATGTTGTAACCTTGGGTCATAAGAGAAGAACATGCGGAAAACAATAGCTCATTTTTTCCAGTTCACTTTTGTTTTTAGTTCTTATGTATATTTGAAATTGAGAAAGTCTGTTATATGGAACTTTAATATGAGTTGTTATGTTATCGGATTGCATCTTATTATATACGCATATGTATTCCATATTCAGTACATACATAGCACAATTAATTGGCATCAAAGTAATGCATAATTCATTTTAAACAACATGATCCTATATCAATCACAATAGCTTAGTAATACAACCAAGAAGAAAGACACAACGTACACGAAATATAAACGACTAATTTCGAGAAATACAACAACTAGAAAATAAAACAGACAAGGAAAACATCAATTCCAAGCGGTGCACTGCTTCAGTCTCTTGTGATACCAAGAAGACTACTATTTTCGGCTTCCAAACGACGATTTTTGGCTTCTAGTCGTCCGACTGTAGGCTCCAACCCTTGAACTTTGCTTTGCATCTCTCGGGCATAATTAGCTCTTCTAATGCATATCACAGGATCAATCCACTCTACATATTGACAAAAAGGTGCATCATATGTGTTCTAGACTTCGCCTTGATACTCTGGACAACCAAAATAACGACGCCCAGCCTCTCTTCCTTTCTTAGCAACAAGCTTATAACACTTATATCCGCAATAACAAGTAGACCAAGATGGATCCCGGAAATTGTAATCGTTTGTAAGTGGTGGCAAGGACGTTGATTTGTAGGAGTTACGCGAAAATCATTCTCCAAATTAATATCTCCAACGTCAATGCAGTCAACAACTGTTTCAAATTGAGTTTAAGGAACAACAACAGTCTCAACATTAGCATCAACTGTTTCAAATTGTGTTTCCAACTAGGTTTCGGGAACGAATTCAGATTCAGCTTTCCATTGTTCAGCATACTGCACTAACATATCATTGGAGATATTCCAATTATCTATATCTGTTCAGCTAACAAATATTAGAAAATAGTCATAGCCAAAATCAACACAATTGATTATTTGTATAAACAAGAGTTTCAACATATTAAAGTGAAGAGATTGGTATACCTGAGGTTAAATCGATTAACGATGCTAAAAAGTGGATGATTTGGAGGTTTTTTGGACAAAATTTAGAAACTTTTGGGTTTGAGGAAGATGGATTCGGCCATTTTTTAAAGGAAGAAAAGTGTTCAAAGAATGAGAAATGAGTTGAGGGATGGAAAGAAGGCTGCTGTGTTATACACAACAGCAAGTTTGGGCGCTACAATGAGTTGCGCCATTTTTATTTTATTCAATTGCACAAGTAACAGTTGGGAAAAAAGGGCGCAACTATTAGTTGTCCAAAAATAATAATTGATTTTCCAAGGTTAAACACTTATAGTGCAACTGATAGTTGCGCCAAGTTAAAAACCAATGCAAAAATAATGAAGCAACTTATAGTTGCACGCATCCGAATGTAGTTGAAATGTTCTGGGCGCAACTCATAGTTGCGCCCTGTCATAGCAGCTATAAAACTACTGAGGTGTCCCCTGACTGTGCATGAAGCAGTCGTGTTGGTAATAAGTTTGAAAATCAGCATTAAACGCGAAATAGTTTTTAAAACTAGCCCACTTCGAAAATTTGTCCGTAAAGTAAATAGTGTATGGACAATTTTGAAATAAAACGGGATGGAAAAAAAAAAGATGAGGGGTGGTTGCTATTTTAAAAAAGTGTGATGCTAAGGGCACCCCAATTTCCATTTCCTAATGCCACAACTAAAAAATACCACATCAATTATTATTACACTCTTCTTAGTACCACACACTTGAAAAATAGGGGCTACCACACCGTTTTACCCTATTTCTCTCTCGCTTGTTATTCGTTCGTCCTCATTCCAATACCCTAGTTCTAAAACCGATCAACAAGTCTAAACCCTAGTTCTATAACCGATCAACGACAGATCATTTGACACCGCAATGCCAAGGAAGAAGACAACTATTGGTACATCGAAGTCTCAACCCCAGTTAAGTCAATCACCTAGATTAGTAACCTTAAATTTGGTTTATTTGAATCACACTAATTTTAAGATGAATATACTGCAACGTATTAGGCAAATGATCTACATTCATAATTCAGTTCCATCCTAACGTTAAAGCCTAGCTGAGCGCTTATAACGTTTAACCTGTATCGTAAGCTGGAGACCCATGAAACAAATTGCTCATATCATACAAAATGAATTTGTTCCCAAGTTACATTACTTCATTTTGTGGCTTAATGTTAATTTCAAAAATGTGTCCAAATCCCAAATAACCCCTACTAAAATTTTCTTCATTCCATTTTTCTCATTGAGGGCGACTTGGAAATGGTGACCAGGCGCTTCATCTAAATCCGTTGTTTGCTTTATCTTTTATTATGTTTATTAAAGCTTCTATTTATTCTGGCAGTGTAAGAGAGATTAGGGTTAACTGCGTAATTAGTTCGGTAAATATGATTGAGTGGGAAAGTAAAATGAAGAGGTAATATGGTATTAGGAAGCATACAAAATTTATTGAGTTTTATTTTTTTGATTGTGGCATTAAGAAGTGGAAACTAAGGTGCCCTTAGAGCAACTCCAACAAAGGCTCTATTCATGTTCTGAATCATGAATTGAGCCCAACCCCCCCAACAGACATTCTTCCCCTGAATATTCAGGGGAAAATTACGGGGCCAATTCTGAATTCGGAATTGGCCCCGCGCGCCGATTTTATCGGCTCCTCTTGTAGTGAGACGATTTTTTCGACGCGCACCGAAAAAATCGACCCACCACAAGAGGAGCCGATAAAATCGGCGCGTCATCGCTTGCGCATGCTGACCGTTGCACATCGACTAAAGAACAAGAAAACGGTCTTATTCCCCCCAACGGCTATAAAACGGTCAAAACTTTTCAAACGGCTATATTTTCAATTATAAATTGGTTCCATTCTAGCATTCTACATCACAACATATTCACAATTCTCTTATGTCTCTTTAATCTAAACAAACTCTGACTCTATAATGTCGTCACCATTTGGAGATTTTTAACATCCGACGATGGAAGGAAGCCAGTTTTCCTAAGGCAATACGAGCAATTTTTTGGGAACTCAGCCAAGTAGACAAGGAACCATGTCGTGGACAGAGCAAGAGGACATCGATCTATGCATCATCTAATGCCATTTCTCACAAGATTCAGCAACGGGGAACGACCAATTAGCCACTACGTTTTGGAAAAAAATTAAGACCGCGTTCATTGAGAAGCATCCAAAATGTGGACGGACGTTATCGGCGATTCAAGGTCGTTTTGGCAAAATAAGTCGTCAAACCTAGTTTTATGAATCACAAGTGTACAAAATAAAGATAGCGAATCCAAGCGGCATGGGAGGAGAAGGTAATCTGGTGTATTTTCTTCCTACTTATGTTAGTGGTTGGTAGATTTTTTTTATGATTCATATTCCTTTTTTTTAAATAGAAACGAATGACAGACGAGGAGTTCAAGAAGCTTTCCCCTAGAGAAAATGGCACGAAAAGGCCACAGTATTATCAGTTCATGCATTGTTATGATTTGCTTGCTAGTGAACCAAAATGGAACTCAGGACGTGCTAAGACCCTCCGCAATGTTCAAACCGCTAGCAAGAGCAAGAAAAAATCTTCTAAATCCGGGTATTTTCTGGTCCATGCGAGTCAACTGACAAAAATTCTCAATGTGAAGGGAAAACCTATTTGATGAGCAATGCCACGATTGACGAAGATTTTAGACCTGAGGGAGTCAAATCTACGAAAAGAAGGGGCAAAACTGCGATTGAGCTTGAAGGAAAAGTGAACGCACTCCACGAAGAACACAGTCGTAGAGCTGAAGAAAGACGTGTAGAAGCCAAGTAAAGAACATAAGTTATGAAAAGGTTTGCTGATCTGGAAGAGAAAAAGCTATAACTTCTAGCGGAGGACTTAGCGTACAAGAAAGAGCAAAATGCGTATAAGAAAGAATAAGAAGAGAATGTTATCATGGACAAAGATCTGACTGGAATGCCTCCCTTGGAGCAGGAATTTTGGATGGGAATGAAACATTGTATCCTAATGTCACGGTTTCCTCAGTTATAAGTTGATTGTTTACCACTATTTGTATTACTAGTTGCTTGTATTATATTGTTGTAGTAACCTTTTATTTCCTGCTATAGTAACGATTTTCTTATAAATGGAATGTGTGCTTTTTTTACATTGCTATTGTTTCCCTAAGCTGATAGTTTTATACTATGTACTAAAGTATCAAATTAGACGAACTCCATATTTTACGTACAATAGTCAAATAAATGAAAGATTCAACAACTAGTAAACAGAACCATTAGCCTATTCAACACCATATCGGGTTAGCCAACTATAATGCAATTTGTAGGCTTCGTACCAAACAAAATCAGTGCCGTACCCTGCAAGGTAACGAGAATCAAAAGTTACCCTATTTGTTTTAAATTTGTCTTCGTCTTCAACTGTCTGTATGATCCTTTGGTATCGTTCACAAGCTTCAATGAAACGCCGATGGGCCATATGAATTTCAACAGAAGTTCGTGTAGTGGTGCAGATACGATGGTTGTTATGTAATCTTGTTATCATGGACCAAAACCCTTCATAAGTTAGACCTCCTCCATTTTGCATCAGCAGCAAATCTCTTTTATCAACTTCGATATAGGATTTCACGAGTATAAGTAAGTCCTTAGGAGAGAATTCTGTTGTAGTAGCACTGGAGCTAGCATTACTTTGGTTGTGACGATTATAGTTAACCATTTGCCTCCTTATGTTTTTGCGTGGACGTGCTTTTGGTTTTTGAACTTCAACTATTTGTGTATTTGGAACGAACCCACCCTCTTTCTCCTCCTCGTTGTTTCGTTCATATTCATCAAACATTTTATCAATGATTTCATCACCGATTTCCCAATCGTCCATTTAAGCTACATAGAAACAAGAAACGTATTATCTACACAAATAAGTATTTGAACACGTAGAAGAAAAAAGAGTAATAGTTTCTCACCTTAATGTCGTGGTTGATCTTGAACGCACAAATTTTAGTTATGGTTGGGGGACAAAGTATAAACTATTTAATCATCATTAGTTGAGCAGTAGGATAGAGACATATGACAGGACTACCCTCTGTCCTCAACAGTTGAGTTGCTATGGCTCTACCGTAACAGTTGATGTTACTACACTCTGCAACACTCGGTTAACGTGCTATGAGTTGTCCAACGAATAGAAACAACATGACTTGACAAGTCGTACTGATTAAAGATGAAATGTCCACTGCTTTAATAAAGCAAAGCACGAAATCATGGGACTTGTCAACCTTTACGACCACTTAGCCCACGTCGTTTAAATTTAGCACTTTTGAATTCTTAGGCTTGTCAAATTATTCATTTTATCTAGCTATCACTTTTCAAGTAGTTCAAAATGCCTTCTTTGGAATTGGATGATGAAACCATGAGCCAACTGTACGATCAGTATGAAAGAAATAAACAACCATTCGAGTTTGTGCTCGAAACACAATTAGAAGATCATGTGGAAGCTGGAGAAGTGAAGTCTGAACTCTTCAGTGCCACACAACCGAACATTGTCGTCCCACGTATTGGACCTGTTCAAAAAACCCTCAATGCTCGATTAAGGGAAGTAATTGCTCGGGATAACCCAGATGGGTCAAGCTTTAGCATGACGGGTCGTTCAATACTTTGCTACTATGGAGTGGAATGTAATGTGGTTGTTTCTAAAAGCCAGAGCAACGCATGTCGTCGCTTTTATGGGTGCAAAGCGTACATTGCTGCACTAAACCGACATGGGTTGGAACGTTGTATTTTTTTCTCATGGATCGACCCACCACTAACGGAGAGGGGGTGTCACATACGCTCTAGAGATGCAAGCGGAGGTAAGTCGCTTGGAAACAGTGATTGTTGCAGCAAAGGCTGAAATGTTGTATGGGTTCAACGGTTCGGCCCAAAACTAGGATCTTAGTTATATGGTACTATATATGTATTGTATTCCACGTTAAGTCGTGCTTTATCGTAGTTGTATGTTGGGTCGAACATTCACTGTATCATGTATCTTATATTTTGTTATGTTGAACGAAGTTTGTACGCAGGTTAGTAGGTATTGTTTATATTTATGAATGCAAATGAGTTAAAAACTAGGGTCGTCCCCGTGTAAATTAAACATTTCAATACATAAAGGAGTTAAAAAATAGGGTCATACTCATCCACAGGAGCATTATTGCTGACAAATGCTTTGAAAATCGCATCACGTAAAGCAAAGTGAAACCAGTGACCGTTTACATCATGGTAGTACGAAAAGCAGATTCCTTACAATATTACGTCAGGCGAAACAGTGTCGGGCAGCACGTAAAGCACAGTCGTAACAGTGACCGATTACATCATTATTTCTTTTATTGATTTGTATTACACAGCTATATATTTCTGTCAAATTACTCACAACTTACCTCACTCAAAAAAAAATTGTTCTCATTCTTATACTACCTCCTCCTTTTATCACTCATTTGAAATGCCTTCTTGGCCATCAGCTACAGACTCTGATGAACAGGCGTACGAACAGATGAGACTTCAGGAGCTCGAGGACAAATTCCAGTTTCTAAACCAAATAAGACCTCAGGATGAACCATGACATGAACAGGGGAACGTACAACTTCCACATGAAGCTCAAGTACCACATGTTCAACTATCGTACGAACAAGCGGTCGCTTAACCACAACAAGAAGTAGAGGTGTATCGAGTACCATGGTATGAACAAGAAGTTAATTCTTATCCGGTTTGTTGCTACTACGGTTATGCGGTTGAAGTTGTGGTTCGAGCAGAGGGCAACAATATCGGTCGGCGCATTCAGAAATGTCGATCCTATCCCAATGGATGCAATTATACGGAATGGATAGACGAGCTTTTGTGCCCAAGGGGAATAACATATGAAAACGAATTCCAACGAGAGATTAGACGTCTCTAAAATGATACTGAACCGTTGCGATTGAACATAATGAGACTCCCTTGAGATTGAACGTATAACATGTAGTTAAGTAGTTATTTTCTATGTTTGCATTGATGTTTTAGTTGGCATCTAATATCATTAGTTGTTGTATCTTTAATGACCGGTTGTATCTGTATGCTTATTGTTAGTTTTATCGTTATGCGAAATGTTAGTTGAATCGTTTTGATCATAACCACTTGTTTTCGTGCGTTCTAAGGTTGTATACTTGTATATCAACCTTAAAAATAAGTATTTTCAAAATAAGAACATCCACGAGCCGATTTAATCGGTTCGTGAGCTTGCGAGCCGATTTATCGCGCGCGCTGGTAAAATCAAAGCACGCCGATAAAATCGGCTCATCCTTGTTGGGCAATTCTGTCCAATCACTATTGGATATTACGACTCGTAATTCTGTTGGAGTTGCTCTTAGCATCACATTTTAAAAAAAATGCTTTAAAAAAAAAATGCTGAGGTGGAAAACACTGTGTGGGATGAGAATCAAATTATCCAAATTTCATTGGAAAAGGAAACATTGCCGTGCGAAAAGAAAATGCTGGGTATTAAGAGAAGTGCCCCATCTAAGCCATCGTAACGCTTTAAGTCATCTTCCTCGGGTTAAGGATTCTAGAAAATCCAGGTTTACCGCTGCTGTTTTTTTTTTTTTTTTTTTTTTTTTTTTTCGCTGAATCGATATCGCGATGCCGAACTAAATCTCTTTTGATTTTGTTTCAATTCGACGTTTAAGCTGAAATCGCGACTCGGCAGTGAGACTCCAATATTTTTGTTCTGAAATAGAATCGCGCATTGTTACACGGGCTGCCGTCCAATTTAACTCTTGGATGTGGGAGGCTGCGATTCCTCCTAAATCGCGCTTTGGAACGTACGATCTCGAATGAAGTGTGCAGTTTATTGTATCAAATTCACTCTGAATCGTAACTACTGATTAAAATCTCCGACGTTCATTTCTTTCCACTTGCATGCTCAGTTTGTTCTCCTTGACAATGGAAGATACTGCATTTTAGTGTAGGGTGGTTTGCCACTTCTTTTACAGGACATTGCTACAGTGATACACTACTATTATTTAAGCGTGTTACTAAAAGCACCAGGAAAGTGCTTCCTAACACCATTATTAAAGAACACCATGAAATTTTAGGTTACACCATTCATAATCCCAACCATTTTAAAGCTATCAAATTCATTTTTTTTCACACGGCTAACAACGTCGACCAACACCGTTTTGTGCGGCGATCAACCACCGAATAACAGTAGTTCGTTGATTAATGACCGTGTAAAACGATGTTGGTCGACGGTTGTTCGCCGTGCAAAACAGTTTTGCATGGTGATTGATTATTGTATGAAATAGGTTTGGTATTTGGAAGTACATGAAATTTATTGGATTGATTATTTTTATCTGTCGTATTAGGAAGCACTTTCCTGGTGCTTTTAGCAACACACTTATTTAAACTCGTTTATTATGGCTGAATGTTTGAAATTACTTGTACTATTATTTAACTATGATTATAGGGTATCATGATATATTGGGATTATCGTTATTAGATATCATTTAATATGCTACCTGATTTGTATCCCATTTTGAAGGTTTTCTTATTCGTCATCACTCATCTAATTCACATGCACATGAACAAGGGAAAGTCTGAAGGCAAATTCTATTTAAACCATAAATGTGCTGAGTATACCCATGAAACTCTAAAAAAATGGTTAAACCCAACGTTTTGCTGAGTTTACCCATACACAATTAAAAAAAAGACAATTTTGCCCTCCCACGTAAGAACCCTACGTGGTGCCATAAAGGCACCACGTAGAGCAACTACGTGGTACCTTTAGGACACATCGTTGAGCCCCTACGTAGTGCCTTCATGGTACCACGTAATGGTCCTACGTGGTGCCCCAAAGGCGCCACGTACCTTTTCTACGAGGTGTGTTGAGAAACTTAAAAAAAAAAATTGCTGAACAGGGGTAGTTTTGTCTTAAATTTTTTAATTAAAAAATGGGTATACTCAATAAATTTCTGGGTTTAAATAGAATTTGCCAAGTCTGAATTATATCTGTGCGGGCGTAATAGCTATGCTTGAGGAAGAAACAAGCAGAGCATGAGTTGGGTATATACAAGAACTAAAAAGAAAAAGGAACAATAATTTAGGTTGCGTTTGCACGTAATCGTAACGGACCATTTAAGCGGGGTATGTGTTTGCGGCGTCAAGCGGGACATTTAAACATGGCATTTAAGTGGAGTATTTTAGTTCCTGATTTATAATTCAGTTGAATTATAGTTAATTAATTAATTATTTTCGTTGAAATATTTTTGTCAAATATTTTCCCTTATGGGGGCGGGGTGACATCCCCTTAGGTGGGGGTGCCGAGGCAATGTTCCCACTAATGACGTTCGATCTAGGCGGTCAAGTCGTGGTGGTTCTGGAGGCAGGTGCGGGCAAGTGTCTCATCCAAAACAATACATTTTTTTGGAAGTTGAATTTGAATTTGAATCCAAACGGAAACAATGAAATCCATTAGCTAACCGTTATGGTCATTTGATCGCACCTAGAAGCAGTTAGTCTTGTATGGTCGAGAATATAACATATGTTTAGTTGGGTTGAATATGATTTTTTTTTTCTAAAAGAAAACCGTTGACGTCAGGAGTGTATTGTTTTCATCACCTCCTTGGATTAGAAAAGATTTGCAGTTTGTAGGAATACTTTCCATATTTGTCGTATACGTTCGATGTTTGTCGTAGTTTGTAGAAATACTTCGATATTAGAAAAGAAGAGGGGGAGGGTCCGAATTGGGCCTTCAGCAAACCTGACAATTTTGGTCAGACGAACACTATCTTGTTGTAAAATTATTGGAGAGACCGTAAATTTATTTAATTAGTAGGATCAGTTTTCTTAAATATCTGCCCTGATTGCACATTGTAACAAACTTTTGGGTGGGTGGGGGTTATGGGCAGCTGATTCCCCTAAGCTCTATATGCCATGCCATGGTTCCATCACTGTATGCAACTTGCATATTGACTATAACATTTTCAATTGACAATGCATTTCATCTTGAGAGCATCTTAGCAAGATATACCCCATTTAATTTGAGCTTATATTGAGGTGGTGGCTACCAATTAGAAGGTATAAGTTTGTTTGCTTAGGATTATGAAATTGGAACCAATATAAACCCAAACTTTACTCAGTTTGCTGATATAAAACTAGCCGATGCTTGTTAGAAGAAAGAGGGGGGGGGGGATCAACACTTATATTAACTTTTTGGGGGCATATATCGAATTACTTTTTTTTTAACCTAAAAAACAAATACATTGTATTTGTCAACATTTTACAACTTGTACAGAACCAGCAATAATAGTCCCTTACAACTGCATCACAGATTTATATAGTTTAGAATAAAGACTGACAAATAATTCAACAAAAAGGGACTCATGATAATCAAGCTGCCACTATCACCGTAGCTTCACAGCCAGCCAGCCATGGTAATGTTACATTATCGGCACTTAATTTCCAAAAGCAGCTCACAGTGTATTTGTCATAAACATAATAGCCTTCCTCATCATATTCCACTCAATTACTTCATGGCCTTCTTGATTGGTTCTTGGAAGAATTGTAAAGATATGAGAATGGCCTCCTCTGTTCTAATGGTTCCGCTCCTTTGATTGGGACAAATGTTTAAGTACGAATCAAGCACGTCCTGTGCATTCTTCCCCTTTAGTGAACTATCTTCTGGAAAATATCAATTTGTCATATATCAGTGTGTCATCATATCAGTTTACTCTTTTGTGGTAAATCAGTGAATATGTCAAAATATTAACTAATATTTACCACACTGTTGCTGCTAACAATTCATGTATGTACGCTTACAGCTTGCGTTAATTCTTTTTCATTGTGTGCAAAACCACTTTATTTCTTCTCTGTTTTAAAATAATTTTCTGCCAGCTTAAATTCCAAATCTTGTTAAGTTTCGTCAATAACTTAACACACTGTAATCTGTTGTATTCATTTATGCATCAACAAATAAACAAAATATGTCATATTCATGGAAATTTCCACTTCTTTGAGGCATTTCATTTCTTATGCATTTAAGTATTGAAACAAGTGGAGAATAATAAGCTCACATGCTATAATCTATCATAATTTTTTTTGTATCAATTAATGAATAAAATATATCATACCCATAACAAGGTTTCATTTATTTGAGACATTACATTTCTTCTTTATATTTAAATATTGATATGACTTTGTAGTGCTAGGTTCCTTGGAAGGCAGTCTAAGCACGACTGTTTATTATTTTCTATAGCAAATTTTGTTAAAAATTCAGTTGAATAAAATTGTTCATTTTGATTTTCTCTGTAAGGGTCTAAATGAGTCACCTGAGAAATGCGATTTCTTCTGAAGTTCAGGGTGGATACCGTAATATGTATCGTAGCACCATGAGGTAATGTGCTAAATCTGGTATGTGCACATACTTAAAATGCAGCAAGATTTGGAAAGATCTTTGCCCATTTTACTAGACCATTCTTTTCAGGTTTAGTAATTTTCTCCATTCAAAGCTACTAAAGTGTTATTCCCAATCCAGTCAGCATTCAGCTCGTAAGCTCTTGAAGGAATCAGGCGAGTACGCCTCAGTGAGTATTTCGGAAAGGTCAATTTTTCTGAATAAGGTGACATTTCTTGATGCTAACACCATGTTCATGCAATATACTCTAAATATAAGCGTTCTATGACATCTGTGCACTGTGTTTGATGTTTTTAATCTGTTATAAACTACAGCATAAGCATTTTCAGTTCAAACATATATTTGGATACCAAGATTTGTTTTAGCTTATATGCTCCATGCAGACTCTTATTGTACCTTTAGCTAACTAAATATTATTGGTCATATGCATGTTATTGTGTTTTTTAATCCTTCATGCCGTGCTTATGCAATATCTCAGTAGAATGAAGTCATAAAACCAATAAACATTTGGAGAGCAAGAACATAATTCCTTGGCTTATAGGTTTTTCTTTTTTTCTTTCTTCTTCTTCTTCTTCTCCTCCTCCTCCTCCTCCTGCTTCTTCTTCTCCTCCTCCTCCTCCTGCTTCTTCTTCTACTTCTCCTCCTCCTCCTCTTCTCTCTCTCTCTCTCTCTCTCTCTCTCTCTCTCCCCCCCCCCCCTCCCTCCCTCCCTCTCTCTTGCTCCCTCTTTCTGTGCGTGCGTGTGTGTATTTGTTTTTTTTCTGTTTTTTGATGGCTTTTATTTCAATTCAGTGATAATGTTTTGTTTGATTATTTTTTCAATGAAGATATTTACCTAACATATCTATATGCTTTAGATTTCCGTATTGATGGGTTACAACAACGTGCAAGATTTGATTGAGCAGGATAACTTCTACAAGTTATCAAGTGTTGATGCAAGTGGCGTGATGGAGAACTTTGATTTCACACATATACAAGACAAATTTCCATGCATTGTTCTCGGAGATTCATCACCTATTGAATTGTATAAAGAGGGCACTCATAGCCTAGAAAAAATGAATACGTTACTACCTAAATGTTATAATGATTGCTACTCCCATTCCATGGAAAGCTCAGAACGTTTTCAGTTCATTGAACCTCACGATTTAGATATATTATCCCCTCCCATTTCCAATGCTACAACATGTCCAGTTGATATTTCAGGTACAAATTTAGATAGTGAAATTCATACTGATAATTTGGCTTCTGTGACAGCTGGCTGTTATTCACACCAAACAAACATAGATGGACAAAATACTACAGCTTCTTCGGTAGTTGAGAGCATGAATTCCATAGATTTACATTTAGAAACTGATAAGTTCTTAGAGAAAACTATTAGAGAGCTGCCAAATACAACTAGCAGGCAGTGTCGCCTGTTGGAAGATAGTGGGATTCATACGGTGAGGTTTTGATTGTTTTATTTTATACAGTTAGAATAATCAATAACATAGCGAATAGTTTTGATGTAGGTGAGGAAGTTGTTACATCATTTTCCCCGTACTTATGCTGATTTTCAAAACGTACTTGATGAAATAGAAGATGGACAATATTTGATATGTCCTGGAATCGTACGTTCTTCCAGGTATTTAAGTTCATATGCTATATAGTATATTAGTATGAGTTTACAAAACTTAGACTAAAGATTACGAGCAGTAAACAATTTATCTGCAATGGTTCGAGTTACATCCTTCTGAATTCTTAAATAACCAAGAGTTTCAACTAATACTAAAATCAATAATATTTTCATATTAATGTTTGTTATTAAAGATTGGTTGTCCGAAATAATGCTTTTAACTAGCCATGATCATAGCGTTGATAGTTATTATCATCCTTTTTTAAACCTCTTCTTTTCTTCAGTCTATCCTCTTGTCTTAAATGAAAATTTATATTTTTAATTCTTATGGTATGTCTTAAGAGGAATTCGTGCTGGATCTTCGTTCTCATTTCTAGAGGTTATTGTTTGTTGTGAATTGTCAAACTTGGAGTCAACTTCAAAGTGTTGTGATGATGTATTTTCCTTGGATAAGAAGAAAGTGATATATTTACATTTGAAGAAATTTTTCCGAGGCACTCGGTTTACATATCAACCTTTCCTCATCAGTCTTCAGTCAAAGTATAAAGAAGGAGATCATGTATGCGTTAGTGGCAAGGTATTTTTCATGTAATGTGAGTATAAATTTGCTTTGCATGCTCTTTCATTGTTCGTATGGTCAAAACGAGTTCAGAAATGTTGCATATTTCACTATTATTTTTTCTGAATGAAATACATGCCAGTGAAGCTATTCATCTCATCTGATGTCCCCAGGAACATATTTCTACTTCATTTTAACAGGTTTTTATTTAACTTTATGTCATAGCTTAGCTCTGCCCATACAGGAACATTTGGTATACAACAGAAATACACCCTCCAAAGGTCCAAATAAGCTTTTTCTTATAACTGTATTAAGATCCCTTAAGTTAAAAAATATCACGCCACATACTCTTTTGTTATTTTTCCATTAATTATTTGCTGAAATAATCGATTAATATATTATGTTTCGCGCACTACGACTAGCATGGCTCTTTTTGATCTATAGCAGCAACTCAGTACCTTAGCAATTCTTTATGTCATTATCTTTGTTGATTCTCTCTTTGGTGATTCGCTTATGTTTTCTTATATGTTTGCTATCAGGATAGTAAATACGTCAGAATTTCCCCATACTAAAATTTTAGTAATTTAACGGCATTGAAATTTTGTTGGATAGCTTGGTTATCTTGTTTCATTCATTTTTTTTTTTTTTTTTGGGGGCACACGAGTAGATTAATGTACTCTGTGGTGATACAGGTGAAGAAGATGCGCTCAGCTGATCATTTTGAAATTAGGGAATTTAGTGTTGATAAGCTTCAACAGCCTGAAGAAAAGCTTGCTGATATTGATAAGAAACCATATCCTATTTACTCTTCTAAAGGCGGTCTCAAGCCAAGTTTCCTAAAGGACATCATATCAGGGTTAGTTCATTTGTTTATTTGTCAGTATCAACTATCGCATTTATTTTAGTCCTTCTGTTTTCCGTTTCCTTTGAATGCCTATTGTTGTGGTTGGTTGTAAAACTTGTACAATTGTAAAGCAAAGCACAAATATACAAAGCTGTGGCACTACAATTGCTATAAAATCACTGTTTTTGTTTTCTGATTAATTGTTTCTAGCGTATGCTTAGGGGATCAAATCCAATACCTTTAGCAACAACTCAAGCTAGAAGTCTTACCACTAGTGGTCATTGACTCACTGGTAGTTGGTAGATGTTTCAATTTTACATTACACATTTTTTTCTTCCTTTAATTAAGTTATCTAAAAGCATCCTTTTATTCATTTGCCACATATTGAAACAAATTTTTTAAAAATTTCTTCATTGTACATGTATTGAAAGTCTTCAGGAGAACAAAGTTGTAATTGATTTCTCTTTCTTCCATTAATAAATGATATGTTATCAAAATAACTATCTCAGTGTTCACATTTTGTAGGACCATAAAGATACTCCCCAAAAACATTGATCCAATACCTAGTGAGATCGTGAAGGAGTTTAAATTACTTGATCTTTACGATGTAAGTTGCTTTGTTATTTCTCATAATTATGCTTATTGGAATGATTTCATTTTTTTGGTTTACTATTGTTTTTAATAATATTCTTACAAGAACGGCCATCAATCTCATCTTTTCTTTTTAATAGTGGAAAATAGGCACAAGGACAAACTTTAGAAAAAAAATTAGGTTGAAGGACACAAAGGTTTTCTTTTACGCTAAATGACAAAATTTGAAAATTTTTAGGCTGAAAATAATGTTAAATACAACTAGCATTTTGTACACTGTAAAACTGAATATAATGCTCGTTGAAACTAGCATTTCGACATAATGTAAAACTGAATATAGTGCTAGTTGTATTTAGCATTTTCCTTCATTCTAATTTTTTCCAAAGTCTGTCCTTCAACCTAAAATTAAAACTTGCTGTCCTCCAGCCTATCCCCCCCCCCCAAAAGTTTGCCCTTCTCCCTAATTATCTCTTTTGAAAATTTGTTTTTAGATTGCCCCCCTTCTTCCTAATCCTCTTCTCTCTGCCTTCCTAGCTATGAAAATCATCGTGGAGTTTTAAGTTATCTTTGCGATCAACCGCAGGCTTATAATGGAATTCATAATCCACAAAATTTAGCTGAAGCGGATTTAGCTCGCGTAAGGCTGATTTTTGATGAGTTCTTCTATTTGCAGGTGACAATCTTAGTACTGAAAATTTCCAGTTTCTGGACATATTTGCTTCCATCTTACCACTACGCCTTGTCGTGCTATATTCTTAATGGGATCATGCTACGTGGAATATTTTGCACACATAATAATTATTAATTGTTCTTGTCCAAGTACGCTTTTTGTTCACCGCAATAAAGCTTAGACCTTGCATTTATAGCTTTCAAGATCTTAACCTCATGATTTGAATTCCATTTCAATAATCTCTCCAGTTAAGAGTGTTAAATTCTGGTCTAAAACACAATCGAAGTTGCAATAGAGAGAAATCATTTGACTATTGTTGACATAAAAAAGTAACAGGACACTTGCATCATCATGTGAGTCGGATTTTACTGTTTTCTAAACAAACTGAAGAAGAAACAAGAAAGTTAAGCTTTGGATCTAGATGTAGAAACTGAACCATTAAATCAATTTCAGATGTGTAAATTATAACTATGAAAATATGAATCAAATGCTTTCAAGTACCTCTGTATCGTTTAATCGTCTATGCGGAGCAATGTTTATAGTCAATAAAATATGAATCTTTTGAATTACGATTCACGATCTAAATCAAATTTCAGTTTAATATTTGAATTTTACGGTTTAGGGTTTGAATCTCATTTTGAAAACATTGCTTGCACTATTGATAATTTAAAGCATTATTTGCGTTCAACATTTTTCTTTGCCCATAGGTCTATCTTGGATGGAGGGAATATGCTACATTAATTGTTAGTATTGATATTCTTTATATTTATTTGGTAGTTGGGCAAGCTATATCAGATGCTCGATGCTCTTGGTACAAGAATTGAGAAAGAACAGCTGTTGGATAAATACAAAAATCATAAATTGTTTTCCATTCCTAGAGATGACTGGAACCCAGTAGCAAAGAAATTGTTGAATTCTCTTCCCTATTCTCTCACTCCTAGCCAATTAAATGCAGTTTCAGAGATCATATACGATCTTAAAAGGCCAGTTCCTATGAATAGACTGTTACAGGTGATTATTTTGGTTTTTTAAGTATCTGCAGTACTGGCTGTTAAGTTTTTGTTTTTTATATGATTGCAAAAATTACTTCAAATTAGTTGGAGTGAAGTATGAGACAATACCTGAAAATTAAAATAATAACTCATTGAGAGCAAATGCCTTGTTTGTAACATCGAATTTCCATGCCCCATCTGCTCATCTCCTTAGCCATCCATTTAAATAAATGTTAGTTAATATTTTAAGCATAAAAATGAAATTGATTTGATAGGAACACCCAATTTGGGAGCAGGCAAACCGTGGTTTCCTCCCAGCTTTCATCAAAATAGCGCATTAACTGTTACAATGGAACTACCCAACACCTCCTCCTTACGCCACACACACACTACAGGCACATTTGATTCAGATCATAACAGGATAAAAATAAAGATTGTGAGGGAGGTCAGATATATAGAGACAGTATGTTTTCTTTTTAACCCCCCTCTCCCTCTTTCCACACACATACATCCTGCATTTCCATTTTCCTGTACTGTGATATTTTATTGATTACCTCATGGAAATATCTGAACATCATTTTAGTACACAAATAACAATTAAAATTTTTAACTCTTGCTTTTCACTGGTCCATTCTGAAATCCTTATGTTCCTGTTCATATGTATATTAAAAATATTATAGGGTGATGTTGGCTGTGGCAAAACTGTGGTTGCTTTTCTAGCCTGCATGGAGGTCATTGGCTCAGGTTTTCAGGTTTGTGTGAATGCAACTTCGAGTTTTGCTACATAATGTCAGGCTGTAAATCATATGTTACACATGATTGTTTTATTAGCTTTTATAACCTAAACTTCGGCTTTTCAAGGTGTGGTATTACATGTTATGATAGCATAATTTGGTGAAGGGTGTTTTAACACCAAATACGCATGCAAGACGCTGAATCGATATTTGACCTAATAAATGATATTATATGGTAGTAAACCCATGTCTGCTTTTCTGAAGCTAGCAATATCCCATGTTTGATGTCAGTTCCCAATTTTGCCTGTTCTTAGGTATCCGGACTACAAATTGATTTCAAAATTACATCATTTTAACAATTTTTTGGTTAGATTTCTATGCTTTGTGTTGGTTAAATGTTACCTGGTCAGAATCTAGCAGGCAGTTCAGGCTTAACATTTTTTTAAATAAATAAATAATAATCTTACATTTCTATTCTAATTTGAAGTTGCAACTATAGAATTCTTAAATAAAATGTCTCTACAATATCTGCCTTTATGTGACTGCCCACATATTTTACTCTGTCTAGGCTGCTTTCATGGTGCCAACTGAGCTATTAGCACTTCAGCACTATGATAATTTACTCAATTTACTAGAAACTTTTGGACAAGATGACTGCAAACCCTCTGTTGCGTTACTAACGGGTTCAACCCCTTCAAAGCAATCACGGGTTATTCTTGAGGTACCCATAACAAAGTGGTTTTGTGTTATTAGTTTAGCAATACACACTATTAACTTCTATCTTGTTAATCAACAGGGACTTCAAACGGGAGACATATCAATGGTGATTGGAACACACAGCTTGATAGCTGATAAGGTAGAGTTTTCAGCATTGCGTATTGCTGTAGTTGACGAGCAGCATCGCTTTGGTGTAATCCAGAGAGGGAGGTTTAATAGCAAGGTAGGTAGGTTTTTCAGTTTATTTTAAATTCCACTGTCAAATTGTTAGGATATCAAAAGTTAAACGAAGTGTAGCTCTTGAAGATCAGAGCTATAACTTAAATATGCACGCTTTGTGTGTGTGTTTTCTGTGTGTATCTCTGTGCGCGCGCGCCCTGAGTGTATCTCTGTGTGTGTAACTCTTCCTTTCTTCAAGCTTTAAGATGCACTTAGTCAAACACTAAACATATTTTCTTAATGGATTTTTTTTCGATTCGGCCACCTTTAAAAAACTAATCACTGAATTAGCCTGGTTTTAAAACTTATTACAGTCGTAGCCTAGTTTTGGCCACGCAGGCAAAAACAGTTATTTACAGAACACGACATTTGAGAAGGCGCAGACATGCGTTATTTAAGATAGCGCATAGTTGATTCTGTAACAAAATAAATTGAAAAGCGTTATTTGGGAAGGCGCATTCTTGCATTATTTTAAATAACGCAAGGGGAAATCACAAATTTAAAGTGTAAATCATCATGCGGCTTTTTGGATAGGGCAATTTGCGGTTTTTCGGTTGTTGCAACTTGCGCCTTTTTAAATTTCGCTTCTACGTGTTTAACAGCAGTTGCCCAGCCATTTCTTCCTCACTTTCTAACTCTTCTAAAAAAGGGAAAAAAGAAAACCAAAATCTCCAATCAGATTCTGAAATTAAATCCTTCGTTAATTGTAGCTTAGATCATCAGCAACTTTAGATTTACGTCAACGGTATCCTGCTCTTCATCATTTGAATCATTACAAGGTTTGAATTTTAAAACCCTAAAGCTTTTTTGGATCTTAACTTTGTGTAATATATTCACTTTTGTGGTTGTAAATCAGAATGACTCCTAATTTTATTGCGATTATATGCTATTTTGATGGTAAGTTGGTCATTGATGATCGAAAGTGTGGGAAATACGATGGTGGATCTTACAAACCGATAAAAGTTCTCAAAGGTTGTAACTTTATGCAATTAAAAACGTCGATTTACAAGTCAACAAAGATTAATCCAGAGCAATTTGATATTGAGTTAGTTTGCAACTGGCTGGCTAACTGATTCTAGTTCTAAGGCAATTAAAATTGTAGACGATGATAATGTTGAATTAATGTTTTCTACCGCTTGTAAATCTATAGAATTATTCATTGTGAAAACAATAATTCCTCAAAAGAAAATTTTCAGACTGTTGGCTTTAGAGATAAACGTTTGACAAGTTTATTTTATGCGGCGGCATGTGCATCAGAAGAGGTTGAGTACCGTAAACTTGGGGAGGAAATTAAGACGGTCAACGTTAGAGCTCATAATTGGATTGAGAGAAGTTTAGGTGGGAAAGAGGAAAATTGGGCGTTGTTTAAAGATGACGGTGGACGGTTTCATGTAATGACGACAAATGCTTTTGAAAGCTTCAACGGTGTGCTAAGAAGTGCAAGATCACTTCCCGTTAAGTCGTTGGTTGCGCGTACCTTCTATAGATTGGTGGGTTATTTCTGTAATCGAAGGGAAAATGTTGTTGGTCTGATATGCAAGTTAACTCCAAAATGGGAAGTAAAAATAGTTGAGAGAGCGGAAGAAGCGAGACGTTGCAGAATAGTTCAATTCGGCCAAAATGAATGGGGTGGTAATACACTACTTCGGTAACAAATTTACAGCAACGATTGATGATAATACTAGTTCTTATACATGTAACATACCATTGCTACAACAACTTCCATGTTCGCATGTTATGACCGCATGTTTTGCAGTGGCCAACGGTGTCAAAAGAGTTCATCACGACTTTGCCTCTGTGTGGTACACAGTTCAAAGTTATCACGCGGCTTTTACGCCGGAGTTTCATCCAGTTTATGACAAACGGTATTGGCCAGAACCATCAGGGCCTATGGTTTTACCACCGCAAGCTCGGAGAGCACCGGGAAGACCTCGATCTATTAGAATTAAAGGCACTATGGACAGGGGCAGTCTTCAAGAGCGAATAGGTGCAGCAAGTGTGGAGTTCAGGGCCATCAGAAGAACTGTTGTACTACAGCAACTTAGATTTTACTAGTATTATGTAGTAACTATCTATCCATTTTTATTATGTAAAAGACTTATTGTACTGGAGAATTAGATCTATTGTTTCATTTGTGTTACTGTTTGTGTTACAACTTATAAAGCTGGACACAACATTGGAACTGAAAATAACCTACAACATAATAAACCATACGATACATAGAATGATACAACATTGGAACTGAAAATAAACCTACAACATAGTAATGCATACGATACGTAGAACGATACGACATTAGAAGCCAAAATAAACCTACAACATAGTAATTCATACGATACAACTTTTGCATACACTACTCATTAGGGTATTTAGGAATGGTAGACTCAAGCGATTCATTCCCGCATTCGGTAAATTTCGGTCTTCAATCGTGTATTCTCTTCTTGCATCTCCAACACATATCCGTGTCCTCTACGACACAATGGAGGATCTATCCGCTCCGTATAACGACAATATGTATTTAAGTGGGGCACTTGTAACCAAATCGGATATCGTCCGCAATGGTAGTATCGATGGCCTGCACTTTCCTTACTTTTTGCAACATGCACATGACAACATACATTACAAGTGCAATATTGTTGTGGTACTTCCTCCCCAATAGCTAAGGGTTTCCCCTTATTTCTGCCGTCGTCGCCATCCACCGCGACAAAGTGCTTTTGTCGCAGTTCTCAAGGTATTAGAGCTTCCGTGCGTGGTTTTTTCCCGGTTGACGAGCTTGCCATGGTATCGATTTTTGATCAAAAAAACTTAAATTTTGGTGTTATGGGGTAGTATTAGGGTTAGGAGGCTTTGGGGTTCGGTCCGGAGGAAGTTGAGGGAGTGAAGAAGTGAAGAGGAAGAGAGTTGTTGCTTTATGTATATCCCATCGGAAGCGCCATTTGAGATGACGCTCATCTCGAATGGCGCTCATTGAGTTTTAAAATAAAATAAAAATCATGCGCTATCTTAAAGAACGCATGCCCGCGCCTTCTCAAATGCTGCGTTATGTAAATAACTGTTTTTGCCTGCGTGGCCAAAACCAATCTAGGACCGTAATAAGTTTTAAAACCAGGCTAATTCAGTGATTAGTTTTTTAAAGGTGGCCGAATCGGAAAAAAAAAATCATTTCTTAATATCACGAATGCCGAAATATTTTTTAACATAGATTTTACTTCAAAAGAATCGCTTGATGCCAAGTTCATCCTTCTTGTTTATAATCGATTTGTTATGTTTAGTTGCATTACCATTGCAGCTCTATTCTTCTTCAGCAAGTTTAAGATCAACTATGGATGTGTCATCTTCTAAAGATAATGGTACTTCCATGGCTCCTCATGTTCTTGCTATGTCAGCAACTCCTATTCCTAGAACGCTAGCGCTGGCTCTATATGGAGATATGTCATTAACTCAGGTAGTCTAAGTTAATATGCTGTTTAAGCAAATGCACTTGCACTTTCATTGGTGGAGCCAATAATACCAAATTATCCACTGCTATAGTCCCTGCCATGTTTTTATGACAACTTAAATGGGGATTTGGGATGATTTTTTTTATCAGAATACATGAATTTACTTGCATAAGTTACATGATAAAGATTAATTTTGCTTATAGACAAAAGAAGGCCTATTTTAACTTTAGGCCTTGTTAAACACTTATTATAGAAATAGGCATAATTTTCTCAAAGTCGGGTTTTGCACTTGCGCAGGTTTGGATTGCGCAAGTGTAATTTTTTTTAAAAAAATTGTGCTTGCGCAAAATTGGATTGCACAACTGTAATTAAAATAAATAAATTTGTATTGCCCAAGTGTATTTTTCAAAAATAAAAATAAAAATTATGCTTGTGGAAATTTAGATTGCGCATGTATAAAATGCTCGTATATGAAAAAAGTTGTCTATTTTAGTATTTTTGTAATAAGTTATGAATGGGGCCTAAAGTTGATGTAGGTTTTTTTGTCGGGTCTATAAGCAAAATTTGTTCTCATTTCAATATTTTCAAGATTGTAGACGGTTCCTTATCGCCTAAATTTAAGAAGTAAGCTGATGTACATATTTATTTGAAATGTAAATTATGATTTCAAACAAGGTTTCAAATTTCTTTTATCTCACCTGAGATATCAGTTCGTGACTTAAGCTGAAATCCAAGATTTGATGGCTTAGTTAATCATCATAGGTTTTTTTTTTCTTTTTTTTCCAACCAATATCAGCCTAAAGTTTTCTTCCAAATCCGAATTTGAAACCCTTTCAAACTGTCACACAGTATACTTAGTGTTGTAGGAAACTCGCATACAAACACGCAATCTCAACTAATCCATTATCCTACAGATTATGGACAATGTAACATTTTAGTATATTATAGACTAGTCTTACAATGCAATAATAAATTATAGACTCAACTATTCTGTGTATCGTGATTCGAATCGCTTGTAGCATGTTATTTACTACTTGAACTTGTAGTAAATATGTACTATCTCTTAAGTACCTAATTTTAATAAAAATATAGGACTCAAAATTCAATTTTATCAACAGATCACTAAACACCCACTGCTGTTTTTTCTTTTTTTTTTTTTTTTTTTTTTTTTTTTTTTTTTTTGACGAACTGGAATATTAGATAATATACTTGCAGATTCTGATCTTCATCACAAAGAATTCAAATATTAGATAATATAATCAAAGAATAATCAGATAACAGTAAGTAAATGCAGTAAAAGTAAAGGTAAATGAAACATCAAGAGTTTTATACTTGTTCGGATATTTGCAATTTTATTTCCAGTTACCCTGTACATAATTTCACTAGTCACGTTTTGATTTTTAATCAGATGGAAAGAACACCATTTGCATTTGACTTGACTTAGGTGGCAAGTGACAATGACACCTACTGGAATTTGACTATGTAACCAGCACACCTACTGGAATTTGACTCGGGTAACCAGCACAGTTACAGGACAACTTTTACAATATCATCTTAACTTTCACTTGGGTGTTTAAGATCACCCTTCTATAAGTAGTCGAAAAAATCAGTTCTTTCGATCATATTCTTAAGCAATTTGTTGATACAATCTTGGAAGACCTTCAGTAGGTAACTATCTTTGTATTTGAGTGGAATCGAGTGATGACCAAAAGCTAATGGTGTAGAATTGTATTGAATCTTCTTTGATATTTTGTATGAATGTAGAGAGATTTGATTCAGAAACCGGCAGCACTTAGTTGAAATGCCAAAGAGAATGAGATAGAAGAGGGAAAGATACTATATAGAATTATGTTTAAAAATTTTGTTATGTAGTCAGTGGTCTTTAAATGGAATCATAGATGTTGAAGAGTTGCACCCATTCACAGAAGGATGACACCAGAGCTGCTTCTTTTGAAATTTTAGAAAACATCTCAATCGTTTGTATGGCGACATATCATACATATATCGACATATACGTATATAGTTGTATATGTTCGAATCACTTGAAAAATGATTTAAACTATATTTCACTATAAAACTTTATTGAAATGATTTTATAAATAATTTAAATATTTATTCATTTGTAAAAGCATATTGAAAATAATTTTTGAAGTTAACGATAAGATACGGTACTGCTCAGGTTTTTAACATTTATTCTAACACTCGATACAGTTCTGGCACACATGCCTTGGGCTCTTCATGCTTTTGTTCTTGAATTCTATAGAAATCACGAGTTTTCACATATATCTTGTTCAACTATGTATATCTTGATTTATACTGATTAGTTCTTCAAGCTTTCGTTCAATTGACATTTGTATGAGCTCGTTTGATACTCCTAATGTCCCACACATTACACTATATGTTAACCTTTTTTTTTTACAAAGTCATTAAACAGTGGGTTTGGATATTCGGATAGTCAGACTACACAACCATCGAGGGGGATAACCCGGAGATGGTCAGATCCTTCGGGAATCGAATATGGACGCACATATAAAGCTACGAACAACTGGATTCACTCGAGTAGCATTCTGGAATTAGCTAAGTCTGAAAAAGACTTCTGCTAAGATAAGGATCGATAAGGATCTAAAGTAAAAAACCGAGACTTTGGTTAAGATAGAGATAGGTAGGGATTTCGAGCACAGAACCATAACTTTGGCTAATACTAGGACTGACAGTTAGAACCGAGACCCGAAAACTTGAACCGATCCGATCTGAAAAGACCCGAACCTGAACCGAATCCGATGGGTCTAGGTGATGATAAACACAATAAAGATCCGATAAAGCCTTACCCGAACTGAACCGACCTGAAAGACCAATATATGTACTTTTAGTGTTACTACCGACCCGACCCGACCCGAACCGAAGCTCGAGTCGGGTCGGGTTCAAATTTTGAAAATGAATAATTTAGATCTGACAAAAGCCGATCTGCCTAGATCCAAGACCCATCGGGTTGGGTCCGGGTCTAATTGCCACCCCTAGCTAATAAGAGGATCGGTAGGGATCCGAAGCACATAGCCAAGACTTTGGCTAAGACATGGGTGATAGAGATCCAGAGCATAGAACCTTAAATTATTAAACTCATTGAAACTACGTCAGCAACTCAAAATTTGAAGGGTGAAACAAACAAAAAAGTACACAAAAGCAAAGAACTATATAGGGACCCACTCCAGGAGTCACACCCTTATTCCATGCAACCCTTAAGGATCGGTATAAATCCCTCTCGAGGGATCAATACCGACCCCTAGCATATAGGGCGATCGGGGCCTTACTTTTGAGATCCGGTCGTCCTGCTTTAGTGGGTCCCTTTGCGTGATTTCAGCCCAATCTATCTTGTTCTTCAGCTATAAATAAACTTCCATATGCTTTAGAATAGGATACTCTTCTCCACGTGAAAACTCAGTCATTCCTTGAAAACACCACCACCTCCTCTATACATTCTTACATCAGACCGACTGCATAATCAATAGTATAAAGTATAAACAAAGATTATTTCAAGTGTAGGCCAGAGTTGGATTCTTGACTTTCGTTTTTGATATGTGATTATACTATCTAGGGTGTTGGGCTTATTTAACCAAAAACCAGTCTAACATTTTTGGCATGTGAAGTAGCGCGCTACTTGAATCAAAACACTTAGGAAATCCTATTTGTTGAAGTTTTAGAAAAAATAGCAATGACTAAGAAAAAGAATTGGAACTCATACCCAAGATACTTGATAAGAAGAGAGTTAGGAGGATAAGAAGAGAGCTAGGAGGCTTCCTTCAGTAATGATCCTTCCATTTACATGACAAGGGAGGGCATGGATCATGTTGGACCAACGACAAGATAGGTTGGTTAGACGAGAAGATATGCAAAGGCGACAAAGAGAAATAATGACCAAATTCTTCCAAAGGAATAGGATAAGCAGACTGAGCAAGAAGCTAGAATCTAGGCACTGGAAGCAAAGCGGGAAACCAAGGGAACGTGGCTCAGCAATCGGGACAACGTTCGAAGTAGGGTACTGTGTAGGTGTAACAACCCGAATTCCGACACTTTTTTTTAATTTCAATCTATCGAAAGTTGGATTGGTTTGCTCTGTTATCCTGCAGAAAAGACAGACATAAAACATGTCAGAGCTTAGAAAATATCTCACAGCGGAATGGATAAATATAATATAATCAAATTAAAGCCTTACCGTATTAATAATACTACCTAACCAGTATCCAAAGCTATAATGTCTCTGCCACAAATCTAACCTGCGAGTATGTTATGAGGAGGGGGCTAGAACACAAGTTCTGGTGACTGGATTTAAATTACACACTTTGGATAATCCTACAGATACCGTTCAATCATGTTTTCTTATTTATTAGGTTACTTGGGTTATTAGCACTCAAAGCTTACGTACACGTCGCACCCATTTGCTTCCCAGTTTATTAACCTAATAGTATATATGTAACTACATGTGACGGCCCGCTCCGCACCAGCCTGCATTTTCTCCGGAAGTGCGCTGTACACATGTCCCGACTAGCACGGAACGGTCGCCAAATAAAGGAAAGAAGAGAATGGACTAATCAAGGAACCTGTAGAATATCTCACAGCGTATGAAATAAAATATAATAATAACATACTTAACATAAAACAGGTGAGACAGTGCATAAGCTGATAACTAAAATCAACATCAATCATCAGAGTAGCGGAAATCCAAATACAGCTTATTACAATTTTCCAAATTTACTGTCTCTAAACAAAAGAAAGCTAAAGTAGAAGATGCACCACCAATGCCCAAGCAGTGATCTTCAACAACACAGGGAGAATACTATGTATATACTACGTGGAAGCCTCCTGCTCGTCTCCGGATCATCTACCCGTGCATCACCAGCTAACCTGTCTCTAGTCTGCTCGTGTGAGCACCCAGAGTAATAAGAGGAGACATAAAACTCTGGGTCAGACATAAAGCCTGGTATGAGCGATAATCATCTAAACAGAATGATAACAGGTATACTAAACCATACCTGAACCTGGACCTGCAACCAAAGAGTTAGTACCACATACCGTACAATACTCTAAGGTGCCATAATAAATAGTGTAAGAATACGGGGGTGGGGTGTGCATGTCACAATGATAGCAAACAAATCATCCATAGCAACCATCCTCACATCTCTCACTCAGTGCGTAAAGCATACGATATCTACCACTTTGGGACACTAGACGACTTGAGGTAACGACGAATCCCGACTCGTAGAAACCCTGCTGTGACCAAGCTAAACACATGGAGTCATGACCAAACATTTCAATGACCCACTTCATTGGTCGTAGCCCTTGGTTCTACCGATGCCATAATGGCCCTGAATCCGCCTTCATACCTCCTACCATAGTGGTCCAAAGCTATAGACATCGATAACCCCTTAGCACGCGTCCCGCAGCAAAACTCAACCATGAAGCGAACTCGTTGATTCCCATCTGAACCTTGAGCTCTAACTTCTCATTTGGACTTCCTTTGCATCTCGGGTTTGGTCGAATTAGAGTGGGTCTTCAGAAGAGTTGTCGCGCAGTAACAGTCCTAGAATTCGGTTCGGTTCGGTAGTCATCACCCTCGTCGGTTCGGTTCGGTAGTCATCACCTCCATCGGTTCGGTGCTCCTTCGGTTCGGGCTCTCCACTCGGTTCGGTTCGGAAGTGTAGTGCTTATTCTCTGCTTGGTTCGGTGGTTACTCCCTTCTAAGTTCCTGGATCCGATCCTGTCCTTCTCCATTTACCCGATCCGCTCCCACTCGCTTGTTTGCTCCGATCCGATCCGCCCTCTAGCTTACTCTGATCCGATCCTGCTCCATGGCTCCGATCCGATCCTGCTCCATGGCTCCGATCCGATCCTCTGCCCAACTCCAACTCTAAGTAAACGACCTTCCTTCTCGCCAATCCTCCTCCAGTGACAAGTTCCAATCCAGTTCGAATTCCCTTGGTCAGTTCACAAATCCGATTCGACCCCTACTCCGATCCGATCCGGTTCGGAACCTGCACATTTCAGCAACTTTCCAGCGAGTTTTTTACGCCATTCGACGGCGTTTTCGACTAATCTAACTATTTTAATCAATCATAAAACATACCATAGAGTCATATCAACATGTAAGAGCAACCATAAACACCAAACAACAATTCAAATGAATCAAAACGGATCAAAAGTGGCCAAAACTTCTTATTTCCCCTTAAGCATGTTTAAGTAAAACTAATCATAGGGTCAACAAAACTTAATCAAATCGAACCAAATTTCTAACAGAAGCATAAAACATTATTTAAGAATTTCTAAACATTTTTCCAGAATTTATTAGTGTATAAATTCGCTAATCTTCACTAATTACCCTTAATTACCGTAATTAGTGCAAAAACTATGCAAATCACTCATCTTGGCCACAAATGAAACACCAAATCTGAAATACTCTCTGTTTGGGTCGAATTCCTATGTATAGCAGCAGCCCCAACCTTGCTCTGATGCTATTTGGCCTTGTTTTGATGTGGTTTAGGCTTAATCTTCACTAAAATGTGTTTTGGAGAGGTTTTAGAGGATGGAAGCCATTACTAAGGTCTCAAGAAGGTTTGTGGCGGCTCAAAACTGAAATGAAAGTGATTTCCTAACCCTAATCAGTCCTCCTATACCTCTAAACCCGAAATTCTCCTTTGGGCCTAGCTGCTAATCACCCGGTTAAGCCCAATTAAGCTGTTTTTCATCATCTGAAACTTGTTTTAGCCATATCTCCCAAACGGTGAGTCCGTTTGGCTAATGTGACCACTCTACGGAAAGAGAAACCATCATCCGGAGCCAATGGAAGTGGTTTCAGGTCAAAATTCCTTTCCAGTCAAAAGTTATGGCCAAGACAGTGCCAACTAGGGGTAAAATGGTCATTTAAAAATCGGGAAAAATCATGAACATGAGAAATGACCCCAATAGTCGTCTCCCAAAGTTACATGACCATACGACTTCGTTTGTGAAAGAAATAAATATCCTACGATCCTATGATGCGTAGAATACGGGTCGTTACACTACCCCCAATATTAAGGTACAACCCATGGTACCCCACTCGTACGGTCTCCACCGTAACACCATCGAAATATACGCAGTCCGTCATCTTACGCCGTAGTGACGTACGGATCTCTATATAACAATGTTACGTTCCGCATATATCTATCATTACTATGCTACGTAAGCTTGTGGACTGCCACATTCGATCGAATCAGATTCCATACTAGAGTAATGCCCTCAAGCCTGCGATACATCACCCAGAGCCGATATGCATGTATCTAGACTGTCCCACATATATATCTTCAATTGTAGCTCGATGTCATAGGCGCACGTCCTCTAATGTGCACCGAGTCCCGTGGCAGGGCGATACAAGACACATGGAACTCGGTCGGGAGTTTTTCCATATCTGTACAGGCCCGTATTTAAGAGCTTATATATACAGATATACCTAGAGTTTGTTTTCATGGTGGCTATGGCCCCACCACGGCCCCTTCCTCAACTAGTAAAGACTACAAGAGCTAGCCCCAAAGAAAAACAATCTAAACATCCATTTGGTGTCTTCCCTCAATCACCGTACCCTGATAGTGAAAGATGAATGATCTATTGGTTTTAGCTCTAGTCTTTTCGCATCCTTCTGGTTGTCGATGACGGGTATCCGACGATCTACTATTCTTGTTAGTTGTGACCCTTCGCCTCCCCGTTGAGGCGACCGCCGAATCACCTTGGTGTCACCGTGTCATAGCATTCTGACTGCATAGCTATTTCTGCAGTCAAGGCCCACCCACCTAGTAGTTACGCGCAGACCCAACCTCTGCGAGCACAACCTAAAACATCTGCCACTGCACAGAGAACTACTAGGAGCACCTTACGCACCTTAGGAAGCCACGTGCTTCCCCTTCCAGTCCTTTGGAGCCGTCAGAACAATCAAATGTGCGCGCTCCCCTCGTGCCTTATAACACCACGACGATCTACACTCCTCATTCTTTCTCATTTAATCATAATTCCATTTTACATCGTTATCACAATTTATCGTTGTTTACTTATTAACTTAGTTCTCTTAACTAAGGCTCATTAATAAGTTTCTTTACTCATTTATTATAACATATGTTATAATTTCCTCTTGTCCCTAGGACAAGTCCAAACATGTTATTCTTGTCAGCGGGTTTCAGACTCTCAAGTTTACAGATTACTTAATTTATAATTAAGTACAACTTATATTTCATATTATTTCCCCTTTTCTCAACTAGTTTCCGGCTTTCCCATTTAATTTACAATTAAGTATCCCTTATCTCATTTCACTAGTTATCTAATTTCTCTACTAGTTTATTATAACCTAAGTTATAATCTTCACTTGTCCCTGGGACAAGTCTACCTATTGTACATCATTTTCATTGATGTTATTTATTTATAATATGTTATTATCATTCTCCATTTAAACCATTTACTGTTGTAAACTATTATTCTTCATTCACTGTAATATATATTCCTTATTATATTAAGGAAAACACTTCATGTACCTTATTAGTTTGATAGAAGGAATCAATGATTTATTTTCATAAAGTATTCCTGTCTAAATCCGTGGTAGCAAGTAATTTCTTTACTTTTCTTTATTTATGGTGGCTTACTTGCAACAACGTTCTTAGAACTAGGTCATTTAGGGAAATACATCACTTTTCCTTCGCATCATACTAACTCAGTCCATTATATCTCTTCCTTTCTTATTTTCTGAGTTAGACATTTAAATACCATTAATGCCATTTATTCATATCTTGTTATATATATAAGCACTAGACCTCTCACATTAAGCCTACGCTCGTGTATGCTGGATTTGCCGGGCGGGTTCGGGACTTCTACCATAAGTTGACTTAACCTCGTGTCTTAGCACCATTACATGTTTATAATTTTTGCACTTAGACCCCTCACATTAGATTTACCACTTGTGAATGCTGGATATGCCGGGCGGTTCCGCGCAGACTTCTATCACAAGTGAAATCTAACATCGTGTCTAAGAGCGGTTAAATTTCTTATTTATCGTAAACCTTCTATACAGTCTAGGCATGTTTATTTCTTTCAATTATCCATTATAATTTAGAATTTACATGTAATTGTATCATGCCTATTATAATTCTTTACATATAATCAATTTCTTCTTAACATGTAATCAATTAATCAAATAATTGCTTAAATCACATAAACCAATATGTACTTTTCTCAATTCTTACAGTTAATGGCCTGGGTACACAATTACACAAATTGACATGAAATTTAAGTAACGGTAATTACTATACAAGATTTGACAAGTTCATATCCCAACAATTAATATTTAGCATATTAATTATTCCTGCTTCGTACCCATTAATTTAGGCATTATTAACGTATGTTACATCTCTCAACATATTGCATTTCAATTATACATTCAGGGGAATGGTAAACGATAACATATTCTTATTAAAACTGTATAGCTTAAATCCACTCACCTTTTATGCTTTCCCTAATTCTGGATCTGATCCAGTTTTAGCATTCATGATTTTTTCCCCTTTAATTTGGTTTGAAACTTAATAACCGTGGATTGCTTATTTTTATTAAAAGAGAAGGGAAAGAAAGAGTAAGAATTTGAATGGATTGGATCTAGAATTTTACCTTATTTTTCATGATTCTAAACAATCTTTTTATTAATGTTGGTTCTCTCTTCCAGATCTTGAATTTTATAATCTTCTTATTAAAATCTAAATTTTCTGAATAGATTTGAGGAGAGAGTAATGGCAGAGCTTCAGCGTAGCCTAAGAATTATGAGGTTTAAGGTTAGGTCTAAGGTCTTATTTATAGTCTAACAGAGAAAGCAGGACCCTCAGATTTGACCAAAAACCATCAGGAACGTCCAATTCTCAAAAAAACCTAATCTGCCAAAATCTGCCGTGGGGGGGAGGGTCGACCCCCCCTTCATGTGGGTCAACCCCCATGGGTCCATGGGTCCGGAGGCCGAAAATTGATCTGGGCTGTTTCCTGTTTTCTCTGACAACTTCTGCAGCCCATAACTTCTTCATACAATGTCTGTTTTACGCAATCTTGAGTCTATCTGAACCAGAATTCCAAGACGAACGCAGCAATCCATTTTACTTAATTCTGAATATTTAATTAAGTTATTCTTATTTTATTATCTTGAGTTAAAAATGCGGGGTGCTACAGTCGGCGTCGTTCCTTAGGGGTAAGATCTGATCCCCCTAGAATCGAGGGCATGGCCCTGGCAGAACTCCAGACAATTCTTATTTAAGCCAAAGTTTGAAATTTCAAAATCGAAAATGGCTTAAACCAATGATATGGATCGAGCAGGGGTAAACCCCTCACTAGAAGTTTGGGTCGGATCCGAACACCTTAGAGGGGTCGTAATCGAACCCCTAAGTCTTGGGGCATGCTTTCGAGATGAACTGATGCAGACATAGACGAATGTATGGTTGGTGTGGATGCTCAAGTTCTAGGAGTTTAGAACGCTAATTGATGATCATTTCTAAACAGTAATTATGGTTTTGTTGATGTTATCCATCGGGCTATGAGAGACGGACTGATGAATAAAATGCTAATAGTGTACATGGGTGTCCATTCACTCCGGACATTAAGAATTCATCGGACTTTAAGTTACCAATGCCAGTGGCTTATGACGGGAGGAAGGGGCCAATCATCCATTTTATGCGATATATGAGACATATGGAAGTGTTAGGGGTGTCTGAAGAAGTGATGGCCAAATGCTTTTCGTTTTTCTTCTTTAATATATTTGTCATGTGGTTTAAGCAGTCAGAAAACTAATCAATCGGATGCCGGATAGGTTTGGTGGAAAACTTCATGGGTCACTTCCAGGTCCACATCGCTTAACCTAAAAATGTGATGATATTAACTACGATCAAGTAGAGGATCAGAGAAACTCTACGAATTTTTTAGAAAGGTTCAATGCGTTGGTGATGTTGGTTGATGAACCTGATCCATCAATGGTTTCAATTGCAGCAGTCTCAGGTGTGTTGGATAACATCGATTTTAAGATATCTTTAGACAAAGGAATCTCTTTTTTAGAGGAAACAGATATGCAGCATGTTATTGTACAGTCGGTAGACAAAGGAATCTCTTAAGGGATCTCAGCAAGTTTTACCATGAAGTGGACAGATTTTGAGGTAGGAAGATGCTAGAACGGATCAGATTAAATTAATTAGTTATCTTAAAGCTTTATTTAGTATTTGTTGTCTTAGTGCCTCTTTATATAACTTTAGCAGCAATCCAGCAGACCCCTTCATTTTTCAGTAATCGCCAAACTTGTAACGACCCCGGGATTTCGACGCCTGAATTCCAACGATAATACATAAACCCGTATTACTTGTCAGAACTCAAGTATCGAAAACACCAGATAGTTGATAGGAAGAAATTAGAGGGTGAGATAAGAAAGAAAGAAATATTAGAATAGAAGAAAAAGAAGAAGAACTTCACAACAACATCAAAGTCTCACATCGCAGTGGAATATAATGTAATATAGAAATAAATCTTTATTGAGAGTTTGAAATAAATACTTACAATCATCAGAGTACATCAACACATCTGGTCAGTTATAATAATCTGTCCTCATATACAACACACAGTGGAATACACACTAGATATACATCACACGTTTGAACTCCTCCACCACGTCTTCTGAAATCCATAGCATCTTACCCTGAACCTGTAAAACTCGGTCTAACCCGAGCATTACAAACATCAGATCAGTTTGGTGAACCAGAGTGAGAAAACTCGCTAAGTTTATAAACAACATCCAACTTGATTTTAAAGTTAACAAATCTTTTCTAAAAGAAAATGATAATCGTAAGACCGATCCACACATAAACATGGTTGATTTTTATCTTACGATAATCCAAAACATTTTGAAATCATATCTTTTTCTGATATTATAATAATGTCTAAATCAAATAAATAACCATCTAGCAGAACACTTGCATCTCATGCTCTAGATATAATATAAAATAAAAAACCACGAGCTTTTATTGGAAATTGGATTCCCATTATGACAAGGTATGGAACCGTCTTCCGATAGTGTATCTTTAGAGGGGAATACACTGGGTTCAACAAGAACATCTTGCAACCCGACCACACATGACCGACCACTCATTTCGCTTGAGTGTATCGAATGTATATCACCAACGGTTGGGAGCTACCCATCGTTTCTCGAAAAAGGACAGCATCGAAATAGATTAAAGAAGGAAATAGATTTTCTCTAAATAGGTGATTATACACCCTACTTGGGAGCGACCCACTTAGCTATGCTGCCTACCATTTTTTCCATTTTCCGGTTGATGAGGCTTGATGTTATAATTATCCTTTTGAACTTCTGGCCGCCATTCACTTTGAATGCCACATCGTCAGATCCATCAAATCACTAATTGATGTCCACAAAAATATTCTGGGAATTAAGATTAGAGAGGAGTCTTCTCCGCAGTCAACAGAAATACGTTTGTAAAAATCAACGTACATGACCCTTAAGAAATACTATGTCAGACATTCGTCTATACACGTCATCCATGAATAAAATGAACCGAATGTACCAACCTATCACATCCTAGGTATCACCCTATAGATCGATAGCGAGTAGTCCTTGAAATCCGTAAATTTCAACCATGACAGAACCTCGGTATATCTCCGCGTCGACTCAGAGATTTTAAGTGGTTCTTCCATTTTATGAAGATCTACGGTCTTCAATTGCTCCATCTCGATCAACATCTAATATCTTTCACATTTTCGTATTTGCTGGTCGGAATGGTATTCGAATATAAATTCGATCCCGGACTTTTCGTACCAACAATCGTATAGGCCAGATTTGATAGTCGGTTATTTAACTATCAAATAAAACAACCATTGAATCATAAAATAAAATGAATTTACTGGTTTAGTACTCAACATCACTTGGCTTCTTTAATTAAAAATAATTAACGAAGGGTTAACTCAATATTTGAAAAAACAACATTTCACTTCTTACTTTAATATATTAATATTCACAAAACCATTCTATTTTAAATACTCAAAAAAAATATATTATAACAATATCCAATATTCCATTAATTATCATTTGCACCACCTTATCCATTATCTAAACTGGATAACTAGTTTAACTTATTATTCGTAAAATAATCATTACGAAAATCTCTTTTGTTTCATTACTTGAAAACAATTATCGTCACTTATCTTATTAGAATAAACTTATTCAAAACACATTTCTTAACTTCCTTTTTATTTTGAAAATATCGTTATATTTTCACAAACCTCCTTTTATTTCCGTTACCCTGGAAATATCATTTTATACTCTCAAATTCTTTTTATAGTTGGAAACATTCCTATTTCTTATTCTTGCATTTCTATACTTCAACATCAATTAGTCCCTGACCCATAGTTATCAATGGCGCGCCATGGCGCACGGCGCGGCGCGGCGCAGCATCTGCGCCATTTTGGCTTATGGCGCGGCGAATATGAGAAGGCGCACGAAATGGCGCAAAAGGCGCGCGGCGCAAAAAAGGCGCACGGCGCAAAATGACGCGCCTTTTGTTTTTTTTTTTTTTTTGCTTGTTTTTGTTTATTTTTTCATTTTTTGCAGTTCACACAAGATTAATGTTGATCATATTATTGTGTTTGCTAACGTTTTGTATTTTGTTTTATTTATTTTGTAGGTTCTGATGGATTTTGAAAATATGATTGTTGAATCGGATTCAAATTTCTAGTTTATTAGTAATATGTATTATTATATTGGATTTTGAAACCTATGACGCTTGAAATTTTATGCTAATGATCTCAAATATGATGATGTTTCTTTTTGCAAAATAGTAAAAACTTTGATTGCACATGTTTTAGCAAAAAATACCGGATTTTTAATATTTTTTATTATATGTTAAATTAAAAAACAAAAGTGCGCCGTAAATCAGAAAGGCGCGCGCCATTTGCCGCGCCGCGCGCCAAGGCTCCGGACTGATGTTTCGCCTTTTTGCGCCGTGCGCCATTAATAACTATGCCCTGACCGTGGATTGATAAGCGGATAGTTCCCTAAGTATCAACCCGAAAACCGAAATCAACATCATATTAACACTTAGAAAATCACCCAACTCAATCAATCTCCAGTTAGGTTCCAATTTCTTATCTTAACTCCTTATCAACCCATATTATTCCACTCTTAACCCATTCCACCATTTTCCACTTTGAAAATCTCGTTTCAATTCCATTTATCTTACTTAATTTCACATCTCTTTTTTAAATCTTATTTATAAACTCAGGTTTAATATAAACCACTTTTATATCTCGATTTATTTTTACTTAATCCACTAAGTAAACATTTCATTTAAGCTATCGTATTCCCTTAAATCTCTTTATAATTTCATTCACAAAAACTCGGGTTTTAATATAAACCCGATCGTTAGCTCCTTTTAAATTCAATTATACTTCATTGCAAAATTTGATTACTTACTTAAATGGATTTTCTATTTAAAAAGTAATCTCTTAAATTAAAATAATAAATTTACTTCAACATCAACTTCTATAAAAGTAGTTAACTGGATATTAACTAAAATAAATAATAAATTTCCTTTTAAAGTCTTATTAAAATTAAACGACTATTCGTTAAACTATTCCATTTGATTAATTAAAAGTAAATTAATCAAATAAACAATTCTAATTAAAATAGTTGAATTAGTCAACTCAACCCATATTTATCTCGTTAATCGATTCCAATTAGTTCTTCCTCCAAATTAGTTAATAATATAATTAATTTAAATATTCCCTTTTAATTGTTTTTTGAAAACAATTATCTAATTCTTAACCTTTAGGTTAAATTATACTTACTTATAAATCTTATCATCATAATAATTTTCTTTATAAAACCGTTTAATAATTACTTAAAAGTTTAATATAAAATAATAAATATAAATTTCTTTTTTATAAATTTGAATTCAAAATAATAGATTTCAAAATCTATCTTCAATTATAAAATAATTTTTTATAACTTCATTTCTATCTATTTACCTGACGGTAAATCAATGTTTATAAAACGATTGATTTTCAAGCCATCTGATGCCAATTACTCAACTAATACTGCCCATTGGTTAAAACCACACAAATGATGAATTCCTATCAACAGTCAACAACTAAATCAATTTGTCCAATCCATATTGGTTAAACAGTTCATATAATTGTAATATGAAAATAATCATAAATTTGAGGAATCCAGTTGGATCCCTCCAACTTGTTTTTCTCTGTATCTAAATATGTTACCTCAAATAATATTATTCAATTTAATAAACAGATGTAATATTCAACTATAAATAAATAATAGTAATCTAAGCATCCATATGTAAATTTAATACGTTTATATTATTATAAATGTAACCAACAATTCAAGCATCCATATGTAAATTTAATATGCTCAGTAGAAAGTTCTTCAATGAAGGCGAAATTCCAGGGCATGCGTTTCTCTTTGTCGAAAATCTGTCGACTTTGTAGATCTTAATTTTTCTAAATTGTGATTGGGGGAGGAATGAAAAGTAGGGTTACGTGTTTTCCAGAGTCGCTCTCAATCTAGGGTAAATGAGTTGCGCAGTTTGGAGCCATGTTGAACAAGTTTATTTTATAGCTTGGACGGGTTGGGTGAAAAAAATTTAAAATTTAAATGGGTTAAACTCAACCCTTTTAGTGTTAGGGTTAATGGGTCGGGTAAATGAGTTGGTTAGGGTCAAGTTTGACGGACCTAAATCAAATAATCACAAAACGATCAAATAATAGTAAATGCAGTAAAAGAAAATGCAGGGAAGACAACAAAATTTTAATATTGGTTTTGATTTTCAATCGTATGTACACTCTTGTACCTGTACAAAATTTCACTAATCACATCTTGACTTTTAGCGAGGTGGCAAGAACACCCTTTACATTTGACTTCAACTCAAGTGGCAAGAACACCTACTGGAATTTGTTTTGGGTGAGCAGAGCACACTCTGTAATTTGGCTCAGGAGCACCTGTCTTGTCCTTCACTTAGGAGGATAGACAACTCCTACAATCTGGTCTTGACTTTTTCTCAAGTGGTTAAGATCAAGGTTCGAAATCTCCGTTTCCAGTTCCGTTTCGGTCATGTAGAAAAATAAAAATTCCAGTCCCGTTCCGGAAATTCCGGAAGTTCCGGTTTACCAATTTCGGTATTTCTTTTTTACAAGTATTCAATAAACATGCAATCCAAACAATCAGTTACACTAAATTATTTGAATTATGTAGAGAATACAAATGATACAACATAAAAATTTAATACCAAAAGCTATTTACATATTTGCATATCAACATGTCAATAAATAAAACAAATTCATACAATTATAATTGTAATATGGTAGGTTAGAAGCTTTGGTTATGCTTTCATCAATTTTCTGATTTTGTATTATGATGAGCTTCAATCGCTGACGAGTTCTTTTGCAAAAGCAACCTTAGAAATAACGATATCACGAAGCAGTATATTTACGTTGAATCTCTTCTCGTCTATTTCTCTCCTCCCTCTCCCACACACACTCTCTATCCATGCTGTCGTGCAAAAGCTCCGTGATACGATAACCCCAAAATTAGCAGATCCTTGAATAACGATCCCACACTCTCTCTCCTCTACCATCTCCTACACTCTCTCTACCCATGCTGATATCTTGCTGCAAACTAGATGCTCGAATCCTTAAATTCTCTTGCTCCATGATAACCCTAAAATCCTAAATTGCTTGAATCTCTCATCTATCCCTATTTACACGGCAAGTAGTTAATCAAAAGGTTTATTTTAAAGCTTCTCACCGGAAACGGATTTTGACCTGAATTCCGGTCCGGTCGACGCCGGAACCGGACCGAAATGGACAGGATTCCGGCGTGCCGGACGGAATCTCGAACCATGGTTAAGATAACATTTTTACAAGTGGTCGTGAACTACACGAAATCGAAATTTTTGATGACAATCTCAAGTAGCTCATGGACAAAAACTCCAACAGACATTCAGTAGTTAAATATCTATGTATTTGTGAGAAATTGAGTGGAGGTCAGAGACTTAATGGTGTATAATAGAAGTGAATCTTCTTCGATCTTTTGTATGAATGAAGAGAGAGGTTTGATTCAGAGATCAACAACACTTCGTTGAAAGCCAAAGAGAATGACAGATAAGAGAGAGATGAGAATAAATAGAATTATGTTTATAAATCTTGAAATCCAAGGCCTTTAAATAGATGTTGAATAGTTGTATCCATTTGCAAAAGCATAACACTAAAAGTTGCTTCTTTTGGAATTTAAAAAAACATCTCAAGTGATCCGTAATTAGGCATAAAAAAAATGATATAACAACATATACATGTGTAAAACCTCTTGGAAAATGTTATAAACTACATTTATAAAACCCTGTTGAAACGATTTAATGAATAATTCAAATATTTATTGCATGAGAATAAAAAACAAATCTGGTGTGTATTTGGAAAAATATATCAGAATAGATTCTCCTCATGCTATGCAGTTAAAGCCCCGCTAAAGCCCGGAAAAATCTTCGCTATAGCCCGTAGCGTCCTTCAACCGTACGCTATTTCAGTTTAGCCCCGATGAACAATAGATCCGCTTCTAGCCACACTATTTTATGCTACATCCGCTAAATCAAGGCTTTTTAGCATCCGCTTTAGCAGTATCAATATACAAAGCTTGGTTTAACTAGTTTTTTTATTTTATTTTATTTTATTTTATTTTATTTCAATAAGGTTGGTGTAAAGAACTAAATTTAAGGAATAAATGCACAATATATAGTAGAAATCTATTATAGTTAGTAAATCTAATGTAAATAACCATGATATTGTTTGATTTTGTTACATAAGATTAGTTAATATTAATTTCTTCTGCACACATAATGTGAGAATGATAATTAATTAATTTTTAAATATTTGGTTTTACATCTAATGAACCTTTTTATGCATCTGCTATTTTCCCGCTTTATCACCACTACGCCTTTTTGCACTTCCACCGCTATAGAACGCTAAGCTCTTTAATTGCACAGTCCTCGTGGTACTCCAAAACAAGAATGCGGACAGCCTTCTGAAGCAACTCAGTACCATTAAAATTCATCATCACTAACACAAGTTCAGTCATTTAAACTTCGGTAAAGCAACAAAATCTCATTGAGATTGTCCCATATCATGCAAAATGTGTCATGGCTTCGAGTACTGTTTGGGGGTTACATATGCAGGAGCAGAAGAAGGCTTGGTAGCAGCATGGTGCTTATGTTTTTGGCCATGACAGTGGTGTAGGATTGAACAAGTTCGAGAAGCTACCAGCGGTTTAGTTGGAGAGTCATTAATGTCTACCTGATTAAGCCCAGCCATGACTTCTTCAATGCTCTTATCGCACCATACCTTGTGACGAGCAGGACACTTCGCTTCTTGAAAATTGAGAAACATTGGAACCATGAAATGAACTTGATCATCGATTGAGCATGTTTCCGTTGTCAAGTGTCCTTAGAGAAAGAAACCAATCACCATTCCTACAGTGAGCTTAATCTAAAAGTCTTTAAACATGTTATGCCTTTAGCTTTTGCTCTGTCCTAGAGCACTTGATCATCAATAGTAATTTTTCTGTTAGCATCACATCCAACCCACTGCATATCCACCAACCATTAGGATTCTTTGGACGATCTGAGGTGGTTATCCCATTTGCACGATAGAATATAAGGGGAGTATTCGATCTTATAAGTATCTATACTGTTAAGTTCCGATTGTTAGCGAAATCTGTTCTTTTCATAAGTATTTCATAGATAAGTTCGACTGTTGATGAAATCCATTCTTCTCTTACACGTCTTTAGTTGGCGCAACAGGAAGCACATATTATCGATGAATCTTCAGGTTAAAAGCCGTTCATTCTTGGAATTTTTTTTTTTTTTTGGGGGGGGGGGGGGGGGGGTCAGATATGAAGAAAAGGCTACTTAAATATACTTGAAAATGAAATTTTAAGGTCTGTTTGTCTGATTAAGTAGGTGGAAAAATGATACATCCTACTTATGAAGATGTGTCCAGTGTAAACATTTCGTCTATCTGACTGTTGGAACTGTGTGGGAAAACATTCCTAATAATTTTTTTGACGTAACTCTTATGTTTGACTTACATTGGATGTATTAAGTGGAAATGTGTGTTTGCAAATGCACCCTTGAATAGTAGCATATTCTTGGTTGGAAGTCTCTATTTGCTTAGCATTATATGCCATTTAATCTTGAATACACTTATGGTCCGTTTGATTTTGAACGGGAAGGGACATTTGGAAGGGGCATTTGAAGGAGAATTGTTGGGAACGGAGAATGTGTTCTTTTGACGAAAGGGGCATTTTGGAAGGGGCAGAGTTATTATTTTATTGTTTTTGTATATATTATTTTTAATTGTTTGTGTTTATTGTTGAACAGAATAATAGAACACAGAATTCAAATTGCAGAATTCAAATTGCAGAATACAAATTGCAGAATTCAAATTACGAAAAATACATAATTGCGGGATACAAATTACGGAATACAAATTACATAATTATTAAATATAGAAAACAAGCTACTGTGGTGGATACTGGGGTGGATATTGGGGTGCGTACTGAGGTGGATACGGAGGGGGAGTCATCTTAAACTGTCTGTATCGTAGTGCTTGCTTGCGGACCTCGGTTTTAAAACGCAACCAGCCTCTTGCTTCGTCATCAGGAAGAATCATGAACGTATCTTGATTATGCTTACTTGTGAAAATTGATATTGCGTGGGGCATGTCAATACCATCAAATGTTCTTGCACGGTCTATTGCTTGCTTAACCTTCGGAATTTCAGTACAAAGTGAGCTTGCGGTAGAGGACGGCGAATTACTAGCATTTGTATCAGGATGAGAATTTGGACTGTTGGAGTCAGAACGAGATTTCTTGGTCATGTGCCTGGAGTGTATCATATCAACAATTTATTCTAACTTCGAAGAAGTTTCAGTTCTACATCTTCTGCCAGACCGAGGTTTAGATGAAGAACCTGCACCCCGTTGTTGGTTAGGAGGCTCAGGAATCGCTTGTTGAGTCTGAATGTCTTCTAGTGGCACTTGAGTTTTGTCGAAGAAGAACGTGGGATGTACGGACTCGGATGGAGGAGAATGTGGCGCTGGTTGCACGTTTTGATTAGTAGAGCCTGGAGTGTAAGCGACAGATCCTGTTGCAACGCTGTTGCCGAATATTTGCTCCAGTTCGGTCAAATTTTCTATTGGGGACGTCTTGTACTTTAACACCATAGGTTTGTACTCCTAAATAAACGTTTAAGTTGTAAACTAGTGGATGAAATACAATACTGAACTTGTAAATTTACAAAAAATGAGTTAACAATGTTTTACCGCCACTCGATCAGCCCACCAACTTTCGCTTCCACTCACTGTTCCGTATTTAGGATCTCATCCGGCGCCCGTTTTGTCATTCAAATTGCGTCATACAGTCTATTTCTTTTTATAAGCGTCGTACTTAGCCGTCACTTGTTCATTAGAGGCTGGGATTTCGGTCCGTGGTGTAGCTAAAGACTCGTTCAGAGTAGCTGTAATCCTCTTGTGTATCCCTTTTTTGTTCTTTCCAGCAACTTAGTAAGCTTCAACAGCTATACGGAGAAACTCTGAAGTTGCAAACGAAGACCATACTTTTGGAGGACGGCGAAATGTTGCTTTCGGACGATTTACTTCAGCCATTGTCGTTGTAAACTTGATGAGTTTGCGGTGTGAATTGTTGACGGAAATGGTGTGGATTGGTGAAGGGAAGAGGTTGGATTTATAACTTGGCAAAATATAGTCGTTTGTAAATTTTTCTGTTGGTGTCCGACGCCGCGTCTGACTCTAAAGCTCCAATTCCAACCGTTCGTCTTGAAGGGGCAAAAGTGTGGGTCCCACTGTGGACGCGTCCGACGCAGACGCGAACTTTAACTGCCCAGTTCACAAATCAAACGCTAGCTTAATTTGTTAGGATTGTTCATCTGGCGACACACCTTATCCTAAATTTACCATTCAGTTGCAACACTAACTTGTCGATGTCCGGGTAGTAGTTGTTGACATGGGTGTGTATATATGAGTATGTGTAATCACACGTGCTTGCACACTCCAAAAAAAAAAAAAAAAAAAAAAAAAAGAAAGAAAGAAAGAAAGAAAAGGGAAGAACAAAGGGGAGAGGGGGATGGCCATGTGTACAATTTTTGTTGAATATGATAATTCTGCTAAACAATAGAAATAAATATTACTAGAAATTTGTTTCAATTTAATCTTGTAAATTATCAACGATTCACCAGGTAGAAGTGCCTTGAATCTTCCTATTTTGGAAAAGGGATCTTAGCCATAGCTTGCTTTTGCCTAGTATGCTCTTGTTTTATGGTTCATGTTTGTCTGAGCCTGTCCATGTTAGATATGTACACAGTTATTGTGTGGACTTGCCTATGCTTTGGTGATGTACATGCATCATGTCACAATTCTTTTCTCTATGATTAAAATATTGGAGTTTAGTTTTTCTAGTGATTTTGATTATTTTTTGTTTGTTTGTTTCTTGTTTTAGAATAAAAAAGAAACTGCATATTATGTTGCTATATAGCCATTTAATTTGGAATGTTTAGCTGGTCATTTGGACCGTAGCATATTCATGCTTAAATCATGGAAAATCAGTAAGGTGTAATTCTGGGACGTTAATGTGGTTAATTGCATTCTTAATTTCCATTCACCTATAAAATGGTGTGCTTACAAATTTTAAACATCTTATCTGTTCCAACTGTGAAGTGGATGATTCAATTTCTAACCAAGGACCACAATTTATATTTTTGATTTCAGATAACAGATCTGCCTCCTGGAAGAAAACCTATTGAAACGTTTGTTCTGGAAGGAAATGAATCTGGCTTTGAGCATGTCTTCAAGGTATTTTCTTACACGTTCTTTAAGTAACACTTCGCGTTCTGTCTGTTGCTTGTCAGTTTTGTGTAAGGCCAGTTGCTATAGGCAATTGCGGTCTAGGAGCTTTTAAGTTGACCTTAAATTGTTTTTCTTTGTTTATGTCAACTGTTTTTGAGAAATGAAACACAAAGCCCGAAACATAAATTACTGTTCTAAGAGACAACTGATGCATTTATATTGGGCTATAAGTAGTCTCTTCAAAGTGTATCATGTAAAGCACTTTCTTCCTGAAGCAGTGGGATACCATTTATTCTTGTAATTCTATCCACCATCGAATAGTGTGCGTGTGTAAACAACGACCCCCCTTGTCCGAAAACCAGAAAAATGAAACCCATCACCACATCCTCTGTTGTTAAAATCCTAGTAGGCTTCCGCCTTGACATCCCGCCTAGGCACTGAGCTTCTGCTTCGATGAGACTTAATACATTGTCTAAGCATGTAGACATGTTTATAAAGTGCTAATTTAGGCTTATGTCTCTTGTAAGCATCAAAATGTTTGTTTCTAGCGATTTTGCTGCATGGTTGCTTCTAAATCCAAACAAATCCATGATGCCTCATTGTGGATCAGTTGATACTAAATTAGGTACTAAAATTTTATCCTAAATGCATGAGTAAATAAAAAACTCCCGATTCTGATTAATCCTGTCTGCCTAGGCGATTAATCCGAAGTCTATGCTTACCGTCCATCATCCGCGTAGCGATTTTTACAGTCTTGACCAAAAAAGAAATGAACATGTGGATCCTACAATGCATGTGCATCCAACATTACCATTTATCACTTGTAAGTAAATTACACTGAGAAGTTTGCAAATAAGCAGTGGAGTCCAATATGTATTAGGTCTTAAGGGGCTTTTGTGCTATCGTTATTGCAAGTGGTCTTAAAATCAGTAAGAACAACAGTGTTATCTGAAACATGACAATAGTTATTTCGCTTGACGAGTGATCTGTGTTTACACACCTTATCGTAAAATCTTGTTTTCCTGAATGATGTTAATATTTTCCTTGACATCGTCGTCCAATCAAGCTGCTAATTTATTAAATCCAATGAAGAATATGAAGGGATTACAAGGGGATTAAAAGTTGGGTTTGTGTGCATGTTTGTCTATGTGTGTCCGTGCATGCGCGATAAACATTGCGGAAATATTGTGAAGTCCAATTTTTCACAACACAAAAAACAAAGTTTTAAGCGCTATTATGTTATACAGTTATATGCAGGGTGATTAAAATGGTAAATTAGTGTTGCGCATAGCCACCTTTATGGTTTGTACTTTGTAACATAATATACATGGTGAAATATGTAAATTGGAACTTCATCCTCAACTTTTTGTTGACCATCAATTCCTAAATTGTAATTCATTTGTCTGAACACAAGATGTGACATTATGTAGATGATGCTAAATGAGCTAACGGGTGGAGGAAGAATTTATCTTGTATACCCAATAATAGAGGAATCAGAGCAGCTGCCTCAACTCCGAGCTGCAAAAGCAGAGTTTGAAGTTATATCCAAGAGATTTGAGTCTTACCATTGTGGTTTATTGCATGGTCGCATGAAAAGTGAAGATAAAGATGAAGCTCTCAAGAAATTTAGATCCGGGGAAACACAAATATTGCTTGCTACTCAAGTTATAGGGATTGGTGTTGATGTTCCGGATGCTTCCATGATGGTTGTTATGAATGCTGAACGATTTGGAATTGCTCAGTTGCATCAATTGAGAGGTCGAGTGGGACGTGGGGAAAGGAAATCCAAGTGTGTGTTTTTGTCTTCTACTTCTGGAACCCTTGGGAGGTTAAAGGTAGATATATGCAACACTTTTGTTTGTGCAGTATATTATGCAGAAGTAGACTTTACATTGATGAGGCTATTATAACTTTCACAAGGTGCTTGAAAAATCATGTGATGGTTTTTACTTGGCGAATGCTGATCTTCTTCTTCGAGGACCTGGTAATTTGCTCGGTAAGAAACAGTCTGGACACCTTCCGGAGTTTCCTATTGCTCGACTGGAAATTGATGGAAATATTCTACAAGAAGCCCATCTTGCTGCATTGGTAAATAGCACTCTCTTTACTTTGCATGTGATAAATATGTAGCAATATTTTTGGAATTGCTCTTATTATTTTGATGACTTGATCTAGCTTAGGGTTTGCGTCTGAATTTACTATTAATAAATATTTACATTGAAATTGTGCAATGTAATGCAGAAAGTCTTGGCGGCTTCGCATGATTTAGAGAAGTTTCCAAGCCTAAAAGCTGAACTTAGCATGCACCAACCTCTCTGCGTCTTGGGTGATTAAACCGACTTTGCAGCAATTCCCAACAGAAATTGTCATTCAAATGAATGAAATGCTGGCCATTTTGTTATATAACCGATGTACATTATTGTATCAAGGGCTATGGATTCCTAAATTACCTATGTATATATGTGTAACTTATCATGGATGGTTGGTTGGTGGATGGAACTGTATGCATCAGCAATGCAAAAGTGAAGGCATATGCAAAAAGTATATGCACGCCTGTTCATCTTATGATCCTTATGTGAAAAGTATTCCAGAGGGCTTTAATTTTAAATAAAAAACATGTGCAAATATATGTAACAAAAGCATTTTACAATGCTTCAGCTAGTATGGAAATGTGGACTAAGGGTTTTCATCGAGCCACCACTTCATTTTCTATTTTCATTTTCTTTTGCTACTTTTCTCCTTTTTACTGATATTTTCGCATTTTTTTTCAAATTATAGCTTAAATTATGTGCATTTTAATACGTTGAAAGATATAAATTTGTTGTTTTATTAAGTTTGAAGTTAATATTTTATACGCAAAATAAATATTAACAGTTTAAAATTATTAATTATCAACATGTTTGTTAATTTTTAACACACTAATAAACAATGAGATGATAAAATATTTATATCAAGCTTAACTGTTTCTTAATTTATCGATCGTTGGCGGATAAGATAATTATCCGATAGTCGATATCCAAAAATATTTTTGGATATGGATATGGCACTATCTGTATCCGAAAGTATTCGTTGATTACCCTAGATTGCTAGTTAACAAAGTAATAATATGAGAATTGAAAATAAAACTTCTTATATTTTTTGTGGCGAGTATAGTGCATTAGGTGAGCTTGCGTCTAATCATAATATGTATGCATTAATTGAATCATGTGTGGGCTATTTACAGGAAACCTACATGACGTGATATGATAATTTTCAAATCGAACTTCAATTTATTTCCAAGCAAACATCTTTTTTTGAACTACATGTAGGTTTTCAAATATTTTATACATAATTTTTTAGTGTAATAAATGTTGATTATTTCCACGCATAAACTTGCTGGTTATGCAAGTTTCAAAAACTTAAAGGATATATTATTTTATATATTGTATAAATTACTAAAAATATTTTTTGATGAAAAAAGCCATATATTTAATAGCCAAATCATCACTAATAGTATTATATACACAATGGGCTAATGAAAACAAAATTGAAAATGGATGCAATACCTAATAAGTTAGTAATAAAATAATATAGTCAATTCACATATAAGAAATGAAATACAGTGAGTCATACTTAGTTAAATTACAAAGATACCTGAGATATTCAATAGCCAAGCATTTTGCTTGGGATTCTATACCAGAAAGTGGAACAGCTTTTGAGTTCAAATCTAATCGGATTTCAGATTTAATATGATCTAAATGTGGATTTAAATGGAGTTAACAAGATAGTTAACAAACAATATGCAATGAATCACTATTTTCTGATGTTACAACTGCCATTAGAGATGAATGATTAGTGTTAAAAATTAATAATGAATTATGTGATCATATTAACTTTATTATATGGATGAATGTGATGAATAAAGTATTTATATTCATGCATTACCTTGTTTAAATCAATTTTTATGGTTCCGCTATAGATTTACATTTCTGGATGACTAGCATAGAAATTTCGAAGCCCATGAAATATATATTTTCAACTCCTTGTTCATACTTTACGGAAGTCGATTCAGAATATTTTACCATAGAATATTTAATGAGTGGATAAATGCGAAGTTGTCTGACGTTAAATTGTTGTCTATTATATTTATTAACGACTGCTTATCATTTATTCGACCATTGAAATTCTCCTTTATCCAATCATTCATATTCAAGGTGAACATTTATTTCTTTTTCTCGAGTTCATTTATTTCATTTTATTTCAACATATATTGTTTCAGTTTCATTTAGTGTCCATCTTCATTTCCCACTTCAATTCAAGTGCAAGTTCAAAAAAGTGTACATTGCTTTTAGCTGAAGATGGTCGTGCTGTAATACTTTTTGTGAACTCAAATAGTCAAAATTATGATTTAATTGCATTAAGACATATGATATGTGAGTCTCAAATAACGATAGGGATTGATATGTAGACAAAATCACAAAATCACTATAAGCTGTAAATATATAAGAAAAAAAGTAATATGCAATGTCCCGTATTTTTTATGGTCAAATATTTAATTTAATTTATTATTTTAAATATTATATTTGGAATATTAATGGATTTCAATATTGAATTCGTTATTAAAAACTAAGTTGAACGTTAAATTTATATTTATATATAATATAAATCGAGCTCGAAATAGCGCGACAGTTCGTAATATAGAGTTTTGAACTTCAGTTGATTACGCAGGATCCGATATAAGTTGGATTTTCGTGAAACAAGAAACGTTGGAATCCTGTTGATTATAATTTTCATATGAAAGAGAAAAATCCATATTTCGTGTTATAGATTGTTAGTTATGTCCAAATAAAATTTTAAAATAGTCGCTATGGAAATCGCTATTAAATTATAACATTTATTTAATATATTAAATAGGGTTTTAATATAATTTGAGCATCGTTTAACTCGAAATTTATGACATTGAGTTGTACAATTTATATTTGAAATTATATGATATTTCCAGTTGGTTATTTATGATAATAATAATTTATTAATATTTTATTTGATTATTCTGGAATTTAATAACATTTTATTAATATTATTATAGGCCTTTTTAATAGCGATTTTGCAAATGGGCTCAGTTTTCGATGAAATTAGTTTCATTGGAACCGCAATGTTAAATTATTATATGATATTAAATTGCATGGCAAACCGATGTCGTATGTGACCACGACAACCGTAAAAGCCCAGTCATTCTACATAATGCACAATTAAATTGATTTAAGTTAATAAAGAGATATTTGAGCGTTATTTGAGCAGACGATCGAATTAAGCTGTGAAACCAGTTCCGTTGAGTTTGTATCGACGTTTATCGCCAGGATAGGTATATAGTTTGTTATTTTTTAAGACCGTTAATTTGGTGTCCAAAATAGTATTGTGGTGCGTATAAAAATAACGTACCGGGAAACAATCTCGGAATGCGACGAACTGTGTGCCATTGGAATTGTATCAGTTAATTATTGTACGGTTTCGATTTTCATATCAATCAGACTTACCGTTTGATCGTGGCAGCGTCAAACGCCCTTGTTTTTATTTATTCGGTTATATTATTTGACAAGGGTAAATTTAAAGGAATAATTGACTAGCCAAACGAACTCCGATGTCAAGGTCTCAAATTTTTAGGATTTTTTCTGTAATTATAGGAATTTTAAACACTTGATTTTTCATCGATATTTATAAAGGTCTTTTCACAAACGATCTCAGAATTCGACGAAACCTGTCCCATTGGGTCCGGAATATTTTTTTTATGCTAGGATTACATATTTGTTTATCAAAAATGGGTGGTTTATGTAGATAATTTGACACATTTCTTCGTGCAAAGTATGGCATATTATAATAATAATAAATCAATCCCATTCTTTATAAAAGGATCAACGAAGCCCTCATTTTCGGCCAAACTCATTGTGTAGTCAACATTTATGTAGCCGCCACCCTTATTCATCAATAACCACCGTTTCTTCAACTTCTACCCTTTTAATCTTCTAATCCGCTCATTGAATTCAAAAATTCATAACAACGAAAATGATCAGCTCAACGAGAGCTTGAGTCTGAACGGTTGTGATCTGTAATGGGGCATCGGAGTGGCTGGTATCTCGACCGAAGTAGGCGACGATTAAAGTTGAACAACAAGCAATCGGAGGAGTATTGAGAGGAGAGACTAATGGCGGTGATCAACGATGGAGAGGGGTGTTTTCTGGAAGTCTTTGATCATCATCGGATCGGCCGTGGGGTGAGCGACGTGATGAAGTTTGGTTCAGGTGAAGGTGAGTTTCCTCGGATGAAGCAACGTAAAGGGACCCGTGAACGTAGGCTTATTATATGATATGCAACAGACAAATAGTTGGTCACGCGGTGGAATTTGGTTGGACAAAGGAATTTAAGTGCGTATGTTTTGGTTAACGAGGATACTGTTAAAAAAAATGCGTAACCACCTGTGAAGCAGAATGGGTTTAAAGCATTAAAAGTGGAATAAAAACGGTTGTGTGGGGGAAGGAAAAACCATGCGCAGGGGAGAGGATTTAAGCGGGCTGTCATTTTCTCTGATGGGCATGCGGGCCTTTAATTAAAAAAATTTTGAAATGTAAATGGGCTTTGGGCCGATAGTAAAGTTAATATATATATATATATATATAATATGCGGTGGAGTAAAAAAAAAAAGGAAAATATATATATGGCAATGGCACGGACTGGATGACGACGAGTGCCAATCTCAGTAGATGTGAACACAAGGGGAAAAAGGTAGTTATGCGCGATGTTTAGTATATTAGTCTTTAACTAAGGAAATTTAGCCGGCATTAGTTATTTTAAATTAAATAATTAAGTTTAGTTAATTATAAAAAAATTAGTTTTAAATTGAAATGTATGCAACTTTTATTTGCATGAACAGAATGGGATGTAACTAGCGACGCGGGAATCAGATTTTCGTTCGCTACATTCTAGAGACGGTCTGGATGGATGTGGAAACATCAGGAGTCGACTAGAATTTACAGTTAAAATTAAACGACTGTTTAATTTAATTGTAACCGAATTGTTTCAACAACAAATAAATCAAGGTGAGTTAAACTCACTCAGTTCTTCCCACTTATACTTTTATAAGTCGGGTTTTTATTTTGTGTGCTATGGTTGCTGATGGTTGACTGTTTGTTAAATGTATATATTCATATATTGATTGAACCGATGAAATTAAACGTTTGTTTAATTTCAGTGAAAAACCAAATCGTTATTTTAACGATTGGACCCAACTGAGGTAACTTAACTTGTTGGTCACGTTTATAAAATAAACGTGTTAAATTGTTTGTTAATTGATTGCTGGTAAATAATCGTTATTTACTATAATACCAGTTAAATTGAATTGAATGACATTATATTGAGATAACCAATGTGGATGCAGGGAAGTACAGGTTGGAGGGATCCAACGAGTTTCCTCAAATACATTTAGTGTTATTTATTTCCATATTATCATTATATGAACTGTTTTGATCGAATGATTGATTTAAATTACTGACCGTTGACCTGAATTCAACATTGTTTTGTTTAAAACAATGAGTAATATTGGTTAAGTAATTGGCAGTATATGGCCTATAAATTAATCGGTTTTACAAATATCGAATTACCGTTAGGTGAATCGACGAAATGAAGTTATAAAATTTATTTTATAACTAGAGACAAATTTTTATATCTGTATTTTGAATATGACTATAAATATTTATTATTTATTAAATAAGTTTATAATCAATTATTAATTGATTTTTACAAAGCAAATTCTGATAATAACCAGATTTATAAGTAAATGAACAGAAATTAACCAAGCGCTTAAGAGTTGAATAATTGTGTTTTTAAGAAAACAATTAAACAAAATTATTTAAATTAATTATATTATTAATTAATTTAAATAAAGAACTAATTGGAACTGGTTAACAAGATAACCATGATTTGAATTGACGAAGTAAACCATTTTAACTGGAACTGATTATTAAATTAGTTTGTTTTGAATTAATGTAAAGAAATAGATAAACGAATATGTGTTTTAAATTTTAATAAGATTTTAAAAAGGAATTGACTATTTATTTAACTTAATAAAGAAATAAACTACTTTTACAGTAGTTAATGTTTGAAGGAAATTATTATGTTAATAATAATTTCAGAGATTACTTCTTATTTGAAATTCATTTAAAAAGTAATCGAAGTGAAAATGAAATCGATTTGAATGGAGAAACGAGTTTATGAACGGGTTTTATATCAAAACCCGTGTTTTTATAATGTAATTACATGAGATTTTTAAGAAAATATGATCGCTTGAATCAAATATTTACATAATATTTGAAGTTAAAAAAAGAAATTTGAGAAGTTGGAAAATGGTATGAAATAAATAATGAAGTGACATTTATTTCGAGGTTCGGAATGTGATATTCCGAAATTCGGAATGCTAAGCAGAGTTGAGAATATAAGCTAAGTAAAAGATTTTGGAAATGTCAATGAATATAAGTTGTCGTAAATGATTTACAAATGATTTTCTAAATGGAAGTTAGGAGTTGAAATGTAATCGAAATATTAGTTGTCGATAATAATTTGCAAATGAGATTTGTAAATGAAGTGAGAGATTTGAAAAATGAATTTTGTAATAATTGTTACAAATAATAAATTAAACTATTTGATTTATAGACTGAAGATCTTTAGAAAGGATCGCTATGTGATTTTCGACAACGCATTAGTCGTCGTAATGATTTGAAAAAGGTATAAATAAAGAAAGGAAAAAGATTTGAAATGAAATCTATAACGTTTGTTACAGATGATAAGTTTTGATAAAAATAAAAATACAAGGATTCGTAAGAGATGTCAATTATAAGATTTGTAAGATATTTATATAAGATTTGTAAAGATATTTATACATGATGTAAACCAAATATGGTATTATTGTTACAAACAAGTTAAAGAATGTTTATAAAAAGATGTTAAAGAAATTTTACAAAGGATTCTATTTATAATAGAATTGAAACTCGAGAATAATATACAAAAAAGATTATTAAAGATTAATTGAGAAGTATAATAATAATTTACTTAATAATTAATTAAGTAAACGGTGTTGAGATATAAATCAGGTTTTCAAAGGAAAACGTGTTGTTAATAAACTTCTATCTATTCTGAAGATATGAATGTTGTTGATCAAGGTCTGAGAGGTAAATAAAATACCCCGACTTGAACGACATCACGATTATCCAAGAATGGTATTAGTTTATGAACGAGAGCAATTGAGGGAAAAATAAATTATGATTTCCACAAATAATATTATAAAATGTATTCGAAAAGTTTATAAGCGAATGAAATGATTTTTAAGAATATTCTTATTTATAATAAGAAATAAAAGATAAACACCAAATATTGGCATATTTAAAGAATATAATTAACAGATGTTTAATTAAAGAAGCCAAGTAATGTCAAGTACTGAATCAATAAACTCATCTCATACAAATGATTATTTATTTGATAGTTAAATAACCGACTATCAAATCTAGCCAAATACGATTGTTGGTACGGAAAGACCAGGATCGACTTTATATTCGAAAATCATTCCTTATTGGTGGCTGTGTGAGCTGGGTATGCATGATAGAGGATTCTCGCTTCGCGTTAGGTGGCGAACGAGAGACTCTTACTTCTACATGTCCCTCGAAAGTAAGGGAGGATTGGTTGTGAAGTCGAAAGGCTGGCCGTGAAACAAGTGATGGGGTACCTCTGTAAGCCATGGGGGGAGGTTAGCCCTCTGCCGAGAAATGGCATAAATCGGGTAGGTCGCATGGCTATGTGGGTCGCACCCATCAAATGGGTATATCATTAACTAATCTAGTGAAATCAAATGCCTTCGGTTATCCATTTTATCTTTATATGTATGCTATCGGTTCGGTTGTCTGGCCCTCAACCGTGGTAATGATATATTCGGTACTCTCAAGCGAAGTGAGGGGTTGGTCATGTTTAGCCTGGGTTGCAAGATTTTCACATTGAACCCCAATGTATTCATCTCCAGAGGTACATTGTCGGGAAGGTGGTCCCATACCTTGCCAGCAAATCCATTCTCCAATAAGAGCATGCGGTTTTGATTATATACTATATACGTAGAGCGTGAGATGCAAGCGTTCTGCTAAATTGATACTTATTTGTATTTAGACACTATTATAATATCAAAAAAGATACTGATTTCAAAAATGTTTTGGGTTATCGTAAGGTAAAAACCGTCCATATTTATGTATGGATTTGGTCTTACGATTATCCTTTTCTTTTGAAAATATTTTAACTTTAAATATCAACTTGTGTGATACCTATAAAGTTAGTGTGTTTTTCTCACTCTGGTTCACCAAACTGACCCGTCGTTTGTAATGCTCGGGTTAGACCGGGTTGTACAAGTTTAGGTTATCGAATGTTGTGAAGTTTAGAGACAAGCTAGAGAAGTCCAGACGTTTGATATATTGTTGTCATTGCGCTGTGTGTGTTGTATATGAGGACAGGATACTATGACTGTCAATATGTGTTGATTACTCTGATGATTGTAAGTATATTTTTCAAAGCTCTCAACAAAGATCTATTTTACATTATATTTTGTTCCGCTGCGATGTGAGACTCTGTGTTGTTGATTCTTCTTCTTCTATTCTATTATTTCTTTCTTTCTTATCTCACCCTCTAATTTCTTTCTAATAACGTTCCTGTTTTTTCGATGCTTGAATGTTCGACATAGTGATTTGTGTCGATTTTCAGGGTAAAAAATCCTCGGGACGTTACAGTGGTATCAGAACGATGGTTTAGTAATTACCTTGGCTCTGTGGTATAACTCGATAGGGATGAGGTTATTAATACCATAGATTGAGTTGAGTGTGTGTGTGTGTATATATATGAGAGCGTATTTGTAGATTTTATATACAAATGTTTTATATTGTGTTTGTAGATCGGTTCAAGTGTTGAGAAGCATCTGAACTGGCAACTGACTCAATATTGTTTTGTAAAGAGGGTAAATGAAATAATTTTACCCAAATTATATTTTGTATAAAGAAGAAATAATTTTATTAAATTATCATTGAGACATTGGTGTATTTGATTGAGTTGTATGATATTCAAATTCGATTTTAAAATTTTAATTGAAACTTAACTTAGTTAAGTAAAGAATGATATTAGAATCAAATAAAATTAATTTCGAATTTATAAATTGAATGAATAATTAATGGAAATCAATTGGATATTAACCGACTAATATTCAAATATATGAAACCAAAGTAAATATTGACATTGAATGTAAATTCAAATGATTTGGTTAAGTTGTTGTGTATTGGTTATTGATTGTGTGTTAAACTGCTTGGATATAATTCATTAACAAGTTAAATTAGAGTTGAATGAATTGGAAATGAATTCTACCATAATAAATTGAATTAGACCGCATATGAAGTGAAACTGAGTGATTATTCCCAGTATTCACATATACCTGTTAAAATGAAGTATTGATTAGAATTTCATGTAATTGTTGCTTACATGTTGAATTGAGATTAGTATAAGTGCCAGACGGGTTGAGAAATGATTTTGGCTGTGTAGATTGCACATAAATTGAGCAAGTATGCTCAATAGCGCTCGTAAAAGGTACGCCTACGCGAAAATATAAGATTTTGGTTTTTTATTTTTGTTTTCCGACCGTGTGGGTCGATGTATATATATTATTTGTTCCTGCGATATTGCAGATGTCACTCCGTACAGGGGAGACTCTGCCGAATTTTTCCAGAAATTTAAGGTGTTAGAAAATTTTCAGTATTTTTGAAAATTATATTTTACCATAATAAATTATTTTCCGTTTTAAAATAAATTGGATTTCAAGGAAATTAATGGGTTCGTAACATTTTTATCACCTTAGTAATTCCGGGGACGAAATTCTATTAAGAGGGGAAGATTGTAATGTCCCGTATTTTTTATTGTCAAATATTTAATTTACTATTTTAAATATTATATTTGGAATATTAATGGATTTTGATATTGAATTCGTTATTAAAAACGAAATTGAACATTAAATTTATATATAATATAAATTGAGCTCGAAATGGCGCGGCAATTCGTAATATAAAGTTTTGAACTTCAATTGATTACATAGGATCCGATATAAGTCGGATTTCCGTGAAACAAGAAACGTCGGAATCTTGTTGATTATAATTTTCATATGAAAGAGAAAAATCCGTATTTCGTGCCATAGATTGTTAGTTATGTCCAAATCAAATTTTAAAATAGTCGCTATGGAAATCGCTATTAAGTTATAATGTTTATTTAATATATTAAATAGGGTTTTAATATAATTTGGACATCGTTTAACTCGAAATTTATGATATTGAGTTGTATAATTTAAATTTGAAGCTATATGATATTTCTAGTTAGTTATTTATGATAATAATAATTTATTAATATTTTATTTGATTATTCTGAAATTTAATAATATTTTATTAATATTATTATAGGCCTTTAAAATAGCGATTTTGCAAACGAGCTCAATTTTCGATGAAATTAGTTTCATTGGAACCGTAATATTAAATTATTGTACGATATTAAATTGTGTGGAAAACCGATGTCATATGTGACCACGACAGCCGTAAACGCCGAGTTATGCTATATAATGCACAATTAAATTAATTTAAGTTAATAAAGAGATATTTGGCGTAATTTGAGCAGACGATCGAATTAAGCCGTGAAACCAGTTCCGTTGAATTCGTATCGACATTTAGCACCAGGATAGGTATATAATTTGTTATTTTTGTAGACCGGTTAATTTGGTGTCCAAAATAGTATTGTGCTGCATATAAAAGTAGTGTATTGGGAAACAGTCTCGGAATGCGACGAACTATGTGCCATTGGAATCGTATTAGTTGATTATTGTACGGTTTCGATTTTCGTGTCAATCGGACTAACCGTTTGACCGTGGCAGCGTCAAACGCCCTTGTTTTTATATAATCGGTTATATTATTTGCCAAGGGTAACTTTAAAGTGACTGGCCAAACGAACTCTGATTTTAATGAAACAAGATTCATTTGATCCGTTAGGAAGAGATCTAGTAAAATGTCAAGGTCTCAAATTTTTAGGAATTTTCTGCAATTATAGGAATTATAAATGCTTGATTTTTCATCAATATTTATAAACGACTTTTCACAAACGATCTCGGAATTCGACGAAACCTGCCCCATTAGGTCCAGAATATTTTTTTATGCTAGAATTACATATTTGTTTGTAAAAATCGGGGGTTTATGTAGATAATTTGACACATTTCTTCATGCAAAGTATGGCATATTAATATAATAATAAATCAATCCCATTCTTTATAAAAGGATCCATGAAGCCCTCATTTTCAGTCAAAACTCATTGTGCAATCAACATTTATGTAGCCGCCACCTTATTTATCAATGACCACCGTTTCTTCCACTTCTACCCTTTTAATCTTTTAATTCGCTCATTGAATTTAAAAACTCATAACAACGAAAATGATCAGCTCAACGAGAACTTGAGTCTGAATGGTTGTGATCTGAAATGGGGCATCAGAGTGGCCGGTATCTCGACTGAAGTCGGCGACAGTTAAAGTTGAACAGCAAGCTATCGGAGGAGTATGGCGAGGAGAGACTCATGGCGGTGATCAACGATGGAGATGGGTCTTTTCTAGTGGTCTCTGATCATCATCGGATCGACCGTGGGGTGAGCGACGTGATGAATTTTGGTTTGGGTGAAGGTGAGTTTCCTGGGATGAAGCAACGTAAAGGGAGTTGTGAACGTGGGCTTATTATGTGATATGCAACAGACAAATAGTTGGTTATGCGGTGGAATTTGTTTGGATATAGGAATTTAAGTGCTTACGTTTTGGTTAACGAGGATACTATTAAAAAAAAAAGCGTAACCACCTATGAAGCAGAATGGGTTCAAAGTTTGAAAAGTGGAATAAAAACGGTTGCGTGGGGGAAGGAAAAACCATGCACAGGGGTGAGGATTTAAGGCGGGCTGTCATTTTCTCTGATGGGCATGCGGGCCTTTAATTTAAAAAAAAAATTTGAAATGTAAATGGGCTTTGGGTCGACAGTAAGAAATAAAAAAAAGAAGAGAAAGATATATATATATATATATATTATAATAATATGCGGTGGAGTAAAAACTAGGGTCTGTAGCATGGCAACGGCACGGACCGCATGATGACGAGTGCCAATCTCAGTAGCTGTGAACACAAGGGGAAAAAGGTAGTTATGCACGATGTTTAGTATATTAGTCTTTAACTAAGGAAATTTAGCCGGTATTAGTTATTTTAAATTAAATAATTAAGTTTAGTTAATTATAAAAAAAAATAGTTTTAAGTTGAAACATATGCAACTTTTATTTGCATGAACAGAATAGGATGCAACTAGTGACGCCGGAATCAGATTTTCGTACGCTACATTCTACAGAAGGTCTGGACGGATGTGGAAACAGCAGGAGTCGACTGGAATTTACAGTTAAAATTAAACGACTGTTTAATTTAACTGTAACCGAATTGTTTCAACAACAAATAAATTAAGGTGAGTTAAACTCACTCAGTTCTTCCCACTTATATTTTTATAAGTCGGGTTTTTATTTTGTGTGCTATGGTTGCTGGTGGTTGACTGTTTTACTGTTTGTTAAATGTATATATTCATATATTGATCGAACCGATGAAATTAAACGATTGTTTAATTTCAGTGAAAAACCAAATCGTTATTTTAACGATTGGACCCAACTGAGGTAACTTACCTTGTTGGTCACGTTTATAAAATAAACGTGTTAAATTGTTTGAATTGTTTGTTAATTGATTGCTGGTAAATAATCGTTATTTACTATTGTATATGTTAAATTGAATTGAATGACATTATATTGAGATAACCAATGTGGATGCAGGGGAGTAGTGGGTGGAGGGATCCAACGGGATTCCTCAAATATATTTAATGTTATTTATTTCCATATTATTATTATATGAATTGTTTTGATTGGATGATTGATTTAAATTGTTGACCGTTGACCTGAAATTTAACAATTGTTTTGTTTAAACCAATGAGTAATATTGTTTGAGTAATTGGCAGTATATGGCCTGTAAATCAACCGGTTTTCCAAATATCGACTTACCGTCAGGTGAATCGACGAAATGAAGTTATAAAATTTATTTTATAACTAAAGACAGATTTTTAAATCTGTATTTTGAATATAACTTTGTTAAAAGACTATAAATATTTATTATTTATTAAATTAGTTTATGATCAATTATTAATTGATTTTTATAAAGCAAATTCTGATAATAACCAGATTTATAAGTAAATGAACAGAAATTAACAAAGTGGTTAAGAGTTGAATAATTATGTTTTCAAGAAAACAATTTAAACATAATTATTTAAATTAATTATATTATTAATTAATTTAAATAAAGGACTAATTGGAACTAGTTAATAAGATAACCGTGATTTGAATTGACGAAGTCAATCGTTTTAAATGGAACTGATTATTAAATTAGTTTGTTTTTTTAGCAAGGCTAACCGGTTTTTATAGTGATCCGTAACACTGTTTTATTAAAGAAAAATAAAGGAGTACAGAAAACAAAGCAACAACAGATAGCTTGATCACATCTGATCACATTTCATAAAGAAAGCTTTTTAAATTACTTTCCTAAAACTACACCGCCAAGAGAGACAGCTAGCCATTCTCATGAAGATTTCTTAACATTTCCTTCTTCATACTCTGAGTGATATATGTTTTTGGACCTGCCTTTTCAGTGGATCTAGAAGTCGCATTCACCGTGATTAAGTCTGATGGTCTCGCCTTATAAGCAGATGGGGGAGCCAAGCGCGCATAAGGGCTTGCTGGGTTGACGTTTGCATCAAGAGAGTCCTTCGTTTTCTTTTTCGATTTTTCAATGAATCCCTGTGACTTAGCTGACAGAGCGTCGAGCTGACCGGTGTGCATTTGATCAAAAATGATTTTAGAGCAGTAGTCATTGAAATGATCCAATTTTCTTTGGTACATAGTAGAATTCACGGCATTGCTAACTTGCTCAGCTAAGACAGTTTTGATGGTCGAAATGTCTTCATTTATAGTACGTATATGAGTGGTTCTAGCACCTTCTATCTTGCTTGAAGGACTTGCATTTTCGGGGTCTACTATAACTTCATTTGTTCTTTCAGGTGAACCCCCAAACACAGAGGTAAGGATTTCATCCACATACATAATTTCTTATGCTTGAGTTGCCTGGTTCAATTTTCTTTGTGATCCTTTATCAGTGCAGGCCGTACAAACATGCACCACACTTGTTTCATTTTCAATGCAGACCCTATCAGTTCGCTCAACATCAGCGCACCCTTCCCCAACTACTGTTCTTTCCTTGTCTGTTGCACTTTGACTCATCATTTCATTAAGGCTTTTATCACCCCTAATTTCATCATTTGTGACAATGTTGTCCTTCTCAAAGTTCACTGCTTTTGGGTTCTCTTTATATTTTGCGTGATCACTATTTGAGACATTATCAATGCAAACATTGTCAGCGCACGAATCAACAGTGCACTCATTAACTACAGTACTTACATTGTTGGATACTCCAAGGTGATTCACAACAGTAGCATTATTTTGCCTTCTCATTTCCTCAATTATATCAAATCTGTCGTTCTCCATGTTCACTACCTTAGGGATCTTTTCTTGTCTCACTTGTCCCGTGCTTGTATCATCTTCAGAACTCTCGTTTGGTTGAGCATTAGCTATGTCACCAAAATTATTCATTCCAACTTCATCAATCTCTCCTTCCTCTATATCATCATTTACGACAAATCTTGCCACAACCGTATCACCCATAGGCAGATGCATGAAGCAGTTCTATGTACCAATAGCATCTGCAATTAGCGTAGGTGGTGACACATCAACCACAATTTATTTCCCCTTATACTTACTGTTAACAACATATCTAATCGGTCTCTTCCTATTAACCACCCTACTCCAATTTCTCTCTTTGATTGTCGAAGCACATTGGGCACGTTGAGCCACATTGTCTTTGTTTGATTCCTTAGCGTCTGCAGCAGTTATTCTATCCTTTTGTTGGTTCATTGCATTATCACCACTACTTACCCAGCTGCCCTGCTTCTCACCTTCCTTCTGATTGTGGAAATGGAATTTGACAGTCGTATGACCAAACACGTTACATAGCGAGCATAACTTTGGTTTCCAGAGGTAGAAAAATTTAACCAACTGAATTGATCCATTTAAGTTTTTAATCGGGAAAGAGTCTGGTAAGGGTGAGTTAGCTGAAACTTCAACCATACACTTAGCGAACTCGAGCCTATTTAAATTTCCGTATTGGTGTCCATACATAGAAATTTCCCCACTCTTGTAGCCATCCAGTTGATCCCTCTCTTTGACCACGCTACTAGTGGAATATTGAACATTTTGATCCAAACTGGAACGACTTTTACACTGTTAGCACTATTACTTAAACTGGGATTCCATGGCTTAACGATGAATAACTTGTTTCGAATAATTACAGGGTCCGCCTCAAGTACCCTAGCACGATCTTCCATAGTTGAAAACTTGAATGAGAAGTTGGAAAATGGTATGAAATAAATAACGAAGTGAGATTTATTCCGAGGTTCGGAATGTGATATTCCGAAATTCGGAATGCTAAGCGGAGTTGAGAATATAAGCTAAGTAAAAGATTTTGGAAATGGCAATGAATATAAGTTGTCGTAAATGATTTTGTAAATGGAAGTTAGGAGTTGAAATGTAATCGAAATATTAGTTGTCGGTAATAATTTGCAAATGAGATTTATAAATGAAGTGAGAGATTTGAAAAATGAATTCTGTAATAATTGTTACAAATAATAAATTAGACTATTTGATTTATAAACTAAAGATCTTTAAAAAGGATCGCTATGTGATTTTAGACAACGCATTAGTCGTCGTAATGATTTGAAAAGGGTATAAATAAAGAAAGGAAAAAGATTTGAAATGAAATCTATAACGTTTGTTACAGATGATAAGTTTTGATGAAAATAAAAATACAAGGATTCCTAAGAGATGTCAATTATAAGATTTGTAAAGATATTCATATTAGATTTGTAAAGATAAATATACATGATGCAAACCAAATATGGTATTGTTGTTACAAACAAGTTAAAGAATGTTTATAAAAAGATGTTAACTTTTTTTTATAAAGTATTTTATTTATAATAGAATCGAAACTCGAGAATAATATAAAAAATATATTATTAAAGATTAATCGAGAAATATAATAATAATTTACTTAATAATTAATTAAGTAAACAGTGTTGTGATATAAATAAGGTTCTCAAAGGAAAACATGTGGTTAATAAACTTCTATCTATTCTGAAGATATGAATGTTGTTGATCAAGGTCTGAGAGGTAAATAAAATACCCCAACTTGAACGACATCACGATTATCCATGAACGGTATTAGTTTATGAACGAGAGTAATTGAGGGAAACATAAATTATGATTTCCGTAAATAATATTATAAAATGTATTCGAAAAGTTTATAAGCGAATGAAATGATTTTTAAAAATATTCTTATTTATAATAAGAAATAAAAGATAAACTCCAAATATTGGCAAATTTAAAGAATATAATTAACAAATGTTTAATTAAAGAGGCCAAGTAATGTCGAGTACTGAATCAGTAAACTCATTTCATTCATATGATTATTTATTTGATAGTTAAATAACCGACTATCAAATCTGGCCAAATACGATTGTTGGTACGGAAAGACCAGGTTCGAATTTATATTCGAAAACCATTCCGAACCATCATATACGTGAAGATGCAAATTGAAGATGAAGCAATTGAAGACCGTGGATCTTCATAAACAGAAGAACCACTGGTTGAATTTCTCTGGTTTAGAGGCTGGAGATATTTTGACTTAGAATTCTATCGTGATTGGAATCTGCGGATTGCAAAGACTACTCGCTACTGATCCTTGGGGTGATACCTATATAGGATGTGGTAGGAGGGTGCCTTCGGTTCATCCTGTTCCTGGATGACTTATATGGACGAGTGTCTAACGAAGTATTTCCAAAGGGATCACGTACGTTGACTTTTTCAAACGTATTCCTGTTGGCAAAGAACAACGATTCTCTAGCTTATCAACTTGAGTATTTCTGTGGACGTCAATTAGTGATATCCAGCGAATCTGACGATGTGGCATTCAAAGTGGATGGAGATGTATTGTTCTGAAGTATAAGCTTAACCTCTAGCCTCATCCCCCGGGAAATGACATAAAATCAGGTAGGTCGCATGGCTATGTGGGTCGCACCCATCTAAAGGGTATATCATTACCTGATCTGGTGAAATAAAATGCCTTCGGTTTTCCATTTTATTTTTATATGTATGCTACCAGTTCGGTTGGCTGACCCCAACCGTGGTAATGATATATTCGACACTCTCAAGCGAAGTGAGGGGCCGGTCATGTTTAGCCTGGGTTGCAAGATTTTCTTGTTGAACCCCAATGTATTCATCTCCAGAGGTACATTTTCGGGAAGGTGGTCCCATACCTTGCCAGCAAATCCATTCTCTAATAAGAGCCTGCGGTTTTGATTGTATACTATATATTAGAGCGTGAGATGCAAGCGTTCTGCTAGATTGATATTTATTTGTATTTAGACACTATTATAATATCAGAAAAGATATTGATTTCAAAAATGATTTGGGTTATCTAAGGTAAAAACCATCTGTATTTATGTGTGGATTTAGTCTTACGATTATCCTTTTCTTTCGAAAAGATTTTAACTTTAAATATCAACTTGTGTGATACCTATAAACTTAGTGTGTTTTTCTCACTCTGGTTCACCAGACTGACCCGTCATTTGTAATGCTTAGGTTAGACCAGGTTGTATAGGTTTAGGTTATCGAATGCTGTGAAGTCCAGAGACAAACTGGAGAAGTCCAGACATATGATATATGGTTGTTATTGCGCTGGGTGTGTTGTATATGAGGACAGGATATTATTACTGTCCATATGTGTTGATGTACTCTGATGATTGTAAGAATATTTTTCAAAGCTCTCAACAAAGATCTATTTTACATTATATTTCGTTCCGCTGCGAAGTGAAACTCTGTATTATTGATTCTTCTTCTTCTATTCTAGTATTTCTTTCTTTCTTATCTCACCCTTTAATTTCTTTCTAATAACGTTCCAGCGTTTTCGATGCTTGAATATTCGATATAGTGTATTTATGTCGATTTTCAAGGTCGAAAATCCTCGGGACGTTACATAATAACAATGATGTTTCCCCATGGCCATTAAAACATGATGTCATCTCTTCTGCATTTCCAATATGAGTGACGGGAGACAATTGCCAAGCCCTTTAAGGTAAAAAGAAAATTATTTAATGCAAATGATGAATTGTTAAATTTAAGCTCAACAAAACAATGTCAATTTCCATAAAGATGTATCATTTCTTCCTACATTGCAATGACATAAACAAGATTACAGTTTTGGAAAAGATCATGAAAAAACGAAACAAGGTCCCAAACTTGAAGATGATTCACCAAGACAGAAGCAACCATGTAAGCGGACGTATATGAATAAAAATGCTTCTTCGTATGAACCTAAATGAGAGATTCAGGCTTGTCCACAAAGAATAATACAGCAATCCGCCTCCTTCTTTTAGCCACCTTTCATATCAACCGTTCCAAATAGACAAGTTAAAAATCACAAAGCAAACATATTTTTATCAATACCTATACAGAGATCCAATTACCGAAAGCTATATTTTATAATTTAACATGCACTTAAGAAGTGAATAAGAGCAGCTAAGATAGATTTCTTTATACTCTTGGATTAATTGCAAGAAAAGACCATATCGGTAGCTTCCTAAGTGTGCAAAGCAAGCTAATTAACATAAATGTAAACTAAATTAAGTCATTAATATATCCAACAATATAACCATTAATCAAACACCCATATTGTTCATGTACTTGTTTTCTTGATTAGTCATACAGATGGCTCATGATAACCCCATGAATATAAACTTAAGTCACCGATATGTCTCATAATAGGTCAATAACCATGATCCATAATCGTTCATATATCTGTGGACTGAATTCTTGAATTATTAAGTAGAATAACCTATTTGAAATAAGATTCTTTCTAAGTTCAGACATGTTATGGTATATATACTACGATTAAGCTGCACATGACATAAAAATTATTAAAGTATTAAAACATGTAATTCATTAAACCATATTAGTGAAACCAAATAATATTGTCTGCTAATACTAAAGTTAAATAAGTATGAGCTCCTCGATGCAATTCTGGTTGTAGTATAATGTTTGTATCACAACAATAATAACTATAACACCGATGACTTTCAAAGTAGCAGATTGTTTTTCTAACTTGATATTTGGTGTCCACAATGTTGTAGAAAGAATGAAACTTATGAACAGTTGTTTTTCCGTTGTAACTACAAAAATACACCATCTCTTTTTATCGACCAAAAATGACAATTGTTCATCTGGTTACTGTAGATCTTTTAGAGAAAAGTCAAGAGCTTAAATCGACTTTTAGAATGAAAACGCTATCCAAAATATCGCTTATGTCGCACTGGGAACTTCGATTTATCATATTCGTGCAGAGAGAAACATGAGAATCTTTGATAGCGAAGAAAGCATGAGACTGTAGTGTTACAATTATTAATTATTAGAATTAGTTTGTTATTTTATAAGTACAAATGTTAATCACATTGGAGAGCTATAGTGTTCGTTCATAGGACGAAATACCCAAATATTCCATATTGTCCGTAGTTTAGTTGAGAGCCTATCAATTGAAGTCTCATTCGGTTCCTAGGTAGTATAAAGGAATTACTATATTTCACAAAAAAATAGCGACTTTGTATGTAGGTAGAGTTCAAATATGCTAATATAGTCTATTAATTTTTAATTTTAGTCACCTTGGAGACCTACAATGTTCGTTTACAGGACGAAACGTTCGAGAATGTAACACCCCACACCCGCTATGGTCACTCATAAGAGAATGCCATAACATTGGTGGAGTATCTTAAGTGAATATAGAACAGAAAAATTACAACAAGACAGATATAAGTAATACTTGAAAATGTAAACCATCATTTCATTGCAGCGGAAAGTAAAACATGTTTGGTTACATCACAAAAACCATAACAAGAGTCAAGTACAAAATATCCATCCTGATAAAAATACATAATCCCAATACATGAACTGATAGCCATAAAAGAAAAGGATAAGCTGAGCTTTACTCCTACGGTCCAAGCTCCAAAAGAGAATAAAGCGGCCTGATCAAAGCCCACTCGTACTGGGCCCACTCTGATAACCTGAGGGTTGGGAAAAAGATAAAAACAACGGGGTCAGACATAAGTCTGAGCGAGTCCTATAACTTCAACAATACAATCATTAAAGTAACCAGAGAAGACATAAGCTTGATATACGGTAACGTCTGGGGATGAATGGCTACACTAAGCAGCTTGGTAGACTTAGGATAAACTAAGATAACCGTAAAGACGCATCTACCCACCCAAGGATAATTACTACACTGCACCACACCAGTCATTCCTAATTTTATAGGTTGATCCCACTAAGTGTACTTAGTAAATCTTAATGGTAGTTTCGTGCACCCCTAGCTGACTATATGGGTGCCGCCTGCCCCTATCTCCGCTAGGTGTACCCACTACCCCCCATTCGATCGGCTCCCTAACGTAGATATCCGTGCTGGTCCCACAGTGGGGTGTATCATTCCCCAAAGTGGCAACCTGATAACAACACTGATGCACGGGTTATACCTACACGATGCAACAACGTCTTACTTACCAGCCCGGGCCCACACACGCATATGAAACCCGATGGACTTGCGTTGCCACCGCTAATCCGTTTTGGCCTCTTATAGTCAAGCCCAATATGCGTGTCCCGTCCTCGACTTGAGTCGAGCTCACTAAGATACGTTTGGGATATTGGTTGAAATGGGCCCCCACAAGCTACCCACCTAAGCTTGTTATTTCTAGTGAATCCCACTTAACCCTTTAACCATGTCCACCTACATGTTATAAATTTTGGTTAAGTCATTAATCATATTTTAATTGCCATTCAAGGCACCCACTAGATTTCCACATGCCACCCGAGGTACTTACTTAATTCCCTCATGCCTCCCACGGCACTTACTTAACCCTTTAATCATGTTTAATTACATGTTCTACTTTGGTTAAGTGTTCTAATCGTATTTTCTATTGCCACACAAGGCACCCACTAGATTTCCTCATGCCACCCAAGGCACCCACTTAACCCCTCATGTCCCTCTACATGCTAATATGGTTAAGTGTTTCTTAATTAATTAAGACCGTGATCCTCATAAAGACCTCTCACATTAGACTATCTTTTATGACCGCTGGTTAAGCCGGTTGGGTCCGGGCAGCCTTATGTCATAACCGAGTCTAACCTCGTGTCTTTACATTAATCACGTATTTAGTTTGTGCCTAAGACCTCTCACATTGGGCTAACATTTGTAGCAACTGGTTAAGCCGGTTGGGTCCGGGCAGTTTTACGCTACAACTGAGTCCAACCTCGTGTCTTAGTCGATTAATTACACCTAATTAATCACCCTCATAATTTATATTAATTATCCCTAATTAATATTCAAGTTTTCAAGAATATGGGTAGACCTAACTCAATAGGTAAATTCCCAATTCCATAGTATGGGTAGACCTAACTCAATAGGTAAATTCCCAATTCCATAATATGGGTAGACCTAACTTAATAGGTAAATTCCCAATTATGTTAATCCACTTAATGGTATTTTTACACAATTTTATTAAGTGTATATTAACCCCATCGTTCCCCACGTACTATGCTAACATGACATATTTTATAAGGGAAGATTCATCACAAATATCATGGGTTTCACTTAGCATACTTTAGCGTTAACATGGGTTTAAGGGGTGTCAACTTGCATCATGATATTAAACCCAACTAGCATCATTAAATAACCCAACTTGCATGAATACACATATGTCATATAAAGGTAACTTGCATAAGTGTTCATAGGTTATACAAAGGGTGAACTTGCATATGTGACTTGCATCATAAATAGGGTAAACATGCATATGTATGCATAGCCTACAAAGGTGTCATCTTGCATATGCATGCATCTTATTTAAAAAGGGTAAACTTGCATGTCATAGTGTATGCATAAAACCAAACACTTAGCATGCATAAAATCAAATACTTAGCATGCATAAAATCAAATACTTAGCATGCATAAAACCAAACACTTAGCATGCATAAAATCAAATACTTAGCATGCATAAAATCAAATTCTTAGCATGCATAAAACCCAATACTTAGCATGCATAAAACCCACCACTTAACTTGCATTAACCCACATACTTAACTTGCATAAACCCATATACTTAACTTGCATAAACCCACATACTTAACTTGCATAAACATAGGGTTAACATTAAACATAGATTAGCAAACTAACATCATATCATATGACTTAAAACCCATTTATCCACAAGCAAGACCATAGATCTCATCATACCTCATCTACTTAATTTAGCAATTGGTTATTAAAGTGATAGAAACTCACCAAAACCAAGATTAGCAAACTTATGAAGTAGAACTAGTTGCTATATTTGAAGAAGATGATGATTAGAGGTTGATTAGCTTGCAACTTTCTTCATAAACTAGTGGAGGCTCCTCCTAAGTTTGATTTTGGCGGCATGATGGTATCAATTCTATTTTTAGTATGGATTAGGCTTGCATTAGGGTGTATTTATAGGATTAGGGTGTGTTTTAGACCATAGGATTAGCCCTAGGTTAGATTAGGTCCGTCAGATTTAGGAAGTTTCTAGAGAATAGCCCAAAACACAGCCAAACCCTAAAATGGTGCACCAGGTTAAACTGGCCGAGCACCCCCTGTCGACACCCAATCGACAGGGCTGTCGACCTGGTCCTAGCCAAGTCGACTGCCCAGTCGACAGGGCTGTCGACTTGGGTAGCTAGGCGGGAATTTTTTCCTCCTGCGCCCAATGGCCCCAATTTCGAAATTTAAACCTGAATTTTAAATCTGTTTTGAACTTTGAATTTTCTGCAAACTTTATTGGGCCATAACTGGGCCATACGGACTCCTATTCTCGAAAACTCGGACTCTATTTTGCGTATTTTTCCGAGACGAACGCAATGACGCAGCCCGTTTCCCCCAATTCTCACATCTGAGATTATTTATTCTGCTTTTAGTGAATATTAGTATTAACTGAAATTCGGGGTGTTACATTCTCCCCTCCTTAAAGGATTTCGTCCCAGAAATCTCTAAGCTAAGGAGAATGCATATCCTATCATCCAAACAACCATCTACTCAATCCATCAAACACGGGCATCCATTGTCCTTAAAACAATTTCTAATGATGTATGAGCATATGCAAAAAGTGTGTGTATATGTTCCCTATCTAATGTATGAACATATGCAAACCATGATAGTGCCATGCATCCAATATGTATGCGAGATAACCCTATCGACGCATACTGTATCTATATGAGTGCACAATCATTCACCAAAATGCATCATCCATATGATAATTCAACCATTATACATCCATAAATATAGCTATCTACACACAATTATATGCAATATGCAATATGAAGTGACTGAGCCGATCTAGTGTCTAAAGTGTGTGTATATGCATCCACGAGCAATCACTAGCAAACACTTGCATCCACTTGCATCCATCAATCATAACATGTCTCAAACACATGTTTCAACCATAGGTTTACCCTATCTAAAGGTCAAAGGTACTAACGAGAGGACATACTAAAGATAAGATAAGTACTAGACAAACGATAGAGGAGAAATTAAAAGACATACCCTCAAAAAGAAATGGGTACAATGAACGCATCTTCGCTTCCGTCTCCCAAGTTGCGTTGCTCTCATCTTCTCCCCATTGCACTTTGACTAGTTGAACCTCTCTGTTTCTCAACTTCCTAGTCTCTGACCCAAGGATGCGAGTAGGAGCTCGTCGAATAGTCGCATCACGCTCTACTTCCACTTCTCTAAGCAAGCTCGGCTCTACCACCTCTGCGGTCTCATGTAGGCACTTCCTCAAATGTGACACATGGAATATGTCATGTACACCACTAAGTCTGTCGGGCAACTCCACCAATGGAAGATGCTCTTCTCATGTACCTCCAAAATCTAAGATACATAGCCTCAAAAGGTCTTCTAAAATACGATTCACCCTCTCGGTCTGGCCGTCCGTCTGAGGATGATATGCGGTACTTAAACACAACTGAGTCCCTACCGCCTTTTGCAAACTCTTCCAAAACTCTCTAGTGAAGATAGGATCTCAATCGCTCACTATACTGGAAGGTACACCATGCCATCTAATAATCTCTCGAATGTAAACTGAAGCTAGCCATGGAGTAGTTCTCTTACTCTCCACGGGTATAAAATGGGCGCTCTTAGTAAGTCTGTCTACCACAACCCAAATTCCCGTATTACCTTCCCTTGATCTTGGTAATCCATCGAGACACTATCCCCCTTTCATAGCGGAACCTCCAATGGGTGAGGCAACCCACCGGGTTTCTTCTGCTCTGCTTTCACTTGCTAGCACACCAAGCATCTGGCGACATACTCGGCCACGTCTTTCTTCATACCGGCCCAAAAGAAAACTCGCTTTATGTCTTGGTACATCTTGTCCCTATCGGGATGAATGGTCATCTTCGACCGATGTGCATCATCAAGTATAGCCTTCCTCAAACCCCTGTCTTGCGGTACACAAAGTCTACCCTCTCTACGCAACCACCCCTTACCATCTAGGGTGTACTTACTCAAATGGCTGGACGACTCCCCCTCCTCATGAGCTTCTCTACTAACTCAACCAACTGTAGGTCGTCCCGCTGTGCTCCGCCAACATGCCCCAAAAGAGTAGGCCTAACCTCCAAGGACGCTAGTAAACTGGGTACAAAGTCAACGGAAGGTCTAAAGTCAAACATAGAAATAAACTCTAAGCTCCGCCGTTCAACGAACAATGAACTCAAGGACAACCTTTTTCTACTTAAGGCATTCGTTACCACGTTACCCTTGCCATGGGTATACGCTATCTCAAACTCATAGGATGCTAAGAATCCCATCCGAAATCATCACAACTGTCCATCTCTCACGCAGACCACCCTAGTCGAACTCGACATCCCCCAAATGCAAGCCCCAAAGGCCTAAACCAATATCAGACAAACACCCAAGGGATACCTCCTTCGAATTCAGACGACCTACGTGAGATGATACTAGTAAAAACGGCTAAATAATTAAGCCCTTGTCCAACTCTGGATGTCCTTGCCAGTCTCGCTCCAAAAACCACCGCTTATTCCATAACTGGCTTTGCTTAACCTATTGAGCACATACGAAAACTTATTTCGCTCCCAGAAAAGACCAAGGTGTCATTTACAAAGACCATCACGAACTTATTTAGGTACTCCCTGAACACCCTTCTTATCAATAAAGTATGCGGGGGCATTCGTCAAACTAAATGGCATCACCAGCCACTCATAAAAAACCATCCGGAGTCCTAAAGGCAGTCTTCTCTATACTATCCTCAGCCACTCTCAACTGACGAAACCCCGTGGCTAAGTCCAACTGCGAAAATACTGAGGCGCCAACTAACTGATCAAAGAGATCATCAATCCTTGGCAATGGGTGTCTATTCTTCTTTGTGAGTTTATTTAGTTTAGCCTACACAAAGTCTGAGGGACCCATCCGCCTTTGTGGCAAAAACTACTGGAGCACCCCACTCCGACATACTTCGTCTTATGAACCCCTTCTCAAGCAAATCGCCTACTTGATTATGGAGTTCCCTCCTTTCACGAGGAGCCATGTGGCACACTGGCCAAGATACTGGTTTGGCATTGTCTACCTGATATATCCGGAAGTCGATCTCCCGCTTCGGAGGTAAGCCCTTCACCTCCTCAAACACATCCGAGTATTCCCGGACCACTCTAACAGATTGCAAACTCTCGACCGACGTGTCAAGAGATTCTAGATAACTTAGCATAACAGTTTTTCCATGGGATTACAAGAGATCTCGAGAGTGTTACCCAAGCGGGACATAAGCCTAACTACTCTCCTTTCACAAACAAGAACGACACCATTATTGGTTAACCAGTCCATGTCCAAAACTAACCCATAGCCCGTGAAGCCCAAAAAGCATCACATCTAAACTCAACGCTAAGTATAGAAACTTTCAAACCCAAACACATCATGGAGCCCCCAGTTGGGTTTGAAACAGCTAAGGGATCATCTACTAAACTGGTGTCTAAGTGCAGTGACTCAACTAACAACGACGAGATAAACGAACTCGATGCGTCAGAATCAAATAAAGTACGGATAGGATGATCGAACAGAAAAACTAGACTTTCAATGGATATAGTTCTACCTCTTTCCCGAATCGGTGGAACCGCGAGAGCCTGAACTTGCCCCCTTGCCTGAGCTGGTGCCACAAGAGTTTGCACCTGTCCTCCTGAGGTAGACCCCGTCCTTTGCTCCTTCTTTGGATAGTCTTTCACCAGATGCCCTGCTTCGCCACAGTGGAAGCAGCCAGTCTTCCTCTTCTTGCGACAATCCTTGTTTAGGTGGCCTAGTGTCCCACAATTGAAGCACTTCTTCTTTCCCTTGCCACCCTTATTTTGTTGTTGAGGTTTCTTCTGATCTCCTTTCTTCTCGGGTGCTATAATAGCATTGGGGCCCTTCTCTTCCTCATGCATGAATTCCATGTCTACTAACTTCTCGAAGGTGGCCCCCATAGAGATGTGGGTCATAGCCAACCCATGCATTGGTTCGTTCAAGCCTTTAACGAACCTCAAAGCCTTCTCTTCCGGTGTGTTTACCAAGTCTATGTTGAACCTCGCTAACTGATTAAACTTGTTAACATATTCTTTCACCGACAAGTTCCCTTGCTTTATGTTCAAGAACCTTTCCACGTACAGATTTTCTTCCGCTTTTGAGAGAAACTTTGCCTCAAACCTTTGCCTGAAATCCATCCAAGAGTCAACAGGGCGTTCTCCATTAGTGACCTCCCACCAGAACGAGGCCTCTCCTTCCATTAACCAAGCGGCTAACTTGACTTTCTTTCCCTCTTCCACTTCCAAGATTTCCATCAATTCTTCCGTCTCTTTAAGCCAATCCCTAGCTCCCACAAAAGGTTTCCCTCCCATAGCCTTAAACTCCTTACAAGTCTTAGCAAAAGTATCCGTGCGAGGAGGAACGGGTGCAACGGGTGGAGGAGGAACATTTGCTGGACCTGCAGCGGCGGCCCTAGCCTCTAACAACCTCCTATACCATACTGGTACCGCTACACCGTCCGGAAGATAAAGATCTTCAGCCATGCTGAGACGAAAAAGGAAAGATTCAAACGGAGAATTCAAAAGATAAAGATATGGCTATCGGGGATTATGCTTTTCTTTCAAAAACTTTTCTCTTAAAAGACATGTTTTTGAAAATATTTCTTTCAAAAATGTTCTTAGAAAAATAGTTTTTTCTAAAAAAATTATCTGTTCTGGTAACCTTGAGCTCTGATACCACGTGTAACACCCCACACCCGCTATGGTCACTCATAAGAGAATGCCATAACATTGGTGGAGTATCTTAAGTGAATATAGAACAGACAAATTACAACAAGACAGATATAAGTAATACTTGAAAATGTAAACCATCATTTCATTGCAGCGGAAAGTAAAACATGTTTGGTTACATCACAAAAACCATAACAAGAGTCAAGTACAAAATATCCATCCTGATAAAAATACATAATCCCAATACATGAACTGATAGCCATAAAAGAAAAGGATAAGCTGAGCTTTACTCCTACGGTCCAAGCTCCAAAAGAGAATAAAGCGGCCTGATCAAAGCCCACTCGTACTGGGCCCACTCTGATAACCTGAGGGTTGGGAAAAAGATAAAAACAACGGGGTCAGACATAAGTCTGAGCGAGTCCTATAACTTCAACAATACAATCATTAAAGTAACCAGAGAAGACATAAGCTTGATATACGGTAACGTCTGGGGATGAATGGCTACACTAAGCAGCTTGGTAGACTTAGGATAAACTAAGATAACCGTAAAGACGCATCTACCCACCCAAGGATAATTACTACACTGCACCACACCAGTCATTCCTAATTTTATAGGTTGATCCCACTAAGTGTACTTAGTAAATCTTAATGGTAGTTTCGTGCACCCCTAGCTGACTATATGGGTGCCGCCTGCCCCTATCTCCGCTAGGTGTACCCACTACCCCCCATTCGATCGGCTCCCTAACGTAGATATCCGTGCTGGTCCCACAGTGGGGTGTATCATTCCCCAAAGTGGCAACCTGATAACAACACTGATGCACGGGTTATACCTACACGATGCAACAACGTCTTACTTACCAGCCCGGGCCCACACACGCATATGAAACCCGATGGACTTGCGTTGCCACCGCTAATCCGTTTTGGCCTCTTATAGTCAAGCCCAATATGCGTGTCCCGTCCTCGACTTGAGTCGAGCTCACTAAGATACGTTTGGGATATTGGTTGAAATGGGCCCCCACAAGCTACCCACCTAAGCTTGTTATTTCTAGTGAATCCCACTTAACCCTTTAACCATGTCCACCTACATGTTATAAATTTTGGTTAAGTCATTAATCATATTTTAATTGCCATTCAAGGCACCCACTAGATTTCCACATGCCACCCGAGGTACTTACTTAATTCCCTCATGCCTCCCACGGCACTTACTTAACCCTTTAATCATGTTTAATTACATGTTCTACTTTGGTTAAGTGTTCTAATCGTATTTTCTATTGCCACACAAGGCACCCACTAGATTTCCTCATGCCACCCAAGGCACCCACTTAACCCCTCATGTCCCTCTACATGCTAATATGGTTAAGTGTTTCTTAATTAATTAAGACCGTGATCCTCATAAAGACCTCTCACATTAGACTATCTTTTATGACCGCTGGTTAAGCCGGTTGGGTCCGGGCAGCCTTATGTCATAACCGAGTCTAACCTCGTGTCTTTACATTAATCACGTATTTAGTTTGTGCCTAAGACCTCTCACATTGGGCTAACATTTGTAGCAACTGGTTAAGCCGGTTGGGTCCGGGCAGTTTTACGCTACAACTGAGTCCAACCTCGTGTCTTAGTCGATTAATTACACCTAATTAATCACCCTCATAATTTATATTAATTATCCCTAATTAATATTCAAGTTTTCAAGAATATGGGTAGACCTAACTCAATAGGTAAATTCCCAATTCCATAGTATGGGTAGACCTAACTCAATAGGTAAATTCCCAATTCCATAATATGGGTAGACCTAACTTAATAGGTAAATTCCCAATTATGTTAATCCACTTAATGGTATTTTTACACAATTTTATTAAGTGTATATTAACCCCATCGTTCCCCACGTACTATGCTAACATGACATATTTTATAAGGGAAGATTCATCACAAATATCATGGGTTTCACTTAGCATACTTTAGCGTTAACATGGGTTTAAGGGGTGTCAACTTGCATCATGATATTAAACCCAACTAGCATCATTAAATAACCCAACTTGCATGAATACACATATGTCATATAAAGGTAACTTGCATAAGTGTTCATAGGTTATACAAAGGGTGAACTTGCATATGTGACTTGCATCATAAATAGGGTAAACATGCATATGTATGCATAGCCTACAAAGGTGTCATCTTGCATATGTATGCATCTTATTTAAAAAGGGTAAACTTGCATGTCATAGTGTATGCATAAAACCAAACACTTAGCATGCATAAAATCAAATACTTAGCATGCATAAAATCAAATACTTAGCATGCATAAAACCAAACACTTAGCATGCATAAAATCAAATACTTAGCATGCATAAAATCAAATGCTTAGCATGCATAAAACCCAATACTTAGCATGCATAAAACCCACCACTTAACTTGCATAAACCCACATACTTAACTTGCATAAACCCATATACTTAACTTGCATAAACCCATATACTTAACTTGCATAAACATAGGGTTAACATTAAACATAGATTAGCAAACTAACATCATATCATATGACTTAAAACCCATTTATCCACAAGCAAGACCATAGATCTCATCATACCTCATCTACTTAATTTAGCAATTGGTTATTAAAGTGGTAGAAACTCACCAAAACCAAGATTAGCAAACTTATGAAGTAGAACTAGTTGCTATATTTGAAGAAGATGATGATTAGAGGTTGATTAGCTTGCAACTTTCTTCATAAACTAGTGGAGGCTCCTCCTAAGTTTGATTTTGGCGGCATGATGGTATCAATTCTATTTTTAGTATGGATTAGGCTTGCATTAGGGTGTATTTATAGGATTAGGGTGTGTTTTAGACCATAGGATTAGCCCTAGGTTAGATTAGTTCCGTCAGATTTAGGATGTTTCTAGAGAATAGCCCAAAACATAGCCAAACCCTAAAATGGTGCACCAGGTTAAACTGGCCGAGCACCCCCTGTCGACACCCAAGTCGACAGGGCTGTCGACCTGGTCCTAGCCAAGTCGACTGCCCAGTCGACAGGGCTGTCGACTTGGGTAGCTAGGCGGGAATTTTTCCCTCCTGCGCCCAATGGCCCCAATTTCGAAATTTAAACCTGAATTTTAAATCTGTTTTGAACTTTGAATTTTCTGCAAACTTTATTGGGCCATAACTGGGCCATACGGACTCCGATTCTCGAAAACTCGGACTCTATTTTGCGTATTTTTCCGAGACGAATGCAATGACGCAGCCCGTTTCCCCCAATTCTCACATCTGAGATTATTTATTCTGCTTTTAGTGAATATTAGTATTAACTGAAATTCGGGGTGTTACAGAGAACTCCATACCGTCCGTAATTTATGTGAGAGTCTACTGATTGAAGTCTCGTCCGGTTCCAAGGCAACAAGAAGAAATTACCGCAATTTTTCAAAAAAATAGCGACTTCTTATGTACACAGAGTTCAAAATGGGAATGTAGCCTGTTATTTTCTAAGTACAACTGGTAGTCATCTTAGAGAACTACAATGTTCAATCTTAAGGAAAAACGTCCGAGTTTATTTCACACTGCCCGTAATTTAGGTGGGAATCTAAGTCTCATCCGATTCCGAGGCCGTATGAAGAAATTACTGCAATTTTTAAAAAAAAATAACGACTTCGTATGTAGGCAGATTTCAAATATAGGAATATGGAGATGACGAAAGCGGGATGGTCTTTTATGGAAAATGGAGACAGCAGAAGGTAGATCGAAATTCTTGGACGATTGGTGAATTAGTTTGTTATTTTCTAAGTATAAACGTTAGTCCCCTAAGAGAGCTATAATGTTCGTTTATAGGACGAAAAACCTGAGTTTTCCATACTGTCTGTAATTTAGTTAAGAGCTTATCAGTCGAAGTCTCATTCAGTTCCCAGGTAATATAAAGAAATTACTGCAGTTTTCACAAAAAAGTAGCGACTTTGTATGTAGGCAGAGTTCAAATATGTGAATATAGCCTGTTATTTTCTAAGTACAACTGTTAGTCACCTTGGAGACCTACAGTGTTCGTTCACAGGACGAAACATTTGAGTATTTCATACTGTCCATAATTTAGGTGAGAGTCTACCGGTTGAAGTCTCGTCTTATTCGGAGCCAGTATAAAGAAATTACTGCAATTTAAAAAAAATGGCAACTTCGTATGTAGGCGGAGTTCAAATATGGGAATATAGTCTATTATTTTCTAAGTACAATTGGTTTTCACCTTGGAGAACTACAATGTTCAATCACAGGGCAAAACGTCCGAGTATTTCACACTATTCATAATTTAGGTGGGAATGTATCGATTGAAGTCTCATCAGATTCCGAGGCAGTATGAAGAAATTAATGCAATTTTTACAAAAAAGAGCGACTTTGTATGTAGCCAGATCTCAAATATGGGAATATGGAGACGGAGGAAGCGGGATGGTCTTTTGTGGAAAATGAAGACATCAGAAGATAGATCGAAATTTTTGGACGCCTGATGAATTACTTGAAGGGTTAAGGGTATTTTGGAAAGTTCAAAAAGACGTCTAGTAATTTAGTGGAAAGAGTTTTCATTATTAGTAGTAAAGATAAAATAAATGATTGAGGATGTGGTATTTTGAATCCGAGGCCGTGAGCATTGCAGATTGAGCATCAGGTCTTGGAAAAGGAAAGACCTAGGTCAGCAACCTCTCGAAAAGGGCAATGTCAATAGATCGAAGTCCAGTTTTGTGCACGTCAATGTTAAAATCGCTGGAAACCATTAGTTCTATGGACATTGATTTTATCATTGACAAGTACAATAAGGCCTTTTGTTCATTTCAATATGTTGTTATCAAAATCAATATGTTAAAATCAATAAGGCCTTTTGTTCATTTCAATGTTAAAAATTCATCTCAGCGGTCTGTACGTAGATATGTAAAATACATGATGCGTCGACCTTAAACTATATATTTTTTCTAGAAAATCTCTGTGTAAATGATTTTATAAATAATTTAATTATTTATAAAATTTATAAAAACACATTGAAAATAATTTTTAAAATTAAGATAATCAAAGATGTAATACTGCCCAGGATTTTAACATTTATGCCAACACTCAATACAATACTAATACACATTCCTTGAGCTTTTCAGTATTTTGTTCTAGAATTAAATTCAGAACTCATAGGTCTTCTGATATATTTTGATCATCTCAGCATATCTTGGTCTACTCTTGATTTATACTGTTTAGTCCTTCAAGCTTTCATTCAATCGAGATTTGTATAAAGCAGTTTAATATTTTTTATATTCCGCATAATACGCTATATTTTCGAGAATACATTAGTAACCTCTAATATGCATAAATTTTTGATATAAACTCACTTAATATTTTTGATATTCCACATAATTTTTTTGTGATAAATAAATGATTGTGCATAATACACTATATATTCGAGAATACATTAGTTAACTCAAATGTGCATAGATTTTTTGATATAAACTCGTTTAATATTTTTGATATTCCACGTAATATTACATTTTTTTAGGTAAATAAATAATCTATATTAACTCGTTCAATATTTTTGATATTCTGCATAATACGCTACATATTTGAGAATGCATTAGTAATAATATTCATATGGTTATTATCAAAATCAATACCTCGAGTGTAAATAATCGTCCATTTTTTATGATGATGGCTATTAAATATTTTTATAAATGTAATATAATAAATGTTTTTGTAAACTTACACTCAACCTCTCTTGATGTATGCTATATGATTCGCAATGTCTTTTTTCCAATGTACAATCCCTTGATGTAGAAGTTATGGTTTTTACGATGGAATTTTATCCATCTATCGCATGGATCAAAGATTTCTTAAACATGGTTTTTTTCCAGTCTTTGAGATTCTCCGATCCTCTTCCATATCCTCATCATCGATATCTTTATAAGCAATCCTTTGAGGAGCGTGTGAGCTTTATTTCCTTAAGGTATAGCATATGAAGCATTAGAGTGATGCAATATGTTTTCCAAATTCATGAATCAATTGCTTTTAATTCGTTTTCAAATGCTTTTAATTCCTTAAAATCACTTGGAGAGCCTTCTTGTAAGATTGTAATGTCTCCTCTACGCTGTCACTTAAGTTCTCTTTGTTGATAACCGTTTCTTAGTACATCTTTCTTTGAAAATAAGTTAATTTGTTAAAAAGAAAACATGGTTATTTTTCTGTGTTTATCTAGTTAAATAACCGTTTACTCTTTAAAATAATATGAATTTCGGAAAGTAGTTGTTATATTTCAACATATGAATTTTATGTATGTTGGCTATTTTAGTTAAAATAATTCTAATCTTTATTTTGTTAATTAATTTAATTATTTTTAAACTTGTTCACAATTGCCGTTTTCAGTATTGAATATGAAGAATATTTTTTAAAAGCACTTTTTTGCCGTTTCAAACAAAGTTTCTAAACGAACCTTTAAAACAAAAACACATATTTCTATTAATGGAAGTCTATTTTTTAAAACTAATGAATTTTATTGTTATAAATAAATAAAATAACTAATTATTGACTTTTAAGTTGCTGTTGGCTTTCTTCAGTGTCCTTGGCTTTTATTTTATGATCAACTGGTGTTTGCTCATCTTCAGTTTGGTGTTGAATCACGGTTTTGATTTATGACAAAATGCTTATCTTTCAACAAGGAGATTCGACGATGAGTAGAGCGGCAAAAAAGAGATTCACACGTACTAATTTAAACAACGATGGAGACAAGACTTCAAACTGGTACATAGTTTCATTACTTCTTAAGTTTTGGGTTTTATTAGTATATATTATTGTTAAAATCTGTCCTTAAGTAATTTATATCATAACACAACACGTTTTTTATACTTAAATCTTCTTAAATGTGCATACTGTACATTTACACACAGATCGGTCGACTGGACTGAACTAGTCAGTCGACTGACCCTGTGCAAAATGCATAGCGTGCACATATGCACGAGCATATGAACTTCAGTCGATTATCATGGAAAGTCAGTCAACCGAATTAGCTCTAACTGTTATATTTTCTGATGAGTCACCTCCATTTATGAAGAGTTATGATCTTTACAAAAGGATATGGATACTTCTATTCGATTGTGTCTCTTCATAAATGGATGTAACTATTTAACTAATATATGTATATGTGTTTAATTTACAATCCAAAACACGAATATGAGCTTATCTGACCTTAACATTCTTAATCTATTGTGGATACCTCAGACTGACAATTGCTTGAATCCGGACTTCAGTTCTTTGATTTTAAGCAATATTTTCTTTTTTTATCTTCACACACAATATATATACTTGAGTAGAAGATTATAGGATGAGCATCAATGACAAATCTGTGTTATCAAGAACACAAAAAGTCAAATTATTATTTGTGTTTGTAGAAATCTTGTTATGCTGCTCAGACATGTTTGAAGTCCTCTTCGGCCGTTGAGGCGTGAAATCCTATTCTGCTTCTCAGGTGTTGTATACCTATTCCTCCAAATTAAGTGAGAGTTTGTTGTTTAGTGATATTCCAGAAGGAGTCTGGGATTGGAAGTAGGATGGTGCTCCGAACCAGTACAGAAATATCTGTTGTGATTGTTTATTATTTTATTTATTCTACTACTGTTATATTTTATCATATTTATAGTTCTGCATAATTATATTTCCATATTACACGATCTTTAGTCACTTTCACTTGGTATTTGAGCCTAAAGCCATCATATAACCATAAAACAGTTATTTGATATTCTAGTAATATGGAAAATAACACTAACACTAGCACTAATACTAGTTTTGTAGAGGGTCAATCCACTGCACGACCACCTCTATTCATGGCATGAATTATAACTATTGAGCTACATGTTTGAGAATCTATATGCAAGAAAATTGTTTTGATTCATGGAATATCACACAAACTGAATACCACATTCCTACTAATGAATATTCTACATGGTTAAATGCACAAAAAAATATGTAACCAAAGCTTTGCATCAAACAGAAAGGGCTTCGGTTAAGTTTCTTTCGTTAATGGCGACTGGGCGATGCCCTTCTCTTCCTTTCTCCGTGTTCTACACTTCTCTTTACTTCTGCTTTCCACACCTCTTCCTTCAAAGCATCTCACAACTCTCTTCTCGTCTCCATCTCTGCCCTGCTTTCGTCCTCGTGAAAGAAACTTAACTGATTTTCCAGATCCAGATTCGTCTGAGCCGACTCCCTTTTTGCCTTTAAAATCCTTGTTCTTTTTACATCTTTTCTCCGATTCACTCAACGATTCCCATGCTGTGCTCTCTGATCCCTACCTTGATTTGCATGGTGTCCGTCCTGGATGCTGCTCCAGATCTGACTGTGTTCGCGACTTCCTATCTCTAGTACCCATGATTTGCATCGCAAGGTTACCAAGCGACTCCGTGCAAATGCATTACTTGGTGAGACACCGTCCTGTGTATGTCTGGCCTTAGTCAGTTAGGTATTGGTTTCAGTGTTTGTTGGTCGCACTCTGTTTTTGGATACTGTTTTGTTTATTTTGGAAATTTTTTGATGTGTTTCAACTTGCAGTCATGTTGTAGTTCGAAATCTTTATGAGCCTCCTGAGTGCTCAACCTATATTGTTATATTGTAAGTTTCGCGCCTTTTCTTTCTACCTCTTTTTGTTTGTAAGGTCCAAATCTATATACCTACCATGTAACTTAGGGGAAGCAATTCATTTTGAGCATGGTGAGACAAAGGTGAGATTGCTCATATTATTGATTTTGTTGTGGTTAGTATATGATGGTGCTTATATGTAGCACGACTGTTCTGCGTTCTCGGGTTGTCGTCTTGAAGGATTTGTTTTGGACGCAACGAGTTTAGTTATGTGATTTAGTTGGTGTTTTAGGGTGAATATTTCTTACTTGGGTTGTTGGGTGTATGCAAAGGTTTACAGTAGTGCTGCAGTCATTTGATGGCGGTACTAATGTAGATGCTCGGCTTTGGTTACTATTGTTGGTGCTCATAGAGTGAGGGCATGTCGTTCAATGCTCGACTAGTTATTTACCTAGCATACAAATGAAGTCAAGTGATCTCAACTTGTGGTGGTGGATAGGTGGCTTTGTTCTGGCCCAATCTCTCCTCTATTGGCCTTAGTTATTCGTTATGTGATTATCCATGTCGTGCCTTGGGTGCATTTTTTTTATTCATGTCTTTTTTGCTTGGTTTTTAGGTAAAGTGATGCCAATGAGCCTGGACGAAGGTCAGTTGGATGTGTCTGAGCTTCAATTATTGGTGTGCCTTCGATTTCTTTCGTGAAATTTCTAACTCAAGTGATGGTCAATGTCCACTTTTCATGCTTGTATCAGGTGCTGCTGTATGGTCACAAAATGGAGTAGACTAGTGTTGTTTTTCATGTCACTGTTTGTATTATTGTGCTATGCATTACTTTCGGCTATACTATGTACTTATGTGTACCTCGTATAATTTTGAATTAAGTCCGTTTGTTTACAAAATGAATGTTCTCTTCTTAGAGAAGAACGAAATGTAACAGGATATTATCTTCCTGCGTGGAGTCGTAGTAGTCTAGTAGTCATCTAGCTCCTGCCATATAATCTATAATAAATATAGTGGACGACCTACTTAAAATGTCGTATGTAGTGGATGGTCCACTTTAAAAACCGAAATAGTAGTATGGCAATCTGTTGCACTCCTGTAACTATTGTAATTGTTATTATTTATAACAATAAGTCTTACAGATCACTATAAAAACCGGTCAATTTTGCCAAAAAATACACAAAAACAAATGCTACTGCAAATTCTAAGGCTACGAATACATTGTTTTGCATCTTTGATAAAAATGGATTTAACCGTGTTAGCATGTGCAACGCAGCATACGAAATATGGCAAACACTTAAAGTCACTCATAAAGGAACTAACAAGTTAAGTAAAGCAAGATACCCATGCTTAAAACTCAATTCTAAACTTTTAGAATGAAGCCAGATGAGTCTATAAATGATATGTATCCCAGATTTCGAGATATTTATCATTAATTATTAGGACTAGGAGAAAAATAGTTTGATTTTGATGTTGTATCAAAAATCCTAAACACTTTAATGGAAGAATGAGAAAGATAGGTCGTATCTACTGAAGAAGCAAATGATCTTTCTCTTATGAAGCCAGAAGAGCTAATAGGAAATCTAATGTCATACGTAATTAACTACAGGCTAAAAGCGTATGAGCTCAAGAAAAAAATGTGTGACACCCCACGTCCATTAATGTCACTCACAAAGGTAATGCATTAACTTCTATGGAGCGTTTTAAGTGTGTATAGAACCGAAACTTAACAACAAGACAGATATAAAACAGTACTTAAAAATTTAAAACTTCATTCATTACAGCCGTAAATAAATAAGTTTGATTACATCATCAAAAACCAAAGATTAGAGTCAAGTACATAATATCCATCTTGACTAAATCTGAGTACATAAAATGAAAGACATAACCCCAACATAAAATGGCCATAAGTAAGATAGGCTGAACTTTTACTTCAACGATCCAAGCAACTTCCAAAGAAAGAGAGAAAGCTGTCCAAATCAAGCTCCACTAGTACTAGTCCCACTCTGAGCACCTGAGGGGGGGGGGGAAGAAAAGAGGTGGAAACAAAGGGATCAGACATAAAGTCTGGCGAGTGCAATAACTTTAACAATATAATCATTAAGTAACTAGGACAAGGCATAAGCTGGAAAATAAAGAAATGATTGTGAACAAATGGGTATGACAGAGCAAACAAAGGAAATAAGATGAACAAAGATAACGTTAAAGGCGCACCTAATCACTATAAGATAATTACTACACTACACCACACCAAACACCCTAAAAGTTGATCCTGCCTACAGAACTCAATAAATGATAATGGTAGTTTCGTGTACCCATAGCTGCCTCCATAGGTGCCGTCTGCCCCTATCTCCATTAGGTGTACCCATTACCCTCATTCAATCGGCTCCCTGACTCGTAGATACTTGTGCTAGTCCCACAGTGGGGTGTATCACTCCCCAAAGTGGCAACCTGATACCACTAAAGGTGCATGACTTATACCTACACGATGCAACAACGTCTTACCTACCAGCTCGGGCCCACGCACGCACATGACCCTGTTGGACTTGCGTTGCCACCGCTAACCCATTTTGACCTCTTACAATCAAATCCACTAAGCGTGTCCCGTCCTCGACTTGGGTCGAGCTCACAAAGATACTTAATGGGTTGCTGGTTTGAAAAGGGTCCCTATGCATGACACAAGCTTTCTACCTATGCTTGGTCCCCTCTAAGGTTTTTCCCCACTTAACCCCATTCTTATTCATGTCTTCTTACATGTTTCAATCTTGGTTAAGTGCATCTAATCGTATTTCACATGCCACCCAAGGCACCCTCTTAATTTCACAAGCCACCCAAAGCACCCACTTAACTCCCTCATGTCCCACCATATGTTTATCTGGTTAAGTGTTTCTTAATTCATTAACACCGTAACCTTGTAAAGACCTCCCACATTAGACTGGCACTTGTGGCAGCTGGATTTGCCGGGCGGGTCCGGGCAGTCTTACACCATAAACGAGCCTAACCTCATGTCTTTACAACTGTTACGCATTTAATTCATGCCTTTGACCTCTCACATTAGACTGGCATTTGTGGCTGCTGGATTTGTCGGGCAGGTCCGGGCAGTCTTACACCACAAACGAGTCTAACCTCGTGTCTTAGTCGGTTTATTATTACACATCTTCATTTAACCCCAAATTGGATTAATATCCCTATTCAAATTTGTCAATGAATTCCAAATATACTTATGTCCATAATTGTCTCAATTATGTCCATAAATGCTAATTTTTTCAATTAATGTCTTAATTTAATTATATGCCTTTTTAAGGCCATTTATATCAATTTTCAAAATGGGTATATTCAAAATTACCCCCATCGTCTCCACGCTGCTCGTTCATTTATCATGACATATATGTATATTAGACTAGCAATTAGTCTAGCACATAAAAGGGAAGAAACATCACAAATTTGCATAACACACAAAATGGATCTAATCTTGCAAATAAGGATTACAACATAACTTGCATAAACTTTGTATCGTCATGAATCTAAACATAGGCCTAAAGGTATGAACTTGCATATATATAATATAGTTTTTCACCTAAAACTTGCATATATGAATATAGTTTTCATTCCAAAACTTGCATAGGCCATAGTCACAAACTTGCATAAAACTATGTACGTCATAGATCTGAATCTATAGGCGTAATCTTGCATATATGTGAATCCAATTTCTACCTAAACTTGCATATAGTCACTTTATTTAATTCACATGTAACTGGTGTATAATTCATATAGAACTAGCATATAATCTTTCCCAAACTTGCATATAAAATGATGTCAAACGTGAATCAAGTTGAACATAGGTGATTTGGCATATGAAAAGGGATCCACAACAAAATTATCTTTATGAACAACTAGCATATATTCACAAAATATCACATTTTTCCAATGTCTCACAAACATAGCCATATAATGCAATTTATAACTCAACCCAATCAACTTATTAATTATCTTATTAAAGAAATTGAACTCACAACTCAAAGAAGGTCTTGAGTTCTGAAATCTGAGTTCTGAAATTGATTTAGCTCGCCTTTGAAGTAGACAAATTCGTTGTTGTTGTTATAAATTTGAGTTGAATTGAGTTGATTAGCTTCACTTTCCCTCTAGTTGGTGGCGGCTACTCTAGGTTGCAAGGTGATAGCATGACGACCATGGTTCTAATTTTTATTTGGTTTTAGGGTTTGAGTCTACATGTGTTTATATAGAATTTAGGATTAATTTAGGCCATCCGATCAACCTAGAATCAATCAAGACCATCCGATCAAGATAGAGTGACACCTCAGCTCTAATGACTTCCCACTGAGTCACAAAATCGTCATCCCTCAGATCTGCCCAGGGGGGGGGGGGAGGGGGCATGTTGACCCTTAGGTCGACCCCCAGGTCGACCTGTAGGGGGGAGGTCGACACTAGGGTCGACCCCTTGGTCGACCTGGGTCCTGGGCGGGAATTTTCTTGCCCAGCCCGCTTCTGACTTCTGATTTGAATTTTGAATCTGTTTCGAGCTGTTTGAATATATTTGAATTTTCTGGAAACTTCCGACGGCCATAACTTCTTCATACGAAGTCCAATTTACGCAAACTCGGACTCTATCTCAATCATAATTCCGAGACGAACACAATGGCATAACCCATTTCCCTTGATTCTTACATTTAAAATTATGTATTCTTTAATTTGTTAACTTTAATATTTAAATTTATGGGGTGTTACACTCTCCCCTTCTTAAAGGATTTCGCCCCCGAAATCTCCAAGTTAAGGAGAATACATATCCTAACATCCAATCATCCATCTACTCAACCATCAAACACAGGCATCCATTGTCCTTACAAAATTTCTAATGTTGTATAAACATATCAAGAAGTGTGTGTATATGTTCCTTATCGAATGCAAAATCAGGCGATCTACTGATTCAGTTGACCTCCTAAATGCAAATCATGATAGTGCTATGCATCCATTATGTATGCGAAAGAATCCTATCGATACATATTATTTCTACATGTGTGCACAATCACTCATCAAAATGCAGCATACATATGATGACATAACCATTATACATCCATTGAATTAAGTATGCACACACATTTATATGCAACATGTGATTGATCCGATCTAGTGCCTAAGGTGTTTGTATATGCATCCACGAGCAACCACTAGCAACCACTTGCATCCATTTGCATTCATCAGACATAACATGTCTCAAACACATGTTCAACCATAGGGTTCTTCCTAACTAAAGATCGAAGATGTCATCGCAAAGATAATACCAAAAGATAGGACAAGTATCAACAAAGCGGTAGAAAAAAGAGAAATCAAAACATACCCTCAAAAAGGAAAGGTTTCAACGTACGCATCTTATCTTCTGTCTCCCAAGTCGTGTCTCTTTGATTATCTCCCCATTGCACTTTAACCAACTTGACCTCTTTGTTGCGAAGCTTTTTGACCTCCGATCCGAGAATGCGTGTAAGAGCTCGTCTGATCGTGGCATTGCGCTCTACTTCCACTTCTTCGAGCATGCTCGGCTCTACCACTTCCGCCGTATCGTGTAAACACTAACGCAAATGTGAAACGTGAAACATGTCATGAACTCCGCTGAGCTTCTCTGGTAATTTTATTCTGTACGCCATCCGTCCAATCCTCTCTGTAATTGGAAAGGGTCCTACGAATCTTGGTGCCAACTTCCCTGCCGATCCAAAGCGGACTACGTTTCTCAACGGTGCCACCTTAATAAAAACCATGTCCACAACATCGAACTCAAGATCGGTTCGTCTCCTATCAGCATATGACTTCTGTCGGTCCTGTGCCGTCTTCATTCGCCGTTGAATCAGGTCTATCTTCTCCGAAGCCTCCCTAATCATGTCGGGTCCAAGCAAAACCCTATCCGTGGATTCCCACCAACATGTTGGTGATCTGCACAGTCGTCTATAAAGAGCCTCAAAAGGTGCCATGCCAATGCTAGCCTGAAAACTATTATTATAGGTGAACTCTACTAGTGGAAGGTGTTCTTCCCATGTTCCTCCAAAGTCTAGAATGCGTAGCCTCAGAAGGTCTTCTAGTATATGATTCACCCTCTCGGTCTGGTCGTCCGTCTGAGGATGATAAGCGGTACTTAAGCATAATTGCGTTCAAACCGCCTCTTGTAAGCTCTTCCAAAATTCGCTTGTGAAAATGGGATCTCTATCGCTCACAATGCTAGAGGGTATGCCGTGCAAACGAACTATCTCTCGAAGGTAAACTGATGCTAAACCACGCGGTGGTCCTTCTACTTTTAACGGGAATAAAATGGGCACTTTTGGTAAGTCTGTCTACAATTACCCGAATCCCCGTATTATCCTTCCTTGATCTTGGTAACCCATCTACAAAATCCATGGAAACGCTTTCCCATTTCCAAAGCGGAATCTCTAAGGGATAGAGCAAACCTCCAGACTTCTTTTGCTCTGCCTTGACTCGCTCGCACATTAAGCATCTAGCAACGAACTCGGCCACGTCCTTTTTCATTCTGGCCCAAAAGAAAACTCGCTTCATATCCCTATAAATCTTATCACCACCGGGATGTATGGTCATCTCAAAGCGATGTGAGTCTTCAAGAATTGCCTTCTTCAAACTTTCGTCTTGTGGTATGCAAAGTCTTCCATCTCTACGTAGCCAACCTCTTTCATATATAGCATATTTATCCAGATGCCTTGAGCACTCCCCTTCTATAAGCTTGCCTACTATCTCAACCAATTGTGGGTCGTTTCGCTGTGCCTCTCCAACTCGATCCAAAAGTGTAGGTTGCTCCTTTAATGATGCCAACAATCCAGGTAGATAATCGACAGAGTGTCTGAAGTCAAAGGAAGATATATACTCCAAACTCTGCCGCTCTACATACAAAGGACTTAAAGTTAACTTCTTTCTACTTAGGGCGTTAGCTACAACGTTACCCTTGCCAGGGGTATATGCGATCTCAAAATTGCAGGATGCCAAAAACTCCATCCATCTCTGTTGCCTCAAGTTTAGGTCCTTCTGAGAGAATAAATACTTTAGCGACTTATGGTCTGTATACAACTCGAACCTTTCACCAAGAAAATAATGCGCCACGACTTAAGCGCAAAAACTACGGCCGCCAACTCCAAGTTGTGGGTAGGGTAATTTTTCTCGTGGGTTTTCAGCTGTCTTACACCATATCACCCTTCCCTATTGCATTAAAACTGCACCAAGCCCTGTCCCGCAAGCATCGGTATATACAGTGAATGCTTTACTCCCGTCTGGCAAAACAAAAACTAGGGCTGTCGTCAAAGCTCTCTTCAGACGTTGGAAAGTATCATCACAGTCAACGTCCCAAGTAAAAGTCAAATTCTTCTTCGTTAATCGAGTGAGAGGGGCTAATATCATCGCGAAGTCCTTAATGAACTTCCTATAATAGCCAGCCAGCCCTAAAGAGCTTCTTACTTCGGTTGCGTTCTTAGTCATTTTCCAATCTTGGATTGCCACTATCATAGCGGGATCCACAGCTATCCCTTCCTTAGAGACCACGTGTCCTAAGAACCCCACTTCTTTTCTCCAAAAATGGCACATGGAGAACTTAGCTTTTAGCTGATGTACTCGTTGGGTCTCTAAGACTTCCCTAAGATGTAGGGCATGCTCTTCTTCATTTTTAGAGAAAACCAGAATGCCGTCTACAAAGACTACCACAAACTTGTTCAGAAACTCCTTAAACACCCTACTCATTAAGTCAACAAAGTATGCGGGTATATTCGTCAAACCAAAAGGCATGACGAGCCACTCGAAGAAACCGTCAGGAGTTCTAAATACAGTCTTATCGATGCTATCTTCAGCCACCCTTAGCTGATGAAACCCTGTAGCCAAATCCAGTTGCGAGAAAACCGAAGCTCCCACCAACTGATCGAATAAATCGTCTATCCTCGATAACGGGTGCCTGTTCTTCTTTGTTACCTTATTCAGATCTCTATAGTCCACGCACATTCTAAGTGAACCATCAGCTTTTGTAGCAAAAATGACTAGAGCACCCCACTCCGAAATACTTCTTCTTATGAACCCTTTCTCAAGCAATTCCTTCACTTGCTTACTGAGTTCTCTTCTCTCTCGGAGCCATGTGGCGCACTAGTAATGCAACTGGCTTTGCATTATCTGCTAAGTACATTTGAAAGTCTATCTCACACCGCGGGGGTAAACCTCGAGCTTCATCGAAGACATCCGAGTATTCACAGATCGCTCTAACAGACTGCAAATTCTCAACAGACGCGTCAAGCGATTCTAGATAACTTAGCATTACAGAATTCATGGGATAACAAGAGATTTCGAGAGCGTTGCCCAAGCGAGTCATAATCCTAACCTTTCTCTTTTCACAATCTAGGATGGCTCCATTACTGGATAGCCAATCCATGCCCAAAATTAACCCATAGCCCGTGAAGCCCAAAACATAAGCATCACATCTAAACCCAACGCTAAGTATAGAAATTTCCAAATCCAAACAAATCATCGACAAATAGGCTGAGCCCCCAATTGGATTTGAAACAACTAAGGGATCCTCTACTATACTTGTGTTTAGGTGTAGTGTCTCAACTAAAGCAGTGGATATAAAAGAGTGCGATGCGCTAGAATCAAAGAGTGTGCGAATAGGATGATCGAAAAGATAAACTAAACTTTCAACAGAAATTGTTCTACCTCGTTCTTGCAGCAGTGGGACCACGAGAGCCTGGACCTGCCCCCTTGACTGCCCTGGTGCCATGAGAGCCTGAATCTGCCCTCCAGAGGTAGGCTCTGCCCTCTGCCGTTTCTTTGGGTAGTCCTTAATCAGATGTCCTGCCTCGCCACAGTGGAAACAACCAGTCTTCTTCTTCTTCCTACAGTCTTTGCTTAGATGGCCTGGTATCCCACAGTTAAAGCATTTTTTTCTTTTCCTTACCATTATTGTCTTTACCACCCTTCTTGTTCTGCTGTTGCTGTTGTGGTTTCTTTTGATCCACATTCTTCTCAGGTGCCTTATTAACATCGGCGCCTTTCTCCTCTTCATGCATAAGCGCCATGTCAACTAATCTCTCAAAGGTGGCCCCCATAGGGATGTGGGTCATAGCTAACCCATGTAGCGGCTCGTTCAAACCCTTAACAAATCTCAGGGCCTTCTTTTCGGGTGTATTCACCAAGTACAAGCCAAATCTTGCCAACTGATTGAACTTGTTGACGTATTCTTTCACTGATAGATTCCCCTGCCTCAATGCCAAAAACCTTTCCATGTATAGATTCTCTTCAGCTCGTGAGAGAAACTTTTTCTCAAACCTACGCCTGAAATCCGGCCAACTGGACGCTCTCCATTAGTGACCTCCCACCAAAACGAGGCCTCATCCTTCATTAACCAGGAAGCTAACTGGATCTTTCTTCCATCTTCTACCTCAAATATTCCAAACAGTTCTTCCACCTCCTTTAGCCAATTTCGATCTTCAACAAAGGTTTCAGACCCATGAAAAGGTTTCCCGCCCATTGCCCGAAAGTCCTTGCATATCTTTGTGAAAGTGTCAACACGGGGAGGAGGAGGAGGAGGAGCATTTGCTGGGCCTGTGACATGGGCCCTAGCTTCCACATACCTTCCAAACCATCCTAGTATCGGTATCCCCTCGGGTATCTCGGGAATTCCAGACATGCTGAAAATAAAATGAAGAGATTCAAACGAAGAATTCGAAAGAAAGATATAAGGCTCTTGGGGTTATGTTTTTAAAATAAACTTTTCTCTTGAAGATATTCTCCTCAAAACATACTTTTGACAGTATTTCTTTTTAAAATGCTTTTGTAAAATAGTTTTTCAAAATATCTTATTTGTTCTGGTAACCTTCAGCTCTGATACCACGTATGACACCCCACGTCCATTAATGTCACTCACAAAGGGAATGCATTAACTTCTATGGAGCGTTTTAAGTGTGTATAGAACAGAAACTTAACAACAAGATATATATAAAACAATACTTAAAAATTTAAAACTTCATTCATTGCAGCGGTAAACAAATAAGTTTGATTACATTATCAAAAACCAAAGACTAGAGTCAAGTACATAATATCCATCTTGACTAAATCAGAGTACATAAAATGAAAGACATAACCCCAACATAAAATGGCCATAAGTAAGATAGGCTGAACTTTTACTTCAGCGATCCAAGCAACTTCCAAAGAAAAAGCTGTCCAAATCAAGATCCACTAGTACTAGTCCCACCCTGAGCACCTGGGGGGGGGGGAGGAAGAAAAGAGGTGGAAACAAAGGGGTCAGACATAAAGTCTGGCGAGTGCAATAACTTTAAAAATATAATCATTAAGTAACTAGGACAAGGCATAAGCTGGAAAATAACGAAATGATTGTGAACAAATGGGTATGACAGAGCAAACAAAGGAAATAAGACGAACAAAGATAACGTTAAAGGCGCACCTAATCACTATAAAATAATTACTACACTGCACCACACCTAACACCCTAAAAGTTGATCCTGCCTACAGAACTCAATAAATGATAATGGTAGTTTCGTGTACCCCTAGCTGCCTCCATGGGTGTCGTATGCCCCTATCTCCACTAGGTGTATCCACTACCCTCATTCGATCGGCTCCCTAACTCGTATATACCCGTACTGGTCCCACAGTGGGGTGTATCACTCCCCAAAGTGGCAACCCGATACCACCAAAGATGCACGGCTTATACCTACACGATGCAACAACGTCTTACCTACCAGCCCGGGCCCACGCACGCACATGACCCGTTAGACTTGCGTTGCCACCGCTAACCCGTTTTGACCACTTACAATCAAATCCAGTAAGCGTGTCCCGTCCTCGACTTAGGTCGAGCTCACAAAGATACTTAATGGGTTACTGGTTTGAAAAGGGTCCCCATGCATGACACAAGCTTTCTACCTATGCTTGGTCCCCTTTAAGGTTTTCCCCGCTTAACTCCATTCCTATTCATGTCTTCTTACATGTTTCAATATTGGTTAAGTGCATCTAATCGTATTTCACATGCCACCCAAGGCACCCTCTTAATTTCACAAGCCACCCAAAGCACCCACTTAACCCCCTCATGTCCCACCATATGTTTATCTGGTTAAGTGTTTCTTAATTCATTAACACCGTAACCTTGTAAAGACCTCCCACATTAGACCGACATTTGTGGCAGCTGGATTTGCCGGGCGGGTCCGGGCTGTCTTACACCACAAACAAACCTAACCTCGTGTCTTTACAACTGTTAGGCATTTAATTCATGCCTTTGACCTCTCACATTAGACTGGCATTTGTAGCTACTGGATTTGCTTGGCGGGTCCGGGCAGTCTTACACCACAAACAAGCCTAACCTCGTGTCTTAGGCGGTTCATTATTACACATCTTCATTTAACCCCAAATTGGATTAATACCCCTATTCAAATTTGTCAATGAATTCCAAATATACTTATGTCCATAATTATCTCAATTATGTCCATAAATGCCAATTTTTCCAATTAATGTCTTAATTTAATTATATGCCTTTTTAAGGCCATTTATACCAATTTTCAAAATGTGTATATTCAATATTACCCCCATCGTCCCCACGTTGTTCGTTCGTTTATCATGACATATATGTATATTAGACTAGCAATTAGTCTAGCGCATAAAAGGGAAGAAACATCGCAAATTTGCATAACAAACAAAATGGATCTTGTCTTGCAAATAAGGATTACAACATAACTTACATAAACTTTGTATTGTCATGAATCTAAACATAGGCCTAAAGGTGTGAACTTGCATATATATAATATAGTTTTTCACTTAAAACTTGCATATATGAATATAGTTTTCATTCCAAAACTTGCATAGGCCATAGTCACAAACTTGCATAAAACTATGTACGTCATAGATCTAAATCTAAAGGTGTAATCTTGCATATATGTGAATCCAATTTCTACCTAAACTTGCATATAGTCACTTTATTTGATTCACATGTAAACTGATGTATAATTCATATGGAACTAGCATATAATCTATGAACTTGCATATAAAATGATGTCAAACGTGAATCAAGTTGAACATAGGTGATTTGGCATATGAAAAGGGATCCACAACAAAATTATCTTTATGAACAACTAGCATATATTCACAAAATATCACATTTTTCCAATGTCTCACAAACATAGCCATATAATGCAATTTATAACTCAACCCAATTAACTTATTAATTATCTTATTAAAGAAATTGAACTCACAACTCAAAGAAGGTCTTGAGTTCTGAAATCTGAGTTCTGAAATTGATTTAGCTCGCCTTTGAAGTAGACAAATTCGTTATTGTTGTTATAAATTTGAGTTGATTAGCTTCACTTTCCCTCTAGTTGGTGGCGGCTACTCTAGGTTGCAAGGTGATAGCATGACGACCATGGTTCTAATTTTTATTTGGTTTTAGGGTTTGAGTCTACATGTGTTTATATAGAATTTAGGATTAATTTAGGCCATCCGATCAACCTAGAATCAATCAAGACCATCCAGTCAAGATAGAGTGACACCTCAGCCCTAATGACTCAGCACTGAGTCACAAAATCATCATCCCTCAGATCTGCCCGTGGGGGAGGGAGGGAGAGGGGGGGAAGGTCGACCCCCAGGTCGACCTGTAGGGGGGACGTCGACACTAGGGTTGACCCCTTGGTCGACCTGGGTCCTGGGCGGGAATTTTCCCACCTAGCCCGCTTCTGACTTCTGATTTGATTTTTGAATCTGTTTCGAGCTGTTTGAATATATTTGAATTTTCTGGAAACTTCCGACAGCCATAACTTCTTCATACGAAGTCCAATTTACGCAAACTCGGACTCTATCTCAATCAGAATTCCGAGATGGACACATTGGCATAACCCGTTTCCCTTGATTCTTACATTTAAAATTATGTATTCTTTAATTTGTTAACTTTAATATTTAAATTTATGGGGTGTTACATTCTCCCCTTCTTAAAGGATTTCGCCCCCGAAATCTCCAAGTTAATGAGAATACATATCCTAACATCCAATCATCCATCTACTCAACCATAAAACACAGGCATCCATTGTCCTTACAAAATTTCTAATGCTGTATAAATATATCAAGAAGTGTGTGTATATGTTCCATATCTAATGCAAAATCAGGCGGTCTACTGATTCAGTTGACCTCCTAAATGCAAATCATGATAGTGCTATGCGTCCATTATGTATGCGAAATAATCCTATTGATACATATTATTTCTACATGTGTGCACAACCATTCATCAAAATGCAGCATCCATACAACCATCATACATCCATTGAATTAAATATGCACACACATTTATATGCAACATGAAGGTGATTGAGCCGATCTAGTGCCTAAGGTGTGTGTATATGCATCCACGAGCAACCACTAGCAACCACTTGCATCCATTTGCATCCATCAGACATAACATGTCTCAAACACATGTTTCAACCATAGGGTTCTTCCTAACTAAAGATCGAAGATGTCATCGCAAAGATAATACTAAAAGATAGGACAAGTATCAACAAAGCGGTAGAAAAAGGAGAAATCAAAACATACCCTCAAAAAGGAAAGGGTACAACGTACGCATCTTATCTTCTGTCTCCCAAGTCGCGTCTCTTTGATCATCTCCCCATTGCACTTTGACCAACTTGACCTCTTTATTGCGAAGCTTTTTGACCTCCGATCCGAGAATGCGTGTAGGAGCTCGTCTGATCGTGGCATTGCGCTCTACTTCCAATTCTTCAAGCGTGCTCGGCTCTATCACTTCCGCCGTATCGTGTAAACACTTACGCAAACGTGAAACATGAAACATGTCATGAACTCCGCTGAGCTTCTCTGGTAATTTTATTCTGTACGCCATCCGCCCAATCCTCTCTGTAATTGGAAAGGGTCCTACGAATCTTGGTGCCAACTTCCCCACCGATCCAAAGCGGACTACATTTCTCAATGGTGACACCTTAATAAAAAACATGTCCACAACATCAAACTCAAGATCGGTTCATCTCCTATCAGCATATGACTTCTGTCGGTCTTGTGCCGTCTTCATTCGCCGTCGAATCAGGTCGATCTTCTCCGAAGTCTCCCTAATCATGTCAGGTCCAAGCAAAACCCTATCCGTGGATTCCCACCAACATGTTGGTGATCGGCACGGTCGTCCATAAAGAGCCTCAAAAGGTGCCATGCCAATGCTAGCCTGAAAACTATTATTATAGGCGAAATCTACTAGTGGAAGGTGTTCTTCCCATGTTCCTCCAAAGTCTAGAATGTGTAGCCTCAGAAGATCTTCTAGCATATGATTCACCCTCTCGGTCTGGTCGTCCATCTGAGGATGATAAGCGGTAGTTAAGCATAATTGCATTCCAACCGCCTCTTGTAAGCTCCTCTGAAATTCGCTTGTGAAAATGGGATCTCTATCGCTCACAATGCTAGAGGGTATGCCGTGCAAACGAACTATCTCTCGAAGGTAAAAAGATGCTAACCACGCGGCGGTCCTTCTACTTTTAACGGGAATAAAATGGGCACTTTTGGTAAGTCTGTCTACCATTACCCAAATCCCCGTATTACCCTTCCTTGATCTTGGTAACCCATCTACAAAATCCATGGAAACGCTTTACCATTTCCAAAGCGGAATCTCTAAGGGATGGAGCAAACCTCCGGGCTTCTTTTGCTCCGCCTTGACTCGCTGGCACACTAAGCATCTAGCAACGAACTCCGCCACGTCCTTTTTCATTCCGGCCCAAAAGAAAACTAACTTCATATCCCTATACATCTTATCACCACTAGGATGTATGGTCATCTTAGAGCGATGTGAGTCTTCAAGAATTGCCTCCTTCAAACTTTCGTCTTGTGGTACGCAAATTCTTCCATCTCTACGTAGCCAACCTCTTTCATCTATAACATATCAATCCAGATGCCTTGAGCACTCCCCTCCTATAAGCTTGCCTACTATCTCAACCAATTGTGGGTCGTTTCGATGTGCCTCTCCAACTCGACCCAAAAGTGTAGGTTGCACCTCTAATGATGCCAACAATCCGGGTACATAATCGACAGAGTGTCTAAAGTCAAAGGAAGATATATACTCCAAACTCTGCCGCTCTACATACAAAGGACTTAAAGTTAACTTCTTTCTACTTAGGGCGTCAGCTACAACGTTATCCTTGCCAGGGGTATGTGCGATCTCAAAATTGGCACTTGGAGAACTTAGCTTTTAGCTGATGTGCTCGTAGGGTCTCTAAGACATCCCTAAGATGTAGGGCATGCTCTTCTTCATTTTTATAGAAAACCAGAATGTTGTCTACAAAGACTACCACATACTTGTTCAGAAACTCCCTAAACACCCTACTCATTAAGTCAACAAAGTACGCGAGTGCATTCGTCAAACCAAAAGGCATGAAGAGCCACTCGAATAAACCGTCAGGAGTTCTAAATGTAGTCTTATCGATGCTATCTTCAGCCACCCTTAGTTGATGAAAACCTATAGCCAAATCCAATTGCGAGAAAACCAAAGCTCCCACCAACTGATCGAATAAATCGTCTATCCTTGGTAACGGGTATCTGTTCTTCTTTGTTAGCTTATTCAGCCCTCTATATTCACGCACAATCTAAGTGAACCATCAGCTTTTGTAGCAAAAACGACTGGAGCACCCACTTCGAAATACTTCTTCTTATGAACCCTTTCTCAAGCAATTCCTTCACTTGCTTATTGAGTTCTCTTCTCTCTCTTGGAGCCATGTGGCGCACTAGTAATGCAACTGGCTTTGCATTATCTACTAAGTATATTCGAAAGTCTATCTCACACCTCGGGGGTAAACCTCGAGCTTCATGAAAGACATCTGAGTATTCACGGACACTCTAACAGACTGCAAATTCTCAACAGACGCACCAAGCGATTCTAGATAGCTTAGCATAACAGAATTCATGGGATTACAAGAGATTTCGAGAGTGTTGCCCAAGCGAGTCATAAGCCTAACCTCTCTCTTTTCACAATCTAGGATGGCTCCATTACTGGATAGCCAATCCATGCCCAAAATTAACCCGTAGCCCGTGAAGCCCAAAACATAAGCATCACATCTAAACCCAACGCTAAGTATAGAAATTTCCAAATCCAAACAAATCATCGACAAATAGGCTGAGCCCCCATTTGGATTTGAAACAACTAAGGGATCCTCTACTATATTGGTGTTTAGGTGTAGTGTCTCAACTAAAGCAGTGGATATAAAAGAGTGCGATGCGCCAGAATCAAAGAGTGTGCGAACAAGGTGATCAAAAAGATAAACTAAACCTTCAACGGAAATCATTCTACCTCGTTCTTGCAGCGGTGGGACCACGAGAGCCTGGACCTGCCCCCTTGACTGCCCTGGTGCCATGAGAGCCTGAATCTGCCCTCCAGAGGTAGGCTCTGCCCTCTGCCCTTTCTTTGGGAAGTCCTTAATCAGATGTCCTGCCTCGCCATAGTGGAAACAACCAGTCTTCTTCTTCTTCCTACAGTCTTTGCTTAGATGGCCTGGTGTCCCACGGTTAAAGCATCTTTTCTTTCCCTTACCATTGTTGTCTTTACCACCCTTCTTGTTCTGCTGTTGCTGTTGTGGTTTTTTTTGATCCCCTTTCTTCTCAGGTGCCTTATTAGCATTGGCGCCTTTCTTCTCTTCATGCATAAGCGCCATGTCAACTAATCTCTCAAAGGTAGCCCCCATAGGGATGTGGGTCATAGCTAACCCATGTAGCGGCTCGTTCAAACCCTTAACAAATCTCAGGGCCTTCTTTTCGGGTGTATTCACCAAGTCCAAGCCAAATCCTGCCAACTGATTGAACTTGTTGACGTATTCTTTCACTGATAGATTCCCCTGCCTCAATGCCAAAAACCTTTCCATGTATAGATTCTCTTCAGCCCGTGAGAGAAACTTTGCCTCAAACCTACACCTGAAATCCGGCCATGTATCAACTGGACGCTCTCCATTAGTGACCTCCCACCAAAACGAGGCCTCATCCTTCATTAACCAGGCAGCTAACTGGACCTTTCTTCCATCTTCTACCTCAAAGATTCCAAACAGTTCTTCCACCTCCTTTAGCCAATTTCGAGCTTCAACAAACGTTTCCGATCCGTGAAAAGGATTCCTGCCCATTGCCCGAAAGTCCTTGCATATCTTTGCGAAAGTGTCAACACGGGGAGGAGCAGGAGGAGCATTTGCTGGGCCTACGACATGGGCCCTTGCTTCCAGATACCTTCTAAACCATCCTAGTATTGGTATCCCCTCGGGTATCTCGGGAATTCCAGACATGCTGAAAAGAAAATGAAAGATTCAAATGAAGAATTCGAAAGAAATATATATGGCTCTTGGGGTTATGTTTTTAAAATAAACTTTTCTCTTGAAGATATTCTCCTCAAAACATACTTTTGAAAGTATTTCTTTATAAAATGCTTTTGAAAAATAGTTTTTCAAAATATCTTATCTGTTCTGGTAACCTTCAGCTCTGATACCACGTGTGACACCCCACGTCCATTATTGTCACTCACAAAGGGAATGCATTAACTTCTATGGAGTGTTTTAAGTGTGTATAGAACAGAAACTTAACAACAAGACAAATATAAAACAGTACTTAAAAATTTAAAACTTTATTCATTGCAGTGGTAAACAAATATGAAACACCCCACCTCCGTTAGGGTCACTCTCAAAGTGAATGCCCTAATTTTGGTGGAGGTTTATAAGTATAAGTCACAGATATACAAGACAGATATAAGAACACATATTTTTGAACAGCGGAAAACAACAACATCTTTTATTTCATTAAAATACGTGTTCACAAAAACATGCCATACTTGTCTTACAATTCTCCCAAAAACATAACATCTTCATAACTATCTTGATTACATTATTAAAGAAGCATTAAAGAAAACATGAGTAAACTGCATAAGTCCCATCATTGCTTCCCAAAGCCATAGTCCAAAACGAAAAAGATCCAAGCAATACATTCTTTCTCTTCAAGCTGGATGCGAAAACTGGTCAAGCTGCGGTATTCCCTCCCTGTGGACCTTGGGGGGGGGGGGGGGGGGAACGGAAGAAAAGAAGACGAAAGAAAAGTAGAGTCAGACATAAAGCCTGAGTAAGTCTAGGACTATTCAGTCTATGAATAAAGAACTGGGTATGATAAGCATAAACTGGAAATGGGAAAGCACCATAAACTAAGTTAAGTTGTCTAGGGTCGAATGTGCTATCGTACCCCATATTAATCTCTGTACCCATATAAACTAGTTCCCAACAGGCACCCCATAATCAGGGTGAAGTGATCCTTTTTTTGATGATCGGTTCCTACTCGCATAGTTACATGTGTCTTACGGCCCCCGTTGTTGTAGTTACCTATGCTGGTCCCACCATGGGGTGTATCAAGTCCCATGGTGGCGGCCCGACACAATTCTAGAATGCACAGGTATGCTACTGGTGCCCAGTGCCTTATTTTTCTGCGTCGGAGTGTGTGCACGCCCGCACTCCATTAGAACCTACACTGCTGCACCACAGCCGTCGATTTGACATCTTACAGTCAGCCCAGTAATCGTGCCCCACCCTGCCTAGTTCAGGGTATCCTGATACACCTTGTAGGGTTACTGCTGAAAAGGGTCCCCCGCTACTAGGTTTTCTATTTCTAGCCAACATGCTAAGTTGGTTAAGTGTTTAATAAACCTAACCCCCAATCAGTCTATATAGTTTAGCATGTTCCATTTTGATTAAGTATTAATATAATTTACTTAATCCTATCAATCCTGACTCAACCTTATTTGTCTTATTAAAGCCTCGACCTCTCACATTAGACAGGTATTGTTGTGGCTGCCTGTTGCCGGTTGGGTCCGGGCAGTCTTACGCCACAACCCAGTCTAACCTCGGGTCCTTATTGGGCTCCGTGTTTAACCACCCACATTGCATAGGTATTGTTGTGACTACTGGATAGCCGGGCGGTTCCGGGCAGGTTTACATCACAACTCAATCCAACCTCGGGTTAAACACATCGTATTTTCTACATTTACATATTTTGTCTCTTTTCTTTTTATATGTAAATATTTGCGGCCCATTATTCAAACTTATCTTTATTGGTTAAAATTTATTTATGCCACTTAATTGTTTTTCAAGGTTATTGGCATGCGTCAAACATGCCAACACATATGTTCTATATTTTAACCCAAACGTCATTACCCCCGTTTTACACGTTCGCTACAATGTAAGATGTGTTGGGTTTAATATTTAAACCCAACTTAGCCATATGAAAAGGGGAGACTTATAACATGATGTTTATAAGGTAACATGAAAAAGGGGAGTGTGAACGCATGAACTTGCAACGAACGATTCAATTAACATAAAGTAGGCACATGTGAACTTGCAATTGTAACAACATATAATTATGGCATAAACAATACTTAAACATGAATCATTCTATTCATATAATCATGGCATAAACAATACTTAAACATGAATCATTTTATTCATATGATTATGGCATAAACGATACCTAAACATGAATCATTCTATTCATATAATCATGGCATAAATAATACTTAAACATGAATCATTTTATTCATGTAATCATGGCATAAATAATACTTAAACATGAATCATTTTATTCATGTAATCATGGCATAAATAATACTTAAACATGAATCATTCTATTCATGTAAACTTGCAATTGGAATGTAAATCTAACTTAATTGTGTCACATATATCACCATATGGTTTTGATAACAACTTAGGCCTAAAACATGTTTCAACTAGGCATAATACCAAACATAGTTTAGTCATGTTCATAAAGGTGCTTACTTTTGTTTCTAACACAAAAGTATGATTTGGCAATTTTCAACATAGATTCATATAAATCATAGTACTTAGCCTAGTCCAATTACACACTAAAAGTGATCATAAAAGTATGTACATCATATTAGCATAATAATGAATCATGTACTTGCATGAATCCCAATTAAAATTTCACAACATATGGTTGTCAACATAAATCATATACTTGTATGAATCCAATCGTATACCATAACATTTCCAAATCGTTTAGAATCAAAATAACATACAAGTATAGATTACTATCGCCACAATTCCATTTCGTTGTTAACTTCCAACGCAAATCACATACTTGCATATGTCCAATCGTATACCATAACATTCCCAAATCGTTTAGAATCAAAATAACATACAAATATAGATTATTATCGCCACAATTCCATTTTGCATTTTACACAAATCAAACGCAATTAATTATTCACATCGGAATAGCACTCTACTTACAACGTATGACGAATCTTCAATTCAGGAATCTGAATTCTGAATTTGGAGATGCTATCCTTTGTTGTAGGCGTTGCTTTGATTCAATTAACGTTGCTTTAAGCTTTTGATTTATCTCTAATTGTCTCCCAATTTCTGACGGCTATCTTTAGTCTCTCCTCAGCAGCATGACGGTCTCATCTCCATTTTTGTTTGTGTGTATTAGGGTTAGTCTTAGGTCCTTTTTATAGAGTTTGTGAGTTGATTTGGACCGTCGATGAAGCTTGGTTTAATAATAGCCGTTCGTTCAAAGGAGGGACCAACCAGGAGCTGACACCTAGCCCTAGTGACAAGGCAAGTCTCAGAAAATCGACCAAACACAGACCAGGCCAGCCAGGGTGGGCTGGGTTCGACCTGGCTCAGGGGCCAGGTCGACACCCCAGTAGACACCGTGTCGACTTGGCAGTCGACACGGGTTACCCAGGTCGACTGCCCAGTCGACCTGGCTAGCCCCATGTCGACTGCCAAGTCAACCTGGGTGACTTGGGCGGGAATTTTCCTGCCCTGGCCAATTGGGCCCGATTTTTGAATTTTAAATTTTTTTTTCTGAGCTGTTTTCGTCTGTTCGAATTTTAAACTGAATTCTGAAACTTCCGGAGGCCATATCTTCTTCATACGGAGTCCGTTTTACGCAAACTCGGACTCTATCTCAAGCAGAATTCCGAGACGAACGCAATGGCGTATCCCGTTTCCCTTAATTCTTTGATTTGAAATTAGTTATACTTTAATTTGTGAATTTCACTGTTATAGAATACACGGGGTGTTACATTCTCCCCCACTTAAAAGGATTTCGTCCCCGAAATCTTCAAGTTAGGAAGAATGTATATCCTAACATCCAAACATCCATCTATTCATCCATCAAACACGAGCATCCATTGTCCTTAAAAGACTTCTAATGCTTCATGATCATATGCGAAGTGTGTGTGTGTGTACATGTACTTATCTAATGCAAAATCTGGCGGTCTACTGATTCAGTTGACCTCCTTAATGCGAATTATGTAAGTGCCATGAATCCATTATGTATGCAAAATTTCCTATTCATGATTCTACATAAGTGCACAATCATTCATACAAATGCAACATCCATATGACAACACATTAATTTTCAACCATATACGAATGCAAACATATATGCATATGCAATATGAAGTGACTGAGCCGATCTAAAACCTAGATTGTGTGTGTATATGCAACCACGAGCAACCACTAGCAATCACTTGCAACCACTTGCAACCATCATCCATAACATGTTTCAATTACATGTTTTCATCCAAAGGGTTTCTTCCTTAAAGATAAGGTCGAGGAGATTTACCTAAAAAGATAGATAAAAGCGCAACTTAAGGAAAAAGGAAAGATCAAAGGTGTACCCTCGAAAAGAAAAGGGTAGGCTGCGCGTATTCTAGCTTCAATTTCCCAAGTTGCATCTTCTTCGGCGTTGCTCCACTGAACTTTGACGAGCTTGACTTCGTGGTTGCATAGCTTCTTCATTTCCGTTCCTAATATGCGGGTTGGAACTTTCCTTACGGTTTCTTCGCGTTCCACTTCAGCTTCTTCTAGGATATTTGGCTCTACCACTTCAGCAGACTCGTGTAGACATTTTCGGAGATGTGAAACGTGAAAGACGTTGTGAACTCCGGCCAATTTTTCGGGTAGCTCTAATCTATAGGCCATTTTCCCAATTTTCTCGATGATAGGGAATGGCCCTACGAACCTTGGTGCTAGCTTTCCTGTGGTTCCAAAACGAACAACGTTCCTTAGCGGAGATACCTTAAGAAAAACTCTGTCCCTAACCTCAAATTCAAGGTCGGTCCTCCTCTTGTCGGCGTAGGACTTTTGTCTGTCTTGGGCCGTCTTCATCCTTCTTCGTATTAAGTCTACTTTCTCTGAAGTCTCTCGGATCATATCTGGTCCAAGTATGAGCTTATCGGTAGACTCCCACCAACAAGTGGGCGATCGGTACGGTCTTCCATATAAAGCTTCGAAGGGCGCCATTTCGATGGTTGCTTGATAGCTGTTGTTGTAGGCAAATTCCACCAAAGGAAGATGGTCTTCCCACGTTCCTCCGAAGTCAAGGACGCACAGTCTTAAAAGGTCCTCCAAAACTATGTTCACTCTTTCTGTTTGGCCGTCGGTTTGGGGATGATAGGTTGTGCTCAAGCATAACTGTGTGCCTACCGCTTCTTGCAGACTCCGCCAAAACTCACTTGTGAAGATAGGGTCTCGGTCACTAACAATGCTGGATGGTATTCCATGGAGTCGAACGATTTCCTTGAGGTAAAGGGATGCTAGGGATGAGGCAGTTCTTTTACTCTTGACAGGTAAAAAGTGGGCGCTTTTAGTAAGCCTATCCACTATTACCCAAATGCTAGTGTTGCCTCTCCTAGACCTAGGCAGCCCATCAATGAAGTCCATTGAGATGCTATCCCACTTCCACTGCGGGACCTCTAGAGGATGGAGCAGACCGCCAGGCTTTTTCTGTTCCACCTTAACCTGTTGGCACACCATACACTTAGAAACGAAATCGACCACGTCCTTCTTCATGCCGCTCCAAAAGAAAGTCCTCTTTATGTCCTTGTACATTTTATCTCCGCCCGGATGTATCGTCATCTTGGAGTGATGTGCTTCCTCGAGAACCTTCTTTACTAAATCCCTTGTCTGTGGGACGCATAGTCTTCCGTCTCGCCTTAGCCAACCCTTATCGTCGATGGAGTGTCTGTTGAGGTGACTTGAAGTCTCACCCCTAATTAGCCTATCAATCGTCTCCACAAGCTGAGGGTCTTCGCGTTGTGCTGTCCCTATTGAGTCCACTAAAGTCGGGCGTACTTCGAGAGATGCTAGCAAGCCCGGTACAAAATCGGAGGAGGGCCTAAAGTCAAAGCTGGCTATAAACTCTAGGCTTTGTCTTTCAACAAACAGCGGGCTTAGGGTCAGTTTCTTTCGGCTCAACGCGTCTGCCACTACGTTTCCTTTGCCCGGAGTATAGGAGATCTCGAAATCGTACGAGGCAAGGAACTCCATCCATCTCTGTTGCCTCAAGTTAAGATCTTTCTACGAGAAAAGATATTTCAATGATTTATGGTCAGTGTAAAGTTCAAATTTCTCACCTAGGAGATAGTGTCGCCAAGACTTGAGTGCAAAGACGATGGCAGCTAACTCAAGATCGTGGGTCGGGTAGTTCTTTTCGTGCACTTTCAACTGCCTCCCGCCATAAGCTACTACCCTTCCTTCTTGCATTAAGACGGTGCCTAACCCTGTCCCACATACATCTGTATAAACAGTGAACATTGCTTCCATCTGGCAACGTCAAAACTGGGGCTGTTGTAAGAGCCCTTTTCAGTCGCTGGAAAGCAAACTCGCAATCCAAGTCCTAATGGAACACTAGATTCTTCTTGGTCAACTTTGTGAGGGGAGCTGATATCTTTGCAAAGTCTCTGATGAATTTTCGATAGAAGCCTGCTAGCCCGAGAAAGCTTCGGACCTCTGTTGCATTCTTTGGCGTCTTCCAATCCTGCACCGCTACTACCTTAGCAGGGTCCACCGCTAACCCTTCTTTGGATACTATGTGCCCAAGGAATCTCACTTCTCTCCAAAAGTGGCATTTGGAGAATTTGGCTTTTAGCTGATGGACTCGCAGAGTTTCCATGATTGCCCTTAAGTGCTGAGCGTGTTCCTCTTCACTCTTTGAGAAGATAAGGATATCGTCTACGAAGACCACTACGAACTTATTGAGGAAATCTATGAATACCCTACTCATTCGATCCACGAAGTAAGCAGGTGCGTTTGTCAAGCCAAAAGGCATGACAAGCCATTCAAAGAAGCCATCTGGGGTTCTGAATGCCGTTTTATCGATGCAATCTTCAGCCACCCTTAGCTGGTGAAAACCGGTTGCTAAATCGAGTTGGTAGAAAACAGACGCTCCTACAAGTTGATCAAACAGATCGTCGATTCTGGGGAGAGGGTGCCTATTCTTTTTCGTTAGCTTGTTGAGCTCCCTATAGTCAACACATAGACGGAGTGAACCTTCCGCCTTTGTAGCGAACACCACTGGAGCGCCCCATTCTGAAATGCTCCTTCTAATGAACCCTTTCTCTAGAAGCTCTTTAATCTGTTTACTGAGCTCTTTCCTTTCCCGTGGAGCCATGTGTATAACGGGCAACACAACGGGCTTTGCATTATCTACAAGATATATGCGGAAGTCTATCTCCCGCTTCGGAGGCAAGCCCTTCACCTCTTCGAAGACATCCGGATATTCCCGGACCACTCTAACCGATTGCAAATTGTCGACAAAGGCATCTAGCGATTCAAGATAACTAAGCATAACCGCATACGAGGGATTACAAGAAATTTCCAAAGTGTTACCGAGCTGGGTCAGGAGCCTAACAACCCTTTTCTCACAATCAAGGATGGCCCTATTACTGGATAGCCAATCCATGCCCAAAATCAAACCATATCCCGAAAAGCCCAAAACAAAGGCACTACATTTAAATTCTACGCTTAGAATAGAAATTTTCAACCCCACACAGATCATAGACAAATGAGCCGGGCCCCCAATTGGGTTTGAAACAATTAAGGGGTCCTCTACCATACTAGTTTTTAGGTGCAGAGATTCTACTAAAGCAGACGAGATAAAGGAGTGTGATGCGCCAGAATCAAATAAAGTGCCAACGTGGTGATCATAAAGATAAACTACACTTTCTACAGAAGTATTTATACCTCGCTGTTGCAGAGGTGGCGCCTCTAGCACATGAACCTGTGCCCCTGAGGTGGATCCAGCCCTCTGCCCCTGTCCTCGTTTCTTTGGGCAGTCCTTAGCCATGTGGCCTGTCTCACCGCAAGAAAAGCACCCACCATTCCTCTTGGCCTTCTTTTTCCGGCAATCTTTCACTAAGTGCCCCACTTTGCCATAGAAATTACACTTCCTCTTCTCTTTGTTGTCTTTCCCGCCCTTCTTAAAGTCTGTCTTCTTAGGCTGTAAACCCTCTTTCTTCCCTTGAGAGCTTTCTGCCTTTGTCTCCTTCTTGCCCTTATCCTCTTCGTTCAGCAATGCCATTTGTACCAACCTTTCATATGTAGCTCCCATGGGTATATGGGTCATGGCCAAACTGTGTAATGGCTCATTCAACCCTTTGACAAAACGGAGAGCCTTTTTGTGCGGGGTGTTGACTAGGTCCAGTCCGAACCTAGCCAGCTCATCGAACTGATTAACATACTCTTCGACTGTCTTATTCCCTTGCTTAAGAAATAAGAATTTTTCCAACTGCAAACTCCTTTCCGCATCTGAGAGAAATTTAGCCTCAAACCTTGCCCTAAAGTCCTCTCATGTTTCCACTGGTCTTTCCGCATTAGTGACTTCCCACCAGTAGGAAGCCTCACCTTTTAGTAGCCACACTGCCAGTTGTACTTTCTGCCTATCTTCTACCTCAAAGATGACGAATAAGTCCTCGGTTTCTTTCAGCCAATTTCTAGCTGCCACGAAGGACTCAGTTCCATGAAAATCTTTTCCTCCCATAGCTTTAAAATCTTTACATATCTTAGCAAAAGTGTTTCCCCACAGAGGAGGTGGAGGAAGAGGTGCTGTTGCGGTTGGATGATTTCCTGTAGCTGGGGGAGGAGGAAAGGTAGGACCTGGCTGAGTGGCCCTTGCTTCTAGGAACCGTCTAAACCAACCAGGTATTGGTACACCCTCTGGCAAGTTAAGTTCTTCGGACATGCTGAAACAAAAAGGGTAGATTCAAAACGAAGGATAAGAGATAATTCCTATGGCTTTGGGGGACTTTGCCTTTTTCAAATAAAATAATATTTTATCTTTTAAAAAATGCTTCTTTAAATTTTCTTTTGAAAATAAATTTTCAAAACTTTTTATCTTATCTGATAAACCTATGCTCTGATACCAAGTGAAACACCACACCTCCGTTAGGGTCACTCTCAAAGGGAATGCCCTAATTTTGGTGGAGGTTTATAAGTATAAGTCACAGATATACAAGACAGATATAAGAACACATATTTTTGAACAGCGGAAAACAACAACATCTTTTATTTCATTAAAATACGTGTTCACAAAAACATGCCATACTTGTCTTACAATTCTCCCAAAAACATAACATCTTCATAACTGTCTTGATTACATTATTAAAGAAGCATTAAAGAAAACATGAATAAACTGCATAAGTCCCATCATTGCTGCCCAAAGCCATAGTCCAAAACGAAAAAGATCCAAGCAATACATTCTTTCTCTTCAAGATGGATGCGAAAACTGGTCAAGCTGCGGTATTCCCTCCCTGTGGACCTGGGGGGAAACGGAAGAAAAGAAGACGAAAGAAAAGTAGAGTCAGACATAAAGCCTGAGTAAGTCTAGGACTATTCAGTCTATGAATAAAGAACTGGGTATAATAAGCATAAACTGGAAATGGGAAAGCACAATAAACTAAGTTAAGTTGTCTAGGGTCGAATGTGCTATCGTACCCCATATTAATCTCTGTACCCATATAAACTAGTTCCCAACAGGCACCCCATAATCAGGGTGAAGTGATCCTTTTTCTGATGATCGGCTCCTACTCGCATAGTTACATGTGTCTTACGGCCCCCGTTGTTGTAGTTACCTATGCTGGTCCCACCATGGGGTGTATCAAGTCCCATGGTGGCGGCCCGACACAATTCAAGAATGCACAGGTATGCTACTTGTGCCCAGTGCCTTATTTTTCTGCAACGGAGTGTGTGCACGCCCGCACCCCGTTAGAACCTACACTGCTGCACCACCGCCGTCGATTTGACCTCTTACAGTCAGCCCAGTAATCGTGCCCCACCCTGCCTAGTTCAGGGTATCCTGATACACCTTGTAGGGTTACTGCTGAAAAGGGTCCCCCGCTACTAGGTTTTCTATTTCTAGCCAACAAGCTAAGTTGGTTAAGTGTTTAATAAACCTAACCCCCAATCAGTCTGTATAGTTTAGAATGTTCCATTTTGATTAAGTATTAATATAATTTACTTAATCCTATCAATCCTGACTCAGCCTTAATTGTCTTATTAAAGCCTCGACCTCTCACATTAGACATGTATTGTTGTGGCTGCCTGTTGCCGGTTGGGTCCGGGTAGTCTTACGCCACAACTCAGTCTAACCTCGGGTCCTTATTGGGCTCCGTGTTTAACCACCCACATTGGATAGGTATTGTTGTGACTATTGGACAGCCGGGCGGTTCCGGGCAGGTTTACATCACAACTCAATCCAACCTCGGGTTAAACACATCGTATTTTCTACATTTACATATTTTGTCTCTTTTCTTTTTATATGTAAATATTTGCGGCCCATTATTCAAACTTATCTTTATTGGTTAAAATTTATTTATGCCACTTAATTGTTTTTCAAGGTTGTTGGCATGCGTCAACATTCCAACACATATGTTCTAGATTTTAACCCAAACGTCATTACCCCCGTTTTACACGTTCGCTACAATGTAAGATGTGTTGGGTTTAATATTTAAACCCAACTTAGCCATATGAAAAGGGGAGGCTTATAACATGATGTTTATAAGGTAACATGAAAAAGGGGAGTGTGAACGCATGAACTTGCAACGAACGATTCAATTAACATAAAGTAGGCACATGTGAACTTGCAATTGTAACAGCATATAATTATGGCATAAACAATACTTAAACATGAATCATTCTATTCATATAATCATGGCATAAACAATACTTAAACATGAATCATTCTATTCATATGATTATGGCATAAACGATACCTAAACATGAATCATTCTATTCATATAATCATGGCATAAATAATACTTAAACATGAATCATTTTATTCATGTAATCATGGCATAAATAATACTTAATAATCATGGCATAAATAATACTTAAACATGAATCATTCTATTCATGTAAACTTGCAATTGGAATGTAAATCTAACTTAATTGTGTCACATATATCACCATATGGTTTTGATAACAACTTAGGCCTAAAACATGTTTCAACTAGGCATAATACCAAACATAGTTTAGTCATGTTCATAAAGGTGCTTACTTTTGTTTCTAACACAAAAGTATGATTTGCCAATTTTCAACATAGATTCATATAAATCATAGTACTTAGCCTAGTCCAATTACACACTAAAAGTGATCATAAAAGTATGTACATCATATTAGCATAATAATGAATCATGTACTTGCATGAATCCCAATTAAAATTTCACAACATATGGTTGTCAACATAAATCATATACTTGTATGAATCCAATCGTATACCATAAAATTTCCAAATTGTTTAAAATCAAAATAACATACAAGTATAGATTACTATCGCCACAATTCCATTTCGTTGTTAACTTCCAACGCAAATCACATACTTGCATATGTCCAATCGTATACCATAACATTTCCAAATCGTTTAGAATCAAAATAACATACAAATATAGATTATTATCGCCACAATTCCATTTCGCATTTTACACAAATCAAACGCAAATAATTATTCACATCGGAATAACACTCTACTTACAACGTATGACGAATCTTCAATTCAGGAATCTGAATTCTGAATTTGGAGATGCTATCCTTTGTTGTAGGCGTTGCTTTGATTCAATTAACGTTGCTTTAAGCTTTTGATTTATCTCTAATTGTCTCCCAATTTCTGACGGCTATCTTTAGTCTCTCCTCAGCAGCATGACGGTCTCATCTCCATTTTTGTTTGTGTGTATTAGGGTTAGTCTTAGGTCCTTTTTATAGAGTTTGTGAGTTGATTTAGACCGTCGATGAAGCTTGGTTTAATAATAGCCGTTCGTTCAAAGGAGGGACCAACCAGGAGCTGACACCTAGCCCTAGTGACAAGGCAAGTCTCAGAAAATCGACCAAACACAGACCAGGCCAGCCAGGGTGGGCTGGGTTCGACCTGGCTCAGGGGCCAGGTCGACACCCCAGTAGACACCGTGTCGACTTGGCAGTCGACACGGGTTACCCAGGTCGACTGCCCAGTCGACCTGGCTAGCCCCATGTCGACTGCCAAGTCAACCTGGGTGACTTGGGCGGGAATTTTCCTGCCCTGGCCAATTGGGCCCGATTTTTGAATTTTAAATTTGTTTTTCTGAGCTGTTTTCGTCTGTTCGAATTTTAAACTGAATTCTGAAACTTTCGGAGGCCATATCTTCTTCATACGGAGCCCGTTTTACGCAAACTCGGACTCTATCTCAAGCAGAATTCCGAGACGAACGCAATTGTGTATCCCGTTTCCCTTAATTCTTTGATTTGAAATTAGTTATACTTTAATTTGTGAATTTCACTGTTATAGAATACACGGGGTGTTACAAAATAAGTTTGATTACATCATCAAAAACCAAAGACTAGAGTCAAGTACATAATATCCATCTTGACTAAATCAGAGTACATAAAATGAAAGACATAACCCCAACATAAAATGGTCATAAGTAAGATAGGCTGAACTTTTACTTCAGCGATCCAAGCAACTTCCAAAGAAAGAGATAAAGCTGTCCAAATCAAGCTCCACTAGTACTAGTCCTACCCTGAGCACCTGGGGGGAGGGGGGAAGGAAGAAAAGAGGTGGAAACAAAGGGGTCAGACATAAAGTCTGGCGAGTGCAATAACTTTAACAATATAATCATTAAGTAACTAAGACAAGGCATAAGCTGGAAAATAATGAAATGATTGTGAACAAATGGGTATGATAGAGCAAACAAAGGAAATAAGATGAACAAAGATAACGTTAAAGGCGCACCAATCACTATAAGATAATTACTTCACTGCACCACAACAAACACCGTAAAAGTTGATCCCGCCTATAGAACTCAATAAATGATAATGGTAGTTTTGTGTACCCCTAGCTGCCGCCATAGGTGCCATCTGCCCCTATCTCCACTAGGTGTACCCACTACCTTCATTCGATCGGCTCCCTAACTCGTAGATACCCGTGATAGTCCCACAGCGGGGTGTATCACTTCCCGAAGTGGCAACCCGATACCACCAAAGATGCACGGCTTATACCTACACGATGCAACAACGTCTTACTTACCAGCCCGGGCCCACGCACGCACATGACCCCGTTGGACTTGCGTTGCCACCGCTAATCCGTTTTGACCTCTTACAATCAAATCCAGTAAGCGTGTCCCGTCCTCGACTTGGGTCGATGTAATGACCCGGATTTTGAGCGACTTTGGTTATCGACATAAACACGATGTCGACTAACCAAACATCGAAAAATCCTGGTAATTAGTGAAAGAAATTAGAGGGTGAGGAAAGATAAGATAGAAAATTAGAATAGAAGAAGAAGAAGAACACAACCTCAGAGTAACACGAATCTCACAGCGGAACGAATAACATATAATAGATAACATATCCTTGAAATAAATCATTATATGTATACAATACATTATCAGAGTACAATACTTACAACACAGCGGAAATAAACTATAGCTATATGATCCTGAAGCCTCCTGCTCCAGCTCTTCCAGTATATCTGTAAAATCCCGACTACTTGACTGCCCATACAAATTTAGGCACCCAAGAGTTTAGGGAAAACAACAAAATAAACTCTGGGTCAGTCATGGGACTGGTATGAGTAAACAGTTTAAAACAGTTTAAGCAGGTAGTCGATATCTCATAAGACCACGCCGTATAACGGAACGGGTTTTTCCCTTATGAGAATCCAAATTAGCTTTATATCAAAAACCTTTTAATGTTATAATAATGTCTATCAACCACAACTATAATAATCATCTAGCAGAAATGCTTTCATCTCACATTCTACATATATAGAATACAATCAAAACCGCAAGCACGTATTGGGAATTGGGTTTCCAACTATGACAAGGTATGGAACCACCTTTCGCTCATGTACCTCTAGAGAGGAATACACTGGGTTCAACAAGAACATCTTGCAACCCGTCCACACATGACCGACCACTCATTTCGCTTGAGCGTATCGAATGTATATCACCAGCAGTTGGGATCAGCAACCGTTTCCCGAATGGGACAGCATCAACAATAGATTTTTAGAAGTAAATGAAACTCTAGATCAGGTGATTATACACCCTACTTCGGTGCGACCGACTTAGCCATGTTGCCTGCCCGATTTCTGTCATTTACCGGATGTTGAGGCTAGAAGCTACGCTTTATCATCACATCAGATCCAACTTTAAATGTCACATCGTCAAATCCATCAAATCACCAATTGACGTCCTCAACCATACATTATGTGTTATCTAAAAGAAGTTTCCTTCTTTGCTTACACTCTTGGTACGGTTGGAGAAATCAATATACGTGATCGTCCGGAAATACCCTGTCAGGCATCCATCCATACAAGTCATCCAGGAACAGGATGAACCGAAGGCACTATTATGTAAACAGGATAGCCCTTGCATAACTCCGTCTTCAATTTCCTTTGGCATATATGATTCGCAACGCTTATGCCAATACAGAGTGGTTCCTTCGATAATAATCCAACCGGTCTCTCCATATTAACAACGTTAAAATGGTCAAAACTTCGATAGTCTGTGATTTAACTATCGAATAAAAACAGGTGTGCAAACAACGATATTATTTCCAAATGGAAATTATATCGATCAAACATCATTTAACATTCATCTCCTTAGTTCATTAATTTACTTATCTCCTGTTTCCCTATATTCAATATTTCTTATTTTCTAAATTGGGAAAATATACGTTATTAACAATGGAAAACATTTCCATTTCTTGTTTTCTTTATTAGAAAACATTTCTGGTTTCTTATTTGGAAAACATTTCCAAAGCTTCTTTATTGAACTTAGACAGATGTTTAAACAAACATCGCTATACCAACTCAAACCATTTCCTTTACTACCGAACCTTAACTATTCCTTAGTTAAAAACGAAGCCAATCAAGTTGGGGTAGAACTACCTCTCAGACCTTAACTGAACAACATTTCTAACTTTGAAATAGGCAAAGTTCACTTTATATTCCTTCTACTAACTTCCTTACTTAACCCTCCTTCGAATAGCTATATTCGATTGACTCTTTTCACTTAACTCTATTCGATTAACCCTTATCAATTAACTCTATTGGACTAACACTATTGGATTAACTATAATTGACTAACGCTATTGATTTACTCATTTCACTTAACTCCTTTCGAATAAACTATATTCGATAACTCCTTTTACTTTATTCTCTAATCGATTAACTAACATCGATTAACTCCTTTTACTTTATTCTCTAATCGATTAACTAACATCGATTAACTCCTTTTAACTTTATCTCTAATCGATTAACTAACATCGATTAACTTCTTTTACTTTATTCTCTAATCAATTAACTAACATCGATTAACTCCTTTTACTTTATTCTCTAATCGATTAACTAACATCGATTAACTTCTTTTACTTTATTCTCTAATCGATTAACTAACATCGATTAACTCCTTTTACTTTATTCTCTAATCGATTAACTAACATCGATTAACTCCTTTTAACTTTATCTCTAATCGATTAACTAACATCGATTAACTCCTTTTAACTTTATCTCTAATCGATTAACTAACATCGATTAACTCCTTTTAACTTTATCTCTAATCGATTAACTAACATCGATTAACTTCTTTTACTTTATCTCTAATCGATTAACTAACATCGATTAACTTCTTTTACTTTATCTCTAATCGATTAACTAACATCGATTAACTTCTTTTACTTTATCTCTAATCGATTAACTAACATCGATTAACTTCTTTTACTTTATTCTCTAATCGATTAACTAACATCGATTAACTCCTTTTCGAATAAACTATTCATTTATAAAGATTTACTTTTAGTAACGGTTCTTCACTTTACAAATGATTTCCTTTTATTCTAACTTATCCTTTGATTTTATAAATATTTCTTTTATAAAAATTATTTTCCTTTTCTATATAAAATCCATCGATTTTATATAAATAATTCATTTTCAAAATACACTTTGAAAATATTCCCTTATCAACATTTCGGTATGTTATGGTATTCAACATATCAAATCACGATGATCAGTATCGTCCCAACACATATAATCGACAACAGATTATATATCACATCATATATCACAATATATGAAAAACAGTAAAATAAATGTTGAGGAACCCCCGTTGGATTCCTCCAACCTGTTTCCCTGCATCACAGATGTTAAACAATATAGATAACATCACTTTTCGGTTCCATATGATATATTCTGTTAAACAGAATCAATATAGAACTTCAACTAACTGACTAGCAGTTCAATCAAACAGTCAACACACAGTCAATCAGCCAATATCTAACAGTTCTAAAAATACAACATGAAATTATAAACTGTTCAGAGTTAGTGAGATTTACTCACATTGGACGATCATCGTCAATAACGATAACCATCGCTCGGTTTGATTCAGACGGACAATTTATTTTACAATAAATTGTAGCGAGCTCGGATTCACTCCCAGTCAGCTCCATGGGTAGCCACCATCCATACGATCCCAAGGGATCTTGTTTCACTGAATTCTGATACGGTATGACAAAGTTATCATCGTTATAAGATTTAAACGATTTAATATAAACATATAGTTAAACTAATTATATTGTTTTTATTAATTACCCTGTTAACCTTCCTGAACTACCTCTAACGTTGGTGACCATTTCCTCATTATCTTCCCACTTATCTATTCACACATTCGAACTAGTCTTTCTTTTATTTGATTGGCCTTTCCTTTTCTGTGACAAAACCAAAGATCCACCCCCCTTACACCCGTTACTGCTCCTCTAACACATGTACCATGGCCGAACCTATCCACTTCTCTTCTATATTTCAAACGTATTCCCACCCAGGCGTTTTCTTGCATCCGTCAATAGGGTTCAGAGACCCTTCTCTATGTTCTCCAACTTGGACACAGCTCAAACCACTCAACACACAAACCGCATGCTATTACCCCATCCAGATATTGCAACCGCCATCCCCAACATAGTTCCTCTTACACCTCCAAATACAATCCACATGCTCTGCCCGAATACCACTGCGTTCAGCACCTTCAAACCATCTCATCTCCTTAATTCACGTCTCCGCCACCCCACTCTCTTTCATTTCATGCCAAGTTGTCTTCTTTCGCACTTCGGTTTCCAATACTAAGTCGCGCTATGTAAGCACCTGGAAACGAAATTGGCTTCGGACCAGTTAAAACTACTTGGTATAATACACAGAAACTCTAACGAACTCATATACATAAAGAAATGAAGTACTTGCTTTCGGGTTTTACAGCATTGTGGATTTTGAAAATTTCAGAGTAGTATTAGATTTAGAATGCACGATTTAAGGAGAGGAAGAGATAGAAGTGTCGACTTGTTGTTGTATTTCTAACCTTTTCGTTGGATGAGTTGTGGAGCCATGGACTTCATTTCGAGGCCATAGAGAATGGTGGTTGAAAGGAAAGGAAACGTGGCCTCTGTTTGATCGTGATATACATGTGGTTTAACTTAAGTTAACTATAAAGAACGAGACGTGGTCTCTATTTTTATCACATAAAGTTAGATATTTTATTTTACATGTATTCAATGTTTTGAGCATCGTCCCTTTTGAAATCTTCAACTTGGTGCATTATAAATATATTCATGTACGAGCGTTGCGGACTGAGATAAATACACCGTTGAGATGAGCCCGGTGTCATGATTCCAAAAACATAATAATGTCGGTAGGTGGACTCATATTTTGAAACTTCAAAATGTTGATTTCAGGGTGCGAAATACTTCAAATAAAAAGTTGCTTATTAAATTAATTAAAAACTTCAGTAAAATTCTAAAAATTAAATTATCACTATTTCCCAAAAGAACCTTGTCTTAATTCAAACCTGATATTCAAATATTTTGAAAACCATTTTATAACGTAAATAAAGCGTTGCAATTTATAAAGGAATTCCACAGTGACTTTTCTGAAATTTGATTTTGACGTAAATCAAAAATCTGTCCGACAAAATCCCAATTTTTCTCTTCCACGAGAAAGATATACTCCACCAGCTCCATACGTTTCTTGTTTCACAGCAATCCGGCTTAAAACGAATCCTGTACATTCAGTTTAAGTTCAAATCGCCAAATAGCGAACTACAGCGTCGTTACGCGCTCAAATATAATTATATTATAATTATACGTTCAAACTGACATCGATTGAATATATTCGTTATTCAAATTCAATTCCAAGCTGAATTTAAAATCACAGATGATGTAGTTCACACCATATCGCCATTTCAGCTAATTTTGATTATTTCAGAATTAAATATATTATTTAATTTAATAGTTTAATTAAATATTCACCATTATTTAATTCTGCAACCATTAAATACTCTAAACCACCATTTATATAATTAAATAAATTAATGATAATACCTCTGCCAATGCGGGTCATTACAATCTTCCCCACTTAAAATAATTTCGTCCTCGAAATTGCTAAGGTAGAGAACGACCCTATCGACTGGTTAGAACATATTTGTTTACTTCTTAACATCAGTTTCAACTGAACCAATTTAATTTCAATTAAATTATTAATTTATTCTTATCAACGAAAATTTTCAAAAATCCTGAAAATTTTCTAACGCTTAACTCTTCGAAAAATTTCGCCAGCACCCCCTTTGTACTGGTCAATCGGTCTAACTCCAACTCGCCTCTCTGGGCTATCTCCAACCCAAAGAAAATCAAACAGCCAAGCGGCTTGCCAATTCGGCTCATAAATCTTATATCCAATAGAAATATAAACTTGTACCTTTTGTCGGCATATCATTATATCCTTTCCACCTGTTATCAATTCAGCGGATACAATTAGGATCATCCCAATCAAATTCCAATCTGCTTTTATTTTATCTCCAACACAACCATTCGCTTATATCCAAGCCAAATCCCATTTCAACTCAAGTTCAATTCTTGATTTTCAATTCCTTAACTCCTCAATCCAATACCATTTCGGATTCTAATTTCACAAATCCAATCTTATTCGATTTCAATTCAACTTCAGTTACCACTTAACTGACTTTACTTTAATTCAAATCTGCTTTCACAAATTTCTGTTAAATTTGTTTTTAATTTAAACAGTCTTTCCCTAGGAGTTTTTAAACAGTTTACTCTTTTCAAAAATCAAATTTTCCTTTTTGAAATTCAACTGAGCCCAAAATCAATATTCCATTAGTTAAATCACTTCTCTATTTCTTTATCAATATTTGTTAACCAAATATTTTCAATAACCATATTGGCCTTTTATGTTATTTGGAAAACATTTCCGAATATCGCCTTCCTTTATTTTCTAAACTTTAGAAAATGTATGCTATTTATAATTGGAAAATATTCCAATTACTTATCTCTTTTCTGATCTCGTTTATTTCTATACTTAGGAAATATTCTTTATTATATTTCCAAGCTTACATTTATTTGGGTTAAAACGGATGTTGTGTAAAACATCGTTACGACAACCCAAATACTATATTCAACTAACTCTTATTCAACATTGATCTTCGAGCCTGAAATCTTACTATTTATTTGTTAATAATGAAATCATTCAAGTTGGGGTATAACTACCTCTCATACCTTGACTGAATAACATTTATAACATCAAAACAGATATGACTACTTACTCGAATAATCAATAACATACAACTACTTATTCTCTTTGAAACACATATACACCTTCTCTTTTCTATTCTTACTAGATTTTATTCTTAGTCTTCCTTTTTTTTACTATTCTATTTCTAAGTTCGTTTCCTTATCGAGTTTTATATATATCGATATATAGATTTCTAACTATCAAATTATCTTAAAAATATTCTAACTCCTTAAATTCCCGGAAAAATTCGCCATAATCTCCTTTGTACCGGGAGCATCGGGATATTTCAAATAGCCTCCCATGGCCCTCACCAATCCAAAAGAAAAAGAAAAAGCCATGCGGCTAGCCGATACGGCGCATAAAATCTCATATGTGAATTAAATACATACCTTTTGTCGAGCAATCTATTTATATACCTTCATACCTTATCCATACCTATCTCATATATATTTATACCTGCCCAATCTATTTTAACTATACCTGATCGTTTTAACTCAATTCCTTAATTAATTTGTTAATTAACTCTTTAGTCTATTTCACTTTATATTTGAACATGACATGTTCAAATATATTTTTACTTGTTTATCAACTAATTGAATTCCATTTCAATTCTATTTGAATTTTCTATATTCAAATTCCATTTCAATTCTCTTATTCAAATTCTATATTTGAATTTCATTTCCAATATCTTATTCAAATTTTATATTTGAATTTCGTTTCAATTTCCTTATTCAAATTCTATATATTCAAATTCTATAGTTTAAATTCCATTTGAATTCTATATTCAAATTCTATATATTCAAATCCTATATTTGAATACCCTTTTTATATATTCAATCCTATATCTGAATTCCATTTGAATTTCTATATTCAAATTCCATTTGAATTTCTATATTCAAATTCCATTTCACTTCTATTTGAATTCTATATTCAAATTTCATTTCAAACTATTTGAATTCTATATTCAAATTTCATTTCAAACTATTTGAATTCTATATTCAAATTTCATTATTACTCTATATGAATTCTATATTCAATTTTCCATTATTTAAATCTTCTTTATTCAAATCTCATTTGAATTTCTATATTCAAATCCCCTTTGAATTTTCTATATTCAAATCCCATTTGAATTTTCTTATTTACATTATATGTTTGAACTTCCTTTATTCAAATTCCTTATATTCAAATTCTATATATTCAATCCCATTTTGAAATTCAACACACTTGTCTTTCCCAAAACAAATTCAAAACAGTATCTCTGATAGTAATTCGTCACTTACAACTCGAAAATTAATACTGATGATGCAGCTGTCATCATCAGAATCTATTTTCCAGCGATCGAAGTGAGTTCAATACTATAAAACCATTTTTAACCTTTTCCACTTTGAAATTCATATCAAAATATAATTCACACTGCTTGTAAAACAATTTAAAATCTCCCAGGATCTTAAATTTTCCTTATTTTTAATCCAAATCCATTTACAAACACTTATCCAATTCTCTAGAGTTTTAACTCAATTTCTGGTTTAAAATTTTAGATTTAACTTATCTGATTTCACGTATTTCACTTATATGAATTTGACAAGCCACCCTCTTAATTTCACAAGCCACCCAAAGCACTCACTTAACCCCCTCATGTCCCACCATATGTTTATCTGGTTAAGTGTTTCTTAATTCATTAACACCGTAACCTTATAAAGACCTCCCACATTAGACTGGCATTTGTGGCAGTTGGATTTGCCGGGCGGGTCAGGGCAGTCTTACACCGCAAATGAGCCTAACCTCGTGTCTTTACAACTGTTACGCATTTAATTCATGCCTTTGACCTCTCACATTAGACTGGCATTTGTGGCTGTTGGATTTGTCGGGCGGGTCCGGGCAGTCTTACACCACAAACGAGTCTAACCTCATGTCTTAGGCGGTTTATTATTACACATCTTCATTTAACCCCAAATTGGATTAATATCCCTATTCAAATTTGTCAATGAATTCAAAAATATACATATGTCCATAATTGTCTCAATTATGTCCATAAATGCCAATTTTTCCAATTAATGTCTTAATTTAATTATATGCCTTTTTAAGGCCATTTATACCAATTTTCAAAATGTGTATATTCAATATAACCCCCATCGTCCCCACGCTGTTCGTTCGTTTATCATGACATATGTGTATATTAGACTAGCAATTAGTCTAGCACATAAAAGGGAAGAAACATCGCAAATTTGCATAACATACAAAATGGATCTAATCTTGCAAATAAGGATTACAACATAACTTGCATAAACTTTGTATCGTCATGAATCTAAACATAGGCCTAAAGGTCTGAACTTGCATATATATAATATAGTTTTTCACCTAAAACTTGCATATATGAATATAGTTTTCATTCCAAAACTTGCATAGGCCATAGTCACAAACTTGCATAAAACTATGTACGTCATAGATCTAAATCTATAGGCGTAATCTTGCATATATGTGAATCCAATTTCTACCTAAACTTGCATATAGTCACTTTATTTAATTCACATGTAACTGGTGTATAATTCATAGAGAACTAGCATATAATCTATCCCAAACTTGCATATAAAATGATGTCAAACGTGAATCAAGTTGAACATAGGTGATTTGGCATATGAAAAGGGATCCACAACAAAATTATCATTATGAACAACTAGCATATATTCACAAAACATCATATTTTTCCAATGTCTCACAAACATAGCCATATAATCCAATTTATAACTCAACCCAATTAATTTATTAATTATCTTATTAAAGAAATTGCACTCACAACTCAAAGAAGGTCTTGAGTTCTAAAATCTGAGTTCTGAAATTGATTTAGCACGCCTTTGAAGTAGACAAATTCGTTGTTGTTGTTATAAATTTGAGTTGAATTGAGTTGATTAGCTTCACTTTCCCTCTAGTTGGTAGCGGCTACTCTAGGTTGTAAGGTGATAGCATGACGACCATGGTTCTAATTTTTATTTGGTTTTAGGGTTTGAGTCTACATGTGTTTATATAGAATTTAGGATTAATTTAGGCCATCCGATCAACCTAGAATCAATCAAGACCATCCAGTCAAGATAGAGTGACACCTCAGCCCTAATGACTCAGCATAGAGTCACAAAATCGTCATCCCTCAGATCTGCCGGGGGGGGGGGGTAAGGTCGACCCCTAGGTCGACCTGTAGGGGTAGGTCGACACTAGGGTCGACCTGGGTCCTGGGCGGGAATTTTCCCGCCCAGCCCACTTCTGATTTCTGATTTGAATTTTGAATCTGTTTCGAGATGTTTGAATTTATTTGAATTTTCTGGAAACTTCCAACAGCCATAACTTCTTCATACGAAGTCCATTTACGCAAACTCGGACTCTATCTCAATCAGAATTCCAAGACAAACACAATGGCGTAACCGGTTTCCCTCGATTCTTACATTTAAAATTAAGTATTCTTTAAATTGTTAACTTCAATATTTAAATTTATAGGGTGTTACAAAATAACCTAGCATTTCATGTAGAAAAAGAAGACTTAGATTTAAACGAGGTTGATTTAGCACTTATCGTCGAAAACTTCAAAAGTTTTTGAAGTATAGAAAAGAAACAAAAAATAATGGCAAAATAATCTTCAATATACCATCATCCTTAGAGTTAGAATGCTTTAATTACCACAAAAGGGATCACATACAAAAGGATTGTCTATAGAAAGGATTAGGACTATCAGTGGGTCGTGTCGGGTCGGGTCAAGTTGGTTTCAGGTTGATTTATAAACGGGTCGGGTCAACTTGTTTATTAAACGGGTCAATTTTCCCCAATCCTAACTCGACCCATTTATAAACGGGTGACCCGAACCGACCAGTGCAACCTGTTTAACTAAACAGGTCGTGTAGGGTAGGGTTTACCCATTTGACCCGTTGACAAATATTGCCCACTAATATAAACAACAAAAGTACAAAATCACGAACAGGAAGCACTATTATATAATCACCAATAGGTAGCAAGTTACAAAATCATCAACATGCAACAAGTTATAAAATCACTAACATGCAACACATATATAAAGAATGAAATCACCATATCCAAAAATCATTCTCAATACATAAGAATATATAACCATACTGCATACATAAAAGGCTGACAGTATGGAAGAGATACAATTGTTATAAGTACAACATACATGAAGGGCTAACAGTATGAAAGAGACACATCATATAATCGGATTTGGCGGGTCAAAATCAAGTTAGCGGGTCAACCCTAAATCCACCCATTTATGAACGGGTTAAATTTGGGTTGACCCGAAAATGACCCGCCAACTATACGGGTCGGGTTAACCTGCTAATTTCAATACGGGTTACGGGTCATGTAAGAAATTGACAGCCCTAGAAAGGATATCACAACAAAAGCAAGAAGGAAAAGTTCAAAAAGAAAGATTTTTCAGTAACATGGGATGACTTAGATTCATCTTCCTTAGAAAGCGACAACGATAGTGATAATAAACAAGCCAATGTATGTTTTATGGATACAATAATGAGGTTAGTGATTACACATTTGAAGACATAATTGAAATAAACTCGAAACTTTTCGAAACTATAAAAAGTCTCTGTAACAGCCCGCATTTTACGTATTGGAAGATCGTAAAATATTTTTATTTTATTCCCTGAGGGTTGGATCATTCTCATCTTTTGGTATGTTGCGTATGGGGATGTGAGACATGTCCATAAATTTTACCGATTTTGTTTGTGACCATTTTGCCCTTGTCAGTCTTGTACAGGGCATAACTTTTGACTCAGGTCGAATCAGAGGGTGAGACCTGTGCCATTGGAAAGGAATTGATGATTCTCTTTCCGTAGAGTGGTTACATGAAAGATTTGGTTCAGCGGTTTGCGAGAAATCGCTGTTTTAATGTTTTTCAGTTGGTTGTTCAGGTTTCGGAAGGCTAATGGGCTGATTTGGAGAAGGCCCATTAAGGGGTTGGTGGAGGCTATAAATAGAGGGTAAGGGATATGGGGAAAGGTTGGATTTTCCATTCTCTTATGGGGAGGCTTTGATCTCCTTCTTCCTCTAACACCTTTCCACCATTAAAATTCCAAATCCAAGGAGGGAAATCGAAGATCTATACCATTCAAGGCTAGATCAACATCGTTTCAAGGGCGAATTCATCGGATTGAAGGGTTTGATTCGAAGTGTTCGCTGTCCGGATTGCTTTTTCATCGCTTTTGCTTTATTTTGGATAATCGGTGAGTGATTTACATCTCTCATTCGGATTCATGAAAGTATGTGAGTTATAGGATGTTAATTTCATCATTTCCATGTTATTTTCTTTAGATCTACACCATGCTAAGTCCATTTTACATATGAATCACCTTAGGATCTGATCTAGATAATTTAAATGGTTAATTTCATGATTTCTCTCAAGTTTATGCAAATTAGATCCGTTTTTACGTTCATATGTTCACTTATCATGTTTTGGGAAATTTATGTGTTTTGATGGAAATTGTTAGATTGATGATATTGTTGGTTGCATAACATGTTTGTGGTTGCGTTTGAATGAATCGGATAAGCCGGTTTCGACGGATTCGTCGTTTGGCAAAGTTTTGGTCGAAATCAAAGTCGAAATGGAGCTGTGCAGGAATCGGGTCGGTCTAGAGGGGTCGGTCCTAGACTGGTCGGTCAAGACGTGGCTTAGGGAGCAAGACAGGTTTTGGGTCCATTTTCTTCCTGGTCGGTCGGTCTCTGGTGAGAAAGGCTGGTCGATCTTGGAGCTGGTCGGTCTGATCGGTCGGTTCATACTGGTCAGGTCGAGCAAATCTGGAGTTCTGATTTGGAGCAGGCGGGTCGGTCATGTTCCAGGAAGGGGTGATCAGGTCGGGTCGGTTTTAGAGGGTTGGTTCGGTCAGATGGTGGCAAACCTAGTTGGTCGGGTCAGCCGATTGGTGGTAGGGTCGAATCCTGAAGCCAGAAGAGAACCGGGTCGGTGGGTCGGTTTTAGTTGGGTCGGTTGGGCTAAGCTTTTGGGTCGATCTTAGTGGCTTGGTCGTAAGGAAGGGTCGGTTTTGGGTCTTCCCAGGAAGGGTCGGTTTTGGGTCTTCCCAGGAAGGGTCGGTTTTGGGTCTTCCCAGGAAGAGCAGGTTTTGGGTCTTCCCAGGAAGAGCAGGTTTTGGGTCTTCCCAGGAGGGGTCGGTTTTGGGGTCCTCCCAGAAGGCTCGGTGATGGTGTAGCTTCGAGGTGGTTCAAGTAGGAAGGCTCGAAGTGATGAATGTGTTCGGTGACAACTCAAAGGTCGTGAGTTGATGGATAATGGCTGCTCCAGAAGGTTGCTTGAGCTATGAAACATCGTCAAGGTTGGATGACTAGAGATGCGAAGGCCGAGAGGTCATCGTTGTCGTAAGTTCTAGCAGGCTCAAAGCAGGGGTACGATGGGGGCACCCAAAAGACTAGAAGGTTGTTGGTCGAGTACCCTGGGTCTTGAGGAAAGGCCTAGTGTCAAGGTTGGACATTGTCAAGGTTGGACATATGGAGTTCATGCTAGAACTGGGGTTACCATTAGCCCTTGACATATGGCAAGGTTGGCCGTCATACGATTAACGATGGTTTCAAAGCAGGATTGGCGGTGATAGCCAGAGTCTGTCATTTATGATGGATGTTTTGCATGAGATATATAATCTTGATCCCATGATTGCTATTGTTGATTGTTTCTGTTTGCTATGAACAAATGGTTGTTCTGGTTTCTATGGATTAATGGTTGAAATGCTTGGTGTAAAGGCTATCACTGTCCAATGTGGGGAAGATAAGTTTGAGTTCTTCTCTGGTGATGTGGGTAGATAAGTTGTTCATTTACCCATTCTCATATACTTTCTTGTTGAAGTTTGTTAGCTGTTTTATTGCTCACTAAGACTATTGTCTGACTCAAGGTTTTATGTCTCCTCTTATTACCTTGGGCTGTTCATCCGGTTGTGGATGGGCAGACTAAGTAGCAGGTTACAGGTAATGGAGCTTAGTGAGATGGGGAAGCTGAGCGAAGACGAGCAGGAGGCTGGCGTACTAGTTTTATTACTATCTAGTATTTCTGTTTCCGCTGTTTGAGTTGCTTGAGAGTTATATTGAGGCCTTATGTACAAACTTTGATATCAGTTGGATAATCTTTCAGGATGTTGAGAAAGTTTCAAAAGTTTGCTATATGATACCTCATTACTATTACCTGTTGTATATGTTCTATTATATTTCATCCTTGCGCTGTGAGTTCTATGACAGGTTTCGATGTGTTTACCTACTCTGATGATCGTCCATAGCAGCCTGGCACACCTTTCAGCGGATTATTCCACTTTTTTAGTGCGGGGGTTATGGGCGGTCGTCACATTTGGTATCAGAGCTCTGGTTAAATTTTTTGTCCAAAGTTCAAAAGACGTAATTGCGTATGAGGGACGTATTTGTAGATTTCAGTTGGATGTTTACTATATATATTAACATATATAGTAGTAGCGGTTGTATCTCTTTAGAAGTTTTTCTTGGAAGTGGCTAATTATTCTAGATTGCAGATTTAGAATGAGTAGACGACCGTCAAGGCACGCTGCTAGGAGAGCTAATACTGGAGAGGGAAATGGTGATGAACCAGATTACCCGGCCATGTTTGAAGCCATGGCATAAGCAATTATGCGAAGGGTACCCGATCCAGTGGCGGCTACGGTAGATGTAGGTGTGCGAGTTCCTAGAGTAGATTTTGCAAAGATGTGCAAGGACTTTATATCTCTAGGAGGGAAACCATTCAAGGGAACTGGACCAGCTGAAGAGGTTCAGAGGTGGATGGATTCATGTGTTCGAATCTTTGGAGACTTGGGTATTGAAGATGTAATGAAGAGAAAGCTTGCATCAAGGCAGCTTCAGAGTAGAGCCATGGAATGGTGGAATTCTGTTATACTCGAGACTCCGGAAGAGGAGATTTCATGGGGCAATTCGAAGCTAAGTTTGAAGCAAAGTTTATCTCCACTGCTCAGAAGTCCGTTCTCTTCAAGAAGTTCGTAGAGTTGAAGCAGAATGGCAGATCAGTTCTTGACTACATTTCTGATTTTGAGGCTTTGTCTAGATATGCTCGTTCATACATTGATACACCCTATCAGAAGAACGAGAAGTTTGTCTTGGGTTTGAATGCTCATATTGGAAAACCGCTTGTGGACCATCTTGATGATTCATTTGAGAAAATTGTGGAAAAAGCTATTCGCCATGAGAGCTTGTTTCCCAAGGAAGCAAATGTTGTCCCTGCAACCAAGGAAGCTCAGAAACCACAGCAAGGTGGTAATAAAAAGAGGAAGCAGCAACAACAGAAAGGAAAGGATGGCCAAAAGAAACCCAAGAGTGAGGTGGTTTGCTTTAATTACCAACAGAAGGGTCATTATTCAAATGAGTGCAAGAATCCCAAAGCTGAGAAGAAGTGCTTCAAGTGTGGAAAGCCTGGGCATGAGAAGAAAGATTGTCCAGAATCAGCTAAGGGCAAACAGATTGTGAAGGCATATGCTTTGGAAGCCGTTCCATCTTCTTCAAGAGCTCCTACTATAGAGGAGAAGGGAAAAGGTGTCGTGGTGCAAGGTACTTTTTATGTTTCAGTTCGAGTTTTGTTTGATACTGGAGCATCACATTCATTCATCTGCAATGAGCTTGTATGTCGCTTGGGTTTGGAACCCGAGATTTGAGATAGACCTTTGATCGTGACTAATCCAGTTGGGGGTTCGTCCAGTTTATGCATGATTTGTCGTGGTCTAGTGTTATCGAGTCATGGTTGCTCTTTTATGTGTGATTGCTTTGTCCTTAACTTCGATGGGTATGGGATCATCTTGGGCATGGATTGGCTCAAGAGATATGCGGCAAGGGTGAATTGCGAGAAGCTAGAGGTGAGGGTCGGGGATGTGGAAGGGTGAAAGGTGTTGATTAGATGTAAGCGCGAAGACGGGGTCTTGGTGAGTTATCTATATTCGCTTGGGATTCCACAAGAAGACCTGTCATCAGTGCTAATCGCTAATGAGTATGTAGATGTCTTTGACGAGGTCAAAGGGTTGCCGCCGCATCGTGAGATCGAGTTTAGGATTGATTTGGTCGAAGGTGCTAGACCAATTGTTATGCCCCTTAGGCGGATGGCGCCTAGGGAACAGCGAGAGTTAGAGGTGCAAGTTCGTGACCTTTTGGGAAATGGATTCATTCGGAGGAGTGTTTCCGAGTGGGGTGCACCAGTCGTGTTTGCAACTAAGGCAGATGGCTCGTTAAGATTGTGTGTGGACTATCGTGAGCTGAACAAGGTGACTAAGAAGAACAAGTATCCGTTGCCAAGGATTGATGACTTGTTCGATCAGCTTCACGAAGCCAAAGTGTTTTCTCAGATGGATTTGGCAACGGGATTTCACCAATTGAGAGTGGCTAAGGATAGTGTGCCAAAGACTGCTTTTAGGACACCGTCCGGGTTCTTCGAGTGGTTGGTGATGCCATTCGGGTTTACTAACGCGCCAGCGTATTTTGTGGATCTTATGAATAGAGTGTTCAGAGATCAGTTGAGTAAGTTCGTGCTGGTATTCGTGGATGATATACTGGTTTACTCCAGAAATGTGGAAGAACATAAGACGCACTTGAGAGTTGTGTTAGAGATCTTGCGAAAGCATCATCTTAAGGCTAAGTTCTCAAAGTGTCATTTCTGGAAGGATGAAGTGAGGTTCTTAGGTCATGTTGTTTCTGGAAATGGTATAGCGGTTGACCCCGCTAAAGTTGCAGCAATCCAGGACTGGGATAGACCTAAGAATGCGACGGATATCCGGAGTTTCCTTGGGTTGGCTGGTTATTACCGAAGGTTTATCAAGGATTTCTCCAAGATAGCTGCACCATTAACAGGATTGACGAAGAAGAATCAAGTGTTCGCATGGAATGCGAAGTGTGAACAAGCGTTCGGAATCTTGAAGGAAAGATTGACGAGTGCACCTGTGTTGACCATTCCAAGTGGGACTGAAGAGATGGTGGTATATACTGATGCATGTGGTACTGGACTTGGAGCAGTGATAATGCAGAAGGATAAGGTAGTGGCTTACGCAAGTCGACAGCTAAAGTCGCATGAGAGAAAATATCCAACTCATGATTTGGAGTTGGCAGCGATTGTGTTTGCTCTGAAGATGTGGAGACACTACCTGTTGGGAGTACGATTTGAGTTGTTTACGGATCACAAGTCGTTGAAGTACCTTTTCTCCCAAAAGGATTTGAATCTTCGGCAGCAACGATGGTTAGAGTTTCTGGCATCGTATGATTTTGGGATAGCCTATACTCCTGGCAAAGGCAATGCAGTTGCAGATGCATTGAGTCGAAGACACGCAAGTTTGGGAGCGATGTTTTCGGAATGGAAGGGCCTCGAGTACTTGGCAAGGTTCGATTTCTGGCCAAGGTGTGAGTTGGAACCTGAAATATTGGCAAGCTTGTCGATAAGGCCTACTCTTATCGAAAGGATTGGCGAGGGCCAAAAGAAAGATGCGAAGCTTGTCGAGTTCATTCAGAAACTGGAACCAGAGGGTAAAGAGTTCGAGGTCGACCGAGAAGGTTGGCTTCGAAAACAAGGACGATTAGTTGTTCCTGACATCGACGGATTGAGGGATGAGGTTCTGAGAAAATGTCACCACTCGAAGCTAACGATTCATCCCGGTGGTAATAAAATGTATCAGGACATGAAGCGAGCCTACTATTGGGAAGGGATGAAAAGAGATATTGGGAAATTCATTTCCAAGTGTATGAACTGTCAATTGGTGAAAGCTGAACAGAAGAAGCCGAGTGGTTTACTTCAGCCATTAGAGGTTCCTACATGGAAGCAGGAGCAGATATCGATGGATTTTATCGATGAACTACCTAGAACTAGGACAGGGAATGAAGGGATTTGGGTCATTGTGGATCGTTTGACCAAAAGTGCAAGGTTCATTCCTATCAAGACGACTAGGACACCATCAAAATTGGCTGAGCTTTATGTGAAATGGATAGTTCGATTCCATGGTGTTCCAAAGAGTATAGTAAGTGACCGGGATCCATTGTTCACGAGTGGATTTTGGAAAAGTTTGCAAGAAGCTTTGGGAACCGAATTGTGTTTAAGTACGACATATCATCCCCAAACTGATGGTCAGACCGAGAGAGTCAACCGAGTTTTAGAAGATCTCCTGAGGGCTTGTGTGTTAGACTTCGGAGGATCATGGGAGGACCATCTACATTTAGTTGAGTTTGCATATAATAATAGCTACCAGTCGAGTATTTGGATGGCACCATACGAGGCGTTGTATGGAAGGCCGTGCAATTCTCCAGCTTGTTGGTTAGAAACTGGAGATAAGTTGGTACTTGGGCCTGAAATGATTAGAGAAACCTCGGATTGTATCAAGATTGTTCGACAACGAATGAAGGCGGCCCAAGATCGTCAGAAGAGTTACGCCGATAAGCGTCGTAAGGATTTGGAATTTGACGTAGGAGATATGGTTTTCATGAAGATTTCACCGTTGAAGCATGTGGTTCGATTCGGAAGTAAAGGGAAGTTGGCTCTTAGGTTTGTTGGACCGTTTCCGATAGTCGAGCGAATAGGAAAGCTCGCATATAGGTTGGAGTTACCCAAGAAGATGTTGAGTGTGCATAATGTTTTCCATGTGTCGTTTCTACAGAAGTTTGTGCACGACTCGAATGTGGTGGTATCTCCAGAACAGTATGAAGATTTAGAAGTCGAGACCGCAGTTGCGAAACCTCATAGGCCACTTCGTGTTGTGGGGAATGACACGAAACAGCTTAGGAGGAAGACGGTTAAGCTAGTCAAGGTACAATGGAGTGAAGATGGCGACGATTGTACATGGGAGACGGAAGAGAGCATGAGGGCGACTCATCCAGAACTTTTCATCGGTAGAACCCTTTGATTGTATCGTCGTTATATCGTTGTATCTTGTTGTTGTTTGATAGAATTCCGCGTGCGAGGATAAGGCTATGGATGCATGGCTTGATGGTTGCTAGTTTGGATGATAGGATTGGCTTCTCATGGATGATAGGCATGCGGAATTGTTGTGGTTGCTTGGAATTTCGGGCGCGAAATTCTTAAGGGGGGGAGAATGTAACATCCCGCATTTTACGTATCGGAAGATCGTAAAATATTTTTATTTTATTCCCTGAGGGTTGGATCATTCTCATCTTTTGGTATGTTGCTTATGGGGATGTGAGACATGTCCATAAATTTTACCAATTTTGTTTGTGACCATTTTGCCCTTGTCAGTCTTATGCAGGGCATAACTTTTGACTCAGGTCGAATCAGAGGGTGAGACCTGTGCCATTGGAAAGGAATTGATGATTCTCTTTCCGTAGGGTGGTTACATGAAAGATTTGGTTCAGTGGTTTGGGAGAAATCTATGTTTTAAGGTTTTTCAGTTGGCTGTTCAGGTTTTGGAAGGCTAATGGGCTGATTTGGAGAAGGCCCATTAAGGGGTTGGTGGAGGCTATAAATAGAGGGTAAGGGATATGGGGAAAGGTTGGATTTTCCATTCTCTTATGGGGAGGCTTTGATCTCCTTCTTCCTCTAACACCTTTCCACCATTAAAATTCCAAATCCAAGGAGTGAAATCGAAGATCTATACCATTCAAGGCTAGATCAACATCGTTTCAAGGGCGAATTCATCGGATTGAAGGGTTTAATTCGAAGTGTTCGCTGTCCGGATTGCTTTTTCATCGTTTTTGCTTTGTTTTGGATAATCGGTGAGTGATTTACATCTCTCATTCGGATTCATGAAAGTATGTGAGTTATAGGATGTTAATTTCATCATTTCCATGTTATTTTCTTTAGATCTACACCATGCTAAGTCCATTTTACATATGAATCACTTAGGATCTGATCTAGATAATTTAAATGGTTAATTTCATGATTTCTCTCAAGTTTATGCAAATTAGATCCGTTTTTATGTTCATATGTTCACTTATCATGTTTTGGGAAATTTATGTGTTTTGATGGAAATTGTTAGATTGATGATATTGTTGGTTGCATAACATGTTTGTGGTTGCGTTTGAATGAATCGGATAAGCCGGTTTCGACGGATTCGTCGTTTGGCGAAGTTTTGGTCGAAATCAAAGTCGAAATGGAGCTGTGCAGGAATCGGGTCGGTCTAGAGGGGTCGGTCCTAGACTGGTCGGTTAAGACGTGGCTTGGGGAGCAAGACAGGTTTTGGGTCGGTTTTCTTCCTGGTCGGTCGGTCTCAGGTGAGAAAGGTTGGTCGGTATTGGAGCTGGTCGGTCTGATCGGTCGGTCCATACTGGTTAGGTCGAGCAAATCTGGAGTTCTGATTTGGAGCAGGCGGGTCGGTCATGTTCCAGGAAGGGGTGATCAGGTCGGGTCAGTTTTAGAGGGTTGGTTCGGTCAGATGGTGGCAAACCTGGTTGGTCGGGTCAGCCGATTGGTGGTAGGGTCGAATCCTGAAGCCAGAAGGGAACCGGGTCGGTGGGTAGGTTTTAGCTGGGTCGGTTGGGCTAAGCTTTTGGGTCGATCTTAGTGGCTCGGTCGTAAGGAAGGGTCGGTTTTGGGTCTTCCCAGGAAGGGTCGGTTTTGGGTCTTCCCAGGAAGAGCAGGTTTTGGGTCTTCCTAGGAAGAGCAGGTTTTGGGTCTTCCCAGGAGGGGTCGGTTTTGGGGTCCTCCCAGAGGGCTCGGTGATGGTGTAGCTTCGAGGTGGTTCAAGTAGGAAGGCTCGAAGTGATGAATGTGTTCGGTGACAACTCAAAGGTCGTGAGTTGATGGATAATGGCTGCTCGAGAAGGTTGCTTGAGCTATGAAACATCGTCAAGGTTGGACGATTAGAGATGCGAAGGCCGAGAGGTCATCGTTGTCGTAAGTTCTAGCAGGCTCAAAGCAGGGGTATGATGGGGGCACCCAAAAGACTAGAAGGTTGCTGGTCGAGTACCCTGGGTCTTGAGGAAAGGCCTAGTGTCAAGGTTGGACATTGTCAAGGTTGGACATATGGAGTTCATGCTAGAACTGGGGTTACCATTAGCCCTTGACATATGGCAAGGTTGGCCGTCATACGATTAACGATGGTTTCAAAGCAGGATTGGCGGTGATAGCCAGAGTCTGTCATGTATGCTGGATGTTTTGCATGAGATATATAATCTTGATCCCATGATTGCTATTGTTGATTGTTTCTGTTTGCTATGAACAAATGGTTGTTCTGGTTTCTATGGATTAATGGTTGAAATGCTTGGTGTAAAGGCTATCACTATCCGATGTGGGGAAGATAAGTTTGAGTTCTTCTCTGGTTATGTGGGTAGATAAGTTGTTCATTTACCCATTCTCATATACTTTCTTGTTGAAGTTTGTTAGTTGTTTTATCGCTCACTAAGACTATTGTCTGACTCAAGGTTTTATGTCTCCTCTTATTACCTTGGACTGTTCATCCGGTTGTGGATGGGCAGACTAAGTAGCAGGTTACAGGTAATGGAGCTTAGTGAGACGGGGAAGCTGAGCGAAGACGAGCAGGAGGCTGGCGTACCAGTTTTATTACTATCTAGTATTTCTATTTCCGCTGTTTGAGTTGCTTGAGAGTTATAGTGAGGCCTTATGTACAAACTTTGATATCAGTTGGATAATCTTTCTGGATGTTGAGAAAGTTTCAAAAGTTTGCTATATGATACCTCATTACTATTACCTGTTGTATATGTTTTATTATATTTCATCCTTGCGCTGTGAGTTCTACGACAGGTTTCGATGTGTTTACCTACTCTGATGATCGTCCATAGCAGCCTGGCACACCTTTCAGCGCATTATTCCACTTTTTTAGTGCGGGGGTTATGGGCGGTCGTCACAGTCTCAAAAAAAATAAAAGAAAGCTCGCGAAATTCAGAACAAAGCAAAATTCGAAAGGGATATGCTCAAAAACGAAAAGAAAATACTAAAAGAAGAACCTGAAAAAAAAAATTTCAACAATCATTCTCTGATGTTAATTCTCAACTTGCTTTATTGATCAAGAAATTAAAACTCAAAAAGAGATGAATGATGTTGTTATTTATGAAAATCATGAGTTAAAAACTAAAGTCAAAATGATAGAATTAGAAAATTCTAACCTCGAAACTAATCTAGAAGACATTACCAAATATGTCTCTAATTTCAATAATGGAAGAAAGAACTTGTCTGGAATTATTGGAAACTCTCAATCTACATTTAACAGAAAGGGACTAAGATATAACAGGAATTCTGAAGCTCCATCTAAGAAATTGAATAATCACAAGAGAAATGATTCTAAACCTAGTAAAGCATCATAGTCTTTAAAAAGGAAAATAAATTCCAAAACTATTAACATATGGGTTCCGAAGACAAATAATAGCTTGATTAGGAGTAAAAATATAAAGTCATTTTGGAAACTATTCACAAAAGTAAAAATTACATTTATAAAAGGTACCGAATCCTCAAGGGTTTGGCTTCCTAAGACCAAACCCTTAGGAACCTATGAAAAAGTAGGTATAAACATTATTTCTTATTTTTGCAGGTTCCACTCAAGAAAAAAAGGAAAATGGATACTAGACATTGGTTACTCAAAGCACATGATAGGGGACAAAAATATGCTCACAAATATTACCTACTCAGATTGTGATTATATCACATTTAGAGATAATTCCTGAGGCTATGAGTAATTACGGTACATCTAATTTACCTCTTATTTCTAACATTTATTGGTCAAAAGGTTAAAACACAATTTATTAAGTATTAGCCACCTGTGTGATAAAGGATTCAAAATCTCATTTTTGAAAGTTAAATATAGCATTTTTGATCAAAATCAAAATCTTATCTTTGAAGGTAATAGAGACAGAAACATTTACGTACTAAATATGAAAGAAAATAATAATTCAGATGTGTTTAATAGTCAAAGAAAATGATCCTTGGTTATGGCACAAAAGATTATGTCATAGTAATCTCAAAGCTATAAGTAAATTTTCTAAAAATAACTTAATAAAAGGATTACCAAAGTCGAATTCTGAAGTTAAGCTTATTTGTAATGTATGTTGATTAGGGAAATTAATTAAGTCATCTTTTAAATATAAGAAAGTCATCTCAACATTACAACCACTTTATTTACTTCATGTGGATCTGTTTGGGCCAACTTGAATTTAATCCATAAATCATAATAAATATGTGTTTGCAATTGTGGATTTTTCTAGATATACTTGGACTATTTTTATGCAAAAAAGAGTGACACTTTTTATTATTTTAATTTCTTTGTCAAAAGAATTCAAAAATTAAAAGGTTTAAAAATATAGAACATTAGAAGAGATCATGGAGGAGAATTTGAAAACAAGGAATTTGAACAATTTTGTAAAAAAGGAATATTTTATCATTTTCGTTTCCTAGAACTCCACAACAAAATGAAGTTTTAGAATAGAAAAAACAAAACATTATAAGAATGTGCAAGAACTTTGTTAAATGGAAGCACCTTACCAAAACATTTATGGGCAGAAGCTTTTGCAACCGCCTATTATGTATTAAATCGTATTTCTGTTCGATCACTTACGAAAAATACTCCATATGAACTTTTTAATGAAAGAAAACCATATATTTCTTGTTTCAAAGTTTTTGGTCCAAAATGTTTGTTTTAAACACAAAAGATCAACTTGTTAAATTCGCTTCGAAATTCGAAGAAGGAATCTTCCTAAATTACATGGATCAAAGCAAAGCTCATCGAATTTTCAATAAAAGAACAAATACAATCGAAAAACTCTTCACGTATTCTTTGATGAAAATTTTAAGTAAAGGCCAAGTACTAAAGATGATGAACTCCTGGATTATATCACAAATATGGAAACTACAAATCTTGAAAATGATGAAAACATTATTCATAATAGATAAGATGAAAACATTATTCCTAATTCTAGAGAAGATGAAAACATTATTCATAATAATAACAAGTTGAGATCTCCACCAAAAATATTACAGGATCATCCTGTTCAAAATGTTAATGGAGATATTAATTTAAATGTATGAGCTAGAAGTCAATTAAACCTAATGGGTCATGTAGCATCCAATTCTTTCTGATATAGAACTTAAAAATATTAAGGAAGCCTCAACCGACGACAATTGGATTATAACCATGCAAGAAGAGCTAAACCAATTTGAACACAATGAAGTCTAGGAATTAGTTCCTAGATTAAGTGATCAAGATGTCATTGGTACAAAATGCGTTTATAATAATAAAGCAGATGAACTAGGTAATATAACTAGGAATAAAGATAGATTAGTCGCACAAGCATATAATCAAGAGGAATGAATTGAGTACGTAGAAACCTGTGATCCTGTAGCCAAACTAGAAGCAACATGTATCTTATTGCCTATGCATATTTTCATAATTTCAAACTTTATCAAATGGATGTAAAAAGTGCATTTTTAAATGGATATATAAAAGAATGTATATGTTGAACAACCTCCTCTATTTGCACATGTATTTTTTCCTGACCACGTCTATAAATTAAAGCTATCTTATAAATTCAGCATTTCAGATTGGGAAAGTTGATCAAACACTTTTTATAAAACACTTGAAAAAGAACATTCTAATGGTTTAATATACATATAAGATATTATTTTTCATTCTACAAATGAAGAATTATTTCAAGAATTTCTAGAAATAATGACTGAGGAATTTGAAATGCCCCATGTGGGTGAATTATCTTATTTTCTTGGTCTACAAAGTAAACAACTGCCACATGATATTTTTATAAATCAAGAAGAATATTATAATAATCTGATCAAATGATTCAGGATGGAAAACACTTCTGCTAAACCAACTCATATGAGTACAACAACACATCTTGATAAAGATAAGAATGACAAAAGTGTTGTCTAAAAACTATACCGAAGTATGACTGGATCATTACTATATTTATCTGCAAGTCGACCTGATATAATAATGATGTTTTGTTTATGTGCAAGATTTCAAGCCAATGTAAAGGAATCACATTTACGTGCAGTAAAACGTATATTCCGTTATGTCAGATATACCAAAGACATTGGGCTTTTCTATCGGAAAGAATGTTCTCTCGAATTGATATCCTTTAGTGATTTTGATTTCGGTGGATCTCGAACGGATCGGAAAAGTACGAGTGATACATGTCATTTTATTGGAAAATCACTAGTCCTTTGGTTTAGCAAGAAACATAATTTCACCTCACTCTTGATAATATATTTTTGTAGCTTTGGTTTGCGATCAAGTCAGTTACATGCACAAACACTTAGAGATTTAGAATAAATTTATCTAAATCAATTATTTATTATAATAACACTAATGCAGTTAACCTATCAAAAATTCCGATCACTTATTCACGAAAACATATAGACATTTGTCATCATTCGCTTTTAGATAATATTGAAAAGGAAATAATAAGTTTAGACTTTATCTATTCTGAAAATCAATTGGCAGATATTTTTATAAAATTGTTACTTGAAAATGTTTTTTAAAAGTTAAGACGAGAACTTGGAATAGTCTCGTTTAAGAATTTATATTCCTTTGAAGCATTTTTTGCAAAAATTAAAATTTTATTTTCATGTGCACGCTAGCACTCAAACTCTGGTCACTTGATTAGAAGTCATGTGCACTTACCATTATACTATTAAATATCTCTTGTGTATCTACGAGAAATTGTTGCATTTTTGCCTTATCCACTAGATTCCTAAATACTTTTAAACAATTACTTCATATCTATTTATAGCTTGAGGTAACAGGTTCAAAATTACTGTTTCGCTACTCAAGAAATCCCGCTAACCGTCGCTACGCACCTATGATGCCAAAAGTCCCAAAAAAGGGAACCCGAGTGCTACTAGAACTAGAATAGAGAAATCATCTTCCTAAGCCGACTGGTGTTCTAAACCACAATTCCTTTGCCTCTCATTTAGTCATTCTACCTATACAAAACCATAGTTTATGTTTTCATATTCAAAAATAAGTCTAGTTCTTAAACTTAAGTTCTTACCACAATGGTTTCTCATGGCTACAACAATCAATCTTCGCTTGATTACACCCCACCATCATCTGATTTTTTCCCAACACCAGTTCCAACTCCTACCCCAAACCATGAGCCGATTTACAAATGGTCGTCTACTAACCACACGGGATATACTCCCAATAGTAAGAAGTCAAAACAACCTATATTTATTTCTCCAACTACCATGGAGAAAATAGATGACATTCATCATTACCACCGTCAACAGATGAAATTACAACATGAACTTTATTTCAAACATAAATTTATCAGTAGACGTTTGGGATTTATCAAACAAATAGCACTAAAATTCTATGGCTTCGCTAAGCACAATGTTCACGAACCTTTTCCAGCTCCTACTTCATCTCTCAATCTATCTTCCTCCTACATAAATTCTTGGGAGTCAAGTCCAGTAAGACCTATTGTGTCTCCAAACTCATAGAAGCATGACAACAACTGGTCTCTAGTGCACTCGTACAACGAAAATGACAAAGTGGACAAAGAGGAATCTAAGGCTCCAAGAATATCATCTTCATCTTCTTCCAAATAAATTCTTATGTTATTTAATTTCTTATTTCATATTTTTTTTTCTCTAAATAAAATCTACATCCAAGTTGTATCTATATTTGCATACTATGAATATTTTTTTAAGCAAAACAAGTTCATTGTGAAAATATACATAAACTAGTCGACTGATCCAGAACTTAGGAAAAATTATTCCTAGATTTAGTCGATTGTACTTGTTAGTCGACTGAATCCCTAGGCAAAAAGCTCTCAAAAAATTAATTCAATCGACAGATCAGCAAAGCCATATAAGAATTATCCTCTTCACTTTACACTCATCCCTCTCAGTTTTTTATCATAAGTTACCCAAGTCTCGAAAACCTTAGTTCCTCACGAACCAAAATTTCAACTCAAAGTATTCTTCAATGGCACCAAAACGATCAAGACATGGAGAATCTTCCTCTCAAGACAGCTCCAATTCTCAAATTTGCAAATGGTTGTTTGATGAAACCATAGTAAAATGGTGGGAGAAGATGCAAAACTCTAGAATTTTGAAGGCTCTTTTGTCAACTATCCTGATTTTGCACCCTATGGAGTTCAAGAATTGGCTAAAAGATGTGGATTGGAATCCCTACTCGATTTCAGTGCAAATACTCTCAAGGTAAATCATGTTATGCTCAAGATATTTTATGCAAATCTCAATTTTGGTCAAGCTCCAATGAATAAGGAAGACTGCATATGGACATCGGTGTGTCGTGGGCAAATTTTCTTATCTTTAGATAGAATTTCTCATATTTTGAACTCTACCAATGAAAAAAGGGGATTGAATGAGGTTGAGTGTGACAAGGTGATAAAAGATAGAACAAGCCATATGTTCTTTGATAACAATATGACGAAGTTGAAATCAGTATGGTTGCAGCCAAAAGCAAGGATATTTCATATTTCACCTACACTGCACCAAAATGGACTTTTAATTGCGTTTGTACATAGCGTTTCCGCATTTCATCATCTGTACGCTGTACAAAGCTGGGGTTTCGAATGCTATTTGACAAGGTAAATTCAGTTAACAACGCTATTCAATGAAAATGGTTGCGGGGAAAAAAGTAATGTGGGAAGTAAAAAAAGCATGCTTTCTTTGTCACTTCCTCCTCTAAAAAATATCTAGGGCTGTTACGGTAATGGTTACCATTACCATTTGGCAAATACCATTACCGTACCGTTTTACTGGTAAATCTGAATTATTTACCGTTACCATTACCGAACGACTGGCATACCGAAGACTGATATACCGATAATCTGGTAACTGTAACACTGGTAATGATAAATTACCGTTTGTCCATCAAAGTTTGTATCTTGACATGTTTTCTATACATGGTGAATCTTTATTATACTATATGTAGTGTTAGTTAATAAAAAGCATAAATGAGAAAGAAAATAAGTGTACTTGAAATTATTTCATCATACTATTAAACTAAATCTAATCGTTTATTTGGTTTTAAATGCATGTAATAAAGCTTATCAGATGAATATACATATTATATAAATTGATTGGTAAAATTACCGTTACTGCTGGTATTGAAAGAATGTTACCGATAATTTACCGTTAAAAATGGTAAATTTACCATTACCATATTGTTTTAGCTAGTATACCGATTTCAGTCGAAGATGGTTACCGATTGACTGATAATGGTATGATAATGGTAAATTTACCGTTACCATAATAGCCCTAAAATTATACTTCCTTTCCCTTTATCATCTCCAGCAAATACTAAATAATCACCAGCTGAAATTCCAATCATGTAACCGAAACTTCCATCACCAGTCGATTGAAGCCTTATTCTTCGTATGTATCTCTCTAAGACCATCAATCCCAATCCCTATACCAAGAAAAACGTCTTTGATTTGAACTTTCATGAGAGGTTGTGTAGTTAATGCCCTGCTATTACACCGCCATATCCCTGCTATATCGTATAGCGGATTTCTTCCCCTACGTTATTTCCAAATAGCCTTTCCGTTTTATGCCCCGCTATACTCCGATATTTTCGATATATCCCATTATTTCAGCTATATTCCGCTATTTGCGCTATATCTTCTATAAAAGACATGAATTTAAAAATGATACTTATACATTATAAAATTTATAAAATTAGTTTTTATAGTATAATATTTTAGTATATATTTTTTAGAATATAAAATACTATAATATTTTATTAAATTTAGTTAAGCTAAATAAAAGTTTACATTTATTTTGCTTATACTTGCTTAAGCATTAATTAAAATCAAGAATGTACTAGTTATAATTAAGTTAAATGTTAAATTTCCATTTATTTATCATTTATACATTTGTAAAATCATTCAATACGAATTTTATATGCTATTTTAGACCCATCTGCTATATCCCACTATTTCTTGCTTTATCCACGCTATAATTTTGTGCATCTTCACCATTCGATCCACATAGCGCTTTAACAACATAGATGAGAGGTATTACAACATAGATGAGAGGTATTATTATAATTTTAACCATCACTACTGTTTGAACAACTTGTTGTCTTGCAATTCCTCATACTGGCTAAGTTTTAATTATAGATTCTTTTACGATGATTCTTGCAATTTAGCAAATGCATAGTATACTATGTTTATTTGGTTGGGCGTGCTAACTATCAAAATATAAGAAATAATTACACGCAAATGACCTTTTTTCAACAGTCGCAGTATACTTAAATAGTTAATTTCCTACAGTTTTTAGTTATGAACAAGGCTGTACAGGAGTATGTCATTAGTTTTAATCAACCAACATTTGAGTTGCAAAGAATATAAACTATGCTCTCAAGCACTTTTCCTTTTTTAAGTAACAGTAAGTAAAATTTGAAATAATAAAAGGGAAGGGAAGAAAATGGGAAGTGGTTAAATTCATTTAACAACGCTATTCAATGAAAAGGGTAGTGGGGAAAATTTTATGTGGGAAGTAAAAATGGCATGCTTTCTTTGTCACTTCCTCCTCTAGAAAATATCGTCCCTTTCCTTTTATCATCTCTAGCAAATACTAACCAATCACCTCCTGAAATTCCTAACAAGTAACCCGAAACTTCCATCACCAGTCGATCGAAGCCTTAACCTTCGTATGTATCTCTCTAAGACCATCAATCCCAATCCCTATACCTAGAAAATCATCTTTGATTTGAACTTTCATGGGAGGCTGTGCAGTTAATGCCCCACTATTACCCGACCATATCCCTGCCATATCGTATGGTGGATTTCTTCCCTTACGCTGTTTTCAAATAGTCTCTGAAATAGCCTTTCTGCTTTATGCTCTGCTATATTCCGATATTTACGATATATCTCATTATTTTAGCTATATTCTGCTATTTGCGCTATATCTTCTATAAAAGAAATGAATTTAAAAATGATATTTATACATTATAAAACAAAAACAAAAACAGGAAAAAATTGTGAAGGACAAAAAAACCAAAAAAATTGCCCAAAAGGACAAGGGGCAAAAAACTTGTCCAAAAGGACAAGTTTTAGTGGAAAGTGGAAAAACATGGGACCCCCCCTGAAATTCACCATTTTCACTAAAACTTGTCCTTTTGGGCAAGTTTTTTGACGGTTGTCCTTTTGGGCAGATAATTTGATGAGTTTGTCCTTGTGGGAAAAAACCCCCCAAAATAAAATTAGTTTTTATAGTATATTAGCATATATTTTTTAGAATAGAGAATGCTAAAATATTTTATTAAATTTAATCATGCTAAATAAAAGTTTATATTTATTTATTTATACTTGCTTATGCATTAATTATAATTAAGATTGTACTAGTTATAATTAATTTAAATGTTAAATTTCTATTTATTTATCATTTATATAGTGTGTTGCTAAAAGCACCCTGAAATGTGCTTCCTAACATCATGCTTAATTTAATCACTCTTAATTAAATTAATGTACTTCCTAACACAAGGTTTTATTCCTCGACTCAATCGCTAATCACTGAACGTATTTCATTACCCACCATTAGTTCAAACGTAAACCATATTTCTTTTTATCATCTTATCTCAATCGATCAAATATAAACGTCACCTGATTTGCTTTCTAACATGATCCGCCATCTACTTCTTCCCCAATTGATTCTCCTTAAACTCTAATTCTCAATTTTATTATAATTTGAGGAAAAATTATTTTAGTAATCATTACTGTTGAATTTCTTAGCAATGAAGCGCGAGAACTTATACACGAACGAAGATTTTGCGAATAGTCAATGCTCTTATGAAAAAGATGGGATTATTTATCTTAAATTATTTTTTTTATGGTTTCTAATGTTTTTTATTTTTATTTTTTCTTTTGATTTTTAAAAATTAAAATTATTGTTATGAATTTAATTTTGTTGTTGTGAGTAATAGAAGACATTGAATATGCTAAATTCAAGAACGATGCAGAAGAAAATAGCGTCGAATGAAGGAATAGCGTGAATAATTTAGGGTTGGGTGCCTATTTTTTATTTCGTGGTGGCCAGAGGCATATGTTTATAGGAAAGATGGTGGTGTTTAGTTATGGTGTTAGGAAGCACATTTCAGGATGCTTTTAGCAGCACACTTTATATATTTGTAGAAGCAGTAAATACGAGTTTTATATGCTATTTTAGACCCATCTGCTATATCTTGCTATTTCCTTACTTTATATACGCTATAATTTTTTGCACCTTCACCGCATTAGATTCACTGGGCGCATTAATAGCATAGATGATAATTTTAATCATCATTACTGTTTGAACAACTCGTTTTCTTGCAATTCCTCATACTGGCTAAGTTTTAATTGTAGATTCTTTTACGATGATTGTTGTAATTTAGCAAATGCATAGTACAAATGTTTATTTTGTTGCACATGCTAACTATCTAAATATAAGAAATAATTATACGCAAATGACCTTTTTTCAATAGTAGACCAACATTTGAGTTCCAAAGAATATAAACTATGCTCTCAAGCACTTTTCCTTTTTTAAGAAACAGTAAGTAAAATTTGAAATAATAAAAGGGAAGGAAAGAAAAAAGGACTTGTGCTAATTAGATGCAAATTGCAACAACTTTTAACCAAACACAAGCATTTTGATTTTTGATAAGATATCCACCTACTAAAGTAAGTCACGGCTGTTTATGTATTATATGTGAATACATATGACCGTACATTGTTAACTTACATTAAAAACAAAATTGCAAACTGGTAACCAAAGTAGTTTTTCCATACCATTGACCAGCCTTACTGAAAATTACCATTATTTAAAGTAGAAAACGCTTTAAGGCTATTGAAGGGGGTAAGAAAAAAGATCTTTCCGATACATCATTATACTAAATAAAAGAGAGTTTCATTATACTAAATATTATTCATGCATCATTACAATAAAAATGTACGATTTATAACACTTTCTGATGCATCATTACACCAAATATAAAAGAGCTTCATTACACTACTAAATCTTAAGCTTACACAACATCACCCATTAACCTGGTAGCCAGTTTGAAAAACAAAAATTATTACCTCTAACCACAAAAACTGAAACCTAGAGTAAAGTAAGCACAAAAGACAAGTTACTAGCTAAGTATACCACTACGTACAAACAACAAAGCATTTATTCTGACAAGAGGTTCCTGGCAATCACATACTCCTGTGGAAAACCCTAACAAGTGGGCATGCATGCACTTCTTACACACGATTTTTCTCTTCCTTGCTCCTGGAACATGCTTACCTTCCCCTTCATATAGAACCCATTTATCCACGCACTTCTCGTAACATACACCGTTCTTGTTGCATTGCTCCTCGGTTATGCAGTTCCCACAGCCCGGATCCTCTACATGCATGGCTTGTTTCCAATTTTCATTCTTACTGTCCTTTGTCGTTTCTACAATGTTAAGCTTTGATAGATTGTTGTAATCACTACAATAAATTGAGGCTTTCATAGCATCAATCAATAGCTTTTCTGCACACCAGCTTTGGTGCACCATGAAAGCTTTGATTTCAACGATATTTGACCTTCTCAATTTAGCATACAACGCTATACGGTGGTAAGGCAGGCGGGAAACCAAATTTGTGTGGAAAATAGAAAAGCTCGTATAGCTTTTTCACTTCCTCAATTGGAAACATTATTTCATTTTATCCTATCGTCGTCACCTCTAGAAATCTCAACCGCGTAACCCTGTCATCAATAGTCGATCAATGTCGCAAAATACGAAGATTTTTTTTTTTAATTTAAGATTGAAAATTATAATTTTGTGTTCCTAAAACTGATTTTATATTATTATCATACTTTCCTCTTTTCATTATCACATTTTGATTACGTGCTATGTTTAAACTTTTTTATTTTTGAAAGTTTCCGACGATTCATAGATTTTTTTATTTTTTATTATTCTCATACTTTGGTGACTTGAGACATCATTTCTAGCCTACAAAAGCGAGACATTCATTAAAAAATTTACATGCACACACGATAATATTAAACATATTTGTGTATATTGGGGCACATTGAGATAATGAGCGTTCAAGGTTTGATTTCTTATCCGTCTAAATAAAAGGAAAGTATATGGTGAATTCTGGAATATACGACGAGTCAACAAAACATTTAATTATGGCTATGTTTATCTTGCTGTGCCACGTCACAATGACGAGTCAGCAAAACATTTAATTATGGCTATGTTTATCCTGCTGTGTCACGTCACAATGACACAACCATATTTCACTTACCCGAATAATGTATTTTACCGTTACATTTACTAGTATATATAACCGGTCTTGTAACACCCCGAATTTTCTATTAACGCTAAAGTTGCTAAAATATTAATAAGTGTGTAAGAGAGGGGATGTATCTAATATGAATATAAAAATATTAATAAGTGTGTAAGAGAGGGGTTGTATCTAATATGAATATAAAAATATTAATAAGTGTGTAAGAGAGGGGATGTATCTAATATGAATATAAAAATATTAATAAGTGTGTGAGAGAGGGGATGTATCTAATATGTATATAAAAACAATAATAAGTAAAGGGGGATGTATCTAATATGTACATTGTAGAATATATATATATATATTTATGACATGAATAGAAGTTTATTAATATGCTGAGTGTTTGCTGAGTCACTTCTGACTCATTGCTGAGTCAACAAGATAAACCCCATCTTGTCTGAACGGCTGCGGTTATTTCTAGGTTAAATCTAATGGCCTAAATGAATTCTAAAATCTATAAATAAGTGGGTAGACCCTAGACCTAAATCACTTGTAAAATTAGAGAAGCTACCGTCATGCTGCTGCCATGGAGTTCAGCATAGCCGTCACAAACTAAGAAGAGGAAGCCTAATCATCTACAACTAAATCTACACAAATCAAATCAAAAGATCTCTCTTTCTCTAATTCTTTTCTTTTGTTGGTGAGTATGATGATTCTCACAAGACTATTACAAACTAATTTGACTCAGTTATGAATGGATCACAAGAAAGTGATGTGATTTGTAATTGTAAATTCTATATATTGTGGATCTCTTATTATGTTATTATGTTGTCGTATGATGTAAATTATATATGCTATGTCATGCTATGTTGTAAATTCTCTTATGCTATGTCGTGCTATGTTGAGAATCATGTCAAGCTATGTTATACTATCATACTATGCCATGTTATAAATCATGCTATATTATGTTGAAAAATCATGATGTTGTTGGATCATGCTTAAAGTTATGTTTTTTTTCTTAATTTAAATGGATCTTGTTTATGGGAATTTGCCTATTAGGTTAGGTGTACCCATAAACTTAAAACTATAATTAAATAAAACTTGATTATGGGAATTTGCCTATTGAGTTAGGTGTACCCATATAAAACCATGTTGTTAAAAAAATTAGATGATGTTGATTCACACATGTTCATATGTAAGTTTATGAAAATTGATTGAGATTATATTAGGTGAATTTTGAACAAGTTGACACCTTTAGGTCCATGACATGTATAATCTATGCAAGTTGGACATATGCAAGTTTCACCCATTATTATGATTCATTTGGTCACATATACATGTTGTTATTATGATAATCTCTTTTATGCTATGAGTTAGGCTATTCGAGTCTAACATATATTTTGCGAATAAACGTTCAAACGTGGGGTAGGGGTAATATTAGGAATTAATAAATTGGGTGCAATTTTGTAAGATTTTGCATACCATGAATGGATGTCCATAATTGAGTCAATTATGGACATTGTTAAAAATTGGAAGTAATTAATAATTCAAGTAGGGAATTATTAAAATTGGGGGAAAGTGGATTATTATTAATAATCAATGCTTAGGACACGAGGTTGGACCCGTTTGTGATGTAAACCTGCCCGGACCCGCCCGGCAAATCCAGTAGTCACAAATGTCGGCCCAATGTGAGAGGTCCTAGGCCCAAACTAAAGCATAACAGTTGTAAAGACACGAGGTTAGACTCTTTTATGGTGTAAGACTGCCCGGACCCGCCCGGCAAATCCAGCTGCCATAAATGTCAGTCTAATGTGAGAGGTCTTTATGAGGTTATGGCCTTAATGAACTAAGAAATACTTAACCAGATAATCATGTAAGGTGGGACATGGGGGTTAAGTAGGTGCCTTGGGTGGCATGAGGAATCTGGTGGTTGCCTTTAGAGGCATTTGAAATACGATTAGACTTAACCAAACACACATGTAAATGAACATGACTAAGTGGGTTAAGTGGGATGGACTAATGGGGACAAGCTTAGGTGGAATGCTTGTGGTAAATAGTGGGGGCCCATTTCAACCAGTATCCCAAAACGTATCTTTGTGGGCTCGACCCAAGTCGAGGACGGGACACGCATACTGGGTTTGACTATAAGAGGCCAAAACAGGGAGCGGTGGCAACGCAAGTCCAACGGGTTTCATATGCGTGTGTGGACCCGGGCTGGTAGGTAAGACGTTGTTGCATCGTGTAGGTATAAGCCGTGCATGTCCGTTGTATCAGGTTGCCACTTTAGGGGAGTGATACACCCCACTGTGGGGCCAGCACGGGTATCTACGAGTTAGGGAGCCGATCGAATAATGGGAAGTAGGGTACACCTAGTGGAGATAGGGGCAGGCGGCACCTATGTAGTCAGCTAGGGGTACGTAAAGCCATTGGGAAAGTTTCTAAGTGAAGCTAAGTGGGATGAATCTTTAGGGTGACTGGTGTGGTGCAGTATAGTGTTTATCCTTTAGTATTTAGGAGCGCCTATAACGTTGCCTTTAGCGATTGTCTATGTCCTTAATCTGCTCTTCATAGACATTTTCTTGTTTTCCAGCTTATGCCTTAGTCCAGTTATTTTGGTAATAGTATTGTAGAATTATCATATTCACCAGACTTTATGTCTGACCCCCTCTTTTCCATCCTTTTTCTCCCTTCAGGTCCGCAGGTTGGGCCAAGTTCTAGTGGAGTCTAGTTGGATCGCTTATCTTCTGGAAAGCTTGGACTGCTGAAGTAAAGTCCAGCTTGTTATCTTTCTTTTTAATGGCTATTCATGTAATAGGATTATGTACTTGTTTTATCAAGACAGATATTGTACTTGACATTGAATATGGTGTTATGATGTAATCAAACATGTTTTGACTTCTGCTACAATGAAATAAAGTTTTTGAATTTCCAAGTACTATTTTATATCTGTCTTGTTGTAATTTTACTGTTCTATATTCACTTAAAACCTCCATGGAAGTTAATGCATTCCCTTTGTGAGTGACATTAATGGACGTGGGGTGTTACACGTGGTATCAGAGCATAAGGTTACCAGAACAGATAAAAATTTTTTTTAGAAAAATATTTTTTTTTCTAAAGTATTTTTGGAAGAAGTGCTTTCAAAAAAAAAAAAAAAAATCATGTTATTTAAAGAGAGTTTTTATGAAAAACATAATCCCAAATAGCCATATCCTTATCTTTATCTTTCGAATTCTCCATTTTGAATCTTTCCTTTTTCGTTTCAGCATGGCTGAAGATCTTAATCTCCCAGAAGGTGTGACGATTCCAGGGTGGTTTAGGAGATACTTGGAGGCTAGGGCCACCACTGCAGGCCCAGCGGATACTCCTCCACCCCTAGTTGCACCCATTCCTCCTCCTCCTCCTCGTGTTGACACTTTTGCAAAGACGTGCAAGGAATTCAAGGCTATGGGAGGAAAAACTTTTCAAGGGACTGAGACGTTTGTGGAGGCCAGAGATTGGCTTAAGGAGACTGAGGAATTGTTGGATATCTTTGAAGTGGAAGATGGGAGGAAAGTCCGTTTAGCTGCTTGGTTAATGAAGGGAGAGGCCTCGTTTTGGTGGGAGGTCACTAACGGTGAATGTCCAGTTGATTCATGGGCGGATTTCAGACGAAGGTTTGAGGCAAAGTTTCTTTCAAGGGCAGAGGAGAACTTAAATATGGAAAAATTCCTGGCACTAAAGCAAGGGAGCTCATCAGTAAAGGAATATGTCAATAAATTTAATCAGTTAGCAAGGTTTGGCTTGGAGTTGGTGAACACGCCAGAGAAGAAAGCTTTGAGGTTCGTTAGAGGCTTGAATGAGCCGTTGCAAGGGTTGGCTATGACCCACATCCCTATGGGAGCCACCTTTGAAAAGCTAGTAGAAATGGCACTTATGCATGAGGATAAGGCAGTTGAAAAGAAAGGGGATCAGAAGAAACCCCAACAACAAAATAAGAAGGGTGGTAAAAACAATAATGGCAAAGGGAAGAAGAAATGCTTCAATTGTGGGACGCCTGGCCATCTCAGCAAAGATTGTAGAAAGAAAAAGAAGACTGGTTGTTTTCATTGTGGAGATGCGGGACATTTAGTGAAGGACTGTCCAAAGAAGGGGCAGAGGGCAGGGTCTACCTCGGGAGGACAGGTGCAGGCTCTTATGGCACCAGGGCAGGCAAGGGGGCAAGTTCAGGCTATTGCGGCCCCACCGCTGCAAGAAAGAGGTAGAACAATTTCTGTTGAAAGCTTAGTTTTTCTGTTTGATCATCCTGTCCGTACCTTATTCGATTCTGGCGCATCTCATTCGTTTATCTCTGCATCATTAGTTGAATCACTGCACTTGAACACCAGTTTAGTAGAGGATCCCTTGGTCGTTTCAAATCCAATTGGGGGTTCGGCTCATTTGACCATGATATGTTTGGATTTGAAAATCTCTATACTTAGCGTTGAATTTAGATGTGATGCTTATGTATTGGGCTTCACGGGCTATGGGCTAATTTTAGGAATGGATTGGTTGTCTAGAAATAGGGCCATTCTTGATTGTGAAAGGAGAGTAGTTAGGCTTGTGACCCGCCTTGGTAATGCTCTCGACATCTTTTGTAATCCCATAAATTCCGTTATGCTAAGTTATCTTGAATCGCTTGACGCGTCTGTAGAGAACCTGCGATCGGTAGAAGTGGTCCGGGAATATCCGGATGTGTTTGAGGAGGTGAAGGGCTTACCTCCAAAGCGGGAGATAGACTTTCAAATTTATCTTGTGGATAATGCTAAATCCGTATCTTTGCCAGTGCGCCACATGGCTCCTCGTGAAAGGAGGGAACTCAATAAGCAAGTAAAGGAGTTGCTTGAGAAGGGGTTCATAAGACGTAGTATATCGGAGTGGGGTGCTCCAGTAGTTTTTGCCACAAAGGCGGATGGGTCTCTTAGACTTTGTATGGACTATAGAGAACTAAACAAGCTTACTAAAAAGAACCGACACCCACTGCCGAGGATTGACGATCTCTTTGATCAGTTAGTTGGCGCCTCAGTGTTTTCGCAGTTGGACTTAGCCACTGGCTTTCATCAACTGAGAGTGGTTGAGGATAGTATAGATAAGACTGCTTTTAGGACTCCTGACGGATTCTATGAATGGCTAGTGATGCCCTTTGGTTTGACAAACGCCCCTGCATATTTTGTTGATTTGATGAGTAGGGTGTTTAGGGAATACCTTAACAAATTCGTGGTAGTCTTTGTGGATGACATCTTAGTCTTTTCTAAGAATAAAGAAGAGCACTCCCTACATCTTAGGGAAGTGTTGGAAACCCTTCGAGCGCATAACCTTAAGGAAAAATTTTCTAAGTGTCACTTCTGGAGGAAGGAAGTACGGTTCTTAGGGCACGTGGTTTCCAAAGAAGGGATAGCAGTGGATCCCGCAAAGGTGGTGGCCATCCAAGATTGGAAGGTCCCTAAAAATGCAACCGAAGTAAGAAGTTTCTTGGGGTTGGCTGGCTATTATAGGAAGTTTATCAAAGACTTCGCAAAAATATCAGCTCCATTAACACGGTTAACGAAGAAGAACCTGGTTTTTACGTGGGACAAAGATTGCGATGATGCGTTCCAACGTTTAAAGAGAGCCTTAACTTCAGCCCCAGTCTTAGTGCTGCCAGACGGGAATAAACCGTTTACCATCTATACTGATGCTTGTGGGACGGGACTTGGCGCGGTCCTCATGCAAGAGGGAAGAGTAATAGCCTATGGTGGAAGGCAGTTGAGGGTTCATGAAAAGAATTACCCCACGCATGACTTAGAGCTAGCCGCAATTGTTTTCGCGCTTAAGTCTTGGCGTCACTATCTTCTTGGTGAGAAATTCGAACTGTTCACTGACCACAAATCATTAAAATACTTATTTTCTCAGAAGGATTTGAATTTAAGGCAGCAACGGTGGATGGAATTCTTAGCCTCCTACGATTTTGAAATAGCATATACCCCGGGCAAGGGTAACGTGGTGGCAGACGCCTTAAGTAGGAAAAGGTTGTCCTTGAGTCCGTTGTTTGTTGAACGACAAAGCTTAGAATTCATCTCTATGTTTGACTTTAGACCCTCCGTTGACTTAGTACCCGGTCTGTTAGCATCCTTGGAGGTTAGACCTACACTTCTAGGACGGGTTGGTGAGGCACAGCGAGACGACCCCCAGTTGGTTGAGATAGTAGAAAAGCTCAAAGGGGGGGAGTCCTCAAGCCATCTTCGTAGGTATACCCTAGACGATAAGGGTTGGTTACGAAGGGATAATAGACTTTGTGTACCACAAGACGAAGACTTAAGGAAGGCCATTCTTGATGATGCTCATCGCTCAAAAATGACCATTCATCCCGGCGGGGATAAGATGTACAAAGATGTGAAGCGGGTTTTCTTTTGGGCCGGTATGAAAAAGGATGTGGCCGAGTACGTCGCTAGATGCTTGGTGTGCCAACGAGTTAAAGCAGAACAAAAGAAACCCGGTGGGTTGCTTCACCCATTAGAAGTTCCACTATGGAAATGGGAAAGCATCTCAATGGATTTTGTGGATGGATTACCAAGATCAAGGAAGGGTAACACGGGGATTTGGGCTATAGTAGATAGACTTACTAAAAGCGCCCATTTTATTCCCGTGAAAAGTAAGAGGACTGCTCCGTGGTTGGCTTCTGTATACATTAAGGAGATAGTTCGTTTGCACGGTATTCCTTCTAGTATAGTAAGCGACCGTGACCCCATCTTTACTAGCGAATTTCGGAAGAGTTTACAAGAGGTGGTAGGGACTCAGCTATGTTTGAGCACCGCATATCATCCTCAGACAGACGGCCAGACCGAGAGGGTGAATCGCATCCTAGAGGATCTTTTAAGGCTTTGTATCCTAGACTTTGGGGGTACATGGGAAGAGCACCTTCCGTTAGTAGAATTCGCATATAATAATAGCTTTCAGTCTAGTATTGGCATGGCACCTTTCGAAGCTCTTTATGGAAGGCCTTGCCGTTCGCCTACATGTTGGTGGGAATCTACCGATAAAATCCTACTTGGGCCCGATATGGTTAGGGAAACCTCGGAGAAGATTGAGTTGATTCGAAGGAGGATGAAAGCAGCACAAGATAGGCAAAAATCGTATGCTGATAAGAGGAGGACAGATCTTGAGTTTGACATTGGGGACATGGTTTTTATCAAAGTATCTCCGTTACAGAATGTTGTTCGCTTTGGGTCCGTGGGGAAATTAGCACCAAGGTTTGTAGGGTCGTTTCCTGTAAAAAACAGGATTGGGAAGATGGCATATAGGGTGGAGTTGCCTGAGAAACTTAGTGGAGTACACGACGTATTCCATGTATCACATTTGAGGAAGTGTTTGCACATGACCGCGGAGGTGGTAGAGCCGAGCTTGCTTAAAGAGGTGGAAATAGAGCGTGATGCAACAATTAGACGAGCTCCTACATGCATTATTGGGTCAGAAATCAAAAAGTTGAGGAATCGAGAGGTCAGACTGGTTAAAGTGCAATGGGGAGATGATGAGAGCAACGCAACTTGGGAGACAGAAGAGAAGATGCGTTCGTTGTACCCTTTTCTTTTTGAGGGTATGTCTTTTAATTTCTCCTTTATCGCTTAGCTTATCTTATCTTATCTTTAGTATGTCCTCTCATTAGTATCTTTGACCTTTAGTTAGGATAATCCTATGGTTGAAACATGTGTTTGAGACATGTTATGTATGATGGATGCAAGTGTTTGCTAGTGGTTGCTCGTGGATGCATATATACACACACTTTAGGCACTAGATCGGCTCAGTCACTTCATATTGCATATTGCATATATATGGATGTATTTAGTATAATGGATGTATAATGGTTGTACCATCATATGGATGCTGCATTCGGTTGAATGGGTGTGCACGCATATAGAAGTAGTATGTAAGCAATTAGGATCTTTTGCATACATAATGGATTCATGACACTTACATAATTTGCATTAAGGAGGTCAACTGAATCAGTAGACCGCCTGATTTCGCATTAGGTAAGGACATGTACACACACTTTGCATATGATCATAAAGCATTAGAAGTCTTTTAAGGACAATGGATGCCTGTGTATGATGGATGAGTAGATGGACGTTTGGATGGTAGGATATACATTCTTCCAGACTTGAAGATTTCGGGGACGAAATCCTAAAAGGAGGGGAGAATGTAACACCCCGAATTTTCTATTAACACTAAAGTTGCTAAAATATTAATAAGTGTGTAAGAGAGGGGATGTATCTAATATGAATATAAAAATATTAATAAGTGTGTAAGAGAGGGGATGTATCTAATATGTACATTGTAGAAAATATATATATATTTATGACATGAATAGAAGTTTATTAATATGCTGAGTGTTTGCTGAGTCACTTCTGACTCATTGCTGAGTCAACAAGATAAACCCCATCTTGTCTGAACGGCTGCGGTTATTTCTAGGTTAAATCTAATGGCCTAAATGAATTCTAAAATCTATAAATAAGTGGGTAGACCCTAGACCTAAATCACTTGTAAAATTAGAGAAGCTACCGTCATGCTGCTGCCATGGAGTTCAGCATAGCCGTCACAAACTAAGAAGAGGAAGCCTAATCATCTACAACTAAATCTACACAAATCAAAAGATCTCTCTTTCTCTAATTCTTTTCTTTTGTTGGTGAGTATGATGATTCTCACAAGACTATTACAAACTAATTTGACTCAGTTATGAATGGATCACAAGAAAGTGATGTGATTTGTAATTGTAAATTCTATATATTGTGGATCTCTTATTATGTTATTATGTTGTCGTATGATGTAAATTATATATGCTATGTCATGCTATGTTGTAAATTCTCTTATGCTATGTCGTGCTATGTTGAGAATCATGTCAAGCTATGTTATACTATCATACTATGCCATGTTATAAATCATGCTATATTATGTTGAAAAATCATGATGTTGTTGGATCATGCTTAAAGTTATGTTTTTTTTCTTAATTTAAATGGATCTTGTTTATGGGAATTTGCCTATTAGGTTAGGTGTACCCATAAACTTAAAACTATAATTAAATAAAACTTGATTATGGGAATTTGCCTATTGAGTTAGGTGTACCCATATAAAACCATGTTGTTAAAAAATTAGATGATGTTGATTCACACATGTTCATATGTAAGTTTATGAAAATTGATTGAGATTATATTAGGTGAATTTTGAACAAGTTGACACCTTTAGGTCCATGACATGTATAATCTATGCAAGTTGGACATATGCAAGTTTCACCCCTTATTATGATTCATTTGGTCACATACACATGTTGTTATTATGATAATCTCTTTTATGCTATGAGTTAGGCTATTCGAGTCTAAAATATATTTTGCGAATAAACGTTCAAACGTGGGGTAGGGGTAATATTAGGAATTAATAAATTGGGTGCAATTTTGTAAGATTTTGCATACCATGAATGGATGTCCATAATTGAGTCAATTATGGACATTGTTAAAAATTGGAAGTAATTAATAATTCAAGTAGGGAATTATTAAAATTGGGGGAAAGTGGATTATTATTAATAATCAATGCTTAGGACACGAGGTTGGACCCGTTTGTGATGTAAACCTGCCCGGACCCGCCCGGCAAATCCAGTAGTCACAAATGTCGGCCCAATGTGAGAGGTCTTAGGCCCAAACTAAAGCATAACAGTTGTAAAGACACGAGGTTAGACTCTTTTATGGTGTAAGACTGCCCGGACCCGCCCGGCAAATCCAGCTGCCATAAATGTCAGTCTAATGTGAGAGGTCTTTATGAGGTTATGGCCTTAATGAACTAAGAAATACTTAACCAGATAATCATGTAAGGTGGGACATGGGGGTTAAGTAGGTGCCTTGGGTGGCATGAGGAATCTGGTGGTTGCCTTTAGAGGCATTTGAAATACGATTAGACTTAACCAAACACACATGTAAATGAACATGACTAAGTGGGTTAAGTGGGATGGACTAATGGGGACAAGCTTAGGTGGAATGCTTGTGGTAAATAGTGGGGGCCCATTTCAACCAGTATCCCAAAACGTATCTTTGTGGGCTCGACCCAAGTCGAGGACGGGACACGCATACTGGGTTTGACTATAAGAGGCCAAAACAGGGAGCGGTGGCAACGCAAGTCCAACGGGTTTCATATGCGTGTGTGGACCCGGGCTGGTAGGTAAGACGTTGTTGCATCGTGTAGGTATAAGCCGTGCATGTCCGTTGTATCAGGTTGCCACTTTAGGGGAGTGATACACCCCACTGTGGGGCCAGCACGGGTATCTACGAGTTAGGGAGCCGATCGAATAATGGGAAGTAGGGTACACCTAGTGGAGATAGGGGCAGGCGGCACCTATGTAGTCAGCTAGGGGTACGTAAAGCCAATGGGAAAGTTTCTAAGTGAAGCTAAGTGGGATGAATCTTTAGGGTGACTGGCGTGGTGCAGTATAGTGTTTATCCTTTAGTATTTAGGAGCGCCTATAACGTTGCCTTTAGCGATTGTCTATGTCCTTAATCTGCTCTTCATAGACATTTTCTTGTTTTCCAGCTTATGCCTTAGTCCAGTTATTTTGGTAATAGTATTGTAGAATTATCATATTCACCAGACTTTATGTCTGACCCCCTCTTTTCCATCCTTTTTCTCCCTTCAGGTCCGCAGGTTGGGCCAAGTTCTAGTGGAGTCTAGTTGGATCGCTTATCTTCTGGAAAGCTTGGATTGCTGAAGTAAAGTCCAGCTTGTTATCTTTCTTTTTAATGGTTATTCATGTAATGGGATTATGTACTTGTTTTATCAAGATAGATATTGTACTTGACATTGAATATGGTGTTATGATGTAATCAAACATGTTTTGACTTCTGCTACAATGAAATAAAGTTTTTGAATTTCCAAGTACTATTTTATATCTGTCTTGTTGTAATTTTACTGTTCTATATTCACTTAAAACCTCCATGGAAGTTAATGCATTCCCTTTGTGAGTGACATTAATGGATGTGGGGTGTTACAGGTCTTTCTGTTCTATCCTGTATCAATCAAAAAAAAAATCTTATTGAATAAAATGACATGCTTTTTAATTCTTCCAACTGTAGTTCCTCCTTCCTATCTGAATCTTCAGCTTTGTTAACTTGGTATCAGAGCCAGCAACAGCCTAACGGCTACAACAATTCAAGTTGATTGAAATCAAGAAGGCGCTTGCTTACTCTTTCGTGGAATCAGATCTGTGATCTATAATCATGTCTGAAGAGAACTCTGCTACTTCCAACATCAATGCTACCATGTCATCTGCCGAACAACTGATCAAAACAATCATCAGCCCACAAAGCCAATTAATCACCATTCAACTTGAAGAAACCAATTATTTATTGTGGAAACTTCAAGTAGAAACTGCCGTGCAAGGTTACGGACTGGAAGGCTACTTATATGGCACGCTATCAACTCCAGCAAGATATATAACTGACAAAGAAAACAGAGTCATTAGTAACGACGAGTATACAAAATATCATAGACAGGAAAGACTCATCAGTGCATGGTTGTTGTCATCCATCAGTCCAAGCCTACTATCTCAAGTCATAGGCTGTAAAACAGCCAGTGATATATGGCTAACCATGGAGAAAGTGTTCAACTCACAATCAACCGCAAAGTTGCTATTTTATAAAAGACAACTACAAAACAGTAGAAAAGAAAATCTAAGTATGAGAGAATACATATCCAAAGTTAAAAATATCTGCGATATGTTGAAGGCTGCTGGCAGCAACATAGATGAATCTGAACATATATTGTCATTACTAAATGGACTGGGAGACGATTATGAAGCTGTAGTAGCCGTCATAACATCACAAAAGGCAACACCGCCACTGGACGATGTCTGTGCTATACTACTCTCTCACGAAGCAAGGATCAACGACAAAAAGCCATCAGAAAGTGAATACTCACTGAACTTCACTACTAGTAACAGAGGGAAAAATCAAAGTAATAGGTACAATGACACTGGTCAAAGAGGTGATTACAATAACACTAGTCAAAGAGCTGGTTACTCTAATCGTGGACGAGGACGTGGCAGGTGGAGCCCTAACAACAGACCTAAATGTCAAATTTGCGAGAAAATTGAACACACTGCGGTGAAGTGCTACTTTCGATTTAACTCAAACCATGTACCAAATCAAGGTAACAACAGTCAAAGAGGAAGCAATCCTAATGTCAACATGGTTGTGTCTCAAACAGAAGGGATAAATCAAAACAATAACATAAGAGCTTATAGTCAAAATGACAAAGCCAAAGGAGAAGACATTCAAGACGACAACTGGTATCCAGACTCGGGAGCAACAAATCACATCACTGGCAACTTGGAAAATCTTAATCTCGGAAACAAGGAGTATCGAGGTAATCAAACTATAAGCTTGGATAATGGTAAGTGTGTAAAAATTTCTCACACAGGAAATGCTATAATTAATGGTAAAAAACAACTATATTTAAATAACCTACTTAGGGTACCCAATATTAAGAAAAATCTGATAAGCGTATCACAATTTGCAAAGGATAACAATGTTTACTTTGAATTCTTCCCGAAATATTGCTTAGTCAGGGACATACTGACTAAGGAAATTTTATTGCATGGAAATACTATTAATGGACTGTATCAGTTTAAAGTTGATGGTCATGACAACAATATTAAAGAGAAAAGTTTCTACAATTCTGTCGTGCTACTTGAAGAAAATAATAAAAGTATTTTTGATAAATGGCATTACAAATTGGGTCATGCTAGTGTAAATGTAGTCAAAACAGTTCTTAGTAATAATAAAATTGCTTTTGATGATATATCATATCCCTACATTTGCACTTATTGTCAAATGGTGTAACAACCCGTATTTTTGAATAACATGTTATAACATAAATGGAGGCAGAATTAAACTGTAAATTCTGAATCAAGGGAAGCGGGCTATGCCATTGCGTTCGTCTCGGAAAAATACGCGAAATAGAGTCCGAGTTTTCGAAAATCGGAGTCCGTATGACCAAGATATGGCCTCGCGAAGTTTCACGAAAAATTCCCAAATTAAAGTATACTTAATCAAGTGAAATGGGTTGCGCAGAGAAATATATATATATTGATATATATATATATATAATTGAAAATTTAATAAATAAATATGCAAAAATGTTCAAAACAGCGAATTGGGAGAGGGGAATAACCGAACCGGCCGATTTTTGAAGTCGACCCGAGCTCGCTGGGTCGACTAGGGGTTAATCCAGGGTGTTTGGCTGTCAACCCGTGGGCCGATTCGCTCAAGTGCAGATTTTGCATTTGAATGGTTCTCATGGTCCATCTTTAATCTAAAGGCCCTAGATGGTTCCTACACTTGACTTCTTCCCCAAGACATGCTTTGATGGCTTGGATTGAATCTAGGGTTAATCCTATGGCCTAAAACACTTGCCTAATCTATAAATAAGACCCTAACCTACCCTAAATCATCATTATTCATTCATACAACTAAACTATGGCAAAATCAATCCTCTCATGGCCTCCACTCTCTTCATAAAATTCCTAAATAAATTCCTAAGTGATTTTCCATGCATACAAGTGTTTTCAAACTTGTATGAGCATCATTAGCTTGCATTCAAGTCAAGTTTATATATTTGCATCATAAAGAAAGAGTCTTGATCATTTTGGCTCAAGGGTTTTGCTTGCATTTTGGGTTTAATTGATTTCATAAGGGCTTTGTCATATTTTTGTGACTTCTTAAGCATTGTAAGCCCTATTCCTTTCATACTTAAACTCTAAAGTTAAATGTATGATATGCAAGTTATCATATGTTATGCAAGTTTGTTTATGCAAGTATGATATGCAAGTTGTCATATGTTATGCAAGTTTGTTTATGCAAGTATGATATGCAAGTTGTCATATGTTATGCAAGTTTGTTTATGCAAGTATGATATGCAAGTTGTCATATGTTATGCAAGTTTATTTATGTAAGTTTGATATGCAAGTTGTCATATATTATGCAAGTTTGTTATGCAAGTGTCATATGATATGCAAGTATGTTATGCAAGTTTGGGATGGTCATATGGTTCATGTTATCATGTTATGCAAGCTTATTTTGAGTATGTGAACATAAAGCTTCAAGCTTTATGCCAAAGGTTGCATTTTGGCAACTTGTAAGTTATCATATCACTTATGATAACTTGCATGTGAGGCTAAATGTGAACTTGTGGCCATTCTTACATGTCATTTAGCACCATGTATCATGAATATGCCAAGTTTGGTTTTATGCATGCTTTTTGGGCCTAAAAATGTAATATGCAAGTGTATGAACACATGAACCTTTCATATGCCACCATGTTGAACTTGTGGCTTTAACATTTTTATGTCATGATTATGCCAAGTTCCCTCTTTCTATCCTTTATGCGCTATTGCGATATGTAAGCGATGGGATTGCGTTTGGGGTTGGGTAAACTTAAAAGACATAAAAACATAAGCTTGGGAATTTACCTATTAAGTTAGGTCTACCCATTGGGAATTTACCTATTAAGTTAGGTCTACCCAATTGCTTGAAAATTTGTAACATGTTTTGGAAACATGATGGACATGACACTTAGAAAAGATAAGTGTGGCCAACTCGAGGTTGGGTTGAGTTTGTAGCGTAAACCTACCCGGAACCGACCGGCTTAACTAGTTGCTACAAACAATAGGACCCAATGTGAGAAGTTGGTCAAGTTGTACCTTGAACCCGAGGTTAGACCTAGTTGTGGTGTAAAGCTACCCGGAACCGACCGGCCTAACTAGTGACCGCAACAAAGTCTAATGTGAGAGGTTAAGGCACATTAATTAATTAATGCCTCATGATTAGGGTTAAGTCATGGTCCACTTAATACTTAACCAATTTAGACATGGGGGATTAACGGGGTTAAGTCAGCCTACACTTAACCAATCTGTACTCGGTAATTTCGCGGGGTTAAGTTGAATAATACTTAACCAATCCAACTCAGTAATTTGATAAGGCTGAGAACCAATTTGATACCTGGTCTGGATAAACTAACTTGATTGATAAATTAAACGAACCTGTTTTGCGGATCTGTAGGACCCACATCAAGTTAGGCAAGTTTGTAAATCTGTTATCTGATCCGTTAGTCTGAAAACTGGTCTCTGAACTTTGTATATCTGAACTCTGTTAATAAGTTAATCTGAATCTGATAGTCTGGGGACACAAGGGGGAATACTTGTGTCATCTGTTGTTTGGGACCCATATTAGTCAGTAACCCTTTCTGGTATCAAAACTTTGACCCAACTATAGGTAGGGTCCGGGCACGCTTACTGAACTAATTATAAGTGGTTCATTCTGATAATGGCGATGGGTGTTGATGGTGCATTCCAACCGGGTCATGTGCGTGCATGGATCCCGGTCTGCCTCTGAGGATGTAAGCCACCGTGACATCTGTAAATATGCTTGTGCCAATTGGTTGCCACTTTAGGGAGTGATACACCCTATCGTAGGGCCGACACAGGGTATTTATGTATCAGGGAGCCGATCGCTTGGGTAGGATTTAGGGTACACTTAGCTCTGTCTGGTTCTGTTGGTACCGTCTGTTTTGTTGGGTGGCAACACCCGTCTGTTTCTGCGTGGTACCGTTCTGTTAGGGTGGTAAAGGCCCATTATTGTTAGCATTCCGTTTTTGTATTTTATCCGCTAGGGTAGTAAAAGGCCCGTTATTGTTAGCATTCCGTTTCTGTACTTTATCTGTTAGGATGATAAAAGCCCATTTTCCCCAAACTCTATTTCTGTATGGACCATTCTGTTCCGTTCTGTTCGGTGTGAACATTGGGGTAACACCCAATACTGTTATACTAGTATTGGTACTAAGAAGTTGGATCTTGACTTAGGTCAACACCTGGTATTGGGCCAAGCTTGGGCCAAGGGATCAATACTTGTTTATTCAAGTCATGTTAGTTTGCTAGTACACCTATGGTGTAAAAACCTTAATCCTGATTATGCGATGACACCTTTATCTGCTTGGTTAGTTAATCATCATGCTAGTATGTTATTATCCTTATGTTCATACCTGCTGCTCATGTCAGTTAACTTTATCAGTTTACATTGATTGTAGTAAGGCTTACTCAGTCTTTTTGACTGACCTGTTTTCTTTCGCCTCTTTTCTTCCGTTTCCCCCCCCCAGGTTCTCAGGGAGGGAATACAGGAGCTTAGCTTGGACCTTAGCTGCTTTTCTTGGATAGCTCATGTATGCTTTGGACTTGAGCTTGCTATGGTTTTTCCATTTGGGGATAGCTACTTTATGTTTTCCTTTTCAGTTTTCAGATGATGTGGTTTTATGTACTAGACTTATTTATTTGGAAAATTGACATTGTCTTGTACCAGACTTGTTTTGAAATGGTTTAAAATCTTCCGCTGTTTTATCTATGTTATTTACTCTGTTTACATATATACATATGTTCTTGTTCTGCCTTGATATATCATTATGCATGTTTACCTGATTCAAACGCCCCTCCAAAGTCAGAGTGCTTGCAAGAGTCACCCTGGCGGAGGTGGGGTGTTACAAATGGGCAAAAGCCACAAACTACCGTTTACAAACTCTTTAACTAACTACACACAACCATTTGAATTAATATCTACTGATCTATAGGGACCTGCCCCTGTTTGCACCGATTTTAACTACAAGTATTACATTTCATTTGTGGATGCTTGCACTAGGTACACCTGGATTTACTTCCTAAAAGCAAAATCTGACACTTATGCTACTGTTGTTAATTTTTCTAATATGGTTGAAAATCAGTTCAATACCAAAATTAAAGTGTTACAATCTGATGGTGGCTCTGAGTATAAGAACCTAAGTGAAATTTTCAAAACTAAGGGAATTATACACAGAACCACTTGCCCCTACACATCTGAACAAAATGGCTTAGTAGAAAGGAAATACAGACACATCGTGGAGACTGGACTAACTTTATTGGCTCATGCATCGCTACCACTAAAATTTTGGTTAGAAGCTTTCAACACTGCCGTATACTTAATAAATAGAATGCCTACAACAGTGTTGAAAGACTTTAGTCCCATTGAAAAACTATATCACATCAAACCAGACTATCAAAGTCTTAAAACTTTCAGATGTTTGTGTTTCCCATACTTAAGACCATACAACACAAATAAATTAAATTTCAGATCCAAACCATGTACATTTATTGGATATGCTACAAAGCAAAAAGGATACAGGTGTATAGATGAAAATGGCAGAATTTTCATCAGTAGACATATGGTATTTAATGAAGAGGTATTTCCATATAAGAGTTCAGATATCAAAACCACAAATAAAGTAATCACAGGTAAGAGTAGCATACCTGGCATACCATACTATACAGACTCTCTAGCAGGTACTAATAAAGCAGTGGCTGTTGAGGGCAATCGAAACTGCACTACCGGATCAGTTACATCCAATAACAGCAATGAAGAGCCAATCAGCCTCGCCAACTACTCATATGAAAGACAACAACAAGAAGAGGATGAGAGCCAAAACATTGAAAGCGACATCAGAAGTACAACCAACAACAATATACCAGCAACCACAGTCAATCAAGAAAGCCAATCAGAGACAAAATCATCAACAAATATTGGGCACCCGATGATAACCAGGGCTAAAAGTGGTATTTTTAAACCAAAATTGCTCGTAGCAACTATCAACTCAGATGAACCAGTTACATACCAGCAAGCTGCACAATATAAAAACTGGAGAGAAGCTATGGACGAAGAGTATAAAGCTCTGGTGAATAATCAAACATGGGAACTTGTTCAACTACCAACTAACAAAAATTTAATTGGATGCAGATGGACATATAGAACAAAAAGAAATCCAGATGGATCTGTTCAAAGATACAAAGCAAGGTTGGTAGCTAAAGGATATACACAAGAATGTGGATTTGACTACAATGAAACATTTTCACCTGTAGTCAAACCAGCTACCATAAGACTAATTCTCACTATTGCTCTCACCAAACAATGGAATATAAAGCACTTAGATGTCAACAATGCATTTCTCAATGGAGTGTTACAAGAGGAAATCTACATGCAACAACCAGAGGGCTACATTCAGAATCCAAATTATGTATGCAAACTGAAGAAAGCAATTTATGGTCTAAAACAGGCTCCTAGAGTATGGTTCGATAAATTAAAATCAACTCTAGTGACACAGGGATATCGGCCAACTAAATCTGACACTTCATTATTCCTCAAATCAAATAATTACTTTACAACAGATGTACTAATATATGTTGACGATTTAATAGTAACAGGGAACAATGAAGGTGAGCTAAAGCAACTGACTCAGTATCTAAATGAGCAATTTTCAATGAAAGATCTCGGCAGTCTATCATATTTTCTAGGAATAGAAGCCCAAAGGAGATCTAAAACAGAAATGGTTCTCAGCCAAAAGAAGTAGATAAATGAACTCCTGATAAAGACTGATATGCATGAAGCAAAACCTCAACCAACACCCATGAAATCTAGTCAGCATCTCTCTAAAAACAGGGGAGAATCTATAAATAATATAAAGCAGTACAGAAGTGTTGTGGGAGAATTGCAATATGCAACCATAACACGACCAGACATTTCATTCGGTGTTAACAAAGTTTCACAATTTTTGCAGGATCCAAGGGACGAACACTGGAAAGCAGTAAAGCGAATACTGAGATATTTAAAGGGGACTGTATAGTATGGCTTAACAATAAAAGGAGGAAAAGACTTAAATATCACAAGATTCACTGACTCAGACTGGGCAGCAGGTCCCGATGACCGAAGATCAGTAACAGGGTACTGTATCTATATAGGGGACAATCTAATATCATGGACATCGAAAAAGCAACCAACAATTTCAAAATCAAGTGCGGAAGCGGAGTACAGAAGCATTGCCAGCGCTACATCAGAAATAATATGGTTGCAATCAATATTAAAGGAGCTAAATCTATTAAACAATCAAAAAGCAACAATATGGTGTGATAATCAAAGCTCGATATACATGACAGCTAATCCTATTCAGCACGCACGAACTAAACACATAGAAATCGACATTCACTTCGTTCGAGAGCAAGTAAAGGAGGGAAAGCTACAAGTAAATTACATACCATCTTACCATCAAAAAGCCGATATACTTACCAAGGCTCTCTCAGCTAAAAACTTTACTAGACTACGCGACGCCCTGAACATCAGGCCAATCGACACAAAATTAAGATCGAGTGTAGCTAACCAGCAACCAGAACTTCAAATCGACAGCTCGAAGCCAAATATTAAAGCTACAGTTCGAATGACAAGAGAGGAAGACTCAACTGAGGCTCACAGTTCAGATCCAGCACACTTAAGTCAAGTACGAAGTGAATGGAGAAAAGATCAGAAACAAACTATGGTTCGACATGGCCAACCATAGATTTGAAGGGGGGAAATAAAAGGAAAGTATATGGTGAATTCTGGAATAGACGACGAGTCAGCAAAACATTTAATTATGGCTATGTTTATCTTGCTGTGCCACGTCACAATGACGAGTCAGCAAAACATTTAATTATGGCTATGTTTATCTTGCTGTGCCACGTCACAATGACACAACCATATTTCACTTATCCAGAATAATGTATTTTACTGTTACATTAACTAGTATATATAACTGGTCTTTCTGTTCTATCCTGTATCAATCAAAAAAAAAATCTTATTGAATAAAATGACAAGCTTTATAATTATTCCAACTGTAGTTCCACCTTCCCATCTGAATCTTCAGCTTTGTTAACTGTCTATATATATTTACAGGACATAGATTACCATCTTAGACTGTTGTTTAGTTGTTTACTGATGTGTGTACTTTAACATTCCAAATAAATATGGACAATTATCATGAATAATAAGCATATGGATCCTTATCAAATTAGTCTACAGTGTCGTGTATTCATCTTGGCTGTCGGGTTCTGATTGTTGCATTCTCTCCGATTTGTATAATAGATTTTTTTGGGTGGAGTGTTTAATCTTTTAGGCTGGTTACTAGTTGCGTTACTGATGCTTATAGCAGGTTTAGTAATCTCAACAAGCATTGGAGTTGACTTTCATAATTAATTTCTACAATTCATGCAACAAAGGAAACATTACATGACTTAATAAATTTATTTCTTGAACGCATGTGAATGAGAAAAAAGTATGGGGTATCAAGGCATGCATTCTTAAACAAGTGTGAACTCTATCTATCTATTAATAATATTTTATGAAAAACTTTTTATTTCTTTCTTTATGAAAAACAGGTCATTGAACTCATTGTCTCAACTATATTGAATTTCAATTTTGATGTTTCAATTATGATACAATTAAACTTTGATAATTGCCAAAGGGACTAGGTTGCTGAACCACATAGACATCCCTTCAGCTTTGTAGAGTAAATTTGAACCACCACATATATGAAGTTATGAACTCCATATAATACAACTTTTTAAGCTCCAGTTGGTTTCCTATCACAAGCCAACCCTGCTTCTTTTCTCTATATAAATTTAACTAGCAGCTACAATATCTTAAATTCGGAAGAAATGGCGTTGCCAGAATAAATGTTTCTAATTTCAATCATATGGTGTAAATAATCCATACTTTTGTGGTATTTATGTTAGGCCTTTACCATATATATTTCTTAATGTGATGCAACAAAATTTTTTTATTGCATGTACGTTGCAGAGGCAGTAGAGCATGCTTGTTGAATTTAATTAACTATTTGTTGATGAAAGGTAAAAAAAGTCAAAATATTATCTAATGGAAAGTGTATTGATAAGAAAGATTTTAAATTATCATCCCATTTAGCAGGTCATGGTAAGTGGCTAAAAATGATCAGAAAGTCAAACTTTGCAGGTCATGTTTTAAGTCCTATACACATCCTTCCCCTTTCATTTACGGGCCTTTTACTTGTTGAATATATGACATAACAATTACTGACACCTTGATTGTTTATGTGGCATTAACAGGATCAATATTGCCGACGTTGGAGAAAAAGTATCAAAAGTAAAGAAAGATTAAATCAACCATTTTGTAAGTAACATTTTGATGTTAATGCGTATGACATTGGGCATGAGAAGGTGGATAAACTGATATATATGAAATACTAAGTTAAACATTGAAATGTTGTTCAAATAAAATATATAGAACACTAAGTTTGGATATGTGAAGTTGTATGAATAATATATATATGAAATATTATGTTGTAATTTACATATTTGTTATCTTTGAAAATACGTTATATTTATATGCAAATCAGAAATAAGGAAATAAAGCTGAAAGGATGTTGAATAAAATCTATAAATTAATATTACATCTAATAGCAATTTATAAAAGCTACTGAATAAAAAAAAGGGTATAGATACCATGGGAAACACTATAGAGATATGTATGAAATGCTGTAAAATTGTGTTAACGAATGCCATGGATATATCAAACTAAACACTATAAAAATATGTAAAACAAACGCTATAGGACGTATTATTGAATAGTATTTCCTATAGTGTTTTTGTTTAATAGAAAACATGAAACGCTATAGAAAATAAACTTCACGTAGCGTTTTTGTTTCTGTTATTCAAAGCTGAAGGTCTAACATAACATTTTGTTACATAGTGCTCTCTGAAGTGCTATGCTTAGAAATAATAGCATTTTCTAAATGCTGTGAAATCTGCAATCTGTCGTAATGCTAGCTCTTATGAAGACTAACACCCACCTTTAGGTATGAACTTGTGTATGAGAATAACTTTAAGGTTTTATATGTTACTTGCGGAAACATACGGGTGATTGGATTCACTTGTTGCTTGACGAGTTTCTTGCTTTCAACTATGGTCGTATGAATGTTATATATTATGGAAAATACATTATGAGACTTCTTAAGAATCTTGAAGTTCCCTATCCCAATTCTCAATACTCAACCGTAGGTGTTATAAATGCAAAAACGCTAAGTCTTATTAGATTGCCAAAGAAAGCCCCTCCTCATTTCATGGCCTACGAAGATTGGTTACATTAAAAACGTTCCGGTCATGAAAAACCTACTAGGCAAGCCTCTGCACAACCTCATAGACCATCTCATCCTACTCGATCCTCCTATACTACTCAACCGGGAGATGATATTATCATTGCAAGCCCTGCCTTAGGTCCTCATGAATCTACGGAAATCATGTGTAGAAATCAACAAGTTTTAGATTCCCGCATCAAGAAAGTGGATAAGAAGCTAGTTAAATTATAGGAATTCTTCAATATACTTTGAGATGCAATTTCATGTTCATCAAGTACCTCTACAGCTATTGGACCTCAACGTGACCCCGGCAAACGACCCATACCTCGGTTTACATGGTCCACATTCAATGAGCGAGAAGGCAGTGATACAAGTAGCAGTGGAGTTAACGGAGGTGGTGGTAGCAGTAGAAAGACAAAAAGATTAATGAGCAAGGATAAGTATATTTTAACTTATGGTAAGCTTCAATTGCTAACTCTTGGTATTGTGCTTCATTTGAGCACTACTTTGAACAATTTATTATCTATTTATAAGGCTTGCATACAAATTGCCTTATAAGGGTTAAGACGCTTTGGTATGGTCTGTATCTAACTAAAAATCCGTGATATGCTTTGTGATTTGCTATGATATGGTTATATCCTACTATTCTTTGATTTATAAATTCCTTTTTGTTAACACAAAGGGGGAGAAATTTTTGTACACTAACCATTTCATGTAGGGAAAAATATATCGCCATATACTCAGAGGGAGTAAGTATGAAATTTTATAGTATATATGGTCGTATATTGTATCTTCATTTATAGGTTGTGATCAATCTAAAAGGGGGAGAATGTTAAATCATGTTTTTGATTCATGACAAAGAGCTTATCTTTCAACAAGGAGATTCAACGACGATTACAGCTACAAAAGGAGATTCACATGTATTAATTTGAACTACGATGGGGACAAGACCTCAGACTGGTACATAGTTTCATTATTTCTTGAGTTTTGAGTCTTAGTAATATATATATTATTGTTAAAATCTATCCTCAAGTAGTTTATATCATAACACATATTTAAATCTTCCTAAATGTGCATACTATGCATTTACACACGGATCAGTCGCCTGTGCAAAGTGCACAGCGTGCACATATGCACGAGCATATGAACTTTAGCCGACAAAAATTGAATGCCAGTCAACTGAACTTCCTATAACTATCATATGTTCTAAAGAGTCACCTCCAGTCATGAAGATTTCTGATCTTTACAAAGGGATATGGATACTTCTACTTGATTAAATCTCTTCATAAATGGATGTAACTATTTAACTACTACATAACGTGTTTAATTCACAATTCAAAGCATGAAACTTTTCTGATCTTAATTTTCTTAATCTATTATGAGTACTCTCTTTCTATACTCTAAGCATTCTTAGACTTATAATTGCTTGAATCTGAACTTCAATTCTTTGATTCTAGGAAATATTTTCCTTTCCTATTTTTACATACAAAATACATATACTAGAGGAAAATATTATAGGAACGGTGTACTATCAGTGAAAAATCCTTGTTATCAAGAACACTAAAGTCAAATTATTATCTATATATTTTGAAGTCTTTTTCTGCAACTCATGCACTTTGAAGTCCTCTTTGGCTGCTGAGGCGTGAAATCCTGTTATGTTGCTCAGGTGTTGTACACTTATTCCTCCGAGTTAAGTGAGGGTTTGTTGTTTAGCCCATATTCTAGAAGGAGTCTGGGACTGGAAGTAGGACGAAGCTCAGAACCAGTGTAAAAATATCTGATGTAATCATTTATTATTTTATTTATTCTACTATTATTATATTCTGTCATATTTACAGTTCCACATTAGTATATTTCCATATTCTACGATCCACTTTCATTTGGAAGCGCATATCTATTTTTCTATTTCTAAGTCAATGATGCTCAATCTGGAGTTTTTATGGTATCTTTCTGATTTGTTCAAGTTTCCATCAGTCCTTCTAAGCTTGTTTCCTTCTCAATGCTTTAGGAATGTGTTGTATATGAATTTTTTCGATTGCTTCGAAGAAAATAATCATTCAACTACGATCAAAATTCACATATTTTCATTGCTGTGTGGACTCATTTTTTTACAATGCTTTTGAAGAATGCAGATGACCACACTCCTTGGGTTTTTGAATATGAGGAAGAAAATGTTGTTATGATTCCAACTTTGGTTGTCATGCAAGTTGCATATGATCAATGGGAAGACTACCTTGTTGGATTCTCTCTCGATTCCAATTCGGTATATCGTGTCATGGATGCCTTAATGTTCATTTCGACTATAATACGTTCTTTTTTAACTTCGCAAAAAGTGAGGAGATACTACGTGCTCTAAAAGATGAGCCTATTATCATATAAGGTACACTACTAAAAAACATCCATATAGAGACTGAAAAATAAAGACTGAAATTATGTAGTCTTTAGATAGAGACTGAACAAAAACTGAAATATGTAGTTTTTAACATTCCACATTAAAGACTGAGATTCAGTCTCAAATCGGTTTGTACTTATTGAGACTGCTTAAAGACCAAACATTAGTCTTTATTTCGGTCTTTAATTTAGTTTCTAAGAAGTCATAAAATAATTAAATATTCAATATTGTAATCTTAAGCAAATTTGATGATTAATGTTGTAATTCATGTGAATATGGTTAAACTTATTATATTTACTTAACAACTCACTCTATGCATGCTAAAATGTATTTAACATCATTTAATATATATATTAAACATCATCATCTTTATATAAAAGAATCTAAGTTGTATTTGATGCTAGTTAGCGCAAACCTAATAGGGAAATGCTTAAATCTATCGGTTGAAAATAAGACCACACAAATATTTTTTAAATATTCCTTTCTATACATATTCAAGACCTACCTTATGTTGGGTTTTGTGCGCAACAGAAAAGACAGAACACCACAAAAGAATCTTTTTCACTCAATCTTTTAAAGATGAATTTGATTAAAAATAACAACATAATAGATCGGAAGTAATAGCAATACACAAATATTCCACCCAACCGCTCTTTTTATTGATTCACCAAAACGAATTTTGTATATATCAAAATAAAAAAATAAAAAAACAATTGAATCAATAACCGAATTGAGAAATGGAAAGAATATCCGAATGACTACAAACATTGTTGGAGAAGAAGAGCAATGAAGAATGACGTCAAACCCTTTTATCAACCTAGAGGCACCAACTGCGCCTATTCAATAATAAATATAAATAGCTTCTCTCAGCCATAATTGCTTCATTTTTCTCTCCAATGCGCAAGCCCTAGAGGCACACAACCTCTTAGATGTCTCGCATGGTTTCAGATTGTTTTTTATTTAACCAAGAAGGATGCATATATAGGAGAATAGAAGACATATGAAAATATCCAAATTGCCCCTTCAAAATAAGGTGCTACGAGTTTTTTCATAATTTCGGACATTAGAAAAATTCAACATGATTTTCAAAAATAATCTTTTAAAGTAACTTTAGTGGGTTTGTTGACATTCGACTTGTGATTTCGAGGAGAAATCCTTCTAGGGGGGAGAATGTAATGACCTGGAGTTTTAGTACTAGAATATTTAATTTATTTAAATATGAAATTGATTAATTCATAAGTTGAACAACTTGAATTCAGAATACGAGTTATTTAATATCTTTGAATCATGAAATAGTAATTTAAATATAGAAAGTACTTGAATAAGTGAATTTGGAAGTTAATATAGAATTAAATTGATTTCGAAGCTTGTGAAAAAAAAATCATATTTGAATGTGAGCGACAATAATAAGTTATTATCAATAACCATAATAGCCCTAAGCGGGGGTTGGTGTCACTGAACCATGGTGCATGCTATGCACAGAAGAGGGAGGCGGCTTCAAATATATGAATTGGAGAAGATGTAGGTATTATGTGGAAAGGGGATGGGAGATTTATTCTAACTAAATTTTACTTTAGTTATCTTTTAATCTCTTATTAACTTGTTTACGTAATATCTAGATCATACGGAATCCAAGTGATGCACCGTCAATTGCATTGGATTTTACTAATAAATAAGTGTAGTCTTATTTAACAAATGAAGTTTTATTAGAAAAAATGAGTTTTACTAATAAAAAAAGTTTTAATTAATGAATGATTAATTAAATGGAAAAGGGATTAGAGGCCACTTATATGAGTTAATCGTGCTTTGACTGATTGTCATTTTATGTGACTTGATAGAGATTTGATGCTTATCATGCTTCATGACTTGATTGTGCCATGGATGTTTATTCATTTGTTATGAAAATTAAGTGAGATTTTTTTCCATACACAATCATCTATTGTGTGAATTGTAGTTGGTAATCGACTATAGAACTTGACCTTAAATCTAATGATCGGTTTTGAGGAGACCGGGATTGCTAAGTGTTCGACTTATAGAAAACCCCTTCAAAACTTGTATACATGTTATATGTTTGAAAGCGGTTGTGAAGTAAAGTCTATGTGTAGATTCGAGATCTATTGAGATGCTCGAACACATGTAGTGATTCTGATATCTGTTGCGAAATTTATATGTGATTGTAAGATCTGTTGATGTATTGGAATCCTTGTGTGATTCTGAGATCTATTGAGGAATCTATGTGTGATTCCGAGATCTATTATGATGCGTGATCCCAAGTGGGAAGTTTTGTTTTGTTCAGTGATAAAGACTCATGTGAAAGATGCTGAACGAAACCTCGACATCGAAAATGGCTGAAAACAGAGTAGAAACACAATTTGGGGTTTTGCTAACCTATGACAGGATATATGACTCCATATTTAGTGTATGCTTATTGTTGAATGTAATCATTCTAGCTATTTGATTTAATTTATATTCTATGCCCTAGAGATTATCTATTATACAACTATCATTCTCTTAATAAATAGTTGAATGTTAGGGAGTAACCGTTACGGACATGCGTATGGCCTCGTATTGTATTGAGACATGTTACACATATGTTGAGTTATCTCACGTGGTTGCCTAGTCTAATTCAGGTGTTATTATATTATAATGCACATGTCAAATCGAGTATATTTTCAGATTGGACTCGGATTGCTTTAGAGATTCTTAAGTGGAGTCAGCGTCGAGTCGTACGTTCGTATTCGTTTATTTTGTTCCATTGTGTGTGTTGTTGTGTGTATCAGCAATTGTAAGGACATGTTATATGTACTCTTATTTAAAAGTTTTATCTTTTTGTAAAAAGCATTGTTATATTATAGGTCATTCGTTTGGTTTGAGATTATGTTCTGTTTCTTCTTTCTTCTATTCTTTATTTTCCTTTCTTTTCTGGCATTTGATTTGGGATACATGAATATAGAGGATGTATTAGTGTTGATTTTCGAGAGCCGAAAAGTTAGGTCATTACATTCAATCAAATCAGCTAATTGATTACATTCCTCTTTAAAAAATATTTGAATCCACAAATTCAACACCTTCTCCTTCCACTCTTCCAACATAAAAATAGCCATAATTCTACTAACTATCCAACATAACATTTGTTCAACCAATCAAAACCTACTCTTTTAATGTGTCACATCAGTGGACTAATTGTGAGATTAACCTACCATTGCCGAGTTAGCTCATGGATAATAAAATCGATTGGATAGTTAATTAGAAAATAAATATAATTCAATTTAAAAAACTTCTCAACAAGATTTAAACACAAATTTATTTATTATTAAATTCAAACTATTAGAGGTTCCATCCATATTCATGTTAAATCTCAAATTATTCGTTGCTTTTTCATTATTAACAAACAGAACCAGGTGTATATTTATATAAACGAAACTCAATTTTAAAATTAGATAATTCAATATTAATTGGAGGAGTGTCGCATAAATAAATTTACTTTCAATTGATTCAAAAATTAAACTGTACTGAAGGTTGGGTGGAATAGTGTAAGCCATAGTCATTTCATTATGTACAAGTGTGTTTCTCATCTTTCCATCTTATCCCTCATAATTTTATTTAAGAAAACTTAAACCAACCTCCCTAGAAGTAAGACAACGTCTACTAATACCCACTATCGATTTTCTCACTAACTATATTGTTATCTCCAACAATTTCCTGATTTCATATGAAGTAACAATGAAAATTTAAAATTTCACTACTTTAGTACTAATTTCATATTATGTTTTTGAAATTTGATTAAGACATTAGATCTTATACATCATTATAAAAAATTATTCAAATCTTAAATAGAAAAAACACTATCCTTATCACCTTTTTAATGGTAGGATGGAGATTGGAAAGAGACAACAATTGAGATAGAGAAAGTGATAAAGATGGAGTTGACGATGATGATTCCTTCATAAATTTCTAATCAGAGAATTAGGGAATCAAAGTGAAGGGATTAAGCAGCATAGAAAGAGATGACAGTTATATGAGGGAAAGAAGAAAGAAACATAAACAATAAAATCAGCACAAGCTCGTGTGTTGCATTAGTCGAAAAATATTGTATTTATAATGTTATGTGTTAAATTTGGAACTTATGTAGTATTTTGTTACAAAATAAACTAAGAACAGGAGCAAGTAGAGAGATAATACAATTTTAGAGAGATAATACATATTTATTTATTCAGATCTCTATACAATGCAAGTATATTCTTTATTTGTTGACTCTATATGTCATGAAGATTACAATAATATCTATTGACATATAATATATTCATCCTTACTACTTGTACATATGACAACACTTCAGATTGGTTATGTAAGATGATAAGATCAACCGTTTCATCAAAATCATTTTAAAAGCCTAGTCGGAAACCGTAAATAAAGAAATTAGTACAATATTATGGTACCATAGTTTATAGTCAATGTAACTATGGAGACAGAAGATTTTATTATTTTATCAAATATTATCCCTTACGAAGGGGGTCCAGGGGTGCAACCACCTTAGGTAGGGGTGCAGGGGCAATGCCCCCACTTTTTGCGTTCGACCTGACCTGTGAGGTCGCAGGAGTCCAGGAGATAGCACCCCATTCGAAATAATACATCTTATTGATGGTTGAATTTGTACTTGAATTCAAACATATCCAGTAAGCCATTTGTTATATGCAGATGATCTACTTATATGCATCAAAGCAAATGGGGAAGTTGCGGGGTGTGTTAAAGACATTTTTGGCACTCATTGTGGTTTAAAAGTAAACAAGTTAAAAACAAAGTGCTAATTTAACAAAACATGTAGAAACAAGCAAAGAGTACTTGATGTGTTAAAATGTTCAAGAAGGGGAACTCCCAGTGAAATATTTGGGTGTGCCACTGTCATCCAATTAAATCACTGATAGGGAATGCACTGGCTTGATTACAAGCATAAGAGACAAACACTATGGCTGGAGTTCAAGACTATTATCTTTTGCTGGTCGAATAGAATTGGTACACACTGTTATACATGCTAAAGTCAACTTTTGGCTCCAAACGTTTCAGTTACCAGATGCGTTGATACAAAAAATTGAGAAAATCTGTGCAGATTTAATTTGGAGAGGTGATCTTCATAAAATTAAATTTGACGATCTATGTCGACCCAAAGAGGAAGGAGGAGTGGGATTAAGAAATATCAAAGTTATGAGAGATGCATTTCCCTTAAAACAAGCCTGGAAAATTATTAATAACTCGGGGTTATGGGCTAGATGGATAAACAGTAAATATGGCAGAGATAATTCTTGGGTTTTGAAGGAGGATAATAATGCATCATCAACGTGGAAGACTATATTGCGAGTTCGAAATACTCTAGCTAAACATTGCAGCCGGGAATTTGTCAAAGGAAATGATACATATTTATGGAAAGAGTGCCCCCTGGCTAGATGGTAAATCTCTCATTGAAACACATGGATTGGATACATACTCTGTGTTTAGTTATCCAAATTTAAAGGTTAACTCCATCATTCATGATAATCAATGGAATGTGAATGTTGCATGTAACCCAAAGCAAAGAAGAGTAATTGAAAGAATGCAAATACATGAGAATCGTATTTTCGACAACTTGACCTGGATGGGCAACGATTTTAACATAAAACAGACATGGAGTGGCATTCAGACTAAGCATTCTATCAAGTCGTGGAGCAATATCATATGGTGTAAACGAAATGTGCCCAAAATGGCTTGCTGTGCTTACAAGGCTGTTATGGGACGACTTCCGACGAAGGATCGACTATACAAATGGGGTATCATTGCAGATTCCACATGCGTATTTTGCAATTCTAATGAAGAAAATCACAGTCACTTGTTCTTTGAGGCTGGGTTTACGAAGAAAGTATGGGAAGAATATTGTAAAGAGGTAAACTTTAATACCTCAGAAAACAATTTACATGAAATCATCGCTCACCTTAAAATCATCACGCAAGGCATACGTGAGGTACCCGAAATGTACGCAATCGCTTTTACAGTTGCTGTTTGGAGTTCATGGAAGGAGAGGAACAACCGCATACACCAGAATAAAGCACGATCAGTGGAGTTCATCAGCAAATTAGAAATTAAAGATATGAAATTGGCGTTGATGAGGAACAGAAAAGAACTTACCAGAGGAACGGTACTTGCAGCAAGCGGTAGGCTCGACGTAGATCGGTCGCCGCCATCGACTCCGCACCAAGAAACAGGCACGAGCTACTTCGCCTTTCAGACGCCACAGTTGATGAAGACGAGGGTTTTGGATCTGGGTTATGTTTTGCTTTTTTAATTAGTTTTACTTTTGCTCAGTTGTAAAGTAGCACTATGTCGGTTTGTGGAAGTGTCCAGAGCGGATTTGTAAGGTAACAAGGCTCTGGGCCTTTGTTTTCCCTTTGGGCTGTAATGCTCAGAAATATGATCTTAAACCCATTTTCAAAAAAAAACATCAACAGTAAAGTTTTCTTATTTTCTAAATTCTAAAATAAGCATTATCAAACAACAAATTTTAAAAGAGAACGATTTATTTGTGTGTTAAAGTGATTAATCTTATCCAACTGAGAACATAATACGTATATAATTGACTTAAGCGGCGCATTTCCTATGTAAATGGTAAAAAAGGGGATGACGTCCGATACGTTTGACTCATTCGGCTTTGTTTCGACAAACGACAAGTTTATTTAATAAATGTAATGAAATAAATAAGGGAAAGTCTAAGGGACACAAAATTTTGACACAAATGGTGACATAATTAATTTGGACCATTGGATCACCCCATGAATTACACCTCTCCATGTAAAGACAAAAAGATCCAACGGTTGAGGCTCTGTGTCTCTCTCTTTGTGTCTAATTTTGTGTTCAAATAGCCACTCCCAATAAATAAACTAATAATTTTTGTAATCTGTACCCCCTCTACCAATATTGCAGGTCATTACTTTCGCAGTGATACAAATTTGTTAATAAATGTAGAACTTATACAAATCTATTAAATTTACAGTCGTACATGCTAATATATTTGGCTAATTCTATTCTTACACCAAAAACTATGAAACATAGACAAAAAAATAGTGTGGTGCTAAGGGCAACCCAATATTTATTCCTAATACCGCGACTAAAAAATACCACAAAAATTAGTATTACACTCTTCTTAATACTATACTTAAAAAATAGGGGCTACCACACTGTTTTACCATATTTCTATTTTTCCCGATATTCGTTCATCCTCATTTGTAAAACCTATCAACGAGCTAAGCCCTAGATCTATAATCGATCAACAAATTCGATGCCGTAATATACAAAAGCCATGAATAAGGTTTGAATAATTAAGCAAATTAGAAGAGGAAGTGAGAGATTGGGGCATTCAGATCACCAAACAATTGAGAGATTATTGTACAAATTTGAATTTTCTCGCCAGAGATGCAAAGAATACAACGATTACGAGAGATTATGGTATTTAAATAAGCTTAATACGTGATTAGTTCAGCAAACAATGATTGAGTGAGAGATTAGAATGGAGAGGTAATCCGGTATTAGAAATCATATAAAATTTAATGAGTTTTATTTTTTTAATTGCGGTATTAGGAAAAACATATTGGGGTGACCTTGGCACCACACAAAAAATATAATAATTTAGTGCACATCAAATATTACTTTGCATACACCAATTTTATTTTACTAAATTACTCTTATTTTCATGTTCTTTCTATTCTCTCTTTCAAACTCAAAACTCATACCCCAAAAACTAGAAATTCATTGCACCAAATAGAGTAAGATTTAACAAATTGAATTTTAATTCTTGCAAAAGAAATTCAGTTTCAACAAAATTGTTTAAATTAAAAAGAAAAAGTTCAACACATCTAAATTACAATAATTATTTCTAAACCTTGCGTAAATTGAAATTTCAAGTTTCACGATGAAGTAATCCATTAACATATAAATTATCATATCTGTTTTATATCAATTTTATTGCTTTTAAAGTTAATTTGATTTATTATTATATATATGCAGTTTAAAATAAGTAACTAAGAGAAAGGGTATTTTAGTAGTAGAATAACAGTGTATTTTAACTTATTTTTGCTGTAAAAAATAGAATTTGCCACAATAGTTTCCGATCCATTCCCCCATTTATTAAAATCGCAGATCCAATCTTAGCCGAACAATCGACGATGAATTCCATTTCTTTCCCACTAAAAAGAAATTTCCCTCTCCCACGATTCTTACGCGACCCAGTTAACACCGATTCCGCAACCACTATCACTCACTATCTCCGAAGTACATTCGAGAGGTGATTTTTTTCTTTCGTGTTTTCTGAAATTTGTTTATTAATGTACGGTGTTTGATCCATAAACGAATAGCACTGACAAAGATATTGGTTAACATCTTATTACCATTTGTAAATTTCTGTAGGTTTCACTGTACCTCAAAACCCTAGTGCCTTGATCACCCCTTCCGCGCCGACTTCAGCCTCCGTTTAACATCAGCAGCTCTTATTAGGTAATCTAAAAATTAAATTAGTTTCATTCTGTTGTTTGAGTTAGATCGATCTGATGTGTTTTGTTTGCACTGAGTTTGTAATTGGTTAAAATTCGTTGCTTGAATTATTTAAAAAATTACTTTTAGTTCACTTTGATTGTTAGAGAAATTTGCTCAATATTAGTTGGATAACGAAAGACAAATTGATGGGGGTTGTAAAGAGGTCTTTTCATAGAAAAAAATTGCAGTTGGCTTTCTTTACAGGAATTAGAAGATGATATGATAAGGTTTTGCTTAAAGTATATGTAGCATCCATTTAGACCAAAGGTTTAAATTAGTTGGCTAATAGAGAGGAAAACTACTTTGAGTACAGTATTTATGTAGCATCCATTTAGACCAAATATTTCCCTTAAATTGTATTTTCCATACAAGCATTAAATAGGCTGCATTTCTCAATTTCACCAAGACTTCAAGGCAAATGCCTCCTTCGTTTTTGGGTTTATATTGCTTTGACCAAGCTAAATTATTGTTTTTGTCGGCCCAAACAAAATCTGCGCGAAACTATTAATTTTAATAAAAGTTGCCATACGTACATGACATACCATGAGCTAGTAAAGGACCGAAGGTATAATGACCGTTTGTATTTACTTAGCTCTTCCAGCCATTCATAGAAGTTTACTATCCCATGTGTCCAGTTTGTTCATAATTCTTTGAAATAAAGCATTGCACTCAAAATAGTGTAAATAATACAAAGGTAAAGGGACACTGAGATATTTCACATGCAGTTGTGACTCTTGATGTTGAAGCAGTGTTGAAATTGAGCTTTTATTCTCAATGCTTGTGCTAAACTGTATCTTCAAATTATTTTCGTTAATGTGCAATTCTGGTAGCTGACCTATATGCATCAGCATCTGGTTTTATTTGTTTGCTCTCTTCATTAGCTATAGCAAATAACACTATATCATTAACATATAACAGATGTGAAATACAAGGCAACATAGATTTTAAATTTGATATATCTGTGTATGTTCTAAGTTGTCCATGTTAAGCTCTGATTACCATCTGACATGCTATAGTATATATCAAATTCAAAGTCATTTCACTGCTTGTTTTCCAAAGCGACAAAATGAATAATTTAAACCACCTTATTATGTCAAAATTTTTATTGTATTTCTATTTAGATACTTTTTTCCCTCTCATTAAGCTGCAGTTTTATCTGTGATAAAAATTGACATTTTTGTTTATCCTATAACTACGTGGATCAATCATCCCTGCGCTCTTAGTTTTGTATTTTTGGATTCAAATAATTGATACTGGTGTAGCCCATAATACTGTATTTAGTTTCCGATTACCTACTAGAGGCTAGAGCCATTCAAATATTTTTCTTCATGAAATTAGCACTATTCTATATATGATATACGATATGATAGTTAGCTATATGCAGCTTATATTATGCAGATTGTTTTCATTTTTTTATTATTATTTTGCTTTGGGTTTCGCACAAAATTCATAACAGAATTAAGTTAGATTGAAATCTTGAAATAACTGTAGATCGTTTCCATTTATATCAAAACGTTTTGCAAGCATAGCTGAAAAAAAAAGCCAGTACAGTGTTGATAGAATTCAGTGATTTAGGTACTGTTAGACATGAATAGTTGTGGTCCTTGCATCCATTTTTCATGCCTAAAATTAATCTCACATCTTGTCCTAACTAATTGCATGTGTAAATAATTTTCCTGAGATTGAATTTGTGAAGCAAGTAAGGATGGTTGCTTAGAAACTAATTATTTTACTGTCAGTAAATTGCTTATTGAAATTCTTATTTAACTCTGATTTTTATGCCTTGAGTACATGTGTTATTTGCATGTAGGTGTTATATATAAATCAAAGTCTGTGTACTTCAGGTCCTCATGTCCCACAACCTTATTGTCCTAATTGTATGCATGCTCCAATTCCTCGTTTTCTCTCTTTGCCTGTTGCCTTAATTTTGTTGTTAATTTTGACGTTTGGCACTTTCTTTATTCTTGTTTACTGAAGTCTAGTTTTTTAATTTGATGGTTTCTCAGGATTGAAATAAATTACATGGAATTAGACAAGTCATGCGCAATGCTTGCCTCTTATCACAAAAATTTCAGGTATTGTTACAGTTTCAACTTGAACTCACTTAAATGTCACTGACTACCCTATTAAGTCAATATCAAGTTGATTAAATTAGTATTTTATCATCATTAGTCATCACTATTGTACACCGTTTAAGTGCAGAACTCGTCATACTTGTTACATTTTTCAGATCTATTCATTCACTTTTTATGGTACTTGGAGCATGTCATTTTGACATTGAGATCAATCTGGGAGTCCCAACTTATTGGCTTTTTAATGCGAAAAGGGTGCAGTATGAATGATACAATAAATGCTTATACATAATTAAATAAACAAATAATTCTTGGACCACACATGGATTCTAGCTTCATCTGATTTCTTTCTTTCTAAATAATCAAAATAAAATGTGGATGTATTGCTAACTATTTGTAGCTTAGAGTCTTAGACCATCTAAAATAGTGTGCTCATACCAATTAAACTAGCATGCCATATGTTAAAAGTTAAACGCTTTACTTAGTATTTATGTGAATCCAAAACCATAAGCTAGTTATTTAACCTTTTTCAACTGCACCATTAAGTTCATATATAATTTATGCCATCATAATGGAAACAAAAAAAATGATATTTCTAGATTCATTAGTGTCCATGTTTCATATTGCTTTCTTGCACAAATCCATCAAATGGTGTTACTTTGTCATACACTAGCTGGTTAAAAATAATAAGCTGGAATATTATCATTTTCCAAAGTTAACTGTTATTGTATTGAATTTTCATTTATAGCATCGTTTGCTTACATTTTTTTATATGATATCCGCTGCTAGTCGTATACGAGTTGATGAATTTATAAGATACATATAGTTACTATACAAGTTAACATGTGAGTTTAAGAATAAAGAGAAGTAAATGGCAGGTGCTCGAAAATATGATTTTTTTGAGTCAATTTTGTGAGTTGAGTAACATCTGGAATAGCTTTTATTTGATTTGCTAATTTGATGCAGTTGTGTATGTAATTCTAATCATTTTAATTTCTTAATGCCTAATTTCTTTTCTTTTGGTACAATCACACCATTGCTTTTATTTGATTTAGTCTTGCACATTCAAATAGCAAGGAGTGATAATTCCTATATATCATGCTCATGCAGATAACCTTATGTTTCTATCATTTGAATAAATGTGATTGTTCGTGGAATACAGCCAATGCTAGTTATGTTAAAAAGAAAAATTACACAGTTCAAGGACTGAAATCAATTTATGCCTGATGGTGGGAGTAATGTTGTTGGTGAGCACCTAAATGAGTTCACTGTCACATTAAGAGCTAAGTTCAGGAATTACTTGCAGGGGGGAATAATGTTGCTGGTGAGCACCTAAATGAGTTCGTTGTCACATTAAGAGCTAAGTTCAGAAATTATTTGCAAGCATTTGTGGAAAAACTGGCCAAGAATACTCAAGTGCAGAGTACAACGAAGCTAAAGAAAATGATTCAAGAAGCAAAGGATGTTGTACTTGAGTCAGGCATCTCCACTAGAATGGAATCTCTCAAGGATCACCTCGTTTAGGTAATTAAACAACTTCATTCCATTTTTGAGGGAGATGTTTTTGTAGGGCCTTATGTCGTCGATTTTGGGACCGTACACGACAGGATGTGCTTAATTTTCTAGAAAATTGCAAAGAAAACAGAGCTTGGTATAAAAGGTCTGGGTGGCTTTATCTGTATTGAATAAGACGTTTGCATCACAAATGCAATAACTTCTTTGATATTCTTTACAAGAGGGGGATGCAGAACCACCAAATTCTATAAAGGAAGCTCGATCTGCTTTGCAAGGATGCTACAAGTTACAAATACCCAAAATTTTACTATAAATTAAACAATTCATATGATCTTTGAATTCAGGATCAATTTTCTTTGAAGTCTAAGAAGTTAAAATGAGCTCTTCAGCTTAATTTATGCTTGATTGGATGCGAAATGGGAAGCTGAAATACTGTATGTACATATATGTTGAGATTTATTTCTTTTGTTTTTGTTTGGATGGTTACATGTAACTTTGTTCTGTAAACATGTTGGATCAACTTTTTTAATGAAATGTGTTTGAACGTGTGTCTCTATTTTCTTGTTAATGTATATAGATATCTTAATGCAATGTGTCCATGAATACTTTACCATTATTGTGTTGTTTGATAGTATGTAATGTTTGTGTAGTGAACATGTTTTGATATGTATGGAATTGTAATGTCTTCGATATGTATGGAATTGTAGCGTCCATATACCATTGTGGATATTTTATTCATTTAAATTGTGCAAATTTGAGACTGATTAAAGACAAAATTTCAGTTTTTAAAATTCAGTTTTAAATATAGTTAAGACTACAGTATAGGTCTTTACATTTTGAGACTGAATTCTCAGTCTTAATATTTTTTTGCGACTAAGAATTCAAAGACTGAAATTTCAATATTTAATCCGTCTTTAATTATGATTTAAAGACTGAACTAATTGATTTAAAACTGAAATTGTCAGTCTTTAATTTAATGTTTTTTTTGGAGTGGTAAGCCTTTTCTTGTTATAGCTAGGAGTCCGTCTATCCTAAAAGCCGAGGAACATGTTATGTCTATTCCAATGTTGGTGCATTTCTCTCACATTCCTCCTATCCCACAATCCATGATTGGGCTTGATTGGTTGGTAATATAATCTGTTACGATGCTAATACTATAACTAGGAAAGATTAGTTTACACAATGTTTTGATGGAAGTTACCCCGAAGAAGCCTCTTCCTACCTATATTAGGGTTCGTGTTGGTAAAGAATTGGAGTTGATGTTCTAGTTTGTTATAGTTGGAAGCTTGATATTTGTACAACATGCCAATTTTTTGGACATGCCTTGAAGTCCTTTTCTATTCTATCTAATATTATTCATGTTTCACTTGAAGATAAGTTTCCTCTCACTCAATCTCCTTTCATAAAGTGGATTTGTATAATCAAATATGTGCAGGTTTCTCTTTCGCCTCGGCCATCTCCTCCTACGGCTAGCGTAAAGCCACTTGTGCCTTCCAATGTCCCTATGCCTGATTTGCCTCCTCCTAACGCCCCTTATGAATCTGACTTGCCTCCTTATGCTATAATTCTAATGCCTGATGTTGCACCTCAATTTAATCCGACTTATGCTATAGGAGATGGCGGTGAATCCTCACTGCCAGTCGATTCGTCTCTTGCTAGATGGTATCCAGATGAGTGTACTCGGTTCATATTACCACGAACATGAGATTTGCTCCTATGACTCATACGTACTATCGGCTACATGGTTATGGTCTTGTTACCCTTCACTACAGAAAATGATACATTGATGACAAGTATGGATGACACGAAACATTGTCTTGCAATAGTCAAGTATACTAGTCATTAGTTAGGATAAAGCATGACTTTGAACATTAAGCCATGACATTGACCAATGCAATAACAAGTTAGTCAAGGGTTTCAATAGTAGACAACGGGTTTGAACAGTAAACAATGACATAAACATCGTGCAATAGGGCATACATTATTGCCGCCCTAATTTTCATCCTTCCTCCCAATTTTCCCAATTTTGGCCGCTGAAATCTGCTTTTCAGGTTCTTCACAAAATTAATTTTCACCGCTCCCTCCAGTTTTTCATTTCCCTCCAATTCACTCCCTCCCTCTGACAGAACCGAATTCACAGAACCTAATTTCACGCGTTTCCTCCCTTCGAATATACGGAATCGATTCCTGGTTTGCTCGCTTCCCTCTGGTTGTTTACGGAGTTCATTCCGCATCGATTCTTCGACCATCGCTCGATTTTAGTTATTAATCTGCGTTTGTTCTAGATTGCTAAAAATTCATGATTGATTTGGTCACAGTTCGCCGGAATTTGGTCACAGTTCAACTTTCGATCAAACCTAAAATTCACCTGACATAGATTGCTAAAAATCTTGCTGTTGATGTTAAAATTCATGATTTTCCCATACAAATCTATCCATACTCCTGAATCCTAATGTATTGATGTTTAAATTTCGAGTTTGCTCACCTCTTACTGTATATTACTGACTACTGATGAGCCCTGTTACTATTTGGGTTGAAGTTACTTTTAGGCATACACGAGACCTAACTAGCTACCCCTATGTTGAAATCAATTCTTATAGCAAGTCTGTAAAAATATGTTATTGATTTCTGGGTTGACAGTATGGGTATTTTTTTATGTACAGTTTTAATTATATAGGTGTTCCTCAATTTTACTAGCGACTATTCTCACATAGTTTACCCATAATACATGGGAGTACACCTCAGATGTGTATATACATGCTCATACATAATTGAATTTACAACAGAACATTTTATAAGTTATAAAACAGTAAAGATTTTTGGAGGCTTACTCACCATTAATATTTGAATAAAATGCAATAGGTACATTTCAGCATGCATAGTGTTAGAACTGACCGGGATTATATATAAAATACTAAAGAGGTGAGGGTTGTTCATTTACATGATTGTTGTTTATTTTCGCATGATTGTTGTTTATTTCCTGGTATGTTCATTGTATTTCTCTGTCATGTTGCAATACAGGTTGGTGATACAATATAGGTTGCATCTCCATCTTTAGATCCAGTATTTTCCAGTATTGGTAAGGTGAAACAATGTCAAAATTATTTTAATTGCTGTTTTGATCCAAAAATATAATATATACAATGTTGTAATATTCAATTATTATTCCATTCAACCTGCTTTTTAATTTTGAAAAGCACTAGATGCTCACGTAAGATCTAAACATAATAAGTACTATATTTTTTGTCTTGAATCCGCAGTATTTTTGTTGTAGTGTTTCTCCGTTTGAAGATCCTTTATGAATGAGTAGAACTTGTTAACCTTCTTCCTCCAATCACGTTCGTATTTACTATGACCGTATTTTGTCGAGGGACTTGAAAGATTATCATTAGAATTAGTACTGTTGGTCAAGACATGTAAACTGTTATTGTGTTCAGCCTACGAAAACGGAGAAGAAAAACTTATCAAGTTGCTAGTGTATTTGGTTCATCATAATTGTTATAATTACTTGCAATCATCAGTTCATGATGCTCAGCGTTCACATTCTCCTGGTAAGAGGAAATAGTAGAAACAGAAAAAATAATTTGGAAGCTTTTTGTAATTTTTTTATCGATCTTGCCGCTTAGTTTTTCATTTTATAGCAGCCCTTTTTGTGTTTACATTTTTCTTATGAATAATTTCGGGAACATACAGGGTCAAAACCTATTATATACAAAAAAAATACATTGTCCCTGTCTCAAGCATTCATCCACTCAATCCTAATTAAACAACACTTTACATTGAGATTTAATGCTTATAGGAAAAAATACATATATCAATACATATAGTGGAAGTATGGTATAATACTATGTATCTGAATACATAGTGCTGCAGATCGATCTTCAGCAATCAAGCCAAATCTTATTTGACTTTTGAAATTGCCAAGGATTATGCGTCATCATGACTATCCATATTTGCACATAAATTCAGTCACACTGATTTATGTTGCAACAGTAGATCTTCATATATATATAATCACATTTATTAGCAGATTATTCTTTAATAGAAAATAAACAATGCAGTAGCTATGCATTATATATGTATATATATATATCACTGTTCACATTTAAACATATATATCAAATATATATATATATATATATATATATGCAAGTAATACAAACAAATTTGTATGGTTGTGAACCAGTTCATATTTTCTATCTAGTGGTAATATGTACAGGAGTCATTGTCCTTTTCATGATCTTTAAACAGATTAAAACATTTAAGTACCTTTACTATCTTACAAAAGTGTTCTTCAGGCAATTTACAAGTATGAGCATATTAGAATGACCCAATATACAAGACAATCTTGTTTTAATTGGTGTGTTATTCCAATTTATGTTCAAAATTTGGTTCACCAACACAAAATTGTGCATATAACTGTTACGTGCTTAAATATGTGTTGACAGTTCATGTCATTTATGCAGATAGTTTTAAAAATGCAATTAGATAGAACTAATACTGTCTGCATTAATCTAATGAAATACACGCATGCGTCATTCAATGATATATATATATATATATATATATATATATTATTGATATGAAGAAAATCAATGAGCATATGCATAAATATGCATATATTATCGTGTAACACTTACATATCCACATATCAATTTATTAACATTCAATTATAAGTTTGAAACAGATTTCAAAGGTGACTGATTTTGCTTAATTGATAGAGTAAGAAAAATGTAACGACCCAGAAAATCTGAACCAATTTAAAAATTTTAAATTGGCTAAAATAATGGATTTTAAATATTTAAAATAAATATTTTAAATAATAGCGATGAAAAGTGAGTTTGAATCGACGTTTGAAAATGAATATAATTAATTCTAATTATAAACAAGGCCTGAAAAGGCGCTGCAGTTTCAAAAATTGAATTCAAACTTTGTCAGACTGTACCGGGTGCAAAACAAAACGGATTTGAGCGAAACCAAAAATATTTAAATCTGTTAGTGAATACCTTTCTAACGAATCTGAAAAATCGAATTTTCATAGCGGAAAGCAAAAGTTATGGCCGAATGAATTTTCAGAAAGGTCGCTATGGAATTTATATAGCCCGTGAAATTGGCCATTTTGCATACGACCTTGGAATTCGACGAAACACTTTTGTTGGATCCGGGATGTGAAGTTATTGCTAGGTTTCAAATTTCATAAATTTTGAAGCTAGTATGTGAGCGTGGCAAATGAAAACGTGTTTTGGTCAATTACAGTTAAATTGGATCAACCAGAAATAGACCTTTTTGCAAACGGTCTCAGAATTCGACGAAACTAGTTTTGTTGGGACCGTATCATCAAAACATAGCCAGATTTATTTTTCTAGAATTTTTCGAATCAGTTTGTGGCCCTAGCAAATTGAAATGTACGTTCAAATTAAATATTGAATGTTATATATTTTAATTTGAAGGAAAATTGACTGAAACAATCGAATGGGCCTACGAAACATATCCCATTGTGTTCGGAATGGGGGTAAAACGCTAGGGACGATAGTCGTTGGGTTTGGATTGGAGGTCGTGTCAGAAAACCCCTTTTAAAACCTCCCGGCCAATCGGATTTTTTATAAAAAAAAAGGAAAATTCCATTTTCTCTCTCCCCGACAGTCGCGATTGAACGAAGAAAGCTCTTCAAAGCTTCCCGCTCTGATTCCGACCGCCTCCTCCACTTTCAGCCCCTCCGCCAGTTAGGGTTTTTGTCCAGCTCTCCCTCCTCTTCAAATCCGACCTAGTCTCGCCCCTCCTCGTTCAACTGTCAGCAAGATCCACCAGCTCAAAGTCGAGCGTTTTAGGCCGCCGCCACGAACACCAGGGTCCACCGAGCTGGCCCACTCCCCCACGCGCGCGAAGCTCTCTCCTAGCCCTTCGACGCTGCGAAGGCCGATCGTCCTCTAGCTTCATGGATTTCGCGAAATTCCCAACCCTAGTTTTGAACAAATCAGAGAGGTATACGGCTATTTTAATATAAACTATATTATAGCAGTTCTAAGTGCTACCGTTTATGATTTCATTGTAAAAATCATATCTTTTTCGTTTCTTGACGAAATTCAGTGAAACAAGAGACAGTGGACTCGTGTGGACGTCTTCTACCTTCTAGAAGAGACCGCATATTTTTCTGAGCCTTCTGCTATTTTTGGTGGAGTGGAACCCAATGTGAGATTTCTAATTTATAAACGATATAGAAAACGATGATGTATGAATTATATAGTCGATGTATGAGTTATATAAGCGTTGTACACCTCTTGTATAAGCGTTGTATAAGTTGTACGTTCGATGTATAAGTTGTATATGCGTTGTAAAAATTATATATGTGTTGAAATAGAAGTGAATTGCTATATATATATATATATATATATATATATGTATATATACGCCCCTCGTCCATGAACCATGGACGATATTTATTGGTTGTGATTGGTGTGAAAATTGATTGATAGCGAATGGTTGATTGGGATTGTTTGTGGTTGATAGTGATTGATTGTGGTTGAAAAATACCCGTTTGTGGTTGAGAAATATTTGGTTGAAACCACATAAGATTAGTTTGTGGAAATGAAATAAATATATACATGCCGCCTGCGTGCGAACTAGATGCATGATCCCCATTGTCAAAAACCGCGAGGTTTTAAGGTAGAGCGAGGAGCCGTACTTGGGACGGTCCCGGTTTTAACTACCCTGCCGTTATACTGCCGAAATTTTGAATAATATTCATGTGTTTGAATTATTTTCATTTGTTGAAACTATATTTATTCATTGAATAGAAAACCTTCATGTGTTGAATCGATATTCATTCGTTGAATTGAAATTCATGTGTTGAATGGTATTCGTGTTTTAAATATAAAAATCACCTTTTTATCTATATATATAAACTATAGAAAACCTTCATGTGTTGAATCGATATTCATTCGTTGAATTGAAATTCATATGTTGAATGGTATTCATATTTTGAAAGAAATTGTTTTATAATAAAAATCCTATTTTTATTACCTATATGAACTATATAAAATAATCTCGTTTTGAAAGAAATTGTTTTATAATAAAAATACTATTTTTATTACCTATATGAACTATATAAAATAATAGAGTTTTGAAATGAATTGTTTTACAATAAAAATCACATTTTTATTATATACATGAATTGTTAAAAATAGTGAAATGTTGAAATAGAAGACAGTTAGATAAAAATATCGTTTTTATCAAATGTATGAAAAGAATATAGTTTTGAAATCGAAGAATCGATATATATATATATATAAATAGAATTAAAATATATCGAATAATGACACTGCAGTTCGTATTTTGAAACCGTGATTTCAAACGATTATACCGGGAGATCCGACCATCGGATTTTCCTGAAATCGCAACCATTGGGTTCGCTTTGGAAATATCTTTCCAACGGCACCAACTTTGTAAAAATCCAACGGTTGGATTGTCTGGAATGTTTAATTCAAATCTGAAGAAAAACAGCGCCAGAATCGATTATATTTATATATACATATATATAAATATAATTATATTTAATCGAATAACGACGCTGCAGTTCGTATTTTGAAACCGTGATTTCAAACGATTATACCGGGAGATCCGACCATCGGATTTTCCTGAAATCGCAACCGTTGGGTTCGCTTTGGAAATATCTTTCCAACGGCACCAACTTTGTAAAAATCCAACGGTTGGATTGTCTGGAATGTTTAATTCAAATCTTAAGAAAAACAACACCAGAATCGATTATATATATATATATATAAATATAATTATATTTAATCGAATAACGACGCTGCAGTTCGTATTTTGAAATCGAAACTTCAAACGATCATACCGGGAGATCCGACCGTCGGATTTTTCCGAAACTGGAACCGTTGGATTCCTTTTGGAAAGATCTTTCTAATGATGTAAATTTTGTGAAGATCCAACTGTTAGATTTTCAGATATGTGTAAATCAAATCTGAAGAAAAACAGCGCCACGGTCGCGTTATGGCCCGAAGCGTCGTTTTGAATAAATTGGCTATTTGAAAATAAATAAAAATAGCGATAAATCGTTATAAAATATTATAAACGATATGGATGTGATTTAGAAATTAACTGAAGGTTGGCTAAGTCGAATGGTTTCCTGGGTGTTGATCTGATGTTGGTTTCGGCCTTCGGGGTTAATATTTAGGAAATCGTTCTCTTACTGATTGACGGTTAGTGACTAATGAATTGAAATGATGCGTGTATATGTTAGTGTTGCACTTGTTTGTTATATACGCGAGTTGCTCAGAAAGACCGGGTTTATCCCATTCTGAATAAGTGAATCGACGATAAGAAATTGAAGATGAAGACGGTGGTTGAAGACCGAAGATCTTCACCTCATTTGGATGGTAACCGAGGTCCTAATTGGGAGACATCCCGAAATATGGATAATGAGTGGTGATCGTCCAGACGTACGTGGTGATCGATGGGTTTGCGAGGTATATAGTGCATCCGGTTTCGTTCAGACTCAGAACGGACTTGTAAATGGACTGTGTGTCTGACATTGGATTTTATTCTATATTGATTGATCTCTGTTAAATATACACCTGTTTGGCGGTGGAGAATTTATTCTTTTGCTTAACGCCCTTCTCTGAAACGCACCAGCTCAGAGGTTGTATATTGTAATAACCCGGAAAATCTGAGCCAGTTTAAATTTTTTTATGTTGGCAATTTTAGCGAATTTTGAACATTTAAAATAGATTATTTTAAATAATATCGTCGAGAAATTTATTTTTAATATAATTCGAACGTATATATTATATACGCCGTCGTTAGAATATAAATATTTATATATAATTATAAATAGAATTGAAAATGGCGCGGTAGTTCGATAATTCGATTTCAAACTTCAATTGAATGTACCGGGTGCAAAACAATCCGGATTTTAGTGAAACCAAAAACATTAGGATCTAATCGATAATATCTTTCCAACGAATCCGAAAAATCGAAATTTCATAGCGGGAATCAAAAGATATGTCCAGTTGAAAATTCTGAATAGTCGCTATGGAATTCAGGCCCTTAAAAATAGATATTTTGCAAATGACCTCGGATTTCGACGAAACCAGTTTTGTTGGGTCCGTGATGTCAAATTATTGCTAGGTTTCAAATTTCATAATTTTTCGATTCAATATGTGAGCGTGGCAAAGGAAAACGCGTTTGACCAGTTTTAGTTGATTTTAATCGACTGGAAATTGGCCATTTTTCCAACGGTCTCAGAATTCGACGAAACTAGTTTTGTTAGGACCGTATCGTTAATACGAAGCTAGAAAATATTTTTATGGAATTTTTCGAGTTAGTATGTGACCCCAGTAAATTGAAATGCGCGTTCAAATTCAATATATAGAGTTATATGTCGATTTTGATGGAAACTGATCGAGGCGAACAAATCAGCTTGCAATACATATCCCATTTGTTCGTAATGGGGGTAAAACGCTATGGACGACAGGCGGTGGGCCTCGTTTAGAGGTCGTATGTAAAAGTCAACTTTTTTAAAAATAAAATAATTAAATAAATAAATAAAAAAGAACTTTCTCTCCCATATTACCCTCTTCCCCCCCCCCCCCCCCCCCGCCCCCGATTCATCTGAGAATCATTCGAGAAAAAAAAAAGAAGAACGCGTCGATCCTCCACCGCAGCGGCCTCTGGCGCCACCGCTGGCCCACCGCGCCTCAGGCGCTGGCCATCCTCCCCTCCCTCTCGCCTCCTCACCTCATCCGCTTCTTCCTCCTCTTCTATTGAACACGGCGAGCCCCTCTTCCACCTCCTTTCCCCTACCGATCCCCTCCACCGAGCCTCGCATCCTTCCTTGCGCCACCATCAGCACCCCCACCCCGCATCCCCTCCGCCTGCTCGAGAGCCCCCCCCATCCTCCGACGATGCAGGAAGACCCCCCCCCCCCACCGCTGTAAGTTTAATTTTAGTTTTTATTTTATTTGCTTTATTTTCTTTATTGTTTATTATTTAATTTACATTCATATGATAAACCTGCAAATTCAAGTCATAAGAAAATAGGGTTTTTACTTGAAAGTTTTGAATTTTTTTTCAGTTTTATTTTTCATTTGCTTATGATTAGAAAAGGTTTGATTTTTAAATATAGGAAGTGACTGTAAAGATTAGATTTTTAAAATGCAAAAAATTAGATTTTTATAGTTGAAAAGGCGATATTTTTATATTATAGAAAGGCTAAAAATATAATTTTTATATAGTATAGATAATGAAAATTCGATCTTTATTGTGAAAGAGATATAAAAATATGATTTTTGTTTATGTAGAGAATTAAAAATATAATTTTTACATGATAGAAATATTAAAAATAGCATCTTTATATGTGTGGAAAAATAAAATTGTGATTTTTATAATGATATATTTGAAAAGATGAAATCTATATTTTTGAAAAGGCGAAATCTTTATATGAAGAATAGCGGGGTAAAAATGGAATTTTTATCTATATGACATCGTAATAAAAATTCGATTTTTGTATATTAAATAGCATAGTAAAAATATGATTTTTATATATTTAATAGCGAAGTAAAAATTCGATTTTTATATATGTAGTGGCTACGGGCGAAGAAAGTGTTAAGAGACGAGAACGATGAAGATTTCTCTAAATGAAGAGTCGTGGCGTTGGATAGCTATCGGTGAGAATTTCTCACCTTTCAATTTATTTTTCTAGTTATATATATATATATACTAGGATGCAGACGGTGTTTAGTAGCACCCGACACAATCGTCCACAGACCATGGACTTGTTTGTTTGATTGCAAAAATTAGTTAGATTATTTGATTGAAATTGAATTGTGTGGTGAAATGAAATTGATTTGATTGATGTGTGAATGGCGTGGGCCTTCACTAGACCGGGGATAAGGCTAGGCCTCATCCCGTTTCTAGTATCGTGCCGTTATGCCGCCGAAATTTTCTAAAATAAGTTAGAAAAATAAAAACATCATTTTATTTAAAGAATGAACTGAATAGAAATTCATATGTTATGATAAAATGTTTGATCATTAAAAATATAATTTTTAACGTAAATATGAATATACGTGAAAGTGAATAAATAATTATAAACAAATCGGCCGGTTTGTTTATATACACCTATTTGAAGGACATTGATTGGGACGATAAATTTTACACATCGCCCAACTGCACAAATAAAATATGTGTTTGTTGATTTGAAAGCCCACACGGGTGTTGGGATGAAATTTGAAGTTCACTCATCCTAATTGATTAAATATGTCGATCGATTGATTGACAGGCTGTTATAAGCGTTAGATATCTATATTTGATGCTTATACAGTGTAGTGCACTTTGGTTGATGGTTGATTATTTTTCAATGTTATTATATACATGTGTTGTATGAAAATCCATATAATTAATTTTATATGGTGATTGATTGGGCCTCATTCCAATTTAGAAGATAAAGAATATTATAAAATAAAGGTTCATGTGTTGACTGTACTCATCCGTTGAGATTAGTCATGTGTTGAACGAAATATTTTGATAATAACAAATATTTTGATGATAGGAAATATTTGAAATAGAATATTTGAAAATAGGAATATATGAAGCCGTGTTGATTAGATTGACGCCATTTTGACGTGAACGATATTTATATCGATTTTATTCATTTTTCAACGAATATTGAAATAGATTTGAAATTCGAATTAAATTGAATAGAATTGAAATCACATTGAAATGAATTCGAATTGAAATTGAATATAAATGAATTCGAATTGAAATTGAATTGAATTGAATTAGAACTGAAATTGAATTAGAAATCAATTTGAATTAAAATCGATTTGAAATGAATTTAAAACGAATTTATATTGGAATATTCAATTTTGATTTGAAATTGAATATGAAGTTGAAACCGCTTTGAAAATGAATTGAAAACGATTTATAAAGCACGTTTTAAATTGAAATCGATGAAATATATATTATATATATTATATATATAATATAATGGCCTGAATAGAACGCGCCGCGTCGCGGCAGTTCGTGAATTTCGACCATTTATTTCAAACGGACATTACGGGAGATCCGACCGTCGGATTCTCCTGAAACCGGAACCGTTGGGTTCGTATCGAAAAGAGCTTTCTAACAAATATTAGAAATTAGAAATCTAACGGTTGGATTTGGAATTATGTCCAAATCAAATTTGAAAAAGGTCGCTGTAAGTGCAGTTCGATGGCCGTTGTTGGAAATCGACTGTACGGGCCTTGTTAAAATTATTAAAAATAGTAATAATTTGTGTAAAATCATAAGAAATGATTTATAAAGGATTGGGATGAAAAACTCCAATTTTGAAAAGATAAAAATAGATTTTTATCGAATTGAACTAGTTTTGAACTAGAATTAAAATTCTATTTATTTTTAAAAAAATAAATAAATTGAATTTAAAAACGGTTTCAAAAATAACCAGAATTTCCAATGATTGCATTAGAGTGGATTTGAATCGAAATTGTCTTCGGAATATTTCGATGTTGGAATTCGTGATTATACAGATATTGTTATGGAAATTTGAAAGATATATATTTATATCGTTATTTCCAATACGACATTTGTTAATCGTAGAATTTGATATTGAATATAAGCCGATATATTTTCTATTCAGGGCCTTGTATTGAAAACTCAAATGTGATTTGGGTTTTGTCGTGAATGGTGTCTTCTCTAACACTGTTCTTGAACCCAGTTGAGAAAAGATTAAATCTTTTTATTTAGATTTAATGAAGTGTACCAATTAAATAATATTTAATTGAATTGATATTGATTTTTGGGTTTATCGTGGATAGTGTTTTAAATAACACTCGTTCTTTAACCCGATAATTAATGGAATGTGATTTTGGGTTTATCGTGAACAGTGTTTTAAATGACACTGATTCTTTAACCCAGTTAAAGATTAAAACTAAGTGGAGTCTTAATGAATCTTTAATTAGATTGAAAAGATCGAGAATGGAGTATCACCAGTTTTGCTCCAGGCGATAGTTAAATCTTTAATTAGATTTGAACGTGAAATGGTAATTGAATTTACCGATAACACTGTGGTGTTAGATATGAAGTATTACCAGTTTTACTTCATGGGATAAATAGGTTGGGATTGGGAAATTAAAACAAATGATTACTTCGGTAAGTTTCGTTAATCCCGACTAGTTGAATCGAAATTCAAAAGGATAGATTAAAGAATAAATTTTAAAGGAATTTATCTTTGATAAAATTAATGGGAACCTTTCCCTATGAATGTGAAATTTAGAAACTAACTGTCGCTTAGCCAAGCAGAATGCTTTTCTGGATATTGATCTGATGTTGGTTTCGGCCTTCGGGGTTAATATTTGGGGAATTATTCTCTTGATTAATTTACGGTTAGTGACTGATGAATTGGAATGAGGCGTATGTTGTATTTGTGTAACACTTATTTAAAATATACGCGGGTTATTCGGAAAGACCGGGTTTATCCCATTCTGAATAACTGATACGACGATAAGTCGAAGATGAAGACGGTGGTCGAAGACCGGAAGTCTTCACGTCGTTTGGGTGATTACTGATGATCTTGATTGGGCTATACACCCAAGAAGATGGAAACAGTTGGTGATCGTCCAGACGTGCTTGGAGATCGATGGATATGCGGGGTACTAGGTGCCTCCGGTTTCGTTCAGACCCAGAACGGATTTGTAAATGGACTGTGTGTCTGACATTGGATTTTAGTCCGTGTGATTGATCTCTATTAAATATATATCTGTTTGGCGGCGGAGAATTTATTCTCTTGCTTAACGCCCTTCTCTGAGACGTACGAGCTCAGGGGTTATATACTGATGGATATCAAACGCATGGAGTAAATGGCCTATGTGGCATGCCTAAGTGGCAATTGATCGAGGCTTCTGTTGAAAAGCAAAGTCTTGTGGTTGATGATCGAAGCACGGCCCTTGTGGCGTAGCTTTGTGTAACGTTTGCTTCGCGAGTTTCGCACCCCGGTTGTGAACCAAAAACGGGAGAGGACCTCACGGAGGGCATGCGTTTCTTTCTAGCTAGGGTGGTGTCAGTGACCTACCAGCCCTGACATTTATATACTTTTCACCTATGTGGTTGTTGCTGTAGCGAGGCGCCTCGGCTTGATCGGACGATCCGGGTCCGATGGAGTCATTCGTTGGCTCATTTACGCCCCAAAGGGCGGGGAAACGTAGTGTTCAGGAATTTTAATCCACATCGGTGGACCGGCCCTGTCGCTCCAAGGGTCGATGCGCTCTGACCCTGAGGCTCGGGCTAGAGAGTCTCGAAGACGGTGAGGACGATCCTTGGCCTCGGTTCATAGATGGAAATCCAATTTCCAAATACGTAACTTTGTGGTTTTATTTGTAAACCTATATATGGCGACATAGTGGCATGGGACACTCATGCCGCCTATGATTGATACTTATGATTTGAAGATTGTTTTATACACTATGCACTTATAATAGTATCAAATGATTTGTTTTCAACGTATCAAGCATTCTTTGGCTGTTATAAGGGAAAACCCTATCCCCCGGCTTGCGTTGCATTGTGTGATAGGACCTGGGTCTTATAACAGCTTCATTTTTCTCTATTTTAGCATTGCGCTGTTTGTTTTATGCACTGGTATTCTTGGGAGGAAACCCGTTCCGTGTTATACGGCGTGGTCCCTTGATTTACCTAACTTTAAAAATAAAGAATTAATAACTGTTTTAGTTCTCACACCAGTCACATGACTGACCTGGAGTTTATTGTTTTAACATAAACTCTGGGTGCCCTTATTTTGACATGGGCAGCTAGTAGTTTTGGTTTTGCAGATTTATATTCACAGGATCCTGGATTACAGCTGGAACGATATCCGGAAAGCTTTGTATCCGTATATCTCTTCTAGTTGTGTATTGTATTATTTTCCGCTGCTATGTATTTAAATGTAATTTAAATCTCTGATATTTCTGTGTATATTCATTTTTACTCTGTAAATTCTTGTAATCTGATGCATTGTTGTAATATACAATGAAATGTTCTTCCGTCTGCGTTCTATTTTGTGGCTTGTTCTCGAACTATCCGCTCTTTCCTTTACGGGAAAGTTACGGGTTTTTACATTTGGTATCAGAGCTTTGGTTTACAAAGCCGAGAACAAGGCACATTAGAACCATACGAAAGAATTCATCAGATATTGGATTAGTAAAATCCAATGAGAATGACTCGTTAGAGATAGGATCAGTAGTATCCTAGAACGAGTGTGAAGAGTATATTTTTAAAATGAAAACAAATTTTGTTTTGAAAATTTAAATCAATTATTCGTATTTGCTTATTTATTTGTATTGATTTGGACAGTCCAGTATATAAAGATTTTGCATATACGCCTTGCAAACGTGTATTTGAAGTTTTAATATACTGGATAGATATAGAATTACACTCTAGTAGCCCGGAGATGTTATGATGGTGGTTCGAAACATCATCAGCATTTATTTTCGAGTGACGAAGGTGTGACTTCTATATATTTCCATTAGACTGGTGTGAGAACCAAAACTAATATAGTTAGGACACATTGTTGTGAATTGGCATCAAAAACAAGATTTTCAGTATATATATCAAAATTATGAATTTGAAACATTAATTCAATAATTGATTGATGTTTTTGTTGTTTGTTTATTAGTTTGATAATTTTGAACCATTATGCCTAATTACATCAAATAATGAATTGTATTGATAATTGGTCGCATTTGCTTGCATATACATATACTTACATTGAACAGGTCATAGCAAGGAGGCTAGAGCCGAAGAATAAAATTTGTTTGCCCGACAAATAGGTACATGTTTACTATAATTTACTATTTTGTTTGGGTGATGATGATTTTATGAGCCTATTGGCTAGCCGCTTGGCTTTTTCTTTTTCTTTTTGAGATTAGAAGGACCGGGGAAGCTATTTGAAATTCCCCGATGCTCCCGGTGCAGGGGAGGTTATGGCGAAATTTTTCGAAAATTTAGGGTGTTAGCCAAATTTTTGAAAATTTGAAAATTCTCAGAAACTGAAAAGTTGGAGAATGGAGGCCAGATCGAACGTAGAGTTGATTAATCAAACCACTTTCGACTTTGTTCCTTTTCGGGGACGAAAAGTTTTAAGTGGGGGAGATTGTAATAACCCGGAAAATCTGAGTCAGTTTAAATTTTTTTATGTTGGCAATTTTAGCGAATTTTGAACATTTAAAATAGATTATTTTAAATAATATCGTCGAGAAATTTATTTTTAATATAATTCGAACGTATATATTATATACGCCGTCGTTAGAATATAAATATTTATATATAATTATAAATAGAATTGAAAATGGCGCGGTAGTTCGATAATTCGATTTCAAACTTCAATTGAATGTACCGGGTGCAAAACAATCCGGATTTTAGTGAAACCAAAAACATTAGGATCTAATCGATAATATCTTTCCAACGAATCCGAAAAATCGAAATTTCATAGCGGGAGTCAAAAGATATGTCCAGTTGAAAATTCTGAATAGTCGCTATGGAATTCAGGCCCTTAAAAATAGATATTTTGCAAATGACCTCGAATTTCGACGAAACCATTTTTGTTGGGTCCGTGATGTCAAATTATTGCTAGGTTTCAAATTTCATAATTTTTCGATTCAATATGTGAGCGTGGCAAAGGAAAACGCGTTTGACCAGTTTAGTTGATTTTAATCGACTGGAAATTGGCCATTTTTCCAACGGTCTCAGAATTCGACGAAACTAGTTTTGTTAGGACCGTATCGTCAATACGAAGCTAGAAAATATTTTTATGGAATTTTTCGAGTTAGTATGTGACCCCAGTAAATTGAAATGCGCGTTCAAATTCAATATATAGAGTTATATGTCGATTTTGACGGAAACTGATCGAGACGAACAAATCAGCTTGCGATACATATCCCATTGTGTTCGGAATGGAGGTAAAACGCTATGAACGACAGGCGGTGGGCCTCGTTTAGAGGTCGTATGTAAAAGTCAACTTTTTCAAAAATAAAATAATTAAATAAATAATAAAAAAAAAGAACTTTCTCCCCCCTATTACCCTCTGCCCCCCCCCCCCCCCGATTCATCTGAGAATCATTCGAGAAAAAAAAAAGAACGCGTCGATCCTCCACCGCAGCGGCCTCTGGCGCCACCGCGCCTCAGGCGCTGGCCATCCTCCCCTCCCTCTTGCCTCCTCACCTCATCCGCTTCTTCCTCCTCTTCTATTGAACACGGCGAGCCCCTCTTCCACCTCCTTTCCCTACCGATCCCCTCCACCGAGCCTCGCATCCTTCCTTGCGCCACCATCAGCACCCCCACCCCGCATCCCCTCCGCCTGCTCGAGAGCCCCCCCATCCTCCGATGATGCAGGAAGACCCCCCCCCCCCCCCACCGCTGTAAGTTTAATTTTAGTTTTTATTTTATTTTATTTTATTTGCTTTATTTGCTTTATTGTTTATTATTTAATTTACATTCATATGATAAACCTGCAAATTCAAGTCATAAGAAAATAGGGTTTTTACTTGAAAGTTTTGATTTTTTTTTTCAGTTTTATTTTTCATTTGCTTATGATTAGAAAAGGTTTGATTTTTAAATATAGGAAGTGACTGTAAAGATTAGATTTTTAAAATGCAAAAAATTAGATTTTTATAGTTGAAAAGGCGATATTTTTATATTATAGAAAGGCTAAAAATATAATTTTTATATAGTATAGATAATAAAAATTCGATCTTTATTGTGAAAGAGATATAAAAATATGATTTTTGTTTATGTAGAGAATTAAAAATATAATTTTTACATGATAGAAATATTAAAAATAGCATCTTTATATGTGTGGAAAAATAAAAATGTGATTTTTATAATGATATATTTGAAAAGATGAAATCTATATTTTTGAAAAGGCGAAATCTTTATATGAAGAATAGCGGGGTAAAAATGTAATTTTTATCTATATGACATCGTAATAAAAATTCGATTTTTGTATATTAAATAGCATAGTAAAAATATGATTTTTATATATTTTATAGCGAAGTAAGAATTCGATTTTTATATATGTAGTGGCTACGGGCGAAGAAAGTGATAAGAGACGAGAACGATGAAGATTTCTCTAAATGAAGAGTCGTGGCGTTGGATAGCTATCGGTGAGAATTTCTCACCTTTCAATTTATTTTTCTAGTTATATATATATACTAGGATGCAGACGGTGTTTAGTAGCACCCGACACAATCGTCCACAGACCATGGACTTGTTTGTTTGATTGCAAAAATTAGTTAGATTATTTGATTGAAATTGAATTGTGTGGTGAAATGAAATTGATTTGATTGATGTGTGAATGGCGTGGGCCTTCACTAGACCGGGGATAAGGCTAGGCCTCGTCCCGTTTCTAGTATCGTGCCGTTATGCCGCCGAAATTTTCTAAAATAAGTTAGAAAACTAAAAACATCATTTTATTTAAAGAATGAACTGAATAGAAATTCATATGTTAAGATAAAATGTTTTATCATTAAAAATATAATTTTTAACGTAAATATGAATATACGTGAAAGTGAATAAATAATTATAAACAAATCGGCCGGTTTGTTTATATACACCTATTTGAAGGACATTGATTGGGACGATAAATTTTACACATCGCCCAACTGCACAAATAAAATATGTGTTTGTTGATTTGAAAGCCCACACGGGTGTTGGGATGAAATTTGAAGTTCACTCATCCTGATTGATTAAATATGTCGATCGATTGATTGACAGGCTGTTATAAGCGTTAGATATCTATATTTGATGCTTATACAGTGTAGTGCACTTTGGTTGATGGTTGATTATTTTTCAATGTTATTATATACATGTGTTGTATGAAAATCCATATAATTAATTTTATATGGTGATTGATTGGGCCTCATTCCAATTTAGAAGATAAAGAATATTATAAAATAAAGGTTCATGTGTTGACTGTACTCATCCGTTGAGATTAGTCATGTGTTGAACGAAATATTTTGATAATAACAAATATTCTGATGATAGGAAATATTTGAAATAGAATATTTGAAAATAGGAATATATGAAGCCGTGTTGATTAGATTGACGCCATTTTGACGTGAACGATATTTATATCGATTTTATTCATTTTTCAACGAATATTGAAATAGATTTGAAATTCGAATTAAATTGAATAGAATTGAAATCACATTGAAATGAATTCGAATTGAAATTGAATATAAATGAATTCGAATTGAAATTGAATTGAATTGAATTAGAACTGAAATTGAATTAGAAATCAATTTGAATTAAAATCGATTTGAAATTAATTTAAAACGAATTTATATTGGAATATTCAATTTTGATTTGAAATTGAATATGAAGTTGAAACCGCTTTGAAAATGAATTGAAAACGATTTATAAAGCACGTTTTAAATTGAAATCGATGAAATATATATTATATATATATAATATAATGGCCTGAATAGAACGCGCCGCGTCGCGGCAGTTCGTGAATTTCGACCATTTATTTCAAACGGACATTACGGGAGATCCGACCGTTGGATTCTCCTGAAACCGGAACCGTTGGGTTCGTATCGAAAAGAGCTTTCTAACAAATATTAGAAATTAGAAATCTAACGGTTGGATTTGGAATTATGTCCAAATCAAATTTGAAAAAGGTCGTTGTAAGTGCAGTTCGATGGCCGTTGTTGGAAATCGACTGTACGGGCCTTGTTAAAATTATTAAAAATAGTAATAATTTGTGTAAAATCATAAGAAATGATTTAGAAAGGATTGGGATGAAAAACTCCAATTTTGAAAAGATAAAAATAGATTTTTATCGAATTGAACTAGTTTTGAACTAGAATTAAAATTCTATTTATTTTTAAAAAAATAAATAAATTGAATTTAAAAACGGTTTCAAAAATAACCAGAATTTCCAATGATTGCATTAGAGTGGATTTGAATCGAAATTGTCTTCGGAATATTTCGATGTTGGAATTCGTGATTATACAGATGTTGTTATGGAAATTTGAAAGATATATATTTATATCGTTATTTCCAATACGACATTTGTTAATCGTAGAATTTGATATTGAATATAAGCCGATATATTTTCTATTCAGGGCCTTGTATTGAATATCAAATGTGATTTGGGTTTTGTCGTGAATGGTGTCTTCACTAACACTTTTCTTGAACCCAGTTGAGAAAAGATTAAATCTTTTTATTTAGATTTAATGAAGTGTACCAATTAAATAATATTTAATTGAATTGATATTGATTTTTGGGTTTATCGTGGACAGTGTTTTAAATAACACTCGTTCTTTAACCCGATAATTAATGGAATGTGATTTTGGGTTTATCGTGAACAGTGTTTTAAATGACACTGATTCTTTAACCCAGTTAAAGATTAAAACTAAGTGGAGTTTTAATGAATCTTTAATTAGATTGAAAAGATCGAGAATGGAGTATCACCAGTTTTGCTCCAGGCGATAGTTAAATCTTTAATTAGATTTGAACGTGAAATGGTAATTGAATTTACCGATAACAATGTGGTGTTAGATATGAAGTATTACCAGTTTTACTTCATGGGATAAATAGGTTGGGATTTGGAAATTAAAACAAATGATTACTTCGGTAAGTTTCGTTAATCCCTACTAGTTGAATCGAAATTCAAAAGGATAGATTAAAGAATAAATTTTAAAGGAATTTATCTTTGATAAAATTAATGGGAACCTTTCCCTATGAATGTGAAATTTAGAAACTAACTGTCGGTTAGCCAAGCAGAATGGTTTTCTGGATATTGATCTGATGTTGGTTTCGGCCTTCGGGGTTAATATTTGGGGAATTATTCTCTTGATTAATTTACGGTTAGTGACTGATGAATTGGAATGAGGCGTATGTTGTATTTGTGTAACACTTATTTAAAATATACGCGAGTTATTCGGAAAGAAACGGTTTATCCCATTCTGAATAACTGATACGACAATAAGTCGAAGATGAAGACGGTGGTCGAAGACCGGAAGTCTTCACGTCGTTTGGGTGATTACTGATGATCTTGATTGGGCTGTAGACCCAAGAAGATGGAAACAGTTGGTGATCGTCCAGACGTGCTTGGAGATCGATGGATATGCGGGGTACTAGGTGCCTCCGGTTTCGTTCAGACCCAGAACGGACTTGTAAATGGACTGTGTGTCTGACATTGGATTTTAGTCTGTGTGATTGATCTCTATTAAATATATATCTGTTTGGCGGCGGAGAATTTATTCTCTTGCTTAACGCCCTTCTCTGAGACGTACGAGCTCAGGGGCCATATACTGATGGATATCAAACGCATGGAGTAAATGGCCTGTGTGGCATGCCTAAGTGGCAATTGATCGAGGCTTCTGTTGAAAAGCAAAGTCTTGTGGTTGATGATCGAAGCACGGCCCTTGTGGCGTAGCTTTGTGTAACGTTTGCTTCGCGAGTTTCGCACCCCGGTTGTGAACCAAAAACGGGAGAGGACCTCAGGGAGGGCATGCGTTTCTTTCTAGCTAGGGTGGTGTCAGTGACCTACCAGCCCTGACATTTATATACTTTTCACCTATGTGGTTGTTACTGTTGCGAGGCGCCTCGGTTTGATCGGACGATCCGGGTCCGATGGAGTCATTCGTTGGCTCATTTACGCCCCAAAGGGCGGGGAAACGTAGTGTTCAGGAATTTTAATCCACATCGGTGGACCGGCCCTGTCGCTCCAAGGGTCGATGCGCTCTGACCCTAAGGCTCGGGCTAGAGAGTCTCGAAGACGGTGAGGACGATCCCTGGCCTCGATTCATAGATGGAAATCCAATTTCCAAATACGTAACTTTGCGGTTTTATTTGTAAACCTATATATGGCGACATAGTGGCATGGGACGCTCATGCCGCCTATGATTGATACTTATGATTTGAAGATTGTTTTATACACTATGCACTTATAATAGTATCAAATGATTTGTTTTCAACGTATCAAGCATTCTTTGGCTGTTATAAGGGAAAACCCTATCCCCCGGCTTGCGTTGCATTGTGTGATAGGACCTGGGTCTTATAACAGCTTCATTTTTCTCTATTTTAGCATTGCGTTGTTTGTTTTATGCACTGGTATTCTTGGGAGGAAACCCGTTCCGTGTTATACGGCGTGGTCCCTTGATTTACCTAACTTTAAAAATAAAGAATTAATAACTGTTTTAGTTCTCACACCAGTCACATGACTGACCTAGAGTTTATTGTTTTAACCTAAACTCTGGGTGCCCTTATTTTGACATGGGCAGCTAGTAGTTTTGGTTTTGCAGATTTATATTCACAGGATCCTGGATTACAGCTGGAACGATATCCGGAAAGCTTTGTATCCGTATATCTCTTCTAGTTGTGTGTTGTATTATTTTCCGCTGCTATGTATTTAAATGTAATTTAAATATCTGATATTTCTGTGTATATTCATTTTTACTCTGTAAATTCTTGTAATCTGATGCATTGTTGTAATATACAATGAAATGTTCTTCCGTCTGCGTTCTATTTTGTGGCTTGTTCTCGAACTATCCGCTCTTTCCTTTACGGGGAAGTTACGGGTTTTTACATATATCGATGGACATCAGTCGCATGGCATGAATTGCTAGTGTGGCATGCCTAAGTGGCAAATGATCAGGGCTTCTGTTGAAAAGCAAAGTCTTGTGGTGATGATCAAAGCACCGCCTGTGTGGCGTAACTTTGTGTACAACGTGAAATCGCGAGCCTCACACCCCGGTATGAACCAGAAACGGGAGAAGGACCTCAGGGAGGGCATGCGTTTCTTTCTAGTTAGAAGTGGCGTCAGTGGTTTTACACGCCCTGACAAGTTTGACTTATGTGGTTGTTACTGTTGCGAGGCACCTCGGTTTGATCAGACGATCCTGGTCCGATGGAGTCATTCGTTGGCTCATTGACGCCCCATAGGGCGGGGAAACGCATTGTTCAGGAATTTTAATCCACAGCGGTGGACCGGCCCTGACGATCCAAAGGCTTGACTGAGTACTTGCCTGAGACACGGGCTAGAGCGTCTCGAATTCGGTAAGGACTATCTTTTGCCTTGGTTCATGACGGAAATCCAATTTCCAAATACGTGACTGTGCGGTTTTGATTGTATACCTATATATGGCGACATAGTGGTATGGGGCATTAATGCCGTCTATGATTAATAGTTATGATTTGAAATTGTTTTTAAAACATATAAACACTAGCAATAATATCAAATGCTGTTGTTTTATTCGTGTCAAGCATATTTTGGCCGTTATAAGGAAAAAACTCTATCCTCCAGTTTGCGTTGCATTGTGTGATGGGAACTGAGTCTTATAATGGCTTCATTTTTATAAAAAGCATTGCGATGTTTAAAAGAATGATTTGTTTTAAAGCACTGGCAATCCAATGGAGTAAACCCGTTCCACGAAAGTGGCGTGGTCCGGTGACTAGCCATATTTTAAATGTGTTGAGTAGATTTCTCATACCAGTCCCATGACTGACTCGTAGTTTGTTTCACTTTCAAACTCGGGTGCCCCTTTTTCTACACGGGCAGCCTTGCATTCAGGTTTAGCAGGCTTTATCCGGATAGCTGGAGCTGAAGATGGATTCCATCATTTATCTCTTTTTATGCTGTTCAGCTCCTATTGTACATATTTTGTTTGTTTTCCGCTGTAGACATTTATGTATAGCTGAACTGTATTTGTACTAAGTATGATCCTGTATGCTGTGTAACTCTGATGATTACTTTTATCCAGTATATTCTATTGTTCATTATCTGGTGTATTTATTTAATTCTGTTATGCTATTATCTGTTTCTGTGTTATATTCCAAGGATTACCCTTGCCACCGTCAGTACGGGGTTTGGGGTCGTCTCAAAAAATGTAAACACAAAAAGGGCCATGTAAACACAAAAATGTAAACATTCAATTAATTGATAAGTAACAATTTATTAACGGAAGATGTTCCTCCCGTGGAAGTTTATTTAGGATACATTAACCAATTTTGCTTTGGCCATGTGCATATTTCATTATTTTGAGCCCACTAGAAATATAATTGATTTCAACACAAATGTGCTGATTGTCCTATATAAATGTACTATTTTTTTGATAGGGAAAAGAAAGCCGAGATGAAGCAAATGTGCATAAAGTGGTAAAAATTATTTATAGTAGTAGTGTGATTTCATTATATTTGACATTTAATTTCATTATTAATATAATTTGTTTTTGATTAATAATAGAACAAACATGGTGAACAATATGACACATGTGACTTATTGGATTGGAATGAGACGGACGAAATTGTTGCAGAAGGAAGAGTTGTGCCGAGTAACCCAAAAGAGATTGTTCAACAAATCCCTTTAGGGAATGATGCGAAGAAAATTATAATAGACACTATGAGAAAACCAGATGCTTTCTTGTGGCGACCTTCACTTTATTCGACACACATTGAAGACGTTGTTGGTGAGATAGTAGCAAGGCCAGTTACTAGAGTTGTTATGCGCAACTTTGATAACTTTGAAAAAGAAGATAATGTGGTAATCTTTCATTTTTTTTACTAATTATTTTTTAATTTTCGATGTACAAAAATAATAATTTGTCCTTTCTTATTAGAGTAAAAGTAACAGCGTAGATCATAAATGCAAACTAATCGATTGGAGTGGTAGTGAAGAATTAGTCGCACATGGACGACTGCATTCGAGTGATCCAAAAGAACTCGTGAATGATCACCCTCTTGGTCTGGCTGCTGTTGCAGTTTGGATAGATAATCCAAAAAACGAAGATGCTTTTCTATGGAGGCCCACTAAAGGATTGACACGAGTTGGAGAAGCCATCGGTACCAAAGTTGCGTGGCCTGAATCAAAAGTAGTTATTGAAACAATTTGCACAACATCATCAAATAATCCTACAAGTACTGTCGGAGTTGTCGAGAAGGTAGGTATCAACCTTATATGCGATTCAATTATTTTTTCATTGGATAAATTATTAAAGCACATACTAAAATAATCTTTCTGTTTAATTGATAGAGTAAAAAATTCATGGAGAAAAGTAAATGTCAGTTGATTGATTGGTCGGGAAAGAGAGAAGTAGTTGCATTAGGCTACATATCTTCAACTGATCCAACTTCGATGGTTCATTGTGTCCCTTTGGGTATAAATGCAGTTAGAGTTTGGGTAGATATTGTAAAAAATCCAAAAGCCCGTCTATGGAGAACAACTTCCGATTTAGAAATCATTGAAGATGCTCTTGGTACTACGATAGCTTGGCCTGCTGCGAACATTATAATAGATTCAATTTCTAGTAAGTATAGTTCAAGATTTTTTTAAATATGAGATTTATTTGGTTGTACGTGACGCAGTTTTACCTCCACCGAACCTTTTGAAACTAACCTTTTTTTTCATATTTTCATCTCGTTATTGAAAACCCTTATCTTAGAATTTTAATTAATATTTTTTCTGATCCTATAATGTCGAATGATCATTTAGACCAAACGCCAGGAGCCATCAACCTTCACGTCGCCAGAGTCTGGTCGAAACCCAATTTTCGATCATTTCAGAAATTCTCTTCCTATATACTTCTAAAAATCATTAAATTTCCACTAAAAATCATCATTTCTTATAACAAACATATATATATATAATTAAATGTCAAAATCATGATGTTCGAATACTTGAGTTTTTAAAAACCCCTTACTGTACAATGCCTATATATACCCCTATGAAGCGTTCTTCTAACTGAAATGATTTTTAAAATAATCCCCATATATATAAGCAGCTTTCATATAGAGTCCAAGTCTTAATATTAATTGGAATTGATGTTATAAATCTTTGAAACATGTGGTATGCACATATCTCATGATTACACCTGCAGACTATTTAAATTTATTAACCGTAACTATTCTTAACCATGCAACATTATTATGCTTGGATACAACCAAAACTTGTATAAGTATGAATCACCATCTATAAATGAAATAAAAAAAGGATTTAGATAGGTTCATGGTTTTTAGTTTCCAGGTTCCAGATTTTATAACTTTTCATGTCATTTTATAATTTTTCATGTCTCTAACATAGGATCATGTCATTTTATAATTTTTCAGGCAGTGGCTAGATGTGGGCAGCCAATCACATGCAGCCTTTTGCAGAAATACAACCTTATGAGGTAAGTAAACTTCCGGTTTTTTCATTCTTTTCTATTTGTGCTCGACCTTTTTTGTTAAATTACTATGTTATGTGGTAAGTAGCCTTTTGCAGAAACACAGCCCCTTTCATTTTTACTGCCGTCGACGTAGGCTTACACATTAATGCATTTAAACTAGCCGACCTGCTATGATATTAATGCATTTAAACTGCCGTTGTCCATTCACATTAATGCATTTAAACTAGCCGATCTGCTGTGATATTGATGCGGTAAGTAAACTAGCCGCAATAGAGTCCGATTTTGTTCACACTTTTTTTAAGTGTGAACAAAACACTCGGATCCTATTGGAGGAATTCAGGGGGGTCCATATGTGACCCACCAAATTCCTCCAATAGGAGGAAAGTGTTTTGTTCACACTTAAAAAAAAGTGTGAACAAAATCCTATTCGCCGACCTGTTGTGTTATAATTAGGAGAGAAGTGAGTAGCAGTGAGAGTGATATATGTTGGCATATATAGTTAGAGCACCATTTTCAGGGAATGGCACTATATAGGAGAGAGATAAATTTTTTGAAATGACCACAATTTTTGCTGATTGTCCTCAACAAGTAGTATAATAGTTAAAAATTGACAATTTTGTTGTATTAATATTAAAACTTAAAAATAAAAAATCACTTGTGAAACATGGACAGTTCGAGACCAAACTGCGCGTCGATGGAAGGATCGAGTTGTACAAAATTCGGGGAGAAAGTCAGGTAGGGGGTAGGCGTCGTACTAACAAAATGGGGTGGATCGATGATCCATGGTGGCAACAGTACGCAAAGAAGTGGACGTCGTTTTGGGGTGTTTCATTTTCGAAACAGGATTGAGAGGTGAAACTTTGGTCGAGGATGTTGGAGGAGGGTCTGAGATCCTGGTTTGACTCAGGGGACGATGGTGGACTTGTGGAGGGGGTAGTGACCAATGCAGGGTGACTCGATGGTGTGTGCACGTGCACACAGACATGGCGTGCATCTGAGTTTCTTACAGGAAGCAGAGGAGAGAAGGAATGGGAAGATGGTGTGTGCACGTGCACACAGACATGGCGTTCACTTCTTGGTCGAGATAGATGTATGGATATGATCGTGGAGGTGATGGTGAGTGCTGAATCAAAGCAAGTGTATGTGGACAGGCTTGTTAATGAAGTAGGAAACAATGTGTAGAGAAGTGAACGCTGACATGAAGACAAGATTGAGAGATGAAACTTTGGTCGACGATGTTGGATATCATCGATCCACCCCATTTTGTTAGTACGACGCCTACCCCCGACCTGACTTTCTCCCCGAATTTTGTACAACTCGTTCCTTCCATCGACGCGCAGTTCGGTCTCGAACTTGCCCTATTTAAAAATAAAAAATCACTTGTGAAACATGGAGTGATGCTTCTTTTTATTCTTTCCAGTGCTGAAGATAGGTATAAAATACTTCACGGCAGCCCAATTTTAATGTGGAGCAAGTTATATATAATTAAACCCTGCATTCCATAAACTGTACATTAGAATTTAATATTTATGCTTGTCGACGTAAAGTGTTTGGTCATACACTCTAGCCTGTGAAGATGGTATCGAGAAATATTTTTAGATAAACCCTGAGTTTTATTGAAATAGGTAACATTACAAGAATTTTAGGCAGTAGTCCTGTGAGTACTTTTGAATAAAGTGAAGGTCATTGGCCTTGCTCGTTGGCCTTTTTTTTATTGTGATATATGTGATTGGGTGTCGTCGTTATTTTGTTCACCTGTCCGACCGGTAGGTGGTTTCCGCCTCTATGCTAGGAGAAATAGCCATTTTTTGGTAAAATCTGAGAAACTGATGATCTTGATCGGATTCTACTGGGTGGGCCTTATTTTTTTGATTCATACCATGTTTTGAAATCAAAAACCATAAAAATATTTATGTCAACATTAACCATAAAAATTCTGTAAACATATAGCGGCGATTCTATAAACAAATTTTTACCATAAATATTAACCATAAATATTTTACTGTTTATTTTAAAAAAGTAAAAATTCTGTAAACATAAAACTTCTGTAAAAATTCTGTAACCATAAAAATTCTGTAAAAATTAACCATAAATAGTAACCATAAATATTAACCATAAATAGTAACCATAAATATTAACCATAAATAGTAACCATTAATAGTAACCATAAAAATTCTGTCTTCCTCAAAAACCATAAAAATTCTGTAAATATTTACGATTTCTGTCAACATTAACCATAAATATTTTACAGAATTCTATAAACATAAAAATTCTGTAAACATATTTTTTTTGGTTAATCTTGATCGGATTCTACTGTTTACAGAATTTGTTTCATACACTATGATTTTTGATTCATACCATATTTGTTTGTGCTTTAATAGGTTCATACTCCCTACTAGCGTTCCTAAATACAACTCAAAACACTGATTTGTATGGCTACTAGCGTGTTGGACGTTCCTAAATATGTTTACATAATTTTTTTGATGATCAGGTTTGCTTGTGTCCTCATTGATATTACTGCTCCATTTAATTTCCTGCAAGTAGTGAATGTTGATTTCATTAATGAAAAGTTGTTGAATGTAGCGGTGGTTTACGAATACCATATTTTCTGCAAGTAGTGAATGTTTATACCATATTTGCTGCACCATATTTACTTGTGTCCTCATTGATATTACTGCTCCATTTAATTTCCTGCTCCATTTAATTTCCTGCAAGTAGTGAATGTTGATACCATATTTGCTGCACCATTTTCAGTGTGTGTAGCCAACCAGTATGATGCATTTTATTGTGTATGTGGAAGTGGCGTGTGCACCAGGTCATTAAATGCTGTGTCGGTTTTACATGCAGTTGGTTACAAATGGCGTGTGCATTTTATTTGTTTAGTTCTTTCTAATTTTACATATACTGACTAACATACGTATGTTTGTGCTTCTTTTTGGCAGGTGTTGAATGATGCTTTTTGAGGTTGATACAAGATGTCACTCCATCTTCTTGTCATGCTTGTCCACGTTTATGAAAATATTTTTAGATATCTATGTTTATTTCTTTATGTATGAAATATTATGGATATATAATTTTGTGATTTGGCTTATGACTCCATCTGTCTGCGTACATTAATGTGATAATTGTGGTTTCTTGATATTAGTAGAATTGAAAATTATAAGCATTGAATGTTATGACAGGAAAAATGTGCAATAGAAATATTTTTATTAGCTTTGTTGTACTATAGCATCATGTTAGTGTCATAGAAAATATTTTGTAAGAATCAAACAGTTTTTATAGCAACAAAACGATGCTGTAGTAGATCGTAACTTATTTTCTATAGCCCATCATTGCGTCATAAAAGCTTCATGTGATGATTCCATAGCATGTTCAGATGTCATAATAATATGACATGCTAACGTATTATAATAATCAAATGACGTCATAAAAGTTCTATAGCACGTTTAGTAACGTCATGGAAAACCGGTTTCATCAATATGGCCCTGTTTAAGATTGCAACAAAAGTACGTTTTCTATTGCGAGAATTACACGTCATAATGTCTACCAGACTTTTAATAACTTGTTGATATATGACGTTTATAGAATCGTCATAAAAAGTTTTTATGACAGTTTTTAAACGTCATAAAAAGGTACTTTTGTTGTAGTGTTGCAACTGATGGTGACAAGGTTAACAAGAAGGCTTTTAGTGATGCTTCACATAAACATAATATAAGATTTGCTTACAATGTAATTACAAGCACTTCACTCTGTACTTAACTCATATTTTTGGTTTTGGTTGTGGATACGGTCATGTTGAGGACAAGAGAAGTGACTTATCTACCACTTCTATGGTTGGGTAGCCACTTTGTCTAGTTGTTGAGACTTCTTCCTTCACTCCTGTTTTGTATGTTTAAGTGGTTTGACCACTATAAAACCATTTAGCTGATCTATGCATGTGTAGAACAACTATTATTACTTTTCATAATAAAAGTGGTATGACCACTAAAAACCGGATGTCTTTGCCAAAAGGAAAATATTCCCTAAACTATCATTGACTTTGGAAAAAACGTTACATAATAAATTCAACATAGAATATCCAAAATTCATAAAATATTGCATTAAATAAATTTGTAATCATTAATGGATATTATCATATTTAATATGATTTTTATAAAATAAGGAATTACTGTATTCTTACTGACATCTGTAATATGATAGTGTTGCACATGCATTAACTATATAGTATCCTTATCGTCTGGCATACCAGTAAAAATAAATAGTATATGTTTTGGTACCCACTTCTTATGTTAGGATCCATGATTTTGTCTGAAGACAGCAATACTCATATGGGTCTAGAACCTTTAAAATATAGTTCTCACTGTAAATGATATTATTTATATTATTATTATTTTTCTGTCTATCGACATTACTTTTAGAACCCAAGCTTAATATTATTTTTGTTACCATAATCCTAGAAAAATAAGAAGTCGTTTCAGACCTTATATAATTGATACTATTTTTAACAGTGTAGCCAATATACCTTATATCACTTCTATCCTCAAAAGTTCTTGATGCTGAAATAATAAAAGATAAATTATATTTTCCTATATTTAAATTTTTAATTTTCCCGTTAACTTGATCTAATTTCTCCTTGAAATCATAAACTTGGTTTTCTAAAATTTTATTATGTCCTTTTCAAATTTCATGATTTTTAAATAATTCTAAATTATTTTTCAATAACGCTACAATCCCTTTTTCAAGAGATAAAATATAAGAATTGGAATAATCTAAGGAATTTTCAAAATCATTTCTCTCATTCCGAAACTTTAAATTCTTTTTAAAAATTGTTTTTGCCTAAACTTTACAATTCATTAGCAATTTTACCAAAAGAGCATTTTAAATCATTAAAAGATTCTTCCAAGGTTTTATATTCTGATATCGGTCGTGTTTCGTTTTGGGGATCTTAGAGACTTGATCTTATATTGAGAAAATCTCGGATGAGATGAGTCTAACTTGGGGGGTTCATCTCGGGTGTGAAAGTTCATATCACTACAATCTCAGGATATATGATATGTTAAAAAAAAATGTTATTCTTATACAATAATTTTTATGAATGTTATTACATATAAACATAGACTTAAACTTGAATTGCAAAATCACTTCACTTTTCTTAATTTACATCGATTATTTACATCCTTATTTTTTGAATTTTCCCTGATGTCTATAGTTTTTTTTGGCACATCAGTTTTTTGATATAATAAACTGATGTCATTTTAATTATATATGTCAGTTTCAGCTGTTTGCATCAATATACAGACGTAAACCCAAAAATCAAAATAAAATCCAATCAGATCACCCATTCAATAATCTACAAACATCCAACCATTCCAACCTGCAAACATCCAACACTAATCTATTTTTTCAACCATACCAATCCAAAAACATCCAACAATAATCCACCTAACTCCAACATTTAGAACATTCTAAACAACCTAGACATGTATCCACATAAACATAGTACATTACTTCCTAAGTCTGCCTCTCAAGTCAAAATCAACCTAACACTCACATTATATTTTTCCTTGGATGAATTCGTGAACATCATGGTGTGCATCATCAAGTTCTTGCAATGTGTAGGATTTCCTTGTCGTGACCGCCCGTGAAAAAGTGTAACACTCAAATTAGAACAATAATATATATATTCATCCAAATATCTTACTATTTTTCAATAAAAATATAAAATAAGTTACCTTGGTAGTAAAAGACATTTCCTTGTCCGAAATAATTTCTTTCGTATAGCGCATCACAACTTAGCCGCATTCACTACTGCTTGCTTGTTTAGGAGATCCCTATTCAAATAATAAACAGGAAAACACAAAGCAAAATAAAATCCAATCAAGAAAATGAATGATCAAAATTCCAAGTTCAAAACCTGGTGTTGCAGCAAGCAAATTTCAAGTACAACACAAATGTACAAGCATGGATCGGTTTGAATAGGCTGGAAGCAACAAGTATTCAAGTGATACTACAGATAGGTAAAAATACTATAAAATTGAAACCATTGAAAAATATATGGAAACAAAGCAACTACAAAAAAAAAGTGAGTACCTTTCATAATTGACCTATTGAGTAAAAATCTGGGATTTGCATGCAACATAAGCATTCAGTCAATTAGGACAGAAGCACTATATTTTAAAATAATTGCAGTGAAGATGACAAGCCAACATGAGCATTCAGTAAAAAAGATAGTAATAAGTCAAAAAAGGAACCAAACAAAGCCAAGAACAACCAAATCCAAATCAGATCCTTACCCATATTCAACAACGAACCGCACAACTTGAAAGAGTTCCGGGATCTAGAAAGCTAGTGTTGAGGAGCATAATTGAATAGTTTCCATCGTTTTAATGAAAGCATAAATAATTATTTCCACCATAGTCGATCAGTTTCCACTGCACAATCTCAAAAGAGAGTACAATAGAAGGTTTCACCAATGAGTACCCATCAGTAAATTTTGAATGTGCAATACCATCATATTCCAAACAATCAAACTAATCATTACCTTCTATTGGCCAATGATACACTAAAATTTAAGTGGCCAAGCCCAACATATTTGGACCGACCCATTTCCAAAATACAACCTGTGCATATAGATAGTAAATTATACTAAGGAATCTCCAACATAAAGATGTTAAATAAATAGGAGAGTCCTAGACACACTGTTGTGTTAATCGTTAAGTTGAGTTACATAATTATAACAAATGGTATAACCAGTAAGCATTGAAACATGTTATGTAACGACGGTCGGAACAAAGGCTCATTCCTTGCATGCATATGAGCTGACACACAACTTCCATATAAGAAAAAGGAATCCTTGATGTTACGTGCCTACCAACTCACATTTGTACTCAGTTCTTTCAATTTATTCCATGATGTGAGACTATTAATTCCAACTCGTTATTCCTCCTTAACAACATGCGAGACAATCCTAACATAACATTGAAAAGAACATTTATGGTTGGGAAAAAAACATGTACACTAGAATTTGATTTATCCAACAAAACGCAACAAAATTTCAAACAATAGTAACATAAACTATATGATATCACGATGTTTAATCCAAGTAGAAACAACTGAAACCTTTGAGAGCAAGAATCTTAGAAACAGGTTTCATCAAAGATGAATCTACAGTGATCGGCCTCCCCCAAGGCTGATTTGGCTGACTTATGTTAATCATAACAACGCTGGTTTGTAGTGAAGTATTCCAATACTCTGAAGTTGTCAACAAAATAAAGTTCAACATACAAAGATTAGAAAGAAAAATGCGAGCAAAAATTAATAATATTTTCCAGGGTATTTTTGCCACAAGGACAAAAAAAGCAAAAAGTTTACTTAAAAGGACAAGAACTAAAAAATTTGTCCAAAAAGACATTTTTTTAGTGGAAATGGTGCAATTCATGGTGTCTCTTGCTTTTCCACTTTACACTAAAAGTTGGTCTTTTAAGAATTTTTTTTGGCTTTTGTCCTCTGGGGTAAACTTTTTGTTTATTTTTGTCCTTCGCACAAGTTTCATGTTTGTGTGTTTGGAGCATCACATATTAATCGAGCGTAGCTAACAACTTTGCTGAAACAAAAGTAATATATAAATACAAGAAAATGACTAACCATTGACTTCCTTCATGGCAATCGGAGCGTTGGCCGCAGTCATGGCGACTAGTAAATTCCGAACGAAAATCTAGGGTTTTGATTAGATCTTAGAAGAACAGGGAATTGCAAGACAACGAAGAAAACAAGAACGGATATGAGAAGGAAATTGAACGTATTTAACAAAAATTAAAATTTAGCAATCTACTTTAGATCTGACTTCATCATCAAAGCAGCACGACGCTTCCAGAAAGCAGCCTTGGAGAAGAAGGACAGAACAAGAGGTGTTGGAGAAGAAGGATGTGAATAGCGAATATTGAATAGTGAAATAATTGGAGAAGAAGGCGCTTCCAGACATCAGTGCGATTTTTAAGGCTAATGCCAAAAAAAAATAACTGGAAAAGTGAATATTTTCATAAGACAAAATGGTGGATTGGGAGAAGGACTTGAGAATAAGAAAGCGGCGGGGAACAAAAATAAAGCAGCAGAGAAAGCAAATTGGAGGGAGACTGAATAAAAGAGGATATGAGCAGCCTTTTTTGTTTTAAAAGATAAACATTAGTTGTTATAGCTATCGATGTCTAACGAAACATTCAACATCGCTTTTAAAACTTCTGATGTTAAATAAACTTTTAACATCAATGGTTTACCAATTGATGGTAAAAAGGCGACGTTGTAGCCACTATTTCTATTAGTGGCATAAGAAAGGAAAATGAGACATAAGGTCTAATTAAGGAAGAAATTACAACTATAACGTCATATATGCATTTAAATACGACCATGGGTAAGCCTATGATGTAAGAAAATAGTTGCGGACCATGCATATATTTTAGGGTGACGAGAATCTCGTCCTAACAACCGTAAAATGATTACCTTAAAGCAAGAAATAAGCGACTTCAGACGACACGAGGATAAGAATATCCTATAATGGTCCTTTAATGTAGGCATATGAGGTCCATCGGGCAAGGTCTGTAGAAAAAGATATATCAATGGGATATTGACTTGGCTGCTTTAGACAACATAAATGGTTGATGGATAACCAGGGTTTGAAATAGCAAGAAAAATACCCATGGCCTCCTCCATTTTTCATCTTCAAAAATTAGTTTCTTCTAAACCATTTAACAAAAAATCATGAAATGTGTCCCATAAATCTCGAATCGACGAGACCTTCACAATGACCATAGTGGAATTTTGATTAGAGGCATTTTCTAAGATTGTCCTCTTCAGGCTAAATCTAGTGTTTGAAATAGCAAGAAATTGGAATATTAATTCACGGAACAGAGGATACCATCATGTTTACTACTTTTCCACAAAGTTCCATCGAAGCTGGAGCTTATATGAAAATCACGCATTTAGCGAAGGATGCATTCTGGGTACGACACTGGATCAGAGCATTTTGTTAGGTGGAGCTAGTGTGATACAGCTTTAATGCATTACAAAGCTCTTGTGCAGCTTGGTTCGCTGGCTAAAACAGTGTTGACCATTGAGAAACGAGGGAGAAAAGAGGAGAGACTGTATTGAAGCAAGTGGGTTTTGTGTTGTGTGTGTATAGGAATTGCTCAGGGAAGAACGAATAGAGAGGTAATTGGGTAATTAGTGCAGTAGTTAGTGAATTATTAATCTTATATTTGCCATAAATTTTGCGGTCCATTTTATATGTTGTTTCTTGCGTTGGACTCATTGTAGCGAGCTCTATGCTTTGAAGCAAATATGGGTTGATTCGGCTAAGCTAAGCGATACTGTCCTCACTTACTATGATTACCGGTATAGTAGAAAACATGTGTTTTTGAACGATTTGTAACTTCGAAACGAGATTTATAAAATAGTTTAATCTACACATTATTTTATAAAAGAAATAAAATAAATTTTAAATGAGTTCAATTAAATATCACATTTTTTCTATTTATGCGCTATTTTTGATGACATTGATACATTTAGGCTATTTTGATATTTATCTCATTTTGATTACTTTAATTAAGTTCTATTGTTATTAATATGGATGTTTGTTTGCTAGTTTGAATATTTATACAACAATTGGCTGCATAGTTGATTGTTTTCTTAGTTTAGCTATGAATACCAAGCGACATAGTATTAGAAAAAATCTCATTTGCCAGGTTCAGTGTATATCGATTAAGTGGACATAGTGACAACTTCAATGACGTTATGGAGTTTGGCTTATATTGATAGACTGGACAAGTGATGATGGACTCGAACGGATGAGGTAAAATTATGAAGCAACATCATAGCATGTGGATTGGTCCGAAGTCGAAGCTACATAAGGGTGTGTAGACTGACGAGAAGATAGAGCAACAATGGATCTTAGAGACCTATGCGAAGATTTGACGGATGAGATTGGATTTTGGAATGAATGTTGGATGTTTTTACTTGATGTGTATTTTACAAACTTTGGTTAAATACATGATCAAGGTAGTCATTATCGACTACTGAGAAGTGACGGATATCAACTGCTATTTATGACAGTCATATTTGCCAATTCGACATAGATGACGATGAGGCACAAGATATGGTGATTCATCTGATGGTGATTTCGACGTAATGGATATTCAACCAGTGATTTTAGTGTTTGGGCGATGTGTTACTTTGACGTAATGATTTTCTCATTAGACGATGGTAATAACATGATGAGAAGCATTGGCTTCAACTAAGGATTAACGTACTCTGAGACGCTGAGTGAATGCCACTGGTCATAATGATGTGACTGTCGAAGGAGGATTTAAGACACAAAACCACTTAAATCTAGCTCATCTCGCCAGATATGAAAATATGAGATTTCACACGAGATCCGAGATTTAGTATCATTTTTAGTTATAATTGTTTTAAATATCACCCATTTTGATCGAGATATAAATCCAAGATTTTCATCAAAATTCGAGATCTGAACCCTTGCACAAGACATTATACAACGACATATGACGATCATCGAGGACAGTCCCAGATTGTGATGACTTCTGACATGGGTATGATGGATAGTCTAGAGATGTGCAGAGAACATGTGCAAACTGGTTATAGGTATTCAAGAGTTTTTTTATACCTTTGAGGGAGAGGCACAAATATGAGTTCAGAGTCAGTTGATTTTTTTGACCTGTCTTCCCGGAACCTAGAGCCTATTGACGTTTTGGATTGAGTAGGATAATATGCTATAGTATGGTGACATTGTGACATAGAGATAGTTTGATAGAGTACGTTGATGTTAGAACTTGTCAAACGCCTCGATAGTTGGGTGGTCGGAGTATTGGGTACCACAAGCTTAATGCACCAAGTGAGTGAATATGAATACGAATGATTGATGCGATGTTTATTAGGTTATTCTCACTTTAGGGATGCTACAAGACATTGATATTGCTGATGGATATTTAGGCACCTTGGTACCTTATCATAAAGTATATACCTTATGATGACCATAAAGTATTATCAATGTATTTCTATATGTGCTAAATCTGTTGATGCAAGGATATGCCAGGTGTGATTCGACAACTTTTTGTTCCTTGTACCATTATAAACTTTATATGACTGAAACGACCCGAACTTCCTTGTGAAGGAAAGAACGAATTGAGTTGAGAACAAGACAAATCAGAACACAAACAAAAAACATTTCATTGCTTATTATAGCAATTCCACCAGAATATACAAAGTATGAATAAATATTATACATCAGAAAAATATCAGAGCTTTAAATTACATTAGCAGCGGAAAAATAATACATAACACAGCTGAAAGAAATACACGGATACAGAGCTTTCCGAGTTTAGTTCTAGCTGTAAAGCAGGATCCTGTGAATATAATATCTGCAAAACACAACTACTAGCTTCCCGTGTGGAAAATAAGGGCACCCAGAGTTTAGGTTGAAACAGTAAACTCCAAGTCAGTTATGTGACTATTAGGAATGTTGTGAGACTGGACCCAATAAATAACCATAGCAGTGATGACAGTGTGTGTTAATTCCATCCTACCGGCTAAAGAAAGAAGCTTACCAGACCACCCCTCAAGTTTATTTTGAATCATGTCTAACAATCTGAGGCAGTCCCTGTCATTAACCTGATTGATGCTTAGTGGTAGACCTAGGTACTTGACAGGGAGATTACCTTCTTTGAATTTCATAAGATTCAAAATCTCGTCCTTATTAAGAACACCTTTGCTGAAATAAATCTTGCTTTTATTTAAATTAACAGCAAGGCCAACATATTTTTCCATATTGTCTAATATTTTGTGAACAGCAATAGCACTACTTTTATCTGCTTTTTAAAAACAGAAGCATATCATCTGCATATAAAAGGTGTGTAATGTTAGGCTTTACTCTATTAATAGGCCTAATGTTTCCCTTAAGTACTTCTAACCCCATTTGCATAGAGAAATATTCCATAACAATTGAGAATAGGTATGGTGACAAAGGGTCACCCTGCCTTATTCCTCTGTTGCTATTGATGAAGCCTTTTGGGGAACCATTAATTATAATAGAGTAAGTTACATTACAAATACATTCTTTAATTAACTCACAAAATCTAACATCAAAGCCCATTTTCTGCATAGCATAAATGATAAAACTTCTATTAATTTTATCAAAAGCTTTATGAAGATCAATCTTAATGCACATGAGGTTTTTATTTTTCATATTAACAATTCCTAATAAGCTCATGAGCTAATAGAGAATTTTCTGATATTAATCTACCAGGAATGAAAGCACTCTTGTTTTCAGAAATGATGAACTTTAAAAAACATTTTAATCTATTACATAATAGAGAAAAATGATTTTATAAATGAAATTGCAACAGGCAATAGGCCTATACTCATCAAGTCCTGATGGGTTTTCTACTTTTGGGATCAGCGTGATAAAAGTATGGTTAATGTTCTTCAATATTTTGCCAGAAATAAAAAATTCCTTAATTGAATCACTTAAAATATGCTACATCTCATCCCAATGTGTTTTGTAAAACTTTGCACCAAACCCATCAGGACCTGGACTTTTATCATTGTTAGCATTAAAGATAATATTTTTGATCTCCTCTTGTCTAATAGGGGCAAGCAGAATTTCAGTGCTATTGTCATTAGCAAAATATTTAAATTCAATATTAGGAAAAGTACTGGTAGGATTATCAGGATTATAAAGGGAGGAATAATAATTAATAGCCTCTATCTCAATGTTGGAGGCTTCATTAATTATTTTTCCTTTAATGTCAATAATCTTACCAATATTATTCCTATTCTTCCTATTGGACATTCTAAAATAAAAGAACTTACTTGCTTCATCACCAGCTGTTAGCCAATTTACTTTAGCTTTCTGCTTATGGTTAACAGAACTAATATGTAATGCATTAACCAACTTAGCTTGAGCATTAATTTTTTTTTCAGCCTTGCTCTTATCTGAATAATTGATATCTAGATCATTCTGCAACCTGTCACATTTTTCTCTTATATTTTTGATGTCATTTTTGTTTCTAGAAGAGTTCCAGGCTTTTAACTTAGACTTGGCCAAATGCAATGTTTTATTGAACTTATACTGAGCTGTGCCATAAATACTGTTAACAAAACAACTAGAGACCACATCCTTATAATTATTCTCAAAGACCCATCCATTCACAAATCTAAATGGAGAGTTAACAAAGTTATTTTTTGCTGTATTTATGGTAACTAGAATAGGGGTGTGGTCACAAGAGTTTTGTGGCAGTGTACTGCAGTTCACATTAGGAAAAAGGTTAATGAAATGCTGGTTAAATAGAACCCTGTCTAATATACAATGAATATTCCTGAATTCACCTGATTTCCAAGTGTATTTATTTCCTACTATGGGGGGTTCTATTAATCTAGATTTCAACATAAAGCAGGCAGTCCTTTCTAGTGTAGAGAAAGGAATGGGGTTGCCTCCCCTTTTTTCACAATTATGAAACACAACATTAAAATCCCCGATAAGCAACCAAGGGCTATTTATGACCTTACTGAACTGCTCAATATAGTTCCAGAGCATAATTCTGTCATTCTCAAAATTGGAAGCATCAATAATGGTAATTTTTATAGATAAACCCCCTTTTTTTTTGAATGTACAATGAATGTATTGCGTATCAATAAAATAACTGATGAGAGACCATACGGTAGGATTATGAAGAATAATAATCCTACCATTTCCTCCCATCAAGTTATTATTGACAATGCTCCAATTTGAAAATAACTTTTTATGCAGATCATCAATCTTTTGATCACCGAGCTTATGCTCAATCAAACCTATTATACTAGGTTTGTAATCACCTAAAAAGTCAACTAATTACCTCTGATTTTTGCGAAATGAATTTCGCCATTGGGTTCGTGACAACGAATAGAATAATTTTCATGTTTGTCCGAACTGATTTCAAAGAGCTTTTAAAATCACTAAAATTTAAACTGTTATGCGCAACTTTGCACTAAAAATTGCGCGACCGACAAACATTCAAATTTTCCGATGAAACTTTCACAGATGCTACATCTCACTGTACGTATTTCAAATTCCAAATTCCCATTACAAGAAATTATAGAATATTTTCAAAATAAAAATTTAATTTAAATCGGAATTTAAATCGTTAAAAATAGTGGGTTGTTACAACTGATTCAAACGAACTAACTAAAATTTGACGTTTTTAATACAAAATTATTTAAATCACTTTTAAATGAAAATAACAAATTTCAAATATCAATATTTCATTATAAATCGATTTCATGATTTAAACTAATACATTCTAAGTTACGTTCATTGCTTGAATCTTATTTTAAAACCATTTTAAATCAATAATTAAATTAAATTCAATAACTTACGTGGTCAAAATTAATGGGATGCTACAGTTTATGAGTGGATCAGTCTTACGATTATCATTTCTTTCAAAAAGGTTTTTAAAAAAAGTTAAACTAATAGTAGGAGTTTACTCACACCAGTCTTATGACTGACCCAAAGTTTATTTTTTTTGTTTCCCCTAAAATCTTGGGTGCCCAAATTTGTACGGGCAGTCAAGTAGTTCAGGTGTTTACAGATATCCTTGGAGGATCTTAGAGCAAGATGCTTCGTGTTAGTTATCTAGTGTTATTTTCTGTTGTGTTGCATATTTAACATACTCTGATAATGATATGTATATACAATTAAGATTTTGTATTCTAAAAGTTGTTATATATATATTGTATTTTATTCGGCTGTGATGTGAGATTCTGTGTTGTTATTTCTGTTCAACTTCTACCTTTTTCTTCTTTGACCCATAATGATTCGTATTTCCATGCAATTTGGGTTGGACGTATGGTGTATTTAGTCAACTCAAAGGGTATAGAAATTCGGGCCATTACAATTAGTTTTTAAGGCTACGTTAGTTAACCCATATAGAGATTTCTTCAAAATAGGTGGTGGGTGGATCTTGGTCCGCGAAAATAGAAAGCATACAAATTATAAAATTATTGATTAAATTCGCGCAACGTCGACAATTGGGTATCTATTACTGAAATTCAAAACATTCGTAATTTAGGCACTAGCCGGTCCATTACGGATTTCGATGAGAGTGGTGCGGAATATGATCTTAAGGCTATACAAACATTGTAGAGGGAAAGGTGAATAGTGTTTACTTAAGTTTTTGAAGCTTTTAATATATATATTTTATATTCCACTTGATAATTGGGTAGGATCAAGAACAATTAGCCTCGATTCACAAAATGAGTACTTACTGGTGGTGCGAATCATTAACTAAAATGCAAGGATTCGATTGTGCCAGGATGTATAAATACTTAGGTGTCTATGAGGCAAACTGTTGTTAGGAGTAGAGTTGATTGTTGCAATGCAAGCTTGGTTTGTCTTCTTGCAAGGAGTTCTTCAATGACTTGAATTTGAATGGTGAAGCAAGATGGGATTTTATCTTAAGAAAACTCTAAGGTTGAATCCAAATTGGTCGAGATTTCTTATACCTTTAATTCCCTAAATATTGATACAATCAAGATCAGTTCGTGGTTCACTTCGAAGAAATTTGTCTTGATTACTCCAAAGTTAGTGCTTGAATGAGGAGTTTGCCAATACGAGTATGGCGATATGTCTATGTTGGAGTGTGTGATCGAATTTGATGTGATGTTAAAATGTGGTTTATTTTCTCCATTGTTACTCCACATAGAAAGCATGGAAATTTTGTGGTTAGGTTGAGCGATCAATTCGAGAAGCAGTCAATTTCATTTGCAAAGAGAATGAAGGATTTAAGGAGTTAGTCAGGAAGGCTCATGATGCTCGAATTTGTACCCGGTATAGAAAGTTGTCCTACTATGTAGGCACAAGTTGTGGAGGCAATGTATTGATCGTCATTTCCATTTTGTCGAGTTCTCCCTCAACGAAAGAGAAAGGGAATGATATCACCACTTGAGATATGCTTTCCACTTATGAAATTTTCATACATGTTTTGTTTTGGAATCAAGTTTTCATCCTTCCATCTGATCTGGAAGTTTGATAGATGGGATATGGATTAATTAGGACTTGAAAAGATTAATTTACTTGTCTTGATTGATAATTACAGTGTCAAGGGCTCGATTGGGCTACATGCATATAACATCCTGTATTCGGTCACCAGGGATTAATATTGTCGATGATAACATCATATGTATTGTTTAGTCTTATCCTTGAAATTAATCCCATTAAGTCATTATTGCTCTTTGTTTTTGATTGTTTTTTCTTAGGACTTGTTGGATTGATATTATACTTAAGATGGGTTGGTTGAGTAAGTAAAGAGTTGTGATAAACTATGAGAGGTTGTCGGCTGAGCAGGGAGTATGGGTTGGCTATTTACCAAATTAGGAGATGATAGCCAGTTATCTACAACAGCTCGACTTTCCAGATGCTGAGTTGTCGATAGTATTAGTTGCTAGAGAGAGATTCAGTTCTATATTAACATGAGAAAGGACATAATATTTGTAGTGATGCTTTTGAGAAAAAAGGCATCCAAAGAGTAAAGAGATCTCGAGGTGCAGGAAAATAATCGTTTGAGAGTTTTTTTGGAGGAATATATCATGTGGGGAGCATCAATAGTATTTGCAATAATGGTGGCTAGTTCTCTTAGGTTATGTGTTGGTTACCGCTAGTAGAAGGTATCCAGATTACCACCATATATTGAGTTAAGTACCTTATTAATCTAGTTTAATATGTTGAACCAGTATTCCTGCCTTTATGGAATATGGTGCCTATGAGTGGAAGATAAGAAGTTTTTGATAGCTTGTCAAATCAGATTTGTGGTGTGAAGGTGTTCTCTCAATTGAACTTTTTCGGAGGAATTTAGTCTATGGAGAGTAGTAGGATGGAGTGTGCTGAATACAACATCTCACACGCTCCTTTGATCTTGACTGGTGTGTCGTTTGGGTTGATTGGGGAGTCAATATATATTGTTAATTTCTTAGATCATGATCTGAGATATTGCATCGAATAGTTGTTCTTGTTCTACCTGGTTATATTCTCGTCCTTCCATTGATGAAGGGAAAGCACTAGGCATAAGCAATGTTTTTTTACCGGTGTCAAGGAAGCACTATTTGATGGTGTGGTTCGGGATATCACTTAAGGATAAGGGAAGTGAGATGCTTGAGTCACGTGGTCTTGAGTGGGATGTCATCATCGATCATGTGAAGGTTATGAGAGCTATAAGTTCGAAGTTAAACCAAGGGAAGCTTCAGATTCAAATCCTGATTTATAATTTGGCTAGTGTACCGACATCACCCATTTACTCTGAGAACGAATAGTCAACAATGTCCACTTCTTAGTATTCCCCAGGAAGGTGAGGTATTGATGTTAAAATTGAGGTTGTTGAATTCCTATTCAACAACCAAAGCACATAAGAAGGAGCATCCGACTCCTGATTCGGAGACAATGGTGATAGTGTTCTCTTTAAAGATATGGGGAACTAGTTATTAGGAAGGAGTTTAGCGATGTAATATGTAACACCCCACCTCCGTTAAGGTCACTCACAAAGGGAATGCCTTAACTTTGGTGGAGCATTTTAGTAAACAGAACATAAACTTACAAGACAGATAAAATAGTACTTGAAAAATTTATAGCTTTATTACAACAGAAACCGAAATAAGCTTGGTTACATCCTTTCAAATCACAATATCAGAATTCAAGTACAAAATATCAGTCTTGTACAAAAGCCTTCAGAATGCATAGTTTAAAATCATAATCTCCACAGAAGAAGACAAGCCATACTTTAAGCACTTCAAGCAGAAGAAATCTGGATCAAGCTAGAGTATTCCCTTCTACAAAACCTGGGGGGAAACGGAAGAAAGGAGGCGAAACAACAAGAGTCAGACAAAAAGTCTGGCAAGTCCAGTGATTTTCAGTTATGAATAGATAATAATAATATGACATGAAAATAAAATTGGATGAGAGATAACTGTAACAGGTGTAACAGATATAACAGAAGAACAGAATGATATAAGCTATTGCCTTACACTTCTCTGCACTAATACTAGTATAACAGGATTAGGTGTCACCCTAATGTCTAAACTGAAGCAGAAATGGAAACAAAATAATTTCCACAGAAACAGAAGGCTAATAATGGGTCTTTACCACCCGAACAGAAACATACAGAAGCAGAATGCTGATAATGGGCCTTTACCACCCGAACAGAAACAGACAGAAATAGAATATTAATAATGGGCCTTTACCACCCGAACAGAAACAGTCAGATTAATCCCTATGGAAACAAAATGTTGAATTAGGTGTACACTAGTAATTGGGCCTTTACCTCCCGAACAGACGGTACCACGCAGAAACAGATGGGTGTTGCCACCCAACAGAGACAGACGGTACCAACAGAAACAGATAGAACTTAGTGTACCCTAAAAACCCTACCCCAAGCGATCGGCTCCCTAATACATAAATACCCTGTATCGGCCCCACAGTAGGGTGTATCACTCCCTAAAGTGAAAACCAATTGGCACAGACCTATTTACAGATGTCACGGCGTCTTACATCCTCAGAGGCAGACCGGGATTCATGCACGCACATGACCCGGTTGGAACGCACCATCAACACCCCTCGCCATTATCAGAATGAACCGCTTATAATTAGTTCAGTAAGCATGCCCGGACCCTACCTACTGTTGGGTCAAAGTTTTGATACCAGAAAGGGTTACTGACTAATATGGGTCCCAAACAACAGATGACACAAGTAAATTCCCCCCTAACCTTGTGTCCCCAGACTAATAGATTTCAGATTAACTTGTTTACAAGTTCAGACATACAGAATTCAGATCAACTAGTTCACAGATCAGACAAGTTTTCAGACTAACGGATCAGATATACAGATTTAACAGACTTACCGATTAACCAGTTACAGATTAACAGACTTACAGATTTGTCTAACTTTGTAGTTGGGCCTACAGATTCACGGAACAGATTTATTAAACTCATCAGTCTAGTGGGTTTAACCCTATCCTCCCAACATGTTTTAGACATCATATTTATCTCAGATTTGCATTAATTAATTATTAATGCATAGACCTCTCACATTAGGTCGCTAGCTTGTGGCCGCTGGATGGGCCGGGCGGTTCCGGGCAGACTTCTGCCACAAGCCAGACCTAACCTCGTGTCTAAGCATATTATGACTAACTTCTCACATTAGAACCTATTGTTTGCGGCCACTGGATGTGCCGGGCGGTTTCGGGCAGGATTACGCCGCAAACTCATTCTATTCTCGAGTTAGCCATGTTCATCTTTGCGGCCAATTAATTAATAATTTACCATTTATGCCTACGCCTAATATACATGTCAATTATTCCTAACTATAGCCAATTCAGATTATGTCAATAACAGACTAATTAAATCAACTCAACAGATATAGCAGATAACAGATTTTGCAGATTAGGCGACTTAACGGATTTAGCAGATTAAGCAAACTAGCAGATTTAGCAGATAACAGATTAGGCATCTCAACAGATTTAGTAGTTTAGGCATCTCAACAGATTTAGCAGTTTAGGCATCTCAACAGATTTAGCAGTTTAGGCATCTCAACAGATTTAGTTTAGCAGATTTGGCATTTTCAACAAACTTAGCAGATGACAGATTTGGCAGATGAACAGATCTAGCAGACTAGGCAATAGAGAAGAACTAGCAGATTAAGCAATATAACAGAACTAGCAGATTAGGCGATATAACAGAACTAGCAGATTAGGCAAATATAGCAGAACTAGCAAATTAGGCAAATATAACAGATTTAATCGTTCCTTAAAGTTTCACAAACATATCTTGCCTAATTATAAATTTGGCCTAAGTTTGCATGCCTAAATAGTTTCCATGATTCACCCTATGATCATATACCCCATGTTTGCATTGAATTTACATGTCACAGATTATGGTCATAATTTACATGTCCCAATTTAGTTCAACTTGCCTAGTACAAAAGATTCACATATAAATTATACCAAATATAGTCATTGATTTCAATGCATGTCATATATTCAAAAATCTCCTACTTAGGTGTTATTCACATTTAATAGTTATCAAATCTTAATATAGATCTTCACACCTAAGTCATATTCTCTTTCAAATCAAGAATTGTTATATAAACAATATGCCCAACAATCTAGTTATAACAGATCTTAATTCAGAAATATGCGTTATGTCCAATGTCTCAAGTCACATGTTAACATATCATGGTTCCTCTTCTTCCAATTCACAGAATATGCATAGATCTAAATCTAGTTTACAACCTATGTCCTTTTTCTTAAATCAGTCACAGATTAGCCATGTCCAATTGTGCCACATTCATTATTTGTCCCAAACATTTTAGCGTTCGTGCGTTAATCTCTTAGGAGATTGGCGCAGGCTCGTAGTAGCCTGGCTATAGAACAAAAAGAAGAAGAGATACAGAATAAAATAGATCAAAACAGAACATACACAATCTCAAATTCAGATTTACAATCATGTCATAATTATGATTAAAGTCTATATCGGAAAATAACTGCACTTGCCTTGGTTGGATTAAAGAAAGAACTTTAATTGTTGTAGAATCGTTGCAGTAGCTTAATCTCTAGTTTGAATTGAGTTGCTTAGGTTGATGTTGATTAGCTTCTAGTTTAGATTCCAGCAGAGTAGTGATGCCATTTTTATTTTTATTTAGAATAGAGGCAGAGCAGAAGTATAACAGAATTGTGTGTAGAGAAGGCTATGTTTGGGGCTGTTTAAATAGGTTTAGGCAGATGAATCTAGGCAGAAAACGAGACCAGATACATAAGAATGCACCTAGGCCCAAAACCAGGTTCGGGGACCAGGTCGACACCCAGGTCGACTGCCCAGTCGACCTGGTCGGGGGGGGGGGGGGGGTGGGTCGACTCCCCAGTTGACCTGGTCGGTGGGGGGTCGACTACCCAGTCGACCTGGGTCCTGGGCGGGAAATTTCCCGCCCAGCCCGCTTCTGGGTTTGAATTCGAACTTTAAGTTCGAATTTCGAGCTGTTTTCGATTCTGAAAATTCCTGAAACTTCGGAGGGTCATATCTCCCTCATACGGACTCTGATTCTTGCAAACTCAGACTCGTTTCCAAGCAGAATTCCGTGACGAACGCAATGGCGTAACCCGTTTCCCTTGATTCTTATTTTAAAAATTAATTATCCTCTGATTTGTTACTTATACGTTCATAGAAAATACGGGGTGTTACATTCTCCCCTCCTTAAAGGATTTCATCCCCGAAATCTTCAAGTTAAGAAGAATGTGTCCTACCATCCAACATCCATCTACTCAATCATCAATCACTGGTGTCCATTGTCCTTAGAAACTTCTAATGTTGTATGAACATATGCAAAAGTGTGTGTATATGTTCCTTATCTAATGCAAAGATCAGGCGGTCCACTGATTCAGTTGACCTCCTTAATGCGAATTATGCCAGTGCCATGAGTCCAACATGTGTGCAATTTTCCTACTCAATACATATCATTTCTATATGAGTGCACAACCATTCAGTCATATGCAACATCCATGTGCTGAGTCAATCATTTTGCATCCACAAAAATTGAAAATGCTCACACATCCATATGCAGTATGAGAGTGTTTTCGAGCCGATCTAGTGCCTAGTGTGTGTATATGCATCCACGAGCAACCACTAGCAACCACTTGCATCCACTTGCAACCATCAAACATAACATGTCTCAAACACATGTTTACACCCATTAGTTTCTACCTAAAGTTCGAAGATTCGATGGATAGGATACAGTCGAATGATGGAAGCGAGTACAGATAAAACAAAAACTTGGTTCCCATTAGACATGGGTCCTGAGTATCGGCCCCAAAGACCGAAACCAACATCAGATTAACACCCATAGGATTACCCTCTTTAGATAATGTCAAAACTGGGAATCTTAACCTTATCGGGAATATTCAAACATTTACGGATTACTGGTACAGATCAGGTTACCGAACTAAGCATGATAAAACCCAGAATGTATGCGTCCTACTTGACGCCTAACACAGATATCTCTCAAACCCCAATCTATCACAAACAGATTAGTCATAACCCTTATGGGTTTGAGTCTACAGCGGAATCAGAAACAATACTAGTATTAAAGTGCAGAGTATCGATTACAGAATCAAAATGCCAGAATCTGAAACAGTTTTAACTCAACAATCAGATAAGAAAATTAAACCTTCTACTTAAATTTTCTTATTTCTACCCTATCTGTAACAACCCATATTTTGAATAACAAGTTATAACATAAATCAAGGCAGAATTTAATGATAAAATCTGAATCAAGGGAAACGGGCTGAGCCATTGCGTTCGTCTCGGAAAAATACGCGAAATAGAGTCCGATTTTTCGAAAATCGGAGTCCGTATGACCAAGTTATGGCCAGTCAAAGTTTTCAGAAAATTTCAAGTTCAAATTTGAATTCAGAATTCAAATTCAGCTGGGAAGGACAGGCGGGAAAAGTTCCCGCCACCCCAATTCAACTGGGGAGTCGACTTGGGAGTCGACACACCCCAGGCTGTGTCGACTGCCCAGTCGACACCCCTGTCGACTTGGGTGGTCGGCCAGTCTAGCCTGGGTGCACCTGACTTGTTTCTCAAGACATGTTTGGAGGCTTGTGACGGATTTTAATGGCTCAGATCTGAACTAGGGTTAATCCTATGGCCTAAACTAACCTAATCTTCTATAAAAAGACCTAGCCTAAACCCTCATTAATCATTCCTACAACTAAACTATTCCAAAATGTTTCTTGATCATGGCCTCCATCTTCATATCATGGCCTCCATCCTCTTCATGAAAGTTTGAGTGTCCTAAGCTAGTAAAAGAGCCACCTTTCTCCATCAAAACAAGGATCTTTCTTCATACAAATCAAAGGAACTTCTTGTTTATCAAGACAACTTGGAGCTTGTATTCATTTGGGGTTTTTATAGTTGCTAGTGGCTTCGTCTCAATCTTATTTTATTTTATAAGTCTTCATAGCATTGTAAGCCCTATTCTACTCTTAGATTCTAACTATGAAGTTAAATATGACATGTTGCAAGTTGAGTTTGGGCCTAAGTATGATTTGTGCTTTGATTCTATCATGTTATGCATAGATTTATTCTATGCATGTTTGTAAAGCTATCACCTTGACTTTGTGCATAGAAAGCTATGAGCTTTGACTCTATCATGTTATGCATAGATTTATTCTATGCATGTTTGTAAAGCTATCACCTTGGCTTTGTGCATAGAAAGCTATGAGCTTTGACTCTATCATGTTATGCATAGATTTATTCTATGCATGTTTGTAAAGCTATCACCTTGACTTTGTGCATAGAAAGCTATGAGCTTTGATTTGAAATGTTGCATAAAGCAACATAGAAACTCTCATAACCCTTATGTTATCTTGCATATGATGTTATATGTGAATCACTAGCTATCATCCTATGTCATTTATGGCCATGTTTCACCTATTTTGCTAAAGTTTGATATCATGCATGTTTTGAGGCTTATAATGTAATATGCAAGTTTATGAACACATTTGCCTCATATGCCACCATGTTTAACTTGTGGCCAAACCTTAACCCTTCATGTTCCTTAATATGCTTGTGGCCAAATCACCCTTATGATATTATGCATGCTTGTGGCCAAATCACCCTTGTGCTATTATGAATGCTTGTGGCCAAATCACCCTTATGCTATTATGCATGCTTATGGCCAAATCACCCTTATGCTATTATGCATGCTTGTGGCCAAATCACCCTTATGCTATTATGCATGCTTGTGGCCAAATCACCCTAATGCTATTATGCATGCTTGTGGCCAAATCACCCTTATGCGATTTGATATGTTTGAGGCCAAGTCACCTTTTATGCTATCATACATGTTGAGGCCATATGCTAGTATGTTGAACCCCTTTTGGCCTCAAATATCACCATGTTTAACTTGTGATAGACTTTGCCATCTTATGCCCACCTTGTCATATTGTTATGTTCCATCTTTGATCTATTTGCGTTGATGCGAATTTACGTGCGATGGGAATACGTTATGGGTAGTTGGGCAAACTTAAATAACATGAAATCTTGACTTGAAAATATGACATGAAAGTTTGACATGTGTTTATGCTTGAAAACATGAACGTGGACATGACATGTAGAAAACATGGAAGTGGACAACTCGAGGTTGGGTTGAGTTTGTAGCAAAAATCTACCCGGAACCGACCGGCTTAACTAGTGGCTACAAACAATAGGACCCAATGTGAGTAGTTGGTCACATCGCACTTAAAACCCGAGGTTAGACTAGGTTGTGGTGTAAAGCTACCCGGACCCGCCCGGCTTAACTAGTAACCACAACAATGTCTAATGTGAGAGGTTGGGGTGCATTAAGTTAATCAATGCCACATGATAGGGTTAAGTCATGGACCGCTTGAATACTTAACCAATTAAACACGATGAGTTGGTAGGGTTAAGTCATGAACTACTTGAATACTTAACCAATTAAACACGATGTATTGATAGGGTTAAGTCATGAACTGCTTGGATACACTTGACCGACTCAATACATGGTTAGGATAGGGTTAACCACACTTAACCCGCTTGAAATTCTAGTTACGAGGTCCTTTTTCAGCCGTAACCCACATGGGAGTATCTGGATACCCTGGACTAGGCTAGGGTGGGGCACGATTACTGGACTGATTGTAAGAGACCAAAAGAGACGGCTGAATGGTGCACCGATTGTTCAGGCGGACCATGGTCGTGCACATTAAGTCCGGAGTTGAATATGGGCACCAGTAGGTTTAGACTGTGCGTGCTTGAATTGTGTCTGTGGTTTACACCTTAGGGCTGGATACACCCTGGGGTGGACCTTACACAGTTAACTACATTCCATGATTAAGCCGTATGACACCGATACACGACGAGTTAGGCTTATAGGGAGCCGATCGACTAGACCGAGTAGTTGGACCTTGATTTAGGTCACTTCATGATGTTGGGCCAACTTTGGGCCAAGGGATCATTTCTTATTTATACTTGACATGGATTAGAATACTAGTACACCCGGTGCAAATTAACCTTGTATACGCGATGCCACACTTGATCTATCTTGTTAACTTTTCACCATGCCAGTTTTCACCCTATGTTTCATCTCTGCTTAACATGTCCAGTTAACTTTATTAGTTTTTATACTAATAGTAGGTAGGACTTACCAGTCTTTTTGACTGACCCGTTTTCTTTCGCCTCTTTTCTTCCGTTTCCCCCCCCCCCAAGGTTTACAGGGTGGGAACACTGGTACCTAGCTTGGATCTTTAGCTGCTTTTCTGGATAGCTCATGTACGGTTTGGACTTGAGCATGCTATGGCTTTATTCTACTTTGGGGATAGTTACTTTATGATTTTCTTTCAGTTTTCAGTTATGTTTCTAGACTTCGTTTTGTGGGAAAATAATGACCAAGTACTTTGATGTAACTTGACTATGGTTTTGAAATGTTAGTTTTATCCGCTGTTTTATTTACTCTGTTTTACTTATATGTTCTGTCTTGTGATATCTGCATGCATGTTTACCTTGTTTAACGCCCCTCCAAAGCTAGTGTGCTTGCAAGAGTGGCATTGGCGGAGGTGGGGTGTTACATTTGGTATCAGAGCATAAGGTTTTACTAGACCGGACCAAAGTTTTAAAAACTCTTTTTGAAAAACTATTTTCAAAACCAATTAAGTATTTTCCAAGAAAAGTCTAGTTTATTTTAAAAGGCTATTCCCCAAAAGCCATTAGCACTATCCTTTGTTTCCTCGTTCTTAATCTATCTTTTCCTTTTTCAGCATGGCCGATCTTAATCTTCCCGAGGGAGTAACCATTCCCGGATGGTTCCGGAGGTACTTGGAAGCTAGGGCCAACGATGTGGGCCCAGCAAACACTCCCACTGTAACTGAGGTTCCTCCTCCTCCTCAGCATCCACAAGCAGATTTCGCTAAGGTTTGCAAAGACTTTAAGGCGATGGGTGGCAAGAATTTTATTGGGATGGAGACTTTTGTTGAGGCAAGGAACTGGTTGAAGGAAACTGAAGACCTCTTTGCCATCTTTGATGTGGAAGACCATAGAAAAGTTCTGCTGGCGGTATGGTTATTGAAAGAGGAAGCTGCATATTGGTGGGTAGTCACCACCACTACTAGGCCAATTCAGACTTGGGATGACTTTAGGAGAAGGTTTGGACTGAGGTTTCTATCGTCGACAGAAGAGAACCTTCAGATGGAGAAGTTCCTATCACTAAAGCAAGGGGACATGACTGTCAGGGAATACGTCGATAAGTTTAATCAACTTGCTCAATTCGGTCTAGACTTGGTTAACACAGCTCAGAAGAAGGCCCTACGCTTTGCTCTAGGATTGAATGAGCCAATGCGCGGTTTGGCCATGTCTCATGTACCCATGGGGGCGACCTTCGAGAGTTTGGTGAATATGGCCCTGCTTCAAGAGGAAGATAAGAGTGGCAAGAAGGAGGTCAAGGCAAATGAGTCTCAAGGCGAGAAGGTAGATTCCGGAAAAGGAGGCAAGAACAACAACGGCAAGGACAACAAGTCAAGAGAAAGGAGGAAGTGCAACTTCTGTGGGATCACTGGACACATAGCCAAAGATTGTCGGAAGAAGAAGAGGAAGTTGGGAGAATGCTTTCATTGTGGAGAGTCTGGACACTATAGTAAGGATTGCCCGAAAAAGCAAGGACAAGGGAAAAAGGCAAATTCAGCGAGCAGGACCCTCTGGAGGGCAGTTGCAGGCTCTCCTTACTTTTCCAGCTTTTGATTGAGGTAGTGTTTCTATAGAAAGTCATGTTTACATTTCTGATTTCCCTGTTCGTACCTTATTTGATTCTGGCGCATCGCATAGTTTTATTTCTGATCCTGTTGAAAGTTTGCACCTAAGTACTAGTCTAGTTGAGGTCCCGTTAGTGTTTCAAATCCAATTGGGGGTTCCGCCCATCCACCTGTGATTTGTATGGATTTGAAAATCTCTATCTTGAGCGTAGAATTCATGTGTAATGCTTAGGTTCTCGGGTTTATGGGACACAGGTTGATTTTGGGCATGGATTGGTTATCCAGTTATGGAGCCATTCTCGATTTTGAGCATAGGGTAGTGAGGCTTATGACTCGCCTTGGCAATACCCTAGAGATTCCTTGTAAACCTCTGGATCCCGTCATGTTATGTTATCTTGAATCCCTCGACTCGTCTATTGACAACCTTCAATCTGTGAGGGTGGTCCGAGAATATCCTGGTGTCTTTGAAGAGGTTAAGGGGTTACCCCCTAAACGTGAGATAGACTTCCGTATTCATCTTGTTGATAATACCAAGCCAGTTTCATTGCCCGTTAGGCACATGGCCCCGCGAGAAAGAAGAAAGCTTAACAAGCAAATCAAGGAGTTGCTTGAGAAAATTTCATTAGGCGAAGCATTTCAGAATGAGGTGCTCCGGTGGTATTCGCTACTAAGGCGGATAGTCCATTTCGCTTAAGCATGGGTTATAGAAATCCCCCTAGTAAGTACATTTGGCAACGTGGATTGGCATTTGTTTTCAAGAGATAGTTCTTATGCGTGGAATACCGTATAGTATGTAAACGAGGTCCAGGATTCACTAACGAATTTTGGAAAGCTTGCAGGAAAACAATGAGCACGCAGTTATGTTTCAGCCAAGTATTTTAGGAAAAGAATAAGTTGAAGTGGAACGAGAGGCAACGGTGAAATGAGTTCTAACTCATATTTTGGAAATAATAATTAAGAACTACGAAATTGTGAAGTTAAAAGACGGTCAAGGCATGATAGGATTAAGCTCAAGAAAATGCGGCTTAGAAGATTGAAGACTAGATACGCGCATTATATATCTTTCTAAGAGTATATCCTTGATCCCTATTATTCTGTAGAACTTACTCGCATGCTATCTTTTAAGTATATCCTCTCGGTCCTATTCTCAATCTTAGTTCTGTTGCAAACCCCATAAGGAGTATGACTCGCCTATATAGCTGGGGTGAGGATGTCCATTAAGTTGACCAAACTATTTGGGCTTTATGAGATATGGGTCATAGTTGATAGACTTATGTAGAGTGCTCACTTTGTTCTGTTGAAGAGAAAGAGGACCACATCATGGCTAGCATCTGTTCATCTTCAAGAGATAGTGCGATTGCATGGAGTTCCTTCTAACATAGTTAGCGATCGTGACCCAATTCTCGCTAGCCAGTTCTGGAATAGTTTGCAAGAAGCGATGGGTACACGATTGAATCTAAGTACGGCCTATCACCCACAGACGGATGGCCAGACCGAAAGGGTGAATAGGGTACTAGAAGATCTGTTGAGGCTATGCATCCTTGACTTTGATGGCACTTGGGAAGATCATCTTCCTCTCGTAAAGTTTGCTTATAATAACAGCTATCAGGCAAGCATAGGAATGGCACCATTCGAAGCTTTGTATGGGAGGCCGTGCAAGTCACCAACATGTTGGTGGGAGACGACGGATAAGCTTATACTTGGGCCCGATATGATACGAGACACCTCCGAGAAGGTTGAATTGGTGAGAAGACGGATGAAAACGACCCAAGACAGGTAGAAATCCTATGCTGACAAGCGAAGGACAGATTTGGAATTCGAGGTTGGAGATATAGTTTTCGTGAAGGTTTCTCCTTTGCGTAATGTGGTTCGTTTTGGAGCAGTTGGGAAGCTGGCACCAAGGTTCGTTGGGCCCTTCCCTATCATCGAGAAGATTGGGCAAATGGCTTATAGAGTGGAATTGCCCGAGAAGCTGGCCGGAGTACACAATGTTTTTCGTGTCTCGCATCTCCGAAAATGCCTATATGAGTCATCCGAGGTAGTTGAGCCTAGCATTCTTGAAGACGTGGAGGTAGAGAAAGAGGCAACCCTAAGGCGAGCTCCGATCCGTATCTTGGGAACGAAGATCAAGAAGCTGAGGAATCGAGAAGTCAAGTAAAGGTTCAGTGGAGTGAAGCCGAAGAGGACGCAACTTGGGAAACCGAGGAGAAGATGCGCGCGCTTCACCCATTTCTTTTTTAGGGTACATTCTCGATCACTTTTCCTAGCCAGCGTATATTTCTTTCACTATCCATGTTTATCTTGTTATCTCGTTAACCTTGTCATGGGAACCTTAGGTAGAAGCCCTTTGGATGAAACATGTATTTGAAACATGTTATGCTTGATGTTTGCAAGTGGTTGCAAGTGTTTGCAAGTGGATACTCGTGGATGCATGATACACATTAGGCACTAAGATCGGCTCACACACTTTCATATTGCATATGCATGAGTGCTTATACTTATTCATGGCTGAAACTTGTTATGCTATCACGTGGATGTTCCATATGGATGAATGTTACGTGCACTCATGTAGAGGTTATGAACTAGGTTAGGAATTTGCATACATATGGACTCATTTCACTAACATACTTTGCATTAAGGAGGTTTACTGAATCAGTAACCGCCTGATTTTCGCATTAGATAAGTACATATACACACACCTTTGCATATAATCATACAACATTTAGAATTTGTTAAGGACAGTGACTGCACGTGGATGATGTTTTGAGTAGATGGATGATGGATGGTAGGATACGTTCTTCCTAACTTAGAGATTTCGGGGACGAATTCCTTTAAGGTGGGGAGGATGTAACAACCCGTATTTTGAATAACAAGTTATAACATAAATCAAGGCAGAATTAAATGATAAAATCTGAATCAAGGGAAACGGGCTAAGCCATTGCGTTCATCTCGGAAAAATACGCAAAATAGAGTCCGAGTTTTCGAAAATCGGAGTCCGTATGACCAAGTTATGGCCCGTCAAAGTTTTCAGAAAATTTCAAGTTCAAATTTGAATTCAGAATTCAAATTCAGCTGGGCAGGACAGGCGGGAAAAGTTCCCACCACCCCAAGTCGACTGGGGAGTCGACTTGGGAGTCGACACACCCCAGGCTGTGTCGACTGCCCAGTCGACACCCCTGTCGACTTGGGTGGTCGGCCAGTCTGGCCTGGGTGCACCTGACTTGTTTCTCAAGACATGTTTGGAGGCTTGTGACGGATTTTAATGGCTCAGATCTGAACTAGGGTTAATCCTATGGCCTAAACTAACCTAATCTTCTATAAAAAGACCCTAAGACCTAGCCTAAACCCTCATTAATCATTCCTACAACTAAACTATTCCAAAATGTTTCTTGATCATGGCCTCCATCTTCATATCATGGCCTCCATCCTCTTCATGAAAGTTTGAGTGTCCTAAGCTAGTAAAAGAGCCACCTTTCTTCATCAAAACAAGGATCTTTCTTCATACAAATCAAAGGAACTTCTTGTTTCTCAAGACAACTTGGAGCTTGTATTCATTTGGGGTTTTTAGAGTTGCTAGTGGCTTCGTCTCAATCTTATTTTATTTTATAAGTCTTCATAACATTGTAAGCCCTATTCTACTCTTAGATTCTAACTATGAAGTTAAATATGACATGTTGCAAGTTGAGTTTGGGCCTAAGTATGATTTGTGCTTTGATTCTATCATGTTATGCATAGATTTATTCTATGCATGTTTGTAAAGCTATCACCTTGACTTTGTGCATAGAAAGCTATGAGCTTTGACTCTATCATGTTATGCATAGATTTATTCTATGCATGTTTGTAAAGCTATCACCTTGACTTTGTGCATAGAAAGCTATGAGCTTTGATTTGAAATGTTGCATAAAGCAACATAGAAACTCTCATAACCCTTATGTTATCTTGCATATGATATTATATGCGAATCACTAGCTATCATCCTATGTCATTTATGGCCATGTTTCACCTATTTTGCTAAAGTTTGATATCATGCATGTTTTGAGGCTTATAATGTAATATGCAAGTTTATGAACACATTTGCCTCATATGCCACCATGTTTAACTTGTGGCCAAACCTTAACCCCTCATGTTCCTTAATATGCTTGTGGCCAAATCACCCTTATGCTATTATGCATGCTTGTGGCCAAGTCACCCTTATGCTATTATGCATGCTTGTGGCCAAATCACTCTTATGCTATTATGCATGCTTGTGGCCAAATCACCCTTATGCGATTTGATATGTTTGAGGCCAAGTCACCTTTTATGCTATCATACATGTTGAGGCCATATGCTAGTATGTTGAACCCCTTTTGGCCTCAAATATCACCATGTTTAACTTGTGATAGACTTTGCCATCTTATGCCCACCTTGTCATATTGTTATGTTCCATCTTTGATCTATTTGCGTTGATGCGAATTTACGTGCGATGGGAATACGTTATGGGTAGTTGGGCAAACTTAAATAACATGAAAACATGACTTGAAAATATGACATGAAAGTTTGACATGTGTTTATGCTTGAAAACATGAACGTGGACATGACATGTAGAAAACATAGAAGTGGCTAACTCGAGGTTGGGTTGAGTTTGTAGCATAAATCTACCCGGAACCGACCGGCTTAACTAGTGGCTACAAACAATAGGACCCAATGTGAGTAGTTGGTCACATCGCACTTAAAACCTGAGGTTAGACTAGGTTGTGGTGTAAAGCTACCCGGACCCGCCCGGCTTAACTAGTAACCACAACAATGTCTAATGTGAGAGGTTGGGGTGCATTAAGTTAATCAATGCCACATGATAGGGTTAAGTCATGGACCGCTTGAATATTTAACCAATTAAACATGATGGGTTGGTAGGGTTAAGTCATGAACTACTTGAATACTTAACCAATTAAACACGATGTATTGATAGGGTTAAGTCATGAACTGCTTGGATACACTTAACCGACTCAATACATGGTTAGGATAGGGTTAACCACACTTAACCCGCTTGAAATCCTAGTTACGAGGTCCTTTTCAGCCGTAACCCACTTGGGAGTATCTGGATACCCTGGACTAGGCTAGGGTGGGGCACGATTACTGGACTGATTGTAAGAGACCAAAAGAGATGGCTGAATGGTGCACCGATTGTTCAGGCGGACCATGGTCGTGCACATTAAGTCCGGATTTGAACATGGGCACAAGTAGGTTTAGACTGTGCGTGCTTGAATTGTGTCTGTGGTTTACACCTTAGGGCTGGATACACCCTGGGGTGGACCTTACACAGTTAACTACATTCCATGATTAAGCCGAATGACACCGATACACGACGAGTTAGGCTTATAGGGAGTCGATCGACTAGACCGAGTAGTTGGACCTTGATTTAGGTCACTTCATGATGTTGGGCCAACTTTGGGCCAAGGGATCATTTCTTGTTTATACTTGACATGGATTAGAATACTAGCACATCCGGTGCAAATTAACCTTGTTTACGCGATGCCACACTTGATCTATCTTGTTAACTTTTCACCATGCCAGTTATCACCCTATGTTTCATCTCTACTTTACATGTCCAGTTAACTTTATTAGTTTTTATACTAATAGTAGGTAGGACTTACCAGTCTTTTTGACTGACCCGTTTTCTTTCGCCTCTTTTCTTCCGTTCCCCCCCCCCCCCAGGTTTACAGGGTGGGAACACTGGTACCTAGCTTGGATCTTTAGCTGCTTTTCTGGATAGCTCATGTACGGTTTGGACTTGAGCATGCTATGGCTTTATTCTACTTTGGGGATAGTTACTTTATGATTTTCTTTCAGTTTTCAGTTATGTTTCTAGACTTCGTTTTGTGGGAAAATAATGACCAAGTACTTTGATGTAACTTGACTATGATTTTTAAATGTTAGTTTTATCCGCTTCTTTATTTACTCTGTTTTACTTATATGTTCTGTCTTGTGATATCTGCATGCATGTTTACCTTGTTTAACGCCCCTCCAAAGCTAATGTGCTTGCAAGAGTGGCATTGGAGGAGGTGGGGTGTTACACTATCTACCAGTCCCTTGAGCATTCGCCTGTCCTCCAGAAGTGGGTTCTGCCCTCTGCCCTCTTTTCTTCGGGCAGTCCCTAGTGAAGTGTCCCATCTCACCACATTTGAAGCAAGTGCCCTTCCTTTTTCTGCAATCCTTGTTCAGATGAGTCGAGCTTCCACAAGTAAAGTACTTTTTCCCCTTCTTATCTTCAGACTTCTCATCCTTATTTTGTGTTTCCTTTTGGGCCATGCTTTCTTATTCTGTGGTTCTTCCTTCTTTGTCTCTTTCGGGCCCTTGTCTTCCTCGTGCAGTAGTGCCATGTCCACCAATTTCTCGTAAGTCGCTCCTATGGGTACTTGGGTCATGGCTAGGCTGTGCAGTGGCTCGTTCAATCCTTTAACAAAGCGGAGAGCCTTTTTATGCTGAGTGTTGACTAAATCCAATCCGAACCTAGCCAGTTGGTTGAACTGGTTGACGTATTCCTTGACCGTCATACTTCCTTGCTTAAGAGATAAGAACTTTTCCAGTTGTAGACTTCGTTCGGATTGCGAAAGGAATTTCGTCTCAAACCTTGTTCTGAAATCCATCCATGTTTCAACCGGTCTCTCGGCGTTAGTGACTTCCCACCAATAAGAAGCTTCGTCTTTGAGCAACCATACCGCCAACCGTACCTTCTGCCTATTGTCCACCTCGAAGATAACGAACAGATCCTCAGTTTCTTTGAGCCAGTTCCTCGCTTCTACGAATGATTCAGTTCCCTTGAAATCCTTTCCACCTATGGCCCTAAAATCTCTACAGATCTTTGAGAAAGAAATTGCACGAGGAGGGGGTGGAGGAGGGGGATCATTTGCTGGACCTGCGACGGCGGTCCTAGCCTCAAGGTATTGACGAAACCAACTGGGTACGTGAACACCCTCTGGTATCTCAGATGCTTCAGACATGCTGAAACGAAAAAGGAAAGATTCAATACAAAAAGGACCGAAGGAAAGATATACGGCTCTTGGGGATTATGTTTTTCAAAATAAGCTTTATTTTTGAAAATACTTCCTTTCAAAACCTTTTTGAAAATAATTTTCAAAAACTTTACCCACTCTGGTAACCTTCAGCTCTGATACCAAGTGTAACACCCCACCTCCGTTAAGGTCACTCACAAAGGGAATGCCTTAACTTTGGTGGAGCATTTTAGAAAACAGAACAGAAACTTACAAGACAGATAAAACAGTACATGAAAAATTTATAGCTTTATTACAACAGAAACCGAAATAAGCTTGGTTACATCCTTTCAAATCACAATATCAGAATTCAAGTACAAAATATCAGTCTTGTACAAAAGCCTTCAGAATGCATAGTTTAAAATCATAATCCCCACAGAAGAAGACAAGCCATACTTTAAGAACTTCAAGCAGAAGAAATCTGGATCAAGCTAGAGTATTCCCTTCTACAAAACCTGGGGGGAAACGGAAGAAAGGAGGCGAAACAACAAGGGTCAGACAAAAAGTCTGGCAAGTCCAGTGATTTTCAGTTATGAACAGATAATAATAACATGACATGAAAATAAAACTGGATGAGAGATAACTGTAACAGGTGTAACAGATATAACAGAAGAACAGAATGATATAAGTTATTGCCTTACACTTCTCTGCACTAATACTAGTATAACAGGATTAGGTGTCACCCTAATGTCTAAACTGAAGCAGAAACAGAAACAAAATAATTTCCATAGAAACAGAAGGCTAATAATGGGCCATTACCACCCGAACAGAAACAGACAAAAGCAGAATGCTGATAATGGGCCTTTACCTCCCGAACAGAAACAGACAGAAACAGAATATTAATAATGGGCCTTTACCACCCGAACAGAAACAGTCAGATTAATCCCTACGGAAACAGAATGTAGAATTAGGTGTACACTAGTAATTGGGCCTTTACCTCCCGAACAGACGGTACCACGCAGAAACAGATGGGTGTTGCCACCCAACAGAGACAGACGGTACCAACAGAAACAGACAGAACTTAGTGTACCCTAAAAACTCTACCCCAAGCGATCGGCTCCCTAATACATAAATTCCCTGTGTCGGCCCCACAGTAGGGTGTATCACTCCCTAAAGTGACAACCAATTGGCACAGACCTATTTACAGATGTCACAGCGTCTTACATCCTAAGAGGCAGACCGGTATCCATGCACGCACATGACCCGGTTGGAACGCACCATCAACACCCCTCGCCATTATCAGAATGAACCGCTTATAATTAGTTCAGTAAGCATGCCCGGACCCTACCTACTGTTGGTCAAAGTTTTGATACCAGAAAGGGCTACTGACTAATATGGGTCCCAAACAACAGATGACACAAGTAAATTCCCTCCTAACCTTGTGTCCCCAGACTAACAGATTTCAGATTAACTTGTTTACAAGTTCAGACATACAGAATTCAGATCAACTAGTTCACAGATCAGACAAGTTTTCAGACTAACGGATCAGATATACAGATTTAACAGACTTACTGATTAACCAGTTACAGATTAACAGACTTACAGATTTGTCTAACTTTGTAGTTGGGCCTACAGATTCACGGAACATATTTATTAAATTCATCATTCTAGTGGGTTTAATCCTATCCTCCCAACACGTTTTAGACATCATATTCATCTCAAATTTGCATTAATTAATTATTAATGCATAGACCTCTCACATTAGGTCGCTAGCTTGTGGCCGCTGGATGGGCCGGGCGGTTCCGGGCAGACTTCTACCACAAGCCAGACCTAACCTCGTGTCTAAGCATATTATGACTAAGTTCTCACATTAGAACCTATTGTTTGCGGCCACTGGATGTGCCGGGCGGTTCCGGGCAGGATTACGCCGTAAACTCATTCTAACCTCGAGTTAGCCATGTTCATCTTTGCGGCCAATTAATTAATAATTTACCATTTATGCCCACGCCTAATATTCATGTCAATTGTTCCTAAATATAGCCAATTCAGATTATGTCAATAACAGACTAATTATATCAACTCAACAGATATAGCAGATAACAGATTTTGCAGATTAGGCGACTTACGGATTTAGTAGATTAAGCAAACTAGCAGATTTAGCAGATAACATATTAGGCATCTCAACAGATTTAGCAGTTTAGGCATCTCAACAGATTTAGCAGTTTAGGCATCTCAACAAATTTAGCAGTTTAGGTATCTCAACAGATTTAGTTTAGCAGATTTGTCATTTTCAACAGACTTAGCAGATGACAGATTTGGCAGATGAACAGATCTAGCAGACTAGGCAGTAGAGCAGAACTAGCAGATTAAGCAATATAACAGAACTAGCAGATTAGGCAATATAACAGAACTAGCAGATTAGGCAAATATAGCAGAACTAGCAAATTAGGCAAATATAACAGATTTAATCGTTCCTTAAAGTTTCACAAACATATCTTGCCTAATTATAAATTTGGCCTAAGTTTGCATGCCTAAATAGTTGTCATGATTCACCCTATGATCATATACCCCACGTTTGCATTGAATTTACATGTCACAGATTATGGTCACAATTTACATGTCCCAATTTTGTTCAACTTGCCTAGTACAAAAGATTCACATATAAATTATACCAAATATATCCATTGATTTCAATGCATGTCATATATTCAAAAATCTCCTACTTAGGTGTTATTCACATTTAATAGTTATCAAATCTTAATATAGATCTTCACACCTAAGTCATATTCTCTTTCAAATCATGAATTGTTATATAAACAATATGCCCAACAATCTAGTTATAATAGATCTTAATTCAGAAATATGCGTTATGTCCAATGTCTCAAGTCACATGTTAACATACCATGGTTCCTCTTCTTCCAATTCACAGAATATGCATAGATCTAAATCTAGTTTACAACCTATGTCCTTTTTCTTAAATCAGTCACAGATTAGCCATGTCCAATTATGCCACATTCATTATTTGTCCCAAACATTTTAGCATTCATGCATTAATCTCTTAGGAGATTGGCGCAGGCTCGTAGTAGCCTGGCTATAGAACAGAAAGAAGAAGAGATGCAGAATAAAATAGATCAGAACAGAACATACACAATCTCAAATTCAGATTTACAATCATGTCATAATTATGATTAAAGTTTATATCGGAAAATAACTGCACTTGCCTTGGTTGGATTAAAGAAAGAACTTTAATTGTTGTAGAATCGTTGCAGAAGCTTTAATCTCTAGTTTGAATTGAGTTGCTTAGGTTGATGTTGATTAGCTTCTAGTTTTGATTCCAGCAGAGTAGTGATGCCATTTTTATTTTTATTTAGAACAGAGGCAGAGCAGAAGCAGAACAGAATTGTGTGTAGAGAAGGCTAGGTTTGGGGCTGTTTAAATAGGTTTAGGCAGATGAATCTAGGCAGAAAACGAGACCAGATACATAAGAATACACCCAGGCCCAAAACCAGGTTCGGGGACCAGGTCGACTGCCCAGTCGACCTGGTCAGGGGGGGGGGGTCGACTGCCCAGTCGACCTGGTCGGTGGGGGGTCGACTACCCAGTCGACCTGGGTCATGGGCGGGAAATTTCCCTCCCAGCCCGCTTCTGGGTTTGAATTCGAATTTTAAATTCAAATTTCGAGCTGTTTTCGATTCTGAAAATTCCTGAAACTTCGGAGGGTCATATCTCCCTCATACGGACTCCGATTCTTGCTAACTCGGACTCGTTTCCAAGCAGAATTCCGAGACGAACGCATTATCGTAACCCGTTTCCCTTGATTCTTATTTTAAAAATTAATTATCCTCTGATTTGTTACTTATACGTTCACAGAAAATACGGGGTGTTACATTCATTGGGTTTTCTCTTCTCCATGAGCCGACCTTCATCTGTAGTGACGGTTAGAGCTCCTAGCCTTTAACCGGGCTTTCTCCATTTCCCAAGGCAATCCAGAGTACCTAATATGTAGCAAGAAGAAAAGAGAGAATTTCGATAGATTTCGTTTTGCTTCCTTCGGGCGCCTCTCATATAATATACAGCGATTAGCGCCTCAAAATAGTGAAAATGATAGATGCCCCATAAGAAATAGAGAGCAATAGATTCGCTTCGCTATCTAAAGTCTAAGCCCTTAATAGACCACCCCAAGGAAGAAGAAGAAGAAGTGGAAGCAATTGGGAATCATACTTTATGGATGAAGAATCGGGCTTGTGATATGACTCATAAGCAATTCCCCATCACCAGTCAGCAAGAATAATGAGCTTGTCATCACTTATTGTTTTTGGGATAGATATGTACCATTTTAGAAGCAATTTTACGTTAATGGATGTGGCTCATAGTAATTCCTGGTTATAACTCCAAAGTTTAGGGTGATGTGACACAATCGTGATTGTTGGTTCTGTATAAAAGAGTGGTGATTTATTCCCACGGTCACTAGAGGAGAGTCATTAGGCATTCAATGAGTCATACCCAATTCATTGACAAGAGATGTTGGATTAATATTCCATATGACATGGAAACCATGCTTTCTGAGTCATATATGGATTTGGTATCTCATATTAGATAGGATAGTATTCTACATACTAGGTTAGGCATGAACGTTATTTTCTATGGTTGTTATTATTTTGTCTATGTATGTTTGATTGTTGATGTTCTCTTACTGCTTGGTCTTAAATAATTATTAGGCATGTGGGATAGCCTTGTTTTTGTATAATCTATTTGTTTCCATAAGTGAGTTGGCAATAAGTGTTGTGTTGAGTTGTGGTTTCTACCGTTGGTGCATTCATGGTGATTTTATGCCCCAAATACGGAAGGCCACTTTTGGCCTTTGTTTCATTTTGTTGGATTGAACCAGATAGCTTTTCCTGATCGAGCTGCATAGAGGATGTGCTACCGAATTTTCTCGTGAACTGGGCGAGGGTTGGAAGAGAGGTTGGTTAATTGAGTTGTCTTCCAACTAGACGGGTGTCACTTTTATTTTCCATTACCCTTTCATTTGGAAATAAGTGTGCAACACAAGTGTTTTTCTTAGCAATATCGACCTCCAATTTGATTATGGTTGCACATAGGAAAGAGAATATTGGCTCCATGCCAAATTTTGAGTTTATTTCCTTTATTGTGATCGCATTCTATAGTTGTTCTTGAGAGCGATGCGTGATAGTTTATCTTATGTCATCACTTTTGTTGGAATGTTGGGTTGTGTTGTTCTTTCCTTGAGGATTTTGCAATGAAATCCTTTAAGGGGAAGAATGTAATGATTCATATTTTGATGATTGGATATTTAAACATTAATCGATGGTTCTAAAATGTGACTTTTGACGTTGAATTGAACCAGTTCCATTGAGTTTGGAAGGTTCGTTAAATGAATAAAAATATAAGGATCGTAGAATTTCAAGATTTGACGTCTCAAAGGAAAAACAATCTCGATATGCACAAAAATTATCGTTTTATGATGCAATATTGGATTACGATGAAATTCATATTTCCAAACCGTAGTGATGAGGTGAAGCAAGCCGTTAAGTTCAATGGTGATCACATGTACCATTTGATCATATAAACTTAAGACACACACTAATTTTGATTATAAAATTTCACATTTTGTATAGGGTCTGGTGCCACAAACGATAGAATTAGGCCTTGAGACATATCTCATTACGTTCGAAATGATTTTTACATTAAGATCACATGTCGACACGTCACATTTGGAGTTCATGTCAATTTAACCTATATTGGACAATCCACTATATATACTAGCATGCATTTCAGGAAAATCATTATTTTGTTTAGCAAAAACCCTAACACAAATTCTAAGTCGCCACTTAATGGATGGTTGAAAATCATCTAACTTTTTCCCTTGATATCTCTCATTCCATACATCAAAACGCTGCAACTACAAAAGGAAAGTTGTAGAGCTCAAGGTTATCTACAAGATGCACGACGGATTCGTTGATTGATGGTCAGAGGTTGCCAGCATTGGTCTAAGATGGATTTTGGTGAATGGGTATGCGAGAGCTCAAAAGGGATGACAGGTGATGAAAGTTTCGATGAAGGTAGAGAGAAAAATGGCTTTGCAACGGTGTGTTGGATCGGCGACTGAATGACCGGGATGATTTGCATTTTGCAAAGAGAAGGCAAGACTTTAGGTTCTTGGTCTGAAACGTGATTTTCGTTCTCATGAGGAAGAGTATAGGGAAAGTTACGTGGCGCCTCTTGATTGGTGAATGTGGTCTTATTTTTTATTTTTTGTTTAAATTTATGATCTTCTAACTAGCGTAATTTTTGCATATGAGGTCTGTTTTGGATGTGTTTTTTTCCATTGGACTTGTATTGGAGAGCTCAACATTTTGACGTTGGTTTGGACTGATTTGGCTAAGTTGAGTGATATTATCCCTCACGGAACTGTAATTGTTTATACAATAAAATTTTGACATTTCTAGATGAATTATAATCTTAAAACATAATTTCTTGGATAGTCGAACTTAGTAAATAATAAATAATGGATTTAAAAATAATTTGATTAGTTTAAACATGAATATCGTATTTTTACCCATTTTCATGCTATTGCACGCTATTTTGACACTATTGCTAGAATTGAACCATTTTGACATTAAACCTACACAAATCGCTTTAGATAAGTATTATCTATTTTATGGATGCTATTATGGATATTTGCTTATTAGTTTATATAATTATGTTATTATTGGCTGCATGAATGATTGTTTACTTAGCTTAGTTAAAATGCCATTCGTGGGAATCTTAGTATAAGGACAAATCTCATTTCCTAGAGTTGCTGGTACTTATTGATGAAATTCATGAGATGATAACTCTAAGAATGTGATAGAGCTTAGTGTAAACTGGTTTAGAGCACAAATTGAACTTGAATAAGATGAGATGAATTAACGAAGTAGCACCAATGCATACAGACTTATTTGAAGATGGAGCAATATTGGAGTATGGAAAAGAATCTGAAGATGGAGGATGGCGATGAGTTTGGATTTTGCAATGAATATTGTATGTTTTCATTTGATGTATATTTAACCAATTTTTGTTAAATACATAGTCAAGGTAGTTGTTATTGATTATAGTAGAGTGATTGATATCGATTACTATTAACATCGGGTATTTTGATCTATTTGACATAGAAGATGATGTGTTCTGAGGAGCATGATTTGATGTTTCGTTCGATGGAGGATTTTGTGTGATGACTCTTCGACCAGTTATTTTGGCTTGAGGCAAAGATGTGGTGCTTTGATGCCATGGTTTCATCATTCGACAATGTACCATGTTGGGAAGCAACAACTTCGAAGATGGATGGTTGTTCTTCATGAGGAAAAATAATGAGACCTGAGTCAGTATGAGAAGACTAAGAATTAGGATGATGAGACTACGCGTCAGGATGGCGAGACTACTAGCTTAGATGGAAGAAATGTCAAGAGAGTTACAACTGCGGAGTTTAATGACAGATGTTATTAGTCGAGACAATTCCGACCAAGAAACTTTAGACGGAAGTTATGAAGACTGTTCCAGGATGAACTTTGCAGTGGAGATACGTATGCAAAGGGACTGTTATACATAGGTTCAGACAGGTACTTAAAGATCATAGGTTTACGTATCGGCCACGCCTTCAACCTGATGTAGTTGCAAGCCAGATTAGTAGGCTTCTGGTTGGAGATTAAAACAGACTGTGGGTTATCTATCCATAGGGGAACTTACGACAATTATTTATGCTCATTCTCAACCAAACACATGTTGTCAGCCAGTTTATTAGCCTATCTCAGCTCAGAGCTCTTAGGAGTGGTTAAAGGTTCTGTAGGGCCATACGCACTACATACCTAATGCATTTAGTGAGTAAATGCACGAGAATGTATGGTATATGCTATGTTTTTTAATCATTTGTCGCCCTTAGGGATGTCATTAGGTTTGCATTGATATAGATAGGCAACATTGATGTACACATTTAGATATTCCTTATACTCTTATGTGGGTACACTCGTAATGATTATCATGGAGTAGTATATGGTTTTATGTGCTAATTCTGTGGATGTAGGGACAGGTCAAGTAAGGATCCATGTATTTTTAGTCCATTTACTATTACAACTTTTACAATATTCTGCGATCTATTTATCTCTCACACCAGACTGTTGTCTAACCCAAGTTTTTACATTCCCTCTTATTAACTTGGGCACTCATCAACTATGTCGATGAGTATTTTAGGTAGCAGGGGTAAGCATTATCTAGAGCTACGCAGGTGGACTGGCAGGAGGTGATGTCTTCTCATATTTATGTTTGTATTATCATTTATTCTATAGTGTGACACGGTGGAGCCGTGATAGCGTTGATTATTTATTAGAAAAAATTTGCCAATGACTTTATTTACCTTTTTCATATTCTATTTATGGTATGTATGAGCCAATATACTCGATTTTTTATATAGTTACCGTTTCATCAGCTTTATTTGCAATTTCTATTAAATTTTATATGATCTGTTGTGACAGGTTCTATGGTTGTATTTTATGTTTTCTTCCCTTCTATTTTCTTCCATTCTCTTCCCTTCTTCTTTGTTTCCCCCTTTTCTCCTAAATATTTCTCTTAGCAATCGTCCTGCAATGATCGAATGACTATACAATGCACTATTAGGTTATATGAACACCCGTGGTGTAGGGCGATCTCCACACTAGGGATGTTTTTTTTAATATATGTGTGAACCATAATGTGGATATTAAGGTACATATGGAATGTGCTTGCAGGAGGCTTTTGGATAAAGAAAAAGGTTTGATGAAGCTTCTATGAATATTGAGAATCAAAGAAGATAGTTGAAAATGTAAACATGCATGAAGTATACGTTGGTAGACTTAAGCAAGGAAAGTAAAAGTGGGAAAGGCTGATTTCCAAGCTTTGCTATAATTTAAGACGTGCAGACTAGAAAATGATGACCAGTTCGAAAGGTTAAGGGTGGTAGTTAGTAATGCGATGTTTCCTTCTAGTGTTTATTTGTTTGTGTTAATTATCATTGGAATCTGTGTATGTTAGTAAGAATTTTCAATTCATTTTCATTGTGTTTTCTTGGTGGACCTATATATTTTAATAAAATAATAATATAAGGGAATTTCATATGGGGGTCACCTAGTCAATACCTAAAAAGGAAATGTTAAACTGGAAGTATAATAATAATTTAAGTTGAATTTATTAAAATAACTATTAAAATAAATGAATGTTAAATTAGTAAGTTTCAAAAATGTTAGCGTTATCGAAGAATTAATTTTAATGGGTGGAATACAAGAAGATAACTAATAATTACCACTGGCCCAAATCCCAATTCCGTGAATATTGAAATTCAAGTTCAACATGGTTGATGGTTCACAAATGAAAAGATAAGTTTTTAGGAAACTAAAATTTTTATCATGTAATTAAGTAAGATTCATGTGGTCAACAAATAAAAATGAAACATAGAAAGGCAATTATTCACATATTTTGAAGATTTTTTTTGTAAATCATTTGTAAAATGGTTTTTCATAAATGGTATAGCTTCGAAGAATGCACTTTGAGAGGATTTTAAAACGAAAGGTTTTTACTTTTTAAAGGTCTTAAAATACCGCATAGTAATATTATAAAACGTAAGTAAATTGATTAGTTCTTACCCTCAAGGTTATGCCAAATAATGGTAGAAATTAGGAAAGTAAGAGTAGCTCCCACAAGTGGAAAAAGACCACCAAATGCAAGTCACCGAAAAGGAGCCTGAAGAAGGCAGTTGAGGTGTCACCTAATGGTTTTTTTCTTTTATAAATATGATTTGTGTCTTTATTTGTCGAATTTAAGCATACAACCCTCGTGGTTATTTGACGATAAAACCTATACATTTTTTAAGTTTTGGTTGTGAATAAAAGTTTGGTTTTCTTTTATTCCGTGTTGATTTGTTAAAGTGTTCGAGTTTTTTATACTTTCCAACTTGTGAACTTATGCTTAGGAACTTGTCATTGCACTTAAAATTTTGATTGGTTTAGCGGACAACTTCTGAATCCTCTTTTTGGTTGTGTCTTTAGTTCATGTGGTTCATCATCGGAAGTTCCACTCTTAAAGCCTTGAGACGCACTTTCATACATAGCCTTAAGTCATGCGAACTTATAGTTCAGAACTACACTCTTAAGACTTCCTTTTGGTGGTGATCTCAACTCGTGTGTAGAGCCTAGAGTTAGGCATCATAGTCAGTCCTTTAAATTTATATTCTCTTGTCGTTGGTGCGAGCTAGAGTAGTGGATGTTGTTGGTTCGTCTTTATAATATCATGTCAAATTCATTTAGATTAGAGTCATTGGCATCGTTTTTTCCACCTATCGATTTAATACTCTAATCTAAGCTCTAAGGATTGAAGTTGGCTAAGCGAACAGTCGCTATCACATTTACTTTGGCATGGATTGGTTATCTCTATCTCCTGAGATAAGGGTTGGTGGGCAAATACTCGAGTCTTAAGTGTTCAGCTTGTATATACTCGTATTTTTCATTTTTTATGGCTAAAGTTAGTAGGTAAATGGTCGGTGCACATGGGAATACAATGATGGACTTAGATGAATGGGTCGATGTTGACCTTTGAGGCACCATTGTTTTTGTTTTTTGCGCTCCAGTATGCAAGTGTTGGTCATATCATAACTAACATACTATGAGAGATATCAAGAGCATGAGATACCCAGTGCCTTTTTTGAAAAAACTAGACAAAAGTGGGCAACATATGCCTTATTACATAGACTCAAAACAAACAACTAACTAAATTGAAACTGTACAAAAAAGGCTAAGTAAAGTAGCATCATAAATGCTGGTTATTCCATGCTTTTGGTAGCTCTGCACCATCAATGAATCATTGGCTTGAAGGTTCTATTTCCAAGGCTTTAATTAATAATGTAAGATCCTTCTCAACGAGGACCTAGATTGGCCATTGTAGGAAATACTCTCTTCCAGATGAGATAGCCAATTTCAAAATGTCTTGGGTGGACTCTGACATTGTAATATCTTGCGACTCGATATTTATAAGCGACTCATTTGAGTTATACCTCTTTATGTTTCTCATATATCATATCTAGAGATTCCAAAAAGAGATTTCAGTTAGACCATGGATAACAGTAGGTAACTCAATGAGAATGGACTTCCACTTCAATTAAGATGACGACTTCGAAGTCATAGGCTAGAGTGAATGGTGCATGGCCAACCGTTGACTTGTGGGTAGGTCGATATGCCTATCAGGCTAATGCAAGTTTTACCCACCCACCTTCAGCCTTTTCCAAATGCTTCTTTAATATGGATTTTATGATTTTATTAATTGCTTCAATTTTTCCATTGGATTGAGGATGGGCAAATGCTGCAAATCGCTTTCTAAGGTGATGACACCAATAGAAGTCTTTGAGACTGTCAAATTGGATCCCATTGTCGGTAATGATGGTTTTAAGACTAAAGTGACATATGATGTTTCGAAAAAAAATCACATTTAGGGTTAAGGTTATAGTCAGAGGCTCAACTTTAGCTCATTTGGTGAAGTAATCAACAACGTGATGGCGTATCTTGCACCATCTTTGGACATCAGCAATGTACCGATGATGTCAATACCCTGAATTAAGAATGACCATGAGATTACCATTTGAGTGAGTTCTATCAGTGGGGATCTTGGAATCTTAGCAAACCTCTAGCATTCATCACAACATCGAATGCACTCAGTAGCAACCCAATTAATAGTTGGTTAAAAAAAGCCATAATGAAGTATCATTTTCTCCAAAGTTTGCCCCGGTATGGTCACCACTCTCCTTCGTGTACTTCACGTAATAATTGTTTAGAGTTGTTGTGGGATATATACGTAAGTAGTGGAATGGAGAAGCCGCTTCATTATAACATTACGTTTTGATTTTTGTAGCGTGACGCTTTTTAGAGGAGTGATCATTTTTCATTTTGGAGTTATCATAAGTTTCCATATTGTAAATGATTTATGGTTAGTGTTATACATGACTCCAGCTCGGGTTCTGTCATCAGTATCCAATCAGTTTCATTTATTCGATACTCGAAGATTCCAGTACTTCGACTGAGAAAATTCCCACAGGCCGAGCATCCCCGAAACTGGTTAGCATAGCTAGAGAGCCTAACTGTAACGTCCCGCATTTTTGTCGGTTTATATTTGAATATTTAAATCAGTTTAAATATTGAATTTGTAATATAAGTGGATTTATATATTAATTAAAACGAAGTTGAACGTATAAAGATATATATTAATTATAATCGAGCCCATAACGACACTGCAGTTCGTAATTTAACGTTCTGAACTTCAACTGAGGGTACCGGACTCGTTTTGAATCGGATTTCTGCGAAACAAGAAACGTTGGAATCTGTTTAACGATATCTTTCTAATGGAAGTGAAAAATCGAGATTCCGGATTATATATTGCAAAATATGTCCAAATCAAATATTCAAAAAGTTGCTGTAGAATCGTATATCGACCGTAATGGTTATTTGAATATAACTTGATATCGGTTGCAAATCAGGACAAGGTTCTTTTGAGGTGCAGCGATAATTTAATTTTTAGAATTTTACTGTAATTTTTAATTAATTAAATATGCAACTTTTTATTTGGAGTATTGTGCACCCCGTATCGATATTTCGGGATTTCACAATATGAGTTAATCTACCGGTATTATTATATTTTTGGGATCGTGACAACTCGCTGGACACGACCATATCTTTATTTCTGTTCGCAACAACTCGTATGCAATAGTTTGATTTAATTACTTCATGTGAAAATTTAGCAAAATAAAATATGAAAATACCCTTACCTTAGCGATGAAGCAACCGACCATTCCCTATAACCTATCCTAACCTCTACAGCCAATGTTGGAAATATAATCTACCCTAAGGAATAGCTGCGGTATGGCACACCATAAGTGAATTAAATGAAACAGACAACCTACCCTAAATTTAGCTGAAGCTAAAAGCACATGATAAGTTAACGCAACCATTCTCCTACCTTGAAAACAATAGTACCTGCCCTAAGCCTATTGCTTAATTTCCAAGCATTCAAAGTGTATAAATACACAGCTAGTTTTGTTTACTTTTGGGGTTCATGAACTCATCTTCGCAAAGCTTTTAAATGGCCAAACAAAATCAAAACAAAACACACGCAATTAAAGATCTTGCGCCTGGAAATCATGAAAAGAAAGAAAGGAAAATGGGACCAAAGAAATGGTTATGAGGAGCAGTATTGTAGCGGGATTTTTGGAGAAGACTACTGTGAAGCGTCTGAGGTAAAGGAGTGTGTGCCTGGAAGCTTGTGCAAAAATGTTTAAGGGGTAGCGAGCTCGCATGGAAGGAACAGAAAACGTGAGGAGGGGTAGATGACATCGTGGAACTGTTTGGAGGGGGGTGGATTGTGTGAAGTCATGATGGTCACTGTGCATGGTACATCGGCGAGCAGGTATATGGGAGCTCAAAGGCTTTGATTTGTGGGAATCTATGTAAGGTGACTAGTTTGTTTATGGAAGGGGAGAATAACGCATTTCATGGGAGAAGGGGTGAAGAACAATGTAACAGCGTAGGGAGAAGATAAAGAAAGAAGGGGGCGCTGTACAATGTAAGAGGAAGTGTACTGTTGAGTTAGTGGTATTGGGTAGCATGCCGGAGTTTGCCTGGACAGTCTGAGGTGTGAAGCATGGGGGATCTTCGTGCATGGTGGGATGTGCATACTGGGACGGTTTCGTGGATGGAAACGGTGGAGTGGTTTAAGGCTTTAAGCATGACAGTATTAAGGAAATAGGAGGAGTCGGCATGAAGCAAAAACTTTGGGCAGTGCAAATATGTACAAAGGAGGAAAGAGATACGTGATTGGCTAATCACGAGAATTGGAGGGATGACCGAAATTTTTCATCAACGTGATTGATTAAATCTGGGTATTTCTGCTAAAGTCGGTCATTTATCGGCTTAAACACTCAAGTTAAGAATTGAACCAGGCTGATCACGTTGAGATGGAATGATCACAGGCTATATCATAGAACCAATCTGAAGCGATTTGGAGATCGATACAGTTTTAGGCAACTAAAGCGCAGGGTATAATCAGCGAATGCAAATCGTTATTCAACGGTTAACGCGCAAGGTGAGTAAATTCACTCACTCTGATCTATTTTAAAATATTTAAATTATATTTTAATGTTGTTTGAATGTTGTGTGATGGTCGATTAGATAGATTGCAATTAATTTGGTAGAATATTATATACCGTTACATATGTACACATCATCGATTGGACACTGATTCCACCGATTTGAATATCCCCTAGTATAGAGTTAGTGTAAATTGTGTTGACTGACATATGTGGATGCGGAAACCGGTTGGAAGAATCCGACCGGATTCCTCAATATTTGTATGTACTGTTTGTTGTATAGTATTTATATATACGACCTGAACCTAAATAACATTATTAGGAATTATAGTCTGATAGGCTAGTTAATATTTAGTCTTAAACCAACAAATTATAATAGGATATGTAATCAGTATTTAGTTATAAACTTGATATTGATTTAATAAGAACCTGACTTAGAAACATAGTTTATCAAATGAAATGTGAATATGGCAGCGTATTGCAGTAGTTATAAAAGAGAATATAGCAGTGTATTACAGTAGCTATAAAAGAGAATACAACAGCATATTGCAATAGTTATAAAAGAGAATATAGCAGCGTATTGCATTAGTTATAAAGGAAAAGATAGCAGCATTAGTTAAAATATAACGGTTTCAAAGTAAGTCGATAAGTTATAATGTTTTAAAAAGATATACCGAGCATGATAAGGAAGGTGATATAGTTTTAAAGAAATTAGAACTCGTTGTACGTTGGTTGAGTTGAGTAACTTTCGAGGCGTCAATCTGATGTTGGTTTCGGCCTTCGGGGTTGATACTTAGAAATTTATTCACTTACCGATTTATAGTGAGGAACTAATAGAGTAGAAATGAAGGGAAGTAAGGAAGAGTTTATAGAAATATGGGAAACTAGAAAGTTAGTATTAAATAAAAGGGCCAGTGTTTGTGAATGGATGTTTGTTTTTACTTCGATAGTTAAATAACCGACTATCGAAGTGTTTTGACCATCGTGTCAATACGGAGAGACCGGTTGGATTTATTATCCGAAAATCCACTCTGTATAGGCATAAGCACTGCGAATTATATTTAAGTAAAATTGAAGACGGAGTTAAAAGCAAGGGTCGTCCAGTTCCAGAAAAGATGCTATATGTTTGTCCAGTCCCAGGACAACTTGTATGGACTAGTGTCTGACAGAGTATTTCCAATGGTCATGCCGTTGATTTTACGAATATACCAAGTTGGTGGGGAGAAGGTAACTTCTCTTTATTCTACACCCAGTGTGCATTTGTGTAATCAATGTGTGATTACGGATTTGACGATGTGACATTCAAAGTGAATGGTTATCAGATGTTCTGAAGATAGACGTAGCTTCTAGCCTCACAACCGAGAATTACAGAAGTTGGGCTAGGCAGCATGGCTAGTTGGGTCATTCCCAAGCAGGGTGTATTGTCACCGATCTAGAGAAAATTCATATTTATACTTCTTTTCGATTTTGTATCTTTGGATGACGGTTGGATGGCCTACAACCGTGGTGGCAATATATTCGCGACACTCAAGCTAAATGAGTGAGCGGTCATGTGTGGCCGGGTTGCAAGACATTCTTGTTGAACCCTGAGTGTATCCCTTTAGAGTACACTATTCAGAAGGTGCTCCCATACCTTGTCTGTTGGAGTCCATTCTCCGATAAGCGACCTGCGGTTTATGATTTTATACTATATATATGTGGAACGTGAGATGCAAGCGTTCTGCTACTTGTATAATTATTTGCTTAGACATTATCATAATATCACTGGTTTTGATATCAAAGAAATTTTGGGGATAGTATGGTTTTTCAAAGTTAAACAGTATGGTTGGAATTTACTCACACCAGTCCCATGACTGACCCAGAGTTTATTTTGTTGTTTTCCCTAAACTCTTGGGTGCCCAAATTTGTACGGGCAGTCAAGTGTTTCAGGCTTTGCAGATTCACTTGGAGGAGCTAAAAGCAGGAAGGCTCCACCGTTAGTAAATATATATTATTTTCCACTATGATATGAAGTACTGTACTTTGATATGATATGTAAGTACAAATTCAGATTTTGTATTTCAAAGTAATGTATATAATACATTTTATTTTGTTCCGCTGTGAGATTCGTATTTACTCTGATTCTGTTCAGTTGTGATCTTCTTCTTCTTCTATTCTATTAGTTCTATCTTTTCTATCTCATCCTCTAAATTCTTCTATTAATGTCTCGGTATTTTCGATGCTCGAGAAATTGACAGTGTATTTATGTTGATTTTCTGGGTCGAAAATTCCGCGCCATTACAGTTGGTATCAGAGCCAGGTTAAGTGGTTAACTTGGCTCTGTGGCGTAACTCAATAGAGATGGAGTCAGTGATACTCTAGATTGAGTTGAATGTATATATATGAGCGCGTATTTGTAATTTAGAATAAAAACCGCTTTATATTGTGTTGACTGGTCAGTCGAGTGGTTTATGAATTCTGGTCGAAATAGTAATGCAAACTGCATCGATAGGTGTTTGTAAACTCTTGAACAGAGTAATTCGACACAGTATGTTTTGAAAAGTGGGTAAATGAAATAATTTTACCCAAAATATATTTTGATATAAAAGAAATATATATCTTGAGATTATTATAATATCTTGGATATGTGATCATTATTATGATCAAATAAGATGTATAATGGAATTTGTTATATAAATAACCAATCGAAATATTATATGCAAAATCAGATGAGCTGAATCTGAAATTTAAACCAGAATTGAAATAAAACTTTAGAAACTTAAAAAAGAGTTGAAATTGAACTAAAATATAAGGGAATTTTAAAATCCTGGGAGATTTGAAAATTTGTTTTCCAAGTGCTGTGAAAGATATTTTGAAGTAATTTCAAAAATAGAGTGATATAGTATTGAACTCACTTCGATGATGGGAAAATAAATTCCGATGATGATCGCGACATTATCGGTGTTCATTTTCGAGCTGGTAAGTGACGGATTACTACCAAAGATTTTGTTTTGTATTGTTTGAGAAACAAGTTGTCAGAAATTCAAATGTTTTGAATTATATATTATTTCAAACGGATTTGAAATAAATCCCAGGAATTTGAATTCTGAAATAAAAATTTAACTTATGGAGTTAAAATGGTAAAAATGGAATTTAAACAAAGATAACAAAACTGGACTGAATTTGGAAAGATCCAGAATGAAAATTATAAAAGAAAAATATTGGAGATTCGAGTTATTAAAAATGAATTGATTCTTGGAGAATAAGAATCGAATTTTGAATTAGAGATGGAGATAACTGATTTGAGAAATAAATCAGTAAATGGAATGTCGTAATAAAACTTAACAAGGTTAAGAATTGAGAGTGGAATCGGAGTTGAAATAGAAATTTGGCTTAGTAAAAGCGAAAGACTGGTTTGAGAACGGATTGATGGGAGATCAACCAAGGATGCTTGGATATGGTGGTTTGATAGCAGATGGCAGAGATAGAGTTGAATGCCCAACAGAGAAGGTACACGTTTATATATGAGTATGCGATTTTTTATGAGTCAGTTTGGGCAAGCCGTTTGGCTGTATGATTTTCTTTTGGATTGAAGAAGGTCCGGAATGGCAAGTTGTTGTAGTATCGAGTGAGCCGTGCAGAGGAGATGCTGGCGAGATTCTCTGAAAATTTAAGCTGTTAGGAAATTTTCAGAAATTTTGAAAATATTCGAAATAATAAGGAATTAATATTTTAATTGGAAATAATCAGTTCAGTGGAAACTGGAAGTATGAAGTAAACCAAAAAGATTTTTAACCACGTTATAACAGAGATTGTAGCATTTTCCCTATCTTAGCAATTTCGAGGACGAAATTATTTTAAGGGGGAATGTGGTTCGTTTTGGAGCAGTGGGAAAGCGAGCACCAAGGTTCGTAGGACCATTCCCTATCATTGAGAGAGTCGGGCAAATGGCTTATAAGGTGGAATTGCCCGAGAAGCTGGCCGGAGTGCACAATGTTTTTCATGTCTCGCATCTCCGGAAGTGTTTTGCATAAATCAGCCGAAGTAGTTGAGCCTAGCATTCTTGAAGACGTGGAAGTAGAGAAAGAGGCAACCCTGAGGAAAGTTCCGATTCGTACCTTAGGAACGGAGATCAAGAAGCTGTGGAATCGAGAAGTCAAGTTAGTAAAGGTTCAGTGGGGTGAAGCCGAGGAAGACGCAACTTGGGAAACCAAGGAGAAGATGCGTGGGCTTTATCCATTTTTTTTTTTTTTGAGGGTACATTCTCGATCTCCTTTCCTTGTTAGCATATCTTTCTTTTGCTATCCACGTTTATCTTGTTATTTCGTTAATCTTGTCATGAGAACCTTAGGTAGAGGCCCTTTGGATGAAACATGTATTTGAAACATGTTATGCTTGATGTTTGCAAATGGTTGCAAGTGGTTACTCGTGGATGCATGATACACAGTAGGCACTAGATCGGGTCACACACTTTCATAATTGCATATGCATGGGTGTTTGCGCTTATTCATGGATGAAACTTGTTATGCTATCACATGGATGTTGCATATGAATGAATGTTATGTGCACTCATGTAGAAATTATAAGTTATGTTAGGAATTTGCATACATATGGACTCATTTCACTAGCATGCCTTGCATTAAGGAGGTTTACTGAATCAGTAACCGCCTGATTTTCGCATTAGATAGGTGCATATACACACACTTTTGCATATGATCATACAGCATTTAGAATCCTTTAAGGGCAATGATTGCTCGTGGATGATGTGTTGAGTAGATGGATGATGGATGGTAGGATACGTTCTTCCTAACTTAGAGATTTCGGGGACGAAATCCTTTAAGGAGGGGAGAATGTAACAACCCGAATTTTAATAACATGTTATAATCATAAATCAAGGCAGAATTAAATGTTATAATATGAATCAAGGGAAACGGGCTGTGCCATTGCGTTCGTCTCGAAAAAATACGCGAAATAGAGTCCGAGTTTTTGAAAATCGGAGTCCGCATGACCCAGTTATGGCCCAATGAAGTTTTCAGAAAATACCAAGTTCAAAAATCTGTTCGAAAATCAAATCTGGAGCCAAAGCAGACTGGGCGGGAAATTTCCCGCCCAGCACCCAAGTCGACATGGGAGTCGACTTGGGTGTCGACACACCCCAGGTGGTGTCGACTGCCCAGTCGACACCCCTGTCGACACGGGTGGCCGAGCCACTTTGGCTTGGTGCACCTGCACTTGTCTCTGGTCTTGTTCTGGAAGCTTCTGACGTGGTTTGATGGTTCAGATTCGATTTAGGGTTAATCTTACGGCCTAAGCTAACCTAAATCTCTATAAAAAGACCCCTAGACCTAGCCTAAACCCTCATTAATCATTCCTACAACTAGACTATGCCAAAATGCTCCCTCATCATGGCCTCCATCTTCATATCATGGCCTCCATCTTCTTCATGAAAGCTTGAGTGTTCTAAGATAGTAAAAGAGCCATCTTTCTTCTTCAAAACAAGGATCTTTCTTCATACAAATCAAAGGAGCCTCTTATTTCTCAAGACAACTTGGAGCTTATATTCATTTGGGGGTTTTTAGTGTTGCTAGGGTGGCTTCGTCTCAATCTTGTTTTATTTTATAGGCTTCATAGCATTGTAAGCCCTATTCTACTCTTAGATTTAAACTATGAAGTTAAAATATGACATGTTGCAAGTTTGAGTTTGGGCCTAAGTATGATTTGTGCTTTGAATCTATCATGTTATGCATAGATTTGTTCTATATATATTTGTAAAGCTATCACCTTGACTTTGTGGATTGAAAGCTATGAGCTTTGTTTAGAAATGTTGCATAGTACAACATAGAAACTCTCATAACCTTTATGTTAACTTGCATATGATGTTATATGCGGATCACTAGTTATCATCCTATGCCATCTATGACCATGTATCACCGATTTGCTAAGTTTAATGCCATACATGTGTAGATTGGAATTGGACCTAAGTGCAATATTTGCCTTGAACCTATCATTGTATGCATAGACCTATTCATGTCTCTCTTGATCTATGATTGTGGAACTATCATGAACCTAGTACCGTTCATGTTGACTTTTGGGTATAAAGCTATGAACTTTATTTTGGGATTATGACTTATGCATGTTAACAAACCTTAACCCCTCATGTCCCTTAACATGCATATGATGACTTTGAACCTATTTGCTATGCTCAAGTTAGGATTGTCACCCTTTATGCTAGCATACATATTTTGAGGCCAATATGCTATATGCAAGTTAGGATGAACACCTTTGCCTCAAATATCACCATGTTTAACTTATGATGAACTTTGCTACCTTATACCCACCTTGCCATATTGTTATGTTCCCTCTTTGATCTATTCGTGTTAATGCGAATTTACGTGCGATCGGAATACGTTATGGGTAGTTAGGAAAACTTAAATGACATGAAACATGATTTGAAAATATGACATGAAAGTTGACATGTGAATATGCTTGAAAAACATGAACGTGGGCATGACAGGTAGAAAAACATAAAGTGACCAACTCGAGGTTGGGTTGAGTTTGTAGTGTAAATCTGCCCGGAACCGCCCGGCAAATCCAGTGGCTACAAACAATAGGACCCAATGTGAGTAGTTGGTCACATCACGCTTAAAACCCGAGGTTAGACTAGGTTGTGGTGTAAATCTGCCCGGAACCGCCCGACACATCCAGTAACCACAACAAAGTCTAATGTGAGAGGTTGGGTGCATTAAATTAATTAATGCCACATGATAGGGTTAAGTCATGAACCAGTTGAATATACTTAACCAATTAAACACAATGGATTGATAGGGTTAAGTCATGAACCACTTGGGTACACTTAACCAACTTGATACATGGTTTGGATAGGGTTAACCACACTTAACCCATTAGAAACCCTAGTTATGCGGTCCTTTTCAGCAGTAACCCATCAGAGAGTATCGAGATACCCTAGGGACTAGGCTAGGGGTGGGGCACGATTACTGGGCTGGATTGTAAGTGACCAAAACGACGGCAAAAGTAGGTGTGCCATTGTAGATTCCGGCGGACTATGGTCGTGCACATAGTCCGGGGATGAAAGACAGACATAGGCACCAGTAGGTTTTGACTGTGCGTGCTTGTTTTCGTGTCAGTGGTTGGCACCCTAGGGCCCGGATACACCCTAGGGTGGACCTTGCACAGTTGACTACATTTCGCGTTTGGACCGTATGACACCGACACTTGACGAGTTAGGCTTATAGGGAGCCGATCGACTAGACTGTGTAGTTGGAACATGACTTGGGTCACCTCATGATATTGGGCCTATTGGGCCAAGGGATTATTTCCTGTTTATCTTGACATGGGTTAGAGTACTTGTACACTATTGGTGCAACACTTAACCTTGTATATGCGATGCCACTCTTGATTTACCTTGTTATCTCATCATCATGCTAGTCCAGTTATTATTCTTATGTTTAATCTCAGTTTCTCATGTCCAGTTAACTTTATTAGTTTTTATACTAATAGTAGGTAGGACTTACTCAGTCTTTATGACTGACCCGTTTTCCTTTCGCTTCTTTTCTTCCGTTTCCCCCCCAAGGTTCTCAGGGTGGGAACATTAGCACCTAGCTTGGATCTTTGGCTTGCTTTTCTGGATAGCTCATGTACGGTTTGGACTTGAGCTCGCTATGGCTTTACCACGTCTATTTTGGGGATAGTTTACTTTATGTTATTTTCAGTTTTTCAGTTTGTGTTTCTAGACTTGTTTTATCTGGAAAATGATGACTAAGTACTTTGATGTAACTTGACTATGGTTTTGTAATAGAAATTTTATCCGCTGCTTTATTTACTCTGTTTTACTTATATGTTCTGTCTTGTGATATCTCTATGCATGTTTACCCTGTTAAACACCCCTCCAAAGCCAGTGTACTTGCCTAGAGTGACCCTGGCGGAGGCGGGGTGTTACACATGGTGAGTGATATTATAAAAGAATAAACTTCGTATTGCCTAAAAAACCATTGCATTATTAGTTGAGATGAAAAAAAATGCTCATGGCCATGCAAACTTAAATAAAGCATTGGATGAATACCTCAGGAAACAGCCTACGGAAGTAAATAAAAGTGGTGATAAAGTACTTACTCAGTATAAACAACATCAGCGGCAAAGCATTGTCTGACACTGTCATAGCTAAGTTCGTATGCAACACAGCTGCAGCGGAAGTGCTAAATGTGTGTGTGTGTGTGTGTGTGTGTGAGAGAGAGAGAGAGAGAACAGTCTAAAGTCATCTCTATCTTTGCAAGCCAGTTGTCAAAGGCAGCCATCACAGCATAAGCAAGCCTCTTCAATGTGCAATATGAGGGATTGGCACCCAAGTCGCTTGCAGGCTACCAATGTTCCATTGAATATCCCAAAAGTTAGTTCAGCCTCGGATCTAAGTTCCCTCAACATCTCCTTTTAGTGGTAAGTCATTTCAGTAGCTTGTAGGCCTTGTTATAGCAGGACTTGACAAAATATGCACTTCTTTCCATCAGATAGGGGCATCAATTCCACAATTTTCACACTGTTCTACTCCATCCAGTAAGCAACACATCCTTGATCAGTTATAGTAGCTTCTCATTATCCGTAGCACTGGGATTTTTTTTACTACCATTGCAACTTGCAGTATACTTGCTTCAGTGCAGTAAGACCCTTTTTTAGGCAGTTATAGTAATGGTATCGTACCATATACGCAGTTATGGCCACGGCCACGTATATGCTCCAAACCTGCAGCCTGTTCATAACATGCAAAGTTAGGACGCACTACAGTCCTGCACACTCATCACTTCGTGCCATACAAATCTGTCGAGCTATCCATCAGCAGGTTACCTTCTTCGGTGCTTATACTAATCAATAAGGTCAATTATATACGCCATCGATATAGCATTTCAAATATGCTTTAGTTCACACTCCACTTAGTCTACTCCTCCAGCTTTGCAAACCTCATCATTTCATCCAACTAACTGCTCAATAAAAGGACTTATAACGTCTTTTCCATTTATATATTTGGATAATTCTACCCATATACCACGATGCACTATATATATTTTAAATGAACACTTCAAATAGAATTTAGAATTTAACTGAAATATCCAAAATAGGTAGGAAAAATATATAACCACAACCCAATTAAGATGTGTAGACATGGATAATTCTGTATAAAAATAATTTTATTTGGTCAAACATGAAAATGAAGTTATTTCTAATGAAATTAAAAAGTCCACGTGCATCAAAGAACTCACATCATGCACGCATTATGCATATATTATAGAAATAAACATATCGTTCTTTTCTAAACTTGCATGCAATTTATAGCCAAGTAAGCACCAAGTAGTTGGATGGAATATTGAGTACGGTGGATATAATTTGTTGATATAGAGAAGAAATGTGCAAATGTTTGACAACATGAACTGAAAATTTGAAAAATGTAATAGTCATGGCTAAATTCTCAGTGGTGCTTAATGAAAAATCTTGTTTACTAACAAACATGAAAATAATGTGGCAATCTATAAGAAACTGTAAGAAAGTTGGTTCACAAATTGGTCAAGAAGGAACAACACATAAATGCATAATGTCCTCAGGTGATAATGATAGATTGACATTTAAAATACAAATTTTGACATTGTTTGTTTTAGACAATCTGAGATTGAGCAAAAACATACTAATTTGAGAAAATACGTCGAATATACGCAAAGAAAGTTCATGTTGATGTTTGGAAAAATCTGCTGCACAATATAATGCATTGTGTAACACCCCACACCCGCTATGGTAACTCGCTAAGCGAATGCCATAACATTGGTGGAGTATTTTAAGTGAATATAGAACAGAAAAATTACAATAAGACAGATGTAAGTAATACTTGAAAATTTAAAAAAAACATCATTTCATTGCAGCGGAAAGTAAAACATGTTTGGTTACATCACAAAACCATAATAAGAGTCAAGTACAAAATATCCATCTTGAAAATTAAAAGTACATAATCCCAATACATGAACTGATAGCCATAAAAGAAAGGGTAAACTGAGCTTTACATCTATGGTCCAAGCTCCAAAAGAGTAATAAAGCAGCCTGATCAAAGCCCACTCGTGCTGGGCCCACTCTGAGAACCTGAGGGTTGGGAAAAAGATAAAAACAACGGGGTCAGACATAAGTCTGAGCGAGTCCTATAACTTTAACAATACAATCATTAAAGTAATTAGGGTATGATATAACTTGGTACGGTGTGACTGGGGATAAATGACTACACTCAGTAGCCAATCAGACTTAGAATGAACCAAGATAACGATAAAGACGCATCTACCCACCCAAGGATAATTACTACACTGCACCACACCAGTCATTACTAACTTAAAGGTTGATCCCACTAGAGTACTTAGTAAAACTTAACGGTAGTTTCGTGTACCCCTAGCTGACTACATAGGTGCCATCTGCCCCTATCTCCACTAGGTGTACCCACTACCCCCCATTCGATCGGCTCCCTAACGTAGATACCCGTGCTGGCCCCACAATGGGGTGTATCATTCCCCAAGGTGGCAACCCGATAATGTCAACGGTGCACGGCTTATACCTACACGATGCAACAACGTCTTACCTACCAGCCCGGGTCCACACACGCATATGAAACCCGTTGGACTTGCGTTGCCACCGCTAACCCGTTTTGGCCTCTTATAGTCAAGCCCAATATGCGTGTCCCGTCCTCGACTTGGGTCGAGCCCACAAAGATACGTTTGGGATATTGGCTGAGATGGGCCCCTATCACTTGGCACAAGCTATCCACCTAAGCTTGGCCGCCACTAGTGAATCCCACTTAACCCTTTAACCATGTTCACTTACATGTTATAATTTTGGTTAAGTATACTAATCGTATTTTCTATTGCCACCCAAGGCAACCCAATAGGTTTCCTCATGCCACCCAAGGCACCCACTTAACCCCTCATGCCCCACTACATGCTAATTTGGTTAAATGTTTCTTAATTAATTAATTAAGATCATGACCTCATAAAGACCTCTCACATTAGACCACCTTTTATGACTGCTGGATATGCTGGTTGGGTCCGGGCAGACTTCCGTCACAAAAAGGGTCTAACCTCGTGTCTTTACTTTAATCACGTATTTAATTTATGGCTAAGACCTCTCACATTGGGCCAATCATTTGTAGCTGCTGGATTTGCCGGTCGGTTCCGGGCAGACTTCCGCTACAAAAGGGTCCAACCTCGTGTCTTAGTTGATTAATTACACCTAATTAATCACCCCCATAATTTGTATTAATTATCCCTAATTAATTACACATTTTTAAGAATATGGGTAGACCTAACTCAATAGGTAAATTCCCAATTCCATAGTATGGGTAGACCTAACTTAATAGGTAAATTCCCAACTCCATAATATGGGTAGACCTAACTTAATAGGTAAATTCCCAATTATGTCCATTCATTTTATGTTATGCTTAAGCATACCAACTTTACATATGCATATTAACCCCATCGTTCCTCACGTAATTCGTTCATACAACATGACAAATTAATGGGAAGATTCATCATAATTATAATGGGTTCCACTTATCACAACATTAGCATTAACATGGGTTTAAAAGGTGTCAACTTGCATCATAACATTAAACCCAACTAGCATAAATCATTAACCCAAACTTGCATATATTATGCATATCATAAAAAGAGACAAACTTGCATATGAACCCACATATGAACTTGCATAATATGTCTTACATAGAGGCAAACTTGCATATGTTGTGCATATCATAAAAAGAGACAAACTTGCATATGAACTTGCATATAAACTTGCATATGAACTTGCATAACATGTCATTCATAGAGGCAAACTTGCATATGTTGTGCATATCATAAAAAGAGACAAACTTGCATATGAACTTGCATATAAACTTGCATATGAACTTGCATAACATGTCATTCATAGAGGCAAACTTGCATATGTTGTGCATATCATAAAAAGAGACAAACTTGCATATAAACTTGCATATAAACTTGCATATGAACTTGCATAACATGTCATTCATAGAGGCAAACTTGCATAACTAATAAATAGCATAAACTTGCAAACTAATCATCATGCACATATAGCATATGACAACCACAACTTGCATAGATCCTCATTTACAACCATAGCCTCATAATATCCTATCCTAATTAGTTTAGCAATTTCTTGCTAAAGGCATAGGAACTCACCAATAACTAATTAGCACTCCAATGAGGAAGATTAAGTGGCTAGAGTGGATTAGAACTTGATTAGAGTTGATTTGAGATGCTAACTTCCTCTCAACTTTGGTGGAGGCTCCTTCTAGTTTTAATTTGACGGCATGAGGCCCTTGAATCTATTTTTAGTATGAATTAGGGTAGGCTTAGGGTGTATTTATAGATTAGGCAAGTGTTTTAGGCCATTAGATTAACCCTAAATTAGATTAGGACCATCAGATCTCGGAAGCTTCCAGAAACCAGCCCCAAAGCACAGCCAAACCCTAAAATGGTGCACCAGGCCAAACTGGCCGAGCACCCCCTGTCGACACACAAGTCGACAGGGCTGTCGACTTGGTCCTAGCCAAGTCGACTGCCCAGTCGACAGGGCTGTCGACTTGGTTAGCTAGGCGGGAATTTTCCCGCCTGGGCCCAATGGCCCCAATTTCGAAATTTGAACCTAAATTTTAAATCTGTTTTGAATCTTTGAATTTTCTGAAAACTTCATTAGGCCATAACTGGGCCATACGGACTCCGATTCTCGAAAACTCGGACTCTATTTCGCGTATTTTTCCGAGACGAACGCAATGACGCAGCCCGTTTCCCCCAATTCTCACATCTGAGATTATTTATTCTGTAATTAGTGAATATTAGTATTAACTAAAATTCGGGGTGTTACATTCTCCCCTCCTTAAAGGATTTCGTCCCCGAAATCTCTAAGCTAAGGAGAATGCATATCCTACCATCCAAACAACCATCTACTCAATCCATCAAACACGTGCATCCATTGTCCTTAAAACAATTTCTAATGATGTATGAGCATATGCAAAAAGTGTGTGTATATGTTCCCTATCTAATGTATGAACATATGCAAACCATGATAGTGCCATGCATCCAATATGTATGCGAGAGAACCCTATCGACACATACTATATCTACATGAGTGCACAATCATTCACCAAAATGCATCATCCATATGATAACACAACCTTTATACATCCATAAATATAGCTACCTACACACCCAATTATATGCAATATGCAATATGAAGTGATTGAGCCGATCTAGTGTCTAGAGAGTGTGTATATGCATCCACGAGCAACCACTAGCAAACACTTGCATCCACATGCATCCATCAATCATAACATGTCTCAAACACATGTTTCAACCATAGGTTTACCCTATCTAAAGGTCAAAAGTACTAACGAGAGGACATACTAAAGATAGTTAAGTACTAGACAAACGATAAAGGAGAAGTTAAAAGACATACCCTCAAAAAGGAATGGGTACAATGAACGCATCTTCGCTTCCGTCTCCCAAGTAGCGTTGCTCTCATCTTCTCCCCATTGTACTTTGACTAGTTGAACCTCTCGATTCCTCAACTTCCTAGTCTCAGACCCAAGGATGCGAGTAGGAGCTCGTCGAATAGTTGCATCACGCTCTACCTCCACTTCTCTAAGCAAGCTCGGCCCTACCACCTCAGCGGTCTCATGTAGGCACTTCCTCAAATGTGACACATGGAATACATCATGTACACCACTGAGTCTGTCGGGCAACTCCACTCTATATGCCATCCATCCAATCCTTTCCTTAATAGGAAACGGCCCAACAAATCTTGGAGCTAACTTCCCAACGGACCCAAAGCGAACTACATTTCGTAATGGAGATACTTTGACAAAGACCATGTCCCCAACCTCAAACTCCAGATCCGTCCTCCTCTTGTCCGCATAAGATTTTTGCCTATCCTGCGCTGCTTTCATCCTTCTTCGAATCAAGTCAATATTCTCAGAAGTCTCCCTAACCATATCAGGCCCAAGCAAGATCTTATCCGTAGATTCCCACCAACATGTAGGTGATCGACAAGGCCTTCCATAAAGAGCTTCGAAAGGAGCCATACCAATACTGGACTGAAAGCTGTTATTATATGCGAACTCCACCAATGGAAGATGCTCTTCCCATGTACCTCCAAAATCTAAGATACAAAGCCTCAAAAGGTCTTCTAGAGCACGATTCACCCTCTCAGTCTGGCCGTCCGTCTGAGGATGATATGCGGTGCTCAGACACAATTGAGTCCCCACTGCTTCTTGCAAACTTTTCCAGAACTCGCTAGTGAAGATAGGATCTCGGTCACTCACTATGCTAGAAGGTACCCCATGCAATCGAACTATCTCTCGAAGATATACTGAAGCTAGCCATGGAGCAGTCCTCTTGCTCTTCACAGGTATGAAATGGACGCTTTTAGTAAGTCTGTCTACCACAACCCAAATTCCCGTATTACCCTTTCTCGATCTGGGTAACCCGTCAATAAAATCCATCGAGACGCTGTCCCACTTCCATTGCGGAACTTCCAATGGGTGAAGAAACCCGCCTGGTTTCTTTTGCTCCGCTTTCACCTGTTGGCACACCAAGCATCGAGCGATATACTCGGCCACATCTTTCTTCATACCGGCCCAGAAGAAAACTCGCTTCATGTCTTGGCACCTCTTGTCCCCACCGGGATGAATGGTCATCCTAGAACGGTGTGCATCATCAAGAATAGCCTTCCTCAAAACCTCGTCTTGCGGTACACAAAGTCTACCATCTCTACGCAAGCACCCCCTATCGTCTAGGGTGTACCTACTCAAATGGTTGGACGACTCCCCCCTTATGAGCCTCTCTACCAACTCAACCAACTGTGGGTCGTCCCTCTATGCTTCTCCAATCCGCCCCAAAAGAGTAGGTCTGACCTCCAAGGATGCTAGCAAACCGGGTATATAGTCAATGGAAGGTCTGAAATCAAACATCGAGATAAATTCCAAGCTTCGTTGTTCCACGAACAATGGACTCAAGGACAACCTTTTTCTGCTCAAGGCGTCTTCCACCACGTTACCCTTGCCAGGGGTATACGCTATCTCGAAATCATAGGATGCTAAGAACTCCATCCACCTTTGCTATCTCAAATTCAAATCCTTCTGAGAAAACAAGTACTTCAATGATTTGTGGTCAGTGAACAATTCGAATCTTTCACCAAGAAGATAATGGCGCCAAATCTTAAGAGCAAAAACAATAGCGGCCAACTCTAAATCATGGGTAGGGTAATTTTTCTCATGTGCCCTCAACTGCCTTCCACCATAGGTTATTACCCTTCCCTCTTGCATTAAGACTGCGCCCAGTCCTGTCCCACAAGCATCGGTATAGACAACAAATGGCTTACTCCCATCTGGCAACACTAAAACTGGAGCAGTGGTTAAAGCTCTCTTTAACCGTCGGAACGCATCCTCACAATCTACGTCCCATGTGAAAACAAGATTCTTCTTCGTTAAGCGGGTTAATGGGGCTGATATCTTCGCGAAGTCTTTGATAAACTTCCTATAGTAACCCGCCAACCCCAAGAAACTTCTTACTTCGGTAGCATTTCTAGGAACCTTCCAATCTTGGATGGACACTACCTTCGCGGGATCCACAGCTATCCCTTCCTTAGAGACCACGTGCCCTAAGAATCGCACTTCCTTCCTCCAAAAGTGACATTTAGAGAATTTAGCCTTAAGGCTATGCACTCGAAGAGTCTCCAACACTTCCCTAAGATGTAGGGCATGCTCTTCTTCACACTTGGAAAAGACCAAGATGTCATCTACAAAGACCACCACGAACTTATTAAGGTACTCCCTGAACACCCTACTCATCAGATCAACAAAGTATGCGGGGGCGTTCGTCAAACCAAATGGCATCACAAGCCACTCATAAAAACCATCCGGAGTCCTAAAGGCAGTCTTCTCTATACTATCCTCAGCCACTCTCAACTGATGAAACCCCGTGGCTAAGTCCAACTGCAAAAACACTGAGGCGCCAACCAACTGATCAAAGAGATCATCAATCCTCGGCAATGGGTGTCTATTCTTCTTTGTCAGTTTATTGAGTTCTCTATAGTCTACACAAAGTCTGAGGGAGCCATCCGCCTTCGTGGCAAAAACTACTGGAGTACCCCACTCCGATATACTTCGTCTTATGAACCCCTTCTCAAGCAACTCACCCACCTGCTTATGGAGTTCCCTCCTCTCCCGAGGAGCCATGTGGCGCACTGGCAAAGATACTGGTTTAGCATTGTCTACCAGATAAATTCGGAAGTCTATCTCCCGCTTCGGAGGTAAGCCCTTTACCTCCTCAAACACATCCGAGTACTCCCGGACCACTCTTACAGATCGCAAACTTTCGACCGAAGCATCAAGCGATTCAAGATAACTTAGCATAACAGATTCCATGGGATTACAAGAGATCTCGAGAGTGTTACCCAAGCGGGTCATAAGCCTAACAACTCTCCTTTCACAATCAAGAACGGCACCATTACTGGATAACCAGTCCATGCCCAAAATCAACCCGTAGCCCGTGAAGCCCAACACAAAAGCATCACATCTAAACTCAACGTTAAGTATGGAAATCTTCAAACCCAAACACACCATGGACAAATAAGTGGAGCCCCCAATTGGATTTGAAACAACCAAGGGATCATCTACTAAACTGGTGTCTAAGTGCAGTGACTCAACTAATGATGATGAGATAAACGAATGCGATGCGCCAGAATCGAATAAAGTACGGACAGGATGATCAAACAGAAAGACCAGACTTTCAACGGAAATAATTCTACCTCTCTCCTGAATCGGTGGAACTGCGAGAGCCTGAACTTGCCCCCTTGCCTGACTTGGTGCCATAAGAGTTTGCACCTGTCCTCCAGAGGTAGATCCCGTCCTCTGCCCCTTCTTAGGGCAGTCCTTCACTAGATGCCCTGCTTCGCCACAGTTGAAGCAGCCAGTCTTCTTCTTCTTGCGACAATCTTTGCTTAGGTGGCCTGGTGTCCCGCACTTGAAGCACTTCTTCTTCCCCTTGCCACCGTTGCCTTTCCCACCCTTGTTTTGTTGTTGCTGTTGAGGTTTCTTCTGATCTCCTTTCTTCTCGGATGCCTTATTAGCATTGAGACCCTTCTCTTCCTCATGCATAAGTGCCATGTCTACTAGCTTCTCAAAAGTGGCCCCCATAGGGATGTGAGACATAGCCACTCCATGCATTGGTTCGTTCAAGCCTTTAACGAACCTCAAAGCTTTCTTCTCCGGAGTATTCACCATGTCCATACCAAACCTTGCCAATTGATTAAATTTGTTGACATATTCCTTCACCGATAAGTTCCCTTGCTTTAGAGACAAGAACCTTTCCATGTACAGATTTTCTTCCGCTCTTGAGAGAAACTTAGCCCCAAACCTTTGCCTGAAATCTGCCCAAGAGTCAACAAGGCTTTCTCCATTAGTGACCTCCCACCAGAACGAGGCCTCTCCCTTCATTAACCAAGCAGCTAACTTAACTTTCTTTCCTTCTTCCATCTCAAAGATGTCTATCAACTCTTCCGTCTCCTTAAGCCAATCCCTAGCTTCCACGAAAGTTTCTGATCCTTGAAAAGATTTCCCTCCCATAGCCTTAAATTCCTTGCAAGTCTTAGCAAATGTATCTGTGCGAGGAGGAGGAGGGGGAGGAAGATTGGGTGCAACGGGTGGTGGAGTAACATTTGCTGACCCCGTAGCGGCGGCCCTAGCCTCCATCAATCTCCTATACCATACTGGTATCGTCACACCCGGAATGTTAAGATCTTCAGCCATGCTGAAACGGAAAAGGAAAGATTCAAAACGGAGAATTCGAAAGATAAAGATATGGCTATTGGGGATTATGCTTTTCTTTCAAAAACTTTTCCTCTTAAAAACATGTTTTTGAAAATACTTCTCCCAAAATGTTTTAGAAAAATAGTTTTTCTAAAAAATTTATCTGTTTTGGTAACCTTCAGCTCTGAAACCACGTGTAACACCCCACACCCGCTATGGTCACTCGCTAAGCGAATGCCATAACATTGGTGGAGTATTTTAAGTGAATATAGAACAGAAAAATTACAATAAGACAGATATAAGTAATACTTGAAAATTTTAAAAAAACATCATTTCATTGCAGCGGAAAGTAAAACATGTTTGGTTACATCACAAAACCATAATAAGAGTCAAGTACAAAATATCCATCTTGAAAATTAAAAGTACATAATCCCAATACATGAACTGATAGCCATAAAAGAAAGGGTAAACTGAGCTTTACATCTATGGTCCAAGCTCCAAAAGAGTAATAAAGCAGCCTGATCAAAGCCCACTCGTGCTGGGCCCACTCTGAGAACCTGAGGGTTGGGAAAAAGATAAAAACAACGGGGTCAGACATAAGTCTGAGCGAGTCCTATAACTTTAACAATACAATCATTAAAGTAATTAGGGTATGATATAACTTGGTACGGTGTGACTGGGGATAAATGACTACACTCAGTAGCCAATCAGACTTAGAATGAACCAAGATAACGATAAAGACGCATCTACCCACCCAAGGATAATTACTACACTGCACCACACCAGTCATTACTAACTTAAAGGTTGATCCCACTAAGAGTACTTAGTAAAACTTAACGGTAGTTTCGTGTACCCCTAGCTGACTACATAGGTGCCATCTGCCCCTATCTCCACTAGGTGTACCCACTACCCCCCATTCGATCGGCTCCCTAACGTAGATACCCGTGCTGGCCCCACAATGGGGTGTATCATTCCCCAAGGTGGCAACCCGATAATGTCAACGGTGCACGGCTTATACCTACACGATGCAACAACGTCTTACCTACCAGCCCGGGTCCACACACGCATATGAAACCCGTTGGACTTGCGTTGCCGCCGCTAACCCGTTTTGGCCTCTTATAGTCAAGCCCAATATGCGTGTCCCGTCCTCGACTTGGGTCGAGCCCACAAAAATACGTTTGGGATATTGGCTGAGAAGGGCCCCCATCACTTGGCACAAGCTATCCACCTAAGCTTGGCCCCCACTAGTGAATCCCACTTAACCCTTTAACCATGTTCACTTACATGTTATAATTTTGGTTAAGTATACTAATCGTATTTTCTATTGCCACCCAAGGCAACCCACTAGTTTTCCTCATGCCACCCAAGGCACCCACTTAACCCCTCATGCCCCACTACATGCTAATTTGGTTAAGTGTTTCTTAATTAATTAATTAAGATCATGACCTCATAAAGACCTCTCACATTAGACCACCTTTTATGACTACTGGATATGCCGGTTGGGTCCGGGCAGACTTCCGTCACAAAAAGGGTCTAACCTCGTGTCTTTACTTTAATCACATATTTAATTTATGGCTAAGACCTCTCACATTGGGCCAATCATTTGTAGGTGCTGGATTTGCCGGTCGGTTCCGGGCAGACTTCCGCTACAAAAGGGTCCAACCTCGTGTCTTAGTTGATTAATTACACCTAATTAATCACCCCCATAATTTGTATTAATTATCCCTAATTAATTACATATTTTTAAGAATATGGGTAGACCTAACTCAATAGGTAAATTCCCAATTCCATAGTATGGGTAGACCTAACTTAATAGGTAAATTCCCAACTCCATAATATGGGTAGACCTAACTTAATAGGTAAATTCCCAATTATGTCCATTCATTTTATGTTATGCTTAAGCATACCAACTTTACATATGCATATTAACCCCATCGTTCCCCACGTAATTCGTTCATACAACATGACATATAAATGGGAAGATTCATCATAATTATAATGGGTTCCACTTATCACAACATTAGCATTAACATGGGTTTAAAAGATGTCAACTTGCATCATAACATTAAACCCAACTAGCATAAATCATTAACCCAAACTTGCATATATTATGCATATCATAAAAAGAGACAAACTTGCATATGAACTTGCATATGAACCCACATATGAACTTGCATAATATGTCTTACATAGAGGCAAACTTGCATATGTTGTGCATATCATAAAAAGAGACAAACTTGCATATGAACTTGCATATAAACTTGCATATGAACTTGCATAACATGTCATTCATAGAGGCAAACTTGCATATGTTGTGCATATCATAAAAAGAGACAAACTTGCATATGAACTTGCATATAAACTTGCATATGAACTTGCATAACATGTCATTCATAGAGGCAAACTTGCATATGTTGTGCATATCATAAAAAGAGACAAACTTGCATATAAACTTGCATATGAACTTGCATAACATGTCATTCATAGAGGCAAACTTGCATAACTAATAAATAGCATAAACTTGCAAACTAATCATCATGCACATATAGCATATGACAACCACAACTTGCATAGATCCTCATTTACAACCATAGCCTCATAATATCCTATCCTAATTAGTTTAGCAATTGCTTGCTAAAGGCATAGGAACTCACCAATAAATAATTAGCACTCCAATGAGAAAGATTAAGTGGCTAGAGTGGATTAGAACTTGATTAGAGTTGATTTGAGATGCTAACTTCCTCTCAACTTTGGTGGAGGCTCCTTCTAGTTTTAATTTGACGGCATGAGGCCCTTGAATCTATTTTTAGTATGAATTAGGGTAGGCTTAGGGTGTATTTATAGATTAGGCAAGTATTTTAGGCCATTAGATTAACCCTAAATTAGATTAGGACCATCAGATCTCGGAAGCTTCCAGAAACCAGCCCCAAAGCACAACCAAACCCTAAAATGGTGCACCAGGCCAAACTGGCCGAGCACCCCCTGTCGACACACAAGTCGATAGGGCTGTCGACTTGGTCCTAGCCAAGTCGACTGCCCAGTCGACAGGGCTGTCGACTTGGTTAGCTAGGCGGGAATTTTCCCGCCTGGGCCCAATGGCCCCAATTTCGAAATTTGAACCTGAATTTTAAATCTGTTTTGAATCTTTGAATTTTCTGAAAACTTCATTAGGCCATAACTGGGCCATACGGACTCCGATTCTCGAAAACTCGGACTCTATTTTGCGTATTTTTCCGAGACGAACGCAATGACATAGCCCGTTTCCCCCAATTCTCACATCTGAGATTGTTTATTCTGTAATTAGTGAATATTAGTATTAACTAAAATTGGGGTGTTACACATTGGTACTCAAATTTATAAACCATCTAAAATAATGGAGTTTCTCAACAAAGGTTGAATAGAATAACAATATTTTTTATCTCAGTTTTGAATTAAATCATACATGTTAATTTTAAGTGAAATATAGCAAGAGAATTGAAGCATATGTGAAAGGATGCACTAAAGTAAAACTAAAAGCCTAAATCTTTCAACTTCACATTTTCCCCACTAAAGTGATCAATGACATGGAACACACATGCTTTGCAGAACGGATATAGTACACAAATAGCGTAGGCATGCAGCAGTACATCTAAAAATTGATACTAAATTTAAAGAATTGCATAAATATGCATGCATATATAGCAGTAAAAGCATTCAAGCAATGAATCCATACCCAGCAAGGACTATTTGTCAATGTAGCTATGCAAGTATTTGCCTAAGCTCATTGAATAAAACTAACGAATAACTGTATATAATTAGTAAAACAATGGAGTTAGGTTAATCAGTGAAGACCATTAATAGATGAAAAGTGCTAGAAAATCAATAGTAGGCATAGTGTAGTGGGTTCTAAAGCATTTGAAAACGAATTAACAAAAATGAGTATGGCGAGTGAAGTAGTGGGATGTTTCAGAACGAAATAGAAGTCTAACCATAATACATTGAGAACAAATTACAGTAGAAAATAAAAGCAACGCTACTTTTGTTGAAATCTGAATAAATCAAGACCCAAAGGAAGAGAAAGCAAACTATTTTTTTTACTCTTGATTTCGCCGTAAATGCTAATGATTACCAAATGCGAAGTTGCAATCATACAGTTGAAAATATACACCAAAGGGATAAATAAAGGATTAATACGGGATAAACATACCTTACAACTTATCTGCCTCTCATTTGAAGGGCCAGAATGAGTTTTGTAAAACGGTGATTAAAAAATTATATGTATGATGATATAATATTTTCCAAATAACGTGAAAGGGATTATTTTGTTAAATAATAAGCATAAAATGAATTATAATACAGTTGATAGATTTCACTTCAGAGTTGACAAAGTTAAAAATCATGGAAGCCAACGATTACAAAAGGGTTTATGAACTGATAGGATCCTCAATTTTCAGACAAAGATGGTGTTAATGATTTGTTTTCCTTTGTTTCAACTTAATTTGCAAGAAAGATGCAACATTTTGCGAAAATTTAGTCAAGTAGAGATTGAAGTGCTTACATATGAGATCATGCATCCCTAATTAATCGAAAATCATATTGAGAGCATCAAAAGGAATCAAGTCCCTTGTACTGTGGTTCTAGGTAAGCAAACAGAAAATTGCTCAGCTGGTTCGAAAAAATAATGAAATTGCAATTGATAATGATAGTTTTGTTTAATGAAGGATTATTTTTCGTTTCTATAGAAATTAGGTGCTTACATGTACAAATTTGGGTAGATACTACCATGGCGAGGGGTTTGACCAAATCAGACTAATCATTTTCTGTAAATGGCCCCCAAAAACAACTCCCTCATTCTTCCTAATGTCAAACCGATGGATTTTGTGAGATGACCCTTTAAAAATGAAATAACTTGGTAAAGGGAAAAAAAATCCAAGTTTTAAAAGAAATCACTGCTTCCTGTAACCAAAGCATAAACCATGAAATCCAAATAGTCTAGTACAAAAATATCATGAAAGCATCCATCTTGTTAAAAAAAAAATCTGGGTGCGCTAATACGAACATATAGAAAACAAATCCCAATAACCATAATTTTGTATAACATGAACATATAGAAAAAAAATCCCAATAACTACAATTTTGTATAGCAGCGTCATTACTTAAAAAGAATATTAGTATCTAAATCAACTTTCGAAACATCTACTGCCAAAAACTAAAAGATGATAACAAAATACTAAATATAATGAAATTATACCTACATGGAAATAATTCAAAACTCGGAAATCGTGACTTTAGAGTAGGCAAATGACATGCGGACAACTCCCAAAAGTTAGTTTCAGTGACAGCTTGATCTAGAAAATGAGAGCAACTTGATGTTAAAACGGGGACTAATAATACATAAAATCAGTACTGTTAAACGTAAGAAGAACAGAAAATACCTTTTCCAAGTAGATGTGATAAATTGGATCAATACTTGAGTTAACGTTCAATCACTTTAGACGATTACCTCAGATGAAGATAGATATCAGCACTCCAGTCCTAGTTAATGAATATGTGTGGTAGATCGGTATTGGACTGAGAATGAACTGTAATGTCTACTGAGTTCACGAAAAAGCAATTTTTTCAACGTTGGAGGAGATCGAAATAGATTTGGTATGAGAGGCGGTTAGCGGTAATGGGAAGAACAATAGGAAGCAAACTATTTAGGATTTTTGGGGAGATAACGGGAAGCAAAGGATTTTTGGGGAGGAGATAACCGTCCGTAAATTTTGCCTGGCAATAATAAGACGGAACAGGAATCGTGCGCAGTAACAAACGTGGGGAGTTCAGTTGATGGGATGTAACGGAGGAGGGGAATCATTGTTGCGAACACAGTTAGTTTTATGCTGACGTGCATAAGGGACAGCCGTCTAATGTCTTCCTCCACATTAAATCTGATCCCTTCTTTGTCTCCCTCTTTATGTACCAAAGGAATTTTATTATATAGATGGAAAAGTGAAATTCAAGTGATAATCCAATAAGGTAAATTTATTGTGTCATCAATTGCATTAAAATTTTATACTCAAGTTCGCAACTATTAAAATTTTACTGAGACGGATTAAACGTCAAAACTCAAAAGAACTAGGTAGTTCAGATATAGGCATACCTAAATATGCCAAATATACCAATCCACTCATTAATTACTTAAGCAATAAACCAGAGAACATGCTAGTTTATAGCTATACCACTAGCTTAAACTTGTTCTTAGACATCAAACATGGGCAAACTTTAATACCCTCTCTTAAGCCGAATATTTATTAAACATTTAATGTACAACTCACAAATGCTAACATACAAAAAATTGCATTTCTTGATTGCTTCGTCTAATTAGCTTTTGACAATCTCAATGACAACTTTGATATTTGATTATTTTAATAACATTGGACATACTCAACTATTTCATATTCATTGGTTATTCACCGATTAACCATCAATTAATACTCTTAACTTCTTCAAAGCGACTCAAGAACCTTTGCACATGGGGACATTTTTTAGTACTACTCCATTTGTCATCTCCTACGTTAAAACCTCTATTATATAGTTTATATGATAACAACTATATAACTATATAACTATATATAACTATATATATATATATATATATATATATTCATATCCCACTTCGCTTCCCTTTTCTGGTCACCAAACAATTTCGTTCGGTTGCAAACGGCCAAACCACCTTCATGTTCCTTGATCACAAACGACCACCGAATAGTGTAAATTTTAGGGAATAGCCGTTCGGTGATGAACAACCGAACAAGTGTGGTGGCCGAAAGAGGGAAGTGGAGTGTGAATAACAGCACACTACATATGTGTACAAGAGAAGATTAGGAAAGCAAGAACAAGAGAAGATTAACTGTCAAATCATATATTATAATCCTTATGCAGAGATAATTAGGAAAGCAAGAAGATGATATTAATTGAAGACTCAAGGCAAAGAAAGAACAAGAGAAGATTAGTTTTTTATGTGTAATAGAAAATGTGTACAATCTCCTTAGCATATACATACACAAACACACATCATATATGCTAAAATACCAAAGTCAGTCGTCTAGTAGCATTAGTCAGACGTCTTTTCTGAATATCTGGAAATAATAAACAAAGCAGGGTCATATGTACGAATGCAGAATCCACACGTTTGAATTTTTTTTGGATTTTTTTAATATACTAGGTCAAACGTCATGTCTTACTCACCAGACGTCCGATTTTGAGTTCAAGATTTTTTTTAAGAGGCCTAACTGTCAAATCCAGAATGATGCTTTTATATATCTTCTCCAAATCTCTTCATATCTGAACAGAAGCAACTCTAGTTCAAACGAGAAATGGAAGCAATGATTTATCGCAACTCTCTACAACTATAAATATGTAGAACAAGATTGAAATAGGATAATAAGTGTAGGACCTAAATTAACCCTAGAAGGGGGTGTGAATAAGGTTTATTATAATTTTTGCAGAATATAAAAATTATCACAGCACAGATCACAACAGAATAAATAAATGCAGAAAATAAACAACACAAAATTTATCCAGCTTCGGCAAACTCCTGCCTACTGCTGCATTCCCCAAAGTTTCTACTAGGTATTAAAAACAATATCACGCATACAACACTTGTACACTCGCAACCCATCGTTATTGTTCTAATTCTACACTCAAAACCCTGCACTGATTTCAAACCCCAAGATCATATTTTCCCTAACTACAAACCCTTAGTTACACGACCAAAAACAAAAACAAGCTTTTTACAAATAGGAACTAAAAAGAAAACAAACTAAAAGTAAATAACCCCAAAATAAACATTAAAACGAAAAATAAAGTCGCCCCCTTTTCTTTTATTTGTCACTTGACAATTCGGCTTCCTTACTTCCCTTTGTAAAGCAATGGCGGCTCCTCTTTTATGAAATTTGGGTTCTGCATCTCGTTTAAATCATGGTTTTAGATCATCGATTGAAATTTGATAATGTTGCGATGCTCAATTGATTATTGCTCTTCAACGATTGAACTGCAGAATGATCGAAACCCTAAATCGTAAGAACTCTGATTTTTTTTCTTTGATTGCTTGAGTTTTTTTGCTTTGTTTCGACACAAGTGATGAAATAGTGTTTATATAGGGTTTTCCAAACCCTATCATGTTTGATTTCAAAGAAAGTTACCGAGAAATACCGTTTGATTTCTGGAAATAATTGATTGATTTTTTGCTCAAAAATTTCTCTTGCAATTTCAGTGCGTTCGTGAATAATACGGTTTTCGATTTTTATTTGATTTGCCAAAAATAGAAAATTTTATTCACTTTAAGATGCTAAAATTGTGGCTTTGAAATTCGCTATATATTTTGACAATTGAAAAATTCCCAAAATAAAAACTTGATATATATTTCTGATTTGATATTTTCAAGCATCTAATATTAAGGAAGAAAGTTTCTTCCTTTATTCATGCAAATTTTAATGTTGTATTTGATTCTTTCTCTTGATATTGCACATGCAGATCTGAACAAATTCTACACTTTATTTCTTGTTGTCCATTGATGCTTGGATTAACTTGATAATTATGATAAGAACAAATACTTCATTTGGTCTTGCTTGTTGCTCTGATGTTGACCATATACACACACATTCATTCGTATGTATACACTATATTCATATGTGTTTTTCTGTATGTGTTTTCCCTTTGCTGTATTGGCATTGCTCTGTACATTTGCTACTGGCATGTGCATGATGCCTGCTTGTTCCTTACTACTATGCTCGATGTTGTCAGACCCTGTGTTGCACTATTTTTGTACTTAAAGCTTTGGACTATGTTTTGTTTGTCATTGCTACCTGATTTGTGTTATTCACTTGCTTCATAACTTTTGCACTTTTCTTATTTTGTTGCTTGTTTCAACCTTGGTCGTTGAAAACTTTGTCCACTTCCTTGCTCCTGCTCCACTTTTGTATATTGTGTTTGGTATGTTGTCATGTGCTTTCATTTGTGGCTGTTGTGATATACATTTTGATATCATTACTGCTTGTATTAAGTGCATTTTGTACATTGCTATGATCACTTGGTGCTGCACCAATGACCTTGTACGTGCTCCTTGGTTTTGTACCTGTTCACCTGAAAAATTACTGTATACATGTGCATATATGTATATTTATTATTTCTAATCCAGCAAACCAGTTATGATTGTGTTGAGGCTGATCTGCGAGCACTTGTAATTGGTCTACCTTGTGGTATTTACAGTGAATCACTGTGAATATCACAAGTAGTCTAGACTCAATTAAATATAAATATTTGACCAAGTCTAGAAAGATGATGAGAAACACACCAGAACTCTGAGGCAAATAAAATTAAAAATGTATTTATATTTGCCTATAGTTAATTCTATTTTGTTCCAGTTTACTCTGTGTGTGTGTGTGTGTGTGTGTTTCTGTGACAGGTATATAGGTGACCGGATAGGATCTGAAGCACATGAAGATTCAGTGTGTGTATATGAATGTATATGAGAAAGTGTATATGTATGACTGAGTGAAATGCGTGAACTGTAGTGAGGAAACAATGTATATGAATGTGATTCGCGAAATGTACAGAAGAGATTTCTGAAAGTTGTACTACTCTGAATATTTAAAATAAAATATTTTACTGAATAATAAATACTGTTTGAATATTTAAATTATGTGCAATAGTATTATTATTAAATATTAATATTTATTTCTGTATGAGATGAAATATAGAATAGTACAATTACAAACACATTTATAGAATAATATATGTTTGTTATCATCAAGCAAAAAATCATACTGCTATATTCAACAATCTCCCTCTTTTGATGATGACAAACATACACATAAGATTTTGAATATGATAAATGTGTTTGAATGTGATGTATAAAACTTCCCCTATTTGTATACCCCCCTACAACCGAAAACACCCCTAACAAATTGCATCAAATTTAAGAAATATAAATATCTATTAAACACCTAGCAAATCTGAAAAAAATTCTATAAATGTTTGCACATTTATTAAAATCTTAACACTTCTCCCCTTTTCGTTATCATCGAAAGACTGATAGAAATAAAAAATAGCGATGGATTAAGACTATATTTATATATTCAAATCAAGAGAAAAAAAATCGAATATCGCAAATCCTGAAACAATCAAACAAAAAATCATAATATTTCATAACATAGTAACACATTTCATATTTCAGAAAATGGATCGATAGGTTGGTTTTTACATAACGAGGAGAAATATATATATATACACACACACACACACACACTTTATGTTTATTATTATTGTTATTTTTTCTTTTCTTTCCTTTTTTAAGCACATACTAACCACGCATAACCATACAGACTTTTAAATGTGATCAGTAGTAAATTAAAATTATAAGTATTCCCTAACCATGCATGACCGCGAGGTTTTTTAAATAAGGTTAGAGTAACACTTATTATATAAAATCCCCTTATTATATAAAACCTTAATGAATGATAGAAACTTGGTAGGGATAGAGATGGTCATGAAATAAATCTCTAAGTTAATAATATTATGAAATATGTTCAAACATATCAAGATTTTTGAATTTTTTTGACTTTTTCTCATTTTGAAAAATAGTATAGTCACATTTCCATCACTAAAATTTCTTTGCTCCTTGTGCACTTGATGATTTTTTCCTTATTTTCCCTTTGCTTTATTGGCATGGCTCTGTACATTTGCTACTGGCATGTGCATGCTGCTTGCTTGTCTCTTACTGCTATGCTCAATGTTATCGGACCCTGTGTTGCACTATTTTTGTACTTAAAGCTTTGTACTGTGTTTTGTTTGTCATTGTTGTCTGATTTGTGTTATTCACTTGCTTCATGACTTTTGCACTTTTCTTGTTTTGTTGCTTGTTTCAACCTTGGTTGTTGAAAACTTTGTCCAATTCCTTCCTCCTGCTCCACTTTTGTATACTGTGTTTGGTATGTTGTCATGTGCTTTCATTTGTGGCTGTTGTGATATACATTTTGATATCCTAGCTGTTTGTACTAAGTGCATTTTGTACATTGCCTCGAAGGAAGCCTGGAGGTCGGATTGGTGGACATCGGCAACAAGGCGTTTACACAGGTCCAGAAAGTTGGGGACATGTTTGTGTTTCCAAAGGGCTTGGTTCACTTTCAGAGGAACAAGGATTATAAGTACCCAGCCCAAGCTGTTTCTGCTTTTGGCAGTTCAAACCCAGGAACGGTCGTGATCCAGAAAGCATTGTTTGAGAGCGGGATTGCTGATGATGTGCTTGCCATGGCTTTCAACATTGATGTCCATACTATCGCTAAACTGAGCAAGTAGCATTCGTACTCCTACATGCTTTATCTGCTTAGCGTGTTTGTTTTTTTGTTTAATTTATGGTGTGAATTATGCTGATTGTTTTTTTACATTCTATGAATCTATTTTATACCATGTGATCTCAGACCTTACCAAAGAAATTGTATCCTGCAATTTAGTGCAATTAATTCTTCTGTATTTGAAACAATATGGACAGTCAGTAGCTAGACCAACCTATGTACATGAATGGTGCAGTCACAATTCACAAACCAACATGGTTGAAAGCCATGCATTGTCAACGAACCCTAAATAAGCAGTAATACGGAAAATTAATGCATTATAAGCCAGAAAAGAAAAGATTGACTAAGATTAAAAAAACAAGCAGTTTAGAAATATATTTAATAAACCGATCGAAACCATGGAGCAAACGTACAAATATTAGTCTGCAGTTGGAAGCCTGAGATAAGCACCTGAAAATACACTGCCATACTGGAAACACCAAGCCCCTCGATACTACAGGCAATGTGGGACATTATTTAAACAATGTCAACATTGACAAAGATGAAATTAAATGTTAATTAACTACTCTAGTCATTATTAACAGGTTTATGATAGTTGTACTTAACTCCAAAATTAATTCTACAATAAAGATTCACACAAAGATATTAAGCATTAAACAATGATTAACTTCAAAGTTGAACTGATATGCTTAATAATTTGTCCAATAATTTATAAATCTTGCAACCAAGGGTATTCATATGAAAAGCAACAATACAAAATGGGAATAGTTTTAAGGAAACATTTTAGAAAAGAAAAAAAATTGAAGAAGAGATGAACATTAGTAATCAAATTAGGGACAAACCGACAATGAACCGATCAAGACTTTATACAAAAACTAAATTCATTTTAAACACTCATTAGTCAAGGATAAAAAAGTAAGATCATTTTCGTAATTGGATTGTGGATAAAGATTATGGATAAGGGTACATTTGCGCGTAACAAAAACAATATTAAAACGGAGTAGGAAGTTAAAGGAAGTATGCATTTACGGCTTTAGGCGGTAGATTTAAACAAGACATTTAAACAGAGTATTTTAATTTAACTAATTTATGGTTAATTATTTATTTATTTTGTTGTGTATATGTATTTAATAATTACAAATGAAACACACCAAAATAAATTCGATATTTTATTCAATCACAACAATACATTTTTAATTCAAATACTAGTGAACAGAACAAGCTAAAAAAAGCAAATCAAGTAAACTAAAAAAACAAATTAAACCAAATTAAACAAACTAGAAAAAAAATACTACTAACAATAGTGAAACTTGTTCAACTGATAACTAATGCACTCATGTAGCTGCTTGTCATATAGTACTCCACTATACCCAAAACTATAGGATCGACACGGAAAATCTCCATAATCTCTCACGTCTGAATTAGAGCAACAACAGATAAAAGAGAAACGCAACGCATTGTCGTGCCAGAGAAACGGTTTGTCTAAACAAAAGTCGTGGTCTGCTTGAACTCACATGTTTGCTGAATGTGAGGGGCATCAGGGGAGAATGGGTGTGTTGTCACCAGTCATTTAATCGGCATACGGAGTTATATTGGCAGTTATGAAAGACTGTGGTTGAGGCGGTGGAGCTACTTGCATCTCATACTAGGAGGTATCCTTTCCTATGAACTCATCAAACATCTCATCTTACTCCCTGAATTTTAACATAACATTTCTACAGAATTTCTGCTACTTGCATGTGTAACCGTTTCACCATTCCTCAGGTTCGTTTGGGGGGATAATTTTGTACATCCTATTCACCCCTTGTACCTCGAGCAACCTGTTAAAATCTCTCCAAAAAAGTTTTAAATTGTCCCATTTGTTCTTCATTTACATCACGGTCCAATTGTCATTAAACCGTCTATTGAAGTCCACAGCAACAACCAATAAAATAAGCTAAAGCTTCTTTTTAGATCCAGGTAGGTGACGTAAATGTCAATGAACACTTCAGTGCATTCACGCATCCAATTTTCGATTGGTGTGAGTGAATAGGCAATGATACTGGAGCTAGAAGAGTGCACCATAAGGTTGAAGAGATAAAATTTCAATACCAATAAAAAATTACAAAAGATATATACATGGTAGATATGATAACAATAAGGAAATTGTTGCAACATAATTCAAACTCATGCACGCATATGTGGAAGCTAAATAAAGTCAGAGAAAATTAGCTACTTTGTAGGAAGACTTTGTCAGAAGTTTGCTGCTGTTTATCAGTCATTAGTTAGGAGTAGTTTGAAGTTTACATTTTAAGCACCACTAATTTAGGCTTGTTAAACGTGGTCAGTAGAGATTTTTAGCCAAGTTTTAGCATCTATTTAAGCATTGTATTGTTTAGCATTTTTAGTTAAGAAAGAGATTATTTAGTGTGCTTCCTCTTCTAAAAAAAATAAAATCTTTTATTTTTTCCTTCTCTGTCATAAGCTAACATTTGGTATCAAAGCCACAATATTCATAAGAGTTTTTTCTGACTGGGGTGTTCTCTTCCAGCGGCGGTAGCCACCGTAAAAAGATTGCCATCCGCCGAACTGTATAATAGTAGAAGTTAATTTTAGTTGTAGTTGTGGAAGGGCGGAGATCTAGAAGGCAAAGTTGGCGAAGAAGATGCGCCGGGTCAGCGCCGAGTTAGCGTCGTCAACATCGTGTTTATTAGATCGTGAATTAAAATTTGATGTTTCTTCAGAAGCTAGCAAGGATTTGCCGCCTGCTAGAGCCAGTCGTTGTTGCCATCGAGAAAGAGACATTCGGGCTTGTGTGTTACGTCATCGTCGATTATCTTAATGTCATTTTGAATATGTGTTGAATCTGATAAACGCACTGTTGTTCAGATGTTGCTGGAGATCGGTGATGTGATTTGATTCCGCATCTGATTTCGAACTCTAAAGAAATAGCCGAAGTTAATCTGGTTGTGCTGGAAAGTTCATGTAGAGTTGGAATGGACGGATGACGTAGTTCTGATGAAGGTTGGGTGTTCAGGTAGGAGTAGAAGGCAGTTTTTTTGGTAGAGACAGCAGACGTTTGAAAGTGTGGTTGCTGCTTGTCCAAATCATGGAAGCCATTGCTGTCAAGAAGAGGTCTCGGATTAAATATGCTCGTGTTGAATGAAGGTTGAGTTTGCTTGCAATTTACGTCCGTCTCTGTTCCAAGTATGATGCCGCTTTCATGTTATTGCTGCCGAGTAAATTGGATTTTGGCTGCTCGGAATTGCATATCTCCTCATCGTTACGTGATGTCATCGCTTGCTTGAATATGATGTCGCTCACATCGTCAGTAGTGTTCTGGAGATTGGTGTTTGGAAGTGATGTTGTTTGGTCGTCGTGATGTACGAGTGTTGTGTTTGTTTGGATGTAGTGCAGTTGTGTGATGTGGCAGTGTTTGTCGCAGTGGTGCTATTGATGTTAGCATGACGAATACGTTCAGTAGAACGCTAGTTGCTGATGTGACAGCGATGAAGATGAAGACGACGAAGGGTGTAACGTCGTTTAGTGGGTTGGATATTTGTGAATGCTCGAGAGAACTGTTTGATGAAATGCCTATCAGAGAATAGGTATAAGCCTACAAGTGAAGTAGGTGGGTCTGAGAGTGAAACAGACGTGGTTTTGTGTCATCTAACAAGCAAATGAGGAAGAGCCGCAACTCTAACTTGTTGGGGGATGACAGGTATCGAGGGAGGGTCCATACGCAGAGACCAAGAGGATCCCTCAAAGAAAACCAAGAGTAGTTGATTGTTAAAGTACAAATCAACGTGAAACAGTTGAGCATGTCCAACCAGATAGAGATGAAGATTGAGACTGAGATCATCTATGCAAAGATTTCAGCTCTTCTCAGAAATTGCTAAGTGAGTTTAAAGCAGCTATGATGGAGAAATTTGAGATGACAGACCTAGGATTACTTCAGTGTTCAATATAGGCTCAGGAGCTATCATATGGAGCTCCAAGAAGCAAGATATAGTATCCTTGTCCTCGTCTGAAGCAGAGAATTGTAATGGCCTGAATTTCCGTACTCTTTGAGTCGACTAATAACACCACACGTCCAACCCAAATTGCACAGAAATATGAATCATTATTAGAAAGAAGTTAGAGGATGAGAAATAGAAAGAAAGAAAAGTTAGAATAGATGAAAAACAAAGAACACAAATCTCACAGCGGAACAAATAAAATATATTAAATAACATAACTTTTGAAATACAAATCAGTAACTGCATATACATACCGTCATCAGAGCTCAACAGTTATTACTGGGACAGTTATAAACACCTGTTTCCAGATACAACATAGTACACAGTGTAAAATATAATAGTCTATAGCTAACTGACGAAGCCTCCTGCTTCAAGCTCCTCCAAGTGAATCTGTAACATTCCGACTACTTGACTGCCTATACAAATTTGGGCACCCAAGAGTTTAGGGAAAACAAAACAAAATAAACTCTGGGTCAGTCATGGGACTGGTGTGAGTAAACTCCAATCATTTGTTTAACTTTCAAAAACCTTCCAAAAGAAATGATAATCGTAAGACCAATCCACACATAAACACGGATGGTTTTTACCTTACGATAACCAAACATATTTTATATCAAAATCTGGTGATATTATAATAGTGTCTACAACAAATAAATAGAATCTAGCGGAATGCTTGCATCTCACGCTCCATATATAATATAAAATCAAAAACTGCAGGGCGCTTATTGGAGATTGGATTTCCAACATGACAGGGTATGGAACCACCTTCCGATAGTGTATCTCTAGAGGGGAATACACTGGGTTCAACAAGAACGTCTTGCAACCCGGCCCACACATGACCGACCACTCATTTCGCTTGAGTGTATCGAATGTATATCACCAACGGTTGGGATCAGCAACCGTTTCCCGAAAGGGACAGCATCGAAATATATTAAAGAAGGAAATGAAGTTTCTCTAGATAGGTGATTATACACCCTAATAGGAGCGACCCACATAGCCATGCTGCCTGCCCGATTTTTGTCATTTCCCGGTTGATGAAGCTTGAGGTCACGATTATCTTTCAGAACATCTGGCCACCATTTACTTTAAATGTCACCTTGTCAGATCCGTCCATATATGTTGTCCTGGGACTAGACAACCCGAATGCACTATTCTATTAATCCATCTTGGGCAATTTCTGCCTAGGATTAACAGAACAGCCCTTGCATTTTACTCCGTCTTCAATTTCTTTCAGCATGAGTTGATTCGTAACGCTTATACCAATACGGAGTGGTTTTCAGATATTAAATCTGATCCCGGTCTCTCCATATTGACAACGGAGGTATAAAATAAATCAAAACTTTGATAGTCGGTGATTTAACTATAAAAGAAACATCCATACAATCAACGGTCCTATTTCCAATTGGAAATTCTATCGATCAAGCATCAACAACACTGGCCCTATTTTATATTAATTCCTTATTATATTATCGATTTCAATTCCCATTTTCCATCTTCCAGATTCTTTCAAAATTCAATTGTCTTCCTCGATTCTTGGAAAACATTTCCAATATCTTTATTCAAGAAAATGTCTTTTATTCCAATTAGAAAACATTTCTAAGTATTCACAAATCCTTATTTTCTATATTTAGAAAATATCCCTTATTAATATCGGAAAATATTTCCATATTCCATTTCTTAGTTTCTCGTTGACCAATTCATTTCATTTTCTATGCGTAGAAAATATCTCTTATTTTATTTGGGAAAGACGTTTCAGGATCCTTTAAATTAACCCGATGTTATGAAAACATCGTTATTATAGCTAACACAATTTAATCATTCATTACTAACCGTATTACTCACCTTTACTATCGAACCTTAACTATTCGTCCGTCAATCATGAAGTCAATCAAGTTGGGGTATAATTACCTCTCAGACCTTAACTGAACAACATTCTCAACTTTGAAATTGTCAAAGCTCACAACTTCAAACAAAGCATCGCTTACGCGACTCTCGGATTCAATCTAAGAATCCACTTCTTTTATGGAAAAATATTAATTATAACGGTACGTTATAATCGTTGTTTCCAAACATTAATTATAATGGCAGCGTTAAAATTGCTGTTTAGATTTATATAACATTTATTATAACGATAGCGTTATAATCGTTGTTTACAAATATTTGGTTTATAAAAATATAACTTGTACTTATTAATTTCAATTTAATACATTACTAAGTAAATAAATAAATAAATTTGATTCAAACGGAAAGTAAAAATAACTACTTCCCTAAATTCGATATAATCGAATTCTAATAAATAACTCTCATTCGAATACTCCATATTCGATTAATATTCCGAACTTCGGAATAAATCTTATCATTCCAGGTTAACTCAATTTCCCTTATGATTATTTCCATTCGCAAAACATTTGCTTTCTATCATTATTCATTTTCAAATATCAGTATCATTCCTTAGTAGGAATCTAGACTTGTTTAATAATTCTAATTTAATTTAAATTAAATCTTAAACTATTTCAAAACATAGAATTGTATTTCCATAATTATACATATTGAAATATTCTCTTCTTAATATATTTCGTTCAAATTATAGTTTAATACTAAATAGAATTCAAATATTCTTCCTGAACTAAACCATTATAATAAAATTCTACCTAATCAAAGTATAATTATAACCCCCTGGATTTATTTCCATTTTTTTATATTCCAAACTTTTTGGAATAAAATCCAACAAAACGATTTACATTTCCCTTCTCATTCAAATCTCTATTTGAATTCATATTTCCAATCCAGATTTCTTTTATAGATGCTCCCATTTGCAAAATAATTGCTTTAAATGATTATTCACTTCAATTGTGAATAGTATTTCCTTTCACATAATCTAATTCATTTGATTTTACCATATCAAACCCAAATTTCATTTAGAACTTCTATTCACATTTGTTTATAGAAAATCTAATTATTAATTTCAAACATTTATAATCTTGTTTATAATTTCCTTTATACTTTGCTAAGTTCGAATCTCATTTCAAATATTAGTTTCAAAACCAATTTTCACTTTTTCATATAAATTCAAATTTGAATTTATATTTCAATCTATCCAATGATAAATAATTCACTTAGTTTATACTTCCATTTATAAACAACTTCTTGATGTATCCATTTGAACATGTTTCTATTTTCAATCCTATTCGAAATTTTATTTCTATTCTGGAAATAATTCCATTTTCAAATCCCAATTTCCTTTTCCATATTAGAAAATATTTCTACGGTATTTAAAATATCGAGTTTCTAAGGCCATGGTAATCCACACACAACATATCCAATAACAGATTTTATAACACATCACATATCACAATTAAATAAAACGGTAATATAAATGTTGAGGAATCCAGTTGGATTCCTGCAACCTGTTCTCCTGCATCCACAGATGTTAATCAACATATATATCATCAATTTCACTTCAGTATATGATATTATGGTAAACAGGTTCAATATTCAATCAACGGTTGAATATATATATATATATATAACTAATCAATCATTTCAGCCAATTTATCATCCATCCATCCAAACAACCATCACACAGTATAAAATCATTTTATATAAAATTAAAAATTTTGTTTATATAAAAATATAAATGAATCAGAGTTAGTGAGTTTACTCACCTTGTTTTGCAGGTGATGATTTTGCTTTTGTTTCATTTAAAATGAAACAAGCATTTTATTTTTTCTATGAAATTCCAGTAGCCTTGTTCTCAACGGAGATAGTTCCATCACGTAGATTTCTTCGTTTCGGTTCCAAAGTGACTGTTTCCGTCAAATTCTGCTAACACATGGCCAAGTTACACAATTATAACCATTCACAATTTTAATTAATAATTAAATTTCTTAATTAACCTTTACTTAATTAATTACTATTCTTAAATTAACTTAATCACTTACCTTTCTTGAATTAACTGAATCACGGCTGATTGTCCTCCTCCCCCTTTCCAGTTAAACGGACTATCTTGCTGCTGTGAACCAAATTGTGCAACTTCCATATTTCCCCCTTATACTTAATTATTTCATTGATTTATTAGTCATATTTGGACTATATAATTAGGGCTGTAAATCGGTCGGACCGGACCGGACGAAGTTATGTTCAGTTTCTGTCCTAAAAAAAATCGGACCGAACACGGATCGGACCAAAAAATTTCTCGGACAAATTTCATTGTCCTAATTCGTGTCCTAAATAAAATCAGTCGGACACGGACATGTTCGGACCGATCGGACTCGGTCGGACATGGCTATTTATATCACATTTTGTATATTTTACTAGATTTTCTCTCAACTATATGTCGAATTACAGGTAATTCGGACGAGCTCGGACCGGACATGATTTTTTTCTCGTACAAATTTTGTTGTCCTAACTCGTGTCCTAAATGAAAATCGGACGGACTCGGACGGACGTATTTCGGTCACGGACACGAACGGACGTCGGACATTCGAACAAAATTTACAGCCCTATATATAATCTTTCTTCCTCCATTCCGATGTATCCACTGCCTGCTAATTTCAAGGTCACTACCATGGCTCCTTCCGCCAACTCCTCCCCCTATACCCATCAACTTCCTCCATGTAACTCGCATCATTCCTCTCAGCTCATCGCGCACCAATTCGTGATTTATAGTGAAGTCACCACCATGAAAAACAGTCCGCATCACCCTATTTACCCATACACCTCCTCATAAACACATCAATTACCTCATCATATATACTCCCTTCCACCTGCATATTCCGATCAAACCAATCTCCTGATAAAACACGATTCAAGTTTTGGACTAGAATTAATATAAAATAAATTCACTAATTGCTTGATTATTTATAATTACCGTTTAATTAAATCAAATCCCTGGCTAATCTTCCTCCTCCTATCTCACAAACTCGGCCTCTTCCTGTACACTACTTTCACCATGTAGATTACTTGCGGGGCACGAGATGTAGTAGCTTGGGGAACATGGAAATAAAGAAAACGTGGAGAGCACACTTTCGCTTTTCTGAAGCTTACTCGATAAGGTAATATATGTATATATTTTTATTATTTAATGTATATGCTTCAAATATGACTTGCTGTATGAATTGTATAAATCAACCTGATATACTGTGAAAACAGCATGATGCACTGTCCCCTATGTTCTGAAGTGAATTTACGCAACTGCCATAAAGGAGTTCAACGCATTGATAATTGATAATGTACATGAGGTCGTACTCTAAAGTATGCCCAAGCAATCAATGATGATAAAAGGGACTTTAAACTATGATGAAATGTGGCATTCTCGTTAATTTAAATGATACTTGGTCCACAAAGAACATTTCATTATTATAAAAGGGTGTAAGACTTGTATTGGTAAGTTAAGAAGGCACGTGTGCCTTTTATATGTTTAAGTTTTCTTTTATCTTCTATAATCATGCTGTGAGTACTCTATTACATAAAATTTTATTCATGAACGAGCTGCTATGGACAAAAATAAAAGTATGGTCGTGTCATGCGATGTGTCACGATTCCACAAATATAATAAAATAAACTACATAAATTATATTGTAAATTACACGCTAAAAATTCATTTTAATTAATAAATTCCATATAAATTTCCATTTATATTTCTAATACAACATTTAAAACGAATTTAAATGTTCAAAATAAATTGGCAAAAATCCGGCATGTTACAAGAATGTTGCTGCCGGTGCAGCAGCAAGGCAGGCTATTTGGTTCAGAAAACTGCTAAAAGACTTATGTTGTGAGCAGGAAGGTGCAATTGAGCTGTGGTGTGATAATAAGTCGACAATAGCTATGACCAAGAACCCAGCATTCCATGCAAGGAATGTGTGCATAGAAGTTCAGCATCATTTCATAAGGAAGTTGGTTGCTGAGGAGAAATTAGTACTGAAATTCTGTGGAATAAATTATCAGGATGCAGATTTGTTCACTAAAGCATTAAGTCAAGTAAAACATCAATTCATCATGGAGAAGATAGGCATGTGCAAGTTTGAATTAAGGGGAGGTGTTGCAACATAATTCAAACTCATGCACACATATGTGGAAGCTGAATAAAGTCAGAGAAATTTAGCTTGTTTGTAGGAAGACTTTGTCAGAAGTTTGCTATTGTTTTTCAGTCATTAGTTAGGAGTAGATTTGAAGTTTATATTTTAAGCACCACTAATTTAGGCTTGTTAGACGTGGTCAGCAGAGATTTTTAGCCAAGTTTTAGCATCTATTTAAGCATATTATTGTTTAGCATTTTTAGTTAAGAAAGAGATTATTAAGTGTGCTTCCTTTACTAAAAAAATAAAACCTTTTATCTTTTCCTTCTCTGTCATAAGCTAACAGAAATTAGTGGAGAAAAATACCTTAAAAATATAGGTATTGTCGGAAGAAACATAAAATGGGTGGAGATATTGGAGCAAGGAGGAGAGGCCAGTTGAAGTGAGAATGAGGGTGAGGTATGGACAAATTTACAGAGCGTTGGAGAAAATCGAACCATTCGCGCCCAACGCGTCAAATGCTAATGTTTCGATTTTCTCCGGTGAGAAAACTAGGCAATTTACACTGTTATCGTTGTGAACGCGTCCAAAATGGAAGTTGTCCAAATTCTTTCTACGAACTGTGATTGTTCTTTCAATATGTTCTAGCACATGAGCCAATTTATATCATTTTAGTCCTGCATTTATATATGTTGAGATGCAGATAACGTCACCATGTATAATCCTACCACTACCTTTTATGGGATTCTGTGAAGCATACCTGTTAATTCTAATGGAAAATTGGAATTATAATTGGTTTTTTTATTTAGCTTCATACTAAAAACTAATTACATGAATAGTTCATTTTTCAAACTATTTACAAATATAGCTCAGTTTTGGTTAGCTCACCGTTAAGCTAACCAAAACACACTGGCGCCATCTCAAAGGACACCAGTCTCAAAATATCTTTTTCGATATTTTCACAACGGCGCTATTTCAAATAGCGCCAATGTAAAATACGGTCATCATTCATTTTGTTTTTAACTGGCGCCATTTCAACTGGCGTCAGTGTAAAACTTGTTTATTTTAAACCCCGGGCAACATCTCAAATGTCGTCAACTGGTGGTTGTCCATTGGCGGTAGTCCACTGGCGATATGTAAGATGTCATCCACCGACGACATTAGAGATACTGAGTACGTGGCATGCCTAGGAAGCTTCAGGTCATGTGGTCTGGGCTTGGCGAGGCTGTTTGATCGAACCTTGCGAGTATGGAAGATGCTCGGATAAGTTCGGGCCCGCTTTGTCATGACTTCACTAAGCTGCCTTATTGGACGTCAAGTACGAATTGTGCTTGGCTAAGGTCAGGTCATCCTGAAAATGGTAATGCTCGATCGATCTTTGCAGGTATGGACCATATGCACATTGGCTAAGCCCAAAGAGGAAATGAACTTTAGATTTCAACTCAAAACAACTTTGGATTTCTAGATTACTGGATTCCTTTGGGTTTCTGGTTTAGATTATATGGATATTCTGGTTTTCTATTACAAAAACGATCTGTGTGGATTTCAAATTTCTGTTATGCATTTCTTATATTTTGGATTTGATTTTCTATTATAAATACAATTAGAAATGATTGCAAGTTTTATGGACTTCAATTATACTAACGATTTGATGTGATCGTGGTTTTAAGATTCTGGCTTTTGGATATTGGATTTCTTATAGCCTTCTAATTATTAGAGAATGTGTGGCTTTCTCATGAATTTCTCTTGGATTACGGACATCGAACTTCGGATTTTCGTATTATACAAAACATATATTCCATCAAAATATATGTTTTGGAGGGTAAGTGTTAAGCCCCTTTGTTAACCCCTTTTTTAAAGGTTGTTACGCTATACTGGATAACTTGAAAATCGAATATAGATGATTATATGAAGCTGTGAACAACTAGATTCATTGAAATATCACTCTGATAACAACAAGTTTATTTCTTTTGGGCCATTATTTTTGCCCATGAAAACTGTATTATAAATACAGCTGTTTGTACACGTTTTGTATCATCAATTTCACTTCTGCAATATTAGTAAAATCATCAATTCGATACCATCTCTGTTGTAAATATTTCTGCAATCTCTCTCAATAATTTTAACATGGTATTAGAGCACATTCGATCCTGAATTCATTAAGAGTTATTGATATTGGAAGATTCATCAGATTCAAAATCATCACTTGAATCTGAATCATCCAAGATCACAAGTGATCTCCTCATTTGAGATTTATCTCTCAATTGCCATAACACAATGCCTCACCAAGTATTTACTGGCTCTATATGTATTCAAACAAGTTGAGAGTGAGGTTTAATTCATCTGAAAGCACCTTCACCGATCAAGAAGCACAAGAAAAGTTCACAATCAAGTCAGATAGCAAAGCAAGAACAGTATCAGAAATCATTTCTTTGAAATTTCAAAAGGAAAGAAGATTTCATCATCAAGATCCATTCTGTTGCAATCTAAAATAACTGCAAATCAGTTTATGGTGCATCTCAATTTAAAGCAAAGGTTTCAGAAGCATTTACCTCATTTTTAATCTATATATTTCATCATTGTTGCTATTGTAATGGCCAATAGCAACAGTTCTACATCAGCCACTTCTGGTAACATAGGAGAATCTCAAACTTCTAGCACAGATCAACTCCTCAAGTCTGTCATCAGCCCTCTAAGCCAACTTGTCACCATCAAACTTGAAGAGAATAATTTCTTGCTATGGAAGCTACAAGTGGAAAATGCCATCCAAGGTTATTGCTTAGAAGGAAACATCCTTGGAACCATTCCTATTCCACCAAAATTCATTACTAATACTGCAAATAATATACTCAGTAATGAAGATTTTACAAAGTATCATAGGCAAGAAAGGCTAATCAGTGCCTGGTTATTACCTTCTATCAGTGCTACATTATTACCACATGTAATTGGGTGTAATACCACTAATGAAATCTGGACAACTATTGAAAAAGTGTTCAACACTCAGTCTCAAGCCAAAGCCTTGTACTACAAGTGGCAACTTTAGAATTGCAGAAAAGACAGTATGAGTATGAGAGAATATTTGGGAAAAGTGAAAAACATTTGTGATATGTTAAAGGCAACAAGGAGTAACATTGAAGATTCTGAACATGTATTATGTTTACTAAATGGATTAGGTGATGAATACGAGGCCGTTGTAGCCATCATAACATCACAAAGAGTTACTCCCCCACTTGATGATGCTCATGTTATGTTACTTTCTCATGAGGCAAGAATTGATATCAAGAAATCTAATGACAATGACTATTCTCTCAACTATGCTACCAACAATAGAGGCAGAGGTCAAAACAGTTACAAGAATAACAATACCAGTCAAAGAGGTGGATTCCCCTCCAGAGAAAGAGGAAGGGGTAGGTGGAACAACAACAACAAACCCAAGTGTCAAATCAATGAAAAAGTAAGACACATTGCTCTTAAATGTTTCTTCAGATTTAACTCTAATTACACTGGAAATCAAGGAAATAACAGTCAAAGCCATAGCAATCCTAATGCTAATGTTTCTCAAGCACAACAAGATTCTGAAAGTCAAACTAGTGGGAAACAATGCAATCAATCTAATAGCAGATCTGAATCAATTCTTGATGATAATTGGTTTCTAGATTCAGGTGTAACTAATCATATGATCAACAATCTAGATAATCTCAACCTTGAAAATAAAGAATACAGAGGTAAACAGTTAATAACCATGGGTGATTGTAAGTGCATTAGCATTTCTCATACTAGTAATGCTATTTTAGATGGCAAGAAACAATTATTCTTGCATAGATTATTAAGGGTTCCAAGATAAAGAAAAACTTAATGAGTGTGTCACAATTTAGAAAAGACAATAATGTATACTTTGAATTTTATCCAAGTTACTGTGTTGTTAAAGACATGTTGACACATGAAATTCTTTTGTAGGGTAACGAAGTTAAGGGTCTGTACACATTCAAACTCGGTGATCAACTTACCCCTGCAAAAGATGGGCTATGCTACAATGTTGTGACTCAACAAGAAAGCAGTAATAAGAGTAATTTTGATTTGTGGGATTACAAATTGGGCCACCACAGTGTCAATGTTGTAAAGGATATTCTAAGTAAAAACAATATTTCATATGATGATATCTCCTTACCATATATTTGCACTTATTGCCAAATGGCAAAAATCACAAGTTACCATTTGAACACTCATTAACTGTCTTCACAAAAACCTTTGAATTAGTTGCTACTGATCTTTGGGGACTAGCACCTATATCCACTGATTTTGGTTTCAACTATTATATTTCTTTTGTTGATGAATTCTCTAGATACACTTGGATTTATTTTATGAAAAATAAATCTGACACTCATGGTACTGTAATTAAATTTATGAATATGATTGAAAATCAATTCAACACAAGGGTAAATTTTTTACAGTTAGATGGTGGGACTGAATATAAAACCCTTATCAGCTACTTTGATAATAAAGGTATAATTCACAAAACTACTTCTCTATACACTTCTGAACAAAATGGTTTAGATAAAAGAAAACATAGGCACATTGTAGAAAGTTGCTTAACTTTATTAGCACATGCAGGTTTACCATTAAAATTCTGGTATGAATCCTTCAATATTGTTGTATATCTAATAAATAGAAAGCCAACAACAATATTAAAGAATGTAAGCTCACTTGAAGTATTATATAAAGTTAAGTCAGATTATCATGAATTAAAACTATTTGGATGTCTATGTTTTCCTTATTTGAGGCCTTACAATAGCAATAAGTTATAATTTAGATCAAGACCATGTACTTTTCTTGGGTATGTAGTCAAACAAAAGACGTATAGGTGTATTGATAAGAATGGAAGAATATTCATCAGTAGGCATGACAAATTCAATGAAAATATATTTCCATTTACACAAGAAAGTATCAAAATAACTAATAAAGTTGTTAAAGGTAATGAAAATATACTATATATTCCATAACTTTCAGATTTCCTTCAAGACAAGTGATAACTTAGCTGCTGATGCTCAAAGAACTGACACTACTGATAGCACTTTGCTCAGTAGTGACAATGATGATCCACCCATCCTCGCCAGAAGCCCACCTGTAACAGAAGAAACTGAAGATTCTGACTTAAGGAATGTACAAAGTTCAGGTAGTGAATCAAATGGTTCTGATGAAGGTTTATCAGCCACTGAAGGAAGTTCAGATCGAACTGATAATGTTACACTAACCAATACTAGTCATCCCATGATGATTCATGCCAAAAGTGGCATATTCAAACCCAAACTTTAAGTTGCAACCTTAAATCAAGAGGAGCCACTAACTTACAGTCAAGCAGTCAAATGCAAGGGATGGAGAGCTGCTATGGATGATGAGTTCAATGTACTCATCAAAAATCAGACATGGGAATTGGTACAACAACCAAAAGATAAAAATCTAATTGGTTGTAAATGGACTTACATGCTAAAGGAAAACCCTAATGGGACAGTCAGCAAATACAAGACAAGGCTGGTTGCTAAGGAATTTACACAAGTATATGGATTTGACTACAATGAGACATTTTCACCAGTAGTCAAACCAACCGCTATTAGAATAATACTCAATATTGCTCTATCAAATCAATGGAGAATCAGGCACTTAGATGTGAACAATGCCTTCCTTAATGGCATACTACAGGAAGAAATATTTATGCAACAACCAGAGGGGTACACATAGAATCCCAATCTTGTATGCAAGTTGAAAAGAGCTATCTATGGACTGAAACAAGCACCTAGGGTTTGGTTTGCAAAACTCAAATCAACTCTAAATGTTATGGGATACAAGCCAACAAAATCTGACAACTCCTTGTTTGTTAAAATTAATCAGTCATCTACAGTTTATATTCTTATATATGTTGATGATTTAGTTGTAATAGGAAGAAACGATGAGGAAATAGCAACCAACACCAATGATATTCAGTCAACACTTTTCCTAAAACAGGGGAGAAGCCATAAATAATATCAAATAATATATATAGAAGTGTTGTGGGTGCATTACAATATGCAACCATAACTCGACCAGATATAGCATTCAGTGTTAACATGGTTTCTCAATTTTTACAGGACCCTAAGGATGAGCATTGGAGAGCAGTTAAAAGAATCTTAAGGTACCTAAAGAGCACAATCAATTATGGATTAACACTACAAGGAGGAAAGGGTCTCAACATTACAGGCTACACTGATTTAGACTGGGCTGGTTACCCAGATGATAGGAGATCAATTACTGGATACTGCATTTACATGGGTAACAACTTAATATCATGGAGCTCTAAAAATCTATCAAACTTATCAAAGTCAAGTGCAAAAGCAGAATACAGGAGCATTGCAAGTGCCACTGCTGAAATAATGTGGATATAGTCCATACTTAAGGAACTACAGCTTAACTATTCATCAAAAGGAACTATATGGTGTGATAATCAAAGTTCGATCTACATGTCAGTAAACCCTATTTAGCATGCTCGAACAAAACATATCGAGACAAACATTTATTTTGTTCGAGAACATGCTTTACAAGAAAAAATCGCAAATAGTAGCGGCGTTATTCGCTGGCAATTCGCCGCTATATAGGGTTTAGCGATGGATTACCGGTGGAAACTGGTGGTCGGTAAATTTCAAGACGTTATTTGTGTCAAGAATTTGCGATGGATTTTAGTGAGAGTTTTCCAACCATTTTCCGTCATTTAACAAAATATGAAATTTTAATTTTGAATTAATTTAAATTTTGTTTACCGATGTTTTAGCGATGGATATGTATATTTTAGACATTATTATTTTTAAATAACCATCTGTAAACCCTTGCTAATTAGCAAGGAATTTGCGACAAAAATATTTTATTTAAAAATATTTATGCAGGTAATTTGTCGATAAACCCTTGCAAATTAGCGATGGATATGATTGCATGGGTATATTTAATCGAACGATATGTACAGGCAATCCGTCGGTAAACCCTTTCTATTCCGGCAGTAGTTTATGTTCTAGTTTTTTCATTTATGATTCTCTTTTTTTAATTTATGATTTTCTCTTTACATAAACTTAATAGTCTACTAATCAACAATAAAATCATCCCTAGAAATATATAAATGCACATTTATACAAGATTCACAGAATAAACAAAAAATGTATTTATAAATAACAAAACTATTCAACACTGATAATACAACACACAAACTTGATACAACACACAAAACTATTCAACAAGTAATACAACACACAAAATTGTATGTTAAATAATATGTTGTTACTAGTTAAAGCTATAGTCATCTAGAAAGGTGAGCATGCATATGTTACTACTTGAAGATGGTGTTATCGGTCCACATAAATCTGGATGCACAAGCTGCAGCTTTTTCGTAGCATGCCAAAAAGACTTTCTGAATGGCCTTTCCCACCAAGCAAATAATACACTTCTCCAATTTCCCCTCTAGTTCTCAAACCATTATAGTTAAAATGTGCATACTTTGGGTGTCGTAGCTGAAGCTACTCATTTGTCGAAATCTGCAAGCAATTAGCATTTGGATTTTCTTTCTTTTTGGGAAATCCTCCATGCATCAAATCACAAAATTTTAAAGTAGCAGCGGATTTTCTATGATGTGCAATCATTTGGATCTTGCCTACTTACTATTTGGTTCTAAAACATGATAGATAAAATGATTGAAATAGGGCTTTTTTGTTGCTGAGGACGAGACAATCATATAATATAAAGTATACATACCCACACCAAAAACTGACATCAAAATCAACCAAACGACCTCCTTCACGCTCTACCCACATCCAACTGCCATTGGCAGATGTCTTGTCTTCATCAGTGGCACAGGACCTAAAAGAACATCTCCATTGCAACTTTCATCTCCTTCATTCACTGGAAGGAAATAACCAATAGGAACTACAGAGGTTTTAAGATATACACTGCTTGTGAATATTATATTTAGATCTTAGAACTTAATACCTATAGTGTTTTGCAGTATGAATTAAATTAGCAACATTACTAAATGCTTTTGATTTTTATCATTTATCATCATACATGTATTACTAATCTACATGTTACATCAAGAAAACATAAACATCAAGCATATTATTAACTGGTATATGTAATACATCCCTGTATACAAATCGAACCTGGAAGAATTATTTTTACCGTATGAGTCAGAAACATGCTCAACGTATGCTACACTACAATGAACAAAAAGATCGTTATTTACATTATGGGACATCCTATACAAATACTACAGTAAAGTGATTCTATTATCTTACTCTTTATGTGGTCCAGAATGGTAAAGGCATAATAAGTTATTTTCTGTGACACCATGCAATTTGCCAGGAATCATCATGTTTTTTCTTGTTAACTTTAACACGAATGTTCTACTGGGATATCCAACAGTATAAATAATCAAATTATTTTTAAATTAATAACAAATACTTGCTCAGAATACTCTACACCACAAGCACCACAGGACTTGGCTATAGCTTCAATCTTTTCTTTGATGTTACTTTCCAAGGGATACAAGAACTTAAAGGGCCCTATCTGGCACTTGCATGCTTTTTCTACCTCTATACCCAGATCAACCTACAACATTAATCAAAACATAACCATAAAAAGGTTAAATAGGAAAATAGGCATTTCACCATTTAAATTCCAAAAAATTTGCACTAGATTGAATTAGTACGATTAAGCACACACAAAATAATAGCTATGCAAATATATAACCATATCACTAGTACAAGACATACGCAACGATATGGATGAAAACACAAACCGCTCCTCGTCCACCATGGGAGTGATGAGTACAAACAACAACATCAAAACACCAGCATCCAAAGCTGCGTTCCTTATAGCATTTATCTCAACTTCAGTATTGCAATCAAACTTGTTAATAGCAACCACACTGGAGATAGGTATTTAATGCTTTAAAAGGGTTCAAACACAAACATAAAAGATTTTGTAAACAAAGCTAGATTTTTTGATGTTGTGTACGATAATCAGTTCAACTCAACATATTTATCATAATATATGACTGTACAAAAATCAATAACATATTTTATAGTAACTATTTGCAAATAAATTCCCTCAAGAAAATTAATGCTCAATGGACAATCTATTAGTATCAACGAAAAGCCTAGGATTAGAGCAGGCTGTTCAATTAACAAACAACGACCATAAACCCAGCTTATACATGACCATAAACTAAATCTATCGGGTTCTAATTCGTTAACAAGCAAGTAGAACTAATTTCAAACCAATGTGTGCATCAACATATAAACTTTTTTATAATAGAGCTATAACCAGCATAACATCATTCATTCTAATACAACAAAATATGCTTGAAATTATAAATAAAACCTTCAAAACATCCTTTCCAAGATAATCAGATCCACCACCTCTCAACTCAACTTTGGGGTTACCATCTATAACTCTAAAAATACAAGTTTAAGCCTGTTTAGTAAAAGAAGGAACAAGGAAGTCCATTGTCTTCTTAGATAAAGCCTGCAACACAAAAATGAAATAATAAAAGAATACTAATACAAGAATAGTCATACCATCGACAGAATTGAAGACAGAAAAGTTGGTAAATAATCTATACACCGGAACAACAATGACATCAGTAACTCACTCTAGATCTGACGTCGGCATCAAGGCAATTGATGCTTAGTAACCTCGTATCGTTTTGGGTGACGCTGAAGATGATGGCTTCCAATTCAACCACCAAAGCAACACGATGATGGACGAAACAATCCATTTCAACCAGTAATCAAAAGCATGAATAATTTGATAAAAGTTTATGTTGGCTTGGCTGATAATTATGGAATGTGAATTGGTAGTCTTGGATGATATTTGCTTTGAGGATGATTCAATCTCAAAGGAGATGTGATCTAAGGAAGAGGATAGATTTTATTTCTTTTTAATGGAAATAAAGAAAGTAGTTTTGGAATAAAGGGGAAAAAAATAAAAATAGTGTCCTGCTATTCACACCCCCGTTCCTTCTTCCGGCCACCATGCAATTTCATTCGGTTGCAAACAACCGAATCTCCTTTATGTTCGTCGGCTGCAAACGACCGTGGGACAGTGTAAAATTCAAGGAATTGTCATTCGGCGGTGAACAACCGAACTAGCATGGTGGCCGGAAGAGAGAATGGGGGTGTGAATAGCAGGACACTAAAACTAAGGATATAGGGAATAGGGTGACGAGAGAGGGAGCAGTGATCAGTACGTAAAAAATAGTTTAAGAGCCAAAATTTTGACTTTGGAGCCAAACGAAATTTCATTTTGGAGCCACTGAAAAGTTGTATGCCTTCAACATGTAATATCATACGTAAATCATGTCTAACTTAGGGAAACTTGTAACCTCCATTATACAACATTTGATGTTAATTATTAATTAAATATTAAATATTTATATATTTATTAATTGTTAATTAACTACTTATTAATTATTAATAGGAGTTATTTCATATTTCAAATTAATTAATTATTTTTATTATATAGTAGTAGCTATTAATTAATATATATTAATTTTTAATTATAATTATTTAAGTGTTATGTATTTAATAGTATTTTATTGATTATTAATCATTATTATTTTAATTATTATTTAACGTCAATTTTTTAAATTTAACTATTATTTGAAAATTATTTTATGTTAATCACTAGTTATTAATTTATGATATGTATTGCTATTATTATTAATTATTAATTATTAATCATTAGTTATATATTAATTTTTAATTATTATTTAAGTATTATGTATTTAACATTAATATTTATTGATTATTGGTTATATATTTATTGATCATTAGTACATGTGATAAGCACTATGTCAGAAGTAGTTTAGACACTTGAACATGGTGGAACATGTCATGGGTTTGTTTCCCATCTTGCGGGGTTGAACCTTCTTTCCATATACTATGTTATATACTGCCTAAGCATGTATACAAGATACTCATTTTTTAATAAAGTAAAGAAAGAATAATGGGGAAGTTTTCGTATATGGTATTTTATTCATATCCAACTGTACATTTTCGTATATGGTATTATATCCATATCCACTTGTACACTTTGGCATATAACAAAGCAACGGTCACATGCCCATTATTCAAGCAACGGTCACATGCCCATTATTCAAGTCATTTACATTTATTTCTTGTATTATAAATAAAGGTCTCCTCTATACAATTTGTATTATCTTGTATTACAGTTCTTCAAATAATAAACTGATGTTTCATCTCAGTTCTTCTTTTCTATCATGGTATCAGAGCATCATTAAGGCTTAACAACCATCGATCTGTATTCATCATTTGGTCATCATGGCCAATGATACTGCTTCATCAGCTTCTGACAATGCTACTAGAATGATTGAAAGCCTCATTGATGTTGACAAACTCACCAAACCTGTAATTAGTCCTCAATCACAACTAATTACAGTGCAATTGGACGAAAACAATTACTTGATTTAGAAACTTCAGATCGAGGCTACAATCCACGGTTATGGCCTAGAAGGCTTCATTGTAACACCCCACATTTTATATCAGTTAAATAATTAAATAATGCATATGCGTGTGTGTGTATATATATATATGCATAGATATAAATGTATATATGAAGAATAAAATAAAGATAATATGTGATCGCATGTAATAAATACATGCACTGAAAAAGAAGAAAATATTAATGTGAATAAAAAAGTAATGCATGCAAAGAAAGAAAGGATTGGTTGCATACGGTGTAAATATGTTGCATGCACTGATTATGCATTAATAATAAAAGAGAAATAAAAGAAAACGGTTCATGCAATGGTTTAATTGAAATATTGTAATAAACATGAAAAAGAAGAATGAGAAAAGAACAATGACCACCATTGTTCTAAGCCTTGTTAGCAAAAGCCTTTGTAGTCCAGTTGGTTAGAACACGTGGCTTGCATACAAGAGGTGCAGAGTTCGATTCCTGCCACCGTCATATTTTTGTTTTAAGGGAACGGCTGAAATAACACATGTTCATGAGAGGAAATATGTATAAACACACATATAAGGAAAAAATATACATATAAGGAAGTAAAGAAAATATATGTATATATATATATATATATGAGAATATACACACACACACACACATATATATATATATATATATATATATATATATATATGAGAATATACACATATATATGTGTAGGAATACATACATATATATACATATATATATATATATATACACACACAAGAGATAAAATCCATGATAAGGCTGAAATCATAGACATATGGAAAGAATCAAATAACGGTGCAATACCATTTGAATTTTCAAAATAAAATGAAAGTTGTGCGCATATATATACGAGTAAAATGGTCATTACAAGTTTTGTATACATATAAGGACCTTATATATGAACATATTCAAAACAATTCAAACTGAACACCATACGCAAAAGAAATAGAAAAAAATATTATAGCCGGGGTCGACCCAGGGGTTGACCCACATGAAGGGGGGTCGACCCACCCTAGATCCAGTCAGGTACATTAACGTATCTGGACTATTTTCTTAACTACGTTCAATGCTGACTCAGTGCTGCATGTACGATAAGATCCTGAACACCTATAAATAGGCTATCAGAGCCTAGCTAAATCTCACATTTTTGAGATAATGTCTATACTCTGCCATTCTTTCTCCTTTTCAAATCTCTTCAGAAAAATAGGATAATTAGTTTAGGAAAATTCTGAATCAAGATCTGGAGGAAAAGAATGAATATTAGATAGAAGGTGTTCAGAATCATATTCGAAGAGAGGTAATTTTCTAGATTTGGTCTATTCGATTTTCTTCCTCTTTCTTCCCTTTTTCTTTTAGTAAAAATTATGAATACATGGTTGTTAGGTTCTGAATCCAATCAGGGGAAAACCATGGAATGTTAGATCTGGACCAGATCCAGGATTTGGAAAGCAAATGAGGTGAGTGGATTTAAGTTATATCATTTTTGATAATGATATATTATCGTTTGACATTACCCGTTAACATGATATGTTGAAATGTTTAAACATATGTTAGAATGATTAAAGTGACATGTTGGAATATTAATATGCTAAGATATTAATATGTTAGAAAATTCATATGTTGAAACGCTTAATGCGTTGAAATGTTCACCTATTGAAATGTAAACTTGTTAAAAGTACATGTAGTGATTACTGTTGTTATAATTACATGATTCACTTGTGGCATATTATGTACTTAAATTATTGGCTGTAGAATTGAGAAAATTACATGTTAACTTGTTAGATTTGAACAATTACCCGATTAAACGATTACATGACAGAATCAAATTTATTATATGTTAGAAAGAACATGCAACATTAAATAGGCATAATATGATGACATGTAAAATAGGTTGCGGTAAAAATGTGAAAAGAATAGTATGCCTAAATTTACAGTAAAAAGAAAACTTTAACAGTGCTTAGACACGAGGTTAGATTGCACTTGTGGTAGAAGTCTGCTTGGAACCGCCCGGCATATCCAGCATCCACAAGTGATATATCTAATGTGAGAGGTCTAAGTGCATAAATAAAACATGTAGTGGTGCTAAGACACGAGGATTAGTCAACTTGCGGTAAAAGTCTGCCCGGAACCGCTCGACAAATCCAGCATCCACAAGTGTAGGCTTAATGTGAGAGGTCTAGTGCATAAATAAATATATATATATATAAATAGCAGGATTGATAAACAACATTAATTGTAGTTAATGGAAATAAATGAAATTGAAAGAAAGATACAACAGTAAAAAGGATTGGAATGAACGGGGAATGATAATAACCTATTATAAATAAATTACATTAATGAGAATGTTATATAATAGGTAGGCTTGTCCTAGTGACAAGTGAGGATTATAACTTAGATTATAATAAACTGGTAAGAAAATGAGATAACTTGTGTAATGAGATAAGTGGTACTTAATTGTAAATTAAGTAATCAGTAAATGGGGGAAACCTGAAACCATTTGTTTGTAATAAATAGAGAAAAGGGGGAAATTTATGAAATGTAAGAAGTTGTACTTAATTATAAATTAAGTAAATCTATAAACTTGGAAATTTGAAATCTGCTGATAAGAATAATATCTTAAGGCTTGTCCTAGGGACAAGTGGGGGATTGTAACACAAGTTATATTTATGGAAAGGAGACTTATTAGTAAACCTTAGTTAAGAGAACTAAGTTAATAAGTAAACAACGATAAGTTGTAGAGATAGTGTAAGATGGAATTATGATTAAATAAGAAAAAATGAGGCAACTTATGAAATGAGATAAGTTATATTTAATCATAAACGATAAGTGACATGTTAAATAGAAAATATGTGAATTAAGATATACTTAATTACATATTAAGTAGAACATGTTATTATAACTATGAAATCAAACAAGAGAATAAAGAGATTGTGGATTACAGACCTTGGATCACAATATAGAGAATAACATGTTGTGGGCTTATTAATAAACTTAAATGGGTTAAGTTATATGGCTGAAATTAATAAGTGAGTGGAACTTGGTAACTTGATTAAGAAGTCAATGTGAATGAGAATAACCAAGTTAAATGGAAACCTGATGAGGTAAGGAAAGCGCATAAAAGAATATTTAGACATAGGGTCTAAAAACATATTAAAATGAGGCACTTGGACCAATCTGCACGTTTGAGGGTGAATAACCCAATGGGGTAGATCATCGCGGTGTCATGAGGCATGAGGGGAGCGCACGTACATCTGATTATTCTAATAGCTCCGAAGGACTGGAAGGGGAAGCACGCGGCTTCCTGAGATAAGTAAGGTGCTCCTGGTAGTCTCCTGTGCTGTGTCAGATGTTTAGGCTGTGCTCGCAGAGGTTGGGTCTGCGCATAACTACCAGGTGGGTGGGCCTTGACTGTAAAAGTAGTTTGCAGTCAGAATGCTGTGACGAGGTGACACTAGGGTGATTTGGCGATCTCCTCAACGGGAGGCAGAGGTTAGGAACAACAAGGATAGTAGATCGTCGGGTACCCGTCATCGGCAGCCAGTGGGATGCGAAAAGATTAGAGCTAAACCCAATAGACCATTCACCTTTCACTATCGAGGTACGGTGGTTGAGAGGAGAATCCAACTAGACGTTTAGATTGTTTATTAGGGGCAAGTCGCTTAGCTCTTGTAGTCTTTACTAGTTGAGGGAGGGGCCGGGGTGGGGCCATAACCACCATGAAAAACAAACCCGAGGGATATCTGTATTTTGAGGCTATTAAAGGCGGGCCTGTACAGATATAGAAAAGCTCCCTACCGAGTTATGTGTTTCTTGTATAGCCCTGCCACGGAACTCGTTGCACATTATGTGCGGTTAAGGCATCGAATACGATTGACGATACGTACGTAGGAAAGTCTAGATACATGCATGTCTGCTCTGGGTGGTGTATCGAAGACTTGAGGGCATTACTCTGGTATGGAATCTGATTCAATCGAAGGTGGCAGTCCGTACGCTTACGTAGCATAGTAATGATAGACATATGAGGAACGTAACATTGTTATATAGAGATCCGTACGTCACTCCGACGTAGGATGAGGGACTATGTACATTCCTGAGGCGTTACGGCGGAGACCGTGCGAGCAGGGTACTGTAGGGTGTACCTCAATATTAGGGGGTAGCTACATATATACTATATTAGGTTAATCCACTGGGAAGTAGATGGGTGCAACGTGTGTGTAAGCCTTGAGTATTGTTAACCCAAGTAACCTAATAAATAAGAAAATGTGATTGAACGGTATATGTAGTGTTATCCAAAATGTATAGTTTAAATCCAGTCACCAGAACTTATGTTCTGACCCCCTCCTCATAACATACTCGCAGGTTAGATTTGTGGTAGAGACATGATAGCTTTGAGTACTGGTTAGGCAGTATTATTAATACGGTAAGGCTATGCTTTGAGTATATTATATTTTATCCATTCCGCTGTGAGATATTTTCTAAGCTCTGACATATTTTATGTCTCTGTCTTTTCTGTAGGATACCAGAGCAAACCAACACGAGTTTCGATAGATTAGAATTTTGATTAAAAAAATCGGTCTATCGGAATTCGGGTTGTTACATTCATCATGGGGACTTTATCAGTTCCACCAGAATTCATTACTGATCAAGAGAATAAAATAGTTAGCAATGAAGAATACATGAAATACCACAGGTAAGATCGTTTAATTAGTTCATGGCTACTATCCTCTATCAATCAAAGCTTATTACCATAAGTGATTGGCTGCAAAAGTGCTAATGAGATATGGACAACAATAGAAAAATCCTTCAACAACCAGTCAGCTGCTAAAGTCATGTTTTATAAAAGACAATTGCAAAAAATAAAGAAGGACAACATTACCATGAGAGAGTACTTGAGCAAAATTAAATCTGTTTGTGACAAGTTAGAAGCTACTATCCATAAAGCGCAAGATTCTGAACAAATATTGGCTATTCTCAATGGCTTAAATGAAGAATATGAGGCTGTAGAAGCCATAATTTCCTCACAAAATGAAGAATATGATGATGTTCACTCTATTTTATTAGCACATGAAGGTAGGCTTGAAGGCAAGAAAGCTCAAGAAAGTGACTACTCTGTTAAATATGATGTTAATAAAAGTAATGACAATAACAGAAATCAGGTAAGTAATAATTATAGAAATGAGCAAACCTTTCAGAGGGGCAACACCACCACCAGAGGTAGAAGTGGTAAAGGAAGAGGATGCTAGAGTAACAACAACAACAACAATCGACCAAAGTGTCAAATATGTGAGAAGATTGGCCATACTGCTATCAAATGTTATATCAGATACAATTCAAACTACTCAGCAGGCTAAGCCAGCAACAACAGTCAAAGAAACACCAATTTCACTGCCAATTTAGCACAAGGACAGGGAGATGCAACTAATCATATTGACAACACAAGGAATCACAATGAACAAGCCAGAGCTGATTATATTCAAGATGAATCATGGTACCAGACTTAGGAGCTAGCTATCATATCACTAACAATCTGAACAACCTGAATCTTGGGAACAAAGAATACAAAGTAATCAAACTATAAGCATAGGCAATGGTAAGTGTGTTAAAATCTCTCATACTGGCACTGGTAGTATCGTTGGTAATAAGAAATTATTTTTGCATAATTTACTAAGAGTACCCAATATTAAGAAAAACCTAATTAGTGTGTCTCAATTTGCTAAAGATAATAATGTATACTTTTAATTTTTCCCTAAATACTGTGTAGTTAAAGATATAATAACTAGGAAGATTCTTTTATAAGGTAATGTTGTGAAGGGATTCTATGAATTCAATCTTAGCAACCACAGTACTACTATCAATGGTCATCAACATTGTAATCTGACTGATATAACTGATGAAGTCCAAACTAGAAGTACTTTTGACTTATGATATTATAAGTTAGGACATCCTAGTGCTAGCATTGTAACAAAAATTCTTAATGATACTAAAATAAATTTTATTCCTGCAAAATTACCTTATGTATGTACTTATTGCCAGATGCGAAAAACCCACAAATTACCCTTCTCTGATTCACTAACTGTGTATTCCAAACCTGGTCAATTAATTACCACTGATATTTGGGGTTTATCTCCTATATTTTCTTATTATGGATATAAATACTACATATTATTTGTTGATGCTTACCCTAGACATACTTGGATATACTTCTTAAAAGCTAAATCTGATATTAAAAGTGTTGTCATCAGTTTTATCAATATGTTTGAAAATCGAATAAACAGTCAAATTAAAGTCATGCAATCTGATGGAGGATTAGAGAACAAACCCTGACAGATTATTTTAAAAGTAAGGGTATTATACATAGAGTAACATGTCCCTATACTTCTAAGCATAATTGTATAGTTGAGAGGAAACATAGACACATAGTTGAATCAGGTTTAACTTTGTTAGCTCAAGCATCTTTGCCACTTAAATTTTAGCCTGATGCTTGCAGTACTGTTGTGCATCTAATAAATAGAATGCCCACTACAGTACAGAAAGACATAACACCTCTAGAAAAGCTATTTAATGTCAAACATGATTACAACAGTCTAAAAACATTTGGTAGCCTGTGTTCCCCTTACTTAAGACCTTATAATAATAATCATAAACTTGACTATAGATCTAAACCCTGCACTTTCATAGGTTACTGCAATAATAAAAAAGGGTTTAGATGTATAGACAAGTTTGGTAGAATATTTACAAGAAGACATGTTGTTTTTAAAGAAAATATTTTCCCTTATAACAGGTCAAATATACAGACCACAACCAAAATATATAATCCAAAGGTTAGTTTACCTGATCTACACAACATTGCTGACACATGGCATCAAGAGAATGGTGACAAGGCTGCTAGTAACTCTGAAGGCCACCACAGTGATAATGAAACTAATGATGATCTGCCAGAGCAAACTAATTACGCCATTCAATCACCTACATAATCAAGTTGCAGACAATCAGAAGAAATAAGAGAAGAAATCAGCAATGATAGCAATCAAAACTATAGTAGTAGACAAAATGACTCACCAACTCAACCATCACATCATCAAACTGGACATTCAATGATAACCATATCAAAAAGAGGCATATTCAAACCAAAGACTTATAGTACAGTCATTACTGAAGAAGAGCCAAATAGTTATCAACAAGCAGTCAAACATAAAGAATGGAGAAAGGCAATGGATGAAGAATATCAAGCACTGATGAACAATTGTACATGGGAACTAGTGAGTCCACCAAACAACAAGAATATAATTGGATGCAAGTGGGTATACAAACTAAAAAAGAATCCAAATGGATCCATTAATAGATATAAAGCAAGACTTGTTGCAAAAGGATTCACATAAGAATTTGGTTTTGATTAAAATGAAACTTTCTCACTAGTGGTAAAACGCTCAACTATTAGACTTATATTGACTATAGCATTAAGAAACAACTGGAAAATCAAGAATTTAGATGTCAACAATGCATTCTTAAATGGGAATTTACATGAAGAAATATTCATGCAACAACCACAAGGCTATACACAAGACCCAACATTGGTATGTAAACTGAATAAAGCAATCTATGGTCTGAAGCAAGCACCCAGAGTATGGTTTGAAAGACTTAAAGCAAGTTTGAAAACGATAGGCTATTCACCTACCATATCTGACACATCCCTATTCACAAAAATCAGTGAATAATCTACCACCTATATATTAATATATGTGCATGATTTAATTATCACAAGCAGCAGTGAAACTGAAATAAAAAAATTGGCAGATTATTCGGATAATCAGTTCTCAATAAAAGATTTGGGTGAATTATCTTATTTCCTTGGAATAGAAGTTACAAGAAAATCAGATAAAGAAATTCATCTTTTCCAAAGAAAGTATATTACAGAGCTTCTAAAAAAGACAAACATGATTGAAGCAAATAGCCAACCAACTCCTATGATATCAAACCAACACTTGTCAAAGTACGGGGGGAAGCTATCTCAAATATCAAACAATACAGGATTGTTGTAGGAGTATTATAATATGCTACTATTACACGACCTAATATATTTTTAGTGTTAATAAAGTATCTCAATTTTTGCTGGAACCCAGAAGTGAGCATTGGACAACAATGAAAAGAATACTCAAATACTTGAAAGTAACAATCAACTTCGGCATATCATTAAAAGCCAGCAAAGACTTAAACATTACACCTTATTCAGATGAAGACTGGGATACATACATAGATGATAGAAATTCAGTTTCTGGTGATTGCATTTATATAGGAGAGTCTGATGCTCTAAAAAGCAAACAACCATCTCGAGATCAAGCACAAAAGTGGAATATAGGAGTATTGCTAGTACTACAGCTGAAATTTTATGGCTACAATCATTGTTAAAGGAGCTAAAACTATCATCTAACCGAAACCCTCTAATTTGGTGTGACAATTTGAGCACAATCTACATGACAGCAGATCCTATTCAGCATAATCGAACCAAACACATAGAAATCGATATCTATTTTGTTCGAGACCAAGTTAAAAAGAAAATTTTACAAGTGAATCATATTCTAGCTTACTATCAGAGGGCCGACATGCTTACAAAATCACTTTCAGTCAATAATTTCTGTAGATTCAGAGATGCACTTGGAATCGAAGAGTTACAAATAATTACCAAGTAAAAGAAGGAACTTTCATACCTGGACCTTACTTGTATCTTTACCAGTATGACGAAGGATTGAAACTGCTTACTCTTTACCAACGTCAGCCTACGAAATGGAAAATTATGGTTGCGAACCCTAACCCTAATTTGAGGGGCGGTAATAAAGGGAAGAACGAATAATGGAAAAGTTTTCGTATATGGTATTTTATCTATATCCAGCTGTACATTTTCGTATATGGTATTATATCCATATCTAGCTATACACTTCCATGTATAACAAACAATGATCACATCCCATTATTCAAGCAACGGTCACATGCCCATTATTCAAGCAATGGTCACATGCCTATTATTCAAGTCATTTACATTAATTTCTTATATTATAAATAGAGGACTCCTCTATACAATTTGTATTATCTTGTATTACAATGCTTCGAATAATAAACTGTTGTTTCATCTCAATTCTGCTTTTCTATCACTTAAAAAAAATACTATACATGTTAAAATGAGCATTTAAGATGAGCGGAGACCTGGTATTGGAGCAGGCTTATTGAGTAAGGTTGTAACAACCCTGAATTTGGACAGTAAATAAATTAGTTATTTAATTAGATTTACAAAAATAGGAATTTCCGCAGATGATCGAATTTGACCACGAAACTTGCATCTTTGTGTTCGTCATGAAATTCTGGTCAACTTTCATGTTTGGAGTTTTGCGAACGGAGTCCATATGAAAAAGTTACGGATGAAATACGAAAAACAGATGGAAATAATTAAAACAGAATATTAAGTATATAATAACTATTGTAACGACCCGGAAATTTAGCGACCTTCGATATCCGATATACAACACATATCGAACATTCAAGAGTCGAAAATCACCGAATGGTTAATGAAAGAAAATAGAGGGTGAGAATAGATAAGATAGAACTTAGAATAGAAGAAGAAGAAGAAGAACATACATCATCAGAGTAAACACTAATCTCACAGCAGAATGATTAAAATATAACATAACTTTTGAAAAACAAACAGTATGTATACAATAACACTTACAACACAGTGGAAAAACAATAGCTATATAATCTTGAAGCCTCCTGCTCTAAGATCTCCAAGTATATCTGGAAACCCCGACTACTTGACTGCCCGTACAAATTTAGGCACCCAAGAGTTTAGGGAAAACAAAACAACTCCGGGTCAATCATGGGACTTGTAACAACCCGGAATTTTAGGGCCAATTTAAAATTTTATTTTAAGGAAATTATGATAGAAAATGCGTAAGAATTTAAAAATTCCATTTCTAAATTAAATTTATTATTAAAAAAAAAAACTATAATAAAAAAAAAAGAGTATGAAATAATAAGGATATAATTTTGCCAATAATGTAATAAGGTTACATGATATTAAAATGTAATACAAATGTAAAGGTATTAAAAACAATGCATATAAATTACCTAATAATAATATGGAAAGGAATATTAGTATTTGGTTCAGAAGAAGGGTATGAAATGTAGGAATTAACATTTATTTCAAACGCAGAATACAAAGAGATGGTTATAGTCATTTATTTGCGCTAGAATATAAAATTGTTAAAATTAATACATATAGAATGATAAGAAATAAATATGGGTAATAAGTGCATTAATTCACAAACATACATACTTTATTCATCCAAAGCATGTGTAACAAATGCTAGTTATTGGTACTAAATAGGTAAAGGTTTAGGTTAGGTTGGAATTTGAAATGTCCTCCATTTATTACTATTACATATAATAAATGGAATATTAACAATTACAACCATGTAGTTTTGAGAGAAGTAAATGTACTAATAAATTAGTATGGAATTAGTGTGTTTAGTTTTATATAATTTTATTCTTTCCTTGTTCGTGCTCCTTTGTATTTATGCCTAACATTCTGGCTTTCGATTTCATTACTTGTATTTGACAAATTTGAGTATTTTAAATTTTGCTGTCTTACTTAACATATTTATCTATTTCAACTCAAATCTATTTGCGTTGTAAACCATTGTATTTACCGGTTTTATATTAGAAATATCTTATTTTGAACATAGTATTCACTTTGGAATTAAAATTACTTTTGTAAATTTATTTTTCTAATGTAATGTTCTAGCGTAATTTACATCATTAAAAAATTTGAATATTCAATATTAGAATTCTTTAATGATAAGAATATTTCTTAAATATAATACTTTCCCTAGTTATTCAAACTATAAGGTTCATTAATGTGGAAAGTTGCAGCAAGTTTTCAATGCGTTTTCCATTCCTTATTGCAAGCGCATGCATCCATGCTATATATTTGGTGTCATTTTATAAACAAAAATAAATAGAATTTCTTTTTTTTTGCAATTAAATTTAATGTAATAAATGGTAATATGTGATTATAGCTATAGCAAATGTGAACGTGATTTGAAATTCAAAAGGTTACAATTAATTTGAACATAATAAATGTTTTCAACTTTAAAATAAACGGAAATTTAATTGAGAACAATTAAACATACAAGGGGGTAAAGGGAAAATTCATCTCCACTATAGAATATCCTAAACTCCTCCCATAACCTAACACAAACTCTCATTCACCTCCTCCTTCTTATCAATGGCCACGACTGCTCTTTTCTCCTCCTTTTTTTTTCCACGAAATGAAATTAGAAACTCATATAGGAAAGATCGAAGAGATTTTTAGGAGCTTCAAGATCATACGGATGTGATCATATTTCGTGAACTGTGGAGGGTGAATTCGAAGCTCAAAACGGCGGAGTTCGTCGCCATTTTCAAGCGTAAGAAACCCCCTCACCTCCTCTCCAGCGTGCCATTTTCTGATTGCCTTCAAGCTTCATCGATTTGGAGAAAATAGAAACCCCAGATCTGAAATCGTCTTGAATTGGAACACCGAACCTGAATCACCTCCTCTGACCAAACACAGTGAGAATTTTGTTTTTAAATTTAATTTAATTTATTTAATTGTTTTGTCTATAATGGTTAATCGTAGATCTAATATGTCAGGATGTAAAACATAGATCTTAATTGTTTATACCATATGATGTTTAATCTAAAATTGCATGAGATTAAATCTGAGATTTCAGGTTTTAAATCTGAATTAATAATAAATTAAAATTAATTATGTGTTCTTTATTTAATCATGCTATGTTGATTATTTATTTCTTATCAAATCAAAGTTAATGTTTGGGTTATTGCGATGTTTGGATTTGAAATTGTGTAATAGGCATGTAAATTTATTAACACTAATTATTAATAAATTATGTAACACAGCCATACACAAGTTACCTGACTTGTGTATGTTGATTGGGCCGTCATTTTCACACTAATCGCCCAAGTGCACAAACAATACACTGTTATTTGAATTTTGTTGTAATGATCATTATGTGTTGTTTGTATGTTAAATTTAATGTATATTGGTTTAATGTCAATTGCATGAATGATGAACGTCGTTTGAATGATTGAAATGAAATTTTATGATTGTTGGAATTAGCATATACCTTATTTTGAAAATGCGTTGTTTTGGAAATTCATGTTTTGAATGCATTGATTGTGTCTCATTCCAATGAAAGAAATTTGAAACCTCTCAAATGATTTTCCGTTACAGAATTAATGTGGAATTTAATAACATTAAATGTAATTTAATGTGAATTAAGTTGTCTAGATAATTTCATGCTAACTTTAATGTGGAATTTAATAACATTAAATGTAATTTAATAACGCTAAAATATTAGTTAATAAAAGTTGTTTCTTTTATTAAAGTTATGAACGCTAAAACGTTTTTAATAATAAAAGTCTTCTTTTATTAATGTTAAGTACGTTAAATAGGTTTTGATAATAAAAGTTAATTCTTTTATTAAGATTAATAACGTTAGGTATGTTTAAATAATAAAAGGTATTCTTTTATTAATGTTAATAACTTTAAGTATATTTTTGTTAACGTAAGTTATTAAGATTAAGAACGCTGAATTTATTTTGATATTAAAAGAAAGACATTAACATTGATTTTTATTTAAAAAGAAAATGATTTCATTTTGGTCAATAAAAGAAAAGAAAGACATTAACATTGATTTTTATTTTAAAAAAAATTATTTCATTGTGGTTAAAAAGAAAAGATGGATTTACACCGCATGAATTAAATATTTTTGCAATTGTAAAATAGAAAAGATAATATTCTTACATTGTAAAATATAAAAGTTGATATTTTTACATTATCAATATAAAAGTTGATATCTTTACATTGTAAACATAAAAGTGAATATTTTTGCATTGTAAGTAAAAGAATGAAATTTTATGATGTAAAATAAATTGTAATTTCATACGAAATAAAAGAAGGAATTTTGCGATGTAAAATAAAATAACATTTTTATATGTTATTTAGATAAGAATTTACACCGCATGAATTAAATTACATTTTTCGATGAAATTTACATATGAATTAGAATGGGATGATTAAAATTTACCTCTTTATATGAATTTTATATTAAAAATGAAACATGAAACTTTGTATGAAAATGAAGTATGAAATGGAAGTATAAAATTTTGTATGAAATAAAATATGAAATAAAAGATGAAATTTTGTATGAATTAAAATATGAGAAGAAGCCCACCGTATGTTTATTTAACATTATTTCTAGTGTTAATACTAGAGTAATTTTTAACCGTATGTATATTTCACATTTTTATTTATGTGAATTAAAAGAAAGTTCATCGTATGTTAGTTAACATTATTGTTAATGAAATAAAAAGAGAATTTTTTTTATCGTAGGAAAAATTGCATTTTTGTTAACGTAATAAAAAACAGAAATTCCACCGTATGCTATTTTACATTATTTCATAATGTAATATAATTGAAATACACCGCATGTTAAGCTAACATTATTTATAATGATAATATAAAGAGAATTAACTACACCGTATGACATAAACATTATTTTTTTTAATGTTAATTAAATAGTAATTTCACCGCATGACATTAACATTATTTTTAATGTTAATTAAACAGTGGTTTAACCGTATGAAAAAAATTAACATTATTTTTAATGTTGACATTTAAAGAAATTTACACCGTAGGATTGGTTAACATTATCTTTAATGTTAACATTGAAGTATTTACACCGTGGGTATTAACACTACTTTATAATGTAATAAATAAAAGAAGAATATTCACCGCATGGAAATTCTACTTTTTATTTATGTAAATACATATAGGGTTCACCATGGGAAATTTTACATTTTCTTTTTGTTAATGTAAATAAAAGGAATTTTCATCCGTAGGAAAAATCTACATTTTCACCAATGTAAATAAAGTAGGCAAAGTTATATTTTATTTAATGTAAATTAAATAAAATGTGCCAAGAATGAAAGTTTACATTTTATTTAATGTAAATAAAATAAGAAGAGACATGGAATATAAAATTAACATTTATTTATAATGTTAAATAAAAGAATTTCACCGTAGGATGACTTAACATTTATTTATAATGTTAAATAAAAGAATTTCACCGTAGGATGACTTAACATTTATTTATAATGTTAAATAAAAGAATTTCACCGTAGGATGACTTAACATTTATTTATAATGTTAAATAAAAGAATTTCACCGTAGGATGACTTAACATTATTTATAATGTTAAATAAAAGTATTTATACCGTAGTATGAATTAACATTATTTTTAATATTAATATATAGTGAATTTGACCGTAGGATGGGTTAACATTATTTTTAATGTTAATAAAAAGAAAATACACCGTAGGATAAAAATACATATTTTTATGTTAATATAAAAGTAAATTTCACCGCATGTGTGAATTTACATTATTGTAAATGTATATTAAATAGTAAAATTTTACCGTAGGATGCAATTAACATTTTTAATGTTAATTTTAAAAAGGGTAATTTAATCGTAGGAAATTAACATTTATCCTTAATGTTAATATTTAAAGTATTACACCTTAGGATAATTAACATTTATTTTAATGTTAACATATAGTGAATTGGACCGTAGGATAATTAACATTTATTTTGTAATGTTAACATAAAAGAGAATTTACCCCGTAGGAAAACTACATTATTTTATAATGTAAATAAAAAGAGAATTAACTGTAGGATTGATTTACATTCTTTTTAATGAAAATTAAAAAGGAGATTTAACCGTAAGGTAATATTAACATTTTTAATGTTAATATAAATGAATTTCACTATGTAATGCAAGTTTACATTTTAATTAATGTAAATAAAAGTAAGACTCCGAGAATGCGTCGTTTAATAAGAAGTTTGATTATTTTAAATAATTAAGCCAAGAATTAGCCGTTATAAAATAATATAACGATATGAAATAGTTTTCCAAAACTATAAGTATGCGAGGTTGTTTGGGAAGTCCGAGATACTCTCATCCCAAATTAAACCAAACGACGTTAAAGAATCGAAGTATGAGACGGCGTATGAAGACCGTAAATCTTCACAACGAATGGACAGCGACCGATGCCTGGAATTGCTTAGCTCCCAATTCACGGGTTAATAGTGGAAATTGCCCAAACGTATGTGTTGATTTCACGGATTTGACTTTCTCTCAGACCCAGAGCATAAGTTTAAATGGATTGCGTGTCTGACATCGTACTCCGCTTAATATCATGTTATTGATTTTCTGTCAATATATGAATGTTGGTGGTGAAGAATTCATTCTTTACTTAACACCCGTTTATATATTGATGGATGATCAATGGTACGATATGGATTGACGATGTGGCATGCCAAGATGAAGATGAAGATGATCAAGGCTTTGTTGAAAAGCAGGCCTTGTGGATGAAGACTATATCGTAACTTCGCGAGCCTCACACCCCGGTATGATGGTGAACTGATGGTTTGATCAGTATGCTTTAGATATTTGTATGGATTCGGTCGACCGGAATGAGTTGGGTGTGGTCGCTCCACGCTCAGAGGGATAGGGCTTAAACTCCTGATTCCCATATAGAGGGATAGAGTAAGCGGTGTTTTCTCTTGCTGGGACGTAAGCCGCTGGTTACTCGATATCCCAAAAAGTGCGGATGTGCATATTGCACTACGTGATAGATCTTTCGAATCAGAAGCCATCATGATGGAAACCAAAATCCAAATACGACCTGACGAATTTGATTGTATTACTAGTACAGAGGCATAATATATGGTACCTATGCTTCCTAGGATTAATACATTTACTTTGAAATGTTTTCATATATACTAATAATAATATTAGATGCGTATTTGCCGTATTTAGCATGTTTAATCACCATAAGGTAAAACCCTATCCTCTGGTGTGCGTTGCATTGTGTGATGGGACTTGGGTCTTATGGTGATTCCATTTTTCCAAAAGCATTGCGTTGTTTACGATGTATTTAATTATTTGTTGTGACACTTTAAATTATGCACGGCAGTCCATTAGAGTAAACCCGTTCCGCGTTAGCGGCGTGGTCTTTTGGAATTGCCTTATTACTAGTAATTATTTTAGTTAAGAATTCTCACACCAGTCCCACGACTGACCCATAGTTTGTTTCACCTTTTTGCAAACTTGGGTGCCCTCTCTTCTACACGGGCAGCCAAGTAGACAGGTTCATTCTTTGCTTGGAGCTTTTCTTTGAAGCTGCTTATTTTCTCTTTCTTGGATTTGCTTTTGTGGAGAGGTGATGACTTGGAGCTTTGAAGACATTTACCTTTAGTTCTATTGTATCTTTTCTTTTTATTTCTGACATCAAACTTATTTCTTTTCTGCAACTTGTTGTAATAACTTAGTTTCTGTGACTGTGGATTTTCTGTGGCTAATGACATTATATTTCCGCTGCTATGATGTTGTTACTCTATGAATTTCCTATGCTATATTGTTTCTCTGATTTGTATTATTATATATATGTTGTATTCCAAATGATTACTCCTGACTTTCATTTCCGTGGAAGTTTGGGATCGTCACAGTTGGTATCAGAGCTTTGGTTTACAAAGCGGAATATAACATATTTATAGTAACTCATTTACATAGAATCACTATATTCTATGGCGAACAGTTCATGAGATACATAATAGCCAGTCACTTTGTCATCATCTTTTCTTTCGTCCTTCGATCTTTTCTATCTCCTAGAATCACCATTTCAGTTGTTTTGACTCTTCCCTTGATCGTGCATTCGAAGAAGTCTAAGAGAAGTGGCGATGCTCAATTAGCACACGTTTACGAATGAGCGAAAGGACCAACTTCTTCAGTGCCAGCTTCTACTGAAGGAGGAGGAAAGCCTGTTGTCTCTAAAGGTACGCCTAGAATAAGTTACGTTCTCCATGTTTCTTTCTATTCTTTTTTTTTATGAGCCGTTGCTTGGCTTTCTCTCTCTCTTATCCTCTTTCTTCTTTCTCTTTCTCCTTTTCGAGGACGAAAAGTTCTTAAGTGGGGGAGACTATAACAACCCGGAATTTTAGGGCCAATTTAAAATTTTATTTTAAGGAAATTATGATAGAAAATGCGTAAGAATTTAAAAATTCCATTTCTAAATTAAATTTATTATTAAAAAAAAAACTATAAAAAAAAAAGAGTATGAAATAATAAGGATATAATTTTGCCAATAATGTAATAAGGTTACATGATATTAAAATGTAATACAAATGTAAAGGTATTAAAAACAATGCATATAAATTACCTAATAATAATATGGAAAGGAATATTAGTATTTGGTTCAGAAGAAGGGTATGAAATGTAGGAATTAACATTTATTTCAAACGCAGAATACAAAGAGATGGTTATAGTCATTTATTTGCGCTAGAATATAAAATTGTTAAAATTAATACATATAGAATGATAAGAAATAAATATGGGTAATAAGTGCATTAATTCACAAACATACATACTTTATTCATCCAAAGCATGTGTAACAAATGCTAGTTATTGGTACTAAATAGGTAAAGGTTTAGGTTAGGTTGGAATTTGAAATGTCCTCCATTTATTACTATTACATATAATAAATGGAATATTAACAATTACAACCATGTAGTTTTGAGAGAAGTAAATGTACTAATAAATTAGTATGGAATTAGTGTGTTTAGTTTTATATAATTTTATTCTTTCCTTGTTCGTGCTCCTTTGTATTTATGCCTAACATTCTGGCTTTCGATTTCATTACTTGTATTTGACAAATTTGAGTATTTTAAATTTTGCTGTCTTACTTAACATATTTATCTATTTCAACTCAAATCTATTTGCGTTGTAAACCATTGTATTTACCGGTTTTATATTAGAAATATCTTATTTTGAACATAGTATTCACTTTGGAATTAAAATTACTTTTGTAAATTTATTTTTCTAATGTAATGTTCTAGCGTAATTTACATCATTAAAAAATTTGAATATTCAATATTAGAATTCTTTAATGATAAGAATATTTCTTAAATATAATACTTTCCCTAGTTATTCAAACTATAAGGTTCATTAATGTGGAAAGTTGCAGCAAGTTTTCAATGCGTTTTCCATTCCTTATTGCAAGCGCATGCATCCATGCTATATATTTGGTGTCATTTTATAAACAAAAATAAATAGAATTTCTTTTTTTTTGCAATTAAATTTAATGTAATAAATGGTAATATGTGATTATAGCTATAGCAAATGTGAACGTGATTTGAAATTCAAAAGGTTACAATTAATTTGAACATAATAAATGTTTTCAACTTTAAAATAAACGGAAATTTAATTGAGAACAATTAAACATACAAGGGGGTAAAGGGAAAATTCATCTCCACTATAGAATATCCTAAACTCCTCCCATAACCTAACACAAACTCTCATTCACCTCCTCCTTCTTATCAATGGCCACGACTGCTCTTTTCAACTCCTTTTTTTTTCCACGAAATGAAATTAGAAACTCATATAGGAAAGATCGAAGAGATTTTTAGGAGCTTCAAGATCATACGGATGTGATCATATTTCGTGAACTGTGGAGGGTGAATTCGAAGCTCAAAACGGCGGAGTTCGTCGCCATTTTCAAGCGTAAGAAACCCCCTCACCTCCTCTCCAGCGTGCCATTTTCTGATTGCCTTCAAGCTTCATCGATTTGGAGAAAATAGAAACCCCAGATCTGAAATCGTCTTGAATTGGAACACCGAACCTGAATCACCTCCTCTGACCAAACACAGTGAGAATTTTGTTTTTAAATTTAATTTAATTTATTTAATTGTTTTGTCTATAATGGTTAATCGTAGATCTAATATGTCAGGATGTAAAACATAGATCTTAATTGTTTATACCATATGATGTTTAATCTAAAATTGCATGAGATTAAATCTGAGATTTCAGGTTTTAAATCTGAATTAATAATAAATTAAAATTAATTATGTGTTCTTTATTTAATCATGCTATGTTGATTATTTATTTCTTATCAAATCAAAGTTAATGTTTGGGTTATTGCGATGTTTGGATTTGAAATTGTGTAATAGGCATGTAAATTTATTAACACTAATTATTAATAAATTATGTAACACAGCCATACACAAGTTACCTGACTTGTGTATGTTGATTGGGCCGTCATTTTCACACTAATCGCCCAAGTGCACAAACAATACACTGTTATTTGAATTTTGTTGTAATGATCATTATGTGTTGTTTGTATGTTAAATTTAATGTATATTGGTTTAATGTCAATTGCATGAATGATGAACGTCGTTTGAATGATTGAAATGAAATTTTATGATTGTTGGAATTAGCATATACCTTATTTTGAAAATGCGTTGTTTTGGAAATTCATGTTTTGAATGCATTGATTGTGTCTCATTCCAATGAAAGAAATTTGAAACCTCTCAAATGATTTTCCGTTACAGAATTAATGTGGAATTTAATAACATTAAATGTAATTTAATGTGAATTAAGTTGTCTAGATAATTTCATGCTAACTTTAATGTGGAATTTAATAACATTAAATGTAATTTAATAACGCTAAAATATTAGTTAATAAAAGTTGTTTCTTTTATTAAAGTTATGAACGCTAAAACGTTTTTAATAATAAAAGTCTTCTTTTATTAATGTTAAGTACGTTAAATAGGTTTTGATAATAAAAGTTAATTCTTTTATTAAGATTAATAACGTTAGGTATGTTTAAATAATAAAAGGTATTCTTTTATTAATGTTAATAACTTTAAGTATATTTTTGTTAACGTAAGTTATTAAGATTAAGAACGCTGAATTTATTTTGATATTAAAAGAAAGACATTAACATTGATTTTTATTTAAAAAGAAAATGATTTCATTTTGGTCAATAAAAGAAAAGAAAGACATTAACATTGATTTTTATTTTAAAAAAAATTATTTCATTGTGGTTAAAAAGAAAAGATGGATTTACACCGCATGAATTAAATATTTTTGCAATTATAAAATAGAAAAGATAATATTCTTACATTGTAAAATATAAAAGTTGATATTTTTACATTATCAATATAAAAGTTGATATCTTTACATTGTAAACATAAAAGTGAATATTTTTGCATTGTAAGTAAAAGAATGAAATTTTATGATGTAAAATAAATTGTAATTTCATACGAAATAAAAGAAGGAATTTTGCGATGTAAAATAAAATAGCATTTTTATATGTTATTTAGATAAGAATTTACACCGCATGAATTAAATTACATTTTTCGATGAAATTTACATATGAATTAGAATGGGATGATAAAAATTTACCTCTTTATATGAATTTTATATTAAAAATGAAACATGAAACTTTGTATGAAAATGAAGTATGAAATGGAAGTATAAAATTTTGTATGAAATAAAATATGAAATAAAAGATGAAATTTTGTATGAATTAAAATATGAGAAGAAGCCCACCGTATGTTTATTTAACATTATTTCTAGTGTTAATACTAGAGTAATTTTTAACCGTATGTATATTTCACATTTTTATTTATGTGAATTAAAAGAAAGTTCATCGTATGTTAGTTAACATTATTGTTAATGAAATAAAAAGAGAATTTTTTTTATCGTAGGAAAAATTGCATTTTTGTTAACGTAATAAAAAACAGAAATTCCACCGTATGCTATTTTACATTATTTCATAATGTAATATAATTGAAATACACCGCATGTTAAGCTAACATTATTTATAATGATAATATAAAGAGAATTAACTACACCGTATGACATAAACATTATTTTTTTTAATGTTAATTAAATAGTAATTTCACCGCATGACATTAACATTATTTTTAATGTTAATTAAACAGTGGTTTAACCGTATGAAAAAAATTAACATTATTTTTAATGTTGACATTTAAAGAAATTTACACCGTAGGATTGGTTAACATTATCTTTAATGTTAACATTGAAGTATTTACACCGTGGGTATTAACACTACTTTATAATGTAATAAATAAAGAAGAATATTCACCGCATGGAAATTCTACTTTTTATTTATGTAAATACATAGAGGGTTCACCATGGGAAATTTTACATTTTCTTTTTGTTAATGTAAATAAAAGGAATTTTCATCCGTAGGAAAAATCTACATTTTCACCAATGTAAATAAAGTAGGCAAAGTTATATTTTATTTAATGTAAATTAAATAAAATGTGCCAAGAATGAAAGTTTACATTTTATTTAATGTAAATAAAATAAGAAGAGACATGGAATATAAAATTAACATTTATTTATAATGTTAAATAAAAGAATTTCACCGTAGGATGACTTAACATTTATTTATAATGTTAAATAAAAGAATTTCACCGTAGGATGACTTAACATTTATTTATAATGTTAAATAAAAGAATTTCACCGTAGGATGACTTAACATTTATTTATAATGTTAAATAAAAGAATTTCACCGTAGGATGACTTAACATTATTTATAATGTTAAATAAAAGTATTTATACCGTAGTATGAATTAACATTATTTTTAATATTAATATATAGTGAATTTGACCGTAGGATGGGTTAACATTATTTTTAATGTTAATAAAAAGAAAATACACCGTAGGATAAAAATACATATTTTTATGTTAATATAAAAGTAAATTTCACCGCATGTGTGAATTTACATTATTGTAAATGTATATTAAATAGTAAAATTTTACCGTAGGATGCAATTAACATTTTTAATGTTAATTTTAAAAAGGGTAATTTAATCGTAGGAAATTAACATTTATCCTTAATGTTAATATTTAAAGTATTACACCTTAGGATAATTAACATTTATTTTAATGTTAACATATAGTGAATTGGACCGTAGGATAATTAACATTTATTTTGTAATGTTAACATAAAAGAGAATTTACCCCGTAGGAAAACTACATTATTTTATAATGTAAATAAAAAGAGAATTAACTGTAGGATTGATTTACATTCTTTTTAATGAAAATTAAAAAGGGGATTTAACCGTAAGGTAATATTAACATTTTTAATGTTAATATAAATGAATTTCACTATGTAATGCAAGTTTACATTTTAATTAATGTAAATAAAAGTAAGACTCCGAGAATGCGTCGTTTAATAAGAAGTTTGATTATTTTAAATAATTAAGCCAAGAATTAGCCGTTATAAAATAATATAACGATATGAAATAGTTTTCCAAAACTATAAGTATGCGAGGTTGTTTGGGAAGTCCGAGATACTCTCATCCCAAATTAAACCAAACGACGTTAAAGAATCGAAGTATGAGACGGCGTATGAAGACCGTAAATCTTCACAACGAATGGACAGCGACCGATGCCTGGAATTGCTTAGCTCCCAATTCACGGGTTAATAGTGGAAATTGCCCAAACGTATGTGTTGATTTCACGGATTTGACTTTCTCTCAGACCCAGAGCATAAGTTTAAATGGATTGCGTGTCTGACATCGTACTCCGCTTAATATCATGTTATTGATTTTCTGTCAATATATGAATGTTGGTGGTGAAGAATTCATTCTTTACTTAACACCCGTTTATATATTGATGGATGATCAATGGTACGGTATGGATTGACGATGTGGCATGCCAAGATGAAGATGAAGATGATCAAGGCTTTGTTGAAAAGCAGGCCTTGTGGATGAAGACTATATCGTAACTTCGCGAGCCTCACACCCCGGTATGATGGTGAACTGATGGTTTGATCAGTATGCTTTAGATATTTGTATGGATTCGGTCGACCGGAATGAGTTGGGTGTGGTCGCTCCACGCTCAGAGGGATAGGGCTTAAACTCCTGATTCCCATATAGAGGGATAGAGTAAGCGGTGTTTTCTCTTGCTGGGACGTAAGCCGCTGGTTACTCGATATCCCAAAAAGTGCGGATGTGCATATTGCACTACGTGATAGATCTTTCGAATCAGAAGCCATCATGATGGAAACCAAAATCCAAATACGACCTGACGAATTTGATTGTATTACTAGTACGGAGGCATAATATATGGTACCTATGCTTCCTAGGATTAATACATTTACTTTGAAATGTTTTCATATATACTAATAATAATATTAGATGCGTATTTGCCGTATTTAGCATGTTTAATCACCATAAGGTAAAACCCTATCCTCTGGTGTGCGTTGCATTGTGTGATGGGACTTGGGTCTTATGGTGATTCCATTTTTCCAAAAGCATTGCGTTGTTTACGATGTATTTAATTATTTGTTGTGACACTTTAAATTATGCACGGCAGTCCATTAGAGTAAACCCGTTCCGCGTTAGCGGCGTGGTCTTTTGGAATTGCCTTATTACTAGTAATTATTTTAGTTAAGAATTCTCACACCAGTCCCACGACTGACCCATAGTTTGTTTCACCTTTTTGCAAACTTGGGTGCCCTCTCTTCTACACGGGCAGCCAAGTAGACAGGTTCATTCTTTGCTTGGAGCTTTTCTTTGAAGCTGCTTATTTTCTCTTTCTTGGATTTGCTTTTGTGGAGAGGTGATGACTTGGAGCTTTGAAGACATTTACCTTTAGTTCTATTGTATCTTTTCTTTTTATTTCTGACATCAAACTTATTTCTTTTCTGCAACTTGTTGTAATAACTTAGTTTCTGTGACTGTGGATTTTCTGTGGCTAATGACATTATATTTCCGCTGCTATGATGTTGTTACTCTATGAATTTCCTATGCTATATTGTTTCTCTGATTTGTATTATTATATATATGTTGTATTCCAAATGATTACCCCTGACTTTCATTTCCGTGGAAGTTTGGGATCGTCACAGGACTGGTGTGAGTAAACATCTAAAACAGTTTGAACAGGTATATGATATCTCATAAGACCACACCGTAAATACAGAACGAGTTTTCCCTTATGAGAATCCAAACATCTTTGAAAAGCTTTATCATTCTGATATTATAATAATGTCTAAATACAAATAGATATCAATCTAGTAGAACGCGTTCATCTCACGTTCCACATACATAGTATACAATAAAAACCGCGGGAGCTTATTGATAATGGATTTCCAACTATGACAAGGTATGGGACCACCTGCCGCTGGTGTATCTCTAGAGAGGAATACACCGAGTTCACGAGAACATCTTGCAACTCAGCCACACATGACCGACCACTCATTTCGCTTGAGTGTATCGAATGTATATCACCAACGGTTGGGATCAGCAACCGTTTCCCGATAAGGGGCAGCATTGATAGATTAAAGAAGCAAATGAATACTCTCTAGATAGGTGATTACACACCCTAATAGGTGCGACCTACATAGCCATGCTGCCTGCCCAACTTTTGTCATTTCCGGATGTAAGGCTAGAAGCTACGCTTATCTTTTCACATGCCACAACTTCATTCACTTAGAATGTCACATCGTCATACCCTTTGAATCACAAATTGATTTATCCAAAAATAACACGGGTATACAGCTAAGAGAAACGAATTCCTTCGCCACCAAACGTGAATACGTTTGAAGAGATCAACTTACGCAATCTATCACATATACTCTGTCAGACCTTCATCCATACAAGTTGTCCTGGGACTGGACAAACCGAAGGCACTATTCAGTACATCCATCTTAGGCAATCGTTATCTAAGATTTATACAACAATCCTTGTACTTTACTCCGTCTTCATTATATTCAGCATACTTGATTCGCAATGCTTATGCCAATACGGAGTGGTTCTTCGGATAATAATCCAACTGATTACTCCGTATTAACAACGATAAAATAGTCAAAACTTTGATAATCGGTGATTTAACTATCAAATGAAAACATGTTCGTGTACGCACAATGATCTTATTTCCAAAGGGAATTATCAATCAAATCATCAACATATATAGATATATTCTATTTCCTTATTTTCTATGTTTAGAAAATATACGTTATTAACATTGGAAAACATTCCCATTGCTTATCTACATATCACTATTCTTCCACATCTATCAGTCCCTGGCTGTAACTAGCAAGAGAACAACTTTCTAAGTATAAACCCCGAAGGCCGAAACCAACATCAAATCGATGCTCCGAAAATCATTCAACTTACTAATTCTAGTCAGTTTCTAATTTTGCTTAACTCTATTACTTTAACTCTATTGGATTAATTTTATTTGATTAACTCTAATTCGAATAACTAATATTCGATTAATTCTTATTGATTGACTCTAATTCATTAACTCTATTTCGAATAACTAATATTTGATTTAACTTCATTCTAAATAACTATGTCTATTTTAACTTTATCTCGAATAACTATATTCGATCAACTTTAATTGAATAACTAGTATTCAATTAACCCTAATTCGATTAACTATGTTCAATTAACCCTATCTAGTTAACTCTTATTCGAATAACTAATATTCGACTCAACTCTATTTGACTAACCCTATTCGACTAACTCGACTTGAATAACTATACTCGACTAACTCGATTTGATTTTACTCGACTAACTCCTTTCGATTAATTATAATCGATTAACTCAACTCGACTAACCATGTTCGTTTACTCGACTAGCTCGACTTGACTAGCCATATTCGTTGAACTCGACTAACTCGACTTGACTCATTTCAAATAACTAAATTTGATTAGCTCCTTTGAATACTAAATTCGATTAACTCCTTTCCATTAACTCTATTTATTTTCCTAATAAATTTTCCTTTATTCTATTTATTTTCTAAATAAATATTCCTTTATTCTATTTATTTTCTAAATAAATATTCCTTTTATAAAATCCTTTAATTTTATAAATATTTCATTTTTTCAATAACTCTTTGAAAATTTCTCTTTCTATATTCCAGTATTTCTTATGATATTTAAAATACCCAATCACGGTGATCAATATCATCCAACATATACAATCAATAACAGATTATATATCACATCATATATCACAATATATGAAAACAGTAAAAATAAATGTTGAGGAATCCAGCCGGATTCCTCCAACCTGTTTCCCTGCATCCACAGATGTTAAACAACATAATATAACCTCGATTTCATTTCAACATGAAATAAACCGATTAACAGAATCAATATTTGATTGTCTATTTTTATATATAACCATATCTATGTTTTCAATCAAATCTACTTAACAGTCCAAACAATCAATACACAACAATCAATCATTATTTATCAAAAATAAAGTACAGTTTATAAAAATATAAACTGAACAGAGTTAGTGAGTTTTACTCACTTTGTCCGTAATCGTTAAATGACGATTTACGGTCGTTGATTCTGATGCTACAAATTTATTCCACCATAAATCCAAACAACCAGCAGATCACCTCAAACCCTTTCCATTTCGTAGCCTTCGTTGATACGGTTCCGACGGATGTTGTTTCACGGAATTCTGATACAGTATGATCGATATATGATTTATACAAGTTCATATATACAATTGGAATTAAATTAAAGTATATTTATTAAATTATCGGGCCTTAACCTTTTGAATTCGGCCCATGCTTTCAGCCTAAGCCTGCACCCTTACAATGAAACCAACTCCAAAGAATTAAACTGAAACACCCCTCCCCAACTTCCATTCAATCCATCTGAACTCCTGCTTAACGATCAATCCACACCCCAGATATTTACAGCCATCCATACCCCCTCTGTTACATTTCTCTCACATTCTCAAGTTCCTCCAGTATTCGGAAAATCCATGGCGTGTTCATTCTCCCATACATGCTCCTGATCCATTCCATGAAAAATTCAAACCATTATCACCATTTCTAGTAGACATTGACACCCATAAATCACAAACTCCACACATGAAAACGTAAACCTCCCTGTAATTACGAAACAGCCTCAACATTACCCACCGCTGGGGTTTCCAGGTTTCACCAACGGCTACAGAAATGATTCGAACAAACGAAATCGTCGAACTCCCCTACATGATGCACACACATCAGATTCCATCTCCTCAATCCAGATCTACACCTTGTTAGAACCATCAATGCCCAAATTATCGGATTAACGAACCCTAGACAACATTTTACCCCAAAACCAGCGAATGAATCGAGTTCAAACTCAGCAAACAACATACGAACGAGAAGAGAAAAGCACCCGGAATCGAAATACACTAATTTCCAGATTTATGGATACTGTTTTGATTTTATTTTGAATTTGAGAGGATCGACTAATTTTTTCCTGGAACAAAGAAAAGAGGCAGATATTTCATTTACTGTTGAGAAGTGATTTCTAGCTCTTAAAGGATTTCTAGGAGAACGTTGGGATGAATGTAATGACCCGCATTTTTAGCTGTCGAATAATTAATTTATTTAATTATTTAATATCGTTTTGGCGATATCGATGACCTGAATTAAATAATAATTATATTTAATTTATATAATTAATAGAATAATATATTTTTGAAATAATCGGAAATAACAAAATTCACAATATTGGTGAAATGGACAAGTTAAAATATATATATAATTCAGTTTATATTGAATTATATTGACGAATATATATAAATAACAAAGCCGGAACGTATAATTCATTTTATAATTAAAATCGAGCTCGAAATGGCGCGGCAGTTCGCTATTTGGCGATTTGAACTTCAACTGAATATACAGAATCTGTTTTAAGTTGGATTTCTATGAAACAAGACACGTTGGGAGCTGGGGAAGTATATATTTCTAATGGAACAGAAAAATCAAGAATTCGTCGTGTAGATTTTGATTTATGTCCAAATCAAATTTTCAAATAGTCGCTATGGAATTCCTTTATAATTCGTAATGCTTTATTTACGTTATAATTGGGTTTTCAATATAAATTGAATATCGATTCAACCTGGATTTGGAATATCGAGTATACGTATATTCTGGAGCTGTATAATATTCCACTGTGAATATATACGATAATATAAATTTATTTATAGTTAATTTAATTATTTTTAAATATATTTATATATTTAAAAGGGCTATTTAGAGCTTTAAAAATAGCCACTTTTGCAAACGAAGTCGGAATTCGACGAAACTAATTTTGTTGGATCCGCAACATCAAATTATTGCTAGATTCTAAGTTCTGTGATTTTTAGAGTCACTGTCTGGCCGTACGGATTTTTAGAGTGAAAAACAATCAGTATTTTGATGGTTAATAATATGCTGTGTGAGCAAACGGAGTCGAAATTCGACGAAACTAGTTTCGTTGGGTTCGTAATATAGCTGCATGTCCATTTTCGTGATTTTTGGGTATCGTATGTGGTCACAGGGATTTTTAATATCAAATACAAGCAGCGTTGAAGAATTAATTAATATAAAAACCGAATATAAAAATATTATTTCTCTCCTATAAATAATCCTTAACTTTTCTAAACCTAATCCAATTTTTTTTCTCTGGTAAAATGAAAATTGCGCCGACAACTTTCTTATCTCAGGAAAAATCCTCAACTTCAAAAATAAAGAAGAAATACCAAACAAATTCTATAAATTGCAAGAGTTAACTCTTTGCACCAATTTTCCATTTCATCTTCGTACCACTTTTTCTGTGTTCGATATGAGTTTGTCGATGTCTACTTTTTAGCGTGAGAACTAGGGTTCCAGGATTCATGAAATTAAGGGGTTGATTTGCGAAATGAACTTCGGATTCGGGTTTAGCACAAAGTTTTACACCTAGCAGCATAGTTTTGGGGTAAATGGAGGTATTCTTGTTCGCAACTTCTTGTAGCTCGCCTGGAAAAGGCCGTCGTCGGGTTTTACTAGGAGGACATCGAGTGGTGTGTTTTGGTATAGACGGAAAGAGGAGTTGAAAAGAGAAGTGTTGGTGTAATTAGTTTTGAATTTCATAAATATAAAGAAGAGGAGGATCGGTGGGAGCAAGAAGTCATGGCAAATGTTGGAGTTTCCTGGAGCACAGCATTTTCAAGTTTTGGGGAAGATGGATAAACGGGTTCGGTGAAAATGGTAGTGGGCCGGGGAAAATAAATAGGTGAAGGCACAACGGTGAATAAACTTATGTTTTAAATTCAATTTGAATGAAGTATTAACTTGTATTTATAATATCTTGGCCATACGGTGTCAGATTTACGAACGGTCGGATCCGTTGGGATCGTATGGACGACGACTACAACACAGAACTAACTGAAAGCGAATCAGCGCTCGTTACAATTTATAGCAAAATAAATTGTCCGTCTGAATCAAGCGATGGTTATCGTTATTAACGATGATCGTCCAATGTGAGTAAAACTCACCAACTCTGAACAGTTACATTTTTATAACGTACTTTTAGAACTGATAAATATTGATTGAATGTTGTGTGTAGATTGGTTGATTGAACTGCTAGTCAGTTAGTTGGAATTATATATATATACATACATATATATATATAAACCGTTAAACATATAGATATTGATTCTATTTATCAGAATATTTCATATTGAACTGAAATTGATATTGATTATATTGTGTAACATCTGTGATGCAGGGAAACATGTTGGAGGGATCCAACTGGATTCTTCAATATTTAAATTACTGTTTTGTTTCATATATTGTAATATATGATGTGATATATAATCTGTTGATGATTATGCGTGTTTGGATGATATCAATCACTGTGTTTGGTATTTTAAAATACCGTAAGAAATAGTGGGATGTAAAAAGGAGACTTTCAAAGTATATTTCGAAAATAGATTATTTATATAAAATCAACTGATTTTATATATGAAAGGAAAAGGGTTTTATAAAAGAAATCATTTTATAAAATCAAAGAAATAAAAAGGAAATATATTTGAAAAACAAATATAGAGGAAATATATTTGTAAAACAAATATAGAGGAAATATATTTGTAAAAACAAATATAAAGGGAAATATTGGTAAAACAAATAAAAAAAGGAAATATATTTGTAAAACAAATATAGAGGAAATATATTTGTAAAAACAAATATAAAGGAAATATATTTGTAAAAACAAATATAAAGGGAAATATTGGTAAAACAAATATAAAAGGAAATATTGTAAAACATGTACAAATAGAATTAAATCAAAGGAATATTTAGAAAATGAATCGAAGATGGAAATCTGTTCTGAACAGATAAATGGAAACGATTTATTTAAAATGGAATTAAGTATAAATTGGTTTTAACACCGATATTTTTAGAATGTGAACTCAACACTTCTAAAGTGAATAAACGTTGTTAAAAGGAAATCCTTATAAGTGGAGAAATGTTATTAAAAGAACATTTATAAAGTGAAGAACCGTTACTAAAAGTAAATCTTTATAAATGAATAAACGCTGTTAAAAGGAAATCTTTTTAAATGGATAAACATTATAAAAAGGGAAATCTTTATAAAGCAAATGAGTTAATCGAATTAGAGTTATTCGAATAGGAGTTAATCGAATATAAGTTATTCGAATTAGAGTTAACCAGTTAGAGTTGAACAGTTAGAATTGAACAGTTAGAGTTGAATAGTTAGAGTTAAACAGTTAGAGTTAAAGGAGTTAATCGAATATAGTTATTCGAATAAGGATTAACCAGATAGAGTTAATTGAACATAGTTAATCGAATTTGGGTTAATTGAATATTAGTTATTCAATTAGAGTTAATCGAATATTAGTTATTTGAAATAAAGTTAAAACAGACATAGTTATTTGAATATAAGTTAATCGAATATTAGTTATTCGATAGGAGTTAAATAAGTCGAGTTAAATAAGTCGAGTTAATTAAGTTAAGTTAGTCAAGATGAGTTAATCAAACCGAGTTAATCCAAATGAGTTAATCCAAAGGAGTTATTCGAATAGAGTTAAAGGAGTATCGAATATAGTTTATTCGAATAGAGTTAAAGGAAAGGGTATCGATTATAGTTTAATCGAAAGGAGTTATCGATTATAGTTTAATCGAAAGGAGTTAATCGATTATAGTCTAATCGAAAGGAGTTATCGATTTATAGTTTAATCGAAAGGAGTAACCGAATATAAGTTATTCGAAGAGGAGTAATCGAATATAAGTTATTCGAAGTGAGTTAATCGAATATTAGTTATTCGAAGAGAGTTAATAGTTGAATTCGATTATATCGAATTCGGGAAAGTACTTATACTTTCCGGTGTTTAAATCAAGATTTATTTATAACTTAGGTGTTTATTCATTTATTTACATTAAGGAATAAAAGTTATAATTGAAGTTAGATATTTCGAAAGTAGGGATTATAACGTTATCGTTATAATCAATGTTTTCAATAAAGAAGTGGATTCCTAAATAGAATCCGAGAGTTACGTAAAGAAGTTTGTTAAAGATTTAAAAGATAAACTTTGACTATTTCGAAGTTAAAACGTTGTTCAGTTAAGGTCTGAGAGGTAATTATACCCCAACTTGATTGACTTCCTTCTTAACTAAGGAATGGTAAGGTTTGGCAGTGAAGGAGTTTTGGAAATGTTTCCAAAAAAGAATCAGAAATGTTTTCTAATTATAGAAAATAAGAATTTAGAATATATGGACATAGGAGATAAGTAAATTAATGAACTAAAGAGATAAATGTTAAAAGATGATTGATCGATATAATTTCCATCTGGAAATAATATCGTTGTTTGCACACGAGTTTTTCTTTGATAGTTAAATCACATACTATCAAAGTTTTGACCATTTTACGTTGTTAATATGGAGAGACCGGTTGGATTATTATTCGAAGAACCACTCCATATTGGCATAAGCGTTGCGAATCAAGTACGCTGAATATATTGAAGACGGAGCAAAGTGCAAGGGCTGTTGTATAAATCTTAGATAATAATTGCCTAAGATGGTTGTACTGAATAGTGCCTTCGGTTTGTTCAGTCCCAGGACAACTTGTATGGACGAAGGTCTGACAGAGTATATCTGATAGATCACGTAAGTTGATCTCTTCAAACGTATTCACGTTGGTGGCGGAGGAGTTCGTTTCTCTTAGCTGTATACCCGTGTTATTTTTGGATAAATCAATTTGTGATTTAAAGGGTATGACGATGTGGCATTCTAAGTGAATGAAGATATGATATGTAAAATGATAAGCGTAGCTTCTAGCCTCACATCCGGTAAATGACAGAAATCGGGCAGGCAGCATGGCTAAGTCGGTCGTTCCGAAGTAGGGTGTATAATCACCTATCTAGAGAATATTCATTTGCTTCTTTAATCTATCAATGTTGTCCCATATATATATACGGGAAACAGTTGCTGATCCCAACCGTTGGTGATATACATTCGATACACTCAAGCGAAATGAGTGGTCGGTCATGTGTGGCTGAGTTGCAAGATGTTCTTGTTGAACTCCAGTGTATCGTTCCTAGAGTACACTGATCGGAAGGTGGTTCCATACCTTGTCATAGTTGGAAATCCAATCATCCAATAAGCGCCGGCGGTTTATGATTTTACATTATATATGTGGAATGTGAGATGAAAGCGTTCTGCTAGATTGATATCTATTTGTATTTAGACATTATTATAATATCAGAATGATATTGCTTTTCAAAGATGTTTGGATTTTCATAAGGGAAAAACCCGTTCCGTTTTCACGGCGTGGTCTTATGATATATCCGTTATTAAACCAAGTGTTCGGAGTTTTATTCACACCAGTCCATGTTGCATGCTTAGTGCATGTGTCGCATGATAGGGGGTTCTCACTTTTTGTTAGGTGGCGAACGAGAGACTCTTACCCCTACATGTCCCAAAAATGAGGGTTGGTTGTGAAGTCGAAAGGCTGGCCGTAAAATATGGACTGGGATACCAATGTAAGCCATAGTGGGGTATTACCCTGCTGCTTTGGGAAGAGGAGGACACAATGGTTGAAAAGCCTACTTGAATCCAATTTCTGGGTCGTTACTGTTGGTATCAGAGCTTAAGGTTAAGTGAATTACCTTGGCTCTGTGGCGTGACTCAGTAGAGATGGGGTTAGTAATACCCTAGATTGAGTTTGAGTGTATATATATGAGTGAACGTATTTGTTATTTGATATAAAAATGATTTATATCGTGGAGATTTAATAGTTGAGTTGTTTATGAATTCTGGTTGATCAGTTTGATCCACTGTATCAGTAGGACTTTCTAAAACACTCGAATACGATAAACCGACATGGTATGTTTTGAAAGAGGGTAAATGACATAATTTTACCCAAAATATATATCTTGGAATTAGTATAGTATATTGGTTGTGTTGGTTGTTATTATAATCGAATGAGATTATAAAAAGGTGAAATGGTTATAAATAACTAATCAGAATTCATATAAGTAGAGTATATGAAATAAGATGAAGTAAATCTGAATTTAAATAAGATTTGGAATTAAAATAAGGGAATTTTAAGTTCTTGGGAGATTTTGAAAATGTTTTCAAATTGAAAGAGAAATATAGTATTAAACTCTCTTCGATCGTTGGAAAATAAGTTCCGATGGTGAAGTCAACCATCATCGGTGTTCATTTTCGAGCTCTAAGTGACGGATTCCTACCAAAGGTTTTGTTTTTGAATTGTTTTAAGAAAAACAAGTTGTTTAGAAATTCAAAGGTTTTGAATTTGTATTATGATTTCAAATTGATTTTAAAGAAACCCAGGAATTTAAGTTCCGGAATTAAAATTTAACTAATAAAGTTAAATAGATTGAGATGGTATAAGTGAATAAATAAATTAAAATTTAACTTGAACTAAGTTAAATAAAACTGGATGTGATTAGAGAATAATCTGAAATGGAATTAAGTTGATGAGTTAAGAGTTTGAAATTTGATATTGGAGTTTGAATAGAATTTGGCTTGGATATAACCAAATGATTTAGTTTGAGGGTAAACTGATTGGAGTTGAGTTGGACGGCATGGTATATGCAGAATTGGTAGCATATGGAAAGGATATAGTGAAATACCCAACAAAAAAAAGGTACAAGTTTATATTTATATGGGTTTGAGATTTTGATGAGCCGAATTGGCAAGCCGCTTGGCTGTTTGAATTCCTTTTGGGTTGGAGAAGGCCTAGAGAGGCGAGTCGTGGTTTGTCATATCAACCAGTACAAAGGAGGTGCTGGCGAATTTTTTTGAAAAGTTAAGGTGTTAGAAAATTTTCAGAATTTTTGAAAATTTTAGTAAGTTAGAATTAATTAATAATTTTGTTGGAATTTAATTAATTCAATTGAAATGGAAGTTAAGGAGTAAACCAATAGATGATTAAATCTAGTTAGTAGAGTTGGTAACATTTTCCTAGCTTAGCAATTTCGAGGACGAAATTATATTAAGGGGGGAAGATTGTAATGACTCGCATTTTTAGCTGTTGAATAATTTATTTATTTAATTATTTAATATCGTTTTGGCGATATCGATGACCTGAATTAAGTAATAATTATATTTAATTTATATAATTAATAGAATAATATATTTTTGGAATAATCGGAAATAACAAAATTCACAATATTGGTGAAATGGACAAGTTAAAATATATATAATTCAGTTTATATTGAATTATATTGACGAATATATATAAATAACAAAGCCGGAACGTATAATTCATTTTATAATTAAAATCGAGCTCGAAATGGCGCGGCAGTTCGCTATTTGGCGATTTGAACTTCAACCGAATATACAGAATCCGTTTTAAGTCGGATTTCTGTGAAACAAGACATATTCAGAGCTGGGGAAGTATATTTTTCTAATAGAACAGAAAATCAGGATTTTGTCATGTAAATTTTGATTTATGTCCAAATCAAATTTTCAAATAGTCGCTATGGAATTCCTTTATAATTCGTAACGCTTTATTTACGTTATAATTGGATTTTCAATATAAATTGAATATCGATTCAACCTGGATTTGGAATATCGAGTATACATATATTCTGGAGCTGTATGGTATTACACTATGAATATATACGATAATATAAATTTATTTATATTTAATTTAATTATTTTTAATTATGTTTATATATTTAAAAGGGCTATTTAGAGCTTTAAAAATAGCCACTTTTGCAAAAGAAGTCGGAATTCGACGAAACTAATTTTGTTGGATCCGCAACATCAAATTATTGCTAGATTTTAAGTTCCGTGATTTTTAGAGTCACTGTGTGGCCGTACGAATTTTTAGAGTGAAAAACAGTCAGTATTTTGATGGTTAAAAATACACTGTGTGAGCAAACGGAGTCAGAATTCGACGAAACTAGTTTCGTTGGGTTCGTTATATCGAAATATAGCTGCATGTCCATTTTCGTGATTTTTGGGTATCGTATGTGGTCACAGGGATTTTTAATATCAAATACAAGCAACGTTGAAGAATAAATTAATATAAAAATCGAATATAAAAATATTATTTCTCTCCTATAAATAATCCTTAACTTTTCTAAACCTAATCCATTTTTTTTCTCTGGTAAAATGAAAATCACGCCGTCATTTTTCTTATCTCAGGAAAAATCCTCAACTTCAAAAATCAAGAAGAAATACCAAACAAATTCTATAAATTGCAAGAGTTAATTCTTTGCACCAATTTTCCATTTCTCTTCATCTTCGTACCACTTTTTCTGTGTTTGATATAGTTCGTCGATGTCTACTTTTTAGAGCGAGAACTAGGGTTCCAGGATTCATGAAATTAAGGGGTTGATTTGCGAAATGAACTTCAGATTCAGGTTTAGCACAAAGTTTTACACCTAGCAGCAAAGTTTTGGGGTAAATGGAGGTATTCTTGTTCGCAACTTCCTGTAGCTCGCCTGGAAAAGGCCATCGTATTGGGAGGACATCGAGTGGTGTGTTTTGGTATAGACAGAAAGAGGAGTTGAAAAGAGAAGTGTTGGTGTAATTAGTTTTGAATTTCATAAAGATAAAGAAGAGGAGGATCGGTGGGAGCACGAAGTCGTGGCAAATGTTGGAGTTTCCTGGAGCACGACATTTTCAAGTTTGAGGAAGATGGATAAACGCGTTCGGTGAAAATGGTAGTGGGCCGGGGAAAATAAAAAGGTGAAGGCCCAACGGTGAATAAAATTATGTTTTAAATTCAATTTGAATGAAGTATTAACTTGTATTTATAATATCTTGGCCGTACGGTGTCAGATTTACGAATGGTCGGATCCGTTGGGATCGTATGGACGACGACTACAACATGGAACTGACTGAAAGCGAATCAGCGCTCGTTACAATTTATAGCAAAATAAATTGTCCATCTGAATCAAGAGATGGTTATCGTTATTAACGATGATCGTCCAATGTGAGTAAGACTCACCAACTCTGAACAGTTACATTTTTATAATGTACTTTTAGAACTGATAAATATTGATTGGCTGTTGTGTGTAGATTGGTTGATTGAACTGCTAGTCAGTTAGTTGGAATTATATATATATATATACAAATATATATATATATATACAAATATATATATATATATATAAATCGTTAAACATATAGAGATTGATTCTGTTTATCAGCCTATTTCATATTGAACTGAAATTGATGCTGATTATATTGTGTAACATCTGTGATGCAGGGAAACAGGTTGGAGGGATCCAACTGGATTCCTCAATATATAAATTACTGTTTTGTTTCATATATTGTAATATATGATGTGATATATAATCTGTTGATGATTATGCGTGTTTGGATGATGTCAATCACTGTGTTTGGTATTTTAAAATACCGTAAGAAATAGTGGGAGTAAAAAGGAGATTTTCAAAGTATATTTTGAAAATAGATTATTTATATAAAATCAACGGATTTTATATATGAAAGGAAAAGGGTTTTATAAAAGAAATCATTTTATAAAATCAAAGAAATAAAAAGGAAATATATTTGTAAAACAAATATAGAGGAAATATATTTGTAAAACAAATATAGAGGAAATATATTTGTAAAAACAAATATAAAGGGAAATATTGGTAAAACAAATAAAAAAAAGGAAATATATTTGTAAAACAAATATAGAAGAAATATATTTGTAAAACAAATATAGAGGAAATATATTTGTAAAAACAAATATAAAGGGAAATATTGGTAAAACAAATATAAAAGGAAATATTGTAAAACATTTACAAATAGAATTAAGTCAAAGGAATATTTAGAAAATGAATCTAAGATGGAAATCTGTTCTGAACAGATAAATGGAAACGATTTATTTAAAATGGAATTAAGTAGAAATTGGTTTTAACACCGATATTTTTGGAATGTGAACTCAACACTTCTAAAGTGAATAAACGTTGTTAAAAGGAAATCCTTATAAGTGGAGAAACATTATTAAAAGAACATTTATAAAGTGAAGAACCGTTACTAAAAGTAAATCTTTATAAATGAATAAACGCTGTTAAAAGGAAATCTTTTTAAATGGATAAACGTTATAAAAAGGGAAATCTTTATAAAGCAAATGAGTTAATCGAATTAGAGTTATTCGAATAGGAGTTAATGGAATATAAGTTATTCGAATTAGAGTTAACCAGTTAGAGTTGAACAGTTAGTGTAACACCCCACTCCCGCTATGGTCACTCACTAAGGGAATGCCATGGCATCGGTGGAGTATTGTAGTGAATATAGAACAGAAAAATTACAACAAGACAGATATAAATAGTACTTGAAATTTTAAAACATCATCTCATAACAGCGGAAGTTAAAACATGTCTGGTTACATCATAAAACCACAATAAAAGTCAAGTACAATATCCATCAAATAAATTTGTACATAATCCCACTCTCATACAATAGCCATGACTAAAGAAAAGATAACTGGATAACTGGAGCTTTACATCTACCCAAGCTCCTAAAGACTGGAACAGCAATCCGATCAAACTCCACTACTGCTAGGATCCACCGTAGGACCTGAGGGTTGGGAAAAAGATAAAAACAACGGGGTCAGACATAAGTCTGAGTGAGTCCTATAACTTTAACAATACAATCATTAAAGTAACCAGAGAAGACATAAGTTTGACATATGGTAATGTCTGGGGATGAATGGCTATACCAAGCAGTTTGGTAGACCTAGGATAAACTAAGATAACCGCAAGGACGCATCTACCCACCCAAGGGTAATTACTACACTGCACCACACCAGTCATCCCTACTTAAAGGTTGATCCCTCCCAAGGACTTAGAAAATTTTCCCAGTAGTTCTTGTACCCCTAGCTGACTACATAGGTGCCGTCTGCCCCTATCTCCACTAGGTGTACCCACTACTCCCAAAGTGATCGGCTCCCTACCGTAGATACCCGTGCCGGCCCCACAGTGGGGTGTATCACTCCCCAAAGTGGCAACCCGATACAACAAGCGGTGCACGGCTTATATCTACATGATGCAACAACGTCTTACCTACCAGCCCGGGTCCACACACGCATATGAAACCCGTTGGACTTGCGTTGCCACCGCTACTGAGACGACCCGAACTTCCCCGTGAAGGAAAGCACGGATAGAATTGAGAACAACACACAAAAGGACGCATACAGAAGAACATTTCATTGCTATTACAACAATTCCATCAGATACAAGAATATACAGAGTATAAATGAATAAATTACATTCGATAAATATCAGAGATCACAATAAATTACATAGCAGCGGAAAAATATACAAAACGCAACTGAAAGTGATACACGGATACAGAGCTTTCCGAGCATCGTTCCAGTTGTTAATCAGGACCCTGTGAATATAAATCTGCAAAACCAAAACTACTAGCTGCCCGTGCGGAAAATAGGGGCACCCAGAGTTTAGGTTAAAACAATAAACTCCAGGTCAGTCATGGGACTGGTGTGAGAACTAAAACAGTTATAATTCTTTATTTTAAAGTTCGGTAAATCAAGGGACCACGCCGTATAACACGGAACGGGTTTCCTCCCAAGAATACCAGTGCATAAAACAAACAGCGCAATGCTAAATAAAGAAAAATGAAGCTGTTATAAGACCCAGGTCCCATCACACAATGCAACGCAAGCCGGAGGATAGGGTTTTTACCTTATAACAGCCAAAGCATGCTTGATACGTTTAAAACACATTATTTGATACTAGTATAGGTGTATAGTGTCAAAACAATTTCAATCATAAATATCAATCATAGGCGGCATGAATGACCCATACCACTATGTCGCCATACTAGGTTCTACAAATAAAACCGCACTATCACGTATTGGAAATTGGATTTCCGTCATGAGCCGAGGCAAGGGGCAAGCTCCTCTCCGCGTTCGAGACACTCTAGCAAATGCCTCAGGACCCCACTATGATCCTTGGATCTTCAGGGCCGGTCCTCTCTTACTTTTGAGGATTAGTTATTCCTGAACACACGTTTCCCGGTCCTTACAGACCTATATCCGAGGCGCCTCGCATTCCAACAACCACACAGGTGAAAAGTATATAAATGTCAGGGCTGGTAGGTCACTGACACCACCCTAGCTAGAAAGAAACGTCGTGCTCTCCCTGCAGTCACTATCCCGTTTTTGACTCATACCGAGGTGTGAGGCTCGCGAATTCACGTTATACACAAAGCTATGCCACACAGGCCGTGCTTTGATCATCAACCACAAGACTTTGCTTTTCAACAGAAGCCTTGATCAATTGCCACTTACGCATGCCACACAGGCAATTCACTCCATGCGTTTGATATCCATCAATATATAACCCCTGAGCTCGTACGTCTCAGAGAAGGGCGTTAAGCAAGAGAATAAATTCTCCGCCGCCAAACAGATATATATTTAATAGAGATCAATCACACGGACTAAAATCCAATGTCAGACACACAGTCCATTTACAAGTCCGTTCTGGGTCTGAACGAAACCGGAGGCACTTTCCTCGCATATCCATCGATCTCCAAGTACGTCTGGACGATCACCGACTGTTTCCCTCATCTTGGGTGTACAGCCCAATCAAGATCATCAGTAATCACCCAAACGATGTGAAGACTTCCGGTCTTCAACCACCGTCTTCATCTTCGACATCTCGTCGAATCGGTTATTCAGAATGGGTATAACCCGGCCTTTCTGAATAACCCACGTATATAATAAACAAATGTTACACAAACACAACAAACGCCTCATTCCAATTCAGAATATTCTTTTATTCACAAAATCACATTCTTAGGGAAAGGTTCCCATTAATTTTATCCAAAATAAATTCTTCTAAATTTATTCTTTAATCTTCCTTTGGATATCATTTCAAACTCGTCGGGATTAACGAACCACACCGAAGTAATTATTTATTTTATTTCCCAATCCCAACCTATATATCCCATGGAGAAAACTGGTAATACTCCACATCTAACACCACGGTGTTATCGGTAAATTTAATTACCATTTCACGTTCAAATCTATTTAAAGATTTAACTATCGCTTTGGAGCAAAACTGGTGATACTCCACTCTCGATCACTTTTCAGATTTGATAATTTAAATTATCAATTCACATTTTAATCTAATTAAAGATTCATTAAAACTCCACTTAGTTTTAATCTTTTCGAAAATCAATATTCTGTCTTTAACTGGGTTAAAGAACCAATGTCATCAAAACACGATTCACGACAAACCCAAATCACATTTGATATTAAATACAAGGCTCTGAATAGAAAATATATCGGCTTATATTCAATATCAAATTCTGAAACCAACAAATATCGTATTGGAAATAACGATATAAAATATCTTTCAAATCCCCATAACAATATTTGTATAGTCACGAAATCCAACATCGAAATATCCCGAAGATAATTTCGATTCAACTCCAGTCCAATCCACGTATTGGAAATTATCGATTATTTTCAAAATCACTTTCATATTCAATTTATTTATTTAAAAATAAATTGATTTCAATTCTAGTTCAAAACTAGTTCATTTCGATAAAAATCTATTTTTATCTTTTCAAATGTGGAATTTTCCAGCCCAAATCTTTCCAATTCACATATTATAATTTTACACAAATTATAGATATTTTTATTAATTTTATCAAGGCCCGTACAGTCGATTTCCAACAACGGCCATCGAACTGCACTTACAGCGACCTTTTTCGAATTTGATTTGGACATAATTCCAAATCCAACCGTTAGATTTCAAATTTCTAATATTCATTGGAAAGCTCTTTTCGATACAAACCCAACGGTTCTGGTTTTAGGAGAATCCGACGGTCGGATCTCCCGCAATGTCCGTTTGAAATAAATGGTCGAAATTCACGAACTACCGCGGCGCGGCGCGTTCTATTCAGGCCATTATATATATAATATATATATTATATATTTATTTCGTCGATTTCCTTTTAAAACGTATTTTATAAATCGTTTTAAATTCGTTTTCAAAACCATTTCAACACTACATTCAATTTCAAATCGATTTGATTTCAATTCAATTCAAATTCAAATTCTAATTCGTTTCAATTCAATTCAATTTGAATTCATTTTTATTCAATTCGAATTCAAATTCACTTTCTATTCAATTCGAATTTTAATCTAATTCAATTTGAATTCATTTCTATTTTACTCGAATTCAAATTCACTTTCTATTCAATTCGAATTTTAATCTAATTCAATTTGAATTTCATTTCAAAATATTTAGTTTTGAAATCACTTTTCAATATTCCTTATAAAACGAATAAAATCGATATAAACATCGTTCGCGTCAAAATAACGCATCTCTAATCAACACGGCTTTATATTTCAATTATTCGTTATTCTATTCAACAAATGAATATTTATCCCATTCAACACATGAATCTATATTTCTTTCAACACACGACTAATCTCAACACATGAGTACTGTCAACACATCACTATTTTTGTTATGTAAAATATTTTATAAAACTATGGTATCTATCGTTTGATTTTAATTAGACTTCTACTAGGAAGTAGTTCTAATTTTAAATATGATAAAGATGTAATTTATTTTATTCAAAATATTTCACTCAACACATGAACATCGTCAACACATGACTATTTTTATATTCAACACATGAATTTTCTATTATAATATTCATTATTTTCCCGATTGGAATGAGGCCCAATCAATCACCATATAACGTTAATTATATGGATTCCATACAACACATGTATTTAATAGCATTAATAAACAATCAACCATCAACCAAAGTGCACTACGCTGTATAAGCATCAAATATAGATATCTAACGCTTATAACAGCCTGTCAATCAATCGATCGACATATTTAATCAATCAGGATGAGTGAACTTCAAATTTCATCCCAACACCCGTGTGGGGTTTCAAACAATCAAACACAGATTTTATTTGTGCAGTTGGGCGATGTGTAAAATTTATCATCCCAATCAATGTCCTTCGAATCAGTGTACATAAACAAACCGTCCGGTTTGTAAATGAATATTTTATTTATTCACTTTCACGTTAAAAATTATATTTTTAACGATAAAATATTCTATTTCAACACATGAATTTCTATTCATTTCATTTACACAATAAAAATGATATTTTTATTTTTCTAACATATTTTAGAAAATTTCGGCGGCATAACGGCACGATACTAGAAACGGGACGAGGCCTAGCCTTATCCCCGGTCTAGTGAAGGCCCACGCCATTCACACATCAATCAAATCCATTTCAATTCACCAAACAATTCAATTTCAATTCAAATAATCTAACCAACTACACAACCAAATAATTTTCAAACAAGCCATCCATGGTCTGTGGATGACGGGTGTCGGGTGCTACTAAGCACCGTCTGCATCCTAGTATATATATATAACTAGAAAAAGAAATTGAAAGGTGAGAAGTTCTCACCGATAGCTATCCAATCTCCACGGCACTTCCTTTATAGAAATCTTCTTCTTTATCCCCTCTTCGTCATCTTCGTTGCCCGTAGTCACTATATATATAAAAATCACACATTTTTATATTTCGATGTCTTTAAAATAAAAATCACATTTTTATTTATTCACTTTCAATTTAAAAGTCATATTTTTATAATCACTTCATATATTTAAAAATCGAATTTTTACTTCGCTATTTAATATATAAAAATCATATTTTTATTTCGAAGTTCAATATATAAAAATCACATTTTTACTTTCACGCTATATGGATAAAAATGCTATTTTTACACCGCTACTATATAGATAAAAATTCTATTTTTACATCGTTATTCTATATATAAAAATCTCGCCTTTTCAACTATAAAGATTTCATCTTTATAAAAATAAAGTTTTCGCCTTTATAAAAATAAAGTTTTCGCCTTTATAAAAATAAAGTTTTCGCCTTTATAAAAATAAACACTTCATTTCAACGTATATAAAATAAAAATCAGATTTTTATTTCGCTACATATACAAAGATGATATTTTTATATTCTCTATCCTATAAAGATTATATTTTTAATACTTTAAAAATATAAAAATCATATTTTTAATATTTCTATATAGTAAAGATTATATTTTTAATACTTTAAAAATATAAAAATCATATTTTTACTTCACTACCCAATAAAAATTCCGCCTTTTCTATTTTAAAGTTTAAACCCTTTTTTCCTATTTTAAACCTTTAAAATAAAATCAGTTTTAAAATTCCTTTTAAATCAGTTTTTAAATCTAAAAAAAAATTAGTTTTCATTTTAAAGATTTCAGTTTTAAAATCTTTTCTAAAAATTTTAGTTTTAAAATCTTTTCTAAAAATTTCAGTTTTAAAATCTTTTCTAAAAATTTCAGTTTTAATTACCTGTTCAAAAATCGAAATTTTTAAATTAAAAATAGAAATGAACTAAATTAAATAACGTACCTGCGAAGGGGGGGGGGGCGACTCGTCTTCGTCGGCGGCAAGGCGAAGGGGGTCTGGCGGCATCCTCTGGTGGCAGCGACGGGATCTTCGGGGTTGGGGTGATGGAGGTTAGGGTGTGGGGCTATGGGAGCTCGGGGTCTTCGATCCTCGATCGATCGCCAGAGGGGGGGGGGAGGGCGCCTCGCGCGGTGGTTGTTCGCAGGGCAGAGGGAGGAAGGAATCGAGGAGGAGGAGAAGCTGGAGGGGGCTTTGTCGAGTTGGGGGTTGCGCGGCGCTTGTCAGCGCCGGAGGAGGTCGAGGCAGGGGAATGGGGTTTCGAGGTGGCGCCCCACCTCTGAGGAGGCAGCGGCGATCGGAGGGGGGGGCGGCTCCTCCGATCCACGTTCTCTTTTTTTTTATATATATAAATCGATTTCTGAGAAATAAGGGGGGGGGGTCGGCTGATAAAGGGGAAGAGGATTTTTCTTTTTTTATTATTTATTTTTTTATTATTTTATTATTTAATTACTTTTAAAAGTTGACTTTCACATATGTCATCTAAACGAGGCCCACCGCCTGTCGTCCATAACGTTTTACCCCCATTCCGAACACAATGGGATATGCACCGTAGGCTGATTCGACTGTTTCGATCAGTTTCCGTTGAATTTACATTTAAATCTCTATATTGAATTTTAAACATACATTTCAAATTACCGGGGTCACATACTAACTCTATAAATTGCAGAAAAATATTTTCTAGCTTCGTATTGACGATACGGTCCTAACAAAACTAGTTTCGTCGAATTCTGAGACCGTTAGAAAAATGGCCATTTTCCAGTCGATTAAAATCAACTGAAATGGTCAAAACACGTTTTCCTTTGCCACGCTCACATATTGATTCGAAAAATTATGAAATTTGAAACCTAGCAATAACTTGACATCACGGACCCAACAAAAGTGGTTTCGTCGAAATCCGAGGTCATTTGCAAAATGTCCATTTTTAAGGGCCTGAATTCCATAGCGACTATTCAGAATTTTCAACTGGACACATCTTTTGATTCCCGCTATGAAATCTTGATTTTTCAGATTCGTTGGAAAGATATCATCAAATAGATCCTAATGTTTTTGGTTTCACTAAAATCCGGATTGTTTTGCACCCGGTACATTTATTTGAAGTTTGAAATCGAACTATCGAACTACCGCGCCATTTTCAATTCTATTTATATTTATATATAAATATTTATATTCTAACGACGACGCGTATATAATATATACGTCGAATTATATTCAAAATAAATTTCTCGTCGATATTATTTAAAATAATCTATTTTAAATAATCAAAATTCGCTAAAATTGCCAAAATAAAAATTTCAAACTGGCTCGCATTTTACGGGTTATTACAATCTCCCCCACTTAAAACTTTTCGTCCCCGAAAAGGAACAAAGTCGAAAGTGGTTTGATTAATTAACACTATGTTCGATCTGGCTTCCATTCTCCAACTCTTTAGTTTCTGAGAATTTTCAAAATTTCAAAAATTTGGCTAACACCCTAAATTTTTGAAAAATTTCGCCATAACCTCCCCTGCACCGGGAGCATCGGGGAATTTCAAATAGCTTCCCCGGTCCTTCAGATCTCAAAAAGAAAAAGAAAACGCCAAGCGGCTAGCCAATAGGCTCACAAAATCATCATCACCCAAACGAAACAGGAAATTATGTAGTAAACATGTACCTATTTGTCGGGCAAACAAATTTTATTCTCTACTCTAGCCTCCTTGCTATGACCTGTTCAATGTAAGTATATATATGCAAGCAAATGCGACCGATTTTCAATACAATTCAATATTCGGTTATATTAGGCATAAATGGTTAAAATTAGCAAACAATTAAACAAACCAACCCAAACATCAATCAATTAGTGGATTAGAGTTGCAAATTCATAATTTTGATATATATACAGAAAATCTTGTTTTTGATGTCAATTCACAACAATGTGTTCTAACTATATAAGTTTTGGTTCTCACACCAGCCTAATGGAAATATATAGAAATCACACCTTCGAAACTCGAATATGAATACTAATGATGATGCACCATCATCAGAATCATCCCCGGATGTCTAGAATGTGATTCTATATCTACCCAGTATATTAAAACTTCGAATATACGTTCATGACGCGTATACGCGAAATCTATATATACTCGATTGTCCATATTCAAAATAAATAAATATTCAAATACGTATAAAGCGATTTAAATTTTCAAAACAAATTTTTTTCCATTTGAAAAATATACTCTTCACACCCGTTCTAGGATACTACTGATCCTATCTCTAACGAGTAATTCTAATTGGATATTACTAATCCAATATCTGATGAATTCTTTCGTATGGTTCTAATGTGTCTTGTTCTCGAGCTCTGTAAACCAAAGCTCTGATACCAAAATGAGACGACCCGAACTTCCCCGTGAAGGAAAGCACGGATAGAATTGAGAACAACACACAAAAGGACGCATACAGAAGAACATTTCATTGCTATTACAACAATTCCATCAGATACAAGAATATACAGAGTATAAATGAATAAATTACATTCGATAAATATCAGAGATCACAATAAATTACATAGCAGCGGAAAAATATACAAAACGCAACTGAAAGTGATACACGGATACAGAGCTTTCCGAGCATCGTTCCAGCTGTTAATCAGGACCCTGTGAATATAAATCTGCAAAACCAAAACTACTAGCTGCCCGTGCGGAAAATAGGGGCACCCAGAGTTTAGGTTAAAACAATAAACTCCAGGTCAGTCATGGGACTGGTGTGAGAACTAAAACAGTTATAATTCTTTATTTTAAAGTTCGGTAAATCAAGGGACCACGCCGTATAACACGGAACGGGTTTCCTCCCAAGAATACCAGTGCATAAAACAAACAGCGCAATGCTAAATAAAGAAAAATGAAGCTGTTATAAGACCCAGGTCCCATCACACAATGCAACGCAAGCCGGAGGATAGGGTTTTTACCTTATAACAGCCAAAGCATGCTTGATACGTTTAAAACACATTATTTGATACTAGTATAGGTGTATAGTGTCAAAACAATTTCAATCATAAATATCAATCATAGGCGGCATGAATGACCCATACCACTATGTCGCCATACTAGGTTCTACAAATAAAACCGCACTATCACGTATTGGAAATTGGATTTCCGTCATGAGCCGAGGCAAGGGGCAAGCTCCTCTCCGCGTTCGAGACACTCTAGCAAATGCCTCAGGACCCCACTATGATCCTTGGATCTTCAGGGCCGGTCCTCTCTTACTTTTGAGGATTAGTTATTCCTGAACACACGTTTCCCGGTCCTTACAGACCTATATCCGAGGCGCCTCGCATTCCAACAACCACACAGGTGAAAAGTATATAAATGTCAGGGCTGGTAGGTCACTGACACCACCCTAGCTAGAAAGAAACGTCGTGCTCTCCCTGCAGTCACTATCCCGTTTTTGACTCATACCGAGGTGTGAGGCTCGCGAATTCACGTTATACACAAAGCTATGCCACACAGGCCGTGCTTTGATCATCAACCACAAGACTTTGCTTTTCAACAGAAGCCTTGATCAATTGCCACTTACGCATGCCACACAGGCAATTCACTCCATGCGTTTGATATCCATCAATATATAACCCCTGAGCTCGTACGTCTCAGAGAAGGGCGTTAAGCAAGAGAATAAATTCTCCGCCGCCAAACAGATATATATTTAATAGAGATCAATCACACGGACTAAAATCCAATGTCAGACACACAGTCCATTTACAAGTCCGTTCTGGGTCTGAACGAAACCGGAGGCACTTTCCTCGCATATCCATCGATCTCCAAGTACGTCTGGACGATCACCGACTGTTTCCCTCATCTTGGGTGTACAGCCCAATCAAGATCATCAGTAATCACCCAAACGATGTGAAGACTTCCGGTCTTCAACCACCGTCTTCATCTTCGACATCTCGTCGAATCGGTTATTCAGAATGGGTATAACCCGGCCTTTCTGAATAACCCACGTATATAATAAACAAATGTTACACAAACACAACAAACGCCTCATTCCAATTCAGAATATTCTTTTATTCACAAAATCACATTCTTAGGGAAAGGTTCCCATTAATTTTATCCAAAATAAATTCTTCTAAATTTATTCTTTAATCTTCCTTTGGATATCATTTCAAACTCGTCGGGATTAACGAACCACACCGAAGTAATTATTTATTTTATTTCCCAATCCCAACCTATATATCCCATGGAGAAAACTGGTAATACTCCACATCTAACACCACGGTGTTATCGGTAAATTTAATTACCATTTCACGTTCAAATCTATTTAAAGATTTAACTATCGCTTTGGAGCAAAACTGGTGATACTCCACTCTCGATCACTTTTCAGATTTGATAATTTAAATTATCAATTCACATTTTAATCTAATTAAAGATTCATTAAAACTCCACTTAGTTTTAATCTTTTCAAAAATCAATATTCTGTCTTTAACTGGGTTAAAGAACCAATGTCATCAAAACACGATTCACGACAAACCCAAATCACATTTGATATTAAATACAAGGCTCTGAATAGAAAATATATCGGCTTATATTCAATATCAAATTCTGAAACCAACAAATATCGTATTGGAAATAACGATATAAAATATCTTTCAAATCCCCATAACAATATTTGTATAGTCACGAAATCCAACATCGAAATATCCCGAAGATAATTTCGATTCAACTCCAGTCCAATCCACGTAATGGAAATTATCGATTATTTTCAAAATCACTTTCATATTCAATTTATTTATTTAAAAATAAATTGATTTCAATTCTAGTTCAAAACTAGTTCATTTCGATAAAAATCTATTTTTATCTTTTCAAATGTGGAATTTTCCAGCCCAAATCTTTCCAATTCACATATTATAATTTTACACAAATTATAGATATTTTTATTAATTTTATCAAGGCCCGTACAGTCGATTTCCAACAACGGCCATCGAACTGCACTTACAGCGACCTTTTTCGAATTTGATTTGGACATAATTCCAAATCCAACCGTTAGATTTCAAATTTCTAATATTCATTGGAAAGCTCTTTTCGATACGAACCCAACGGTTCCGGTTTTAGGAGAATCCGACGGTCGGATCTCCCGCAATGTCCGTTTGAAATAAATGGTCGAAATTCACGAACTACCGCGGCGCGGCGCGTTCTATTCAGGCCATTATATATATAATATATATATTATATATTTATTTCGTCGATTTCCTTTTAAAACATTTTTTATAAATCGTTTTAAATTCGTTTTCAAAACCATTTCAACACTACATTCAATTTCAAATCGATTTGATTTCAATTCAATTCAAATTCAAATTCTAATTCGTTTCAATTCAATTCAATTTGAATTCATTTTTATTCAATTCGAATTCAAATTCACTTTCTATTCAATTCGAATTTTAATCTAATTCAATTCGAATTCATTTCTATTTTACTCGAATTCAAATTCACTTTCTATTCAATTCGAATTTTAATCTAATTCAATTTGAATTTCATTTCAAAATATTTAGTTTTGAAATCACTTTTCAATATTCCTTATAAAGCGAATAAAATCGATATAAACATCGTTCGCGTCAAAATAACGCATCTCTAATCAACACGGCTTTATATTTCAATTATTCGTTATTCTATTCAACAAATGAATATTTATCCCATTCAACACATGAATCTATATTTCTTTCAACACACGACTTATCTCAACACATGAGTACTGTCAACACATCACTATTTTTGTTATGTAAAATATTTTATAAAACTATGGTATCTATCGTTTGATTTTAATTAGACTTCTACTAGGAAGTAGTTCTAATTTTAAATATGATAAAGATGTAATTTATTTTATTCAAAATATTTCACTCAACACATGAACATCGTCAACACATGACTATTTTTATATTCAACACATGAATTTTCTATTATAATATTCATTATTTTCCCGATTGGAATGAGGCCCAATCAATCACCATATAACGTTAATTATATGGATTCCATACAACACATGTATTTAATAGCATTAATAAACAATCAACCATCAACCAAAGTGCACTACGCTGTATAAGCATCAAATATAGATATCTAACGCTTATAACAGCCTGTCAATCAATCGATCGACATATTTAATCAATCAGGATGAGTGAACTTCAAATTTCATCCCAACACCCGTGTGGGGTTTCAAACAATCAAACACAGATTTTATTTGTGCAGTTGGGCGATGTGTAAAATTTATCATCCCAATCAATGTCCTTCGAATCAGTGTACATAAACAAACCGTCCGGTTTGTAAATGAATATTTTATTTATTCACTTTCACGTTAAAAATTATATTTTTAACGATAAAATATTCTATTTCAACACATGAATTTCTATTCATTTCATTTACACAATAAAAATGATATTTTTATTTTTCTAACATATTTTAGAAAATTTCGGCGGCATAACGGCACGATACTAGAAACGGGACGAGGCCTAGCCTTATCCCCGGTCTAGTGAAGGCCCACGCCATTCACACATCAATCAAATCCATTTCAATTCACCAAACAATTCAATTTCAATTCAAATAATCTAACCAACTACACAACCAAACAATTTTCAAACAAGCCATCCATGGTCTGTGGATGACGGGTGTCGGGTGCTACTAAGCACCGTCTGCATCCTAGTATATATATATAACTAGAAAAAGAAATTGAAAGGTGAGAAGTTCTCACCGATAGCTATCCAATCTCCATGGCACTTCCTTTATAGAAATCTTCTTCTTTATCCCCTCTTCGTCATCTTCGTTGCCCGTAGTCACTATATATATAAAAATCACACATTTTTATATTTCGATGTCTTTAAAATAAAAATCACATTTTTATTTATTCACTTTCAATTTAAAAGTCATATTTTTATAATCACTTCATATATTTAAAAATCGAATTTTTACTTCGCTATTTAATATATAAAAATCATATTTTTATTTCGAAGTTCAATATATAAAAATCACATTTTTACTTCCACGCTATATGGATAAAAATGCTATTTTTACACCGCTACTATATAGATAAAAATTCTATTTTTACATCGTTATTCTATATATAAAAATCTCGCCTTTTCAACTATAAATATTTCATCTTTATAAAAATAAAGTTTTCGCCTTTATAAAAATAAAGTTTTCGCCTTTATAAAAATAAAGTTTTCGCCTTTATAAAAATAAACACTTCATTTCAACGTATATAAAATAAAAATCAGATTTTTATTTCGCTACATATACAAAGATGATATTTTTATATTCTCTATCCTATAAAGATTATATTTTTAATACTTTAAAAATATAAAAAATCATATTTTTAATATTTCTATATAGTAAAGATTATATTTTTAATACTTTAAAAATATAAAAATCATATTTTTACTTCACTACCCAATAAAAATTCCGCCTTTTCTATTTTAAAGTTTAAACCCTTTTTTCCTATTTTAAACCTTTAAAATAAAATCAGTTTTAAAATTCCTTTTAAATCAGTTTTTAAATCTAAAAAAAATTAGTTTTCATTTTAAAGATTTCAGTTTTAAAATCTTTTCTAAAAATTTCAGTTTTAAAATCTTTTCTAAAAATTTCAGTTTTAAAATCTTTTCTAAAAATTTCAGTTTTAATTACCTGTTCAAAAATCGAAAATTTTAAATTAAAAATAGAAATGAACTAAATTAAATAACGTACCTGCGAAGGGGGGGGGGGGGGCGACTCGTCTTCGTCGGCGGCAAGGCGAAGGGGGTCTGGCGGCATCCTCTGGTGGCAGCGACGGGATCTTCGGGGTTGGGGTGTTGGAGGTTAGGGTGTGGGGCTATGGGAGCTCGGGGTCTTCGATCCTCGATCGATCGCCAGAGGGGGGGGAAAGGGCGCCTCGCGCGGTGGTTGTTCGCAGGGCAGAGGGAGGAAGGAATCGAGGAGGAGGAGAAGCTGGAGGGGGCTTTGTCGAGTTGGGGGTTGCGCGGCGCTTGTCAGCGCTGGAGGAGGTCGAGGCAGGGGAATGGGGTTTCGAGGTGGCGCCCCACCTCTGAGGAGGCAGCGGCGATCGATCGGAGGGGGGGGGCGGCTCCTCCGATCCACGTTCTCTTTTTTTTTTATATATAAATCGATTTCTGAGAAATAAGGGGGGGGGGTCGGCTGATAAAGGGGAAGAGGATTTTTTTTTTTTTTTTTTTTTATTATTTTATTATTTAATTACTTTTAAAAGTTGACTTTCACATATGTCATCTAAACGAGGCCCACCGCCTGTCGTCCATAACGTTTTACCCCCATTCCGAACACAATGGGATATGCACCATAGGCTGATTCGACTGTTTCGATCAGTTTCCGTTGAATTTACATTTAAATCTCTATATTGAATTTTAAACATACATTTCAAATTACCGGGGTCACATACTAACTCTATAAATTGCAGAAAAATATTTTCTAGCTTCGTATTGACGATACGGTCCTAACAAAACTAGTTTCGTCGAATTCTGAGACCGTTAGAAAAATGGCCATTTTCCAGTCGATTAAAATCAACTGAAATGGTCAAAACACGTTTTCCTTTGCCACGCTCACATATTGATTCGAAAAATTATGAAATTTGAAACCTAGCAATAACTTGACATCACGGACCCAACAAAAGTGGTTTCGTCGAAATCCGAGGTCATTTGCAAAATGTCCATTTTTAAGGGCCTGAATTCCATAGCGACTATTCAGAATTTTCAACTGGACACATCTTTTGATTCCCGCTATGAAATCTTGATTTTTCAGATTCGTTGGAAAGATATCATCAAATAGATCCTAATGTTTTTGGTTTCACTAAAATCCGGATTGTTTTGCACCCGGTACATTTATTTGAAGTTTGAAATCGAACTATCGAACTACCACGCCATTTTCAATTCTATTTATATTTATATATAAATATTTATATTCTAACGACGACGCGTATATAATATATACGTCGAATTATATTCAAAATAAATTTCTCGTCGATATTATTTAAAATAATCTATTTTAAATAATCAAAATTCGCTAAAATTGCCAAAATAAAAATTTCAAACTGGCTCGCATTTTACGGGTTATTACAGCTACCCCGTTTTGGCCTCTTATAGTCAAGCCCAGTACGCGTGTCCCGTCCTCGACATGGGTCGAGCCCAATAAGATACATATGGGTTACTGGTTGAAATGGGCCCCCACAAGCTACCCACCTAAGCTTGTCACTTATCTAGTGTATCCCACTTAACCCTTTAATCATGTTTAATTACATGTTTCCACTTGGTTAAGTATTCTAATCGTATTTTTTATTGCCACCCAAGGCAACACACTAGATTTCCACATGCCACCCAAGGCACCCACTTAACCCCTCATGCCCCACTACATGCTTATCTCGTTAAGTGTTTCTTAATTAATTAAGAACGTAACCCTTGTAAAGACCTCTCACATTAGACCGTCTTTTATGGCAGCTGGATTTGCCGGTCGGTTCCGGGCAGCCTTACGCCATAACAGGGTCTAACCTCGTGTCTTTACACTTGTCACGTATTTAATTTATGGCTAAGACCTCTCACATTGGGCCAATCATTTGTAGCCGCTGGATTTGCCGGTCGGTTCCGGGCAGTCTTATGCTACAAAAGGGTCCAACCTCGTGTCTTAGTCGATTAATTACACCTAATTAATCACCCCCATAATTAATTATCCCTAATTAATTACACATTTTTCATAACATGGGTAGACCTAACTCAATAGGTAAATTCCCATGGGGTAGACCTAACTCAATAGGTAAATTCCCACTTATGTTAATTTATTTTTATGGTATGCTTAATCATACCCAATCACACTTTTATTAACATATTTATTCACCCCATCGTTACCCACGTAAATCGTTCTCTTTCCATGACATAATAAAGGAAAGATCCATCGCAAATATCATGGGTTTACCCAAATCTTTAGCACATATCTTTGTCATGGGTTAAGAGGATGTCAACTTGCATATATGAGCATATATTAACCCAACTACAATTTACCCAAACATGCATATCATCATACACATATCTTGCATAACATGTTAAACTTGCATATAAGCATTCTCATAACTTGCATAACATGTTAAACTCGCATTTAAGCATATACATAACTAGCATAAGCATTCACATACTTGCATAAGCATGCATAACTTGCATATCATGTTAAACTTGCATTTAAGCATACACATAACTTGCATAAGCATTCACATACTTGCATGAGCATTCACATACTTGCATGGGCATTCACATACTTGCATAAGCATGCATAACTTGCATATCATGTTAAACTTGCATTTAAGCATATACATAACTTGCATATGAACTTCCATAACATCATACACATAGCATTACACACATAACTTGCATATGAACTTGCATAACTCACTTGTTTAAACATGCATAAACCCACTTATTAAATATGCATAAACCCACTTGTTAAACATGCATAATCCAACTTATTAAACATGCATAAAACCACTTATTACATATGCATAAACATAAGAAGATATAGAGTAGCATATCATTATAAATGATTCAAACTCTATAATCCGCATTCAAGACCATAAGTCTCATTACACCCAATCTACTTACTTTAACAATTGATGTTAAAGTGATAGAAACTCACCAAACCCAATATTAGCAAACTTATGAAGTGGAATTAGTTTCTAAATATGAAGAAGATAATGATTAGAGATTGATTAGCTTGCAACTTCCTTCATGAATTAGTGGAGGCTCCCTCTAAGATTTAATTTGGCGGCATGTGGCCATCATCTCTATTTTTGGTAAGGATTAGGGGGGTTTAGGGTGTATTTATAGATTAGGTGAGTGTTTTAGGCCCTTAGATTAACCGTAGATTAGATTAGGACCCTTAGATTTCGGAAATCTCTAGAACCAGCCCTCCAAGCCAGCCTAAAGCCCAACCTGGTGCACCCAGGTTCACTGGACGCCCCGCCCCTGTCGACAGGCAAGTCGACATGCAAGTCGACACCCCTGTCGACAGGCCTGTCGACAGCCCTGTCGACATGGTCAGGGCGGGATTTTTTCCCGCCTGACCCCATTTGTTCCAATTTAAAATCTAAATTTAAAATTCTTAAATCTGTTTTTAGTTTTGAATTTTCTGCAAACTTCATCGGGCCATAACTAGGCCATACGGACTCCGATTTTCGAAAACTCGGACTCTATTTTGCGTATTTTTCCGAGACGAATGCAATAACGCAGCCCGTTTCCCCTAATTCCCACATCTGAGATTATTTATCCTGTAATTAGTGAATTTTAGTATTAACCCAAAATACGGGGTGTTACAGTTAGAATTGAATAGTTAGAGTTGAATAGTTAGAGTTAAACAGTTAGAGTTAAAGGAGTTAATCGAATATAGTTATTCGAACAAGGATTAACCAGATAGAGTTAATTGAACATAGTTAATCGAATTAGGGTTAATCGAATATTAGCTATTCAATTAGAGTTAATCAAATATCAGTTATTCGAAATAAAGTTAAAACAGACATAGTTATTCGAATATAAGTTAATCGAATATTAGTTATTCGATAGGAGTTAAATAAGTCGAGTTAGTCAAGTGGAGTTAAATAAGTCGAGTTAATTAAGTTAAGTTAGTCAAGATGAGTTAATCAAACCGAGTTAATCCAAATGAGTTAATCCAAAGGAGTTAGTCGAATATTAGTTATTCAAATAGAGTTAAAGGAGTATCGAATATAGTTTATTCGAATAGAGTTAAAGGAAAGGGTATCGATTATAGTTTAATCGAAAGGAGTTATCGATTATAGTTTAATCGAAAGGAGTTAATCGATTATAGTCTAATCGAAAGGAGTTATCGATTTATAGTTTAATCGAAAGGAGTAATCGAATATAAGTTATTCGAAGAGGAGTAATCGAATATAAGTTATTCGAAGTGAGTTAATCGAATATTAGTTATTCGAAGAGAGTTAATCATCGAATTCGATTATATCGAACTCGGGAAAGTACTTATACTTTCCGGTGTTTAAATAAAGATTTATTTATAACTTAGGTGTTTATTCATTTATTTACATTAAGGAATAAAAGTTATAATTGAAGTTAGATATTTCGAAAGTAGGGATTATAACGTTATCGTTATAATCAATGTTTTCAATAAAGAAGTGGATTCGTAAATATAATCCGAGAGTTACGTAAAGAAGTTTGTTAAAGATTTAAAAGATAAACTTTGACTATTTCGAAGTTAAAACGTTGTTCAGTTAAGGTCTGAGAGGTAATTATACCCCAACTTGATTGACTTCCTTCTTAACTAAGGAATGGTAAGGTTTGGCAGTGAAGGAGTTTTGGAAATGTTTCCAAATAAGAATCAGAAATATTTTCTAATTATAGAAAATAAGAATTTAGAATATATGGAAACAGGAGATAAGTAAATTAATGAACTAAAGAGATAAATGTTAAAAGATGATTGATCGATATAATTTCCATTTGGAAATAATATTGTTGTTTGCACACGAGTTTTTCTTTGATAGTTAAATCACAGACTATCAATGTTTTGACCATTTTACGTTCTTAATACGGAGAGACCAGTTGGATTATTATCTGAAGAACCACTCCGTATTGGCATAAGCGTTGCGAATCAAGTATGCTGAATATATTGAAGACGGAGCAAAGTGCAAGGGCTATTGTATAAATCTTAGATAACAATTGCCTAAGATGGTTGTACTGAATAGTGCCTTCGGTTTGTTTAGTCCCATGACAACTTGTATGGACGAAGTTCTGACAGAGTATATCTGATAGATCGCGTAAGTTGATCTCTTCAAACGTATTCACGTTGGTGGCGGAGGAATTCGTTTCTCTTAGCTGTATACCCGTGTTATTTTTGGATAAATCAATTTGTGATTCAAAGGGTATGATGATGTGGCATTCTAAGTGAATGAAGATATGATATGTAAAAAGATAAGCGTAGCTTCTAGCCTCACATCCGTTAAATGACAGAAATCAGGCAGGCAGCATGGCTAAGTCGGTCGCTCCGAAGTAGGGTGTATAATCACCTATCTAGAGAATATTCATTTGCTTCTTTAATCTATCAATGTTGTCCCATATATATATATATATATGGGAAACGGTTGCTGATCCCAACCGTTGGTGATATACATTCGATACACTCAAGCGAAATGAGTGGTGGTCATATGTGGCTGAGTTGCAAGATGTTCTTGTTGAACTCCAGTGTATCGTTCCTAGAGTACACTGATCGGAAGGTGGTTCCATACCTTGTCTGTAATGACCCGGATTTTTTGACGGTGTAATAATTAACTTATTTAATTATTTAAATAATGAATATATTATATTAACGAAGTTAGAGCGTGTAACATCCCGTATTTTTGGCCGTCAAATATTTAATTTAATTTATTATTTTAAATATTATATTTGAAATATAAGTGGATTTTAATATTGAATTCGTTATTTAAACGAAGTTTGAATGTTATATATTTATATAATTATAAATCGAGCTCGAAATGGCCCTGCAGTTCGCAAATTGGAGTTTTGAACTTCTACTGAGAATACAGGATCCGATATAAGTCGGATTTCTGTGAAACAAGACACGTTGGGAGCGTATTGACGATAATTTTCATATGAAAGAGAAAAATCCAGATTTCGTGTTATAATTTGTTAGTTATGACCAAATCAAAATTTGAAATAGTCGCTATGGAAATCATTATTAAAATATAGGCCTTTAAAATAGCCGTTTTGCAAACGGATTCAGATTTCGATGAAATCAGTTTCATTGGAACCGTATCATTAAATTATTGTACGATGTTGAATTGCATGGCAAACCGAAGTCTTATGTGGCCACGGTAGCTGTAAACGCCCAGTTAATCTGTATAATGCGTAATTTATTTTATAAAGGGTTATTTGGGTATAACTTGAACAGACAATCGAATTTAGCCACGAAACTAATTTCGTTGAGTTCGTATCGTCGATTAGAGTCAGGATAGGTATATGGTTTGTTATTTTTGAAGACCGGGAAATTTGGTGTTAAAAATGGTATTTCGGTGTGCGAAAAATAGCCTACCGGGGAAACAGTCTCAGAATGCGACGAAACTGGTGCCGTTGGGTTCGTATCGAAGAATTATTGTAAGATTTCAAAGTTTCAAGTTGATTTGATATATCTAGTGATCGTGGAAAAATTAAACGCGTGTTTATTTCTGGTTTTATAAAGGAAAATTTTCATATGACCTCGGATTTCGACGAAACTTGTCCCATTGGGTCCGGAATAACTTTTTACACCAAGATTAGTTTTTTTATCAGTAGACAGAAATCGTTTGTAATGGTTTTAATCAATTACTTTGTAGCGAAGTTTCACAAAGAAGGAAATAATATAAAATTGGTCCATTCCATTATATCTACATCAACGTCCACTCTTATCTTTTCAAACGGTCACGTACAACTACTTAGGTGTGTTCATGAAAAGAAAATACACAAGCCGAAAGCACATGCAAAGATCTATTTTGGACAGAGCAGCTAAACCTACCCTGAGAAGAGTAACATGCCTAGCACCGTGTAGCCTTCCATGCAGTGTCTAAGGATGTATATTACACAAGCACATGCTTACTCCTTCGCAGACCTTCACCATCGAAGTGAAAACTCAAACACTGTTGGTGACAACACACTGCTGATCCCAGAAGAAATGAAAACTCAGACTGTCCTATTTCTTCTCTCACGTCCCTTTCTTTGACAAAGAAAACACACAGCTAATGCCAACTCTAAGTTTCTTTTTTCAGTCTAAATCAACCACATCACACGCAGACTACTTGAAATGAGCACTGAATGCACATCTAACCAACACTATGATCCTATATATATCCTAATACGTGGGGGGCAAGTATTACTTGGCTATAAATACCAAACAGATGTAACGACCCGGATTTTCAACGACTTTGGTTATCGACATAAGCTCGATGTCGATAACCAAAACATCGAAAAATCCTGGTAATTAGTGAAAAAAATTAGAGGGTGAGGAAAGATAAGATAGAAACTTAGAATAGAAGAAGAAGAAGAATACAACATCAGAGTAACACGAATCTCATAGCGAAACGAATAACATATAATATATATAACATAACTTGAAATATACATCTGTACTTGAATATACATCAATATCAAAGTACATCACTTACAACACAGCGGAAATAACTATAGCTATATGATCCTGAAGCCTCCTGCTCCAAGCTCTTCCAGTATATCTGTAAATTCCCGACTACTTGACTGCCCGTACAAATTTAGGAACCCATGAGTTTAGGGAAAACAACAAAGTAAACTCCGGGTCAGTCATGGGACTGGTATGAGTAAAACAGTTAAAAACTGTTTGAACAAGTAAATGATATCTCATAAGACCACGCCGTATAACGGAACGGGTTTTTCCCTTATGAGAATCCAAAATATCTTTATATCTAAAACCTTTTGATATTATAATAATGTCTATCAACCACAGTATATATATAATCATCTAGCTGAAACGCTTTCATCTCACGTTCTACATATATAGTATTCAATCAAAACCGCAAGCACGTATTGGGTAATGGATTTCCAACTATGACAAGGTATGGAACCACCTTCCGATCAGTGTACTCCAGGAACGATACACTGGAGTTCAACAAGAACATCTTGCAACTCAGCCACACATGACCGACCACTCATTTCGCTTGAGTGTATCGAATGTATATCACCAACGATTGGGATCAACAACCGTTCTCGTATATATATATATGGGACAGCATTGATAGATTTAAGAAGCAAATGAATATTCTCTAGATAGGTGATTATACACCCTACTTCGGAGCGACCGACTTAGCCATGCTGCCTGCCCGATTTTTGTCATTTCCTGGTTGATGAGGCCAGAGGTTACGCTGTATCATCACATCAGATTCACTTCGAATGCCACATTGTCAGATCCATCGAAAATCACTAATTGACGTCTACAACAGTACATTATGTGTTAGCTAAAGAAGTGCCCTTCTCCGCTTCCACTCTTGGTACGGTTGAAGAAATCAATGTACGTGACCTTTTTGGAAATACTCTGTCAGACATTCATCCATACAAGTCATCCAGGAACAGGATGAACCGAAGGCACTATTTCTATTAATAGAAAAAGTCCTTGCACTCTACTCCGTCTTTGATTATCTTTATATAATCTGATTCGCACGCTACTGCCGATATGGAGTGGTTCTTCGGATAATAATCCAACCGGTCTCTCCATATTGACAACGATGGTCAAAACTTCGATAGTCTGTGATTTAACTATCGAATAAAAACAAGTGTTTCGATAGTCGATGATTTAACTATCGAATAAAACAAGTGTTCATCCAAACATCCCACAATCACTGAACCTTTAATTAATATTCCATTAATTAAATCTCTTCTCTATTTCTTTATCAATATTTGTTAACCAAATATTTCAATAACCATATTGCCCTTTTACGTTCTTTGGAAAACATTTCCATATATCGCCTTCTTTTTATTTTCTAAACTTTAGAAAATATATGTTATTTATAATTGGAAAATATTCCAATTACTTATCTCTTTTCCAATCTCGTTTATTCCTATACTTAGGAAATAATCTATATTCTATTTCCAAGCTTACATTTAATTTGGGTTAAAACGGATGTTGTGTAAAACATCGTTACGACAACCCAAATACTATATTCAACTAAATCTTATTCAACATTGATCTTCGAGCTTGAAATCTTACTGTTTATCTGTTAATAATGAAATCAATCAAGTTGGGGTATAACTACCTCTCAGACCTTGACTGAATAACATTTATAACGTCAAAACAGATATGACTACTTACTTGAATAATCAATACCATACAACTACTGATTCACTTTTAAACACGTATACACTTCCTCTTTCTATTCTTACTAGATTTTATTCTTATACTTCCTTTTTGATTATACTATTCTATTTCTAAGTTCGTCTTCTTATCGACTTCTATATATTTCGGTACGTTGATTTCTAACTATCAAATTATCTTAAAAATATTCTATCTCCTTGAATTCCCAGAAAAATTCGCCATAACCTCCTTTGTACCGGGAGCATCGGGAAATTTCAAATAGCTTTCCCGGTCCTTCTCATCTCAAAAAGAAAAAGAAAAAGCCAAGCGGCTTGCCGATACGGCGCATAAAATCTCATATATGAATTAAATACGTACCTTTTTGTCGGGCATTCTATTTATTTCACTTCTATACTTTATTCCAAACCTGTCTCCTGTATGTCTATACCTGTCCAATCTATTTTAACTATACCAATCGTTTTAACTCAATCTGTTAATTAAATCTGTTAATTAACTTCTTAGTCTAATCCACTTCTATTTATCCAAATCTATTTATTATAAATCCCATTTGAATTTCTATATTCAAATTCCATTTGAAATACTATATTCAAATTCTATAGTTAAACACCATTTGAATTCTACTATTCAAATTATATGTCAATTCCTTATATTCAAAGTCCATTTGAATTCTCTGCATTATTTATAAACAACGTTTATAACTTCAATTCAAATCCCACCTTTCCATTTATAAACAATGTTTATAAATTCAATTCAAATCCCATATTTTCATTTATAAACCAAGTTTATAAATTCGATTCAAAGCCCACCTTTCATTTATAAACAACATTTATAAATTCGATTCAAAATTCCATCTTTCCATTGTTTATAAATTCAATTCAAATTCCATCTTTTCATTTATAAACAACTTTTATAAATTCGATTCAAATCCCATATTTTCATTTATAAACAACGTTTATAAATTCAATTCAAATTCCATCTTTTCATTTATAAACAAAGTTTATAAATTCAATTACTTGTTCCATCTTTTCATTTATAAACAAAGTTTATAAATTCAATTACTTGTTTTATATACCTTCGAACAAGTTAAATATTTTCTATAGTTTTATTTAAAATTCAAATTCTATTTATAAAAATAGAATTTCCTTTTTAAATATCAAATACCCTTTCCGATATTTTTATGAATCAATATTCAAACCCCAAGGATATTTTAAACAATCAAATCAACCAATTTTCAATCATTTGATTTTTAACACATCATATATGAGTATATATGAAATCAAACAAACAACAAACAGATAATACATTTTTGAGGAATCCAGTTGGATTCCTCCAACCTGTTTTTCCTGCATCCACAGATGTTAGCACATAAATAATTCCTATCCTGCTTCGAGGCAGGATATCGCGGTATAGAAGGTCATCCACTAATCATAGCGTGGGGCGTATAGGGTAATCATCCGCTATGGTGCCGCGGGCATCCGCTAATGAAACTGCGGGAATCCAACCAATCGTCAACCCAATATATATATATATAATAGTCAACCTAAATAACTATATATATTTAAATCAACCAAACAACATTCAAACAAGCATAGACAATTATTTTTATCAACTAGAAATAATTCTAATTAAATGGTGAGTGAGATTTACTCACCAGGGCTTTTATTTATCGAATATCCAATTAAATCCCAAACCGTCTCTTTTACAAATCCACTTGACTTGTCTTGACTGATTTTATTTTTCACCTACGATTAATTGATTTTTTTACTTATCGATTAAACGACTATTAATTTTAAATTAACTTCTTGAATAAAAATAATTAAACGTAACTAACTAAATAAATTTATTTATTTACCTTAAATCCATTCTCCCTCTCTTTCCTTGTTCACCATCACACCACTCCTGAAACCATCGAACCCAAACCCACTTTCCTCTTCAAACCCCTGGTTCATCATCGTCGGTTTTAGGCCTAGACCAACCTCTCCTATTTCCTTCGCGATGTCCATTTTCCCCCCTTTCATTGATCGATGCAACCACCAGGAGGTTGCCGTATAAACCCTACCAGTAGCAGTTCGAAACCCCAGTAGCCAAGTGACCTTCGAATTCTGACCTTTCTCCTTCTTGAATTAACACATCGCGATTCCCTCTTCTGCCACGAACAAGCTTCAATCGCCTTCTGCTATCCCTCAAATTTAAGCCGTCGATGAACCCTAGATTAGCATCGAACCATGTCGAACCCGAGGTAGTAGCTCGCGACTTCGAATACCCACGATAACCCTCGCTTTGAACTCCACGCTGTACTTCGACTCGAGCTCGGTCTCCAAGTAGTGCTTCAGGAAAAATCTCGATTCGGTTTTGCTGAAGAACTCGAAAAAAATGAAAAGGGGAGACCGTGATTTCTGATTTGGGCTTTCGATTTCCTTTCGAGAATGGGGGACTTCGGTTTTTATTTATAACTGGAATGTTGGTTTGGTCTGTGGTTATAAGGAATACAACGAAATGTTTTGATTTTGTGGTAATTAAAGAAACACCATATGGTTTTGGTGTGTGGTAAAGAAGGAAGCACGGTTCCTTTTTTTCTTCTTCTGCTTGATGTTTTGTTTCGGTCTACAAAACAAATGATATTTTATTTTAATTTAAATTAGTTTAAACCCAATGTCCTTTAATTTAAATTATCACATGATTCCGAACCCCTTTCTGCAACCAACAACTGTCAATTCTAGGGTAATACCCCTATTTCGGACACACTAGGATAGGTCACGAAGTCTGATTCGATCGTCTTTGAAAGTTATTTATTTAAATCAATATGAATTAAATTCGAAACAATTTATTCCCCTGAAAATAAATTAATATTATTATCGTTATAAATTTAAATAAATTTTCCAATTAATCATTTGAACTGTTTTCAATTCAAATCAAAATTTTGAATTCAATCTAAACTCATTTTCGTACTCTATTATTTAATATATTCGATTTTAAATCGAAATTGATTATTAAACTAATAACATAATATAAAATTCAATTTATATTGTCCCCTCCCAATATTTAAATCTGTATTAAATAGTTAAAATTAACCCATCAGAATGCGGGTCATTACAACAGATGTCTGTTTCCATTTACAGACCGAAACCGAAACCAAAATAACATTTAAGAAAAAAAAAGAGAAAAAGAAAAATGCGGTCAAGGGAAAGAAGAACGTGATGACAAAAGAGGAAACAGTGCGTGAATTACAAAGTGTGAAGGCTGCATGCGGTTCAACGCAAGTGCAGTGAGGAGATGGGATTGGGATACGTGGCTATTGGTTTAAAGGAAGTGTACAAAACGGAAAAAAACAAGAATGGAGGGAGTGGTCTGTTTGGGCGTGATCTGGAAGGAGAATTGAAGTGCGTGTGGTGTATATTTTGTTTGGGAACGATGGTGAGGTGGAAGTCTGAAGGGAGGACTGTGCGATTAACAGAAGTTGAGTGGAGAACCGTAAACAATGGTGAAGATATACATGAGTGAGGTATCGGAAATTGCAAGGAAGATGAACAACACGTTATCGGTGAGCTAAATTGCCCAATATTTTCTGTGCATACTTAAATATGACCATCTAGTTTTAACTTTACCTAATCTCGTGACTTTGAGTTAATATGGTTTATTTTAAACAATATATATTATATAAAGTAGCTTCGAAATTTCAAATGCCCAATACAATACCAGCTTTATATAACATCAGCATCAGCTGATATAAAATATGTATGTATTAAGTGTGTATGTAACGTAGCCTAGGGATCTGGGTAGTTTAAGTTTGCTAAATCCAACCATCTCGGTACTTCTATAAATGCAGATATTTAAACCATAAATAAATGTCAGTGTACCATTTTTGGAATAAAAAGGTATCAAAATTTAAGTCTTAACCGCATTCGCTCAAATTATAATTTATGGACATCAGACGGTAATGCTATATTACATTGTATAACGTGTAAGGAGATATTAGTAGGTAAGATGAAAAAGAGTTTTGTGCGTACAAAGATCGTCATCAACATGCTTGATAACATATGATTTGTGAAAACTAATTATTTATTTAAAACTTTTAATGAAATTTAAATTAAAAACATGAATGTACAATCAAGGTTAATATTCTCATATGTAACAGAATAGAACAAACCGAAGGACATTGGGACCGTATCGGAAGGCCCGACATTGTAGAACTATTTGGACAGAGCCGGACGCAGCTGACAACAAACCGTTTCGACGACAAATAGAAATCAAGGTGAGATAATTCTCACACCTTCTGAAATCCTGTGATGTGGTACATTCACAGTAAAATATATTTTATATAGTTAACCGTTTAAATTGGCTGATTGGATGCGATGGATACAAATTGGTTGTTAGTTGTTGATCGGTTGAGATTATTTATATTTCATCAATTTATTTATTCGTCTATTTTATCAACTGACATCTATGATGCAGAGAAGGACAGGTTGGAGGGATCCAACCGGATTCCTCAAATTAACTGTATTTTTGATTTGTTGTGTGCATACATATGAATTGTTCACCCTGTCTGACACCAAAACCTGTTTAAATGTTGATGGTTGAATATATATTCACCGGTGTTGTGTTTAAAATCAACCGACAGTGTTGATTTGGTAATTGGCAGTAAATGGCCCTAATGTGTGGTTTTAACGTCGTTCGACTGTTAATTGAATTGACATGTTTTAAAGTTATCAATTTATTTATAACCGAATTAAAGTTATTTGATTATTTTATCTGAGTATTTAAATTGGAAAATTATAAGTAAATATTTTGAATCAAGTTAAAGGGAATTATTTAAGTGGTATAGACCAGTTTGAAAATAGAAACCCAAAGAATTTACTGACGGGTTGGTAAATAGAATAATTGTTTTAAACCAATTAAATAGTGATTTTTAATTAAGTTATTTAATTAATTTGAAAAGGGAAATGACAAAAGGTAAATTAGTTGGCTGATAGCTGATGTGTATAGTGGGTAAAAGCAACCGTATTTAAGTAAATTTGACCAATGGAAATAATTTGGTTAAATTGTCCGAGTATTCGTTAAAGTTTAACGAATAGTGTAAATTGCTAGTTAATCGTTGATTAACTATAATCAAGGAAATTCTTGAATTTGATTAGTGTAAATTTTTGGTAAATCTTTGATTAACTAAATCTCAAAATGATTATTAAATTGGTCAGAGTTAATAAAGTAATGTATTGTTTAACCAGCCTTTAAAAATGATAATTCTACTATTCTAAATTAATAGCCAAGTTAACTATTTTTTTATATTTAAAGTTATTTATTGTTTTAATTAATGGGGATTACACCGATGGGTTGTAAGAGTTCATTGAAGCGATTAGATGGCGCAAAGGGTTTTAAAGTTAAAAAGTATGTTAGACATACTTAATTAAAGAAAATTAAGTAAAGAAAGTTGAGCGAGGATTTCAAATACGAGAAAGGAATTTTATGCCAGATTTGAGATCAAAAAGGGGAAATGAGATTCTATTGTCAGTGGTTCAACTAATATTATTCGGAGTTTGTCGATCAAGGTCTGAGAGGTAACTAAATTATCCCACCGTGATTGATTTCTCTATTATCGAAAAATGGTATTAGTTTGGGGCGAGTGAAGGTGTTGAAATTGTTTTACTCTATACGAGGAATATTGTTTTCAAATTTTATTAAACGTTGGTTATTTAATTAGAGTTGATCGAATACAGTATTTGAGATAGAGTTAGTCAAACATAGTTATTCAGGAAAAGTCGCCATTATATATGACTGCTAGCGTAATTCGCAGGGCTGCAGATAGCCTACGGCGGTCGGATGTTTCCTGTGGGAATCAGGCGTAACCATTATGACCGCTGCGATCTAGAGTCAAGCGAATGGAGTTAAGTCGAGTATTAGTTAATCGATAGGAGTAACCAAGTCGAGTTAGTCAAGTTAGAGTTAAGTCGAATATTAGAATTGATTTACGATTTTGTTAAATATATTGTAAAAGGCCAGGTATTGCTAAGTACTGAATCAACAACTCAGTTTATTCACACTTTTGTTATTTGATAGTTAAAACACTGACTATCATACCAGACCAATACGATTGTTGGTATGGAAAAACCGGGATCGAATTTATATTCGAAAACCATTCCGACCAACCAATACGTGAAGATATCAGAAGACAGTCGAGATGGAGCATTGAAGACCGTAGATCTTCCTAAATGGAAGAACCACTAAGATTCTCTGTCTTGCAAGCAGAGATAAACTGTGATTCTATCGTGGTTGGAATCTATGGGTTGCAAGGACTTCTCGCTACTGATCCATGGGGTGATTCCTATATGAGATACAGTAGGAGAGTGCCTTCGGTTCATCCTGTTCCTGGGTGACTTGTATGGACGAGTGTCTGACAGAGTATTTCCAATAGACCACGTACGTTGATTTCTTCAAACGTACGATAGTTGGTGGCGGAGGACGACGGTTCTCTTATCAACTAGAGTATTTTTTTGGACGTCAATTAGTGATATCTGGCGGATCTGATGATGTGGCATTCAAAGTGAATGGTGGCCAGATGTTCGAAAAGAATTCTAGCCTCAAGCCTCATCAACCGGGAAATGACAAAAAATCGGGCAGGCAGCATGGCTATGTGGGTCGCTCCCATTAGGGTGTATGATCACCTATCTAGAGAAATTCCATTTGCTTCTTAAATCTATATTCGATGCTGTCCCTTTTCGGGCAGGCGGTTGCTGATCCCAACCGTCGGTGATATACATTCGATACACTCAAGCGAAATGAGTGGTCGGTCATGTGAGGGCCGGGTTGCAAGACGTTCTTGTTGAACCCAGTGTATTCGCCTCTAGAGATACACGTGCGGAAGGTGGACCCATACCTTGTCAAGTTGGAATCCAATATCCAATAAGCGCCGCGGTTTTTGATTGTATACTATATATGGGGAGCGTGAGATGCAAGCGTTCCTCTAGATTGATATTTATCTGTATTTAGACATTATCATAATATCAGATCAAAGTATGATTTCAAAATTGGTTTGGGTAATAGTAATGTAAAAACCGTCCGTGTTTATTTGTGGGCTGGTCTTACTATTATCCTTTGTTTCCAGAAAGGATTTTCCAAAGTTAAACAAGTGCGTGTTCTGTGAATTTATCACTGATAGTATTCCAGACTGACCCGGTGTATTTTGTTTTAAATCAAATGTGCTCGGGTCAGACCGAGTATGTTCCAGGTTAGGTTTCGCTTGGAGTTTCAGGAGCTAGAAGCAGGAGGCTTCACCGCTAGTTATATAAAGCTATTTCCTTTGTGCAGTTATATGTTGTACTCTGATGATTGGTATGTATATACAGTCTTCTTCTGTATAAAGAGATTTGTTATATTATATTTTATTCGTTCCGCTGTGAGATTCTGATGTGTTCTTCTTCTTTCTTCTATTCTAATACTTCTTTATTTCTATTCTCACCCTCTAAATTCTTTCTATTGACAATCTGGGGGTTTGATACTTGGGTTTTTGGCAAGTGATACGGGTTTATGTATTGTTGTCGAAGACTCGAGCGTCGAGCTTTTCCACGGGTCATTACAGAGCGTATAAATTATAATATATTTATAATCGAGCTCGAAATGGCGCTGCAGTTCGCTATTTGGCGATTCGAACTTCAACTGAATATACAGAAGCCGTTTTAAATCGGATTTCTGTGAAACAAGAAACGTGTTGAGCTGGTGGAGTATATCTTTCTAATGGAAGAGAAAAATCTGGATTTCGTCGAGTAGATTTTGATTTACGTCCAAATCAAATTTCAGAAAAGTCGCTGTGAAATTCCTTTATAATTCATAACGCTTTATATACGTTATAAAAGGATTTTCAATGTAAATTGAATATCGATTCAATCTAGACTCGGAATAGCGAGTATATATTTATCCTGGAGCTGTATGATATTCCTCGGTAATTATATACGATAATATAAATTTATTTATATTTAATTTAATTTTATTTAAATATATTTATATATTTAAATGGATTAATCAGAGGTTTAAAAATAGCCGGTTTTGCAAACGAAGTCGGAATTCGACGAAACTAATTTTGTTGGATCCGCAACATCAAATTATTGCTAGATTCCAAGTTCCGTGATTTTTAGAGTCACTGTTTGGCCGTATGGATTTTTAGAGTGAAAAACAGTCAGTATTTCGACAGTTAAAAATATGCTGTGTGAGCAAACGGAGTCGGAATTAGACGTAACCAGTTTCGTTGGGACCATAATGTCGCACTCTAGCTGCATATCAATTTTCATGATTTTTGGGTATCGTGTGTGATCACACGAATTCTTAGATAAACAAAATGAATATATAAATGAGAATATACTAGGAATATTCCTTCTATAAAATATCTAGATATTTTGAAAACACTATAAATACCCCTCTTAAAATCCTAAACCTAATTCACTTTCATTTTTCAGGTCAATCTCGTTCTAGCCGCCACTTCACTCTTGATCTTCCAGCGAAAACACAACTTCAAAAATCCAAAAGAAATCCAAATAAAATCTATGAATTTTTATATACATACATATGAACTCGTATAAGCATAGGCATCAATCTCGTATAGTTCTGGTTGGGTACGATGGTGTCTTGTTCGCTGAAAAAAAGAGGCAGCGTGAACTAGGGTTACGGTTTTTGAAGGATTTAGGAAGTGATTCTCGAAACAAACTTTGGTTTAATGATGAGAATGGGAAATCGCACACCTTGGAGATTTCTGGGATTTTTCCTGAATTAAAAAGGGTCGCTACTGTACTGTTCGTGCGTAGAGGCTGTGTTCGAGGGGATTTCATATTTGAGTTCGAGTATTGCATTATGGGGATGGTTGTGAAGAGGATGTGAAGAGAAAGAGGATGGTGGTTTCAGTCTTTGATTCCGTGAAGAGGAGGAGCGGTTGAGGGATAAAGTCACTGAAAATGGTGAGGAGCCAAACTGGAGCTCACGGCATGAAATAGGGGAAGTCGGGTTTTTAAGTGGTTGGGTGGGCTGGTGTTGTAGGGTGAGGCCCAATCAACTAAAGTTTAGTTTTATTTTAATTTAAATAAATGTATAAACTTGTATAATGGATATCTTCCCCATACGATATCAGATTGACGAACCGTAAGTTGCGTTGGGACCGTATGGACGGGAGCTTCACAATGAAGCTGACTGGAAGTGGATCGGGGCTCGTTTGAATTTATGGCAAAATAAATTGTTAGATTCAAATCAATTAACAGTTTATCGTTCTTTAACGATGAACTGCCAAAGTGAGTAAAACTCACCAACTCTGAACAGTTATATTTTATAACGTATTCTTAGAACTGATAATTATCTGCTGATTGTTGTGTGTTGGTTGATTGAACTGCTAGTCAGTTAGTGGAAATTATATATATATATATATATATATATATATATAAACCTTTAAATATTTATATATTGGTTCTGTTTATCAGAATAATTCATATTGAACTGAAAGTGATGATAATCATATTGTGTAACATCTGTGGATGCAGGAATACAGGTTGGAGGAATCCGACTGGATTCCTCAACAGTTATTTTATTGTTTTTCATATATTGTAATATATGATGTAGTTTATTGAGACGACCCGAACTTCCCCGTGAAGGAAAGCACAGATAGAATTGAGGACAAGACAAAATAGAACGCAGACGGAAGAACATTTCATTGTTATTACAACAATTCCATCAGATACAAGAATATACAGAGTATAAATGAATAAATTACATTCGATAAATATCAGAGATTACAATAAATTACATAGCAGCGGAAAAATATACAAAACACAACTGAAAGTGATACACGGATACAGAGCTTTTCGAGCATCGTTCCAGCTGTAAACCAGGTTCCTGTGAATATAAATCTGCAAAACCAAAACTACTAGCTGCCCGTGCGGAAAATAGGGGCACCCAGAGTTTAGGTTAAAACAATAAACTCCAGGTCAGTCATGTGACTGGTGTGAGAACTAAAACAGTTATTAATCTTGGTTTTAAGGTTTGGTAAATCAAGGGACCACGCCGTATAACACGGAACGGTTTCCTCCTAAGAATACCAGTGCATAGAACAAACAGCGCAATGCTAAATAAAGAAAAATGAAGCTGTTATAAGACCCAGGTCCCATCACACAATGCAACGCAAGCCGTAGGATAGGGTTTTCCCTTATAACAGCCAAAGCATGCTTGATACGTTTAAAACACATTATTTGATACTATTATAAGTGTATAGTGTCAAAACAATTTCAATCATAAGTATCAATCATAGGCGGCATAACTACCATCTACTATGTCGCCATACTAGGCTCTACAAATAAAACCAAAATACACGTAGTGGAAATTGGATTCCATCATGAGTCGAGGCAAGGGGCAAGATCCTCTCCGCGTTCGAGACACTCTAGCAAATGTCCCAGGACCCCACTATGATCCTTGGATCTTCAGGGCCGGTCCTCTCTTACTTTTGAGGATTAATTATTCCTGAACACACGTTTCCCGGTCCTTACAGACCTATATCCGAGGCGCCTCGTATCCAACAACCACACAGGTGAAAAGTATATAAATGTCAGGGCTGGTAGGTCACTGACACCACCCTAGCTAGAAAGAAACGTCGTGCTCTCCCTGCAGTCACTATCCCGTTTTTTGACTCATACCGAGGTGTGAGGCTCGCGAATTCACGTTATACACAAAGCTACGCCACACAGGCCGTGCTTTGATCATCAACCACAAGACTTTGCTTTTCAACAGAAGCCTTGATCAATTGCCACTTACGCGTGCCACATTGGCAATTCACCCCATGCGACTGATGCCCATCGATATACAACCTCTGAGCTCGTACGTCTCAGAGAAGGGCGTTAAGCAAGAGAATAAATTCTCCGCCGCCAAACAGATGTATATTTAATAAAGATCAATCAACACAGAATAAAATCCAATGTCAGACACACAATCCATTTACAAGTTCGTTCTAGGTCTGAACGAAACCGGAGGCACTTTCCTCGCATATCCATCGATCTCCAAGTACGTCTGGACGATTACCAACTGTTTCCCTCATCTTGGGTGTACAGCCCAATCAAGATCATCAGTAATCACCCAAACGATGTGAAGACTTCCGGTCTTCAACCACCGTCTTCATCTTCGACATCTCGTCGAATCGGTTATTCAGAATGGGTATAGACCCGGCCTTTCTGAATAACCCACGTATATAATAAACAAATGTTACACAAACACAATGAACGCCTCATTCCAATTCAGAATATTCTTTTATTCACAAAATCACATTCTTAGGGAAATGTTCCCATTAATTTTATCCAAGATAAATTCTTCTAAATTTATTCTTTAATCTTCCTTTGGATATCATTTCAAACCATATTATGGTTTTCCAAACTAGTCGGGATTAGCGAACCACACCGAAGAAATTATTTATTTTATTTCCCAATCCTAACCTATATATCCCATGGAGCAAAACTGGTAATACTCCATATCTAACACCACGGTGTTATCGGTAAAATTAATTACCATTTCACGTTCAAATCTAATTAAAGATTTAACTATCGCTTTGGAGCAAAACTGGTGATACTCCACTCTCGATCGCTTTTCAGATTTGATAATTTAAGTTATCAATTCACATTTTAATCTAATTAAAGATTCATTAAAACTCCACTTAGTTTTAATCTTCTCAAAAATCAATATTATGTCTATAACTAGGTTAAAGAACCAATGTCTTCTAAAACACGATTCACGACAAACCCAAATCACATTTGATATTAAATACAAGGCTCTGAATAGAAAGTATACCGGCTTATATTCAATATCAAATTCTGAAACCAACAAATATCGTATTGGAAATAACGATATGAATATATCTTTCAAATTTCCACAACCATATCTGTATAATCACAAAATCCAACATCGAAATATTCCGAAGACAATTTCGATTCAAATCCATTCCAATTCACGTATTGGGAGTATTGATTATTTTTAAAATCACTTTCAAATTCAATTTATTTATTTCAAAAATAAATTGATTTTAATTCTAGTTCAAAACTAGTTCATTTCGATAAAAATCTATTTTTATCTTTTCAAATCTAGAGTTTTTCATCCCAGTTCTTTCCAATTCACATATTATGATTTTACACAAATTATCGATATTTTTAATAATTTTATCAAGGCCCGTACAGTCGATTTCCAACAATGGCCATCGAACTGCACTTATAACGACCTTTTCCTAATTTGATTTGGACATAACTCCAAATCCAACTGTTAGATTTCAAATTTCTAATATTCATTGGAAAGCTCTTTTCGATACAAACCCAACGGTTCCGGTTTTAGGAGAATCCGACGGTCGGATCTCCCGCAACGTCAATTCGAAGTCAATGGTCGAAATTCACGAACTGCCGCGGCGCGGCGCATTCTATTCAGGCCATTATATATAATATATATATATTATATATATTTCGTCGATTTCCTTTTTAAAACGAAATTTATAAATCGTTTTAAATTCGTTTTTAAAACCATTTCAACTCTATATTCAATTTCAGATCAAAATTGAATATTTTATATCATTACTATATAAATGATAATATTTTCAAAACGTTATATTTTGAAATCACAACCTTTTCTATATTCATTATAAAGAACGAATATAATCGATATAAATATCGTCTACGTCAAAATAGCGCAACTCTAATCAACACGGCTTTATATATTTCAATAAATCCGTTATTCTATTCAACAAATGAATATTTATTCCATTCAACACATGAATCTATATTCCTTCCAACACCTGACTAATCTCAACACATGAGTACTGTCAACACATCACTATTTTTGTTATGTAAAATATTTTATAAAACTATGGTATCTATCGTTTGATTTTTAATTAGACTTCTACTGGGAAGTAGTTCTAATTTTAAATATGATAAAGATGTAAATTTCATTGTATAAAATATTTCACTCAACAAATGAACATCGTCAACACATGACTATTTTTATATTGAACACATGAATTTTCTTTTATAATATTCCTTATTTTCCCGAATCACCATATAATGTTAATTATATGGATTCCATACAACACATGTATATAATAGCATTGAAAAATAATCAACCATCAACCAAAGTGCACTACACTGTATAAGCATCAAATATAGATATCTAACGCTTATAACAGCCTGTCAATCAATCGATCGACATATTTAATCAATCAGGATGAGTGAACTTCAAATTTCATCCCAACACCCGTGTGGGGTTTCAAACAATCAAACACAGATTTTATTTGTGTAGTTGGGCGATGTGTAAAATTTATCGACCCAATCAATATCAGTCAAATCAGTGTATATAAACAAATCGGCCGATTTGTTTATAAATATTTATTTATTCACTTTCACGTTAAAAATTATATTTTTAACGATAATATATTTTATTCAACTTATGAATGTTCTATTCAGTTCATTTATTCAATAAAATGATATTTTTATTTTTCTAACGTATTTTAGAAAATTTCGGCGGCATAACGGCACGATACTAGAAACGGGACGAGGCCTAGCCTTATCCCCGGTCTAGTGAAGGCCCACGCCATTCACACATCAATCAAATCCATTCCATTTCACCAAACAATTCAATTTAACCCAAGTCATCTAACTAATTTATGCAACCAAACAAACAAGTCCATGGTCTGTGGACGATTGTGTCAGGTGCTACTAAGCACCGTCTGCATCCTAGTATATATATATAACTAGAAAAAGAAATTTGAAGAGTGAGAAGTTCTCACCAAAATCTATCCAATCATCTTGACTCTTCTTTTATAGAAATCTTCATCGTTATCGCATCTTTGTCATCTTCGTTGCCCGTAGCCACTACATATATAAAAATCACATTTTTACTTCGCTATTCAATATGAAAAACCCAATTTTTACTTTGATGTTCAATATATAAAAATCATATTTTTACTTCGATGTTCAATATATAAAAATCATATTTTTACTTCGATGTTCAATATATAAAAATCATATTTTTACTCCGATGTTCAATATATAAAAATCATATTTTTACAGTCACTTCATATATTTAAAAATAGAATTTTTACTACGCTACTAAATAGATAAAAATCCTATTTTTACTACGATGTTATATAGATAAAAAATTTATTTTTATCCCGCTATTCATTATATAAAGATTTCGCCTTTTCAATTTCAAAACTCTAATCTTTTATAGTTTAAAGCTCACTTCTTTTATATTTTAAAAATCACGCCTTTTCACTTTTAAAAATATCTTCTTTTATATTTTAAAAATATCGTCTTTTCACTTTTTAAAAATATCGTCTTTTCACTTTTTAAAAATATCATTTTTTCACTTTTTTTTCAAAAGTAATGTAATCTAAACAATGCTTTTTTTTTATTTTTAGAGACTTCACTTAAATTGCTATTTTTATAAAAAATCATATTTTCATCAATGTATTTATATTAAATAAAATCTCAATTTTAAACAATGCTATTTCATTGCAAAAATTTAATTACTAAATTAATCTAAAAATCATAGAAGAAAAAATAAATAAATAAATAAATAAAAACCACACCTTTTCTGATTTGAACGTTGACTGGACGGGAGGGGGAAAAGGGGTGTGCGGTGGCTGCTGGTGCGAGGGAAGTGGCGGCTGGTGGTGGGCGGTGCAGCACTCGAGGTGGAAGGGGGGCTCGAATTGGGTGTAGCGGCGGTGTAGGGTTGGGTTTCAGGCGCTGGGGGTCCTCGCGGCTGAGGCGCGGCGGTGACAGGGCGAGGGGGCAGCGGCGCCACCATCGGAGGAGCGACGGCTCCTCCGCCTCCTTTTTTTTTTTTTTTATTTAGACAGAATTGAAGAAAGAAAAAAAGAAAAGGGGGGGCCAACGGGTTTAAAGGGGAGAAAAAGGTTTTTAATTTTTAATTATTTATTTTCAAAAAGATGACTTTTACATACGACCTCTAAACGAGGCCCACCGCCTGACGTCTATAGCGTTTTACCCCCATTCCGAACACAATGGGATATGTATCGTAGGCTGATTCGGCTGTTACAATCAGTTTCCATTAAATTTACATTTAAATCACTTTATTGAATTTTAAACGTACATTTCAAATTACCGGGGTCACATACTAACTCTATAAATCCCATAAAAATATTTTCTAGCTTCGTATTGACGATACGGTCCTAACAAAACTAGTTTCGTCGAATTCTGAGGCCGTTGGAAAAATGGCTATTTTCCAGTCGATTAAAATCAATTGAAACCGGTCAAACGCGTTTTCCTTTGCCACGCCCATATATATTGATTCGAAAAATAATGAAATTTGAAACCTAGCAATAATATGACATCACGGACCCAACAAAAGTGGTTTCGTCGAAATCCGAGGTCATTTGCAAAATGTCTATTTTTAAGGGCCTGAATTCCATAGCGACTATTCAGAATTTTCAACTGGACATATCTTTTGATTCCCGTTATGAAATTTCGATTTTTCAGATTCGTTGGAAAGATACCCTCAATTAGATCCTATCAATTTTGGTTTCACTAAAACCGGATTGTTTTGCACCCGATACATTCAATTGAAGTTTGAAATCGAATTATCGAACTACCGCGCCATTTTCCATTCTATTTATAATTAAAATAAAATTATTTATATTCTAACGACGACGTATATAATATATACGTCGAATTATATTCAAAATAAATTTCTCGTCGATATTATTTAAAATAATCTATTTTAAATAATCAAAATTCGCTAAAATTGCCAAAATAAAAATTTAAACTGGCCCAGACTTTCCGGGTTATTACAATCTCCCCCACTTAAAACTTTTCATCCCCGAAAAGGAACAAAGTCGAAAGTGGTTTGATTAATCAACTCTACGTTTGATCTGGCTTCCATTCTCCAACTTTTCAGTTTCTGAGAATTTTCAAATTTTCAAAAATTTGGCTAACATCCTAAATTTTCGAAATTTTTTGCCATAACCTCCCCTGCACTGGGAGCATCGGGGAATTTCAAATAGCCTCCCCAGTCCTTCTAATCTCAGAAAGAAAAAGAAAAAGCCAAGCGGCTAGCCAATAGGCTCATAAAATCATCATCACCCGAACAAAACAGTAAATTATGTAGTAAACATGTACCTATTTGTCGGGCAAACAAATTTTATTCTTCGGCTCTAGCCTCCTTGCTATGACCTGTTCAATGTAAGTATATGTATATGCAAACAAATGCGACCAATTTTCAATATAATTCAATATTTTGTTTTATTTGGCATAATAGTTCAAAATTATCAATCAAATAAACAAACAACACAAACATCAATCAATTAGTGGATTAGAGTTTCAAATTCATAATTTTGATACATATACAAAAATCATGTTTTTGATGCCAATTCACAACAATGTATTCTAACTATATTAGTTTTGGTTCTCACACCAGTCTAATGGAAATATATAGAAAATCACACCTTTAAACACGAACATAAATACTGATGATGTGGCTACATCATCAGAATTATCCCCGGGTGTCTAGAATGTGATTCTATATCTATCCAGTATATTGAAACTTCGACTATACGTTCATGATGCGTATACGCGAAATCTTTATATACTCGATTGTCCATATTCAAAATAAATAAATATTCAAATACGTATAAAGTGATTTAAAATTTTCAAAACAAAATTATTTTCATTTGAAAAATATACTATTCACACTCGTTCTAGGATACTACTGATCCTATCTCTAACGAGTCATTCTAATTGGATATTACTAATCCAATATCCGATGAATTCTTTCGTATGGTTCTAATGTTTTTTGTTCTCGAGCTCTGTAAACCAAAGCTCTGATACCAAACTGAGACGACCCGAACTTCCCCGTGAAGGAAAGCACAGATAGAATTGAGGACAAGACAAAATAGAACGCAGACGGAAGAACATTTCATTGTTATTACAACAATTCCATCAGATACAAGAATATACAGAGTATAAATGAATAAATTACATTCGATAAATATCAGAGATTACAATAAATTACATAGCAACGGAAAAATATACAAAACACAACTGAAAGTGATACACGGATACAAAGCTTTCCGAGCATCGTTCCAGCTGTAAACCAGGTTCCTGTGAATATAAATCTGCAAAACCAAAACTACTAGCTACCCGTGCGGAGAATAGGGGCACCCAGAGTTTAGGTTAAAACAATAAACTCCAGGTCAGTCATGTGACTGGTGTGAGAACTAAAACAGTTATTAATCTTGGTTTTAAGGTTTGGTAAATCAAGGGACCACGCCGTATAACACGGAACGGGTTTCCTCCCAAGAATACCAGTGCATAGAACAAACAGCGCAATGCTAAATAAAGAAAAATGAAGCTGTTATAAGACCCAGGTCCCATCACACAATGCAACGCAAGCCGGAGGATAGGGTTTTCCCTTATAACAGCCAAAGCATGCTTGATATGTTTAAAACACATTATTTGATACTATTATAAGTGTATAGTGTCAAAACAATTTCAATCATAAGTATCAATCATAGGCGGCATGGCTACCATCTACTATGTCGCCATACTAGGCTCTACAAATAAAACCGAAATACACGTATTGGAAATTGGATTCCATCATGAGTCGAGGCAAGGGGCAAGCTCCTCTCCGCGTTCGAGACACTCTAGCAAATGTCCCAGGACCCCACTATGATCCTTGGATCTTCAGGGCCGGTCCTCTCTTACTTTTGAGGATTAATTATTCCTGAACACACGTTTCCCGGTCCTTACAAACCTATATCCGAGGCGCCTCGTATCCAACAACCACACAGGTGAAAAGTATATAAATGTCAGGGCTGGTAGGTCACTGACACCACCCTAGCTAGAAAGAAACGTCGTGCTCTCCCTGCAGTCACTATCCTGTTTTTGACTCATACCGAGGTGTGAGGCTCGCGAATTCACGTTATACACAAAGCTACGCCACACAGGCCGTGCTTTGATTATCAACCACAAGACTTTGCTTTTCAACAGAAGCCTTGATCAATTGCCACTTACGCGTGCCACATTGGCAATTCACCCCATGCGACTGAAGTCCATCGATATACAACCTCTGAGCTCGTACGTCTCAGAGAAGGGCGTTAAGCAAGAGAATAAATTCTCCGCCGCCAAACAGATGTATATTTAATAAAGATCAATCAACACAGAATAAAATCCAATGTCAGACACACAATCCATTTACAAGTTCGTTCTGGGTCTGAACGAAACCAGAGGCACTTTCCTCGCATATCCATCGATCTCCAAGTACGTCTGGACGATTACCAACTGTTTCCCTCATCTTGGGTGTACAGCCCAATCAAGATCATCAGTAATCACCCAAACGATGTGAAGACTTCCGGTCTTCAACCACCGTCTTCATCTTCGACATCTCGTCGAATCGGTTATTCAGAATGGGTATAGACCCGGCCTTTCTGAATAACCCACGTATATAATAAACAAATGTTACACAAACACAATGAACGCCTCATTCCAATTCAGAATATTCTTTTATTCACAAAATCACATTCTTAGGGAAATGTTCCCATTAATTTTATCCAAGATAAATTCTTCTAAATTTATTCTTTAATCTTCCTTTGGATATCATTTCAAACCATATTATGGTTTTCCAAACTAGTCGGGATTAGCGAACCACACCGAAGTAATTATTTATTTTATTTCCCAATCCTAACCTATATATCCCATGGAGCAAAACTGGTAATACTCCATATCTAACACCACGGTGTTATCGGCAAAATTAATTACCATTTCACGTTCAAATCTAATTAAAGATTTAACTATCGCTTTGGAGCAAAACTGGTGATACTCCACTCTCGATCGCTTTTCAGATTTGATAATTTAAATTATCAATTCACATTTTAATCTAATTAAAGATTCATTAAAACTCCACTTAGTTTTATTCTTCTCAAAAATCAATATTATGTCTTTAACTAGGTTAAAGAACCAATGTCTTCTAAAACACGATTCACGACAAACCCAAATCACATTTGATATTAAATACAAGGCTCTGAATAGAAAGTATACCGGCTTATATTCAATATCAAATTCTGAAACCAACAAATATCGTATTGGAAATAACGATATGAATATATCTTTCAAATTTCCACAACCATATCTGTATAATCACAAAATCCAACATCGAAATATTCCGAAGACAATTTCGATTCAAATCCATTCCAATTCACGTATTGGGAGTATTGATTATTTTTAAAATCACTTTCAAATTCAATTTATTTATTTCAAAAATAAATTGATTTTAATTCTAGTTCAAAACTAGTTCATTTCGATAAAAATCTATTTTTATCTTTTCAAATGTAGAGTTTTTCATCCCAGTTCTTTCCAATTCACATATTATGATTTTACACAAATTATCGATATTTTTAATAATTTTATCAAGGCCCGTACAATCGATTTCCAACAATGGCCATCAAACTGCACTTATAGCGACCTTTTCCTAATTTGATTTGGACATAACTCCAAATCCAACCGTTAGATTTCAAATTTCTAATATTCATTGGAAAGCTCTTTTCGATACAAACCCAACGGTTCCGGTTTTAGGAGAATCCGATGGTCGGATCCCCCGCAACGTCAATTCGAAGTCAATGGTCGAAATTCACGAACTGCCGCGGCGCGGCGCATTCTATTCAGGCCATTATATATATAATATATATTTCATCGATTTCCTTTTTAAAACGAATTTTATAAATCGTTTTAAATTCGTTTTTAAAACCATTTCAACTCTATATTCAATTTCAAATCAAAATTGAATATTTTATATCATTACTATATAAATGATAATATTTTCAAAACGTTATATTTTGAAATCACAACCTTTTCTATATTCATTATAAAGAACGAATATAATCGATATAAATATCGTCTATGTCAAAATAGCGCAACTCTAATCAACACGGCTTTATATATTTCAATAAATCCGTTATTCTATTCAACAAATGAATATTTATTCCATTCAACACATGAATCTATATTCCTTCCAACACCTGACTAATCTCAACACATGAGTACTGTCAACACATCACTATTTTTGTTATGTAAAATATTTTATAAAACTATGGTATCTATCGTTTGATTTTTAATTAGACTTCTACTGGGAAGTAGTTCTAATTTTAAATATGATAAAGATGTAAATTTCATTGTATAAAATATTTCACTCAACACATGAACATCGTCAACACATGACTATTTTTATATTGAACACATGAATTTTCTTTTATAATATTCCTTATTTTCCCGATTGGAATGAGGCACAATCAATCACCATATAATGTTAATTATATGGATTCCATACAACACATGTATATAATAGCATTGAAAAATAATCAACCATCAACCAAAGTGCACTACACTGTATAAGCATCAAATATAGATATCTAACGCTTATAACAGCCTGTCAATCAATCGATCGACATATTTAATCAATCAGGATGAGTGAACTTCAAATTTCATCCCAACACCCGTGTGGGGTTTCAAACAATCAAACACAGATTTTATTTGTGCAGTTGGGCGATGTGTAAAATTTATCGACCCAATCAATATCAGTCAAATCAGTGTATATAAACAAATCGGCCGATTTGTTTATAAATATTTATTTATTCACTTTCACGTTAAAAATTATATTTTTAACGATAATATATTTTATTCAACTTATGAATGTTCTATTCAGTTCATTTATTCAATAAAATGATATTTTTATTTTTCTAACGTATTTTAGAAAATTTCGGCGGCATAACGGCACGATACTAGAAACGGGACGAGGCCTAGCCTTATCCCCGGTCTAGTGAAGGCCCACGCCATTCACACATCAATCAAATCCATTCCATTTCACCAAACAATTCAATTTAACCCAAGTCATCTAACTAATTTATGCAACCAAACAAACAAGTCCATGGTCTGTGGACGATTGTGTCGGGTGCTACTAAGCACCGTCTGCATCCTAGTATATATATATAACTAGAAAAAGAAATTTGAAGAGTGAGAAGTTCTCACCAAAAGCTATCCAATCATCTTGACTCTTCTTTTATAGAAATCTTCATCGTTATCGCATCTTTGTCATCTTCGTTGCCCGTAGCCACTACATATATAAAAATCACATTTTTACTTCGCTATTCAATATGAAAAACCCAATTTTTACTTTGATGTTCAATATATAAAAATCATATTTTTACTTCGATGTTCAATATATAAAAATCATATTTTTACTTCGATGTTCAATATATAAAAATCATATTTTTACTTCGATGTTCAATATATAAAAATCATATTTTTACAATCCCTTCATATATTTAAAAATCGAATTTTTACTACGCTACTAAATAGATAAAAATCCTATTTTTACTACGATGTTATATAGATAAAAATTTTATTTTTATCCCGCTATTCTTTATATAAAGATTTCGCCTTTTCAATTTCAAAACTCTAATCTTTTATAGTTTAAAGCTCACTTCTTTTATATTTTAAAAATCACGCCTTTTCACTTTTAAAAATATCTTCTTTTATATTTTAAAAATATCGTCTTTTCACTTTTAAAAAATATCGTCTTTTCACTTTTTAAAAATATCGTCTTTTCACTTTTTTTTCAAAATTAATGTAATCTAAACAATGCTTTTTTTTTATTTTTAGAGACTTCACTTAAATTGCTATTTTTATAAAAAATCATATTTTCATCAATGTATTTATATTAAATAAAATCTCAATTTTAAACAATGCTATTTCATTGCAAAAATTTAATTACTAAATTAATCTAAAAATCATAGAAGAAAATATATAAAATAAATAAATAAAAACCGCACCTTTTCTGATTTGAACGTTGACTGGACGGGAGGGGGAAAAGGGGTGTGCGGTGGCTGCTGGTGCGAGGGAAGTGGCGGCTGGTGGTGGGCGGCGCAGCACTCGAGGTGGAAGGGGGGCTCGAATTGGGTGTAGCGGCGGTGTAGGGTTGGGTTTCAGGCGCTGGGGGTCCTCGCGGCTGAGGCGCGGCGGTGACAGGGCGAGGGGGCGGCGGCGCCACCATCGGAGGAGCGACGGCTCCTCCGCCTCCTTTTTTTTTTTTATTTAGACAAAATTGAAGAAAGAAAAAAAGAAAAGGGGGGGGGGGGCAACGGGTTTAAAGGGGAGAAAAAGGTTTTTATTTTTCAATTAATTTAATTAATTTATTTTCAAAAAGATGACTATTACATACGACCTCTAAACGAGGCCCACCGCCTTACGTCTATAGCGTTTTACCCCCATTCCGAACACAATGGGATATGTATCGTAGGCTGATTCGGCTGTTACAATCAGTTTCCGTTAAATTTACATTTAAATCACTTTATTGAATTTTAAACGTACATTTCAAATTACCGGGGTCACATACTAACTCTATAAATCCCATAAAAATATTTTCTAGCTTCGTATTGATGATACGGTCCTAACAAAACTAGTTTCGTCGAATTCTGAGACCGTTGGAAAAATGGCTATTTTCCAGTCGATTAAAATCAATTGAAACCGGTCAAACGCGTTTTCCTTTGCCACGCTCACATATTGATTCGAAAAATTATGAAATTTGAAACCTAGCAATAATATGACATCACGGACCCAACAAAAGTGGTTTCGTCGAAATCCGAGGTCGTTTGCAAAATGTCTATTTTTAAGGGCTTGAATTCCATAGCGACTATTCAGAATTTTCAACTGGACATATCTTTTGATTCCCATTATGAAATTTCGATTTTTCAGATTCGTTGGAAAGATACCCTCAATTAGATCCTATCATTTTTGGTTTCACTAAAATCCGGATTGTTTTGCACCCGGTACATTCAATTGAAGTTTGAAATCGAATTATCGAACTACCACGCCATTTTCCATTCTATTTATAATTAAAATAAAATTATTTATATTCTAACGACGACGTATATAATATATACATCGAATTATATTCAAAATAAATTTCTCGTCGATATTATTTAAAATAATCTATTTTAAATAATCAAAATTCGCTAAAATTGCCAAAATAAAAATTTTAAACTGGCCCAGATTTTCCGGGTTATTACATTTATAATCTGTGGTTAATTATACGTGTTTGGATGAGATTGGTCATCGTGATTTGATGTGTTAAGTACCGTAAAATATCGGAATGGGAAAAGGAGATTTTCAAAGTGATATTGAAAACAGAATACTTATAAATTGGAAAATTTATAAATAGGAGATATTTAGAAAGGAAATAATTTCAAACCATTTTCTTTTTGAACGGAAAGCCCTGTGTGGTGGTTTGGGGATTTTCCCGTTGCTCCCATTACAAAGGAGGTTATGGCGAATTTTTCCGGGAATTTAAGGAGTTAGAATATTTTTAAGAATAAATCGAAAAGGAGATAATTGTAAAACCATTTACAAATAGAATTGAAAAGGAAATATTTAGAAAATAAATAGAGTTAATAAAAAAAAGAAAATTTGTTTATAACGGAATAAGATGTTATAAAAAGGAAACCGTTATAAAAAGGAAACCGTTATAAAAAGGAAAATGTTATTAAAAAGGAAATCCTTATAAGTGGGAAAACATTATTAAAAGAACATTTATAAAGTGAAGAACCGTTACAAAAAAGTAAATCTTTATAAATGAATAAACGTTGTTAAAAGGGAATCTTTTTAAATGGATAAACGTTATCAAAAAGGAGAAATCGAATATGGTATTCGAAGTTAGTTAATCGAATATGGTATTCGAAGTTAGTTAATCGAATATGGTATTCGAAGTTAGTTAATCGAATATGGTACTCGAAGTTAGTTAATCGAATATGGTATTCGAAGTTAGTAAATCGAATATGGTATTCGAAGTTAGTTAATCGAATATGGTATTTGAAGTTAGTAAATCGAATATGGTATTCGAAGTTAGTTAATCGAATATGGTATTCGAAGTTAGTTAATCGAATATGGTATTCGAAGTTCGTTAATCGAATATGGTATTCGAAGTTAGTTAATCGAATATGGTATTCGAAGTTAGTTAATCGAATATGGTATTCGAAGTTAGTTAATCGAATATGGTATTTGAAGTTAGTTAATCGAATATGGTATTCGAAGTTAGTTGATCGAATATGTTATTCGAAAGGGGTTAGTCGAGTCGAGTTAGTCAAATAGAGTTAGTCGAATATTAGTTATTGAATAGAGTAAATCAGTTAGAGTTAACCAGTTAGAGTTAACCAGTTAGAATCGATCAATTAGAGTTAATCCAAATGAGATGCCATTTAGCACGACTGCTAGCGTAATTCGCAGTGCTGCAGATAGCCTAAGGCGGTCGGATGTTTCCTGAGGGAATCAGGCGTAACCATTGTGATCGCTGCGATCTAGAGTCAAGTGAATGGAGTTAAATCGATTATTAGCTATTCGAAATAAAGTTAAACCGTCATAGAAATTCGAATATAAGTTAATCGAATATTAGATATTCGATAGGAGTTAAATAAGTCGAGTTAATTAAGTTAAGTTAGTCAAGATGAGTTAATCAAACCAAGTTAATCCAAATGAGTTAATCCAAAGGAGTCAGTCGAATATTGGTTATTCGAATAGAGTTAAAGGAGTTAGTCGAATATAGTTTATTCGAATAGAGTTAAAGGAGTTAGTCGAATATAGTTTATTCGAATAGAGTTAAAGGAAAGGAGTTGTCGATTAGTTTAATCTAAAGGAGTTATCGATTTTAGTTTAAATCGAAAAGAGTTAATCGAATTTAGTTATTCGAAAAGGAGTAATCGAATATTAGTTATTCGAAGAGAAATTATCGAATATCGTTTATTCGAAAGAAAGAGTTATCGAATATAGGTTATTCGAGGTGAGTTAATCGAATATGTTATTCGAAGAGAGATTATCGAATATAAGTTATTCGAAGAGAGATAATTGAATATAGGTTATTCGAAGAAGAGTTAATCAAATAGAGATTACTCGAAAGAGAATTATACGTCGAATTCAATTATATCGAATTCGGGAAAGTAATATTTACTTTCCGGTTTTTAAATCAAGAGTATGAACTAATAAATTAGGGTTATGTTTAATTATTTGAATTAAAGAATAAAGGTTATAATTGAAGTTAGATATTGCGAAAGTAGGGATTATAACATTATCGTTATAATCAATGTTTTCAATAAAGAAGTGGATTCGTAAATTGAATCCGAGAGTTACGTAAAGAAGTTGTTAAAGGTTTAAAGATAAACTGTTAATATTTTGAAGTTAAAAACGATGTTCAGTTAAGGTCTGAGAGGTAATTATACCCCAACTTAATTGACTTCCTTCTTAACTAAGGAACGGTAAGGTTTGATAGTGAATGATGGTTAAGAGAATTTAATAAATGGTTTGAGTTGGCATAGCGATGTTTATTTAAACATCAGTTTAAAATCCAATGAAGGAACTTTGGAAATGTTTTCAAAAAAAGAAATCAGAAATGTTTTCTAATATAGGAAACAGGAAATGGAAATGTTTTCCATTGTTAATAAAGTATATTTTCTAAAATTAGAAAATAAAAAGGTTGAATATATGGAAACAGGAGATAAGTAAAGTAATGAACTAAAGAGATAAATGTTGAATGATGATTGATGGATATAATTTCCATCAGGGAATAATATCGTTGTTTTCACACGAGTTTTCCTTTGATAGTTTAATCACAGACTATCAATGTTTTTGACCATTTTACGTTGTTAATATGGAGAGAGCGGTTGGATTATTATCCGAAGAACCACTCCGTATTGGCATAAGCGTTGTGAATCAAGTATGTTGAATATATTGAAGACGGAGTAAAATGCAAGGGCTGTTGTATAAATCTTAGGTAAAGATTACCTAAGATGGATGTACTGAATAGTGTCTTCGGTTTTTCCAGTCCCAGGACAACTTGTATGGACGAATGTCTGACAGAGTATGCCTAACGAATCATATGGGTTGATCTCTTCAACGTATTACGTTGGTGGCGGAGGAATTCGTTTCCCTTATCTTCATACCCGTGATACCGTTAAGGAAATCGATAATGATTTGGCGGGTATGACGATGTGGTATTCCAAGTAAATGAAGAATATGATATGAAAAAGATAAGCGTAGCTTCTAGCCTCACATCCGGTAAATGACAGAAATCGGGCAGGCAGCATGGCTAAGTCGGTCGCTTCGAAGTAGGGTGTATAATCACATATCTAGAGAATATTCATTTGCTTCTTTAATCTATCAATGCTGTCCCATATATATATACGGGAACGGTTGCTGATCCCAACCGTTGGTGATGTACATTCGATACATTCAAGCGAAATGAGTGGTCGGTCATGTGTGGCTGAGTTGCAAGATGTTCTTGTTGAACTCCAGTGTATCGTTCCTAGAGTACACTGATCGGAAGGTGGTTCCATACCTTGTCATAGTTGAAAATCCATTACCCAATACATGCTTGCGGTTTTTGATTGTATACTATATATGTAGAACGTGAGATGAAAGCGTTTCTGCTAGATTGATATCTATTTGTATTTAGACATTATCATAATATCAGAATGATATCGCTTTTCAAAGATGTATGGATTTTCATAAGGGAAAAACCCGTTCCGTTTTCACGGCGTGGTCTTATGATATATCCGTTATTAAACCAAGTGTTAGGAGTTTTATTCACACCAGTCCCATGACTGACCCGGAGTTTATTTGTTTGTTTTCCCTAAACTCTTGGGTGCCTAAATTTGTACGGGCAGTCAAGTAGTCGGGATTTTACAGATACACTTGGAGAGCTTGGAGCAGGAGGCTTCAGGATTCTATAGCTATTTTTATTTCCGCTGTTGTTGTAAGTGTTGTATTCTGAAATGTTATTGTATACATATACTGTTTGTATTTCAAAAGTTATGTTATATTTTATACGTTCCGCTGTGAGATTCGTGTTTACTCTGATGATGATGTTCTTCTTCTTCTTCTATTCTATAAGTTCTATCTTATCTGTTCTCACCCTCTAATTTCTTTAATTAACTATTTGGTTATTTTCGACTCTTGATGTTCGATATGTGTTGTATATCGGATATCCAAAGTCGAAATTTTCTGGGTTGTTACAGTTGGTATCAGAGCTTAAGGTTAAGTGAATTACCTTAGCTCTGTGGCGTGACTCGGTAGAGATGGGGTTAGTAATACCCTAGATTGAGTTTGAGTGTATATATACGAGAGAGCGTATTTGTTATTCGATATAAAAATTTGTTTTATATTGTGGAGATTTATTGGTTGAGTAGTTTGTGAATTCTGGTCGATCAGTTTGATCCACTGTATCGATAGAGGTTACTAAACACACGAATACGGTGAACCAACATGATATTTTTGAAATTAGAATAGTTTATTGAATGTGTTGGTTGATATTATAATCGAATGAGATTATAAAAAGTGAAATGGTTATAAATAACTAATCAGAATTCGTACAAGTAAAGTATATGAAATAAGATGAATTAAATCTGAATTTAAATCAGAGTTAGAATTTAAAATAAGGAAATTTTAAGTTCCTGGGAGATTTTGAAAACGTTTTTCAAACTGAAAGTGATATAGTATTGAACTCACTTCAATTGCTGGAAAATAGATTCCGATGGTGATCATGACATCATCGGTGTTCATTTTCGAGTTGTAAGTGACAGATTACTACCAAAGATTTTGTTTTAAAATCGTTTGTGAAGACAAGGTGTTCGGAAATTCAAAGGTTTTGAATTATTATTATGATTTCGAATTGATTTGAAATAAACCCAGGAATTTAAATTCTGAATTTTTAATTTAACTTATGAAGTTAATTAGAATGAGATGGTAAAAGTGAATGAATAAATTAGAATTTAACTTGAACTAAGTTAAATAAAGCTGGATTTGACTTAAGAAATTTGAATCTAGAACGATACTTGAGTTTGAAATTGAATTCAACTTGGATATAAGCGAATGGTTGTGTTCGTGATGAAATTGATTGGAGTTTGATTGGGATGACCTCGATATATGCTGAGCTGATAGCATATGGAAGTAATAGAGTTGATATGCCCGACAAAAAGGTACTAGTTCATATTTATATATGGATTTGAGATTTTGATGAGCCGAATTGGCAAGCCGCTTGGCTGTTTGATCTCCTTTTGGGTTGAAGAAGGTCCAAAGAGGCGAGTTGGAGTTTGAGATATTGACCAGTAGAAAGGAGGTGCTGGCGAAATTTTTCGAAAAGTTAAGGCATTAGAAAATTTTCAGAATTTTTGAAAATTTTCGTTGATAAGAATTAATTAATATTATAATTGAAATTAAACTGGTTCAGTTGAAACTGGAGTTAAGAAGTGAACGAATAATTTTTAACCCAGTAAATAGAGTAGTTTCCTACCTTAGCAATTTCGAGGATGAAATTATTTTAAGTGGGGAAGAATGTAATGACCCGGATTTTTTGACGGTGTAATAATTAACTTATTTAATTATTTAAATAATGAATATATTATATTGACGAAGTTAGAGCGTAAAAATTATAATATATTTATAATCGAGCTCGAAATGGCGCTGCAGTTCGCTATTTGGCGATTCCAACTTCAAATGAATATACATAAGCCGTTTTAAATCGGATTTCTGTGAAACAAGAAACGTGTGGAGTTGGTGGAGTGTATTTTTCTAATGGAAGAGAAAAATCTGGATTTCGTCGAGTAGATTTTGATTTACGTCCAAATCAAATTTCAGAAAAGTCGTTGTGAAATTCCTTTATGCGTTATATACGTTATAAAAGGATTTCAATGTAAATTGAATATCGATTCAATCTGGACTCGGAATAGCGAGTATATATTTATCCTGGAGCTGTATGATATTCCACGGTAATTATATACGATAATATCAATTTATTTATATTTAATTTAATTTTATTTAAATATATTTATATATTTAAATGGATTATTCAAGGGTTTAAAAATAGCCAGTTTTGCAAACGAAGTCGGAATTCAACGAAACTAATTTTGTTGGATCCGCAACATCAAATTATTGCTAGATTCCATGTTCCGTGATTTTTAGAGTCACTGTGTGGCCGTACGGATTTTTAGAGTGAAAAACAGTTAGTATTTCGATAGTTAAAAATACGATGTGTGAGCAAACGGAGTCGGAATTAGACGAAACCAGTTTCGTTGGGACCGTAATGTCGAACTCTAGCTATATGTTAATTTTCATGATTTTTGGGTATCGTGTGTGATCACACGAATTTTTAGAAAAACAAAATGAATATATAAATGAGAATATACCGGGAATATTCCTTCTATAAAATATCTAGATATTTTGAAAACACTATAAATACCCCCCTTAAAATCCTAAACCTAATTCACTTTCATTTTTCTGGTCAATCTCATTCTAGCAACCACTTCACTCTTGATCTTCCAGCGAAAACACAACTTCAAAAATCCAAAAGAAATCCAAATAAAATCTATGAATTTTATATACATATATATGAACTCGTATAAGCATAGGCATCAATCTCGTATAGTTCTGGTTGGGTTCGATGGTGTCTTGTTCGCTGAAAAAAAGAGGTAGCGTGTACTAGGGTTATGGTTTTTGAAGGATTTAGGAAGTGATTCTCGAAACAAACGTTGGTTTGATGATGAGAATGGGAAATCGCACACCTTGGAGATTTCTGGGATTTTTCCTGAACTTAAAAGGGTCGCTACTGTACTGTTCGTGCGTGGAGGCTGTGTTCGACGGGATTTCATATTTGAGTTCGAGTATGGCATTATGGGGATGGTTGTGAAGAGAAAGAGGATGGTGGTTTCAGTCTTTGATTCCATGAAGAGGAGGAGGAGCGGTTGAGGGATAAAGTCGCTGAAAATGGTGAGGAGCAAAACTGGAGCTCACGGCATGAAATAGGGGAAGACGGGTTTTTAAGTGGTTGGGTGGGCTGGTGTTGTAGGGTGAGGCCCAATCAACTAAAGTTTAGTTTTATTTTAATTTAAATAAATGTATAAACTTGTATAATGGATATCTTCCCCATACGATATCAGATTGACGAACCGTAAGTTGCGTTGGGACAGTATGGACGAGAGCTTCACAATGAAGCTGACTGGAGGTGGATCGGGGCTCGTTTGAATTTATGGCGAAATAAATTTTTTGATTCAAATCAAATAACAGTTTATCGTTCTTTAACGATGAACTTCCAAAGTGAGTAAAACTCACCAACTCTGAACAGTTATATTTTTATAACGTATTCTTAGAACTGATAATTATCTGTTGATTGATGTGTGTTGGTTGATTGATTGAACTGCTAGTCAGTTAGTGGAAATTATATATATATATATATATATATAAACCATTAAATATTTATATATTTATTCTGTTTATCAGAATAATTCATATTGAACTGAAAGTGATGATAATCATATTGTGTAACATCTGTGGATGCAGGAAAACAGGTTGGAGGAATCCGACTGGATTCCTCAACAGTTATTTTATTGTTTTTCATATATTGTAATATATGATGTAGTTTATAATCTGTGTTAGATTATACGTGTTTGGATGAGATTGGTCATCGTGATTTGATGTGTTAAGTACCATAAAATATCGGAATGGGAAAAGGAGATTTTCAAAGTGATATTGAAAACAGAATACTTATAAATTGGAAAATTTATAAATAGGAGATATTTAGAAAGGAAATAATTTCAAACCATTTTCTTTTTGAATGGAAAGGCCTGTGTGGCGGTTTGGGGATTTTCCCGATGCTCCCGTTACAAAGGAGGTTATGGCGAATTTTTCCGAGAATTTAAGGAGTTAGAATATTTTTAAGAATAAATCGAAAAGGAGATATTTGTAAAACCATTTACAAATAGAATTGAAAAGGAAATATTTAGAAAATAAATAGAGTTAATAAAAAAAAGAAAATTTGTTTATAACGGAATAAGATGTTATAAAAAGGAAACCGTTATAAAAAGGAAAATGTTATTAAAAAGGAAATCCTTATAAGTGGGAAAACGTTATTAAAAGAACATTTATAAAGTGAAGAACCGTTACGAAAAAAGTAAATCTTTAAAAATGAATAAATGCTGTTAAAAGGGAATCTTTTTAAATGGATAAACGTTATCAAAAAGGAGAAATCGAATATGGTATTCGAAGTTAGTTAATCGAATATGGTATTCGAAGTTAGTTAATTGAATATGGTATTCGAAGTTAGTTAATCGAATATGGTATTCGAAGTTAGTTAATCGAATATGGTTCTCGAAGTTAGTTAATCGAATATGGTATTCGAAGTTAGTAAATCGAATATGGTATTCGAAGTTAGTTAATCGAATATGGTATTCGAAGTTAGTAAATCGAATATGGTATTCGAAGTTAGTTAATCGAATATGGTATTCGAAGTTAGTTAATCGAATATGGTATTCGAAGTTAGTTAATCGAATATGGTATTCGAAGTTAGTTAATCGAATATGGTATTCGAAGTTAGTTAATCGAATATGGTATTCGAAGTTAGTTAATCGAATATGGTATTCGAAAGGGGTTAGTCGAGTCGAGTTAGTCAAATAGAGTTAGTCGAATATTAGTTATTGAATAGAGTAAATCAGTTAGAGTTAACCAGTTAGAGTTAACCAGTTAGAATTAATCAATTAGAGTTAATCCAAATGAGATGCCATTTAGCACGATTGCTAGCGTAATTCGCAGGGCTGCAGATAGCCTAAGGCGGTCGGATGTTTCCTGAGGGAATCAGGCGTAACCATTGTGATCGCTGCGATCTAAAGTCAAGCGAATGGAGTTAAATCGAATATTAGCTATTCGAAATAAAGTTAAACCGGCATAGTAATTCGAATATAAGTTAATCGAATATTAGTTATTTTATAGGAGTTAAATAAGTCGAGTTAATTAAGTTAAGTTAGTCAAGATGAGTTAATCAAACCGAGTTAATCCAAATGAGTTAATCCAAAGGAGTCAGTCGAATATTGGTTATTCGAATAGAGTTAAAGGGATTAGTCGAATATAGTTTATTCGAATAGAGTTAAAGGAGTTAGTCGAATATAGTTTATTCGAATAGAGTTAAAGGAAAGGAGTTGTCGATTAGTTTAATCGAAAGGAGTTATCGATTTTAGTTTAAATCGAAAGGAGTTAATCGAATTTAGTTATTCGAAAAGGAGTAATCGAATATTAGTTATTCGAAGAGAAATTATCGAATATCGTTTATTCGAAAGAAAGAGTTATCGAATATAGGTTATTCGAGGTGAGTTAATCGAATAAGTTATTCGAAGAGAGATTATCGAATATAAGTTATTCGTAGAGAGATAATCGAATATAGGTTATTCGAAGAAGAGTTAATCAAATAGAGATTACTCGAAAGAGAATTATACGTCGAATTCAATTATATCGAATTCAGGAAAGTAATATTTACTTTCCGGTTTTTAAATCAAGAGTATACACTAATAAATTAGGGTTATGTTTTATTATTTGAATTAAATAATAAAGGTTATAATTGAAGTTAGATATTGCGAAAGTAGGGATTATAACGTTATCATTATAATCAATGTTTTCAATAAAGAAGTGGATTCGTAAATTGAGTCCGAGAGTTACATAAAGAAGTTGTTAAAGGTTTAAAGATAATCTGTTACTATTTTGAAGTTAAAAATGTTGTTCAGTTAAGGTCTGAGAGGTAATTATACCCCAACTTAATTGACTTCCTTCTTAACTAAGGAACGGTAAAGTTTGATAGTGAATGATGGTTAAGTGAATTTAATAAATGGTTTGAGTTGGCATAGCGATGTTTATTTAAACATCCGTTTAAAATCCAATGAAGGAACTTTGGAAATGTTTTCAAAAAAAGAAATCAGAAATGTTTTCTAATATAGGAAACAGGAAATGGAAATGTTTTCCATTGTTAATAAAGTATATTTTCTAAAATTAGAAAATAAGGAAGGTTGAATATATGGAAACAGGAGATAAGTAAAGTAATGAACTAAAGAGATAAATGTTGAATGATGATTGATGGATATAATTTCCATTTGGAAATAATATCGTTGTTTGCACACGAGTTTTCCTTTGATAGTTAAATCACAGACTATCAATGTTTTTGACAATTTTACGTTGTTAATATGGAGAGACCGGTTGGATTATTATCCGAAGAACCACTCCGTATTGGCATAAGCGTTGTGAATCAAGTATGCTGAATATATTGAAGACGGAGTAAAATGCGAGGGCTGTTGTATAAATCTTTGGTAAAGATTACCTAAGATGGATGTACTGAATAGTGCCTTCGGTTTTTCCAGTCCCAGGACAACTTGTATGGACGAATGTATGACAGAGTATGCCTAACGAATCATATTGGTTGATCTCTTCAACGTATTACGTTGGTGGCGGAGGAATTCGTTTCTCTTAGCTTCATACCCGTGATACCGTTAAGGAAATCGATAATGATTTGGCGGGTATGACGATGTGGTATTCTAAGTAAATGAAGAATATGATATGAAAAAGATAAGCGTAGCTTCTAGCCTCACATCCGGTAAATGACAGAAATCGGGCAGGCAGCATGGCTAAGTCGGTCGCTTCGAAGTAGGGTGTATAATCACATATCTAGAGAATATTCATTTGCTTCTTTAATCTATCAATGATGTCCCATATATATACGGGAACGGTTGCTGATCCCAACCGTTGGTGATGTACATTCGATACACTCAAGCGAAATTAGTGGTCGGTCATGTGTGGCTGAGTTGCAAGATGTTCTTGTTGAACTCCAGTGTATCGTTCCTAAAGTACACTGATCGGAAGGTGGTTCCATACCTTGTCATAGTTGGAAGTCCATTACCCAATGCGTGCTTGCGGTTTTTGATTGTATACTATATATGTAGAACGTGAGATGAAAGCGTTTCTGCTAGATTGATATCTATTTGTATTTAGACATTATTATAATATCAGAATGATATCGCTTTTCAAAGATGTGTGGATTTTCATAAGGGAAAAACCCGTTCCGTTTTCACGGCGTGATCTTATGATATATCCGTTATTAAACCAAGTGTTAGGAGTTTTATTCACACCAGTCACATGACTGACCCGGAGTTTATTTGTTTGTTTTCCCTAAACCCTTGGGTGCCTAAATTTGTGCGGGCAGTCAAGTAGTCGGGATTTTACAGATACACTTGGAGAGCTTGGAGCAGGAGGCTTCAGGATTCTGTAGCTATTATTATTTCCGCTGTTGTTGTAAGTGTTGTATTCTGAAATGTTATTGTATACATATACTGTTTGTATTTCAAAAGTTATGTTATATTTTATACGTTCCGCTGTGAGATTCGTGTTTACTCTGATGATGATGTTCTTCTTCTTCTTCTTCTATTCTATAAGTTCTATCTTATCTATTCTCACCCTCTAATTTCTTTCATTAACTATTCGGTTATTTTCGACTCTTAATGTTCGATATGTGTTGTATATCGGATATCCAAAGTCGAAATTTTCCGGGTCGTTACATTGTCATAGTTGGAAATCCAGTCATCCAATAAGCGCCTGCGGTTTATGATTTTACATTATATATGTGGAACGTGAGATGAAAGCGTTCTGCTAGATTGATATCTATTTGTATTTAGACATTATTATAAAATTAGAATGATATTGCTTTTCAAAGATGTTTGGATTTTCATAAGGGAAAAACCCGTTTCGTTTTCATGGCGTGGTCTTACGATATATCCGTTATTAAACCAAGTGTTAGGAGTTTTATTCACACCAGTCCCATGACTGACCCGGAGTTTATTTGTTTGTTTTCCCTAAACTCTTGGGTGCCTAAATTTGTACGGGCAGTCAAGTAGTCGGGATTTTACAGATACACTTGGAGAGCTTGGAGCAGGAGGCTTCAGGATTCTATAGCTATTATTATTTCCGCTGTTGTTGTAAGTGTTGTATTCTGAAATGTTATTGTATACATATACTGTTTGTATTTCAAAAGTTAAGTTATATTTTATACGTTCCGCTGTGAGATTCGTGTTTACTCTGATGATGATGTTCTTCTTCTTCTTCTTCTATTCTATAAGTTCTATCTTATCTGTTCTCACCCTCTAATTTCTTTAATTAACTATTCAGTTATTTTCGACTCCTGATGTTCGATATGTGTTGTATATCTTTTCAAATACATTATTATATTTCAAACCTAAATGCTACCAAATCTCTTACCCTGTCCAATTCACACAATATTGTGAATTCTACCAATTCTGACTATTCCGAAATTAAATATTATTATTCCATTATTTAATACAAATTAAATATTCATTTTTATTTAATTCAGGTCATCGATATCACCAAATCGATAATTAATAATTAAATTAATTAATTATTCGACCGTGAAAAATGCGGTTCATTACAATCTTTCCCCCTTAAAATAATTTCGTCCTCGAAATTGCTAAGCTAGAGAAATGCTACCCACTCTACTAACTAGATTCAAATATCTTTTGGTTTACTTCTCAACTTTAATTTCAACTAAACCATTTAATTTCAATTAAAATATTAATTCTTTTCGACTTACTAAAATTTTCAAAAATTCTGAAAATTATCTAACGCCCTAAATTTTCGAAAAATTTCGCCATAACTTCCTTTGGACCAGCCAATACATCAAACTACAACTCGCCTCTCTAGGCCTTCTCCAACCCAAAAGAAAATCAAAACGCCAAGCGGCTTGCCAATTCGGCTCATAAAATCACCAAACTCATATGAAATATAAACTTGTACCTTTTTGTCGGGCATATCATTATATCCTTTCCATCTATTACCAATCCTGCATATACCCATGCATTCCAACCAACTTATCCTCAAACTTAACATTTGGTTCTATCCGAGCCAAATTTCATTCAAACTCCAATATCAATTTCAGACCCTTGACTTATCAACTCAATTTTATTCCTGATTATTCTCTAATCCAATCCAGTTTTATTTAACTTAGCTCAAGTCAAATTTTAGTTTATTTATTTTCACTTTCTCAATCTATTTAACTTTGTCAGAAAATTTAAATTTCAGAATTTAAATTCCTGGATTTATTTCAAGTCAATTTGAAATCATAATACCAATTCAAAACCTTTTGAAATTCTAAATAACTTGTTTCCTCAAAACAATTCAAAAAACAAAATCTTTGGTAGTAATCCGTCACTTACAACTCGAAAATGAACACCGATGATGGTCGACTTCACCATCGGAATCTATTTTCCAGCGATCGAAGTGAGTTCAATACTATATTACTTTCAAAACCATTTCTTAAACCACTTCCATTTTTGAAATCAATTCAAAATATCCTTCCCGATATTTGTAAACAATTTAAAATCTCCCAGGATTTTAAAATTCTCATATATTATACTTATATGAATTCTACTTGGTTATTTATAGCCATTTCACGTTTTATAATCTCATTCGATTATAATAACAACCAACACAACCAATATACAATATTATTTCCAATATAGATACCAAAATATAACTTGGGTAAAATTATTCCATATACCCTCTTTTCAAAACATACCATGTCGGTTCATCGTATTCAAGTGTTTTAAAACCCTTATCGATACAGTGGATGTAACAACCCGTATTTCTATTAACCTGTTATAACATAAATCGAGGCAAAATTTGATTCTAAAATCTGAATCAAGGGAAACGGGCTGTGCCATTGCGTTCGTCTCGGAAAAATACGCGAAATAGAGTCCGAAATTTTGTAAATCGGAGTCCGTATGACCCGGTTAAGGCCCAATGAAGTTTTCAGAAAATTCCATGTTAAAAACAGATTTCAAATTCAAGTTTGAATTTCGAAATTGGGGCCAGCGGGAGCAGGCGGGAAAATTCCCGCCCAGCTACCCATGTCGACAGCCCTGTCGACTGGGCAGTCGACATGGCTGGGACCAAGTCGACAGCCCTGTCGACTTGGGTGTCGACGCAGGGAGCATGGGCAGTTTTGCCTGGTGCACCATTTTGGGGTTTTGGTTAGGTTTTGAGGGCTGAGATTGGAATTAGGGTTTAATCCTAAGGTTAAAACTAATCCTAATCTCTATAAATAAGACCCTAACCTACCCCTAAATCATCATTATTCATTCATACAATTAAACTATGGCAAAATTATTCCTCTCATGGCCTCCACTCTCATCTTAAAATTCCTAAGTTTGTTTCTATGAGGGATTTTCAATGCATACAAGTGTTTTCAAGTTTGAATGAGCATCATTAGCTTGCATTCAAGTCAAGTTTCCATATTTACATCATAAAGCAAGGGTTTTTGATCATTTTGGCTCAAGGGTTTTTCTATTGGAGCTTTCATATTGGGTTTATTTGATTGCATAAGGGCTTCGTCTCAATCTTATATTTGTTTACACTCATTTGAGTCTTCATAAGCATTGTAAGCCCTTTTACCTTCTTTTTAAACTCTAAAGTTAATGAATGATGCAAGTTGTGTTTGATCATTATGATTTGCAAGTTTGCCATGTTATGATATGCAAGTTTACTATGTTATGTTATGCAAGTTTGCTATGTTATGTTATGCAAGTTTGCTATGTTATGATATGCAAGTTTGCCATGTTATGTTATGCAAGTTGGGTTGATCATTTTACTCATGTTATCATGTTATGCAAGCTTATCTTGGGTTTATGAGCTTAAATCTTCAAGCTTTATGCTAAAGGTTGCATTTTGGCAACATGTAAGTTATCATATCCCTTATGATAACTTGCATGTAAGGCTAAATGCGAACTTATGGCCATTTCTACATGTCATTTATCACCATGTATCACCAATATGCTAAGTTTGGTTTTATGCATACTTTTGAGGCCTAAAAATGCAATATGCAAGTATATGAACATATGTACATTTCATATGCCACCATGTTAAACTTGTGGCTTCAACACCTTTATGTCATGATTATACCAAGTTCCCTATTTTATCCTTTATGCGTTATTGCGATTATGTAAACGAGGGGATTACGTTGGGGTAGGGTAATATTATGACATAAACATGGTTTTTATAACGTGACATGATTTGTTAACTTGTAATTATGTTTTGCAAACATAATGGACATGACACTTAGAAAATATAAGTGTGACCAACTCGAGGTTGGGTTGAGTTTGTAGCGTAAAACTACCCGGAACCGACCGGCCTAACTAGTTGCTATAAACAATAGGACCCAATGTGAGAAGTTGGTCATGTTGTACCTTGAACCCGAGGTTAGACCAAGTTGTGGTGTAAAGCTACCCGGAACCGACCGACTTAACTAGTAACCACAACAAGGTCTAATGTGAGAGGTTAAGGCACATTAAATTAATTAATGCCTCATGATTAGGGTTTAAGTCATGGTCCACTTAATACTTAATCAATTTGGGCTTGGTGGATTAATCGGGGTTAAGTCGTGAACCCATCGTTACACTTAACCAAGTTAATCCAAGATTAGTAAAAGGGTTAAACCGTACTTAACCCCACTAGAAAACCCTAGCAACGGGGGTCCGTTCTAGCAGTAATCCCGCATGTTTGTATCATCAAGACCCTAGGGACTAGGCTAGGGTGGGGCACGATTACTGGACTGATATAAGCGACCAAAACGACGGCCGAGTGGTAGCCGGTGTAGTTCCGACAGACTATGGTCGTGCACGTAGTCCGTATTTGGAGAATCAAGCACGGGTACCAGTAGATCGAGACCGTGCACTCATGTTTATGGTGTCCGGGGTTGACACCCTAGGGCTTGATACACCCGAAGGTGGACCCAGCACAGTCTGACTACAATCATGTTTGGGCCGTATTGACACCAACACGTGACGAGTTAGGCTTATAGGGAGCCGATCGACTAGACCGTTTGGTTGGACCTCGTATTAGGGTCATTTCATGTTATTGGGCCAAAGCTTGGGCCCAGGGATCAATACTTGTCTACTCAAGTCATGTTAGTTTGCTAGTACACCCGTGGTGCAAAACTTAACCTTGATTATGCGATGACACCTTTTATCTAACATGCCAGTATGTAGTTATCCTTATGTTCATCTCAGTTTTCATCATGCCAGTTAACTTTATTAGTTTATATACTGATTGTAGTAGGGCTTACCAGTCTTTTTGACTGACCTGTTTTCCTTCGCTTCTTTTCTTCCGTCCCCCCCAGGTTCTCAGGGTGGGAACGTTGGAGCTTAGCTTGGATTTCTGATCGCTTGCTTGTGGGATTCTAGCTCATGTACGGTTTTGACATGAAGCTAGCTATGGTTATCACTTATTTTGGGGATAGTACTTACGTATTTCAGTTTTTCAGTTGATGTTGTTTTTATCAAGACTTTTTTATTTGGAAAGTTCACATTATTTTGTACCAGACTTGTTTTGAAATGGTTTTAAATCTTCTGATGTTTTATCTATCTTATTTACTCTGTTTACATATCTATATATGTTATGTTCTGCCTTGGTATATCATTATGCATGTTTACCCGGTTCAAACGCCCCTCCAAAGTCAGAGTGCTTGCAAGAGCCACCCTGGCGGAGGTGGGGTGTTACAGTGGATCAAACTGATCGACCAGAACTCATAAACAGCTCAATCAATAAATCTTCACAGTATAAAACAATATTTTTATATCAAATAACAAATACGTTCACTCGTATATATACACTCAAACTCAATCTAGGGTATTATTAACCCCATCTCTATCGAGTTACGCCACAGAGCCAAGTTAATTACTTAACCTTAAGCTTTGATACCAACTGTAACGACCCGGAAATTTAGCGACCTTCGATATCCGATATACAACACATATCGAACATTCAAGAGTCGAAAATCACCTAATTGTTAATGAAAGAAAATAGAGGGTGAGAATAGATAAGATAGAACTTAGAATAGATGAAGAATAAGAACATACATCATCAGAGTAAACACGAATCTCACAGCGGAACGAATAAAATATAACATAACTTTTGAAAGACAAACAGTATGTATACAATAACACTTACAACACAGTGGAAAAACAAAAGCTACAAAATCTTGAAGCCTCCTGCTCCAAGCTCTCCAAGTATATCTGTAAATCCCGACTACTTGACTGCCCGTACAAATTTAGGCACCCAAGAGTTTAGGGAAAACAAAACAAAACAACTCCGGGTCAGCCATGGGACTGGTGTGAGTAAACATCTAAAACGGTTTGAACAGGTATATGATATCTCATAAGACCACGCCGTAAATATGGAACGGGTTTTTCCCTTATGAGAATCCAAACATCTTTGAAAAGCAATATCATTCGGATATTATATTAATGTCTAAATACAAATAGATATCAATCTAGCAGAACGCTTTCATCTCACGTTCCACATACATAGTATACAATCAAAACCGCGGGCGCTTATTGGATAATGGATTTCCAACAATGATAAGGTATGGGACCACCTGCCGCTGGTGTATCTCTAGAGGAGAATACACCGAGTTCACAAGAACATCTTACAACTCAGGCACACATGACCGACCACTCATTTCGCTTGAGTGTATCGAATGTATATCACCAAAGGTTGGGATCAGCAACCGTTTCTCGATAAGGGACAGCATTGATAGATTAAAGAAGCAAATGAATACTCTCTAGATAGGTGATTACACACCCTAATAGGTGCGACCTACATAGCCATGCTGCCCGACTTTTGTCATTTCCGGATGTGAGGCTAGAAGCTACGTTTACCTTTTCACACGCCACAACTTCATTCACTTAGAATGTCACATCGTCATACCCTTTGAATCAAAAATTGATTTATCCAAAAATAACACGGGTGTACAGCTAAGAGAAATGAATTCCTCCGCCACCAAACGTGAATACGTTTGAAGTGATCAACTTACGCAATCTATCAGATATACTCTGTCAGACCTTCGTCCATACAAGTTGTCCTGGGACTGGACAAACCGAAGGCACTATTCAGTACATCCATCTTAGGCAATCGTTATCTAAGATTTATACAACAGTCCTTGCACTTTACTCCGTCTTCAATATATTCAGCATACTTGATTCGCAACGCTTATGCCAATACGGAGTGGTTCTTTGGCTAATAATCCAACCGGTCTCTCCATATTAACAACGTTAAAATAGTCAAAACTTTGATAGTCGGTGATTTAACTATCAATTGAAAACATGTCCGTGTACACACAATGATCTTATTTCCAAAGGGAATTATCAATCAAATCATCAACATATATATATATATATATATATATTCTATTTCCTTATTTTCTATGTTTAGAAAATATACGTTATTAACATTGGAAAAAATTCCCATTGCTTATCTATATATCACTATTCTTCCACATCTATCAGTCCCTGGCTGTAACTAGCAAGAGAACAACTTTCTAAGTATAAACCCCGAAGGCCGAAACCAACATCAGATCGATACTCAGAAAATCATTCAACTTACTAATTCTAGTCAGTTTCTAATTTTGCTTAACTCTATTACTTTAACTCTATTGGATTAACTTTATTTGATTAACTCTAATTCGAATAACTAATATTCAATTAATTCTTATTGATTGACTCTAATTCATTAACTCTATTTCGAATAACTAATATTCGATTTAACTTCGTTCTGAATAACTATGTCTATTTTAACTTTATCTCGAATAACTGTATTCGATCAACTTTAATTGAATAACTAGTATTCAATTAATCCTAATTCGATTAACTATGTTCAAGTAACCCTAATTCGATTAACTATGTTCAATTAACCCTATCTAGTTAACTCTTATTCGAATAACTAATATTCGACTAACCCTATTCGACTAACTCGACTCGAATAACTATACTCGACTAACTCGATTTGATTTTACTCGACTAACTCCTTTCGATTAATTGCATTCGATTAACTCGACTTGACTAACCATGTTCGTTTACTCGACTAGCTCGACTGACTAGCCATATTTGTTGAACTCGACTAACTCGACTTGACTCGTTTCAAATAACTAAATTCGATTAACTCCTTCGAATACTAAATTCGATTAACTCCTTCGAATACTAAATTCGATTAACTCCTTTTCATTAACTCTATTTATTTTCCCAATAAATATTCCTTTATTCTATTTATTTTCTAAATAAATACTCCTTTATTCTATTTATTTTCTAAATAAATATTCCTTTATTCTATTTATTTTCTAAATAAATATTCCTTTTATAAAATCCTTTAATTTTATAAATATTTCATTTTTCAATAACTCATTGAAAACGTCTCTTTCTATATTCCAGTATTTCTTATGGTATTTAAAATACCCAATCACGGTGATCAATATCATCCAACATATACAATCAATAATAGATTATAAATCACATCATATATCACAATATATGAAAACAGTAAAAATAAATGTTGAGGAATCCAGTCGGATTCCTCCAACCTATTTCCCTGCATCCACAGATGTTAAACAACATAATATAACCTCGATTTCATTTCAACATGAAATAAACTGATTAACAAAATCAATATTTGATTGTCGATTTTTATATATAACTATATCTACGTTTTCAATCAAATCTATTTAACAGTCCAAACAATCAATACACAACAATCAATCATTATTTATCAAAAATAAAGTACAGTTTATAAAAATATAAACTGAACAGAGTTAGTGAGTTTTACTCACTTTGTCCGTAATCGTTAAATGACGATTTACGGTCGTTGATTCTGATCCTACAAATTTATTCCACCATAAATCCAAACGAGCACCAGATCATCTCAAACCCTTTCCATTTCGTAGCCTTCGTTGATACGGTTTCGATGGATGTTGTTTCGTCGAATTCTGATATAGTATGTAACAACCCGGAAAATCTGAGCCAATTTAAAATTTTTATTTTGGTTAATTTAAGCAAAAATTTGGTCAGAATTTAAAAATTCCATTTTTAAATAAGAATTGAGCCCTTAAAAATAGACATTTTGCAAACGACCTCCGTTTTCGACGAAACCACTTTTGTTGGATCCGGAATGTCAAATTATTGCTATGTTTAATTTTGCAGAATTTTTAGAATCAATATGTGAGCGTGACAAAGGAAAACATGTTTGAACAGTTTTAGTCAATTTTGATTGACCAGAAAATGACCATTTTTCAAACGGTCTCAGAATTCGATGAAACCAGTTTTGTTGGGACTGTATCGTCTTAACATAGCCAGATTTATTTTTCTGGAATTTTTAGAATCAGTTTGTGGCCCTGGCAAATTGAAATGTACGTTCAAATTAAAAATTAAATGTTTTATACTTTAATTTGAAGAATAACTTACTGTAACAGTCGAATTGGCTAACGAAACATATTCCATTGTGTTCGGAATAGGGGTATTTAGCTAGAGGCGACAGTCGTTGGGTTAGAATTGGAGTTCGTATGGAGCGAAGGGTATTTTCGAATTTAAAATAATTTAAAAAAATTAAATATACACCGGCCAATCAGATTCTTTCTCCCCTAAACGCGCGTTGACAAAAAATCCGCTCCTCTTCATTCACGAACGACGAAAATTCTTCAAACTTCTCTCCTCAAAATCTCACCAGCCACTCAGTAAAATCTTATGCTTCTTTGCAATTTTCGTTAGAGCTCCACATCCTCTTTAAATCCACATAGGAATTGGGATTTATCGTTCGTTATTGGTGAAGATTGGAGGCCCTGAAGTCGACGATTTAGAAACGCCGCCTCGCCTGGGATCCACCGTCGAACTCAACGAAACCTCCACCCCCTTGCGCGCCTCCTGATGCTCTTCGACGTGGTGTGGCTGGATCTTGACCTCGTGCAACGGTTGGAGCTAAAAATCGAAACCCTAGTTCGAAGCTTTTATGAAGGTATACAGTTTATAATTTATAAACTGTTTTCCACATTCTAAAACCATCCCAAATCATGATTAGCTTCTAAAAATCATATCTTTTTGCTATGTGGTCGAAATTCAGTGAAACAAGAGACACCGGGACCGTGAGGACGTCTTCTACATTCTAGAAGAGACCGGGGAATTTTTAGAGCTTTCTACGATTTTTAGCAAAGCGAAAAGCAAGGTGAGATTTCTAAATTCAGTTTAATTTTGAAATAAAATATATTAGGTTACAGACGGAGTTTTAGAAACTCCCGACACCTTTGTTGAGTTGTAGTGAAATTGGTTGATTGTGATTGGTTGTGGTTGAAATTGATTGATTTGTGGTTGAAACAAAAACAAAATTTGAATTGGTTAAGGACAGGATTCGTCTGCGTACGAACTAGATATTGAAATCCCCATTGTCAAAAACCGTGAGGTTTTAAGGTAGAGCGAGGAGCTGTACTCGGGACGGTGCTGGTTTTAACTACCCTGCCGTTATGCTGTCGAAATTTTCAGAAATATTCATGTGTTTGATTTATTTTCATATATTGAACTATATTCACGTGTTGAAAAATATCCATATATAGAATAAAATGCTATAACGATAAAAATCACATTTTTATCACTTGAATGAACTACTAAAAATATCAATATATAAAATAAAATAATATAACAATAAAAATCACATTTTTACCACTTGAATGAACTACTAAAAATATCCATATATAGAATAAAATGCTATAACGATAAAAATCACATGTTTATCACTTGAATGAACTACCAAAAATATCCATATGTAGAATAAAATGCTATAACGATAAAAATCACATTTTTATCACCTGAATGAAGTATATAAAATATTCGTATATGGAATAAAGGATTAGAACGATAAAAATCACCGTTTTATCGTATGTTTGAAGTTAGAAAAATATTCATGTATTGAATAAATGGTTTGAATAATAAAATTAACATCTTATTGTATAGATAAGCCGCTAAAAATATTCATGCGTTGAAATACATCTTTGTTGGTTAAAAATATTATTTTTAACACATATATGAAGTTAAAATGGTTTAAAAATCGACGAACGAACTATATATGTATATATATATATATAAAAATTAAAATTAAACGAATAAAGGCCCTGCAGTTCGCGTTTTGAAATCGTAATTTGAAACGATTATACCGAGAGATCCGACCGTCGGATTTCCTCGAAACTAGAACCGACGGGACCGCTTTGAAAAGATCGTTCCAACGAGATAAAGTTTGTAAAGATCCAATGGTTAGATTTTCAGATATGGGTAAATCAAATCTGGAGAAAAACAGCGCCATGGCCGCGTTATGGCCTGAAGCGTCGTTTTAATTAAAATAGCTATTTTTAAATAAATAAAAATAGCGAAAAATCATTATAAAATATTAGCGATATGGAATGGAAATAAACCAATTTTACTTAGTTTGCGTGATATTTGATGGTTGAATGTGTTTGACATGAAAATTATACTAATAAACTAAAATGTGGATGTCGAATAATTTAACCATGGAAAGAATTGATTTGAATTCTATATTTACGTGAATTATTTGAAAAGGCCGAGTTAATTCTCATTTCAAATAATTGGTCAACGAATAAAGTCGAAGATATGAAGACGGTGCAAGACCGGTGATCTTCACATCGAATGGATGGATTGCTACTGATGCCCATGATTGGAGTGGCTACCTTAAAGGGGCTAAAGTGGTGGTCGTCCAGACGTCCTTGGAGATCTACCGGATATACGAGGAATAAGGTGCCTCCGGTTTTGTTCAGACCTAGAACGGACTTGTAAATGGACTGTGTGTCTTACATAGGATTTCATTTTGTGTGATTGATAGCCATCAGTTACATGGCGTGAATTGCCTGTGTGGCATGCTGAGATGCAAATGATCAAGGCTTCTGTTGAAAAGAAAAGTCTTGTGGTTGATGATCAAAGCAGCGCCTGTGTGGCATAGCTTTGTGTAGCGTTAATTCATGAGCCTCACACCCTGGTATGAACCAGAAATGGGAGAGGACTTCAGGGAGGACATGCGTTTCTTCTAGCTAGAAGTAGTGTCTGTTCTTGAACTGGATGACATTTTACTCATGTGGATGATGGATAGAGAGGCACCTCGGTTATATCGGTCAATCCGGGACTGATGGAGTCATTTGTTGACTCATTTACGCCCCAAAGGGCGGGGAAACGCAGTGTTCAGGCATTTTAATCCACATCGGTGGATCGGCCCTGAGGATCTAAGGCTTGCCTGCGCGCTTGCCTAAGACACGGGCTAGAGCATCTCGAAGCGGTAAGGACGATCCCTTTCCTTGGTTCATGATGGAAATACAATTTCCAAATACGACATTGTGTTGTTTTGATTGTATATATATATGGCGACATGATATATGGTACCCATGCCGTCTATGATTAATACTTATGATTGAAAGTGTTTTTGAATGATATAAACACTAGTAATAATATCAAATGCTTTTGATTTATACATATTAAGCATATTTTGGCCATTATAAGGATAAACTCTATCCTCCAGTTTGCATTGCATTGTGTGATGGGACTCGAGTCTTATAATGGCTTCATCTTCTTTATTTAGCATTGCGTTGTTTAAATGATTTCCTTTGTTTTTGGCACTGGCAATCCAATGGAGTAAACCTGTTCCGCGTTAGCGGCGTGGTCCTGTGATTAGCCTAATTATTGAATAGGTTAAGTAAGATTTCTCATACCAGTCCCATGACTGACTCGCAGATTGTTTGACTTTGCAAACTCGGGTGCCCTTATTTCTACACGGGCAGCCTTGTATTCAGGTTTTAGCAGGCTCATTTTGGATAGCTATGGAGCTGGTCTTATCGCTTCTTTTTTTGCTGTTCAGCTTCTGTTATGTATATTATGTTTGATTCCGTTGCAGACATTTTATATTGAACTGAAACTGTATTTTGTACTAAGTATGATCCTATATATTGTGTAACTCTGATGATAATATTTATCCAGTGTATTCTGTTGTACATTATCTGGTGTAATGATATATTTCTGTTCTGCTGTCATTGTTTCTGTGTTATACTCCAAAGATTATCCTAACCACCGGGGAACGGGGGTTTGGGGTCGTCACACGTGGTATCAGAGCTTTGATTAACCTTAGTTCTGGAATATAACTTATTAACGAGCTGTCAGAAATAGAATCAGAAGTATTCTAGGGCGAGTTACTCGATACAGATATGTTCAATAGTATCCTAGTATGAATATAGCAGAATGAAATACACCCTGATAGACACATTTACATTCAAATATATGTTTCTATGTTTAAAATACCTTTTCTATTGGCCTGACACTTTGTCTGCTATTTGCAGACATATTAGAAAATGAGTGGCAGAAACAGAAGGAGGAGTTCTATGGTTCAACAATTTAATGAGCCAGTTGTGCTTCCACAGCCAGGATCAGATATAGAAGCTCTATTAAAGAAATATCGAAATCTGGGTGGATTACCATCCTCAGGCGAAGAATCCATTATTCAAACACAAGCTTGGATGTGTTCTGCTGAGAGAATTTTTGAATGTTTCCAGCTGAGAGATGATCAGAAAAGATTACTGGCATCTTGGGCACTCAAAGGCGAAGTTAATCTGGTGGGATTCGATCGTTAAGGATAATCCAGAAGGTAATATTACCTGGAAAGATTTAAAGAGATTTTCTGTGCAAGGTTTATCCTCCAGAAGCAACTGAGCGGTTATGTGATGAATTCTATTATTTGATACAAGGAGATATGACCATTCCAGAATATCATAAGAAATTCAATGAACTTTCTCATTTTGCCCTACATCTAATTCAAAATCTGAAGAGGAAGAATCTGAGATTTATTAATGGGCTTCAGAGAAAGTACCAGAGTAGTGTAAGGGGACACGTGAATCTTCCTTTTTCTGAAATGATATACATGGCTTATCAGTATGAAGATCTCCATAACAAAGGTCTTCTGGACGACGAAGAGGAAGTCAGTTCTAACAACAAATGCAAATTTGAAACTGATAGCCCAGAGACAAGTACGCAGCCAGAGGCCAGTACGACGCCTGAGGGCAGTATGTGTCCTAGAGCCAATAGGAAAAGGATTAAATCTGAGAAAGAACCAATAACAACTGCCACCTGCTCTAACTGTAATCAGAAAGGGCATTTGTCGATAAATTGCGGACCCTTAAATAAATGAATAAAGAGTTATTTAAATCCAAGAAGAAGTTTTAAGAGACCAAACAGTGCAATCTTTGTTATCAGGCTGGTCATATAAAGCGAGATTGCCGGCTTTTGAAAGAGACCAAGGGGGCTCAAGTTAATAACACCATATATATTCCGGCACCCTCAGCTAGTCAGGGAAGGCCTGATGTTTTGGAAGGCACGCTTAATGTAAAAAATATTCCAGTTAAAGTACTGTTTGATACAGACGCGTCGCGAAGCTTTATTGCAAGTAACGCGGTTAAGAAGCTGGATTTGAAATTGAAAATGCTAAAAGAACCCATCACTGTACATAATCCGGTTGGGGGGTCCCTTGATCTTGGTTGGATTTGTGGAGTGCCTGTCTCTTTTTCCTGTTTTCGGTTCCCTACCATCTCCATCGTCATGCATTTTACCGAATTCGATCTTATTTTGGGATTGGATTGGTTAACCAAATATGAAGCTGAGGTTAAATGCGCCGAGAGAGTTGTTAAGGCGAAAAACAAAGTTCGGCGAGTACATAACCATACCATGCGAAGGTCCGAATTCAGATAGGAAAGACTTTTGGTCAGCTCTAGATGTTTCTCCTGCTCAATTAGAACATATTCCTGTTATCACAGAAGATATTTCAGTAGTCATAAAGGATATTCCTGTCGTCAAGAATTATGCAGATGTGTTCGAAGAAGTTGTTAGCTTACCTCCGCAGAGAGAAATCGATTTCAAAATCTCTTTAATTCTGAATGCAAGGCCAGTAGTGCACGCTGTTCGGAGGATGACTTTAATGGAGAAAGAAGAATTAGACAACCAAACTGGACAGCTCGTATGGAAGGGTCTGATCAGGCCAAGTTTCTCTGATTGGGGAGCAGCAGTGGTGTTTGTCCCAAAGTCAGACGGTACTCTCAGACTATGCGTGGATTATTGTGACTTGAATAAACAGACATTAAAGAACAAATATCCATTGCTGCGAATCGATGATTTATTGGATCATCTGAATGGAGCTCAAGTATTTTCACGAATGGACCTAGCTACAGGTTTCCATCAGCTTCGTATTGTCGAAGAGTGTGTTCCTCTAACAGCATTCAGAGGTCCAGATTTATTCTTTGAGTGGTTAGTAATGTCGTTCGGCTTATGCAACGCTCCAGCGTATTTTGTCGATCTAATGAACAGGGTATTCAGAGGAGTATTGAATAAATTTGTACTGGTATTCATTGACGATATTCTAATCTTCTCTAAGTCAAAGGCCGAGCATGAAAAACATTTGGAACAAGTTCTAGAAATTCTGAGAAAGAATGTATTGAAAGCTAAGTTTTCCAAATGATATTCTGGCAAGATGAGGTAAAGTTCCTTGGCTACGTTGTATCAAAAGAAGGAATTACCGTGGATCCAAGTAAAATAACGGCTATTCAAGACTGGAAACAGCCGACTATGCCCAAAGAAGTTCGAAGTTTCCTTGGATTGGCAAGTTATTACCGAAAATTCATAAAAGATTTTTCGAAGATATCTAGTTCCTTAACAAAGCTTACAAAGAAGCACGCAAGATTCAATTGGACTCCAGAGTGTGAGGTCGCTTTTCAGGAGCTGAAATTAAGATTGAAAACTGCTCCAGTGTTAACAATTATCGATGGCAATCAGGATTTGAAAGTCTGGACAGATGCTTCTAGAGATGGTCTTGGGGCAGTATTAATGCAAAGAGGCCAAGTTGTTGCTTATGCTAGCCGTCAGCTGAAACCACATGAGAAGAATTATGCAACTCATGATCTTGAATTGTTAGGCATCGTGTTTGCTATGAAAATCTGGAGACACTATCTGTTGGGTGAGAAGTTTGAGCTATATACAGATCATCAATCATTGAAGTATCTGTTCACACAGAAAGACTTAAAACTGAGACAACAGCGTTGGCTAGAATTCCTTGCACCGTACGATCTAGATATTTTGTATACGCCGGGAAAGGCCAATGTTGTAGCTGATGCCCTCAGCAGAAAGAATGTGATCATCGCCAATCTTATTATTACGCCTTCGCTGATTGACAAGATATCTATTCTTCAGAAAGACGATAGATTTATTCAGGAGATGACAAAAAGGATTCAGAAAGGCGAACCCTTGAGTTTTCAAATTGATAACAATGGGATTCTGAGGTTAAAAGGCCAAATTTGTGTTCCCAACATTTCTGAGCTCAGGAGAGAGGTACTGGATGAATGTCACAAGTCAAAGCTTAGTATCCATGCAGGAGTGAGCAAAATGTATAATGACATCAAATGCACTTTCTGGTGGAGATCTATGAAAAGGGACATTTCCTTATACGTTAGCAGGTGTTCCACTTGCCAACTAGTCAAAAGCGATCAGCAGAAACTGGCTGGATTGTTACATCCGTTAGAAATTCCAAATTGGAAATGGGAGCAGATTTCTATGGACTTCATAGATGGTTTGCCTAGAACCAAGAGAGGAAATGACAGTATATGGGTGATCGTAGATCGTTTCACGAAGACCGCCCATTTTATACCTGTCAGATCGAATAAAACAGCTCAAAGTCTGGCACAGATATACTTTAAAGAGATTGTTAAACTGCATGGAGTTCCCATGAGTATCGTTAGTGATCGTGATCCGATCTTTGCTAGTAAATTCTAGGAAGCATTCCAAGCAGAATTGGGAACAAAACTGAACCTGAGCACCGCATATCATCCTCAAACAGATGGCCAAACTGAGAGGGTGAATCGTATACTAGAAGATTTACTGCGAGCTTGTATTATTAATTTTGGCGGATCATGGGAAGGCCACTTGCATTTGGCTGAGTTCTCATATAACAACAGTTATCAAGCGAGCTTAGGAATGTCACCATTCGAAGCACTGTATGACAGACCTTGCAGGTCTCCCGCATGTTGGGTAGAACCTGGCAATAGGCTGGTATTGTGTCCTGATATGATTCGCGAAGCTTCAGGCAAAGTTGATTTCATTAAGAAACGATTACTAACAGCTCAAAGCCGACAGAAAAGCTATGCGGATGCTAAGAGAAGAGATGTAGCATTTGCCGCTGGTGACTATGTTTACTTACAAGTTTCTCCGATGAGGGGAGTAATCAGATTCGGTAAAACTGGGAAGTTGGCACCTAGATTTATTGGTCCATTTCCCATGCTAGAACGGATTGGAACTCTCGCTTATAAAATTCAATTACCTGACTGGTTGCCTGAGGTACATGATGTATTTCACATATCTTAACTTAGAAAGCATTTACATGATCCAGATCTAGTTGTAGAAGAAGCAGCGCAACAGGACTTGGATATTACTTCAGAATTAGCAGTCAGAAGAGAGCCGAGGAAGATCATTGGCAAAGAAACTAAAGAGCTGAGGAACAAAAAGGTTCACTTAGTTAAAGTGTAGTGGAGTAGTGATCCTAGAGTCTGTACTTGGGAAACTGAAGAGAGCATTAAGCAAGCTTATCCTAAGTGCAGGGTGGACATCTCAGACTAACTCCGGTGCTAGGTACATTTACCATATTTTACATTTCCGTATTGTTTTCACACTTTACTATTGTTTTCACACTTCACTATTGCTCACTTTGCATGGATGAAAAGCTATATATGTATAATCTGATTTATGCAAATATGATTTTTAAGTATATAAACTAATTGAGATATATTTGAAAGGTAAATCAACTCATTGATTGCTGGTTGTGTTGTGTGATTATTAATTTGGCTAATCAAAACGTTGGAATGATAATTAATCTAACCAATTAGAAAATGAAAGGCAAATTTGTCCAAGTTGAATCAAATATTGAATTGAGTCAAAAATTTATTGAAATGCATATATGTACATTAAATATGTGTGAACAGGTCATAGCAGGTACGCAAAGAAGAGGAATAAAATTATGTGCCCGACAAATAGGTACATGTTTACTAATTCATTGGGTTTTAGTGATTTTATGAGCCGATTGGCTAACCGCTTTGCTATTTCTTTTTCTTTTTGGATTGGAGAGGCCTGTGTGGCAATTTCGGGATTTTCCCGGTGCTCCCGTACAAAGGAAGTTATGGCGAAATTTTTCGAAAATTTAGGGTGTTAGCCAAATTTTTGAAGAATTAGAAATTCTTAGAAACTGAAAAGTTAAAGAATGAAAGCCAGAATGAAAGTTGAGTTGGTTGGTTAAACAACTTCCACCTTTGTTCCTTTTCGAGGGCGAAAAGATTTTAAGTGGGGAAGATTGTAACAACCCGGAAAATCTGAGCCAATTTAAATTTTTTATTTTGGTTAATTTAAGCAGGAATTTGGTCAGAATTTAAAAATTCCATTTTTAAATAAGAACTAAGCCCTTAAAAATAGACATTTTGCAAACGACCTCCGTTTTTGACGAAACCACTTTTGTTGGATCCAGGATGTCAAATAATTGCTATGTTTAATTTTGCAGAATTTTTAGAATCAATATGTGAGCGTGGCAAAGGAAAACGTGTTTGAACAGTTTCAGTCAATTTTGATCGACAAGAAAATGGCCATTTTTCAAACGGTCTCAGAATTCGATGAAACCAGTTTTGTTGGGACCGTATCGTCTCAACATTGCCAGATTTATTTTTCTGGAATTTTTAGAATCAGTTTGTGGCCCCGGCAAATTGAAATGTACGTTCAAATTTAAAATTAAATGTTTTATACTTTAATTTGAAGAATAACTGACTGTAACAGTCGAATTGGCTAACGAAACATATTCCATTATGTTCGGAATGGGGGTATTTAGCTAGGGGCGAGAGTCGTTGGGTTAGAATTGGAGTTCGTATGGAGCGAAGAATATTTTCGGATTTAAAATAAATTAAAAAAAATTAAATATACACCGACCAATCAGATTCTTTCTCCCCTAAACGCGCGTTGACCAAAAATCCGCTCCTCTTCATTCACAAACGACGGAAATTCTTCGAAGCTTCTCTCCTTAAAATCTCACCAACCACTCAGTAAAATCATATGCTCCTTTGCAATTTTCGGTAGAGCTTCACAACCTCTTTAAATCCATATAGGAATTATGATTTATCGTTCGTTATTGGTGAAGATTGAACGCCCTGAAGTTGACGATTTAGAACCGCCGCCTCGCCTGGGACCCACCATCGAACTCGACGAAGCCCCCACCCCCTTGCGCGCCTCCTGATGCTCTTCGATGTGGTGTGGCTGGATCTTGACCTCGTGCAACGGTTGGAGCTAAAAATCGAAACCCTAGTTCGAAGCTTTTCTGAAGGTATATGGTTTATAATTTATAAACTGTTTTCCACATTCTAAAACCGTCGCAAATCATGATTAACTTCTAAAAATCATATATTTTTGCTATGTGGTCGAAATTCAGTGTAACAAGAGACACTGGGACCGTGAGGACGTCTTCTACATTCTAGAAGAGACTGGGGAATTTTTAGAGCTTTCTACATTTTTTAGCAAAGAGAAAAGCAAGGTGAGATTTCTAAATTCAGTTTACTTTTGAAATAAAATATATTAGGTTGCAGATGGAGTTTTAGAAACTCCCAACACCTTGGTTGAGTTGTAGTGAAATTGGTTGATTGTGATTGGTTGTGGTTGAAATTGATTGATTTGTGGTTGAAACAAAAACAAAAATTGAATTGGTTAAGGACAGGATTCGTCTGCGTACGAACTAGATATTGAAATCCCCATTGTCAAAAACCGCGAGGTTTTAAGATAGAGCGAGGAGCCGTACTCGGGACAGTGCCGGTTTTAACTACCCTGCCGTTATGCTGTCGAAATTTTCAGAAATATTCATGTGTTTGACTTATTTTCATATATTGAACTATATTTACTTGTTGAAAAATAATAATATATAGAATAAAATGCTATAACGATAAAAATCACATTTTTATCACTTGAATGAACTACTAAAAATATCCATATATAGAATAAAATGCTATAACGATAAAAATCACATTTTTATCACTTGAATGAACTACTAAAAATATCCATATATAGAATAAAATGCTATAACGATAAAAATCACATTTTTATCACTTGAATGAAATACCAAAAATATCCATATGTAGAATAAAATGCTATAACAATAAAAAATCACAATTTTATCACTTGAATGAAGTATATAAAATATTCGTATATGGAATAAAGGATTAGAACGATAAAAAACACCGTTTTATCTTATGTTTGAAGTTAGATTCATGTATTGAATAAATGGTTTGAACAATAAAATTAACATCTTAATGTATAGATAAGCCGCTAAAAATATTCATGTGTTGAAATAAATCTTTGTTGGTTAAAAATATTATTTTTAACACGTATATGAAGTTAAAATGGTTTAAAACTCGACGAACGAACTATATATATATATAAATTAAAATTAAACGAATAAAGGCCCTGCAGTTCGCGTTTTGAAATCGTAATTTGAAACGATTATACCAAGAGTTCCGACCGTCGGATTTCCTCGAAACTGGAACCGTCGGGACCACTTTGAAAAGATCTTTCCAACGAGATAAAGTTTGTAAAGATCCAATGGTTAGATTTACAGATATGTGTAAATCAAATCTGGAGAAAAGCAGCGCCATGGTCGCGTTATGGCCTGAAGCGTCGTTTTAATTAAAATAGGCTATTTTTAAATAAATAAAAATAGCGAAAAATCGTTATAAAATATTATAAGTGATATGGAATGGAAATAAATCAATTTTACTTGGTTTGCGTGATATTTGATGGTTGAATGTGTTTGACATAAAAATTATACTAATGAACTGAAATGTGGACGTCGAATAATTTAACCATGGAAAGAATTGATTTGAATTCTATATTTACGTTAATTATTTGAAAAGACCGAGTTAATTCTCATTTCAAATAATTGGTCGACGAATAAAGTCGAAGATATGAAGACGGTGCAAGACCGGTGATCTTCACATCGAATGGATGGATTGCTACTGATGCCCATGATTGGAGTAGCTACCTTGAAGGGGATAAAGTGGTGGTCGTCTAGAGGTACTTGGAGATCTGCCGGATATACGCGGAATAAGGTGCCTCTGGTTTCGTTCAGACCCAGAACAGACTTGTAAATGGACTGTGTGTTTGACATAGGATTTCATTCTGTGTGATTGATAGCCATCAGTTACATGGCGTGAATTGCCTGTGTGGCATGTTGAGATGCAAATGATCAAGGCTTCTGTTGAAAAGCAAAGTCTTGTGGTTAATGGTCAAAGCACCGCCTGTGTGGCATAGCTTTGTGTAGCATTAATTCACGAGCCTCACACCCCGGTATGAACCAGAAACGGGAGAGGACTTCAGGGAGGACATGTGTTTCTTTCTAGCTAGAAGTTGTGGCAGTGCTTGAATTGGCTGACATTTTACTCATGTGGATGATGGATAGAGAGGCGCCTCGGTTATATCAGTCGATCCGGAACCGATGGAGTCATTTGTTGACTCATTTACGCCCCAAAGGGCGGGGAAACGCAGTGTTCAGGCATTTTAATCCACATCGGTGGACCGGCCCTGAGGATTCAAGACTTGCCTACGCGCTTGCCTGAGACACAGGCTAGAGCGTCTTGAAGCGGTAAGGACGATCCCTTGCCTTGGTTCATGACGGAAATCCAATTTCCAAATATGACATTGTGCAGTTTTGATTGTATATATATATATGGCGACATGATATATGGTACCCATGCCGTCTATGATTGATACTTATGATTGAAAGTGTTTTTGAATGATATAAACACTAGTAATAATATCAAATGCTTTTGATTTATACGTATTAAGCATATTTTGGCCATTATAAGGATAAACTATATCCTCCGGTTTGCGTTGCATTGTGTGATGGGACTTGAGTCTTATAATGGCTTCATCTTCTTTATTTAGCATTGCGTTGTTTAAATGATTTCCTTTGTTTTTGGCACTGGCAATCCAATGGAGTAAACCCGTTCTGCATTAGCGGGGTAGTCCTGTGATTAGCCAAATTATTGAATAGGTTAAGTAAGATTTCTCATACCAGTCCCATGACTGACTCGTAGTTTGTTTGACTTTGCACACTCGGGTGCCCTTATTTCTACACGGGCAGCCTTGTATTCAGGTTTTAGCAGGCACATTTTGGATAGCTATGGAGCTGGAGCTGGTCTTATCACTTCCTTTTATTCTGTTCAGCTTCTGTTATGTATATTATGTTTGATTCCGCTGCAGACATTTTATATTGAACTGAAACTGTATTTTGTACTAAGTATGATCCTATATACTGTGTAACTCTGATGATAATATTTATCCAGTGTATCCTATTGTACATTATCTGATGTAATGATATATTTCTGTTCTGCTGTCATTGTTTCTGTGTTATACTCCAAAGATTATCCTAACCACCGGGGAACGGGGGTTTGGGGTCGTCACACAGTATGATCGATATATGATTTATACAAGTTCATATATACAATTGGAATTAAATTAAAGTATATTTATTAAATTATCGGGCCTTAACCTTTTGAACTCGGCCCATGCTTTCAGCCCAAGCCTGCATCCTTACAATGAAACCAACTCCAAAGAATTAAACTGAAACACCCCTCCCCAACTTCCATTCAATCCATCTGAACTCCTTCTTAACGATCAATCCACGCCCCAGATATTTACAGCCATCCATACCCCCTCTGTTACATTTCTCTCCCGTTCTCAAGTTCCTCCAGTATTCGAAAAACCCATGGCGTGTTCATTCTCCCGTCCATGCTCCTGATCCATTCCATGAAAATTCAAACGATTATCATCATTTCCAGTAGACATTGACACCCATAAATTATAAACTCCACACATGAAAACGTAAACCTCCCTGTAATTACGAAACAGCCTCAACATTACCTACCGTCGGGGTTTCCAGGTTTCACCATCGGCTACAGAAATGATTCGTACAAACGAAATCGTCAAACTCCCCTACAAGATGCGCACACATCAGATTCCATCTCCTCAATCCAGATCTACACCTCGTTAGAACCATCAATGCCCAAATTCTCGGATTAACGAACCCTAGACCACGTTTTACCCCAAAACCAGCGAATGAATTGAGTTCGAACTCAGCAAACAACATACGAATGAGAAGAGAAAAGCACCAGGAATCGAAATACACTAATTTCCAGATTTATGGATACTGTTTTGATTTTATTTTGAATTTGAGAGGATCGACTAATTTTTTCCTGGAACAAAGAAAAGCGGCGGATATTTCATTTACTGCTGAGAAGTGATTTCTAGGTCTTAAAGGATTTATAGGAGAACGTTGGGATGAATTTGTGGATCTTGGAAGGCCACGATTTGGCTTGGAGACCATGGAATAATGGGTGGCTGAGAACAAGTGAACGTGGATGGTTGTTTTTAATAAGAGAAAGCAGAAGTGTATTTAATATTTTATTATACCGTATTTATATAAAACCGCACTCGCTTACGGACTCCTATGGACGAAAACAAAAATACCATTGTAACGAGCAAACTGCCATGATCTCAAAAATGTAATAATATCGGTAGGTTAACTCACATTGTGAAACCCGAAAATATTGATACAAGGTGCAAAACACTCCAAATAAAAAGTCGCGTATTTAATTATTTAAAAATTTCAGTAAAATTCTAAAAAATTAAATTATCACTACGTCTAGGAGGGTTTGTCCAAATTCGATACCAATATTTCATTATATTGAAAACCCTTTTATAACGTAAATAAAGCGTTACAAATTATAAAGGAATTCCATAGCGTTTTTCTGGAAATTTGATTTTGTCATAACTTACAAATTAAATGACAGAATATCGATTTTTCTCTTCCATTGGAAAAATATAGCTTAACAGATTCGTACGTTTCTTGTTTCATAGAAATCCGACTTAAAATGGATTATGTATATCCAGTTGAAGTTCGAAACTCAAAATACGAACTACCGCGACGTTTCAGGTTCGTTATATATAATTATAAATTATACGTTCAAACGCTGCAAATAAAATATATACATTATTATATTTCAAACCTAAACGCTACCAAATCTCTTACCCTGTCCAATTCACACAATATTGTGAATTCTACCAATTCTGACTATTCCGAAATTAAATATTATTATTCCATTATTTAATATAAATTAAATATTCATTTTTATTTAATTCAGGTCATCGATATCGCCAAATCGATAATTAATAATTAAATTAATTAATTATTCGACCGTGAAAAATGCGGGTCATTACAACTATTAATTGCCCTGCCACCTCACTGCCAGGTCGACCCAAGCGGTCGACCGTTGGCTGTATCCACTTGGTCGAGCCAGTCAATGGCAGCTAGGGTTTTGTTATATGAAATATATGTAGTAACTGATGGATTTTATTGAAATTAAATTTAACGCTTCAGGGCCATTTCAACTACTATAAATAAGGGTTAGGCCCCTATTATTTTCCACAAATTTCTGAGAGCAACAGCGAAACTCTGCCATTTATTTTCTCCTCAAACAGATTCTAAAATAAAATATATTCATATACAATCAAAATCAAATATAAACAATATAGATTCAAGTGCAAAACGATATCCATTGGCGTTTAGGTTCTTCTTCATCAGATTTCTTCCCTCTTTTCTTATTTTCTTGCAAATCTACACATCTGAATGTATCCCCTATTCATAATAACTGTAAATCTGTAAGAATTTAGGAATTGTTGGCCTAAAAGACGATTCAGATGTCATGTTATTAATTATTACGTCTTGATTACTTTATAGTATTTATTAATTAATCTTAACTATTAAATATAATTTGCTATAAACAATAATTATTATTTTCTATTATTAATATACTATTATTAACATTAATTATTTAAAATTTATTTTTAACTATCAATTACTTAGTAATAAAAATAACAGTATAATATTTTTCAAAGAATTAACATTATTGTCCCATGCAAATCCCTTGCAAATCTGTTGCATAATAGCTTCAATAAATATTTGTCGGTAAAATGCCTCCATTTGCAATGGAAATTATTAGCGGTGAAACATTTCCGATGGTAAAGTGACACAACTTGCAATTGTTTAGCGACGGATAATTAAAGGCGACGGTAATAATTTAAAATAAACAGAGATAGAAAATCATAAATATTATCCTTTACAAATTCCACGAAAATCCGACGCTAAATCAGAGGTGGAATTTCCGCTGCTAAAATCTGCAGCTATTTATAGCGTTTCTTGTAGTGAAGTAAGAGATGGGAAGCTGCAAATCAACTACATACCTTCCTTTCATCAACATGCTGACATACTTACTAAAGCTCTATCCACCAAAAACTTCACCAGACTCAGAGACGAGCTGAAGATTCACCACTGTTCAGCATCTGAATCTCCATCTACATCTCGAGCTAATCAGATTCAGCAATTACCCTCTTCAAATCCGACCAGATCTATCGTTATAAAGACAAAGCCTTAGTAACTCACTTCGACTACTTCAAATAATAGAGAGAGGAGGAGTTCCTAGAAGCCTATCTCATGTTTTGAAGATTTGAAGAAGGAGAAATCAAGTTTATCTGTGAAAGGGGCTAGCTTTTCTCACTTAAAATCAAATTTAGGGTTTCAGCCAACCCTAGATTTGAGAGGGGCAATTAAGAGTTTGTCGAATAACTGAGAATGGGATAATATATATCTCGTGTTATCTGAACAAAAGGAAATTGGCCCAAAGTCAGCCCATTTGTATTTTACCATTTATTTCTTTTAGGCCATTATTTTTGCCCACGAAAACTGTATTATAAATACAGCTACTTGTACACGTTTTGTATCATCAATTTCACTTCTGCAATATCAATAAAATCATCAATTCGGTGTCATCTATATTGTAAATAATTTCTGCAATCTCTCTCGATAATTTTAACACACATATACCTAACTAGCCACTGTTATAAAATCATCCCCTATTGTTTTGTGTTCTTGTGTTTGTTGACATGTAGTTTGCTCCACTTTGTAATGTTTTGTTATTTGTGTGTGTTGCTCGTTTTCAGTTGCATCTATAACTAGCAATAGGCCCGGCCCGAGGCATAGGCCACCTAGGCGGTGGCCTTGGGCCTCGAACCCAGGAGGAGGAGGAGGAGGGGCCTTAAACATTCATGCTCTTGTAATTAAAACTGATATTCTTTTCATTTGTATAAAATTGCCTTTGGCTCAGCGGTAGTAATTTGTGCATTTATAGCTTATGGCAAGTGTTTGATCCCTGACAGTGCTCATTTACACACTCTTTCCTCTCTTTCTTTCCTGTTTTTCTTTTTCTTGTTAAAGTTTTCGAACTCTCCATCCTGGAAATATGGTATGCACAATATGTTATATTATTTAAGAAGAATGCATGCATGCAGAAAAAGTTTGTGGTGTAAAACTTGGACTAAGTATTCAAAAAGGGTGGGCTACATTAATATAATAAGTAGACAATGGTGTAAGCAATGATGTCACCCAACATGCATGTATGCCTATATATATGTGGCTTCTATGTATGCTAAATGTTCCAAAGTGAAACAAAACAACAAGAGAGAAAATGAAAAGAGCTGAAGCTCTAGAGTGATAAAGAGAAGTTTGTAGCTTATTTGTTAGAAAAGCGAATAGTGGTTGTATTGTTGTACCTGTGTAAAATAAAAGAAAGAGAGTTTGCGTGTTTGATTTATATAGAACATTATTGTTTGCTACAAGGTTCATACACGTTTCCAACAAGTGGTATCGGAGCGAAGGTTCCGTTCGTGGAAGATGGCAAATATGATGCAACAACAAATCCCAAAGTTGATGGCTACAAATTATGGGAACTGGAGTATCCAAATGAAGGTGTTACTCGGTTCCTACGATAATTGGGATATTATCGAAAAAGGGTACATCGAACTCGTAAATGCAACTGCTGAAGCACGTTTATCCAATGATAAGAAGACAGGGTTGAATGAATCCCCAAAAAAAAGACAAGAAAGCTTTGTTCATGATTTTTCAAGGGGTGGACGAATCGACCTTCAAAAAAATCTCGGAAGCAAAAACATCAAAAGATGCGTGGGAGATTATATTGAAATCATGCCAAGGAGCTGAGAAATTAAAAAAGGTACGGCTTCAAGTACTACGTGGTGAGTTCGAAAATATAAAAATGAAAAGTCTGGAAAGCATCGATGAATATGTTACGTGTTTAAAAACATTGAAAAATGAAATGAAAAGAAATGGCGAAAGTCTCGTTGAGGTTCGGGTAATGGAAAAGCTTCTACGTTCGTTAACAAAAAAATTAATTATGTTGTTACATCAATCGAAGAGTGAAAAGATTTGTCCACAATTTCGATTGACGGGCTTGTTGGTTCGCCTCAAGCACATGAGCAACGGATGAACCAGTACGATGATACAGGTCATTTAGAGAAGGCTTTGCAAAGTAAGGTGTCCATAGGTGACAGTTCAAACAGTAGTAGTTATGCTCATGGAAGAGGTGGCTATAGAGGTAGCTATCGAGGTGGACGTGGACGTGGAAGACAACCTTTTAAAAGAGGTCAGAATAACGAAGGCTATCAATAATCTGGTCGTGGTCAAAATTTCAGAGGGACAGAAAGAGGCATATTTCAAAAACGAGGAGACATGTCTTATTTACAATGATATAATTGCAATAAATATGGTCACTTCAGTTACGAGTGTAGATCTCCAAAAGTAGAAGAAAGAAGTCATTTTGCTGCAGCAAAAGAAGACAAAGATGTAGGAGCTGCTATGTTCCTCACTTACAAATGAGAAGAAGAAGGCAAGAAGAATGTTTGGTATCTTGATTCAGGCGCTAACAATCATATGACTGGCCACAAAGATTTATTTATGGAGGTAGACGACACCATCAAAGGAGAAGTAACGTTCAGTGATTCTTCAAAGATTCCAGTCAAAGGGAAAGGTTCAATTACGATTATGTCAAAGAATGGTGAGAAAAAAATACATACATGATGTTTATTATATTCCTGCTTTGAAAACCAATATCATCAGTCTTGGTCAACTAGTGGAGAAAGGATACAACATATAAATGCAGGACAATTCTCTCATTGTCAGAAATCAAGTTCAAGAGTTGATTGCCAATGTGGAGATGTCAAAGGATCGTCTATTCACACTTGATATATATACGAAAGTGCAAAAAATGCTTGAAGTCGGTCATTAAAAATGATTCATGGTTATGGCATCTAAGATTTGGTCATCTTGGATTTACTGGCTTGAAATTATTGTCAAAGACAAAGATGGTGGATGGTTTGCCAGAAATCAACGAACCAAATCAACTATGTGATGCTTGCATCAGAGGAAAGCAACACAGACAAAGTTTTCCTGTTTGAAAATCATGGAGATCTAGGAGGCCACTAGAGATTGTTCACACTGACATAGCTGGTCCATTTGATATTACATCACTTGGCGGGAGCAGGTATTACCTAACATTTATTGATGACTATAGCAGAAAAAGTTGGGCATATATTCTGAAAGAAAAATCAGAGGCTCTTGATAAATTCAAGGAGTTCAAAGCAATGGCAGAAAAGCAAAGTGGAAATTACGTGAAGATATTCAGATCAGACATAAGAGGCGAGTATACTTCAAACTTGTTTAAACAATTTTGCAGGACACATGGAATCAATCACCAGTTGACAGTAGCATATACTCCACAACAAAATGGCGTTGCTGAAAGAAAGAATTGCACTATTCTTGACATGGCGAGAAGTATGGTGAAGGAAAAACACATGCCAAGAAGTTTTTGGGCTGAAGCTGTACTATGCGTTGTTTATTTGTTGAATCGATGTCCAACAAAAAGTGTCCGAAACAGAACTCCAAATGGAGCATGGAGTGGTAGTAAACCATCAGTTGAACATCTCCGAATTTTCGGATGTGTTGTGTAACGACCCAGGTTTTTGAACAATTAATTTTAAATATTTAATATCGTTTTAAATATTGTGTTGATAATATAAAAGAATTTTCATATTGAATTTATCGATTAAATAATTTACATAGGATATAATTTGAAATATATCGAGTTATTAACAAGTAATTTAATTCACAGTTAAAACTAAATTGAGAAAAATAGTTCAGTTGATTAATATAAATTCTGTTTGAATTAAAACAGTAATAATAATTTATTTTCATGAAACTTTACTATCTGAAATCGATTTATATATTAAATCAAAATTAATTTAACCGTTAATTTAAATTGTTTTCTGTTCTATACAGTTGAAATAAAATACCACAATCTGTCCCCTTGAGTTCAGAGCAGCAAATGACATTGGAGATGGCAGTCGTTATGATTAAATAGTGGTTCGGGGTGGCGAGCTAGAGACAACAAGATCTTTTGGAGTATTTTATTATTAAATCAAATCTAATAAACAAAAAGGAGCCGACCTACACCTATTCTCTAACGCAGACTTATCCCCTCGAGCTGACAAAGCTGTCCCTCTCCTTCAATATCTAAGAAGGCATGAATTAATGGCTCCAGTACAAATTGTTCCCCGTTGTTCACTTATAAATATCGCAGTTTACTTCGTCCTTCAGCTCGAAAACAAAACCGAAGTTCCCCTTTTCATTAAAAATCAAACCGCAACTTCTTCCTCTCAACAAATCAAACCCGACACTCCATTATATAATACGCAGATTTTTTTTTCCCATTGCATCATCTCACAAGCCGACCGCGATTTCCACTTCCCTTATCCAAATAAAAATCAAAATAGATCGAAGTCCTGTTCTTCGTTATAACTAGCAGTGCGTTCGGATTAGGGACGGGGCGCGATAAGGGTAAAGTCACGAATCAGCGTCGAGCTAGGGCAGATGTGGGTGCGCGATGGGGTTTACAGTGGGGATTTAGACCTAGGGTGGAGTGCGATGTTCTGGAAATTGAATTGGATAGGTTTGGGAATTTCGATTTGGTTGTGCGCTAGAGAGGATAGTGAATGATGGAGTTCGACTTCGGTATTAGCAAACTGGAGTTCTTTGAACTGACATACGAACTGAGATGGCAAGGATGGATGGGGAAGACACGGGGGAAAATGGTGAAAGCGTGGAAACTGTACAGGGAAAAAGAAGGGCTTTTATTATGGTGATTAAGGTATTGTTTTAAGAATTCTAAAATACATAGAATACATTTTTGTTTTGTTGTTTTAGTTAATTTATTAAATAGATTAGTAATGATCAAATTGAAAAACAAAAAAAGGAATTAGGTAATCTGTTTAAACCACTTTAGTGCTTAGATTCATTAGTATATAAGTCTAGTTAGTTGATTTGGTTTGACAGTTGCCTAGACCATTTTAAGCAAAAAAAAAAAATATTTTATTTAATTTAAAAATGATTTGTGATTAAAAGGAGAATATATATAGGAAAATTTTTATTCGTTTAAAAAGTTAATTTAAATAAATAAATGTTAATCATTTAAGTTTGAATAAAATTATCGTAGGTACGAATGCATTCGAGAAGATTCGTAGTCAATGATTTGGGAATAAACACGATATTCGACAACTGCAATCCTGGTGAGTAAATCTCACTCACCTTAAAAATTATTTTTATTTCATTAAAAATAATTGTCTGTTGCTTGTGTGAATGCTTTCTGGTTGTTTCATATATATTAGTTATTTAGGCTATTATATATATATATATTGGGTTGATTGATTGGTTGGATTCCCGCAGTCTCATTAGCGGATGCCCGCAGTTTCATAGCGGATGATTACCCTATACGCCCCACGCTATGATTAGTGGATGACCTTCTATACCGCGATATTCTGCCACGAAGCAGAATGGGTATTATTTATGTGCTAACATCTGTGGATGCAGGAAAACAGGTTGGAGGAATCCAACTGGATTCCTCAAAAAAATATATTATCTGTTTGTTATTTGTTTGCATATATATTGTTATATATGATGTGTTAGAAAAATAAATAATTGGTTGCTTTGTGTGTTTTATCACTGGGCTTAAGCAATGATATTTAAAAATATCGTGGAAGGATATTTGGGATCTAAAAAGGGAAATTTCTATTTTTAAATAGAATTTGAATTTTAAATGGAATAAAAATATAAACTTGTTTTGAAAAATAAAACAAGTAGTTCCTTTATAAACGAAGTTTATAAATAGTCTTTTATAACGAGGTCATAAATGAAGTGGAAAAGAATTATCATTTGATAATTCAGAAATAGAAATAAAAGCGTGAAATTGGGATTTGAAATGGAATTTCAAAATAAGATGTGAAAAGGAAATTTTAATATATAACTCAAATGAAATTTGAGTATAACCTTTGAATTTTAAAGAGGAGTTTGAATGTTTGCATTCTAGAAGGAGATTGAATATTTGAAATTCAAATAGAAGTTCAAATAGAATTTGAATAGACGAAATTAGAATGGAAAAATAGAATTTGAATTCAAGGAATAAAAATAAAATTTGAATTCAAAGGAATTCGAATAAAGAAATTCAAATAGAGATTTGAATGTAGAATTTCAAAATAGAATTTGAAATATAACATTTCAAAGAAGAATTTAAATATGAAGTTTGAATAGAAATTTGAAATAGAAATTCGAGTATTGAAATTGAACATGGAATTGAATACAGAAATTCAAGTAGAAATTTGAATATGAGATTTCAAAATAGAAGTTGAAATAAACTTTGAAATAGGATTTTCAAAGTAGAATTGGAAATAGAATTTTCAAATAGGATTTCAAAATAGGAAATCCAAATGATTTTGAAATGGAATTTGAATTCAAGGGAATTCAAATGGCTTTGAGTGAAGAAATTCAAATGGCGTTGAAAATAAGTTTGAATATTAGCATTCAAATGGGATTGGAATAAAGGAAATTCAAAAATGGAATTTCAAATAAAAAGAAGAATGTAATTTGAAATTTTGGGAATTTCAAATAAGAGAAATGGAATCTGAAACATTTAGAATTTCAAATAGAAATTTAAATGGTGTTTGGATATTTGAATTCAAGTATGAATTTCAAGTATGAATTTGAAATGGAATTTCAAGTATGAATCTCAAATATAGAAATTCAAAAGGAATTGAATTAAAGTGAAAATTTAATAAAGGATTTGAAATAGAATTCGAATGAATGATTTGAAATGGAATTCGAATAAAGGATTTCAAATGGGATTTGAATACAGGATTTAAAACTATGGAATTTGAAATGTAAAGATTCAAATGGAATTTGGAATATATATCTATGTATATATATTAGAATAGAGTTGAATTTATATAAACGAAGTTTAAAAGTTTATATTTATAAATATAATTAAAACGAACTCGCCGCAGCGCTGCAGTTCGTAAAATAGCGATTCGAACTTCAATCGAGTATACAGAACCCAATTGAAGTCGAAATTCTTTGAAACAAGAAACATCAGGGCCAATTTGATAATAGTTTTCTAATGAAGGAGAAAAATCTGGATTTCGTCGTATAGATTTTGAGTTATGTCAAAATCAAATTTTCAGAAAAACAGCGCCAGAATCGTTTTTAAAACCATAATGGTTTATTTAATATTATAAAAGGATTTTTAAGCAAATAAAATCCGAAGTTCGATTTAGAAAATTTCAGAGTGAGTTGTAAAATATATGCGAATTCAAGTTGTGTAAATGAATATGATTTTTGAAACAGAAATCAGATTTTTGATATTGAATAGAATTAACTAATTCGAATAGAAATTAGCAAATGAGATTTTGAATGGATATGGAACTTTAAATAAGTAAATTCGAGTTGAAATTTATATTCGAATAGAGAAGAGAACTAGAATTGAAATCAAAATTCGATTTGGTTATGAACGAGTTAAATATTTTGTTTGAACATGTTATGTTCAACAAAGAAGTGAAATAGGCCAAATGGCCGATTTAAAGAATAAATGGGTGAACTGAATTCAAACGATTAGATAGTGTTGAATTGAATTGAAAACAGGTGAACAGGTGTTGGACAGGTATGGAATGAAGTATATAAAGTATATAATTTATGTGCTCGACAAAAAGGTACATGTTTAATTCATATATGAGATTTATGCGCCGTATCGGCAAGCCGCTTGGCTTTTCCTTTTTCTTTTCGATTGAGGAAGATACCGGGAAGCTATTTGAAATTTCCCGATGCTCCCGATACAGGGGAGGTTATGGCGAAATTTTCCAGAAATTTAAGGAGATAGAATATTTTTAAGAAATTTGACAATTAGAAATCTATATATCGATATATATAGAATTCGACAAGGAAACGAAATCAAAAATAGCGTAAAGGGCCAATATGGTTATTAAAATATTTGGTTAACAAATATTGATAAGAGAGTGTAGAAGAGATTTAATTAATGAAATATTAATTAAAGAGCCCAGTGATTTGTTTGATATGTTGATTGAACACTTGTTTTTATTCGATAGTTAAATCACAGACTATCGAAGTTTTGACCATCGTTGTCAATATGGAGAGACCGGTTGGATTATTATCCGAAGAACCACTCCGTATCGGCATAAGCGTTGCGAACCAAGATGCTGAATATATTGAAGACGGAGTAAAGTGCAAGGGCTTTTCTATTAATAGAAATAGTGCCTTCGGTTTCGTTCAATCCCAGAACGAACGTAAATGGACGAATGTCTGACAGAGTATTTCCAATGATCAATTGGGTTGGTCTGTATGGATATATATGGTTGCAACGGATTTATCCCTTAGCATAACATCCAGAATATTTGTGCAAACTCAACTAGTGATTAACGGATCTGACGATGTGGCATTCAAAGTGATTGTGCTATCAATGAATGGTAAGTATGCGTAGCCTCAAGCCTCAACAACCGGGAAAGGACAAAAATCGGGCAGGCAGCATGGCTATGTGGGTCGCACCCATTAGGGTGTATAATCACCTATCTAGAGAAATTCCTTTTGTTTTCTAAATCTATCGATTCTGCCCATTCGGGAACGGTGGTTTGAGTCCAACCGTTGGTGATATACATTCGATACACTCAAGCGAAATGAGTGGTCGGTCATGTGAGGGCCGGGTTGCAAGACGTTCTTGTTGAACCCAGGTGTATTCGCCTCTAGAGATACATCATCGGAAGGTGGTTCCATACCTTGTCATGTTGGAAATCCAATCTCCAATAAGCGCCATGCGGTTTTTGATTTTATACTATATATGTGGAGCGTGAGATGCAAGCGTTCTGCTATTTGGTTATTTACTTAATATAGACATTATTATAATATCACTGGATTTGATATCAAAGTGTTTTTGGGTTATAGTAAGGTAAAAACCGTCCATGTTTATGTGTGGGCTGGTCTTACTATTATCTTTTCTTTTGAAAGGATTTTTAAAAGTTAAACAAGTGGTTGGAGTTTACTCACACCAGTCCCATGACTGACCCAGAGTTTATTTTGTTTTGTTTCCCTTAAACTCTTGGGTGCCCAAATTTGTACGGGCAGTCAAGTGTTTCAGGCTTTTACAGATACACTTGGAGGAGCTTGAAGCTGGAGGCTTCAACGTTAGTTATTTAGAGTTACTTCCGCTGGATCAAATGTTATGTGTACTCTGATGATGGTATGTATATATGTACAAAACAGATTTGTATTTCGAAGCTTATGTTATATAATATATTTTATTCGTTCCGTTGTGAGTTTGTGATCTTCGTTTTCTTCTATTCTAAGTTTTCTATCTTATCTATTCTCACCCTCTATCTTCTTTCTATTAATGGTTCGTATTTCTGTGTTATTTGGGTTGGACGTGTGTTGTATTTAGTCAGCTCAGATAGCACGGATTTGCGGGTCGTTTCATGTTGCATATGCACATGTTCCCGATCAGAAAAGAAAGAAGCTGGATGACAAAGGAGAGAAATGTATTTTTACCGGATATGACAAAAGAAGCAAGGCCTACAGACTTTATAATCCACTCACAAAGAAATTAATCATTTCTCGAGATATTGAATTTGAAGAATCAGATTACTGGAGATGGAGCACGAAAGAAAGAAAATTTGCAGGTTTATTCTTTAATGATGATGATAATGACGATAATGACGCTGATATAGACGGTGATGGAAATGATGATCAGACTCCTCCAGAAAGCCCTAGTCAACAAACTCCTGCTTCAATGCCATCAAGTTTAAGAAGCAGCAATAGTTTAGAGGGAGTACCGAGAAGAATGCGGAGTCTGGATAATATCTATGAGGCAACAAGTCCGGTCCAAACAACCTTTGATTATTCATTATTTTGTTTAATGGCTAAATGTGATCCAGTGACATTTGAGGAAGCTAGTGAAGAAAAGAAATTGAACAAAACCATGGATGAAGAAATTGGTGCAATAAAGAAGAATGACACTTGGGAGCTCACATATCTTCCAGAAGGACACAAAGCAATTGGTGTCAAATAGGTCTACAAGACAAAGACTAATCAAGATGGAGAAGTGGAAAAGTACAAGGCAAGGCTAGTGCTAAAGGCTACAAATAGAGATACGGAATTGATTATGATGAGGTATTTGCTCCAGTTGCAAGAGTTGATACCATAAGACTTCTAACAACACTTGCAGCACAGAATCAGTGGAAGATTTATCAGATGGATGTAAAGTCAGCATTCTTGAATGGTTATCTCGAAGAAGAAGTCTACATTGAGCAACCTCCTGGATATGTTCATGAAGGCCAGGAAAACAAAGTCTACAAACTGAAGAAAGCTAATTTATATGGTTTGACGCAAGCTCCGCGAGCATGGAACACAAGGGTTGATGAATAATTTCAGAAAAATGGTTTTGTCAAGAGTCTGTACGAGCATGCACTCTACTCAAAAACAAATTCAGGGGGAGATATTATGATCGTGTGATTGTACGTGGATGACATGATCTTCACTGGAAACAACCCTGGTATGTTTGATGATTTTAAGAAAGTTATAATTAATGAATTTGAGATGACAGATATTGGTAAAATGCCATACTTTCTTGGAGTCGAAGTTAGACAAAACAAAGATGGTATTTTTATGTCAGAGAAAAAATATGCGGAGCAGATTTTAAGCAAATTCAGAATGAAAAAATGCAAGCCAGTGAGCACACCAGCAGATGCAAGCATAAAGATGAGAATTGATTCAAACAGAGAGTTGGTAAATCCAACATTGTTCAAAAGTTTGGTTGGAAGTTTAAGGCATCTAACTTTCACTCGTCCCGATATTATGTACGCGGTTGGATTGGTTAGTAGGTACATGAAGAAGCCAAAGAAAGATCATTTCATGGAAGCTAAAAGAATTTTGCGCTACATAAAAGGTACACTTGATCATGGGTTGTTTTATGCTCATTCACAAAATTCGAAATTAGTTGGCTACTCAGACAGTGATTATGATGGCGATTTGGATGATGAGAAAAGCACTTCAGGATATGTTTTTCATATCGGTTCGGCGATATTTTCGTGGTCATCAAAGAAGCAACAGACAGTTGCTATCTCGACATGTGAAGCAGAGTATATTGCCGCTGCAGCAACAACATGTCAAGCTATGTGGCTAGGCTACATATTGGGTGAGTTAAATCTTGCAAAGGATGATCCAATTACTATTTACGTGGATAACAAATCCGTCATTTCTCTCGCAAGGAATCCAGTGTCACATAGTCGAAGCAAGCACATCAACATAAAATATCATTTTATTCAAGAACAGGTGAACGATAAAATTGTGGAGCTAGTACATTGCAGGACCGAAGAAAATTTAGCAGATATCTTTACGAAGCCATTGAAACCGGAGATATTTCATAAAATGAAAAAGAAGCTCGGAATGGTAAGTCGAGCTTGAGTGGGAGTGTTAAAGTTTTCAAACTCTCCATCCTGGAAATATGGTAGGCACAATATGTTATATTATTTAAGAAGAATTCATGCATGCAGAAAACGTATGTGGTGTAAAACTTGGACTAAGTATTCACAAACGGTGGGCTACATTAATATAATAAGTAGACAATGGTGTAAGCAATGATGCCACTCAACATGCATGTATGCCTATATATATGTGGCTTCTATGTATGCTAAATGTACCAAAGTGAAACAAAACAACATGAGAAAAGGAAAAGAGCTGAAGCTCTAGAGTGATAAAGAGAAGTTTGCAGCTTATTTGTGAGAAAAGCGAATAGTGGTTGTATTGTTGTACTTGTGTAAAATAAATAAATAAAGAGTTTGTGTGTTTGATTTATATAAAAATTAGTTTTTGCTACAAGGTACACGTTTCCAACATTTCTTTGTTTCTTCCAAGTGTGACAACGCTCATTTATACATATCCTTTTTTTAGCTTTTGCCAAGCGTGACAGTGCTCACTTATACATAATTTTCCCCCTCTTTCTTTCCTTTTTTTCCTTTTTCTTTCTTTGTTTCAGTAAGTCTGAAGAAATTTGGCCTAGGGCCTTAGCCAATCCAGGGTCGGCACTGACTAACTGTCTATATTCTTTCAAATATGGAAGAATAAATTGAACGAAATTCTGAGATACAATTTCTTGGGTATTGTTTTTAATGTTGTAACAACCCATGTATTTTCGGCCTCGGAAATCGGCATAAATACCTTTACTGTAACTAATGCCGATCCTCCAAGCACCGAAACACTGGATAGTTATTAGAAAGAAATTAGAGGGTGAGATAAGAAATAAATAAATATAAGAATAGAAGAAGAAGGAACGACACAACACAGAGTCTCACATCGCAGCGGAACAAAATATAATACAGAAATAAATCTTTATTGAGAACTTTAAATACTTACAGTATCAGAGTACATCATACAATGGGATAGTTATAATAACCTGTTCCCATATACAACACACAGCGGAATAGTAGCCATATCATATCATACGTCTGGACATCTCCAGCTCGTCTCTGGACTTCACAGCATTCGATAACTTGAACCTGTACACTCCGGGCTAGCCCGAGCATTTACGAAACACCGGGTCAGTCTGGTGAACCAGAGTGAGAAAAACTCGCACAGTAATAAGGGTAAATCATCCAATCATGATTTTAAAGTTCAAAACCTTTTCAAAAGAAAAGGATAATCGTAAGACCGAATCCACACATAAACACGGACGGTTTTTTACCTTACGATAACCCAAAACAATTTTGAAACCAATATCTTTTCTGATATTATAATAATAATGTCTATATACAAGTAATTAACAATCTAGTGGAACGCTTGTATCTCACGCTCCACATATATAGTATACAATCAAAACCGTAGGCGCTTATTGGAGATTGGATTCCAACTATGACTAGGTATGGGACCACCTGCCGATAGTGTATCTCTAGAGACGAATACACTGGGTTCAACAAGAACATCTTGCAACCCGGCCCTCAAATGACCGACCCCTCATTTCGCTTGAGAGTATCGAATGTATATCACCGACAGTTGGGATCAACAACTGTCTCCCGAAAAGGGACAGCATCGAAACATAGTTTAAAGAAGCAAATAGGATTTTCTCTAGATAGGTGATTATACACCCTAATGGGAGCGACCCACATAGCCATGCTGCCTGCCCGATTTTTGTCATTTCCCGGCTGATGAGGCTTGAGGTTTAGATTAACTTCTGAACATCGGGTCATCATTCACTTTGAATGCCACATTGTCAGATCCGTCAGATATCACTAATTGACGTCCACAAAAATACTCTAGTTAGAGGCTAAGAGAACGGCAATTCTCCGCCATCAACTATGATACGTTTGAAGAAATCAACGTATGTGACCCTTTGGAAATACTCTGTCATACATCCGTCCATACAAGTCATCCAGGAACAGGATGAACCGAAGGCATTCTCCTACCACATCCAATATAGGAATCACCCCATGGATCAGTAGCGAGAAGTCCTTGCAACCCGTAGATTCCAACCACGACAGAATCACAACTTATCTCTACTTGCTAGGTAGAGAATATTAGTGGTCCTTCCATTTATGAAAATCCACGGTCTTCAATACTCCATCTCGATCCTCTTCTGATATCTTCACGTATTTGTTGGTCGGAATGGTTTTCGAATATAAATTCGATCCCGGTCTTTCCATACCAACAATCGTATTGGATAGGTTTGATAGTCGGTGATTTAACTATCGAAATATACAGTGTTTCAATCATGACACTCCAATGAGTTCACTGGTTCAGTATTCAGCATTACTTGGCCTTTAAATTTAAACAAACTGATTCACTTTTGTTTAATAAAGCTTTTACTCTTTTAATATTTTAAAATACGATAATCGAATTCTTATCACTAACCTCTTTTACGATTACTAACTAATATCATCTTAAGATAATCCTGATGTCGTTCAAGTTGGGGTATTTTAATTACCTCTCAGACCTTGATCAACAACGTTCATATCTTCAGATAAATATCAGTTGTAATCAAAACCCAATATCCCAATTCAGTCTCAAAACAGTTTCCCTCATAACTTGGATTTGGTTATACCAACCTATAACCCACTCCTTTAACCAGATTCACTCTTACCAATCTCCTTTCAAACATATTCAACCATTACCCACTTTGGAATTCTTATTTCAATTCTTCCCTTCTTACTTGATTTCAATTTCAAATAACGTTAATCGAATATCAACGCTTTTACACTTAAAATCTCATTTACATAACCTTGGTTTTATATAAACCCTTTATCTTACATTCCTCTAACTTAATTCAAATGATTAAGTATCATTTATTCCAAGCCATTTTATTCGCTAAATCTTCTCTTTATAACTTCGTTATAAAAAGTTCGGGTTTTAAATAAAAAACCCGTTCATAACTCCTTACACCATTCAAATATATTACATTTCACCTCCGGTCACCTTTTTAAATGCATACCCATTTAAAAAGTAAATTTTCTAAATTATCATTAATTAGAATAATAATTTATTTCAATCATTAACCACATTAGTAGTTAATTCCTTTATTAACTAAAATAAATAGTAAATCCCTTTAAAAACCCTTATTTAAAGTTTAACAATATTCATTTAACTATTTTAATCAAAACACGTTAATTTGAAAATCAATTTCAATCCAATCTGGTCAATTTAATTAACTCAAAACTCGATTATCTCGTTAATCGACTCCAATTAATCCTCACTTTAAATTAATTAAAAGTATAATTAATTTAAATAATTCCATTAATTTGTTTCTTGATCAAATAATTATCCAAGCTTAACCATTCAGTTTATTCCTTATTCTCGTACTTATAGAGCTGATCAATATCAGGATTAACTTTATAAAATAACTTAATAATAGACCAAAGTCTAAATAAATAAAATATTTATTTATTTCTCTTTAATAACTTTTATTCAAAATAATATCTTTCAAAATCAAACTCCAGTTATAAAATAAATTTTATAACTTCATCTCTATCGACTCACCTGACGGTGAATCAATATTTATAAAACGATTGATTTTATAGGCCATAAGCCGCCAAATACCCAACCAATATCACCCATTGGTTTAAACTAACAGATGTCGAATATTCAATGATCAACGATCAAATCAATCACCCAAACAGGACAGTTCATATTTGATAATATGAAATAAATAATATATTTGAGGAATCCGGTTGGATCCCTCCAACCTGTTCTTCCCTGTATTCAAAATGGTTATCCCGAATCAGACCATTCAGTTTTGTTTAACTGATAACACTAAATAGCAACCATTCAACATCAACCACAAGCAATTCAAACAGTTCAACAATTTAAAACACGTTTATAAATAAACGTGACCAATAAGGTAAGTTACCTCTATTGGATCCAATCGTTAAAATAACGATTTGGTGTTTCACTGAAATTAAACACGGTTTAATTTCATCGGTTAAATCAACAGATAAATATATACTAGCAAAACAGTCAATCATTGGCAAGCAGAGCACACAAAATAAAAACCCAATTTATATAAAATATAAATGGGAAAAACTGAGTGAGTTTAACTCACCTTGAGTTGATACCGTTGTTTAAACGGTTGGGTTTAATTAAATTAAATGAGTGTTTAATTTAATTAAAAATCCTGGTTGATTCCAATTGTGTCCTGATCAGTTCCAAGCTGTTGATCTCTTCAATATGATTTCGGCGTCACTTTGTTCGTCAAATTCTAATAACACATCAATGAGTTATTAACAATATCAGTTCACCGTTTAAATTAATATAATTAATCCTTTTAATTATTCACTAATTTTCTATAATTTATAAAATTACTTTGTTAGAATGGCTTAAACAGTCATATTCCTTTTTCCAAATTCCTTCTTTATGATCTGCTAATCCAAGATTTTTGCCTAACTCTTACCACCGTCCTGATTAACAATAACAACGTTCTTAGTAACTTAAAATGAATTTATTGTTTTAATTCACCACTTATGGTTAGTTACTTGTGATTAACAAGCCCATCACATTTCTCGGATCGTTATGTACATCTCGTTTGCTCCTTCCTGCCATATTTAAATGAACAACAAATTAAGTTAATACCAATTCTTTAGTTAAGTTTCAATTAAACAAATCACGTTTATATATATACTAACAGCCGATAGCTAACTCATCCTCAGTCCGTCGTTTTCGTCTTCCAGGAGCTCACGCACCCGTACCAATGAGAACCCCACCGTCCTGATCCATATCGGCCAACGGAGCCTCATCAAGGGCCGCCGAACTTCGCGCTGGAGCCGCCCTAACCGACGACACCAGTGGCCCTTCGCCAAACCCTTCCTATCGCCCGTAAGCCCACCTGAACCAACGCTGCTTTAGGGAACCGGCCTGGTCACCACATCAATCAGCAAAAGATCATAACCGGTTGATTTCACTACACCAGAAATGGCTTTTGTTAGCGTTGAAAAAACGCTACCATAACTTGTAGTAGCATTTTAGAGAACGCTGCGATACGACATGCAACTAAAAGTCTGAAAGTTTTTGTTGCGTTTTAATAAACGCAACCAAAAATGAACATATTGTAGCATTTTAGAAACCCTACAAAAGGTTTTTTGGCAGCAGGTTAAAAATGCTACTAAAGTGATATTTGCATCATTTCCCAATTTTTTTGTAGCGTTTTTTTAGTCCTACTATATGTTTTTTGTTGCGTTTCATTTCAGCTACAATATCTTTTGTAAATTACATTTGTAGCACTTTTTCAACGCTACTAAAACTTACTGATGCACACCATATTTTAATTGCGGTTATTACTATTAATGGCTTGTAACATTTCCATCAATCGCTTATATATTGAAATATTAAAACAAATAATCATATGAGTATCATTTTCAAACTAAAATCAATAACACCATATTTAAATACTTAAAAAACACATTACTCGCAATATCAAATATAACACCCATAATCATCTCAATAGTAGTATTTCGACAAAATAAGTGAATCCACATACCACAACTGATTACAAACAAGTCTACACGACTAGTACAAACAAAATAATAGTTAAAGTCTTGTTCATAGCTTAATTACCACCGGTTCTTTGATGTGGTTGTTCTTCACTTCGAAAATCTAATTACCTGTACATAAGTGTAACGGTCAACTATAAGAATTACATACAAGTATAATGGTCAACAGTCAGAATTACATAAATGTACAAAATATTTTTAGTTTCTGATATAAACAGTTCGAATCAGGCATTAGCATTGAATTTGACATACAAATATTTTTAATGTATGCATTAGCAGTGAATTTGACATACAAATGTTCTTATTTTATTATCTATGTTTCAGCTACTTAATTGGACTGAATATTAATTGGGTATCCACAATTGAAATCACTTTCAGTAGGCATCAAGTTTCAGCTACCTAAGTGGAGTAGTAACTCTCTAACTTGCACGTGAAATTGAAGTATACAGTTTCTTGGTAATGATAATGATCTACATTATTTCAACCTTAATAAGCATAGATAATCAAATCATGCTCTCTGCTAATAGACATGCTGGCCAAATTCAGTGAAAATTCTACCTTGATATATGTGAGCACGCAACTGTTAGACTTTAAGTCCAGATATTCATAGGTATAAGATGATAATTGAATTTAAGGTTCGTCTTTTCAATCTATTGCTTTCACATATGGATGAATACATCCTTAATTTTCATAAATTTTTAGAATTTGTTAGGCACGTTTTAACAGCTCAGTAAAATGCACAAGGCAAGGGACTTTAGGAAAAGAAGGTGAAGCTCTATGTTTAGGTATAAATCTTACAACAATTAACAAGTGTTTCTCTGATCCAGCTCTATGTTTAGGCACGTTTTAACAGCTCAGTAAAATGCATAAGGCAAGGGTCAGTGTCACCCAAAAGGACAGAAATGGAATTTTCTTTGCTTATTGATCCTGCAGCTGCTACTGCACTTAAGGAGGACGGTTTGACAACTCCAGCCTCATGTTCTGCAAGCACCAATGTATTTATACATCGAGAAAAAAGGTAGGTTGGTGATGATGAAGAACAACGGATCCTGAGAGCCCTAAGCATAGTTTGAGCTACCACTTATCCAAAACAATGGAAGTGATTTTCTCACTAATCTGTGAACAAGACAAAAAGGGAGAAGACTGCTTGCATGATGCTTTGACCAACTTCAAAGATGGTTTTTGACAACTAGGTATAAGATATTTGTTAATTTGTCAAATGAGTTCAATAAGTGCCTACTAATATTTAAGGGGTGCAAAATGCACTATGAACTATTGATCATGTATGCAATTAACAACTAATATATGAGTGGTGCTCGCATAAAGTGTTGTTACTCAAATGTAATGTTTAATACTATAACAATACCTATTTATTATGAAGCTCAAACTTGGTACTACTTGCATTCCCAGTTGACTGTTACAAGTAATAACTAGCAAATTTAGCAAAATCAAATAATTGTTCCATTTAGATATGATATTTGAATTGATGCAAACCGAATAAAATTACCTGGCCTCATAATAATACTCCCAGCTTGGTCCATCGTAAGCATATCTTGAACTGAAAGACGATGGATTTGACTTTGAACGGTCTTCAATAGGGCCAACGCTAGAAAATGTGCTGATATGGGAATTAATTGAAGCTTGGCACCTTGTGTTTGTATTATTTTTTGGAGAAAAATGAAGACTGCCAACAGAGTTATTCTCGGAGTCAGAAAATTGAGAAACTGGTTTCCTATTGAAACTGAGAGAAATGAGTTACCAACAAAAAAAGCAAAAATTGGGCTCCTTCTAGTTACAGACAGTGTCCGGTTTTTCTAATGCTCCAGAGACTCAACCAAAGAAATCGAGCACACCCAGAAAGGAACCTAATCCCAGAAAAGAACCGAGTATTAATAATAATGAATCAGCTTAAATTTGAAGTAACATCTCCTGATAAACCAGTCTGTGTGACCCTGGGAAGTGCATGTTCTATCTTTACCAGAATCATGGTATTTCAACTGCAGTACACAAATGATAGAACAATTGTTATATAATACTTTGCATGGTAAAAGTGAAAAAGAAATAATCCATGTTATCCGAGATAGCAGATTCTGGGCCTCCACAATGGTGTTGAATCATATATTTCTCTTGCCACGTATGATACTACTATAACAGTTACAACTGTACATAATCAATAAAAACATACAAATGTCATATATACCAAGTCACAGTAAAATTACCATGCCTATTCTAGCGTACTCTGTCATCCTATTAAAATGGATCTGACAACTGTAACTGTCGTGGAGAATAGGCTGAATTATGCTCTGGTGATTATTCATGCAACTGCTGATTTTAAATACCTAAATGAAGTTTTCATGGAGTTGTACAATGAGGAAACAGAATGTATACAAATAGGATATGAACCAAAATTGAAACCATGCAGCAACTGTAATTCGTCTGGTGATAATGAATCTACATGCAGTTTAGTCAAACAATGGAAGCCTAAAGTGAAATAAAATAATGTTAATGGTGGATGCACATCAAGTCAGCAAGCTTACAAGGACACCTGTCTTATGAGAAACAAAAGGCTATTAAGTTCTCAGCCAAAAAAAAAAAAATCACCTCTAATGCACTTCTACGAAATAGAACTCACCCTAAACAAATATGAGTTCATACTCATACTTTAACGCACCAACAAACCTCACACTGTTAAGTTCTCCAAACCAAACACTAACCAAAAACACAGTAGCTCCTCATCCTATTACGTTCCCCAAACCATAGTAATTGAAAAAGATGGACAAAACCATAGTAATTTAGTTGATCAAATTTCTATGCAGCATGCTTCTAGAGAATTATAAAAAAATAGGAAAACTGTAGTTCACTTCTGATTCTCAGTTCAAAGTGGAAGCATGATTGAAAGTGACTAATAAAAAATGCAAAACATCTATAGTTAATTTTGGATATAACCTGTCAGTCTAACTAAACAAATTATGCTTCATTAAATCTCAAAAAACGAAACTAATAAAAATTTGATAGAGTTCAAAACTGAAATATAAAACTAAAACAATAGGCGCTACTCAGTTCAAAACTGAAATATAAAATTAAATTTGATAGACCTCCACTTTGCTGTTGTATTCTTCCTACAGCAGCTTTGCATTCTGAAATGGCATTAACATATGATGAAATATTTGGTAAAGGATGCACCATTCAAACTTTATTTTATGTATGAATTTAGTAAGATTCAAGTAAGAAACTACATTTCATCGCCTACTTTGTACCATGGAAACAGTTTGTACTACTTTAGCATATATGGTTAATTTATAATAATTGAATTAATCGTTGAAAAATACAGGTTCTCTTATGGATTTTATCTATAAGTTTCTTGTTACTAATAATTTAATGCTCTTGCTATGCTTTAAAAAAAATAACAGTTCTAAACAAAAACTTCTCTAAAAGATAGAATTCAATTTTTAGAACAATGATTTCGTTAAGCTGCTAAATCCCATCTGAACTATCTATATAAAAATGCCTTTTTTCATATAAAGAGAAATAACCTTTTAGATCATATAAACTACAAAGCTCTACCATCAACTAGCATATACCTAACAGGCATACAGGAAATGAAAAAGATCGGGATCCTTAGAATATAGACGAATTGCATACAGGAGTTTCAACCACTCAACAAATATAATATGTAAACGTGATTCACAAACATGAATCCGGCTGTTTGCATAACTGTGCATTGTACTGCATATTAATGCGCATATTTGTTAAATCCTTATCAAACAACTTGAAAATGCCTTTTTCATGAATTATTGGCCGGTGTTTCTTGAATGCATAGCCAGCTAGCTAATGTTCTTGTCAGATATACATATGTATGCCAATTGACCATCTTTAGAATCTCATGCTTAAAGATAATAAAAAAATACCAGGAAATTTTGCTATCTGTAAGGAGCTTTATCTTCATCAGTCATATTCTTCCACTCTTCACCAGCTATCTTTGCTACCTGTCCATATTAAAACAAATAAAATTTGAACTCCAACGACCAAATAATTTTGTCAACTTTTTTTTCTTTTTAATGAATCAAAACTACATTTCACCACCTCAGCCATACTCTTTTTTTCTTCAAGTAGTTCTAGCCTACGCTTATTCAGAAACAACAAAAATACAGTGTAACGACCACGGGATTTTCGGCTCCGAAAATCAACACAAAACCCAGCATCGACTGTTCAGACATCGAAAATACCGAATCATTAATAGAGAGAAATTAGAGGGTGAGATAGAAAAGATAGAACTAATAGAATAGAAGAAGAAGAACACAACTGAGCATAATCAAAGTAAACACGAATCTCACAGCGGAACGAATAAAATATATTTCATAATATAACTCTTGAAATACAAATCAGTAACTTTATATACATACCATCATCAGAGCACAACAGTCATTTCTGGAACAGTTATAAACACCTGTTTCTAGATACAACATAGGACACAGCGGAATATATGATAGTCTATAGCTAACTGGTGAAGCCTCCTGCTTCCAGCTCCTCCAAATGAATCTGAAAAAAATCCCGACTACTTGACTGCCCGTACAAATTTGGGCACCCAAGAGTTTAGGGAAAACAAACAAAATAAACTCTGGGTCAGTCATAGGACTTGTGTGAGTAAACTCCAACCATTTGTTTAACTTTCAAAACCCTTTTCGAAAGAAAAGATAATAGTAAGACCAGCCCACACATAAACATGGATGGTTTTTACCTTACTATAACCCAAAACACTTTGATACGAAAATCCAGTGATATTATAATAATGTCTACATCAAGTAAATAACCAAATAGCAGAACGCTTGCATCTCACGCTCCACATATGTATTATAAAATCAAAAACCGCATGGCGCTTATTGGAGATTGGATTTCCAACATGACAAGGTATGGAACCACCTTCCGCTAGTGTATGTCTAGAGAGGAATACACTGGGTTCAACAAGAACATCTTGTAACCCGGCCCACACATGACCGACCACTCATTTCGCTTGAGTGTATCGAATGTATATCACCAACGGTTGGGATCAGCAACTGCCTCTCGACTGGGACAGCATCGAATAGAATAAGAAATTAAATAAACCTCTAGATAGGTGATTATACATCCTAATGGGTGCGACCCACATAGCCATGCTGCCTGCCCGATTTTTGTCCTTTTCCGGTTGTTGAGGCCTGAGGCTACGAATACTTACCATTCATTGATAGCACAATCACTTTGAATGTCACATTGTCAGATCCGTTAATCACTAGTTGAGTTTGCACAAATATTCTGGATGTTATGCTAAGGGAATAAATCCGTTGCAACCATATATATTTATACAGACCAACCCATTTGATCATTGGAAATACTCTGTCAGACACTCGTCCATTTACGTTCGTTCTGGGATTGAACGAAACCCAAGGCACTATTTCTATTTAATAGAAAGAGTCCTTGCACTTTACTCCGTCTTCAATATATTCAGCATACTTGGTTCGCAACGCTTATGCCGATACGGAGTGGTTCTTCGGATAATAATCCAACCGGTCTCTCCATATTGACAACGATGGTCAAAACTTCGATAGTCTGTGATTTAACTATCGAATAAAAACAAGTGTTCATCCAAACATATCAAACAAATCACTGGGCTCTTTAATTAATATTTCATTAATTAAATCTCTTCTCCATTTCCTTATCAATATTTGTTACCCAAATATTTTCAATAACCATATTGGCCCTTTACGCTATTTGGAAAGCATTTCCCAATATCAACTTCTTTTATTTTCTATATATTAGAAAATATCTCTATTTGCAATTGGAAACAATTCCAATCACTTATCTCTATCCCGACTATTTTAATTATACTCAGGAAATATTTACTTGTTATATTTCCAAAATTTCATCACTTGGGTTTAAAACGAATGTTGTGTAAAACATCGTTACAACAACCCAAATTATTTTATTCAACTAGCTCTTTTTCAAACGCTTCTCTTCGAGACTGGATCTTGCTATTTATCCATTAAAAGTGAAATCAATCAAGTTGGGGTAAAATTACCTCTCAGACCTTAACTGAAAACATCCTCAACTTCAAAATGGCAAAACCACTTACCTCGAACAAACACACTATACAACCCAATTGTTCATTTTTAAAACATGTATAAAGTTCGCTTTCTATTTCTAATTTATAGATTTCCCTTTTTGTTAACAATATTCGATTTTTATATTCACTTACCTATCGAATTCTATACGTCAATACAATGATATCTAACTATCAAAATATCTTAAAAATATTCTAACTCCTTAAATTTTCGGAAAATTTCGCCATAACCTCCCCTGTATTGGGAGCATCGGGAAATTTCAAATAGCTTCCCGGTAACTTCTCATCTAAAAAAGAAACAGAAAAAGCCAAGCGGCTTGCCGATACGGCGCATAAAATCTCATATATGAATTAAACATTTACCTTTTTGTCGAGCACATAAATTAAAATCTTCATATACTTCATCCCATACCTGTCTAACACCTATTCACCTGTTTTCAATTCAATTCAACACTATCTAATCGTTTGAATTCAGTTTCGCCCATTTATTCTTTAATTAGTCATTTTGCCTATTTCACTTCTTTGTTTGAACATAACATGTTCAAACAAAATATTTAACTCGTTCATAACCAAATTGAATTTCAATTTCAATTCTAGTTCTCTATTCTATTTCGAATATAAATTTTCAAATCGAATTTACTTATTTAAAGCTCAATATCCATTCAAAATCTCATTTAACTAATTTCCGTTCAAATTAGTTAGTTCTATTCAATAATCAAAAATCTGATTTCTGTTTCAGAAATCAACTCATTACTCCATTTGAGTTCAGATATATTTCACCTCTCAAACCTAGGCTTTTCTAAATAAAAATGCGGATTTTATTTGCTTAAAAAAAATCCCTGTAGTTATTATATAAAATCCATTATGGTTTTTAATGGTTTCTGGCGCTGCACTTTTAAAAATTTGATTTTGACATATCTCAAAATCTATTCGACGAAATCCAGATTTTTCTCCTCCACTAGAAAACTATTATCAAATCAGTCCTGACGTTTCTTGTTTCAAAGAATTCCAACTTCGATTGAGTTCTGTATATTCAATTGAAGTTCGAATCGCCAATTTACGAACTACCGCTCCGCGGCGAGTTCGTTGTATATATATATATACACTTTTAAAACTTTGTTTTAAAATAAATTCAACTCTATTTTTGATATATATTTTTAATATATATCAAATCTATTTTCCTTTTCAATTCAAAATAATATTTTTGATTTTCTATATTCAATTACTATTTTCATTTTTATTTGAATTTTAAATATTCAAACTCCAATTTAAATTTCTATTTGAATTCTATATTTAAAATTCATTTCAACTCTATTTGAATTCTATATTCAAATGCCATTCGCATTTCTATATTCAAAATTTCTATATATTCAAATCTCTTATTCAAATTCTATTTAAATTCTCTTAGTCAAATTCCATTTGAATTCTCTTATTCCAAATTCTATATTCAAATTTCATATGAACTTTCTTTATTCAAATATATTTGACTTCCTTTGAATTCTATTTCAATTCCTTTGACCTCAAATCTATTTCAATTCCTTTGAATTCAAATCCCATATTTAAATTCCTTTTGAATTTCTATAGTCAAATTCTCTTTCAATTATATTTGAATTCAAAATTGTAACAACCCAAAAATCTGGGCCAGTTTAAAATTTTTATTTTGGCGATTTTAGCGAATTTGGATTATTTAAAATGAATTATTTTAAATAAAAACGACGAGAAATTTATTTTGAATATAATTAGAACATATATATTATATACGTCGTCGTTGGAATATAAATAATTATATATAATTAAATAGAATTGAAAATGGCGTGGTAGTTCGATAATTCGATTTCAAACTTCAATTGAATGTACCGGGTGCAAAACAATCCGGATTTAAGTGAAACCAAAAATAATGGAATCTAATAGTGAATATCTTTCCAACGAATCCGAAAAATCAAAATTTCATAGCGGGAATCAAAAGATATGTCCAGTTGAAAATTCTGAATAGTCGCTATGGAATTCAGGCCCTTAAAAATGGACATTTTGCAAACGACCTCGGATTTCGACGAAACCGGTTTTGTTGGGTCCGTGATGTTAAGATATTGCTAGATTCCAAATTTCATAATTTTTTGAGTCAATATGTGAGCGTGGCAAAGGAAAACGCGTTTGACCAGTTTTAGTTGATTTTAATCGACTGGAAAATGGCCATTTTTCCAACGGTCTCTGAATTTGACGAAATTAGTTTTGTTAGGACCGTATCGTCAATACGAAGCTAGAAAATATTTTTTGGGAATTTTTAGAGTTAGTATGTAACCCCAGTAAATTGAAATGTGCGTCTAAATTCAATATACATAGATTTATATTTTGATTTGAAAGAAAACTAATCGTAACAGCCAAATTGGCTGGCGAAGCATATCCCATTGTGTTCAGAATGGGGGTAATTAGCTATCGACGATATTCATTGGGTTGGGATTGGAATTCGTATGCAAAACCCAATTTTCGCAAATTAAATAATATTAAAAAAAAAATATAAAGGATCTCATTGGCCGGTCAAAAGGGGTCAAAACCCCACTTTCTTTTCAGCGCGGTCAAACCCTAATTGGAGCCGCCTCTTCCACCGCGATAACGAACGATATTACTCGATCCATCTTCCACGATTTTCTTCAAATACACTTTGAATTAAACCTTGGTCCTTTGGGGAAATCAAAGAGCAAGTTGAGCTCTCTCCATCCCTACCGAACTGATCTTCTATCGTGGAGCCTCGGGTGCAATTTTTCTTCTCCAATCGAGCCGTTCGAGGCCATTTTCCGACTATTCGGAGGCGGCGAGTTCATCATGGGTGGCACGCGCGGGGAGCTGGCATGGCGGGCATGGACGTGGAGCACTCCGATTATCTTCTAGGGCATGGTGGGGCCCGCAATTTCAAACCCTAACTCTGAACAGTGCTTTGAACGGCGAGGACGAGTTCTACAGAGGAAGGTTTCTCTTTTTCATTTCCTTTTTAACTTATACATTGCTTAATTAATGATTGAAGTAATTAATTTTTGAAAGTGAATAACATTGAAATGAAAATCAGTTTTTTTTATATATATGAAAATCATTAGTATAAAAACCAAAATTTATATATGAAAATCATTTGTTTGAAAATCAAGTTTTTACGTGAAGAGCATTGGTTTAAAAATAGCAAGTGTTTTAAATAAATTTTAATTGATTTTATTTTCAGATTTTATTTGAATAACATTGGATTAAAAATGAAATTTATATATATATATATGTAAATAGATTAGTATTGGGAAAAAAAAGAAATATACGTTGTTTTGAAAAGTAAAAATATGATTCTTATTCAAGTAAAAGTATGATTTTTGTTTGTTAAAAAAATATGAATTCATTGGTTTGAAAAATATGATTCCAATTATATGAATAGCGACATAGAAATATAATTTTGATTATATATAAAGCGAAGAGAAATATAATTTTTATATATTGAACATCGAAGTAAAAATGTGATTTTTATATATTAAATAGCATAGTAAAAATTCGATTTTTATATATTGACTAGCAAAGTAAAAATGTGATTTTTACATATGTAGTGAAAGCAGCAACGAAGATGACAAAAATGCGATAGCAACGAAGATTTCTATCAATGAAGTGTCGTGGAGTTTGGATAGCTATCGGTGAGAATTTCTCACCTTTCAATTTCATTTCTATTTATATATATATATATACTAGGATGCAGACGGTGCTTAGTAGCACCCGACACAATCGTCCACAGACCATGGACTTGTTTGTTTGGTTGCATAGCTTAGTTATATGATTTGATTTGAATTTGGTTGTTTGGTGATTTTGATTGATGTGTGAATGGCGTGGGCCTTCACTAGACCGGGGATAAGGCTAGGCCTTGTCCCGTTTCTAGTACGTGCCGTTATGCCGCCGAAATTTTCTAAAATAAGTTAGATAAATAAAAATATCATTTTATTTAAAGAATGAACTGAATAGAAATTCATATGTTGGAATAAAATATTTTATCGTTAAAAATATAATTTTTAACGTGAATGTGAATAAATAAATATTCATTTACAAACCAGACGGTTTGTTTATGTACACCTATTTGAAGGACATTGATTGGGTCGATAAATTTTACACATCGCCCAACTGCACAAATAAAATCTGTGTTTGATTGTTTGAAACCCCACACGGGTGTTGGGATGAAATTTGAAGTTCACTCATCCTGATTGATTAAATATGTCGATCGATTGATTGATAGGCTGTTATAAGCGTTAGATATCTATATTTGATGCTTATACAGTGTAGTGCACTTTGGTTGATGGTTGATTATTTTGCAATGCTATTATATGTGTGTGTTGTATGAAAATCCATATGATTAACTTTATATGGTAATTGATTGGGCCTCATTCCAATTTAGAAAATAAAGAATAATATAAAATAAAGGTTCATGTGTTGACAGTACTCATCCCTTGAGATTGGTCATGTGTTGAACGAAATATTTTAGTAATAAAATTTACATCTTTATCAATATAAAATAAAGGTTCATGTGTTGGCAGTACTCATCCCTTGAGATTGGTCATGTGTTGAACAAAATATTTTAGTAATAAAATTTACATCTTTATCGATATAGAATAAAAGTTCATGTGTTGACAGTACTCATCCATTGAGATTGGTCATGTGTTGAACGAAATATTTTGATAATAACAACTATTTTGAAAAAGAAATATTTGAAAATGGAAATTTATGAAGCCGTATTGATTAGATTGACGCCATTTTGACGTGAACGATATTATATCGATTTTATTCATTTCGAAATAAAATAAATCGAAAACGATTTCGAATTGAAATGAATTGAAAACGATTTCGAAATGAAATAAATCGAAAATGATTTCGAAATGAATTGAATTGAAAACGATTTCGAAATGAATTGAATTGAAAACGATTTCGAAATGAATTGAATTAAAAACGATTTCGAAATGAATTGAATTGAAAACGATTTCAAATTGAATTGAAAATGAATTGAAATGAATTCAAATTGAATTGAAATTTGAATTGAATAGAAATGAATTTTAAAACGAATTTATAAAGAAGAATTCAATTTTGCTTTGGATTGAAATAGAAGTTGAAATTGTTTTTGAAACGAATTTAAAACTATTTATATAATTCGTTTTAAATAGAAATCGACGAAATATATATTATATATATAATATAATGGCCTGAATAGAACGCGCCGCGCCGCGGCAGTTCGTGAATTTCGACCATTTATTTCAAACGGACATTACGGGAGATCCGACCGTCGGATTCTCCTGAAACCGGAACCGTTGGGTTCGTATCGAAAAGAGCTTTCTAACAAATATTAGAAATTAGAAATCTAACGGTTGGATTTGGAATTATGTCCAAATCAAATTTGAAAAAGGTCGCTGTAAGTGCAGTTCGATGGCCGTTGATGGAAATCGACTGTACAGGCCTTGATAAAATTATTAAAAATAGTAATAATTTGTGTAAAATCATAAGAAATGATTTAGAAAGATTTGGGATGAAAAACTCCATATTTGAAAAGATAAAAATAGATTTTTTATCGAAATGAACTAGTTTTGAACTAGAAATATAATTCTATTTATTTTTAAATAAATAAATTGAATTTGAAAAGGGTTTTAAAAATAACCAGAATTTCCAATGATTGCATTGGAGTGGATTTGAATCGAAATTGTCTTCGGAACATTTCGATGTTGGAATTCGTGATTATACAGATGTTGTTATGGAAATTTGAAAGATATATATTTATATCGTTATTTCCAATATGACATTTGTTAATCGTAGAATTTGATATTGAATATAAGCCGATATATGTTCGATTCAGAGCCTTATATTGAATATCAAATGTGATTTGGGTTTGTCGTGAATGGTGTCTTCACTAACACTGTTCTTGAACCCAGTTGAGAAAAGATTAAATCTTTTTATTTAGGTTTAATGAAGTGTACCAATTAAATGATATTTAATTGGAATTGAATTGGTATTGATTTTTGGGTTTATCGTGAACAGTGTTTTATATAACACTTGTTCTTTAACCCGATAATTAATGGAATGTGATTTTGGGTTTATCGTGAACCGTGTTTTAAATGACACTGATTCTTTAACCCAGTTAACGATTAAAACTAAGTGGAATTTTAATGAATCTTTAATTAGATTGAAATAATCGAGAATGGAGTATCACCAGTTTTGCTCCAGGCGATAGTTAAATCTTTAATTAGATTTGAACGTGAAATGGTAATTGAATTTACCGATAACACTGTGGTGTTAGATATGAAGTATTACCAGTTTTACTTCATGGGATGAATAGGTTGGGATTGGGAAATTAAAACAAATGATTACTTCGGTAAGGTTCGTTAATCCCGACTAGTTGAATCGAAATTCAAAAGATGATTAAAGAATAAATTCAAGGAATTTATCTTGGATAAAATTAATGGGATAAATAGGTTGGAATTGGGAAATTAAAACAAATGATTACTTCGGTAAGTTTCGTTAATCCCGGCTAGTTGAATCGAAATTCAAAAGAAGATTAAAGAATAAATTCAAGGAATTTATCTTGGATAAAATTAATGGGAACCTTTCCCTATGAATGTGAAATTTAGAAACTAACTATCGGTTAGCCAAGCAGAATGGTTTTCTGAATATTGATCTGATGTTGGTTTCGGCCTTCGGGGTTAATATTTGGGGAATTATTCTCTTGATTAATTTACGGTTAGTGACTAATGAGTTGGAATGAGGCGTATGTTGTGTTTGTGTAACACTTATTTAAAATATACGCGAGTTATTCGGAAAGACCGGGTTTATCCCATTCTGAATAACTGATACGACGATAAGTCGAAGATGAAGACGATGGTCGAAGACCGGAGGTCTTCACGTCGTTTGGGTGATTACTGATGATCTTGATTGGGCTGTACACCCATGAAGATGGAAACAGTTAGTGATCGTCCAGACGTACTTGGAGATCGATGGATATGCGGGGTACTAGGTGCCTCCGGTTTCGTTCAGACCCAGAACGGACTTGTAAATGGACTGTGTGTCTGACATTGGATTTTAGTTCGTGTGATTGATCTCTATTAAATATATATCTGTTTGGCGGCGGAGAATTTATTCTCTTGCTTAACGCCCTTCTCTGAGACGTACGAGCTCAGGGGTTATATATTGATGGATATCAAATGCATGGAGTGAATTGCCTGTGTGGCATGCCTAAGTGGCAATTGATCGAGGCTTCTGTTGAAAAGCAAAGTCTTGTGGGGATGATCAAAGCACAGCCTTTGTGGCGTAGCTTTGTGGAACGTTTACTTCGCGAGTTTCACACCCGGTATGAACCAAAAACGGGAGACGGACCTCAGGGAGGGCATGCGTTTCCTTCTAGCTAAAAAGTGGCGTCAGTGGTTTTACACGCCCTGACGAGTTTGACTTATGTGGTTGTTGCTGTTGCGAGGCGCCTCTGATTGATCGGTCGTTCTCGAACCGATGGAATCATTTAGTTGGCTCACTTACGCCCCAAAGGGCGGCGAAACGCATGTTCAGGGTTTAAGTTTAATCCACATCGGTGGACCGGCCCTGACGATCCAAGGGGCGATGCGTTCTGCTCCTGAGACTCAGGCTAGACAGTCTCGAATCGGTTGAGGACTATCTTTTGCCTCGGTTCATAGATGGAAATCCAATTTCCAAATACGTGACAATTGCGGTTTTAATTGTTGAACTAGTATGGCGACATGATATATGGTACCCATGCCGCCTATGATTGATACTTATGATTTGAAGTTGTTTTATACACTATGCACTTATAATAGTATCAAATGATTTGTTTTAAACGTATCAAGCATTCTTTGGCTGTTATAAGGGAAAACCCTATCCCCCGGCTTGCGTTGCATTGTGTGATAGGACTTGGGTCTTATAACAGCTTCATTTTTCTTTATTTAGCATTGCGCTGTTTGTTTTATGCACTGGTATTCTTGGGAGGAAACCCGTTCCGTGTTATACGGCGTGGTCCCTTGATTTACCTAACTTTAAAATAAAGATTAACTGTTTTAGTTCTCACACCAGTCACATGACTGACCTGGAGTTTATTGTTTTAACCTAAACTCTGGGTGCCCTTATTTTGACATGAGCAGCTAGTAGTTTTGGTTTTGCAGATTTATATTCACAGGATCCTGGTTTACAGCTGGAATGATATCCGGAAAGCTTTGTATCCGTACATCTCCTTCTAGTTGTGTATTGTATTATTTTCCACTGCTATGTATTTAAATGTAATTTAAATCTCTGATATTTCTGTGTAATATTTATCCATACTCTGTATATTCTTGTAATCTGATGCATTGTTGTAATATACAGTGAAATGTTCTTTTGTATGTGTTCTATTTTGTCGTGTTCTCAAACGATAGGGTGTTTCGAACGGTCTGGGTCGGTTTAGCGACTGGTTCGGACCGAGCGAAATTCCTTGCTCGTCACAGTTGGTATCAGAGCTTTGGTTTACATAGCAGAGAACAAGACACATTAGAACCATACGAAAGAATTCATCAGATATTGGATTAGTAATATCCAATTAGAATGACTCGTTAGAGATAGGATCAGTAGGATCCTAGAACGAGTGTGAAGAGTATATTTTTCAAATGAAAACAATTTTGTTTTAAAAATTTAAATCGGTTTTAAACGTATTTGATTATTTATTTATTTGGAATATGGACATTCCAATATATAAAGATTTTGCCTATACGCGTCATGAACGTATATTCGAAGTTTTAATATACTGGATAGATATAGGACCGCACTCTAGTAGCCCGGAGATGTTCTGATGGTGGTTCGAAACATCATCAGCATTTATTTTCGAGTGACGAAGGTGTGATACCTATATATTTCCATTAGACTGGTGTGAGAACCAAAACCTATATATATAGCTAGGACACATTGTTGTGATTTGGTATCAAAAACATGATTTTTGTATATATATCAAAATTATGAATTGGAAACTCTAATTCACTAATTGATTGATGTTTGTGTTGTTTGTTTATTTGTTTGCTAATTCTGAACCATTATGCCTAATTGAACCAAATATTGACTTATATTGAAAATTGGTTGCATTTGCTTGCATATACATATATGTCATTGAACAGGTCATAGCAAGGAGGCTAGAGCAGAGAATAAAATTTGTTTGCCCGACAAATAGGTACATGTTTACTACATAATTTACTGTTTTGTTTGGGTGATGATGATTTTATGAGCCGATTGGCTAGCCGCTTGGCTTTTTCTTTTTCTTTTTGAGATCTGAAGGACCGGGGAAGCTATTTGAAATTCCCCGATGCTCCCGGTGCAGGGGAGGTTATGGCGAAATTTTTCGAAAATTTAGGGTGTTAGCCAAATTTTTGAAATTTTTGAAAATTCTCAGAAACTGAAAAGTTGGGGAATGGAAGCCAGATCGAACGTAGTATTGATTAATCAAACCACTTTCGACTTTGTTCCTTTTCGGGGACGAAAAGTTTTAAGTGGGGGAGATTGTAACAACCCGAAAATCTGGGCCAGTTTAAAATTTTTATTTTGGCGATTTTAGCGAATTTGGATTATTTAAAATGAATTATTTTAAATAAAAACGACGAGAAATTTATTTTGAATATAATTAGAACGTATATATTATATACGTCGTCTTTGGAATATAAATAATTATATATAATTAAATAGAATTGAAAATGGCGCGGTAGTTCGATAATTCGATTTCAAACTTCAATTGAATGTACCGGGTGCAAAACAATCCGGATTTTAGTGAAACCAAAAATAATGGAATCTAATAGTGAATATCTTTCCAACGAATCCGAACAATCAAAATTTCATAGCGGGAATCAAAAGATATGTCCAGTTGAAAATTCTGAATAGTCGCTATGGAATTCAGGCCCTTAAAAATGGACATTTTGTAAACGACCTCGGATTTCGACGAAACCAGTTTTGTTGGGTCCGTGATGTTAAGATATTGCTAGATTCCAAATTTCATAATTTTTTGATTCAATATGTGAGCGTGGCAAAGGAAAACGCGTTTGACCAGTTTTAGTTGATTTTAATCGACTGGAAAATGGCCATTTTTCCAACGGTCTCAGAATTTGACGAAATTAGTTTTGTTAGGACCGTATCGTCAATACGAAGCTAGAAAATATTTTTTGGGAATTTTTAGAGTTAGTATGTAACCCCAGTAAATTGAAATGTGCGTCTAAATTCAATATACATAGATTTATATTTTGATTTGAAAGAAAACTAATCGTAACAGCCAAATTGTCTGGCGAAGCATATCCCATTGTGTTCAGAATGGGGCTAATTAGCTATTGACGATAGTCGTTGGGTTGGGATTGGAATTCGTATGCAAAACCCAATTTTCGCAAATTAAATAATATTAAAAAAATATAAAAAAAAATATAAAGGATCTCATTGGCCGGTCAAAAGGGGTCAAACCCCACTTTCTTTTCAGCGCGGTCAAACCCTAATTGGAGCCGCCTCTTCCACCGCGATAACGAACGATATTACTCGATCCATCTTCCACGATTTTCTTCAAATACACTTTGAATTAAACCTTGGTCCTTTGGGGAAATCAAAGAGCAAGTTGAGCTCTCTCCATCCCTACCGAACTGATCTTCTATCGTGGAGCCTCGGGCGCAATTTTTCTTCTCCAATCGAGCCGTTCGAGGCCATTTTCCGACTATTCGGAGGCGGCGAGTTCATCATGGGTGGCACGCGCGGGGAGCTGGCATGGCGGGCATGGACGTGGAGCACTCCGATCATCTTCTAGGGCATGGTGGGGCCCGCAATTTCAAACCCTAACTCTGAACAGTGCTTTGAACGGCGAGGACGAGTTCTACAGAGGAAGGTTTCTCTTTTTCATTTCCTTTTTAACTTATACATTGCTTAATTAATGATTGAAGTAATTAATTTTTGAAAGTGAATAACATTGAAATAAAAATCAGTTTTTTTTTATATATATGAAAATCATTAGTATAAAAACCAAAATTTATATATGAAAATCATTTGTTTGAAAATCAAGTTTTTACGTGAAGAGCATTGGTTTAAAAATAGCAAGTGTTTTAAATAAATTTTAATTGATTTTATTTTCAGATTTTATTTGAATAACATTGGATTAAAAATGAAATTTATATATATATATATATGTAAATAGATTAGTATTGGGAAAAAAAAGAAATATACGTTGTTTTGAAAAGTAAAAATATGATTCTTATTCAAGTAAAAGTATGATTTTTGTTTGTTAAAAAAATATGAATTCTTTGGTTTGAAAAATATGATTCCTATTATATGAATAGCGACATAGAAATATAATTTTGATTATATATAAAGCGAAGAGAAATATAATTTTTATATATTGAACATCGAAGTAAAAATGTGATTTTTATATATTAAATAGCATAGTAAAAATTCGATTTTTATATATTAACTAGCAAAGTAAAAATGTGATTTTTACATATGTAGTGAAAGCAGCAACGAAGATGACAAAAATGCGATAGAAACGAAGATTTCTATCAATGAAGTGTCGTGGAGTTTGGATAGCTATCGGTGAGAATTTCTCACCTTTCAATTTCATTTCTATTTATATATATATATATATATACTAGGATGCAGACGGTGCTTAGTAGCACCCGACACAATCGTCCACAGACCATGGACTTGTTTGTTTGGTTGCATAGCTTAGTTATATGATTTGATTTGAATTTGGTTGTTTGTGATTTTGATTGATGTGTGAATGGCGTGGGCCTTCACTAGACCGGGGATAAGGCTAGGCCTTGTCCCGTTTCTAGTATCGTGCCGTTATGCCGCCGAAATTTTCTAAAATAAGTTAGATAAATAAAAATATCATTTTATTTAAAGAATGAACTGAATAGAAATTCATATGTTGGAATAAAATATTTTATCGTTAAAAATATAATTTTTAACGTGAATGTGAATAAATAAATATTCATTTACAAACCAGATGGTTTGTTTATGTACACCTATTTGAAGGACATTGATTGGGTCGATAAATTTTACACATCGTCCAACTGCACAAATAAAATCTGTGTTTGATTGTTTGAAACCCCACACGGGAGTTGGGATGAAATTTGAAGTTCACTCATCCTGATTGATTAAATATGTCGATCGATTGATTGACAGGCTGTTATAAGCGTTAGATATCTATATTTGATGCTTATACAGTGTAGTGCACTTTGGTTGATGGTTGATTATTTTGCAATGCTATTATATGTGTGTGTTGTATGAAAATCCATATAATTAACTTTATATGGTAATTGATTGGGCCTCATTCCAATTTAGAAAATAAAGAATAATATAAAATAAAGGTTCATGTGTTGACAGTACTCATCCCTTGAGATTGGTCATGTGTTGAACGAAATATTTTAGTAATAAAATTTACATCTTTATCAATATAAAATAAAGGTTCATGTGTTGGCAGTACTCATCCCTTGAGATTGGTCATGTGTTGAACGAAATATTTTAGTAATAAAATTTACATCTTTATCGATATAGAATAAAAGTTCATGTGTTGACAGTACTTATCCATTGAGATTGGTCATGTGTTGAACGAAATATTTTGATAATAACAACTATTTTGAAAAAGAAATATTTGAAATAGAATATTTGAAAATGGAAATTTATGAAGCCGTATTGATTAGATTGACGCCATTTTGACGTGAACGATATTATATCGATTTTATTCATTTCGAAATGAAATAAATTGAAAACGATTTCGAAATAAAATAAATCGAAAATGATTTCGAATTGAAATGAATTGAAAACGATTTCGAAATGAAATAAATCGAAAACGATTTCGAAATGAATTGAATTGAAAACGATTTCGAAATGAATTGAATTAAAAACGATTTCGAAATGAATTGAATTGAAAACGAATTCAAATTGAATTGAAAATGAATTGAAATGAATTCAAATTGAATTGAAATTTGAATTGAATAGAAATGAATTTTAAAACGAATTTATAAAGAAGAATTCAATTTTGCTTTGGATTGAAATGGAAGTTGAAATTGTTTTTGAAACGAATTTAAAACTATTTATATAATTCGTTTTAAATAGAAATCGACGAAATATATATTATATATATTATATATATAATATAATGGCCTGAATAGAACGCGCCGCGCCGCGGCAGTTCGTGAATTTCGACCATTTATTTCAAACGGACATTACGGGAGATCCGACCGTCGGATTCTCCTGAAACCGGAACCGTTGGGTTCGTATCGAAAAGAGCTTTCTAATGAATATTAGAAATTTGAAATCTAACGGTTGGATTTGGAATTATGTCCAAATCAAATTTGAAAAAGGTCCCTGTAAGTGCAGTTCGATGGCCGTTGATGGAAATCGACTGTACAGGCCTTGATAAAATTATTAAAAATAGTAATAATTTGTGTAAAATCATAAGAAATGATTTAGAAAGATTTGGGATGAAAAACTCCATATTTGAAAAGATAAAAATAGATTTTTTATCGAAATGAACTAGTTTTGAACTAGAAATATAATTCTATTTATTTTTAAATAAATAAATTGAATTTGAAAAGGGTTTTAAAAATAACCAGAATTTCCAATGATTGCATTGGAGTGGATTTGAATCGAAATTGTCTTCGGAACATTTCGATGTTGGAATTCGTGATTATACAGATGTTGTTATGGAAATTTGAAAGATATATATTTATATCGTTATTTCCAATATGACATTTGTTAATCGTAGAATTTGATATTGAACATAAATCGATATATTTTCTATTCAGAGCCTTATATTGAATATCAAATGTGATTTGGGTTTGTCGTGAATGGTGTCTTCACTAACACTGTTCTTGAACCCAGTTGAGAAAAGATTAAATCTTTTTATTTAGGTTTAATGAAGTGCACCAATTAAATGATATTTAATTGGAATTGAATTGGTATTGATTTTTGGGTTTATCGTGAACAGTGTTTTATATAACACTTGTTCTTTAACCCGATAATTAATGGAATGTGATTTTGGGTTTATCGTGAACCGTGTTTTAAATGACACTGATTCTTTAACCCAGTAAACAATTAAAACTAAGTGGAGTTTTAATGAATCTTTAATTAGATTGAAATAATCGAGAATGGAGTATCACCAGTTTTGCTCTAGGCGATAGTTAAATCTTTAATTAGATTTGAACGTGAAATGGTAATTGAATTTACCGATAACACTGTGGTGTTAGATATGAAGTATTACCAGTTTTACTTCATGGGATGAATAGGTTGGGATTGGGAAATTAAAACAAATGATTACTTCGGTAAGGTTCGTTAATCCCGACTAGTTGAATCGAAATTCAAAAGATGATTAAAGAATAAATTCAAGGAATTTATCTTGGATAAAATTAATGGGATAAATAGGTTGGGATTGGGAAATTAAAACAAATGATTACTTCGGTAAGTTTCGTTAATCCCGGCTAGTTTAATCGAAATTCAAAAGAAGATTAAAGAATAAATTCAAGGAATTTATCTTGGATAAAATTAATGGGAACCTTTCCCTATGAATGTGAAATTTAGAAACTAACTGTCAGTTAGCCAAGCAGAATGGTTTTCTGAATATTGATCTGATGTTGGTTTCGGCCTTCGGGGTTAATATTTAGGGAATTATTCTCTTGATTAATTTACGGTTAGTGACTAATGAGTTGGAATGAGGCGTATGTTGTGTTTGTGTAACACTTATTTAAAATATACGCGAGTTATTCGGAAAGACCGGGTTTATCCCATTCTGAATAACTGATACGACGATAAGTCGAAGATGAAGACGATGGTCGAAGACCGGAGGTCTTCACGTCGTTTGGGTGATTACTGATGATCTTGATTGGGCTGTACACCCAAGAAGATGGAAACAGTTAGTGATCGTCCAGACGTACTTGGAGATCGATGGATATGCGGGGTACTAGGTGCCTCCGGTTTCGTTCAGACCCAGAACGGACTTGTAAATGGACTGTGTGTCTGACATTAGATTTTAGTCCGTGTGATTGATCTCTATTAAATATATATCTGTTTGGCGGCGGAGAATTTATTCTCTTGCTTAACGCCCTTCTCTGAGACGTACGAGCTCAGGGGTTATATATTGATGGATATCAAACGCATGGAGTGAATTGCCTGTGTGGCAATTGATCGAGGCTTCTGTTGAAAAGCAAAGTCTTGTGGGGATGATCAAAGCACGGCCTTTGTGGCGTAGCTTTGTGTAACGTTTACTTCGCAAGTTTCACACCCGGTATGAACCAAAAACGGGAGACGGACCTCAGGGAGGGCATGCGTTTCCTTCTAGCTAAAAAGTGGCGTCAGTGGTTTTACACGCCCTGACGAGTTTGACTTATGTGGTTGTTGCTGTTGCGAGGCGCCTCAGATTGATCGGTCGTTCTCGAACCGATGGAGTCATTTAGTTGGCTCACTTACGCCCCAAAGGGCGGCGAAACGCATGTTCAGGTTTAAGTTTAATCCACATCGGTGGACCGGCCCTGACGATCCAAGGGGCGATGCGTTCTGCTTCTGAGACTCGGGCTAGACAGTCTCGAATCGGTTGATGACTATCTTTTGCCTCGGTTCATAGATGGAAATCCAATTTCCAAATACGTGACAATTGCGGTTTTAATTGTAGAACTAGTATGGCGACATGATATATGGTATCCATGCCGCCTATGATTGATACTTATGATTTGAAGTTGTTTTATACACTATGCACTTATAATAGTATCAAATGATTTGTTTTAAACGTATCAAGCATTCTTTGGCTGTTATAAGGGAAAACCCTATCCCCCGGCTTGCGTTGCATTGTGTGATAGGACCTGGGTCTTATAACAGCTTCATTTTTCTTTATTTAGCATTGCGCTGTTTGTTTTATGCACTGGTATTCTTGGGAGGAAACCCGTTCCGTGTTATACGGCGTGGTCCCTTGATTTACCTAACTTTAAAATAAAGATTAACTGTTTTAGTTCTCACACCAGTCACATGACTGACCTGGAGTTTATTGTTTTAACCTAAACTCTGGGTGCCCTTATTTTGACACGGGCAGCTAGTAGTTTTGGTTTTGCAGATTTATATTCACAGGATCCTGGTTTATAGCTGGAATGATATCCGGAAAGCTTTGTATCCGTATATCTCCTTCTAGTTGTGTATTGTATTATTTTCCGCTGCTATGTATTTAAATGTAATTTAAATCTCTAATATTTCTGTGTAATATTTATCCATACTCTGTATATTCTTGTAATCTGATGCATTGTTGTAATATACAGTGAAATGTTCTTTTGTATGCGTTCTATTTTGTCGTGTTCTCAAACGATAGGGTGTTTCGAACGGTCTGGGTCGGTTTAGCGACTGGTTCGGACCGAGCGAAATTCCTTGCTCGTCACAAAATTTCATTGCAATTCTATTTTTGAAATTCTATTTTCAAAGTCTATTTCAAATTCTCTTTTGAAAATTCTATTTTGAAAATCTATTTCAAATTTCTATTTGGAAATTCTATTTCAAATTCTCTATATTCAAACTCCATTTGGAAGTTCTATATTCAAATCCACTTTGGATTTTCTATTTGAATTCTATATTCAAAATCTATATTCAAATGTTACTTCAAATTCCCTTATTTAAATTCTATTTGAATCCTCTTATTCAAACTCTATATTTAAATTCCATTTGAATCATACTTTCAAATCTCTATAGTTAACTTCATTGAATTCTATTTTCAAGTCTCTATAGTTAACTCCATTTGAATTTTCTTTATTCAATTTCTTTAAACAAGTCTCGACTTCAATTCCTTTTTGAAATCAATATCTCTATTTTCCTTTTGAAGATAGATTTCCCATTCCATTTTCACACTTGTATTTCTATTTCTGAATTATCAAATGATAATTCTTTTCACTTCATTTATAACTTCGTTATAAAAGAACTATTTATAAACTTCGTTATAAAAGAACTATTTATAAACTTCGTTTATAAAGGAACTACTTGTTTTATTTTTTAAAAAAACAAGTTTATATTTTTATTCCATTAAAAATTCAAATTCTATTTAAAAATAGAATTTTCCCTTTTAAATCTCAAATATCCTTCCACGATATTTTAAATAAATTAACACTTAGCCCAGTGATATTTAAAACAATCAAATCACCCAATTTTCAATCATTTTATTTTTAACACATTATATATGAATATATGAAATCAGCAAACAACAAACAAATAATATATTTTTGAGGAATCCAGTTGGATCCCTCCAACCTGTTTTCCTGCATCCACAGATGTTAGCACATAAATAATACCCATTCTGCTTCGTGGCAGAATATCGCGGTATAGAAGGTCATCCACTAATCATAGCGTGGGGCGTATAGGGTAATCATCCGCTAATGAAACCGCGGGCATCCGCTAATGAAACTGCGGGAATCCAACCAATCAATCAACCCAATATATATATATAGCCTAAATAACTAATATATATAAAACAACCAGAAAACATTCACACAAGCAACAAAAAATTATTTTTAATGAAATAAAAATAATTCTTAAGGTGAGCGAGATTTACTCACCGGAATTAGCAGTTGTCGAATATCCCGTTAAATTCCAAATCATCGGCTACGAATCTATTCAAATTGTCTCGAATACATTTCATTTTGTACCTATGATAATAAATTTTATTTATCGATTATTTTATCATAAATTTAAATTAACTTAACAAATTTATAAATTAATTATCCTAAGTAAAAATGAGTACCTTATGGATCTTTTTCCCTAACCATCTTCTCCATCAAACTAATTTCTTGCAATCGCTACAATGCCATTTCAAGAACAACTTCTCACCATTCCAATTTCTCTCTTGGACTTTTCATCGAACACCTAGACTACCCAAACTGCTCATGACCCTTCTGGTCACGCCCAACACTCCTGACATTTCCACCTCAGTCCCTTTCACGATCTGGAACCCTCAGTACAAACGCTACAGCTCCACTATCGTACGAGATTCCCATTTCTATTTGATCGACCTTCATCCCTTAACAAAAATCGAGATCCCAAACCGACAGTTCGAGACTCACAGAACCCATCGCACTGCTCCTGACCGACCCTTCTGACGATCACACGAACTCCGATGCGAACCCTAGATAGTTGGTCGAAGTCGAGATTCCCCATCGCGTACACCTGAAGCGTGAGCTTCACTGTCGAGCCCAACATCGACGTCGAGATTGTAGGATCTAAATTAACCCTAGAGGGGGGGTGAATAGGGTTTATTGCAAATTAAGTATATTTAAAATAATTGCAGAAATAAAAGATCACACACAGAAAATACCCAGCTTCGGCAACAACTATGCCTACTGCTGCATTCAAGGTTTCTACTAGGAATTTTAAACAATCTCTTCGCTTACAGACTCTTGTAAACTTGCGACCTTCGCTCCCGACTGTTAAAACCCTACGCTCAAGACCTTGACACAACACGACCTCTTATGTTGTGATTTTTCAAACTACTCACACTAGTAGTTATTGACTTTAAGGAATAAAAGAAAATTCTTTAAACAAAACAAAAAGGAAAATGAAACCCTAGGTTTTGACTATTTAGGGTTATCCCCTTTTAACATAAAAAGGCGGCTCCCCTTTTATCACTCCACCGCTTTATACTATTTAGCCCTAGCCTCCTTTGTCTCTTCCTGGAAATGAAAATGGCGGCTTAGAGCAACTAGGGTTGCGATCGCTGATTCTCCTTAGCTTCAATCTCTGGCGACTTGTATCTCTTGCGATCGAATTTATAGAAACTGATTTGGTTTCTGGCTTCTCTCGATTTCTGGTATGTTTTTTTTTTACTATTCGATTTTTTTGATATTGATATGCTTGATCGATGATGTGTGCCGATGACGATTGTGTGTTATATATAGGGTTAAAATCCCTAAAATTCTGCTCTGATTTCGTCCTTGAGACTTGGCTATAATATTGCGATTGCTTTGAATTGATCTGTTTATTTCTTTTATTTGGGGCCAGGAAGTATATTCCTTTAATCTTGGTCTTTGGCTTTGAATTGGCGTGATTTCTGGACTTTGAGATCCTCAAACTTGAGTACGAATCAGTCTGATTTTTAATTGACCTTATATTTGAACAGATGCTATATTTGAACTTGTTTACTCTTGTGATTGCCGAATTCTCTGGAATGAGTTTTGAGTGATGAATCTTTCAATCTTGAATACAAGAATTTTGGAGTTTTAAAATCTTCAACCTGTTCTGAATTTTTCTAACTTGGCCCCGTATGCTCAAAAAAATCTTGGTATCTTCTTGAACTTTGATCGAGTCTTATAAAATCTTGTTTATTTGTTCTGAAAAAAATATCTTTAGATACTTTAATCGCTTGTTGATCTCTCTGGGCTTTGAATTGAGTCTTCCTTTGAACAGATTCAATACTTGAACTTGCTAAACCTTTTAATTTATGTCGCACTTGATGTTTGCCTTTTAACATTGATTCCCATGTTTTATATACACAAACCAGTGTAAAAACACCATTGATACTTCATGTTTTCTATGAACCTGTTTTATCTGCAGTTGTCTTGAATCATTGTGATTGCATGCATCATAGTATTTGCTTTGTTTATGAGCTCGATCATTCTTGTTTACTACTTGTATACTGCACCACACCCTTGGGCCTTGCATGTCTGACTTGTACATCTATGTTGCTCCTTACTTGGTACATATATATTAACTTGATGCTGATCACTTTAATTTTTGCTGATTTGTTGTATATTCTTGATATGTTCTTTGCGGTTATACAGTTTTAACTTTGTATAACTTGTTTGAACTGATGTTTTTCTTCTTAGCCATGTCTTGATGAACAGATACTCAACTTGTTCTGCCATATATTTGAACAAGATATTACTCTTGATACTCTTGTCATTCTTGCACCATTCAAGTGTTTTTAGTACTACACTTATTACTTCGCTTTGAACTCTTCTGTTTACTTGAACTGATAAGAACAGGAGCTTTACTTGATCTTTGATTGATCTTACCATATACTTGCGCTGTTTTGTTAAAATCGAGTACTCCTTAGCTGCTTCATGTAGTACTGCTATGTATTTTAGTACTATAACCTGAGTTGTTCCTTACATTTGCTGCTTCCTAATATGACCTTTTATGTTTGAGCCTTGCTGCTATTTGAATAGGTACTCCACTTGATTTTCTTGACTTTAAAAACTATACTTGACCCGAACTACTTGTACATTGAAATTTCTGTGTGGACTCCTCTGCCATCATGTATGTAGCTTGCTGGTTCGACCATTATGTCTGACCCTTGCACTTGATCACTTTTTCATTCATGTTGCATTGATTTTCTTTCTTGGACTTGTATTTGATTTTCCTATTGTTGATTGTACACTGGGTTGAGATGGTCTTTTTGGTTACTCCTCAGTCGCGATACTGGATTAGCGTGGCAGTGCACACGTGTATTCACGTGTGTATATGCAGCCATCCAGACGAGTTTTCCTGTTCCTGCATATCAGACAAAGTCTAGAAAAATGATGAGAAACACACTGTAATTCTGAGGCAAATAAAATTTTAAAAATAAATTTTTATTTGCTTTTATTTTATTTTATTTTTGTTGCAGTCTACTGTGTGTTCTTTTTGTGACAGGTATGAAGTCAGGATTTGACTGAAGGTTGTGAAGACAGAAGATGGACGATAGAAGACAGTAAAAAAAATGTCAATGTATGAAAGTGTTTGTATGTGCAGTTGTATAGAGTGAGTGACAGAGTTGTATGAATGAAATGTAATATGTCAAATAGTGGAGTAAAAAGATGTACTTTTGATATTGAAATAAAATATTTTTATAAAATACTGTGTGATTGTTCGAATTTCTGTATCAGTGTATTTACAAACACATTCAATAATAAAAATATATTTGGTTGTTATCATCAAACAAAAATCATATAATTGTGTATACAATACTGTTATATACAACAATCTCCCCCTTTTGATGATGACAAACAAATAAAAGATTTTGAATGTGTGAATGTGTTTGATAACGTGAGGTATGTTACTCCCCCTATTTGTATGCTCCCCCTACAACTAAGCTTCCCTTATTGATGCACATAGATTTGAAAATTTTGAAATGAATTAATCAATCCCAAATTTTAAAATATTCTATAAATGTTTACTCATCCATCAAAATCTTGATCATTCTCCCCCTTTTGTTATCATCAAAAGAATAACAATAAATTAAAATGGTGATGAATATAAACTAGAAATATAAATTCGGATCAAGAGGATAATATATTGTAAATCTCATTGAATCAAACAAAAATTATAATATTCTTTGAGTCAAAGACAAATTTCACTTTCAGAATGAATGGATTTACTATGGATTTTATAGAATTAGGAGAGTCCAATACTTGAATATAAAATTTAAAGGTTTCAAATATGCTTATAAAATATGTTTAGCACTTTCTAACCACGCATAGCCCAAAGGTCTTTTAAATGGGGTTAGTAGTAACTTAACTTTATCCTCTCTGATGAGTTCCATCCATGCACAGCCCGAAGGTCTTTTAAGTGAGAATGAAAGCACATAGAGATTAAGGTATTTCACCCACACATAACCGCGAGGACTTTTAAATGGGAGTGAGTACCAAGGATATTATTATTTATTTATTTATTTCTAAATTTCAAGAATAATTAGAACTCCCCAAATTAAATAAAACCATGATGAGTGACAGAAGTATGGTAGATATAGAAGATGGTCGTGAAATAAGCTTTAATTCAAAAAATATTATAAAATCTGTCCAATCATCATGAGATTTAAAATATTTCCTTATGATGAAAATATATTATAGTCAATACTCATCACAATTTCAAGATCTGTCATAATTTCAACGATTTCCAAAGTAGTTTAAATGATCAATCATTTAACTTTTGAATAACCACTTAAGAAATTTTATTTTGTTATTATTATATATATATATATATATACACATATATATATATATATTTATTTATTTATTTATTTTTTTTTCTTTTTTTTTCTTTTTTTTTTAAATGGATAATGATTAATCTATTTCTATAATTCCCAAATCTAAGCGTAATCGTGAAAATCTATCTTCAGGAAGAGGTTTTGTAAAGATATCAGCAAGTTGACCGTCAGTTGTAATAAACTCAATACAAATATCTTCTCGTGAAATGTGATCTCTAATAAAATGATGTCTCACATCTATGTGTTTAGTGCGTGAATGGTGAACAGGATTATTAGACAAGTCTATAGCACTTTTACTATCACATTTTAGTGGTACTTTTTTATAAATTAGGCCAAAGTCTGAAAGAGTTTGCATCATCCATAATATTTGTGCACAACAACTTCCCAAAGCAATGTATTCAGCCTCAGTTGTGGATAAAGCAACACAATTTTGTTTCCGGCTTGACCATGAAACTAACGAGTGTCCTAGCATAAAACAAGTTCCACTAGTGCTTTTCTTATCAACAAGAGATCCAGCATAATCAGCATCAGAATATCCAATTAGTTTAAAATTATTGCATGCGGGGTACCATAAACCAAATTTGTGTGTGTGCAAAAGATATCTTAAAATTCTTTTTGTGGCTTTTAAATGAGATTCTTTTGGGTTGGATTGAAAGCGAGCACATAAACAAACAGCAAACATAATATCAGGCCTAGATGCAGTGAGATAAAGAAGTGAACCAATTATTCCACGATATTTCTTCTGATCAACTGCAACTCCTTTCTCGTCTTTGTCAAGCTTGGTTGAAGGACTCATCGGTGTTCTGAGTGGTTTTGCATTTTCTAGTCCAAATTTTTTCAGCAATTCAGCAATGTATTTTGTTTGTGATATGAAGATCCCCTTGGAGCTTTGTTTAATTTGAAATCCAAGGAAATATTTTAATTCACCTACCAAGCTCATTTCGAATTTATCCTGCATGACTTTTTCAAATTTCTCACACAAACAATCGTTAGTAGCACCATATATAATATCATCAACATAAATTTGGACAATTAAAAAATCATCACCTTCATGTAATAGAAACAATGTAGTGTCAGCACTGCCCTTTTTAAATCCGTTTTCCAAAAGATATGCACTTAAACAATCGTACCAAGCTCTAGGAGCTTGTTTAAGACCATATAATGCTTTTTCAAGTTTGAATACATGGTTTGGAAATTCATAATTTTCAAAACCGGGGGGTTGTTCCACAAAAACTTCTTCTTTTAATTCTCCATTTAAAAATGCACTTTTTACGTCCATTTGTTTTAGTTTGAAGCCTTTATAACATGCGAAGCTGAGCAAAATTCTAATGGCTTCTAACCTAGCTACTGGTGCAAATGTTTCATCAAAATCAATTCCTTCAATTTGATTATATCCTTTTGCAACCAACCTAGCTTTGTTTCTAATTACATTTCCGGATTCATCAAGTTTATTTTTGAACACCCATTTAGTTCCCACTACTGGATAGTCATTCGGTCTAGGAACTAATTTCCAAACTTTATTCCGTTCAAATTGATTAAGTTCTTCTTGCATTGCTAAAATCCAACTTTCATCATTAAGTGCAATTTCAACATTTTTAGGTTCGATTTCTGAGATGAAACAACTGTGAATACAAAAAGTACAGATATTTTTATTAAATGATGAACGAGTTCGTATACCTGCCGTTGGATTTCCTATCACCAATTCTGGAGGATGGTTGGTTTTGAATTTCAACTTTTCGACTTCAAATGTTTGTTTTGTTTGATCATCACTTCCAGTCTTCTCTTTGCTATTTTCTTTTTCACCCTCATGTGTAATTTCCTCATCGTTTTTCTCTTTTTCCATCGTATCCAGATCTGATTCATCAAATTTCACGTTTATGGTTTCAACAATGGTTTTTGATCGTTTGTTGAAAATTCGATAAGCCTTGCTTCTTGACGAGTAACCCATGAAAACTCCCTCGTCAGCCTTTGATTCAAACTTACCAAGATGATCACCTGTATTAAGAAGATAACAAGGGCATCCAAACACTCTAAAATATGAAATGTTAGGCTTTCTGTCAAACCACAATTCATAGGATGTTTTGTTAAGTATTGGTCTAATCATTACTCTGTTCATTACATGGCAGGATGTATTAACTGCCTCTGCCCAAAAAGTCAAAGGCAAATTATATTCACTTAACATAGATCTAGCCAATTCCTGTAATGTACGATTTTTCCTTTCGACTACCCCATTTTGCTGGGGTGTTCGAGGAGCAGAAAATTCGTGTTTAAAACCATTTTCTTCACAAAAATTTTCAAAATCCAAATTTTCAAATTCACCACCATGATCACTTCTTAAAGTTTTTATTGAAACACCTTTTTCATTTTGAACGAGTTTTGCAAACTTTGAAAAGTAATCAAAAGTTTCGGATTTTTTGGCTAGAAAATAAACCCATGTAAATCTAGAATAATCATCAACTAACACGTAACAATATCTTTTTCCATTTAAGCTAGCGATTTCATTTGGTCCAAATAAATCCATGTGAATCAGTTCAAGTACCCTATTAGTGCTAACAACATTTTTGGGACGAAATGATGAACGACTGAATTTTCCCATAGCACATGATTTACATACTTTATTATTTTTATATTTCTGATGTGGTAGACCTCTTACCAACTCTTTTGATTCAAGTTTTTCCAAGAGACTCATACTAGCGTGACCCAATCTCCTATGCCATAAGAATACTTCTTCATCCGTTGCTACTAAACATCGTGAGAGAGTCAAATCATCAAATGAAATAGTATAAACATTTCCTTTTCTTTTTCCCGTGAACACAATATTGTTTGTGGATTTTTCAATAATCTTGCAGGATTCATTATCAAATATCACACTCATTCCTTTGTCACATAGTTGGCTTATGGAAATTAGATTATGATGCAAGTTTTCAACATATAAAACATCAGTTAAGGAGAAGGTACTATTACCTACTTTACCTTTACCGATAATTTTACATTTTCTGTTATCGCCCATTATCACACTTCCTCCTTTATATTTTTCAAGGCTAAGGAACTTTGATTTATCTCCTGTCATATGTTTGGAACAACCTGAATCCAAGTACCATTCTTTTTGTTCCTTAGCCCGCCAACATACCTACACACAAGAAGAAGAGAATGACCTAGAGAAACTCATAGGTCTAATAAAATTAGTAACTGACAAATTTTGATTTTGAACAACAGATCCTTTTGGAATCCAAATTTGTTTGTTTTTATTAAATCCAAATCTATTACAATCACTCGTCAACCCTTTTGGAACCCAAATTTGTATGAATTTTTTATTATTGTTCCTATTTTGACATTTTTCATAGCTATGTCCAATTTTTCCACATTTTGTACATTTAGGAAAAACACTTCCACCCTTTGCATTATCATTCATATTAACGTATGTTTTCCCAAATCCTAATCCTTTTCTATTATTAGCATATAATTGGTTTCCAAGCAGCATTTTAAATGACTTTTCCCCTTTTGAAAACTTACTCAATGTTATTTCCAGATTTTTTACTTTGGTTTTAAGTGCTTCATTTTCATTTACAAGAGAAGTACATCTGTTAATAAAGTTCTTTCTTTTTGTGTCATCACTTTCTCTTAAAGCAAGTGTTCTTGTTTTAATTTTTCAAAATTTGCCTTAAATTCTGTTTGCTCTTGTTTTAATAACTTGCAATTTTCACAATCAAGGTTTGTCATTTTTCCAAGCTCATCTTCTAACCTATTGTTTTCGTGGACCAATTTTAACCTATCAGATTTTAATTTCTTGATTTTTAGTTCAAGTGAATCAACGGTTTTGGTGAGATTATGACACATTAAAATTAAATCTTTATAAGAGTAATTTGGTACCTCAGTGGAATCATCTTCGCTACTGTCTGGATCTGACTGTGCCATAAGGCACAAATTGGCTTCCTCTTTATCACTATCAGAGTCTTCTTCTTCTCCTTCTTCATCATCCCATGTAGCTGCAAAAGCTTTCTTTTTCTTCTTCTTCTTTCTGTCTTTCTGAAGTAACGGGCAATTTGGTTTGATATGGCCAGGTTTATTGCAGTTGTAACATATGACTTCATCGTCTGAATTGTCGGAATTCTTGGATTTGTTGGATTTTGAATTCTTCTTTCGTGACTTGTATTTTTTGTTAGTCCACTTTTTAAGAACCATGGCCAACTCTTCGATAGGATTCTCAGCTTCATCGTTACTTTCAACAGTGTTGCTTAGAGCAATTGTCTTTTTCTTTGATTCTGAATCATCGCGTCCTTCTTTGGCTTTTAACTCCATTTCATAAGCAATCAGATTTCCAATCAATTCTTCTATTTTCAACTTATTTAGATCTTTTGATTCTTGAATGGCAGTTACTTTGGCTTCGAAATTCATTGGCAGTACTCTCAGTATCTTGCGTATTAATTCTACTTCAGTGTAGACTTTTCCAAGCGCCCTTGCATTATAAATCAGTGTGGAGAATCGACCATACATCTCTTTTATATCTTCGTCTTTTCGCATCGTGAAATTTTCATATTCATTGCAGAGTAGTGCGAGACGAGATTCCTTGACCTGAGATGTTCCTTCATGTGTAACTTCCAAAGTATGCCAAATTTCCTGCGCAGTTGAACAGTGAGATATACGGTTAAATTCAGTTTTATCAAGAGCACAAATTAAAGCATTCATCGCTTTGGCATCAGTTGAGAATAATTTTTTATCATTAGCATCCCACTTATCTTTTGGTTTAGGAATTTCAATATCATTGATAATCGTAACTGGAGGTTTATAGCCTGTTTCAACGATATCCCATACATCATAATCAACTGAACTTAAGTAAATTTTCATCCTAGCTTTCCAATAAGCATAATCAGTTCCATTAAACATTGGTGGCCTAGCTATGGACTGACCCTCAGAAAAAGCGTTGTTAGACAAATTCATGATTCTAGAGTTAAAAATACCTGCTCTGATACCACTTGTAGGATCTAAATTAACCCTAGAGGGGGGGGGGGGCTGAATAGGGTTTATTGCAAATTAAGTATATTTAAAATAATTGCAGAAATAAAAGATCACACACAGAAAATACCCAGCTTCGGCAACAACTATGCCTACTGCTGCATTCAAGGTTTCTACTAGGAATTTTAAACAATCTCTTCGCTTACAGACTCTTGTAAACTTGCGACCTTCGCTCCCGACTGTTAAAACCCTACGCTCAAGACCTTGACACAACACGACCTCTTATGTTGTGATTTTTCAAACTACTCACACTAGTAGTTATTGACTTTAAGGAATAAAAGAAAATTCTTTAAACAAAACAAAAAGGAAAATGAAACCCTAGGTTTTGACTATTTAGGGTTATCCCCTTTTAACATAAAAAGGCGGCTCCCCTTTTATCACTCCACCGCTTTATACTATTTAGCCCTAGCCTCCTTTGTCTCTTCCTGGAAATGAAAATGGCGGCTTAGAGCAACTAGGGTTGCGATCGCTGATTCTCCTTAGCTTCAATCTCTGGCGACTTGTATCTCTTGCGATCGAATTTATAGAAACTGATTTGGTTTCTGGCTTCTCTCGATTTCTGGTATGGTTTTTTTTTACTATTCGATTTTTTGATATTGATATGCTTGATCGATGATGTGTGCCGATGACGATTGTGTGTTATATATAGGGTTAAAATCCCTAAAATTCTGCTCTGATTTCGTCCTTGAGACTTGGCTATAATATTGCGATTGCTTTGAATTGATCTGTTTATTTCTTTTATTTGGGGCCAGGAAGTATATTCCTTTAATCTTGGTCTTTGGCTTTGAATTGGCGTGATTTCTGGACTTTGAGATCCTCAAACTTGAGTACGAATCAGTCTGATTTTTAATTGACCTTATATTTGAACAGATGCTATATTTGAACTTGTTTACTCTTGTGATTGCCGAATTCTCTGGAATGAGTTTTGAGTGATGAATCTTTCAATCTTGAATACAAGAATTTTGGAGTTTTAAAATCTTCAACCTGTTCTGAATTTTTCTAACTTGGCCCCGTATGCTCAAAAAAATCTTGGTATCTTCTTGAACTTTGATCGAGTCTTATAAAATCTTGTTTATTTGTTCTGAAAAAAATATCTTTAGATACTTTAATCGCTTGTTGATCTCTCTGGGCTTTGAATTGAGTCTTCCTTTGAACAGATTCAATACTTGAACTTGCTAAACCTTTTAATTTATGTCGCACTTGATGTTTGCCTTTTAACATTGATTCCCATGTTTTATATACACAAACCAGTGTAAAAACACCATTGATACTTCATGTTTTCTATGAACCTGTTTTATCTGCAGTTGTCTTGAATCATTGTGATTGCATGCATCATAGTATTTGCTTTGTTTATGAGCTCGATCATTCTTGTTTACTACTTGTATACTGCACCACACCCTTGGGCCTTGCATGTCTGACTTGTACATCTATGTTGCTCCTTACTTGGTACATATATATTAACTTGATGCTGATCACTTTAATTTTTGCTGATTTGTTGTATATTCTTGATATGTTCTTTGCGGTTATACAGTTTTAACTTTGTATAACTTGTTTGAACTGATGTTTTTCTTCTTAGCCATGTCTTGATGAACAGATACTCAACTTGTTCTGCCATATATTTGAACAAGATATTACTCTTGATACTCTTGTCATTCTTGCACCATTCAAGTGTTTTTAGTACTACACTTATTACTTCGCTTTGAACTCTTCTGTTTACTTGAACTGATAAGAACAGGAGCTTTACTTGACCTTTGATTGATCTTACCATATACTTGCGCTGTTTTGTTAAAATCGAGTACTCCTTAGCTGCTTCATGTAGTACTGCTATGTATTTTAGTACTATAACCTGAGTTGTTCCTTACATTTGCTGCTTCCTTATATGACCTTTTATGTTTGAGCCTTGCTGCTATTTGAATAGGTACTCCACTTGATTTTCTTGACTTTAAAAACTATACTTGACCCGAACTACTTGTACATTGAAATTTCTGTGTGGACTCCTCTGCCATCATGTATGCAGCTTGCTGGTTCGACCATTATGTCTGACCCTTGCACTTGATCACTTTTTCATTCATGTTGCATTGATTTTCTTTCTTGGACTTGTATTTGATTTTCCTATTGTTGATTGTACACTGGGTTGAGATGGTCTTTTTGGCTACTCCTCAGTCGCGATACTGGATTGGCGTGGCAGTGCACACGTGTATTCACGTGTGTATATGCAGCCATCCAGACGAGTTTTCCTGTTCCTGCATATCAGACAAAGTCTAGAAAAATGATGAGAAACACACTGTAATTCTGAGGCAAATAAAATTTTAAAAATAAATTTTTATTTGCTTTTATTTTATTTTATTTTTGTTGCAGTCTACTGTGTGTTCTTTTTGTGACAGGTATGAAGTCAGGATTTGACTGAAGGTTGTGAAGACAGAAGATGGACAATAGAAGACAGTAAAAAAAATGTCAATGTATGAAAGTGTTTGTATGTGCAGTTGTATAGAGTGAGTGACAGAGTTGTATGAATGAAATGTAATATGTCAAATAGTGGAGTAAAAAGATGTACTTTTGATATTGAAATAAAATATTTTTATAAAATACTGTGTGATTGTTCGAATTTCTGTATCAGTGTATTTACAAACACATTCAATAATAAAAATATATTTGGTTGTTATCATCAAACAAAAATCATATAATTGTGTATACAATACTGTTATATACAACAGAGATTGTGCGATACCCCTGTCACCATCGATTCCGTTTCCTTCTTCTTCAATTTGCTGGAAAGATCGAAGCTCGACTTCGATGAAGACAAAGGAAGGACGACGGGTTTTGGATTTTGATTTTGAAGGATTTAAAGACTGCGGAATTTTTCGTGGATTTGGTTTCGGTCTGAGGAAATGAACGAACGGGAATTGAAATAGAAAAGAGGAGTGGCTTTGTTCGGTTTTTGATTTAGTGAGGAAGGCGTCGGCCATTTTGATTTATAAAGGGGGATTCATGTTTTAGAAGAAATTAAGGACTCACGATTTTGATTTCCAATTTTGCAGAAGGAAGAAATAACAGAGGGAGGATGCGCGGTTTTATACAGAGAGGAAACTTGGTGGTGAAGGAGTTCACAGTGTAAACGTACACCGTATTAAATTCTGATTTGATTTCGAGAGATTTTATTTCCTTTTTAAATGGATATCGATTTGATTTAAAGAGATTTTCGCTTTTATTTAAACAGATATTGATTTGACCTCGTGCTTATCCACTAAAATAAATATCGGGGTCTATTACTTAAACCGCGAACCGCTATTTTAACGTACTGACCGATATTTCAATGAAATAACGGTATTCTGGCTCAACAAAATATACTTTGAAATTAAAAATAACCAAAATAAATTAATAAAATATAATTTAAATTCAAACAAATAAATTCTTCAATAATAAAATATTTCTATTACCATTTATGTTCGAATATCATTTCTATAAATCATTTGAATCAGTTTATCCCCGTTTTAAATTTCGAATTGAATTATATTTTGAATTACAAAAATTCATTATATTCTAAATTAAATCGTATTAAATTATTAAATCGATAATTCAATATAAAGATTCATTTATATTATCAATTCAATATTTAAAATAAATATTAAATATTAAAATTAATTAGCCAAAATTCTGGGTCGTTACATACAGGCATAGTCTTCTTTGGTTTCAAAGGATCCATCTCTTTCCTACGTCAATGCACAAACAAACCATTTACAAAGACACGAAAAGGAGACCATTTTCAAATTACTGTGATAAAACAACAAATAAAGAGCGTAGTTTACTTTGATTTCTTTGCCACCTCATTATCATCTTCCTAAAGTAAGAACAAGTTCATACATTAGAATGTTCAAAAGAGGGAATGTTGCAACATAAGTACATGACTACTAAGCAATTAGATACCTGCTTAAACTGCATGTATTGTTCTAATAACTGGATCGCAGCCTCATAATCCAGTCCATTTCGCTATAGTCAAAAATCACAATGCTCTGTACGATGTCAGTTTTGGGAGGGGAAAGCTGGAACTGAATCACAACAATCTTAGCATTCTCAATACATGTTGGTTCTCCTGCAGCATGACTAGCCTTCTTATCAAAAACCAAACCCTTGATCAACTCTGTATCATCAATTGTTCCACCTAGTTTCTTCACAATCTTAACATGAAGAAGAACAACTAGATCTGGATGAGCTGGATCTATCACCGAAAGCACAATATCAATCGCAATGGGCGCAAGGAGGGATGAATGCTGGCTGACAACCTTACTGTTCTGAGATGTAGCAGCAAATTTAACCAAAGATTAGTGGTCAGAGAGCTCCACGGGAACAACCATTTTCTCCAATATCTCTTCAGCTTTAGTAGCAAACTTGTGAAGAGAATCAGAAACGACAGTGGGATGGATACCTGAAGCGAGTAGAGTGGAGGAAGACTGGAGCAGCGATCCAGCCAGGACGACAAATGTGGTGGTTCCATCACTGACGGCAGCATCTTGTGATTTGGACAAATCAACAAGCATCTGGCAGCAGGTTGGAGGACCTCCATTTTGTTGAGAATAGTGGCACCATCGTTGGTGATAATAACTTTTCCATCAGGTGAAGATATCTTCTTGTTCATTCCTTTGGGACCGAGAGAAGTGCGAATGGCGTCGGCGACAGATCGAGCAGAGGCTATGTTCGCCATTCTGAGATCGTCCCTTCTCTTCGAGTCCGTGTATGTCTCGATTTTGGAAAAAGAACGAGCAGCGGTGGCGGCCATTTGAAAATATCATTTATTAGTTTCTGTATGGATGAGCTAAACAATATATACATCAATGATCTTTTAAAGAAAAATAAACATTTACTTGTGAAAATGAAACTAACCGCTTTGTTATCTTCACCGTTGTCAAAACCCACTATAATCCATGCACAGAACTTCAGAGAATATTATATGTGCAGACGAGCAAGCAAATCTCCTGTAAACACTAGACATGTGCTCTGACTGAGTGAACCAGAGGCTTACTGCGTGCAGGGCCAATAACCAATTTGATGCCTGGGAAAAAAAGCCAACAACCTTCAGTTTTGCATTGTGTACAAAAATTTATATTGGACAAATCAAATGCTCAGATTTCAGGCAACATATATATACAAGCAGTACCAAAACACAAGCAAGAGTGGGTTTGAAAAGTACTCAAGTGAAAGAGTGCATTTATATATAATATACAATGACAAGGAGTTGAATTAGCTAGAACAAGGCCAGGTTGAAATCAAGGCATGAAGCAGTGACTAACAAGTACACATATGAACAGTCCAGTAAGCTTAAATCATTTCAAAAGCAGCAAAACAAAGGACAGGAAGAGGAGCGGCATAACAGATCTGATGCACCAGTTTCCAATAGTAGCATGAACATACAATTCATACAAGTGCACAGAGGGCAACAGGCAACCAGATCAAGCTAGCAAATGTTTAGGCACCACTCAGACTATGCAGCTACAAAGGGGTGTAACATCATAAAAAATGGAAACAAGATATGTCATACTTAGGTCAAGATGCAAGCAATACAACAATGAAGATAAGATATCACAAAACAATGGAGACAACGATGATTTATACAAATGCGACTGTAATAGAATGGTACTCATGCATATACAAGTACATGCACATTCACGACTCAGACTTGCAAATGTAACAACCCATGGCACTGAAATAACCGATGACTACAAGATAGCAAGGAGCACCAGAAACAATCAGGTACACCAAAAATAAATAATGCACTGAGAACAACTCAATGTCTACATATGACAAACCAGCAAAGGACACCAATCTTATACCAGTTTAGGCATGTACATTTATACATACATATATATATATACATATATATATATATATGCATCCAAAGACATAAATCAATTCAAGTTATATCAAGCACCAGCTATAAGTCAACATAAACAAAAATCAAAGTAGCATAGTAACTCATAACCGAAATCAGAAAATCAAATTAAGGGTCAAAATATATGCAGTGATATATTCAAACGAAAAACTGGTTGGAAAATCATCAAGAGTGTTCAAACATAAATCAACGGTCAGGAGATAGCAAGTTGAAAAATTCAAGTTGAAGCATATTCGAAAATATAGGAAACCAACTCCTACAAAAACTCAATTATTAAGTTATATGATACTATTGAATCTGTATATTTCTTCAATAATTTCAAATTATCCCATCGCTGTTTAAAAAAATTATTAACACAAAATTCCAACTAAACTCATTTTCTTTTTGACAAAATATCCAACATAACTTTTTTGTCCAAACTCAAGCATTTTTATTGTAACGACCCGCATTTTTCAGCGATAATAATTAATTCATTTAATTATTTAAATAGTTATTTATAAATTTAAATGGCCGTTTAATTAGTATGGAATATTTAATTAAAATAAATAATTAAATAATATATTAAATTCTGGAATAATCAGAATTAGCCGGATTGGCAATATAATGTGAACTGGACGACCCAAAATATATATTTCAGTTTATAATTGAATTATATTGACGAATATATTTATATACGCCATTTGAACGTATAATTTATATTATAATTGTAATAGAGCTCGAAATGGCGCTGCAGTTCGCTAATTGGCGATTTGAACTTCAACTGGATATACAGGAGCCGTTTTAAGCCGGATTTCTGTGAAACAAGAAACGCTCGGAGCTGGTGGAGTATATCTTCATAGTGAAAGAGAAAAATCGAAATTTCGTCGTGTGGATTTTGAGTTACGTCCAAATCAAATTTTCAGAAAAACAGCGCCCTTAAACCATAACGGTTTATTTAATTTTATATAAGGATTTAAATATAAATCGAATATCGGTATAACTCTGTTGGTGGAATATCGAGCTGAAAACCCACATATATTTTTCTGGAGCTGTTTGGATATTTATTGTGGATATATACTATAATATATATTTATTTATATTTAATTTAACTATTTTTAAATATATTTATTTATTTAAAGGGGTTATTTAGAGCTTTAAAAATAGCCACTTTTGCAAACGAAGTCGGATTTCGCCGAAACTAATTTTGTTGGATTCGCAGCGTCAAATTATTGTTAGATTCCAAGTTTCGTGATTTTTAGAGTCACTGTGTGGCCGCACGGATTTTTAGAGTGAAAAACAGTCAGTATTTTGACGGTTAAAAATATGCTGTGTGAGCAAACGGAGTCGGATTTCGACGAAACCAGTTTCGTTGGGTCCGTAATGTCAAACAGTAGCTGCATGTCAATTTTCAAAATTTTTGGGGGTTGTATGTGACCGCAGGAATTTTAGAGGACAAAATAAAATAGCGTTAGCTTAAAATAGAATAGAATATTCGAATAAAAAAATAATACAACCTCCCCTATATAATATCCTAACTTCACTCAACCCTAACCTAATTTTTCTCTCTGGCAAAAGTTGCGCTGCCACCTCCAACAAAAGTCAACAGTGAAAATCCAACTCCTAAAATCAAAATCAATTCACCTAAAATTCTATAAATTCTTTTATATAGATATTAGTAATCCTCATGCCTTTGTCTATGTTTCTATACAAGTTTTGTGTGGTTCGACGTGGGTTTTGTTCGATGGAAGTAGTACAGCGGCTCGTCGTTCGTTTTAGGGTTGGCTTCCTTTTGAATTACAAGCGACGATGGGAGGAACGGTTGTTGAAATCGATCTTGGGAAGTGAAACCGCACTGGTGTGCATTATTTGTGGAGTTCGGTGATCATTTGTGTCGTGAGTTTCTCGGTGGGTGTCGAGGTCGGACTCGCGACTACTGATGCGAGTTGGAAGTTATTGCGGGGGGGGGGGGGGGGGGCAGGCGAAGTAGATGAGGTCGGTGACCTTAGTTCGTGATTTCGGGGAATGTTAGAGGAGGAGTGGTGTTGTGAAGAAGGCGCTATGGCCATTGTTTTTGGGCGTGAACAATGGAGTGTTACTGGGAGAGAAGGAAGAATATCGGGTCAAAGGCCTGATGGGTGTGGGCCGGGAAATGTTGAGTAAGAGGCCCGAGTTTTTATTTTAATTAAAGTTAAATTTATTTAAGCGCTAGTTCAAATTTAATAATGCGATATTTCATTCATACTGTATCAGAATTCAGAACGGTCAGTCACGTTGGGACCGTATGGACGAGAGCTACCCAATGAAGCTGACCGCGAGTCAATTGGAGTCCATCACAATTTAGGGCAAAATAAATTGTCCGTCGCAGTCAAATGAACGAATATCGTTATTTAACGATGAATCAACCAAGGTGAGTAAATCTCACTAACTCTGAACACTATATATTTTTATAAAGTATTTTTAGAATTGATAAATATTGACTGATTTGCTGTGTGTTGGTTGTTTGGTTGAACTGCTAGTCAGTTGATTGAAATTATCGATAACGATATATATAAATCGTATCAAAATATTGATTCTGTTTATCAGAATATTTTATACTCATGTTATTTATGTTGACTGACATCTGTGGATGCAGAGAAATAGGTTGGAGGGACCCAATTGGGTTCCTCAACATTTATTTACCGCTTTTCATATATTTTGATATATGATGTGTTATATCATCCGTTATTGATTTTGTGTGTTTGAATGATGACCGATCATTTTGATTTGATATTTTTACACCATAAGTGATACGAGAAAATGAAAAGGGAGATTTTCAAAGTATATTTGAAAATCGATTATTATATATAATCAATAGATTTTATGTATGAAAGGAAAACGGGTTTATAAAGAAAAATCATTTTTGTAAATCAAAGAAATAGAGGAAAAATATTGGTAAAACCAATATAGAAGAATATTTGTAAAATAATTACAAAAGGAACAAAAAGAGAAACATCTGAGAGATAGTTACAAATGAAATTAGGAAGAAATATTTGTAAACATTTCAAATGGACTAAAAGGAAAAATGAATTTAGAAAATGAACTGAGTTATAAAAGGAATTATTTATTTTGGAAATAAATAGAATAATAAAATACTTGGAATTGGCTAGAAGTGTAATAAAGGAGAATTTTACACTAGGAAGAGTTTCGACCCGTGCTTCGCACACAGGTAAATAAAATACGAATCCAAAGTGAATATTAAGAAGGAATCTGTTTTTAAACAGATAAAGTGAGAAGGTTAATTTATAAATAAAATTTTATAAATTAATTTAGTTATTTATCTTTGGATAAATAGAGTATATAAGTCAAGGCTTATATAGAGAAGAAAAAAATCGATTTCCACATCGATGTTTGAAACTGAATAAGGACGAAGGAGAATTTATCGAATAAGAGTTATTCGAAGTAAAGTTATCGAATATCAGTTTATTAGAAAGGAAGTTTATTGAATATTAGTTATTCGAAATGGGTTGATCCAAGAGAGTTAATCCAATAGAGTTAATCCAATAGAACAAATTGATTGAGATCAACCGTTAGAGTTGAACTGTTAGAGTTGAACTGTTAGAGTTAAACTGTTAGGGTTAAACCGTAGAGTTAAACCGATGGAGTAAACATTTAGAGTTAGTTAGTTAGAGTTAACCAATTAGAGTTAATCAGTTAGAGTTAATCGATTAGAGTCAAATCGAACTAGAAATTAAAACAGTAGTCATTTAAGATAAGTTATCAGTCAGTACGACTGCTAGCGTAATTCGCAGGGCTGCAGATAGCCTAAGGTGGACAGATGTTTCCTGAGGGAATCAGGCGTAACCATTGTGATCGCTGCGATCTAGAGTCGAGCGAATGGTGTTAAGTCAAATATTAGTTAATTAATAGAAGTTAATTAAGTCGGGTTAGTCAAGCTGAGTAAATAAGTCGAGTTAATTAAGTTAAGTAGTCAAGTTGAGCCGATCAATTAAGTTGGTCAAAATGAGTTAATCAAACTGAGTTATCCGAATAAGAATTAATCCAGTAAGAGTTAATAGAATAAGAGTCGTAGATTAGAGTTAACCAAATAGGTGTTAATAATTAGTTATCCATGTATTTAATTGAGATAGGATGTAAAGGTCATATTAAAGTTAGTATATTTCGGATGCAGGGAATTATAACACTATTGTTATAATCAAGTGATTACTGTACGAGAAGCGGACTCGTAAATAGAATCTGAGAATGTTGTAAAGAAGTGTTAATGTTTTAAAGAGATGAACTTTGTCTATTTCGAAGTTAGAAATGTCGTTCAGTTAAGGTTTGAGAGGTAATTATACCCCAACTTGATTGACCTCGTTTTTAACTAAGAAATGGTTAAGGTTCGATAGTGGAAAGTGGTTAAGTGGAAACCAAATGAAGGAGATTTGGCAGAGTGATGTTTATTCGAACATCTATTTATAACCAAACGAAGAAGATTTGGAAATGTTTTCCAAATGAGAGTCAGAAATGTTTCTAAATATAGAGAACAGATAATGGAAATGTTTTCCAAGGTTAATAGCGTATATTTTCTAAATATAGTAAATAAGAAATGTTAAATAACAGGAAAAGGGAAATGAATGAATGAATGAACGAATGAATGAAATGATGATTGTTCGATAGTATTTCCTTCTGGAAGTAATATCATTGTTTGCACACCGACATGTTTTCATTTGATAGTTAAATCACCGACTATCAAAGCTTTGACCATTTTACATTGTTAATATGGAGAGACCGGTTGGATTATTATCCAGAGAACCACTCCGTATTGGCATAAGCGTTGCGAATCAAGTATGCTGAATATATTGAAGACGGAGTTATGCAAGGGCTATCCTGTTTACAGAGTAGTGCCTTCGGTTTGTCCAGTCCCAGGACAAACGTATATGGAAGGATGTCTGACAGAGTATATTCAAAAGATCGCGTAAGTTGATCTCTTCAAACGTACTTACGTTTGGAGGCAGAGGAATTCATTTCTCTTTGCTGTATACCCGTGGTATTTTTGAGGAAATCAATTTGTGATTTGGCGGGTATGACGATGTGGCATTCAAAGTAATGGAGGTGTGATCTGTCAAAAGATACGTTATGACCTCAAGCCTCATCAACCGGGAAATGACAAAAATCGGGCAGGCAGCATGGCTAAGTCGGTCGCTCCGAAGTAGGGTGTATGATCACCTATCTAGAGAAATTCCTTTTGTTCTTAAATCTATCGATGCTGTCCCATTTCGGGAGGCGGTTGCTGATCCCAACCGTTGGTGATATACATTCGATACACTCAAGCGAAATGAGTGGTCGGTCATGTGTGGGCCGGGTTGCAAGATGTTCTTGTTGAACCCAGTGTATTTGCATCTAGAGATACACGTTCGGAAGGTGGTCCCATACCTTGTCAAGTTGGAATCCAATCTCCAATAAGCGCCCGCGGTTTTTGATTATACACTATATATGTGGAGCGTGAGATGCAAGCGTTCTGCTAGATTGCTAATTACTTGTGATTAGACATTATTATAATATCAGATAATATATGATTCCCACAAGTGTTTTTGGGTTATCGTAAGGTAAAAACCGTCCGTGTTTATGTGTGGATTGGTCTTACGATTATCTTTTCTTTTGAAAAGGATTTTGGAAAGTTAAACTAAATGATTTGAGTTTACTCACACCAGTCCCATGACTGACCCAGAGTTTATTTTGTTTTGTTTTCCCAAAACTCTTGGGTGCCCAAATTTGTACGGGCAGTCAAGTGGTCGGGATTTTGCAGATACACTTGGAGGAGCTTGAAGCAGGAGGCTTCTAGATTATATAGCTATTGTTTATTTCCGCTGTGATGTAAGTGTTGTACTCTGATATACATATACTGTTTTGATTTCAAGTTATGTTATAGATTATATTTTATTCGTTCCGCTGTGAGATTCGTGTTACTCTGATGTTGTTGTTGTCTTCTTCTTCTTCTATTCTGTTAGTTCTACCTTATCTATTCTCACCCTCTATCTTCTTTCATTAACTATCCGGTATTTCCGATGCTTGAATAGTCGACATGTTGTTTATTGTCGGTGTTCAGGATCGCGAAACCCCCGGGTCGTTATAGTTGGTATCAGAGCTGAAGGTTAAGTATTACCTTGGCTCTGTGGCGTGACTCAGTAGAGATAGGGTTAGTAATACCCTAGATTGAGTTTGAGTGTATATATACGAGTGAACGTATTTGTTATCTGATATAAAATTGTTTTATATTGTGTAGATTTATTGATTGTGTTGTTTATGGGTTCTGGTCGATCAGTTTGATCCACTGTATCGATAGGAGTTTATAAACGCTCAAATACGATGGGTCGACACGATATGTTTTGAAAAGAGGGTAAATGAAATAATTTTACCCAAAGTTATATTTTGATATAAACAAAGTATACTTATTTGAAGTATTATCATATATTGGATATGTTGGTTGTTATTATAATCGAATAAGATTATAAAATGCGAAATAGTTACGTAAATAACCAAATAGAATTCATATAAGTGAAATATATGGAATCAGATGAATTAAATCCGAATTTAAATCAGAAATGAAATCAAAATTCTGGAAATGTGAAAAAGTGTGTAGAATGAATCTGGTTAAATATATGTGAATTTTAAAATCCTGGGAGATTTTAAATTTGTTACAAGCATTGAAAAGGATATTTCGAAATGGATTTCAAAATGAAAGTGTTTAGAAATGATTTTATAGTATTGAACTCACTTCGATAGCTCGAAAGTAGATTCCGATGATGATCCGGACATCATCGGTGTTCATTTTCGAGTTTGTGAGTGACGGATTACTACCAAAGACTTTGTTTTTGAATTGTTTTGAGAGAACAAGTTGTTTTGATATTCCAAATGAATAATTTGATTTTTTGGGAAGGGCGAAGCTATTTGAAACTCCCAGAAACAGATTATTTGAAATAAACACAAATTGAATAGAAATTATGAAAGCAAATTTGAAATTGAATTAAAACCAGTTCAGTGGTAACTGAATTGAATTGAATCAGAATGGTATCAAATAGAATTGGACTGGATTAAAGATAATCTGGAATAGAAATGAGTTATTGAGTAAGATGTTTGAATTGAGAATGGAATTGCAATTTGATTGAAATTTGGCTTGGATAAGCGAAGGGTTGTGTTGAAGGTAAAAGTAATTGAGTTTGATTGGGATGATAGTGGTATATGCAGAATTGGTAACAGATGGAAGTGGAATAGAGATACGCCGACAAAAAGGTACACGTTTATATTCATATGAGTTGATGAGATTTATGAGCCGAATTGGCAAGCCGCTTGGCTGTTTGATTTTCTTTTGGATTGGAGAGGCCTGTGTGGCGGTTTGGGGATTTTCCCGATGCTCCCGGTACAAAGGAGGTGCTGGCGAAATTTTTTGGAAATTTCGGGTGTTAGAAAATTTTCAGGAGTTTTGAAAATTTTCGTTTATAGAAATGAAGTAATAATTTAATTGAAATAAATAAATTCAGTTGAAAACTGAAATTAAAGAAGTAAACGAATAATTCGAAACTAGTTAATAGGGTTGTTCTCTACCTTAGCAATTTCGAGGACGAAATTATTTTAAGGGGGAAAGAATGTAACGACCCGCATTTTTCAGCGATAATAATTAATTCATTTAATTATTTAAATAGTTATTTATAAATTTAAATGGTCGTTTAATTAGTATGGAATATTTAATTAAAATAAATAATTAAATAATATATTGAATTCTGGAATAATCAGAATTAGCCGGATTGGCAATATAATGTGAACTGGACGACCCAAAATATATATTTCAGTTTATAATTGAATTATATTAACGAATATATTTATATACGCCATTTGAACGTATAATTTATATTATAATTATAATAGAGCTCGAAATGGCGTTGCAGTTCGCTAATTGGCGATTTGAACTTCAACTGGATATACAGGAGCCGTTTTAAGCCGGATTTCTGTGAAACAAGAAACGCTCGGAGCTGGTGGAGTATATCTTCCTAGTGAAAGAGAAAAATCGAAATTTCGTCGTGTGGATTTTGAGTTACGTCCAAATCAAATTTTCAGAAAAACAGCGCCCTTAAACCATAATGGTTTATTTAATTTTATATAAGGATTTAAATATAAATCGAATATCGGTATAACTCTGTTGGTGGAATATCGAGTTGAAAACCCACATATATTTTTCTGGAGCGGTATGGATATTTATTGTGGATATATACTATAATATATATTTATTTATATTTAATTTAACTATTTTTAAATATATTTATTTATTTAAAGGGGTTATTTAGAGCTTTAAAAATAGCCACTTTTGCAAACGAAGTCGGATTTCGACGAAACTAATTTTGTTGGATCCGCAACGTCAAATTATTGTTAGATTCCAAGTTTTGTGATTTTTAGAGTCACTGTGTGGCCGCACGGATTTTTAGAGTGAAAAATAGTCAGTATTTTGACGGTTAAAAATACGCTGTGTGAGCAAACGGAGTCGGATTTCGACGAAACCAGTTTCGTTGGGTCTGTAATGTCAAACAGTAGCTGCATGTCAATTTTCAAAATTTTTGGGGGTTGTATGTGACCGCAGGAATTTTAGAGGACAAAATAAAATAGCGTTAGCTTAAAATAGAATAGAATATTCGAATAAAAAAATAATAAAACCTCCTCTATATAATATCCTAACTTCACTCAACCCTAACCTAATTTTTCTCTCTGGCAAAAATTGCGCCGCCACCTCCAACAAAAATCAACAGTGAAAATCCAACTCCTAAAATCAAAATCAATTCACCTAAAATTATATAAATTCTTTTATATAGATATTAGTAATCCTCATGCCTTTGTCTATGTTTCTATACAAGTTTTGTGTGGTTCGACGTGGGTTTTGTTCGATGGAAGTAGTACAGCGGCTCGTCGTTCGTTTTAGGGTTGGCTTCCTTTTGAATTACAAGCGACGATGTGAGGAACGGTTGTTGAAATCGATCTTGGGAAGTGAAACCGCACTGGTGTGCGTTATTTGTGGAGTTCGATGATCATTTGTGTCGTGAGTTTCTCGGTGGGTGTCGAGGTCGGACTCGCGACTACTGATGCGAGTTGGAAGTTATTGCGCGGGGGAGGGGGGAGAAAGGGCAGGCGAAGTAGATGAGGTCGGTGACCTTAGTTCGTGATTTCGGGGAATGTTAGAGGAGGAGTGGTGTTGTGAAGAAGGCGCTATGGCCATTGTTTTTGGGCGTGAACGATGGAGTGTTACTGAGAGAGAAGGAAGAATATCGGGTCAAAGGCCTAATGGGTGTGGGCCGGGAAATGTTGAGTAAGAGGCCCGAGTTTATATTTTAATTAAAGTTAAATTTATTTAAGCGCTAGTTCAAATTTAATAATGCGATATTTCATTCATACTGTATCAGAATTCAGAACGGTCAGTCACGTTGGGACCGTATGGACGAGAGCTACCCAATGAAGCTGACCGCGAGTCAATTGGAGTCCATCACAATTTAGGGCAAAATAAATTGTCCGTCGCAGTCAAATGAACGAATATCGTTATTTGACGATGAATCAACCAAGGTGAGTAAATCTCACTAACTCTGAACACTTTATATTTTTATAAAGTATTTTTAGAATTGATAAATATTGACTGATTTGCTGTGTGTTGGCTGTTTGGTTGAACTGCTAGTCAGTTGATTGAAATTATCGATAACGATATATATAAATCGTATCGAAATATTGATTCTGTTTATCAGAATATTTTATACTCATGTTATTTATGTTGACTGACATCTGTGGATGCAGGGAAATAGGTCGGAGGGACCCAACTGGGTTCCTCAACATTTATTTACCGCTTTTCATATATTTTGATATATGATGTGTTATATCATCCGTTATTGATTTTGTGTGTTTGAATGATGACCGATCATTTTGATTTGATATTTTTACACCATAAGTGATACGAGAAAATGAAAAGGGAGATTTTCAAAGTATATTTGAAAATCGATTACTTATATATAATCAATAGATTTTATGTATGAAAGGAAAACGGGTTTATAAAGAAAAATCATTTTTGTAAATCAAAGAAATAGAGGAAAAATATTGGTAAAACCAATATAGAAGAATATTTGTAAAATAATTACAAAAGGAACAAAAAGAGAAACATCTGAGAGATAGTTACAAATGAAATTAGGAAGAAATATTTGTAAACATTTCAAATGGACTAAAAGGAAAAATGAATTTAGAAAATGAACTGAGTTATAAAAGGAATTATTTATTTTGGAAATAAATAGAATAATAAAATACTTGGAATTGGCTAGAAGTGTAATAAAGGAGAATTTTACACTAGGAAGAGTTTCGACCCGTGCTTCGCACACAGGTAAATAAAATACGAATCCAAAGTGAATATTGAGAAGGAATCTGTTTTTAAACAGATAAAGTGAAAAGGTTAATTTATAAATAAAGTTTTATAAATTAATTTAGTTATTTATCTTTGGATAAATAGAGTATATAAGTCAAGACATATATAGAGAAGAAAAAAATCGATTTCCACATCGATGTTTGAAACTGAATAAGGACGAAGGAGAATTTATCGAATAAGAGTTATTCGAAGTAAAGTTATCGAATATCAGTTTATTCGAAAGGAAGTTTATTGAATATTAGTTATTCGAAATGGGTTGATCCAAGAGAGTTAATCCAATAGAGTTAATCCAATAGAACAAATTGATTGAGATCAACCGTTAGAGTTGAACTGTTAGAGTTGAACTGTTAGAGTTAAACTGTTAGGGTTAAACCGTAGAGTTAAACCGATGGAGTAAACATTTAGAGTTAGTTAGTTAGAGTTAACCAATTAGAGTTAATCAGTTAGAGTTAATCGATTAGAGTCAAATCGAACTAGAAATTAAAACAATAGTCATTTAAGATAAGTTATCAGTCAGTACGACTGCTAGCGTAATTCGCAGGGCTGCAGATAGCCTAAGGCGGACAGATGTTTCCTGAGGGAATCAGGCGTAACCATTGTGATCGCTGCGATCTAGAGTCGAGCGAATGGTGTTAAGTCAAATATTAGTTAATTAATAGAAGTTAATTAAGTCGGGTTAGTCAAGCTGAGTAAATAAGTCGAGTTAATTAAGTTAAGTAGTCAAGTTGAGCCGATCAATTAAGTTGGTCAAAATGAGTTAATCAAACTGAGTTATCCGAATAAGAATTAATCCAGTAAGAGTTAATAGAATAAGAGTCGTAGATTAGAGTTAACCAAATAGGTGTTAATAATTAGTTATCCATGTATTTAATTGAGATAGGATGTAAAGGTCATATTAAAGTTAGTATATTTCGGATGCAGGGAATTATAACACTATTGTTATAATCAAGTGATTACTGTACGAGAAGCGGACTCGTAAATAGAATATGAGAATGTTGTAAAGAAGTGTTAATGTTTTAAAGAGATGAACTTTGTCTATTTCGAAGTTAGAAATGTTGTTCAGTTAAGGTCTGAGAGGTAATTATACCCCAACTTGATTGACCTCGTTTTTAACTAAGAAATGGTTAAGGTTCGATAGTGGAAAGTGGTTAAGTGGAAACCAAATGAAGGAGATTTGGCAGAGTGATGTTTATTCGAACATCTATTTAAAACCAAACGAAGAAGATTTGGAAATGTTTTCCAAATGAGAGTCAGAAATGTTTCTAAATATAGAGAACAGATAATGGAAATGTTTTCCAAGGTTAATAGCGTATATTTTCTAAATATAGTAAATAAGAAATGTTAAATAACAGGAAAAGGGAAATGAATGAATGAATGAACGAATGAATGAAATGATGATTGTTCGATAGTATTTCCTTCTGGAAGTAATATCGTTGTTTGCACACCGACATGTTTTCATTTGATAGTTAAATCACCGACTATCAAAGCTTTGGCCATTTTACGTTGTTAATATGGAGAGACCGGTTGGATTATTATCCAGAGAACCACTCCGTATTGGCATAAGCATTGCGAATCAAGTATGCTGAATATATTGAAGACGGAGTTATGCAAGGGCTATCCTGTTTACAGAGTAGTGCCTTCGGTTTGTCCAGTCCCAGGACAAACGTATATGGAAGGATGTCTGACAGAGTATATTCAAAAGATCACGTAAGTTGATCTCTTCAAACGTACTTACGTTTGGTGGCGGAGGAATTCGTTTCTCTTAGCTGTATACCCGTGGTATTTTTGAGGAAATCAATTTGTGATTTGGCGGGTATGACGATGTGGCATTCAAAGTAATGGAGGTGTGATCTGTCAAAAGATACGTTATGACCTCAAGCCTCATCAACCGGGAAATGACAAAAATCGGGCAGGCAACATGGCTAAGTCGGTCGCTCCGAAGTAGGGTGTATGATCACCTATCTAGAGAAATTCCTTTTGTTCTTAAATCTATCGATGCTGTCCCATTTCGGGAGGCGGTTGCTGATACCAACCGTTGGTGATATACATTCGATACACTCAAGCGAAATGAGTGGTCGGTCATGTGTGGGCCGGGTTGCAAGATGTTCTTGTTGAACCCAGTGTATTTGCCTCTAGAGATACACGTTCGGAAGGTGGTCCCATACCTTGTCAAGTTGGAATCCAATCTCCAATAAGCGCCCGTGGTTTTTGATTATACACTATATATGTGGAGCGTGAGATGCAAGCGTTCCGCTAGATTGCTAATTACTTGTGATTAGACATTATTATAATATCAGATAATATATGATTCCCACAAGTGTTTTTGGGTTATCGTAAGGTAAAAACCGTCCGTGTTTATGTGTGGATTGGTCTTACGATTATCTTTTCTTTTGAAAAGGATTTTGGAAAGTTAAACTAAATGATTTGAGTTTACTCACACCAGTCCCATGACTGACCCAGAGTTTATTTTGTTTTGTTTTCCCTAAACTCTTGGGTGCCCAAATTTGTACGGGCAGTCAAGTGGTCGGGATTTTGCAGATACTCTTAGAGGAGCTTGAAGCAGGAGGCTTCAGGATTATATAGCTATTGTTTATTTCCGCTGTGATGTAAGTGTTGTACTCTGATATACATATACTGTTTTGATTTCAAGTTATGTTATAGATTATATTTTATTCGTTCCGCTGTGAGATTCGTGTTACTCTGATGTTGTTGTTGTCTTCTTCTTCTTCTATTCTATTAGTTCTACCTTATCTATTCTCACCCTCTATCTTCTTTCATTAACTATCCGGTATTTCCGATGCTTGAATAGTCGACATGTTGTTTATTGTCGGTGTTCAGGATCGCGAAACCCCCGGGTCGTTATATTTATTTAATATGGTCATGTCTAGTTATTCTCTCTTCTCTCTCTCTCTCTCTCTCTCTCTATATATATATATATATATACATTACTTTCTAAATTTTCCAATTTTCATAGTTTTTCACAAATATTCACATGATTTACACCAATAGCAAGAAGAAAATTTAAGCTTATTCACAAAATTCAACACCTTATTATTCAAGCCCTCTTCTTATGTATCCATTCAAAGCTTCCACCTGCATAGAAACCGATTTTTCAACTAGGAGTTGAAAAATTGGTTGTTAACAGTGGAGGAAATGAGGATAGGTATCATTTTTATCAAACTTATATAGCCAAAAACATATAGCAATATAATAAATATAAAGTACTGACCATTATTAGGAAGAAAACCCTTTCATATATAGTTGCAAACTATGATTTCATATATGTAGTCGAATAAATTCATGGTTAGCTAAAGAGCTTTGTGGTAGGAAATTGATATCAAAAGAATAACACAGTCACCCACCATATAACCTAATTATTTTGTAAACCAATATGATGGTACAGTTCTATGCATAATAAACATAGGCACATCATCAGAACACTGTCACTTCTCATTTTTTTCATTTTTCAGTATTTATTTTTTGAACTTATAAAACATGACCTTACTTTTCGTGATATCTGAAAAAGACAACCACAATAGACGATGGCATTTCAATTATTAATTGAAATTTGATATTAGCATTAAAAAAATTAACTAATTAGTTTTTATTCTTTTCCCTGATAAATAAATTAAAAATGCAGTTTGTGTTGAAATAAATCAATATATGATTCCATCTACGATTCTAGAAGATGAGCTTGATTCACTCTTCATCCCTAAATATTTGAGGTTATAAACATTTGCACTTTCACAACATGGCGACCATGTTCTTAATTACAATAAAAAATGAGTGATAATAAGAATTACAAATTATGAATCTTTTCGCTTCTGAGTTGATCATTCACTTGCTTGATTGCGTAATTAAGAAATCTGCTCACTTGAAGATTTGCTTGCATTATCCCTCGCCTTGATAAATTTATAGTTTGAACATTTAATTTCTCCATATTTTAAACTTTTTTCCAAGTTTGGACATTTGGAAGTACGATAAATGTTGAACTTCTATATGTACCTAATTTATATATGGCACTGTTAATGAAACCTTGTAAATGTCTAAATTAACTTCCATAAAAGTTCAACCATAGGTCTTAACGACATATCAAATAGAATAGCTGAAGTGGCCAACACTCTAAACTATCAAACTATTACTTTTTATTTTAACTAACTGGGTATAACAAGATACGTGAAACCTAAAAAAAAAAGACTGAAACATTATCTCAAATAAAATTAACAGTAGAGTGCCCTCTTAGAAGCAAACCGTCATTCCAGAGCAGGTAGCGCGATCTTCATTAACTCGAGATTACCAGCAATACTAATTTATTGGACGTCTTCTGATATTTCCTTAACTGGGTAACTAATAAAATATATAACATCAGAATAAACTTCTACTGAAGGAGTTGTCAGAGAGCTCCAACTACGCTACCTCATTAACTGGAACCTCATACGCAAACCCAAAACCCAAGGGGGCTTGAATATTTTTAACTTAAAGGCTTTGAATATGTCTTTGTTCTATAAATGGATTTGAAAATTCTTACACTCCAAACGATAAAAAATAATCTAAAATTCATGTAATAAAAAAACTCTCCATTGGAAAAATATCTCCAATTTATCACACATTTGAAATAAGACCCTAATACAATGCTAATTAACTCTGGAGAAAACCCCTCTTTTTGGCATGAGCCTTGAGATTCTTACATCACCTTGAAACACGGTCTTATAAAACAAGAATTTGCACTCGGTTAACAAGTAGCAAGTATCGAATTTCAGTCATAGTCTTATAATACAAAAATCTGCATTCGACTAACAGTTGTATTCTCATTAATTGATCAGGGCTAGGGTATATTATTCTATCTGAGATCCATAAATCTCAATTGGAGTAGCCTAACACAGATCCATATTTACATTACATCGGATAATACAACCAGATTTAAACAGCTGATGTAGATTAAGTATGTTAATACAATTTGATTTAACAATGAAACAAGCATCTAATAATGAAATATTCAAAGTAATAACCTCTACATCGATTACCTTGATCAGTAGATTCGGACTTTGCAAACAAAGCGGAAGGGAGCTGATTAAATTCCATGTGGAGGGGATTCCTATTACTGAATTGGATGGGAGTTGACGACGAGAAGTTAGATGACGAAGTGTGGTGATTCGACGAATTAGAGCGATGGATTGGATGGGAAGCGAGGGGATGGTTGAATTGAGTGAGAGCGAAATTTCGGTGGAGGGAAATTTTGGTTAAAGAGGGAAAAACGAAACATTGGATGGAAATAGGAGGCAAGGAACGTAACAAGGTATAACAAAACAAGGCAACCCTAAAAAAAAAAGGAAAACGATTAGTCGCAGTTACACTACAAACGCTGCCAACAATAGCAACTAAAGGCATATTTTCTTGTAGTGTTTGTAAAGCTCAACTAGATAAAGCATTTGGTAGTAGGGAGTTTTGATTTAGTTAGGTGGATTAAGAGATCAAAGAGATGCAAGTTTGGGACATTTGTAACCACTCGTTAGTTCATGGCGGCGGATGAATACGGGTTGACCAATGAAAATGTTTTGACTAGGGTTAGAGAATGAAAGAGCTGTATATATATAGAGATCCATTTAATAAAATATATATTTTGCGAAACTTCACCGTAAAGTAATTGATAAAAACCACCACAAACGATTTCTGTTTACTGATAAAAAAACTAATCTTGATGTAAAAAGGTATACCGGACCTAATGGGACAAGTTTCGTCGAATTCCGACATCATATGAAAAAAATTCCTTTATAAAACCAGAAATAAACACGCGTTTAATTTTCCCACGACCACCAGATAAATCAAATCAACTTGAAACCTTGCAATCCTACAGTAATTTGTTGATACGAACCCAACGGCACCAGTTTCGTCGCATTCTGAGACTGTTTCCCCGGTAGGCTATTTTTACCGCGTACCGCAATACCCTTTTTAACGCCAAGTTATCCGTTCTCAAAAATGGAAAACTATATACCTATCCTGGCCCTAATCGACGATACGAACTCAACGGGACTGGTTTCGTGGCTTAATTCGATCGTCTGCTCAAGTTGTGCCCAATTATCTCTTTATTGATTTAATTACGCGTTATAGAAAATGAACGGGCGTTTATGGCTACCGTGGTCACATACGACATCGGTTTTCCATGCAACTCAACACCGTACAATAATTTAACGTTACGGTCCCAATGAAACTGATTCCGTCGAAATCTGAGTCCGTTTGCAAAACGGCTATTTTAAAGGCCTATAATTAAATAACGATTTTCCATAACGACTATTTCAAAATTTGATTTGGCCATAACTATCAAACTATAACACGAAATCTAGATTTTTCTCTTTCATATGAAAATTATCGTCAGTACGGTCCCAGCGTTTCTTGTTTCATAGAATTCCGGCTTATATCGAATCCTTTATTCTCAGTTGAAGTTCAGAACTCCATATTACGAACTACACGCCATTTTCAAGCTCGATTTAAATTATATAAATTATAGCGTTCAACTTCATTTTTAAATAACGAATTAAATATTAAATTCTATTAATATTCCCAATAAAATATTTAAAATAAATAAATTATATTAAATATTTGACGGTCAAAAACACGGGTCGTTACATTCTTCCACCCTTAAAATAATTTCGTCCTCGAAATTGCTAAGGTAAGAAAGAACATTACAAACCCATTACTTTTCAAATCCAATTTATTTTAGACCAAAATCAATTCAATACCGTATATAAATATTTTCAAAAATATTGAAAATTTTCTAACACCTTAAATTTCCGAAAAATTTCGCTAGTACCTCCTTTGTACGGCTCAATCGGTGCAACTCCAACTCGCCTTTCTAGGCTTTCTCCAATCCAAAAGAAAATGAAATAGCCAAGCGGCTTACCAAATAAGCTCATAAATCACCAAACCCATATAAGAATAAATAAGTACCTTTTTGTCGGGCATATCATTATATCCTTTCCATCTGCTACCCTGTCAGCATATATAAATGCATTCCCAACAAAATTCCAATTTTATCCTCAAAACCAAATCCTTCACGCGTCCAAGCCAAATCCCATTCTTAACTCACTTTCCACCCATTATCAATTCCAACTCTTAACTTACCAGCCCAACACCATTTCAGATTCCTGTCTCACAATTCAAATCTGGTTCGACTTGATATATTATATCTCGATTAAATTTCCAGTTAATTGGTTTCAGTTCAATTCATATTCTTCATAAACTTCTATTTAATTTTGTTTTTGTTCAAACAATCTCCCTGGGAGTTTTTAAATAGTTCAGTTTTTTCAAAAATCAAATATTCCATTTCAGGATTCAAAACAACTTGTTTTTTTTTCTCAAAGCAATTCAAAACAAGATTTTTAGTAGTAATCCGTCACTTAGAACTCGAAAATGAACACTGATGATGTGGCCAACATCATCAGAGTTATTTCCCAGCTATCGAAGTGAGTTCAATACTATATCATTTAACAAAACCGTATTCAAACATTTTCATTTTGAAATCTTTTTCAAAATACCAAACACAATGCTCGTAAAACAATTTAAAATCTCCCAAGATTTTAAAATTCTCATATATTCGATCCAAGTTCATTTACAAACACGTTTCCCACTTTTAGGAATTTTAATTCCAATTCTGACTTTAATCACTGATTTAATAAATCTGCTTTTATATTATACGAATTCTAATTGGTTATTTATATAACCAATTCAATTATAATCTCATTCGATTATAATAACAAAAAACACATCCAATATATTATAATACTTCCAATATATATATTTTCTTTATATCAAAATATAATTTGGGTAAATTATTTCATTTACCCTCTTTCAAAACATGCCGTGTCGGTTTATCGTACCTGAGTGTTTAGAAACCCCTATCGATACAGTGGATCAAACTGATCGACCAGAACTCATAAACAACTCAACCAATAAATCTCCATAATATAAAACAATTTTTATAAAATCTACAAATACGTTCACTCGTATATATACACTCAAACTCAATCGAGGGTATTACTAACCCCATCTCTACTGAGTCACGCCACAGAGCCAAGGTAATCACTTAACCTTCAGCTCTGATACCACTGTAACAACCCAGGTATTTTCGGCCTCGGAAATCGACATAAATACCTTTGCTGTAACTCATGTCAATCCTCCAAGCACCGAAACACTGGATAGTTATTAGAAAGAAATTAGAGGGTGAGATAAGAAAGAAATATAAGAATAGAAGAAGAAGGAACGACACAACACAAAGTCTCACATCGCAGCAGAACAAAATATAATACAGAAATAAATCTTTATTGAGAGCTTTAAAATACTTACAGGATCAGAGTACATCATACAATGGGATAGTTATAATAACCTGTTCCCATATACAACACACAGCGGAATAGTAGCCATATCATATCATACGTCTGGACATCTCTAGCTCGTCTCTGGACTTCACAGCATTCGATAACCTGAACCTGTACACTCCGGGCTAACCCGAGCATTTACGAAACACCGGGTCAGTCTGGTGAACCAGAGTGAGAAAAACTCGCAGAGTAATAAGGGTAAATCATCCAATCATGATTTTAAAGTTCAAAACCTTTTCAAAAGAAAAGGATAATCGTAAGACCGAATCCACACATAAACACGGACGGTTTTTACCTTACGATAACCCAAAACAGTTTTGAAACCAATATCTTTTCTGATATTATAATAATGTCTATATACAAGTAATTAACAATCTAGTGGAACGCTTGCATCTCACGCTCCATATATATAGTATACAATCAAAACCGTAGGCGCTTATTGGAGATTGGATTCCAACTATGACCAGGTATGGGACCACCTGCCGATAGTGTATCTCTAGAGACGATACACTGGGTTCAACAAGAACATATTGCAACCCGGCCCTCACATGACCGACCCCTCATTTCGCTTGAGAGTATCAAATGTATATCACCGACGGTTGGGATCAGCAACCGTCTCCCGAAAAGGGACAGCATCGAAACATAGTTTAAAGAAGCAAATAGGATTTTCTCTAGATAGGTGATTATACACCCTAATGGGAGCGACCCACAGAGCCATGCTGCCTGCCCGATTTTTGTCATTTCCCGGCTGATGAGGCTTGAGGTTTAGATTAACTTCTGAACATCGGGTCATCATTCACTTTGAATGCCACATCGTCAGATCTGTCAGATATCACTAATTGACGTCCACAAAAATACTCTATTTAGATGCTAAGAGAATGACAATTCTTCCCCATCAACTATGATACGTTTGAAGAAATCAACATACGTGACCCTTTGGATATACTCTGTTAGACATCCGTCCATACAAGTCATCCAGGAACAGGATGAACCGAAGGCACTCTCCTACCACATCCAATATAGGAATCACCCCATGGATCAGTAGCGAGAAGTCCTTGCAACCCGTAGATTCCAACCACGACGGAATCACAACTTATCTCTACTTGCCAGGTAGAGAATATTAGTGGTCCTTCCGTTTATGAAAATCCACGGTCTTCAATACTCCATCTCGATCCTCTTCTGATATCTTCACGTATTTGTTGGTCGGAATGGTTTTCGAATATAAATTCGATCCCGGTCTTTCCATACCAACAATCGTATTGGACAGGTTTGATAGTCGGTGATTTAACTATCAAAATATACAGTGTTTCAATCATGACACTCAAATGAGTTCACTGGTTCAGTATTCAGCATTACTTGGCCTTTAAATTTAAACAAACTGATTCACTTCTGTTTAATAAAGCCTCTACTCTTTTAATATTTTAAAATACGATAATCGAACTCTTATCACTAACCTCTTTTACGATTACCAACTAATATCATCTTCAGATAATCATGATGTCGTTCAAGTTGGGGTATTTTAATTACCTCTCAGACCTTGATCAACAACGTTCATATCTTCAGATAAATATCAGTTGTAATCAAAACCCAATATCCCAATTCAGTCTCAAAACAGTTTCCCACATAACTTGGATTTGGCTATACTAACCTATAACCCACTCCTTTAACCATATTCACTCTTACCAATCTCCTTTCAAACATATTCAACCATTACCCACTTTGGAAATCTTATTTCAATTCTCCCCTTTTTACTTGATTTCAATTTCAAATAACGTTAATCGAATATCAACGCTTTTACACTTAAAATCTCATTTACATAACCTTGGTTTTATATAAACCCTTTATCTTACATTCCTCTAACTTAATTCAAATGATTAAGTATCATTTATTCCAAGCCATTTTATTCGCTCAATCTTCTCTTTATAACTTCGTTATAAAAAGTTCGGGTTTTAAATATAAAACCCGTTCATAACTCCTTACACCATTCAAATATATTACATTTCACCTCCGGTCACCTTTTTAAATGCATACACATTTAAAAAGTAAATTTTCTAAATTATCATTAATTAGAATAATAATTTATTTCAATCATTAACTACATTAGTAGTTAGTTCCTTTATTAACTAAAAAAAATAGTAAATCCCTTTAAAAACCCTTATTTAAAGTTTAACAATATTCGTTTAACTATTTTAATCAAAACACGTTAATTTGAAAATCAATTTCAATCCAATCTGGTCAATTTAATTAACTCAAAACTCGATTATCTCGTTAATCGACTCCAATTAATCCTCACTTTAAATTAATTAAAAATATAATTAATTTAAATAATTCCATTAATTTGTTTCTTGATCAAATAATTATCCAAGCTTAACCATTCAGTTTATTCCTTATTCTCGTACTTATAGAGCTGAACAATATCAGGATTAACTTTATAAAATAACTTAATAATAGACCAAAGTCTAAATAAATAAAGTATTTATTTATTTCTCTTTAATAACTTTTATTCAAAATAATATCTTTCAAAATCAAACTCCATTTATAAAATAAATTTTATAACTTCATCTCTATCGACTCACCTGACGGTGAATCAATATTTATAAAACGATTGATTTTATAGGCCATACGCCGCCAAATACCCAACCAATATCACCCATTGGTTTAAACTAACAGATGTCGAATATTCAATGATCAACGATCAAATCAATCACCCAAACAGGACAGTTCATATTTGATAATATGAAATAAATAATATATTTGAGGAATCCGGTTGGATCCCTCCGACCTGTTCTTCCCTGTATTCAAAATGGTTATCCCGAATCAGACCATTCAGTTTTGTTTAACTGATAACACTAAATAGCAACCATTCAACATCAACCACAAGCAATTCAAACAGTTCAACAATTTAAAACACGTTTATAAATAAACGTGACCAATAAGGTAAGTTACCTCTATTGGATCCAATCGTTAAAATAACGATTTGGTGTTTCACTGGAATTAAACACGGTTTAATTTCATCGGTTAAATCAACAGATAAATATATACTAGCAAAACAGTCAATCATTGGCAAGCAGAGCACACAAAATAGAAACCCAATTTATATAAAATATAAATGGGAAAAACTGAGTGAGTTTAACTCACCTTGAGTTGATACCATTGTTTAAACGGTTGGGTTTAATTAAATTAAACGAGTGTTTAATTTAATTAAAAATCCTAGTTGATTCCAATTGTGTCCTGATCAGTTCCAAGCTGTTGATCTCTTCAATACGATTTCGGCGTCACTTTATTCGTCGAATTCTAATAACACATCAATGAGTTATTAACAATATCAGTTCACCGTTTAAATTAATATAATTAATCCTTTTAATTATTCACTAATTTTCTATAATTTATAAAATTACTTTGTTAGAATGGCTTGAACAGTCATATTCCTTTTTCCAAATTCCTTCTTTATGATCTGCTAATCCAAGATTTTTGCCTAACTCTTACCACCGTCCTGATTAACAATAACAACGTTCTTAGTAACTTAAAATGAAATTATTGTTTTAATTCACCACTTATGGTTAGTTACTTGTGATTAACAGGCCCATCACATTTCCCGGATCGCTATGTACATCTCGTTTGCACCTTCCTGCCATATTTAAATGAACAACAAATTAAGTTAATACCAATTCTTTAGTTAAGTTTCAATTAAACAAATCACGTTTATATATATACTAACAACCGATAGCTAACTCATCCTCAGGCCGTCGTTTTTGTCTTCCAGGAGCTCACGCACCCGTACCAATGAGAACCCCACCGTCTTGATCCATATCGGCCAACGGAGCCTCATCAAGGGCCGCCGAACTTCGCGCTGGAGCCGCCCTAACCGACGACACCAGTGGCCCTTCGCCAAACCCTTCCTATCGCCCTTAAGCCCACCTGAACCAACGCTGCTTTAGGGAACCTGCCTGGTCACCACGTCAATCAGCAAAAGATCATCACTGGTTGATTTGTAAAGCTCAACTAGATAAAGCGTTTGGTAGTAGGGGGTTTTGATTTAGTTAGGTGGATTAAGAGATCAAAGAGATGCAAGTTTGGGACATTTGTAACCACTCGTTAGTTCATGGCGGCGGATGAATACGGGTTGACCAATGAAAATGTTATGACTAGGGTTAGAGAATGAAAGATCTGTATATATAGAGAGATCCATTTAATAAAATATATATTTTGCGAAACTTCACCGTAAAGTAATTGATAAAAACCACCACAAACGATTTCTGTTTACTGATAAAAAAAATTAATCTTGATGTAAAATGGTATTCCGGACCAAATGGGACAAGTTTCGTCGAATTCCGACATCATATGAAAAAATTTCCTTTATAAAACCAGAAATAAACACGCGTTTAATTTTTCCATGACCACCAGAAAAATCAAATCAACTTGAAACCTTGCAATCCTACAATAATTTGTTGATACGAACCCAACGGCACCAGTTTCGTCGCATTCTGAGACTGTTTCCCCAATAGGCTATTTTTACCGCGTACCGCAATACCCTTTTTAACGCCAAGTTATCCGGTCTCAAAAATGGCAAACTATATACCTATCCTGGCCCTAATCGACGATACAACTCAACGGGACTGGTTTCGTGGCTTAATTCGATCGTCTGCTCAAGTTGTTCCTAATTATCTCTTTATTGATTTAATTACGCGTTATAGAAAATGAACGGGCGTTTATGGCTACCGTGGTCACATACGACATCGGTTTTCCACGCAACTCAACACCGTACAATAATTTAAGGTTACGGTCCCAATGAAACTGATTTCGTCGAAATTTGAGTCCGTTTGCAAAACGACTATTTTAAAGGCTTATAATTAAATAACGATTTTCCATAGCGACTATTTCAAAATTTGATTTGGCCATAACTATCAAACTATAACACGAAATTTGGATTTTTCTCTTTCGTATGAAAATTATCGTCAATACGGTCCCAGCGTTTCTTGTTTCACAGAATTCCGGCTTATATCGAATTCTGTATTCTCAGTTGAAGTTCGGAACTCCATATTACGAACTGCACGCCATTTTCAAGCTCGATTTAAATTATATAAATTATAACGTTCAACTTCATTTTTAAATAACGAATTAAATATTAAATTCTATTAATATTCCTAATAAAATATTCAAAATAAATAAATTAAATTAAATATTTGACGGTCAAAAACACGGGTCGTTACAAACGTATTCTGAGATCACATGGTATAAAATAGATTCATAGAATGTAAAAAACAATTAGCATAATCACACCATGAATTAAACAAATAAACTCACATGCTCAGCAGTTAAAGCATGCAGGAGTACAAATGCTACTTGCTCAGTTTAGCGATAGTATGGACATCGGTGTTGAAAGCCATAGCAAGAACATCATCAGCAATCCCACTTTCAAAGAGCGCTTTCTGAATCACAACCGTTCCTGGGTTTGAACTGCCAAAAGCAGAAACAGCATGGGCAGGGTACTTATCATCCTTATTCCTCTGAAAACGAACCAGCCCCTTTGGAAACACAAACATGTCCCCAGCAATCAGGACCTGTGTAAACACCTTGTTGTTGGTGTCCACCAATCCAACCTCCAAGCATCCTTCAAGTACCAGAAGGATCTCGGATGCTCGTATGTGGGTGTGTGGCCCGCTTATGCTGTTGGGTCCGAACTGCAGTAAAGCGTAGGATGCCCCTAGGCCCTGTAGCTCTGGGAACTCATATTGGCCTGCTCTTGTCACGTTGAACACTCCTTTTGCAGGTGGTGTTGTGCCTTGTAAGGCGGCTTTCAGTCCATTGAAGGTGAACTTTGAAGCATCTAGGTTGGTTACTAGATGGTTCGAAAGGATGCCTGGATCCCCTGCATTAACTGTAAGAAGCGGTATGAGAACAATGGCAAGGATTATGAATGACGAAAAGGCCATTTTTTTCTTTCTTTTATGAGTTAAGAGCAATACTTGTTTTGGTAGATGAAAACGATCAGTAGATAAGGAGTATATATAACTAACTATACGCGCCTTTTCAGCATAAAAGTAGCTATGTTTGTTTGTTGTTTCATGTACAATTGTTTTCTTTCTTGTTACTATGACCAAACTTGGACTTGGTTTCGTCTTTTTTACAAATTAACTTATTATACTTCGCCTGCTGCCACCGTTGGGTGTCTTCTTTATAGAAATATATTTTATAGATGCTGGCCCTATTCAAACAAATATCAAAACCACCCATTCTTTTGATAATAACAAGTTCACTTCTGCTAACACAGCATATTGATGTATGAGGCTTATCTTACCAAATCTACTGATTACAAGACTTTCCAACACTCTTTTTTAACATACACATATATACGCGCACACATATACACACATGTGAGTACACTGACATGTGTGATGCAACGACCCGGTTTTTAGTGACTTTGGTTATAGACATAAACTCAATGACGACTAACCAAAATCGAAAAATACCGGTAGTTAATGAAAGAATTTAGAGGGTGAGAATAGATAAGATAGAACTTATAGAATAGAAGAAGAAGGACATCATCATCAAAGTAAACACGAATCTCACAGCAAAACGAATAAAATATAACATAACTTTTGAAATAAAAAAATATATGTATACAATAACATTGCAGAGTACAACACTTACAACAACAGCGGAAATAGACAATAGCTATAGAATCCTGAAGCCTCCTACTTCAAGCTCTCAAAGTATATTTGTAAAATCCCGACTACTTGACTGCCCGTACAAATTTAGGCACCCAAGAGTTAGGGAAAACAAACAAAATAAACTCCGGGTCAGCCATGGGACTGGTGTGATAAAACTCCAAACACTTGGTTTAATTAAAGGATATCTCATAAGACCACGCCGTGAAAACGGAATGGGGTTTTCCTTATGAAAATCCAAAACATCTTTGAAAAGCAATATCTTTCTGATATTATAATAATGTCTAAATACAAATAGATATCAATCTAGGAGAACGCTTTCATCTCACGTTCCACATATATAATGTAAAATCATAAACCGCAGGCGCTTATTGGATGATTGGATTTCCAACTATGACAAGGTATGGAACCACCTTCCGATCAGTGTAATCTAGGAACGATACACTAGAGTTCAACAAGAACATCTTGCAACTCTGCCACACATGACCGACCACTCATTTCGCTGGAGTGTATCGAATGTATATCACCAACGGTTGGGATCGGCAACCATTTCCCGTATATATATATGGGACAACATTGATAGATTAAAGAAGTAAATGAATATTCTCTAGATAGGTGATTTTACACCCTACTTCGGAGCGACCGACTTAGCCATGCTGCCTGCCCGATTTCTATCATTTACCGGATGTGAGGCTAGAAGCTACGCTTATCTTTTTACATATCATATCTTCATTCACTTAGAATGCCACATCGTCATACCCTTTAAATCACAAATTGATTTATCCAAAAATAACACGGGTATACAGCTAACAGAAATGAATTCCTCCACCACCAAACGTGAATAAGTTTGAAGAAATCAACTTACGCGATCTATCAGATATACTCTGTCAGACCTTCGTCCATACAAGTTGTCATGTGATTGGACAAACCGAAGGCACTATTCAGTTCATCCATCTTAGGAAATCGTTATCTAAGATTTATACAATAGCCCTTGCACTTTACTCCGTCTTCAATATATTCAGCATACTTGATTCGCAATGCTTATGCCAATACGGAGTGGTTCTTCGGATAATAATCCAACCGGTCTCTCCATATTAACAACGTAAAATGGTCAAAACATTGGTAGTCTGTGATTTAACTATCAAAGAAAAACTCGTGTGCAAACAACGATATTATTTCCAGATGGAAATTATATCGATCAATCATCATTTAGCATTTATCTCTTTAGTTCATTAATTTACTTATCTCCTGTTTCCATATATTCTAAATTCTTATTTTCTATTATTAGAAAAAATTTCTGATTTTCATTTGGAAAACATTTCCAAAACTCCTTCACTGGATTTACTATATTCACTTAACCATTCTTTACTATCAAACCTTAGCCATTCCTTAGTTAAGAAGGAAGTCAATCAAGTTTGGGTATAATTACCTCTCAGACCTTAACTGAACAACATTTTAAATTCGGAATAGACCAGTTTATCTTTTAAACCTTTAACAAACTTCCTTACGTAAACTCTCAGATTCTATTTACGAATCCACTTCTTTATTGAAAAACATTTTGATTATAACTATAACGTTGTAATCCCTACTTCTGAAATATCTAACTCCAAAATATAACTCGATTAACTCAAATCAATTAACCCTAACTCCATTAACTTTAACTCGATTTACTATAATTCATTAACTCCTATCACTTAACTCCTTTCGAATAAACTATATTCGATTAACTCCTTTCGAATAAACTATATTCGATTAACTCCTTTAACTCTATTCGAATAACTAATATTCGATAACTCCTTTGGATTAACTCATTTGGATTAACTCGGTTTGATTAACTCATCTTAATTAACTCAACTTAATTAACTCGACTTATTTAACTCCACTTGATTAACTCCTATCGAATAACTAATATTCGGTTAACTTATATTCGAATAACTATGTCCGTTTTAACTTTATTTCAAATAGTTAATATTCGATTTAACTCCATTCGCTTGGCTCTAGATCGCAACGATCACAATGGTTACGCCTGATTCCCTCAGGAAACATCCGACCGCCTTAGGCTATCTGCAGCCCTGCGAATTTCGCTAGCAGTCGTAATAAATGGCATATCATTTGGATTAACTCTAATTGATTAACTCTAACTGGTTAATTCTAACTGATTAACTCTAACCGGTTAACTCTAACTGATTAACTCTAACTGATTAACTCTAACCGATTAATTCTAACTGTTTAACTCTAACTGATTAACTTAATTCTAATCGATTAACTTGACTCTAATCAATTTACTCTAATTCGATTAACCCCTTTCGAATAACTAATATTCGATTACCTTATTTTCTTTATAAAGATTTCCCTTTTTATAACGTTTATCCATTTAAAAAGATTTCCTTTTAACTGCGTTTATTCATTTATAAAGATTTACTTTTAGTAAAGGTTCTTCACTTTATAAATGTTCTTTTAATAATGTTTCTCCACTTATAAGGATTTCCTTTTAACAACGTTTATTCACTTTAGAAGTGTTGAGTTCACATTCTAAAAATATCGGTGTGAAAACCAATTTCTACTTAATTCCATTTTAAATAAATAGTTTCCATTTATCTGTTCAGAACAGATTTCCATCTTCGATTCATTTTCTAAATATTCCGTTGATTTAATTCTATTTATTTTCCAAATAAATATTCCTTTGATTTTTATCCTATTTGTAAATGTTTTACAATATTTCCTTTTTATTTGTTTTACCAATATTTCCCTTTATATTTGTTTTACAAATATATTTCCTCTATATTTGTTTTTTTACAAATATATTTCCTCTATATTTGTTTTACAAATATATTTCCTCTATTTGTTTGATTTTATAAAATGATTTCTTTTATAAAACCCTTTTTCCTTTCATGTATAAAATCCGTTGATTTTATATAAATAATCTATTTTCAAAATATACTTTGAAAATCTCCTTTTTACATCCCACTATTTCTTACGGTATTTTAAAATACCAAACACAGTGATTGATATCATCCAAACACGCATAATCATCAACAGATTATATATCACATCATATGTTACAATATATGAATAACAGTAAAAATAAATGTTGAGGAATCCTGTTGGATTCCTCCAACCTGTTTCCCTGCATCCACAGATGTTAAACAATATAATAACATCGATTTCACTTTGATATGAAATATTCTGATAAACAGAATCGATATTTGATTAACGATATATATAAATATCGTTATCTATAATTTCAACCAATACTTAAGCAATTCAACCAAACAGTTAACACACAGCAATCAATAGATAACTATCAGTTCTAAGAATACGTTGTAAAAATATAACTGTTCACAGTTGGTGAGTTATACTCACATTGGACGATCATCGTTAATAACGATAACCATCGCTTGATTCAGATGAACAATTTATTTTGCTATAAATTGTAACGAACTCCGCTTCGCTCCCAGTCAATTCCATTTTGTAGCCTACTCTCATACGATCCCAACGGATCCAGTTTTACTGAATTCTGATCACGTATGATAAAGATATACACTTTCTAAGTTAATACACATTTTAATTTATATAAAACTTGAATTAATTATACTAGGCCTTACCAGCATTCATTCGGCCCATCCAACATTTAAATAACCAAACCGTGTTTAACTCTTCTTCCTTCTTCCCAATCCTTACTCAATCTTGCCAGCTCCCTGTAAAACAATAGCCGACTCCTGACAAAATTTCAAACTCCTTCATACTTCCCAGAATTCTAAAAATCGAATTCCCCAAACAAATCTTCATCACAACCTCATCGTCCCCGACACCATTCTGAACATCGCATCTCCGTCAAGACGACCGTGACACTTTCAGTTACCCAGACTTCGCTCCCCCTAAACTTTCCTTTCCCGTTCGCTCATCCCAGATCCGCAAGAATCCATTCCGCACTCAGCACAGTCATCTTCCCCAAAATGAAATCGCGAACTCCAGACTCATGGTCACAGTAAAAAGGACCGACACTTTCTGGCCTCAAACTCCACAAAAATAGTGCAATCAACGTCACCTGCTACCATAAACCCAAAATGATAACCGAAACTACCACCGATGCTTCCGACCTTCCCCAAAATCAAACCCTATAACTACTGTGTATTTTCGACAGCAGAAAAAGACGTTCGAACTCAAAGGAAAAATATCCAGTGTAAAGCATTCAAGAAGAGGAGCAATTCAAATTAAGAACGGGAGGATTTCATTCGATTTCTGATTTTTAAATGATTTTTAGAACTTGCGATTTTTTTTTGTGTTTGAGAAGTGAGAAATAGTGGCGGCTTCATTTTGACCAGAACGAGAGAATGGTTTAGGTTAGAAGAGTTAAGGTTATATATATATTTTATATACCTACGTGTTTACTCCAACGCCAAGCAATTTCGCCATTTGCTTAAAAGGGTACATGCTAAGGTCTTTAGCAGGAAAGGATATGTGCAAAAATCTAGTTGTACACTATTAGGCTGGCATCAAGGTAGACTTAAAGCAAAATAATACATGCGTGTCATGTATTCTATGTTTTTAAATTCTCGTATACTATGTTACACAGTTTTATCATTTTAAGGGTTGCTACTGACTGAAATAATCATACCGTCATGACCAGTATCGCACCACGATCCCAAAAATATAATAATACCGGTATGTGAACTCAAATTGTGGAACCCCAAAATATCGATACAGGGTGCAAAATACTCCAAATAAAAAGTCGCATATTTAATTAATTAAAAATTATAGTAAAATTCTAAAAATTAAATTATACCTACGTCTAAGAGGATTTGTCCAGATTCGATACCAATATTTAATTATACTGAAAACCCTTTTATAACGTAAATAAAGCATTGCAAATTATAAAGGAATTCCACAGCGACTTTTCTAAAATTTGATTTGGACATAAATCAAAATCTACACGACGAAATCCCGATTTTTCTCTTCCATTAGAAAAATATACTTCACCAACTTCGACCGTTTCTTATTTCACAGAAATCCGATTTAAAACGGCTTCTGTATATTCGTTTAAAGTTCGAATCGCCAAATAGCGAACTACCGCGCCATTTCGAGCTCGTTTTTAATTATAATAAAATTCTACGTTCAAACTTCTTTTAAATAATATATTCGTGAATATAATTCAACTCTAAACTGAATTATACCTTATATATAATCTAATTCACACTGTATTGTGAATTCCAATATTTTTGATTATTTCGACATTATAATATATTATTCTATTTTATAATATTAATTAAATATTCATTTTTATTTAATCCAGGCCATCGATATCGCCAAAACGATATTTAAATAATTAAATAAATTAATTATTCGACAGTTAAAAATATGGGTCATTACAATCTTCCCCCCTTAAAATAATTTCGTCCTCGAAATTGCTATGCTAGGAAAATGCTACCACTCTACTAACTAGATTCAAATATCTTTTGGTTTACTTCTCGACTTCCCTTTTAACTGAACCATTTAATTCCAATTAAAATATTACTTCATTCCGACTAATTAAAATTTTAAAAAATTTCTAACGCCTTAAATTTTCGGAAAATTTTGCTATAACCTCCTTTGTATGGCTCAATCGGTACAACCACAACTCGCCTCTCTGGGCCATTTCCAAACCAAAAGAAAATCAAACAGCCAAGCGGCTTGCCAATTTGGCTCATAAATCTCATATCTAATTAGAATATAAACGTGTACCTTTTTGTCGGGCATATCAACTCTATCACTCCCATATGCTATCAACTCAGCATATATCCATGTTATCCTAATCAACTCCAAATCGGTTTTTATCCTCAAACTGAATAATTTGCTTATACCCAAGTCAAATTCCATTTCAAATTCGAGTTCCGTTCTCGATTTCAAACTCTTAACTTCCCAATCCAATTTTCATTTCAGATTCTTATCTCGACAATCCAATTTTAATCAAGAACAATTTTTTCCTGATATCATTATATTTCCATTCAGTTTTCACTTAACTGGCTTTAATTAAATCTCAATTTGTTTTCACAAATTTTTAATTAAATTTGTTTTTAATTCAAACAGTCTTTCCTGGGAGTTTTTAAATAGTTTACCTCTTTCAAAAATCAAATTTCATTTTTGAAATTCAACACAACTTGTTTTTCCCAAAACAAATTCAAAACAGTATCTCTGGTAGTAATTCATCACTTACAACTCGAAAATGAACACTGATGATGTGGCCAGCATCATCAGAGTTATTTCCCAGCTATCGAAGTGAGTTCAATACTATATCATTTTCAAAACCATTCTTAAACATTTCCCATTTTGAAACACATTTCAAAATATCCTTCCAATGTTTGTAAACAATTTAAAATCTCCCAGGATTTTAAAATTATCATATACTATACTTATGTGAATTCTACTTGGTTATTTATAACCATTTCACGTTTTAAAATCTTATTCGATTATAATAACAACCAACACATCCATTATACTATTCTATCTCCAATACATATACTTTGGGTAAAATTACTTCATTTACCCTCCTTTCAAAACATACCGTGTCGGTCCATCGTATTCGAGTGTTTAGTAACCCCTATCGATACAGTGGATCAAACTGATCGACCAGAATTCACAAACTACTAAACCAATAAATCTCTATAATATAAAACAAATTTTTATATCAAATAACAAATACGCTCACTCGTATATACACTCAAACTCAATCTAGGGTATTACTAACCCCATCTCTACTGAGTCACGCCACAGAGCCAAGGTAATTCACTTAACCTTAAGCTCTGGTACCAATTGTAACGACCCGGAATTTAGCGACTTTGGTTATCGAAATAAACTCAATGACGACTAACCAAACATCGAAAAATACCGGTAGTTAATGAAAGAAGTTAGAGGGTGAGAATAGATAAGATAGAACTTATAGAATAGAAGAAAAAGAAGGACATCATCATCAGAGTAAACACGAATCTCACAGTGGAGCGAATAAAATATAACATAACTTTTGAAATACAAACAGTATATGTATACAATAACATTGCAAAGTACAACACTTACAACAACAGCGGAAATAAACAATAGCTATAGAATCCTGAAGCCTCCTACTCCAAGCTCTCCAAGTATATCTGTAAAATCCCAACTACTTGACTGCCCGTACAAATTTAGGCACCCAAGAGTTTAGGGAAAACAAACAAAATAAACTCCGGGTCAGTCATGGGACTGGTGTGAATAAAACTCCAAACACTTGGTTTAATTAAAGGATATCTCATAAGACCACGCCGTGAAAACGGAACGGGTTTTTCCTTATGAAAATCCAAAACATCGTTAAAAAGAAATATCATTCTGATATTATAATAATGTCTAAATACAAATAGATATCAATCTAGCAAAACACTTTCATCTCACGTTCCACATATATAATGTAAAATCATAAACCGCAGGCGCTTATTGGATGATTGGATTTCCAACTATGACAAGGTATGGAACCACCTTCCGATCAGTGTACTCTAGGAATGATACACTGGAGTTCAACAAGAACATCTTGCAACTTAGCCACACATGACCGACCACTCATTTCGCTTGAGTGTATCGAATGTATATCACCAACGGTTGGGATCAGCAAACCGTTTCCCGTATATATATATATATATGTATATGTATATATATATATATGGGACAACATTGATAGATTAAAGAAGCAAATGAATATTCTCTAGATAAGTGATTTTACACACTACTTCGGAGCGACCGACCTAGCCATGCTGCCTGCCCGATTTCTGTCATTTACCAGATGTGAGGCTAGAAGCTACGCTTATCTTTTTACATATCATATCTTCATTCACTTAGAATGCCACATCGTCATACCCTTTAAATCACAAATTGATTTATCCAAAAATAACACGGGTATACAGCTAAGAGAAACGAATTCCTCCGCTACCAAACGTGAATACGTTTGAAGAAATCAACTTACGCGATCTATCAGATATACTCTATCAGACCTTCGTCCATACAAGTTGTCCTAGGACTGGACAAACCGAAGGCACTATTCAGTACATCCATCTTAGGCAATCGTTATCTAAGATTTATACAACAGCCTTGCACTTTACTCCGTCTTCAATATATTCAGCATACTTGATTCGCAATGCTTATGCCAATACGGAGTGGTTCTTCGAATAATAATCCAACCGGTCTCTCCATATTAACAACGTAAAATGGTCAAAACATTGATAGTATGTGATTTGACTATCAAAGAAAAACTCGTGTGCAAACAACGATATTACTTCCAGATGGAAATTATATCGATCAATCATCATTTAGCATTTATCTCTTTAGTTCATTAATTTACTTATCTCCTGTTTCCATATATTCTAAATTCTTATTTTCTATTATCAGAAAACATTTATGATTTTCATTTGGAAAACATTTCCAAAACTCCTTCACTGGATTTACTAAATTCACTTAACCATTCTTTACTATCAAACCTTAGCCATTCCTTAGTTAAGAAGGAAGTCAATCAAGTTGGGGTATAATTACCTCTCAGACCTTAACTGAACAACATTTTAACTTCGGAATAGACCAATTTATCTTTTAAACCTTTAACAAACTTCCTTACGTAAACTCTCAGATTCTATTTACGAATCCAGTTCTTTATTGAAAAACATTTTGATTATAACTATAGCGTTGTAATCCCTACTTCTGAAATATCTAACTCCAAAATATAACTCGATTAACTCAAATCAATTAACCCTAACTCCATTAACTTTAACTCGATTTACTATAATTCATCAACTCCTATCACTTAACTCCTTTCGAATAAACTATATTCGATTAACTCCTTTCAAATGAACTATATTCGATTAACTCCTTTAACTCTATTCGGATAACTAATATTCGATAACTCCTTTGGATTAACTCATTTGGATTAACTCGGTTTGATTAACTCATCTTAATTAACTCGACTTAATTAACTCGACTTATTTAACTCCACTTGATTAACTCCTATCGAATAACTAATATTTGGTTAACTTATATTCGAATAACTATGTCTGTTTTAACTTTATTTCGAATAGCTATTATTCGATTTAACTCCATTCGCTTGACTCTAGATCGCAGCGATCACAATGGTTACGCCTGATTCCCTCAGGAAACATCCGACCGCCATAGGCTATTTGCAGCCCTGCGAATTTCGCTAGCAGTCATGCTAAATGGCATCTCATTTGGATTAACTCTAATTGATTAACTCTAACTGATTTACTCTAATTGGTTAACTCTAACTGATTAACTCTAACTGGTTAACTCTAACTGATTAACTCTAACTGATTAACTCTAACCGATTAACTCTAACCGTTTAACTCTAACTGATTAACTTAATTCTAATCGATTAACTTGACTCTAATCGATTTACTCCAATTCGATTAGCTAAATTCGATTAACCCCTTTCGAATAACTAATATTCGATTACCTTATTTTCTTTATAAAGATTTCCCTTTTTATAACGTTTATCCATTTAAAAAGATTTCCTTTTAACAGCGTTTATTCATTTATAAAGATTTACTTTTAGTAACGGTTCCTCACTTTATAAATGTTGTTTTAATAACGTTTCTCCACTTATAAGGATTTCCTTTTAACAACGTTTATTCACTTTAGAAGTGTTGAGTTCACATTCTAAAAATATCGGTGTTAAAACCAATTTCTACTTAATTCCATTTTAAATAAATCGTTTCCATTTATTTGTTCAGAACTGATTTCCATCTTCGATTCATTTTCTAAATATTCCTTTGATTTAATTCTATTTATTTTCCAAATAAATATTCCTTTGATTTTTATCCTATTTGTAAATGTTTTACAATATTTCCTTTTTATTTGTTTCACCAATATTTCCCTTTATATTTGTTTTTACAAATATATTTCCTCTATATTTGTTTTTTTACAAATATATTTCCTCTATATTTGCTTTACAAATATATTTCCTCTATTTCCTTGATTTTATAAAATGATTTCTTTTATAAAACCCTTTTTCCTTTCATATATAAAATCCGTTGATTTTATATAAATAATCTATTTCCAAAATATACTTTGAAAATCTCCTTTTTACATCCCACTATTTGTTACAGTATTTTAAAATACCAAACACAGTGATTGATATCATCCAAACACGCATAATCATCAACAGATTATATATCACATCATATATTACAATATATGAATAACAGTAAAAATAAATGTTGAGGAATCCAGTTGGATTCCTCCAACTTGTTTCCCTTCATCCACAGATGTTAAACAATATAATAACATCGATTTCACTTCGATATGAAATATTCTGATAAACAGAATCTGTAACAACCCGAATTTTAATAACGTGTTAAGACAAGAATCAAGGCAGAATTAAATTATAAAATCGGAATCGGGGAAAACGGGCTTTGCCATTGCGTTCGTCTCGGAAAAATACGTGAAATAGAGTCCGAGTTTTCGAAAATCGGAGTCCGTATGACCAAGTTATGGCCCAATGAAGTTTTCAGAAAATTCCAAGTTCGAAAAACAGTTCAAAAATCAAATCTGGAGCCAAACAAGACTGGACGGGAAAATTTCCCGCCCTGCCCCCAGTCGACACGGGAGTCGACTTGGGTGTCGACACACCCCAGGTGGTGTCGACTGCCCAGTCGACACGCCTGTCGACACGGGTGGCCGAGCCATCTTGGCTTGGTGCACCTGCACTTGTCTCTGGTCCTGCTCTGGAAGCTTCTGACGTGGTTTGATGGTTCAGATTCGATTTGGGGTTAATCCTATGGCCTAAACTAACCTAAATCTCTATAAAAAGACCCCTAGACCTGGCCTAAACCCTCATTAATTCATCCTACAACGAAGTTATGCCAAAATGCTCCCTCTTCATGGCCTCCATCTCCAACTCCAAAAGCTTATGCAATCAAATCGCATTCAAATCAAAGGTGCAAGCTTTCTACACCAAATCAAGGGATTAAATCAACGTTGCTACACCAATTTCATGACGATTCATGCTCCCAAATCTAAACACCGTTCTATGATAATTCATGCTCCTAGTCCTCTTGCCTCGCTATGTAAGTTCTAGCTACTTTGAGATTTAAACGGTAGTGTTAATGATGGCATGGAATAAAATGCGATGGAACATAAGTATGCTAGCCTATATGAACCTTGTCATGCCTCTTTTGCTTGTACCTATGACTTTAGGCTATGTTTATTGACTAGATCAAGTTACTCATGTTGCATTGGACTTAGTTTGCCATGCAAGATTCGACCTTTACTTGTGGGATGTTGGCATGAATACTTGGAACCACTTTGACTCATGAAATATTGGCATAAGTTTGACTTTGGGGCTTATGCATATAAATGAACCCAAAACCCCTTACGATATTATGCATGTTTGAGACCAAAATCCTTTATGATATCTTGCATGTTTGTAGCCAATCCCTTTATGACATCGTGCATGTTTTGAGGCCAATATGCAATATGCTAGTTATGTGAACACCTTTGCCTCAATTTTCACCATGTTTAACTTGTGATTCATCTTTGCCATCTTGTGCCCATCCTTGCCATGTTATTCCAAATATGTTGATTTGCTTTCATGTACGTTGGGAACACGTTTTGGGTAGTTTAGGCAAACTTGAAAATTTACTATGAACGTGGCATGAAATTACATGTAACATGTAATGATTATAAACGTGAATATGACACGAAAACTTGACATGGGGTTACATGAAAACATGGACTTAAAAAGGGATCTAAATTTGACATGAACATGACACGTAGAAAACATGGAAGTGGCCAACTCGAGGTTGGGTTAAGTTTGCAGTGTAAATCTTCCCGGAACCGCCCGACAAATCCAGTAGCTGCAAACAATAGGATCCAATGTGGGTAGTTGGTCATATCGCGCTCAAAAACCCGAGGTTAGACTGAGTTGTGGCGTAAGACTGCCCGGAACCAACCGGCATACCGGCAGCCCCAACAATACCTGTCTAATGTGAGAGGTTGGGGTGCATTAATTAATTTAATGCCATAGGATAAGATTAAGTTAATTTGATTAATGACACTTAACCGATATGACATGAATGGGTAGGTTAAGTGAAACCGGACTTGACTTCTTAATGACACTTAACCGTATAATACAGTTAGGGGATGGGGTTAAGTAACCTACACTTAACCAATCCAAACATGATAATTTGATAGGGTTAAGTCACACACCGCTCGAATGTACTTAACCATTATAATACGATTATGGGGTGGGGTTAAGTTAACCTATACTTAACTAATCCAACTCGATAATCTGATGGGGATTAAGTTAACTAGTACTTAACCAATTTCAGAAGATAACTTGATAAGGTTAAGTCACGAACCGTTGCAATACACTTAACCAATCTAACTCGGTAATAATGATGGGGTTAAGTTAATCCATACTTAACCAATCTAACATGATGAATTGGAATAGGGTTAAGTCGTGAACTACTTGATATACTTAACCAACTTGACACATGGTTTGTAGGGTTAAGTCTTGAACTTGAATACTTAGCCAATTTTGACACAATTCATAGGCGGGTTAAGACATGAACTTGAATGATAACACACAACCCATTAGACAGAACCCTTGTTCAAGGGACTAAGTGGAAAACCGTAGTTAACAAGGATAACGAGAAAGGAAACTAAGTGATAAACCTTAGTTTAGGATAACTAAGTAATAATTCTTAGTCAAGGAAACTGGACTAGTTCATTAATAGATGAGTAACCTGATACGGTAGGTCATCGCCTAAATAAACACACGTGGAGGAGCGGATGTTTATCTGGCTTAGATAAAGGCTCAGGCGAACTGGGTGACGAAGCGGTAGCTTCGGGGGACGTGAGGGTACTCTTGGTATTCCTCTGTGAGGTCGCAGATGATCCTCCTGGGCTCACAGAGGTTAAGGTCTGCGGTAGAAGAACCAAGAGTATGCCTTGGTTGCTATGAGAGCGACCTAAAGACTGGGATGGATTAGCGTGGAGTCGACGATTCTTGTTTTTGCCCTGGATAGCGCATCGTCGACTACCTACCATCTTTAGTCAATCGTGTACGTGCGGAAAGGCAGAGAACTCCCAACAGACCATATACTTGCTATCGAGTTATGGGTGAGGTTGGCCAATAGGTAAGTGGGGCATAGGGGGCCGGAGTATAGTTCTCATACATGATTTTTCTTGGATTGCCTTTCAGTAGTTGAGGGAGGGGTCACGTGGGACCATAACCACCGGTACAAAAACAGACCTTGATATCTGCATCGGCAGATAACTTAAAGCTCCCGACCGAGTTCCGTAATTCTTGATTTGCCCTGGCACGGGACTCGGATGGCACATTGAGATACATGTGCATCTAGACATGGAAAACGATTTATGATACATACGTGGGAAAAAGGGCGCAGTTGACGGGTAGCATAATCCCTAGTGGCCCTAGGTGGTTTGAACCCTAACCGAGATACGAAAACGTTCATTAGGTAACATAATCCCTAGTGGTCCTAGGTGGCATAAATCCTAGTCGAAACACGCGAAAGTCATGATAAGGAAACCTAGCCAGATCAAGGTTGACAGTCCAAACGATTTCAAGGATAAAATGGTACAACATTGAAGTATTGAGAAAACTCGTGCGATTTACGGCAAAGGACTGAACATACACATGGAAAGGATAATACAAGTTGGAATAAACCTACATATGCAATATTTTAGGTTGACATACTAAAAATGGACCATTACATGACATTGGGCAAGGGACATTCATTGTTAACACCTGACTCGAGATTGGGATACTAGTACGGAGGGTGCAGAGCAAATATACATGTTAGAACCTTGAGAAATATACTCAATAGATACTGTGGGATGTTATATATGATAGATACCTTGGGATATTATACTTGATAGTAACCTAGCGATGTGACACCTTGACTTATCTTGATACCATAGTTTATCATGATACATTAGTTTATCTTGATGCCGTAGTTCATCCTGTCATCTTGGTGTAGTTATCTATCCTGACATCATCCTTATGTTTACTTTCAGTTTATGCATTTCGTGTTACCTTTACCTATTTTTATGCTGGAAGTAGATAGGACTTACCAGTCTTTATGACTGACCCCGTTTTCTTTCGCCTCTTTGTCTTCCGTTTCCCCCCAGGTTTTCGTGGAGGAAATACTGTCGCTTAGATTGGACTTCTTCTGCTTCAAGGTCATAATGTATGGCTTGGACTTTTCTTGGCTATGGCTACTTTACTGTTTTACTTGGGGAATAATTTATGAAATGGTTTTATGCTTCTTTACTATTGCAAGACAGGTTTTGATGTATTCTGATGTAAAAGGTTTTATACCTTACTATTTTATAAGGTAATGAAATTTGTTTTACTTCCGCTGTTTTATATGTTCTGTCTTGTAATATTTCTGTGCATGTTTACCAACAACACCCTTCCAAAGCTAGTGTACTTGCAAGAGTGACCCTGGCGGAGGTGGGGTGGTACATTTGGTATCGGAGCAGAAGGTTACTAGACTGGGCAAAAGTTTTTAAAACCTTCTGAAAAACTGTTTGAAAAACCATTTACAAAGAAGCATTTTTCAAGAAAAGTTTTATTTTTAAAGGCTATTCCATGAAGGCCATTAGCACTATCCTTAGCTTCCTTGATTGAATCTCTTTTCCTTTCTTTCCTCCATCTGTAGTCACAGTAGTTTTAACTGCGACTAATCTTTTCTTGCTACGTAAGTGTTTGCCGTACGATGGAGGTGGCTCTCGAGAGACCTGTTGCCGTGTTATATAAGAAAGGATAGTAAGAACAAGGATAAATGATACAAGCTTGAGGATAAGCAACTTGTTGGTATGACTTAATTCACAAAGGACGAGAAGGTGAACAATAAAACCCATGACAAAAGAAAGTATCTTGAGTGTGGTAAGAAGGGATAGATAACTAAGTATTATAGAACAAGGACGAGATCAGCAAGAGGGCAATTGTATGCTCTCATTTCTAGCGTACCTAAGAGGAATGGTACCGTTTCTAGTAAAGGTTTAGCCTCTCTTTTCTATCATCCCGTCCAGGACTTTGTTTTGATCATCGCATCATTTAAGTCTGCTTCAATAGTTGAGTCTCTGCACCTTAGTACTAGCATGGTAAAGGATCCCATTTTTGTCCCAAATCTTGTTGAAGGATCGGTCCATTTATTTATGACTTGTTTGGATTTGAGAATGTCTATGCTAAGTGTTGAGTTTGGAAGGAATGCCTATGTTTTTTGGCTATGGATGGATTCTAGGGATGAAGTAGTCATCCCGTAAGGGGTGCCACTCTCGGTTTTTGAAAGGAGGATAGTTAGACTCTTGACTTGCCTTGGTAATACCCTCGAAGTCTCATGTAACGTATTGGGTTCTGTCATGATTAGTTACCTAGAATCTCTTGATACATTTACTGGTGATTGGTAATCCGTTTGAGTAGTGTTTGCCAATAAGATGGATGGTTTATCTCGATTACACATGGGTTATAGAAATCAAGTGAGTTAGTACACTTGGCAACACGGCGGGCATCGGTTGTTTTCAAGGAAAAGTTCTTCTGCGTGGAATACCTCATGGTAGGTAAACAAGATCCAGGATTCACTAGTGAATTTTAGGAAGGCTTGCATAAAATCGTGGGTACACAGTTATGGTTGAGCCAAGTATACTAGAAAAGAATAAGTGAAAAAGGAACGAGAGGCGATGATGAAATGGGTTCCGACCCACGTTTTGGAAACAGGAATTAAGAAGTTACGGGATCATGAAGTTAGAAAATGGTCAAGGCACAATGGAATTAAGCTCAAGGGAAGGCGACTTAGAAGACTGAAGGCTAGGTACGCGCGTCAATATCTCTTTTTAAGAGTATATCCTGGATCCCTGTTTTCTGTAGAGCTTACTTGTATGCCATCTGTTATGGATGTCCGCTCGGTTCTATTTTCAATCCTATTTCTGTTGCAAACCCCATAAGGAGTTTGTCTTGCTTATCTTATCGATACTATCTTGAGGATCTTAGGTAGAACCCTATGGATGTAAACATGTATTTGAAACATGTTATGATTGATATGGTTACAAATGATTGCAAGTGGTTGCTCGTGGATGCGCGAATACACATTAGACATTAGATCGACTCCGTCACATTTCGTGTTGCATATGCACGAGTATTTATAATTGTTTATGGATGAAATTGATTATTTTATCATGTGGATATTGCATGTGGTTGAATGTTTGTGCACACATATAGTGTTTATATGACTAGGACTATTTGCATACATGTTGGATTCATGGCACTAAACATATTCTGCATGTAGAAGATCATTCAGGCCTGATCATTAGCGTTAGCTAAGGAACATATACACACACTTACTGCATATGTCCATACAGCATTAGAAATCTTTTAAGGACAATGATTACTTATGGATGAAGTTTTTAGTAGATGGATGATGGATGGTAGGATACGTTCTTCCTAACTTGGGGATTTCGGGGACGAAATCCTTAAAGGAGGGGAGAATGTAACAACCCGAATTTTAATAACGTGTTAAGACAAGAATCAAGGCAGAATTAAATTATAAAATTGGAATCGGGGAAAATGGGCTGTTCCATTGCGTTCGTCTCGGAAAAATACGCGAAATAGAGTCCGAGTTTTTGAAAATCGGAGTCCGTATGACCAAGTTATGGCCCAACGAAGTTTTCAGAAAATTCCAAGTTCGAAAAACAGTTCAAAAATCAAATCTGGAGCCAAACAAGACTGGGCGGGAAAATTTCCCGCCCTGCCCCAAGTCGACATGGGAGTCGACTTGGGTGTCGACACACCCCAGGTGGTGTCGACTGCCCAGTCGACACCCCTGTCGACACGGGTGGCCGAGCCATCTTGGCTTGGTGCACCTGCACTTGTCTCTGGTCCTGTTCTGGAAGCTTATGACGTGGTTTGATGGTTCAGATTCGATTTGGGGTTAATCCTATGGCCTAAACTAACCTAAATATCTATAAAAAGACCCCTAGACCTAGCCTAAACCCTCATTAATTCATCCTACAACAAAGTTATGCCAAAATGCTCACTCTTCATGGCCTTCATCTTCATGTCATGGCCTCCATCTCTAACTCCAAAAGCTTATGCAATCAAATCGCATTCAAATCAAAGGTGCAAGCTTTCTACACCAAATCAAGGGATTAAATCAACGTTGCTACACCAATTTCATGACGATTCATGCTCCCAAATATCAACACCGTTCTATGATAATTCATGCTCCTAGTCCTCTTGCCTCGCTATGTAAGTTCTAGCTACTTTGAGATTTAAACGGTAGTGTTAATGATGGCATGGAATAAAATGCGATGAAACATAAGTATGCTAGCCTGTATGAACCTTGTCATGCCTCTTTTCTTGTACCTATGACTTTAGGCTATGTTTATTGACTAGATCAAGTTACTCATGTTGCATTGGACTTAGTTTGCCATGCAAGATTCGACCTTTACTTGTGGGATGTTGGCATGAATACTTGGAACCACTTTGACTCATGAAATATTGGCATAAGTTTGACTTTGGGGCTTATGCATATAAATGAACCCAAAACCCCTTATGATATTATGCATGTTTGAGAACAAAAACCTTTATGATATCTTGCATGTTTGTGGCCAATCCCTTTATGACATCGTGCATGTTTTGAGGCCAATATGCAATATGCTAGTTATGTGAACACCTTTGCCTCAATTTTCACCATGTTTAACTTGTGATTCATCTTTGCCATCTTATGCCCATCCTTGCCATGTTATTCAAAATATGTTGATTCGCTTTCATGTACGTTGGGAACACGTTTTGGGTAGTTTAGGCAAACTTGAAAATTTGCTATGAACGTGACATGAAATTACATGTAACATGTAATGATTATAAACGTGAATATGACACGAAAACTTGACATGGGGTTACATGAAAACATGGACTTAAAAAGGGATCTAAATTTGACATGAACATGACACGTAGAAAACATGGAAGTGTCCAACTCGAGGTTGGGTTGAGTTTGCAGTGTAAATCTGCCCGGAACCACCCGGCAAATCCAGTAGCTGCAAACAATAGGATCCAATGTGGGTAGTTGGTCATATCGCGCTCAAAAACCCGAGGTTAGACTGAGTTGTGCCGTAAGACTGCCCGGAACCAACCGGCATACCGGCAGCCACAACAATACCTGTCCAATGTGAGAGGTTGGGGTGCATTAATTAATTTAATGCCACAGGATAAGGTTAAGTTAATTTGACTAATGACACTTAACCGATATGACATGAATGGGTAGGTTAAGTGAAACCGGACTTGACTTCTTAATGACACTTAACCGTATAATACAGTTAGGGGATGGGGTTAAGTAACCTACACTTAACCAATCCAAACATGATAATTTGATAGGGTTAAGTCACACACCGCTCGAATGTACTTAACCATTATAATACGATTATGGGGTGGGGTTAAGTTAACCTACACTTAACTAATCCAACTCGATAATCTGATGGGGATTAAGTTAACTAGTACTTAACCAATTTGACAAGATAACTTGATAAGGTTAAGTCACGAACCGTTGCAATACACTTAACCAATCTAACTCAGTAATAATGATGGGGTTAAGTTAATCCATACTTAACCAATCTAACATGATGAATTGGAATAGGGTTAAGTCGTGAACTACTTGATATACTTAACCAACTTGACACATGGTTTGTAGGGTTAAGTCTTGAACTTGAATACTTAGCCAATTTTGACACAATTCATAGGCGGGTTAAGAAATGAACTTGAATGATAACACACAACCCATTAGACTGAACCCTTGTTCAAGGGACTAAGTGGAAAACCGTAGTTAACAAGGATAACGAGAAAGGAAACTAAGTGATAAACCTTAGTTTAGGATAACTAAGTAATAATTCTTAGTCAAGGAAACTGGACCAGTTCATTAATAGATGAGTAACCTGATACGGTAGGTCATCGCCTAAATATACACACGTGGAGGAGCGGATGTTTATCTGGTTTAGATAAATGCTCCGGCGAACTGGGTGACGAAGCGGAAGCTTCGGGGGACGTGAGGGTACTCTTGGTATCCCTCTGTGAGGTCACAGATGATCCTCCTGGGCTCACAGAGGTTAAGGTCTGCGGTAGAAGAACCAAGAGTATGCCTTGGTTGCAATGCGAGCGACCTAAAGACTGGGATGGATTTGCGTGGAGTCGACGATTCTTGTTTTTGCCCTGGATAGCGCATCGTCGACTACCTACCATCTTTAGTCAATTGTGTACGTGCGGAAAGGCAGAGAACTCCCAACAGACCATATACTTGCTATCGAGTTATGGGTGAGGTTGGCCAATAGGTAAGTGGGGTATATGGGGCCGGAGTATAGTTCTCATACATGATTTTTCTTGGATTGCCTTTCAGTAGTTGAGGGAGGGGTCACGTGGGACCATAACCACCGGTACAAAAACAGACCTTGATATCTGCATCGGTAGATAACTTAAAGCTCCCGACCAAGTTCCGTAATTCTTGATTTGCCCTGGCACGGGACTCAGATGGCACATTGAGATACATGTGCATCTAGACATGGAAAACGATTTATGATACATACGTGGGAAAAAGGGCACAGTTGACGGGTAGCATAATCCCTAGTGGCCCTAGGTGGCTTGAACCCAAACCGAGAAACGAAAACGTTCATTAGGTAACATAATCCCTAGTGGTCCTAGGTGGCATAAATCCTAGTCGAAACACGCGAAAGTCATGATAAGGAAACCTTGCCAGATCAAGGGTGGCAGTCCAAACGATTTCAAGGATAAAATGGTACAACGTTGAAGTATTGAGAAAACTCGTGCGATTTACGGCAAAGGACTGAACATACACATGGAAAGGATAATACAAGTTGGAATAAACCTACATATGCAATTTTTTAGGTTGACATACTAAAAATGGACCATTATATGACATTGGGCAAGGGACATTCATTGTTAACACCTGACTCGAGATTGGGATACTAGTACGGAGGGTGCAGAGCAAATATACATGTTAGAACCTTGAGAAATATACTCAATAGATACCGTGGGATGTTATATATGATAGATACCTTGGGATATTATACTTGATAGTAACCTAGCGATGTGACACCTTGACTTATCTTGATACCATAGTTTATCATGATACATTAGTTTATCTTGATGTCGTAGTTCATCCTGTCATCTTGGTGTAGTTATCTATCCTGACATCATCCTTATGTTTTCTTTCAGTTTATGCATGTCATGTTACCTTTACCTGTTTTTATGCTGGAAGTAGATAGGACTTAACAGTCTTTATGACTGACCCCGTTTTCTTTCGCCTCTTTGTCTTCCGTTTCCCCCCAGGTTTTCAGGGAGGAAATACTGTCGCTTAGATTCGACTTCTTCTACTTCAAGGTCATCATGTATGGCTTGGACTTTTCTTGGCTATGGCTACTTTACTGTTTTACTTGGGGAATAATTTATGAAATGGTTTTATGCTTCTTTACTATTGCAAGACAGGTTTTGATGTATTCGGATGTAAAAGGTTTTATACCATACTATTTTATAAGGTAATGAAATTTGTTTTACTTCCGCTGTTTTATATGTTCTGTCTTGTAATATTTCTATGCATGTTTACCAACAACACCCTTCCAAAGCTAGTGTACTTACAAGAGTGACCCTGGCGGAGGTGGGGTGTTATAGAATCGATATTTGATTAACGATATATATAAATATCGTTATCTATAATTTCAACCAATACATAAGCAATTCAACCAAACAGTTAACACACAGCAATCAATAGATAACTATCAGTTTTAAAAATACGTTGTAAAAATATAACTGTTCAGAGTTGGTGAGTTTTACTCACATTGGACGATCATCGTTAATAACGATAACCATCACTTGATTCAGACGAACAATTTATTTTGCTATAAATTGTAACGAGCTCCGATTCGCTCCCAGTCAATTCCATTTTGTAGCCTACTCTCATACAATCCCAACGGATCCAGTTTTACTGAATTCTGATCACGTATGATAAAGATATACACTTTCTAAGTTAATACACATTTTAATTTACATAAAACTTGAATTAATTATACTGGGCCTTACCATCATTCATTCGGCCCATCCAACATTTAAATAACCAAACCGTGTTTAACTCTTCTTCCTTCTTCCCAATCCTTACTCAATCTTGCCAGCTCCCTGTAAAACAATAGCCGACCCCTGACAAAATTTCAAACTCCTTCATACTTCCCAAAATTCTAAAAATCGAATTCCCCAAACAAATCTTCATCACAACCTCACCGTCCCCGACACCATTACGAACATCGCATCTCCGTCAAGACGACTGTGACACTTTTAGTTACCCAGACTTCGCTCCCCCTAAACTTTCCTTTCCCGTTCGCTCATCCCAGATCCGCAAGAATCCATTCCGCACTCAGCACGGTCATCTTCCCCAAAATGAAATCGCGAACTCCAGACTCATGGTCACAGTAAAAAGGACCGACACTTTCTGGCCTCAAACACCACAAAAATAGTGCAATCAACGTCTCCTGCTGCCACAAACCCAAAACGATAACCGAAACTACCACCGATGCTTCCGACCTTCCCCAAAATCAAACCTTAGAACTACTGTGTATTTTCGACAGTAGAAAAAGACGTTCGAACTCAAAGGAAAAATATCCAGTGTAAAGCATTCAAGAAGAGGAGTAATTCGAATTAAGAACGGGAGGATTTCATTCGATTTCTGATTTTTAAATGATTTTTAGAACTCACGATTTTTTTTTGTGTTTGAGAAGTGAGAAATAGTGGCAGCTTCATTTTGACCAGAACGAGAGAATGGTTTAGGTTAGAAGAGTTAAGGTTATATATATATTTTATATACCTACGTGTTTACTCCAACGCCAAGCAATTTCGCCATTTGTTAGAAGGGTACATGCTAAGGTCTTTAGCAGGAAAGGATATGTGCAAAAATCTAGTTGTACGCTATTAGGCTGGCATCAAGGTAGACTTAAAGCAAAATGATACATGCGTGTCATGTATTCTATGTTTTTAAATTCTCGTATACTATGTTACACGGTTTTATCATTTTAAGGGTTGCTATTGACTAAAATAAACATACCGTCGTGACCAGTATTGCACCACGATCCCAAAAATATAATAATACCGGTAGGTGAACTCATATTGTGGAACCCCAAAATAACGATACAGGGTGCAAAATACTCCAAATAAAAAGTCACATATTTAATTAATTAAAAATTACAGTAAAATTCTAAAAATTAAATTATACCTACTTCTAAGAGGATTTGTCCAGATTCGATACCAATATTTAATTATACTAAAAACCCTTTTATAACGTAAATAAAGCATTGCAAATTATAAAGGAATTCCACAACGACTTTTCTAAAATTTGATTTGGACATAAATCAAAATCTACACGACGAAATCCCGATTTTTCTCTTCCATTAGAAAAATATACTTCACCAGCTTCGACCGTTTCCTGTTTCACAGAAATCCGATTTAAAACGGCTTCTGTATATTCGTTTAAAGTTCGAATCGCCAAATAGCGAACTGCCGCGCCATTTCGAGCTTGTTTTTAATTATAATAAAATTCTACGTTCAAACTTCTTTTAAATAATATATTCATTAATATAATTCAACTCTAAACTGAATTATACCTTATATATAATCCAATTCACACTGTATTGTGAATTCCAATATTTTTAATTATTTCGACATTATAATATATTATTCTATTTTATATTATTAATTAAATATTCATTTTTATTTAATTCAGGCCATTGATATCGCCAAAACGATATTTAAATAATTAAATAAATTAATAATTCGACAGTTAAAAATACGGGTCATTACATGTGATGCATGTACGTTAAATGAATTAATATTAAAAACATAGATTATATATATATGGAAAACGTTCGGTTGCACCCCAAAACTCCAACACCCCTTTAGCCCCTTGAAATCCACCTTTCGTTCATATTAAAAAAAGATAGTGGAGGAGGAGAGAGAGTTAGTGGAGGGAGAGAGAAACGATTGTGTGGTGGAAAAGTGGTAGGCTATTGGGGTGCTCCACTGTTTGGGATGCCATTGAACCTGCCTATATATATATATGTATGTATATGTGTGTGTGTATATATATATATCATCCATATTTCTTAACACCCCTTTTGCACCCGATTAAGAGTCACCCATTTATAGTTAAATAAGTTAGTGGGAAGAGAGAGAATTAAAAGGAGGTGAAAGAAATATGAATGTGTGGGGAAAATCAGGAAGGTTAAAGGAGTGCTGCACAATTTGAGGTGCTCTTGATTGTATACACACACACACACACACACACACACACACATATATATACAGGGACGGAGGGACGTCATACCTGGGGAGGTCACGTGTCCTCAACAGAAACGCACACAACATTTATAAAAAAAGCTTCATAACCCAACGCGGCGGCTCACAGAAAGGAAAAAAAGAACGAAAAGAAATCACCGAAGAAAATCACGAAAGAAATTGAAACAACCCGAACTTCCCTGGTAAGGAAATCCCGCATTGAATTGAGAACACGACAAAATAGAACACAAACAGAAGAACATTTCATTATTTATTACAACAATTCCATCAGAATACAAGAATATACCGAGTATGAATAAATATTACACATAACAAATTATCAGAGAATTAAATAGATTACTACATCGGAAAAATAATACAAAACACAACTAGAAGGAATACACGGATACAGAGCTTTCCGTATATAGTTCCAGCTGTAAAACAGGATCCTGTAAATAGAAATCTACAAAACCAAAACTACTAGCTGCCCGTGTGGAAAATAGGGGCACCCAGAGTTTAGGTTAAAACAATAAACTCCAGGTCAGTCATGTGACTGGTGTGAGAACTAAAACAGTTATTTAAAACTTTAATTTACAAATAAGGTAAATCAAGGGACCACGCCGTATAACATGGAACTGGTTTCCTCCCAAGAATACCAGTGCATACGATAAACAGCGCAATGCTAAATAAAGTACAATGAAGCTATTATAAGACCCAGGTCCCATCACACAATGCAACGCAAGCCGGAGGATAGGGTGTTACCTTATAATAGCCAAAGAATGCTTGATACGTATAAAACGAAATCATTTGATATTATTACTAGTGCATAAGTGTTTCAAAACAATTTCAATCATAATATCAATCATAGACGGCATGGGTACCATAATATCATGTCGCCATATATATATACAATCAAAACCGCACAATGTCGTATTTGGAAATTGGATTTCCGTCTGTGAAGCGAGGCAAGGGATCGTCCTCTACCGCTTCGAGACAATCTAGCCCAAGTCTCAGGCAAGTACTCAGTCAAGCCTTTGGATCATCAGGGCCGGTCCACCGATGTGGATTAAAATGCCTGAACACTGCGTTTCCCTGCCCTATGCGGCGTAAATGAGCCAACAAATGACTCCATCGGTTCGAGAACGACCGATATATCCGAGGCGCCTCGCAACAGCAACAACCACACAGGTAAAAAGTATATAAATGTCAGGCCGTGTAAAAACCTGACACCACCTCTAGCTAGAAGGAAACGCATGCCCTCCCTGAAGTCCTCTCCCGTTTCTGGTTCACACCGGGGTGTGAGGCTCGCGAATCAACGTTACACAAAGCTTTGCCACACAGGCGGTGCTTTGATCATCAACCACAAGACTCTGCTTTTCAACAGAAGCCTTGATCATTTCCATCTTAGCATGCCACACAGGCAAACCATTCCATACCACCGATATCCATCAATCACACAGAATGATACGATATCCATCAATCACACAGAATGATATCCAATGTCCGACACACGATCCATTTACAAGTTCGTTCTGGGTCTGAACGAAACCGGAGGCACCTTGTACCTCGCATATCCTTCGATCTCCAAGTACGTCTGGACGATCACCACTTTTTCCATCGTTTTAGGTGTACAGCCCAATCAAGACGGTAGAAATCATCCAAACGACGTGAAGACCTCCGGTCTTCAACCACCATCTTCATCTTCGACATATTGTCGTATCAGTTATTCAGAATGGGATAAACTCGGTCTTTCTGAATAACTCGCGTATATAATAAACAAGTTTTACACAAACACAACATACGCCTCATTCCAATTCAGAATATTCTTAGGGAAGGTTCCCATTAATTTTATCGAAAATAAATTCTTTAAAATTTATTCTTTAATCTTGCTTTGGATATTAAATCAAACCGTTTTAAGGTTTATCCAAACTAGTCGGGATTAGCGAACCAAACCGAAGTAATGATTTATTTTATTTCCCAATCTCAACCTATTCATCCCATGGAGAAAAACTGGTAATACTCCATATCTAACACCACGGTTTTATCAGTAAATAATAATTACCATTTCACATTCAAATCTGATTAAAGATTTAACTATCGCTTGGAGCAAAACTGGTGATACTCCATTCTCGATCATTTCAATCTAATTAAAGATTCATTAAAACTCCACTTAGTTTTAATCTTCCCAAAAATAAATATTAATGATTATATAACTTGGGAAATCATATCCTATCTTTAACTGAGTTAAAGAACCAATGTTATTTAAAACATGGTTCACAATAAACCCAAAACACATTCCATTCTATCAGGTTCTAACCGTAAATTAGTAAGAGAACTGTTCCCTAAATATTAACCCCGAAGGCCGAAACAAACATCAGATCAATATTCAAGAAACCATTCTACTTAGCTATCGTTCAGTTAGTTTCTAAATTTCACACGGGGTTTAAGAACGGCGTTATTTAAGACACCATTCACAGCAAACCCAAAATCCAATTCGATATTAAATACAAGGCTCTGAATAGAAAATATATCGGCTTATATTCAATATCAAATTTTGAAACCAACAAAATATCGTACTGGTAATAACGATATAAATATATCTTTCAAATTTCCATAACAACTTCTGTTTAATCACGAAATCCAATGTCGAAATATTTCGAAGATGATTTCGATTCAAATCCATTCCAATTCCTATATTGGAAATTCTGGTTATATTAAAACCCATTCTCCAGTTATTAACTAGTTCATTTCGATAAAAATGTAATTTTATCTTTACAAATGTGGAGTTTTTCATCCCAGTTCTTACCAAATCATTTATTATGATTTTACACAATTTATTGATATTTTTAATAATTTTATCAAGGCCCGTACAGTCGATTTCCATAAACGGTCGTCGAACTACACTTACAGCGACCTTTTCCAAATTTGATTTGGACGTATCTCCAAATCCAACAGTTAGATTTCAAATTTATCATATTCATTGGAAATCTCTTTTCGATACGAACCCAACGGTTTCGGTTTTAGGAGAATCCGATGGTCGGATCTCTCGTAACGTCCAATTGAAGTCAATGGTCGACATTCGCGAATGGTCGCTGTGCGGCGCGTTCTATTCAGGCCATTTAATATATATATATATAATGTATATTATATACATTTCATCGTTTTCCATTCAAACTGCATTTTATATATCGTTTTAAATTCGTTTTCAAAACGGTTTCAACTTCATATTCAATTTTAAATCAAAATTGAATATTCCATATCATTACTATATAAATGATAATATTTTCAAACCAGTAGATTTTGAAATCTTTTACTTTTCTATATTCATTATAAAAACGAATATAATCGATATAAATATCGTTCACGTCAAAATGGCGTTAATCTAATCAACACGGCTTTTTATATTTCAATAACTTCGTTGGTGTATTCAACAAATGAATATTTTCTTCAACACATGAATTTTATTCTATTCAACACATGAATTTTCTTCTATTCAACAAATGGATTTTCTTTTATTCAACAAACGAATTTTCTTTTATTCAACAAATGAATTTTCTTTTATTCAACAAATGAATTTTCTTCTATTCAACAAATGAATTTTCTTGTATTCAACAAATGAATTTTCTTCTATTCAACAAATGAATTTTCTTCTATTCAACAAATGAATTTTCTTTTATTCAATAAATGAATTTTCTTCTATTCAACAAATGAATTTTCTTCTATTCAACAAATGAATTTTCTTTTATTCAACAAATGAATTTTCTTCTATTCAACAAATGAATTTTCTTTTATTCAACAAATGAATTTTCTTTTATAATATCCTTTATTTTCCAAATTGGAATGAGGCCCAATCAATTACCATATAATGTTAATTTTATGGATTTCATACAACACATGTATATTTTATTTTTCTAACATATTTTGGAAAATTTCGGCGGCATAACGGCACGATACTAGAAACGGGACAAGGCCTAGCCTTATCCCAGTTTAATAATGGCCCCCGCCATTCTCATTCCATTCTAATCAATTCCATTTCACACACCAAACCAATATTCAACCAAACAACCAAATCAACCCCGCAACCAAATCAACCACACAACTAAACAAAAAGGGTTTCAAACAATGGTGTCGGGTGCTTCTAATAAGCACCGTCTGCATCCTAGTATATATATATATATCTAGAAAATAAAATAGAGTGAGAAGTTCTCACCGAATAGCTAAACCAAACGCCTCGACACTTCATATGTAGGAAATCTTCACAGCTCGCCTTTTGTCACTTTCGTCGTTCGTATTCACTACATATATAAAAATCACATTTTTATATTCTCTAGCATATAAAAATCATATTTTTTTATCGCTACTTCTATAATGTAAAAATAGAATTTTTATACTGCTACTTATATAATGTAAAAATAGAATTTTTTATACTATTACTTATATAATGTAAAAATAGAATTTTTATACTGCTACTTATACATTAAAAATCATATTTTTATATCTAAACCATATATACAAGATTCATATTTTAACTATCAATAATTATTTCATTAGCTTGACTATTTTATTAACAACGTATATACGATAAAAACCATATTTTTAGCGAACTAAAAATATTTTCATAACTTAATTATTTTTAGAATAACACATTTAGGCTAAAAATTATATTTTTTGCTTTCTAAAATTATTTTCATAGTTCTACTATTTTTAATATAGCATACATACTATAAAAATCAAAATTTTCTCTTTATAAAATGATTTCATGAATACGATCAAAATCTCATTTTTTTTATCTTTCTACAGATATCTCCTATATACAATAAAAATCATAGAATTTCATTTTTTTAAAATCATAGAGTTTCAGTTTTTAAAAACATATATAAAATCATATTAAGAACATATAGATTTCAGATTTAAAACACATATATTTCTGAATAAAAACGAATAAAATTAAAACTTACTCTCCTAGGGTTTCCGGTTCGCGGGCTCGCAGGTGGGGTTCGCTGGCGTCGGCGTCGGAGACAGGGCGAGGTGGAGGTGCGCTGCAGTTGGGGTGGTCGGTGGTTGGCTGCGTGGGTGAAGGGGTATCTCGATTTTGGGTTCTCGGCTGTTGGGGGGTTCGAACGAGGGCTACGGAGGATCGGGTTGGGGGGGCTGCGGTGGAGGCCGGAGGGGCAAGCTGGTGGAGGAGGTGGTGGCGCAGGGCTTCGATGACGAGGGAAGGGGGAAGCGGGTCTGGGTCGGGTTCGAGTTTCTTTTTTTTTCTCTGTAATGAATTTGAACGATAAAGGGAGGTTTGGGATAAGGGGGTTATTAATTAATTTATTTATTTAATTTAATCTCCAATAAAAGTGGACTTTTTATTCGAACTCGAAACGAGACCCAAAGACTGTCGTCCCTAGCTAATTACCCCCATTTTGAACGCAATGGGATATGTCCCGTAAGCCAATTCGACCGTTTCGACCAGTTTCCATCAAAATTAAAATATAAATCAATAGAACGGTCAATATTGATTTTAACGCACATTTCAATTTACCGGGGTCGCATACGGACTCTAAAAAATCCTGAAAAATTATTTCTAGCTTCGTATTGACGATATGGTCCTAACAAAACTAATTTCGTCGAATTCTGAGACCGTTTGAAAAATGGCCATTTTCCAGTCGATCAAAATTGACTGAAACTGTTAAAACACGTTTTCTTTTGCCACGCTCACATATTGCTTTCAAAAATTATGGAAATTTGAATCTAGCAATAATTTGACATCCCAGATCCAACAAAAGTGGTTTCGTCGAAAACGGATGTCGTTTGGAAAATGGCTATTTTTAAGGGCTATATATTATATTAAATATATAGAAATTCTACAGCGACTATTTCAAATTTTAAACTGGGCATATCTTGTTATTTATAAAGTGAAATCTCAGTTTGCCAACTTCATTAGAAAGATATAGTTATACAGATTCAAATATTTCTTGTTTCGTCCAATTCCGACTTATGTTGAATTCTGTATATTAAATTGAAATTAGAAATCGAATTTTCAAACTATTGCGCCATTTCAAGCTCGTTATATAATTAAAATTTATTTATTCGTTTTCACTTCGTCGAAAATAAATTTTTAGTCGTTATTATTTAAAATAAATCATTTTAAATCTTCGAAATCCACTAAAATTGCCAAAATAAAATTTTTAAATTGGCTTAGATTTCCGGGTTGTTACAGTCTCCCCCACTTAAAATCTTTTCGTCCTCGAAAAGGAATGAAGCTGAAAGTTGTTTACTAATCAACTCAACTTTCATTATTTTCGTTATGGCTTAAGTTCTTCAACTTTTCAGTTTCTAAGAACCTTTCAAATTTTTCAAAAATTTGGCTAACACCCTAAATTTTCAAAAAATTTCGCCATAACGTCCCCTGCACCGGGAGCATCGGGATATTTCAAATAGCCTCCCATGGCCCTCACCAATCCAATGGTGGTATAAAAAGAAAAAGAAAACGCCAAGCGGCTAGCCAATCGGCTCATAAAATCATCAAAACCCCAAGAAATATAATAAACATGTACCTATTTGTCGGGCAAACAATTTTATTCCTCTTCTTTAGCCTCCTTGCTATGATCTGTTCAATAGATACACATGTATATGCACGCAAATTTCAAGAAATTTCAATTCAGTTCACTTTTTTGGCCAATTTGGCTAAAGTCACCGTACACGTACATATTGGTGTAAATAATTTTATTAGTCACACTAATAATCAAACAACTCAACCATCAATCAATTAGTTGCTTAGAATTTCAAACATATATTTTATTATATGTAGTCAAAAATCAAATTTTTGCCAAATCACAACAATAAGCCCTATCTAGTTTTGGTTCTCACACCACCCTAATGGAAATATATAGATATCCCACTTTCGAAACTCGAACAAAAATACTGATGATGTCTAGACTATCATCAGTATCATATCCGGGCGACTAAAGTGTGATTCTATATCTATCCAATATATTAAAACTTCGTACACACGCTAGCTAGGCGTATATACAAAATCTTTATATACTGAATTGTCCAAATTCAATATAAAAATAATATTGAAATACGTATAATAAGGTTCAAATTTTCAAAACAAAATTTGTTTTCATTTTCAATACTCTTTACACTCGTTCTAGGATACTACTGATCCCATCTCTAACGAGTTATTCTTATTGGATATTACTAATCCAATCTCTGATGAATTCTTTCATTTGGTTCTAATGTGCCTTGTTCTCGAACTCTGTAAACCAAAGCTCTGATACCAAAATGAAACAGCCCGAACTTCCCCGGTAAGGAAAGCCCGGATTGAATTGAGAACATGACAAAATAGAACACAAACAGAAGAAAATTTCATTGTTTATTACAACAATTCCATCAGAATATAAGAATATACCGAGTATGAATAAATATTACACATAACAAATTATCAGAGAATTAAATACATTACTACAGCGAAAAAATAATACAAAACCCAACTAGAAGGAATACACGGATACAGAGCTTTCCGTATATAGTTCCAGCTGTAAACCAGGATCCTGTAAATAGAAATCTGCAAAACCAAAACTACTAGCTGCCCGTGTGGAAAATAGGGGCACCCAGAGTTTAGGTTAAAATAATAAACTCCAGGTCAGTCTTGTGACTGGTGTGAGAACTAAAACAGTTATTTAAAACTTTACTTTATAAATAAGGTAAATCAAGGGACCACGCCGTATAACACGGAACGGGTTTCCTCCCAATAATACCAGTGCATACGATAAAAAGCGCAATGCTAAATAAAGTACAATGAAGCTATTATAACACCCAGGTCCAATCACACAATGCAACGCAAGCCGGAGGATAGGGTGTTACCTTATAATAGCCAAAGAATGCTTGATACGTATAAAACGAAATCATTTGATATTATTACTAGTACATAAGTGTTTCAAAACAATTTCAATCATAATATCAATCATAGAAGGCATGGGTACCATAATATCATGTCGACATACATATATACACAATCAAAACCGCACAATGTCGTATTTGGAAATTGGATTTCCGTCTGTGAACCGAGGCAAGGGATCGTCCTCTACCGCTTCGAGACAATCTAGCCCAAGTCTCAGGCAAGTACTCAGTCAAGCCTTTGGATCGTCAGGGCCTGTCCACCGATGTGGATTAAAATGCCTGAACACTGCGTTTCCCCGCCCTATGGGGCGTTAATGAGCCAACAAATGACTCCATCGGTTCGAGAACGACCGATATATCCGAAGCGCCTCGCAACAGCAGCAACCACACAGGTAAAAAGTATATAAATGTCAGGCCGTGTAAAAACCTGACACCACCTCTAGCTAGAAGGAAACGCATGCCCTCCCTGAAGTCCTCTCCCGTTTCTGGTTCACACCGGGGTGTGATGTAACGTCCTGCCAATTTGACCGCTTCAAATTAGTAATTAAACTAACTTAAAACGTCCAAATCGATGGATCGTTATTTAGCTTACAGAGTTTAAAAATACAATCAACACCGGAAAACACTGAATAAATAGATAACACAATATTTAACAGCAAAATAAACTTTTATTTATAAATCAGAATTTTTTATACAAACTTTCTATACAGCGGAATTTAAAATATCACTTGAATACAAGAAAAATGTTACTGTTTTAAAACATCAGAGCGCGCCGTTTCTTGAAATCCCCAGCTTTGACAGTCTTCAAATCCTGAGCTGAAATTTTTAAAATCTGAACTGCTCGGGTCTGACCCGAGCGTTCCATGCAAAAACATAAAACACTCGAGTCAGGATTAAATCATAATTCAAGTAAATTAACTTTAATATAAACTGAACAAAATAGTTAATCTTATCGACCATTACATATCTGAGTATCAAGTATAATATCTGTGCATATCCGTTTTTATTTAAGGGACGAACGGTCCCGGAAACCTGCATATACACACGTATACAGGTACACGTGTGCACCGCCCCAGCATCCCGAGAACGAACACATATGCAAGGTAAATCATGAGAATCAAGGTAGTGAACAACCAAACAAGCGCGGCATCAAATACGCAGTACATACTAGATGATCAAATCGGAACATACCAAGTAAAATGACTTGGTAAGACAGGTGCAGATAGCTTATAAGAGATAGCAAGACAACAAGAGCAAAATGACATCAAAGATATGTTCAATTTTTTTCTTTTTCACGCAGGTTCCTAAGTTCAGTTGGTCAACCTTGTTGATCAAAATACCATAGTAACTAGTTAACCTTGCACTTAAGGTCATCCCCAACAATGCTGCAGGCACGTATCAAAAGGGAGGGCAAGATTTTGTACATATACAACATAAACCTCTGCTGCTACATAAAATTTCTACTAGTACTGTAACAGGGTTCAACTGGGTTCAATGCATGGTAAAATTTTTACTATCAACGCAGGGACCACATCAAAATCAGTATGTATATTTATACATGCATATAGACATCATACCTAGCAGTTAAGGACATAAGTGCATGCTGCTGTGTATAGGCATGCAAGTGCACACACAGTATGGCAGCTCAAGTGTGATCAGGAATACGCAAGACCAGTTCAAAGTCTGGCTCGAAATGGTCAAAACGTACTAACACAAATGTACAACCAAGCACAAGCATAACAGCAAAAGTATATGAACTATAACAATAAATGAAAAAGGATATGCATTCAGTTAAGCAAAATTATGAGAAGTGCACCGTAGCATACAACTTAGACATAGTTTTTAAACAATATATGTACACACATATCATGTGTATACACATACCATTCATGTGTACAGATGTCTGAATAGAAGTCAACAATCACCAGTTAAAGATGTACCACTATCATTGAAATTGTTCAAAAATCGTTTTAACAGAAAGCTTCAAAGACGTTACAAAGAAGAACAGGAAAAAGAATCAAAGTTATGCCAGTTGTGGGGAGAAAATGCTTTTTACGTTTAGTTATTAGTTTATTATTTAGAATAAGAGTAAACATTGAAATTGTTCTCATTCAATCAGTTAGTTAAAAGGCTCATTTCATAAATAAATACATCTAAAAGTTCATTAAAGTTTCAAGACTCCACTCCCAAAAACAAAACACATAAAAGTCTAAACTTTCTAATCATTTGATTAACCAGTAGTGCAACAAAAACCAAATATTAACAGATATATATATTTCAGGTTCAAGGCAGAACACCATGTCTACAAGCACGTGAATCATTTGTGTACTCTCAAATACGAACAGTAATGGAACGATGGCCCAATGTCCAGTTTAAGATCTACAGCAAGTAACATAAACTAGAACAAGGAAATCAGGTATACCATATTATGTAACAAGCAAATCTTCATCAAATGGACTTCTAATGTATATGAAGATAAAAGTAACATGGAATTTACGTGGAGGATTGCACATCTTTATTCAAACAAAACAAAGTGACAACAATTCACAAGGTAAACAACCAATACCAAAGGGTCATGGCAGTGGTCTGTGTTCAGCGTTGAATATACTGAGTTTCATGACCATGTAAACTACTCATACATAACAACAAAAGACTCCTACCATTATACATGTTTATGTTTGAAGTTAAAACACTTGAATAAAATTTAATCGTGAGTGAGATGCTCACCATTGAATGGTTGAAGAAATTTGGAGCAGCACGATAGAAACAGGAAACGAATGATGGCGATGCGAAGCTACGGCCAGTGGTTGAGTCTCTTAAATCGAAAGGCGGCAAATTGGAGGTGGTTCAGTTGGCCGCCGTCGATCAGCGAGGTGGTGGTTTGGTCAGATTGCGCTGAATAGTGGCCCGAGGCGGAAGGTGAAATTTTTTTTCTCGGAGGTCATGAAACCGAGGAGGGTTTCGGCCATTATTTAAGAAGAGGACAAATTGGTTTTTCCCCTTTGAAGGAGGTGATTTATGACTAAGGGGAAAATCGATTTGCTGATTTGCGATTTGGGGCAGATGCCATTAAAAATAGAAAAAGAGGGAACAAGTTTTTGCTGTGAATAAATTTTGGGGAGAAAGTGCTTCTTTTATAAAGGCAGAAACCGTGGTTACCACGTTTTCGTAGTGGCCAAGGCAAAAAATAGGTTACGTATTTTACCCGAGGAAGGTAAATCTGAGTAGGCTATAACTGTTTTAATTGTGTATTAAATTCCACCGTAAATTACCATATAACGCTGTAAATTCTTACCGCCAACCAAATCTTCAATTGCGAAGAAAATTATACGTACCTCTTCGTCTTTCCATTTTGAATCCAATAAAATTATTTTAGTTGTAATCTGACACCGTCTATACGACATTATATTTATTTAATTAATTAAATATCATTTCATCGACTTTATTTTGTTTATTTAACAACAACTCTGTTTGATTCAAAATTTTGAACCATTAAACTCAATCTCTTTACACATGAATACACATACCACGACCAAAATTTCCATATATTTCAACAAATAAGTTTCCAATTTAATAAACGTTAACCATTTATATTTTTCAGTCGGATTTGTAATTCAGTTCAAATATCCGACCAAATGTAATTCAAAAATTCAACAATAAATGTTTTATTCACAATCGACCATTCTGAATTGATTATCGAGTTCACTTAGTACACACAACCGTATATTTGATTTTTAATCCAGTATCAATATGAAATTGATTATTAATAGTAAATTCTTTAATTAATCGTATATTCCAATCGTCGAAATTTCTGGGTCGTTACATTCTTCCCCCCTTTAAAACTTTTCGTCCTCGAAAAGGGAAAAATCGTTAGGAGTTATATCAATTTACACTTCAGATTTCCATATCTGTGTGAAATTATTCCACAACTGATTTAAATATCGATATTCAAGTCATCGATCTTCTTTGTTTATCCATCAGAAAATCCAATTTCTTTTCCAAAACCAATCTCCTCTATAATTTCAAATTCCGCATAAACTGGATTTACGCATCTCAAATTATTCCAAATTTCTTTATAAACCTTATCTGTCAATGATTACTTACCCATTTCTGCAAATGTAATGGGTCTACGCTTAGGAATCCTCAACCCAATCTCCTTCCATTCAATCCATTTAATCTTTCCTCATATTCATTGAAGAATATAAATAACACCTCCTCTTCCAATTAACAATTTTTCGACTTGAAAATTTTCCAAAATCCGAAATCCTTTATAACCATTTTATATATAACACGAAATTCATGTAAAAATATTGGTATTTCTATCCAAAACTATGAGTTTGAAAATACTCCGAAATCCTCTTTGTCGAGTATATTTTAATTTCAAAATTATCGATTTGAAAATATTTGATAACTCGAAGTTTGGCAAGTCTATTGTCGTTCTCAAAGATGTTAGACATACGCTGGCCAGGCACATGGCTAAAATCTCCAAGCACTAAATATTCTTGTTTCAACTCCCAGTGAAAAATATTTCAAAAATTCTCTTTAAAAACAGACACGGAAAGTACCAATGTGATATTGATTTGTCGATTGTTCATGAATCGCAGATACACAATGGTTTCGTCTGGATCCCCCAGAAAACATCCGTATCCATAGGAAATCACTTCCCTGCGAATTTCGTCATGGATAGATCAACGGAAGATATTTTAAGAATCAAAAGACATTCTGAGGTCACTGAGCGTTGATTGCTCTGTCTCAGAATCACGGAAACAAATCAAGGAATTTTGAAGATATTTCATGTCACGAGAACAAAACAAGTCCCAAAGACAAATCAGGTCACGAAGACCAATCAAGTCACGAAGACTAACTGGTGCATCAGACAGGTGGCTCACTATCACTAAGATATCTCAAACATTGCATGGCTTCATTCTACCTTTAGTAACTCTACTGGTTACATCTCTTTCACTTGTAGATATGCCATGTGGACCGCAGGTACATAATGGTTACGGCTGATTCCCTCAGGAAACATCCATACCCGTAAGCTTTCACAGCTCTGCGGATTACGCCCTTACAATTCGACTGTAGATCGTAGCAGTCACAATGGTTACGCTTGGTTCCCCCAAGAAACATCTGTCCGCCGTAGGCTATCTGCAGCCCTGAGAATTACACTACACGGTCGAATTTCAACGGCTCTAGATCGCAGCGATCACAATGGTTACGCCTGATTCCCTCAGGAAACATCCGACCGCCGTAGGCTATCTGCAGCCCTGCGAATTACGCTAGCAATCGTGCTCGAAGGCAACTCATGAGTTTTATGTCCGGACAACCTACTACCACCAGCAGCATATCTCAACTAAGCTCGAAATTCAAAGGAGAAGGATGGTACTTCCCTTATTTTTGCTTTCGAAAACATATAATACTATATACATATAGTATTTTATTTCAAAATCCTCATAAATCATACTTATGCCAACTTACATAAAATTTACTTTTCAAATCATATTTCCAAACATCTCATCTCATTCTTATATAAATTCTATTATATAAAATTTATCTCAATTCATTACCTTCCAAATCAATGGTTTCCGGATTCGCTATATCCATATTTATATTTTCACAATCTTCAATATCCAATATCGCAAATCGAATATCCTCAAATTTCCATTCAAATTTAAATTTTGATCTAATATTCACTACAGATATTTGATAACCCTTCAAACTCAATTTATGAATCTATTTATTATAAACCAAATTTTCTACCAATTCTCCAATTATTAAATTCATCGCTTAATTCAAATTTCTATGCTCTCAAAATTCCGGAGTTTACATTTTTATAACAGATCTTCCATTCACACACTATCACTTCTCCATATTTATATCTTCCGCTCGTAAATTTACAAGCGAACAACTCCCCAAGCATCGGCCTCGAAGGTTGAAACCAACATCAGATCGATACTCAGAAAATTATTCAGCTTAACCTGTAGTGACCCGAAAATCCGGTCCAATTTGAGCTGACCAAAAACACAAGTCCAACCCCAAATTAAACTGGAAAATCAAGAAAACTAATAGAAAGAAGATAGAGGGTGAGGATAGAAAAGGTAGAACTTATAGAATAGGAGAAGAAGAAGAACATCATCATCAGAGTAAACACGAATCTCACAGCGAACGAATAAAATATAACATAACTTTTGAAATACAAACAGTTATATATACAATAGCACTTATCAGAGTACAGCACTTACAATAACAGCGGAAATAATAATAGCTATAGAATCCTGAAGCCTCCTGCTCCAAGCTTTCCAAGTGTATCTGTAAAATCCCGACTACTTGACTGCCCGTACAAATTTAGGCACCCAAGAGTTTAGGGAAACAAACAAATAAACTCCGGGTCAGTCATGGGACTGGTGTGAATAAAACTCTAAAACACTTGGTTAAATAACGGATATATCATAAGACCACGCCGTGAAAACGGAAAGGGTTTTCCCTTATGAAAATCCAAACAACTTTGTTAAGCAATATCATTCTGATATTATAATAATGTCTAAGTACAAATAGATATCAATCTAGTAGAAACGCTTTCATCTCACGTTCTACTATATAGTATACAATCAAAACCGCAAGCACATATTGGGTAATGGATTTCTAACTATGACAAGGTATGGAACCACCTTCCGATCAGTGTACTCTAGGACTGATACACTGGAGTTCAACAAGAACATGTTGCAACTCAGCCACACATGACCGACCACTCATTTCGCTTGAGTGTATCGAATGTACATCACCAACGGTTGGGATCAGCAACTGTTTCCCGTATATATATGGGACAGCATTGATAGATTAAAAGAAGCAAATGAATATTCTCTAGATAGGTGATTATACACCCTACTTCGGTGCCACCGACTTAGCCATGCTGCCTGCCCGATTTCTGTCATTTACCGGATGTGAGGCTAGAAGCTACGCTTACTTTCCATTCATTTATAACATGATCACTTTGAATGCCACATTATCAGATCCATAAATCATTAGTTGGTTTATACAAATATCCTGGATGTTATGCTAAGGGATAAATCCGTTGCAACCATATATATTTATACAGACCAACCCATTCGATCATTGGAAATACTTTGTCAGACATTCGTCCATTTATGTTCGTTCTGGGACTGAACGAAACCGAAGGCACTATTCGGTACATTCATCTTAGTCCATTGTTATCTAAGATTTATACAACAGCCCTTGCACTTTACTCCGTCTTCAATATATTCAGCATATATGATTCGCAATGCTTATGCAAATACAGAGTGGCTCTTTGGACAATAATCCAACCGGTCTCTCCATATTAACAACGTTAAAATGGTAAAACATTGATAGTCTGTGATTTAACTATCAAAGGAAAACTCGTGTGCAAACAACGATATTATTTCCAGATGGAAATTATATCAATCAATCATCATTCAACATTTATCTCTTTATTTCATTACTTACTTATCTCCTGTTTCCATATATTCAACATTTCTTATTTTCTAATTTTAGAAAATATACTTTATTAACAATGGAAAACATTTCCATTTCCTGTTTCCTATATTAGAAAACATTTCTGATTTCTTATTTGGAAAACATTTCCAAAGTTCCTTCATTGGATTTAAACTGATGTTTAAATAAACATCGCTATGCCAACTCAAACCATTTATTAAATTCACCTAACCATCTTTCACTATCAAACCTTACCATTCCTTAGTTAAGGAGGAAGTCAATCACGTTGGGGTATAATTACCTCTCAGACCTTAACTGAACAACGTTATAACTTCGAAATAGTAACAGTTTATCCTTTAAAACCTTTAACAACTTCTTTACGTAACTCTCGGATTCAATTTACGAATCCACTTCTTTATTGAAAACATTGATTTTAACGATAACGTTATAATCCCTACCTTCGCAATATCTAACTTCAATTATGACCTTTATTCTTTAATTCGAATAATTAAACCTAACCCTAATTTATTAGTGTATACTCTTGATTTAAAAACCAGAAAGTAAATATTACTTTCCCGAATTCGATATAATTGAATTCGACGTATAATTCTCTTTCGAGTAATCTCTATTTGATTAACTCTATTTCGAATATCCTATATTCGATTATCTCTCTTCGAATAACTTATATTCGAAGTCTCTCTCTTTCGAATAAACTATATTCGATCTCTTTCTTTCGAATACGCTATATTCGATAATCTCCTTTCGATTAACTAATCGATAACTCCTTTCCTTTAACTCTATTCGAATAACTAATATTCGATAACTCTATTTAACTCCGTTCGAATAACTAATATTCGATAACTCTATTTAACTCCATTCGAATAACTAATATTCGATAACTCTATTTAACTCCATTCGAATAACTAATATTCGATAACTCTATTTAACTCCATTCGAATAACTAATATTCGATAACTCTATTTAACTCCATTCAAATAACTAATATTCGATAACTCTATTTAACCCCATTCGAATTGTAACGACCCGGAAATTTGCGATCTTGATTATCCGATATACAACACATATCGAACATCAAGAGTCGAAAATAACCGAATAGTTAATGAAAGAAATTAGAGGGTAAGAATAGATAAGGTAGAACTAATAGAATAGAAGAAGAAGAAGAACATCATCATCAGAGTGAACACGAATCTCGCAGCGGAACGAATAAAATATGACATAACTTTTGAAATACAAACAGTTATATATACAATAACACTTATCAGAGTACAACACTTACAATAACAGCGGAAATAATAATAGCTATAGAATCCTGAAGCCTCCTGCTCCAAGCTCTCCAAGTTTATCTGTAAAATCCCGACTACTTGACTGCCCGTACAAAATTAGGCACCCAAGAGTTTAGGGAAACAAACAAATAAACTATGGGTCAGTCATGGGACTGGTGTGAATAAAACTCCTAACACTTGGTTAAATAACGGATATATCATAAGACCACGCCGTGAAAACGAAACGAGTTTACCTTATGAAAATCCAAACAACTTTGTAAAGCAATATCATTCTGATATTATAATAATGTCTAAGTACAAATAGATATCAATCTAGCAGAAACGCTTTCATCTCACGTTCTACTACATAGTATACAATCAAAACCGCAAGCACGTATTGGGTAATGGATTTCCAACTATGACAAGGTATGGAACCACCTTCCGATCAGTGTACTCTAGGAACGATACACTGGAGTTCAACAAGAACATATTGTAACTCAGCCACACATGACCGACCACTCATTTTGCTTGAGTGTATCGAATGTATATCACCAACGGTTGGGATCAGCAACCGTTTCCCGTATATATATATGAGACAGCATTGATAGATTAAAGAAGCAAATGAATATTCTCTAGATAGGTGATTATACACCCTACTTCGGTGCGACTGACTTAGCCATGCTGCCTGCCCGATTTCTGTCATTTACCGACTGATGAGGCTTGAGGTTACGCTTTATCATCACATCAGATTCACTTCGAATGCCACATTGTCAGATCCATCTTAAATCACTAATTTGACGTCTACAACCATACATTACGTGTCAGCTAAAAGAAGTTTCCTTCTCCGCTTCCACTCTTGGTACGGTTGAAGAAATCAATGTACGTGACCTTTCTGGAAATACTATGTCAGACATTCATCCATACAAGTCATCCAGGAACAGGATGAACCGAAGGCACTATTCAGTACATCCATCTTAGGCACTGTTATCTAGGACTTATACAATAGCCCTTGCACTTTACTCCGTCTTCAATTATCTTTGGCATATATGATTCGCAACGCTTCTGCCAATACAGAGTGGTTCTTTGGATAATAATCCAACCGGTCTCTCCATATTAACAACGTTAAAATGGTCAAAACATTGATAGTCTGTGATTTAACTATCAAAGGAAAACTCGTGTGCAAACAACGATATTATTTCCAGATGGAAATTATATCGATCAATCAACATTTAACTTTTATCTCTTTAGTTCATTAATTTACTTATCTCCTGTTTCCATATATTCAACTTTTCTTATTTTCTATTTTAGAAAATATACTTTATTAACAATGGAAAACATTTCCATTTCCTGTTTCCTATATTAGGAAAACACTTCTGATTTCTTATTTGGAAAACATTTCCAAAGTTCCTTCGTTGGATTTAAACTGATGTTTTAAATAAACATCGCTTTGCCAACCCAAACCATTTATTAAATTTACTTAACCATCATTCATTATTAACCTTACCATTCCTTAGTTAATAAGGAAGTCAATCAAGTTGGGGTATAATTACCTCTCAGACCTTAACTGAACAACGTTATAACTTCGAAATAGTAACAGTTTATCTCTTAAACCTTTTTCAACTTCTTTACGTAACTCTCGGATTCAATTTACAAATCCACTTCTTTATTGAAAACATTGATTTCAACGATAACGTTATAATCCCTACTTTCATAATATCTAACTTCAATTATAACCTTTATAACCTTTATTCTTATATTTAATCCTAACCCAAATTTATTAGTGTACACTCTTGATTTAAAAAAACCGAAAAGTAAATATTACTTTCCCGAATTCGATATAACTGAATTCGACGTAAAATTCTCTTTCGAGTAATCTCTATTTGATTAACTCTTCTTCGAATAACCTATATTCGATTATCTCTCTTCGAATAACTTATATTCGAAACCTCTCCCTTTCGAATAAACTATATTCGATCTCTTTCTTTCGAATACACTATATTCGATAATCTCCTTTCGATTAAACTAATCGATAACTCCTTTCGATTAACTATAATCGATAACTCCTTTCCTTTAACTCTATTCGAATAAACTATATTCGACTAACTCTATTTAACTCTATTCGAATAACTAATATTCGATAACTCTATTTAACTCTATTCGAATAACTAATATTCGATAACTCTATTTAACTCTATTCGAATAACTAATATTTGATAACTCTATTTAACTCTATTCGAATAACTAATATTCGATAACTCTATTTAACTCCATTCGCTTGACTCTAGATCGCAGCGATCACAATGGTTACGCCTGATTCCCTCAGGAAACATCCGACCGCCTTAGGCTATTTACAGCCTTGCGAATTACGCTAGCAGTCGTGCTAAATGGCATCTCATTTGGATTAACTCTAATTGTTCAATTCTAACTGTTTAACTCTAACGGGTTAACTCTAACTGATTAACTCTACTGATTAACTCTACTGTTTTTAACTCTAACTAGTTAATCTAACTGATTAACTCTAACTGATTAACTCTAACTGGTTAACTCTATTTGACAACTCGACTCGACTAACCCCTTTTGAATAACATATTCGATTAACTAACTTTCGAATACCATATTCGATTAACTAACTTCGAATACCATATTCGATTAACTAACTTCGAATACCATATTCGATTAACTAACTTCGAATACCATATTCGATTAACTAACTTCGAATACCATATTCGATTAACTAACTTCGAATACCATATTCGATTAACTCCTTTTTGATAACGTTTATCCATTTGAAAAGATCCCCTTTTAACAACGTTTATTTATTTATAAAGATTCACTTTTTAGTAACGGTTCTTCACTTTATAAATGATTTCCTTTTTCTAACGTTTTCCCTTTTCAATTATATTTGTAAATGGTTTACAAATATTCCCTTTTTTTCTATTTTATTCTATTTGCAAATGGTTTGCAAATATTTCCTTTTCAAATTTATTCTTAAAAATATTCTAACTCCTTAAATTTCCGGGAAAATTCGCCATAACCTCCTTTGTATCGGGAGTATCGGGAAAATCCCCAAACCGCCACACAGGCCTTTCCATTCAAAAAGAAAATGGTTTGAACTTATTTCCTTTCTAAATATCTCCTATTTATAAATATTCCAATTTATAAATATTTCTTATTTATAAATATTTCTATTTATAAATATCTCTTATTTATAAATATTCCATTTATAAATATTTTACTTTCAATATCACTTTGAAAATTCCCTTATCAACATTCCGGTATGTTATGTTGTTTAACATGTCAAATTACGATGTCCAATATCGTTCATACACACACAATTAACAACAGGTTATAATTCACATCATATATCAAAATATATGAAAAACAATAAAATAGCTATTGAGGAATCCAGTCGGATTCCTCCAACCTGTTTCCCTGGATCCACAGATGTTACACAATAAAATCAACATCACTTTCAATTCCATATGATATATTCTAATAGCAGAATCAATATCTTAATATTTAACGATTTATATATATATATATATTTATTTATATATATATATAATTTTCCACTAACTGACTAGTAGTTCAATCAATCAACCAACACACAGCAATCAACAGATGATTAACAGTTCTAAGAATACATTATAAAAAATATAACTGTTCAGAGTTGTTGAGTTTTACTCACATTTGCGCGTTAGCCGTTATATAACGGTTTGCGTTATTTGATTCAGTCGGACAATTTATTTCGCCATAAATTGTGATGAGCTCCAATTCATTTCAGACTTCACGGTTTGTAGTGTATTCCGACGCGGTTCTAACGAACACTATTTCGTCCAGTTCTCAAATTCTCGGCCCACTACGTCTCAAATATTTGGACCCGAGCACACCTTCTTCCCCTTCATTATATTGGCCCAGCCCATTCATAAGTCACTAGGCCCATATTCATGCCTCAGCCCACCCTTTCAAGCCCGAACACTTTAAACCCATACGCCACAATTTTCCCATCGTCTTCCTGGAATTCATCTTCTCCTTCTCAACATTAGCCCACCGAACTCAGACTCGCACCAACCGTATAACACTCCTTACAAATGTTTCACAACAGGCCTACCTGTTTTCCTCATTGATTTATCCTTCTTACAGTCCCCCAAATCATCGTTGACTGAGTTCAACTTCACCCAAAATGATGCTGCACTCCCCCAATAAAAGAGACCGAACTTCAGCCACTTACCATTTCAACACTTCAGTACAAGGCATAAAACATCAACAAAAGCCATGTTTGAAAATCCTCCTTACTTGTTTCAAATACAGAACAGCACGCAACTATGACATCACGCCCCCTTTAACCCCTATCCATACCTTACTGAAGCATCATCTTCTACACCCAAACCCAATACCTCACTTCACAAACAACCGAGTTCACCCAGTACCTCACCAACTTCCTCACTTCAACCTCAGACCGGACCCAAGCCCTTCCGATGCCTTATCGTTGGCTCGCAGCCCCAAATACGAATGAATACTGAGCCCTGTTCAACCCAAAAATCCACCATCAGTTGCCATCGCAACGACGATGACCCTCACCACTGGTTGCGCCTCCCTTCTCCGGCGGTCAGATCTCCGACAGTCGACCCAGATCAACCCAATCTGATGCTACAGTGGACTTACGAACAAAAAAATGTTCACAGAACCTTCCAAGAAAAATCGTGAAGATGTCGAACCCTTCTAGGATCTCAAATACACCGACCAAACCTCTCCGCATCGCTTAAATCGAGAACGAGCTGGAACCTTAGGCGTTGTTGTACGAGTTTGCAGCGACGACGGGATCACCGAACCCAGAAAAACGTGTATAGATCAGAAGAGGATCTGATAATGATTTCGAAAATACATTTTCCCTGATTTGTAGAGCTTTGTGTGAATTACTATGGATTTTAGAAGTAATTTTTCATGTTAGCTGAAGAACATGGCGGCGGAATTTTATCTCGTGTTGACTTAGAGGAAATGAATTAGGTTAGGAGTTATTAAGGGGTATTATATAGGATGTGCTGTATTGTTCGTGTCCAGGGAAAATAAGTGAAAGATTGAGGTGCACCTACTGAAAAATGAAGGGGGTGTGGCCTTGTTTTTGACCGGAAATAGATTAGGATATTTTGTTTTGAGTTTAAAAGATTTTGGTCATCTCATTTTACAAAACTTCATTAATTTCGAACTGCTATCTACCAGATCAACTACACCATCATGAAGATCAATGTGCCACGATCCCAGAAAGATAATAATACCGGTAGAATGACTCATATTTTGAAACCTCAAAATGTTGATTACAGGGTGCAAAATACCCTAAATAAAAAGTCGCTTATTTAATTAATTAAAAATTTCCATAAAATTCTAAAAATTAAATTATCGATATGTCTTAAAAGAACCTTGTTCAAATTTGAATCTGATCTCTAGTTATATCGAATAAACAGTTATGGTTGATAACGATTCTATAGCGACTTTTCTGAAATTTGATTTGGACATATCTCAAAATCTACACGACTAAATCCCGATTTTTCTCTTCCACTAGAAAGATATACTCCACCAGCTCCACACGTTTCTTGTTTCACAGAAATCCGATTTAAAACGAATCATGTACATTGAGTTGAAGTTCGAATCGCCAAATCGCGAACTACAGCGCCATTTCAAGCTCGATTTTAATTATAATATAATTATACGTTCAAACTGACGTCGATTGAATATATTCGTCAATCTAATTCAACTCTAAGCTGAATTAAATCTTAGGGATGACCCTGCTCATAGAATATTGTGATTTCCAATATTCCTGATTATTTTTGAATTAAATATATTATTTAATTTATTATTTTAATTAAATATTCACCATTATTTAATTTCTCGACCAATAAATCTTTTAATTCACCTTTTAAATAATTAAATAAATTAATTATTATACCTCTGCAAATGCGGGTCATTACATTCTTCCCCACTTAAAATAATTTCGTCCTCGAAATTGCTAAGGTAGAGGACGACCCTATCAACTGGTTAGAACTTATCTGTTCACTCCTTAACTTCAGTTTCAACTGAACCAATTTAATTTCAATTATATTATTAATTAATTCTTATCAACGAAAATTTCCAAAAATCCTGAAAATTTTCTAACGCCTTAACTTTTCGAAAAATTTCGCCAGCACCTCCTTTGTACTGGTCAATTGGTCAAACTCCAACTCGCCTCTCTGGGCCATCTCCAACCCAAAAGAAAATCAAACAGCCAAGCGGCTTGCCAATTCGGCTCATCAAAATCTCATACCCAATATATAATATAAACTGGTACCTTTTTGTCGGGCATATCGTTATATCCCTCACATCTGCTATCAATTCAGCATATACCAATGTCATGCCAATCAAACTCCAAATCAGTTTTATCTCCAACACAACCATTCGTTTTTAACCAAGCAAAATCTCATTTCAACTCAAGTTCAATTCTTGATTTTCAATTCCTTAACTCCTCAATCCAATACCATTTCGGATTCAAATTTCACAAATCCAATCTTATTTGATTTCAATTCAACTTCAGTTACCACTTAACTGACTTTACTTTAATTCAAATCTGCTTTCACAAATTTCTATTAAATTTGTTTTTAATTCAAACAGTCTTTCCCTGTGAGTTTTTAAATAGTTTACTCTTTTCAAAAATAAAATTTTCCTTTTTGAAATTCAACACAACTTGTCTTTCCCACAACAAATTCAAAACAGTATCTCTGGTAGTAATTCGTCACTTACAACTCGAAAATGAATACTGATGATGCAGCTGTCATCATCAGAATCTATTTTCCAGCGATCGAAGTGAGTTCAATACTATAAAACCATTTCTAAACATTTCCACTTTGAAATTCATTTCGAAATATAATTCACACTGCTTGTAAAACAATTTAAAATCTCCCAGGATCTTAAATTTTCCTTATTTTTAATCCAAATCCATTTTCAAATACTTATCCAATTTTCCAGAATTTCAATTTAAATTCTGATTTAAATTTCAGATTTAACTCATCTGATTTCACGTATTTCACTTATATGAATTCTGATTGGTTATTTACATAACCATTTAATTTATAATCTTACTTGGTTATATTAACAACCTATATATCCAATATATTATAATTTTTATATATATATCTTGTCTATATCAAGATATACCTTGGGTAAACTTATTTTAATTTACACTCTTTTCAAAACATATCGTGACGACCCATCGTATTCGAGTGTTTAGTAACTCCTACCGATACAGTGGATCAAACTGATCGACCAGAATCCATAAACAACTCAACCAATGAATCTCCACAATATAAAACAAATTTTTGTATCAAATACAAATACGTTCACTCGTATATATACACTCAAACTCAATCTAGGGTATTACTGACCCTATCTCTACCGAGTCACGCCACAGAGCCAAGGTAATTCACTTAACTTAAGCTCTGATACCAACTGTAACGACCCGGAAATTTGCGATCTTGATTATCCGATATACAACACATATCGAACATCAAGAGTCGAAAATAACCGAACAGTTAATGAAAGAAATTAGAGGGTAAGAATAGATAAGGTAGAACTAATAGAATAGAAGAAGAAGAAGAACATCATCATCAGAGTGAACACGAATCTCACAGCGGAACGAATAAAATATGACATAACCTTTGAAATACAAACAGTTATATATACAATAACACTTATCAGAGTACAACACTTACAATAACAGCGGAAATAATAATAGCTATAGAATCCTGAAGCCTCCTGCTCCAAGCTCTCCAAGTGTATCTGTAAAATCCCGACTACTTGACTACCCATACAAAATTAGGCACCCAAGAGTTTAGGGAAACAAACAAATAAACTCCGGGTCAGTCATGGGACTGGTGTGAATAAAACTCCTAACACTTGGTTAAATAACGGATATATCATAAGACCACGCCGTGAAAACGAAACGGGTTTACCTTATGAAAATCCAAACAACTTTGTAAAGCAATATCATTCTGATATTATAATAATGTCTAAGTACAAATAGATATCAATCTAGCAGAAACGCTTTCATCTCACGTTCTACTACATAGTATACAATCAAAACCGCAAGCACGTATTGGGTAATGGATTTCCAACTATGACAAGGTATGGAACCACCTTCTGATCAGTGTACTCTAGGAACGATACACTGGAGTTCAACAAGAACATCTTGTAACTCAGCCACACATGACCGACCACTTATTTTGCTTGAGTGTATCGAATGTATATCACCAACGGTTGGGATCAGCAACCGTTTCCCGTATATATATATGAGATAGCATTGATAGATTAAAGAAGCAAATGAATATTCTCTAGATAGGTGATTATACACCCTACTTCGGTGCGACCGACTTAGCCATGCTGCCTGCCCGATTTCTGTCATTCACCGACTGATGAGGCTTGAGATTACGCTTTATCATCACATCAAATTCACTTCGAATGCCGCATTGTCAGATCCATCTTAAATCACTAATTTGATGTCTACAACCATACATTACGTGTCAGCTAAAAGAAGTTTCCTTCTCCGCTTCCACTCTTGGTACGGTTGAAGAAATCAATGTACGTGACCTTTCTGAAAATACTATGTCAGACATTCATCCATACAAGTCATCCAGGAACAGGATGAACCGAAGGCACTATTCAGTACATCCAACTTAGGCACTGTTATCTAAGACTTATACAATAGCCCTTGCACTTTACTCCGTCTTCAATTATCTTTGGCATATATGATTCGCAACGCTTCTGCCAATACAAAGTGGTTCTTTGGATAATAATCCAACCGGTCTCTCCATATTAACAACGTTAAAATGGTCAAAACATTGATAGTCTGTGATTTAACTATCAAAGGAAAACTCGTGTGCAAACAACGATATTATTTCCAGATGGAAATTATATCGATCAATCAACATTTAACTTTTATCTCTTTAGTTCATTAATTTACTTATCTCCTGTTTCCATATATTCAACTTTTCTTATTTTCTATTTTAGAAAATATACTTTATTAACAATGGAAAACATTTCCATTTCCTGTTTCCTATATTAGGAAAACACTTCTGATTTCTTATTTGGAAAACATTTCCAAAGTTCCTTCGTTGGATTTAAACTGATGTTTTAAATAAACATCGCTTTGCCAACCCAAACCATTTATTAAATTTACTTAACCATCATTCACTATTAACCTTACCATTCCTTAGTTAAGAAGGAAGTCAATCAAGTTGGGGTATAATTACCTCTCAGACCTTAACTGAACAACGTTATAACTTCGAAATAGTAACAGTTTATCTCTTAAACCTTTTTCAATTTCTTTACGTAACTCTCGGATTCAATTTACAAATCCACTTCTTTATTTAAAACATTGATTTCAACGATAACGTTATAATCCCTACTTTCGCAATATCTAACTTCAATTATAACCTTTATAACCTTTATTCTTATATTTAATCCTAACCCAAATTTATTAGTGTATACTCTTGATTTAAAAAAACCGAAAAGTAAATATTACTTTCCCGAATTCGATATAACTGAATTCGACGTAAAATTCTCTTTCGAGTAATCTATATTTGATTAACTCTTCTTCGAATAACCTATATTCGATTATCTCTCTTCGAATAACTTATATTCGAAATCTCTCCCTTTCGAATAAACTATATTCGATCTCTTTCTTTCGAATACACTATATTCGATAATCTCCTTTCGATTAAACTAATCGATAACTCCTTTCGATTAACTATAATCGATAACTCCTTTCCTTTAACTCTATTCGAATAAACTATATTCGACTAACTCTATTTAACTCTATTCGAATAACTAATATTCGATAACTCTATTTAACTCTATTCGAATAACTAATATTCGATAAATCTATTTAACTCTATTCGAATAACTAATATTCGATAACTCTATTTAACTCCATTCGCTTGACTCTAGATCGTAGCAATCACAATGGTTACGCCTGATTCCCTCCGGAAACATCCGACCGCCTTAGGCTATTTACAGCCTTGCGAATTACGCTAGCAGTCGTGCTAAATGGCATCTCATTTGGATTAACTCTAATTGTTCAATTCTAACTGTTTAACTCTAACGGGTTAACTCTAACTGATTAACTCTACTGATTAACTCTATTGTTTTTAACTCTAACTGGTTAACTCTAACTGATTAACTCTAACTGATTAACTCTAACTGGTTAACTCTATTTGACAACTCGACTCGACTAACCCCTTTTGAATAACATATTCGATTAACTAACTTTCGAATACCATATTCGATTAACTAACTTCGAATACCATATTCGATTAACTAAATTCGAATACCATATTCGATTAACTAACTTCGAATACCATATTCGATTAACTAACTTCGAATACCATATTCGATTAACTCCTTTTTGATAACGTTTATCCATTTGAAAAGATCCCCTTTTAACATCGTTTATTTATTTATTTATAAAGATTCACTTTTTAGTAACGGTTCTTCACTTTATAAATGATTTCCTTTTTCTAACGTTTTCCCTTTTCAATTATATTTGTAAATGGTTTACAAATATTCCCTTTTTTTCTATTTTATTCTATTTGCAAATGGTTTGCAAATATTTCCTTTTCAAATTTATTCTTAAAAATATTCTAACTCCTTAAATTTCCGGGAAAATTCGCCATAACCCCCTTTGTATCGGGAGTATCGGGAAAATCCCCAAACCGCCTTACAGGCCTTTCCATTCAAAAAGAAAATGGTTTGAACTTATTTCCTTTCTAAATATCTCCTATTTATAAATATTCCAATTTATAAATATTTTTTATTTATAAATATTTCTATTTATAAATATCTCTTATTTATATATATTCCATTTATAAATATTTTACTTTCAATATCACTTTGAAAATTCCCTTATCAACATTCCGGTATGTTATGGTGTTTAACATATCAAATTACGATGTCCAATATCGTTCATACACACACAATCAACAATAGGTTATAATTCACATCATATATCAAAATATATGAAAAACAATAAAATAACTATTGAGGAATCCAGTCGGATTCCTCCAACCTGTTTCCCTGCATCCACAGATGTTACACAATAAAATCAACATCACTTTCAATTCCATATGATATATTCTAATAGCAGAATCAATATCTAAATATTTAACGATTTATATATATATATATATATATATATATATAAAATTTTCCACTAACTGATTAGTAGTTCAATCAATCAACCAACACACAGCAATCAACAGATGATTAACAGTTCTAAGAATACATTATAAAAAAATATAACTGTTCAGAGTTGGTGAGTTTTACTCACAATTGCGCGTTAGCCGTTAAATAACGGTTTGCGTTATTTGATTCAGTCGGACAATGTAACAACCCGTAAAATGCGAGCCAGTTTGAAATTTTTATTTTGGCGATTTTGGCGAATTTTGATTATTTAAAATGAATTATTTTAAATAATATCGACAAGAAATTTATTTTGAATATAAATCGAACGTATATATTATACGCGTCGTCGTTAGAATATATATAAGATTTATATATAATTATAAATAGAATTGAAAATGGCGCGGTAGTTCGATAATTCGATTTCAAACTTCAATTGAATGTACCGGGTGCAAAACAATCCGGATTTTAGTGAAACCAAAAATGATAGAATCTAATTGATGATATCTTTCCAACGAATCCGAAAAATCGAAATTTCATAGCGGGAATCAAAAGGTTTGTCCAGTTGAAAATTCTGAATAGTCGCTATGGAATTCAGGCCCTTAAAAATGGACATTTTGCAAACGACCTCGGATTTCGACGAAACCGGTTTTGTTGGGTCCGTGATGTTAAGATATTGCTAGGTTTCAAATTTCATAATTTTTCGAATCAATATGTGAGCGTGGCAAAGGAAAACGCGTTTGACCAGTTTCAGTTGATTTTAATCGACTGGAAAATGGCCATTTTTCAAACGGTCTCAGAATTCGACGAAACTAGTTTTGTTAGGACCGTATCGTCAATACGAAGCTAGAAAATATTTTTCGAGAATTTTTAGGGTTAGTATGCGACCCCGGTAATCTGAAATGTACGTTTAAAATTCAATATAGTGATTTAAATGTAAATTAAACGGAAACTGATTCAAACGATCAAATCGGTTTGCGATACATATCCCATTGTGTTCGGAATGGGGGTAAAACGCTATGGGCGACAGGCGGGGAGCCTCGTTTTGAGGTCGAAAATAAAGGTTGCTTTTTGTGGAATTAAATAATAAAATATAAAAAAATAAAAAGAAAAAAAAAACTTTTCTTCCCCCCCCCCCCCGTTAACCCGCTCTGCCCCCCCCCCTTTTCTCATTTCGATTTCAGAAGGAAAAAAAAAGTCGATCTCGTTCCCCCTTTACCACCGCCGCTCGTCGGCGAACCCTCCCCCCCGACCATCGATGCCAGCCCTGCCCTCCCTCGACTCGACCCTCTTCTCCCGCTCCTTCCTTCTCTCCCCCCTGCTGTTAACTGAACAGCAACCCTCCCCCCCTTCGAAACCCTAACCGCCTGCAAGATCCACCCCAAATCAGCATCACGCCGCTGCAGAGGGACCCCCCTCCCCCCGTCGATGACCGCGCCCCACTCGCGAACTCCAGCACCACGAATCCGTCAGCTCGAGACCCCCCCTCTACCTGCTGTAAGTTTGTTTATTTATTTTTATTTACTTAAGTTTATTTATTTATTTTAAAGTAATATGTTTTATAAAAATAAATATGGTTTCTATATATGATTTTGACATGGAGAAATACGATTTTTATTTCTATACTTACGATTTTCAGAAATGAAAGGTGGTGATTTTTAAACATGAAGGATGTGATTTTTATGTTAAGAAAAGGAGTGATTTTTATTTTATGAAAGCTATAATTTTTAGTGAAGAGAAAGATTATATTTTTATAATATGAAAGGTATGATTTTTATATAGTAGAAGTTATAAAAATATAATTTTTATAATATAGAAAGGTTAAAAATATAATTTTTATATAATATGGATAATAAAAATTCGATCTTTATATAAGAGGTAGAAATATAAAAATATAACTTTTATATAGAAAGAAGTTATAAATATATATGGAGTAGAAGTAAAAATATGATTTTTATATTTTTAAAGTAATAAAAATATAATCTTTACTATATAGAAATATTAAAAATATGATTTTTATATTTTTAAAATATTAAAAATATAATCTTTATAGGATAGAGAATATAAAAATATCATCTTTGTATTTGTAGTGAAATAAAAATCTGATTTTTATTTTTATATACATTGAAATAAAGTGGTGATTTTCATAACGATGAAATCTATATTTTTTTGTAAGAGTGAAGTCTTTATAGTTGAAAAGGCGAGATTTTTATATATTAAATAGCATAGAAAAAAATTCGATTTTTAATATATGAAGTGATTATAAAAAAAATATGATTTTTAAATTGAAGGTGAAGAAATAAAAATGTGATTTTTATTTTAAAAGACATCAAAATATAAAAATGTGTGATTTTTATATATACAGTGTATACGGGCAACGAAGATGACGAAGAAGAGTCAAGATAGTTGGATAGCTATTGGTGAGAATTTCTCACCTTTCAATTTCTTTTCTAGTTATATATATATACTAGGATGCAGACGGTGCTTAGTAGCACCCGACACAATCGTCCACAGACCATGGACTTGTTTGTTTGGTTGCATAAATTAGTTAGATGCTTTGGTTTGAATTGAATTGTTTGGTAGAATAGAATTGATTTGATTGATGTGTGAATGGCGTGGGCCTTCACTAGACCGGGGATAAGGCTAGGCCTTGTCCCGTTTCTAGTATCGTGCCGTTATGCCGCCGAAATTTTCTAAAATAAGTTAGAAAATAAAAATATCATTTTATTTAAAGAATGAACTGAATAGAAATTCATGTGTTAAAATAAAATGTTTTATCGTTAAAATATAATTTTTAGCGTGGATGTGAATAAATAAATATTCATTTACAAACCGGACGGTTTGTTTATGTACACTGATTTGGCTGACATGGATTGGGTCGATAAATTTTACACATCGCCCAACAGCACAAATAAAATATGTGTTTGATTGTTTGAAACCCCACACGGGTGTTAGGATGAAATTTGAAGTTCACTCATCCTGATTTATTAAATATGTCGATCGGTTGATTGACAGGCTGTTTTAAGCGTTAGATATCTATATTTGATGCTTATACAGTGTAGTGCACTTTGGTTGATGGTTGATTATTTTTCCATGCTATTATATATACATGTGTTGTATGAAAATCCATATAATTAACTTTATATGGTAATTGATTGGGCCTCATTCCAATTTGAAAAATAAAGAATATTATAAAATAAAAGTTCATGTGTTGACAGTCTCATCCATTGAGATTGGTCATGTGTTGAACGAAATATTTTAATAATAAGATTTACATCTTTATCGATATAAAATAAAAGTTCATGTGTTGACAGTCTCATCCATTGAGATTGGTCATGTGTTGAACGAAATATTTTAATAATAAGATTTACATCTTTATCGATATAAAATAAAAGTTCATGTGTTGACAGTCTCATCCATTGAGATTGGTCATGTGTTGAACGAAATATTTTAATAATAAGATTTACATCTTTATCGATATAACATAAAGGTTCATGTGTTGACAGTACTCATCCATTGAGATTGGTCATGTGTTGAACGAAATATTTTAATAATAAGATTTACATCTTTATCGATATAAAATAAAGGTTCATGTGTTGACAGTACTCATCCATTGAGATTGGTCATGTGTTGAACGAAATATTTTGATAATAACAACTATTTTGAAAAAGAAATATTTGAAATAGAATATTTGAAAATAGAAATTTATGAAGCCGTGTTGATTAGATTGACGCCATTTTGACGTGAACGATATTTATATCGATTTTAAAACGATTTTGAAATGAATTGAAAACGATTTCGAAATGAATTGAATTGAAAACGATTTCGAAATGAATTGAATTGAAAACGATTTCGAAATGAATTGAATTGAAAACGATTTCGAAATGAATTGAAAACGATTTCGAAATGAATTGAATTGAAAACGATTTCGAAATGAATTGAAAACGATTTCGAAATGAATTGAATTGAAAACGAATTCAAATCGAATTGAAATTGAATTGAAATGAATTCAAATTGAATTGAAATTTGAATTGAATAGAAATGAATTTTAAAACGAATTTATAAAGAAGAATTCAATTTTGATTTGAATTGAAAAGGAAGTTGAAATTGCTTTTGAAACGAATTTAAAACTATTTATATAATTCGTTTTAAATAGAAATCGACGAAATATATATTATATATATTATATATATAATATAATGGCCTGAATAGAACGCGCCGCGCCGCGGTAGTTCGTGAATTTCGACCATTTATTTCAAATGGGCATTACGGGAGATCCGACCGTCGGATTCTCCTAAAACCGGAACCGTTGGGTTCGTATCGAAAAGAGCTTTCTAACGAATATTGGAAATTAGAAATCTAACGGTTGGATTTGGAATTATGTCCAAATCAAATTTGAAAAAGGTCGCTATAAGTGCAGTTCGATGGCCATTGATGGAAATCGACTGTACGGGCCTTGATAAAATTATTAAAAATAGTAATAATTTGTGTAAAATCATAAGAAATGATTTAGAAAGAATTGGGATGAAAAACTCCATATTTGAAAAGATAAAAATAGATTTTTATCCAAATGAACTAGTTTTGAACTAGAATTATAATTCTATTTATTTTTGAATGAATAAATTGAATTTGGAAAGGGTTTTAAAAATAACCAAAATTTCCAATGATTGCATTGGAGTGGATTTGAATCGAAATTGTCTTCGGAATATTTCGATGTTGGAATTCGTGATTATACGGATGTTGTTACGGAAATTTGAAAGATATATATTTATATCGTTATTTCCAATGCGATATTTGTTAGTCGTAGAATTTGATATTGAATATAAGCCGGTATATTTTCTATTCAGAGCCTTGTATTGAATATCAAATGTGATTTGGGTTTGTCGTGAATGGTGTCTTCACTAACACTGTTCTTGAACCCAGTTGAGAAAAGATTAAATCTTTTTGTTTAGATTTAACGAAGTGTACCAATTAAACAATATTTAATTGGAATTGAATCGATATTGATTTTGGGTTTATCGTGAACCGTGTTTTAAATGACACTGATTCTTTAACCCAGTCGAAGATTAAAACTAAGTGGAGTTTTAATGAATCTTTAATTAGATTGAAATGATCGAAAATGGAGTATCACCAGTTTTGCTCTAGGCGATAGTTAAATCTTTAATTAGATTTGAACGTGAAATGGTAATTGAATTTACCGATAACACTGTGGTGTTAGATATGAAGTATTACCAGTTTTACTTCATGGGATGAATAGGTTGGGATGGGGAAATTAAAATAAATGATTACTTCGGTAAGGTTCGCTAATCCCGACTGGTTTGAATTGAGATTCAAAAATAGAATAAAGAATAAATTCAAGGAATTTATCTTGGATAAAATTTATGGGAACATTTCCCTATGAATGTAAAATTTAGAAACTAACTGTCGGTTGGCCAAGCAGAATGGTTTTCTGGATATTGATCTGATGTTGGTTTCGGCCTTCGGGGTTAATATTTGGGAAATTATTCTCTTGATTAATTTACGATTAGTGACTAATGAATTGGAATGAGGCGTATGTTGTGTTTGTGTAACACTTATTTAAAAGATACGCGAGTTATTCGGAAAGGCCGGGTTTATCCCATTCTGAATAACTGATACGACGATAAGTCGAAGATGAATACAGTGGTCGAAGACCGGAAGTCTTCACGTCGTTTGGGTAATTACTGATGATCTTGATTGGGCTGTACACCCAAGAAGATGGAAACAGTTAGTGGTCGTCCAGACGTACTTGGAGATCGATGGATATGCGGGGTACTAGGTGCCTCCGGTTTCGTTCAGACCCAGAACGAACTTGTAAATGGACTATGTGTCTGACATTGGATTTTAGTCCGTGTGATTGATCTCTATTAAATATATATCTGTTTGGCGGCGGAGAATTTATTCTCTTGCTTAACGCCCTTCTCTGAGACGTACGAGCTCAGGGGTTATATATTGATGGATATCAAACGCATGGAGTGAATTGCCTGTGTGGCATGCCTAAGTGGCAATTGATCGAGGCTTCTGTTGAAAAGCAAAGTCTTGTGGTGATGATCAAAGCAAGGCCTTTGTGGCGTAGCTTTGTGTAACGTTTACCTCGCGTGTTTCACACCCGGTATGAACCAAAAACGGGAGAGGACCTCAGGGAGGGCATGCGTTTCCTTCTAGCTAAAAGTGGCGTCAGTGGTTTTACATGCCCTGACGAGTTTGACTTATGTGGTTGTTGCTGTTGCGAGGTGCCTCGGATTGATCGGTCGTTCTCGAACCGATGGAGTCATTTAGTTGGCTCATTGACACCCCAAAGGGTGGGGAAACGCAGTGTTCAGGCATTTTAATCCACATCGGTGGACCGGCCCTGACGATCCAAGGGTCACTCGAGCTCTGATCCTGAGACACGGGCTAGAGCGTCTCGAATCGGTTGAGGACTATCTTTTGCCTCGGTTCATAGATGGAAACCCAATTTCCAAATACGTGACTTTTGCGGTTTTATTTGTAAACCTATATATGGTGACATAGTGGGATGGGGCACTCATGCCGCCTATGATTGATACTTATGATTTGAAGTTGTTTTATACAGTATGCACTTGTAATAGTATCAAATGATTTGTTTTCAACGTATCAAGCATTCTTGGCTATTATAAGGTAAAAACCCTATCCTCCGGCTTGCGTTGCATTGTGTGATGGGAACTGGGTCTTATAATAGCTTCATTTTTCTTTATTTAGCATTGCGCGGTTTGTTTTATGCACGGGTATTCTTGGGAGGAAACCCGTTCCGTGTTATATGGCGTGGTCCCTTGATTTACCTAACTTTAAAAATAAAGATTAATTGTTTTAGTTCTCACACCAGTCCCATGACTGACCTGGAGTTTATTGTTTTAACCTAAACTCTGGATGCCCCTATTTTTGACACGGGCAGCTAGTAGTTTTGGTTTTGCAGATTTATATTCACAGGATCCTAGTTTACAGCTGGAACGATATCCGGAAAGCTTTGTATCCGTATATCTCATTCTAGTTGTGTATTGTATTATTTTTCCGCTGCTATGTATTTAAATGTAATTTAAATCTCTGATATTTCTGTGTAATATTCTTTTATACTCTGTATATTCTTGTAATCTGATGCATCGTTGTAATATACAGTGAAATGTTCTTTTATATGCGTTCTGTTGTGTCCTGTTCTCAAACGATAGGGCGTTTCGAACGGTCTGGGTCGGTTTAGCGACTGGTTCAGACCGAGCGAAATTCTTAGCCGTCACAGTTGGTATCAGAGCTTTGGTTTACAAAGCAGAGAACAAGACACATTAGAACCGTACGAAAGAATTCATCAGATATTGGATTAGCAATATCCAATTAGAATTACTCGTTAGAGATGGGATCAGTAGTATCCTAGAACGAGTGTGAAGAGTATATTTTTGAAAGTGAAAACAAAATTTGTTTTGAAAATTTAAATCAACTATTCGTATTTGATTATTCATTTTAATGAATTTGGACAATCCAGTATATATAGATTTCGCGTATACGTCTGATCCGCGTGTATTCGAAGTTTTGATATACTGGGTAGATATAGAATCACCTTCTAAGTCGCCCGGAGAGAACTCTGATGATTGATGCATCATCATCAGAATTTATGTTCGAGTGACGAAAGGGAGATTTTCTATATATTTCCATCAGACTGGTGTGAGAACCAAAACTAATATAGCTAGAATACATTGTTGTGATTTGGCATCAAAAATCTGATTTTTTTGTATATGTATCAAATTTATGAATTTGAAACTCTAATTCACTAATTGATTGATGTTTGTGTTGTTGGTTTATTTATTTGATAATTTTGAACCATTTTGCCTAATTGTACCAAATATTGAACTATATTGAAAATTGGTTGTATTTGCTTTCATATACATATATATCATTGAACAGGTCATAGCAAGGAGGCTAGAGCAGAGAATAAAATTTGTTTGCCCGACAAATAGGTACATGTTTACTACATAATTTACTGTTTTGTTTGGGTGATGATGATTTTATGAGCCTATTGGCTAGCCGCTTGGCTTTTTCTTTTTCTTTTTGAGATCTGAAGGACCGGGGAAGCTATTTGAAATTCCCCGATGCTCCCATTGCAAGGGAGGTTATGGCGAAATTTTTCGGAAATTTAGGGTGTTAGCCAAATTTTTGAAAATTTGAAAATTCTCAGAAACTGAAAGGTTGGAGAATGGAAGCCAGATCGAACGTAGAGTTGATTAATCAAACCACTTTCGACTTTGTTCCTTTTCGGGGACGAAAAGTTTTAAGTGGGGGAGATTGTAACAACCCGTAAAATGCGAGCCAGTTTGAAATTTTTATTTTGGCAATTTTGGCGAATTTTGATTATTTAAAATGAATTATTTTAAATAATATCGACGAGAAATTTATTTTGAATATAAATCGAACGTATATATTATACGCGTCGTCGTTAGAATATATATAAGATTTATATATAATTATAAATAGAATTGAAATTGGCGCGGTAGTTCGATAATTCGATTTCAAACTTCAATTGAATGTACCGGGTGCAAAACAATCCGGATTTTAGTGAAACCAAAAATGATAGAATCTAATTGATGATATCTTTCCAACGAATCCGAAAAATCGAAATTTCATAGCGGGAATCAAAAGGTTTGTCCAGTTGAAAATTCTGAATAGTCGCTATGGAATTCAGGCCCTTAAAAATGGACATTTTGCAAACGACCTCGGATTTCGACGAAACCGGTTTTGTTGGGTCCGTGATGTTAAGATATTGCTAGGTTTCAAATTTCATAATTTTTCGAATCAATATGTGAGCGTGGCAAAGGAAAACGCGTTTGACCAGTTTCAGTTGATTTTAATCGACTGGAAAATGGCCATTTTTCAAACGGTCTCAGAATTCGACGAAACTAGTTTTGTTAGGACCGTATCGTCAATACGAAGCTAGAAAATATTTTTCGAGAATTTTTAGGGTTAGTATGCGACCCCGGTAATCTGAAATGTACGTTTAAAATTCAATATAGTGATTTAAATGTAAATTAAACGGAAACTGATTCAAACGATCAAATCGGTTTGCGATACATATCCCATTGTGTTCGGAATGGGGGTAAAACGCTATGGGCGACAGGCGGGGAGCCTCGTTTTGAGGTCGAAAATAAAGGTTGCTTTTTGTGGAATTAAATAATAAAATATAAAAAAATAAAAAGAAAAAAAACTTTTCTTCCCCCCCCCCCCCCGTTAACCCGCTCTGGCCCCCCCTTTTCTCATTTCGATTTCAGAAGGAAAAAAAAAAGTCGATCTCGTTCCCCCTTTACCACCGCCGCTCGTCGGCGAACCCTCCCCCCCCCCCCGACCATCGATGCCAGCGCTGCCCTCCCTCGACTCGACCCTCTTCTCCCGCTCCTTCCTTCTCTCCCCCCTGCTGTTAACCGAACCGCAACCCTCCCCCCCTTCGAAACCCTAACCGCCTGCAAGATCCACCCCAAATCAGCATCACGCCGCTGCAGAGGGACCCCCCCTCCCCCCGTCGATGACCGCGCCCCACTCGCGAACTCCAGCACCACGAATCCGTCAGCTCGAGACCCCCCCCCTCTACCTACTGTAAGTTTGTTTATTTATTTTTATTTACTTAAGTTTATTTATTTATTTTAAAGTAATATGTTTTATAAAAATAAATATGGTTTCTATATATGATTTTGACATGGAGAAATACGATTTTTATTTCTATACTTACGATTTTCAGAAATGAAAGGTGGTGATTTTTAAACATGAAGGATGTGATTTTTATGTTAAGAAAAGGAGTGATTTTTATTTTATGAAAGCTATAATTTTTAGTGAAGAGAAAGATTATATTTTTATAATATGAAAGGTATGATTTTTATATAATAGAGGTTATAAAAATATAAATTTTATAATATAGAAAGGTTAAAAATATAATTTTTATATAATATGGATAATAAAAATTCGATCTTTATATAAGAGGTAGAAATATAAAAATATAACTTTTATATAGAAAGAAGTTATAAATATATATGGAGTAGAAGTAAAAATATGATTTTTATGTTTTTAAAGTAATAAAAATATAATCTTTACTATATAGAAATATTAAAAATATGATTTTTATATTTTTAAAATATTAAAAATATAATCTTTATAGGATAGAGAATATAAAAATATCATCTTTGTATATGTAGCGAAATAAAAATCTGATTTTTATTTTTATATACATTGAAATAAAGTGGTGATTTTCATAACGATGAAATCTATATTTTTTTGTAAGAGTGAAGTCTTTATAGTTGAAAAGGCGAGATTTTTATATATTAAATAGCATAGAAAAAAATTCGATTTTTAATATATGAAGTGATTATAAAAAAATATGATTTTTAAATTGAAGGTGAAGAAATAAAAATGTGATTTTTATTTTAAAAGACATCAAAATATAAAAATGTTTGATTTTTATATATACAGTGTATACGGGCAACGAAGATGACGAAGAAGAGTCAAGATAGTTGGATAGCTATTGGTGAGAATTTCTCACCTTTCAATTTCTTTTCTAGTTATATATATATACTAGGATGCAGACGGTGCTTAGTAGCACCCGACACAATCGTCCACAGACCATGGACTTGTTTGTTTGGTTGCATAAATTAGTTAGATGCTTTGGTTTGAATTGAATTGTTTGGTGGAATAGAATTGATTTGATTGATGTGTGAATGGCGTGGGCCTTCACTAGACCGGGGATAAGGCTAGGCCTTGTCCCGTTTCTAGTATCGTGCCGTTATGCCGCCGAAATTTTCTAAAATAAGTTAGAAAATAAAAATATCATTTTATTTAAAGAATGAACTGAATAGAAATTCATGTGTTAAAATAAAATGTTTTATCGTTAAAATATAATTTTTAGCGTGGATGTGAATAAATAAATATTCATTTACAAACCGGACGGTTTGTTTATGTACACTGATTTGGCTGACATGGATTGGGTCGATAAATTTTACACATCGCCCAACAGCACAAATAAAATATGTGTTTGATTGTTTGAAACCCCACACGGGTGTTGGGATGAAATTTGAAGTTCACTCATCCTGATTTGTTAAATATGTCGATCGGTTGATTGACAGGCTGTTTTAAGCGTTAGATATCTATATTTGATGCTTATACAGTGTAGTGCACTTTGGTTGATGGTTGATTATTTTTCCATGCTATTATATATACATGTGTTGTATGAAAATCCATATAATTAACTTTATATGGTAATTGATTGGGCCCCATTCCAATTTGAAAAATAAAGAATATTATAATATAAAAGTTCATGTGTTGACAGTCTCATCCATTGAGATTGGTCATGCGTTGAACGAAATATTTTAATAATAAGATTTACATCTTTATCGATATAAAATAAAAGTTCATGTGTTGACAGTCTCATCCATTGAGATTGGTCATGTGTTGAACGAAATATTTTAATAATAAGATTTACATCTTTATCGATATAAAATAAAAGTTCATGTGTTGACAGTCTCATCCATTGAGATTGGTCATGTGTTGAACGAAATATTTTAATAATAAGATTTACATATTTATCGATATAACATAAAGGTTCATGTGTTGACAGTACTCATCCATTGAGATTGGTCATGTGTTGGACGAAATATTTTAATAATAAGATTTACATCTTTATCGATATAAAATAAAGGTTCATGTGTTGACAGTACTCATCCATTGAGATTGGTCATGTGTTGAACGAAATATTTTGATAATAACAACTATTTTGAAAAAGAAATATTTGAAATAGAATATTTGAAAATAGAAATTTATGAAGCCGTGTTGATTAGATTGACGCCATTTTGACGTGAACGATATTTATATCGATTTTAAAACGATTTCGAAATGAATTGAAAACGATTTCGAAATGAATTGAATTGAAAACGATTTCGAAATGAATTGAATTGAAAACGATTTCGAAATGAATTGAAAACGATTTCGAAATGAATTGAATTGAAAACGATTTCGAAATGAATTGAAAACGATTTCGAAATGAATTGAATTGAAAACGAATTCAAATCGAATTGAAATTGAATTGAAATGAATTCAAATTGAATTGAAATTTGAATTGAATAGAAATGAATTTTAAAACGAATTTATAAAGAAGAATTCAATTTTGATTTGAATTGAAAAGGAAGTTGAAATTGCTTTTGAAACGAATTTAAAACTATTTATATAATTCGTTTTAAATAGAAATCGACGAAATATATATTATATATATTATATATATAATATAATGGCCTGAATAGAACGCGCCGCGCCGCGGTAGTTCGTGAATTTCGACCATTTATTTCAAATGGGCATTACGGGAGATCCGACCGTCGGATTCTCCTAAAACCGGAACCGTTGGGTTCGTATCGAAAAGAGCTTTCTAACGAATATTGGAAATTAGAAATCTAACGGTTGGATTTGGAATTATGTCCAAATCAAATTTGAAAAAGGTCGCTATAAGTGCAGTTCGATGGCCATTGATGGAAATCGACTGTACGGGCCTTGATAAAATTATTAAAAATAGTAATAATTTGTGTAAAATCATAAGAAATGATTTAGAAAGAATTGGGATGAAAAACTCCATATTTGAAAAGATAAAAATAGATTTTTATCCAAATGAACTAGTTTTGAACTAGAATTATAATTCTATTTATTTTTGAATGAATAAATTGAATTTGGAAAGGGTTTTAAAAATAACCAAAATTTCCAATGATTGCATTGGAGTGGATTTGAATCGAAATTGTCTTCGGAATATTTCGATGTTGGAATTCGTGATTATACGGATGTTGTTACGGAAATTTGAAAGATATATATTTATATCGTTATTTCCAATGCGATATTTGTTAGTCGTAGAATTTGATATTGAATATAAGCCGGTATATTTTCTATTCAGAGCCTTGTATTGAATATCAAATGTGATTTGGGTTTGTCGTGAATGGTGTCTTCACTAACACTGTTCTTGAACCCAGTTGAGAAAAGATTAAATCTTTTTGTTTAGATTTAACGAAGTGTACCAATTAAATAATATTTAATTGGAATTGAATCGATATTGATTTTGGGTTTATCGTGAACCGTGTTTTAAATGACACTGATTCTTTAACCCAGTCGAAGATTAAAACTAAGTGGAGTTTTAATGAATCTTTAATTAGATTGAAATGATCGAAAATGGAGTATCACCAGTTTTGCTCTAGGCGATAGTTAAATCTTTAATTAGATTTGAACGTGAAATGGTAATTGAATTTACCGATAACACTGTGGTGTTAGATATGAAGTATTACCAGTTTTACTTCATGGGATGAATAGGTTGGGATGGGGAAATTAAAATAAATGATTATTTCGGTAAGGTTCGCTAATCCCGACTGGTTTGAATTGAGATTCAAAAATAGAATAAAGAATAAATTCAAGGAATTTATCTTGGATAAAATTTATGGGAACATTTCCCTATGAATGTAAAATTTAGAAACTAACTGTCGGTTGGCCAAGCAGAATGGTTTTCTGGATATTGATCTGATGTTGGTTTCGGCCTTCGGGGTTAATATGGGAAATTATTCTCTTGATTAATTTACGATTAGTGACTAATGAATTGGAATGAGGCGTATGTTGTGTTTGTGTAACACTTATTTAAAAGATACGCGAGTTATTCGGAAAGGCCGGGTTTATCCCATTCTGAATAACTGATACGACGATAAGTCGAAGATGAAGACGGTGGTCGAAGACCGGAAGTCTTCACGTCGTTTGGGTAATTACTGATGATCTTGATTGGGCTGTACACCCAAAAAGATGGAAACAGTTAGTGGTCGTCCAGATGTACTTGGAGATCGATGGATATGCGGGGTACTAGGTGCCTCCGGTTTCGTTCAGACCCAGAACGAACTTGTAAATGGACTGTGTGTCTGACATTGGATTTTAGTCCGTGTGATTGATCTCTATTAAATATATATCTGTTTGGCGGCGGAGAATTTATTCTCTTGCTTAACGCCCTTCTCTGAGACGTACGAGCTCAGGGGTTATATATTGATGGATATCAAACGCATGGAGTGAATTGCCTGTGTGGCATGCCTAAGTGGCAATTGATCGAGGCTTATGTTGAAAAGAAAAGTCTTGTGGTGATGATCAAAGCAAGGCCTTTGTGGCGTAGCTTTGTGTAACGTTTACCTCGCGTGTTTCACACCCGGTATGAACCAAAAACGGGAGAGGACCTCAGGGAGGGCATGCGTTTCCTTCTAGCTAAAAAGTGGCGTCAGTGGTTTTGCATGCCCTGACGAGTTTGACTTATGTGGTTGTTGCTGTTGCGAGGCGCCTCGGATTGATCGGTCGTTCTCGAACCGATGGAGTCATTTAGTTGGCTCATTGACACCCCAAAGGGTGGGGAAACGCAGTGTTCAGGCATTTTAATCCACATCGGTGGACCGGCCCTGACGATCCAAGGGTCACTCGAGCTCTGATCCTGAGACACGGGCTAGAGCGTCTCGAATCGGTTGAGGACTATCTTTTGCCTCGGTTCATAGATGGAAACCCAATTTCCAAATACGTGACTTTTGCGGTTTTATTTGTAAACCTATATATGGTGACATAGTGGGATGGGGCACTCATGCCGCCTATGATTGATACTTATGATTTGAAGTTGTTTTATACACTATGCACTTGTAATAGTATCAAATGATTTGTTTTCAACGTATCAAGCATTCTTGGCTATTATAAGGTAAAAACCCTATCCTCCGGCTTGCGTTGCATTGTGTGATGGGAACTGGGTCTTATAATAGCTTCATTTTTCTTTATTTAGCATTGCGCGGTTTGTTTTATGCACGGGTATTCTTGGGAGGAAACCCGTTCCGTGTTATACGGCGTGGTCCCTTGATTTACCTAACTTTAAAAATAAAGATTAATTGTTTTAGTTCTCACACCAGTCCCATGACTGACCTGGAGTTTATTGTTTTAACCTAAACTCTGGGTGCCCCTATTTTTGACACGGGCAGCTAGTAGTTTTGGTTTTGCAGATTTATATTCACAGGATCCTGGTTTACAGCTGGAACGATATCCGGAAAGCTTTGTATCCGTATATCTCATTCTAGTTGTGTATTGTATTATTTTTCCGCTGCTATGTATTTAAATGTAATTTAAATCTCTGATATTTCTGTGTAATATTCTTTTATACTCTGTATATTCTTGTAATCTGATGCATTGTTGTAATATACAGTGAAATGTTCTTTTATATGCGTTCTGTTGTGTCCTGTTCTCAAACGATAGGGCGTTTCGAACGGTCTGGGTCGGTTTAGCGACTGGTTCGGACCGAGCAAAATTCTTAGCCGTCACAGACAATTTATTTTGCCATAAATTGTGATGAGCTCCAATTCATTTCAGACTTCACGGTTTGTAGTGTATTCCGACGCGGTTCTAACGAACACTATTTCGTCCAGTTCTCAAATTCTCGGCCCACTACGTCTCAAATATTTGGACCCGAGCACACCTTTTTCCCCTTCATTATATTGGCCCAGCCCATTCATAAGTCACTAGGCCCATATTCATGCCTCAGCCCACCCTTTCAAGCCCGAACACTTTAAACCCATACGCCACAATTTTCCCATCGTCTTCCTGGAATTCATCTTCTCCTTCTCAACATTAGCCCACCGAACTCAGACTCGCACCAACCGTATAACACTCCTTACAAATGTTTCACAACAGGCCGACCTGTTTTCCTCATTGATTTCTCCTTCTTACGGTCCCCCAAATCATCGTTGACTGAGTTCAACTTCACCCAAAATGATGCTGCACTCCCCCAATAAAAGAGACCTAACTTCAGCCACTTACCATTTCAACACTTCAGTACAAGGCATAAAACATCAACAAAAGCCATGTTTGAAAATCCTCCTTACTTGTTTCAAATACAGAACAGCACGCAACTATGACATCACGCCCCCTTTAACCCCTATCCATACCTTACTGTAGCATCATCTTCTACTCCCAAACCCAATACCTCACTTCACAAACAACCGAGTTCACCCAGTACCTCACCAACGTCCTCACTTCAACCTCAGACCGGACCCAAGCCCTTCCGATGCCATAACTTTGGCTCGCAGCCCCAAATACGAATGAATACTGAGCCCTGTTCAACCCAAAAATCCACCATCAGTTGCCATCGCAACGACGACGACCCTCACCACTGGTTGCGTCTCCCTTCTCCGGCGGTCAGATCTCCGACAGTCGACCCAGATCAACCCAATCTGATGCTACAGTGGACTTACGAACAAAAAAATGTTCACAGAACCTTCCAAGAAAAATCGTGAAGATGTCGAACCCTTCTAGGATCTCAAATACACCGACCGAACCTCTCCGCATCGCTTAAATCGAGAACGAGCTGGAACCTTAGGCGTTGTTGTACGAGTTTGCAGCGACGACGGGATCACCGAACCTAGAAAAACGTGTATAGATCAGAAGAGGATCTGATAATGATTTCGAAAATACATTTTCCCTGATTTGTAGAGCTTTGTGTGAATTACTATGGATTTTAGAAGTAATTTCTCATGTTAGCTGAAGAACATGGCGGCGGAATTTTATCTCGTGTTGACTTAGAGGAAATGAATTAGGTTAGGGGTTATTAAGGGGTATTATATAGGATGTGCTGTATTGTTTGTGTCCAGGGAAAATAAGTGAAAGATTGAGGTGCACCTACTGAAAAATGAAGGGGGTGTGGCCTTGTTTTTGACCGGAAATAGATTAGGATATTTTGTTTTGAGTTTAAAAGATTTTGGTCATCTCATTTTACAAAACTTCATTAATTTCGAACTGCTATCTACCGGATCAACTACACCATCGTGAAGATCAATGTGCCACGATCCCAGAAATATAATAATACCGGTAGATTGACTCATATTTTGAAACCTCAAAATGTTGATTACAGGGTGCAAAATACCCCAAATAAAAAGTCGCTTATTTAATTAATTAAAAATTTCCATAAAATTCTAAAAATTAAATTATCGATATGTCTTAAAAGAACCTTGTTCAAATTTGAATCTGATCTCTAGTTATATTGAATAAACAGTTATGGTCGATAACGGTTCTATAGCGACTTTTCTGAAATTTGATTTGGACATATCTCAAAATCTACACGACGAAATCCCGATTTTTCTCTTCCACTAGAAAGATATACTCCACCAGCTCCACACGTTTCTTGTTTCACAGAAATCCGATTTAAAACGAATCATGTACATTGAGTTGAAGTTCGAATCGCCAAATCGCGAGCTACAGCGCCATTTCAAGCTCGATTTTAATTATAATATAATTATACGTTCAAACTGACGTCGATTGAATATATTCGTCAATATAATTCAACTCTAAGCTGAATTAAATCTTAGGGATGACCCTGCTCACAGAATATTGTGATTTCCAATATTCCTAATTATTTTTGAATTAAATATATTATTTAATTTATTATTTTAATTAAATATTCACCATTATTTAATTTCTCGACCAATAAATCTTTTAATTCACCTTTTAAATAATTAAATAAATTAATTATTATACCTCTGCAAATGCGGGTCATTACACGAATAAATAATATTCGATAACTCTTTTTACTCCATTCGCTTGACTCTAGATCGCAGCGATCACAATGGTTACGCCTGATTCCCTCAGGAAACATCTGAACGCCTTAGGCTATCTACAGCCCTGCGAATTACGCTGGCAGTCGTGCTAAATGGCATCTTATTTGGATTAACTCTAATTGATCAATTCCAACTGATTAACTCTATTGGTTTAACTCTACTAATATATTCTAACTGGTTAACTCTACTGATTAACTCTACTGGTTAACTCTAACTGATTAACTCTACTGGTTAACTCTAACTGATTAACTCTACTGGTTAACTCTAACTGATTTATTCTAACCGATTAATTCTAACTGATTAACTCTAACTGGTGGTTAACTCTAACTCGTGGTTAACTCTATCGGTTTAACTCTACTCAACTAACTCGACTCGACTAACCTCTTTCGAATAACATATTCGATTTACTAACTTTCGAATACCATATTCGATTATCTAACTTCGAGTACCATATTCGATTATCTAACTTCGAATACCATATTCGATTATCTAACTTCGAATACCATATTCGATTATCTAACTTCGAATACCATATTCGATTATCTCCTTTTTGATAACGTTTATCCATTTAAAAAGATCTCCTTTTTAACAACATTTATTCATTTATAAAGATTCACTTTTTAGTAACGGTTCTTCACTTTACAAATGATTTCCTTTTAATAACGTTTTCCTTTTTATAACGTTTTCCTTTTATAACATCTTATCCCATTATAAACAATTTCCCTTTTTAACTCTATTTATTTTCTAAATATTTCCTTTCAATTCTATTTGTAATTGGTTTTACAAATATCTCCTTTTCGATTTCATTTGTAAAGGTTTTACAAATATTCCTCTTTCTATTTGATTTGTAAATAGTTTACAACCCTTTTTCTTTCTATTTAATTCTATTTGCAAATGGTTTGCAAATATTTCCTTTTCAAATTTATTCTTAAAAATATTCTAACTCCTTAAATTCCCGGAAAAATTCGCCATAACCTCCTTTGTATCGGGAGCATCGGGAAAATCCCCAAACCCGTCACATAGGCCTTTCCATTCAAAAAGAAAATATTTTGATTTTATTTCCTTTTTAAAATATCTCCTATTTATAAATATTCCATTTATAAATATTCCTTATTTATAAATATTCTAATTTATAAATATCTCTTATTTATAAATATTCCAATTTATAAATATTATGTTTTCAATATCACTATGAAAATTCCTTATCAACATTCCGTATGTTATGGTATTCAATCATATCAAATCACGATAACCAATATCGTCCAACATATATAATCGACACCAATTATATATAACATCATATAACACAATATATGAATCAAAACAGTATTTTAAATATTGAGGAACCCAGTTGGGTCCCTCCAACCTGTTTCCCTGCATCACAGATGTTAAACAATAAAATCAACATCACTTTCAGTTCTATATGTTATATTCTGTTAAACAGAATCAATATAGAAATCCAACTAACTGACTAGCAGTTCAATAAATCAACCAACACACAGCAATCAACAGATGATTAACAGTTCTAAAAATACATTACAAAAATATAACTGTTCAGAGTTGGTGAGTTTTACTCACATTGGCGCGTTAACCGTTAAATGACGGTTTGCGTTTATTTGATTCAGTCGGACAATTTATTTTGCCATAAATTGTAACGTGCTCCAATTGACTCGCGGTCAGTTCCATTGTGTAGTGTCCGTCCATACGATCCCAACGCAACTTATGGTTCTTGATTCTGACCTCGTATGGATGAGATACCATAATTACAATATAAATACACTTATTTGAATTTAAAAAGACTAAGCTTTAAATTAAACAAAGGCCTTAACCTTTTAAGACCATGGCGACCCATTATCAAAGCCCACCCATGAAAACCCTTTCTTCCTCAATTAAATTCCCGTCGCTCAGTACACCTCAATGGCCATTAGCGGCTCAACGTCATCCTTCATTCTCCCTTATCCCTTCACGAAAACACATCATCATTTCACCAATCTCCTTCACTTCCTGCGAGCATCTACACCCACCCATCCTCCTCAACCTCGCCTGCCTCTGTCGATTTCCGTCCTCAGCACAATGAACGCACCACCAATTGAAACCATCAACACAAATAAATTCCATAAATCCCCAAAAAATTCCAACTGAGTGCTATTCGATGAGTTAAATCCAAATATGAACTCAGATTAGTGAATCAATGCTTCGATTTTGATATTACCCTAACCCTAGCTTCACACAGCCCGTCGCTGTACAAATTGGATCCCCGAGAACTTGAATCGCATTACCCAAAGAGGGTGCCGAATCGAAGAGAACCATTCGAGTAATCCATACATATATGTACTTTGATTTTAGGAATTTTCTGTGGTTTCTTTTTTACTTTACAGTATGCGATTTTCCTGTGAGGAGATAAGGAGTGACGGCGGAAATGTTGTTGACTGAAGAATGAAATTAGGTTAGAAGAAAATAGTTAAGGTGTATTTATAGAAGGTTTTTTTTATATTTTAAATATTCGATTGTTATATTCATTTTTATCCTTACGCTATTTGTATCCGTCCTCTAAAATTCATGTGATCACATACGATACCCAAAAATCATGAAAATGGACATGCAGCTACCGTTCGACATTACGGTCCCAACGAAACTAGTTTCGTCGAATTCCGACTTCGTATGCTCACACAGCGTATTTTTAACTGTCGAAATACTGACTGTTTTTCACTCTAAAAATCCGTACGGCCACACAGTGACTCTAAAAATCACGAAACTGAAAATCTAACAATAATTTGATGTTGCGGATCCAACAAAATTAGTTTCGTCAAATTCTGACTTCGTTTGCAAAAGTGGCTATTTTTAAAGCTCTAAATAGCCCATTTAAATATATAAATATATTTAAATAAATTAAATTAAATATTTGTAATTTAATATTATCGTATATATTCACATAGAATATACCACAGCTCCAGAATATTTGTATATGGATTTATAGCTCAATATTTCAAATCCATATTATATCGATATTAAATTTATATTGAAATTCCTTTTATAAATCGTCATAAATTATAAAGGAAATTCCATAGCGACTTTTTCTGAAATTTGATTTGGACACAAATCAAAATCTACACGACGAAATCCCGATTTTTCTCTTCCACTAGAAAACTATTATCAAATCGGTCCTGACGGTTCTTGTTTCACAGAAATCCGACTTAAAACGGACCCTGTATATTCAGTTGAAGTTCAAATCGCCAAATAGCGAACTGCAGCGCCATTTCGAGCTCTATTTTAATTATAATATAATTATACGTTCAAACTGTCGTTAATTAAATATATTCATTATTTTAATTCAATTCTAAACTGAATTAAATATCACAGATGATCCAGTTCACGCCATATCGCCATTTCGGCCAATTCTGATTATTTCAAAATTCAATATATTATTTAATTTATTATTTTAATTAAATATTCCTTATTATTTTATTAACGACCATTTGAATTCTCTAATCCACTATTTATATAATTAAATAAATTAATTATATACCGCAGAAAATACGGGTCATTACATTCTTCCCCACTTATAATAATTTCGTCCTCGAAATTGCTAAGGTAGTGGACGACCCTATCTATTGGGTAAAAATTTATCTGTTTACCTCTTATCTCTGGTTTCAACTGAACCAATTAATATCGACTAAAATATTAATTTATTCCGACTAACTAAATTTTCAAAAATTATGAAAATTTTCTAACACCTTAACTTTTCGAATTTTTTTGCCATAGCTTCCTTTGTACAGCCCTATCGGTAAAACTCCAACTCGCCTCTCTAGGCCTTCTTCAACCCAAAAGAAAATCAAACAGCCAAGCGGCTTGCCAATTCGGCTCATCAAAATCTCAAATCCATATATAATATAAACTAGTACCTTTTTGTCGGGCATATCAACCCTATCACTTCCATATGCTATCAACTCAGCATATACCAGTGTTATCTCAATCAAATTCCAATCAGTTCATATCCTCAAATCCAATTTCATTCGAACCCCAATATCAATTTCAAATTCTTAACTCATCAACCCAGTTCTATAACAGATTATTCTCTTATCCAATTCAATTCTATAACTCAGTTCAAGTTAAATATCAATTTAATTTTACCATCTTATTTTATTTAACTTCATTAGTTAAATTTTAATTCCAGAAATTAAATTCCTAGGTAAATTTCAAATCAATTTGAAATCATAATGCCAATTCAAAACCTTTGAATTTCTGAACAACTTGTTTTCTCAAAACAATTCAAAAACAAAACCTTTGGTAGTAATCCGTCACTTAGAACTCGAAAATGAACACTGATGATGTCGCGATTCATCATCAGAATCTATTTTCCAGCTATCGAAGTGAGTTCAATACTATATCACTTTCAGTTTGAAAAACGTTTTCAAAATCTCCTAGGAACTTAAAATTTCCTTATTTTAATTCCAATCTGATTTGGATTCAGATTTACTTCATCTTATTTCATATACTTTACTTATATGAATTCTGATAAGTTATTTATAACCATTTCACCTTTTTATAATCTTACTCGATTATAATAACAACCCACACAACCAATATACTATATTATTTCAAAACATACCATGTCGGTCCATCGTATTCGAGAGTTTAGAAACCCTTATCGATACAGTGGATCAAACTGATCGACCAGAATTCACAAACTACTCAACCAATGAGTCTCCACAATATAAATCACTTTATATTACTAACAAATACACACTCGTATATATACAATCAAACACAATCTAGGATATTACTATTCCCATCTCTATTGAATTACGCCACAGAGCCAAGGTAATAACTAAACCAATGCTCCGATACCAACGGTAGTGACCCGAAAATCCGGTCCAATTTGAGCTGACAAAAAACACAAGTCCAACCCCAAATTAAACTGGAAAATCAAGAAAACTAATAGAAAGATGATAGAGGGTGAGGATAGAAAAGGTAGAACTTATAGAATAGGAGAAGAAGAAGAACATCATCATCAGAGTAAACACGAATCTCACAGCGGAACGAATAAAATATAACATAACTTTTGAAATACAAACAGTTATATATACAATAGCACTTATCAGAGTACAGCACTTACAATAACAGCGGAAATAATAATAGCTATAGAATCCTGAAGCCTCCTGCTCCAAGCTTTCCAAGTGTATCTGTAAAATCCCGACTACTTGACTGCCCGTACAAATTTAGGCACCCAAGAGTTTAGGGAAACAAACAAATAAACTCCGGGTCAGTCATGGGACTGGTGTGAATAAAACTCTAAAACACTTGGTTAAATAACGGATATATCATAAGACCACGCCGTGAAAACGGAACGGGTTTTCCGTTATGAAAATCCAAACAACTTTGTAAAGCAATATCATTCTGATATTATAATAATGTCTAAGTACAAATAGATATCAATCTAGCAGAAACGCTTTCATCTCACGTTCTACTATATAGTATACAATCAAAACTGCAAGCACGTATTGGGTAATGGATTTCCAACTATGACAAGGTATGGAACCACCTTCCGATCAGTGTACTCTATGAACGATACACTGGAGTTCAACAAGAACATCTTGCAACTCAGCCACACATGACCGACCACTCATTTCGATTGAGTGTATCGAATGTACATCACCAACGGTTGGGATCAGCAACCGTTTCCCGTATATATATGGGACAGCATTGATAGATTAAAAGAAGCAAATGAATATTCTCTAGATAGGTGATTATACACCCTACTTCGGTGCGACCGACTTAGCCATGCTGCCTGCCCGATTTCTGTCATTTACCGGATGTGAGGCTAGAAGCTACGCTTACTTTCCATTCATTTATAACATGATCACTTTGAATGCCACATTATCAGATCCGTAAATCATTAGTTGGTTTATACAAATATCCTGGATGTTATGTTAAGGGATAAATCCGTTGCAACCATATATATTTATACAGACCAACCCATTAGATCATTGGAAATACTTTGTCAGACATTCGTCCATTTATGTTCGTTCTGGGACTGAACGAAACCGAAGGCACTATTCAGTACATTCATCTTAGTCCATTGTTATCTAAGATTTATACAACAGCCCTTGCACTTTACTTCATCTTCAATATATTCAGCATATATGATTCGCAACGCTTATGCCAATACAGAGTGGCTCTTTGGGTAATAATCCAACCGGTCTCTCCATATTAACAACGTTAAAATGGTAAAACATTGATAGTCTATGATTTAACTATCAAAGGAAAACTCGTGTGCAAACAACGATATTATTTCCAGATGGAAATTATATCAATCAATCATCATTCAACATTTATCTCTTTATTTCATTACTTACTTATCTCCTGTTTCCATATATTCAACATTTCTTATTTTCTAATTTTAGAAAATATACTTTATTAACAATGGAAAACATTTCCATTTCCTGTTTCCTATATTAGAAAACATTTATGATTTCTTATTTGGAAAACATTTCAAAAGTTCCTTCATTGGATTTAAACTGATGTTTAAATAAACATCGCTATGCCAACTCAAACCATTTATTAAATTCACCTAACCATCATTCACTATCAAACCTTACCATTCCTTAGTTAAGGAGGAAGTCAATCAAGTCGGGGTATAATTACCTCTCAGACCTTAACTGAACAAAGTTATAACTTCGAAATAGTAACAGTTTGTCCTTTAAAACCTTTAACAACTTCTTTACGTAACTCTCGGATTCAATTTACGAATCCACTTCTTTATTGAAAACATTGATTTTAACGATAACGTTATAATCCCTACCTTCGCAATATCTAACTTCAATTATGACCTTTATTCTTTAATTCGAATAATTAAACCTAACCCTAATTTATTAGTGTATACTCTTGATTTAAAAACCGGAAAGTAAATATTACTTTCCCGAATTCGATATAATTGAATTCGACGTATAATTCTCTTTCGAGTAATCTCTATTTGATTAACTCTATTTCGAATATCCTATATTCGATTATCTCTCTTCGAATAACTTATATTCGAAGTCTCTCTCTTTCGAATAAACTATATTCGATCTCTTTCTTTCGAATACGCTATATTCGATAATCTCCTTTCGATTAACTAATCGATAACTCCTTTCCTTTAACTCTATTCGAATAACTAATATTCGACTAACTCTATTTAACTCCGTTTAACTCTATTCGAATAACTAATATTCGATAACTCTATTTAACTCCGTTCGAATAACTAATATTCGATAACTCTATTTAACTCCATTCGAATAACTAATATTCGATAACTCTATTTAACTCCATTCGAATAACTAATATTCGATAACTCTATTTAACTCCATTCGAATAACTAATATTCGATAACTCTATTGTAACATCCCGCATTTTTGTCGGTTCGTATTTGAATATTTAAATCAGTTTAAATATTGAAATCGTAGTATAAATGGGTTTATATATTAATTAAAACGAAGTTGAACGTATAAAAATATATATTAAATATAATCGAGCCTGTAATACCGCTGCAGTTCGTAATTTAACATTCTGAACTTCAACTTAGTGTACCGGACTCACTTTAAATCGGATTTCTTCGAAACGAGAAACGTTGGAACCTGTTGAACTATATCTTTCCAACGGAAGTGGAAAATGGAGATTTCGTCGTACAGATTGCAAGATATGTCCAAATCAAATATTCGAAAAGTCGCTATGAAATCGTATATCGACCGTAACGGTTTATTCGATATAACTGGACATCGGATTCGAATTTGGACGAGGTTCTTTTGAGGCGCAACAATAATTTAATTTTTAGAATTTTACTGTAATTTTTAATTAATTAAATAAGCAACTTTTTATTTGGAGTATTTTGCACCTTGTATCGGTATTTTGGGATTTCAAAATATGAGTCAATCTACCGGTATTATTATATTTTTGGGATCGTGGCACCTCGCTGGACACGACTGTATCCTTATTTCAGTCTGTAGCAGCTCAGACTTGAATGTGATTTTATATAATGTGATACACTAAATGTTAAAAATATATATTGGTTACTTAACTCCTAAGCTTCCTACCCACTTTTCTTGACGCAGAATAACCGTGTCTTAAGCTAAAACTTAGCACTCGAATAAATAAAATGGTACACCTCCTATGTTTAATTATGTAGACTACCCTTTCTTTTCAACAACAATGTTGTACCCATGTTCTAGTTGCTTCACAATGAAGAAAAACCCATAACTTAGCAGTAAGTTTAGCAACCGAAAAGGCTACCCTATATACATTTTATCACGTACGTGTGCACTATAGTTGATGTGAGAATTCATGGAACCTATTCTAGTATCTATATCAGACCATACTTTACTTTGAAACTTGAACAACCCTATAGTTAAATTCTTAATGGCAAAGTCTCCTATACCTTAACAGTAAAGTCTTCTCATATATAAATATACACATGAGCTTCTCGTTTGTTTTCATCTGGTTTTGCCGCAAGCTTTTTAATGGCAAACAAGAAGAAAGAAAGAAAGAAATAAATAAATAAAAGGAGCGGATGCAAGTGGGTGGCGTAGGAAATGTTTGTTGGAGCGAGATGTCATAGCAGGAGATCTCGGGTTGAATGTTTATGCAGCAAGAATGGGTTTAAAGTTCGGGAAGGAAGGAGTTGGTACGGTTTCACTTCCTGGAGCTTGAACTGATGTAGTGTACCAGGTGTGTATGAGAAGGGACGGAGGAGTTTGTGAAGGATTGGACGTTGGCAAAGATGGAAGTTTTGTAGAGATGGTGTGTTCGGTTCGCTTCTTGAAGAGCTTGACGGGGAACGAAGCACGAGAGCGGAGAGTCGAAGTAGGAGTGTTGTTCTTTTCAGGTGCGGCTGATGGATGGACGTGCAGTATAGACTGGGCGCGATCTGTTATTGGCAAAGATAGGTGGTTTATGTACGTTCACAAAATCTCTACGGTATATATATAGATTTGTATATATGCATGAAGGCTCAAGTGAAGAGGAGCGTTGTGAGTTGATGGAGTAGTAAATAGGTTCATGGCAATACAAAGAAAAGGAAAAAAAACGTAAAAGGGAATGACAGATGTGGGAAGGCTTAGGGGCAAGTGTGTAGATGGTACACATATAGGAAATGGGAGAGGATGGAAGTCAAAATGATGGAGGAGGTGGAGTACACTTTGGAATGGAATTGAACAACGCAAGCTGTAACAAAAGGTGGCACTGCATGTTCTTACATGCGTTGTGGGGGGTAGATCTGCGGAAGCATGCACATGGGTGCAGGAGGCAACAGGAAAGGAGAAAACGTTTTTTTAGGGAGGGTCAGTGAAGAAATAAGTGAAGAAATAAGGGAAACAAGTAAAGGTTGGTTAGAAGCTTAGAATAATGATGTACATGAGAAAGGAGAAACGCGGGTTCAAGATTTACTGGGGAAGGCGGCGTACTATTCTCGTGGGTTGAAGGATTTTGGTAATGGGCCGGCAAAGTGAACCCAATCTAAATATATAAAGTGGAAATGTGAATGGAAGGGTATTGCCAAATGGGTTGCGTTAGGTACATGAGAAGGGGAAGCAGGAGTATGGACTTGGCGAGCTATATTAGGCCGAGAAATAAAATGGTAAGGACCGTTCTAATACATAATTAAAAGTTAATTTTAATTAATAACATATATAAATTTATAAAGTTTATATCTTGCACAACCAGTATCAGTTTCACGAAACGGTCCGTCACTTTGAATCGCACGGAATATGGCGACGCGATGAAGTCGGTTTGGAGCAATTTGAAGCACATTTGAATTTACGGCAGAATTGAACGTCGGGTTTAATCGACTGACGCAAATCGTTATTTAGTGGTTAACGCGCCAAGGTGAGTAAAATCACTAACTCTGATCTATTTTAAAATATTTTAAATATATTTTAATGTTGTTTGAATGCTGTGTGATGGTCGATTAAGTAGATTACAAATAAATTGGTTGAATACTATATATCGCTGCATATGTACACATCACCGGTTGGATACTGATTCCATCGATTATAATATCCCCTGGTATGGAATCATTGTTAATTGTTTGACTAACATCTATGGGTGCGGATGCCGGTTGGAGGAATCCGACCGGATTCCTCGATATTTATATGTACTGTTTGTTTTGTATGCACTGTTTGAACCCGAATTACATTTAAAACCCCGTATGAATTATTGATGTTGAAGGGAAATTCAACATCTGTTTCGATAAATCAATAAACGATATCAATTTAGAAAGTGATAACAGTCGACTGTAAAACCCTCGTTTTGTTAAGGAGTTGATTTACCGTCAGGTAAATGAACGGAGTTAATTATAAAAATTATACTTTTATAATTAAAAAGAAGATTTAAATTTTATAATAGAAGTTCTATTATAAATCAGTATTTTAGAGTTCGTGTTATAAAGTAAATACAGACGATTGTTTGACATTTAAATAAGTTATTAAGATATAATTATCCTGCGAGTGGATAACGTGGATAATTAGTTTAAAGCAAAAAGTTAAGAAATATTATTAGATTAATTATATTAATCTAATGTTAAAAAGAAATTAAAATCAGTTAACGAGTTTACTGATGGAATGAAGAAGTTGATTTAAATCAACTGTTTAATTGAAAAAAGGATTATTAGATAAAATGGGTCCTTGTAAAGAAATTATAAATAAAGCTGTGGATTGAAGTTAAAGCAAAGAGTTAATGTTTAAAATAAATAATTATAAACAACGAAGATTTCAAAGTATGAATATGATGTTATGAAACCATATTACAAAATGAAACAAGGAAATACAATTTGTTGAATATTATAAGTAATAAAGGATTAGAATACAGACTTATATCTGTTCTAAGGTAAGAACGTTGTCGGTCAAGGTCTGAGAGGTAAATAGAATACCCCAACTTGAACGACTTCGCTATTATCGAGGAACGACATCAGTTTGTAACGGAAAGATATGTCAAGATTTTTGTAACAGAAAGAGATGTCAAGATTTTTGTAACAGAAAAAGACGTCGAGATTAGTTATAAAGTGGCATATAGCAGCATATTGCAAGTTTGAACTATAGCGATAAAATAAACGCTGTTGATTAGGCTTAAGCGTGACTGTATGTCAAGATTAGTTATAAAGGAGAATATTACAGCGTATGGCTAGTTTAGAACTATAGCGATAAATTAACGCTGTTAACCAAACTTAAGCGTGATTTTTATATATGGCAGCACTTCATAGGAAATGAAACAGTTAGTTTGAAAACCACTTATTCGGAAGAGATAAATAACAACGTTTGTCCAAAATATAAGAATAAAGTTAGAAAGAGAAATTGGAGAATCGTGTTAGAGAACGATGACAGCATTTCGGTGTTCGAAATGTGATTAGAATTAAACCGTTAGGATTTGGAACTAGAATTCGACGATGTCGAATGTATTAAAAGTAAACTATTTTTAGGAATTATAATCTGATAGAATAATTAACATTTAATTGTAAACAAATAAATGTAAATAGGATAGGAGTCAGTACTTAGTTAGAAACTTGATATCGATTTGTTAAGAAGTTGACTTAGAAACAGTGTTTATAAAGTGGAATAGGGATATAAAAAGTATGAAAGAGATTTCGGTAAACGAGATCAGGGAAAGTATTTCGTGAATAAAGAGTTATATGAAAGGTGTTTAGATTTTCTATAATAAGGGAGGGTATTCACATTTCAAAGTGAATAATGTTTTAAAAGTGAATGTGGGGCCGATTAAAGGGTAAAAGGAAATTGGAAATATTTTCCAATATAAATAGGGTAGATTATCCAAGTATAGAAATAAAGAATGTGAATTTAATGGAAATGTTTCGAACGTTGATAACGTATATTTTTCTAGAACATGAAAGAGAGTTTATAATAACAGGAAATGTTTTCCAAAAAGAGTAAAAAGGCTAAAATGGGATTTGAGAAATATCTGGTAAGATATGGGAATTCGAATAATAAAGACGAATGTTAAATAAAAGTGCCCGTGATTTTGTGTTGTTAGTTGAACAGTAGAATGGATGTTTGTTTTTACTTCGATAGTTAAATAACCGACTATCGAAGTGTTTTAACCATCGTTGTCAATACGGAGAGACCGGTTGGATCTATTATCCGAAAACCACTCCGTATAGGCATAAGCGCTGCGAATTATATTTAAGTCAAATTGAAGACGGAGTTAAATGCAAGGGTCGTCCAGTTCTAGAATGGTGCTTCTGTTTGTCCAGTCCCAGGACAACTTGTATGGATGAGTGTCTGACAGAGTATTTCCAACGATCACGCCGTTGATTTTACGAATATACCAAGTTGGTGGGGAGAAAGTAACTTCTCTTTATTCTACACACAGTGTGCATTTGTGTAATCAATGTGTGATTACGGATTTGACGATGTGACATTCAAAGTGAATGGTGATCAGATGTTCTGAAGATAGATGTTGTAACAACCCGGAAATCTGAACCAATTTAAAAATACTATTTTGGCTATTTTAAATGAATTTTGACTATTCAAAATGAATTATTCTAAATAATAACGATTAAAAATTTATTATCAACGAAGTGAAAACGAATATATTTATTTTAATTATATAACGAGCCTGAAATGGCGCGGTAGTTTGAAAATTCGATTTCTAATTTCAGATGAATATACATAATTCGTTTTAAGTCAGAATTGAACGAAACGAGAAATATTTGAATCTGTATGACTATATTTTTCTAACGAAGTTGAGTAACTGAGATTTCACTTTAAAATGTGAAAGATACGTCCAGTTTAAAATTCAGAAATAGCGCTGTAGAATTTATATATATTTTAAATAATATATAACCCTTAAAAATAGCCATTTTGCAAACGACCTCGGTTTTCGACGAAACCAGTTTTGTTGGATCCGGGATGTCAAATTATTGCTAGATTCCAAATTTCATAATTTTTCAAATCAATATGTGAGCGTGGCGCAGTTAAACGCGTTTGACCAGTTTCAGTTGAATTTAATCGACTGGAAAATGGCCATTTTTCAAACGGCCTCAGAATTCGATGAAATTAGTTTTGTTAGGACCGTATCGTCAATACGAAGCTAGAAAATATTTTTCGGGAATTTTTAGAGCTAGTATGTGGCCCCGGTAATTTGAAATGCGCGTTAAAATCAATATTGACCGTTATATTATATATATTGAAATTTTAACAGAAACTGATCGTAACAGCCGAATTGGCTTACGAAACATATCCCATTGTGTTCGGAATGGGGGTAATTAGTTAGGGACGACAGGCGGTGGGTCTCGTTTGGAGGTCAAAATAAAAAGTTACTTTTTATGGATTTTAAAATAAATTAAATATAAAAATAAAATTCCCTCTCCCTCTTATTACTCGGTCAACGCCTTACCATTCAAAGTCAAAAATCGAAAAAAAAAGGAAAGCAAACGACAGAGCTCGTCGCTGCTCCCATTGCAGCGCCACCGCACCGGTCGCCCCCCACCCAGTTCGTCGCCACCGCCTCCAACCCGTCCCCCTCCTCCTCCGCCCTCCTTTCTTCCCCTACCTCACCACATCGCGCCATCGAAGAAGCCCTAGCCGAGGGACCAGACCTCGTTCGACGCACCGCCTCCCTTCGCCTCTCACTCCCATCGACCACCGCCCCTCCACCGTAGAGCCGCCGCCATCGATTCCCCCTCCCCTTCCTCGAACGCCAATCCCAGACCCCTTCGTTTAACCCAAAACCGACCCCCCCTTTTGGAAATCGAAGACCGAGCCAACCCAAAACCACGCACCCAATCGAACGCACCCTAGCCTCTGGAGCCCCACACCCGTGAGGTCGCTGCCTCCGCCTGGGTCCTGCGCCACCGTGGCAAGCACCCCCCTCTGCAGCGCTCGAAGACGCAGCTTTCTCCCCCCCGGTCAGTGTTAATTCCTCCTTTGATTTCCTCGATTTGAATTAGATTTCTTCGGCTTAAAAAGCATTGTTATAGGAAAAAAAATTGATTTTCCTAAACGAAAGTATATGTTTTTTTAAAGTGATAAAGATATGATTTTTGCTGATGAAAAGTTTATATTTTTAACGATAAAAAGGAATGATTTTAACGATAAAAAGATTTGATTTTTATTTTAAAGTTGTGATTTTTAAAATATAAAGAAAGATTTATTTTTTTTACAAAAATATAAAAGATTATATTTTTGTTAAAGGAAGACTATATTTTTAAAAATGAAAACAATACGATTTTTGTTCGTGAGAAGATAGGATTTTATTTACATACGAGCGATGTAAAAATTTGAACTTTGTTTTATATGGAGTGTTATAAAAATATAATCTTTGTTATAAAAGAAGCGATATAAAATATATATATATATATATAATTTTTATATATATGAAGTGGCACAGGAAAATATAATTTTTACACATATGAAATAACGTTATAAAAATATAATCTTCTCTATATATATAGCGGTGTAAAAATATAATCGTTTTATAGGAAGTGGCGTTGTGAAAATATGATTTTTATATATTCATTAGCGAAGTAAAAATATGATTTTTATATATGTAGTGAATGCGGACAACGAAAGTGACAAAGGGGCGAGCGATGAAGATTTCCTACATATGAAGAGTCGAGGCGAATGGTTTAGCATATCGGTGAGAACTTCTCACCTCAAATTTTCTTTTCTAGTTAGATATATATACTAGGATGCAGACGGTGCTTAATAGAAACACCCTACACCATTGGTTGATTTGGTTGTGTGATTGATTTGGTTGATTGGTTGAAAATTGGATTGGTTGTGAAATGGAATTGATTAAAATGAAATGTGAATGGCAGAGGCCATTATTAGACCGGGGACAAGGCTAGGCCTAGTCCCGTTTCTAGTATCGTGCCGTTATGCCGCCGAAATTTTCTAAAAATAAAAGTGTTAGTTAAAAATAGTGAAGTGTTAAAATAAATATTTTTAACGTTAAAAATATAATTTTTAACGTGTGAATGATGGTTGATTATATATGATTGCTGTGATATACGTGTGTTGTATGAAAATCCATATAATTAACGTTATATGGTAATTGATTGGGCCTCATTCCAATCTAGAAAATAAAATAAATATATATTCATGTGTTGAATAGAAGAATCTCATGTGTTGAGTAAAATTTCTAAAACGATAAAATTCACATCTTTATAATATATAGAATTAGAAGCTGATAAAGAAGTAAACGATAAAAATCACCATTTTTATCAGATATATAAAATAATAAAAATAGTCATGTGTTGACAATACTCATGTGTTGAGACTAGTACTTATGTGTTGAGAATATTCGTGTGTTGAAACTATATTCATCTGTTGAACAAAAATATATATTCATGTGTCGAAGAAAATATTCATTTGTTGAATAGAATAACGAATTTATTGAAATATATAAAAACCGTGTTGGTTAGATATACGCCATTTTGACGGGAACGATATTTATATCGATTTTATTCGTTTTATAAGGAATATAGAAAAGGAAGTGATTTCAGAATATACAGTTTTGAAAATATTATCATTTATATAGTAATGATATGGAATATTCAATTTTGATTCAAAATTGAATATGAAGTTAAAATCGTTTTCAAAACGAAGTTAAAATGAATTATAAAATACGTTTGAAATGGAAATCGATGAAATATAATATATATATATATTATATAAATGGCCTGAATAGAACGCGCCGCACAGCGACCGTTCGTGAATTTCGACCATTGAATTCAAACTGCGATTACGGGAGATCCGACCGTCGGATTCTCCTAAAACCGGAACCGTTGGGTTCGTATCGAAAAGGGCTTTCCAACGAATATAAGAAATTTGAAATCTAATGGTTGGATTTTGAGATACATCCAAATCAAATTCAGAAAAGGTCGTTGTAAGTGCAGTTCGACGACCGTTATAGGAAATCGACTGTACGGGCCTTAATAAAATTATTAAACATATCTAAAAATTGTGTAAAATCGTAATATATGAATTGGAAAGAACTGGGATGAAAAACTCCACATTTGTAAGGATAAAAATATATTTTTATCGAAATGAACTAGAATTTAAAATCCAATATTTTTAAAATAAATAAATTGGATTTGAAGTGGTTTTAAAAATAATCAGAATTTCCAATATACGTATTGGAATGGATTTGAATCGAAATTATCTTCGGGATATTCCGATGTTGGATTTAGTGATTATACCGATATGGTTGTGGAAATTTAAAAGATATATTTATATCGTTATTTCCAATACGATATTTGTTGGTTACCGAATTTGATATTGAATATAAGCCGATATATTTTCTATTCAGAGCCTTGTATTTAATATCAAATGGGATTTTGGGTTCGTCGTGAATGGTGTCTTAAACAACACTGTTCTTGAACCCAGTTTTGCAATGGGGTGTGATTTTGGGTTTATTGTGAATCGTGTTTTAAATGACATCGATTCTTTAACCCAGTTGAAGATTAAAACTAAGTGGAGTTTTAATGAATCTTTAATTAGATTGAAATGAGCATGTGGTATTTAAATTATCAAATTAGGGAAATGATCGAGAATGGAGTATCACCAGTTTTGCTCCAAACGATAGTTAAAATCTTTAACTATATTTGAACGTGAAACGGTAATTAATATTTACCGATAACACTATGGTGTTAGATATGGAATATCACCAGTTTTATTCCATGGGATAAATAGGTTGGGATTGGGAAATAAAATAAATGATCACTTCGGTTTGGTTCGCTAATCCCGACTAGTTTGGATAAACCTTAACACGATTTGATTTGATATAAAAGAATATTCTAAATTGAAATGAGGCGTATGTTGTATTTGTGTAACACGTGTTTATTATATACGCGGATTATTCAGAAAGGTCGGGTTATACCCATTTTGAATAACCGATTCGACGATAAGTCGAAGATGAAGACGGTGGTTGGAGACCGAGGGTCTTCACATCGTTTGGGTGATTACTGATGATCTTGATTGGGCTGTACACCCAAGAGGAGGGAATCAGTTGGTGATCGTCCAGACGTACTTGGAGATCGACGGATATGCGAGGAAAGTGCCTCCGGTTTCGTTCAGACCCAGAACGGACTTGTAAATGGATAGTGTGTCTAACGTTGTATTCTTTATATTGTATTAGTTGATCTCTGCTAAATATATATATATATCTGTTGGTGGCGGAGAATTTATTCTCCTGCTCAACACCCTTCTCTGAGACGTATGAGCTTAGAGGTTATATATTGGTGGAAATCAGTTTGTACAGTATGGATTGACAATGTGGCATGCCTAAGTGGCAATTGATCAAGGCTTCTGTTGAAAAGCAAAGTGTTGTGGTGATGATCAAAGCACGGCCCGTGTGGCACAGCTTTGTTTAGCGTTGATTCGCGAGCCTCACACCCCAGTGTGAACCAGAAACGGGAGAAGGACTCAGGGGGGTATGAGTCTCTTTCCAGTTAGAGGTGGTGTCGGTGCTTAAATTGGCTGACATTTATATTATTATTTTCACCTGTGTGGTGGTTGGAATGCGAGGCGCCTCGGATTTGGAGTCATAGAGCTCATTTACGCCCCATAGGGCGGGGAGACGTAATGTTGAGGATTTTATTTAATCCACATCGGGTGGACCGCCCCTGAAGATCCAAGGGTGCAGTTGTGGCTGTATCCTGAGACATGGACTAGATTGTCTCGAATCGGTGAGCATCTTGCCCCTAGCCTCGGTTCACAGATGGAAATCCAAACTTCCAATACGACATGTGCGGTTTTGATTGTGTATATATATTTGGCGACATGATATAATGGTACCCATGCCGTCTATGATTGATATTATGATTGAAATTGTTTTATACACTATACACTTATAGTAATATCAAAATAATCTGTTTTAAACGTATCAAGCATTCTTCGGCTATTATAAGGATAAACCCTATCCTCTGGTTTGTGTTGCATTGTGTAATGGCACGTTTTGTTAGCTGTCGAATAATCAATTTATTTAATTATTAAATATCGATTGGGCGATATCGATGACTTGAATTAAATAATATTGAATATTTAATTAAAATAAATAATATAATAATATATTATAATGTCGAAATAATCGGAAATCACCGAATTCACAATACTGTGTGAATTGGATCAGCTAAAATATTTAATTCAGTTTAGAATTGAATTTGAATAACGAATCGATTTAATAATCGACGTTAAAACGTATTAATTATATTATAATTAAAATAGAGCGCGTAAGGACGCGACAGTTCGTTATTTGGCGATTTAGACTTCAAGTGGATGTACAGGGTTCGTTTTAAATCGGATTGCTGTGAAACAAGAAACGTGTGGAGCTGGTGGAGTATATCTTTCTAGTGGAAGAGAGAGATCGGGATTCCGTCGTGTGGATTTTGAGTTACGTCCAAATCAAAATATCAGAAATGCAGCGCCCTGACCATAACGATTTAATTATATTTTAAATAGGGATTTAAATAGGAATCGAGCGCCGATATAACTCTGACGATGTAATATCGAGTTGTAAATATATAATTATCCTGGAGCCGTATGATATTCCACTGTGAATATATACGATAATATAAATTTATTTATATTTAATTTAATTTATTTAAATATATTTATATATTTAAATGGGTCATTCAAAGCGTTAAAAATAGCCACTTTTGCAAACGAAGTCGGAATTCGACGAAACCAGTTTTGTTGGATCCGCAATGTCAGATAATTACTAGATGTCAAGTTTCGTGATTTTTAGAGTCAGTGTGTGACCGTACGGATTTTTAGAGTGTAAAATAGTCAGTATTTCAAAGGTTAAAAATACGCTGTGTGAGCTAGGGGTGAGCATTTGGTTGGTTTGGTTTATCCGATGATAGAATTTGTCAATCCAAACTAGAACCAATAAAAATGAAAACCAAACCAAACCAACCAAATTAAGTTTGGTTGGTTCGGTTGGTTATCGGATTAAACCGAACTAAAAATACTTTACACTTTATGTTTGGAATGTTCAGTATAATTTGAAATAAATTATAAATATATGATTAAAGTATTATTATTTATGATTTTTATGTTTTCTAATATCAATTTTGACACATAGGTGATGATTAAAATTTACTTAAATAACTGAACTAACCAAAAATATTTATTATAATGTCAATAATTTCGAAAATATAGTAAAAGTTTGGTTAATTTGGTTAAACCGATAACCGAACTTAATAATTTTCCGGGCCGATTACAAACCAATTTAATTTCAAAACCGAACCAAACCGATCAAAATAAATTGGTTTGGTTGGTTTATTTGGTTTAACCGAACAATGCTCACCCCTAGTGTGAGCATACGAAGTCGGAATTCGACGAAACCAGTTTCGTTGGGACCGTAATGTCGAACTCTAGTTACATGTCCAGTTTGGTGATTTTTGGGTATCGTATGTGCTCGTAGGAAATTTTAAAGACATAAGACGAATAGAAAAGCAATAAAATAAACTAAAAACAGCCTAATTTGTGTGAACCAAAGCAAAACACACGTCCTCCTTTCTCATCCACAAACGTTACCAACCACATATCAGCATATAAGATCAGCCGAACCCCAAATTCTTCCACACAATAAGAAAAACGCAAGAAAGGAAAATCATTACAAACTCATACAAAATTCCTTAAATCATCATACATGTATATTATGGATCCTGGTAGCCTGCTCTTCACATCCGGGTGCATTTCGTTGAGTGCGATCCCTGTTCGAAGCTCACCAAATTGTTCAGCGTCAGTTCGAAGGGGCTAGGGTTAATCGATTTTGGAAGATCGAAGCACCAATAGTTAAAACAAGGATCGGATGTGAGTTTGTTGTGGAGTTGTGGTCCTGCGCACAAAGTCTGGTGGTCTCCTTTGATAGATGATGTCGCGAGCTACACTGGGAGGGACGGGATAGGGACGATGACGCAGGTCAGGGAGATGAAATCGAGTTGATCATTTGGAGGATGGACGGAAAGAGGAGTGGAAATCAATGGTGATTGTATTTGTGATTGTTAGTGGAGGAATGAAGTTGGAAAGGGGGTTGAAGGTCGCCGAATTGGTGATGGAAAGGGAGGAGTCGGGTTCGATGCTTTCTGAAGGAAGAAGGGGTTAGAACAGGCGGGTATGGGGTGTGGGCCTAAAATAAAAGGTTACGGCCCATCTTTGAATTCTAATTTAGTTTTAATTCAAATATAAATAGTGTATTAACTTTACAATACAATATCTTTGTCATACGATATCAGTTTGACGAACCGTAAGTTACGTTGGGATCGTATGGACGGGAGCAACACAATGAGACTGACCGGGAGTGAATCCGAGCTCGTTACAATTTACGGCAAAATAAACTGTTTGATTCAAATCAAATAACGGTTTATCGTTCTTTAACGATGAACTGCAAATGTGAGTAAAACTCACCAACTCTGAACAGTTTATATTTGCATGTTGTATTTTTAGAACTGTTAGATATTGACTGTTTGATTTTGTGTTGACCGATTGATTGAACTGCTAGTTAGTTAGTTAAATGTCTGTATTGATTCTATTTATCAGAATATATCATCTGGAACTGAAAGTGATATCGATATTATTGTGTAATATCTGTGGATGCAGGGAAGACAGGTCGGAGGAATCCGACTGGATTCCTCAACAGTTATTCTATTGTTTTTCATATATTTTAATATATGATGTGATTTATAACCTGTTGCTGATTTTGTGTGTACGGATGATATTGGACATCGAAACTTGATAGGTTAGAACACCGTAACATACCGGAATGTGGAAACAGAATATTTATAAATAAAATATATTTATAAATAGAAATCTTTATGAATGGAATAATTTATAAAGGACCTATTCAATTAGAATTTGAACAAGATATTAAACCAGACTTATTCATTAGAACTTGAATAAGATATTAAACCAGATTATTATTTGAACTTGAATAAGATATTTAAACCAGATTTTTCATTAGAACTTGGATAAGATATTATAGGGGGAGTCGTTCACCCAGAATTGAATAAGATAAAAGGAGATATTCAATTAGAAATTGAATACGAAATTTACAAAAGGGGTTATTCACATTAGAAATGAAATATTTACAAAGGGAATCATTTATTTAGAATAAATAAATGAGTTAGTTAAAAACCAGATTTGCCAAATGAGTAATTTAAACCGAGTTAAATGATTGATGGAACTAAGTTGATCGAGTTAGTCGAGTTAAACAAAGTAATTGGTTAGGTTAACCAAAACAAGTTAGTCGAGTTAAACAAAGTAATTGGTTAGGTTAACCAAAGCAAGTTAGTCGAGTTAAACAAAGTAATTGGTTAGGTTAACCAAAGCAAGTTAGTCGAGTAAACAAAGTAAATTGGTTAAGTTAATCAAAGTGAATTAGCTAAGTTAAACTAAGTGATTAATCAAAGTGAACTAGTTAAATTAAACTAAGTGATTAATCGATGTGAATTAGTTAACTTAAACTAAGTGGTTAATCGAAGTAAATTAGTTAAGTTAACTAAGTGGTTAATCGAAGTGAATTAGTTGAGTTAAACTAAGTAAATCGGTTAGAGTTAATCAACGTGAATTAGCTAAGTTAAACTAAGTGGATTTGTTCAGTTAATCAAGACGAGTTAACCAGTTAGGTTAAACCAGTAGAGTTAACCAGTTGAGTTAACCAGTCAGAGTTAACCAGTTAGGTTAAACCAGTAGAGTTAACCAGTTGAGTTAACCAGTCAGAGTTAACCAGTTAGGTTAAACCAGTTGAGTTGACCGGTTAGAGTTATCCGAGTAGAGTTAATCGAGTAGAGTTGTCGAATATCACTTATCCGAAGTAGAGTTATCGAATATGGTGTATTCGAGAGAAGAGTTATCGAATATAGTTTATTCGAGTGGAGAAATCAAATGTTATTCATTTGAGAAGAGTTATCGAATATTATTTATTCGAAGAGTAGTTATCGAATATTGGTTATTCGAAGTTAGTTAACCCGAAGGAGCTAGTCGAAGAGTTATTCGAAGTTAGTTAATCCAAAGGAGTTATTCGAAGTAGTTAATCCGAAGGAGTTAATCGAAGAGTTAATCCGAAGGAGTTAGTCGAAGAGTTAATCCAAAGGAGTTATTCGAAGTTAGTTAATCCAAAGGAGTTATTCGAAGTAGTTAATCCGAAGGAGTTAATCGAAGAGTTAATCCGAAGGAGTTAGTCGAAGAGTTAATCCAAAGGAGTTATTCGAAGTTAGTTAATCCAAAGGAGTTATTCGAAGTTAGTTAATCCAAAGGAGTTATTCGAGGTTAGTTAATCCGAAGGAGCTAGTCGAAGAGTTATTCGAAGTTAGTTAATCCAAAGGAGTTATTCGAAGTAGTTAATCCGAAGGAGTTAATCGAAGAGTTAATCCGATGGAGTTTGTCGAAGAGTTAATCCAAAGGAGTTATTCGAAGTTAGTTAATCCAAAGGAGTTATTCGAAGTTAGTTAATCCAAAGGAGTTATTCGAGGTTAGTTAATCCGAAGGGGGCTAGTCGAAGAGTTATTCGAAGTTAGTTAATCCAAAGGAGTTATTCGAAGTTAGTTAATCCGAAGGAGCTAGTCGAAGAGTTATTCGAAGTTAGTTAATCCAAAGGAGTTATTCGAAGTTAGTTCATCCGAAGGAGTTAGTCGAAGAGTTATTCGAAGTTAGTTAATCTAAAGGAGTTATTCGAAGTTAGTTAATCCAAAGGAGTTAGCCGAAGAGTTAATCGAATATAGTTATTCGAAAGAAGGTATTGATCGAATATTGTTATTCGAGTAAAGTTAAAAGAGTTAATCGAATTTAGTTATTCGAAATGAGTTATTCGAATTAGATATTTGAATAGAGTTAAACACGTAAGAGTTAATTGAATATTAGTTATTCAATTAGAGTTAAATCGAATTTAGTTATTCGAAAGGAGTTAATCAATTTGAGTTAAGTTAATCGATTTGAATTAAGTTGAATCGAAATGGAGTAAATCGATTAGAATTAAGTTAATCGAGTTAGAGTAAATCGAATATTGGTTATTCGAAGGTAAGTATTCGAATTAGTTATTCGAAGGAGTTAATCAAATGAGTTGATCCAAAGGAGCTAGTCGAATATTAGTTATTCGAATAGAGTTAAAGGAGTTATCGATTTTAGTTTGATCGAAAGGAGTTATCGATTAGTAAATCGAAAGGAGATTTTCGAATATAGCATATTCGAAAGAAAGAGATCAAATATTGTTTATTCGAAAGAGAGAGATTTCGAATATGAGTTATTCGAAGAGAGATAATCGAATATAGGTTATTCGAAGAAGAGTTAATCAAATAGGGATTACTCGAAAGAGAGTTATACGTCGAATTCGATTGTAGCGAATTCGGGAAAGTACTATTTACTTTCCAGGGTTTAAATCAAGATTTGGTTATTGATTTAGAAATTAGGTGTCTGTTAAATTATTCGAGTTAGGAGATAAAGTTATAATTTATGTTAGACATTGCAGAAGTTGGAATTATAACGTTATAGTTAAAATCAAACGTTGTCATATAAGAAGTGGATTCGTAACCTGAATCCGAGAATTTGCGTAAACAGATGATTGGAAAAAGTGAGTGACGAGCTTCATCTATTTCACAGTAAAGGACGTTGTTCAATTAAGGTCTGAGAGGTAATTATACCCCAACTTGATTGACTTCAGAATTGACAAAGGAATAGTTGTGGTTCGATCTAAAAGGTTGATTTGGAATAAAGCTAAGGAATAAGCGATAAAAGGATTAAGAGAAACGATGTTTTATACAACGTTCATTGGAAATCCGTAAATGAGTTTTGGAAACGTTTTCCAAATATAGTCAGATATGTTTTCTAAACATAGAAAATGAAATGTTTTCATGATAAGAATTTAAGAAATAGAATTAAGCAAATTCAGGAACTGACTGGAGAGGGTAAGTTGAACGGTTTTTCTAAGTGACGATCTGATGTTGGTTTCGACCTTCCGGATTGATACTTAGAGAATTGTTCTCATACTAGTTACAGTTAGGGACTGATAGTTGCGAAATAATAGTGATGTGAAAATAAGCTATGGAAATGTTTTCCAATGATTAATAACATATATTTTCTAAATATATGAAATAAGGAAATATGAACATATGATGATTGATCGATCGAATTTCCATTTGGAAATAAGATCGTTGTTTGTACACCGACATGTTTTCATTTGATAGTTGAATCACAGACTATCAAAGTTTTTACCATTTTAACGTTGTTAACATGGAGAGACCGGTTGGATTATTATCCAAAGAACCACTCTGTATTGGCATAAGCATTGCGAGCAATATCTGCCAAAGATAAATTGAAGACGGAGTAAAGTGCAAGGGCTGTTGTATAAGTCTTAGATAACAGTGACTAAGATGGATATACTGAATAGTGCCTTCGGTTTGTCCAGTCCCAGGACGACGGATATGGAAGAAGGTCTGACAGAGTATATCCAATGGATCGCGTAAGTTGATCTGTTCAAACGTATTCACGTTTGGTGGCAGAGGAATTCGTTTCTCTTAGCTGTATACCCGTGTTATTTTTGGATAAGTCAATTGGTGATTTGGCGGGTATGACGATGTGGCATTCAAAGTGAATGGTGATCAGATGTTCTGAAGATAGACGTAGCTTCTAGCCTCACACCAGGAAGTAACAAAAGTTGGGCTAGGCAGCATGGCTAGTTGGGTCATTCCCAAGCAGGGTGTATTGTCACCGATCTAGGGAATATTCATATTTATACTTCTTTTTGATTCTGTATCTTCGGATGACGGTTTGATGGCATATAACCGTGGTGGCAATATATTCGCGACACTCAAGCTAAATGAGTGAGCGGTCATGTGTGGCCGGGTTGCAAGACGTTCTTGTTGAACCCTGAGTGTATCACCTCTAGAGTACACTATTCAGAAGGTGCTCCCATACCTTGTCTGTTGGAATCCATTCTTCGATAAGAGCCCTGCGGTTTATGATTTTTACTATGTATGTGGAACGTGAGATGCAAGCGTTTCTGCTAGATTGATACCTATTTGTACTTAGACATTATTATAATATCACAATGATATTGCTTGTCAAAGTTGTTCAGATACTCATAAGGGAAAAACCCGTTCCGTATTCACGGCGTGGTCTTATGAGATATCCTATACCTGTTTTAAACTATTTTACTCATACCAGTCCCATGACTGACCCGGAGTTTACTTTGTTGTTTTCCCTAAACTCTTGGGTGCCTAAATTTGTACGGGCTGTCAAGTAGTCGGGATTTACAGATATACTTGGAGAGCTTGGAGCAGGAGGCTGCAAGATTCTATAGCTATAGTTATTTCCGCTGTGTTGTAAGTGTTGTACTCTGATAAGTGCTATTGTATATATATAACTGTTTACTTCAAAGCTATGTTATATATTATATGTTATTCGTTCCGCTGTGAGATTCGTGTTACTATGATGATTCTGATGTTCTTCTTCTTCTTCTATTCTATTAGTTCTATCTTTTCTTTCTCACCTTCTAATTTCTTTTACTAACGTCGCGGAATTTCCGACTCCCGAGGAGTCGGAAATTTCCAGCCGTTACAGTTGGTATCAGAGCTTAAGTTGAAGAATTACTTGGCTCTGTGGCGTGACTCGGTAGAGATAGGGTTAGTAATACCCTAGACTGAGATTAAGTGTATATATACGAGTGCGTATTTGTATTTGATATAAAAATGGTTTTATATTGTGGAGATTCATTGGCTGAGTTGTTTATGAGTTCTGGTCGATCAGTTTGATCCACTGTATCGGTAGGAGTAAATAAACACTCAAATACGATGGGTCGTCACGATATGTTTTGAAAGAGGGTAAATGAATTTAACTTTACCCAAAGTATATTTTGATATAGAGATATATTTATATATATCAAAATTTTAATATATTAGATATATTGGTTGTAATTATGATCGAGTAAGATTATATAGTGAAAGGGTTATACATAACCAACAGAATTCATATAAGTGAAATCAGATGAGTAAATCTGAATTTAAATCAAAATTTGGAATTAAAATAAGGAAATTTTAAGTTCCTGGGAGATTTTGAAAAGGTTTTTCAATTTGAAATAAAAATAGTATTGAACTCACCTGGATGACTGGAAAATAATTCCGAGGATGGATCGATACATCGTCGGTGTAATTTTCGAGTTTCTAAGTGGCGGATTACTACCAATGGTTTTGTTTTCAAATGGTGTTGAGGAAAACTAGTTGTTTAGAAATTCAAAAGTTTTGAATTGGTGTTAGGATTTGAAATTGATTTGAAATAAATCCCAGGAATTTAAATCTTGAAATTTAAAATTTAACTTGTTAAGTTGAATGAATCAATATGGTAAAAAAAAATAGTAAATTAAAATTTAACTTGAACCAAGTTAAATAAATCGGGATTTGGTTAGAGAATAATCTGGATTGAAATTAAGTTGATGGGTTAAGAGTTTGAAATCTGATATTGGAGTTTGAATAGAATTTAACTTGGATAGCACCAAGTGTTTGAGTTGAAGATTGGATTGAGAAGACCTTGGTATATGTTGGGTTGATACAGTTGAAAGTGATAAGGTTGATATGCCCGACAAAAAGGTACAAGTTTATTTTTGATATAAGCATGAGATTTATGAGCCGAATCGGCAAGCCGCTTGGCTGTTTGATTTTCTTTTTGGGTTGGAGATGGCCTAGAGAGGCGAGTTGTGGTTACCGATAGGGCTGTACAAAGGAGGTTATGGCAAAATTTTCCGAAAATTTAAAGTGTTAGAAAATTTTCAGAATTTTTGAAAATTTTAATTAGTCGGAAGAATAAATATTTCAGTCGATATTAAGTGGTTCGGTTGAAATCAGAAATAAGGGGTAAACCAATCTTAGGAGTTCCAATATATAGGGTCAACCTCTAACTTAGCAATTTCGAGGACGAAATTATTTTAAGGGGGGAAGTCTGTAATGGCGCGTTTTGTTAGCTGTCGAATAATCAATTTATTTAATTATTAAATATCGATTGGGCGATATCGATGACTTGAATTAAATAATATTGAATATTTAATTAAAATAAATAATATAATAATATATTATAATGTCGAAATAATCGGAAATCACCGAATTCACAATACTGTGTGAATTGGATCAGCTAAAATATTTAATTCAGTTTAGAATTGAATTTGAATAACGAATCGATTTAATAATCGACGTTAAAACGTATTAATTATATTATAATTAAAATAGAGCGCGTAACGACGCGCAGTTCGTTATTTGGCGATTTAGACTTCAAGTGGATGTACAGGGTTCGTTTTAAATCGGATTGCTGTGAAACAAGAAACGTGTGGAGCTGGTGGAGTATATCTTTCTAGTGGAAGAGAGAGATCGGGATTTCGTCATGTGGATTTGGAGTTACGTCCAAATCAAAATATCAGAAATGCAGAGCCCTGACCATAACGATTTAATTATATTTTAAATAGGGATTTAAATAGGAATCGAGCGCCGATATAACTCTGACGATGTAATATCGAGTTGTAAATATATAATTATCCTGGAGCCGTATGATATTCCACTGTGAATATATACGATAATATAAATTTATTTATATTTAATTTAATTTATTTAAATATATTTATATATTTAAATGGGTCATTCAAAGCGTTAAAAATAGCCACTTTTGCAAACGAAGTCGGAATTCGACGAAACCAGTTTTGTTGGATCCGCAATGTCAGATAATTGCTAGATGTCAAGTTTCGTGATTTTTAGAGTCAGTGTGTGACCGTACGGATTTTTAGAGTGTAAAATAGTCAGTATTTCAAAGGTTAAAAATACGCTGTGTGAGCATACGAAGTCGGAATTCGACGAAACCAGTTTCGTTGGGACCGTAATGTCGAACTCTAGTTACATGTCCAGTTTGGTGATTTTTGGGTATCGTATGTGCTCGTAGGAAATTTTAAAGACATAAGACGAATAGAAAAGCAATAAAATAAACTAAAAACAGCCTAATTTGTGTGAACCAAAGCAAAACACACGTCCTCCTTTCTAATCCACAAACGTTACCAACCACATATTAGCATATAAGATCAGCCGAACCCCAAATTCTTACACACAATAAGAAAAACGCAAGAAAGGAAAATCATTACAAACTCATACAAAATTCCTTAAATCATCATACATGTATACTATGGATCCTGGTAGCCTGCTCTTCACATCCGGGTGCATTTCGTTGAGTGCGATCCCTGTTCGAAGCTCACCAAATTGTTCAGCGTCAGTTCGAAGGGGCTAGGGTTAATCGATTTTGGAAGATCGAAGCACCAATAGTTAAAACAAGGATCGGATGTGAGTTTGTTGTGGAGTTGTGGTCCTGCGCACAAAGTCTGGTGGTCTCCTTTGATAGATGATGTCGCGAGCTACACTGGGAGGGACGGGATAGGGACGATGACGCAGGTCAGGGAGATGAATTCGAGTTGATCATTTGGAGGATGGACGGAAAGAGGAGTGGAAATCAATGGTGATTGTATTTGTGATTGTTAGTGGAGGAATGAAGTTGGAAAGGGGGTTGAAGGTCGCCGAATTGGTGATGGAAAGGGAGGAGTCGGGTTCGATGCTTTCTGAAGGAAGAAGGGGTTAGAACAGGCGGGTATGGGGTGTGGGCCTAAAATAAAAGGTTACGGCCCATCTTTGAATTCTAATTTAGTTTTAATTCAAATATAAATAGTGTATTAACTTTACAATACAATATCTTTGTCATACGATATCAGTTTGACGAACCGTAAGTTACGTTGGGATCGTATGGACGGGAGCAACACAATGAGACTGACCGGGAGTGAATCCGAGCTCGTTACAATTTACGGCAAAATAAACTGTTTGATTCAAATCAAATAACGGTTTATCGTTCTTTAACGATGAACTGCAAATGTGAGTAAAACTCACCAACTCTGAACAGTTTATATTTGCATGTTGTATTTTTAGAACTGTTAGATATTGACTGTTTGATTTTGTGTTGACCGATTGATTGAACTGCTAGTTAGTTAGTTAAATGTCTGTATTGATTCTATTTATCAGAATATATCATCTGGAACTGAAAGTGATATCGATATTATTGTGTAATATCTGTGGATGCAGGGAAGACAGGTCGGAGGAATCCGACTGGATTCCTCAACAGTTATTCTATTGTTTTTCATATATTTTAATATATGATGTGATTTATAACCTGTTGCTGATTTTGTGTGTACGGATGATATTGGACATCGAAACTTGATAGGTTAGAACACCGTAACATACCGGAATGTGGAAACAGAATATTTATAAATAAAATATATTTATAAATAGAAATCTTTATGAATGGAATAATTTATAAAGGACCTATTCAATTAGAATTTGAACAAGATATTAAACCAGACTTATTCATTAGAACTTGAATAAGATATTAAACCAGATTATTCATTTGAACTTGAGTAAGATATTTAAACTAGATTATTCATTAGAACTTGGATAAGATATTATAGGGGGAGTCGTTCACCCAGAATTGAATAAGATAAAAGGAGATATTCAATTAGAAATTGAATACGAAATTTACAAAAGGGGTTATTCACATTAGAAATGAAATATTTACAAAGGGAATCATTTATTTAGAATAAATAAATGAGTTAGTTAAAAACCAAATTTGCCAAATGAGTTATTTAAACCGAGTTAAATGATTGATCGAACTAAGTTGATCGAGTTAGTCGAGTTAAACAAAGTAATTGGTTAGGTTAACCAAAACAAGTTAGTCGAGTTAAACAAAGTAATTGGTTAGGTTAACCAAAGCAAGTTAGTCGAGTTAAACAAAGTAATTGGTTAGGTTAACCAAAGCAAGTTAGTCGAGTAAACAAAGTAAATTGGTTAAGTTAATCAAAGTGAATTAGCTAAGTTAAACTAAGTGATTAATCAAAGTGAACTAGTTAAATTAAACTAAGTGATTAATCGATGTGAATTAGTTAAGTTAAACTAAGTGGTTAATCGAAGTAAATTAGTTAAGTTAACTAAGTGGTTAATCGAAGTGAATTAGTTGAGTTAAACTAAGTAAATCGGTTAGAGTTAATCAACGTGATTTAGCTAAGTTAAACTAATTGGATTTGTTCAGTTAATCAAGACGAGTTAACCAGTTAGGTTAAACAAGTAGAGTTAACCAGTTGAGTTAACCAGTCAGAGTTAACCAGTTAGGTTAAACCAGTAGAGTTAACCAGTTGAGTTAACCAGTCAGAGTTAACCAGTTAGGTTAAACCAGTTGAGTTGACCGGTTAGAGTTATCCGAGTAGAGTTAATCGAGTAGAGTTGTCGAATATCACTTATCCGAAGTAGAGTTATCGAATATGGTGTATTCGAGAGAAGAGTTATCGAATATAGTTTATTCGAGTGGAGAAATCAAATGTTATTCATTTGAGAAGAGTTATCGAATATTATTTATTCGAAGAGTAGTTATCGAATATTGGTTATTTGAAGTTAGTTAACCCGAAAGAGCTAGTCGAAGAGTTATTTGAAGTTAGTTAATCCAAAGGAGTTATTCGAAGTAGTTAATCCGAAGGAGTTAATCGAAGAGTTAATCCGAAGGAGTTAGTCGAAGAGTTAATCCAAAGGAGTTATTCGAAGTTAGTTAATCCAAAGGAGTTATTCGAAGTAGTTAATCCGAAGGAGTTAATCGAAGAGTTAATCCGAAGGAGTTAGTGAAGAGTTAATCTAAAGGAGTTATTCGAAGTTAGTTAATCCAAAGGAGTTATTCGAAGTTAGTTAATCCAAAGGAGTTATTCGAGGTTAGTTAATCCGAAGGAGCTAGTCGAAGAGTTATTCGAAGTTAGTTAATCCAAAGGAGTTATTCGAAGTAGTTAATCCGAAGGAGTTAATCGAAGAGTTAATCCGAAGGAGTTAGTCGAAGAGTTAATCCAAAGGAGTTATTCGAAGTTAGTTAATCCAAAGGAGTTATTCGAAGTTAGTTAATCCAAAGGAGTTATTCGAGGTTAGTTAATCCGAAGGGGGCTAGTCGAAGAGTTATTCGAAGTTAGTTAATCCAAAGGAGTTATTCGAAGTTAGTTAATCCGAAGGAGCTAGTCGAAGAGTTATTCGAAGTTAGTTAATCCAAAGGAGTTATTCGAAGTTAGTTAATCCGAAGGAGTTAGTCGAAGAGTTATTTGAAGTTAGTTAATCTAAAGGAGTTATTCGAAGTTAGTTAATCCAAAGGAGTTAGCCGAAGAGTTAATCGAATATAGTTATTCGAAAGAAGGTGTTAATCGAATATTGTTATTCGAGTAAAGTTAAAAGAGTTAATCGAATTTAGTTATTCGAAATGAGTTATTCGAATTAGATATTTGAATAGAGTTAAACACGTAAGAGTTAATTGAATATTAGTTATTCAATTAGAGTTAAATCGAATTTAGTTATTCGAAAGGAGTTAATCAATTTGAGTTAAGTTAATCGATTTGAATTAAGTTGAATCGAAATGGAGTAAATCGATTAGAATTAAGTTAATCGAGTTAGAGTAAATCGAATATTGGTTATTCGAAGGTAAGTATTCGAATTAGTTATTCGAAGGAGTTAATCAAATGAGTTGATCCAAAGGAGCTAGTCGAATATTAGTTATTCGAATAGAGTTAAAGGAGTTATCGATTTTAGTTTGATCGAAAGGAGTTATCGATTAGTAAATCGAAAGGAGATTTTCGAATATAGCATATTCGAAAGAAAGAGATCAAATATTGTTTATTCGAAAGAGAGAGATTTCGAATATGAGTTATTCGAAGAGAGATAATCGAATATAGGTTATTCGAAGAAGAGTTAATCAAATAGGGATTACTCGAAAGAGAGTTATACGTCGAATTCGATTATAGCGAATTCGGGAAAGTACTATTTACTTTCCAGGGTTTAAATCAAGATTTGGTTATTGATTTAGAAATTAGGTGTCTGTTAAATTATTCGAGTTAGGAGATAAAGTTATAATTTATGTTAGACATTGCAGAAGTTGGAATTATAACGTTATAGTTAAAATCAAACGTTGTCATATAAGAAGTGGATTCGTAACCTGAATCCGAGAATTTGCGTAAACAGATGATTGGAAAAAGCGAGTGACGAGCTTCATCTATTTCACAGTAAAGGACGTTGTTCAATTAAGGTCTGAGAGGTAATTATACCCCAACTTGATTGACTTCAGAATTGACAAAGGAATAGTTGTGGTTCGATCTAAAAGGTTGATTTGGAATAAAGCTAAGGAATAAGCGATAAAAGGATTAAGCGAAACGATGTTTTATACAACGTTCATTGGAAATCCGTAAATGAGTTTTGGAAACGTTTTCCAAATATAGTCAGATATGTTTTCTAAACATAGAAAATGAAATGTTTTCATGATAAGAATTTAAGAAATAGAGTTAAGCAAATTCAGGAACTGACTGGAGAGGGTAAGTTGAACGGTTTTTCTAAGTGATGATCTGATGTTGGTTTCGACCTTCCGGATTGATACTTAGAGAATTGTTCTCATACTAGTTACAGTTAGGGACTGATAGTTGCGAAATAATAGTGATGTGAAAATAAGCTATGGAAATGTTTTCCAATGATTAATAACATATATTTTCTAAATATATGAAATAAGGAAATATGAACATATGATGATTGATCGATCGAATTTCCATTTGGAAATAAGATCGTTGTTTGTACACCGACATGTTTTCATTTGATAGTTGAATCACAGACTATCAAAGTTTTTACCATTTTAACGTTGTTAATATGGAGAGACCGGTTGGATTATTATCCAAAGAACCACTCTGTATTGGCATAAGCATTGCGAGCAATATCTGCCAAAGATAAATTGAAGACGGAGTAAAGTGCAAGGGTTGTTGTATAAGTCTTAAATAACAGTGACTAAGATGGATATACTGAATAGTGCCTTCGGTTTGTCCAGTCCCAGGACGACGGATATGGAAGAAGGTCTGACAGAGTATATCCAATGGATCGCGTAAGTTGATCTGTTCAAACGTATTCACGTTTGGTGGCAGAGGAATTCGTTTCTCTTAGCTGTATACCCGTGTTATTTTTGGATAAGTCAATTGGTGATTTGGCGGGTATGACGATGTGGCATTCAAAGTGAATGGTGATCAGATGTTCTGAAGATAGACGTAGCTTCTAGCCTCACACCAGGAAGTAACAAAAGTTGGGCTAGGCAGCATGGCTAGTTGGGTCATTCCCAAGCAGGGTGTATTGTCACCGATCTAGGGAATATTCATATTTATACTTCTTTTTGATTCTGTATCTTCGGATGACGGTTTGATGGCCTATAACCATGGTGGCAATATATTCGCGACACTCAAGCTAAATGAGTGAGCGGTCATATGTGGCCGGGTTGCAAGACGTTCTTGTTGAACCCTGAGTGTATCACCTCTAGAGTACACTATTCAGAAGGTGCTCCCATACCTTGTCTGTTGGAATCCATTCTTCGATAAGAGCCCTGCGGTTTATGATTTTTACTATGTATGTGGAACGTGAGATGCAAGCGTTTCTGCTAGATTGATACCTATTTGTACTTAGACATTATTATTATATCACAATGATATTGCTTTTCAAAGTTGTTCAGATACTCATAAGGGAAAAACCCGTTCCGTATTCATGGCGTGGTGTTATGAGATATCCTTTACCTGTTTTAAACTATTTTACTCATACCAGTCCCATGACTGACCCGGAGTTTACTTTGTTGTTTTCCCTAAACTCTTGGGTGCCTAAATTTGTACGGGCAGTCAAGTAGTCGGGATTTACAGATATACTTGGAGAGCTTGGAGCAGGAGGCTGCAAGATTCTATAGCTATAGTTATTTCCGCTGTGTTGTAAGTGTTGTACTCTGATAAGTGCTATTGTATATATATAACTGTTTACTTCAAAGCTATGTTATATATTATATGTTATTCGTTCCGCTGTGAGATTCGTGTTACTCTGATGATTCTGATGTTCTTCTTCTTCTATTCTATTAGTTCTATCTTTTCTTTCTCACCTTCTAATTTCTTTCACTAACGTCGCGGAATTTCCGACTCCCGAGGAGTCGGAAATTTCCAGCCGTTACACATTGTGTGATGCGACCTGGGTCTTATAATAGCTTCATTGTTCTTTATTTAGCATTGCGCTGTTTATCGTTTACACTGGTATTCTCGGGAGGAAACCCGTTCCGTGTTATACGGCGTGGTCCCTTGATTTACCTTATTTCTAAAAGTAAAGTTTTAAATAACTGTTTTAGTTCTCACACCAGTCACATGACTGACCTGGAGTTTATTGTTTAACCTAAACTCTGGGTGCCCCTATTTTCCACATGGGCAGCTAGTAGTTTCGGTTTTGCAGATTTCTATTTACAGGATCCTGGTTTATAGCTGAAGTGATATACGGAAAGCTCCGTATCCGTGTATTCCTCACAGTTATGTTTTGTATTATTTTTTCGCTGCATTAATGTATTTAATTCTCTGTTATTTATCAATGTAATATTCATTTATACTCTGTATTTTCTTGTATTCTGATGGAATTGTTGTAATAACAATGAAATGTTCTTCCGTCTGTGTTCTATTTTGTCGTGTTCTCAAGGTAATCCGTTCTTTCCTTACCGGGGAAGTTACGGGCTATCACAGTTGGTATCAGAGCTTTGGTTTACAGAGCTCGAGAACAAGGCACATTAGAACCAAACGAAAGAATTCATCAGAGATTGGATTAGTAATATCCAATAAGAATGGCTCGTTAGAGATGGGATCGGTAGTATCCTAGAATGGGCCGAAAGAGTGAAAATTTTAAAATTAGAAATAAAAACAAATTTAGTTTTGAAAATTCAAGCTAATTATACGTATTTGACTATTTATTTATATTGAATATGGACAATCTAGTATATAAATATTTTGCATATACGCCTTGCAAACGTATATTCGAATTTTTAATATATTGGATAGATATAGAATCACACTCTAGTCGCCCGGAGACGATACTTATGATAGTGTACACATCATCAGTGTTTGTGTTCGAGTTTCAAAAGTGTGATATCTATATATTTCCATTAGACTGGTGTGAGAACCAAAACTATATAGGGTCTTTTGTTGTGATTTGGCACCAAAAACCATGATTTTTCCTACTTATATCAAAGTTATATGTTTGATAAGCTAATTAACTAATTGATTGATGTTTGTGTTGTATGATTATTCGTTTAAACCAACATTTAAAACTAATATGTAACTGTACGGTTATTTTGTCAAATTGAACCAAATATTGCACTGTAGTTAAAATTGCTTGCATTTGCATATATATACTTGTATAGACATTGAACAGGTCATAGCAAGGAGGCTAGAGAAGAGGAATAAAATTGTTTGCCAGACAAATAGGTACATGTTTATTGTATTTCTTGGGGTTTGATGATTTTATGAGCCGATTGGCTAGCCGCTTGGCTTTTTCTTTTTCTTTTTATACCACCATTGATTGGTGAAGGGCCATGGGAGGCTATTTGAAATATCCCGATGCTCCCGGTGCAGGGGAGGTTATGGCGAAATTTTTCGAAAATTTAGGGTGTTAGCCAAATTTTTGAAAAATTTGAAAGGTTCTTAGAAACTGAAAAGTTGAAGAGCTTAAGCCGTAACGAAAATAATGAAGGTTGAGTTGATTAATAAACAACGTTCAGCTTCGTTCCTTTTCGAGGACGAAAAGATTTTAAGTGGGGGAGACTGTAACAACCCGGAAATCTGAACCAATTTAAAAATTCTATTTTGGCTATTTTAATGAATTTTGACTATTCAAAATGAATTATTCTAAATAATAACGATTAAAAATTTATTATCGACGAAGTGAAAACGAATATATTTATTTTAATTATATAACGAGCCTGAAATGGCGCGGTAGTTTGAAAATTCGATTTCTAATTTCAGATGAATATACATAATTCGTTTTAAGTCAGAATTGAACGAAACGAGAAATATTTGAATCTGTATGACTATATTTTTCTAACGAAGTTGAGTAACTGAGATTTCACTTTAAAATGTGAAAGATACGTCCAGTTTAAAATTCAGAAATAGCGTTGTAGAATTTATATATATTTTATATAATATATAGCCCTTAAAAATAGCCATTTTGCAAACGACCTCGGTTTTCGACGAAACCAGTTTTGTTGGATCCGGGATGTCAAATTATTTCTAGATTCCAAATTTCATAATTTTTCGAATCAATATGTGAGCGTGGAGCAGTTAAACGCGTTTGACCAGTTTCAGTTGAATTTAATCGACTGGAAAATGGCCATTTTTCAAACCGTCTCAGAATTCGATGAAATTAGTTTTGTTAGGACCGTATCGTCAATACGAAGCTAGAAAATATTTTTCGGGAATTTTTAGAGCTAGTTTGTGGCCCCGGTAATTTGAAATGCGCGTTAAAATCAATATTGACCGTTATATTATTTATATTGAAATTTTAATAGAAACTGATCGTAACAGCCGAATTGGCTTACGAAACATATCCCATTGTGTTCGGAATGGGGGTAATTAGCTAGGGACGACAGGCGGTGGGTCTCGTTTGGAGGTCAAAATAAAAAGTTACTTTTTATGCATTTTAAAATAAATTAAATATAAAAATAAAATTCCCTCTCCCTCTTATTACTCGGTCAACGCCTTACCAGTCAAAGTCAAAAATCGAAAAAAAAAGGAAAGCAAACGACGGAGCTCGTCGCTGCTCCCATCGCAGCGCCACCGCACCGGTCGCCCCCCACCCAGTTCGTCGCCACCGCCTCCAACCCGTCCCCCTCCTCCTCCGCCCTCCTTTCTTCCCCTGCCTCACCACATCGCGCCATCGAAGAAGCCCTGGCCGAGGGACCAGACCCCGTTCGACGCACCGCCTCCCTTCGCCTCTCACTCCCATCGACCACCGCCCCTCCACCGTAGAGCCGCCGCCATCGATTCCCCCTCCCCTTCCTCGAACGCCAATCCCAGACCCCTTCGTTTAACCCAAAACCGACCCCTCCTTTTGGAAATCGAAGACCGAGCCAACCCAAAACCGCGCACCCAATCGAACGCACCCTAGCCTCTGGAGCCCCACACCCGTGAGGTCGCTGCCTCCGCCTGGGTCCTGCGCCACCGTGGCAAGCACCACCCTCTGCAGCGCTCGAAGACGCAGCTTTCTCCCCCCGGTCAATGTTAATTCCATCTTTGATTTCCTCGATTTGAATTAGATTTCTTCGGCTTAAAAAGCATTGTTATAGGAAAAAAAAATTGATTTTCCTAAACGAAAGTATATGTTTTTTTAAAGTGATAAAGATATGATTTTTTCCGATGAAAAGTTTATATTTTTAACGATAAAAAGGAATGATTTTAACGATAAAAAGATTTGATTTTTATTTTAAAGTTGTGATTTTTAAAATATAAAGAAAGATTTAATTTTTTTTACAAAAATATAAAAGATTATATTTTTGTTAAAGGAAGACTATATTTTTAAAAATGAAAACAATACGATTTTTGTTCATGAGAAGGTAGGATTTTATTTACATACGAGCGATGTAAAAATCTGAACTTTGTTTTATATGGAGTGTTATAAAAATATAATCTTTGTTATAAAAGAAGCGATATAATATATATATATATATATATATAATTTTTATATATATGAAGTGGCACAGGAAAATATAATTTTTACACATATGAAATAACGTTATAAAAATATAATCTTCTCTATATATATAGCGGTGTAAAAATATAATCGTTTTATAGGAAGTGGCGTTGTGAAAATATGATTTTTATATATTCATTAGCGAAGTAAAAATATGATTTTTATATATGTAGTGAATGCGGACAACGAAAGTGACAAAGGGGCGAGCGATGAAGATTTCCTACATATGAAGAGTCTAGGCGAATGGTTTAGCATATCGGTGAGAACTTCTCACCTCAAATTTTCTTTTCTAGTTAGATATATATACTAGGATGCAGACGGTGCTTAATTGAAGCACCCGACACCATTGGTTGATTTGGTTGTGTGATTGATTTGGTTGATTGGTTGAAAATTTGATTGGTTGTGAAATGGAATTGATTAAAATGAAATGTGAATGGCAGAGGCCATTATTAGACCGGGGACAAGGCTAGGCCTAGTCCCGTTTCTAGTATCGTGCCGTTATGCCGCCGAAATTTTCTAAAAATAAAAGTGTTAGTTAAAAATAGTGAAGTGTTAAAATAAATATTTTTAACGTTAAAAATATAATTTTTAACGTGTGAATGATGGTTGATTATATATGATTGCTGTGATATACGTGTGTTGTATGAAAATCCATATAATTAACGTTATATGGTAATTGATTGGGCCTCATTCCAATCTAGAAAATAAAATAAATATATATTCATGTGTTGAATAGAAGAATCTCATGTGTTGAGTAAATTTTCTAAAACGATAAAATTCACATCTTTATAATATATAGAATTAGAAGCTGATAAAGAAGTAAACGATAAAAATCACCGTTTTTATCAGATATATAAAATAATAAAAATAGTCATGTGTTGACAATACTCATGTGTTGAGACTAGTACTCATGTGTTGGGAATATTCGTGTGTTGAAACTATATTCATGTGTTGAACAAAAATATATATTCATGTGTCGAAGAAAATATTCATTTGTTGAATAGAATAACGAATTTATTGAAATATATAAAAACCGTGTTGGTTAGATATACGCCATTTTGACGGGAACGATATTTATATCGATTTTATTCGTTTTATAAGGAATATAGAAAAGGAAGTGATTTCAGAATATACAGTTTTGAAAATATTATCATTTATATAGTAATGATATGGAATATTCAATTTTGATTCAAAATTGAATATGAAGTTGAAATCGTTTTCAAAACGAAGTTAAAATGAATTATAAAATACGTTTGAAATGGAAATCGATGAAATATAATATATATATATATATATATATATATATATTATATAAATGGCCTGAATAGAACGCGCCGCACAGCGACCGTTCGTAAATTTCGACCATTGAATTCAAACTGCGATTACGGGAGATCCGACCGTCGGATTCTCCTAAAACCGGAACCGTTGAGTTCGTATCGAAAAGAGCTTTCCAACGAATATAAGAAATTTGAAATCTAACGGTTGGATTTGGAGATACGTCCAAATCAAATTTAGAAAAGGTCGCTATAAGTGCAGTTCGACGACCGTTATAGGAAATCGACTGTACGAGCCTTAATAAAATTATTAAAAATATCTAAAAATTGTGTAAAATCATAATATATGAATTGGAAAGAACTGGGATGAAAAACTCCACATTTGTAAGGATAAAAATATATTTTTATCGAAATGAACTAGAATTAAAATCCAATATTTTTAAAATAAATAAGTTGGATTTGAAGTGGTTTTAAAAATTATCAGAATTTCCAATATACATATTGGAATGGATTTGAATCGAAATTATCTTCGGGATATTTCGATGTTGGATTTAGTGATTATACCGATATGGTTGTGGAAATTTGAAAGATATATTTATATCGTTATTTCCAATACGATATTTGTTGGTTACCGAATTTGATATTGAATATAAGCCGATATATTTTCTATTCAGAGCCTTGTATTTAATATCAAATGGGATTTTGGGTTCGTCGTGAATGGTGTCTTAAACAACACTGTTCTTGAACCCAGTTTAGCAATGGGGTGTGATTTTGGGTTTATTGTGAATCGTGTTTTAAATGACATCGATTCTTTAACCCAGTTGAAGATTAAAACTAAGTGGAGTTTTAATGAATCTTTAATTAGATTGAAATGAGCATGTGGTAATTTAAATTATCAAATTAGGGAAATGATCGAGAATGGAGTATCACCAGTTTTGCTCCAAATGATAGTTAAAATCTTTAACTATATTTGAACGTGAAATGGTAATTAATATTTACCGATAACACTATGGTGTTAGATATGGAATATCACCAGTTTTATTCCATGGGATAAATAGGTTGGGATTGGGAAATAAAATAAATGATCACTTCGGTTTGGTTCGCTAATCCCGACCAGTTTGGATAAACCTTAACACGGTTTGATTTGATATAAAAGAATATTCTAAATTGAAATGAGGCGTATGTTGTGTTTGTATAACACGTGTTTATTATATACGCGGGTTATTCAGAAAGGTCGGGTTATACCCATTCTGAATAACCGATTCGACGATAAGTCGAAGATGAAGACGGTGGTTGGAGACCGAGGGTCTTCACATCGTTTGGGTGATTACTGATGATCTTGATTGGGCTGTACACCAAAGAGGAGGGAATCAGTTGGTGATCGTCCAGACGTACTTGGAGATCGACGGATATGCGAGGAAAGTGCCGCCGGTTTCGTTCAGACCCAGAACGGACTTGTAAATGGATAGTGTGTCTGACGTTGTATTCCTTTATATTGTATTAGTTGATCTCTGCTAAATATATATCTGTTGGTGGCGGAGAATTTATTCTCCTGCTCAACACCCTTCTTTGAGACGTATGAGCTTAGATGTAATGACCCGCATTTCTAGAGATATATAATTAATTTATTTAATTATATAATTGGTAATTTAGAGAAGTTAATGATCGTTTAATTAAATAATATTGAATATTTAATTAAACATTTTAATATAATAATATATTATAATGTCGAAATAGTCAAGAATAGCTGAATTCACAATACAGTGTGAATTGGATTATATATAAGGTATAATTCAGTTTGGAACTGAATTTGAATAACGAATATATTATATAAAACGACAGTTGAACGTATAGTTTATAATATAATTATAATAGAGCTCGAAATGGCGCGGCAGTTCGCTATTTGGCGATTTGAACTTCAACTGGATATACAGAAGCCGTTTTAAGTCGGATTTCTGTGAAACAAGAACCGTCATGACCGATTTGATAATAGTTTTCTAATGGAAGAGAAAAATCTGGATTTCGTTGTATAGATTTTGATTTACGTCCAAATCAAATTCTCAGAAATGCAGCGCCCCGACCATAGCTTTTTAATTATATTTTTAATAAGGATTTAAATAGAAATCGAACATCGATATAACTCTGACGATGTAATATCGAGTTGTAAATCCATATAGGATTTATTCTGAGCTGTATGGTATTCCACGGTGAATATAGATGATAATATTTAATTTTAAATATTTAATTTAATTTATTTAAATATATTTATATATTTAAATAGGCTATTTAGGACGTTAAAAATAGCCACTTTTGCAAACGAAGTCGGAATTCGACGAAACCAGTTTTGTTGGATCCGCAATGTCAAATAGATGTTAGATTTCTAGTTTCGTGATTTTTAGAGTCACTGTGTGGTCGTACGGATTTTTATAGTGAGAAACAGTCAGTATTTCGATGGTTAAAAATACGCTGTGTGATCATACGGAGTCGGAATTCGACGAAACCAGTTTCGTTGGGACCGTAATGACGAACTCTAGCTACATATCAATTTTCATGATTTTTAGGCGTCGTATGTGTTAGCAGTGATTTTTAGAAGACTAGAACGGATAATATAAGCAAAATAAAATATTAAAATATTAATAAAAAAATATCTAGATATTTGTTTTGCCTATAAATACCCCTAACTACTTTCCTAAAACCTAAATCAACTCTTTCCTCAGTCAAACTCAAATCCGCCGTAACCTTTTCTACCACCAGGAAAAATATCGCAACTTCTAAATTCGAAAAGAAATACAAATAAAATCCAATAAATCACAAGTTCGATTCTTTGGGTTTCCCTGGAGTAGCTCTTCGATTTCGCTACCTTTCTGTTGTGTTCGATCACGTTAGTCGACGTTGGGGTTTTGCTCAGGCGAGCTAGGGTTCGAAGTGGTTGCCAATTAAGGTGTTGATTTGAAAATTGGATTGTGTATTTGTGTTTGTGATGGTGCTTAGCATGGATTTTGAATTTAGGGAGGGATTCCGGACCATTTTGGTTCGCTCCGTGAGCTGCAGGCATCGAGGGCCATGGTGGGAAGAAAGCGTCGAGTATGGTGTTGAGGGTATGAATAGGAAGTGCTTTGAACGAGAAGAACAGTGGTGGTGTTGGTTTTCAAATTCATGTTGTGAAGAAGGAGATGGAAGGATGGATTTACTGGCGTGAAATTGGATATTGGGAATACTGGAGCACGTCTGAACAATTGGGGAAGAAGGGGAACGTGGGCTTTTGAAGTTGGGGTATGGGCCGATGCATGAATGGGGATGGGCCGGGTTGTTTAAATGGTAAGGCCCAAAGGAGAATATTAATTAAGTTTTAAGTTTAATTAAAAATGTGCTAACTTGTAAATACCGTATCTTCGCCATACGATATCAGAATGACGAACCGTAAATTGCTTCGGGATCGTACGGACGTCAACTTCAACATGAAGCTGACTGGAAGTGGATTGGGGATCGTTTGGAATTATGGTGAATTTAATTGTTTGATTCAAATCAAATAACGGTTTATCGTTCTTTAACGATGAACTGCAAATGTGAGTAAAACTCACCAACTCTGAACAGTTATATTTTTATAATGTATTTTTAGAACTGTTAATCATCTGTTGATTGCTGTGTGTTGGTTGATTGATTGAACTGCTAGTCAGTTACTTGAAATTATATATATATATAAACCGTTAAATATATATATATATATTGATTCTGTTTATCAGAATAATTCGTACTGAACTATAATGGATGTTGATTACACCGTGTAACATCTGTGATGCAGGGAAACAGGTTGGAGGGACCAACTGGGTTCCTCAATATTTATAATACTATTTTGATTTATATATTTTGTTATATGATATGTTATATAATCTGTTGTCGATTATATGTGGTTGGACGTTATTGATCATCGTATTTTGATATGATTGAATACCATAACATACGGGATGTTGATAAAGGAGATTTTCAAAGTGATATTGAAAAACAAAATATTTATAAATGGAAAATTTATAAATAAGAGATATTTATAAATTTGAATATTTATAAATAAGGAATATTTATAAATTGAAATATTTATAAATAGGAGATATTTTAAAAAGGAAATAAATTCAAAATATCTTTTTTTGAATGGAAAGGCCTGTGTGGCGGGTTTGGGGATTTTCCCGATGCTCCCAATATAAAGGAGGTTATGGCGAATTTTTCCAGAAATTTAAGGAGTTAGAATATTTTGAAGAATAAATTTGAAAAGAGAAACATGTGTAAACCATTTACAAATAGAATTGAAAAGGGAATATTTAGAAAATAAATAGAGTTAATAAAAAAGGAAAGTTGGTTATAACGAAATAAGAAGTTATAAAAAGGAAACCGTTATTAAATGAACATTTATAAAGTGAAGAACCGTTACTAAAAAGTGAATCTTTATAAATGAATAAACGTTGTTAAAAGGGGATCTTTTCAAATGATAAACGTTATCAAAAAGGAGAAATCGAATATGGTATTCGAAGTTAGTAAATCGAATATGGTATTCGAAGTTAGTTAACCGAATATGGTATTCGAAGTTAGTAAATCGAATATGGTATTCGAAGTTAGTAAATCGAATATGGTATTCGAAGTTAGTAAATCGAATATGGTATTCGAAGTTAGTTAATCGAATATGGTATTCGAAGTTAGTTAATTGAATATGGTATTCGAAAGTTAGTAAATCGAATATGTTATTCGAAAGGGGTTAGTCGAGTCGAATTAGTTGAATAGAGTTAACCGATAGAGTTAATCAGTTAGGGTTAATCGTTAGAGCTAACCAGTTAGAGTTAAACAGTAGAGTTAATTAGTAGCGTTAATCAGTTAGAGTTAACCCGTTAGAGTTAAACAGTTAGAATTGAACAATTAGAGTTAATCCAAATGAGATGCCATTTAGTACGACTGCTAGCGTAATTCGTAGGGCTGTAAATAGCCTAAGGCGGTCGGATGTTTCCTGAGGGAATCAGGCGTAACCATTGTGATCGCTGCGATCTAGAGTCAAAGCGAATGGAGTTAAATCGAATATTAGTTATTCAATAGGAGTAAACCAGTTGGGTTAAGTAAGTCGAGTTAACCAATTAGAGTAAATCAGTTAGGGTTGACCAGTTAGAGTAAATCAGTTAGAGTTAACCAGTTAAAGTTAGATTTGACCAATTAGAATTATTCAAATAGAGTAAATCGAGTGGAGTTATTGAATATCACTTATTCGAAGTAAGGTAATCAAATATAGTTCATTCGAGAAGGATTATCGAATATTGGTTATTCGAAGTAAGGTAATCGAATATAGTTCATTCGAGAAGGATTATCGAATATTGGTTATTCGAAGTAAGGTAATCGAATATTGGTTATTCGAGAAGAAGTTATCGAATCTAGTTATTCGAAAAGAGTTATCGAATCTAGTTATTCGAAAGGAGTTATCGAATCTAGTTATTCGAAAGGAGTTATCAAATCTAGATATTTGAAGGGAGTTAATCGAATATAGTTTTATTCGAATAGAGTAAAGGAGTTAATCGAATATAGTTTATTCGAATAGAGTTAGAGGAGTTATCGAATATAGTTTATTTGACAGGAGTTAAGTGAATAGAGTAAATCAAATAGAGTTAATCCAATAGGGTCAGTCCAATTGAGTTAAATTGAAAAGAGTTAACCGAATATAGTTATTCGAAAGAAAGGTTAGGTAAGGAAGTTGGTTAAAGAAATATAAAGTGAACTTGCCTATTTCATGGTTAGAAGTGTTGTTCAGTTAAGGTCTGAGAGGTAGTTCTACCCCAACTTGATTGGCTTCGTTTTTAACTGAGGAATGGTTAAGGTTCGGCAGTAAAGGATGGTGAAGTGAATTTAGTAATTAAAGGAAATGGTTGAGTTGGAATAGCGATGTTTTATCTAAACATCTGTTAATCCAAACGTAGAAGTTTCGAAAAAGTTTTCCAAACAAGAAACCAGAAATGTTTTCTAATATAGGAAACAGGGATGGAAATGCTTTCCATTGTTAATAACGTATATTTTCTAAACTTAGAAAATAAGAAAATATTGAATATAGGGAAACAGGAGAAGTAAAATGAACTAAAGAGATTAAAGTTGTTTGATGATTGATCGATATAATTTCCATCTGGAAATAATATCGTTGTTTGCACACTTGTTTTTCTTTGATAGTTAACTCACAGACTATCGATGTTTTGACCATTTTAACGTTGTTAATATGGAGAGACCGGTTGGATTATTATCCAAAGAACCACTCTGTATTGGCATAAGTGTTGCGAATCATATATGCCAAAGATAATTGAAGACGGAGTAAAAGTACAAGGGCTGTTGTATAAATCTTAGATAACAGTGACTAAGATGGAAATACTGAATAGTTCCTTCGGTTTGTCCAGTCCCAGGACAACTTGTATGGACGAAGGTCTGACAGAGTATATCTGGTAGATCACGTAAGTTGATCGTTCCAAACGTATTTACGTTGGTGGCGGAGAAAATCGTTTCTCTTAGCTTATACCCGTGGTATTTTTGGGGAAATCAATTTGTGATTTGACGGGTATGACGATGTGACATTCTAAGTGAATGAAGATGTGGTATGTGAAAAGATAAGTGTAGCTTCTAGCCTCACATCCGGTAAATGACAGAAATCGGGCAGGCAGCATGGCTAAGTCGGTCGCACCGAAGTAGGGTGTATAATCACCTATCTAGAGAATATTCATTTGCTTCTTTTAATCTATCAATGCTGGCCCATATATATACGGGAACGGTTGCTGATCCCAACCGTTGGTGATATACATTCGATACACTCAAGCAAAATGAGTGGTCGGTCATGTGTGGCTGAGTTACAAGATGTTCTTGTTGAACTCCAGTGTATCGTTCCTAGAGTACACTGATCGGAAGGTGGTTCCATACCTTGTCATAGTTGGAAATCCATTATCCAATACGTGCTTGCGATTTTGATTGTATACTATATATGTAGAACGTGAGATGAAAGCGTTTCTGCTAGTTGATATCTATTTGTACATAGACATTATTATAATATCAAAAGGTTTTTGATATAAAGATATTTTGGATTCTCATAAGGGAAAAACCCGTTCCGTTCTGCGGCGTGGTCTTATGAGATATCGTTTACTTGTTCATATACCTGTTTAAACTGTTTTTACTCATACCAGTCCCATGACTGACCTGAAGTTTACTTTGTTGTTTTCCCTAAACTCTTGGGTGCCTAAATTTGTACGGGCAGTCAAGTAGTCAGGATTTTACAGATATACATGAAGAGCTGGAGCGGGAGGCTTCAGGATCATATAGCTATAGTTTATTTCCGCTGTGTTGTAAGTGCTGTACTCTGATAAGTGCTGTTGTATACATAACTGTTATATTTCAAAGTTATGTTATCTATTATATGTTATTCGTTCCGCTGTGAGGTTCGTGTTACTCTGATGTTGTGTTCTTCTTCTTCTTCTATTCTAAGTTTCTATCTTATCTATTCTCACCCTCTAATTTCTTTCATTAATTACCGGGATTTTTCGATGTTTGGTTATCGACGTCGAGCTTACGTCGATAACCAAAGTCGCCGAAAATCCCGGTCGTTACATTAGAGGTTATATATTGGTGGAAATCAGTTGGTACAGTATGGATTGACAATGTGGCATGCCTAAGTGGCAATTGATCAAGGCTTCTGTTGAAAAGCAAAGTCTTGTGGTGATGATCAAAGCATGGCCCGTGTGGCACAACTTTGTTTAGCGTTGATTCGCGAGCCTCACACCCCAGTGTGAACCAGAAACGGGAGAAGGACTCAGGGGGGTATGCGTCTCTTTCTAGTTAGAGGTGGTGTCGGTGCTTAAACTGGCTGACATTTATATTATTATTTTCACCTGTGTGGTGGTTGGAATGCGAGGCGCCTCGGATTTGGAGTCATAGAGCTCATTTACGCCCCATAGGGCGGGGAGACGTAGTGCTGAGGATTTTATTTAATCCACATCAGGTGGACCGCCCTTGAAGATCCAAGGGTGCAGTTGCGGCTGTATCCTGAGACATGGACTAGATTGTCTCGAATCGGTGAGGATCTTGCCCCTAGCCTCGGTTCACAGATGGAAATCCAAACTTCCAATACGACATGTGCGGTTTTGATTGTGTATATATATTTGGCGACATGATATAATGGTACCCATGCCGTCTATGATTGATATTATGATTGAAATTGTTTTATACACTATACACTTATAGTAATATCAAAACAATCTGTTTTAAACGTATCAAGCATTCTTTGGCTATTATAAGGATAAACTCTATCCTCTGGTTTGTGTCGCATTGTGTGATGGGACCTGGGTCTTATAATAGCTTCATTGTTCTTTATTTAGCATTGCGCTGTTTATCGTTTACACTGGTATTCTCGGGAGGAAACTCGTTCCGTGTTATACGACGTGGTCCCTTGATTTACCGTATTTCTAAAAGTAAAGTTTTAAATAACTGTTTTAGTTCTCACACCAATCACATGACTGACCTGGAGTTTATTGTTTAACCTAAACTCTGGGCGCCCCTATTTTCCACACGGGCAACTAGTAGTTTCGGTTTTGCAGATTTCTATTTACAGGATCCTGGTTTATAGCTGAAGTGATATACGAAAAGCTCTGTATCCGTGTATTCCTCACAGTTATGTTTTGTATTATTTTTCCGCTGCAGTAATGTATTTAATTCTCTGTTATTTATCAATGTAATATTCATTTATACTCTGTATATTCTTGTATTCTGATGGAATTGTTGTAATAACAATGAAATGTTCTTCCGTCTGTGTTCTATTTTGTCGTGTTCTCAAGGTAATCCGTTCTTTCCTTACCGGGGAAGTTACGGGCTATCACAGACATAGCGCCTCTAGCCTCACAACCAAGAAGTGACAGAAGTTGGGCTAGGCAGCATGGCTAGTTGGGTCATCCCCAAGCAGGGTGTATTGTCACCGATCTAGAGAAAATTCATATTTATACTTATTTTCGATTCTGTATCTTCGGATGACGGTTGGATGGCCTACAACCGTGGTGGCAATATATTCGGGACACTCAAGCTAAATGAGTGAGCGGTCATGTGTGGCTGGGTTGCAAGACGTTCTTGTTGAACCCTGAGTGTATCCCCTCTAGAGTACACTATTCGGAAGGTGCTCCCATACCTTGTCTGTTGGAATCCATTCTCCAATAAGCGCCCTGCGGTTTATGATTTTATACTATATATATGTGGAACGTGAGATGCAAGCGTTCTGCTACTTGGATAACTATTTGTTAGACATTATCATAATATCACTGGTTTTGATATCAAAGAAATTTTGCGTTATTGTAAGATTTTCAAAGTTAAACAGTATGGTTGGAATTTACTCACACCAGTCCCATGACTGACCCAGAGTTTATTTTGTTTGTTTTCCCTAAACTCTTGGGTGCCCAAATTTGTACAGGCAGTCAAGGGTTTCAGGCTTTCCTGATTCGCTTAGAGGAGCTCAAAGCAGGAGATTTCACCATTAGATATTTAGAGATTATTTCCGCTGTGATGTATATGAATTATACTCTGATATGGTATGTATATCAATACAGTTTTGTATTTCAAAGTTATGTTATATAATACATTATATTCGTTCCGCTGTGAGATTCGTATTTACTCTGATTCTGTTCAGTTGTGATCTTCTTCTTCTTCTATTCTATTAGTTCTATCTTTTCTATCTCATCATCTAACTTCTTTCTATTAATGACCTGTATTTTCGTGCACTTTGAGTTGAATGTGTAGAATATTAGTTAGCTCAAATTGGTACGGATTTTCGGGCCATCACAGTTGGTATCAGACCATAAGGTTAAGTGATTACCTTGGCTCTGTGACGTAACTCAATAGAGATGGAGTTAGAAATACTCTATATTGAGTTTGAGTGTATATTTATGAGCGCGTATTTGTAAATTTCTATAAAAACTGTTTTATATTGTGTTGACTGATCAGTCGAGTGGTTTATAAATTCTGGTCGAAACAGTAATGCAAACTGTGTCGATAGGTGTTTCTAAACTCTTGAACAGGGTAATTCGACACAGTATGTTTTTAAAAGAGGGTAAATAAAAGAATTTTACCGAAAAATATATTTTGATATAAAGAAAGCATATATATTGGAATTATCTGATATATATTGAATATGTTGATCGTTATTATGATCAAATAAGATTTATAATTGAGTAGGTTATATAAATAACCAATCAAAATATTATATAAGTATAATATGCAAGATTAGATGAACTAAATCTGAATTTAAAACTAGAATTGAAATAAAACTCTAGAAACTTTAGAAGAGGTTGTAAATGAATTTTGGATTAAATATTTGGAAATTTTAAGATCCTGGGTGAATTTAGAAATGTTTTCTAAATGCTGCGAAGTATATTTTGTAGTGATTTCAAAATAAAAATGTTTGAAAATAAATTTTGATGAAATATAGTATTGAACTCACTTAGATGGCTGGGAAATAAATTCCGATGGTGATCCGGACATCATCGGTGTTCATTTTCGAGGTTCAAAGTGACAGATTACTACCAAAGATTTTGTTGTTTTGAGAAACAAGTTGTTCAAAATTTCAAATGTTTTGAATTGCTATATGATTTCAAACTGATTGAAATAAATCCCAGGAATTTGAATTCCGAAAAAAAAAATTTAACTTATGGAGTTAAATTGGTAAAAGTGGAACTTAAATTAAGATAAAAAAATTGGACTGAATTTGGAATGATCCAGAATGTAAATTGTAAATGAGAAGTATTGGAGATTCGGGTTATTAAAATGAGTTGATTGTTGGAGAATAAGAATCGAATTTTGAATTTGGAGATGGAGATAACTGATTTGAGAAATAAATCAGTAAATAGAATTGGAGTTGAAATAGAAATTGACTTAGTAAAAGCGAAAGATTGGTTTGAATGGATCGATGGAAGATCAACCAAGTATGCTTGGATATATGTCAAAGTGATAGCAGATGGCAGAGATGAAGTTGAATGCCCAACAGAGAAGGTACACGTTATATACGAGTATGAGATTATTATGAGTCTGTTTGACAAGCCGTTTGGCTGCAGAGAAAGCCCAGAGAGGCAAAATGCTGGCAAAATTCTTTGAAAACTTAAGCTGTTAGGAAATTTTCAGAATTTTTGAAAATACTCGGGAATAAATATTTTAATGGAAAAATTAATTCAATGAAACTGAAATTATGGAGTAAACCAAAAAGATTTTTAACCTGTTTATAACAGAGATTGTGGCATTTTCCTTATCTAATTAGTAATTTCGGGGACGAAATTCTTTTAAGGGGGAAGGACTGTAACATCCCACATTTTTGTCGGTTCGTATTTGAATATTTAAATCAGTTTAAATATTGAAATCGTAGTATAAATGGGTTTATATATTAATTAAAACGAAGCTGAACGTATAAAAATATATATTAAATATAATCGAGCCCGTAATACCGCTGCAGTTCGTAATTTAACGTTCTGAACTTCAACTGAGTGTACCGGACTCATTTTAAATCGGATTTCTTCGAAACGAGAAACGTTGGAACCTGTTGAACTATATCTTTCCAACGGAAGTGGAAAATGGAGATTTCGTCGTACAGATTGCAAGATATGTCCAAATCAAATATTCGAAAAGTCGCTATGAAATCGTATATCGACCGTAACGGTTTATTCGATATAACTGGACATCGGATTCGAATTTGGACGAGGTTCTTTTGAGGCGCAGCGATAATTTAATTTTTAGAATTTTACTATAATTTTTAATTAATTAAATAAGCAACTTTTTATTTGGAGTATTTTGCACCCTATATCGGTATTTTGGGATTTCAATATATGAGTCAATCTACCGGTATTATTATATTTTTGGGATCGTGGCACCTCACTGGACACGACTGTATCCTTATTTCAGTCCGTAGCAGCTCAGACTTGAATGTGATTTTATATAATGTGATACACTAAACGTTAAAAATATATATTGGTTACTTAACTCCTTAGCTTCCTACCCACTTTTCTTGACGCAGAATAACCGTGTCTTAAGCTAAAACTTAGCACTCGAATAAATAAAATGGTACACCTCCTATGTTTAATTATGTAGACTACCCTTTCTTTTCAACAACAATGATGTACCCATGTTCTATTTGCTTCACAATGAAGAAAAACCCATAACTTAGCAGTAAGTATAGCAACCGAAAAGGCTACCCTATATACATTTTATCACGTACGTGTGCACTATAGTTGATGTGAGAATTCATGGAACCTATTCTAGTATCTATATCAGTCCATACTTTACTTTGAAACTTGAACAACCCTATAGTTAAATTCTTAATGGCAAAGTCTCCTATACCTTAACAGTAAAGTCTTCTCATATATAAATATACACATGAGCTTCTCGTTTGTTTTCATCTGGTTTTGCCGCAAGCTTTTTAATGGCAAACAAGAAGAAATAAATAAATAAATAAATAAATAAAAGGACGGAGGAGTTTGTGAAGGATTGGACGTTGGCAAAGATGGAAGTTGGTTCGGTTCGCATCTTGAAGAGCTTGACGGGGAAGGAGGCACGAGAGCGGAGAGTCGAAGTAGGAGTGTTGTTCTTTTCAGGTGCGGCTGATGGATGGACGTGCAGTATGGACTGGGCGCGATCTGTTATTGGCAAAGATAGGTGGTTTATGTACGTTCACAAAATCTCTATGGTATATATATAGATTTGTATATGTGCATGAAGGCTCAAGTGAAGAGGAGCGTTGTGAGTTGATGGAGTAGTAAATAGGTTCATGGCAATACAAAGAAAATGGAAAAAAACGTAAAAGGGAATGACAGATGTGGGAAGGCTTAGGGGCAAGTGTGTAGATGGTACACGTATAGGAAATGGGAGAGGATGGAAGTCAAAATGATGGAGGAGGTGGAGTACACTTTGGAATGGAATTGAACAACGCAAGCTGTAACAAAAGGTGGCACTGCATGTTCTTACATGCGTTGTGGGGGGTAGATCTGCGGAAGCATGCACATGGGTGCAGGTGGCAACAGGAAAGGAGAAAACGTTTTTTTTAGGGAGGGTCAGTGAAGAAATAAGTGAAGAAATAAGGGAAACAAGTAAAGGTTGGTTAGAAGCTTAGAATAATGATGTACATGAGAAAGGAGAAACGCGGGTTCAAGATTTACTGGGGAAGGCGGCGTACTATTCTCGTGGGTTGAAGGATTTTGGTAATGGGCCGGCAAAGTGAACCCAATCTAAATATATAAAGTTGAAATGTGAATGGAAGGGTATTGCCAAATGGGTTGACGTTAGGTACATGAGAAGGGGAAGCAGGAGTATGGACTTGGCGAGCTATATTAGGCCGAGAAATAAAATGGTAAGGACCGTTCTAATACATAATTAAAAGTTAATTTTAATTAATAACATATATAAATTTATAAAGTTTATATCTTGCACAACCAGTATCAGTTTCACGAAACGGTCCGTCACTTTGAATCGCACGGAATATGGCGACGCGATGAAGTCGGTTTGGAGCAATTTGAAGCACATTTGAATTTACGGCAGAATTGAACGTCGGGTTTAATCGACTGACGCAAATCGTTATTTAGCGGTTAACGCGCCAAGGTGAGTAAAATCACTAACTCTGATCTATTTTAAAATATTTTAAATATATTTTAATGTTGTTTGAATGCTGTGTGATGGTCGATTAAGTAGATTACAAATAAATTGGTTGAATACTATATATCGCTGCATATGTACACATCACCGGTTGGATACTGATTCCATCGATTATAATATCCCCTGGTATGGAATCATTGTTAATTGTTTGACTAACATCTATGGGTGCGGAAGCCGGTTGGAGGAATCCGACCGGATTCCTCGATATTTATATGTACTGTTTGTTTTGTATGCACTGTTTGAACCCGAATTACATTTAAAACCCCGTATGAATTATTGATGTTGAACGGAAATTCAACATCTGTTTCGATAAATCAATAAACGATATCAATTTAGAAAGTGATAACAGTCGACTGTAAAACCCTTGTTTTGTTAAGGAGTTGATTTACCATCAGGTAAATGAACGGAGTTAATTATAAAAATTATATTTTTATAATTAAAAAGAAGATTTAAATTTTATAATAGAAGTTCTATTATAAATCAGTATTTTAGAGTTCGTGTTATAAAGTAAATACAGACGATTGTTTGACATTTAAATAAGTTATTAAGATATAATTATCCTGCGAGTGGATAACATGGATAATTAGTTTAAAGAAAAAAGTTAAGAAATATTATTAGATTAATTATATTAATCTAATGTTAAAAAGAAATTAAAATCAGTTAACGAGTTTACTGATGGAATGAAGAAGTTGATTTAAATCAACTGTTTAATTGAAAAAGGATTATTAGATAAAATGGATCCTTGTAAAGAAATTATAAATAAAGCCGTGGATTGAAGTTAAAGCAAAGAGTTAATGTTTAAAATAAATAATTATAAACAACGAAGATTTCAAAGTATGAATATGATGTTATGAAACCATATTACAAAATGAAACAAGGAAATACAATTTGTTGAATATTATAAGTAATAAAGGATTAGAATACAGACTTATATCTGTTCTAAGGTAAGAACGTTGTCTGTCAAGGTCTGAGAGGTAAATAGAATACCCCAACTTGAACGACTTCGCTATTATCGAGGAACGACATCAGTTTGTAACGGAAAGATATGTCAAGATTTTTGTAACGGAAAGAGATGTCAAGATTTTTGTAACAGAAAGAGATGTCAAGATTTTTGTAACAGAAAAAGACGTCGAGATTAGTTATAAAGTGGCATATAGCAGCATATTACAAGTTTGAACTATAGCGATAAAATAAACGCTGTTGATTAGGCTTAAGCGTGACTGTATGTCAAGATTAGTTATAAAGGAGAATATTACAGCGTATGGCTAGTTTAGAACTATAGCGATAAATTAACGCTGTTAACCAAACTTAAGCGTGATTTTTATATATGGCAGCACTTCATAGGAAATGAAACAGTTAGTTTGAAAACCACTTATTCGGAAGAGATAAATAACAACGTTTGTCCAAAATATAAGAATAAAGTTAGAAAGAGAAATTGGAGAATCATGTTAGAGAACGATGACAGCATTTCGGTGTTCGAAATGTGATTAGAATTAAACCGTTAGGATTTGGAACTAGAATTCGACGATGTCGAATGTATTAAAAGTAAACTATTTTTAGGAATTATAATCTGATAGAATAATTAACATTTAGTTGTAAACAAATAAATGTAAATAGGATAGGAGTCAGTACTTAGTTATAAACTTGATATCGATTTGTTAAGAAGTTGACTTAGAAACAGTGTTTATAAAGTGGAATAGGGATATAAAAAGAATGAAAGAGATTTCGGTAAACGAGATCAGGGAAAGTATTTCGTGAATAAAGAGTTATATGAAAGGTGTTTAGATTTTCTATAATAAGGGAGGGTATTCACATTTCAAAGTGAATAATGTTTTAAAAGTGAATGTGGGGCCGATTAAAGGGTAAAAGGAAATTGGAAATATTTTCCAATATAAATAGGGTAGATTATCCAAGTATAGAAATAAAGAATGTGAATTTAATGGAAATGTTTCGAACGTTGATAACGTATATTTTTCTAGAACATGAAAGAGAGTTTATAATAACAGGAAATGTTTTCCAAAAAGAGTAAAAAGGCTAAAATGGGATTTGAGAAATATCTGGTAAGATATGGGAATTCGAATAATAAAGACGAATGTTAAATAAAAGTGCCCGTGATTTTGTGTTGTTAGTTCAACAGTAGAATGGATGTTTGTTTTTACTTCGATAGTTAAATAACCGACTATCGAAGTGTTTTAACCATCGTTGTCAATACGGAGAGACCGGTTGGATCTATTATCCGAAAACCACTCCGTATAGGCATAAGCGCTGCGAATTATATTTAAGTCAAATTGAAGACGGAGTTAAATGCAAGGGTCGTCCAGTTCTAGAATGGTGCTTCTATTTGTCCAGTCCCAGGACAACTTGTATGGATGAGTGTCTAACAGAGTATTTCCAACGGTCACGCCGTTGATTTTACGAATATACCAAGTTGGTGGGGAGAAAGTAACTTCTCTTTATTCTACACCCAGTGTGCATTTGTGTAATCAATGTGTGATTACGGATTTGACGATGTGACAATCAAAGTGAATGGTGATCAGATGTTCTGAAGATAGACGTTGTAACAACCCGGAAATCTGAACTAATTTAAAAATACTATTTTGGCTATTTTAATGAATTTTGACTATTCAAAATGAATTATTCTAAATAATAACGATTAAAAATTTATTATCGACGAAGTGAAAACGAATATATTTATTTTAATTATATAACGAGCCTGAAATGGCGCGGTAGTTTGAAAATTCGATTTCTAATTTCAGATGAATATACATAATTCGTTTTAAGTCAGAATTGAACGAAACGAGAAATATTTGAATCTGTATGACTATATTTTTCTAACGAAGTTGAGTAACTGAGATTTCACTTTAAAATGTGAAAGATACGTCCAGTTTAAAATTCAGAAATAGCGCTGTAGAATTTATATATATTTTATATAATATATAGCCCTTAAAAATAGCCATTTTGCAAACGACCTCGGTTTTCGACGAAACCAGTTTTGTTGGATCCGGGATGTCAAATTATTGCTAGATTCCAAATTTCATAATTTTTCAAATCAATATGTGAGCGTGGAGCAGTTAAACGCGTTTGACCAGTTTCAGTTGAATTTAATCGACTGGAAAATGGCCATTTTTCAAACGGTCTCAGAATTCGATGAAATTAGTTTTGTTAGGACCGTATCGTCAATACGAAGCTAGAAAATATTTTTCGGGAATTTTTAGAGCTAGTATGTGGCCCCGGTAATTTGAAATGCGCGTTAAAATCAATATTGACCGTTATATTATTTATATTGAAATTTTAACAGAAACTTATCGTAACAGCCGAATTGGCTTACAAAACATATCCCATTGTGTTCGGAATGGGGGTAATTAGTTAGGGACGACAGGCGATGGGTCTCGTTTGGAGGTCAAAATAAAAAGTTACTTTTTATGGATTTTAAAATAAATTAAATATAAAAATAAAATTCCCTCTCCCTCTTATTACTCGGTCAACGCCTTACCATTCAAAGTCAAAAAAAAAAAGGAAAGCAAACGACGGAGCTCGTCGCTGCTCCCATTGCAGCGCAACCGCACCGGTCGCCCCCCACCCAGTTCGTCGCCACCGCCTCCAACCCGTCCCCCTCCTCCTCCGCCCTCCTTTCTTCCCCTACCTCACCACATCGCGCCATCGAAGAAGCCCTTGCCGAGGGACCAGACCTCGTTCGACGCACCGCCTCCCTTCGCCTCTCACTCCCATCGACCACTGCCCCTCCACCGTAGAGTCGCCGCCATTGATTCCCCCTCCCCTTCCTCGAACGCGATTCCCAGACCCCTTCGTTTAACCCAAAACCGACCCCCCCTTTTGGAAATCGAAGACCGAGCCAACCCAAAACCACGCACCCAATCGAACGCACCCTAGCCTCTGGAGCCCCACACCCGTGAGGTCGCTGCCTCCGCCTGGGTCCTGCGCCACCGTGGCAAGCACCCCCCTCTGCAGCGCTCGAAGACGCAGCTTTCTCCCCCCCGGTCAGTGTTAATTCCTCCTTTGATTTCCTCGATTTGAATTAGATTTCTTCGGCTTAAAAAGCATTGTTATAGGAAAAAAAATTGATTTTCCTAAACGAAAGTATATGTTTTTTTAAAGTGATAAAGATATGATTTTTGCCGATGAAAAGTTTATATTTTTAACGATAAAAAGGAATGATTTTAACGATAAAAAGATTTGATTTTTATTTTAAAGTTGTGATTTTTAAAATATAAAGAAAGATTTATTTTTTTTACAAAAATATAAAAGATTATATTTTTGTTAAAGGAAGACTATATTTTTAAAAATGAAAACAATACGATTTTTGTTCATGAGAAGATAGGATTTTATTTACATACGAGCGATGTAAAAATCTGAACTTTGTTTTATATGGAGTGTTATAAAAATATAATCTTTGTTATAAAAGAAGCGATATAATATATATATATATATATAATTTTTATATATATGAAGTGGCACAGGAAAATATAATTTTTACACATATGAAATAACGTTATAAAAATATAATCTTCTCTTTATATATAGCGGTGTAAAAATATAATCGTTTTATAGGAAGTGGCGTTGTGAAAATATGATTTTTATATATTCATTAGCGAAGTAAAAATATGATTTTTATATATGTAGTGAATGCGGACAACGAAAGTGACAAAGGGGCGAGCGATGAAGATTTCCTACATATGAAGAGTCGAGGCGAATGGTTTAGCATATCGGTGAGAACTTCTCACCTCAAATTTTCTTTTCTAGTTAGATATATATACTAGGATGCAGACGGTGCTTAATAGAAGCACCCGACACCATTGGTTGATTTGGTTGTGTGATTGATTTGGTTGATAGGTTGAAAATTGGATTGGTTGTGAAATGGAATTGATTAAAATGAAATGTGAATGGCAGAGGCCATTATTAGACCGGGGACAAGGCTAGGCCTAGTCCCGTTTCTAGTATAGTGCCGTTATGCCGCCGAAATTTTCTAAAAATAAAAGTGTTAGTTAAAAATAGTGAAGTGTTAAAATAAATATTTTTAACGTTAAAAATATAATTTTTAACGTGTGAATGATGGTTGATTATATATGATTGCTGTGATATACGTGTGTTGTATGAAAATCCATATAATTAACGTTATATGGTAATTGATTGGGCCTCATTCCAATCTAGAAAATAAAATAAATATATATTCATGTGTTGAATAGAAGAATCTCATGTGTTGAGTAAAATTTCTAAAACGATAAAATTCACATCTTTATAATATATAGAATTAGAAGCTAATAAAGAAGTAAACGATAAAAATCACCATTTTTATCAGATATATAAAATAATAAAAATAGTCATGTGTTGACAATACTCATGTGTTTAGACTAGTACTTATGTGTTGAGAATATTCGTGTGTTGAAACTATATACATGTGTTGAACAAAAATATATATTCATGTGTCGAAGAAAATATTCATTTGTTGAATAGAATAACAAATTTATTGAAATATATAAAAACCGTGTTGGTTAGATATACGCCATTTTGATAGGAACGATATTTATATCGATTTTATTCGTTTTATAAGGAATATAGAAAAGGAAGTGATTTCAGAATATACAGTTTTGAAAATATTATCATTTATATAGTAATGATATGGAATATTCAATTTTGATTCAAAATTGAATATGAAGTTAAAATCGTTTTCAAAACGAAGTTAAAATGAATTATAAAATACGTTTGAAATGGAAATCGATGAAATATATAATATATATATATATATATATATATTATATAAATGGCCTGAATAGAATGCGCCGCACAGCGACCGTTCGTGAATTTCGACCATTGAATTCAAACTGCGATTACGGGAGATCCGACCGTCGGATTCTCCTAAAACCGGAACCGTTGGGTTCGTATCGAAAAGAGCTTTCCAACGAATATAAGAAATTTGAAATCTAATGGTTGGATTTGGAGATACATCCAAATCAAATTCAGAAAAGGTCGCTGTAAGTGCAGTTCGACGACCGTTATAGGAAATCGACTGTACGGGCCTTAATAAAATTATTAAAAATTGTGTAAAATCATAATATATGAATTGGAAAGAACTGGGATGAAAAACTCCACATTTGTAAGGATAAAAATATATTTTTATCGAAATGAACTAGAATTAAAATCCAATATTTTTAAAATAAATAAATTGGATTTGAAGTGGTTTTAAAAATAATCAGAATTTCCAATATACGTATTGGAATGGATTTGAATCAAAATTATCTTCGGGATATTTCGATGTTGGATTTAGTGATTATATCGATATGGCTGTGGAAATTTGAAAGATAAATCCAATACGATATTTGTTGGTTACCGAATTTGATATTGAATATAAGCCGATATATTTTCTATTCAGAGCCTTGTATTTAATATCAAATGGGATTTTGGGTTCGTCGTGAATGGTGTCTTAAACAACACTGTTCTTGAACCCAGTTTAGCAATGGGGTGTGATTTTGGGTTTATTGTGAATCATGTTTTAAATGACATCGATTCTTTAACCCAGTTGAAGATTAAAACTAAGTGGAGTTTTAATGAATCTTTAATTAGATTGAAATGAGCATGTGGTAATTTAAATTATCAAATTAGGGAAATGATCGAGAATGGAGTATCACCAGTTTTGCTCCAAACGATAGTTAAAATCTTTAACTATATTTGAACGTGAAATGGTAATTAATATTTACCGATAACACTATGGTGTTAGATATGGAATATCACCAGTTTTATTCCATGGGATAAATAGGTTGGGATTGGGAAATAAAATAAATGATCACTTCGGTTTGGTTCGCTAATCCCGACTAGTTTGGATAAACCTTAACACGGTTTGATTTGATATAAAAGAATGTTCTAAATTGAAATGAGGCGTATGTTGTGTTTGTGTAACACGTGTTTATTATATACGCGGGTTATTCAGAAAGGCCGGGTTATACCCATTCTGAATAACCGATTCGACGATAAGTCGAAGATGAAGACGGTGGTTGGAGACCGAGGGTCTTCACATCGTTTGGGTGATTACTGATGATCTTGATTGGGCTGTACACCCAAGAGGAGGGAATCAGTTGGTGATCATCCAGACGTACTTGGAGATCGACGGATATGCGAGGAAAGTGCCTCCGGTTTCGTTCAGACCCAGAACGGACTTGTAAATGGATAGTGTGTCTGACGTTGTATTCTTTATATTGTATTAGTTGATCTCTGCTAAATATATATATCTGTTGGTGGCGGAGAATTTATTCTCCTGCTCAACACCCTTCTCTGAGACGTATGAGCTTAGAGGTTATATATTGGTGGAAATCAGTTGGTACAGTATGGATTGACAATGTGGCATGCCTAAGTGGTAATTGATCAAGGCTTCTGTTGAAAAGCAAAGTCTTGTGGTGATGATCAAAGCACGGCCCGTGTGGCACAGCTTTGTTTAGCGTTGATTCGCGAGCCTCACACCCCAGTGTGAACCAGAAACGGGAGAAGGACTCAGGGGGGTATGCGTCTCTTTCCAGTTAGAGGTGGTGTCGGTGCTTAAATTGGCTGACATTTATATTATTATTTTCACCTGTGTGGTGGTTGGAATGCGAGGCGCCTCGGATTTGGAGTCATAGAGCTCATTTACGCCCCATAGGGCGGGGAGACGTAATGTTGAGGATTTTATTTAATCCACATCGGGTGGACCGCCCCTGAAGATCCAAGGGTGCAGTTGTGGCTGTATCCTGAGACATGGACTAGATTGTCTCGAATCGGTGAGCATCTTGCCCCTAGCCTCGGTTCACAGATGGAAATCCAAACTTCCAATACGACATGTGCGGTTTTGATTGTGTGTATATATTTGGCGACATGATATAATGGTACCCATGCCGTCTATGATTGATATTATGATTGAAATTGTTTTATACACTATACACTTATAGTAATATCAAAATAATTTGTTTTAAACGTATCAAGCATTCTTCGGCTATTATAAGGATAAACCCTATCCTCTGGTTTTTGTTGCATTGTGTGATGGGACCTGGGTCTTATAATAGCTTCATTGTTCTTTATTTAGCATTACGCTGTTTATCGTTTACACTGGTATTCTCGGGAGGAAACCCGTTCCGTGTTATACGGCGTGGTCCCTTGATTTACCGTATTTCTAAAAGTAAAGTTTTAAATAACTGTTTTAGTTCTCACACCAGTCACATGACTGACCTGGAGTTTATTGTTTAACCTAAACTCTGGGTGCCCCTATTTTCCACACGGGCAGCTAGTAGTTTCGGTTTTGCAGATTTCTATTTACAGGATCCTGGTTTATAGCTGAAGTGATATACGGAAAGCTCCGTATCCGTGTATTCCTCGCAGTTATGTTTTGTATTATTTTTCCGCTGCATTAATGTATTTAATTCTCTGTTATTTATCAATGTAATATTCATTTATACTCTGTATATTCTTGTATTCTGATGGAATTGTTGTAATAACAATGAAATGTTCTTCCGTCTGTGTTCTATTTTGTCGTGTTCTCAAGGTAATCCGTTCTTTCCTTACCGGGGAAGTTACGGGCTATCACAGTTGGTATCAGAGCTTTGGTTTACAGAGCTCGAGAACAAGGCACATTAGAACCAAACGAAAGAATTCATCAGAGATTGGATTAGTAATATCCAATAAGAATGGCTCGTTAGAGATGGGATCAGTAGTATCCTAGAATGGGCCGAAAGAGTGAAAATTTTAAAATTAGAAATAAAAACAAATTTTGTTTTGAAAATTCAAACTAATTATACGTATTTGACTATTTATTTATATTGAATATGGACAATCTAGTATATAAATATTTTGCGTATACGCCTTGCAAACGTATATTCGAAGTTTTAATATATTGGATAGATATAGAATCACACTCTAGTCGCCCGGAGACGATACTGATGATAGTGTACACATCATCAGTGTTTGTGTTCGAGTTTCGAAAGTGTGATATCTATATATTTCCATTAGACTGGTGTGAGAACCAAAACTATATAGGGTCTTTTGTTGTGATTTGGCACCAAAAACCATGATTTTTCCTACTTATATCAAAGTTATATGTTTGATAAGCTAATTAACTAATTGATTGATGTTTGTGTTGTATGATTATTCGTTTAAACCAACATTTAAAACTAATATGTAACTGTACGGTTATTTAGTCAAATTGAACCAAATATTGCACTGTAGTTAAAATTGCTTGCATTTGCATATATATACTTGTATAGACATTGAACAGGTCATAGCAAGGAGGCTAGAGAAGAGGAATAAAATTGTTTGCCAGACAAATAGGTACATGTTTATTGTATTTCTTGGGGTTTGATGATTTTATGAGCCGATTGGCTAGCCGCTTGGCTTTTTCTTTTTCTTTTTATACCACCATTGATTGGTGAAGGGCCATGGGAGGCTATTTGAAATATCCCGATGCTCCCGGTGCAAGGGAGGTTATGGCGAAATTTTTCGAAAATTTAGGGTGTTAGCCAAATTTTTGAAAAATTTGAAAGGTTCTTAGAAACTGAAAAGTTGAAGAACTTAAGCCGTAACGAAAATAATGAAGGTTGAGTTGATTAATAAACAACTTTCAGCTTCGTTCCTTTTCGAGGACGAAAAGATTTTAAGTGGGGGAGACTGTAACAACCCGGAAATCTGAACCAATTTAAAAATTCTATTTTGGCTATTTTAATGAATTTTAACTATTCAAAATGAATTATTCTAAATAATAACGATTAAAAATTTATTATCGACGAAGTGAAAACGAATATATTTATTTTAATTATATAACGAGCCTGAAATGGCGCGGTAGTTTGAAAATTCGATTTCTAATTTCAGATGAATATACATAATTCGTTTTAAGTCAGAATTGAATGAAACGAGAAATATTTGAATCTGTATGACTATATTTTTCTAACGAAGTTGAGTAACTGAGATTTCACTTTAAAATGTGAAAGATACGTCCAGTTTAAAATTCAGAAATAGCGCTGTAGAATTTATATATTTTTTATATAATATATAGCCCTTAAAAATAGCCATTTTGCAAACGACCTCGGTTTTCGATGAAACCAGTTTTGTTGGATCCGGGATGTCAAATTATTGCTAGATTCCAAATTTCATAATTTTTCGAATCAATATGTGAGCGTGGCGTAGTTAAACGCGTTTGACCAGTTTCAGTTGAATTTAATCGACTGGAAAATGGCCATTTTTCAAACGGTCTCAGAATTCGATGAAATTAGTTTTGTTAGGTCCGTATCGTCAATACGAAGCTAGAAAATATTTTTCGGGAATTTTTAGAGCTAGTTTGTGGCCCCGGTAATTTGAAATGCGCGTTAAAATCAATATTGACCGTTATATTATTTATATTGAAATTTTAATAGAAACTGATCGTAACAGCTGAATTGGCTTACGAAACATATCCCATTGTGTTCGGAATGGGGGTAATTAGCTAGCGACGACAGGCGGTGGGTCTCGTTTGGAGGTCAAAATAAAAAGTTACTTTTTATGCATTTTAAAATAAATTAAATATAAAAATAAAATTCCCTCTCCCTCTTATTACTCGGTCAACGCCTTACCATTCAAAGTCAAAAATCGAAAAAAAAGGAAAGCAAACGACGGAGCTCGTCGCTGCTCCCATCGCAGCGCCACCGCACCGGTCGCCCCCCACCTAGTTCGTCGCCACCGCCTCCAACCCGTCCCCCTCCTCCTCCTCCCTCCTTTCTTCCCCTACCTCACCACATCGCGCCATCGAAGAAGCCCTAGCCGAGGGACCAGACCCCGTTCGACGCACCGCCTCCCTTCGCCTCTCACTCCCATCGACCACCGCCCCTCCACCGTAGAGCCGCCGCCATCGATTCCCCCTCCCCTTCCTCGAACGCCAATCCCAGACCCCTTCGTTTAACCCAAAACCGACCCCCCCTTTTGGAAATCGAAGACCGAGCCAACCCAAAACCGCGCACCCAATCGAACGCACCCTAGCCTCTGGAGCCCCACACCCGTGAGGTCGCTTCCTCCGCCTGGGTCCTGCGCCACCGTGGCAAGCACCACCCTCTGCAGCGCTCGAAGACGCAGCTTTCTCCCACTGGTCAGTGTTAATTCCTCCTTTGATTTCCTCGATTTGAATTAGATTTCTTCGGCTTAAAAAGCTTTGTTATAGGAAAAAAAATTTGATTTTCCTAAACGAAAGTATATGTTTTTTTAAAGTGATAAAGATATGATTTTTGCCGATGAAAAGTTTATATTTTTAATGATAAAAAGGAATGATTTTAACGATAAAAAGATTTGATTTTTATTTTAAAGTTGTGATTTTTAAAATATAAAGAAAGATTTAATTTTTTTTACAAAAATATAAAAGATTATATTTTTGTTAAAGGAAGACTATATTTTTAAAAATGAAAACAATACGATTTTTGTTCATGAGATGATAGGATTTTATTTACATACGAGCGATGTAAAAATCTGAACTTTGTTTTATATGGAGTGTTATAAAAATATAATCTTTGTTATAAAAGAAGCGATATAATATATATATATATATAATTTATATATATATGAAGTGGCACAGGAAAATATAATTTTTACACATATGAAATAACGTTATAAAAATATAATCTTCTCTATATATATAGCGGTGTAAAAATATAATCGTTTTATAGGAAGTGGCGTTGTGAAAATATGATTTTTATATATTCATTAGCGAAGTAAAAATATGATTTTTATATATGTAGTGAATGCGGACAACGAAAGTGACAAAGGGGCGAGCGATGAAGATTTCCTACATATGAAGAGTCGAGGCGAATGGTTTAGCATATCGGTGAGAACTTCTCACCTCAAATTTTCTTTTCTAGTTAGATATATATATACTAGGATGCAGACGGTGCTTAATAGAAGCACCTGACACCATTGGATGATTTGGTTGTGTGATTGATTTGGTTGATTGGTTGAAAATTGGATTGGTTGTGAAATGGAATTGATTAAAATGAAATGTGAATGGCAGAGGCCATTATTAGACCGGGGACAAGGCTAGGCCTAGTCCCGTTTCTAGTATCGTGCCGTTATGCCGCCGAAATTTTCTAAAAATAAAAGTGTTAGTTAAAAATAGTGAAGTGTTAAAATAAATATTTTTAACGTTAAAAATATAATTTTTAACGTGTGAATGATGGTTGATTATATATGATTGCTGTGATATACGTGTGTTGTATGAAAATCCACATAATTAACGTTATATGGTAATTGATTGGGCCTCATTCCAATCTAGAAAATAAAATAAATATATATATTCATGTGTTGAATAGAAGAATCTCATGTGTTGAGTAAAATTTCTAAAACGATAAAATTCACATCTTTATAATATATAGAATTAGGAGCTGATAAAGAAGTAAACGATAAAAATCACCATTTTTATCAGATATATAAAATAATAAAAATAGTCATGTGTTGACAATACTCATGTGTTGAGACTAGTACTCATGTGTTGGGAATATTCGTGTGTTGAAACTATATTCATGTGTTGAACAAAAATATATATTCATGTGTCGAAGAAAATATTCATTTGTTGAATAGAATAACGAATTTATTGAAATATATAAAAACCGTGTTGGTTAGATATACGCCATTTTGACGGGAACGATATTTATATCGATTTTATTCGTTTTATAAGGAATATAGAAAAGGAAGTGATTTCAGAATATACAGTTTTGAAAATATTATCATTTATATAGTAATGATATGGAATATTCAATTTTGATTCAAAATTGAATATGAAGTTGAAATCGTTTTCAAAACGAAGTTAAAATGAATTATAAAATACGTTTGAAATGGAAATCGATGAAATATATAATATATATATATTATATAAATGGCCTGAATAGAACGCGCCGCACAGCGACCGTTCGTGAATTTCGACCATTGAATTCAAACTGCGATTACGGGAGATCCGACCGTCGGATTCTCCTAAAACCAGAACCGTTGATTTCGTATCGAAAAGAGCTTTCCAACGAATATAAGAAATTTGAAATCTAACGGTTGGATTTGGAGATACGTCCAAATCAAATTTAGAAAAGGTCGCTATAAGTGCAGTTCGACGACCGTTATAGGAAATCGACTGTACGGGCCTTAATAAAATTATTAAAAATATCTAAAAATTGTGTAAAATCATAATATATGAATTGGAAAGAACTGGGATGAAAAACTCCACATTTGTAAGGATAAAAATATATTTTTATCGAAATGAACTAGAATTAAAATCCAATATTTTTAAAATAAATAAATTGGATTTGAAGTGGTTTTAAAAATAATCAGAATTTCCAATATACATATTGGAATGGATTTGAATCGAAATTATCTTCGGGATATTTCGATGTTGGATTTAGTTATTATACCGATATGGTTGTGGAAATTTGAAAGATATATTTATATCGTTATTTCCAATACGATATTTGTTGGTTACCGAATTTGATATTGAATATAAGCCGATATATTTTCTATTCAGAGCCTTGTATTTAATATCAAATGGGATTTTGGGTTCGTCGTGAATGTTGTCTTAAACAACACTGTTCTTGAACCCAGTTTAGCAATGGGGTGTGATTTTGGGTTTATTGTGAATCGTGTTTTAAATGACATCGATTCTTTAACCCAGTTGAAGATTAAAACTAAGTGGAGTTTTAATGAATCTTTAATTAGATTGAAATGAGCATGTGGTAATTTAAATTATCAAATTAGGGAAATGATCGAGAATGGAGTATCACCAGTTTTGCTCCAAACGATAGTTAAAATCTTTAACTATATTTGAACGTGAAATGGTAATTAATATTTACCGATAACACTATGGTGTTAGATATGGAATATCACCAGTTTATTCCATGGGATAAATAGGTTGGGATTGGGAAATAAAATAAATGATCACTTCGGTTTGGTTCGCTAATCCCGACTAGTTTGGATAAACCTTAACACGGTTTGATTTGATATAAAAGAATATTCTAAATTGAAATGAGGCGTATGTTGTGTTTGTATAACACGTGTTTATTATATACGCGGGTTATTCAGAAAGGCCGAGTTATACCCATTCTGAATAACCGATTCGACGATAAGTCGAAGATGAAGACGGTGGTTGGAGACCGAGGGTCTTCACATCGTTTGGGTGATTACTGATGATCTTGATTGGGCTGTACACCCAAGAGGAGGGAATCAGTTAGTGATCGTCCAGACGTACTTAGAGATCGACGGATATGCGAGGAAAGTGCCTCCGGTTTCGTTCAGACCCAGAACGGACTTGTAAATGGATAGTGTGTCTGACGTTGTATTCCTTTATATTGTATTAGTTGATCTCTGCTAAATATATATCTGTTGGTGGCGGAGAATTTATTCTCCTGCTCAACACCCTTCTCTGAGACGTATGAGCTTAGATGTAATGACCCGCATTTCTAGAGATATATAATTAATTTATTTAATTATATAATTGGTAATTTAGAGAAGTTAATGATAGTTTAATTAAATAATATTGAATATTTAATTAAACATTTTAATATAATAATATATTATAATGTCGAAATAGTCAAGAATAGCTGAATTCACAATACAGTGTGAATTGGATTATATATAAGATATAATTCAGTTTGGAACTGAATTTGAATAACGAATATATTATATAAAATGACAGTTGAACGTATAGTTTATAATATAATTATAATAGAGATCGAAATGGCGCGGCAGTTCGCTATTTGGCGATTTGAACTTCAACTGGATATACAGAAGCCGTTTTAAGTTGGATTTCTGTGAAACAAGAACCGTCAGGACCGATTTGATAATAGTTTTCTAATGGAAGAGAAAAATCTGGATTTCGTCGTATAGATTTTGATTTACGTCCAAATCAAATTCTCAGAAATGCAGCGCCCTGACCATAGCTTTTTAATTATATTTTTAATAAGGATTTAAATAGAAATCGAACATCGATATAACTCTGACGATGTAATATCGAGTTGTAAATCCATATAGGATTTATTCCGAGCTGTATGGTATTCCACGGTGAATATAGACGATAATATTTAATTTTAAATATTTAATTTAATTTATTTAAATATATATATATTTAAATAGGCTATTTAGGACGTTAAAAATAGCCACTTTTGCAAACGAAGTCGGAATTCGACGAAACCAGTTTTGTTGGATCCGCAATGTCAAATAGTTGTTAAATTTCCAGTTTCGTGATTTTTAGAGTCACTGTGTGGTCGTACGGATTTTTAGAGTGAGAAACAGTCAGTATTTCGATGGTTAAAAATACGATGTGTGATCATATGGAGTCGGAATTCGATGAAACCAGTTTCGTTGGGACCGTAATGACGAACTCTAGCTACATATCAATTTTCATGATATTTAGGCGTCGTATGTGTTCGCAGTGATTTTTAGAAGACTAGAACGGATAATATAAGCAAAATAAAATATTAAAATATTAATAAAAAAATATCTAGATATTTGTTTTGCCTATAAATACCCCTAACTACTTTCCTAAAACCTAATTCAACTCTTTCCTCAGTCAAACTCAAATCCGCCGTAACCTTTTCTACCACCAGGAAAAATATCGCAACTTCTAAATACGAAAAGAAATACAAATAAAATCCAATAAATCACAAGTTCGATTCTTTGGGTTTCCCTGGAGTAGCTCTTCGATTTCGCTACCTTTCTGTTGTGTTCGATCACGTTAGTCGACGTTGGGGTTTTGCTCAGGCGAGCTAGGGTTCGAAGTGGTTGCCAATTAAGGTGTTGATTCGAAAATTGGATTGTGTATTTGTGTTTGTGATGGTGCTTAGCATGGATTTTGAATTTAGGGAGGGATTCCGAACCATTTTGGTTCGCTCCGTGAGCTGTAGGCATCGAGGGCCATGGTGGGAAGAAAGCGTCGAGTATGGTGTTGAGGGTATGAATGGGAAGTGCTTTGAACGAGAAGAACAGTGGTGGTGTTGGTTTTCAAATTCATGTTGTGAAGAAGGAGATGGAAGGATGGATTTACTGGCGTGAAATTGGATATTGGGAATACTGGAGCACGTCTGAACAATTGGGGAAGAAGGGGAACGTGGGCTTTTGAAGTTGGGGTATGGGCCGATGCATGAATGGGGATGGGCCGGGTTGTTTAAATGGTAAGGCCCAAAGGAGAATATTAATTAAGTTTTAAGTTTAATTAAAAATGTGCTAACTTGTAAATACCGTATCTTCGCCATACGATATCAGAATGACGAACCGTAAATTGCCTCGGGATTGTACGGACGTCAACTTCAACATGAAGCTGACTGGAAGTGGATTGGGGATCGTTTGGAATTATGGCGAATTTAATTGTTTGATTCAAATCAAATAACGGTTTATCGTTCTTTAACGATGAACTGCAAATGTGAGTAAAACTCACCAACTCTGAACAGTTATATTTTTATAATGTATTTTTAGAACTGTTAATCATCTGTTGATTGCTGTGTGTTGGTTGATTGATTGAACTGCTAGTCAGTTAGTTGAAATTATATATATATATATATATGTATATATATAAACCGTTAAATATATATATATATATAGATTCTGTTTATCAGAATAATTCGTACTGAACTATAATGGATGTTGATTAAACTTCGTAACATCTGTGATGCAGGGAAACAGGTTGGAGGGGCCCAACTGGGTTCCTCAATATTTATAATACTGTTTTGATTTATATATTCTGTTATATGATATGTTATATAATCTGTTTTCGATTATATGTGGTTGGACGTTATTGATCATCGTATTTTGATATGATTGAATACCATAACATACGGGATGTTGATAAAGGAGATTTTCAAAGTGATATTGAAAAACAAAATATTTATAAATGGAAAATTTATAAATAAGAGATATTTATAAATTTGAATATTTATAAATAAGGAATATTTATAAATAGAAATATTTATAAATAGGAGATATTTTAAAAAGGAAATAAATTCAAAATATTTTTTTTTGAATGGAAAGGCCTGTGTGGCGGGTTTGGGGATTTTCCCGATGCTCCCAATATAAAGGAGGTTATGGCGAATTTTTCCAGAAATTTAAGGAGTTAGAATATTTTGAAGTAGAAAAGAGAAATATTTGTAAACCATTTACAAATAGAATTGAAAAGGGAATATTTAGAAAATAAATAGAGTTAATAAAAAAGGAAAGTTGGTTATAACGAAATAAGAAGTTATAAAAAGGAAACCGTTATTAAATGAACATTTATAAAGTGAAGAACCGTTACTAAAAAGTGAATCTTTATAAATGAATAAACGTTGTTAAAAGGGGATCTTTTCAAATGATAAACGTTATCAAAAAGGAGAAATCGAATATGGTATTCGAAGTTAGTAAATCGAATATGGTATTCGAAGTTAGTTAATCGAATATGGTATTCGAAGTTAGTAAATCGAATATGGTATTCGAAGTTAGTAAATCGAATATGGTATTCGAAGTTAGTAAATCGAATATGGTATTCGAAGTTAGTTCATCGAATATGGTATTCGAAGTTAGTTAATTGAATATGGTATTCGGAAGTTAGTAAATCGAATATGTTATTCGAAAGGGGTTAGTCGAGTCGAGTTAGTTGAATAGAGTTAACCGATAGAGTTAATCAGTTAGGGTTAATCGTTAGAGCTAACCAGTTGGAGTTAAACAGTAGAGTTAATCAGTAGCATTAATCAGTTAGAGTTAACCCGTTAGAGTTAAACAGTTAGAATTGAACAATTAGAGTTAATCCAAATGAGATGCCATTTAGTACGACTGCTAGCGTAATTCGCAGGGCTGTAAATAGCCTAAGGCGGTCGGATGTTTCCTGAGGGAATCAGGCGTAACCATTGTGATCGCTGCGATCTTGAGTCAAAGCGAATGGAGTTAAATCGAATATTAGTTATTCAATAGGAGTAAACCAGTTGGGTTAAGTAAGTCGAGTTAACCAGTTAGAGTAAATCAGTTAGGGTTGACCAGTTAGAGTAAATCAGTTAGAGTTAACCAGTTAGAGTTAGAGTTGACCAGTTAGAGTTATTCAAATAGAGTAAATCGAGTGGAGTTATCGAATATCACTTATTCGAAGTAAGGTAATCGAATATAGTTCATTCGAGAAGGATTATCGAATATTGGTTATTCGAAGTAAGGTAATCGAATATAGTTCATTCGAGAAGGATTATCGAATATTGGTTATTCGAAGTAAGGTAATCGAATATTGGTTATTCGAGAAGAAGTTATCGAATCTAGTTATTCGAAAAGAGTTATCGAATCTAGTTATTCGAAAGGAGTTATCGAATCTAGTTATTCGAAAGGAGTTATCAAATCTAGATATTTGAAGGGAGTTAATCGAATATAGTTTATTCGAATAGAGTAAAGGAGTTAATTGAATATATTTTATTCGAATAGAGTTAGAGGAGTTATCGAATATAGTTTATTCGACAGGAGTTAAGTGAATAGAGTAAATCAAATAGAGTTAATCCAATAGGGTCAGTCCAATTGAGTTAAATTGAAAAGAGTTAACCGAATATAGTTATTCGAAAGAAAGGTTAGGTAAGGAAGTTGGTTAAAGAAATATAAAGTGAACTTGCCTATTTCAAGGTTAGAAGTGTTGTTCAGTTAAGGTCTGAGAGGTAGTTCTACCCCAACTTGATTGGCTTCGTTTATAACTGAGGAATGGTTAAGGTGCGGCAGTAAAGGATGGTGAAGTGAATTTAGTAATTAAAGGAAATGGTTGAGTTGGCATAGCGATGTTTTATCTAAACATCTGTTAATCCAAACGTAGAAGTTTCGGAAAAGTTTTCCAAACAAGAAACCAGAAATGTTTTCTAATATAGGAAACAGGGATGGAAATGTTTTCCATTGTTAATAACGTATATTTTCTAAACTTAGAAAATAAGCAAATGTTGAATATAGGGAAACAGGAGATGTAAAATGAACTAAAGAGATTAAAGTTGTTTGATGATTGATCGATATAATTTCCATCTGGAAATAATATCGTTGTTTGCACACTTGTTTTTCTTTGATAGTTAACTCACAGACTATTGAAGTTTTGACCATTTTAACGTTGTTAATATGGAGAGACCGGTTGGATTATTATCCAAAGAACCACTCTGTATTGGCATAAGCGTTGCGAATCATATATGCCAAAGATAATTGAAGACGGAGTAAAAGTGCAAGGGCTGTTGTATAAATCTTAGATAACAGTGACTAAGATGGATATACTGAATAGTTCCTTCGGTTTGTCCAGTCCCAGGACAACTTGTATGGACGAAGGTCTGACAGAGTATATCTGGTAGATCACGTAAGTTGATCGTTCCAAACGTATTTACGTTGGTGGCGGAGGAATTCGTTTCTCTTAGCTTATACCCGTGGTATTTTTGGGGAAATCAATTTGTGATTTGACGGGTATGACGATGTGACATTCTAAGTGAATGAAGATGTGGTATGTGAAAAGATAAGCGTAGCTTCTAGCCTCACATCCGGTAAATGACAGCAATCGGGCAGGCAGCATGGCTAAGTCGGTCGCACCGAAGTAGGGTGTATAATCACATATCTAGAGAATATTCATTTGCTTCTTTTAATCTATCAATGCTGGCCCATATATATACGGGAACGGTTGCTGATCCCAACCGTTGGTGATATACATTCGATACACTCAAGCAAAATGAGTGGTCGGTCATGTGTGGCTGAGTTACAAGATGTTCTTGTTGAACTCTAGTGTATCGTTCCTAGAGTACACTGATCGGAAGGTGGTTCCATACCTTGTCATAGTTGGAAATCCATTATCCAATACGTGCTTGCGATTTTGATTGTATACTATATATGTAGAACGTGAGATGAAAGCGTTTCTGCTAGTTGATATCTATTTGTACATAGACATTGTTATAATATCAAAAGGTTTTTGATATAAAGATATTTTGGATTCTCATAAGGGAAAAACCCGTTCCGTTCTGCGGCGTGGTCTTATGAGATATCGTTTACTTGTTCATATACCTGTTTAAACTGTTTTTACTCATACCAGTCCCATGACTGACCCGGAGTTTACTTTGTTGTTTTCCCTAAACTCTTGGGTGCCTAAATTTATACGGGCAGTCAAGTAGTCATGATTTTACAGATATACATGAAGAGCTAGAGCAGGAGGCTTCAGGATCATATAGCTATAGTTTATTTTCGCTGTGTTGTAAGTGCTGTACTCTGATAAGTGTTGTTGTATACATAACTGTTATATTTCAAAGTTATGTTATCTATTATATGTTATTCGTTCCGCTGTGAGGTTCGTGTTACTCTGATGTTGTGTTCTTCTTCTTCTTCTATTCTAAGTTTCTATCTTATCTGTTCTCACCCTCTAATTTCTTTCATTAATTACCGGGATTTTTCGATGTTTGGTTATCGACGTCGAGCTTACGTCGATAACCAAAGTCGCCGAAAATCCGGGTCGTTACAGTTGGTATCAGAGCCAGGTTAAGTGAATTACCTTGGCTCTGTGGCGAGACTCAGTAGAGATTGGATTAGTAATATCCTAGATTGAGTTTGAGTGTATATATACGAGTGAATGTATTTGTATTTGATATAAAAATGGTTTTATATTGTGGAGATTCATTGGCTGAGTTGTTTATGAGTTCTGGTCGATCAGTTTGATCCAGTATATCGATAGGAGTAAATAAATACTTGAATACGATGGACCGACACAGTATGGATATGTGATATATTATCATATATAGGATGTGTTGGTGGTAATTATAATCAGATAAGATTATAAAGTGAAATGGTTATATATAACCAACCAGAATTCATATAAGTGAAATACGTGAAATCAGATGAATTCAATCAGAATTTAAATCAGAATTGAAATTAAAACCTTGGAGATTTGGAAAGGTGTTGTTAACAGATTTGGTATAAGAGAATTTTAAAATCCTGGGAGATTTTAAATTGGTTAAAAGCATTGTGAATGGTATTTGAAATATATTTCAAAGTGGAAATGTTTAAGAAATGGTTTTGAAGTGATATAGTATTGAACTCACTTCGATAGCTGGAAAATAATTCTGATGATGACTCCAGCATCATCAGTGTTCATCTTCGAGTGGTAAGTGACGGATTACTACCAAAGAGATTGTTTTTGAAATTGTTTAGAAAAGCAAGTTGTTTGAAATCCAAAAAAAGGAATAGTTGGTTTTAATAAAACAAAGCTGTTTAAAACTCCTAGAAGTTGATTGTTTAAATTTAAGACAAATTAAATAGGAATTTGTAAAAGCAACTGGAAATAAACTGAAACCAGTTAAGTGGAGTTGAATTAGGGTATAATGATATCAAGACAAATTGGATTGATGAGTTAAGAATTTGAAATCAAGAATTGGACTTTGATTTGAAATGAAATTCGACTTAGGTATAAGCGAATGGTTGAATTTGTGGATAAGAATTGATTGGAGTTTGATTGGAAATACATTGGGATATGCTGAATTGACAGCAGGTGAAAGTGGTAGAGTTGATATGCCCGACAAAAAGGTACAAGTTTATATTTGATATGAGTTTGGAATTTATGAGCCGAATTGGCAAGCCGCTTGGCTGTTTGATTTTCTTTTGGGTTGAAGAAGGCCCAGAGAGGCGAGTTGGAGTTTGAGATATTGACCAGTACAAAGGAGGTGCTGGCGAAATTTTTTCGAAAAGTTAAAGTGTTAGAAAATTTTCAGAATTTTTGAAAATTTTAGTAGTCGGAATAAATTAATATTTTGGTCAATATTAATTGGTTCAGTTGAAACTGAAGTTGAGAGGTAAACAAATCCTAGGAATTCCAATAGATGGGGTTGTCCTCTAACTTAGCAATTTCGAGGACGAAATTATTTTAAGTGGGGAAGAATGTAATGACCCGCATTTCTAGAGATATATAATTAATTTATTTAATTATATAATTGGTAATTTAGAGAAGTTAATGATCGTTTAATTAAATAATATTGAATATTTAATTAAACATTTTAATATAATAATATATTATAATGTCGAAATAGTCAAGAATAGCTGAACTCACAATACAGTGTGAATTGGATTATATATAAGATATAATTCAGTTTGGAACTGAATTTGAATAACGAATATATTATATAAAATGACAGTTGAACGTATAGTTTATAATATAATTATAATAGAGATCGAAATGGCGCGGCAGTTCGCTATTTGGCGATTTGAACTTCAACTGGATATACAGAAGCCGTTTTAAGTTGGATTTCTGTGAAACAAGAACCGTCAGGACCGATTTGATAATAGTTTTCTAATGGAAGAGAAAAATCTGGATTTCGTCGTATAGATTTTGATTTACGTCCAAATCAAATTCTCAGAAATGCAGCGCCCTGACCATAGCTTTTTAATTATATTTTTAATAAGGATTTAAATAGAAATCGAACATCGATATAACTCTGACGATGTAATATCGAGTTGTAAATCCATATAGGATTTATTCCGAGCTGTATGGTATTCCACGGTGAATATAGACGATAATATTTAATTTTAAATATTTAATTTAATTTATTTAAATATATATATTTAAATAGGCTATTTAGGACGTTAAAAATAGCCACTTTTGCAAACGAAGTCGGAATTCGACGAAACCAGTTTTGTTGGATCCGAAATGTCAAATAGTTGTTAGATTTCCAGTTTCGTGATTTTTAGAGTCACTGTGTGGTCGTACGGATTTTTAGAGTGAGAAACAGTCAGTATTTCGATGGTTAAAAATACGCTGTGTGATCATACGGAGTCGGAATTCGACGAAACCAGTTTCGTTGGGACCGTAATGACGAACTCTAGCTACATATCAATTTTCATGATTTTTAGGCGTCGTATGTGTTCGCAGTGATTTTTAGAAGACTAGAACGGATAATATAAGCAAAATAAAATATTAAAATATTAATAAAAAAAATATCTAGATATTTGTTTTGCCTATAAATACCCCTAACTACTTTCCTAAAACCTAATTCAACTCTTTCCTCAGTCAAACTCAAATCCGCCGTAACCTTTTCTACCACCAGGAAAAATATCGCAACTTCTAAATTCGAAAAGAAATACAAATAAAATCCAATAAATCACAAGTTTGATTCTTTGGGTTTCCCTGGAGTAGCTCTTCGATTTCGCTACCTTTCTACTGTGTTTGATCACGTTAGTCGACCTTGCTCAGGCGAGCTAGGGTTCGAAGTGGTTGCCAATTAAGGTGTTGATTTGAAAATTGGATTGTGTATTTGTGTTTGTGATGGTGCTTAGCATGGATTTTGAATTTAGGTAGGGATTCCGAACCATTTTGGTTCGCTCTGTGAGCTGCAGGCATCGAGGGCCATGGTGGGAAGAAAGCGTCGAGTATGGTGTTGAGGGTATGAATGGGAAGTGCTTTGAACGAGAAGAACAGTGGTGGTGTTGGTTTTCAAATTCATGTTGTGAAGAAGGAGATGGAAGGATGGATTTACTGGCGTGAAATTGGATATTGGGAATACTGGAGCACGTCTGAACAATTGGGGAAGAAGGGGAACGTGGGCTTTTGAAGTTGGGGTATGGGCCGATGCATGAATGGGGATGGGCCGGGTTGTTTAAATGGTAAGGCCCAAAGGAGAATATTAATTAAGTTTTAAGTTTAATTAAAAATGTGATAACTTGTAAATACCGTATCTTCGCCATACGATATCAGAATGACGAACCGTAAATTGCCTCGGGATCGTACGGACGTCAACTTCAACATGAAGCTGACTAGAAGTGGATTGGGGATCGTTTGGAATTATGGCGAATTTAATTGTTTGATTCAAATCAAATAATGGTTTATCGTTCTTTAACGATGAACTGCAAATGTGAGTAAAACTCACCAACTCTGAACAGTTATATTTTTATAATGTATTTTTAGAACTGTTAATCATCTGTTGATTGTTGTGTGTTGGTTGATTGATTGAACTGCTAGTCAGTTAGTTGAAATTATATATATATATATAAACCGTTAAATATATATATATATTGATTCTGTTTATCAGAATCATTCGTACTGAACTACAATGGATGTTGATTACACTGTGTAACATCTGTGATGCAGGGAAACAGGTTGGAGGGACCCAACTGGGTTCCTCAATATTTATAATACTATTTTGATTTATATATTTTGTTATATGATATGTTATATAATCTGTTGTCGATTATATGTGGTTGGACGTTATTGATCATCGTATTTTGATATGATTGAATACCATAACATACGGGATGTTGATAAAGGAGATTTTCAAAGTGATATTGAAAAACAGAATATTTATAAATGGAAAATTTATAAATAAGAGATATTTATAAATTTGAATATTTATAAATAAGGAATATTTATAAATAGGAGATATTTTAAAAAGGAAATAAATTCAAAATATCTTTTTTTGAATGGAAAGGCCTGTGTGGCGGGTTTGGGGATTTTCCCGATGCTCCCAATATAAAGGAGGTTATGGCGAATTTTTCCAGAAATTTAAGGAGTTAGAATATTTTGAAGAATAAATTTGAAAAGAGAAATATTTGTAAACCATTTACAAATAGAATTGAAAAGGAAATATTTAGAAAATAAATAGAGTTAATAAAAAAGGAAAGTTGGTTATAACGAAATAAGAAGTTATAAAAAGGAAACCGTTATTAAATGAACATTTATAAAGTGAAGAACCGTTACTAAAAAGTGAATCTTTATAAATGAATAAACGTTGTTAAAAGGGGATCTTTTCAAATGATAAACGTTATCAAAAAGGAAAAATCGAATATGTTATTCGAAGTTAGTAAATCGAATATGGTATTCGAAGTTAGTTAATCGAATATGGTATTCGAAGTTAGTAAATCGAATATGGTATTCGAAGTTAGTAAATCGAATATGGTATTCGAAGTTAGTAAATCGAATATGGTATTCGAAGTTAGTTAATCGAATATGGTATTCGTAGTTAGTTAATTGAATATGGTATTCGAAAGTTAGTAAATCGAATATGTTATTCGAAAGGGGTTAGTCGAGTCGAGTTAGTTGAATAGAGTTAACCGATAGAGTTAATCAGTTAGGGTTAATCGTTAGAGCTAACCAGTTAGAGTTAAACAGTAGAGTTAATTAGTAGCGTTAATCAGTTAGAGTTAACCCGTTAGAGTTAAACAGTTAGAATTGAACAATTAGAGTTAATCCAAATGAGATGCCATTTAGTACGACTGCTAGCGTAATTCGCAGGGCTGTAAATAGCCTAAGGCGGTCGGATGTTTCCTGAGGGAATCAGGCGTAACCATTGTGATCGCTGCGATCTAGAGTCAAAGCGAATGGAGTTAAATCGAATATTAGTTATTCAATAGGAGTAAACCAGTTGGGTTAAGTAAGTCGAGTTAACCAATTAGAGTAAATCAGTTAGGGTTGACCAGTTAGAGTAAATCAGTTAGAGTTAACCAGTTAAAGTTAGAGTTGACCAATTAGAGTTATTCAAATAGAGTAAATCGAGTGGAGTTATCGAATATCACTTATTCGAAGTAAGGTAATCAAATATAGTTCATTCGAGAAGGATTATCGAATATTGGTTATTCGAAGTAAGGTAATCGAATATAGTTCATTCGAGAAGAAGTTATCGAATCTAGTTATTCGAAAAGAGTTATCGAATCTAGTTATTCGAAAGGAGTTATCGAATCTAGTTATTCGAAAGGAGTTATCAAATCTAGATATTTGAAGGGAGTTAATCGAATATAGTTTATTCGAATAGAGTAAAGGAGTTAATCGAATATAGTTTATTCGAATAGAGTTAGAGGAGTTATCGAATATAGTTTATTCGACAGGAGTTAAGTGAATAGAGTAAATCAAATAGAGTTAATCCAATAGGGTCAGTCCAATTGAGTTAAATTGAAAAGAGTTAACCAAATATAGTTATTCGAAAGAAAGGTTAGGTAAGGAAGTTGGTTAAAGAAATATAAAGTGAACTTGCCTATTTCAAGGTTAGAAGTGTTGTTCAGTTAAGGTCTGAGAGGTAGTTCTACCCCAACTTGATTGGCTTCGTTTTTAACTGAGGAATGGTTAAGGTTCGCCAGTAAAGGATGGTGAAGTGAATTTAGTAATTAAAGGAAATGGTTGAGTTGGCATAGCGATGTTTTATCTAAACATCTGTTAATCCAAACGTAGAAGTTTCGGAAAAGTTTTCCAAACAAGAAACCGGAAATGTTTTCTAATATAGGAAACAGGGATGGAAATGCTTTCCATTGTTAATAACGTATATTTTCTAAACTTAGAAAATAAGCAAATGTTGAATATAGGGAAATAAGAGATGTAAAATGAACTAAAGAGATTAAAGTTGTTTGATGATTGATCGATATAATTTCCATCTGGAAATAATATCGTTGTTTGCACACTTGTTTTTCTTTGATAGTTAACTCACAGACTATCGAAGTTTTGACCATTTTAACGTTGTTAATATGGAGAGACCAGTTGGATTATTATCCAAAGAACCACTCTGTATTGGCATAAGCGTTGCGAATCATATATGCCAAAGATAATTGAAGACGGAGTAAAAGTGCAAGGGCTGTTGTATAAATCTTAGATAACAGTGACTAAGATGGATATACTGAATAGTTCCTTCGGTTTGTCCAGTCCCAGGACAACTTGTATGGACGAAGGTCTGACAGAGTATATCTGGTAGATCACGTAAGTTGATCGTTCCAAACGTATTTACGTTGGTGGCGGAGGAAATCGTTTCTCTTAGCTTATACCCGTGGTATTTTTGGGGAAATCAATTTGTGATTTGACGGGTATGACGATGTGACATTCTAAGTGAATGAAGATGTGGTATGTGAAAAGATAAGCGTAGCTTCTAGCCTCACATCCGGTAAATGACAGAAATCGGGCAGGCAGCATGGCTAAGTCGGTCGCACCGAAGTAGGGTGTATAATCACCTATCTAGAGAATATTCATTTGCTTCTTTTAATCTATCCCATATATATACGGGAACGGTTGCTGATCCCAACCGTTGGTGATATACATTCGATACACTCAAGCAAAATGAGTGGTCGGTCATGTGTGGCTGAGTTACAAGATGTTCTTGTTGAACTCCAGTGTATCGTTCCTAGAGTACACTGATCGGAAGGTGGTTCCATACCTTGTCATAGTTGGAAATCCATTATCCAATACGTGCTTGCGATTTTGATTGTATACTATATATGTAGAACGTGAGATGAAAGCGTTTCTGCTAGTTGATATCTATTTGTACATAGACATTATTATAATATCAAAAGGTTTTTGATATAAAGATATTTTGGATTCTCATAAGGGAAAAACCCGTTCCGTTCTGCGGCGTGGTCTTATGAGATATCGTTTACTTGTTCATATACCTGTTTAAACTGTTTTTACTCATACCAGTCCCATGACTGACCCGGAGTTTACTTTTTTGTTTTCCCTAAACTCTTGGGTGCCTAAATTTGTACGGGCAGTCAAGTAGTCAGGATTTTACAGATATACATGAAGAGCTGGAGCGGGAGGCTTCAGGATCATATAGCTATAGTTTATTTCCGCTGTGTTGTAAGTGCTGTACTCTGATAAGTGCTGTTGTATACATAACTGTTATATTTCAAAGTTATGTTATCTATTATATGTTATTCGTTCCGCTGTGAGGTTCGTGTTACTCTGATGTTGTGTTCTTCTTCTTCTTCTATTCTAAGTTTCTATCTTATCTATTCTTACCCTCTAATTTCTTTCATTAATTACCGGGATTTTTCGATGTTTGGTTATCGACGTCGAGCTTACGTCGATAACCAAAGTCGCCGAAAATCCCGGTCGTTACATTAGAGGTTATATATTGGTGGAAATCAGTTGGTACAGTATGGATTGACAATGTGGCATGCCTAAGTGGCAATTGATCAAGGCTTCTGTTGAAAAGCATAGTCTTGTGGTGATGATCAAAGCACGGCCCGTGTGGCACAGCTTTGTTTAGCGTTGATTCGCGAGCCTCACACCCCAGTGTGAACCAGAAACGGGAGAAGGACTCAGGGGGGTATGCGTCTCTTTCTAGTTAGAGGTGGTGTCGGTGCTTAAACTGGCTGACATTTATATTATTATTTTCACCTGTGTGGTGGTTGGAATGCGAGGCGACTCAGATTTGGAGTCATAGAGCTCATTTACGCCCCATAGGGCGGGGAGACGTAGTGCTGAGGATTTTATTTAATCCACATCAGGTGGACCGCCCCTGAAGATCCAAGGGTGCAGTTGCGGCTGTATCCTGAGACATGGACTAGACTGTCTCGAATCGGTGAGGATCTTGCCCCTAGCCTCGGTTCACAGATGGAAATCCAAACTTCCAATACGACATGTGCGGTTTTGATTGTGTATATATATTTGGCGACATGATATAATAGTACCCATGCCGTCTATGATTGATATTATGATTGAAATTGTTTTATACACTATACACTTATAGTAATATCAAAACAATCTGTTTTAAACATATCAAGCATTCTTTGGCTATTATAAGGATAAACTCTATCCTCTGGTTTGTGTTGCATTGTGTGATGGGACCTGGGTCTTATAATAGCTTCATTGTTCTTTATTTAGCATTGCGCTGTTTATCGTTTACATTGGTATTCTCGGGAGGAAACCCGTTCCGTGTTATACGACGTGGTCCCTTGATTTACCGTATTTCTAAAAGTAAAGTTTTAAATAACTGTTTTAGTTCTCACACCAGTCACATGACTGACCTGGAGTTTATTGTTTAACCTAAACTCTGGGTGCCCCTATTTTCCACACGGGCAGCTAGTAGTTTCGGTTTTGCAGATTTCTATTTACAGGATCCTGGTTTATAGCTGAAGTGATATATGAAAAGCTCTGTATCCGTGTATTCCTCACAGTTATGTTTTGTATTATTTTTCCGCTGCAGTAATGTATTTAATTCTCTGTTATTTATCAATGTAATATTCATTTATACTCTGTATATTCTTGTATTCTGATGGAATTGTTGTAATAACAATGAAATGTTCTTCCATCTGTGTTCTATTTTGTCGTGTTCTCAAGGTAATCCGTTCTTTCCGTACCGGGGAAGTTACGGGCTATCACAGACATAGCCTCTAGCCTCACAACCAAGAAGTGACAGAAGTTGGGCTAGGCAGCATGGCTAGTTGGGTCATCCCCAAGCAGGGTGTATTGTCACCGATCTAGAGAAAATTCATATTTATACTTATTTTCGATTCTGTATCTTCGGATGACGGTTGGATGGCCTACAACCGTGGTGGCAATATATTCGGGACACTCAAGCTAAATGAATGAGCGGTCATGTGTGGCTGGGTTGCAAGACATTCTTGTTGAACCCTGAGTGTATCCCCTCTAGAGTACACTATTCGGAAGGTGCTCCCATACCTTGTCTGTTGGAATCCATTCTCCAATAAGCGCCCTGCGGTTTATGATTTTATACTATATATATGTGGAACGTGAGATGCAAGCGTTCTGCTACTTGGATAATTATTTGTTAGACATTATCATAATATCACTGGTTTTGATATCAAAGAAATTTTGGGTTATTGTAAGATTTTCAAAGTTAAACAGTATGGTTGGAATTTACTCACACCAGTCCCATGACTGACCCAGAGTTTATTTTGTTTGTTTTCCCTAAACTCTTGGGTGCCCAAATTTGTACGGGCAGTCAAGGGTTTCAGGCTTTCCTGATTCGCTTAGAGGAGCTAAAACAGGAGATTTCACCATTAGATATTTAGAGATTATTTCCGCTGTGATGTATATGAATTATACTCTGATATGGTATGTATATACAATACAGTTTTGTATTTCAAAGTTATGTTATATAATACATTATATTCGTTCCGCTGTGAGATTCGTATTTACTCTGATTCTGTTCAGTTGTGATCTTCTTCTTCTTCTTCTATTCTATTAGTTCTATCTTTTCTATCTCATCATCTAACTTCTTTCTATTAATGACCTGTATTTTCGTGCACTTTGAGTTGAATGTGTAGAATATTAGTCAGCTCAAATTGGTATGGATTTTCGGGCCATCACAGTTGGTATCAGACCATAAGGTTAAGTGATTACCTTGGCTCTGTGGCGTAACTCAATAGAGATGGAGTTAGAAATACTCTAGATTGAGTTTGAGTGTATATATATGAGCGCGTATTTGTAAATTTCTATAAAAACTGTTTTATGTTGTGTTGACTGATCAGTCGAGTGGTTTATAAATTCTGGTCGAAACAGTAATGCAAACTGTGTCGATAGGTGTTTCTAAACTCTTGAACAGGGTAATTCGACACAGTATGTTTTTAAAAGAGGGTAAATAAAAGAATTTTACCCAAAAATATATTTTGATATAAAGAAAGCATATATATTGGAATTATCTGATATATATTGAATGTGTTGATCGTTATTATGATCAAATAAGATTTATCATTGAGTAGGTTATATAAATAACCAATCAAAATATTGTATAAGTATAATATGCAAGATTAGATGAACTAAATCTGAATTTAAAACTAGAATTGAAATAAAACTCTAGAAACTTTAGAAGAGGTTGTAAATGAATTTTGGATTAAATATATGGAAATTTTAAGATCCTGGGTGAATTTAGAAATGTTTTCTAAATGTTGCGAAGTATATTTTGTAGTGATTTCAAAATAAAAATGTTTGAAAATAAATTTTGATGAAATATAGTATTGTACTCACTTAGATGGCTGGGAAATAAATTCCGATGGTGATCCGGACATCATCGGTGTTCATTTTCGAGGTTCAAAGTGACAGATTACTACCAAAGATTTTGTTGTTTTGAGAAACAAGTTGTTCAAAATTTCAAATGTTTTGAATTGCTATATGATTTCAAACTGATTGAAATAAATCCCAGGAATTTGAATTCCAAAAAAAAAAAAATTTAACTTATGGAGTTAAATTGGTAAAAGTGGAACTTAAATTAAGATAAAAAAATTGGACTGAATTTGGAATGATCCAGAATGGAAATTGTAAATGAGAAATATTGGAGATTCAGGTTATTAAAATGAGTTGATTGTTGGAGAATAAGAATCGAATTTTGAATTTGGAGATGGAGATAACTGATTTGAGAAATAAATCAGTAAATAGAATTGGAGTTGAAATAGAAATTGACTTAGTAAAAGCGAAAGATTGGTTTGAATGGATCGATGGAAGATCAACCAAGTATGCTTGGATATATGTCAAAGTGATAGCAGATGGCAGAGATGAAGTTGAATGCCCAACAGAGAAGGTACACGTTATATACGAGTATGAGATTATTATGAGTCTGTTTGACAAGCCGTTTGGCTGCAGAGAAAGCCCAGAGAGGCAAGTTGTAGTAGCCATGAATGAACTGTTCAGAGGAAATGCTGGCAAAATTCTTTGAAAACTTAAGCTGTTAGGAAATTTTCAGAATTTTTGAAAATACTCGGGAATAAATATTTTAATGGAAAAATTAATTCAATGAAACTGAAATTATGGAGTAGACCAAAAAGATTTTTAACCTGTTTATAACAGAGATTGTAGCATTTTCCCTATCTAATTAGTAATTTCGGGGACGAAATTCTTTTAAGGGGGAAGGACTGTAACATCCCGCATTTTTGTCGGTTCGTATTTGAATATTTAAATCAGTTTAAATATTGAAATCGTAGTATAAATGGGTTTATATATTAATTAAAACGAAGCTGAACGTATAAAAATATATATTAAATATAATCGAGCCCGTAATACCGCTGCAGTTCGTAATTTAACGTTCTGAACTTCAACTGAGTGTACCGGACTCATTTTAAATCGGATTTCTTCGAAACGAGAAACGTTGGAACCTGTTGAACTATATCTTTCCAACGGAAGTGGAAAATGGAGATTTCGTCGTACAGATTGCAAGATATGTCCAAATCAAATATTCGAAAAGTCGCTATGAAAGACCGTAACGGTTTATTCGATATAACTGGACATCGGATTCGAATTTGGACGAGGTTCTTTTGAGGCGCAGCGATAATTTAATTTTTAGAATTTTACTGTAATTTTTAATTAATTAAATAAGCAACTTTTTATTTGGAGTATTTTGCACCCTATATCGGTATTTTGGGATTTCAAAATATGAGTCAATCTACCGGTATTATTATATTTTTGGGATCGTGGCACCTCACTGGACACGACTGTATCCTTATTTCAGTCCGTAGCAGCTCAGACTTGAATGTGATTTTATATAATGTGATACACTAAACGTTAAAAATATATATTGGTTACTTAACTCCTAAGCTTCCTACCCACTTTTCTTGACGCAGAATAACCGTGTCTTAAGCTAAAACTTAGCACTCGAATAAATAAAATGGTACACCTCCTATGTTTAATTATGTAGACTACCCTTTCTTTTCAACAACAATGATGTACCCATGTTCTAGTTGCTTCACAATGAAGAAAAACCCATAACTTAGCAGTAAGTATAGCAACCGAAAAGGCTACCCTATATACATTTTATCATGTACGTGTGCACTATAGTTGATGTGAGAATTCATGGAACCTATTCTAGTATCTATATCAGTCCATACTTTACTTTGAAACTTGAACAAACCTATAGTTAAATTCTTAATGGCAAAGTCTCCTATACCTTAACAGTAAAGTCTTCTCATATATAAATATACACATGAGCTTCTCGTTTGTTTTCATCTGGTTTTGCCGCAAGCTTTTCAATGGCAAACAAGAAGAAATAAATAAATAAATAAATAAATAAAAGGACGGAGGAGTTTGTGAAGGATTGGACGTTGGCAAAGATGGAAGTTGGTTCGGTTCGCATCTTGAAGAGCTTGACGGGGAAGGAGGCACGAGAGCGGAGAGTCGAAGTAGGAGTGTTGTTCTTTTCAGGTGCGGCTGATGGATGGACGTGCAGTATGGACTGGGCGCGATCTGTTATTGGCAAAGATAGGTGGTTTATGTACGTTCACAAAATCTCTACGGTATATATATAGATTTGTATATGTGCATGAAGGCTCAAGTGAAGAGGAGCGTTGTGAGTTGATGGAGTAGTAAATAGGTTCATGGCAATACAAAGAAAATGGAAAAAAACGTAAAAGGGAATGACAGATGTGGGAAGGCTTAGGGGCAAGTGTGTAGATGGTACATGTATAGGAAATGGGAGAGGATGGAAGTCAAAATGATGGAGGAGGTGGAGTACACTTTGGAATGGAATTGAACAACGCAAGCTATAACAAAAGGTGGCACTGCATGTTCTTACATGCGTTGTGGGGGGTAGATCTGCGGAAGCATGCACATGGGTGCAGGTGGCAACAGGAAAGGAGAAAACATTTTTTTTAGGGAGGGTCAGTGAAGAAATAAGTGAAGAAATAAGGGAAACAAGTAAAGGTTGGTTAGAAGCTTAGAATAATGATGTACATGAGAAAGGAGAAACGCGGGTTCAAGATTTACTGGGGAAGGCGGCGTACTATTCTCGTGGGTTGAAGGATTTTGGTAATGGGCCGGCAAAGTGAACCCAATCTAAATATATAAAGTGGAAATGTGAATGGAAGGGTATTGCCAAATGGGTTGACGTTAGGTACATGAGAAGGGGAAGCAGGAGTATGGACTTGGCGAGCTATATTAGGCCGAGAAATAAAATGGTAAGGACCGTTCTAATACATAATTAAAAGTTAATTTTAATTAATAACATATATAAATTTATAAAGTTTATATCTTGCACAACCAGTATCAGTTTCACGAAACGGTCCGTCACTTTGAATCGCACGGAATATGGCGACGCGATGAAGTCGGTTTGGAGCAATTTGAAGCACATTTGAATTTACGGCAGAATTGAACGTCGGGTTTAATCGACTGACGCAAATCGTTATTTAGCGGTTAACGCGCCAAGGTGAGTAAAATCACTAACTCTGATCTATTTTAAAATATTTTAAATATATTTTAATGTTGTTTGAATGCTGTGTGATGGTCGATTAAGTAGATTACAAATAAATTGGTTGAATACTATATATCGCTGCATATGTACACATCACCGGTTGGATACTGATTCCATCGATTATAATATCCCCTGGTATGGAATCATTGTTAATTGTTTGACTAACATCTATGGGTGCGGAAGCCGGTTGGAGGAATCCGACCGGATTCCTCGATATTTATATGTACTGTTTGTTTTGTATGCACTGTTTGAACCCGAATTACATTTAAAACCCCGTATGAATTATTGATGTTGAACGGAAATTCAACATCTGTTTCGATAAATCAATAAACGATATCAATTTAGAAAGTGATAACAGTCGACTGTAAAACCCTTGTTTTGTTAAGGAGTTGATTTACCGTCAGGTAAATGAACGGAGTTAATTATAAAAATTATATTTTTATAATTAAAAAGAAGATTTAAATTTTATAATAGAAGTTCTATTATAAATCAGTATTTTAGAGTTCGTGTTATAAAGTAAATACAGACGATTTTTTGACATTTAAATAAGTTATTAAGATATAATTATCCTACGAGTGGATAACGTGGATAATTAGTTTAAAGCAAAAAGTTAAGAAATATTATTAGATTAATTATATTAATCTAATGTTAAAAAGAAATTAAAATCAGTTAACGAGTTTACTGATGGAATGAAGAAGTTGATTTAAATCAACTGTTTAATTGAAAAAGGATTATTAGATAAAATGTGTCCTTGTAAAGAAATTATAAATAAAGCTGTGGATTGAAGTCAAAGCAAAGAGTTAATGTTTAAAATAAATAATTATAAACAACGAAGATTTCAAAGTATGAATATGATGTTATGAAACCATATTACAAAATGAAACAAGGAAATACAATTTGTTGAATATTATAAGTAATAAAGGATTAGAATACAGACTTATATCTGTTCTAAGGTAAGAACGTTGTCAGTCAAGGTCTGAGAGGTAAATAGAATACCCCAACTTGAACGACTTCGCTATTATCGAGGAACGACATCAGTTTGTAACGGAAAGATATGTCAAGATTTTTGTAACGGAAAGAGATGTCAAGATTTTTGTAACAGAAAGAGATGTCAAGATTTTTGTAACAGAAAAAGACGTCGAGATTAGTTATAAAGTGGCATATAGCAGCATATTGCAAGTTTGAACTATAGCGATAAAATAAACGCTGTTGATTAGGCTTAAGCGTGACTGTATGTCAAGATCAGTTATAAAGGAGAATATTACAGCGTATGGCTAGTTTAGAACTATAGCGATAAATTAACGCTGTTAACCAAACTTAAGCGTGATTTTTATATATGGCAGCACTTCATAGGAAATGAAACAGTTAGTTTGAAAACCACTTATTCGGAAGAGATAAATAACAACGTTTGTCCAAAATATAAGAATAAAGTTAGAAAGAGAAATTGGAGAATCGTGTTAGAGAACGATGACAGCATTTCGGTGTTCGAAATGTGATTAGAATTAAACCGTTAGGATTTGGAACTAGAATTCGACGATGTCGAATGTATTAAAAGTAAACTATTTTTAGGAATTATAATCTGATAGAATAATTAACATTTAGTTGTAAACAAATAAATGTAAATAGGATAGGAGTCAGTACTTAGTTATAAACTTGATATCGATTTGTTAAGAAGTTGACTTAGAAACAGTGTTTATAAAGTGGAATAGGGATATAAAAAGTATGAAAGAGATTTCGGTAAACGAGATTAGGGAAAGTATTTCGTGAATAAAGAGTTATATGAAAGGTGTTTAGATTTTCTATAATAAGGGAGGGTATTCACATTTCAAAGTGAATAATGTTTTAAAAGTGAATGTGGGGCCGATTAAAGGGTAAAAGGAAATTGGAAATATTTTCCAATATAAATAGGGTAGATTATCCAAGTATAGAAATAAAGAATGTGAATTTAATGGAAATGTTTCGAACGTTGATAACGTATATTTTTCTAGAACATGAAAGAGAGTTTATAATAACAGGAAATGTTTTCCAAAAAGAGTAAAAAGGCTAAAATGGGATTTGAGAAATATCTGGTAAGATATGGGAATTCGAATAATAAAGACGAATGTTAAATAAAAGTGCCCGTGATTTTGTGTTGTTAGTTCAACAGTAGAATGGATGTTTGTTTTTACTTCGATAGTTAAATAACCGACTATCGAAGTGTTTCAACCATCGTTGTCAATACGGAGAGACCGGTTGGATCTATTATCCGAAAACCACTCCGTATAGGCATAAGCGCTGCGAATTATGTTTAAGTCAAATTGAAGACGAAGTTAAATGCAAGGGTCGTCCAGTTCTAGAATGGTGCTTCTGTTTGTCCAGTCCTAGGACAACTTGTATGGATGAGTGTCTGACAGAGTATTTCCAACGGTCACGCCGTTGATTTTACGAATATACCAAGTTGGTGGGGAGAAAGTAACTTCTCTTTATTCTACACCCGGTGTGCATTTGTGTAATCAATGTGTGATTACGGATTTGACGATGTGACATTCAAAGTGAATGGTGATCAGAAGTTCTGAAGATAGACGTTGTAACAACCCGGAAATCTGAACTAATTTAAAAATACTATTTTGGCTATTTTAATGAATTTTGACTATTCAAAATGAATTATTCTAAATAATAACGATTAAAAATTTATTATCGACGAAGTGAAAACGAATATATTTATTTTAATTATATAACGAGCCTGAAATGGCGCGGTAGTTTGAAAATTCGATTTCTAATTTCAGATGAATATACATAATTCGTTTTAAGTCAGAATTGAACGAAACGAGAAATATTTGAATCTGTATGACTATATTTTTCTAACGAAGTTGAGTAACTGAGATTTCACTTTAAAATGTGAAAGATACGTCCAGTTTAAAATTCAGAAATAGCGCTGTAGAATTTATATATATTTTATATAATATATAGCCCTTAAAAATAGCCATTTTGCAAACGACCTCGGTTTTCGACGAAACCAGTTTTGTTGGATCCGGGATGTCAAATTATTGCTAGATTCCAAATTTCATAATTTTTCGAATCAATATGTGAGCGTGGCGCAGTTAAACGCGTTTGACCAGTTTCAGTTGAATTTAATCGACTGGAAAATGGCCATTTTTCAAACGGTCTCAGAATTCGATGAAATTAGTTTTGTTAGGACCGTATCGTCAATACGAAGCTAGAAAATATTTTTCGGGAATTTTTAGAGCTAGTATGTGGACCCGGTAATTTGAAATGCGCGTTAAAATCAATATTGACCGTTATATTATTTATATTGAAATTTTAACAGAAACTGATCGTAACAGCCGAATTGGCTTACGAAACATATCCCATTGTGTTCGGAATGGGGGTAATTAGCTAGGGACGACAGGCGGTGGGTCTCGTTTGGAGGTCAAAATAAAAAGTTACTTTTTATGCATTTTAAAATAAATTAAATATAAAAATAAAATTCCCTCTCCCTCTTATTACTCGGTCAACGCCTTACCATTCAAAGTCAAAAATCGAAAAAAAAAGGAAAGCAAATGACGGAGCTCGTCGCTGCTCCCATCGCAGCGCCACCGCACCGGTCGCCCCCCACCCAGTTCGTCGCCACCGCCTCCAACCCGTCACCCTCCTCCTCCGCCCTCCTTTCTTCCCCTACCTCACCACATCGCGCCATCGAAGAAGCCCTAGCCGAGGGACCAGACCCCGTTCGACGCACCGCCTCCCTTCGCCTCTTACTCCCATCGACCACCGCCCCTCCACCGTAGAGCCGCCGCCATCGATTCCCCCTCCCCTTCCTCGAACGCCAATCCCAGACCCCTTCGTTTAACCCAAAACCGACCCCCCCCTTTTGGAAATCGAAGACCGAGCCAACCCAAAACCGCGCACCCAATCGAACGCACCCTAGCCTCTGGAGCCCCACACCCGTGAGGTCGCTGCCTCCGCCTGGGTCCTACGCCACCGTGGCAAGCACCACCCTCTGCAGCGCTCGAAGACGCAGCTTTCTCCCCCCGGTCAGTGTTAATTCCTCCTTTGATTTCCTCGATTTGAATAAGATTTCTTCGGCTTAAAAAGCATTGTTATAGGAAAAAAATTTGATTTTCCTAAACGAAAGTATATGTTTTTTTAAAGTGATAAAGATATGATTTTTGCCGATGAAAAGTTTATATTTTTAACGATAAAAAGGAATGATTTTAACGATAAAAAGATTTGATTTTTATTTTAAAGTTGTGATTTTTAAAATATAAAGAAAGATTTAATTTTTTTTACAAAAATATAAAAGATTATATTTTTGTTAAAGGAAGACTATATTTTTAAAAATGAAAACAATACGATTTTTGTTCATGAGAAGATAGGATTTTATTTACATACGAGCGATGTAAAAATCTGAACTTTGTTTTATATGGAGTGTTATAAAAATATAATCTTTGTTATAAAAGAAGCGATATAATATATATATATATATAATATATATATATGAAGTGGCACAGGAAAATATAATTTTTACACATATGAAATAACGTTATAAAAATATAATCTTCTCTATATATATAGCGGTGTAAAAATATAATCGTTTTATAGGAAGTGGCGTTGTGAAAATATGATTTTTATATATTCATTAGCGAAGTAAAAATATGATTTTTATATATGTAGTGAATGCGGACAACGAAAGTGACAAAGGGGCGAGCGATGAAGATTTCCTACATATGAAGAGTCGAGGCGAATGTTTTAGCATATCGGTGAGAACTTCTCACCTCAAATTTTCTTTTCTAGTTAGATATATATACTAGGATGCAGACGGTGCTTAATAGAAGCACCCGACACCATTGGTTGATTTGGTTGTGTGATTGATTTGGTTGATTGGTTGAAAATTGGATTGGTTGTGAAATGGAATTGATTAAAATGAAATGTGAATGGCAGAGGCCATTATTAGACCGGGGACAAGGCTAGGCCTAGTCCCGTTTCTAGTATCGTGCCGTTATGCCGCCGAAATTTTCTAAAAATAAAAGTGTTAGTCAAAAATAGTGAAGTGTTAAAATAAATATTTTTAACGTTAGAAATATAATTTTTAACGTGTGAATGATGGTTGATTATATATGATTGCTGTGATATACGTGTGTTGTATGAAAATCCATATAATTAACGTTATATGGTAATTGATTGGGCCTCATTCCAATCTAGAAAATAAAATAAATATATATTCATGTGTTGAATAGAAGAATCTCATGTGTTGAGTAAAATTTCTAAAATGATAAAATTCACATCTTTATAATATATAGAATTAGAAGCTGATAAAGAAGTAAACGATAAAAATCACCATTTTTATCAGATATATAAAATAATAAAAATAGTCATGTGTTGACAATACTCATGTGTTGAGACTAGTACTCATGTGTTGGGAATATTCGTGTGTTGAAACTATATTCATGTGTTGAACAAAAATATATATTCATGTATCGAAGAAAATATTCATTTGTTGAATAGAATAACGAATTTATTGAAATATATAAAAACCGTGTTGGTTAGATATACGCCATTTTGACGGGAACGATATTTATATCGATTTTATTCGTTTTATAAGGAATATAGAAAAGTAAGTGATTTCAGAATATACAGTTTTGAAAATATTATCATTTATATAGTAATGATATGGAATATTCAATTTTGATTCAAAATTGAATATGAAGTTGAAATCGTTTTCAAAATGAAGTTAAAATGAATTATAAAATACGTTTGAAATGGAAATCGATGAAATATAATATATATATATATATATTATATAAATGGCCTGAATAGAACGCGCCGCACAACGACCGTTCGTGAATTTCGACCATTGAATTCAAACTGCGATTACGGGAGATCCGACTGTCGGATTCTCCTAAAACTGGAACCGTTGAGTTCGTATCGAAAAGAGCTTTCCAACGAATATAAGAAATTTGAAATCTAACGGTTGGATTTGGAGATACGTCCAAATCAAATTTAGAAAAGGTCGCTATAAGTGCAGTTCGACGACCGTTATAGGAAATCGACTGTACGGGCCTTAATAAAATTATTAAAAATATCTAAAAATTGTGTAAAATCATAATATATGAATTGGAAAGAACTGGGATGAAAAACTCCACATTTGTAAGGATAAAAATATATTTTTATCGAAATGAACTAGAATTAAAATCCAATATTTTTAAAATAAATAAATTGGATTTGAAGTGGTTTTAAAAATAATCAGAATTTCCAATATACGTATTGGAATGGATTTGAATCGAAATTATCTTCGGGATATTTCGATGTTGGATTTAGTGATTATACCGATATGGTTGTGGAAATTTGAAAGATATATTTATATCGTATTTTCCAATACGATATTTGTTGGTTACCGAATTTGATATTGAATATAAGCCGATATATTTTCTATTCAGAGCCTTGTATTTAATATCAAATGGGATTTTGGGTTCGTCGTGAATGGTGTCTTAAACAACACTGTTCTTGAACCCAGTTTAGCAATGGGGTGTGATTTTGGGTTTATTGTGAATCGTGTTTTAAATGACATCGATTCTTTAACCCAGTTGAAGATTAAAACTAAGTGGAGTTTTAATGAATCTTTAATTAGATTGAAATGAGCATGTGGTAATTTAAATTATCAAATTAGGGAAATGATCGAGAATGGAGTATCACCAATTTTGCTCCAAACGATAGTTAAAATCTTTAACTATATTTGAACGTGAAATGGTAATTAATATTTACCGATAACACTATGGAGTTAGATATGGAATATCACCAGTTTTATTCCATGGGATAAATAGGTTGGGATTGGGAAATAAAATAAATGATCACTTCGGTTTGGTTCGCTAATCCCGACTAGTTTGGATAAACCTTAACATGGTTTGATTTGATATAAAAGAATATTCTAAATTGAAATGAGGCGTATGTTGTGTTTGTATAACACGTGTTTATTATATACGCGGGTTATTCAGAAAGGCGGGGTTATGCCCATTCTGAATAACCGATTCGACGATAAGTCGAAGATGAAGACGGTGGTTGGAGACCGAGGGTCTTCACATCGTTTGGGTGATTACTGATGATCTTGATTGGGCTGTACACCCAAGAGGAGGGAATCAGTTGGTGATCGTCCATACGTACTTGGAGATCGACGGATATGCGAGGAAAGCGCCTCCGTTTTCGTTCAGACCCAGAACGGACTTGTAAATGGATAGTGTGCCTGACGTTGTATTCCTCTATATTGTATTAGTTGATCTCTGCTAAATATATATCTGTTGGTGGCGGAGAATTTATTCTCCTGCTCAACACCCTTCTCTGAGACGTATGAGCTTAGATGTAATGACCCGCATTTCTAGAGATATATAATTAATTTATTTAATTATATAATTGGTAATTTAGAGAAGTTAATGATCGTTTAATTAAATAATATTGAATATTTAATTAAACATTTTAATAAAATAATATATTATAATGTCGAAATAGTCAAGAATAGCTGAATTCACAATACAGTGTGAATTGGATTATATATAAGGTATAATTCAGTTTGGAACTGAATTTGAATAACGAATATATTATATAAAACGACAGTTGAACGTATAGTTTATAATATAATTATAATAGAGCTCGAAATGGCGCGGCAGTTCGCTATTTGGCGATTTGAACTTCAACTGGATATACAGAAGCCGTTTTAAGTCGGATTTCTGTGAAACAAGAACCGTCAGGACCGATTTGATAATAGTTTTCTAATGGAAGAGAAAAATCTGGATTTCGTCGTATAGATTTTGATTTACGTCCAAATCAAATTCTCAGAAATGCAACGCCCTGACCATAGCTTTTTAATTATATTTTTAATAAGGATTTAAATAGAAATCGAACATCGATATAACTCTGACGATGTAATATCGAGTTGCAAATCCATATAGGATTTATTCTGAGCTGTATGGTATTCCACGGTGAATATAGACGATAATATTTAATTTTAAATATTTAATTTAATTTATTTAAATATATTTATATATTTAAATAGGCTATTTAGGACGTTAAAAATAGCCACTTTTGCAAACGAAATCGGAATTCGACCAAACCAGTTTTGTTGGATCCGCAATGTCAAATAGTTGTTAGATTTCCAGTTTCGTGATTTTTAGAGTCACTGTGTGGTCGTACGGATTTTTAGAGTGAGAAACAGTCAGTATTTCGATGGTTAAAAATACGCTGTGTGATCATACGGAGTCGGAATTCGATGAAACCAGTTTCGTTGGGACCGTAATGACGAACTCCAGCTACATATCAATTTTCATGATTTTTACGCGTCGTATGTGTTCGCAGTGATTTTTAGAAGACTAGAACGGATAATATAAGCAAAATAAAATATTAAAATATTAATAAAAAAATATCTAGATATTTGTTTTGCCTATAAATACCCCTAACTACTTTCCTAAAACCTAATTCAACTCTTTCCTCAGTCAAACTCAAATCCGCCGTAACCTTTTCTACCACCAGGAAAAATATTGCAACTTCTAAATTCGAAAGAATACAAATAAAATCCAATAAATCACAAGTTCGATTCTTTGGGTTTCCCTGGAGTAGCTCTTCGATTTCACTACCTTTCTGTTGTGTTCGATCACGTTAGTCGACGTTGGGGTTTTGCTCAGGCGAGCTAGGGTTCGAAGTGGTTGCCAATTAAGGTGTTGATTCGAAAATTGGATTGTGTATTTGTGTTTGTGATGGTGCTTAGCATGGATTTTGAATTTAGGGAGGGATTCCGAACCATTTTGGTTCGCTCCGTGAGCTGCAGGCATCAAGGGCCATGGTGGGAAGAAAGCGTCGAGTATGGTGTTGAGGGTATGAATGGGAAGTGCTTTGAACAAGAAGAACAGTGGTGGTGTTGGTTTTCAAATTCATGTTGTGAAGAAGGAGATGGGAGGATGGATTTACTGGCGTGAAATTGGATATTGGGAATACTGGAGCACGTCTGAACAATTGGGGAAGAAGGGGAACGTGGGCTTTTGAAGTTGGGGTATGGGCCGATGCATGAATGGGGATGGGCCGGGTTGTTTAAATGGTAAGGCCCAAAGGAGAATATTAATTAAGTTTTATGTTTAATTAAAAATGTGCTAACTTGTAAATACCGTATCTTCGCCATACGATATCAGAATGACGAACCGTAAAGTGCCTCGGGATTGTACGGACGTCAACTTCAACATGAAGCTGACTGGAAGTGGATTGGGGATCGTTTGGAATTATGGAGAATTTAATTGTTTGATTCAAATCAAATAACGGTTTATCGTTCTTTAACGATGAACTGCAAATGTGAGTAAAACTCACCAACTCTGAACAGTTATATTTTTGTAATGTATTTTTAGAACTGTTAATCATCTGTTGATTGCTGTGTGTTGGTTGATTGATTGAACTGCTAGTCAGTTAGTTGAAATTATATATATATATATATATATAAACTGTTAAATATATATATATATAGATTCTGTTTATCAGAATAATTTGTACTGAACTATAACGGATGTTGATTACACTGTGTAACATCTGTGATGCAGGGAAACAGGTTGGAGGGGCCCAACTGGGTTCCTCAATATTTATAATACTGTTTTGATTTATATATTCTGTTATATGATATGTTATATAATCTGTTGTCGATTATATGTGGTTGGACGTTATTGATCATCGTATTTTGATATGATTGAATACCATAACATACGGGATGTTGATAAAGGAGATTTTCAAAGTGATATTGAAAAACAAAATATTTATAAATGGAAAATTTATAAATAAGAGATATTTATAAATTTGAATATTTATAAATAAGGAATATTTATAAATGGAAATATTTATAAATAGGAGATATTTTAAAAAGGAAATAAATTCAAAATATTTTTTTTTGAATGGAAAGGCCTGTGTGGCGGGTTTGGGGATTTTCCCGATGCTCCCAATATAAAGGAGGTTATGGCGAATTTTTCCAGAAATTTAAGGAGTTAGAATATTTTGAAGAATAAATTTGAAAAGAGAAATATTTGTAAACCATTTACAAATAGAATTGAAAAGGGAATATTTAGAAAATAAATAGAGTTAATAAAAAAGGAAAGTTGGTTATAACGAAATAAGAAGTTATAAAAAGGAAACCGTTATTAAATGAACATTTATAAAGTGAAGAACCGTTACTAAAAAGTGAATCTTTATAAATGAATAAACGTTGTTAAAAGGGGATCTTTTCAAATGATAAACGTTATCAAAAAGGAGAAATCGAATATGGTATTCGAAGTTAGTAAATCGAATATGGTATTCGAAGTTAGTTAATCGAATATGGTATTCGAAGTTAGTAAATCGAATATGGTATTCGAAGTTAGTAAATCGAATATGGTATTCGAAGTTAGTAAATCGAATATTGTATTCGAAGTTAGTTAATCGAATATGGTATTCGAAGTTAGTTAATTGAATATGGTATTCGAAAGTTAGTAAATCGAATATGTTATTCGAAAGGGGTTAGTCGAGTCGAGTTAGTTGAATAGAGTTAACCGATAGAGTTAATCAGTTAGGGTTAATCGTTAGAGCTAACCAGTTAGAGTTAAACAGTAGAGTTAATCAGTAGCGTTAATCAGTTAGAGTTAACCCGTTAGAGTTAAACAGTTAGAATTGAACAATTAGAGTTAATCCAAATGAGATGCCATTTAGTACGACTGCTAGCGTAATTCGCAGGGCTGTAAATAGCCTAAGGCGGTCGGATGTTTCCTGAGGGAATCAGGCGTAACCATTGTGATCGCTGCGATCTAGAGTCAAAGCGAATGGAGATAAATCGAATATTAGTTATTCAATAGGAGTAAACCAGTTGGGTTAAGTAAGTCGAGTTAACCAGTTAGAGTAAATCAGTTAGGGTTGACCAGTTAGAGTAAATCAGTTAGAGTTAACCAGTTAGAGTTAGAGTTGACCAATTAGAGTTATTCAAATAGAGTAAATCGAGTGGAGTTATCGAATATCACTTATTCGAAGTAAGGTAATCGAATATAGTTCATTCGAGAAGGATTATCGAATATTGGTTATTCGAAGTAAGGTAATCGAATATAGTTCATTCGAGAAGGATTATCGAATATTGGTTATTCGAAGTAAGGTAATCGAATATAGTTCATTCGAGAAGGATTATCGAATATTGGTTATTTGAAGTAAGGTAATCGAATATTGGTTATTCGAGAAGAAGTTATCGAATCTAGTTATTCGAAAAGAGTTATCGAATCTAGTTATTCGAAAGGAGTTATCGAATCTGGTTATTCGAAAGGAGTTATCAAATCTAGATATTTTAAGGGAGTTAATCGAATATAGTTTATTCGAATAGAGTAAAGGAGTTAATTGAATATAGTTTATTCGAATAGAGTTAGAGGAGTTATCGAATATAGTTTATTCGACAGGAGTTAAGTGAATAGAGTAAATCAAATAGAGTTAATCCAATAGGGTCAGTCCAATTGAGTTAAATTGAAAAGAGTTAACCGAATATAGTTATTCGAAAGAAAGGTTAGGTAAGGAAGTTGGTTAAAGAAATATAAAGTGAACTTGCCTATTTCAAGGTTAGAAGTGTTGTTCAGTTAAGGTCTGAGAGGTATTTCTACCCCAACTTGATTGGCTTCGTTTTTAACTGAGGAATGGTTAAGGTTCGGCAGTAAAGGATGGTGAAGTGAATTTAGTAATTAAAGGAAATGGTTGAGTTGGCATAGCGATGTTTTATCTAAACATCTGTTAATCCAAACGTAGAAGTTTCGGAAAAGTTTTCCAAACAAGAAACCAGAAATTTTTTCTAATATAGGAAACAGGGATGGAAATGTTTTCCATTGTTAATAACGTATATTTTCTAAACTTAGAAAATAAGCAAATGTTGAATATAGGGAAACAGGAGATGTAAAATGAACTAAAGAGATTAAAGTTGTTTGATGATTGATCGATATAATTTCCATCTGGAAATAATATCGTTGTTTGCACACTTGTTTTTCTTTGATAGTTAACTCACAGACTATCGAAGTTTTGACCATTTTAACGTTGTTAATATGGAGAGACCGGTTGGATTATTATCCAAAGAACCACTCTGTATTGGCATAAGCGTTGCGAATCATATATGCCAAAGATAATTGAAGACGGAGTAAAAGTGCAAGGGCTGTTGTATAAATCTTAGATAACAGTGACTAAGATGGATATACTGAATAGTTCCTTCGGTTTGTCCAGTCCCAGGACAACTTGTATGGACGAAGGTCTGACAGAGTATATCTGGTAGATCACGTAAGTTGATCGTTCCAAACGTATTTACGTTGGTGGCGGAGGAATTCGTTTCTCTTAGCTTATACCCGTGGTATTTTTGGGGAAATCAATTTGTGATTTGACGGGTATGACGATGTGACATTCTAAGTGAATGAAGATGTGGTATGTGAAAAGATAAGCGTAACTTCTAGCCTCACATCCGGTAAATGACAGAAATCGGGCAGGCAGCATGGCTAAGTCGGTCGCACCGAAGTAGGGTGTATAATCACATATCTAGAGAATATTCATTTGCTTCTTTTAATCTATCAATGATGGCCCATATATATACGGGAACGGTTGCTGATCCCAACCGTTGGTGATATACATTCGATACACTCAAGCAAAATGAGTGGTCGGTCATGTGTGGCTGAGTTACAAGATGTTCTTGTTGAACTCCAGTGTATCGTTCCTAGAGTACACTGATCGGAAGGTGGTTCCATACCTTGTCATAGTTGGAAATCCATTATCCAATACGTGCTTGCGATTTTGATTGTATACTATATATGTAGAACGTGAGATGAAAGCGTTTCTGCTAGTTGATATCTATTTGTACATAGACATTATTATAATATCAAAAGGTTTTTGATATAAAGATATTTTGGATTCTCATAAGGGAAAAACCCGTTCCGTTTTGCGGCGTGGTCTTATGAGATATCGTTTACTTGTTCATATACCTGTTTAAACTGTTTTTGCTCATACCAGTCCCATGACTGACCCGGAGTTTACTTTGTTGTTTTCCCTAAACTCTTGGGTGCCTAAATTTATACGGGCAGTCAAGTAGTCAGGATTTTACAGATATACATGAAGAGCTGGAGCAGGAGGCTTCAGGATCATATAGGTATAGTTTATTTCCGCTGTGTTGTAAGTGTTGTACTCTGATAAGTGCTGTTGTATACATAACTGTTATATTTCAAAGTTATGTTATCTATTATATGTTATTCGTTCTGCTGTGAGGTTCGTGTTACTCTGATGTTGTGTTCTTCTTCTTCTTCTATTCTAAGTTTCTATCTTATCTATTCTCACCCTCTAATTTCTTTCATTAATTACCGGGATTTTTCGATGTTTGGTTATCGACGTCGAGCTTACGTCGATAACCAAAGTCGCCGAAAATCCGGGTCGTTACAGTTGGTATCAGAGCCAGGTTAAGTGAATTACCTTGGCTCTGTGGCGAGACTCAGTAGAGATTGGATTAGTAATATCCTAGATTGAGTTTGAGTGTATACATACGAGTGAACGTATTTGTATTTGATATAAAAATGGTTTTATATTGTGGAGATTCATTGGCTGAGTTGTTTATGAGTTCTGGTCGATCAGTTTGATCCACTATATCGATAGGAGTAAATAAACACTTGAATACGATGGACCGACACAGTATGGATATGTGATATATTATCATATATAGGATGTGTTGGTGGTAATTATAATTAGATAAGATTATAAAGTGAAATGGTTATATATAACCAACCAGAATTCATATAAGTGAAATACGTGAAATCAGATGAATTCAATCAGAATTTAAATCAGAATTGAAATTAAAACCTTGGAGATTCGGAAAGGTGTTGTTAAAAGATTTGGTATAAGAGAATTTTAAAATCCTGGGAGATTTTAAATTGGTTTAAAGCATTGTGAATGGTATTTGAAATATATTTCAAAGTGGAAATGTTTAAGAAATGGTTTTGAAGTGATATAGTATTGAACTCACTTCGATAGCTGGAAAATAATTCTGATGATGACTCCAGCATCATCAGTGTTCATCTTCGAGTGGTAAGTGACGGATTACTACCAAAGAGATTGTTTTTGAAATTGTTTAGAAAAGCAAGTTGTTTGAAATCCAAAAAAAGGAATAGTTGGTTTTAATAAAACATAGCTGTTTAAAACTCCCAGAAGTTGATTGTTTAAATTTAAGACAAATTAAATAGGAATTTGTAAAAGCAACTGGAAATAAACTGAAACCAGTTAAGTGGAGTTGAATTAGGGTATAATGATATCAAGACAAATTGGATTGATGAGTTAATAATTTGAAATCAAGAATTGGACTTTGATTTGAAATGAAATTCGACTTAGGTATAAGCGAATGGTTGAATTTGTGGATAAGAATTGATTGGAGTTTGATTGGAAATACATTGGGATATGCTGAATTGACAGCAGGTGAAAATGGTAGAGTTGATATGCCCGACAAAAAGGTACAAGTTTATATTTGATATGAGTTTGGAATTTATGAGCCGAATTGGCAAGCCGCTTGGCTGTTTGATTTTCTTTTGGGTTGAAGAAGGCCCAGAGAGGCGAGTTGGAGTTTGAGATATTGACCAGTACAAAGGAGGTGCTGGCGAAATTTTTTCGAAAAGTTAAAGTGTTAGAAAATTTTCAGAATTTTTGAAAATTTTAGTAGTCGGAATAAATTAATATTTTGGTCAATATTAATTGGTTCAGTTGAAACTGAAGTTGAGAGGTAAACAAATCCTAGGAATTTCAATAGATGGGGTCGTCCTCTAACTTAGCAATTTCGAGGACGAAATTATTTTAAGTGGGGAAGAATGTAATGACCCGCATTTCTAGAGATATATAATTAATTAATTTAATTATATAATTGGTAATTTAGAGAAGTTAATGATCGTTTAATTAAATAATATTGAATATTTAATTAAACATTTTAATATAATAATATATTATAATGTCGAAATAGTCAAGAATAGCTGAATTCACAATACAGCGTGAATTGGATTATATATAGGGTATAATTCAGTTTGGAACTGAATTTGAATAACGAATATATTATATAAAACGACAGTTGAACGTATAGTTTATAATATAATTATAATAGAGCTCGAAATGGCGCGGCATTTCGCTATTTGGCGATTTGAACTTCAACTGGATATACAGAAGCCGTTTTAAGTCGGATTTCTGTGAAATAAGAACCGTCAGGACTGTAAAAACCCGTAACTTCCCCGTAAAGGAAAGCGCGGATAGTTCGAGAACAAGCCACAACAGAACACAAACAGAAGAACATTTCATTGTATATTACAACAATGCATCAGATTACAAGAATATACAGAGTATAAATGAATAAATATTACACAGAAATATCAGAGATTTAAATTACATTTAAATACATAGCAGCGGAAAATAATACAATACACAACTAGAAGGAGATATACGGATACAAAGCTTTCCGGATATCGTTAAAGCTGTAAACCAGGATCCTGTGAATATAAATCTGCAAAACCAAAACTACTAGCTGCCCGTGTCAAAATAAGGGCACCCAGAGTTTAGGTCAAAACAATAAACTCCAGGTCAGTCATGTGACTGGTGTGAGAACTAAAACAGTTATTATTCTTTATTTTAAAAGTTAGGTAAATCAAGGGACCACGCCGTATAACACGGAACGGGTTTCCTCCCAAGAATACCAGTGCATAAAACAAACAGCGCAATGCTAAATAAAGAAAAATGAAGCTGTTATAAGACCCAGGTCCCATCACACAATGCAACGCAGCCGAGGATAGGGTTTTCCCTTATAACAGCCAAAGAATGCTTGATACGTTTAAAACAAATCATTTGATACTACTATAAGTGCATAGTGTATAAAACAACTTCAAATCATAAGTATCAATCATAGGCGGCATGAGTGCCCCATCCCACTATGTCGTCATATATAGGATTACAACTAAAACCGCAAGATCACGTATTTGGAAATTGGATTTCCGTCATGAACCAAGGCAAAAGATAGTCCTTACCGAATTCGAGACTGCCTAGCCCGAGTCTCAGGATCAGAACGCATCGACCCTTGGAGCGACAGGGCCGGTCCACACGGAGTGGATTAAAATGCCTGAGCACTACGTTTCGCCGCCCTTTGGGGCGTAAGCGAGCCAACAAGTGACTCCATCGGACCCGGATCGTCCGATCTAACCGAGGCGCCTCGCAACAGCAACAACCACATAAGTCAAACTCGTCAGGGCGTGTAAAACCACTGACGCCACTTTTAGCTAGGAGGAAACGTAGGCCCTCCCTGAGGTCCTTTCTCCCGTTTCTGCTTCATACCGGGGTGTGAGGCTCGCGAATCAACGCTACACAAAGCTACGCCACAAAGGCCGTGCTTTGATCACCAACCACAAGACTTTGCTTTTCAACAGAAGCCTTGATCATTGGCATCTTAGCATGCCACACAGACAAACCATCCTATGCAACCGATATCAGTCACACAGAATGAAATCCGATGTCAGACACACAGTCCATTTACAAGTCCGTTCTGGGTCTGAAAGAAACCGGAGGCACCTAGTACCCCGCATATCCATCGATCTCCAAGCACGTCTGGACAATCACTAACTGTTTCCATCTTCTTGGGTGTACAGCCCAATCAAGATCATCAGTAATCACCCAAACGACGTGAAGACCTCCGGTCTTCGACCATCGTCTTCATCTTCGACTAATCGTCGTATCAGTTATCCAGAATGGGATAAACCCGGTCTTTCCGAATAACTCGCGTATATTTTAAATAAGTGTTACACAAACACAACATATGCCTCATTCCAATTCATCAGTCACTAACCGTAAATTAATCAAGAGAATAATTCCCTAAATATTAACCCCGAAGGCCGAAACCAACATCAGATCAATATCCAGAAAACCGTTCTGCTTAGCTAACCGACAGTTAGTTTCTGATTTCACATTCATAGGGAAAGGTTCCCATTAATTTTATCCAAGATAAATTCCTGAATTTATTCTCTAATCTTCCTTTGAATTTCGATTCAACTAGTCGGAATTAGCAAACCTTACCGTAGTAATCATTGGTTTTAATTCCCCAATCCCAACCTATTCATCCCATGAATTAAAACTGGTAATACTTCATATCTAACACCACGGTGTTATCGGTAAATTCAATTACCATTTCACGTTCAAATCTAATTAAAGATTTAACTATCGCCTGGAGTAAAACTGGTGATACTCCATTTTCGATCTTTTCAATCTAATTAAAGATTCATTAAAACTCCACTTAGTTTTAATCTTTAACTGGGTTAAAGAATCAGTGTCATTTAAAAACACAGTTCACGATAAACCCAAAATCACATTCATTAATTATCGGGTTAAAGAACGAGTGTTGTTTAAAAACATAGTTCACGATAAGCCCAAAAATCAATATCAATTCAATTCCAATTAAATATTATTTAATTGGTACACTTCATTAAATCTAAATAAAAAGATTTAATCTTTTCTCAACTGGGTTCAAGAACAGTGTTCGTGAAGACACCATTCACGACAAACCCAAATCACATTTGATATTCAATATAAGGCTCTGAATAGGAAATATATCGGCTTATATTCAATATCAAATTCTATGATTAACAAATGTCGTATTGGAAATAACGATATAAATATGTATCTTTCAAATTTCCATAACATCCGTATAATCACGAATTCCAACATCGAAATATTCCGAAGACAATTTCGATTCAATTCCACTCCAATGCAATCATTGGAAATTCTGGTTATTTTTAAAACCCTTTTCAAATTTAATTTATTTATTTAAAAATAAATAGAATTATAATTCTAGTTCAAAACTAGTTCATTTCGATAAAAATCTATTTTTATCTTTTCAAATATGGAGTTTTTCATCCCAAATCTTCACAAATCATTTCTTATGATTTTACACAAATTATTACTATTTTTAATAATTTTATCAAGGCCCGTACAGTCGATTTCCACCAATGGCCATCGAACTGCACGTATAGCGACCTTTTTCAAATTTGATTTGGACATAATTCCAAATCCAACCGTTAGATTTCTAATTTCTAATATTCGTTAGAAAGCTCTTTTCGATACGAACCCAACGGTTCTGGTTTTAGGAGAATCCGACGGTCGGATCTCCCGTAATGTCCGTTTGAAATAAATGGTCGAAATTCGCGAACTGCCGCGGCGCGGCGCGTTCTATTCAGGCCATTATATTATATATATAATATATATTTCATCGATTTCTATTTAAAACGAATTATATGAATAGTTTTAAATTCGTTTCAAAAGCAATTTCAACTTCCCTTTTCAATTCAAATCAAAATTGAAATCTTCTTTATAAATTCGTTTTAAAATTCATTTCTATTCAATTCAAATTTCAATTCAATTTGAATTCATTTCAATTTACTTTCAATTCAATTTGAATTCGTTTTCAATTCAATTCATTTCGAAATCGTTTTCAATTCAATTCGTTTCAAAATCGTTTTCAATTCAATTCGTTTCGAAATCGTTTTCAATTCAATTCGTTTCGAAATCGTTTTCAATTCAATTCGTTTCGAAATCGTTTTCAATTCAATTCATTTCGAAATCGTTTTCAATTCAATTCGTTTCGAAATCGTTTTCAATTCAATTCATTTCGAAATCGTTTTCAATTCAATTCATTTCGAAATCGTTTTCAATTCAATTCGTTTCGAAATCGTTTTCAATTCAATTCGTTTCGAAATCGTTTTCAATTCAATTCGTTTCGAAATCGTTTTCAATTCAATTCGTTTCGAAATGAATAAAATCGATATCAATAACGTTTACGTCAAAATGGCGTCAATCTAATCAACACGGCTTCATAAATTTCTATTTTCAAATATTCTATTTCAAATATTTCTTTTTCAAAATAGTTGTTATTATCAAAATATTTCGTTCAACACATGACCAATCTCAATGGATGAGTACTGTCAACACATGAACCTTTATTTTATATTGATAAAGATGTAAATTTTATTACTAAAATATTTCGTTCAACACATGACCAATCTCAATGGATGAGTACTGTCAACACATGAACTTTTATTTTATATTGATAAAGATGTAAATTTTATTACTAAAATATTTCGTTCAACACATGACCAATCTCAATGGATGAGTACTGTCAACACATGAACTTTTATTTTATAATATTCTTTATTTTTCAAATTGGAATGAGGCCCAATCAATTACCATATAAAGTTAATTATATGGATTTTCATGCATTACACACATATAATAGCATTGAAAAATAATCAACCATCAACCAAAGTGCACTACACTGTATAAGCATCAAACATAGATATCTAACGCTTATAACAGCCTGCCAATCAATCGATCGACATATTTAATCAATCAGGATGAGTGAACTTCAAATTTCATCCCAACACCCGTGTGGGGTTTCAAACAATCGAACGCATATTTTATTTGTGTAGTTGGGCGATGTGTAAAATTTATCGACCCAATCAATGTCCTTCAAATAGGTGTACATAAACAAACCGTCTGGTTTGTAAATGAATATTTATTTATTCACATTCACGTTAAAAATTATATTTTTAACGACAAAACATTTTATTCCAACATATGAATTTCTATTCAGTTCATTCTTTAAATAAAATGATATTTTTATTTTTCTAACTTATTTTAGAAAATTTCGGCGGCATAACGGCACGATACTAGAAACGGGACAAGGCCTAGCCTTATCCCCGGTCTAGTGAAGGCCCACGCCATTCACACATCATCAAATCAATTCATTTCACCACACAATTCAATTTCAATCAAACAATCTCTAATCTATGCAACCAAACAAACAAGTCCATGGTCTGTGGACGATTGTGTCGGGTGCTACTAAGCACCGTCTGCATCCTAGTATATATATAAAACTAGAAAAGAAATTGAAAGGTGAGAAATTCTCACTGATAGCTATCCAATCATCTTGACTCTTCTTTGATAGAAATCTTCATCGTTATCGCCTCTTCGTCAGCTTCGTCGCCCGTAGCCACTACATATATAAAAATCGAATTTTTTACTTCGCTATTCAATATATAAAAATCGAATTTTTACTTCGCTATTCAATATATAAAAATCGAATTTTTTACTTCGCTATTCAATATATAAAAATCGAATTTTTACTTCGCTATTCAATATATAAAAATCGAATTTTTACTTCGCTATTCAATATATAAAAATCGAATTTTTATTTCGCTATTCAATATATAAAAATCGAATTTTTATTTCGAAGTTCAACATATGAAAATCATATTTTTATTTCGAACTTCAACATATGAAAATCATATTTTTATTTCGAAGTTCAACATATGAAAATCATATTTTTATTTCGAAGTTCAACATATGAAAATCATATTTTTAATTCGCCTTTTCTAATATAAAGATTTAATCTTTTCAATTATAAAGATTTAATCTTTACTATCCATATAATATAAAAATTGAATTTTTACTTTGTTTTCTACATAAGAAAAATCATATCTTTTCTTTAAAGATCAACTCTTTACTTCTTTAAATATCGTAACTTTTTATATGATAGAAATATAAAAAAAAATTCCTTCTTTTTATATTGTACAAAAATCAGTTTTACATAACAAATATAAAAAGAAAAAAAATACCTTTCGCTGTTTAACATTAATCCATTCCTTTCACCGGACGTCGTCTTCTTCCGGGAGAAAACGCAACCAGTTGAACCACTTCTTCAACCGCTAGGGTTTGTCATCGCCACCAGAACGCCACGTAGAAGGCCCATCCACCTGCGCCTCGTTGAAGTTCACCTCGTCATCACCTGGCCGCCGGAGCAGAGGCGAGTTCGACGTCTTCACGCGCTCGATAATCGAGCCCCATTGCGTCACGAAGCTGGGCGATGCTGAAGCGAGGAAGGAGGCAATTTCGGGGGCGGAGGGCGCCGACTAGGGACGAAGGATCGGAGGATCGATTCGCGGTGGAGCGAGCGCGAGATCCGATTTCCCCCTTTTTTTTCTTTGATTTAGAAAAACTGAATTGGTTTTAAACGTGGGGGGGGGGGGGGCCTGAGCGGATATAAGGAGAGGGAGATATTATATTTTTTTTTATTATTATATAATTTATTTATTTACTTAAAAGTTGACTTTTTCATACGACCTCGAAACGAGGCCCACCGCCTGTCGTCCATAGTGTTTTACCCCCATTCCGAACACAATGGGATATGTATCGTAAGCTGATTCCATCGTTTCGATCAGTTTTCCGTTAAAATCAACATATAACTCTATATATTGAATTTGAACGCGCAATACATTTTACTGGGGTCACATACTAACTAGAAAAATTCCTGAAAAAATATTTTCTAGCTTCGTATTGATGATACGGTCCTAACAAAACTAGTTTCGTTGAATTCTGAGACCGTTGGAAAAATGGCCAATTTCCAGTCGATTAAAATCCACTGAAACTGGTCAAACGCGTTTTCCTTTGCCACGCTCACATACTGATTCGAAAAATTATGAAATTTGAAACCTAGCGATAACTTTACATCACGGACCCAACAAAAGTGGTTACGTCGAAATCCGAGGTCGTTTGCAAAATTCCCATTTTTAAGGGCCTGAATTCCATAGCGACTATTCAGAATTTTCAACTGGACATATCTTCTGATTCCCGCTATGAAATCTTGATTTGTCGGATTCGTTGGAAAGATATTCACAATTAGATCCTAATGTTTTTGGTTTCACTAAAATCCGGATTGTTTTGCACCCGGTACATTCAATTGAAGTTTGAAATCGAATTATCGAACTACCGTGCCATTTTCAAATTTATTTATAATTATATATAAATATTTATATTCTAACGACGACGCGTATAATATATACGTTCGAAATATATTCAAAATAAATTTCTCGTCGATTTTATTTAAAATAATCTATTTTAAATATTCAAAATTCGTTAAAATGGCCAAAATAAAAATTTCAAACTGGCTCGCATTTTACGGGTTGTTACAATCTCCCCCACTTAAAACTTTTCGTCCCCGAAAAGGAACAAAGTCGAAAGTGGTTTGATTAATCAACTCTACGTTCGATCTGGCTTCCATTCTCCAACTCTTTAGTTTCTGAGAATTTCCAAAAATTCAAAAATTTGGCTAACACCCTAAATTTTCGAAAAATTTCGCAATAACCTCCCCTGCACCGGGAGCAACGGGGAATTTCAAATAGCTTCCCCGGTCCTTTAGATCTCAAAAAGAAAAAGAAAAAGCCAAGCGGCTAGCCAATAGGCTCATAAAATCATCATCACCCAAACAAAACAGTAAATTATGTAATAAACATGTACCTATTTGTCGGGCAAACAAATTTTATTCTCTGCTCTTGCCTCCTTGCTATGACCTGTTCATTGTAAGTATATGTATAAGCAAGCAAATGCGACCAATTTTCACTATGGTTCAATATTTGGTTCGATTAGGTATAATGGTTCAAAATTAGCAAACAAATAAACAACAAACACAAACATCAGTCAATTAGTGAATTAGAGTTTCCAATTCATAATTTTGATATATATACAAAAATCATGTTTTTGATACCAAATCACAACAATAGGCCCTATCTAATTTTGGTTCTCACACCAGTCTAATGGAAATATATAGAAATCACACCTTCGTCACTCGAAAATAAATGCTGATGATGTTTCGAACCACCATCAGAACATTGTCGGGCTACTAGAGTGCGGTTCTATATCTACCCGGTATATTAAAACTTCGAATATACGTTTGCAAGGCGCATATGCAAATTCTATATATACTGGACTGTCCAAATCAATATAAATAAATAATCAACTACGAATAATTGATTTAAATTTTCAAAACAAAATTTGTTTTCACTTTAAAAATATACTCTTCACACTCGTTCTAGGATACTACTGATCCCATCTCTAACGAGTCATTCTAATTGGATATTACTAATCCAATATCTGATGAATTCTTTCGTATGTTTCTAATGTGTCTTGTTCTCTGAGCTCTGTAAACCAAAGCTCTGATACCAACTGTAAAAACCCGTAACTTCCCCGTAAAGGAAAGCACGGATAGTTCGAGAACAAGCCACAACAGAACACAAACAGAAGAACATTTCATTGTATATTACAACAATGCATCAGATTACAAGAATATACAGAGTATAAATGAATAAATATTACACAGAAATATCAGAGATTTAAATTACATTTAAATACATAGCAGCGGAAAATAATACAATACACAACTAGAAGGAGATATACGGATACAAAGCTTTCCGGATATCGTTCCAGCTATAAACCCGGATCCTGTGAATATAAATCTGCAAAACCAAAACTACTAGCTGCCCGTGTCAAAATAAGGGCACCCAGAGTTTAGGTCAAAACAATAAACTCCAGGTCAGTCATGTGACTGGTGTGAGAACTAAAACAGTTATTATTCTTTATTTTAAAAGTTAGGTAAATCAAGGGACCACGCCGTATAACACGGAACGGGTTTCCTCCCAAGAATACCAGTGCATAAAACAAACAGCGCAATGCTAAATAAAGAAAAATGAAGTTGTTATAAGACCCAGGTCCCATCACACAATGCAACGCAGCCGAGGATAGGGTTTTCCCTTATAACAGCCAAAGAATGCTTGATACGTTTAAAACAAATCATTTGATACTACTATAAGTGCATAGTGTATAAAACAACTTCAAATCATAAGTATCAATCATAGGCGGCATGAGTGCCCCATCCCACTATGTCGTCATATATAGTATTACAACTAAAACCGCAAGATCACGTATTTGGAAATTGGATTTCCGTCATGAACCAAGGCAAAAGATAGTCCTTACCGAATTCGAGACTGCCTAGCCCGAGTCTTAGGATCAGAACGCATCGACCCTTGGAGCGACAGGGCCGGTCCACACGGAGTGGATTAAAATGCCTGAGCACTACGTTTCGCCGCCCTTTGGGGCGTAAGCGAGCCAACAAGTGACTCCATCGGACCCGGATCGTCCGATCTAACCGAGGCGCCTCGCAACAGCAACAACCACATAAGTCAAACTCGTCAGGGCGTGTAAAACCACTGACGCCACTTTTAGCTAGGAGGAAACATAGGCCCTCCCTGAGGTCCTTTCTCCCGTTTCTGGTTCATACCGGGGTGTGAAGCTCGCGAATCAACGCTACACAAAGCTACGCCACAAAGGCCGTGCTTTGATCACCAACCACAAGACTTTGCTTTTCAACAGAAGCCTTGATCATTTGCATCTTAGCATGCCACACAGGCAAACCATCCTATGCAACCGATATCAGTCACACAGAATGAAATCCGATGTCAGACACACAGTCCATTTACAAGTCCGTTCTGGGTCTGAACGAAACCGGAGGCACCTAGTACCCCGCATATCCATCGATCTCCAAGCACGTCTGGACGATCACTAACTGTTTCCATCTTCTTGGGTGTACAGCCCAATCAAGATCATCAGTAATCACCCAAACGACGTGAAGACCTCCGGTCTTCGACCATCGTCTTCATCTTCGACTAATCGTCGTATCAGTTATCCAGAATGGGATAAACCCGGTCTTTCCGAATAACTCGCGTATATTTTAAATAAGTGTTACACAAACACAACATATGCCTCATTCCAATTCATCAGTCACTAACCGTAAATTAATCAAGAGAATAATTCCCCAAATATTAACCCCGAAGGCCGAAACCAACATCAGATCAATATCCAGAAAACCGTTCTGCTTAGCTAACCGACAGTTAGTTTCTGATTTCACATTCATAGGGAAAGGTTCCCATTAATTTTATCCAAGATAAATTCCTGAATTTATTCTCTAATCTTCCTTTGAATTTCGATTCAACTAGTCGGAATTAGCAAACCTTACCGTAGTAATCATTGGTTTTAATTCCCCAATCCCAACCTATTCATCCCATGAAGTAAAACTGGTAATACTTCATATCTAACACCACGGTGTTATCGGTAAATTCAATTACCATTTCACGTTCAAATCTAATTAAAGATTTAACTATCGCCTGGAGTAAAACTGGTGATACTCCATTTTCGATCTTTTCAATCTAATTAAAGATTAATTAAAACTCCACTTAGTTTTAATCTTTAACTGGGTTAAAGAATCAGTGTCATTTAAAAACACAGTTCACGATAAACCCAAAATCACATTCATTAATTATCGGGTTAAAGAACGAGTGTTGTTTAAAAACATAGTTCACGATAAGCCCAAAAATCAATATCAATTCAATTCCAATTAAATATTATTTAATTGGTACACTTCATTAAATCTAAATAAAAAGATTTAATCTTTTCTCAACTGGGTTCAAGAACAGTGTTCGTGAAGACACCATTCACGACAAACCCAAATCACATTTGATATTCAATATAAGGCTCTGAATAGGAAATATATCGGCTTATATTCAATATCAAATTCTATGATTAACAAATGTCGTATTGGAAATAACGATATAAATATGTATCTTTCAAATTTCCATAACATCCGTATAATCACGAATTCCAACATTGAAATATTCCGAAGACAATTTCGATTCAATTCCACTCCAATGCAATCATTGGAAATTCTGGTTATTTTTAAAACCCTTTTCAAATTTAATTTATTTATTTAAAAATAAATAGAATTATAATTCTAGTTCAAAACTAGTTCATTTCGATAAAAATCTATTTTTATCTTTTCAAATATGGAGTTTTTCATCCCAAATCTTCACAAATCATTTCTTATGATTTTACACAAATTATTACTATTTTTAATAATTTTATCAAGGCCCGTACAGTCGATTTCCACCAATGGCCATCGAACTACACGTATAGCGACCTTTTTCAAATTTGATTTGGACATAATTCCAAATCCAACCGTTAGATTTCTAATTTCTAATATTCGTTAGAAAGCTCTTTTCGATACGAACCCAACGGTTCTGGTTTTAGGAGAATCCGACGGTCGGATCTCCCGTAATGTCCGTTTGAAATAAATGGTCGAAATTCGCGAACTGCCGCGGCGCGGCGCGTTCTATTCAGGCCATTATATTATATATATAATATATATAATATATATTTCGTCGATTTCTATTTAAAACGAATTATATGAATAGTTTTAAATTCGTTTCAAAAGCAATTTCAACTTCCCTTTTCAATTCAAATCAAAATTGAATTCTTCTTTATAAATTCGTTTTAAAATTCATTTCTATTCAATTCAAATTTCAATTCAATTTGAATTCATTTCAATTCACTTTCAATTCAATTTGAATTCGTTTTCAATTTGAATTCGTTTTCAATTCAATTCATTTCGAAATCGTTTTCAATTCAATTCGTTTCGAAATCGTTTTCAATTCAATTCGTTTCGAAATCGTTTTCAATTCAATTCATTTCGAAATCGTTTTCAATTTAATTCATTTCGAAATCGTTTTCAATTCAATTCATTTCGAAATCGTTTTCAATTCGTTTCGAAATCGTTTTCAATTCAATTCATTTCGAAATCGTTTTCAATTCAATTCATTTCGAAATCGTTTTCAATTCAATTCGTTTCGAAATCGTTTTCAATTCAATTCATTTCGAAATCGTTTTCAATTCAATTCGTTTCGAAATGAATAAAATCGATATCATTATCGTTTACGTCAAAATGGCGTCAATCTAATCAACACGGCTTCATAAATTTCTATTTTCAAATATTCTATTTCAAATATTTCTTTTTCAAAATAGTTGTTATTATCAAAATATTTCGTTCAACACATGACCAATCTCAATGGATGAGTACTGTCAACACATGAACCTTTATTTTATATTGATAAAGATGTAAATTTTATTACTAAAATATTTCGTTCAACACATGACCAATCTCAATGGATGAGTACTGTCAACACATGAACTTTTATTTTATATTGATAAAGATGTAAATTTTATTACTAAAATATTTCGTTCAACACATGACCAATCTCAATGGATGAGTACTGTCAACACATGAACTTTTATTTTATAATATTCTTTATTTTTCAAATTGGAATGAGGCCCAATCAATTACCATATAAAGTTAATTATATGGATTTTCATGCATTACACACATATAATAGCATTAAAAAATAATCAACCATCAACCAAAGTGCACTACACTGTATAAGCATCAAATATAGATATCTAACGCTTATAACAGCCTGTCAATCAATCGATCGACATATTTAATCAATCAGGATGAGTGAACTTCAAATTTCATCCCAACACCCGTGTGGGGTTTCAAACAATCGAACGCATATTTTATTTGTGCAGTTGGGCGATGTGTAAAATTTATCGACCCAATCAATGTCCTTCAAATAGGTGTACATAAACAAACCGTCTGGTTTGTAAATGAATATTTATTTATTCACACTCACGTTAAAAAATATATTTTTAACGACAAAACATTTTATTCCAACATATGAATTTCTATTCAGTTCATTCTTTAAATAAAATGATATTTTTATTTTTCTAACTTATTTTAGAAAATTTCGGCGGCATAACGGCACGATACTAGAAACGGGACAAGGCCTAGCCTTATCCCCGGTCTAGTGAAGGCCCACGCCATTCACACATCATCAAATCAATTCATTTCACCACACAATTCAATTTCAATCAAACAATCTCTAATCTATGCAACCAAACAAACAAGTCCATGGTCTGTGGACGATTGTGTCGGGTGCTACTAAGCACCGTCTGCATCCTAGTATATATATAAAACTAGAAAAGAAATTGAAAGGTGAGAAATTCTCACTGATAGCTATCCAATCATCTTGACTCTTCTTTGATAGAAATCTTCATCGTTGTCGCCTCTTCGTCAGCTTCGTCGCCCGTAGCCACTACATATATAAAAATCGAATTTTTTACTTCGCTATTCAATATATAAAAATCGAATTTTTACTTCGCTATTCAATATATAAAAATCGAATTTTTTACTTCGCTATTCAATATATAAAAATCGAATTTTTACTTCGCTATTCAATATATAAAAATCGAAGTTTTACTTCGCTATTCAATATATAAAAATCGAATTTTTATTTCGCTATTCAATATATAAAAATCGAATTTTTATTTCGAAGTTCAACATATGAAAATCATATTTTTATTTCGAAGTTCAACATATGAAAATCATATTTTTATTTCGAAGTTCAACATATGAAAATCATATTTTTATTTCGAAGTTCAACATATGAAAATCATATTTTTAATTCGCCTTTTCTAATATAAAGATTTAATCTTTTCAATTATAAAGATTTAATCTTTACTATCCATATAATATAAAAATTGAATTTTTACTTTGTTTTCTACATAAGAAAAATCATATCTTTTCTTTAAAGATCAACTCTTTACTTCTTTAAATATCGTAACTTTTTATATGATAGAAATATAAAAAAAAAATTCCTTCTTTTTATATTGTACAAAAATCAGTTTTACATAACAAATATAAAAAGAAAAAAAATACCTTTCGCTGTTTAACATTAATCCATTCCTTTCACCGGACGTCGTCTTCTTCCGGGAGAAAACGCAACCAGTTGAACCACTTCTTCAACCGCTAGGGTTTGTCATCGCCACCAGAACGCCACGTAGAAGGCCCATCCACCTGCGCCTCGTTGAAGTTCACCTAGTCATCACCTGGCCGCCGGAGCAGAGGCGAGTTCGACGTCTTCACGCGCTCGATAATCGAGCCCCATTGCGTCACGAAGCTGGGCGATGCTGAAGCGAGGAAGGAGGCAATTTCGGGGGCGGAGGGCGCCGACTAGGGACGAAGGATCGGAGGATCGATTCGCGGTGGAGCGAGCGCGAGATCCGATTTCCCCCTTTTTTTTCTTTGATTTAGAAAAACTGAATTGGTTTTAAACGTGGGGGGGGGGCCTGAGCGGATATAAGGAGAGGGAGATATTATATTTTTTTTTATTATTATATAATTTATTTATTTACTTAAAAGTTGACTTTTTCATACGACCTCGAAACGAGGCCCACCGCCTGTCGTCCATAGTGTTTTACCCCCATTCCGAACACAATGGGATATGTATCGTAAGCTGATTCCATCGTTTCGATCAGTTTTCCGTTAAAATCAACATATAACTCTATATACTGAATTTGAACGCGCAATACATTTTACTGGGGTCACATACTAACTAGAAAAATTCCTGAAAAAATATTTTCTAGCTTCGTATTGATGATACGGTCCTAACAAAACTAGTTTCGTTGAATTCTGAGACCGTTGGAAAAATGGCCAATTTCCAGTCGATTAAAATCCACTGAAACTGGTCAAACGCGTTTTCCTTTGCCACGCTCACATACTGATTCGAAAAATTATGAAATTTGAAACCTAGCGATAACTTTACATCACGGACCCAACAAAAGTGGTTTCGTCGAAATCCGAGGTCGTTTGCAAAATTCCCATTTTTAAGGGCCTGAATTTCATAGCGACTATTCAGAATTTTCAACTGGACATATCTTCTGATTCCCACTATGAAATCTTGATTTGTCGGATTCGTTGGAAAGATATTCACAATTAGATCCTAATGTTTTTGGTTTCACTAAAATCCGAATTGTTTTGCACCCGGTACATTCAATTGAAGTTTGAAATCGAATTATCGAACTACCGTGCCATTTTCAATTTTATTTATAATTATATATAAATATTTATATTCTAACGACGACGCGTATAATATATACGTTCGAAATATATTCAAAATAAATTTCTCGTCGATTTTATTTAAAATAATCTATTTTAAATATTCAAAATTCGTTAAAATGGCCAAAATAAAATTTTCAAACTGGCTCGCATTTTACGGGTTGTTACAATCTCCCCCACTTAAAACTTTTCGTCCCCGAAAAGGAACAAAGTCGAAAGTGGTTTGATTAATCAACTCTACGTTCGATCTGGCTTCCATTCTCCAACTCTTTAGTTTCTGAGAATTTCCAAAAATTCAAAAATTTGGCTAACACCCTAAATTTTCGAAAATTTTCGCCATAACCTCCCCTGCACCGGGAGCAACGGGGAATTTCAAATAGCTTCCCCGGTCCTTCAGATCTCAAAAAGAAAAAGAAAAAGCCAAGCGGCTAGCCAATAGGCTCATAAAATCATCATCACCCAAACAAAACAGTAAATTATGTAATAAACATGTACCTATTTGTCGGGCAAACAAATTTTATTCTCTGCTCTAGCCTCCTTGCTATGACCTGTTCATTGTAAGTATATGTATATGCAAGCAAATGCGACCAATTTTCACTATGGTTCAATATTTGGTTCGATTAGGTATAATGGTTCAAAATTAGCAAACAAATAAACAACCAACACAAACATCAGTCAATTAGTGAATTAGAGTTTCCAATTCATAATTTTGATATATATACAAAAATCATGTTTTTGATACCAAATCACAACAATAGGCCCTATCTAATTTTGGTTCTCACACCAGTCTAATGGAAATATATAGAAATCACACCTTCGTCACTCGAAAATAAATGCTGATGATGTTTCGAACCACCATCAGAACATTGTCGGGCTACTAGAGTGCGGTTCTATATCTACCCGGTATATTAAAACTTCGAATATACGTTTGCAAGGCGTATATGCAAATTCTTTATATACTGGACTGTCCAAATCAATATAAATAAATAATCAACTACGAATAATTGATTTAAATTTTCAAAACAAAATTTGTTTTCACTTTAAAAATATACTCTTCACACTCGTTCTAGGATACTACTGATCCCATCTCTAACGAGTCATTCTAATTGGATATTACTAATCCAATATCTGATGAATTCTTTCGTATGTTTCTAATGTGTCTTGTTCTCTGAGCTCTGTAAACCAAAGCTCTGATACCAACTGTAGAAACCCGTAACTTCCCCGTAAAGGAAAGCACGGATAGTTCGAGAACAAGCCACAACAGAACACAAACAGAAGAACATTTCATTGTATATTACAACAATGCATCAGATTACAAGAATATACAGAGTATAAATGAATAAATATTACACAGAAATATCAGAGATTTAAATTACATTTAAATACATAGCAGCGGAAAATAATACAATACACAACTAGAAGGAGATATACGGATACAAAGCTTTCCGGATATCGTTCCACCTATAAACCCGGATCCTGTGAATATAAATCTGCAAAACCAAAACTACTAGCTGCTCGTGTCAAAATAAGGGCACCCAGAGTTTAGGTAAAAACAATAAACTCCAGGTCAGTCATGTGACTGGTGTGAGAACTAAAACAGTTATTATTCTTTATTTTAAAAGTTAGGTAAATCAAGGGACCACGCCGTATAACACGGAACGGGTTTCCTCCCAAGAATACCAGTGCATAAAACAAACAGCGCAATGCTAAATAAAGAAAAATGAAGCTGTTATAAGACCCAGGTCCCATCACACAATGCAACGCAGCCGAGGATAGGGTTTTCCCTAATAACAGCCAAAGAATGCTTGATACGTTTAAAACAAATCATTTGATACTACTATAAGTGCATAGTGTATAAAACAACTTCAAATCATAAGTATCAATCATAGGCGGCATGAGTGCCCCATCCCACTATGTCGTCATATATAGTATTACAACTAGAACTGCAAGATCACGTATTTGGAAATTGGATTTCCGTCATGAACCAAGGCAAAAGATAGTCCTTACCGAATTCGAGACTGCCTAGCCCGAGTCTCAGGATCAGAACGCATCGACCCTTGGAGCGACAGGGCCGGTCCACACGGAGTGGATTAAAATGCCTGAGCACTACGTTTCGCCGCCCTTTGGGGCGTAAGCGAGCCAACAAGTGACTCCATCGGACCCGGATCGTCCGATCTAACCGAGGCGCCTCGCAACAGCAACAACCACATAAGTCAAACTCGTCAGGGCGTGTAAAACCACTGACGCCACTTTTAGCTAGGAGGAAACGTAGGCCCTCCCTGAGGTCCTTTCTCCCGTTTCTGCTTCATACCGGGGTGTGAGGCTCGCGAATCAACGCTACACAAAGCTACGCCACAAAGGCCGTGCTTTGATCACCAACCACAAGACTTTGCTTTTCAACAGAAGCCTTGATCATTTGCATCTTAGCATGCCACACAGGCAAACCATCCTATGCAACCGATATCAGTCACACAGAATGAAATCCGATGTCAGACACACAGTCCATTTACAAGTCCGTTCTGGGTCTGAACGAAACCGGAGGCACCTAGTACCCCGCATATCCATCGATCTCCAAGCACGTCTGGACGATCACTAACTGTTTCCATCTTCTTGGGTGTACAGCCCAATCAAGATCATCAGTAATCACCCAAACGACGTGAAGACCTCCGGTCTTCGACCATCGTCTTCATCTTCGACTAATCGTCGTATCAGTTATCCAGAATGGGATAAACCCGGTCTTTCCGAATAACTCGCGTATATTTTAAATAAGTGTTACACAAACACAACATATGCCTCATTCCAATTCATCAGTCACTAACCGTAAATTAATCAAGAGAATAATTCCCCAAATATTAACCCCGAAGGCCGAAACCAACATCAGATCAATATCCAGAAAACCGTTCTGCTTAGCTAACCGACAGTTAGTTTCTGATTTCACATTCATAGGGAAAGGTTCCCATTAATTTTATCCAAGATAAATTCCTGAATTTATTCTCTAATCTTCCTTTGAATTTCGATTCAACTAGTCGGAATTAGCGAACCTTACCGTAGTAATCATTGGTTTTAATTCCCCAATCCCAACCTATTCATCCCATGAAATAAAACTGGTAATACTTCATATCTAACACCACGGTGTTATCGGTAAATTCAATTACCATTTCACGTTCAAGTCTAATTAAAGATTTAACTATCGCCTGGAGTAAAACTGGTGATACTCCATTTTCGATCTTTTCAATCTAATTAAAGATTCATTAAAACTCCACTTAGTTTTAATCTTTAACTGGGTTAAAGAATCAGTGTCATTTAAAAACACAGTTCACGATAAACCCAAAATCACATTCATTAATTATCGGGTTAAAGAACGAGTGTTGTTTAAAAACATAGTTCACGATAAGCCCAAAAATCAATATCAATTCAATTCCAATTAAATATTATTTAATTGGTACACTTCATTAAATCTAAATAAAAAGATTTAATCTTTTCTCAACTGGGTTCAAGAATAGTGTTCGTGAAGACACCATTCACGACAAACCCAAATCACATTTGATATTCAATATAAGCCTCTGAATAGGAAATATATCGGCTTATATTCAATATCAAATTCTATGATTAACAAATGTCGTATTGGAAATAACGATATAAATATGTATCTTTCAAATTTCCATAACATCCGTATAATCACGAATTCCAACATCGAAATATTCCAAAGACAATTTCGATTCAATTCCACTCCAATGCAATCATTGGAAATTCTGGTTATTTTTAAAACCCTTTTCAAATTTAATTTATTTATTTAAAAATAAATAGAATTATAATTCTAGTTCAAAACTAGTTCATTTCGATAAAAATCTATTTTTATCTTTTCAAATATGGAGTTTTTCATCCCAAATCTTCACAAATCATTTCTTATGATTTTACACAAATTATTACTATTTTTAATAATTTTATCAAGGCCCGTACAGTCGATTTCCACCAATGGCCATCGAACTGCACGTATAGCGACCTTTTTCAAATTTGATTTGGACATAATTCCAAATCCAACCGTTAGATTTCTAATTTCTAATATTCGTTAGAAAGCTCTTTTCGATACGAACCCAACGGTTCTGGTTTTAGGAGAATCCGACGGTCGGATCTCCCGTAATGTCCGTTTGAAATAAATGGTCGAAATTCGCGAACTGCCGCGGCGCGGCGCGTTCTATTCAGGCCATTATATTATATATATAATATATATAATATATATTTCGTCGATTTCTATTTAAAACGAATTATATGAATAGTTTTAAATTCGTTTCAAAAGCAATTTCAACTTCCCTTTTCAATTCAAATCAAAATTGAATTCTTCTTTATAAATTCGTTTTAAAATTCATTTCTATTCAATTCAAATTTCAATTCAATTTGAATTCATTTCAATTCACTTTCAATTCAATTTGAATTCGTTTTCAATTCAATTCATTTCGAAATCGTTTTCAATTCAATTCGTTTCGAAATCGTTTTCAATTCAATTCGTTTCGAAATCGTTTTCAATTCAATTCGTTTCGAAATCGTTTTCAATTCAATTCGTTTCGAAATCATTTTCAATTCAATTCATTTCGAAATCGTTTTCAATTTAATTCATTTCGAAATCGTTTTCAATTCAATTCGTTTCGAAATCGTTTTCAATTCAATTCATTTCGAAATCGTTTTCAATTCAATTCAATTCGAAATCGTTTTCAATTCAATTCGTTTCGAAATCGTTTTCAATTCAATTCGTTTCGAAATCGTTTTCAATTCAATTCGTTTCGAAATGAATAAAATCGATATCAATATCGTTTACGTCAAAATGGCGTCAATCTAATCAACACGGCTTCATAAATTTCTATTTTCAAATATTCTATTTCAAATATTTCTTTTTCAAAATAGTTGTTATTATCAAAATATTTCGTTCAACACATGACCAATCTCAATGGATGAGTACTGTCAACACATGAACCTTTATTTTATATTGATAAAGATGTAAATTTTATTACTAAAATATTTCGTTCAACACATGACCAATCTCAATGGATGAGTACTGTCAACACATGAACTTTTATTTTATATTGATAAAGATGTAAATTTTATTACTAAAATATTTCGTTCAACACATGACCAATCTCAATGGATGAGTACTGTCAACACATGAACTTTTATTTTATAATATTCTTTATTTTTCAAATTGGAATGAGGCCCAATCAATTACCATATAAAGTTAATTATATGGATTTTCATGCATTACACACATATAATAGCATTGAAAAATAATCAACCATCAACCAAAGTGCACTACACTGTATAAGCATCAAATATAGATATCTAACGCTTATAACAGCCTGTCAATCAATCGATCGACATATTTAATCAATCAGGATGAGTGAACTTCAAATTTCATCCCAACACCCGTGTGGGGTTTCAAACAATCGAACGCATATTTTATTTGTGCAGTTGGGCGATGTGTAAAATTTATCGACCCAATCAATGTCCTTCAAATAGGTGTACATAAACAAACCGTCTGGTTTGTAAATGAATATTTATTTATTCACATTCACGTTAAAAATTATATTTTTAACGACAAAACATTTTATTCCAACATATGAATTTCTATTCAGTTCATTCTTTAAATAAAATGATATTTTTATTTTTCTAACTTATTTTAGAAAATTTCGGCGGCATAACGGCACGATACTAGAAACGGGACAAGGCCTAGCCTTATCCCCGGTCTAGTGAAGGCCCACGCCATTCACACATCATCAAATCAATTCATTTCACCACACAATTCAATTTCAATCAAACAATCTCTAATCTATGCAACCAAACAAACAAGTCCATGGTCTGTGGACGATTGTGTCGGGTGCTACTAAGCACCATCTGCATCCTAGTATATATATAAAACTAGAAAAGAAATTGAAAGGTGAGAAATTCTCACTGATAGCTATCCAATCATCTTGACTCTTCTTTGATAGAAATCTTCATCGTTATCGCCTCTTCGTCAGCTTCGTCGCCCGTAGCCACTACATATATAAAAATCGAATTTTTTACTTCGCTATTCAATATATAAAAATCGAATTTTTACTTCGCTATTCAATATATAAAAATCGGATTTTTTACTTCGCTATTCAATATATAAAAATCGAATTTTTACTTCGCTATTCAATATATAAAAATCGAATTTTTACTTCGCTATTCAATATATAAAAATCGAATTTTTATTTCGCTATTCAATATATAAAAATCGAATTTTTATTTCGAAGTTCAACATATGAAAATCATATTTTTATTTCGAAGTTCAACATATGAAAATTATATTTTTAGTTCGAAGTTCAACATATGAAAATCATATTTTTATTTCGAAGTTCAACATATGAAAATCATATTTTTAATTCGCCTTTTCTAATATAAAGATTTAATCTTTTCAATTATAAAGATTTAATCTTTACTATCCATATAATATAAAAATTGAATTTTTACTTTGTTTTCTACATAAGAAAAATCATATCTTTTCTTTAAAGATCAACTCTTTACTTCTTTAAATATCGTAACTTTTTATATGATAGAAATATAAAAAAAAAATTCCTTCTTTTTATATTGTACAAAAATCAGTTTTACATAACAAATATAAAAAGAAAAAAAATACCTTTCGCTGTTTAACATTAATCCATTCCTTTCACCGGACGTCGTCTTCTTCCGGGAGAAAACGCAACCAGTTGAACCACTTCTTCGACCGCTAGGGTTTGTCATCGCCACCAGAACGCCACGTAGAAGGCCCATCCACCTGCGCCTCGTTGAAGTTCACCTCGTCATCACCTGGCCGCCGGAGCAGAGGCGAGTTCGACGTCTTCACGCGCTCGATAATCGAGCCCCATTGCGTCACGAAGCTGGGCGATGCTGAAGCGAGGAAGGAGGCAATTTCGGGGGCGGAGGGCGCCGACTAGGGACGAAGGATCGGAGGATCGATTCGCGGTGGAGCGAGCGCGAGATCCGATTTCCCCCCTTTTTTTCTTTGATTTAGAAAAACTGAATTGGTTTTAAACGTGGGGGGGCCTGAGCGGATATAAGGAGAGGGAGATATTTTTTTTTATTATTATATAATTTATTTATTTACTTAAAAGTTGACTTTTTCATACGACCTCGAAACGAGGCCCACCGCCTGTCGTCCATAGTGTTTTACCCCCATTCCGAACACAATGGGATATGTATCATAAGCTGATTCCATCGTTTCGATCAGTTTTCCGTTAAAATCAACATATAACTCTATATATTGAATTTGAACGCGCAATACATTTTACTGGGGTCACATACTAACTAGAAAAATTCCTGAAAAAATATTTTCTAGCTTCGTATTGATGATACGGTCCTAACAAAACTAGTTTCGTTGAATTCTGAGACCGTTGGAAAAATGGCCAATTTCCAGTCGATTAAAATCCACTAAAACTGGTCAAATGCGTTTTCCTTTGCCACGCTCACATACTGATTCGAAAAATTATGAAATTTGAAACCTAGCGATAACTTTACATCACGGACCCAACAAAAGTGGTTTCGTCGAAATCCGAGGTCGTTTGCAAAATTCTCATTTTTAAGGGCCTGAATTCCATAGCGACTATTCAGAATTTTCAACTGGACATATCTTCTGATTCCCGCTATGAAATCTTGATTTGTCGGATTCGTTGGAAAGATATTCACAATTAGATCCTAATGTTTTTAGTTTCACTAAAATCCAGATTGTTTTGCACCCGGTACATTCAATTGAAGTTTGAAATCGAATTATCGAACTACCGCGCCATTTTCAATTCCATTTATAATTATATATAAATATTTATATTCTAACGACGACGCGTATAATATATACGTTCGAAATATATTCAAAATAAATTTCTCGTCGATTTTATTTAAAATAATCTATTTTAAATATTCAAAATTCGTTAAAATGACCAAAATAAAAATTTCAAACTGGCTCGCATTTTACGGGTTGTTACAAGGACCGATTTGATAATAGTTTTCTAATGGAAGAGAAAAATCTGGATTTCGTCGTATAGATTTTGATTTACGTCCAAATCAAATTCTCAGAAATGCAGCGCCCTGACCATAGCTTTTTAATTATATTTTTAATAAGGATTTAAATAGAAATCGAACATCGATATAACTCTGACGATCTAATATCGAGTTGTAAATCCATATAGGATTTATTCTGAGCTGTATGGTATTCCACGGTGAATATAGATGATAATATTTAATTTTAAATATTTAATTTAATTTATTTAAATATATTTATATATTTAAATAGGCTATTTAGGACGTTAAAAATAGCCACTTTTGCAAACGAAGTCGGAATTCGACGAAACTAGTTTTGTTGGATTCGCAATGTCAAATAGTTGTTAGATTTCCAGTTTCGTGATTTTTAGAGTCACTATGTGGTCGTACGGATTTTTAGAGTGAGAAACAGTCTGTATTTCGATGGTTAAAAATACGCTGTGTGATCATACGGAGTCGAAATTCGACGGAACCAGTTTCGTTGGGACCGTAATGACGAACTCTAGCTACATATCAATTTTCATGATTTTTAGGTGTCGTATGTGTTTGCAGTGATTTTTAGAAGACTAGAACGGATAATATAAGCAAAATAAAATATTAAAATATTAATAAAAAAATATTTAGATATTTGTTTTGCCTATAAATACCCCTAACTACTTTCCTAAAACCTAATTCAACTCTTTCCTCAGTCAAACTCAAATCCGCCGTAACCTTTTCTACCACCAGGAAAAATATCGCAAGTTCTAAATTCGAAAAGAAATACAAATAAAATCCAATAAATCACAAGTTCGATTCTTTGGGTTTCCCTGGAGTAGCTCTTCGATTTCGCTACCTTTCTGCTGTGTTCGATCACGTTAGTCGACCTTGCTCAGGCGAGCTAGGGTTCGAAGTGGTTGCCAATTAAGGTGTTGATTTGAAAATTGGATTGTGTATTTGTGTTTGTGATGGTGCTTAGCATGGATTTTGAATTTAGGGAGGGATTCCGAACCATTTTGGTTCGCTCCGTGAGCTGCAGGCATCGAGGGCCATGGTGGGAAGAAAGCGTCGAGTATGGTGTTGAGGGTATGAATGGGAAGTGCTTTGAACGAGAAGAACAGTGGTGGTGTTGGTTTTCAAATTCATGTTGTGAAGAAGGAGATGGAAGGATGGATTTACTGGCGTGAAATTGGATATTGGGAATACTGGAGCACGTCTGAACAATTGGGGAAGAAGGGGAACGTGGGCTTTGGAAGTTGGGGTATGGGCCGATGCATGAATGGGGATGGGCCGGGTTGTTTAAATGGTAAGGCCCAAAGGAGAATATTAATTAAGTTTTAAGTTTAATTAAAAATGTGCTAACTTGTAAATACCGTATCTTCGCCATACGATATCAGAATGACGAACCGTAAATTGCCTCGGGATTGTATGGACGTCAACTTCAACATGAAGCTGACTGGAAGTGGATTGGGGATCGTTTGGAATTATGGCGAATTTAATTGTTTGATTCAAATCAAATAACGGTTTATCGTTCTTTAACGATGAACTGCAAATGTGAGTAAAACTCACCAACTCTGAACAGTTATATTTTTATAATGTATTTTTAGAACTGTTAATCATCTGTTGATTGCTGTGTGTTGGTTGATTGATTGAACTGCTAGTCAGTTAGTTGAAATTATACATATATACATATATATATATATAAACCGTTAAATATATATATATATATATTGATTCTGTTTATCAGAATAATTCGTACTGAACTATAATGGATGTTGATTACACTGTGTAACATCTGTGATGCAGGGAAACAGGTTGGAGGGACCCAACTGGGTTCCTCAATATTTATAATACTATTTTGATTTATATATTTTGTTATATGATATGTTATATAATCTGTTGTCGATTATATGTGGTTGGACGTTATTGATCATCGTATTTTGATGTGATTGAATACCACAACATACGGGATGTTGATAAAGGAGATTTTCAAAGTGATATTGAAAAACAAAATATTTATAAATGGAAAATTTATAAATAAGAGATATTTATAAATTTGAATATTTATAAATAAGGAATATTTATAAATTGAAATATTTATAAATAGGAGATATTTTAAAAAGGAAATAAATTCAAAATATCTTTTTTTGAATGGAAAGGCCTGTGTGGCGGGTTTGGGGATTTTCCCGATGCTCCCAATATAAAGGAGGTTATGGCGAATTTTTCCAGAAATTTAAGGAGTTAGAATATTTTGAAGAATAAATTTGAAAAGAGAAATATTTGTAAACCATTTACAAATAGAATTGAAAAGGGAATATTTAGAAAATAAATAGAGTTAATAAAAAAGGAAAGTTGGTTATAACGAAATAAGAAGTTATAAAAAGGAAACCGTTATTAAATGAACATTTATAAAGTGAAGAACCGTTACTAAAAAGTGAATCTTTATAAATGAATAAACGTTGTTAAAAGGGGATCTTTTCAAATGATAAACGTTATCAAAAAGGAGAAATCGAATATGGTATTCGAAGTTAGTAAATCGAATATGGTATTCGAAGTTAGTTAATCGAATATGGTATTCGAAGTTAGTAAATCGAATATGGTATTCGAAGTTAGTAAATCGAATATGGTATTCGAAGTTAGTAAATCGAATATGGTATTCGAAGTTAGTTAATCGAATATGGTATTCGAAGTTAGTTAATTGAATATGGTATTCGAAAGTTAGTAAATCGAATATGTTATTCGAAAGGGGTTAGTCGAGTCGAGTTAGTTGAATAGAGTTAACCGATAGAGTTAATCAGTTAGGATTAATCGTTAGAGCTAACCAATTAGAGTTAAACAGTAGAGTTAATTAGTAGCGTTAATCAGTTAGAGTTAACCCGTTAGAGTTAAACAGTTAGAATTGAACAATTAGAGTTAATCCAAATGAGATGCCATTTAGTACGACTGCTAGCGTAATTCGCAGGGCTGTAAATAGCCTAAGGCGGTCGGATGTTTCCTGAGGGAATCAGGCGTAACCATTGTGATCGCTGCGATCTAGAGTCAAAGCGAATGGAGTTAAATCAAATATTAGTTATTCAATAGGAGTAAACCAGTTGGGTTAAGTAAGTCGAGTTAACCAATTAGAGTAAATCAGTTAGGGTTGACCAGTTAGAGTAAATCAGTTAGAGTTAACCAGTTAAAGTTAGAGTTGACCAATTAGAGTTATTCAAATAGAGTAAATCGAGTGGAGTTATCGAATATCACTTATTCGAAGTAAGGTAATCAAATATAGTTCATTCGAGAAGGATTATCGAATATTGGTTATTCGAAGTAAGGTAATCGAATATAGTTCATTCGAGATGGATTATCGAATATTGGTTATTCGAAGTAAGGTAATCAAATATTGGTTATTCGAGAAGAAGTTATCGAATCTAGTTATTCGAAAAGAGTTATCGAATCTAGTTATTCGAAAGGAGTTATCGAATCTAGTTATTCGAAAGGAGTTATCAAATCTAGATATTTGAAGGGAGTTAATCGAATATAGTTTATTCGAATAGAGTAAAGGAGTTAATCGAATATAGTTTATTCGAATAGAGTTAGAGGAGTTATCGAATATAGTTTATTTGACAGGAGTTAAGTGAATAGAGTAAATCAAATAGAGTTAATCCAATAGGGTCAGTCCAATTGAGTTAAATTGAAAAGAGTTAACCGAACATAGTTATTCGAAAGAAAGGTTAGGTAAGGAAGTTGGTTAAAGAAATATAAAGTGAACTTGCCTATTTCAAGGTTAGAAGTGTTGTTCAGTTAAGGTCTGAGAGGTAGTTCTACCCCAACTTGATTGGCTTCGTTTTTAACTGAGGAATGGTTAAGGTTCGGCAGTAAAGGATGGTGAAGTGAATTTAGTAATTAAAGGAAATGGTTTAGTTGGCATAGCGATGTTTTATCTAAACATCTGTTAATCCAAACGTAGAAGTTTCGGAAAAGTTTTCCAAACAAGAAACTAGAAATGTTTTCTAATATAGGAAACAGGGATGGAAATGCTTTCCATTGTTAATAACGTATATTTTCTAAACTTAGAAAATAAGCAAATGTTGAATATAGGGAAACAGGAGATGTAAAATGAACTAAAGAGATTAAAGTTGTTTGATGATTGATCGATATAATTTCCATCTGGAAATAATATCGTTGTTTGCACACTTGTTTTTCTTTGATAGTTAACTCACATATTATCGAAGTTTTGACCATTTTAACGTTGTTAATATGGAGAGACCGGTTGGATTATTATCCAAAGAACCACTCTGTATTGGCATAAGCGTTGCGAATCATATATGCCAAAGATAATTGAAGACGGAGTAAAAGTGCAAGGGCTGTTGTATAAATCTTAGATAACAGTGACTAAGATGGATACACTGAATAGTTCCTTCGGTTTGTCCAGTCCCAGGACAACTTGTATGGACGAAGGTCTGACAGAGTATATCTGGTAGATCACGTAAGTTGATCGTTCCAAACGTATTTACGTTGGTGGCGGAGGAAATCGTTTCTCTTAGCTTATACCCGTGGTATTTTTGGGGAAATCAATTTGTGATTTGACGGGTATGACGATGTGACATTCTAAGTGAATGAAGATGTGGTATGTGAAAAGATAAGCGTAGCTTCTAGCCTCACATCCGGTAAATGACAGAAATCGGGCAGCATGGCTAAGTCGGTCGCACCGAAGTAGGGTGTATAATCACCTATCTAGAGAATATTCATTTGCTTCTTTTAATCTATCAATGCTGGCCCATATATATACGGGAACGGTTGCTGATCCCAACCGTTGGTGATATACATTCGATACACTCAAGCAAAATGAGTGGTCGGTCATGTGTGGCTGAGTTACAAGATGTTCTTGTTGAACTCCAGTGTATCGTTCCTAGAGTACACTGATCGGAACGTGGTTCCATACCTTGTCATAGTTGGAAATCCATTATCCAATACGTGCTTGCGATTTTGATTGTATACTATATATGTAGAATGTGAGATGAAAGCGTTTCTGCTAGTTGATATCTATTTGTACATAGACATTATTATAATATCAAAAGGTTTTTGATATAAAGATATTTTGGATTCTCATAAGGGAAAAAACCGTTCCGTTCTGCGGCGTGGTCTTATGAGATATCGTTTACTTGTTCATATACCTGTTTAAACTGTTTTTACTCATACCAGTCCCATGACTGACCCGGAGTTTACTTTGTTGTTTTCCCTAAACTCTTGGGTGCCTAAATTTGTACGGGCAGTCAAGTAGTCAGGATTTTACAGATATACATGAAGAGCTGGAGCGGGAGGCTTCAGGATCATATAGCTATAGTTTATTTCCGCTGTGTTGTAAGTGTTGTACTCTGATAAGTGCTGTTGTATACATAACTGTTATATTTCAAAGTTATGTTATCTATTATATGTTATTCGTTCCGCTGTGAGGTTCGTGTTACTCTGATGTTGTGTTCTTCTTCTTCTTCTATTCTAAGTTTCTATCTTATCTATTCTCACCCTCTAATTTCTTTCATTAATTACTGGGATTTTTCGATGTTTGGTTATCGACGTCGAGCTTACGTCGATAACCAAAGCCGCCGAAAATCCCGGTCGTTACATTAGAGGTTATATATTGGTGGAAATCAGTTGGTACAGTATGGATTGACAATGTGGCATGCCTAAGTGGCAATTGATCAAGGCTACTGTTGAAAAGCAAAGTCTTGTGGTGATGATCAAAGCACGGCCCGTGTGGCACAGCTTTGTTTAGCGTTGATTCGCGAGCCTCACACCCCAGTGTGAACCAGAAACGGGAGAAGGACTCAGGGGGGTATGCGTCTCTTTCTAGTTAGAGTTGGTGTCAGTGCTTAAACTGGCTGACATTTATATTATTATTTTCACCTGTGTGGTGGTTGGAAAGCGAGGCGCCTCGGATTTGGAGTCATAGAGCTCATTTACGCCCCATAGGGCGGGGAGACGTAGTGCTGAGGATTTTATTTAATCCACATCGGGTGGACCGCCCCTGAAGATCCAAGGGTGCAGTTGTGGCTGTATCCTGAGACATGGACTAGATTGTCTCGAATCGGTGAGGATCTTGCCCCTAGCCTCGGTTCACAGATGGAAATCCAAACTTCCAATACGACATGTGCGGTTTTGATTGTGTATATATATTTGGCGACATGATATAATGGTACCCATGCCGTCTATGATTGATATTATGATTGAAATTGTTTTATACACTATTCACTTATAGTAATATCAAAACATTCTGTTTTAAACGTATCAAGCATTCTTTGGCTGTTATAAGGATAAACTCTATCCTCTGGTTTGTGTTGCATTGTGTGATGGGACCTGGGTCTTATAATAGCTTCATTGTTCTTTATTTAGCATTGCGCTGTTTATCGTTTACACTGGTATTCTCGGGAGGAAACCCGTTCCGTGTTATACGACGTGGTCCCTTGATTTACCGTATTTCTAAAAGTAAAGTTTTAAATAACTGTTTTAGTTCTCACACCAGTCACATGACTGACCTGGAGTTTATTGTTTAACCTAAACTCTGGTGCCCCTATTTTCCACACGGGCAGCTAGTAGTTTCGGTTTTGCAGATTTCTATTTACAGGATCCTGGTTTATAGCTGAAGTGATATACGAAAATCTCTGTATCCGTGTATTCCTCACAGTTATGTTTTGTATTATTTTTCCGCTGCAGTAATGTATTTAATTCTTTGTTATTTATCAATGTAATATTCATTTATACTCTGTATATTCTTGTATTCTGATGGAATTGTTGTAATAACAATGAAATGTTCTTCCGTCTGTGTTCTATTTTGTCGTGTTCTCAAGGTAATCCGTTCTTTCCTTACCGGGGAAGTTACGGGCTATCACAGACATAGCCTCTAGCCTCACAACCAAGAAGTGACAGAAGTTGGGCTAGGCAGCATGGCTAGTTGGGTCATCCCCAAGCAGGGTGTATTGTCACCGATCTAGAGAAAATTCATATTTATACTTATTTTCGATTCTGTATCTTCGGATGACGGTTGGATGGCCTACAACCGTGGTGGCAATATATTCGGGACACTCAAGCTAAATGAGTGAGCGGTCATGTGTGGCTGGGTTGCAAGACGTTCTTGTTGAACCCTGAGTGTATCCCCTCTAGAGTACACTATTCGGAAGGTGCTCCCATACCTTGTCTGTTGGAATCCATTCTCCAATAAGCGCCCTGCGGTTTATGATTTTATACTATATATATGTGGAACGTGAGATGCAAGCGTTCTGCTACTTGGATAATTATTTGTTAGACATTATCATAATATCACTGGTTTTGATATCAAAGAAATTTTGGGTTATTGTAAGATTTTCAAAGTTAAACAGTATGGTTGGAATTTACTCACACCAGTCCCATGACTGACCCAGAGTTTATTTTGTTTGTTTTCCCTAAACTCTTGGGTGCCCAAATTTGTACGCGCAGTCAAGGGTTTCAGGCTTTCCTGATTCGCTTAGAGGAGCTCAAAGCAGGAGATTTCACCATTAGATATTTAGAGATTATTTCCGCTGTGATGTATATGAATTATACTCTGATATGGTATGTATATACAATACAGTTTTGTATTTCAAAATTATGTTATATAATACATTATATTCGTTCCGCTGTGAGATTCATATTTACTCTGATTCTGTTCAGTTGTGATCTTCTTCTTCTTCTATTCTATTAGTTCTATCTTTTCTATCTCATCATCTAACTTCTTTCTATTAATGACCTGTATTTTCGTGCACTTTGAGTTGAATGTGTAGAATATTAGTCAGCTCAAATTGGTACGGATTTTCGGGCCATCACAGTTGGTATCAGACCATAAGGTTAAGTTTTTACCTTGGCTCTGTGGCGTAACTCAATAGAGATGGAGTTAGAAATACTCTAGATTGAGTTTGAGTGTATATATATGAGCGCGTATTTGTAAATTTCTATAAAAACTGTTTTATATTGTGTTGACTGATCAGTCGAGTGGTTTATAAATTCTGGTCGAAACAGTAATGCAAACTGTGTCGATAGGTGTTTCTAAACTCTTGAACAGGGTAATTCGACAAAGTATGTTTTTAAAAGAGGGTAAATAAAAGAATTTTACCCAAAAATATATTTTGATATAAAGAAAGCATATATATTGGAATTATCTGATATATATTGAATGTGTTGATCGTTATTATGATCAAATAAGATTTATAATTGAGTAGGTTATATAAATAACCAATCAAAATATTATATAAGTATAATATGCAAGATTAGATGAACTAAATCTGAATTTAAAACTAGAATTGAAATAAAACTCTAGAAACTTTAGAAGAGGTTGTAAATGAATTTTGGATTAAATATATGGAAATTTTAAGATCCTGGGTGAATTTAGAAATGTTTTCTAAATGTTGCGAAGTATATTTTGTAGTGATTTCAAAATAAAAATGTTTGAAAATAAATTTTGATGAAATATAGTATTGAACTCACTTAGATGGCTGGGAAATAAATTCCGATGGTGATCCGGACATCATCGGTGTTCATTTTCGAGGTTCAAAGTGACAGATTACTACCAAAGATTTTGTTGTTTTGAGAAACAAGTTGTTCAAAATTTCAAATGTTTTGAATTGCTATATGATTTCAAACTGATTGAAATAAATCCCAGGAATTTTAATTCCGAAAAAAAAATTAACTTATGGAGTTAAATTGGTAAAAGTGGAACTTAAATTAAGATAAAAAAATTGGACTGAATTTGGAATGATCCAGAATGGAAATTGTAAATGAGAAATATTGGAGATTCGGGTTATTAAAATGAGTTGATTGTTGGAGAATAAGAATCGAATTTTGAATTTGGAGATGGAGATAACTGATTTGAGAAATAAATCAGTAAATAGAATTGGAGTTGAAATAGAAATTGACTTAGTAAAAGCGAAAGATTGGTTTGAATGGATCGATGGAAGATCAACCAAGTATGCTTGGATATATGTCAAAGTGATAGCAGATGGCAGAGATGAAGTTGAATGCCCAACAGAGAAGGTACACGTTATATACGAGTATGAGATTATTATGAGTCTGTTTGACAAGCCGTTTGGCTGCAGAGAAAGCCCAGAGAGGCAAGTTGTAGTAGCCATGAATGAACTGTTCAGAGGAAATGCTGGCAAAATTCTTTGAAAACTTAAGTTGTTAAGAAATTTTCAGAATTTTTGAAAATACTCGGGAATAAATATTTTAATGGAAAAATTTAATTCAATGAAATTGAAATTATGGAGTAAACCAAAAAGATTTTTAACCTGTTTATAACAGAGATTGTAGCATTTTCCCTATCTAATTAGTAATTTCGGGGACGAAATTCTTTTAAGGGGGAAGGACTGTAACATCCCGCATTTTTGTCGGTTCGTATTTGAATATTTAAATCAGTTTAAATATTGAAATCGTAGTATAAATGGGTTTATATATTAATTAAAACGAAGCTGAACGTATAAAAATATATATTAAATATAATCGAGCCCGTAATACCGCTGCAGTTCGTAATTTAACGTTCTGAACTTCAACTGAGTGTACCAGACTCATTTTAAATCGGATTTCTTCGAAACGAGAAACGTTGGAACCTGCTGAACTATATCTTTCCAACGGAAGTGGAAAATGGAGATTTCGTCGTACAGATTGCAAGATATGTCCAAATCAAATATTCGAAAAGTCGCTATGAAATCGTATATCGACCGTAACGGTTTATTCGATATAACTGGACATCGGATTCGAATTTGGACGAGGTTCTTTTGAGGCGCAGCGATAATTTAATTTTTAGAATTTTACTGTAATTTTTAATTAATTAAATAAGCAACTTTTTATTTGGAGTATTTTGCACCCTATATCGGTATTTTGGGATTTCAAAATATGAGTCAATCTACCGGTATTATTATATTTTTGGGATCGTGGTACCTCACTGGACCCGACTGTATCCTTATTTCAGTCCGTAGCAGCTCAGACTTGAATGTGATTTTATATAATGTGATACACTAAACGTTAAAAATATATATTGGTTACTTAACTCCTAAGCTTCCTACCCACTTTTCTTGACGCAGAATAACCGTGTCTTAAGCTAAAACTTAGCACTCGAATAAATAAAATGGTACACCTCCTATGTTTAATTATGTAGACTACCCTTTCTTTTCAACAACAATGCTGTACCCATGTTCTAGTTGCTTCACAATGAAGAAAAACCCATAACTTAGCAGTAAGTTTAGCAATCGAAAAGGCTACCCTATATACATTTTATCACGTACGTGTGCACTATAGTTGATGTGAGAATTCATGGAACCTATTCTAGTATCTATATCAGACCATACTTTACTTTGAAACTTGAACAACCCTATAGTTAAATTCTTAATGGCAAAGTCTCCTACACCTTAACAGTAAAGTCTTCTCATATATAAATATACACATGAGCTTCTCGTTTGTTTTCATCTGGTTTTTCCGCAAGCTTTTTAATGGCAAACAAGAAGAAATAAATAAGTGAATAAATAAATAAAAGGAGCGGATGCAAGTGGGTGGCGTAGGTAATGTTTGTTGGAGCGAGATGTCATAGCAGGCGATCTCGGGTTGAATGTTTATGCAGCAAGAATGGGTTTAAAGTTCGGGAAGGAAGGAGTTGGTACGGTTTCACTTCCTGGAGCTTGAACTGATGTGGTGTACCAGGTGTGTATGAGAAGGGACGGAGGAGTTTGTGAAGGATTGGACGTTGGCAAAGATGGAAGTTTTGTAGAGATGGTGTGTTCGGTTCGCATCTTGAAGAGCTTGACGGGGAAGGAGGCACGAGAGCGGAGAGTCGAAGTAGGAGTGTTGTTCTTTTCAGGTGCGGCTGATGGATGGACGTGCAGTATGGACTGGGCGCGATCTGTTATTGGCAAAGATAGGTGGTTTATGTACGTTCACAAAATCTCTACGGTATATATATATATTTGTATATGTGCATGAAGGCTCAAGTGAAGAGGAGCGTTGTGAGTTGGAGTAGTAAATAGGTTCATGGCAATACAAAGAAAAGGGAAAAAACGTAAAAGGGAATGACAGATGTGGGAATGCTTAGGGGCAAGTGTGTAGATGGTACATGTATAGGAAATGGGAGAGGATGGAAGTCAAAATGATGAAGGAGGTGGAGTACACTTTGGAATGGAATTGAACAACGCAAGCTGTAACAAAAGGTGGCATTGCATGTTCTTACATGCTTTGTGGGGGGTTAGATCTGCGGAAGCATGCACATGGGTGCAGGTGGCAACAGGAAAGGAGAAAACGTTTTTTTGAGGGAGGGTCAGTGAAGAAATAAGTGAAGAAATAAGGGAAACAAGTAAAGGTTGGTTAGAAGCTTAGAATAATGATGTACATGAGAAAGGAGAAACGCGGGTTCAAGATTTACTAGGGAAGGCGGCGTACTATTCTCGTGGGTTGAAGGATTTTGGTAATGGGCCAGCAAAGTGAACCCAATATAAATATATAAAGTGGAAATGTGAATGGAAGGGTATTGCCAAATGGGTTGACGTTAGGTACATGAGAAGGGGAAGCAGGAGTATGGACTTGGCAAGCTATATTAGGCCGAGAAATAAAATGTTAAGGACCGTTCTAATACATAATTAAAAGTTAATTTTAATTAATAACATATATAAACTTATAAAGTTTATATCTTGCACAACCAGTATCAGTTTCACGAAACGGTCTGTCACTTTGGAATCGCACGGAAACTGGCGACGCGATGAAGTCGGTTTGGAGCAATTTGAAGCACATTTGAATTTACGGCAGAATTGAACGCCGGGTTTAATCGACTGACGCAAATCATTATTTAGCGGTTAACGCGCCAAGGTGAGTAAAATCACTAACTCTGATCTATTTTAAAATATTTTAAATATATTTTAATGTTGTTTGAATGCTGTGTGATGGTCGATTAAGTAGATTACAAATAAATTGGTTGAATACTATATATCGTTGCATATGTACACATCACCGGTTGGATACTGATTCCATCGATTATAATATCCCCTGGTATGGAATCAGTGTTAATTGTTTGACTAACATCTATGGGTGCGGAAGCCGGTTGGAGGAATCCGACCGGATTCCTCGATATTTATATGTACTGTTTGTTTTGTATGCACTGTTTGAACCCGAATTACATTTAAAACCCCGTATGAATTATTGACGTTGAACGGAAATTCAACATCTGTTTCGATAAATCAATAAACGATATCAATTTAGAAAGTGATAACAGTTGACTGTAAAACCCTCGTTTTGTTAAGGAGTTGATTTACCGTCAGGTAAATGAACGGAGTTAATTATAAAAATTATATTTTTATAATTAAAAAGAAGATTTAAATTTTATAATAGAAGTTCTATTATAAATCAGTATTTTAGAGTTCGTGTTATAAAGTAAATACAGACGATTGTTTGACATTTAAATAAGTTATTAAGATATAATTATCCTGCGAGTGGATAACGTGGATAATTAGTTTAAAGCAAAAAGTTAAGAAATATTATTAGATTAATTATATTAATCTAATGTTAAAAAGAAATTAAAATCAGTTAACGAGTTTACTGATGGAATGAAGAAGTTGATTTAAATCAACTGTTTAATTGAAAAAGGATTATTAGATAAAATGGGTCCTTGTAAAAAAATTATAAATAAAGCTGTGGATTGAAGTTAAAGCAAAGAGTTAATGTTTAAAATAAATAATTATAAACAACGAAGATTTCAAAGTATGAATATGATGTTATGAAACTATATTACAAAATGAAACAAGGAAATACGATTTGTTGAATATTATAAGTAATAAAGGATTAGAATACAGAATTATATCTGTTCTAAGGTAAGAACGTTGTCGGTCAAGGTCTGAGAGGTAAATAGAATACCCCAATTTGAACGACTTCGCTATTATCGAGGAACGACATCAGTTTGTAACGGAAAGATATGTCAAGATTTTTGTAACGGAAAGAGATGTCAAGATTTTTGTAACAGAAAGAGATGTCAAGATTTTTGTAACGGAAAAAGACGTCGCGATTAGTTATAAAGTGGCATATAGCAGCATATTGCAAGTTTGAACTATAGCGATAAAATAAACGCTGTTGATTAGGCTTAAGCGTGACTGTATGTCAAGATTAGTTATAAAGGAGAATATTACAGCGTATGGCTAGTTTAGAACTATAGAGATAAATTAACGTTGTTGACCAAACCTAAGCGTGATTTTTATATATGGCAGCACTTCATAGGAAATGAAACAGTTAGTTTGAAAACCACTTATTCGGAAGAGATAAATAACAACGTTTGTCCAAAATATAAGAATAAAGTTAGAAAGAGAAATTGGAGAATCGTGTTAGAGAACGATGACAGCATTTCGGTGTTCGAAATGTGATTAGAAGTAAACCGTTAGGATTTGGAACTAGAATTCGACGATGTCGAATGTATTAAAAGTAAACTATTTTTAGGAATTATAATCTGATAGAATAATTAACATTTAGTTGTAAACAAATAAATGTAAATAGGATAGGAGTCAGTACTTAGTTATAAATTTAATATCGATTTGATAAGAAGTTGACTTAGAAACAGTGTTTATAAAGTGGAATAGGGATATAAAAAGTATGAAAGAGATTTCGGTAAACAAGATCAGGGAAAGTATTTCGTGAATAAAGAGTTATATGAAAGGTGTTTAGATTTTCTATAATAAGGGAGGGTATTCACATTTCAAAGTGAATAATGTTTTAAAAGTGAATGTGGGGCCGATTAAAGGGTAAAAGGAAATTGGAAATATTTTCCAATATAAATAGGGTAGATTATCCAAGTATAGAAATAAAGAATGTGAATTTAATTGAAATGTTTTGAACGTTGATAACGTATATTTTTCTAGAACATGAAAGAGAGTTTATAATAACTGGAAATGTTTTCCAAAAAGAGTAAAAAGGCTGAAATGGGATTTGAGAAATATCTGGTAAGATATGGGAATTCCAATAATAAAGACGAATGTTAAATAAAAGTGCCCGTGATTTTGTGGTGTTAGTTGAACAGTAGAATGGATGTTTGTTTTTACTTCGATAGTTAAATAACCGACTATCGAAGTGTTTTAACCATCGTTGTCAATACGGAGAGACCGGTTGGATCTATTATCCGAAAACCACTCCGTATAGGCATAAGCGCTGCGAATTATATTTAAGTCAAATTGAAGACGGAGTTAATGCAAGGGTCGTCCAGTTCTAGAATGGTGCTTCTGTTTGTCCAGTCCCAGGACAACTTGTATGGACGAGTGTCTGACAGAGTATTTCCAACGGTCACGCCGTTGATTTTACGAATATACCAAGTTGGTGGGGAGAATGTAACTTCTCTTTATTCTACACCCAGTGTGCATTTGTGTAATCAATGTGTGATTACGGATTTGACGATGTGACATTCAAAGTGAATGGTGATCAGATGTTCTGAAGATAGACGTAGCCTCTAGCCTCACAACCAAGAAGTGACAGAAGTTGGGCTAGGCAGCATGGCTAGTTGGGTCATCCCCAAGCAGGGTGTATTGTCACCGATCTAGAGAAAATTCATATTTACATTTCTTTTCGATTTTGTATCTTCGGATGACGGTTGGACGACCTACAACCGTGGTGGCAATATATTCGCGACACTCAAGCTAAATGAGTGAGCGGTCATGTGTGGCTGGGTTGCAAGATGTTCTTGTTGAACCCTGAGTGTATCCCCTCTAGAGTACACTATTCGGAAGGTGCTCCCATACCTTGTCTGTTGGAATCCATTCTCCAATAAGCGCCCTGCGGTTTATGATTTTATACTATATATATGTGGAACGTGAGATGCAAGCGTTCTGCTACTTGGATAATTATTTGTTAGACATTATCATAATATCGCTGGTTTTGATATCAAAGAAATTTTGGGTTATTGTAAGATTTTCAAAGTTAAACAGTATGGTTGGAATTTACTCACACCAGTCCCATGACTGACCCAGAGTTTATTTTGTTTGTTTTCCCTAAACTCTTGGGTGCCCAAATTTGTACGGGCAGTCAAGTGTTTCAGGCTTTGCAGATTCGCTTGGAGGAGCTCAAAGCAGGAGATTTCACCATTAGATATTTAGAGATTATTTCCGCTGTGATGTATATGAATTATACTCCGATATGGTATGTATATACAATACAGTTTTGTATTTCAAAGTTATGTTATATAATACATTATATTCGTTCTGCTGTGAGATTCGTATTTACTCTGATTCTGTTCAGTTGTGATCTTCTTCTTCTTCTTCTATTCTATTAGTTCTATCTTTTCTATCTCATTATCTAACTTCTTTCTATTAATGACCTGTATTTTCGTGCACTTTGAGTTGAATGTGTAGAAATTAGTCAGCTCAAATTGGTACGGATTTTCGGGCCATCACATCTATTTAACTCCATTCGAATAACTAATATTCGATAACTCTATTTAACTCCATTCGAATAACTAATATTCGATAACTCTATTTAACTCCATTCGAATAACTAATATTCGATAACTCTATTTACTCCATTCGCTTGACTCTAGATCGCAGCGATCACAATGGTTACGCCTGATTCCCTCAGGAGACATCCGACCGCCTTAGGTTATCTACAGCCCTGCGAATTACGCTAGCAGTCGTGATAAATGGCATCTTATTTGGATTAACTCTAATTGATCAATTCTAACTGATTAACTCTATTGGTTTAACTCTACTGATATATTCTAACTGGTTAACTCTACTGATTAACTCTACTAGTTAACTCTAACTGATTAACTCTACTGGTTAACTCTAACTGATTAACTCTACTGGTTAACTCTAACTGATTAACTCTATTGGTTAACTCTAACTGATTTATTCTAACTGATTAGTTCTAACTGATTAACTCTAATTGGTGGTTAACTCTAACTGGTGGTTAACTCTATCGGTTTAACTCTATCGGTTTAACTCTACTCAACTAACTCGACTCGACTAACCTCTTTCGAATAACATATTCGATTTACTAACTTTCGAATACCATATTCGATTATCTAACTTCGAATACCATATTCGATTATCTAACTTCGAATACCATTTTCGATTATCTAACTTTGAATACCATATTCGATTATCTCCTTTTTGATAACGTTTATCCATTTAAAAAGATCTCCTTTTTAACAACGTTTATTCATTTATAAAGATTCACTTTTTAGTAACGGTTCTTCACTTTACAAATGATTTCCTTTTAATAACGTTTTCCTTTTTATAATGTTTTCCTTTTATAACATCTTATCCCATTATAAACAATTTCCCTTTTTAACTCTATTTATTTTCTAAATATTTCCTTTCAATTCTATTTGTAATTGGTTTTACAAATATCTCCTTTTCGATTTCATTTGTAAAGGTTTTACAAATATTCCTCTTTCTATTTGATTTGTAAATGGTTTACAACCCCTTCTCTTTCTATTTAATTTTATTTGCAAATGGTTTGCAAATATTTCCTTTTCAAATTTATTCTTAAAAATATTCTAACTCCTTAAATTCCCGGGAAAATTCGCCATAACCTCCTTTGTATCGGGAGCATCGGGAAAATCCCCAAACTCGCCACACAGGCCTTTCCATTCAAAAAGAAAATATTTTGATTTTATTTCCTTTTTAAAATATCTCCTATTTATAAATATTCCATTTATAAATATTCCTTATTTATAAATATTCAAATTTATAAATATCTCTTATTTATAAATATTCCAATTTATAAATATTCTGTTTTCAATATCACTATGAAAATTCCTTATCAACATTCCGTATGTTATGGTATTCAATCATATCAAATCACGATTACCAATATCGTCCAACATATATAATCGACACCGATTATATATCACATAATATAATATAATATATGAATCAAAACAGTATTATAAATATTGAGGAACCCAGTTGGGTCCCTCCAACCTGTTTTCCTGCATCACAGATGTTAAACAATAAAATCAACATCACTTTCAGTTCTATATGTTATATTCTGTTAAACAGAATCAATATAGAAATCCAACTAACTGACTAGCAGTTCAATAAATCAACCAACACACAACAATCAACAGATGATTAACAGTTCTAAAAATACATTACAAAAATATAACTGTTCAGAGTTGGTGAGTTTTACTCACATTGGCGCGTTAACCATTAAATGACGGTTTGCGTTTATTTGATTCAGTCGGACAATTTATTTTGCCATAAATTGTAACGTGCTCCAATTGACTCGTGGTTAGTTCCATTGTGTAGTGTCCGTCCATACGATCCCAACGCAACTTACGGTTCTCGATTCTGACCTCGTATGGATGAGATACCATAATTACAATATAAATACACTTATTTGAATTTAAAAAGACTAAGCTTTAAATTAAACAAAGGCCTTAACCTTTTTCGACCATGGCGGCCCATTATCAAAGCCCACCCATGAAAACCCTTTCTTCCTCAATTAAATTCCCGTCGCTCAGTACACCTCAATGGCCATTAGCGGCTCAACGTCATCCTCCATTCTCCCTTATCCCTTTACGAAAACACATCATCATTTCACCAATCTCCTTCACTTCCTACGAGCATCTACACCCACCCATCCTCCTCAACCTCGCCTGCCTCTGTCGATTTCCGTCCTCAGCACAGTGAACACACCACCAATAGAAACCATCGACACAAATAAATTCCATAAATCCCCAAAAATTCCAACTGAGTGCTATTCGATGAGTTAAATCCAAATATGAACTCAGATTAGTGAATCAATGCTTCGATTTTGATATTACCCTAACCCTAGCTTCACACAGCCCGTCGCTGTACAAATTGGATCCCCGAGAACTTGAATCGCATTACCCAAAGAGGGTACCGAATCGAAGAGAACCATTCGAGTAATCCATACATACATGTACTTTGATTTTAGGAATTTTCTGTGGTTTCTTTTTAATTTTACAGTATGCGATTTTCCTGTGAGGAGATAAGGAGTGACGGCGGAAATGTTGTTGACTGAAGAATGAAATTAGGTTAGAAGAAAATAGTTAAGGTGTATTTATAGAAGGTTTTTTTTATATTTTAAATATTCGATTTTTATATTCATTTTTATCCTTACGCTGTTTGTATCCGTCCTCTAAAATTCATGTGATCACATACGATACCCAAAAATCAAGAAAATGGACATGCAGCTACCGTTCGACATTACGGTCCCAACGAAACTGGTTTCGTCGAATTCCGACTTCGTATGCTCACACAACGTATTTTTAACTGTCGAAATACTAACTGTTTTTCACTCTAAAAATCCGTACGGCCACACAGTGACTCTAAAAATCACGAAACGGAAAATCTAACAATAATTTGATGTTGCGGATCCAACAAAATTAGTTTCGTCGAATTCTGACTTCGTTTGCAAAAGTGGCTATTTTTAAAGCTCTAAATAGCCCATTTAAATATATAAATATATTTAAATAAATTAAATTAAATATTTGTAATTTAATATTATCGTATATATTCACATAGAATATACCACAGCTCCAGAATATTTGTATACGGATTTATAGCTCGATATTTCAAATCCATATTATATCGATATTCAATTTATATTGAAATTCCTTTTATAAATCGTTATAAATTATAAAGGAAATTCCATAGCGACTTTTTCTGAAATTTGATTTGGACACAAATCAAAATCTACACGACGAAATCCCGATTTTTCTCTTCCAATAGAAAACTATTATCAAATCGGTCCTGACGGTTCTTGTTTCACAGAAATCCGACTTAAAACGGACCCTGTATATTCAGTTGAAGTTCAAATCGCCAAATAGCGAACTGCAGCGCCATTTCGAGCTCTATTTTAATTATAATATAATTATACATTCAAACTGTCGTTAATTAAATATATTCGTTATTCTAATTCAATTCTAAACTGAATTAAATATCATAAATGACCCAGTTCACGCCATATCGCCATTTCGGCCAATTCTGATTATTTTAGAATTTAATATATTATTTAATTTATTATTTTAATTAAATATTCCTTATTATTTTATTAACGACCATTTCAATTCTCTAATCCACTATTTATATAATTAAATAAATTAATTATATACCGCAGAAAATACGGGTCATTACATAACCAATTTTCAGTCAGTTTCTGATTTCCATAACCCCACCTTCAATTTCTTATTAAATCATTGCTTAGCAATTCTCGAATTCAGTTTACACATCCACTTGTCTTACGCTCTACCGTCTTTTTTTCTAGACGTGCGGCTCTTTCTTATTTAGTTCTTGCCATTCTAATTTATCAAACCCCGTTAGCCGCTCACGATCTTTTGCAAAACATTTCAAATCTTTATATTCATTTTCTATAATTCAATGAAATCTCTTATTACCATTGGGGAAAACATTTCCATATATTCACAAATCTTCATTTTCTATAGAAAATATATCTTATTTTCAGGGGGGAATATTTCTAATTCCGTTATTTACTTCTAAAAAGTGAATATTATTCCTTTTATACGAATCCAGACTCGTCAATTCAAATTAACTATAAATTCACATCTTTTTACAATGTTTACTCACATTTCTCTGCATTCATATTCTCGTCTACACATCACTTCTTGTTAATCAATTAACAAGTTCATAACTCACTATCAAATTAATATATTCGATTATACGTTATTGGCTTAGAACCAATTATAATTTAATCTTGCCAAATTCTAAATAATCTAAATAGAACTCGACACAGTCGACTTCCAATTATAACCTTCTTGATTTATTTTCACTAATTTACATTCCGAATTTCGAAATAAAATTCATCATTTCATCTTTGAAATGATTTCAAAATTTCTCCTTTTCATTCAAATTTCATCTGAATTCTTATTTTCAACATATTTCAGTCATCTTTGATTTGCTAATATACACGATTAGAGAGATCGATTCATCGATTTTCTTATACTTATCCTCTTTTTATATTATTCGATGATGGATTCAAGACCCAAATTTAAGTGAACTTATCGAAGAAAAGCTCTCATAGACCTGGATTAGAAGACTTCTGAAGACTGGGGATTCCGAACAAAATTTTAAATCTCAAAATATTTTCTTTTTTTTTCCCGCTGTATCATTTTCAAAATACTAGTTTCCAAAATATTTGATACTTCCAAAATAATTTCCTTTTCAAAATTTACTTTAAAATTATTTTCAAAATTTATATTTCGAAATCTTTTTATTTTCAAAATTCATTTTTCAAATGTTAACTCTACTCAATTAAACTCGATAAGCTAGCTTTGAATAAACCAAAGCTCTGATACCAACTGTAACGTCCTGCCAATTTGACCGCTTCAAATTAGTAATTAAACTAACTTAAAACGTCCAAATCGACGGATCGTTATTTAGCTTACAGAGTTTAAAAATACAATCAACACCGGAAAACACTGAATAAATAGATAACACAATATTTAACAGCAAAATAAACTTTTATTTATAAATCAGAATTTTTTATACAAACTTTCTATACAGCGGAATTTAAAATATCACTTGAATACAAGAAAAATGTTACTGTTTTAAAACATCAGAGCGCGCCGTTTCTTGAAATCCCCAGCTTTGACAGTCTTCAAATCCTGAGCTGAAAATTTTAAAATCTGAACTGCTCGGGTCTGACCCGAGCGTTCCATGCAAAAACATAAAACACTCGAGTCGGGATTAAATCATAGTTCAAGTGAATTAACTTCAATATAAACTGAACAAAATAGTTAATCTTATCGACCATTACATATCTGAGTATCAAGTATAGTATCTGTGCATATCCGTTTTTATTTAAGGGACGAACGGTCCCGGAAACCTGCATATACACACGTATACAGGTACACGTGTGCACCGCCCCAGCATCCCGAGAACGAACACATATGCAAGGTAAATCATGAGAATCAAGGTAGTGAACAACCGAACAAGCGCGACATCAAATAGGCAGTACATACTAGATGATCAAATCGGAACATACCAAGTAAAATGACTTGGTAAGACAGGTGCAGACAACTTATAAGAGATAGCAAGACAACAAGAGAAAAATGACATCAAAGATATGTTCAATTTTTTTTTTTCACGCAGGTTCCTAAGTTCAGTTGGTCAACCTTGGTGATCAAAATACCATAGTAACTAGATAACCTTGCACATAAGGTCAGCCCCAACAATGCTGCAGACACGTATCAAAAGGGAGGGCAAGCTTTTGTACATATACAACATAAACCTCTGCTGCTACATAAGATTTCTACTAGTACTGTAACAGGGTTCAACTGGGTTCAATGCATGGTAACAGTTTTAATATCAACGCAGGGACCACATCAAAATCAGTACGTATATTTATACATGCATATAGACATCATACCAAGCAGTTAAGGACATAAGTGCATGCTGCTGTGTATAGGCATGCAAGTGCACACACAGTATGGCAGCTCAAGTGTGATCAGGAATACGCAAAACCAGTTCAAAGTCTGGCTCGAAATGGTCAAAACGTACTAACACAAATGTAGAACCAAGCAAAAGCATAACAGCAAAAGTATATGAACTGTAACAATAAATGAAAAAGGATATTCATTCAGTTAAGCAAAATTATGAGAAGTGCACCGTAGCATATAACTCAGACATAGTTTTTAAACAATATATGTATACACATATCATGTGTATACACATACCATTCATGTGTACAGATGTCTGAATAGAAGTCAACAATCACCAGTTAAAGAAGTACCACTATCATTGAAATTGTTCAAAAATCGTTTTAACAGAAAGCTTCAAAGAAGTTACAAAGAAGAACAGGAAAAAGAATCAAAGTTATGCCAGTTGTGGGGAGAAAATTCTTTTTACGTTTAGTTATTAGTTTATTATTTAGAATAACAGTAAACATTGAAATTGTTCTCATTCAATCAGTTAGTTAAAAGGCTCATTTCATAAATAAATACATCTAAAAATTCATTAAAGTTTCAAGACTCCACTCCCAAAAACAAAACACAAAAAAGTCTAAACTTTCTAATCATTTGATTAACCAGTAGTGCAGCAAAAACCAAATATTAACATATATATATATATATATATATATATTTCGGGTTCAAGGCAGAACACCATGTCTACAAGCACATGAATCATTTGTGTACTCTCAAATACGAACAGTAATGGAACGACGGCCCAATGTCCAGTTTAAGATCTACAGCAAGTAACATAAACTAGAACAAGGAAATCAGGTATACCATATTATGTAACAAGCAAATCTTCATCGAATGGACTTCTAATGTATATGAAGATAAAAGTAACATGGAATTTACGTGGAGGATTGCACATCTTTATTCAAACAAAACAAAGTGACAACAATTCACAAGGTAAACAACCAATACCAAAGGGTCATGGCAGTGGTCTGTGTTCAGCGTTGAATATACTGAGTGTCATAACCATGTAAACTACTCATACATAACAACAAAAGACTCCTACCATTATACCAGTTTATGTTTGAAGTTAAAACACTTGAATAAAATTTAATCATGAGTGAGATGCTCACCATTGAATGGCTGAAGAAATTTGGAGCAGCATGATAGAAACAGGAAACGAATGATGGCGATGCGAAGCTACGGTCAGTGGTTGAGTCTCTTAAATCGAAAGGCAACAACTTGGAGGTGGTTCAGTTGGCCGCCGTCGATCAGCGCGGTGGTGGTTTGGTCAGATTGCGCTGAATGGTGGCTCGAGGCGGAAGGTGAATTTTTCTCTCGGAGGTCATGAAACCGAGGAGGGTTTCGGCCACTATTTAAGAAGAGGACAAATTGGTTTTTCCACTTTGAAGGAGGTGATTTATGACTAAGGGGAAAATCGATTTGCTGATTTGCGATTTGGGGCAGATGCCATTAAAAATGGAAAAAGAGGGAACAAGTTTTTGCTGTGAATAAATTTTGGGGAGAAAGTGCTTCTTTTATAAAGGCAGAAACCGTGGTTACCACGTTTTCGTGGTGGCCAAGGCAAAAAATAGGTTACGTATTTTACCCGAGGAAAGTAAATCTGAGTAGGCTATAACTGTTTTAATTGTGTATTAAATTCCACCGTAAATTACCATATAACGCTGCAAATTCTTACCGCCAACCAAATATTCAATTGCGAAGAAAATTATACGTACCGCTTCGCCTTTCCATTTTGAATCCAATAAAATTATTTTAGTTGTAATATGACACCGTCTGTACGACATTTTATTCAATTAATTAATTAATTATCATTTCACCGACTTTATTTTGTTTATCTAACAACAACTCTGTTTGATTCAAAATTTTGAACCATTAAACTCAATCTCTTTACACATGAATACACATACCACGGCCAAAATTTCCATATATTTCAGCAAATAAGTTTCCAATTTAATAAATGTTACCCATTTTTATTTTTCAGTCGGATTTCTAATTCAGTTCAAATATCCGACCAAATGTAATTCAAAAATTCAACAATAAATGTTTTATTCACAATCAACCATTCTGAATTGATTATCGAGTTCACTTTGTACACACAACCATATATTTGATTTTTAATCCAGTATCAATATGAAATTGATTATTAATAGTAAATTATTTAATTAATTGTATATTCCAATCGTCGAAATTTCTGGGTCATTACATGTGAGGCTCGCGAATCAACGCTACACAAAGCTTTGCCACACAGGCGGTGCTTTGATCATCAACCATAAGACTCTGATTTTCAACAGAAGCCTTGATCATTTGCATCTTAGCATGCCACACAGGCAAAACATTCCATGCCACCGATATCCATCAATCACACAGAATGATACGATATCCATCAATCACACAGAATGATATCCAATGTTAGACACACAGTCCATTTACAAGTTCGTTCTGGGTCTGAACGAAACCGGAGGCACCTTGTACCTCGCATATCCTTCAATCTCCCAGTACGTCTGGACGATCACCACTTTTTCCATCGTCTTGGGTGTACAGCCCAATCAAGACGGCAGAAATCATCCAAACGACGTAAAGACCTCCGGTCTTCAACCACCGTCTTCATCTTCGACATATCGTCGTATCAGTTATTCAGAATGGGATAAACCCGGTCTTTCTGAATAGCTCGCGTATATAATAAACAAGTGTTACACAAACACAACATACGCCTCATTCCAATTCAGAATATTCTTAGGGAAAGGTTCCCATTAATTTTATCAAAGATAAATTCTTTAAAATTTATTCTTTAATCTTCCTTTGGATATTAAATCAAACCGTTTTAAGGTTTATCCAAACTAGTCGGGATTAGCGAACCAAACTGAAGTAATGATTTATTTTATTTCCCAATCCCAACCTATTCATCCCATGGAGCAAAACTGGTAATACTCCATATCTTACACCACGGTGTTATCGGTAAATAATAATTACCATTTCACGTTCAAATCTGATTAAAGATTTAACTATCACTTGGAGCAAAACTGGTGATACTCCATTCTCGATCATTTCAATCTAATTAAAGATTCATTAAAACTCCACTTAGTTTTAATCTTCCCAAAAATCAATATTAATGATTATATAACTTGGGAAATCATATCATGTCTTTAACTGGGTTAAAGAACCAATGTTATTTAAAACACGGTTCACAATAAACCCAAAAACACATTCCATTCTATCAGGCTCTAACCGTAAATTAGTAAGAGAATAGTTCCCTAAATATTAACCCCGAAGGCCGAAACAAACTTCATATCAATATTAAAGAAACCATTTTACTTAGCTATCGTTCATTTAGTTTCTAAATTTCACACGGGGTTTAAGAACGGTGTTATTTAAGACACCATTCACAGCAAACCCAAAATCCAATTCGATATTAAATACAAGGCTCTGAATAAAAAATATATCGGCTTATATTCAATATCAAATTTTGAAACCAACAAAATATCGTACTGGAAAAAACGATATAAATATATCTTTCAAAATTCCATAACAACTTCTATTTAATCACGAAATCCAACACCGAAATATTCCGAAGATGATTTCGATTCAAATCCATTCCAATTCCTATATTGGAAATTCTGGTTATATTAAAACCCATTCTCCAGTTATTAACTAGTTCATTTCGATAAAAATGTAATTTTATCTTTACAAATGTGGAGTTTTTCATCCCAGTTCTTACCAAATCATTTATTATGATTTTACATAATTTATTGATATTTTTAATAATTTTATCAAGGCCCGTACAGTCGATTTCCATAAACGGTCGTCGAACTGCACTTACAGCTACCTTTTCCAAATTTGATTTGGACGTATCTCCATATCCAACCGTTAGATTTCAAATTTATCATATTCATTGGAAAGCTCTTTTCGATACGAACCCAACGGTTCCGGATTTAGGAGAACCCGACGGTCGTATCTCCCGCAACGTCCAATTGAAGTCAATGGTCGAAATTCGCGAATGGTCGCTGTGCGGCGCGTTCTATTCAGGCCATTTAATATATATATATATATATAATATTATATATATTTCATCGTTTTCCATTCAAACTGCATTTTATATATCGTTTTAAATTCGTTTTCAACTTCATATTCAATTTTAAATCAAAATTGAATATTCCATATCATTACTATATAAATGATAATATTTTCAAACCAGTAGATTTTGAAATCTTTTACTTTTCTATATTCATCATAAAAACGAATATAATCGATATAAATATCGTTCACGTCAAAATGGCGTTAATCTAATCAACACGGCTTTTTATATTTCAATAACTTCGTTATTCTATTCAACAAATGAATATTTTCTTCAACACATGAATTTTATTCTATTCAACACATGAATTTTATTCTATTCAACACATGAATTTTCTTCTATTCAACAAATGAATTTTCTTTTATTCAACAAATGAATTTTCTTTTATTCAACAAATGAATTTTCTTCTATTCAACAAATGATTTTTCTTTTATTCAACAAATGAATTTTCTTTTATTCAACAAATTAATTTTCTTCTATTCAACAAATGAATTTTCTTTTATACAACAAATGAATTTTCTTTTATTCAGCAAATGAATTTTCTTCTATTCAACAAATGAATTTTCTTTTATTCAACAAATGAATTTTCTTTTACTCAACAAATGAATTTTCTTCTATTCAACAAATTAATTTTCTTTTATTCAACAAATGAATTTTCTTTTATAATATCCTTTATTTTCCAAATTGGAATGAGGCCCAATCAATTACCATATAATGTTAATTATATGGATTTCATACAACACATGTATATTTTATTTTTCTAACATATTTTAGAAAATTTCGACGGCATAACGGCACGATACTAGAAACGGGACAAGGCCTAGCCTTATCCCCAGTCTAAATGGCCCCCGCCATTCTCATTCCATTCTAATCAATTCCATTTCACACGCCAAACCAATATTCAACCAAACAACCAAATCAACCCCGCAACCAAATCAACCACACAAATAAACAAACAGGGTTTCAAACAATGGTGTCGGGTGCTTCTAATAAGCACCGTTTGCATCCTAGTATATATATATAACTAGAAAATAAAATAGAGTGAGAAGTTCTCACCGAATAGCTAAACCAAACGCCTCGACTCTTCATATGTAGGAAATCTTCACCGCTCGCATTTTGTCACTTTCGTCGTCCGTATTCACTACATATATAAAAATCATATTTTTATATTCTCTAGCATATAAAAATCATATTTTTTTATCGCTACTTCTATAATGTAAAAATAGAATTTTTATACTGCTACTTATACAATGTAAAAATAGAATTTTTTATACTGCTACTTATATAATGTAAAAATAGAATTTTTATACTACTACTTATATAATGTAAAAATAGAATTTTTATACTGCTACTTATACATTAAAAATCATATTTTTATATCTAAACTATATATACAAGAATCATATTTTAACTATCAATAATTATTTCATTAGCTTGACTATTTTATTAACAACGTATATACGATAGAAACCATATTTTTAGCGAACTAAAAATATTTTCATAACTTACTTATTTTTAGAATAGCACATCTAGGCTAAAAATTATATTTTTAGCTTTCTAAAAATATTTTCATAGTTCTACTATTTTTAATATAGCATACATACTATAAAAATCAAATTTTTCTCTTCATAAAATGATTTCGTGAATACGATCAAAATCTCATTTTTTTTATCTTTCTAAAGATATCTCCTTTATACAATAAAAATCGTAGAATTTCATTTTTTAAAAATCATTGAGTTTCAGTTTTTAAAAACATATATAAAATCATATTAAGAACATATAGATTTCAGATTTAAAACACATATATTTCTGAATAAAAACGAATAAAATTAAATTAAAACTAACTGTCCTAGGGTTTCCGGTTCGTGGGCTCGCAGGTGGGGTTCGCTGGCGTCGGAGACAGGGCGAAGTGGAGGTGCGCTGCAGTTGGGGTGGTCGGTGGTTGGCTGCGTGGGTGAAGGGGTATCTCGATTTTGGGTTCTCGGCTGTTGGGGGGTTCGAACGAGGCCTACGGAGGATCGGGTTGGGGGCTGCGGTGGAGGTCGGAGGGGCGAGCTGGTGGAGGAGGTGGTGGCGCAGGGCCTCGACGACGAGGGAAGGGGGAAGCGGGTCTGGGTCGAGTTCGGGTTTCTTTTTTTTCTCTATAATGAATTTAAACGATAAAGGGAGGTTTGGGATAAGGGGGTTATTAATTAATTAATTAATTTAATTTAATCTCCAATAAAAGTGGACTTTTTATTCGAACTCGAAACGAGACCCAACGACTGTCGTCCCTAGTTAATTACCCCCATTTTGAACGCAATGGGATATGTCCCGTAAGCCAATTCGACCGTTTCGATCAGTTTCCATCAAAATTAAAATATAAAGCAATAGAATGGTCAATATTGATTTTAACGCACATTTCAATTTACCGGGATCACATACGGACTCTAAAATTTCCAGAAAAAATATTTCTAGCTTCGTATTGACAATACGGTCCTAACAAAACTAATTTCGTCGAATTCTGAGACTGTTTGAAAAATGGTCATTTTCCAGTCGATCGAAATTGACTTAAACTGTTAAAACACATTTTCTTTTGCCACACTCACATACTGCTTTCAAAAATTATGGAAATTTGAATCTAGCAATAATTTGACATCCCGGATCCAACAAAAGTGGTTTCGTCGAAAACGGAGGTCGTTTGCAAAATGGCTATTTTTAAGGGCTATATATTATATAGAATATATAGAAATTCTACAACGACTATTTCAAATTTTAAACTGGACATATCTTGTTATTTATAAAGCGAAATCTCAGTTTGCCAACTTCGCCAGAAAGATATAGTTATACAGATTCAAATATTTCTTATTTCGTCCAATTCCGACTTATATTGAATTCTGTATATTAAATTGAAATTAGAAATCGAATTTTCAAACTACCGCGTCATTTCAGGCTCGTTATATAATTAAAATATATTTATTTGTTTTCACTTCGTCGAAAATAAATTTTTAGTCGTTATTATTTAAAATAAATCATTTTAAATCTTCAAAATCCACTAAAATTGCCAAAATAAAAATTTTAAATTGGCTCAGATTTCCGGGTTGTTACAAAAATAACGATAGAAATCACGGCGGTTGCTCCCGTTCTTTCTCTTCAATCTTCCAGAGCTCACTATTATATTCTCTCTCGGAATCTTCGGTGATGGGTAAGCTCTAATTTAATTTCTGCTGTTAATTGTTTTAATTTGTATGGATTAATGAAGACTGAATGTATGGATTCATGTATGGTATGCGGCTCCAGTTCTATTTATTGAACCTACCGATTAAAATGAATTTTTATTGATGTCTGGATTCATGTATGCCTGGATTCATGTACGCCAGTCCATGTAAGCCCTAATTTAATGTTTGAATTTTTTATTGAACCTACTGATTCATGTATGGTATTTTCATTTAATGTCTAAATTATCTAGATTTGATAGTAACATTTTTTTTAAACCATTTTCTGATTATAATTAACTTATTTGTTTGTTAGATTTTCGAAATGTTTTCAAAAGATCATTTGCAAACATCTCAAATACAGTGGGTTCTTCTACAATTTCTACTCCAACGGATAATGTCCCTAAAAATAATAGTCAAAATACTGCTCTTCCTAGCTTAGTAAATCGAAGTCGTCTTGAAGTTGATTTATCGGGTCTTCCTTCCGATCCTAGCTTACGACATCAATTTCTGACTATGATCCAAATGATCAAGACATAGTCCGAAGAGCGTATTTATTGAAAGATCCTTGTCAGCCTTCTTTGCAATCGTTTCCCCAAACAATGATTGGTGGTAAAGCTCGTCGTTTTAATCAATCACGATTTAACGATTACAAAAATTGGTTGCAATATAGTGAGAAAGAAGATGCTATATATTGTTTGCCATGTTATTTGTTTCGTCCTCAATCAATGAGTAGAAATACGAGCGACGCATTTATCCGAGATGGGTTTAAAAACTAGAAAAACTATCAAAGGCTTCAAGTTCATGCTAATGCGGATGCTCATATTGCTGCATACATGAAGGGTGAGAACTTAATGAATCAAAACCAACATATCGAGATGGTAATTGAGAGACAATCAATTCAAAGTCAAATTGATTATCAAATTCGTTTAGAATCAACTCTTTCTTGCATTCGAATTCTTTTACATCAAGGTTTGTCATTTTGTGGTAACGATGAATCAATGAATAAGCGAAATTTTCTTGAAATTCTACAACGGTTAGCTAATGAAAAAGCCATGGTCAATGCAGTTGTGTTAAAAAATGCATCACAAAATCTTAAAACGACATCACTGGATATTCAGAAGGATATTGTGAACTGTATTGCAGTTGAAGTTGTAGATGTTATTTTAAAGCAACTTTCTGAAGGATTTTTTGCATTGTTAATTAACGACGCTTGTGATACTTCAATTAAAGAGAAAATGGCAATTGTCTTGCGATTTGTGGATGAAACGGGAAGTGTTGTTGAAAGATTTGTCGGCATGGTTCATGTTCCTAATACAACATCAATTTCTCTTAAAACATCACTTGAGGAATTTTTTAGCAAACATAAGCTGAGCATGACAAGATTACGTGGTCAAGGTTATGATGGTGCAAGTAATATGCAAGGTATGTTCAATGGTCTTAAAACACTTATTTTGAATGAGAACAATTCCGCATTTTATGTTCACCGTTTTGCACATCAATTCCAATTAGCATTTGTTCATGTTGCTAAATATATAGGTCATATCTCTGAGTTTTTTTACTTAGTTAAAAATTTAGTTAACCTTGCCGGAGCATCATGCAAGCGACGAGACATTCTTAGAGACATAGAAGTAAGTAGAATATTTAGTCAGCTAGAAAGCGGTGAATTATCTAGTGGGCGGGGGTTAAATCAAGAGTGGAGTTTGAAACGACCGGGTGATACACGTTGGGGATCACAATATGGTACATTACTTAATTAGATTATTATGCTTCCTTCGGTTATTGATGCCCTTATGGATCTTGTAGAGGATTTGTCCAGTGATAAAAAAGGAGAACCGTTGAATTTGATAAAAGTGCTACAATCTTATGATTTCGTATTTATTTTGCATTTGATGAAGAATGTGATAACCCGTAACTTCCCCGGTAAGGAAAGCACGGACTACCTTGAGAACAAGCCACATCATAACGCAAACGGAAGAACATTTCATTGTTATTACAACAATTCCATCAGAATACAAGAATATACAGAGTAAAAATGAATAATATACATTTCAAATTATCAGAGATTTAAATACATTATTGCAGCGGAAAAATAACACAAAACATAACTGGAAGAAATACACGGATACAGAGCTTTCTGAATATCACTTCAGCTATAAACCAAGATCCTGTGAATATAAATCTGCAAAACCAAAACTACTAGCTGCCCGTGCGGAAAATGAGGGCACCCAGAGTTTAGGTTAAAACAATAAACTCCAGGTCAGTTATGTGACTGGTGTGAGAACTAAAACAGTTATTTAAAACTTTATTTTTAGAAATAAGGTAAATCAATGGACCACGCCGTATAACACGGAACGGGTTTCCTCCCAAGAAGACCAGTGTAAACGATAAACAGCGCAATGCTAAATAAACAACAATGAAGCTATTATAAGACTCAGGTCCTATCACACAATGCAACACAAACCAGAGGATAGGGTTTATCCTTATAATAGCCAAAGAATGCTTGATACGTATAAAACGAGATCATTTGATATTATTACTAGTGTATAGTGTATAAAACAACTTCAATCATAATATCAATCATAGGCGGCATAGGTACCATCTATCATGTCGCCATACTAGTAATACAATCAAAACCGAAAGTCACGAATTGGAAATTGGATTTCCGTCATGAGTTGAGGCAAGGGGCAAGATCCTCTCCGTTCGAGACACTCTAGCAAATGTCTCAGGAAAGCACACAGCAATCCTGGATCGGTTGGGCCGGTCCTCTCTTACTTTTGAGGATTAGTTATTCCTGAACACACGTTTCCCGGTCCTAACAAACCTAATATCGAGGCGCCTCATCCAACAACCACACAGGTGAAAAGTATATAAATGTCAGCTAGTTTAAGCACTGACACCACCATAGCTAGAAAGAAACGTCGTGTTCTCCCAACGGTCCGTATCCCGTTTTTAACTCATACCGAGGTGTGAGGCTCGCGAATCAACGTTACACAAAGCTGTGCCACACAGGCCGTGCTTTGATCATCACCACAAGACTTTGCTTTTCAACAGAAGCCTTGATCAATTGTCACTTAGGCATGCCACATTGTCAATCCATATTGTACCAACTGATTTCCACCAATATATAACCTCTAAGCTCATACGTCTCAGAGAAGGGTGATAAGACCACCAAACAGATATATATTTAGCAGAGATCAACTAATACGGTATAAAGGAATACAACGTCAGACACACTATCCATTTACAAGTCCGTTCTGGGTCTGAACGAAACCGGAGGCACTTTCCTCGCATATCCGTCGATCTCCAAGTACGTCTGGACGATCACCAACTGATTCCCTCCTCTTGGGTGTACAGCCCAATCAAGATCATCAGTAATCACCCAAACGATGTGAAGACCCTCGGTCTTCAACCACCGTCTTCATCTTCGACTTATCGTCGAATCGGTTATTCAGAATGGGTAAAACCCGGCCTTTCTGAATAACCTGCGTATATAATAAACACGTGTTACACAAACACAACATACGTCTCATTCCAATTCAGAATATTCTTTTATTCAAAGGTTCTCATTAATTTTATCAAAGATAAATTCTTTAATATTTATTCTTTAATCTACCTTTGAATCAAATCAAACTGTTTTAAGGTTTATCCAAACTAGTCGGGATTAGCGAACCAAACCGAAGTAATTATTTATTTTATTTTCCAATCCCAACCTATTAATCCCATGGAATAAAACTGGTGATATTCCATATCTAACACCACGGTGTCAACGGTAAATGTGAATTACCATTTCACGTTCAAATCTAATTAAAGATTTAACTATCGTTTGGAGTAAAACTGGTGGTACTCCATTCTCGATCATTTTCTTGGTTTGATAATTTTAGTTATCACATTCACTTTCCAATCTAATTAAAGATTCATTAAAACTCTAATTCAGTTTTAATCTCGATAATCATTACTTAATAAGTATTCAAATTTAAGAGATTAATCTTATCTTTACCTAGGTTAAAGAACGAATGTCTTTTAAAACACAGTTCACGATAAACCCAAAATCTCATTCCATTTGTTATTTTAGTTATAAACTAGTTCATTTCGATAAAAGTACATTTTTATCTTGGCAAACATGGAATTTTTCATTTCAATTCTTTCCAATTCATATATTATGATTTTACACAAATTATTAATATTTTTAATAGTTTTATCAAGGCCCGTACAGTCGATTTCCATAAACGGTCGTCGAACTGCACTTACAGCGACATTTTCCAAATTTGATTTGGACATAACTCCAAATCCAACCGTTAGATTTCAAATCTCATATATTCGTTGGAAAGCTCTTTTCGATACGAACCTAACGGTTCTGGTTTTAGGAGGATCCGACGGTCGGATCTCCCGTAATCGCCATTCGAAGTCAATGGACGAAGTTCGCGAACGGACGCTGTGCGGCGCATTCTATTCAAGCCATTAAATATATATATATATATATAATATTTATATTATATATATTTCGTCGATTTCCATTCCAAACATATTTTATAATTCGTTTTAACTTTGTTTTCAAAACGGTTTCAACTTCATATTCAATTTTGAATCAAAATTGAATATTCCTTATCATTGCTATATAAATGATAATATTTTCAAAACTGTAGATTTTGAAATCACTTCCTTTTCTATATTCATTATAAAAACGAATAAAATCGATATAAATATCGTTCACATCAAAATGGCGCATATCTAATCAACACGGCTTTATATATTTCAATAACTTCGTTATTCTATTCAACAAATGAATATTTTCTTCAACACATGAATTTTATATTTTATTCAACACATGAGTATCTCGTTCAACACATGAATAGTTTCAACACACGAATATTCTTAACACATGAGTATTGTCAACACATGACTATTTTTGCTATTTTATAAATTTGATAAAATGGTGATTTTTATCGTTTTAGAAATTTTACTCAACACATGAGATTTCTTCTATTCAACACATGAATATTTTATTTATTTTCTAAATTGGAATGAGACCCAATTAATAACCATATAATGTTAATTATATGGATTCCATACAACACATGTATACAATAGCAACGACAATAATCAAACATCATCCAAAGTGCACGACACAACTGTCTGCCAACCTATCGATTGACATACAACTAATTATTGGGATTAGTGTACGTCAAATATCATCCCAATACCTGTTTGGGGTTTCAAATCAACAATCACATATTTTATTTGTGCAGTTGGGCGATGTGTAAAATTTATCGTCCCAATCCATATCAGTCAAATGGGTGTACATAAACAAATCGTCTGATTTGTAAATGAATATTCATTTTCTTCACTTAGCTAATAAAAATGATATTTTTATTTTTCTAACACATTTTAGAAAATTCCGGCGGCATAACGGCGCTATACTAGAATCGGGACTAGGCCTAGCCTTGTCCCCGGTCTAATAATGGCCTCTGCCATTCACATTTCATTTTAATCAATTCCATTTCACAACCAATCCAATTTTCAACCAATCAACCAAATCAATCACACAACCAAGTAAACCAATGGTGTCGGGTGCTTCTAAGAAGCACCTTCAGCATCCTAGTATATATATTTAACTAGAAAATAAAATTTGAGTGAGAAGTTCTCACCTTGATTTTTTTTCTAACGCCTTTTCTGAACTGCTGAATTTTTGTTCGAGCTCTAGACTTCGCATACAAGCTCAAATCTTTACTCCATCTTTTTTTCTAGCACAAGCACGCCATTTTGAACAACTTTTGCCTAAGGGTCTTTTTGCCAAAAATGCTCCAATTCGCCGGAATTCGCGAAAGTACACGAATTTTACCGCTTCCGGACAGCAGACTTCAAACGCGTTTTCCGAGTAGCTACAAACTCCAAAACATGACTTCCATATAGCCAAATCGAAGAGAATTTCGCGCTCTACAACTTTGTTCTTGAGAGACTTTGGCCAAAAACGCACCGTTTGGGAGTTATTCGCGAAATACGGTCAGGGACTTATTTGCAAAACGGGTAATTTTGGTGAAAATGGGTTTTTGGAGACGGGGGGCCCACGGCCGGAATTGAGAGGGCTGGAGGGGGGGCGCGGGCTTGATGGACGTGGGGGAGGGTGTGGGTGGCGGTGGTGGGACCCGTGGTGGCCGCGGTGGTGGTGTTTGGGTGTAGGGTTTGCTAATTGAAGAGAGAGAGAAGAGGAGAGAGAGAGGAGGAGGAGGTGGCCGGAGGGGGGTGGAGGAGGCCGACGGCCAGTGGTGGCAGCGGGGGAGGGTGCGGTGGCCATTAAAGAGGAAAATGTAAAAAAGAGAGGAAGAGAGAAAGTGAGGAAGAAAAGGAAGTAAAAGTGTTTATATGCTAGTTTCTCGCTTATCGTCCGAACACAAACGATCTCCAATCGCCGCGGGTTTCGGACACGAGATAGTAGACGTGAAGACGAGTCCAACGAAATAAGTTTCGTCGAATTCCGAGTTCGTTTGACCGTTCAAAAAAAATCACCAATATGCTCAGATATTGATCAAAAATACGATTTTGGCGCACCTTTTCTTCTCGCACGCTCACACGCTAACTTCAAAAATCATGCCCTCTTGGATTTAACCATTTTTAGACCATACGAATCCATAAAAAAAACGGATTCGAATTCCGAGGTCGTATCAGTAATGTTCCTTTGTAAAATGACTGCACGTTTTACCCTTAACTGTTTTAGCTCGCACGGCCACATACTGACTCCGTTCGACACGCCCTTTGGAACACAACAATAATTTGTCATTATGAATCCATAAAAATTTATCTCGTCGAATTCTGAGCTCGTATGCAAAATTTCACTTTTTAAGGGCTATATTTTGTTAACCGAACAACTCCAGCCCATAGCCACTATTCCGGATATCGGAATATATCGAAGCTTACTCTTTTCGGAGTTCAAAACGGCATTTTGAACTCAATGGAAGTGGTTTCGAGTCCAAATTCATCAGTATGCAAAATATGACTTTTTGGCGCCGTATATAATTTTCACAACGACTATTCTGAATTTTAAACTGGACATATCTTACACTCTATAAAGTGAAATCTCAGTTTCTTACCTCCGTTAGAAAGATATAGTTAATCAGATTCAAATATTTCTTGTTTCGTTCAATTCCGACTTATATTGAATCCTGTATATTCATTTGAAATTAGAAATCGAATTTTCGAACTACCGCGCCATTTCAGGCTCGTTTTATAATTTAAATAAATTTATACGTTCTAAATTCGATTCAAATAAATTTCTAGTCGTTATTATTTAAAATAATCCATTTTAAATAATCAAAATTCATTAAAATAGCTATAATAAAAAATTTAAATTGACTCAGAATTTCCGGGTTGTTACAGTCTCCCCCACTTAAAATCTTTTCGTCCTCGAAAAGGAACGAAGCCGAAAGTTGTTTACTAATCAACTCAACTTTCATTATTTTCATTACGGCTTAAGTTCTTCCACTTTTCAGTTTCTAAGAACTTCTCAAATTCTTCAAAAATTTGGCTAACACCCTAAATTTTCGAAAAATTTCGCCATAACCTCCTTTGTACCGGGAGCATCGGGATATTTCAAATAGCCTCCCATGGCCCTCACCAATCCAATGGTGGTATAAAAAGAAAAAGAAAAAGCCAAGCGGCTCATAAAATCATCAAACCCCAAGAAATACAATAAACATGTACCTATTTGTCGGGCAAACAATTTTATTCCTCTTCTCTAGCCTCCTTGCTATGACCTGTTCAATGTATATACATGTATATATATGCAAATGCAACCAATTTTCAATTCAGTTCAATTTTCGATCAAATTTGGCTAATTAACCATACGCTTACATATTGGTTTTGAATGAATAATCATACAACACAAACATCAATCAATTAGTTGATTAGCTTATCAATCTTATTACTTTGATATAAATAGCGAAAATCATGTTTTTGGTGCCAAATCACAACAATAGACCCTATATAGTTTTGGTTCTCACACCAGTCTAATAGAAATATATAGAAATCTCACTTTCGAAACTCGAACACAAACTACTGATGCTATATAGTCATCAGTAGAATCATCCCCGGGCGACTAGAATGCGATTCTATATCTATTCAGTATATTAAAACTTCGAATATACGTTCATGACGCGTATATGCAAAATCTTTATATACTAAATCGTCCATATACAATACAAATAAAATAATGAAATACGTATAATAAGGTTTGAATTTTCAAAACAAACTTGGTTTTCATTTTGATTTTAAAATTTTCACTCTTTCGGCCCATTCTTGGATGCTACTGATCCCATCTCTAACGAGCCATTCTTACTGGATGTTACTAATCCAATCTCTGATGAATTCTTTCGTTTGGTTCTAAAGTGTCTTGTTCTCGAGCTCTGTAAACCAAAGCTCTGATACCAACTGTGATAACCCGTAACTTCCCCGGTAAGGAAAGCACGGACTACCTTGAGAACAAGCCACATCATAACGCAAACGGAAGAACATTTCATTGTTATTACAACAATTCCATCAGAATACAAGAATATACAGAGTAAAAATGAATAATATACATTTCAAATTATCAGAGATTTAAATACATTATTGCAGCGGAAAAATAATACAAAACATAACTGGAAGAAATAAACGGATACAGTGCTTTCCGAATATCACTTCAGCTATAAACCAGGATCCTGTGAATATAAATCTGCAAAACCAAAACTACTAGCTGCCCGTGCGGAAAATGAGGGCACCCAGAGTTTAGGTTAAAACAATAAACTCCAGGTCAGTCATGTGACTGGTGTGAGAACTAAAACAGTTATTTAAAACTTTATTTTTAGAAATAAGGTAAATCAAGGGACCACGCCGTATAACACGGAACGGGTTTCCTCCCAAGAAGACCTGTGTAAACGATAAACAGCGCAATGCTAAATAAAGAACAATGAAGCTATTATAAGACCCAGGTCCCATCACACAATGCAACACAAACCAGAGGATAGGGTTTATCCTTATAATAGCCAAAGAATGCTTGATACGTATAAAACGAGATCATTTGATATTATTACTAGTGTATAGTGTATAAAACAACTTCAATCATAATATCAATCATAGGCGGCATGGGGCATGGGTACCATCTATCATGTCGCCATACTAGTAATACAATCAAAACCGAAAGTCACGTATTGGAAATTGGATTTCCGTCATGAGTCGAGGCAAGGGGCAAGATCCTCTCCGTTCGAGACACTCTAGCAAATGTCTCAGGAAAGCACACAGCAATCATGGATCGGTTGGGCCGGTCCTCTCTTACTTTTGAGGATTAGTTATTCCTGAACACACGTTTCCCGGTCCTAACCGACCTAATATCGAGGTGCCTCATCCAACAACCACACAGGTGAAAAGTATATAAATGTCAGCCAGTTTAAGCACTGACACCACCATAGCTAGAAAGAAACGTCGTGTTCTCCCAACGGTCCGTATCCCGTTTTTAACTCATACCGAGGTGTGAGGCTCGCGAATCAACGTTACACAAAGCTGTGCCACACAGGCCGTGCTTTGATCATCACCACAAGACTTTGCTTTTCAACAGAAGCCTTGATCAATTGCCACTTAGGCATGCCACATTGTCAATCCATACTGTACCAACTGATTTCCACCAATATATAACCTCTAAGCTCATACGTCTCAGAGAAGGGTGATAAGACCACCAAACAGATATATATTTAGCAGAGATCAACTAATACGGTATAAAGGAATACAACATCAGACACACTATCCATTTACAAGTCCGTTCTGGGTTTGAACGAAACCGGAGGCACTTTCCTCGCATATCCGTCGATCTCCAAGTACGTCTGGACGATCACCAACTGATTCCCTCCTCTTGGGTGTACAACCCAATCAAGATCATCAGTAATCACCCAAACGATGTGAAGACCCTCGGTCTTCAACCACCGTCTTCATCTTCTACTTATCGTCGAATCGGTTATTCAGAATGGGTAAAACCCGGCCTTTCTGAATAACCTGCATATATAATAAACACGTGTTACACAAACACAACATACGTCTCATTCCAATTCAGAATATTCTTTTATTCAAAGGTTCTCATTAATTTTATCAAAGATAAATTCTTTAATATTTATTCTTTAATCTACCTTTGAATCAAATCAAACTGTTTTAAGGTTTATCCAAACTAGTCGGGATTAGCGAACCAAACCGAAGTAATTATTTATTTTATTTTCCAATCCCAACCTATTAATCCCATGGAATAAAACTGGTGATATTCCATATCTAACACCACAGTGTCATCGGTAAATGTGAATTACCATTTCACGTTCAAATCTAATTAATGATTTAACTATCGTTTGGAGTAAAACTGGTGGTACTCCATTCTCGATCATTTTCTTGGTTTGATAATTTTAGTTATCACATTCACTTTCCAATCTAATTAAAGATTCATTAAAACTCTAATTCAGTTTTAATCTCGATAATCATTACTTAATAAGTATTCAAATTTAAGAGATTAATCTTATCTTTACCTGGGTTAAAGAACGAATGTCTTTTAAAACGCAGTTCACGATAAACCCAAAATCTCATTCCATTTGTTATTTTAGTTATAAACTAGTTCATTTCGATAAAAGTACATTTTTATCTTGGCAAACTTGGAATTTTTCATTTCAATTCTTTCCAATTCATATATTATGATTTTACACAAATTATTAGTATTTTTAATAGTTTTATCAAGGCCCGTACAATCGATTTCCATAAACGGTCGTCGAACTGCACTTACAGCGACATTTTCCAAATTTGATTTGGACATAACTCCAAATCCAACCGTTAGATTTCAAATCTCATATATTCGTTGGAAAGCTCTTTTCAATACAAACCTAACGATTCCAGTTTTAGGAGGATCCGACGGTCGGATCTCCCGTAATCGCCATTCGAAGTCAATGGCCGAAGTTCGCGAACGGACGCTGTGCGGCGCGTTCTATTCAAGCCATTAAATATATATATATAATTTATATTATATATATTTCGTCGATTTCCATTCCAAACATATTTTATAATTCGTTTTAACTTCGTTTTCAAAACGGTTTCAACTTCATATTCAATTTTGAATCAAAATTGAATATTCCTTATCATTGCTATATAAATGATAATATTTTCAAATTGTAGATTTTGAAATCACTTCCTTTTCTATATTCAATATAAAATCGATATAAATATCGTTCGCATCAAAATGGCGCATATCTAATCAACACGGCTTTATATATTTCAATAACTTCGTTATTCTATTCAACAAATGAATATTTTCTTCAACACATGAATTTTATATTTTATTCAACACATGAGTATCTCGTTCAACACATGAATAGTTTCAACACACGAATATTCTCAACACATGAGTATTGTCAACACATGACTATTTTTGTTATTTTATAAATTTGATAAAATGGTGATTTTTATCGTTTTAGAAATTTTACTCAACACATGAGATTTCTTCTATTCAACACATGAATATTTTATTTATTTTCTAAATTGGAATGAGACCCAATCAATAACTATATAATGTTAATTATATGGATTCCATACAACACATGTATACAATAGCAACGACAATAATCAAACATCATCCAAAGTGCACGACACAACTGTCTGCCAACCTATCGATTGACATACAACTAATTATTGGGATTAGTGTACGTCAAATATCATCCCAATACCCGTGTGGGGTTTCAAATCAACAATCACATATTTTATTTGTGCAGTTGGGCGATGTGTAAAATTTATCGTCCCAATCCATATCAGTCAAATGGGTGTACATAAACAAATCGTCTGATTTGTAAATGAATATTCATTTTCTTCACTTAGCTAATAAAAATGATATTTTTATTTTCCTAACACATTTTAGAAAATTTCGGCGGCATAACGGCGCTATACTAGAATTGGGACTAGGCCTAGCCTTGTCCCCGGTCTAATAATGGCCTCTGCCATTCACATTTCATTTTAATCAATTCCATTTCACAACCAATCCAATTTTCAACCAATCAACCAAATCAATCACACAACCAAATCAACCAATGGTGTCGGGTGCTTCTAAGAAGCACCGTCAGCATCCTAGTATATATATTTAACTAGAAAATAAAATTTGAGTGAGAAGTTCTCACCTTGATTTTTTTTCTAATGCCTTTTCTGAACTGCTGAATTTTTGTTCGAGCTCTAGACTTCGCATACAAGCTCAAATCTTCACTCCATCTTTGTTTCTAGCACAAGCACGCCATTTTGAACAACTTTTGCCTAAGGGTCTTTTTGCCAAAAATGCTCCAATTCACCGGAATTCGCGAAAGTACACGAATTTTACCGCTTCCGGACAGCAGACTTCAAACGCGTTTTCCGAGCAGCTCCGAACTCCAAAACATGACTTCCATATAGCCAAATCGAAGAGAATTTCGCGCTCTACAACTTTGGTCTAGAGGGACTTTGGCCAAAAACGCACCGTTTGCGAGTTATTCGCGAAATACGGTCAGGGACTTATTTGCAAATCGGGTAATTTTGGTGAAAATGGGTTTTTGAAGACGGGGGGGCCCACGGCCGGAATTGAGGGGGCTGGAGGGGGCCGCGGGCCTGATGGACGTGGGGGAGGGTGTGCGTGGCGGTGGTGGGGCCCGTGGTGGCCGCCGTGGTGGTGTTTGGGTGTAGGGTTTGCTAATTGAAGAGAGAGAGAGAAGAGGAGAGAAAGAGGAGGAGGAGGAGGTGGCCGGAGGGGGGTGGAGGAGGCCGACGGCCGGTGGTGGCAGCGGGGGAGGGTGCGGCAGCGATGGCATGGGGTGCGGTGGCCATTAAAGAGGAAAATGTAAAAAAGAGAGGAAGAGAGAAAGTGAGGAAGAAAAGGAAGTAAAAGTGTTTATATGCTAGTTTCTCGCGTATCGTCCGAACACAAACGATCTCCGATCGCCGCGGATTTCGGATACGAGATAGTAGACGTGAAGACGAGTCCAACGAAACAAGTTTCGTCGAATTCCGAGTTCGTTTGACCGTTCAAAAAAAATCACCAATATGCTCAGATATTGCTCAAAAATGCGATTTTGGCGCACCTTTTCTTCTCGCACGCTCACACGCTAACTCCAAAACTCATGCCCTCTTGGATTTAATCATTTTTAGACCATACGAATCCATAAAAAAAACGGATTCGAATTCCGAGGTCGTATCAGTAATGTTCCTTTGTAAAATGACTGCACGTTTTACCCTTAACTGTTTTAGCTCGCACGGCCACATACTGACTCCGTTCGACACGCCCTTTGGAACACAACAATAATTTGTCATTATGAATCCATAAAAATTTATCTCGTCGAATTCTGAGCTCGTATGCAAAATTTCACTTTTTAAGGCTATGTTTTGTTAACCGAACAACTCCAGCCCATAGCCACTATTCCGGATATCGGAATATATCGAAGCTTACACTTTTCGGAGTTCTAAATGGAATTTTGAACTCAATGGAAGTGGTTTCGAGTCCAAATTCATCCGTATGCAAAATATGACTTTTTGGCGCTGTATATAATTTTCATAGCGACTATTCTGAATTTTAAACTGGACATATCTTACACTCTATAAAGTGAAATCTCAGTTTCTTACCTCCGTTAGAAAGATATAGTTAATCAGATTCAAGTATTTCTTGTTTCGTTCAATTCCGACTTATATTGAATCCTGTATATTCATTTGAAATTAGAAATCGAATTTTCGAACTACCGCGCCATTTCAGGCTCGTTTTATAATTTAAATAAATTTATACGTTCTAACTTCGATTCAAATAAATTTCTAGTCGTTATTATTTAAAATAATCCATTTTAAATAATCAAAATTCATTAAAATAGCTATAATAAAAAATTTAAATTGACTCAGAATTTCCGGGTTGTTACAAAGAATGTACTTGCCACTACTAATGATCTTTCCGAAGCACTACAACGAAAAGATCAATATATTGTAAATGCTTTGATGTTGGTGAAAATATTCAAACAACGCTTGCACAAAATGAGAGATGATGGATGAGATATTTTTTTGGATGAGATGGTTTCTTTTTGCAGGAAATATAATATTCCCATTTCAAATATGGATGACGATTATCTTCTTTTAGGTAGATCAAGAAGAGGTTCGACTATTAAAAACTTACATCATTATCGATCTGATTTGTTCTACCTATGTTTAGATAAGCAAATCGTTGAACTTAATAATCGTTTCGATGAAGCGACTTCTGAGCTTCTTCTTTGTATGTCGGCTTTTAGCCCGATTGATTCATTTGCTGCTTTTGATAAAGTAAAGTTGGTTCACTTATCCGAATTTTATTTAGATGATTTTCCCGAAGCAGAGCGCATGGATCTTTCTAATCAGCTGGAAATTTATGAGATTGATATGAAATCCAATGATAGATTTAAAGATGCAAAATGCATTGGTGATTTGGCTAAGATAATGGTATTAACGAGAAAAAATGTTGTATACAAATTTGTGTACAAGCTCATAACTTTGTTACTTATTCTGCCTGTTTCTACCGCAAGTGTGGAGAGAGCTTTTTCTGCAATGAATATAGTGAAAAACGATCTACGTAATCGAGTGGGAGATGAATGGTTAAATGATAGTTGTGTTGCATACATCGAGAAAGATATTTTTAATCAAGTTAGTAATGATGCAATTATCAATCGTTTTCAAAACATGAGAACTCGACGTGGACAATTTTAAATTTTTAGAATATTTTGTATAGTTGTTTTGTTTGAAAAGACCAATAGTTGTCGTTTTTATAATAGAATATTATTATATGAATATCAAATATTATTTATAGCTTTTAGTACGTTTGTTGTGAGTTTCAGTTTGATTCAAACTCATTGTAGATGTTCATATCAATATTTTGATCCAGGCTCATAAATTAAGTGGTAAGTGGTTTCTTATTAGGTGTTTTTACTTTTATTATTAGCTTTTCATTCAGAGAATTATGTTCTATTTTTTTTTCAGGTTTTGAAAAGAAAGCTACAATATTGTGCACATCAAAAGAAGAACTTTAAGTAACTATACAAATTAATCCGGCTAGCGACCTCACCAAGATTTAATCCTGGCTCCGCCACTGTGTGTTTATATATATATATATATATATATATATATATATATGAGAGTTTTTCTTGTAGTGATAATAAAGTACCAAGTTTTTTTTTAAAAAAAACTTGCTAAATGCCCATACTTATTTATATGCCAGAACTACTTTTTTTAAATCCATCCATTATCTATTTACTATATATCATGAGAGTGAATTTATATGGTTTTTTTGCCGTAATTAACTAAAGTTTTTCTTTAACTGATACAGATACACAAACATATATATAACATAAGTTTATATGTTGTGGTACTACTTGTACTACTTGAAAACATGCTCTGAAGCTTAGGAAGATATGTATTAGTAGCATGTACATGAAACTCATTTTAAAAGATTCAATACTCAGGTAATTTAATATAGTGTAATTATCTACATGCACAATGTAAGCTTTATTATCTGAGTCGGTAGACTGAAATAAGTTCTAGTAAAAACTACATACACATATACATATTAGTTAGTAGTTAGACCAACCTATGTACGTGAATGGTGCAGTCACAAACCAACATGGTTGAAAGCCATGCATTGTCAACAAACCTTAAATAAGAAGCAATACAGAAAATTAATGCATTATAAGCCAGAAACTAAAAGAAAATATTGACTAAAATAAAAAAGCAAGCAGTTTAGAAACATATTTAATCAACCGAAACCATGGATCAAACCTACAAAATATTAGTCTTCAATTGGTGGCCTGAGATAAGCGCCTAAAAATTCACTGCCATACCGAAAACACAAAGCACCTACGATGCTGCAAGCAATGTGGGGACATTATTTAAACAATGTCAACTTTGACAAAAATAAAATTAAATGCTAATTAACTACTCTACTCATTATTAACAGGTTTACGATAATTGTACTTAACTCCAAAATTAATTCTAGATTAAGGACACAAAGATGTTAAACATTAAACAAAGTTTACTTTCAAAGTTGAACTGATGTACTTAATAATTTGTCAAATAGTTTATAAAGCTAGCGACTAAGGGTATTTGTATGAAATCCAACAATACAAAATGGGAATAGTTTTAAGGAATCATTTTAGGAAAAAAAGAAGATTTGAACAAAATGAACATCAATAATCATTAGTCAAGGAAAAAAAAAGTAAGATCATTTTCGTGATTGGATTGTGAGTAAAGATTATGATTAAGGGTGCGTTTGCGCTTAAGAAAAGCAAAAGCGGAATTGGAAGTTAAACGAAATATGCGTTTACCGCTTTAAGCGAGACATTTAAACAGTTTAATTTAACTGATTTATAGTTAATTATTTATTTATTTTGTTGTGGAATATGTATTTAATGTTTGCAAATGAAACACATCAAAATAAATTCAATATTTCATCTAATCACAATAATACATTTTTAATTCAAATACTAGTGAAAAGAACAAGCTAGAAAAGGCAAACCAAACAAACTAAAAAAAATAAACCTAATCAAATAAACTAGAAAAAATACTACTGATGACGACAAAACTTATTCAAATAATAATTAATGTACTCATGTAGTTACTTGTCATATGGTACATCCACCATACTCAAAACAAAAGGATCAATGCGGAAAATCTCCATAACCCCCCTCTTCTAAGTTGGATCAACAATAGACAAAAGAGAAATGCAATGCATTGTCGTGTCAGAGAAATGATTTGTCTGAACAAAAGCCGTGGTCTGCCCGAGCTCACATGTATGTTGAATGCGGGGGCGTCGGTGGGAACGGATGTGTTGTCATCAACCATCCAATCGGCAGACGAATTGGTTATATTGACGATAGTGAAAGGTTGTGGCGGTGGAGCTACTTGTACCTCATACTGATAGGTACCATTTTTTTTTTTTGAATTTTTTTCAGGGGGAAACCACTCACCTGAAACATCCAAATCTGAATAATCTTTTAGGCCTACAATTCCCAAATTCCTACAGATCTACAGTTATTCTGAAATAGGGATACTTTCAGATCTGTAGATTTGCAAGAAAATAGGAAGAGGGAAGAACCTGATGTAGAACAACTTTAGATGTCAATTCATACTCTTTTCCATTGGATCTAATAATCCCTTTAAATTCTATATGATTTGTATTTGATTGATTGTATATAAATATATTTTAAATAAGAAATTTGATTGGAAGAGAAAGGGAAATGGCATAGCTTTGCTGCTGCATACACATTTGTATGGAAATAAAAGAGGCCTTACCCCTTTATTTATAGGAGTGGAATTGGCCACGAACCATTAGATTTATTTTAATTTATATTCGTCTATTCGTTTGATAATATAATATAAACTTAACCCTAACCGTCACTGGGCGTTCTGGCGCCCAGTGGGTCGACCGCCTGGGTCACCAACCGCCCAGTGAGGGTGGTTAAATATGGTATAATATATATAATTATTCTGATTTATTTATTTTTCGTCCGTTATCGTATTTCTTCCGTGACTTTTTCAAAAGGACTCCGTTCGCTAAACTCCAAACACGAAAGTTGACCAGAATTCTGAGACGAACGCATCAATTAAAGTTTCATGGTCAAATTCCCTCATTTGCAAAAATTCCTATTTTTGAGATTCTAATAATTAATTCCTGTTGCCAAAATTATGGATTGTTATAGCATATTACACAACAAAACAAATAACTAATTATTTATAAATCAATTACATCAAAAATCACAAATTAAAATAAATTGGTCAAATATATTTTCAGCAATCTTTCCTGCTTAGTAACCCTTTCAAATACTCAATTACTGTTCGGGGCAAATGCAAAGTTAAGCATAACTACATAGATACCTTGGTTATCTACAAAGAGAGCATTAGGATGTGTTTTCCTGTAATGGTAATGGGGTATTTAAGCATGGTATTTAAAGGGGGTTTATAAATGAAGTTTGAAGTTAAATGAAGTATGCGTTTGCGGGTTCAAATGGAGCATTTAAGCGAAGTATTTTAATTTGTACTTTAATTGATTTATATTCATTTATTTATTTCGTTATGTAATATGGGTTTAATAATAGCAAATGAAACTTATCAAAATAAACTCGATATTTCATACTCAAAACAACAGATTTTTATTTTAAGTACAAGAAAATCGAACAAACTAGAAAAATAATTCTAATAAACTAGAAAAATAAATTACGTCAAACCAAATAAACTAGAAAAATACTACTATTGACGACTGTGGAACATGTTCAAATGATAACTAATATGCCACCTTTATGTCAGATAACACCTCCACTAAATTCAAGACCGAGTGATCATTGCGAAATATCTCCATTATCTCCTATGTTATCCCAAAATATCCCTTAAAACTAATTATTTTAAAAAAGACCAATAATAGTTATAGAGTATAATCCCTAAGGAAAAAGTAATTCAAAACATAAGAAAAGAGCCTTCCGAAATTTAAAAAAAAAAAGCAAATAGCTAGGTTGTAGGAAAGAAGCGGAGAAAGTAGAATGCCTATGGATCATCTAAGGAGAAAAGTACATATTAGAATGTCTACCTATAGAATAATCCATTCGAGAGAGGCGAAGAGCATAATTTAATTCAATGCAAGTGGTAGTCTTCTTTTGAAAAAGGAGCTAATTCGTGGCATCTGTGTTTACACACCCCTTCATTCTTGTCGAAAGGACTTTCGGTAATATATAATAAAAAGAGAGTTATGCCATATGAGAATATCATAATCTAGGAAAAATAATCCCTCCTTAATCATCACAGTAGAAGCATTCAAAAGCAGTAACTTTATCTTATGCATATCTTCGTTCAGACCAAGAGACACCTTTCGATGAGCACGAAGACAAATTTGAAGGAGTTCATCAGAAGCCGACAATAGAACTAGTGAGTAACTAAAGGCCACACTAAAAGCACTAGCTACAAGAATACTAAAGCTACTTTTATTAGCACCTTAGGGATCGCTCCTAGAAAAGCAGTCCCATGAAGGTCTAGAAGTAGAGGAAGGGTCAATCCACACTATAAATATGACCAAGGAGTCCAACTTCCAAACGATTTTTTTCATTCCAGAAATTGTTAATATACATGCTAAGTGTAAAACCTAATTTTAAAATCAATCTCATTAATTTTGAGTAATTAATCTACTAAACAGAAGAGTTGATCAACTTTGTTATAGTTTTTTTTTTATAAAAAAAGCAAAATATCCAATAGCACTTGTAATGACTACTAGCACACAATACAAACGATACAAACACTTAGATTGGTCATTTCTTTAGCAACGGGGTCCATAGTTTTAATTTTAAGAGAACAATAACACGCTACTACAAAGCACCAGAATCAAGTTGTTAAAGCTGGCCAAAGGAATGTGCCAAGTAAGCAAGGGAACCAACTAGGGGTGCATTGATATAAGTAGCAGGCTCGCTCTGTTCATAATAGTTTCTCTGATCCCCAAACTAGTCGTGTGCATCAGGCCCACCGACAACCGCATCCACCAAAACATTTGTAACAACCTAGAAATCTGAGCCAATTTAAAAATTTTATTTTGGCGAATTTAACGAATTTTGATTATTTAAAATGGTTTATTTAAATAATAACGACTAAAAATTTATTTTCGATGAAGTTAAAACGTATAAATTTATTTTAATTATATAACGAGCCTGAAACGGCGCGGTAGTTTGAAAATTCGATTTCTAACTTTGAATGAATATATAGAATTCAATATACGTCGGAATTGGACGAAACAAGAAATATTTGAATCTGTTTAACTATATATTTCTAACAGAGTTGAGAAACTGATATTTCACTTTATAGAGTGAAAGATATGTCCAGTTTAAAATTTGAAATAGTCGCTGTAGAATTTCTATATATTTTATATAATATATAAGCCCTTAAAAATAGCCATTTTGCAAACGACCTCCGTTTTCGACGAAACCACTTTTGTTGGATCCAGGATGACAAATTATTGCTAGATTCCAAAATTCAGAATTTTTGGAGTTAATATGTGAGCGTGGCGCAGTTAAACGTGTTTTGACCATTTCAGTCAATTTTAATCAACTGGAAAATGGCCATTTTTCAAACGGTCTCAAAATTTGACGAAATTAGTCTTGTTAGGACCGTATCGTCAATACGAAGCTAGAAATAATTTTTCTGGAATTTTTAGAGACTGTATGTGACCCCGATAATTTAAAATCTACGTTTGAATTGAATATGTATAGATTTATATTTTAATTTTGATGGAAACTGATTGTAATAGCCGAACTGTGTTACGAAACATATCCCATTATGTCCGGAATGGGGGTAATTAGCTAGGGCGACAGTCGTTGGGGTTGATTTCGAGTTCGGAAGGTGAAACAAGTATAATTGAAATTTAATATTATTAAATTATTATTATATGTATATAATTAACTCCTGAAACCCTCGTTCTCCCTCACTAAGCCGAATTCACCGCCGCCACTAGAAAGAAACCAACGATCCACACATTCTAATTTTCCTCTCCCTTTTTCTTCAAATCCATCGATTAATGCTGCAACCTTATAACACGAAAGGGATAAGGATTTCTTCGATCTTCAAAATCATACGGGCGAGATCAGTTTTCGAGGCGTCTTCCATTTGATTTGGTGCCACAAAGGGCTGCCGCTCCTGTCTAAATTTCGACGCCTCCTGGGGTGCGAGCTGCACCGTGCTTGGCGCAGGGGGAGGTGGCGCCAGGGCGCAAGCTGTGGCGTTGGGCGATCGAACTTCAAGGCCCTGTATCCTCGTGCGTCAATGGCAAAGGGCGGCGTGTACTTTGACCTCGATGAAGAGCTGAAGCGTGTTACAAAGAAAGGAAGAATGATTAATAAGATGGTTAAGTGCTAAATTGCTAATTATATTTTAATTAAATTAATTATGTGATAAAAATGCAAATAATCATATCTTGTTCAGATAATATCAGAATCGAACGAGGTGGAGTGCGTTGGAATCCTCATGAAAAACTCTATGTATTGAAATCAGTTCAGACAAGAATGGAGCAAAGTAGAAAATGAGGAAAATTCAAGTCTGAACTGTAATAAAACAAAAAATCATAATTTCAGTTAAAGACTGAAGGAGTGGATCCCAAAGGTGAGAACTTCTCACTCTAAATTTTTGTTCAGTTATTATATCCTAGGATGCAGACGGTGCTTAGCAGCACCCGACACTACTTTCTGTACAAACCATAGATGATTTGTGTGATATGTGTGTTGTACAAAATATATATATGAAGTGCAAAATAATATATATGGAATGGAAAAATACACATATGCGATGAAAACAAAAATATATTTGAAATGCGAATGGTAAATATATATGAAATGCGAATATATATATATGAAATGCGAATGGTAAATGTATATGAAATGTGAATATAATATATTTGAAATGCGAATGGTAAATATATATGAAATGCGAATATATATATATGAAATGCGAATGGTAAATGTATATGAAATGTGAATATAAATATAGATGAAATGCGAATGGTAAATATAGATGAAATGCGAATGGTAAATATATATGAAATGCGAATATATATATATATATATATATATATGAAATGCGAATGGTAAATATATATGAAATGGAATATATATGAAATGCGAATGGTAAATATAGATGAAATGCGAATGGTAAATATAGATGAAATGCGAATGGTAAATATATATGAAATGTGAATGATAAATATATATGAAATGTGAATGATAAATATATATGAAATGGGAATATATATATGAAATGCGAATGATAAATATATATAAAATGTGAATAATATATATATGGAATCTGAATAATATATATATATATGAAATCTGAAGAAAATATATATGCGTTGCAAAGAAAATTATATATATATATATATATATATATTTGTGTGTGTGTGTGTTGTATAGAACTGAAATGCGATATATAAAATATTCATGTGTCGAATAAATTCTTTAAACGATAAAAATCACATTTTTATCGTGTGTATGAACTATATAAAATAGTCATGTGTTGAATAAATTATTTGAACAATAAAAATCACATTTTTATCGTGTGTATGAACTATATAAAATATTCATGTGTTGAATAAAATATTTGAACGTTAAAAATATCATTTTTAGTGTGTGTATGAACTATTAAAAATAACCATATGCTGAAATAAATTCTAGTTTGTTAAAAATAACATTTTTAACATGTATACAAGCTATATAAAATAGTCATACGTTTAAATAAATTCTAGTTTGTTAAAAATAACATTTTTAACATGTATACGAGCTATATAAAATAGTCATGCCTTGAAATATATACTAGTTCGCTAGAATTATCATTTTTAGCTTATATATGGAAAATATAAAATTGTCATGAAATGAAATATCCATTAGTTAGTTAAAAATATGATTTTTAACTTATGTATGCGACACTGGAATGAAAGGTAAAATTAAACCAAACCGAATCAACTATGGAACCGAATTGAAAATAGATTGGAATTGCATACATTATATGCATATATATTGAACAGATCATAGCAAGGAGGCTAGAGAAGAGGAATAAAATTGTATGCCCGACAAATAGGTACATATTTACTGTTTTGATTGGGTTTGATGATTTTATGAGCCGATTGGCTAGCCGCTTGGTTTTTTCTTTTTCTTTTTGAGATGAGAGGGCCTGTATGGTAATTTCGGGATTTCCCGGTGCTCCCGGTGCAGGGGAAGTTATGGTGAAATTTTTCGAAAATTTAGGGTGTTAGCCAATTTTTTTAAAAATTTGAAAAGTTCTTAGACATTGAAAAGTTGAAGAACTTGAGCCATAATAGAAATTGAAATCGTTTTCGAACGAATTTATAATGTTTATAAAATACGTTTAATAAAGGAAATCGACGATATATATATATTATATAGATAAATGGTTTGAATAGAACGCGCCGCGCAGCGACCGTTCGCGAATTTCGACCATTAACTTCAAATGGATGTTACGGGAGATCCGACCGTCGGATTGTCCTAAAACCGGAACCGTTGGGTTCGTATCGAAAAGAGCTTTCCAGTGAATATAAGAAATTTGAAATCTAACGGTTGGATTTGGAGATACGTCCAAATCAAATTTGGAAAAGGTCGCTGTAAGTGCAGTACGATGACCGTTTATGGAAATCGACTGAACGTGCCTTGATAAGATTATTAAAAATAGGGAAAAATTATGTAAAATCATAATAAATGATTTGGAAAGAAGTGAGATGAAAATTCCACATTTGAAAAAATAAAAATATATTTTTATCGAAATGAACAAGTTTATAACTAGAATAACTGATAGAATGGAATGTTTTTCCAACGTATGGATTGGAATGGATTTGAATGGCGATTATCTTCGGATATTTCTACATTGGGTTCCATGATTATACGGATATTGTGATGGGAATTTGGAAGATATCGATATCGTTATTCCCGATACGGTATCTGTTGGTTTCAGGATTTGATGTTAAATATAAGTCGATACTATCTCTATTCAAAACCTTATATTTAATGTCAAATTGGATTGATTGATTGTTTGGATTGTGCTCGACCAGTTTATGAGCATGATATGCTTTTACCTTTAGCATTGGGTTGGGTAGAAATACTGTTATGCTAACATCTTGTGAAACACTTCACGATTTGACTATGAGATGTTTAGCGATGTTGTTGTGTTCATTTCAAATTTATTGAATGATTTTGAAACGATATTTTTCTTAAGTGAAAAGAAATGTATTCCCGATTTTGGACAGGGAATGTTTTATAAAGCAGAAAGGATTTCGAGGCCTAAACCCGATGATTTCTAAACGATCTAGAAATGTATTATGTGTTACATTGTGGTCCATCGCGTATTGATTAGTTGCTATTGATAACATATCTGTTTGGTGGCGGAGAATTTATTCTCTTGCTTAACACCCTTCTTTGAGACGTATTAGCTCAAAGGTTATGTGATTAATAGTGACTAATCATATGTGTGAATTGCTAATGTGAAGTACTATGATTTGAATGTACTTGTGATTATTATGTTGTGAAATGATTTTTCCCTACTTCGGGATATGAAATGATTTGGTATGTGGCCAAAGATGCGGGTGACCTGGACGACTAAAAGTGTGAGGCTGGATCTAGTACCTTAGTGGTTGAGTGGCCAGCGTGTAGCCTGCTCCATAGTGGGAGGTGCACATCTATATATCGAGTTAGAGAGGCGCGTACTGCCTTGTCTGAGGGAACATGACCGATATTTGGTTTGCATATTTGTTTGTATGCATTGTTATGTTTTGAAATTCATATTTCCAAAGATTTTGATTTGATATCCCAAAGTGAAATCTACTTTTATATAAAAGCTAGATATGTATTTCAAATTTGAAATAAAAATAGGGAATAGAGTCCAAAGGAATAATTTATGTAAATTGAATTGGATTCAGAAAATCTAAGTGTGGTGATTAATCTAAATGGGTAGATTGGGATAATGCATGTTGATTGATGCATAGTAGATCCATATCTTTATTTATGATTGTTGTTTATACACCGGCAATCTAGTGGAGGAAACCCGTTCCGTGTTATACGGCGTGGTCCCGTGATTTGCCTTATTTTTAAACAAGTTTAATAACTGTTTTTAGTTCTCACACCTGTCCCATAACTGACTTGTAGTTTGCTTTTCCCTTGCAAACTCGGGTGCCCCTATTTTCCACGGGCAGTCGAGTAGTTTTATTTTGCAGATATATTGAGTAGGATTCTGGATTGAAGCTTTAAGCTGTGTCCAGGCATTGATAGTCTTCCGCGGTGCTAGTTTATTTGTTTCCGCTGTGCACTGTATTACATTTACTGTAAAATTATATTCCGTTGTATTATTATAATCGATGTACTCTGATATTCTGTACTCTGATGTAACATTATTATGATGTTTATAAAAGTCTTCTGTTATTTGTTCTGATGTGTTGTATGCCCAGAGTTAGCGTATCCGGGTTACGAACAGTCTTGGTCGATTTAGCGATCGATTAGGTCCGAGCGAAATCCGTATCGTTACAGCTGGTATCAGAGGTTTGGTTAAACTCAAATCTTTGGGGTATAACTCGTTAGAACATAATGGAAGGCTCATCAGAGGTAGGATTAGTAATATCCTATAAACGAAAAACTCATTAGAGATGGGATCAGTAGTATCCTAGAATGAGAATACTCATTAGAGATGGGGCTAGTAATGCCCTAGAATGAGTTGAAGAAATTAAGCCGTAACGAAAATAAGGAAAGTTGAGTCGAATTGTAAACAACTTTCAACTTCGTTTCTTTTCGAGGACGAAAAGATTTTAAGTGGGGGAGACTGTAACAACCCGGAAATTTGAGCCAATTTAAAATTTTTATTTTGGCGAATTTAACGAATTTTGATTATTTAAAATGGTTTATTTTAAATAATAACGACTAAAAATTTATTTTCGATGAAGTTAAAACGTATAAATTTATTTTAATTATATAACGAGCCTGAAATGGCGCGGTAGTTTGAAAATTCGATTTCTAACTTTGAATGAATATATAGAATTCAATATACGTCGGAATTGGACGAAACAAGAAATATTTGAATCTGTTTAACTATATCTTTCTAAAGGAGTTGAGAAACTGAGATTTCACTTTACAGAGTAAAAGATATGTCCAGTTTAAAATTTGAAATAGTCGCTGTAGAATTTCTATATATTTTATATAATATATAAGCCCTTAAAATAGACATTTTGCAAACGACCTCTGTTTTCGACGAAACCACTTTTGTTGGATTCGGGATGTCAAATTATTGTTAGATTCCAATATTCAGAATTTTTGGAGTTAATATGTGAGCGTGGCGCAGTTAAACGTATTTTGACCATTTCAGTCAATTTTAATCAACTGGAAAATGGCCATTTTTCAAACGGTCTCAGAATTCGATGAAATTATTCTTGTTAGGACTATATCGTCAATACGAAGCTAGAAATAATTTTTCTGGAATTTTTAGAGACTGTATGTGACCCCGGTAATTTAAAATCTACGTTTGAATTGAATATGTATAGATTTATATTTTAATTTTGATGGAAACTGATCGTAACAGCCGAACTGGGTTACGAAACATATCCCATTGTGTCCGGAATGGGGGTAATTAGCTAGGGGCGACAGTCGTTGGGGTTGATTTCGAGTTCGGAAGGTGAAACAAGTATAATTGAAATTTAATACTATTAAATTATTATTATATGTATATAATTAACTCCTGAAACCCTCGTTCTCCCTCACTAAGCAGAATTCACCGCCGCCACTTGAAAGAAACCAACGATCCACGCATTCTAATTTTCCTCTCCCTTTTTCTTCAAATCCATCGATTAATGCTGCAACCATATAACACGAAAGTGATAAGGATTTCTTCGATCTTCAAAATCATACGAGCGAGATCAGTTTTCGAGGCGTCTTCCATTCGATTTGGTGCTACAAAGGGCTGCCGCTCCTGTCTAAATTTCGGCGCCTCCTGGGGTGCGAGCTGCACCATGCTTGGCGCAGGGGGAGGTGGCGCCAGGGCGCAAGCTGTGGCGTTGGGCGAGCGAACTTCAAGGCCCTAGATCCTCGTGCGTCAATGGCAAAGGGAGGCGTGTACTTTGACCTCGATGAAGAGCTGAAGCGTGTTACAGAGAAAGGAAGAATGATTAAGAAGATGGTTAAGTGCTAAATTGCTAAGTATATTTTAATTAAATTAATTATGTGATAAAAATGCAAATAATCATATCTTGTTCAAATAATATCAGAATCGAACGAGGTGGAGTGCGTTGGAATCCTCATGAAAAACTCTATGTATTGAAATCAGTTCAGACAAGAATGGAGCAAAGTAGAAAATGAGGCAAATTCAAGTCTGAACCGTAATAAAACAGAAATTCGGAATTTCAGTTAAAGACTGAAGGAGTGGATCCCAAAGGTGAGAACTTCTCACTCTAGATTTTTGTTCAGTTATTATATCCTAAGATGCAGACGGTGCGTAGCAGCACCCGACACTACTTTCTGTACAATCCATAGATGATTTGTGTGATATGTGTGTTGTACAAAATATATATATGAAGTGCAAAATAATATATATGGAGTGGAAAAATATACATATGCGATGAAAACAAAAATATATTTGAAATGCGAATGGTAAATATATATGAAATGCGAATATATATATATATATATATATATATATATATGAAATGTGAATGGTAAATGTATATGAAATGTGAATATAATATATTTGAAATTCGAATGGTAAATATATATGAAATGCGAATATATATATATATGTAATGCGAATGGTAAATGTATATGAAATGTGAATATAAATATATATGAAATGCGAATGGTAAATATAGATGAAATGTGAATGGTAAATATATATGAAATGCAAATATATATATATATATATATGAAATGCGAATGGTAAATATATATGAATTGGAATATATATGAAATGCGAATGGTAAATATAGATGAAATGCGAATGGTAAATATAGATGAAATGCGAATGGTAAATATATATGAAATGTGAATGATAAATGTATATGAAATGTGAATGATAAATATATATGAAATGTGAATGATAAATATATATGAAATGGGAATATATATATATATGAAATGCGAATGGTAAATATATATATGGAATCTGAATAATATATATATATATATGAAATCTGAAGAAAATATACATGCGTTGCAAAGAAAATTATATATATATGTGTGTGTTGTATAGAACTAAAATGCGATATATAAAATATTCATGTGTCGAATAAATTCTTTAAACGATAAAAATCACATTTTTATCGTGTGTATGAACTATATAAAATAGTCATGTGTTGAATAAATTCTTTAAACGATAAAAATCACATTTTTATCGTGTGTATGAACTATATAAAATATTCATGTGTTGAATAAAATATTTGAACGTTAAAAATATCATTTTTAGTGTGTGTATGAACTATTAAAAATAACCATATGCTGAAATAAATTCTAGTTTGTTAAAAATAACATTTTTAACATGTACACAAGCTATATAAAATAGTCATACGTTGAAATAAATTCTAGTTTGTTAAAAATAACATTTTTAACATGTATACGAGCTATATAAAATAGTCATGCCTTGAAATATATACTAGTTCGCTAGAATTATCATTTTTAGCTTATATATGGAAAATATAAAATTGTCATGAAATGAAATATCCATTAGTTAGTTAAAGATACGATTTTTAACTTATGTATGCGACATTGGAATGAAATGTAAAATTAAACCAAACCGAATCAAATATGGAACCGAATTGAAAATAGATTGGAATTGCATACATGTATATGCATATATATTGAACAGGTCATAGCAAGGAGGCTAGAGAAGAGGAATAAAATTGTATGCCCGACAAATAGGTACATATTTACTGTTTTGATTGGGTTTGATGATTTTATGAGCCGATTGGCTAGCCGCTTGGCTTTTTCTTTTTCTATTTGAGATGAAAGGGCCTGTATGGCAATTTCGGGATTTTCCCGGTGCTCCCGGTGCAGGGGAGGTTATGGCGAAATTTTTCGAAAATTTAGGGTATTAGCCAAATTTTTGAAAAATTTGAAAAGTTCTTAGAAACTGGAAAGTTGAAGAACTTGAGCCAGAATAGAAATTGGAATCATTTTCGAACGAATTTATAACGTTTATAAAATACGTTTAATAAAGGAAATTGACGATATATATATTATATATATAAATGGTTTGAATAGAACGCGCCGCGCAGCGACCGTTCGCGAATTTCGACTATTAACTTCAAATGGACGTTACGGGAGATCCGACCGTCGGATTCTCGTAAAACCGGAACCGTTGGGTTCATATCGAAAAGATATTTCCAATGAATATAAGAAATTTGAAATCTAACGGTTGGATTTGGAGATACGTCCAAATCAAATTTGGAAAAGGTCGCTGTAAGTGCAGTTCGATGACCGTTTATGGAAATCGACTGAACGTGCCTTGATAAATTTATTAAAAATAGGGAAAAATTATGTAAAATCATAATAAATGATTTGGAAAGAAGTGAGATGAAAATTCCATATTTGAAAAGATAAAAATATATTTTTATCGAAATGATCTAGTTTGTAACTAGAATAACTGATAGAATGGAATGTTTTTCCAACGTATGGATTGGAATGGATTTGAATGGAGATTATCTTCGGATATTTCTATATTGGGTTCCGTGATTATACAGATATTGTGATGGGAATTTGGAAGATATCGATATCGTTATTCCCGATACGGTATCTGTTGGTTTCAGGATTTGATGTTAAATATAAGTTGATACTATCCCTATTCAAAACCTTATATTTAATGTCAAATTGGATTGATTGATTGTTTGGATTGTGCTCGACCAGTTTATGAGCAAGATATTCTTTTACCTTTAGCACTGGGTTGGGTAGAAATACTGTTATGCTAACGTCTTGTGAAACACTTCACGATTTGACTATGAGATGTTTAGCGATGTTGTTGTGTTCATTTCAAATTTATTGAATGATTTTGAAACGATATTTTTCTTAAGTGAAAAGAAATGTATTCCCGATTTTGGACAGGGAATGTTTTATAAAGCAGAAAGGATTTCGAGGCCTAAACCCGATGATTTCTAAACGATCTAGAAATGTATTATGTGTTACATTGTGGTCCCTCGCGTATTTATTAGTTCCTATTGATAACATATATGTTTGGTGGCGGAGAATTTATTCTCTTGCTTAACACCCTTCTTTGAGACGTACGATCTCAAAGGTTATGTGATTAATAGTGACTAATCATATGTGTGAATTGCTGATGTGAAGTACTATGATTTGAATGTACTTGTGATTATTATGTTGTGAAATGATTTTTCCCAACTTCGGGATATGAAATGATTTGGTATGTAGCCAAAGATGCGGGTGACCTGGACGACTAAAAGTGTGAGGCTGGATCCAGGACCTTAGTGGTTGAGTGGCCAGCGTGTAGCCTGCTCCATAGTGGGAGGTGCACATCTATATATCGAGTTGGAGAGGCGCGTACTGCCTTGTCTGAGGGAACATGGCCGATATTTGGTTTGCAAATTTGTTTGTATGCATTGTTATGTTTTGGAATTCATATTTCCAAAGATTTTGATTTGATATCCCGAAGTGAAATCTACTTTTATATAAAAGCTAGATATGTATTTCAAATTTGAAATAAAAATCGGGAATAGAGTCCAAAGGAATAATTTCTGTAAATTGATTTGGATTCAGAAAATCTAAGTGTGGTGATTAATCTAAATTGGTAGATTGGGATAATGCATGTTGATTGATGCATTGTAGATCCATATCTTTATTTATGATTGTTGTTTATACACCGGCAATCTAGTGGAGGAAACCCATTCCGTGTTATACAGCGTGGTCCTGTGATTTGCCTTATTTTTAAACAAGTTTAATAACTGTTTTTAGTTCTCACACCAGTCCCATGACTGACTTGTAGTTTTCTTTTCCCTTGCAAACTCGGGTGTCCCTATTTTCCACGGGCAGTCGAGTAGTTTTATTTTGCAGATATATTGAGCAGGATTCTGGATTGAAGCTTTAAGCTGTGTCCAGGCATTGATAGTCTTCCGCTGTGTTAGTTTATTTGTTTCCGCTGTGCACTGTATTACATTTACTGTGAAATTATCTTCCGTTGTATTATTATAATCGATGTACTCAGATATTCTGTACTCTGATGTAACATTATTATGATGTTTATAAAAGTCTTCTGTTATTTGTTCTGATGTGTTGTATGCCCAGAGTTAGCGTATCCGGGTTTCGAACGGTCTTGGTCGATTTAGCGATCGATTAGGTCCGAGCGAAATCTGTATCGTTACAACATTCGGGTTCGGTGCAGACGAGGGTTCAACTTTGTCTTAGATTGTAAAGTTGGGAAGATAAGAAAATCAATTATCCTACGTATTAACTGGCTTAATTTCCAATTGCATATAATTTGAGCTTCCATCTTATACGTTTCAATACCTAAATAAAATTTTGTTGTGAGGTCCTTCGGAGGCAAACATAGTTATCTCCCTTTACAAGGGGATAATGAAGGGTTAGCCCTGAAGGGTTTCATGTCGATAGAGATGTCAAAAACTCTTAATCCTAATCAATCCTAATGAAAGAGAGGCAACGAATCTGGAAGTCCTCACTTTCAAATTTGAATTTTTTCAACATCGTATTGGATGTTAACGAAATTTATTGCTAACATGCCACATCTGAACATGATTAACAATAGATATTAGAGAAATACACTGTGTCGCCGCCTTAGCAAAGTTGCATGTCTACAAAACAGTCGTGGTCTGCTTGAGTTCACATGTTTGTTGGAGGAGGGACGTTTGTTGTGAGCCAGTGCACCGTCAGTAGTCATACAATCTCCATACAACAATGTATCAGAAGCAGTGAAAGGCGAGGGCGATAGATCTACTCGTATCTGATATTGGTAAATACCATTTCATTTACTCCAACAACATCCTATCTACATCCCTAAGTTTGCACGGGATAGTTTCCTATTTCTTTTATACCTCCGCACAACATTGTCCATTCATTCCTTATGTTTGTTGAGAAAACCATTCTGAACATCCTATTCACTCATTGGAATGTCAAACAATCTATTCCAATCCATCTAGAGATATTTCACATTGTCCCATTTGTTCTTCGTCTGTATTTGGTCCTATTGGCGTTAAGTCTTTCTTTGAAATCAATGTTTACAGCTGAGAAAAGAGAATTTGTGTTTGCTCGTAGGTTAAGATGATTGATGCATATATCAATGAATGTTTTGATGTATTCACGCATTCAATTCTCGATAGGCGTAGATGAAGAAGTAACAGAAGCAGAGCCAGACGAGTGTGATACAACACTGAAAAGACAAGATTAAAATGTCATTTAGAAAGTTCGAAAAAATACGCGATAAAAATACATGTATCAATGGGAGAGAAAATGAGAAAAAATACTAGAAACATAACCAAAAAAGGGGAAAACACAAAAGAGGAGGAGGAGAGTTCAGGTGGATAATGGGAAATGGGGTTTCGTCAAATTTTTATAGCCTAGAACAAAAACCATTGACGTCCAATGCTGTCAACGATCAATGTTTTATTTTCCCCAATTGGAAAACTGGATAAAATGGACAACTACCATCTTGAATGCGTCTCTGGTGCATTCGATGCATCCAATGCATCTAAAATGCAACTATTCATTTTCTGCTTTAGAACGCGAACAACATCTTACTACCCATTTCGAGGGTAACGAACTTACTGTCCATTTCGAGTGTAACGAATGGGACCTTTCCATTTTCTTTGTAAACAGACTAAACACACCATTGAGTACTGTGATATTGGATGGCCATGGCCACGAGACTCTCTTTGGGCTATTGGGATTCAAACGTTGAAAAGTAGGCCATCGGACTAACAACTACATCAGACCGTTCAAACTAGGGTCAGGTCTTTACCCTCTTTATAAATAATTTGTTGGCCGGCGTCTAATTACCTAAATCTTTATCTTCTCTTCCATTGCTGGAGGCTAACATCGTTACTTCCTCTCTTGAACTTTCCTCTTTATAATACGGTAAATACCGTTAGTCATCAATTTTTTTATTTTGATTCCATTTATTGTATTTTTGCAGTTTTATGTTTTGAAAACGTCTTACTCGCTATCACCCTGGTTTCTTGTTGTCTATGATTAAAAAATATCCGTGCTTCTGAAATTTTTTTGATGAAATACAAGGATAGAATAATGGTTGAATTTCTTAATATAATCCTACTACCTTATATTTTGTTTGTCTGATTCATTCATTAACGATTAGTTTGTTTCTTGGATTTTTTTTCTCAAGACTCGATTGTCATTTTATTATTTTATATTGTAACGTATTTTTGGTAGTCAAATATTTTATTTAATTTTTTATTTAAATACTATATTTGGATTATTAGTGGATTTTAATATTTAATTCGTAATTTAAAACGAAGTTTGAACGTTATATATTTATATAATTATAAACCGAGCTCGAAATGGCGCTGGCAGTTCGTAATATGGAATTTTGAACTTCAATCGAATATACAGGATCCGATATAAGTCGGATTTCTGTGAAACGAAAAATGTTGGAACCGTATTGACGATAATTTTCATATGAAAGAGAAAAATCCATATTTCGTATTACAGATTGTTAGTTATGGTCAATCAAATTTTAAAATAGTCACTATGAAATCGTTATTAAAATATAGGCATTTAAAATAGCCATTTTGCAAACAGTCTCCGTTTCCGATGAAAATAGTGTCACTGGAACCATATCGTTAAATTTATTGTAAGAAAATCAAATTGCGTGGCAAACCGATGTCGTATGTGACCACGGGTAGCCATAAACGCCCATTCATTTTCTTTAGCGCGTAATTAATGTAATAAAGGGATATTCGAGTGTAACTTGAGCACACGATCGAAATAAGCCGCGAAACCAATTCTGTTGAGTTTGTATCGTCGATTTTAGTCAGGATAGGTATATAGTTTGTTATTTTTGGAGATCGTGAAATTTAGTGGTTCGAAATGGCATTGCGGTGCGCGTAAAAATAGCCTACTGAGAAAACAGTCTCAGAATGCAACGAAACAGGTGCCGTTGGGTTCGTATTAATTAGTTATTATAGGATTTCAAGGTTTCAAGTTGATTGGGTTTATCTAGTGATCGTGGAAAATTTAAACGCGTGTTTTCCACTGGTTTTATAAAGGATTTTTTTCAAACGATGTCGGAATTCGACGAAACTTGTCCCATTTGGTCCGGAATATTTTTCTGTGCTAGGATTAGCCTTTTTATCAAAAAACGGAGATCATATGAAATTGTTTTGGGATATTACTTCATTGCTAAGTTGTTATATTAATATTTTAATGATCCCCATTCTATATAAAGCCACTCAAAACCCTAAAACTGGGTCAATACATCTTCACGCGGTCAACAAAGAAATGCCGCCTCCATCCTGAAACCAACGGTTGTATTAATCCCAACTTCTTCCTCCAATCCATCAAAATTTATGAATCAATTCACAAAAACCCCTACTGAAATTCTATTCATCTCAACAAGATCCTCCTTGTCGACGGTTAGGATCAGCTTTCACGAACCGTGGAGGCCTGAATCTCATTGCAAAGGACCGACGTTCTTTCGCGGATTGAAACCGATGGACAACGCCTGGGGGATAGCTATCACGGTTGAGGTGGGAGGAGACCTACGCGCACAGTTTGTCGGCCTCAGATGGGACCAACGGTGGGCCGCCGGCATTGCGATGGTGAAGGTTTTATGGCGAGCGGTGTTGAGATGTCTGGAGCAGAATGAGATAGAAGGGCCAGCAAATCAAAACATAATTAGTAAATTGGGTTTCCTGAAGCCAATGTTGAACTTGAAACAAAGACCACCGAGATCGGCCTAATCCTCTCTTAACCAAAGTAACTAACTGTAATTATCAGTTAATGAGTATTATTTGTTAGAGTTAGTTTTATAACTTAAAGCATACAATAAAAACTTGATTAACGATAATGCAGGCGTGTGGCAAGCAAGGTGCAGGGCATAACGAAGAGCAGCGGTTTGGGTTGGAAAAAGTAATCAAAGTCAGTTCTAATATTTTTTTTCCAACGTAATTAGTGTACTCAATTATTAAATTAAAGATTCATTCATATTATCAAGATGTGAAATTACAGGAGGGTGAAGGAACAGAATCGACTGACCCTGTTGCTTAACATCTAAGCATAGTGGGAACCGGAAGTCTTGGATGTGATAACGAGCCGAAGAAGAATTGCTCGGCCTACTGCTTATATTAAAACGTACTAAATCGGCTACTTATTATAATTAAAATAATTAGTTAAGAGTTAATTAATATATAATCGTGTTAATTTACAACGATGGTAACTTTTTATTAGGTAATCAGAATTTAACGAAACAAGCTGCAATGAGAATAAAATGTAGAAAAACAGAACATCATGGAATTAATCTGGACAAAGATGGATACAATGGGAATTTATAGTTAAATTAAACAACAGTTTAATTTAACTGTAATCGAATCGTTCAACCAAATCAAAATCAAGGTGAGTTAAACTCACTCAGTTTTCCCATTAAATTTTATATAAATTGAGTATTTTTATTTGTGTGTGCTCTGTTTGCTATGGTTGACTGATCACTAGTTATATATTTATTTATTGATTTAACTGATGAAATTAAACCGTCGTTTAAATTTCAGTGGAATACCAATCGATATTCTAACGATTGGTTCCAATAAAGGTAACTTACCTTGTTGGTCACGTTTATCAAATAAACGTGTTTAATTGGTTGAATTGGTTGAATTGCTTATGGTTGGGATTAAATGGTCGTTATTTATTTTTATCAGTTAAATGAAATTGGAAGAATCTGTTTGGAGATAACCATTTGTATACAGGGAAGAACAGGTTGGAGGGATCCAACCGGATTCCTCAAATATATTATTTATTTTCATATTATCATATGAACTGTTATGTTTGGGTGATTGATTTGAGTATTGATCATTGATTGGAAATTCAACCTGTGTTTGGTTTTAACTAATGGGCAGTATTGGTTGAGTAATCGGGCAGTAAATGGCCTAAAAGTAAATTATTTTATTTTATATCTATTTACCATCAGGTAAGTTGATAGGACTGATGTTATAAAATTTATTTTATAGCTAAAGATAGATTTGAATATATATATATATATATTATTTTTTGAGTAAAGGTTTGTTAAAAGGAAATAAATAATTATTATTAATTATTTAAGTTTATAATTAATTATTAATTGATTTAATAAAAGTAAATTCTGATATTAATCAGAATTATAAACAAGTGATTAGAGATTAACCTAACGATTAAAATTGGATAATGGTCTTGTTAAGAATAATTAAATGGAATTATTTAAATTAATTATATTTTTAATTAATTTAAAAGGAAAACGAATTGGAATCGGTTAATGAGATAATTGGGTTTTTGATTATAACTTGTATCTATCCTTAGATATGAACGTTGTTGATCAAGGTCTGAGAGGTAATTAAATACCCCAACTTGAACGACTTCAGGATTATCTAGATGATATTAGTTGTAATGGTGAAAGAGGTTAGTATAATTTATTATTTTCACTAGAGAAATAATAACGCCACATTTTTGGGTAAAAATTTGGAATATATGTATCACGAGGATTACAAAGAAACGGAGAATAAAAGGGCTGCGTTGAGAATATAGCGATACTCTTGAGTTAGAAAGGGAATATAGGGTCGAGTTTTATTTTATACAAATAAATATTTCTTATTGTTTCAAGTAATGAAATAAAGATATTTCGTAATGTTGTTTACGAGAAATAAGTTGAACTGGTTTCCCAATATTAGATAATAGGTGTTAATGTTGGAAGTGAAATTAGAAAGCTAAATATGATATAGATTTTCCTATGTATTAAAATGAATTTATTTAAAGAATAATCTTATGTATAATAAGAAGCGAAAAGCTATATTTATAATATTGAAGTATTTAAGAGTTTTAAATTTACATTTGTTTTAACAAAAGGGCCAAGTGATGCTGAATACTGATCCGGTGAACTCATTGGATTATCATGATTGAAACACTGTTTATTTTGATCAGTTATAAAAAATCACCGACTATCAAATCTGACCATATGATTGTTGGTAGGAAAGACCGGGATCGAACTTAGGTTCGAAAACCATTCCGACCGACAAATACGTGAAGATAGCTGAAGACGGTCGAGAAGGAGCATTGAAGACCGTGGATCTTTATAAGCGGAAGGATTACTTATAATCTCTGGCTTAGCGGCTCGGGATACACTGTGCTTCTGTCGTGGTTGGAATCTAAGGATTGCAAGGACTTCTCGCTACTGACCCATGGGGTGATTCCTATATGAGATGCAGTAGGAGAGTGCCTTCGGTTCATCCCTGTTCCTGGATGACTTGTTATGGATGAATGTCTGATAGAGTATTTACAAAAGAATCACGTACGTTGATTTCTTCAAACATAGCTGTAACGACCCGGATTTTTTGAACAGTTTGTTTTAAATATTTAATATGGTTTTAAATATTGTGATTTATAATATAAATCGATATATGATTTTATTTTGAATATACATATATATTTATTTAATCTGAAATAATTATAATAATATGAGAATCTGAATTTGATTGAATTCGAAAGTTGAACTGGAGTCAAAATGATTTATATGAATTTATTTGAATTAAAAACGATAATAATAATTTATTTTCAAGGAATTAAATTATTTTGAATTTAATTTATATCAGTCTAAATAAATATCATCCTCCATATGGCCGAATTGAGTTTCGATATCTGTCCCAGCGGGTTCGGAATAGCGGTTTTACCCTAGGATGGTCTAGTCGTTTCTGTTCAAAAAGGAGTTCGCGATCACCAGATAATCAAAAATTAAATAAACAGTATACCATTTAATACCTGCTCTTAATAACCCTGTACTAGTTAATACCCACCTCTGGTAAAAATTCCCTAGTAATCACCTACCTCCTATCCTTGATGCTCAAGGACTTCTCCCTATAAAATCGAATCCAATCCTCTAGCATTTCACGGCAGAAATCGAAAAACCTCAAAAGGGAAATGTCGGCCTCGTTTCTTTCTTCCCTCTTCTTTCATTTGATATCGCCATTCACCCTACCGACTCTAACCACTATCGAGACCCCAAAATACAACCTCCCAATACCCTGACACTTGACCTCGGCTAAGCGACGCTCGCGATAAGAAGTGGTGCTCCAAAAATGTCGTGACCTGGGAGGTATGAGACGCGGTGTACTTGGGGACATTCGACAGTTCAGCGATCGTTTAGGGTTACGGATTTTGGGGGATTTCGAGCTTCTAACAGTCCCTGAGGGTTCAAACGTGAGTACGACGGTGAAGTTGAGGATTTCCGTTCAGATTGATGCCCTCGGTTACAGTCGACTTCAAAGCTCGACTTCGTGACCTAGAAGTGAAGACGTACAGTGTTCGACTTGGATTTTAGGTATGTCGATGGTGGTTCTGGTGAGCAATCGAAGAACCACTGCGATTTTGGAAAGTGTAAATGGCACGGTGATGAAAGAGTTTGGGGTTCTGCGATTTCTTGGAAGGAGTGATGTCTGAACCGTGGTGATTTAGGGGGGATAGGGAGTAGGCAGGGTCACAGTAGTTGACAGTTTGATGTTTGAAGAGTTTGGCAGTGAAGTTTAGATGGTTTAAAGTGGTGTTAAGGTATTTTAGTGGAGATCGGGCTGTTGTCAATAGAAGATGATTAGCGATTTTGAGTGGCTTAGTGAATTAATCAATATATTGCAAGGGTGCAAGGTGGCAGGTAGATTCGCTTGAGACGGTTCATAGCTGCGACGCTACGAAATTTAAATTGGATATTCGATCAAATTATAAAATCCCTGGTGAGTAAATCTCACTCACCTTTAGAATTATTTTTTATCTCATTAAAAATAATTGTCTGATGCTTATGTGAATGTTTTCTGGTTGTTTTATATATATTAGTTATTTAGGCTATATATATATATATATATATTGGGTTGATTGATTGGTTGGATTCCCGCAGTCTCATTAGCGGATGCCCGCGGTACTATAGCGGATGATTACCCTATACGCCCCACGCTATGATTAGTGGATGACCTTCTATACCGCGATATCCTGCCTTCGAAGCAGGATGGGTATTATTTATTGTTGGCTAACGTCTGTGGATGCAGGAAAACAGGTTGGAGGGATCCAACTGGATTCTCAAAAATATTATTATTTGTTTGTTTCACATTATTATCATATATGCTGTGTTTGAAACCTGTCATTTTAATTGGTTGTTTTGGTTGGTTAGATATCACCGGGGCTTGAATATTGATTTATAAAATTATCAAAAAGGATATTTGAGTTTATAAAGGGAATTCTATTTTTATAAATAGAATTTGAATTTTAATGAAGTATAGGAAATATTAACTTGTTTTGAATGTATATAAAACAAGAATTGAATTTGAATATAGAAATTCAAATGAGATTTGGAACAAAGGAAATTCAAATATAGAAATTGAATATAGAAATTCAAATGGGAGTTGTATAATGGAATTTGAATATTCAAATAGATTTCAAATAGAATTTTGAGATATATATTTCAAATATAATCGAAATAGGATTTGAATATAAGTTTCAAAATAGAAGTAAAATGGAATTTAAATTAAAGAAATTCAAATAGAATTTGAATCAAGGAAACTTCAATAGAATTGGAATCCAAGGGAATTGAAATAGAAATTGAATTCAAAGGAATTCAAATGGGATTGGAATTAAGGAAATTCAAAAATGGAATTCAAATAAAAGAAAATATAATTTGAAATATTTGGAATTTCAAATAAGAGAAAATGGAGTTTTAAATATTAGCATTTTCAAATAGATTTGAAAATGGAGTTTAAATCTAGAATTGGAATTCAAGAGATATAAATATAGAATTTGAATTCAGAGAAATTTAAGTATGGTATTTGAATTCAAAGTGAAATTTAATATGGGATTTGAAATTCAAATAGAATGAAAATAGATTTGAATATCGAAATTTAAATGGAGATTGAAAATTGGATTTGAATAAGGGGAAATTCAAATGTAGAATTTCAAAGTAGAACTTGAAAGAAAAATTTTCAAATAGAACTCGAAATAGAATTAACTATGGATTTGAATATGGAATTCCAAATGGAATTGCAACTATGGATTTGAATATATTAAAATATATCAGAATGGAGTAGAATTTCATTCAAACGAAGTTTAAAAGTTTTTATATATATATATATATATAAATTAAAACGAACTCGCTGCAGCGCTGCAGTTCGAAAATTGGCGACTCGAACTTCATTTGAGTATATCGAGTCAAATTAAGTCGGAATTCTTTGAAACAAGAACCGTCATGACCAATTAGATAATAGTTTTCTAATAGAAGAAGAAAATCTGGATTTCGTCGAATAGATTTGAGATATGTCAAAATCAAATTTTAAAAGTGCAGCGCCAGGAACCAGTAAAAACCATAATGGATTATATATAAGTATAAGGGTTTCTAAGCAAATAAAAATCCGAATTCCATTTAAAAACCTAGTCTTGAGTTAGAAAATAATGCGAGCTCAAGTGAAGTAAACTAAAGTGATTTTTGAAGCAATAATCATATTTTTGATTTTTGAATAGAATTAACTAAGTTAAAGAGAAATTAGTTAATCGAGGTGGATTTGAAGTCGAACTAAATATATATTCAAAATCGAGTATAGAACTTGAATTTAAATTTGAATTCAAGTAGTTAACCAGCAAGTTAAAATATGTTTGAACGTGTTATGTTCAAATATAAAAGCGAAACAGACCAAAGAGTTAATTAACAAGTTAATTAACAAATTGAGTTAAAATGATAGAGTATAGTTGAATTAAATCAGACAGGTATAGATATACAGGAGACAGGTATGGAATAAACTTGATGAAGGTATATAAATAGTGTGCCCGACAAAAAGGTACACGTTTAATTTCCATATGAGATTTTATGCGCCGTATCGGCTAGCCGCTTGGCTTTTCTTTTTCTTTTTGGATTGGTGAGGGCCATGGGAGGCTATTTGAAATATCCCGATGCTCCCGGTACAAAGGAGGTTATGGCGAATTTTTCCGGAAATTTAAGGAGTTAGAATATTTTTAAGAAAATTCGATAGTTAGAAATCAACGTATCGATATATAGAATTCGATAAGGAAACGAACTCAAAAATAGAATAGTATAAACCAAAAGGAAATCTATAATTAAATCGAGTAAAAATAGAAAGAGAAATACACATATACGTTTTAGAAATGGAAAATTAGTTTAATATGGTGTGGATTATTCGAGTTAGTAATCTTGTCTGTTTTGAAGTTAATAATATTTTCAGTCAAGGTTTGTGAGGTAATTATATCCCAACTTGATGGATTTTATTTTTAGCTGATAAATGGCAAGGTTCAGGCTCGAAGAGAAATGTTTGAAGAGATAAGTGATTGGAACATTTTTCCAATTATGAATAGAATGTATTTTCTAAAGTTTAGAAAATAAAGGAAGGCGATATTTTGAAAATGTTTTCCAAATAATGTATAAGGCCAATATGGTTATTGAAAATATTTGGTTAACAAATATTGATAAAGGAATTGGAGAAGCGATTTAATTAATGAATATAATTTCAAGGGCTCAGTGATTGTTTGATACCTTGGTTGAACACTTGTTTTTCTTCGATAGTTAAGTCATCGACTATCGAAACACTTGTTTTTCTTCGATAGTTAAATCACCGACTATCGATGTTTTTGACCATCGTTGTCAATATGGAGAGACCGGTTGGATTATTATCCAAAGAACCACTCCGTATTGGCAGTAGCGTTGCGAATCAGATTATATGAAGATAATCGAAGATGGAGTAAAGTGCAAGGGCTTTTTCTACGAGTAGAAATTGTGCCTTCGGTTTCGTTCAGTCCCAGAACGAACATATATGGACGAATGTCTGACAGAATATTTCCAATGATCAAATGGGTTGGTCTGTACAAATATATATGGTTGCAACGGATTTATTCCCTTCGCATAACATCCAGAATATTTGTGTAAACCAATTAATGATTAACGGATCTGATAGTGTGGCATTCAAAGTGATTGGGTTATCAAGGAATGGTAAGTAAGAGTAGCCTCAGGCCTCATCAACCATGAAGTGACAAAAATCGGGCAGGCAGCATGGCTATGTGGTTCGCTCCCATTAGGGTGTATAATCACCTATCTAGAGATTCATTTAACTTCTTATTCTATTCGATGCTGTCCCTTTCGGGAAACGATTGCTGATCCCAACCGTTGGTGATATACATTCGATACACACAAGCGAAATGAGTGGTCGGTCATGTGTGGGCCGGGTTGCAAGAAGTTCTTGTTGAACCCAGTGTATTGGCCTCTAGAGATACACTATCGGAAGGTGGTCCCGTACCTTGTCATAGTCTGAATCCAATCTCCAATAAGCGCCCGTGGTTTTGTTTTGTATATTATATATGTGGAACGTGAGATGCAAGCGTTCTACTAGATTGTTATTTACTTGTGATTAGACATTATTATAATATCAGAAAAGTATTGACTTCCAAAACTGTTTTGGGTTATCGTAAGGTAAAAACCATCCGTGTTTATGTGTGGATTGGTCTTACGATTATCCTTTCTTTTGAAAAGGATTTTGAAAAGTTAAAACCAATGATTTGAGTTTACTCACACCAGTCCCATGACTGACCCAGAGTTTATTTTGTTTTGTTTTCCCTAAACTCTTGGGTGCCCAAATTTGTACGGGCAGTCAAGTAGTTCAGGTGTTTACAGATACCATTGGAGGAGCTTGGAGCAGGAGGCTTCAGCGTTAGTTATCTAGTATTTTATTTCCGCTGTATTGTAAGTATTGTACTCTGATAAATGATATGTATACAGTACAAATTTTGTATTACAAAAGTTTATGATATATTATATTTTATTCGTTTCGCTGTGAGGTTCATGTTTTACCCTGATGTTGTGTATTCTTCTTCTTCTACTCTAATATTTCTTTCTTTCTATTTCTCATCCTCTAACTTCTTTCAATAATGATTCGTATTTCTGTGCAATTTGGGTTGGACGTGTGGTGTATTTAGTCAGCTCAAATAGTATGGATTTGCGGGTCGTTACAGTTGGTATCAGAGCTTAGGTTGAGCGAATACCTAGGCTTTGTGGAGTTGTGCTCATTAGAGATAGGGTCAGCAGTACCCTAGAATGAGTTGAGTGTATATATACGAGAGAGCGTATTTGTTAATTGATATAAAAATTGTTTTATATTGTGTTGGCTAGTCTGTTGAGTGGTTTATGAATTCTAGTCAAATCGTGGGACGCCACGAAGTCGATAGGAATTTCTAAACACTTAAACAGAGAAATTCGACACAGTATTGTTTTAAAGAGGGTAAATGAAATAATTTTACCCAAATTTCTATTTTTGTATAGAAGGAATAATTTTCTGAAATTATTATATTATATGGACGTGTTGATTGTTAGGATTATAATCAAATGAGATTATAAAATTTGAATGATTATATATAACCAAATAGAATGTGTATATGAATTAAATATACAAATGAGATGAATTAAAATAAAATTCAAACCAGAATTTAAAATCCTGGGAAGTTTGAAAATATTTTCCAAAGAATAATAAAATAATATAGCTTTGTTTTGTAAAGGTTTTGAATAAATACCATTTTTGAATGGATTTTAGAAGTGATAAAGCACTGAACTCACTTCAGTGGCTGGGAAATAATTCTGATGATGATTGCAACATCATCAGTGTTCATTTTCGAGTTTCTAAGTGATGGATTGCTACCTTAGAAAATTTTGTTGGAAATTTGTTTTGAAAGAAACAAGTGGTTTGGAATATTCAAATGTTTTTGAATTTGAGATGGAAATAAATATGTATATATTTATATGTGATTTCAGAAGCGATTTGAATATAAAAACTCCGGGGATTTGAATTTTGGAAATAAAATTTAACTTAAAGCAAGTTAAATGAATCAAAGTGGATAAATTGATTTAGATCAATTTTAATATGTATGAATAAAAACCAAAGGTTTTGGTTGAAATTAAAATTAGTTGGAATATAAAGTGTTGAGTTTCAGCGTAAGATGAGTTTTCGAAAAATAATGGGTTCGTACCATTTTTCCTACCTTAGCAATTTCGGAGACGAAATTATTTTAAGGGGGGAAGAATGTAACGACCCGGATTTTTGAACAGTTTGTTTTAAATATTTAATATGGTTTTAAATATTGTGATTTATAATATAAATCGATATATGATTTTATTTTGAATATACATATATATTTATTTAATCTGAAATAATTATAATAATATGAGAATCTGAATTTGATTGAATTCGAAAGTTGAACTGGAGTCAAAATGATTTATATGAATTTTATTTGAATTAAAAACGATAATAATAATTTATTTTCAAGGAATTAAATTATTTTGAATTTAATTTATATCAGTCTAAATAAATATCTCCTCTATATGGCCGAATTGAGTTTCGATATCTGTCCCAGTGGGTTCGGAATAGCGGTTTTACCATAGGATGGTCAGTCGTTCTGTTCAAAAAGGAGTTCGCGATCACCAGATAATCAAAAATTGAATAAACAGTATACCATTTAATACCTGCTCTTAATAACCCTGTACTAGTTAATACCCACCTCTGGTAAAAATTTCCCTATTAATCACCTACCTCCTATTCCTTGATGCTCAAGGACTTCTTCCCTATAAAATCGAACCAGTCCCTCTAGCATTTCACGGCAGAAATCGAAAACCTCAAAAGGGAAATGTCGGCCTCGTTTCTTTCTTCCCTCTTCTTTCATTTGATATCGCCATTCACCCTACCGACTCTAACCACTATCGAGATCCCAAAATACAACCTCCCAATACCCTGACACTTGACCTCGGCTAAGCGACGCTCGCGATAAGAAGTGGTGCTCCAAAAATGTCGTGACCTGGGAGGTATGAGACGCTGTGTACTTGGGGACATTCGACAGTTCAGCGATCGTTTAGGGTTACGGATTTTGGGGGATTTCGAGCTTCTAACAGTCCTGAGGGTTCAAACGTGAGTACGACGGTGAAGTTGAGGATTTCCGTTCAGATTGATGCCCTCGGTTACAGTCGACTTCAAAGCTCGACTTCGTGACCTAGAAGTGAAGACGTACGGTGTTCGACTTAGATTTTAGGTATGTCGATGGTGGTTCTGGTGAGCAATCGAAGAACCACTGCGATTTTGGAAAGTGTAAATGGCACGATGATTAAAGAGTTTGGGGTCTGCGATTTCTTGGGAAGGAGTGATGTCTGAACCGTGGTGATTTAGGGGGGATAGGGAGTAGCAGGTCACAGTAGTTGGACAGTTTGATGTTTGAAGAGTTTGGCAGTGAAGTTTAGATGGTTTAAAGTGGTGTTAAGGTATTTTAGTGGAGATCGGGCTGTTGTCAATAGAAGATGATTAGCGATTTTGAAGTGGCTTAGTGAATTAATCAATATATTGCAAGGGTGCAAGGTGGCAGGTAGATTCGCTTGAGACGGTTCATAGCTGCGACGCTACGAGATTTAAATGGATATTCGTCAAATTATAAAATCCCTGGTGAGTAAATCTCACTCACCTTTAGAATTATTTTTATCTCATTAAAAATAATTGTCTGTTGCTTGTGTGAATGTTTTCTGGTTGTTTTATATATATTAGTTATTTAGGCTATATATATATATTGGGTTAATTGATTGGTTGGATTCCCGCAGTCTCATTAGCGGATGCCCGCGGTACTATAGTGGATGATTACCCTATACGCCCCACGCTATGATTAGTGGATGACCTTCTATACCGCGATATCCTGCCTCGAAGCAGGATGGGTATTATCTATTGTTGGCTAACGTCTGTGGATGCAGGAAAACAGGTTGGAGGGATCCAACTGGATTCCTCAAAAATATTATTATTATTTGTTTGTTTCACATTATTATCATATATGCTGTGTTTGAAACCTGTCATTTTAGTTGGTTGTTTTGGTTGGTTAAATATCACTGGGGCTTGAATATTGATTTATAAAATTATCGAAAAGGATATTTGAGTTTTAAAAAGGGATTCCTATTTTTATAAATAGAATTTGATTTTTTAATGAAGTATAGGAAATATTAACTTGTTTTGAATGTATATAAAACGAGAATTGAATTTGAATATAGAAATTCAAATGAGATTTGAACAAAGGAAATTCAAATATAGAAATTGAATATAGAAATTCTAATGGGAGTTGTATAATGGAATTTGAATATTCAAATAGATTTCAAATAGAATTTTGAATATAGATTTCAAATATAATCGAAATAGGATTTGAATATAAGTTTCAAAACAGAAGTAAAATGGAATTTAAATTAAAGAAATTCAAATAGAATTTGAATCAAGGAAATTCAAATAGAATTTGAATCCAAGGGAATTGAAATAGAAATTGAATTCAAAGGAATTCAAATGGGATTGGAATTAAGGAAATTCAAAAATGGAATTTCAAATAAAAGAAAATATAATTTGAAATATTAGGAATTTCAAATAAGAGAAAATGGAGTTTTAAATATTAGCATTTTCAAATAGATTTGAAAATGGAGTTTAAATCTAGAATTGGAATTCAAGAGATATAAATATAGAATTTGAATTCAAGAGAAATTTAAATATGGTATTTGAATTCAAAGTGAAATTTAATATGGGATTTGAAATTCAAATAGAATGAAAATAGATTTGAATATCAAAATTTAAATGGAGATTGAAAATGGGATTTGAATAAGGGAAATTCAAATGTAGAATTTCAAAGTAGAACTTGAAATAAAATTTGAAAATAGAATTTCAAATAGAACTCGAAATAGAATTAACTATGGGATTTGAATATGGAATTCAAATGGAATTGCAACTATGGATTTGAATATATTAAAATATATTAGAATGGAGTTGAATTTCATTCAAACGAAGTTTAAAAGTTTATATATATATAATTAAAACGAACTCGCCGTAGCGCTGCAGTTCGAAAATTGGCGACTCGAACTTCATTTGAGTATATCGGAGTCAAATTAAGTCGGAATTCTTTGAAACAAGAACCGTCAGGACAAATTAGATAATAGTTTTCTAATAGAAAAGAAAAATCTGGATTTCGTCGAATAGATTTTGAGATATGTCAAAATCAAATTTTTAAAAGTGCAGCGCCAGGAACCAGTAAAAACCATAATGGATTATATATAATTATAAGGGTTTTTAAGCAAATAAAAATCTGAATTTCCATTTAAAAACCTAGTCTTGAGTTAGAAAATAAATGTGAGCTCAAGTGAAGTAACTAAAGTGATTTTTGAAGCAATAATCATATTTTTGATTTTTGAATAGAATTAACTAAGTTAAAGAGAAATTAGTTAATCGAGGAGGATTTGAAGTCGAAATTTGAAAGGTAAATTGGAATGGTAAATATATATTCAAAATCGAGTATAGAACTTGAATTTAAATTTGAATTCAAGTAGTTAACCAGCAAGTTAAAATATGTTTGAACGTGTTATGTTCAAATATAAAAGCGAAACAGACCAAAGAGTTAATTAACAAGTTAATTAACAAATTGAGTTAAAATGATAGAGTATAGTTGAATTAAATCAGACAGGTATAGATATACAGGAGACAGGTATGGAATAAAGTTGATGAAGGTATATAAATAGTGTGCCCGACAAAAAGGTACACGTTTAATTTCCATATGAGATTTTATGCGCCGTATCGGCTAGCCGCTTGGCTTTTCTTTTTCTTTTTGGATTGGTGAGGGCCATGGGAGGCTATTTGAAATATCCCGATGCTCCCGGTACAAAGGAGGTTATGGCGAATTTTTCCGGAAATTTAAGGAGTTAGAATATTTTTAAGAAAATTCGATAGTTAGAAATCAACGTATCGATATATATAGAATTCGATAAGGAAACGAACTCAAAAATAGAATAGTATAAACCAAAAGGAAATCTATAATTAAATCGAGTAAAAATAGAAAGAGAAATACACATATACGTTTTAGAAATGGAAAATTAGTTTAATATGGTGTGGATTATTCGAGTTAGTAATCTTTTCTGTTTTGAAGTTAATAATATTTTCAGTCAAGGTCTGAGAGGTAATTATACCCCAAGTTGATGGATTTTATTTTTAGCTGATAAATGGCAAGGTTCAGGCTCGAAGAGAAATGTTTGAAGAGATAAGTGATTGGAACATTTTTCCAATTATGAATAGAATGTATTTTCTAAAGTTTAGAAAATAAAGGAAGGCGATATTTTGAAAATGTTTTCCAAATAATGTATAAGGCCAATATGGTTATTGAAAATATTTGGTTAACAAATATTGATAAAGGAATTGGAGAAGCGATTTAATTAATGAATATAATTTCAAGGGCTCAGTGATTGTTTGATACCTTGGTTGAACACTTGTTTTTCTTCGATAGTTAAGTCATCGACTATCGAAACACTTGTTTTTCTTCGATAGTTAAATCACCGACTATCGATGTTTTTGACCATCGTTGTCAATATGGAGAGACCGGTTGGATTATTATCCAAAGAACCACTCTGTATTGGCAGTAGCGTTGCGAATCAGATTATATGAAGATAATCGAAGACGGAGTAAAGTGCAAGGGTGTTTTCTACTAGTAGAAATTGTGCCTCCGGTTTCGTTCAGTCCCAGAACGAACATATATGGACGAATGTCTGACAGAATATTTCCAATGATCAAATGGGTTGGTCTGTACAAATATATATGTTTGCAACAGATTTATTCCCTTCGCATAACATCCAGAATATTTGTGTAAACCAATTAATGATTAACAGATCTGATAATGTGGCATTCAAAGTGATTGGGTTATCAAGGAATGGTAAGTAAGCGTAGCCTCAGGCCACATCAACCAGGAAATGACAAAAATCGGGCAGGCAGCATGGCTATGTTGGTCGCTCCCATTAGGGTGTATAATCACCTATCTAAAGATTCATTTAACTTCTTATTTTATTCGATGCTGTCCCTTTCGGGAAACGGTTACTGATCCCAACCGTTGGTGATATACATTCGATACACTCAAGCGAAATGAGTGGTCGGTCATGTGTGGGCCGGGTTGCAAGAAGTTCTTGTTAAACCCAGTGTATTGGCCTCTAGAGATACACTATCGGAAGGTGGTCCCATACCTTGTCATAGTCGGAATCCAATCTCCAATAAGCGCCCGTGGTTTTGTTTTGTATATTATATATGTGGAACGTGAGATGCAAGCGTTCTACTAGATTGTTATTTACTTATGATTAGACATTATTATAATATCAGAAAAGTATTGACTTCCCAAACTGTTTTGGGTTATCGCAAGGTAAAAACCATCCGTGTTTATGTGTGGATCGGTCTTACGATTATCCTTCCTTTTGAAAAGGATTTTGAAAAGTTAAAACCAATGATTTGAGTTTACTCACACCAGTCCCATGACTGACCCAGAGTTTATTTTGTTTTGTTTTCCCTAAACTCTTGGGTGCCCAAATTTGTACGGGCAGTCAAGTAGTTCAGGTGTTTACAGATCCCTTTGGAGGAGCTTGGAGCAGGAGGCTTCAGCGCTAGTTATCTAGTATTTTATTTCCGCTGTATTGTAAGTATTGTACTCTGATAAATGATATGTATACAGTACAAATTTTGTATTACAAAAGTTTATGATGTATTATATTTTATTCGTTCCGCTGTGAGGTTCATGTTTTACCCTGATGTTGTGTATTCTTCTTCTTCTACTCTAATATTTCTTTCAATCTATTTCTCATCCTCTAACATCTTTCAATAATGATTCGTATTTCTGTGCAATTTGGGTTTGACGTGTGGTGTATTTAGTCAACTCAAATAGTACGGATTTGCGGGTCGTTACAATACCTGGGTAGCTCCCAAATAGAGTATGTTTGTAGACGTCAATTAGTGATATCTGGTGGATCTGACGATATGGCATTCAAAGTGAATGGTGGCCAGGTGTTCCAAAGGATAATTTGAACCTTAAGCCTCACAACCGTGAAATGACAAAAATCGGGCAGGTAGCATGGCTATGTGGGTCGCTCCCATTAGGGTGTATAATCACCTATCTAGAGAAAATCCTTTTGCTTCTTTAATCTATCGATGTTGTCCATTTCGAAAAACGGTGGTTTGAGCCCAACCGTTGGTGATATACATTCGATACACTCATGCGAAATGAGTGGTCGGTCATGTGAGGGCCGGGTTGCAAGACGTTCTTGTTAAACCCAGTGTATTCGCCTCTAGAGATACACTATCGGCAGGTGGTCCCATACCTTGTCATAGTTGGAATCCAATCTCCGATAAGCGCCCGCGGTTTTGATTGTATACTATATATGTGGAGCGTGAGATGCAAGCGTTCCACTAGATTGATATTTATTTGTATTTAGACACTATTATAATATTAGAAAGGATATTGATTTCAAAATGGTTTGGGTTATTGTAAGGTAAAAATCGTCCGTATTTGTATGTGGATTTGGTCTTACGATTACCCTTTTCTTTCATAAGGATTTTAAACTTAAAAAAAATCTAGTTGTGTGATACCCTTAATATTGTGCGAGTTTTTCTCACTCTGGTTCACCAGACTGACCCGGTGTTATGTAAATGCTCGGGTTAGCCCGGGGTGTACATGTTTAGGTGTAATAACCCGGAAAATCTGGGCCAGTTTAAAATTTTTATTTTGGCAATTTTAGCGAATTTTGAATATTTAAAATGGATTATTTTAAATAATATCGACGAGAAAATTTATTTTGAATATAAATAGAATGTATATATTATATATGCCTTCGTTAGAATATAAATAATTATATATAATTATAAATAGAATTGAAAATGGCGCGGTAGTTCGATAATTCGATTTCAAACTTCAATTGAACATACCGGGTGCAAAACAATCCGGATTTTGGTGAAACCAAAAACATTAGAATCTAATAGATGATATCTTTCCAACGAATCCGACAAATCAAAATTTCATAATGGGAATCAAAAGATATGTCCAGTCGAAAATTCTGAATAGTCGCTATGGAATTCAGGCCCTTAAAAATGGACATTTTGCAAATGACCTCGGATTTCGACGAAACCAGTTTTGTTAGGTCCGTGATGTCGAATTATTGCTAGATTCCAAATTTCATAATTTTTCGAATCAATATGTGAGCGTGGCAAAGGAAAACGTGTTTTGACCATTTCAGTTGATTTTAATCGACTGGAAATTGGCCATTTTTCTAACGGTCTCAGAATTCGATGGAACTAGTTTTGTTAGGACCGTATCGTCAATACGAAGCTAGAAAATATTTTTCGGGAATTTTTAGAGTTAGTATGTGACCTCGGTAATTCGAAATGTACGTTTAGAATTCAATAAAGTGATTTAAATGTAAATTTAACGGAAACTGATTGTAACAGCCGAATCAGCTGACGATACATATCCCATTGTGTTCGGAATGGGGGTTAAACGCTATGGACGACAGGTGGTGGGCCTCGTTTTGATGACGTATGTAAAAGTCAACTTTCAAAAATAATAAAATAATAAAATAATAAATAAAAAAAGAAAAACCCCCTTATCTCCTTTGCCCCCCCCCCCCCCGTCCAAATTCATTCAACAGAATAAAAAAAAACCTGCTTGCCCCAAATTCCCATCGTCACCTCCGATTGCCCATCGTCGGACCTCACCGGACCCCGCTGCCTCTCCTCCGACGATCTAACCTCCTCCTCCCCCTTCCATTTCTGCTCCTCCCTCTCAATCGAATGCACTCGAGCCCAGATCAGACCACCACGAGAACCCACGAAACAGAAGCACCCCAAACCCTGGCGCCACCTGAAACCCGCGAATCTGCCTAACCCTAACCACCTGCTCCGGCCATCCCCACCCCAACGCCGAAGGTCAGAGCCCCTGCGCGCCCCCACGAACCCACAGTCCCAAATCAGCACGCAACCATGCCATCGGACCTCCTGCACTACCCACTGGAGCACCGCAGTGACCACCGCCGGTCAGACCGACCCTCCAGCCCCGCCACCGAAGCTCCAGACCAAGAAAACACAGTGAGCTTGTTTTGAATATAGTTTATTTCAGTTTCTTTTTATTTTATTTTATGAAGCATAGTATAAAATCAGTTTTTTTAGGGAAAACATTAAATTAAATAAGATATTCATTATAGAAAAGTTTATATTTTCACTATAGTAAAATTTATATTTTTATAGGAAGATGTGATTTCTAAATAGAAAAAGACTAGATTTTTCAATATAGAAAAGGTTAGACTTTTATATGAAGCCACGATTTTTATAAATATAAAGATTGAATTTTTATGATGAAAAAGATTGGATTTTTATCAATATAAAGTTCAGATTTTTATTTATCAACAACTTTGATTTTTAATTTATAGAAAGCTTTAATTTTATATATATGAAGTAGCGAAGAAAAATATATTTTTCCTTATATGAAGTAGCGAAGAAAAATATAATCTTACAACATATATGAAGTGTTATTATAAAAATGTGATTTTTATATATTGAACATTGTAGTGAAAATTCGATTTTTAAATATATGAAGTGATTATAAAAATATGACTTTTAAATTGAAAGTAAACAAATAAAAATGTGACTTTTATTTTAAAGACATCAAAATATAAAAATGTGTGATTTTTATATATGTAGTGACTACGGGCAACGAAGATGATAAAAAGGCGAGAATGAAGAAGATTTCTATAAATAAAGAGTCGTGGTATTGGATAGCTATTGGTGAGAACTTCCCACTCAAAATCTCTTTTTCTAATTATATATATATACTAGGATGCAGACGGTGCTTAGTAGCACCCGACACAATCGCCCACAAACCATGGACTTGTTTGTTTGGTTGCGTAAATTAGTTAAATGATTTGATTGAAATTGAATTGTGTGGTGAAATGAATTGATTTGATTGATGTGTGAATGGCGTGGGCCTTCACTAGACCGGGGATAAGGCTAGGCCTCGTCCCGTTTCTAGTATCGTGCCGCTATGCCGCCGAAATTTTCTAAAATATGTTAGAAAAATAAAAATATCATTTTATTTAAAGAAAGAACTAAATAGATATTCATATGTTAAAATAAAATGTTTTATCGTTAAAAATATAATTTTTAACGTGAATGTGAATAAAATATTCATTTACAAACCAGACGGTTTGTTTATGTACACTGATTTGACTGACATTGATTGGGTCGATAAATTTTACACATCGCCCAACTGCACAAATAAAATCTGTGTTTGATTGTTTGAAACCCCACACGGGTGTTGGGATGAAATTTGAAGTTCACTCATCCTGATTGATTAAATATGTCGATCGATTGATTGACAGGCTGTTATAAGCGTTAAATATCTATATTTGATGCTTATACAGTGTAGTGCACTTTGGTTGATGGTTGATTATTTTTCAATGCTATTATATACACGTGTTGTATGAAAATCCATATAATTAATTTTATATGGTGATTGATTGGGCCTCATTCCAATTTAGAAAAATAAAGAATAATATAATATAAAGGTTCATGTGTTGACTATACTCATCCGTTGGGATTAGTCATGTGTTGAACGAAATATTTTTAATAATAAAATTCACATCTTTATCAATATAATATAAAGGTTCATGTGTTGACTATACTCATCCGTTGGGATTAGTCATGTGTTGAACGAAATATTTTTAATAATAAAATTCACATCTTTATCAATATAATATAAAGGTTCATGTGTTGACTGTACTCATCCGTCGAGATTAGTCATGTGTTGAACGAAATATCTTAACAAAAATAGTCACACGTGGACGGTACTCATTCGTTGAGATTAGTCGTGTGTTGACAAAAAGAAATATTTGAAATAGAATATATAAAGCCGTGTTGATTAGTGATGCGCCATTTTGACGTGAACGATATTTATATCGATTTTATTCATTTTAAAATGAATATTGAAAAGTGATATCGTAATCGAATATTTCGAAATGAATTGAATATATAACGATTTCGAAATGAATTGAATATATAACGATTTCGAAATGAATTGAATATATAACGATTTCGAAATGAATTGAATATATAACGATTTCGATTTGAATTGAATATAAAACGATTTCGAATTGAATGAAATAGAAAACCAATTTGATTTCAATTGAATATATCATGAATTGGATTCAAATAGAAAACGAAACGAATTTGATTTGAATAGAAAATGAATGTGAATCGAATAGAAAACCAATATGAATTTGAATCGAATATAAAACCAATTTGAATTGAATTGAATTGAATTGAAAACGAATTCAAATTGAATTGAAAGCGAATTGAAACGAATTGAAATTTGAATTGAATAGAAATGAATTTTAAAACGAATTTATAAAGAAGAATTCAATTTTGATTTGAATTGAAATGGAAGTTGAAATGATTTTTGAAACGAATTCAAAACTATTTATAAAATTCGTTTTAAATAGTAATCGACGTAATATATATTATATATATATTATATATATAATATAATGGCCTGAATAGAACGCGCCGCGCCGCGGCAGTTCGTAAATTTCGACCATTTATTTCAAACGGACATTGCGGGAGATCCGACCGTCGGATTCTCCTAAAACCGGAACCGTTGGGTTCGTATCGAAAAGAGCTTTCTAACGAATATTAGAAATTTGAAATCTAACGGTTGGATTTGGAGATACGTCCAAATCAAATTTGAAAAAGGTCGCTGTAAGTGCAGTTCGATGGCCATTGTTGGAAATCGACTGTACGGGCCTTGATAAAATTATTAAAAATATCAATAATTTGTGTAAAATCATAAGAAATGATTTGGGAAAATTTGGGATGAAAAACTCCATATTTGAAAAGATAAATGTAGATTTTTATCGAAATGAACTAGTTTTGAACTAAATTTAAAAACCCAATTATTTTTAAATAAATAAATTAGATTTAAAAAGGGATTTTAAATAATCGGAATTTCTAATATATTTGATTGAATTTGAAATGGGTTTATCGTGAACAGTGTTTTAAATAACACTAGTTCTTTAACCCGATAACAAATAGAATGTGATTTGGGTTTGTCGTGAACTGTGTTTTAAATAACACCTAGTTCTTTAACCCAGTAAAAGGAGTTCTAACGAATCTGCAATTAGATTGAAATGTAAATCTATAATCTAAATTATCAAATTTAGAAATGAGCGGGAACGGAGTATTACCAGTTTTACTCCAAAGCGATAGTTAAATCTTTAATTAGATTTGAACGTGAAACGGTAATTAATTTTACCGATAACACCACGGTGTTAGATATGGAGTATTACCAGTTTTGCTTCATGGGATGAATAGGTTGGGATTGGGAAATAAAATAAATAATTACTTCGGTGTGGTTCGCTAATCTCGACTAGTTTAGAAAACCATAATTTGGTTTTAAAAGACATCCAAAGGAAGATTACAGGATAAATTTTAAAGAATTTATCTTGGATAAAATCAATGGGAACCTTTCCCTAAGAATGTGGAATTTAGAAACTAGCTGTAGGTTGGCTAAGAAGAATGGTTTCCTGGGTATTGATCTGATGTTGGTTTCGGCCTTCGGGGTTAATGTTTGGGAAATTGTTCTCTTGCTAATTTGCGGTTAGTGACTAATGAATTGGAATGAGGCGTATGTTGTGTTTGTGTAACATTTGTTTTTAATATACGCGGGTTGTTCGAAAAGTCCGGGTTTACACCCTTTCTGAATAACCGATTCGACGATATGTCAAAGATGAAGACGGTGGTCGAAGACCGGAAGTCTTCACATCGTTTGGATAATTACTGACGATCCTGATTGGGCTGTACACCCAAGAGGATGGAAATAGTTGGTGGTCGTCCAGACGTACTTGGAGATGGATGGATATGCGAGGAAAGTGCCTCCGGTTTCGTTCAGACCCAGAACGGACTTGTAAATGGATTGTGTGTCTGACACTGGATTTTATTCTGTGTTGATTGATTTCTATTAAATATACATCTGTTTGGCGGCGGAGAATTTATTCTTTTGCTTAACGCCCTTCTCTGAGACGTACGAGCTCAGAGGTTGTATATCGATGGACATCAGTCGCACGGCATGAATTGCCTGTGTGGCACGCTAAGTTGCATGGATCAAGGCTTCTGTTGAAAAGCAAAGTCTTGTGGTTGATGATCAAACCACGGCCTACGTGGCAGCTTTGTGTATAACGTGAATTCGCGAGCCTCACACCTCGGTATGAGTTAAAAACGGGATACGGACTGCAGGGAGAGCACGACGTTTCTTTCTAGCTTTGGTGGTGTCAGTGACTTACCAGCCCTGACATATATATATATTTCACCTTTGTGGTTGTTGGATGAGGCGCCTCGATTATAGGTCTGTAAGGACCGGGAAACGTGTGTTCAGGAATTGCCAATCCTCTAACGTAAGTGAGGACCGGCCCTGAAGATCCAGGGGTTGCCCAGTGTGCGTAACCCTGAGGCATTTGCTAGAGTGTCTCGAACGCGGAGAGGATCTTGCCCCTTGCCTCGACTCATGACGGAAATCCAATTTCCAATACGTGTATTTCGGCTTTATTTGTAGAGCCTAGTATGGCGACATAGTGGGATGGGGCACTCATGCCGTCTATGATTTATATTTATGATTGAAATGTTTTGACACTATACACTTATTATAGTATCAAATGATTTGTTTTAAACATACCAAGCATGTTTGGCTATTATAAGGGAAAACCCTATCCTCCGGCTTGCGTTGCATTGTGTGATGGGACCTGGGTCTTATAATAGCTTCATTTTTCGAAAAAGCATTGCGCTGTTTATTCTATGCACTGATATTCTTGGGAGGAAACCCGTTCCGTGTTATACGGCGTGGTCCCTTGAATACTCTCTTTTAAAGTAAAGTTTTAAATAACTGTTTTAGTTCTCACACCAGTCACATGACTGACCTGGAGTTTATTGTTTTAACCTAAACTCTGGGTGACCCTATTTTCCGCACGGGCAGCTAGTAGTTTTGGTTTTGCAGATTTATATTCACAGGATCCTGGTTTACAGCTGGAATGATATCCGGAAAGCTCTGTATCCGTATATCACCTTCAGTTGTGCTTTGTACTATTTTCCGCTGCTATGTAATTTATTGTAATCTCTGATATTTATCGAATGTAATTTATTCATTTATACTCTGTATATTCTTGTATCTGATGGAATTGTTGTAATAGCAATGAAATGTTCTTCTGTTTGTGTTCTGATTTGTCCTGTTCTCTACGTTCAGGGGTTTCGAACGGTCTAGATCGGTTTAACGACTGATTCGGATCGAGCGAAATTCCAGGCCGTCACATTAGGTTATCAGAGCTTTGGTTTACAGAGCTCGAGAACAAGACACATTAGAACCATACGAAAGAATTCATCAGATATTGGATTAGCAATATCCAATTAGAATGACTCGTTAGAGATAGGATCAGTAGTATCCTAGAACGAGTGTGAAGAGTATATTTTTCAAATGAAAACAATTTTGTTTTGAAAAATTAAATCATTTTATACGTATTTGAATATTTATTTATTTTGATACGGGCAATCCAATATATAAAGGTTTTGCATATACGCGTCATGAACGTATATTCGAAGTTTTAATATACTGGATAGATATAGAGTCACATTCTAGTTGTCCGGAGATAATTCTGGTAATGCGGCCGCATTATCAGTATTCATATTCGAGTTTCGAAAGTGTGATTTCTATATATTTCCATTAGACTGGTGTGAGAATCAAAACTAATATAGTTAGAACACATTGTTGTGAATTGGCATCAAAAACAAGATTTTCAGTATATGTATCAAATTTATGGATTTGAAACTCTAATCCACTAATTGATTGATGTCCGTGTTGTTTGTTTATTTGTTTGCTAATTTTGAACCATTATGCCTAATTGAATCAAATATTGAATTATATTGAAAATGAGTCGCATTTGCTTGCATATACATATACTTACATTGAACAGGTCATAGCAAGGAGGCTAGAGCAGAGAATAAAATTTGTTTTCCCGACAAATAGGTACATGTTTATTACATAATTTACTGTTTTGTTTGGGTGATGACGATTTTGTGAGCCTATTGGCTAGCCGCTTGGCTTTTTCTTTTTCTTTTTGAGATTAGAAGGACCGGGGAAGCTATTTGAAATTCCCCAATGCTCTCGGTGCAAGGGAGGTTATGGCGAATTTTTTCGAAAATTTAGGGTGTTAGCCAAATTTTTGAAATTTTGAAAATTCTCAGAAACTGAAAAGTTGGAGAATGGAAGTCAGACCGAACGTAGTGTTGATTAATCAAACCACTTTCGACTTTGTTCCTTTTCGAGGACGAAAAGTTTTAAGTGGGGGAGATTGTAATAACCCGGAAAATCTGGGCCAGTTTAAAATTTTTATTTTGGCAATTTTAGTGAATTTTGAATATTTAAAATAGATTATTTTAAATCATATCGACGAGAAAATTTATTTTCAATATAAATAGAACGTATATATTATATACGCCGTCGTTAGAATATAAATAATTATATATAATTATAAATAGAATTGGAAATGGCGCGATAGTTCGATAATTCGATTTCAAACTTCAATTGAACATACCGGGTGCAAAACAATCCGGATTTTGGTGAAACCAAAAACATTAGAATCTAATTGATGATATCTTTCCAACGAATCCGACAAATCGAAATTTCATAATGGGAATCAAAAGATATGTCCAGTCGAAAATCCTGAATAGTCGCTATGGAATTCAGGCCCTTAAAAATGGACATTTTGCAAATGACCTCGGATTTCGACGAAACCAGTTTTGTTAGGTCCGTGATGTCGAATTATTGCTAGATTCCAAATTTCATAATTTTTCGAATCAATATGTGAGCGTGGCAAAGGAAAACGTGTTTTGACCATTTCAGTTGATTTTAATCGACTGGAAATTGGCCATTTTTCTAACGGTCTCAGAATTCGACGAAACTAGTTTTGTTAGGACCGTATCGTCAATATGAAGCTAGAAAATATTTTTCGGGAATTTTTAGAGTTAGTATGTGACCTCGGTAATTCGAAATGTACGTTTAGAATTCAATAAAGTGATTTAAATGTAAATTTAACGGAAACTGATTGTAACAGCCGAATCAGCTGACGATACATATCCCATTGTGTTCGGAATGGGGGTTAAACGCTATGGACGACAGGTGGTGGGCCTCGTTTTGATGACGTATGTAAAAGTCAACTTTCAAAAATAATAAAATAATAAAATAATAAATAAAAAAATAAAAAAATAAAAACCCCCTTATCTCCTTTGCCCCCCCCCCCCCCCCCCCGTCCAAATTCATTCAACAGAAAAAAGAAAAAACCTGCTTGCCCCAAATTCCCATCGCCACCTCCGATTGCCCATCGTCGGACCTCGCCGGACCCCGCTGCCTCTCCTCCGACGATCTACCCTCCTCCTCCCCCTTCCGTTTCTGCTCCTCCCTCTCAATCGAATGCACTCGAGCCCAGATCAGACCACCACGAGAACCCACGAAACAGAAGCACCCCAAACCCTGGCGCCACCTGAAACCCGCGAATCTGCCTAACCCTAACCACCTGCTCCGGCCATCCCCACCCCAACGCCGAAGGTCAGAGCCCATGCGCGCCCCCACGAACCCACAGTCCCAAATCAGCACGCAACCATGCCTTCATGCCATCGGACCTCCTGCACCACCCACTGGAGCACCGTAGTGACCACCGCCGGTCAGACCGACCCTCCAGCCCCGCCACCGAAGCTCCAGACCAAGAAAACACAGTGAGCTTGTTTTGAATATAGTTTATTTCAGTTTCTTTTTATTTTATGAAGCATAGTATAAAATCAGTTTTTTTAGGGAAAACATTAAATTAAATAAGATATTCATTATAGAAAAGTTTATATTTTCACTATAGTAAAATTTATATTTTTATAGGAAGATGTGATTTCTAAATAGAAAAAGACTAGATTTTTCAATATAGAAAAGGTTAGACTTTTATATGAAGCCACGATTTTTATAAATATAAAGATTGAATTTTTATGATGAAAAAGATTGGATTTTTATCAATATAAAGTTCAGATTTTTATTTATCAACAACTTTGATTTTAAATTTATAGAAAGCTTTAATTTTATATATATGAAGTAGCGAAGAAAAATATATTTTTCCTTATATGAAGTAGCGAAGAAAAATATAATCTTACAACATATATGAAGTGTTATTATAAAAATGTGATTTTTATATATTGAACATCGTAGTTAAAATTCGATTTTTAAATATATGAAGTGATTATAAAAATATGACTTTTAAATTGAAAGTAAACAAATAAAAATGTGACTTTTATTTAAAGACATCAAAATATAAAAATGTGTGATTTTTATATATGTAGTGACTACGGGCAACGAAGATGATAAAAAGGCGAGAATGAAGAAGATTTCTATAAATGAAGAGTCGTGGTATTAGATAGCTATTGGTGAGAACTTCCCACTGAAAATCTCTTTTTCTAGTTATATATATACTAGGATGCAGACGGTGCTTAGTAGCACCCGACACAATCGTCCACAAACCATGGACTTGTTTGTTTGGTTGAGTAAATTAGTTAAATGATTTGATTGAAATTGAATTGTGTGGTGAAATGAATTGATTTGATTGATGTGTGAATGGCGTGGGCCTTCACTAGACCGGGGATAAGGCTAAGCCTCGTCCCGTTTCTAGTATCGTGCCGCTATGCCGCCGAAATTTTCTAAAATATGTTAGAAAAATAAAAATATCATTTTATTTAAAGAAAGAACTGAATAGATATTCATATGTTAAAATAAAATGTTTTATCGTTAAAAATATAATTTTTAACGTGAATGTGAATAAAATATTCATTTACAAACCAGACGGTTTGTTTATGTACACTGATTTGACTGACATTGATTGGGTCGATAAATTTTACACATCGCCCAACTGCACAAATAAAATCTGTGTTTGATTGTTTGAAACCCCACACGGGTGTTGGGATGAAATTTGAAGTTCACTCATCCTGATTGATTAAATATGTCGATCGATTGATTGACAGGCTGTTATAAGCGTTAAATATCTATATTTGATGCTTATACAGTGTAGTGCACTTTGGTTGATGGTTGATTATTTTTCAATGCTATTATATACACGTGTTGTATGAAAATCCATATAATTAATTGTATATGGTGATTGATTGGGCCTCATTCCAATTTAGAAAAATAAAGAATAATATAATATAAAGGTTCATGTGTTGACTATACTCATCCGTTGGGATTAGTCATGTGTTGAACGAAATATTTTTAATAATAAAATTCACATCTTTATCAATATAATATAAAGGTTCATGTGTTGACTATACTCATCCGTTGGGATTAGTCATGTGTTGAACGAAATATTTTTAATAATAAAATTCACATCTTTATCAATATAATATAAAGGTTCATGTGTTGACTGTACTCATCCGTTGAGATTAGTCATGTGTTGAACGAAATATCTTAACAAAAATAGTCACACTTGGACGGTACTCATTCGTTGAGATTAGTCGTGTGTTGACAAAAAGAAATATTTGAAATAGAATATATAAAGCCGTGTTGATTAGTGATGCTCCATTTTGACGTGAACGATATTTATATCGATTTTATTCATTTTAAAATGAATATTGAAAAGTGATTTCGAAATCGAATATTTCGAAATGAATTGAATATATAACGATTTCGAAATGAATTGAATATATAACGATTTCGAAATGAATTGAATATATAACGATTTCGAAATGAATTGAATATATAACGATTTCGATTTGAATTGAATATAAAACGATTTCGAATTGAATGAAATAGAAAACCAATTTGATTTCAATTGAATATATCATGAATTGGATTCAAATAGAAAACGAAACGAATTTGATTTGAATAGAAAATGAATGTGAATCGAATAGAAAACCAATATGAATTTGAATCGAATATAAAACCAATTTGAATTGAATTGAATTGAAAACGAATTCAAATTGAATTGAAAGCGAATTGAAACGAATTGAAATTTGAATTGAATAGAAATGAATTTTAAAACGAATTTATAAAGAAGAATTCAATTTTGATTTGAATTGAAATGGAAGTTGAAATGATTTTTGAAACGAATTCAAAACTATTTATAAAATTCGTTTTAAATAGTAATCGACGAAATATATATTATATATATATTATATATATAATATAATGGCCTGAATAGAACGCGCCGCACCGCGGCAGTTCGTAAATTTCGACCATTTATTTCAAACGGACATTGCGGGAGATCCGACCGTCGGATTCTCCTAAAACCGGAACCGTTGGGTTCGTATCGAAAAGAGCTTTCTAACGAATATTAGAAATTTGAAATCTAACGGTTGGATTTGGAGATACGTCCAAATCAAATTTGAAAAAGGTCGTTGTAAGTGCAGTTCGATGGCCATTGTTGGAAATCGACTGTACGGGCCTTGATAAAATTATTAAAAATATCAATAATTTGTGTAAAATCATAAGAAATGATTTGGGAAAATTTGGGATGAAAAACTCCATATTTGAAAAGATAAAAATAGATTTTTATCGAAATGAACTAGTTTTGAACTAAATTTAAAAACCCAATTATTTTCAAATAAATAAATTAGATTTAAAAAGGGATTTTAAATAATCGGTATTTCTAATATATTTGATTGAATTTGAAATGGGTTTATCGTGAACAGTGTTTTAAATAACACTAGTTCTTTAACCCGATAACAAATAGAATGTGATTTGGGTTTGTCGTGAACTGTGTTTTAAATAACACCTAGTTCTTTAACCCAGTAAAAGGAGTTCTAACGAATCTGCAATTAGATTGAAATGTAAATCTATAATCTAAATTATCAAATTTAGAAATGAGCGGGAACGGAGTATTACCAGTTTTACTCCAAAGCGATAGTTAAATCTTTAATTAGATTTGAACGTGAAACGGTAATTAATTTTACCGATAACACCACGGTGTTAGATATGGAGTATTACCAGTTTTGCTTCATGGGATGAATAGGTTGGGATTGGGAAATAAAATAAATAATTACTTCGGTGTGGTTCGCTAATCTCGACTAGTTTAGAAAACCATAATTTGGTTTTAAAAGACATCCAAAGGAAGATTACAGGATAAATTTTAAAGAATTTATCTTGGATAAAATCAATGGGAACCTTTCCCTAAGAATGTGGAATTTAGAAACTAGCTGTAGGTTGGCTAAGAAGAATGGTTTCCTGGGTATTGATCTGATGTTGGTTTCGGCCTTCGGGGTTAATGTTTGGGAAATTGTTCTCTTGCTAATTTGCGGTTAGTGACTAATGAATTGGAATGAGGCGTATGTTGTGTTTGTGTAACATTTGTTTTTAATATACGCGGGTTGTTCGGAAAGTCCGGGTTTACACCCTTTCTGAATAACGGATTCGACGATATGTCAAAGATGAAGACGGTGGTCGAAGACCGGAAGTCTTCACATCGTTTGGATAATTACTGACGATCCTGATTGGGCTGTACACCCAAGAGGATGGAAATAGTTGGTGGTCGTCCAGACGTACTTGGAGATGGATGGATATGTGAGGAAAGTGCCTCCGGTTTCGTTCAGACCCAGAACGGACTTGTAAATGGATTGTGTGTCTGACACTGGATTTTATTCTGTGTTGATTGATTTCTATTAAATATACATCTGTTTGGCGGCGGAGAATTTATTCTTTTGCTTAACGCCCTTCTCTGAGACGTACGAGCTCAGAGGTTGTATATCGATGGACATCAGTCGCACGGCATGAATTGCCTGTGTGGCACGCTAAGTTGCATGGATCAAGGCTTCTGTTGAAAAGCAAAGTCTTGTGGTTGATGATCAAAGCACGGCCTACGTGGCAGCTTTGTGTATAACGTGAATTCGCGAGCCTCACACCTCGGTATGAGTTAAAAACGGGATACGGACTGTAGGGAGAGCACGACGTTTCTTTCTAGCTTTGGTGGTGTCAGTGACTTACCAGCCCTGACATATATATATTTTTCACCTTTGTGGTTGTTGGATGAGGCGCTTCGATTATAGGTCTGTAAGGACCGGGAAACGTGTGTTCAGGAATTGCCAATCCTCTAACGTAAGTGAGGACCGGCCCTGAAGATCCAGGGGTTGCCCAGTGTGCGTAACCCTGAGGCATTTGCTAGAGTGTCTCGAACGCGGAGAGGATCTTGCCCCTTGCCTCGACTCATGACGGAAATCCAATTTCCAATACGTGTATTTCGGCTTTATTTGTAGAGCCTAGTATGGCGACATAGTGGGATGGGGCACTCATGCCGTCTATGATTTATATTTATGATTGAAATGTTTTGACACTATACACTTATTATAGTATCAAATGATTTGTTTTAAACGTACCAAGCATGTTTGGCTATTATAAGGGAAAACCCTATCCTCCGGCTTGCGTTGCATTGTGTGATGGGACCTGGGTCTTATAATAGCTTCATTTTTCGAAAAAGCATTGCGCTGTTTATTCTATGCACTGATATTCTTGGGAGGAAACCCGTTCCGTGTTATACGGCGTGGTCCCTTGAATCACTCTCTTTTAAAGTAAAGTTTTAAATAATTGTTTTAGTTCTCACACCAGTCACATGACTGACCTGGAGTTTATTGTTTTAACCTAAACTCTGGGTGCCCCTATTTTCCGCACGGGCAGCTAGTAGTTTTGGTTTTGCAGATTTATATTCACAGGATCCAGGTTTACAGCTGGAATGATATCCGGAAAGCTCTGTATCCGTATATCACCTTCAGTTGTGCTTTTTACTATTTTCCGCTGCTATGTAATTTATTGTAATCTCTGATATTTATCGAATGTAATTTATTCATTTATACTCTGTATATTCTTGTATCTGATGGAATTGTTGTAATAGCAATGAAATGTTCTTCTGTTTGTGTTCTGATTTGTCCTGTTCTCTACGTTCAGGGGTTTCGAACGGTCTAGATCGGTTTAAAGACTGATTCGGATCGAGCGAAATTCCAGGCCGTCACATTAGGTTATCAAATGCTGTGAAGAGACGAGCTGGAAGAGTCCAGACGTATGATATTTTATTTCTACTATTCCGCTGTGTGTTGTATATGGAACAGATTTAGATAAATGTCCAGAGATGTTGATTTACTCTGATATTGTAAGTATTTTTAAAAGCTCTCAATAAAGTTTATTTCTGTATTATATTTTGTTCCGCTGCAATGTGAGACTCTGATTTTATGTTGTGTTGGTTCTTCTTCTTCTTCTATTCTTATATTTCTTTCTTTCTTATCTCACCCTCTAAATTCTTTCTAATAACGTTCCGGTGTTTGGAAGGTCAGCATGAGATACGGGAAGGTATTTATGTCGATTTCCGGGGCCGGAAATCCCGGGTCATTACAGTGGTATCAGAGCTATTGGTTTAGTAATAACCTTGGCTTTGTGGTGTAACTTGATAGAGATGGGGTTAGTAATACCCTAGACCGAGATTGAGTGTATATATATATGAGAGCGTATTTGTAAATTTCATATACAAATGTTTTGTATTGTGTTGATTGATCGGTTCAAGAGTTGAGAAGCGTTGAACTGGCAATGGATACAGTATTGTTTTGAAAGCGGGGTAAATGGAATAATTTTACCCAAATTATATTTTTGTATAGAAAAGAAATCATTTTATTAAATTATTGGGATATTAGTGTGTTTTATTGTTTTGAATGGAATTCAAAATGGCTTGAAAATTGAAAACTTAATCTGGTTAAGTGAAAATTAAATTGAAATAAATAAATTTGGAATTTGATGAACAAATAATAATTAAATAGAAATAAATCGGGTACTAATCGATTCATGTTCAAATATGTGAAACCAAAGTAAAATATTAATATTGAATGTAAATTTAGTTGGGTTGATTGATTTGGTTGTTGATGGTTAATTGTTTGTTATTGGATGATAGTTTGTTTGAAATGGAAATTATCAACAATTAAATGAGCTAAATGAATTATAAACTAAAGAATAATTTCCGGTATATTTAAACTGGAATGAAACTGCATATGAATTGGAATTTATGATTTAACCCTGTATTTGATAATGAATTGATGCTGTGTGTTTGATTTTGGAATTGGTATAGGTATATTGTTGATTAATAACATATTATTTAAAAATTTCATGTATCGGTTACTTATATGTGAATTGAGTGAAGTACAGATGCCAGATGGCTAGGCATTGATATTGGTTGAGTTTATCGCATACATGTGAGAAAATATGCTCAATAGCGCTCGTAAAGGTACGCCTATGCGGAAAATATAAATTTTGGGTTTTGATTTTTGTTTTCCGACCGTGTTAGTCGATGTATATATATTATTTGTTCCTACGATATCGCAGATGTCACTCCGTGCAGGGGAGACTCTGCCGAATTTTTTCAGGAATTTAAGATGTTAGAAAATTTTCGATATTTTTGAAAATATTTATTTACGATAATAAACTGGGTTTTGATTTATAATAAAATGGATTTAGAAATTAATGGGTTTGTAACGTTCTTTCCTACCTTAGCAATTTCAAGGACGAAATTATTTTAAGGGGGGAAGAATGTAACGTCCCGTATTTTTGATAGTCAAATATTTTATTTTATTTATTATTTTAAATACTATATTTGGATTATTAATGGATTTTAATATTTAATTTGTTATTTAAAACGAAGTTTGAACGTTATATATTTATATAATTATAAACCGAGCTCGAAATTGCGCTGCAGTTCGTAATGTGGAATTTTGAACTTCAATCGAATATACAGGACCCGATATAAGTCGGATTTCTGTGAAATGAAAAACGTTGGAACCGTATTGACGATAATTTTCATATGAAAGAGGAAAAATCCAAATTTCGTATTACAAATTGTTAGTTATGGTCAAATCAAATTTTAAAATAGTCGCTATGGAAATCGTTATTAAAATATAGGCCTTTAAAATAGCCATTTTGCAAACAATCTCCGTTTCCGATGAAATTATTGTCACTGGGACCATATCGTTAAATCATTGTAAGAAAATCAAATTACGTGGCAAACCGATGTCGTATGTGACCACGGTAGCCGTAAACGCCCGTTCATTTTCTATAGCGCGTAATTAATGTAATAAAGGGATATTCGAGTGTAACTTGAGCACATGATCGAATTAAGCCATGAAACCAATTCTGTTGAGTTCGTATCGTCGATTTTAGTCAGTATAGGTATATAGTTTGTTATTTTTGGAGATCGTGAAATTTGGTGTCCGAAATGGCATTGCGGTGCGCGTAAAAATAGCCTACCGGGAAAATAGTCTCAGAATGCGACGAAACTGGTGCCGTTGGGTTCGTATTAAGTAGTTATTATAGGATTTCAATGTTTCAAGTTGATTGGGTTTATCTAGTGATCGTGGAAAATTTAAACGCGTGTTTTCCGCTGGTTTTATAAAGGAATTTTTTTTTCAAACGATGTCGGAATTCGATGAAACTTGTCCCATTTGGTGCGGAATATTTTTCTGTGCTAGGATTAGCCTTTTTACCAGAAAACGGAGATCATACGGAATTGTTTTGGGATATTACTTCATTGCTAAGTTGTTATATTAATATTTTAATGATCCCCATTCTATATAAAGCCACTCAAAACCCTAAAACTGGGTCAATGCATCTTCACGCGGTCAACAAAGAAATGCCGCCTCCATCCTGAAACCAACGGTTGTATTAATCCCAACTTCTTCCTCCAATCCATCAAAATTTATGAATCAATTCACAAAAACCCCAACTGAAATTCTATTCATCTCAACAAGATCCTCCTTATCGACGGTTTGGATCAGCTTTCACGAACCGTGGAGGCCTGAATCTCATTGCAAAGGACCGACGTTCTTTCGCGGATTGAAACCGATGGACAACGCCTGGGGGATAGCTATCACGGTCGAGGTGAGAGGAGACCTACGCGCATAGTTTGTCAGCCTCAGATGGACCTACGGTGGGCCACCGGCATTGCGATGGTGAAGGTTTTATGGTGAGCGGTGTTGAGATGTCTAGAGCAGAATGAGATAGAAGGGCCAGCAAATCAAAACGTAATTAGTAAATTGGGTTTCCTGAAGCCAATGTTGAACTTGAAACAAAGACCACCGAGATCGCCCTAATCCTCTCTTAACCAAAGTTACTAACCGTAATTATCAGTTAATGAGTATTTGATTGAGTTAGTTTTATAACTTAAAGCATACAATAAAAACTTGATTAATGATAATGCAGGCGTGTGGCAAGCAAGGTGCAGGGCATAACGAAGAGCAGCGGTTTGGGTTGGAAAAAGTAATCAAAGTCGGTTCTAATATTTTTTTCCAACGTAATTAGTGTACTCAATTATTAAATTAAAGATTCATTCATATTATCAAGACGTGAAATTACAGGAGGGTGAAGGAATAGAATCGGCTGACCATGTTGCTTAACATCAAACCATAGTGGGAACCGGAAGTCTCGAATGTGATAACGAGCTGAAGAAGAATTGACCGGCCTACTGCTTATATTAAAACGTAATAAATCGGCTACTTATTATAATTAAAATAACTAGTTAAGAGTTAATTAATATATAATCGTGTTAATTTACAACGATGGTCACTTTTTATTAGGTAATCAGAATTTAACGAAACAAGCTGCAATGGAATCATGTAGACAAACAGAACATGATGGAATTAATCTAGACAAAGATGGATACAATGGGAATTTATAGTTAAATTAAACAGTAGTTTAATTTAACTGTAATCGAATTGTTCAACCAAATCAAATCAAGGTGAGTTAAACGCACTCAGTTTTCCCATTTATATTTTATATAAATTGGGTTTTTATTTTGTGTGCTCTGTTTGCTATGGTTGACTGTTCACTAGTTATATATTTATTTATTGATTTAACTGATGAAATTAAACCGTCGTTTAAATTTCAGTGGAATACCAAATCGTTATTCTAACGATCGGTTCCAATAAAGGTAACTTACCTTGTTGGTCACGTTTATAAAATAAACGTGTTTAGTTGGTTGAATTGGTTGAATTGCTTGTGGTTGGTATTAAATGGTCGTTATTTATTTTTATCAATTAAATGAAATTGAACAATATATTTGGAGATAACCATTTGTATACAGGGAAGAACAGGTTGGAGGGATCCAACCGGATTCCTCAAATATATTATTTATTTTCATATTATCATATGAACTGTTATGTTTGGGTGATTGATTTGAGTATTGATCATTGATTGGAAATTCAACTTGTGTTTGGTTTTTACCAATGGGCAATATCGGTTGAGTAATCGGCAGTAAATGGCCTAAAAGTAAATTATTTTATTTATATCGATTTACCGTCAAGTAAGTTGATAGGACTGAAGTTATAAAATTTATTTTATAGCTAAAGATAGATTTGAATATATATATTTTGAGTAAAGGTTTGTTAAAAGGAAATAAATAATTATTATTAATTATTTAAGTTTATAATTAATTATTAATTGATTTAATAAAAGTAAATTCTGATATTAATCAGAATTATAACAAGTGATTAGAGATTAACCTAACGATTAAAATTGGATAATGGTCTTGTTAAGAATAATTAAATGGAATTATTTAAATTAATTATATTTTTAATTAATTTAAAAGAAAAACGAACTGGAATCGGTTAATGAGATATTGGGTTTTTGATTATAACTTGTATTTATCCTTAGATATGAACGTTGTTGATCAAGATCTGAGAGGTAATTAAAATACCCCAACTTGAACGACTTCAGGATTATCTGAGGATGATATTAGTTGTAATGGTGAAAGAGGTTAGTATAATTTATTATTTCACTAGAGAAATAATAACGCCACATTTTTGGGTAAAAATTTGGAATATATGTATCACGAGGATTACAAAGAAAAAGAGAATAAAAGGGTTGCGTGAGAATATAGCGATACTCTTGAGTTAGAAAGGGAATATAGGGTCGAGTTTCATTTTATACAAATAAATATTTCTTATTGTTTCAAGTAATGAAATAAAGATATTTCGTAATGTTGTTTACGAGAAATAAGTTGAACTGATTTCCCAATATTAGATAATAGGGTTAATGTTGGATGTGAAATTAGAAAGCTAAATATGATATAGATTTTCCTATGTATTAAAATGAATTTATTTAAAGAATAATCTTATGTATAATAAGAAGCGAAAAGCTATATTTATAATATTGAAGTATTTAAGAGTTTTAAATTTACATTTGTTTTAATCAAAAGGCCAAGTGATGCTGAATATTGAATCGATGAACTCATTGGATTGTCATGATTGAAACACTATTTATTTTGATAGTTAAATCACCGACTATCAATTCTGACCCATACGATTCCGACCGACAAATACGTGAAGATAGCAGAAGACGGTCGAGATGGAGCATTGAAGACCGTGGATCTTCATAAGCGGAAGGATTACTTATAATCTCTGGCTTAGCGGCTCGAGATACACTGATTCTGTCGTGGTTGGAATCTACGGATTGCAAGGACTTCTCGCTACTGACCCATGGGGTGATTCCTATATCAGATGCAGAAGGAGAGTACCTTCGGTTCATCCTGTTCCTGGATGACTTGTATGGACGAATGTCTAATAGACTATTTACAAAAGAATCACGTACGTTGATTTCTTCAAACATACCTGGGTAGCTCCCAAATAGAGTATGTTTGTGGACGTCAATTAGTGATATCTGGCGGATCTGATGATGTGGCATTCAAAGTGAATGGTGGCCAGGTGTTCCAAAGGATAATTTAAACCTCAAGCCTCATAGCCGGGAAATGACAAAAATCGGGCAGGCAGCATGGCTATGTGGGTCGCTCCCATTAGGGTGTATAATCACCTATCTAGAGAAAATCCTTTTGATTCTTTAATCTACCGAAGTTGTCCCTTTCGGGAAATGGTGGTTTGAGCCCAACCGTTGGTGATATACATTCGATACACTCAAACGAAATGAGTGGTCGGTCATGTGAGGGCCGGGTTGCAAGACGTTCTTGTTGAACCCGGTGCATTCGCCTCTAGAGATACACTATCGGCAGGTGGTCCCATACCTTGTCATAGTTGGAATCCAATCTCCAATAAGGGCCCGCGGTTTTGATTGTATACTATATATGTGGAGCGTGAGATGCAAGCGTTCCACTAGATTGATATTTATTTGTATTTAGACACTATTATAATATCAGAAAGGATATTGATTTCAAACTGGTTTGGGTTATCGTAAGGTAAAAACCATCCGTATTTTTATGTGGATTTGGTCTTACGATTACCCTTTTCTTTCGGAAGGATTTTAAACTTAAAAAAAAATCTAGTTGTGTGATACCCTTAATATTGTGCGAGTTTTTCTCACTCTGGTTCACCAGACTGACCCGGTGTTTTGTAAATGCTCGGGTTAGCCCGGGGTGTACAGGTTTAGGTTATCGAATGCTGTGAAGAGACGAGCTGGAAGAGTCCAGACGTATGATATTATATAGCTACTATTCCGCTGTGTGTTGTATATGGGACAGATTTTGATAATTGTCCAGAAATGTTGATGTATTCTGATATTGTAAGTATTTTTAAAAGCTCTCAATAAAGTTTATTTCTGTATTATATTTTGTTCCACTGCGATGTGAGACTCTGATTCTATGTTGTGTTGGTTCTTCTTCTTCTTCTATTCTTATATTTCTTTCTTTCTTATCTCACCCTCTAAATTCTTTCTAATAACGTTCCGGTGTTTTTCGGTGTTTGGAAGGTCAGCATGAGATACGGGAAGGTATTTATATCGATTTCCTGGGCCGGAAATCCCGGGTCGTTACATATATATATGGTGGGTCAACAATTTAACTGTAAATTGTGTGCTGATGATGATTGAAAAGTAAAAGATGTGCAAGCAGGTAAAGCCTCTGTTTAGAGAAGGAACCAACTTGAATCTCCTACATTCATGTGATATTATTTGTTATCACCGAAAAAATTGACTTTTAGTTTTTTAATATTTAGTTGTCGTTATCATTTTTAATGTAGATGATAATTAATTGAGATTAGCTTGCCTTAACCATCTATGATTCAACGATGTTTAAGGAAAAATGATCTCAGAAAGAGTTGCGGTTGTTAACAACTAAGTTCTTCTATATTTACAGAAACAGAGTTCACTGATGACAAAATATTTTCGGGAACCATGGCCATCTTAATTCACAATTTTTTTGGAAATTTTCAAGTCTTCAGACAACCAATTTTTTTGATGTTTTTATTGGTTTCTGTACTTTACCTTAGACCATCACAAATTAGCATTATTTTCCAATTCCATCAAGTATCTTGTTGTGTTTCAATAAATTTTGGTCGTTTATTATGACCCTAAGCCTACAGATTCTTGATTCAATCTAGCATCTTCATTCTAAATTTGAAAATATTAAGCTCGGATTTTTCATTTAATTTTGGTTTATAATTTTCACAATATGATTTGTTCTAGCGGATTGTTTATTTTTATGTTGTTCTTTGTAGGGCATAACTAAGCCTTGGTATATAATTTTAGCTTATTATGTGCTTTTTTTTTTGTTATTTTGTAATGATTGATCAACTACTATATCTTCGATTTTGGATGCTCCTATGGTAGATCCCAAAGAAGCGAATTAGGATTAGTTTCTAGTGTAGTTTGGCTAAATTTTCTATGTTGGTTTTGGTGCCACATATTTGATTTTTTTTTTAATAAACCCGAATCTTGATCAAAATTATTGGATTTAGTCAATATTTCCGATGACTTTAGCTGTTTATTTGTGTTGTAACACTTTAGATTTTTTATGTATTTGATACATTCCATTCTCGTGTTTTACATTGCCAACTGCTTGCATGGTTTTAGTCAAAAATCTATCTAGGAAATAGTGCATAAAGAATGTGTTCTTATTACCACGTAAGCATCATTATGAACTCGAGTTGATTAACATTGTTGGTAATATGTTCCTCTGCCAAAAATTGTTTAATTGATGATAGAATGTTTTAGCTTTTAATCAAATAATTCAGTCTTTAATTCGTTTTTAAAGGCGGATCAAAAACTAAATTTTTGTTTTTGAGTCCTTGGTCACCAAATAAATGAAAACCTATCTTTTGATTTTAAAATTTCAATGTTTCGGGTTTAAGGTATATTTGATATCGAGTTTGGTTGTTTGAAATTCAATTTTAATTCTTTTAACATTCGAATATATTTAGCCCGCTATCTTCGTTTTGGACTAAACCTTGATCATGATTATATGATCTTTATATAATCTGCTCTAAATCTAAAGATTTATTTCCATTTTAATTCAAACCGGAATTCAATTAATTATTAGTCTTTAAGCTGGTTGAAACTACAAAAACCGTGTTCACATTATTATTTCTTACATATATCTATGTGTATATTTAAATTTTACGAGTAAGCATTTTAATTAACAGTATTCACACCAGTTATCAAGATGGTATTTTCATGGAGTACTAACAAATTGCTTATAGAAATAACATTGGTTCTAGTTACATGTCACAAAAGAGAGGACTTCTATTCAACTTGTCTGTTAACAAAGCTTGTGTGGTTCGATCATAAACTTTTCAAAATGCTCTTATGTATTAAACCGTTATTTAATCTAATCTTCAAATAACTTCGATGATAATATTTCATTTAATATCATTCAAAATAGGGTTTAACAAACTTTTTTAAAAATTTAAATTACTCCTTTAATATTGTTCAATTGGATGGTCTAATATTCTATTTTTTTTTTCAATAAATTAAGAGAATAAGTTCGGGGATAAAATGGTATTTAATATCATTTAAGATAGGATTTAATAAAAAAATTCATTAAAATATCTTCGATAATATTGCTTAAAAAGTTTAATAATAGTTGTCTTGAAAGTACAAATTTCTGTTTGGTCGTGAATTTTCGAAAATTCCTTTATATATATTGAATTGTTATTTACTCTAATCTTTCAAATAAATAAGATGATAAAATTACATTTAATATCATTAAAAGTAGGATTCAATATTTTTTATTATAAATTTAAATTACTTTAACACTATTTAAAAGATGATTTAATAACCATATCTTTTCAATAAACTAAGAGATAAAATGGTATTTAATATCATTGAAAATAGGATTTAACATTTTGTGGGCGGTCTACTATAAAAGATATGTGGACAGTCTACTATAAAAGATAGGTGGACGGTTCACAATAAAAGATAAGTGGATGGTCTATATAAAACCGTCAATGGAGGATGGACAACTTTAAAAACCGACTGTAATTGGTTGATAATTCTCCAACCTTCTATAATAATTGTAATTATTATTTGTTGTAATAATTGGTGCTCTTTCCTAAAAAATAGGATGTTACAGTTTTTTCCAGAAATAAATCATTCCTCTAAAATTGGTCAAAGAAGAATTTAATTAAAAAAAATCATTATAAATTAAAGCCGCTCTCTATAAATATTACTAAATTTAAGCAGTACTTGAAACTAGGATCTATTTTTTTTTTTGGATAAATTTGTTTTTTTATGAAATAATAATATGATTTAATATTAAATTGGATATTAGTTGTAGTACATAAATAATTTTTTTGACTTATTTTAATATAGAAACAAAAATATGGATAAACACTCATAACTTTTAAAGAAAAACTTAAAAGTAAAATGTAAGCAATTATTAGTTGTCTTGAAAATACAAAATACATAAATAAAATTTGAACTAATACACATTTTAATATATTTTATTATAGAAAAAAAATATGGGTAAACATTCATAACTTTTGAACAATAACTTAAACGTAAAATGTAAGCAATTAATAGTTGTGTTGGAAATACAAAATTTTGATTTGATCTTGATTTTCCCAAAGTAACATTATGTATTAATTGTATTTTAATCTGATATTTCCCATAAATTTGGAGATAAATTGCTAGTAATATCACTTAAAATTGGATTCAACAAACTCCTCTATAAATTTAAATAACTTGCCTAATATTTACTCAAAAAGAGAATCAAATAACCTAATTTTTTTAATAAATTATGAGATAAAGATTATTTAATTTCACTTAAAATATGATTTAATAAACTTTTTTATAAATCTAAATTACATTTTTAATATTCTTCAAAGAGAGGATTTAATAAATAGAATTTAATTACAAATTCAGATCGATTCCTTCAAAATATTACTAAATTGCAGCACTATTAATGAAAAAGATATATAAAATAAAAATCATTATAAATTAGTTTCTTATTAATTAATAATACAACTTAAAATTTCAACGGGCGTTTATTGTTGCAACAAATAATTTTTTTTGGATTAAGATATATTTCAATATTGAAATAAAAATGTGTAAACATCCATAATTTTTTAATAACAACTCAAGTGTAAAATGTAAGCAATGATCACGCATGAAATTTGGTGATAATGTTTCGTAAAATATAAGGGAAATATATATACGTAGTGATGGTTTATTTTTTAAAGAAAATAATGACGCTAAACAAAAAGGGAAAAGGAAGTAATAAAAGGATGAAAAATTATGGAATGAAAATACATAATTTAAATTGGATGCATGAAAATAAAATGAAGGAGGATAAAGTAACAGATTGATGGAAATAAATTAATAGAATGAAGAAAATATCGTGAAATATTTGAAAAAGAAATGCATCAATTTTGAGCGAGCGAAATAGTGCAATGTTAAAGAAATAACGAAGAGGTGAGGGCACTGACAAGGATGCAAATATTCATATTTCAAAATAAATTATTTAATAAAAGCTTGAATGTGTAATCTTTTCCATTTCACTTAAATAACTCCGAAATCAATAATATCAAAAATGACGCTTACTGAAATAAATGTTTTCTCACATCTTCTTTTTCTTATCTACTGACTCGAGGTTGCAGTACTGAACATGTAATTTCCTCATAATATGAGTGTATGTAAATATCAACACCATCATTTCTAATAATGGTTTTCCAACATTATTATTCTATTATAACTAAAAGTCATTTGAATCAAATCCTTGGTTCTGAAATAGAAGATTTCGACTTTCTCTGTAGACTGTCAGTGAAACTTCAAAGGCAGTATATAATTTAGAACTCAAAGTAGATATTCAATATTAATATGAGAAAAACAAATTATAATGTATGTAATATTTCACCACGCCTACTACTATGGCGTCAACCTTATACTTCATGTATTGATTAACAACAGAAAATACGTTGCTAGCAACTTTACACACTTCACATATTAATTCCTGTAATAGTTGACGTGTAATGTAAATCTATTATGTGTTTTGAACATTTAACTACAAATGTTTATTATAATGAACGAGGTGAGCCAATATGTGAAACAATTATCTCAAGTGAAACATTAAAATCTTAACTAGTCATAAAAAATGTCACTTAAGATATTGCATATAAACATTGTTTCAACCATCTCGGTGCTTCACTTGTTTGTCAGTACAAATAACACTACATGTTCATGTACTATTCACGTTCACGATTCCTTTTCAACTACATATGTGAATTTTTCTACATGATTGGTTATTGCCTAGTTATAACATCATCATTATTCTACATGATATTATATTCAAGACTTTGGTTATAACATAATTATCTCATTAATTTTTAACAAATCTAAGAGTGCATTTTGGGAAATCTAAGAGTTTATGAAAAATTATTAAGGGATCATTATTAACACTCCAAATTTGGTTAATGGTACCAATTTTTTTTTTTAAAAAAATTTACTATGCGGAGGACATTAAACTTAACTCCCCTTAAAACTAAATTATAATACGGCCAAACTACCCTTAAAGAATTGTTATTGACACATCAAAAATGGTTAGGGAGACATAGATGAAATTTGGTAAGGCTTTGCCGTGTTTATTCATGGAATTTAGTGCGGTGTGGTTGAGTTTCACCCTTAAATTCAGCAAAAGGCCGTCGAAAATGAGAAAAAAGGAAAAATGATGGGTGTTTGCCGAATTTTGTTTTCGACCGTGTCCTTCTTTAATAATTTTCAGAGTGTTAGTAAAAATCTCCTAGAGGTACTTTTTGTATAATAATTTTGTGTTCGGTAGGCCACATAACAATTCTAAATATGACTGGAGTGCTCTAAAAATTGACCACTCCTCAACCAAATTTGGAGTGTGAATAATATTAAAATCCACTTAATGCTAGCTATATGTTGTGCATATTGGAATAAAATTAATTAATAGATTTTTTTTAAATGTACCTTTTGATTAAACATCGACCAAGTACCTTTTGAGATCAATTCATGATATCATAGTTGCTTTTGATAAGTTAAATATACTGGATTAAAATCCACCTTTTTGACCCAATCAGAAAACTGAACATTTAACTAAATTTATTCAAATAAGATTCACAAAAACATGCCTAAACACCACCAAATTTATTCAAATAAGATCCAAAGAGGCCTAGAAAAAACGATCATAGAAACATGCTATATCGCTGCCTGTGCACCCGGCCCTCGTGTTCAACCGGTTACAGCTCGTTTTCAAAGCGGTTGAAACAGGGGGTGCACACGAAACAGAACCCTGAGTGATTCTTCATGCTTCAAATTGTTATTTACCTTCACCGTTTGTTACTTTCCGCTCATCCTTAAACAGTGATCACAAGGCACTTTGGCTTTCTCTGTTTTGTGTAGCTTCTTCAAGAGCTCCACATGCTCCGGATTTTCCTAATCCATCCTGCAATTGTCAACTAAAAAAGTGTTAGCACACACCATTGATTGGTGCATGTTATTAGTCATAAAATAAAAGATATGATGTGTCATCGTCATAATCCACTAGAATGGTCCCTTTTCACAACCTGTACACAGCTAATACTTTGCCTGAGAGGGATAGAGTACAAGATGATTTCTTCACTCTTCTAGTAGGTTTTGAAAGTAAAAAATATGAAACTTCCTCAGGTACTGGAACAACATTGATTTTAAACTTATCCCGCCGAGTCTCCCACATTCAGTTAGGATAGCAAAATATTGCTTGCCAAAGCTGCTTGGTTGATCCAACAGAACTCCTTACATAGTTCTAAGATTTTCCTCCAAAACTGGAAGTGTTTGGTTCTGCACTGTATGTTGACATAGACGGAATGATCCTTTCTATTAAATTCTATTTCTTAACCACAATTTGTTGCTTTCATCATCCCCTTCTGCCATATTAGATGCAGGACGTCTTGAAACCTGCATCTGTTGACCTTCAACTACATGTTGAAATGCTGTATGTGCCAGCACATCCCAAAATGACAAGTTAAACGTTAACAAAACACCGTCTCTACGTGACCCCCAATTCAACGCTTCCCCAATTCCATGTTATTGTTGTAGGCGAAAGATCCTAAAAGTACCTGAGGGTAGTCAGGAAACCCACGTCGAGATGAAGATAAATTAAATGCAAATAAACATGGATTAAAATCCACATAATGCTAGCTATACGTTGGATTAAAATCCACTTAATACTATTAACCCTCATTTTGTGTTAATGACTAAACTTTGAAGGCTATATGCTGAATACTTCATGCCAGCTTCTAAATACTAATTGATGAGCATGTAAAAATGTTTTGTCTCTGTTTGTACATGGATGCAGAAATTTCGACGTGAATGCAAATGGCTTCGACGTGAAATTGATAGACTTCAACATGAATGTGTTATGCTTTATTGTTTTTTCGAAGACAACGACAGAATGCATCATGAATTTAGGTATCAAAATATCTAATAGTTTGTTTCATATTTATGTATGCTAATGCAAAAACTCTCTTTTATTTGAGTCTACAAGGTATGAGGTCTACAAGTTACTCATGATCTTAAGTACCTCTTTACCTTTCATTTATTATCGCATCTGCTAGATTAGCATAATCGCTGCCTTTACTTTCATAAATTACACTATAATATATGCATAACAATATGTTTGTACTCGTGCTTTCAATAAATTAGATTCTTAGTGGAAAACAAACATAACATATAATTGTACGTTTCCAAACTTAACATACAATTTTACTTTTCAAACTTAACACGTATGATATACGTAGACACATAGTGTATAAGTATAATTTGTATTCTAATATAATATGCACTACGTTTATTATGATGATAAAATTAATTGCCTCATTAATTTTAAAAAAAAAACATTCTGAAAAATCATAAATAAGAAAAAGAGTGTAATTTTATTTCATGTTTAGGTAACATATTTTACAATATTAAAATAAGGGATGATACTTCAGGATCAAAGATAATGCCTCCTTGAAAATCTTACAAACAAAAACCCAGTGAGAAAAATATTAGTGAAGGAAAAGGGTACATTATAGTATAATTTTATATGCTCCCCTCTGATTTATAATGCATTATTCAATTAGTCTATTGATGTAGTTGATGCATGCCAATTTTGTCCACCATCTTCAGAAATGTTGATTTGGAAATTACCATTGAGAGCATGTAATGCCCTATCTTTATACTCGTGTTAGCTAAGGCCATTGCGAGCATTGATGTCAATTAACCCGAAGAATAATGTTGTTGAGGAATGACCATATGTATAATAGCTTTGAACGAGTGTTAAACGTATCCGATAATGTGGTCTTACTTCTCAAATCTCACGAGGGAATCCAACACATCTAATTCAAGTTCAAACCCACTACATAGTGGATGTATATAATTCACAATCGGTATAAAATACATAGCAAATAACCAAAGTCAGACACAAATACTCACATCACTAAGGCAGAAATAGATATGAATATAATACATGAGTATAAATACAAAGATTGTGGTCATAGTCAACTCACAATACAACAAAAGAATGGGTACAAGTTCTAGCTAAAAGAATAAGTATACATAAATGTCTCATATACATAATAATCAAGATTGCTACAATAATAATGTAGTTGCAAAATGCAAAGATGTGGTCCTTGCTAGAAATCCAACGTAAGCACATGTAATACTGGGTCTAACCCGAGTATTATTTATAAGAATAAATAATAAATGGTTCAGTGTAGTTGTACTCATCATAATAAACTGAGATAGAAATAGAGATATAAACAAATAATGGCGTAGGAGCAATAACAAAAATGATCACAAGTATTGTGAAGTCTCGGAAATGTCCATAAAATATGTCAAAAAAAATCATAGAGCTATATAAGAGAATATCACATCCTTAATGATATAGCTTACCTACAAGAAATGATGTCCTCTAATGAATCAACACAAAACATATAATATGACATCAACACATGAATGCTCGTGAGAAATGAAGTCACCCATCAAGTTAATCACGAAATAGGTACCTCACATCGATAACATAGTATCTTTAAAAACTCAAATGAACTGAAGTTCCTCAAAATTATCCGAAGATCATTGATATAATCAAATGAACTTAAGTTCCTCAAGATGATCCGAAGATTATCGATATAATCAAATGAAATGAAGTTCCTCAAGATAATCTGAAGAACATCGATATAGACGAATGAACCAAAGTTCCCCAAGATGATCCAAAGATTATCAATGTAGAAGAATGAACAGAAGTTCCACAAGATGATCTGAAGATCATAGATTGTTAAATTGATCAAGTATAGTATAAACTACGCTAAGCTAATTAATATATGAGTCGAGCTACATGTCCCATAACCACTTGTTGTACTTGAATATTTACGAATGGGTTATATATTCCACTAGAAATGTAAAACGGTCATTGCCATGGTTTTCAATCGAATGAGTCCAAGAACTAACCATCGACGCAAACACAAAGGGTCATAGTCCTTTTTTTTACTAAGGCGTATAATCAGATTTCTCATATGAACGAGAAAAAGGTCTATAAAATTATATACTAGTTGATAGTAAAGCAATTTGGAAATAACTTTATATAATGAAGTATAATTAAAAACCATTTAGTAAGATATTTGGTATCTAATAATAATTTAAAATATTTTTATATAATTTCGAAGTGGCAAATCTTTTGTAATTGCGATTGAAATAACGATCGAACGAAGAATTCATATTTTATTGATGTAAATTAAATCTCATGACTATCAATTCTAAATTCGTTTACCACGAATCAATCGAAAGTCCATCAAAGGTCAATAATCAAGTTGCTGAAATCTATGAATCAGAGAAACTGAAAAGTCACAGAAAAAGGCCAAACGAGATGAAACTCGACCGGGAAAGAGTCTGGAATAACCAAAACTTTGACCGTGTTATCCACCGGTCAATAGTGCAGAAACAGGTTTCAAACGTCTAGAACCAAGAGGCAAATATCTAACCTACAACTGATCACAAAACAACGATCTAGATCAAATGTCTAAGCCTCATTTTTAGACGTTTGAACATTTCAGACATTTGGACCAAGGTTCTAGACGTCTGATTTGATATTCGAATCAAAAATTGATCCTAGATCAAACATCTACCCCCATGGTTCAGACGTCTGACTTGTTGCCAATCAAAAACTAAACAAAGGAGCTCTTCGATATGAGAGCTCCGCTAACTCCAGACTTTACGTAATGACTCCACATGTTTAGGAAGTTCACATGCACTCTCTAATACACAACAACAACATGCATACACACCCATTCAAGGAATTGCAAAGAATTTGCTTTTAAAACACCAAAATAAGCCAATTCACGCGATGCACATACAACATATATGTCCAAGGGCACATTAGGCAAGCTTATAGCTTGATTCGTAGATGTAAGTTCTTAAAGAACTCAGCTTTACTTGTTTATAAATAAGGAATCGATCCAGTGACAAGCTAGAACAACGTCTCTACCAATTAAGCTTACTAATCTTCAACCTAAACACATATAAATGAATTTCCTAAGAGTTAAGTCATAGTAAATCTTAGAAATTGAAGAGAAATCAAGAAGGAGAAGATAGAGAAGGAGACGGAGAAGCGTACACAAGTTGCCTCCTTGATTTTGCCTTTGATTTAGATTCCTAAAAGCCAACCCAAGCTTAGGAATTTTAATTTCCCATCCCTTTCCCTATTTTATATCTTCTTTGAAGTATTAGGAATGAATGAAGGAGAGGGGTCTGTGGGAGGATTTAAGCGTAGGCTAGGTTTGGCTCACCCAAGCCCCAATTAAAGTTCCAAATTTCACTAACTCCAAACATATTGATGCTTACAGTTTTCATTATCGTAAACAGCATTTTAAACTCGATGGAAATGGTCTTGAGTCCAAACTCATCTGTGGGAAAAAGTAACTTTATGGACCTATACTTGATTAACATTGTTGTATTTAATAGAATATTTAAATATATTATCGAAAAATATGCGGATTGTTATAGACTTCCCCCCTTAAATATATTGCATACTCGTAATTATTTAAGGAAACACTCAAAAAGTAACAACCAACACCAACAAAAATCTATATAAAACTAGATTAACTCAAGAAATTCATTTTTTTACATTTAGTATATCATTCTTACGCTAAAATTCACTTATGAATAATTTCATAGATTATAACATTGAGTTATAAATCACTACATAACTTAAGTCTATGCAGGTATAATGTTTAAATAAAAAACCATGAACATATAGGAACAATAAAATTATTCTTTTCACATGTATTTTCAACATATTAGAATTTTCCTTACTTAATTTCTAAATATTCTAAACCTCAATTTCAATAATTATTTAAATTTTAAATCGCGAACTACTGCACCGTGATTTATTTGAAAATTCAGTTTAGACATTTCTCAAAATTTACAAGATGAAATACAAATCTTTTTCTTTCATAAGAAAACTATAATCCAATAGATCCTGATGATTCTTATTTCCAGGAATTCTGAATTATATTGGATTACATATACTCAATTGAAGTTCAATTCTCAAAATCATGAACTATCGCTATGCTGCAAGCTCCTTTTAATAAAATTTAATTAATTCCTTTAACGTTCAATAAGTTCATAAATTATAAATCTATTATCTTATGTTCTCAACATAAACTAATTAAACGTTTAAATTCAACTTGGAAGTATCAACTATCCAAAATCGCCGAGCATTCCCTATCACGTTTTGGCTAGAAAGTTTTATCACTTAAAATCTTCTTAAAAGTATACTAGCTTACATTTTTTTGAGAAGGATGTATATAATGGACATATATATCCCATTCACAAAAATAAGTGATCCCGTCGCGGAAACAAGATCAAGAAATAAAATCCGGGTTATACATCCTAAATTGGATATATTAGCACGTCCCATAATATTCCCAAAAACAAATAAATTGAAACTTTTAAGTCTCTAGTAAATCCCTAAAATTTGAAATTTTAAATATTAATACGTCCTCTACTCTTTCACGAACAACTTCTAAATCGTGAAAACACGATAAATGGTAGACGTCGAAAGAGTTTCATAAAACTTGAAAACTTGGGTTTTCAAATTCACAAGGATATCACCAACAAGAGTGAGGCCAAACCAGTCAGGTTATGACCTTAAAAATTTGGTTCATTAAGGTTAACAAAATAAACTGGAATATTTTGTTAACCCCTAATGACAAAACGAGAATAAAAATAAAGAGTTGGTGAAAATCAGTTGTTATGTCAAATAGTGGAATGACATTAGCACCACTTACCTATCAAATAGGTTAAGTATGGAGTTTGTTAAGCTTGTTGTGGTCACGAAGCCATAGCATTCCATCGGATCGCTTTATCATGAGAGCTAGGAGATCACAAATTAAAATACGATAATAAGAGTCTAGGATAAATAAGCAAAACATAGCTTATTACTTTTCGAAGAAGATTCAAAAAAAATTCAAATGAAAACTCAAATCACTCAAATTCTAGAAATCACATAAAGATCTAGAAGAATATAAAACTAGAAAGGTGCTCGAACAATTGTAGGTGAGAGCATAAAAATTCCTTAAATAGTAAGTTGATCATAAATGATCAACAAAGAAAGCATAATTTACATTGAGCAAGTAAATATGTGAGTTTAGCCAAATGTCCATAACCAATGACTTAACTCAAGAATTTACGAACAAATTGCAAAATGCACAAAGAATCACGAATGAACGCATGACTCAAATGCAAAAATCACCAAGTCAATAAATTTTGAGCTTGGTGGAGGGATAAGCAATTTTTTTCATCATGAGATTGCAAATCATCACACGAAGCTTTTTGTCATTCGACAAGGTAGTCCGACACCACAAAGGAATCTAACTAAGCATTTTGTCTCACCAACGCGGTGACTTCACACCATAAAGAAAATGATCAACATCAATGTATATAAAAATATAAAACACATATGGCCAAACAAAGACGATCAATGAAGAGGTATATAAAGATATACAACACACGAGATCTCTCAAGGATGCATATAAATATACACAACACATGAGATAAATGAAAATGATCTATGAGGATGTATGTAAAGATAGTTGACGCATAAGATCTCTCAAGGATGTATGTAAAAATGCACAACTCATGAGACCAAACAAAGATGATCAACGATGATGTATATAAAGATATACAACACGTAATCTAAAAAAAATTAAGAGGATGTATATAAAGACATACAACACACATGATCTTTCAAGGATGTATATAAAGATATACAGCACATGAGACAAATGAAAATGATCGATGATGTATATAAAGATGTACTGTAACGTCCCGCATTTTTGTCGGTTCGTATTAGAATATCTAAATCAGTTTAAATATTGAAATCGTAATATAAGTGGATTTATATATTGATTAAAACGAATTTGAACATATAAAAATATATATTAAATATAATCGAGCCCGAAATATCGCGGCAGTTCATAAATTAACGTTCTGAACTTCAACTGAGTGTACCAGACTCGTTTTAAATCGGATTTCTTCGAAACAAGAAGCGTTGGAATCTGTTGAACTGTATCATTCTAATAGAAGTGAAAAACCAAGATTTCGTTGTGTAGATTGCAGGATATGTCCAAATGAAATATTCAGAAAGTCGCTATGAAATCGTATATCGACCGTAACGGTTATTTGAATATAACTAGATATCGGTCGCAAATCTGGACAAGGTTCTTTTGAGGCGCAGCGATAATTTAATTTTTAGAATTTTACTATAATTTTTAATAAATTAAATATGCAACTTTTTATTTGGAGTATTTCGAACCCTGTATCGGTATTTCGGGGTTTCAAAATATGAGTCAACCTACCGGTATTATTATATTTTTGGGATCGTGACACCTCGTTGGACACGACCTTAATCTTATTTCTGTCCATAAGTGATTCGTATGTGGACAAGAGTTGTTCGCAGCATGGTACACTAAACTTTATAAATAAAATAAATCAAAACAACAACGATACATGCCCAGTAAAACATTAAAAGATGTTAAGCAATTGAACAATGCAATACCCTATAACCGAATGTACATGCTATTTCTTTAAATGACCGCACGTTTCTGAAATCTCATGTGTATGCTATATTTTGTCAATAGCCGTCTATTTCCATTCAATGAAGCATGTCGTCCCTATTCTTTAGCCATAACCCTACAACGTGCTAACCTACCTCTGGCTAAATAGAGTGACTGCACCTTTCATCTAATGAAGCATACTTCATTTCCTTAGCTTATAAGAAATAGTACCATATACCCTATGATGTAGCTAGCACGTTCCAGTTCCTTAATCATTAAGGAAATGCGGACATACATGAATAGTACCTACTCTACATTTTTATTAGCAGCTACTCCTTAAGCATTAAGTTACCCCCATCATATAAATACACACTTACGCCGTCTTGTTTCTCCATTCACAACGAGATCTGAGCTTATCCATGGCAAACGAAAATCGAATACAAACTGAAATCTCCACTGTAAATCCAAACCATCTTCTCTACTTAAATGAAACTGCCTCAACTCATATCTTCCAGGCAAAGCAATTAAAAACGCAAGCCCCTTTGTTAGCAAACAGGCCCTTGTATGAGAAGTATAGCACCCCGTCTCTTAATATAATACGCTTGGGACGCCGGAGGTAAACAAAACGGTAGCTTCAGTTCCAAAGACAGCGTCAGGTTGTTTTATGGTGGCGTTCTGACGTGATGAGGACAGCAGTGAAGAGGGAGGATATATTTTCGGGGGGGGGGGGGGGGGTGGGGGGGGGGGGTTCATCAAGTGGGAAGTTATATTGTGGAGCATGCTGAGTACGTGCGGTGCAAATATACATGAAGAAGGGACGTGTTCGAAAGCATGCTGGGTGCGGAAACATGTTTGTGTAGAGTATTTAATGGTTCACGTGTGTTGTGAATGGAGGAGTGGGTTGAAAGTCCAAATAAAATAGGAGGCCTGAGAAACGCGAGTAGTAGGAGAGGTTCACCGATATTTGTATCATGGAGCATGCAGCATTAGATCAGGAAGACGGCAAACATACACGTGAAGGAACCAAAGTGGACAACTCGGAGGGTGTGAAGAGCCGCATGTAAATGAGAGGATGAGTTGGCGTTGTTGCCTGTACATGCGTGGAAAACAAATGGTGTAGGAATGGGAGCGTGATGGTTCATATGGAAGGATGGACGCGGAAATGAATGTACAGAAGTGTATATTCTGGGACATCGGAGTAAAAGAGAAGGTGGAGTGTGGGAGAAGCATGGCACGTGGATGGTTAATACTGGGAGCATGTATTTGTTGGAGCAGACTGTTCTGCGCATGCTATGAATATGATACCAGGGGATTTATATAAAGAATATAGGGAAGATGAGCTGATGTTGAGTCTTTGAATACATGGAGGAGGGGGTGCAGGCGTACTGAGCAGTGGAGTTTGATGGAAGTATGGTTTCATGGAGGATCGAATGCTGAAAAGAATCACGAAGTCGGATGGTGAAGTCATGGAAGGGTTGTGTAGTACAAGTGTATACATTGGAAGGGAGCAAATGTTTGGTGGGCTGTCAACACTGGTGATGGCATAAATTATGTGTTTAAGTAAGGAGGAGTGTCTAGCTAGGAAGTCACAGCATGAAAAAGCGGGTGCGTCTTTCTGTTGGAAACAAGGAAATAACGGAGATATAAATGAAAGGACACATTATCGGGTTTAAAGAAAAGCCGGGATCAGAGGAGAACGATTACTCAATGATGACAGTGAACAGTTCTATAAAAGAAGGGAGTCGTTCGTAACGTTGGAGCCATATGCAAGAACGCTACACGATGACGATGAAGCTGTTCTGGAGCAGATTGGCGCTCGTTGAATTTATAGCAAAATAAAACGCTGGATTCAGATCAATCGACCGACGCAAATCGTTATTTAACGGTTAAAGCGCCAAGGTGAGTAAAATCATTAACTCTGATATATTTTAAAATATTATAATTATATTTTAATGTTGGTTGAATACTGTGTGATGGTCGATTAGGTAGATTACAAGTAAATTGGTTGAAATATATATATCGTCATATATATACACATCATCGGTTGGACACTGATTCCACCGATTGTAATCTTCCCTAATATAGAATTAGTGTTAATTGGTTGACTAACATCTGTGGATGCGGGAAACCGGTTGGAGGAATCCGACCGGATTCCTCGATATTTATATGTACTGTTTGTTTTGTATGCACTGTTTGAACCCGAATTTACATTTAAAACCCCGTGTGAATATCGATGTTGAACGAAAATTCAACATTTGTTTTGATAAATAAACGAACGTTATCAATTAAGAAAGTGGTAACAGTCGACCGTAAACCCGTCGTCTTGTTAAGGAGTTGATTGGCCGTCAGGCAAATCAACGAAGTTAATTATAAAAATTATATTTTTATAATTAAAGCGAAATTTTAAATTATAATAGAAGTTCTATTATAAACTGGTATTTTAGAGTTCGTTTTTATAAAATAAATAAAACAATTGTTGACATTTAAATAAGTTTATAAAGCAGAAATTATCCGACGATTAAATATTTGGATAATTATGTTTAAGATAAGCAATTTAGAAATATCATTAGATTAATTAGATTAATCTAATGTTAAGAAGTAATTAGAATCAGTTCACGAATTTACTGATGGAATGAAGTTGATTTAATCAACTGATATTTGGGAAAATAATTATTAGATTAATTGGTCTTTAATTAATCTAATGGAAACAGTTTAGAAATAAATTAATCAAAATTAATGAGGTCTAATTACCTTTTTAGTTTAAGAAGTTATAAATAGAACTGTGGGATGGAGAAAAGCAAAGATTTAATGTTCAATATAAATAAAAATCATAAACAACAGAGATTTCAAAGTAAGAATATGGTGTTATAAAACCATAGTTAAAATTAAATAAGAAAATACGGTTTGATAGATATTATAAGTAATAAGGAATTAGAGTTATAGACTTATATCTGTTCTAAGATAAGAACGTTGTCGATCAAGGTCTGAGAGGTAAATAGAATACCCCAACTTGAACGGCTTCACTATTATCGAGGAACGATATCAGTTTTGTAACGGAAAGAGATGTCAAGATTTTTGTAACGGAAAGAGAAGTCAAGAATTTTGTAACGGAAAGAGATGTCAAGATTTTTGTAACGAAAAGAGATGTCAATATTTTTGTAATGGAAAGAGATGTCAAGATTAGTATAAAAGGAATATGGCAGCGTATTGTAAGTCGTAGAACTACAGCGATAGAATAAACGCTGTTGACAAGGTAAGTGTGACTGTAGTGTTGAGATTAGTTATAAAGAGAATACTACAGCGTATGACAAGTTTTACTATAGCGATAAATTTGCGCTATTGACCAAACTTAAGCATGATTTTATATATAGCAGCACTTCCTAGGAAATGCTACAGTTTTGATTTGAAACTCACTTATTCTAAAAGTAATAAGTAATGATATCGGTCCAAAGAAATATAAGAACGAGTTAGAAAATTTGTTTCAGAAAGCAATGACATCATTTCGATATTCGAAATGTGATTAGAATTAAACCATTAGGATTTGAGATTTTAATTTGACGATGTCGAATGTAATAAAGTAAATCATTTTTAGGAATTATAATCTGATAGGGTAATTAACATTTAGTTTTAAACAAATAAATGTTAATAGGATAGGAATTAGTATTTAGTTATAAACCTGATATCTGTTAGATAAGAAGTTGACTTAGAGAATAGAGTTTATAAAGTGGATTGGGAATATAAAGTATGAAAGAGATTTCGATAAACGAGATAATGGTATTGATCATCTAAACAAAGAGTTATTTGATAAAGGTATTCAGATTTCATTAGCAGGAATGGTATCCACATTTTTAAGTGAATAATGTTTTAAAAGTAAACGGTTGGCCGATTAAAATATTTATAATGAAATTGGAAATATTTTTCCAATAAAGTTAGGGTATATGATCCAAGTGTAGAAACCAAGAAATGTGAAAAGAATGAAAATGTTTCGAACGTTAATAACGTATATTTTCTGGAAAATGGGAAATAAGAGTTAAATAACTGGGAATGTTTTTCCAAGAGGTATGAAAAGGCTAAAACGGGATTTGATAAATATCTGGTAAGATATGGTAATTCGAATAATAAAACGAATGTAAAAAAATAGTGCCCGTGGTTGTGTGATGTTTAGTTATACATTAGAATGGATGTTTGTTTTACTCCGATAGTTAAATAACCGACTATCGAAGTGTTTTGACCATCGTTGTCAATACGGAGAGACCGGTTGGATTTATTATTCGAAAACCACTCCGTATAGGCATAAGCGCTGCGAATTAGATATGCTGAAGATAATTGAAGACGGAGTTAAACGCAAGGGTCGTCCAGTTCCATAATGGTGTTTTCTGTTTGTCCAGTCCCAGGACAACCTGTATGGACGAGTGTCTGACAGAGTATTTCCAACGGTCACGCTGTTGATTTTTACGAATATACCAAGTTGGTGGGGGAGAAGGTAACTTCTCTTTATTCTACACCTAGTGTAACGACCCGGATTTTGAGCGACTTTGGTTATCGACGTAAGCACGACGTCGATAACCAAAACGTCGAAAAATCCTGGTAATTAGTGAAAGAAATTAGAGGGTGAGGAAAGATAAGATAGAAACTTAGAATAGAAGAAGAAGAAGAACACACCATCAGAGTAACACGAATCTCACAGCGGAACGAATAAATATATTTCATAACATAACTTTGAAATACAAATCAGTACTTGAATATACATATCATTATCAAAGTACAGCACTTACAACACAGCAGAAATAACTGTAGCTATATGATCCTGAAGCCTCCTGCTCCAAGCTCTTCCAGTATATCTGTAAATCCCGACTACTTGACTGCCCGTACAAATTTAGGCACCCAAGAGTTTAGGGAAAACAACAAAGTAAACTCCAGGTCGGTCATGGGACTGGTATGAGTAAAACAGTTTAAAAACAGTTCGAACAAGTAAACGATATCTCATAAGACCACGCCGCATAACGGAACGGGTTTTTCCCTTATGAGAATCCAAAATAACTTTATATCAAAAACCTTTTGATATTATAATAATGTCTATCAACCACAGTATATATATAATCATCTAGCAGAAACGCTTTCATCTCACGTTCTACATATATAGTATACAATCAAAACCGCAAGCACGTATTGGGTAATGGATTTCCAACTATGACAAGGTATGGATCCACCTTTCGCTCGTGTACCTCTAGAGAGGAATACACTGGGTTCAACAAGAACATCTTGCAACCCGGCCACACATGACCGACCACTCATTTCGCTTGAGTGTATCGAATGTATATCACCAACGGTTGGGATCAGCAACCGTTTCCCGAATGGGACAGCATCAACAATAGATTTTTAGAAGTAAATGAAACTCTAGATCAGGTGATTATACACCCTACTTCGGTGCGACCGACTTAGCCATGCTGCCTGCCCGATTTCTGTCATTTACCGGATGATGAGGCTAGAAGCTACGCTTTATCATCATACCAGATTCACTTTGAATGCCACATCGTCGAATCCATCAAATCACCGATTTACGTCCTCAACCATACATTATGTGTTAGCTAAAAGAAGTTTCCTTCTCCGCTTCCACTCTTGGTACAGTTGGAGAAATCAATATACGTGATCGTCTGGACATACTCTGTCAGACATCCATCCATACAAGTCATCCAGGAACAGGATGACTCTGAAGGCACTATTCTGTAAACAGGATAGCCCTTGCATAACTCCGTCTTCAATTTCCTTTGGCATATATGATTCGCAACGCTTATGCCAATACAGAGTGGTTCTTTGGATAATAATCCAACCGGTCTCTCCATATTAACAACGTTAAAATGGTCAAAACTTCGATAGTCTGTGATTTAACTATCGAATAAAACAAGTGTGCAAACAACGATATTATTTCCAAATGGAAATTTATATCGATCAAACATCATTCAACATTTATCTCTTTATTTCCCTATATTGAATATTTCTTATTTTCTAAATTTGGAAAATATACGTTATTAACAATGGAAAACATTTCCATTTCTTGTTTTCTTTATTAGAAAACATTTCTGGTTTCTTCTTTGGAAAACATTTCCAAAGCTTCTTCATTGGACTTAGACATATGTTTAAACAAACCATCGCGATGCCAACTCAAACCATTTCCTTTACTGCCGAACCTTAACTATTCCTTAGTTAAAAATGAAGTCAATCAAGTTGGGGTAATACTACCTCTCAGACCTTAACTGAACAACATTTCTAACTTTGAAATAGGCAAAGTTCACTTTGTATTCCATTTACTAACTTCCTTACTTAACCCTCCTTCGAATAGCTATATTCGATTGACTCTTTTCACTTAACTCTATTCGATTAACCCTTATCAATTAACTCTATTTGACTAATGCTATTGATTTACACATTTTGACTAACGCTATTGATTTACTCATTTTACTTAACTCCTTTCGAATAGACTATATTCGACTGACTCTTTTCACTTAACTCTAATCGATTTACTAACATCGATTAACTTCTTTTAACTTTATTCTCTAATCGATTAACTAATATCGATTAACTCCTTTTACTTTATCTCTAATCGATTAACTAACATCGATTAACTTCTTTTACTTTATTTTCTAATCGATTAACTAACATCGATTAACTCCTTTTAACTTTATTCTCTAATCGATTAACTAACATCGATTAACTTCTTTTACTTTATCTCTAATCGATTAACTAACATCGATTAACTTCTTTTACTTTATCTCTAATCGATTAACTAACATCGATTAACTTCTTTTACTTTATCTCTAATCGATTAACTAACATCGATTAACTTCTTTTACTTTATTTCTAGTCGATTAACTAACATCGATTAACTTCTTTTACTTTATTTTCTAATCGATTAACTAACATCGATTAACTCCTTTTAACTTTAATTCTAATCGATTAAACTAACATCGATTAGCTCCCTTTACTTCTATTCGAATAAACTATTCATTTATAAAGATTTACTTTTAGTAACAGTTCTTCACTTTACAAATGATTTCCCCTTTTATAAAACTCTATTTGTTTTAAAAACATTTTTCCCTTTTTTATTTACTTTCGAAATATTTCCTTTTTATAAAATCTGTTGATTTTATAAACTCCCTTTATTTCAATATACATTGAAATAATTCTTTTTACATCCTAGGGTCTTTTATGATATTTAAAATATCGAATAACAATGATCAATATCATTCCAACACACATAATCCATAACAGATTATATAACACATCATATATCACAATATATGAAAACAGTAAAATAAATGTTGAGGAATCCAGTTGGATTCCTCCAACCTGATTCCCTGCATCACAGATGTTAAACAATATAGATAACATCACTTTCAGTTCTATATGATATATTCTGTTAAACAGAATCAATATAGCAAATTTAACTAACTGACTAGCAGTTCAATCAAACAGTCAACATACAGTCAAACAGCCAATATCTAACAGTTCTAAAAATACAACATGAAATTATAAACTGTTCAGAGTTAGTGAGATTTACTCACCTTTGCAGTTCATCTTTAAAGAACGATAAACTGTTATTTGATTTGAATCAAACAATTTATCTCGCCATAAATTCAACCGAGCTCCTATCCACTTCCAACCAGTCCCATATTGTAGTCGTCATCCATATGATCCCTTGATATTCTCAGACCACCGTTCACCCCTCAAAGATGGCCAACTTCATTCTATCACCGTTCACCAAGCTGCTCCCGCCATTTTCTGCTTCTCATATAAATACCGTCCGCTTTTCCACTGTTGTTCCACTATAAACCAAATTGACATCACCATTACTGCTACTTCAGGCTTGCGGTCCTATTTTCATGCACACGTTGGTGCATTTTTGCCCCTCCTGTACAACGTTTTGTACCGTGCAAGAATCTCCTCTGTCCCGCAAACCTCTCTCCTCATCCTTCTTCTTACTCGCGTTCTCCCCTTTGATTTCTTCATGAACTAACTGTATTGCTTATTTCAGTTTATAGTCTCACCTATACTTCATAGAAACAATGCCTTCCTTTTCTTCAGTCCGTTTCGCATTTCATCAGTCTCCTTCCCAGTATGCTACCACTGAACCATGCAGTCCCCATTTACTTGGAGCTTCTTATGTCCCAGAAGATCAAAGCCCCCATCAAAATGGTTCACAACCTTTCAACTCCTCACGTTGATCTTTCTGCTAGCATATCTCCACTTCTTCACCCCAAACGGTCGAGCCCCATTTCAACAGCAGCATTCGTATTATATTTATATATATTGAATGGCCATACGATCTCAAAGAAGTATGATTTAGGATTTATAAATCTCGTGATTCACTGTGGAAAAGAATTGGGTGGCGGCACATGTTTGTTTGCTGAAGATAGGAGTATTAGGTCTTAACGTGAAGGGAGTATTTATAATTTTCATTGATTTGCGAAGGAGGAAGGGCCACGTTTTGCGTTTTTCTTCGGTGGTGGTTGAGACAATGTGTGGCCTTCATTTGATCCAGAGAATGAAGTATAGGGTTAGGATATTTGTTTTACATTTGAGACCCCATTATGTGAAACACTGTTTGTCCACGGACTGATATGAAAATATCATTAAATCAAGTAATGTGCCATGATCCCAAAAATATAAAAATATCGGTAGGTTAACTCATATTGTGAAACCCCAAAATCGCTGATAAAGGGTGCAAAATACTCCAAAAAAAAAAGTCGCTTATTTAATTAATTAAAAATTACAGAAAATTCTAAAAATTAAATTATCGTTATGTCCCAAAAGAACCTTGTCTAAATTCAAACCCGATCTCTAGTTATTTCGAAATAACCGTTATGGCCGATAAACGACTCTATAGCGACTATTCTGAAATTTGATTTGGACATACATCAAAATCTACATGATGAAAACCCGATTTTTCTCTTCCACTAGAAAGATATACTCCACCAGCTCCACACGTTTCTTGTTTCCCAAAAATCCGGCTTAAAATGAATCCTGTACATTTAGTTGAAGTTCAAATCGCCAAATAGCGAACTGCAGCGCCATTTCAAGCTCGTTTATAATTATATTACAAACCATACGTTCAACTGTCGACGATTGGATATATTCGTTATTCAAATTCAATTCCAAGCTGAATTAAATATCACATATGATCCGGTTCACGCCATATCGCCATTTCAGCCAATTCTGATTATTCAGAATTAAATATATTATTTAATTTATTATTTTAATTAAATATTCATCATTATTAAATTCCACGGCCATTAAATTCACTAACCCACGATTGATATAATTAAATAAATTAATCATAATACCCCTGCCAATGCGGGTCATTACAATCTTCCCCACTTAAAATAATTTCGTCCTCGAAATTGCTAAAAGGTAGAGAACGACCCTATCGACTGGTTAGAACATATTTGTTCACTTCTTAACTTCAGTTTCAACTGAACCAATTTAATTTCAATTAAATATTAATTAATTCTTATCAACGAAAATTTTCAAAATCCTGAAAATTTTCTAACGCCTTAACTCTTCGAAAAATTTCGCCGGCACCTCCTTTGTACCAGTCAATAGGTCAAACTCCTACTCGCCTCTCTGGGCCATCTCCATCCCAAAAGAAAATCAAACAGCCAAGCGGCTTGACAATTCGGCTCATCAAAATCACCAAACTCATATATAATATAAACTGGTACCTTTTTGTCGGGTATCAACTCTATCACTTCCATATGCTATCAACTCAGCATATACCAATGTTATCCTAATCAAATTCTGAAATCACTTTCATCTCCAACACAACCATTCGCTTTTTTTACCAAGCCAAATTTTCATTTCAACTCGAGTTTTCTTCTCGATTCCCAACCCTTAACTTGATTATCACATTACACTTCAAATTTGAATCTCACAATCCAATTTGTCTTGATATCATTCTAATTCAATCTCAGTTACCACTTTACTGACTTTACTTTAATTCAAATTTTCTTTCACAAATTTCTGTTAAATTTGTTTTTAATTCAAACAGTCTTTCCCAGGGAGTTTTCAAACAGTTTACTCTTTTCAAAAATCAAAATTTTCCTTTTTGAAATTCAACTGAGCCCATAATCAATATTCCATTAGTTACATCACTTCACTATTTCTTTATCAATATTTGTTAACCAAATATTTTCAATAACCATATTGACCCTTTTATGTTATTTGGAAAACATTTCCAAATATCGCCTTCCTTTATTTTCTAAATCAATAACCTTTATAATCCTATTTATAATTGGAAAATACTCCAATTACTTATCTCTTTTTCGATCTCGTTTATTTCTATACTTAGGAAATATTCTTTATTATATTTCCAAGCTTTACACTTATTTGGGTTAAAACGAATGTTGTGTAAAACATCGTTACGACAACCCAAATACTATATTCAACTAACTCTTATTCAACATTTGATCTTCGAGCCTGAAATCTTACTATTTATTTGTTAATAATGAAATCAATCAAGTTGGGGTATAACTACCTCTCAGACCTTGACTGAATAACATTTATAACGTCAAAACAGATATGACTACTTACTCGAATAATCAATACCATACAACTACTTATTCACTTTTAGACACGTATACACTTTCTCTTTCTATTCTTACTAGATTTTATTCTAGACTTCCTTTTTTGATTTTACTATTCTATTTCTAAGTTCGTTTCCTTATCGATTTCTATATATATATCGATACGTTGATTTCTACTATCAGATTATCTTAAAAATATTCTAACTCCTTAAATTCCCGGAAAAATTCGCCATAACCTCCTTTGTACTAGGAGCATCGGGATATTTCAAATAGCCTCCCATGGCCCTCACCAATCCAAAAGAGAAAGAAAAAGCCAAGCGGCTAGCCGATACGGCGCATAAAATCTCATATATGAATTAAATACATACCTTTTTGTCGAGCATTCTATTTATATACCTTCATACCTTTTCCATACCTATCTCATGTATATCCATACATTTCTAATTCATTTCAACTTAATCCAATCATTTTAACTTAGTTCGTTAAGTGATTTTCAAATTACTGGTTAGCCTATTTCACCTTTTTATTTGAATATACATGTTCAAATATAGGTTTAACTTATTTATCAACTAATTGAATTCCATTTCACTTTTATTTGAATTTCCTATATTCAAATTCCATTTCAATTCTCTTATTCAAAATTCTATATTTGAATTTCATTTCAATTCACTTATTCAAATTCCATATATGAATTTCATTATTCAAACCTATTTAAATTCTCTTTATTTCATTTCAATTCCCTTTGAATCTTCTATATTCAAATTTCAAATTCAATTCTATTTGAATGTTCTTTATTCAAATCTCATTTTCAATTCTCTTTGAATGTTCTTTATTCAAATTTCCTTTTCAATTCTATTTGAATCCTCTACATTCAAATTTCATTTCACTTTCGATATTTAAATCCTATATTTGAAATCTCTTATATTTTCTATATCCAAACTCTATATTTGAATTTCATTTGAATTTCTACATTCAAATTTATTTGAATTCTCTTTATTTCATTTCAATTCCCTTTGAATCTTCTATATTCAAATTCCGTTTTTTACTCTACATGAATTCTATATTCACTTTTCCATTATTTAAATCTTCTTTGTTCAAATCTCATTTGAATTTCTATATTCAAATCCCCTTTGAATTTTCTTATTTAAATTCTATGTTTGAACTTCCTTTATTCAAATTCCTTTTCAAACTTTCTTTATTCATTCTTTAAATAAGTCTCGATTTCAATTCCTTTTGAAATTGATATTTCTATATTTGGAAAATAATCTCCCTTTCAATTTCACACTTGTATTTTTATTTTGATAATTCTTTTCACTTCCTTTTATAAACTTCGTTTATAAAAGAACTATTTATAAACTCCGTTTATAAGGGAACTTCTCGTTTTATTTCTTTTAAAACGAGTTAATATTTCAAATCTATTTAAAAGTTCAAATTCTATTTTGAAATTCAACACAACTTGTCTTTCCCAAAACAATTTCAAAACAGTATCTCTGGTAGTAATTCGTCACTTACAACTCGAAAATGGATACTGATGATGCAGCTGTCATCATCAGAATCTATTTTCCAGCGATCGAAGTGAGTTCAATACTATAAAACCATTTATAAACATTTCCACTTTGAAATTCATTTCAAAATATAATTCACACTGTTTGTAAAACAAATTTAAAATCTCCCAGGATCTTAAATTTTCCTTATTTTTAATCTAAATCCATTTACAAACACTTATCCAATTTTTCCAGAATTTTAAATCAATTCCTGGTTTAAATTTTAGATTTAACTCACCTGATTCACGTATTTCACTTATATGAATTCTGATTGGTTATTTACATAACCATTTAATTTATAATCTTACTTGATTATCAATCAATATATCCAATATATATATATATCAAAATATACTTTGGGTAAAATTATTTTCATTTACCCTCTTTTCAAAACATATCGTGATGACCCATCGTATTCGAGTGTTTAGTAACTCCTACCGATACAGTGGATCAAACTGATCGACCAGAACTCATAAACGACTCAACCAATGAATCTCCACAATATAAAACAAATTTTTATATCAATAACAAATACGTTCACTCGTATATATACACTCAACTCAATCTAGGGTGTTACTAACCCTATCTCTACCGAGTCACGCCACAGAGCCAAGTAATTCTTAACTTATGCTCTGATACCAACTGTAACGACCCGGATTTTGAGCGACTTTGGTTATCGACGTAAGCACGACGTCGATAACCAAAACGTCGAAAAATCCTGGTAATTAGTGAAAGAAATTAGAGGGTGAGGAAAGATAAGATAGAAACTTAGAATAGAAGAAGAAGAAGAACACACCATCAGAGTAACACAAATCTCACAGCGGAACGAATAAATATATTTCATAACATAACTTTGAAATACAAATCAGTACTTGAATATACATATCATTATCAAAGTACAGCACTTACAACACAGCGGAAATAACTATAGCTATATGATCCTGAAGCCTCCTGCTCCAAGCTCTTCCAGTATATCTGTAAATCCCGACTACTTGACTGCCCGTACAAATTTAGGCACCCAAGAGTTTAGGGAAAACAACAAAGTAAACTCCGGGTCAGTCATGGGACTGGTATGAGTAAAACAGTTTAAAAACAGTTCGAACAAGTAAACGATATCTCATAAGACCACGCCGCATAACGGAACGGGTTTTTCCCTTATGAGAATCCAAAATAACTTTATATCAAAAACCTTTTGATATTATAATAATGTCTATCAACCACAGTATATATATAATCATCTAGCAGAAACGCTTTCATCTCACGTTCTACATATATAGTATACAATCAAAACCGCAAGCACGTATTGGGTAATGGATTTCCAACTATGACAAGGTATGGATCCACCTTTCGCTCGTGTACCTCTAGAGAGGAATACACTGGGTTCAACAAGAACATCTTGCAACCCGGCCACACATGACCGACCACTCATTTCGCTTGAGTGTATCGAATGTATATCACCAACGGTTGGGATCAGCAACCGTTTCCCGAATGGGACAGCATCAACAATAGATTTTTAGAAGTAAATGAAACTCTAGATCAGGTGATTATACACCCTACTTCGGTGCGACCGACTTAGCCATGCTGCCTGCCCGATTTCTGTCATTTACCGGATGATGAGGCTAGAAGCTACGCTTTATCATCATACCAGATTCACTTTGAATGCCACATCGTCGAATCCATCAAATCACCGATTTACGTCCTCAACCATACATTATGTGTTAGCTAAAAGAAGTTTCCTTCTCCGCTTCCACTCTTGGTACAGTTGGAGAAATCAATATACGTGATCGTCTGGACATACTCTGTCAGACATCCGTCCATACAAGTCATCCAGGAACAGGATGACTCCGAAGGCACTATTCTGTAAACAGGATAGCCCTTGCATAACTCCGTCTTCAATTTCCTTTGGCATATATGATTCGCAACGCTTATGCCAATACAGAGTGGTTCTTTGGATAATAATCCAACCGGTCTCTCCATATTAACAACGTTAAAATGGTCAAAACTTCGATAGTCTGTGATTTAACTATCGAATAAAACAAGTGTGCAAACAACGATATTATTTCCAAATGGAAATTTATATCGATCAAACATCATTCAACATTTATCTCTTTATTTCCCTATATTGAATATTTCTTATTTTCTAAATTTGGAAAATATACGTTATTAACAATGGAAAACATTTCCATTTCTTGTTTTCTTTATTAGAAAACATTTCTGGTTTCTTCTTTGGAAAACATTTCCAAAGCTTCTTCATTGGACTTAGACATATGTTTAAACAAACCATCGCGATGCCAACTCAAACCATTTCCTTTACTGCCGAACCTTAACTATTCCTTAGTTAAAAATGAAGTCAATCAAGTTGGGGTAATACTACCTCTCAGACCTTAACTGAACAACATTTCTAACTTTGAAATAGGCAAAGTTCACTTTGTATTCCATTTACTAACTTCCTTACTTAACCCTCCTTCGAATAGCTATATTCGATTGACTCTTTTCACTTAACTCTATTCGATTAACCCTTATCAATTAACTCTATTTGACTAATGCTATTGATTTACTCATTTTGACTAACGCTATTGATTTACTCATTTTACTTAACTCCTTTCGAATAGACTATATTCGACTGACTCTTTTCACTTAACTCTAATCGATTTACTAACATCGATTAACTTCTTTTAACTTTATTCTCTAATCGATTAACTAATATCGATTAACTCCTTTTACTTCATCTCTAATCGATTAACTAACATCGATTAACTTCTTTTACTTTATTTTCTAATCGATTAACTAACATCGATTAACTCCTTTTAACTTTATTCTCTAATCGATTAACTAACATCGATTAACTTCTTTTACTTTATCTCTAATCGATTAACTAACATCGATTAACTTCTTTTACTTTATCTCTAATCGATTAACTAACATCGATTAACTTCTTTTACTTTATCTCTAATCGATTAACTTCTTTTACTTTATTTCTAATCGATTAACTAACATCGATTAACTTCTTTTACTTTATTTTCTAATCGATTAACTAACATCGATTAACTCCTTTTAACTTTAACTCTAATCGATTAAACTAACATCGATTAGCTCCCTTTACTTCTATTCGAATAAACTATTCATTTATAAAGATTTACTTTTAGTAACAGTTCTTCACTTTACAAATGATTTCCCCTTTTATAAAACTCTATTTGTTTTAAAAACATTTTTCCCTTTTTTATTTACTTTCGAAATATTTCCTTTTTATAAAATCTGTTGATTTTATAAACTCCCTTTATTTCAATATACATTGAAATAATTCTTTTTACATCCCAGGGTCTTTTATGATATTTAAAATATCGAATAACAATGATCAATATCATTCCAACACACATAATCCATAACAGATTATATAACACATCATATATCACAATATATGAAAACAGTAAAATAAATGTTGAGGAATCCAGTTGGATTCCTCCAACCTGTTTCCCTGCATCACAGATGTTAAACAATATAGATAACATCACTTTCAGTTCTATATGATATATTCTGTTAAACAGAATCAATATAGCAAATTTAACTAACTGACTAGCAGTTCAATCAAACAGTCAACATACAGTCAAACAGCCAATATCTAACAGTTCTAAAAATACAACATGAAATTATAAACTGTTCAGAGTTAGTGAGATTTACTCACCTTTGCAGTTCATCGCTAAAAAACGATAAACTGTTATTTGATTTGAATCAAACAATTTATCTCGCCATAAATTCAACCGAGCTCCTATCCACTTCCAATCAGTCCCATATTGTAGTCGTCGTCCATATGATCCCTTGATATTCTCAGACCACCGTTCACCCCTCAAAGATGGCCAACTTCATTCTATCACCGTTCACCAAGCTGCTCCCGCCATTTTCTGCTTCTCATATAAATACCGTCCGCTTTTCCACTGTTGTTCCACTATAAACCAAATTGACATCACCATTACTGCTACTTCAGGCTTGCGGTCCTATTTTCATGCACACGTTGGTGCATTTTTGCCCCTCCTGTACAACGTTTTGTACCGTGCAAGAATCTCCTCTGTCCCGCAAACCTCTCTCCTCATCCTTCTTCTTACTCGCGTTCTCCCCTTTGATTTCTTCATGAACTAACTGTATTGCTTATTTCAGTTTATAGTCTCACCTATACTTCATTGAAACAATGCCTTCCTTTTCTTCAGTCCGTTTCGCATTTCATCAGTCTCCTTCCCAGTATGCTACTACCGAACCATGCAGTCCCCATTTACTTGGAGCTTCTTATGTCCCAGAAGATCAAAGCCCCCATCAAAATGGTTCACAACCTTTCAACTTCTCACGTTGATCTATCTGCTAGCATATCTCCACTTCTTCACCCCAAACGGTCGAGCCCCATTTCAACAGCAGCATTCGTATTATATTTATATATATTGAATGGCCATACGATCTCAAAGAAGTATGATTTAGGATTTATAAATCTCGTGATTCACTGTGGAAAAGAATTGGGTGGCGGCACATGTTTGTTTGCTGAAGATAGGAGTATTAGGTCTTAACGTGAAGGGAGTATTTATAATTTTCATTGATTTGCGAAGGAGGAAGGGCCACGTTTTGCGTTTTTCTTCGGTGGTGGTTAAGACAATGTGTGGCCTTCATTTGATCCAGAGAATGAAGTATAGGGTTAGGATATTTGTTTTACATTTGAGACCCCATTATGTGAAACTCTGTTTGTCCACGGACTGATATGAAAATATCATTAAATCGAGTAATGTGCCATGATCCCAAAAATATAAAAATATCGGTAGGTTAACTCATATTGTGAAATTCTATAACTGTGAAATTCATGAATTAAAGTATAATCAAATTCAAATCAAAGAACTAAGAGAAACGGGATACGCCATTGCGTTCGTCTCGGAAAAATACGCGAAATAGAGTCCGAGTTTTCGAAAAACGGAGTCCGTATGAAGAAGATATGGCCTTCGGAAGTTTTGAATTAAATTTAAAATTCAAACAGAATAAAATAATAATTTGAAATGGGGCCCAACGGGCCAGGCGGATAAAACACCCGCCTAGCCACCCAGGTCGACTAGGCTGTCGACCTGGGCTACCCATGTCGACAGGGCTGTCGACAGCCCTGTCGACAGGGGTGTCGACCTGGTCGAGCCCAGTCAACCTGGCTGGCCAGGTCTGTGTTTGGTCGAATTTCAGTGGTCTGCTTTGTCATTAGGGCTAGGTGGCGGGTTTTTATTGGTCTCTCTTCCTAATGTATGGCTATGATCTATCCTAGCAACATCAAGGGTCCTAATCAATTCCTAATCTCTATATAAACAACCCTAGACTAAACCCTAATCTATTCATTCAAAATAAGATTATAGCCGCCATGTTGCTGAGGAACGACAAAGAGTAGCCGCCAACTAAAGAGAGGATTAGGGAGAAAGTTCTAAGGCCTAAAGCAATTCAAGCAACCTAAAGCTAATCAATTCAACAAAGGAATTTGCGTCTTCAATCCCTAAACTAGAGAATTCATCAAACCATTGTAAGTAGAGTATTACTTTGGTATTAATAAACAACTGTGTTGATGTGTATGCTTGAATTGTGGCAATGGAAGTAATTCATATTTGTGCAAAATTATGTTATTCATTATAAAGAACTACATGCGGTAGTTCTATGCAAATAAACGTTTGGAATATTGCGCAAATTGTGTAATCTATATTGAAGCTACATGTATGTAGTTAATTGAAATTCATGCAAATTTGAGGCTTTGTTATTATGCCATTATGATGTATATTTTGTGCATAAATCGTTTTGCAAGTAATTGAAACAAGTTTGGTTATTATAGTTCATATGAAACTATGTAGAATTTTGACACCATAATCCATGCATTAAGTCATGCTTTTACAAACTTATGAATATGGCTAGGAATGATATTTGGCATAATTGAAATCCGTTATTAAGTCTATCTTGTTTTAAAGGATTATATGATGACATGGCTAGGTTAGACTCAAAAATCCCTTTTTGCAAGTTTAAAGCAAACACCATGTTTAGGAATATTTATGCATAAGTATGTTTATACCATCGTTATGTGATTAGGCTTAAATCATGATTAAGTTGAATTATGCTATGTTTATGCTAGAAGTATTTTATGCCATGCTTATGTTTGACAATATGCCATGTTTATGCTAGAAGTATTTAGGCCATGCTTATGTTTGACATTATGCCTAAATAAGAATATAGGTTCATGTTGTAGTTAAACCTATGCAAGTTTACATGCCTTGATTTATGTCACCTATGTTTTATGACCAAAATACATGTCACCACTATGCAAGTACACCAATTTCTATTATGTATTTTCCAACGTCATATGCAAGTTCATGCGCTCACTTTCCCCTCTTGGTGTATACGCCATAAGCCTCCCCTTTCGCATGGCTAAATTGGGCTTTAAAAGGCTGAGCCCAATATATATAAACGAACGTGTAAAACGGGGGAAAATAACGTTGGGTAAAAATTAATTAATGAATGAAAATATGAAATAGAAGGGCCCAAAGTCAAGTATGGGTTGGGCCCATGATTGGTGTAACCTTTACACCGTTAACTTAATAATGGGCCGCAAATATTTACATATAAATAAAGAAGAATGACAAAATATGTAAATGTAGAAAAGACGATGTGTTTAACCCGAGGTTGGATTGAGTTGTGATGTAAACCTGCCCGGAACCGCCCGGCTGTCCAGTAGTCACAACAATACCTATCCAATGTGGGAGGTTAAACATGGAGCCCAGCAAGGACCCGAGGTTAGACTGAGTTGTGGCGTAAGACTGCCCGGAACCAACCGGCAACAGGCAGCCACAACAATACCTGTCTAATGTGAGAGGTCAGGGCCTTAATAAGACAATTAAGGCTGAGTCAGGATTGTTAGGATTAAGTAAACTAAAGACTTAATCAAAATGGAACATGCTAAACTAAACGGACTGGTGGGGTTAGGTTAGGAAACACTTAACCAACTTAGCATGTTGGCTAGAGATAGAAAACCTAGTAACGGGGGACCCTTTTCAGCAGTAACCCTAGAAGGTGTATCAGGATACCCTGAAACTAGGCAGGGTGGGGCACGATTACTGGGCTGATTGTAAGAGGTCAAATCGACGGCGGTGGTGTAGCAGTGTAGGTTCTAACGGTGTGCGGGCGTGCACGCACTCCGGCGCAGAAAAATAAAGCACTGGACACCAGTAGCATACCTTTGCACTCTAAGGTTGTGTCGGGTTGCCACTATGGGACTTGATACACCCCATGGTGGGACCAGCATAGGTAACTACAGACATCGGGGGCCGTAAGACACATGTAACTATGCGAGTAGGAGCCGATCATCGTAGAATGAATCACATCACCCTGATTTTGGGATGTAAATTGGAAACTAGTTTATATGGGTTCAGAGATTAACATGGGGTACGATAGTATATTCGACCCTAGATAACTTAACCAAGTTCATAGTGTTTGCCCACTTCCTGTTTTACTTATCATACCCAGTTCTTTATTCATAGACAAAGTAGTACTAGACTTACTCAGGCTTTATGTCTGACTCTATTTTTCTTTCGTCTTCTTTCTTCCGTTTCCCCCCCCAGGTCCTCAGGGAGGGAACACAGCAGCTTGATCAACCTCAACATCCAGCTTGAAGAAGAGAAATGTATTGCTTGGACTTTCCTGTTTTTGAACTATGGCTTGGGACAACCGCTATGGGGCCTTTGCAGTTTATCTATGTTTTATTCATGCTTCTTTAAATAATGTACTCAAGACAGATTATGAAAATGTTATGTTATGTTTTTGGAAAGGATGTAAGACAATCATGGTGATGTTTTGTGACACGTATTTGACTTCATGAAATAAAAGTTTGTTGTTCTTCCGCTGTTTACAAATATGTGTTCTTATATCTGTCTTGTATATCTGTGACTTGTACTTATAAACCTCCACCAAAATTAGGGCATTCCCTTTGAGAGTGACCCTAACGGAGGTGGGGTGTTTCACTTGGTATCAGAGCATAGGTTTACCATATAAGATAAAAAGTTTTGAAAATTTATTTTCAAAAAGGAAATTTAAAGAAGCATTTTTAAAAGAAAAATATTATTTTATTTTAAAAAAAGCAAAGTCCACTCCCCAAAGCCATAGGTACTATCTCTTATCCTTCGTTTTGAACCTATCCTTTTTGTTTCAGCATGTCCCAAGAACTTAACTTGCCTGAAGGGGTGCCCATACCTGGTTGGTTTAGACGTTTCTTAGAAGCAAGGGCCACTCAGCCAGGTCCTACCGTTCCTCCTCCTCCAGCTGAAGGAAATCATCCAGCCGCAGCAGCACCTTTTCCTCCACCTCCTCCACGGGGAAACACATTCGCTAAGATATGTAAAGATTTTAAAGCTATGGGAGGAAGGGATTTCCATGGAACTGAGTCCTTCGTAGCAGCTAGGAATTGGCTAAAAGAAACCGAAGACCTATTCATCATCTTTGAGGTAGAAGATAGGCAAAAAGTACAGTTGGCAGTGTGGCTATTGAAGGGCGAGGCTTCCTACTGGTGGGAAGTCACCAATGCTGAAAGACCAGTGGATACATGGGAGGACTTTAGGGCAAGGTTTGAGACTAAGTTTCTCTCAGATGCAGAAAGAAGTTTGCAGTTGGAAAAATTCTTATTCCTTAAGCAAGGAGACAAGACTGTTAGAGAGTATGTGAATCAGTTTGATGAGCTGGCTAGGTTTGGGCTTGACCTAGTCAACACCCCTCATAAGAAGGCTCTCCGTTTCGTCAAGGGATTAAATGAGCCATTACATAGTTTGGCCATGACCCATATACCCATGGGAGCCACGTATGAAAGATTGGTGCAAATGGCATTGCTGAACGAAGAGGACAAGGGCAGGAAGGAGACCAAGGCAGAAAGCTCTCAAGGGAAGAAAGAGGGTTTGCAGCCTAAGAAGACAGACTTTAAGAAGGGCGGAAAAGGCAACAAAGAGAAGAGGAAGTGTAATTTCTGTGGCAAAGTGGGGCACTTAGTAAAGGACTGCCGGAAAAAGAAGGCCAAGGAGAATGGTGGGTGCTTTTCGTGCGGTCAGACAGGCCACAGGGCTAAGGACTGCCCAAGGAAACGAGGACAGGGGCAGGGCACTGGATCCACCCCAGGGGCACAGGTTCATGTGCTAGAAGCGCCACCATTGCAACAGCGAGGTATAAATACTTCTGTAGAAAGTGTAGTTTATCTTTATGATCACCCCGTTCGCACTTTATTTGATTCTGGCGCATCACACTCCTTTATCTCGTCTGCTTTAGTAGAATCTCTGCACCTAAAAACTAGTATGGTAGAGGACCCCTTAATTGTTTCAAACCCAATTGGGGGCCCAGCTCATTTGTCTATGATCTGTCTGGATTTGAAAATTTCTATCCTAAGTGTTGAATTTCTATGTAGTGCCTTTGTTTTGGGCTTTTCGGGGTATGGTTTGATTTTGGGTATGGATTGGCTATCCAGTAATGGGGCCATCCTTGATTGTGAGAAAAGGGTTGTTAGGCTCCTAACCCAGCTCGGTAATACTTTGGAAATTTCTTGTAATCCCTCGTATGCGGTTATGCTTAGTTATCTTGAATCGCTAGATGCCTCTGTTGAAAATTTGAAATCAGTTAGAGTGGTCCGGGAATATCCGGATGTCTTTGAAGAGGTGAAGGGCTTGCCTCCGAAGCGGGAAATAGACTTCCGCATATATCTTGTAGATAATGTAAAGCCCGTTGCGTTGCCCGTTAGACATATGGCTCCACGAGAAAGAAAAGAGCTCAGTAAACAGATTAAAGAGCTTCTAGAGAAGGGGTTCATTAGGAGGAGCATTTCAGAATGGGGCGCTCCAGTGGTGTTCGCTACAAAGGCGGATGGTTCACTCCGTCTATGTGTTGACTATAGGGAGCTCAACAAGCTAACGAAAAAGAATAGGCACCCTCTCCCTAGAATTGACGATTTATTTGACCAGCTTGTAGGAGTGTCCGTTTTCTCCCAACTCGATTTAGCAACCGGTTTTCATCAGCTAAGGGTGGCTGAAGATAGCATCGATAAAACGGCTTTCAGAACCCCAGACGGCTTCTTTGAATGGCTTGTCATGCCTTTCGGCTTGACAAATGCACCTGCTTACTTCGTGGACCTGATGAGTAGGGTATTTAGAGATTTCCTCAACAAATTCGTAGTGGTCTTCGTAGATGATATCCTTATCTTCTCAAAGAATGAAGAGGAACATGCTCAGCACCTAAGGGCAATCATGGAAACTTTGCGAGTCCATCAACTAAAAGCCAAATTCTCCAAATGCCACTTTTGGAGAGAAGAGGTAAGGTTCCTTGGGCACATAGTATCCAAACAAGGGTTGGCAGTGGACCCTGCTAAGGTAGTGGCGGTACAGGATTGGAAGACACCAAGGAATGCAACTGAGGTCCGAAGCTTTCTAGGACTAGCAGGTTTCTATCGAAAATTCATAAGGGATTTTGCGAAAATTTCAGCTCCGCTCACGAAATTGACCAAGAAGAATCTAGTATTCAATTGGGATTTGGATTGCGAGTTTGCTTTCCAACGACTGAAGAGGGCTCTCACAACAGCCCCAGTTTTGACGCTGCCAGATGGGAGCAAGATGTTCACTGTTTATACGGATGCATGTGGGACAGGGCTAGGCGCCGTCTTAATGCAAGAAGGAGGGGGAGTAGCTTATGGCGGGAGGCAGTTGAAGGTGCATGAAAGGAACTACCCAACCCACGATCTTGAGTTAGCCGCCATCGTCTTTGCACTCAAGTCTTGGCGACACTATCTCCTAGGTGAGAAGTTCGAACTTTACACTGACCATAAATCGTTGAAATATCTTTTCTCGCAGAAGGACCTTAACTTGAGGCAACAAAGATGGATGGAGTTTCTTGCCTCGTACGATTTCGAAATCTCCTACACTCCGGGCAAAGGCAACGTAGTGGCAGACGCGTTGAGCCGAAAGAAATTGACCCTAAGCCCGTTGTTTGTTGAAAGACAAAGCCTAGAGTTTATAGCCAGCTTCGACTTTAGGCCTTCCTCCGATTTCGTACCGGGCTTGCTTGCATCTCTCGAAGTGCGCCCAACTTTAGTAGATTCAGTAGGGGCAGCACAACGCGAAGACCCTCAGCTTGTGGAAATAATTGATAGGCTAATTAGGGGTGAGACTTCAAGTCACCTCAACAGATACTCCATTGACGATGAGGGTGTACTAAGGCGAGATGGAAGACTATGCGTCCCACAGACAAACGATTTAATAAAGAAGGTTCTCGAGGAAGCACATCACTCCAAGATGACGATACACCCAGGCGGAGATAAAATGTACAAAGACGTAAAAAGGACTTTCTTCTGGAACGACATGAAAAAGGATGTGGCAGAGTTCGTTTCTAAGTGTATGGTGTGCCAACAGGTTAAGGCGGAACAGAAAAAGCCTGGCGGACTGCTACATCCTTTGGAGGTCCCGCAGTGGAAGTGGGATAGCATCTCAATGGACTTCATCGATGGGCTGCCTAGGTCTAGGAGAGGCAACACTAGCATTTGGGTAATAGTGGATAGGCTTACTAAAAGCGCCCACTTTTTACCTGTCAAAAGTAAAAGAACTGCCTCATCCCTAGCATCACTTTACCTCAAGGAAATCGTGCGACTCCATGGAATACCATCTAGCATCGTTAGTGACCGAGACCCCATCTTCACCAGCGAGTTTTGGCGGAGTCTGCAAGAAGCAGTAGGAACGCAGTTATGCTTAAGCACAGCCTATCATCCCCAAACCGACGGCCAAACAGAGAGAGTGAACAGAGTTTTGGAAGACCTTTTAAGGTTATGCGTCCTCGACTTCGGAGGGACATGGGAAGACCACCTCCCTTTGGTGGAATTTGCCTACAACAACAGCTATCAAGCAACCATCGGAATGGCGCCCTTCGAAGCTTTATATGGAAGACCGTGCCGATCGCCCACTTGTTGGTGGGAGTCCACGGATAAGCTCATACTTGGACCAGACATGATCCGAGAGACCTCAGAGAAAGTAGACTTAATACGAAGAAGGATGAAGACGGCCCAAGACAGACAAAAGTCCTATGCCGACAAGAGAAGGACCGACCTTGAATTCGAGGTTGGAGACAGAGTTTTTCTCAAGGTATCACCACTAAGAAACGTTGTTCGTTTTGGAACCACAGGAAAGCTAGCGCCAAGATTCGTAGGGCCATTCCCTATTATCGAGAAAATTGGGAAAATGGCTTATAGATTAGAGCTACCCGAGAAGTTGGCTGGAGTCCACAACGTTTTTCACGTTTCACATCTCCGAAAGTGTCTACATGAGTCTGCTGAAGTGGTAGAGCCAAATATCCTCGAAGAGGCCGAAGTGGAACGCGAAGCAACCATAAGAAGAGTTCCAACCCGCATCTTAGGAACGGAAGTAAAGAAGCTACGCAACCGCGAAGTCAAGCTCGTCAAAGTCCAGTGGAGCGACACCGAGGGAGACGCGACTTGGGAAACTGAAGCTAGAATCCGCACTGCCTACCCTTTTCTGTTCGAGGGTACATCCTTGATCTTTCTTTTTCCTTAAGTTGCGCTTTTATCTATCTTTTTAGGTATCGACCTTATCTTTAGGGTAGAAACCTTTTGGATGAAAACATGTAATTGAAACATGTTATGTATGATGGTTGCAAGTGGTTGCAAGTGATTGCTAGTGGTTGCTCGTGGTTGCATATACACACACAATCTAGGTTTTAGATCGGCTCAGTCACTTCATATTGCATATGCATATGTGTTTGTATTCGTATGTGGTTGAACTTTAATGTGTTGACATGTGGATGCTGCATTTGTATTGAATGACTGTGCACTCATGTAGAATCAAGGATAGGAAAATTTGCATACATAATGGATTCATGGCACTAACATAATTCGCATTAAGGAGGTCAACTGAATCAGTAGACCGACTGATTTTGCATTAGATAAGTACATGTATACACACACACTTTGCATATGATCATGAAGCATTAGAAGTCTTTTAAGGACAATGGATACTCGTGTTTGATGGATGAGTAGATGGATGATTGGATGTTAGGATATACGTTTTCCTACACTTGAAGATTTCGGGGACGAAATCCTTTTAAGTGGGGGAGAATGTAACACCCCGAAAATTCTATAACTGTGAAATTCATGAATTAAAGTATAATCAAATTCAAATCAAAGAACTAAGGGAAACGGGATACGCCATTGCGTTCGTCTCGGAAAAATACGCGAAATAGAGTCCGAGTTTTCGAAAAACGGAGTCCGTATGAAGAAGATATGGCCTTCGGAAGTTTTGAATTAAATTTAAAATTCAAACAGAATAAAATAATAATTTGAAATGGGGCCCAACGGGCCAGGCGGATAAAACACCCGCCTAGCCACCCAGGTCGACTAGGCTGTCGACCTGGGCTACCCATGTCGACAGGGCTGTCGACAGCCCTGTCGACAGGGGTGTCGACCTGGTCGAGCCCAGTCAACCTGGCTGGCCAGGTCTGTGTTTGGTCGAATTTCAGTGGTCTGCTTTGTCATTAGGGCTAGGTGGCGGGTTTTTATTGGTCTCTCTTCCTAATGTATGGCTATGATCTATCCTAGCAACATCAAGGGTCCTAATCAATTCCTAACCTCTATATAAACAACCCTAGACTAAACCCTAATCTATTCATTCAAAATAAGATTATAGCCGCCATGTTGCTGAGGAACGACAAAGAGTAGCCGCCAACTAAAGAGAGGATTAGGGAGAAAGTTCTAAGGCCTAAAGCAATTCAAGCAACCTAAAGCTAATCAATTCAACAAAGGAATTTGCGTCTTCAATCCCTAAACTAGAGAATTCATCAAACCATTGTAAGTAGAGTATTACTTTGGTATTAATAAACAACTGTGTTGATGTGTATGCTTGAATTGTGGCAATGGAAGTAATTCATATTTGTGCAAAATTATGTTATTCATTATAAAGAACTACATGCGGTAGTTCTATGCAAATAAACGTTTGGAATATTGCGCAAATTGTGTAATCTATATTGAAGCTACATGTATGTAGTTAATTGAAATTCATGCAAATTTGAGGCTTTGTTATTATGCCATTATGATGTATATTTTGTGCATAAATCGTTTTGCAAGTAATTGAAACAAGTTTGGTTATTATAGTTCATATGAAACTATGTAGAATTTTGACACCATAATCCATGCATTAAGTCATGCTTTTACAAACTTATGAATATGGCTAGGAATGATATTTGGCATAATTGAAATCCGTTATTAAGTCTATCTTGTTTTAAAGGATTATATGATGACATGGCTAGGTTAGACTCAAAAATCCCTTTTTGCAAGTTTAAAGCAAACACCATGTTTAGGAATATTTATGCATAAGTATGTTTATACCATCGTTATGTGATTAGGCTTAAATCATGATTAAGTTGAATTATGCTATGTTTATGCTAGAAGTATTTTATGCCATGCTTATGTTTGACAATATGCCATGTTTATGCTAGAAGTATTTAGGCCATGCTTATGTTTGACATTATGCCTAAATAAGAATATAGGTTCATGTTGTAGTTAAACCTATGCAAGTTTACATGCCTTGATTTATGTCACCTATGTTTTATGACCAAAATACATGTCACCACTATGCAAGTACACCAATTTCTATTATGTATTTTCCAACGTCATATGCAAGTTCATGCGCTCACTTTCCCCTCTTGGTGTATACGCCATAAGCCTCCCCTTTCGCATGGCTAAATTGGGCTTTAAAAGGCTGAGCCCAATATATATAAACGAACGTGTAAAACGGGGGAAAATAACGTTGGGTAAAAATTAATTAATGAATGAAAATATGAAATAGAAGGGCCCAAAGTCAAGTATGGGTTGGGCCCATGATTGGTGTAACCTTTACACCGTTAACTTAATAATGGGCCGCAAATATTTACATATAAATAAAGAAGAATGACAAAATATGTAAATGTAGAAAAGACGATGTGTTTAACCCGAGGTTGGATTGAGTTGTGATGTAAACCTGCCCGGAACCGCCCGGCTGTCCAGTAGTCACAACAATACCTATCCAATGTGGGAGGTTAAACATGGAGCCCAGCAAGGACCCGAGGTTAGACTGAGTTGTGGCGTAAGACTGCCCGGAACCAACCGGCAACAGGCAGCCACAACAATACCTGTCTAATGTGAGAGGTCAGGGCCTTAATAAGACAATTAAGGCTGAGTCAGGATTGTTAGGATTAAGTAAACTAAAGACTTAATCAAAATGGAACATGCTAAACTAAACGGACTGGTGGGGTTAGGTTAGGAAACACTTAACCAACTTAGCATGTTGGCTAGAGATAGAAAACCTAGTAACGGGGGACCCTTTTCAGCAGTAACCCTAGAAGGTGTATCAGGATACCCTGAAACTAGGCAGGGTGGGGCACGATTACTGGGCTGATTGTAAGAGGTCAAATCGACGGCGGTGGTGTAGCAGTGTAGGTTCTAACGGTGTGCGGGCGTGCACGCACTCCGGCGCAGAAAAATAAAGCACTGGACACCAGTAGCATACCTTTGCACTCTAAGGTTGTGTCGGGTTGCCACTATGGGACTTGATACACCCCATGGTGGGACCAGCATAGGTAACTACAGACATCGGGGGCCGTAAGACACATGTAACTATGCGAGTAGGAGCCGATCATCGTAGAATGAATCACATCACCCTGATTTTGGGATGTAAATTGGAAACTAGTTTATATGGGTTCAGAGATTAACATGGGGTACGATAGTATATTCGACCCTAGATAACTTAACCAAGTTCATAGTGTTTGCCCACTTCCTGTTTTACTTATCATACCCAGTTCTTTATTCATAGACAAAGTAGTACTAGACTTACTCAGGCTTTATGTCTGACTCTATTTTTCTTTCGTCTTCTTTCTTCCGTTTCCCCCCCCCCCCCAGGTCCTCAGGGAGGGAACACAGCAGCTTGATCAACCTCAACATCCAGCTTGAAGAAGAGAAATGTATTGCTTGGACTTTCCTGTTTTTGAACTATGGCTTGGGACAACCGCTATGGGGCCTTTGCAGTTTATCTATGTTTTATTCATGCTTCTTTAAATAATGTACTCAAGACAGATTATGAAAATGTTATGTTATGTTTTTGGAAAGGATGTAAGACAATCATGGTGATGTTTTGTGACACGTATTTGACTTCATGAAATAAAAGTTTGTTGTTCTTCCGCTGTTTACAAATATGTGTTCTTATATCTGTCTTGTATATCTGTGACTTGTACTTATAAACCTCCACCAAAATTAGGGCATTCCCTTTGAGAGTGACCCTAACGGAGGTGGGGTGTTTCAAGCTCCACACGTTTCTTGTTTCCCAAAAATCCGGCTTAAAATGAATCCTGTACATTTAGTTGAAGTTCAAATCGCCAAATAGCGAACTGCAGCGCCATTTCAAGCTCGTTTATAATTATATTATAAACCATACGTTCAACTGTCGACGATTGGATATATTCGTAATTCAAATTCAATTCCAAGCTGAATCAAATATCACATATGATCCGGTTCACGCCATATCGCCATTTCAGCCAATTCTGATTATTCAGAATTAAATATATTATTTAATTTATTATTTTAATTAAATATTCATCATTATTAAATTCCACGGCCATTAAATTCACTAACCCACGATTGATATAATTAAATAAATTAATCATAATACCCCTGCCAATGCGGGTCATTACACCTAGTGTGCATTTGTGTAATCAATATGTGATTACGGATCTGACGATGTGGCAGTCAAAGTGAATGGTGATCAGATGTTCTGAAGACAGACGTAGCCTCTAGCCTCACAACCAGGAAGTAACAGAAGTTGGGCTAGGCAGCATGGCTAGTTGGGTCATCCCCAAGCAGGGTGTTTTGTCACCGATCTAGAGAAAATTCATATTTGTTCTTCTTTTCGATTCTGTATCTTCGGATGACGGTTGGATGGCCAACAACCGTGGGTGGCAATATATTCGATACACTCAAGCTAAATGAGTGGTCGGTCATGTTTGGCCGGGTTGCAAGACGTTCTTGTTGAACCCAGGTGTATCCCCTCTAGAGTATATTGATCGGAAGGTGCTCCTATACCTTGTCTGTTGGAATCCAATCTCCAATAAGCGCCCTGCGGTTTATGATTTTATACTATATATGTGGAACGTGAGATGCAAGCGTTCTGCTACTTGATTATTTATTTGTTTAGACATTATTATAATATCACTGGATTTTGATATCAAATTATTCGGATTATAGTAAGGTCGTCCATGTTAGTTGTGGGCTGGTCCTACTATTATCCTTTTCTTTCAAAAGGATTTTCAAAGTTTAACAGTATGGTTGGAATTTACTCACACCAGTCCCATGACTGACCCAGAGTTTATTTTGTTTGTGTTCCCTAAACTCTTGGGTGCCCAAATTTGTACGGGCAGTCAAGTGTTCAGGTATTTACAGATTCACTTGGAGGAGCTCAAAGCAGGAGGCTTCACCATTAGTATTAGAGATTATTTCCGCTGTGATTTGATGTATTGTACTCTGATGTATGGTATGTATATACAATACAGTTTTGTATTTCAAAGTTTTGTTATATAATATATTTTATTCGTTCCGCTGTGAGTTTCGTATTTACTCTGATTCTGTTCAGCTGTGTTCTTCTTCTTCTTCTTCTATTCTATTAGTTCTATCTTTTCTATCTCGCCCTCTAAATTCTTCTATTAATGACCTGAATTTTCGTGCACTTTGAGTTGAATGTGTAGAATATTAGTCAGCTCAAATTGGTACGGATTTTCGGGCCTTTACAGTTGGTATCAGAGCTGAAGGTTAAGTTATTACCTTGGCTCTGTGGCATAACTCAATAGAGATAGAGTTAGTAATACTCTAGATTGAGTTTGAATGTATATATATGAGCGCGTATTTGTAAATTAATATAAAAACTGTTTTATATTATGTTGACTGGTCAGTCGAGTAGTTTATAAATTCTGGTCGAAACAGTATTGCAAACTGTGTCGATAGGTGTTTCTAAACTCTTGAACAGAGTAATTCGACACAGTATGTTTTGGAAAGTGGGTAAATGAAATAATTTTACCCAAATTATATTTTGATATAAAAAGGAGTATATATATTGAGATTATTATAGTGTTGATCATTTTTATGATCAAATAAGATTTATAGTTGAGTTGGTTATATAAATAACCAATCGAAATATTATATAAGTATAATATGCAAAATCAGATGAACTAAATCTGAATTTAAACCCAGAATTGAAATAAAACTCTAGAAACTTTGGAAAAGTTGGAAATAATGTTTGGATTAAATATATGGGAATCTTAAAATCCTGGGAGATTTGAAATTGTTAAAGATATTTTGAAGTAAAATTCAAAATGGAAGTGTTTTAAAATGAATTTTTAAAAGTGATACAGTATTGAACTCACTTCTACCACTGGAAAATAATTCTAATGATGTTGGCCACATCATCAGTGTCATTTTCGAGTTTCGGAGTGATGGATTACTACCAAAGATTTTATTTTTGAATTATTTGCGGAAACAAGTTATCAAAAAAAATTCAAATGTTTCGAATTTGCCATCATTATATGTAAATATATATGATTTCAAATTGATTGAAAATAAAAACCCATGGATTTAAATTCTGAAATTTAAATAAATTAAACTGGCAAGGGTGAATAAATAATTTAGAATTTAACTTAAACATGTTAAATAAAGATTGTGAAAGCAAAAGGGAATTTAACAGAAACCAGATAAGTGGAAATTGAATTGGTTGGAAAATAATATGGAAATAAAATTGGATTGGACCGGAAATAATCTGGAATGGGATTGGGAGTAAGAGGTTGGAATCGAGACTGGAACTTGAATTTTGAAATGGAATTGGGCTTGTTTTTAAGCGAATGATTGGAGTTGATGATAAGTTGATTAGAGACCAATATTTGGAATGCATGGTTAGATGCTGATTGGATAACAAATGGAAGAGGCAGAGTTAAATGCCCAACAAAAGATACATGTTTATATTATATATGAGCATGAGTTTTTATGAGTCTGTTTAGCAAGCCGCTTGGCAGTTTTATTATGGATTGGAGAATGCCAAGAGAGGGCACAGTGTAATAGTACCGATTGAGCCATGCAGAGTAGATGCTGGCGGAATTTCACGGGAATTTGAAATGTTAGAAAATTTTCAGAAATTTAAAAATATTCGAAACAAGAAGAAATTAATAGTCAATTGGAATTAATCAGTTCAGTTGAAGCTGAAATTATGAAGTAAACCAAAAAGATTTTTAACCTGTTTATAACAGAGATTGTAGCATTTCCCTACCTTAGTAATTTCGGGGACGAAATTCTTTTAAGGGGGAAGGACTGTAACGTCCCGCATTTTTGTCGGTTCGTATTAGAATATTTAAATCAGTTTAAATATTGAAATCGTAATATAAGTGGATTTATATTTTGATTAAAACGAAGTTGAACGTATAAAAATATATATTAAATATAATCGAGCCCGAAATATCGCGGCAGTTCATAAATTAACGTTCTGAACTTCAACTGAGTGTACCGGACTCGTTTTAAATCGGATTTCTTCGAAACAAGAAGCATTGGAATCTGTTGAACTGTATCTTTCTAACAGAAGTGAAAAACCAAGATTTCGTTGTGTAGATTGCAAGATATGTCCAAATCAAATATTCAGAAAGTCGCTATGAAATCGTATATCGACCGTAACGGTTATTTGAATATAACTAGATATCGGTCGCAAATCTGGACAAGGTTCTTTTGAGGCACAACGATAATTTAATTTTTAGAATTTTACTGTAATTTTTAATAAATTAAATATGCAACTTTTTATTTGGAGTATTTCGCACCCTGTATCGGTATTTCGGGGTTTCAAAATATGAGTCAACCTACCGGTATTATTATATTTTTGGGATCGTGACACCTCGTTGGACACGACCTTAATCTTATTTTTGTCCATAAGCGATTCGTATGTGGACAAGAGTAGTTCGCAGCATGGTACATTAAACTTTATAAATAAAATAGATCAAAACAACAACGATACATGCCCAGTAAAACATTAAAAGATGTTAAGCAATTGAACAATGCAATACCCTATAACCGAATGTACGTGCTATTTCTTTAAATGACCGCACGTTCTGAAATCTCATGTGTATGCTATATTTTGTCAATAGCCATCTATTTCCATTCAATGAAGCATGTTGTCCCTATTCTTTAGCCATAACCCTACAACGTGCTAACCTACCTCTGGCTAAATAGAGTGACTGCACCTTTCATCTAATGAAGCATACTTCATTTCCTTAGCTTATAAGAAATAGTACCATATACCCTATGATGTAGCTAGCACGTTCTAGTTCCTTAATCATTAAGGAAATGCGGACATACATGAATAGTACCTACTCTACATTTTTATTAGCAGCTACTCCTTAAGCATTAAGTTACACCCATCATATAAATACACACTTATGCCGTCTTGTTTCTCCATTCACAACGAGATCTGATGTTATCCATGGCAAACAAAAATCGAATACAAACTGAAATCTCCACTGTAAATCCAAACCATCTTCTCTACTTAAATGAAACTGCCTCAACTCATATCTTCCAGGCAAAGCAATTAAAAACGCAAGCCCCATTGTTAGCAAACAGGCCCTTGTATGAGAAGTATAGCACCCCGTCTCTTATACAATACGCTTGGGACGCCGGAGGTAAATAGAACGGTAGCTTCAGTTCCAAAGACAGCGTCAGGTTGTTTTATGGTGGCCTTCTGACGTGATGAGGACAGCAGTGAAGAGGGAGGATATATTTTCGTGGGGGGGGGGGTCATGAAGTGGGAAGTTATTTTGTGGAGCATGCTGAATACGTGCGGTGCAAATATACATGAAGAAGGGCCGTGTTCGAAAGCATGCTGGGTGCGGAAACATGTTTGTGTAGAGTATTGAATGGTTCATGTGTGTTGTGAATGGAGGAGTGGGTTGAAAGTCCAAATAAAATAGGAGGCCTGAGAAACGCGAGTAGTAGGAGAGGTTCACCGATATTTGTATCATGGAGCATGCAGCATTGGATCAGGAAGACGGCAAACATACACGTGAAGGAACCAAAGTGGACAGCTCGGAGGGTGTGAAGAGCCGCATGTAGATGAGAGGATGAGTTGGCGTTGTTGCCTGTACATGCGTGGAAAACAAATGGTGTAGGAATGGGAGCGTGTAGGTTCATATGGAAGGATGGACGCGGAAATGAATGTACAGAAGTGTATATTCTGGGACATCGGAGTAAAAGAGAAGGTGGAGTGTGGGAGAAGCATGGCACGTGGATGGTTAATACTGGGAGCATGTATTTGTTGGAGCAGACTGTTCTGCGCATGCTATGAATATGATACCAAGGGATTTATATAAAGAATATAGGGAAGATGAGCTGATGTTGAGTCTTTGAATACATGGAGGAGGGGGTGCAGGCGTACTGAGCTGTGGAGTTTGATGGAAGTATGGTTTCATGGAGGATCGAATGCTGAAAAGAATCACGAAGTCGGATGGTGAAGTCATGGAAGGGTTGTGTAGTACAAGTGTATACGTTGGAAGGGAGCAAATGTTTGGTGGGCTGTCAACGCTGGTGATGGCGTAAATTATGTGTTTAAGTAAGGAGGAGTGTCTAGCTAGGAAGTCACGGCATGAAAAAGCGGGTGCGTCTTTCTGTTGGAAACAAGGAAATAACGGAGATATAAACGAAAGGACACATTATTGGGTTTAAAGAAAAGCCGGGATCAGAGGAGAACGATTACTCAATGATGACAATGAACAGTTCTATAACAGAAGGGAGTCGTTCGTAACGTTGGAGCCATATGCAAGAACGCTACACGATGACGATGAAGCTGTTCTGGAGCAGATTGGCGCTCGGTGAATTTATAGCAAAATAAAACGCTGGATTCAGATCAATCGACCGATGCAAATCGTTATTTAACGGTTAACGCGCCAAGGTGAGTAAAATCACTAACTCTGATATATTTTAAAATATTATAATTATATTTTAATGTTGGTTGAATACTGTGTGATGGTCGATTAGGTAGATTACAAGTAAATTGGTTGAAATATATATATCGTCGTATATATACACATCATCGGTTGGACACTGATTCCACCGATTTTAATCTTCCCTTAATATAGAGTTAGTGTTAATTGGTTGACTAACATCTGTGGATGCGGGAAACCGGTTGGAGGAATCCGACCGGATTCCTCGATATTTAGATGTACTGTTTGTTTTGTATGCACTGTTTGAACCCGAATTTACATTTAAAACCCCATGTGAATATCGATGTTGAACGAAAATTCAACATTTGTTTCGATAAATAAACGAACGTTATCGATTAAGAAAGTGGTAACAGTCGACCGTAAACCCGTCGTCTTGTTAAGGAGTTGATTGGCCGTCAGGCAAATCAACGAAGTTAATTATAAAAATTATATTTTTATAATTAAAGCGAAGTTTTAAATTATAATAGAAGTTCTATTATAAACCAGTATTTTAGAGTTCGTTTTTATAAAATAAATAAAACGATTGTTGACATTTAAATAAGTTTATAAAGCAGAAATTATCCGACGATTAAAAATTTGGATAATAATATTTAAGATAAGCAATTTAGAAATATCATTAGATTAATTAGATTAACTTAATGTTAAGAAGTAATTAGAATCAGTTAACGAATTTACTGATGGAATGAAGTTGATTTAATCAACTGATATTTGGGAAAATAATTATTAGATTAACTGGTCTTTAATTAATCTAATGGAAACAGTTTAGAAATAAATTAATCAAAATTAATGAGGTTTAATTACCTTTTTAGTTTAAGAAGTTATAAATAGAACTGTGGGATGGAGAAAAGCAAAGATTTAATGTTCAATATAAATAAAAATCATAAACAACATAGATTTCAAAGTAAGAATATGGTGTTATAAAACCATAGTTAAAATTAAACAAGAAAATACGGTTTGATAGATATTATAAGTAATAAGGAATTAGAGTTATAGACTTATATCTGCTCTAAGATAAGAACGTTGTCGATCAAGGTCTGAGAGGTAAATAGAATACCCCAACTTGAACGGCTTCACTATTATCGAGGAACGATATCAGTTTTGCAACGGAAAGAGATGTCAAGATTTTTGTAATGGAAAGAGAAGTCAAGATTTTTGTAACGGAAAGAGATGTCAAGATTTTTGTAACGGAAAGAGATGTCAAGATTTTTGTAACGGAAAGAGATGTCAAGATTAGTATAAAAGGAATATGGCAGCGTATTGTAAGTCGTAGAACTATAGCGATAGAATAAACGCTGTTGACAAGGTAAGTGTGACTGTAGTGTTGAGATTAGTTATAAAGAGAATACTACAGCGTATGACAAGTTTTACTATAGCGATAAATTTGCGCTGTTGACCAAACTTAAGCATGATTTTATATATAGCAGCACTTCCTAGGAAATGCTACAGTTTTGATTTGAAACTCACTTGTTCTAAAAGTAATAAGTAACGATATCGGTCCAAAGAAATATAAGAACGAGTTAGAAAATTTGTTTCAGAAAGCAATGACATCATTTCGATATTCGAAATGGGATTAGAATTAAACCATTAGGATTTGAGATTTTAATTTGACGATGTCGAATGTAATAAAGTAAATCATTTTTAGGAATTATAATCTGATAGGGTAATTAACATTTAGTTTTAAACAAATAAATGTTAATAGGATAGGAATTAGTATTTAGTTATAAACCTGATATCTGTTAGATAAGAAGTTAACTTAGAGAATAGAGTTTATAAAGTGGATTGGGAATCTAAAGTATGAAAGAGATTTCGGTAAACGAGACAATGGTATTGATCATCTAAACAAAGAGTTATTTGATAAAGGTATTCAGATTTCTTTAACAGGAATGGTATCCACATATTTAAGTGAATAATGTTTTAAAAGTAAACGGTTGGCCGATTAAAATATTTATAATGAAATTGGAAATATTTTTCCAATAAAGTTAGGGTATATGATCCAAGTGTAGAAACCAAGAAATGTGAAAAGAATGAAAATGTTTCGAACGTTAATAACGTATATTTTCTGGAAAATGGGAAATAAGAGTTAAATAACTAGGAATGTTTTTCCAAGAGGTATGAAAAGGCTAAAACGGGATTTGAGAAATATCTGGTAAGATATGGTAATTCGAATAATAAAACGAATGTAAAAAAATAGTGCCCGTGGTTGTGTGATGTTTAGTTATACATTAGAATGGATGTTTGTTTTACTCCGATAGTTAAATAACCGACTATCGAAGTGTTTTGACCATCGTTGTCAATACGGAGAGACCGGTTGGATTTATTATTCGAAAACCACTCCGTATAGGCATAAGCGCTGCGAATTAGATATGCTGAAGATAATTGAAGACGGAGTTAAACGCAAGGGTCGTCCAGTTCCATAATGGTGTTTTCTGTTTGTCCAGTCCCAGGACAACTTGTATGGACGAGTGTCTGACAGAGTATTTCCAACGGTCACGTTGTTGATTTTTACGAATATACCAAGTTGGTGGGGAGAAGGTAACTTCTCTTTATTCTACACCTAGTGTGCATTTGTGTAATCAATATGTGATTACGGATCTGACGATGTGGCATTCAAAGTGAATGGTGATCAGATGTTCTGAAGACAGACGTAGCCTCTAGCCTCACAACCAGGAAGTAACAGAAGTTGGTCTAGGCAGCATGGCTAGTTGGGTCATCCCCAAGCAGGGTGTTTTGTCACCGATCTAGAGAAAATTCATATTTGTTCTTCTTTTCGATTCTGTATCTTCGGATGACGGTTGGATGGCCAACAACCGTGGGTGGCAATATATTCGATACACTCAAGCTAAATGAGTGGTCGGTCATGTGTGGCCGGGTTGCAAGACGTTCTTGTTGAACCCAGGTGTATCCCCTCTAGAGTACACTGATCGGAAGGTGCTCCCATACCTTGTCTGTTGGAATCCAATCTCCAATAAGCGCCCTGCGGTTTATGATTTTATACTATATATGTGGAACGCGAGATGCAAGCGTTCTGCTACTTGATTATTTATTTGTTTAGATATCAAATTATTCGGATTATAGTAAGGTCGTCCATGTTAGTTGTGGGATGGTCCTACTATTATCCTTTTCTTTCAAAAGGATTTTCAAAGTTTAACAGTATGGTTGGAATTTACTCACACCAGTCCCATGACTGACCCAGAGTTTATTTTGTTTGTTTTCCCTAAACTCTTGGGTGCCCAAATTTGTACGGGCAGTCAAGTGCTCAGGTATTTACAGATTCACTTGGAGGAGCTCAAAGCAGGAGGCTTCACCATTAGTATTAGAGATTATTTCCGCTGCGATTTGATGTATTGTACTCTGATGTATGGTATGTATATACAATACAGTTTTGTATTTCAAAGTTTTGTTATATAATATATTTTATTCGTTCCGCTGTGAGTTTCGTATTTACTCTGATTCTGTTCAGCTGTGTTCTTCTTCTTCTTCTTCTATTCTATTAGTTCTATCTTTTCTATCTCACCCTCTAAATTCTTCTATTAATGACCTGAATTTTCGTGCACTTTGAGTTGAATGTGTAGAATATTAGTCAGCTCAAATTGGTACGGATTTTCGGGCCTTTACATGTACAACATACGAGATCAAACGAAAATGATCAACACATATGTATATAAAGATACACAACACACGAACTGAAATGAAAATAATCAACATTGATCTATATAAAGATATACAATATATGCTTACCGATGTATTATATATACAACACATAAGGTTCCCGCCGATGTAAATAAAGATATACACCACATGAGCTCAAATGAAAATGATCAACACTGATGTATATAAAGATATTCAACACATGTGATCGATTCCTTACTGATGTACATAAATATATACAACACATAAGGTTATTGCCGATGTACATAAAGATATAAACCCCACGAGCTCAAACAAAATTGATCAACACTGATGTATATAAAGTATACAACACATGCAATCGATTCCTTACCATTGTATATAAAGATATACAACACATAAGGTTTCCGCCGATGTACATAAAGATATACACCACATGAACTCAAACAAAAATGATCAACACCGATGTATATAAAGATATACAACACATGTGATCGATTCCTTACCGATGTATATAAAGATATACAACACATAATGTTCCCGCCAACGTACATAAAGGTATACACCACACGAGATCAAATGAAAATGATCAACACCAATGTATATATAAAGATAAACAACACATGTGATCGATTCCTTATCGATGTATATAAAGATATACAACACACGCATGACCGTTTCACCATTTATGGTTCATTTGGGTGATAATTTAGTACATATTATGCACGCCTCATGCCCTCGTTTTTCGAGCAAAATGCTCCACTCTCTCTAAAAATGTTTTACAATGTCTCGTTTGTTCTTCATTTACATCTCGGTCCAATTGTCATTAAAACCTTTCATTGAAATCCATAGCAACAACCAATAAAAATAAGCAGAAGCTTCTTTATAGACCTAGGTAGGTGGCGTAAATTTTAATGAACACTTCAGTGAGTTCACGCATCCAATTTGTGATTGGCGTGAGTGAATAAGCAACGATACTGAAGCTAGACGAGTGCACTTCAAGGATAAAAAGGTAAAATTTCAATACCACATCCGCAGCAGTAGCCCAACAGTAAAGAACTTTGCGTCGTGGTAACAGTGACGTAGGTTCGAAACTCGGAATGACATGCTAAGATCTTACCATGTGCATACGCTAAGATCAGCCACTTATATGGTGCTCGCGGACCGGGCTAGGTGCACTAGGGAGGGTTTTACGACCCCGGTCGATTTCACTCCTGAACAAATTTAAAAATAAAGTTAAAAAAATCGATACCACTAAAAAATTACAAAGATATATATGTTGTAGATACGACAAAAATAAGGAAATTAGAGGAGAAAAATACTTTAAAAATACTGAAACTGTCGGAAGAATCATAAAAAGGTGGAGATATTGGAAGGAGCAGGAGGTGGTGAGGCCAGTTGAAGTGAGAAGGAGGGTGAGGTATGGACGAATTTATAGAGCGTTGGAGAAAATCGAACCATTGGCGCCTAACGCGTCGGGCTCCAATGATTCGATTTTCTCTAGAAAGAAAACTAGGCAATTTACAATGTTACCATTGTGAACGATCCAAAACGAAAGCAGTCCAAATTCTTGCTACGAACTGCGACTGTTCTTTTAATCTGTTCTAGCACATGAGCCAATTTATATAATTTTAGTCCAGCTTTATATATGTTGATGCATATCACGTCACCGTGTGTAATCCTACTACTACCTTTTATGGGATTCAGTGAAGCAGGCCTATTAAATTCAAATGGAAAATTGGAAATATAATTGGAATATTATCATTTTAGCTTCATACTAAAAACTAATTACGTGAATAGTTCATTTTTCAAACTATTTACAAATACAACTAAGTTTTGGTCATCTCACCATTGAGTTGACCAGAACACACCGGCGCCATTTCAAATGGCACCAGTGTCAAAATATCTTTTTCTTTTGTTTTCACAACGACTTTATTTTGCGCCAGTGGTAAATACGGTCAGTATTCTTTTTGTTTTTCACTGGTGCCATTTCAAACAGTGCCAGTGTAAAACATGTTTTTTTAAACCTAGGGGAATATCTCAAATGCTGCCCACTGGCGACATTTGAGATATCATACACTAACGACGTTTGAGATATCGAGTAAAGGTCATGCCTTGGAAGCTTCGTGTCATCTTATTAGGGCTTGGCGAGGCTGTCTGATCGGACCTCGAGTATGGATTATGTTCGGATAGGTTCGGACTCGCTTTGTCATGACTTCGTAAAACTGTCTGATCGAACGTCAAGTATGAATAATGCTTGGCTAAAGTCAGTTCGTCCTAGAAATAGGAACGCTTGATCAGGTTTTGTTTGTATGGACGATACCCACACTGGCTAGGCCTAAAGAGTCAATGGACTTTGGATTTCAATATAATTGGATTCCTTTGAGTTTTTGATTTAGATTATATGGATATTCCGGTTTTCTATTATAAAAACAATTTGATAAGATTGTAGATTTCAAATTTCTATTAGGGGTTTCTTAGATTTTGGATTTGGTCTTCTATTATAAATACGACACGACACGATCGTGGAATTTCTAGACCTCAATTATACTAACGATTTGATGTGATTGTTGTTTTCCGATATTGGCTTTTGGATATTGGATTTCTTATGGTCTTCTTATTATTGGAGTACATACGGCTTTATCATGGATTTCTCTTTGATTATGGAGATTACAAACTTCGAACTTCAGATTTCCAGATTATACAAAAAGCATCTTCCATCGACAGATATGTTTTAGAGGGCAAGTGTTAACCTCCTTTTACAAGGCCGTTACGCTTTGGATTTAAATGATGGGTAACTCAAAAATGGAATACATATGATTATATGAAGTTGCAAATAGCTGCATTCATTAAAATATCACTTCAAAACAAACTGGACTGGAACTCAAATTTTGCTAACTATCGAATCGATACCTATCTTTGACATGGAAACAGAACCAAGATTTTGGCTAAGTATTGAATTACCTATCTGAAACATAGAAGAAAAACCATGATTTTGGCTAAGAATCGGATCGATATGAATCCCGAGTAAAGAAACAGGACTGGAAATTTGACTAAGTGTTGGATCGGTACCTATCCCAGGCATAGAAATTTAGATTTCAAAACTCACTTTGAATTACATCAACAACTCAAAATTAGAAGCTCAAATCATCAGGCCAAAGGAACAAAATGCAAGTAATAACAAATAGGGACTAGGTGTTAGTATTGCTTGGTTTGAACTGGATTAATAGACCGAAGCTAATTAGTTTGGTTGATTTGGTTCGGTTGTCATTGCTGATTGATTGATTTTAATTTTGATTAAGTTTGTTTGTTGGTTGGATTTGGATTTATAGAAAAAGAGTTGGGTTCCACTGAAATAACCGAATCACTTTTACCTGTAACTTTTGTTTTTTGCGTTTCATTATTATCCTGACCCACTTTCACATTTTTCAGAATTTATTGAAGAATATGAAGCATTTTTTCATTCATCTCTCCCATATATTTAAAGCAAGTGCCAATTAGCTTATCCATTCCACTTTCAAATCCCTCAATTCATGTTCATAAATTTTCATCTTCTTCCCTATTTCAATTTATTTTCCATTCACATAAAATTTTCTCAAATTGCGTTCGTTGTTCGCTTCAGTCACGAGATTTAGACCTCGCGACCCTAATTTCTTAATACAATTCAAGACTTGTCGTTCGCCATTCCTATTTTAGGTTTTCCTCTATTTGATTCGAAATTAGTAAGTTACTAAGATTAAATTATATACGGTTGTCCCTTTTAGCATTTGTCTCTTTTACCATTTTTGGGTCTGATCTACAACAATTTCAATCTGATATATTGTTATGTATGAGCACTTGACCATTTTCTTCGAAACAATATTGACATGTGTTCAAAAAAATGGAAGGAAAAAGGGACAAATACTTGTAACTTTAACTATTTGAACTTTGGATTGCATCTATATCTTATATGCATTGAAGATTTGTTGTGTAATTTTTATTCTATGAGTGAAATTGTTGCATAGGAAGAATTATATATGTAATATGGAATGGCTAGATGCAGGTAAAAGAATTATAATTTTTTTCTTGAATATTTTTGCATGTCTACTATACTTAACAATCATGTTTTCATTATGTCCATATATGAGGAAGGAGGCATCGGATCCCAATTTCCGTTAATGATAAGTGAAAAGGTTGATACGTTGTATGTTGTTCTGTAAGACAATAATGGTAAATTTGCAGTGTTCCGAATATTATTGCATGGTAAATTCACAATTTTCAACTCTCATGTTTAATGAATATTCTTGCTATCATAGTGCTGTATATACCCATAGTGTTGCAGCTATTTTATTTTCAATGTTTTTGTAGTACTGTTAATGTAGTCCAGACTTATATACCTCTTATAGTAAAATAACAATAACTATATGCATATATAAATGTTCAACCCACTTATATAATGTCTCATGTGTTCCATTTTCACCTCAGTAATAACAACCATATATATTATTGTTTCGATACCTGCAAACCATGCAACATTATTTATGTTTTATTTCCTAAAAATTGAGCTTCATAGTTACAAAATTTTACTTTTACTGTTTTTTTCCTTATAGGTCTGCTAATGTGTGTGATAGAAATGTAAAGAACTTCAGTAAATCATTTTAGTACTATGATATTGTTAAAGTCTGTTGAAGTATTAATTTGGGTATTTTGCCAGTTGATTTTTTGGATTTTGTTGGAATTGAAGATAGATCAGATGTGGAATGTATTTTGAATTTAGTGGGTGTACACTTCATGTTACTAGTTTATATTCACTTTGCACAAAACATGTTCATTAATGTTAATGCTCTCATCTACTGAATGTACCCATCTTGTGATAATGGTTAGTTTTCAATAGAATGTACCATCGTATGTAATTTGTTTTATGTACAAGTAACTTACATTAAGTTTTCTAAAGAACAACAATCGAATCAACTGTTCGAACTGAACCGAATTAATTTGGTTTGTTTCAACTATGGTTCTAGCTTAAATTGGTTTGGTTCAGTTTGACTAAAGTAATATTTGGTTTTCGAAATTTTAGACAAAATCGAAACAAACCAACCATTTCCTCACCTCTAACGGGACCCACCTTGGCGTAGCACCCTTGAAGGTGTAACCCCAGATTGATCGATACCAATCCCCAAAGTGATTATTCTCTGTGATTATCTTGTAACTTACATACATCTGAGGTGTCAGGATCAATTGACCAAATCCAGTCTAACAGTAGTCAAAGCATATGCTCAATACTCTAGTTCGAGGAATAATCTCAACAATTCCAATTTAACAAAGAGAATAAAAAGTAATTCAAACAACACAAATTATAGACAACAAATAAAAAGGAAAAAGTACACCGATAAAATAAGGTTCGACTATGCCTACGTCCTCATACACAACTACCTTTATTATTTATTTACTTTAAAAGGGAGTACAAATATGTGAAAATTAGAAGTCATATAATAAATTTCGCTCACCCTTAAATAAATATAGAAATAGGGACCTTATTGAAGATTTTTTTTATATAAAAACTCTTTTGTCATCTTTGTTACAAAGACACACACACACACATATATACACATTTGAAAATTGGTACACTTTTATTAATTATAGGAAGATACATAACAAGGTTAGCATACTAAACCAAATACAACTGAAACGAAAATGATAAAACATAGAGAAATAAAGCTAAGTACAACATAAAAAAACATGGAATAAATCAAGTTGGACCTTGTGACAACCATCCCATATCTCCTGCATCGAAATAATGAAAAGGTTCATTGTATGACGTGCCAGGACGATATGGGCGATCATCAGGGAAGAATAACATGAATAAATCTATCATATGGCTCACAGTGCATGGATAACCGATAATAGAAAGATATACAACAGGATATAGTAGTGAAGCATAACATAATAGAGACTCAAATCTCATAACATCTCAGAATCACCAGTGCAAGTCAACTGTATAAATAAGTAACCCGTACATCAAGCCTCACTATACGTCACTCAGAGTCTCAACAGTCATCAACATACAGCGGAAAGTAAAGCAATAGTAATATAGTAGGTAGCCTATAATACGTAAGCCTCCAGCTCGTCCTCGCACAACATCAGTGTCGTCACCAAACCTACATGCTATCTTAGTCTGCTCATCAACAACATTGATGAACAACCCAAGGTAATAAGAGAGAAACAAAAAAAACCTTAAGTCAGATAACTGTCTTAGTAAGAGATAAAATAACTAACAACAGTTAAATAGGATAATATGAGTATGGACAGCTCAACCATCTGATATGTCCGACAACCATGAAGTTAACACGTGAAAATCATCCATCATATGCTATTTTGAAAAGTAAAGGACAACGCCCACACTACAAGAAATTTGATTTTTTGTAGTGTCCAAAAAGCACTACCGAGCATTTTTGGTGACATTTTGATAATTGTTACGAGAAAACATGCAATTAAAAATAATCGAGTATTAGTTGCACATTTTTAAGCGCCACTAAATATTTATTTTTAATAGCATTTTTTTTAAATGTTACGAATGTTTTTTTTACAGCGGCTATATAATGCCACCGAAAAAGGCTTCTTCATTACGTTACTGGTTTTAATGGCATCCACTTATTTTTTTTGTAGCATTTCGTAAACGCCACCGCAAAGGTTCTGTGATGACCCAAATTTCCGGTACCCTTTGAGCTGACCAAACTACACCAGTCCAACCCAAATTGTACAAGAAACTCAGATGCCAATAGAAAGAATTTAGAGGGTGAGCTAAGAAAGGAAGAAATATTAGAATAGAAGAAGAAGAAGAAGAACCAACACAACACAGAAACCGAGTCTCACATCCCAGCGGAACAAAAATATAATATAGAAATAAAACTTTATTGAAGCTTTTGAAATAACCACTTATAATCATCAGAGTACATCCTTACACCTGGAAAGTTATAATAATATATCCTCATATACATCACATAGCGGAAAATATAGTAATACGTCTGAACTCTCCCAGCACGTCTTTTGAAAACCTATAGCGTCTTAACCAGAACCTGCAGACCCGGCTAACCCGAGCATTACAAACGAGGGGTCAGTCTGGTGAACTAGAGTGAGAAAAACCCACTAAGTTTAAATAACATCCATATTGATTTTAAAGTCAAAAATCCTTTTGAAAAAAAAGGATAATAGAAAGACCAGCCCACACATAAATACGGACGGTTTTTACCTTACTATAACCCAAAACATTTTTGAAATCAATTTTCATCTGATATTATGATAATGTCTAAATACAAATAATTAGAATCTAGCATAACGCTTGCATCTCACGCTCCATATATATAGTATACAAACAAAACCGCGGCGCTTATTGGAGATTGGGTTCCGACTATGACAAGGTATGGAACCACCGGCCGATAGTTTATCACTAGTGATGTAACGTCCCGCAATTTTGTCGGTTCGTATTTGAATATTTAAATCAGTTTAAATATTGAATTTATAATATAAATGGATTTATATATTAATTAAAATGAAGTTGAACGTATATAAATATATATTAATTATAATCGAGCTCAGAACGACCCTGCAGTTCGTAATTTAACGTTCTGAACTTCAACTGAGTGTACCAGACTCGTTTTAAATCGAATTTCTACGAAACAAGAAGCGTTGGAATCTGTTGAGCTGTATCTTTCTAACAGAAGTGAAAAACCAAGATTTTGTTGTGTAGATTGCAAGATATGTCCAAATCAAATATTCATAAGGTCGCTATGAAATCGTATATCGACCGTAACGGTTATTTGAATATAACTTGATATCGGTTGCAAATCGGAACAAGGTTCTTTTGAGGCGCAGCGGTAATTTAATTTTTAGAATTTTACTGTAATTTTTAATTAATTAAATATGCAACTTTTTATTTGGAGTATTGTGTACCCTGTATCGGTATTTCGGGATTTCACAGAATGAGTCAACCTACCGGTATTATTATATTTCTGAGATCGTGGCTCATTGCCGAACACGACCGTATCCTTATTTCTGTCTGTATCTGCACGGACGTGAATAGAAATTCTACATAACATGGTAATCAAACTAAGCGAGACAAACCACGAGAAATACACTGTGATATAAAGCCTAACATTTAACATCAATTCACCAACGGGCTAATATCAACTACATACCATTAGATAAAAATAAAAATGATGAATTGCACATGAACAATGTATCAGTAATACAACAGCAAAATGATATAAAAGAGGACAAAGACATACACACGCAAAAGCCTCCCAATGTATATATATTTGTTCCATAATAACCAAGAAATGGTACAAGCTATTAAACATCACACGCACCTAAAAGTGAGGTATACCATACACCTAGGGGAATGGAAAGCAAGCATGCCGAACTAACAGCCTATTGTTGAAATATCATCATCCTACCCTAAGCTAGTAACTACTTCTAAGCTAATCATGTACAAATATAGACAGCTGCATCCCTATTGCTTTGTATTTAAGCAAACAATTCCATAACCTAAACGTACAAGACCTACTATCTAAGAACATGGCTATGATACCTTAATCCATAAGGTTCCTCAACTATAAATAAACATACCTGAAAACTGGAAACGCAAGTTCACAAAATAAAATCAAAATTTACATTTCAGCTATCACCGTACTTGTATACTCGAAAATACACGGCAAATGAGAGGTTCATCAAATCTTGGAATTTCATGCCGTGAAGCAAAACAAGGCTGCAGATGAGATTTGGAGACGGGATCTATTATGGTTCTTCGAGTATGAAGTTCATGCTTTGTTTATATTATTTGGTGTGAGGAGTAAGTAGAGAAGGGGGTGTTGGAGTGCATGGACGTGTTATACAGTGGGGAAGGAAGATATAGGAGCTGTGCGTTCATGGTACAGGGAACAAGGACGTCGGTCATGGGTTCTTGAAGGATGCATGGTGGTGGTTTAAGAAAAAGGTAAACAGAAGTATTGTTGAGCAATGAGGAGGTTGTGATGGCTTGGATGCGGTCCATAAGGAGCTGTTCATGCAAATACATGAGGTGAAGCTGCCGGGTTCAAGGGTGAAGTTGAAGTGAAGTGTACAAATGAGCTCGGCCAAAGAAATGGTGGACGTGTTGATGAATAGGGTTCGCACTTCATATACTGGGCTGAGAGTGGCGTCAAAGGGGTGTTTGTGGTAGCGCTACTGTAGATGGACGGTGGGTGGAACACGTTGTCTCGGGTTCATGCCAAATAGAAAGGGAAGCGAGAGTGGAGAATGGCATGCGAATGTTTTCATGACGAGGGCGGCCTGCTGTTATGAAATGGGAAGTGTCAAAACGAGGAGCATGCGGTTGTCAGTACAAGGAAGAAGAGAAACAATGGGAGAAAGGGGTAGTACGGAACTGACAGACCATGATGTTGATTTCTGTTTTGCCGGAAATAGGAATGTTTTACAGTGATATTCTATGAAATGGAAGAGCGCATGTGAATGTTTCCTTGCGTGAAGGAGATGACATACTTTAATGTTTGGAAAGGGCAAACGTACAAGAGCATGGGCGTGAGTATCATATGCTGGAAAAACGACGGGCTCATTATGTACAGGGTGTAAAAGCAGAAGGTGAAAGGTGGCGTTGGAGATGACTGGGAGCGGAAGTTTTGTTGAGGGATGTTTAAAATATAAGAAGTAAGAGGGGTAGTTCAAGTCATGTGAAGTGCCATTTAGTGTCAAGTAGTTGAGACACGCAGATGTCGCATTCTTCAAGGCAACAACAATAAGGTGTTGTTCGACGCAAGTACAAAGAAGATAAGGGGGATAGGCAATCCAAATATAAGTTGACGTGGGAAGTGACGCAGCGTTTTAGGGTGGTGTTTAAATTAGTGGAGCGGGCTTTCAAGTTTTTGAAGAAGAAGAGGTTCAACGTATAATCATGGATTAACGAATTCCGAACGGTCAGTCGCATTGGAGTCGTGTGATCGCAGACTACGAACTGGAATTGGTTTGGAGTGAACTGGAGCTCATCACAATTTTAGACTGATTAAAATGCTGGTTTAATCAACCGACGCAAATCGTTATTTAACGATTAACGCGCCAAGGTGAGTAAAATCACTAACTCTGATCTTTTTTTTATATATTTTAATGTTGTTTGAATGCTGTGTGATAGTCGATTAAGTAGATTACAGTTAATTTGATTAAATATTTTATATCGTTACATAAGTACACATCACCGATTATACACTGCTTCCATCGATTAGAATACCCCCTAGTCTAGAGTTAGTGTAAATTGTGTTGACTGACATCTGTGGATGGGGAAACCGGTTGGAGGAATCCGACCGGATTCCTTGATAATTATATATATTGTTTGTATGCACTGTTTGAACCCGGATTTATTTTTAAAACCCCATGTGAATATTGATGTTGAACGGATATTCAACATCTGTTTCGATTAATAAATAAACGATATCGATTTAGAAAGTGTTAACAGTCGACCGTAAAACCATCGTTTTGTTAAGAAACTGATTTACCGTCAGACAAATCAATGAAGTTAATTATAAAAATTATATTTTTATTATTAAAGTGATGTTTTAAATTATAATAGAAGTTCTATTATAAACCAGTATTTTAGAGTTCGTTTTTATAAAGTAAATAAAAACGATTGTTGACATTTAGATGAGTTTATAAAGCAGAAATTATCCGACAATTAAATATTTGGATAATTATATTGAAGATATATAATTTTAGAAACATCATTAGATTAATTATATTAATCTAATATTAAGAAGCAATTAAAATCAGTTAACGAATTTACAAATGGAATGAAGTTGATTTAATCAACTGTTATTTGGGAAAATGATTATTAGGTTAATTGGTCTTTAAATTAATCTAATGAAACAGTTTAGAAATAAATTAATCAAAACTAATGAGATATAATTACCTTTAGTTAAGAAGTTATAAATAGAACTGTGTGATGGAGAAAACAAAGAATTTATGTTTAATGTCAATAAAAATAAACACCAGAGATTTCAAAGTAAGGATATGGTATTATAAAACCATAGTTAAAAATTAAACAAGAAAATACGATCTGATAGATAAGGGATTAAAATACAGACTCATATTTGTTCTAAGGTAAGAACGTTGTCGATCAAGGTCTGAGAGGTAAATAGAATACCCCAACTTGAACGGGTTCACTATTATCAAGGAACGATATCAGTTTGTAACGGAAAGAGTTGTCAAGATTTTTGTAACAGCAAGAGATGTAAAGATTTTTGTAACAGAAAGAGTTGTCAAGATTTTTGTAACGGAAAGGGATGTCAAAATTAGTTACAAAAAGAATATGGCAGCATATCGCAAGTCTAAGAACTATAGCGAGAAATTTACGCTGTTAAAGAACTATAGCGAGAAATTAACGCTGCTAACCAAACTTAAGCATGATTTTTATATATGGCAGCACTTCCTAGGAAATGAAACAGTTTAATCCACTTATTCGAAAGTGATAAATAACGATGTAGTAAGAAAATATAAGAATTGGTTTTAGAAAGAGAAACTGGAAAATCGTGTTAGAAAACGATGACAACACTTCGATGTTCGAAATGTAATTAGAATCAAACCATTAGGATTTGAACTATAATTCGACGAAGTCGAATGTATTAAAGCAAATTATTTTAGGAATTTTAATCTGATAGGATAGTCTGTATCTAGTAAACAAATAAATTATGATAGAATAGTAAATCAATACGTAGTTAAAATCTTGATATTGATCGAACAAGATGTTGAGTTAGAAACGGAGTTATAAAGTGAAAGAGATTTCGATAAACGAGATAAGGGTATTTATTACTCGAATGATGAGTTATTTAATAAGGTGTTTAGATTTATATCATAGGTATGTTATTCACATTTCAAAGTGAATAGTGTTTCAAAAATGAACGTTGGGCAGATTAAAATGGTTATGATGATATTAGAAATATTCTCAAATGGAGATAGGGTATATTATCCGGGTATAGAAATAAAGAATGTGAAATAAATGGAAATAGTTCAAATATTTATAACGTATATTTTCTGGCACACGAAAGAATAAAAGTTTATAAAAATTGGAAATGTTTTCCAAAAAGTGTCAAAGGCAAAAACAGAGTTTGAGAAATATCTAGTGAGATATGGGAATTGAAATATAACGAATGTTAAATAAAAAGTGACCGTGGTTGTGTGTGTTTAGTTGATCATTTAAATGGATGTTATTTTTACTTCGATAGTTAAATAACCGACTATCGAAGTGTTTGACCATCGTTGTCAATACGGAGAGACCGGTTGGATATGTTATCCGGAAACCACTCCGTATAGGCATAAGCGTTGCGAATTAGATACGCTGAAGATAATTGAAGACGGAGTTAAACGAAAGGGTCGTCCAGTTCCAGAATGGTGTTTTTGTTTGTCCAGTCGCAGGACAACTTGTATGGACGAGTGTCTGACAGAGTATTTCCAACGGTCACGCTGTTGATTTTTACGAATATACCAAGTTGGTGGGGAGAATGTAACTTCTCTTTATTCTACACCCAGTGTGCATTTGTGTAATCAATATGTGATTACGGATTTGATGATGTGGCATTCAAAGTAAATGGTGATCAGATGTTCTGAAGATAGACGTAGCCTCTAGCCTCACAACCAGGAAGTAACAAAAAGTTGGGCTAGGCAGCATGGCTAGTTGGGTCATCCCCAAGCAGGGTGTATTGTCACCGATCTAGAGAAAATTCATATTTATACTTCTTTTCGATTCTGTATCTTCGGATGACGGTTGGATGGCCTACAACCGTGGTGGCAATATATTCGATACACTCAAGCTAAATGAGTGGTCGGTCATGTGTGGCCGGGTTGCAAGACGTTCTTGTTGAACCCAGGTGTATCCCCTCTAGAGTACACTGATCGGAAGGTGCTCCCATACCTTGTCTGTTGGAATCCATTCTCCAATAAGCGCCCTGCGGTTTATGATTTTATACTATATATGTGGAACGTGAGATGCAAGCGTTCTGCTACTTGTATAATTATTTGTTTAGACATTATCATAATATCACTGGTTTTGATATCAAAGAAATTTGGGTTATAGTAAGGTTTTTCAAAGTTAAACAATATGGTTGGAATTTACTCACACCAGTCCATGTCGCTGGCATAAGCTGGGTACGCATGATAGGGGGTTCTCGCTTCGCGTTAGGTGGCGGACGGGAGACTCTTACCTCTACATGTCCCTCGAAAGTATGGGAGGGTTGGTTGTGAAGTCGAAAGGCTGGCCGTAAAACATGGTGCTGGGATACCAGTGTAAGCCACGGTGGGAGGATAGCCCACTGCTTTCTCTTCAAAGTTATGATATATAATACATTTTATTTGTTCCGCTGTGAGTTTCGTGTTAACTCTGATTCTGTTCAGTGTGTTCTTCTTCTTCTTCTATTCTATTAGTTCTATCTTTTCTTTCTCACCCTCTAAATTCTTCTATTAATGTCCAGGTATTTTCGATGCTCGAGAAAACTGACAGTGTATTTATGTTGATTTTCTGGGATGAAAACCTCGGACGTTACAGTTGGTATCAGAGCTGAAGGTTAAGTGATTACCTTGGCTCTGTGGCGTGACTCAATAGAGATGGAGTTAGTAATACTCTAGATTGAGTTTGAGTGTATATATATGAGCGCGTATTTGTAAATTATATAAAAACGTTTTATACTGTGTTGACTGGTCAGTCGAGTGGTTTATGAACTCTGGTCGAAACAGTAATGCAAACTGTGTCGATAGGTGTTTCTAAACTCTTGAACAGAGTAATTCGACACAGTATGTTTTGAAAAAAGGGTAAATAAAATAATTTTACCCAAATTATATTTTGATATAAAAAGGAGTATATCTTGAGATTATTATAGTGTTGATCGTTATTATGATCAAATAGGATTTATAATTGTGTTGGTTATATAAATTACCAATCGAAATATTATATAAGTATGATATGAAAAATCAGATGAGCAGAATCTGAATCTAAAACCAGAAATGAAATAAATCTCTAGAAACTTGGAAAGAATTGGAAATAATATGTGGATTTAATATATGGGAATTTTAAAATCCTGGGAGATTTAAAATTGTTTTCCAAGTGTTGTGAAAGAATATTTTGATGAAATTTCAAAATAAAGTGTTTAAAAATGAGTTTGAAAATAATACAGTATTGAACTCACTTCGATGACTGGGAAATAAATTCCGATGGTGATCCGGACATCATCGGTATTCATTTTCGAGGTTCTAAGTGACGGATTACTATAAAAAGATTTTGTTTTTGAAGTGTTTTGAGAAAACGAGTTGTTATAAATTCAAATGTTTTGAATTATAGATGATTTCAAACCGATTTGAAATAAATCCCAGAAATTTGAATTCTGAAATAAAAATTTAACTTATGGAGTTAAAATGGTAAAAGTGGAATTTAAACGAAGATAACATAACTGGACTGAATTTGGGACGATCCTGAATGGAAATTGCAAAAGAGAAATATTGGAAATTCAAGTTACTAATGAATCGATTCTTGGAGAGTAAGAATCGAATTTGTGAATTTGGAGATGAAGATAACTGATTTGAGGATTAAATCAGTAAATGAAATCGGAGTAGAAATATAATCTGGTTGGGTAGGAAGTGAAAATTGGTTTGAGAATGGATTGACGGAAATCAACCAACGATGCTTGGATATATGGCAGAGATAGTGTTAAATGCCAACCAAAAAGGGTCGTGTTTATATTTTACACGAGTATGAGATTTTGATGAGGCTGTTTGGCAAGCCGTTTGGCTGTTTGATTTTCTTTTGGAGAGGAGAAGGCCCAGAAGGGCAAGTTGTAGTAGTACCGATAAAGCCGTGCAGAGGAGATGCTGGTAAAAATTCTTCGAAAATTTGAGCTGTTAGGAAGTTTTCATAATTTTGAAAATATTCGAAATAAGATGGAATCAATATTTTTAAATTAGAATTAATCAATTCAGTTAAAACTGAAATTATAAAGTAAACCAAAAAGATTTTTACCCTATTTATAACAGAGATTGTAGCATTTTCCCTATCTTAGCAATTTCGAGGACGAAATTATTTTAAGGGGGAAGGACTGTAACGTCCCGCAATTTTGTAGGTTCGTATTTGAATATTTAAATCAGTTTAAATATTGAGCTTATAATATAAATGGATTTATATATTAATTAAAATGAAGTTGAACGTATATAAATATATATATTAATTATAATCGAGCTCAGAACGACCCTGCAGTTCGTAATTTAACGTTCTGAACTTCAACTGAGTGCACCAGACTCGTTTTAAATCGAATTTCTAGGAAACAAGAAGCGTTGGAATCTGTTGAGCTATATCTTTCTAACAGAAGTGAAAAACCAAGATTTCGTTGTGTAGATTGCAAGATATGTCCAAATCAAATATTCAGAAGGTCGCTATGAAATCGTATATCGACCGTAACGGTTATTTGAATATAACTTGATATCGGTTGCAAATCGGGACAAGGTTCTTTTGAGGCGCAGCGATAATTTAATTTTTAGAATTTTACTGTAATTTTTAATTAATTAAATATGCAACTTTTTATTTGGAGTATTGTGTACCCTGTATCGGTATTTCGGGATTTCACAGAATGAGTCAACCTACCGGTATTATTATATTTCTGAGATCGTGGCTCTTTGCCGAACACGACCGTATCCTTATTTCTGTCTGTATCTGCACGGACGTGAACAGAAATTCTACATAACATGGTAATCAAACTAAGCGAGACAAACCACGAGAAATACACTGTGATATAATGCCTAACATTTAACACCAATTCACCAACAGGCTAATATCAACTACATACCATTAGATAAAAATAAAAATGATGAATTGCACATGAACAATGTATCAGTAATACAACAGCAAAATGATATAAAAGAGGACAATGACATACACCGCAAAAGCCTCCCAATGTATATATATATTTGTTCCATAATAACCAAGAAATGGTACAAGCTATTAAACATCACACCCACCTAAAAGTGAGGTATACCATACACCTAGGGGAATGGAAAGCAAGCATGCCGAACTAACGGCCTATTGTTGAAATATCATCATCCTACCCTAAGCTAGCAACTACTTCTAAGCTAAACATGTACAAATATAGACAGCTGCATCCCTATTGCTTTGTATTTAAGCAAACAACTCCATACCCTAAACGTACAAGACCTACTATCTAAGAACATGGCTATGATACCTTAATCCATAAGGTTCCTCAACTATAAATAAACACACCTGAAAACTGGAAACGCAAGTTCACAAAATAAAATCAAAATTTACATTTCAGCTATCACCGTACTTGTATACTCGAAAATACACGGCAAATGAGAGGTTCATCAAATCTTGGAATTTCATGCCGTAAAGCATAACAAGGCTGCAGATGAGATTTGGAGACGGGATCTACTATGGTTCTTCGAGTATGAAGTTCATGCTTTGTTTATATTATTTGGTGTGAGAAGTAAGTATAGAAGGGGGTGTTGGAGTGCATGGACGTGTTATACAGTGGGGAAGGAAGATATAGGAGCTGTGCGTTCTTGGTACAGGGAACAAGGACGTCGGTCATGGGTTCTTGAAGGATGCATGGTGGTGGTTTAAGAAAAAGGTAAACAGAAGTATTGTTGAGCAATGAGGAGGTTGTGATGGCTTGGATGAGGTCCATAAGGAGCTATTCATGCAAATACATGAGGTGAAGCTGCCGGGTTCAAGGGTGAAGTTGGAGTGAAGTGTACAAATGAGCTCGCCAAAGAAATGGTGGACGTGTTGATGAATAGGGTTCGCACTTCATATACTGGGCTGAGAGTGGCGTCAAAGGGGTGTTTGTGGTAGCGCTACTGTAGATGGACGGTGGGTGGAACACGTTGTCTCAGGTTCATGACAAATAGAAAGGGAAGCGAGAGTGGAGAATGGCATGCGAATGTTTTCATGACGAGGGTGGCCTGCTGTTATGAAATGGGAAGTGTCAAAACGAGGAGCATGTGGTTGTCAGTACAAGGAAGAAGAGAAACAATGGGAGAAAGGGGTAGTGCGGAACTGATAGACCATGATGTTGATTTCTGTTTTACCGGAAATAGGAATGTTTTACAGTGATATTCTATGAAATGGAAGAGCGCATGTGAATGTTTCCTTGCGTGAAGGAGATGACATACTTTAATGTTTGGAAAGGGCAAACGTACAAGAGCATGGGCGTGAGTATCATATGCTGAAAAAACGACGGGCTCATTATGTACAGGGTGTAAAAGCAGAAGGTGAAAGGTGGCGTTGGAGATGACTGGGAGCGGAAGTTTTGTTGAGGGATGTTTAAAATATAAGAAGTAAGAGGGGTAGTTCAAGTCATGTAAAGTGCCATGTAGTGTCAAGTAGTTGTGACACGCAGATGTCGCATTCTTCAAGGCAACAGCAATAAGGTGCTGTTCGACGCAAGTACAAAGAAGATAAGGGGGATAGGCAATCCAAATATAGGTGGACGTGGGAAGTGACGCAGCGTTTTAGGGTGGTGTTTAAATTAGTGGAGCGGGCTTTCAAGTTTTTGAAGAAGAAGAGGTTCAGCGTATAATCATGGATTAACGAATTCCGAACGGTCAGTCGCATTGGAGTCGTGTGATCGCAGACTACGAACTGGAATTGGTTTGGAGTTACCTGGAGCTCGTCACAATTTTAGACTGATTAAAATGCTGGTTTAATCCACCGACGTAAATCGTTATTTAACGGTTAACGCACCAAGGTGAGTAAAATCACTAACTCTGATCTTTTTTTTATATATTTTAATGTTGCTTGAATGTTGTGTGATAGTCGATTAAGTAGATTACAGTTAATTTGATTAAATATTTTATATCGTTACATAAGTACACATCACCGATTAGACACTGGTTCCATCGATTAGAATACCCCCTAGTCTAGAGTTAGTGTAAATTGTGTTGACTGACATCTGTGGATGGGGAAACATGTTGGAGGAATCCGACCGGATTCCTTGATAATTATATGTATTGTTTGTATGCACTGTTTGAACCCGGATTTATTTTTAAAACCCCATGTGAATATTGATGTTGAACGGATATTCAACATCTATTTCGATTAATAAATAAACGATATCGATTTAGAAAGTGTTAACAGTCGATCGTAAAACCATCGTTTTGTTAAGAAACTGATTTACCGTCAGGCAAATCAATGAAGTTAATTATAAAAATTATATTTTTATAATTAAAGTGATGTTTTAAATTATAATAGAAATTCTATTATAAACCAGTATTTTAGAGTTCGTTTTTATAAAGTAAATAAAAACGATTGTTGACATTTAAATGAGTTTATAAAGCAGAAATTATCCGACGATTAAATATTTGGATAATTATATTGAAGATAAATAATTTTAGAAACATCATTAGATTAATTATATTAATCTAATATTAAGAAGCAATTAAAATCAGTTAACGAATTTACTGATGGAATGAAGTTGATTTAATCAACTGTTATTTGGGAAAATGATTATTAGGTTAATTGGTCTTTAAATTAATCTAATGAAACAGTTTAGAAATAAATTAATCAAAACTAATGAGATTTAATTACCTTTAGTTAAGAAGTTATAAATAGAACTGTGTGATGGAGAAAACAAAGAATTTATGTTTAATGTCAATAAAAATAAACACCATAGATTTCAAAGTAAGGATATTATATTATAAAACCATAGTTAAAAATTAAACAAGAAAATACGATCTGATAGATAAGGGATTAAAATACAGACTCAAATTTGTTCTAAGGTAAGAACGTTGTCGATCAAGGTCTGAGAGGTAAATAGAATACCCCAACTTGAACGGGTTCACTATTATCAAGGAACGATATCAGTTTGTAACGGAAAGAGTTGTCAAGATTTTTGTAACAGCAAGAGATGTAAAGTTTTTTGTAACAGAAAGAGTTGTCAAGATTTTTGTAACGGAAAGGGATGTCAAAATTAGTTACAAAAAGAATATGGCAGCATATCGCAAGTCTAAGAACTATAGCGAGAAATTTACGCTGTTAAAGAACTATAGCGAGAAATTAACGTTGCTAACCAAACTTAAGCATGTTTTTTATATATGGCAGCACTTCCTAGGAAATGAAACAGTTTAATCCACTTATTCGAAAGTGATAAATAACGATGTCAAAAGAAAATATAAGAATTGGTTTTAGAAAGAGAAACTGGAAAATCGTGTTAGAAAACGATGACAACATTTCGATGTTCGAAATGTAATTAGAATCAAACCATTAGGATTTGAACTATAATTCGACGAAGTCGAATGTATTAAAGCAAATTATTTTAGGAATTTTAATCTGATAGGATAGTCTGTATCTAGTAAACAAATAAATTATGATAGAATAGTAAATCAATACGTAGTTAAAATCTTGATATTGATCGAACAAGAAGTTGAGTTAGAAACGGAGTTATAAAGTGAAAGAGATTTCGATAAACGAGATAAGGGTATTTATTACTCGAATGTTGAGTTATTTAATAAGGTGTTTAGATTTATATCATAGGTATGTTATTCACATTTCAAAGTGAATAGTGTTTCAAAAATGAACGTTGGGCAGATTAAAATGGTTATGATGATATTAGAAATATTCTCAAATGGAGATAGGGTATATTATCCGGGTATAGAAATAAAGAATGTGAAATAAATGGAAATAGTTCAAATATTTATAACGTATATTTTCTGGCACACGAAAGAATAAAAGTTTATAAAAATTGGAAATGTTTTCCAAAAAGTGTCAAAGGCAAAAACAGAGTTTGAGAAATATCTAGTGAGATATGGGAATTGAAATATAACGAATGTTAAATAAAAAGTGACCGTGGTTGTGTGTGTTTAGTTGATCATTTAAATGGATGTTATTTTTACTTCGATAGTTAAATAACCGACTATCGAAGTGTTTGACCATCGTTGTCAATACGGAGAGACCGGTTGGATATCCGGAAACCACTCCGTATAGGCATAAGCGCTGCGAATTAGATACGCTGAAGATAATTGAAGACGGAGTTAAATGAAAGGGTCGTCCAGTTCCAGGATGGTGTTTTTGTTTGTCCAGTCCCAGGACAACTTGTATGGACGAGTGTCTGACAGAGTATTTCCAACGGTCACGCTGTTGATTTTTACGAATATACCAAGTTGGTGGGGAGAATGTAACTTCTCTTTATTCTACACCCAGTGTGCATTTGTGTAATCAATATGTGATTACGGATTTGACGATGTGGCATTCAAAGTAAATGGTGATCAGATGTTCTGAAGATAGACGTAGCCTCTAGCCTCACAACCAGGAAGTAACAAAAAGTTGGGCTAGGCAGCATGGCTAGTTGGGTCATCCCCAAGCAGGGTGTATTGTCACCAATCTAGAGAAAATTCATATTTATACTTCTTTTCGATTCTGTATCTTCGGATGACGGTTGGATGGCCTACAACCGTGGTGGCAATATATTCGATACACTTAAGCTAAATGAGTGGTCGGTCATGTGTGTCCGGGTTGCAAGACGTTCTTGTTGAACCCAGGTGTATCCCCTCTAGAGTACACTGATCGGAAGGTGCTCCCATACCTTGTCTATTGGAATCCATTCTCCAGTAAGCGCCCTGCGGTTTATGATTTTATACTATATATGTGGAACGTGAGATGCAAGCGTTCTGCTACTTGTATAATTATTTGTTTAGACATTATCATAATATCACTGGTTTTGATATCAAAGAAATTTGGGTTATAGTAAGGTTTTTCATAGTTAAACAGTATGGTTGGAATTTACTCTCACCAGTCCATGTCACTGGCATAAGCTGGGTACGCATGATAGGGGGTTCTCGCTTCGCGTTAGGTGGCGGACGGGAGACTCTTACCTCTACATGTCCCTCGAAAGTATGGGAGGGTTGGTTGTGAAGTCGAAAGGCTGGCCGTAAAACATGGTGCTGGGATACCAGTGTAAGCCACGGTGGGAGGATAGCCCACTGCTTTCTCTTCAAAGTTATGATATATAATACATTTTATTTGTTCCGCTGTGAGTTTCGTGTTAACTCTGATTCTGTTCAGTGTGTTCTTCTTCTTCTTCTATTCTATTAGTTCTATCTTTTCTTTCTCACCCTCTAAATTCTTCTATTAATGTCCAGGTATTTTCGATGCTCGAGAAAATTGATAGTGTATTTATGTTGATTTTCTGGGACGAAAACCTCGGACGTTACAAGAGAGGAATACACTGGGTTCAACAAGAACGTCTTACAACCCGGACCACACATGACCGACCATTCATTTCTCTTGAATGTTCCGAATATATTGTCACCTACGGTTGGTACCAACATAACCGTTCCTGGGAGATACAGAAGCGAAAAGAAGAACAAATGTGAATATTCTCTAGATGGTGACAATACACCCTAATGGGAGCGACCCACATAGCCATGTTGCCTGCTCGATTTTTGTCATTTCCCGGTTGTGAGGCTTGAGGTTATAATCTTTTGGAAATTTTGGCCACCATTCACTTTGAATGGCACATCGTCAAATCCGTCAAATCACTAATTGATGTCCACAAATATACTCTGGGTATTAAAGAAGTGCCCCTCTTCGCTACCAATTCGGTATATTTGTAAAAATCAATGTACATGGTTTTTAGGAAATACTCTGTCAGACATCCATACAAGTCATCCAGGAACAAGATGAACCGGTGGTACACTCCTGCTGCATCCAATATTGGAATCACCCCATGGATCAGTAGCGAGTAGTCCTTGCAATTCACAGATTTCAACCACGACAGAACCCTAGTACATCTCCGGGTCGAATCAGAGATTGTAAGTGGTTCTTCCGTTTTATGAAGATCTATGGTCTTCAAATACTCCATCTCGGTCATCGTCTAATATCTTCTATATTTTCGTATTTGTTGGTCGGAATAGTTTTCGAATATACATTCGATCCTGGTCTTTCCGTACCAACAATCGTAAAGGTCAGATTGATAGTCGGTTATTTAACTATCAAATAAACATCCATGCAATCATAAATAGATTTACTGGTTTAGTACTCAGCATCACTTGGCTTCTTTAATTAATTAAACTTAAATATTCCAATATTGGGAAAACATTTCACTTATTACATTAATATATTGATATCCGCAAAAACCATTTCATTTTAATATTTAAAAAGAATATATTATATAACGATATCCAATATTCCATTTGACTATCATTTGCAAACCATTTACTATAACATTTTCGTTAATTATAATTGAGAACCCAGTTTAACTTATTATTCGTAAAACGACGTTACGAAAGTTTTTTGTTCTATCACTTGGAACAATACCCAACATTTATTCTTATATAATAAACCCATTCAAAATATCTTTTTCTATTTGAAATTTATCACCCAATCTCCTTTTAGTTCCGTTACTAGGGAAACATCATCTCATATTATTTCCGTTACTTTGGAAATCTTATCATACATTCCCAAATCTATTTATTTGCTTTACTTCGGAAATCTTATTATACATTCTCGCCATTACCAACTAGTATCATCCTTGGATAGTCCCTAAGTCATTCAAGTTGGGGTATTTTAATTACCTCTCAGACCTTAATCAACAACATTCTTATCTTAAGATAAATACGAGTTGTAATTCAAAAACCGATATTCAATCTAATATCAAAACACATCCTACTTAACTAGTTTATTTAAAATATAGCTTTATGACTCTTCTTATCTTCTTGGAAGCCTCTCTTTTTAAATATAATTAATATTTCTTAATTCGTCAATTAAATATTTGCTTACTAAACATCACTTTTATTAACTCTTGACTAATCTAAATAACTTTGTTTCCTAAACTGGATTATTATTACAAATCCTATTTCCAACCTCTTTTACCAAGCTCAATTTCAATCCCTTTTTCCAATCCCCTTTTCTTTCGGGAAGTCTCTTTTCAATTCCATTGATTTAACTTAATTCCATTATTAAGTATTTCCAATTCAAAAAAACGCTTTAATCTCACATTCCTTTTATAACTATGTTTATAAATCTAGGTTTAACATAAACCCTTTACATCTTCATCTCCTTCTACTTAATCCAAACGTTAAGTAACATTTCCATTTAAGCTATCGTATCCGTTTAGAACTCTTTATCTCTTCATTATGAAAATCGAGTTCAAATATAAAACTTGTTCATAACTTCTTTTCAAAGCTCAACTATATTCCATTCCAAAACAGTTACTTACTTAAATGTATTTAAGAAGTAATTACTTAAATTAAAACAAATAATTTACTTTTACATTCACTATTGTAAAATCAGTTAAATGCTTTATTTACAAAAATAAATAATTAAATGTAACAACCTGGAAAATCTGAGCCAATTTAAAATTTTTATTTTAGCTATTTTAGTGAACTTTGATTATTTAAAATGAATTATTTTAAACAATAACTATTAAAAATATATTTGCGATGAAGTTAGAATGTATAAATTTTATATAATTATATAACGAGCCTGAATTGGCGCGGTAGTTCGAAAATTCGATTTCTAATTTCAAATGATTATATAGAATTCAATATACGTCGGAATTGGACGAAACAAGAAATATTTGAATCTGTTTAACAATATCTTTCTAACGAATTTAAGAAACTGAGATTTCACTTTATAGAGTGAAAGATATGTCCAGTTTAAAATTTTAAATAGTCGCTATAGAATTTCTATATATTTTATATAATATATAGCCCTTAAAAATAGCCATTTTGCAAACGACCTCCGTTTTCGATGAAATCTCTTTTGTTGGATCCGGGATGTCAAATTATTGCTAGATTACAATTTCCATAATTTTTGGGATCAATCTGTGAGCGTGGAACAGTTAAACGCGTTTGACCAGTTTTAGTTGAATTTAATCTACTGGAAATTGGCCATTTTTCAAACGGTCTCAGAGTTCGACGAAACTAGTTTTGTTAGGACCGTATCGTCAATACGAAGCTCGAAATAATTTTTCGGGAATTTTTAGAGTCCGTATGTGGCCCCGTTAATTTAAAATGTACGTTGAAATCAAAATTGACCGTTCTATATATTTATATTTTAATTTTGATAAAAACTGATCGAAACGGCCGAATTGGCTTACGGGACATAGCCCATTGTGTTCGGAATGGGGGTAATTAGCTAGGAATGACAGGCTGTGGGACTCGTTTGGAGTTCGTATTTAAAAGTAACTTTTTAAGATGGAAAAAATTAAATAAAATAATAAAAAAAACCCAACCCCTTTTCCCCTTAACCGAAGTCAAACCTACCCCCCCTCCCCCCTCGGTTCAAAATCGATTACAGGAAAACAAACGAATAGAAAAAAACCATCGTCAAAATCGCCGGCCGCACCCCTTTCACCGTCGCCACCGCACCCCTGGAGATCGCCGGAGCTGGCGCGCCCCACCCCCTTCCTCCTCTCGAAGCTCTAACGCCCCCTCCTCCGCTGTAGACCACAACCCCCCAAAGCCCTTCACCCAATCGACACCATCCCCTCACCGCACACCCCACCTGAACGCAATCCCTCCCCTAAACCCGTGAGCAACCCTTCAGCCCTTCCCCCATTCGAAAATCAGCATCCTCCTCTCGATTTCTAATGTAAGCTTATACATTTATTTTTATTTTATTTGTTTTCTTTCTCTTCGCTTATTTAGATAATTAGTTATGGGATTTTATTATATAATATCGATTAGAAATGCTATTTTTAAGTGGTATTCAAATGAATAAAGGTTTGATCTTTGTAGGGTATTCATATTAGTAAAAATTAGATTTTCATAATGAAAAAGGTCAGATTTTTATAATGTAAAAGGTCGGATTTTTATAATGTAAAAGGTCAAAATTTTATAATAGAAAAGATCGAATTTTTATAATAGAAAAGATGGAATTTTTGTTATAGGAAAGGTCATATTTTTGAAATAGGAAAGATACGATTTTTATTTCAATATAGTTATGATTTTTAATATAGTGAAGTTATAATTTTTATAGTAGTAAAAATTAGATTTTTCTATATGGAATAGCGGAGTAAAAATTAGATTTTTCTATATAGTAGCGTTGTAAAAATAGAATTTTTATCTATATAGTAGCGGTGTAAAATAAGATTTTTATAAATATAGTAGCGGCATAAAATATGATTTTTATATAATAGAGAATATAAAAATGTGATTTTTATATATGTAGTGAATACGGACGACGAAAGTGACAATGGCGAAGATTTTCTACATATGAAGAGTCGTGGCGTTTGGTTTAGCTTATCGGTGAGAACTTCTCACTTTAAATTTTATTTTCTAGTTATATATATATTAGGATGCAGACGATGCTTATTAGAAGCACCCGATACCATTGTTTGAAACCCTGTTTGCTTGGTTTGGTTGATTGATTTGGTTTGGTTGAATTTGGTTTGGTGTGTGAAATGAAATTGATTAGAATGGAATGTGAATGGCGGGGGACCATTATTAGACTGGGGATAAGGCTAGGTCTTGTCCCGTTTCAAGTATCGTGCCGTTATGCCGCGGAAATTTCCTAAAATATGTTAGAAAAATAATATATACATGTGTTGTATGAAATCCATATAATTAACCTTATATGGTAATTGATTGGGCCTCATTCCAATTTGGGAAATAAAGAATATTATAAAATAGGAATTCATGTGTTGAATAAAAAAAGAAATTCATGTGTTGAATAAAATAGAAAATTCATGTGTTGAAGAAATATTCATTTGTTGAATAGAATAACGGAGTTATTGAAAAATATAAAGTCGTGTTGATTAGATTAACGCCATTTTGACGCGAATGATATTTATATCGATTATATTCGTTTTTATAATGAATATAGAAAAAGGAAGTGATTTCAAAATCTACAGTTTTGAAAATATTATCATTTATTTAGTAATGATATGGAATATTCAATTTTGATTCAAAATTGAATAAGAAGTTGAAATAGTTTTCAAAACGAAGTTAAAACGAAGTATAAATACGTTTTAAATGGAAATCGACGAAATATATATAATATATATTATATATATTAAATGGCCTGAATAGAACGCGCCGCACAGCGACCGTTCGCGAATTTCGACCATTGACTTCGAATGGACGTTATGGGAGATCCGACCGTCGGATTCTCCTAAAACCGGAACCATTGGGTTCGTATCGAAAGAGCTTTCTAGCGAATATAAGAAATTTGAAATCTAACGGTTGGATTTGGAGAAACGTCCAAATCAAATTTGGAAAAGGTCACTATAAGTGCAGTTCGACGACTGTTTATGGAAATCGACTGTACGGGCCTTGATAAAATTATTAAAAATATTAATAATTTGTGTAAAATCATAATAAATGATTTGGAAAGAATTTGGATGGAAAATTCCACATTTGTGAGGATAAAAATACATTTTTCTCAAAATGAAGTAGTTTATGACTAGAAATGAAAATCCATTATTTTTAAATAAATAGATTGGATTAGAATGGTTTTGATAAAACCGGAATTTTTCCAATTTAGTAAATGGAATGGAATTCGATTGGGTAATAATTGAAGTGAGCTTCTGTGGAGGAAGACCGTTACTATATACGGAATTTAAAAGGCTTTGCCGTTATTCCATTTATATTATTGTTCGAATATGGAAGTTTATATCGACTACATATATTAACCAGTTTTCCATAAAGATTCCATAAGTAATGGAATAGGGTATTGGGTTTATCGTGAACTGTGTTTTAAATGACATTCATTCTTTAACCCAGATAAAGATAAGATTAACTTCTTAACTTTGAATAATCATTAAGTAATGATTATTGAGATTAAAACTGAATTAGAGTTTTAATGAATCTTTAATTAGATTGGAAAGTGAATTTGATAACTAAAATTATCAATTCGAGAAAATGAACGAGAATGGAGTACCACTAGTTTTACTCCAGGCAATAGTTAAATCTTTAATTAGATTTGAACGTGAAATGGTAATTAATATTTACCGGTAACACCGTGGTGTTAGATATGGAGTATCACCAGTTTTGCTTCATGGGATGAATAGGTTGGGGTTTGGGAAATAAAATAAATCATTACTTCGGTTTGGTTCGCTAATCCCGACTAGTTTGAATAAACCTTAAAACGGTTTGATGTGATATCCAAAGGAAGATTAAAGAATAAAATTTAAGGAATTTATCTTTGATAAATTTAATGGGAACCTTTCCCCAATAATGTGAAATTTAGAAACTAACTGAAAATTAGCTGAGATGAATGGTTTCCTGGGTATTGACCTGATGTTGGTTTTTGGCCTTCGGGGTTAATATTTAGGGAATTGTTCGCTTACTGATTTACGGTTAGTGACTAATGAATTGGAATGAAGTGTATGTTGTGTTTGTCTAGCACTTGTTTATAATATACGCGAGTTATTCAGAAAGGCCGGGTTTATACTCATTATGAATAACTGATTCGACGATAAGTCGAAGATGAAGACGGTGGTCGAAGACCGGAGGTCTTCACATCGTTTGGATGATTTCTGCTGCCTTGATTGGGTTGTACATCCAAGACGATGGAAAAAGTGGTGATTGTCCAGACGTACTTGGAGATCGATGGATATGCGAGGTACAAGGTGCCTCCGGTTTCGTTCAGACCCAGAACGAACTTGTAAATGGACTGCGTGTTTGACATTGGATATCATTCTATGTGATTGATAAATATCGATATCATTCTGTGTGATTGATGGATATCGGTGGCATGGAATGTTTTGCCTGTTTGGCATGCTAAGATGCAAATGATCAAGGCTTCTGTTGAAAAGCAAAGTCTTGTGGTTGATGATCAAAGCACCGCCTGTGTGGCAAAGCTTTGTGTAGCGTTGATTCGCGAGCCTCACACCCCGGTGTGAACCAGAAACGGGAGAGGACCTTAGGGAGGACATGCGTTTTCTTCTAGCTAGAGGTGGTGTCAGTGCTTGAACTGGCTGACATTCATATTATTTTCACCTGTGTGGTTGTTGCTGTTGCGAGGCGCCTCGGATATATCGGTGACTTTGTGGATCCGATGGAGTCATAGGACTCATTTACGCCCCATAGGGCGGGGAAACGCATGGTTCACGCATAATAATCCACATCGGTGGATCGGCCCTGATGATCCAAGGCTTGCCTGCGCGCTTGCCTGAGGGGCGGGCTAGAGCGTCTCGAAGCGGTAGAGGACGATCCCTTGCCTCGGTTTACAGATGGAAATCCAACTTCCAATATGACTTATTGCTGTTTTAATTATAAACCTATATTTGGAGACATAGTGGTATGGGGGCACTTATGCCGTCTATGATTGATATTATGATTGAAGTTGTTTTTAACACTATACACTAGTAATAATATCAAATGATTTCGTTTTATATGTATCAAGCATTCTTTGGCTATTATAAGGTAACACCCTATCCTCTGGCTTGCGTTGCATTGTGTGATGGGACCTGGGTCTTATAATAGCTTCATTGTACTTTATTTAGCATTGCGCTGCTTATCGTATGCACTGGTATTCTTGGGAGGAAACCCGTTCCGTGTTATACGGCGTGGTCTCTTGATTTACCTTATATTTAAAGTAAAGTTTTAAATAACTGTTTTAGTTCTCACACCAGTCACATGACTGACCTAGAGGTTATTGTTATAAACCTAAACTCTGGGTGCCCTTATTTTCCGCACGGACAGCTAGTAGTTTTGGTTTTGCAGATTTATATTCACAGGATCTTGGTTTACAGCTGGAACTATATACGCAAAGCTCTGTATCCGTTTATTCCTTCTACTTGTGTTTTGTATTATTTTTTCGCTATAGTAATGTATTTAAATCTCTGATATTTATCAATTGTATATTATTTATTCATACTCTGTATATTCTTGTAATTCTGATGGAATTGTTGTAATAAGCAATGAAATGTTCTTCTGTTTGTGTTCTGATTTGTCGTGTTCTCAAAGCAATCCGGGCTTTCTCTTGTCTTCGGAGATCGAGAAAATACATTTTGTTATAGTTGGTATCAGAGCTTTGGTTTACAGAGCTCGAGAAAAAGACACATTACAACAAAACGAAAGAATTCATCAGATATTGGATTAGTAATATCCAAAGGGAATGACTCGTTAGAGATGGGATCAGTAGTATCCTAGGACGAGTGTAAAGAGTATGGAAAATGAAAATAATTTTTTTTTTTTTGAAAATTTGAACCTTATCATACGTATTTGATTATTTATTTTATATTGATTTGGACAATTCAGTATATAAAGATTTTGTATATACGCCTAGCTAGAGTGTGTACGAAGTTTCAATATACTGGATAGATATAGAATCACTGCCTAGTCGCCCGGGGATGATTCTGATGATGTGGCGCCACATCATCAGCATCTGTGCTCGAGTTTCGAAAGAGAGATTTCTATATATTTCCATTAGGCTGGTGTGAGAACCAAAACTAGATAGGGCTTATCGTTGTGATTTGGCACCAAAAATCTGGTTGTTGACTACATATAATAAAATATACGTTTGAAATTCTAATCAACTAATTGATTGATGGTTGTGTTGTGTGATTATTAGTGCGACTAATAAAATAATTTACACCAATATGTATGTGAACGGTACATGTAACCAAATTGGAAAAAAAAATTGAACTGTATTGAAAATTTCTTGAATTTGCATGCATGTACATGTATATCTATTGAACAGGTCATCGGAAGGAGGCTAGAGAAGAGGAATAAAATTGTTTGCCCAACAAATAGGTACATGTTTATTGTATTTCTTGGGGTTTTGATGATTTTATGAGCCGATTGGCTGTTTCTTTTTCTTTTTGAGATCAGAGGGCCTGTGTGGCAGTTTGGGGATTTTCCCGATGCTCCCGGTGTAGGGGAGGTTATGGCGAAATTTTTCGAAAATTTAGGGTGTTAGCCAAATTTTTGAAAAATTTGAAAAGTTCTTAGAAACTGAAAAGTTAAAGAACTTAAGCCATAACGAAAATAATGAAAGTTGGGTTGATTAGTATACAACTTTCAGCTTCATTCCTTTTCGAGGACGAAAAGATTTTAAGTGGGGGAGACTGTAACAACCCAGAAAATCTAAGCCAATTAAAAATTTTTATTTTAGCTATTTTAGTGAATTTTGATTATTTAAAATGAATTATTTTAAATAATAACGATTAAAAATACATTTGCGACGAAGTTAGAACGTATAAATTTTATATAATTATATAACGAGCCTGAAATGGCGCGGTAGTTCGAAAATTCGATTTCTAATTTTAAATGATTATATAGAATTCAATATACGTCGGAATTGGACGAAACAAGAAATATTTGAATCTGTGTGACGAGAAAAAATTTCGCTCGGTCCGAACCAGTCGCTAAACCGACCCAGACCGTTCGAAATGCCCTATCGTTTGAGAACACGACAAAATAATACAATACAGAGTATAAACAAATAAATATTACACAGAAATATCAGAGATTTACAATAAATTACATAGCAGCGGAAAATAATACAATACACAACTAGAAGAGATATACGGATACAAAGCTTTCCGGATATCGTTCCAGCTGTAAACCAGGATCCTGTGAATATAAATCTGCAAAACCAAAACTACTAGCTGCCCGTGTCAAAATAAGGGCACCCAGAGTTTAGGTTAAAACAATAAACTCCAGGTCAGTCATGTGACTGGTGTGAGAACTAAAACAGTTATTAATCTTTATTTTTAATAATTTGGTAAATCAAGGGACCACGCCGTATAACACGGAACGGGTTTCCTCCCAAGAACACCAGTGCATATAAGACAAACAGCGCAATGCTAAATAAAGAAAAATGAAGCTGTTATAAGACCCAGGTCCTATCACACAATGCAACGCAAGTCGGGGGATAGGGTTTTCCCTTATAACAGCCAAAGAATGCTTGATACGTTTAAACAAATCATTTGATACTATTATAAGTGCATAGTGTATAAAACAACTTCAAATCATAAGTATCAATCATAGGCGGCATGAGCGCCCCATCCCACTATGTCGCCATACTAGGCTCTACAAATAAAACCGCAGATGTCACGTATTTGGAAATTGGGTTTCCATCTATGAACCGAGGCAAAAGATAGTCCTCTACCGATTCGTGACTCTCTAGCCCGAGCCACAGGCAAGTACTCAGTCAAGCCTTGGAGTCACGTATTTGGAAATTGGGTTTCCATCTATGAACCGAGGCAAAAGATAGTCCTCTACCGATTCGTGACTCTCTAGCCCGAGCCACAGGCAAGTACTCAGTCAAGCCTTGGAGCGACAGGGCCGGTCCACCGATGTGGATTAAAATGCCTGAACACTACGTTTCCCCACCCTATGGGGTGTAAGTCTGGCCCGTCAGCCGACCAGAATGCATCGGCCGAAACCGATATAACCGAGGCGCCTCGCAACAGCAACAACTACATAAGTCAAACTCGTCAGGGCGTGTAAAACCACTGACGCCACTTCTAGCTAGAAAGAAACGCAAGTCCTCCCTGAGGTCCGTCTCCCGTTTTTGGTTCATACCGGGTGTGAAACTCGTGAAGTAAACGTTACATAAAGCTACGCCACAAGGCCGTGCTTTGATCATCACCACAAGACTTTGCTTTTCAACAGAAGCCTCGATCAATTGCCACTTAGGCATGCCACACAGGCAATTCACTCCATGCGTTTGATATCCATCAATATATAACCTCTGAGCTCGTACGTCTCAGAGAAGGGCGTTAAGCAAGAGAATAAATTCTCCGCCGCCAAACAGATATACATTTAATAGAGATCAATCACACGGACTAAAATCCAATGTCAGACACACAGTCCATTTACAAGTCCGTTCTGGGTCTGAACGAAACCGGAGGCACCTAGTACCCCGCATATCCATCGATCTCCAAGTACGTCTGGACGATCACTAACTGTTTCCATCTTCTTGGGTGTACAGCCCAATCAAGATCATCAGTAATCACCCAAACGACGTGAAGATTTCCTGTCTTCGACCACCGTCTTCATCTTTGACTTATCGTCGTATCAGTTATTCAGAATGGGATAGACCCGGTCTTTCCGAATAACTCGCGTATATTTTAAATAAGTGTTACACAAACACAACATACGCCTCATTCCAATTTAGAATATTCTTTTATTCAAATATTCCTATACTTTGGGAAAAGTTCCCATTAATTTTATCCAAGATAAATTCTTTGAATTTATTCTTTAATCTCCTTTGAATATCAATTCAAGCTAGTCGGGATTAGCGAACCACACCGAAGTAATCATTTATTTTATTTCCCAATCCCAACCTATTCATCCCATGAAGTAAAACTGGTAATACTTCATATCTAACACCACAGTGTTATCGGTAAATTCAATTACCATTTCACGTTCAAATCTAATTAAAGATTTAACTATCGCCTGGAGTAAAACTGGTGATACTCCATTCTCGATCTTTTCAATCTAATTAAAGATTTATTAAAACTCCACTTAGTTTTAATCGTTAACTGGGTTAAAGAATCAGTGTCATTTAAAACACGGTTCACGATAAACCCAAAATCACATTCCATTAATTATCGGGTTAAAGAACGAGTGTTATTTAAAAACACTGTCCACGATAAACCCAAAAATCAATATCAATTCAATTCCAATTAAATATTATTTAATTGGCATACTTCATTAAATCTAAATAAAAAGATTTAATCTTTTCTCAACTGGGTTCAAGAACAGTGTTAGTGAAGACACCATTCACGACAAACCCAAATCACATTTGATATTAAACACAAGGCTCTGAATAGAAAATATACCGGCTTATATTCAATATCAAATTCTACGACTAACAAATGTCGTATTGGAAATAACGATATAAATATATATCTTTCAAATTTCCATAACAACATCTGTATAATCACGAATTCCAACATCGAAATATTCCGAAGACAATTTCGATTCAAATCCACTCCAATGCAATCATTGGAAATTCTGGTTATTTTTAAAACTCTGTTCAAACTCAATTTATTTATTTAAAAATAAATAGAATTATAATTCTAGTTCATTTCGATAAAAATCTATTTTTATCCTTTCAAATATGGAGTTTTTCATCCCAATCCTTTCTAAATCATTTCTTATGATTTTACACAAATTATTACTATTTTTAATAATTTTATCAAGGCCCGTACAGCCGATTTTCAACAATGGCCATCGAACTGCACTTATAGCGACCTTTTTCAAATTTGATTTGGACATAATTCCAAATCCAACCGTTAGATTTCAAATTTCTAATATTCGTTAGAAAGCTCTTTTCGATACGAACCCAACGGTTCCGGTTTTAGGAGAATCCGACGGTCGGATCTCCCGCAATGTCCGTTTGAAATAAATGGTCGAAATTCACGAACTGCCGCGGCGCGGCGCGTTCTATTCAGGACATTATATTATATATATAATATATACTTCGTCGATTTCTATTTAAAACGAATTATATAAATAGTTTTGAATTCGTTTCAAAAAACATTTTCAACTTCCATTTCAATTCAAATCAAAATTGAATTCTTCTTTATAAATTCGTTTTAAAATTCATTTCTATTCAATTCAAATTTCAATTCAATTTGAATTCATTTCAATTCGCTTTCAATTCAATTTGAATTCGTTTTCAATTCAATTCATTTCGAAATCGTTTTCAGTTCAATTCATTTCGAAATCGTTTTCAATTCAATTCATTTCGAAATCGTTTTCAATTCAATTCATTTCGAAATCGTTTTCAATTAAATTCATTTCGAAATCGTTTTCAATTCAATTCATTTCGAAATCGTTTTAAAATCGATATAAATATCGTTCACGTCAAAATGGCGTCAATCTAATCAACACGGCTTCATAAATTTCTATTTTCAAATATTCTATTTCAAATATTTCTTTTTCAAAATAGTTGTTATTATCAAAATATTTCGTTCAACACATGACCAATCTCAATGGATGAGTACTGTCAACACATGAACTTTTATTTTATAATATTCTTTATTTTTCAAATTGGAATGAGGCCCAACCAATTACCATATAAAGTTAATTATATGGATTTTCATACATTACACACATATAATAGCATTGTAAAATAATCAACCAACAACCAAAATGCACTACACTGTATAAGCATCAAATATAGATATCTAACGCTTATAACAGCCTGTCAATCAATCGATCGACATATTTGATCAATCAGGATGAGTGAACTTCAAATTTCATCCCAACACCCGTGTGGGGTTTCAAACAATCAAACACAGATTTTAGTTGTGCAGTTGGGCGATGTGTAAAATTTATCGACCCAATCAATGTCCTTCAAATAGGTGTACATAAACAAACCGTTCGGTTTGTAAATGAATATTTTATTTTATTCACTTCCACGTTAAAACTATATTTTTAACGATAAAATACTTTATTTATATTTCTAACTTATTTTAGAAAATTTCGGCGGCATAACGGCACGATACTAGAAACGGGACGAGGCCTAGCCTTATCCCCGGTCTAGTGAAGGCCCACGCCATTCACACATCAGTCACATCAATTCATTTCACCACACAATTCAATTTCAATCAAATCATAAAACTAATTTTTGGCAATCAAACAAACAAGTCCATGGTCTGTGGACGATTGTGTCGGGTGCTACTAAGCACCGTCTGCATCCTAGTTTATATATATAACTAGAAAAAGAAATTGAAAGGTGAGAAATTCTCACATATAGCTATCCTAGCTCCACGGCACTTCATTGATAGAAATCTTCATCGCTATCGCATCTTCGTCATCTTCGTTGCCCGTAGCCACTACATATATAAAAATCACACATTTTTATATTTTGATGTCTTTAAAATAAAAATCACATTTTTATTTATTCACTTTCAATTTAAAAATCATATTTTTATAATTGCTTCATACCGTTAAAAATCGAATTTTTACTTCGCTATTCCATATATAAAAATCATATTTTTATTTCGAAGTTCAATATATAAAAAGCATATTTTTGTTATCTATACTATATAAAAATCACATTTTTATTATCTCTGTAATATAAAAATCATATTTTGAACAACGCTATATATAAATATAAATCACTTCTTTTATGTTTTCAAAAATCAAATCTTGGCTATATATATTTATCTTTCCAAAAGAACACATTTTTATTTCGCTCTCATATATATATTTTTCCTTCTAATCTACACGTACAAAGATCGGATTTTTATTCCTAACCTATCCATATAAAAATTGGATTTTTATTTCGAATCTATCCATATTTTTATTTACCATAACCTTATGCATATAAATCAGCTTTTATTCTTGTTTTAAATTAAAACAACCTGAAATTAAAACATAATATATATATAAAAACTTACTGATTTAGGTCGAAGGGATTGTTTGGGGTTCACCGGAGGTTGGAGCACGACCAGGGCGCGCTGCAGGCGTCGGTGGTGAACCAGGGAGGGGCAGCGCAGGTCATCAGGTGGCGGAAGGTTCGCGGTCAGGCGCTGGGTCGATTTCAGGCGGGGGTTCGGGCCTTGGGTGTTGCGACAAGGAAGAGGAGGTGGAGGAGCGTTGATGCGGTGGAAGAAGGGGGTGAGCGTGGGCTTTGTGGGTATCGGGTTCAATTGGAAGAGGGAGCGGAGCTTCGTCGCGAGGAGGAGAGGGGATGGAGGAGGGTGGTGCGGAGGAAGGCGCCTCGTCGGGGGCGCGGTGGCTCAGCCCATCGGAGGAGCGACGGGTCCTCCTTCTCCCTCTTTTTTTTTATTTTCTTTTTCGATTTTGGAATGGTCAACGATGGAGGGGCCTGAGAGATAAAGGGAAGAGATTTATATTATTTATTTAATATTTATTTTGAATTTTAAATTCTATTGAGTAACCTTTCCATCCGAACTCGAAATCGAATCTGCCGACTGTCGTCCCTAGCGTATTACCCCCATTCCGAACACAATGGGATATGTATCGTAGGCTGATTCAACCGTTACAATCAGTTTCCGTTGAGTTTACATTTAAATCACTATATTGAATTTTAAACGTATTTTCCAAATTACCGGGGTCACATACTAACTCTAAAAATTCTCGAAAAATATTTTCTAGCTTCGTATTGACGATACGGTCCTAACAAAACTAGTTTCGTTGAATTCTGAGATCGTTGGAAAAATGGCCATTTTCCAGTCGATTAAAATCAACTGAAACTGGTCAAACGCGTTTTCCTTTGCCACGCTCACATATTGATTCGAAAAATTATGAAATTTGAAACCTAGCAATAATTTTACATCACGGACCCAACAAAAGTGGTTTCGTCGAAATCCGAGGCCGTTTGCAAAATTCCCATTTTTAAGGGCTTGAATTCCATAGCGACTATTCAGAATTTTCAACTGGACATACCTTTTGATTCCCGCTATGAAATTTTGATTTTTCGGATTCGTTGGAAAGATATTATCAATTAGATCCTATTATTTTTGGTTTCACTAAAATCTGGATTGTTTTGCACCCGGTACATTCAATTGAAGTTTGAAATCGAATTATCGAACTACCGCGCCATTTTCAATTCCTTTTATAAATATAAATAAATATTTATATTCTAACGACGACGTATATAATATATACGTCGAATTATATTCAAAATAAATTTTCCGTTGATATTATTTAAAATAATTCAGTTTAAATGATCAAAATTCGCCAAAATTGCCAAAATAAAAATTTTAAACTGGCCCAGATTTCCGGGTTATTACAATCTCCCCCACTTAAAACTTTTCGTCCCCGAAAAGGAATAAAGTCGAAAGTGGTTTGATTAATCAACTCTACGTTCGATCTAGCTTCTATTCTCCAACTGTTCAGTTTCTGAGAATTTTCAAATTTTCAAAAATTTGGCTAACACCCTAAATTTTCGAAAAATTTCGCCATAACCTCCCCTGCACCGGGAGCATCGGGGAATTTCAAATAGCTTCCCCGGTCCTTCAGATCTCAAAAAGAAAAAGAAAAAGCCAAGCGGCTAGCCAATAGGCTCATAAAATCATCATCACCCAAACAAAACAGTAAATTATGTAGTAAACATGTACCTATTTGTCGGGCAAACAAATTTTATTCTCTGCTCTAGCCTCCTTGCTATGACCTGTTCAATATAAGTACATGTATATGCAAGCAAATGCGACCAATTTTCAATACAATTCAATATTTGATTCAATTAGGCATAATAGTTCAAAATTAGCAAACAAATAAACAAACAACACAAACATCAATCAATTAGTGAATTAGAGTTTCAAATTCATAATTTTGATACATAGTCAAAAATCAGATTTTTGATGCCAAATCACAACAATAGGCCCTATCTAATTTTGGTTCTCACACCAGTCAATAGGAAATATAGAAATCTCACTTTCGTCGCTCGAAAATAAATACTGGCGATGGTGCCCCATCACCAGAATTATCCCCGGGCAACTAGAGTATGATCCTATAACTATCCAATACATTGAAACTTCGAATACACGTTTGCAAGACGTATATGCAAAATCTTTATATATCGGATTGTCCCGATCAATATAGAATAAATAATCAAATACGAATAATTGATTTAAATTTTCAAAACAAAATTTGTTTTCATTTAAAAAAGAATAAACTCTTCACACTCGTTCTAGGATACTACGGATCCCATCTCTAACGAGTCATTCTCGTTGGATATTACTAATCCAATATCTGATGAATTCTTTCAAATGGTTCTAATGTGTCTTGTTCTCGAGCTCTGTAAACCAAAGCTCTGATACCAACTGTGACGAGAAAAAAATTCGCTCGGTCCGAACCAGTCGCTAAACCGACCCAGACCGTTCGAAATGCCCTATCGTTTGAGAACACGACAAAATAGAACGCATACAGAAGAACATTTCATTGTATATTACAACAATGCATCAGATTACAAGAATATACAGAGTATAAACAAATAAATATTACACAGAAATATCAGAGATTTACAATAAATTACATAGCAGCGGAAAATAATACAATACACAACTAGAAGAGATATACGGATACAAAGCTTTCCGGATATCGTTCCAGCTGTAAACATGGATCCTGTGAATATAAATCTGCAAAACCAAAACTACTAGTTGCCCGTGTCAAAATAAGGGCACCCAGAGTTTAGGTTAAAACAATAAACTCCAGGTCAGTCATGTGACTGGTGTGAGAACTAAAACAGTTATTAATCTTTATTTTTAATAATTTGGTAAATCAAGGGACCACGCCGTATAACACGGAACGGGTTTCCTCCCAAGAACACCAGTGCATATAAGACAAACAGCGCAATGCTAAATAAAGAAAAATGAAGCTGTTATAAGACCCAGGTCCTATCACACAATGCAACGCAAGCCGGGGGATAGGGTTTTCCCTCATAACAGCCAAAGAATGCTTGATACGTTTGAAACAAATCATTTGATACTATTATAAGTGCATAGTGTATAAAACAACTTCAAATCATAAGTATCAATCATAGGCGGCATGAGCGCCCCATCCCACTATGTCGCCATACTAGGCTCTACAAATAAAACCGCAAATGTCACGTATTTGGAAATTGGGTTTCCATCTATGAACCGAGGCAAAAGATAGTCCTCTACCGATTCGTGACTCTCTAGCCCGAGCCACAGGCAAGTACTCAGTCAAGCCTTGGAGCGACAGGGCCGGTCCACCGATGTGGATTAAAATGCTTGAACACTACCTTTCCCCACCCTATGGGGTGTAAGTCTGGCCCGTCAGCCGACCAGAATGCATCGGCCGAAACCGATATAACCGAGGCGCCTCGCAACAGCAACAACCACATAAGTCAAACTCGTCAGGGCGTGTAAAACCACTGACGCCACTTCTAGATAGAAAGAAACGCAAGTCCTCCCTGAGGTCCGTCTCCCGTTTTTGGTTCATACCGGGTGTGAAACTCGTGAAGTAAACGTTACACAAAGCTACGCCACAAGGCCGTGCTTTGATCATCACCACAAGACTTTGCTTTTCAACAGAAGCCTCGATCAATTGCCACTTAGGCATGCCACACAGGCAATTCACTCCATGCGTTTGATATCCATCAATATATAACCCCTGAGCTCGTACGTCTCAGAGAAGGGCGTTAAGCAAGAGAATAAATTTTCCACCGCCAAACAGATATATATTTAATAGAGATCAATCACACGGACTAAAATCCAATGTCAGACACACAGTCCATTTACAAGTCCGTTCTGGGTCTGAACGAAACCGGAGGCACCTAGTACCCCGCATATCCATCGATCTCCAAGTACGTCTGGACGATCACTAACTGTTTCCATCTTCTTGGGTGTACAGCCCAATCAAGATCATCAGTAATCACCCAAACGACGTGAAGACTTCCGGTTTTCGACCACCGTCTTCATCTTTGACTTATCGTCGTATCAGTTATTCAGAATGGGATAGACCCGGTCTTTCCGAATAACTCGCGTATATTTTAAATAAGTGTTACACAAACACAACATATGCCTCATTCCAATTTAGAATATTCTTTTATTCAAATATTCCTATACTTTGGGAAAAGTTCCCATTAATTTTATCCAAGATAAATTCTTTGAATTTATTCTTTAATCTCCTTTGAATATCAATTCAAGCTAGTCGGGATTAGCGAACCACACCGAAGTAATCATTTATTTTATTTCCCAATCCCAACCTATTCATCCCATGAAGTAAAACTGGTAATACTTCATATCCAACACCACAGTGTTATCGGTAAATTCAATTACCATTTCACGTTCAAATCTAATTAAAGATTTAACTATCGCCTGGAGTAAAACTGGTGATACTCCATTCTCGATCTTTTCAATCTAATTAAAGATTCATTCAAACTCCGCTTAGTTTTAATCGTTAACTGGGTTAAAGAATCAGTGTCATTTAAAACACGGTTCACGATAAACCCAAAATCACATTCCATTAATTATCGGGTTAAAGAACGAGTGTTATTTAAAAACACTGTCCACGATAAACCCAAAAATCAATATCAATTCAATTCCAATTAAATATTATTTAATTGGCATACTTCATTAAATCTAAATAAAAAGATTTAATCTTTTCTCAGCTGGGTTCAAGAACAGTGTTAGTGAAGACACCATTCACGACAAACCCAAATCACATTTGATATTAAACACAAGGCTCTGAATAGAAAATATACCGGCTTATATTCAATATCAAATTCTACGACTAACAAATGTCGTATTGGAAATAACGATATAAATATATATCTTTCAAATATCCATAACAACATCTGTATAATCACGAATTCCAACATCGAAATATTCCGAAGACAATTTCGATTCAAATCCACTCCAATGCAATCATTGGAAATTCTGGTTATTTTTAAAACTCTGTTCAAACTCAATTTATTTATTTAAAAATAAATAGAATTATAATTCTAGTTCATTTCGATAAAAATCTATTTTTATCCTTTCAAATATGGAGTTTTTCATCCCAATCCTTTCTAACTCATTTCTTATGATTTTACACAAATTATTACTATTTTTAATAATTTTATCAAGGCCCGTACAACCGATTTTCAACAATGGCCATCGAACTGCACTTATAGCGACCTTTTTCAAATTTGATTTGGACATAATTCCAAATCCAACCGTTAGATTTCAAATTTCTAATATTCGTTAGAAAGCTCTTTTCGATGCGAACCCAACGGTTCCGGTTTTAGGAGAATCTGACGGTCGGATCTCCCGCAATGTCCGTTTGAAATAAATGTTCGAAATTCACGAACTGCCGCGGCGCGGCGCGTTCGATTCAGGCCATTATATTATATATATAATATATATAATATATACTTCGTCGATTTCTATTTAAAACGAATTATATAAATAGTTTTGAATTCGTTTCAAAAAACATTTTCAACTTCCATTTCAATTCAAATCAAAATTGAATTCTTCTTTATAAATTCGTTTTAAAATTCATTTCTATTCAATTCAAATTTCAATTCAATTTGAATTCATTTCAATTCGCTTTCAATTCAACTTGAATTCATTTTCAATTCAATTCATTTCGAAATCGTTTTCAGTTCAATTCATTTCGAAATCGTTTTCAATTCAATTCATTTCGAAATCGTTTTCAATTAAATTCATTTCGAAATCGTTTTCAATTCAATTCATTTCGAAATCGTTTTAAAATCGATATAAATATCGTTCACGTCAAAATGGCGTCAATCTAATCAACACGGCTTCATAAATTTCTATTTTCAAATATTCTATTTCAAATATTTCTTTTTCAAAATAGTTGTTATTATCAAAATATTTCGTTCAACACATGACCAATCTCAATGGATGAGTACTGTCAACACATGAACTTTTATTTTATAATATTCTTTATTTTTCAAATTGGAATGAGGCCCAACCAATTACCATATAAAGTTAATTATATGGATTTTCATACATTACACACATATAATAGCATTGTAAAATAATCAACCAACAACCAAAGTGCACTACACTGTATAGGCATCAAATATAGATATCTAACGCTTATAACAGCCTGTCAATCAATCGATCGACATATTTGATCAATCAGGATGAGTGAACTTCAAATTTCATCCCAACACCCGTGTGGGGTTTCAAACAATCAAACACAGATTTTAGTTGTGCAGTTGGGCGATGTGTAAAATTTATCGACCCAATCAATGTCCTTCAAATAGGTGTACATAAACAAACCGTCCGGTTTGTAAATGAATATTTTATTTTATTCACTTCCACGTTAAAACTATATTTTTAACGATAAAATATTTTATTTATATTTCTAACTTATTTTAGAAAATTTCGGCGGCATAACGGCACGATACTAGAAACGGGACGAGGCCTAGCCTTATCCCCGGTCTAGTGAAGGCCCACGCCATTCACACATCAGTCACATCAATTCATTTCACCACACAATTCAATTTCAATCAAATCATCAAACTAATTTTTGGCAATCAAACAAACAAGTCCATGGTCTGTGGACGATTGTGTCGGGTGCTACTAAGCACCGTCTGCATCCTAGTATATATATATAACTAGAAAAAGAAATTGAAAGGTGAGAAATTCTCACATATAGCTATCCTAGCTCCACGGCACTTCATTGATAGAAATCTTCATCGCTATCGCATCTTCGTCATCTTCGTTGCCCGTAGCCATACATATATAAAAATCACACATTTTTATATTTTGATGTCTTTAAAATAAAAATCACATTTTTATTTATTCACTTTCAATTTAAAAATCATATTTTTTATAATTGCTTCATACCTTTAAAAATCGAATTTTTACATCGCTATTCCATATATAAAAATCATATTTTTATTTCGAAGTTCAATATATAAAAATCATATTTTTATTATCTATACTATATAAAAATCACATTTTTATTATCTTTGTAATATAAAAATCATATTTTGAACAACGCTATATATAAATATAAATCACTTCTTTTATGTTTTCAAAAATCAAATCTTGGCTATATATATTTATCTTTCCAAAAGAACACATTTTTATTTCGCTCTCATATATATTTTTTTCCTTCTAATCTACACGTACAAAGATCGGATTTTTATTCCTAACCTATCCATATAAAAATTGGATTTTTATTTCGAATCTATCCATATTTTTATTTACCATAACCTTATGCATATAAATCAGCTTTTATTCTTGTTTTAAATTAAAACAACCTGAAATTAAAACATAATATATATAAAAACTTACTGATTTAGGTCAAAGGGATTGTTTGGGGTTCACCGGAGGTTGGAGCACGACCAGGGCGCGCTGCAGGCGTCGGTGGTGAACCAGGGAGGGGCAGCGCAGGTCATCAGGTGGCGGAAGGCTCGCGGTCAGGCGCTGGGTCGATTTCAGGCGGGGGTTCGGGCCTTGGGTGTTGCGACTGGGAAGAGGAGGTGGAGGAGCGTTGATACGGTGGAAGAAGGGGGTGAGCGTGGGCTTTGTGGGTATCGGGTTCAATTGGAAGAGGGGGCGGAGCTTCGTCGCGAGGAGGAGAGGGGATGGAGGAGGGTGGTGCGGAGGAGGGCGCCTCGTCGGGGGCGCGGTGGCTCAGCCCATCGGAGGAGCGACGGGTCCTCCTTCTCCCTCTTTTTTTTTTATTTTCTTTTTCGATTTTGGACTGGGCAACGATGGATGGGCCTGAGAGATAAAGGGAAGAGATTTATATTATTTATTTAATATTTATTTTGAATTTTAAATTCTATTGAGTAACCTTTCCATTCGAACTCGAAATCGAATCTGCCGACTGTCGTCCCTAGCGTATTACCCCCATTCCGAACACAATGGGATATATATCGTAGGCTGATTCAACCGTTACAATCAGTTTCCGTTGAGTTTACATTTAAATCACTATATTGAATTTTAAACGTATTTTCCAAATTACCGGGGTCACGTACTAACTCTAAAAATTCTCGAAAAATATTTTCTAGCTTTGTATTGACGATACGGTCCTAACAAAACTAGTTTCGTTGAATTCTGAGATCGTTGGAAAAATGGCCATTTTTCAGTCGATTAAAATCAACTGAAACTGGTCAAACGCGTTTTCCTTTGCCACGCTCACATATTGATTCGAAAAATTATGAAATTTGAAACCTAGCAATAATTTTACATCACGGACCCAAAAAAAGTGGTTTCGTCGGAATCCGAGGCCGTTTGCAAAATTCCCATTTTTAAGGGCTTGAATTCCATAGCGACTATTCAGAATTTTCAACTGGACATACCTTTTGATTCCCGCTATGAAATTTTGATTTTTCGGATTCGTTGGAAAGATATTATCAATTAGATCCTATTATTTTTGGTTTCACTAAAATCTGGATTGTTTTGCACCCGGTACATTCAATTGAAGTTTGAAATCGAATTATCGAACTACCGCGCCATTTTCAATTCCTTTTATAAATATAAATAAATATTTATATTCTAACGACGACGTATATAATATATACGTCGAATTATATTCAAAATAAATTTTCCGTCGATATTATTTAAAATAATTCATTTTAAATGATCAAAATTCGCCAAAATTGCCAAAATAAAAATTTTAAACTGGCCCAGATTTCCGGGTTATTACAATCTGTTTAATAATATCTTTCTAATGAAGTTAAAAAACTGAGATTTCACTTTATAGAGCGAAAGATATGTTCAGTTTAAAATTTGAAATAGTCGCTATAGAATTTCTATATATTTTATATAATATATAGCCCTTAAAAATAGCCATTTTGCAAACGACCTCCGTTTTCGACGAAATCACTTTTGTTGGATCCGGGATGTCAAATTATTGCTAGATTACAATTTCCATAATTTTTGGGATCAATATGTGAGCGTGGCACAGTTAAATGCATTTGACCAGTTTTAGTTGAATTTAATCGACTGGAAATTGGCCATTTTTCAAACGGTCTCAGAGCTCGACGAAACTAGTTTTGTTAGGACCGTATCGTCAATACGAAGCTAGAAATAATTTTTCGGGAATTCTTAGAGTCCGTATGTGGCCCCGGTAATTTAAAATGTATGTTGAAATCAATATAGACCATTCTATATATTTATATTTTAATTTTGATAAAAACTGATCGAAACGGCCGAATTGGCTTATGGGACATAGCCCATTGTGTTCGGAATGGGGGTAATTAGCAAGGGACGACAGGCGGTGGGATTCGTTTGGAGTTCGTATTTAAAAGTAACTTTTTAAGATGGAAAAAATTAAATAAAATAATAAAAAAAACCCAAGCCCTTTTCCCCTTAACCGAAGTCAAACCTACCCCCCTCCCCCCGGTTCAAAATTGATTACAGGAAAACAAACAATAGAAGAAAAAAAAACCATCGTCGAAATCGTCGGCCGCCACCCCTTTCACCGTCGCCACCGCACCCCTGGAGATCGCCGAAGCTGGCGCGCCCCACCCTCTTTCCTCCTCTCGAAGCCCTAACGCCCCCTCCTCCGCTGTAGACTGGAACCCCCCAAAGCCCTTCACCCAATCGACGCCATCCCCTCACCGCACACCCCACCTGAACGCAATCCCTCCCCTAAACCCGCGAGCAACCCTTCAGCCCTTCCCCTATTCGAAAATCAGCACCCTCCTCTCGATTTCTAATGTAAGCTTATACATTTATTTTTATTTCTTTGTTTTCTTTCTCTTCACTTATTTAGATAATTAGTTATGGGATTTTATTATATAATATCGATTAGAAATGCTATTTTTAAGTGGTATTCATATGAATAAAGGTTTGATCTTTGTAGGGTATTCATATTAGTAAAAATTAGATTTTTGATAATGTAAAAGGTCGGATTTTTATAATGTAAAAGGTCGGATTTTTATAATGTAAAAGGTCGAATTTTTATAATATAAAAGATCGAATTTTTATAATAGAAAAGATGGAATTTTTGTTATAGGAAAGGTCATATTTTTGAAATAGGAAAGATACGATTTTTATTTCAATAAAGTTATGATTTTTAATATAGTGAAGTTATAATTTTTATAGTAGTAAAAATTAGATTTTTCTATATGGAATAGCGGAGTAAAAATTAGATTTTTCTATATAGTAGCGTTGTAACAATAGAATTTTTATCTATATAGTAGCGGTGTAAAATGAGATTTTTATAAATATAGTAGCGGCATAAAAAAATGATTTTTATATAATAGAGAATATAAAAATGTGATTTTTATATATGTAGTGAATACGGACGACGAAAGTGACAACGGCGAAGATTTTCTACATATGAAGAGTCATGGCATTTGGTTTAGCTTATCAGTGAGAACTTCTCACTTTAAATTTTATTTTCTAGTTATATATATACTAGGATGCAGACGGTGTTTATTAGAAGCACCCGACACCATTGTTTGAAACCCTGTTTGCTTGGTTTGGTTGATTGATTTGGTTTGGTTGAATTTGGTTTGGTGTCTGAAATGAAATTGATTAGAATGGAATGTGAATGGCGGGGGTCCATTATTAGACCGGGGATAAGGCTAGGCCTTGTCCCGTTTCTAGTATCGTATCGTTATGCCCCCGAAATTTCCTAAAATATGTTAGAAAAATAATATATACATGTGTTGTATGAAATCCATATAATTAACCTTATATGGTAATTGATTGGGCCTCATTCCAATTTGGGAAATAAAAAATATTATAAAATAGAAATTCATGTGTTGAATAAAAAAAAGAAATTCATGTGTTGAATAAAATAGAAAATTCATGTGTTGAAGAAATATTCATTTGTTGAATAGAATAAAGGAGTTATTGAAAAATATAAAGCCGTGTTGATTAGATTAACGCCATTTTGACGCGAATGATATTTATATCGATTATATTCGTTTTTATAATGAATATAGAAAAAGGAAGTGATTTCAAAATCTACAGTTTTGAAAATATTATCATTTATATAGTAATGATGTGGAATATTCAATTTTGATTCAAAATTGAATATGAAGTTGAAATAGTTTTCAAAACGAAGTTAAAACGAAGTATAAATACGTTTTAAATGGAAAACGACGAAATATATATAATATATTATATATATATATATCAAATGGCCTGAATAGAACGCGCCGCACAGCGACCGTTCGCGAATTTCGACCATTGACTTCGAATGGACGTTACGGGAGATCCGACCGTCGGATTCTCCTAAAACCAGAACCGTTGGGTTCGTATCGAAAGAGCTTTCTAGCGATTATAAGAAATTTGAAATCTAACGGTTGGATTTGGAGATACGTCCAAATCAAATTTGGAAAAGATCGCTATAAGTGCAGTTCGACGACCGTTTATGGAAATCGACTGTACGGGCCTTGATAAAATTATTAAAAATATTAATAATTTGTGTAAAATCATAATAAATGATTTGGAAAGAATTTGGATGGAAAATTCCATATTTTTGAGGATAAAAATACATTTTTATCGAAATGAACTAGTTTATAACTAGAAATGAAAATCCATTATTTTTAAATAAATATATTGGATTAGAATGGTTTTGATAAAACCGGAATTTTTCCAATTGAGTAAATTGAATTGGAATGGAATGGAATTCGATTGGGTAATAATCGAAGTGAGCTTCTGTGGAGGAAGACCGTTACTATATATGGAATTTAAAAGGCTTTGCCGTTATTCCATTTATATTATAGGTCAGATATGGAAGTTTATATCGATTATATATATTAATCAGTTTTCCATGAAGATTCCATAAGTAATGGAATAAGGTATTGGGTTTATCATGAACTGTGTTTTAAATGACATTCGTTCTTTAACCCAGATAAAGATAAGATTAACTTCTTAACTTTGAATAATCATTAAGTAATGATTATTGAGATTAAAACTGAATTAGAGTTTTAATGGATCTTTAATTAGATTGGAAAGTGAATTTGATAACTAAAATTACCAATTCGAGAAAATGAACGAGAATGGAGTACCACCAGTTTTACTCCAGGCGATAGTTAAATCTTTAATTAGATTTGAACGTGAAATGGTAATTAATATTTACCGGTAATACTGTGGTGTTAGATATGGAGTATCACCAGTTTTGCTCCATGGAATGAATAGGTTGGGGTTTGGGAAATAAAATAAATCATTACTTCGGTTTGGTTCGCTAATCCCGACTAGTTTGGATAAACCTTAAAACGGTTTGATGTGATATCCAAAGGAAGATTAAAGAATAAATATTAAGGAATTTATCTTTGATAAAATTAATGGGAACCTTTCCCTAATAATGTGAAATTTAGAAACTAACTGAAAATTAGCTGAGATGAATGGTTTCCTGGGTATTGACCTGATGTTGGTTTTCGGCCTTCGGGGTTAATATTTAGGGAATTGTTCGCTTACTGATTTACGGTTAGTGACTAATGAATTGGAATGAAGCGTATGTTGTGTTTGTGTAGCACTTGTTTATAATATACGCGAGTTATTCAGAAAGGTTGGGTTTATACCTATTCTGAATAACTGATTCGACGATAAGTCGAAGATGAATACGGTGGTCGAAGACCGGAGGTCTTCACATCGTTTGGTTGATTTCTGCCGTCTTGATTGGGCTGTACACCTAAGATGATGGAAAAAGTGGTGATCGTCCAGACGTACTTGGAGATCGATGGATATGCGAGGTACAAGGTGCCTCCGGTTTCGTTCAGATCCAGAACGAACTTGTAAATGGACTGTGTGTCTGACATTGGATATCGTTATGTGTGATTGATAGATATCGATATCATTCTGTGTGATTGATGGATATCGGTGGCATGGATTGGTTTGCCTGTGTGGCATGCTAAGATGCAAATGATCAAGGCTTCTGTTAAAAAGCAAAGTCTTGTGGTTGATGATCAAAGCACCGCCTGTGTGGCAAAGCTTTGTGTAGCGTTGATTCGCGAGCCTCACACCCCGGTGTGAACCAGAAACGAGAGAGGACCTCATGGAGGACATGCGTTTTCTTCTAGCTAGAGGTGGTGTTAGTGCTTAAACTGGCTGACATTCATATTATTTTCACCTGTGTGGTTGTTGCTGTTGCGAGGCGCCTTGGATATATCGGTGACTTTGTGGATCCGATGGAGTCATATGACTCATTTACGCCCTATAGGGCGGGGAAACGCATGGTTCAGGCATAATAATCCACATCGGTGGACCGACCCTGACGATCCAAGGCTTGCCTGCGCGCTTGCCTGAGGGGCGGGCTGGAGCATCTCGAAGCGATAGAGGACGATCCCTTGCCTCGGTTCACAGATGGAAATCCAACTTCCAATACGACATATTGCGGTTTTAATTGTAAACCTATATTTGACGACATAGTGGTATGGGGCACTTATGCCGTCTATGATTGATATTATGGTTGAAGTTGTTTTAAACACTATACACTAGTTGTAATATCAAATGATTTCGTTTTATATGTATCAAGCATTCTTTGTCTATTATAAGGTAACACCCTATCCTCCGGCATGCGTTGCATTGTGTGATGGGACCTGGGTCTTATAATAGCTTCATTGTTCTTTATTTAGCATTGCGCTGTTTATCGTATGCACTGGTATTCTTGGGAGGAAACCCGTTCCGTGTTATACGACATGGTCCCTTGATTTACCTTATATTTAAAGTAAAGTTTTAAATAACTGTTTTAGTTCTCACACCAGTCACATGACTGACCTGGAGTTTATTGTTATAAACCTAAACTCTGGGTGCCCTTATTTTCCGCACGAGCAGCTAGTAGTTTTGGTTTTGCAGATTTATATTCATAGGATCCTAGTTTACAGCTGGAACTATATACGGAAAGCTCTGAATCCGTGTATTCCTTCTAGTTGTGTTTTGTATTATTTTTCCGTTGTAGTAATGTATTTAAATCTCTGATATTTATCAATTGTATATTATTTATTCATACTCTGTATATTCTTGTAATTCTGATGGAATTGTTGTAATAAGCAATGAAATGTTCTTCTGTTTGTGTTCTGATTTGTCGTGTTCTCAAAGCAATCTGGGCTTTGTCTTCTCTTCGGAGATCGGGAAAATCCATTTTGTTATATTAAATCTCTTTTAAAATCTTCTTAAAATTTAAACAACTATTCGTTAAGTGATTTTATTTAGTTCATTAACAACAAACTAATTAAAAGGTCAATCTTAGTTAAAACGGTCAACTCGGTCAATTCAAAACACGATTATTTCTTTAACCAATTCAAGTTAATTCCTCCTTTAAATTAATTAATAATATAATAACTTTATTTAATTGTTTTTTAGAGCAATAAATCAAATTCTTAACCATTAGATTATTTTCTGCTTATCGGCTTAAAAATTCTTATTAACATAAGAATTTACTTTATAAAACAGATTAATAATTACTTAAAACTTTAATTAATAAATAATAGATATTTATTTTCTTTAAAATAACTTTCATTCCAAATAATAGATGTTAAAACATATTTTAGTTATAAAATAGATTTATAACTTCATTATTGTCAATCCAGTTGGATCCCTCCAACCTGTTCCTCCCTACATCCAAATATGTTATCTCAAATATAATTATTCAATTCAATTAAACAATGACAACAGTAAATAACGACTATTTAACATCAACCAATTTAATTAACACAACAAAACAATTCAAATTATTATTTTAATTAAACATGTTTATTTTATAAAACGTGACCAACAAGGTAAGTTACCTTCATTGGGTCCTATCGTTAGAATAACGATTTGGTATTTCATTGAAATTAAACAAACGTTTAATTTCATCGGTTCACTTAATGTATGAAGGTATTTTTAAATAAACAGTCAATCATTAGCAATCATTAACAACCATAGCACACAACAATAAAACCCAATTTATATAAAATATAAGTGGGGAGAACTGAGTGAGTTTAACTCACCTTTGATTTGAATTCGTCGATAAACAGTTTGTTTTAGTCAAACTAAACAGGCGTTTAATTTGACTAAAATTTCCAGTTGCTTCCGATCCTGACTAAACCCACTCCAGAAATGAAGCGGCTTCCTCCCTCATCCATTTCAGACTCAACGAACCAACACGAGCCTCCATCGTTGCAGGGTTTTTCCCGAACCCTAGGTCTTTGTCTCCGAACAAAAATTATCAGGGAATCGGTCAAAAATATATAGAAAAGATGTGTGTGGATCTACGACTTTAGATAAGTCCTTAATTTGATTTTTGGTTACCGTATTATTTTGTTTTGATTTTCTACTGGTTTTGAATGTTTTTCCCTCTTTACTGTATTTGTTCGAATGGTTCTGGAATTGGCAAATTACCCTGCATGAATACGAATATATATATATAGTGTTGAAATTTAGATAAGATGAATGTCCATCAATCTTAATCTAGATAAGTTCAGCTACTCTAGGTTGATGCCATATGCGTTTTCCCCCTTTCCAGGTTGTTTTCACTGGTAATGGCAGTGTTGATGTTGCGTGATGGTGATCTGTTCAAATGGAAATTTTGATAGAACTTGTATAGGTTAGGTGACAGTGATGCTATGCATTGTTAATTCAATCAGAGATTAGTACTGTAGGTGGTAGATTTTATGGTACAGTTCTGATATGCATTTGTACATGAATTCGATTGTGAAAATAAACATATATATTTGCAGTGTCCATTGGATATATGAATTTGCTGTACACATGAATATATATATATATATACATACATACATACATACATACATACACCGGCTGTTTGATTTGTTTTCCTTAGATTTGATGTTTATAAATATATACATATAGTTAGCTGTTCGATTTAACTGTAGGGCTGATGTAAAAATATATTTGTTTTTCTTCATAGATATTCCTGTGTATATGAATATGTATCAACTGTTTTGCTATATTAGCTAGTTGTATAGATTCAATGTATGAGAAATTCCCTCTTCATTGTTCATGATGCGAAAATTTTGATGTATGAATATATTTACTGTTTTAGCTGTTTTTATTGTACTGTTTTCTTTCGCTGTTTTTAATTAGCTGTTCAGATTTGATGTATCATACCTAGCTGTTAGCTATTCTAGCTATGTATTTTATATTTTTAGCTGTGCCTTATCTATGTTTTAGCTGTTCGTTTCTATGCTTATGGAGAAATGGTGTATTACTATTTGAGAGAACATGACATACTGTTCCTAAGATTTTGAATGAATTCTTTTGGGTTCTGAAGGTTTGGCATGTATACAGATAATATATAAATATATGTTGTTTCTTTTTGTAATTATTACTTTCCAATTTACATACTGTGTGCTTCCCAGTTTATGTTATATGAAATTCCAGTTTCTTTTCCCATTCTGTACATGTTCAGTTTCATGTTATTTTGTATACGTTTTTTTTAATATAAATACACGTTCCAGTTTTCATTCATGTACATGTAGCAGATTTGTATGTGTTGTACAAGTATGATGTGTATGTAGTACCCAAGCTTTAGGTGGGTTTCTTTATATATCTTTTAAAATGTCGATACAATATACATTAAATTCAAAAAGCTAAATTTAACGAAAATAAATAAATGTCATCATATTTATTAAAACAACAACTTCAATTTCATTCAGTATAGTATTCAAAACTCAACTTTTTAAAAATTCTGGCTTTACAAGATATTCCATTTATATAAGAATCCCTTTTATATTTATAAATGAATCGTTATAATTTAAAAACGATTTTATAGAGACTACTTGAAAATTTGAATTAGCCATAACTAACAATCTATAGTATGAAATCTCCATTTTTCTCTTTTGTTAGGAAAATATAATCAAATCGGTTCAAACGTTTCTTGTTTCACAGAATTCCGACTTATATCGAATCCTGTATATCCAATTAAAGTTCAAATCGAAAATTACGAACTACCGCGACATTTCGAGCTCATTTTAATGAATTTATAAATATATATTCGAACTCCATTTTATATAAATAAATTTGATTAAAAATCCATTATATTTCCAATATAATATATAAACAGATTTAAATATTTCAATTTAAACGGCAGGGAAGATCCGGGACGTTACAGGTTCTTGATTACTGTAATCACTGGTTTGTAGCGGTTTTTAAACGCTACAAAAAATATATTCCGTAGCATTATTTTCCTTCATCGTTTGTTCTCAATTTGTATCATATATTTCATACGTACCCATAATTTTGGCTCCAATTATGTGACAGCGTAATACACAAACACATACACTTTTGAACATAACATATTAAACAACCACAAAATACATACACATTCAAAGATCCACAAAATACATACACATTCAACCATTCACAACATGCATAAGTGTCAAGACAAAAAGATAGCCGTACATTCACACAACCAAACTACCATTGACAATGTCATAACCAAACTGCATGCAGCCAAAGTACATTAAACACTGAAATAAACATCTGAAGTAACCAAGGTACCGAGCAAATATCATTAGGTAGTGTTGCTCTATTACTGATGTCTTCAAAAAGGTTGATCTACCAGTAAACAAAGTACCGGAAAAAAGACTGAGAAAATAATGACAAGTAATTACTAAAACAAATAACAAAACATAACTTAAGGAAAATAATCTTGAATCAATCTTGAACCAATATTATGTATAAGCGGTGGTCAGTAAACAAATATTGAATCAGATAAAAACCTTCACCACTGCCAACCTAATGTATATTTCAAGAAGTACTGATGGCTGACTTTTATGTCTTGTAACTCAAAGTATTGGGTATCCTTCTGAAGCTTTAGTTAGTGTTTAACCAGTGGCATAGTCAGAAACCCAGGTTGATGAGGTCACAATATGAAAATACAAACAAGACTCAGGGGAGGCAGCCTTAAGAAAAAAGATCAATTAATCCAACAATTGTCAAAGATGCTCACAACGAATCAATAAATATCTATAAATAATATCTGACACTCGTATAATAATAGACTACTACAAAAATTCATTGTAAATGTAGCATGTTCATTATTATTTCAGCAAACCCATTATAAATTTAGCAGATTCATTAACATTCCAGCAAACTCATTACTATTGCATGAAATCTATCTCAAAAGGAGGTATTACTTCAGAAAAAATCATTTTAGTTTCAGCCATAACATAACAAAGTTGACTTGTTCAAATCAACCAAAAATCACTAGCTCTATTTGATTTAAACTAATTCAAGCAAACCCCTAAATAAATAAATTTGTATCCGTATGAATTAAAACTTGGGTTTGTAGATTACCCATTATGCTGTAAATTAACTCATAATGTATATTAAAAAAATATTTACATACCTTTCATTTTGTGTCAATAATGATATTTTTTCCACTGGCCAAGCTATGGGAGCGCCAAAGGCATCTTCCATGCACGTCGGAGCCGATGTTGGTCTCCATAGCTCTGCATTTGGAACTCTCACATGTTCAACCCAAACTTTATAGCACTATGTCCTAATGGATGAAAATGGACCATCGCTATCATATCAATTGATGCAATAGTTCCTTCAGCCACTACGTCTGTTCCACCTACATCGATCAACTTGCATTTGACATTTTTTTCATGGTTGCAATGGACTGAAAGAAAAAAGATTATTATGCAGAATATATACATACACATTAAATAAACTTTCATACATAGTTAACTTCTTCAATTTTGAAAATTAATACTTACATGTTGCGATTTATTCATGTACATATATGTGGATTTCAAGGGAGAAGTCGAAAGATTTCACTATCATGATGACTCTCAGTTAAATTTTCTTTATCAGCTTCTACTTTTGATCTTAGCCATGCTACTTTCCTACCAACTGCATCTCCAATGCACGACATATCAGATGTGGGTCACCACAAATAAGCATCTTTATTTATTACGTTTTCTACCCAAATCACAATGGGAGACGGACCGAGCGGAATACCATTAACAATATATTTTGGATAATAGCCGTAGAATCTTCCTTCAGCAACTACAACTTCACCCTCATTCGAACCACAAATCTTGCAATTTTCTTGGATGCTGCTGGTACTCTAAAAATGAGAAGTGTAATTCAAGAGTTTAGTATGCTATCTAAACACAACCATCCCTAAATCTTGCATTAAACGAATAAGAGAGCAGCGACAACAACAACGAATATATTTTAAATTTATATTCAGATCAGGGGTATGCTCGCAGCATATTAGACATCAATAAGCTCAATCAATATGAATTACAAGAGGGTGTGCTCGCAGAATGTTAATTAGCATCAGCGTCAAAAGACAGGTAAAAATTTACTGTTTAACCATAAGTTTTGTGTATAGTTTTTAGCAAAAAAACGAATCTTTATCATTCATCTCATTTACCATCTATTTAATGTGAATCTGAATCAAATCTGAATCTGTTAATAAATATAATCATGAAGATATATATACGTGGTGCTTTTATTCTATATACATACAAAATAGAAATAGATATAATATGAATTTGTATATCCAGTTAATGTGAAGATGTACCTCTAAATAAATATAATCATGATGACAGATCGTTTCATAGAATTATGACAAAATAAATATAATCTGCATTTGTTACACTCTTGACGCTAGAATGGACTAATTTGGGGTACTAATATCCAAAAATTAAAACTAAAACTTTAGTATGTTCCAAATGAGAAGTGTAACTCAAGAGTTTATTATGAGAAGTATATAATTTACCATACTGGCTTCATTATAGTTCACGCGTGTTCGCAGTGGTACCTTGATGCAAACTGATGGCCAAGCCACTACTTTTTTCATAGCGTCTGCTAATGCTGTCATTTCAGGTGTAGGCCTCCACAAATAAATATCTGGTTTATCCAAGAAATATATAAAAAAAACGCTCCCGGCATTTGGTCCAAGACGAATGCCATTGGCAACGTCATTTGGGTCCATGGACAACAGCCCCCCATAGGCAACAACTCCAGAGGTTCCATCCCAATTCAACATCGGACATACTTCGTCATCGCTCTACAATTATTCAATCGAAAATTATATCAAATAGTGGATTAAAAAATTAAAATCTAAATTTTATTTCTTGAGTAAAATAATTATTATTTTTACCGATTCAGGTGAGTTCCTTCTTGAACTTTCTTTACCCTGTAGCAAAGCACAAATATCACGATATTTTAATCTTAGGAGCACTTAAATGGATGCCACAATACTTAAAATGACACATAACTAGGTCAAAATTAAAATCTAAATGTTATTTATTGAGTAATATAATTATTATTTTTACCATTTCATGTGTGCTCCCTTGCAAACTTTCTTTACCCTGCAGTAAAGCACCAAAATTTATTCTTTTTAGTATTTTAAATTATAGAGTGTGCTGAATTTTGTATTTAACGAATATAAATTAATTTTAAAATTTTACCTTCTGGTCCATCAGAGTCTGTATCATGCCCTTCAATTCTACTATTTCCTCTCAACACCGAGACACTTGTTTTTCTTTGGACCGGGCCACAACTAGCTTGGTTAAAGTGCAACCCCTTCCCAATGCCTTAACTGTCCCGGTCTATCTTGTCCCAATACACGTACAAGAGCATCTCCATTGACATTCTGTGTCGAGCTGGACTGGGATAGGCTACCAAATTTTTTAATCTCCTCCTACATAAATAAAAACACATGAATGATGTACAATGGTAAAAATATCATAGTTTAAAAAATGCCGATAAAATTAAAAATAATTTTACAATAGTATTTGTAGCTTCCATGATCACCGATTCACTATTTTTCTAATGTGAGATTTGATCCACACATCAGCTCTAGTTATGGACGATGGATCCACACTTCCGTTTTCTAAATTTAGGATAAAATTAAATAAATAAAGCTAATAGTTAATTAACTAACCAAATCTTCAGTCATTCTAGCCATTCCCCTACGATCGGTTTTATGTGGAAGTTGTGTGTACCTAAGGGCCGAATATTTCTGACGTTTTTGCTGGAAATATAGAAAGATGTTAGAATTTAACAACCATAATCATAAAAATATGATGCACTCAAATTACCAGAAGCATATAAGCTATGTATAACCAATAATGATAAAAAGGTTTCATTTTTGACCAAAAGTATTTGAATAACCCTTATTATTAAATAGATTCAAATTTCTTGCAGAGTGTAAAACAAAAGCAATGATTTTCCCTTAACTTTTCACATTAAATTTCATTTTTCAACCTTCTCACTTCTTCTTTTGGAGCTTTACATTTTTGTACGAACAATAAAGGTAGACAAACATGTAACTTAAATTTGTACTTAAAAAATGATTTAGAACTGCTAGTCTACATTCAATTATTATGAATTCCATGTTCACTAGCATAAAAAATAATTAGCATACCAATAGAGATGAGCATAAATGAAGAAATATGTTTGCAAAGAGGGTTGTTGTTGATGTTTAATAATATATTTTTAAATACAGGAAAATAGTGTGAAGGAAAAAATGGATAATAAATTGTTCTATAAGGACAAGGAGCTAAAAAATTATCCATAAGGACAAATTTTAGTGTAAAGGGAGGATTATAGTGGGCCCCTGAATTCCTTCCTTTACACAAAAATTTGCCCTTATGGATAAACTTTTAGCCCCTTGTCCTTATGGAACATTTTTTTGTTCATTTTGTCCTTAAGGCTAAAAACCCCTTTTTAATATGGATAAAGCTGATAAAAATGGTAAAATATGGACTGAATACATAGTAAGCACATTGATATATGCATAAACATGTACAAGGTGTGGATTTGCATAAAAAAGCCATAGGAGTTTAGTAAACGGTTGTTGGCCTAAAAGTATGTACAAGAGCAAGGCATGTGACAAACTGATGTATAGTAGGAATGATTTGTTGTCGATCAAAGGATTGAATTTTATTTTAGATTTACCCTAAACTCCGCACTTGTTTTCACCTTCACAAACTTTCTCCATTCGTTCATGTTTTTTATGTTGGTAGGTTTAAGTTTAAGTCTTTCCACTTCATTTTCCGCTTTTTGCAAATTTCGAACTAACTTGCTTTTTGACGATCTCTAAAGTACTCCCATTTGTTGAAATATGGCTTTTCTTTGACTTCCTCTTCCAGTTTAAATCCAACCGGCAACGATACATGAAACATGATACTAAACTCAAATAACAGCCATATGTATGCATCAAACAAATTTTTTAATCCATAAACGTAATAATGTGATGTAAATATTCACAAGTTGATATTGTCCGTGTTTTATGTTACCATTATAGTTGAAGTGTTAGATGATTATCTGTGTTTGTTTTAAATGATTGTTTGTGTTAGTTTTACTACTCCTGTATTTGTTCTAAATAGTATTTCAGGAACATATTTGTTTGTGTTTGTTGATTGTCTGTATTTGTTTTACACAGACAAACGTTTTCCGATATTTTGTTGATTATTGGATTTCACGTTGCCCAATATTTATTTACAGTGGTCTTTTCAGACTTTTGTTTATCATTTTAAAGTACTGATTAACAGTATTGATTTTCATGTTGCCCAGTATTGATTTTCATGTCGCCCAGTATTAATTTACAGTATTTTTTTATAGTGCTTTTTTCAGAGTATTGTTATTTATCTTTTCAGAATTTTGTTATTTATCATTTTATAGTATTAATTTACATGATATCTGCAGTTGCCTTCTTTTTTATTTCTGAAAATGCTTCTTGACAATTTTTTTGGTTAAATTATCAGTAAATCTGATAAATGGATGAGATTTGTCATTTTGAACTGTGCAAAAGATAATGGTTTTATCTTTTTTGAATATTTGGCTAAAAAGTATCTTTCATGTAGTCTATTTTTGCAAATTTTTTGTTAATTAAGGTCCGATATATAGTTAATAATGTTTTAAATATTTTTAATTATACGCTGCTCATAGTTTCTGAAAAAGATAAATGTATTTCACAAATGATAAATGTGTGTATTGGCTTATTTCCCTCAACGAATTCATTTTACAATAAGGGCTGAGTGTTTGTTGAATAATTGAGTTGATTGTTTAAATCCAATGTATTTTATTAATTGTTCTTTGAATATTTTGAGTTGAATACTCGAATAATTGGGTTTTTTGTATTGTTGCTGAGATGTTTCTGATTATTTTTGGTTGTAACTAATTTTTTATGTTTAATTTTTATTTGGTATACACAGTTGTTAGTTTGTGAAAATTATAAATTCATATATCTTTTTTCTACCATATAGCATTTGTTTTCTGCTTCCATTTTGTTGGTGTGTGAGATTAGTTGCCAGTTTTTGTTGGCGTATGGGCTAATTGGAGATTTATATGATGATTTGTGCTTAAACAAATAAAAAAGATAAAAACATTTATCTTTTTCTTTATAATCTGAGTTTGCCATACTTAAATATATACTTTTAACTTGTCTACTACTTGAATGACAGTACATGTGCAAGATTTAAAAATACACAATAATATCCCTATTTTATGCAGCTTTAAAATTGAAATTCGAAGATCGGTCAAAGCTATCAAAAATCAGAGATCAAATCAAAAGCTTGTGGCCTTGCTAATGGAAATGGCTGAAGAAAGCGAAGTGGTTGGCTGTAGTGTGGGAGTAGATTGTTGAAATTTACAGTCTTTTCTTGTGTTGTATGGATTTGGTTTTGAGTATTAGGGCCTAAACATATTGTGTAACTTAAAAGTGAACAGTTATCTAATATATTACTTTTGTTCGTCATTTTTTGTACAAATGTATTACCATCGACAGAGTGTAGTGTTTATGTGTTAAGTTTTCATGCAGTTGATTGTTTGTTAATATTTCCTTATTTGCAATTTGTTGCCGCTTATTGTTATTCACGTTTGGAGCTGTATGTATTGAAATAATGTTCTTTTGAACCATTGTGTTTGTTTAAAGTTTCTTGTTCTTTGCTTGTACTTGCCAAGCGCTTTTGTTATCTATGTGTGGTTGTGATTCACATCAACAATTGATACCTCCTACTTGCAGTATCATTTTGTGCAGACTAAAAAAAAGATATTTGCATTTATCTTTTTCACAAAACATATAGCAATATATACTGTTGTATCTGATCTGAAATTTAAATAACATGAATAAGATGAGGTTAAGCTAAAAACCAGTAAACAACAAATGTAAATGAAGATGACTTTGTATTCACATTATCAACACAAAATGACTAGTAAATGCACTTCTAATCCGAGCACAGAGAAAATCATTTTAATAAAAGATAAATGCTTTTATCTTTTTTAAACATTGCGTTAAAAAATAATCAGTCACCTAATATTCCATGGGACTTGAATCAACCCATATGCATAAAACTCAAACTGCAGCAAAATACACTATAAAAGTACCAATATATACATCTTAGTATGAGTCTACACTCACAATCCAAAGATACAATTTGTTATGACAGCTTCTAGTGTTATTTTGTATAAAAGATAAGTTCTTTTATCTTTTCATATAGAATGAAAACGCTACCGACATCAAGATGGCCTGGTTCTAGTGCAACTCCATTAAATTCTTTGCCAGATGTTATAATTGCATCCAGCTCCACCACTAGCCACACAAAATGGTTGCTTCCAGTCTTCATATCAAACAATATAGTTCTAGCAATGTTCTGAACACAAGCCCAGCACTTGAGAATATCATCAGCTATTGGAATTACCACTTGCTTTCGATTTGCTTTCCATTTTCCACACCAAAAGGCAAATTATTGTTTGTTTTCCTATACCCATATGAACTGCGATGAAAGTATGTTTCAGACAGCTATATTCTTGACTTATGCTAACTAAATATAAGAAATTTCAGTTCATGAACATGCTACTCTACCCGCATGTATAAAATGCATTAAAGCGAAAATTCAAACATCAAGTTCAAACGATCAAATACTTACATGGTCTGCAAGTTCTTAAATATTCCCAATGATAAATGGACTACTAAAATGCATTAAAGTGAACCACTGGTAGCTGAAATCCAACCGTACAATATCAGCATTTTCATCCGAGTTACCAATATTGGCTAATCCACTTTGAATTACAGAAGCAACTCCTCACCTAAGTAATAGAGGTATTCAGTGCGCAAATGATAATACTGAGAATAGAAAGAAGCAAAAGAAGCATACATCTTACCCTAAACTGCTACATTCCAATCTCCATACCTGCAACTACTGCTCTATTAACAATCATTTCAACAAATAACATAACCGTTACAGATGAATCACACCTGCAATTAAAGATGTAAACAAATAAATGCGTTTATAAAAATGTTTTACAATATCTAATCTTAATTAGCAACTAATTACATAAAATAGTATATAACAGATCCATTTTTACCCACTTTTCAGAAAAAGATATAACCGTATATCTTTTCCAGAATTCAAACTTTGGAAATAATACAAATGATAAACATTTTTTAAAAAGATAAACATATTACAAAATACAAATGATACAACATCTTTTTAAAAAGATAAATTTGTTTATCTTTTAAACTACTTCAATTATAGATTGAAAATTTTTAATAGTTTAAAATTATAATTATGTTTAAACATTTCTTCCTTAATAATTTAAGGATACGTTTGTATAAAAAAAACTACATTGTATGTATGATTTTGTGTAAAGACAACTGTCATTTAAATTGATATTTCTATTTATCTTTTTCTTCATTATCATTATAAATTGTTTGAAATGATAAATATATTTATCACTATACCTTAATATGATAAATAACAACAAAAATTTCAAATAAGAAAACACACGTGTAAATTACTTATTATATGCATAAACGACTAACTATTTGCATGTAAGATTGTAGATATTATAGTAAAAATCAAGCGTTTGTATGTTTTTGTATAAAAATACAATATTTGTTTAAAAATATAAAGTTATTTATCTATTTTGACAACTACGATTGTAACTTAAAATATATTAACAATTTAAAATCAGATTAGAAGTAAAATTATTACTGAATATAATTATTTTGACAGAAAGATAAATACAACTATCATTTAATAAACCATGATGATAAAATGACTACTATAAGCATCTTGGCATAAAGATGAATAGAAATAATATTTACTAAATAATAAATAATTTTTTCATTTGATAAATGATATATGCTGTAACGACCCAGTAGATTTCAGCCCCGAAAATCGACATAAATACCCTTACTGTAACTCATGCCGATCCTCCAAGCACCGAAACACTGGATAGTTATTAGAAAGAAATTAGAGGGTGAGATAAGAAAGAAAGAAATATAAGAATAGAAGAAGAAGAAGAGCAACACAACACAGAGTCTCACATCGCAGCGGAATAAAATATAATACAGAAATAAATCATTATTGAGAGCTTTAGAAATACTTACAATATCAGAGTACATAACACCACGGGACAGTTATAATAACCTGTTCCCATATACAACGCACAGCGGAATAGTAGTTATATAATATCATACGTCTGGACTCTTCCAGCTCGTCTCTGGACATCGCAGCATTCGATAACCTGAACCTGTACACTCCGGGCTAACCCGAGCATTTACAAAACACCGGGTCAGTCTGGTGAACCAGAGTGAGAAAAACCCGCACAGTATTAAGGATAAATCATCCAACCATGATTTTTAAAGTTCAAAAGCTTTTCAAAAGAAAAGGATAATCGTAAGACCAAATCCACACATAAACACGGACGGTTTTTACCTTACGATAACCCAAAGCAGTTTTGAAATCAATATCTTGTCTGATATTATAATAATGTCTAAATACAAGTAAATAACAATCTAGTGGAACGCTTGCATCTCACGCTCCACATATATAGTATACAATCAAAACCCGCAGGCGCTTATTGGAAATTGGATTCCGACCTTGACAAGGTATGGGACCACCTGCCGATAGTGTATCTCTAGAGACGAATACACTGGGTTCAACAAGAACGTCTTGCAACCCGGCCCTCACATGACCGACCCCTCATTTCGCTTGAGAGTATCGAATGTATATCACCGACGGTTGGGATCAGCAACCGTCTCCCGAAAAGGGACAGCATCGAAACATAGGTTTTAGAAGCAAATAGGATTTTCTCTAGATAGGTGATTATACACCCTAATGGGAGCGACCCACATAGCCATGCTGCCTGCCCGATTTTTGTCATTTCCTGGCTGATGAGGCTTGAGGCCAGAATTAACTTCTGATCATCTGGTCGTCATTCACTTTGAATGCCACATCGTCAGATCCGTCAGATATCACTAATTGACGTCCACAAAAATACTCTAGCTGGAAGCTAAGAGAACGGCAAATCTCCGCCAACAACTATCGCACGTTTGAAGAAATCAACGTACGTGACCCTTTGGAAATACTCCGTCAGACATCCGTCCATACAGGTCATCCAGGAACAGGATGAACCGAAGGCACTCTCCTACCGCATCCATATAGGAATCACCCCATGGATCAGTAGCGAGAAGTCCTTGCAACCCGTAGATTCCAACCACGACAGAATCACAACTTATCACTGCTTGCCAGGCAGAGAATATTAGTGGTTCTTCCGCTTATGAAAATCAACGGTCTTCAATGCTCCATCTCGATCATCTTCTGATGTCTTCACGTATTTGTTGGTCGGAATGGTTTTCAAATATAAACTCGATCCCGGTCTTTCCATACCAACAATCGTATTGGGTAAATTTGATAGTCGGTGTTTGAACTATCAAAATAAACAGTGTTTCAATCATGACACTCCAATGAATTCACTGGTTCAGTATTCAGCATCACTTGGCCTTTAAATTTAAATCAAACTAGTTCACTTCTGTTAAATAAAACTTCTAACTCTTTAATATTGGAAATAAGATATTTGAATAACTCTAATTCGATTTAACTCTAATGGATTAACTCTAATTGATTAACTCTAACTGATTTATTCTAACTGACTAACTTGACTTATTTAACCCTATCGATTAACTAATACTCGACTTAAATGCATTCGTTTGACTCTAGATCACAGCGATCACAATGGTTACGCCTGATTCCCTCAGGAAACATCCGACCGCCGTAGGCTATCTGCAGCCCTGCGAATTACGCTAGCAGTCGTACGAAATAGCAACTCGTCCTAAATAACTATGTTTGACTGACTCTAACTTGAATAACTATATCCAATATTGATTACTATAAAATAAAACTAATTTCATATTTTCTTTACTTCGATTCTCTCGATATATATATATACACATTTCCAAACTTCCACCGAACGTTGCATTATCCCACTAATGGATATAACAAACCATCACTAACCTCTTCTGCGATTTCCAACTAATACCATCTTCAGATAATCCTGATGTTGTTCAAGTTGGGGTATTCTAATTACCTCTCAGACCTTGATCAACAACGTTCATACCCTCAGATAAATATAAGTTGTAATCAAACCAATATTCCATATCAAACCTCAAAACAAATTCCGTTATAACATGGATTTGGTTACATAACCCTATAACCCATTTCCTTTCCTAAAATCACTTTTACCAGTTTCCTTTCAAATTTATTCGAACATTTGCCACTTGGGATTCTCATTTTCAAATAACGTTTATTCAATATTAACACTTTTACACTTTGAATCGCCTGTATTTACTCTGGTTTATCTTAACCCCTTTTTCGTAATCTCCTTTCACTTAATTCGAATAATTTCATTTGATTTCATTTCACTTCAATTACTCTTGAAAGTAATTTCTAAATTATTATTAATCAAAATGATAATTTATATTCAATCGTTAACTACATTAGTAGTTAATTTCTTTATTAACTAAAATAAATAGTAAATCCTTTATAAAATCTTATTTAAAGTTAAAAACCATATCCCTTAACTATTTCATTTCGCAAATTCGAAACAAACTAATTTAACAGTCGATTCCAGTTAAACCGGTCGATCTTTGTCAACTCAAAACTCGATTCTCTCGTTAATCGGGTTCAATTAGTTCTCACTTTAAATTAATAATAATTAATTTAAATAATTCCATTAATTGTATTTTTTAACAAAATAATTATCCAAAGTTACCATTCAATTTTATTTCTTGTTCTCGTACTTATACATCTGATTAATATCAGAATTAACTTTATAAAATAAATCAAAGTCTTCAATAAATAAAATATTTATTTATTTCTCTTTTATTCAAAATAATATATCTCAAAATCTGCTTCAGTTATAAAAATAAATTTTATAACTCCGTCTCTATCGATTCACCTGACGGTGAATCACTATCTGTAACCTGATTGATTTTAAAGGCCATACTCTGCCAAACACTTAACCAATATCGCCTATTGGTTTAAACCAAACAGATGTTGAATATTCAATCAATAATCAATCATCAAATCAATCACACAAATAGATCAGTTCATATATGAGCATATGAAAATAAATAATACATTTGAGGGATCCGGTTGGGTCCCTCCAACCTGTTCGTCCCTGTATTCAAATGGTTTTCTCAAATCAGGCTATTCAGTTTTGTTTAACTGATAGCAATAATTAACGGCCATTTAACATCAACCACAAGAAATGCAAACAATTCAACCATTTGAAACACGTTTATTTTGTAAACGTGACCAACCAAGGTGAATTACCTTTATTGGGACCAATCGTTAAAAATAACGATTTGGAATTTCACTGAAATTAAACACAGTTTAATTTCATCAGTTAAATCAACAAACAAGTGTATAACTAGCAAATAAGCAATCATCAGCAAATAGGGCACACACAAAATAAAGAACCCAATTTATATAAAATATAAATGGGAAAACTGAGTGAGTTTAACTCACCTTGATCTGATTAGTGCTGGGACAGTTCGCTCTAATTAAATTAAACTGTCGTTTAATTTAATTTAATTTAATCCCCAAAAACTGTCAACTTTGTCCAAACCAGTTTCATCTGTCGTGCTTGTCCCTACGGATAGGACGTCACTTGTTTCACTCAACTCCATAGCTGCATGATAAGGTTATGAATTTAATACGGTATCCGTCTTATTTAAATTTATATTACTAAACTTAAATAATAATTTATTTTGCACTAATCTCCAGTTAACGTTGTATAGAAATCTCAATTTGGTATGCTCAAATGAACCGTATGAATGGGTTAGGCATAAAATGAAACATGGTTTAGGTTGGTCCCGTATTTTCCTTCTATGCCATGAATACCGTACGTAATAACTAAGAAAATTAAACCAATTCTAAATGGGTTAGACTCAAGGCTTAGTATACTTATTGATTAGGAAAAAATTTCTCTTTACCGATCACATTAAAACTTGTTGGCAAGTCTTCACTATCGTTCCAGACATATGAGAAATCTAATTAGGTAATTAAAACCAGTTAAGTATATCCATCAACAAAATCAAAGGCTAGCATATAGCCATGTTTCTTGAATGGGTGTAAAAACTGTAGCCTTGACCAGGTACCTTAATTATCCTCCTCATATTCCTTAATTATCAGACTAGTATAATTGACTTTAGTTTGAATACACAGTCCTCCACACTTTTGAGCTTCTTTTTATTTTAAGGTTTTGCAACTCAGGCTCACTAAAACACGGCTGAGTACTAAATGTTGCTTAACATATACTAGCTGAGGTTAGGCATGAAGACAAAGTTTTAGGTTACGTTATTAGGGTCAACTTGTTTTCTTCCTGTTTGCCAAATAAATTTATTGGTGTTATAATTCATGATTAAAATCATATCTAGTTAAATCCTTAATGCAAAGAAATTACGATTTGATCTTCTAGCAAAAGGATTTGGCCAAATAGAATGGCTTCTCCACTGTTATTTGCGTTGCCCAGCTCCTCTTTTCTCTCTTTCCTTTCTTTCTTCTTTCGGTTAACACATAAACGCACTAGTCCCCCTTTGCCAACTCCTTCCCGCAGCCAACGTCGATCACCGGTGGTCCATCAACGCCCTCCATCTGATGCGCCCCATCTCCTCCATATCGCGACACTCACATCATCGCGACCCTGAGAAACTTGGAGCGAACAAAAATGTCACGGTTTTCCCTGACACTTCGTTGTCTGATGCATCTCTTCCTATGGATCCTCGCTCTTCCCTTCATCCAACCCAGTTCGTGAATTTCAACTCCAACCTCCCCAAAATCGTTGAACCGTAATTAGTACAAGCTGGAGAAATCAGGGCCGCATGCTTCGAAATTAATATAGGATGAAAGAGAAAGGTTTAAGGATTGTAAAGATAGAAGTTTGGGAATTTATCGATTTCATATAATTTGTTTGATGTCCTGTGAAGAATGATTTCATGGTTTTGGAAATTTCAGAGAAGGGAATCTAGGGATTGACGGTGAGTAAAAGGGGTTGTGAAGTGTTATTTATAATTGGTATTTAATATTTTATATTATAACGAAACTTATCGGTGAAGTATCAAGTAAAACTAACCACATTCAAATTCGGTCTACTGATAAAAAGGCTTTTCTCGATGTAAAACGGTATTCCGGACCCAATGGGACAAGTTTCGTCGAAATCCGACTTCGTTTGAAAAAAATTCCCTTATAAAACCAGAAATAAACACGCTTTTTAATTTACCACGACCACCCGCTAACTCGAATCAACTTGAAACCTTGATATCTTGCAATACCTTTTCGATACGAACCCAACGGCACTAGTTTCGTCGCATTCTGAGACTGTTTGCCCGATAGGCTGTTTTTACACCGAACCGCCCTACCCCTTTTAACGCCAAATTTCTCGATCTCCAAAAACAACAAACTATATACCTATCCTAACTCTAATCGACAATACAAACACAACGGAACTGGTTTCGTGGCCCAATTCGATTGTCTGCTCAAGTTATGCCCAAATATACCTTTATTTATTTAATTACGCATTAGAAAAAATAACTGGACGTTTACGACTACCGTGGTCACATACGACGTCGGTTTTCCACGCCGTTTGATTTTATGACAATAATTTAGCGATACGGTCCCAATGAAACTAATTTCATCGAAAACAGAGTTCGTTTGCAAAATGGCCATTTTACGGGTCGATACGATTTCCACTGCGTTTTTCTCAAAATTTGATTTAGCCATATCTAACCACCAATAGCACGAAATCTAGATTTTTCTCTTTCATATGAAAACTATCGTCAATACGCTTCTAATGTGTCTTGTTTCACAGAAATCCGACTTATATCGGATCCTGTATTCTCAGTTGAAGTTCAAACTCGAATTTTCGAACTGCAGCGCTATTTTCAAGCTCCATTTATATTTATATAAATACATAACGTTCAAACTTCGTTTAAATAACGAATTAAATATTAAATTCCATTAATATTCCCAATAAAATATTTAAAATAAATAAATTATATTATATATTTAACGGCCAAAAACACGGGTCGTTACATATGCGGTTTTGTTTCCCTTACCAAAATGAGCAAGAGCATTTTCAACAATAGTTATCATTGTTTCCCTTACCAAAAACTATATGTTTATCAAATGATAAATTGTTGATAAAAAAATTGAGTTCAATTTAAACAATGGTAACTAAGAGCAGTGAAGAAACATTACATCAATCAAATTACATAAAATATATTACATAATATAAACTTCTTTATCACACAGTTTAAAAAAGATAAAAGCAATTATCTTTTTCAGTCCTATAACATCTGTTATGTTATTCGAATACATCAAATTGATGTCATCTAACATCATTGATCAAACCAAACACTTTGCAAATCTATAGAAACCTTTCATCCTAGATAGCAAATTACTGAACAAATCACCTAATAACAAAATAGTAAACCCATTTATCTTTTCCATAATACAGTTTCACCATAATACTTTCCGTAGATTTGCAACATGTTTGGTTTGATCAATGATGTTAGATGAAATCAATTTGATGCAACTTCTGTAAATTGCATAAAATATAACATAATATAAACTTATTTATCACACAGTTTAAAAAAGAAAAAAGCAATTATCTTTTTCAGTCCCATAACATCTGTTATGTTATTGGAAAAAATAAATGTTAAACAAACTCGACAAATGTTAAACTATAATTTTCTTAGTTACAAAACAGTGAAGAAACATTACATCAATCAAATTGCATAAAATATTATATAATATAAACTTCTTTATCACACGGTTTAAAATGATAAAAGCAATTATCTTTTTCAGTCCCATATCATATGTTATGTTATTCGAATAAACATTATAATACTTTTCAATGATACATTTCCATTTATCACACAGTTTAAAATAGATAAAAGCAATTATCCTTTTCAGTCCTATAAAACAAATCACCTACTAACAAAACAGTAAACCCATTTATCTTTTCCATAATACATTTCCATCATAATACTTTTCCACTCATCCATGTTGATTTCAAAAATCCAATTTCATCCATATATGAATTACCAATGAATTCTATAAATTAACAATCGCACAATATTTAATAAGAAAAACACCTTACCTTTTAGCAAGCCGATACACTAAATGACTACTTGAACTTTGAATTTCATCTCCCATTGATAGAACTATATAATCCAGAAAAATCAAGAGCAAAAAATGAGATAATGATGTCATATACGACAATTTAGATTTCAACTAGAAACCGAAAATCACCTGAAAGATTATAATCGAAGATTCAATTCAAAATGATGAAAACCGCCTGATAAAATTGAAAAAATAATAAAACTAAGAAAATCGCCTCTTTAATCTCATGAAGTTATCAAATTGATTTCGAATTTCAAAATAAAAATAAGAACGAAAAAAATAAACCTCACCTGATAAAATTAACAATCGTAGCACGAAATTGAAAATCGCCTAAACATTTTTGACAAATTTGATAGATTGAATTCAGAAATCGCCACTTGATAAAATTGGGGTAAACGATTGTTTTGAGCAATAAAAGGCCACGCAACGTTTTGTCCTGCAAAATAATTATGTAAAAGTCGCGTCTTGCAAAATAATTAAGAGGTGTTTTGGAGCCCTTGTGGCAAATTTCCACTATATTGAATTGGATGAATTTATTTTGAGGTAATGTATTTGTGATGCAGCGAAAGATAGGTTAGAGGGATCCAAGTGGATTCCTCACCAATAGTTGTTAAATTTCATATATTATGACATCTGTTGAAATATATAAATTGTGATGCAGGAAAAGACAAGTTGGAGGGATCCAACAGGATTTCTAACTAATATTGATAATGTTTATCATATATGTTTAATATATTTGATTGAGTGTGAAATTGGATGAAACAAAACCCTTATTTCATAGTTTGGTATTTTAGCAATCATTTGACTCATTAGTACCATTGATATAATAAGAAATTTTTGGAATCAATTTTAAATCAAGTATGAAATGTGTTAAGATTTATACCTTTTTGAGATGTTGATTGCCGTCAGGCGAACTGACGAACTTAAGTTATAAAAATTTATTTTTATAGATGGAGAAAGATTTTCAATCATATATTTTATAATTTATATAAAAATAGATGTTTATGAATAGATAAATATTTATGATTGGTTTTTATAAAAGTAATTTGTATTGCAAATTCTTATGTTTAAATCATTTATAAGCAGTTAGTCAGAATATCCAAAATAAATTTATGAGGTTTAAATTACGATTTTACAGTCGTTTAAGATATAACTAAAGTTAATTTCGAATTATTATTAATCTATGGTTAAGTTTTAGAACTAGTCGTTTTCATAAATTGAAGTGATATAATAGTCGTGTAAAGGACGTGAAGTGTTCGTATAATTGTTAAGAAATTGGTAAAGATGGGTTTCCATATCTAATGAAGTAATTATAAACGTTGCTTACAAATAAAAAGAAGAAGGATTTTAAAAATGAGATAAGTGAAACAACAGATTTCATATTTTAAATGGAATTTATGTAATATTATAATTAGTAATTAGTTTTAGAATTACGAACTTCTATCTATCTTAAGATAAGAACGTTGTCGATCAAGGTTTGAGAGGTAAATAGAATACCCTAACTTGAACGACTTCACAATTATCAAGGGATGGTATTAATCTGTAATGGTAAAAGACATTGAAAATAGTTTATTATTTCCATAAGAGAAATATTGCAACTTATTTGCAAGATCTTGAGGTGTAATTAGAAATATTGGATTTTTAAGTAAACAATACATAATTTAACATTGTTTGGCCCATGTATAAAGTGTGACTACACTTATACCATTCGGTTCAGTGTATAGCACTATTTTCTAATTAATGGAAATAGTACGGGTTTTGTAACAACCCGGAAAATCTGAACCAATTTAAAAAAAATTATTTTGGCTATTTTAATGAATTTTGGTTATTTAAAATGAATTATTTTAAATAATAACGACTAAAAATTTATTATCGACGAAGTTAAAATGAATATATTTATTTTAATTATAAAACGAGCCTGAAATGGCCCAGTAGTTTGAAAATTCGATTTCTAATTTCAAATGAATATACAGAATTCAATATAAGTCAGAATTGAACGAAACAAGAAATATTTGAATCTGTATAACTATATCTTTCTAACGAAGCTGAGAAACTGAAGTTTCACTTTATAGATTAGAAGATATGTCCAGTTTAAAATTTGAAATAGTCGTTGTAGAATTTCTATATACTTTATATAATAGATAGCCCTTAAAAATAGCCATTTTGCAAACGACCTCGGTTTTCGACGAAACCAGTTTTGTTGGATCCGGGATGTCAAATTATTGCTAGATTCCAATTTTCATAAATTTCTGAATCAATATGTGAGCGTGGCGCAGTTAAATGCGTTTGACCAGTTTCAGTTGAATTTAATCGACTGGAAAATGGCCATTTTTCTAACGGTCTCAGAATTCGACGAAATTAGTTTTGTTAGGACCGTATTGTCAATACAAAGCTAGAAAATATTTTTCGGGAATTTTTAGAGTTAATATGTAGCCCCGGAAATTGAAATGCGCGTTAAAATCAATTTTGAACGTTATAATTAATTTATATTGTAATTTTAACGGAAACTGATCGTAACAGCCGAATTGGCTCGCGATACATTTCCCATTGTGTTCGGAATGGGGGTAATTAGCTAGGGACAACAGTCGGTGGGTTCGAATCCGAGTTCGAAAATAAAGTTACTTTTTATGGAAAATTATAATTAAATAAATAAATAAAAATAAAAACCCCTCCCTCCACTGTATTCAGTCAAAGCCCCCCTTTTTTATCGTTTTCCCCAAATCGATACAGAAAAGAAAAAAAATCGATCGACGCTCCCCCCCCCCCAGCTGGCCACCGCGCCGCCGCCTCCACCTCCACCTACGTGCGCCTCTCCCCTCAGCCCTCCCCTCTCGTCCGCGACCCCTCCCTGGCCCCAACGACCTCGTCGAACCCCCCTAGCTCGCTGAAACGCGCAGCGCTCAACCCTATGCCCAAATCGACCACCCGCTTCCACCGCACACCCCGCCTAGCGCGAACGCCGACCACCCCCATCCTTCACTTAACCTCCCTCGTTTTCAGCCCTCCACTGCGAAGAAAAGGCCCAACGCTGACGTCAGCAACGTTTCCCACCACCCCCCCCCTCGCTGTAAGTATTTAATCCTTTTTTTATATTTTATTTTTAATTTATTTTTAATTTATTTTTGTGTTAATAGAGAGGACTTTCATATGATAAGATATAGGGTTTTTAAAAAAATCTGATTTTTATACGAGATTTGCAATAATAAAAAGAAGGGATTTTTAACTATGAAAAGCTTTGATTTTTATGACCAAAAAGCTATGATTTTTGTTTATATAAAATACGGTTTTTATTTTAAACAAAGGTAAGATTCTTATAGAAGAGAAAAATGAGATTTTTCATATTAGAAAGGTGAGATTTTTCATAGTAGAAAAATGAGATTTTTCGTGTAAGGGAGATATGATTTTTCATATTAAAAGAATATGAATTTCAATGTTATAAAAATATAATATTTTCTATACAAGCATCGTTATAAAAGCACGATTTTTATGTATACGGTAGCGGTTTAAAAATGAGATCTTTTATATGCGAAGTAGCTAAATAAAAATATTATTTTTTATTATCAAGAAAACGAAATAAAAATGTGATTTTTATCATATATGTAGCGTCAATAGAAATATATTTTTTTCTATATAGTAGTAGTGTAAAAATAGGATTTTTATAAATATAATAGCGATAAAAATGAAATTTTAACATATATGAAGTAGCAAAATAAAAATGTGATTTTTATTTATTAGGTAGCAAGATAAAAATATGATTTTTATATATGTAGCGTTGAAACAGAAAATACGATTTTTAATATGAATGTCGTGTGAAACAGATGCGAGGAGGCCGATTGGAAATGAATCAAAATTCAAACCGTTCAGAAATAAAGAATGACGATGAAGATTCCTACATATGAAGAGTCGAGGCGTTTGGTTTAGCTATTCAGTGAGAACTTCTCACCTTAAATTTTAATTTCTAGTTATATATATACTAGGATGCTGACGGTGCTTAATAGAAGCACCCGACACCATTGGTTGTTTGGCTGATTGATTTGATTGGTTGAAATTGGTTTGGGTGTGAAATAGGATTGAATAAAATGGAATGTGAATGGCGGGGGCCATTATTAGACTGGGGATAAGGCTAGGCCTAGTCCCGATTCTAGTATAGAGCCGTTATGCCACCGAAATTTTCTAAAATAAGTTAGAAAAATAAAAATATCATTTTTATTGAAATGAACTATAAAATAAAATATTCATTTACAAATCAGACGATTTGTATATGTACACCCATTTGACTGATATGGATTGGGACGATAAATTTTACAGATCGCCCAACTGCACGAATAAAATATGTGATTATTGATTTGAAACCCCACATGGGTGTTGGGATGAAATTGACGTACACTAATCCCGATAATTAGTTGTATGTCAATCGATAGGTTGGCATACAGTCGCATTGTGCACTTTGGATGATGGTTGATTATTTATCACTGATATTATACGTTTGTGGTATGAAATCCATATAGTTCATTATATGGTATTTGACTGTGTCGGATTCCAATTCAGAATATAAAGGATATTTTAAAATAACGAATATTTTAGAATAAGGAATATTTTGAAATAATATTCAGTAAAAGATTAAAATATTGAAATACGTGAAGCCGTATTGATTAGAGTGGCGCTATTTTGAAACGAACGATATTTATATCGATTTTATTCATTTTTATAATGAATATAGAAAAGGAAGTGATTTCAAAATCTACTGGTTTGAAAATATTATCATTTATATACTAATGATATGGAATATTCAATTTTGATTCAAAATTGAATATGAAGTTGAAACCGTTTAGAAAACGAAGTAAAACGATTTATAAAATACGTTTTGAATTGAAATCGACGAAATATAATATATATATATATATTATATATTAAATGGCCTGAATAGAACGCGCCGCACAGCAACCGTTCGCGAATTTCGACCATTGACTTCAAATGGACGTTACGGGAGATCCGACCGTCGGATTCTCCTAAAACCGGAACCGTTGGGTTCGTATCGAAAAGAGCTTTTCAATGAGATACGTCCAAATCAAATTTGGAAAAGGTCGCTGTAAGCGCAGTTCGATGACCGTTTGTGGAAATCGACTGTACGGGCCTTGATAAAATTATTAAAAATATCAATAAATTATGTAAAATCATAATAAATGATTTGAAAAGAACTGGGATGAAAAACTCCACATTTGTAAAGATAAAATTACATTTTTATCGAAATGAACTAGTTTATAACTAAAATAATAATCCATTTATTTTTGAATAAATAAATGGGATTGAAAATGGGTTCTTATATATAACCAGGATTTTCAATATATGAGTTCGAATGTGATTTGGGTTTATCGTGAACGGTGCTTTAAAATAACACTTGTTCTTTAACCTGAATCAACAGTGAAAAGTGATTTGGAATATGTAAATCTATTATTAAGATTTAATGGGATTTTCCAAAGTAGAGTTTTCCGATTTAGTAAAATAAATTGGAATGGAATGGAATTCGATTGGGTAATAATCGAAGTGAGCTTCTGTGGAGGAAGACCGTTACTACATATGGAATTTAAAAGGCTTTGCCGTTATTCCATTTATATTATTGGTCGGATATGGAAGTTTATATCGTTTATATATATTGATCTGTTTTCCGTGAATATTCCATAACTAATGGAATGTGATTTTAGGGTTTATCGTGAACTGTGTTTTAAATGACACTAGTTCTTTAACCCCGGTAAAGATAAGATTAATTTCTTAAATTTGAATAATCGTTAAGTAATGATTATTGAGATTAAAACTGAATTAGAGTTTTGATGAATCTTTAATTAGATTGGAAAATTAATTCGATAACTAAAATTATCAATTCAAGAAAATGGTCGAGAATGGAGTATCACCAGTTGCTCCAAGCGATAGTTAAATCTGTAACTAGATTTGAACTTGAAATGGTAATTAACATTTACCGATAACACTGTGGTGTTAGATATGGAATATCACCAGTTTTATTCCATGGGATAAATAGGTTGGGGATTGGGAAATAAAATATATAATCACTTCGGTTTGGTTCGCTAATCCCGACTAGATTGGATAACCCTAAAACGATTTGATTTGATTCAAAGGTAGATTAAAGAATAAATATTAAAGAATTTATCTTTGATAAAATTAATGAGAACCTCTGAATAAAGGAATATTCTGGATTGGAATGAGACGTAGGTTGTGTTTGTGTAACACGTGTTTATTATATACGCGGGTTATTCAGAAAGGCCGGGTTATACCCATTCTGAATAACCGATTCGACGATATGTCGAAGGTGAAGACGGTGGTTGAAGACCGGAGATCTTCACATCGTTTGGATGATTCATGACCATCTTGATTGGGCTGTACACCCAAGATGAGGGAATATGTTGGTGATCGTCCAGACGTACTTGGAGATCGATGGATATGCGAGGACCTCACTCCTGTATTGGACATATGGGAGGCGGAATAAGGTGCCTCCGGTTTCGTTCAGACCCGGAACGGACTTGTAAATGGATGATATGTCTGACAATGGATTTTATTCTGTGCTGATTGATCTCTATTCAATATACATCTGCCTGGTGAAGGGGAATTTATTCCCTTACTTCACCCTTCTCTAAGACGTACGAGCTTAGAGGTTGTATATCGATAGACATCAGTCGCATGGCGTGAATTGCCTGTGTGGCATGTTGAGTTGCATGGATCAAGGCTTCTGTTGAAAAGCAAAGTCTTGTGGTTGATGATCAAAGCATGGCCTATGTGGCACAGCTTGGTGTAGCGTTGATTCGCGAGCCTCACACCTCGGTATGAGTTAAAAACGGGATACGGGCCGTTGGGAGAACACGACGTTTCTTTCTAGCTATGGTAGGTGTCAGGTTTTTACACGTCCTGACATCGTTGTTATTTTACCTATGTGGATTGGATTGCGAGGCGCCTCGGATATAGGTCTGAAAGGACCGGGAAACGTGTGTTCAGGCATAACTAATCCTCAAACGTATGAGAGGACCGGCCCAACCGATTCCATGGGTTACCCAGAGCGTGTAGTCCTGAGCACTTGCTAGAGTGTCTCGAAGCGGAGAGGATCTTGCCCCTTGCCTCGACTCATGACGAAAATCCAATTTCCAATACGTGACATTTCGGTTTTAGTTGTATTACTAGTATGGCGACATGATAGATGGTACCCATGCCGCCTATGATTGATATTATGATTGAAGTTGTTTTATACACTATACACTAGTAATAATATCAAATGATATCGTTTTATACGTATCAAGCATTCTTTGGCTATTATAAGGATAAACCCTATCCTCTGGTTTGTGTTGCATTGTGTGATGGGACCTGGGTCTTATAATAGCTTCATTGTTCTTTATTTAGCATTGCGCTGTTTATCGTATGCACTGGTATTCTTGGGAGGAAACCCGTTCCGTGTTATACGGCGTGGTCCCTTGATTTACCGTATTTATAAAGTAAAGTTTAAATAACTGTTTTAGTTCTCAAACTAGTCACATGACTGACCTGGAGTTTATTGTTCAACCTAAACTCTGGGTGCCCTTATTTTCCGCACGGGCAGCTAGTAGTTTTGGTTTTGCAAATTTCTATTTTCAGGATCCTGGTTTATAACTGAAGCGATATTCGGAAAGCTCTGTATCCGCATATTTCTTTCAGTTATGTTCTGTATTATTTTTCCGCTGCAATAATGTATTTAAATCTCTGATGTTTATCAATTGTATAATATTTATTCAATACTCTGTATATTCTTATATTCTGATGGAATTGTTGTAATAACAATGGAATGTTCTTCTGTTTGTGTTCTATTTTGTCGTGTTCTCAAGGTAGTCCGTTCTTTCCTTTACAGGGAAGTTACGGGTCATCACAGGTTTTTTCAAAGGTAAAGTTATAAATAGAATTACATATATAAGTTGAATTATACAGAAAGAATTGTAAATTGGTTTCATATAATAAAAGAGATTTTTTAATAAAAGTTTAATGGTTGGAAAACTGGTTAATGAACATGCTAAGAAAAGGGATTTCTGGAATATAAATGAATATGTTAAGGAAAGGATTTATTGAATATAAATGAATATTCTAGGGAAAGGGTTAATGCTATAAAAAAAATGGAATCCATAACGTTGTTTATGAATGATAAGTTGAACAAATTTCCCAGTTATTGATAACGAATAATGTTTTGCAAAGTTTTTGCAAATAATATTGAAAATGGAACATTTGATATTTGTAAGAGATATTTTTCTAAGCATATAAAATGGTTTTGGGAATACTTTTATATTAATATAAGAAGTGAAATGTGGTTTGCCAAATATTGAAATATCTAATTAACCATTCGTTAATTAATTAGTTAAAGAGACCAAATGATGCTATGTACCGAATCAATAAAATTCATTTTATTTTCATGGTTGAATGGTTATTTATTTGATAGTTAAATAACCGACTATCAAATCTGGCCATATATCGATTGTTGGTTTGGAAAGACCAGGAACCAATTTATATTCGAATACCATTCCAAACCAGAGAATACGTAAATATGGATGATATCAGATGATGGTCGAGATGGAGCATTTGAAGAGCTATAGATTTTCATAAAATAGAAGAACTATTTATAATTTCTGATTAGCTCCCAAAGATAGATTGTGATTCTGCTGTGGTCGAAATACACAAATTTGCAAGGACTTCTCGCTACTGATCCTTAAAGTGATTCCTATATGAGATGCAATAGGTGGTTGCCTTTGGTTCGTCATGTTCCTGGATGATTTGTATGGATGAATGTCTAACAGACTATTTCCTAAGAGCCACGTACGTTGATTTTTACAAATATACCAAGTTTGGTAGCGGAGAAGACACATTCTCTTAGCTTAACACCAAGGTATATTTGTGGATGTCAATTAGTGATTTGATGGATCTGATGATGTGGCTTCAAAGTTAATAATGATGAGATGTTCTAAAAGGTAATCATAACCGCAAGCCTCATCAACTGGGAAATGACAGAAATCGGGTAGCCAACATGGCTATGTGGGTCATTCCTATTAGGGTACATTATCACTATCTAGAGAAAATTCATTTATTTCTTCTGTCACTTCTGTATCTTACAGGAAACGGTTATGTCGGTCCCAACCGTCGGTGATAATATATTCGGTACACTCAAGTTGAATGATTGGTCAATCATATGTGGTCGGGTCGCAAGATGTTCTTGTTGAACCCAAGTGTACTGCGCTCTAAAGGTACAATATCGGAAGGTGGTCCCATACCTTGTCATAGTTGGAAACCATTCTCCAGTAAGTTCCATGCGCCTTTGATTATATACTAAATATGTGGAGCGTGAGATGCAAGCGTTCTGCTAGATGGTTATTTATTTGATATAGACAATATTATAATATCACAGGATTTGGTACAAAAATGTTTTGGGTTATCATAAGGTACAAAACCGTCCGTGTTTATATGTGGACTGGTTTTACGATTATTCTTTCAAAAAGATTTTAACTTTAAATCAATTGGATGATACCTATAAACTTAGTGAGTTTTCTCACGCTGGTTCACCAAACTGATCTATGGCGTTTGCAATGCTCGGGTCAGACTGAGTTTTATCGGTTTAGGATAGAATGCTACGAAACTTAGAAGACATGCTGGAGGAGTTCAGGCGTATGACACATATTTAGCATTTATTCCGATGTGTGTTGTATGTGAGGATAAATTGTTATAACTGTCCATATGCATTGGTTGTTTATTGTACTCTGATGAATGTAAGTATCTATACAAGTTCTTTATAAAGATTTATTTCTATATTATATTTATTTCCGCTATGATGTGAGACTCTATGTTGTGTTGGTAGTTTGATCCTTCTTCTTTTTCTTCTATTCTAATATTTCTTTCTTTACTTTTCCCATCCTCTAATTTTCTTTCTATTAACTATTTGATGTTTTCGATACTTGTGTTTTGGTAAGTAATACGGGATATGGTATTATTGTCGAAGCTCGAGCATCGAATTTCCATCGGGTCTTTACATTAACTCAAAAAAACAAAACAAAAAAGGAAAAAGAATGAAAGGCTTATGTGCACGTACACATATACACTTTAAAATCCAAAAATAACCTTGAAAACTACGTTTTTAATACAAATTCCATAAACATACGTACATTGCACGTGGAAATATGCGACATATATATATAAACACATTTTCAAAATAAATAATAATAATGTGTGCACACATAAATATATATATATATATATCTTCCTCTCTTCAATGGAGAGAGGAAGGGCGATCCATCTGAAAATGAAACCGTACTTGCGGATTCAAGCCAATTTCACCAACAATTTCAGAGAAATTCTGCTCGTTTCTTAGATAAGCCTTTGAAACTCTACCTGAAATCCCATCTTGCTACTTATTTTAAACCAGATCCACGAACTTCTTCCAACACCGCTTTTTAAATTAACTCCTCCAAAACTTAACACAATTTCCAACCCTAGATCTACGCATCATGACACAACAACGACTATCTCAACTACGAGAATTACCCAAATTTAACTGCATATCCATCCTACCATAGAGTATTGACTAAGTGAATTTTTTGCACAACAGGAGATCAAGCCACCAAGGAAGTTGGGATCTGGCATTGCCAGCGTAAGTGATGGTTCACTTCCAATTTCTCATAACTGATATGCTGGTTTGTTCTACAAGATTTTCTCACTGGATTATAGTCTCTCGGTGGTTTGGTAAGAAATTTATAAATATAGTTTGGGTTGTTTTTACGGTTTAGAAATTTGCATGTGGCTTGGGGTTCTGGTATTCCTGTAATTTTTTTTGGAAACTATAAGTTCACAATGATTTCTGATCACTATTTCGGTTACTGGGGTGATTCCATTTCTAGAATTACTAAAGTTTAATTTTGGTGTTCTGAACTAACCCTTAAAGTACATGTCTACTGGGAAGGCAATTAATGGTATGTTTGGATCCCAGTTTTCTGATTATTGGTTTGAATGAACTTTCGGTTCAGGGTCTTTGCTATTACTTTTTTGGAGATGGCAATTAGCCTTCATGTTATGCTTCAATAAAAACCGGCTTTACAAACCATAAAGCTGCAAATCATATTCATGTGTACCCATTTAATGGATATGACAGCAGGATATGGGGTTCGGTTTTGACGGTTACTGTGTATACATAAAGCGATTGCTGCTGTTGATGGGGTTTCTTTTGGTCCAAACATTCAGATAAATGTCAAATTACTTCTCCTCAATGGTGGAGCAACTGTTTAAAATATGGAGCAATTGTTCAAAATGTGGAGTTACTCATGCCTCATCGCAGCGGACTAAAAGCATTTGTACCAGTTTATGTGTTGGATATGTGGTTTGGCTTAGAAGACTTGAAATGCTTCTCATATGTTAGTTGTATATTAGCTTCCACTTTAAAGTTTCATGTTAGATTAAACAGTGCTTTCTCATTCTACAAGAAATCCAGTTGTTTCGGTTCCTATGTGCTAATATTATGGAGAAAGTGATGGAGGTAATCTGACGGTTTATTAGGAGGTCTATAGTGGTAGGTGATTATGGTATGTTGGAAAATGTGACATCAGTGTGCGCTAAAAATACGGAGCATTATTTGAACTTATATAAGCTTTTCAATTGCAAATAAGATGATAATCATGCATACCATAATGTGATGGAGTTAGTGTGTGTAAGTTGAGATGTCAAGGGCAATTTTCAATGATGTTGTGGTTGTTTCCAGTGATTTTCAAGTTGTTTTCTACATGGTATGGCTGGTTTTGACCCAGTGGGTTGTAATTGTGAAAGAACTAGGAGTATATGCATTGAAGTGAAGGTCGAGCACTTGCTACAGTGGGATTCTTTGACCTCATCATGGGTCGTATTTGCATTGTTTTTTGTCTTCAGTTTTTTGTGTTGTATTTCGATTTTATGTATGTTATGTTTGTAATTCTGGTTAGAGTGCTAACCTTACTATGTACTTTTTTTGAAGTTAATAAAGCGTACCAATTATATATATATATATATGTGTGTGTGTGTATATATATATTTGTTTATTTAGCGAGCATTCACTGGCATCTCAAACGGTGGTACACCGCAATAGACCCCATGTTTTCCACCATACATCTGGTTTCTCTCTCCTTCCACTAACTCTCTCTCCCTCCACTATCTTATTTAACTATAAATGAAAGGTGGAAATAAGAGGGCTAAAGGGATCGGTGCTCCATTTTTGGGTGCCATTGAACAATGCTTTATGTGTGTATATATAAACACACAAACACACACACACACATATATATGTATATAGGGGTTATATAACATTATGAAGCACCCCTCTTTCTTGACACCCTTTTGGCACTCCAATGATGGCCACTCATTTATTATTAAATAAGTTAGTGTAGGGTCATGGCTTCCATTCTCTGAGTTTTTACAAATTGACTTTTCTCTCTTTACAACTGATTTCTCTTTCGTATTATCTTCCTTCTTTTCTGCTCTAGTATTGTTTCAGGCCTCGCCTTATCTCAATCGAATTCGGTTTGACCTAATTTTATGCCAACGCATTCGAGTTTGGATATCGAGGAGTTTGTGGTTCGAGGGCCGTTTATAAAGCCATGCCCTTCATTCGATGAAATTGCGACTTCGGTTTTGGCTATTGCCGAAAGTCCTCTATCTGCTGTCCTCACTGGTTTGTCGGAGGTTGAGATTCGAGTTTACTCTCTTAACTCCATTGTCGAGCTAACGCGTTTTAGGTATCTGGATGTTAATGGGTATTTCTAGGAACTGACTCCTCATTACTCTTCTAAGATGGTGACCAAACTCTCCTCGCGTGGAAGTCTTGTTTGTTCATTGGTGAAGAAGGATTTGAGTAAGCGGCATAGTCCTAAAACCAATCGAGCCAAATAGGATTTCACCGCCTATTTTGAGCCTCGTCTGAGTTTTAGGTGCTCGCAAGACTCGCCAATATCAGTTGTTCATGGCTTTCTAGTGGGGTCTTTTTCTTGCGGTGGGGTTTTCGAACCTAGATTTGGTAGTGTGGTTGTTGCTATTTCGAGTGGTGAAGGGGAATTGACCACCCCATCCTACCTCGTGCAACACGTTGCTTCCAATGAAAGGTTGATGGTCCAGTTTTGTAAGCGGCAGGCTGTAGCTCATCGACAACGACGTCATGCTCTTCGTGCAATGAAACCCATTTCTGTTGTCATAACTCCTTCTCTACCTTTTTGCTCAGTTTTTGCATGCAAGAAGGCTAATCCTGCTATCAGTCTGGCGAACGCTTTTGATGTTTTAGAAGGTAGTTTGACTGTTTTATCTTCATCGGTATCACATCCCTCCTGAACATATTGGACGAAACTGGCTTTTCTATGGAGCAGCTGTCGTATCTCGAGGAGGTTGCCAGTTTGAAGTTGGGGTTTTGTTGTACGGTGGATTTTTTGGAGGTTAAGGTTTTGCATGTGCAGGCTTCACGATGCTCTCCTTTGGTTACTTTGATGGCTCACCATTTTTGCTCTTAGGTTCAGCCTTTTACATTGTTTTCTTTCTTTTTTACTGTATCTTGGGATTTGGTTGTGCATGGCTGGTTTTTGGACTGTGTTGTGTACGATTTTATGAGCATTGACACACATATGTGTGTGCTCCCTACCACTGTATTTCCATCTGTTGATGAATACGTGTTAGGTCATGTGTGTGTTCTTTCTTGTGGTTTTGAGCTCTATGCTCTTTTGGCATATGACTCCCACTTGCATGAGTGTGTTGCTCCACTAGTGGATGGCCTTGTTGATCCCGTTGGCTCGGTCACTTATGTTAAGTGTGAGCGGCCATCCTTTCTGCCTTTGTCTGCTGGCTACGGTCATATGTATCTTGGCCCGGTTATTTTGTTGGTCTCATGCCAACTTTGCCATGTCGTTTTGTTGGCTCATTTTGGTCGGCCAGTAACTTCTTTTTGTGCTTGGTTGTTGTATGGGGTTTTTTGTTGGGCGTTGTAACACCCTGTAAAATACATAAATATCAACAATAAACAATAATTAAAAATACACAATTAAATAATAAGGATGGAAAATGAGATTTTGCAGCTTTAGGAATTTGGGTATGAAATTCTTTTATTTGGATTCAAGGCGAAATTATGAATCGTTTTCATATATAATATGCTGGAAACAGTCAACGTATGAGGAAGATATGAACAAATGAATTTGGACAACAAAACATAGAATATATATATATATATATATATAATTATTTGTGTAATATATATGTCCAAAATAAATTCAAAATAAAGAGGGAGAATTTAAAATTTGAAATTTGAAATGAGGATAAGATCATGGGGACAAAGGATATTGTATATAAGGAAAAAGATTAAGAAATTTAAGCAACGTATTAATTAAATTAACACCTCATCGCCACAACGTTTATTAGGCGTCTCAGCAACCGGGGGGTCGACCGCCCCCTTGAGAGGGGTGTCGACTGCTCTGGTCGACCTCCTAGCGGCTGAAGGGCCCAATAAATCTATGTTGGTTAGGGTTTCTTAAGGGATATATATAAATAAAAGGCCTGGATTAAATCTGAGTAATCCAACGGTCTACGCTCACACGGGTAACTATATATAGCCTCTCATATCACATAATAAAACCCTAGCCATTCTCTTATCCCTGCCTTTATGCTTCTTCTTTACCAATACTAAATTCCAGAAAAAGGTTAAGAATTTCTTCTATTCCTCCAACCTTTGTTCTTATCTCTTTATTCTATTTCATACAGGTTTTTCTTTAGAATGAACTCTGGAATTTGGTGTGTGTGTATATATATAAGATTCTAAAACATGTTTCTTGTATATATATTAGGAGGATTATTGGAGCATGGTTGCCGCAAAGATTAAGCACAGATCTAGATCTACTATAGTTTCATCTTTATTCTTCCTTAGATTTGTGAGTGGAATATAGTGTGCTTAGGCATATTCATATTTTTACTAGATTACCATGTTGATAGCTATGCCTAAGAGAATTTGGAAATCGATAATATAAATACTTAAACCCCCAAATCCTCTATTCCATATTTGCGTAAGAATTGTCATGTTATTTGGGTTTTGTGGATTTTTTATTTTAATATTGGATTAAGGATGAAAAGGGGTGTCGTTAATATTGGATTATGAATACCTTTATTAAACATTTTCTTGTAACAAAAACGGGTTGAAATTTGATTATTTCGTGACTTGATTAGGTTTGGATTCTAATTTGGATCCAAACGTATTCATACTTGAAATATATCAAATGTAAACATTTTTATGTGCATAACACCAAAAAGGGGTGAATAAAACAAAGTGGAACATATAAACATACGTACATACATATATATATACATATATATATATATATATATATTTTATATGTGTATGTCATACTCTATTCTTAATCAAGTATTGAAAGCATTCCAACAAGCCTATGATGCAAGTTGAAATTTGTAAGTATGTATATTTTCCATTCACAACTATCTATTATTTTTTTATTATGTCATCATGCCTAAAATGTAGCGATAAAGATATGGAAAAAATTAACTTGTATACCTTGATTTTGTAACGACCCGTGTTTTTCGACCATTTGAACCTGAATATTTAAATTGGTTTTAAATATTATATTTGGAATATAAATGGGTTTTAATATTTAATTCGTTATTAAAACGAAGTTTGAACGTTATATATTTATATAATTATAAATCGAGCTTGAAAATGGCGTGCAGTTCGTAAAATGAAGTTTTGAACTTCAACTGAGAATACAGTATCCGATATAAGTCGGATTTCTGTGAAACAGGAAACGTTGGAACCGTATTGACGATAATTTTCATATGAAAGAGAAAAATCCAGATTTCGTGTTATATATTGTAAGTTACGGCCAAATCAAATTTTAAAATAGTCGCTATGGAAATTCGCTATTTAAATATCGGCCTTTAAAATAGCCGTTTTGCAAACGGAATCTGTTTTCGATGAAATCAGTTTCATTGGGACCGTATCGTCAAATTATTGTCAGAAGATCAAACTGCGTGGAAAACCGATGTCATATGTGACCACGGCAACCGTAAACGCCCGTTCAATTTCTACAACGCGTAATAAAGGGATATTTGGGCGTAACTAGAGCAGATGATCAAATTAAGCCACGAAACCAATTCCGTTGAGTTCGTAGCATCGATTATAGTCAGGGTAGGTATATAGTTTGCTATTTTTGAAGACCGGATAATTTGGTGTTAAAAAGGGTATTGCGGTGCGCGGTAAAAATAGCCTACCGGGGGAACAGTCTCAGAATGCGACGAAACTGGTGCCGTTGGGTTTGTATCAACAAATTATTGTAAGATTTGAAAGTTTCAAGTTGATTTGATTTATCTGGTGACCGTGAAAAAATTAAACGCGTGTTTATTTCTGGTTTTATAAAGGAATTCTTTTCATACGATGTCGGAATTCGACGAAACTTGTCCCATTGGATCCGGAATATCTTTTTACATTAAGATTAGCTTTTTATCAGTTAACAGAAATCGTTTGTAGGGTTTTTAATCAACTACTTCACCGCGAAGTTTCGCTAAACAATATTTTATTAAATTCTTTACCCTATATATATATATATATCCATCTTAACCCTTATTTCTCGTCAAACCCATTTCATGATCAACAGCGCCTCCACCCCAAATTTAACGATCTGAAAACACCTAAATCCTTCCTCAAATTTCCGCTCAAATCCTTCATTTATTCCTAGAGTTTTCAACGGCGAAATCGTTCATCTTGGAGGGGTCTGGGTTGTGATCGGTGGCGATCTGATATAGCGTACGGGAATGGCCAGAAAAGGGTCCGAAAGTGGTGTCAGTTTTGGGGTTTTTGTCGGTGGACGGAGGCGTTGTGAGGGACGAGACTGAGGCCGATGGGGGGACGACGGTCTGGCGCGCGAGTCAGTGGCCACTAATGGGTCTACGATGGCTTGAATCGGAGTGCGATGGTTGATGAAGTTCGGGTATCTGGAGGTATCGTGTCTTCAAATACACGAGGATTGGGAAATTCAAAAGTAACGAAGGGGTTGGTAATCAGCCGTAATAGGTTTCCACATTAAAAGGTTAATTAGTTAAGTTATTAATTAATTAATTAGTTAGTTAATACAATCATATTTACTTAATTAAATTGGTGCAAGGTTTCCTGCAAGATTATCAAACAAGGATAGTGCATAATGGGAATCACGAGAGGCAGAAGGATGGGGAAACTATCGGCCGGTTTAAGCCCTGCTAAATCTAAGTAATTACATGTTAAGTTATACTTAAACATATACTTAGTTATTATTATCATATCCTTATATAATATCTGGAACTGATGCAGGGTGTTACGCATTCGAACTATCAAGATTCAAGGGACTGAATTGAAAAGAAAGTTTGGTCGGCCTACTGTACAATTAAAAGAAAAAAAGTAATTAATCTAATATTTATGACTAAGAATATATAAAAAAATTAATTAGTTAGGGAATTAGCAATTTAAAATTTAAATTTTTTTTATTAAGATGTTAAATTAAGTAATTAATCGTATACTAAAATAGATAAATTTCTTTTGTGTTATCAGAAATGAACGAATCAAGTGGTAGTGAAACAGTGGGTATGGATGCCATATTTTGGAACCGAATTGGACGGAGCTGGAGACCACTGGGATTATTAAATTAAACACTGGTTTAATTTAATTGAAACGGAAACTTGAATCGCTTTAGCAACAGAATCAAATCAAGGTGAGTTAAACTAACCCAGTTTTTCCCATTCATATTTTATATAAATTGGGTTTTTATTTTGTGTGCTCTGCTTGTCGATGGTTGCCTATGTGCTAGTTATAATTTATTTGTTGATTTAAATGATGAAATTTAAACCGTCGTTTAATTTCAGTGAAATACCAAATCGTTATATTTTAACGATTGGTTCCAATGAAGGTAACTTACCTTATTGGTCACGTTTATTTATAAACGTGTTTAATTGATTGAATTTTTTGAATTGTGTGTGAGGAATGTTAAATGGCCGTTAATTATTGTCATCAGTTAAATGAAACTGAATGGTCTGATTTGAGATAACCGTTTGAATACAGGGAAGAACAGGTTGGAGGGATCCAACCGAATTCCTCAAATATATTATTTATTTCATATTATCAAATATGAACTGTCCTGTTTGGGTGATTGATTTGATGGTTGATTATTGAATGTTCAACATCTGTTAGTTTAAACCAATGGGTGATATTGGTTGGGTATTTGGCGGCGTATGGCCTATATAATCAATCGTTTTATAAATATTGATTCACCGTCAGGTGAGTCAATAGAGATGAAGTTAAAAAGGTTTATTTTATAACTAGAGATAGATTTTTGAATGTATTATTTTGAATAAAAGTTATTTAAGAGAATTAAATAAATATTTTATTTATTTATAGGACTTTGATTTATTTTTAATTGGTTTATAAAGTAAATTCTGATGTAAATCAGATTTATAAGTACAAGATAAGAAATAAAAACGCATAGTTAAACTTGGATAATTGTTTCGTTAAGAAACCAATTAATGGAATTTATTTAAATTAAATATTTTTAATTAATTTAAAGTGAGAATTAATTGGAATCGGTTAGTGGAATAACCGCGGTTTAAGTGAATTTAATCGACCATTTTGAATTGGAATTGATTATCAATTAATGTGTTTTGATGAATATTGTTTAAATTTGGATAAGGTTTTAAAAGGGTTTACCATTTACTTTAGTTAATAAAGACTCAACTACTGAAGTGGATAATAATCGAAGTAAATTATATTTTAAATAATTTAGAAAATTACTTTTCAAAAGTATTCAAAGTGAAATTGAAATCAAGTAAAAAGGGAAGAATTGAAATAGGATTTCCAAAGTGGAAAATGGTCGAATAGTTTTGAAAGGAGATTGGAAATAAGTGAATCTGGTTAAAAGGGTGGGTTATATGGTTATATAACCAAACCCAATTTATAATGGGATTTGTTTGAGACTGGAATGGAATTTTAGTGTTGGATTACAACTGATATTTATCTGAGGTTAAACGTTGTTTGATCAAGGTCTGAGAGGTAATTAAAATACCCCAACTTGAACAACATCAGGATTATCTGAGGATGATATTAGTTGGTAATCATAAAAGAGGTTAGTGATAGTTCATTATTTCCATTAGTGAAATAATGCAACGTTTGGTGAGAGTTAGGAAAATATATAACGAGAGATCCGAAGTAAGAGAAATGTAAAGTTGAGTTTTAATTTATACTAATAAATATTAGAGAATGTTTCAAGAATGGAATACAAGATATTATGTAACGTTGTTTACGAAAAATCAATTTAATGGATTTTGCCAAGTTAAATAATAAGGAATGAAGTAATTAATGTTTTTAAAAAGAGAATTAAGTGGGAATTGAATATGGTTATTTTACCAAGTATTATAAAGAATTGGTTTAGAGAACATTAATATATAAGAATTCAAATATCATATTTTTTTTAAATATTAAAAGAGTTAGAAGTTTTATTAAACAAGAAGTGAACTGGTTTATTTTAAATTAAAAGGCCAAGGGGTGCCGAACACTGAACCAGTGAACTCACTGGAGCGTCATGATTGAAACACTGTATATTTTGATAGTTAAATCACCGACTATCAAACCTATCCAATACGATTGTTGGTACGGAAAGACCGGGATCGAATTTATATTCGAAAACCATTCCGACCAACAAATACATGAAGAGATCAGAAGATGATCGAAATGGAGCATTGAAGACCGTGGATTTTCATACACGGAAGAACCACTAATATTCTCTGCCTGGCAAGTAGAGATAAATTGTGATTCTGTCGAAGTTGGATTCTAAGGGTTGCAAGGACTTCTCGCTACTGATCCATGGGGTGATTCCTATATGGATGCGGTAGGAGAGTGCCTTCGGTTCATCCTGTTCCTGGATGACTTGTATGGACAGATGTCTGACAGAGTATTTCCAAAGGGTCACGTACGTTGATTTCTTCAAACGTGCGATAGTTGTTGGCGGAGAATTGTCGTTCTCTTAGCTTCCAGCTAGAGTATTTTTGTGGACGTCAATTAGTGATATCTGACGGATCTGACGATGTGGCATTCAAAGTGAATGGTGATCAGATGTTTCAAGAATAAACTCTGACCTCAAACCTCATCAACCGGGAAATGACAAAAATTGGTCAGGCAGCATGGCTTTGTGGGTCGCTCCCATTAGGGTGTATAATCACCTATCTAGAGAAAATTCTATTTGTTTCTTAAATCTATGTTTCGATGCTGTCCCTTTTCGGGAGACGGTTGCTGATCCCAACCGTCGGTGATATACATTCGATACACTCAAGAGAAATGAGTGGTCAATCATGTGAGGGCCGGGTTGCAAGACGTTCTTGTTGAACCCAGTGTATTCGTCTCTAGAGATACACTATCGGCAGGTGGTCCCATACCTTGTCATAGTCGGAATCCAATCTCCAATAAGTGCCCGCGGTTTTTGATTGTATATTATATAAGTGGAGCGTGAGATGCAAGCGTTCCACTAGATTGTTATTTACTTGTATTTAGACATTATTATAATATCAGACAGGATATTGGTTTCAAAACTGTTTTTGGGTTATCGTAAGGTAAAAACCGTCCGTGTTTATGTGTGGATTTGGTCTTACGATTATCCTTTACTTTTGAAAGGATTTTGAACTTTAAAATCATGATTGGATGATTTACCCATATTACTGTACGATTTTATCTCACTCTGGTTCATCAGACTGACCCGGTGTTTTGTAAATGCTCGGGTTAGCCCGAGGTGTACAGGTTCAGGTTATCGAATGCTGTGAAGTCCAGCGACGAGGTGGAGATGTTCTGGCGTATGATATTATATAGCTACTATTCCGCTGTGTGTTGTATTTGGGAACAGGCTATTATAACTGTCCCATTGTATGATGTACTCTGATACTGTAAGTATTTTAAAGCTCTCAATAAAGATTTATTTCTGTATTATATTTTGTTCCGCTACGATGTGAGACTCTGTGTTGTGTTGTTTCTTCTTCTTCTTCTATTCTAATATTTCTTTCTTTCTTATCTCACCCTCTAATTTCTTTCTAATAACTATCTAGTGTTTTCGGTGCTTGGAGGGTCGGCATGAGTTACGGTAAAGGTATTTATGTCGATTTCCGGGGCCGAAATCCCTGGGTCGTTACAGATTTGGACAAATTGACAATTGCCACCTTGTTAGAACGTTTTCTCGTTCATACGAATATTTAATGTTGTTATGCATTATTATTATACTAATGTAGCGTAATCAACGTAATAAATGCGATTAGGATAAGATTCAAATTTGATCCCCATATATAAATATATATTGATTGCTTGTGTGTGCATATAGAATGGCTTTATATATATCAATAGTGACACATATACACGAGGTTAGTTGTCATTTGTGGTATAAGCCTGTCCGGAACCGACTGACAAATCAAACAACCACAAGTAGGCCAAACTAATGTGAGATGTCTTGGTGCCATGGGCCATTCAAAACTTAGTACATTAGACACAAGGTCAAACCAACTTGTAGCAGAAGCCTGCCCGGAACCGACCGGCATATCCAGTATCTACAGGTATGCGGTTTAATGTTAGAGGTCTAGTGTGTATATACATAACTATATATAAGTCTATTGTGCATGAAAAAAGGTAGGTTTACTACACCTTGAGAAGGTCTTAAGTGGCTGACTCTCTTCTTATCCAATATGGGTCTTAAGTGGTCAGGACTAGGATCACTCCGAAGGTTTATTCCATGGAAAGGAACCTAAGTCATGGGACCTACCCTTATTAGATTTGAAGTAAGTCTTTGGGTCCTCCTTCTCTAAAAGTGGTTAAGCATAAACGGTAATGGAGTAGGGTAGTTCATGGGGATGTCCACTTCCTCTAGAGACTTGTAAGGGCTCAACTAGGGACATAATTGGTATATGAAAGATATGTGGCCATTGCATGCTAACCAACTGTCTAAGGGAAGTCTTAAGCAATATAGGTGTCCTACCGTAATATCAGTTAAGTAGTAATGTTCGCAATACTACTTCTCATATTACAAGCGAGAGTATAGACTTAAGAAAGTTATTGTGTTAGGACGAGGTCTTAAGGGGCTTGGGGTTCGCCTCAGGGTTATAAGAGATTATAAGAATCCACCTTTAATAGGGCCATAAGTGACCGAGATTGCCCACCTCGTTTGGTCTTTACCCTAAAAACACTAATGGGCGATTGACATGGATATCTACCCCATTGGTTAGATACTTGGTGTTTGTATGAATATTGTGTGTTGCATAGACATACCTTCACATATGTAACCTGCTAAAAATATAGGGTATGGACTTTAAGTTAACACCATATTTCAGTCACACAGAACTTTATGTTCTGACCCCTCTCCTTAACATATCCAACAAGTCAGTAGATGGGGTAAAAGTCATGGACGAAGTTATGATGGGAGCTGAAGACGAAGTCATTATGCTATTTTTAGTAGTTATTGCTTTACTTCTTTGGAAACTTGTGAGAACGACTTATTTGATGTACCTCATGGAACAGATGCAAATTTACTGTTGTGTTGGAAACTCATTGGTTTTAAATAAAGTGGTACACCTTATTTTCAATATTATATTTTCTCTTTCCGCTGTGTGAGATTTCCATTCGAAGTATCTGTGTATATATATTATCTGTGCAAATGTAATCCTTACAGGAACCAACGACCCGTTTAGAATGGTTCTAAGTTTCGATGGGTCTTTTCTAGGTCGAAATTTAGGCACATTCCTGGTGGGTTATTACAAGCGTTCTTTGACTTTACTGGGTTGATTTCATCAAGTCATAGAGAGGCCTTATTCGTGTTATTTATGACTCATGTGATTGGTTTGTGGTTCTCAGTGTTGTATGGGTTTTGTTGGAAGCTATGTTGGGCACTATATACATGGGATGGGTAGTCTATATTTAGTAGACGTATAGCGCATACATTTTTGATCCACTATACGGCCTACCATGGAGGTGACCTACCTTGTTTGTTATTACCTTACATCGGATATTGGGATTTCGGCTTGAGAACATTACCTTTTACGCCGGATGGTCAATCTTATAATAGTTTGACATTGGTTAAGTTCAAACAGCAACTGGTGTTGCCTCTAGCAGGCAACTCCACATACTCTCCTGTTTTATCTGTTTCTGTTAGCCCGTTGCGTTCCTCTTTTTCTTCTTATCGTCCCGTGTCGTCTGCCTCATGTCCCCTTCTTAGTAAGGAAGAGATGGCGATCCTTATGGTCACCAATCTGGACTTACTAAGAATTCGTGTCCTTCACGGACTAGTCCATCGTCTGCTTGTCTGGATGAGGAGGGTAGTTGTAACGGCCCAAAAGTCGATACCAATTTGAGCTGACTAATATTCTACACATTCAACTCAAAATGCACGAAAATACAGGTCTTCAATAGAAAGAAGTTAGAGGGTGAGAAAGATAAGATAGAACTAATAGAATAGAAGAAGAAAAAGAACTCAACTGAACAGAATCAGAGCAAACGCAAAACTCACAGCGAAACGAATAAAATATATTATATAATAAAACTTTGAAATACAAAACTGTATTTGTATTTACATACCATATCAACGTATAAGTCATATACATCACAACGGAAATAATCTCTAAATAACTAATGGTGAAGCTTCCTGCTTTGAGCTCCTCCAAGCGAATCTGTAAAATCCTGAAACACTTGACTGCCCATACAAATTTAGGCACCCAAGAATTTAGGGAAAAGACAAACAAAATAAACTCTGGGTCAGTCATGGGCTGGTGTGAGTAAACTCCAAACATACTGTTTAACTTTGAAAATCCTTTTAAAAGAAAGGATAATAGTAAGACCAGCCCACACATAAACATGGACGGTTTTTACCTTACTATAGCCCGAAATATTTTGATATCAAAATCCAGTGATATTATGATAATGTCTAAACAAATAAATATCCAAGTGGCAGAACGCTTGCATCTCAGGCTCCACATATATATAGTATAAAAATCAAAAACCGCAGGGCACTTATTGGGGATTGGATTCCAACAGACATGGTATCGGAGCACCTTCCGATCAGCGTACTCTAGAGGGTATACACTGCGGGTTCAACAAGAACGTCTTGCAACCCAGCCACACATGACCTCCCACTCATTTAGCTTGAGTGTAGCGAATATATTGCCACCCACGGTTGTTGGCCATCCAACCGTAATCCGAAGATACAGAATCGAAAAGAAGAATAAATATGAATTTTCTCTAAATCAGTGACAATACACCCTGCTTGGGTATGACCCAACTAGCCATGCTGCCTAGCCCAACTTTTGTTACTTCCTGGTTGTGAGGCTAGGGGCTACATCTATCTTCAGAACATCTGATCACCATTCACTTTGAATGCCACATCGTCAAACCCGTCAATTCACTAATCGATTTCCAAAAATATCACGGGTATAAAAAGCTAAGAGGAACGAATTCCTCCGCCACCAGACGTAATACCTATAAGAGATCAACTGTACGTGATTTTTTAGGTATACTCTGTCAGACACTCATCCATACAAGTTGTCCTGGGACTGGACAAATAGAAAACACCATTCTGGAACAGAACGAACCTTGCATTTCACTCCATCTTCAATTATCTTCAGCATAATCTAATTCGCAGCGCTTATGCCTATACGGAGTGGTTTTCAGATAATATATCCAACCGGTCTCTCCGTACTGACAACGATGGTCAAACACTTCGATAGTCGGTTATTTAATTATCGAAGTAAAAACAAACATCCATTCTAATGTATAACTAAACATCACACAATCACCGGCCCTTTTATTTTAACATTAATTTTCCAGTTTCCTATATCTTCCTAGATATTTCCCTAAAACTCGTTTAAGCTTTACACTTCTAGGAAAACATTTCCAGTTTCATTATAACTATTTAATTTGCAACATTCGCTTCTTAACACTATTCACTTTAACTTCATTTCACAGTTCTATTTATAACTCTTTACCAAGATCTATTGACGTTCTTTGTCTTCTGATGGTTTTCTTTTATTTGAAACATTATACTTAATTCAGGTAACATCTTATTATAAACTCAATATCTTCTTAAAAGAAATTAATTTAAGAAACCATTATTTAATTAAAAATAATTACATAATATTTACTTTATTATTGCTGAAGTAAACAGTTTACTTCATCGTTAATCTAAAATAGATTGGTTGCTTACTTTATATAAACAATAACTACTTATATTAGTTCAATAATTATTTAATACCTCATTAATTAAAAAGGGTAATTAATAAGGAATCTTATAAATTATCGATCAGTTTATCGCTAAGTTATTTTCATTAGATTAATTGAAGACCAGTTAATCTAATAATCATTTTCCAAATAAACAGTTGATTAAATCGACTTCATTCCATCAGTTAATTCGTTAACTGATTTTAATTACTTCTTACCATTAGATTAATATATTTAATCTAATAATATTTCTAAATTGTTTGTCTTAAAATAATTATCCAAATATTTACTCATAGGACAATTTCTGCTTTATAACTCATTTAAATGTCAACAATCGTTTTTATTTACTTTATAAAAACAAACACTATAATACTGGTTTATAATAGAACTTCTATTATAATTTAAACTTCGCTTTAACTATAAAAATATAATTTTTATAATTATCTTCGTTGATTTGCCTGACGGCCAATCAACTTCTTAACAAAAATGGGTTTATGGTCGACTGTTGCTATTTTCTTAATCGGTATCGTCTTATAACGTTGAATTTCTATTCAACATGATTCAAGCAGTGCATATATAAAACAAACAGTATATATAAATATTTAGGAATTCGGCTGGATTCCTCCAACCGGTTTCCTACATCCACAGATGTTAGTCAAATCAGTATACAACCAATGATGTGTACATATGCAACGATATCTATTTCAATCAATTTAACTGTAATTTACCTAAGTGACCATCACACAACATTCAACCATTATTAAAATATAATTATAATATTTTAAAATAGATCATAGTTAGTGATTTTACTCACCTTGGCGCGTTAACCGTTAAATAACGATAAGCGTCAGTTCGATCTGGCGTTTAATTCTGCTATAATTCGCAGTGAGCTCCAATCGTTCCAACCCAGTTTCAGTTCGTAGTCTACGACTCTACGATTCCAACGTGACCAGTTTCGCTGAATTTCGTTCACGTACGACCAAGTTATGATAAATACAATTCAATACTATTAAATTTAATATAATTAAATTTCTATTTTATATCTGGGCCTTACCATAACAATTCGGCCCAATGCCGCTTAACCCATGCAAGCTTCCTCTTTCCCCAAAGCTCAAAACAACCCATGTACCAAACCCATACAACACCTGCTCCATATACCCTTCATTCCTGGAAAAACTCTAGCGTATTTTCCCTTGGTCATTTCCGATTTGTTTACTTCCCCGTTATATTTTTAACAGCCCGGCCTTTCTTTTCTTTTCCATTTTTTTCAAGTGGGCTTCTCTATAAAATAACACGGCCCAAATCCAAATTGAAAAAAGCCCGACCCGCATCTCACAGTAGTCCTCTTCGTCGATTACCAGACTTCCACTGCTCCATTTATCATTGCCATGAAAACTAACGTCCTCCCCTTATTTCTTTTATGCAAATCATTTGCTTTTTAATGTATGGAAATTCCAACTCCGGCCTCCCTGTATAAACCCCAACGTGCCCTTTGTATTCCCAATTACCCAACGTCATTTTCAACTTTACTCCCCTCTCTCCTGTGAACACAACCCAGACGTCCTCCTCCACTAAACAAGACCAACGTCCCCCTTTGCCTACACAAACCACTCCTCCTTCATTTCCCTTCCCAATATCTCATCACTACAGCTGACATCCTCCATTGGATCCGCGTTATCGAGCTCACACCTCACTGTACAGTGAATCATTTTGATCCCACACTCACATGTGTTTTGTTTAACACCCAGCGCCACTTGTTTCTACTCTCACCTACCTCTCATGATTCACGTTTGAACCTCCTTCTACTATTGTACTCCTCCTCATTGTTGACTCCACCAACCTACTCGAGCAGATCGCGTCGCAAACCTGGCCAGTCCCTCATAATGATGGCGACACATCATCCCTTGGCGCTATTTTGGTTTTCGGACTTAAACACTTCGTCATAGGGTTTCATATAAATAGATTTTGAGATTTTCATGGGTTCATTTGGTTTGTTTTGAGAATTTTATACTCGCATTGCCTGGGTTTATATAGCCGAGTTCCTTCGCAGTTAAGTAATTAGGTTAGCGTGAGGGATATGGTATAGAGTATCGTTTGTTTGAAAAGGCATGGTCATTGTTTAGGCAGGTCGTAGGGTTCTAAGGAAATAGCTATAATATGTATAAATATGTACAGTCTTGCTTACTTAACGACTAAGGAAATAGGGGATGGGACGCATGCCTTCAATGAAGTAATAGGAACTATATTCCAATGGATAGGTTCGCAGCTTTAGAGATTGTGATTAGTCTTAACATAGGGTTTGTAGCTCACATGCAGCACTGTGCGTGAATGGACTTTAAGCTGTACCATTCCTTTGTTGCCATGGAACGATATATGTCTATTTTATTGTGGTTTATATTTAAGTGTACCGTGTTACATAGAATTTGCATTCACGTCCGACCCGTTACGGACAGATATAAGAATACGGTCGTGTCCAACGAGGTGTCATGATCCCAAAAATATAATAATATCGGTAGGTTAACGCATATTGTGAAACCCCAAAATATCAATATAGGGTGCAAAATACTCCAAATAAAAAGTTGCATATTTAATTAATTAAAAATTACAGTAAAATTCTAAAAATTAAATTATCCCTTCGTCTCAAAAGAACATTGTCTAAATTTGAAACCGATATTTAAATATATTTAAATAACTGTTATGGCCATAAACGAATATGGCGATGCTTTTCTGAATATTTAACTTGGACATAACTTACAATATATGAGACGGAAATCTTGATTTTTCTCTTCCACTAGAAAAATACAGTTCAATGGATTCGAATATTTCTTTTTTCGAGGAAATCCGACTTATAACGGATCCTGTACGCTCAGTTGAAGTTCAAAACGTTAAATTACGAACTACAGCGTCGTTATGAGCTCGATTATATTTAATATATATTTTTATACGTTCAATTTCGTTTTAATTAATATATAAATCCACTTATATTACGAATTCAATATTTAAACAGATTTAAATATTCAAATACAAACTGATAAAAATGCAGGACGTTACATTCCTTCCCACTTAAAAGAATTTCGTCCCCGAAATTACTAAGGTAGGGAAAATGCTACAATCCATATTATAACCAGGTTAAAAATCTTTTATTTAGTTTCTTAAATTTAGTTTCAACAGAACCAATTAATTCTAATTAAAAATTTAATTCCATCTAATTAATGAATATTTTCAAAATTCTGAAAATTTTCTAATACTTTAAATTTTCGAATTTTTTTGCCAGTATCTCTTCTACATGGCTCAATCGGTACTACTACAACTTGCCACTATGGGCCTTCTCCACCCCAAAAGAAAATAAAATAACCAAGCGGCTTGCCAAACAGGCTCATAGATCTCATATCCGAATATAATGTAAACTTGTACCTTTTTGTTGGGCATTTAACTCTATCCCTTCCATTTGCTATCACTTTAGTATATATCCAAGCATCCTTGGTTGATCTCCCATCAATTCATTCTCAAACCAATATTTCGCTTTTACTAAGCCAAATTTCTATTTAAACTCCAATTGATCATTCAATACTCCAACTCCATAACCAAGCACGGTTCCAATCTAAAATCTTAATCAATTACTTCACCAAGTTGAATTCTATTCTAATGCAGTTTCCACTTAACTGGCTACAATTCAATTCCAATTCTACTTCAATACCATTTTCATCGAATATAATTTCCATTTAACTGGTTTCAGTTAAATTTCAATATTCTATTTCCTTTCTCAAATTCACTCTATTTCTTCATCAAATTAAATTCTACTCCAACACGATTTTCACTTAATTGGCTTCAATCCAAATTCCAAATTTATTTAACTTAGTTTTAAGTTAAACTCTACTTTTATCATTTTAATCACTTTATAAGTTAAATCTTTATTTCAGAATTCAAATTCCTGGGATTTTTTTCAAATCAGTTTGAAATCATATATTATTCAAAACATTTGAATTTCTGACAACTTGTTTCCTCATAATAATTCGAAACAAAATCAATGGTAGTAATCCATCACTTAGAAACTTGAAAATGAACACTAATGATGCGGCCATCATCATTAGAATTTATTTTCCAGCCATCGAAGTGAGTTCAATACTATATTACTTTCAAAAACTCATTTTAAACACTTTATTTTGAAATTACATCAAAATATCCTTTCAAAATGCTTGGGAAAACATTTCTAAATTCCCAGGATTTAAAATTCCATATATTAAATCCAATTTCATTTACAAACCTTTTCAATAGTTTTAAATTCCAATTCTGGTTTATCTTCAGATTCAATTCATCTGATTTATATATTATACTCATGTGAATTCTTATTGGTTATTGATAACCAATTCAATTATAACCCTATTCAATTATAATTTCAACCAACATATTCAATATATATTAGATAATTCCAATATATATGCTTTCTTTATATCAAAATATATTTTCAGGTAAAATTATTTCATTTACCCAATCTTTATAAACAATATTATGTCGATAACTCTGTTCAAGAGTTTAGAAACACCTTTCGATACAATTTGCAATCCAGTATCGACCAGAATTCATAAACCACTCGCCAGACCAATCAACACAATATAAAACAGTTTTTATATCAATTTACAAATATGCGCTCATATGTATACACTCAAACTCAATCTAGGGTATTATTAACCCCATCTCTACTGAGTTACGCCACAGAGCCAAGGTAATCACTTTAACCTTCAGCTCTAATACCAACTGTAACGGCCCGAAAATCCATACCAATTTGAGCTGACTAATATTCTACACATTCAACTCAAAGTGCACGAAAATACAGGTCTTTAATAGAAAGAAGTTAGAGGGTGAGAAAGATAAGATAGAACTAATTGAATAGAAGAAGAAGAAGAAGAAGAAGAACTCAACTGAACAGAATCAGAGTAAACGCGAAACTCACAACGGAACGAATCAAGTATATTATATAATAAAACTTTGAAATACAAAACTGTATTTGTATTTACATACCATATCAGCGTATAAGTCATATACATCATAGTGGAAATAATCTCTAAATAACTAATGGTGAAGCTTCCTGCTTTGAGCTCCTCCAAGCGAATCTGTAAAATCCTGAAACACTTGACTGCCCGTACAAATTTGGGCACCCAAGAGTTAAGGGAAAACACAAAAAAAATAAACTCTGGGTCAGTCATGGGAATGGTGTGAGTAAACTCCAACCATACTGTTTAACTTTGAAAATCATTTTAAAAGAAAGGATAATAGTAAGACCAGCCCACACATAAACATGGACGGTTTTCACCTTACTTTAACCCGAAATATTTTGATATCAAAATCCAATGATATTATGATAATGTCTAAACAAATAAATATCCAAGTAGCAAAACGCTTGCATCTCACGCTCCACATATATATAGCATAAAAATCAAAAACCGCAGGGCACTTATTGGGGATTGGGTTCCAACAGACAAGGTATGGGAGCACCTTCCGATCAGCGTACTCTAGAGGTATACACTGCGGGTTCAACAAGAACGTCTTGCAACCCGGCCACACATGACCGCCCACTCATTTAGCTTGAGTGTAGCGAATATATTTCCACCCACGGTTGTTGGCCATCCAACCGTAGTCCGAAGATACAGAATCGAAAAGAAGAATAAATATGAATTTTCTCTAGATCGGTGACAATACACCCTGCTTGGGTATGACCCAACTAGCCATGCTGCCTAGCCCAACTTTTGTTACTTACTGGTTGTGAGGCTAGAGGCTACGTCTATCTTAGGAACATCTGATCACTATTCACTTTGAATGCCACATCGTCAAACCCATCAATTCACTATTCGATTTCCAAAAATATCACGGGTATAAAAAGCTAAGAGGAACGAATTCCTCCGCCACTAGGCGTAATACCTTTAAGAGATCAACTGTACGTGATTTGTTAGGTATACTCTGTCAGACACTCATCCATACAAGTTGTCCTGGGACTGGAAAAATAGAAAACACCATTCTGGAATAGAACAACCCTTGTATTTCACTCCGTCTTCAATTATCTTCAACATAATCTAATTCGCAGTGCTTATGCCTATACGGAGTGGTTTTCAGATAATATATCCAACCGGACTCTCCGTATTGACAACGATGGTCAAACACTTCGAAAGTCGGTTATTTAATTATCGAAGTAAAAACAAACATCCATTCTAATGTATAACTAAACATCACACAATCACTGGCCCTTTTTATTTTAACATTAATTTTCCAGTTTCCTATATCTTCCTAGATATTTCCCTAAAACTCGTTTAAGCTTTACACTTCTTGGAAAACATTTCCAGTTTCATTACAACTATTTAATTTTCAACATTCTCTTTTTAACACTATTCACTTTAACTTCATTTCACAGTTCTATTTATAACTCTTTACCAAGGTCTATTGACGTTCTTTGTCTTCTGATGGTTTTCTTTTATTTGAAACATTATACTTAACTCAAGTAACATCTTATTATAAACTCAATATCTTCTTAAATGGGATCCATTTAAGAAACAATTATTTAATTAAAAATAATTAAATAATATTTACTTTATTATTGCTGAAGTAAACAGTTTACTTCATCGTTAATCTAAAATAGATTGGTTGCTTACCTTATATAAACAATAACTAATTATATTGGTTCAATAATTATTTAATACCTCATTAATTAAAAAGGGTAATTAATAAGGAATCTTATAAATTTTCGATCAGTTTATCGCTAAGTTATTTTCATTAGATTAATTGAAGACCAATTAATCTAATAATCATTTTCCAAATAAACAGTTGATTAAATCGACTTCATTCCATCAGTTAATTTGTTAACTGATTTTAATTACTTCTTACCATTAGATTAATATATTTAATCTAATAATATTTCCAAATTGTTTGTCTTAAAATAATTATCCAAATATTTACTCGTAGGACAATTTCTGCTTTATAACTTATTTAAATGTCAACAATCATTTTTATTTGCTTTATAAAAACGAACTCCAAAATACTGGTTTATAATAGAACTTCTATTATAATTTAAACTTCACTTTAATTATAAAAATATAATTTTTATAATTATCTTCGTTGATTTGCCTGACGGCCAATAAACTTCTTAACAAAAATGGGTTTATGGTCGACTGTTGCTATTTTCTTAATCGGTATCGTCTATTTATAACGTTGAATTTCTATTCAACATGATTCAAGCAGTGCATATATAAAACAAACAGTACATATAAATATTTAGGAATCCGGTTGGATTCCTCCAACCGATTTCCTACATCCACAGATGTTAGTCAAATCAGTATACAACCAATGATGTGTACATATGCAACGATATATATCTATTTCAACCAATTTAACTGTAATTTACCTAAGTGACCATCACACAGCATTCAACCATTATTAAAATATAATTATAATATTTTAAAATAGATCAGAGTTAGTGATTTTACTCCTTGACGCGTTAACCGTTAAATAACGATTTGCGTCAGTTCGATCTGGCGTTTAATTTGCTATAATTCGCAATGAGCTCCAATCGTTCCAACCTAGTTTCAGTTCGTAGTCTGCGACTCTACGATTCCAACGTGACCAGTTTCGCTGAATTTCGTTCACGTACGACCAAGTTATGATAAATACAATTCAATACTATTAAATTTAATTTAATTAAATTTCTATTTTATATCCAGGACTTACCATAACAATTCGACCCAATGCCGCTTAACCCTTGCAAACTTCTTCTTTCCCCAAAGCTCAAAACAACCCATGTACCAAACCTATACAACACCTGCTCCATATACCCTTCATTCCTGGAAAACTCCAGCGTATTTTCCCTTGGTCATTTCCGATTTGTTTACTTCCCTATTATATATTTAACAGCCCGTCCTTTCTTTTTTTTCCTTTTTTTTTCAAGTGGGCTTCACTATAAAATAACACGGCCCAAATCCAAACTGAAGAAAGCCCGACCCGCATCTCACAGCAGTCCTCTTCGCCGATTACTAGACTTCCACTTCTCCATTTATCATTGCCATGAAAACTAACGTCCTCCCCTTCTTTCTTTTATGCAAATCATTTGCTTTTTAATGTATGGAAATTCCAACTCCGGTCTCCCTGTATAAACCCCAACGTGCCATCTGTATTCCCATTTACCCAACGTCATTTTCAACTTTACTCCCCTCTCTTCTGTGAACACAACCCAGACGTCCTCCTCCACTACACAAGACCAACGTCCCCCTTTGCCTACGCAAACCACTCCTCCTTCATTTCCCTTCCCAATATCTCATCACTACAGCTGACATCCTCCATTGGATCCGTGTTATCGAGCTCACACCTCACTGTACAGTGAATCATTTTGATCCCACACTCACGTCTGTTTTGTTTAACACCCAGTGCCACTTGTTTCTACTCTCACCTCCCTCTCATGATTCACGTTTGAACTTCCTTATACTGTTGTACTCCTCCTCATTGTTGACTCTACCAACCTGCTCGAGCAGATCGCGTCGCAAACCTGCCCAGTCCCTCATAATGACGGCGACACATCATCCTTGGCGCTATTTTGGTTTTCGGACTTAAACACTTCGTCACAGGGTCTTATATAAATAGATTTTGGGATTTTCATGGGTTCATTTGGTTTATTTTGAGAATTTTATACTCGCATTGCCTGGGTTTATATACCCGAGTTCCTTCGCAGTTAAGTAATTAGGTTAGCGTGAGGGGTATGGTGTAGAATATGGTTTGTTTGAAAAGGCATGGTCATTGTTTAGGCAGGTCATAGGGTTCTAAGGAAATAGCTATAATATGTATAAATATGTACTGTCTTGCTTACTTAACGATTATGGAAATAGGGGATGGGACGCATGACTTCAATGAAGTAATAGGAACTATATTCCAATGGATAGGTTCGCAACTTTAGAGATTGTGATTAGTCTTAACATAGGGTTTGTAGCTCACATGCAGCACTGTGCGTGAATGGACTTTAAGTTGTACCATTCCTTTGTTGCCAAGGAACGATATATGTCTATTTTATTGTGGTTTATATTTAAGCGTACCGTGTTACATAGAATTTACATTCACGTCCGAGCCGTTACGGACAGATATAAGAATACGGTCGTGTCCAGCGAGGTGTCATGATCTCAAAAATATAATAATATCGGTAGGTTAACTCATATTGTAAAACACCAAAATATCGATATAGGGTGCAAAATACTCCAAATAAAAAGTTGCATATTTAATTAATTAAAAATTACATTAAAATTCCAAAAATTAAATTATCCCTTCGTCTCAAAAGAACCTTGTCTAAATTCGAAACCGATATATAAATATATTTAAATAACCGTTATGGCCATAAACGAATATGGCGCTGCTTTTCTGAATATTTAACTTGGACATAACTTACAATATATGAGATAGAAATCTTGATTTTTCTCTTCCACTAGAAAATTACAGTTCAATGGATTCGAATATTTCTTGTTACGAGGAAATCCGACTTATAACGGATCATGTACGCCCAGTTGAAGTTCAAAACGTTAAATTACGAACTGCAGCGTCGTTATGAGCTCGATTATATTTGATATATATTTTTATACGTTCAACTTCGTTTTAATTATATAAATCCACTTATATTACGAATTCAATATTTAAACTGATTTAAATATTCAAATACAAACTGATAAAAATGCGGGACGTTACACTAGTGGGATCTCGCTGTTGTTCTCAACTACCAGCAAGACCTCCATCGGTCGTTTGCTAGGTCCTCGCAGCGTAATCTGAGAGCGACTCCGTGCACTCCTCGTACCATTCACACGCTCTATAGCGGTGTCTCAGCAGATCATTAGATCTACTTGACACACGCTCTATCTTATCTGAGGTATGTGGTCGTATGTTCTTTTTTTTTTTTTGGTGTGTGGTCTTTTTCTCTGTGTATCTGCCTATTTTCCTTTTTTTCCTCGTTTGATGGCGAATTTCCTTTTCTGGAATGTTCGTGGCATTGTTAATGAAGCGTCAGTAGCTAGACACAAGCGCATTGTTAGAAAGCATTCTACCCGTTTGGTGGCGCTCCTGAAACTATTTGTCGGACCACAGGAGATTACAAAGTCTGTTTTATCTATGGACTTTCGTGGTGCCTTAGCCAATGTCTCCAGCAAGACTTGGATCCTCTGTTCCAAAGATGTTGTCGTCCATCCCATGTTCGACTCTGAGCAGCTACTATCGGCAGTCTGCTCTATCCCCTGTTTCTCTTCTTCTTTTATATTCTCGGCGGTCTACGCGAAGTGCGATAGGATTGGGCGATTGACCCTTTGGGATGACATCCTTGCTCTCTCCAATTCAGGTTTCCAGGTCTCTATTATGGGAGGCGACTTCAATATTGTTGCCCGTCAAGCACAGAAGAGGGGAGGCAATGCCGTTAACCATTTAGCGGTTGCGGATTTCAATGTCTTCATTGTTAGTTCGAGTCTATCCGAAGTTTCGTTCGTTGGTTCAGCTTTTACTTAGAGTAACAACCAGGAAGGGACAAATCTGATTCTTTCTAGAACTGACAGAGTTTTCGAATTGGAAGGTTGGTTTAACCTTCCATTAACCTTTATTGTCTCCCATTTGCATCGTACCTTTTCGGATCATGCACCTATGATTTTCCGTTGTTCTCCCCTTTCCCTCTTTGGTCCTTCGTCTTTTCGGTTTCAGAGTATGTGGAGATCTCAACACACCTTCCATAGTGTTGTGGAAGAATCCTGTAGCTCCCCTGTTCTTGGTTCCTCATGTGTTGTGTTTTCACGTATGTTGAAGCGCCTTAAGGCTTGCTTCAAAACGTGGAACGTCCTTCATTTCAAGAATATCTTCGACCGCGTTCACACGACAGAAGAAATTCTTATGTTAGTTGAATCATCCTTTAATGAGAATCACTCGGCTGCTAACAAGAAGGCTTGGGCGATTGCCCAACTGGCCTTCTCTTCTGAGCCGCGTATTGAGCATGAATATCTTCGCCAGAAGGCAAGGACCAAGTGGATTGTCGAAGGTGATACGAACTCCAAGTTTTTCCATTTTTCTATCCGTAAGAAGAATATTCTTCTTACGATTCACCAAATCCAGTGACCTGATATATCTATGGCTTCCTCTCCAAGTGAAGTCAAAGATACTATTCTTTCCCATTTCCAATTCTTTCTTGGTTCTCCCTCTGTGTCTGTCTCTGACTCAACCATTCTTGCTTCCATTCCTAGATTGGTTCTTCCCTCGGAAAGTTTTGATCTTGCCGCGCCCCCTTCTTTAGACGAAATACGAGCTTGCGTATTTGCTCTGAGTAAGGATAGTGCGAGCGGGTCTGACATCTCCAATGCGGGTATTTACCGTAGTGTTTGGCCAATTATTCGGGCTGACTTCTGTCTCGCAATTCATTTCTTCTTCTCTGGCGGAGATCTTCCTCTGGGTTGGACTTCCACCAACTTGATTCTTATTCCCAAGTGCAAAAATCCTCGAACTTGCGCGGATTTTTGGCCAATCAGCTTATGCAATCTTTCTAACAAGGTCATTTCTAAGGTACTAGCCCCTCAATTAGCACCATTTCTCGAGCATATTATTTCTTCTTCTCAAGTTGGATTTATTAAAGGACGATTGATCATAGATAACGTTCTTTTAGCTTAGGAGTTGATTTATCAGATCGATCGGAAGGTCCGAGGTTCTAATGTGGTCATCAAGATGGATAAGAAGAAGGCCTACGATCGCATGTCTTGGTACTTCATTATTAAGGTCCTAAGGGCTTTCAGATTTCCGGAACCCCTTATCGATCTTGTTTGGAGGCTTATCTCAAACTATTGTTTCTCCATTCTTATTAACGGATCGGCCAATGGTTTATTCAAAGCGAGAAGGGGTCTTCATCAGGGAGACCCCCTATCCCTGTCGCTGTTCGTCGTCACAGTTGAGGCTTTCGTACATGGACTGCATTCACTTATGATAGCTAGGCAGATACATAGGTTTGGCATTCCTAGTGGCTGCCCCTGATTTCTTCCTTATCCTTCGCTGATGACCTCATTATCTTCACTAATGGTAGTCGTAGATCTGTCTGTCGCCTTATTAGCCTTATTCAGCAGTATGAAAGATTCTCGGGGAAAATTGTCAACACTGTTAAAAGCTGCTACGTCCCTGCGAAAGACCTATCGCCGACTAAGTTTTCTTGGATCGAGACCTTCACTGGTTTGAAGGCCACCTCTCTCCCCTTACCTTATTTCGGTATTGTTCTATACCGAGGCAGGAAGCTTAATGCCATCTTTGATCTCATGACTGACAAATCTAGGGGTAAGATCATTCGCTGAAATGTGTCTCCTCTGTCCCAGGCAGGTAGACTTGTTTTTATAAGGTCTGTTCTAGATTCTATAGGATCACATGTCTTTCCTGCAACGACTCCTACCTCTTCCTACTTCCGTTCTTACCGTTCTTTAGCATCGTCTTTTTTCTAGGGAAACAAGGAAAATGCTAAACGTCTCCATTGGATCTTTTGGAACACCATCCGTCATCCCAAATGTGAGGGAGGCCTAGGCCTCCGTAACCTTAAGGATATTCGCAGTGCCTTTGGTTGCAAGCTGTGGGCGAGGTTGGAGCGAACGACTCCCTATGGGCGACGTTCCTCCACGCCATATACCACAGATTATCGGGTGCAAATTACTCTAGTGTCCCATCCTATGCTAGTGATACGTTGAAACGGATGCAATCCGTGAAGGCCTTATCGGATTCACATGATGGTGGAACCGGTTGAGACGGTAATCCTTTTTCGATTAAGGCGACGTGGAATTCGGCAAGGTCGCCGGCTCCACGACTCCACCCTTTCTCTTTCATATAAGACGTCCGTATTCCTCTTAAGGTTTCTCTGTTTATGTGGAAAACTCTGCATGATGGTTTGCCAATAGACGAGAACCTCCAGAAGATTGGCATACTAATTGTTTCCCGCTGTAGATGATGTGGCTCGGGTTCGTTGGAATCCGCTTTTCATTTGTTTTTCCTTGGATTTTGTGCCAACTCTGTATGGAATTACTTTGGGAACTTGATGGGTTGCCATGATAGTGCCAGTTCTTTTGCAGATTTACTGAGAATCTGGTGGTCAGGCATCTCAGGTAAATCTGTTCGTTCGATCCTATTTCGTCTTATCCCTTGTCTTATCTGCTAGCATATCTTGTGCTCGCGGAATAAATCAATATTTGACGAAGTGCCTATGGATCCTTATACCATCATTAGGAGGGTAAGGAATGATGTTTTCCTTGCTTTTCAGGGCAAGCCTTTCAAGGGTACAATTGGCTCCCGCTCTAGGAGATTGGCAGGTACCTTTGATGTTACCAACGGTACCGACCTCACCCAGGGCAGGATTAGTTGATATCCTTGTTTATGAGCTCTTCCCTGTTTCCTTCTCTCACTACACGATCCCCCTTCCATTTTTAGATCTTATGCAGTTTGCTAGTGCTGCAGGGTCTGGATTTTTAGGTTTTGGGCGCCATCTACCTTTGCCTTTATTTGGCGATAGAGTAGCTGCCGTTCAGACTAGTTTTTTGGACTTTGAAGAGATGGTGATTGTGGAGCTTCTGGAGATTCAGATTGGATTCTTGTTTGTTGCATCGGATGACGTATCTACCCTTGTCATGATTCTTAGGCTGTCTATTGAGCCGTTGTGGTTACTTTAGCACAACTCTTGCTGTTGTTGTCTGATTGGAGAGGCTTCATCTCTTTGGCCTGTGTTTTTGTATCTCCGTTTGTTAGCCATCTTTACTTGTGAGTTGTATCTAATTTTTTATGTTTAGTTTTTATGGTATGTGTGTGTTCACAGTTTCTGTAGTCATTTCTACAGAAACTATTTTTATGAGCCATTGAAGTAATGCTAGTTTCTCCCTTTTGTTATATTATATTATTTTGATTAAAAAATGTTAACGTGGGGAGAGAAAATTAGTGAGAAGAGAGAAAACCGGGAATGTGTGGTGGAAATCAGAGGGCTATAGGGGTGTTACGCCATTTGGGGTGCTCTTAATCCTATCTCATATTATATATATATGTGTGTGTGTGTGTGTATAAGAGGTGTGAACGCTTGTTAATGGTGACAGGCGATTTCTTTTCGTCTGTTTTCGCTGTGCATGAGCTTCCCCGACCTTATCTTAATTTCATTTTTTTTATTTTTTATCGATTTCATACAGCGAATTCATATTCACTTGCGATTTGTGTCAACCTTCAACGAAATTTCCTTTTCGTTGATAAGCCAACGTTATTTCATTCGATTTCCACAAGATTGCCAGATCTAAGCTCCCACAACCGATTCGAGATTTTTTTATGCCGATCTAAATCGCTTCTCACCCGGATTAAACAACCTATCGTCTTTCTCCACCATTGGTTCAATTTTGTTAGACTATGGAAGATCAAGCCACTGTGAATTTGGGATCTGGCATGCTCCGGCGCAACTGAATAATTTCAGTTCCAAATTTCTCCAATTGATTTATCCATATGATCGAACCAGATTGACATTAATGATGGTGTTTGGGTAAGATTTAATATTGTCTGGTCTCGGGTATGGATATGTTGATTTGTTTCGGGTATTATCTGCGGTTTAAGGTTTTGTATAGATTTGGCTTCTGATGATTTTAGTTCTTCATTTTTGGATTTAAATGTTTCTTGGTTTATTAAGAATAAGAACTAGTTTAGGATTGTTTTGAAGTGCGATCTGGTTTTCAGCTTTTAATTAGCTGATGAAAGTTGGTGAAGCAGAGTTGTGTTAACTGGTTTATTCGTGAATTTCATCCCACGTTGTTCAGGGATTTCAGCACCATGATATACAGGTATTATACCCATGACCTGGTCCAGTTTTTCAATTAATAATTTGGCACTTGGATTCTCTGGTGTAACACGTTTATAAGAGATCTATTGTTTATATAGTCGATTCTGGTACTAGATAGACTCACATATATGAATGGGCTTATGCTATTACTGTTCTTCTACAAAATGTGTACCCTTCTATGAATGTGGGAAACAATTGAAAATGTATAGTCCATCGGTTGATTGTGTGAAACACCCCACCTCCATTAAGGTCACTCACAAAGGGAATGCCTTAACTTTGGTGGAGGGTTATAGGTAAAAGACACAGATAATTTACAAGACAGATATAAATAAGAAGCGGAAAAGAAACAACATTTATTTCAAACGTGGTTCATAACAAAGCATTACAGCAAATTGTCTTAAAACAACTTTCAAACCATTACAACATAATCTCTGTCTTGATTAAAACATAAAGAATCATAGAACAAAACAAAATAGCATAAATCCCCATAGAATGTATCCAAAGCCATAGTCCAAGGAAAGAGAGTCCAAATCATACATATACTATCTTGAAGCTTGCAAAGAGTCAGACTAAGCTGGAATATTCCCTCCCTATGGACCAGGGGGGACGGAAGAAAAGAAGACGAAAGAAAAATAGAGTCAGACATAAAGCCTGGTAAGTCTAGTGACTTTTCAGTGTGCGAATAAGAAAAAGGTCATGATAGGAATAAACTGAAAAATAGGACAGTACCAGAATAACAGACTAACATAAACCAAGACAAGACAGTTTAAACCGAATATACTATCTCACCCCATTCTATATCTCTGCACCTATTCATACTTGTTCCAACTGGCACCCCATATTTATGGTGAAGTGATCCACTTTTTAAAGATCGGCTCCTACTCACATACTTTTATCACTTGTGTCATATGGCCCCCGCTTGATTGTTACCTGTGCTGGTCCCACCATGGGGTGTATCAAGTCCTATGGTGGCAACTCGACACGATCCAAGAGTGCATAGTGTATACTACTGATGCCCAGTGCCTGCTTTTTCCACTCCGGAGTACGTGCACACCCGTACTCGTCAGAACCTACATTGCTGCACCAACCGCCATCATTTTGACCGCTTATAATCAGCCCAGTAATCGTGCCCCACCCTGCCTAGTTCAGGGTACCATGATACATCTAAGTGGGTTACTACTGAAATGGGTCCCCTTTACTAGGGTTTTCTAATCAACATGTTAAATTGGTTAAGTGTCCATATTAACCTAACCCCTCCCATCATTTTAGTTAACATGTTGAATTGGTTAAGTGTTTAATTAACTTAACCCTACCATTCTTGTCCTAGCTTTAATTCATTCATTAAAGCACCAACCACTCACATTAGACAGGTATTGTTGCGGTCATTGGATGTGCCGGTCGATTCCGGGCAGGTTTACACCACAACTCAGTCTAACCTCGGGTCCTTTTGGGCTCAATGCTCTAACCACCCACATTAGATAGGTATTGTTACGGTTGCTGGATTTGCCGGGCGGTTCCAGGCAGTCTTATACCGTAACTCAATCTAACCTCGGGTTAGGCATATTCGTCTTTCACTAGATTTACATATTTATCCTTTTATGTTTATATGTAAATTTGTCAATAATTTATTGTCATGGCCCACTTTCCCTCTAAATCAAGTTCATCATTTTTGGTATATAAAAATTATACCATTTAAATGTCACCAATCATTGGCATGTGCCAAACATGCCAATTACATATATTTTCATGTCTACCGCAACGTTATCCCCCGTTTGTATGTTTGCAAAATTACAAAGAATGTTGGGCTCGATATTTTAGCCCAACTTATAAACATAGATGGGAAAAGCGAAGAACATGAAATATTCTAATAGCATAAAAATATGTGACATATGAACTTGCAACTTTGAGATCCAATTAACATAAATCATGAATTTACATAATTTAAACTTGTCATGTGAGCTTGCATTGAAATGGGATCTAATTAAACAGGTGTCACATGAATTTGGCAAAGAACCTATACTTTTAATTGTGAACTTGCAAACTAGATCTATGCAGCATGAATCATAGAATAAGAGTGTTACATAGAACTACCCAAAACTTAATTAGACATGTAGTGGTGAACCTGCATAGGGGTTGAATCAAGCTAACATGGATCTTAATCATAAAAGCATATGGATCTAACATAAAAGCATGTGGATCTAACATAAAAGTTGTAGATCTAAACATATAGGTTTACATAATCATGTTTTAGCCTATAGACTAACATGTGTTATAACATGATAGCATCACCTAACTTGCATAAAGATGGTAAAATTCCCAAATTGACATACAACATATAAGTGTCATCATTAAATTATACCACATGATATGTCATCGCCTAATTAACATATAACACATAGGCTCATTGCCAAACTTTTAACAATGCAAGTTTTATCGTCAATTTACATACAACACGATTGCAAAATTAATCATGATAAACCACAATAATTCTTAGGCAAACATGATAGAATAGATATGAATAACATGAATCACGTACAATACGATTCTATTTTACACTTCATTACAGATCATGTCATTATTTTTATTCACATCTGGAAGGCAACTATACTTACAAACAAGAGAAAAACTTGATTTCTGGAATCTGAATTCTGAAATTGAATTGCTCGCCTTTGATGTAGATCGTTGAATTCTCTTAGTTGAATTAGATTTGATTTTAATTTGATTTTGATGTAGCTTTTATCTTGTCTTTGAGTTGAAAGATACGACGGCTACTCTAGGTCCTCCATTGACAGCATGTCAGCTCTAGGAATATTTTTGTGTGATTTTATGTTGAGGGTTAAGGTTGTTTTTATAGAGGTTTAATTGATTTAGAAACGTCAGATTAACCTAGAAGCGATCAAGACCATCAGACAAGATAGAACATCCAAATCAGCCCTAGTGACTCAGCAAGGAGTTAGAATCGTCGTTTTTCCAGATCTGCCCGAGCGGGTAGGTCGACCCCCAGGTCGACCCCCTGGTTGACCTGTATGGGGAGGTCGATCCCCTGGTCGACCTGGGTCCTAGGCGGGAATTTTCTCACCCAACCCGCTTCTGGGTCTGATTTGAAATTTGAATTCTGTTCTGAGCTATTTTGAATTTTTAAATTAAATTCTGAAATTTACGAAGGCCATAACTTCTTCATACGGAGACCGATTTACGCAAACTCGGACTCTATCTCAGGCATTTAGTGGAGTAACCCGTTTCCCTTAATTCCCACATTTAGAATTAAGTATAATTTAATTTGTTAATTTAATTTTAACTAAAAATTCGGGGTGTTACATTCTCCCCTCCTTAAAGGATTTCATCCCCGAAATCTTCAAGTCAAGAAGAACGTATATCCTACATCCAATCGTCCATCTACTCAACCATCAAACATAGGCATCCATTATCCTTACAAGACTTCTAATGCTTCAGGATCATGTGCATAATGTGTGTACTTGACCTTATCTAATGCAAAAATCAGGCGGTTTACTAATTCAATTGACCTCCTTAATGCAAATTATGTAAGTGCCATGAATCCATTATATATGCAATTTTTCCTACTCATAATTCTACATGAGTGCTCAACCATTCATACAAATCTGACATCCATATGACAACACATCAAGTTTCAACCATATACAAATACATATATATATATATATATATATATATATGCATATGCAATATGAAAGTGACTGAGCCGATCTAATACCTAGTGTGTGTGTGTGTATGCATCCACGAGCAACCACTTGCAACCATCAACCATAACATGTTTTAAATACATGTTTACATCCATTAGTTTCTACCTAAGGAGTTAGAAAAAGACCGAGGAGATATACTAAAAATGTAGATACAAGCATAAACTTAAGGAAAAAGAGATCAAGGATGTACCCTAAAAAAGAAAAGGGTAAGCTGCGCTTATTCTATCCTCAGTTTCCCAAGTGGCGTCTTCCTCGGTATCGCTCCATTGGACTTTGACAAGCTTGACTTCACGGTTGCGTAGCTTTTTGACTTCTGTACCCAAGATACGAGTTGGAACTCTCCTCACGGTTGCTTCTCGTTCTACTTCCATTTCTTCTAGTATGCTTGGTTCCACCACTTCCGCAGACTCATGTAAGCACTTCCGTAGGTGAGAAACATGAAAGACATTATGAACTCCAGCCAATCTTTCGGGCAGCTGTACTCTATAAGCCATCTTCCCAATATTCTCGATGATAGGAAACAGCCCTACAAATCTTGGTGCTAATTTTCCTGCAGATCCAAAGCGAACGACGTTTCTTAAAGGAGATACCTTAAGGAAAACCCTGTCTCCAACCTCAAACTCAAGGTCGGTCCTTCTTTTGTCTGCGTAGGACTTCTGTCTATCTTGGGCTGTCTTCATTCTCCTTCGTATCAACTCTACTTTCTCTGAAGTTTCTCTAATCATGTCTGGCCCAAGTATGACTTTGTCTGTGGACTCCCACCAACAAGTTGGTGATCGGCATGGTTTTCCATATAAAGCTTTGAAGGGTGCCATGCCTATGGTGGGTTGGTAGCTATTGTTGTAGGCGAATTCTACCAAAGGAAGATGATCCTCCCATGTTCCTCCAAAGTCAAGAATGCACAGTCTCAAAAGATCTTCTAATACTCTGTTCACCCTCTCCGTCTGACCATCGGTTTGGGGGTGATAGGACGTGCTTAAGCATAACTGTGTGCCTACAGATTCTTGCAAACTCTTCCAAAACTCACTCGTAAAGATAGGATCTCGGTCACTCACTATGCTGGAGAGTATCCCATGGAGTCGAACTATCTCTTTAAGATAAAGGGACGCTAGAGATGAGGCAGTCCTTCTACTCTTGACAGGTATAAAGTGAGCACTTTTTGTGAGCCTGTCCGCTATTACCCAAATACTAGTATTGCCCCTTCTAGACCTAGGCAATCCATCAATAAAGTCCATCGAAATGCTATCCCACTTCCACTGTGGGACCTCTAGTGGATGAAGCAGTCCACCAGGCTTCTTCTACTCCGCCTTGACTTGTTGGCATATCATGCACTTAGAAATGTACTCAGCCACATCCTTCTTCATGCCATTCCAAAAGAAAACTCTCTTTATGTCCTTGTACATCTTGTCTCCACCTGGGTGTATCGTCATCTTGGAATGGTGTGCCTCCTCGAGAACCTTCTTCACCAAATCCCTTGCTTGTGGGACGCATAGTCTTCCATCCCTTCTCAACCAACCCTTATCATCGGTGGAGTATGTATTGAGATGACTAGAAGTCTCACCTCCAACTAGCTTATCTATCACATCAACAAGCTGAGGGTCTTCACGTTGTGCGGTCCCTATTGAGTCCAAAAGAGTAGGCCGCACTTCTAGAGATGCTAACAAACCAGGCACAAATTCAGAGGAGTGTTTAAAGTCAAAGTTGGCTATGTACTCCATGCTTTGCCTTTTTACAAAGAGAGGGCTTAAGGTCAACTTCTTTCTACTCAAGGCGTCTGCTACCACATTTCCCTTGCCAGGGGTATAGGAAATCTCAAAATCATATGAGGCAAGAAACTCCATCCATCTTTGTTGTCTCAAGTTAAGATCTTTCTGCGAGAAAAGATACTTCAACGGTTTATGGTCAGTATACAATTCAAATTTCTCACCTAGGAGATAATGGCACCAAGACTTGAGCGCAAAAACAATTGCAGCCAGCTCTAGATCATGGGTTGGGTAGTTTTTCTCATGTACTTTCAACTGTCTTCCACCATAAGCTACTACCTTCCCTTCTTGCATCAAGACAGCGCCTAATCCTGTACGGCATGCATCTGTGTACACCGTAAACATCTTACTCTCATCAGGCAATGTCAGAACTGGGGCTGTTGTAAGAGCCCTTTTCAAACGTTGGAAAGCAATATCGCAATCCAAATCTCAAGAGAAAACTAGGTTCTTCTTTGTCAATCTTGTAAGTGGAGCTGAGATTTTCGCAAAGTCTTTAATGAACTTTCGATAAAAGCCTGCTAGTCCAAGAAAGCTTCGTACCTCAGTGGCATTCTTAGGAATTTTCTTGTCTTGTACCGCAACTACTTTTGCGGGGTCAACAGCTAACCCCTCTTTGGACACCACATGTCCAAGAAATCTCACTTCTTCTCTCCAAAAATGGCATTTGGAGAACTTGGCTTTCAACTGATGTGCATGAAGAGTCTCCATGACTTCCTTTAAATGCAAAGCATGCTCTTCTTCACTTTTTGAGAAGATCAAAATATCATCCACGAAGACCACCATGAATTTATTGAGGAAAACCCTACTCATCAAGTCTACGAAATAGGCAGGTGCGTTTGTCAAGCCGAAAGGCATGACAAGCCATTCGAAGAAACCGTCTGGAGTCCTAAACGCGGTATTATCAATGCTGTCTTCAGCCACCCTTAACTGGTGAAACCCGGTAGCCAGATCTAGTTGGGAGAAAACTGATGCACCTACAAGCTGATTAAACAAGTCGTCTATTCTGGGAAGTGGATGCCTATTCTTTTTGGTCAGCTTGTTTAGCTCCCTATAATCCACACAAAGACATAGTGAACCATCTGCTTTGGTGGTGAACACCACTGGAGCACCCCATTTCGAAATACTCCGTCTGATGAACCCCTTTTCAAGGAGCTCTTTAACTTGCTTGCTGAGCTCTTTTCTCTCTCTTGGAGCCATGTGTCTAACGAGTAAAGCAAAGGGTTTTGAGTTATCAACGAGGTATATGCGGAAGTCTATTTCCCGCTTCAGAGGTAAGCCTTTCACCTCTTCAAAAACATCCGAGTATTCACGGACCACTCTAACAGACTGCAAGTTCTCAACAGAAGCGTCAAGAGATTCTATATAGCTAAGCATAACAGAGTTCATGGGATTACAAGAGATTTTGAGAGTGTTACCGAGGCGAGTCATTAGTCTAACCACTCTCTTTTCACAATCAAGGACGGCACCGTTACTGGATGGCCAGTCCATGCCTAGAATCAATCCATAGCCCGTGAAGCCCAAAACAAAGGCATTACATCTAAACCCAATAATTAGAATAGAAATTTTCAAATCCAAACAAACCATTGACAAATAAGCTGAGCCCCCAATTGGATTTGAAACAACCAAGGGATCCTCTACTATACTGGTGTCTAGGTGCATAGATTCAACTAAAGTAGTAGAAATAAAAGAGTGCGATGCGCCAGAATCAAAGAGAGTGCGAACAGGATGATCATAAAGATAAAATAAACTCTCTACAGAAATATTTCTACCTTGTTCTTGCTGAGGTGCTATCAGCGAGTGGACCTGTCCCCCTGAAGTGGATCCAGTCCTCTGCCCCTGCCCTTGCTTTCTTCGGCAGTCCTTAGCCATGTGTCCTGTCTCGCCGCAATGGAAACAACCACCACTCATCTTCCTCTTCTTCTTTCTGCAGTCCTTCACCAGATGTCCAGGAATGCCACAAAAATTACACTTTCTCTTTTCACTGGGTTTGTTGTTCTTCCCGCCCTTCTTTGAGTCAGCTTTCTTGTTCTGTGATCCCTCCGCTTTCTTTTCTTGAGGCACTTCCACCTTTGCCTCTTTCTTGCCCTTATCTTCCTCGTGTAAGAGTTCCATGTCTACCAACCTCTCATAAGTCGCACCCATAGGTACATGGGTCATAGCTAGGCTGTGAAGTGGCTCATTCAACCCTTTAACATATGCGGAGTGTTGACTAAATCTAGTCCAAATATGGCCAGCTGGTTGAATTGGTTGACGTACTCCTTGACTGTCATACTTCCTTGCTTAAGAGATAAGAACTTCTCCATTTGTAGACTTCTTTCAGCTTATGAGAGGAATTTCATTTCAAATCTCATCCTGAAGTCCTCCCAAGTTTCAACCGGCCTCTCAGCATGGGTAACCTCCCACCAATAAGAAGCTTCGTCTTTAAGAAACCACACTGCCAACTGTACCTTCTGCCTATCATCTACCTCGAAGATAACGAACAAATCCTCAGTTTCTTTGAGCCAGTTCCTTGCTTCCACGAATGACTCGGTCCCTTTGAAGTCCTTTCCAACCATGGCCCGAAAGTCCCTGCACATCTTTGAGAAAGCATTTCCACGAGGAGGAGGAGGAACTGCCGCAGTCTGGGGAAGAGGAATGTTTGTTGAGCCTGCAGCATCAGCTCTAGCTTCTAGGTACCTTCTGAACCAACCGGGTACCAGTAATCCCTCTGGAAGGTTAAGATCCCCAGACATGCTGAAACGAAAAAGGAAAGATTCAAAACAAAAGATAGAAAGACAGTGCATATGGCTTTGGGGGATTATGCCTTTTTAAAAATAAAACAACACGTTTTCTTGAAAAATGCTTCTTAACATCTTTTTGAAAAACAGTTTTCAAAAACTTTTATCTGATCTGGTAAACCTTTGCTCTGATACCAAGTGAAACACCCCACCTCCATTAAGGTCACTCACAAAGGGAATGCCTTAACTTTGGTGGAGGGTTATAGGCAAAAGACACAGATAATTTACAAGACAGATATAAATAAGCAGCGGAAAAGAAACAACATTTATTTCAAATGTGGTTCATAACAAAGCATTACAGCAAATTATCTTAAAACAACTTTCAAACCATTACAACATAATCTTTGTCTTGATTAAAACATAAAGAAGCATGGAACAAAACAAAATAGCATAAATCCTCATAGAATGTATCCAAAGCCATAGTCCAAGGAAAGAGAGTCCAAATCATACATCTACTATCTTGAAGCTTGCAAAGAGTTTGACTAGGCTGGAATATTCCCTCCCTGTGGACCTCGGGGGGGGGGAGGGGTTTGGAAGAAAAGAAGACGAAAGAAAAATAGAGTCAGTCATAAAGCCTGGTAATCTAGTGACTTTTCAGTGTGCGAATAAGAAAAATGTCATGATAGGAATAAACTGAAAAACAGGACAGTACCAGAATAACAGACTAACATAAACCAAGACAGGACAGTTTAATCCGAATATACAATCGCACCCCATTCTATATCTCTGCACCTATTCATACTTGTTCCAACTGGCACCCCATATTTATGGTGAAGTGATCCCCTTTTTAAAGATCGGCTCCTACTCGCATACTTTTATCACGTGTGTCATACGACCCCCGCTTGATTGTAGATACCTGTGCTGGTCCCACCATGGGGTGTATCAAGTCCTATGGTGGCAACCCGACATGATCCAAGAGTGCACAGTGTATACTGCTGATGCTCAGTGCCTGCTTTTTCCACTCTGGAGTACATGCACGCCCGTACTCCATCGGAACCTACACAGCTGCACCAACCGCCGTCGTTTTGACCGCTTATAATCAGCCCAGTAATCGTGCCCCACCCTGCCTAGTTTAGGGTACCATGATACATCTAAGTGGGTTATTGCTGAAATTCGTTACTAGGGTTTTCTAATCAACATGTTAAATTGGTTAAATGTCCATATTAACCTAACCCCACCCATCATTTTAGTTAACATGTTGAATTGGTTAAGTGTTTAATTAACTTAACCCTACCATTCTTGTCCTAGATTTAATTCATTCATTAAAGCACCAACCACTCACATTAGACAGGTATTGTTGCGGTCACTGGATGTGCCGGTCGGTTCCGGGCAGGTTTACACCACAACTCAGTCTAACCTCGGGTCCTTTTGGGCTCAATGCTCTAACCACCCACATTAGATAGGTATTGTTACGGTTGTTGGATTTGCCGGGCGGTTCCGGGCAGTCTTATATCGTAACTCAATCTAACCTCGGGTTAGGCATATTCGTCGTTCACTAGATTTACATATTTATCCTTTTATGTTTATATGTAAATTTGTCAATAATTTATTGTCATGGTCCACTTTCCCTCTAAATCAAGTTCATCATTTTTTGTATATAAAAATTATACCATTTAAATGTCACCAATCATTGGCATGTGCCAAACATGCCAATTATATATATTTTCATGTCTACCCTAACGATATCCCCCGTTTGTACGTTTGCAAAATTACAAAGAATGTTGGGCTCGATATTTTAGCCCAACTTATAAACATAGAAGGGAAAAGCGAAGAACATGAAATATTCTAATAGCATAAAAATATGTAACATATGAACTTGCAACTTTGAGATCCAATTAACATAAATCATGAATTTACATAATTTAAACTTATCATGTGAGCTTGCATTGAAATGGGATCTAATTAAACAGGCGTCACATGAATTTGGCAAAGAACCATATACTTTTAATTATGAACTTGCAAACTAGATCTATGCAACATGAATCATAGAATAAGTGTGTTACATAGAACTACCCAAAACTTAATTAGACATGTAGTGGTGAACTTGCATAGGGGTTGAATCAAGCTAACATGGATCTTAATCATAAAAGCATATGGATCTAACGTAAAAGCATGTGGATCTAACATAAAAGCATGTGGATCTAACATAAAAGTTTACATAATCATGTTTTAGCCTATAGACTAACACGTGTTATAACATGATAGCATCACCTAACTTGCATAAGGATGGCAAAATTCCCAAATTGACATACAACATATAAGTGTCATCATTAAATTATACCACATGATATGTCATCGCCTAATAACATATAACACATAGGCTCATTGCCAAACTTTTAACAATGGTAGTTTTATCGTCAATTTACATACAACACGATTGCAAAATTAATCATGATAAACCACAATATTCTTAGGCAAACATGATAGAATAGATATGAATCACATACAATACGATTCTATTTTACACTTCATTACAAATCATGTCTTTATTTTTATTCACATCTGGAAGGAAACTATACTTACAAACAAGAGAAAAACTTGATTTCTGGAATCTGAATTCTGAAATTGAATTGCTCGCCTTGATGTAGATCGTTGAATTCTCTTAGTTGAATTAGATTTGATTTTAATTTGATTTTGATGTAGCTTTTATCTTGTCTTTGAGTTGAAAGAGACGACGACTACTCTAGGTCCTCCATTGACAGCATGTCGGCTCTAGGAATATTTTTGTGTGATTTTAGGTTGAGGGTTAAGGTTGTTTTATAGAGGTTTAATTGATTTAGAGCCGTCAGATTAACCTAGAAGCGATCAAGACCATCCAGACAAGATAGAACAGCCAAATAAGCCCTAGTGACTCAGCAAGGAGTCAGAATCGTCGTTTTTTTCAGATCTACCCGAGGGGGTAGGTCGACCCTCAGGTCGACCCCCTGGTCGACCTGTATGGGGAGGTCGACCTTCTGGTCGACCTGGGTCCTGGGCGGGAATTTTCCCGCCAAGCCCGCTTCTGGGTCTGATTTGAAATTTGAATTCTGTTCTGAGCTGTTTTGAATTTTTAAATTAAATTTTGAAACTTCCGAAGACCTTAACTTCTTCATACGGAGTCCGAATTACGCAAACTCGGACTCTATCTCTAGTAGAATTCCGAGACGAACGCAATGGAGTAACCCGTTTCCCTTAATTCCCACATTTAGAATTAAGTATAATTTAATTTGTTAATTTAATTTTAATTGAAAATTCGGGGTTTTACATTGTGCATAAAGGGTCCCCAACTCTTTTATTAATCAGATAAAATGCTTGGAATTGAGCATATAGTTTTCATTCGCAAGAAGTAGTTCTTGCTGAATTCAGGTGCCAATGTTCAGTGGTTGCTACTTGAGATCATGTTTCTGGAATGGTGATTATTGTTTTGCCAAAGCGGTTTACTTTTGGACTGGAGATTAATGATGATTATGAATCGCTTAGCCAATGAAAGGATTTGGAGATTGACGGGGAGCAGGTGGTATTGGAAGATTATTTGCCACTGTGTTCAATGCATTCTGGTGCCGATCTCTTCCAGGATGATCATGCATAAGTGGAGATAGGATTGTCAACAAATACTTTCGGATACGGATAGTGCTATATCCGTATCCGCGTATACGTACGGATATCCGATAATTATCCTATCCGCCAACGATTAATAAATCAAGAAATATAAATGAAAATTTCCAGGTTAACATAAATGTTTTTCAATTACATTGATTACTAAACTGTTAATAATAAACATATATGATAAAATTAAATAGATTTGAGTAGTTAATATGCATTTAGTGCATATAACATAAACCTTCACTCAGTGAAGCAATAAATAATTCTAATTTATTATACTAAAATAAATATAATTTCGATAATAATGTTAAAAAAAATCGGATGGATAATTTTTGAATGTGGATATTTATGTATCCGTATCCGCATTTGTTTCTTCGGATATCGGATATTTATTCGTTTTTCAGATACGGATGCGAACGGATATCCGATTTTTCGGGTATCCATTGTCAGTCCTAAGTGGAAATATTTGTTAAGGGTCTGGGTTTAGTGTGGTAATTCCTTACTGTGTGTTACATGGTGCAAGATCTGTTTCTGTGATGAAGAATGTTAGTGCAGGTGTGCAGTTATGCAAGAAGCCATCCAGATTCAGATATGCATCAAGCATACTTAAAACATGCTATTGGAATTCGGTGCTATTTGTTCATGGGCCTGGCTTTTTCGAATACACATGGGTGTTGTGTGCATCTTTGAAGTATAGTTATGGATGATGATCTTCAGTTTATGATCATGCACAAGAGGAGCCATTGGCTTGGGTTGGTGCAGCGAGTCACACTCTACAGTGGGATAGAGGCCTCATCATGGGCTGTTTATGTTTTCTAGATTTTAATTTACTTGTATTTCGTGGTGTTTACGTTTTTGGTTTTATGTTGTAACGGTTAGTATGCTAACCTAAACTTTGTATTGTTTTTTTAGTAGATAATAAAAGTGAATCAATTTTCAATATGTATATCATTATCACTATGTTAAAAAGGAATGTTGAAAATTCTTGTAATCAATAGATGTGGTAAGATAAGCCTCATATATCAATCAATATGCTGTGTTAGTAGTAGTAAACTTGCTATTATCAAAAGAACGCGTGGTTCTGACATTTGTTTGAAATAGGGCTAGGTCATATTTAACGTAATGCTGGGCGGTATCATATAAACATTAATAATCATAGAAACCAAGAAACAAAAGGGACAAACATTGGAGTCTTTAATTTACTGGGCCAGCATCCATAAAATATATTTATGCAAAACAATTTATCTGATCAGGTTCTTTATTAACTACCAAAAAGAAGAAAAAGGAGTGTATTAAAGAAAAATAAAACTACAAACAAACAAAGAATTAACGTTGGCAGCAGGCTAAGTATAATAAGTTAATTTGTAAAAAAGACCGAGTCCAAGATTGGTAATGCCGGCACTCAACTAAGCATTCTGGGCTGAAGCGTATATAGTTAGTTATATATACTCCTTATCTACTGATCGTTTTCATCAACCAAAACAAGTACTGCTCTTTAACTCATAAAAGAAAGAAGAAAAATGGCCTCTTTCTCATTCATAATCCTTGCCATTGTTCTCATACCGCTTCTTACAGTTAATGCAGGGGATCCAGACATCCTTTCGGACCATCTAGTAACCAACCCAGATGCATCAAAGTTCACCTTCAGTGGACTGAAAGCCGCCTTACAAGGCACAACACCATCTGCAAAAGGAGCGTTCAACGTGACGAGAGCAGGCCAGAATGAGTTCCCCGCCCTACAGGGCCTAGGGGTATCCTATGCTTCACTGCAATACGGACCCAACAGCATTAACGGGCCACACACCCACCCACGAGCATCGGAGATCCTTCTGGTCCTCGAAGGATGCCTGGAGGTTGGAGTGGTGGACACCAGCAACAAGGCGTTTACACAAGTCCTGAAAGCTGGGGACATGTTTGTGTTTCCAAAGGGGCTGGTTCATTTTCAGAGGAATAAGGATGATAAGTACCCTGCCCATGCTGTTTCTGCTTTTGGCAGCTCAAATCCAGGAACGGTTGTGATCCAGAAAGCATTGTTTGAGAGTGGGATTGCTGATGATGTGCTTGCCATGGCTTTCAACACTGATGTTCATACCATTGCTCAACTGAGCAAGTAGCATTCATAGTACTCCCGCATGCTTTATCTGCTTAGCGTGTTTGTTTTTTGTTGTTTAATTATGGTGTGAATTATGCTAATTGTTTTTTTACATTCTATGGATCTAGCTGTTTTATACCATGTGATCTCAGACCATACCAAAGAAATTGTATCCTACGATTTAGTGCAATTAATTCTTCTGTATTTGAAACAATATGGACAGTCAGTAGCTAGACCAACCTATGTACATGAATGGTGCAGTCACAATTCACAAACCAACATGGTTGAAAGCCATGCATTGTCAACGAACCCTAAATAAGCAGTAATACGGAAAATTAATGCATTATAAGCCAGAAAAGAAAAGATTGACCAAAATAAAAAAACAAGCAGTTTATAAATATATTTAATAGACCGAAACCATGGAGCAAACGTACAACTATTAGTCTGCAGTTGGAAACCTGAGATAAGCACCTGAAAATACACTGTCATACTGGAAACACCAAGCCCCTCGATACTGCAGGCAATGTGGGACATTATTTAAACAATGTCAACATTGACAAAGATGAAATTAAATGCTAATTAACTGCTCTAGTCATTATTAACAGGTTTATGATAGTTGTACTTAACTCCAAAATTAATTCTACAATAAAGATTCACACAAAGATATTAAGCATTAAACAATGATTAACTTCAAAGTTGAACTGATGAGCTTAATAATTTGTCCAATAATTTATAAAGCTTGCAACCAAGGGTATTCATATGAAAACCAACAATACAAAATGGGAATAGTTTTAAGGAAACATTTTAGGAAAAAAAAAAAAAAATTGAAGAAGATGAACATTAGTATTCAAATTAAGAACAAACCGACAATGAACCGATCAAGACTTTATACAAAAACTAAATTCATTTTAAACACTCATTAGTCAAGGATAAAAAAGTAAGATCATTTTTGTAATTGGATTGTGGATAAAGATTATGGATAAGGGTGCGTTTGCGCGTAACAAAAACAATATTAAAACGGAGTAGGAAGTTAAAGGAAGTATGCATTTACGGCTTTAGGCGGTATATTTAAACAGAGTATTTTAATTTAACTAATTTATGGTTAATTATTTATTTATTTTGTTGTGTATATGTATTTAATAATTACAAATGAAACACACCAAAATAAATTCGATATTTTATTCAATCACAACAATGCATTTTTAATTCAAATACTAGTGAACATTACAAGCTAGAAAAATCAAATCAAGCAAACTAAAAAAACAAATTAAACCAAATTAAACAAACTAGAAAAAAAAATTACTACTAACAATGGTGAAACTTGTTCAACTGATAACTAATGCACTCATGTAGCTGCTTGTCATATAGTACTCCACTATACCCAAAACTATAGGATCGACACGGAAAATCTCCATAATCTCTCACTTCTGAATTGGAGCAACAACAGATAAAAGAGAAACGCAACGCATTGTCGTGCCAGAGAAACGGATTGTCTGAACAAAATTCATGGTCTGCTTGAGCTCACATGTTTGCTGAATGTGAGGGCCATCAGGGGAGAATGGGTGTGTTGTCACCAGTCATTTTAATCAGAATACGAAGTTATGTTGACAGTTGTGAAAGACTGTGGTTGAGGCGGTGGAGCTACTTGCATCTCATACTAGGAGGTACCCTTTCCTATGAACTCATCAAACATCTCATCTTACTCCCTGAATTTTAACATAACATTTCTACAGAATTTCTGGTACTTGCATGTATAACCGTTTCACCATTCCTCAGGTTCGTTTGGGGGGATAATTTTGTACATCCCATTCACCCCTTGTATGTCGAGCAACCTGTTACAATCTCTTCAAAAATGTTTTAAATTGTCCCATTTGTTCTTCATTTACATCTCGGTCCAATTGTCATTAAACCGTCCATTGAAGTCCACAGCAACAACCAATAAAATAAGCTAAAGCTTCTTTTTAGATCCAGGTAGGTGACGTAAATGTCAATGAACACTTCACTGCATTCACACATCCAATTTTCGACTGGTGTGAGTGAATAAGCAATGATACTGGAGCTAGAAGAGTGCACCATAAGGTTGAAAAGATAAAATTTCAATACCAATAAAAAATTACAAAATATATATAATTGGTAGATACGATAACAATAAGGAAATTGTTGCAACATAATTCAAACTCATGCATGCATATGTGGAAGCTGAATAAAGTCAGAGAAAATTAGCTAGTTTGTAGGAAGACTTTGTCAAAAGTTTGCTGCTGTTTATCAGTCATTAGTTAGGAGCAGTTTGAAGTTTATATTTTAAGCACCACTAATTTAGGCTTGTTAGACGTGGTCAGTAGAGATTTTTAGCCAATTTTTAGCATCTATTTAAGCATTGTATTGTTTAACATTTTTAGTTAAGAAAGAGATTATTAAGTGTGCTTCCTCTTCTAAAAAAATAAAACCGCTTATCTTTTCCTTCTCTGTCATAAACTAACATTTGGTATCAGAGCTACAATATTCATAAGAGTTTTTTCTGACTGGGGTGTTCTCTTCCGGCGGCGGTAGCCACCGTAAAAAGGTTGTCGTCCGTCGGACTGTATAATAGTAGAAGTTAATTTTAGTTGTAGTTGTGGAAGGGCAGAGATCTAGAAGGCAAAGTTGGCGAAGAAGATGCGCCGGGTTAGTGTCGTCAATATTGTGTTTATTAGATCGTGAATTAAAGTTTGATGTTTCTTCCGAAGCTAGCGAGGATTTACCGCCTGCTAGAACCAGTCGTTGTTGCCGTCGAGAGAGAGAGAGTCGTTCGAGCTTGTGTGTTACGTCGTCGTCGAATATCTTAATGTCATTTTGAATATGTGTTGAATCTGATAAACGCACTATTGTTCATATGTTGCTGGAGATCGGTGATGTGATTTGATTCTGCATCTGATTTCAAACTCTAAAGCAATAGCCGAAGATAATCTGGTTGTGCTGGAGGTTTCATGTGAATGGATGGATGACGTAGTTCTGATGAAGGCTGGGTGTTCAGGTAGGAGTAGAATGCAATTTTTTTTGGTAGAGGCAGCATACGTTTGAATGTGTGGTTGTTGCTTGTCTAAGTCATGGAAGCCATTGCTGCCAAGAAGAGGTCTTGGATTAGATATGCTCATGTTGAATGAAGGTTGAGTTTGCTTGCAATTCACGTCCGTCTATGTTCCAAGTATGATGCCACTTTCATGTTATTGCTGCTGAGTAAATTGGATTTTGGCTGCTCGGAATTGCATATCTCCTCATCGTTACGTGATGTCATCGCTTGCTTGAATATGATGTCGCTTACATCGTCAGTAGTGTTCTGGAGATTGGTGTTTGGAAGTGATGTTGTTTGGTCGTCGTGATGTACGAGTGCTGTGTTTGTTTGGATGTAGTGCAGTTGTGTGATGTGGCAGTGTTAGTCGCAATGGTGCTATTGATGTTAGCATGAAGAAGACGTTCAGTAGAACGCTAGTTGCTGATGTGACAGCGATGAGGATGAAGACGACGAAGGTGTAACGTCGTTTAGTGGGTTGGATATTTGTGAATGCTCGAGAGAACTGTTTGATGAAATGCCTATCATAGAATAAATATAAGCCTACAAGTGAAGTAGGTGGGTTTGAGAGTGAAACAGACGTGGTTTTGTGTCATCTAACAAGCAAATGAGGAAGAGCCGTAGCTCTAACTTGTTGGGGGATGACAGGTATCGAGGGAGGGTCCATATGCAGAGACCAAGAGGGTCCCTCAAAGAAAACCAAGAGTAGTTGATTGTTAAAGTACAAATCAACGTAAAATAGTTGAGCATGTCCAACCAGATTGAGATGAAGATTGAGACTGAGATCATCTATTCAAAGATTTCAGCTCTTCTCAGAAATTGCTAAGTGAGTTTAAAACATCTATGATGGAGAAATTTGAGATGACAGACCTAGGATTACTTCAGTGTTCAATATAGGCTCAGGAGCTATGACATGGAGCTCCAAGAAGCAAGATACAGTAGCCTTGTCCTCGTCTGAAGCAGAGAATGTTGCTGTCGGTGCAGTAGCAAGGCAGGCTATTTGGTTAAGAAAACTGCTAAAAGACATATGTTGTGAGCAGGAAGGTGCAATTGAGTTGTGGTGTGATAATAAGTCGGCAATAGCTATGACTAGGAACCCAACATTCCATGCAAGGACCGAGCATATAGAAGTTCAGCATCATTTCATAAGGAAGTTGGTTGCTGAGGAAAATTAGCACTGAAATTCTGTGGAACAAATGATCAGGATGCAGATTTGTTCACTAAAGCATTAAGTCAAGCAAAACATCAATTCTTCATGGAGAAGACAGACATGTGCAGGTTTGAATTAAGGGGAGGTGTTGCAACATAATTCAATGTGGAAGCTGAATAAAGTTAGAGAAAATTAGCTAGTTTGTAGGAAGACTTTATCAGAAGTTTGCTGCTGTTTTTCATTCATTAGTTAGGCTAGATTTGAAGTTTATATTTTAAGCACCACTAATTTAGGCTTGTTAGACGTGGTCAGTAGAGATTTTTAGCCAAGTTTTAGCATCTATTTAAGCATTGTATTGTTTAGCATTTTTAGTTAAGAAAGAGATTATTAAGTGTGCTTCCTCTTCTAAAATAATAAAACCTTTTATCTTTTCCTTCTCTTTCATAAGCTAACAGAAATTAGTGGAGAAAAATACCTTAAAAATATAGCTATTGTCGGAAGAAACATAAAAAGGGTGGAGATATTGGAGCAAGGAGGAGGAGGTGAGGCCGGTTGAAGTGAGAATGAGGGTGAGGTATGGACAAATTTACAGAGCATTGGAGAAAATCGAACCATTCGCGCCCAACGCGTCAAACGCTAATGTTTCGATTTTCTCCAGTGAGAATACACTGTTATCGTTGTGAACGCATCCAAAACGGAAGCGGTCCAAATTCTTTCTACAAACTGCGATTGTTCTTTCAATGTGTTCTAGCACATAAGCCAATTTATATCATTTTAGTCCTGCATTTATATATGTTGAGATGTTGATAACGTCACCGTGTGTAATCCTACCACTACCTTTTATGGGATTTTGTGAAGCAGACCTGTTAATTCAAATGGAAAATTGGAATTATAATTGGTTTTTTTATTTAGCTTCATACTAAAAACTAATTACATGAATAGTTCATTTTTCAAACTATTTACAAATATAGCTCAGTTTTGGTAGCTCACCGTTAAGCTGACCAAAACACATTGGTGCCATCTCAAATGACACCAATCTCAAAATATCTTTTTTGGTATTTTCACAACGGTGCTATTTCAAATAGCACCAATGTAAAATACGGTCAGCATTCATTTTGTTTTAAACTGGCACCATTTAAATGGCGTCAGTCCAAAACTTGCTTTTTTAAAACCCAGGGCAACATCTCAATGGCGTTCACTGGTGGTTGTCCACTGGAGGTAGTCCACTGGTGATATGTAAGATGTTGTCCACTGGAAGTATTATTGTCTTGCACAATCTTTAATTTTGACACAGCTAGAAGCATGGAAATCCTATTATGAAGCCTTTCAGTTGCAACTAATATGAATACTAGTCTACATTCCAAATGCAACTAATATTTTATACTCGACTATTTTACATAAAATTATGGATTTATTTAATTTTGACTTCAACTGATCTAAAAGAAGTAATATTGTAGATATTCTAATTTGGCATAGTTGAGACAAAGAACAATAGGCCAGACTAAATTTTCTATGGAAACTTTTTAATATTTGTACAAATTAAGAAATGTTTTCATGTAGTTTCAAACCTAACGTGTTCCACAATTTCCATTTCCAACAATATCTAATCGAACAATGCTTCAAATGTCTGTTAATATCTAAATAAATTTACAACCTGAATCTACAATAGAAAATGCAAACTAAACATACCCTTACATTTAGCTTCGGTTAAGATGTATATCTCAAACAGTTCACTCCATTTTGAAAGGATCTTGCTTGTAACAGGACAATTTACTGCTGCTCCTTAAAGGAGAGTTTTCACACCCAGGAAATATCTCACTTGAAACTAATTAAAGGAGAGTTTTCACATCTAGGAAATATCTCACTTGAAACTAATTGGTTAGTGTTACAAAGAGTGACTATTAGGAATTTTTCTTTTTAGGAACTATTAAATGTTAGCATACGTTAACTATATCCAATCTTGGGACAAGCCCAAAATAAAATCCATTTTGTTAAATGACAATCATAATACGATATTGACGAACCACTCGATCTATAAATAGTCCAAAACACCTAGTACTTAAATCTGGCGTGGAGCAGAAGTTGCTGAATCAGAATCATTTGTGTATTATGAATGCAGGAGTATAACAATGTAATGCAAGAGTAGACATATATAAATTGAGAAATAAGGTAACATTAGTTTTTTAAGTTAAAAAGATTACAAAAAAAGGAATTGTATGAAGGAAAAGAGATGTATATTCAGTAATCTTGATATTTGTGAAAAAATGTGGTTGAAGGGAGTACAGATAAGCTACAACAATGAAAATGAAAAAAAAAATTGATTAAATGCAATGCGCCATAATTTAAAATAAACACAGCAGACCATGTAGGCAACTTGGTGGAATAAATATGAAAGAAATGCTGATTGGCGTTGGATAAAAGCAATCAGTGGAAGCAAAAAATCTCCTTTTAAATTAGGTCCATAACAACATGACTTTATATTGATTGAAAAACAAAATTCTCCTTTAAATTAGGCCTAAAGAACGTCAAAACACGATGCATTAGTCATTGGTTCAGTAACTATTCATTACCTTCAGATCACCTATTTTTATGCAAATATACAACCACAACCTTCATCCATCCAAAAGTAACAGCTGTTGAATCTGCAGGTGTTAGAGAGTATCATACACTGACCCTCAGTTTCTTTTCCTTATGCCAAAGCAATTGATTAGTTGTTCACGAAAGCAATAATTACTATGTTAGACAAGTCAATTGTCCAATGTAAAATTGATTGTCACGGTTTTTTTATTAATGTCGTTTTAAGCAAGAAGCTCAACATGTCTGAAGGTATAATCGGTGAATCCGTACAATCATCAATTACTATATTCCAGTGCCTATAACCTTCTTCTTCTTCATGGCATTATAATTCATAGTTATATCAAATTTTTAAGTCAATGTATATTACCGGTAACTTGGATTACAGATCAGTTTAGGCCAGGACAAAAACCAATTGTCATCACCAAATTCTTAACCATCAAAACAATAAGTTAAAAAATATTGAACCCCTTTTATATGTGTGTGCATACATGAACAATACAAAGCAAAGAACATTCAATATTATGTGCTAAAGTTAGTCATATAAATTACTAATAACTATTCAGTTCTATGGTATGTACAAAGATGAAGTTTTATCGTTTGAGTTGATATTTCTTCATAATAGAGTACCTTTCTAGTTACCTGTTAAGTGAGGAGCCAAGCAATTCTTGAACTTAGCTTATTTCGTTAGAGTCAAAACGAAGATATCTTGTAGTTCATGCAAATTAAGTAATTATGGTAGTGCCTTGTTTTTTCTATTTTCAAATGCTAACAAGTTGCTCTTTGTGAAAAACAGTATATAAATAAAAATGGTTAAAGAATAATTTTGCATAACCTAGAAAGTAAAAATAAAATAAACCAACACTATAACAGCAACTCCAAAATAAAGGATAATGTCCTCATAGTATGTGAGAAACAGGATAATCACTTTTTCGCATTAAGGAACATGACAATAATTATAAATTGTGATTTTAGTAATATGTAAATGTAATAGCTCATGAGTCAGTCAATCTACATACAAGATGTCAGAAAGTAAAAGATCAATAAAATGAAGTATTATTTCTGAATTTTTAACAAAAACTCACCCAAAGAACAAAAGACCGTTGAAGCTCAACAAAAGATCTGATCGTTGATTAATTATGTTTGGGAATATATTTGTTTAGGCAGGTTTGATGAATTGATTTAGGGCATAATCTGTTTGATTTTTTCAATTAATCAGGAACTTAATTTTGAAAAGGTTGAAGAGATATTTCTGCTACGAAGGAGAGGAGACTACATTCGTAAATTACGCGAAAACACTGAAGCGTGTCCTTTTCTCCTCGAGATTTTGGTTTTTGTTAATTAAACAATTGTGCAAGGCGAAAAAGAAGGAAACGAAGGAGGAGGAAGGAAAAATCTCCGCGTTTTACGAAAAGAGTGAGAAGAGGAATATGGTTAGATAAAGTTGAAAGGAAGAAATCGTGCAGGAGAAAACGGCGTTGAGAAAGAATCGGAATTGGATAGATTTGAGGAAGCACTACAAGAAAATATGGATTATATAGCTTTATACCATAGCATTCTAATTAAAAGGCTATATAAAAACGAGTTAAGTAAAAAAAAAATAACTATAGATTGAGCTATTAAAAAAACAATCCGCTATATTTTAAGCCATCAATTTTGCAGATGCGGGAGCTGAAATAAATGAGGCATGCATTTCAATTTGTGAAAAATGTTCGTGAAAAATTAAAACTCCTTCCCTCTTACTTTACTCTTCTCTTTCACCGTCGACCTAAACTAGTATTACCGTACAACGGTGGAAAAACCGACCGTTAAAATGTTACATATGAAATATAAAATGATTTATTAAAATTTGTTTTAAATTGGATTTTAATGGAAAAATTATATCATAGTTAAGAGAAAATGAAAGGAACTAAAAATGGGGAAATCCAATTAGTTACATGTAAACCAACTTAAGACTAAAAATATGCTGTCAATGTATTGATTTGTCAGTCACGAATACGTACATACATTCTTATTATATATCAAGTAGAATCAATGTAATCCTGATATTTAGCTATTTTACAGCTCTAAACCTTTAATGGATTGAAGAATTAAAAGGAGAAACGAGATAAATATAAACTTAAAATATATTATCATATCAGTGAATATTTGATTGGAATTAAATAAAATGCAAGAGTAGATGTAATAAATAAGTCACAAATTATTGAACTAATGTATTTAAATAAATCACTTAAAAGTACTATTGTTATTTGAAAAACTAAAACTGTTGAAATAAAAATAATGAAGGTAAAACTAAATGTTGGATTCCGCCTTTTTTGATATTTCTTCCAAGAGGAATCTAATTTCGACTGAATAATCAATAGGTTGATTGCAATATAATGGTGATATTTTTTTGCTAAATGGTGCTCCATTCATTAAAAAAAATCCCATCTGCTACCTTTTGTTTGCAAAAAGGAAAAAAACTATAATCTTATTTATATTATCAAACTGACATAGAATAAGATGCCTTATCAATGGGGAAATAATCCTCTGGACCCGAAAATTCCTGGTCCCTGAGGCAAATGCATCTGGCCCCCTGATTTCAGGTGGGTCCCACCGAAATCAAGGGGCCAGATGCATTTGCTTCAGGGGACCAGGAATTTTTGGGTCTAGAGGAATAGTGCCCTTATCAATGATATGCATGGGCAGAAGTTATATCGCATTTATAGAAACAAGATACACACGCACACACACACATATTGTAGTGACCCGAAAATCCGGTCCAATTTGAGCTGACCAAATAACACAAGTCCAACCCCAAATTGCACTGGAAATTCAAGAAACTAATAGAAAGAAGATAGAGGGTGAGGATAGATAAGGTAGAACTAATAGAATAGAAGAAGAAGAACATCATCATCAGAGTAAACACGAATCTCACAGCGGAACGAATAAAATATAACATAACTTTTGAAATACAAACAGTTATATATACAATAGCACTTATCAGAGTACAACACTAACAACAACAGCGGAAATAATAATAGCTATAGAATCCTGAAGCCTCCTGCTCCAAGCTCTCCATGTGTATCTGTAAAATCCCGACTACTTGACTGCCCGTACAAATTTAGGCACCCAAGAGTTTAGGGTAAACAACAAAGTAAACTCCGGGTCAGTCATGGGACTGGTGTGAATAAAACTCCAAACACTTAGTTTAAATAAAGGATATATCATAAGACCACGCCGTGAAAACGGAACGGGTTTTCCCTTATGAAAATCCATACAACTTTGTAAAGCAATATCATTGTGATATTATAATAATGCCTAAGTACAAATAGATATCAATCTAGCAGGAACGCTTTCATCTCACGTTCTACTATATAGTATACAATCAAAACCGCAACCACGTATTAGGTAATGGATTTCCAACTATGACAAGGTATGGAACCACCTTCCGATCAGTGTACTCTAGGAACGATACACTGGAGTTCAACAAGAACATCTTGTAACTCAGCCACACATGACCGACCACTCATTTCGCTTGAGTGTATCGAATGTACATCACCAACGGTTGGGATCAGCAACCGTTTCCCGTATATATATGGGACAGCATTGATAGATTAAAAGAAGCAAATGAATATTCTCTAGATAGGTGATTATACACCCTACTTTGGTGCGACCGACTTAGCCATGTTGCCTGCCCGATTTCTGTCATTTACCGGATGTAAGGCTAGAAGCTACGCTTAATTTCCATTCATTTATAACATGATCACTTTGAATGCCACATTATCAGATCCATAAGTCATTAGCTGGTTTATACAAATATCCTGGATGTTATGCTAAGGGATAAATCCATTGCAACCATATATATTTATACAGACCAACCCATTCGATCATTGGAAATACTTTGTCAGACATTCGTCCATTTACGTTCGTTCTGGGACTGAACGAAACCGAAGGCACTATTCAGTATATCCATCTTAGTCCATTGTTATCTAAGATTTATACAACAGCCCTTGCACTTTACTCCGTCTTCAATATATTCAGAATATATGATTCGCAACACTTATGCCAATACAGAGTGGTTCTTTGGATAATAATCCAACCGGTCTCTCCATATTAACAACGTTAAAATGGTCAAAACATTGATAGTCTGTGATTTAACTATCAAAGAAAACTCGTGTGCAAACAACGATATTATTTCTAGATCGAAATTATATCAATCAATCATCATTTAACATATATCTCTTTAGTTCATTAATTTACTTATCTCCTGTTTCCATATATGCACATTTCTTATTTTCTAATTTTAGAAAATATACTTTATTAACAATGGAAAACATTTCCATTTCCTGTTTTCTATATTAGAAAACATTTCTGATTTCTTATTTGGAAAACATTTCCAAAGTTCCTTCATTGGATTTAATCAGATGTTTAAATAAAACATCGCTATGCCAACTCAAACCATTTACTGAATTCACTTAACCATCATTCACTATCAAAACCTTACCATTCCTTAGTTAAGAAGGAAGTCAATCAAGTTGGGGTATAATTACCTCTCAGACCTTAACTGAACAACGTTATAACTTCGAAATAGTAACAGTTTATCTTTTAAACCTTTAACAACTTCTTTAAGTAACTCTCGGATTCAATTTACGAATCCACTTCTTTATTGAAAACATTGATTATAACGATAACGTTATAATCCTAACTTTCGAAATATCTAACTTCAATTATAACCTTTATTCTTTAATTTGAATAATTAAACATAACCCTAATTTATTAGTGTATACTCTTGATTTAAAAACCGAAAAGTAAATATTACTTTCCCGAATTCGATATAATTGAATTCGACGTATAATTCTCTTTCGAGTAATCTCTATTTGATTAACTCTTCTTCGAATAACCTATATTCGATTTTCTCTCTTCGAATAATTGATATTCGAAATCTCTCTCTTTCGAATAAACTATATTCGATCTCTCTCTTTCGAATACGCTATAATCGAAAATCTCCTTTCGATTAAACTATAATCGATAATTCTTTTCGATTAAACTATAATCGATAATTCCTTTCCTTTAACTCTACTCGAATAAACTATATTCGACTAACTCCTTTAACTCCATTCGAATAAACTATATTCGACTAACTCCTTTAACTCCATTCGAATAAACTATATTTGATAACTCTTTTAACTCTATTCGAATAAACTATATTCGACTACTCCTTTAACTCTATTCGAATAAACTATATTCGATAACTCTTTTAACTCTATTCGAATAACTAATGTTCAATAACTCTTTTTACTCTATTCGAATAACTAATGTTCGATAACTCTTTTTAACTCCATTCGCATGACTCTAGATCGCAGCGATCACAATGGTTACGCCTGGTTCCCTCAGGAAACATCCGACCGCCGTAGGCTATCTGCAGCCCTGCGAATTACGCTAGCAGTCGTACGAAATGGCATCTCATTTGGATTAACTCTAACTGTTCAACCTTAACTTTTTAACTCTAACTGATTAACTCTAACTGGTGGTTAACTCTAACTGATTAACTCTAACTGATTAACTCTAACTGGTTAACTCTAACTGGTTAACTCTAACTGGTGGTTAACTCTAACTGATTAACTCTAACTGGTGGTTAACTCTAACTGGTTAACTCTAACTGGTGGTTAACTCTAACTTATTAACTCTAACTGGTGGTTAACTCTAACTGATTAACTCTAACTGGTTAACTCTAACTGGTTAACTCAAATCGATTAACTCTATTTGACTAACTCGACTCGACTAACCCCTTTCGAATACCATATTCGATTAACTAACTTCGAATACCATATTCGATTAACTAACTTCGAATACCATATTCGATTAACTAACTTCGAATAACATATTCGATTAACTAACTTCGAATACCATATTCGATTAACTAACTTCGAATACCATATTCGATTAACTAACTTCGAATACCATATTCGATTAACTAACTTCGAATACCATATTCGATTTCTCCTTTTTGAAAACGTTTATCCAATTGAAAATATTTCCTTTTAACAACATTTATTCATTTATAAAGATTTACTTTTAGTAACGGTTCTTCACTTTATAAATGATTTCCCTTTTTATAACGTTCCTTTTTATAACACCTATTCAGTTATAAACAAACTTCCTTCTTATAACTTTATTTATTTCTAAATATCCCCTTTTCAATTCTATTTGTAAATGGTTTACAAATATTTCTTTTTCTATTTTATTCTATTTGCAAATGGTTTGCAAATATTCCCTTTTCAAATTTATTCTTAAAAATATTCTAACTCCTTAAATTCCCGGGAAAATTCGCCATAACCTCCTTTGTATAGGGAGCATCGGGAAAATCCCCAAACCGCCACACAGGCCTTTCCATTCAAAAAGAAAATGTTTTGAAATTATTTCCTTTTTGAATATCTCCTATTTATAAATATTCCATTTTATAAATATTTTCTTATTTATAAATATTTCTATTTATAAACATCTCTTATTTATAAATATTCCATTTATAAATATTTTATTTTCAACATCACTTTGAAAATCTCCTTATCAACATTTCGGTATGTTATGGTATTCAATCATATCAATCACGATGTTCAATATCGTCCAACCACACACAATCGATAACAGAATATATACCACATCATATATTACAATATATGAATAGAACAGTATTATAAATATTGAGGAGTCCAGTTGGACCCCTCCAACCTGTTTCCCTGCATCACAGATGTTACACAGTAAAATCAACATCCATTACAATTCAGTACGAATTATTCTAATAAATAGAATCAATATATATATTTAACGGTTTATATATATATATATATAATTTCAACTAACTGACTAGCAGTTCAATCAATCAACCAACACACAGCAATCAACAGATGATTAATAGTTCTAACAATACATTATAAAAATATAACTGTTCAGAGTTGGTGAGTTTTACTAACATTGGCAGTTCATCGTTAAAGAACGATAAACTGTTGTTTGATTTGAATCAAACAGTCTATTTCGCCATAAATCGTGACTAGCCCCAATCCACGTCCAGTCAGCTTCATTGTGAAGCTTTCGTCCATATGGCCCTAACGCAACTTACGGTTCGTCAATCTGATATCGTATGACGAAGATATTGCATAAACAAGTTTGTATATATATTTGATTTAAAATAAATTCAATCCTTTTTAAATAAAATAAAATGGGCTTAACCTTTTAAAATCCCCTCAGCCCATTTATCCAATCCCGGCCCACCTTCCCAGTGCGTTAACCAGCCCTCTCCCCTTCCAGTACACTTCCGCACATCATCTCCATCGAATGAAAGTCGAAGGCCAATTTCATTTTGCGTCATCCAGGCTTGAAGCCGTACCACCACAAAACCGTCGACCTCAAAATGGATCGCACGCCTCAGGAATTTGCAGCTAGGTGTTGTTCCCCGTTCTAAACCCGAAAATAAACTCATCTCCAACCACTCCTTCTTCAATCGCACAAAAGGGTTAATCCTAATTGCCATTGCCCATCGCTGTATGAGAAACAGCGAACAGAAAACTCTCGAAATATCCCAAATCTTACACCGAATTGAAGAGCAGTACACACTGATAACAAATATAGTTATTCAGTGATTTATATATTTTTGTTTGGATTGTTTGATTTTTCCTTGATCGATTCTTGGTCTCCCCGAATGGACTGGCGGCGCATGAAATTTGGAAAATAATTAGGTTTACAGTTTTGCGTTTGAGGTCATTTTATAGGAGATTTTGTGGACAGGGAATATTCCCTAGAATATTCCCTTTCCATTTCATTTCGATCCATTTTAAATTCGTATGATTTCCAATTTTTGACAAACAAAGCTAATCCTAGCATAAAAACACGTTCCGGATCCAATGGGACAGGTTTCCTCGAAATCCGACACCGTTTGCGAAAATCCTTTAGAAAATATCGGTGAAAAACACCGAGCAATCATTCCTAACAATTCCAGAAAAAGTCCTAAAAATACGAGGCCTTGAAATTTCACTAGACCTCTTCCTAAGGTTTCGTATGAAACTTGTTTCGTTGAATTTCGAGTTCGTTTGACCAGTTAACCATTCAGTTTAGTTTGTTTTAAGTTAAAAACATAGCGTACCCCACTATGAAATATTCTTTTCACGCAGGGACAGTTATGGACAGAAACAAAAATACTGTTTAAATGAGTGATGTGCTCTGGTCCCAAAAATGTAATAATACCGGTAGATGGACTCATATTGTGAAACCCCGAAATGTCGATACAGGGTGCCAAATACTCCAAATAAAAAGTTGCTTATTAAATTAATTAAAAATTACAGTAAAATTCTAAAAATTAAATTATCGCTATTTCCCAAAAGGACCTTGTCTAAATTCCCACCCGATCTATAGTTATATCGAATAATCCGATACGGTCGATAAACGATTCTATAGCGACTATTTTAAAATTTGGTTTGGACATATCTCAAAATCTACACGACGAAATCCATATTTTTCTCTTCCACTAGAAAGATATACTCCACCAGCTCTACGCGTTTCTTGTTTCACAGGAATCCGGCTTAAAACGAATCCTGTACATTCAGTTGAAGTTCAAATCGCCAAATAGCGAACTGCAGCGCCATTTCGAGCTCGTTTATAAATATATTATAAACTATACGTTCAACTGTCGTCGATTCAATATATTCGTTATTCAAATTCAATTCCAAACTGAATTATACCTTATATATAATCCAAATTCACACTGTATTGTGAATTCAGCTATTTTTTGACTATTTCGACATTGTAATATATTATTATATTATAATTATTAATTAAATATTCAATATTATTTAATTCCAGTTATCGATATCGCCAAAACGATATTTTAAATAATTAAATAAATTAATTATTCAACGGTCAGAAATGCGGGTCATTACAATCTTTCCCCCTTAAAATAATTTCGTCCTCGAAATTGCTAAGTTAGGGGACGACCTACCTACTGGGTAAAAATTTATCTATTTACCTCTTATCTGTGGTTTCAACTGAACCAATTTATATCGACTAAAATATTAATTTATTCCGACTAACTAAATTTTCAAAAATCCTGAAAATTTTCTAACACCTTAACTTTTCGAAAAATTTCGCCAGGACCTCCTTTGTAATGGTCAATATCTCAAACTCCAACTCACCTCTCTGGGCCTTCTTCAACCCAAAAGAAAATCAAAACGCCAAGCGGCTTGCCAATTCGGCTCATAAATCCCAAACTCATATAAAATATAAACTTGTACCTTTTTGTCGGGCATATCCTTATATCCCTTCCATCTGTTATCAACTCGGCGTATACAAATGCCATCCCAATCAATCTCCAACTAATTTATTCTTAACACAACCATTCGCTTATCCAAGCCGAATTCAATTTCAAATTCGAGTTTCAAATTCCAAACTCTCAACTTATCATTTCAATTCCAATCCAGATTATTCTCTAATCACTTCCAGTTTTCCTTAACCTATCATCTCAAGTTAAATTCTGGTTTATTCTTTACTTTTACCATCTCATTTTATTTAACTTCATAAGTTAAATTTAAATTCCATACTTTTAAATTCCTGAGTTCATTTCAAATCAATTTGAAATCATAATGCCAATTCAAAACCTTTGAATTTCTAAACAACTTGTTTTCTCAAAACAATTCAAAAACAAAACCTTTGGTAGTAATTCGTCACTTAGAAACTCGAGAATGAACACTGATGATGTCGTGATTCATCATCAGAATCTATTTTCCAGCTATCGAAGTGAGTTCAATACTATATCACTTTCAGTTGGAAAAACGTTTTCAATATCTCCCAGGAACTTAAAATTTCCTTATTTTAATTCCAATCTGATTTAAATTCAGATTTTCTTCATCTTATTTCATATACTTCACTTATATGAATCCTGATTAGTTATTTATAACAATTTCACTTTTATAATCTTACTCAATTATAATAACAACCAACACAACCAATATACTATATCAAAACATACTATGTCGGTTCATCGTATTCAAGTGTTTATAGAACTCCTACCGATACAGTGGATCAAACTGATCGACCAGAATTCATAAGCCACTCAACCAATGAGTCTCCACAATATAAAACCATTTTATATTAACTAACAAATACGCACTCGTATATATACACTCAAATTCAGTCTAGGATATTACAAATCCCATCTCTACCGAATCACGCCACAGAGCCAAGGTAATACTTAAACCAATGCTCTGATACCAACTGTAGTGACCCGAAAATCTGGTCCAATTTGAGCTGACCAAATAACACAAGTCCAACCCCAAATTGCACTGGAAATTCAAGAAACTAATAGAAAGAAGATAGAGGGTGAGGATAGATAAGGTAGAACTAATAGAATAGAAGAAGAAGAAGAACATCATCATCAGAGTAAACACGAATCTCACAACGGAACGAATAAAATATAACATAACTTTTGAAATACAAACAGTTATATATACAATAGCACTTATCAGAGTACAGCACTTACAACAACAGCGGAAATAATAATAGCTATAGAATCATGAAGCCTCCTGCTCCAAGCTCTCCATGTGTATCTGTAAAATCCCGACTACTTGACTGCCCGTACAAATTTAGGCACCCAAGAGTTTAGGGAAAACAACAAAGTAAACTCCGGGTCAGTCATGGGACTGGTGTGAATAAAACTCCAAACACTTAGTTTAAATAAAGGATATATCATAAGACCACGCCGTGAAAACGGAACGGGTTTTCCCTTATGAAAATCCAAACAACTTTGTAAAGCAATATCATTGTGATATTATAATAATGTCTAAGTACAAATAGATATCAATCTAGCAGGAACGCTTTCATCTCACGTTCTACTGTATAGTATACAATCAAAACCGCAAGCACGTATTGGGTAATGGATTTCCAACTATGACAAGGTATGGAACCACCTTCCGATCAGTGTACTCTAGGAATGATACACTGGAGTTCAACAAGAACATCTTGTAACTCAGCCACACATGGCCGACCACTCATTTCGCTTGAGTGTATCGAATGTACATCACCAACGGTTGGGATCAGCAACCGTTTCCCGTATATATATGGGACAGCATTGATAGATTAAAAGAAGCAAATGAATATTCTCTAGATAGGTGATTATACACCCTACTTCGGTGCGACCGACTTAGCCATGCTGCCTGCCCGATTTCTGTCATTTACCGGATGTGAGGCTAGAAGCTACGCTTACTTTCCATTCAATTATAACACGATCACTTTGAATGCCACATTATCAGATCCATAAATCATTAGTTGGTTTATACAAATATCCTGGATGTTATGCTAAGGGATAAATCCGTTGCAACCATATATATTTATACAGACCAACCCATTCGATCATTGGAAATACTTTGTCAGACATTCGTCCATTTATGTTCGTTCTAGGACTGAACGAAACCGAAGGCACTATTCAGTATATCCATCTTAGTCCATTGTTATCTAAGATTTATACAACAGCCCTTGCACTTTACTCCGTCTTCAATATATTCAGCATATATGATTCGCAACGCTTATGCCAATACAGAGTGGTTCTTTGGATAATAATCCAACCGGTCTCTCCATATTAACAACGTTAAAATGGTCAAAACATTGATAGTCTGTGATTTAACTATCAAAGAAAACTCGTGTGCAAACAACGATATTATTTCCAGATGGAAATTATATCAACCAATCATCATTTAACATATATCTCTTTAGTTCATTAATTTACTTATCTCATGTTTCCATATATGCACATTTCTTATTTTCTAATTTTAGAAAATATACTTTATTAACAATGGAAAACATTTCCATTTCCTGTTTTCTATATTAGAAAACATTTCTGATTTCTTATTTGGAAAACATTTCCAAAGTTCCTTCATTGGATTTAATCAGATGTTTAAATAAAACATCGCTATGCCAACTCAAACCATTTACTGAATTCACTTAACCATCATTCACTATCAAACCTTACCATTCCTTAGTTAAGAAGGAAGTCAAACAAGTTGAGGTATAATTACCTCTCAGACCTTAACTGAACAACGTTATAACTTCGAAATAGTAACAGTTTATCTTTTAAATCTTTAACAACTTCTTTACGTAACTCTCGGATTCAATTTACGAATCCACTTCTTTATTGAAAACATTGATTATAACGATAACGTTATAATCCTTACTTTCGAAATATCTAACTTCAATTATAACCTTTATTCTTTAATTCGAATAATTAAACATAACCCTAATTTATTAGTGTATACTCTTGATTTAAAAACCGGAAAGTAAATATTACTTTCCCGAATTCGATATAATTGAATTCGACGTATAATTCTCTTCGAGTAATCTCTATTTGATTAACTCTTCTTCGAATAACCTATATTCGATTTTCTCTCTTCGAATAACTGATATTCGAAATCTCTCTCTTTCGAATAAACTATATTCGATCTCTCTCTTTCGAATACGCTATAATCGAAAATCTCCTTTCGATTAAACTATAATCGATAATTCCTTTCGATTAAACTATAATCGACAATTCCTTTCCTTTAACTCTACTCGAATAAACTATATTCGACTAACTCCTTTAACTCCATTCGAATAAACTATATTCGACTAACTCCTTTAACTCCATTCGAATAAACTATATTCGATAACTCTTTTAACTTTATTCGAATAAACTATATTCGACTACTCCTTTAACTCTATTCGAATAGACTATATTCGATAACTCTTTTAACTCTATTCGAATAACTAATGTTTGATAACTCTTTTTACTCTATTCGAATAACTAATGTTCGATAAATCTTTTTAACTCCATTCACTTGACTCTAGATCGCAGCGATCACAATGGTTACGCCTGATTCCCTCAGGAAACATCCGACCGCCATAGGCTATCTGCAGCCCTGCGAATTACGCTAGCAGTCGTACGAAATGGCATCTCATTTGGATTAACTCTAATTGTTCAACCTTAACTGTTTAACTCTAACTGATTAACTCTAACTGGTGGTTAACTCTAACTGATTAACTCTAACTGGTGGTTAACTCTAACTGGTTAACTCTAACTGGTTAACTCTAACTGGTGGCTAACTCTAACTGATTAACTCTAACTGGTGGTTAACTCTAACTGATTAATTCTAACTGGTGGTTAACTCTAACTGATTAACTCTAACTGGTGGTTAACTCTAACTGATTAACTCTAACTGGTGGTTAACTCTAACTGATTAACTCTAACTAGTGGTTAACTCTAACTGGTTAACTCTAACTGGTTAACTCTAACTGGTTAACTCAAATCGATTAACTCTATTTGACTAACTCGACTCGACTAACCCCTTTCGAATACCATATTCGATTAACTAACTTCGAATACCATATTCGATTAACTAACTTCGAATACCATATTCGATTAACTAACTTCGAATACCATATTCGATTAACTAACTTCGAATACCATATTCGATTAACTAACTTCGAATACCATATTCGATTTCTCCTTTTTGAAAACGTTTATCCAATTGAAAATATTTCCTTTTTAACAACATTTATTCATTTATAATGATTTACTTTTAGTAACGGTTCTTCACTTTATAAATGATTTCCCTTTTTATAACGTTCCTTTTTATAACATCCTATTCAGTTATAAACAAATTTCCTTCTTATAACTTTATTTATTTCTAAATATTCCCTTTTCAATTCTATTTGTAAATGGTTTACAAATATTTCTTTTTCTATTTTATTCTATTTGCAAATGGTTTGCAAATATTCCCTTTTCAAATTTATTCTTAAAAATATTCTAACTCCTTAAATTCCCGGGAAAATTCGCCATAACCTCCTTTGTATAGGGAGCATCGGGAAAATCCCCAAACCGCCACACAGGCCTTTCCATTCAGAAAGAAAATGTTTTGAAATTATTTCCTTTTTGAATATCTCCTATTTATAAATATTCCATTTTATAAATATTTTCTTATTTATAAATATTTCTATTTATAAACATCTCTTATTTATAAATATTCCATTTATAAATATTTTATTTTCAACATCACTTTGAAAATCTCCTTATCAACATTTCGGTTTGTTATGGTATTCAATCATATCAATCACGATGTTCAATATCGTCCAACCACACACAATCGATAACAGAATATATACCACATCATATATTACAATATATGAATAGAACAGTATTATAAATATTGAGGAGTCCAGTTGGACCCCTCCAACCTGTTTCCCTGCATCACAGATGTTACACAGTAAAATCAACATCCATTACAGTTCAGTACGAATTATTTTAATAAATAGAATCAATATATATATATATAACGGTATATATATATATATATATATATATATATATATATATATAATTTCAACTAACTGACTAGCAGTTCAATCAATCAACCAACACACAACAATCAACAGATGATTAACAGTTCTAACAATACATTATAAAAATATAACTGTTCAGAGTTGGTGAGTTTTACTCACATTGGCAGTTCATCGTTAAAGAACGATAAACTGTTGTTTGATTTGAATCAAACAATTTATTTCGCCATAAATCGTGACTAGCCCCAATCCACGTCCAGTCAGCTTCATTGTGAAGCTCTCGTCCATACGGTCCTAACGCAACTTACGGTTCGTCAATCTGATATCGTATGACGAAGATATTGCATTAACAAGTTTGTATATATATTTGATTTAAAATAAATTCAATCCTTTTTAAATAAAATAAAATGGGCTTAACCTTTTAAATTCCCCCAGCCCATTTACCCAATCCCGGCCCACCTTCCCTGTGCGTTACCCAGCCCTCTCCCCTTCCAGTACACTTCCGCACATCATCTCCATCGAATGAAAGTCGAACGCCAATTTCATTTTGCGTCCTCCAGGCTTGAAGCCGTACCACCACAAAACCGTCGACCTCAAAATGGATCACACGCCTCAGGACTTTGCAGCTAGGTGTTGTTCCCCGTTCTAAACCCGAAAATGAACTCATCTCCAACCACTCCTTCTTCAATCGCACAAAAGGGTTAACCCTAATTGCCATTGCCCATCGCTGTATGAGAAACAGCGAACAGAAAACTCTCGAAATATCCCAAATCTTACACCGAATTGAAGAACAGTACACACCGATAACAAATATAGTTATTCAGTGATTTATAAATTTTTGTTTGGATTGTTTGATTTTTCCTTGATCGATTCTTGGTCTCCCCGAATGGACTGGCGGCGCATGAAATTTGGAAAACAATTAGGTTTACAGTTTTCTTTTGAGGTCATTTTATAGGAGATTTTGTGGACAGGGAATATTCCCTGGAATATTCCCTTTCCATTTCATTTCGATCCATTTTAAATTCGTATGATTTCCAATTTTTGACAAACAAAGCTAATCCTAGCATAAAAACGCGTTCCGGATCCAATGGGACAGGTTTCGTCGAATTCCGACACCGTTTGCGAAAATCCTTTAGAAAATATCAATGAAAAACACCGAGCAATAATTCCTAACAATTCCAGAAAAAATCCTAAAAATATGAGGCCTTAACGTTTCACTAGACCTCTTCCTAAGGTTTCGTATGAAACTTGTTTCGTTGAATTTCGAGTTCGTTTGACCAGTTAACCATTCAATTTAGTTTGTTTTAAGTTAAAAACATAGCGTACCCCACTATGAAATATTCTTTTCACGCAGGGACAGTTATGGACAGAAACAAAAATACTATTTAAATGAGTGATGTGCTCTGGTCCCAAAAATGTAATAATACCGGTAGATGGACTCATATTGTGAAACCCCGAAATGTCGATACAGGGTGCCAAATACTCGAAATAAAAAGTTGTTTATTAAATTAATAAAAAATTACAGTAAAATTCTAAAAATTAAATTATCGTTATTTCCCAAAAGGACCTTGTCTAAATTCCCACCCGATCTCTAGTTATATCGAATAATCCGATACGGTCGATAAACGATTCTATAGCGACTATTTTAAAATTTGGTTTGGACATATCTCAAAATCTACACGACGAAATCCATATTTTTCTCTTCCACTAGAAAGATATACTCCACCAGCTCTACGCGTTTCTTGTTTCACAGGAATCCGGCTTAAAACGAATCCTGTACATTCAGTTGAAGTTCAAATCGCCAAATGGCGAACTGCAGCGCCATTTCGAGCTCGTTTATAAATATATTATAAAATATACGTTCAACTGTCGTCGATTCAATACATTCGTTATTCAAATTCAATTCCAAACTGAATTATACCTTATATATAATCCAAATTCACACTGTATTGTGAATTCAGCTATTTTTTTGACTATTTCGACATTGTAATATATTATTATATTATAATTATTAATTAAATATTCAATATTATTTAATTTCAGTTATCGATATCGCCAAAACGATATTTTAAATAATTAAATAAATTAATTATTCAACGGTCAGAAATGCGGGTCATTACACGTACACACACACATCAAGGAGTAGAAACAGGTCAAATCAATTAATTTCCATCAAAGTTGATCAATTTATCAAATCCGACTGTACATATTCTTATAATTACACAACTACCTTTGGCCAAAATCCGACCAATGGTCGAATTTCACTATTAATTCTATAATAGCTAGCATATGCCTTGTATGTTTTCCTTTTAACATGATCAAACAAAAATATACATGCAGTTTGAAGTTTGAAGTCTTTTTCCATATATATTTCTACATCTTAGCCTGACTGCAAGTAAATAATAGGTTAGATCTATATGCATATACCAAAATATATTCAAGTATCACCACCATCGCATTAACTTACAAAGTCAGGTATAATATACATACCTTATTTTATTGACTTGAAAAGAATGAAGAGCATGCAGGCTAGGCTTAAAAATGAATCCTCCAGGACTAGTATCCCCGTTATGATTATTCTGACTTTTATTTGTACCAATTGATTCCATTATGGAGTTCAATAGTGAATTACTACCATCGGAAATGAACGATAACATTTCTTCATTTGATTTTAGTTTTTCAATATCATTTAATGTTCGAAATGTTGTGTTTTGTTACCTAATTTCTTGAAAATATATTGGTTTCTAAAGCAAGAAATTTTAGTTCAGTGAAAATTAATGTTAAACACATATGTTTATTTTTTTAACCTGCAAATGTTAAAACACATACACAGCTAAAATGTTCACTATTAATGTTCATTGTTTTCAGCTAAAATGTTCACTATTTATGTCCTGCAGCTGTAATCAATAATGTATGCTTTTTGGTAGAGTAGGCTTCTGCCATTGTCTTTTTTTTTCTTTTTTGAAAACTGCATTTCCCTTTAATACGGCAGAAGCACCAAAATCATTATAGCATATTTTATTAAGTATAGGTTATATGAGTGAAAATTAGAAAACAAAAAACATGTAGAAAAGAATAAAAAACAGTTTGAAAGCACATACACAGAATTTAAAGAACAACCTGACTCTTCAGTTTCTGCTGCCTTCACATTGCTTACGCTACCACTTAAAATATTGGACTTAGTAGCAGTATTTATTTTTTCGTTGAGTGAAGGATACACGGTATTTACAATGTCTAACAAGAGACTGTTAAGCTGCTAATACACCTACAACCATCATCATCACCCTTTTCCACTTGACAAAACTGCTCCACCTTCAACTGCCCATACACAATAACAGTGCACACACTACATCAAATACCCCAGTTCAACCATAATCAGCATAATCCTAGTCTTGTCCCCATTAACACGAGCAATCACCGTTATCTCCTACGCAAACATCAGCACCACCAACTAAATAGAGCAGCAACCACATTCACCAATATCACAATTCACAACCAATATCACAATTCACAACCAATATCACAATTCAACAAAACATTTAAGGACGAGTAAATAATAAAATAATTACAGCAAATGAACACTGATTATACATTTTGCAAACCTGTGCAATTTGAAAGTGTTAGGTCCGCAACGATGGGTTGTCTCCTTGTCCAAACTTTTGGGGAGGTTGAAAATCTGAATGGCCACAAAAACACATTTCTGCATTCACAAATCATATTGTTTAGGTGCTGATAAAAGCAAATCATGCCAAAAACCTACATGAATATTAGACAAACCTTAACCCAGATACCGCACCCAATACACAGCTCCTCCGAATCATTTTGTACAAAAATCTAACATTAATACAAAGGAAAATAAATTGCTCGAAATTTCCATTTTTAAATAAACGGGAAATATTAGTTGTGAAGTTAATTTGTAAATGCAAAATAGATTAAAATATCCAAAAGGTAGAGATAATAGAAGTATAATTTCAAATAAACAAATTTTCTTTCTTTATAAAACCTTCTGTTATCCTATTATGCCTTCCATTCACCAGTCCAAAAATGATAAAACAAGAAGGCAATAAAAATCAAATTTGCATGAATCACAAAGCTATAGAAATTGAGATATGGTGACTGTTAATTACCTTACAAATAAAACACCTGTCGTATTAGTATATACTCATGGCTGTATGTATAGAATTTCCTGATGAAAGCAAGAAACAAAAGCAATGGATTAATAAGTAAGAAAAATGCAATTTGCAAAGACACAATTCTATGGTTTGAGCCAGGATTAATGGCAAATCCAGTGCAGTTCGATACAACTGCAAACAAGGCCTGCAACTGGGAATTAAAATTTGAGATGTTTCATTTTTCCTCCAAGGTACGGCCACAAAATAAATTAAATTTTGAAGCCCAATCATTTAGACATATCCATTTGGTACGTCTGTCAAAACAAGCATGCACAGAAATGAAAGCAGTAGCAAAAACAGAAAATATAAGCATTGCCAGGGGAGAACAGATGCAGTATAATTAGAAGATAAGTGGATTTCATAATTCCAACAACATCATCATTATTCGTCAATCAACATCCAATTCTTCATCTTTACAATCAGGATTACATAACCTAAAATCGTTATCTCATTGAAAACATGAGCATTGTTTTGTTATATTACATGAACTGCTGTGGAATAAAAATCCAAATCAGCAGATGTATAATTGAGGCTGAACAAATCCAGATAGAACTCAAGGACCAAAATTAGGTAAATAAGCGCACTTCAAGATGAAAAAAAGAATGCAAAACAATCTAATTAATTGGATTCGAGATGGTCTAAGTTATGCGGCATTCTGATAAAATTCACATAAAATACTTCGATTACATAGTCAGTTCATCAAAAAAACACAAAGCTTAGTAGTATATGTGCAGGCGGCGTTTTCAACAATTCACATAAGATACTTTGATTACGTAGTCCGTTCATCCAAAAACATAAAGCTCAGTAGCATTTGAAATTGGGCACTAAGAAATGCTGACTGCGGACCAGAAAAGCACCAAAAGAAGTGACCCAGAACGAAAAGCACCAAAAAAAGTGACCCAGAACGAAAAGCACCAAAGAAATATATTAAATTTAGCTAACCTACAGTGCATGCAGTTTATAGTCAGATTCCATCAAATTATTTGTGCCTTTCAGTTCTATTTTCCCACTACTACTATGCGTATGTGTGTTGAGTATACCTTTGTCTGAATTCCTTTGCTCATCTATTCTGATGTTTCCATGTACTTATTTAATTAGGATACACTAGCAGGCTGATGGCAATAGAATCAGCAGTTCTTTTTTTCTGCATTTCTTTTACAAATTATAGGCGAAAACAGTGACAAATAGCAAAGCCAGAGGATGAAAAATTTAGTTTTTCCACTTCTGAAAAAAGTTCACACACATTCATTATCATTTATAACCTCATTTTAATTTTATTTTGTAGAAAAAAGCAATTATTATGATGCATAATGAATATATGTTGTTAACTATACATGTCCACTGCAATGCCGAATTTTTCTTTTTCATTATAGCAACAATAATATCTTCAATTTTGCTCCTCTTACACATCATCAACTTGGTAAATCATTACTATAATATCAGTCGTATCCCCTAGTTATAAAAATTTGATAAAGATATAATTTAAAGTAATAAAATTTGCGAAACGATGGAAGAGTATGATTGGCCAAAGTCAAAAATAAAATAAAAATGATTTTACCCGGCACATTAACATGAAAGCATTTAAGCAAACATTCAATGTACTTTTAGAAAACCCAACTGAACCCAATACGTTGAATCCAGGATAGTCTATTGGTTGATTATTATACAATTTCTTCAACTATATTTATTGCCTCAATTTCGGATTGCTTACTCCTAGGACGCCAACAGAAATAGGACACAAGATAAGTGGGCTTCTAGATTTCACCAAGACATGCAAGAGAGTTGGAAATTTCAGAATGGGGAAGATACCTATTCTATAAAGTATCAGGTGCATCGACTAACCATAGATAGACATGCTAAAATGCTAACGTATGAGTAGGAAAAGCCGATCCTAATATAGTAATGCGTTTGCTCTGTGAAAATTAAGGTTCAAAACCATAACATCCTTCAAGATTCACTGTGTGAAAATTAAAGTCCAAAATCATGACTACGCACAAAGAATGAAAATGAAATCGAAATCGACAATTAAAGTACAAAATTGAAATAAAATCAATATGAAAAATCAAGCCACATCAATTGCCAACTCGAAATCAAGCAACGATTATTAATTAACATGAAACTTAAAAAAAAAAGTGATTTCGATTACCAAAAAAGTATGAAATTGAACAAGAGGAAGTGCTTTCAATTATTAATTAACATATTCAAACCATGAATACATATATTTGCTTGAAATCCATATTCTAATATCTAAAAACCTATACGCAATAATCCATTAATATGAAACTTTCATATACTTCAAAAATCCTTATGTGCTTGAAGACAATATCTGTGAAACTGACACATGTTTCAATATCATATTCTTCTAAAGACTCATATGTATATATATTCTAGACCCATGTATAAGCTGTGAAGCTTTCAAGTGATATTCATCCAGAATGTTTTGTATTTAAATCAAAGTTGTACATATCTGAAGTTTTATCTCCAAAAACCTGGCATATATATCAAATCACTTACATGCATGTATAGGAGTTTCTATGTTAAATTTTTTTTCTTTCTCTTAAATATGACTTTTTTTTTTTTACTCAAGAAAACATTATTCCTAATTTAAAATAGAAAAAAGGAAATGGGATATCAAATATACAGAGACAAATGACTTCGTTGAGGACTATATACATGTATACACTTGTTGATTAACACTACGAGAGATGTCACATTTTGTAAGGTAGAAGGATAAATGTTTCAGTCATGAACAAAGACTCAGATACTTGTGCACAACCCTATATAGCCTCAACGTTATTTTCATCAAGCAGCGGTCTAAGGTTCGATCTTTCAATAGTAGGGACAACATGCTCCCTTTCTTCTTCATACCAACTTCAGTATAGCTCGGGAATGTCGCACTACATTGGTAGTCAAATGGTAATTGCCTTTTCTTCGTTAAATCTAGAATATTGATAACATGTTTTGTTGAAAAAAAAAATGGTAGCACAAATCAGAATCCAGTGCCATAACATTTTCTCAAACCTTGGCAGAATTACCGATGAAGCCAGAACATTAGTCTAAAAGGATCCACCAAAATTAACAACCAAAATTTCCATAATCCCAAAAATAAAATTAATTACAAACCTGGCAACAGCGACGCTCCAAAGCGTAAAAACCTCTGAAGAAACATACTTGTGACGATCATTGATGAACTGGTTGTACGTCCGAGGTTTAATTTGACGTAGTCCCCTAAATTGATAACACACGATTGTAATTGGTGATGGCAAGGAAAAAAGGTAAAACAGATTTGATTGAATTTAAACGACGGGAATCAAAACGATAATCGGTGAAACAGGTAGCCAGAAGAAAAAGAGCGTCGAAGAAGAAAACGTCAGATCCGGTTAAATTTAAATTATAACGAGGGTTAGAATGAGAATCGGTAAAAGAAATTGAGAGTAAAAAGCGATCGTGATTGCTGGAGCAGAAACAGGAGCGTGGAAAACGGAGAACACGAACCGTATTTTTTTGGCTTGAGACGAAAATTGATATGAGCCCACAGTAGGCAAATCTCCTTAACGGTCGGTTTGAAAATCTGTAACACCCCACCTCCGCTAGGGTCACTCACAAAGGGAATGCACTAGCTTTGGTGGAGCATTATCTAGGTAAACATACACAGAAATATTACAAGACAGAACATATAAAACAACGGAAGGAAAAGAGGCGAAACCAAACGGGTCAGTCATAAAGACTGAGTAAGTCCTAGTGACTTTCAGCATAGAAACTAGTAAAGGTAACATGACATGTATAAACTGAAAGTAAATATAAGGATGATGACAGGATAGGCAAGTTAAACTAAGATAACAAGATACACTACACTAACAAGATAAACTAAGGTAACAAGATAAACTATGCTAACAAGATAAACTAAGGTAAATCAAGTATAGCATCGCATGTTCAAGATTCGCTGCACCAACTGTACTAGTATTCTAGCCCATGTCAGATAGTAATCATGAGATGATCCCTTGGCCTAATATCATGAAATGACCCATTGCGGGGTCCAACGGAACGATCTACTAATCGATCGGCTCCCTACAAATTCTAGCTCGTCAAGTGTCTGTGTCATACGGCTCTATCACGAATGTAGTCATCTGTGCTAGGTCCACCATAGGGTGTATCAAGCCCTATGGTGCCAACCACCGACACGAATCAAGACGCACAGATAAATCTACTGATGCCCAATGCCTGCTTTTTCAACTCCGGACTACGTGCACGACCATAGTCCGCCTGAACCTACACTGGCGCATCAACTCAGCCGTCGTTCTGGTCGTTTACAATCAGCCCAGTAATCGTGCCCCACCCTGCCTAGTCTCAGGGTACCATGATACATCTAGTGGGTTACTGCTGAAACGAACCGCGTAACTAGGGTTTCCGTCTAGTAGGTTAAGTGTTGTCGTTTAAATTCGAGACTTAACCCATCAATCTAGCATGTCAAGTTGGCTAAGTGTTGTCATTTAAGTTCGTGACTTAGCCCTACAATTCACGTGTCAAGTTGGTTAGGTGCTTGTCGTTTAAGTTCATGGCCTAACCCTACCAATCATGTTTCAAGTTGGTTAAGTATATTCAAGAGGTTCATGACTTAACCCTACCAAATCATCGTGTTAAATTGGTTAAGTATATTCAAGAGGTTCATGAATTAACCCTACCAAATCATCGTGTCAAATTGGTTAAGTATATTCAAGAGGTTCATGACTTAACCCTATCAAATCATTGTGTCGAATTGGTTAAGTATATTCAAGAGGTTCATGACTTAACCCTATCAAATCATCGTGTCGAATTGGTTAAGTATATTCAAGTGGTTCATGACTTAACCCTATCAAATCATCGTGTCGAATTGGTTAAGTATATTCAAGAGGTTCATGACTTAACCCTATCAAATCATCGTGTCAAATTGGTTAAGTATATTCAAGGGGTTCATGACTTAACCCTACCAAATCATCGTGTCAAATTGGTTAAGTATATTCAAGTGGTTCATGACTTAACCCTATCAAATCGTGTGGCATTAATTCATTAATGCACCCCAACCTCTCACATTAGACAGGTATTGTTGTGGCTGCCGGTATGCCGGTCGGTTCCGGGCAGTCTTACGCCATAACTCAATCTAACCTCGGGTTTTAAGCGCGATATGACCAACTACCCACATTGGATCCTATTGTTTGCAGTTACTGGATTCGCCGGGCGGTTCCAGGCAGATTTACACTGCAAACTCAACCCAACCTCGAGTTGGCCATTTTCAAGTTCATGTTCAAGTTCCATATCAAGTTCGTGACAAGTTTCATGGCGAGTTTCATGTCAAGTTTCATGTTTCAACTTATGCCTATTACCAAGTTCATGATTCATGTTTATAACCAAATTCATGTCTAGTTACAACAATGTTCAAATCATATAGACATCACATCAATTATGCCAATTTACCCTTTTTTCCCCCGTTGTCTAACTAACACATTCGTATATGGTTCTAAGGTCTTTAGGCTATTAAATAGCCTAATTATAACGGTGAAAAAGATGACTATGATGATTCAAGTTTAGCATAAACATAAACTTGTATACAAGAGGGTACGAGTGATCTTGATGAATTTAGCAACCTTTTGGCAATTTACAATTCTAGCAATTCTAATCAAACTATCATAATTGGGATGACACAATATCCTATAAGTTCTATGATGTCATAGTGAACAAAATTGACAGCTCGTAATGTCACAATAACTAAACAAGACCTAGGTTGACAATCCTAGCCCAAATTTGTGATGTCACAATAGCATGACAAGATCCAAAATATCTTGTAACATCACAATACTTATCAACAACTTATAATGATATAATGATCCGAATTAACAATCTAGAGGTTCAACTAGTCAGGTTCAACATAATGGGTACAAGGTGATGAACCAAATCTAATCACTTTCGACGTCCACATAGTTTAGATCCAAAATGATATATATATATATATATATAAATCCAAGGTCCATATGACAATCCTAGGCTTTGTGAATTACAATAATAACTGATTCAACATCGTAGTCGTGGACATGAGGGGTCTAGTTCTACAACATGAATAGGCTCCAAATCAATTTCATATCAATATTCCCACAAGTCAAGATTCAAGATGAACAATAATAGATCCAAGGTGAATACTAATAGATCCAAGATAGACAGTAATAGATCCAAGATAATTATCATACATGAGTTCAATTTCAATTTACAACATGTCCATATTAAGTTTAAAGTTTGAATCTAAAAGTAACCGGGGCTTACAGATCGTGGTTTTGAGAATTAGAAAGTAAAAGAGGCGATGTAGAATCTCTAGAAATCCCCCAATTAGCAAAGCTCTACACGTAGTCTTGACGAAGAAGAAATAGCCCCCTTTTCTCTATCTTTTCAACCAGAATTTTAGCAGCATAAGGCTAGAGAGAATTTGTGTAGAGAGACTAGGGTTAGGGGCTGTTTATATAGGGTTAGGCAAATGAATCTGGACAGAAATCGGACTGGAAACATCAGAATGAACTCTAGTCCAAAAAGGGGTTCGGGGTACCAACTCTATGGTCGACCTGGTCCTGGGCAGGTCGACTACATGGTCGACCACCCAGTCGACCTGGTCTTGGGCGTGAGATTTCCCGTCCAGTCTGTTCTGGGTTTTTGAATTCGAAATTTGAATTCGAATTCGAGCTGTTTTAAACTCTGAAAATTCCTGAAACTTCGGAGGGTCATATCTCTCTCATACAGACTCCGATTCTCACAAAATCGGACTCGTTTCTGTAACACCCCGAATTTCAATTAACACTAATGGTTAGTAATTAAAATATAATTAATTTCAGATGTGAGAATCAGGGGAAACGGGCTGCGTCATTGCGTTCGTCTCGGAAAAATACGCGAAATAGAGTCCGAGTTTGCGTAAAACGGGTACCGTATGAAAGAGATATGAACGAACGAAGTTAGGCAGAAAAACCCGAAACAGGCCAGAAATGCACTGGCGCACTTGTGAAGTGCGCCAGCACAAAAATGCACTGGCGCACTTGTGAAGTGCGCCAGCACAAAAATACACTGGCGCACTTGGGAAGTGCGCCCATGTCGGGACAGGAAACCTGCACAGTTTCTAGAGAGTTCTGTGGTTGGGTGCACCAGTTTGGGGTTTGGGCTTGGTCTTAGGGCTGGTTTCTGGAAGGTTCCGAAATCTAAGGGTCCTAATCTAATTTAGGGTTAATCTAAGGGCCTAAAACACTCACCTAATCTATAAATACACCCTAAACCTACCCTAATCCATACTAAAAATAGAATTGAGGGCTACATGCCGCCAAATTAAATCTTAGAAGGAGCCTCCACTAATTTATGAAGAGGGTTGCAAGCTAATCACTCTCTAATCAACCTCTAATCCATTCTAAGCATCTTAATCTTCTTCATTTGGAGTGCAAATTGGCTAGTTGTGAGTTTCTATCACTCTAATGATCAATTGCTAAACTAAGTAGATGAGATATGATGAGATCATATGGTTTTGTTTGTGGATTAATGGGTTTTAAGTCATATGACATGATGTTAGTTTGCTAATGTATGTGGGTTATGCAAGTTTTGTGCTTTGTGATCATATGATAATATGCAAGTTACATGTATGATAATATGCAAGTTACATGTATGATATTATGCAAGTTGTATGTTTCTTCATATGCAAGTTTATGAGTTCATATGCAAGTATGTAACATGTTATGCAAGTTCATATGCAAGTTTATGAGTTCATATGCAAGTTATGTAGCATGTTATGCAAGTTCATATGCAAGTTATGTGACATATTATGCAAGTTCATATGCAAGTTATGTATTTGTTAATATGTAAGTTTATGTAACATGTTATGCAAGTTAATATGCAAGTTATGTGACATGTTATACAAGTTAATATGCAAGTTATGTGACATGTTATACAAGATTATATGCAAGTTATGTGACATATTATGCAAGTTCATATGCAAGTTATGTATTTGTTAATATGTAAGTTTATATAACATGTTATGCAAGTTAATATGCAAGTTATGTGACATGTTATACAAGTTAATATGCAAGTTATGTGACATGTTATACAAGATTATATGCAAGTTATGTGACATGTTATGCAAGTTCATATGCAAGTTATGTGTTTGTTAATATGCAAGATGGCACCTTTGAAACATGTTCATACATATGCAAGTTGACACCTTTTATATGTGTTATGTCATGAGAACGAAATTACGTGGGAACGATGGGGTTAATTAAATGCATATGTTAATAAGATTGTGTGAAATTAATATAATTATGCATAACATAAAATAAATGAACATAGTATGGGAATTTGCCTATTAAGTTAGGTGTACCCATACTATGTGTTGGGAATTTGCCTATTAAGTTAGGTGTACCCACACTTTGGAGTTGGGAATTTGCCTATTAAGTTAGGTGCACCCATATTCCTAAAATAAACATGATAATTAACACAAATTATGGGGGTGATTAATTAGGAGTAATTAATCAATTAAGACACGAGGTTGGACCCGTTTGTAGTGTAAGACTGCCCGGAGTTTACCGGCTTAACCAGGCATCTACAAATGACGGTCCAATGTGAGGGGTCTTAATCATAAATTAAATACGTAACAAGGGTAAATGACACGAAGTTGGACCCGTTTGTAGTGTAAGACTGCCCGGAGTTTACCGGCTTAACCAGGCATCTACAAATGACGGTCCAATGTGAGGGGTCCTTTACACGGTTACGGTGTTAATCAATTAAGAAACACTTAACCAGATAAGCATGTAGTGGGGCATGGGGGTTAAGTGGGTACCTTGGGTGGTATGTAGAAATTGCTAGTGGTTGCCAATAGAAAATATGATAAAATACTTAACCAAGATGAAACATGTAATTAAACATGATTAAAGGGTTAAGTGGGAAACACTAGTGTGTGGGCCAAGCTTAGGGGGATGGCTGGTGCTGGGGGCCCATTTCAACCAGTAACCCATACGTATCTTAGTGGGCTCGACCCATGTCGAGGACGGGACACGCATACTGGGCTTGACTATAAGAGGCCAAAGTGGGTTAGCGGTGGCAACGCATGACCAACGGGTTTCATATGCGTGTGTGGACCCGGGCTGGTAAATAAGACGTTGTTGCATCGTGTAGATATAAGCCGTGCACCGTTAGTTTTATCAGGTTGCCACGTTGGGGAATGGTACACCCCACGGTGGGGCCAGCACGGGTATCTACGTTAGGGAGCCGATCGAATGGGGAGTAGTGTGTACACCTAGTGGATTGTAGGGCCCCGTGGCGTCTACTTAGTCACCTAGGGGTACGCGAGAACTATTAAGTTAATTTTATAAGTCCATGGGTGGGATCAACCTTTAAGTTAGGAATGACTGGTGTGGTGCAGTTTAGTAATTTACCAATGTGAAGGGTAGATGCGTCTTTATCTTTTATCTTAGTTTAGTTGACCGCTTAGTGTAGCCATTCATCCCCATTAGTTACCGTATATCAGTTTATGTCTTCTCTGGTTACTTTAGCGATTGTATTGTTAAAGTTATAGGACTCGCTCAGACTTATGTCTGACCCCGTTGTTTTTATCTTTTTCCCAACCCTCAGGTCCTACGGTGGATCCTAGCAGTAGTGGAGCTTGATCGGATTGTTGTTCCAGTCTTTAGGAGCTTGGATAGATGTAAAGCTCCAGTTACCCAGTTATCTTTTCTTTTGTCATGGCTATTGTATGAGAGTGGGATTATGTACTTCTTTATTTTGATGGATATTGTACTTGACTTTTATTGTGGTTTTATGATGTAACCAGACATGTTTTACTTCCGCTGTAAATTTCAAGTACTATTTATATCTGTCTTGTTGTACTTTTTCTGTTCTATATTCACTAAAATACTCCACCGATGCTATGGCATTCCCTTAGTGAGTGACCATAGCGGGAGTGGGGTGTTACACGTGGTATCAGAGCTTAAGGTTACCAGAACAGATAAAATTTTTAGAAAAACTATTTTCTAAGAATATTTTTGAAAGGAGTATTTTCAAAAACATGTCTTTTAAGAGAAAAGTTCTTGAAAAAAAAAGCATAATCCCCAATAGCCATATCTATATCTTTCGAATTCTCCGTTTTGAATCTCTTCCTCTCTCGTTTTGAGTTTCCCCTCCGTGTATAGATGATCTTTCTAAGATAGATAAGAATGGAAAACCACTTCAAGGGACTTAGACGTTAGTCAGATTAGAAGTTGGTTCAAGGAGGAGGAGGACTGGTAGGTACCTATTGGATAGACGATGGGAGGAAGGCTCAAATAGTTGTTTGGTTAATGAAGGACTGCCCAAAGAAGGGGCAGAAGACGGGGTCTACCTCAGGAGGTCAGGTGCAAGCTCTTATGGCACCAGCTCAGGCAGGGGGGCAAGTTCAGGCTCTCTCAGTTCCACCGATTCAGCAGAGAGGTAGAACTATTTCCGTTGAAAGTCTGGTTTTTCTGTTTGATCATCCAGTTCGTACTTTGTTTGACTCTGGCGCATCGCTTTCTTTTATCTCATCATCGTTAGTTGAGTCACTGCACTTAGACACCAGTCTAGTTGATGATCCCTTGGTTGTTTCAAACCCAATTGGGGGCTCCATATATCTGTCTATGATATGTTTGGGTTTGAAGATTTCTATACTTAGCGTTGAGTTTGGATGTGATGCTTTTGTATTGGGCTTCACGGGCTATGGGTTGATTTTGGGCATGGACTGGTTATCCAGTAATGGTGCCGTTCTTGATTGTGAAAGGAGAGTTGTCAGGCTTATGACACGCTTGGGTAATACTCTCGAAATCTCTTGCAATCCCATGGAATCTGTTTTGCTAAGTTATCTTGAATCGCTCGATGCTTCGGTCGAGAGTTTGCGTTCTGTCAGAGTGGTCCGGGAATATCCGGATGTGTTTGAAGAGGTGAAGGGTTTGCCTCCGAAGCGGGAGATAGATTTCCGAATTTATTTGGTGGATAATGCCAAACCAGTGTCTTTGCCAGTGCGCCACATGGCTCCTCGTGAGAGAAGAGAACTTCATAAGCAAGTAGGGGGGTTGCTTGAGAAGGGGTTCATAAGGCGAAGTATATCGGAGTGGGGAGCTCCAGTAGTGTTTGCCACGAAGGCGGATGGGTCCCTCAGACTTTGTGTGTATTATAGAGAACTTAATAAGCTCACGAAGAAGAATAGACACCCATTACCGAGGATAGATGATCTCTTTGATCAGTTGGTTGGCGCCTCAGTGTTTTCGCAGATGGACTTAGCTACAGGGTTTCATCAGTTGAGAGTGGCGGAGGACAGTATAGAGAAGACTGCTTTCCGGACTCCGGATGGTTTTTATGAGTGGCTTGTGATGCCATTTGGGTTGACAAACGCCCCTGCATACTTTGTTGATCTGATGAGTAGAGTGTTCAGAGAGTATCTGAATAAGTTTGTAGTGGTCTTTGTGGATGACATCTTGGTCTTTTCCAAGAGTGAAGAAGAGCATGCCTTACATCTCAGAGAAGTGTTGGAGACCCTTCGAGCACATAGTCTTAAAGCTAAATTCTCTAAATGTCATTTTTGGAGAAGAGAAGTGCGATTCTTAGGGCATGTGGTCTCTAAGGAAGGGATAGTTGTGGATCCCGCAAAGATAGTATCTATCCAGGATTGGAAAGTTCCTAGAAATGCTACCGAAGTAAGAAGTTTCTTGGGGTTGGCAGGATATTATAGGAAGTTCATCAAAGACTTCGCGAAGATATCAGCCCCATTAACCCGCTTGACGAAGAAGAATCTGGTTTTCTCATGGGACGTAGATTGTGATGATGCTTTCCGACGGTTAAAGAGAGCTTTGACCACCGCTCCAGTTTTAGTGCTTCCAGATGGGAGTAAGCCGTTTGTTGTTTATACCGATGCTTGTGGGACAGGATTAGGCGCAGTCTTGATGCAGGAGGGAAGGGTAATAGCCTATGAAGGGAGGCAATTGAGAGTGCATGAGAAGAATTACCCTACCCATGATCTAGAGTTGGCCGCGATTGTTTTCGCACTTAAGTCTTGGCGCCATTATCTTCTTGGTGAGAGATTCGAGTTGTTCACTGACCATAAATCATTGAAGTACTTATTCTCTCAGAAGGATTTAAACTTAAGACAGCAAAGGTGGATGGAGTTCTTAGCATCCTATGATTTCGAGATAGCGTATACCCCTGGCAAGGGTAACGTGGTGGCGGACGCCTTGAGTAGAAAAAGGCTATCTTTGAGTCCATTGTTCGTGGAACGGCGAAGCTTGGAGTTTCTTTCTTTGTTCGACTTCAGACCTTCTGTTGACTTTGTACCTGGTTTGTTAGCATCCTTGGAGGTTAGACCTACTCTTTTGGGACGGATTGGCGAGGCTCAGCGAGACGACCCACAGTTGGTTGAGTTGGTAGAGAAGCTTATAAGGGGGGAGTCGTCCAGCCATTTGGGTAGATACACCATAGATGATAGGGGATGGTTGCATAGAGACGGTAGACTTTGTGTACCGCAAGATGAGGGTTTGAAGAAGGCTATTTTGGATGATGCACATCATTCAAGAATGACTATTCATCCCGGTGGAGACAAAATGTACCAAGACATGAAGAGAGTTTTCTTCTGGGCCGGTATGAAGAAAGATGTGGCCGAGTATGTGGCTAGATGCTTAGTGTGCCAACAAGTTAAAGCGGAGCAAAGGAAACCCGATCGGTTGCTACACCCATTGGAAGTTCCGCAATGGAAGTGGGATAGTGTCTCGATGGATTTCATCGATGGGTTACCGAGATCGAGGAAGGGCAATACGGGAATTTGGGTTGTGGTAGACAGACTTACCAAGAGTGCCCATTTTATACCCGTGAAGAGTAAGAGGACCGCTCCATGGCTTGCTTCAGTCTATGTTAGAGAGATTGTTAGATTGCATGGTGTACCATCCAGCATTGTGAGTGATCGAGATCCTATCTTCACTAGTGAGTTTTGGAGAAGTTTGCAAGAGGCGGTAGGGACTCAGTTGTGTTTGAGCACCGCATATCATCCTCAGACGGACGGTCAGACCGAGAGGGTGAACCGTATCTTAGAAGATCTCTTGAGGCTTTGTATCTTGGATTTTGGAGGTACATGGGAAGCACATCTTCCTTTGGTGGAGTTCGCATACAATAACAGCTTTCAGTCTAGTATTGGCATGGCACCTTTCGAAGCTTTTTATGGAAGGCCTTGTCGATCTCCTACATGTTGGTGGGAATCTACGGATAAGATCTTGCTTGGGCCAGATATGGTTAGAGAGACTTCAGAGAAGGTTGATTTGATTCGAAGAAGGATGAAGGCAGCGCAAGATAGACAGAAATCTTATGCGGATCGGAGAAGGACGGATCTTGAGTTTGAGGTTGGGGACATGGTTTTTGTCAAAGTATCTCCGTTGAGAAATGTTGTTCGCTTTGGGTCCGTTGGGAAGTTAGCACCGAGGTTTGTTGGGCCGTTTCCTATTAAGGAAAGGATTGGACGGATGGCATATAGGGTGGAGTTGCCCGACAGACTTAGTGGTGTTCATGATGTATTCCATGTATCACATTTGAGGAAGTACTTACATGAGACCGCAGAGGTGGTAGAGCCGAGCTTGCTTAGAGATGTAGAGGTATAGCGTGATGCGACGATTCGACGAGCTCCTACTCGCATCCTTGGGTCAGAAACTAGGAAGTTGAGGAACAGAGAAGTTCAGCTAGTTAAAGTGCAATGGGGAGATGACGAAAGCAATGCTACTTGGGAGACGGAAGCGAAGATGCGTTCTTTGTACCCATTTCTTTTTGAGAGTATGTCTTTTAACTTCTCCTTTATCGCTTGTCTGGTACTTATCTTATCTTTAGTATATCCTCTCGCTAGTACCTATGACCTTTAGATAGGGTAAAACCTATGGTTGAAACATGTGTTTGAAACATGTTATGGTTGATGGATGCATGTGGATGCAATTGTTTGCTAGTGGTTGCTCGTGGATGCATATACACACACATTAGGCACTAGATCGGCTCAGTCACTTCATGTTGCATATCGCATAAATGGATGTGGTAGTTAGATTGATGGATGTATCATGGCTGTGTCATCATGTGGATGATGCATTTTTGTGTATGGTTGTGCACGCATATAGAAATTGTATGTGTCAATAGGGTTTCGCATACATATTGGATGCATGGCACTATCATGGTTTGCATTAAGGAGGTCGACTGAATCAGTAGACCGCCTGATTTTGCATTAGTATACGGACATATACACACACTTTCTGCATATGTTCATAATCATTAGAAGTTTCTAAGGATAATGGTTGCTTGTGGTTGATGGTTTAGTAGATGGTTGTTTGGTTGGTAGGATACGTTCTTCTTGACTTAGAGATTTCGAGGACGAAATCCTTTAAGTAGGGGAGAATGTAACACCCCGAATTTCAATTAACACTAATGGTTAGTAATTAAAATATAATTAATTTCAGATGTGAGAATCAGGGGAAACGGGCTGCGTCATTGCGTTCGTCTCGGAAAAATACGCGAAATAGAGTCCGAGTTTGCGTAAAACGGGTACCGTATGAAAGAGATATGAACGAACAAAGTTAGGCAGAAAAACCCGAAACAGGCCAGAAATGCACTGGCGCACTTGTGAAGTGCGCCAGCACAAAAATGCATTGGCGCACTTGTGAAGTGCGCCAGCACAAAAATACACTGGCGCACTTGGGAAGTGCGCCCATGTCGGGACAGGAAACCTGCACAGTTTCTAGAGAGTTCTGTGGTTGGGTGCACCAGTTTGGGGTTTGGGCTTGGTCTTAGGGCTGGTTTCTGGAAGGTTCCGAAATCTAAGGGTCGTAATCTAATTTAGGGTTAATCTAAGGGCCTAAAACACTCACCTAATCTATAAATACACCCTAAACCTACCCTAATCCATACTAAAAATAGAATTGAGGGCTACATGCCGCCAAATTAAATCTTAGAAGGAGCCTCCACTAATTTATGAAGAGGGTTGTAAGCTAATCACTCTCTAATCAACCTCTAATCCATTCTAAGCATCTTAATCTTCTTCATTTGGAGTGCAAATTGGCTAGTTGTGAGTTTCTATCACTCTAATGATCAATTGCTAAACTAAGTAGATGAGATATGATGAGATCATATGGTTTTGTTTGTGGATTAATGGGTTTTAAGTCATATGACATGATGTTAGTTTGCTAATGTATGTGGGTTATGCAAGTTTTGTGCTTTGTGATCATATGATAATATGCAAGTTACATGTATGATAATATGCAAGTTACATGTATGATATTATGCAAGTGGTATGTTTCTTCATATGCAAGTTTATGAGTTCATATGCAAGTATGTAACATGTTATGCAAGTTCATATGCAAGTTTATGAGTTCATATGCAAGTTATGTAGCATGTTATGCAAGTTCATATGCAAGTTATGTGACATATTATGCAAGTTCATATGCAAGTTATGTATTTGTTAATATGTAAGTTTATGTAACATGTTATGCAAGTTAATATGCAAGTTATGTGACATGTTATACAAGTTAATATGCAAGTTATGTGACATGTTATACAAGATTATATGCAAGTTATGTGACATATTATGCAAGTTCATATGCAAGTTATGTATTTGTTAATATGTAAGTTTATGTAACATGTTATGCAAGTTAATATGCAAGTTATGTGACATGTTATACAAGTTAATATGCAAGTTATGTGACATGTTATACAAGATTATATGCAAGTTATGTGACATGTTATGCAAGTTCATATGCAAGTTATGTGTTTGTTAATATGCAAGATGGCACCTTTGAAACATGTTCATACATATGCAAGTTGACACCTTTTATATGTGTTATGTCATGAGAACGAAATTACGTGGGAACGATGGGGTTAATTAAATGCATATGTTAATAAGATTGTGTGAAATTAATATAATTATGCATAACATAAAATAAATGAACATAGTATGGGAATTTGCCTATTAAGTTAGGTGTACCCATACTATGTGTTGGGAATTTGCCTATTAAGTTAGGTGTACCCACACTTTGGAGTTGGGAATTTGCCTATTAAGTTAGGTGCACCCATATTCCTAAAATAAACATGATAATTAACACAAATTATGGGGGTGATTAATTAGGAGTAATTAATCAATTAAGACACGAGGTTGGACCCGTTTGTAGTGTAAGACTGCCCGGAGTTTACCGGCTTAACCAGACATCTACAAATGACGGTCCAATGTGAGGGGTCTTAATCATAAATTAAATACGTAACAAGGGTAAATGACACGAAGTTGGACCCGTTTGTAGTGTAAGACTGCCCGAAGTTTACCGGCTTAACCAGGCATCTACAAATGACGGTCCAATGTGAGGGGTCCTTTACACGGTTACGGTGTTAATCAATTAAGAAACACTTAACCAGATAAGCATGTAGTGGGGCATGGGGGTTAAGTGGGTACCTTGGGTGGTATGCGGAAATTGCTAGTGGTTGCCAATAGAAAATATGATAAAATACTTAACCAAGATGAAACATGTAATTAAACATGATTAAAGGGTTAAGTGGGAAACACTAGTGTGTGGGCCAAGCTTAGGGGGATGGCTGGTGCTGGGGGCCCATTTCAACCAGTAACCCATACGTATCTTAGTGGGCTCGACCCATGTCGAGGACGGGACACGCATACTGGGCTTGACTATAAGAGGCCAAAGTGGGTTAGCGGTGGCAACGCATGACCAACGGGTTTCATATGCGTGTGTGGACCCGGGCTGGTAAATAAGACGTTGTTGCATCGTGTAGATATAAGCCGTGCACCGTTAGTTTTATCAGGTTGCCACGTTGGGGAATGGTACACCCCACGGTGGGGCCAGCACGGGTATCTACGTTAGGGAGCCGATCGAATGGGGAGTAGTGTGTACACCTAGTGGATTGTAGGGCCCCGTGGCGTCTACTTAGTCGCCTAGGGGTACGCGAGAACTATTAAGTTAATTTTATAAGTCCATGGGTGAGATCAACCTTTAAGTTAGGAATGACTGGTGTGGTGCAGTTTAGTAATTTACCAATGTGAAGGGTAGATGCGTCTTTATCTTTTATCTTAGTTTAGTTGACTGCTTAGTGTAGCCATTCATCCCCATTAGTTACCGTATATCAGTTTATGTCTTCTCTGGTTACTTTAGCGATTGTATTGTTAAAGTTATAGGACTCGCTCAGACTTATGTCTGACCCCGTTGTTTTTATCTTTTTCCCAACCCTCAGGTCCTACGGTGGATCCTAGCAGTAGTGGAGCTTGATCGGATTGCTGTTCCAGTCTTTAGGAGCTTGGATAGATGTAAAGCTCCAGTTATCCAGTTATCTTTTCTTTTGTCATGGCTATTGTATGAGAGTGGGATTATGTACTTCTTTATTTTGACGGATATTGTACTTGACTTTTATTGTGGTTTTATGATGTAACCAGACATGTTTTACTTCCGCTGTTATGAGATGATGTTTTAAATTTCAAGTACTATTTATATCTGTCTTGTTGTAATTTTTCTGTTCTATATTCACTAAAATACTCCACCGATGCTATGGCATTCCCTTAGTGAGTGACCATAGCGGGAGTGGGGTATTACAGTTTCCAAGCAGAATTTCGAGACGAACGCAATGGCGTAACCCGTTTCCCCTGATTCTCATTTTAAAATTTAATTCTGCCTTGATTTATGGTTTTAACATGTTATTAAAATACGGGTTGTTACAAAATCTCCCTAACGGTCGGTTTGATTAAGCTAAATTCATTTTTCTAAATTCATGGCCATTTCAAATCCATCAACATATTGCATCTCTTTGCTCCAGCCGCCATTAACGCATCCATTAGTTCCAACAACCATCATCGCATCCCATATATTCGCTCTACCTGCAATTGTCGTTGATTTTGTGGCGATTTACCCTAACAGCCAGCACCGCATCGATTCACTCCATCAGCGATGACCGCGTCGATTCGATTTGTTTGGTAATTTCAAATTTTTTTGGTTATTTAATATTTAGTCCTGGAATCCTAACTATATTTGGTGAGGTACGCCTTAGTTTTGTTCACATTTCTGCAAACTGTATTTTTTCCCCTTTTCCGCTTTAACCTCGACCAGAGGTTCAGTTTGTCATGTAGGTTTTTTTCTCCTCCTGCTCCTATAAGTGGAATACGAATAAGAAAGGTAAATTCCTTTTGTTTATCTACGATCTGATTCTTATTAAAACATGTTCTCGTATTAGATTTGGAACGGTCAATGCTTGCTTTGGGTTCTGTTACTTCATATTCTTTGGTTTTTCTGTTTAGCACATGTTTTTTTACCAACTGAAACGAACTATGATGTATTTTGTAGTCATCGTATTCTGATGTTTTCAAATTTATCAAAGATTACATTAGATATTATACAAGCACGTCAGTGCAAGCATCAACTTTTATTTCAGCTGTTGTCAGTTCACATAGAAGCCCGTTTGACAGCAATTTATTTTGATGCTCTTTAAAAATAAGGATTGAATAATGATAACTTCTAATTAATTTTAAATATCGATTTACATGTATAAGTGTTTGCATGCAATTAGACATTTAAGTTAAGACAAGTAAATAGTTTGTTAAAACTAACTAGCTATGAAATTTATTCACAGGTCAAAAGCGACAAACTGTTATTCTTATGTTTTTAGTTATTAGCATTTTTATAAGCTTCTTATGAGTTGTCAAATGCTGAAAATGAAATAAGCTACTTAGAAGTAGTTCTAGCTTAGTTGTCAATCATGCTCTAAGCCTTTTTTTCAATATTCAGATAACTAGAGAAACAGGGAAAATAAACTACTAGCTTTCTAAACATTATCAGTTTAGATGGTAAGATTAAAAGATAAAAGTGAAATTGCAGAAAGGAAGTGCCACTTTTAAATTTCATGAATGGAATTATTTACTTCAAACGGACTAAATACCTCAAAGCAATGGCCCATTGGTATAGGTGAACAGATTATTTCAACCTTATATATATATATATATATATATGAGGAACGTTCAATGGCACCCCAAATAGTGAGCATCCCTTTAGCCTACCATTTTTCCACCACACATTCTCTCGCTCTCTCCTTCCACTAACCTTAAAATAATATAAATGAAATGTGGAAAACAGGGAGGCTAATATGGGGTGCAGAATAAGGGGTGTCATTGAACGCTCGCATATATATATATATATATATATATATATATATATATATATATATATATATATATATATATATATGGGAGTGTTCCGCTACACCTCTTATATTGCACGTGAACGCTCCCCCTTAATCTCAGTCATACAATGCTTCATTCATTCTCTCTTTTCCCACTAAGAAAGAATATTAAAATGGGAAAAAAGAGAATGAGTGGAACATTGTATGGCTGAGATTAAGGGGGAGCGTTCACGTGCAATATAAGAGGTGTAGCGGAACGCTCCCCTATTTATATATATATATATATATATATATATATATATATATATACATACATACATACATACATACATACATACATATCTATATACATACATATCTATATATATATATATATATATATATATATATATATATATATATATATATATATATATATATATATATATACACACACACACAAGCGCGCGCGCTCTATCAAATATGCAGCATTGAGAGTCTAGGAAAATATAGTCAAGGGAAGGGAGTACAAAATCTGACCGTAGAATCAACTGCACTTATTATACTGTGTTTAAGAATACGTTAAAATAGGAATGCATGACCTGTTTTCTAATAATATTTGAAATTTCTTCGATTTAGCAATAATAATTACATTGTTTTTCTTCTGATAGGCTGCAATCTTTAGTAAATCTTCTGCAAAATAAAAAGGAAAAGACATTCCAATTACTTAGCACTGTAAATTAATTTTCCAATTTCAACCATTCTTCTATTTGTCCATCAAATTGATCTTTATTCTCACTTATTTTTTTCCTTTGTTTTTTATACTGTCGTTGATGCTTCTTGGGACATGTTACTGTACTCAGATATATTCTTATTCATGCTTTCATAATGATAAAAGTGTATTGAAAAACAAGTATTGAAGTTTTATAGTTTGGAAATGAGAGCAAAAAGGAGCGTTGCTTTATTAGTTCTAATTTGATGCTATTAGCAAAGTTGGGAGCGAACGATTTCTTCTCTTGGTTAATGAAGGTATGCATTTACATTATACAAACATGTTTGTTTTTTACAAAGCACATAGATATTAGATTACATAATATACATGCATGGACATTGTTGGGAATTGTTTTATGTGAACTAATACACAAACCTTGTCCTACGTTCATAATTTTTGTAAGTAATATATTGAACAAATTAAAAGATGCTACATATTGAATACATATAAACAAGTGATTAATCTACAATTAACCCTCTTTTTTTTTAAGACCAAGGAACTTATATTTTCAATCTTACAGTTATCTGTTCAAGGTGGTGTCTGTCGCAACGGTAATTTTATCCGGCTGGTAATTTGGAGTGCGCAGGTTCGAGTCCCTGCCTCTTAACATATGTGAGGGAAAAACTGTACGCACTAATCGACCACCCCTAAAGAGAGCAGTACTAGGACCAGAGACAGTCTGGGAAGTCCTTTCGCGTTTGAGTACGGAAGCCTTTGGCATTGGGTATCCATCTTAAATTATCTATTCAAAATATCTGTAGTTAATATTTCAAAGTATAACGTTGGAACGCAAACAATTATTTGTTATATTCCATATAGGTCAGGTCGATATATTTTAATGTGAGTGCTTTGTGTCTTATGTTTTTTAGTTATCTTCTTTATCCGCAACAAGTATTATTTCTCCCTCCTATTTTCGTGTGCATACGTGTTCCCAATACATTCCATGTTTTCATGCATTCATATGTACTATTTCTGGCTACTAGCCGGTTGTATGAGTATGTACGTATTAAAGAGTAAATTGACAAATATGTGCCTGTTTCCATTTGTATGTAAATAAATGTGTGACGAGCGATAGTAGAAGTGTCAGTTTTTTTATTTTTGTTGCGTTTGAGAAGGTAATTGGTGCACTAAATGTGTCAGTATAATTACTAGATGGGTAATCATCAAATGAGTTGGCAGTTTTCATTACTATTTGAAAATAATGTCCACCTTATACATAAGTGTAAATCACTGGGTATCTACTTGAGTGCATTTAGCGTTGATTTTATTAAATGGATGTCAGTGAGATGGTTTATACGACTATATAGTTTGTCAATGTTGAATATATTTCATGTCTCTAACAATGTTCTATGTTGACTACTTTGCTGCACGGAAAACAAAGTAACATTCTTTCCTTAAGTTATTCAGCTACATGTGCAATTTTGTTAAAAAATATACAACTCTAAATTATTAAGGGCCGTTCTTTTGGCCAAAATGGACCGTTTGGCCAAAATTAAGGAATGAATTTGAAATCACTTCAGAAAAAACAAATTCAGAATTCAAATCCAAGAATTATAACCCATGAAATTCAACAATTAGTCACAAATGATTTCAAAATCAAAATAGTCAAGCCAAGTCAAAAACTATGAAATTTTCACAACTAATCAATTATAGCATTCAAGTAATACGCTGATTTAAGTGCAGTTTTTCAATATTTTCCAAGACGAATTAGAAGAAACTGAAAACAACAAAGATGTGTGAAATTTCATTAGCTTTCCAGAACATCATAAATTTTAAAATTCCAATTAACATTGTTCAAGATATGCTCAAAATACTATGACAGTGTCAATAAAAATCAACATCAAAAAGAAAATAAAAATACAAGTTTAGAGATCATACCTGACTTACCATAATTGATGTGAACCAATTGTAACAACCTCAAATTTTAAGTGTATTTTATTTATTGATTTAATTTAAATTTTGTTTTTTTTTTTTTTTATTTCTTTGGTTTTTCATCTGTTATTTATTTGATTTGCGTATCGTTTGTTAAACATACATTGCCAAATCTAGTATTATTGATAACTAAAAATTGAAAGTTTTCATTACCTGGAAACATCGTTTTTTCAGGATGCAATTGATGTAATAAATTTATATACGTTTTCATTTCGTTAAAATGTGTTTACATTTGCATAAAAATTTGATTTAGCGGTGTAAGGAAGCAGCGTTTAACGTTTAAATAAATTATATCATTCCTTATAAAATCTAGCTTTTTAGGAAAGCTATTGACACATCAGCCACTAATCTATTAATTAATTAACATTAAAATTTGTGAAAATATATTTAATCTTCTTGTCGTTTCCCTTTTGACTTGTATTTAATTTTCCAATACATCGTTTGAATTCATACCATATCCATGCACTTCTGTTCATTTACACGTCATTTTCCATTTTCGAAATTAAAGAATGAAACGTTTGCTTTGCCTGAAATTAATTCATACCATATCCATTTGTTAACATTTAATTCCCAGTCTTTATTTCTTCTGTTGCCAAACCGTTCAATTTGTCTTTTCTTTAATTTCTTCCATTCATCACTTTTCATGTCCATTTTTATATTCAAATGAACGTTCAGCTTTAAATGCTTTTCCAAAAAAAAACTTCGTTCTTTCCTTTTCGGTTCCTCGTGACATTTATGTTTTTCCTTTTTCATTTCAATGCATTGTTCGAATTAATTCGTTGCCTTTTTTCCAATACGTTTCTGTCCATTTCCTTTCCCCATGGCCCTTGCCTTTTCGAATTTTGAATTGTACGTTAAATTCTCCAAAGGAATCGCTCCATCCCAACTATTATTCCCATCATTCAACCTTCTTATATATATATTTTTTTTTTCAATGCTTATTTTTATACATTTTATTAACTTTAATAATCAACTCAAAAATGGATAGGTTAAGATTCGCTATTTGAATTCGAGGTTGTTGATCAAAATTTATATAATGATACTTGACTTAGCGAATGGACTCGTATTAAGAATATGAATTGGAATCAATATAAACTTATAAGAGATGAACTTGAATCGTGAAATTGTTTTCTTAATTTGAAGTTCCAAAATTAAGGAATGAATTAAAAACATGGTTACCTTTTTTCATTGTTAGTAAGGAAGGTAAGGTTCAGGCCTTTAGCAACTTTTCATTGTTAGTACACGGAAGTACTTTAGGTTTATTAGCAATTTTTTGTATGAATCTTATTTTTGAGTTTGTCTACTCTCCAATAGTTATAAACGTGGTTTTAATGAAAAAATTACTTATGTAGACAATCTAATGTGGTAGATATTTTGTTAAATAAGTAAAAGAAGCACCAGAGAGAAATGTTGAATTATTCAACAAACAAAATAAATTCTAGTTGAAATAGTAAAAAAGGAACCATATGCTTTTGAATTATATATTTGCTGCTTAATGAAAATTGACAACCAAATAGAATAGTTTGTTTAAGTATTGTCATAACTGCCTGTTTAATTTAAAGGGGGAATATTACTTTGTTTTAGCTGTTGTAACGATAGCTGGGTGGCCATAGGTTTTAAAATTTAAACAAAAGTAGTGATGCAGTTGTACCGAATATGGTCGGATTTATAATAATCAAACTGTTTCATTTTACGTAATGGTGAACAACACTTTCTACAGTTTTTGCAGAGGATCAGTAATGGTGAACAACAGTTTCTGCATATTTATGTTATACCAAAAGCCTATTTTACATGATTACTGCATGCTTTCTGTTTGTTATGAACTATTTGAGATGACATCTAAGACTGTTTCATTTTTTGCATTTTAATTGTTTTTATTGCATTTTAATTTGTTATAAAACTATAACTTGTGCTTGTGAATTGCAGGTTCTAAAAGTTGGATGAGCTTACAAGCTGAAGACTAAGTGATTTTTCATGTAATCTTATTTTGAAATGATGTTTGAACAATACGTATGTTAATTGACTTATTTCTATATTTATTAGTAAACTTGTTAACTTTGACTTTGTAATTGAAATCAAATATGCTTTTGGTATTAATTTTTTGCTATTGACAGTTTTGTCTTGTGAATTTACTGCTTAATTGTTTAAACTGTGCACAAATTAAATAAAAGATTTGCTATATAAAGATCATAGTTGATGTTGCTATGTATCAAAAATATTAATAGCAGAAAATTGCTCTTATGATAATATAAGGTGAATGCTATGTAAAAAATTAACAGTGTGGAAAAACTTTTCATATCATTGAATTTGTGCTACGAAAACACTGATAACGCTATATATACTACTAATATTCATAGCGGAAAAACTTCACTTATGGAATCAAAATGTGAAATGCTATTAAATCGGGTGGATAACTTTTGACATCACTGAATATGAGCTACGTAAACCAAGCTAATGCTATGAAAAATATTTTTTATATCAATGAATATGAGCTATGAAAATATTGATAACGCTATAAAAAATTAAGCTGAGATTTCAGTTAGCAAATATAATTGCAAAATCTGAATGCTATGTAAAACATTTCATGGTGGTGAATGTGCGCTATAAAATGTATAATACTATAGCGTTTAGATTTGAGCTATAAGATATAACAGGGCTATTATAACATGTTGTTCTATAGCGTCGTCTTTAATGCTATGGTAGCCTATTATAGTATTTTTCACATGCTATTAAAAGCAAAAAATTTATAGTGAAGGAAAAAATTCGGAGCAAATGTATGATGCGCGAATATGATGCCGAAATTGATTGGCATAGAGAAATTGATTTTGACCCTCTTACAGTAGGGAAACCTCCCTAACAGTCGGTTTGATCATCAAAATAATAATAGAAATCGAAATAGTGATGAATATAGACTAGAAATATAAATTCAAATCAAGATGGAAAATATATATCGTAAATCTCATTTAATCAAACAAAAATCATAATATTCTTCAAATTAGAAGCAAATTTCACTTTTCAAAATGATGGATTTACGATTGATATTACAAAAATGAGGAGAGTTTTTAAATTTCAAACATAGGATTTATAAATTTATACTTTTCAAATAAATTTCAATTTTAAGCACAAAATAATTTAGAATTATTTAAGCACTTTCTAACCACGCATAACCGCTAGGACTTTTAAATAGGGTTAGTAGTAACTTAAATTTTATCCTCTCTTATGAGTTCCATCCATGCATAACCGCGAGGACTTTTAAATGAGAATGGAAGCACATAGAGATTAAGGTGATTCACCCATGCATAACCGCGAGGACATTTAAATGAGAGTGAATACCAAGGATAAAAAAAATCATTTTATTTATTTATTTAATAATTTTATCAAAATTTTCCTTATTTCCAAAACAATTTAAACTCCCCACATAAATAAAACCACGATGAGTGACAGAAATATGGTTGAAATAGAAGATGATCGTGATATAATCACTAATACAAAAAAATTATAAAATTTGTCCAATCATCATGAGAATTTAAATAATATTTTCTCTTGTTATGAAATATACCATAGTCACAACTCATCACAATTTCATAAATCTATTAATAATTTTGATGAGTTCCAAAAATGGTTTAAATTGATCAATAATTTCAATTTTTCGAATAAATAATCAAAATTAATTTTAAAATTGAAAATATCAATTTCATGAGGGGTTTTTGAAATATCATTGCAAGTTGAAAAACAGTTTTCTTTTTCAAATTGATCAGTAGAATATGAAATTTTCTAATACTTCTAAGACTGATTGCTCCTAGACAATTTTAAAAAACACTTGTATACGTAATTCAAATTGCCTATGGAATTCAAAGACATATAGTCACTAATTTTTCAACTCATCGTCCAATCATCAAGACACTTAAACGAATCAAATCAATTTCCTTTATCACAACAGCACAAAATCAGTTTCGAAGCAAGAATAACAAGATAATTTTTCAGAATATTTTAACACGCACAAGGGACAGTTAATGATTCAATTCAAAAGTAAATTATTTGAAATCACTTGAGAAAAAACAAATTCAGAATTCAAATCCAAGAATTATAACCTATGAAATTCAACAATTAGTCACAAATGATTTCTAAATCAAAATAGTCAAGCCAAGTCAAAAACTATGAAATTTTCACAACTAATCAATTATAGCATTCAAGTAATACGTTGATTTGAGTGCAGGTTTTCAATATTTTCCAAGATGAATTAGAAGAAACTGAAAACAACAAAGATGTGTGAAATTTCATTAGCTTTCCAGAACATCATAAATTTTAAAATTCCAATTAACATTGTTCAAGATATGCTCAAAATACTATGACAGTGTCAATAAAAATCAACATCAAAAAGAAAATAAAAACACAAGTTTAGAGATCATACCTGACTTACCATAATTGATGTGAACCAATTGTAACAACCTCAAATTTTAAGTGTATTTTATTTATTGATTTAATTTAAATTTTGTTTATTTATTTTATTTGTTTGGTGTTTCTTCCTTTTATATCATCTATTATTTATTTGATTTGCGTATCGTTTGTTAAACATACATTGCCAAATCTAGTATTATTGATAACTAAAAATTGAAAGTTTTCATTACCTGGAAACTTCGTTTTTTCAGGATGCAATTGATGTAATAAATTTATATACGTTTTCATTTCGTTAAAATGTGTTTACATTTGCATAAAAATTTGATTTAGCGGTGTAAGGAAGCAGCGTTTAACGTTTAAATAAATTATATCATTCCTTATAAAATCTAGCTTCTTAGGAAAGCTATTGACACATCAGCCACTAATCTATTAATTAATTAACATTAAAATTTGTGAAAATATATTTAATTTTCTTGTCGTTTCCCTTTTGACTTGCATTTAATTTTCCAATACATCGTTTGAATTCATACCATATCCATGCACTTCTGTTCATTTACACGTCATTTTCCATTTTCGAAATTAAAGAATTAAACGTTTGCTTTGCCTGAAATTAATTCATACCATATCCATTTGTTAACATTTAATTCTCATTCTTTATTTCTTCTGTTGCCAAACCGTTCAATTTGTCTTTTCTTTAATTTCTTCCATTCATCACTTTTCATGTCCATTTTTATATTCAAATGAAATGTTCAGCTTTAAATGCTTTTCCAAAAAAAAAACTTCGTTCATTCCTTTTCGGTTCCTCGTGACATTTATGTTTTTCCTTTTTCATTTCAATGCATTGTTCAAATTAATTCGTTGCCTTTTTTCCAATACGTTTCTGTCCATTTCCTTTCCCCATGGCCCTTGCCTTTTCGAATTTTGAATTGTGCGTTAAATTCTCCAAAGGAATCGCTCCATCCCAACTATTATTCCCATCATTCAACCTTCTTATATATATATATATATATATATTTTTCAATGCTTATTTTTATACATTTTATTAACTTTAATAATCAACTCAAAAATGGATAGGTTAAGATTCGCTATTTGAATTCGAGGTTGCAGATCAAACTTTATATAATGATACTCGACTTAGCGAATGAACTCGTATTAAGAATATGAATTGGAATCAATATAAACTTATAAGAGATGAACTTGAATCGTGAAATTGTTTTTTGAATTTGAATTTCCAAAATTAAGGAATGAATTTGAAACTTAAATATTGAACTTGATAAGAAATGAATGTGAATTGCGTAATTGATTTGAAATTGAAATTATAATTGATATGAATATATGAATTCGATTATAAATTGACTGAATATGAATTGAAATAATTTTATGTATGGAATTGATTCATAAACTGTTTGGTTCGAATTAAAGAAATTTCTTAAATCAATTTATTTCAAGATATGATTTTATTAAAATGGCCATGGTGTGAAAAATGTAAACGTTTAGTTGTTAAAGAGACCGGGATCGGATATTGTCATACTCTCCGCCAATACCAAAAACCACTTTAACAACTGTGTACGCGGTGGAGTTCCAGAATGAATTAGGATGGTTTAGAGGCGATTACTAGATTTGAAGAAAGAAAACGATGATGGATAGCCTTGACCTTCAGGTCATAATTAAAATGACTAAAACAGGAGCCATACCCAGTTTAATATGAGCTAGCTCCTCTTAGCAGACATGCTTCTTCGATACCATATATATTACTTTGTGATTGATTGGCGCCTTTGATTTTTGGGAGCATTGTCTGAGGTGGGCGGTAGTCGCGGCTATGCATTACCACCGGCCTGCATACGCAATCCGTAGAATCCTACCGATGGGTATTGCCTCGATGCCTTGTCATATTTATCCTGATCGAGCCCCTACGATTTTGATTTGACGTTGTCGTATAGCGACGCATCCCTATCCACCGACCGTTACTGGTGTTTTATATTCAATGTTTACGACAATGTTTATAAACAATGTAAGGATTAAAATGTAATCCCGCTTACGCTATTTTAATATGTTATATTTAACCTTACTCACTATTATTATAGCGTATTACATTATATGATATTTGTTTAATGGATCCTTAGAGGATGGTGATCCTAAACATCCTTTAAGTTACTGATGCATTTTATTGAACATTTCATTTGAGTTGATTTACTTCCATGAGAATGTTAGTCCTGATCCGAGTATTTGTTGTGTTTTTTTTTTTTTTTTGCAGTATGCTCAGGTCAGATCGAGCATTGCTGTGAAGACCCGTAACTTCCCCGTAAAGGAAAGCGGCGGATAGTTCGAGAACAAGCCACAACATAACGCATATAATAGCAACATTTCATTGTATATAACAACAATGCATCAGATTACAAGAATATACAGAGTATAAATGAATATTACACAGAAATATCAGAGATTTAAATTACATTTAAATACATCGCAGCGGAAAATAATACAATACACAACTGAAGGAGATATACGAATACAAAGCTTTCCGGATATCGTTCCAGCTGTAAACCAGGATCCTGTGAATATAAATCTGCAAAACCAAAACTACTAGCTGCCCGTGTCAAAATAAGGGCACCCAGAGTTTAGGTTAAAACAATAAATCCCAGGTCAGTCATGTGACCGGTGTGAGAACTAAAACAGTTATTATTCTTTATTTTAAAAGTTAGGTAAATCAAGGGACCACGCCGTATAACACGGAACGGGTTTCCTCCCAAGAATACCAGTGCATAAAACAAACAGCGCAATGCTAAATAAAGAAAAATGAAGCTGTTATAAGACCCAGGTCCCATCACACAATGCAACGCAGCCGAGGATAGGGTTTTCCCTTATAACAGCCAAAGAATGCTTGATACGTTTAAAACAAATCATTTGATACTATTATAAGTGTATAGTGTATAAAAAAAAAATCATAAGTATCAATCATAGGCGACATGAATGCCCCATACCACTATGTCGCCATATATAAGTTTACAATCAAAACCGCAAGTGTCACGTATTTGGAAATTGGATTTCCGTCTATGAACCGAGGCAAAAGATAGTCCTCTACCGATTCGTGACTCTCTAGCCCGAGCCACAGGTCAGAGCTCGAGTGACCTTGGAGCGACAGGGCCGGTCCACCGATGTGGATTAAACTTAAACCCTGAACATGCGTTCCCCCGCCCTATGGGGCGTAAATGAGCCAACGAATGACTCCATCGGACCCGGATCGTCCGATCAAACCGAGGCGCCTCGCAACAGCAACAACCACATAAGTCAAACTCGTCAGGGCGTGTAAAACCACTGACGCCACTTCTAGCTAGAAAGAAACGCAAGTCCTCCCTGAGGTCCGTCTCCCGTTTTTGGTTCATACCGGGTGTGAAACACGCGAAGTAAACGTTACACAAAGCTACGCCACAAAGGCCTTGCTTTGATCATCACCACAAGGCTTTGCTTTTCAACAGAAGCCTCGATCAATTGCCACTTAGGCATGCCACACAGGCAATTCACTCCATGCGTTTGATATCCATCAATATATAACCTCTGAGCTCGTACGTCTCAGAGAAGGGCGTTAAGCAAGAGAATAAATTCTCCGCCGCCAAACAGATATATATTTAATAGAAATCAATCACACGGACTAAAATCCAATGTCAGGCACACAGTCCATTTACAAGTCCGTTCTGGGTCTGAACGAAACCGGAGGCACCTAGTACCCCGCATATCCATCGATCTCCAAGTACGTCTGGACGATCACCAACTGTTTCCATCTTCTTGGGTGTACAGCCCAATCAAGATCATCAGTAATCACCCAAACGACGTGAAGACCTCCGGTCTTCGACCGTCGTCTTCATCTTCGACTTATCGTCATATCAGTTATTCAGAATGGGATAAACCCGGTCTTTTCGAATAACTCGCGTAGATTTTAAATAAGTGTTACATAAACACAACATACGCCTCATTCCAATTCATCAGTCACTAACCGTAAATTAATCAAGAGAATAATTCCCCAAATGTTAACCCCGAAGGCCGAAACCAACATCAGATCAATATCCAGAAAACCATTCTGCTTAGCTAACCGACAGTTAGTTTCTAAATTTCACATTCATAGGGAAAGGTTCCCATTAATTTTATCCAAGATAAATTTCCTGAATTTATTCTTTAATCTATTTTTGAATATCAATTCAAACTAGTCGGGATTAGCGAACCTTACCGAAGTAATCATTTGTTTTAATTTCTCAATCCCAACCTATTCATCCCATGAAGTAAAACTGGTTATACTTCATATCTAACACCACGGTGTTATCGGTAAATTCAATTACCATTTCACGTTCAAATCTAATTAAAGATTTAACTATCGCCTGGAGCAAAACTGGTGGTACTCCATTTTCGATCTTTTCAATCTAATTAAAGATTCATTAAAACTCCACTTAGTTTTAATCTTTAACTGGGTTAAAGAATCAGTGTCATTTAAAACACAGTTCACGATATCCCAAAATCACATTCATTAATTATCGGGTTAAAGAACGAGTGTTATTTAAAACACTGTCCACGATAAACCCAAAAATTAATATCAATTCAATTCTAGTTAAATATTATTTAATTGGTACCTTTCATTAAATCTAAATAAAAAGATTTAATCATTTCTCAACTGGGTTCAAGAACAGTGCTAGTGAAGACACCATTCACGACAAACCCAAATCATATTCGATATTCAATACAAGGCTCTGAATAGAAAATATATCGGCTTATATTCAATATCAAATTCTACGACTAACAAATGTCGTATTGGAAATAACGATATAAATATATATCTTTCAAATTTCCATAACAACACCTGTATAATCCCGAATTCCAACATCGAAATATTCCGAAGACAATTTCGATTCAAATCCACTCCAATGCAATCATTGGATATTCTGGTTTTTTTTAAAACCCTTTTTAAATTCAATTTATTTATTTAAAAATAAATAGAATTATAATTCTAGTTCAAAACCAGTTCATTTCGATAAAAATCTATTTTTATCTTTTCAAATATGGAGTTTTTCATCCCAATTTTTCCCAAATCATTTCTTATGATTTTACACAAATTATTACTATTTTTAATAATTTTATCAAGGCCCGTACAGTCGATTTCCATCAATGGCCATCGAACTGCACTTACAGCGACCTTTTTCAAATTTGATTTGGACGTAACTCCAAATCCAACCGTTAGATTTCAAATTTCTAATATTCGTTAGAAAGCTCTTTTCGATACGAACCCAACGGTTCCGGTTTTAGTAGAATCCGACGGTCGGATCTCCCGTAATGTCCGTTTGAAATAAATGGTCGAAATTCACGAACTGCCGCGGCGCGGCGCGTTCTATTCAGGCCATTATATTATATATATAATATATATTTCGTCGATTTCTATTTAAAACGAATTATATAAATAGTTTTAAATTCGTTTCAAAAGCAATTTCAACTTCCATTTCAATTCAAATCAAAATTGAATTCTTCTTTATAAATTCGTTTTAAAATTCATTTCTATTCAATTCAAATTTCAATTTAATTTGAATTCCTTTCAATTCGCTTTCAATTCAATTCATTTCGAAATCGTTTTCAATTCAATTCCAAAGCCGTTTTCTATTCGATTCAATTCAAATTGGTTTTCTATTCGATTCAATTCAAATTGGTTTTCTATTCGAATCAAATTCGTTATATATTCAATTGAAATCACATTCGTTTTCTATTCAATTCATTTCGAAATCGTTTTCAATTCAATTCATTTCGAAATCGTTTTCAATTCATTTCATTTCGAAATCGTTTTATATTCAATTCATTTCGAAATCGTTTTCAATTCATTTCATTTCAAAATCGTTTTATATTCAATTCATTTCGAAATCGTTTTCAATTCAATTCATTTCGAAATCGTTTTCAATTCATTTCATTTCGAAATCGTTTTATATTCAATTCATTTCGGAATCGTTTTCAATTCATTTCATTTCGAAATCGTTTTATATTCAATTCATTTCGAAATCGTTTTCAATTCATTTCATTTCGAAATCGTTTTATATTCAATTCATTTCGAAATCGTTTTCAATTCATTTCATTTCGAAATCGTTTTCAATTCAATTCATTTCGAAATGAATGAAATCGATATAAATATCGTTCACGTCAAAATGGCGTCAATCTAATCAACACGGCTTAACGTATTTCTATTTTCAAATATTCTATTTCAAATATTTCTTATTATCAAAATATTTATATTTCAAATATTTCGTTCAACACATGACTAATCTCAACGGATGAGTACAGTCAACACATGAACATTTACTTTATATTGATAAAGAAGTAAATTTTATTATTAAAATATTTCGTTCAACACATGACTAATCTCAACGAATGAGTACAGTCAACACATGAACCTTTATTTTATAATATTCTTTATTTTCTAAATTGGAATGAGGCCCAATCAATTACCATATAAAGTTAATTATATGGATTCCATACAACAAATGCATATAATAGCATTGAAAAATAATCAACCATCAACCAAAGTGCACTACACTGTATAAGCATCAAATATAGATATCTAACGCTTATAACAGCATGTCAATCAATCGATCGACATATTTAATCAATCAGGATGAGTGAACTTCATATTTCATCCCACCACCCGTGTGGGGTTTCAAACAATCAAACAAATATTTTATTCGTGCAGTTGGGCGATGTGTAAAATTTATCGACCCAATCAATGTCCTTCAAATAGGTGTACATAAACAAACCGTCTGGTTTGTAAATGAATATTTATTTATTCACATTCACGTTAAAAATTATATTTTTAACGATAAAACATTTTATTCCAACATGTGAATTTCTATTCAGTTCATTCCTTAAATAAAATGATATTTTTATTTTTCTAACATATTTTAGAAAATTTCGGCGGCATAACGGCACGATACTAGAAACGGGACGAGGCCTAGCCTTATCCCCGGTCTAGTGAAGGCCCACGCCATTCACACATCAATCAAATCAATTTCATTTCACCAAACAATTAAATTCAAACCAAATAATCTAACCAACTACACAACCAAACAATTAAACAAACAAGCCATCCATGGTCTGTGGATGACGGGTGTCAGGTGCTACTAAACACCGTCTGCATCCTAGTATATATATATAACTAGAAAAATTAAATTGAAAGGTGAGAAGTTCTCACAAATAGCTATCCTAGCTCCACGGCACTTCATTGATAGAAATCTTCATCGCTATCGCATCTTCGTCATCTTCGTTGCCCGTAGCCACTATATATATAAAAATCACACATTTTTATATTTTGATGTCTTTAAAATAAAAATCACATTTTTATTTATTCACTTTCAATTTAAAAATCATATTTTTATAATTGCTTCATACCTTTAAAAATCGAATTTTTACTTCGCTATTCAATATATAAAAATCGAATTTTTACTATGCTATTCAATATATAAAAATCGAATTTTTATTCTTTTACACATACAAAGATGATATTTTTATATTCTCTATCACATAAAGATTTCACTTATCTAACTTCATGGAAAAAAAATTCTATTTTTATACCATACCATTTCTATAAAAATTGTATATTCACTAACATAAAAATCGCATTTTTATTTGCTTTGCAACTAAATAAAAATCACACCTTTCTCTCGTTATTGTATATAAAAATTTCTATCTTCCTATAATTAAAAATCATGTTTTTATTTCAAACATATTCATATAAAAATCGTATTTTTATACCATTGATATGTATATAAAAATCCCCTCCTTATATCGTTGTATATATAAATAAAAATCAAAACTTTATTCTAAATTAGTTTATATATAATTCATTTGCAAAACGATGATTTTTAATACATAAAAACTGAGTTTAAATAGTGTATTTAAATTTAAATGGATTAAACTAAACAAAAACTCACCTTTCTCCTTTTTTTTTCCGTCATCGTTTGCAGGGGGGGTCCAACGTCGGAATTGGGTGGTGGTGGTGCTGCTCAGGCCGGCGGCAGGCCACGGTGGCAGTTGGAGGTCGTGGTGGCGTCCCTGGATGGTGGCGGCGCTCTGAATTGAAGAGGGGCGGGTTGCTTTGGGTCTTGGCGGTTTGGAGAGGGAAGAAGGCCGAAGGGGGAGGTGCGGTGGCCGGACTTCGGTGGGGTGGCGTGCGATGGTCGACGAGGGTGGAGGCGCGGTTTTTCCGTCATCGACGGTTTCTCTTTTTTTTTTCTTCTGTGAATTCGATTGAAAATGAAAGGGGGGGCCAAAGCGGGTTAAAGCGGAGGGAGAGAGAAAGGATTATATTTTTTATTTTTTTATTTCAACTTAAAGTTGACTTTCCGTTTGAACTCGAAATCAAGCCCACCGACTGCCGCCCCTAGCTAATTACCCCCATTCCGAATACAATGGGATATGTATCGCAAACTGATTCGACTGTTTCGATTAGTTTCCGTTGAATTTACATTTAAATTATTATATTGAATTTTAAACGTACATTTCAAATTACCAGGGTCACATACTAACTCTAAAAATTCTCGAAAAATATTTTCTAGCTTCGTATTGACGATACGGTCCTAACAAAACTAGTTTCGTCGAATTCTGAGACCGTTGGAAAAATGGCCAATTTCCAGTCGATTAAAATCAACTGAAACTGGTTAAACGCGTTTTCCTTTGCCACGCTCACATATTGATTCAGAAAATTATGAAATTTGGAACCTAGCAATAACTTGACACTGCGGATCCAACAAAACTGGTTTCGTCGAAATCCGAGGTCATTTTCAAAATTCCCATTTTTAAGGGCCTGAATTCCATAGCGACTATTCAGAATTTTCAACTGGACATATCTTTTGATTCCCGCTATGAAATCTCGATTTTTCGGATTCGTTGGAAAGATATCATCAATTAGATCCTAATGTTTTTGGTTTCACTAAAATCCGGATTGTTTTGCACCCGGTACGTTCAATTGAAGTTTGAAATCGAATTATCGAACTACCGCGCCATTTTCAATTCCTTTTATAATTATATATAATTATTTATATTCTAACGACGACGTATATAAATATATACGTCGAATTCAATTCAAAATAAATTTCTCGTCGATATTATTTAAAATAATTCATTTTAAATAATCAAAATTCGCCAAAATTGCCAAAATAAAAATATTAAACTGGCCTAGATTTTCGGGTTGTTACAATCTCCCCCACTTAAAACTTTTCGTCCCCGAAAAGGAACAAAGTCGAAAGTGGTTTGATTAATCAACTCTACGTTCGATCCGGCTTCCATTCTCGAACTTTTCAGTTTCTGAGAATTTTCTAAAATTTCAAAAATTTGGCTAACACCCTAAATTTTCGAAAAATTTCGCCATAACCTCCCCTGCACCGGGAGCATCGGGAAATCTCAAATAGCTTCCCCGGTCCTTCTAATCTCAAAAAAGAAAAAGAAAAAGCCAAGCGGCTAGCCAATAGGCTCATAAAATCATCATCACCCAAACAAAACAGTAAATTATGTAGTAAACATGTACCTATTTGTCGGGCAAACAAATTTTATTCTCTGCTCTAGCCTCCTTGCTATGACCTGTTCAAGGTAAGTACATGTATATGCAAGCAAATGCGACCAATTTTCAATACAGTTCAATATTTGATTCAATTAGGCTAAATGGCTAAAAATTAGCAAACAAATAAACAAACAACACAAACATCAATCAATTAGTGAATTAGAGTTTCAAATTCATAATTTGATATATATACAAAAAATCATGTTTTGATGCCAAATCACAACAATGTATTCTAGCTATATTAGTTTTGGTTCTCACACCAGTCTAATGGAAATATATAGAAAATCACACCTTCGAAACTCGAACATAAATGTTGATGATGCGATCGCTATCATCAATATCATCTTCGGGCGACTAGAGTGCGATGCTATATCTATCCAATATATTAAAATTTCAAATACACGTGGATCAGACGTATACGCAAAATCTATATATACTGGATTGTCCACATCAATATAAATAAATAACCAAATACGAATAATTGATTTATATTTCAAAACAAAATTTGTTTTCATTTTAAAAATATACTCTTCACACTCGTTCTAGGATACTACTGGTCCCATCTCTAACGAGTCATCCTCATTGGATATTACTAATCCAATATCTGATGAATTCTTTCGTATGGTTCTAATGTGTCTTGTTCTCGAGCTCGGTAAACCAAATCTTTGATACCAACTGTGAAGACCCGTAACTTCCCCGTAAAGGAAAGCGGCGGATAGTTCGAGAACAAGCCACAACAGAACGCATATAATAGCAACATTTCATTGTATATAACAACAATGCATCAGATTACAAAAATATACAGAGTATAAATGAATATTACACAGAAATATCAGAGATTTAAATTACATTTAAATACATCGCAGCGGAAAATAATACAATACACAACTGAAGGAGATATACGAATACAAAGCTTTCCGGATATCGTTCCAGCTGTAAACCAGGATCCTGTGAATATAAATCTGCAAAACCAAAACTACTAGCTGCCCGTGTCAAAATAAGGGCACCCAGAGTTTAGGTTGAAACAATAAACCCCAGGTCAGTCATGTGACTGGTGTGAGAACTAAAACAGTTATTATTCTTTATTTTAAAAGTTAGGTAAATCAAGGGACCACGCCGTATAACACGGAACGGGTTTCCTCCCAAAAATACCAGTGCATAAAACAAACAGCGCAATGCTAAATAAAGAAAAATGAAGCTGTTATAAGACCCAGGTCCCATCACACAATGCAACGCAGCCGAGGATAGGGTTTTCCCTTATAACAGCCAAAGAATGCTTGATACGTTTAAAACAAATCATTTGATACTATTATAAGTGTATAGTGTATAAAACAACTTCAAATCATAAGTATCAATCATAGGCGACATGAATGCCCCATACCACTATGTCGCCATATATAAGTTTACAATCAAAACCGCAAGTGTCACGTATTTGGAAATTGGATTTCCGTCTATGAACCGAGGCAAAAGATAGTCCTCTACCGATTCGTGACTCTCTAGCCCGAGCCACAGGTCAGAGCTCGAGTGACCTTGGAGCGACAGGGCCGGTCCACCGATGTGGATTAAACTTAAACCCTGAACATGCGTTCCCCCGCCCTATGGGGCGTAAATGAGCCAACGAATGACTCCATCGGACCCGGATCGTCCGATCAAACCGAGGCGCCTCGCAACAGCAACAACCACATAAGTCAAACTCATCAGGGCGTGTAAAACCACTGACGCCACTTCTAGCTAGAAAGAAACGCAAGTCCTCCCTGAGGTCCGTCTCCCGTTTTTGGTTCATACCGGGTGTGAAACACGCGAAGTAAACGTTACACAAAGCTACGCCACAAAGGCCTTGCTTTGATCATCACCAGAAGGCTTTGCTTTTCAACAGAAGCCTCGATCAATTGCCACTTAGGCATGCCACACAGGCAATTCACTCCATGCGTTTGATATCCATCAATATATAACCTCTAAGCTCGTACGTCTCAGAGAAGGGCGTTAAGCAAGAGAATAAATTTTCCGCCGCCAAACAGATATATATTTAATAGAAATCAATCACACGGACTAAAATCCAATGTCAGACACACAGTCCATTTACAAGTCCGTTCTGGGTCTGAACGAAACCAGAGGCACCTAGTACCCCGCATATCCATCGATCTCCAAGTACGTCTGGACGATCACCAACTGTTTCCATCTTCTTGGGTGTACAGCCCAATCAAGATCATCAGTAATCACCCAAACGACGTGAAGACCTCCGGTCTTCGACCGTCGTCTTCATCTTCGACTTATCGTCGTATCAGTTATTCAGAATGGGATAAACCCGGTCTTTTCGAATAACTCGCGTAGATTTTAAATAAGTGTTACATAAACACAACATACGCCTCATTCCAATTCCTCAGTCACTAACCGTAAATTAATCAAGAGAATAATTCCCCAAATGTTAACCCCGAAGGCCGAAACCAACATCAGATCAATATCCAGAAAACCATTCTGCTTAGCTAACCGACAGTTAGTTTCTAAATTTCACATTCATAGGGAAAGGTTCCCATTAATTTTATCCAAGATAAATTTCCTGAATTTATTCTTTAATCTATTTTTGAATATCAATTCAAACTAGTCGGGATTAGCGAACCTTACCGAAGTAATCATTTGTTTTAATTTCTCAATCCCAACCTATTCATCCCATGAAGTAAAACTGGTTATACTTCATATCTAACACCACGGTGTTATCGGTAAATTCAATTACCATTTCACGTTCAAATCTAATTAAAGATTTAACTATCGCCTGGAGCAAAACTGGTGGTACTCCATTTTCGATCTTTTCAATCTAATTAAAGATTCATTAAAACTCCACTTAGTTTTAATCTTTAACTGGGTTAAAGAATCAGTGTCATTTAAAACACAGTTCACGATAAACCCAAAATCACATTCATTAATTATCGGGTTAAAGAACGAGTGTTATTTAAAACACTGTCCACGATAAACCCAAAAATAAATATCAATTCAATTCTAATTAAATATTATTTAATTGGTACCTTTCATTAAATCTAAATAAAAAGATTTAATCATTTCTCAACTGGGTTCAAGAACAGTGCTAGTGAAGACACCATTCACGACAAACCCAAATCACATTCGATATTCAATACAAGGCTCTGAATAGAAAATATATCGGCTTATATTCAATATCAAATTCTACGACTAACAAATGTCGTATTGGAAATAACGATATAAATATATATCTTTCAAATTTCCGTAACAACACCTGTATAATCCCGAATTCCAACATCGAAATATTCCGAAGACAATTTCGATTCAAATCCACTCCAATGCAATCATTGGATATTCTGGTTATTTTTAAAACCCTTTTTAAATTCAATTTATTTATTTAAAAATAAATAGAATTATAATTCTAGTTCAAAACCAGTTCATTTCGATAAAAATCTATTTTTATCTTTTCAAATATGGAGTTTTTCATCCCAATTTTTCCCAAATCATTTCTTATGATTTTACACAAATTATTACTATTTTTAATAATTTTATCAAGGCCCGTACAGTCGATTTCCATCAATGGCCATCGAACTGCACTTACAGCGACCTTTTTCAAATTTGATTTGGACGTAACTCCAAATCCAACCGTTAGATTTCAAATTTCTAATATTCGTTAGAAAGCTCTTTTCGATACGAACCCAACGGTTCCGGTTTTAGGAGAATCCGACAGTCGGATCTCCCGTAATGTCCGTTTGAAATAAATGGTCGAAATTCACGAACTGCCGCGGCGCGGCGCGTTCTATTCAGGCCATTTTATTATATATATAATATATATTTCATCGATTTCTATTTAAAACGAATTATATAAATAGTTTTAAATTCGTTTCAAAAGCAATTTCAACTTCCATTTCAATTCAAATCAAAATTGAATTCTTCTTTATAAATTCGTTTTAAAATTCATTTCTATTCAATTCAAATTTCAATTTAATTTGAATTCCTTTCAATTCGCTTTCAATTCAATTCATTTCGAAATCGTTTTCAATTCAATTCCAAAGCCATTTTCTATTCGATTCAATTCAAATTGGTTTTCTATTCGATTCAATTCAAATTGGTTTTCTATTCGAATCAAATTCGTTATATATTCAATTGAAATCACATTCGTTTTCTATTCAATTCATTTCGAAATCGTTTTCAATTCAATTCATTTCGAAATCGTTTTCAATTCATTTCATTTCGAAATCGTTTTATATTCAATTCATTTCGAAATCATTTTCAATTCATTTCATTTCGAAATCGTTTTATATTCAATTCATTTCGAAATCGTTTTCAATTCATTTCATTTCGAAATCGTTTTATATTCAATTCATTTCGAAATCGTTTTCAATTCAATTCATTTCGAAATCGTTTTCAATTCATTTCATTTCGAAATCGTTTTATATTCAATTCATTTCGGAATCGTTTTCAATTCATTTCATTTCGAAATCGTTTTATATTCAATTCATTTCGAAATCGTTTTCAATTCATTTCATTTCGAAATCGTTTTATATTCAATTCATTTCGAAATCGTTTTCAATTCATTTCATTTCGAAATCGTTTTCAATTCAATTCATTTCGAAATGAATGAAATCGATATAAATATCGTTCACGTCAAAATGGCGTCAATCTAATCAACACGGCTTAACGTATTTCTATTTTCAAATATTCTATTTCAAATATTTCTTATTATCAAAATATTTATATTTCAAATATTTCGTTCAACACATGACTAATCTCAACGGATGAGTACAGTCAACACATGAACATTTACTTTATATTGATAAAGAAGTAAATTTTATTATTAAAATATTTCGTTCAACACATGACTAATCTCAACGAATGAGTACAGTCAACACATGAACCTTTATTTTATAATATTCTTTATTTTCTAAATTGGAATGAGGCCCAATCAATTACCATATAAAGTTAATTATATGGATTCCATACAACAAATGCATATAATAGCATTGAAAAATAATCAACCATCAACCAAAGTGCACTACACTGTATAAGCATCAAATATAGATATCTAACGCTTATAACAGCATGTCAATCAATCGATCGACATATTTAATCAATCAGGATGAGTGAACTTCATATTTCATCCCACCACCCGTGTGGGGTTTCAAACAATCAAACAAATATTTTATTCGTGCAGTTGGGCGATGTGTAAAATTTATCGACCCAATCAATGTCCTTCAAATAGGTGTACATAAACAAACCGTCTGGTTTGTAAATGAATATTTATTTATTCACATTCACGTTAAAAATTATATTTTTAACGATAAAACATTTTATTCCAACATGTGAATTTCTATTCAGTTCATTCCTTAAATAAAATGATATTTTTATTTTTCTAACATATTTTAGAAAATTTCGGCGGCATAACGGCACGATACTAGAAACGGGACGAGGCCTAGCCTTATCCCCGGTCTAGTGAAGGCCCACGCCATTCACACATCAATCAAATCAATTTCATTTCACCAAACAATTAAATTCAAACCAAATAATCTAACCAACTACACAACCAAACAATTAAACAAACAAGCCATCCATGGTCTGTGGATGACGGGTGTCAGGTGCTACTAAACACCGTCTGCATCCTAGTATATATATATAACTAGAAAAATTAAATTGAAAGGTGAGAAGTTCTCACAAATAGCTATCCTAGCTCCACGGCACTTCATTGATAGAAATCTTCATCGCTATCGCATCTTCGTCATCTTCGTTGCCCGTAGCCACTATATATATAAAAATCACACATTTTTATATTTTGATGTCTTTAAAATAAAAATCACATTTTTATTTATTCACTTTCAATTTAAAAATCATATTTTTATAATTGCTTCATACCTTTAAAAATCGAATTTTTACTTCGCTATTCAATATATAAAAATCGAATTTTTACTATGCTATTCAATATATAAAAATCGAATTTTTATTCTTTTACACATACAAAGATGATATTTTTATATTCTCTATCACATAAAGATTTCACTTATCTAACTTCATGGAAAAAAAATTCTATTTTTATACCATACCATTTCTATAAAAATTGTATATTCACTAACATAAAAATCGCATTTTTATTTGCTTTGCAACTAAATAAAAATCACACCTTTCTCTCGTTATTGTATATAAAAATTTCTATCTTCCTATAATTAAAAATCATGTTTTTATTTCAAACATATTCATATAAAAATCGTATTTTTATACCATTGATATGTATATAAAAATCCCCTCCTTATATCGTTGTATATATAAATAAAAATCAAAACTTTATTCTAAATTAGTTTATATATAATTCATTTGCAAAACGATGATTTTTAATACATAAAAACTGAGTTTAAATAGTGTATTTAAATTTAAATGGATTAAACTAAACAAAAACTCACCTTTCTCCTTTTTTTTTCCGTCATCGTTTGCAGGGGGGGTCCAACGTCGGAATTGGGTGGTGGTGGTGCTGCTCAGGCCGGCGGCAGGCCACGGTGGCAGTTGGAGGTCGTGGTGGCGTCCCTGGATGGTGGCGGCGCTCTGAATTGAAGAGGGGCGGGTTGCTTTGGGTCTTGGCGGTTTGGAGAGGGAAGAAGGCCGAAGGGGGAGGTGCGGTGGCCGGACTTCGGTGGGGTGGCGTGCGATGGTCGACGAGGGTGGAGGCGCGGTTTTTCCGTCATCGACGGTTTCTCTTTTTTTTTTCTTCTGTGAATTCGATTGAAAATGAAAGGGGGGCCAAAGCGGGTTAAAGGGGAGGGAGAGAGAAAGGATTATATTTTTTTTTCTATTTCAACTTAAAGTTGACTTTCCGTTTGAACTCGAAATCAAGCCCACCGATTGCCGCCCCTAGCTAATTACCCCCATTCTGAACACAATGGGATATGTATCGCAAACTGATTCGACCGTTTCGATTAGTTTCCGTTGAATTCACATTTAAATTATTATATTGAATTTTAAACGTACATTTCAAATTACCAGGGTCACATACTAACTCTAAAAATTCTCGAAAAATATTTTCTAGCTTCGTATTGACGATACGGTCCTAACAAAACTAGTTTCGTCGAATTCTGAGACCGTTGGAAAAATGGCCAATTTCCAGTCGATTAAAATCAACTGAAACTGGTCAAACGCGTTTTCCTTTGCCACGCTCACATATTGATTCAGAAAATTATGAAATTTGGAACCTAGCAATAACTTGACACTGCGGATCCAACAAAACTGGTTTATCGAAATCCGAGGTCATTTTCAAAATTCCCATTTTTAAGCGCCTGAATTCCATAGCGACTATTCAGAATTTTCAACTGGACATATCTTTTGATTCCCGCTATGAAATCTCGATTTTTCGGATTCGTTGGAAAGATATCATCAATTAGATCCTAATGTTTTTGGTTTCACTAAAATCCGGATTGTTTTGCACCCGGTACGTTCAATTGAAGTTTGAAATCGAATTATCGAACTACCGCGCCATTTTCAATTCCTTTTAAAATTATATATAATTATTTATATTCTAACGACGACGTATATAAATATATACGTCGAATTCAATTCAAAATAAATTTCTCGTCGATATTATTTAAAATAATTCATTTTAAATAATCAAAATTCGCCAAAATTGCCAAAATAAAAATTTTAAACTGGCCCAGATTTTCGGATTGTTACAATTGCAGTGTTAATATTTCACCTTTTGAAGCTAAAGACTGTTGAAGATATCACCTCTACCTGTTGATTCTAACTATTTCTCCTTTGTATTAGAAATTCTTGTATTTAGACTTCCGTTGTATTTAATCTTGTAACTCTGATATTATGTATAAATTTTGATTTTCATTTAGTAGCTTCATGAACCACTATTGTGTAATTTATTTATTTCGCTGCGAGATATTCTGTTTTCTGTGTCTACGATTCTGTGATTTATTCTATTTACCTCCGAAGCTAATAACATTTTGTCATTTCGAACAGTTCGAGTTGGTTTAATTACTAGCTTGAAGCGAACGAAAGACGGTATGTTACATTTGGTATCTCCAACTCTGAAATCTATGGCTAAGGATCTCTAAATAATTCAACAATTTGAATTTTATCTCTCTTAAGCACAGTTGTTCCTTAGCCTCCCCCGGTACCAAAATATTAATAATATCGAGTGGTCTAACAAAGACTGTTTTACCACTCTTAGCTTCGTTTAGAAATTTTGGTACCCAAACCCGTTTATATAATAATCCATTAGTATCCACTAAAGTGCCCTTAGGAACCCAAATTTGTTTAAACTTACTCGAATTCATTTTGTTATATTTTGGGATCCAAACATGATTAACTGAATTGTTTTTAAACGAGTTTTCATTTCGTTTATAATTTGAAAATCCTTTGAAATTGTTAGAGTTCAAATTTCCAATTCGATCTTTTCCAAAGTGGTTTGAAGAATTTTTAAAATCATTAAAATTTAGCTTTTCAACTGGATCAGTTGATCTAAAGCCGAGTCCTTTCTTATTCTCAACAAAAAATTGGTTTTTTAACAACATATTCTATGATTTTTCTCCTTTAGAAAATTTTGCTAAGTTGATTCAAGTCGTTGAATTTTAGATTTAAGATCAGTATTTTCCTTCATTAAATTCGAATAACGATTTATAGCGATCTTTCTCTTTTTAGCATCATTTTGTTTCAAAACCATATTTTCGATTTCAAGATTTTTAATTTTAGCGTTGGACTTAGAAATCCCAATTTCAAATTGTTTTCGCTTTTCAAAATCAAGTTTTTCAATTTCTCTAAGCCTTTCAATCTCCTTTTCAAAATCACGATTATTGTTTTTCAAATTCACGTTTTCACTTTCAAGCAACTCAAAATTAGTTTTGAAATTCAAAAAATCATCACTTAAAATCTGACATTTTTCACATTTTGAAAACTGTGTATTCTTAACTTTTTCAAGTTTTTTTTCTAATCTTTTATTTTCTTGAACTAATTTTGACCTATCAGATTTTAATTTCTTAACTTTTAGTTCAAGAGAATCAACATTTTTTGTGAGATCATGACACATTGAAATTAATTTTTTATAAGTGAAATTCGATACCTCACTTGAATCCTCTTCACTACTTTCCGAATTAGATTGTGCCATAAGACACAAATTAGCTTCCTCTTCATCACTGTCAGAAACTTCTTCTCCTTCCTCATCATCCCATATGGCTGCATATGCCTTCTTCTTCTTCTTCTTTTCATCCTTAAGCCGTGGGCAATCTGGTTTGATATATCCGAGTTTCTTGCAATTGTAGTAAAAAAAACTTCATCGTCTGAGCTATATGAATTTTTGGACTTGTTAGTTTTTGAATTCTTCTTTGGTGGCTTGTAATTTCTTTTAGCCTACTTTCTAAAAACCATGGCTAGCTCTTCAACAGGATCTTCGTCATCACTTTCAACAGTAGTATTTAGAGCAATCGTCTTTTTCTTTGATTTAGAATTCTTTTATTCTTCTCTTGCTGTTAATTGCATCTCGTAAGTAATCAGATTTCCAATCAACTCCTCCATGCTTAATTTATTTAGATCTTTTGATTCTTGAATCGCCGTCACTTTAACTTCGATATTCATCAGTAGCACTCTCAATATTTTTCTGATCGATTCCACTTCGGTATAATTTTTGCCAAGAGCTTTTGCATTGCAAACAAGTGATGAGAAGCGTCCAAACATCTCTTTTATATCTTCATCTTTTTGCATAGATTTTTTTTCGCATTCATTGCTGAGTAGAGCAAGACGAGATTCCTTAATTTGAGATGTTCCTTCGTGTGTGACCTCCAATGTATTCCATATTTCCTGTGCAGTTTCTGTAGCGACCCAGAAAAAGGCGATCTTAGTTATCCGATATACAACACATATCGAACATCCAAGGATCAAAAATAACCGAATAGTTAATGAAAGAAGTTAGAGGGTGAGGATAGATAAGATAGAACTTATAGAATAGAAGAAGAAGAACATCATCATCAGAGTAAACACGAATCTCACAGCGGAACGAATAAAATATAACATAACTTTTGAAATACAACAGTATATGTATACAATAACATTGCAGAGTACAACACTTACAACAACAGCGGAAATAACTATAGCGATAAATCAGGAAGCCTCCTGCTCCAAGCTCTCCAAGTGCATCTGTTAAATCCCGACTACTTGACTGCCCGTACAAATTTAGGCACCCAAGAGTTTAGGAAAACAAAACAAAATAAACGCCGGGTCAGTCATGGGACTGGTGTGAATAAAACTCCAACACTTGGTTTAATAACGGATATATCATAAGACCACGCCGTGAAAACAGAACGGGTTTTTCCCTTATGAAAATCCACACATCTTTGAAAAGCAATATCATTCTGATATTATAATAATGTCTAAGTACAAATAGATATCATTTTAGCAGAACGCTTTCATCTCACGTTCCACATATATAATGTAAAATCATAAACCGCAGGCGCTTATTGGATGATTGGATTTCCAACTATGACAAGGTATGGAACCACCTTCCGATCAGTGTACTCTAGGAACGATACATTGGAGTTCAACAAGAACATCTTGCAACTCAGCCACACATGACCGACCACTCATTTCGCTTGAGTGTATCGAATGTATATCACCAACGGTTGGGATCAGCAACCGTTTCCCATATATATATATATATATATATATATATATATATATATGGGACAACATTGATAGGTTAAAGAAGCAAATGAATATTCTCTAGATAGGTGATTATACGCCCTACTTCGGAGCGACCGACTTAGCCATGCTGCCTGCCCGATTTCTGTCATTTACCGGATGTGAGGCTAGAAGCTACGCTTATCCTTTTACATATCATATCTTCATTTACTTGGAATACCACATCGTCATACCCGCCAAATCATTATCGATTTCCCTAACAGTATCATAGGTATGAAGCTAAGAGAAACGATTTCCTCTGCAACCAAACGTAATACGTTGAAGAGATCGACATATATGATTCATTAGGAATACTCTGTCAGACATTCGTCCATACAAGTTGTCCTGGGACTGGACAAACTGAAGGCACTATTCAGTACATCCATCTTAGGCAATCGTTACCTAAGATTTATACAACAGTCCTTGCACCTTACTCCGTCTTCAATATATTCAGCATACTTGATTCGCAACGCTTATGCCAATACGGAGTGGTTCTTCGGATAATAATCCAACCGGTCTCTCCATATAACAACGTTAAAATGGTCAAAAACTTCGATAGTCGGTGAGTTAACTATCAAAGAAAAATACGTGTGCAAACAACGATATTATTTCCAGATGGAAATTATATCGATCAATCATCATTTAACATTATCTCTCTAGTTCATTAATTTACTTATCTCCTGTTTTCATATATTCTAAATTCTTATTTTCTATTATCAGAAAACATTTCTGATTTCTCATTTGGAAAACATTTCCAAAACTCCTTCACTGCCAAACCTTACCATTCCTTAGTTAAGAAGGAAGTCAATCAAGTTGGGGTATAATTACCTCTCAGACCTTAAATGAACAACGTTTTAACTTCGAAATAGTCAAAGTTTATCCTTTAAATCTTTAACAAACTTCTTTACGTCTCTCTCGGATTCTATTTACGAATCCACTTCTTTATTGAAAACATTGATTATAACGATAACGTTATAATCTCTAGTTTCGAAATATCTAACTTCAATTATAACTTTTATTCTTTAATGTGAATAATTAACCTACTCCAATTTATTTATAAATAAATAACTCTTGATTTAAACATCGGAAAGTAAATAATACTTTCCCGAATTCAATATAATTGAATTCGACGTATAACTCCCTTTCGAGTAATCTCTATTTAACTCTTCTTCGAATAACCTATATTCGATTGTCTCTCTTCGAATAACTTATATTCGATTAACTCACTCTTTCGAATAAACTATATTCGATCTCTTTCTTTCGAATACGCTATATTCAATAATCTTCCTTCGATTAATCTATAATCGATAACTCCTTTTTGATTAAACTAACATCGATAATTCCTTTCGATTAAACTATAATCGATAACTCCTTTCCTTTAACTCTATTCGAATAAACTATATTCGACTAACTCCTTTAACTCTATTCGTATAACTAATATTCGATAACTCTATTCAACTCCATTTAACTCTATTCGAATAACTAATATTCGATAACTCTATTTAACTCCATTCGAATAACTAATATTCGATAACTCTATTTAACTCCATTTAACTCCATTCGAATAACTAATATTCGATTACTCTTCTCTCGAATACACTATATTCGATTACCCTTCTCTCGAATACACCATATTCGATAACTCTACTTCGAATAAGTGATATTCGATAACTCTACTCGATTTACTCCATTTGAATAACTCTAATGGATTAACTCTAACTGGTTAACTCTAACTCTAACTGGTTAATTCTAACTGATTTAACTCTGACTAATTTACTCTATTCGATTAACTCTAACCGAATAACTATTATTTGATTAAACTCCATTCGCTTGACTCTAGATCGCAGCGATCACAATGGTTACGCCTGATTCCCTCAGGAAACATCCGACCGCCTTAGGCTATCTGCAGCCCTGCGAATTTCGCTAGCAGTCGTGCTAAATGGCATTTCATTTGTATTAACTCTAATTGATTAAATCTAACTGATTAACTCTATCGATTAACTCTAACTAGTTAACCCTATCGATTAACTCTAACTGATTAACTCTTATTCGAATAACAAATATTCGATTAACTCTATTCAACTAACTCGACTTGACTAACCCCTTTCGAATAACATATTCGATTTACTAACTTTCGAATACCATATTCGATTAACTAACTTTCGAATACCATATTCGATTGACTCCCTTCGAATACCATATTCGATTAACTCCTTTCGAATAAACTATTCATTTATAAAGATTTACTTTTAGTAACGGTTCTTCACTTTACAAATGATTTCCTTTAATAACGTTTTCCTTTTTATAATGGTTTCCTTTTTATAACATCATATTCCATTATAAATAAATTTCCCTTTTTAACTCTATTTATTTATACAAATAATTATTTCCTTTATCTTTCTATTTATAAGTGTTTTACAAATATCTCCTTTTCGATTTCATTTGTAAAGGTTTTACAAATATTCCTCTTTTGATTTCATTTGTAAAGGTTCTACAAATATTTCTCTTTCGATTTCATTTGTATAGGTTCTACAAATATTTCTCTTTCGATTTCATTTGTAAAGGTTCTACAAATATTTCTCTTTCTATTTCATTTGTAAAGGTTCTACAAATATTTCTCTTTAGATTTCATTTGTAAATGGTTTACAAACCTTTCCTTTTCAATTCTACTTGTAAATGGTTTACAAGTATTTCCTTTATAATCTATTTGCAACTGGTTTGCAAATAATTCCTTTAGGGTTTTATTTCTAAGTGTTTCCTATTTATAAATAATCCATTTATAAATAAATTTCTATTTATAAATATTCCATTTATAAATAATTCCTTTTATAAAACCTTCTTTGATTTTATAAATATTATCTCTTTTATAAAATCCTTTGATTTTATAAATAATCTATTTTCAATATTCATTTTGAAAATTCCCTTTTTCCACATTTCGTTATTCTATGGTACTTAACACATCAAATCACGATGATCAATATCGTCCAAACACATATAATCGACAACAGATTATATATCACATCATATATTACAATATATGAACAAAACAATATTATAAATATTGAGGAGTCCAGTTGGACCCCTCCAACCTGTTTCCCTGCATCACAGATGTTAAACCATATAATTAACATCAACTTCATTTCAATATGAAATGTTCTGATAAACAACATCAATATATATATATATTTAACGGTTTATATATATATTTTCAACTAACTGACTAGCAGTTCAATCAACCAAATCAACACACAACAGTCAACAGATAATTATCAGTTCTAAGAATACGTTATAAAAATATAACTGTTCAGAATTGGTGAGTTTTACTCACTTTGGCAGTTCAGCGTTAAAGAACAATAAACTGTTGTTTGATTTGAATCAAACAGTTTATTTCGCCATAAATTCAAACGAGCCCCAATCCACTTTCAGTCAGCTTCATTATGAAGCTCTCGTCCATACGGTCCCAACGCGACTTACGGTTCGTCAATCTGATATCGTATGTGATAGTTATCGCATTTACAATTTTGGACAAATTTAAATAAAACAAAACTTGAATTAGATAATCTAAATCCTATTAGGCCCTTACCTTTTAAAACCCGCCGGCCCATTCAAATTAAACCATCGATCCCATTTCATCTTCTTCCCTACCCGATGCCAGCTCCAAATAAACCCGGCCATTACTACTTCCTTGTACACCACCGCACCATTCATTTCTTCACGATACTCCACCAAACCACCACCGAACAACTTCTCCTTCCTCCCTCTACAAATCTGAACCAACGACGTCCCACTCGACACCCCTTCTGTACAGTGCGACTTCAGACATCTTCCGCGCCCAGTTAAATTTCCATCGACAACAAATTCTTCCGAAATTCACATAACTAGCACATAATGTGCGGATCTACCCAATGATCCCCAAAACAACCTCAAATTCATGAATTTCTGCTTGAATCCGCCCCTACGATGAACCCTAGCTCGCGCTGTAAAAACCCTATGAACAGAACGAACATCGAACACTCTGAGAATCATATGGGAAGGATGGAAATCTCTCTCAAGGGATTCATATATGCGTTTGTTATATTTTATAGACTTTTCTTTGGTTTTTGTTTGATTTTTCTTTGGAGGAATTCTCACGTTTGAAACCAAATAGTTGTGACGGCTTGAAATTTCCGTTCTCACGTTTATAAACCATTCGGTTGTGGCTGAGAAGTAGGATAGGTGGCTTTGCTTTGACCATAAACCAGATTAGGATATTTTTATTTAGTATCATTTTATTTGTTCTGACTTCTAAAAATTCGTGTGGTCACACATGGTACCCAAAAATCACGAAACTGGACATGTAGCTAGAGTTCGACATTACGAACCCAAAAAAACTGGTTTCGTCGAATTCCGACTTCGTTTGCTCACACAGCGTATTTTTAACCATCAGAATACTGACTGTTTTTCACTCTAAAAATCCGTACGGCCACATACTGACTCTAAAAATCACGAAACTTGACATCTAACAATAATTTGACATTACGGATCCAACAAAATTAGTTCCGTCGAATTCTGAGGTCGTTTGCAAAAGTGGCTATTTTTAAAGCTCTAAATAACCCATTTAAATATATAAATATATTTAAATAAATTAAATTAAATATTTAATAATTTAATATTATCGTATATATTCACATAGAATATACCACAGCTCCAGAATATTTGTATATGGATTTATAGCTCGATATTCCAAATCCATATTATATCGATATTCAATTTATATTGAAATTCCTTTTATAAATCGTTATAAATTATAAAGGAATTCCATAGCGACTATTTCTAAAATTTGATTTGGACATAAATCAAAATCTACACGACGAAATCCCGATTTTTCTCTTCCATTAGAAAAATATACTTCACCAGCTCCATGCGTTTCTTGTTTCACATAAATCCGATTTAAAACGGACCCTGTACATTTAGTTGAAGTTCAAATCGCCAAATAGCGAACTATAGCGCCATTTCGAGCTCGATTATAATTATAATATAATTATACATTCAACTGTCATTTATATACTATATTCGTTAATATAATTCAACTCCAAACTGAATTATAGCTTATATATGATCCAGTTCACTTCGTATTGTGAATTCTACTATTTCCGACTATATCGACATTATAATGTATTATTCTATTTTAAATATTAATTAAATATTAATTAGTTATTTAATTCTGGTCATCGATATCGCCAAAACGATATTTATATAATTAAATAAATTAATTATTCAACAGCCAAAAAATGCGGGTAATTACAATCTTCCCCCCTTAATATAATTTCGTCCTCGAAATTGCTAAGGTAGGGGACGACCCTATCTACTGGGTAAAAATTTATCTGTTTACCTCTTATCTCTGGTTTCAACTGAACCAATTAATATCGACTAAAATATTAATTTATTCCAACTAACTAAATTTTCAAAAATCCTGAAAATTTTCTAATGCCTTAAATTTTCGGAAAATTTCGCCAGCGTCTCCTTTGTACGGGGTTATCGAAAGAATTCAAACCTTGCCACACAGGCCCTCTCCAACCCAAAAGAAAATCCAACAGCCAAACGGCTTGCCAATTCGGCTCATAAATCCCAAACTCATATCAAATATAAACTTGTACCTTTTTGTCGGGCATATCATTATCTCCCTCTCATCTGTTATCAATTCATCATAAACACATGTCATATTAATCAAACTCAAATCATTTTATCCTTAAATCCAGTCATTCGCTTATACCTAAGCCGAATTCCATTCAAATTCCAACATCAAATTTCAAACTCTTAACTCATCAACTTAATTCCATTCCAGATTATACTCTAATCCAATTCAATTTTTTATTTAACTTAGTTCTAAGTTAAATTTTAATTTGTTTATTCATTTATACCATCTCAATCTATTTAACTTCATTAGTTAAATTTTAATTCCAGAACTCAAATTCCTGGGTTTCTTTCAAATCAATTTGAAATTATAATACCAATTCAAAACCTTTGAATTTCTGAACACTTGTTTTCTCAAAACAATTCAAAAACAAAACCTTTGGTAGTAATCCGTCACTTAGAACTCGAAAATGAACACTGATGATGCCGCGATTCATCATCAAAATCTATTTTCCAGCAATCGAAGTGAGTTCAATACTATATCACTTTCAGTTTGAAAAACGTTTTCAAAATCTCCTAGGAACTTAAAATTTCCTTATTTTAAATTCCAATTCTGATTCAAATTCAGACTTAATTCATCTTATTTCATATACTTTACTTATATGAATTCTGATTAGTTATTTATAACCATTTCACCTTTTTAAAATCTTCCTCGATTATAATAACAACCAACACAACCAATATACTATATCAAAATATATTCGGGTAAAATCATTCCATTTACCCATTCTTCAAAACATACTATGTCGGTTCATCGTATTCAAGTGTTTATAAAACTCCTACCGATACAGTGGATCAAACTGATCGACCAGAATTCATAAGCCACTCAACCAATAAATCTCCATAATATAAAACAAATTTTTATATCAAATACAAATATGTTCTCTCGTATTCATACACTCAAACTCAATCTAGGGTATTACTAACCCTATCTCTACTGAGTCACGCCACAAAGCCAAGGTAATTCACTTAACCTTCAGCTCTGATACCAACTGTAGCGACCCGAAAAAAGGCGATCTTGGTTATCTGATATACAACACATATCGAACATCCAAGGATCGAAAATCACCGAATAGTTAAAGAAAGAAGTTAGAGGGTGAGGATAGATAAGATAGAACTTATAGAATAGAAGAAGAAGAAGAACATCATCATCAGAGTAAACACGAATCTCACAGCGGAACGAATAAAATATAGCATAACTTTTGAAATACAACGGTATATGTATACAATAACATTGCAGAGTACAACACTGTGACGAAATGGAATTTCGCTCGGTCCGAACCAGTCGCTAAACCGACCCAGACCGTTCGAAACGCCCTATCGTTTGAGAATAAACCACAACAGTACGCATACAGAAGAACATTTCACTATATATTACAACAGTGCATCAGATTACAAGAATATACAGAGTATAAACAAATAAATATTACACAGAAATATCAGAGATTTAAATTACATTTAAATACATCGCAGCGGAAAATAATACAATACACAACTAGAATGAGATATACGGATACAAAGCTTTCCGGATATCGTTCCAGCTGTAAACCAGGATCCTGTGAATAAAATCTGCAAAACCGAAACTACTAGCTGCCCGTGTCAAAATAAGGGCACCCAGAGTTTAGGTTAAAACAATAAACTCCAGGTCAGTCATGTGACTGGTGTGAGAACTAAAACAGTTATTAATCTTTATTTTCAAAGTTAGGTAAATCAAGGGACCACGCCGTATAACACGGAACGGGTTTCCTCCCAAGAATACCAGTGCATAGAACAAACAGCGCAATGCTAAATAAAGAAAAATGAAGCTGTTATAAGACCCAGGTCCTATCACACAATGCAACGCAAGCCGGGGGATAGGGTTTTCCCTTATAACAGCCAAAGAATGCTTGATACGTTTGAAACAAATCATTTGATACTATTATAAGTGCATAGTGTATAAAACAACTTCAAATCATAAGTATCAATCATAGGCGGCATGGGTACCATATATCATGTCGCCATATATAGGTTTACAAATAAAACCGCAAATGTCACGTATTTGGAAATTGGATTTCCGTCTATGAACCGAGGCAAAAGATAGTCCTCAACCGATTCGTGACTCTCTAGCCCGAGCCACAGGCAAGCGCGCAGGCAAGCCTTTAGATCGTCAGGGCCGGTCCACCGATGTGGATTATTATGCCTGAACACTACGTTTCCCCACCCTATGGGGTGTAAGTCTGGTCCGTCAGCCGACCAGAATGCATCGGCCGAAACCGATATAACCGAGGCGCCTCGCAACAGCAACAACCACATAAGTCAAACTCGTCAGGGCGTGTAAAACCACTGACGCCACTTCTAACTAGAAAGAAACGCAAGTCCTCCCTGAGGTCCGTCTCCCGTTTTTGGTTCATACCTGGTGTGAAACACGCGAGGTAAACGTTACACAAAGCTACGCCACAAAGGCCGTGCTTTGATCATCACCACAAGACTTTGCTTTTCAACAGAAGCCTTGATCATTTGCATCTTAGCATGCCACACAGGCAAACCATCCTATGCAACCGATATCAGTCACACAGAATGAAATCCGATGTCAGACACACAGTCCATTTACAAGTCCGTTCTGGGTCTGAACGAAACCGGAGGCACCTAGTACCCCGCATATCCATCGATCTCCAAGTACGTCTGGACGATCACTAACTGTTTCCATCTTCTTGGGTGTACAGCCCAATCAAGATCATCAGTAATTACCCAAACGACGTGAAGACCTCCGGTCTTCGACCATCGTCTTCATCTTCGACTTATCGTCGTATCAGTTATTCAGAATGGGATAAACCCGGTCTTTCCGAATAACTCGCGTATATTTTAAATAAGTGTTACACAAACACAACATACGCCTCATTCCAATTCATTAGTCACTAACCGTAAATTAATCAAGAGAATAATTTCCCAAATATTAACCCCGAAGGCCGAAACCAACATCAGATCAATATCCAGAAAACCATTCTGCTTGGCTAACCGACAGTTAATTTCTAAATTTCACATTCATAGGGAAAGATTCCCATTAATTTTTATCAAAGATAAATTCTTGAATTTATGCTTTAATCTACTTTTGAATATCAATTCAAACTAGTCGGGATTAGCGAACCTTACCGAAGTAATCATTTGTTTTAATTTCCCAATCCCAACCTATTCATCCCATGAAGTAAAACTGGTTATACTTCATATCTAACACCACAATGTTATCGGTAAATTCCATTACCATTTCACGTTCAAATCTAATTAAAGATTTAACTATCGCCTGGAGCAAAACTGGTGATACTCCATTTTCGATCATTTCAATCTAATTAAAGATTCATTAAAACTCCACTTAGTTTTAATCTTCGACTGGGTTAAAGAATCAGTGTCACTTAAAACACGGTTCACGATAAACCCAAAATCACATTCATTAATTATCGGGTTAAAGAACGAGTGTTATTTAAAACACTGTTCACGATAAACCCAAAAATCAATATCAATTCAATTCCAATTAAATATTATTTAATTGGTACACTTCATTAAATCTAAATAAAAAGATTTAATCTTTTCTCAACTGGGTTCAAGAACAGTGTTAGTGAAGACACCATTCACGACAAACCCAAATCACATTCGATATTCAATACAAGGCTCTAAATAGAAAATATATCGGCCTATATTCAATATCAAATTCTACGATTAACAAATGTCGTATTGGAAATAACGATATAAATATATATCTTTCAAATTTCCATAACAACACCTGTATAATCACGAATTCCAACATCGAAATATTCCGAAGACAATTTCGATTCAAATCCACTCCAATGCAATCATTGGAAATTTTGGTTATTTTCAAAACCCTTTTCGAATTCAATTTATTTATTTAAAAATAAATAGAATTATAATTCTAGTTCAAAACTAGTTCATTTCGATAAAAATCTATTTTTATCTTTTCAAATATGGAGTTTTTCATCCCAATTCTTTCTAAATCATTTCTTATGATTTTACACAAATTATTACTATTTTTAATAATTTTATCAAGGCCCGTACAGTCGATTTCCATCAACGGCCATCGAACTGCACTTACAGCGACCTTTTTCGAATTTGATTTGGACATATCTCCAAATCCAACCGTTAGATTTCAAATTTCTAATATTCGTTAGAAAGCTCTTTTCGATACGAACCCAACGGTTCCGGTTTTAGGAGAATCCGACGGTCGGATCTCCCGTAATGTCCGTTTGAAATAAATGGTCGAAATTCGCGAACTGCCGCGGCGCGGCGCGTTCTATTCAGGCCATTATATTATATATAATATATATATAATATATTTCGTCGATTACTATTCAAAACGAATTATATAAATAGTTTTAAAATCGTTTCAAAACCTATTTCAACTTCCATTTCAATTCAAAGCAAAATTGAATTCTTCTTTATAAATTCGTTTCAAAATTCATTTCTATTCAATTCGAATTTCAATTCAATTTGAATTCATTTCAATTCGCTTTCATTTCCATTTGAATTCGTTTTCAATTCAATTCATTTCGAAATCGTTTTCAATTCAGTTCATTTCGAAATCGTTTTCAATTCAATTCATTTCGAAATCGTTTTCAATTCAATTCATTTCGAAATCGTTTTCAATTCAATTCATTTCGAAATCGTTTTCAATTCAATTCATTTCGAAATCGTTTTCAATTCAATTCATTTCGAAATCGTTTTCAATTCAGTTCATTTCGAAATCGTTTTCAATTCAGTTCATTTCGAAATCGTTTTCAATTCAGTTCATTTCGAAATCGTTTTCAATTCAGTTCATTTCGAAATCGTTTTCAATTCAATTTATTTCGAAATCACTTTCAATATCGATATAATTATCGTTCACGTCAAAATGGCGTCAATCTAATCAACACGGCTTCATATATTCCTTTATTTTCAAATATTCTATTTCAAATATTTCTTTTTCAAATATTTCTTTTTCAAAACTGGAATGAGGCCCAATCAATTACCATATAAAATTAATTATATGGATTTTCATACAACACATGTATATAATAGCATTGAAAATAATCAACCATCAACCAAAGTGCACTACACTGTATAAGCATCAAATATAGATATTCAACGCTCGTAACAGCCTGTCAATCAATCGATCGACATATTTAATCAATCAGGATGAGTGAACTTCAAATTTCATCCCAACACCCGTGTGGGGTTTCAAACAAACAAACACAGATTTTATTTGTGCAGTTGGGCGATGTGTAAAATTTATCGTCCCAATCAATGTCATTCAAATAAGTGTACATAAACAAACCATCTGGTTTGTAAATGAATATTTATTTATTCACTTCACTATTTTCATATTCACGTTAAAAATTATATTTTTAACGATAAAACATTTTATTTCACCCTATGAATTTCTATTCAATCCATTTATTAAATAAAATGATATTTTTATTTTTCTAACATATTTTAGAAAATTTCGGCGGCATAACGGCACGATACTAGAAACGGGACGAGGCCTAGCCTTATCCCCGGTCTAGTGAAGGCCCACGCCATTCACACATCAATCAAATCAATTTCATTTTGCAAACCACAAAACTTGGAGTAAGGGTCTAACCTAGCCTTACTCCTTCGCCTTATAACGGCGCACGTCTAATCCTAACCAATTTATCGATTCGATTTTTCACACCACAAATCACATTCAAACCAATATCGCAATCAATCACCAAACAGTCAAACAAACAAGTCCATGGTCTGTGGACGGGTGTCGGGTGCTTCTAATAAGCACCGTCTGCATCCTAGTATATATATATATAACTAGAAAAGTAGAATTTGAGTGAGAAGTTCTCACCTATAGCTATCCTAGCTCCACGGCACTTCACTGATAGAAAACTTCATCGCTATCGCACCTTCGTCATCTTCGTTGCCCGTAGCCACTACATATGTAAAAATCGAATTTTTACTTCGCTATTCAGTATATAAAAATCGAATTTTTATTTCAAAGTTCAATATATAAAAATCGAATTTTTAGTTCGCTATTCAATATATAAAAATCGAATTTTTATCTTGCTATTCAATATATAAAAATCATATTTTTAATTCGAAGTTCAAATAGATAAAAATCACATTTTTAATTCATAGATCTCGCCTTTTCTAATATAAAAATCTAATCTATTTCATTTTCAAAATCTAATCTTTTTGACATATGAATTTCTATTTTTACTTCAATGCCCTATACATATAAAAATCAAAATTCTCTTCTATTAAAAATCTAAACTATATACTATATAAAATAAAAATCTAACTTCAGTTTTTAAATATAATCAAATTCAGTTTTTATTATTCTTTTAAATCAGTTCTGTTTTTATATCATAAAAAGAAAATCCAGTTTTTAGTTTCTTCTTTTAAAACAGTTTTTATTTTTCTTTTTAAATTCAGTTTTACTATATATAAAATCTCAGTCTTACATTCTTAAACCTAAAATCAGTTTTATATTTTTCTAAACCTAAATCAGTTTTATAATTTTTTTTTTTTTAACCTAAATCAGTTTTTTTCTATCGTTTAAAAATCGATTTTCTGTTTTAAATAAAAATAAAAATAAAGTAAATAAATTAAAAACTTACAGCACTTTGAAGAAAAAAGGGGGGTGAAACTGTCGTCGGCGGCACTTCAGGAGGGGGGGGTTCGGCGGCTTCATCGAGGGAGGGGGGGTTCGGCGGCTTCGTCGAGGGAGGGGGGGGAGTTCGGCGGGTCCGACGAGGGAGGGGGGGGGAGTTCGGCGGGTCCGACGAGGGAGGGGGGGGAGGTGCGGCGATGCGCGGTAGCGCTTCGGGGGGGGCGGCTGTCGATATCTAGGGTTTTTTTTTTTTTTTTTCTTTCTATCGTGAGAAATGAAATTAATCGGGGGGGGGGGGTCTGATATGAATAAGGAGAAAGAGATTTTTTTTTTATTATTATTATTATTTTATTAGTTGACTTTCTACATACGTCATCTAAACGAGGCCCACTACCTGTCGTCCATAGCGTTTAACCCCCATTCCGAACACAATGGGATATGCATCGCAAGCTGATTCGATCACTTTGATCAGTTTCTGTTGAATTTACATTTAAATCATTATATTGAATTTTAAACGTACATTTCAAATTCCCGGGGCCACATATTAACTAGAAAAATTCCCGAAAAATATTTTCTAGCTTCGTATTGACGATACGGTCCTAACAAAACTAGTTTCGTCGAATTCTGAGACTGTTTGAAAAATGGTCAATTTCCAGTCGATTAAAATCAACTGAAACTGGTCAAACGCGTTTTCATTTGCCACGCTCACATATTGATTCGAAAAATTATGAAATTTGAAATCTAGCAATAACTTAACACCACGGACCCAACAAAACTGGTTTCGTCGGAATCCGAGGTCGTTTGCAAAATTGCTATTTTTAAGGGCCTTATATATATAAAAATATATATAAATTCCACAGCGACTATTTCTAATTTTAAACGGGACATATCTCATCATTTATAAAGTGAAATCTCAGTTTCTTAACTTCGTTACAAAGATATAGTTATACAGATTCAAATATTTCTTGTTTCGTTCAATTCTGACTTATATTGAATTCTGTATATTCATTTGAAATTAGAAATCGAATTTTCGAACTACCGCGCCATTTTCAATTCCTTTTATAATTATATATAAATATTTATATTCTATCGACGACGCGTATAATATATACGTTCGAATTCTATTCAAAATAAATTTTCTCGTCGATTCTATTTAAAATAATTCATTTTAAATAATCAAAATTCGCTAAAATTGCCAAAATAAAAATTTTAAACTGGCCCAGATTTTCGGGTTGTTACAAACACTTACAACGACAGCGGAAATAACTATAGCGATAAATCCTGAGGCCTCCTGCTCCAAGCTCTCCAAGTGCATCTGTAAAATCCCGACTACTTGACTGCCCGTACAAATTTAGGCACCCAAGAGTTAGGGAAACAAACAAAATAAACTCCGGGTCAGTCATGGGTTGGTGTGAATAAAACTCCAACACTTGGTTTAATAACGGATATATCATAAGACCATGTCGTGAAAACGGAACAGGTTTTTCCCTTATGAAAATCCACACATCTTTGAAAAGCAATATCATTCTGATATTATAATAATGTCTAAGTACAAATAGATATCAATTTAGCAGAACGCTTTCATCTCATGTTCCACATATATAATGTAAAATCATAAACCGCGGGCGCTTATTGGATGATTGGATTTCCAACTATGACAAGGTATGGAACCACCTTCCGATCAGTGTACTCTAGGAACGATACACTGGAGTTCAACAAGAACATCTTGCAACTCAGCCACACATGACCGACCACTCATTTCGCTTGAGTGTATCGAATGTATATCACCAACGGTTGGGAGAATATTCTCTAGATAGGTGATTATACACCCTACTTCGGAGCGACCGACTTAGCCATGCTGCCTTCCCGATTTCTTTCATTTACCGGAAGTGAGGCTAGAAGCTACGCTTATCCTTTTACATACCATATCTTCATTTACTTGGAATACCACATCGTCATACCCGCCAAATCATTATCGATTTCCCTAACAGTATCACGGGTATGAAGCTAAGAGAAACGAATTCCTCCGCCACCAAACGTAATACACTGAAGAGATCAACATATATGATTCGTTAGGAATATTCTATCAGACATTCGTCCATACAAGTTGTCCTGGGACTGGACAAACCAAAGGCACTATTCAGTACATCCATCTTAGGCAATCGTTACCTAAGATTTATACAACAGCCCTTGCACCTTACTCCATCTTCAATATATTTAGCATACTTGATTCGCAACGCTTATGCCAATACGAAGTGGTTCTTCGGATAATAATCCAACCGGTCTCTCCATATTAACAACGTTAAAATGGTCAAAAACTTCGATAGTCGGTGAGTTAACTATCAAAGAAAAACACGTGTGCAAACAACGATATTATTTCCAGATGGAAATTATATCGATCAATCATCATTTAACATTATCTCTCTAGTTCATTAATTTACTTATCTCCTGTTTCCATATATTCTAAATTCTTATTTTCTATTATCAGAAAACATTTCTGATTTTTCATTTGGAAAACATTTCCAAAACTCCTTCACTGCCAAACCTTACCATTCCTTAGTAAAGAAGGAAGTCAATCAAGTTGGGGTATAATTGCCTCTCAGACCTTAAATGAACAACGTTTTAACTTCGAAATAGTCAAAGTTTATCCTTTAAATCTTTAACAAACTTCTTTACGTCTCTCTCGGATTCTATTTACGAATCCACTTCTTTATTGAAAACATTGATTATAACGATAACGTTATAATCTCTACTTTCGAAATATCTAACTTCAATTATAACTTTTATTCTTTACTGTGAATAATTAACCTACTCCAATTTATTTATAAATAAATAACTCTTGATTTAAACACCGGAAAGTAAATAATACTTTCCCGAATTCGATATAATTGAATTCGACGTATAACTCCCTTTCGAGTAATCTCTATTTGATTAACTCTTCTTCGAATAACCTATATTCGATTGTCTCTCTTCGAATAACTTATATTCGATTCACTCACTCTTTCGAATAAACTATATTCGATCTCTTTCTTTCGAATACGCTATATTCGATAATCTCCTTTCGATTGAACTATAATCGATAACTCCTTTTTGATTAAACTAACATCGATAATTCCTTTCGATTAAACTATAATCGATAACTCCTTTCCTTTAACTCTATTCGAATAAACTATATTCGACTAACTCCTTTAACTCTATTCGTATAACTAATATTCGATAACTCTATTCAACTCCATTTAACTCCATTCGAATAACTAATATTCGATAACTCTATTCAACTCCATTTAACTCCATTCGATTAACTAATATTCGATAACTCTATTTAACTCCATTCGAATAACTAATATTTGATTACTCTTCTCTCGAATACACTATATTCGATTACCCTTCTCTCGAATACACCATATTCGATAACTCTACTTCGAATAAGTTATATTCGATAACTCTACTCAATTTCATCCGTTTGAATAACTCTAACGGATTAACTCTAACTGGTTAACTCTAACTCTAACTGGTTAATTCTAACTGATTTAACTCTGGCTAATTTACTCTATTCGATTAACTCTAACCGAATAACTAATATTTGATTAAACTCCATTCCCTTGACTCTAGATCGCAGCGATCACAATGGTTACGCCTGATTCCCTCAGGAAACATCTGACCGCCTTAGGCTATCTGCAGCCCTGCGAATTTCACTAGCAGTCGTGCTAAATGGCATCTCATTTGGATTAACTCTAATTGATTAAATCTAACTGATTAACTCTATCGATTAACTCTAACTAGTTAACCCTATCGATTAACTCTAACTGATTAACTCTTATTCGAATAACAAATATTCGATTAACTCTATTCATTTAACTCGAATCGACTAACTCCTTTCGAATAACATATTCGATTTACTAACTTTCGAATACCATATTCGATTAACTAACTTTCGAATACCATATTCGATTGACTCCATTCGAATACCATATTCGATTGACTCCCTTCGAATACCATATTCGATTAACTCCTTTTTGATTAACTCCTTTCGAATAAACTATTCATTTATAAAGATTTACTTTTAGTAACGGTTCTTCACTTTACAAATGATTTCCTTTAATAACGTTTTCCTTTTTATAACGTTTTCCTTTTTATAACGGTTTCCTTTTTATAACATCCTATTCCGTTATAAATAAATTTCCCTTTTTAACTCTATTTATTTATACAAATAATTATTTCCTTTATCTTTCTATATATAAGTGTTTTACAAATATCTCCTTTTCGATTTCATTTGTAAAGGTTTTACAAATATTCCTTTTTCGATTTCATTTGTAAAGGTTCTACAAATATTTCTCTTTCTATTTCATTTGTAAAGGTTCTACAAATATTTCTCTTTCGATTTCATTTGTAAATGGTTTACAAACATTTCCTTTTCATTCTATTTGTAAATGGTTTACAAGTATTTCCTTTATAATCTATTTGCAACTGGTTTGCAAATAATTCCTTTAGGGTTTTATTTCTAAGTATTTCCTATTTATAAATAATCCATTTATAAATAAGTTTCTATTTATAAATATTCCATTTATAAATAATTCCTTTTATAAAATCTCCTTTGATTTTATAAATATTATCTCTTTTATAAAATCCTTTGATTTTATAAATAATCTATTTTCAATATTCATTTTGAAAATTCCCTTTTTCCACATTCCGGTATTCTATGGGACTTAACACATCAAATCACGATGATCAATATCGTCTAAACACATATAATCGACAACAGATTATATACCACATCATATATTACAATATATGAACAGAACAGTATTATAAATATTGAGGAGTCCAGTTGGACCCCTCCAACCTGTTTCCCTGCATCACAGATGTTAGACCATATAATTAACATCAACTTCATTTCAATATGAAATGTTCTGATAAACAACATCAATATATATATATATATTTAACGGTTTATATATGTATATTATCAACTAACTGACTAGAAGTTCAATCAACCAAGTCAACACACAGCAATCAACAGATAATTATCAGTTCTAAGAATACGTTATAAAAATATAACTGTTCAGAGTTGGTGAGTTTTACTCACTTTAGCAGTTCATCGTTAAAGAACGATAAACTGTTGTTTGATTTGAATCAAACAGTTTATTTCGCCATAAATTCAAACGAGCCCCAATCCACTTTCAGTCAGCTTCATTATGAAGCTCTCGTCCATACGGTCCCAACGCGACTTACGGTTCGTCAATCTGATATCGTATGTGATAGTTATCGCATTTACAATTTTGGACAAATTTAAATAAAACAAAACTTGAATTAGATAATCTAAATCCTATTGGGCCCGTACCTTTTAAAACCCGCCGGCCCATTCAAATTAAACCATCGATCCCATTTCATCTTCTTCCCTACCCGATGCCAGCTCCAAATCAACCCGGCCATTACCACTTCCTTGTACACCACCGCACCATTCATTTCTTCACGATACTCCACCAAACCACCACCGAACAACTTCTTCTTCCTCCCTCTACAAATCCGAACCAACGACGCCCCACTCGACACCCCTCCTGTACAGTGCGACTTCAGACATCTTCCGCGCCCAGTTAAATTTCCATCGACAACAAATTCTTCCGAAATTCACATAACTAGCACATAAGGTGCGGATCTACCCAATGATCCCAAAATCAACCTCAAATTCATGAATTTCTGCTTGAATCCGCCCCTACGATGAACCCTAGCTCGCGCTGTAAAAACCCCATGAACTGAACGAACATCGAACACTCTGAGAATCATATGGGAAGGATGGAAATCTCTCTCAAGGGATTCATATATGCGTCTGTTATATTTTATAGACTTTTCTTTGGTTTTTGTTTGATTTTTCTTTGGAGGAATTCTCACGTTTGAAACCAAATAGTTGTGACGGCTTGAAATTTCTGTTCTCACGTTTATAAACCATTCGGTTGTGGCTGAGAAGTAGGATAGGTGGCTTTGCTTTGACCATAAACCAGATTAGGATATTTTTATTTAGTATCATTTTATTTGTTCTGACTTCTAAAAATTCGTGTGGTCACACATGGTACCCAAAAATCACGAAACTGGACATGTAGCTAGAGTTCGACATTACGAACCCAAAAAAACTGGTTTCGTCGAATTCCGACTTCGTTTGCTCACACAGCGTATTTTTAACCATCAGAATACTGACTGTTTTTCACTCTAAAAATCCGTACGGCCACATACTGACTCTAAAAATCACGAAACTTGACATCTAACAATAATTTGACATTACGGATCCAACAAAATTAGTTCCGTCGAATTCTGAGGTCGTTTGCAAAAGTGGCTATTTTTAAAGCTCTAAATAACCCATTTAAATATATAAATATATTTAAATAAATTAAATTAAATATTTAATAATTTAATATTATCGTATATATTCACATAGAATATACCACAGCTCCAGAATATTCGTATATGGATTTATGGCTCGATATTCCAAATCCATATTATATCGATATTCAATTTATATTGAAATTCCTTTTATAAATCGTTATAAATTATAAAGGAATTCCATAGCGACTATTTCTAAAATTTGATTTGGACATAAATCAAAATCTACACGACGAAATCCCTATTTTTCTCTTCCATTAGAAATATATACTTCACCAGCTCCGTGCGTTTCTTGTTTCACAGAAATCCGATTTAAAACGGACCCTGTACATCCAGTTGAAGTTCAAATCGCCAAATAGCGAACTGCAGCGCCATTTCGAGCTCGATTATAATTATAATATAATTATACGTTCAACTGTCGTTTATATACTATATTCGTTAATATAATTCAACTCCAAACTGAATTATACCTTATATATGATCCAATTCACTTCGTATTGTGAATTCTACTATTTCCGACTATTTCGACATTATAATATATTATTCTATTTTAAATATTAATTAATTATTCATTAATTATTTAATTCTGGTCATCAATATCGCCAAAACGATATTTATATAATTAAATAAATTAATTATTCAACAGCCAAAAAATGCGGGTCATTACAGTTCCACAATGAGATATTCGGTTAAATTCAATTTTATCAAGAGCACAGATTAAAGCATTCATTGCCTTAGCATTAGTTGAAAATAATTTTTTATCATTAACATCTCACTTATCCTTTGATTTAGGAACTTCAACACCATTAATAATAATAGTGGGAGACATATACCCGTTTCAATAATATCCCACACTTTATAATTAACTGAACTCAATTAAATTTCATCGTAGCTTTCCAATAGGCATAATCAGTTCCATTAAACATAATTGGCCTAGCTATGGACTGACCCTCAGAAAAAGCGTTATTAGACAGATTCATGACTCAAGAGTTAGAAAATTCCCGCTTTGATACCACTTGTAGGATCTGAATTAACCCTAGAGGGGAGGGTGAATATGGTTTATTGGAGTTTTTTGCTGAGTAATAAATAATATCAACACAGATAATAATCAGAGTAAATGCAGAAAATAAATAACGCGCAGATATACCCAGCTTCGGCAAAACCCTGCCTACTGCCGCTTCCTCAAGGTTTCTACTAGGAATTAAAACAATCTCTGTGCTTACAATCCCTTGTAAACTCGCGACACCCGCTCCCAATGTTCTAGCCACACTCAAAACCCTGCACTGATCTCTATCCACAAGATCAGATTTCCCCGAATTACAAACCCGTAATTCGTTTCCCTAGTTTTACAGACAAACTAGAAAACCTTAAACACGGTTTTCAAATTAAAAACAAAAAACACTTAAAACAAATAACAAATTAAAACCTTAGTTTTAAATAAAATCCTTTTATCCCTTTATTAATTTGGCCGACCTCTTTTTATAGCCCTTTGTCTTTGAAAATATCCAGACCCCTTTCTCTTATTCGTAACCCTAATTTTTCCTTTGCTCTGGAAATTAAAAATAGCGACCGCGATATAAATTAGGGTTTCCAATCTCCTTAGATTAGAACCAGCCATTCTCTCTTTGTTGATGCTCTTGAATTTCCAGTAGTTATCTTCGTTTGGTTTGAGTGAAATACTTCGATTTGGATCCAAGCAATTTTGGTTCTCTGGTATGATTTTTCAATTCGAATTTCTTTTTATTTGTGCTCGAACTTGGATGCCAAATTGCCAATGATGATAATGGTGTATAAATTGGATTTCAATCCGATATAATCTCTGATTTCAATGTTAGACTTGGTTTGATATTTGCATAAATTATTGAGCTTGATCTTTTTGGCTTTGAATTGGTCTTGAAGCACTGGATTCTGGAATAGTTGCGTGATGAATTTCATTACTCTGAATTGGTCCCTTTTGAATACTGCCGTATATCTATTTTTCTGGAAATAATCCCTTGGTGATTTCTGGAACTCTATGATTTCGAACCGACATTATTTCAAATATTTTGCTGCTTAAATAAATTGAACAACTGCTATGTCTTTGTATACTTTTACTGCCTTAATTATTTTGATAAGAACAGATACTATCCTTGGTTTAGTCTTGCCGAAAAATAAGAACTGATGCTACACTTGACATGATTTTTTCTTAAGTGACACTAGTAAAAACACATACTATTCTTTGGTATTATTTAGCTACAAATTTTATTGATAAGAACAGTTGCTAAAAAATTTGAACTGATACTACACATTAACTTATCTCATTATCACCCCACTGGACCTTAACCAGTTTCACTGTCTTCTTTCGAAGTTGCTTCGTATCGTGTCCGACAATACGAATCGGTCGGCAGTTTCCAACTACCTCGGGTTCTATCTCGATATCATCCAACTAATCTGGTGAAATAGTCATATCAGAATCGTGCACGAACTTCCTTAACTGAGAAACATGAAATACATTGTGCACTCCCGCCATCTTGTCAGGTAATCCAACTTTATACGCTAAATTCCCAACTTGTTCGAGAACTGGAAATGGACCAACAAACCTTAGTGCCAACTTACCTCTCCTACCAAATCGAATCACACTCTTCAACGGAGAAATCTTGATGAATACCAAGTCGCCAACGGAGAATTTCAAATCTCTTCGCCTTTTATCAGCATAACTCTTGTGCCTATCTTGGGCAGCCTTCATTCGTTGTTGAATAACCTTGATCTTATATGAAGTTTCTCTTATTACATCTGGCCCAAGCACAAACTTCTCACCAATTTCCAACCAACATGATGGTGAGTTGCACGGTATTCTGTACAAAGCTTCAAATGGAGCCATACCAATACTGGACTGATAAATATTATTATATGCGAACTCAACCAGATGCAAATGGTCATCCCATGACCCTCCAAATCCAATATACAAGCTCTCAAGATATCCTCTAATACACAATTCACCCTCTCTGTTTGACCGTCTGTTTGAGGATGGTACGCAATACTGAGATGTAATTCTGACCCTAAAGCCTCTTGTAAGCTCTTCCAAAACCCACTAGTAAATAATGGATCTCGATCACTCACAATTCCTTTAGGTACTCCATGAAATCTCACTACCCACTTCATATACAGTTCCGCTAACTTAGCTGCCATTCTACTCGACCTGACCGGTATAAACCTTGCACTTTTGGTCAATCGATCCACAATTACCCAAATACCATCATGACCCGATGTAGTCCTAGGTAATCCATCGATGAAATCCATTGAGACTTGTTCCCATTTCCATTCGGGAATTTCTAATGGTTGTAACAAACCACTAGGCTTCTTTTGCTCGGCTTTAACTAACTGGCAGTTCATGCACCTGGATATGAGCTTCCCAACGTCTCTCTTCATCCCTTCCTAGTAGTAGGTTTGCTTCATATCTCGATACATTATGTTACCACCGGGATGTTTAGTCAGTTTCGAGTGATGACACTCCCTAAGCACTTCATCTCTCAATCCATCAACATTAGGTACAACTAGTCTCCCATTCTTTCGAAGCCATCCTTCTCTGTCAAGTCCATACTTGTTCATCTCCTCACCGTCGACACCCGTCTCTACCTTGGAGTTGGTTTCCAGTAGGTTAGGATCGTCCCTCTGGCTGGAACCGATCCGCTCAATTAAGGTTGGTCTGATCGTCAAACTTGCCAACATCTCTAGATCTAATTCGCATTTAGGTCTGAAATCATATCCCGCAATATACTCCAATTGCTTCCATTCAAGAAACATAGCCCCCAAATTGGCATGTCTCCTACTCAATGCATCAGCCACCGCATTGCCCTTCCCGGGTGTGTATGCGATATTGAAATCATACGAGGCCAAGAACTCTAACCGTTTCTGCTGACGGAGATTTAAATCCTTCTGAGAGAAAAGATACTTTAATGATTTATGATCGGTAAACAACTCAAATCTTTCTCCCAAGAGATAGTGTCTCCACATCTTTAACGAAAACAGGATCACTACCAATTCCAAATCATGGGTAGGATATCTTTTCTCATGCGGTTTCAGTTGCCGACAAACATAAGCCACAACCCTACCTCCTTGCATCGGTACATCACCTAGTCTAGTACCACAAGCATCCGTGTATACCGTCATCTCTTCGCCCCCTTTATGAATAACTAACATTGGTGCACACGTTAACTTCTCCTTTATACTCTTATACATTCTTGGACGTAGACCAATCTTGCAACGTAGCCACCTTCATAAGGATCCACAGAAATACCATTCTCTGAAACAACATGGCCCAAGAATCTCACTTCCCTCCTCCAGAAGTGACGGTTAGAAAATTTCGCTTTCAATTGGTGTTTCCTCAACACCTCCATCACTATCCTCAAATGTTCCTTATGTTCCTCCTCTGTCCTTGAGTAAATCAAAATATCGTCCGTGAACAAGAATAAACTTATTTAATTGATTCTTGAAAACCCTATTCATAAGATCAACAAAATATGCGGGTGCATTGGTTAACCCGAATGGCATGACCAACCACTCATAAAATATAGACGGCGTTCGAAATGCCGTTTTAGGTATACTCTCAGTTGCTACTCGGAGCTGATGAAATACCGTCGCGAGATCTAACTGGGAGAATACTCTTTCTTCATTTAACTGATCAAACAAATCATTTATCCATTGAAGAGGATACTTATTCTTCCTAGTCACCTTGCTCAACTCGCGGTAGTCCACACATAAGCGAAGGGAACCATCGGCCGTGGTAGCAAATACAACTGGTGCTCCCCACTCGGAAACACTTCTTCGGATAAATCCCTTCTTCAAAAGATCGCCTACTTGCACTTCGAGCTCCTGCTGCTCCTTTGGCACCATACGATGAAGTAGCGTCACTATAGGTTTGGCATCTTTCACTAAATCAATCCAAAACTCGATCTCTCGGTGTGGTGGGAGTCCGGTCACTTCCTCGAAGATGTCCGGATACTCGCCAGCAATAGGCACATCTGATAACTCATCATGCGGGATGTCGAGGGGATTTAGAAAACTAGTCATCACCCCATCACTAGGTGGGCAACCCAACACCACCTTCTGCCCATCATCCGCTCTAATGGCCACCGAAGACCCCTCACAGTCTACCACCACCCCATACCTTTGGAGCCAATCAACTCCCAAAATAATGCCAAACCCAGTAAAGACCAAAACAAAGCAATCGCAAGCAAACATACATCCATATCTCGATAAGACCAAATTATGACAAATCATACTAAGGCTAGTTGAACCAACGATCGGGTTCGTCACAGCTAAAGGTTTATCGACTATTTCGGGTCCTAATCCCAACTTATCTACCAGGTCACTAGATATGAAGGAATGGGAAGCCCCGGTATCAAACAAAACTCAAACAGGAATATGATAAATAGGAAGCACACTTTGGATAATGACACCCTTTTCCTTCTCCGCCGCAGAGATAGGGCATTCGACGAAGAAGGAATAGCGTTGATAGCATATGCTTTCATGATCTTCTATTCCTTAGGGCGTTGTGGACATTTATCCTTGTGATGTCCCACTTGGCCACAATTGAAGCACTTCCTTTCCCCTGGCTTCGCTCGACAGTCTCTGGCATAGTGGCCCTTCTTGCCGCAGCTAAATCACTCAACATCTTTCTTATCCTTCTTTTCTGACTATCTTTGGTTTGGTTATGTTTCCTCTTGTTCTGGGAATTCTTCTAACCTTCACCGCTTGCCTGCGGTTTTAGCTCTCCTGCCGATGCAATAGCAACCTTGGTCTTCGTCTTAGGGTAAAGGCTCTCTGATCTCAATGCCTTCCCCACAATAGATTCGAAAGTCTCATCGTTATGGTTTATAAGTCTTTCCCCCAAGTACTCATCTAAGACAGTTATGAACTTCTCATTCTTCTTCTCGGCTGTATCAATAAGAGATAATCCATATTTTGATAAGGTATCGAATTCAGCAATATATTTCAAGACCGCCCTACCATTCTACTTAAGTTCGAAAAATTTCCTAAACAATTCTGATTTCTGAGCAGCTGGAATAAACTTGTCACTGAAGCGAGTCTTAAACTGATTCCAAGTAATTTGATCCTCGGGAGCAGCGACTTTGATAGCATTCCACTTATTCACTGCCCGTCCTTGAAGTTGACGCAATGCTATCTTTCTCTTCATTGCATCATCGATCCCCAAATCCTTGAAGATGCGATCAGAACAATCAAGCCAATCCCGAACCTCCGTAGCCGGTTCTGTTTCGTGGAACGGTTTTCCACCAAGACTAGTATAATCCTTGTTAAGCTTGGCGAAATCGGCTCTAGGCGCCTGCACCACCACCATTAGCAGCATTAGGAACTGCTCCCTGAGCATCCCTAAGCATCTCTCGCATGAAGGCAGTAAACATCGTCCTTATGTCAGGTACATTCCCGTTGTTGGCCCCTTAACCCGTACTCCTCGTGTTTTGGCTCATCGTTCAATCTGTAAAGAGAAAACGATTGACTATCTCTTTAGTGGTGCCAGTGCAGTGCGACTTCATCCATATATATATATTAATAGTGTATATATATATATATATTGTTTTTGAAAACCAAAATATCACAAGTACGCGCTCTCATAAACGTATACTATCTCTCCTTGATGGCTTCCCCTAGGTTAAACTACGCAACCTAGGCTCTGATAGCAAGTGTGACGGCCCGCCACGTACCAGCCGACATTTGCCTTGAAATGCGCAGTCCCAATGGCCGACTAGCACGGGATGATCGTCAAAGGAAAGGGTTGAAACGGAGAATTACCAAAGAACCTGTAGTATATCTCACAGCGCATGGAATAAAATATAATAATAACATAACTTGATATAAAACAGGCGAGACAGTGCATAAGCTGAAAACTAAAGCAAATCCATCAGAGTAGCGGAATCCGAAATATAGTTTATGATCAAAACCATTATTACAACTTCAAAATACTGTCTCTAAAAAGGAATAAAAGTGGTACACCACTAATGCCCAAAGCAGTGACCAGCAACAACATAAAGAGAATATATATAGAGTACGTGGAAGCCTCCTGCTCGTCTCCGGACAGCTATTCGTGCAAAACCACCTAAAATGTCTCTAGTCTGCTCGTTTAGGAGTGTAATGGCCCGAATTTCCGTACCCTTTGGGTCGACTAATAATAACACACGTCCAACCCAAATGACACAAAAATACGAATCATTATTAGAAAGAAGTTAGAGGATGAGAAATAGAAAGAAAGAAATATTAGAATAGAAGAAAACAAAGATCACAAACTCACAGCAGAACGAATAAAATATATTAGATAACATAAACTTTGAAATACAAATCAGTAACTGTATATCCATACCATTATCAGAGCACAATGGTTATCCCTGGAACAGTTATAAACACCTGTTTCCAGATACATAAACAGTACACAGCGGAAAATATGATAGTCTATAGATAACAGGTGAAGCCTCCTGCTTCGAGCTCCTCCAAGCGAATCTGAAAAATCCCAACTACTTGACTGCCCGTACAAATTTGGGCACCCAAGAGTTTAGGGAAAACAAAACAAAATAAACTCTGGGTCAGTCATGGGACTGATGTGAGTAAACTCCAATCATTTGTTTAACTTTCAAAATTTCTTTCGAAAGAAGTGGTAATCGTAAGACCGATCCACACATAAACACGAATGGTTTTTACCTTACGATAACCAAAAATATGTTTGATATCAAATCCAGTGATATTATAATAATGTCTACATCAAATAAATAGAATCTAGCGGAACGCTTACATCTCACGCTCCATACATAATATAAAATCAAAAACCCGCAGGGCGCTTATTGGAGATTGGATTTCCAACATGACAAGATATGGGACCACCTGCCGATAGTGTATCTCTAGAGGCGAATACACTGGGTTCAACAAGAACGTCTTGCAACCCGGCCCTCACATGACCGACCACTCATTTCGCTTGAGTGTATCGAATGTATATCACCAACGGTTGGGATCAGCAACCGTCTCCCAAAAGGGACAACATCGATAGATTAAAGAAGCAAATTGAATTTCTCTAGATAGGTGATTATACATCCTAATGGGAGTGACCCACATAGCCATGCTGCCTGGCCGATTTTTGTCGATTCCCGGTTGTGAGGCTTGAGGTTTGAATTATCTTCCAGAACATCCGACCACCATTCACTTTGAATGCCACATCGTCAGATCCATCGGGAATCACTAATTGATTCCCACAAAAATACTCAGATTGTTAGGCTAAAGAAGTTTTCCTTCTTTGCCACCAGCTTCGTACGTTTGAAGGAATCAACGTACGTAATCCCTTTGGAAATACTCTGTCAGACACTCGTCCATACAAGTTGTCCTGGGTCTGGACAAACCGAAGGCACCGTTCTATTAATCCATCTTGGGAAATTTCTACCTAGGGTTAACAGAACAACCCTTGCATTTTACTCCATCTTCAATTATCTTCAACAATAGTTGATTCATAACGCTTATACCAATACGGAGTGGTTTTCAGATATTAAATCTGATCCCGGTCTCTCCATATTGACAATGGAGGTATAAAATAAATCAAAACTTTGATAGTCGGTGATTTAACTATTAAAGGAACATCCATACAATCAACGGTCCTATTTCCAATTGGAAATTCTACCGATCAAACATCACACAATACTGGCCCCTTTATATTGATTCCTTATTATATTATCGATTTCAAATTTCCCATTTTCCCTTTTCCAAATTCTTTCAAAATTCAATTATCTTTCTCGATTATTGGAAAACATTTCCAATATCATAATTCCTTTATTCGAGAAAATATCTCTTATTTTAATTAGAAAACATTTCTAAATATTCATGAATCCTTATTTTCTATATTCAGAAAATATACTTTATTAATATTCGAAAATACTTCCATATTCCATTTCTAAATTCCTGGTTGACTAATTCATTTCATTTTCTATGCATATATAATATCTCTCATTTTATTTGGGGAAACATTTCAAAATCCTTTAAATTAACCGATGTTATAAAAACATCGTTATTATAGTCAACACAATTTAATCATTCATTATTAACCGTATTACTCACCTTCACTTTCAAACCTTAACTATTCGTCTGTCAATCATGAAGTCAATCAAGTTGGGGTATAATTACCTCTCAGACCTTAATTGAACAACATTCTCAACTTTGAAATAGTCAAAGCTCACAACTTTGAAAAAGTCAAAGCTCACAACTTTAAACAAAACGTCGCTTACGCGACTCTCGGATTCGATCTAAGAACACACTTCCTTTACAGAAAAATATTGATTATAACGATAGCGTTAAAATCGCTCTTTCCAAATATTTGATTTATAAAACATTGCTTTTAACAACAGCGTTACAATCGCTGTATAGAATTATATATCACTTATTATAACAATAGCGTTAAGATTGCTGTTTAGATTTGCAAACATTTACTATAGCAGTAGCATTATAATCGCTGTTTTCCAAATATTTGATTTACAAAAATATAACTTTTACTTATTAATTTCAATTAATAAGTAAATAATTAAATAATTAAATTTGATTCAAAACGGAAAGTAAAAATAACTACTTCCATAAATTCGATATAATGGAATTCCAATAAATAACTCTCATTCGAATACTCTACATTCGGTTTATATTCTGAACTTCCGAATTTATTTACCATTTCAGGTAAATTCAAATTTCAAATTCACTATTGAATTTATCCTTTCCATTCCTTTATAACCATTCCAATCTATGAACCGTTATCACAATTTATTTTATATTCTGAATCTTGAACTAAAACTCATCGTTTTCTTTTAAACGATTTCCTATTTCTCTTTTTACTCAATTTCCAATTTGGGTTCATATTTCAAATCATCTAAATTTCCTTTATAGATATTTCATTTGCAATATATTTCCTTTAAACCATTATTCACTTTAATCGTAAATATATTCCTCATATATAATCAAATCAGTTTGATTTTCATACTTAAAAATAATATCTTAAACCCAAATTATATTTATAACCTCTATTCAGAGTTTTCATACAAATCTCATTCTTATTCCAATCATTTAAATTTTCGTTCATAATTCCCTTTATAATTTGCTAAGTTCAAATATTATTTCAAATATTGGTTTCAAATCCTATTTCCACTTTCCCATATAAATTCATATTTGGGTTTATATTTCAATTTATCCAACGATAACTAATTTACTTAATTTGTATACTCGTTTAAAATCAACTTCTTGTTTTAATAAAACAAGTTTCTACCTTTTAACTATACTCGAAATAACACTTCAATTTTATGGGAAAATATATTTTCTTTTTAAATCTAAAATTTCATTTTCTATTCGAGAATATTTTACGGTATTTAAATACCAAAATTCTACGGCCAGGGTAACTCAACAAAGCATAATCAATCACAGTATATATCACAGTAAATAACAAACAATAATAGAAATATTGAGGAATCCAGTTGGATTCCTACAACCTGTTTCCCTGCATCCACAGATGTTAATCAACATTAATTTCACATAGATATGAAATATCATGGGAACAGATTTATTAAACGATCAATGATATAACTATATCAACCAATTCAACCAATTTATCAACCATTCAGCCAAACAACCATCACACAGTATAAAATTATTATAAATAAATTTAAAACTCGTTTATATAAAAATATAAACAAGGCAAAGTTAGTGAGTTTACTCACCTAGTTTTGTTGTTGACAATTTTGCTTTCGGTTCGATTTAAAATCAAACAGCATCTGATTTTTCTACCAAATTCTAACAGTTCTACTTTCAACGAAATCAGTTCCTCAATGTAGACCTTGCCGCCATTATTTCAACGTGACCGGTTTCATCTAATTTTGTTAACATGTCCCAAGCTATAATTATATAGTTTAAATAAATTAATTATTTTCCTTAATTAAAATGGTTACAGTTAATTATGTTTGTCTTACTTTTGATCTTCGAACCCGCAATAATACGTGCCAACAGAACTCCATCGCCGCTCTCCCATCTCCTTGCTATAATTACCAGAACCATCTCCTCCAATGGTCTGTAACCAACGAAATCAAACAAAACTCGCGTTGTACTCACGCCCAGTTCCATAAATATACACTGCATCGGTCATCCACTTTCTTCCCATCACTAATTTCAACACTAACTACCCATTGATCCCAGTACTGTTGTGCCTTAACCAGTTAACCCCATGTTAAACAGTCATAAAACCTTCGAAACCACTTCCTCCTTTCGTACCCACTACTACTGCAAATATTCTCCACCAAAAATTTATACAAGGATCAACTCTTCACGGTCAACGATCCATACTCCAAATTTACCAGTCCTTACTTCATTTTCGTGCCCAACACCCGCAAGCTTCCCAAGAAACTCCTCAAAATGCCATCTTTGACCATCAATTTCCTCTGTCCTAATCCACTAAAACACATGGACAGTCACTGTCATTTTCCCCTACTCAAACTACATCTCCTGATCCCTCACGTTGTCCATCCAATCTCTTTCAACTCCGACCTCCATCCATCTTTAACCTGCCACTATCTATCTGTTTTCAACCTTCATCAAAAACCACACATAAGACCACATCATGACTCCAAGAAGCACGAACTCGACCTCAGACTTCAAGCTACAACGCAAAAACTTGCGAACAATATTACCATGGACTTGCTCCAAACTTTCACGATTTCTTCCCCTTAATACTACAACCAAAAGTTCACTTCCCAAATCAACATCGACGCACCCAACAACCCAAAAACAAGAACCCTACCTGCTGAAACCTTGGCCAGTACAGTCATCACACTCGAATGGAAGAATATGAGAAATTGAGGCTAAAACTCTTGAGGAGAAGAGAGAACGATGGATTAGAAATCGTGAATTTATATTTGATTTTGAAGATGGAAAACTTCTCTTGAATCACTGAATGGATGGTATCTGGCAACGAGTAATAAGGAAAGTAATTTGGGGATTTTAATAGGTTTATAAATTTTGGTTTCACTTGCGTTTTTCCCTTTTTGTCTCAAGATGAGAAAGGTGGAGATATCAGTATTCAAAAGGGAGTGATTACTTGATGGGCACGGGGTTGGAATGCCTTGACAGTCACAATTTCTAAATACTTGGAAAGCACGGGTTTAAAGTTACTTCGCAGGCACGGTTTGCAAACCGTAAAGAGCACGCTGCATTTCAATCATCAACCTGTGTATTAATGCTTTGTTTTGTAAGGGCTGTTCTGAATAAACCTGATGGCCATTTGCTATCGTATATTTAATAATTTGATAAGAGAATTGTGCTCTTTGCGGTTTGTATACCTTTCAGACCTTTAAGGTTGATAAGGGTTTTAAAGGGTTATAAGGGTTTTAAATATATATGTTAAACATGTATTAAAAACCCCAAACACAATAATTTGTACGGGAATTTTAACTAAGGTATCTAGTCCTTAGTTTGTATAACTCTCAGACCTTATCAACCTGCATTTATATAACTAGTTATGTTGGGTACATAAGGTTTTCATTCATGTCCGAACTGCTACGGACAGAAATAAGAGTACGGTCGTGTCCAACGAGGTACCACGATTCCAAAAATATAATAATATCGGTAGTTTAACTTATATTATGAATTATACGTTTAAATATCATTTTATTAAATAAATTCCGTATAAATTCCTATATATAATTCAAATAAAATATTTAAAACAATTAAAATATTCAGAATTTAACGACTAAAAATCCGGGTCGTTACAAGGAGCACCCAAAGTAATAAGAAGAGACATAAAACTCTGGGTCTGACAAAAGTCTGGTATGAGCGATAGCAATAAAATGAAATGATAACATGTATAAATAATCATACCTGACCTGGACCTGCAACCAAAGAGTTAGCACAACAAGATGTCTGATACTCTAAGGTAACACTAACATATAGTGTAAAATGGGAGTGTGCGTGTCATGGTGATAGAAAACATCAAACATAGTAATCATCCTCACATCTCTCACTCAGTGCGTAAAGCATACAATATCCACCACTTTGATCACCAAATCCATTGGGGTTATGATGGAGTCCAACTCCGTACAACTATCGCTATGACCACTTTGCCCCTTGGGGCCATGATGGAGTCCCACTCCATACAACTATTACCTTGACCCCACTGCACTGGTCCATAGTCAATAACCATAATGGGTTAACCAGTCCACACAGCCCTGGCTCTGGTTTGTCTACATACCCCCTCTCTCAATGGTAAACCAAAGTTATAGATATCGATAACCCCTTTGCACCCGTCCCGTAGGAAATACAAACTCTTGAAGTTAACTCGTTGGTTCCCATCTGGATCCTGAGCCATAACTTCTCATTTGGACTTCCTTTTGCATCTCGGGTTTCATTCGGATTGGAGTTGATCTTTAGAAGAGTTCACGATCGTCGCCGCGTGGTAGGAGTTCAAATTCAGTTCGGTTTGGAGTCATCATCTTGGTTCGGGTCGTGGTCTTTCACCGGGGTCGGTCGTGCGAGCTCCACTGGGTCGGTCGTGCGAGCTCCACCGGGTTGGTCGTGGATGCTCCATCAGGTCGGTCGTGGATGCTCCACCAGGGTCGGTCGGTCGTGCATGCCTACACCAGGGTCGTTCGGTCGTTCTTCCTTCATAGGGTCGGTCGTTCGTATATGAACCACTAGGTCGGTCGCTCGAGCTCCTCCTGCGTCGGTCGGTCAAGCTCCACCCTAGGGTCGGTAGTGAGACCCAAAACCTGCACCACTTTCCAGCAAAGTCATTTTCGCCTCATGACGGCATTTTCAACCATTCTAACTTTACTAAACAATCATAAAACATCCCAAACAGCAATAACAACATATGGGTTCAATTAAAGAGATCAAAACATCAATCACATAAACTTTTTTAGATCAAACATACCCAAATCCATGATTTTCCCCTTAATCCCCTGAATTCCGAGATTAGCAAACTTAATCCAAATTAACCCAAATTCATATATGTGACATAAAATATGATTCTAGAATTTATGCATATTTTCTCCATATTTTTATGATGTATAATTTCGCTAATATCACTAATCACACCTAATTAGCCATAATTAATGCAAAAACATGCAAATCACTCACCATAGCCGATAATTAGTGATAGATCTGAAACTTCTACTAATTTGGCTCGGATTCCAATGTAGTGCAGTAGCTCTACCTCGAATTTGGTTCTAATCCGCCTTGATTTGATGTAGATTTGTTTAATTAGTGGTTAGAAAAGTGATTAAAGAGAGATTTGGAAGATGGAGGCCATTACAGGGGTTAGAGAAATGTTTGTGGCAGCTAGAAAAACGAAAGGAGACGATTCTCCAACTCCTTTCATCCCTTCCATAACCCTAATCCGAAAATGGGTTATGAACCTAGTTGCTAATCGCCCTATTAAGCCCAATTAGGTTGTTTTCCATCTTCAAATCTTATTTAACCCATATCTCCCAAACGGTAAGTCCGTTTGATTAATGTGACCACTCTACGAAATGGAAAACCATCATCCAAATCCAATGGAAGTGGTTTCAGGTCGAAACTCCTTACCAATCAAAAGTTATAGGCGAAAAAAGATTCGCTAGGGGCAAAACGGTCATTTAAAATTCGGCAAAAATCGATAATGTAGGAAATGACCCCAATAGTCGTTTCCCAAAGTTACACGACTATATGACTTCATATGAAAAAAATATTCTACGATCCTCCGATACGTAGAATGCGGGTCGTTACAGCGATCATCAGGGAAGAATAACACGAATAAACTTATTGTATGACTCATAGTGCATGGATAACTGATAATAGAAAGATATACAACATGATATAGTAGTGAAGCATAATAGAATAGAGACTCAAATCTCATAACATCTCAGAGTCACCAGTGCAAGTCAACTGTATAAATAAGTAATCCGTACATCAAGCCTCACTATATGTCACTCAAAGTCTCAACAGTCATCAACATACAGTGGAAATTAAAGCAATAGTAATATAGTAGGTAGCCTATAATACGTAAGCCTCCAGCGCGTCCTCGTACAACATCAGTGTCGTCACCAAACCTGCTACATGCTATCTTAGTCTGCTCATCAACAACATTGATGAACAACCCAAGGTAATAAGAGGGAAACCAAAAAAACCTTAAGTCAGACAACTGTCTTAGTGAGCGATAAAATAACTAACAACAGTTACATAGGATAATATGAGTATGGATAGCTCAACCATCTGATTTGTCCGACAACCATGAAGTTAACACGTGAAAATCATCCATCACATGCTATTTTGAAAAGGAAAGGACAAACCCCACACTACAAGAAAATTGATTTTTTGTAGCGCCCAAAAACCACTATTTTTGGTGGCATTTTGATAATTGTTACGAGAAAACATGCAATTAAAAATTATCGAGTATTAGTTGCACATTTTTAAGCGCCACTAAATATTTATTTTTAATAGCATTTTTTAAATGATACGAATGTTTTTTTACAGCGTCTATAGAACGCCACCGAAAAGGGTTTCTTCACTATGTTACCAGTTTTAATGGCATCCACTTATTTTTTTATAGCATTTTGTAAACGCCACTGCAAAGGTTCTTGATTACTTTAATCACTGGTTTGTAGCGGTTTTCAAACGCTACAAAAAAAAATTCTGTAGCATTATTTTCCTCCACCGTATGTTCTCAATTTGTATCATAATATTCCAGACCTACCCATAATTTTGGCTCCAATTATGTAACAACATAATACACAAACACATACACTTTTTAACATAACATATTAAACAACCACAAAATACATACACATTTAAAAATCCACAAGACACATACACATTCAAACATCCACAACATGCATAAGTGTCAAGATAAAAAGTTAGCCGTACATTCACACAACCAAACTACCATTAACAATGTCATAACCAAACTGTGTGCAGCCAAAGTGCATTAAACACTGAAACAAACATCTGAAGTAACCAAGGTACCGAGCAAATATCATTAAGTAGTGCTGCTATTGCTGATGTCTTCAAAAAGGTTGATCTACCTATAAAAAAAGTACCGAACAAAAGACTGAGAAAATAATGACAAGTAATTACTAAAACAAATAACAAAACTCAACTTAAGGAAAATAATCTTGAATCAATCTTGAGCCAATATTACATATAAGCAATGGTCAGTAAACATATATTGAATCAGGTAAAAACCTTCACCACTGCTAACCTAATGTATATTTCAAGAAGTACTGATGGCTGACTTTTATGTCTTGTAACTCAAAGTATTGGGTATTCTTCTGAAGCTTTAGTTAGTGTTTAACCAGTGGCATAGTCAGAAACCTAGGTTGGTGAGGTCACAATAGGAAAATACAAACAAGATTTAGGGGAGGCAGCCTTAAGAAAAAAGATCAATTAATCCAACAATTGTCAAAGAAGCTCACAATGAATTAATAAATATCTATAAATAAAATCTGTCACTCGTATAATAATAGACTATTACAAAAATTCATTGTAAATGTAGCATGTTCATTATTATTTCAGCAAACCCATTATAAATTTAGCGGATTCATTAACATTCCAGCAAACTCATTACCATTGCATGAAATCTATCTCAAAAGGAGGTATTACTTCAGAAAAAATCATTTCAGTTTCAGCCATAACATAACAAGTTTACTTGTTCATATCAGCCAAAAATCACTAGCTCTATTTGATTTAAACTAGTTCAAGCGAACCCTTAAATAAATAAATTTGAATCAGTATGAATTAAAACTAGGATTTGTAGATTACACATTATGCTGTAAATTAGCTCGTAATGTATATTAAAAAATATTTACATACTTTTCATTTTATGTCAATAATGATTTTTTTTCCATTGGCCAAGCTATGGGAGCGCCAAAGGCATCTTCCATGCACGTCGGAGCCGATGTTGGTCTCCATAGCTCTGCATTTGGAACTCTCACATGTTCAACCCAAACTTTACAGCACTGTGTCCCAATGGACAAAAATGGACTATAACTATCATATCAGTTGATGCAATAGTTCCTTCAGCCACTACGTCTGTTCCACCCACATCGAACAACTTGCATTTGACATTTTTTTCATGGTTGCAATGGACTGAAAGAAAAAAGATTATTATTCAGAATATATACATACACATTAAATAAACTTTCATACACAGTTAATTTCTTCAACTTTTAAAATTAATACTTACATGTTGCGATTTATTCATGTACTGTATGTGGATTTCAAGGGAGAAGTCGAAAGATTTCACAATCATGATGACTCTCAGTTAAATTTTCTTTATCAGCTTCTACTTTTGATCTTGGCCATGCTAATTTCCTACCAACTGCATCTCCAATGCACTACATATCAGATGTGGGTCGCCACAAATAAGCATCTTTATTTATTACGTTGTCCACCCAAATCACAACGGGAGATGGACCGAGCGGAATACCATTAACAATATATTTTGGATAATCACTGTAGATTTTTCCTTCAGCAACTACACCTTCACCCTCATTCCAACCGTAAATCTTAGAATTTTCTTTGATGCTGTTGGTACTCTAAAAATGAGAAGTGTAATTCAAGAGTTTAATATGCTATCTAAAAACAACCATCCCTAAATCTTGCATTAAACGAATAAGGGAGCAGTGACCAAAACAACGAATATATTTTAAATTTATATTCAGATTAGGGGTATGCTTGCAGCATATTAGACATCAATAAGCTCAATCAAAATGGATTACAAGAGGGTGTGCTCACAACATGTTAATTAGCATCAACGTCAAAAGATTGGTAAAAATTTACTGTTTAACCACAAGTTCTGTATACAGTTTTTAGAAAAAAACCGAATCTTTATCATTCATCTCATTTACCATCTAGTTAATGTGGATCTGAATCAAATCCGAATCTGTTAATAAATATAATCATGAAGATATATATGTGGTGCCTTTATTCTATATACACTCAAAATAGATATAAATATAATATGAATTTGTATAACCAGTTAATGTGAAGATGTACCGCTAAATAAATATAATCATGATGATAGTTCATTTCATAGAATTATGACAAAATAAATATAATCTGCATTTGTTACACTCTTGACGCTAAAATGGACTAATTTGGGGTACTAATATCCAAAAATTAAAACTAAAACTTTAGTATATTCCAAATGAGAAGTGTAACTCAAGAGTTTATTATGAGAAGTATATAATTTACCATACTGGCTTCAATACAGTTCACGCGTGTTCGCAGCGGTACCTTGATGCAAACTAATGGCCAAGCTACTACCTTTTTTCATAGTGTCTGCTAATACTGCCATTTCAGGTGTAGGCCTCCATAAATAAGTATCTGGTTTATCCGAGAAATATAAAAAAACGCTTCCGGCATTTGGTCCAAGATTAATGCCATTGGCAACGTCATTTGGGTCCATGGACAACAGCCTCCCATAGGCAACAAGTCCAGAGGTTCCATCCCAATTCAACATGGAACATACTTCGTCATCGTTCTACAATTATTCAATCGAAAATTATTTCAAATAGTGGATTAAAAAATTAAAATCTAAATTTTATTTATTGAGTAATATAATTATTATTTTTACCGATTCAGGTGAGTTCCTTCTTGAACTTTCTTTACCCTGTAGCAAAGCACAAATATCACGATATTTTAATCTTAAGAGCACTTAAATGGATGCCATAATACTTAAAATGACACATAATTGGGTCAAAATTAAAATCTAAATGTTATTTATTGGGTAATATAATTATTATTTTTACCATTTCATGTGTGCTCCCTTGCAAACTTTCTTTACCCTGCAGTAAAGCACCAAAATTTATTCTTTTTAGTATTTTAAATTATAGAGTGTGCTGAATTTTGTATTTTATGAATATAAATTAATTTTAAAAGTTTACCTTCTGGTCCATCAAAGTCTGTATCAATCCCTTCAATTCTACTATTTCCTCTCGACACCGAGACACTTATTGATCTTTGTACTGGGCCACAACTAGCTTGGTTAAAGTGCAACCCCTTCCCAATGCCCTTGATTGTCCCGGTCAATCTTGTCCCAATACATGTACAACAACATCTCCATTAACATTCTGTGTCGAGCTAGACTGGGATTGGCTACCAATTTTTTTAATCTCCTCCTACATAAATAAAAACACATAGATGATGTACAATGGTAAAAATATCATATTTTAAAAAAATATCGATAAAATTAAAAATAGTTTTACAATAGTATTTGCAGCTTCCATGATCACCGGTTCACTATTTTTATAATGTGAGATTTGAACCACACATCAGCTCTAGTTATGGACGATGGATCCACACTTCCATTTTTCTAAATTTAGGATAAAATTAAATAAATAAAGCTATAGTTAATTAACTAACCAAGTCTTCGGTCAATCTAGCCATTCCCCTACGATCGGTTTTATGTGGAAGTTGTGTGTACCTAAGGGCCGAATATTTCTTACTTTTTTGCTGGAAATACAGAAAGGTGTTAGAATTTAACAACTAGAATCATAAAAAGATGATGCACTCAAATTACCAGAAGCATAGAAGCTGTGTATAACCAATAATGATAAAAAGGTTTCATTTTTGACCAAAAGGATTTCAATAACCCATATTATTAAATAGATGCAAATTTCTTGCAGAGTGTAAAACAAAAGTAACGATTTTCCCTTAAGTTTTCACATTAAATTTCATTTTTCAACCTTCTTACTTCTGCTTTTGGAGCTTTACATTTTTGTATAAACAATAAAGGTAGAAAAACATGTAACTTAAATTTATACTTAAAAAAATGATTTAGAACTGCTAGTCTACATCCAATTATTATGAATTCCATGCTCACTAGCATAAAAAATAATTAGCATACTAATAGAGATGAGCATAAATGAAGAAATATGTTTGCATAGAGGGTTGTTGTTGATGTTTAATAATATATTTTTAATACGGAAAATAGTGTGAAGGACAAAATGAACAAAAAATTGTTCCATAAGGACAAAAAGCTAAAATTTTATCATAAGGACAAATTTTAGTGTAAAGGGAGGATTATAGTGGGCCCCTAAATTCCTCCCTTTACACTAAAATTTGTCCTTATGAATACAATTTTAGCTCCTTGTCCTTATGGAATAATTTTTTGTTCATTTGGTCCTTAAGGCTAAAAACCCCTTTTAAATATGGATAAAGCTGATAAAAATGGTAAAATATGGACTGAATACATACTAAGCACATTGATATATGCATAAACATGTACAAGGTGAGGATTTGTAGAAACAAGCCATAGGAGTTTAGTAAACGGTTGCTGGCCTAAAGCTAAGTACAAGAGCAAGGCATGTGACAAACTGACGTATAGTAGGAATGATTTGCTGTTGATCAAAGGATTGAATTTTATTTTAGATTTACCTTAAACTCCGCAATTATTTTCGCCTTCACAAACTTTCTCCATTCATTCATGTTTTTGATGTTGGTAGAATTAAGTTTAAGTCTTTCCTCTTCATTTTCCGCTTTTTGCACATTTCGAACCAACTTGCTTTTTGACGATCTCTAAAGTACTCCCATTTGTTGAAATATGGATTTTCTTTGCCATTCCTTTTCCAGTTTAAATCTAGCCGGCAACAATACCTGAAACATGATATTAAAATCAAATAACAGCCGTATGTATGCATCAAACAATTTTTCTAATCTATAACTGTAATAATGTGACATAGATATTCACAAGTTGATATTGTCTGTGTTTTATGTTACCATTATTGTTGAAGTGTTAAATGATTATCTGCGTTTGTTTTAAATGATTGTCTGTGTTAGTTTTACTACTCCTGTGTTTGTTCTAAATAGTATTTCAGGAAGATATTTGTCTGTGTTTATTGGTTGTCTGTATTTGTTTTATACAGACTAACGATTTTCGATATTTTGTTGATTGTTGGATTTCATGTCGCCCAATATTTATTTATAGTGGTCTTTTCAGACCTTTGTTTATCATTTTAAAGTACTAATTAACAGTATTGATTTTCATGTTGCCCAATATTGATTTTCATGTCGCCCAGTATTAATTTACAATATTGTTTTATAGTGCTTTTATCAGAGTATTGTTATTTATCTTTTCAGAATTTTGTTATTTATCATTTTACAGTATTAATTTACATGATATGTGCAGTTGCCATCTTTTTTATTTTTGAAAATGCTTCTGGACAATTTTTTTGGTTAAGTTATCAGTAAATCTGATAAATGGATGAGATTTATCATTTTGAATTATGCAAAAGATAAATGGTTTTATCTTTTTTGAATATTTGGCTAAAAAGTATCTTTCGTGTAGTCTGTTTTTGCAAATTTTTTGTTAATTAAGGTCTGATATAGAGTTAATAATGTTTTTAACATTTTTAACTATATGCTGATCATATTTTCTAAAAAAGATAAATGTATTTCACAAATGATAAATGTGTGTGTTGGCTTATTTCCCGCAACGAATTCATTTTACAATAAGGGCTGAGTGTTTGTTGAATAATTGAGTTGAGTGTTTAAATCCAATGTATTTTGTTGATTGTTCTTTGAATATTTTGAGTTGAATATTCGAATAATTGGGTTTTTTTTATTGTTGCTGAGATGTTTCTGATTATTTATTGTTGTAAGTAATTTTTTATGTTTAATTTTTATTTGGTATACACAGTTGTTAGTTTTGTGAAAATTATAAATTCGTATATCTTTTTTTCTACCATATAACATTTGTTTTCTGCTTCCATTTTGTTGGTGTGTGAGATTAGTCGCCAGTTTTTGTTGGCATATTGACTAATTGGAGATTTATATGATGATTTGTGCTTAAACAGATAAAAAAGATAAAAACATTTATCTTTTTCTTTATAGTCTTAGTTTGTCATACTTAAATTTATACTTTTAACTTGTTTACTACTTGAATGACAGTATATATGCAAGCTTTAAAAATACACAATAAAATCCCTATTTTATGCAGCTTTAAAACTGAAACTCAAACATTGATCAAAGCTATCAAAAATCAGAGATAAAATCAAAAGCTTGTGGCCTTGCTAATGGAAATGGCTGCAGAAAGCGAAGTGGCTGGCTGTAGTGTGGGAGTAGATAATTGAAATTTATAGTCTTTTCTTGTGTTGTATGGATTTGGTTTTGAGCATTAGGGCTTAAACAAATTGCGTAACTTAAAAGTGAACAATTATCAAATATATTACTTTTGTTTGTCATCTTTTGTACAAATGTATTACCATCGACAGAGTGTAGTGTTTATGTGTTAAGTTTTCATGTAGTTGATTGTTTGTTAATATTTCCTTATTTGCAATTTGTTACCGCTTATTGTTATTCACGTTTGGAGCTGTATGTATTGAAATAATGTTCTCTTGAACCATTGTGTTTGTTTGAAGTTTCTTGTTCTTTGCTTGTACTTGCCAAGCGCTTTTGTTATCTATGTGTGGTTGTGATTCACATCAACAATTGATACCTCCTACTTGCAGTATCATTTTGTGCAGACTAAAAAAAAGGTATTTGCATTTATCTTTTTCACAAAACATATAGCAATATATACTGTTGTATCTGATCTGAAATTTAAATAACATGAATAAGATGAGGCTAAGCCAAAAACCAGTAAACAACAAATGTAAATGAAGATGACATTGTATTCACATTATCAACACAAAATGACTAGTAAATGCACTTCTAATCCGAGCACAGAGAGAATCATTTTAACAAAAGATAAATGCTTTTATCTTTTTTAAACATTGTGTTAAAAAAATCAATCACATAATATTCCATGGCGTTTGAGTCAACCCATATACATAAAACTCAAACTACAGCAAAATAAGCTGTAAAAGTGCCAATATATACCGCTTAGTATGAGTCTACACTTACAGTCAAAAGATACAATTTGTTATGACAGCTTCTAGTGTTATTTTGTATAAAAGATAAGTTCTTTTATCTTTTCATATAGAATGAAAACGCGACCGACATCAAGATGGCCTGGTTCTAGTGCAACTCCATTAAATTCTTTGCCAGAAGTTCTAATTGCATCCTACTCCACTACCAGCCACACCAAATGGTTGCTTCCAGTCTTCATATCAAACAATATAGTTCTAGCAATGTTCTAAACACAAGCCCAGCACTTGAGAATATCATCAGCTATTGGAATTACCATTAGCTTTCGATTTGCCACACCAAAAGGAAAATTACCATTTGTTTTCCTATAAACCTATATGAACTGCGATGAAAGTATGTTTCAAACAGCTATATTCTTGATTTATGCTAACTAAATATAAGAAATTTCAGTTCATGAACATGCTACTCTACCTGCATGTATAAAATGCATTAAAGCGAAAATTCAAACATCAAGTTCAAATGATCAAATACTTACATGGTCTAAAATTTCTTAAATATTCCTAATGATAAATGGACAACTAAAATGCATTAAAGTGAACCACTGGTAGCTGAAATCCAACCGTACAATATCAGCCTTTTCATCTGAGTTACCAATATTGGCTAATCCACTTTGAATTACAGAAGCAAATCCTCACCTAAGTAATAAAGGTATTCAGTGCACAAATGATAATACTGAGAATAGAATGAAGCAAAAGATGCACACATCTTACCCTAAACTGCTACATTCCAATCTCCATACCTGTAACTACTGCTCTATTAACAATCATTTCAATAAATAACACAACCATTACAGATTAATCACACCTACAATTAAAGATGTAAACAAATAAATGCGTTTGTAAAAATGTTTTACAATATTTAATCTTAATTATCAACTAATTACATAAAATAGTACATAACAGTTCCATTTTTACCCATTTTTCAGAAAAAGATATAACCGTATATATTTTCCAGAATTCAAAGTTTGGAAATAAACAATTGATAAACATTTTTTTAAGAGATATACATATTACAAATAATACAAATGATAAACATCTTACAAAATACAATAATACAAATGATACAACATCTTTATAAAAAGATAAACTTGTTTATCTTTTTAAATTACTTCAATTATAGATTGAAAAAATTTAATAGTTTAAAATTATAATTGTGTTCAAACATTTCTTTCTTAATAATTTAAGGATACTTTTGTATAAAAAAACTACATTGTATGTATGATTTTGTGTTAAGACAACAGTCGTTTAAATTGATATTTCTATTTATCTTTTTCTTCATTATCATTATAAATTGTTTGAAATGATAAATCTATTTATCACTATACCTTAATCTGAAGAAAAAAAAATTCAGATCAAAAAACACACGTGTAAATTACTTATTATATGCATAAATGACTAACTATTTGCATGAAAGATGGTAGATACTATAGTAAAAATCAAACGTTTGTATGTTTTTATATAAAAATACAATATTTGTTTAAAAATATAAAGTTATTTATCTTTTTTGGCAACTACGATTGTAACTTAAAATATATTAACAATTTAAAGCCAGATTAGGAGTAAAATTATCACTGAATATAATTATTTTGACAGAAAGATAAATACAACTATCATTTAATAAACCATGATCACAAAATGATTACTACAACCATCTTGACATAAAGATGAATAGAAATTTTTTTTGCTAAATAATAAATAATTTTTTCATTCGATAAATGATATATGCTGTTTTGTTTCCCTTACCAAAATGAGCAAGAGCATTTTCAACAATAGTTATCATTGTTTCCTTACCAAAAACTATATGTTTATCAAATGATTAATTGTTGATAAAAGAATTGAGTTCAATTTAAACAATGGCAACTACGAGCAGTGAAGAAACATTATATCAATCTAATTACATAAAATATATTACGTAATATAAACTTCTTTATCACATAGTTTAAAAAAGATAAAAGCAGTTATCTTTTTCAGTGCTATAACATCTGTTATGTTATTCGAATAAACATTATCAGGACTACACAAAAGTTGCAATCAAATACACTAAAAAACAATAATTAACCGCACATCACACATGTCAATTCTAAATTTTGAGATTTGTATGCCAACGTTGTCTATGTAGGGAAACAGTAAATCCAATACACAAGTAAAAAACATTTTTACTTGTTCCTTGTATTTAAGAAAACATTAAATTGATGTCATATAACATCACTGATCAAACCAAACACATTGCAAATCTATAGAAACCTTTCATCCTAGATAACAATTTACTGAACAAATCACCTACTAATAAAACAGTAAACCCATTTATCTTTTCCATAATACAGTTCCATCATAATACTTTTCAGTAGATTTGCAATCTGTTTGATTTGATCAGTGATGTTAGATGACATCAATTTGATGCAACTTCTGTAAATTGCATAAATTATTACATAATATAAACTTCTTTGTCACACAATTTAAAAAAGATAAAAGCAATTATCTTTTTCAGTCCTATAACATCTATTACGTTAATGGGAAAGATAAATGTAAAAAAAAACTCGATAAATGTTAAACTACAATTTCCTTAGTTACAGAACAGTAAAGAAACATTACATCAATCAAATTGCATAAAATATTACATAACATAAACTTCTTTATCACACAGTTTAAAAAAGATAAAAGCAATAAAGTTTTTCGGTCCTATAACATATGTTATGTTATTCGAATGAACATTATAATACATTTCCATTTATCACACAGTTTAAAATAGATAAAAGCAATTATCTTTTTCAATCCTATAAAACAAATCACCTACTAACAAAACAGTAAACCTATTTATCTTTTCCATAATACATTTCCATCATAATACTTTTCCAGTGATCCATGTTGATTTCCAAAATCCAATTTCATCCATACATGAATTACCAATGCATTCTATAAATTGACAATCGCACAATATTTAATAAGAAAAACACCGTACCTTTTAGCAATCCGATACACTAAATGACTACTTGAACTTTGAATTTCATCTCCCATTGATAGAACTACATAATCCAAAAAAATCAAGAGCAAAAAATGAGATAATGATGTCATATACGACAATTTAGGTTTCAACTAAAAACCGAAAATCACCTAAAAGAATTATAATCGAAGATTCAATTCAAAATGATGAAAACCGCCTGATAAAATTGAAAAAATAATAAAACTAAGAAAAACCGCCTCTTTAATCTCATGAAGTTATCAAATTGATTTTGAATTTCAGAATAGAAATAAGAACGAAAAAAATAAACCTCACCTGATAGAATTAACAATCGTAGCACGAAATCGAAAATCGCCTAAACATTTTGACAAATTTGAGAGATCGAATTTAGAAATCGCCGCTTGATAAAATTGGGATAAACGATTGTTTTGTGCAATAAAAGGGCACGCGACGTTTTGTCCTGCGAAATAATTATGTAAAAGCCGCGTCTTGCAAAATAATTAAGAGGTGTTAAGGAGCCCTTGTGACAAATTTCCACTATATTGAATTGGATGAATTTATTTTGAGGTAATGTATTTGTGATGCAGCGAAAGATAGGTTGGAGGGATCCAAGTGGATTCCTCACCAATAGTTGTTAAATTTCATATATTATGACATCTGTTGAAATATTGAAATTGTGATGTTGGAAAAGGCAAGTTGGAGGGATCCAACAGGATTCCTCACTAATATTGATAATGTTTATCATATATGTTGAATATATTTGATTGTGTGTGAAACTGGATGAAACAAAACCCTTATTTCATAGTTTGGTATTTTAGCAATCATTTGACTCTTTAGTACCGTCGATATAATAAGAAATTTTTGGAATCGATTTTAAATCAAGTATGAAATGTTTTAAGATTTATACCTTTTTGAGATGTTGATTGCTGTCAGGCGAAATGACGAACTTAAGTTATGAAAATTTATTTTTATAGATGGAGCAAGATTTTCAATCGTATATTTTATAAGTTATATAAAAGTAGATGTTTATGAATAAATCAATATTTGTGATTGGTTTTTATAAAAGTAATTTATATTGCAAATTCTTATGTTTAAATCATTTATAAGCAGTTAGTCAGAATATCCAAAATAAATTTATGAGGTTTAAATTACGATTTTACAGTCATTTAAGATATAACTAAAGTTAATTTCGAATTATTATTAATCTATGGTTAAGTTTTAGAACTAGTCGTTTTAATGAATTGAAGAGATATAATAGTCGTGTAAACGACGTGAAGTGTTCGTATAATTGTTAAGAAATTGGTAAAGCTGGATTTCCATATCTAATGAAGTAATTATAAACGTTGCTTATAAATAAAAAGAAAAAGGATTTTATAAATGTGATAAGTGAATCAACAGATTTCATATTTTAAATGGAATTTGATGTAATATTATAATTAGTAATTAGTTTTAGAATTATGAACTTCTATCTATCTTAAGATAAGAACGTTGTCGATCCAGGTTTGAGAGGTAAATAGAATACCCCAACTTGAACGACTTCACAATTTTCAAGGGAAGATATTAGTCTGTAATGGTAAAAGACGTTGAAAATAATTTATTATTTCCATAAGAGAAATATTGCAACTTATTTGCAAGATCTTGAGGTGTAATTAGAAATATTGGATTTTTAAGTAAACAATACATAATTTAACATTGTTTGGCCCATGTATAAAGTGTGACTACACTTATACCATTCGGTTAAGTGTATAGCACTATTTTCTAATTAATGGAAATAGTACGGTTTTTTCAAAGGTAAATTTATAAATAGAATAACATATATAAGTTGAATTATATAGAAAGAATTATAAATTAGTTTCATATAATAAAAGAGATTTTTTAATAAAAGTTTAAAGGTTGGAAAACTGGTTAATGAACGTGCTAAGAAAAGGGATTTCTGGAATATAAATGAATATGTTAAGGAAAGAATTTATTGAATATAAATGAATATTCTAGGGAAAGAATTAATGGTACAAAAAAAGGAATCCATAACATTGTTTTACGAATGATAAGTTGAACTGATTTCCCAGTTACTGATAACGAATAATGTTTAGCAAAGTTTTTGCAAATAATAATTTTAAATAGAATATTTGATATTTGTATGAGATATTTTTGTAAGCATATAAAATGGTTTTGAGAATACTTTTATATTAATATAAGAAGTGAGATGCGGTTTTCCAAATATTGAAATATCTAATTAACCGTTCGTTAATTAGTCAGTTAAAGATGCTATGTACCGAACCAATGAAATTCATTTTATTTCATGGTTGAATGGTTGTTTATTTGATAGTTAAATAACCGACTATCAAATTTAGCCATATATCGATTGTTAGTTCGGAAAGACCGGGATCAAATTTATATGCGAATACCATTCTGAACCAGCGAATACGTAAACGTGGATGATATCAGATGATGGTCGAGATGGAGCATTTGAAGACCTATAGATCTTCATAAAATAGAAGAACTATTTGTAATCTCTGATTAGCTCCCAAAGATAGACTGTGATTCTGTTGTGGTTGAAATATACAAATTTGCAAGGACTTCCCGCTACTGATCCTTAGAGTGATTCCTATATGAGATGCAATAGGTGGGTGCCTTCAGTTCATCATGTTCCTGGATGACTTGTATGGACGAATGTAAGACAGAGTATTTCCTAAGAGTCACGTACATTGATTTTTACAAATATACCAAGTTTGGTAGCGGAGAAGACACATTCTCTTAGCTTAACACCAAAATATATCTGTGGACGTCAATTAGTGATTTGATGGATCCGACGATGTAGATTCAAAGTGAATAATAATGTGATGTTCTAAAAGGTAATCATGACCGCAAGCCTCATCAACTGGGAAATGACAGAAATCGGGCAGCCAACATGGCTATGTGGGTCATTCCCATTAGGGTATATTATCACTATCTAGAGAAAATTCATTTGTTTCTTCTGTCACTTCTGTATATCTTACGGGAAACGGTTATGTCGGTGCCAACTGTGGGTGATAATATATTCGATACACTCAAGTTGAATGATTGGTCAATCATATGTGGTCGGGTTGCAAGATGTTCTTGTTGAACCCAAGTGTACTGCACTCTAAAGGTACAGTATCGGAAGGTGGTCCCATACCTTGTCATAGTTGGAATCCATTCTCTAATAAGTGTCATGCGGCTTTGATTATATACTAAATATATTGAGCGTGAGATGCAAGCGTTCTGCTAGATGGTTATTTATTTGATATAGACACTATTATAATATCACCAGATTTGATACAAAAATGTTTCGGGTTATCATAAGGTACAAAACCGTCCATGTTTATATGTGGACTGGTCTTACGATTATATTTTTCTTTCAAAAAGGTTTTTAACTTTAAATTAGTTGGATGATACCTATAAACTTAGTGAGTTTTCTCACGCTGGTTCACCAAACTGATCTGTGGCGTTTGCAATGCTCGAGTCAAACTGAGTTTTACAGGTACAGGATAGAATGCTACGAAACTCAGAAGACATGCTCGAGGAGTTCAGACGTATGATACATATTTAGTATTTATTCCGGTGTATGTTGTATGTAAGGATAAATTGTTATAACTGTCCAGATGCATTGGTTGTTTTTTGTACTCTGATGAATGTAAGTATCTATACAAGTTCTTTATAAAGATTTATTTCTAAATTATATTTATCTCCGCTGTGATGTGAGACGCTGTGTTATGTTGGTTAGTTTGATCCTTCTTCTTTTTCTTATATTCTAATATTTCTTTCTTTACTTTTCCCATCCTCTAATTTTCTTTCTATTAACTATATGATGTTTTTGATACTTGTATTTTGGCAAGTAACATGGGATAAGGTATTATTGTCGAAGCTCGAGCATCAAATTTTCTTCGGGCCTTTACATTAACTCAAAAAAAGAAAACAAAAAGGGAAAAAGAATGAAAAGCTTATGTGCACGTACACACATACACTTTAAAATCCAAAAATAACATTAAAAACTACGTTTTTAATACAAATTCCATAAACATACGTACATTGCACGGGGCAATATGCGACATATATATAAATATAAATATATATATATATATAAACACATTTTCAAAATTAAAAAAATTAATGCGCGCACACACAAATAAATAAATATATACATACATACATATATATATATCTTCCTCTCTTCAATGTAGAGAGGAAGGGCGATCCATCTGAAAACGAAATCGTACTTGCAGATTCAAGCCAATTTCACCAACAATTTCAGAGAAATTATGTTCGTTTCTTGGATAAGCCTTTGAAACTCTACCCGAAATCCCATCTCACTACTTATTGTAAACTAGATCCACGAACTTCTTCCAATACCGCTTTTCAAATTAACTCCTCCAAAATTTAACACAATTTCCAACCCCAGATCTACGCATCACGACATATCAGCGACTATCTCAACTATGAGAATTACCCAAATTTAACTACAGATCCATCCTAGCGCAGAGTATTTACTAAGCGAATTTTTTGGACAATAGAAGATCAAGCCACTAGGGAAGTTGGGATCCGGCATTGCCAGCGTAAATAATGGTTCACTTCCATTTTCTCATAGCTGATCTGCCGGTTTGTTCTACGAGATTTTCTCACAGGATTATAGTCTCTCAGTGGTTTGGTAAGAAATTTATAAATATAGTTTGGTTGTTTTTACGGTTTAGGAATTTGCATGTGGCTTGGGGTCCAAAGAATTTGATTTGGTTTTCCTGTAATTTTTTTTTGGAAACTATAAGTTCACAATGATTTCCGATCACTATTTCGATTACTGGCGTGATTCCATTTCTAGAATTACTAAAGTTTAATTTTGGTGTTCTGAACTAACCCTTAAAGTACATGTCTACCGAGAAGGCGCTTAATGGAATTTTTGGATCCCAGTTTTCTGATTATCGGTTTGAATGAACTTTCGGTTCAGGGTCTTTGCTATTACTTTTGTGGAGATGGCAACTAACCTTCATGTGATGCTTCAATAAAAACCGGCTTCACAAACCATACAGCTGCAAATCATATTCATGTGTACCCATTTAATGGATATGAGAGCAAGATATATGGTTCGGTTTTGATGGTTACTGTGTATACATGAAGCGATTGCTGCTGTTTATGGGGTTTCTTCTGGTCCAAACATTTAGATAAATGTCAAATTACTTCTCCTCAATGGTGGAGCAACTGTTTAAAATGTGGAGCAATTGTTCAAAATGTGGAGTTACTCATGCCTCATCGCTGCGAACTAAAAGCATTTATACCATTTTATGTGTTGGAGATGTGGTTTGGCTTAGAAGACTTGAAGTGCTTCTCATATGTTAGCTATACATTAACTGCCACTTTAAAGTTTCATGTTAGATTAAACAGTGCTTTCTCATTCTACATGGAATCCGGTTGTTTCGGTTCCTATGTGCTAATATTGTGGAGAAAGTGGCAGAGGTAATCTGACGGTTTATTAGGAGGTTTTTAGTGGTAGGTGATTATGGTATGTTAGAAAATGTGACACCAGTGTGCGCTAAAAATACAGAGCATTATTTGAACTTATATAAGCTTTTCAACTGCAAAGAAGATGATAATCATGCATAACAGAATGTGATGGAGTTAGTATGTGTAAGTTCATATGTTAAGGGCAATTTTCAATGATGTTACGGTGGTTTCCTATGATTTTCAAGTTGTTTTCAACATGATATGGTTGGTTTTGACCTGGTGGGTTATAACTGTGAAAGAACGAGGAGGATGTGCATTGAAGTGCAGGTCGATCACTTGCTACAGTGGGATTCTTTGACCTCATTATGGGTCGTATTTGCACTGTTTTTTGCCTTCAGTTTTTTGTGTTGTATTTCGATTTTACGTATGTTATGTTTGTAATTCAGGTTAGAGTGTTAACCTTACTATGTACTTTTCTCTTGAAGTTAAAAAAGCATACCAATTATATATATATGTATACATACATACATATATATTTAGCGAGCATTCACTAGCATCTCAAATGGTGGTACACCGCAATAGCCCCCTGTTTTCCACCATACATCTAGTTTCTCTCTCCCTCCACTAACTCTCTCGCCCTCTACTATCTTATTTAACTATAAATGATAGGTGGAAATAAGAGGGCTAAAGGGGTCGGTGCTCCATTTTTAGGTGCTATTGAACAATGCTTTACGTGTGTATATATAAACACACACACACACACAAACACACACATACACACACACACATATATATATATGGGTTATATAACATTATGTAGCACCCCTCTTTCTTGACACCCTTTTGGCACTCCAACGCTGGCCACTCATTTATTATTAAATAAGTTAGTGTAGGGTCATAGCTTCCATTCTCTGAGTTTTTACGAATTGATTTTTCTCTCTTTACAACCGATTTCTCGTTCATATTATCTTCCTTTTTTCTGCTCTAGTATTGTTCAGGCCTCGCGTTATCTCAATCGAATTCGGTTTGACCTAATTTTATGCCAACGGATTCGAGTTTGGATATCGAGGAATTTGCGGTTCGAGGGTCGTTTATAAAGCCATGTCGTTCATTCGATGAATTTCCGACTTCGATTTTGGCTATTTTCGAAAGTCCTCTATCTGCTGTCCTCACTGGTTTGTCGGAAGTTGAGATTCGAGTTTACTCGCTTAACTCCTTTGTCGAGCTAACGCGTTTCAGGTATCTGGATGTTAATGGGTATTTCTAGGAACTGGCTCCTCATTACTCTTCTGAGATGGTGATCAAACTCTCCTCGCATGGGAGTCTTGTTTGTTCATCGGTGAAGAAGGATTTGAGTAAGCGACATAGTCGTAAAACAAACCGAGCCAAATAGGATTTCACCGCCTGTTTTGAGCCTCGGCTGAGTTTTAGGTGCTCGCAACACTCGCCAATATCAGATGTTCATGGCTTTCTAGTGGGATCTTTATCTTGCGGTGGGGTTTTCGAACCTAGATTTGGTAGTGTGGTTGCTACTGTTTCGAGTGGTGAAGGGGAATAGACCACCCCATCCTACCTCGCGCAGCATGTTGTTTCCAATGAATGGTCGATGGTCGAGTTTTGTAAGCGGCAGGCTGTAGCTCATCGACGACGACGTCGTGCTCGTCGTTCAATGAAACCCAGTTCTACTGCAGTAACTCCTTCTCTACCTTTTTGCTAAGTTTTTGCACGCAAGAAGGCTAATCCTGCTATCAGTCTGGCGAATGCTTTTGATGTTTTAGGAGGTAGTTTGACTATCAATGAAAGTGTTGTTTTATCTTCATCGGTATCACATCCCTCCCGAACATATTAGACGAAATTGGCTTTTCTGTAGAGCAGTAGTCGTGTCTCGAGGAGTTTGCCAGTTTGATGTTGCGGTTTTGTTCTACGGTGGATCTTTTGGAGGTTGAGGTTCTGCATTTGCAGGCTTCACGATGCTTTCCTTAGGTTACATTGTTGGCTCACCATTTTTGCTCTTAGGTTCAGCCTTTTACGTTGTTTTCTTTCTTTTTTACTATATCCTGGGATTTGGTTATGCATGGCTGATTTTTGGACTGTGTTGTGTACGATGTTATGAGCCTTGACACATGTATGTGTGTGCTCCCTACCATTGTATTTCCATCTGTTGATGAATACGTGTTGGGTCATGTATGTGTTCTTTCTTGTGGTTTTGAGCTCTATGCTCTTCTGGCTTATGTCTCCCTCTTGCACGAGTGTGTTGCTCCACTAGTGGATGGCCTTGCTGATCCCGTTGGCTCGGTCATTTATGTTAAGTGTGAGTGGCTATCCTTTCTGCCTTTGTCTGCTGGCTACGGTCGTATGTATCTTGGCCCAGTTCTCGTTTTGGCCTGGTTATTTTGTTGGTCTCATGCCAACTTTTCCATGTCGTTTTGTTGGCTCGTTTTGGTCAGTCAATAACTTCTTTTTGTGCTTGGTCGTTATATGGGGTTCTTTGTTGGGCGTCGTAACACCTCGTAAAATACATAAATATCAACAATAAATAATAATTAAAAATAAGCAATTAAATAATAAGGCTGGAAAATGATATTTTGCAGCTTTAGGAATTTGGCTATGGATTCTTTTATTTGGATTCGTGGCGAAATTCTGAATCGTTTCATATATAATATGCTGGAAACAGTCAATGTATAAGGTAGATAAGAACAAATGAATTTGGACAGTAAAATGCAGAATATATATATATATATATATATATATATATATATATATGTTTGTGTAATATATATATGTCCAAAATAAATTCAAAATAAAGAGGGAGAATTTGAAATTTGAAATGAGGATAAGATCATGGGGACAAAGGATATTGTATATAAGGAAAAATATTAATAAATTTAAGCAACATATTAATTAAATTAACACCTCATTGCCACAGCGTTTATTGGGCGTCTTAGCAACCAAGGGGTCGAATGCTCCATTGAGAGGGGTGTCAACTTCTCCGGTCGACCACCTAGCGGCTGAGGGGCCTAATAAATCTATGTTGGTTACGGTTTCTTAAGGGATATATATAAATAAAAGGCCTGGATTAAATTTGAGTAATCCAACGGCCTACGCTCACACGGGCAACTATATATAGCCTCTTATATCACATAATAAAACCCTGGCCATTCTCTTATCCTTGCCTTCATGTTGCTTCTCTGCCATTACTAAATTTCAGAAAAAGGTTAGGAATTTCTTCTATTCCTCTAACCATTATTCTTATCTCCTCTCTATTCTATTTCACACATGTTTTTCTTCAGAATGAACTCTGGAATTTAGTGTGTGTATATATATATATATATAAGATTCTAAAACATGTTTCTTGTATATATATTAGGAGGATTATTGGAGCACGGTTGCCGCAAAGATTAAGCACATATCTAGATCTACTACAGATTCCTCTTTGTTCTTCCCTAGATTTGTGAGTGAAATATAGTGTGCTTAGGCATATTCATATTTTTGTTAGATTATCATGTTGATATCTATGCCAAAGAGGATTTGGAAATCGATAATATAAATACTTAATGCCCCAAATCCTCTATTCCTTATTTGCGTAAGAATTGTCATGTTATTTGGGTTTTGTGGATTTTTGATTTTAATATTGGATTAAGGATGAAAAGGGGTGTTGTTAATATTGGATTATGAAAACCTTTATTAAACATTTGATTGTAACAAAAAGGGTTTAAATTTGATTATTCCGTGATTTGATTAGGTTTGGATTCTAATTTGGATCCAAACGTATTCATACTTGAAATATATCAAATGTAAACATTTTTATGTGCATAACACCAAAAAGGGGTGAATTAAACAAAGTGGAACATATAAAAATATATATATATATTATGTGTATGTCATACTCTATCCTTAATCAAGAATTGAAAGCATTCCAACAAGCCTAGGATGCAAGTTGAAATTTGTAAGTATGTATATTTTCCATTCACTGTTATCTATTATTTTGTTATTATGTCATCATGCCTAAAATGTAGCGGTAAAGATATGGAAAAAATTAACTTGTATACCTTGATTTAGACGAATTGACAATTGCCACCTTGTTAGAAAGTTTCCTCGTTCATACGAATATTTATCGTTGTTCTGCGTTATTGTTATACTAATGTAGCGTAATCAACGTAATTAACGTAATATTAACGTAATAAATGCGATTAAGATAAGATTTGAATTGGTCCCCATATATAAATATATATTGATTGCTTGTGTGTGCATATAGAATGGCTTTATATATATCAATAGTGACACATAGAAACGAGGTTAGTTGCCATTTGTGGTATAAGCCTGCCCGGAACCGACTGACAAATCCAGCAACCACAAGTAGGCCAACTAATGTGAGATTTTTAGGTGCCATGGGCCATTCAAAACTTAGTACACTAGACACGAGGTTAAACCAACTTGTAGTAGAAGCCTGCCTGGAACCGACCGGCATATCCAGCATCTACATGTATACGGTTTAATGTTAGAGGTCTAGTGTGTAGATACATAACTATATATATATATTGTAACAACCCGAAAATCTGGGCCAGTTTAAAATTTTTATTTTGGCAATTTTAGCGAATTTTGATTATTTAAAATAGATTATTTTAAATAATATCGACGAGAAAATTATTTTGAATATAATTCGAACGTATATATTAGACACGTCGTCGTTAGAATATAAATATTTATATATATATAATTATAAATAGAATTGAAAATGGTGTGGTAGTTCGATAATTCGATTTCAAACTTCAATTGAATGTACCGGATGCAAAACAATCCGGATTTTAGTGAAACCAAAAACATTAGGATCTAATTGATAATATCTTTCCAGCGAATTCGACCAATCGAAATTTCATAGCGGGAATCAAAAGATATGTCCAGTTGAAAATTCTGAATAGTCGCTATGGAATTCAGACCCTTAAAAAATGGACATTTTGCAAACGACCTCGGATTTCGACGAAACCAGTTTTGTTGGATCCGTGATGTTAAATTATTGCTAGATTCCAAATTTCATAATTTTTCGAATCAATATGCGAGCGTGGCAAAGGAAAACGTGTTTGACCAGTTTTAGTTGATTTTAATCGACTGGAAATTGGCCATTTTTCCAACGGTCTCAGAATTCGACGAAACTAGTTTTGTTAGGACCGTATCGTTAATACGAAGCTAGAAAATATTTTTCAGGAATTTTTCTATTTAGTATGTGACCCTGGTAAATTGAAATGTACGTTTAAAATTCAATATAATGATTTAAATGTTAATTTAAACGAAAACTGGTCGTAACAGCCGAGTTGGGTTACGCAGCATATCCCATTGTGTTCAGAATGGGGGTATTTAGCTAGGGGCGATAGTCGTTGGGTTTGATTCTGAGTCCGAATGCAAAGACAGATATCTTCAAAATTTAAATAATAAAAATATAAAAACATATATATATAAATTAAAAAAGAAACCCTAGCCTATCCCATAAAGCCGCCGCCCCCAATTCAATGTGAACGATCAGAATCGTTCCTCCAAAGATCGTCTCCGATCTTGAAATCCACGCCCGAATTTTCAGAACTCCAAATCAAAAAACGAAAGAGAATTTCACCCTCTTCAAAGTCATACGGATTAGATCGAAAAACAGGGAGGGTCTCGTTCGATTTTCAGGCTGAAACTTCACCACTTCGCACGCATTTCTAGAGCGCAGGGGGCCATCGAGTTCCTCTAAACTCCGGGGGATGGAAGGCGGTGGCGAGGGCTATGAAGAGGTGTGGGTTGATCGAGTTCAGGGGCGACGAGGTGACGGTGGACTTCAACCCTAGGGCTCGTGATTTTGGGTTCTCTTCGTACAGGGGGATGACGGGTTTCCAGGCATATGAAGAAGAAGACCAGGCAACGTAAATTTTTATTTTTATTTTTATTTTTATTTACTTAGTTTATTTTATTTACGAAATTAGAAGTGAATGAATTTTTATATAAAATAGTTTGCTTTGAAAAATATAAAATAGTTTGCTTTGAAAAATATAAAATAGTTTGCTTTGAAAAATATAAAATAGTTTGCTTTGAAAAATATAAAATAGTTTGCTTTGAAAAATATAAAATAGTTTGCTTTGAAAAATATAAAATAGATTTGCTTTGAAAATAAAATCACTGTTTTAGAAATAGAATTTTTATATATCTAACAACGATGTAAAAATATGTTTTTTATATAAATAAAATCGGTATAAGAGTATAATTTTTTATAATGAAGACATCGATATAAAAATATGATTTTTCCTTATGTAGAAGGCAAAGCAAAATATGATTTTTATTTATTCATATAGTAAATAAAAATTCGATTTTTATATATAGAATAGCGAAGTAAAGATTTGATTTTTATATATGTAGTGGCTACGGGCAACGAAGATGCGATAGCGATGAAGATTTCTATCAATGAAGTGCCATGGAGCTAGGATAGCTATTTGTGAGAATTTCTCACCTTTCAATTTCATTTTCTAGTTATATATATATATACTAGGATGCAGACGGTGCTTAGTAGCACCCGACACAATTGTCCACAGACCATGGACTTGTTTGTTTGGTTGCATAGATTAGTTATATGATGTGATTTGAATTTGGTTGTTTGGCGATTTTGATTGATGTGTGAATGGCGTGGGCCTTCACTAGACCGGGGGTAAGGCTAGGCCTTGTCCCGTTTTTAGTATCGTGCCGTTATGCCGCAGAAATTTTCTAAAATAAGTTAGAAAATAAAAATATCATTTTATTTAAAGAATGAACTGAATGGAAATTCATATGTTAAAATAAAATGTAGTATCGTTAAAAATATAATTTTTAACGTGAATATGAATATAGTGAATGTGAATAAAACCGGACGGTTTGTTTATGTACACCTATTTGAAGGACATTGATTGGGACGATAAATTTTACACATCGCCCAACTGCACAAATAAAATCTGTGTTTGATTGTTTGAAACCCCACACGGGTGTTGGGATGAAATTTGAAGTTCACTCATCCTGATTGATTAAATATGTCGATCGATTGATTGACAGGCTGTTATAAGCGTTAGATATCTATATTTGATGCTTATACAGTGTAGTGCACTTTGGTTGATGGTTGATTATTTTTCAATGTTATTATATGTGTGTAATGAATGAAAATCCACATAATTAATATTATATGGTAATTGATTGGGCCTCATTCCAATTTAGAAAATAAAGAATATTATAAAATAACAGTTCATGTGTTGACAGTACTCATCCATTGAGATTGGTCATGTGTTGAACGAAATATTTTAATAATAAAATTTACATCTTTATCAATATAAAATAAAGGTTCATGTGTTGACAATACTCATCCCTTGAGATTGGTCATGTGTTGAACAAAATATTTTAGTAATAAAATTTACATCTTTATCAATATAAAATAAAGGTTCATGTGTTGACAGTACTCATCCCTTGAGATTGGTCATGTGTTGAACGAAATGTTTTGATAATAACAACTATTTTGAAAAAAAGAAATATTTGAAATAGAATATTTGAAAATAGAAATTTATGAAGCCATGTTGATTAGATTGACGCCATTTTGACGTGATCGACATGTATATCGATTTATTCATTTTGAAACGAATATTGAATATAAAGCGATTTCGAAATGAATTGAATATAAAGCGATTTCGAAATGAATTGAATATAAAGCGATTTCGAAATGAATTGAATATAAAACGATTTCGAAATGAATTGAATTGAAAACGATTTTGAAAACGTTTTCGAAATGAATTGAATTGAAAGCGAATTGAATTGAATTCAAATTGAATTGAAATTTGAATTGAATAGAAATGAATTTTAAAACGAATTTATAAAGAAGAATTCAATTTTGCTTTGGATTGAAATGGAAGTTGAAATTGTTTTTGAAACGAATCTAAAACTATTTATAAAATTCGTTTTGAATGGTAATCGACGAAATATATATTATATACATTATATATATAATATAATGGCCTGAATAGAACGCGCCGCGCCGCGGCAGTTCGTGAATTTCGACCATTTATTTCAAACGGACATTACGGGAGATCCGACCGTCGGATTCTCCTAAAACCGGAACCGTTGGGTTCGTATCGAAAAGAGCTTTCTAACGAATGTTTGAAATTTGAAATCTAACGGTTGGATTTGGAGATACGTCCAAATCAAATTCGAAAAAGGTCGCTATAAGTGCAGTTCGATGGCCGTTGATGGAAATCGACTGTACGGGCCTTGATAAAATTATTAAAAATAGTAATAATTTGTGTAAAATCATAAGAAATGATTTAGAAAGGATTGGGATGAAAAACTCCATATTTGAAAAGATAAAAATAGATTTTCATCGAAATGAACTAGTTTTGAACTAGAAATATAATTCTATTTATTTTTAAATAAATAAATTGAATTTGAAATGGTTTTGAAAATAACCAGAATTTCCAATGATCGCATTGGAATGGATTTGAATCGAAATTGTTTTCGGAATATTTCGATGTTGGAATTCGGGATTATACAGATGTTGTTATGGAAATTTGAAAGATATATACATTTATATCGTTATTTCCAATACAACCTTTGTTAATCGTAGAATTTGATATTGAATATAAGCCGGTATATTTTCTATTCAGAGCCTTGTATTGAATATCAAATGTGATTTGGGTTTGTCGTGAATGGTGTCTTCACTAACACTGTTCTTGAACCCAGTTGAGAAAAGATTAAATCTTTTTATTTAGATTTAATGAAGTGTACCAATTAAATAATATTTAATTGAAATTGAATTGATATTGATTTTTGGGTTTATCGTGAACAGTGTTCTAAATAACACTCGTTCTTTAACCCGATAATTAATGGAATGTGATTTTGGGTTTATCGTGAACCGTGTTTTAAATGACACTGATTCTTTAACCCATTCGAAGATTAAAACTAAGTGGAGTTTTAATGAATCTTTAATTAGATTGAAAAGATCGAAAATGGAGTACCACCAGTTTTGCTCCAGGCGATAGTTAAATCTTTAATTAGATTTGAATGTGAAATGGTAATTGAATTTACCGATAACACCGTGGTGTTAGATATGAAGTATTACCAGTTTTACTTCATGGGATGAATAGGTTGGGATTGGGAAATTAAAACAAATGATTACTTCGGTAAGGTTCGCTAATCCCGACTAGTTTGAATTGATATTCAAAAATAGATTAAAGAATAAACTCAAGAAATTTATCTTGGATAAAATTAATGGGAACCTTTCCCTATAAATGTGAAATTTAAAAACTAACTGTCGGTTAGCTAAGCAGAATGGTTTTCTGGATATTGATCTGATGTTGGTTTCGGCCTTCGGGGTTAATATTTGGGGAATTATTCTCTTGATTAATTTACGGTTAGTGACTGATGAATTGGAATGAGGCGTATGTTGTGTTTGTGTAACACTTATTTAAAATATACGCGAGTTATTCGGAAAGACCGGGTTTATCCCATTCTGAATAACTGATACGACGATAAGTCGAAGATGAAGACGGTGGTCGAATACCGGAAGTCTTCACGTCGTTTGAGTAATTACTGATGATCTTGATTGCGCTGTACACCCAAGAAGATGGAAACAGTTAGTGATCGTCCAGACGTACTTGGAGATCGATGGATATGCGGGGTACTAGGTGCCTCCAGTTTCGTTCAGCCCCAGAACGGACTTGTAAATGGACTGTGTGTCTGACATTGGATTTTAGTCCGTGTGATTGATCTCTATTAAATATATATCTGTTTGGCGGCGGAGAATTTATTCTCTTGCTTAACGCCCTTCTCTGAGACGTATGAGCTCAGGGGTTATATATTGATGGATATCAAACGCATGGAGTGAATTGCCTGTGTGGCATGCCTAAGTGGCAATTGATCGAGGCTTCTGTTGAAAAGCAAAGTCTTGTGGTGATGATCAAAGCAAGGCCTTTGTGGCGTAGCTTTGTGTAACGTTTACTTCGCGTGTTTCACACCCGGTATGAACCAAAAACGGGAGACGGACCTCAGGGAGGACTTGCGTTTCTTTCTAGCTAGAAGTGGCGTCAGTGGTTTTACACGCCCTGACGAGTTTGACTTATGTGGTTGTTTCTGTTGCGAGGCGCCTCGGTTATATCGGTTTCGGCCGATGCATTCTGGTCGGCTGACGGGCCAGACTTACACCCCATAGGGTGGGGAAACGTAGTGTTCAGGCATAATAATCCACATCGGTGGACCGACCCTGACGATCCAAGGGGCAGTTGCGGCTGTTCCTGAGGGGCGGGCTAGAGCGTCTCGAATCGGTTGAGGACTATCTTTTGTCTCGGTTCATAGACGGAAATCCAATTTCCAAATACGTGACTTTGCGGTTTTGATTGTAAACCTATATGTGGCGACATAGTGGTATGGGTCATTCATGCCGCCTATGATTGATACTTATGATTTGAAGTTGTTTTATACACTGTGCACTTATTATAGTATCAAATGATTTGTTTTAAACGTATCAAGCATTCTTGGCTATTATAAGGTAAAAACCCTATCCCCCGGCTTGCGTTGCATTGTGTGATAGGACCTGGGTCTTATAATAGCTTCATTTTTCTTTATTTAGCATTGAGATGTTCGTTTTATGCACTGGTATTCTTGGGAGGAAATCCGTTCCGTGTTATACGGCGTGGTCCCTTGATTTACCTAACTTTAAAAATAAAGATTAACTGTTTTAGTTCTCACACCAGTCACATGACTGACCTGGAGTTTATTGTTTTAACCTAAACTCTGGGTGCCCCTATTTTTGACACGGGCAGCTAGTAGTTTTGGTTTTGCAGATTTTTATTCACAGGATCCTGGTTTACAGCTGGAACGATATCCGGAAAGCTTTGTATCCGTATATCTCTTTCTAGTTGTGTATTGTATTATTTTCCGCTGCTATGTATTTAAATGTAATTTAAATCTCTGATATTTCTGTGTAATATTCATTTATACTCTGTATATTCTTGTAATCTGATGCATTGTTGTAATATACAATGAACTGTTCTTTTGTATGCGTTCTACTTTGTCGTGTTCTCAAACGATAGGGCGTTTCGAACGGTCTGGGTCGGTTTAGCGACTGGTTCGGACCGAGCGAAATTCCTTCTCGTCACATATATATATATATATATATATATATATATATATAAGTCTATCGTGCGTGAAAAAAGGCAGGTTTACTACACCTTGAGAAGGTCTTAAGTGGCTGACTCTCTTCTTATCTAATTTGGGTCTTAAGTGGTTAGGACTAGGATCCCTCCAAAGGTTTATTCCTTGGAAAGGAACCTAAGTCATGGGACCCACCCATATTAGATTTGAAGTAAGTCTTTGGGTCCTCCTTCTCTAAAAGTGGTTAGGCATAAACGGTAATGGAGTAGGGTAGTTCACGGGGATGTCCACTTCCTCTAGAGGCTTGTAAGGGCTCAACTAGGGACATAATTGGTATATGAAAGATATGTGGCCATTGCATGCTAACCAACTGTCTAAGGGAAGTATTAAGCGACATAGGTATCCTACCGTAATATCAGTTAAGTTGCAATGTTCGCAATACTAGTTCTCATATTACAAGCGAGAGTATAGACTTAAGAACGTTAACGTGTTAGGACAGGGTCTTAAGGGGCTAGGGGTTCGTCCTAGGGTTATAAGAGATTATAAGAATCCACCTTTAATAGGGCCATAAGTGACCGAGATTGCCCATCTCATTGGGTCTTTACCCTAAAAACACTAATAGGCGATTGACTTGGATACCCACTCCATTGATTAGATACTTGGTGTTTGTATGAGTATTGTGTGCTGCGTAGACATACCTTGACATATGTAACCTGCTAATAATATAGGGTATGGACTTTAAGTTAACACCATATTTCAGTCGCACAGAACTTTATGTTCTGACCCCTCACCTTAACATATCCAACAAGTTAGTAGATGGGGTAAGAGTCATGGACGAAGTTATGATGGGAGCTGAAGACGAAGTCATTATGCTATTTTTAGTAGTTATTGCTTTACTTCTTTTGGAAACTTGTGAGAACGACTTATTTGATGTACCTCATGGAACAGATGTAAATTTACTGTTGTATTGGAAACTCAGTGGTTTCAAATAAAGTGGTACATCTTATTTTCAGTATTATATTTTTTCTTTCTGCTGTGTGAGATTTCCATTCCAAGTATCTATGTGTATATATTATCTGTGCAAATGTAATCCTTACACGAACCAACGACCCATTTAGAATGGTTCTAAGTTTCGATGGGTCTTTTCTGGGTCGAAATTTAGGCACATTCCTGGCGGGTTGTTATAAGCATGCTTTGACTTTACTGGGTTGATTTCATCGAGTCATAGCGAGGCCTTATTCGTGTTGTTTATGACTCGTGTGATTGGTTTGTGGTTCTCCGTGTTGTATGGGTTTTGTTAGCAACTATGTTGGGTACTGTATACATGGGATGGGTAGTCTCCATGTAGTAGACGTATAGCGGGTACATTTTTGATCCACTATACGGCCTACCATGGAGGTGGCCTACCTTTTTTGTCATTACATTACATCGGCTATTGGGGTTTCGGCTTTAGAACATTACCTTTTACGCCGGATGGTCAATCTGATGATAGTTTGACATTGGTTAAGTTCAAACAGCAACTGGTGTTGCCTCTAGTAGGCAACTCCACATACTCTCCTATTTTATCTGTTTCTGTTAGCCCATTGCGTTCCTCTTTTTCTTCTTGTGGTCCTGTGTCGTCTGCCTCGTGTCCCCTTCTTAGTAAGGAAGAGATAGCGATCATTAATTGTTGCCCATCTGGACTTACTAAGAATTTGTGTCCTTTGCGGACTAGTCCATCGTCTACTTGTCTGGATGAGGAGGGCAGTGGGATCTCGTTGTTGTTCTCAACAACCCGCAAGACCTCCATCGGTCGTTTATTAGGTCCTCGCGGCGTAGTCTGAGAGCGACTCCGCGCACTCCCTGTATCATTCGGACATGCTCTATAGCAGCGTCTGAGCAGATCGTTAAATCTACTCGACACGCGCTCTATCTTATCTGAGGTATGTGGCCGTCTGTTCTTTTTGTTTTTTTGGTGTGTGGTCTTTTTCTCTGTATGTCTGCCTATTTTCCTTTTTTTCTTGGTTTGATGGCGAATTTCCTTTTCTGGAACGTTCGTGGCATTGTTAATGATGCGTCAGTAGCTAGACTCAAGCGCATTGTTAGAAAGCATTCTACTTGTGTGGTGGTGCTGCTGGAACCATTTGTCGGACCAGAGGAGATTACTAAGTCTGTTTTATCTCTGGGCTTTCGTGGTGCCTTAGCCAATGTGTCCGACAAGACTTGGATCCTCTGGTCCAAATATGTTGTCGTCCATCCCATGTTCGACGCTGAGCAGCTACTATCGGTAGTCTGCTCTACCCCCTTTTTCTCTTCTTCTTTTATATTCGGTGGTCTACGTGAAGTGGGATAGGATTGGGCGATTGACCCTTTGAGCTGACATCCTCGCTCTCTCCAATTCGGGTTTCCAAGTCTCTGTTTTGGGAGGCGACTTCAATATTGTCGCCCGTCAAGCTGAGAAGAGGGGAGGCAATGCCGTTAACCATTTAGCGGTAGCGGATTTCAATGCCTTCATTGTTAGTTCGAGTCTTTCCGAAGTTTTGTTCGTTGGTTCACTTTTACTTAGACTAACAACCGGGAAGGGACAAATCTGATTCTTTTTGGAACTGACAGAGTATTCGGACAAATCCGATTCTTTCTAGAACTGAAAGAGTATTCAGATCATGCACCTTTGATTCTCCGTTTTTCTCCCCTTTCCCTCTCTGGTCCTTCGTCCTTTCGGTTCCATAGTATGTGGAGATCTCAACACAACTTCCATAGTGTTGTGGAAGAATCCTAGAGCTCCCATGTTCTTGGTTCCTCGTGTGTCGTGTTTTCGCGTAAGTTGAAGCGTCTTAAGGCTTGCCATAAAACGTGGAACGTCCTTCATTTCAAGAATATCTTCGACCGTGTCTGCATGACATAATAAATTTTTGTGTTAGTTGGATCATCCTATGATGAGAATCGCTCGGCTGCTAACAAGAAGGCTTGGGCGATTGACCAACTGGCCTTCTCTTCGGAGCTGCGTATTGAGCATAACTATCTTCGCCAGAAGGCGAGGATCAAGTGGATTGTCTAAGGTGATACGAACTCCAAGTTTTTCCATTTTTCTACCCGTAAGAAGAATATTCTTCTTACGATTCACCAAATCCAGTGACCTGATCTATCTATGGCTTCCTCTCCGAGTGAAGTCAAAGATACTATTCTTTCTCATTTCCAATTCTTTCTTGGTTCTCCCTCTGTGTCTGTATCTAACTCAACCATTCTTGCTTTCATTCCTAGATTGGTTCTTCCCTCGGAAAGTTCTGATCTTGCCACGCCCCCTTCTTTAGACAAAATACGAGCTTGTGTATTTGCTCTGAGTAAGGATAGTGCGAGCGGGCCTGACATCTTCAATGCGGGTTTTTACCGAAGTGTTTGGCCAATTATTTGGGCAAACTTCTGTCTCGCAATTCAGTTCTTCTTCTCTGGTGGAGATCTTCCTCTGGGTTGGACTTCCACCAACCTGATTCTTATTCCCAAGTGCGAAAATCCTCGAACTTGGGCAGATTTTCGACCAATCAGCTTATGAAATTTTTCTAATAAGGTCATCTCTAAGGTACTAGCCTCTCGACTAGCACCGTTTCTTGAGCGTATTATTTCTTCTTCTTAGGATGGATTTATTAAAGGACGACTGATCACAGATAACGTCCTTTTAGCCTAAGAGTTGATTTCTCAGATCGATAGGAAGATCCGAGGTTCTAATGCAGTCATCAAGCTGGATATAGAGAAGGCCTATGATCGCATGTCTTGGTACTTCATTATCAAGGTCCTAAGGGCTTTAGGATTTCCGGAACCCTTTATCGATCTTGTTTGGAGGCTTAACTCGAACTATTGTTTCTCTGTTCTTATTAACGGATCGGCCAATGTTTTATTCAAAGCGGGAAGGGGTCTTCATCAGGGAAACCCCCTATCCCTGTCACTGTTCGTCATCGTAGTTGAGGCTTTCGTACGTGGACTACATTCACTTACAATAGCTAGGAAGATACATAGGTTGGCATTCCTAGTGGCGGCCCCCTGATTTCTTCCTTATCCTTCGACGACAACATCATTATCTTCATTAATGGTAGTCGTAGATCTGTCTTTTGCCTTATTAGCCTTATTCAGCAGTATAAAAGATGCTCGGGGAAAATTGTCAACATTGTTAAAAGATGCCTCGTCCCTGCAAAAGGCCTATCGCCAACTAGGTCTTCTTGGATCGAGACCTTCACTGGTTTAAAGGCCACCTCTCTCCCCTTACCTTATTTCGGTATTGTTCAATACCGAGGCAAGAAGCTTAACGCCATCTTTGATCTCATGACTGACAAAGCTAGGGGTAAGATCATTCGTTGAAATTTGTATCTCTGTCTCAGGCAGGTAGACTTGTTTTTATAAGGTCTGTTCTAGATTCTATAGGATCACATGTCTTTGCTGTTATGACTCATACCTCTTCCTACTTCCGTTCTTACCGTTCTTTAGCATCGTCTTTTTTCTAGGGAAACAAGGACAATGCTAAACATCACCATTGGATCTTTTGGAACACCATCCGTCGTCCCAAATGTGAGGGGTCCCTAGGCCTCCGTTACCTTAAGGATATTTGCATTGCCTTTGGTTGCAAGCTGTGGGCGAGGTTTGGAGCGAACGACTCCCTATGGGCGACGTTCCTCCATGCTACATACCACAGATTGTCGGGCGCAAATTACTCTAGTGTCCCATCCTACGCTAGTGATACGTTGAAACGGATGCAATCCATGAAGGCCTTATCGGATTCACATGATGGTGGAACCAGTTGGGACGGTAATCCTTTTTCGATTAAGGTGGCGTGGAATTCGACAAGGTCGCCAGCTCCCCGACTCCACCCTTTCTCTTTCATATGGGATGTCCGTCTTCATCTTAAGGTTTCTCTATTTATGTGAAAAACCTTGCATGATGGTTTGCCAATAGACGAGAACCTCCAGAAGATTGGCATACCGATTGTTTCCCGCTGTAGATGATGTGGCTCGGGTTCGTTGGAATCCGCTTTTCACTTGTTTTTCCTTGGATTTTGTACCAACTCTGTATGGAATTACTTCGGGAACTTGATGGGTTGCCGTGATAGTGCTAGTTCTCTTGAATATTTACTGAGAATCTAGTGGTTAGGCATCTCAGGTAAATCTGTTTATTCGATCCTATTTCGTCTTATCCCTTGTCTTATCTGCTAGCATATCTGGTGCTCGCGGAATAAATCAATATTTGACGAAGTCCCTATGGATCCTTCTACCATCATTAGGAGGGTAAGGAACGATGTTTTCCTTGATGTTCAGGGCAAGCCTTTCAAGGGTACAATTGGCTACCGCTCTAGGAGATTGGCAGGTACCTTTGATGTTACCGGTAACGACCTCACCCAGGGCAGGATTGGTTGATATCCTTGTTTATGAGCTCTTCCCTGTTTACTTCTCTCACTACATGATCCCCCCTCCATTTTTAGATCTTGTGCAGTTTGCTAGTGCTGCAGGGTCTGGATTTTTAGGTTTTGGGTGCCATTTACCTTTGCCTTTATTTGGCGATAGAGTAGCTGCTGTTCAGACTGGTTTTTTGGACTTTGAAGAGATGGTGATTGTGGAGCTTCAGGAGATTCAGATTGGATTCTTGTTTGTTGCATCGGATGACGTATCTACCCTTGTCATGATTTTTAGGCTGTCTATTGAGCAGCTATGGTTATTTCATCACAGCTCTTGCTGTTGGTGTCTGATTGGAGAGGCTTCGTCTCTTTGGCCTGTTTGAATCTCCGTTTGTTAGCCATCTTTACTTGTAAGTTGTATCTAATTTTTTATGTTTAGTTTCTATGGTATGTGTGTGTTCACAGTTTCTATAGTCATTTCTACAGAAACTGTTTTTATGAGCCATTGATGAAATACTAGTTTCTCCCTTTTGTTATATTATATTATTTTAATTAAAAAAAGTTAACGTGGGAGAGAGAATTAGTGAGAAGAGAGAAAACCGGGAATGTGTAGTGGAAATTAGAGGGTTATAGGGGTGTTACGCCATTTGGGGTGTGTGTGTGTGTCTATATATATATATATATATATATATAAAAGAGGGGTGACCGCTTGTTAATGGTGACAGGTGATTTCTCTTCGTCTGTTTTCACTGTGCATTAGCTTCCCCGACCTTATCTTAATTTTATTTTTTATTTTTTATCGATTTCATACAGTGAATTCATATGCTCTTGCGATTTGTGTCAACCTTCAACGAAATCTCCTTTTCGTTGATAAGCCATCGTTATTTCATTCGATTTCCACAAGATTACCAGATCTAAGCTCCCTCAACCGAATCGAGATTTTTTGATGCTGATCTAAATCGCTTCTCACCAGGATTAAACAACCTATTGTCTTTCACCACCGTTGGTTCGATTTTGTTAGATTATGGAAGATCAAGCCACTGTGAATTTGGGATCCGGCATGCTCCGACGCAACTGAATAATTTCAGTTCCAAATGTCTCCAATCGATCTATCCATTTGATCGAACTAGATTGACATTAATGATGGTGTTTGGGTAAGAATTAATATTGTCTGGTCTCGGGTATGGATATGTTGATTTGTTTCGGGTATTATCTGTGGTTTAAGGTTTTGCATAGATATGGTTTCTGATGATTTTAGTTCTTCATTTTTGGATTTAAATGTTTCTTGGTTTATTAAGAATAGGAACTAGTTTAGGATTGTTTTGAAGTGCGATCTGGTTTTCAGCTTTTAATTAGCTGATGAAAGTTGGTGAAGCAGAGTTGTGTTAACTGGTTTATTCGTGAATTTCATCTCACGTTGTTCGGGGATTTCAGCACCATGGTATACAGGTATTATAAACAGGACCTGGTCCAGTTTTTCAATTAATAATTTGGCACTTGGATTCTCTAGTGTTACACGTTTATAAGAGATCTATTGTTTATATAGTCGATTCTGGTACTAGATAGACTCACATATGAATGGGCTTATGCTATTACTGTTCATCTACATAATGTGTACCCTTCTATGAATGCGGGAAACAATTGAAAATCTATAGTCCATCAGTTGATTGTGCATAAAGTGTGTCCAACTGTTTTATTAATCAGATAATATGCTTGGAATTGAGCATATAGTTTTCATTTGCAAGAAGTAGTTCTTGCTGAATTCAGGTGCCAATGTTCAGTGGTTGCTACTTGAGATCATGTTTCTGGACTGGTGATTATTGTTTTGCCAAAGCGATTTACTTATAGACTGAAGATTAATGATGATTATGAACCGCTTAGCCAATGAAAGGATTTGGAGATTGATGGAGAGCAGGTGGTATTGGATGATTATTTTCCACTGTGTTCAATGCATTCTCATGCCGATCTCTTCCAGGATGATCATGCATAAGTGGAGACAGGGTAGTCAACAAATACATTCGGATACGGATAGTGCTATATCTGTATCCCCATATACGGACGGATATCAGATAATTATCCTATCCGCCAACGATCAATAAATTAAGAAATATAAATGAAAATTTTCAGGTTAACATAAATGTTTTTCAATTACATTGATTACTAAAGTGTTAATAATAAACATATATGATAAAATTAAATAGATTTGAGTAGTTAATATGCATTTAGTGCATATAACATAAACCTTCGACTTGTGAAGCAATAAATAATTCTAATTTATTATACTAAAATACATAAAATTTTGAGCATAATGTTAAAAAAAATCGGACTGATAATTTTTGGATGCGGATATTTATGTATCCGTATCCGTATTTGTTTCCTCGGATATCGGATATTTATTCGCTTTTCGGATACGGATGCGGACGGATATCGGATTTTTCGGGTATCCATTGTCAGTCCTAAGTGGAAATATTTGTTAAGGGTCTGGGTTTAGTGTGGTAATTGCTTACTGTGTTACATGGTGCAAGATCTGTTTCTGTGATGAAGAATGTTAGTGCAGGTGTGCAGTTATGCAAGAAGCCATCCAGATTCCGATATGCATCAAGCATACTTAAAACATGCTATTGGAATTTGGTGCTATTTGTTCATGGGCCTGGCTTTTTCGAATACACATGGGTGTTGTGTGCATCTTTGAAGTATAATTATGGATGATGATCTTCAATTTATGATCATGCACAAGTGGAGCCATCGGCTCGGGTTGGTGCAGCGAGTCGCACTCTATAGTGAGATGGAGGCCTCATCATGGGCTGTTTATGTTTTCTAGATTTTAATTTACTTGTATTTCGTGGTTTTTACGTTTTTGGTTTTATGTTGTAACGGTTAGTATGCTAACCTAAACTTTGTATTGTTTTTTTAGTAGATAATAAAAGTGAATCAATTTTCAATATGTATATCATTATCACTATGTTAAAAAGGAATGTTGAAAATTCTTGTAATCAATAGATGTGGTAAGATAAGCCTCATATATCAATATGCTGTGTTAGTAGAAGCAAACTTGTTATTATCAAAAAAACGCGTGGTTCTGACATTTGTTTGAAATAGGGCTAGGTCATATTTAACGTAATGCCGGGCGGTATCATATAAACATTAATAATCATAGAAACCAAGAAACAAAAGGGACAAACATCGGAGTCTTAATTTACTGGGCCAGCATCCATAAAAAATATTTATGCAAAACAATTTAGCTGATCAGGTTCCCAAAAAGAAGAAAAAGGAGTATATTAAAGAAAAATAAAACAACAAACAAACAAATAAACGTTTGCAGCAGGCTAAGTATAGTAAGTTAATTTGTAAAAAAGACCAAGTCCAGGAGTGGCCATAGTAACAAGATGAAAACAATTGTACATGAAAAGGTGCGTAGCCATAAAGAATAATGCCGGCACTCAACTAAGCATTTGGGCTGAAGCGCATATATAGTTAGTTATATATACGCCTTATCTACAGATCGTTTTCATCAACCAAAACAAGCACTGCTCTTAAGTCATAAAAGAAAGAAGAAGAAAAATGGCCTCTTCGCCATTCGTAATCCTTGCCATTGTTCTCATACCTCTTCTTACAGTTAATGCAGGGGATCCAGACATCCTTTCGGACCATCTAGTAACCAACCCAGATGCATCAAAGTTCACCTTCAGTGGACTGAAAGCCGCCTTACAAGGCACAACACCACCTGCAAAACGAGCCTTCAACGTGACGAGAGCAGGCCAGAATGAGTTCCCCGCCCTACAGGGCCTAGGGGTATCCTGCGCTTCACTGCAATACGGACCCAACAGCATTAACGGGCCACACACCCACCCACGGGCAGCAGAGATCCTTCTGGTCCTCCAAGGATGCCTGGAGGTCGGATTGGTGGACACAAGCAACAAGGTGTTTACCCTGGTCCTGAATGCTGGGGACATGTTTGTGTTTCCAAAGGTGCTGGTTCATTTTCAGAGGAATAAGGATGATAAGTACCCAGCCCATGTTGTTTCTGCTTTTGGCAGTTCAAACCCAGGAACTGTTGTGATTCAGAAAGCATTGTTTGAGAGTGGGATTGCTGATGATGTGCTTGCCATGGCTTTCAACACTGATGTTCATACCATCACTAAACTGAGCAAGTAGCATTCATACTCCTGCATGCTTTATCTGCTTAGCGTGTTTGTTTTTTTGTTTAATTTATGGTGTGAATTATGCTAATTGTTTTTTTTACATTCTGTGAATCTATTTTATACCATGTGATCTCAGACCATACCAAAGAAATTGTATCCTACGATTTAGTGCAATTAATTCTTCTGTATTTGAAACAATATGGACAGTCAGTAGCTAGACCAACCTATGTACATGAATGGTGCAGTCACAATTTGTTGGGAAACAATGGCTGAGTCGCGGACTAGGTCGCTCTCTTGAAGACGATTCGACGATCTGGTCAGTGGTGCAAAACCAGTTCGTACGCTCGCCGCCGCCTCTGGGATAAAACAGCCTCTGGAAAACATAGCTGATTTGCTTGCACAACAAAACAGTGCAGATTTGCACTTTCGAAATTAAGAACTACTCGAAAATTTCTGAAAGAATATTTTAATGGCGGAGGAAAAAAGAAAAAACATTTTTTTTCCAGTAGTTATCCCGTCTACAACTGAAGATAATATATAGACGGGGATTAGGGCTGAACGAAAATACTAAGCAGTGGAGGAAAATAGGATCTGCTGAAATACCGGGTCTAAAGTTTACCGCTTCATATAAAGTCGGCTCAGAAATATATTCCATAAAAACACGGTTCGAAAAAATCAATTTTTTTCTGGTGCAAAAATATAAGTGTCTACGCCACAAAGCCAAGGCCCAAGCCCGAACCGAACCGAACCGAGCTGGTCGGTCGGGCGCGCGTGTAGTGGTCATGATGCATGGTCTTCCTCCTCACAACAAAGCATGCATTGGGAGCCCAAGGCCCCAACATGATTTCTTAGAAACAAGTATAAATACTTGCCTCTTCCATATAATCGCATGATGTGGGACTATTCACATATAGGAGACATTCAAACACTTATTTCAATATTTTAATAATTCACATAAAATTTCCAACAATCTCCCACTTGAATTTTTAAAATATTATAGAGTAGTTTCTAAAAAAACATAAGACTGTGCATAAACAAAGGTGTCATCCGACTTGAACCTTTGCATAGTGAATAAGATTCAGTTTTTACTAGAGTGACACGTAGTCTTGAACTCAATTCCTGACATCAAACCACACACAATCTTTTCTATAGTGCAATCAAATACGCCCGTGCATTTATGGCCATGCACGTCTATCCCAGTTTAGTGAACGCTCTAGAAGTTTTGCCCGAAACTCCATAGGAAACGACCACGTTTCCACATTCACATAGGTGGGTCTATCAAGAGTACTCCTGAAGGTAGGTACTCCACTCCAAATAGAGTATAGATCTCATTAAGAGTTTCTATTAACTCATCCTCTAATCACTTCAGGAATACATGCTTCTTAATTTATAAATTTAGCATGTTCATCTACTATCACTACACAACTTGTTTTTACCCATTGAACCTAGTTCTTAGGATCTCCAGTCATTTAGGTCGGGTTACCATTGTGCGTGATTCCACATCTCAGGGCAATACTCCCATTCTTTTAGAATTATTAAGGACTTTCTTTCTGGCCATTCCTTTCGTCAAAGGATCTGCCAAATTATCATCACTTCATATGTGATGTCCTCTAACAATATTGTGCATACGACTGTCACTTCTTACCGTTGTAATATCGGTTCTGTTTTTCTTTCAATAGTCGTAAATTTTTTTATCACAATATATGTGATGTTCTTTTACAGTATTGTGCTTACGACGTCGTTTTCTACCGTTGTTATAACGGTTCTATACTTTTTGCAATAGCCGCGGAACTATCACAATCGATAACACCACTGGTGTCTATTTTTCCCATATAGGGATCTCAACTAGCAGATTTCTTTAGTTCTCTGCTTCTTTACTAGCTGTGGATGGTGCTATTATCTCGGACACTATAGTATACTGAGTCAAGATATTCTGTTTCTTAGATTTTCAAGAAACAGTTCTTCCAGCGATGCTAAATATATAGCCACTGGTCGCAATAAAATCATCAGATAAAATATTCCAGTCTGCATCGGAATATCTTTCAAGTACAACTGGAAGCTTTTCATAATGTAATCCAAGGTTCATAGTTCGTTTAAGGTATCTCATGGTCCTTTCAATAAAATGTAAATGCTTTATACTCGGTCTATTGGTAAACCTGCACAATAATCCCACGACATTGGCAATGTCGGGTCTAGTACATTCAGTGGCATACCGAATTTTGCCAATGATGCTCGCATAATCAGACTGTCTTACACCTTCATCAGTGATCTTAAATAACTTTACACTGTGATCCTATTGTGTATTTGCATATTTTCAGTCTAACTAAATGTATTTCTTTAGTATCTTCTCAGTGAAATGAGATTGATCCAAAGAAATTCTCTTTTCTGACCTAGTAATTTTAATACCAAGGATTACACTCGTCTCACCTAGATCTTTCATATCAAAATTGGCACTTAATAAGGATTTGTCTAAATTTATGGCATGAATGTTTGACCCAAAGACGAGTAGGTCATCTATATAAAGGCATATAATAGTGCAATTGTTATTCTCAGATTTGTAATAAATGCATTTGTCACTTTCATTAACTTTAAAACCATGTGAAATGATTAAAGTTCTCAAATTTTTCATGCTATTGTTAAAGTTCTTGTTTTGAACCATATAATGATTTATCTAATTTGCATACTTTATGTTCTTGACCATGTACTACAAATCCTTCAGGCTGGTCCATATAAATTTCTTTGTCTAATTCACCGTTTAAAAAAAACGGTTTTAACATCCATTTGGTGTATTAGTAAATTATGGATGTTATTCTAGTTACAGGTGAAAAAGTGTCGAAGAAATCTATATTTTCTTTTTGTTTAAAACCTTTAGCTATTAGTCGTGCTTTATAATTATCAATAATGCTATCAGGTTTTAATTTCTTTTTAAGTACCCATATACAGCCGATTTACAACCAGGAGGTAATACTATCAAATGCCAAGTCTTATTGGATTCCAGAGAATCCATCTCATCATTTATAGCCTCTTGCCAAAAAATCGGCATCTAAAGAAGATAAGGCCTCTTGGAGGTTTAAGAGATCCTCCTCTATAGTAAAAGCACAAAAATATGAACCAAAATCTTTTACGGTTCTTGCTCTTTTACTTCTTCTAGGTTCAGTTTCAGAACTTTTATTAAGTTCTGTTCTAATAGGCATACTTGATGTGCCCCCACTATTCCTTAATGTAAAAGGAAATTTCGTTTCATAAAAATTGGCATCATTTGATTCAAATTATATTATGTGTATTTAGGTCATAAATTCTGTATGCTTTGTTATTAACATCATAGCTTATAAATACACATTCGTATGATTTACTTGCCAATTTTATTCTCTTAGGGTCTGGTATGCGAACTTATGCTAAACAACCCCAAGTTCTAAAGTATGACATATTGGATTTATATTTCTTTAAAATTTCATAAGGCGAAATTTTATTCTTAGATTTGGGGATTCTATTCAGAACATAACATACAGTCTATAAAATATCCCCCACTAATGCTTTGCTGCACCAATATTTAATAAAATGACAATTACTAACTCGGTAAAGGTCCTATTTTTTTCTTTTCAGCTTTATCGTTCATTTCAGGTGAATATGATGCAGTTCTCTTATGTACAATATATCTCATAAAAAAATCCAGAATAGAATTTGATTCGTATTTTGTTCCTCTATCACTATGTAGTCTCTTAATTTCCTATTTGCTTGATTTCAATTTTGAATGTTTCAAACATATCAAATGCATCACATCTTTAAGAATCAATGTCTTTCCAATCATATGCTTTATTTTCATATTACTAGTCTCTACAGCTTAAGTGGTGCGAGGATCTCACAACACACTTTCTGATCGTCAGCAACCGTGTATATTGTGAATATATCACGATCATAGCAAACATGGCGAGAAACACCAATGTCTACCCACCAACCCTCTGATCCACCAACAAGGTGAATCTCAGTTATCATAACCGTTAGAAGCTCCTCAGTCAGGTTTGCCTGCGGTGCAGGGTCTGGCCTGTTCCGACACTTTCGTGCCATATGACCCGGTTTTCTACAGTTGTAATATAGAAAACTGTCCAGAATCATTCATTTGGGTTGGTTGCTGCTGTCATTTATGGTTTCCTTGCGGATTCCATTCTCTTATTTACTGACCGGTTGTGGATGCTTACTACTTTGAATGTGAATATGTTTGAAAAAATTATATTTTTCTTATAGAAAAATATACGTAAACTCATAGACTAACATAAGTTATTCACATAAAATATTATTTTCTGCATTTGTATCATTCAACCACACTTGTGGATTATATTATTGGTAAACAACTTACATAACAAATTTAATCATCACATATAGAGACTACATAAACCAAGGTATCAAAACACTTGGGTTCATAAAATACTTAGGTTCAGGTAGTTAATCATTGTACCAATCAAATAATGCACACTTTTAAGACCAAGCAAAATGATTAGTGTGACCCAAAACTATGGTGCGAAATAATGAGCTGGGTTCATGATTAGTTCATCGTTGTTACATTCTTTGTCACTACAATAATGTTAACAGGTATGTAGCGATATTATCTATACTCTATAAACCCATCTCAACCTAAGTCAGAGAACAAAGTCTGCATAAGCATACTCCAGCCAATTATCAATAATTCTATAAAACACTTAGACAATGCGGTATGTTGATACTTGGAAATTTCTCATTTGTTTATGCATTGCAAAATTGTTATGAAGATGCATATTCAACTTTTACGGTTAAGCACCAATTAAATTTAGGGTACCTCATATGGAGCTTCAGGAGTACTGACTTCATCATTCCCATTAAGATTAGAAATAACCTTCAACTTCACTTTTGATCGCAACCTCCAAAATAGCCTTAGCATTCAAATAACTCTCCATGGCAGATACTGGTCCAATGGTTGAGTTCTCCTTTAACCCCTGCTACTTCCATGGCCTCACGTGGAGCAGCCTCTTCATTTTCTCTTTTGATGTTGCAAAAAATCTGGGCACAATTCTGATCGTAGTACAACTGCGAGATCTACGATTTGAGATGTAGGAAGCGGCTTCGGCTTCAAGCAAGCTAGGGTTGCAGCCATTGTTTCGAGATCGTCTTCAAATTGTTGGGAAACAATGGCTGAGTCGCGGACTAGGTCACTCTCTTGAAGACAATTCGGCGATCTGGTCAGTGGTGCAAAACCAGTTCGTACTCTCTCCGTCGCCTCTAGGATAAAACAGCCTATGGAAAACATAACTGATTTGCTTGCACAACAAATCAGTGCAGATTTGCACTTTCGAAATTAAGAACTGCTCGAAAATTTCTGAGAGAATATTTTAATGGCGGAGGAAAAAGAAAAAACATTTTTTTTCCAGTAGTTATCCCGTCTACAACTGAAGATAATATATAGACGGGGATTAGGGCTGAACGAAAATACTAAGCAGTGGAGGAAAATAGGATCTGCTGAAATACCGGGTCAAAAGTTTACCGCTTCATATAAAGTCGGCTCAGAAATATATTCCATAAAAACACGGTTCGAAAAAATCAATTTTTTTCTGGTCCAAAAATATAAGTGTCTACACAACAAAGCCAAGATCCAAGCCCGAACCGAACCGAACCGAGCCGGTCGGTCGGGCGCGCGTGTGGTGGTCATGATGCATGGTCTCCCTCCTCACAACAAAGCATGCATTGGGAGCCCAAGGCCCCAACATGATTTCTTAGAAACAAGCATAAATAATTGCCTCTTCCATATAATCCCATGATGTGGGACTATTCACATATAGGAGACATTCAAACACTTATTTCAATATTTTAATAATTCACATAAAATTTCCAACACAATTCACAAAACAACATGGTTGAAAGCCATGCATTGTCAACGAACCCTAAATAAGCAGTAATACGGAAAATTAATGCATTATAAGCCAGAAACTAAAAGAAAAGATTGACTAAAATAAAAAAACAAGCAGTTTAGAAATATATTTAATAAACCGAAACCATGGAGCAAACGTACAAATATTAGTCTGCAGTTGGAAGCCTGAGATAAGCACCTGAAAATACACTGCCATACTGGAAACACCAAGCCCCTCGATACTGCAGGCAATGTGGGACATTATTTAAACAATGTCAACATTGACAAAGATGAAATTAAATGCTAACTAACTACTCTAGTCATTATTAACAGGTTTATGATAGTTGTACTTAACTCCAAAATTAATTGTACAATAAAGATTCACACAAAGATATTAAGCATTAAACAATGTTTAACTTCAAAGTTGAACTGATGAGCTTAATATTTCGTCCAATAATTTATAAAGCTTGCAACCAAGGGTATTCATATGAAAACCAACAATACAAAATGGGAATAGTTTTAAGGAAACATTTTAGAAAAATAAGAAAATTTGAAGAAGATGAACATTAATTAGTAATCAAATTAAGGACAAACCGACAATGAACCGACCAAGACTTTATACAAAAACTTAATTCATTTTAAATACTCATTAGTCGAGGATAAAAAAGTAAGATCATTTTCGTAATTGGATTGTGAATAAAGATTATGGGTAAGGGTGCATTTGCGCGTAACAAAAACAATATTAAAACGGAGTAGGAAGTCAAAGGAAGTATGCGTTTACGGCTTTAGGCGGTATATTTAAACAAGACATTTGAACAGAGTATTTTAATTTAACTAATTTATGGTTAATTATTTATTTATTTTGTTGTGTATATGTATTTAATAATTACAAATGAAACACACCAAAATAAATTCGATATTTTATTCAATCACAACAATACATTTTTAATTCAAATACTAGTGAACAGAACAAGCTAGAAAAAGCAAATCAAGCAAACCAAAAAAACAAATTAAACCAAATTAAACAAACTAGAAAAAAATACTACTAACAATGGTGAAACTTGTTCAACTCATAACTAATGCACTCATGTAGTTGCTTGTCATATAGTACTCCACTATACCCAAAACTATAGGATCGACACGGGAAATCTCCATAATCTCTCACTTTTGAATTAGAGCAACAACAGATAAAAGAGAAACGCAACGCATTGTTGTGCCAGAGAAACGGTTTGTCTGAACAAAAGTTGTGGTCTGCTTGAACTCACATGTTTGTTGAATGCGAGGGGCATCAGAGGAGAATAGGTGTGTTGTCACCAGTCATTTAATCGGCATACGAAGTTATATTGACAGTTGTGAAAGACTGTGTTTGAGGCGGTGGAGCTACTTGCATCTCATACTAGGAGGTACCCTTTCCTATGAACTCATCAAACATCTCATCTTACTCCCTGAATTTTAACGTAACATTTCTACAGAATTTCTGGTACTTGCATGTGTAACCATTTCACCATTCCTCAGGCTCGTTTGGGGGATAATTTTGTACATCCTATTCACCCCTTGTATCTCGAGCAACCTGTTACAATCTCTCCAAAAATGTTTTAAATTGTCCCATTTGTTCTTCATTTACATCTCGGTCCAATTGTCATTCAACCGTCCATTGAAGTCCACAGCAACAATTAATAAAATAAGCTAAATTAAGCGTCTTTTTAGATCCAGGTAGGTGACGTAAATTTCAATGAACACTTCAGTGCATTCACACATCCAATTTTCGATTGGTGTGAGTGAATAAGCAATGATACTGGAGCTAGAAGAGTGCACCATAAGGTTGACAAGATAAAATTTCAATACCAATAAAAAATTACAAAAGATATATATATGTGGTAGATACGATAACAATAAGGAAATTGTTACAACATAATTCAAATTCATGCACACAAACGTGGAAGCTGAATAAAGTCAGAGAAAATTAGCTAGTTTGTAAGAAGACTTTGTCAGAAGTTTGCTTTTGTTTATCAGTCATTAGTTAGGAGCAATTTGAAGTTTATATTTTAAGCACCATTAATTTAGGCTTGTTAGACGTGGTCAGTAGAGATTTTTAGACAAGTTTTAGCATCTATTTAAGCATTGTATTGTTTAGCATTTTTAGTTAAGAAAGAAATTATTAAGTGTGCTTCCTCTTCTAAAAAAATAAAACCTTTTGTCTTTTCCTTTTCTGTCATAAGCTAACATTTGGTATCAAAGCCACAATATTAAGAGTTTTTTCCGACTGGGGTGTTCTCTTCTGACGGCGGTAGCCACCGTAAAAAGGCTACCGTCCACCAGACTGTATAGTAGTAGAAGTTAATTTTAGTTGTAGCTGTGGAAGGGCAGAGATCTAGAAGGCAAAGTTGGCGAAGAAGATGCCCTGGGTCAGTGCCGAGTTAGTGTCGTCAATATCGTGTTTATCAGATCGTGAATTAAAGTTTGATGTTTCTTCCGTAGCTAGCAAGGATTTGCCGCCTACTAGAACCAGTCGTTGTTTCCGTCGAGAGATAGTCGTTCGGGCTTATGTGTTACATCATCGTCGAATATCCTGATGTCGTTTTGAATATGCGTTGAAGCTGATAAACGTATTGTTGTTCAGATGTTGCTAGAGATTGGTGATGTGATTTGATTCTGCATCCGATTTCGAACTCTAAAGCAATAGCAGAAGTTAATCTGGTTGTGTTGGAGGGTACATGTAGAGTTGGAATGGATGGATGACATAGTTCTGATGAAGGCAGGGTGTTTAGGTAGGAGTAGAAGGCAGTTTTTTTGGTAAAGGCAGCAGTTGTTTGAATGTGTGGTTGCTGTTTGTCTAAATCATGGAAGCCATTGCTGCTAAGAAGAGGTCTCGGATTAGATATGCTCATGTTGAATGAAGGCTGAGTTTGCTTGCAATTCACGTCCGTCTCTGCTCCAAGTATGATGCCTCTTTCACGTTATTGCTGCTGAGTTTATTGAATTTTGTCTGCTCGGAATTGCATATCTCCTCATCGTTACGTGATGTCATCGTTTGCTTGAATATGATGTCGCTCACATTGTCAGTAGTGTTCTGGAGATTGGTGTTTGGAAGTGATGTTGTTTGGTCGTCGTGATGAACGAGTGTTGTGTTTGTTTGGATATAGTGCAGTTGTGTGATGTGGCAGTGTTTGTCGCAGTGGTGCTATTGATGGTAGCATGAAGAAGACGTTCAGTAGAACGCTAGTTGCAAATGTGACAGCGATGAAGATGAAGACGACAAAGGGTGTAACGTCGTTTAGTGGGTTGGATATTTGTGAATGCTCGAGAGAACTGTTTGATGAAATGTCTATCAGAGAATAGGTATAAGCCTACAGGTGAAGTAGGTGGGTCTGAGAGTGAAACAGACGTGGTTTTGTGTCATCTAACAAGCAAATGAGGAAGACCCGCAACTCCAGCTTGTTGGGGAATGACATGTATCGAGGGAGGGTCCATATGCAGAGACCAAGAGGGTCCCTCAAAGAAAACCAAGAGTAGTTGATTGTTAAAGTACAAGTCAACGTGAAACAGTTGAGCATGTCCAACCAGATAGAGATGAAGATTGAGACTGAGATCATTTATGCAAAGATTTCAGCTATTCTCAGAAATTGCTAAGTGAGTTTAAAGCAGCTATGATGGAGAAATTTGAGATGACAGACCTACGATTACTTCAGTGTTCAATATAGGCTCAGGAGCTATCATATGGAGCTCCAAGAAGCAAGATACAGTAGCCTTGTCCTCGTCTGAAGCAGAGAATGTTGCTGCCGGTGCAGCAGCAAGGCAGGCTATTTGGTTAAGAAAACTGCTAAATATAACGTCCCGTATTTTACATGGTTGAATAATTTATTTATTTAATTATTAAATATCGATTTGGCGATATCGATAACTTGAATTAAATTATATTTATATTTAATTAATATAAATAGTGTAATAATATATTTAATTCCGAAATAATCGGAATTAAGTTGGATCGACAATATTGCGTGAATTGGACAACATACGAGATTGGGTTGAGTTTAGATCCAAATTATAATAACGAATATATTTAATAAATGGCGTTAGAATGTATAATTTATATTATAATTATAATCGAGCTCGAAATGGCATGGCAGTTCATAATTTGGCAATTCGAACTTTAAAAGAATATACAAAATCCGTTTTAAATCGGATTTCTGTGAAACAAGAAACGTTTGGAGCTGGTGAAGTATATTTTTCTAATGGAACAGAAAAATCGAGATTTCATCGTGTAGATTGTGAGTTATGTCCAAATCAAAATTTAAAATAGTCGCTATGGATTTCCTTTATAATTTATAATGATTTATTTGTATTATAAATGGATTTTCAATATAAATTGAATACTGATTTAATCTAGATTTGAAATGCTGAGTTATAAATTCAGATAGGAATATTTTAGAGCTGTAGTATATTCTATGTGAATATATATGATAATATTTATTTATAAATATTAAATTTAATTATTTTTAAATAGATTAATATTTAAATGGGTTTAATTAGAGATTTAAAAATAGCTATTTTTGCAAACGACCTCCGTTTTCGACGAAACTAATTTCATTGGATCCGGAATGGTAAATTATTGATAGATTTCAATTTTCATGATTTTTGGAGTCAGTATGTGGCCGTACGGGATTTTAATGTGAAAAACAGTTAAAATTTGACTTTTTTTTAGAGGAAGACGGGTGTGTAGCATGTTACTACACAGCCGGTTACGCGTAGATGCATATAAGCTAATAATAATACCTGGTTGACAGGCCCAACCAGTAGCAAACTAAGTACAGACCAAGATGGTCATATAAAGCAGTCTAAGGCGTACAGATAATATATACATATAGCATCCACTTCATTACTGCGTGATTAATACACATCCAAAATAAAACTACATACTTAGACTTGATCAGAAAGGAAACAGCGAGCTGCTTTCTTGAGTTCCAGGCGAGCGAGGCTGGGGAAGGGAGAGCCTGAATCGAGCATGTCAGGGCGTGCCTGTCCATAATTCGAAGAGTTGCAGAATATGATAACAGGTTCCCATCAAAAACTTTTTGGGTCCTCCGAATACATGCACATTTTGTTCTAACCAAATACACCAGGAGAAGATTGCAACCAAAGAATCAGACAAGGGATCAGTGGGGTTGTGCTGCCAGTAATTGAAGAAACAGCGAAACGAAGGGACGAATCCAAGAATGAATGAGCTAACAGCAGCCCAAACCGCAAAGGAAAAGTCACAATCGAAGAACAGATGGGTGAGAGATTCATTGCTCAGATTGCAAAGGACACAAATAGGGTTGACATCGACCCCAAAGCGACAAAGTCTGTCTTTTGTATTGATGCGATTGTGGATTAATAGCCATTGAAAGAAAATGATGCGAGGGGGGAGATGACAGATCGAAATTCTGGAGAAAGAATAACATCGACCTGGGTGAACCAAAAAGTCATAACAAGACTTAACTGAGAATTTTCCTGAAGAGGCCAAAACCAAATGATAAGAATCCGGCCCAGATGATAGTTGAAAAGAATCCATGAGCACCCCGATACTGGTCAATTCCTGTAGAGTGGACAACCCAAATAAAGAATTGGGAAACAAGCCCAAAGGGCCCAAATTAATTGTCTGTGGGCTAGAAATGTTGCGAGGTCCAAGGTTGGGTAAAGAGGAGGATAGAGGGATTTCTCCATACCAAATATCTTGCCAAAACAAACATGATTCACCATTATTTACTTTAACATGAAAAAGTGGCTTAACTCTAGTGAGGGAGGATAAAACTCCTTTCCAAAATGGAGATGGATTAGAGGCAGGGCTGAAATGGAGAATGAAGGCTGGGTTTGCATTGTAAAGCCGCAGTAAGATCCAATCTTTCCAGATGAACTGGGAAGGTGAAAGAGCACGCCAAATCCATTTAGATAAGAGGGCAAGATTGAAGGACGAAAGCTGGGGGACATTCAAACCACCATGAGAGTAAGGGAGACATACTGATTGCCAGTTGACTAGTCTTTTGAGTTTATCACCATTCCAAAGGAAAGAACTTCGAATAGAATCAATCTTATTGATAACCCAGATGGGTAATTTGTGAAACGACATCCAATAAGTTGGTATTGAGGAGAGAACATGTCTGAGAAGTACAAGGCGACCAGCTGAAGACAAAGAGTTTGCCTTCCAAGATGTTAGTCTAGATTCAATTTTTGAGATAAGAGGAGTCCAATCTGATTTGTGGAGTTTGGTGGGTCGAAGGGGTATTCCAAGGTATGTAATGGGGAATGATCCAACATTGCAGTTTAAACATTTGGCAATAGAGGCACCAAGGGAAGAGCGATTTCCCAACATTATAATGGAGCTTTTATTGAAATTGATAGAGAGACTAGAAATGAATTCGAAGGTGTAAAGAAGAACTTTAAGACTGTGTATGTTTTGGGGTGTAGGGGAGGTAAAGAGAATCGTGTCATCGGCAAATTGTAAGTTGGTTGTGATAAGGTTGGAATTTGGTAGAGAAATGCCAGAGAGAATGTTGTGGGCTAATGAGAGTTTCACCAATTGATTAAAGACATCAGCAATCAAGACAAATAATAAAGGCGAAAGGGGATCTCCTTGTCTTAAGCCTCTCTTAGATTTAATTTTACCTACAATTTCTCCATTGATACTGATCGTTGAATAGCTAGTGAATAGGATATGCTTGATCCAATTACACCAATTCATGGGGAAACCTCTGTGAGACATTAGGTCTAGGATGAAATTCCAATTAACCGAATCAAAAGCTTTTGAGAAATCAAGCTTAAGGAGGACCCCCGGGGAGTTTGTGGTGTGGCAGAAGGAGATGACCTCTTGTGTAGCGGCAACACAGTCTAATATATTTCTTCCTAGGATGAAGGCAGATTGTTCAATACCCACTAACTCAGAAATGTGATTTTGGAGTCTATTAGCTAAGATTTTGGTGATGATTTTGAAAGTGGTATTGAGAAGGCTGATGGGTCTATATGATGGAAGAGTGTTAGCTCCAGGGAATTTAAGAATGAGGATGATATTGGCATAATTTAGTTTAGCAATAACAGACGGGTCAGAGTAGAATTCAGAGCACATTTCAATTAGGTCATATTTGATGGTGGGCCAAAAATGTTTGAAAAAACATGGGCCAAAGCCATCAGGCCCAGGAGCCTTGTCTGCCGCCATATCATTGAGTGCGGCCTAAATTTCCTCTTCTGTGAATGGGTGATCAATGGCGATATGCAGAGGGTTTGGGTAAAGTTTGTGCCAATCAATCGTAGGGGATGGAGGAGGTTGTGAACCCAGAATGTTTCTGTAGAATTGTGTGAAGAGGGTGCAAATATCTTTGGGATCAGAAAGAGTGTTGTTGTTGTGGATGATTTCAGAAATGTATGAAGCACGACGGTGACCATTAGCCAAACGGTGAAAGTATGCAGTGTTTTTATCCCCTTCATTAATCCATCTAGCTTTGGAACGTTGTTTCCATCCAATTTCTTCTTGTTTGATAAGTCTCTCCAATTCCAATTCATGGTTTTTCAGGGTGTCTTTCTCAAGTTTTGTTAGTGGGCGACTCTCCTCAATTATGTTCAGGTTTAGGATGGCATCTTGTGGGGATGAGATTCTGGTTCTCAATGAATTCCAAATGTTTTTAGCCCAAGGGCGAATCAGTTTGCGTAGAGAGCGAAGCTTTCAAACCACTGTAGATGTTGCTGAGTTGCCTAACATTGGTTGTGACCAAATGTGTTTGATGAAGTCATCAAAGGAGGGTTCAAGAGTCCATAGTCTCTCGTATCTGAATGGTCTCTTGATCAAAGCATTTTCTTGAGTATCAAGGACAATTGGGCAATGGTCAGAAATGGTTGTAGTGAGGCCATTAACCAATGAAAGGGGAAAGAGGTCCTCCCAGGTTAGATTAAAGAAGAATCTGTCAATTTTAGATAAAGAAGGGTCATCTCGTCTGCTAGTCCAAGTGAATCTACGATTATTAGTGGGTGGGTCGATGAGATGGCCGGAGTTGATGAAAGAGTTAAAAGAGTCAGAATTCGAGTAGAAGGTGCCTGAATTACGTTCAAAGGAAAAGCGAGTTGTGTTGAAGTCTCTACCAATGATCCAGGGACCACTAATATTATGAGATAAGTTGAGGCAGTATTGCCAAACTTCAGTTCTAAGATGGGGGTCATTAGGAGCGTAAACGTTGGTGAAATGGAAGAAAGTGTTAGAGAGAGTGTGGAGAAGGGTCACGTGCAAAACAGATGGGTGAGATGAGGCATGACAAAACGTCCAGACACTTTCATTCCACGCTGTAATTAGCCCGCCACGTGTGTCCACAGCATCAACGTGGGACCAACCAGAAAGGCGAGGACCACAAAGTTGACGAATTAGAGCATTGGGTGGATTAGAGACTTTAGATTCTTGTATAAATAGGATATCAACACGAAGGGGGGGAGATGATTAGATTGACAGCACGGTTTTTTGTGGGGTCCCCTGACCCACGAATGTTCCAAGATACAATCTTCATTTATTTTGGTTAGTACGCTGCTGTTCTAGGGTTTGCATGGCAGAATAGTGTGTATCATGCAGACTCACGCCCATACAATTTGCTAACTTTTTATTTAAAGCCTTATTAGCAGAAGAAAAAACAACAGATTCAAAAAAGCTACCAGAGGTATCAGGCGGTAGAGAATGTGGTCTGCTGATCCTGGCACTCCGCCTAATTGAAGTAGAGACAACCAGAGGAGAAGTTGAGTCCTGTTGCTCTTGGAAGACCTGGGGGTGTTGCTCGATGTTAGCTTGTCCATGTTGTTCCTGATTGTCTTGATTTTGGAGCTCCTGCTGAGGTGGCATTTGAAGGTGGAGGGGTACAGAAAGATCCAGGTCTGCAAAAGGGTCCCAACGAGGCACAAACTGGTCCACATTGTGTTGGATCAGCATAGCCAGATCCTGGTCATGGGTTGGGATGAGCCCAGGCACCCAACGCTCCGCTTCATCCGCCATAGCATCATACCTATTGTCTTCAATTTGCATGTCATGCTGCGCCAGCTCCGCTTCATCCGTCATAGCATCATACCTGTTGTCTTCAATTTTCATGTCGTGCTGCGCCAGTGTTTGGAAGATATAGCCATCCTGGTCATAATCCATACCAAGGAGGAGTGTTTCAGGGCGTTGTGGAGGGTGAGCATGTTCCCAGCGATCAATACTAAGCCTAACAGCATGGTTGTTAACGTGGGAAATGAAGGTACAAGGGGTGGAGATGCCCTCATACAATTGCATCTTAACGTAGAGGTAGCGATGGTCCACCAGAGACCAATCGCAGGAGTCTTCTTCGATTAAACGTCCCATCGGCTTAAGAGCTTCACTGATGGCCTCAAAGGATCTCATAAATTCAGGAAAGCCACTGACTTTCACCCAGGATTCTTGTTCTAAGGCGGGTTCAGGGAGGTCGGTAAGGGTGGGGGCTTGATAAAGGGACACAGTACCATCTTCCTTCGTCAGGGATTTCATTTGAAGAGCGCGGTTTTTGATATCCATGTCAGGGAAGTAGATCAGGAAGGTGTTGTCAGTGGTGTGCCATATTGGCCAGTCTAGGTGAACGTGGAGGGCTAAATTAAGAGCTCGACTGATCAGCTCAATAGACCAGATCCCATCGATAATGGTTGCAGAGAGGTAGCGGTAAGCATCCGCCATTTCAAGCAAGATTGGGAATTTTTTGTGTGGATTAGAAGGAAGAGAGGAGGACGAAGGTAGAGTGCTGTTCGCAGAGGGTAGTGTGTTGTTTGCAGGGGGGGTTAAGTTAGCATTGTTACGTGTTTTTGGAGTATTAGGGTTATAATTACGATTTGAAATATGAGAAGACTTGTGGGCCCCTACATTCTGACTGCGCAGACCAAAAGCCTCGTGGCCTTTCATTATCCGAGAACCATTGGGATGGAGCGACAGCTCAGCACTGTTCTGGAAGGATGATTTTCTTTTATCAGGACAACGCAAGCTTGCATGTCCGAATAGCGAATAACAATAGCAAATCGACGTGTTTCTACACTGGCTGGCCACGTGTCTTCTATCTGCACACTTCAAGCACCGACGTTCAATTTCAAAAACTCGATCATCTTTCTGACCGTTGTGAACTGCGGTAGGATTCTACGCTTCTGAGGCGGAGGATTGGGAAGAAGCGGAGGGTGTGGCAGTGGCGAGATAGCTACTTGAACGTACGATTTGGCAGAGGGAGAAGAAGGCGGTGAATTAGCGGGGAAACGATGGACAGTTTGTGTGAGCAAACGGATTCGGAATTCGACGAAATAAGTTTCGTTGGGTCCGTAATGTCGAACTTAGCTGCATGCCCATTTTCATGATTTTTGGATATTGTATATGATCATAGGAATTTTTAAAGTGATAAATTGAGTTAATTATCAAATATAAATTAATAAAAAAATTGAATGAAGCTTCTCATACAAGCCAAAACTAATCCTATAAATACCACTACCTTACCCGTAACCCTAACTTCTTCGTTTCCTTGGTCAAAATAAAACCGCCGTCATTTTTTTCCTGTTCTTAGCAAACGATTGTTTGTAAAATCAAAACAAAATGTATAAAAAATCCTAAAATCACGTAATATATATATTTGAGATGCTGGAGAGATCCTCTACAATCTGGTATGATTTTTATGTCGTTCGATTTCACTTTGGTTCACCGCGTTTTGGAGACAGCGTGAGTTAAGTGATCTAGGGTTAAGGAATTCTTGAATTAGAGGAAGTAATTCACAAATTGGTGAATGGTGTTGAGTTCGTGATACGATTGCGAGTGTGTTTGCATCATTTGGTGGATATCCGTGCTCGAAATGTCGCACGCCTTCCTGAGTGCGTGAGGAACAGTTGAACGATGCATTCCCTGAGATGACGTCGAGTTGTGTTTTTTTGGTATAGAGTGAAAGAGTTTTGGGAGAGAAGTCTAATGGTGAATGTGTCAAATTGTTTAATGGAATGTGGATGGAGAAAAGGACGTTAGGAGGTGTGGTCATGGCATTGTATTTACCTGGAGCTCGCGTCTTAATTGAGGAGGAAGAGAGGTCACGCAGGTTTGGGGTTAAGAGGGTAGTTGGGCCGGATTTAATATGATAAGCCAAATATAGAAATTTAATTTAGTTAAATTAATATTAAATGGTACACAATCTTGTAAATTAAATATCTTAGTCATACAATGTCAGTTTGATGAAAGGTCAGATCCGTTGGGATCGTATGGATGGTGGCTACACAATGGAACTGACTGGGAGTGGATTGGAGCTCGTTACAATTTATAGCGAAATAAATTGTCTGATCTGAATCAATAACAATTATCGTTATTTAACGATAACTGTCCAATGTGAGTAAAACTCACTAACTCTGCCAGCTTATATTTTTATAACGCATTTTTAGAATTGATAAATGTTGGTTGATTGTTGTGTGTTGACTGTTTAGATGAACTGCTAATTTATTGGTTGAGAATATGGATAACGATATATATATATATATATATCGTTAATCAAATAGTGATTCTGTTTATCAAAATATTTCATATTGAAATGAAATTGATGTTAATTATATTGTTTAACATCTGTGGATGCAGGGAAACTGGTTGGAGGGATCCAACTGGATTCCTCAATATTTATAATACTGTTTTTTTTTTCATATATTGTGATATATGATGTGGTATATAATTTGTTATTGATTATGTGCGTTTGAATGATGATTGATCCTTTTGATATGGTATTTTAATACCATAAGTGATACTGGAATGTAAAAAGGGAATTTTCAAAGTGTATTTTGAAAATAAAACATTTATATAAAATTAATGGATTTTATATAAAAGGAAACATTTATAAAATGAATAAAATTTTATAAAAGGAATTATTTGTTAAACAAGTAGGATATTATAAAACGAAATATTTATACGAAATAAAAAGGATATGGTAAATGAAATATTTATATGAAATAGATAGGATATTATAAATGAAATATGTATGTGGAAAATAAAAGGAAATTGGCAGGATATAAAAGAATTATGAGAGGATTACTTAAAGAGGATATTAAATAGAAATCTATTTTAACAGATAAAATTAAGAAGAATAATTTATAAACGATGTTTATAAATTAAGAAAAATATTTATCATTTGATAAATGGAATATATAAGTCTGAACTTATATAGAGAAGTAGAAATTGGTTTTGACACCGATATGTTAAATAGAATGTGAACTCAGCATTTATAAAGGAAATTATAAATGAGATTTAAGTGTTAGATATAAAAAGGAGATTTCGTATGAATAATTCTATAAATTGAAGTATAAATAGAATTTGGAAACGGGATATTATTTTAAAATACAAAATCAAACTAAATTGATTATATAGAAGAAACATTATTCACATTCGATGTGAATAATGGATTAAAATGAATATTTTATAAATTAAACCATTTATAAGGAAAAATTGGGTTTTGAAATAGGAATTTCAAATGAGAATTTGAATAAGATAGGAAATAGGGTTAAAATAATATTATTTATTCGAATTAGAGTTAATCGAATTATACTTAGTCGAATATTAATTATTCGATTAGAGTTAATCGAATATTAGTTATTGGAATAGAGTTAACCGAATATAAGTTATTCGAATAGAGTTAATCGAATATAAGTTATTCGAATAGAGTTAATCGAATATAAGTTATTCGAATAGAGTTAAACGAATAGAGTTAATCGAATATAAGTTATTCGAATAGAATTAATCGAATATAAGTTATTGGAATAGAGTAAATCGAATATTAGTTATTGGATTAGAGTTAGTCGAATATTAGTTATTCGATTAGAGTTAATCGAATATTAGTTATTGGAATAGAGTTAATCGAATATAAGTTATTCGAATAGAGTTAATCGAATATAAGTTATTCGAATAGAGTTAATCGAATAGAGTTAATCGAATATAAGTTATTCGAATAGAGTTAATCGAATATAAGTTATTCGAATAGAGTTAATCGAATATAAGTTATTCGAATATAAGTTATTCGAATAGAGTTAATCGAATATAAGTTATTCGAATAGAGTTAATCGAATATTAGCTATTCGAATAGAGTTAAATCGAATATTAGTTTATGCGAAAGGAAGTTATCGAATATAGTTTATTCGAAGAGAGCTATCGAATATGGTTTATTCGAAAGAGAGATAATCGAATATAATTATTCGAAGAGATATTATCGAATATAGGTTATCCGAAATCGAGTTAATCGAATACATTTATTCGAAGAGAGATTATCAAATATTGTTTATCCGAAAGAGAGATTATCAAATAGAAGTTATTCAAAGAGAGTTAATCGAATATAAGTTATTCGAAGAGAGATTATTGAATATAAGTTATTCGAAGAGAGTTAATCGAATATAAGTTATTCGAAGAGAGATTATCGAATATAAGTTATTCGAAGAGAGTTAATCGAATATAAGTTATTCAAAGAGAGGTATCGAATAGGGACTATTCGAAAGAGAGTTATACGTTGAAATTCGACTATATCGAATGTGGGAAAGTACTATTTACTTTCCGGTTTTAAATCAAGGTTTATTTATTAATAAATTAGTTGTTTGTTTATTTATCCAAATTTAATAAATAAAAGTTATATTAAGCTATTATATTTCGGAAGCATGGGATTATAACACTATTGTTATAATCAAATGATTTCTGTAAAAGAAGTGGATTCGTAAATAGAATCCGAGAGTTACGTAAGGAAGTTTGTTAAAGATTTAGAAGGTGAACTTTGTCTATTTCGAATATAGAAATGTTGTTCAGTTAAGGTATGAGAGGTAGTTATACCCCCAACTTGATTGACTTCATTTTTAACTAAGGAATGGTTAAGGTTTGATAGTAAAGTTTGGTTAAGTGAATATAGTTAATGAGGGTAATGGTTTGAGTTGGCATAGCGATGTTTTATTTAAACATCTGCTTAAATCCAATGAAGGAGTTTTGGGAATGTTTTCCAAATAAGAATCAGAAATGTTTTCTAATATAGAAAATAAGAAATGGGAGTAAATATGGAAATGTTTCCAATGTTAGTAACATATAGTTTCTAAATATAGAAGTTGTGTGACTAAACGGGATTTAAGAAATATATGGAAAATGGAAAATAGGAAAATGAATAAATTAATAATAAATTAATTTAAAGGGATAAATGTTGATTGATGATTGATCAATAAAATTTCCATTTGGGAAAAAGATCGTTGTTTGTACACATATTTTCCTTTGATAGTTAAATCACCGACGATCAAAGTTTTGACCATTTCCGTCGTCAATATGGTGAGACCAAGATCAGATTTATTATCTGAAAACCACTCCGTATGGGCATTAGCGTTGCGAATCAAATATAATGAAGATAATTGAAGATAGAGTTTATGCAAGGGCAGTTCTGGCAAATCCTAGATAGTAATTGCATAAGATGGGTTTACAGAATAGTGCCTTCGGTTTGTCCAGTCCCAAGACAACCTGTATGGAAGAATGTCTGACAGAGTATATTTAATAGATCGCGTAAGTTGATCTCTTCAAACGTATTTATGTTTGGTGGCGGAGGAATTCGTTTCACCTAGCTTTATACCCGTGGTATTTTTGGGGAAATCAATTTGTGATTTGGCGGGTATGACGATGTGGCATTCAAAGTAAATGAAATATGATCTGTTAAAGATACGTATGACCTCAAGCCTCACCAACCGGGAAATGAAAAAAATCGGGAAGGCAGCATGGCTAAGTGGTTCGCACCCAATTAGGGTATATTGTCACCATCTAGAGAATATTCATATTTGTTACTTCTTTCAGTTCTGTATCTCCCGGGAATGGTTATGTTGGTATACCAACCGTAAGGTGATAATATATTCGGAACATTCAAGCGAAATGAATGGCCGGTCATGTGTGGTCGAGTTGCAAGATGTTCTTGTTGAACTCTAGTGTATCGCTTCTAGAGTACACTGATCGGAAGGTGGTTCCATACCTTGTCATAGTGAGAAATCCATTCTCCAATAAGCGACCGTGGTTTTTGATTATATATAATATATGTGGAACGTGAGATGAAAGCATTTCCACTAGATTGCTATTTATTTGATTTAGACATTATTATAATATCAGAAGAGTATGGATTTTTAAAAGAATATTTTGGGTTATCGTAAGGTAAAAACCATCCGTGTTTATGTATGGATCGGTCTTACGATTATTCTTTCTTTTAAAAAGAATTTTAAAAGTTAAACAAATGATTTGAGTTTACTCACGCCGGTCACATGACCGACCCAGAGTTTATTTTGTTTTGTTTTCCCTAAACTCTTGGGTGCCCAATTTTGTACGGGCAGTCAAGTAGTCGGGATTTTTCAGATATACTTGGAGAGCTTGGAGCAGGAGGCTTTAGGATCATATAACTAGTGTTTATTTCCGCTATATTGTAAGTATTGTCTCTGAAAATGGTATTATATACAGATACTGGTTTTATTTCAAGTTATGTTGAATATTATATTTTATTCGTTCCGTTGTGAGATTCGTGTTACTGTGATGTTGTATTTATCTTTTCCTTCTTCTATTCTAAATTTCTATCTTATCTATTCTCACCCTCTAATTTCTTTCACCACAACAAATTGGGCTTCTCATAGCATCAGCCGCTCATCAGCTTGGGAACGCTATTCAAGTTTGATTTTCCAACGCTATTTGACAGGCTAAATTTAGTATACAACGCTATACAGTTAAAAGGCAGGCGGGAAACTAATTTTGTGCGGGAATTAGAAAAGCCTGTATTCCATCGTCACTTCCTCGATAGAAAAAAATGTTTCATTTCTTCACCTCCAGAAAACATTAATTATCGTTCGTCATTGCCTTCGCAAATCTCAATCGCGTAGCTCTGTCGTCAACAATCAATTAATGCCGCAATCTCTCTCTTATGCAGTATATCGCAGTGCCTAAACCTAGAGGGGCATCTCCGTTTTGAACTTCCCTAGGAGGTATTGTTATATAATTTCATATAATTATAATTATAATTATAATGTTGTGTGGTTTTCTTACAATTGCTGTAAGCCTATCCATGCTTTTGGCCTCATTAGGTCACTGAAAACTTGTTCGACCAGGTAAACCTATAATTTTATTTGTTTGCACTTTTACGTTATTGCATTTGAAGTGATTTAGATCTGAAATTTTAGGGCTTTTTTAACACCAAGAAGGCTCCTCCCTAAAAAAATTAGGGATTACCTTTTGTTAATGTTAATATGAATATCAATTTATGACCCCTAATTTGCAGTAACAATGCGTTTTGTGTTTTCTGTGCTTCTGGATAGGCCCTTTGAATAGGTGCACAAAGCGTATGTACACATCTGAACATTTGCATAATAAAAGCACAAACCTATTAAAAAAAGAGGATCAAATGATCAGCAATGCTTGATTGACCCTTTGATGATCGACTTGGACATAGAACTAAGTATGCTTATCGTATCTCTAGCCTTTTTTACGATGTCTGCTTACTTGCCACCACTGGAATATGATATGGAGGTTTCACATGTTTCGATTGCTAAATTTGATTGCAGCATTATTTTGTGAATAAGAGTGTTAACTAGGTTTCTGTTGTAGGATTCATCGATTATTTCTCTTATATGATAACAAGACTTTTATACTTTAAAAAGAAATAGAAATTGCTACAAATGCTTTAGCCAGTTATCTAACCTACTAACAATATGTGCTTAATTAGCGTATATATATATATATACACACACATATATATATACATATATACATATATATACATATATACATACACACACACACACATATATATATATATACATATATATATGTGTGTGTGTGTGTGTGTGTGTGTGTATTTTGTTTCTAATTTTATTATTTGAGGGCTTGATAAAAGTTGTCCGTAAATTGTTGGATGCTAAGTTTGGAACTTAGAAACAAGGGTATGAGGTTGAAATGGTTTTTATCCTTTCTTCATGCACACACGTTAGCATTTATTTAAGCATTAAATAATATGAAGCTTGGGGAATAACTTGCAGAGCCATTATTGAGGGAACACTAATGGTATAAGCTGGAGTGTTGGGCATCACTCTACTTAAGACTGGAGAAGTTAGTTGAATATAGAAGCTTCATTATATTTTAAGCAGGTGACTATAAACTAAGGCATAGTAAAAATGTGGGTGAAACTTTTAACTGATTCAATTTGCCAGTAAGGAATTTGGAATTGGGAAAATGAGAAGGGGTTGAGAGAAAAGATGTGACAATGCATGAGTACATAAGTTGTTATGGTTCTTTAATCCAGAAAGATGAATATATTTCATGTAGTAGTATATATGCATAATTATGGTTCTTCAACAAAGCCTTTTGGTGGCTCGAAAAGTTTGTATAGCATCACGCGCTCATAAAATTTTGTCAACAGTTGCCACGTACAAATCCAAATTTTCCATCGTTTTTTAAACCGCTTGATACGTATGCCTGAAAGAAGGAGATCAGTATTCTAAATTATTACATTTTTATTACTAATAGTATTCTATCAAAAATAAGGTAGATTATTTTCTTTTAGTGGCAAAGCTGGACCTAAGGTCAATGATCATATCAATGACCTAATAACAGTCATTATAGGTTTACGTCATCGAACAAGTTTGCAAATTGCTCCATTAAAATTAATAATGGCTTTATAGTGATCGAATTAAAAAGTAAATTTTGTTTAAGACTTTGCCTGTTGCTGCTAGCGATTCTGCTGGGTGAGGTCTGTTTATATATGGCTCCATTTACTTTAACATATATATGAGTTAAACTATGGAAAACTTTAACTTAGTGTTTACTTACATACGTATTTTGAAACACATATAGGTTACTCTTTAAGCTATCTCACCTAAGTGCTCTAAATTTGGAATGACATTGTGGTATCTGGCGGAAATCGGTATATTACTAGTAAGTAATGTTTCTCAGAAATTTGCATGTGTAGCTGAACCTGAAGTCCCCAATTATAGAATCAGTGCACTTACTAGTTAGCCTGAAATCACATTGTTAGATAGATAATTATTGTTATGCTATAAGAAAAACGCATGATCACATTCCAAATTCATACCCTTTGCGGAGGTAAACGCCCATAGACTTCCTGTTATCTCCATTATTATGCATGCAACACTGCTGATTAGTCCAATGAGGATACTTAATGATGTTTCTTTATATTTTGCGTATATAATTTTATTTAGTGTCATTGAAGCATTCGACAAAAAAATGAGAATTAATAACAGCAAGGGGATCCATTGAAGTGCGCTACAAAGAATGGACAGTGAGAGGACCAGCTTGCGACCGACTATTTTGTTGTATAAATAGTTACAGAGAGGCTGCTTTGTCCAAAAACCCAAAATTCAATCATATTGACGTGGTAGAAAAGCAGAAGGTATTAACTCAATTTCAATTTTTTTTTTTTAACTTAATTGATCGCATATTCGGTTTGCTGTTTATGTCTTGTGCTATCTCCATGCTTTTTCTAATATATGCGGTTGTTCAGTTTTCACTACTTAGTAATGATTCTGTTTAATTTCAAGCGGCGCCATGGTAAGTTTGATGTTGGTTAACTTATGTTACCAATCTTCAACTGGAATCATGCTCCAATGTGCTGCTCATTTTTCCCGTTTTGTAGAAAAAAGGGAGAAGGGAAAATATCACCACAGGCGGACAAATATTAATGGGATCTACTCACATTATTTGTTGGTTAACATATACATAAAATTATCACTGTAGATACCAGAAATTTGAATTGGACACAAATCAAGATGCGAAAAAAAGGAGATGCAGATTCCTCCTTTTATATACTCCACACACATACACTAATATTTTAGAGTAAAGAGAGTGAACAAGTTTTAAAGCAATTGTATTGAGAAAGCCTACCCATCTTGGGAAATTCCCTTACCTTCCTCTTTTTCATATTTTTTAAAAAAATTCCTCGTTAAAAAAAAAGAATTAGAAGTTGGAGGGGGAAGTTGTAGTGCACATCTCTCCATTCTTTAGCAAAGTGCATACTCGTATGACTGGACAACGCAGCCATATAAGCTCCATCCATATGTTTAAACTGGATGCATATCACATCAAAATTTCAAACAAGAAGGGGGCGTTAAGATTAATAAGTGATAGGCATATGCTGGTCTCTTAAAGGGGAAAGCCCTTTAAGTACTTGGCAATTCATTTACCAAATTCACTTGATGCTTCTTGGACGTCAATTCTACCAGTTAATTAATCTTTTTAACCAGAGAACATAGCAAAGGCATGCTAATAATATTCATGATTTTACTGGAATAAGTAAACCATCAAAATTGACACTAAAAATGCTTACTAAATCATGACAGCCAACAGAACCAATGATTGTTTACAGAATAGAAGTTGATGAGCAAATCAAAACTTTGATTATAAACTCAAGCCATTTCCACCAAAACGACCATAAGCTGCAGTTTTCTGAAATCTAAAATTACCACCCCTCTTCATATCAATGTTGATTGAAATCATCCCAGGCCTGAAATCAAAATTCTCCTTGATCAACTCCAGTATCTCATTATCAGTTGTTGTCCCGGTTTTAAAAGTATCTACAAAAACGGACCAAGGCTCAGGCACCTCGATAGCATAGGAAACCTGAACAATGCATCTTCTGGCAAGTCCTGAGGCCACCACGCTCTTCGTCGCTTGCCTAACAATGTAGGCCCTGCTCTTGTCCACTTTGGTGGGGTCCCTCCCAGAGAAGGCGCCCCTCCATGTGCACCCCACCCTCCGTACATGCCGATGATTATTTTTCGATCGGTGAGCCATGCATCTCCGTGTGGGCCACCTATCACGAACGTTCCTGAAGGGTTGAGATGGAATATGGTGTTACTGTCACGAACCTTCATAAAAAAAGCGGGTGCCTCTTGTGAAAAGTTAATTTGTAATTTTATTAGGCAAAAATTAATGCATTGACAAATATGCTTTGGTATTAACGTAGGAATAATTTAAAAATAAGGAATTTCTATATATGTCATATGAGACAATTCTAGATAAGGCATTATCTGGAATATTCCAGAGAACGTATTGTATTATAAAAGACAATTGTATCTCATGTAATGAAAGGAAGCATCAAAAAAAAAAAAAAAAAAATTTAAAGAAAAAATTCAATCTTTTATCCATCTCTCCACATTTTTACTCCGCTGTGCCTAACACCTCTCTTTTCAATGTACTTTTGTTCTTCTTATTCAATTTTTTGGTCATAATAAGCTTTTGTGAGTATGTTATTCTAAACATAACGATCATTTTTTATGTTTGCTACTCATTTTGGAGGGTAATTAGCTTGTCTGTTAGTGCGAAAATCCAACCTTCTTTGAATTTTCCACAACCTAAATGTTACATAATTTTTTATGATCAGTGGATATAGTACAAACTGTTATGTCTGCAATGGTGTGTTTTGCAGGCTATCACTGTCAAAGTTGAATTCTTCTCCTTATAGAGTTCTTTCTGTGACAGCCCACCTGTGGGATCCATGCCTAAGCCATTTTCACCATTTCAGCATCCTAGCCATAAACTCCTAGAAGCAAATGAGTTTAAGCAACAAAAATACGGATTATTTTCAACTTATGCCCTTTAACTCGAGTAATTGCACTATCTTAATTTTTATCCCTATTCTTTTTATGGCAAATTGCTTCTAATTTCACCAGTTGATGCATGATATAGGTATCATAAGTTTCACAAGAGTGTCTTAACGACCGGAAGAAATTAGGAACTGGATGCAGTGAGGTATGCCATGATAATGTATCGTTATGATGTACTAAGAAAACTTCTCTAGCAGCTGTATATTTTCTATGTTATGTTATAATAAATTTGAATAATACATACATCTGCAGGAAATGAATACACTTTATCGATTTTGGTCATATTTTCTCAGGAACAGATATAACGAATCGATGTATAAAGAGTTCAAAAAGCTGGCACTAGAAGATGCGGCTGCAAACTACAACTATGGTCTAGAGTTTCCTTTCAGATTCTACAGGTATTCTTACAAAGTTTTGTTTAACAGTTCGTTTGGATGACTAATTGAAAATCAGAAAAACTTACTCTGCCCGAAATATTGCAATCGGGTAAATTATGCGACTGATGTGGCCTATTCTCATTTGCTTGAACGGCAGCATGTGGGTATTTGGAAAGGAAAATTACACAACTGCCCCTATGAATTGCGTGAAGATGATACTTTTTGGCTGTTTTGGGTGTTTTTTGGTTCGGGTAACGTAGCAGTGTTCATTAAAAATAATAGAAGTAACATTGGTTCGTACACCCGACACGTAAAACTGAGTGCTGTGCTCGAATGAAAAACCACTCTTATTTTCAAAAAAAAAAAAAAAGAGAAGAAAAAGAAAATCCGACTGTCTTTAAGTTAATGAATTGTCACATCAGTATCTAATAGGCTCTTAATTTCCTCAAATTACAACTGATCACTAAGAACATGTCCTGTGTCTCTTTGACCGGTTGTGGTATCATTAGAATTTTATCTATACCCTTTGTATAATGTCTGATGTAATATTTTTAGCTATGGCTTGGAAAAAATGTTCAGAGAGGATCTATATGAGGATTTTGAGCAGCTGACTCTGGAGTTCTACAAGGGAAATCTCTGCGGTCTTATAAAATACTGGTATTCTTAATGTTTGATGTCTCTATGTACTACTTAAATTTCACCATGAAAATGAGATACAAGTCAGATCAGTATGGGTAATATTGACATGAAGACACATAAAATACTTTGTTGTACAGAGCGTGTGCTGAAGAATATATTGCCTGGGCAATTGTTCAAATGATGTCCCTACTGTCACAAATATTAATGGGAATCATGCTGTTGCTAGGACTGGTGTTGCTAGGACAGGTTTGAACTATTCTTGGAATTCTAAACTATCTTGTCCTGTTATTTTGAAGTTTTTCTTATCATTAATTCACTACATTTTGGTCTATTCCATCTAAAATATGAAAGCCAAACTCAAAAAGGTGCAAAATACATGGAGGTATATAACAAATATTTTACTGTGTTTTACGCCTTACTGATTTCACTAGGGCAACCTTTGAATGAACTGAAATTAGGGAGTGATATCTAGAAACTGAAAACATCTGAATGAATTGAAATAAGTGAGTTATATGGATAAATATGTAATGTTTTACTTTATTTTTAATTATAAATCTCCGTTAATAAATATAAATACCTGTAATAGTAACAACAGACGAAATAGAACAAATAAGACCCGCATGCTCCTGAAAAAACCTCACTTACGAGCATAAATATGAATGCTATAGTGATTCGATGGTGTTTTCCGATGGGAACGTAACATGATTTTCTACTTTGAGCATACACAAGAATACAAAGAAATGTCATGTAGCATGTAACTATTTGTACCAGTTACAAAATAATTTATCCAATTTAATAATTTGAGTGAAACAGTCTAGTTTAACCTTTAAGTGAAACAGGCATCACATAACTATTTATACGAGATACACAATGATTTATCCAGTTTGTACTAATTTCTACTTTTCAGATTTTTTTTTTTCACTGTTCTAATTGGAATCATTTCAGTCTGAGTGCATGTATACTTAGAATAGTGGATATGACCTGAAAAACTGAAACAGTCTAAATGCATGTATAGTCATTTCAGTTCACTTACAAGCTCACCATTCACTTTCAATTCATGAAAATTTTTATGCACAATCGATTTATAAGAACTTTCATTCATTTAGTTTTCTCTTCAGTTTTTGCTTGCTTTTTTGTTGTAGTATTAGATGTACTACTTGTTATCCTTGCCACTTTTATTTTTATCATGGTCCTGAAGACTCATTTATAAGCATCAATATTGTGATAGCATATTTTTAACTTCATATATTCAGCTATGATTCTTACTGATAGTTTTTCCCTCTTAAGTAATAACAAATAATGCTGATAGTGTTCCCTGATCTAATTTCAAAATTTTCAAATAAATTTTGCATGCCTAGTTTCATTTTATACATTTATGTGCATGTGTGCACGCGTGTGTTCATTGTTGAATTACTAAAATTCAAACTAATGCAAAACCCATATTGCAGCTGAACAACCATGATACCTCATTCTGCTTCATTTAATGAATTTGGCCTGCAATTTGCAAACTTATGCTAGTTAACATAATTATAATTGTATAACATACATTCTCAGGATAGAATGCATTTGATTTTTGGTGAGGGAAAACAAGTTGAAGTAAACAGTAGCACACAAAACTATGGTGTCTCCTGGCACGCTGCAACAGTATTGAAAATTATAGGAAAGAGTCACTTCTTGGTGGAATACACAACTTCAGAAAGAAATAGAGCATATACACTGTAAAAAAATGTTTACGTGAATCATATTAGACCCTGCCCTCCTGCTTCAGGATCGACTGGTTTAAAGGTGAACGATAAAGTTGAGGTTCTTCACGAAGGTGGCTGGATATTGGGGGTTATTGCAGTATGTTTAACTCCAAATCGATACATAGTTAAGATCTCAAAGATGAAAAGGAAGAAGCAAAGTTGTTTAATGGCACTTCATTGAGACCATGCCATGTCTGGAGTGTTGGGAACTATGACCAAATCTCTCAGGTATTTGTTTATTTGCAGTCTTTATGTTGCTCCTTTCTTTTCTTTCTGTTTTTTTTTTTTTTTTTTTTTTTGATGATGATTGGTAATGTCGGTAATCATGCCAGTCAAACCATTTTGCATGTATTCGGACAGAAAATTAACACAGAAATTACCCTGCTAAGTCAATGCTATTAACTTCCAGGACATAGATCTTCAAGATATTGGATCTGTTAGTTTACACTCGATAGGAAAGAAGAACTGCAATCTTAACATGTTTGTCAACTTAGTTATCTTACAATCATTTGTTTTGCACTATAATTTATATGACTATCAAATATTTTGAACTAAATATTGTTATCTTTGTTGTAACAGGACCAAAATGCTTATGTTACTGAAAAAATATCAAAAGCAAAACAAAATTAGATCAAGCATTATGGACATTGAAGAGTTGATCAAACAATATGTATGAATTGTTAAATTTGAATATGTGAAAAGTAGTTTGAATCATATGTATGAAATATTAAGTTTGGATATATGAATGATGTTTGAATGGTTTGTATGGAATATTATGTTGCAGTTTACATGTTTGTGAAAATGTGTTATGTTTATATGTATTTAAGAAATAGGTAATAATACATACATACATATATATATATATGTTCTTTGAAAGGTATGTATGTATATAAATGTACGTATGTATATAAGGTAACGAAAGAGCTGGAACTATATGAAATTATATGTGATATTATAGCGTTTTAAAAACGCTATGGAAGTGTAAGAACAAACGCTATTAGAAACAGGTAATAGACGCTATACAATTGTTGTTATAAACGCTATAGAAATTAAATGAAACGCTACAAAAGAAAGTGATGGAACGCTATATAAACAAGCAAAAACGCTACAGAAACATACACACAAACGCTATAAGAAGTCAATATCGGATAGTATATTTTATAGTGTTTTTGCTTTGATAGCAAACTAAGACGCTATATAAAAGTCGTCTTTCATAGCGTTTTCGTATCCGCTATTAACGCTATTTAAAGTGAAAGGTCTAAGATAGTATGTCGTTACATGGGTTCTCTGAAATGCTATGTTAGGTTATAATAGCGTTTTTCAAACGCTATGAAAGCCTTATTTTGTTGTAGTGTTTCTATTAACGTTCCGGTATTTCCGACTTTTGAATAGTCGACATAGTGTTGTGTATCGATTTTCTAAATCGAAATTTTTTGGGCTGTTACACTAAAAGACTTATGTTGTGAGCAGGAATGTGCAATTGAGTTTTGGTGTGATAATAAGTCGACAATAGCTATGACCAAGAACCCAGCATTCCATGCAAGGACCGAGCACATAGAAGTTCAGCATCATTTCATAAGGAAGTTGGTTGCTGAGGAGAAATTAGTACTGAAATTCTCTGGAACAAATGATCAGGATGCAAATTTGTTCACTAAAGCATTAAGTCAAGAAAAACATCAATTCATCATGGAGAAGATAGGCATGTGCAAGTTTGAATTAAGGGGAGGTGTTGCAACATAATTCAAACTCATGCACACATATGTGGAAGCTAAATAAAGTCAGAGAAAATTAGCTAGTTTGTAGGAAGACTTTGTCAAAAGTTTGCTGCTGTTTTTCAGTCATTAGTTAGGAGTAGATTTGAAGTTTATATTTTAAGCACCACTAATTTAGGCTTGTTAGACGTGGTCAGTAGAGATTTTTAGCCAAGTTTTAGCATCTATTTATGCATTGTATTGTTTAGCATTTTTAGTTAAGAAAGAGATTATTAAGTGTGCTTCCTCTTCTAAAAAAATAAAACCTTTTATCTTTTCCTTCTCTGTCATAAGCTAACAGAAATTAGTGGAGAAAAATACCTTAAAAATATAGATATTGCCGGAAGAAACATAAAAAGGGTGGAGATATTGGAGCAAGGAGGAAAGGCCGGTTGAAGTGAGAATGAGGGTGAGGTATGGACAAATTTGTAGAGGGTTCGAGAAAATCGAACCATTCGTGCCCAACGCGTCAAACGCTAATGTTTCAATTTTCTCCGGTGAGAAAACTAGGCAATTGACACTGTTATCGTTGTGAAAGCATCCAAAACGGAAGCTGTCCAAATTCTTTCTACGAACTGCGATCGTTCTTTCAACATGTTCTAGCACTTGAGCCAATTTATATCATTTTAGTCCTGCAATTATATATGTTGAGATGCAGATAACGTCACCGTGTGTAATCCTACCACTACCTTTTATGGGATTCTATGAAGCAAACCTGTTAATTCAAATGGAAAATTGGAATTATAATTGGTTTTTTTATTTAGCTTCATATTAAAAACTAATTACATGAATAGTTCATTTTTCAAACTATTTACAAATATAGCTCAGTTTTGGTTAGCTCACCGACCAAAACACACTGGCGCCATCTCAAATGACACCACTCTCAAAATATCTTTTTCGATATTTTCACAACGGCGCTATTTCAAATATCGCCAATGAAAAATACGGTCAGCATTCATTTTGTTTTTAACTGGCGCCATTTCAAATGGCGTCAATGTAAAACTTGTTTTTTTTAACCTAAGGCAACATCTCAAATGTCGTCCACTGGTGGTAGTCCACTGGCGATATGTAAGATGTCGTCGACTGACGACATTAGAGATACCGAGTATGTGGCATGGCTAGGAAGCTTCATGACATGTTGTCTGGGCTTGGCGAGGCTGTTTGATCGAACCTTGCGAGTATGGATGATGCTCGGATAGGTTCGGGCCTGCTTTGTCATGACTTCACTAAGCTGTCTAATTGGACATCAAGTACGAATTGTGCTTGGCTAAGGTCAGGTCATCCTGAAAATAGTAATGCTCGATCGGCCTTTGTAGGTATGGACCATACGCATATTGGCTAGGCCCAAAGAGGAAATGAAGTTTAGATTTCGACTCAAAACAACTTTGGATTTCTGGATTCCTTTGGGTTTATGGTTTAGATTATATGGATATTCTGGTTTTCTATTATAAAAACGATCTGTGTGGGTTTCAAATTTCTGTTATGCATTTATTATATTTTGGATTTGATTTTCTATTATAAATACAATTAGAAACGATTGCAAGATTTCTGGACTTCAATTATACTAACGATTTGATGTGATCGTGGTTTTAAGATTCTGGCTTTCAGATATTGGATTTCTTATAGCCTTCTAATTATTAGAGAATGTGTGGCTTTCTCACGAATTTCTCTCGGATTACGGACATCGAACTTCGGATTTCCATACTATACAAAACATATATTCCATCAAAATACATGTTTTGGAGGGTAAGTGTTAACCCCCTTTTTACAAGGTTGTTATGCTGTACTGGATAACTTGAAAATCGAATATTAGATGGTTATATGAAGCTGTGAACAACTAGATTCGTTGAAATATCACTCTGAAACAAACTGGATTGGAACTCAAATATTACTAACTATCAGATCGGTACCTATCCGAGACATGGAAACAAAACCAAGATTTTGGATAAGTATCGAACATCCTGTTCAAAATATGGAAGCAAAACCATGATTTTGGTTAAGTATCATATCGATATGAATCCGTAGTAAAGGAACAGGACTGGAAATTTGACTGAGTGTCGTATTGATACCTATCCGAGATGTAGAATTTAAGATTTCAAAACTAACTCGAAACTATGTCGATAATTCAAAACTGGAAGATCAAATCATCACGCCAAAGGCACAAGATGCAAGGAACGACAAATGAGGAGTAGGGGTGAGTATTGTTTGGTTTGAACCAAATTAACAAACCAAACCAAATTAATTTAGTTGACTTGGTTCGGTTTTTATTGTTGATCGATTGGATTTGGATTTTAATTTTGATAGAATTTGGTTATTTGATGGATTTGGATTTACAGAAAAAGAGTTTGGTTACAACTATAGGATCTAAATTAACCCTAGAGAGGGGGTGGATAGGGCTTATTGCAGTTTTTCGCTGAGTAATAATTAATATCAACACATATAATAATCAGAGTAAATGCGGAAAATAAATAACACACAGATATACCCAGCTTTGGCAAAATCCTGCCTACAACCGCATTCCCTAAGGTTTCTACTAGGAATTAAAACAATCTCTACGCTTACAATCCCCTGTAAACTCGCGACACCCGCTCCCAACTGTTCTAACCCTACGCTCAAAACCCTACACTGATCTTTATCCCCGAGATCAGATTTCCCCGAATTACAAACCCATAATTCATCTCCCTAGTTTTACAGACAAACTAAAAAAAACCTTGGAACACGATTTTCAAATTAAAAACAAAAAACACTTAAAACAAATAACAAATTAAAACCCTAGTTTTAAATAAAATCCTTTTATCCTTTTGTTAATTTAGCCGTCCTCTTTTTGTAGCCCTTTGTCTTTGAAAATATTCATCCCCCTTTCTCTTATTCGTAACCCTAATTTCTCCTTTGCTCTGGAAAGTAAAAATGGCAATGGTGATATAAATTAGGGTTTCGAATCTCCTTAGATTAGAAGCAGCCGCCCTCTCTTCGTTGATGCTCTTGAATTTCCAGTAGCTATCTTCGTTTGGTTTGAGTGAAATACTTTGATTTGGATCCAAGCAATTTTGGTTCTCTGGAATGATTTTTCAATTAGAAATTCTTTTTACTTGTGCTCAAAATTGGATGCCAAATTGCCAATGATGATACTGGTGTATAAATAGGATTTCAATCTGATATAATAACTTATTTCAATGTTAGACTTGGTTTGATATTTGCGTAAATTATTAGGCTTGATCTTTTAGGCTTTGAATTGGTCTTGAGTGTCTATTGCGCTGACTTCTGGAATAGTGGCATGATGAATTTCATTACTTTGAATTGGTCCCTTTTGAATATTGCCATATATCTATTTTTCTAGAAATAATCCCTTGGTGATTTCTGGAACTCTATGATTTCGAACTGACATTATTTCGAATATTCTGCTGCTTAAATAAATTGAACAGTTGCTATGTCTTGGTATACATTTTACTATCTTAATTGTTTTGATAAGAACAGATAATATCCTTGATTTGGTCTTGTCGAAAAATAAGAACTAATGCTACACTTGACATGATTTTTTCTTGAGTGACACTGATAAGAACACATACTATTCTTTGGTATTATTTAGCTGCAAATTTTATTGATGAGAACAGTTGCTAAAAAAATTTGAATTGGTACTACACATTAACTTGTCTCGACTTTGAACTGATGCCTTGATTTCTGGTACTTCGAATGTCCTTTCCTTTGCTTTGTGTGTTTGCTCAAACACCTTGCTTTCACCTGCTGTAATATTTGGCATTCCTTCTCTTTGAGTCTTTCTTGAACCTGTCATTGCATGTATATGAATGTTGTGCATATGCACCATGTCTTTGAGCTTGTGTTCACTGCCATATTTTATTCATTTGTGTATTGTTTTACTTGCTGGTTACACTTGAAATTCTGGACTGTTTTTCACTTGTATTGCTTTTTTAGAGAATAAATGTTGCACTTGAATTTTTCCTTGAACTTGGTCTATGCATTCGGCATGCTGTTGCACTATATACTTGAAGTTGCCTAAAAACTGATGCTATGTTTGATAATGAATACTACACTTGAGCTTTGTGCCATACATTTTGTTGCATGCTTGTGATCATTTTACCGTGTTGATCCTGGCTTGTGATTGAGTATGCATTTGTGTCCATTGAATCTGAACTACTCTTGTACATGATTTTGACCAAAACCGTGCCTTTTTTGTTTGCATTTGCACACCTGAGTTGCTAGCCTGTAGCACTTGCATTCGGGATGCCTTGAACTTGCTTGACCTTAGTTCCATGTTCATTGTTGTCTTTGTGCTTATGTATATTTGCACCATGGTTTAACCCCTTGGTTCATGGCTACTCTTTGTTGCCTGGGCTGACATGATTTGTACATGCTGTAGCGTTCTTGTTTATGCTGTGTCGTTTGTCATTACATTTGACATATCCCATTTTCATGCATGTGTCGAGCCTGGTCTGTGTATATTCTTATGTGCACTGTCTATATGGTTCTATGTTACTTGGCTGCATTTGATTTGCATTGCTCTGCCCATTTATGGTTTGTATGAGGAACCTATGTACCTGCACATTAATATATATATATATATATATATGTATATATATGTATGTATGTATATACATATAACTGTAAGTGTATACATGTATCATGTATAGTGCACGTGCAGAATATATATATGTGAGCATTATATATATATATATATATATATATATATCAGAGCAAAAATGATGAGAAACACACCAAAATTCTAAGGCAAATGAAATTTAAAATAAATTTATATTTGCTTGTATTTAATTCTATTATTGTTCCAGTTTACTCTGTGTGTTTTTGTGATAGGTATATAGGTGACTTGGACTGGACTAGAGCATAAGAAGTCTGTTTGTTTGTGTCAGTGAATGTATGTAACTGTGTATGAGTCTGTATATAAACAGAGTGATCTGAGTGATATGTAGTGAGGAACTCCTGTATATGAGATTGATTATAAACATGAATAAGTTGTACTATTATCTGCGATAAACAACTTGATTGAAATAAAAAAAATTGTTGTTCAATCCAATCCGTCTATTTCATTTGAATTTTTCCAATAGAACGATTTCATGATATATATATATATGTGTGTGTGTGTGTGTGCTTTTGTTTTTCTTATCATGGTGGCCACGACTGGCATTCCAGAAGAAATAACCGCTTCTCAGAACTCCCAACTTTCTCAGGCAGTTACAGCCGAACTGCCACCCCCCCACGCCTCCTGATCCAACAGCACACGTCCCCACATGCGGCTGGTCTTGGGCCAATGCAGTGAGGAGAACGATCCCGGCGGAAGGACATGAAACAGATCTCACCTTTTATGCTCCGGTGAGACATGATACCACACCACGAATTGTTATGCCAGAGTGCGTGATCAACGAAAATACTGGTAAATGGAGTAATACTGTGTTGCTTATATTATGGGAAGAGGCCTTATTATGATCAGTTCAAAAAGTATGTAACTAACGTGATGAAACCTATCTCTGAATTTGCTTTGTACTATAAACCAAATGGTTTTATTCTAATAAGGTTCTCATCCACTGTGGACGTTGAAACGGTGCTGAAGAACGGACCATACACTATCAACTCTCGAATTATTATTCTCAAGAAGTGGCATCCCGATTTGAAATTTACTCGAGAGTATTTCACAACAGTACCTATATGGATTCGACTGGTTGACCTATATCTTGTTTTCTGGAGTACTGAAGGAATTAGCAGAATCGCTAGCGCGTTGGGTAGGCCTTTACGCCTGGATAATACTACAAGCACAGAAACAAGATTGAGCTATGCCCGAGTTTTGGTCGAAATAGACAATCAATTCGCATACCCACAGACGGTTCAAGTACAAAAACCAAATAACGAGAATGAAGAAGTGATAATAGCATATGAGCATAAACCGTCACCGTGTACAACCTGTAAACTATATGGTCATCATTCAGAAAACTGTTCAATTACATTAAATCAAGCCTGGGTGCGGAAAAATATAGTACAACAACTTGAAGAAACAGACCATAATCAGACTGAAGATCTCTCAACTAAGCCTGCAACTTCCTTCACTATTGTGCCAACAAGTAATGCTTTTGAGTGCCTATCATCATATGTTGCTTTGTCCTCTAACTCAGATCATCAAACGGCTTCTGCATCCACTGACCCTGCAAACAAGACACAACAGTTAGATGAAGTTATTGTGGAAGACTGGAATAGCGACGATATCTCAACCACTCAAAAGCAGAAAGAATTTGTGACTGATCTTGCATCAAAAATTCAAGAAGTGGGGTGTAAAGACCCGGAAATTCCCGCTCTTTGAATCGACCATAAACCACACAGGTCTGACCCAAAAGGTGAAAATCTACGAATACTTTAACTTTGAGCATACAACACATCAGAACAAAAACACAGACTTTTATAACATCAATAATAAATGTTACATCAGAGTACAGAATATATCAGAGTACATCGATAAATAATACAGCGGAAGATACATTTAAAATAAATTAAATACATTGCAGCGGAATTAATCTCAGCGGAAGGCCATCAATATTCTGGACCCGGCTTCAGACTTCAATCCAGGATCCTGCTTAACTATATCTGCAAAAAGCTACTCGACTGCCCGTTTGGAAAAGAGGGCACCCGAGTTTGCAAAGTGAAACAAACTACGAGTCAGTCATGGGACTGGTGTGAGAATTCTAAACTAATACAACTAATAAGACAAATCCAAGGACCACGCCACTTTCGCGGAACGGGTTTACTCCTATGGATTGCCAGTGCATAAACCAAAGTAAATCGAGAAATAACGCAATGTCTTTTGGAAAAATGAAACCATTATAAGACCCAGGTCCCATCACACAATGCAACGCACACCAGAGGATAGGGTTTTACCTTATAATGGTCAAAAGATGCTTGATACGTGAAAGCGGTATTATTATTATTAGTGTGTATATATATAGGTATATATATAATATACATTTAAATCATAATGTATCAATCATAGATGGCATAGTACCCCATCCTACTATGTCGCCATAGTAGTTCTACAATCAAAACCGCAAGGTCGTATTGGAATTTAGATTCCATCATGAGTCGAGGCTAGGGGCAAGCTCCTCTCTGATTCGAGACACTCTAGCAAATGCCTCAGGATCCCCCGCAGTGAACCCTTGGATCTTCAGGGCCGGTCCCCGCCTATGGGCAGTGGATTAGTTATGCCTGAACACACGCTTCCCGGTCCCTTTGGACCTATAGTATGACCACCAACGGCTTATAAAAATAACGAGGCGCCTCAAAATCCATCATCCACATAAGTAAAATGTCAGGGCTGGTAGGTCACTGACACCACTCTAGCTAGAAAGAAACATGTGCACTCCCTGCAGTCCGTATCCCGTTTTTGACTCATACCGGGGTGTGAGGCTCGCGGAGTCACGCTATACACAAAGCTACGCCTATGATAAAATAAAGAAAAATAACATTTTAAGAATTATTTACACTTAGGTAAATAAATAAAAGAAAAACATATATTTACATTAGATAAATGAGAGATTAAATAAAATTACATTTTTATTAAGTAATTAAAGTATACGTTTTACATTGTAAATATAAATTACTTTTTTATGTAATTAGGATTATAAACAATAAAGTCACATTTTTATGTAATTAAGGAATATGGTTTTATATTGTAAATAAAATCACATTTCTATGTGATTAAGATTACAAGAACAAATAAAATGACTATTCTTGTCACTTGAATCAAAAGAATATGTTTTTATCGCTTGAATCAAAAGAAAATATTTTTGTCACTTTGAGAAAGAATGACAAATACATATTTTGTTAATTATATTGTAAAGAAGAAGATTAACATCTTTCGTTAATCATATTACAAAGAAGAATTGAACAAGATTATACATATTTTGTTTGCATTAAATAGAATAAACAAAATTAGTATTTTTGTTTGCATTAAATAGAATAAACAAAATTAGTATTTTTGTTTGCATTAAATAGAATAAACATTTTTGCCACTTTAAAATAATGGAAATTAAAGGGACATATTTTTGTCACTTGACATGAATGAAATATAAAGACATTTTCTTTACCATTGTTTTTTTTAGTTAAGCAAATAAAAAGACATTTTATTTACCATGGCCTTCCGCTGAGATTAATTCCGCTGCAATGTATTTAATTTATTTTAAATGTATCTTCCGCTGTATTATTTATCGATGTACTCTGATATATTCTGTACTCTGATGTAACATTTATTATTGATGTTATAAAAGTCTGTGTTTTTGTTCTGATGTGTTGTATGCTCAAAGTTAAAGTATTCGTAGATTTTCACCATTTGGGTCAGACCTGTGTGGTTTATGGTCGATTCAAAGGGTGGGAATTTGCGGGTCTTTACAGTTGTGTTTTAACTACGATTAAAATAATTTTTTAGCCATTATTATTCAAAATAAATTATTATATATATATATATTTACATTAAATATTATGAGTTGGTGTCATAACATTTATTTTGTGAACATAATAAAATGACATAAATTTCGTCAAAATTCTATTGACATTATAAAGGATGTTTACGTTAGAAATAAAGTTCACCTTTACATTTGCATTCTACAATGCAAGTATTACAGAAAAGTATAACATTGATTTTAGCAGAAATAGAAATAGGAACTTACATTTTTAATGTAAAAGAAATAGAGATAGAAATAAGAAGTTTGCATTTTCTAATGTAAAGATAAAAAGTGAATTTACATTTTTCCAATGTAAATAGGATAAAAAAGAGAAATTACATTTTCCGACGTAAATAAAAAGGAATAATGGGCATTTACATTTTTGCAATGTAAAATAAAAGGAAGTACATTTCTATGTAACAAAAATGAATACATAAAAAGTACATTTTATGTATTAAAAAAAAAACCCCATCTTCTAAACATGTTTCTAAACAAAAATACTAATTTTCTAAACAAAAATGAAACCATTATAAATAGTGATGACACCGTCTTTGATTGTAGAACTTTTTACTATTGTGTTATAAAAAAGAGAAATTACATTCACAAAACATATTTTGGTTAAAAGAACTTTTTAACCTTTGAATCTTATTATGTGTTAACCACCAAAACATTTGCATTTCTAAAAATAACAAAAAAGAGGAAGGAGTTTCGAAATTAATAATTGGAAATTTCTAATCCAAATTTATATATTTAAAAATCTTAGCTCTGATACCAACTGTAAAGACCCGCAAATTCCCACCCTTTGAATCGACCATAAACCACACAGGTCTGACTCAAAAGGTGAAAATCTATGAATACTTTAACTTTGAGCATACAACACATCAGAACAAAAACACAGACTTTCATCAATAATAAATGTTACATCAGAGTACAGAATATATCAGAGTACATTGAAATAAAATTACAGCGGAAGAAACATTTAAAATAAATTAAATACATTGCAGCGGAATTAATCTCAGCGGAAGGCCATCAATATTCTGGACCCGGCTTCAGACTTCAATCCAGGATCCTGCTTAACTATATCTGCAAAAAGCTACTCGACTGCCCGTGTGGAAAAGAGGGCACCCGAGTTTGCAAAGTGAAACAAACTACGAGTCAGTCATGGGACTGGTGTGAGAATTCTAAACTAATACAACTAATAAAACAAATCCAAGGACCACGCCACTTTCACGGAACGGGTTTACTCCTATGGATTGCCAGTGCATAAACCAAAGTAAATCGAGAAATAACGCAATGTCTTTTGGAAAAATGAAACCATTATAAGACCCAGGTCCCATCACACAATGCAACGCACACCAGAGGATAGGGTTTTACCTTATAATGGTCAAAAGATGCTTGATACGTGAAAACGATATTATTATTCTTAGCGTGTACATATATAGGTATATATATAATATACATTTAAATCATAATGTATCAATCATAGACGGCATAGTACCCCATCCTACTATGTCGCCATACTAGTTCTACAATCAAAACCGCAAGGTCGTATTGGAATTTGGATTCCATCATGAGTCGAGGCTAGGGGCAAGCTCCTCTCCGATTCGAGACACTCTAGCTAATGCCTCAGGATCCCCCGCAGTGAACCCTTGGATCTTCAGGGCCGGTCCCCGCCTATGGGCAGTGGATTAGTTATGCCTGAACACACGCTTCCCGGTCCCTTTGGACCTATAGTATGACCACCAACGGCCTATAAAACATGAGGCGCCTCAAAATCCATCTTCCACATAAGTAAAATGTCAGGGATGGTCGGTCACTGACACCACTCTAGCTAGAAAGAAACGTGTGCACTCCCAGCAGTCCGTATCCCGTTTTGACTCATACCGGGGTGTGAGGCTCGCGAAGTCACGCTATACACAAAGCTACGCCTAAACAGACCGTGCTTTGATCATCAACCACAAGGCCTGCTTTTCAACAAAAGCCTTGATCAATGCATCTTAGCATGCCACATTGTCAGTCCATACTATACCATTAATTTCTACCAATATATAACCTCTAAGCTCGTACGTCTCAGAGAAGGGTGTTAACCACCAAACAGATATATATTAAGAGAGATCAACGAATGTAGTATAAAGGACTACAACGTCAGACATACATTCCATTTATAAACTTATGCTCTGGGTCTGAGCGAAAGTCAAATCCGTACAAATCAACACTACGTCTGAACGGCCACCACTGAAGCCCTTTCAAGGTAGCTACTCCTCTCATGGGTCTCAGTAGCAACACATCCATTCGATGTGAAGATCGTCGGTCTTCAATCACCATCTTTAAATCTTCGACTTAGAACGTCGTATAATCATTTGAAATGAGATTGAACTCGGTCTTTTCAAATGATTCTCGCATATATATATAATAATTTGAAAACATTTCCTACCGTTATTAATATTTGATAACGACCTATCACTAATTTTATTTATATAAAAATAGCTCGAATAAATTTAACGACGCTTCCCTAGCGCTGTTTTCAACCAAATAGGACTTACGCATACCTAACCGTTGGATTTTGATGAAATTTATATCATTGGAAAGATTTTCCCAAAGCGGTCATAACGGTTCCTGTTTTGGGAAAATCCGACGGTCGGATCTTTCGTTATAACCGTTTAAAGTTACGATTGTCGATACGCGAACTACCACGCGTGTTTCGTTTAAATTTGAATTATATATATATAAATATAAATCGTTTTACTATTTCAATTATAAAATTCTATTCTTTTTATCGCATCTAAAATGATGATAAAATATTTCTTGTTTTATTTTACTACCTTTCTGATTTTATTTACTCTAATTGTAAATAAATTATGCTTTATATATCCTTTTAATTTATTTTCTATTTATTTACCTAAATGTAAATAAATGTTTTTCTATTCTTTTCCTTATTTATTTACCTAAATGTAAATAAATATTCCTCTACTTCTTTTATCTTATTTATTTACATTATTTATAAATAAATGTTTCTAATTCCTTTTCTTATTTATTTACACTATTTGTAAATAAATGTACTTAATTTCTTTTTCTTATTTATTTACACTATTTGTAAATAAATGTACCTTTAATTTTACTATATTTATTTACACTAATTATAAATAAATGTACCTTTTCCTTTTATCTTATTTATTTACATAAGAAAATGTAAATAAATATTATCCACATAATTATTCTTTTAATCCCTTTTATTTACATAAGAAAATGTAAATAATCCTTATTCACATATTTGTTCTTATAATCTTAATCACATAGAAATGTGATTTTATTTACAATGTAAAACATATATATATATATATATATATATTACTTACATTGAAAATGTACTTTTATTAAATCCTTTATTTACATTGAACAAATGTAAATGTCTTTATTTCTTTTCTTTACATTGAAAAGTGTAATTCTTAAATTCTTTTCTAATTACATTGAAAAATGTTGTTATTTAATCCTTTTTCTAATGTTTCTTTTTAACATAAAAAAGAATATCTTATGTTAATTCTTTTCTAACATTTTCTGTTATTATTTTATTTACATAAGAAAATGTAAATAAATCCTATTTACATAAAAATGTAGTTTTTTCTTTATAACCTTAATTACATAAAAATGTAATTTTATTGTTTATAATCCTAATTACGTAAAAAAGTAATTTATATTTACAATGTAAAACGTATACTTTAATTACTTAATAAAAATGTAATTTTATTTAATCTCTCATTTATCTAATGTAAATATATGTTTTTCTTGCTCTATGTTTTATTTTATTTATACTAAATATTTTGAAGTAATATTAAATGTAAATTTAGACAATTAGAATATGCTTTAACCTCCCACATTGGATAGGTATTGTTGTGATTACTGGACAGTCGGGCGGGTCCGGGCAGGTTTACATCACAACTCAATCCAACCTTGGGTTACGCATATTATTTTCTTATTTATTTACCTAAGTGTAAATAAATGATTTAATTTCTTATCTAAAATGTAAATATAATGTTATTGCAGAATTTGTTCGTTTTATCCTCATAAGAAATGTAAACAAGATAGTCTAATGTTTTACTAATCAAGTTGTGATCTTTAACAAAACATATATTTTGTTTTCAACCTTTTTCTATTTTAACAAAATGTCTATTTTATTTCTATCTATTTTCTATTTTCTTTATTAAACAAAATATTCCCATTTACTAATTTAACGCATTACGGTGTATAATATTGTCCATTTTAAATGTGACACATAACGGTGTATAATGTTGTCAATTCTAATGGAACACACCACAGTGTATAATGTTGTCAATTCTAATGTAACACAAGGTAATTTTGTTTAATAACTCTAATGCAACAAAATGTGAAATGGAGCTTTTGTTTATTAACTTTCAATGTAAACAAAATGGGAATTTTGTTTATTAACTTTCAATGTAAACAAAAGGCTAATTTTGTTTATTCTATTCAATGCAAACAAAATATGTATAATCTTGTTCAATTCTTCTTTATAATATAATTAACAAAATATGTATTTGTCATTCTTTCTCAAAGTGACAAAAATATTTTCTTTTGATTCAAGCGATAAAAACATATTCTTTTGATTCAAGTGACAAGAATAGTCATTTTATTTGTTCTTTCAAATTGTGACGAAAATATATATTCTTTTGTCTTCCTTTACATAAAATGTTAACAAAATGTAAATTTTGTTATAATCCCTTTAACATTAATGAAATGTGAATTTTTGTCATGATTCTTTTAGCATTAACAAAGTATGAATTCTGCTATGTTTCTATTTGTGTTGAAATCACAAATAAAAAGGTAATCCAATCTCTATGTTAATATTTGTGTTGGAAACACAGACAAAAAGATAATCCTTTACTTTATTTAACAAATAATGTTAATATTGTCTTTTAAACTTTAATTAACAAACAATGTTATCACAAATAAATCAACACAACAATGCTATTTTTGTGTCATCACAACTAAATTAACACAACGACAGGTTTTGCGTCTTTACAAACAAAATAACACAATGATGGGTTTTGTGTTATTGCAAATAAATTAACACAATGATGATTTTGTGTATACATTTGATGAATCACAATGAAAGGTCTCATCCTTATTTTTATTTGTAAATCAAATAAAAACATTTACTCTTTACTTTATTTTATGAAACAAATAAAATATCTAATCTTTATTTCTCTTTAAAAGATCCAAACTTTCCTTTATTTCATAAATCAAAATAAAGGTTCAAACTTTTTTTTTTAATTTGTAATTCAAGATGAAATCAAACAATCTTTTAATCGGTAAATAAAAGGATAACTTTCTTCTATGTAAATAAAAGATTTAAGCTTTTCTTTTATTTTGTAAAACAAAATAAAAAATAAAAACAAAGATAAGAACTGGTTACTTATATTGTAAACAAAAATAAAGATAAAATCTTCCATTTATTATGTTAACAAAATTAAAGATAAAAACTTGCTTTTTATTATGTTAACCAAACAAAGGATAAGAATTGGTATTTTATTTTGTAAACAAAATTGAGATTTAAATTGGCATTTTAATTTGTAAACCAAATAAAAGATTTAAAACTTTCTTTTGATTTTGTTAACCAAAATAAAAACCCAACTTTTCATTTTATGTTGTGAATCATAAAATAAAGGTTTAAACTTACTTTTGTGAACCAGAAAAAAAAAACCATTTTACGTTATATTTTGTAAGACAATAGCAAAGGTTAAATTTCTCATTGTATTTAAGAAATAAAAATAAAAATAAATAAGGATGAGAATTTCACAGAGATTACACTAAAATTTACAGATCTAGAATAGCATCACAGGCATTATAAATCACAATCAGTCATACATTACAATCACAGCACAACCAACATCCAAATGAATATATACAACATAAATTTCATGCTGAGTGAATACAGTAAAATAAATAAATAAATAATTATAATTTTAAAATAGGAATCTCACCAAACAATCCAGATCTGAATTTTCCTTGAATTTTCATCGGCTCTATTTTAGTCCTAGTCTGTTTCATGATGTAGATCAGGTCAATACGAGTTCAACGCTACGAAAATCGTTCAGTTTCGTTTCTGTATGAACAAGTTACGGATTTTTAAAGTTTAATTACTTTTAAATTAATAAAATAAATAAAATAGACCACCTTCTTCTCTAATTTGTTGAAGGACGACAGTTTCACAATGGTTCTTCAAACCTAGGGTTCTATTTTGCTCGGAAACCAGGACGCCAGGTGCTGATCGGATCCTCCACCTTTGATCGCCTCCGTGTGGCGCACCTCCGGCCTAGACGCCGATGAACTCGCCCCCTCCCAGCGCCCCAGAAGTCAGTGCGAACGCCGGCACTTCGTGAGGGGATTTCGGCTGCCATGAGCCACTATACTTCATCATTACCGTTCAGTATGTAGATTATGAGGAGTAGATTGATTTTCCCATTGGCCATTCATACGATTAGTTTCTGGATTAGAAGAAAAGAAGGAGAAAGGATTGGAAGGCGTGCGCCATTGATAGGATATACGGCAGCTGTAGAAGAATATGCTAGGTTAGGGTATTGTACGGTGTATTTATACCGTATTTCTTTTATTTAGTTTATTTAATTCGTGAAAATACTTGTCCGTTGATTCTATCTCCGAATCCAACCCAACGAGTGTCGCCACTAGCTAATAACCCCCGTCCCGGACGCAATGGAACATGTTTCGTAACCCAATTCGGCTATTACAATATGTTTTTCTTTAATTTAAATTATAAATTATAAATTAATATATATTTAATTTAACCGTACATTTTAAATTACCGGGGCCACATACGACCTCTAAAAATTACAGAAAAATTATATTTGGCTATGTTTTGACGATACGGTTCTAACGAGAATAATTTCGTCGAATTCTGAGACTGTTTGAAAAATGGCTATTTTGAAGTCGATTAAATTTATCTGTAATTGACAAAACACGGTTTCTCTCGCCACGCTCACATATTAGATTTAAAAATTCTGAAAAATTAAACTTAGCAAAATATTGACAATCCGGATTCAACAGAAGTGGTTTCGTCGAAAACAGAGGTCGTTTGAAAATTGGCTATTTTCACTGGCTTTAAATATTATTAAAAATGAAAATTTTAAATTCTGCCTCATTTTGCACTAAATTACTTAAAAATAAAAATTTTAAATTGGCTCCAAAATTCCGGGTTGTTACAATCTCCCCCACTTAAAAATCTTTTCGTCCTCGAAAAGGAACTAAGGTAAAAGTTGTTTAATTTGTTAACTAAATTTCAATTTTACTTTTATTAATTTCAATTGTGGACTAACTTATCAAATACATATATACTTTTATATATTTAAAAATCTTATCTTCTGAAATAGGATTATATATATAATGAAAATATTTAATTATAAGCTTATCACTCTGAACTCATTCTAGGGCATTACTAACCCCATCTCTAATGAGTATTCTCATTCTAGGATACTACTGATCCTATCTCTAATGAGTATTCTTATTGGATATTTCTAATCCAATCTCTGATGAGTTTCGCCAAAATATGGAGTGACTCGTAGTTATTTACACTTACTAATTAAAACCCTATCAGGAGACTGTTTGAAAACATAATACATAAAGAACTTTTTACTATTGTGTAAACATAATACATAAAGATTCAAACGTAATAAGATTAAAAGAACTTTTTACTATTGTGTGTTAAAAGAACTTTTTGCAGATATAGTTAAGCAGGATCCTGGATTGAAGTCTGAAGCCGGGTCCAGAATATTGATGGCCTTCCGCTGAGATTAATTCCGCTGCAATGTATTTAATTTATTTTAAATGTATCTTCCGCTGTATTATTTATCGATGTACTCTGATATATTCTGTACTCTGATGTAACATTTATTATTGATGTTATAAAAGTCTGTGTTTTTGTTCTGATGTGTTGTATGCTCAAAGTTAAAGTATTCGTAGATTTTCACCTTTTGGGTCAGACCTGTGTGGTTTATGGTCGATTCAAAGAGCGGGAATTTCCGGGTCTTTACAGCTTTGGGTCGTATATATAAATCGTTGGTGGTCATACTATAGGTCCAAAGGGACCGGGAAGCGTGTGTTCAGGCATAACTAATCCACTGCCCATAGGCGGGGACCGGCCCTGAAGATCCAAGGGTTCACTGCGGGGGATCCTGAGGCATTTGCTAGAGTGTCTCGAATCGGAGAGGAGCTTGCCCCTAGCCTCGACTCATGATGGAATCCAAATTCCAATACGACCCTTGCGGTTTTGATTGTAGAACTAGTATGGCGACATAGTAGGATGGGGTACTATGCCGTCTATGATTGATACATTATGATTTAAATGTATATTATATATATACCTATATATTTACACACTAATAATAATAATATCGTTTTCACGTATCAAGCATCTTTTGACCATTATAAGGTAAAACCCTATCCTCTGGTGTGCGTTGCATTGTGTGATGGGACCTGGGTCTTATAATGGTTTCATTTTTCCAAAAAGACATTGCGTTATTTCTCGATTTACTTTGGTTTATGCACTGGCAATCCATAGGAGTAAACCCGTTCCGCGAAAGTGGCGTGGTCCTTGGATTTGTCTTATTAGTTATATTAGTTTAGAATTCTCACACCAGTCCCATGACTGACCTGTAGTTTGTTTCACTTTGCAAACTCGGGTGCCCTCTTTCCACACGGGCAGTCGAGTAGCTTTTTGCAGATATAGTTAAGCAGGATCCTGGATTGAAGTCTGAAGCCGGGTCCAGAATATTGATGGCTTTCTGCTGAGATTAATTCCGCTGCAATGTATTTAATTTATTTTAAATGTATCTTCCGCTGTATTATTTATCAATGTACTCTGATATATTCTGTACTCTGATGTAACATTTATTATTGATGTTATAAAAGTCTATGTTTTTGTTCTCATGTGTTGTATGCTCAAAGTTAAAGTATTCGTAGATTTTCACCTTTTGGGTCAGACCTGTGTGGTTTATGGTCGATTCAAAGAGCTGAACTCGGTCTTTTCAAATGATTCTCGCATATATATATAATAATTTGAAAACATTTCCTACCGTTATTAATATTTGATAACGACCTATCGCTATTTTTATTTATATAACAATAGCCTAAATTAATTTAACGACGCTTCGGGTCAATGGGCGACCCTGGCGCTGTTTTCAACCAAATTTGATTTACACATAACTTGAAATTTAACTGTTGGATTTTGGCGAAATTTATGTCATTGGAAAGATCTTCCCAAAGCGGTCCAAACGGCTCCAGTTTTGGGAAAATCCAACGGTCGGATCTCTCTGTATAACTGTTTAAAGTTACGATTGTCGATACGTGAACTGCCGCGCGCGTTTCATTTAATTTATATATATATATATATATATAATAATAATAATAATAAATATAAATCATTTGGCGATTTCAACTATTATCGTCTATTCTTTTATCGCATCTAAAATGACGATAAAAATATCACTTTTAATATCTCTGTTTTATTTACACTAAATGTAAATAAATTATAGTTTATCTATCTTTCAATTTATTTACACTAAATGTAAATAAATTGTAATCTTTTTCTTTTCCCATTTATTTGCCTAAATGTAAATAAATTATGTTCTTTCTATGTTTTAATTTATTTACCCTAAATGTAAATAAATTACATTCTTTTTCTTACCCTATTTATTTCCCTAAATGTAAATAAACATATTCTTATCTTTTTCTTACTTATTTACCTAAATGTAAATAAATGTTTTACTTTTACTTTTGTTATATTTATTTACATTAATTGTAAATAAATGTATCTAATTTCTTATTCATATTCATTTACACTATTTGTAAATAAATGGTTTCAATTTCCTTTGCAAATCCTATTTACATAGTAAGTGTAAATAAATGTATTTCTTTAATTCTTTTCTAATATTTCTTTTTAACATAAAAAGAATATCTTACGTTAATTCTTTTCTAACATTTCTTTTTATTATTTTTATTTACATAAGAAAATGTAAATAAATTCTAATTCACAAGTTTAGTCTTATAATCTTAATTACATAGAAATGTAATTTTATTTACAATGTTAAAACATGTTCTTTAATTACATAAAAGTATAATTTATTTAATCTTTTATTTATCTAATGTAAATAAATGTCTTACTTTTTCTATGTTTTATTGTATTTACACTAAATAGTTTATATATGCTTTAACCTCCCACATTGGATAGGTATTGTTGTGATTACTGGACAGCCGGGCGGGTCCGGGCAGGTTTACATCACAACTCAATCTAACCTCGGGTTAAGCATCCTTGTTCTTATTTATTTATTCATACTAAACATATTTAAATAAATATTCTTTTCTAATCCTTGTTCATTTACACTAATTGTAAATAAATGTTTTTCTTTTTATATTCCTTTTACATTGAGAATGTAAGTCTTCTGTCTATATTCGTTTTAACAAAAATGTCTATTTTTGGTCTCTTTAACTTCAACAAAAATGACATTGTAATGTGTCAATTCTAATTTAGACAAAAGTGGTATTTTAATTCATTTTGTTGACAAAATGCTATTTGTGTTTTTGGCATAGATTTACTTAACAAAAGTGCTATTTAGTTTTTATCTAACATAAAAATGTCTTTTTAGTCAACAAAACATGAAGTAGCATAGTTTGACTTTCATAACAAAATGGTCTGTTTAGTTAACATAACATGTTTCTAACAAATTTCACCCTTTTTACTCTAATGTAACTTTTCTAACAAAAGTGACAATTTATTTCTAATGTAACCTTTCTAACAAAAGTGACAATTTATTTCTAATGTAACTTTTTTAATCCTATTTTGTTTGCATCTAGAATTTGCAAACAAATGCACCTATTCCTTTTAATGTTTATTTGCAACGGAGGAAGCAAATAAAAGAACATTTTTATTCAATGTATATTCGCATTGGAGAATGCAAATAAAAAGTAAAACTTTTATTTCTATGTTATATTTGCATTGGTGAATGCAAATAAAGAAACCACATTAAATTTCAAATGCATATTTACATTGGTGAGTGTAAATAAAAGAATCAATTTTAATTCCACTGTACATATGCATTAGTAAATGCAAATAAGAGGACAAACTTTAATTTTAATGTATACTTGCATTGAGAATGCAAACAAAAGAATAGTTTTTATTTCAAAGTATATTTGCTTTTGTGGATGCACATAAAAGAACAGTTTTATTTTTCAAAGTATATTTGCATCGAGTAATGCAAATAAGGAATAAACTTCAATTACAATGTATATTTACATTTGTGAATGTAAATAAAGGAATAAACTTTAATTTCAAGGTATATTTACAATTGTGGATGTAAATAAAAGAATATACTTTAATTTCAACATATATTTGTATTAGTGAATACAAATAAAAGAATTATTTTTTATTTTCAATATATATATATTTGTGTTAAAGCACAAATCAAAAAGAAAGACTTTATTTTCTATGTAATATTTTATTCAATCATTCTAATTTGACAAAAATTAAATGTTTTTATTTCAACTATACTAATTGACAAGAATAAATGTTTTTATTTAACTACACTATAAAAAACAAAATTGAATATTTTGTTTTTAACCATTCTATATTGACAAAAGGAGTATTTTTATAACTTATTAACCTGTAAAGACCCGGAAATTCCCGCTCTTTGAATCGACCATAAACCACACAGGTCTGACCCAAAGGTTGGAAATCTTCGAATACTTTAACTTTGGGAATACAATACATTAGAACAATAACAGCAGACTTTTATTACATTATAATAATGTTACATCATAGTACAGAATATATCAGAGTACATTGAAATAAAATTACAGCGGAAGATAAACTACAAAAGATTTACTACATTAAATAAAATACAGTAAACAGCGGAAGACTACTAAGCTCTGGACACAGCTTTAGGCTTCGATCTAGGATCCTGCTAAAAGAATAGATATCTGCAAAAAGCTACTCGACTGCCCGTGTGGAAAGAGGGCACCCGAGTTTGCAAAGTGAAACAAACTACAGGTCAGTCATGGGACTGGTGTGAGAATTCTAAACTAATATAACTAATAAGACAAATCCAAGGACCACGCCACTTTCGCGGAACGGGTTTACTCCTATGGATTGCCAGTGCATAAACCAAAGTAAATCGAGAAATAACGCAATGTCTTTTTGGAAAAATGAAACCATTATAAGACCAGGTCCCATCACACAATGCAACGCACACCAGAGGATAGGGTTTTACCTTATAATGGTCAAAAGATGCTTGATACGTGAAAACGATATTATTATTATTAGTGTGTAAATATATAGGTATATATATAATAAACATTTAAATCAGAATGTATCAATCATAGACGGCATAGTACCCCATCCTACTATGTCGCCATACTAGTTCTACAATCAAAACCGCAAAGGTCGTATTGGAATTTGGATTCCATCATGAGTCGAGGCTAGGGGCAAGCTCCTCTATGATTCGAGACACTCTAGCAAATGCCTCAGGATCCCCCGCAGTGAACCCTTGGATCTTCAGGGCCGGTCCCCGCCTATGGGCAGTGGATTAGTTATGCCTGAACACACGCTTCCCGGTCCCTTTGGACCTATAGTATGACCACCAACGGCCTATAAAACACGAGGCGCCTCAAAATCCATCATCCACATAAGTAAAATGTCAGCGCTGGTAGGTCCCTGACATCACTCTAGCTAGAAAGAAACGTGTGCACTCCCTGCAGTCCGTATCCCGTTTTTGACTCATACCGGGGTGTGAGGCTCGCGAAGTCACGCTATACACAAAGCTACGCCTAAACAGGCCGTGCTTTGATCATCAACCACAAGGCCTGCTTTTCAACAGAAGCCTTGATCAATGCATCTTAGTATGCCACATTGTCAGTCCATACTATACCATTGATTTCTACCAATATATAACCTCTAAGCTCGTACGTCTCAGAGAAGGGTGTTAACCACCAAACAGATATATATTAAGAGAGATCAACGAATGTAGTATAAAGGACTACAATGTCAGACATACATTCCATTTATAAACTTATGCCCTGGGTCTGAGCGAAAGTCAAATCCGTACAAATCAACACTTCGTCCGAACGGCCACCACTGAAGCCCTTTCAAGGTAGCTACTCCTCTCATGGGTCTCAGTAGCAACACATCCATTCGATGTGAAGATAGTCGGTCTTCAATCACCGTCTTTAAATCTTCGACTTAGAACGTCGTATAATCATTTGAAATGAGATTGAACTCGGTCTTTTCAAATGATTCTCGCATATATATATATATATAATTTAAAATCACTTCATATCGTTATTAATATTTAATAACGACCTATCGCTACTTTTATTTATATAAAAATAGCCTAAATTAATTTAACGACGCTTCGGGTCAATGGGCGACCCTGGCGCTGTTTGCAACCAAATTTGATTTACACATAACTTGAAATCTAACCGTTGGATTTTGACGAAATCTATATCGTTGGAAAGATTTTCCCAAAGCGGTCCTAACGGTTCCTGTTTTGGGAAAATCCGACCGTCGGGTCTTTCGGTATAACCGTTTAAAGTTACGATTGTCGATACGCGAACTACCGCGCGTGTTTCGTTTAAATTTAATTTATATATATATATATAAATCGTTTTACTATTTCAATTATAAAAGTCTATTCTTTTTATCGCATCTAAAATGACGATAAAATATTTCTTGTTTTATTTTACTACCTTTCTTATTTTATTTACTCTAATTGTAAATAAATTATGCTTTATATATCCTTTTAATTTATTTTCTATTTATTTACCTAAATGTAAATAAATGTTTTTTTATTCTTTTCCTTATTTATTTACCTAAATGTAAATAAATATTTCTCTACTTCTTTTATCTTATTTATTTACATTATTTATAAATAAATGTTTCTAATTCCTTTTCTTATTTATTTACACTATTTGTAAATAAATGTTTACCTTTACTTTTACTATATTTATTTACACTAATTATAAATAAATGTACCTTTTCCTTTTATCTTATTTATTTACATAAGAAAATGTAAATAAATATTATTCGCAAAATTATTCTTTTAATCCCTTTTATTTACATAAGAAAATGTAAATAATCCTTATTCACATATTTGTTCTTGTAATCTTAATCACATAGAAATGTGATTTTATTTACAATGTAAAACATATATATATATATATATATATATTTACTTACATTGAAAATGTACTTTTATTAAATCCTTTATTTACATTGAACAAATGTAAATGTCTTTATTTCTTTTCTTTACATTGAAAAGTGTAATTCTTAAATTCTTTTCTAATTACATTGAAAAATGTAGTTCTTTAATCCTTTTTCTAATATTTCTTTTTAACATAAAAAATAATATCTTATGTTAATTCTTTTCTAACATTTTCTGTTATTATTTTATTTACATAAGAAAATGTAAATAAATCCTATTTACATAAAAATGTAGTTTTTACTTTATAACCTTAATTACATAAAAATGTAATTTTATTGTTTATAATCCTAATTACATAAAAAGTAATTTATATTTACAATGTAAAACGTATACTTTAATTACTTAATAAAAATGTAATTTTATTTAATCTCTCATTTATCTAATGTAAATATATGTTTTTCTTGCTCTATATTCTATTTTATTTAATACTAAATATTTTGAAGTAATATTAAATGTAAATTTAGACAATTAGAATATGCTTTAACCTCCCACATTGGATAGGTATTGTTGTGATTACTGGACAGCCGGGCGGGTCCGGGCGGGTCCGGGCAGGTTTACATCACAACTCAATCCAACCTCGGGTTCAGCATCATATTTCTTATTTATTTACCTATGTGTAAATACATGTTTTTCTTTTATTTGTTTACCTAAGTGTAAATAATTCTTAAAATGTTATTTTTCTTTATCTTATCATTTTATTCTAAAATGTTATCTTATTTTATATTAACATTTATACAAAAATGTTATTTCTCTATGCATAATACATTTCAAATTAAATATTGATTTTATTTAACATAATCTAATTGATAAAAATGTTAATTTTTGATCTAACATAATTTAATTAACAAAAATGTATTCTTTTATTTCAAGTGACCAAATGCATTCTTTTATTTTTCCTTTACATAAAATGTTAACGAAATGTTAATTTTGTTGTAATTCTTTTAATATTAACAAAAAGTGAATTTTGTTATGATTCTTTTAAATAACCAAAGGTGTTATCTTAATCCTATTTATGTTTAACAAACAAAATGTTATTTTTAATGTTTATTGACATTTTGTAAACAAAATGTCCCTTTTTAATCACATTAACATTTTCTAATCAAAATGTCCTTTTTATTTTCATAAACATTTTATTTCTCTTATATTGAGATAAATGTTTCTTTTTATAAATATATTTTAATATCAATCTTTGATTTATTTCCACTAAAATAATATAACGGTGAAATTTTATGTCATTCCAACTACATTAACATAACGATGTGATTTGTGCCATTACAATCATATTAACACGATGATGTAAATTTGCGTCATCACAATAATGTCAACACAACATATAAATTGGTGTCATCACAATAAGGTTAACACGACATGCAAATTGGTGTCATCACAATAAGGTTAACACGACATGGGGTGTATAATTTTGGAGAATCCCAATAAAAGATCTCATCTTTATTTTAATTTGTAAATAAAAATAAAGATTAAAACTTACATTTCATTTTGTGAATAAAAATAAAGATTAAACTAGCTTCTTATTATGTCCACGAAATAAATGTGAAAATTTGACTTTTATTTTGTAAACAAAAATAAAGGTGAAAACTTGTTATTCATTTTGTAAACAAAGTGAAGATTTAAAAACTTACATCTTATTATGTTAACAAAATTAAAGGCAAAACTTGTTAACAAAATTAAGGTTTAACACTTGCTTTTTATTATATTAACAAAGTTAAAGATAAAATTGCCATTTTATTTTATTCACAAAAATAAAGATAAAAATTGGCATTTTATTATGTAGACAAAAAATAAGGATAAAAATTGTCTTTTTATTTTGTTAACAAAATTAATGTTAAAAACTTGTCATTTTCTTTATTAACAAAATCTATGTTAAAACTTTGTTAACCAAATTATTGTTAAAACTTTGTCACATTTAAATTAGTTAGGCATTGATTGACACATCAGCCAATCAATATATTTAAAAATAAACAAAATTTGTATTTTTAGTTAGGTTAATGTCACATTTAAAATAAACAAAATTAGTATTTTTGTTTACATTAAATAGAATAAACAAAATTAGTATTTTTGTTTGCATTAAATAGAATAAAAATTAGTATTTTTGTTCCGTTTAGAAATTAGTTAGGCATTGATTGACACATCAGCCAATCAATATATTTAAAAAAAAAAATCCTGTAAAGACCCGGAAATTCCCGCTCTTTGAATCGACCATAAACCACACAGGTCTGACCCAAAGGTTGGAAATCTTCGAATACTTTAACTTTGGGAATACAAAACATCAGAACAATAACAGCAGACTTTTATTTCATTACAATAATGTTACATCAGAGTACAGAATATATCAGAGTACAAAGAAATTAAATTACAGCGGAAGATACATAAAAGATAATACAAACAAACAGCGGAAGACTACTAAGCTCTGGACACAGCTTTAGGCTTCGATCCAGGATCCTGCTAAAAGAATAGATATCTGCAAAAAGCTACTCGACTGCCCGTGTGGAAAAGAGGGCACCCGAGTTTGCAAAGTGAAACAAACTACGAGTCATTCATGGGACTGGTGTGAGAATTCTAAACTAATATAACTAATAAGACAAATCCAAGGACCACGCCACTTTCGCGGAACGGGTTTACTCCTATGGATTGCCAGTGCATAAACCAAAGTAAATCGAGAAATAACGCAATGTCTTTTTGGAAAAATGAAACCATTATAAGACCCAGGTCCCATCACACAATGCAACGCACACCAGAGGATAGGGTTTTACCTTATAATGGTCAAAAGATGCTTGATACGTGAAAACGATATTATTATTATTAGTGTGTATATATATAGGTATATATATAATAAACATTTAAATCATAATGTATCAATCATAGACGGCATAGTACCCCATCCTACTATGTCGCCATACTAGTTCTACAATTAAAACCGCAAGGTCTTATTGGAAATTGGATTTCCATCATGAGTCGAGGCTAGGGGCAAGCTCCTCTCCGATTCGAGACACTCTAGCAAATGCCTCAGGATCCCCCGCAGTGAACCCTTGGATCTTCAGGGCCGGTCCCCGCCTATGGGCAGTGGATTAGTTATGCCTGAACACACGCTTGCCGGTCCCTTTGGACCTATAGTATGACCACCAACGGCCTATAAAACATGAGGCGTCTCAAAATCCATCATCCACATAAGTAAAATGTCAGGGCTGGTAGGTCACTGACACCACTCTAGCTAGAAAGAAACGTGTACACTCCCTGCAGTCCGTATCCCGTTTTTGACTCATACCGGGGTGTGAGGCTCGCGAAGTCACGCTATACACAAAGCTACGCCTAAACAGACCGTGCTTTGATCATCAACCACAAGGCCTGCTTTTCAACAAAAGCCTTGATCAATGCATCTTAGTATGCCACATTGTCAGTCCATACTATACCATTAATTTCTACCAATATATAACCTCTAAGCTCGTATGTCTCAGAGAAGGGGGTTAACCACCAAACAGATATATATTAAGAGAGATCAACGAATGTAGTATAAAGGACTACAACGTCAGACATACATTCCATTTATAAACTTATGCTCTGGGTCTGAGCGAAAGTCAAATCCGTACAAATCAACACTTCGTCCGAATGGCCACCACTGAAGCCCTTTCAAGGTAGCTACTCCTCTCATGGGTCTCAGTAGCAACACATCCATTCGATGTGAAGATCGCCGGTCTTCAATTACCGTCTTGAAATCTTCGACTTAGAACGTCGTATAATCATTTGAAATGAGATTGAACTCGGTCTTTTCAAATGATTCTCGCATATATATATATATATAATAATTTGAAAACATTTCCTATCGTTATTAATATTTGATAACGACCTATCACTATTTTTATTTATATAAAAATAGCTCGAATAAATTTAACGACGCTTCCCTGGCGCTGTTTTCAACCAAATTTGACTTACGCATATCTAACCGTTGGATTTTGATGAAATTTATATCATTGGAAAGATTTTCCCAAAGCGGTCCTAACGGTTCCTGTTTTGGGAGAATCCGACGGTCGGATCTTTCGGTATAACCGTTTAAAGTTACGATTGTTGATAAGCGAACTACCGCGCTTGTTTCGTTTAAATTTAATTTATATATATATATAAATATAAATCGTTTTACTATTTCAATTATAAAAGTCTATTCTTTTTATCGCATCTAAAATGACGATAAAATATTTCTTGTTTTATTTTACTACCTTTCTTATTTTATTTACTCTAATTGTAAATAAATTATGCTTTATATATCCTTTTAATTTATTTACTCTTTATTTACCTAAATGTAAATAAATATATTCTTATCTTTTTCTTATTTATTTACCTAAATGTAAATAAATGGTTTCATCTTCTTTTATCTTATTTATTTACCCTAATGTAAATAAATGTCTACCTTTACTTTTTCTATATTTATTTACACTAATTGTAAATAAATGCATCTTTTACTTTTATCTTATTTATTTACATATGAAAATGTAGATAAATATTATTCACATAATTATTCTATTAATCTTTTTTATATACATAGGGAAATGAAAATAATTCTTATCAACATATTTATTCTTTCAATTCCATTTTACATAGAAATGTAATTTTATTTACAATATAAAACCATATTCCTTAATTACATAAAAATGTGACTTTTATTTAATCTTTTCATTTATCCAATGTAAATAAATGTTTTTTTTCTTTTTCCTATGTTTTATTTTATTTACTCTAAATATTTGTAGTAATTTACATATATAAAATGTAAATTTATATATGCTTTAACCTCTCACATTGGATAGGTATTGTTGTGATTACTGGACAGCCGGGCGGGTCCGGGCAGGTTTACATCACAACTCAATCCAACCTCGGGTTACGCATATTATTTTCTTATTTATTTACCTAAGTGTAAATAAATGATTTAATTTCTTATCTAAAATGTAAATATAATGTTATTGCAGAATTTGTTCGTTTTATCCTCATAAGAAATGTAAATAAGATAGTGTAATGTTTTACTAATCAAGTTGTGATCTTTAACAAAACATATATTTTGTTTTCAACCTTTTTCTATTTTAACAAAATGTCTATTTTATTTCTATCTATTTTCTATTTTCTTTATTAAACAAAATATTCCCATTTACTAATTTAACGCATTACGGTGTATAATATTGTCCATTTCTAATGTAACACAAGGTAATTTTGTTTAATAACTCTAATGCAACAAAATGTGGAATGGGGCTTTTGTTTATTAACTTTCAATGTAAACAAAATGGGAATTTTGTTTATTAACTTTCAATGTAAGCAAAAGGCTAATTTTGTTTATTCTATTCAATGCAAACAAACATACTAATTTTGTTTATTCTATTTAATGCAAACAAAAATACTAATTTTGTTTATTCTATTTAATGCAAACAAAAATACTAATTTTGTTTATTCTATTTAATGCAAACAAAAATACTAATTTTGTTTATTCTATTTAATGCAAACAAAAATACTAATTTTGTTTATTCTATTTAATGCAAACAAAAATACTAATTTTGTTTATTCTATTTAATGCAAACAAAAATACTAATTTTGTTTATTTTAAATGTGACATAAACCTAACTAAAAATACTAATTTTGTTTATTTTTAAATATATTGATTGGCTGATGTGTCAATCAATGCCTAACTAATTTAAATGTGACAAAGTTTTAACATTAATTTGGTTATCAAAGTTTGTGTTTAGCTAAATGTGATCAAAAATACTAATTTCTAAACAGACCATTTTGAAAATACTAATTTCTAAACAGACCATTTTGAAAATACTAATTTCTAAACAAAAATACTAATTTCTAAACAAAAATACTAACGTAACCAAATTTGTTTTCACCTTTTATTATAAGTTGGTGTCATCACAATAAGGTTAACACGACATGCAAATTGGTGTCATCACAATAAGGTTAACATAACATGGGGTGTATAATTTTGGAGAATCCCAATAAAAGATCTCATCTTTATTTTAATTTGTAAGTAAAAAAATAAAGATTAAAACTTACATTTCATTTTGTGAATAAAAATAAAGATTAAACTTGCTTCTTATTATGTCCACGAAATAAATGTGAAAATTCGACTTTTATTTTGTAAACAAAAATAAAGGTGAAAACTTGTTATTCATTTTGTAAACAAAGTGAAGATTTAAAAACATACATCTTATTATGTTAACAAAATTAAAGGTAAAACTTGTTAACAAAATTAAGGTTTAACACTTGCTTTTTATTATATTAACAAAGTTAAAGATAAAATTGCCATTTTATTTTGTTCACAAAAATAAAGATAAAAATTGGCATTTTATTATGTAGACAAAAAATAAGGATAAAAATTGTCTTTTTATTTTGTTACCAAAATTAATGTTAAAAACTTGTCATTTTCTTTATTAACAAAATCTATGTTAAAACTTTGTTAACCAAATTAATGTTAAAACTTTGTCCTTTTTACTTTACTAACAAAATTCATGTTAAAGCTTTGTGTATAGCGTGACTTCGCGAGCCTCACACCCCGGTATGAGTCAAAACGGGATACGGACTGCAGGGAGTGCACACGTTTCTTTTTAGCTAGAGTGATGTCAGGGACCTACCAGCGCTAACATTTTACTTATGTGGATGATGGATTTTGAGGCGCCTCGTGTTTTATAGGCCGTTGGTGGTCATACTATATGTCCAAAGGGACCGGGAAGCGTGTGTTCAGGCATAACTAATCCACTGCCCATAGGCGGGGACCGGCCCTGAAGATCCAAGGGTTCACTGCGGGGGATCCTGAGGCATTTGCTAGAGTGTCTCGAATCGGAGAGGAGCTTGCCCCTAGCCTCGACTCATGATGGAATCCAAATTCCAATACGACCCTTGCGGTTTTGATTGTGGAACTAGTATGGCGACATAGTAGGATGGGGTACTATGCCGTCTATGATTGATACATTATGATTTAAATGTTTATTATATATATACCTATATATTTACACACTAATAATAATAATATCGTTTTCACGTATCAAGCATCTTTTGACCATTATAAGGTAAAACCCTATCCTCTGGTGTGCGTTGCATTGTGTGATGGGACCTGGGTCTTATAATGGTTTCATTTTTCCAAAAAGACATTGCGTTATTTCTCGATTTACTTTGGTTTATGCACTGGCAATCCATAGGAGTAAACCCGTTCCGCGAAAGTGGCGTGGTCCTTGGATTTGTCTTATTAGTTATATTAGTTTAGAATTCTCACACCAGTCCCATGACTGACCTGTAGTTTCACTTTGCAAACTCGGGTGCCCTCTTTCCACACGGGCAGTCGAGTAGCTTTTTGCAGATATAGTTAAGCAGGATCCTGGTTTGAAGTCTGAAGCCGGGTCCATAATATTGATGGCCTTCCGCTGAGATTAATTCCGCTGCAATGTATTTAATTTATTTTAAATGTATCTTCCGCTGTATTATTTATCGATGTACTCTGATATATTCTGTACTCTGATGTAACATTTATTATTGATGTTATAAAAGTCTGTGTTTTTGTTCTGATGTGTTGTATGCTCAAAGTTAAAGTATTCGTAGATTTTCACCTTTTGGGTCAGACCTGTGTGGTTTATGGTCAATTCAAAGGGTGGGAATTTGCGGGTCTTTACAGTTGGTAATAATCATTTGAAATGAGATTGAACTCGGTCTTTTCAAATGATTCTCGCATATATATATATAATAATTTGAAAACATTTCCTATCGTTATTAATATTTGATAACGACCTATCACTATTTTTATTTATATAAAAATATCTCGAATAAATTTAACGACGTTCTAAGTCGAAGATTTCAAGACGGTGATTGAAGACCGACGATCTTCACATCGAATGGATGTGTTGCTACTGAGACCCATGAGAGGAGTAGCTACCTTGAAAGGGCTTCAGTGGTGGCCGTTCGGACGAAGTGTTGATTTGTACGGATTTGACTTTCGCTCAGACCCAGAGCATAAGTTTATAAATGGAATGTATGTCTGACGTTGTAGTCCTTTATACTACATTCGTTGATCTCTCTTAATATATATCTGTTTGGTGGTTAACACCCTTCTCTGAGACGTACGAGCTTAGGGGTTATATATTGGTAGAAATTAATGGTATAGTATGGACTGACAATGTGGCATGCTAAGATGCATTGATCAAGGCTTTTGTTGAAAAGCAGGCCTTGTGGTTGATGATCAAAGCACGGCCTGTTTAGGCGTAGCTTTGTGTATGGCGTGACTCCGCGAGCCTCACACCCCGGTATGAGTCAAAAACGGGATACAGACTGCAGGGAGTGCACACGTTTCTTTCTAGCTAGAGTGGTGTCAGTGACCTACCAGCCCTGACATTTTACTTATGTGGATGATGGATTTTGAGGCGCCTCGTTATTTTTATAGGCCATTGGTGGTCATACTATAGGTCCAAAGGGACCGGGAAGCGTGTGTTCAGGCATAACTAATCCACTGCCCATAGGCGGGGACCGGCCCTGAAGATCCAAGGGTTCACTGCGGGGGATCCTGAGGCATTTGCTAGAGTGTCTCGAATCGGAGAGGAGCTTGCCCCTAGCCTCGACTCATGATGGAATCTAAATTCCAATACGACCTTGCGGTTTTGATTGTAGAACTAGTATGGCGACATAGTAGGATGGGGTACTATGCCGTCTATGATTGATACATTATGATTTAAATGTTTATTATATATATTCCTATATATATACACACTAATAATAATAATATCGTTTTCACGTATCAAGCATCTTTTGACCATTATAAGGTAAAACCCTATCCTCTGGTGTGCGTTGCATTGTGTGATGGGACCTGGGTCTTATAATGGTTTCATTTTTCCAAAAAGACATTGCGTTATTTCTCGATTTACTTTGGTTTATGCACTGGCAATCCATAGGAGTAAACCTGTTCCGCGAAAGTGGCGTGGTCCTTGGATTTGTCTTATTAGTTTAGAATTCTCACACCAGTCCCATGACTGACTCGTAGTTTGTTTCACTTTGCAAACTCGGGTGCCCTCTTTTCCACACGGGCAGTCGAGTAGCTTTTTGCAGATATCTATTCTTTTAGCAGGATCCTGGATCGAAGCCTAAAACTGTGTCCAGAGCTTAGTAGTCTTCCGCTGATTGTTTGTATTATCTTTTATGTATCTTCCGCTGTAATTTAATTTCTTTGTACTCTGATATATTATGTACTCTGATGTAACATTATTGTAATGAAATAAAAGTCTACTGTTATTGTTCTGATGTTTTGTATTCCCAAAGTTAAAGTATTCGAAGATTTCCAACCTTTGGGTCAGACCTGTGTGGTTTATGGTCGATTCAAAGAGCGGGAATTTCTGGGTCTTTAAAGGTGCCCTAAATTTTGGGGTAAATTTAAAATTTTATTTTAGTTTATTTTAATGAGTTTTGGTTATTTAAAATAATTTATTTTAAATAATCACGATTAAAAATTTATTTTTATTTGCAGTAAGACTTTAATTCTTACATTAATTCCATTTCGAGCCCGAAATGGCGTGGTAATTTCAATATTTGATTTTGAACCTTGAGAAAATTATAATTGGGAGTTAATAATAAATAAACATAATTTATTTATAAATATGAATATAACAAAGATTTGACTGTAGCCTATGTTTGCATTAATAAAGTAGACTGAGAACGATAATAAACCTGAAAAGTTTATTTATAAATATGAGCATGACTTTGACATGTAACAATTAGACTCAACATTGAAAAGGATATATATATAATAATATGCCATGACAAACAAATGTAAAAAAAAAACCGTTTCATTATCTAATTCCGACTGCACCGTTCTAACTTCCCTTTTCTTTATCTTCTTAATGTTCAGCATGCTACTTAATGTGCTGCTTGTTTCATTATTTAATGTAGTCATTCCCTCTCTCCTAACCGTTACGTTTCTTTTCCCTTTATTTTTCCATTCTTTCATTTCTTGTTCTAATTCTTTATTTTATTCATTTCATTACATGACTTGAAGCATTTATGGAAGAGAGAAAAAAAAAGGGAAGTCACCTTCCTTGTACATAAATAAGATTTGAAACCTATTTAATGGAAATTAAAGACCTTTCATTCAAAATATATATATATTCAAAACGTTAAGAATGGAATGAGTAAATGTGTACACGTATTTTGGTGCATGGTTTGTGGGATATACTGATTTATTACTAGGAATGAATATTTGCTTTCCTTTCCTTATTTTTGATGCGTGCATTCATGTTACGTTATATATACATATATAAATAAAATAAAAAACAACGCAAGCCACAATGATAAAAAGAAATGTTCCTTACCATATACACTTGCGCTATCCATTTTCTCTCAAGTTTTATGTTTTGGAATTTAAATGTATTCTCTCCTGTGTTCATTTATTCCCAAGGCCATTCATTTCTGGCGTTGCTCCTTTTGACTATTTATATTTAATGCTTTTATCTTTTCCCTTCACCTTCTTTTTTCCCCATTAATTACGAAATTATTTCTTTCCTTTAATCTATTAACTTCTTTTGCTTAATCCTATTAATTTATTTTCCTTCAATCTATTTTATGCATCCTATTTCATACTCTTATTCCTTAAATTTATATCCTTTGATTTCTCCTTTCCACTTACTCCCTTCATTGGTTCTCTCCAAAACTAATGAACCCACACATTTATTTCTATTCTATTTATCCTCGCCTGCTCATTGAATAGATTCATTAAATTACGAGATTTTAATATATCATGTTTTGAAATTTTAGAACTCAAAAAAAAAACTTTCTAACAATTAGCATGAATCAATTTATGACGCATTTATTTCTATCCGTTTGTTCTCTTTCTTTTTGTGATTTTGTTTTGAAACATAAATAGGAAAATAACTTATGTATTTATTCTTTCCTGTCTCTACTCTTCTATTTATCATTCAAATCACTTAGAAATAAAACTAATTCCCTTTCAAACGTATAGCCACCGCCATGTCCATTTCAATGGCCAGAAATTTCGAAACTTCTTCCTCTTTTTTTCTTTCTTTATCCACTCAATCAATTTCAGTAATTCCAAAACCAAATCGAAGAGCTTCCTGGGTTCTATAAGTTGTAAGGTGATGGATTCACGGTGAACTTTGGGTACGGCTAAATCCTGGAGAACGTGGAAGAAGGTTTCAATATTTGAATTATTTATTTACTTAATAATATTTAATTTTTCCAATCTTTAAAAATCAAAAACTCTCTCATACGAGGTCTGATTTACGAACCATAAGTTGCGCTGGAATCAGAGAAATGAGATCTTCGCGATGGCGCAGACTAGAGATGAAACCGAGCACTTTGGAAATTCAGCTATTTTGAACGCGAACGACTTCTGAAAACCAATCAATGTGAGAATTCTGATTTACTTAAAATAATTATAAATTAATGATAATGGTGAAATCATGATTGTGTATTATCATTGCTGATCTACGATGTTGTGATATTGTATGATTGTTGAGATATGTTATGATGTCATAATGTAACCTGCTTGTTTAGATCTATATATATATATCTTGATGTAATCCCCATATAAGTTCTCATCTTTATTTATTTTATTTTTATTTTTATTTTCTTTTTATTTTTTTAAATAAAAAGGAAGAAAGGTTTGAATCTTTATTTTTCACAAAATAAAAGAAAGTTTGATTCTTTTTATTTTGATTTGCAAAATAAAAATATAAGTTTGATTTTAATCTTTCATTTACAACATAAAAGAAAGTTGAATCCTTTATCTACAACATAAAAGAAAGTTGAATCCTTTATCTACAACATAAAAGACAAGTTTGTTTACATAATAAAAGGACAAGTTTTAGGTAACAAAATAAAAAGACAATTTTTATCCTTATTTTTGTCTACATAATAAAATGCCAATTTTTATCTTTATTTTTGTGAACAAAATAAAATGGCAATTTTATCTTTAACTTTGTTAATATAAAAAAAAAGCAAGTGTTAATCCTTAATTCTGTTAACAAGTTTTAAGTTTAATTTTGTTAACGTAATAAGATGTAAGTTTTTAAATCTTCATTTTGTTTACAAAATGAATAACAAGTTTTCACCTTTATTTTTGTTTACAAAATAAAAGTCAAATTTTCATATTTATTTTGTGAACATAATAAAATGCAAGTTTAATCTTTATTTTTATTCACAAAATGAAATGTAAGTTTTAATCTTTATTTTTACTTACAAATTAAAATAAAGATGAGATCTTTTATTGGGATTCTCCAAAATTATACACCCCATGTTATGTTAACCTTATTGTGATGACACCAATTTGCATGTCGTGTTAACCTTATTGTGATGACACCAACTTACATCGTTGTGTTAAAATAGTGATGACACAATATACACCGTTGTGTTAATTTAAGAATTATGACACGTATATCACCATTGTGTTAATTTAAGAATTAGGATATCAATAACACTGCTGTGTTAATTTAAGAATTATGACACAAATTCATCATTGTGATCAATTTAGCTGAACTGACATAAAATTCACCGTCATGTTATATAATTGAAATGAATCCAATATTTACATTAGAGGATATAGTTGTGTTGACATTATAAAGGATGTTTACGTTAGAAATAAAGTTCATCTTTACATTTGCATTCTACAATGCAAGTATTACAGAAAAGTATAACATTGATTTTAGCAGAAAAAGAAATAGAAATAGGAACTTGCATTTTTAATGTAAAAGAAATAGAGATAGAAATAAGAAGTTTGCATTTTCTAATGTAAAGATAAAAAGTGAATTTACATTTTTCCAAAGTAAATAGAATAAAAAAAAAGAAATTACATTTTCCGACGTAAATAAAAAGGAATAATGGGCATTTACATTTTTGCAATGTAAAATAAAAGGAAGTACATTTCTATGTAACAAAAATGAATACATAAAAGGTACATTTTATGTATTAAAATAAAAAAAATGAATTAAGGAAAAAGGTACATTTTTTTATGTATTAAGAATGAAAAGGATAAAAGATAAAATAGACATCTTGTTAAAGTAGAAAAAGAATAAAAGACAAAATATATTTTGTTGAATAAGAAATAATATGTGTAACCCGAGGTTGGATTGAGTTGTGATGTAAACCTGCCCGGACCCGCCCGGCTGTCCAGTAATCACAACAATACCTATCCAATGTGGGAGGTTAAAGCATATTCTAATTGTCTAAATTTACATTTAATATTACTTCAAAATATTTAGTATAAAATAAAATAGAACATAGAGCAAGAAAAACATATATTTACATTAGATAAATGAGAGATTAAATAAAATTACATTTTTATTAAGTAATTAAAGTATACGTTTTACATTGTAAATATAAATTACTTTTTTATGTAATTAGGATTATAAACAATAAAATTACATTTTTATGTAATTAAGGTTATAAAGTAAAAACTACATTTTTATGTAAATAGGATTTATTTACATTTTCTTATGTAAATAAAATAATAACAGAAAATGTTAGAAAAGAATTAACATTAGATATTCTTTTTTATGTTAAAAAGAAATATTAGAAAAAGGATTAAAGAACTACATTTTTCAATGTAATTAGAAAAGAATTTAAGAATTACACTTTTCAATGTAAAGAAAAGAAATAAAGACATTTACATTTGTTCAATGTAAATAAAGGATTTAATAAAAGTACATTTTCAATGTAAGTATATATATATATATATATATGTTTTACATTGTAAATAAAATCACATTTCTATGTGATTAAGATTACAAGAACAAATATGTGAATAAGGATTATTTACATTTTCTTATGTAAATAAAAGGGATTAAAAGAATAATTTTGTGAATAATATTTATTTACATTTTCTTATGTAAATAAATAAGATAAAAGGAAAAGGTACATTTATTTATAATTAGTGTAAATAAATATAGTAAAAGTAAAGGTAAACATTTATTTACAAATAGTGTAAATAAATAAGAAAAGGAATTAGAAACATTTATTTATAAATAATGTAAATAAATAAGATAAAAGAAGTAGAGAAATATTTATTTACATTTAGGTAAATAAATAAGGAAAAGAATAGAAAAAAACATTTATTTACATTTAGGTAAATAAATAGAAAATAAATTAAAAGGATATATAAAGCATAATTTATTTACAATTAGAGTAAATAAAATAAGAAAGGTAGAATATTTTATCGTCATTTTAGATGCGATAAAAAGAATAGACTTTTATAATTGAAATAGTAAAACGATTTATATATATATATATAAATTAAATTTAAACGAAACACGCGCGGTAGTTCGCGTATCAACAATCGTAACTTTAAACGGTTATACCGAAAGACCCGACGGTCGGATTTTCCCAAAACAGGAACCGTTAGGACCGCTTTGGGAAAATCTTTCCAACGATATAGATTTCGTCAAAATCCAACGGTTAGATTTCAAGTTATGTGTAAATCAAATTTGGTTGCAAACAGCGCCAGGGTCGCCCATTGACCCGAAGCGTCGTTAAATTAATTTAGGCTATTTTTATATAAATAAAAGTAGCGATAGGTCGTTATTAAATATTAATAACGATATGAAGTGATTTTAAATTATATATATATATATATATATATATGCGAGAATCATTTGAAAAGACCGAGTTCAATCTCATTTCAAATGATTATACGACGTTCTAAGTCGAAGATTTAAAGACGGTGATTGAAGACCGACGATCTTCACATCGAATGGATGTGTTGCTACTGAGACCCATGAGAGGAGTAGCTACCTTGAAAGGGCTTCAGTGGTGGCCGTTCGGACGAAGTGTTGATTTGTACGGATTTGACTTTCGCTCAGACCCAGAGCATAAGTTTATAAATGGAATGTATGTCTGACGTTGTAGTCCTTTATACTACATTCGTTGATCTCTCTTAATATATATCTGTTTGGTGGTTAACACCCTTCTCTGAGACGTACGAGCTTAGAGGTTATATATTGGTAGAAATTAATGGTATAGTATGGACTGACAATGTGGCATGCTAAGATGCATTGATCAAGGCTTTTGTTGAAAAACAGGCCATGCTTTGATCATCAACCACAAGGCCTGCTTTTCAACAAAAGCCTTGATCAATGCATCTTAGCATGCCACATTGTCAGTCCATACTATACCATTAATTTCTACCAATATATAACCCCTAAGCTCGTACGTCTCAGAGAAGGGTGTTAACCACCAAACAGATATATATTAAGAGAGATCAACGAATGTAGTATAAAGGACTACAATGTCAGACATACATTCCATTTATAGACTTATGCTCTGGGTCTGAGCGAAAGTCAAATCCGTACAAATCAACACTTCGTCCGAACGGCCACCACTGAAGCCCTTTCAAGGCAGCTACTCCTCTCATGGGTCTCAGTAGCAACACATCCATTCGATGTGAAGATCGTCGGTCTTCAATCACCGTCTTTAAATCTTCGACTTAGAACGTCGTATAATCATTTGAAATGAGATTGAACTCGGTCTTTTCAAATGATATATATATATATAATTTAAAATCACTTCATATCGTTATTTATATTTAATAACGACCTATCGCTACTTTTATTTATATAAAAATAGCCTAAATTAATTTAACGACGCTTCGGGTCAATGGGCGACCCTGGCGCTGTTTGCAACCAAATTTGATTTACACATAACTTGAAATCTAACCGTTGGATTTTGACGAAATCTATATCGTTGGAAAGATTTTCCCAAAGCGGTCCTAACGGTTCCTGTTTTGGGAAAACCCGACCGTCGGGTCTTTCGGTATAACCGTTTAAAGTTACGATTGTCGATACGCGAACTACCGTGCGTGTTTCGTTTAAATTTAATTTATATATATATATATATATATAAATCGTTTTACTATTTCAATTATAAAAGTCTATTCTTTTTATCGCATCTAAAATGACGATAAAATATTTCTTGTTTTATTTTACTACCTTTCTTATTTTATTTACTCTAATTGTAAATAAATTATGCTTTATATATCCTTTTAATTTATTTTCTATTTATTTACCTAAATGTAAATAAATGTTTTTTTCTATTCTTTTCCTTATTTATTTACCTAAATTTAAATAAATATTTCTCTACTTCTTTTATCTTATTTATTTACATTATTTATAAATAAATGTTTCTAATTCCTTTTCTTATTTATTTACACTATTTGTAAATAAATGTTTACCTTTACTTTTACTATATTTATTTACACTAATTATAAATAAATGTACCTTTTCCTTTTATCTTATTTATTTACATAAGAAAATGTAAATAAATATTATTCACAAAATTATTCTTTTAATCCCTTTTATTTACATAAGAAAATGTAAATAATCCTTATTCACATATTTGTTCTTGTAATCTTAATCACATAGAAATGTGATTTTATTTACAATGTAAAACATACATACATATATATATATATATATATATATATTTACTTACATTAAAAATGTACTTTTATTAAATCCTTTATTTACATTGAACAAATGTAAATGTCTTTATTTCTTTTCTTTACATTGAAAAGTGTAACTCTTAAATTCTTTTCTAATTACATTGAAAAATGTAGTTCTTTAATCCTTTTTCTAATATTTCTTTTTAACATAAAAAAGAATATCTTATGTTAATTCTTTTCTAACATTTTCTGTTATTATTTTATTTACATAAGAAAATGTAAATAAATCCTATTTACATAAAAATGTAGTTTTTACTTTATAACCTTAATTACATAAAAATGTAATTTTATTGTTTATAATCCTAATTACATAAAAAAGTAATTTATATTTACAATGTAAAACGTATACTTTAATTACTTAATAAAAATGTAATTTTATTTAATCTCTCATTTATCTAATGTAAATATATGTTTTTCTTGCTCTATGTTCTATTTTATTTTATACTAAATATTTTGAAGTAATATTAAATGTAAATATAAACAATTAGAATATGCTTTAACCTCCCACATTGGATAGGTATTGTTGTGATTACTGGACAGCCGGGCGGGTCCGGGCAGGTTTACATCACAACTCAATCCAACCTCGGGTTACACATATTATTTCTTATTCAACAAAACATATTTTGTCTTTTATTCTTTTTCTACTTTAACAAGATGTCTATTTTATCTTTTATCCTTTTCATTCTTAATACATAAAAAAATGTACCTTTTTCCTTAATTCATTTTTTTTATTTCAATACATAAAATGTACCTTTTATGTATTCATTTTTGTTACATAGAAATGTACTTCCTTTTATTTTACATTGCAAAAATGTAAATGCCCATTATTCCTTTTTATTTACGTCGGAAAATGTAATTTCTTTTTTTATTCTATTTACATTGGAAAAATGTAAATTCACTTTTTATCTTTACATTAGAAAATGCAAACTTCTTATTTCTATCTCTATTTCTTTTACATTAAAAATGTAAGTTCCTATTTCTATTTCTTTTTCTGCTAAAATCAATGTTATACTTTTCTGTAATACTTGCATTGTAGAATGCAAATGTAAAGATGAACTTTATTTCTAACGTAAACATCCTTTATAATGTCAACATAACAATATCCTCTAATGTAAATATTGGATTCATTTCAATTGTATAACATGACGGTGAATTTTATGTCAGTTCAGCTAAATTGATCACAATGATGAATTTGTGTCATAATTCTTAAATTAACACAACAGTGTTATTGATATCCTAATTCTTAAATTAACACAATGGTGATTTACGTGTCATAATTCTTAAATTAACACAACGGTGTATATTGTGTCATCATCACTATTTTAACACAACGATGTAAGTTGGTGTCATCACAATAAGGTTAACACGACATGCAAATTGGTGTCATCACAATAAGGTTAACATAACATGGGGTGTATAATTTTGGAGAATCCCAATAAAAGATCTCATCTTTATTTTAATTTGTAAGTAAAAATAAAGATTAAAACTTACATTTCATTTTGTGAATAAAAATAAAGATTAAACTTGCATTTTATTATGTTCACAAAATAAATGTGAAAATTTGACTTTTATTTTGTAAACAAAAATAAAGGTGAAAACTTGTTATTCATTTTGTAAACAAAATGAAGATTTAAAAACTTACATCTTATTACGTTAACAAAATTAGAGGTAAAACTTGTTAACAGAATTATGGGTTAACACTTGCTTTTTTTTATATTAACAAAGTTAAAGATAAAATTGCCATTTTATTTTGTTCACAAAAATAAAGATAAAAATTGGCATTTTATTATGTAGACAAAAATAAGGATAAAAATTGTCTTTTTATTTTGTTACCTAAAACTTGTCTTTTTATTATGTAAACAAACTTGTCTTTTATGTTGTAGATAAAAGATTCAACTTTCTTTTATGTAGTAGATATAGGATTCAACTTTCTTTTATGTTGTAAATGAAAGATTAAAATCAAACTTATATTTTTATTTTGCAAATCAAAATAAAAAGAATCAAACTTTCTTTTATTTTGTGAAAAATAAAGATTCAACCTTTCTTCCTTTTTATTTAGAAAAATAAAAAGAAAATAAAAATAAAAATAAAATAAATAAAGATGAGAACTTATTTGGGGATTACATCAAGATATATATATAGATCTAAACAAGCAGGTTACATTATGACATCGTAACATATCTCAACAATCATACAATATCACAACATCGTAGATTAGCAACGATAATACACAATCATGATTTCACCATTATCATTAATTTATAATTATTTTAAGTAAATCAGAATTCTCACATTGATTAGTTTTCAGAAGTCGTTCGCGTTCAAAATAGCTGAATTTCCAAAGTGCTCGGTTTCAGCTCTAGTCTGCGCCATCGCGAAGATCTCATTTTTCTGATTCCAGCGCAACTTACGGTTCGTAAATCGGACCTCGTATGAGAGAGTTATTGATTTTTAAAGATTGGAAAAATTAAATATTATTAAGTAAATAAATAATTCAAATATTGAAACCTTCTTCCACGTTCTCCAGGATTTAGCCGTAACCCAAAGTTCACCGTGAATCCATCACCTTACAACTTATAGAACCCAGGAAGCTCTTCGATTTGGTTTTGGAATTACTGAAATTGATTGAGTGGATAAAGAAAGAAAAAAGAGGAAGGAGTTTCGAAATTTCTGGCCATTGAAATGGACATGGCGGCGGCTATACGTTTGAAAGGGAATTAGTTTTATTTCTAAGTGATTTGAATGATAAATAGAAGAGTAGAGACAGGAAAGAATAAATACATAAGTTATTTTCCTATTTATGTTTCAAAACAAAATCACAAAAAGAAAGAGAACAAACGGATAGAAATAAATGCGTCATAAATTGATTCATGCTAATTGTTAGAAAGTTATTTTTTTGAATTCTAAAATTTCAAAACATGATATATTAAAATCTCGTAATTTAATGAATCTATTCAATGAGCAGGCGAGGATAAATAGAATAGAAATAAATGTGTAGGTTCATTAGTTTTGGAGAGAACCAATGAAGGGAGTAAGTGGAAAGGAGAAATCAAAGGATATAAATTTAAGGAATAAGAGTATGAAATAGGATGCATAAAATAGATTGAAGGAAAATAAATTAATAGGATTAAGCAAAAGAAGTTAATAGATTAAAGGAAAGAAATAATTTCGTAATTAATGGGGAAAAAAGAAGGTGAAGGGAAAGAGATAAAAGCATTAAATATAAATAGTCAAAAGGAGCAACGCCAGAAATGAATGGCCTTGGGAATAAATGAACACAGGAGTGAATACATTTAAATTCCAAAACATAAAACTTGAGAGAAAATGGATAGCGCAAGTGTATATGGTAAGGAACATTTCTTTTTATCATTGTGGCTTGCGTTGTTTTTTATTTTATTTATATATGTATATATAACGTAACATGAATGCACACATCAAAAATAAGGAAAGGAAAGCAAATATTCATTCCTAGTAATAAATCAGTATATCCCACAAACCATGCACCAAAATACGTGTACACATTTACTCATTCCATTCTTAACGTTTTGAATATATATATATTTTGAATGAAAGGTCTTTAATTTCCATTAAATAGGTTTCAAATCTTATTTATGTACAAGGAAGGTGACTTCCCTTTTTTTTCTCTCTCTTCCATAAATGCTTCAAGTCATGTAATGAAATGAATAAAATAAAGAATTAGAACAAGAAATGAATGAATGGAAAAATAAAGGGAAAAGAAACGTAACGGTTAGGAGAGAGGGAATGACTACATTAAATAATGAAACAAGCAGCACATTAAGTAGCATGCTGAACATTAAGAAGATAAAGAAAAGGGAAGTTAGAACAGTGCAGTCGGAATTAGATAATGAAACGGTTTTTTTTTACATTTGTTTGTCATGGCATATTATTATATATATATCCTTTTCAATGTTGAGTCTAATTGTTACATGTCAAAGTCATGCTCATATTTATAAATAAACTATTCAGGTTTATTATCGTTCTCAGTCTACTTTATTAATGCAAACATAGGCTACAGTCAAATCTTTGTTATATTCATATTTATAAATAAATTATGTTTATTTATTATTAACTCCCAATTATAATTTTCTCAAGGTTCAAAATCAAATATTGAAATTACCACGCCATTTCGGGCTCGAAATGGAATTAATGTAAGAATTAAAGTCTTACTGCAAATAAAAATAAATTTTTAATTGTGATTATTTAAAATAAATTATTTTAAATAACCAAAACTCATTAAAATAAATTAAAATAAAATTTTAAATTTACCCCAAAATTTAGGGTTGTTACAATCTCCCCCACTTAAAATCTTTTCGTCCTCGAAAAGGAACTAAGCTAAAAGTTGTTTAATTTACTAACTAAATTTTAATTTTACTTTTATTAATTTCATTTGTTGGCTAACTTGTCAAATACATATATACTTTTATATATTTAAAAATCTTATCTTCTGTAATAGGATTATATATATAATCAAAATACTTTAATTATAAGCTTATCACTCTGAACTCATTCTAGGGCATTACTAACCCCATCTCTAATGAGTATTCTCATTCTAGGATACTGCTGATCCTATCTCTAATGAGTATTCTTATTGGACATTACTAATCCAATCTCTGATGAGTCTTTTGTTCAGTTCTAATGAGTTGTACCCCAAAGATTTGAGCTAACCAGAGCTCTGATACCAACTGTAAAGATCCGGAAATTCCCGCTCTTTGAATCGACCATAAACCACACAGGTCTGACCCAAAAGGTGAAAATCTTCGAATACTTTAACTTGAGCATACAACACATCAGAACAAAAACACAGACTTTTATAACATCCATAATAAATGTTACATCAGAGTACAGAATATATCAGAGTACATCGATAAATAATACAGCGGAAGATACATTTAAAATAAATTAAATACATTGCAGCGGAATTAATCTCAGCGGAAGGCCAACAATATTCTGTACCCGGCTTCAGACTTCAATCCAGGATCCTGCTTAACTATATCTGCAAAAAGCTACTCGACCGCCCGTGTGGAAAAGAGGGCGCCCGAGTTTGCAAAGTGAAACAAACTACGAGTCAGTCATGGGACTGGTGTGAGAATTCTAAACTAATACAACTAATAAGAAAAATCCAAGGACCACGCCACTTTCGCGGAACGGGTTTACTCCTATGGATTGCCAGTGCATAAACCAAAGTAAATCGAGAAATAACGCAATGTCTTTTGGAAAAATGAAACCATTATAAGACCCAGGTCCCATCACACAATGCAACGCACACCATAGGATAGGGTTTTACCTTATAATGGTCAAAAGATGCTTGATACGTGAAAGCGGTATTATTATTATTAGTGTGTATATATATAGGTATATATATAATATACATTTAAATCATAATGTATCAATCATAGACGGCATAGTACCCCATCCTACTATGTCGCCATACTAGTTCTACAATCAAAACCACAAGGTCGTATTGGAATTTAGATTCCATCATGAGTCGAGGCTAGGGGCAAGCTCCTCTCCGATTCGAGACACTCTAGCAAATGCCTCAGGATCCCCCGCAGTGAACCCTTGGATCTTCAGGGCCGGTCCCCGCCTATGGGCAGTGGATTAGTTATGCCTGAACACATGCTTCCCGGTCCCTTTGGACCTATAGTATGACCACCAACGGCCTATAAAAATAACTAGGCGCCTCAAAATCCATCATCCACATAAGTAAAATGTCAGGTCTGGTAGGTCACTGACACCACTCTAGCTAGAAAGAAACGTGTGCACTCCCTGCAGTTCGTATCCCGTTTTTGACTTATACCGGGGTGTGAGGCTCGCGGAGTCACGCCATACACAAAGCTACGCCTAAACAGGCCGTGCTTTGATCATCAACCACAAGGCCTGCTTTTCAACAAAAGCCTTGATCAATGCATCTTAGCATGCCACATTGTCAGTCCATACTATACCATTAATTTCTACCAATATATAACCCCTAAGCTCGTACGTCTCAGAGAAGGGTGTTAACCACCAAACAGATATATATTAAGAGAGATCAACGAATGTAGTATAAAGGACTACAACGTCAGACATACATTCCATTTATAAACTTATGCTCTGGGTCTGAGCGAAAGTCAAATCCGTACAAATCAACACTTCGTCCGAACAGCCACCACTGAAGCCCTTTCAAGGTAGCTACTCCTCTCATGGGTCTCAGTAGCAACACATCCATTCGATGTGAAGATCGTCGGTCTTCAATCACCGTCTTTAAATCTTCGACTTAGAACGTCGTATAATCATTTGAAATGAGATTGAACTCGGTCTTTTCAAATGATTCTCGCATATATATATATAATTTAAAATCACTTCATATCGTTATTAATATTTAATAACGACCTATCGCTACTTTTATTTATATAAAAATAGCCTAAATTAATTTAACGACGCTTCGGGTCAATGGGCGACCCTGGCGCTGTTTGCAACCAAATTTGATTTACACATAACTTGAAATCTAACCGTTGGATTTTGACGAAATCTATATCGTTGGAAAGATTTTCCCAAAGCGGTCCTAACGGTTCCTGTTTTGGGAAAATCCGACCGTCGGGTCTTTCGGTATAACCGTTTAAAGTTACGATTGTCGATACGCGAACTACCGCGCGTGTTTCGTTTAAATTTAATTTATATATATATATAAATCGTTTTACTATTTCAATTATAAAAGTCTATTCTTTTTATCGCATCTAAAATGACGATAAAATATTTCTTGTTTTATTTTACTACCTTTCTTATTTTATTTACTCTAATTGTAAATAAATTATGCTTTATATATCCTTTTAATTTATTTTCTATTTATTTACCTAAATGTAAATAAATGTTTTTTTCTATTCTTTTCCTTATTTATTTACCTAAATGTAAATAAATATTTCTCTACTTCTTTTATCTTATTTATTTACATTATTTATAAATAAATGTTTCTAATTCCTTTTCTTATTTATTTACACTATTTGTAAATAAATGTTTACCTTTACTTTTACTATATTTATTTACACTAATTATAAATAAATGTACCTTTTCCTTTTATCTTATTTATTTACATAAGAAAATGTAAATAAATATTATACACAAAATTATTCTTTTAATCCCTTTTATTTACATAAGAAAATGTAAATAATCCTTATTCACATATTTGTTCTTGTAATCTTAATCACATAGAAACGTGATTTTATTTACAATGTAAAACATATATATACATATATATATATATATATACTTACATTGAAAATGTACTTTTATTAAATCCTTTATTTACATTGAACAAATGTAAATGTCTTTATTTCTTTTCTTTACATTGAAAAGTGTAATTCTTAAATTCTTTTCTAATTACATTGAAAAATGTAGTTCTTTAATCCTTTTTCTAATATTTCTTTTTAACATAAAAAAGAATATCTTATGTTAATTATTTTCTAACATTTTCTGTTATTATTTTATTTACATAAGAAAATGTAAATAAATCCTATTTACATAAAAATGTAGTTATTACTTTATAACCTTAATTACATAAAAATGTAATTTTATTGTTTATAATCCTAATTACATAAAAAAGTAATTTATATTTACAATGTAAAACGTATACTTTAATTACTTAATAAAAATGTAATTTTATTTAATCTCTCATTTATCTAATGTAAATATATGTTTTTCTTGCTCTATGTTCTATTTTATTTTATACTAAATATTTTGAAGTAATATTAAATGTAAATTTAGACAATTAGAATATGCTTTAACCTCCCACATTGGATAGGTATTGTTGTGATTACTGGACAGCCGGGCAGGTCCGGGCAGGTTTACATCACAACTCAATCCAACCTCGGTTTACACATATTATTTCTTATTCAACAAAATATATTTTGTCTTTTATTCTTTTTCTACTTTAACAAGATGTCTATTTTATCTTTTATCCTTTTCATTCTTAATACATAAAAAAATGTATGTTTTTCCTTAATTCATTTTTTTTATTTTAATACATAAAATGTACCTTTTATGTATTCATTTTTGTTACATAGAAATGTACTTCCTTTTATTTTACATTGCAAAAATGTAAATGCCCATTATTCCTTTTTATTTACGTCGCAAAATGTAATTTCTTTTTTTTTATTCTATTTACATTGGAAAAATGTAAATTCACTTTTTATCTTTACATTAGAAAATGCAAACTTCTTATTTCTATCTCTATTTCTTTTACATTAAAAATGTAAGTTCCTATTTCTATTTCTTTTTCTGCTAAAATCAATGTTATACTTTTCTGTAATACTTGCATTGTAGAATGCAAATGTAAAGATGAACTTTATTTCTAACGTAAACATCCTTTATAATGTCAACATAACTATATCCTCTAATGTAAATATTGGATTCATTTCAATTATATAACATGACGGTGAATTTTATGTCAGTTCAGCTAAATTGATCACAATGATGAATTTGTGTCATAATTCTTAAATTAACACAACAGTGTTATTGATATCCTAATTCTTAAATTAACACAATGGTGATATACGTGTCATAATTCTTAAATTAACACAATGGTGTATATTGTGTCATCATCAATATTTGAACACAACGATGTAAGTTGGTGTCATCACAATAAGGTTAACACGACATGCAAATTGGTGTCATCACAATAATGTTAACATAACATGGGGTGTATAATTTTGGAGAATCCCAATAAAAGATCTCATCTTTATTTTAATTTGTAAGTAAAAATAAAGATTAAAACTTACATTTCATTTTGTGAATAAAAATAAAGATTAAACTTGCATTTTATTATGTTCACAAAATAAATGTGAAAATTTGACTTTTATTTTGTAAACAAAAATAAAGGTGAAAACTTGTTATTCATTTTGTAAACAAAATGAAGATTTAAAAACTTACATCTTATTACGTTAACAAAATTAAAGGTAAAACTTGTTAACAGAATTAAGGATTAACACTTGCTTTTTTTTTTATATTAACAAAGTTAAAGATAAAATTGCCATTTTATTTTGTTCACAAAAATAAAGATAAAAATTGGCATTTTATTATGTAGACAAAAATAAGGATAAAAATTGTCTTTTTATTTTGTTACCTAAAACTTGTCTTTTTATTATGTAAACAAACTTGTCTTTTATGTTGTAGATAAAGGATTCAACTTTCTTTTATGTTGTAGATAAAGGATTCAACTTTCTTTTATGTTGTAAATGAAAGATTAAAATCAAACTTATATTTTTATTTTGCAAATCAAAATAAAAAGAATCAAACTTTCTTTGATTTTGTGAAAAATAAAGATTCAAACCTTTCTTCCTTTAAAAAGAAAATAAAAATAAAAATAAAATAAATAAAGATGAGAACTTATATGGGGATTACTTCAAGATATATATATATATAGATCTAAACAAGCAGGTTACATTATGACATCATAACATATCTCAACAATAATACAATATCACAACATCGTAGATCAGCAACGATAATACACAATCATGATTTCACCATTATCATTAATTTATAATTATTTTAAGTAAATCAGAATTCTCACATTGATTGGTTTTCAGAAGTCGTTCGCATTCAAAATAGCTGAATTTCCAAAGTGCTCGGTTTCAGCTCTAGTCTGCGCCATCGCGAAGATCTCATTTTTCTGATTCCAACGCAACTTACGATTCGTAAATCGGACCTCGTATGAGAGAGTTATTGATTTTTAAAGATTGGAAAAATTAAATATTATTAAGTAAATAAATAATTCAAATATTGAAACCTTCTTCCACGTTCTCCAGGATTTAGCCGTAACCCAAAGTTCACCGTGAATCCATCACCTTACAACTTATAGAACCCAGGAAGCTCTTCGATTTGGTTTTGGAATTACTGAAATTGATTGAGTGGATAAAGAAAGAAAAAAGAGTCGAAATTTCTGGCCATTGAAATGGACATGGCGGCGGCTATACGTTTGAAAGGGAATTAGTTTTATTTCTAAGTGATTTGAATGATAAATAGAAGAGTAGAGTCAGGAAAGAATAAATACATAAGTTATTTTCCTATTTATGTTTCAAAACAAAATCACAAAAAGAAAGAGAACAAACAGATAGAAATAAATGCGTCATAAATTGATTCATGCTAATTGTTAGAAAGTTATTTTTTTGAATTCTAAAATTTCAAAACATGATATATTAAAATCTCGTAATTTAATGAATCTATTCAATGAGCAGGCGAGGATAAATAGAATAGAAATAAATGTGTGGGTTCATTAGTTTTGGAGAGAACCAATGAAGGGAGTAAGTGGAAAGGAGAAATCAAAGGATATAAATTTAAGGAATAAGAGTATGAAATAGGATGCATAAAATAGATTGAAGGAAAATAAATTAATAGGATTAAGCCAAAGAAGTTAATAGATTAAAGGAAAGAAATAATTTCGTAATTAATGGGGAAAAAAGAAGGTGAAGGGAAAGAGATAAAAGCATTAAATATAAATAGTCAAAAGGAGCAACGCCAGAAATGAATGGCCTTGGGAATAAATGAACACAGGAGAGAATACATTTAAATTCCAAAACATAAAACTTGAGAGAAAATGGATAGCGCAAGTGTATATGGTAAGGAACATTTCTTTTTATCATTGTGGCTTGCGTTGTTTTTTATTTTATTTATATATGTATATATAACGTAACATGAATGCACACATCAAAAATAAGGAAAGGAAAGCAAATATTCATTCCTAGTAATAAATCAGTATATCCCACAAACCATGCACCAAAATACGTGTACACATTTACTCATTCCATTCTTAACGTTTTGAATATATATATATTTTGAATGAAAGGTTTTAATTTCCATTAAATAGGTTTCAAATCTTATTTATGTACAAGGAAGGTGACTTCCCTTTTTTTTTTCTCTCTCTTCCATAAATGCTTCAAGTCATGTAATGAAATGAATAAAATAAAGAATTAGAACAAGAAATGAATGAATGGAAAAATAAAGGGAAAAGAAATGTAACGGTTAGGAGAGAGGGAATGACTACATTAAATAATGAAACAAGCAGCACATTAAGTAGCATGCTGAACATTAAGAAGATAAAGAAAAGGGAAGTTAGAACAGTGCAGTCGGAATTAGATAATGAAACGGTTTTTTTTTTACATTTGTTTGTCATGGCATATTATTATATATATATCCTTTTCAATGTTGAGTCTAATTGTTACATGTCAAAGTCATGCTCATATTTATAAATAAACTATTCAGGTTTATTATCGTTCTCAGTCTACTTTATTAATGCAAACATAGGCTACAGTCAAATCTTTGTTTTATTCATATTTATAAATAAATTATGTTTATTTATTATTAACTCCCAATTATAATTTTCTCAAGGTTCAAAATCAAATATTGAAATTACCACGCCATTTCGGGCTCGAAATGGAATTAATGTAAGAATTAAAGTCTTACTGCAAATAAAAATAAATTTTTAATCGTGATTATTTAAAATAAATTATTTTAAATAACCAAAACTCATTAAAATAAATTAAAATAAAATTTTAAATTTACCCCAAAATTTAGGGTTGTTACATGGGGAATCGAGATGCTCGTGGAAAAAATGTCTCCCCTATGGTCTCGACCAATCCAGAATATAAGAATAAGCGTCAACCTACCGGCACTACCAAAATGTATCAGCTGCTCCTCCTAAAAGAACTACAAGGAGCACTACATCGGGTAAATGAATGTTATGTCCTGGAACATTAGAGGTATGAATACCGATGACAAAGTCAGCTCGGTATTTACACTTCTACGCCGTCACAAGCTCTCAATTCTGAGCTTGGTGGAAAATAAATTATCTATGGAAAATATAGAAAAGCTAAAGCACATTTTTAGACATTGGGTCTTATTGCACAACAATGACACAGGTAGCAAAGGTCGTATTCTAGTTCTCATAGATGAAGCCGTTTGGAATTTTAATATTGTGAGCATGTCCCCACAACACATTACTGTCTTATTGAATAATCAAGGTGGTTTGGTGTGCAACTGCACTTTTGTATATGCTAGCAATTCTTTCTCGGAGAGGCAACAACTTTGGAATTTGCTTTCTACTGACGCTTCGACCATCGATTTGCCGTGGTTTGTGATAGGGGATTTTAATAATGCTCTCAATGTCAAAGACAAGAAGGGAGGTTTACCAATTCCATTCTCATATTTGCAAACTTTTAAGAATTGCCTTTATAATTGCGGTTTGACTGAAACTAATTTAAAGGGTTGCAAGTTTACATGGCGGCGCCGAGGAATTGCAACAAATATTGACAAAGTTCTAGTCAACTACGAGTTCACGGCTATGTTCCCCCAGTTGATTACTATAGCAATACCGTCGATTTACAACGATCATACACCTATCCTACTGAGTTTCAGCAAACGTACACAACAGCATAAAGGTCTACCATTCTGATACATTAACAACTGGTGTTATTTAGATGGGTATTATAACTGTGTTCAGCGAGGGTTAGCGCACGAAACTTGGGGAGCGCCTAGCTACCGGTTTATGGCAAAACTTAAAGTAGTCAAGACAAATTTAAAAGAATGGCACAAGCTGAGAGCGCAAGACAATTCTATTTACAGACTGCAAGAAGAATTTGATTTAGTTTTTACTCAGCTTGATCGGGATCCAGAAAATAATGACATGTATGACATGATGTACCACATTAGTCGAGATCTTACTGACCAGATTCAGAGGCATCAGCAGTTCTTACGACAGCAAAGCAAAGTGAGGTGGTTACAACAAGGTGATATTAGTTCTAAAATTTTTTACGCAAAAATGTCAATGCGTCGACAGCGAAACAAAATCCAAGCGTTACTGGATACATAGGGGACTTTTATTTATGACAGTAATACAATTAAAGATCAAGCAATCAATTATTATCATAATCTTTTCAATGGTAGTGTAGAAACAGAATTTCCATGCATAACTGTTCGAAAGCAGATTAACAGGGAAGGTAAAGAGCACTTAGCTTTGCAGATTACAATGGAAGAGCTTAGAACAACGGTTTTCAGTATTGATGATGCGAAAAGCCCAGGACCGGATGGTTTTTCCTCCAAAATTTTCAAGCTTCACTGGGATTTCCTGAAACATGAATTATACAATGCTGTTAGTTATATTTTCCAGACGAAAAGTCTACCACATGGTTTAATCATAATTTCATAACCTTGATTCCTAAGAAAGATAAACCGCAGACAATTGCTGACTACCGCCCAATCGCCTGCTCAAATGTTCTGTACAAAATAGTAGCAAAAATTTTATGCCTCCGAATAAAGGACTTCCTACCTCTGTTGATTGCAGAAAATCAATCATCGTTCATACCAGGTAGAAATATTGGAGAAAATGTTTTACTGGCTCATGAACAAGTTCGTGACTTCCCCAAACAAGGTAAAGGGAAAATGTGCATTAAAATTGATATACAAAAGGCCTACGACTCCGTTAATCGACCTTTTGTCTGCCACATGCTTGTTGCAATGGGTTTTCCAGAGTCGGTTATACAGCTTATTAATCAATGCATCAACATGCCTACATTTTCTATTATGTTTGAAGGACGGCCATACGGGTTCATAACTTCTAACAGAGGGCTCCGGCAGGGTGATCCGCTGTCCCCCTACCTATTTTGTATTGCCATGGAGTATTTTTCGCTACTTATGGAGGATGGGGTGTTAACTGGACAGCTTCATCCTATATCCACAGTTCAACCGTTTATCACTCACCTCTTATATGCTGATGATGTTATGATTTTCCTATCCGCCAACGTTACAAATGCTAATCACATGAACTATATTTTTACTACTTTGGCACAAACAGTTGGACTGTATATAAATCAAACCAAATCGCAGGGGTACTACAGCAAAGGTGTTGCACAACGCGAGGAGATATCGAGAATTTTACACATACAAGAACACTCATTACCTGTAAAGTATCTGGGAGTTCCGCTGACATCTGACTACATACATGCGGTCCATTGTTGTCCCCTGTTAAACAAAATAATCAGTAAATTTGAGGGATGGGATTCTGGCTTTCTAACTGCAGCTGGTAGAGCCGAGTTGATTCATAGTACCATTACTCCTATTGTGATGTATTGGCTTCTTATTTACTACCTACCTGCATCAGTCCTCACAAAAATTGATAAACTATGTGCAGATTTCTTCTGGAAAGGAAGGCTGCACAAAATAGATTGGGTTTCTCTATGTCGACCAAAGTTAGAAGGGGGTATAGGTCTACGAAGTTTTACTGATTTGAACAAGACGGCAAGGATCAAATTGCTGCGGAACTTGATTACTAAAGATAGTTTATGGAGTAGATGGATGCGAGCCAGATATCTCATGAATTCTAATTTCTGGACGTTATCAATTAGCAACAATTTTTCTGGTACAATGAAATCTATTCTACGCCAATGTAACACCCCGTAATTTGATAACATAAAATTTCACAAATTAAAGTATACTCAATTTTTAGAAAAGAATTAAGTGAAATGGGTTGCTCAGAGAAATATATATATTGATATATATATAATTGAAAATTAAATAAATAAATATGCAAAAATGTTCAAAACAACGAATTGGGAGAGGGGAATAACCGAACCGGCCGATTTTTGAGGTCGACCCGAGCACGCTGGGTCGACTAGGGGTTAATCCAGGGTGTTTGGCTGTCAACCCGTACGCCGATTCGCTCAAATGCAGATTTTGCATTTGAATGGTTCTCATGGTTCAGCTTTAATCTAAAGGCCCTAGATGGTTCCTACACTTGACTTCTTCCCCAAGACATGCTTTGATGGCTAGGATCTAAACTAAGGTTTATCCTATGGCCAAAACTATCCCAATCTTCTATAAAAAGACCCCTAACCCTTCCCTAAGCCCTCATAAATTGATCCTACAACTAAACTATACCAAAATAGTTCCTCACCATGGCCTCCATTCAAATCATGGCCTCCATCCTCTTGTCATAAATTCTATCTTCATTTCTATGAGAGATTCTTTGATCATATGAGTGCATGAGAGCTTCTAATCAACTTCTAGCAACTAAATCTTCTTCATAGGAGTGCTAATCAACAAGTTGTGAGTTTCTATGCCTTTAGCAAGCAATTGCTAAATTAATTATGATAGGATATAATGAGGTTATGGCTATGAATGTGGATTAATGCAAGTTATGTTATCATATGCTATGTGTTATGATGTTAGTTATGCAAGTTTTATGCTATGTATTAATCCACTATGACACCATGTTATGCAAGTTATGTGTTTGATTATATGCATGTTAACATATGACATGTTATGCAAGTTGGTGTTTGATTCTATGCATGTTAACATATGACATGTTATGCAAGTTATGTGTTTGATTATATGCATGTTAACATATGACATGTTATGCAAGTTTGGTGTTTGATTCTATGCATGTTAACATATGACATGTTATGCAAGTTATGTGTTTGATTATATGCATGTTAACCTATGACATGTTATGCAAGTTTGGTGTTTGATTCTATGCATGTTAACATATGACATGTTATGCAAGTTTGGTGTTTGATTTTATGTATGTTAACATATGACATGTTATGCAAGTTATGTGTTTGATTATATGCAAGTTCACCTATGACATGTTATGCAAGTTATGTGTTTGATTATATGCAAGTTAACATATGACATGTTATGCAAGTTTACCCCTTTGTATGTCATACATACATATGCAAGTTTACCTCTTTGTATGACATACATACATATGCAAGTTACCCTCTTTATGACATATGTGATTCATGCAAGTTTGGGTTAATTAATTATGCTAGTTGGGTTTAATGTTATGATGCAAGTTGACACCTTTTTAAACCCATGTAAATGCTAATATTATGCTAAGTTGAACCCATTATATTTATGATGAATCTTCCCATTTATATGTCATGTTATGAGAACGAATTACGTGGGAAACGATGGGGTTAATATGCATGTTAATAAAATTATGTGAAGTTGGTAGGATTATACATACCATAAAGTGAATGGACATAATTGGGAATTTACCTATTAAGTTAGGTCTACCCATATTATGGAATTGGGAATTTACCTATTAAGTTAGGTCTACCCATATTATGGAATTGGGAATTTACCTATTGAGTTAGGTCTACCCATATTCTTGTAAACTTGAATATGAACATGGATAATTAATACAAATTATGGGGGTGATTAATTAGGTGTAATTAATCGACTAAGACACGAGGTTGGACCCTTTTGTAGCGGAAGTCTTCCCGGAACCAACCGACATATCCAGCGGCTACAAATGATTGGCCCATTGTGAGAGGTCTTAGTCATAAACTAAATACGTGATAGTTGTAAAGACACGAGGTTAGACTCGTTTATGGTGTAAAACTGCCCGGAACCAACCGGCGTATCCAGTGGCCATAAATGCTATTCTAATGTGAGAGGTCTTTATAAAGTCACGGTCTTAATTAATTAAGAAACACTTAACCAAATTTAGCATGTAGTGGGGCATGAGGGGTTAAGTGGGTGCCTTGGGTGGCATGTGGAAATCTAGTGGTTGCCTTGGGTGGCATTAGAAAATACGATTAGAATACTTAACCAAAGTGGACACATGTAATTAAACATGATTAAAGGGTTAAGTGGGATACACTAGAAGAGACAAGCTTAGGTGGGTAGCTTGTGGGGGCCCATTTCAACCAGTATCCCAATACGTATCTTTGTGGGCTCGACCCATGTCGAGGACGGGACACGCGTATTGGGTTTGACTATAAGAGGCTAAAACGGGTTAGCGATGGCAACGCAAGACCAACGGGTTTCATATGCGTGTGTGGACCCGGGCTGGTAGGTAAGACGTTGTTGCATCGCTTAGGTATAAGTCGTGCACCGTAGATAATATCAGGTTGCCACTTTTGGGGAATGATACACCCCACTGTGGGACCAGCACGGGTATCTACGTTAGGGAGCCGATCGCTTGGGGAGTAGTGGGTACACCAATGTAGTCAGCTAGGGGTACACGAAACTACTATTAAGTTTTACTAAGTACACTTAGTGGGATCAACCTTTAAGTAGGAATGACTGGTGTGGTGCAGTGTAGTAATTATCCTTGGGTGGGTAGATGCGTCTTTACCGTTATCTTAGTTTATCCTAAGTTTAGTTGACTACTTAGTGTAGTCATTTATCCCCAGTCGTACCGTACCAAGTTTATATCATACCCTAATTACTTTAATGAATGTATTGTTAAAGTTATAGGACTCGCTCAGACTTATGTCTGACCCCGTTGTTTTTATCTTTTTCCCAACCCTCAGGTTCTCAGAGTGGGCCTAGTGCTAGTGGGCTTTGATCGGACTGCTTTATCTATCTTTTGGAGCTTGGACTGTTGATGTAAAGCTCGGTTTATCTTTTCTATTATGGCTATTATCTATGTAGTGGGATTATGTACTTTTATCTTATCAGGATTATGTACTTGACTCTTGTTTATGGTTTTGTGATGTAACCAAACATGTTTTACTTTCCGCTGCAATGAAATGATGTTTTAAATTTTCAAGTATTACTTATATCTGTCTTGTTGTAATTTTTCTGTTCTATACTCACTTAAAATACTCCACCGAAACTAAGGCATTCCCTTTGTGAGTGACCTTAGCGGGCGTGGGGTGTTACACGTGGTATCAAAGCTGAAGGTTACCAGAACAGATAAATTTTTTAGAAAAACTATTTTTCTAAGAAAATTTTTGAAAGAAGTATTTTCAAAAACATGTCTTTTAAGAGAAAAGTTTTTGAAAGAAAAGCATAATCCCCGATAGCCATATCTTTATCTTTCGAATTCTCCGTTTGAATCTTTCCTCTTTCGTTTCAGCATGGCTGAAGATCTTAATCTTCCGGACGGTGTAGCGGTACCAGTATGGTATAGGAGGTTGTTAGAGGCTAGGGCCGCTGCTGCAGGTCCAGCAAATGTTCCTCCACCACCCGTTGCACCCGTTCCTCCTCGCGCGGATACTTTTGCTAAGACTTGTAAGGAGTTTAAGGCTATGGGAGGGAAACCTTTTGTGGGAGCTGGGGATTGGCTTAAAGAGACGGAAGAATTGATGGAAATCCTTGAAGTGGAAGAAGGAAAGAAAGTCAAGTTAGCCGCTTGGTTAATGGAAGGAGAGGCCTCGCTCTGGTGGGAGGTCACTAATGGAGAACGCCCTGTTGACTCTTGGGCGGATTTCAGGCAAAGGTTTGAGGCGAAGTTTCTCTCAAGAGCGGAAGAAAATCTGTACGTGGAAAGGTTCTTGAACTTAAAGCAAGGGAACTTGTCGGTGAAAGAATATGTTAACAAGTTTAATCAGTTAGCGAGGTTCAGCATAGACTTGGTAAACACACCGGAAAAGAAAGCTTTGAGGTTCGTTAAAGGATTGAATGAACCGATGCATGGGTTGACTATGACCCACATCCCTATGGGGGCCACCTTTGAGGAGTTAGTAGGCATGGCATTCATGCATGAGGAAGAGAAGGGCCCCAATGCCATTAAGGCACCCGAGAAGAAAGGAGATCAAAAGAGACCTCAACAACAAAATAAGGGTGGGAAAGGCAATGATGGCAAGGGAAAGAAGAAGTGCTTCAATTGTGGGACACCAGGCCACCTAAGCAAGGATTGTCGCAAGAAGAAGAAGACTGGCTGCTTCCACTGTAGCGAAGCAGGGCATCTAGAGAAAGATTGTCCAAAGAAGGGGCAAAGAACGGGATCTACCTCAGGAGGACAGGTGAAAGCTCTTTTGGCACCAGCTCAGGCAAGGGGGCAAGTTCAGGCTCTCGCGGTTCCACCAATTCGGGAAAGAGGTAGAACTATTTCCATTGAAAGTCTAGTTTTTCTGTTTGATCATCCTGTCCATACTTTATTTGATTCTGACGCATCGAGTTCGTTTATCTCGTCGTTGTTAGTTGAGTCACTGCACTTAGACACCAGTTTAGTAGATGATCCCTTAGTTGTTTCAAACCCAATTGGGGCTCCATGATGTGTTTGGGTTTGAAAGTTTCTATACTTAGCATTGAGTTTAGATGTGATGTTTTTTTGGCTTCACGGGCTATGGGTTAGTTTTGGGCATGGACTGGTTATCCAGTAACGGTGCCGTTCTTGATGGTGAAAGGAGAGTTGTTAGGCTTATGACCCGCTTGGGTAACACTCTCGAGTTCTCTTGTAATCCCATGGATTCTGTTATGCTAAGTTATCTTGAGTCGCTTGACGCTTCGGTCGAGAGTTTGCGATCTGTTAGAGTGGTCCGGGAGTACTCGGATGTGTTTGAGGAGGTGAAGGGCTTACCTCCGAAGCGGGAGATTGACTTCCGAATATATCTGGTAGATAATGCTAAACCAGTATCTTTGCCAGTGCGCCACATGGCTCCTCGTGAGAGGAGGGAACTCCATAAGCAGGTGGGTGAGTTGCTTGAGAAGGGGTTCATAAGACGAAGTATATCGGAGTGGGGTGCTCCAGTAGTTTTTGCCACGAAGGCGGATGGGTCTCTCAGACTTTGTGTAGACTATAGAGAACTCAACGAGCTTACAAAGAAGAATAGACACCCATTGCCGAGGATTGATGATCTCTTTGATCAATTGGTTGGCGCCTCAGTATTTTCGCAGTTGGACTTAGCCACGGGGTTTCATCAGTTGAGAGTGGCTGAGGATAGTATAGAGAAGACTGCCTTTAGGACTCCAGATGGTTTCTACGAGTGGCTGGTGATGCCCTTTGGTTTGACGAACGCCCCTGCATACTTTGTTGATTTGATGAGTAGGGTGTTCAGGGAGTACCTTAATAAGTTTGTGGTGGTCTTTGTGGATGACATCTTGGTCTTTTCTAAGAGTGAAGAAGAACATGCCCTACATCTTAGGGAAGTGTTGGAGACTCTTCGAGCGCATAGACTTAAGGCAACCGAGGTGGATGGAATTCTTAGCATCCTATGATTTTGATATAGCGTATACCCCTGGCAAGGGTAACGTGGTGGCAGACGCCTTAAGCAGAAAAAGGTTGTCTTTGAGTCCATTGTTCGTGGAATGGCGAAGCTTGGAGTTTATTTCTATGTTTGACTTTAGACCTTCCGTTGACTTTGTACCCGGTTTGCTAGCTTCCTTGGAAGGTAGACATACTCTTTTGGGACGGATTGGTGAGGCACAGCGAGACGACCCACAGTTGGTTGAGTTAGTAGAGAAGCTCATAAGGGGGGAGTCGTCTAGCCATTTGAGTAGGTACACCCTAGATGATAGGGGTGGTTGCGTAGAGACGGTAGACTTTGTGTACCGCAAGACGAGGGCTTGAGGAAGGCTATTTTGGAGGATGCACATCATTCGAAGATGACCATTCATCCCGGTGGGGGGGGGCAAGATGTACCAAGACATGAAGCGAATTTTCTTTTGGGCCGGTATGAAGAAAGATGTGGCCGAGTATGTCGCTAGATGCTTGGTGTGCCAACGAGTGAAAGCGGAGCAAAAGAAACCCGGTGGGTTGCTTCACCCATTGGAAGTTCCGCAATGGAAGTGGGATAGCGTCTCGATGGATTTTATCGATGGGTTACCGAGATCGAGGAAGGGTAATACGGGAATTTGGGTTGTGGTAGACAGACTTACTAAGAGCGCCCATTTCATACCCGTGAAGAGTAAGAGGACTGCTCCATGGTTAGCTTCAGTTTACCTTCGAGAGATAGTTCGGTTGCATGGCATACCTTCTAGCATAGTGAGTGATCGAGATCCCATCTTCACTAGCGAGTTCTGGAAGAGTTTACAAGAGGCGGTAGGAACTCAGTTGTGTTTGAGCACCGCATATCATCCTCAGATGGACGGCCAGACCGGGAGGGTGAATCGTATTCTAGAAGACCTTTTGAGGCTATGTATCTTGGATTTTGGAGGTACATGGGAAGAGCATCTTTCATTAGTGGAGTTCGCATATAATAACAGCTTTCAGTCTAATATTGGCATGGCTCCTTTTGAAGCTCTTTATGGAAGGCCTTGTCGATCACCTACATGTTGGTGGGAATCTATGGATAAGATCTTGCTTGGGCCCGATATGGTTAGAGAGACTTCGGAAAAGATCGATTTGATTCGAAGAAGGATGAAAGCGGCGCAAGACAGACATAAATCTTACGCGGATAAGAGGAGAACGGATCTTGAGTTTGATGTTGGGGACATGGTCTTTGTCAAAATATCTCCATTACGGAATATTGTTCGCTTTGGATCTGTTGGGAAGTTAGCACCAAGGTTTGTTTGGCCGTTTCCTATTAAGGAAAAGATTGGACAGATGGCATATAGAGTGGATTTGCCTGAGAGACTTAGTGGTGTACATGATGTATTCCATGTGTCACATTTGAGGAAATGCCTACATGAGACCGCAGAGGTGGTAGAGCCGAGCTTGCTTAGAGAAGTAGAGGTAGAGCGTGATGCGACGATTCGACGAGCTCCTACTTGCATCCTTGGGTCAGAGATTCGGAAGTCGAGAAACAGAGAGGTTCAACTAGTCAAAGTGCAATGGGGAGATGATGGAAGCAACGCTACTTGGGAGACGGAAGCGAAGATGCGTTCACTATACCCATTCCTTTTTGAGGGTATGTCTTTTAATTTCTCTCCTTTATCGTTTGTCTAGTACTTATCTAACTTTAGTATGTCCTCTCGTTAGTACCTTTGACCTTTAGATAGGGTAAACCTATGGTTGAAACATGTGTTTGAGACATGTTATGATTGATGGATGCAAGTGTTTGCTAGTGGTTGCTCGTGGATGCATATACACACACTTTAGACACTAGATCGGCTCAGTCACTTCATATTGTATATTGCATATAATTGTGTGTAGGTAGCTATATTTATGGATGTATAATGGTTGTGTTATCTTATGGATGATGCATTTTGGTGTATGATTGTGCACACATGTAGAAATAGTATGTGCGATAGGGTTCTTTCGCATACATATTGGATGCATGGCACTATCATGGTTTGCATTAAGGAGATCCACTGAATCAGTAGACCGCCTGATTTTGCATTAGACAGGGAACATATACACACACTTCTTGCATATGTTCATACAGCATTAGAAATTTTAAGGACAATGGATGCCAGTGTTTGATGGTTTAGTAGATGGTTGTTTGGTTGGTAGGATACATTCTTCTTAACTTAGAGAATTCGGGGACGAAATCCTTTAAGGAGGGGAGAATGTAACACCCCGTAATTTGATAACATAAAATTTCACAAATTAAAGTATACTCAATTTTTAGAAAAGAATTAAGTGAAATGGGTTGCTCAGAGAAATATATATATTGATATATATATATATAATTGAAAATTAAATAAATAAATATGCAAAAATGTTCAAAACAGCGAATTGGGAGAGGGGAATAACCGAACCGGCCGATTTTTGAGGTCGACCCGAGCCCGCTGGGTCGACTAGGGGTTAATCCAGGGTGTTTGGCTATCAACCCATGGGCCGATTCGCTCAAATGCAGATTTTGCATTTGAATGGTTCTCATGGTTCAGCTTTAATCTAAAGCCCTAGATGGTTCCTACACTTGACTTCTTCCCCAAGACATGCTTTGATGGCTAGGATCTAAACTAAGGTTTATCCTATGGCCAAAACTATCCCAATCTTCTATAAAAAGACCCCTAACCCTTCCCTAAGCCCTCATAAATTGATCCTACAACTAAACTATACCAAAATAGTTCCTCACCATGACCTCCATTCAAATCATGGCCTCCATCCTCTTGTCATAAATTCTATCTTCATTTCTATGAGAGATTCTTTGATCATATGAGTGCATGAGAGCTTCTAATCAACTTCTAGCAACTAAATCTTCTTCATAGGAGTGCTAATCAACAAGTTGTGAGTTTCTATGCCTTTAGCAAGCAATTGCTAAATTAATTATGATAGGATATAATGAGGTTATGGCTATGAATGTGGATTAATGCAAGTTATGTTATCATATGCTATGTGTTATGATGTTAGTTATGCAAGTTTTATGCTATGTATTAATCCACTATGACACCATGTTATGCAAGTTATGTGTTTGATTATATGCATGTTAACATATGACATGTTATGCAAGTTGGTGTTTGATTCTATGCATGTTAACATATGACATGTTATGCAAGTTATGTGTTTGATTATATGCATGTTAACATATGACATATTATGCAAGTTTGGTGTTTGATTCTATGCATGTTAACATATGACATGTTATGCAAGTTATGTGTTTGATTATATGCATGTTAACCTATGACATGTTATGCAAGTTTGGTGTTTGATTCTATGCATGTTAACATATGACATGTTATGCAAGTTTGGTGTTTGATTTTATGTATGTTAACATATGACATGTTATGCAAGTTATGTGTTTGATTATATGCAAGTTCACCTATGACATGTTATGCAAGTTATGTGTTTGATTATATGCAAGTTAACATATGACATGTTATGCAAGTTTACCCCTTTGTATGTCATACATACATATGCAAGTTTATCTCTTTGTATGACATACATACATATGCAAGTTACCCTCTTTATGACATATGTGATTCATGCAAGTTTGGGTTAATTAATTATGCTAGTTGGGTTTAATGTTATGATGCAAGTTGACACCTTTTTAAACCCATGTTAATGCTAATATTATGCTAAGTTGAACCTATTATACTTATGATGAATCTTCCCATTTATATGTCATGTTATGAGAACGAATTACGTGGGAAACGATGGGGTTAATATGCATGTTAATAAAAATTATGTGAAGTTGGTAGGATTATACATACCATAAAGTGAATGGACATAATTGGGAATTTACCTATTAAGTTAGGTCTACCCATATTATGGAATTGGGAATTTACCTATTAAGTTAGGTCTACCCATATTATGGAATTGGGAATTTACCTATTGAGTTAGGTCTACCCATATTCTTGTAAACTTGAATATGAACATGGATAATTAATACAAATTATGGGGGTGATTAATTAGGTGTAATTAATCGACTAAGACACGAGGTTGGACCCTTTTGTAGCGGAAGTCTTCCCGGAACCAACCGGCATATCCAGCGGCTACAAATGATTGGCCCAATGTGAGAGGTCTTAGTCATAAACTAAATACGTGATAGTTGTAAAGACACGAGGTTAGACTCGTTTATGGTGTAAAACTGCCCGGAACCAACCGGCATATCCAGTGGCCATAAATGCTAGTCTAATGTGAGAGGTCTTTATAAAGTCACGGTCTTAATTAATTAAGAAATACTTAACCAAATTTAGCATGTAGTGAGGCATGAGGGGTTAAGTGGGTGCCTTGGGTGGCATGTGGAAATCTAGTGGTTGCCTTGGGTGACAATAGAAAATACGATTAGAATACTTAACCAAAGTGGACACATGTAATTAAACATGATTAAAGGGTTAAGTGGGATACACTAGAAGAGACAAGCTTAGGTGGGTAGCTTGTGGGGGCCCATTTCAACCAGTACCCCAATACGTATCTTTGTAGGCTCGACCCATGTCGAGGACGGGACACACGTACTGGGTTTGACTATAAGAGGCTAAAACGGGTTAGCGATGGCAACGCAAGACCAACGGGTTTCATATGCGTGTGTGGACCCGGGCTGGTAGGTAAGACGTTGTTGCATCGCTTAGGTATAAGCCGTGCACCATAGATAATATCAGGTTGCCACTTTTGGGGAATGATACACCCCACTATGGGACCAGCACAGGTATCTACGTTAGGGAGCCGATCGCTTGGGGAGTAGTGGGTACACCTATGTAGTCAGCTAGGGGTACACGAAACTACTATTAAGTTTTACTAAGTACACTTAGTGGGATCAACCTTTAAGTAGGAATGACTAGTGTGGTGCAGTGTAGTAATTATCCTTGGGTGGGTAGATGCGTCTTTACCATTATCTTAGTTTATCCTAAGTTTAGTTGACTACTTAGTGTAGTCATTTATCCCAGTCGTACCGTACCAAGTTTATATCATACCTTAATTACTTTAATGATTGTATTGTTAAAGTTAGAGGACTCGCCCAGACTTATGTCTGACCCCGTTGTTTTTATCTTTTTCCCATCCCTCAGGTTCTCAGAGTGGGCCTAGTGCTAGTGGGCTTTGATCGGACTGCTTTATTTATCTTTTGGAGCTTGGACTGTTGATGTAAAGCTCGGTTTATCTTTTCTATTATGGCTATTATCTATGTAGTGGGATTATGTACTTTTATCTTATCAGGATGGATATTATGTACTTGACTCTTGTTTATGGTTTTGTGATATAACCAAACATGTTTTACTTTCCGCTGCAATGAAATGATATTTTAAATTTTCAAGTATTACTTATATCTGTGTTGTTGTAATTTTTCTGTTCTATACTCACTTAAAATACTCCACCGAAACTAAGGCATTCCCTTTGTGAGTGACCTTAGCGGACGTGGGGTGTTACAGCCAACGCGACTTGGCAAGGACTGTAATGAATAGAGTAATAGTTAATGGAGAAAGTACTGATTTATGGTTTGACCCATGGATAAACCATAAATCCTTAGTTGATCTAATAGGATGGAGTCGAGTGCATGTATGTGGTACAGCAGGATACAAAGTTAATAGTATAATGCGGAATGGGACCTTTCAGCCTCAATGCTTATCAGAAACTAGGGAGGTTGCACAACATATTAGACAAGTTAAAATATATTCAGATCATACTCGGGATTACTGGACAATTGCTCAGCGGGGTAATTTTGTTTTTTCGTGTGTGTGGAACGAAATAAGAGATAATTCATATCCGGATCCGAACTTTAGACTCATATGGAATTCCAAAACAGCAAGGAGGTTTTCTTTCACTACATATCTAGCTTGTTTTAATCGTCTACCTACAGTGGACCGATTGGTTTCATGGGGAATTAGCGTTAACAGTTCGTGTTCGCTATGTGATGAAAGTTCTGAAGATCATGACCATCGGTTTAACAACTGTGGATTTTCTTCTTACCTTTGGGAGCAGTTGTATGACAAATTGGGCTTTCAACATTACTCAGCTCAGACTCTCCATGACCGACTTGCGGATCTGGTCTCCAAACACCTTTCGACATCGGTGGAGAGTGATCTGGCGTTCACGGCGGCAAACACTTTTGTCCATCACTTGTGGCTTGAGAGGAATCGGAGGATCTTCGACAACAAGCAGCTATCTCGTGTGCAGAGGCTTAAATTGGCGGAGATGGATGTCAGAGTACAGTTGTAGCGGCGTTTTCAACATGACCGATTATCAGAAAGTGAGCGATTGAAGGTTTTACGATGGGGAATAGAGCTGACTGATCCTGGATGAGTAGAGTGAAGTTGTACACACATGTTTTAGGGTTTGTGGGAAAGTTCGGCCCGCCTTTCTTGTTTGGCCGGGTGGTGTGTTTGTTTTGGGCTGATGTAGCCCACGGCTTTGTTTTGTGTTTGTTTTTTCTGACTTGTTGACAAACTCGGTTGTATGTAGACATGTATAATAGCGGATGTCGTGCTCTTTTTCCTTACTGCGATGGTAAGGTTTTTTAAGGAGGCGAATCTTGCTATTGGTTCTTCACGTTATTAATAAAGAACCCTTTTCAAATATATATATATATATATATATATATATATATATTCAAGTGAGTCATGTCAAAAATATTCAAACATATTTATGTGAGTTAAAAATAGTGGAGTAATGAATATGTACTATTTCAAATGCTAAAATAAAATATTTATTTAAATAAAAATACTGTTTGAATATTCAATTCTGTATAATAGTATTCTGTTCAAATAAATATTTATTTCTGTATGTGCTATGAAATATAGAATAGTACTGTTTACAAACACATTTATAAATAATATATATGTAGAGGGCTGTGGCTTGGGAGATACTTGTTAATGGCGTCAAAAGATTTTATCTTCTTCCTCTTTTTCTGATTTCGCTCCCTTTCTGCCATCTTCCATCGTCTTCAATTCATCCTCCTCATCTCTCTTTTCAATTGCTTGTTTACGCTGTGTGTGAGTACTCCCGAACCATAATTTCATTTTCAGATCTGGTCGATCCTCTTTGAGCACCTACCACTCCATTTTCATCTTGCTTCTTTGCTTCATTTTTCGGATCTGTTTCCTTAGCATGGAGGCCGATTCATTCTGATAGTTCCTCTATTCGCCTTAGCAGTTCTTGCGTCACGAATCTATTTTTCCGGGTTTCTGTGCTAATCGAAGTCTCTAGGCGATTTCGAGCTACGTTGCCTGGTGGTTTGATGTCACACTTGGTCTGTATAGCCAGGTAAAGATGGATCTGCAGATGCACCTGTCAGGGCTTGAGTTTTGGGATTCAACAGCAATGGTTGGTATCGTCGTACTTTGGAATTGGTTCGTTCTGGCTTTTGTCAGTCCTCATCTATAGCGCGAATCATAATTTCTTCTAGAAGTCCTATTGCTTGGCCTTGCAGTTGTAGTAACAAGATTTTTCTCTCAAATCTCAGTAATTTGCCATTCAAATTCTAGCTATTTCGATCTACGTTGCCGGGCGGTTTTGAATAATGTTTGGCCTATTGCTTGGTAGATCTGGGATTGATGGGATCTGCGGATGCTCCTGCTAACGGAAGGGCTATGGGATTCAACAGTAAGAGGTTTTGGTTTGTTTGCTTGGATGTGGCTTTTTCTTAGCTTCAACGTATCCTCGGATTTGCTTCCATAGCTCGAAGATTAATTCCTTCTGGCAGTCCTTTTGCTTGGCCTTGCCGTCGCAGTATCGGGATGCTTCTCTCAGATCTTAGTAATTTGCCATTCGAATCCAAGCGTTGTTGTTCTACGTTGCCTGGCGGTTTATGATAATGTTTGGCTTGTTGTTGGTGGATCTGGGATTGATAGGATCTGCTGATGCTCCTGTCATCGGAAGGGCTATGGGATTCAATAGTAATGGATTTTGATTCGATTGCTTTGGATGCGGCATTTTCTTAGCTTCATCGTGGTGAGTTCTTCTGAATGTAGTTAGATTAACAGCACTTCTGTTAGGTCTTTTCCATACTCTTTCCTGGTTAGCCATTAGTTACTAACCAAGTAAATATGAATCTGCTCTTGCTTGGTGAGTTATTTTTAACTTGTTTGGCTTATTAGATGTGAGTTAGGTCTTTGGGAATATAGTATTTGTGGTGTCTGTCTATGGTCGGAGGTACGAATCTTGGTGTTTGTCTGAGGTCGATGTTTGCAGCTAACTAGTGATTGGATGATTGGAGTGTGCGATTGTGAAATTCTTGATTAATGAAGAACTCAGTGCTTCAGAGTCTTATTATTGGAATTCTATTGGTTCTTTGTTGCCAAGTTCATATGCTTTGATGGTCCAGATGTTTTTGAAGACATAGAAGATGTATTTGTGGTATTTTCCTTTGCATTCAGTAACATATTTTTGTTAATACTTTCTGTTGAGTTCAGTTATGAAGCTGTAGCTCTAGTCTTGGAATTGGTCAACTTGCTGAAACAGTAAACTGATGATGACTTGATTGCAATTTGTTTTAAATGATTTTGGGTTTCTTGATAGTAATAGATTACTTTACTGAAGTGAGTTATGCATTTAGAACCCAGAAATTTCAAGATGAATTAGCAATCAGTAAGCTGCAGGCTTTGGTCGAGCAGTCTTTTAATTGATGAAGTTTCATTCATGGATGATGCTTTTCTGCTTCTGAAAGTACTTTCTAGTTCTGGAATGCTCAATTTGGCAGATTTGCATTACTATTGAAGGCCTTAGGTTAGTATGTTGTGATGGCGAGGAAGCTTGTGATTGGAATGTTGAAGCCTTTTGCTGCCTCTTTTGAAATGCTTGATCAGTTTAGTTTTCTTGTGATGTTTTGAGATATTCGGATGCATTGGATTCTGGTTTCTTTACTGTTCTATTATTGATGAAAGGTATATGAACAGTATTAGCAATTTATGTGGTCTTATGAGGATTTGGATTAGAATCCACACACATTTGTAGATTCTATGGGTTTTCAAGTGAGTTTGCTGAAGTGCCCGATCTGTGATTGACAGTATGTTGGTGTTTTTGAGTTGGGTTGCGGCTTGTCTTTCAGTTGAAGATTGACAGTTGATATATAATGGTCTTATAGTTTGGATTTTGTTATATGGTGATCAGTAGTATTGTTAGTCCTTTGTCATTTTGGCATTTTTGGTGACTTGCATGGGCATTTGGTATTTTGGAGAAGGACATTTGGCTTTTGGCATTTTGGCATATGCAGCAGTATAATAAAGGTCTTACAGTTTGGTTTATGGGATATATGGTGGCTAGCAGTTTTGAGTTTTTTTTTTCTGGATTTCATTAGTATAATTGTTATAGTTTTTTTTCTCATTACTGTTTAGTTGAGAAATAAATGTGTTGTATAGATATGGTATTTTCTTGTACTTTCTTTGTGATTGTTAGATGTGTGAATAAAAGCTTACTTGCCTTTCAAAATAATATATATGTTTGTTATCATCAAACAAAAATTATACTGTTATACTCAACAATCTCCCCCTTTTGATGATGACAAACATACACTAAGATTTTGAATGTGATAAATGTGTTTGAATGTAAAATATAATACTCTCCCTATTTGTATGATCCCCCTACAACTGGACTCCCTCTATATATATATGCATATATGAGTGATTTAAAAATTTAATTGAATTTCCAATATTAAAATATTCTTGAATTATTCACTCATCAATCAAAATCGTAACCATTCTCCCCCTTTTGTTACTAGTATTACTGTACAACAGTGGGAAAATCGACTGTTGTATAATTTCAAATGATAAACAATTTGTTAATATTTCAACTCTATTTTTTTTAAATACTTGAAATAGTCAACAATGTTTCTGAAACAAAGACTCTAAAAGATGGGTTTGTTGGCATTTAACTTTGTTTCTTGGAGTCTATGTTAGCTGTGAGATAAGTCAATTTAATGTTATGACACTATTCACTGGACATAGTCACATAGCGATACTATGACCAGTTTACGTATTCCAAGACTATTTTAATCTTGTAAATATGGCTTTTATACATTTTGATAATGGTTCTCTAAAAAATTCTTTTATACATTTTAACATTCCCCTGAAATATAAGAGTTAGTTATCATGCTTGAATTTTATTTTATTTTTGGTGTGTTAGTAGTCTGCATATTAATCTACATACGTGTTGATTTGTACATTGGTCTACATGTTATGGCATTAGATACGTTAAGGTTTCTGTCAAACCGTTTAAATAATAGTAGTCAACAGAGTATTTTCCAGTTCATATCTTTCCTCTTGCTTATTTTTGCTAATTTTACATATTTGTGATAAAAGCACCATGTTTTCAGCATATAAAAACGGTGATTGTGATCAAACTTACAAAATTGCATTGCTTGATACTTCAGCTCTCTTTAAATTGAGGAAATCCTCTCTCATTGTTGTTTTCAATTTTTTAATTTCATTTGACAACAACTACATTGATCTTTGATTGGTTAAAAGGAATTTTACAATATTATGTCAGTCATCAATGAATTCCATGAATGAACTATAAAATATTAAGATGTGAGTCCAATAGTTAAAGAACTGCTTTAGCCTTCAAAGTTAACTTTGAGTAAGGATTTAGAAAGCGAATGAAATCAGCAAATAAATCATTTATACACATGTTATCAAATGTAATAAGATTTTAAAAATGAAACCATGACAAAACAAGCGAGCTAACATGACAATGCATGACCAGGCACATTAATCTCAGTAAGCTGCAAGCACATTGACTCCTCTTCTTTCTATATACCAGAAGATTACACTTTTGTTCATGTATAACTTTCATAATGCTTGAAAACAGAAAGCGAACAATAAAGAAAATAATGACTCGCTATGCAATGGAAGTGGCATCAGACATAGTGTATCTGTGTTTCTATATAAGAGTAAACACCATTACACAATTTCAGATATAAAGGCAATTCTAAAGGGAAAGATTGTGCATCTATGATGTACAAGTGTAAAACATTCCGTGTTTATATATTGGAATATGAAACATAACTAAGTGGTGAAGTAATTTAATTTTATGATCAAAATTTAGGATGGCAGTCGAGAAATGTGGTAGTTACTAATTTGAGTAGGTAATGGAATCAATGAAACTCTTTATTACTGGCACATGCAGAAAATGGCATCATGTATCTTTATGATACAAAAAGTTTATTCAACTTTCAAGCATGCATACCTATTAAACAAATTTTTTTCATGACACTTTATTCAGCCCTTTTATTTTAAACGACTGAAATCGATCAACTGATATCCATAATATGAATTATCAATTGGACGAAATTTCGTCTGACCATTGAGGGGGCGGTGGCGGCCTCACCAAGTTGAGGATGGCGAACATAGAGGTCGCAATTGATTTGAGAGAGGGCCGTGATGAAAAGGGGGAAACCCTAATGGGAGCTGCCATTTTTAATTGAATTGATTTGAATTTGGTATTAACATTTTGTTTGTACCTATTCACTCTTAATCAATCATATACGTTCAAGGTAAAGATTAGTGACGCTGGCTGAACATTCGCCAAGGTAATTTCTTTCTGCGTTTCTTAGGGTAAATGAAATAGAATTCAGATAAAATCTGATTTTAGCAGCAATAATTAGAAAACAAGATTAAAATAAAATTTCCCTTTGGTCAAACAAAAGCTAACAAAAACATAAATGACTTTAAATCTTACATAATAATTGATTACTTATTATTTAGATATAGAAACCAAGTGCAAAATGATTTACTATTAATTCAATCAACTCGTATGCAACTTAGTTGGGAAATACAAAATTAAACTAATTAAATCAAATTGCTGTATCCACTAATGCTAGCAAAGTAATTGCAAGATTCATCCAAAAAAATTTAATGCAAGAAAAATAAAACATACTATAAGCTACCAATGGTTTTGGCAACCACTGTAAATCTGAAAGCATCGCCTGACTTTGACAATCCATTCATATTGTAAACCACAACCTGGCTAGAGGCCCAAAAGTATTATTGTCTTGTACAATCTTTAATTTTGACACAGCTAGAAGCATGGAAATATTATTATGAAGCCTTTCAGTTGCAACTAATATGAATACTAGTCTACGTTCTAGATGCAGCTAATATTTTATACTCGACTATTTTACATAAAATTACCAATTTATTTAATTTTGACTTCAACTGATCTAAATGAAGTAATATTGTAGATATTCTAATTTGGCATAGTTGAGACAAAGAACAATAGGCCAGACTAAATTTTCTATGGAAACTTTTTAATATTCGTACAAATTAAGAAATGTTTTCATGCAGTTTCAAACTTAACGTGTTCCACAATTTCCATTTCCAACAATATCTAATCCAACAATGCTTCAAATGTCTGTTAATATCTAAATAAATTTACAACCTGAATCTACAATAGGAAATGCAAACTAAACATACCCTTGCATTTAGCTTCGGTTAAGCTATATATCTCAAACAGTTCACTCCATTTTGAAAGGATCTTGCTTGTAACAGGACAATTTACTGCTGCTCCTTAAAGGACAGTTTTCACATTTAGGAAATATCTCACTTGAAACTAATTGAAGGAGAGTTTTCACATCCAGGAAATATCTCACTTGAAACTAATTGGTTAGTGTTACCAAGAGTGACTATTAGGAATTTTTCTTTTCAGGAACTATTAAAGTTAGCATACGTTAACTATATCCAATCTTGGGACAAGCCCAAAATAAAATCCATTTTGTTAAATGACAATCATAATATGATATTGACGAACCAGTCGATCTCAAATAGTCCAAAACACCAAGTACTTAAATCTGGCGTGGAGCAGAAGTTGCTGAATCAGCATCATTTGTGTATTATGAATGCAGGAGTATAACAATGTAATGCAAGAGTAGACATATATAAACTGAGAAATAAGGTAACATTAGTTTTTTAAGTTAAAAATGTTACAAACAAAGGAATTGTATGAAGAAAAAGAGATGTATATTCAGTAATCTTGGTATTTGCGAAAAAATGTGGTTGAAGGAAGTACAGATAAGCTACAACAATGAAAATGGAAAATAAATTAATTAAATGCAATGTGCCATAATTTAAAACAAACATAGCAGACCATGTAGGCAACTTGGTGGAATAAATATGAAAGAAATGCTGATTGACGTTGGATAAAAGCAATCAATGGAAGCAAAAATTCTCCTTTTAAATTAGGTTGTAAAGGCCCGAAAATCCATACCAATTTGAGCTGACAAATATTCTACACATTCAACCCAAAGTGTACGAAAATCCTGGTCATTAATAGAAATAATTTAGAGGATGAGAGAGATAAGATAGAACTAATAGAATAGAAGAAGAAGAATAACTCACTGAACAGAACCAGAGTAAACACGAAACTCACAGCGGAACGAATAAATTGTATCTTAACATAACTTTGAAATACAAAATCTGAATTTGTATATACGTACCATATCAGAGTATAACTCATATAGATCATAGCGGAAATAATCTATAAATACTAAAGGTGAAGTCTCCTGCTTTGAGCTCCTCTTAGTGAATCTGTAAAAGCCTGAAACACTTGTCTGCCCGTACAAATTTGGGCACCCAAGAGTTTAGGGAAAACACAAACAAAATAAACTCTAGGTCAGTCATTGGACTGGTGTGAGTAAATTCCAACCATACTGTTTAACTTTGAAAATCCTTTTGAAACAAAAGGATAATAGTAAGACCAGCCCACACATAAACACGGACGGTTTTTACCTTACTATAACCCAAATCATTTTGATATCAAAATTCGGTGATATTATAATAATGTCTAATCAATATAAATAACCAAGTAGCAGAACGTTTTCATCTCACGCTCCACATATATAGTATAAAATCATAAACCGCAGGGCGCTTATTGGGGATTGGATTCCAAAAGACAAGGTATGAGAGCACCTTCCGATCAGTGTACTCTAGAGGGTATACACTGCAGGTTCAACAAGAACGTCTTGCAACCCGGCCACACATGACCGCCCACTCATTTAGCTTGAGTGTAGCGAATATATTTCCACCACGGTTGTTGGCCATCCAACCGTAATCCGTAGATACAGAATCGAAAAGAAGAACAAATATGAATTTTCTCTAGATCGGTGACAATACACCCTGCTTGGGAATGACCCAACTAGCCATGCTGCCTAGCCCAACTTTTGTCATATCCGGTTGTGAGGCTAGAGGCTACGTCTATCTTCAGAACATCTGATCATCATTTACTTTGAATGTCACATCGTCAAACCCGTCAATTCACGAATCGATTCCCAAAAATATCACGGGTATAAAAAGCTAAGAGGAACGAATTCCTCCGCCACCAGACGTAATACTTTTAAGAGATCAACTGTATGTGATTTGTTAGGTATACTCTGTCAGACACTCGTCCATACAAGTTGTCCTGGGACTGGACAAACACAAAAAGACCTATTCTGGAACTGGACGACCCTTGCACTTCACTCCGTCTTCAATTGTCTTCAGCACAATCTAATTCGCAGCGCTTATGCTTATACGGAGTGGTTTTCAGATAATATATCCAACCGGTCTCTCCGTATTGACAACGATGGTCAAAACACTTCGATAGTCGGTTATTTAACTATCGAAGTAAAAACAAACATCCATTCACAAACACTGGCCCTTTTATTTAATATTAACTTTCTAGTTTCACATATTTTTATAAACTCTTCCTTACTTCCCTTCACTTCTACTCTATTAGTTCCTCGTTATAAATCGGTAAGTGAATAAATTTCTAAGTATCAACCCCGAAGGCCGAAACCAACATCAGATTGACGCCTCGAAAGTTACTCAACTCAACCAACGTACAACGGGTTCTAATTTCTTTCAAACTATATCACTTTCCTTATCATGCTCAGTATATCTTTTTAAAACATTATAACTTATCGACTCACTTTAAAACCGTTATATTTTAAGTAATGTAATACGCTGCTATATTTTCCTTTATAACTAATGCAATATGTTGCTATATTCTCTTTTATAACTACTGCAATACGCTGCTATATTCTCTTTTATAACTACTGCAATACGCTGCTATATTCCCATTTCATTTGATAAACTCTGTTTCTAAGTCAGGTTCTTATCAAATCAATATCAAGTTTACAACTAAATATTAATTTCATGTCCTATTATAATTTGTTGGTTTAAAACTAAATATTAACTATCCTATCAGATTATAATTCCTAAAATAATTTACTTTATTACGTTCGACATCATCGAATTTTAGTTCTAATTCCTAATAATGTTATTTAGGTTCAGACCATGTGTATATAAATAATATAGACAAACAACACATACAAATATTGAGGAATCTGGTTTGATTCCTCTAACCGGTTTCCTGTATCCACAGATGTTAGCCACAATACATATCATCAATTTCATATTATTATGAAATATCAGTGTTCAATCGTCAGTTTTAGATATATAACGGTTTATATTATTTCAACCAATTTAATTGTAATCTACCTAAATGGCAATCACATAGCATTCAACCAATATTAAAATATAATTATAATATTTTAAAATAAATCAGAGTGAATGAATTTACTCACCTTGGCGCATTAACCGTTAAATAACGATTTGCGTCCGTTGATTAAACCAGGCATTAAATTCTGCTATAAATCCAACCGTGCTTCAAATCACCCCAGACCGACTTCGTAGCGTCGCCAGCTTTCGTGATTCCCAAGTGACGGACTGTTCGTCAGACCATTAAATTCTAAGCCCATAGAAGTTTACCACTACCCATCATTGTTTCATCGACTTCGAACCCCTCACTCAGCTCGCACTTCCACAGTCCGACCGTCAGTTAACCTCTAACAGGCCAGAAATTTCAGTTGCTAATTATATTTATTCATTCAACACTTAATCTAAATTACCATCATTTTCCTATCACTAACCACGTCTTATCCCTTGGTGCTTCACTCCCCTTACTAATCCCATCATGCTTTTCCAAAAAGAACGTATGCATTTCCCAAAAGGGCTTCTTCGCATGCACACAGTACGTTCGATCCCCCATACATACTGTAACGACCCAGTAATTTCCGGTCCCGAAAATTGACATAAATACTTTTACCGTAACTCATGCCGACCTTCCAAACACCGAAAACACTGGACGTTATTAGAAAGAAATTAGAGGGTGAGATAAGAAAGAAAGAAATAGTAGAATAGAAGAAGAAGAAGAAACAACACAACACAGAGTCTCACATCGCAGCGGAACAAAATATAATACAGGAATAAATCTTTATTGAGAGCTTTAAAAATACTTACAATATCAGAGTACATCACACATCTGGACAGTTATAATAACCTGTCCTCAGATACAACACACAGCGAAATAATAGCTATATAATATCACACGTCTGGACTCTTCCATCTCGTCTCTTCACATCATTCGATAACCTGAACCTGTACACCCCGGGCTAACCCGAGCATTTACAAAACACCGGGTCAGTCTGGTGAACCAGAGTGAGAAAAACTCGCACAGTATTTAGGTGACACACAACTTGATTTTAAAGTTTAAAATCTTTTCAAAGAAAACGATAATCGTAAGACCGAATGCACACATAAATATGGACGGTTTTTACCTTACGATAACCCAAAACATTTTTTTGAAACCAATATCTTTTCTGATATTATAATAATGTCTAAATACAAATAAATATCAATCTAGTGGAACGCTTGCATCTCACACTACACATATATAGTATACAATCAAAAACCGCAAGCGCTTATTGGAGATTGGATTCCGACCTTGACAAGGTATGGGACCACCTGCCGATAGTGTATCTCTAGAGGCGAATACACTGGGTTCAACAAGAACGTCTTGTAACCCGGCCCACACATGACCGACCACTCATTTCGCTTGAGTGTATCGAATGTATATCACCAACGGTTGGGCTCAAACCACCGTTTCCCGTAAGGGACAGCATCGATAGATTAAAGAAGCAGAAGGAGTTTCTCTAGATAGGTGATTATACACCCTAATGGGAGCAACCCACATAGCCATGCTGCCTGCCCGATTTTTGTCATTTCCCGGGTGATGAGGCTTGAGGTTCAGATTTAACTTTTGATCACCTGGTCGCCATTCATTTTGAATGCCACATCGTCAGATCCGTCAAATCACTAATTGACGTCCACAAAAATACTCTGCAGCTGACAGAAGTACGTTTGTAAAAATCAATGTACATGACCGTCCCGAAATACTCTGTCAGACACTTGTCCCTACAAGTCATCCAGGATCAGGATGAACCGAAGGTACTCTCCTACTGCATCCAATATAGGAATCACCCCATGGATCAGTAGCGAGAAGTCCTTGCAATCCATAGATTTCAACCACGACAGAACCACAGTTTATCTCTGGGAGCTAACCAGAGATTATTAGTAGTTCTTCCGCTTATGAAGATCCACGGTCTTCAATGCTCCATCTCGATCATCTTCTGATCTCTTCACGTATTTGTTGGTCGGAATGGTTTTCGAATATAAATTCGATCCCGGTCTTTCCGTACCAACAATTGTATTGGACAGATTTGATAGTCGGTGATTTAACTATCAAAATAAACAGTGTTTCAATCATGACAATCAAATGGGTTCACTGGTTCAGCATTCAGCACCACTTGGCCTTTTAAATAAAACAAATGTGAATATAAAACTCTTAAATATCTCGATATTTCGAATATAGCTTTTCGCTTCTTACTTAACATAAGATCCTTCTTTAAACAAATTCATTTTTATTACTTTAAAAGAACGTCACGGAATATCTTTATTTATTACTTAAAAACCATAATCCATGTTTATTCTTATTGAATAAAACTCAACTTTACGTTTCCTTTCTAATTCGAACATATCATTAAATTTTCACGCCACCCCTTATATTCCATTTCCACTTTGAAATCCTCATTATATATTTTCCCAATTCTCATTAACCGTTGCATTATTATTTCCTTAATGGAAATAATAATTATTACTAACCCCCCTCCAATCATTACCAACTAATATCATCCTCAGATAATCCTGATGTCATTCAAGTTGGGGTATTTTAATTACCTCTCAGACCTTGATCAACAACGTTCATACCTTAAGATAGATACCAACTGTAATCCAAAACCCAATCTTTCAATCTAATATCAATTCTTAACTGTTTATTCAAGATACGGTTTCATAAAATTTTCTTACTCTTTGAAAATATCTTTGTCTAATGTAATCGTTATTTCTTAATTCAATATAATTAAATAATTCCTTATAAAACACCACTTTTTAAACTTTACCAAGTTTAGTTTCACCAATCCCTTTTCAAATCCTTTCAGCCATTTCCCGCTTTGAATCTCTTATTTCCATTTCCCACCTTTACTTGACCACATTATTAAGTAACGTTAATTTAGAATTAACGATATAACGCCTCGTCGCTTTTATAAACCTTGTTAAAATCCATTCTGGTTTAGTCTAAACCCTTTTCATCTAAATTCCCCTTTTGATAAACTTTTATTCAAAATATTATTTCAAATCTATCTTTAGTTATAAATAAATTTTATAATTCAGTTCTATCAATTTACCTGACAGTAAATCGATATCATTTCTTTAAGGCCATTTGCTGCCGATTACTCAACCAATATAGCCCATTGGTTAAAACATCACACCGGTTGACTTTTCATTCAATGGTCACTACCAAACTCAATTATCCAATCATGACAGTTCATATATGATAATATGAAAAATAAATAATATTATTTGAGGAATCCGGTCGAATCCCTCCAACCTGTTCTTCCCTGTATTCAGAATAGTTATCTCAAATCAGATCATTCAACCATTTAACTGATAAATAACAACCATTTAATCCAACCACAAGCAATTCAAACAATCCAACCAATTAAACACGTTTATTTTATAAACGTGACCAACAAGGTAAGTTACCATTATTGGAACCAATCGTTAGAATAACGATTTGGTATTTTATTGAAATTAAACGACGGTTTAATTTCATCACTTAAATCAGCAAATAAATATATAACTAGCAAACAGTCAACCATTGGCAAGCAGAGCACACAAAATAAAAACCCAATTTATATAAAAATATAAATGGGAAAACTGAGTGAGTTTAACTCACCTTGAGTTGATTTATCGTTGGATCGGTTTGGTTAGAGTTAAATTAAACAGTTGTTTAATTTAACCGTAAATCATGTCGTCTCCATTTCTATTCAGGACAGTTCCATGATGTTTTGTCTGTTGCCACGATTCCATTGTAACTTGTATGGTCGGATTCTGATAAAATATGAATTAGTTATTAACGTGTAAAAGCTAATTAAATTTTAAATGATAAATTAATTTTCTTAATCAACATTTAATAGCTAATTACTTTTAGATAAAAAGGGCTGGTTGAATCTTAACTCCTCACTATTCCTCTTTGTATTGCGCCTTCATTTCCCAACCAAACAGGGAGCCTGCATAGATTCATTTTTAAGTTAATAAACTCCTAATAAATTAATTCCTCCATTAACTATATTTGGATCAACTCTAATTACTTATTAAAATGGGCGATGCTTCTGATAAAAGGCTACAGGCATGTTCAAATTTGCTTTCTTCCTCTCGCGTGTCTTCCGTTCCCTAGTTCCCTGCTTATGGATTAAACAACGACGCTAGTTAAATGATTAAATGATGATTTTTATCCTAACCAAACACCAACTAAATAATTCTATTAATTTTATTAATTAAACCATACGTTGTCTGACAGCTCGCATTTGTCAGGTTACTTCAGCCATTCAAAGACCGGCTTCATCCATTTCTAGATAAAACAAGGGCCGATTTCCCCATATACATCGCCCCACTCATTCATGTTTCCTCTCGTTCAACTGGAGCCTGCGCGTTACAAATTAATGTAGTCATCTCCCTAAACCAATAATTAATTATAACTTAATTTCATTAGTTATACTTCTCGGCTGATTACCTCAGGTCTGATTGGTTTGCTTCTCACCGGTCTCGTTTTAATATAGGAAACAGCCGACTGCTTCAAGAATCCATGGCTTCAGCAAGAACACTGTACTTGGTTTTCTCCAACTTTTTGTGTTCAAAAACTTCTGACCCCAAGCATCATTTTGCTTTCCCATCTGTTCTTTTTATTATGCTAATCACCGAAATAAATCTAACTTCACAAGACTGCTCCTATCCGCATCATTCTTCTAACATACCGTCCCCCCTCTTCAGCTGATACCCGATCCCCCTTTTTGTTTTGTTCCAGACCTCCCGATTACCCCATCGACAGCCACGAACTTCGCCCATCGCATCCGCCATTAGTCCATCAGGGGGCCATCGGAGATCATCATTCTGCTCGCCTTCACCCTACCGACTCTCGCCTGAAGTATCGCGCCTCTCGATGCCATCTATCGCCGTCAGTTCGCTCCCACATGCCGCGCCTTCGTGGCAGAGTCGACATCGATCCGAGACCTTAAAACAGATCATGACCACACAGATTGGAGCTCTCCACTTGTTCTACACATTTTGGTATTTAAACCTTTGAGGTAGATGTAAGAATTTGGAGAAATTAGAAGAGAGATTGGTGAAGTTTTCAGCTGTTAAAATGGTATGTGGCGGCTCACCTAAATGTTGACCACGGAGAGAAACATTAGGGTTGTTGACCGATTGTATTGTATTTATAGAGGGCTGATTTTAATATAATATTATTAAACGAAACTTCGCGGTAAAGTAGTTAATTAAAACCCCTACAAACGATCTCTGTTTACTAATAAAAAAAACTAATCTTGGTATAAAAAGGTAATCCGGATCCAATGGGACAAGTTTCGTCGAAAACCAAGGTCGTATGAAAAAAATTCCTTTATAAAACCAGAAATAAACACGCGTTTAATTTTTCCACGATCACCAGATAAATCAAATCAACTTGAAATCTTGTAATCATATAATAATTCTTCAATACGAACCCAACGACACTAGTTTCGTCGCATTCTGAGACTGTTTCCCCGGTAGGCCATTTTTACGCGCACCGCAATGCAATTTCGGACACCAAATTTCCCGATCTCTAAAAATAACAAACTATATAGCTATCCTGACTATAATCAACGATACGAACTCAACGGAACTGGTTTCACAGCCTAATTCGATCGTCTATTCAAGTTATACCCAAATAACTCTTTATTAAACTAATTTCGCGCTATAGAAATTGAACGGGCGTTTACGGCTACCGTGGCCACATATGACATCGGTTTACCGTGTCATTTAACACCGTGCAATAATTTAACGATACGGTTCCAATGAAACTGGTTTCATCGAAAACAGAGTCCATTTGAAAAATGGCTATTTTAATGGCCTATAATTAAATAACGATTTTCCATAGCGACTATTTCAAATTTTGATTTGGCCACAACTAACAATTTATAATATGAAATCTGGATTTTTCTCTTTCGTATGAAAATTATAAGCGATACCGTTCCAACATTTCTTGTTTCACGGAAATCTGACTTATATCGGATCCTGTATATCAAACTGAAGTTCAAAACTCCATTTTACGACTGCACGCCATTTTCAAGCTCGATTTATATTTAAATAAATATATATCATTCAAACTTCGTTTTTAAATACAAATTCAATATAGAAATCCATTAATATCCCAAATAAAATATTTAAAATAAATAAATTAAATTAAATATTTGACTGCTAAAAATACGGGTCGTTACATTCTTCCCCCCTTAAAATAATTTCGTCCTCGAAATTGCTAAGGTAAGAAAGAACGTTACAAATCTGATTAATTTCCAAATCCAATTTATTATATATGGGAAAAACAATTCAATACCATATATAAATATTTTAAAAAATATCGAAAATTTCCTAACACTTTAAATTCCCGGAAAAATTCGGCAGAGTCTCCCCTGCACGGAGGGACATCTGCGATATCGCAGGAACAAATAATATATATACATCGACCAACGGTCGGAAAATAAAAATCAAAACCCAAAATCTTATATTTTCGCGTAGGCGTACCTTTTCGAGCGCTATTGAGCATATTTGCACATTTTATTTCAATCTACGCAACCAAAATCTAATCTCAAGTCTCCTGCTACCTGTACTTAACTCAATTCACATATCAGTAATAGATACATGAAATTCTTAAGTAATATTCACGAATCAACGGGTATAACTATAACAATTGCAAAATCAAACACACAACATCAATTCATTCTCAAATACAAGGTTAAATCATAAATTCCAATTCATATCCAGTTTCATTCCAGTGTAAATTATACCGGAATTTATTCTTTAGTTTATAATTCATTTAGTTTCATTAAATTGTTGATTATTCTCATTCAAACAAACCATCACCAATAACAAACAAATCACAATCAACAACCAATATACAATCAAATCAATTGAATTCATATTCAATATTAATATTTTCTTTGGTTTCACATATTTAATTATTATTTATTAATCAAATTTCCAAATTTTGTTTTATTATATTTCATTATCATTCTTAGTTTTAATTACACTTAACAAAGTTAGGTCTCAATTCAAATCTCAATTCGATTTGAATCACATTCAAATCGATTAAATACACTACTATCTCAATAATTTGATAAAATTATTACCTTTATATACAAAAATATAATTTGGGTAAAATTATTTCATTTACCCTCTTCTCAAAACAATACTGTATCCATGGTCAGTTTTATGCTTCTCAACACTTGAACCGATCAACAAACACAATACAAAACATTTTTATATAAAATTTACAAATACGCTCTCATATATATACGCTCAATCTCGATCTAGGGTCTTACTAACCCAATCTCTATCGAGTTTCACCACAGAGCCAAGGTTATTACTAAACCAATAGCTCTGATACCACTGTAACGACCCAGTAATTTCCGGTCCCGAAAATCGACATAAATACTTTTACCGTAACTCATGCCGACCTTCCAAACACCGAAAACACTGGTCGTTATTAGAAAGAAATTAGAGGGTGAGATAAGAAAGAAAGAAATATTAGAATAGAAGAAGAAGAAACAACACAACACAGAGTCTCACATCGCAGCGGAACAAAATATAATACAGGAATAAATCTTTATTGAGAGCTTTAAAAATACTTACAATATCAAAGTACAGCACACATCTGGACAGTTATAATAACCTGTTCTCAGATACAACACACAGCGGAATAATAGCTATATAATATCACACGTATGGACTCTTCCAGCTCGTCTCTTCACATCATTCGATAACCTGAACCTGTACACCCCGGGCTAACCCGAGCATTTACAAAACACCGGGTCAGTCTGGTGAACCAGAGTGAGAAAAACTCGCACAGTATTTAGGTGACACACAACTTGATTTTAAAGTTTAAAATCTTTTCAAAGAAAACGATAATCGTAAGACCGAATCCACACATAAATATGGACGGTTTTTACCTTACGATAACCCAAAACATTTTTTTGAAACCAATATCTTTTCAGATATTATAATAATGTCTAAATACAAATAAATATCAATCTAGTGGAACGCTTGCATCTCACGCTCCACATATATAGTATACAATCAAAAACCGCGGGAGCCTATTGGAGATTGGACTCCGACCTTGACAAGGTATGGGACCACCTGCCGATAGTGTATCTCTAGAGGCGAATACACTGGGTTCAACAAGAACGTCTTGTAACCCGGCCCATACATGACCGACCACTCATTTCGCTTGAGTGTATCGAATGTATATCACCAACGGTTGGGCTCAAACCACCGTTTCCCGTAAGGGACAGCATCAATAGATTAAAGAAACAAAAGGAGTTTCTCTAGATAGGTTATTATACACCCTAATGGGAGCGACCCACATAGCCATGCTGTCTGCCCGATTTTTGTCATTTCCCGGGTGATGAGGCTTGAGGTTCAGATTTAACTTTTGAACACCTGGTCACCATTCACTTTGAATGCCACATCGTCAGATCCGTCAAATCACTAATTGACATCCACAAAAATACTCTGCAGCTGACAGAAGTACGTTTGTAAAAATCAATGTACATGACTGTCTTGAAATACTCTGTCAGACACTCGTCCCTACAAGTCATCCAGGATCAGGATGAACCGAAGGTACTCTCCTACTGCATCCAATATAGGAATCACCCCATGGATCAGTAGCGAGAAGTCCTTGCAATCCATAGATTTCAACCATGACAGAACCACAGTTTATCTCTGGGAGCTAACCAGAGATTATTAGTAGTTCTTCCGCTTATGAAGATCCACGGTCTTCAATGCTCCATCTCGATCATCTTCTGATCTATTCACGTATTTGTTGGTCGGAATGGTTTTCGAATATAAATTCGATCCCGGTCTTTCCGTACCAACAATTGTATTGGACAGATTTGATAGTCGGTGATTTAAATCTCAAAATAAACAGTGTTTCAATCATGACAATCAAATGGGTTCATTGGTTCAACATTCAGCACCACTTAGCCTTTTAAATAAAACAAATGTGAATATAAAACTCTTAAATATCTCGATATTTCGAATATAGCTTTTCGCTTCTTACTTAACATAAGATCCTTCTTTAAATAAATTCATTTTTATTACTTTAAAACAACATCACGGAATATCTTTATTTATTACTTAAAAACCATAATCCATGTTTATTCTTATTGAATAAAACTCAACTTTACGTTTCCTTTCTAATTCGAACATATCATTAAATTTTCACGCCACCCCTTATATTCCATTTCCACTTTGAAATCCTCATTATATATTTTCCCAATTCTCATTAACCGTTGCATTATTATTTCCTTAATGGAAATAATAACTATTACTAACCCCCCTCCAATCATTACCAACTAATATCATCCTCAGATAATCTTGATGTCATTCAAGTTGGGGTATTTTAATTACCTCTCAGACCTTGATCAACAACGTTCATACCTTAAGATAGATACCAGTTGTAATCCAAAACCCAATCTTTTAATCTAATATCAATTCTTAACTGTTTATTCAAGATACGGTTTCATAAAATTTTCTTACTCTTTGAATATCTCTTTGTCTAATGTAATTGTTATTTCTTAATTCAATATAATTAATTAATTCCTTATAAAACACCACTTTTTAAACTTTACCAAGTTTAGTTTCACCAATCCCTTTTCAAATCCTTTCAGCCATTTCCCGCTTTGAATCTCTTATTTCCATTTCCCACCTTTACTTGACCACATTATTAAGTAACGTTAATTTAGAATTAACGATATAACGCCTCATCGCTTTTATAAACCTTGTTAAAATCCATTCTGGTTTAGTCTAAACCCTTTTCATCTAAATTCCCCTTTTGATAAACTTTTATTCAAAATATTATTTCAAATCTATCTTTAGTTATAAATAAATTTTATAATTCAGTTCTATCAATTTACCTGACAGTAAATCGATATCATTTCTTTAAGGCCATTTGCTGCCGATTACTCAACCAATATAGCCCATTAGTTAAAACATCATACCGGTTGACTTTTCATTCAATGGTTACTACCAAACTCAATTATCCAATCATGACAGTTCATATATGATAATATGAAAAATAAATAATATTATTTGAGGAATCCGGTCGGATCCCTCTAACCTGTTCTTCCCTGTATTCAGAATGGTTATCTCAAATCAGATCATTAAACCATTTAACTGATAAATAACAACCATTTAATCCAACAACAAGCAATTCAAACAATCCAACCAATTAAACACGTTTATTTTATAAACGTGACCAACAAGGTAAGTTACCATTATTGGAACCAATCGTTAGAATAACGATTTGGTATTTTATTGAAATTAAACGACGGTTTAATTTCATCAGTTAAATCAGCAAATAAATATATAACTAGCAAACAGTCAACCATTGGCAAGCAGAGCACACAAAATAAAAACCCAATTTATATAAAAATATAAATGGGAAAACTGAGTGAGTTTAACTCACCTTGAGTTGATTTATCGTTGGATCGGTTTGGTTAGAGTTAAATTAAACAGTTGTTTAATTTAACCGTAAATCTTGTCGTCTCCATTTCTATTCAGGACAGTTCCATGATGTTCTGTCTGTTGCCACAATTCCATTGTAACTTGTATGGTCGGATTCTGATAAAATATGAATTAGTTATTAACGTGTAAAAGTTAATAAAATTTTAAATGATAAATTAATTTTCTTAATCAACATTTAATAGCTAATTACTTTTAGATAAAAAGGGCTGGTTGAATCTTAACTCCTCACTATTCCTCTTTGTATTGTGCCTTCATTTCCCAACCAAACAGGGAGCCTGCATAGATTCATTTTTAAGTTAATAAACTCCTAATAAATTAATTCCTCCATTAACTATATTTGGATCAACTCTAATTACTTATTAAAATGGGCGATGCTTCTGATAAAAGGCTACAGGCATGTTCAAATTTGCTTTCTTCCTCTCGCGTGTCTTCCGTTCCCTAGTTCTCTGCTTATGGATTAAACAACGACGCTAGTTAAATGATTAAATGATGATTGTTATCCTAACCAAACACCAACTAAATAATTCTATTAATTTTATTAATTAAACCATACGTTGTCTGACAGCTCGCATTTGTCAGGTTACTTCAGCCATTTAAAGACCGGCTTCATCCATTTCTAGATAAAACAAGGGCCGATTTCCCCATATACATCGCCCCACTCATTCATGTTTCCTCTCGTTCAACTGGAGCCTGCGCGTTACAAACTAATGTAGTCATCTCCCTAAACCAATAATTAATTATAACTTAATTTCATTAGTTATACTTCTCGGCTGATTACCTCAGGTCTGATTGGTTTGCTTCTCACCGGTCTCGTTTTAATATAGGAAACAGCCGACTGCTTCAAGAATCCATGGCTTCAGCAAGAACACTGTACTTGGTTTTCTCCAACTTTTTGTGTTCAAAAACTTCTGACCCCAAGCATCATTTTGCTTTCCCATCTGTTATTTTTATTATGCTAATCACCGAAATAAATCTAACTTCATAAGACTGCTCCTATCCGCATCATTCTTCTAACATACCGTCCCCCCTCTTCAACTGATACCCGATCCCCCTTTTTGTTTTGTTCCAGACCTCCCGATTACCCCATTGACAGCCACGAACTTCGCCCATCGCATCCGCCACTAGTCCATCAGGGGGCCATCGGAGATCATCATTCCGCTCGCCTTCACCCTACCGACTCTCGCCTGAAGTATCGCGCCTCTCGACGCCATCTATCGCCGTCAGTTCGCTCCCACATGCCGCGCCTTCGTGGCAGAGTCCACATCGATCCGAGACCTTAAAACAGATCATGACCACACAGAATGGAGCTCTCCACTTGTTCTACACATTTTGGTATTTAAACGTTTGAGGTAGATGTAAGAATTTGGAGAAATTAGAAGAGAGATTGGTGAAGTTTTCAGCTGTTAAAACGGTATGTGGCGGCTCACCTAAATGTTGACCATGGAGAGAAACATTAGGGTTGTTGACCGATTGTATTGTATTGTATTTATAGAGGGCTGATTTTAATATAATATTATTAAACGAAACTTCACAGTAAAGTAGTTAATTAAAACCCCTACAAACGATCTCTGTTTACTGATAAAAAAACTAATCTTGGTATAAAAAGGTAATCCGGATCCAATGGGACAAGTTTCGTCAAAAACCGAGGTCGTATGAAAAAAATTCCTTTATAAAACCAGAAATAAACACGCGTTTAATTTTTCCACGATCACCAGATAAATCAAATCAACTTGAAACCTGGTAATCCTATAATAATTCTTCAATACGAACCCAACGGCACTAGTTTCGTCGCATTTTGAGACTGTTTCCCCGGTAGGCCATTTTTACGCGCACCGCAATGCAATTTCGGACACCAAATTTCCCGATCTCTAAAAATAACAAACTATATAGCTATCCCGACTATAATCGACGATACGAACTCAACGGAACTGGTTTCGCAGCCTAATTCGATCGTCTGTTCAAGTTATACCCATATAACTCTTTATTAAACTAATTTCGCGCTATAGAAATTGAACGGGCGTTTACGGCTACCATGGCCACATACGACATCGGTTTGCCTCGTCATTTAACACCATGCAATAATTTAACGATACAGTTCCAATGAAATTAGTTTCATCGAAAACGGAGTCCATTTGAAAAATGGCTATTTTAATGGTCTATAATTAAATAACGATTTTCAATGGCGACTATTTCAAATTTTGATTTGGCCACAACTAACAATTTATAATATGAAATCTGGATTTTTCTCTTTCGTATGAAAATTATAATCGATACGGTTCCAGCATTTCTTATTTCACGGAAATCCGACTTATATCGGATCATGTATATCAAATTGAAGTTCAAAACTCCATTTTACGAACTGCACGCCATTTTCAAGCTCGATTTATATTTAAATAAATATATATCATTCAAACTTCGTTTTTAAATACGAATTCAATATATAAATCCATTAATATCCCAAATAAAATATTTAAAATAAATAAATTAAATTAAATATTTGACTGCTAAAAATACGGGACGTTACACATACTTCCTTCTTTTTTTTTCACGTTTTAAAATCCCACTCCAGACTTCATCATTTCATGCGTATTCCCCTTCTCATAAGCGAAACCGTACAGACTACGGTACTTCCTGTAAGTGTGCAGATTCCACCACAACTTCTTCTCTCAAAACCTGTCCTTCATCACTCAAATAATACACCCAGATTCCACCTATTTGCACGCAAGCCTAGACAAATTCCCATATGTACTACACGCTCACCCTGCTGCACAGTGAAGATATAGGTATACCGCTCCATTTTTAACTTCATCACTTCACCGTAATGCCACCATCGGCTCACAACCACCATAAAGCGCCTGTGCTCAGGATCTACCATGCATGTTCTTGCCTTGAATGAAGCCCTTACGTCTTGCCAAAATGTGAAGTGGAGGTGCCAAAATGATACCAGCGTGAAAAGGATGATGTGAGGATTCCGAATGTATATATAATTCGGATTTTATGCAAGAGGTTTACATTGGACTTTCGATTTTCATTTGCTACAGAAGACTTCGAGATGTTTTCATCCCTGGAAGAATACCCTGGACGCTGGCATAAAGGTTGCCGTATATACAGGGTTTCGAGTCTTCTTGGTGAAGTAATAGGGTATGGTGTAGCTTTGCTCATAGGGTATGGTGTGTTTCTATACTAGTGTGAAGGCATAGGAGCATAGGGTTGTGGTAGAAATTACTTCGCTGCTACGGAATTGTGTAGGAAAAAACAACAGTGAATCCTGAAGTGAAATGTGAGGAGAAAAGGGACGTGCTATTCCTTATGGGTGAAGACTCAGAGGGTAGGTAGGTCTGTCATTTAGTTAAGTCATGTTTTCCTTCCACATGAAGGAAATCGATAGCGAAGTCTGTGCAATAATATGTTTTGAATTATAAAGTTTTGAGTACCTTGTTATCGTAAATCTCGTTTATGTCGGAGTAGCTATGGACAGAAATAAGAATACGGTCGTGTCGAGCGAGGTGCCACGATCCCAAGAATATAATAATATCGGTAGGTTGACTCATATTGTGAAACCCCAAAATATTGATTAAGGGTGCAAAATACTCCAAATAAAAAGTTGCGTATTTAATTAATTAAAAATTATAGTAAAATTCTAAAAATTAAATTATCATTACTTCTCAAAAGAACCTTATTCAAATTCGAAACCGATAATTAAATATATTTAAATATCCGTTATGGCCAAAAACGAATATGGCGCTGCTTTTCTGAATATTTAATCTGAATATAACTTACAATATATAATTCGAAATCTTGGTTTTTCACTTCCATTAGAAAGATACAGTTCAACAGATTCGAACGTTTCTTGTTTCGAGGAAATCCGACTTGTAACGGATCCTGTACGCTCAGTTGAAGTTCAAAACGTTAAATTACGAACTGCAGCGTCGTTATGAGCTCGATTATGTTTAATATATATTTTTTACGTTCACCTTCATTTTAGTTAATATATATCCACTTATATTACGATTTCAATTTTTAAACTGATTTAAATATTCAAATACAAACCGATAAAAATGCGGAACGTTACATAGGTCCATAACAACATGACTTTATATTGATTAAAAAAAATCTCCTTAAATTAGGCCTAAAGAACGTCATAACACGATGCATTAGTCATTGGTTTAGTAACTATTCATTACCTTCAGATCACCTGTTTTTATGCAAATATACAACCACAGCCTTTATCCATCCAAAAGTGACAGTTGTTGAATCTGCAGGTGTTAGAGAGTATCATACCCTGACCCTCAGTTTCGTCTCTTTATGCCAATGCAGTTGATTAGCTGTTCACGAAAGCAATAATTACTATGTTAGACAAGTCCATTGTCCAATGTAAAAATTGATTGTCAAGGATTTTTATTATTGTCGTTTTAAGCAAGAAGCTCAACATGTCTGAAGGTATAATCGGTGAATCCATACAATCATCAATTACTACATTCTAGTGCCTATAACCTTCTTCTTCTTCATGGCATTATAATTCATAGTTATATCAAATTTATAAGTCAATGTATATTACTGGTAACTTGGATTACAGATCAGTTTAGGCCAGGACAGAAACCAATTGTCATCACCAAATTCTTAACCATTAAAAGAACAAGTTAAAAAATGTTGATCCCCTTTTATACGTGTGTGCATACATGAACATTACAAAGCATAGAACATTCAATATTATGTGCTAAAGTTAGTCATATAAATTACTAATAACTATTCAGTTCTATGGTATGTACAAAGATGAAGTTTTATCGTTTGAGTTGATATTTCTTCATAATAGAGTACCTTTCTAGTTACCTGTTAAGTGAGGAGCCAAGCAATTCTTGAACTTAGCTTATTTCGTTAGAGTCAAAACTAAGATATCTTGTAGTTCATGCAAATTAAGTAATTATGGTAGTGCCTTGTTTTTTCTATTTTCAAATGCTAACAAGTTGCTCTTTGTGAAAAACAGTATATAAATAAAAATGGTTAAAGAATAATTTTGCATAACCTAGAAAGTAAAAATAAAATAAACCAACACTATAACAGCAACTCCAAAATAAAGGATAATGTCCTCATAGTATGTGAGAAACAGGATAATCACTTTTTCGCATTAAGGAACATGACAATAATTATAAATTGTGATTTTAGTAATATGTAAATGTAATAGCTCATGAGTCAGTCAATCTACATACAAGATGTCAGAAAGTAAAAGATCAATAAAATGAAGTATTATTTCTGAATTTTTAACAAAAACTCACCCAAAGAACAAAAGACCGTTGAAGCTCAACAAAAGATCTGATCGTTGATTAATTATGTTTGGGAATATATTTGTTTAGGCAGGTTTGATGAATTGATTTAGGGCATAATCTGTTTGATTTTTTCAATTAATCAGGAACTTGATTTTGAAAAGGTTGAAGAGATATTTCTGCTACGAAGGAGAGGAGTCTACATTCGTAAATTACGCGAAAAACACTGAAGCGTGTCCTTTTCCCCTTAAGATTTTGGTTTTTGTTAATTTAACAATTGTGCAAGGCGAAGAAGAAGGAAGCGAAGGAGGAGGAAGGAAAAGTCTCCGCGTTTTACGAAGAGAGCGAGAAGAGGAATATGGTTAGATAAAGATGAAGGGAAGCAACCGCGGAGGAGAACATGGCGTTGAGAAAGAATCGGAATTGGATAGATTTGAGGAAGGAAAAAATGCGGAGCAAAAGTCTGATGTGCGAATATGATGCCGAAATTGATTGGCATAGAGAAATTGATTTTGGCCCTCTTATAAGAGTAGGGAAACCTCCCTAACGGTCGGCTTGATCATCAAAATAATAATAGAAATCGAAATAGTGATGAATATAGACTAGAAATATAAATTCAAGTCAAGATGGAAAATATATATAGTAAATCTCATTTAATCAAACAAGAATCATAATATTCTTCAAATTAGAAGCAAATTTCACTTTTCAAAATGATGGATTTACGATTGATTTTACAAAAATGATGAGAGTTTTTAAATTTCAAACATGGGATTTATAAATTTATACTTTTCAAATAAATTTCAATTTTAAGCACAAAATAATTTAGAATTATTTAAGCACTTTCTAACCATGCATAACCGCTAGGACTTTTAAATTGGGTTAGTTGTAACTTAAATTTTATCCCCTTTTATGAGTTCCATCCATGCATAACTGCGAGGACTTTTCAATGAGAATGGAAGCACATAGAGATTAAGGTGATTCACCCATGCATTACTGCGAGGACTTTTAAATGAGAGTGAGTACCAAGGATAAAAAAATCATTTTATATATTTATTTAATAATTTCATCAAAATTTTCCTTATTTCCAAAACAATTTAAACTCCCTTCATAATATAAAACCACGATGAGTGATAGAAATACGGTAGAAATAGAAGATGATCGTGATATAAGCACTAATTCAAAAAAATTATAAAATCAGTCCAATCATCATGATAATTTAAATAATATTTTCTCTTGTTATGAAATATACCATAGTCACAACTCATCACACTTTCATAAATCTATTAATAATTTTGAAGAGTTCCAAAAATGGTTTAATTGATCAATAATTTCATTTTTTTGAATAAATAATCAAAAATAATTTTAAAATTGAAGATATCAATTTCATGAGGGGGTTTTGAAATATCATTGCAAGTTGAAAAATAGTATTTTTTTAAATAATCAGTAGAATATGAAATTTTCTAATACTTCTAAGACTGATTGCTCCTAGATAATTTTAAAAAACACTTGTATACGTAATTCAAATTGCCTATGGAATTTAAAGAAATCTAGTCACTAATTTTTCAACTCAATGTCCAATCATCAAGACACTTAAACGAATCATATCAATTTCCTTTATTACAACATCACAAAATCAGTTTCGAAAAAAGATTATGTAGTGACCCGAAAATCCGGTCCAATTTGAGCTGACCAAAAACACAAGTCCAACCCCAAATTAAACTGGAAACCAGGAAACTAATAGAAAGAAAACAGAGGGTGAGGATAGATAAGATAGAACTTATAGAATAGAAGAAGAAGAACATCATCATCAGAGTGAAATGTTCTGATAAGCAACATCAATATATATATATTTAATGGATATATATATATATATGTATATATAATTTCAACTAACTAACTAGCAGTTCAATCAACCAAATCAACACACAGCAATCAACAGATAATTATCAGTTCTAAGAACACGTTATAAAAATATAACTGTTCAGAGTTGGTGAGTTTTACTCACTTTGGCAGTTCATCGTTAAAGAACGATAAACTGTTTGTTTAATTTGAATCAAACAATTTATTTTGCCATAAAATCAGACGAGCTTCAATCCGCTCCCAGTCAGTTCCATTTGGTAGCCACCGTCTATACGATCCCGACGGATCTTGTCTCGTCCAATTTCGATCACGTATGTAAAAGATATCAACATTCGAAGTTTATATACATATTTAAATAAAAATAAACATGGATTTTAAAACTAAATGGGCTTTACCCATTTATCGGCCCATTCACTGTTTTGAAGCCTGACCCGCCATCGTGTATCCTCCTTCTCCACTCCTGTTACCAGCGGACCACAAAACCCACGCCATTATCCAGCTTCAACCCTCCACCGATCCTTCGACCGACCACCCTCGTCAAAACGGAAATCACCATTGCCTCCACCTTTGAATCCTCTTCAACCTCATCACCACATCACCCCGTTCGAAGCCCCCCTCCGATTTACGTCCGAACCCATGCTTCGACGATGCCGGTAAAACCCACGACCATTTTTATTTTAATAAATCCCCAAAAATTCAAAATCGATGCTAAACTCTATAGTGAACTCCAATATCATATCAAAACTTCTAACAAATGCATAAATTTCCCAAAACATCGAGCCCTAGAACATGCTGCAAACATTCGAGCATCCCAAGAGTCCACCGCACACCATGAACCAAACACCAGATTAAAGCTTTCGCTTTGTGGATCTCAACGGATCTAAGATTGGATTTTTTTCATTAAGTATTTGATTTTCATTCTTGCGGGTTTTCATTTTTAGGGACTGGGAATTTCTATCGCGTTTATATATTTGAGGTTGTGGCTGAAAATGGTTACTGCGTGGCCTTGTTTAGGCCTTAGGAGAAGTTAGGATATTTTCCCTCTTGGTTATTATATTAATATTTAAGCTATCGCTGATTGTAACCGTCCTTAAAAATTCCTGTGGTCACCCACGATACCTAAAAATCACGAAAATGGACACGCCACTAGAGTTTGACATTACGGACCCAACGAAACTAGTTTCGTCGAATTCCGACTCCGTTTGCTCACACAGCGTATTTTTAAAGGTCAAATTATCGACCGTTTTTCACTCTAAAAATCCGTACGGCCATATACTGACTCTAAAAATCACGGAACTTGGTATCTAACAATAATTTGACGTTGCGGATCCAACAAAATTAGTCTCGTCGAAAACGGAGTTCGTTTGCAAAAGTGGCTATTTTTAAACCCCTGAATAATCCATTTAAATATATAAATATATTTAAATAAAATTAAATTAAATATAAATAAATTTATATTATCGTATATATTCACAGCAGAATATCATACAGCTTCAGAATATTCCTATATTAATTTTTCAGCTTGATATTTCAAATCCAGGTTGAATCGAATTTCAATTTATATTGAAATTCCCTTTTATAACGTATATAAAGCGTTACGAATTATAAAGGAATTCCACAGCGAATTTTCTAAAATTTGATTTGGACATAAATCAAAATCTACACGACGAAATCTCGATTTTTCTCTTCCACTAGAAAAATATACTTCACCATCTCCGTGCGTTTCTTGTTTTACAGAAATCCAACTTAAAACGGCTTCTGTATACTCAGTTGAAGTTCAAATCGCCAAATTACGAACTGCAGTGCCATTTCGAGCTCGTTTTTAATTATAATATAATTACACGTTCAACTGTCGTTTATATACTATATTCGTTAATATAATTCAACTCCAAACTGAAGTATAGCTTATATATGATCCAATTCACATCGTATTGTGAATTCAGCTATTTTTGATTATTTCTGAATTAAATATATTATTCTATTATTTAATATTAATTAAATATTCATTTTTATTTAATTTAGGTCACGATATCGTCAAAACGATATTTAAATAATTAAATAAATTAATTATTCAACATCTAAAAATGCGGGTCATTACAGATTAACAAGATAATTTTTCAGAATATTTTAACACGCACAAGGGACAGTCAATGATTCAATTCAAAAGCAAATTATTTGAAATCACTTGAGAAAAAAAATATTTTCAGAATTCGAATCCAAGAATTATAATCCATGAAATTCAACAATCAGTCACAAATGATTTCTAAATAAAAATAGTCAAGCCAAGTCAAAAACTATGAAACTTTCACAACTAATCAATTATAGCATTCAAGTAATACGCTGATTTGAGTGCAGTTTTTCAATATTTTCCAAGATGAATTAGAAGAAACTCAAAACAGCAAAGATGTGTGAAATTTCATTAGCTTTCCAAAACATCATAAATTTTAAAATTCCAATTAACATTGTTCAAAATATGCTCAAAATACTATGACAGTGTCAATAAAAATCAGCATAAAAAAGAAAATAAAAACACAAGTTTAAAGATCATACCTGACTTACCATAGTTGATGTCAACCAATTATAACAATCTCAAATTTTAAGTGTGTTTTATTTAATGATTTAATTTAAATTTTGTTTATTTATTTTATTTGTTTGGTTTTTTTTCTTTTATATCATCTATTATTTATTTGATTAGCGTATCATTTGTTAAACATACATTGCCAAATCTAGTATTATTGATAACTAAAAAGTGGAAGTTTTCATTACTGGAAACTTCGTTTTTTTCAGGATGCAATTGATGTAATATATTTATATACATTTTCATTTTGTTAAAATGTGTTTACATTTGCATAAAAATTTGATTTAGCGATGTAAGGAAACAGCGTTTAACGTTTAAATAAATTATATTATTCCTTGTAAAATCTAGCTTCTTAGGAAAGCTATTGACACATCAACCACTAATCTAGTAATTAATTAACATTAAAATTTGTGAAAATATATTTAATTTTCTTGTCGTTGCCCTTTTGACTCATATTTAATTTTGCAATACTTCCTTTGAATTCATACCATATCCATGCACTTCTGTTCGTTTACACGTCATTTTCCATTTTCGAAATTAAAGAATGAAACGTTTGCTTTGCCTAAAATTAATTCGTACCATGTCCATTTATTCACATTTAATTCCCATTCTTTATTTCTTCTGTTGTCAAACCGTTCAATTTGCCTTTTCTTTAATTTCTTCCATTCATCACTTTTCATGTCCTTTTTTATATTCAAATGAAACGTTCAGCTTTAAATGCTTTTCCAAAAAAAAACTTCATTCATTCCTTTTCTGTTCCTCGTGACATTTATGTTTTTCCTTTTTCATTCCAATGCATTGTTCAAATTAATTCGTTTCCTTTTTATTTATTTAGAAACATTGGATTATTCTTCTAGTTGATAACTAGTTCATTCATTTCAATGCATTGTTCAAATTAATTCGTTTTCATTCCAATTCTCAATCCAATTTATTTATTTAGAAATATTGGATTATTCTTCTGGTTGATAACTAGTTCATTCTGATAACAATATATTTTTATCTTTACAAATGCGGAATTTTTCATCCAAATTCTTTCCAAATAATCTATTTTGATTTTACACAAATTTTTCCTATTTTTAATAATTTTATCAAGGCCCGTACAGTCGGTTTCCAATATCGGCCACCGAACTGCGTCCATAACGACCTTTTCCAAATTTTATTTGGACTTAATTTCAAATCCAACCATTAGATTTCAAATCTCTTATATTCATTGGAAAGTTCTTTTCGATACGAACCCAACGGTTCCGGTTTTAGGAGAATCCGACGGTCGGATCTCCCGTAACGTCAATTCGAAGTCAATGGTCGAAATTCACGAACGGTCGCGGCGCGTTCTATTCAGGCCATTAAATATATATATATATATTATATATATATCGTCGACTTCCTTTATAAAACGTATTTTATAAATCGTTTAAGTTCGTTTTAAAAACGATTCCAATTTCTATTCTGGCTCAAGTTCTTCAACTTTTCAGCTTCTAAGAACTTTCTAATTTTTCAAAAATTTGGCTAATACCCTAAATTTTTGAAAAATTTCGCCATAACCTCCTTTGTATGGGGAGCATCGGAAAAATCCCCAAACCACGACACAGGCCCTCTCATCTCAAAAAGAAAAAGAAAAAGCCAAGCGGCTAGCCAATCGGCTCATAAAATCATCATACCCAAGCAAAACAGTAAATATGTACCTATTTGTCGGGCATACAATTTTATTCCTCTTCTCTAGCCTCCTTGCTATGACCTGTTCAATGCATATGCATGTCCATGTACGCAATTTCAATCCATTTTCAATCCGGTTCAACATTTGACTCGATTTGGCTTATTTTTACCTTTCCTCATTTTCATAACATACTTTAGTTAAAAATAACATTTTAACTAACTAATGATTATTTCATTGCATGTGAATATCAGTAAGCATGATTATATATTTTTAATCACTCACTACAAGTCAAATATAATTTACTTCATCGTTTTACCAATTCTAGTTTGACATTCAAGTCAATATGTGCTTATATAATGATTAACAATAAGGGTTATTATATCGTTAATCACTTACTTGAATAATAATAAATGTTTATTATTATTCCACAATGCTTATATAATTTTATACAACGCTTGTATATATATTTTCATACAACGCTATCATATAATTTTAACCACGCATTTTTATATATCGTTTATATATTTCCCCGCAATGCTTATATAGTTTATACAATGCGTATATATTTTCTAAATGGCCTACATACGTTAAAAATCATATTTTTAACCAACTAGTAATTTTTCTCTTAGCATGACTATTTTATATATAGCATACTTACGTAAAAAAAAATCATATTTTAACGATCTAATGATTTTTCTATGACATGTCTATTTTATATGACTCATATACATGTTAAAAATAGTATTTTTAATAATCAAACATTTATTTCAACACATGACTATTTTATACAGTTCATTCATACAATAAAAATGTGATTTTTATTGTTCAAAACATTTTCTTTAACACATGACTATTTTTAACACCTCATATACATAATAAAAATGTAATTTTTATCGTTTAAAGAATTTATTCAACACATGAATATTTCTAGAACTTCATACACACAATAAAAATGTTACTTTTATTGTTTAAAGAATTTATTCAACACATGAATATTTTATATAGTTCATACACACGATAAAAATGTGATTTTTATCGTTTAAAGAATTTATTCAACACATGAATATTTTTAAACTTCATGCACACAATAAAAATGTTAATTTTATTGTTTAAACTATTTATTCAACACATGAATATCAAACAAGCCGTCCATGGTCTGTGGACGACGGTGTCAGGAGCTACTAAGCCCCGTCTGCAACCTAATATACTTTTCTAAATTTTATTTGAATTTAGAAATCTCACATTGGTTTCCACTCCTTTTAATTTTGTAGAGAGCTCCAAATGCGTTCTAGTCAATTTCATTGCGTAGATCTCGTCTTTGCGGTTCCAACGCTTCGAAAATCGTTTGATTTGGACCTAAAACGAATGAGTTACACAATTTTAAACATTGGATAACTTAATTACTATTTAAACATAATTAAATTAAATTAACCTTAATTATCCACCTACTAATTATCCATCTTCATCATCTTCTACCTGAGAAAACCGTAACCCCCTTCAACGTTCCCTCTCCAAATCGCACCACCATTAACACGCCTGACCCCTATCAGCAACCGCCACTTCGAAGAGCATTCCACCGCCTCCCTATGCCAGAAACCCTGGCGAGCTCGATACCCTGTCATCCCTGGAAATGGTGCACGACAGTCCTCACTTCGAGGGCACGGTTCGATGCCCATGTTGGTCTATCCACGATCAAATCCGTATGAGAGTAAAGAGCAGGGGATCCTCTGTAATGTTTGTATGAGATTCATGTTCTAATTCTCTTTAATTTGAAAGAAATTAGGGGAAATGGTTTTGAACGATTTCATTCGTCAGTTTTTTTTTGATGGAGGCTCAGGGAACGGGTTTGACCACAGCTGAAGGAGACTAGGGCTTTGACTTGGAATTGAATATATATATATATATATATATATATTTATATTTATATTGTTTTAGTTCCAAAAATGTGTTTTAGCATACGATCTCCAAATCAAACCCAACGACTGCTATCCCTAGCCAAATACCATCATTCCGGACACAATGGGATATGTTTCGTAAGCCAATTCGACTGTTTCGATTAGTTTTTATCAAAATTAAAATATAAATCAATATATATTGAATTTCAATGTACATTTTAATTTACCGGGGCCTCGTACTGATTCCTAAAATTCCAAAAAAATAAATCTAGCTATGTTTTGACGATACGGTCCTAAAAAAACTAATTTCGTCGAATTTGGAGACCGTTTGAAAAATGGCCATTTTCTGGTCGATCCAATTCGGACTTATATTGAATTCTGTATATTCGTTTGAAATTTAAAATCGAATTTTCAAACTGCTGCGCCATTTCAGGCTCGTTTTATAATTAAAATAAATTTATATGTTCTAACTTCGATTAAACTAAATTTTTAGTCGTTATTATTTAAAATAAATCATTTTAAATATTCAAAATCCATTAAAATTGCTAAAATAAAAATTTTAAATTTGTTGTGAAATTCCGGGTTGTTACATCTAATATCTATATGTTTTGTAATGACCCGGAAAAAGGCGACCTTGGATATCCGATATACAACACATATCGAACATTCAAGAGTCGAAAATCACCGAATGGTTATGAAAGAAGTTAGAGGGTGAGAATATATAAGATAGAAACTTATAGAATAAAAGAAGAAGAAGAACATCATCATCAGAGTAAACACGAATCTCACAGCGGAACGAATAAAATATAACATAACTTTTGAAATACAAACAGTATATGTATACAATAACATTGTAGAGTACAACACTTACAACAACAGCGGAAATAAACAATAACTATATAATCCTGAAGCCTCCTGCTCCAAGCTCTCCAAGTATCTATAAATCCCGACTACTTGACTGCCCGTACAAAATTGGGCACCCAAGAGTTTAGGGAAAACAAAACAAAATAAACTCCGGGTCAGTCATGGGACTGGTGTGAGTAAAACAATTTAAAATGGTTTGAGCAACAAAACGATATCTCATAAGACCACGCCGTATAACGGAACGGCTTTTCCCTTATGAGAATCCAAACTAACCTTTATATCAAAACTCTTTTGATATTATAGTAATGTCTATCAACCACAATATAATAATCATCTAGCAGAAACGCTTTCATCTCACGTTCTACATACATAGTATACAATCAAAACCGCGACACTTATTGGATAATGGATTACCAACTATGACAAGGTATGGAACCAGCTTTCGCTAGTGTACCTCTAGAGGAGAATACACCGAGTTCATAAGAACATCTTGCAACTCAGCCACACATGACCGACCACTCATTTCGCTTGAGTGTATCGAACGTATATCACCAACGGTTGGGATTAGCAACCGTTTTCCCGATAAGGGACAGCATTGATGGATTAAAGGAACAAATGAATATTCCCTAGATAGGTGATTATACACCCTAATAGGTGCGACCAACATAGCCATGTTGCCTTCCCGATTTTTGTCATTTCCGGATGTGAGGTTAGAAGATACGCTTATCTTTTCACATGCCACATCTTCATTCACTTAGAATGTCACATCGTCATACCCTTTAAATCACAAATTGATTTATCCAAAAATAACACGGGTATACAGCTAAGAGAAACGAATTCCTCTTCCACCAAAATGTGAATATGTTTGAAGAGATCAACTTACGCAATCTATCAGATATACTCTGTCAGACCTTCGTCCATACAAGTTGTCCTGCGACTGGACAAACTGAAGGCATTATTCAGTACATCCATCTTAGGCAATCTTTACCTAAGATTTATACAACAGCCCTTGCACTTTAATCCGTCTTCAATTATCTTTGGAATATATGATTCGCAATGCTTATGCCAATACGAAGTGGTTCTTTGGATAATAATCCAACCGGTCTCTCCATATTAACAACGTTAAAATGGTCAAAACTTTGATAGTCTGTGATTTAACAATCAAAGAAAAACACGTGTGCAAACAACGATATCATTTCCAGATGGAAATTATATCAATCAATCATCATTTCACGTTTATCTCTTTAGTCCATTAATTTACTTATCTCCTGTTTCCATATATTCAACATTTCTTATTTTCTAATTTTAGAAAATATACGTTATCAACAATGGAAAACATTTCCATTTCCTGTTTTCTATATTAGAAAACATTTCTGATTTCTTATTTGGAAAACATTTCCAAAGTTCCTTCATTGGATTTAAACAGATGTTTAAATAAAACATCGCTATGCCAACTCAAACCATTTACTAAATTCACTTAACCATCATTCACTATCAAACCTTACCATTCCTTAGTTAAGAAGGAAGTCAATCAAGTTGGGGTATAATTACCTCTCAGACCTTAACTGAACAACGTTTTAACTTCGAAATAGTCAAAGTTTATCTTTTAAACCTTTAACAATCTTCCTTACGTAACTCTCATATTCTATTTATGTATCCACTTCTTTATTGAAAACATTGATTTTAACGATAACGCTATAATCCCTACTTTCGAAATATCTAACTTCAATTATAACTTTTATCCTTTAGTGTGAGTAAATAAATAAACACCTAATTTATAATAAAAAATTCTTGATTTAAACACCGGAAAGTATAAGTACTTTCCCGAATTCGATATAATCGAATTCGCCGATTAACTCTCTTCGAGTCATCTCTATTTGATTAACTCTCTTTGAATAACTTATATTCGATAATCTCCTTTCGAATAACTAATATTCGATAATCTCCTTTCGAATAACTTATATTCGATTAACTCACTTCGAACAACTTAATTCGATTAACTTCTCTCGAATAACTAAATTCGATTAACTCGACTCGACGAACTTAACTCGACTAACTTAACTCGACTCGACTAACTCGACTCGACTAACTTGACTTGACTAACTCGACTTATTTAACTCAACTTGATTAACTCCTATCGAATAACTAATATTCGATTTAACTCCATTCGCTTGACTCTAGATCGCAGCGATCACAATGGTTACGCCTGATTCCCTCAGGAAACATCCGACCGCCGTACGCTATTTACAGCCCTGCGAATTACGCTAGTAGTCATACGAAATGGCAACTCATCCTGAATAACTATGTTTGACTAACTCTATCTCAAATAACTATATTTGATAACTTTAATTGAATAACTAATATTTAATTAATCCTAATTCGATTAACTATGTTCAATTAACTCTATCTGGTTAACTCTGTTTCGACTAACTCAAACTGGTTAACTCTAATCGATTAACTCTATACGATTACAAATACTTCCTTTCTATTTGTCTATATTAATTTCATATAAATATTTCCTTTATATAATTCTATTTATTTCTCAAATAATTCCCCTTTTATCTTTATTTATTTTCTAAATAAATAATTCTTTTTCAATTCTATTTGTAAATGTTTTACAAATATTTCCCTTTTTATTTTATTTGTACATGTTTTACAAATATCCCTCTTTCTATTCTATTTGTAAATGTTATACAAATATTTCCTTTAAATTCTTATTTGGCTTTCCAAATATTTCCTTTATAAAATCCTTTGATTTTATAAATAGTTTCTTTTATAAATTCTATTTATAAATAAATATTCCTTTTATAATTTTATTTACTTTCTAAGTAAATATTCTTTTTATACTTCTATTTATTTTCTAAGTAAATATCCCTTTTTACTTCTATTTACTTTCTAAGTAAACATCCTTTTTATCCTTATATTTACTTTCTAAGTAAATATCCTTTTATAAAATTCTTTTCGTTTAATAAATATTTTATTTCAATGCACAGTTTGGAATCTTCCTTCTATATAAAATCTTTCGATTTTATATAATATTTTATTTCAATATTTCTTCTGGTGTTTAACAGTACCAAATAACAAGACCATTGTTATTATAATCAAACACAAATTATACATCACATCATATAACACAATATATGAACAAAACAGTATTATAAATATTGAGGATCCCAGTTGGGTCCCTCCAACCTGTTTCCCTGCATCACAGATGTTAAACAACACGAATATAAATTATTCTGATAAAAAGAATCAATATTCGATCAACGATATATATATATCGTTATATATAATTTCAACCATTACACAAGCAATTCAACCAAACAGTTAACACACAGCAATCAACAGATAATTATCAGTTCTAAGAATACGTTATAAAAATATAACTGTTCAGAGTTGGTGAGTTTTACTCACTTTGGCAGTTCATCGTTAAAGAACGATAAACTGTTTGTTTGATTTGAATCAAACAATTTATTCCGCCATAAATTTAACCGAGCTCCAATCCACTCCCAGTCAGTTCCATTAGGTAGTGTCCATCCATACGATCCTAACGGATCTTGTTTCGCTGAATTTCGTTCACGTACGATCAAGTTATTGATTTTACAAGATAATGCATTAATTTAAATTAAATTAAACTTAGATAAATATTCATATGGGCTTTACCCTTTCTCCACTTGGCCCATCCACCGTTCAAGCCCAGACCCGCTCCACAAATCCTTCTTCCACGTTCTCATTTCACGCTCCAGGTCCCGTTCACTTTTCCATGGCTGAAATTTACAACCACCAAACACCATCTTTACTTCATGAAATCACAAACAAAAAACACCAACATACTCCTCATCAAACACTCTTCAATCCCATACCACTTATACCTAACTCGCACCCTTCATAGACAAACCGATGTGGAGCTGCTCATCCCAGTATCGACATCTTTTCATACGGATTTCAACAATTTTCAGCAAGCAAGCTCGGTTTTACTTCCTCAATCCCATGGTAACAACCAAAACAAGAACGGACGCTTCAAAACCACAAAAACACCAGCCCTAACTCGAAAAACCCAATGCTGAATAAATTTTGAGCAACAGAAAAAAGGCTCGAACTCAGCAAATCAGATATGTGGTTGAAGAGAAGCACCGTGGGAATTCAAATATACACTTGTTTGGATTTATTGATTTAATTGGGATTTTACTTTGATTTTGTGAACTCGCGATTTTATTTTCTAGAACCAACAAAGTGGCGGCTCAAGAGAACGTTTATATAAGGGATGAGATTTTTTTGTGTGGATGAAAAACACTAGTACGTGGCCTTGTTTAGTTGACAATTAGCTTAGGATATTTTAGTTTTATTCATTTATTTTTGTTTCTGTACTCTAAAAATTCCTACGAACACACACGATATCTAAAAATCATGAAAACCAGCATGCAGCTACAGTTTGACATTACGGTCCCAACGAAACTGGTTTCGTCGAATTCCGACTCCGTTTGCTCACACAACATATTTTTAACCGTTAGAATATCGAATGTTTTTCACATTAAAATCCCGTACGGCCACATACTGACTCTAAAAATCACGAAACTTGACATCTAACAATAATTTAACATTGCGGATCCAACAAAATTAGTTTCGTCGAATTCTGAGGTCGTTTGCAAAACTGGCTATTTTTAAAGCTCTAAATAACTCATTTAAATATTAAATATATTTAAAAACAATTAAATTAAATATTTATAAATAAATATTATCGTATATATTCACAATAGAATATCATACAGCTCCCATTTGGATTTATAACTCGATATTCAAATCCCGGTTGAATCGATATTCAATTTATATTGAAAAATCCATTTATAATATAAATAAATCGTTATAAATTAGAAAACAATTCCATAGCGACTTTTCTAAAATTTGATTTGGACATAAATCAAAATCTACCCGACGAAATCCCGATTTTTCTCTTCCATCAGAAAAATATACTTCACCAACTTCGTACGTTTCTTGTTTCACAGAAATCCGATTTAAAACGGACCCTGTATATTCAGTTGAAGTTCAAATCGCCAAATAACGAACTGCCGCGCCATTTCAAGCTCAATTTTAATTATAATAGAATTATATGTTCAAACTTCGTTTATATAATATATTCGTGAATATAATTCAACCCTAAACTGAATTATATATTATAAATAATCCAATTCACACAATATTGTGAATTCCACTATTTTTGATTATTTCCGAATTATATATTTTATTCTATTATTTATATTTAATTAAATATTCCATATAATTTAATTAAACAGCTATTTAAATCTCTATATCACTATTTATATAATTAAATAAATTAATTATAATACCTCTGAAAATACGGGTCGTTACATTCTTCCCCCCTTAAAATAATTTCGTCCTCGAAATTGCTAAGGTAGAAAACAAACCCTATTGACTGATTAGAACTTATTTGCTCACTTATTAACTTCAGTTTCAACTGAACCAATTTAATTTCAATTAATTATTCACTCCTACTAACGGAAATTTTCAAAAATCCTGAAAATTTTCTAACACCTTAACTTTACGGAAAATTTCGCCAGCACCTCCTTTATACAGCCCTATCGGTACAACTACCACTCGCCTCTCTAGGCCTTCTCCAACCCAAAAGAAAACCAAACAGCCAAGCGGCTTGCTAATTCGGCTCATCAAAATCTCAAACCCATACATAATATAAACTGGTACCTTTTTGTCGGGTATATCAATATATCCTTCCCATGTGTTATCAATTCTACATATACCAGTGTCATTCCAATCAAACTCAAATCACTTTTATCTCCAACACAACCATTCACATATCCAAGCCAAATTCAAATTTCAAATTCAAGTTCCATTCTTGATTCCAATTCTTACGACATTAATCCAACTTACTCGATATCATTATAATCTAATTCAATTCAATTTGGTTTTAATTCAAACAATCTTTCCCAGGGAATTTCAAACAGTTTAGCTTTTCTAAAACCAGATATACCTTTTCAGGATTCAAAACAACTTGTTTTCCATAGAACAATTTAAAAACAAAATCTTTGGTAGTAATCCGTCACTTAGAAACTCGAAAATGAACACCGATGATGTAGCTGTCATCATCGGAATCTATTTTCCAACGATCGAAGTGAGTTCAATACTATATCACTTTAAAAACCATTTCTAAACACTTCCATTTTGAAATACATTTCAAAATACCATTCTCAATGCTTTGTAAACAATTCAAAATCTCCGAGGATTTTAAAATTCTCTTATACTTAATCCAAATCCATTTACAAACACTTATTCAAATTTCCAGGGTTTTAATTTCAATTCTGATTTAAATTCAGATTTAATTCATTTCGTAACACTTATCTAAATTCTGATTGATTATTTACATAACCATTTCACTTTTTTTATAATCTTAATCGATTGTAATAACAACCAATATATCCAATATATTGTAATCATTTCAATATCAATCTTTAATATCAAAATATAATTTGGGCAAAATTATTTCATTTACCCTCTTTTCAAAACATACTGTGTCGGTTCATCGTATTCAAGTGTTTAGTAACCCCTATCGATACAGTGGATCAAACTGATCGACCAAAACTCCTAAACAACTCAATCAATACATCTCCACAATATAAAACAAATTTTTATATCAAATAACAAATACGTTCACTCGTATATATACACTCAAACTCAATCTAGGGTATTACTAACCCCATCTCTACTGAGTTACGCCACATAGCCAAGGCAAATCACTTAACCTTCAGCTCTGATACCAACTGTAACGACCCGGAAAAAGGCGACCTTGGATATCCGATATACAACACATATCGAATATTCAAGAGTCAAAAATCACCGAATGGTTATGAAAGAATTTAGAGGGTGAGAATAGATAAGATAGAAACTTATAGAATAGAAGAAGAAGAAGAACATCATCATCAGAGTAAACACGAATCTCACATCGGAACGAATAAAATATAACATAACTTTTGAAATACAAATAGTGTATGTATACAATAACATTGCAGAGTACAACACTTACAACAACAGCGAAAATAAACAATAGCTATATAATCCTGAAGCCTCCTGCTCCAAGCTCTCCAAGTATCTATAAATCCCGACTACTTGACTGCCCGTACAAAATTGGGCACCCAAGAGTTTAGGGAAAACAAAACAAAATAAACTCCGGGTCAGTCATGGGACTGGTGTGAGTAAAACAATTTAAAACGGTTTGAGCAACAAAACGATATCTCATAAGACCACGCTGTATAACGGAACAGGTTTTCCCTTATGAGTCCAAACTAATCTTTATATCAAAACTCTTTTGATATTATAGTAATGTCTATCAACCACAATATAATAATCATCTAGCAGAAACGCTTTCATCTCACGTTCTACATACGTAGTATACATTCAAAACTGCGACACTTATTGGATAATGGATTACCAACTATGACAAGGTATGGAACCACCTTTCTCTAGTGTACCTCTAAAGGAGAATACACCGAGTTCACAAGAATATCTTGCAACTCAGCCACACATGACCGACCACTCATTTCGCTTGAGTGTATCGAATGTATATCACCAACGGTTGGGATCAGCAACCGTTTACCCGATAAGGGACAGCATTGATAGATTAAAGGAACAAATGAATATTCTCTAGATAGGTGATTATACACCCTAATAGGTGCGAGCTATATAGCCATGCTTCCTGCCCGATTTTTGTCATTTCCGGATGTGAGGCTAGAAGCTACGCTTATCTTTTCACATGCCACATCTTCATTTACTTAGAATGTCACATCGTCATACCCTTTAAATCACAAATTGATTTATCCAAAAATAACACGGGTATACAGCTAAGAGAAACGAATTCCTCCGCCACCAAAACGTGAATACGTTTGAAGAGATCAACTTACACAATCTATCAGATATACTCTGTCAGACCTTAGTCCATACAAGTTGTCCTGGGACTGGACAAACCGAAGGCACTATTCAGTACATCCATCTTAGGCAATCTTTACCTAATATTTATACAACAGCCCTTGCACTTTACTCCGTCTTCAATTATCTTTGGCATATATGATTCACAACGCTTATGCCAATACGGAGTGGTTCTTCGGATAATAATCCAATCGGTCTCTCCATATTAACAACGTTAAAATGGTCAAAATTTTGATAGTCTGTGATTTAACTATCAAAAAAAACACGTGTGCAAACAACGATATCATTTCCAGATGGAAATTATATCGATCAATGATCATTTAACATTTATCTCTTTAGTCCATTAATTTACTTATCTCCTGTTTCCATATATTCAACATTTCTTATTTTCTAATTTTAGAAAATATACGTTATCAACAATGGAAAACATTTCCATTTCCTGTTTTCTATATTAGAAAACATTTCTGATTTCTTATTTGGAAAACATTTCCAAAGTTCCTTCATTGGATTTAAACAGATGTTTAAATAAAACATCGCTATGCCAACTCAAACCATTTACTAAATTCACTTAACCATCATTCACTATCAAACCTTACCATTCCTTAGTTAAGAAGGAAGTCAATCAAGTTGGGGTATAATTACCTCTCAGACCTTAACTGAACAATGTTTTAACTTCGAAATAGTCAAAGTTTATCTTTTAAACCTTTAACAATCTTCCTTACGTAACTCTCGGATTCTATTTACGTATCCACTTCTTTATTAAAAACATTGATTATAACGATAACGCTATAATCCCTACTTTCGAAATATCTAACTTCAATTATAATTTTTATTCTTTAGTGTGAGTAAATAAATAAACACCTAATTTATAAATAAAAAAAATTCTTGATTTAAACACCGGAAAGTATAAGTACTTTCCCGAATTCGATATAATCGAATTCGCCGATTAACTCTCTTCGAGTCGTCTCTATTTGATTAACTCTCTTCGAATAACTTATATTCGATAATCTCCTTTCGAATAACTTATATTCGATAATCTCCTTTCGAATAACTTATATTCGATTAACTCACTTCGAATAACTTAATTCGATTAACTCCTCTCGAATAACTAAATTCGATTAACTCGACTCGACGAACTTAACTCGACTAACTTGACTAACTTAACTCGACTCGACTAACTCGACTCGACTAACTCGGCTCGACTAACTTGACTCGACTAACTCGACTAGACTAACTCGACTTATTTAACTCAACTTGATTAACTCCTATCGAATAACTAATGTTCGATTTAACTCCATTCGCTTGACTCTAGATCGCAGCGATCACAATGGTTACGCCTGATTCCCTCAGGAAACATCCGACCGCCGTAGGCTATTTACAGCCCTGTGAATTACGCTAGCAGTCGTACGAGATGGCAACTCATCCTGAATAACTATGTTTGACTAACTCTATCTCAAATAACTATATTTGATAACTTTAATTGAATAACTAATATTCAATTAATCCTAATTCGATTAACTATGTTCAATTAACTCTATCTGGTTAACTCTGTTTCGATTAACTCTAACTGGTTAACTCTAATCGATTAACTCTATACGATTACAAATACTTCCTTTCCTTTTTGTCTATATTTATTTCATATAAATATTTCCTTTATATAATTCTATTTATTTCTCAAATAATTCCCCTTTTATCTTTATTTATTTTCTAAATAAATAATTCTTTTTCAATTCTATTTGTAAATGTTTTACAAATATTTCCCTTTTTATTTTATTTGTACATGTTTTACAAATATCCCTCTTTCTATTCTATTTGTAAATGTTTTACAAATATTTCCTTTAAATTCTTATTTGGCTTTCCAAATATTTCCTTTATAAAACCCTTTGATTTTATAAATAGTTTCTTTTATAAATTCTACTTATAAATAAATATTCCTTTTATAATTTTATTTACTTTCTAAGTAAATATTCTTTTTATACTTCTATTTATTTTCTAAGTAAATATCCCTTTTTACTTCTATTTACTTTCTAAGTAAATATCCTTTTTATCCTTCTATTTACTTTCTAAGTAAATATCCTTTTATAAAATTCTTTTCGTTTTATAAATATTTTATTTCAATGCACAGTTTGAAATCTTCCTTCTATATAAAATCTTTCGATTTTATATAATATTTTATTTCAATATTTCTTCTGGTGTTTAACAGTACCAAATAACAAGACCATTGTCATTATAATCAATCACAGATTATACATCACATCATATAACACAATATTTGAACAAAACAGTATTATAAATATTGAGGAACCCAGTTGGGTCCCTCCAACCTGTTTCCCTGCATCACAGATGTTACACAACACGAATATAAATTATTCTGATAAACAGAATCAATATTCGATTAACGATTTATATATATATCGTTATATATAATTTCAACCAATACACAAGCAATTCAACCAAACAGTTAACACACAGCAATCAACAGATAATTATCAGTTCTAAGAATACGTTATAAAAATATAACTGTTCAGAGTTGGTCAGTTTTACTCACTTTGGCAGTTCATCGTTAAAGAACGATAAACTGTTTGTTTGATTTGAATCAAACAATTTATTCCGCCATAAATTTAACCGAGCTCCAATCCACTCCCAGTCAATTACATTAGGTAGTGTCCATCCATACGATCCTAACGGATCTTGTTTCGCTGAATTTCGTTCACGTACGATCAAGTTATTGATTTTACAAGATAATGCATTAATTTAAATTAAATTAAACTTAGATAAATATTCATATGGGCTTTACCCTTTCTCCAGTTGGCCCATCCACCGTTCAAGCCCATACCCTCTCCACAAATCCTTCTTCCCAGTTCTCATTTCACGCTCCAGGTCCCATTCACTTTTCCATGGCCGAAATTTACAACCACCAAACACCATCTTTACTTCATGAAATCACAAACAGAAAACACCAACATACTCCTCATCAAACACTCTTCAATCCCATACCACTTATACCTAACTCGCACCCTTCATAGACAAACCGACGTGGAGCTGCTCATCCCGGTATCGACATCTTTTCATACGAATTTCACCAATTTTTAGCAAGCAAGCTCGGTTTCACTTCCTCAATCCCATGGTAACAACCAAAACAAGAACGGACGCCTCAAAACCATAAAAACACCAGCCCTAACTCGAAAAACCCAACGCTGAATAAATTTTGAGCGACAGAAATAAGGCTCGAACTCAGCAATTCAGATATGTGGTTGAAGAGAAGCACCGTGGGAATTCAAATATACACTTGTTTGGATTTATTGATTTAATTGGGATTTAACTTTGATTTTGTGAACTCGCAATTTTACTTTCTGGAACCAACGAAGTGGCGGCTCAAGAGAACGTTTATATAAGGGATGAGATTTTTTTGTGTGGATGAAAAACACTAGTACGTGGCCTTGTTTAGTTCACAATTAGCTTAGGATATTTTAGTTTTATTCATTTATTTTTGTTTCTTCACTCTAAAAATTCCTACGAACACACACGATATCTAAAAATCATGAAAACCGGCATGAAGCTACAGTTCGACATTATGGTCCCAACAAAACTGGTTTCGTCGAATTCCGACTCTGTTTGCTCACACAGCATATTTTTAACCGTCAGAATATCAACTGTTTTTCACATTAAAATCCCGTACGACCACATACTGACTCTAAATATCACAAAACTTGACATCTAATAATAATTTAACATTGCGGATCCAACAAAATTAGTTTCGTCGAATTCTGAGGTCGTTTGCAAAACTGGCTATTTTTAAAGCTCTATATAGCCCATTTAAATATTAAATATATTTGAAAACAATTAAATTAAATATTTATAAATAAATATTATCGTATATATTCACAATAGAATATCATACAACTCCCATTTGGATTTATAACTAGATATTCAAATCCCGGTTGAATCGATATTCAATTTATATTGAAAAATCCATTTATAATATAAATAAATCGTTATAAATTATAAAGGAATTTCATAGCGACTTTTCTAAAATTTGATTTGGACATAAATCAAAATCTACCCAACGAAATCCCGATTTTTCTCTTCCATCAGAAAAATATACTTCACCAGCTCCGTACGTTTCTTGTTTCACGGAAATCCGATTTATAACGGACCCTGTATATTCAGTTGAAGTTCAAATCACCAAATAACGAACTGCCGCGCCATTTCAAGCTCGATTTTAATTATAATAAAATTATACGTTCAAACTTCGTTTATATAATATATTTGTGAATATAATTCAACTCTAAACTGAATTATATATTATAAATAATCCAATTCACACAATATTGTGAATTCCACTATTTTTGATTATTTCTGAATTATATATTTTATTCTATTATTTATATTTAATTAAATATTCCATATAATTTAATTAAACAGCTATTTAAATCTCTATATCACTATTTATATAATTAAATAAATTAATTATAATACCTCTGATAATACAGGTCGTTACATGTTTAGTTCATGAATGATTTGCTGGATTCTTAGATAAATTTATTGCACTTGTATATCACAATAAATAGTTGTATTTGATAAGTTTACATTAAAAGCTTTAAGTGTTTGTTGCATGTATATAACTTGAGCACAAGCTAAAGCTATTAATATATATTCAGCTTCACAAGTAGATAGTGAAACACAATTTTGTTTCTTGCTAAACCAAGATACTATTGATTTTCCAATAAAATGACAGGTATCATATGTACTTTTTCGATCCGTCCGTGATCCTCCAAAATTAGCATCGTTGTACGATACTAATTCAAAAGAACAATCTTTCAAATAGAAAAGTCCAAAATCTTTGGTGTTGCTTAGATAACGTAATATACGTTTAACTGCTCATTAATTCAATTCTTTAGGATTGGCTTGAAATCATGCACATAAATAAACACTCATCATTATATTTGGTCGACTAGATATTAAATATAACAAAGATCCTATCATACTATGATATAATTTTTGATCGACATTTTTACCATTTTCGTCTTTATCTAAATGTGTTGTTGTACTCATGGGGGTTGGTTTACTCGATGTATTTTCCATGCCAAAACGTTTTATTAAACTATTACAATGTTTTTCTTGATTTATGAAAATACCGTTCGATAGTTGTTTAATTTGTTAACCGGGAAAATATGATAATTCTCCCATGTGAGACATTTCAAATTCACTAGTCATAATTTCTTAAAATTCTTGACATAACTTTTCGTTAGTAGAACCAAATATAATATCATCTACATAAATATGAATTATTAAAATATCCTTATTATTTTGTTTTATGAATAGTGTTTGATTAACTTTTCCAATTTGAAAACCTGAACTTATTAAATGATTTTTAAGACGTTCATACCGTGCTTGTTTTAAACCATATAAAGGCTTTTTTCATTTATATACATGATTCTGATATTTTTCATGTGTAAATGAAGGTGGTTGTTTAACGTAAACATTTTCTTTTATATATCTGTTTAAAAATGCACTTTTTACGTCTATTTGATATAATTTAAAGTTGTGATAACAAGCGTAGGCTAATAAGATATGAATTGCTTCTAATCTAGCGACTGGAGCAAACATTTCTTCATAGCCTATTCCTTCTTCTTGATTATAACCTTGAGCGATATGTCTATCATCATTTCCAGTTATATTTCCTAACTCGTTGACTTTATTTTCATAAACCCATTTTGTACCTATAACAGCATGATCCCTCTGTCTCGAAACTAATTCCCAAATTTCATTGTGTTCAAATTGATTTAGTTTTGCTTGCATTGCAATAGTCCAATTTTCATCAGAGGATGCTTCTTTCGGATTTATGGGGTTCAATACTAGAAAATATGCTACATGAATTACTAAATTTAGTTAACTTCTATTTCTTACTTTTGAATTTATTTCACCAATAATATTTTGAGGTGGATGATCTCGTAATATTTTTGGTGGAGATCTTACTTCAATATTATTATGAATTATGTTTTCATCTTCTCTAGAATTATGAACAATGTTTTCATCTTCTCTAGAATTATCATTTTCTGTTGAAGTACTTTCACTTTGATTATTATTTTCGATAATATCTTGATTTTTAGTGATATTTTCATTTATATTATTATGAATAACGTTTTCATCTTCTCTGAAAATATAATTAATTTTATCATCATCTTGGGAATTCCTATTTTTCAAAACATCATTAGTATAAGAATTTTGAATAAAATATTCGTCAAAAGAAACATGAAGTGATTCTTCTATTTTATTTGTAGTTTTATTAAAAATATGATAAGCTTTGCTTCGATCTGAATATCCTAGAAATATACCTTCGTCGGATTCGGATTTCGAATCGAATTTTCCAAGCTAATCTTTAGTATTTAAAAAAACATTTTGAACCGAATACTTTAAAATATGAAATATTTGGTTTTCTACCGTTAAAAAGTTCATATGGAGTATTTTTCATAAGAGGTCGAATGGAGACACGATACAATACATAACAGGCTGTTACAACTACTTCTCCCCAGAAATGTTTTGGTAAGGTGCTTTCGTTCAGTAGCGTTCTAGCACACTCTTGTAGTGTTCGATTTTTGCATTCTACCACTCCATTTTGTTGTGGAGTTTTAGAAAATGAGAAATTATGAAAAAATCCTTTCTTTTTACAGTATTGATCAAAATTTTCATTTTCGAATTCTCCTCCATGATCACTTCTTCTATTTTAATTTTCAAATCTTTTATATTTTGAATTTGTTTAACAAACATTTTAAAATGATCAAAAGAATCACTTTTATTTTTCAAAAATATCGTCCAGGTATATATAGAAAAATCATCAACTATTACAAACACATATCTACTATGATTTATGGACTGAATTTGAGTTGGCCTAAATAAATCAATATGCAGTAATCCTAATAGTTGTAATGTTGAAACAACCTTTTTATATTTAAATGATGATTTTGTTAATTTTCCTAGTTGACAAGCATCACATAAATTTTCTGTTTTAAATTTCATTTTGGGTATGCCTTTTATGATTTCATTTTTCGAGAACTTATTGACAGTTTCAAAATTCATATGATAAAATCTTTTATGCCATAACCAAGGATCATTTTCTTTGGCTAATAAGCACAGATTTGGATTATTATTTATTTTCATATTTAAAATATAAATAATTTTATCTCTATTACCATCGAAAATAAGATTTTGATTTTTATCTGAAATACAACATTTATTTTCAGAAAATGATATTTTGAAACCTTTATCACATATCTGACTAATACTTAGCAAATTATGTTTTAAATTTTTAACTAGCAAAACATTAGTAATAAGAGGTAAATTAGATGTACCGTTATTTCTCACGTCGCCTTTGCCGATGATATAACATTTGGAGTTGTCTCCAAATGTGACAATTTCTCCTTTGAGTAGATAATATTTGTTAGCATCGTTTTGTCTTCTGTCATATGTTTTGAGCAACCACTGTCGAGTATCCATTTTCCTCTTTTCGTGAGTGGGACTTGCAAAAAATATGTAATGACGTTTGAGACAACCCAAACCCCCGTGTAGACGGTGGCTGGATAATCTTTGGAATATAACACATAAACAAATAACAACAGAACAGAAATATTGAATTACACCAGATAATGAACAGCAAATTACACTGAATAAATAAAATCATCAGAGTTACACAGTATACAGGATCATACTTAGTACAAAATACGGTTCAGTTCAATATATATAATGTCTGCAGCGGAATCAAACACAATATGTATAACAGGAGCTGAACATCATAAAAAGAAGAAGAAGTGATAAATCCAGCTCCAGCTCCATAGCTATCCAAAATAGTCTGCTAAAACCTGAATACAAGGCTGCCCGTGTAGAAATAAGGGCACCCGAGTGTGCAAAGTGAAACAAACTACGAGTCAGTCATGGAACCGGTATGAGAAATCTACTTAACTGGTTATACAACAATAATAAGGCGAATCATAGGACCACGCCACTTTCGTGGAACGGGTTTACTCCAGTGATTGCCAGTGCCAAAAACAGAGGAAATCGTTTGAACAACGCAATGCTAAAATAAAGAAGATGAAACCATTATAAGACTCAAGTCCCATCACACAATGCAACGCAAACCGGAGGATAGAGTTTATCCTTATAATGGCCAAGATATGCTTAATACGTATAAATCGAAATCATTTGATATTATTTCTAGTGTTTATATCTTTCAAAAGCAATTTCAATCAGAACTATCAATCATAGACGGCATAGTACCCCATACTACTATGTCGCCATACTAGTAATACAATCAAAACCGCACGATGTCGTATTTGGAAATTGGATTTCCATCATGAACCAAGGCTAGGGGCGAGATCCTTACCGCTTCGAGACGCTCTAGTCCGTGTCTCAGGCTACAGCCGCAACTACACCTAGGATCATCAGGGCCGGTCCACACGGAGTGAATTAAAATGCCTGAACAATATGTCTCCCCGCCCTATGGGGCGTAAATGAGCCCACTGACTCCATATCCGAGGCGCCTCGCATTCCAACAACCACACAGGTGAAAATAATATAAATGTCAGCCAGTTTAAGCACTGACACCATCTCTAACTAGAAAGAGACGCATGTCCTCCCTGAGTCCTTCTCCCGTTTCTGGTTCATACCGGGGTGTGAGGCTCGCGAATCCATGTTATACACAAAGCTGGGCCACGTAGGCCATGCTCTGATCATCAACCACAAGATTTTGCTTTGCAACAGAAGCCTTGATCATTGCATCTTAGCATGCCACACAGGCAGTTCATGCCATGCGACTGATTTCTATCAATATACAACCTCTGAGCTCGTACGTCTCAGAGAAGGGTGTAAAACAAGAGAATAAATTCTCCACCACCAAACAGATGTATATTTAATAGAGATCAATCAGCACAGACCAAAATCCAATGTCAGACACGCATCCATTTACAAGTCCGTTCTGGGTCTGAATGAAACCGGAGGCACCTTATTCCGCCTCCCATATGTCCAATACAGGAGTGAGGTCCTCGTACATCCGAACGATCAACAAGTACGTCCGGACAACCACCACTGTAACCCCTTCAAGGCAGCAACTCCTATCAAAGGCATCAGTGGTCATCCATTCGATGTGAAGATCATCGGTCTTGCACCGTCTTCATATCTTCGACTTCTTATCGTCGATCAATTATTTGAAATGAGAATTAACTCGGCCTTTTCAAATAATTCACGTATATTTAGAATTTAAATCAACTCATTTCATGGTTAAGTTATTCGGCATCCATGTTCAGTTTATTAATGTAATTTTCGTGTCAAACACATTCAACCATCTGAATATCCAACAAACCAAGTAAATTCGGTTTATTTCCATTCCATATCGTTATTTATATTTTATAACGATTTTTCGCTATTTTTATTTATTTAAAAATGGCTCGTTTTAATTAAACGGCGCTTCAGGCCATATGGCGGCCATGGCGCTGTTTTTCTCTAAATTTGATTTACACTTATCTAAAAATCTAACCGCTGGATCTTTACAAAGTTGGTGCCATTAGAAAGATCTTTCCAAGGCGGACCCAACGGTTTCAGTTTCGAGGAAATCCGACGGTCGGATCTTTCGGTATACTCGTTTAAAGTTACGATTTCAAAATGCGAACTGCACGGCCTTTATTCGTTTTATATAGTTTATATTTATATATATATATATATATAATTCATTCAATGATTTCTATATCGTTTATACTTCGAATTTTTCACTTTCTATATTATTTCCATTTCAAAATTTTCACTAACGCCTTAATATTTTGGAAAATTTCGCCATAACCTCCTTTGTACGGGGAGCATCGGGATATTTCAAATAGCCTCCCATGGCCCTCACCAATCCAAAAGAAAAAGAAAAAGCCAAGCGGCTAGCCAATCGGCTCATAAAATCATCACACCCAATCAAAACAGTAAATATGTACCTATTTGTCGGGCATACAGTTTTATTCCTCTTCTCTAGCCTCTTTGCTTTGACCTGTTCAATATATAGATATATGCATGTACATATGTTCAATTTCTAATCCATTTTCATTTCGGTTCCAAATTGTGACGAGCAGGAATTTCGCTCGGTTCTACTTCCCCGTAAAGGAAAGCGCGGATAGTTCGAGAACAAACCACAACAAAACGCATACAAAAGAACATTTCATTGTATATTACAACAACGCATCAGATTACAAGAATATACAGAGTATAAATGAATATACAATACACAGAAATATCAGAGATTTAAATTACATTTAAATACATCGCAGCGGAAAAATAATACAATACACAACTAGAAGTAGGTATACGGATACAAAGCTTTCCGGATATCGTTCCAGTTGTAAACCAGGATCCTGTGAATATAAATCTGCAAAACCAAAACTACTAGCTGCCCGTGTCAAAATAGGGGCACCCAGAGTTTAGGTTAAAACAATAAACTCCAGGTCAGTCATGGGACTGGTGTGAGAACTAAAACAGTTATATATCTTTATTTTCAAAGTTAGGTAAATCAAGGGACCACGCCGTATAACACGGAACGGGTTTCCTCCCAAGAACACCAGTGCTTATAAGTAAACAGCGCAATGCTTTTCTAAAAATGAAGCTATTATAAGACCCAGGTCCCATCACACAATGCAACGCAGCCGAGGATAGGGTTTTCCCTTATAATAGCCAAACATGCTTAGTACGTTTAAAACAAATCATTTGATACTACTATAAGTGTATAGTGTCAAAACAATTTCAATCATAAATATCAATCATAGACGGCATGGGTACCATATATCATGTCGCCATACTAGTTCTACAATTAAAACCGCAATACACGTATTGGAAATTGGGTTATCATTTATGGTATGAACCGAGGCTAGGGGCAAGATCCTCTACCGATTCGAGACAATCTAGCCCATGTCTCAGGCAAGCCTTGGATCGTCAGGGCCGGTCCACCGATGTGGATTATTATGCCTGAACACTACGTTTCTCCGCCCTTTGGGGCGTAAGCCTGGCCCGTCAGCCGACCAGAAGCATCGGTCGAAACCGATATCACGAGGCGCCTCGCTTTTCAGCAAGTAATAATAAGCAACATCCACATGAGTCAAACTCGTCAGCCAGTTCAAGCACTGACGCCACTCCTAACTAGAAAGAAATGCATGTCCTCCCTGATGTCCGTCTCCCGTTTTGTATTCATACCGGGTGTGATACTCGTGAATCAACGTTACACAAAGCTACGCCACAAAGGCCGTGCTTCGATCATCAACCACAAGACTTTGCTTTTCAACAGAAGCCTTGATCATTTGCATCTTAGCATGCCACACAGGCAATTCACTCCATGCGATTGATATCCATCAATATATAACCCCTGAGCTCGTACGTCTCAGAGAAGGGCGTTAAGCAAGAGAATAAATTCTCCGCCGCCAAACAGATATATATTTAATAGAGATAAATCACACGGACTAAAATCCAATGTCAGACACACAGTCCATTTACAAGTCCGTTCTGGGTCTGAACGAAACCGGAGGCACCTAGTACCCCGCATATCCATCGATCTCCAAGTACGTCTGGACGATCACCAACTGTTTCCATCTTCTTGGGTGTACAGCCCAATCAAGATCATCAGTAATCACCCAAACGACATGAAGACTTCCGGTCTTCGACCATCGTCTTCATCTTCGACTTATCGTCGTATCAGTTATTCAGAATGGGATAAACCCGGTCTTTCCGAATAACTCACGTATATTTTAAATAAGTGTTACACAAACACAGCATACGCCTCATTCCAATTCATCAGTCACTAACCGTAAATTAATCAAGAGAATAGTTCCCCAAACATTAACCCCGAAGGCCGAAACCAACATCAGATCAATATCCAGAAAACCATTCTGCTTGGCTAACCGACAGTTAGTTTCTAATTTTCACATTCATAGGGAGAGGTTCCCATTAATTTTATCCAAGGTAAATTCCTTGAATTTATTCTCTAATCTTCTTTTGAATTTTGATTCAACTAGTCGGGATTAACGAAACGTACCGAAGTAATCATTTGTTTTAATTTCCCAATCCCAACCTATTTATCCCATGAAGTAAAACTGGTAATACTTCATATCTAACACCACAGTGTTATCGGTAAATTCAATTACCATTTTACGTTCAAATCTAATTAAAGATTTAACTATCGCCTGGAGCAAAACTGGTGATACTCCATTTCGATTATTTCAATCTAATTAAAGATTCATTAAACTCCACTTAGTTTTAATATTTGACTGGGTTAAAGAATCAGTGTCATTTAAAACACGATTCACGGTAAACCCAAAATCACATTCCATTAATTATCGGGTTAAAGAACGAGTGTTATTTAAAACACTGTCCACGATAAACCCAAAAATCAATATCAATTCAATTAAATATTATTTAATTGGTACACTTCATTAAATCCAAATAAAAAGATTTAATCTTTTCTCAACTGGGTTCAAGAACAGTGTTAGTGAAGACACCATTCACGACAAACCCAAATCACATTTGATGTTCAATATAAGGCTCTGAATAGAAAATATATCGGCTTATATTCAATATCAAATTCTACGATTAACAAATGTCGTATTGGAAATAACGATACAAATATATATCTTTCAAATTTCCATAACAACATCCGTATAATCACGAATTCCAACATCGAAATATTCCGAAGACAATTTCGATTCAAATCCACTCCAATGCAATCATTGGAAATTCTGGTTATTTTTAGAACCCTTTTCAAATTCAATTTATTTATTTAAAAATAAATAGAATTATATTTCTAGTTCAAAACTAGTTCATTTCGATAAAAATCTATTTTTATCTTTTCAAATATGGGGTTTTTCATCCCAATTCTTTCTAAATCATTTCTTATGAATTTACACAAATTATTACTATTTTTAATAATTTTATCAAGGCCCGTATAGTCGATTTCCATCAACGGTCATCGAACTGCACTTACAGCGACCTTTTTCAAATTTGATTTGGACATAATACCAAATCCAACCGTTAGATTTCAAATTTCTAATATTCGTTAGAAAGCTCTTTTCGATACGAACCCAACGGTTCCGGTTTTAGGAGAATCCGACGGTCGGATCTCCCGTAATATCCGTTCGAAGTCAATGGTCGAAATTCGCGAACTGCCGCGGCGCGGCGCGTTCTATTCAGGCCATTATATTATATATATAATATATATAATATATATTTCGTCGATTTCTATTTAAAACGAATTATATAAATAGTTTTAAAATTCGTTTTAAAAGCAATTTCAACTTCCATTTCAATTCAAATCAAAATTGAATTCTTCTTTATAAATTCGTTTTAAAATTCATTTCTATTCAATTCAAATTTCAATTCAATTTCAATTCATTTCAATTCGCTTTCAATTCAATTTGAATTCGTTTTCAATTCAATTCATTTCGAAATCGTTTTCAATTCAATTCATTTCGAAATCGTTTTCAATTCAATTCATTTCGAAATCGTTTTCAATTCAATTCATTTCGAAATCGTTTTCAATTCAATTCATTTCGAAATCGTTTTCAATTCAATTCATTTCGAAATCGTTTTATATTCAATTCATTTCGAAATCGTTTTCAATTCAATTCATTTCGAAATCGTTTTCAATTCAATTCATTTCGAAATCGTTTTCAATTCAATTCATTTCGAAATCGTTTTCAATTCAATTCATTTCGAAATTGTTTTATATTCAATTCATTTCGAAATCGTTTTATATTCAATTCATTTCAAAATGAATAAAATCGATATAAATATCGTTTACGTCAAAATGGCGTCAATCTAATCAACACGGCTTCATAAATTTCTATTTTCAAATATTTCTTTTTCAAAATAGTTGTTATTATCAAAATATTTCGTTCAACACATGACCAATCTCAATGGATGAGTACTGTCAACACATGAACCTTTATTTTATATTGATAAAGATGTAAATTTTATTACTAAAATATTTCGTTCAACACATGACTAATCTCAACGGATGAGTACTGTCAACACATGAACCTTTATTTTATAATATTCTTTATTTTTCAAATTGGAATGAGGCCCAATCAATTACCATATAAAGTTAATTATATGGATTTTCATACAACACATGTATAATAGCATTGAAAAATAATCAACCATCAACCAAAGTGCACTACACTGTATAAGCGTCAAATATAGGTATCTAACGCTTATAACAGCCTGTCAATCAATCGATCGGCATATTTAATCAATCAGGATGAGTGAACTTCAAATTTCATCCCAACACCTGTGTGGGGTTTCAAACAATCAAACACAGATTTTTATTCGTGCAGTTGGGCGATGTGTAAAATTTATCGTCCCAATCCATGTTAGTCAAATCAGTGTACATAAACAAACCTTCTGGTTTGTAAATGAATATTTTATTTTATTCACTTCACGTTAAAAATTATATTTTTAACGACAAAACATTTTATTTTAACATATGAATTTCTATTCAATTCATTTATTCTATAAAATGATTTTGTTATTTTTCTAACTTATTTTAGAAAATTTCGGCGGCATAACGACACGATACTAGAAACGGGACGAGGCCTAGCCTTATCCCCGGTCTAGTGAAGGCCCACGCCATTCACACATCAATCAAATCCATTCATTTCACCAAACAATTCAATTTCAAATCAAATCATCTAACTAATCTATGCAACCAAACAAACAAGTCCATGGTCTGTGGACGATTGTGTCGGGTGCTACTAAGCACCGTCTGCATCCTAGTATATATATATAACTAGAAAAGAAGAGTTAGGGTGAGAAGTTCTCACCAATAACTATCCAAACATCTTGACTCTTCTTTGATATAAATCTTCTTCATTCTCGCCTTTTTGTCACCTTTGTTGTCCGCTTTCACTACATATGTAAAAAATCACCTTTTTATATTCTCCAGTATATAAAGATCTAATTTTCTTATCGCCACTATATAAAAATCATATTTTTGTATTTATACCGCCCATATCAAAATCATGTCTTTTCCTTCATATCTTCAAATATCGTTTCTTTACATTTTTAAATATCGTTTCTTTATATTTTTAAATATCGTTTCTTTATATTTTTAAATATCGTTTCTTTAGGTATAAAAATCAGATCTTTTCCTTTGTAAAGATCAAATCTTTTTATTTCTAAAAATCAAATCTTTGAACGATAAAAATCTACACTTTACCCAATAAAGATCTAAACCTTTTAATACGATGTATATATATTTTCAAAACAATTTTAATTTCAGTTTTCAACATGCTAATGTTATATAAAAAGAAAAAAACTGAAAACAAATTAGGAGAAAACAAAAATATGAATAAACTCACTGTTGGAATCGAATGGGGTGGTTGGTTCGCGCCGGAGTGTAGTGGTGGACAGGGGAGGTCGCGCTCAGAGGTTGGAGGGTCGGAGCTCCTTCCTGGAGGCGGCGGTCTGGTGGAGGCGGGGCGAGAAGGTGGTGCGGTGGTTGCTTCGACGGGTTTAGGGTTTACAGGGGGAGGCTAACGGTTCTTAGCAGAGGGGGAAAGGAGGAAGGGGATCGCGACTGGGGGGAGGTGGATGGAGTGGTGGCTGGAGGCATGCACGCCGGAGGCGGCGACTGCGGGGAGGTGCAGATCGCGATTCGCGATTTAGGTGATTAGGGTTTTTTTATTTTATTTAATTTCTAACTGAAATCCAACGTGGAAGGGGGGGAGTTAAAAGGAGAATTTATAATTTATTTATTATTTTATTCTATTTTTAATTCCAACAAGGTTGACTTTCCATTCAAACACGAAATCAAACCCAACGACTGTCGCCTCTAGCTAATTACCACCATTCTGAACACAATGAGATATGTTTCGTAACACCATTCGACTGTTACGATAGGTTTTCGTCGGTTTTAAATTATAAATCAGTATATATTTAATTTTAACGCACATTTTAAATTACCGGGGTCACATACTGACATCGAAAATTCCAGAAAAATTATTTCTAGCTTCGTATCGACGATACGGTCCTAACAAAACTAATTTCGTCAAATTCTGAGACCGTTTGAAAAATGGCCATTTTCCAGTCGATTAAATTCAACTAAAATGGTCAAACGCGTTTTCCTTTGCCACGCTCACATATTGATTTGAAAAATTATGAAATTTGAAACCTAGCAATAATTTGACATCACGGATCCAACAAAAGTGGTTTCGTCGAAATCCGAGGTCATTTGCAAAATGTCCATTTTTAAGGGCCTGAATTCCATAGCGACTATTCAGAATTTTCAACCGGACATGTCTTTTAATTCCCGCTATGAAATCTTGATTATTCGGATTCGTTGGAAAGATATTATCAATTAGATCCTAATGTTTTTGGTTTCACTAAAATCCGGATTGTTTTGCACCCGGTACATTCAATTGAAGTTTGAAATCGAATTATCGAACTACCGCGCCATTTTCAATTCTATTTATAATTATATATAATTATTTATATTCTAACGACGACGCATATAATATATACGTTCTAAATATATTCAAAATAAATTTCTCATCGATATTATTTAAAATAATTCATTTTAAATAATCAAAATTCGCTAAAATTGCCAAAATAAAAATTTTAAACTGGCCCAGATTTTCGGGTTGTTACACATATTTGATTCAATTGGTTTAAAATCACCATTCATTCCAACTAGTGAATATTTAGAGCATGACTACTTTATATAGCTCGTATACATGTTAAAAAATGTCGTTTTTAACAATCCAATATTTATTTCAACTTATTGTTATTTTTAACACTTCATACTCCGTATAAAAATGATATTTTTGACGAACAAAAATATACTTCATGTCCTGGCTATTTTATTTAGTTCATATACATGCTAAAAATAATATTGATAGCTAACAACATTTATTTCATCACTTATGTATATTTTTTTTGCATGTAGTATACACGATAAAAATAGTATTTTTATCGTTAAAAATATTTATTCAACACATGAATTTCACTTTCAACACATGAATATATTTTATTTACTTTACACACACGATAAAAATATGATTTTTATCGTTCTAAACATTTATTCCACATATGAATATATTATATACTTCATTCAAGCGATAAAAATGTGATTTTTATCGTTCTAGATTTTTATTCAACACAGGATTATTACTCTCAACACACGCGTATTTTATATAGTTCATTCAAACAGTAGAAATGTTAATTTTATTGTTCTAATTATTTATTTAACCCATGAATATTTTTCACACATCATACATACGATAAAAATGTTGTTTTTATCGTTCAAACATTTTATTCAACACTCTACTATTTTTATTAGTTCATTCATTCGATAAAAATGTTATTTTTATCGTTTCTCTATTTTATATAACACACTACTATTTTTAATAGTTCATTCAGTTGATAAAAACGTCATTTTTATCGCTTCACTATTTTTTTCAATACACATATATTTTTAGTAGTTCATTCAGTTGATAAAAAATGTGATTTTTATCGTTTCACTATTTTATTCAATACACGTATATTTTTAGTAGTTCATTCGGGTGATAAAAATGTGATTTTTATCGTTTCACTATTTTATTCAATACACGTATATTTTTAGTAGTTCATTCGGGTGATAAAAATGTGAATTTTATCGTTATAGCATTCTATTCTATATATGGATATTTTCAACAGTTCATTCAAGTGATAAAAATGTGCTTTTTATCGTTAATATAATTTATTCAACACATGAGTATACTTTTCCACACCAGAATATTTCAAACACAAACAACCATAATCGACCATTCACAATAATCAACCATTCGCGTTTCATATGTAGTTACCATTCGCATTTCATATACATTTTCCACTCGCATTTCATATATATTTACCATTCGCATTTCATATATATTTTCCATTCGTATTTCATATATATTTACCATTCGCATTTCATATATATTTACCATTCGCCTTTATCAACCAAATTTCAAACGCAACTCAAACAAGGTGTCGGGAGTTTCTAAGAAACTCCGTCAGCATCCTAATATATTTTATTTCAAAATAGATTGAATTTAGATTTCTCACATTGCTTTTCGCGTTGCCAAAAATTGTAGGAAGCTCAGAAAAATATCCGGTCTCTTCTAGAATGTAGAGAGCCTCCTTGCGATCACGGTATCTCCTGTTTCACTGAATTTCGACCACACATGAAAAAGTTACGATTTTTAGAAGTTAATCACTTTTAATAGTGCTTTTAAAAGCGTTGTATATAGTTTTAATTAACAAAGTCGTTACCTTTCACCGTGGTTCAAAACTAGGTCGCGATTTTTCTCGAAATCCGCGCAGCGATGGAAGGATCGGAGGGTGCTGCGTCGAAGAGGACGGAGAGGAACACCTGCGCCGGAAGGGGGACCCACTCCGGTGGCTCCAGTCACCCACGGCGGAGCTCGAAGGTCGAGCACTTCCCGGGGTCGATTCGCCCTCCACAGGCCACGAAACCGATAATGGTGGGTATGGATTTGAAGCTCTCGCCGAGCTCTTCAAAATGGTACTAAAAATCCATGTGCTCACACACGATATCTAAAAATCATGAAACTGGACATGAAGCTACAGTTCGACATTACGGTCCCAATGAAACTGGTTTCGTCGAATTCCGACTCCGTTTACTCACACAACGTATTTTTAACCATCGAAATACTGACTGTTTTCACTTTAAAAATCGGTACGGCCACATACTGACTTCAAAAATCATGGAAATTGAAATCTGACAATAATTTAACATTGATGATCCAACAAAATTAGTCTCGTCAAATTCTGAGGTCGTTTGCAAAACTGGCTATTTTTAAAGCCCTAAATAATCCTTTTAAATATATAAATATGTTTAAAAACAATTAAATTAAATATTTATAAATAAATATTATCGTGTATATATTCCATGAATACCATACAGCTCCTGTTGGATTTATAACTCGATACCTCAAATCCCGATTAAATCGATATTCGATTTATAATGAAATTCCGTTTATAAATATAATTAAATCGTTATAAATTATAAAGGAATTCCACAGCAAATTTTCTAAAATTTGATTTAGACATAAATCAAAATCTACAAGATGAAATCCTGATTTTTTCTCTTTCATTAGAAAAATATACTTCACCAGCTCCGAACGTTTCTTGTTTCACAGAAATCCGATTTAAATCGGCTTCTGTATATTCGTTTAAAATTCGAATCGCCAAATTACGAACTGTAGCGCCATTTCAAACTTGATTTTAATTATAATATAAATTATACGTTCGACTGGCGTTATTTAATATATTCGTCAATATAATTCAACTCTAAACTGAATTATATATTTCGAATTTCCCAATTCATACCATATCGCCATTTCAGCCCATTCTGATTATTTCAGAATTAAATATATTATTTAATTATTATTTTAATTAAATATTCACTATTATTTAATTAAACAACCATTAAATCCTCTTAAATCACCTTTTAAATAATTAAAATAAATTAGTTATTATATCGCTGAAAATGCGGGTCATTACATTCTTCCCCACTTAAAATAATTTCATCCTCGAAATTGCTAAGGTAGGAAACAAACCCTATCGACTGGTTAGAACTTATTTGTTCACTTCTTACATTCGGTTTCAACTGAACAAATAAACTTTAATCAAAATATTAATTAATTCTTATCAACGAAAATTTTCAAAATCTTGAAAATTTTCTAACGCCATAACTTTTCGAAAAATTTCTCCAACACCTCCTTTGTACTGGTCAATCGGTACAACCACAACTCGCCTTTCTAGGCCATCTCCAACCCAAAAGAAAATCAAGCAGCCAAGCGGCGTGCCAAATCGGCTCATAAATCTCATGCTTATACCAAATATAAACTTGTACCTTTTTGTCGAGCATATCAACTCTACCACTTTCACCTGTTATCAATTCAACATATACTAGTGTTATCAACATCAAACTCCGATCAGTTTTTTTCATCCTCAAACCAAATCATAGGCTTATACCCAAGTCAAACTTCATTTCAAATTCGAGTTCCAGTCTCGATTTCAAACTCTAACTCACCAACCCAATACCATTTCAGATTCCTATTTCACAACCCAAATCTGATTCTACTCGATATATTATATCCAATTCAATTTCAATTCAATTCCCACTTACAGGTTTTAATTCAATTTCAATTTCTATTTGCTTTTACAAATCCTAATTCAATTTGGTTTTAATCCAAACACCTTTTTCGTAGGAGTTTTAAACACCTTGGATTTTTCTAAAATCGAACAATCCTTTTTGAATCTCAAACAACTTGTTTTTCCCAAACAATTCGAAAACAAAATCTTTGGTAGTAATCCGTCACTTAGAAACTCGAAAATGAACACCGATGATGTCCGGATCAACATCGGAACTTATTTTCCAGTGACCGAAGTGAGTTCAATACTCTATCACTTTCAAAACCATTTCTAAACATTTCCATTTTTGAAATTCATTTCAAAATACCATTTACAATGCTTTAAAACAATTTAAAATCTCCCAGGATTTTAAAATTCTCTTATACCTAAATCAATTTCAATTACCAACACTTATTCAGATTTGCAGGGTTGAATTTCAATTCTGATTTAAGTTCAGATTTATTTCACTTCGTAATACTTATACGAATTTTATTTAGTTATATATATAACCATCTCACTTTTATAATCTTACTCGATTATAATAACAACCAATATATCCAATATATTATAATCATTTCAATATCAATCTTCTTTATATCAAAATATAATTTGGGTAAAATTATTTCGTTTACTGCCTTTCAAAACATACCATGACGGTTCATCGTATTCGAGTGTTTATAAACTCCTACCGATATAGTGGATCAAACTGATCGACCAGAACTTATAAACGACTCAACCAATAAATCTCCAAAATATAAAACAAATTTATATTGAATAACAAAAACACTCTCGTATATATACACTCAAACTCAATCTAGGGTATTACTAACCCCATCTCTACCGAGTCACGCCACAGAGCCAAGGTAATTCACTTAACCTTAAGCTCTGATACCAACTGTAACGACCCGGTTTTTGTGTAGGTTTTGCAACCGTCCACTACTCCCCGAAGCAACAAGGTAATACCCCACTGTGGCTTACATTGGTACCCCATCACCACATTTTACAGCCAGCCTCTCGACTCACAACCAACCCTCATTTTCGGGACATGTAGGGGTAAGAGTCTCCCGTTCGCCACCTAACGAAAAGCGAGAACCCCCTATCACGCGCACATGCCTTAAGCACGCAACATGGACTGGTGTGGGTAAAAACAAGTTCATAACGGTTTGAGCAACAAAACGATATCTCATAAGACCATGCCGTATAACGGAACGGGTTTTCCCTTATGAGAATCCAAACTAATCTTTATATGAAAACTCATATTATAATAATGTCTATCAACCACAGTATAATAATCATCTAGCAGAAACGCTTTCATCTCACGTTCTACATACATAGTATACAATCAAATCGCGGGCGCTTATTGGATAATGGATTACCAACTATGACAAGGTATGGAACCATCTTTCGCCAGTGTACCTCTAGAGAGGAATACACTGGGTTCAACAAGAACATCTTGCAACCCGACCACACATGACCGACCACTCATTTCGCTTGAGTGTATCGAATGTATATCACCAACGATTGGGATCAGCAATCGTTTCCCGAATGGGACAGTATCGAACAGATTTAAGAATGAAATGAATATCTCTAGATATGTGATTATACACCCCAATAGGTGCGACCTACATAGCCATGTTGCCTGCCCGATTTTTGTCATTTACCGGATGTGAGGCTAGAAGCTACGCTTATCTTTTACATGCCACCTCTTCATTCACTTAGAATGTCACATCATCACACTCGCCAAATCACAAATTGATTTATCCAAAAATAATACGGGCATACAGCTAAGAGAAACGAATTCCTCCGCCACCAAACGTGAATACGTTTGAAGAGGTCAACTTATGCGATCTATTAGATATACTCTATCAGACATTCTTCCATACAAGTTGTCCTAGGACTGGACAAACCGAATGCACTATTCAGTACATCCATCTTAGGCAATCATTATCTAAGATTTATACAACAGCCCTTGCACTTTACTTCGTCTTCAATTATCTTTGGCATATATGATTCGCAACGCTTATGCCAATACAGAGTGGTTCTTTGGATAATAATCCAACCGGTCTCTCCATATTAACAACGTTAAAATGGTCCAAACATTTGATAGTCTGTGATTTAACTATCAAAGAAAAACACGTGTGCAAACAACGATATTATTTCCAGATGGAAATTATATCGATCAATCATTATTTAACAATTATCTCTTTAGTTCATTAATTTACTTATCCCCTGTTTCTATATATTCTAAATTCTTATTTTCTATTATCAGAAAACATTTCTGATTCTTATTTGGAAAACATTTCCAAAACTCCTTCACGTTCAAACCTTACCATTCCTTAGTTAAGAAGGAAGTCAATCAAGTTGGGGTATAATTACCTCTCAGACCTTAACTGAACAATGTTTTAAGTTCGAAATGGTCGAAGTTTATCTTTTAATCTTTTAACAAACTTCCTTACGTAACTCTCGGATTCAATTTATGAACCTTACTTATTTATTGAAAACATTGGTTATAACGATAACGTTATAAACCTTACTTGAAATATCTAACTTAACATCTAACTTTTATTTCTTTAATGTGAATAAATAAATAAACACCTAATTTATAAATAAATAAATCTTGATTTAAACACCGGCAAGTATAAATACTTTCCCGAATTCGATATAATCGAATTCGACGTATGGCTCCCTTTCAGGTAAATCTTTACTTAATTAACTCTTCTTCGAATAACCTATATTCGATTATCCATATTCGAATAACTTATATTCGATCATTGTCTTCGAATAACTTATACTCGAAATCTCTCTTCGAATAACTTATATTCCATTTACTCACTTCAAATAATTAAATTTGATTTAACTCCTTTCGATTAAACAAATCGATAACTCATTTCGATTAAACTATAATCGATAAACTCTTTTAACTCTATTCGAATAACTAATATTCGATTAACTCCTTTGGATCAACTCATTTGGATTAACTCGGTTTGATTAACTCATCTTGATTTAACTTAACTTAGATAACTCGACTTATTTAACTCAACTTATTTAACTCCTATCGAATAATTAATATTCGATTAACTCCTCTCGAATAACTAAATTCGATTAACTTAATTTAATTAACCCTAACTCGATTTACTCTAATCGATTCACTTAACTCGATTCACTTAACTCGATAACTCAACTTGATTTACTTAACTTGATTCCCTTTCATCGATTTACTTAACTTGATTCCCTTTCATCGATTTACTTAACTTGATTCCCTTTCATCGATTTACTTAACTTGATTCTCTTTCATCAATTTGCTTAACTTGATTCTCTTTCATCGATTTACTTAACTTGATTCACTTAACTCGATTCACTTAACTCGATTCACTCAACTCGATTCACTTAACTCGATTCACTTAACTCGATGACTCAACTCGATTCACTTAACTCGATAACTCAACTCGATAATCTTAACTTGATTAACTCTGATTGATTAACCCTAACTGGTTAACTCTAACTCAAATCGAGAAATTCTAACTCTAATCGATTGATTCTAACTCTAATCGATTAATCCTAACTGGTAAATTCCTTTATGTTTCTAACACTTAAATCTTATTTAAAATTCCCTTTTACCTTTATTTATTTTCTAAATAAATAAGTTCTTTTTCAATTCTATTTGTAAATGTTTTACAAATATTTCTCTTTCTATTTTATTTATCTATTTATTTCCTAAATAAATAATCCTTTTATACTTCTATTTATTTTCTAAATAAATGTTCTCCTTTATAAAACCCTATGATTTTATAAATAAATTTCCTTCTTATGATATCTTATTCTATTTATTTAAGAAATTAATATTTCCTTTATCTTTCTATTTATAAGTGTTTTACAAATATCTCCTTTTTGATTTCATTTGTAAAGGTTTTACAAATATTTCTCTTTCGATTTCATTTATAAAGGTTTTACAAATATTTCTCTTTCGATATTTTATTTATTTTCTAAATAAATATCCTTTATAATATCTTATTTATTTTCCAAATAAATAACCCCTTTTCAGTTTTTTTTACAAATATTTTCCCTTGTATTTGTTTTACAAATCTTTTCCTTTATAAAACTTTGATTTTATAATTATTCCCTTTTATCAAATCCTTTTTTTCTTTTATATATAAAACCCACTGATTTTATATAAATAATTTATTTTCAAAATACACTTTGAAAAACCCATTTTTACATCCCAGTAATTTTCATGGTATTTAAAATACCAAATAACCATGATCGATATCGTTCAAACATGCATAAACAACCACAGATTTTATATCACATCATATATTACAATATATGAAAAACAGTAAAATAAATGTTGAGGACCCCAGTTGGGTCCCTTCAACCTGTTTCCCTGCATCACAGATGTTAAACAACACGAATATAAAATATTCTGTTAAACAGAATCAATATTCGATTAATGATCATATATATATATATATATATATATATATATATATATATATATATACACATATATATATATCGTTATCTATGATTTCAACCAATACACACAATACACAAGCAATTCAACCAAACAGTTAACACACAACAATCATTCATCATTTATCAGTTCTAAGTATATGTTATAAAAATAGAACTGTTCAGATTTGGTGAGTTTTACTCACATTGTCCGTAATCGTTAAATATCGATTTACGGTCGTTGATTCTGACCAGACAATTTATTTTGCTATAAATTGTTACCAGTTCCAATTCATTCCCAGCCAATTTGTACACGTCGAGTTCGTTCATACGATTCTGTCGACGCTTGTTCGGGTAACTCTGTATACAAAGGAATAACATATGATGATTCAAGTTTTACACACAATCTAAATTATACTAAACTAAGTTTTATTATATAGTTAGGCATTTACCATTATTCGCTCAGCCCATCATCAAATTCAAAAGCCCAGGACGCTGAAGCTTCTTCCTCCCTCAAGCATGACAGACCCGTGCTCCTCCTTCACAGGTAAACATATACTGTTTCCCCAAACTGCTCTGCCCCCCCTTCATGAAAATTCAAGCCGACAACTCCATACGTAGAGACTTACAGTCAATCAGGTAAATCGAACTCACGCTCTCCAATCACCAAATCTTCTAACAGTCAACTCCAACAAATCTTCTAAAAACTCGACGTCCCACTATTATTAATGCCTTCATCAAATTGGTTTAGTTAATCGGGTCTTAACCCCATCGTTACCCAGAAAATGCGATACAGGAATACTCGACGCGAGTATTTTCCCCGACCATCGCTCCTGTCTGTCAACATCGGACCAACACTACTGACCTCAGCTCCGACCGCCCTTCTCTGCTTTACCAAAACCCTCTGGCCTCAACCCACCTCGCCGCTTCTGTCGTCAGTATCTCCCAACCCTAATTTTTCTCCTGCAAACCCCATTGGAAAAAGGGACGTCGAGTTCCTCTTTACGCACATAGGAATGAAGACAACCCCTTTATGAACCCAGAATATCGTTCTAAGGATTTTAAGGAATTTTATCCAATTTGTTTTGGATTTTCTGAGCATGGATTTTTACTGTTGGAATTGTTTTGGTGGCGGCTTGGACTTACAGAAAAGAATATAAGGGTTGAAGGGATGGATGTGTATTTATAGGGAAAAAGGTGGCTTGTTGTAACTACCTCATCCATTCAGTTTGTTATTTATTTATTTTTAGATCATTTGTATTTACCTTCTAAAAATCCGTGTGCTCACACACGATACCTAAAAATCACGAAACTAGACATGCAGCTACAGTTCGATATTACGGTCCCAACGAAACTGGTTTCGACGAATTTCGACTCCGTTTGCTCACATACCGTATTTTTAACCATCGAAATACTAAGTTTTTTTCACTTTAAAAATCGGTACGGCCACATACTGACTTCAAAAATCACGGAAATTGAAATCTATCAATAATTTAACATTGCGGATCCAACAAAATTAGTCTTATCGAATTCTGAGGTCGTTTGCAAAACTGGCTATTTTTAAAGCCCTAAATAATCCTTTTAAATATATAAATATATTTAAAAACAATTAAATTAAATATTTATTAATAAATATTATCGTGTATATATTCACAGTGGAATACCATACAGCTCCTGTTGGATTTATAACTCGATACCTCAAATCCCGATTAAATCGATTTTCGATTTATAATGAAATTCCTTTTATAAATATAATTAAATCATTATAAATTATAAAGGAATTCCATAGCGGCTTTTCTAAAATTTGATTTGGACATAAATCAAAATCTACACGACGAAATCCTGATTTTTCTCTTTTATTAGAAAAATATACTTCACCAGCTCCTAACGTTTCTTGTTTCACAGAAATCCGATTTAAAACGGCTTCTGTATATTCGTTTAAAATTCGAATCGCCAAATTACGAACTGCAGCGCCATTTCAAGCGCGTTTTTAAATATAATATAGATTATACGTTCGACTGGCGTTATTTAATATATTCATCAATATAATTCAACTCTAAACTGAATTATATATGATTCATACCATATCGCCATTTCAGCCCATTCTGGTTATTTCAGAATTAAATATATTATTTAATTATTATTTTAATTAAATATTCACTATTATTTAATTAAACGGCCATTAAATCTTCTTAAATCACCTTTTAAATAATTAAAATAAATTAATTATTATATTGTTGAAAATGCGGGTCATTACAGTATAAATCTTTTGACAAGACCAAGAAGGGGAAGAAGAAAACATTTTCAGCAAAAACTAAGGCACTGTGTAGCAATCTTTTAAAAATAAAATAATACACACTAATATCTACTGATTGTACAAGTAAGTTCTTTCATAATACAAGTTATCCTTAAATGTACATGAATTTAATCAAGATAGTAAAATGGTAATGAATTTTTCATAAATATAAGCTAGTCTAATATCTGGTGGTCGCGTAAATTCTAAAATGAGGAAGAAAAGCAAGCTTTGCACCAAAACTGAACACTGCTCACTTTAACATATAACTGGACGACTGTTTCCAGACACAATACTTCATTTATATTGCAACATCTCTAAACTAATATACTTTAAATTAATTAAAGACGAATATACAGATTCATAAAACTTACATGTGATGTCCAAATCTCTCTAAACTAAATCAAATCCTTGAGAATTAGGCTGAGTAAAAGATACATCAGCATGTTGCTTGTGTTATACTCAAAATGTATGTCTTCTGTATCTATTTGTAACTCTAAGCACAGGACTTAAAATATTAACAAAGCAGCAAGGTACGATTGAAAAAGAATGCAGACATACATACATAGTATAAAACATTTATTGGTTTAAAACCCACTTATTTTAATAACTTACACCATAGGTTTATATACACAAGGTCCTAACCTAAGATATGACTCAAATATTAAAACATATATCAAAACCAGACTTCTTCTCTCACACTAGGAATTCTTAAATTTGAATGTGAAACTTTTATACTGGGTTAATTATGATGCACTTGTTTACATAAAACACTTCATATATTTGGGGAAGTCATGCATACTTAATGCTATATTTAGTAATATACAAAACCTTACTAGAAATCATACTTATATATACTAAAAATTTGGCCACTCATGAACCCATAAAGTTTTTATTTTAAATTGGAATTAAACTAAGGTTATTAACGAGAGAAAAGGGTTGGTATTTAGCAGGATCCTATTGCTAAGCAGTAAATGTAATTGGTACATGGTATTATTATTGTAAGCAAGTTAGCATAATGCTTACCGGACAAGAAATTTCAGTTATCTTTCTAAGCACAATGCTTTCACCCAAAATTTCAGAGTACTTCCACCTATCCGCTCCAGGCCAAATACAAACTTGAGAACCTGAAACATTCAAGTTATAGACAGCTATTTTGAATCCGGTACTTAAATTTCACTGGTGAAATGCACAAGCCGACAAACCAAGTTGATAAAGTCAAGCAAAAATAAGACCATATAACGAATGACTTCAAATTTATATAGAGACAGATTTCAAATTTATGTGATGACAGAGGGAAATTGGAAAATGTTAAGCATGCTCTGAGCTTATAACTACCACTTAGTTAATAACTACCACTTAGTTAATTAACTATACGTTATCAATCATTGTTTATCTGTTTTCAATTGGATGGAAAAGTATAAACATACTCCTATCAGATGATATTATCTCGTGATAGAGAGATTAGCATTTTTTTGCAAACTTTTATCTTTACTAAATTACACAATAACATGCACCGGACACTAATTCCGACATTCATATCTCGTGCGTTGACCACCTTTAATTCCGACTCCCCTTTCTTTTCATCATGCACAAATGCTAGGACATGCCCTTCATCTTCATCACCATACCCTACATCTTTAGGGACGAAATACAAGATCCTAATTATAAACAGTAATACCTTCTCTCATTGCCAACTAATGGTATACCACAATTAAATCAACAATGTAGGTCAGACCAAGTATTTTGTTTACTGTACAAATCTTTATATGAATCAATTGTTGTTTGTATTACAATTTAAAGTATGCACAGCTATGTATCTCACACTTGTAATTTGTTGATGACTGTGACGAAAAGGAATTTCGCTCGGTCCGAACCAGTCGCTAAACCGACCCAGACCGTTCGAAACGCCCTATCGTTTGAGAACACGACATAACAGAACGCATACAAAAGAACATTTCGTTGTATACTACAACAATGCATCAGATTACAAGAATATACAGAGTAATAACAAATAAATATTACACAGAAATATCAGAGATTTAAATTACATTTAAATACATCGCAGCGGAAAATAATACAATACACAACTAGAAGGAGATATACGGATACAAAGCTTTCCGGATATCGTTCCAGCTGTAAACCAGGATCCTGTGAATATAAATCTGCAAAACCAAAACTACTAGCTGCCCGTGTCGAAAATAGGGGCACCCAGAGTTTAGGTTAAAACTATAAACTCCAGGTCAGTCATGTGACTGGTGTGAGAACTAAAACAGTTAATCTTTATTTTTAAAGTTAGGTAAATCAAGGGACCACGCCGTATAACACGGAACGGGTTTCCTCCCAAGAATACCGGTGCATAAAACAAACAGCGCAATGCTAAATAAAGAAAAATGAAGCTGTTATAAGACCCAGGTCCTATCACACAATGCAACGCAAGCCGGGGGATAGGGTTTTACCTTATAACAGCCAAAGAATGCTTGATACGTTTAAAACAAATCATTTGATACTATTACAAGTGCATAGTGTATAAAACAACTTCAAATCATAAGTATCAATCATAGGCGGCATGGGTACCATATATCATGTCGCCATACTAGTTCTACAATTAAAACCGCAAATGTCACGTATTTGGAAATTGGATTTCCGTCTGTGAACCGAGGCCAGGGATCGTCCTCTACCGATTCGAGACTCTCTAGCCCGAGCCTCAGGAACAGCCGCAACTGCCCCATGGAGCGACAGGGCCGGTCCACCGATGTGGATTATAGTGCCTGAACAATACGTTTCCCCGCCCTTTGGGGCGTAAATGAGCCAACGAATGACTCCATCGGACCCGAATCGTCCGATCAAACCGAGGCGCCTCGCAACAGCAACAACCACACATGTGAAAAGTATATAAATGTCAGGGCTGGTAGGTCACTGACACCACCCTAGCTAGAAAGAAACGCATGCCCTCCCTGAGGTCCTCTCCCGTTTTTGGTTCACAACCAGGGTGCGAGGCTCGCGAATTCACGTTACACAAAGCTGTGCCACACAGGCTGTGCTTTGATCATCACCACAAGACTTTGCTTTTCAACAGAAGCCTTGATCAATTGCCACTTAGGCATGCCACACAGGCAATTCACTCCATGCGATTGATATCCATCAATATATAACCCCTGAGCTCGTACGTCTCAGAGAAGGGCGTTAAGCAAGAGAATAAATTCTCCGCCGCCAAACAAATATATATTTAATAGAGATCAATCACACGGACTAAAATCCAATGTCAGACACACAGTCCATTTACAAGTTCGTTCTGGGTCTGAACGAAACCGGAGGCACCTAGTACCCCGCATATCCATCGATCTCCAAGCACGTCTGGACGATCACCAACTGTTTCCATCTTCTTGGGTGTACATCCCAATCAAGATCATCAGTAATCACCCAAACGACGTGAAGACTTCCGGTCTTCGACCATCGTCTTCATCTTCGACTTATCGTCGTATCAGTTATTCAGAATGGGATAAACCCGGTCTTTCTGAATAACTCGCGTATATTTTAAATAAGTGTCACACAAACACAACATACGCCTCATTCCAATTCATCAGTCACTAACCGTAAATTAATCAAGAGAATAATTCCCCAAATATTAACCCCGAAGGCCGAAACCAACATCAGATCAATATCCAGAAAACCATTCTGCTTAGCTAACCGACAGTTAGTTTCTAAATTTCACATTCATAGGGAAAGGTTCCCATTAATTTTATCCAAGATAAATTTCTTGAATTTATTTTTAATCTATTTTTGAATATCAATTCAATCTAGTCGGGATTAGCGAACCTTACCGAAGTAATCATTTGTTTTAATTACCCAATCCCAACCTATTCATCCCATGAAGTAAAACTGGTTATACTTCATATCTAACACCACGGTGTTATCGGTAAATTCAATTACCATTTCACGTTCAAATCTAATTAAAGATTTAACTATCGCCTGGAGCAAAACTGGTGGTACTCCATTTTCGATCTTTTCAATCTTAATTAAAGATTCATTAAAACTCCACTTAGTTTTAATCGTTAACTGGGTTAAAGAATCAGTGTCATTTAAGACACGATTCACGATAAACCCAAAATCACATCACGTTAATTATCGGGTTAAAGAACGAGTGTTATTTAAAACACTGTCCACGATAAACCCAAAATCAATATCAATTCAATTTCAATTAAATATAATTTAATTGGTACACTTCATTAAATCTAAATAAAAGGATTTAATCTTTTCTCAACTGGGTTCAAGAACAGTGTTAATGAAGACACCATTCACGACAAACCTAAATCACATTTGATATTCAATACAAGGCTCTGAATAGAAAATATATCGGCTTATATTCAATATCAAATTCTACGATTAACAAATGTCGTATTGGAAATAACGATATAAATATATATCTTTCAAATTTCCATAACAACATCCGTATAATCACGAATTCCAACATCGAAATATTCCGAAGACAATTTCAATTCAAATCCACTCCAATGCAATCATTGGAAATTCTGGTTATTTTTAAAACCCTTTTCAAATTCAATTTATTTATTTAAAAATAAATACAATTATAATTCTAGTTCAAAACTAGTTCATTTCGATAAAAATCTATTTTTATCTTTTCAGATATGGAGTTTTTCATCCAAATCCTTTCTAAATCATTTCTTATGATTTTACACAAATTATTATTATTTTTAATAATTTTATCAAGGCCCGTACAGTCGATTTCCATCAACGGCTATCGAACTGCACTTACAGCGACCTTTTTCGAATTTGATTTGGACGTATCTCCAAATCCAACCGTTAGATTTTGAATTTCTAATATTCGTTAGAAAGCTCTTTTCGATACGAACCCAACGGTTCCGGTTTTAGGAGAATCCGACGGTCGGATCTCCCGTAATATTCGTTCGAAGTTAATGGTCGAAATTCGCGAACTGCCGCGGCGCGGCGCTTTCTATTCAGGCCATTATATTATATATATATAATATATAATATATACTTCGTCGATTTCCTTTTAAAACGAAATTTATAAATCGTTTTAAATTCGTTTTCAAAACGGTTTCAACTTCATATTCAATTTCAAATCAAAATTGAATATTCCAATTTAAATTCATTTTAAATTCATTTCAAATTGATTTCAATTCAAATTGATTTCTAATTCAATTTCAATTCGTTTTCAATTTAATTCAATTTCAATTCGAATTTATTTCTATTCAATTTCAATTTGAATTCGTTTCTATTCAATTTCAATTCGAATTCGTTTCTATTCAATTTCAATTCGAATTCGTTTCTATTCAATTTCAATTCGAATTCATTTCTATTCAATTTCAATTCGAATTCGTTTCTATTCAATTTCAATTCGAATTCATTTCTATTCAATTTCAATTCGAATTCATTTCTATTTAATTTCAATTCGAAATCGCTTTTCAATATTCATTTCAAAATGAATGAAATTGATGTAAATATCGTTCACGGCACAATGGCGTCAATCTAATCAACACGGCTTCATATATTCCTTTATTCTATTCAACAAATGAATATTTATTTTTATCAACACACGACTAATCTCAACGAATGAGTACTGTCCACGTGTGACTATTTTTGTTAAATTATTTTGTTCAACACATGACTAATCTCAACGGATGAGTACAGTCAACACATGAACCTTTATTTTATATTGATAAAGATGTAAATTTTATTATTAAAATATTTCGTTCAACACATGACTAATCTCAACGGATGAGTACAGTCAACACATGAACCTTTATTTTATAATATTCTTTATTTTCTAAATTGGAATGAGGCCCAATCAATCACCATATAATGTTAATTATATGGATTTTCATACATCACACGTATATAATAGCATTGAAAAATAATCAACCATCAACCAAAGTGCACTACACTGTATAAGCATCAAATATAGATATCTAACGCTCATAACAGCCTGTCAATCAATCGATTGACATATTTAATCAATCAGGATGAGTGAACTTCAAATTTCATCCCAACACCCGTGTGGGGTTTCAAACAATCAAACATAGATTTTTATTCGTGCAGTTGGGCGATGTGTAAAATTTATCGTCCCAATCAATGTCCTTCAAATAGGTGTACATAAACAAACCGTCCGGTTTGTAAATGAATATTTATTTATTCTCATTCACGTTAAAAATTATATTTTTAACAATAAAATATTTTATTCAGTTCATTTATTCAATAAAATGATATTTTTACTTTTCTAATTTATTTTACAAAATTTCGGCGGCATAACGGCACGATACTAGAAACGGGACAAGGCCTAGCCTTATCCCCGGTCTAGTGAAGGCCCACGCCATTCACACATCAATCAAATCAATTTCATTTCACCAAACAATTCAATTCAAACCAAATAATCTAACCAACTACACAACCAAACAATTAAACAAACAAGCCATCCATGGTCTGTGGATGACGGATGTCGGGTGCTACTAAACACCGTCTGCATCCTAGTATATATATAAATAGAAATGAAATTGAAAGGTGAGAAATTCTCACAGATAGCTATCCAACGCCACGACTCTTCTAATGCAGGAAATCTTCAATGTTCTCGTCTCTTATCACTTTCGTCGCCCGTAGCCACTACAAATGTAAAAATCGAATTTTTACTTCGCTATTCAATATATAAAAATCGAATTTTTACTTCGATGTTCAATATATAAAAATCGAATTTTTACTTCGTTGTTCAATATATAAAAAAAAACACATTTTTATCTCGATGTTCAATATATAAAAACCCATTTCTTTATATCCTATACATAAATAAAGACCCTTCTTTATATGAAAATATTATAACTTTATATAAATTAAAATCCTTAGCATTATATAAATAAAAAATCTTATCTTTTAGAAATAAAAGAAAATCTAATCTTTTTATAAATAAAAATCATTTTCTTTCAAAGAAAATTCAGTTTCAAAATAAACTAAAATCAGTTTTTTTTTTTAACTAAACAAAAATAATTTTTCATCTAATCAGAAAGTAAATAAAATAAAAAAATAACTTACTGTGAAACGAAGGGGGGGGAGGAAGCCGGGGTGTGAGGCTCGCAGGGGTGGTGCTGTCGACGCCGGGGTCTGGCGGTCTGGACGAGGCGGCGGTGGGAGGATGGGTGGCTAGGGCTGAACGGAGGCAGAGGGGAAGGGGTTCGCGCGTTCGATTGAGAGGGAGGAGCGGTTTCAGGAGAGAGGAGGAGATAGGGGATGCGGAGGCGAGGGGGGTGGGTTTGGCGCCGGCGGCGACGCCACCTGGGGGGGCGCGATGGTGGGTTACGGGATTTGGGGATCGAGTTTTTTTTTTTCCTGGTCAATGAAAAGTGAGAGGGAAAGGGATCGAAGAAAGAGTTTTATTATATTTTTATTTTAATTATTTAATTATTTAACTTTAAAAAGTTGACTTTTACATACGACCTCTAAACGAGGCCCACCGCCTGTCGTCTATAACGTTTCACCCCTATTCCGAACACAATGGGATATGTACTGCAAGCCGATTCGACTGTTTCGATCAGTTTCCGTTAAAATCAACATATAACTCTATATATTGAATTTGAACGCACATTTCAATTTACCGGGGTCACATACTAACTCTAAAAATTCCTGAAAAATATTTTCTAGCTTCATATTGACGATACGGTCCTAACAAAACTAGTTTCGTCGAATTCTGAGACCATTTGAAAAATGGCCATTTTCCAGTCGATTAAAATCAACTGAAACTGGTCAAACGCGTTTTCCTTTGCCACGCTCACATATTGATTCGAAAAATTATGAAATTTGAAACCTAGCAATAATTTGACATCACGGACCCAACAAAAGTGGTTTCGTCGAAATCCGAGGTCGCTTGCAAAATTTCCATTTTTAAGGGCCTGAATTTCATAGCGACTATTCAGAATTTTCAACTGGACATATCTTTTGATTCCCGCTATGAAATTTTGATTTTTCGGATTCGTTGGAAAGATATTCTCAATTAGATCCTAGTGTTTTTGGTTTCACTAAAATCCGGATTGTTTTGCACCCGGTACATTCAATTGAAGTTTGAAATCGAATTATCGAACTACCGCGCCATTTTCAATTCCTTTTATAATTATATATAAATATTATATTCTAACGACGACGCGTATAATATATACGTTCGAATTCTATTCAAATTAATTTCTCGTCGATATTATTTAAAATAATTCATTTTAAATAATCAAAATTCGCTAAAATTGCCAAAATAAAAATTTTAAACTGGCCCAGATTTTCGAGTTGTTACAATCTCCCCCTCTTTAAACTTTTCGTCCCCGAAAAGGAACAAAGTCGAAAGTGGTTTGATTAATCAACTCTACGCTCGATCTGGCTTCCATTCTCTAACTTTTCAGTTTCTGAGAATTTTCAAAATTTCAAAAATTTGGCTAACACCCAAAATTTTCGAAAAATTTCGCCATAACCTCCCCTGCAATGGGAGCATCGGGAAATCTCAAATAGCTTCCCCGGTCCTTCAGATCTCAAAATGAAAAAGAAAAAGGCAAGCGGCTAGCCAATAGGCTCATAAAATCATCATCACCCAAACAAAACAGTAAATTATGTAGTAAACATGTACCTATTTGTCGGGCAAACAAATTTTATTCTCTGCTCTAGCCTCCTTGCTATGACATGTTCAATGTAAGCACATGTATATGCAAGCAAATGCGACCAAATTTCAATATAATTCAATATTTGGTTCAAATTGGCTACACGGTTAAAATTTATCAAACAAATAAACGAACAACACAAACATCAATCAATTAGTGGATTAGAGTTTGAAATTCATAACTTTGATATATAGTCAAAAATCAGATTTTTGATGCCAAATCACAACAATAGGCCCTATCTAATTTTGGTTCTCACACCAGTCTAATGGAAATATATAGGAATCCCACCTTCGAAACTCGAACATAAATGTTGATGATGCGATCGCTATCATCAATATCATCTTCGGGCGACTAGAGTGTGATGCTATATCTATCCAATATATTAAAACTTTAAATACACGTTTGCAAGGCGTATATGCAAAATCTTTATATACTGGACTGTCCAAATCAATACAAATAAATAATCAAATACGAATATTTGATTTAGATTTTCAAAACTAAATTTGTTTTCACTTTAAAAATATACTCTTTACACTCGTTCTAGGATTCTACTGATCCCATCTCTAACGAGTCATTCCCGTTGGATATTACTAATCCAATATCTGATGAATTCTTTCGTATGGTTCTAATGTGCCTTGTTCTCTGAGCTTTGTAAACCAAAGCTCCGATACCAACTGTGACGAAAAGGAATTTCGCTCGGTCCGAACCAGTCGCTAAACCGACCCAGACCGTTCGAAACGCCCTATCGTTTGAGAACACGACATAACAGAACGCATACAAAAGAACATTTCATTGTATATTACAACAATGCATCAGATTACAAGAATATACAGAGTAATAACAAATAAATATTACACAGAAATATCAGAGATTTAAATTACATTTAAATACATCGCAGCGGAAAATAATACAATACACAACTAGAAGGAGATATACAGATACAAAGCTTTCCGGATATCGTTCCAGCTGTAAACCAGGATCCTATGAATATAAATCTGCAAAACCAAAACTACTAGCTGCCCGTGTCGAAAATAGGGGCACCCAGAGTTTAGGTTAAAACAATAAACTCTAGGTCAGTCATGTGACTGGTGTGAGAACTAAAACAGTTAATCTTTATTTTTAAAGTTAGGTAAATCAAGGGACCACGCCGTATAACACGGAACGGGTTTCCTCCCAAGAATACCGGTGCATAAAACAAACAGCGCAATGCTAAATAAAGAAAAATGAAGCTGTTATAAGACCCAGGTCCTATCACACAATGCAACGCAAGCCGGGGGATAGGGTTTTACCTTATAACAGCCAAAGAATGCTTGATACGTTTAAAACAAATCATTTGATACTATTACAAGTGCATAGTGTATAAAACAACTTCAAATCATAAGTATCAATCATAGGCGACATGGGTACCATATATCATGTCGCCATACTAGTTCTACAATTAAAACCGCAAATGTCACGTATTTGGAAATTGGATTTCCGTCTGTGAACCGAGGCCAGGGATCGTCCTCTACCGATTCGAGACTCTCTAGCCCGAGCCTCAGGAACAGCCGCAACTGCCCCATGGAGCGACAGGGCCGGTCCATCGATGTGGATTATAGTGCCTGAATAATACGTTTCCCCGCCCTTTGGGGCGTAAATGAGCCAACAAATGACTCCATCGGACCCGAATCGTCCGATCAAACCGAGGCGCCTCGCAACAGCAACAACCACACAGGTGAAAAGTATATAAATGTCAGGGCTGGTAGGTCACTGACACCACCCTAGCTAGAAAGAAACGCATGCCCTCCCTGAGGTCCTCTCCCGTTTTTGGTTCACAACCGGGGTGCGAGGCTCGCGAATTCACGTTACACAAAGTTGTGCCACACAGGCTGTGCTTTGATCATCACCACAAGACTTTGCTTTTCAACAGAAGCCTTGATCAATTGCCACTTAGGCATGCCACACAGGCAATTCACTCCATGCGATTGATATCCATCAATATATAACCCCTGAGCTCGTACATCTCAGAGAAGGGCGTTAAGCAAGAGAATAAATTCTCTGCCGCCAAACAAATATATATTTAATAGAGATCAATCACACGGACTAAAATCCAATGTCAGACACACAGTCCATTTACAAGTTCGTTCTGGGTCTGAACGAAACCGGAGGCACCTAGTACCCCGCATATCCATCGATCTCCAAGCACGTCTGGACGATCACCAACTGTTTCCATCTTCTTGGGTGTACATCCCAATCAAGATCATCAGTAATCACCCAAACGACGTGAAGACTTCCGGTCTTCGACCATCGTCTTCATCTTCGACTTATCGTCGTATCTGTTATTCAGAATGGGATAAACCCGGTCTTTCCGAATAACTCGCGTATATTTTAAATAAGTGTCACACAAACACAACATATGCCTCATTCCAATTCATCAGTCACTAACCGTAAATTAATCAAGAGAATAATTCCCCAAATATTAACCCCGAAGGCCGAAACCAACATCAGATCAATATCCAGAAAACCATTCTGCTTAGCTAACCGACAGTTAGTTTCTAAATTTCACATTCATAGGGAAAGGTTCCCATTAATTTTATCCAAGATAAATTTCTTGAATTTATTTTTAATCTATTTTTGAATATCAATTCAATCTAGTCGGGATTAGCGAACCTTACCGAAGTAATCATTTGTTTTAATTACCCAATCCCAACCTATTCATCCCATGATGTAAAACTGGTTATACTTCATATCTAACACCACGGTGTTATCGGTAAATTCAATTACCATTTCACGTTCAAATCTAATTAAAGATTTAACTATCGCCTGGAGCAAAACTGGTGGTACTCCATTTTCGATCTTTTCAATCTTAATTAAAGATTCATTAAAACTCCACTTAGTTTTAATCGTTAACTGGGTTAAAGAATCAGTGTCATTTAAGACACGATTCACGATAAACCCAAAATCACATCACGTTAATTATCGGGTTAAAGAACGAGTGTTATTTAAAACACTGTCCACGATAAACCCAAAAATCAATATCAATTCAATTTCAATTAAATATTATTTAATTGGTACACTTCATTAAATCTAAATAAAAGGATTTAATCTTTTCTCAACTGGGTTCAAGAACAGTGTTAATGAAGACACCATTCACGACAAACCCAAATCACATTTGATATTCAATACAAGGCTCTGAATAGAAAATATATCGGCTTATATTCAATATCAAATTCTACGATTAACAAATGTCGTATTGGAAATAACGATATAAATATATATCTTTCAAATTTCCATAACAACATCCGTATAATCACGAATTCCAACATCGAAATATTCCGAAGACAATTTCAATTCAAATCCACTCCAATGCAATCATTGGAAATTCTGGTTATTTTTAAAACCCTTTTCAAATTCAATTTATTTATTTAAAAATAAATAGAATTATAATTCTAGTTCAAAACTAGTTCATTTCGATAAAAATCTATTTTTATCTTTTCAGATATGGAGTTTTTCATCCCAATCCTTTCTAAATCATTTCTTATGATTTTTACACAAATTATTATTATTTTTAATAATTTTATCAAGGCCCGTACAGTCGATTTCCATCAACGGCTATCGAACTGCAATTACAGCGACCTTTTTCGAATTTGATTTGGACGTATCTCCAAATCCAACCGTTAGATTTTGAATTTCTAATATTCGTTAGAAAGCTCTTCTCGATACGAACCCAACGGTTCCGGTTTTAGGAGAATCCGACGGTCGGATCTCCCGTAATATTCGTTCAAAGTTAATGGTCGAAATTCGCGAACTGCCGCGGCGCGTTCTATTCAGGCCATTATATTATATATATATAATATATACTTCGTCGATTTCCTTTTAAAACGAAATTTATAAATCGTTTTAAATTCGTTTTCAAAACGGTTTCAACTTCATATTCAATTTCAAATCAAAATTGAATATTCCAATTTAAATTCATTTTAAATTCATTTCAAATTGATTTCAATTCAAATTGATTTCTAATTCAATTTCAATTCGTTTTCAATTCAATTCAATTTCAATTCGAATTCATTTCTATTCAATTTCAATTCAAATTCGTTTCTATTCAATTTCAATTCGAACTCGTTTCTATTCAATTTCAATTCGAATTCGTTTCTATTCAATTTCAATTCGAATTCATTTCTATTCAATTTCAATTCGAATTCGTTTTATTCAATTTCAATTCGAATTCATTTCTATTCAATTTCAATTCGAATTCATTTCTATTCAATTTCAATTCGAAATCGCTTTTCAATATTCATTTCAAAATGAATGAAATTGATGTAAATATCGTTCACGGCACAATGGCGTCAATCTAATCAACACGGCTTCATATATTCCTTTATTCTATTCAACAAATGAATATTTATTTTTGTCAACACACGACTAATCTCAACGAATGAGTACTGTCCACGTGTGACTATTTTTGTTAAATTATTTCGTTCAACACATGACTAATCTCAACGGATGAGTACAGTCAACACATGAACCTTTATTTTATATTGATAAAGATGTAAATTTTATTATTAAAATATTTCGTTCAACACATGACTAATCTCAACGGATGAGTACAGTCAACACATGAACCTTTATTTTATAATATTCTTTATTTTCTAAATTGGAATGAGGCCCAATCAATCACCATATAATGTTAATTATATGGATTTTCATACATCACACGTATATAATAGCATTGAAAAATAATCAACCATCAACCAAAGTGCACTACACTGTATAAGCATCAAATATAGATATCTAACGCTCATAACAGCCTGTCAATCAATCGATTGACATATTTAATCAATCAGGATGAGTGAACTTCAAATTTCATCCCAACACCCGTGTGGGGTTTCAAACAATCAAACATAGATTTTTATTCGTGCAGTTGGGCGATGTGTAAAATTTATCGTCCCAATCAATGTCCTTCAAATAGGTGTACATAAACAAACCGTCCGGTTTGTAAATGAATATTTATTTATTCTCATTCACGTTAAAAATTATATTTTTAACAATAAAATATTTTATTCAGTTCATTTATTCAATAAAATGATATTTTTACTTTTCTAATTTATTTTACAAAATTTCGGCGGCATAACGGCACGATACTAGAAACGGGACAAGGCCTAGCCTTATCCCCGGTCTAGTGAAGGCCCACGCCATTCACACATCAATCAAATCAATTTCATTTCACCAAACAATTCAATTCAAACCAAATAATCTAACCAACTACACAACCAAACAATTAAACAAACAAGCCATCCATGGTCTGTGGATGACGGATGTCGGGTGCTACTAAACACCGTCTGCATCCTAGTATATATATATAAATAGAAATGAAATTGAAAGGTGAGAAATTCTCACAGATAGCTATCCAATGCCACGACTCTTCTAATGCAGGAAATCTTCACTGTTCTCGTCTCTTATCACTTTCGTCGCCCGTAGCCACTACATATGTAAAAATCGAATTTTTACTTCGCTATTCAATATATAAAAATCGAATTTTTACTTCGATGTTCAATATATAAAAATCGAATTTTTACTTCGTTGTTCAATATATAAAAAAAACACATTTTTATCTCGATGTTCAATATATAAAAACCCATTTCTTTATATCCTATACATAAATAAAGACCCTTCTTTATATGAAAATATTATAACTTTATATAAATTAAAATCCTTAGCATTATATAAATAAAAAATCTTATCTTTTAGAAATAAAAGAAAATCTAATCTTTTTATAAAAAAAAATCATTTTCTTTCAAAGAAAATTCAGTTTCAAAATAAACTAAAATCAGTTTTTTTTTTAACTAAACAAAAATAATTTTTCATCTAATCAGAAAGTAAATAAAATAAAAAAAATAACTTACTGTGAAACGAAGGGGGGGAGGAAGCCGGGGTGTGAGGCTCGCAGGGAGGGGGTGCTGTCGACGCCGGGGTCTGGCGGTCTGGACGAGGCGGCGGTTGGAGGATGGGTGGCTAGGGCTGAACGGAGGCGGAGGGGAAGGGGTTCGCGCGTTCGATTGAGAGGGAGGAGCGGTTTCAGGAGAGAGGAGGAGATAGGGGATGCGGAGGCGAGGGGGGTGGGTTTGGCGCCGGCGGCGACGCCACCTGGGGGGGCGCGATGGTGGGTTACGGGATTTGGGGATCGAGTTTTTTTTTCCTGGTCAATGAAAAGTGAGAGGGAAAGGGATCGAAGAAAGAGTTTTATTATATTTTTATTTTAATTATTTAATTATCTAACTTTAAAAAGTTGACTTTTACATACGACCTCTAAACGAGGCCCACAGCCTGTCGTCCATAGCGTTTCACCCCTATTCCGAACACAATGGGATATGTACTGCAAGCCGATTCGACTGTTTTGATCAGTTTCCGTTAAAATCAACATATAACTCTATATATTGAATTTGAACGCACATTTCAATTTACCGGGGTCACATACTAACTCTAAAAATTCCTGAAAAATATTTTCTAGCTTCGTATTGACGATACGGTCCTAACAAAACTAGTTTCGTCGAATTCTGAGTCCGTTTGAAAAATGGCCATTTTCCAGTCGATTAAAATCAACTGAAACTGGTCAAACGCATTTTCCTTTGCCACGCTCACATATTGATTCGAAAAATTATGCACGGACCCAACGAAAGTGGTTTCGTCGAAATCCGAGGTCGCTTGCAAAATTTCCATTTTTAAGGGCCTGAATTTCATAGCGACTATTCAGAATTTTCAACTGGACATATCTTTTGATTCCCGCTATGAAATTTTGATTTTTCGGATTCGTTGGAAAGATATTCTCAATTAGATCCTAATGTTTTTGGTTTCACTAAAATCCGGATTGTTTTGCACCCGGTACATTAAATTGAAGTTTGAAATCGAATTATCGAACTACCGCGCCATTTTCAATTCCTTTTATAATTATATATAAATATTATATTCTAACAACGACGCGTATAATATATACGTTCGAATTCTATTCAAAATAAATTTCTCGTCGATATTATTTAAAATAATTCATTTTAAATAATCAAAATTCGCTAAAATTGCCAAAATAAAAATTTTAAACTGGCCCAGATTTTCGGGTTGTTACAATGACATAATGTTATTTTCTTTAGCTAATGAGAAGAGTTTTAAAAAAATCAAGCAAATTATGAAACACGTGTAAAATAGCAGGATTTCACATCAATCCGCTGAAAACCATGATATATTTTAGTTCAAGATTTCAAAACAAGAATTATGTTCTAAGTATTCTTCAAATACAGGAGTCACAACTCATACCAGTTAAGTATCTTTGAGTGCCTTTATCATCAGATTATTGCAAGCAGTTGATTATGAAGGTCAATGCTTCCACTATGGTTAATTCAAGAAACTTATCAATTACTAATGCCCCTATTACGCATAAGTGAAAAATAGCAAATGAAAATTAACAATTCAAGTGAAAAATAGCAAGTAGAAATCAATATTTTTTTACACACAATTTCTAGTCACTTCATACATCAAAGAAATGCTTCCACTTAATTCCAGTAAGAAATGCATTAATATCAACAAACCAAGTTGGTAAGCTCTTCTAACTTCTCATTATCTTCAAAAGTCGATTGGTAGATAGTAGGAGACTCAATGTCATCCACATTACTAGTCAACCGTTTTGGTGTGTGTAAAACCACAAACCATCCATCATTTTTTAAATCTGTAACAACCCGTATTTTGATAACGTGTTATAACTATAAATCAAGGCAGAATTTATTTTTAAATTAAGAATCAAGGGAAACGGGTTACGCCATTGCGTTCGTGTCGGAATTCTGCATGAAATCGAGTCGAAGTTTTCAAAAATCGGAGTCCGTATGACCAAGTTATGAACCTCCAAAGTTTCCAGAATTTTCAGAGTTCAATACAGTTCGAATTCGAGTTCAAATTCGAATCTCAAAACCCAGACAGGCTGGGCGGGAAATTTCCCGCCCAGCACCCAGGTCAACTGGGGAGTCGACTGGGCAGTCGACACCCCCAGGACCAGGTCGACTGGACAGTCGACCTAGGTGTCGACCTGGTCCCCGGACCTGGTTTGGGCCTGGTTGCTCCTACTTGACCCGGTTGGCTTGTTTGAGGCCCTGTGACGATTTTTGGCGGTTCAGATCGATTCTAGGGTTTATCCTACGGCCTAGATTAGTTGTTGCACCTATAAAAACACCCTAAGACCTAGCCTAACTCACCACAAATCATTCTAACACCGTTATGTTGCTGAGTCTCCTCTTGAACCATGGTTGCCGCCTCCAACTTGAAGCTTAAGCATTCAAACTAGATCCAAATCAAAGACCAACGTTCCTACATCAATTCAAGGGAATAGATCAACGCCTCTACAATGATCCTACGATGATTTCTGTTCTTAGTTCTCGAAACCACGATCTGTAAGCCCCAGTTACTCTAAGATCTAAACTGTAAATTTAATAATGGACATGTATAAAATGAAATTGAACCTAAAACATGATAACTACTTGAGACCTATTCTTGTATATTTGTGATCTATGACCATGCCTTTTTTTGAGCTATCATTGTGGATCTACCTCTGTTTACCTTGGATCTATTATTGACCACCTTGAACCTAGTACCGTTCACATTTAACCTTGATTTGTGGAATACTCATAAGAACTTGATTTAGGACCTATTCATGTTATAACCTAAACCCTATCATGCCCTATTTTTAACATGCCTGTGATGTTGTGATGTTGAACCTATTGCTAGTCACAAGTTTAGGATTACCATCTTATGTCATCTATTGCTATGTTTATCACCCTATTTCATATGCCATTGATGTTATGATCATATCTCAAGTTACACCATGTTTGCCTTGAAATCACCTTTTCCACTTTATACCCATCCTTGTATGTTATTCCCTAGTTACATCTATTGTCTTGACTTGAATTCACAGGCGTTGGGTATACGATTGGGTAGTTTAGGAAAACCTGAATTTGCTATGAACTTGAAATAGTTATGAACTTAAAAACATAAATATTGTTATAACTTGAACTTGGATATGAACATGAACTTAACATGAAATTATACTTGAAACATGGATTTGGGACATGACAATTAGATAACTTGAAAGTGGCCAACTCGAGGTTGGGTTGAATTTGCAACGTAAACCTGCCCGGAACCGCCCGACTAATCCAGTAGTTGCAAATAATAGGACCCAATGTGAGTAGTTGGTCATATCGCACTTGAAACCCGAGGTTAGACTAGGTTATGGTGTAAGGCTGCCCGGACCCGCCCGGCACATCCAGTAACCATAACCAAGTCTAATGTGAGAGGTTGGGGTGCATTAAGTAAATTAATGCCACAAGATAAGGTTAAGTCATGGACCACTTGAATATACTTAACCAACTTGACACGTTGATTGGATAGGGTTAAGTCATGAACTGTTTGGATACACTTAACCAACTTGACACTTGATTCCTAGGGCTAAGTCATGAACTAGAACGACAACACTTAGCCAATTTGACATGACACGTAGATGGGGTTAAGTCTCGATTTAAATGACAATCTTAACCTGCTGGACGAAACCCTAGTTACGCGGTCCTTTTCAGCAGTAACCCACTAGATGTATCACGGTACCCTGGGACTAGGCAGGGTGGGCCACGATTGCTGGGCTGATTGTAAGCGACCAGAATGACGGCTGAGGTGATGCGCCATTGTAGGTTCAGGCGGACTAGGGTCGTGCACTTAGTCCGGAGTTGAAAAAGTAGGCATGGGCATCAGTAGATTTACTTGTGCGTCTTGATTCGTGTCGGTGGTTGGCACCCTAGGGCTTGATACACCCTATGGTGGACCTAGCACAGGTGACTACATTCGTGATAGGGTCATATGACACAAACACATGACGAGCTAGCCTTGTAGGGAGCCGATCGATTAGATCGTACCGTTGGACCCCGTATTGGGTCACTTCACGATTTTGGGCCAAGGGATTATTTCTTGATTTATACTTGACACGGGATTAGTATACCAGTATAGTTGGTACGGCGGATCTTGAATACTCGACGTTAGACCTGAGTTATCTTGTTAGCTTAGTTATCTTGCCAGGCTTATCATCATTCCTATGTTTAATTCCAGTTTATTCATGTCTTGTTAACTTTATTAGTTTTTATGCTGATAGTCACTAGGGCTTACCAGTCTTTTTGACTGACCCGTTTTCTTCCACCTCTTTTTCTTCCGTTTCCCCCCTCAGGTTCTCAGGGAGGAAATTCTAGCTCTTAGCTTGGACTTAGCTTGATTTCTGACGGCTCAAGTACGGTTTGGTCTTGAGTTATGCTATGGCTGCACTCTTGCTCTTTTTGGGGAATAATATTTATTTATGTTATTTTAAGTATTTGCTTCTTTAGAATTTGATGTATTGGAATAATGTCGTAAGCACGTTTGATGTAAGAGGTTTTGACTCTATTTATCAGTAATGAAATTTGGTTTTTAAATTTTATCCGCTGCTTTATATACTCTGTTTTTAATTATGTTATGTCTTATGTTATCTCTATGCCTGTTTACTAGATAATACCCCTCCGAAACTAGTGCATTCCCTTTGTGAGTGACCCTAGCGGAGGTGGGGTGTTACATTTGGTATCAGAGCATTTGGTTACCAAGCTGGACAGAAGTTTTTAAGAAAAGTTTTAAAAACCTTCTGAAACTATTTTAAAAACTATTTATAAAGAAGTATTTTTCAAGAAAAGTTTTATTTTTGAGAAAAGGTTATTCCCCAAAAGCCATTAGCACTCTCCTTTGTTTCCTCGTTTGAATCTTTTTCTTCTTCTTTTCGATTCAGCTTATCATGTCTGGAGAACCTGAACTACCCGAGGGTGTGGTTATACCCGCTTGGTTTAGAAGATATCTCGAGGCTAGGGCCAATGCTGCAGGCCCGGCCAATGTTCCTCCTCCCCCTCCTCCTCCTCAACCTCCACGAATAGGCACTTTCTCGAAGATATGCAAGGATTTCCGAGCAATGGGCGGCAAGGACTTCTTCGGAACCCAAACCTTCGTTGAAGCACGTAATTGGCTAAAGGAGACTGAAGACTTGTTTTCTATCTTTGATGTAGAGGATCATAGGAAAATTCAGTTGGAAAAATGGCTACTGAAAGATGAAGTTGCATTCTGGTGGGAAGTCACCAACGCTACTAGGCCAGTCGAGACTTGGGTAAACTTTAGAGAAAGGTTTGGACTTAAGTTTTTATCGCCAGCAGAAGAGAGTCTTCAGATGGAAAGGTTCCTAGCGCTCAAGCAAGGGGACATGTCTGTTAGGGAGTATGTGAAAAGGTTTAATCATCTTGCTCGATTCGGTTTGGACTTGGTTAACACGGCCCAGAAAAAGTCTCTATGCTTTGCTCGAGGATTGAACGAGCCACTACGCGGGTTGGTCATGACTCATATACCCGTGGGGGCAACCTTTGATAGCTTGGTGGATATGGCCTTACTTAATGAAGAAGACGAGAATAGCAAGAAGGAGGTTAAGGCGAATGAGTCTCAAGGCAAGAAGGTAGACTCCGAAAAAGGAGGAAAGAACAGCAACAACAATGACAACAAGTCTCGTGAGAAAAGAAAATGCAACTTCTGTGGAATTGATGGGCATATAGTCCAGGACTGTAGGAAGAAGAAGAAGATAGGAGCATGTTTTCAATGCGGTGAAACTGGACACATCAGCAAGAACTGCCCTAAGAAGCAAGGGCAAGGGCCGCAAGCAGAACCTTCTAGGGGTACATCTTTAACTTCTTTTCCTAGATACTCTGTTTTATCTTGTTTATCCTTTTGATCCTATCTTGAGAACCTTAGGTAGAATCCTATGAATGTAAACATGTACTTGAAACATGCTATGGTTGATGTTTGCGAATGGTTGCAAGTGGTTGCAAGTGATTGCTCGTGGTTGCTTAACACACAGTAGGCACTAGATCGGCTCAAACACATATTCATATTGCATATGCATGAGTGTTTATATTTACTTATGGATGAAATTTGAATGTGTTATCATGTGAATGTTGCATATGGATGAATGTTTGTGCACACATATAGTGCTTACGTGACTAGGATTATTTGCATACATGTTGGATTCATGACACTAAACATATTTTGCATTAGAAAGATCAATCATGCCTGATCATTTGCATTAGACAAGGAACATATACACACACTTCTTGCATATGTTCATACAGCATTAGAAACCTTTTAAGGACAACGTTTGCTTATGGATGATGTTTTGAGTAGATGGATGATGGATGGTAGGATACGTTCTTCCTAACTTAGAGATTTCGGGGACGAAATCCTTTAAGAAGGGGAGAATGTAACAACCCGTATTTTGATAACGTGTTATAACTATAAATCAAGGCAGAATTTAATTTTAAATTAAGAATCAAGGGAAATGGGTTACGCCATTGCGTTCGTCTCGGAATTCTGCATGAAATCGAGTCCAAGATTTCGAAAATCGGAGTCTGTATGACCAAGTTATGAACCTCCAAAGTTTCCAGAATTTTCAGAGTTCAAAACAGTTCGAATTCGAGTTCAAATTCGAATTTCAAAACCTAGACAGACTGGGCAGGAAATTTCCCGCCCAGCACCCAGGTCGACTGGGGAGTCGACTGGGCAGTCAACACCCCCAGGACCAGGTCGACTGGGCAGTCGACCTGGGTGTCGACCTGGTCCCCGGACCTGGTTTGGGCCTGGTTGCTCCTGCTTGACCCGGTTGGCTTGTTTGAGGCCCTGTGACGATTTTTGGCGGTTCAGATCGATTCTAGGGTTTATCCTACGGCCTAGATTAGTTGTTGCACCTATAAAAACACCCTAAGACCTAGCCTAACTCACCACAAATCATTCTAACACCGTTATGCTGCTGAATCTCCTTTTGAACCATGGCCGCCGCCTCTAACTTGAATCTTAAGCATTCAAACTAGATCCAAATCAAAGACCAACATTCCTACATCAATTCAAGGGAATAAATCAACGTCTCTACAACGATCCTACGATGATTTCTGTTCTTAGTTCTCGAAACCACGATCTGTAAGCCCCAGTTATTCTTAGATCTAAACTGTAAATTTAATAATGGACATGTATAAAATGAAATTGAACCTAAAACATGATAACTACTTGAGACCTATTCTTGTATATATGTGATCTATGACCATGCCTTTTTGACCTATCATTGTGGATCTACCTCTGTTTACCTTAGATCTATTATTGACCACCTTGAACCTAGTACCGTTCACATTTAACCTTGATTTGTGGAATACTCATAAGAACTTGATTTAGGACCTATTCATGTTATAACCTAAACCCTATCATGCCCTATTTTTAACATGCCTGTGATGTTGTGATGTTGAACCTATTGCTAGTCATAAGTTTAGGATTACCATCTTATGTCATCTATTGCTATGTTTATCACCCTATTTCATATGCCAGTGATGTTATGGTCATATCTCAAGTTACACCATGTTTGCCTTGAAATCACCTTTGCCACTTTATACCCATCCTTGTATGTTATTCCCTAGTTACACCTATTGTCTTGACTCGAATTCACGCGCGTCGGGTATACGATTGGGTATTTTAGGAAAACCTGAATTTGCTATGAACTTGAAATAGTTATGAACTTGAAAACTTGAATATTGTTATAACTTGAACTTGGATATGAACATGAACTTAACATGAAATTATACTTGAAACATGAATTTGGGACATGACAATTTGATAACTTGAAAGTGGACAACTCGAGGTTGGGTTGAATTTGCAACGTAAACCTGCCCGGAACCGCCCGACTAATCCAGTAGTTGCAAATAATAGGACCCAATGTGAGTAGTTGGTCATATCGCACTTGAAACCCGAGGTTAGACTAGGTTATGGTGTAAAGCTGTCCGGACCCGCCCGGCACATCCAGTAACCATAACTAAGTCTAATGTGAGAGGTTGGGGTGCATTAAGTAAATTAATGCCACATGATAAGGTTAAGTCATGGACCACTTGAATATACTTAACCAACTTGACACGTTGATTGGATAGGGTTAAGTCATGAACTGTTTGGATACACTTAACCAACTTGACACTTGATTCGTAGGGCTAAGTCATGAACTAGAACGACAACACTTAGCCAATTTGACATGACACGTAGATGGGGTTAAGTCTCGATTTAAATGACAATCTTAACCTGTTGGACGAAATCCTAGTTACGCGGTCCTTTTCAGCAGTAACCCACTAGATGTATCACGGTACCCTGGGACTAGGCAGGGTGGGGCACGATTGCTGGGCTGATTGTAAGCGACCAGAACGACGGCTGAGGTGATGTGCCATTGTAGGTTCAGGCGGACTAGGGTCGTGCACTTAGTCCGGAGTTGAAAAAGTAGGCATGGGCATCAGTAGATTTACTTGTGCGTCTTGATTCGTGTCGGTGGTTGGCACCCTAGGGCTTGATACACCCTATGGTGGACCTAGCACAGGTGACTACATTCGTGATAGGGTCGTATGACACAGACACATGACGAGCTAGACTTGTAGGGAGCCGATCGATTAGATCGTACCGTTTGACCCCGTATTGGGTCACTTTACGATTTTGGGCCAAGGGATTATTTCTTGATTTATACTTAACACGGGATTAGTATACCGGTATAGTTGGTACGGCGGATCTTGAATACCTGACGTTAGACCTGAGTTATCTTGTTAGCTTAGTTATCTTGCCAGGCTTATCATCATTCCTATGTTTAATTCCAGTTTATTCATGTCTTGTTAACTTTATTAGTTTTTATGCTGATAGTCACTAGGGCTTACCAGTCTTTTTGACTGACCCGTTTTCTTCCACCTCTTTTTCTTCCGTTTCCCCCCCTCAGGTTCTCAAGGAGGAAATTCTAGCTCTTAGCTTGGACTTTGCTTGATTTCTGACGGCTCAAGTACAATTTGGTCTTGAGCTATGCTATGGCTGCACTCTTGCTCTTTTTGGGGAATAATATTTATTTATGTTATTTTAAGTATTTGCTTCTTTAGAATTTGATGTATTGGAATAATGTCGTAATCACGTTTGATGTAAGAGGTTTTGACTCTATTTATCAGTAATGAAATTTGGTTTTTAAATTTTATCCGCTGCTTTATATACTCTGTTTTTAATTATGTTCTGTCTTGTGCTATCTCTATGCCTGTTTGCTAGATAATACCCCTCTGAAACTAGTGCATTCCCTTTGTGAGTGACCCTAGCGGAGGTGAGGTGTTACAAAATCTTTCAAGTAGAACACTTGAGTCGCTTCCGATGCAAGAATAAACGGCTCATCGTTCACTCTATCTTTACTCTTCAATTTGCCTAAGTTAACCGTGATCAAGTTTGAAATAGGGTCAATCTTGCAACCATTGACCTTGTCTTCATCCTTTATCCAATCAAAATAGAAAACTGTTTGTTTAAAGTCAATGTAATCCAACTCAATTGTTTGTTGAACAACTCTGTAATACTTGGTTTCTGCTTCCTTATAATTTTTGTCCTTCCCGCTCACTCTAAATTTGGTAATTGCTATCATACATACACCACTATCTTGTGTTAGCAACCGCTCTTCGTAATTTTTCAGTGAAAATTTGAATTCGTTTACTTGGTACTTCACATAACTGCGTGCCTTGAACATCGGCCCGTTCACCAGCCGCCAAAGAGTTGGATCAACATAATCAATCCTCGCCAACTAACAAAAAATAATATGTAGGAAGTATGGTCATGAAAGAGTAAGATCAGTTAAATGCACGTGAAATATTTAATACGATGTTATGTTTACCTCGTCGTGTAACCATAGAGTGAAACTTTGACAAGTTTCTTTAGGAATAACTCCATTACGAGATTGTGATTTAGTATTTTTCACATAGATTTCATACCTCCTACAACATAAATAATAAAACGTATAAGTAAATTGATTGATTTACGCTAATGGAAATTCAAGACAAATTCTTAAACTTCTCCCATTCTTCCAACCCATCGTGCTTATTAAGAACCCATCTACGAACTTGTTCATACTACACTTGTGTTAAGGTTATATCTTTGTCATTATCTAAAGGCATCTCACTAGCAAACTCGTCATCGTCGTCTAAAAACAACTCATGGGTATGTTTATGAGTGTCATCGCCTCCTTTCGTCAGATACTCCATGCAATAAAGACTAGATTCTTGAACAATGTATCCTTCTGCAATACACCCTTCAATATATCTTTTGTTGCAAACATATCTTTTATATGTTTTCATCAACCTATGAAAGATATGAATTATAAATAATCAATAGTTGTTTAAATGGAACGATGGTGAATAAAAGTGAAATTAGAAATTTACCGTTCAAAAGTATACATCCATCTGTATCTAACAGGACTGCAAGTCAATGCTTCATCGGCTAAATGGACCATAAGATGGATGCTGATATCAAAAAATGCAGGTGGAAAATGTTTCTCAAGCACACACATGGCTTTTACCAAACTAGCCTTTGCTTTTAATAGATGTTCCCTATTTATAACCTTTGAACATAAAATGTAAAAGAATAGACTCATGCGATGTATAACATTACGTAGATCCTTTTGTTGCGAATAACAATGCTGAAGCATTACAGGAAGTAATAGTTGCATTATGACGTGATAATCATGCGATTTCATATTTGTCAGTTCAAGAGGATTGATGCTCACATTATTATGGAAGTTCGAAGAGAATTTGTTAGGTACTTTCAAGTCTCTCAAAATGGTGCAAAACCCTAACTTTTCTTTCTTGTTTAAGGTGAAAGTAGCTTTTGGCATAGTTGTTTTATTTGTTTCGGGATCTTCCATCACCAACAATTTATGTTTTATACCCATGTTTTTCAAATCCTTCCGTGCATTGAAGCCATCTTTTGACTTGTCTTTATGACCTAAAATTGTGCTAATGAGATGTTCAGTGACATTCTTTTCTGTATGCATAACATCAATATTGTGTCGAATCAAATTTGCTTTCCAATACGACAAATAAAAAAGGATGGACCTCCTGTACCATGCAAGAATATTTTCATATTCTTCTTCTTCGACTTTCTTTTTTCGTTTTCGACCAATTTCAGGTTTGTCTTTACCAACTTTCATCTTGATAATTGCTACCTTCTCTTCAACTTGATAACCATTCAGTGACCTTGGCGGGCGACGATGCTCTAGTTTATTATTAAAATTTGATTTTTCATCACAAAACTTGTGTTTGGAAGGAATGAACCTTCGATGATCCATGTAACACAACTTCTTACTAGCAGGAAGATAATAAGAACAAGTTTCTTCTCCATATGTAGGACATGCAAAGTAGCCATGAGTTGTACACCCCGATAATGTCCCCAATGCAGGAAGATCGTGAATTGCCCACAACACCCTAGCTCTCATTGTGAACTCATTTCTGTTAAACGAGTCAAAAGCCATTACTCCTTCCCATAGCTGCTTTAATTCGTCTATCAACAGTTGCAGATAAACATCAATATCCTTCCCTGGTTGTTTTGGTCCAGCAATCAACAGTGTCAACATTGAAAACTCTCTTTTCATGCACATAGATGGAGGAAGATTATATGTGTAATGACCCAAGGATTTTCGGCCCTGAAAATCGACATAAATACCTTTACCGTTACTCATGCCGACCTTCCAAACACCGAAAACACTGGAATGTTATTAGAAAGAATTTAGAGGGTGAGATAAGAAAGAAAGAAATATTAGAATAGAAGAAGAAGGAGAACCAACGCAACACAGAATCAGAGTCTCACATCGCAGCGGAACAAAATATAATACATAAATAAAACTTTATTGAGAGCTTTAAAAAATACTTACAATATCAAAGTACATCAAAATCTCTGGACAGTTATAAAAATCTGTCCCATATACAACACACAGCGGAATAAATACTAAATACAATATGTTTGAACACCTTCAGCTCGTCTCTAGACTTCGCAGCATCCGATACCCTGGACCTGTGCACCCCGGGCTAACCCGAGCATTTACAAACCACTGGGTCAGTCTGGTGAACCAGAGTGAGAAAAACTCGCACATTATTAAGGTACCACACAACTTGATTTTAAAGTTAAAATCTTTTCAAAGAAAAGGATAATCGTATGACCAAATCCACACATAAATACGGCCGGTTTTTACCTTGCGATAACCCAAAACAGTGTGAAATCAATATCTTCTTTGATATTATAGTAGTGTCTAAATACAAGTAATTATCAATCTAGCGGAACGCTTGCATCTCACGCTCCAGATATATAGTATACAAAAAAAACCGCGGGCGCTTATTGGATATTGGATTCCGACTATGACAAGGTATGGGACCACCTGTCGATAGTGTATCTTTAGAGGCGAATACACTGGGTTCAACAAGAACGTCTTGCAACCTGGCCCTCACATGACCGACCACTCATTTCGCTTGAGTGTGTCGAATGTATATCACCAACGGTTGGGCTCAAACCACCATTTCCCGAAAAGGTACAACATCGAAATAGATTAAAGAAGTGTAAACCGGCCTTTTGGTCCGGTTACCCAAAGTACTCAAGACACGCTCAATTCAACTCATCGCGTGAAGCCAAGGCCAAGGGCTAAACACAGGAAATCAAGGAGAAAGACCGAAGGGAATCGCGTCGACGAACCTCGCCACATCCTCCTTCAAAATACCATTCGCACCTGCCAAAAATTTCGTACCTCCAAGGTACGAAATTTCGTACCTCTGAGGTACGAAATTTCGTACCTCCAAGGTGCGAAATTTCGTACCTAGCAGGTGCGAAATTTCGCACCTCCCCCAGGTACGAATTTTCGAGGCCGAAACTGAGAGGCGCGAATTTCCTGTAGATGGTCCCCATTTCTACCTACTCCCACCTAACCCTTACCTAACCCCTTCCTATAAATACCCCACTACCTCACACTTAAAAAGGGGGAAGATTCTTGGACTTTGAGACCTCCATAAAGCTCCTTTAATGGCATCTCCTCTTTGAGGAAAAAGAAGAGCAAACTTGTCCATTTTACTACATTATGCAAATATGACTATTTTGCATAATAGTCCACATATGTAATGAGAGGATCTCTACCTTGTAATCTTTGAAGTGATTAATAAAAGCAATGCAACCCTTCAAAGTGGACGTAGGCCTTCACAAAGGCCGAACCACTATAAATCTCTTGTGTCATTTACCGCTTACATTTTATTTCATGCTACATAATATGTCTTGTCTATGCGACCATATTATTTATTCCTAGTAATACAGAATCTTTGGTGTTTGCGACATTTTTGGTCGTCAATAAGAAGCAAAAGGAATTTCTCTAGATAGGTGATTATACACCCTAATGGGAGCGACCCACATAGCCATGCTGCCTGCCCGATTTCTGTCATTTCCCGGTTGTGAGGCTTGAGGTTTGAATTTCTTTAGAACATCTGTCCACCATTCACTTTGAATGCCACATTTTCAGATCTGCCAGATATCACTAATTGACGTCTACAAAAATACTCTAGTGGTTGAGCTAAGAGAACCATCGTCCTCCGCCACCAACTATGGTATGTTTGAAGAAATCAAAGTACGTAATTCCTTTGAAAATACTCTGTCAGACATGTCCATTCAAGTCATCCAGGAACAAGATGAACCGAAGGCACTCTCCTACTGCATCCTAGGAATCACCCTGTAGATCAGTAGCGAGTTGTTCTTGCAATCCATAGATTCCAACTACGACAGAACCACAGTACATCTTCGGCTGCAGACCGAAGATTATTAGCAGTTCTTCCGTTTATGGAATTCTACGGTCTTCAATGCTCCATCACGATCATCTTCTGATATCGTATTTGTTGGTCGGAATGGTTTTCGAATATGAATTCGATCTCGGTCATTCCGTACCAACAATCGTATTGGACAGATTTGATAGTCGGTGGTTTAACTATCAAAATAATCAGTGATTCAATCATGACAATCCAGTGAGTTCACTGGTTCAATATTTAGCATCAATTGGCCCTTCAATTAAACAAATGTAAATTTAAAACTTTTAAACACTTCGATATTATGAACATAGTTTCGCTATTTATTTAACATAAGATTTTACTTTAAACAAATTCACCTTTATATATCCAGTTTCCTATTTCCACTTTCAAAACATTAGCCACATTATTATCTCATATTGGAAAATCAATTCAATTTATTACCTATAAAACAACATTACGAGATATCTTTTATTCATTACTTGAAAAAAAAATCCAATGTTTATTCTTAGAGAATAAAACCCAACTTTATATTTCCTTTCTAACTCGAACATATCATTATATTTCACACAACCCCTTTTTACTTCCCTTTTACTTTGGATTCATCGTTTTATATATATTTTCCAACTTTCCCCCCAAACATTCGTATTATTATTTCTCAAATGAAATAATATACTTTCACTAACATTTTTACCATTTCAACTCATAACATCTTTAGATAATCCTGAAGTCGTTCAAGTTGGGGTATTTAAATAATCTCTCAGACCTTGATCAATATCGTTCATATCTAAAGATATATACAAGTTGAAATCCCAAAAACTAATATTTCATTCTAATATAAAGTCAAATTCCATTTACTGTTCTATTCAAATACAGTTTCATACAACCTTCTTATCCTTTGGAAAAACACTTTCTCGAATTTACCATTATTTCTTAATTCAATAATTAAGTAACTTCTTTATAAAACCCCACTTTCTAACTCTGCCTCTTTAACACAACTTCATTTTGTAATGGTTATCCAACCCCATGCTTTACATCTTCTACCAAATTCACTTTCACCAATTCTTTCCAAATCCAATTAACCATTTCCCACCTTGGAATTTCTCATTTCAATTTCCCAAATTTACTTAATCCGATCAAGTAAGTTCAATTCAAAATTAACGATACAACCCCTCATCGCTCTTTATAAACCTTGTTTAGTTACATTTTAGTTTAATCTAAAACTTTCCCATCTCACTTTCTTTTTAACTTAATTCAAATATCAAGTCAACATGATTTAAGCCATCGTATTCGCTCAAATTCCTCTTTATAATTTCATTGTAAAATTTTGGGTTTTAAATAGAAAAACGTTCATAAACTCCTTTCACCCCTCAACTAGATTTCATTTCACCTTCGATTTCTTTTTAAATGAATTTCAATTAAAAAGTAATTTTCTAAATTATTGTTAAAATAATAATTTACTTCGATCATTAACTACTTCAGTGGTTAAATTCCTTATTCACTAAGATAAATAGTAAATTCCCTTTTTAAAACCCTATTAAAATTAATCAAATTTTCTTTAAACTATTTTATTAGATTAATCCAAACAAACTAATTTAATAATTTATTCCAATAAAACAGTCGCTTTAGTTACTCAAAACACGGTTATCTTGTTAACCGATTCCAATTCGTTTTCCCTTTAAATTAATTAATAATATAATTAATTTAAATAATTCCATTGAATTTTTCTTAAAATAATAACCCGACTTACCGGTTAGATAAATTTCTATTCACAAGTTTATAAATTTGATTAACATTAGAAATTTCTTTATAAAATCAATTAATAATAATCAAAGTCTTAATAAAATATTTATTTATTTACTTCCCTTTAATAAACTTTGATTCAAAATAATATATTTCAGAATCTATCCCCAGTTATAAAATAAATTTTATAACTTCAATTCTATCAGTTCACCTGACGGTAAATCGATATAAATAAAACAATTTCCTTTTAGGCCATTTACTGCCGATTACTCAACCAATACTACCCATCGGTTAAAACCAAACACAAGTTAAATTTCCAATCAACGATCAATACTCAAATCAATTACCCAAACATGATAGTTCATATGATAATACGAAAATAAATAATATATTTTAAGGAATCCCTTTGGATCCCTCCAACTTGTTCTTCCCTGTATACAAATGGTTATCTCAAATCAGATCATTCAACCATTTAACTGATAAAAATAAATAACGACCATTTAATCCAACCACAAGCAATTCAAACAATTCAACACGTATATTTTATAAACGTGACCAACAAGGTAAGTTACCTTTATTGGAACAAATTGTTAAAAATAACGATTTGGTATTTCACTAAAATTAACGACGGTTTAATTTCATTGGTTAAATCAACAATTAAATATATAATTAGCAAACAGTCAACCATCAGCAAACAGAGCACACAAAATAAAAACCCAATTTATAAAATATAAATGGGAAAACTGAGTGAGCTTAACTCACCTTGAGTTGATTTCGATGTTTTAGCAGTTCAATTCAGTTAAATTAAACAAGTATTTAATTTTAACTGAAAATCTCAGTTAATCCCAACTCTGTCCATCTCTGTTCCACAACGTAGTGCTTGTTGATACGACTCCCACGGCATCCGACTTGTCCGCTTCTGATAATAATTGAATGGGTTATTAACATACGATTTTATTTTCTAACAAATCCTAAACCACTTAATTTAATAAACTAATTAATTAAGTTTGTCATATTAATTACTTTATAAATGTTCAGATCGGAGAATACAGGCCCTACTCTTCCTTTTGAATTGAAGCCTGCTTTTGACTTCCACTGTTCACTTTCAAAATGGCCAAAATTAGTAGACTTTATATCAACTGTAATTAATTTGCTAACTAATTATACTGTTAATTAATGCGGGCAAATCAGTACGTTTTAATATAACGACAGCAATTTCTTTGCTCCAATTTTGTTTCTATATTGCTTCTCGCTTCCTTTTGAATAACCTATGATGATTAAGCCATTTCAAATTAAATTTAAATTATAACTTCATTGACTGTATACTAGTTTAAGCGGATTAGTTCGAACCCCAAATATTTAACAGCCTTCTCAAAACCGTGATGTTCTTCTTCGTTCAACCAACGTCAACATGGTGCCATCCTTTGCTGCGCCACCGCGCCTTGCTCAGGCGATGAGGACTCGATGTGAAAACACCAACAGGAGCGTCATTTCCTCCTTCACGTTTGGCTAGAACTCCAACCAAAACCGCGGCTCCCAGCGCCTACAGTAATCCCCTAACCGCTGCCACTTAACGAGGTGATTCCGGTCATCTCAGTCCTCTAAAATTCATCTCCACCGGTAGGATTGAGGAGCGGGTTGAGTGCTTCGATTTTGTAATTAGGAAGTTCGATTTCAGATTGAGGATTAGAAGAAAAAGTGGATCGAATTCATGAGCTTTTTAGGCCGTTTATTCATTAGTTGAGGCGCTCAGTTTTTCGTTGACCAGGAATTTCGTTTGACACAAAAGAGATTAGGTTTTTGGTTGCTGATATATATAGGAGTATGGTATTAATATTTTATTATATTACGAAACTTCAGCGTGAAGTAGTTGATAAAAACCATTACAAACGATTTCTGTCTTCTGATAAGAAGGCTAATCTTAGTGTAGAAAAGTATTCCGGACCTAATGGGACAAGTTTCGTCGAATTCCGAAATCGTTTGAAAAATTTTCCTTTATAAAATCGGAAACAAACACGCGTTTAAATTTTCCACGATCACTAAATAAATCCGATCAACTTGAATACGAACCCAATGGCACCAGTTTCGTCGCATTCTGAGACTGTTTTCCTGGTAGGCTATTTTTACGTGCACCACAATGCCATTTTGGACACCAATTTAGCCAGTCTCCAAAAATAACAAACTATATACCTATCATGACTCTATTCGACGATACGAACTCAACGGAATTGGTTTTGCGGCCTAATTCGATCGTCTGTTCAAGTTATAACCAAATAACCCTTTATAAAATAAATTACGCGCTATAGAAATTGAACGGACGTTTGTGGCTGCCGTGGTCACATACAACATCGGTTTGCCACGCAGTTCGACACCGTACAATAATTTTACGATACGGTTCCAATGAAACAGATTTCATCGAAATCTGAGTTCGTTTGCAAAACGGCTATTTTAACGCGTATATTTTAATAACTATTTCCATAGCGACTATTTTAAAATTTGTTTTGACCATAACTAACAAACTATAACACGAAATATGAATTTTCCTTTTTTATATGAAAATTATCATCAATAAGCTTCCAACGTTTCTCCTTTCACAGAAATCCGACTTATATCGGATCCTGTATACTAAGTTGAAGTTCAAAACTCCATATTACGAACTACCGCGCGATTTCGAGCTCGTTTTATATTATAAATAAATTAACGTTAAAACTTCGTTCTAAATTACGAATTAAATGTTAATATCTTTTAATATTCCAAATATAATATTTAAAGTAATAAATTAAAATTAAATATTTGGCTACCAAAAATACGGGACATTACATTCTTCCCCCCTTAAAATAATTTCGTACTCGAAATTGCTAAGGTAGGAAAGAGCGTTACAAACCCATTGTCTTTATAATAATATTTAATCAAAAATCCTATTTATTTCCAAAACAAATCAAATTGGTTTTAAAACCAATTTAATTCAAATAAAAGAATTTTCAAAAAATCTTCAAAAAAAAAATTTCTAACACCTTAAATTATGGAAAATTTTTGGCAGGGTCTCCCCTGTACGGAGGGACATCTGCAATATCGCAGGTTCAAGAAATATATATACATCGACCAACACAGTCGGAAAAATTCAAAACCCAAATAAAAACCCAAAATTTCATATTTTGCGTAGGCGTACCTTTTTCGAGCACTATTGAGCATATTTGCACATTTTATTTCAATCTACGCAACCAAAATCTAATTTCAAGTCTCCTGCTACCTGTACTTAACTCAATTAACATGTAAGTCACAAATACATGAGATTCAAAATAACATTTCATTTATTAACAAGTATAACTTCACAAATTCACAAATTCAAACATGAACATCAGCTTATTTGCCAATCCAGGTTTATATCCTTAATCTAAGTTCACATGAAGTTCAATCCAGTTTTATTATACTGGAATTTATTTACCTTAGTTTATAATTTATTCGACTTCATTAAATCGTCGATTCATTTCATTCAAACAATCTACCATCTAATAACCAACATTTCACATTCAACAACCAATATACAACCAAATCAAACAAACCAATCGAATTTACATTCAATCTTAATATTTTAATTTGGTTTCACATATTCGAACATCAATCGACTAATATTCGAAGGATTTCTATTTGATTATCATTTTTCAAATTCCAATTTATTTATTTATTTCAGCATCATTATTCATTTAATTTTACTTAATCAGATTAAATTTCAATTCGACTTTGAATTCCATTCAAATCCATCAAACACAGTAATATCTCAATAATTTATAAAATTATTTCCTTTTTATTCAAAAATATAATTTGGGTAAAATTATTTCATTTACCCTTTTTACAAAACAATACTGTATCCATTGACAGTTCAATGCTTCTCAACACTTGAACCGATCAACAACACGATACAAAACATTTATATATGGAATTTACAATTACGCTCTCATATATATACACTTAATCTCGATCTAGGGTATTACTAACCCAATATCTATCGAGTTACACCACAGAGCCAAGGTTATTACTAAACCAATAGCTCTGATACCACTGTAACGACCCAAGGATTTTCGGCCCTGAAAATCGACATAAATACCTTTATCGTAACTCATGCCGACCTTCCAAACACCGAAAACACTGGAACAATATTAGAAAGAATTTAGAGGGTGAGATAAGAAAGAAAGAAATATTAGAATAGAAGAAGAAGGAGAACCAACACAACACAGAATCAGAGTCTCAAATCGCAGTGGAACAAAATATAATACATAAATAAAACTTTATTGAGAGCTTTTAAAAATACTTACAATATCAGAGTACATCAACATATCTGGACAGTTATAAAAATCTGTCCCATATACAACACACAGCGGAATAAATACTAAATACAACATGTTTGAACACCTTCAGCTCGTCTCTAGACTTCGCAGCATCAGATATACTGGACCTGTGCACCCCGGGCTAACCTGAGCATTTACAAAACACTGGGTCAGTCTGGTGAACCAGAGTGAGAAAAACTCGCACAGTATTAAGGTACCACACAACTTGATTTTAAAGTTAAAATCTTTTCAAAGAAAAGGATAATCGTAAGACCAAATCCACACATAAATACGGACGGTTTTTACCATATGATAACCCAAAACAGTGTGAAATCAATATCTCTCTGATATTATAATAGTGTCTAAATACAAGTAATTATCAATCTAGCGGAACGCTTGCATCTCACGCTCCACATACATAGTATACAAACAAAACCGTGGGTGCTTATTGGAGATTGGATTCTGACTATGACAAGGTATGGGACCACCTGCCGATAGTGTATCTCTAGAGGCGAATACACTGGGTACAACAAGAACGTCACACAACCCGGCCCTCACATGACCGACCACTCATTTCGCTTGAGTGTATCGAATGTATACCACCAACGGTTGGGCTCAAATCACCGTTTCCCGAAAAGGGACAGCATCGAAATAGATTAAAGAAGCAAAAGGAATTTCTCTAGATAGGTGATTATACACCCTAATGGGAGCGACCCACATAGTCATGCTGCCTGCCCGATTTCTGTCATTTCCCGGTTGTGAGGCTTGAGGTTTGAATTATCTTTAGAACATCTGGCCACCATTCACTTTGAATGCCACATTGTCAGATCCGCCAGATATCACTAATTGACGTCCACAAAAATACTTTAGTGGTTGAGCTAAGAGAACCGTCGTCCTCCGCCACCAACTATGGTATGTTTGAAGAAATCAACGTACGTGATTCCTTTGGAAATACTCTGTCAGACATCCGTCCATTCAAGTCATCCATGAATAGGATGAACCGAAGGCACTCTCCTACTGCATCCTAGGAATCACCCTGTAGATCAGTAGCGAGTAGTCCTAGCAATCCATAGATTCCAACTATGACAGAACCACAGTACATCTTCGGCTGTAGACCGGAGATTATTAGCAGTTCTTCCGTTTATGGAATTCTACGGTCTTCAATGCTCCATCACGATCATCTTCTGGTATCGTATTTGTTGGTCAGAATGGTTTTCGAATATGAATTCGATCCCGGTCTTTCCGTAACAACAATTGTATTGGACAGATTTGATAGTCGGTGATTTAACTATCAAAATAATCAGTGATTCAATCATGAAATCCAGTGAGTTCACTGGTTCAATATTCAGCATCAATTAGCCTTTCAATTAAACAAATGTAAATTTAAAACTTTTAAACACTTCGATATTATGAACATAGTTTCGCTATTTATTTAACATAAGATTTTACTTTAAACAAATTCACCTTTATATATCCAGTTTCCTATTTCCACTTTCAAAACATTAGCCACATTATTATCTCATATTGGAAAATCAATTCAATTTATTACTTATAAAACAACATTACGAGATATCTTTTATTCATTACTTGAAAACAAAATCCAATGTTTATTCTTAGAGAATAAAACCCAACTTTATATTTCCTTTCTAACTCGAACATATTATTATATTTCACGCAACCCCTTTTTACTTCCCTTTTACTTTGGATTCATCGTTATATATATATATATATATATTCCCACTTTCCCCCCAAACATTCGTATTATTATTTCTCAAATGAAATAATAAACTTTTACTAACATTTTTACCATTTCAACTCATAACATCTTCAAATAATCCTGAAGTCATTCAAGTTGGGGTATTTTAATTACCTCTCAGACCTTGATCAACAGCGTTCATATCTAAAGATCGATACAAGTTGAAATCCCAAAAACTAATATTTCATTCTAATATAAATTCAAATTCCATTTACTGTTCTATTCAAATACAGTTTCACACAACCTTCTTATCCTTTGGAAAAACTCTTTCTCGAATATACCATTATTTCTTAATTCAATAATTAAGTAAATTCTTTACAAAACCCCACTTTCTAACTCTGCCTCTTTAACACAACTTCATTTTGTAATGGTTATCCAACCCCATGCTTTACTTCTTCTACCAAATTCACTTTCACCAATTCTTTCCAAATCCAATTAACCATTTCCCACCTTGTAATTTCTCATTTCAATTTCCCAAATTTACTTAGTCCTATCAAGTAACTTCAATTCAAAATTAACGATACAACCACTCGTCTCTCTTTATAAACCTTATTCAGTTACATTTTGGTTTAATCTAAAACTTTCCCATCTCACTTTCTTTAACTTAATTCAAATATCAAGTCAACATGATTTAAGCCATCATATTCGCTCAAATTCCTCTTTATAACTTCATTGTACAATTTTGGGTTTTAAATATAAAACCGTTCATAAACTCCTTTCACCCCTCAACTAGATTTCATTTCACCTTCGATTTCTTTTTAAATGAATTTCAGTTAAAAGGTAATTTTCTAAATTATTATCAAAATAATAATTTACTTCGATCATTAACTACTTCAGTGGTTAAATTCCTTATTCACTAAGATAAATAGTAAATTCCCTTTTTAAAACCCTATTAAAATTAATCAAATTTTCTTTAAACTATTTTATTAGATTAATCCAAACAAACTAATTTAATAATTTATTCCAATAAAACAGTCGCTTTAGTTACTCAAAACACGGTTATCTTGTTTACTGATTCCAATTCGTTTTCCCTTTAAATTAATTAATAATATAATTAATTTAAATAGTTCCATTGATTTTTCTTAAAATAATAACCCAACTTACCGGTTAGATAAATTTCTATTCACGAGTTTATAAATTTGATTAACATCAGAAATTTCTTTATAAAATCAATTAATAATAATCAAAGTCTTAATAAAATATTTATTTATTTATTTCCCTTTAATAAACTTTGATTCAAAATAATATATTTCAGAATCTATCCTTAGTTATAAAATAAATTTTATAACTTCAATTCTATCAGTTCACCTGACGGTAAATCGATATAAATAAAACAATTTACTTTTAGGCCATTTACTGCCGATTACTCAACCAATATTGCCCATTAGTTAAAACCAGACACAGTTTGAACTTCCAATCAACGATCAATACTCAAATCAATTACCCAAACATGACAGTTCATATGATAATATGAAAATAAATAATATATTTTGAGGAATCCCGTTGGATCCCTCCAACCTGTTCTTCCCGGTATACAAATGGTTATCTCAAATCAGATCATTCAACCATTTAACTAATAAAAATAAATAACGACCATTTAATCCAACCACAAGCAATTTAAGCAATTCAACCAATTAAACACGTTTATTTTATAAACATGACCAACAAGGTAAGTTACCTTTATTGGAACTAATCGTTAAAAATAACGATTTGGTATTTCACTAAAATTAAACGACGGTTTAATTTCGTCGGTTAAATCAATAATTAAATATATAATTAGCAAATAGTCAACCATCAGCAAACAGAGCACACAAAATAAAAACCCAATTTATAAAATATAAATGGGAAAACTGAGTGAGTTTAACTCACCTTGAGTTGATTTCGATGTTTGAGCAGTTCAATTCAGTTAAATTAAATAAGTATTTAATTTTAACTGAAAATATCAGTTAATCCCAACTCCGTCCATCTCTTTTCCATAATGTAGTGCTTGTTGATGCGACTCCCACGGCATCCGACTTGTCCGCTTCTGATAATAATTGAACGGGTTATTAACATACGATTTTATTTTCTAACAAATCCTAAACCACTTAATTTAATAAACTAATTAATTAAGTTTGTTATATTAATTACTTTATAAATGTTCAGATCGGAAAATACAGGCCCGACACTTCCATTTCCGAATTGAAGCCTGCTTTTGACTTCCACTGTTCACTTTCAAAATGGCCAAAACTAGTAGACTTTATATCAACTGTAATTAAGTTGCTAACTAATTATACTGTTAATTAATGCATGCAAATCAGTACGTTTTAATATAACGACAGCAATTTCTTTGCCCCAATTTTGTTTCTATATTGCTTCTCGCTTCCTTTTGAATAACCTGTGATGATTAAGCCATTTCAAATTAGTGATTTAAATTATAACTTCGTTGACTGTATACTAGTTCAAGCAGATTAGTTCGAACCCCAAATATTGAACAGCCTTCTCAAAACCGTGATGTTCTTCTTCGTTCAACCAACGTCAACATGGTGCCATCCTTTGCTGCGCCACCGCGCCTTGCTCAGGTGATGAGGACTCGATGTGAAAACACAAACAAGAGCGTCATTTCCTCCTTCACGTTTGGCTAGAACTCCGAACAAAACCGCGGCTCCCAGCGCCTACAGTAATCCCCTAACCGCTGCCACTTAACGAGGTGATTCCGGTCATCTCAGTCCTCTAAAATTCATCTCCACCGGTAGGATTGAGGAGCGGGTTGAGTGCTTCGATTTTGTAATTAGGAAGTTCGATTTCAGATTGAGGATTAGAGGAAAAAGTGGATCGAATTCATGAGCTTTTTAGGCCGTTTATTCATTAGTGGAGGCGCTCAGTTTTTCGTTGACCAGGAATTTCGTTTGACACAAAAGAGATTAGGTTTTTGGTTGCTGATATATATAGGAGTATGGTTTTAATATTTTATTATATTATGAAATTTCAGCGTGAAGTAGTTGATAAAAACCACTACAAACGATTTCTGTCTTCTGATAAAAAGGCTAATTTTAGTGTAAAAAAGTATTCCATGCCCAATGGGACAAGTTTCGTCGAATTCCGACATCGTTTTGAAAAAAATTCCTTTATAAAACCGGAAATAAACACGCATTTAAATTTTCCACGATCACTAAATAAATTCGATCAACTTGAAACCTTGAAATCTTACAATAATTAATCAATACGAACCCAACGGCACCAGTTTCATCGCATTCTGAGACTGTTTTCCCAGTAGGCTATTTTTACGCGTACCGCAATGCCATTTTGGACACCAATTTAGCCGGTCTCCAAAAATAACAAATTATATACCTATCCTAACTCTAATCGACGATACGAACTCAACGGAATTGGTTTCGCGGCCTAATACGATCGTCTGTTCAAGTTATACCCAAATAACTCTTTATTATATAAATTATGCGCTATAGAAATTAAACGGGCATTTGTGGCTGCCATGGTCACATACAACATCGGTTTGCCATGCAATTCAACACCGTACAATAATTTAACGATACGGTTCCAATGAAACTAATTTAATCAAAATCTGAGTCCGTTTGCAAAACGGCTATTTTAAAGCGTATATTTTAATAACGATTTCCATAGCGACTATTTTAAAATTTGTCTTGACCATAACTAACAAACTATAACACGAAATCTGAATTTTTCTCTTTCACATGAAAATTATCATCAATACGCTTCCAACGTTTCTCGTTTCACAGAAATCCGACTTATATCGGATCCTGTATACTCAGTTGAAGTTCAACACTCCATATTACGAACTGCCACGTGATTTCGAGCTCGTTTTATATTATAAATAAATTAACGTTCAAACTTCGTTTTAAATAACGACGAATTAATATTAGTATCTTTTAATATTCCAAATATAATATTTAAAATAATAAATTAAAATTAAATATTTGGCTACCAAAAATACGAGACGTTACAATATGGTACTACAATTACTGGCCAACAACTGTAGCGGGTACCTAGAGATGCATGTGGATTGAAACCATCCGTTGATATTCCCAGCGTAACATTTCGTGGTTCAACGGCAAATGTTTTATCAAAAGAATCTACAGTTCGCCACTGCGAAGTGTCGCATGGGTGACACATTACAGTTGGATCTGATTTTGCATGACTATGCCATGTCATAGCTTCTGTTATCCATGTTATTGTATAAAGTCTCCTCAATCTGGAAATTAAAGGAAAATGTCTCAAAATCTTTTGTGGTACCTTGGTGGCTCTTTTTTCTTCGCTTAATGTTGTCTTATATCTTGGTTGGTTGCAAATTCTGCAAGAAACTCTGTTTGCATCATCTTTCCAATATAACATGTAGTCATTAATGCAAGCATCACAAGATTTATAATCCATCCCAACTAATTTAACTATCTTCTTCATGTCCGAATGTTTTGCTGATAGTCTGTTACCTTCAGGAATTAACTCATTTATAAATTCGAGGAGTGCAGTCACACCATTGTCGAAAAAAACGTATTGCATTTTCAAACCATTCAGCTTTACAATGGCGTACAATTTTGTTATCCCTTTTGGACATGAAGGATACAATGGCTCTTTTGCACTATCAAAAAGTGATTTATACTTCTTACTTTGATCGGTCAGCCAGTCAACATCAATGATAGGCGGTTCGTCAACATTATCGTGGAATTGACTTGTCGATTGAAAATTATGAAATTTTCGGCATCATTGATTAGATCTTCCATTCTGGGATATTCGCCATCATCGACATGCATGGCTTGACTGATGGGTTGTTTTTCCTTTCTCATCAATTCTTCTCCATGAAAATGCCAAATGGTATAAGTTTGATCAATTCCATGTCTAACCAAATGAAAATGAATATCCTCTAAATTCATCTTTTTCGTTATATTTTGACATTTAGCGCAAGGACAAGAATAGATTTCCTTATTACCACCATTTTTTTCAACGAAATTAATAAACTCCTTCACTCCTTCCAAATATCGCCGAGTTCTACGATTGGATTCTTTCATCCACTGTCTGTCAACGCTAGAAGACATACCGCCCTGTGTATCAAATAAAATAGGCTATGAATTATTTTTCTTCGACCAAGCAATTAAATAGAACTGGCTTGCTACTTTATGTTAGCCTTCCCTACTTTGATCGAATCTTTGGAGCTAAAATTTAATAAATTAAAAATCTAATTTATAGTTACTAAATTCATGTCTTTTCAGTAATATGCCATGGCTTTCTGCTACATTTTAGAGCTTTGGATATATTCAAACTTTTATACCAACACTAGAAGAGGGAACGGTAAATTCCAAAGATTCTGCTGGTATACGGATCATTTACACTTTGTTGGTGGGTCATCCTACCTCCCATTACAAATACAACAACGTAATTAAATCGCGTAAATCTTTTCAATTTAAACGATTCAACAAAATTTTGGCAGCACTTCGCTTTAGTTCCCTGAACAGTACGCAATTGCGTGTACATAGAGAACATAAAGGAAGCACTTTCGAAATTCTGAGAACCATTTAAAATGAAATGATTTACGAGATTTAATTTTGTTATTGTGTTCGTAACTTGCCCAATACAAAGGACAAATCCAACAAATATTGTATATAATGAATATAAATGTCTGTTCTGTTAATAAAACGAACATTCACACAACGATCATATATAATACTTATCAGAAGGGGCCGAAAAAACTCTCTAAGGCTTTATAAATATAAAATATTACAGTTGGTGCTCTTCAATCCCTAATGTTACGTATATGAATTTAAACACATATACGTAAATTCTCAACATTCAATCCAACTAACCATACGCTATATATACAAATAAATATCCTTTTCGACAAATTAAATATCGTTATTTTTAACATAATAGTTATGATTGATTTATGCACCTATGAATAAAGGCCTAACCCTTCAATTCTCTTCTCATATTTCCTAATACAAGTAACTAAGCACTGCCATTTTTCTTACTTCACTATTCTTTTAAATTATCTAATATTATATACATATATACACATACACACACAAAAATAGAAGAAGTGTAGAAAACAACGATATTTCAATACTTATAACCATGTGATATATTTCCCTACTCGGCAAAGTGTATTTTGGTAAACCATGACATAATAAAGTGTATTTTTTCTTAATAGATAGTATATCACACTGCTCAATTCTTATAGTATATCACACTCCCATAAATATATCTGTCTACATATCACATGGTTATAAGTATCCTTAAAGCATTATGGAAGAAATCAAAGAATTGAGCAGTGTGCACAGTTTCATATTGTTATACATTAAGCATGCTTAAACCATCAATGCAAAATTAAAGAAATTTGTAAGTAACTATACCACGTAATGCAATCACCTGACATGAAATCGAACTTTATGGGTTTTATTATAAACCTTAGTCCATGTTCTGAATTCAACACATTCAATCTTACCAAATTAAACCAAGTACACAGCTGTCGCTGTACGTTTTGTTAAAGAGAAGCTGTTAACAATATTCATTGTTGAAGGATGCACATAGTAAAATAAAACCATTTACCAGATTATATAAAAAAATGATGACTGTGCTATTTACGAACTTTTGTCCATTCGTCTAAGGGTTTAGAAATTGGCATGTCTAAAGAGAGAGAAAAATCCAACCTTTGTAAAAACCATAAAGAACAGTCGACTAGTCAACAGAAGTTCATGCTCAGTTTATCTAAATGCCACATATTAATTTGTATAACTTCTAGCAAAACACAAGCTCATGCAGATTTTAATTATAGAAAACAGATATTACTTATTTTTCTTTAATATTGCCTTGTCTTATTCTGTTTCCACCATGGACTTCAAAGTTCAAAGTGATGAACCACAAGACTAAATTTAATTCATCCTATCTTCTCTATTTAATCATCATGACTCTTTTGTTTAATATCTTGTCTATGCAATTTAAAACTTTATAAACTACCATCGTAAGTACTATATAATTTTTTTTGGGGGTGTATCATCTTATTATTCCTCGTACATTAGTTAACTTTTATCTTTATATAAATAGTATAGAAAACAAAGTTTCGACAAATAACACTTAATTGACAAAGTAAAATCCTCATGTCATGAAGTATTGCTTAAAATCTGTCACTGTATATGATTAAGCAAATTATCTCATTTCCTTCCTTTTGCTCAATCCAAGGGCTCCAAACACCAAATTAAGGAATTGAAAAATATTCTTAATATAACCTTGGTAAGTCGAAGTTAGGAAAAGAAAACAAAAAAACTGAGCTACCAGACAACAATCAAGCATTTTTGTCCTACATAAGCTTTATTCCAATTAACCTAGCATATTGTCATGTAGCAGTAATATTGATATAACTATTTATTGGTAACAACCAATTATAGAGTTATGACTATCATTGAAAATAAGGTACCATAATCATCATTTATGAGTAACAGGGTTAACATATATATTACAACAACCATCCTCATTTTCCAAAATACATACATGCTTAAAAGTTAACATGTGGTTAAATTACTAAAAAAGTAATGAAAATCAACTTGAAATCATTATGTAATCGCTTAAATGTTTTAAAAGTTCAACCACAAATAAATGTTAGATTTGTTTTTTGAATAAAAGTAAGATGAGCAAATGTTTAAAATTAGGACTACTATTAATAGAAAAACTTCCATCAAATTAGCGTTTGAATATCAAAGTGAAGAATATCCATTTGCAGTCGTTATGAAAAAAATCAGATTGTAAACCGTGGAAATCAACAAAGAGTGCAAACACTTTGGAATTCAACTCTGTCTAAAAATTAAGGAAAAATAGGCAAATAAACAGAAAAGTGAAGGCAACTAAACAGAAAAGGCGAAGATTTTTAAGTTTTGAAACGAAAGGAGCAACTAAACAGAAAAGGCGGATGCAAGAAAAGAAAGCAGACATACAAAATATTTTCTAAAAACTGAAGACAAGACAAATAAATTATAGAAAAAGAGATTTATCCCTAATTTCAGCTTCTTAGCTTAAAATAAGATCAACCATTTCTCAATATTTAGCAAAGCATACATTCACGTCAACATTATTTATCTACATACATGATACATCTCTTTAGTAAATCTATCAAGCATATTACTACCAGTAATGATACTGACATATATAAATATAAAACTTGTGCATTGATAATTAAGTTCATCAACTGCAAAAACTGAACCCACCATTCTAATAAAAATATATTCTTACAGTTAATAAAAGTTAATAAACCAACGGATCTTACCAAATATAGAAGCAACGGGCGCAACCTTTTGGAGAAAAATCAACAAATCTTCAGATTCCCCTTCAGATTGGTAGAAAACAAACCGCAATCTTGAGTCAATCGAGATTGTTAGAAAATAAAACGGATCGACGAAAAATAATTGAAACGAAGAACAGTTCCATACCTTGAGTCAATCTAGATTAGGGTCTTCGATTGAAATCGCAATCTTCAACTTGGAATCGCACTGGAAACTTTGGACTTGGGATCAATATGGTTTTGCTTTCGTTTCTTTATTTTATTTTATTTTGGAGTGTTTTAGGAAAAAGGAGTGTACTGAGTACGGTGGGTTTGGGAAAAGGGAGCGTACTGGTTTGAACGGGGGTAGGGAAGTACAATTTCCAATTAGAACGGCCCAAAGCCGTTGTAAAAGAAGAGATGATGGGGATCAATTGTCTAAAGAGCTTTGCAATGGCCTAAAGCCGTTGCAAATTAGCAACGGCTAAAAGCCGTTGCAAAGCTGCCGCATTAAGGAGTTGCGAAATTCCTATTATGGTGTAGTGGAAATCATATCTTTGGCAGCTTGAACATGTTCTCGAACTAAAACTTTTGAGCATATCAAGTTAAAATACAAACTCACTTGTAAAATAGCTCGACGTAAATCACGGTGCTTCGGATATGCACGTTGAACCATTATAGGAAGTAAGTATTGCATTACAATATGATACTCATATGTTTTTTAAGGTGCAAAGTAGGTGGTTGAACCATAACAAGATTACCAAATCTAGTTGCAAGGCACGATGGAAGTTTTGTATCTTGTAGAACTTTACAACATTTTTTTTTATGAATCTTATCTAATGCAAACTTAGATGATTGCCTTAACCTATCAAACAATAAATTGAGAAGATGCTCTGTGACATTCTTCTCTGTATGCATCACATCAATAGTATGTTGTACTTTATGACTAATCCAATAAATTAAATTATAGAAAATTGACTTCTTATACCAAGGAGATTTTTCTACGTCACTACCTTCGGCCATTAAGGAACATTCATTACTAGCTTCAATTATTGTTCGCTTCTTATTACTTGGTAATTTTCCAGGAAAATAACTTATACGATCAAGCTTTTCCAAAAGGGATGGTCCTCTTAACCTTGTTGGCGGTTCTTTATCTTCGCTATCCTTATACCATCCATATTTGACGCATCTATATGGATGATCATCCTTTAAAAATCTTCTATACTTTGGGTAAACAATCTTGTTACCTATGTACTCCGACTCGGTCTCCATAGCACAAACTGGACAAGCTTTATAACCATGTGTCACACAACCAGATAAATTTCCCAATGCTGGAAAATCGTGGATTCCCCATAATAATATTGCCTTCATCGTAAATATTTCTCTCTTGTCCATATCAGAAGAAGCTACGCCTTCCATCCAAAGTTCCCTCAACTCATCTACAAGAGGTTCTAAATACACATCAATGTCTTGACTTGGTACTTTCGGTCCAGGAATTAATAAACTTAACATTTGAAATTGCGATTTCATGCATAATGAAGGAGGTAGATTGTATAGAATCATATATACGGGCCAACAACTGTAAATATTGGAGAGAACTCCATTCCATCAGTAGAGATACCAAGTCAAACATTACGTCCTTCATTTGCAAAGTCCGGCCACTTACATTTGATTGATCTTCATTCAGCTGAGTCAATGGGATGACGCATGAAATTCCAAGAAGGATCGGCATGCTTATGCCATTTCATTTTACGAGCTATCCACGGTATAGTGTACAATCTAGTCAACCTTGGAATTATAGGGAAGTGTCTTAAAACTTTTCTTGGTTGAGTTGTCATTTTTTTTATGCCTAACGCATTTGTCTTATCTTTAAATCTTGACGTATTACAATGAGGACATACTACGATGCTAGCATTCTCTTTCCAAAATAACATGCAATCGTTTACGCATGCATGAATGCATTTTACCTTCGTTCCCAAATCTTTTAACATTTTTTTCATGGTAGGATACTTGTTAGGTAATGTGTTTTCTTCCGGAAGACATTTTTTAAATAGTTTCAACAATTCTATCATGCTATTTCCTGACCAATTAAATTCTTTTTTCAAGTTATGAAGCTCTATCATTACACTCAAAGTTGTAAGTCCATCCTTACAAGAAGGATATAATTTCTCATTTGCTTTGCTTTTGTATTCATGGTACATTTTCTAAACATTTATCTCTTCAAAATTTACTTCACCGCTAACTTGTGGCATATCATGTACTCTAAATGCATCATTAACAAGATTTCCTAGAGTGCCCTCAATAGACTCTTCTACTTGCATTTGGTCTGGAATGTGAGACTCTTGGACAAAATCTGATGTATGAGTCATTTGTATGGTAGTATCATTTCTCTCTCCATGAAAGAACCACACATCATATGTCGGAAGCATACCAAAAAATATCAAATGTTTCTCAACTATTTCTATTGAAGTTCTTTTAGAGTTTTTGCACTTCTTACAAGGGCACACACATAACTGAGTATCATGTGGTAAGTGTTGCTTGATGAAGCCGATAAAGTTCTGAACACCGTGCTTATATTCATCCTCATTTCTATGTGTATTTCCAATCCACCTTCTTGATATTTGCTCGGTCATGACTATCAATAAAAAACATTCAAAAAAAATAATTAAACATCATCTAAGTTCTGTAAGATTGTTACCTTACCAATTAAAAAAAATGATTATTTACTTTTTATTTATTTTCGTCTTAGTGTTAGAAATATTTCCTACAAGAAGGTATGAAATTATGAGAAAGCCGCAACATTATTACTTCGTTGTTTTCGTAGGTATCTACAAAAAAAATTATATATATCTCCATATTTTTTATATTTTACTTTCTAGGTGAGGAGAAAGAAGCATGACTCAACAAGGTATGAAATTATCATGCTAACTTGATGTTAACAAGATATACCAATGCATATTGCTTTTTTTGTTATCATGCTAACAACGCATACCAACGCAACATTATTTTATCATATTGTTTTAAATGTACAACCATTACCATAACGGCCATGCATAATTTTATATTATTCTCTTTGCTCGATTTGGTGAGATTGCGATTAGAAGGTCATTTTTAGCGCTTTTGTTTTTTTTTCTACCCAAAGGTCGTATGTTTGTTTGAATACAATATAATTACTTGTTTTTTTAATCATTTCTTAATCATATGCTATTAGGTGGTTAAAACTACATTATAATTACTTGTTTGAAATTGTTTGAAATGTATAAACAATAGAACTTATCCATTGTTTTTTAATTCTGTCTTTTTCTATTTGTAAATGACATTGAATGTTGCTCCTGCACTGGAACTCTGTTTAATTATTAAATACCATAATTCCAGTGATTTATTATTGGTAAGATTTCAAACAATGAAGAAAAAAATTACAAACTCATTCCAACAAAGAATGAAGGAAAAAATCAAACAAATTATACCAACACAAAATCAGAAGAAAAATAAAATAAAAAATCAAACATTTCAAGCAAACAATTTATTTCAGCAAACATATATGCAAAATTTCAAGCAGCTCACTAAATGAAGTTTTTTTTTTTTTTTTTTTTTTTGCGAAACTGATCAAACATATTTGCAAAACTGAGTATTGCTCAGTTTTTCTCAAAACTGAGCATTGCCCAATTTTGAGCAAACATTGCTCAGTTTTGCTCGAAACTGAGCATTGCCCAGTTTCGAGCAAACATTGCTCAGTTTTATAATGCTTCTTATAAAAGCATAAACAAATATTTCAACCATAAATAATTCTAAATTTTATAATGCTTCTTATAAAAGCATAAACAAATATTACTTTAAGGATATTTTGTTTACTTGTAGAAGAACATCTATTTTGTGTAAGATAATAACATCTATTTTGTTTATAATGCTTCATTTACTTTATATTTTTTGACCAAAAGTATAAATGTGAATAAAATTTGTTAAGAACATCTATTTCAACCATAAATAATTCTAAATTTTATAATGCTTCTTATAAAAGCATAATCAAATATTATTTTGAGGATATTTTGTTTACTTGTAGAAGAACATCTATTTTGTGTACGATAATAACATCTATTTTGTTTATAATGCTTCATTTACTTTATATTTTTTGACCAAAAGTATAAATGTGAATAACATGTGTTAAGGACATCTATTTCAACCATAAATAATTCTAAATTTTATAATGCTTCTTATAAAAGCATAAACAAATATTACTTTGAGGATATTTTGTTTACTTGTAGAAGAACATCTATTTTGTGTAAGATAATAACATCTATTTTGTTTATAATGCTTCATTTACTTTATATTTTTTGACCAAAAGTATAAATGTGAATAAAATTTGTTAAGAACATATAGCAAGTTCCTATTGTAATTTCTTTGTAGTATGAAAGAATTATCAAAGTAACAAATTATGCTATTTATTAGCAATAAAAATAATAAAATAAAATACTAAATTTACGAGGTTATTCCTTAAGAGAATTATAATTTTTTAACTAAGCCTGTTTTCTAGTATTTTCAGGATTGTTTGACATTATTTAATTTTAAAGCATTTTTAGAAAGAAAAATCCCTTGTATAAATGCATTTTAAATTACAAAAGATTATTAAAAAGTGTGATGATCTAATGATTAAAAATTCTCCTAGAACCTACATGATTTATTGAACAAAGATAATGACAGCTACCAACACAATTTAGATTTAATATGTGAAATAACAAAGGAAATAAAATAAACTAAAATATGAAATCAAGCAAATAATAAATTTTAAGGAATCCAGTTGGATCCCTCCAACCTGTTTTCCTGCATCCACATATGTTATCCAACATTAATAATACCCGTCCTGCTTCAAGGTAGGATATCGATGTATAGAAGGTCATCCATTATCATATTGTGGGGCGCATAGGGTCATCCGCTAATGATACTGCGGGCATCCGCTAATGGTACTGTGGGAAATATCCAACCACCAATATATATATATATATATATATATAAATATATAAAATAGCCATAAGCCTAAATATAACTAATATATACGCATCTAAAACTGAAATATTGAATACACATACGCACCTGAAACTGAAATCCAATGAAGGGAGCAAACACAATATGACGAGGTGCAGAAGAAAATAAGCGAATGAGAACTGCAGGAACAATAAATGGTACATTAGATCATCTGAATTTGCATGAGAAAATAAGCGAATGATAAATTGTACATAAGAAAATAAGCGAATGATATCATGTTCGATAAAGGATAAGCTATTTGGATTCAAATCTAAAAGGATGTGCTTGGAATATATTTTCTTTTTAAAAAAAACTTGCCATATGGAGTAGGGGTCTTATCACATCACAGTAAAAACTGAAAGAAATTATATTAAAATTTGACTTATATGTACAATTTAGTTTTTCATAATTGAGACACAAAGAGCTGTGTAGATAATGCTAATATATAAAAATGATAGGAATACAATATAATAAACATACTATAAGATGGAAAAGAATGATTTTTACTGCATAAATAACAAACATACTACAAGTGGAAAACAGGTAACACTTAAGGACTGTTTGCTTGTGCAAAATATCCAAACTTATGTATGGAGAAAACTTAAGTGTTGATAAAATGAATCTGGTTATTTATATATTTGAGTTAGAGTCAACATTGCCAGTATGGAAAAGGAAACATATATATATATATATATGTATATATACACACACACACACACACATACATATATATTTATTGGTACAAATATTACTAGGAATACATTTTGGTGGATATGACAATTCAGACTACAAAATGTTGTAAGGTAAAGTAATGCATATTTGCATCAAATATAAGCTTGCTTATTAATGCTTACTGATGTTAATAGGATGGTTCAAATATAGATTAATACTCTTATCCTATATTCATTTTTAAAAGAATTAGGTTAATCTACTATAAATCAACCTATTTGACACCTGAAGTAAGATTGTTCTCAAAAAGAAGATAGAATCTATCAGCCTAAATGGTTTATATGCATTATGATTTCATGTAAAGTGTTTGATTATTTTGTAAAGTCCAACGTGTACATGTATATGAGGTTCTGACTGTTATTAAAAGTATTAAATCCACATTGAGCATTCTAGAAAGCTTAACCTGTGTTAGGTAAAATAAATGAAAACCAGAAGGTTCCCTTAGCATTTTAATAGTGACAACAAAGTGAACCTGCACATCAGCTAAAATCAGTAACCCTTTAACTTCATATAAGTTATTTATGGACATTTTAGATAGCATATGTATTGGTTCACTGGGGTTTTAAAGGAGAAACAATAGAGAGGCTTTATAATAAAGGAAAGTGCATGTTTCATGAGATAGGATACTGTGTTTTGCGGATTCCTTGAACAATCTGAATCTAATAGTGGGAGGACCAAGTTAAACAATTACTGTTTTGCTCGACATTTAAAAAGGCCTTAATCTAATATTTGTTCATAAAAAGTATGCTCTGTTATAAGGATTCCCAAGGCATCATGTAGAAACTGACCTCTGAATGGTTTAAGAAAAGAAAATGATAATTTTTACACACAAACACACACACACACACACACACATATATATATATATATATGTATGTATATATATTTGTAAGTGTGTTTCTAACTATCACAGTTTTATGGATAAACATAACCAAGGTCTAAGCTGTGCATCATAACCCAATTACATCCTGAGGTGCAAACTGTTTTATAATTGGTACCAATAAGGTTGGGAAAATTCTAGTTTATCCACCAATTGCATCCTGAGGTGCAAACTGTTTTATAATTGGTACCAATAAGTTGTACACACACTTAGGTAATATCAATATTAATTAAGGTTCAGATGTCAATCTATACTTTCAGAAGCTATTCTTAGTGGTAAATCAATATCTAATATTGGGACTACAAGTTTTGATGTAACCAAATATGAGTATTTCTTGTAAGCAGATCAAGGTATATATCCAATATAAACTGAAAACCTGATATTTCTAACATATATAAAATTGAATTCTGAAACATTTCAGATTGTATTGTGTGAAAAAAAAAATTAGTTCTCAACAAAATTCCAATACACATATACATATATAGTAATGTAACTGATACTTGCCTTTGTAAATTTGAATATATATAAATATATAAATTTACAAAGTTGCAGAAAACATTAATATCAAATATTAATACTGCTTAAAACTTATACATATTAGCATAATGTTTATAACATGGTGGGTTTTAGACATAGTTTTTGACATATCAAACTGGGCTGTAAGATTGAATCAAACTGCCTTATAATTATAAAACGAGATGGTGAACAGAACAAAATAATCATTCAAATTTATTCCAGACAAGATAAAACAGGATTATAACTTATTTTTCACAAATTAGTCATACACTTGAATTCAAAGACTTTCTTAAAATACAACAGAGCATTTTCAATATATATAACTAAGTTAATTCAAAACCAACTCAAATATGTATATTTCACACTTTCTGAATCAATACAGAATTTATATATGTAGGAATTATTTCCAGATTCAGTATATATATACGAATTATACATCACAAATTAAAACTTTCATCTGTGCTTTTTACCCCGGCAAAATTTTCACATATATACATAACCAAATACATGCATTTAAATCCAACAATTGAATTTGAAAGCAACCAGGCATTGATACCATTGAAATTCAGTTTTGTTTGATAACCAAAAGATTAACCTTTTTACTTGTTAATTTAATGTTCCACCAAAAGATTAACCTTTTTATTACAGTGACAAAAGCACAATACATACATAAGCACGACAACACAAATATCACCTTTGCCTTTAAACAGACAATTCGTTGTTTTTATCAAACAGACAACACAAACATCACCAAAAGTCCATGTTCATTCAAGATTATAGACCACTCTCTCTTTGTAATGCGATTTATATGATTTTTCTAATCTTTTATGAAATAAACGAAGGGACACATGATAACAAACAAAAAATCGATTTTTTACCTCTTGTCGTGATTCCTAGAAGCCCCAATTCATAGAAGCCCCAATTCCCCAATTCCCCAATTCGTAGAACCCCCAATTCGTAGAAGCTCCAATTCGAAGTAACGGAGAGAGGATTTGAGAGGATTCGAAGTAATGGAGAGAGGATAAGCTAATCGCTGATATAATTTCTTCTAAGCCCGTTTTTTTATTTCCCTATGATGCGTCCGTGAAAGGAATATGCGTTGAGGAATAAGTGTTGAGGTAGGATTAGGGTTATGTGTGATAACTTACTTTTTTGCCCTTAGAAAAGAAGAGTTGACTAGGCCTACCAACACATACAAGTGTTAGACTAGGTCTGCCAACACATACAAGTGTTAGCACATTTTTGGTGACACATATTTGCTATGGCAACACATATTAGTGTCGCTAGTCTATAAAACATATAAGTGTTGGCAGTTGAAAAAAATAAGAGTTGCCAAATGGCCATTATGGTGTAGTGATTGGTTCTTTAACCCAGTTAAAGACAGGATTACATGTCTAATATTGTATTTCGAACCATATTGTTGATCTCTGCTAAATATATATCTGTCTGGTGGCGGAGAATTTATTCTCTTGCTTAACACACCTTCTCTGAGACGTATGAGCTTAGAGGTTATACATTGGTAGAAATCAGTGGTACGGTGTAGATTGTCGATGTGTCATGTTTGTGTTTCCAAAGTTAAATAATCATTAAATAATGATTGTTGGAACATTAAAACTAAGTGAAAGTTTTAATGAATCTTTAATTAAATTTAAATGAGAATGTGATAATTTAAATGATCAAATTTGGGAAATGATCGAGAATGGAGTACCACCAGTTTTACTCTAGGCGATAGTTAAATCTTTAATTAGATTTGAACGTGAAATGGTAATTAAATTTACCGATAACATCGTGGGTGTTAGATATGGGGTACTACCAGTTTTGCTCCATGGGATGAATAAGTTGGGATTAATAAATAAATGATTACTTCGGTAATGCTCGATAAATCCCGACTAGTTGATAAACCTTAATTTGGTTTTGAATTGATATCCCAAGGAAGATTAAAGAATAAATTTAAAGAACTTATCTTTGATAAAATTAATGGGAACCTTTCCCTAATGATGTGAATATTTGAATAAAAGGATATTCTGAATTAGAATGAGGCGTATGATGTGTTTTTATAGCACTTGATTATTGATTATAAAATACACGAGTTATTTGGAAAGACCGGGTTTATCCCATTTTGAATAACTTATACGACGACTAACAGTCGACGATGAAGACGCTGGTTGAGGACTGGAGTTCTTCACATCTTTTGGATGATTACTGATGTCTTGATTGGGTCGTACACCCAAGACAAGGTAATAAGTGGTGATCGTCCAGACGTACTTGGAGATCGACCGGATATGTGAGGACCTCTCTCCTGTATTGAACATATGGGACGAAGAATAAGGTGCCTCCTGTTTCGTTCAGACCCAGAGCGAGCTTGTAAATGAATGTGTGTCTGACATTGGATTTCATTTTGTATTGATTGATTTCTATTAAATATATATATATATAGCTGTTTGGTGGCGGAGAATTTATTCTCTTGCTTAACACGCTTCTCTGAGGCGTACGAGCTTAGAGATTATATATTGATAAACATCAGTTGTATGGCATGAATTGTCAGTGTGGCATGCTGAGATGCAAATGATCAAGGCATTTGTTGAAAAGCAGAGTCTTGTGGTTGATGATCAAAGCACGGCTTTAATTAGCATAGCTTTGTGTATATCGTTAATTCGCGAGCCTCACACCTCGGTATGAATTAAAAACGGGATAAGGGACGAAGTGAGTGCACATGTTTCTTTCTAGGTAGGAGTGGTGTCATGGTATAGAGCCCAGACATTTTAACTTATGTGGATGATGAATTACGAGGCGCCTCGAATTTGAGTACTTAGTGGCTTTTGAATGGTCGACGTATTGACTATTTTAGAGGTCCGATAGGACCGGGAAACGTGTGTTCAGGAATTATCAATACACTAACGTAAGTGTGGACCGACATTGCAGGATCCAAGAGTTCACTACGGGGGATCCTGTGTCATTCCGCTAGAGATTGCCCGAATCGGTAAGGAGTACATCACTTGCCTTGACTCATGATGGAAATCCAATTTCCAATACGACATTTTTCGGTTTTAGTTGTAGAACTAGTATGGCGACATGATATATGGTACCCATGCCGTCTATGATTGATAAATTTATATTTGAAGTTGATTTTGACACTATGCACTTATAGTAATATCAAAATGATTTGTTTTTAAACGTATCAAGCATGTTGGCTATTATAAGGGAAAACTCTATCCTCCGGCTTGCGTTGCATTGTGTGATGGGACCCGAGTCTTATAATAACTTCATTTTTCAAAAAGCATTGCGTTTTTTAATTTTAACCGTGATTCATATGGAGTAAACCCGTTCCGTATTATACGACGTGGTCCCATGATTTTCCAAATTTTAATGTAAAGTTTTAAATAACTGTTTTGTGTTCTCACACCAGTCTCATGACTGGTCTGGAGTTTATTGTTTTAACCTAAACTCTGGGTGCCCCTATTTTCCGCATGGGCAACTAGTAGTTTTGGTTTTTGCAGATTTCTTTTTACAGGATCCTGGATTTATAGCTGAAGCTATATTCGAAAAGCTTTGTATCCGTGTATCTCTTTCAGTTGTGTTGTGTATTATTTTTCCGCTGCTATGTAATGTATTTTAATTTCTGATATTTTTCTGATGTATAGTATTTATTCATACTCTGTTATGTTCTTGTACTCTAATGTAATTGTTATAATAGCAATGAAATGTTCTATTGTTTGTGTTCTGATTTGTCGTGTTCTCAACTTAATCCGGTCTTTCCCGTAAGGGCGAGTTTGGGTCGTTTCAGTCAAGCAACTAGGCCCTGGTAGATCCAACCCTAGCTGTTGTTGTGGAGAAGAATTGGTGGTCGTTGTTTCGAAAACCAAAAAAAATATTGGTCGTCGATTTTTCGGTTGTGAAGCTTACGAGGACCACAATGTTTTTCCTGATGAAATTGATTGTTGTTACTTTAAGTAGTGGATTGACCCTTCGATGTGCGAACGTGGAACTCAATATGCACTGGAAGCGCAAGCCGAAATAAGACGCTTGAACAAAATTGTTGCTAAGCCAACTAGAGCTGGATTTTTCCCATGTCTGTGGTAGGTCTAAGTGGAAGCTATCTTATTGTGTTTTATTGTATTTTGAATTTGATGTTAATGTGTTCAGTTGCTGTTGTTCGTATGATCGTAGTTTGACATTTCTTAATGTTGTAATATTGCAGTTCATATATTTATGTGGAAACTATCTTGTTGTTGTGTTCATTACTAAAAACTGGGATACATAAGGATATGCACTTTAATAATACAAATATTACGCATAGTCTAATGCTCAGAACGTCCGTGATAGAGAATCTCCACTATGCACTAGTCACTGTCTCCATTGTTGCCATGATAGAGAATCTACACTTACACTTGTCACTAGTCACTGTCCACTGTAGTCATAGTCTAATGCTCAGGGTTGTCCACTGTAGCCATGATAGAGAATCTACACTATACATCTCAAAACAAGAAACGTTGAAATCTTATTTATTTCTCAAAATAATATAAAATAAAGGATTTTAATTTTATTTGCTATCGTTTTGGTTTGGCATTCAATACGCGCTACTACGTGGATGACCCTACTTGTTAAATTCCCTGACTACATTACATAGACGACTCTGCACATATAAAGGAGCACCGTGTCCAATAAAGGAGCACCCTGTCCAATAAAGGAGCACTCTATCCAATAAAGGAGCGCTCTGTGCAATAAAGGAGCACTCTGTCCAATAAAGGAGCACTCTGTTCAATAAATGAGCACTTTGTCCAATAAAGAAGCACACTCCAACCAATAAAGCTACCAATTGACCAAGACCTCATACCTTATATACAACAGCAACGTCGCATGCATATCTCATATCCAAACACATTCACAAACAAAAATGGATTCCTATTTATGACATGCATCACGACTTTTAATAGCGATTCGGAGGAAGAGGAAATCCTTCAAGAGGAAGCGGAACAAATACAAGAAATACGGGACTTATACCATGAAGCCTACGGTTCATCATCCACAAGTCGAGGGGGATCGGTTCCTGGAAGGAGATTTATACACCGAAATCATGCTAAATACCATAAGTCTCTGATGCAAGATTACTTCAATGACAACTGCACTTACGGGCCTGATATGTTTTGTAGAAGATTCAGGATGCGGAGAAATCTATTTCTTCGGATATTGGCGGGTACTCAAGGTAACAATGATTACTTTATGTACAAACAAAATGCATCGAAGACGCATGGGCTGTTCGGTTTTCAGAAAATGACAGCCGCTATGAGAATGTTAGCTTATGACACTCCTGCTGATGCTTTGGATGATGCATACCGAATAGCAGAGAGCAAGACACTTGACACACTTGAAAAATTCTGTCAAGATGTGGTGGACGTCTACGAGAAGAATACTTAAGGACTCCGAACGAAGCAGATGTAGTGCGAATCAGAGAAATGCACGAAAGCAGGGGATGGCTGGGAATGTTAGAAAGTCTGGAATGTATGCAATGGGAATGGAAGAACTGCTCTAAGAGATTACAAGGTAAGTACAACGGCATGGAAAGACGACCAACCATCATTTTGGAAGCTGTGACATCGTACAGTTTGTGGATATGACACGCTTTCTTCGGAATCCCGGGTTCGAATAATGACTTAATGACTTAAATGTTATAGACAGATCTCATCTGTTCAATGATCTTGCTCAAGGCCAGGTACCTCCTTTAACATTTACCCTAGGCCTAAATACTTACGACCATGGCTATTACCTAGGTGACGACATTCACCTGAAATGGAGAACCATTGTTAAAACATGTCCAAATCCATTGAATTCTAAACAAGTCAAATTCGTGGTGATGCAGGAGGGACAAATGAAAGATGTAGAACGAGCTTTTAGTGTTTTACAATCTAGATTCGCAATGATAAGTAATCCATGTCGGTTGTGATATAGGAAAAAGATGTCTACAATTATGTTTGCATGCATCGTTCTACACAACATGATTATAGAAGATGAAAGAGATATGGATGAAGGGCAACACCACTACGAATATGAAGGTGCTTCGCAACCACCCCAAGTATTCCGACAAAACAACCGCTAACTGAAGAGGACTTCAACATTCATTTGAACCGTCATGTTATGTTTAGAGATGCACAACTCCATAACCGGTTACAGAAAGATCTTATGGATCATTTATGGAACCACTATGGCGATACCTAGTTATGAAGCTTGCTTGTCCCAACTCGTGTTTTATTTTATGATTGTCGGACCTTATCGATCATTTATGCATTAACGATGTAGTTTTTTATTTTACCAATCGCATTCTATTGTATTTGTACAGGTTATTATCCAGCTATTATTATGTTTCGAGCCTAAATTAGTTTATTTCGGTCTTCCTAAACATAACTATTTTCTACGAAAATAATAACGATTTTATTTTGTCGTATTTAAATATAATTTAGGATAGGTAAACAAAATTTTAAATTGTAAATGAATTAGGCGCTGACTTTATCAGCTCGTCACGTAACGAGTCGATTTTATCGGCGTACGCCGATAAAATCGGCTCGTTACGTGACGAGCCGATAAATATTTCAGCACATGAAAGTGCTATTGGAGTTGCTCTAAATATTCCCCTGCAAGCAGCGAAGTTCGACTGAAAGGGTAGCTTCCTGTAGCCTCCCGTGTCCTACGGCTCAACCGTGAATGGCAGCGTCAGGCGGAGGAGGCCAAGCATGCTTCGAACTAAATTTGACAATCTTTCATGGGAGTAACGGCGAACCGAGGAGAAGAGAAGTCCATACAATAAAGGGTATGGAAGTAATTTTACGCCCTTGGTACCTTAAACCCCAGAAAAATTCGTCAACCGCTCGTTACCATCTCTTCACATCAGAACAAAAATGGCGGCTCCATGCTCCTATTCACCATCTTCATCAACATTCCCTTCCCAATTTCGATCTCGACGTTTCTCCAGTTTCAGTTCAGGTCTTTCTAAATCTCTCCACCTTACCAAACCGTCTTTGATTTCGTGTTCAAGGTTTGTGAAAGGTGTCCAAACTAAAGCAAGCAGCAATGACGGTGCATCTTCCGCCTCTATTTCAGTCGAGGATCCTCTGCCTCCTCCCCGACGGAGAAGCTCGTATGTTATAATCTTTTTTGTATTTCTTTACATTTTACATGTTTTAGAATGTTACTGGTTTCAAGAAAAATATGTTGGTACAGCTGATTTATTGTTATCGTGTATGGTTGCTCAAGTTATTGCTGAGATTAATATAATCCAAAATAACTATTCGACGATCTTTTGAATTAACCACGATGCTGAAAAACTTATCTTTCTGAGAAATTTGTTTATTAAAGTCAGTTTATTGTTCTGGAAATACCAGAAATCAGGGAATTTTGTTGAAAATGATGTAGCATGGCGATCCAAGTTTTAGTTAAAAGGTGTGCTTGTTTGTGTTGACTAATGCCTAATACATTACCTAACCTTGAAGTAGACTAATGCATTGTATTAGCAAAGGTCATTAGGTGGAAGTATGTAAAAAGACGAGCGAAACAGGTAAATAATGTAAATGACACAAGATGTAGAGTGGTTCCATGGAGATTGAGCTACATCCAGTGTAAATATCTCTTAGTATGTTTATCTCTTACAATTAGAAGGAACTACAAGAGAACAATAAGAAAATCGGCACTTAGTTTACCATAATTCTAAACTTGGGGATTTGAAAGGAGTTACCGGTTGGAGTGAATAAGAAATCAACTAAATCCCAGCCAAATTTTTACTCCTTGGACGTAATAAGACATGATGTATTAATAGTAGCTGAGATGGATGATGGACGACTGTGAGTGCAGAGTAACCGTGTATGGCCGTTAATCTGGTCGCTTGGGCTGATTGAAGACAACTTGAAACATGGAAAGGAATGCGTGGCTGGGAAAGTATACCAGTTGTCCCTCCGTACCAGGCTTGTGTCTTGCATACAATGTTGATGGTGTGCTACATGAGTGGATTTGCATTTTGCAGATCTGCTACAGTATCTAATATGACTTATCGTTTACTTTTGCATATCCATGCAGAACATGTTGGCTGATGGCTTGCCGAGAGAAATTGAATATTGTTAAGGATTAAGTAATAAGGTATGTGTTAAATCTGACTGAAGGACGCCGAGGTAGGCTGCTTGAGACCAGTAGAAAGCAGGTTGTGAAGCCAAACCAAAAAAAAGTTGCGCTTGTTTCGGACCTTGTCTAATGAGTTGAGTGTTGAAGCTATTTTGAATTGAGTCAACACACAGTAGACACGGACGGCTGCTGAGTAGGTAGGCTGGCTTGTTATCAGACTGAGTCCGGACTGGCATGGACTGTCCAGACTTAGATGTGCGGGCTAGCATGATTGGGTCGGGCTGTGCTTAATCGACTTGCTAATTGTACCTGCGAAAAATTTGAGCAACAATTTGCAATATGTGTTCTTAGTAGAACCAAAATTTAAGTCATATGGACGGAAAATGTTTTTCGTTTGCAATAAGTATTCATTGTGAAATAATAGGTGCTAACTTCTATTACCGATTCACTAGTGCTATATTACACTTTATTAGGAGCTATGAAAGGTGAATGGCAAAAATTTCAATTTGTGCCTTCAACAAAATTTTAAATTACAATTGTTTAAGTATTAGTTAATTTGAAATATTTATATCTGACTATTTTCTATCGTTCTTATCGCATTTTCAAGCATTTATTTCAAATTGGAGCGCGTTTATATCATCTTGTTTGTAATTCATTAATTATTCTTTAAAGAGGAATATTATGATTTTGTTTGCTAAAAAATCAACGAGGTTTATTTTAATCAAAAATGATAATAGTTTCTTTCGTAGTTATGAAAGACACGCAAGACACAATGCGTTGTTTGCGTTTTTCTTTCGTATGACGCAGTGCACATGGAAAGACACGACGGATGACGCTTACGGCGCGAATGACTAGCTTTTTCGTTTATTTATCATTTTCCACTTTTTCCTTTACATTTTTCGCTATGCAAACCAGCTTTCAACTAATTGAATGCATTATATATTTTTTGTGCAGTAATATGATTACACTTTAAAGTGGTCTCCCACAAACTTTGAATTATTTATTAATATGTTACACGTATTATCGCTGCACCGAACTATGATGAGCAGTTAGAACCGAGATTCACAAATTTGAACCAATCCTACCCAAACCCAATGAGTTCCAGTTGGGTCTAGTGATGAACAATAGCATGGCGAACTCATCTGACTTGGATGATTAGACCAAAAATGAAAAAATATGCACATTTTAAGTGCTATCACTCAGTCTTACCTAAACCGATCCGAATCTCGTTTGTGTCGAAGTTTTAACATATACAAGTTAGATTCAAAAAAGCCAAATCCCACTAGAAGTTACACTGCTGGTCGGTTCTATAACTGATCCGATGAGTTTAATTACCACCTTTGCATCTAATGTATAATCTCAAATGTTCACATTCTTCAAATTAATCTTGGACATGCTTCAAACTTACCGTTGTTCCGAATAAATATTATCAAATGAATTTTTTTTTGAAATTAATCACTAGTCAATTTTGAACTGTCTGTTTCTAAGTTGCATCGAGTAAACTGTCAATCAGTATGAGGCAGATACAGAAAATTCCAAAGTTTATGATTTCGATGATGCAAATATTGATTTAGAAAACATGACTGCTAAATCAAATTCATACTTCTAATTTATCAGTAATATGTACTATTATCTTGAATTTTGACTTTTGATGACTATTATTATGTTTGAAATTCTCCGCTTATGATATTATATTTGATGATGTTTATTTTTGCAAAATGCCTAAAAAATATATTTATTACACATGTTTTAGTTAAAAATTACAATAATATATTGAATTTTTTAAATTAATTGTTACATATATTAAGTTTATGAAAATAATTTTAAACATGCATAGTAAATTAAAAAGGGACGCGCCATTTGACGTGTCATGCACCAAAGCTTTAGGGAGGCTTTTCGCCTTTCTACACCTGCTAACTATGGTTTCTTTTTTTTTCAATCAAAATATAGTTTCACTTTTTATTATTCAATTTTATATTAGATTAGACAAATTTGAATCTAATAAAGTTTTTTTTTATTTATAGATACAAAAGGATGATATTTTTATAACCATTCTTAAATTCAATAAAAGAAAGTCCAGTTAGATTTAAACTGCTAATTGTTTAATGTTCAATGTTTAGCATTCAAAATTCATCAATTTGCCTTTAAAGTTCATCAATCAACATTTGGCATCATGAACAAACACAACCTAAGTGCGCATTTTGAAGATACTTATTTTATGTTTTCTTAGAAGTACAATTAGTAGTTTGAATGAATAGCAAGAAGAAATGTTTGGACACAATTAGACATCAAGTTATTAAGTTAATATTAGTGTTTGATTAGGAGATATTTGAAGGGAATATTTAAACTTATGGGGAATATCTGATAGAAGGTTGATGAAAATAATGAAATATATTATGTTAGAGGTGGAAATTAGGTTTTAGGGTTTCTAATTTTAGGGTACTTAGTTTTAAGTGCAATACTGGGACAATTTACTGGTTTATCATTTTAATTTATACTGAAAAATGATAAATTTGTTTATCATTATTTTCATATAACTGAAAGTGATAAATTCATTTATCTTTTTTTCTAAAAAATTTCCTTAAAACTAAAATTTCTATGATGTCCTTAAAATCAATTACCCTGAACTAATAAGCTCTTTAAGTGAAATTGTTCATGTTAGAATGTAATTTTCTTCTACGATGAAATAATAACTAGCAAGTGCTCCTCGGAGCACCATTAATCATCACTTTCAATTTCTCATCTTTTAGAAGCGATAAAATTATCTTCTTTCAAACACTCTTATTCCTAGGCTTCTAAGATTACTGCTTGCTATCTCAATCTCATTTCCATTAACACATAATTTATATAAATCAATAGTATACGATTTCCCTTAAAATTTAAGCGATACATAATTTTTCGATGTGAAAATGCTAAATTATACATATGGCTCAAAAAGTTCACTTTGCGCAGGCTATTTATTATCTGAATGTATGTTATATTAATGGTTTGGTTTGATGAGTAAAAAGCTGTTTATAATTTATGATTGGAATTTAGATGAATTCTAATCGATCATCATCAAACATTGCCATTTTTTATGGATTTTTTTTTAAGTTGTTGGATTGAAGTTTTGAAAATGAAAAGGTTAAAATGATTTTGGTTGGATGAAGAACAATATGGAAAATAATGTAGTAATGGTTAACTGATAATTGTGAAATGCTTTTATAAAAAGAGAAACTAATGATTTCGTTTGCTTGTTGATATTGATATAAGATGGTTTTCCCCATGCTCTTAGCGATATTGTTTCTGCCATGAGTTATTCTTGTTTGATTCATATAATCCACAAGTACATCTTATACGCCAAATTACACAAAAAATGTCAAATAGTGTTTTATTCCCTGCACACAACATCACTGTCATCTTAGTTATTTACTTGTTAAAATAGCTTTATAACATTCTTTGTTCTTTCATAAGTCATAAGCTAAAAGTATTGTTTTCATATTTAAATTTTTAAGCTTGTGTTTTTTCCTATGAGCACAAACACTCAAATGTAGTTAATTACATATAAAGTGTTTTGACTACTTATGTGTTTGAGCATGTTTGGCGACTACTTATAAATAGACAACTTATTAGTTATTTATTTATGTTCATATGTTTGTTAACTTCTAAGAAGTCAAAACAATTGGCTTAGAAGTTAACAAGTCATAACAATTACTTGCTTATGACATATTTGCATTTTTATAACTATATTTTGTAATATACTTGGCTTATTTATACCATGTTTTTACATTCTACCATTCACTTGTAATTATTACTAGTTAGTATTTGGCATACATCTGTCTTTTCGAATAGGAAACCTTTGTTTGTGTCTATTATATGATTCAACCGATCCACCTTTTTTGGGGTTAATTTGACTTTTTCACCATATAAAATTTATTTAATTTATCCAACAATAACAACTAAGCCATTATTCCTAAACAAGTTAGGTTGGCTAGAGATACAATCCAAAACCGAATGATAAAATCAATTTAAAAGCAATAACAATAATGAATTGTAAGACAAAAATAGAAATAAAGCAAATTAATTAAACAAATAAAAATAATATAAAATGAAAACATATAAAGAAATAACATAAATCATGATAATAGTAATACTACAACTACCAATAATAATAACATTAATAGTGTTGACCCATCTATTTACAAGGCCGTTACACTTTGGATTTCTAATTACTGAATCGCTCGGAACTCGAGCACGGACGTACTCGAAGACGCTTGGATTAAGCGATGGATTCGACAAAAATATCAAAACTTTGGATTTAGATGACCTGGATCGATCGTGTATACTGGCATTAGATCAGACCGACCTGATCACCTCAAATCCTCGGATCAGCCTTGTGCTCAACAATTTGGTATTTACCAGAGAATGATCGGATCGGCTGGATCAACACTATTCATTTCAGGTCGGACCATTTCCTAGCCTCATCGGATCACCTGGAATTCACTGGATCAGTGCATGGCTTTCATTTGGATTTGAAATATACTATCATATAGGATCGATTTTGTTGATGACCCTATTAGATCGGCATAAAGGCCTGGACTTTGAATTAGATCTGGCAAAAGCACTAGGGATTGGCTCAACGTTTGGAGCACTCAACTCGCTCAGGCCTCGTGGATCGCTAGAGGCTCGATGTTGAATTTTCTCAGGAATCAAATGCCAAGGCTTGGCGCTTTGACTTTAATCTCATCATATCGATCACTATTGGATTGGTGTCGATCCCTAGCTCAGATCAATACCGATTTCTATAAATTGTGAGTGATCGATCCGATCACTTTCTCCCTGTTTTGGTCAACACTTGGATCCTACTTTCACTCATTATTTTCTGGTTGGTCCGAGCTTTTGTGCAGCTATAAATACACCACCAGATGGATTTTTTTGTGGATCTTCTCTTGGCTTGTTGACTCCACTACGCAAGGACTTTGCTATTGCCAAACTACATCCTTACTCCATATTTTTGTAATCAATCAAGATTGTGATTGTAATCAAGTAGTATAAATAAGAGATTACCTCACAATGGACGTAGACACATTGCGGAGCTACTATAAATCCATGTGTCTGTATACTTTTATGCACTCTGTGACTGGATTTGTATTGATTATTTGTGATTGTTATCTAGATTGCACTCATTGGGGGTGTTAGGCGAGAAATGATCAAATTTACGTCTTAACATTTTTGACATGTCAAGAAGGGGGTGAACTACGTTTAAATATTGGATTTGGATTGCTCTAGGGGCTTGGATATGGCTAGAAAGAGGAAAATATATGCTTCTACGTACTTAGGATGAAGGCGCTGGATTGGAAGGGAGACAAGAGGCTTCCTTTGTTGGAAATTTCTTCCTTCATGCAACTCCGAAAAAGATCGATGGAGTGGTCGGGGAATTGAAAATTTGCATGGAGCGACAAGGACCCTCAAACGGCAAGAGAAGATGATAACTGGATTTTTCACACGGATGGAAGAATTTGGAAGGCTAGAAGGCCAGGATGTAGCTTTTAGAGTGGGACCCAATGACATGACAGGAATCATACATGGCTCAAAAGCACCTCTCACGATAACTCTTTGGATCAGTACAAGGTTTTAAATCTTGCTCATCTCACCCGAAATGAAAATCCGAGATTTTACCCGATATCCTAGATTTGGCAACATATTTAGTTATAAGTGTTTTAAATATTGTCCATTTTGACCGAGATATAGATCCGGGATTTTATCCAAAATCCGAGTTTTGAAACCTTGGTACAGATCCCACTCGGTTCGGTATCGACCCGACCTCTGCTGGGGGTAACTCCTGAGGTGATGCTATGTTAGACCGCAACACTCTGGCTCGTTGCAGCTTGGATGCTAGCACCGACAAATGGTACTTAAACGCGAACGTGTGTGGACTTGGAGATTGTATTAGAGACGCACAAGGATATGGATGTTGGAATGAATTATGGTAGAGCTCGCTCAGCTCCTGGACTTCAGATTGGACTTGATCTCACTCTTAGGGTCGATGCCGATCAGAACATCAACGTCTTGGATCGACGTCTTCCTCTGGTTTGGTCACCAGAGACGCTGGTGTTGGAGTAGACGATTGACAACAATTTCTAAACAATGGAAATCAAATGGTGGATGTAATTCTATGGTTTACTAAGGGTGGGATGTCTCAACTTGATATGGACTGTGTCAATCATAGCCCTTTCACCCAGACTATAAGGAATTCTTGAAATTCATCGGACTTCAAACTACCGATCTTGGAGGCTTATGATGGTTGGAAAGTTCCTACTGTCCTTCTCATGCGCTAGGTTTTAGCAGTTGGAACCAGGATTAATCGGAACTTGAAATATTATGGAGAATGTTTATCGAGCAGTTTAGGATCCGCATCTCTTGATCCAAGAACGTGATTATGCTCACTACAATTAAGCAGAGGACTTGAGAGGGTATGAATTTTTTTAAAACGGTTTAATGTGGTGATAGCGTCGAGGACCAATCAGATCTGTCCATGGTGCTGCGGAGTGGTCAATGTTAGGAGACTAGGGAACAAGATCATCCTACTCGAGCTGGTAATTGGTGATGCGGTTTTGAACATCATTAGTGCATATGCCTTGCAAGTAGGCCTAATCGAAGGAGTTACGAGAAGTTTTTGAAAAGACCTAAATGTCATGGTTAGACTTGTGCCTAGTAGTGACATGTAATATGGAAAGTGGGTGCTGATGTATTTGGTATAACAAAGGAAATAAGTGCGAACCTAAAGATTCGTGGTGGTGTGACAGTGATGTGCAAAAAGGCTATCAAAGAGGAATGCTACAAATAGCCGCATCATCATAGGAGCGAGGACGACATGCGAAAATACAAAATGACAAAGAAGACCACAAAGCGTGCGGTGAGTGAGGCAAAAGGATGAACGTGTGAAGATCATTATCAAAAGATAAGTATGAAGGCAGATAAAAGAAACGTCTATGAGATAGTCAAGCTTTGCGAGAGCAAGACAAGATTTTAACCAAGTTAAATACATCAAGAATGATAGACTTTTAATGAAGGACGATGAGATAAAAAATAGATGGAGAGAATACTTTGATAAATTTTTGATTGAAGAAAATGATAGCTTCACAAAAAGTAGAAGACTTTTTTGATGGCATCACTAGTCATTTAGTTTGGAGAATTCACGTGTTCTAGGTAAAGGAGACATTGAAATGGATGAAAACATGCAAGTCATCATGATGACATCTCCATTGAGGTGTGGAGATGCCTTGAAGATGCAAGGATAATCCGATTAACTAAGCTTTCAATAATATTTTCAAATCAAACAAGATGTCAGATGAGTGAAAGGAAAACATTTTAATTTCATTCTTCAAGAATAAAGCAGATATTCTAGGTTGCACTACAAAGGAATTAAGTTTATGAGTTGTATAATGAAGTTTTGGGAGAGTGTCTTTGAACATCGATTGAGAAAATTAACAAGTGTTTTAAAAAAACCAATTTAGTTTCATGCTTGGAAGATCAACTGCATAAGCGATTTTCGGTGAGGCAACTTATGAAGAGATTTAGGGAGCAAAAGAAAGATCTACACATGATATTTATTGATTTGGAGAAAACTTATGGTAGAGTACCGAGGAAGGTTATGTGATGAACGTTGGAAAAGAAGAGGGTCCCAACAAAGTACATTACTCTTAGTGTCAGAGCATGCGATGGTGAAACCAGTGACTTTCCCACTAACATAAGATTACATCAAGGGTCGACTTTGAGTCGTATATTTTAGCCTTAGTAATGTGTGAAATCACGAAGGATACAATGTGAGATTCCTTGATGTATGCTTTTTGTTGATTGATGAAAGTAAAATAGGGTTAATAGTCATTTAAAGTTGTGGAGGAAGACTTTAGAATTGAATGGTTTCAGACTTAGCAGAACTAAAACATAGTATATAAAGTATGATTTCAGTAGTGTCAGGTGAGATGATGAAGATGTCACCCTAGCTAGATGGTAGTGCCTAGGAAAGAATCCTTTTGATATCTAGGATCTATGTTGCAGTTAGATAGTGAAGTTGATGAAGATATTAGTTTTAGAATTCTAACGGGGTGGGTGAAAATGCGACCAACATTTGACATTCTTCGTGATCCAAAAATTCCTCAAAAGCTTGAAGGAAAGTTTTATAGAGCATCAATCATGCTTGCGATGTTATATGGTGTAGAATGTTGGTCTATAAAAAAGCAACACGTTCAGACAATAAGTGTAGTAGAGATACGCATGTTGCAACGGAGTTGTAGGCATGCCAGATGGGTTCAAATTAGAAACAATGATATTCAGAATAAACTTGAAGTTGTACCAATTGAACAAAAGAGAGTCTAACACTGCTTAAGACGATTTATACATCTCACGATGCATATATGATATATGCGCGTTCGAATTATAGGCTGTATCAAATGCTCAAGTAAAGATAGAGGTCGACCAAAAATGACATGAGATGAAGTAATAAAAAGATATTTGAGAAATTGCAATACATCCGAAGAGCTGATATCGAATGTGTGTGCATGAAAGTTAGCGATACATGTGTTAAAACCTTGAGTTTAGTGTTATTTTAGGAAAAATGTTATAAATTTCAAATTATAGAATTAGTGAATAGGAGCATAAACGTAGTGTTGGTCTTCGATATTTATTACTACTAGTACCATTATTATCATCATCATCATTATAATTATCATTATTATTGTTATTATCATCATCACCTTGATTTTTAGTTATTTGTCTATTATTATTGCTATTATTATTTATTTTATTATTTTATTTTTCTTTATTTATGTTTTCACTTTTAAGCTTTTTGTTATTATTTTTATCTTTAAATTGACTTTGTCATTTGTTTTTGGGTTCTATCTCTAACCAACCCCAACTTGGTTGGGGTTATTAGATTTGTTGTTGTTGTTGTTGTTAATCCTCAAATCATACTTTATATTGGTTGAATCGTTTTAACCCGTAGCATTTTTCGATCTTCGTTAAGTTTTTCGATGATGAGATTCCAATTTCGAGGTTCAAGTCTTAAAAGAAGCTCTATAAACTTTGCGTCTTCAGCTGGTGTCTGATGGCCTCTTGGGCATAAGTCTAGATTTTTTTTTTCTTCTTCTTATTAGTGTTTCAATTGGCATGCCCATTTAGCATGTTTTAAAATTTTACTAAATGTTTGGAAACCAAACTAGCATAAAACTGAGAAAAGGAACGGAACACATGAAAAAAATAATCTTTAGATATTTTTAATAGGTGATTTGATGTGAAAGCTCAAGATGGGGAGCAAGGAATCAAAAGTTGTTTGTATTTTTATTTAAGTTTGTTAAGAGAGAAATATTGGGGAAAGAGAAAATAACTATTTATATGGATGTGAAGTTAGCCCTAAAGTGGAGACCAGTTAGCGCTAAAATTGCCCTATTTGATTAAAAAAATGTAAATGCAAGTGTTAGAGTTGTCTTGCATGATGTAAAACTGAAATGGCGGTTTGCAAATGGAATAGTTCCACATTGTTAAATAACTTGGAGATATGGTTATGATGTATAAAGATGAGCAGGTATACATGTAAAATTGACGATTTTCTTTGTGATTTTAGTGTTTGTCAGTAAACTCATATGTGTACAACACATGGAAGAGGTGGAACTGCTTGGTCCGACTGTCAAAACTTAACATGATCTGACTGTTAAAATTGCCCACTTAACATTTAGTAGGCACTAGATAGGCATGCAAAATTGATTATTCTTTTTGTTATTCGCATCATATGCGTAGTTTTAAATCTTCTTTATCTTGCTTTAGAGCTTCTTTTCGCACTTAGGCAATATGAGACATTGAATCTCATTCATATCGTCCTACACTTGCATCATTGAGAATATTCAAATCTCATTTGAAATGTGGATCAATTATTTTTCTTCAGTTTTATCTTGATGAGTCGAAATAACTGTTTTTTTTTTCTTTCTTTTTTTACATTCAAATAAGAAAATATTATTCAGCCATGACCAAATCAATTAAGCTACTACTTTCCTTCAAGTAAAAATTACTGTACCATCCTTAAAATAATAAGGTTTGATGTAAAGCAGGGCCCTGTATAAAGTTTAATGTAATGGGAGTTTCTATTTCTACTTCACAATATAGCAAACATATTTTCATGATTTTTAGTTCCAGCACTTAAAACAAAAACAAAAAATCATAAAAATGTGAATATTAACAAGAGAAAACTGAAAAAGAAAAAGTATTATCGAAATGTCTGCACTTGCCACTTATTGTGAAAAAGTCAGACATATATGCAAATATTACATAGATATTTGCCGGCATGTCTGCAAATTTTTACTAGAAAACGAATATTTGTAGTAAACGAAAAACTGCAGGAGTATCTGCAATTATTCAATATAATTGCTTTTTTCGTCCGCGTTTCTCCTGAAAGTAATATATTTTGATTTATATTCGATTCACATCAAGTTTTTGATGATTTTTCTGCAATAAATGTGATGTTGAATAAGTGCAGCAAATAAATGTGACTTTTTGAAGGGTTCTCGAAAAATTGCATACATGTATGCAATTATTGGTTATAATTGCTTTAATGTGTGCAGTTTTTCGAAAAACTGCATTTATTCCTACAATTTTTATTGAAGTGTGATTTTTTTGGTTTTGTTTTTAATGCAATTTTTTTTACTTTTCTTATGTAAATATCAAGGTTTAAATCTCGGATATCGGTCGCATTTCGTCTTGGGGATTTTATAATGATTGATATCTTATCGGGGTGATCTCGGACGAGATGAGTCTAACTCTGGAGTTCGTCTCGGCTTTCCATCTCGAGTCTGAAAGTTCATATCAGAACAATCTCGAGGTACATGATATGTTAAAAAATGATATTTTTACAAATTGATTTTTATGAATGCTATTAAAAGCATAGTAACTTAAACTTGAATTGCAAAATAACTTTATTATTCTTTATTTTGCGAAAGATCATTCGTACTCTAAATCGTAACATGCTTAAAACAGATATTTTTAGACATAAAACATTAAAAGGATCAAAAACATTAAACAATTCAGCATAAATAGACCATAAAATACATAATTTCGTAACATGTAGGTAAAAAAGACGAATATGAAAATCATAAGCATTGTAGAACATATATGAACATACAATATGATCATTTAACATACAAAATGTAAAATAACAAAAGATTATCATAGCTAGGTTTGAGTTTTTTTAATTATTTTTCTAGTTCAGGCATAGATTTAAATTTTAACCAAAAAAACTAAGATCTCGGACGATATTCCAGTATTTCGTCACTGTCGATATATCATTCGATATTGCAATATCTCGGGCGATATATTCGAAAGGAGATTTAGAGTGATATTTGTTGTTTCGTTTCGGAAAGAGCCCAAAACTGGATCTCAGAGGAGATCTCGGGCTATATTTGTGAGATTTGAAACAGTGGTAAATATGAAGATGATTATAAATTGAATTAAGTTTTGAATTTTGGTAGTGTTTTACGTTGATTTTTGATGTTTTTGAAGATTTTCGAAAAAGCGGGACCTAATTTACATATGTTTTTTGATAATGATGTTTTGTGTATTTTGAAACTTAACGGGGACTTTAGCCAAATTGTCCTTCCTTTCAAAACATTCATTTCAAATCTTTTATCTACGTGAATCAAGTATGCTACAGTTTATTTTTATTCTGAAAATTACAATCGTTAAAAAAGAAATCATTATGATATAATAAAGTTGAGGCATGCAATTCTATACGGTTTGACAAGAAACTACCTTCATCAGCCAACTTCCGTGATACATGTTCTTCAATCTGTAGATCTTTCTTCTAGTTCTTTTCTTCTTCTTTTTTGTGGGGGGTGGGGGTCTTCTGTTTATGTGTTTCCAAAGTTGTAGGTATTTATTTTTGAGAGACTAAATACAGTATGATAGCACTAATGAGGAACTGAATAAACTTTAATAATATGAATTATGCTCTTGGAAAGAATTAAGTTTGGACTATTAAATGGTGGAATGATTTATAATTGATTTAAGAAGTAAATAAGGAGATAATCTTAATTGCTACAATAAAAACTATCACAGAAAGAAGCAGGTTGGCAAGAGGTTTACAGATGAAGCACATAGGACCGTGCGTGACAACTTATGTTAGCTTGCGCACCCTCTGCAGGATCACTTGCTAGTAGTCTCTACGTGGCTTGCTAGCAAACCATACTCTTTTCTTCACATCCAAATTTGCTTTGTGAATGAAAGCTTAGACAAAACGAGTAAAATTACTCACCCTTTGATCCGAGTTCTAAATCGTTCTTTTCTTCAGATTTCATTAACTTCTTGTCAAGTATGTAGAGGTTTGATGGTTAATTTCTGAATTTGAGTTATGGTTTAGAAAGAGATTTAAATAGGTTGATAGAATTAAGAATAGAAAAGGGAAATAAAAGGCAGTGTTGAATTAGAATTATAGCATTTTTTTTCCTGTATTTTTAGAATCAAATTCGATGCTAGCTGAGCCAAAAGTGTGGTTGGTATCAGTTGTCAATTTATTTTCCTTAGCATCTTTTTGCTGATTGATTCTATTTCTATTAGCTAATGTAAGTTGATTTTCAACTTGCAGTTACACTTTTAGATTCTTTTGTGACAAAACGGTAATATGTGGAGCCGTAGATTAGATAACCACAAGTGAAATCCAGCTTTACACTAATTTGAGGTTGAATGCGTAATATGTGGAGCCGTAGATTAGATAACCACAAGTGAAATCCAGCTTTATACTAATTTGAGGTTGAATGCGTCATTTTTGCAGCAGTCTTTCTTCCATGGTTTGAAATTCTAGAGAGCACGCCGTAATTCTGACCACTCCGGTTCGGTTTCAACGGTGACCGAACTGGAATTTTGAACGTAAATTGTAAAATCGAAATATAGATCTAGATACATACATAGATAAGAACGAGGAAGGGAGAGACGGAATTGAGCATAGGGAGACGTGAAATTGTGGATGGAAGACAAAGATGCGACATATGATGGACAAAGAAGCGGCAGATGAAGGACGAAGAAGACGTAGATTAGGGTTTTTCTATGTCTATATGCAAGAGTAGAAGTTAAATCTTTATGAAGCTTAAAACAATTCTCTGGTACTGAAATTATTACACTGTGTACATCTATTCTTTGTACAAAAACATGTACTTTGTAGGTAAGTTTGATGCAATTTAAGAAAAACACCTGAATTCATGAACCAGAATCATAAATGAGATTTTCAAAATCTCCGGAACAGAACCAAAATATTGAAGCTGTCCAATGATCCAAACAGAAACGAAAAATGAAAATCTAAAGCTTGATTTCTTCTAAGAATATGCACACTTTACATTTATTGTGTTTGTGCATTCATTTGCACATCGACCGCTACAAAAATTTGAATCTTGTACTTAATTGGTTTATAACATAATATTTTTCTGAGTATAGGTTGAAAAGACACACAATTTCAGTGTTTGTAGGAGACGAAAGTGGTATGATAAACCGAATAGCCGGGGTGTTTGCTAGAAGAGGGTATAATATCGATTCACTTGCAGTTGGATTAAATAAGGACAAGGCGCTTTTTACAATAGTTGTGTCAGGCACAGAGAGAGCATTACAGCAAATTGTGGAGCAGCTCAATAAGCTTGTTAACGTCATAAAGGTTATTCATTCATACCTTTTTCATTGCAAAAGAGGTAGCTTTGACTATCTTCGTGATATTCCTCTCTCTTTCTTTTCTGTCTCTCTCTCTCTCTCTCTCTGTCTCTCGCTCTGTGTATGTATGTATGCACACGCACCTGCACACACACACACAAACACACACACATATATACGGGCAAAGATTCACTACACCTCATTTTTGCCACACCTCAAATCCCTTGGGTTTCAACCACATGTTCCAAATTGATTAATTGTGTTTTTTTCCTCTTGGCACTTCACCCTATTATTAATATTAGAACTTACGGTTGAAATCAAGGAGAATTAGAGGTGTAGACACACACTCACATAGGGGAGTGTTCGATAACACGACAAACAATGCAACACTTCCAAATGCCTTTGATTTCCATCACAATGTCATTATTTGAATTAAAGTTGCCACTATTGTTCAAATGTGAACTTGTGGAAATCGTGGGGAATTTGGGGTGTTGAACTGTTTGGGGGTGCCCTTGAGCGCTACACATACATACACCACCTTATTTCACTGTCTATTCTCACTAATTTTGTTTTCATCCCCTTAAACTTCAACTATGATAGAGCTTGGATTGAACTAGAGATTTTAATGTCTGAGATGGTAGACCTTGACAATAGAAACATTACGTATTTCTTTCGACGTTCAAGTTAAAAGCAATAAGCATGCTGGAGATATTTCAATGTCTAATTAATAAACTAGTTTTTGATGCTCAAAACAACACATATTAGCTCTCCGATTATATTTTTGATTTCATATTGACAATATGTACTTGTGTTAAATAGGTTGAAGATCTGTCAAGGGAACCGCAAGTGGAACGGGAACTGATGCTTATGAAACTTAATGCGGATCCAGATAAGCGTCAAGAGGTGCGCTTCTAAACTCTTAAGAAAACTTATTTTAGTCATTCATGTTTTGTTAATAATATCCATTGTTTGCATTGTTGCTCATATCCGATATACAGGTCATGGGTTTGGTTGATATTTTCAGAGCATAAATTGTCGACGTTTCAGAAGATTCTCTTACCATTGAGGTACATCGTCAAAAGTCAACCACATTGTTTTTTTGTTTTCCCATCGATCCTATACATTATGTATGAGTGCTTTAAATTTACATTTTTTGCATTGTTTGATTATTGGGCAGGTGACCGGTGATCCTGGAAAGATGTTTGCGGTGCAGAGGAACTTTGGAAAATTTGGAATCAGGCAGATTGCTAGAACTGGAAAAGTTAGTATATAAATATGAACCAAAAAAAGGGGTTTACCGTAATATTATTGTTGTCATCTCGTATCGGTAAAGTCATATTAATCCTACAGATAGCTTTAAGGCGAGAGAAAATGGGAGCGAATGCTCCATTTTGGAGATTCTCTGCAGCTTCATACCCAGATCTTGAAGCATCAAATTCAGAAAGTCCTCTTCTGAAGCATACAGAGAAATCTTTTAGTGCTGAAGTAGAACAATCATCCGGGGTATGTATTTCAGTTGGAGATAAGCATCAGTATTTTCAGTTGGATGCCAGGTCATTTTACACCATTTATTGGTTACCACAACACGATCTTATTAGTATATGTTAATATATGCAAATATTTTTAGTTATATATCGTGTAGTATATTGAGGGATCTTTAGGTAAGTAGGTATTCATTTTAATAATAATAATTATGCACACTCCATTATTTTTTAATATTTGCACATGTTAATGCAAGATAACTATGAGTTTATTGGATGAATGATATGTAATAAGTGTGAATGTGGTATCTCGATTTTACAGGTTAATTTTTATACGATGCTTTGGTTATATGACGATAATATGGGAATGGAAAACAATTCCTTGCTATTAAGGGTCCGTTTGATTTTGAACGGGAAGGGACATTTGGAAGGGGCATCTGGAAGGGGCATTTGAAGGGGAATAATTGGGAACGAGGAATGTCTTCTTTTTACGAAAGGGGCATTTTGGAAGGGGCAGAGTTATTATTTTATTGTTTTTGTATATATAATTTTTAATTGTTTGTATGTGTTTGTGTTTAGTGTTGAACAGAATAATAGAACGCAGAATACCAAAATTACTGAATTTAAAAAAAAACAACTACAATACCATTTTAAAAAAAACATCACAACACCTTACAACACCATTTTTAAAAAAAAAAACACAACACAAGCAGAAATTAAAACAACACAACTAAAACACCCACAAACTGACACAACACCCACAACAATCACATATTTCCACCCCTGAAAAGCGTAACAAAATGAATAACACAAGCCCTAAGCTGTTTGGGCGTGTCAATCATAGAATAAAATGGGTTGTGTCCCAATCTGTCCTGCTGCGACATAATAACCGACACCTCCCAGTACTGATAGTCATCCCCCTCCTTGCGTACAGACATGCATAAATCGATAAGCTCGTCTCGATCCAGGCGCGAAGGAGCTGAACGTGAAGGGCCAGCACCAGACCTGACCGGCCGACGAGTCGGATGACTCGAGATCTCCACATTGTCGCGAATGACATCGCCAAATAGCTGAGCCTCTTGCAGATGAACTGGTGGAGCATCCGGAATCGCGTACTGACATTTGTCGGTACGAATGCATCCTGAAAACATGGAGTCCAACTCCCTGAATCGTGCCGGGGACCCACTCTTGAACCTGCGCATCTGTGGTGGCACCGTCGCCCACCATTCATCTGATCCTTGGACGGTATCTAATTGCTCGTCCCATCCCCCTCCACCAATCTGTAGCAGTCTGTTCCAAGGAGCCCAATCTCTTTTCATGTTGTCGAATTTGTTCTTCAGTTGACCAGCGTTGTAGTCCAACCCGGTCCGCTCGTTGAATGCCTGTGTGATCAACTGATACCATCCGCCAACGTTATGTGCACGCGAACCCAGATGTTGCATGCACACGTCGATGAACGCGTTCGTGGTGTTGTTGTTCCATTCGGCGATGGAGCGAGTGGACGATGACTGACTTGCGGCCTTTCTGGAAAAGTAACAAAAAAATTATGAATAAACTATATAGGGAGATGAGTAAATAAGGAAAAAAACAAATATAAGGGAAAAAACCTGAAAATATAAACGAGATTAAGGTGAATAGAGCTGAAATATTCGGATTTGATGTTGATTTAGTGATGAAAATTGAGATGGATTGGAGTGAATATATAGGGGGAGAAGGAAGAATCGGCTGTTCTGGAAATTTCGTCGCGTCCGACGCGTCGGACGCGAAACTTATCTTTTCATCCGTTCGTCTTGAAGGGGCAAACGTGTGAGACCCACCTTTGACGCGTCCGACGCAGACGCGAACTTTGACTGGCCAGTTCAAAAATCAAACGCTACCTTAATATTGTCATCAACAGTTACATCATATGGATCATGCAATGCCTATCCTTTTAACAATGGCATTTTCTTTGTTATGCCCACTTGCTTTCCTCGTCCCAATGGTTTTTGCATGTTCTTCACTGCCAATAACTTGCTATGTTAACCTCGAAGAAGATATGTCTTGTAAATCACATGCGTTCTATGCCACACTTGATTGTTAATTTTCAGTATACACAGTACTTTAGCTGTACTTTTTTATTCAAGGGCGATGTATATCCTGTTGAACCTTATGAAAGCTTCTCAATGAATCAAATTCTTGATGCAAATTGGGGTGCACTTTACGATGAAGATGTAAGTCAAATTTACTTTTTCCTAATTACATATTGCTGTAAAGGAACTTCAATTACCCTTGCTTGTATACCATAGACAAGATGACACTGGACATGGCTAATCTAGCTTTTGTATTTTATGATTATAGTCTACTGGTCTTTGTTCGCACACTCTTTCTATCCTTGTAAATGACACCCCTGGAGTTCTCAACATTGTTTCTGGTGTATTTTCCCGTAGGGGCTATAACATTCAGGTTAATGTTATTTACTTATTTCTAGTTTTATTTTTATTAAAATTCGGTTTAAAATTTATTCAAGTGTTAAAGTGATAACGTGTCTCTTATTTGCAGAGTCTTGTTGTGGGTTCAGCCGAGACAGAAGGAATTTCCCGAATAACAACAGTTGTCCCATGAACCGATGAATCTATATCCAAGTTAGTGCAACAGCTATACAAGCTGATCGATGTCCATAATGTGAGTTAACTATACTTTATACTGTCCCTGATATATACACATATTTATACATATACACACACACACACATGTGTGTGTGTGTATATATATATATCAAGGTTCAAATTTTCGTTTTCAGTTCCAGTTCCGGTCACTAACAAAATTTCGGTTCCGTTCCTGATATTATGGTGTTTCCGCTATAATTCCGGTTATACAAATTCCGGTCTTTTCTTTATACTAATATGTTAATAAATATAGTTTATACATAAATTGCTTGAACTTCATACAAATTACAAAAAAGGAAAAAACTTTATATACATTTTATACCAATCATTTTAGGATAAGAAGCAGCACAGGCGGATGATCCAGTTAATGGATATATTTCTACGGGAATATATGTGTAAGTATCAGTGAATAATCAATAATGCTCCTAATTTACAAAAGCCCCACCCAAATAAATGAAAATCATAACGTCAGTGCCCATCTGAAACCCTAGGTAAGAAATAGTGTATTATACCGCATCCTTTCTCCTTCCCCAGCCGATGTTTCTTCTCCATTCTCAGAGGTATTAATCGATGCAAAACTACAAATCGTTTAACTATTTTCTTTTTCATTGCACCGTCCGGAACGGGTTTATTGGCCAATTCCGGCCCGGCCACCGCCAGAACCGGGCCGGATCGGCGGAAATTCCACTGTGCCGGGCGGACTCTTGAACAACGATATAATATATATATATATATACATGCTCCATGGCACCCCAAATTTCTAGCACCCCATTTGCACCCAATTTGTAGCCACAGTTTATAATTAATTAAGTTAGTGAGAAGAGAGAGAGTTAGTGGGAGGAGAGAGAAAAGGAATGTATGGTGGAAATCAGGAGGGCTAAAGGGGTGCTACACTATTTGGGGTGCTCTTGATCTTATTCCTATATATATATATATATCAGTAAATGCATTCCTTTTGTTTAGAGTATGACTTTTTAAATCTAGGTTAAAGATTTGACTCACATGCCATTTGCGGAAAGGGAACTTATGCTCATTAAAGTTGCTGTAAATACAACTGCCAGAAGAGACATTTTGGACATTGCTGATATTTTCCGAGCAAAAGCCGTGGATGTGTCTGATCATACCATCACACTTCAGGTTGGGACTTTTTCCCTGTAATCGTAATACTCATCTTGATTATGTTTCAAGTTGAACATAGATTATACATATCATATGTCTGATGCACAATCATGAAGTTAAGAAACATATCAATTGTCTAGTTCATTGCTGGATTCTCAATGGTAAAATTTGGAAGTGGCTACATGCATATGCTAGGTTTGACTTGTTCATATAATTACGTGATGAGAGATGACATATGTCACATATACTAGATATTCCATGTTTAGTTCATATCTTCTTCTTCTTCTTCGTCTTTCTTCGTAAAACCTCATGCTCTGATACCAAATGTAACACCCCACCTAGGCCAAGGGCTACACTCATCGAGTGATAGCACTTAGCTTTGGAGGGGCGTTGGAACTAGGTAAACATGCACAGAGATATCACAAGACAGAACATGTAAGTAAAACAGAGTAAATAGAACAGCGGATAAAACTTACTACTCCAAAACCATAGTCAAGTTACATCAAAGTACTGATATCATTATTTTTCCAAAATAAAACAACAAGTCTAGATAAAAATGAAACTGAAAACTGAAATAACATAAAGTACTATCCCCAAAATGACGTGGTAAACCATAGCGAGCTCAATATCCAAAACATACATGAGCTATCCAGAAAAGCAAGCTAAGAATCCAAGCTAAGCAGTAGTGGTCCCTCCCTGAGAACCTGGGGGGGGAACGAAAGAAAAGAAGCAAAAGAAAACAGGTCAGTCAAAAAGACTGGTAAGCCCTACCTACTATCAGTCTATAAACTAATAAAGTTAACTTGACATGGGAAACTGAGATGAACATAAGGATAAAACTGGCATGATAAGTAGATAACATGGTGGATCAAGTGTGGCATCGCATAATCAAGGTTAAGTTTTGCACCAAGAGTGTACTAGCATTCAACATGTCAGGTATAATCAAGAATTGATCCCTTGGCCCAAACTAGGCCCAATATCATGAGATGACCTAAATCAAGGTCCAGCTACACGGTCTAGTCGATCGGCTCCCTATAAGCCTAACTCGTCAAGTGTCGGTGTCATACGGCCCTACCGCGGAAAATGTAGTCAACTGTGCTAGGTCCACCCTAGGGTGTATCAAGCCCTAGGGGTGTCAACCACTGACACGATAACAAGCACGCACAGTTAAACCTACTGGTGCCCGTGTTTGCTTTTTCGACTCTGGACTATGTGCACGATCATAGTCCGTCTGAACCTACACCGGCGCACCTACTCAGCCGTCGTTTTGGTCCCTTATAATCAGCCCAGTAATCGTGCCCCACCCTAGCCTAGTCCCTAGGGTATCATTGATATAATAACAAGAGGGTTACTGCTGAAAGGGACCCCGTAACTAGGGTTTCTAACGGGTTAAGTGTGGTTAACCCTATCCAAATCATGTATCAAGTTGGTTAAGTATCAAGTGGATCATGACTTAACCCTATCATGTGACATTAATTAATTACTTGGTGCACCCCAACCTCTCACATTAGACTTTGTTGTGGTTACTAGTTAAGCCGGGCGGGTCCGAGTAGGTTTATACCACAACTTAGTCCAACCTCGGGTTTTGGGTGCGACATGACCAACTTCTCACATTGGGTCCTATTGTTTGCAACTACTAGTTAGGCCGATCGGTTCCGGGTAGTTTTACGTTGCAAACTCAACCCAACCTCGAGTTGGTCACTCATGTTTTCTACATGTCATGTCCATCATTATGTTTTACAAACATAAATATATGTCATTTTCAAAAAAACCATGTTTTTCATGTCATTAAGGTTGTTTAACTACCCAACGTATTCCCATCGTTTATACATTCGCAACAACGCATAAAAGATCAAAAGAGGGAACTTGGCAAAAGCATGACAAAGAGGCATAAAGTGATAACATTGGCCACAAGTTAAACATGGTGGCATATGGGGCATAAATGTGTCCATTAACTTGCATAAGGGATTATAAGCCTTAAAACATGCATAACATTCAAACTTGGCAAATAGGTGATACATGGTCATAGATGACATAGAATGATGACTAGAAGTTCGCATATAACATAATATACAAGTTAACATGAAGGTTTATGAGAGTTCTAGGTTGCATAATGCAACATTTCAATGACAAAGCTCATAGCTTTAAACCCACAAAGTCAAGGTGATAGTTTTTCAAGCATGCATAGACCAAATCAATTCATAACATGATAGTTTCAAAGCATAAATCATACTTAAGCCCAAACTCAAACTTGCAACATGTCATATTTTAACTTCATAGTTTAAAAAGAGAGTAGAAGAGGGCTTACTATGCTATGAAGACTAATAATATAATAAAATAAGATTGAGACGAAGCCACTAGCAACTCTAAAACCCCAAATGAATATAAGCTCCAAGAATAATAAGAAGATCCTTGCTTTTAAAGAAGAAAGGTTGCAACTTTGGCTTGAATCAATGCTTAGAAACTCTCATACAATCTTAGAAACACTCAAATGATCTTAGAAACTCTCATATGAATTTGGAGATTATGACAAGAGGGTGGAGGCCATGATGAGGAAACATTTTGCCATAGTTTAGTTGTAGGAATGATTAATGAGGGTTTAGGCTAGGTTTAGGGGTCTTTTTATAGAAGATTAGGGTAGTTTTAGCCATAGGATTAACCCTAAAACACATCTGGTTCGTTCAAGGTTGGAAGCTTCCAGAACAGGGTCAAGAACACAAGAATGGTGCACCTGGCCAAAGTGGCCCGGCCACCTGCGTCGACACCCGTGTCGACTGGGTAGTCGACACAACCATGGGTGTGTCGACACCCCTGTCGACACCGTGTCGACACGGCCATTTGGGCGGGAACTTTCCCGCCCTATCTGGTTGACCGAGAATTCGAATTTCGAATTCGAATCTGAACTGTTTTCGGGCTTGGAATTTTCTGAAAACTTCATCGGGCCATAACTTGGTCATACGGGCTCCGATTTACAAAATTTCGGACTCTATTTCGCGTATTTTTCTGAGACGAACGCAATGGCACAGCCCGTTTCCCTTGATTCTGATTTTAAAATTTAATTCTGCTTTGATTTATCATTTTAATATGTTATTAAATTCGGCTTGTTACATTCTCCCCTCCTTAAAGGATTTCGTCCCCGAAATCTCCAAGTTAGGAAGAACGTATCCTACCATCCATCATCCATCTACTCTGTAACGACTCGGATTTTCGGCGGCTTTGGTTATCGACGTAAGCTCGACGTCGATAACCAAAACATCGAAAAATCCTGGTAATTATTGAAAGAAATTAGAGGGTGAGAATAGATAAGATAGAAACTTAGAATAGAAGAAGAAGAAGAACACAACATCAGAGTAACATGAACCTCACAGCGGAACGAATAATCATATAATATATAACATAACTTTGAAATATAACAGTTATGTATACAATAGCACTTATCAGAGTACAACACTTACAACACAGCGGAAATAAACTATAGCTATATAATTCTGAAGCCTCCTGCTCCAGCTCTTCAATGTATCTGCAAATCCCGACTACTTGACTGCCCGTACAAATTTAGGCACCCAAGAGTTTAGGGAAAACAACAAAGTAAACTCCGGGTCAGTCATGGGACTGGTATGAGTAAAACAGTTTAAACAGGTATATGAACAAGTAAACGATATCTCATAAGACCACGCCGCAGAACGAAACGGGTTTTTCCCTTATGAGAATCCAAAATATCTTTATATCAAAAACCTTTTGATATTATAATAATGTCTATGTACAAATAGATATCAACTAGCAGAAACGCTTTCATCTCACGTTCTACATATATAGTATACAATCAAAATCGCAAGCACGTATTGGATAATGGATTTCCACCTATGACAAGGTATGGAATCACCTTCCGATCAGTGTACTCTAGGAACGATACACTGGAGTTCAACAAGAACATCTTGCAACTCAGCCACACATGACTGACCACTCATTTCGCTTGAGTGTATCGAATGTACATCACCAACGGTTGGGATCAGCAACCGTTCCCGTATATATATGGGACAGCATTGATAGATTTAAGAAACAAATGAATATTCACTAGATAGGTGATTATACACCCTACTTCGGTGCGACCGACTTAGCCATGCTGCCTGCCCGATTTCTGTCATTTACCGGTTGATGAGGCTAGAAGCTACGCTTTATCATCACATCAGATTCACTTCGAATGCTACATTGTCAAATCCATCGAAATCACTAATTGACGTTTTACAACAGTACATTACGTGTCAGCTAAAAGAAGTTTCCTTCTTCGCTTCCACTCTTGGTACGGTTGGAGAAATCAATGTACGTAATCGTCTGGAAATACTCTGTTAAACATCCATCTTCATTCACTTAGAATGTCACATTGTCATACCCGCCAAATCACAAATTGACTTATCCAAAAATAACACGGGTATACAGCTAAGAGAAACGAATTCCTCCGCCACCAAACGTGAATACGTTTGAACAGATCAACTTACGCAATCCATTGGATATACTCTGTCAGTCCTTCGTCCATACAAGTTGTCCTGGGACTGGACAAACCGAAGGCACTATTCTGTAGACAGGATAGTCCTTGCATTTTTCTCCGTCTTCAATTAACTTTGGCATATATGATTCGCAACGCTTATGCCAATACAGAGTGGTTCTTTGGATAATAATCCAACCGGTCTCTCCATATTAACAACGTTAAAATGGTCAAAACTTCGATAGTCTGTGAGTTAACTATCAAAGAAAAACAAGTGTGCAAACAACGATATTATTTTTCAGATGGAAATTATATCGAACAAACATCATTTAACATTTTATCTCTTTAGTTCATTTTACATCTCCTGTTTCCCTATATTCAACATTTGCTATTTTCTATATTTAGAAAATATATGTTATCAACACTGGAAACATTTCCATTCCTTGTTTTCTGCATTTAGAAAACATTTCTGATTCTTGTTTGGAAACATTTCCAAAACTCCTTTACGATCAAACCTTACCATTTCTTAGTTAAGAAGGAAGTCACTCAAGTTGGGGTATAATTACCTCTCAGACCTTAACTGAACAACGTTATAACTTCAAAATGGTCAAAGTTTATCTTTTAATCTTTAACAACTTCTTTACGCCTTTCTCGGATCCAATTTTACTAATTTACTTCTATATTTAAAACATTGGTTATAACGATAACGTTATAATCCCTACTTTCGAATTATCTAACTTAAATTATAACCTCTATTCTTATTAGTGAATAATTAACCTAACACTTATTTATTTATAAATAAATAAATCTCTATTTAAACACTGGAAAGTATAAGTACTTTCCCGAATTCGATAAAATCGAATTTGCCGATTAACTCTCTTCGAGAAATCTCTATTTGATTAACTCTTCTTCGAATAACCTATATTCGATTAACTTCTTCTCGAACAAACGATATTCGATAATCTCTCTTCGAATAACTAACATTCGATAACTCTTCCTTTTCAAATATCTCATATTTGAAAATCTCACTTCGATTAAACTATAATCGATAACTCCCTTCGATGAAACTAACATCAATATCTCCTTTCGATGAAACTAACATCGATAACTCCTTTCGATGAAACTAACATCAATATCTCCTTTCGATGAAACTAACATTGATAACTCCTTTCGATGAAACTAACATCGATAACTCCTTTCGATGAAACTAACATCGATAACTCCTTTCGAAGAACTAACATCGATAACTCCTTTCGATGAACTAACATCGATAACTCCTTTCAATGAAACTAACATCGATTACTCCTTTCGATGAAACTAACATCGATTACTCCTTTCGATGAAACTAACATCGATAATTCCTTTCGATGAAACTAACATCGATAACTCCTTTCGATGAAACTAACATCGATAACTCCTTTCGATGAAACTAACATCGATTACTCCTTTCGATGAAACTAACATCGATAACTCCTTTCGATGAAACTAACATCGATAACTCCTTTCGATGAAACTAACATCGATAACTCCTTTCGATGAAACTAACATCGATAAATTTAACTCGACGAACTGAACTTATTTACTTAACTCGATCATCTTGACTTGATAACTTAACTTGCTAACTTAACTCGATTATCTTAACTTGATTATCTTAACTTGATTACTCATATCGAATAACTAATATTCGATTTAACTCCATTTAACTCCATTCGAACAACTATTATTCGACAACTCTATTGGTTTAACTCTAACTGATTACTCTAACCGATTGATTCTAACTGATTAACTCTAACTTGTTAACTCAAATTGATTAATTCTAACTGATTTACTCTATTTGACTAACTCGACTCGACTAACCCCTTTCGAATAACATATTCGATTAACTAACTTCGAATACCATATTCGATTAACTAACTTCGATAACTCCTTTCGAATGTCTATATTCGATTAACTAACTTCGAATACCATATTCGATTTCTCCTTTCGAATGTCTATATTCGATTAACTAACTTCGAATACCATATTCGATTTCTCCTTACGAATGTCTATATTCGATTAACTAACTTCGAATACCATATTCGATTTCTCCTTACGAATGTCTATATTCGATTAACTAACTTCGAATACCATATTCGATTTCTCCTTACGAATGTCTATATTCGATTAACTAACTTCGAATACCATATTCGATTTCTCCTTTCGAATGTCTATATTCGATTAACTAACTTCGAATACCATATTCGATTTCTCCTTTCGAATGTCTATATTCGATTAACTAACTTCGAATACCATATTCGATTTACTTTATTCACTTTATAAAGATTTCCTTTTTAACAACGTTTTATTCATTGGAAAAGATTTACTTTTAAATAACGGTTCTACACTTTAAAAATGTGATTTCCTTTTTATAATGTTTCCTTTCCAATTCTATTTGTAAATGGTTTACAAATATTCTTTTTTTCAAATTTATTCTTGAAATATTCTAACTCCTTAAGTTCTCTGAAAAATTCGCCATAACCTCCTTTGTATCGGGAGCATCGGGAAAATCCCCAAACCCGCCACACAGGCCTTTCCATTCAAAAAGAAATGTTTTGAATTTATTTCCTTTTTAAAATACCTCCTATTTATAAATATTCCCATTTATAAATATTTCTTATTTATAAATATTTCAATTTATAAATATCTCTGTTTTCAATATCACTTTGAAAATCTCCTTATCAACATCCCGTATGTTATGGTATTCAATCATATCAAATCACGATGTTCAATATCGTCCATACAAACACAATCAACAACAGGTTATAATTCACATCATATATTAAAATATATGAAAAACAATAAAATAACTGTTGAGGAATCCAGTCAGATTCCTCCAACCTGTTTCCCTGCATCACAGATGTTAGACAATATAGATAACATCACTTTCAGTTCCATAGGATATATTCTGTTAAACAGAATCAATATAGAAATTTAACTAACTGACTAGCAGTTCAATCAAACAATCAATACACAGTAAAACAGACAATTTTAACAGTCCTAACAATACAACATGAAATTATAAACTGTTCAGAGTTAGTGAGATTTACTCACATTGGACGATCATCGTTAATAACGATAACCATCGCTTGATTCCAACGGACAATTTATTTCGCTATAAATTGTAATGGGCTCCAATTTGACTCCTAGTCAATTCCATGGCGTAGATGCCGTCCCTACGATCCCAACGCAACTGACGGCGTCTGATTCTGATATCGTACGCAGAAGATATTATATTTACCAGGTAATACGTGATTTAATTAAACTAAACTTATGGTAGTTAAAATTTTGACCTACCCATTTCAACCCGGATCCGCACACTTCTTCGCTGACCCAAACGTTCTACGTTTTCTTCTATTCCCTTGCCAGCATGCCAAGTTTCTCTCCAATCTTCTCTTATTGAAATCCTCCGGCCCATAATCCTTCCTTTATGTATACATAAACTTTACTTATATTTTTCCTCCTACGGCCCGGCCCATCAGCCCATCCCCATTTGAAAGAAACCAGACCCGTACCCTAATGGTACTCCTCTTCTTCCCGAATGAAACTCCAGGAACCCGCTGCTCCATTACCGACTTTCAACCGCCTCACAGCCCCTCATTTCCTTCACCGACCTCGAAACAAAAACCACCATCAAAATCTCCATCGAAATCTCATCATCACCACACCAATTTCAAAGAACTCGAACCCACTTTCTCAAATGCGTCGCACAGAAGATAAACGACGAACACAGTACAGTTCGACATTTTTAAATTGATAAAATCCCAAAAAAAATCGCAACAACAGCGATTCGATCCCCTGATTCCACATATGAACTCAAAATCGAAGGTTATTGCCTCAATCCCTCTCGGTTTCTAACCCTAATCGACGTTGTATATTTTCCAACGAATAAGAATGCGACCAAACCCATAAAATCATATATAGGATTGAAGAGAATCCTACCTAGATCACAAATATATTTATATAATGATTTATAGATTTTCTTTTGAATTTATTTTGATTTTTGAAGGAGAGGGTTTTCATGTTTTTCCTGAACAGAAAGAATGCGGCAGAATAGAGTTGACTAAGGAAGAGCTGAAATTAGGTTATAAGGAATTTGCTTAAAGGGGGTATTTATAACCAACATAAATATCTAGATATTTTAGTTTTATTATCTATTTTTACTTTCTAAAAATTCGTGTGGTCACACACGATACCCAAAAATCATGGAAATTGACATGCAGCTACAGTTCGACATTACGGTCCCAACGAAACTGGTTTCGTCGAATTCCGACTCCGTATGCTCACACAGCGTATTTTTAACTGTCAAAATACTGACTGTTTCTCACTCTAAAAATCCGTACGGCCACACAGTGACTCTAAAAATCACGAAACTGGAAATCTAACAACTATTTGACATTGCGGATCCAACAAAACTGGTTTCGTCGAATTCCGGCTTCGTTTGCAAAAGTGGCTATTTTTAACGCTTTGAATAGCCCATTTAAATATATAAATATATTTAAATAAATTTAAATATTAATAATTTAATATTATCGTATATCTCCATATACGATGTCGTCCGGCTCCAGAATATCACCACAGATTTTATGACTTGATTTCCAGACTCCAGATTATCCCGATATTCAGTTCGTATCGAAAAATCGATTTATAACGTATATAAAGCGTCGCAAATTATAAAGGAATTCCACAGCGACTTTTCTGAAATTTGATTTGGACATAACTCAAAATCTACACGATGAAATCCTGATTTCTCTCTTTCACCAGAAAGATATACTCCACCAGCTCCACACGTTTCTTGTTTCATAGAAATCCGGCTTAAAACGAATCATGTACATTCAGTTGAAGTTCGAATCGCCAAATAGCGAACTGCAGCGCCATTTCAAGCTCGATTTTAATTATAATAAAATTATACGTTCAAACTGTCGTCGATTGAATATATTCGTCAATATAATTCAACTCTAAGCTGAATTGAATCTAAGTGACGACCCCGTCCATCAAATATTGTGATTTCCAATATTTTTGATTATTTTTGAATTAAATATATTATTTAATTATTTAATTAAATTAATTATTCACTGTAATTTAATTAACGATGATTAAATTCCCTAAATCACTATTTATATAATTAAATAAATTAATTATATACCACAGAAAATACGGGTCATTACATTCTTCCCCACTTAAAATAATTTCGTCCTCGAAATTGCTAAGTTAGAGGACGACCCTATCTATTGGAACTCCTAAGATTTGTTTACCCCTTATTTCTGATTTCAACCGAACCAATTTATATCGACTAAAATATTTATTCATTCCGACTAACTAAAATTTTGAAAATTTTCTAACACTTTAAATTTTCGGAAAATTTCGCCATACCCTCCTTTGTACAGCCCTATCGGTAAAACTCCAATTCGCCTCTCTGGGCCATCTCCAACCCAAAAGAAAATCAAACAGCCAAACGGCTTGCCAATTCGGCTCATAAATCCCAGACTCATATAAAATATAAACTTGTACCTTTTTGTTGGGCATATCATTATATCCCTACCATTCGTCACCAGTTCTGCATATAACAATGCATTACCAACTTGATCTCCAATCAGTTCATTCTCAAAACCAAATCATTCGCTTATATCCAAGCCAGATATCATTTCAACCTCGAGTTTCATTCTCGATTCCAAATTCTTAACTTTTACCATCTCATTCTACTTAACTTCACAAGTTAAATTTTTAATTCTAGAATTTAAATTCCTGGGTAAATTTCAAATCAATTAGAAATCATACTGCCAATTCAAAACCTTTGAATTTCTAAACAACTTGTTTTCTGAAAACAATTCAAATCAAAATCTTTGGTAGTAATCCACCACTTAGAACTCGAAAATCACACCGATGATACTGCGCAGTCATCATCGGAATTATTTCCCAACGACATAAGTGATTTCAATACTATATCATTTCAAAACCCTTATTAAATACATCCATTTTGAAAACATCTCAAAATCTCCCAGGAACTTAAAATTTCCTTATTTTAATTCCAAATCTGATTTAAATTCATATTTAATTCATCTTATTTCATATACTTTACTTATATGATTCTGATTGGTTATATATAACCATTTCACTTTATAATCTCATTCGATTATAATTACAACCAATATATCTAATATATGATAATATATTACATATCCATACTGTGTCGGTCCATCGTATTCAAGTGTTTATTTACTCCTACCGATACAGTGGATCAAACTGATCGACCAGAACCCATAAACAACTCAGCCAATGAATCTCCACAATATAAAACCATTTTTATATCAAATAACAAATACGTTCTCTCGTATATATAAACTCAACTCAATCTAGGGTGTTACTAACCCTATCTCTACCGAGTCACGCCACAGAGCCAAGTAATTCTTAACTTAAGCTCTGATACCAACTGTAACGACCCGGATTTTCGGCGGCTTTGGTTATCGACGTAAGCTCGACGTCGATAACCAAAACATCGAAAAATCCTGGTAATTATTGAAAGAAATTAGAGGGTGAGAATAGATAAGATAGAAACTTAGAATAGAAAAAGAAGAAGAACACAACATCAGAGTAACACGAACCTCACAGCAGAACGAATAATCATATAATATATAACATAACTTTGAAATATAACAGTTATGTATACAATAGCACTTATCAGAGTACAACACTTACAACACAGCGGAAATAAACTATAGCTATATAATTCTGAAGCCTCCTGCTCCAGCTCTTCAATGTATCTGCAAATCCCGACTACTTGACTGCCCGTACAAATTTAGGCACCCAAGAGTTTAGGGAAAACAACAAAGTAAACTCCGGGTCAGTCATGGGACTGGTATGAGTAAAAACAGTTTAAACAGGTATATGAACAAGTAAACGATATCTCATAAGACCACGCCGCAGAACGGAACGGGTTTTTCCCTTATGAGAATCCAAAATATCTTTATATCAAAAACCTTTTGATATTATAATAATGTCTATGTACAAATAGATATCAACTAGCAGAAACGCTTTCATCTCACGTTCTACATATATAGTATACAATCAAAATCGCAAGCACGTATTGGATAATGGATTTCCAACTATGACAAGGTATGGAATCACCTTCCGATCAGTGTACTCTAGGAACGATACACTGGAGTTCAACAAGAACATCTTGCAACTCAGCCACACATGACCGACCACTCATTTCGCTTGAGTGTATCGAATGTACATCACCAACGGTTGGGATCAGCAACCATTCCCGTATATATATGGGACAGCATTGATAGATTTAAGAAACAAATGAATATTCACTAGATAGGTGATTATACACCCTACTTCGGTGCGACCGACTTAGCCGTGCTGCCTGCCCGATTTCTGTCATTTACCGGTTGATGAGGCTAGAAGCTACGCTTTATCATCACATCAGATTCACTTCGAATGCTACATTGTCAAATCCATCGAAATCACTAATTGACGTTTTACAACAGTACATTACGTGTCAGCTAAAAGAAGTTTCCTTCTTCGCTTCCACTCTTGGTACGGTTGGAGAAATCAATGTACGTAATCGTCTGGAAATACTCTGTCAAACATCCATCTTCATTCACTTAGAATGTCACATTGTCATACCCGCCAAATCACAAATTGACTTATCCAAAAATAACACGGGTATACAGCTAAGAGAAACGAATTCCTCCGCCACCAAACGTGAATACGTTTGAACAGATCAACTTAAGCAATCCATTGGATATACTCTGTCAGACCTTCGTCCATACAAGTTGTCCTGGGACTGGACAAACCGAAGGCACTATTCTGTAGACAGGATAGTCCTTGCATTTTTCTCCGTCTTCAATTAACTTTGGCATATATGATTCGCAACGCTTATGCCAATACAGAGTGGTTCTTTGGATAATAATCCAACCGGTCTCTCCATATTAACAACGTTAAAATGGTCAAAACTTCGATAGTCTGTGAGTTAACTATCAAAGAAAAACAAGTGTGCAAACAACGATATTATTTTTCAGATGGAAATTATATCGAACAAACATCATTTAACATTTTATCTCTTTAGTTCATTTTACATCTCCTGTTTCCCTATATTCAACATTTGCTATTTTCTATATTTAGAAAATATATGTTATCAACACTGGAAACATTTCCATTCCTTGTTTTCTGCATTTAGAAAACATTTCTGATTCTTGTTTGGAAACATTTCCAAAACTCCTTTACGATCAAACCTTACCATTTCTTAGTTAAGAAGGAAGTCACTCAAGTTGGGGTATAATTACCTCTCAGACCTTAACTGAACAACGTTATAACTTCAAAATGGTCAAAGTTTATCTTTTAATCTTTAACAACTTCTTTACGCCTTTCTCGGATCCAATTTTACTAATCTACTTCTATATTTAAAACATTGGTTATAACGATAACGTTATAATCCCTACTTTCGAATTATCTAACTTAAATTATAACCTCTATTCTTATTAGTGAATAATTAACCTAACACTTATTTATTTATAAATAAATAAATCTCTATTTAAACACTGGAAAGTATAAGTACTTTCCCGAATTCGATAAAATCGAATTTGCCGATTAACTCTCTTCGAGAAATCTCTATTTGATTAACTCTTCTTCGAATAACCTATATTCGATTAACTTCTTCTCGAATAAACGATATTCGATAATCTCTCTTCGAATAACTAACATTCGATAACTCTTCCTTTTCAAATATCTCATATTTGAAAATCTCACTTCGATTAAACTATAATCGATAACTCCCTTCGATGAAACTAACATCAATATCTCCTTTCGATGAAACTAACATCGATAACTCCTTTCGATGAAACTAACATCAATATCTCCTTTCGATGAAACTAACATCGATAACTCCTTTCGATGAAACTAACATCGATAACTCCTTTCGATGAAACTAACATCGATAACTCCTTTCGATGAACTAACATCGATAACTCCTTTCGATGAACTAACATCGATAACTCCTTTCGATGAAACTAACATCGATAACTCCTTTCGATGAAACTAACATCGATTACTCCTTTCGATGAAACTAACATCGATAACTCCTTTCGATGAAACTAACATCGATAACTCCTTTCGATGAAACTAACATCGATTACTCCTTTCGATGAAACTAACATCGATAACTCCTTTCGATGAAACTAACATCGATAAATTTAACTCGACGAACTGAACTTATTTACTTAACTCGATCATCTTGACTTGATAACTTAACTTGCTAACTTAACTCGATTATCTTAACTTGATTATCTTAACTTGATTACTCATATCGAATAACTAATATTCGATTTAACTCCATTTAACTCCATTCGAACAACTATTATTCGACAACTCTATTGGTTTAACTCTAACCGATTACTCTAACCGATTAATTCTAACTGATTAACTCTAACTTGTTAACTCAAATTGATTAATTCTAACTGATTTACTCTATTTGACTAACTCGACTCGACTAACCCCTTTCGAATAACATATTCGATTAACTAACTTCGAATACCATATTCGATTAACTAACTTCGATAACTCCTTTCGAATGTCTATATTCGATTAACTAACTTCGAATACCATATTCGATTTCTCCTTTCGAATGTCTATATTCGATTAACTAACTTCGAATACCATATTCGATTTCTCCTTACGAATGTCTATATTCGATTAACTAACTTCGAATACCATATTCGATTTCTCCTTACGAATGTCTATATTCGATTAACTAACTTCGAATACCATATTCGATTTCTCCTTTCGAATGTCTATATTCGATTAACTAACTTCGAATACCATATTCGATTTCTCCTTTCGAATGTCTATATTCGATTAACTAACTTCGAATACCATATTCGATTTACTTTATTCACTTTATAAAGATTTCCTTTTTAACAACGTTTTATTCATTGGAAAAGATTTACTTTTAAATAACGGTTCTACACTTTAAAAATGTGATTTCCTTTTTATAATGTTTCCTTTCCAATTCTATTTGTAAATGGTTTACAAATATTCTTTTTTTCAAATTTATTCTTGAAATATTCTAACTCCTTAAATTCTCTGAAAAAATCGCCATAACCTTCTTTGTATCGGGAGCATCGGGAAAATCCCCAAACCCGCCACACAGGCCTTTCCATTCAAAAAGAAATGTTTTGAATTTATTTCCTTTTTAAAATACCTCCTATTTATAAATATTCCCATTTATAAATATTTCTTATTTATAAATATTTCAATTTATAAATATCTCTGTTTTCAATATCACTTTGAAAATCTCCTTATCAACATCCCGTATGTTATGGTATTCAATCATATCAAATCACGATGTTCAATATCGTCCATACACACACAATCAACAACAGGTTATAATTCACATCATATATTAAAATATATGAAAAACAATAAAATAACTGTTGAGGAATCCAGTCAGATTCCTCCAACCCGTTTCCCTGCATCACAGATGTTAGACAATATAGATAACATCACTTTCAGTTTCATAGGATATATTCTGTTAAACAGAATCAATATAGAAATTTAACTAACTGACTAGCAGTTCAATCAAACAATCAATACACAGTAAAACAGACAATTTTAACAGTCCTAACAATACAACATGAAATTATAAACTGTTCAGAGTTAGTGAGATTTACTCACATTGGACGATCATCGTTAATAACGATAACCATCGCTTGATTCCAACGGACAATTTATTTCGCTATAAATTGTAATGGGCTCCAATTTGACTCCTAGTCAATTCCATGGCGTAGATGCCGTCCCTACGATCCCAACGCAACTGACGGCGTCTGATTCTGATATCGTACGCAGAAGATATTATATTTACCAGGTAATACGTGATTTAATTAAACTAAACTTATGGTAGTTAAAATTTTGACCTACCCATTTCAACCCGGATCCGCACACTTCTTCGCTGACCCAAACGTTCTACGTTTTCTTCTATTCCCTTGCCAGCATGCCAAGTTTCTCTCCAATCTTCTCTTATTGAAATCCTCCGGCCCATAATCCTTCCTTTATGTATACATAAACTTTACTTATATTTTTCCTCCTACGGCCCGGCCCATCGGCCCATTCCCGTTTGAAAGAAACCAGACCCGTACCCTAATGGTACTCCTCTTCTTCCCGAATGAAACTCCAGGAACCCGCTGCTCCATTACCGACTTTCAACCGCCTCACAGCCCCTCATTTCCTTCACCGACCTCGAAACAAAAACCACCATCAAAATCTCCATCGAAATCTCATCATCACCGCACCAATTTCAAAGAACTCGAACCCACTTTCTCAAATGCGTCGCACAGAAGATAAACGACGAACACAGTACAGTTCGACATTTTTAAATTGATAAAATCCCAAAAAAAATCGCAACAACAGCGATTCGATCCCCTGATTCCACATATGAACTCAAAATCGAAGGTTATTGCCTCAATCCCTCTCGGTTTCTAACCCTAATCGACGTTGTATATTTTCCAACGAATAAGAATGCGACCGAACCCATAAAATCATATATAGGATTGAAGAGAATCCTACCTAGATCACAAATATATTTATATAATGATTTATAGATTTTCTTTTGAATTTATTTTGATTTTTGAAGGAGAGGGTTTTCATGTTTTTCCTGAACAGAAAGAATGCGGCAGAATAGAGTTGACTAAGGAAGAGCTGAAATTAGGTTATAAGGAATTTGCTTAAAGGGGGTATTTATAACCAACATAAATATCTAGATATTTTAGTTTTATTATCTATTTTTACTTTCTAAAAATTCGTGTGGTCACACACGATACCCAAAAATCATGGAAATTGACATGCAGCTACAGTTCGACATTACGGTCCCAACGAAACTGGTTTCGTCGAATTCCGACTCCGTATGCTCACACAGCGTATTTTTAACTGTCAAAATACTGACTGTTTCTCACTCTAAAAATCCGTACGGCCACACAGTGACTCTAAAAATCACGAAACTGGAAATCTAACAACTATTTGACATTGCGGATCCAACAAAACTGGTTTCGTCAAATTCCGGCTTCGTTTGCAAAAGTGGCTATTTTTAACGCTTTGAATAGCCCATTTAAATATATAAATATATTTAAATAAATTTAAATATTAATAATTTAATATTATCGTATATCTCCATATACGATGTCGTCCGGCTCCAGAATATCACCTCAGATTTTATGACTTGATTTCCAGACTCCAGATTATCCCGATATTCAGTTCGTATCGAAAAATCGATTTATAACGTATATAAAGCGTCGCAAATTATAAAGGAATTCCACAGCGACTTTTCTGAAATTTGATTTGGACATAACTCAAAATCTACACGATGAAATCCCGATTTCTCTCTTTCACCAGAAAGATATACTCCACCAGCTCCACACGTTTCTTGTTTCACAGAAATCCGGCTTAAAACGAATCATGTACATTCAGTTGAAGTTCGAATCGCCAAATAGCGAACTGCAGCGCCATTTCAAGCTCGATTTTAATTATAATAAAATTATACGTTCAAACTGTCGTCGATTGAATATATTCGTCAATATAATTCAACTCTAAGCTGAATTGAATCTAAGTGACGACCCCGTCCATAAAATATTGTGATGTCCAATATTTTTGATTATTTCTGAATTAAATATATTATTTAATTATTTAATTAAATTAATTATTCACTGTAATTTAATTAACGACGATTAAATTCCCTAAATCACTATTTATATAATTAAATAAATTAATTATATACCACAGAAAATACGGGTCATTACATACTCAAAACATCATCCACAAGTAATCATGGTCCTTAAAAGACTTCTAATGTTGTATGTACATATGCAAAAGTGTGTGTATATGTACTTATTTAATGCGAAAATCAGGCGGTTACTGATTCAGTAAACCTCCTTAATGCAAAATATGTTAGTGAAATGAATCCATATGTATGCAAATTTCTAATCATAACTTAAAATTTCTACATGAGTGCTCATAACATTTATCCATATGCAAAATCCATATGATAGCATAACATGTTTCATCCATGAATAAGTCTAAACACCCATGCATATGCAATTATGAAAGTGTGTGAGCCGATCTTAGTGCCTAATGTGTATCATGCATCCACGAGTATCCACTTGCAAACACTTGCAACCACTTGCAAACATCAAGCATAACATGTTTCAAATACATGTTTACATCCAAAGGGTTTCTACCTAAGGTTCTCATGACAAGATTAACACGATATCAAGATAAACATGGTAAACATGGATAGCAAAAGAAAGATACGATAATTAGGAAGAGAGATTGAGAATGTACCCTAAAAAAGAAATGGATAAAGCCCACGCATCTTCTCCTCAGTCTCCCAAGTTGCGTCTTCTTCGGCTTCACCCCACTGAACCTTGACAAGTTTGACCTCTCGATTCCTTAGCTTCCTGATCTCCGTTCCTAAGATACGAATCAGAGCTCTCCTCAAGGTTGCCTCTTTCTCTACTTCCACGTCTTCAAGAATACTCGGCTCAACTACCTCGGCTGATCTATGCAAACACTTTCGGAGATGTGAGACATGAAAGACATTGTGCACTCCGGCCAGTTTCTCGGGCAATTCCACCTTATAAGCCATTTGCCCGATCCTCTCGATGATAGGGAAGGGTCCAACAAACCTTGGTGCTAGCTTCCCCACTGCTCCAAAACGAACCACATTCCGCAAAGGAGAAACCTTAATGAAAACCATGTCTCCAACTACAAACTCCAAGTCTATCCTCCGCTTATCTGCATAGGATTTCTGTCTTTCTTGAGCCGTCTTCATCCGTCTTCGAATCAACTCAATATTTTCGGATGTGTCCCTTATCATATCGGGCCCAAGTATAAGCTTATCTGTCGTCTCCCACCAACATGTTGGTGACTTGCACGGCCTCCCATACAAAGCTTCAAACGGTGCCATCCCTATGCTTGCTTGGTAGCTGTTATTATAAGCAAACTCCACAAGAGGAAGGTGATCTTCCCAAGTGCCACCAAAGTCAAGTATGCATAGTCTCAACAGATCTTCTAGCACTCTATGTACCCTTTCGGTCTGGCCATCCGTCTGTGGGTGATAGGCTGTACTCAGATTCAATCGCGTACCCATTGCTTCTTGCAAGCTATTCCAAAACTGGCTAGTGAAAATTGGGTCACGATCGCTAACTATGCTAGAAGGAACTCCAAGCAATCGCACTATCTCTCGAAGATAAACAGATGCTAGCCATGATGCGGTCCTCTTTCTCTTCACTGGAATGAAATGAGCGCTCTTTGTGAGTCTATCCACAATGACCCATATGCTAGAATTCCCTTTCCTCGATCTTAGCAATCCGTCCACGAAATCCATAGAAATACTTTCCTACTTCCATTGCGGGACCTCCAAGGGATGCAATAGCCCACTGGGCTTCTTCGACTCAGCCTTTACTTGCTGGCAAACCATGCATCTAGAGACAAACTCTGCAACATCCTTCTTCATTCCATCCCAGAAGAAAATACGCTTCATATCCCGGTACATCTTATCACCTCCGGGATGTATGGTCATCTTCGAGTGATGTGCCTCTTCAAGAACTTTACTCACTAAGTCTCCCACTCGTGGGACACATAGTCTTCCATCACGCCTTAGCCATCCCTTGTCATCAATCGCATACCTAGCGAGATGACTGGACGTCTCTCCACGAATCAGCTTGTCCAGGATCTCGACTATCTGTGGGTCTTCCTTCTGCGAAGTCCCTACTTGATCCAGAAGTGTAGGTCTAAGCTCAAGGGATGCTAACGAACTAGTCATCGACTCAACAGCGGATGTAAAATCAAAGGTTGCCAAGAACTCTAGGCTCTTCATCTCAACAAACAAAGGGATCAAAGTCAACCTTTTTCTACTAAGCGCATCAGTCACAACATTACCCTTGCCAGGGGTATATGCTATATCAAAATCATAAGAGGCCAAGAATTCCATCCATCTCTGCTGCCTGAGATTCAAATCCTTCTGCGAGAAGAGGTACTTCAGAGACTTGTGATCAGTATATAACTCAAATCTTTCGCCAAGAAGATAATGGCGCCACGACTTGAGTGCAAAGACAATCGCCGCCAACTCCAAATCATGTACGGGATAGTTCTTCTCATGAACTTTAAGTTGCCTACCCCCATAGCATATAACTCTCCCTTCTTGCATCAGAACCGTGCCTATCCCCGTGCCACATGCATCGGCGTACACGGTAAACAACTTCCCTCCATCGGGTAAAGCCAAAACTGGAGCTGTGGTGAGGGCTCTCTTGAGCCTTTGAAAAGCAAGCTCACACTCTAAGTCCCATGCAAAAACTAAGTTCTTCTTCGTCAACTTAGTAAGAGGAGCTGAAATCTTAGCGAAGTCCTTGATAAACTTCCTATAAAACCCTGCTAGACCGAGAAAGCTTCTCACTTCAGTTGCATTCTTCGGAACTTTCCTGTAACGACCTGCACTTTTGGCAGTCGAACATTTTATTTAATTTATTTAGTTTAAACATTTGAATTGGAATATAGATGGAATTAAATATTTAAAACGTTGTTTAAACGTAGTGAACTATATATATTTATATATATTATAAATAGAGCTTGAAAATAGCGCTGCAGTTCGTAAATTCGAGTTTGAACTTCAACTGAGAATACAGAGGCCGATATTAATCGGATTTCTGTGAAACAAGAAGCGCTGGGAGCGTGTTGACGATAGCTTTCATATGAAAGAGAAAAATCTAGATTCCGTGTTATATATTGTGAGTTATGGCTAAATCAAATTTGGAGAAAAACGTTGTGGAATTCGCTATCGACCTCTAAAATGACCATTTTGCAAAACGAACTCTGTTTTCGACGAAATCAGTTTCATTAGAACCGTATCGTTAAATTATTGTACGATGGTGAGTGGCGTGGAAAACCGATGTCGTATGTGACCACGGTAGCCATAAACGCCCGTTCATTTTCTATAACGCGTAGTTTAAATTAATAAAGGGATATTGGAGTATAACTTGAGCAGACGGTCGAATTAGGCCACGAAACCAGTTCCGTTGAGTTCGTAGCGTCGACTATAGTCAGGGTAGGTATATAGTTTGTTATTTTTAGAGATCGGGAAATTTGGTGTTCAGAAGGGTAGTGCGGTGCGCGTTAAAAATGGCCTACCGGGGCAACAGTCTCAGAATGCGACGAAATTAGTGCCGTTGGGTTCGTATCGAAAAGTTATTGTCGATGTTCGCAGTCTCAAGTTGATTTGATTTATCTGGTGATCGTGGTAAATTAAAATGCGTATTTATTTCTGGTTTTATAAAGTAAATATTTTCATACGAACTCGGATTTCGACGAAACTTGTCCCGTTGGATCCGGAATATCGTTTTACATCGAGAACAATCTTTTTATCAGTAAACAGAGATCGTATGTAGTATATTTTGGTGTTACTTCGCGGCAAAGTTTCGTTGAATAATATTATATTATTTTGTCTCTAAGAAAACCTCACTATAAATACCCTGAGCGATGCATCTAACCCTAAAACAGACAATTCTAAATTTCCGCCGCCACCCCTAAATGAACGAACAAATTCTCCCTTCAAAAGCAAAAGGGAAAAATCGTCAAAAAGGTTCACAAATCCAAGAACCGATCAACCACAATACTGTCGACCCTTGGAGGTCCATCATTGAGCATGAGGATGGGGTTTAATTCGATGGAGACGCCGGGCTCTCACCTGAAACTCGCGGTGGTTTGGGTTAAATTGTTCGGGAAGGAGGCCACCGAGTGGGATGGGGTGTCAGACGGAAGTTGGGGAGGCGAAGTCGAGCAAGATGACAGTTTCAGGTGGGACTGCGATCATCAGGAAGTGGCGAGGCTGGCGCTCGTTATGGGAGGGGACCGGTGGTCTCCGGCATGGCGAAGCGGCGTGGAGGACGGGATGAAGTGGTATGACCTGGTGCGGTGAAGGGATTGATGAAGGACGTGGGTTCTTCTGTGTATGCGTATAGAATGGAAGATGACCGGAAAAGAAAAAAAAAGGGAAAAATGAAAACAACGAAGGGGGGGTTGGATTCCCAGTTCGAAGCAGGAACAAATGGGGTAAAAAGGGACAGGTCAAACTGGGAAACAACGCTGAAGGGGTGATCATTAAGGATTCCCAGTATGGCTTTGTTTTGGATTCAAGAGTCACGAAGAAGTTTGAGACAGTGATTTCAATCTGAAACGAGAAAGCAATGGAAGATTTCGGTGGTCCTAATTCCAGTAATTAAACTAATTCTAATTAGCATTTTGATGCCGATTTAGGAGTTTAAGCTTAATTAACCTTGATTTCAGGTGCCGATTTGGACGAAAGGCAATGTATTAGAAGAGCACGGAGGAAAGCAGGAAATGAACAAAACATAACCAGCTTAATATCCTCCTATTTAAGTAATTAACCCTAATAGTATTATCAAAGGACATTAACTAATTTTAATATTGATGAAATAAGATTGTAATGTGCACTGATTTCAAGGGGAATGGGAAATGAAGGATCCAGAACTTATGGGCTATACAAACGATTCAAACCAGTTGAGCGGAAATAGAAATGAACTAAACCAAGGAGGGGCGGCCAATAATTCCTAAATTCTAAAAGTAATTAGTTTAAACTAAATTATTAATTTAGGGTTAATTAGTAGATTAAGATAATATAATTTTATTACATGAACATCTTTGTATCTCGTGAACAGAATTGAACCAAATAAAAAGCATCAGGATCATGGCTACGAGCTCGACATTATGGGGCTGTCCTGAGCAGAAGGGCGACAACGGGATTTACAGTTAAATTGTTTAATTTAACTGTAACCAAACCGATTCAGTGATAAATCAGAACAAGGTGAGTTAAACTCACTCAGTTCCCATTTTATATTTCATATAAATTGGGTGTTTTTATTTTGTGTGTTCTGCTTGCTGATGACTGCCTGTTTGCTAGTTATACATTGTTTGTTGATTTTACTGATGAAATTAAACGGTGTTTAATTTCAGTGAAATACCAAATCGTTATTTTAACGATTGGTTCCAATAAAGGTAACTCACCTTATTGGTCACGTTTATTTATAAACGTGTTTTAAATTGTTGAACTGTTTGCGGTTGATGTTGAATGGTTGCTATTTAGTGTTATCAGTTAAACAAAACTGAATAGTCTGATTTGTGATAACCGTTTTGAATACAGGGAAGAACAGGTTGGAGGGATCCAACCGGATTCCTCAATATATTATTTATTTCATATTATCAACATATGAACTGTTCTGTTTGAGGTGATTGATTTGATTGTTGATGTTTGACTGAAATTTCAACATCTGTTTGTTTAAACCAATGGGCGATATTGGTTTAGTATTTGGCAGCGTATGGCCTATAAAATCAATCGTTTTATAAATATTGATTCACCGTCAAGTGAATCGATAGAGATGAAGTTATAAAGTTTATTTTATAACTGGAGTTAGATTTTGAAAAAAAATATTATTTTGAATAAAAGTTATTAAGGAGAAATAAATAAGTATTTTATTTATTTAAGACTTGAGTTAATATTAAGTTATTTTATAAAGTTAGTTCTGATGTTAATCAGATTTACAAATATGAGAATGAAAAATGATTCGAATGGTAAACTTTGATAATTGTTTTGTAAATAAAACAATTAAGGGAAATTATTTGAATTAATTATATTTTTAATAAATTTAAAGTGAGGATTAATTAGAATCGGTTAGCGAGATAATCGAGTTTTGGGTTAATTAAATCGACCCGTTTGAATTGGAATTGTTTATCAAATAAGTGTGTTTTGATTAAAAGGTTAAATGAATATCGTTTAAATTTAAATAAGATTTTAAAAGGGATTTATCATTTAATTTAGTTAATAAAGGAGTTAACTACAAATATAGTTATTGATTGAATTAAATTATTATTTTAATTAATAATAATTCATAAAATTACCTTTGAATGGAAATGCATTTAAAAAGTAATCGAAGTAAAATGAATACAAGTGGAATGGTGAAGGGAATTGTGAACGGGTTTTATATTTAAAACCGAATTTTTATAACAAAGTTATAAAAAGGAATTTCAAGTGGATATAATAGCCTGAAAAGAATGTTACTTAATTAATTGAATTAAGTAAAAGGGAGTTTAAAATAAAAGAGTTTATAATAAACCAGGTATGTAAATGAGATTTTAGGTGTAAAAGCGTTAATATTAAATTAACGTCTTTTGGAAATGAAATCAAGTAAAATAGGGAGAATTGAAATAAGATTTCCAAAGTGGGGAATGGTCGAAAGATTTGATACAGATTGGTAATAGTGAAATGGGTTAAAGATTTGGTCGAAGGGTTGTATAATCAAATACGATTTAAAATGGGATTTGTTTTTTTGAGACTGGAATGGAATATTGGTGTTTGGATTTCAACTGATATCTATCTGTGGATAGGAACGTTGTTTGATCAAGGTCTGAGAGGTAATTAAAATACCCCAACTTGAACAACATCGGGATTATCTGAAGATGATATTAGTTGGCAATCGTAAAAGAGGTTCATGATAATACAACGAATGTTTTGAAAGGGGAATTGAGTGGAAATTATATATGGTTATAAGTCATTAATCTAAGTATTATAATGTAATGGTTCTGAGGACATTGGTATATAAGGATATAGTTATTCGAGATAGAGTTAGTCAAACATAGTTATTCAGGACGAGTTGCCATTTCATACGACTGCTAGCGAAATTCGCAGGGCTGCAGATAGCCTACGGCGGTCGGATGTTTCCTGAGGGAATCAGGCGTAACCATTGTGATCGCTGCGATCTAGAGTCAAGCGAATAGATTTAAGGCGAGTATTAGTTAATCGATAGGAGTTAAATAAGTCGAGTTAATCAGTTAAAGTTGACCAGTTAAAGTTAATCAATTTGAGTTAATCCATTAGAGTTAAATTGAATTAGAGTTATTCGAATATCGTATTTTCAATATTAAAAGAGTTAGAAGTTTTAACTCAATAAAAGTAAATCAGTTTGTTAAAGGCCAAGTGGTGCTAGATACTGAACTAGTGAACTCATTGGAGTGTCATGTTTGAAACACTGATTATTTTGATAGTTAAATCACCGACTATCAAACCCGCCCAATACGATTGTTGGTACGGAAAGACCGGGATCGAATTTATTCGAAAACCATTCCGACCAACAAATACGTGAAGATCTCAGAAGATGATCGAGATGGAGCATTGAAGACCGTGGATTTTCATAAACGGAAGGACCACTAATATTCTCTGCCTGGCAAGCAGAGATAAGCTATGATTCTGTCGTTGTTGGATTCTACGGGTTGCAAGGACTTCTCGCTACTGATCCATGGGGTGATTCCTATATTGGATGCGGTAGGAGAGTGCCTTCGGTTCATCCTGTTCCTGGATGACCTGTATGGACGGATGTCTGACAGAGTATTTCCAAAGGGTCACGTACGTTGATTTCTTCAAACGTACGATAGTTGTTGGCGGGGAGTTGCCGTTCTCTTAGCTTCCAGCTAGAGTATTTTTGTGGACGTCAATTAGTGATATCTGACGGATCTGACGATGTGGCATTCAAAGTGAATGATGACCAGATGTTCAAAAGCTAATCTAAGCCTCAAGCCTCATCAACCGGGAAATGACAAAAATCGGGCAGGCAGCATGGCTATGTGGGTCGCTCCCATTAGGGTGTATAATCACCTATCTAGAGAAATTCCTATTTGTTTCTTAAATATGTATTCGATGCTGTCCCTTTTCGGGAGACGGTTGCTGATCCCAACCGTCGGTGATATACATTCGATACTCTCAAGCGAAATGAGGGGTCGGTCATGTGAGGGCCGGGTTGCAAGAAGTTCTTGTTGAACCCAGTGTATTCGTCTCTAGAGACACACTATCGGTAGGTGGTCCCATACCTTGTCAAGTTGGAATCCAATCTCCAATAAGCGCCTGCGGTTTTGATTGTATACTATATATGTGGAGCGTGAGATGCAAGCGTTCGACTAAATTGATATTTACTTGTATTTAGACATTATTATAATATCAGAACAAGATATTGGTTTCAAAACTGTTTTGGGTTATCGTAAGGTAAAAACCGTCCGTGTTTATGTGTGAATTTGGTCTTACGATTATCCTTTTCTTTTGAAAAGGTTTTGAACTTTAAAATCATGATTGGATGATTTACCTTTATACTGTGCGAGTTTATCTCGCTCTGGTTCACCAGACTGACCCGGTGTTTTGTAAATGCTCGGGTTAGCCCGGAGTGTACAGGTTCAGGTTATCGACTGCTGTGAAGAGACGAGCTGGAAGAGTCCAGACGTATGATATTACTATTCCGCTGTGTGTTATATGAGGACAGATTAGTATCACTGTCCAGAAGTGTACTCTGATATTGTAAGTATTTCAAAAGCTTTCAATAAAGGTTATTTCTGTATTATATTTTGTTCCGCTGCGATGTGAGACTCTGTGTTGTGGTGTTCTTCTTCTTCTTCTTCTATTCTAATATTTCTTTCTTTCTTATCTCATCCTCTAATTTCTTTCTAATAACTATCCAGTGTTTCAGTGCTTGGAGGATCGGCATGAGTTACAGTAAAGGTATTTATGTCGATTTTCGGGGCTGAAATCCCTGAGTCGTTACAGTGGTATCAGAGCTGAAGGTTAAGTGATTACCTTGGCTCTGTGGCGTGACTCAATAGAGATGGGGTTAGCAATACCCTAGATTGAGTACGAGTGTATGTATATGAGTGAACGTACTTGTAGATTTTATAAAAATTGTTTTATATTGTGGAGATTTATTGGTTGAGTTGTTTATGAGTTCTGATCGATCAGTTTGATCCACCGTATCGATAGGGGTTTATAAACACTCGAATACAATGGGTCGTCACGATATGTTTGAAAGAGGGTAAATGAAATAATTTTACCCAAATGATATTTTGATATAAAAGAATGATTAATATTTGAAGTATTATAATATATTGGATGTGTTGTTTGTTATTATAATCGAATGAGATTATAATTGAAATGGTTATGTAAATGACCAACCAGAATTCATATTAGTATAAAAATATGGAATCAGATGAATTAAATCTGAAATTAAAATCTGAACTGGAATTAAAATTCCTAAAAGTGGGAAAGCTGTTTGCAAATGAACCTGTATTGGATATGTGAGAATTTTAAAATCCTGGGAGATTTTAAATTGTTTTGCAAACATTGAGGTGGATATTATGCTGGCCACATCATCAGTGTTCATTTCCGAGTTCTAAGTGACGGATTACTACCAAAATTTTGTTTTGGATTGTTTGAGAAAAACAAGTTGTTTGAATTCTGGAAAGAATTATTTGATTTTGAAAGAGCTGAACTGTTTAAAAACTCCCAAGGAAAGTGTTTGAACAAGAACAAGATTAAATAGAAATTGTGAAAGCGAATATGAATTGAATTGAAACCGATTAACTGGAAATTGAATCGGGAGATAATATATCGAGTAGAATCAGATTTTGAAATTTGGAGATAGGAATCTGAAATGGTGTTGGACTGGTAAGTTAAGAGTTGGGACTGATAATGGTTGGAAATTTAGTTAAGAATGAGATTTGGCTCGGACATGTGAAGGATTTGGTTTTGAGGATAAAATTGGAATTTTGTTTGGAAATGCATTTGTATATGCTGACAGGGCAGCAGATGGAAATGATATACAGATATGGCCGACAAAAAGGTACACGTTTATTTTTATATGGGTTTGGTGATTTATGAGCCTATTTGGCAAGCCGCTTGGCTATTTCATTTTCTTTTGGATTGGAGAAGGCCTAGAAAGGCGAGTTGGAGTTGTACCGATTGAGCCGTACAGAGGAGGTGCTGGCGAAATTTTTCGGAAATTTAAGGTGTTAGAAAATTTTCAATATTTTTGAAATTATTCATTTACAGTATTGAATTGATTCTTAATTTAAACTAAATTGGATTTGAAAATTAATGAGGTTTATAACGTTCTTTCTTACCTTAGCAATTTCGAGGACGAAATTATTTTAAGGGGGAAAGAATGTAACGACCTGCACTTTTGGCAGTCGAACATTTTATTTAATTTATTTAGTTTAAACATTTGAATTGGAATATAGATGGAATTAAATATTTAAAACGTTGTTTAAACGTAGTGAACTATATTTATTTATATATATTATAAATAGAGCTTGAAAATAGCGCTGCAGTTCGTAAATTCGAGTTTGAACTTCAACTGAGAATACAGAGGCCGATATAAATCAGATTTCTGTGAAACAAGGAACGCTGGGAGCGTGTTGACGATAGCTTTCATATGAAAGAGAAAAATCCAGATTCCGTGTTATATATTGCGAGTTATGGCTAAATCAAATTTGGAGAAAAACGCTGTAGAATTCGCTATCGACCTCTAAAATGACCATTTTGCCAAACGAACTCTGTTTTCGACGAAATCAGTTGCATTAGAACCGTATCGTTAAATTATTGGAGTGGCGTGGAAAACCGATGTCGTATGTGACCACGGTAGCCATAAACGCCCGTTTATTTTCTATAACGCGTAGTTTAAATTAATAAAGGGATATTGGAGTGTAACTTGAGCAGACGGTCGAATTAGGCCACGAAACCAGTTCCGTTGTGTTCGTAGCGTCGACTATAGTCAGGGTAGGTATATAGTTTGTTATTTTTAGAGATCGGGAAATTTGGTGTTCAGAAGGGCAGTGCGTTGCGCGTTAAAAATGGCCTACCGGGGCAACAGTCTCAGAATGCGACGAAATTAGTGTCGTTGGGTTCGTATCGAAAAGTTATTGTCGATGTTCGCAGTCTCAAGTTGATTTGATTTATCTGGTGATCGTGGTAAGTTAAAATGCGTGTTTATTTCTGGTTTTATAAAGGAAAATTTTTCATACGAACTCGGATTTCGACGAAACTTGTCCCATTGGTTTCGGAATATCGTTTTACATCGAGAACAGTCTTTTTATCAGTAAACAGAGATCGTATGTAGTATATTTTGGTGTTACTTCGCGGCAAAGTTTCGTTGAATAATATTATATTATTTTGTCTCTAAGAAAACCTCACTATAAATACCCTGAGCGATGCATCTAACCCTAAAACAGACAATTCTAAATTTCCGCCGCCACCCCTAAATGAACGAACAAATTCTCCCTTCAAAAGCAAAAGGGAAAAATTGTCAAAAAGGTTCACAAATCCAAGAACCGATCAACCACAATACTGTCGACCCTTGGAGGTCCATCATTGAGCATGAGGATGGGGTTTAATTCGATGGAGACGCCGGGCTCTCACCTGAAAGTCGCGGTGGTTTGGGTTAAATTGTTCGGGAAGGAGGCCACCGAGTGGGATGGGGTGTCAGACGGAAGTTGGGGAGGCGAAGTCGAGCAAGATGACGGTTTCAGGTGGGACTGCGATCATCAGGAAGTGGCGAGGCTGGCGCTCGTTATGGGAGGGGACCGGTGGTCTCCGGCATGGCGAAGCGGCGTGGAGGACGGGATGAAGTGGTATGACCTGGTGCGGTGAAGGGATTGATGAAGGACGTGGGTTCTTCTGTGTATGTGTATAAAATGGAAGATGACCGGAAAAGAAAAAAAAAGGGAAAAATGAAAACAACGAAGGGGGGGTTGGATTCCCAGTTCGAAGCAGGAACAAATGGGGTAAAAAGGAACAGGTCAAACTGGGAAACAACGCTGAAGGGGTGATCATTAAGGATTCCCAGTATGGCTTTGTTTTGGATTCAAGAGTCACAAAGAAGTTTGAGACAGTGATTTCAATCTGAAACGAGAAAGCAATGGAAGATTTCGGTGGTCCTAATTCCAGTAATTAAACTAATTCTAATTAGCATTTTGATGCCGATTTAGGAGTTTAAGCTTAATTAACCTTGATTTCAGGTGCCGATTTGGACGAAAGGCAATGTATTAGAAGAGCACGGAGGAAAGCAGGAAATGAACAAAACATAACCAGCTTAATATCCTCCTATTTAAGTAATTAACCCTAATAGTATTATCAAAGCACATTAACTAATTTTAATACTGATGAAACAAGATTGTAATGTGCACTGATTTCAGGGGGAATGGGAAATGAAGGATCCAGAACTTATGGGCTATACAAACGATTCAAACCAGTTGAGCGGAAATAGAAATGAACTGAACCAAGGAGGGGCGGCCGATAATTCCTAAATTCTAAAAGTAATTAGTTTAAACTAAATTATTAATTTAGGGTTAATTAGTAGATTAAGATAATATAATTTTATTACATGAACATCTTTGTATCTCGTGAACAGAATTGAACCAAATAAAAAGCATCAGGATCATGGCGACGAGCTCGACATTATGGGGCTGTCCTGAGCAGAAGGGCGACAACGGGATTTACAGTTAAATTGTTTAATTTAACTGTAACCAAACCGATTCAGTGATAAATCAGAACAAGGTGAGTTAAACTCACTCAGTTCCCATTTTATATTTCATATAAATTGGGTGTTTTTATTTTGTGTGTTCTGCTTGCTGATGACTGCTTGTTTGCTAGTTATACATTGTTTGTTGATTTTACTGATGAAATTAAACGGTGTTTAATTTCAGTGAAATACCAAATCGTTATTTTAACGATTGGTTCCAGTAAAGGTAACTCACCTTATTGGTCACGTTTATTTATAAACGTGTTTTAAATTGTTGAACTGTTTGCGGTTGATGTTGAATGGTTGCTATTTAGTGTTATTAGTTAAACAAAACTGAATAGTCTGATTTGTGATAACCGTTTTGAATACAGGGAAGAACAGGTTGGAGGGATCCAACCGGATTCCTCAATATATTATTTATTTCATATTATCAACATATGAACTGTTCTGTTTGGGGTGATTGATTTGATTGTTGATGTTTGACTGAAATTTCAACATCTGTTTGTTTAAACCAATGGGCGATATTGGTTTAGTATTTGGCAGCGTATGGCCTATAAAATCAATCGTTTTATAAATATTGATTCACCGTCAAGTGAATCGATAGAGATGAAGTTATAAAGTTTATTTTATAACTGGAGTTAGATTTTGAAAAAAATATTATTTTGAATAAAAGTTATTAAGGAGAAATAAATAAGTATTTTATTTATTTAAGACTTGAGTTATTATTAAGTTATTTTATAAAGTTAGTTCTGATGTTAATCAGATTTACAAATATGAGAATGAAAAATGATTCGAATGGTAAACTTTGATAATTGTTTTGTAAATAAAACAATTAAGGGAAATTATTTGAATTAATTATATTTTTAATAAATTTAAAGTGAGGATTAATTAGAATCGGTTAGCGAGATAATCGAGTTTTGGGTTAATTAAATCGACCCGTTTGAATTGGAATTGTTTATCAAATAAGTGTGTTTTGATTAAAAGGTTAAATGAATATCGTTTAAATTTAAATAAGATTTTAAAAGGGATTTACCATTTAATTTAGTTAATAAAGGAATTAACTACAAATATAGTTATTGATTGAATTAAATTATTGTTTTAATTAATAATAATTCAGAAAATTACCTTTGAATGGAAATGCATTTAAAAAGTAATCGAAGTAAAATGAATTCAAGTGGAATGGTGAAGGGAATTGTGAACGGGTTTTATATTTAAAACCGAATTTTTATAACAAAGTTATAAAAAGGAATTTCAAGTGGATATAATAGCCTGAAAAGAATGTTACTTAATTAATTGAATTAAGTAAAAGGGAGTTTAAAATAAAAGAGTTTATAATAAACCAGGTATGTAAATGAGATTTTAGGTGTAAAAGCGTTAATATTAAATTAACGTCTTTTGGAAATGAAATCAAGTAAAATAGGGAGAATTGAAATAAGATTTCCAAAGTGGGGAATGGTCGAAAGATTTGATGGAGATTGGTAATAGTGAAATGGGTTAAAGATTTGGTCGAAGGTTTGTATAATCAAATACGATTTAAAATGGGATTTGTTTTTTTGAGACTGGAATGGAATATTGGTGTTTGGATTTCAACTGATATCTATCTGTGGATAGGAACGTTGTTTGATCAAGGTCTGAGAGGTAATTAAAATACCCCAACTTGAACAACATCGGGATTATCTGAAGATGATATTAGTTGGCAATCGTAAAAGAGGTTCATGATAATACAACGATTGTTTTGAAAGGGGAATTGAATGGAAATTATATATGGTTATAAGTCATTAATCTAAGTATTATAATGTAATGGTTCTGAGGACATTGGTATATAAGGATATAGTTATTCGAGATAGAGTTAGTCAAACATAGTTATTCAGGACGAGTTGCCATTTCATACGACTGCTAGCGAAATTCGCAGGGCTGCAGATAGCCTACGGCGGTCGGATGTTTCCTGAGGGAATCAGGCGTAACCATTGTGATCGCTGCGATCTAGAGTCAAGCAAATAGATTTAAGGCGAGTATTAGTTAATCGATAGGAGTTAAATAAGTCGAGTTAATCAGTTAAAGTTAATCAATTTGAGTTAATCCATTAGAGTTAAATTGAATTAGAGTTATTCGAATATCGTATTTTCAATATTAAAAGAGTTAGAAGTTTTAACTCAATAAAAGTAAATCAGTTTGTTAAAGGCCAAGTGGTGCTGGATACTGAACTAGTGAACTCATTGGAGTGTCATGTTTGAAACACTGATTATTTTGATAGTTAAATCACCGACTATCAAACCCGCCCAATACGATTGTTGGTACGGAAAGACCGGGATCGAATTTATTCGAAAACCATTCCGACCAACAAATACGTGAAGATCTCAGAAGATGATCGAGATGGAACATTGAAGACCGTGGATTTTCATAAACGGAAGGACCACTAATATTCTCTGCCTGGCAAGCAGAGATAAGCTATGATTCTGTCGTTGTTGGATTCTACGGGTTGCAAGGACTTCTCGCTACTGATCCATGGGGTGATTCCTATATTGGATGCGGTAGGAGAGTGCCTTCGGTTCATCCTGTTCCTGGATGACCTGTATGGACGGATGTCTGACAGAGTATTTCCAAAGGGTCACGTACGTTGATTTCTTCAAACGTACGATAGTTGTTGGCGGGGAGTTGCCGTTCTCTTAGCTTCCAGCTAGAGTATTTTTGTGGACGTCAATTAGTGATATCTGACGGATCTGACGATGTGGCATTCAAAGTGAATGATGACCAGATGTTCAAAAGCTAATCTAAGCCTCAAGCCTCATCAACCGGGAAATGACAAAAATCGGGCAGGCAGCATGGCTATGTGGGTCGCTCCCATTAGGGTGTATAATCACCTATCTAGAGAAATTCCTATTTGTTTCTTAAATCTGTATTCGATGCTGTCCCTTTTCGGGAGACGGTTGCTGATCCCAACCGTCGGTGATATACATTCGATACTCTCAAGCGAAATGAGGGGTCGGTCATGTGAGGGCCGGGTTGCAAGAAGTTCTTGTTGAACCCACGTCTCTAGAGATACACTATCGGCAGGTGGTCCCATACCTTGTCAAGTTGGAATCCAATCTCCAATAAGCGCCTGCGGTTTTGATTGTATACTATATATGTGGAGCGTGAGATGCAAGCGTTCGACTAAATTGATATTTACTTGTATTTAGACATTATTATAATATCAGAACAAGATATTGGTTTCAAAACTGTTTTGGGTTATCGTAAGGTAAAAACCGTCCGTGTTTATGTGTGGATTTGGTCTTACGATTATCCTTTTCTTTTGAAAAGGTTTTGAACTTTAAAATCATGATTGGATGATTTACCTTTATACTGTGCGAGTTTATCTCACTCTGGTTCACCAGACTGACCCGGTGTTTTGTAAATGCTCGGGTTAGCCCGGAGTGTACAGGTTCAGGTTATCGACTGCTGTGAAGAGACGAGCTGGAAGAGTCCAGACGTGTGATATTACTATTCCGTTGTGTGTTATATGAGGACAGATTAGTATCACTGTCCAGATGTGTACTCTGATATTGTAAGTATTTCAAAAGCTTTCAATAAAGGTTATTTCTGTATTATATTTTGTTCCGCTGCGATGTGAGACTCTGTGTTGTGGTGTTCTTCTTCTTCTTCTTCTATTCTAATATTTCTTTCTTTCTTATCTTATCCTCTAATTTCTTTCTAATAACTATCCAGTGTTTCGGTGCTTGGAGGATCGGCATGAGTTACAGTAAAGGTATTTATGTCGATTTTCGGGGCTGAAATCCCTGGGTCGTTACATTTCCAGTCTTGTACCGCCACCACCTTAGCGGGATCCACAGCTAAGCCTTGCTTAGAAACTATATGTCCAAGAAAACGAACTTCCTTTCTCCAAAAATGACATTTGGAGAACTTGGCTTTAAACTGATGAGCTCTAAGCGTATCCATCACTTCCTTGAGATGCTTAGCATGCTCTTCCTCGTCTTTTGAGAAGATCAGAATATCATCCATGAAAACGACCACGAACTTGTTAAGTAACTCCCGAAACACCCTACTCATCAAGTCCACGAAGTATGCGGGCGCATTAGTCAAACCGAATGGCATGACGAGCCATTCAAAGAATCCGTCTGGAGTCCTAAACGCGGTCTTATCAATACTATCCTCAGCCACTCTAAGCTGATGGAATCCGGTGGCTAGATCGAGCTGAGAGAAAACAGAAGCACCAACAAGCTGATCAAAGAGATCATCAATCCTCGGTAACGGGTGCTTATTCTTCTTTGTCAGCTTGTTTAACTCACGATAATCAACACATAGACGAAGCGAACCATCCGCTTTAGTAGCGAATACCACCGGAGCACCCCATTCAGAAATGCTTCGCCTAATAAAATTCTTCTCCAGCAACTCCTTGACTTGCTTACTAAGCTCTCTTCTTTCACGCGGGGCCATGTGCCTAACTGGCAAAGAAACTGGCTTGGCATTGTCAACTAGATAAATGCGGAAGTCTATCTCGCGCTTAGGGGGTAACCCCTTCACCTCATCAAAAACATCTGGGTATTCTCGGACCACCCTCACAGATCGAAGATCATCAATAGACGAGTCGAGGGATTCAAGATAAGATAACATGACGGGACCCTTAGGATCATAAGAAATCTCTAAGGTATTACCAAGACGAGTCATAAGCTTTACTAACCTATGCTCACAATCAAGAATGGCTCCATAACTAGACAACCAATCCATGCCTAAGATTAGCCCATATCCCGTGAACCCGAGAACATAAGCATCACATGTGAATTCTACGCTAAAGATAGAAGTCCTCAAATCCCTACAGATCATGGATAAATGGGCGGAACCCCCAATCGGATTTGAGACACAGACGGGATCATCAACTAGACTAGTACTCAGGTGCAAACTTTCAACAAGATCAGAAGAAATAAAACTATGCGATGCGCTGGAATCAAATAAGGTGCGAACAGGAAAACCAGAAATATAAACATAGCTCTCTACAGAAATACTACCTCGGTCCGGAGCTGGAGCGGTGTTGAGAGCATGCACTTGCCCTCCAGAAGATCCTGCCCTCTGAGTCTGTCCTTGCCCCTGTCCTTGCTTCTTCGGGCAATCCTTGCTGAAGTGTCCAGACTCTCCACAATGGAAGCACTCTCCCAACTTCCTCTTCTTCTTCCTACAATCCTTGGCTATGTGTCCAGTGATCCCACAGTAATTGCACTTCCTTGTCTCCTTTGCCTTGTTGTTGTTGTTGCCCTTGTTACCCTTGTTGTTCTTATTGTTCTTATTGTTCTGATTGCTCTGGTTGCCTCCCCACTTGGGATTCTCCTTCTTAACTTCTTTCTTGCCATCCTTATCTTCCTCATGAAGTAAAGCCATCTCTGCCAAACTCTCAAAAGTTGCTCCTGTGTGTACATGGGTCATGACTACCCCGCGAAGTGGCTCATTCAATCCTCGAACAAAGCGTAGAGCCTTCTTCCGGGCTGTATTAACCAAATCTACTCCGAATCTAGCAAGCTCATTAAATTTGTTCATGTACTCTCGAACAGTCATATCTCCTTGCTTAAGCACTAGGAACCTCTCCATCTGGAGACTTTCTTCTGTGGGTGAGAGAAACTTAAGCTCAAATCTCTCTCTAAAGTCGGCCCATGCCTCAACTGCCCTAGTAGCATTGGTGACTTCCCACCAATATGCAGCCTCACCCTTCATTAGCCATACTGCCAATTGAACCTTCCTACGATCTTCCACATTAAAAATAGCAAAGAGATCTTCAGTTTCCTTAAGCCAATCTCTAGCTTGCACAAAAGTCTCAGTTCCAAGAAAATCTTTTCCACCCATTGCCTTGAATTCCTTGCAAGTCTTAGAGAAAGGGTCTACTCGAGGGTGCTGAGGAGGAGGGGGAGGAGGAACCTCAGCTACGGGAGGAGGAATATCTGCGGGGCCAGCTCCATTCGCCCTTGCCTCCATAAACCTCTGGAACCAAACGGGCACATGAACGCCTTCTGGGATGCCAAAATTATCGGCCATACTGAAACGAAGAAAAAGATAGATTCAGAACGAAGAAACGAAGGATATTGCTAATGGCTTTTGGGGAATAGCCTTAAAAATAAACTAGACTTTTTCTTGGAAAAATACTTCTTTGAAATTGGTTTTAAAAATAGTTTTCAAAAAGAGTTTTAAAAACCTTTTTGCCCGGTCTCGTAAAACCTCATGCTCTGATACCAAATGTAACACCCCACCTAGGCCAAGGGCTACACTCACCGAGTGATAGCACTTAGCTTTGGAGGGGCGTTGGAACTAGGTAAACATGCACAGAGATATCACAAGACAGAACATGTAAGTAAAACAGAGTAAATAGAACAGCGGATAAAACTTACTACTCCAAAACCATAGTCAAGTTACATCAAAGCACCGAGTCATTATTTTTCCAAAATAAAACAACAAGTCTAGATAAACATGAAACTGAAAACTGAAACAACATAAAGTACTATCCCCAAAGTGACGTGGTAAACCATAGCGAGCTCAATGTCCAAAACATACATGAGCTATCCAGAAAAGCAAGCTAAGAATCCAAGCTAAGCAGTAGTGGTCCCTCCCTGAGAACCTGGGGGGGGGGGAAACGAAAGAAAAGAAGCGAAAGAAAACAGGTCAGTCAAAAAGACTGGTAAGCCCTACCTACTATCAGTCTATAAACTAATAAAGTTAACTTGACATGGGAAACTGAGATGAACATAAGGATAAAACTGGCATGATAAGTAGATAACATGGTGGATCAAGTGTGGCATCGCATAATCAAGGTTAAGTTTTGCACCAAGAGTGTACTAGCATTCAACATGTCAGGTATAATCAAGAATTGATCCCTTGGCCCAAACTAGGCCCAATATCATGAGATGACCTAAATCAAGGTCCAGCTACACGGTCTAGTCGATCGGCTCCCTATAAGCCTAACTCGTCAAGTGTCGGTGTCATACGGCCCTACCGCGGAAAATGTAGTCAACTGTGCTAGGTCCACCCTAGGGTGTATCAAGCCCTAGGGTGTCAACCACTGACACGATAACAAGCACGCACAGTTAAACCTACTGGTGCCCGTGTTTGCTTTTTCAACTCCGGACTATGTGCACGATCATAGTCCGTCTGAACCTACACCGGCGCACCTACTCAGCCATCGTTTTGGTCGCTTATAATCAGCCCAGTAATCGTGCCCCACCCTAGCCTAGTCCCAAGGGTATCATTGATACAATAACAAGAGGGTTACTGCTGAAAGGGACCCCGTAACTAGGGTTTCTAACGGGTTAAGTGTGGTTAACCCTATCCAAATCATGTATCAAGTTGGTTAAGTATCAAGTGGATCATGACTTAACCCTATCATGTGACATTAATTAATTACTTGGTGCACCCCAACCTCTCACATTAGACTTTGTTGTGGTTACTAGTTAAGCCGGGCGGGTCCGGGTAGGTTTATACCACAACTTTGTCTAACCTCGGGTTTTGGGTGCGACATGACCAACTTCTCACATTGGGTCCTATTGTTTGCAACTACTAGTTAGGTCGGTCGGTTCCGGGTAGTTTTACGTTGCAAACTCAACCAACCTCGAGTTGGTCACTCATGTTTTCTACATGTCATGTCCATCATTATGTTTTACAAACATAAATATATGTCATTTTCAAAAAAACCATGTTTTTCATGTCATTAAGGTTGTTTAACTACCCAACGTATTCCCATCGTTTATACATTCGCAACAACGCATAAAAGATCAAAAGAGGGAACTTGGCAAAAGCATGACAAAGAGGCATAAAGTGATAACATTGGCCACAAGTTAAACATGGTGGCATACGGGGCATAAATGTGTCCATTAACTTGCATAAGGGATTATAAGCCTTAAAACATGCATAACATTCAAACTTGGCAAATAGGTGATACATGGTCATAGATGACATAGAATGATGACTAGAAGTTCGCATATAACATAATACGCAAGTTAACATGAAGGTTTATGAGAGTTCTAGGTTGCATAATGCAACATTTCAATGACAAAGCTCATAGCTTTAAACCCACAAAGTCAAGGTGATAGTTTTTCAAGCATGCATAGACCAAATCAATTCATAACATGATAGTTTCAAAGCATAAATCATACTTAAGCCCAAACTCAAACTTGCAACATGTCATATTTTAACTTCATAGTTTAAAAAGAGAGTAGAAGAGGGCTTACTATGCTATGAAGACTAATAATATAATAAAATAAGATTGAGACGAAGCCACTAGCAACTCTAAAACCCCAAATGAATATAAGCTCCAAGAATAATAAGAAGATCCTTGCTTTTAAAGAAGAAAGGTTGCAACTTTGGCTTGAATCAATGCTTAGAAACTCTCATACAATCTTAGAAACACTCAAATGATCTTAGAAACTCTCATATGAATTTGGAGATTATGACAAGAGGGTGGAGGCCATGATGAGGAAACATTTTGCCATAGTTTAGTTGTAGGAATGATTAATGAGGTTTTAGGCTAGGTTTAGGGGTCTTTTTTATAGAAGATTAGGGTAGTTTTAGCCATAGGATTAACCCTAAAACACATCTGGTTTGTTCAAGGTCGGAAGCTTCCAGAACAGGGTCAAGAACACAAGAATGGTGCACCAGGCCAAAGTGGCCCGGCCACCTGTGTCGACACCCGTGTCGACTTGGTACGTAGTCGACACAACCATGGGTGTGTCGACACCCCTGTCGACACCGTGTCGACACAGCCATTTGGGCGGGAACTTTCCCGCCCTGTCTGGTTGACCGAGAATTCGAATTTCGAATTCGAATCTGAACTGTTTTCGGGCTTGGAATTTTCTGAAAACTTCATCGGGCCATAACTTGGTCATAAGGGCTCCGATTTACAAATTTCGGACTCTATTTCGCATATTTTTCCGAGACGAACGCAATGGCACAGCCCGTTTCCCTTGATTCTGATTTTAAAATTTAATTCTACTTTGATTTATCATTTTAATATGTTATTAAAATTCGGGTTGTTACAGGAGTCATTTTCAAATGCCAGGGCTGTGTCATGCCTATTGACCTACTGTTAATACCTCTTGAGGGCTGTCAAGTGGTTCTTGGTGCACAATGGATGAAAGAGCTTGGGGATGTATCCTTTAATTTTGCAAATTTACAAATTTAATTTAATTTTTGTGGTCAAAATTATATGTGGCAGGGAATCCAAGGCGATAGCAAGTTAGTTGGTGAAAGGGACATCACAAAAGAAGGTGCACAAGGTCAGTTATCTCTTATTATGTACTCAAAAGAGCTACAAACACTAAGTACACCCATGACTCCAATTCATCCTGCAGTTCAAACAATTTTACAACAGTACCCCTCGGTTACCACTGCCCACACTACCATACCGCCTCTGAGAGAATTTGATCATAAAATACCCCTTACTCCTAATGCCAAAACCGTGTGCCTCGGGCCATATAGACATTCACATTACATCAAAAACGAACTGGAAAAAATCATCAAGGAAATGTTGGACACATGTATTATAAGGCCGAGTACCAGTGAGTATTCGTCGCCAGTAGTTATGGTAAGGAAAAAAGATGGGGCGTGGAGAATGTGTATTGACTATAGATCACTTAATAGTCAAACTGTGAAAGATAAATTTCCCATACCTTTAATTGAAGATTTACTTGACGAGTTGCATGGTTCTAAATATTTCACTAAACTTGATCTAAAGTCAGGTTACCATCAAATTAGAATGCATGCTAGTGATGTACACAAAACAGCTTTTAGAGCACATGAAGGACACTATGAATTTATTGTAATGCCGTTTGGGCTTTCTAATGCTCCTTCAACCTTTCAGGCTTTAATGAATCATATTTTTAAACCATACTTGAGGAAGTTTATTCTTGTATTTTTTGATGACATTCTGATTTATAGCCAGACTTGGTCTGAGCATATGTCGCAATTAGATATTGCCTTGAAGGTATTGAAAAAGAACCACTTGGTGATTAATCTGTCAAAGTGTTCCTTTGCTGTAACTAAAGTGGCTTATTTAGGGCATATCATAACTGAGAATGGCATAGAGGTTGAACCAGAAAAGATTCAAGCAATAAAAAGTTGGCCACAACCCAAAAGCATCAAGGCACTTAGAGGTTTTTTGGGTTTAACAGGCTACAACCGAAAATTCATAAAAAAATATGGTAGTATAGCCAAACCAATGACAGAATTGATAAAGAAGAATGCTTTTCAGTGGAATGAGCAAGCTACTACAGCCTTTAACCAATTGAAGCAATGTTTAATGAGACCTCCTATTCTTAGTATGCCCGATTTTAATAAAGATTTTGTGGTAGAGTGTGATGCTAGTGGTATTGGGATTGGTGTTGTACTCACTCAAGAAGGAAAGCCTATATCTTATCTTAGCCAAGCACTCAATGGAAGAAATCTATCACTTTCGACATATGAAAAAGAATTACTGGCTTTAATTTTAGCTACAAAAAATGGTCGCAATACTTGATGGGTAGAAGATTTATTATAAAAACAGATCATCAAAGTTTGAAGCATCTATTAACCCAAAGATTAACAACCGGAATACAAGGCAAATGGTTGACAAAATTGCATGGATTCGACTATAAGGTTGAGTAAAAAAAGGCAAAGAAAACATTGTGGCTGATAGGCTATCCAGATTACCAGAATTTATAGAAGAAAATAATGCCAACCAACAATGCCAAGCAATTAGTACAGTAGAAAGTCAATGGCTGCCTGAACTGAAGAAGCTAATGTCACAATCTCAGGCATACCAAAAGAAAATGAAAGAAATTACTGACAATCAGGCCGGTGCAAGTAAATATACTGTGGTGGATGGGCTTATTTTCTATAAGAACAAAATTCATATCGATTCAAACTGCAAGGAGGTAGTAGCCATCATACTTCAAGAATTTCATGCAACCCCTCTTGGAGGACATTCCGGCATCAGAAAAACACGACATAGAATTAAACAGGTGTTTCACTGGAAAAATATGAAAATAGATATCGACAAATATGTGAAGGAGTGTGACATATGTCAGCGAAACAAAAGTGAAAACATTTCAATACCTAGTTTGTTGCAGCCTTTACCCATTCCTGATAGAATCTGGAGCGATGTCTCCATGGATTTCATTATTGGTTTGCCAAGAAGTCATAAGTACACCACCGTATATGTTGTAGTAGATCGACTCTCGAAATATAGCCATTTCTTTCCTCTGCAGCACCCTTACACAGCCAAAGACATAGCCCAAATTTTCTTCGAAGGTGTGTTTAAATTACATGGAATGCCTCGAAGTGTAGTCAGCGACAGAGATGCAATTTTCACAAGTTCTTTTTGGCAGGAGCTGTTTAAATTACAGGGCTGCACCCTTAACTTGAGTTCAGCGTACCACCCCCAGTCAGACGGACAAACGGAGGCGGTTAACAAAACACTGGAAGGATGTTTACGCTGTTTCAATTGTCATAAACCACAAGAATGGTTCAAGTGGATGCCTGCAGCTGAGTATTGGTATAATACTAATTGGCACAACTCCACAAATATTACTTCCTTCACTGCAGTATACGGTATTGCTCCTCCAACACTGCTAAGGTACCGCAAGTGGAAAAAGAGCCTTTTTCTAGAGATATTGTGATTCAAATGCTTAAAGATAGTTTGAAACTGGCAAGTGAAAGAGCAAAGAAATTCGCTGATGCCAAAAGAACAGAGCGAGAGTTTGAAGTAGGGGATTGGGTTTACCTCAAGTTACAACCGTATAGACAAATTTCAGTGAGTAATTTAAGAAAAAACAAGCTGTCACCAAAATTCTATGGTCCATATCAGGTTCTGGAGCGAATTGGAAGTGTGGCATACAAATTGGGTTTACCTCCTAATGCAAAAATTCACCCCATCTTCCATGTTTCTCAGCTATAAAAACGACATGGCAGGGGAGTCATCATTCAGCAGAATGGTCCTACATATACTGAAGAGCTAGTTAAGGAACCAGAATTAATTCTGGATAGAAGAATAGTCCCTAGAAATAACACAGCTGTGACTCAAATACTCGTCAAATGGAGGCAAATGCCCGAAAGTGAATCAACGTGGGAAGATTACTGGGAACTGGTTCGTAGGTTTCCTACGTTTGACCTTGAGACAAGGTCAAATTTTGAAGAGGGAGGGAATGTTAGAACCCTGAAAATTTCATCGAACATCTTAGTTGCATATGCAGGCCATAGAGATATTTACACAAACACTGAGCTGCTCTCTTTCCTCAACAGCAGCTGCGATGAACCAAAGGCAGAGTCAAACCACCACCAGCAAGGCGATGACGAGCTTGGAAAAGGGAATGATGAGGCAGTCAGTTCTGGTCTTAGAGGAGAATGATTCCGTGTGAACGTGCACACATGCACGGCTGCTGCAAGACAAGTAAAAGAGGCCATATACTTAATGGGCTTTTTTTTTCTAATGTAGTGGCTGAGAGGCTTTAATGTAATAGCCGAGCAGATGCATGTATAAATAAGGGATAATGGCAGCATGTAACAGGTGTGAAGAATTCAATTATTCCCTTCAATCTATCTCTTTTTCTCTCATTATGCACTGTTCTCTCTTATTCTTTTAAACTGCTCATCTTAATCTCTCTGTTTCCATCTTACCTGCTAACCTTCCCTTGTCTTAATTCTTTTCTTCTACAATCTGCAACGTTTTCTTCTATTTGTGACTATACTCCTCCTGCAATATTGTGTTTTTTGAATCCATGATCACTAGGTCAAAAATGAAGGAAAAAGATCCTAACACTGAGGAGAAGTCGCCATTGTTATCTCTCGTTACTTAAAGTTTATTTTCGTAGTTATTTTGGGTTATCACATTAACATATGAGCTGAGTAAAGGGTATGGCATGCAATGAGCATGATAAAAGCAATCTAACGATAGTTAACATCGTACAGATCTCCACACGTTCTTTTTCCCTGTACCGCAATAGCGTTGAAGAGACTAGGGGTGCTATCGCCGCTAAAATTTGGCATGCTTGGAAATTTGCTGGCGTCGGACGCGTCGGACGCGTCGGACACCAACAAGATTTCCCCCGTTCAGATATCACGATTTGCCAACGTTGGAAATTGAACCTTTGGCGTCCGACGCGTCGGATGCGTCAGACGCAAAGTAATTAAAATGTCTAAACTGGTTCATTAATGAAGACATATGTAGCTCAGTTTGTACATGCACATGCATTGCTTTAGAGAGACCAGGGATCAAGTCCCACCTACACCAAATATTTTTAGTACTTTGCTGTACACTGTTTATTAGTGCTTAATGCCTACTGTAAACTATTTGTTAATGCTTAATGTCAATTTTTAATTTTTTCTGGTTGTAGGCTTTTAATGCTTAATGCTGTTACAATGTATTCGCATCGATTATATTGTTGTTCAAAATGGTTTCAACACATTCGCTAATTAGGTTTAACGGTCCAATTAAAAACCAACATTTAATTAAGTCATAACAATTAATTTAACAATAAATTACCCCGCTCAAATACCCCGTTCGTAGCTAAAAACGCATTCCCCGTTCGCTACAGTACCACGCTCAAATTCTCCGCTCAAATGTCACGCTCAAATACCCCGTTCCCGTTCGTTAAGAACGCACCCTAGGCGTGCGAAACAAATGATTATATAAAAATGATGATAGTTAAACAGACTCCACGTTTGGTTAAGGGGAGGACCAAATTTTATTTATTGTATAATTGTTAAGGGAAAGACTAAATAAATTAGTTTTCCATTAAACATATAAATTAAAATTCCGATATTAACCCTCTGTAATCCTCATTAATATAAACCATAAACCCTAAACCTTAATTAATCCTGACAATTTAATGGTTTACATAAAAATAAAAAATGGATATATGTAACAACCCGGAAAATCTGAGCCAATTTAAAATTTTTATTTTGGCTAATTTAACGGATTTCGATTATTTAAAATGAATTATTTTAAATAATAACGTCGAAAAATTTATTATCGACGACGTTAGAACGAACAAATTTATTTTAATTATATAACGAGCCTGAAATGGCGCGGCAGTTCGAAAATTCGATTTTAAACTTTGAATGAATATACAGAATTCAATATAAGTCGGAATTGAACGAAACAAGAAATATTTGAATCTGGGTAAGGATATCTTTCTAACGAGAGTAAGAAACTGTGATTTCACTTTATAGAGTGTAAGATATGTCCAGTTTAAAATTTAAAATAGTCGCTATGGAATTTATATATATTATATATATTTATAATATATATAAAGCCCTTAAAAAGTGAAATTTTGCATACGACCTCGGAATTCGACGAAACCACTTTTGTTGGATCCGAGACGTCAAATTATTGCTAGATTCCAAAATTCGTAATTTTCTGAATCAGTATGTGAGCGTGGCACAAGAAAACGTGTTTGAACAATTTCAGTTGAATTCTATCGACTAGAAAATGGTCATTTTTCAAGCGGTCTCAGAATTTGACGAAACTAGTTTTGTTAGGACCGTATCGTCAATACGAAGTTAGAAATAATTTTTCTGGAATTTTCGGGTCCGTATGTGGTCCCGGCAAATTGAAATGTACGTTAAAATCAAATTTGAACGTTATATTAATTTATATTTTAAATTTGATGAAAACTGATCGAAACGATCAAACTGGCTCTCGATACATATCCCCTTGTGTTCGGAATGAGGGTTATTAGCTATGAGCGACAATCGTTGGACCTCGTTTGGAGTTCGTGGCGGTTTTGGATTTTAAAGCGAATTAAAATAAATTAAATATTAAATAATTATATACACCCACCTTAACTTTCTCCCGTTTACCCCCCTCTCGTTATAACAGATCCAAATCAGAAAAGGAAAAAAGGAAAAAAAAAAAAAAATCGATGAAGGCCGCTCGACCCCAGGCGATCGCCACCGCGCCCCACCTCCGCTCGACCGTCAGCCTCCTCGATCACCCCCTCCCTCCGTCGCTCGCGACCAACCTCCCTCCCCCACGCGAGAATCGAGACGCTCCCCTCTGGAACCCGCGTCGGCCCTGCCTTCCATCGCAAGTCCACCACCTCCGTCGCGAGCTCCGCCTGAAGACCGTCACCGCGCGCCAGTCCCCTCTCCTGGCCCACACCCCGACCACCTGCCGCGACTCCAGCCGCCTCCCCGACCACTTGCCGCCCTCCTCTCAGCCCAACTTCGATGTGGCCCCCCCCCTCTACGGGAAAAATCAATAAAAAGTGAGTTTTTTTATTCTATTTTCTTTTGAGTAATTAATATAGAGTAAAAATACAATTTCTATTTGTTTATCACTAGGGAAAAAATTGCGATCTTTATATGTTTATCATAAAAATGAAAAGATACGATTTTTATGTTTAGAAAAATATGATCTTTAATTATGAAAAGATATAATTTTTATTCGTATGAAAGTATGGGTTTTTATCATGTAAAGACATGATTTTTAGATACAAAAGGTATGATTTTTAATGAAAGAAAAATGTGATTTTTTATGCGTATAGCATTAGAGTAGAAGTACGATCTTATTGCTAAACACAAGATATGAAAACGTGATTTTTATGGATGGATAAAGTTTGAATTTTTAAGTATAGTAAAGTTTGATTTTCTATTTATAGAAAAGTTTGATTTTTATAGAAAGATAAGATTTTTGAAAACTAAAAGATTAGAATTTTCTAAGTAAAAAGGTTAGATTTTTCTAAGTAGAAGGATTGGATTTTTCTAAGTAGGAAAAATTAGTTTATATTTATATATATTAGAGAAAACTAAAAGGTTATATTTTTATCATGAAGAAAGGTTATATTTTTATCATGAAGAAAGGTTATATTTGTATGTAGTGAAAGATTAGATTTTCATGAATATGAAAGTAAAAATAAAAATATACTTTGTTTTAAAAATAAAAATGTACATTGTTTTAAAGTAAAATAAAATTGTCATGGTTTGTAAAATAAGATTATCATTGGTTGTAAAATAAGATTTTCATTGCTTTGGAAAAGAAATTTTTCATTGTTTGTAAAAGAAAATTATCATTGTTTTTAAAATGAAAATAGCTTTACTTTTGAAAAATATAATCTTTTCTATATAGTGACGATAGGAAAAATATAATCTTTTCTATATAATGACGATAGGAAAAATATATTCTTTGCTATAAGTGTAGCGAAATTAATTTAAAAACTTCAATATATTATTGTAATTTTTAACTAAAACATGTGTAGTAAATATTTTTTTTTTGGCATTTTGCAAAAATAAACATCATCAAATATAATATCATAAGCGAAGAATTTCAAACATAATAATAGTCTTCAAAAGTCAAAATCCAAGATAATAGTACATATTACTGCTAAATTAGAAGTATGGATTTGATTTAGCAGTCATATTTTCTAAATCAATATTTGCATCATCGGAATCATAAACTTTGGAATTTTCTGCATCTGCCTCCAACTGATTGACAATTTACTCGATGCAACTTAGAAACAGACAATTCAAAATTGATTGGTGATTAATTTCAAAAAAAAAATCATTTGATTATATTTATTCGGAACAACGGTAAGTTTGAAGCCTGTCCGAGATTAATTTGAAGAATGTGAACATTTGAGATTATTTATTCGATGCAAAGGTGGTAATTAAACCCATCGGATCAGATATAGAACCGACCAGCGGTGTAACTTCTAGTTGGATTTGCCTTTTTAGAATCTAACTTAGAAGTATGAATTTGATTTAGCAGTCATATTTTCTAAATCAATATTTGCATCATCGGAATCATAAACTTTGGAATTTTCTGCATCTGCCTCATACCGATTGACAATTTACTTGATGCAACTTAGAAACAGACAATTCAAAATTAATTGGTGATTAATTTCAAAAAAAAATCATTTGATAATATTTATTCGGAACAACGGTAAGTTTGAAGCCTGTCCGAGATTAATTTGAAAAATGTGAACATTTGAGATTATTTATTCGATGCAAAGGTGGTAATTAAACCCATCGGATCAGATATAGAACCGACCAACGGTGTAACTTCTAGTTGGATTTGGCTTTTTTGAATCTAACTTGTATATGTTAAAACTTCGACACAAACGAGATTCAGATCGGTTTGGGTAAGACTGAGTGATAGCACTAAAAATGCGTATATTTTCTCATTTTTGGTCTAATCATCCAAGTCAGATGACTTCGCCATGCTATTGTTCATCACTAGACTCAACTGGAACTCATTGGGTTTGGGTAGGATTGGTTCAAATTTGTGAATCTCGGTTCTAACTGCTCATTATAGTTTGGTGCAGCGATAATACGTATAACATATTAATATATAATTCAAAGTTTGTGGGAGATCACTTTAAAGTGTAATCATATTACTGCACAAAATATATAATGCATTCAATTAGTTGAAAGCTGGTTTGCATTGTGAAAAATGTAAAGAAAAAAGTGGAAAATGATAAATAAACGAAAAAGCACGTCATTCGCGCCGTAAGCGTCATCCGTCGTGTCTTTCCATGTGCACTGCACCATACGAAAGAAAGACGCAAACATCGCATTGTGTCTTGCGTGTCTTTCATAACTACGAAAGAAACTATTATCATTTTTGATTAAAATAAACCTCGTTGATTTTTTAGCAAACAAAATCATAATATTCCTCTTTTAAGAATAATTAATAAATTACAAACAAGACATACAAATGCGCTCCAATTTGAAAGAAATGCCTGAAAATGCGATAAGAACGAGAGAAAATAGTCAGATATAAATATTTCAAATTAACTAATACTTAAACAATTGTAATATCAAAATTTTGTTGAAGGGACAAATTGAAATTTTTGCCGTTCACCTTTCAGAGCTCCAAATAAAGTGTAATATAGCACTAGTGAATCGGTAATAGAAGTTATATTTCACAATGAATACTTATTGCAAACGAAAACATTGTCCATCCATATGACTTAAATTTTGGTTCTACTAAGAACCATATATTACAAATTGTTGCTCAAATTTTTCGCAAGTATAATTAGCAAGTTGATTAAGCACAGCCCGACCCAATCATGCTAGCCCGCACATCTAAGTTTGGACAGTTCATGCCAGTCCGTACTCAGTCTGATACCAAGCCAGCCTACCTACTCAGCAGCCGTCCGGGTCTACTGTGGGTTGACTCAATTCAAAATAGCTTCAACATTCAACTCATTAGACAAGGTCCGAAACAAGCGCAACTTTTTTTTTGGTTTGATTTCACAACCTGCTTTCTACTGGTCTCAAGCAGCCTACCTCGGCGTCCTTCAGTCAGATCAAACACATACCTTATTACTTAATCCTTAACAATATTCAATTTCTCTCGGCAAGCCATCGGCCAACGCGTTCTGCATGGATATGCAAAAGTAAACGATAAGTCATATTAGATACTGTAGCAGATCTGCAAAATGCAAATTTACTCATGTAGCACGCCATCAACATTATATGCAAGACACAAGCCTGGTACGGAGGGACAACTGGTATACTTCCCAGCCACGCATTCCTTTCCATGTTTCAAGTTGTCTTCAATCAGCCCAAGCGACCAGATTAACGGCCATACATGGTTACTCTGCAATCACAGTCGTCCATCATCCATCTCAGCTGCTATTAATACATCATGTCTTATTACGTCCAAGAAGTAAAATTTTGGCTGGGATTTAGTTGGTTTCTTATTCATTCCAACCGGTAACTCCTTTCAAATCCCCAAGTTTAGAATTATGGTAAACTAAGTGCAGATTTTCTTATTGTTCTCCTGTAGTTCCTTCTAATTGTAAGAGATAAACATACTAAGAGATATTTACACTGGATGTAGGCCAATCTCCATGGAACCATTCTACATCTTGTGTCATTTACATTATTTACTTGTTTCGCTCGTCTTTTTACATACTTCCACCTAATGACCTTTGCTAATACAATGCATTAGTCTACTTCAAGGTTAGGTAATGTATTAGTCATTAGTCAACACAAACAAACACACCTTTTAACTAAAACTTGGATCGCCATGCTACATCATTTTCAACAAAATTCCCTGATTTATGGTATTTCCAGAACAATAAACTGACTTTAAAAAACAAATTTCTCAGAAAGATAAGTTTTTCTGCATCGTGGTTAATTCAAAAGATCGTCGAATAGTTATTTTGGATTATATTAATCTCAGCAATAACTTGAGCAACCATACACGATAACAATAAATCAGCTGTACCAACATGTTTTTTTTGAAACCAGTAACATTCTAAAACATGTAAAATGTAAAGAAATACAAAAAAGATTATAACATACGAGCTTCTCCGTCGGGGAGGAGGCAGAGGATCCCCGACTGAAATAGAGGCGGAAGATGCACCGTCATTGCTGCTTGCTTTAGTTTGGACACCTTTCACAAACCTTGAACACGAAATCAAAGACGGTTTGGTAAGATGGAGAGATTTAGAAAGACTTAAACTGAAACTAGAGAAACGTCGAGATCGAAATTGGGAAGGGAATGTTGATGAAGATGGTGAATAGGAGCATGGAGCCGCCATTTTTGTTCTGATGTGAAGAGATGGTAACGAGCGGTTGACGAATTTTTCTGGGGTTCAAGGTACCAAGTGCGTAAAATTACTTCCATACCCTTTATTGTACGGACTTCTCCTCTCCTCGGTTCGCCGTTACTTCCATGAAAGATTGTCAAATTTAGTTCGAAGAATGCTTGGCCTCTTCCGCTTGACGCTGCCATTCACGGTTGTGTCGTAGGACACAGGAGGCTACAGGAAGCTGCCCTTTCAGTCGAACTTCGCTGCTTGCAGGGGAACATTTAGAGCAACTCCAAGAGCACTTTCATGTGCTGAAATGCTGATTCAGTAATTTTGGATTGTTTTGTTCTCCAACAGATGTTGGGGAAAATAATATTCAGGCAAATGTTACGGGACCAATTCAAAATCCTGAATTAGTCTCGTGCGCCGACTTTATCTGCTCGTCACGTAACGAGCCGATTTTATCGTCACGTAACGAGCCGATTAATTCTTTAATTGCAGGAACATTTTTCTTCAGAACTCTGGAAAGCCAACAACTCTACCCCGTGATTCTGCCTTGAACGCTGGTTCAGGCTCAAATTCTTCACCAGACCATTGTTGCACATAAAATGCACCTCCACATTTTGTAAAAAGTTTCAACATTAGCGCATGATCACGCTTACTGGAAGATGGGCATGTTATTAGAAAAGAGTTATTGAGTATAACCCGTATATGCCACTCATTATGCTCCAGAGTATGCCTAAGCGTGAGATGTACAAATTCGTAACTCCAATGTCCTGTAAGAACAGTGGCAGTGATGCATAGTGAAGAGTCCTCCATCGTTTTTTTTTGAAACTTTTGACGATGGAGGTTTGTTTAATTAGGAGTTGAAGATGTAGATGACAATATGGTTTTGAAGCTTGAAAGGATAGGAGTTGAAGATGTAGATGACAATATGGTTCTGAAGCTTGAAAGGATATGAAGTGACACACTGTACGTGGCAGGAAAATGCGAACTGAAAACTTTCTGCTCAGAAGACGAAGCATACTGAAATTTCTTTGGCATGACACACTGTAGCGCATGACACACTGTACGTGACACACTGTACGTGCGCCGATAAAATCGGCTCGTTACGTGACGAGCAGATAAAGTCGGCGCACGAGACCAATTCAGGATTTTGAATTGGTCCCGTAACATTTGCCTGAATATTATTTTCCCCAGCATCTGTTGGAGAACAAAACAATCCAAAATTACTGAATCAGCATTTCAGCACATGAAAGTGCTCTTGGAGTTGCTCTAAATGTTCCCCTGCAAGCAGCGAAGTTCGACTGAAAGGGCAGCTTCCTGTAGCCTCCCGTGTCCTACGACACAACCGTGAATGGCAGCGTCAGGCGGAGGAGGCCAAGCATGCTTCGAACTAAATTTGACAATCTTTCATGGGAGTAACGGCGAACCGAGGAGAGGAGAAGTCCGTACAATAAAGGGTATGGAAGTAATTTTACGCACTTGGTACCTTGAACCCCAGAAAAATTCGTCAACCGCTCGTTACCATCTCTTCACATCAGAACAAAAATGGCGGCTCCATGCTCCTATTCACCATCTTCATCAACATTCCCTTTCCAATTTCGATCTCGACGTTTCTCTAGTTTCAGTTTAAGTCTTTCTAAATCTCTCCATCTTACCAAACCGTCTTTGATTTCGTGTTCAAGGTTTGTGAAAGGTGTCCAAACTAAAGCAAACAGCAATGACGGTGCATCTTCCGCCTCTATTTCAGTCGGGGATCCTCTGCCTCCTCCCCGACGGAGAAGCTCGTATGTTATAATCTTTTTTGTATTTCTTTACATTTTACATGTTTTAGAATGTTACTGGTTTCAAGAAAAATATGTTGGTACAGCTGATTTATTGTTATCGTGTATGGTTGCTCAAGTTATTGCTGAGATTAATATAATCCAAAATAACTATTCGACGATCTTTTGAATTAACCACGATGCAGAAAAACTTATATTTCTGAGAAATTTGTTTTTTAAAGTCAGTTTATTGTTCTGGAAATACCATAAATCAGGGAATTTTGTTGAAAATGATGTAGCATGGCGATCCAAGTTTTAGTTAAAAGGTGTGTTTGTTTGTGTTGACTAATGACTAATACATTACCTAACCTTGAAGTAAACTAATGCATTGTATTAGCAAAGGTCATTAGGTGGAAGTATGTAAAAAGACGAGCGAAACAAGTAAATAATGTAAATGACACAAGATGTAGAATGGTTCCATGGAGATTGGCCTACATCCAGTGTAAATATCTCTTAGTATGTTTATCTCTTACAATTAGAAGGAACTACAGGAGAACAATAAGAAAATCTGCACTTAGTTTACCATAATTCTAAACTTGGGGATTTGAAAGGAGTTACCGGTTGGAATGAATAAGAAACCAACTAAATCCCAGCCAAAATTTTACTTCTTGGACGTAATAAGACATGATGTATTAATAGTAGCTGAGATGGATGATGGACGACTGTGATTGCAGAGTAACCATGTATGGCCGTTAATCTGATCGCTTGGGCTGATTGAAGACAACTTGAAACATGGAAAGGAATGTGTGGCTGGGAAGTATACCAGTTGTCCCTCCGTACCAGGCTTGTGTCTTGCATATAATGTTGATGGCGTGCTACATGAGTAGATTTGCATTTTGCAGATCTGCTACAGTATCTAATATGACTTATCGTTTACTTTTGCATATCCATGCAGAACGCGTTGGCCGATGGCTTGCCGAGAGAAATTGAATATTGTTAAGGATTAAGTAATAAGGTATGTGTTGGATCTGACTGAAAGACGCCGAGGTAGGCTGCTTGAGACCAGTAGAAAGCAGGTTGTGAAATCAAACCCAAAAAAAAGTTGCGCTTGTTTCAGACATTGTCTAATGAGTTGAATGTTGAAGCTATTTTGAATTGAGTCAACCCACAGTAGACCCGGACGGCTGCTGAGTAGGTAGACTGGCTTGGTATCAGACTGAGTACGGACTGGCATGGACTGTCCAAACTTAGATGTGCGGGCTAGCATGATTGGGTCGAGCTGTGCTTAATCAACTTGCTAATTATACTTGCGAAAAATTTGAGCAACAATTTGCAATATGTGGTTCTTAGTAGAACCAAAATTTAAGTCATATGGATGGACAATGTTTTCGTTTGCAATAAGTATTCATTGTGAAATATAACTTCTATTACCGATTCACTAGTGCTATATTACACTTTATTTGGAGCTCTGAAAGGTGAACGGCAAAAATTTCAATTTGTCCCTTCAACAAAATTTTATACTACAATTGTTTAAGTATTAGTTAATTTGAAATATTTATATCTGACTATTTTCTCTCGTTCTTATCGCATTTTCAGGCATTTCTTTCAAATTGGAGCGCATTTGTATGTCTTGTTTGTAATTTATTAATTATTCTTAAAAGAGGAATATTATGATTTTGTTTGCTAAAAAATCAACGAGGTTTATTTTAATCAAAAATGATAATAGTTTCTTTCGTAGTTATGAAAGACACGCAAGACACAATGCGCTGTTTGCGTCTTTCTTTCGTATGGTGCAGTGCACATGGAAAGACACGACGGATGACCCTTACGGCGTGAATGACGTGCTTTTTCGTTTATTTATCATTTTCCACTTTTTTCTTTACATTTTTCACAATGCAAACCAGCTTTCAACTAATTGAATGCATTATATATTTTGTGCAGTAATATGATTACACTTTAAAGTGATCTCCCACAAACTTTGAATTATATATTAATATGTTATACGTATTATCGCTGCACCGAACTATGATGAGCAGTTAGAACCGAGATTCACAAATTTGAACCAATCCTACCCAAACCCAATGAGTTCCAGTTGAGTCTAGTGATGAACAATAGCATGGCGAAGTCATCTGACTTGGATGATTAGACCAAAAATGAGAAAATATGCGCATTTTTAGTGCTATCACTCAGTCGTACCCAAACCGATCTGAATCTCGTTTGTGTCGAAGTTTTAACATATACAAGTTAGATTCAAAAAAGCCAAATCCAACTAGAAGTTACACCGCTGGTCGGTTCTATATCTGATCCGATGGGTTTAATTACCACCTTTGCATCGAATAAATAATCTCAAATGTTCACATTCTTCAAATTAATCTCGGACAGGCTTCAAACTTACCGTTGTTCCGAATAAATATAATCAAATGATTTTTTTTTGAAATTAATCACCAATCAATTTTGAATTGTCTGTTTCTAAGTTGCATCGAGTAAATTGTCAATCAGTATGAGGCAGATACAGAAAATTCCGAAGTTTATGATTCCGATGATGCAAATATTGATTTAGAAAATATGACTGCTAAATCAAATCCATACTTCCAATTTAGCAGTAATATGTACTATTATCTTGGATTTTGACTTTTGAAGACTATTATTATGTTTGAAATTCTTCGCTTATGATATTATATTTGATGATGTTTATTTTTGCAAAATGCCAAAAAAAAAAAAAATTACTACACATGTTTTAGTTAAAAATTACAATAATATATTGAAGTTTTTAAATTAATTGTTACATATATTAAGTTTATGAAAAGAATTTTGAACATGCACAATAAATTAAAAAGGGACGCACCATTTGACGTGTCATGCACCAAAGCTCTAGGGAGGCTTTTCGCCTTTCTACACCTGCTAACTATGGTTTCTTTTTTTTTTCAATCAAAATATAGTTTCACTTTTTTTTATTCAATTTTATATTAGATTAGACAAATTTGAATCTAATAGAGTTGTTTTTTTATTTATAGATACAAAAGGATGATATTTTTATAGCCATTCTTAAATTCAATAAATGAAAGTCCAGTCAGATTTAAACTGCTAATTGTTTTAATGTTCAATGTTCAGCATTCAAAATTCATCAATTTACATTTAAAGTTCATCCATCAACATTTGGCATCATGAACAAACACAACCTAAGTGCGCATTTCGAAGATACTTATTTTATGTTTTCTTAGAAGTATAATTAGTAGTTTGAATGAATAGTAGGAGAAATGTTTGGACACAATTAGACATCAAGTTATTAAGTTTATATTAGTGTTTGATTAGGAGATATTTAAAGGGAATATTTAAACTTATGGGGAATATCTGATAGAAGGTTGATGAAAATAACGAAATATATAATGTTAGAGGTGGAAATTAGGTTCTAGGGTTTCTAATTTGAGGTTCTAGGATTTTTAATTTATACAGAAAAATGATAAATTCGTTTATCATTATTTTCATATAACTGAAAGTGATAAATTAATTTATCTTTTTTTCTACAATTTTTCCTTAAAACTAAAATTTCAACGATGTCCTTAAAATCAATTACCCTGAACTAATAAGCTCTTTAAGTGAAATTGTTCATGTTAGAATGCAGATCTCTTCTACGATGAAATAATAACTCGCAAGTGCTCCTTGGAACACCATTATTCATCACTTTCTAATTCTCATCTTTTAGAAGAGATAAAACTATCTTGTTTCAAATACTCTTATTCCTAGGCTTCTAAGATTACTGCTTGCTATCTCAATCTCATTTCCATTAACACTTAATTTATATAAATCAATAGTACATGATTTCACTTAAAATTTAAGCGATACATAATTTTTCGATGTGAAAATGCTAAATTATACGTATGGCTCAAAAAGTTCACTTTGCGCAGGCTATTTATTATCTGAATGTATGTTATATTAATGGTTTGGTTTGATGAGTAAAAAGCTGTTTATTATTTATGATTGGGATTTAGATGAATTCTAATCGATCATCATCAAACATTGACAATTTTATGGATTTTTTTTAAGTTGTTGGATTGAAGTTTTGAAAATGAAAAGGTTAAAATGATTTTGGTTGGATGAAGAACAATATGGAAAATAATGTAGTAATGGTTAACTGATAATTGTGAAATGCTTTTATAAAAGGAGAAATTAATGATTTCGTTTGCTTGTTGATATTGATATAAGATGGTTTTCCCCATTCTCTTAGCGATATTGTTTCTGCCATGAGTTATTCTTGTTTGATTCATATAATCCACAAGTACATCTTATACGCCAAATTACGTAAAAAATGTCAAATAGTGTTTTATTCCCTGCACACAAATCACTGTCATCTTAGTTATTTACTTGTTAAAATAGCTTTATAACATTCTTTGTTCTTTCATAAGTCATAAGCTAATAGTTTTGTTTTCATATTTAATTTTTTTAAGCTTGTGTTTTTTCCTATGAGCACAAACACTCAAATGTAGTTAATTACTTAATTACATATAAAGTGTTTTGACTACTTATGTGTTTGAGCATGTTTGGCGACTACTTATAAATGGACAACTTATTAGTTATTTATTTATGTTCATATGTTTGTTAACTTATAAGAAGGCAAAACAATTGGCTTAGAAGTTAACAAGTCATAACAATTACTTGCTTATGACGTATTTGCATTTTTATAATTATATTTTGTCATATACTTGGCTTATTTATACCATATTTTTACATTCTACCATTCACTTGTAATTATTACTAGTTAGTATTTGGCATACATCTATCTTTTCGAATAGGAAACCTTTGTTTGTGTCTATTATATGATTCAACTGATCCACCTTTTTTGGGGGTTAATTTGACATTTTCACCATCTAAAAATTTATTTAATTTATCCAACAACAACAATAACAACTAAGCCATTATTACTAAACAAGTTAGGGTTGGCTAGAGATACAATCCGAAACTGGATGATAAAATCAATTTAAAAGCAATAACGTTAATGAATTGTAAGGCAAAAATAGAAATAAAGTAAATTAATTAAACAAATAAAAATAATATAAAATAAAAACAGATAAAGAAATAAAATAAATCATGATAATAGTAATACTACTACTACTAATAATAACATTAATAGTGTTGACCCATCTATTTACAAGGCCATCACTCTTTGGATTTCTAGTTACTGAAGCGCTCAGAACTCGAGCACGGACGTACTCGAAGACGCTTGGATTAAGCGACGGATTCGACAAAAATATCAAAACTTTGGATTTACATGACCTGGATCGATCGTGTATACGGGCATTAGATCGGACCGACCTGATCACCTCAAATCCTCGGATCAGCCTTGTGCTTAACAATTTGGTATTTACCAGAGAATGATCGGATCGGCTGGATCAACCTTATTCATTTCAGGTCGGATCACTTCCTAGCCTCATTGGATCACCTGGAATTCACTGGATCAGTGCATGGCTTTCATTTGGATTTGAAATATACTATCAGATAGGATCGATTTTGTTGATGACCCTATTAGATCGGCCTAAAGGCCTGGACTTCGAATCAGATCTGGCAAAAGCACTAGGGATTGGCTCAACGTTTGGATCTAGCTCAACATTTGGAGCACTCAACCCGCTCAGGCCTCATGATCGCTAGAGGCTCGATGTCGGATTTCCTCGGGAATCAGGTGCCAAGGCTTGGCGCTTTGACATTAATCTCATCAGATCGATCGTTATTGGATTGGTGTCGATCCCTAGTTCAGATCAATACCGATTTCTATGAATTGTGAGTGATCGATCCAATCACTTTCTCCCTGTTTTGGTCAACACTTGGGCCCTACTTTCACTCATTATTTTCTGGTTGATCCGAGCTTTTGTGCAGCTATAAATACACCACCAGATGGATTTTTGTGTGGATCTTCTCTTGGCTTGTTGACTCCACTACGCAAGGACTTTGCTATTGCCAAACTACATCCTTTACTCCATATTTTTTTAATCAAATCAAGATTGTAATTGTAATCAAGTAGTATAAATAAGAGATTACATCACAATGGACTTAGACACATTGCCGAGCCACTATAAATCCATGTGCCCATATACTTTTATGCACTCTGTGACTGGATTTGTATTTATTATTTGTGATTGTTATCTGGATTACACTCATTGGGGGTGTAGGCGAGAAATGATCAAATTTTCGTCTTAACATTTTTGACATGTCAAGAAGGGGTGAACCTATGTTTAGATTTCGGATTTGGATTGCTTTAGGGGCTTGGATATGGCTAGGAAGAGGAAAATATATGCTTCTACTTAGGATGAAGGCACTGGATTGGAAGGGAGACAAGAGGCTTCCTTTGTTGGAAATCTCTTCCTTTATGCAACTCGGAAAAAGATAAGTGGAGTGGTCGAGGAATTGAAAATTTGCAAGGAGCGACAAGGACTCCTCAAACGGCAAGAGAAGATGATAGCTGGATTTTTCGCACAGGTGGAAGAACTCGGAAGGCTAGGAGGCCAAGATGTAGCTATGGGAGTGGGACCTAGTGACATGACGGGAATCAGACAAGGCTCATAGGCACCTCTCACGATAACTCTCTGGATCAGTACAAGGTTTTAAATCTTGCTCATCTCACCCGAGATCCTAGATTTGGCAACATATTTAGTTATAAGTGTTTTAAATATCGTCCATTTTGACCGAGATATAGATCTGGGATTTTATCCAAAATCCGAGATTTGAAACATTGGTACAGATCCCACTCGGTTCGGTATCGACTCGACCTCTGCTGGGGGCAACTCCCGAGGTGATGTTATGTTAGACCGCAACACTCTGGCTCATTGCAGCTTGGATGCTAGCACCGACAAATGCTACTTAAACGCGAACGTGTGTGGACTTGGAGACTGTATTAGAGACGCACAAGGATATGGATGTTGGAATGAATTGTGGTAGAGCTCGCTCAACTCCTGGACATCAGATTGGACTTGATCTCACTCTTAGGGTCGATGCCGATCAGAACATCAACGTCTTGGATCGACGTCTTACTTCTTCTGGCTTGGTCACCGGAGACGCTGGTGTTGGATTAGACGATTGACAACAATTTCTAAACAATGGAAATCAAATGGTGGATGTGATTCTATAGTTTACTAAGGGTGGGATGTCTCAACTTGATATGGACTGTGTCAATCGTAGCCCTTTCACCCAGACTATAAGGAATTCTTGAAATTCACCGAACTTCAAACACCGATCTTGGAGGCTTATGATGGTAGGAAAGTTCCTACTGTCCTTCTCATGCGCTAGGTTTCAACAGTTGGGACCAGGATCAATCGGAACTTGGAATATTCAGGGAGAATGTTTATCGAGCAGTTTAAGGCCTGCATCTCTCGATCCAAGAACGTGATGATGCTCACTACAATCAAGCAGAGGGCCTGAGAGACTGTGAATTTTTTTGAACGGTTTAATGTGGTGATAGCGTCGATGGACCAATCAAATTCGTCCATTGTGCTGCGGAGTGGTCAATGTCAGGAGACTAGGGAACAAGAGCTTCCTACTCGAGCTGGTAGTTAGTGATGCGGTTTTGAACATCATTAGTGCATATGCCCTGCAAGTAGGCCTAATCGAAGAAGTTAAGTGTAGTTTTTGGAAAGACCTAAATGTCATGGTTAGATATGTGCCTAGTAGTGAGTAGCTTTATATATAAGGAGATTTCAATGGTCATGTTGGCTAAACTACTGGGGGAGTTTGAGAGAGTACATGGTTTTGTAATGGCGGTAAGAAACAAGAAATTAATATTTAATTTCACAATTTCTTATGATCTCATTATTGCTAATACTTTATCTAGGAAAAGACAATCACACACAATTACATTCACTAGCGACCGACATTTTAGCTAAATTGACTTTGTCTTTACTAAAAGAGACAACAACCGAGCTTATGTAGATTACAAAGTCATATCTGAAGAATGTGTCGTCTCACTATATCAACTTTTGGTATTCGTGTTTTATCTTGGGATATCTAAGGATAAAGAGGTTAAGATTAGTAGGACAAAATGGCGAAAGCTCAAAAGAGATGTTTTACGAGTGTTTAAGGATAGAGTGACGAAAGAAGGGACATATAATATGGAAGGAGAAACAAATGACATGTAGAATGAGATAGCAACACGCATTCATAAAGTGGTTGTTGATGTATTTGGTATAACAAAGGAAATAAGTGCGAACCTAAAGATTCGTGGTGGTGCGACAATGATGTGCAAAAAGGCTATCAAAGAGGAATGCTACAAATAGCCGCATCATCATAGGAGCGAGGACGACATGCGAAAATACAAAATGACAAAGAAAACCACAAAGCATGCAGTGAGTGAGGCAAAAGGGTGAACATGTGAAGATCATTATCAAAAGATAAGTATGATGGCGGGTGAAAGAAACGTCTATGAGATAGTCAAGCTTTGCGAGAGCAAGACAAGATTTTAACCAAGTTAAATACATCAGGAATGAGAATGATAGACTTTTAATGAAGGACGATGAGATGAAAAATAGATGGAGAGAATACTTTGATAAGCTTTTGATCGAAGAAAATGTTAGCTTCACAAAAATTAGAAGACCTTTTTGATGGCACCACTAGTCATTTAGTTTGGAGAATTCACGTGTTCTAGGTAAAGGAGACATTGGAACGGATGAAAACATGCAAGTCATCATGATGACATCTCCATTGAGGCGTGGAGATGCCTTGAAGATGCAAGGATAATCTAATTAACTAAGCTTTTCAATAATATTTTCAAATCAAACAGGATGTCAGATGAGTGAAGGGAAACATTTTAATTTCATTCTTCAAGAATAAAGCAGATATTCTTGGTTGTACAAACTACAGAGGAATTAAGCTTATGAGTTGTATAATGAAGTTTTGGGAGAGTGTCTTTGAACATCGATTGAGAAAATTAACAAGTGTTTAAAAAAAACCAATTTAGTTTCATGCTTGGAGGATCAACTGCATAAGCGATTTTCTTGGTGAGGCAACTCATGAATAGATTTAGGGAGCAAAAGAAAGATCTACACATGATATTTATTGATTTGGAGAAAACTTATGATAGAGTACCGAGGAAGGTTATGTGATGGGCGTTGGAAAAGAAGAGGGTCCCAACAAAGTACATTACTCTTAGTGTCAGAGCATGTGACGGTGAAACCAGTGACTTTCCCACTAACATAAGATTACATCAAAGGTCGGCTTTGAGCTGTATATTTTAACCTTAGTAATGTGTGAAATCACGAAGGATACACAATGTGAGATTCCTTGATGTATGCTTTTTGTTGATTGATGAAAGTAAAATAAGGTTAATAGTCATTTAAAGTTATGGAGGAAGACTTTAGAATTGAAGGGTTTCAGACTTAGCAGAACTAAAACATAGTATATAAAATATGAGTTTAGTGGTGTCAGGTGAGATGATGAAGATGTCACCCTAGCTGGACAGTGGTGTCTAGGAAAGAATCCTTTTGATATCTAGGATCTATGTTGCAGTTAGATAGTGAAGTTGATGAAGATGTTAGTTTTAGAATTCTAACGGGGTGGGTGAAATGACGACTAGCATCTGACATTCTTCGTGATTTAAAAATCCCTCAAAAATTTGAAGGAAAGTTTTATAGAGCATCATTCATGTTTGCGATGTTATATGGTGTAGAATGTTGGTCTATAAAAAGGCAACACGTTCAGAAAATAAGTGTAGTAGAGGTACGCATGTTGCAACAGAGCTGTAGGCATACCAGATGGGTTCAAATTAGAAACGATGATATTCAGGATAAACTTGAAGTTGTACCAATTGAACAAAAGCGAGTCTAACACTGCTTAAGATGATTTATACATCTCCTCACGATGCATATATGCGCGTTCGAATTCTAGGCTGTATCAAATGCTCAAATAAAGATAGAGGTCGACCAAAGATGACATGAGATGAAGTAATAAAAAGATATTTGAGAAATTGCAATACATCCGAAGAGCTGATATCGAATGTGAGTACATGAAAGTTAGCGATACATGTATTAAAACCTTGAGTTTAGTGTTATTTTAGGAAAAATGTTATAAATTTTAAATTATAGAATTAGTGAGTAGGAGCATAAACGTAGTGTTGATCTTCGATATTTATTACTACTAGTACCATTATTATTATTATTATTATTATTATTATCATTATTATTGTTATTATCATCATCACCTTGATTTTTAGTTATTTGTCTATTATTATTGCTATTATTATTTATTTAATTATTTTATTTTTCTTTATTTATGTTTTCACTTTTAAACTTTTTGTTATTATTTTTATCTTTAATTTGACTTTGTCATTTGTTTTTGGGTTCTATCTCTAACCAACCCTAACTTGTTTGGGGTTAATAGCTTTGTTGTTGTTGTTAGTATTAATCCTCAAATCATACTTTATATTGGTTGGATTGTTTTAACCCGTAGCATTTTTTTATCTTCGTTAAGTTTTTCGATGATGAGATTCCAATTTCGAGATTCAAGTCATAAAAGAAGCTCTATAAACTTTGCGTCTTCAACTGGTGTCTAATGGCCTCTTGGGCATAAGTCTAGATTTTTTTTTTCTTCTTATTAGTGTTTCAATTGGCATGCTCATTTAGCATGTTTTAGAATTTTACTAAATGTTTGGAAACCAAACTAGCATGAAACTGAGAAAAGGAATGGAACACATGAAAAAAGTAATCTTTAGATTTTTTTTAGTAGGTGATTTGATGTAAAAGCTAAAGATGGGGAGCAAGGAATCAAAAGCTGTTGTATTTTTATTTAAGTTTGTTAAGAGAGAGATATTAGGGAAAGAGAAAATAACTATTTAATGTGAAGTTAGCCCTAAAGTGGAGACCAGTTAGCGCTAAAGTTGCCCTATTTGATTAAAAAAATGTAAATGCAAGTGTTAGAGTTGTCTTGCATGATGTAAAACTGAAACGGCCGTTTGCAAATGGAATAGTTCCACATTGTTAAATAACTTGGAGATATGGTTATGATGTATAAAGATGAGCAGGTATACATGTAAAATTGACGATTTTCTTTGTGTTACTAGTGTTTGTCAGTAAACTCATATGTGTACAACAAATGGAAGAGGTGGAACTGCTTGGTCTGACCGTCAAAACTTAACATGATCCGATTGTTCAAGGTTTAAATCTCGGATATCGGCCGCCTTTTATCTTGGGGATTTTATAGACTTGATTTCGTGGGAGATCTCGGAGGAGATGAGTCTAACTCGGGAGTTCATCTCGGCTTTCCATCTCGAGTCTGAAAGTTCATATCAGAACAATCTCGGGGTACATGATATGTTAAAAAATGATATTTTTACAAATTGATTTTTATGAATGCTATTAAAAACATAGTAACTTAAACTTGAATTGCAAAATAACTTTATTATTCTTTATTTTGCGAAAGATCATTCGTACTCTAAATCGTAATACGCTTAAAACAGAAATATTTTTAGACATAAAACATTAAAAGGATCAAAAACATTAAACAATTCAGCATAAATAGACCATAAAATACATAATTTCGTAATAACATGTATGTAAAAAAGACGAATATGAAAATCATAAGCATTGTATAACATATATGAACATACAATATGGTCATTTAACATACAAAATGTAAAATAACAAAAGATTATCATAGCTGGATTTGAGTTTTTTAGTTAATTTTCTAGTTCAGGCATAGACAGTGTAGTCAATAGCGAATAGCGCAAGGCTTGCGCTATGCGCTATTTGGTCCACCTTTTTTTTTGCATTTTTTTTAACAAGTAATCAAATATATTATATCTAATTAAAATTTAATTTTATGTTTTTGCATATTTCATGCCATATCCAAACCCTTCAATGCTACAAGCACAAAAACTATCATACTTTATGCATGTACTAAATATTTGTTGATGTAAAATGCAATTATATTAGAGAAAATTAAATATTTTTACATTATACATTGTAAATAATTGATGGCTCATAATATATTTGTCTTATACATTTTAAAATCTAGTTTATATGTGTGAATTATGATAAAATTTATTCTTGTCTTGTGAGTAATGATGATAAAATTATACAAACAAAATGCATGAAAAATACAATTTTGCATAAACTGTAAAATATTTTCTAATGACAAGAATTAAGTAAGAATATAAACAACAAAAAGCAACGAAGTAAAAATAAAAAAAAGTCAAAAACTATAATTATAAGTAAGTTATTTTGTGTTTAGAGATCTCACTTAGAAGTGAAGAAAATATTTTGATACTTTAAGGATAGCAAAAAAAATTTGTTGTCCAACATACTAGACATATTGAAATTGCTTTTAGATATTGCATGCATATTTTTTCTGATGATGCTCAAACAAATAAAAGAGTCTTTATTGTTTCTAGATATTGGATCTAATAGCCTAAACCAAAGAACATAGATATAGAATGATGTATGTGAACAACGATCCAACCAAGTCGAATTCTCAGTTAAAAAATAAAATGTGAAATACGTTGATAAAACTTGATGGAACACTAGCTAAAGCAATATGCAAACCATAGAAGGAAAAAGCATTCATGCAGAATCAGAAAACACTGTAGATATGGTTGCATCTCAATGGGTCTAGGCTTCAATTATTACACAAAATAAAAAAATCAAATAGCGCGCTATTCTGCGCTATGTGCTATTTTGCGCTTCGATAAAATAGCGCGCTATTTATGCGCTATAGGGAACCCCTGCGCTATTTTAGGTTACATAGCGCAGAGCTTGCGCTATTTGGCGCTATAGCGCGCGCTTTAATAACACATGACATAAATTTAAATTTTAACCAAAAAAGCTAAGATCTCGGACGATATTCCATTATTTCGTCTCAGTCGATATATCGTTCGATATTGCAATATCTCGGACGATATATTCGAAAGGAGATTTAGAGTGATATTTGTTGTTTCGTTTCGGAAGGAGCCCAATACGGGATCTCGGAGATCTCGAGCTATATTTGCGAGATTTGAAACAATGGTAAATATGAAGATGATTATATAAATTGAATTAAGTTTTGAAGTTTGGTAGTGTTTTACGTTGATTTTTGATGTTTTTGAAGATTTTCGAAAAAGCGGGACCTAATTTACATATGTTTTTTTGATAATGATGTTTTGTGTATTTTGAAACTTAACGGGGACTTTAGCCAAATTGTCCTTTCTTTCAAAACATTCATTTCAAATCTTTTATCTACGTGAATCAAATATGCTACAGTTTATTTTTATTTTGAAAATTACAATTGTTAAAAAGGAAATCATTATAATATAAAGTTGAGGCATGCAATTCTATACGGTTTGACAAGAAACTACCTTCATCAGCCAACTTCCGTGATACATGCCCTTCAATCTGTAGATCTTCTAGTTCTTTTCTTCCTTTTTTGTGGGGGGTGGGGGTCTTCTGTTTATGTGTTTCCAAAGTTGTAGGTATTTATTTTTGAGAGACTAAATACAGTATGAGAGAACTAATGAGGAACTGAATAAACTTTACAACAACAACAACAACAACTAAGCCATAAATCCCAAACAAGTTGGGGTTGGCTAGACATGGAACCAAAAATAAAATATAAGAAATGAGAAGTAAAAAATAGAAAATATAAAGATAAAAATAAAAAGGAATTAAAATTTTCCGTACAAGTAAAATGGAGGTTTGAAAAAAAAAAAAAAAAAAAAAAAAATTGGAAACCCTAAGGTTCTGGAACATGGATTGCTAACTTTCATGCACTCCTATCTGAAACCAGCTCTTCAGATATATTCCAATTCCTTAAGTCTCTTTTAACTACCTCCTCCCAAGTCATTTTAGGTCGGCCTCTACCTCTCCTTAGGCCTTCGGCGCGGCCTATAATTCCAACGCGCACTGGTGCATCGTACGGTCTTCGTTGGAGATGTCCGAACCATCTCAAACGGTGTTAATAATATAAATTATGCTCTTGGAAATAATTAAGTTTGGACTGTTAAAAGGTGGAATGATTCATAATTGATTTAAGAAGTAAATAAGGAGATAATCTTAATTGCTACAATAAAAACTATCACAGAAAGAAGCAGGTTGGCAAGAGGTTTACAGATGAAGCACATAGGACCGTGCGTGACAACTTATGTTAGCTTGCGGACCCTCTGCAGGATCACTTGCTAGTAGTCTCTACGTGGCTTGCTGGCAAACCACACTCTTTTCTTCACATCCAAATTTGCTTTGTGAATGAAAGCTTAAACAAAACGAGTAAAATTACTCACCCTTTGATCCGAGTTCTAAATCGTTCTTTTCTTCAGATTTCGTTAACTTCTTGTCAAGTATGTAGAGGTTTGATGGTTAATTTCTGAATTTGAGTTATGGTTTAGAAAGAGATTTAAATAGGTTGATAGAATTAAGAATAGAAAAGGGAAATAAAAGGCAGTGTTGAATTAGAATTATAGCATTTTTTTTCCTGTATTTTTAGAATCAAATTTGATGCTAACTCAGCCAAAAGTGTGGTCGGTATTAGTTGTCAATTTATTTTCCTTAGCATCTTTTTGCTGCTTGATTCTATTTCTATTAGCTAATGTAAGTTGATTTTCAACTTGCAGTTACACTTTTAGATTCTTTTGTGACAAAACGGTAATATGTGGAGCCGTAGATTAGATAACCACAAGTGAAATCCAGCTTTATACTAATTTGAGGTTGAATGCGTCATTTTTGCAGCAGTCTTTCTTCCATGGTTTGAAATTCTAGAGAGCATGCCGTAATTCCGACCACTCCGGTTCGGTTTCGACGGTGACCGAACTGGAATTTTGAACGTAAATTGTAAAATCGAAATAAAGATCTAAACACATACATAGATAAGAACGAGGAAGGGAGAGACGGAATCGAGCATAGGAAGACGTGAAATTGTGGATGGAAGACAAAGAAGCGACATATGATGGACAAAGAAGCGGCAGATGAAGGAGGAAGAAAACGTAGATTAGGGTTTTTCAATGTCGTATGCCCGTATTGATAGTTGTTGGATCTAATTGGGCCTTGTTTATTTGGCATTCGTTTTTTTTTTGTTGGCATATAAGCATGAATAACTATTTAATTGATGATATAACTGCTTAATTTTATGGAATATTTACTAATCTCGATTAATGTTTTGGACTGATTTTCAACTTAGTGTAAATTGCTTTTTTTCCTAACAATTCAGTACTTTGTTATGCAAGAATAGAAGTTAAATCTTTATGAACCTTAAAACAGTTCTCTGGTACTGAAATTATTACAGTGTACATCTATTCTTTGCACAAAAACATGTACGTTGTAGGTAAGTTTGATGCAATTTAAGAAAAACACCTGAATTCATGAACCAGAATCATAAATGAGATTTCCAAAATCTCCGGAACAGAACCAAAATATTGAAGCTGTCCAATGATCCAAACAGAAACAAAAAATGAAAAATTTAAAGCTTGATTTCTTCTAAGAACATGCACACTTTACATTTATTGTGTTTGTGCATTCATTTGCACATCGACCGCTACAAAAATTTGAATCTTGTACTTAATTGGTTTATAACAAAATATTTTTCTGAGTATAGGTTGAAACGACACACAATTTCAGTGTTTGTAGGAGATGAAAGTGGTATGATAAACCGAATAGCCGGGGTGTTTGCTAGAAGAGGGTATAATATTGATTCACTTGCAGTTGGATTAAATAAGGACAAGGCACTGTTTACAATAGTTGTGTCAGGCACGGAGAGAGCATTACAGCAAATTGTGGAGCAGCTCAATAAGCTTGTTAACGTCATAAAGGTTATTCATTCATACCTTTTTCATTGCAAAAGAGTTAGCTTTGACTGTCTTCGTGATATTCCTCTCTCTCTCTCTCTCTCTCTCTCGCTCTGTGTGTATATGTATGCACACGCACCTGCACACGCACACACACACACACACATATACGGGCAAAGATTCACTACACCTCATTTTTGCCACACCTCAAATCCCTTGGGTTTCAACCACATGTTCCAAATTGATTAATTATATGTTTTTTTCCTCTTGACACTTCAACCTATTATTAATATTAGAACTTGCGGTTGAAATCAAGGAGAATTAGAGGTGTAGACACACACTCACATAGGGGAGTGTTCAATAGCACCACAAACAGTGCAACACTTCAAATGCCTTTGATTTCCATCACAATGACATATTTGAATTAAAGTTGCCGCTATTGTTCAAATATGAACTTGTGGAAATCGTGGGGAATTTGGGGTGCTGAACTGTTTGGGGGTGCCTTTGAACGCTACACATACAAACATACACCACCTTATTTCACTGTCTATGATAGAGCTTGGATTGAACTAGAGATTTTAATGTCTGAGCCGGTTGACCTTGACAATAGAAACATTACGTAAAACAACCATTTTCAAAGTTTCTTTTGACGTTCAAGTTAAAAGCAATAAGTATGCTGGAGATATTTCAATGTCTAATTAATAAACTAGTTTTTGATTCTCAAAACAACACATATTAGCTCTCCGATTATATTTTTGATTTTCATATTGACAATATGTATGTACTTGTGTTAAACAGGTTGAAGATCTGTCAAGGGAACCGCAAGTGGAACGGGAACTGATGCTTATGAAACTTAATGCGGATCCAGATAAGCGTCAAGAGGTGCGCATTCTAAACTCTTAAGAAAACATATGTTAGTCATTCATGTTTTGTTAATAATATCCATTGTTTACATTGTTGCTCATATCCGATATACAGGTCATGGGTTTGGTTGATATTTTCAGAGCAAAAATTGTCGATGTTTCAGAAGATTCTCTTACTATTGAGGTACATCGTCAAAAGTCAACCACATTGTTCTTTTGTTTTCCCATCGATCCTATACATTATGTATGAGTGCTTTAAATTTACATTTTTTGCATTGTTTGATTATTGGGCAGGTGACCGGTGATCCTGGAAAGATGTTTGCGGTGCAGAGGAACTTTGGAAAATTTGGAATCAGGGAGATTGCTAGAACTGGAAAAGTTAGTATATAAATATGAACCAAAAAAATGGGGTTTACCGTAATATTATTGTTGTCATCTCGTATCGGTAAAGTTACATTAATCCTACAGATAGCTTTAAGGCGAGAGAAAATGGGAGCGAATGCTCCATTTTGGAGATTCTCTGCAGCTTCATACCCAGATCTTGAAGCATCAAATTCAGAAAGTCCTCTTCTGAAGCATACAGAGAAATCTTTTAGTGCAGAAGTAGAACAATCATCCGGGGTATGTATTTCAGTTGGAGATAAGCATCAGTATTTTCAGTTGGATGCCAGGTCATTTTGCACCATTTATTTGTTACTACAACACGATCTTATTAGTATATGTTAGTATCTGCAAATATTTTTAGTTATCGTGTAGTATATTGAGGGATCTGTAGGTAAGTAGGTATTCATTTTAATAATAATAATTATGTACACTCTATTATTTTTAATACTTGCACATGTTAATGCAAGATAACTATGAGTTTATTGGATGAATGATATGTAATAAGTGTGAATGTGGTATCTCGATTTTACAGGTTAATTTTTATATGATGCTTTGGTTATATGACGATCATGGGAATGGAAAACAATTCCTTGCTATTAAATATTGTCATCAACAGTTACATCATATGGATCATGCAATGCCTATCCTTTTAACAATGACATTCTCTTTGTTATGCCCACTTGCTTTCCTCGTCCCAATGGTTTTTGCATGTTCATCACTGCCAATAACTTGCTATGTTAACCTCTAAGAAGATATGTCTCGTAAATCGCATGCGTTCTATGCCACACTTGATTGTTAATTTTCAGTATACACAGTACTTTAGCTGTACTTTTTTTATTCAAGGGCGATGTATATCCTGTTGAACCTTATGAAAGCTTCTCAATGAATCAAATTCTTGATGCAAATTGGGGTGCACTTTACGATGAAGATGTAAGTCAGTTTTACTTTTTCCTAATTACATATTGCTGTAAAGGAACTTCAATTACCCTTGCATGTATACCATAGACAAGATGACAATGGACATGGCTAATCTAGCTTTTGTATTTTTATGATTATAGTCTACTGGTCTTTGTTCGCACACTCTTTCTATCCTTGTAAATGACACCCCTGGAGTTCTCAACATTGTTTCTGGTGTATTTTCCCGCAGGGGCTATAACATTCAGGTTAATGTTATTTATTTATTTCTTGTTTTATTTTTTTTAGAATTCGGTTTAAAATTTATTCAAGTGTTAAGTGATAACGTGTCTCTTATTTGCAGAGTCTTGCTGTGGGTTCAGCCGAGACAGAAGGAATTTCCCGAATAACAACAGTTGTCCCAGGAACCGATGAATCTATATCCAAGTTAGTGCAACAGCTATACAAGCTGATCGATGTCCATAATGTGAGTTAACTAAACTTTATACTGTTCCTGATATATATACATATGTATACACACACACACACACACACACACACACACACACACACACACACACATATATATATATATCAAGGTTCAAATTTTCGTTTTCAGTTCCAGTTCCAGTCACTAACAAAATTTCAAATTTCGGTTTTGTTCCGGATATTTCGGTGTTTCCGCTATAATTCCGGTTATACGAATTCCGGTCTTTTCTTTGTATTAATATGTTAATAAATATAGTTTATACATAAATTGCTTGAACTTCATACAAATTACAAAAAAAGGAAAAAACTTTATATACATTTTATACCAATCATTTTAGGATAAGAAGCAGCACAGGCAGATGATCCAGTTAATGGATATATTTCTATGGGAATATATGTGTAAGTATCAGTGAATAATCAATAATGCTCCTAATTTACAAAAGCCCCACCCAAATAAATGAAAATCATAACGTCAGTGCCTATCTGAATCCCTAGGTAAGAAATAGTATATTATACCGCATCCTTTCTCCTTCCCCAGCCGATGTTTCTTTTCCATTCTCAGAGGTATTAATCGATGCAAAATTACAAATCGTTTAACTATTTTATTTTTCATTGCACCGTCCGGAATGGGTTTATTGGCCAATTCCGGCCCGGCCACCGCCAGAACCGGGCTGGATCGGCGGAAATTCCGCTGTGTCGGGCGGACTTTTGAACAATGATATATATATATATATATATATATATATATATATATATATATATATATCAATGCTTTAAAACGCAAAAGGCGTACGCGAGGCGTTTTCGGGTCCGTGAGGCGAGGCGTAAGCCTCGAAGCGTTGAGGCGTAAACCTTTCAGGTAAAAAAAAAGCGCAACACATAACTTAATTTTTAATATGGAATAACATTAAGCGTCAAATACTAAGTAAAACCCATAAAGCATTCAAAGCAATTCAAACAAAATACAATCATTCTTGCACATTTAATATAAAATGCAAAAGATCAAATGATATCTTCCTCCTCATGCAAAAGATTCAAATTTTGATTTCTTAAAACTATTTGAAGATTACATCAAACTACAATTTTGATATGTTCCATCAATTCAAATCGATTTGCAAAATTTATTTCGAGATTTAACAAAGTTTATTGAAAAACATTCTTTAAATAACAATAAGAAAATTCATTATATTGCTCATGATCATTATTTCATAAACAATTTTACTTGATTGTGCCGATATTGAAATTGAAAAGTAAAAAATGCTAATTTTTATTTTCTTAAATTTTGTCTTTTTTTATTTCTATTAAATAATTAAAGTTCAATGACATTTATTTGTGTCAATATCTGCAACTAAAGATTAAAAGGTTTTTAAGTCATATGCCTCAGCTGTTTGAGGCGTGCAAGGCGTAAGCTTTACGCGCTTTGTATGCCTTAAGTTATTAAGGCGTAAGCTTTAGAGGTAAAAAGCCTTTTGGAATAAGCCTCAAGGCGTTTTATCTCTTATTTCCTCGAGGCGGGTTTTTTAAAACAATGATATATATATATATATATATATATATATATATATTAGTAAAGGCATTCCTTTTGTTTAGAGTATGACTTTTTAAATGTAGGTTAAAGATTTGACTCACATGCCATTTGCGGAAAGAGAACTTATGCTCATTAAAGTTGCTGTAAATACAACTGCCAGAAGAGACATTTTAGACATTGCTGATATTTTCCGAGCAAAAGCCGTGGATGTGTCTGATCATACCATCACACTTCAGGTTGGGACTTTTTTCCTGTAATCGTAATACTCATCTTGATTATGTTTCAAGTTGAACATAGATTATACATATCATATGTCTGATGCACAATCATGAAGTTAAGAAACATATCAATTGTCTAGTTCACTGCTGGATTCTCAATGGTAAAATTTGGAAGTGGCTACATGCATATGCTAGGTTTGACTTGTTCATATAATTACGTGATGAGAGATGACATATGTAACATATACTAGATATTCCATGTTTAGTTCATATTTTCTTCTTCTTTTTCTTCTTCTTTCTTTGATTATTGTGCAACTATGTATTCCTAAAATTGGTCCATTGCCTGAAAATAGCTTACTGGAGATTTTGACAAGCTGGTAGCACTACAGAGATTGTTAGAGCCATATGGGATATGCGAGGTTTGCTTCTGTACTTTAATCCTGTAATTGATGTGTATGGAACACTTGCACTGATTTCGTAACTTTGTTACACATGGGCATGTGCATATAATAACATGACAGATACATCATACTGTGTGTAATAAGGAATTAATGACAAATGGTTAAACAGTCAAGGAACAAATTTTAGTACAACTGCTATAAGTAAAAAATATTTTGTACAAGGTGGAAATAAAGATAAATCTGCAATTGTGCAGGTTGCTAGAACTGGTCGTGTTGCTTTGTCCCGTGAATCAGGAGTGGACTCGAAATATTTACGTGGTTACTCTTTTCCAGTGTAATTTGGTAAGCAAGGTTCAGTCAAAATTTACTGTAACAATATTTTGTTACTACATGGCACGTAAGCAAAATATGCATCAGCCATCTCAAGATAACTGTTTTCGGCTATCTTTAACCTATTGGTACTGGTAGGGTGTTTGCGAGTTTATTTTAATGCATTTGTAATGGTTGTAGCTTTAGAAATGTTTGAAAAATGCTACTGACAGTCGTTCAGGAGCGACTGCCCCTTCTACTCGCCCATGTATTGGTAAAATATTTTATACTTTATTTTTACTAATATTTTCAATTATACGTGGGTCCCGCTGCTACTGCAGCAACCAATAAACCAGCGAATACTGCTTCCAGTCGCGCCTGAGCGGCTGTCGGTAGTATTGCTCAAAATGTTTTATCCTCCTACATTATGAGATTTTAAAGTAGTATACTGTTATCTTATGTGCATTGTGAAACTATTATCAGCGATTATCGTGACTTTTTTCTAATCTATAGTCTCGGTTGTTGGCTTTTCATTAGTTTTTCGACAAAACATCCAGTATTTTTTTAACTTCAAAGTTGCTATGCAAGTATGCATTATGAATTCGGATTGATACATGAAGCCTTAGAAGGCAATCAATTAAATCATCTAAATTGATTTTGTAGCAGGCAATCCTTCTGTCACAACTGGCTTTATTAAAATTCAGAAGAATTTTATAATGGAAAATCCTGCTTCAACCAGAAACGAGCACAAGGAATGTAGCGGAAACGATCATCGCCATTAAATTCTTCCGTCCTTGAAGCAGCATGCCCTTTTTTAATTTACGTTTCATTAAAAACTTGAGAGCTTTATTTGATTTAAGTTTCATTAAATAACCTTGACCGTAATTTTCTTCATCTATGTCCAGTATTCAGTTTTAGAACTTTGATCACCTTTTCAGTGGAAAATGTATGAAGCATGATCCAATTTTAACAGTTTCATATGTATGTTGTAGATGAATGATACGTTGGCCGGCGTGTTACAAAATTAGGTTGCGTTTGATTTATCGTTTTTAATTTTGGTTTCCGTCCATACTAGTATGAATTTATTGTTCAATATGTATTTTTTATCCTTTGTCCCTTGCATTTCCTGTTTAGACATGGATGAAGTTTGGTTTAAGATTATTTTCGTAGTTTTCTTTTTTGGAACAAAATGGAACATAAAAACAGGTTACACGGATAAGATTAAGCTGGTTACAAATAATTACAACACCAACAAGAACAAATACTATACAATAAAAAACATAAACCAGCTTAATAGACAAATACAAGCAAGACAAACAACATGAACTACAATAAAGAACAACTTGCAAAGCCACAGACTAACACAGCAAATACCATAAAGGCCTGCACGAGATCTTCAACTAAAGCCAAAGAGACACAGAGCATCTCCAAAAACTCTGATCCAACCAAACAAAAGGAGTCATAAAGAACCAAATACATGACTCCAAGTTCCAAGCAAAGCAGCAACCACTGATCCAACAAAATATCTCAAACCCAGCAAACTCCAAAAAGCTCTAAGGAACAAATACATAGAAATGTCTCCAACCAAACTACTCAGAACAACAGTAGCCAACCATAAGGGAAAAACACAAATAAACTAGACTGATAGAAAAAAGGAAAAAACTCACTTTTTGAAAATGCCACCTTTAATTACACTTGCAGGATAGACCACTTCCTCCTCCTTTTTCTTCGACTTGGATCTAGTTTGGAATTGTGACATTAATTTAATCCACTATGAGTTCGTTTCCACTAGTGGTTCATCGCATATCAATTTGCTTCCTCCTTTTAATTTATTGGAATTGAGTACCTGCTGTCTCTTCACCGCTGTGTAACTCACTACTTTCCTCAACACTATTTATACAGTTAGCCTCTTTATCCACTACAGTTTTATCAGCCTTCTGAACTACTTTATCATCTAATCCACTCTGATCATATTTAACAAGGTTATCAACCTTAATATTGTTTGTATTATCTTCAAAGCAAATCGAGACAGCTTGATTCATAACTTCATCTCTACTAACTATATCTTCTCTGTTATGATTCACATCCATAACTTCATTTATATCCTGCAAGCTTTTATCATAATCTGATAGAACCTGGAAAGAGTTAGGTTTGTTAACTACACTGCTCTGTGGAGAACAGGGAACAATCCTTTTATCTTTTATAACCTTTCTTGAAATTTCAGTACTGTATTTGTTTTGATATGTAGTTGCTAAATCAATTTCCATTCCATTGTTAATATCATGATTTTCTTTGGGTATCCACATCTTAGAGGTTTTACAAACTATGTTAGAGTGACCAAAGATATTACAATTCGAATAAACCTTAGGAACCCATTCATATATCACTCTTTGCCAAAAAATATTTCCATTATTGCATTGAATTGCTATTTGTTCTGGAAATTTAAAATCAGTTCCAACCTCAACTAAGACTCTGGCATAAGATATACACACTACTTCTTCTGTCACATTGTCCAGTTTAATAGGATGCTCTAATAATGAAACTATTCTACTAATACCCTCCACTGTCCAAAAATCAAGGTTTAAATTAGGTAATCTTATCCATATTGGAATAGAATGCAGGAATTCACGAGATAAACTCATATCTGGTTGTAGTTTTTTCATAAAAATCAGCCTCTTGTTGTAAAGTATGATCCTTTTGCTAGAATCCTATCATAGTCATCTTCGAGTTCACATTTGATAATGAAAAACTCATTCTCTCTTGAATATAACTGATACTTGCCATTTAAATCCCAATTTTTGTCAATGTACTCCTTTAAAAACTGAAAGTAAGGCTTACTACCATACACGTAAAATGCTATAGAGTTCGTCCATCTCTCCCTAGCTTTACTTATCAGATCCTGATCCATAATTGCTACGTACTCTGAGATTATCTACAACCGTGGGTTCAAAATACTTCAATTGAATCGACTTTTCATGATATTTATTTTCAGTAATAACATCGATCCAAGCTTTCGTTTGCACTGGAATCGATTTATTGAAAGCAACATGATATGTAGAAATCAGATCTGGAAACTCAGATCTAGCTTCCAGATTAGGGGAGAGAGATTTACCATGAATTGAAGCCCCATCTGATATGTATGCGTTGGAAGTGATCTTCGATCAGGTGGAACTGCCGACCAAAGATCCGAATCGGAGAAAAGATTTGCCTTTGACTGAGTTTTTGATTTTGTCTGAGTGTTAGAACCCTGAAAATTTCATCGAACAACTTAGTTGCATATGCAGGCCATAGAGACATTTACACAAACACTGAGCTTCTCTCTTTCCTCAACAGCAGCTGCGATGAACCAAAGGCAGAGTCAAACCCCCACCAGCAAGGCGATGACGAGCTTGGAAAAGGGAATGATGAGGCAGTCAGTTCTGGTCTTAGAGGAGAATGATTCCGTGTGAACGTGCACACATGCACGGCTGCTGCAAGACAAGTAAAAGAGGCTATATACTTAATGGGCTTTTTTTTCCTAATGTAGTGGCTGAGAGGCTTTAATGTAATAGCCGAGCAGATGCATGTATAAATAAGGGATAATGGCATCATGTAACAGGTGTGAAGAATTCAATTATTCCCTTCAATCTATCTCTTTTTCTCTCATTATGCACTGTTCTCTCTTATTCTTTTAAACTGCTCATCTTAATCTCTCTGTTTCCATCTTACCTGCTAGCCTTCCCTTGTCTTAATTCTTTTCTTCTACAATCTGCAACGTTTTCTTCTATTTGTGACTATACTCCTGCAATATTGTGTTTTTTGAATCCATGATCACTAGGTCAAAAATGAAGGAAAAAGATCCTAACAAATTGGTATCAGAGCACAACCCCCATGAAGCACTCCTAAGCGATTCAGATGGTGAAAACGATCAAGCAACCACTGTGTTGAATGAGGGTGATCCTGAGCAAGTTAGGCAAGACATAATGTTTGCGAAACATTCACTGGCCATAAGAGGTCTCCAAGAAAATACTCAGGAACTGAATACTAAACTTGATAGTATTTACGAGGTACTTAATGGATTGACAAAAGAATTCAAGGAACTCAAAAATCCAAAGACGCCATATATTCCACCTGCACAAAGAAGCAACAGCAGATATCAACATGGCATATCCATGAATGAACATCAGCCATTAAATCAGGCGAACACATCAAGGGCTAACCAAGTTTCTCCAATAGACTCATCAAGAAATACAACAGGAATTCTGGCCAGTGCTCCAGGACAGGTCAGTATTACTACTCATAATGCATCTCAACCCCGATTGTTACAAAATACTGTGATCAAATTGGAATTTCCCACATACAATGGAGAGGGTAATGTTGTTGAATGGATCAGCCAAGTGGAGCATTTGTTTCGTTATCATAGCACACCCGAATTAGAATGGGTACCTACATGTTCTTTTCACTTGAAAGGCGAGGCCCACTTATGGTATGGATGGTTAGAAAAGAAAGTAAAAAAAATCGAACAGTGGATCATCTTAAAAGAGGAATTGCTAATTAGATTCGCTACCGAAGATTTACAAAGGCCATATGGGGCAATCCCTAATTTAAAACAAACCACGACTGTACGTGCATATCTCACCAAATTCGAGGAATTTCAAGGACTATGTGATGCCCTACCTGATCAATTCTTGCTGGAAAAGTTTATTGAAGGACTCAAAGAAGATATTAGATTCGATGTCTTGGCTCTACATCCTATAGATTTTAGAGAGGCAGTAAATCTTGCAAAGGTATTTGAATGCAAAAAGGCGTGTAAGAAAAAAAATAAAACACATCATGCTTCAAGAACCAATTTTCAAGGGACATCCAGCAAGACCCAGACCTTAGGTAAAAATACAAAAGACACCAATGCTAAAATAAAAGGGTTAACACCCCAGGAAATTATAGAAATGAGGAGAAAGAATCTCTGCTATGGGTGCAAAGAAAGGTGACATCCAGGTCACGTGTGCAAAAATAAACAGGTCTATGTAATTGAGGGCATCATGCTATTCCAAGATGAGGAAAATCTGGACCCAACAGATAATACGTATACAGAAATGGTCGAACAGATGGGTACTTCTGATGTACACTCAACAGTGGATACAACTCATGAAAACAAGGAAGAAACATATGCCATCACTCTCAATGCCATGTGCAGTATACCTACCCTATACACCATTAGAGTACAAGGACAGATAAAAGGAAAAAATATAATAGTACTCATTGATTCAGGGTCCACACACAGTTTCATTAACACAAACTTGGCCAAGAAATTGCAACTAGAAGTACAAGATTCCTTGAATTATTCAGTACAAGTGGCTAATGGAGATAAAATACAAGGGACATGCATATGTAAAGGAGTTGTAACACCCCACCTAGGCCAAGGGCTACACTTACCGAGTGATAGCACTTAGCTTTGGAGGGGCGTTGGAACTAGGTAAACATGCACAGAGATATCACAAGACAGAACATGTAAGTAAAACAGAGTAAATAGAACAGCGGATAAAACTTACTACTCCAAAACCATAGTCAAGTTACATCAAAGTACTGAGTCATTATTTTTCCAAAATAAAACAACAAGTCTAGATAAACATGAAACTGAAAACTGAAATAACATAAAGTACTATCCCCAAAATGACGTGGTAAACCATAGCGAGCTCAATGTCCAAAACATACATGAGCTATCCAGAAAAGCAAGCTAAGAATCCAAGCTAAGCAGTAGTGGTCCCTCCCTGAGAACCTGGGGGGGGGGGGGAGGGGGGAAACGGAAGAAAAGAAGCGAAAGAAAACAGGTCAGTCAAAAAGACTGGTAAGCCCTACCTACTATCAGTCTATAAACTAATAAAGTTAACTTGACATGGGAAACTGAGATGACCATAAGGATAAAACTGGCATGATAAGTAGATAACATGGTGGATCAAGTGTGGCATCGCATAATCAAGGTTAAGTTTTGCACAAAGAGTGTACTAGCATTCAACATGTCAGGTATAATCAAGAATTGATCCCTTGGCCCAAACTAGGCCCAATATCATGAGATGACCTAAATCAAGGTCCAGCTACACGGTCTAGTCGATCGGCTCCCTATAAGCCTAACTCGTCAAGTGTCGGTGTCATACGGCCCTACCGCGGAAAATGTAGTCAACTGTGCTAGGTCCACCCTAGGGTGTATCAAGCCCTAGGGTGTCAACCACTGACACGATAACAAGCACGCACAGTTAAACCTACTGGTGCCCGTGTTTGCTTTTTCAACTCCGGACTATGTGCACGATCATAGTCCGTCTGAACCTACACCGGCGCACCTACTCAGCCGTCGTTTTGGTCGCTTATAATCAGCCCAGTAATCATGCCCCACCCTAGCCTAGTCCCTAGGGTATCATTGATACAATAACAAGAGGGTTACTGCTGAAAGGGACCCCGTAACTAGGGTTTCTAACGGGTTAAGTGTGGTTAACCCTATCCAAATCATGTATCAAGTTGGTTAAGTATCAAGTGGATCATGACTTAACCCTATCATGTGACATTAATTAATTACTTGGTGCACCCCAACCTCTCACATTAGACTTTGTTGTGGTTACTAGTTAAGCCGGGCGGGTCCGGGTAGGTTTATACTACAACTTAGTCTAACCTCGGGTTTTGGGTGCGACATGACCAACTTCTCACATTGGGTCCTATTGTTTGCAACTACTAGTTAGGCCGGTCGGTTCCGGGTAGTTTTACGTTGCAAACTCAACCCAACCTCGAGTTGGTCACTCATGTTTTCTACATGTCATGTCCATCATTATGTTTTACAAACATAAATATATGTCATTTTCAAAAAAACCATGTTTTTCATGTCAATAAGGTTGTTTAACTACCCAACGTATTCCCATCGTTTATACATTCGCAACAACGCATAAAAGATCAAAAGAGGGAACTTGGCAAAAGCATGACAAAGAGGCATAAAGTGATAACATTGGCCACAAGTTAAACATGGTGGCATATGGGGCATAAATGTGTCCATTAACTTGCATAAGGGATTATAAGCCTTAAAACATGCATAACATTCAAACTTGGCAAATAGGTGATACATGGTCATAGATGACATAGAATGATGACTAGAAGTTCGCATATAACATAATATGCAAGTTAACATGAAGGTTTATGAGAGTTCTAGGTTGCATAATGCAACATTTCAATGACAAAGCTCATAGCTTTAAACCCACAAAGTCAAGGTGATAGTTTTTCAAGCATGCATAGACCAAATCAATTCATAACATGATAGTTTCAAAGCATAAATCGTACTTAAGCCCAAACTCAAACTTGCAACATGTCATATTTTAACTTCATAGTTTAAAAAGAGAGTAGAAGAGGGCTTACTATGCTATGAAGACTAATAATATAATAAAATAAGATTGAGACGAAGCCACTAGCAACTCTAAAACCCCAAATGAATATAAGCTCCAAGAATAATAAGAAGATCCTTGCTTTTAAAGAAGAAAGGTTGCAACTTTGGCTTGAATCAATGCTTAGAAACTCTCATACAATCTTAGAAACACTCAAATGATCTTAGAAACTCTCATATGAATTTGGAGATTATGACAAGAGGGTGGAGGCCATGATGAGGAAACATTTTGTCATAGTTTAGTTGTAGGAATGATTAATGAGGGTTTAGGCTAGGTTTAGGGGTCTTTTTATAGAAGATTAGGGTAGTTTTAGCCATAGGATTAACCCTAAAACACATCTGGTTCGTTCAAGGTCGGAAGCTTCCAGAACAGGGTCAAGAACACAAGAATGGAGCACCAGGCCAAAGTGGCCCGACCACCTGTGTCGACACCTGTGTCGACTGGGCAGTCGACATAACCATGGGTGTGTCGACACCCATGTCGACACCGTGTCGACACAGCCATTTGGGCGGGAACTTTTCCCGCCCTGTCTGGTTGACCGAGAATTCGAATTTCAAATCTGAACTGTTTTCGGGCTTGGAATTTTTTGAAAACTTCATCGGGCCATAACTTGGTCATACGGGCTCCGATTTACAAAATTTCGGACTATATTTCGCGTATTTTTCCGAGACGAACGCAATGGCACAGCCCGTTTCCCTTGATTCTGATTTTAAAATTTAATTCTGCTTTGATTTATCATTTTAATATGTTATTAAAATTCGGGTTGTTACATTCTCCCCTCCTTAAAGGATTTCGTCCCCGAAATCTCCAAGTTAGGAAGAACGTATCCTACCATCCATCATCCATCTACTCAAAACATCATCCACAAGTAATCATGGTCCTTAAAAGACTTCTAATGTTGTATGTACATATGCAAAAGTGTGTGTATATGTACTTATCTAATGCGAAAATCAGGCGGTTACTGATTCAGTAAACCTCCTTAATGCAAAATATGTTAGTGAAATGAATCCATATGTATGCAAATTTCTAATCATAACTTAAAATTTCTACATGAGTGCTCATAACATTTATCCATATGCAAAATCCATATGATAGCATAACATGTTTCATCCATGAATAAGTCTAAACACCCATGCATATGCAATTATGAAAGTGTGTGAGCCGATCTTAGTGCCTAATGTGTATCATGCATCCACGAGTATCCACTTGCAAACACTTGCAACCACTTGCAAACATCAAGCATAACATGTTTCAGATACATGTTTACATCCAAAGGGTTTCTACCTAAGGTTCTCATGACAAGATTAACACGATATCAAGATAAACAAGGTAAACATGGATAGCAAAAGAAAGATACGATAATTAGGAAGAGAGATTGAGAATGTACCCTCAAAAAGAAATGGATAAAGCCCACGCATCTTCTCCTCAGTCTCCCAAGTTGCGTCTTCTTCGGGTTCACCCCACTGAACCTTGACAAGTTTGACCTCTCGATTCCTTAGCTTCCTGATCTCCGTTCCCAAGATACGAATCGGAGCTCTCCTCAAGGTTGCCTCTTTCTCTACTTCCACGTCTTCAAGAATACTCGGCTCAACTACCTCGGCTGATCTATGCAAACACTTTCGGAGATGTGAGACATGAAAGACATTGTGCACTCCGGCCAGCTTCTTGGGCAATTCCACCTTATAAGCCATTTGCCCGATCCTCTCGATGATAGGGAAGGGTCCAACAAACCTTGGTGCTAGCTTCCCCACTGCTCCAAAACGAACCACATTCCGCAAAGGAGAAACCTTCACAAAAACCATGTCTCCAACTGCAAACTCCAAGTCTGTCCTCCGCTTATCTGCATAGGATTTCTGTCTGTCTTGGGCCGTCTTCATCCGTCTTCGAATCAACTCAATCTTTTCGGATGTGTCCCTTATCATATCGGGCCCAAGTATAAGCTTATCTGTCGTCTCCCACCAACATGTTGGTGACTTGCACGGCCTCCCATACAAAGCTTCAAACGGTGCCATCCCTATGCTTGCTTGGTAGCTGTTATTATAAGCAAACTCCACAAGAGGAAGGTGATATTCCCAAGTGCCACCAAAGTCAAGTATGCATAGTCTCAACAGATCTTCTAGCACTCTATTTACCCTTTCGGTCTGGCCATCCGTCTGTGGGTGATAGGCTGTACTCAGATTCAATCGCGTACCCATTGCTTCTTGCAAGCTATTCCAAAACTGGCTAGTGAAAATTGGGTCATGATCGCTAACTATGCTAGAAGGAACTCCATGCAACCGCACTATCTCTCAAAGATAAACAGATGCTAGCCATGATGCGGTCCTCTTGCTCTTCACTGGAATGAAATGAGCGCTCTTTGTGAGTCTATCCACAATGACCCATATGCTAGAATTCCCTTTCCTCGATCTTGTCAATCCGTCCACGAAATCCATAGAAATACTTTCCCACTTCCATTGCGGGACCTCCAAGGGATGCAATAGCCCACTGGGCTTCTTCGACTCAGCCTTTACTTGCTGGCAAACCATGCATCTAGAGACAAACTCTGCAACATCCTTCTTCATTCCATCCCAGAAGAAAATACGCTTCATATCCCGGTACATCTTATCACCTCCGGGATGTATGGTCATCTTCGAGTGATGTGCCTCTTCAAGAACTTTACTCACTAAGTCTCCCACTCGTGGGACACATAGTCTTCCATCACGCCTTAGCCATCCCTTGTCATCAATCGCATACCTAGCGAGATGACTGGACGTCTCTCCACGAATCAGCTTGTCCAGGATCTCGACTATCTGTGGGTCTTCCTTCTGCGAAGTCCCTACTTGATCCAGAAGTGTAGGTCTAAGCTCAAGGGATGCTAACGAACTAGTCATCGACTCAACAGCGGATGTAAAATAAAAGGTTGCCAAGAACTCTAGGCTTTTCATCTCAACAAACAAAGGGCTCAAAGTCAACCTTTTTCTACTAAGCGCATCAGCCACAACATTACCCTTGCCAGGGGTATATGCTATATCAAAATCATAAGAGGCCAAGAATTCCATCCATCTCTGCTGCCTGAGATTCAAATCCTTCTGCGAGAAGAGGTACTTCAGAGACTTGTGATCAGTATATAACTCAAATCTTTCGCCAAGAAGATAATGGCGCCACGACTTGAGTGCAAAGACAATCGCCGCCAACTCCAAATCATGTACGGGATAGTTCTTCTCATGAACTTTAAGTTGCCTACCCCCATAGCATATAACCCTCCCTTCTTGCATCAGAACCGCGCCTATCCCCGTGCCATATGCATCGGTGTACACGGTAAACAACTTCCCTCCATCGGGTAAAGCCAAAACTGGAGCTGTGGTGAGGGCTCTCTTGAGCCTTTGAAAAGCAAGCTCACACTCTAAGTCCCATGCAAAAACTAAGTTGTTCTTCGTCAACTTAGTAAGAGGAGCCGAAATCTTAGCGAAGTCCTTGATAAACTTCCTATAAAACCCTGCTAGACCGAGAAAGCTTCTCACTTCAGTTGCATTCTTCGGAACTTTCCAGTCTTGTACCGCCACCACCTTAGCGGGATCCACAGCTAAGCCTTGCTTAGAAACTATATGTCCAAGAAAACGAACTTCCTTTCTCCAAAAATGACATTTGGAGAACTTGGCTTTAAACTGATGAGCTCTAAGCGTATCCATCACTTCCTTGAGATGCTTAGCATGCTCTTCCTCGTCTTTTGAGAAGATCAGAATATCATCCACGAAAACGACCACGAACTTGTTAAGGAACTCCCGAAACACCCTACTCATCAAGTCCACGAAGTATGCAGGCGCATTAGTCAAACCGAATGGCATGACGAGCCATTCAAAGAATCCGTCTGGAGTCCTAAACGCGGTCTTATCAATACTATCCTCAGCCACTCTAAGCTGATGGAATCCGGTGGCTAGATCGAGCTGAGAGAAAACAGAAGCACCAACAAGCTGATCAAAGAGATCATCAATCCTCGGTAACAGGTGCTTATTCTTCTTTGTCAGCTTGTTTAACTCACGATAATCAACACATAGACGAAGCGAACCATCCGCTTTAGTAGCGAATACCACCGGAGCACCCCATTCAGAAATGCTTCGCCTAATAAAATTTTTCTCCAGCAACTCCTTGACTTGCTTACTAAGCTCTCTTCTTTCACGCGGGTCCATGTGCCTAACTGGCAAAGAAACTGGCTTGGCATTGTCAACTAGATAAATGCGGAAGTCTATCTCGCGCTTAGGGGGTAACCCCTTCACCTCATCAAAAACATCTGGGTATTCTCGGACCACCCTCACAGATTGAAGATCATCAATAGACGAGTCGAGGGATTCAAGATAAGATAACATGACGGGACCTTTAGGATCACAAGAAATCTCTAAGGTATTACCAAGACGAGTCATAAGCTTTACTAACCTATGCTCACAATCAAGAATGGCTCCATAACTGGACAACCAATCCATGCCTAAGATTAGCCCATATCCCGTGAACCCGAAAACATAAGCATCACATGTGAATTCTACGCTAAAGATAGAAGTCCTCAAATCCCTACAGATCATGGATAAATGGGCGGAACCCCCAATCGGATTTGAGACACAGACGGGATCATCAACTAGACTAGTACTCAGGTGCAAACTTTCAACAAGATCAGAAGAAATAAAACTATGCGATGCGCCGGAATCAAATAAGGTGCGAACAGGAAAACCAGAAATATAAACATAGCTCTCTACAGAAATACTACCTCGGTCCGGAGCTGGAGCGGTGTTGAGAGCATGCACTTGCCCTCCAGAAGATCCTGCCCTCTGAGTCTGTCTTTGCCCCTGTCCTTGCTTCTTCGGGCAATCCTTGCTGAAGTGTCCAGACTCTCCACAATGGAAGCACTCTCCCAACTTCCTCTTCCTACAATCCTTGGCTATGTGTCCAGTGATCCTACAGTAATTGCACTTCCTTGTCTCCTTTGCCTTGTTGTTGTTGTTGCCCTTGTTACCCTTGTTGTTCTTATTGTTCTTGTTGTTCTGATTTCTCTGGTTGCTCTGGTTGCCTCCCCACTTGGGATTCTCCTTCTTAACTTCTTTCTTGCCATCCTTATCTTCCTCATGAAGTAAAGCCATCTCTGCCAAGCTCTCAAAAGTTGCTCTTGTGGGTACATGGGTCATGACTACCCCGCGAAGTGGCTCATTCAATCCTCGAACAAAGCGTAGAGCCTTCTTCCGGGCTGTATTAACCAAGTCTACTCCGAATCTAGCAAGCTCATTAAATTTGTTCATGTACTCTCGAACAGTCATATCTCCTTGCTTAAGCACTAGGAACCTCTCCATCTGGAGACTTTCTTCTGCGGGTGAGAGAAACTTAAGCTCAAATCTCTCTCTAAAGTCGGCCTATGCCTCAACTGCCCTAGTAGCATTGGTGACTTCCCACCAATATGCAGCTTCACCCTTCATTAGCCATACTGCCAATTGAACCTTCCTACGATCTTCCACATCAAAAATAGCAAAGAGATCTTCAGTTTCCTTAAGCCAATCTCTAGCTTGCACAAAAGTCTCAGTTCCAAGAAAATCTTTTCCACCCATTTCCTTGAAGTCCTTGCAAGTCTTAGAGAAAGGGTCTACTCGAGGGTGTTGAGGAGGAGGGGGAGGAGGAACCTCAGCTACGGGAGGAAGAATATCTGCGGGGTCGGCTCCATTCGCCCTTGCCTCCATAAACCTCCGGAACCAAACGAGCACATGAACGCTTTCTGGGATGCCAAAATTATCGGCCATACTGAAACGAAGAAAAAGATAGATTCAGAACGAAGAAACGAAGGATATTGCTAATGGCTTTTGGGGAATATCCTTAAAAATAAACTAGACTTTTTCTTGGAAAAATACTTCTTTGAAATTGGTTTTGAAAATAGTTTTCAAAAAGAGTTTTAAAAACCTTTTTGCCCGGTCTCGTAAAACCTCATGCTCTGATACCAAATGTAACACCCCACCTAGGCCAAGGGCTACACTCACCGAGTGATAGCACTTAGCTTTGGAGGGGCGTTGGAACTAGGTAAACATGCACAGAGATATCACAAGACAGAACATGTAAGTAAAACAGAGTAAATAGAACAGCGGATAAAACTTACTACTCCAAAACCATAGTCAAGTTACATCAAAGTACTGAGCCATTATTTTTCCAAAATAAAACAACAAGTCTAGATAAACATGAAACTGAAAACTGAAATAACATAAAGTACTATCCCCAAAATGACGTGGTAAACCATAGTGAGCTCAATGTCCAAAACATACATGAGCTATCCAGAAAAGCAAGCTAAGAATCCAAGCTAAGCAGTAGTGGTCCCTCCCTGAGAACCTCGGGGGGGGGGGGGGGGACGGAAGAAAAGAAGCGAAAGAAAACAGGTCAGTCAAAAAGACTGGTAAGCCCTACCTACTATCAGTCTATAAACTAATAAAGTTAACTTGACATGGGAAACTGAGATGACCATAAGGATAAAACTGGCATGATAAGTAGATAACATGGTGGATCAAGTGTGGCATCGCATAATCAAGGTTAAGTTTTGCACAAAGAGTGTACTAGCATTCAACATGTCAGGTATAATCAAGAATTGATCCCTTGGCCCAAACTAGGCCCAATATCATGAGATGACCTAAATCAAGGTCCAGCTACACGGTCTAGTCGATCGGCTCCCTATAAGCCTAACTCGTCAAGTGTCGGTGTCATACGGCCCTACCGCGGAAAATGTAGTCAACTGTGCTAGGTCCACCCTAGGGTGTATCAAGCCCTAGGGTGTCAACCACTGACACGATAACAAGCACGCACAGTTAAACCTACTAGTGCCCGTGTTTGCTTTTTCAACTCCGGACTATGTGCACGATCATAGTCCATCTGAACCTACACCGGCGCACCTACTCAGCCGTCGTTTTGGTCGCTTATAATCAGCCCAGTAATCGTGCCCCACCCTAGCCTAGACCCTAGGGTATCATTGATACAATAACAAGAGGGTTACTGCTGAAAGGGACCCCGTAACTAGGGTTTCTAACGGGTTAAGTGTGGTTAACCCTATCCAAATCATGTATCAAGTTGGTTAAGTATCAAGTGGATCATGACTTAACTCTATCATGTGACATTAATTAATTACTTGGTGCACCCCAACCTCTCACATTAGACTTTGTTGTGGTTACTAGTTAAGCCGGGCGGGTCCGGGTAGGTTTATACCACAACTTAGTCTAACCTCGGGTTTTGGGTGCGACATGACCAACTTCTCACATTGGGTCCTATTGTTTGCAACTACTAGTTAGGCCGGTCGGTTCCGGGTAGTTTTACGTTGCAAACTCAACCCAACCTCGAGTTGGTCACTCATGTTTTCTACATGTCATGTCCATCATTATGTTTTACAAACATAAATATATGTCATTTTCAAAAAAACCATGTTTTTCATGTCATTAAGGTTGTTTAACTACCCAACGTATTCCCATCGTTTATACATTCGCAACAACGCATAAAAGATCAAAAGAGGGAACTTGGCAAAAGCATGACAAAGAGGCATAAAGTGATAACATTGGCCACAAGTTAAACATGGTGGCATATGGGGCATAAATGTGTCCATTAACTTGCATAAGGGATTATAAGCCTTAAAACATGCATAACAATCAAACTTGGCAAATAGGTGATACATGGTCATAGATGACATAGAATGATGACTAGAAGTTCGCATATAACATAATATGCAAGTTAACATGAAGGTTTATGAGAGTTCTAGGTTGCATAATTCAACATTTCAATGACAAAGCTCATAGCTTTAAACCCACAAAGTCAAGGTGATAGTTTTTCAAGCATGCATAGACCAAATCAATTCATAACATGATAGTTTCAAAGCATAAATCATACTTAAGCCCAAACTCAAACTTGCAACATGTCATATTTTAACTTCATAGTTTAAAAAGAGAGTAGAAGAGGGCTTACTATGCTATGAAGACTAATAATATAATAAAATAAGATTGAGACGAAGCCACTAGCAACTCTAAAACCCCAAATGAATATAAGCTCCAAGAATAATAAGAAGATCCTTGCTTTTAAAGAAGAAAGGTTGCAACTTTGGCTTGAATCAATGCTTAGAAACTCTCATACAATCTTAGAAACACTCAAATGATCTTAGAAACTCTCATATGAATTTGGAGATTATGACAAGAGGGTGGAGGCCATGATGAGGAAACATTTTGCCATAGTTTAGTTGTAGGAATGATTAATGAGGGTTTAGGCTAGGTTTAGGGGTCTTTTTATAGAAGATTAGGGTAGTTTTAGCCATAGGATTAATCCTAAAACACATCTGGTTCGTTCAAGGTCGGAAGCTTCCAGAACAGGGTCAAGAACACAAGAATGGTGCACCAGGCCAAAGTGGCCCGGCCACCCGTGTCGACTGGGTAGTCGACACAACCATGGGTGTGTCGACACCCCTGTCGACACCGTGTCGACACGACCATTTGGGCGGGAACTTTCCCGCCCTGTCTGGTTGACCGAGAATTCGAATTTCGAATTCGAATCTGAACTGTTTTCGGGCTTGGATTTTTCTGAAAACTTCATCGGGCCATAACTTGGTCATACGGGCTCCGATTTACAAATTTCGGACTCTATTTCGCGTATTTTTCCGAGACGAACGCAATGGCACAGCCCGTTTCCCTTGATTCTGATTTTAAAATTTAATTCTACTTTGATTTATCATTTTAATATGTTATTAAAATTCGGGTTGATACAGGAGTCATTTTCAAATGCCAGGGCTGTGTCATGCCTATTGACCTACTGTTAATACCTCTTGAGGGCTGTCAAGTGGTTCTTGGTGCACAATGGATGAAAGAGCTTGGGGATGTATCCTTTAATTTTGCAAATTTACAAATTTAATTTAATTTTTGTGGTCAAAATTATATGTGGCAGGGAATCCAAGGCGATAGCAAGTTAGTTGGTGAAAGGGACATCACAAAAGAAGGTGCACAAGGTCAGTTATCTCTTATTATGTACTCAAAAGAGCTACAAACACTAAGTACACCCATGACTCCAATTCATCCTGCAGTTCAAACAATTTTACAACAGTACCCCTCGGTTACCACTGCCCACACTACCATACCACCTCTGAGAGAATTTGATCATAAAATACCCCTTACTCCTAATGCCAAAACCGTGTGCCTCGGGCCATATAGACATTCACATTACATCAAAAACAAACTGGAAAAAATCATCAAGGAAATGTTGGACACATGTATTATAAGGCCGAGTACCAGTGAGTATTCGTCGCCAGTAGTTATGGTAAGGAAAAAAGATGGGGCGTGGAGAATGTGTATTGACTATAGATCACTTAATAGTCAAACTGTGAAAGATAAATTTCCCATACCTTTAATTGAAGATTTACTTGACGAGTTGCATGGTTCTAAATATTTCACTAAACTTGATCTAAAGTCAGGTTACCATCAAATTAGAATGCATGCTAGTGATGTACACAAAACAGCTTTTAGAACACATGAAGGACACTATGAATTTATTGTAATGCCGTTTGGGCTTTCTAATGCTCCTTCAACCTTTCAGGCTTTAATGAATCATATTTTTAAACCATACTTGAGGAAGTTTATTCTTGTATTTTTTGATGACATTCTGATTTATAGCCAGACTTGGTCTGAGCATATGTCGCAATTAGATATTGCCTTGAAGGTACTGAAAAAGAACCACTTGGTGATTAATCTGTCAAAGTGTTCCTTTGCTGTAACTAAAGTGGCTTATTTAGGGCATATCATAACCGAGAATGGCATAGAGGTTGAACCAGAAAAGATTCAAGCAATAAAAAGTTGGCCACAACCCAAAAGCATTAAGGCACTTAGAGGTTTTTTGGGTTTAACAGGCTACTACCGAAAATTCATAAATAAATATGGTAGTATAGCCAAACCAATGATAGAATTGCTAAAGAAGAATGCTTTTCAGTGGAATGAGCAAGCTACTACAGCCTTTAACCAATTGAAGCAATGTTTAATGAGACCTCCTATTCTTAGTATGCCCGATTTTGATAAAGATTTTGTGGTAGAGTGTGATGCTAGTGGTATTGGGATTGGTGTTGTACTCACTCAAGAAGGAAAGCCTATATCTTATCTTAGCCAAGCACTCAATGGAAGAAATCTATCACTTTCGACATATGAAAAAGAATTACTGGCTTTAATTTTAGCTACAAAAAAATGGTCGCAATACTTGATGGGTAGAAGATTTATTATAAAAACAGATCATCAAAGTTTGAAGCATCTATTAACCCAAAGATTAACAACCGGAATACAAGGCAAATGGTTGACAAAATTGCATGGATTCGACTATAAGGTTGAGTACAAAAAAGGCAAAGAAAACATTGTGGCTGATAGGCTATCCTGATTACCAGAATTTATAGAAGAAAATAATGCCAACCAACAATGCCAAGCAATTAGTACAGTAGAAAGTCAATGGCTGCCTGAACTGAAGAAGCTAATGTCACAATCTCAGGCTTACCAAAAGAAAATGAAAGAAATTACTGACAATCAGGCCGGTGCAAGTAAATATACTGTGGTGGATGGGCTTATTTTCTACAAGAACAAAATTCATATCGATTCAAACTGCAAGGAGGTAGTAGCCATCATACTTCAAGAATTTCATGCAACCCCTCTTGGAGGACATGCCGGCATAAGAAAAACACGACATAGAATTAAACAGGTGTTTCACTGGAAAAATATGAAAATAGATATCGACAAATATGTTAAGGAGTGTGACATATGTCAGCGAAACAAAAGTGAAAACATTTCAATACCTAGTTTGTTGCAGCCTTTACCCATTCCTGATAGAATCTGGAGCGATGTCTCCATGGATTTCATTATTGGTTTGCCAAGAAGTCATAAGTACACCACCATATATGTTGTAGTAGATCGACTCTCGAAATATAGCCATTTCTTTCCTCTGCAGCACCCTTACACAGCCAAAGACATAGCCCAAATTTTCTTCGAAGGTGTGTTTAAATTACATGGAATGCCTCGAAGTGTAGTCAGCGACAGAGATGCAATTTTCACATGTTCTTTTTGGCAGGAGCTGTTTAAATTACAGGGCTGCACCCTTAACTTGAGTTCAGCGTACCACCCCCAGTCAGACGGACAAACGGAGGCGGTTAACAAAACACTGGAAGGATGTTTATGCTGTTTCAATTGTCATAAACCACAAGAATGGTTCAAGTGGATGCCTGCATCTGAGTATTGGTATAATACTAATTGGCACAACTCCACAAATATTACTCCCTTCACTGCAGTATACGGTATTGCTCCTCCAACACTGTTGTCTTATATACCCAACACCGCTAAGGTACCGCAACTGGAAAAAGAGCCTTTTTCTAGAGATATTGTGATTCAAATGCTTAAAGATAGTTTGAAAGTGGCAAGTGAAAGAGCAAAGAAATTCGCTGATGCCAAAAGAACAGAGCGAGAGTTTGAAGTAGGGGATTGGGTTTACCTCAAGTTACAACCGTATAGACAAATTTCAGTGAGTAATTTAAGAACAAACAAGCTGTCCCCAAAATTCTATGGTCCATATCAGGTTCTGGAGCGAATTGGAAGTGTGGCATACAAATTGGGTTTACCTCCTAATGCAAAAATTCACCCCATCTTCCATGTTTCTCAGCTATAAAAATGACATGGCAGGGGAGTCATCATTCAGCAGAATGGTCCTACATATACTGAAGAGCTAGTTAAGGAACCAGAATTAATTCTGGATAGAAGAATAGTCCCTAGAAATAACACAGCTATGACTCAAATACTCGTCAAATGGAGGCAAATGCCCGAAAGTGAATCAACGTGGGAAGATTACTGGGAACTGGTTCGTAGGTTTCCTACGTTTGACCTTGAGACAAGGTCAAATTTTGAAGAGGGAGGGAATGTTAGAACCCTGAAAATTTCATCGAACATCTTAGTTGCATATGCAGGCCATAGAGATATTTACACAAACACTGAGCTGCTCTCTTTCCTCAACAGCAGCTGCGATGAACCAAAGGCAGAGTCAAACCACCACCAGCAAGGCGATGACGAGCTTGGAAAAGGGAATGATGAGGCAGTCAGTTCAGGTCTTAGAGGAGAATGATTCCGTGTGAACGTGCACACATGCACGGCTGCTGCAAGACAAGTAAATGAGGCCATATACTTAATGGGCTTTTTTTTTCTAATGTAGTGGCTGAGAGGCTTTAATGTAATAGCCGAGCAGATGCATGTATAAATAAGGGATAATGGCATCATGTAACAGGTGTGAAGAATTCAATTATTCCCTTCAATCTATCTCTTTTTCTCTCATTATGCACTGTTCTCTCTTATTCTTTTAAACTGCTCATCTTAATCTCTCTGTTTCCATCTTACCTGCTAACCTTCCCTTGTCTTAATTCTTTTCTTCTACAATCTGCAACGTTTTCTTCTATTTGTGACTATACTCCTCCTGCAATATTGTGTTTTTTGAATCCATGATCACTAGGTCAAAAATGAAGGAAAAAGATCCTAACACCGAGGAGAAGTCGCCATTGTTATCTCTCGTTACTTAAAGTTTATTTTCGTAGTTATTTTGGGTTATCACATTAACATATGAGCTGAGTAAAGGGTATGGCATGCAATGAGCATGATAAAAGCAATCTAACGATAGTTAACATCGTACAGATCTCCACACGTTCTTTTTCCCTGTACCGCAATAGCGTTGAAGAGACTAGGGGTGCTATCGCCGCTAAAATTTGGCATGCTTGGAAATTTGCTGGCGTCGGACGCGTCGGACGCCAACAAGATTTCCCCCGTTCAGATATCACGATTTGCCAACGTTGGAAATTGAACCTTTGGCGTCCGACGCGTCGGATGCGTCAGACGCAAAGTAATTAAAATGTCTAAACTGGTTCATTAATGAAGACATATGTAGCTCAGTTTGTACATGCACATGCATTGCTTTAGAGAGACCAGGGATCAAGTCCCACCTACACCAAATATTTTTAGTATTTTGCTGTACACTGTTTATTAATGCTTAATGCCTACTGTAAACTATTTGTTAATGCTTAATGTCAATTTTTATTTTTTTCTAGTTAATGCTGTTACAATGTATTCGCATCGATTATATTGTTGTTCAAAATGGTTTCAACACATTCGCTAATTAGGTTTAACGGTCCAATTAAAAATCAATATTTAATTAAGTCATAACAATTAATTTAACAATAAATTACCCCGCTCAAATACCCCGTTCGTAGCTAAAAACGCATTCCCCGTTCGCTACAGTACCACGCTCAAATTCCCCGCTCAAATGCCACGCTCAAATACCCCGTTCCCGTTCGTTAAGAACGCACCCTAGGCGTGCCAAACAAATGATTATATAAAAACGATGATAGTTAAACAGACTCCACGTTTGGTTAAGGGGAGGACCAAATTTTATTTATTGTATAATTGTTAAGGGAAAGACTAAATAAATTAGTTTTCCATTAAACATATAAATTAAAATTCCGATATTAACCCTCTGTAATCCTCATTAATATAAACCCTAAACCTTAATTAATCCTGAAAATTTAATGGTTTACATAAAAATAAAAAATGGATATATGTAACAACCCGGAAAATCTGAGCCAATTTAAATTTTTTATTTTGGCTAATTTAACGGATTTCGATTATTTAAAATGAATTATTTTAAATAATAACATCGGAAAATTTATTATCGACGACGTTAGAACGAACAAATTTATTTTAATTATATAACGAGCCTGAAATGGCGCGGCAGTTCGAAAATTCGATTTTAAACTTTGAATGAATATACAGAATTCAATATAAGTCGGAATTGAACGAAACAAGAAATATTTGAATCTGGGTAAGGATATCTTTCTAACGAGAGTAAGAAACTGTGATTTCACTTTATAGAGTGTAAGATATGTCCAGTTTAAAATTTAAAATAGTCGCTATGGAATTTACATATATTATATATATTTATAATATATATAAAGCCCTTAAAAAGTGAAATTTTGCATACGACCTCGGAATTCGACGAAACCGCTTTTGTTGGATCCGGGACGTCAAATTATTGCTAGATTCCAAAATTCGTAATTTTCTGAATCAGTATGTGAGCGTTGCACAAGAAAACGTGTTTGAACAATTTCAGTTGAATTCCATCGACTAGAAAATGGCCATTTTCCAAGCGGTCTCAGAATTTGACGAAACTAGTTTTGTTAGGACCGTATCGTCAATACGAAGCTAGAAATAATTTTTCTGGAATTTTTCGGGTCCGTATGTGGTCCCGGCAAATTGAAATGTACGTTAAAATCAAATTTGAACGTTATATTAATTTATATTTTAAATTTGATGAAAACTGATCGAAACGAACAAACTGGCTCTCAATACATATCCCGTTGTGTTCGGAATGGGGGTTATTAGCTATGGGCGACAGTCGTTGGACCTCGTTTGGAGTTCGTGGCGGTTTTGGATTTTAAAGCGAATTAAAATAAATTAAATATTAAATAATTATATACACCCCCCTTAACTTTCTCCCGTTCAAAGTCAAACCCCCCTCTCGTTATAACAGATCCAAATCAGAAAAGGAAAAAAGAAAAAGAAAACAAATCGATGAAGGCCGCTCGACCCCAGGCGATCGCCACCGCGCCCCACCTCCGCTCGACCGTCAGCCTCCTCGATCACCCCCTCCCTCCGTCGCTCGCGACCAACCCCCCCCCCCCCCCCCCACGCGAGAATCGAGACGCTCCCCTCTGGAACCCGCGTCGGCTTTGCCTTTCATCGCAAGTCCACCACCTCCGTCGCGAGCTCCGCCTGAAGACCATCACCGCGCGCCAGTCCCCTCTCCTGGCCCACACCCCGACCACCTGCCGCGACTCCAGCCGCCTCCCCGACAACTTGCAGCCCTCCTCTCAGCCCAACTTCGATGTGGCCCACCCCTCTATGGGAAAAATCAATAAAAAGTGAGTTTTTTTATTCTATTTTCTTTTGAGTAATTACTATAGAGTAAAAATACAATTTCTATTTGTTTATCACTAGGGAAAAAATTGCGATCTTTATATGTTTATCATAAAAATGAAAAGATACGATTTTTATGTTTAGAAAAATATGATCTTTAATTATGAAAAGATATAATTTTTAATCGTATGAAAGTATGGGTTTTTATCATGTAAAGACATGATTTTTAGATACAAAAGGTATGATTTTTAATGAAAGAAAAATGTGATTTTTTATGCGTATAGCATTAGAGTAGAAGTACGATCTTATTGCTAGACACAAGATATGAAAACGTGATTTTTATGGATGGATAAAGTTTGAATTTTTAAGTATAGTAAAGTTTGATTTTCTATTTATAGGAAAGTTTGATTTTTATAGAAAGATAAGATTTTTGAAAACTAAAAGATTAGAATTTTCTAAGTAAAAAGGTTAGATTTTTCTAAGTAGAAGGATTGGATTTTTCTAAGTAGGAAAAATTAGTTTATATTTATATATATTAGAGAAAACTAAAAGGTTATATTTTTATCATGAAGAAAGGTTATATTTTTATCATGAAGAAAGGTTATATTTGTATGTAGTGAAAGATTAGATTTTCATGAATATGAAAGTAAAAATAAAAATATACTTTGTTTTAAAAATAAAAATGTACATTGTTTTAAAGTAAAAAAAAATTGTCATGGTTTGTAAAATAAGATTATCATTGGTTGTAAAATAAGATTTTCATTGCTTTGGAAAAGAAATTTTTCATTGTTTGTAAAAGAAAATTATCATTGTTTTTAAAATGAAAATAGCTTTACTTTTGAAAAATATAATCTTTTCTATATAGTGACGATAGGAAAAATATAATCTTTTCTATATAATGACGATAGGAAAAATATAATCTTTTCTATATAGTGGCGATAGAAAAATATAATCTTTTCTATGTAAACGACGATAGAAAAATATAATCTTTGCTATAAGTGTAGCGAAATTAATTTAAAAACTTCAATATATTATTGTAATTTTTTACTAAAACATGTGTAGTAAATATTTTTATTTTGGCATTTTGCAAAAATAAACATCATCAAATATAATATCATAAGCGAAGAATTTCAAACATAATAATAGTCTTCAAAAGTCAAAATCCAAGATAATAGTACATATTACTGCTAAATTAGAAGTATGGATTTGATTTAGCAGTCATATTTTCTAAATCAATATTTGCATCATCGGAATCATAAACTTTGGAATTTTCTGCATCTGCCTCATACTGATTGACATTTGCCTGAATATTATTTTCCCCAGCACCTGTTGGAGAACAAAACAATCCAAAATTACTGAATCAGCATTTCAGCACATGAAAGTGCTCTTGGAGTTGCTCTAAATGTTCCCCTGCAAGCAGCGAAGTTTGACTGAAAGGGCAGCTTCCTATAGCCTCCCGTGTCCTACGACACAACCGTGAATGGCAGCGTTAGGCGGAGGAGGCCAAGCATGCTTCGAACTAAATTTGACAATCTTTCATGGGAGTAACGGCGAACCGAGGAGAGGAGAAGTCCGTACAATAAAGGGTATGGAAGTAATTTTACGCACTTGGTACCTTGAACCCCAGAAAAATTCGTCAACCGCTCGTTACCATCTCTTCACATCAGAACAAAAATGCCAGCTCCATGCTCCTATTCACCATCTTCATCAACATTCCCTTCCCAATTTCGATCTCGACGTTTCTCTAGTTTCAGTTTAAGTCTTTCTAAATCTCTCCATCTTACCAAACCGTCTTTGATTTCGTGTTCAAGGTTTGTGAAAGGTGTCCAAACTAAAGCAAGCAGCAATGACGGTGCATCTTCCGCCTCTATTTCAGTCGGGGATCCTCTGCCTCCTCCCCGACGGAGAAGCTCGTATGTTATAATCTTTTTTGTATTTCTTTACATTTTACATGTTTTAGAATGTTACTGGTTTCAAGAAAAATATGTTGGTACAGCTGATTTATTGTTATCGTGTATGGTTGCTCAAGTTATTGCTGAGATTAATATAATCCAAAATAACTATTCGACGATCTTTTGAATTACCACGATGCAGAAAAACTTATCTTTCTGAAAAATTTGTTTTTTAAAGTCCGTTTATTGTTCTGGAAATACCATAAATCAGGGAATTTTGTTGAAAATGATGTAGCATGGCGATCCAAGTTTTAGTTAAAAGGTGTGTTTGTTTGTGTTGACTAATGACTAATACATTACCTAACCTTGAAGTAGACTAATGCATTGTATTAGCAAAGGTCATTAGGTGGAAGTATGTAAAAAGACGAGCGAAACAAGTAAATAATGTAAATGACACAAGATGTAGAATGGTTCCATGGAGATTGGCCTACATCCAGTGTAAATATCTCTTAGTATGTTTATCTCTTACAATTAGAAGGAACTACAGGAGAACAATAAGAAAATCTGCACTTAGTTTACCATAATTCTAAACTTGGGGATTTGAAAGGAGTTACCGGTTGGAATGAATAAGAAACCAACTAAATCCCAGCCAAAATTTTACTTCTTGGACGTAATAAGACATGATGTATTAATAGCAGCTGAGATGGATGATGGACGACTGTGATTGCAGAGTAACCATGTATGGCCGTTAATCTGGTCGCTTGGGCTGATTGAAGACAACTTGAAACATGGAAAGGAATGCGTGGCCGGGAAGTATACCAGTTGTCCCTCCGTACCAGGCTTGTGTCTTGCATATAATGTTGATGGCGTGCTACATGAGTAGATTTGCATTTTGCAGATCTGCTACAGTATCTAATATGACTTATCGTTTACTTTTGCATATCCATGCAGAACGCGTTGGCCGATGGCTTGCCGAGAGAAATTGAATATTGTTAAGGATTAAGTAATAAGGTATGTGTTGGATCTGACTGAAAGACGCCGAGGTAGGCTGCTTGAGACCAGTAGAAAGCAGGTTGTGAAATCAAACCCAAAAAAAAGTTGCGCTTGTTTCGGACCTTGTCTAATGAGTTGAATGTTGAAGCTATTTTGAATTGAGTCAACCCACAGTAGACCCGGACGGCTGCTGAGTAGGTAGGCTGGCTTGGTATCAGACTAAGTACGGACTGGCATGGACTGTCCAAACTTAGATGTGCGGGCTAGCATGATTGGGTCGGGCTGTGCTTAATCAACTTGCTAATTATACTTGCGAAAAATTTGAGCAACAATTTGCAATATGTGGTTCTTAGTAGAACCAAAATTTAAGTCATATGGATGGACAATGTTTTCGTTTGCAATAAGTATTCATTGTGAAATATAACTTCTATTACCGATTCACTAGTGCTATATTACACTTTATTTGGAGCTCTGAAAGGTGAACGGCAAAAATTTCAATTTGTCCCTTCAACAAAATTTTATATTACAATTGTTTAAGTATTAGTTAATTTGAAATATTTATATCTGACTATTTTCTCTCGTTCTTATCGCATTTTCAGGCATTTCTTTCAAATTGGAGCGCATTTGTATGTCTTGTTTGTAATTTATTAATTATTCTTAAAAGAGGAATATTATGATTTTGTTTGCTAAAAAATCAACGAGGTTTATTTTAATCAAAAATGATAATAGTTTCTTTCGTAGTTATGAAAGACACGCAAGACACAATGCGCTGTTTGCGTCTTTCTTTCGTATGGTGCAGTGCACATGGAAAGACACGACGGATGACGCTTACGGCGCGAATGACGTGCTTTTTCGTTTATTTATCAGTTTCCACTTTTTTCTTTACATTTTTCACAATGCAAACCAGCTTTCAACTAATTGAATGCATTATATATTTTGTGCAGTAATATGATTACACTTTAAAGTGATCTCCCACAAACTTTGAATTATATATTAATATGTTATACGTATTATCGCTGCACCGAACTATGATGAGCAGTTAGAACCGAGATTCACAAATTTGAACCAATCCTACCCAAACCCAATGAGTTCCAGTTGAGTCTAGTGATGAACAATAGCATGGTGAAGTCATCTGACTTGGATGATTAGACCAAAAATGAGAAAATATGCGCATTTTTAGTGCTATCACTCAGTCTTACCCAAACCGATCCGAATCTCGTTTGTGTCGAAGTTTTAACATATACAAGTTAGATTCAAAAAAGCCAAATCTAACTAGAAGTTACACCGCTGGTCGGTTCTATATCTGATCCGATGGGTTTAATTACCACCTTTGCATCGAATAAATAATCTCAAATGTTCACATTCTTCAAATTAATCTCGGGCAGGCTTCAAACTTACCGTTGTTCCGAATAAATATTATCAAATGATTTTTTTTTGAAATTAATCACCAATTAATTTTGAATTGTCTGTTTCTAAGTTGCATCAAGTAAATTGTCAATCAGTATGAGGCAGATGCAGAAAATTCCAAAGTTTATGATTCCGATGATGCAAATATTGATTTAGAAAATATGACTGCTAAATCAAATTCATACTTCTAAGTTAGATTCAAAAAAGGCAAATCCAACTAGAAGTTACACCGCTGGTCGGTTCTATATCTGATCCGATGGGTTTAATTACCACCTTTGCATCGAATAAATAATCTCAAATGTTCACATTCTTCAAATTAATCTCGGACATGCTTCAAACTTACCGTTGTTCCGAATAAATATAATCAAATGATTTTTTTTTGAAATTAATCACCAATCAATTTCGAATTGTCTGTTTCTAAGTTGCATCGAGTAAATTGTCAATCAGTATGAGGCAGATGCAAAAAATTCCAAAGTTTATGATTCCGATGATGCAAATATTGATTTAGAAAATATGACTGCTAAATCAAATCCATACTTCTAATTTAGCAGTAATATGTACTATTATCTTGGATTTTGACTTTTGAAGACTATTATTATGTTTGAAATTCTTCGCTTATGATATTATATTTGATGATGTTTATTTTTGCAAAATGCCAAAAAAAAAAATTTACTACACATGTTTTAGTTAAAAATTACAATAATATATTGAAGTTTTTAAATTAATTGTTACATATATTAAGTTTATGAAAAGAATTTTAAACATGCACAATAAATTAAAAAGGGACGCGCCATTTGACGTGTCATGCACCAAAGCTCTAGGGAGGCTTTTCGACTTCTACACCTGCTAACTATGGTTTCTTTTTTTTTCAATCAAAATATAGTTTCACTTTTTATTATTCAATTTTATATTAGATTAGACAAATTTGAATCTAATAAAGTTGTTTTTTTATTTATAGATACAAAAGGATGATATTTTTATAGCCATTCTTAAATTCAATAAATGAAAGTCCAGTCAGATTTAAACTGCTAATTGTTTTAATGTTCAATGTTCAGCATTCAAAATTCATCAATTTACATTTAAAGTTCATCCATCAACATTTGGCATCATGAACAAACACAACCTAAGTGCGCATTTCGAAGATACTTATTTTATGTTTTCTTAGAAGTATAATTAGTAGTTTGAATGAATAGTAGGAGAAATGTTTGGACACAATTAGACATCAAGTTATTAAGTTTATATTAGTGTTTGATTAGGAGATATTTAAAGGGAATATTTAAACTTATGGGGAATATCTGATAGAAGGTTGATGAAAATAATGAAATATATAATGTTAGAGGTGGAAATTAGGTTCTAGGGTTTCTAATTTGAGGTTCTAGGATTTTTAATTTATACAGAAAAATGATAAATTCGTTTATCATTATTTTCATATAACTGAAAGTGATAAATTAATTTATCTTTTTTTCTACAAATTTTCCTTAAAACTAAAATTTCAACGATGTCCTTAAAATCAATTACCCTGAACTAATAAGCTCTTTAAGCGAAATTGTTCATGTTAGAATGCAGATCTCTTCTACGATGAAATAATAACTCGCAAGTGCTCCTTGGAACACCATTATTCATCACTTTCTAATTCTCATCTTTTAGAAGAGATAAAACTATCTTGTTTCAAATACTCTTATTCCTAGGCTTCTAAGATTACTGCTTGCTATCTCAATCTCATTTCCATTAACACTTAATTTATATAAATCAATAGTACATGATTTCACTTAAAATTTAAGCGATACATAATTTTTCGATGTGAAAATGCTAAATTATACGTATGGCTCAAAAAGTTCACTTTGCGCAGGCTCTTTATTATCTGAATGTATGTTATATTAATGGTTTGGTTTGATGAGTAAAAAGCTGTTTATTATTTATGATTGGGATTTAGATGAATTCTAATCGATCATCATCAAACATTGACAATTTTATGGATTTTTTTAAGTTGTTGGATTGAAGTTTTGAAAATGAAAAGGTTAAAATGATTTTGGTTGGATGAAGAACAATATGGAAAATAATGTAGTAATGGTTAACTGATAATTGTGAAATGCTTTTATAAAAGGAGAAATTAATGATTTCGTTTGCTTGTTGATATTGATATAAGATGGTTTTCCCCATGCTCTTAGCGATATTGTTTCTGCCATGAGTTATTCTTGTTTGATTCAAATAATCCACAAGTACATCTTATACGCCAAATTACATAAAAAATGTCAAATAGTGTTTTATTCCCTGCACACAAATCACTGTCATCTTAGTTATTTACTTGTTAAAATAGCTTTATAACATTCTTTGTTCTTTCATAAGTCATAAGCTAATAGTTTTGTTTCCATATTTAATTTTTTAAGCTTGTGTTTTTTCCTATGAGCACAAACACTCAAATGTAGTTAATTACTTAATTACATATAAAGTGTTTTGACTACTTATGTGTTTGAGCATGTTTGGCGACTACTTATAAATAGACAACTTATTAGTTATTTATTTATGTTCATATGTTTGTTAACTTATAAGAAGGCAAAACAATTGGCTTAGAAGTTAACAAGTCATAACAATTACTTGCTTATGACGTATTTGCATTTTTATAATTATATTTTGTCATATACTTGGCTTATTTATACCATATTTTTACATTCTACCATTCACTTGTAATTATTACTAGTTAGTATTTGGCATACATCTATCTTTTCGAATAGGAAACCTTTGTTTGTGTCTATTATATGATTCAACTGATCCACCTTTTTTGAGGGTTAATTTGACATTTTCACCATCTAAAAATTTATTTAATTTATCCAACAACAACAATAACAACTAAGCCAATATTACTAAACAAGTTAGGGTTGGCTAGAGATACAATCCGAAACTGGATGATAAAATCAATTTAAAAGCAATAACGTTAATGAATTGTAAGGCAAAAATAGAAATAAAGTAAATTAATTAAACAAATAAAAATAATATAGAATAAAAACAGATAAAGAAATAAAATAAATCATGATAATAGTAATACTACTACTACTACTAATAATAATAACATTAATAGTGTTGACCCATCTATTTACAAGGCCATCACTCTTTGGATTTATAGTTACTGAAGCGCTCAGAACTCGAGCACGGACGTACTCGAAGACGCTTGGATTAAGCGACGGATTCGACAAAAATATCAAAACTTTGGATTTACATAACCTGGATCGATCGTGTATACGGGCATTAGATCGGACCGACCTGATCACCTCAAATCCTCGGATCAGCCTTGTGCTTAACAATTTGGTATTTACCAGAGAATGATCGGATCGGCTGGATCAACCTTATTCATTTCAGGTCGGATCACTTCCTAGCCTCATTGGATCACCTGGAATTCACTGGATCAGTGCATGGCTTTCATTTGGATTTGAAATATACTATCAGATAGGATCGATTTTGTTGATGACCCTATTAGATCGGCCTAAAGGCCTGGACTTCGAATCAGATCTGGCAAAAGCACTAGGGATTGGCTCAACGTTTGGATCTAGCTCAACATTTGGAGCACTCAACCCGCTCAGGCCTCATGATCGCTAGAGGCTCGATGTCGGATTTGCTCGGGAATCAGGTGCCAAGGCTTGGCGCTTTGACATTAACCTCATCAGATCGATCGTTATTGGATTGGTGTCGATCCCTAGTTCAGATCAATACCGATTTCTATGAATTGTGAGTGATCGATCCGATCACTTTCTCCCTGTTTTGGTCAACACTTGGGTCCTACTTTCACTCATTATTTTCTGGTTGATCCGAGCTTTTGTGCAGCTATAAATACACCACCAGATGGATTTTTTTGTGGATCTTCTCTTGGCTTGTTGACTCCACTACGCAAGGACTTTGCTATTGCCAAACTACATCCTTTACTCCATATTTTTTTAATCAAATCAAGATTGTAATTGTAATCAAGTAGTATAAATAAGAGATTACATCACAATGGACTTAGACACATTGCCGAGCCACTATAAATCCATGTGCCCATATACTTTTATGCACTCTGTGACTGGATTTGTATTTATTATTTGTGATTGTTATCTGGATTACACTCATTGGGGGTGTAGGCGAGAAATGATCAAATTTTCGTCTTAACATTTTTGACGTGTCAAGAAGGGGTGAACCTATGTTTAGATATCGGATTTGGATTGCTTTAGGGGCTTGGATATGGCTAGGAAGAGGAAAATATATGCTCCTACTTAGGATGAAGGCACTGGATTGTAAGGGAGACAAGAGGCTTCCTTTGTTGGAAATCTCTTCCTTTATGCAACTCGGAAAAAGATAAGTGGAGTGGTCGAGGAATTGAAAATTTGCATGGAGCGACAAGAAGGACTCCTCAAACGGCAAGAGAAGATGATAGCTGGATTTTTCGCACAGGTGGAAGAACTCGGAAGGCTAGGAGGCCAAGATGTAGCTATGGGAGTGGGACCCAGTGACATGACGGGAATCAGACAAGGCTCATAGGCACCTCTCACGATAACTCTCTGGATCAGTACAAGGTTTTAAATCTTGCTCATCTCACCCGAGATCCTAGATTTGGCAACGTATTTAGTTATAAGTGTTTTAAATATTGTCCATTTTGACCGAGATATAGATCTGGGATTTTATCCAAAATCCAAGATTTGAAACATTGGTACAGATCCCACTCGGTTCGGTATCGACCCGACCTCTGCTGGGGGCAACTCCCGAGGTGATGTTATGTTAGACCGCAACACTCTGGCTCATTGCAGCTTGGATGCTAGCACCGACAAATGCTACTTAAACGCGAACGTGTGTGGACTTGGAGACTGTATTAGAGACGCACAAGGATATGGATGTTGGAATGAATTGTGGTAGAGCTCGCTCAACTCCTGGACTTCAGATTGGACTTGATCTCACTCTTAGGGTCGATGCCGATCAGAACATCAACGTCTTGGATCGACGTCTTACTTCTTCTGGCTTGGTCACCGGAGACGCTGGTGTTGGATTAGACGATTGACAACAATTTCTAAACAATGGAAATCAAATGGTGGATGTGATTCTATAGTTTACTAAGGGTGGGATGTCTCAACTTGATATGGACTGTGTCAATCGTAGCCCTTTCACCCAGACTATAAGGAATTCTTGAAATTCACCGAACTTCAAACACCGATCTTGGAGGCTTATGATGGTAGGAAAGTTCCTACTGTCCTTCTCATGCGCTAGGTTTCAATAGTTGGGACCAGGATCAATCGGAACTTGGAATATTCAAGGAGAATGTTTATCGAGCAGTTTAAGGCCTGCATCTCTCGATCCAAGAACGTGATGATGCTCACTACAATCAAGCAAAGGGCCTGAGAGACTGTGAATTTTTTTGAAACGGTTTAATGTGGTGATAGCGTCGATGGACCAATCAAATTCGTACATTGTGCTGCAGAGTGGTCAATGTCAGGAGACTAGGGAACAAGAGCTTCCTACTCGAGCTGGTAGTTAGTGATGCGGTTTTGAACATCATTGGAGGATCAACTGCATAAGCGATTTTCTTGGTGAGGCAACTCATGAAGAGATTTGAGGAGCAAAAGAAAGATCTACACATGATATTTATTGATTTGGAGAAAACTTATGATAGAGTACTGAGGAAGGTTATGTGATGGGCGTTGGAAAAGAAGAGGGTCCCAACAAAGTACATTATTCTTAGTGTCAGAGCATGTGACGGTGAAACCAGTGACTTTCCCACTAACATAAGATTACATCAAAGGTCGGCTTTGAGCTGTATATTTTAACCTTAGTAATGTGTGAAATCACGAAGGATACACAATGTGAGATTCCTTGATGTATGCTTTTTGTTGATTGATGAAATTAAAATAAGGTTAATAGTCATTTAAAGTTATGGAGGAAGACTTTAGAATTGAAGGGTTTCAGACTTAGCAGAACTAAAACATAGTATATAAAATATGAGTTTAGTGGTGTCAGGTGAGATGATGAAGATGTCACCCTAGCTGGACAGTGGTGTCTAGGAAAGAATCCTTTTGATATCTAGGATCTATGTTGCAGTTAGATAGTGAAGTTGATGAAGATGTTAGTTTTAGAATTCTAACGGGGTGGGTGAAATGACGACTAGCATCTGACATTCTTCGTGATTTAAAAATCCCTCAAAAATTTGAAGGAAAGTTTTATAGAGCATCATTCATGTTTGCGATGTTATATGGTGTAGAATGTTGGTCTATAAAAAGGCAACACGTTCAGAAAATAAGTGTAGTAGAGGTACGCATGTTGCAACAGAGCTGTAGGCATACCAGATGGGTTCAAATTAGAAACGATGATATTCAGGATAAACTTGAAGTTGTACCAATTGAACAAAAGCGAGTCTAACACTGCTTAAGATGATTTATACATCTCCTCACGATGCATATATGCGCGTTCGAATTCTAGGCTGTATCAAATGCTCAAATAAAGATAGAGGTCGACCAAAGATGACATGAGATGAAGTAATAAAAAGATATTTGAGAAATTGCAATACATCCGAAGAGCTGATATCGAATGTGAGTACATGAAAGTTAGCGATACATGTATTAAAACCTTGAGTTTAGTGTTATTTTAGGAAAAATGTTATAAATTTTAAATTATAGAATTAGTGAGTAGGAGCATAAACGTAGTGTTGATCTTCGATATTTATTACTACTAGTACCATTATTATCATTATTATTATTATTATTATTATTGTTATTATCATCATCACCTTGATTTTTAGTTATTTGTCTATTATTATTGCTATTATTATTTATTTAATTATTTTATTTTTCTTTATTTATGTTTTCACTTTTAAACTTTTTGTTATTATTTTTATCTTTAATTTGACTTTGTCATTTGTTTTTGGGTTCTATCTCTAACCAACCCTAACTTGTTTGGGGTTAATAGCTGTAATGACCCGCATTTTTAGAGATATATAATTAATTTATTTAATTATATAATTGGTGATTTAGAGAAGTTAATGATCGTTTAATTAAATAATATTGAATATTTAATTAATAATTATAATATAATAATATATTATAATGTCGAAATAGTCGGAAATAGTGAAATTCACAATATCGTGTGAATTGAATAGTATACGAGGTTTGGTTGAGTTTCGATTCGAAATATAATAACGAATATATTGAATCGACGACAGTTGAACGTATAGTTTATGATATAATTAAAATAGAGCTTGAAATGGCGCGGCAGTTCGCTATTTGGCGATTCGAACTTCAACTGAATATACTGGGTCCGTCTTAAGTCGGATTTCTGTGAAACAAGAACCGTCAGGACCGATTTGATAATAGTTTTCTAATGGAAGAGAAAAATCAGGATTTCGTCGTGTAGATTTGGAGTTACGTCCAAATCAAATTCTCAGAAATGCAGCGCCCTGACCATAACTATTTAATTATATTTTTAATAAGGATTTAAATAGAAATCGAACATCGATATAACTCTGACGATGAGATATCGAGTTGTAAATCCATATAGGAATATTCTGAAGCTGTACGGTATTCCACGGTGAATATAGACGATAATATTTAATTTTAAATATTTAATTTATTTATTTAAATATATTTATATATTTAAATAGGCTATTTAGGACGTTAAAAATAGCCACTTTTGTAAACGAAGTCGGAATTCGACGAAACCAGTTTTGTTGGATCCGCAATGTCAAATAGTTGTTAGATTTCCAGTTTCGTGATTTTTAGAGTCACTGTGTGGTCGTACGGATTTTTAGAGTGAGAAACAGTCAGTATTTCGATAGTTAAAAATACGCTGTGTGAGCAAACGGAGTCGGAATTAGACGAAACCAGTTTCGTTGGGACCGTGATGTCGAACTCTAGCTGCATGTGCAGTTTGGTGATTTTTGGGTATCGTGTGTGGTCACACGGATTTTTAGAAGGCAAAACGAATTATCAAAAAAAAGGAATATGCCGGGAATATTCCCTTTGTAAAATATCTAGATATTTCGAAAGCATTATAAATATCCCTCTTTCACATTCTAAACCTAACCTTCTCATTTTAGAAGTCAACACAATTCTTTTTCCGCCGTCCCCTTATATTTCTTACAGTAAAGGTTCAAGAGCACAAACAATCCATAAACAAATCCTATAAAATTATATAAATCAATCCATCCATATATTTGTGTTACTGGGATGATCTTCTTTGATTCTGTGGTGGTTTTATGGGTTTCGGTAGTCAATTTGTTCACTGGAAATGGAGTGACGCGAACTAGGGTTTGATATTTTTGATGGGTGGAGCATCCGATTGAAGAAAGGTTGTTGGATTTGGGTTCCGCCGTGAAGTTGTTGAGGAATTCGGTGCCAATAAAGCACGCATCTAGTGCTTTACTGAACGGAATCGGGTCACGTAGAGGACCACCGAACGAAGAGAGGTGGTGGTAGTCGAGTGGAGAGTTGTTGGCCGAGTTCAAAGGTGGTGTTCGCGCCGGAGGTTGATGACCGATGTGGTGGTGGGGCGTGGTCAAACGTGGAGTCAACGGGGATGTTTTTGGAGCAGGAATCCGTCGAGGAAGAAGGAAATGAAATTGGGTACGTGTTTTAAAAACATGCGGATGGGCTTTGGTATTGGGCCAGGAGGGGGTGTGAAAAGGTGAGGCTAAATGTAATTTTTTAATTTCCAAGTTTTTATTTATATAAAATGTGTTAACTTCAAATAGTGATATCTAATCCATACGGTATCGAAATCAGACGAAACAAGTTGCGTTAGGATCATATGGACGGGACGAACACAATGGGACTGACCGCGAGTCAATCCGAGCTCGTTACAATTTATGGCGAAATAAATTGTCCGACTGAATCAAATAACGCAAACCGTTATTTAACGGCTAACGCGCAAATGTGAGTAAAACTCACCAACTCTGAACAGTTATATTTTTATAATGTATTCTTAGAATTGTTAATCATCTGTTGATTTCTGTGTGTTGGTTGATTGATTGAACTGCTAGTCAGTTAGTGGAAATTATATATATATATATATAAATATATATATATAGAAACCGTTAAATATTTATATATTGATTCTGCTATCAGTATAATTTACATTGAACTGAAAGTGATGTTGATTATACTGTGTAACATCTGTGGATGCAGGGAAACAGGTTGGAGGGACCCAACTGGGTTCCTCAATATTTATAATACTGTTTGATTCATATATTCTGTTATATGATGTGATATAAAATCTGTTGGCGATTATATCTGTTTGGACGATATTGAACGTCGTGATTTGATATGTTTGAATACCATAACATATCAGAATGTTGATAAAGAATAAATTTCAAAGTGATATTGAAATAGAAATATTTATAAATGGAATATTTATAAATAAGAGATATTTATAAATTTGAATATTTATAAATAAGGAATATTTATAAATTGGGATTTTTATAAATAGGAGATATTTCAAAAAAGGAAATAAATTCAAACATTTTCTTTTTGAATGGAAAGGCCTGTGTGGCGGGTTTGGGGATTTTCCCGATGCTCCCGATACAAAGGAGGTTATGGCGAATTTTTCCGGAAATTTAAGGAGTTAGAATATTTCAAGAATAATTTGAAAAGGGAATATTTGTAAACCATTTACAAATAGAATCGAAAGGAAATATTTGTAAAACCATTACAAATGAATATAAAGAGAAAGATTTGTAAACCATTTACAAATAGAATTGAAAAGGGAATATTTAGAAAATAAATAGAGTTAAGAAGGAAACCGTTATAAAAAGGAAATCATTTGTAAAGTGAAGAACCGTTACTAAAAAGTGAATCTTTATAAATGAATAAAAGTTGTAAAAAGGGAATCTTTTTAAATGGATAAACGTTTTCAAAAAGGAGAAATCGAATATGGTATTCGAAGTTAGTTAATCGAATATGGTATTCGAAGTTAGTTAATCGAATATGGTATTCGAAGTTAGTTAATCGAATATGTTATTCGAAAGGGGTTAGTCCAGTAGAGTTAACCAATTCAGTAGAGTTAACCAATTCAGTAGAGTTAACCAGTTCAGTAGAGTTAACCAGTCCAGTAGAGTTAACCTGTTCAGTAGAGTTAACCAGTTCAGTAGAGTTAACCAGTTCAGTAGAGTTAACCATTTCAGTAGAGTTAACCTTTTCAGAAGAGTTAACCAGTTCAGTAGAGTTAACCAGTTCAGTAGAGTTAACCAGTTCAGTTAGAGTAAATCAGTTAGGGTTAACCAGTTTGGTTAAGTAAGTCCAGTTAACCAGTTTGGTTAAGTAAGTCCAGTTAACCAGTTTGGTCAAGTAAGTCCAGTTAACCAGTCGGGTTAAATAAGTCGAGTTAACCAGTTGGGTTAAGTCAGTCAGGTTAACCAGGTGAAGTTAATCAGTTAGAGTTGACCAGTTAGAGTAATCAACTAGAGTTAACCAGTTAGAGTTAGAGTTGACCAGTTAGAGTTATCCAAATAGAGTTAATCGAGTGGAGTTATCGAATATCACTTATTCGAAGTAGAGTTATCGAATATAGTGTATTCGAAGAGAAGAGTAACCGAATATAGTTTATTCGAAGAGAAGAGAAATCGAATATAGTTCATTCGAGAAGAATTATCGAATATTGGTTATTTGAAGTGAGATAATCGAATATAAGTTATTCGAAGTAAGATAATCGAATATTGGTTATTCGAGAAGAAGTTGTCGAATCTAGTTGTTCGAAAGGAGTTATCGAATCTAGTTATTCGAAAGGAGTTATCGAATCTAGTTATTCGAAAGGAGTTATCGAATCTAGTTATTCGAAAGGAGTTATCAAATCTAGATATTTGAAAGGAGTTAATCGAATACAGTTTATTCGAATAGAATTAAAGGAGTTAATCGAATATAGTTTATTCGAATAGAGTTAGAGGAGTTAATCGAATACAGTTTATTCGAATAGAGTTAGAGGAGTTAATCGAATATAGTTTATTCGAATAGATTTAGAGGAGTTATCGAATATAGTTTATTCGATAGGAGTTAGGTGAATAGAATAAACCAAATAGAGTTAAGAAAATAGAGTTAAAACCAAAGGAGTTAATCGAATAGAGTTAATTGAAAAGAGTTAACCGAATATAGTTATTCGAAAGAAAGGTTAAGTTAGGAAGTTAGTTAAAAGAAAATATAAAGTGAACTTTGCCTATTTCAAGGTTAGAAGTGTTGTTCAGTTAAGGTCTGAGAGGTAGTTCTACCCCAACTTGATTGGCTTCGTTTTTAACTGAGGAATGGTTAAGGTTCGGCAGTAAAGGATGGTAAAATGAATTTAGTAATTAAAGGAAATGGTTGTGTTGGCATAGCGATGTTTTATCTAAAACATCTGTTTAATCCAAACGTAGAAGTTTTGGAAATGTTTTCCAAACAAGAATCAGAATTGTTTTCTAATATAGAAAACAAGGGATGAAAATGTTTTCCAGTGTTAATAACGTATATTTTCTAAATATAGAAAATAGCAAATGTTGAATATAGGGAAACAGGAGATATAAAATGAACTAAAGAGATTAATGTTAAATGATGTTTGTTCGATATAATTTCCATCTGGAAATAATATCGTTGTTTGCACATTTGTTTTCTTTGATAGTTAAATCACAGACTATCGAAGTTTTGACCATTTTGACGTTGTTAATATGGAGAGACCGGTTGGATTATTATCCAAAGAACCACTCTGTATTGGCATAAGCATTGCGAATCATATATGCCAAAGATAATTGAAGATGGAGAAAAATGCAAGGGCTATTGTATAAGTCTTAGATAACAGTGACTAAGATGGATATACTGAATAGTTCCTTCGGTTTGTCCAGTCCCAGGACAACTTGTATGGACGAAGGTCTGACAGAGTATATCTAGTAGATCACGTAAGTTGATCGTTTCAAACGTACCTACGTTGGTGGCGGAGGAATTCGTTTCTCTTAGCTTGTACCCGTGGTATTTTTGGGGAAATCAATTTGTGATTTAACTGGTATGACGATGTGACATTCTAAGTGAATGAAGATGTGTTATGTGAAAAGATAAGCGTAGCTTCTAGCCTCACATCCGGTAAATGACAGAAATCGGGCAGGCAGCATGGCTAAGTCGGTCGCACCGAATTAGGGTGTATAATCACCTATCTAGAGAATATTCATTTGTTTCTTAAATCTATCAATGTTGTCCCATATATATATATACGGGAACGGTTGCTGATCCCAACCGTTGGTGATGTACATTCGATACACTCAAGCGAAATGAGTGGTCGGTCATGTGTGGCTGAGTTGCAAGATGTTCTTGTTGAACTCCAGTGTATCGTTCCTAGAGTACACTGATCGGAAGGTGGTTCCATACCTTGTCATAGTTGGAAATCCATTACCCAATACGTGCTTGCGGTTTTGATTGTATACTATATAGTAGAACGTGAGATGAAAGCGTTTCTGCTAGATTGATATCTATTTGTATATAGACATTATTATAATATCTCCATGATATTGCTTTACAAAGATGTTGGATTCTCATAAGGGAAAAACCCGTTCCGTATTCACGGCGTGGTCTTATGAGATATCATATAGCTGTTAAACTGTTTTAAACTGTTTTACTCATACCAGTCCCATGACTGACCCGGAGTTTACTTTGTTGTTTTCCCTAAACTCTTGGGTGCCTAAATTTGTACGGGCAGTCAAGTAGTCGGGATTTACAGATATAGGTTGGAGAGCTTGGAGCAGGAGGCTTCAGGATTCTATAGCTATTATTATTTCCGCTGTCGTTGTAAGTACTGTACTCTGATAAGTGCTATTGTATATATAACTGTTTGTATTTCAAAAGTTATGTTATATTTTATTCGTTCCGCTGTGAGGTTCGTGTTTACTCTGATGATGATGTTCTTCTTCTTCTATTCCATTAGTTCTATCTTATCTTTCCTCACCCTCTATTTTCTTTCATTAATTACCAGGATTTTTCGATGTTTGGTTATCGACGTCGAGCTTACGTCGATAACCAAAGTCGCCTCAAAATCCGGGTCATTACAGTTGGTATCAGAGCATTGGTTTAGTTAATACCTTGGCTCTGTGGCGTGATTCAGTAGAGATGGGATTAGTGATATCCTAGATTGAGTTTGAGTGTATATATACGAGTGCGTATTTGTATTTGATATAAAAATGGTTTTATATTGTGGAGATTCATTGGCTGAGTTGTTTATGAGTTCTTGTCGATCAGTTTGATCCACTGTATCGGTAGGAGTAAATAAACACTTGAATACGATGGGTCGTCACGATATGTTTTGAAAAGAGGGTAAATTAAAATAAGTTTACCCAAGGTATATCTTGATATAGAGAAAATATATATGTCAAAATTTTAATATATTGGATATATTGGTTGTTATTATAATCGAGTAAGATTATAAAGTGAAATGGTTATATATAACCAACCAGAATTTATATAAGTGAATTATATGAAATTAAAATGAATTAAATCTGAAATTAAAATCAGAATTGAAAATTTAAAACTGGAAATTCAGATGATTGTCTGTAATTGAATCTGGATTGGGTATATGTGAATTTTAAAATCCTGGGAGGTTTTAAATTTGTTTACAACATTTGTAAAAGGATATTTGGAATTGATTTCAAGATGGAAATGTTTAAAAATGGGTTTTGAAAGTGCTATAGTATTGAACTCACTTCGATTGCTGGAAAATAGATTCCGATGATGATCATGACATCATCGGTGTTCATTTTCGAGTTGTAAGTGACGGATTACTACCAAAGGTTTTGTTGTTGAATTGATTGGAGAAAAGCAAATGTTTTGAAGCCTGAAAGGGAAAGTTCGATTTTCGATATGGTAAATTGTTTAAAATTCCCATGGAAAGATTTGTTGAATTAAAACCAAATTTAATTGAAATGTGGTAAAGCAGTTGGAATTGAGTTGAAATCAGTTAAGTGGTAACTGAAATTGAATTAGAATATATCGAGACAATTTGGATTTGTGAGATTTGAATTTGAAGTGTAATTTGATAATCGGGTTAAGAGTTTGGAATCAAGAATGAAACTCGAGTTTGAAATAGTATTTGACCTAAGTATCGGCAAGTAATTTGGATAAATGGATTGGATTGATATCGGTATTTGCATAATTGGTAACAGATGCAAAGGACATAGTGATATGCCCGACAAAAGGTACCAGTTTATAATATATTGGATATGAGATTTTATGAGCCGAATTGGCAAGCCGCTTGGCATTTTGATTTTCTTTTGGGTTGAAGAAGGCCCAGAGAGGCGAGTTGAAATTTGAGATATTGACCAGTACAAAGGAGGTGCTGGCAAAAATTTTCGAAAAGTTGAGGCGTTAGAAAATTTTCATGATTTTTGGAAATTTAGTTAGTCGGAATAAATTAACATTGAAATCGATATTAGTTGGTTCAGTTGAAACCGGAGATAAGAAGTAAACAGATAAATTCTTACCCAGTAGATAGGGTCGTCCCCTACTTTAGCAATTTCGAGGACGAAATTATTATAAGGGGGGAAGAATGTAATGACCCGCATTTTTAGAGATATATAATTAATTTATTTAATTATATAATTGGTGATTTAGAGAAGTTAATGATCGTTTAATAAAATAATATTGAATATTTAATTAATAATTATAATAATATATTATAATGTCGAAATAGTCGGAAATAGTGAAATTCACAATATCGTGTGAATTGAATAGTATACGAGGTTTGGTTGAGTTTCGATTCGAAATATAATAACGAATATATTGAATCGACGACAGTTGAACGTATAGTTTATAATATAATTAAAATAGAGCTTGAAATGGCGCGGCAGTTCGCTATTTGGCGATTCGAACTTCAACTGAATATACAGGGTCCGTCTTAAGTCGGATTTCTGTGAAACAAGAACCGTCAGGACCGATTTGATAATAGTTTTCTAATGGAAGAGAAAAATCAGGATTTCATCGTGTAGATTTGGAGTTACGTCCAAATCAAATTCTCAGAAATGCAGCGCCCTGACCATAACTATTTAATTATATTTTTAATAAGGATTTAAATAGAAATCGAACATCGATATAACTCTGACGATGAGATATCGAGTTGTAAATCCATATAGGAATATTCTGAAGCTGTACGGTATTCCACGGTGAATATAGACGATAATATTTAATTTTAAATATTTAATTTATTTATTTAAATATATTTATATATTTAAATAGGCTATTTAGGACGTTAAAAATAGCCACTTTTGTAAACGAAGTCGGAATTCGACGAAACCAGTTTTGTTGGATCCGCAATGTCAAATAGTTGTTAGATTTCCAGTTTCGTGATTTTTAGAGTCACTGTGTGGTCGTACGGATTTTTAGAGTGAGAAACAGTCAGTATTTCGATAGTTAAAACTACGCTGTGTGAGCAAACGGAGTCGGAATTAGACGAAACCAGTTTCGTTGGGACCGTGATGTCGAACTCTAGCTGCATGTGCAGTTTGGTGATTTTTGGGTATCGTGTGTGGTCACACGGATTTTTAGAAGGCAAAACGAATTATCAAAAAAAGGAATATGCCGGGAATATTCCCTTTGTAAAATATCTAGATATTTCGAAAGCATTATAAATACCCCTCTTTCACATTCTAAACCTAACCTTCTCATTTTAGAAGTCAACACAATTCTTTTTCCGCCGTCCCCTTATATTTCTTACAGTAAAGGTTCAAGAGCACAAACAATCCATAAACAAATCCTATAAAATTATATAAATCAATCCATCCATATATTTGTGTTACTGGGATGATCTTCTTTGATTCTGTGGTGGTTTTATGGGTTTCGGTAGTCAATTTGTTCGCTGGAAATGGAGTGACGCGAACTAGGGTTTGAGATTTTTGATGGGTGGAGCATCCGATTGAAGAAAGGTTGTTGGATTTGGGTATGTGGTTGGATTTGGGTTCCGCCGTGAAGTTGTTGAGGAATTCGGTGCCAATAAAGCACGCACCTAGTGCTTTACTGAACGGAATCGGGTCACGTAGAGGACCACCGAACGAAGAGAGGTGGTGGTAGTCGAGTGGAGAGTTGTTGGCCGAGTTCAATGGTGGTGTTCGCGCCGGAGGTTGATGACCGATGTGGTGGTGGGGCGTGGTCAAACGTGGAGTCAACGGGGATGTTTTTGGAGCAGGAATCCGTCGAGGAAGAAGGAAATGAAATTGGGTACGTGTTTTAAAAACATGCGGATGGGCTTTGGTATTGGGCCAGGAGGGGGTGTGAAAAGGTGAGGCTAAATGTAATTTTTTAATTTCCAAGTTTTTATTTATATAAAATGTGTTAACTTCAAATAGTGATATCTAATCCATACGGTATCGAAATCAGACGAAACAAGTTGCGTTAGGATCATATGGACGGGACGAACACAATGGGACTGACTGCGAGTCAATCCGAGCTCGTTACAATTTATGGCGAAATAAATTGTCCGACTGAATCAAATAACGCAAACCGTTATTTAACGGCTAACGCGCAAATGTGAGTAAAACTCACCAACTCTGAACAGTTATATTTTTATAATGTATTCTTAGAATTGTTAATCATCTGTTGATTTCTGTGTGTTGGTTGATTGATTGAACTGCTAGTCAGTTAGTTTAAATTATATATATATATATATATATATAAATATATATATATATATATATATATATATATAAATATATATATATGTATAGAAACCGTTAAATATTTATATATTGATTCTGCTATCAGTATAATTTACATTGAACTGAAAGTGATGTTGATTATACTGTGTAACATCTGTGGATGCAGGGAAACAGGTTGGAGGGGCCCAACTGGGTTCCTCAATATTTATAATACTGTTTGATTCATATATTCTGTTATATGATGTGATATAAAATCTGTTGGCGATTATATCTGTTTGGACGATATTGAACGTCGTGATTTGATATGTTTGAATACCATAACATATCAGAATGTTGATAAAGAATAAATTTCAAAGTGATATTGAAATAGAAATATTTATAAATGGAATATTTATAAATAAGAGATATTTATAAATTTGAATATTTATAAATAAGGAATATTTATAAATTGGGATATTTATAAATAGGAGATATTTCAAAAAAGGAAATAAATTCAAACATTTTCTTTTTGAATGGAAAGGCCTATGTGGCGGGTTTGGGGATTTTCCCGATGCTCCCGATACAAAGGAGGTTATGGCGAATTTTTCTGGAAATTTAAGGAGTTAGAATATTTCAAGAATAATTTGAAAAGGGAATATTTGTAAACCATTTACAAATAGAATTGAAAGGAAATATTTGTAAAACCATTACAAATGAATATAAAGAGAAAGATTTGTAAACCATTTACAAATAGAATTGAAAAGGGAATATTTAGAAAATAAATAGAGTTAAGAAGGAAACCGTTATAAAAAGGAAATCATTTGTAAAGTGAAGAACCATTACTAAAAAGTGAATCTTTATAAATGAATAAACGTTGTAAAAAGGGAATCTTTTTAAATGGATAAACGTTTTCAAAAAGGAGAAATCGAATATGGTATTCGAAGTTAGTTAATCGAATATGGTATTCGAAGTTAGTTAATCGAATATGGTATTCGAAGTTAGTTAATCGAATATGTTATTCGAAAGGGGTTAGTCCAGTAGAGTTAACCAATTCAGTAGAGTTAACCAGTTCAGTAGAGTTAACCAGTCAAGTAGAGTTAACTTATTCAGTAGAGTTAACCAGTTCAGTAGAGTTAACCAGTTCAGTAGAGTTAACCATTTCAGTAGAGTTAACCTGTTCAGAAGAGTTAACCAGTTCAGTAGAGTTAACCAGTTCAGTAGAGTTAACCAGTTCAGTAGAGTTAACCAGTTCAGTTAGAGTAAATCAGTTAGGGTTAACCAGTTTGGTTAAGTAAGTCCAGTTAACCAGTTTGGTTAAGTAAGTCCAGTTAACCAGTTTGGTCAAGTAAGTCCAGTTAACCAGTCGGGTTAAATAAGTCGAGTTAACCAGTTGGGTTAAGTCAGTCAGGTTAACCAGGTGAAGTTAATCAGTTAGAGTTGACCAGTTAGAGTAATCAACTAGAGTTAACCAGTTAGAGTTAGAGTTGACCAGTTAGAGTTATCCAAATAGAGTTAATCGAGTGGAGTTATCGAATATCACTTATTCGAAGTAGAGTTATCGAATATAGTGTATTCGAAGAGAAGAGTAATCGAATATAGTTTATTCGAAGAGAAGAGAAATCGAATATAGTTCATTCGAGAAGAATTATCGAATATTGGTTATTTGAAGTGAGATAATCGAATATAAGTTATTCGAAGTAAGATAATCGAATATTGGTTATTCGAGAAGAAGTTGTCGAATCTAGTTGTTCGAAAGGAGTTATCGAATCTAGTTATTCGAAAGGAGTTATCGAATCTAGTTATTCGAAAGGAGTTATCGAATCTAGTTACTCGAAAGGAGTTATCAAATCTAGATATTTGAAAGGAGTTAATCGAATACAGTTTATTCGAATAGAATTAAAGGAGTTAATCGAATATAGTTTATTCGAACAGAGTTAGAGGAGTTAATCGAATACAGTTTATTCGAATAGAGTTAGAGGAGTTAATCGAATATAGTTTATTCGAATAGATTTAGAGGAGTTATCGAATATAGTTTATTCGATAGGAGTTAGGTGAATAGAATAAACCAAATAGAGTTAAGCAAATAGAGTTAAAACCAAAGGAGATAATCGAATAGAGTTAATTGAAAAGAGTTAACCGAATATAGTTATTCGAAAGAAAGGTTAAGTAAGGAAGTTAGTTAAAAGAAAATATAAAGTGAACTTTGCCTATTTCAAGGTTAGAAGTGTTGTTCAGTTAAGGTCTGAGAGGTAGTTCTACCCCAACTTGATTGGCTTCGTTTTTAACTGAGGAATGGTTAAGGTTCGACAGTAAAGGATGGTAAAATGAATTTAGTAATTAAAGGAAATGGTTGTGTTGGCATAGCGATGTTTTATCTAAAACATCTGTTTAATCCAAACGTAGAAGTTTTGGAAATGTTTTCCAAACAAGAATCAGAATTGTTTTCTAATATAGAAAACAAGGGATGAAAATGTTTTCCAGTGTTAATAACGTATATTTTCTAAATATAGAAAATAGCAAATGTTGAATATAGGGAAACAGGAGATATAAAATGAACTAAAGAGATTAATGTTAAATGATGTTTGTTCGATATAATTTCCATCTGGAAATAATATCGTTGTTTGCACATTTGTTTTCTTTGATAGTTAAATCACAGACTATCGAAGTTTTGACCATTTTGACGTTGTTAATATGGAGAGACCGGTTGGATTATTATCCAAAGAACCACTCTGTATTGGCATAAGCATTGCGAATCATATATGCCAAAGATAATTGAAGATGGAGAAAAATGCAAGGGCTATTGTATAAGTCTTAGATAACAGTGACTAAGATGGATATACTGAATAGTTCCTTCGGTTTGTCCAGTCCCAGGACAACTTGTATGGAAGAAGGTCTGACAGAGTATATCTAGTAGATCACATAAGTTGATCGTTTCAAACGTACCTACGTTGGTGGCGGAGGAATTCGTTTCTCTTAGCTTGTACCCGTGGTATTTTTGGGGAAATCAATTTGTGATTTAACGGGTATGACGATGTGACATTCTAAGTGAATGAAGATGTGTTATGTGAAAAGATAAGCGTAGCTTCTAGCCTCACATCCGGTAAATGACAGAAATCGGGCAGGCAGCATGGCTAAGTCGGTCGCACCGAATTAGGGTGTATAATCACCTATCTAGAGAATATTCATTTGTTTCTTAAATCTATCAATGCTGTCCCATATATATATACGGGAACAGTTGCTGATCCCAACCGTTGGTGATGTACATTCGATACACTCAAGCGAAATGAGTGGTCGGTCATGTGTGGCTGAGTTGCAAGATGTTCTTGTTGAACTCCAGTGTATCGTTCCTAGAGTACACTGATCGGAAGGTGGTTCCATACCTTGTCATAGTTGGAAATCCATTACCCAATACGTGCTTGCGGTTTTGATTGTATACTATATAGTAGAACGTGAGATGAAAGCGTTTCTGCTAGATTGATATCTATTTGTATATAGACATTATTATAATATCTCCATGATATTGCTTTACAAAGATGTTGGATTCTCATAAGGGAAAAACCCGTTCCGTATTCACGGCGTGGTCTTATGAGATATTATATAGCTGTTAAACTGTTTTAAACTGTTTTACTCATACCAGTCCCATGACTGACCCGGAGTTTACTTTGTTGTTTTCCCTAAACTCTTGGGTGCCTAAATTTGTACGGGCAGTCAAGTAGTCGGGATTTACAGATATAGGTTGGAGAGCTTGGAGCAGGAGGCTTCAGGATTCTATAGCTATTATTATTTCTGCTGTCGTTGTAAGTGCTGTACTCTGATAAGTGCTATTGTATATATAACTGTTTGTATTTCAAAAGTTATGTTATAATTTATTCGTTCCGCTGTGAGGTTCGTGTTTACTCTGATGATGATGTTCTTCTTCTTCTTCTTCTATTCCATTAGTTCTATCTTATCTTTCCTCACCCTCTATTTTCTTTCATTAATTACCAGGATTTTTCGATGTTTGGTTATCGACGTCGAGCTTACGTCGATAACCAAAGTCGCCTCAAAATCCGGATCATTACAGTTGGTATCAGAGCATTGGTTTAGTTAATACCTTGGCTCTGTGGCGTGATTCAGTAGAGATGGGATTAGTGATATCCTAGATTGAGTTTGAGTGTATATATACGAGTGCGTATTTGTATTTGATATAAAAATGGTTTTATATTGTGGAGATTCATTGGCTGAGTTGTTTATGAGTTCTTGTCGATCAGTTTGATCCACTGTATCGGTAGGAGTAAATAAACACTTGAATACGATGGGTCGTCACGATATGTTTTGAAAAGAGGGTAAATTAAAATAAGTTTACCCAAGGTATATCTTGATATAGAGAAGATATATATGTCAAAATTTTAATATATTGGATATATTGGTTGTTATTATAATCGAGTAAGATTATAAAGTGAAATGGTTATATATAACCAACCAGAATTCATATAAGTGAATTATATGAAATTAAAATGAATTAAATCTGAAATTAAAATCAGAATTGAAAATTTAAAACTGGAAATTTAGATGATTGTCTGTAATTGAATCTGGATTGGGTATATGTGAATTTTAAAATCCTGGGAGGTTTTAAATTTGTTTACAACATTTGTAAAAGGATATTTGGAATTGATTTCAAGATGGAAATGTTTAAAAATGGGTTTTGAAAGTGCTATAGTATTGAACTCACTTCGATTGCTGGAAAATAGATTCCGATGATGATCATGACATCATCGGTGTTCATTTTCGAGTTGTAAGTGACGGATTACTACCAAAGGTTTTGTTTTTGAATTGATTGGAGAAAAGCAAATGTTTTGAAGCCTGAAAGGGAAAGTTCGATTTTCGATATGGTAAACTGTTTAAAATTCCCATGGAAAGATTTGTTGAATTAAAACCAAATTTAATTGAAATGTGGTAAAGCAGTTGGAATTGAGTTGAAATCAGTTAAGTGGTAACTGAAATTGAATTAGAATATATCGAGACAATTTGGATTTGTGAGATTTGAATTTGAAGTGTAATTTGATAATCGGGTTAAGAGTTTGGAATCAAGAATGAAACTCGAGTTTGAAATAGTATTTGACCTAAGTATCGGCAAGTAATTTGGATAAATGGATTGGATTGATATCGGTATTTGCATAATTGGTAACAGATGCAAAGGACATAGTGATATGCCCGACAAAAGGTACCAGTTTATAATATATTGGATATGAGATTTTATGAGCCGAATTGGCAAGCCGCTTGGCGTTTTGATTTTCTTTTGGGTTGAAGAAGGCCCAGAGAGGCGAGTTGAAATTTGAGATATTGACCAGTACAAAGGAGGTGCTGGCAAAAATTTTCGAAAAGTTGAGGCGTTAGAAAATTTTCATGATTTTTGGAAATTTAGTTAGTCGGAATAAATTAACATTGAAATCGATATTAGTTGGTTCAGTTGAAACCGGAGATAAGAGGTAAACAGATAAATTCTTACCCAGTAGATAGGGTCGTCCCCTACTTTAGCAATTTCGAGGACGAAATTATTATAAGGGGGGAAGAATGTAATGACCCGCATTTTTAGAGATATATAATTAATTTATTTAATTATATAATTGGTGATTTAGAGAAGTTAATGATCGTTTAATTAAATAATATTGAATATTTAATTAATAATTATAATATAATAATATATTATAATGTCGAAATAGTCGGAAATAGTGAAATTCACAATATCGTGTGAATTGAATAGTATACGAGGTTTGGTTGAGTTTCGATTCGAAATATAATAACGAATATATTGAATCGACGACAGTTGAACGTATAGTTTATAATATAATTAAAATAGAGCTTGAAATGGCGCGGCAGTTCGCTATTTGGCGATTCGAACTTCAACTGAATATACAGGGTCCGTCTTAAGTCGGATTTTTGTGAAACAAGAACCGTCAGGACCGATTTGATAATAGTTTTCTAATGGAAGAGAAAAATCAGGATTTCGTCGTGTAGATTTGGAGTTACGTCCAAATCAAATTCTCAGAAATGCAGCGCCCTGACCATAACTATTTAATTATATTTTTAATAAGGATTTAAATAGAAATCGAACATCGATATAACTCTGACGATGAGATATCGAGTTGTAAATCCATATAGGAATATTCTGAAGCTGTACGGTATTCCACGGTGAATATAGACGATAATATTTAATTTTAAATATTTAATTTATTTATTTAAATATATTTATATATTTAAATAGGCTATTTAGGACGTTAAAAATAGCCACTTTTGTAAACGAAGTCGGAATTCGACGAAACCAGTTTTGTTGGATCCGCAATGTCAAATAGTTGTTAGATTTCCAGTTTCGTGATTTTTAGAGTCACTGTGTGGTCGTACGGATTTTTAGAGTGAGAAACAGTCAGTATTTCGATAGTTAAAACTACGCTGTGTGAGCAAACGGAGTCGGAATTAGACGAAACCAGTTTCGTTGGGACCGTGATGTCGAACTCTAGCTGCATGTGCAGTTTGGTGATTTTTGGGTATCGTGTGTGGTCACACGGATTTTTAGAAGGCAAAACGAATTATCAAAAAAAGGAATATGCCGGGAATATTCCCTTTGTAAAATATCTAGATATTTCGAAAGCATTATAAATACCCCTCTTTCACATTCTAAACCTAACCTTCTCATTTTAGAAGTCAACACAATTCTTTTTCCGCCGTCCCCTTATATTTCTTACAGTAAAGGTTCAAGAGCACAAACAATCCATAAACAAATCCTATAAAATTATATAAATCAATCCATCCATATATTTGTGTTACTGGGATGATCTTCTTTGATTCTGTGGTGGTTTTATGGGTTTCGGTAGTCAATTTGTTCGCTGGAAATGGAGTGACGCGAACTAGGGTTTGAGATTTTTGATGGGTGGAGCATCTGATTGAAGAAAGGTTGTTGGATTTGGGTATGTGGTTGGATTTGGGTTCCGCCGTGAAGTTGTTGAGGAATTCGGTGCCAATAAAGCACGCACCTAGTGCTTTACTGAACGGAATCGGGTCACGTAGAGGACCACCGAACGAAGAGAGGTGGTGGTAGTCGAGTGGAGAGTTGTTGGCCGAGTTCAATGGTGGTGTTCGCGCCGGAGGTTGATGACCGATGTGGTGGTGGGGCGTGGTCAAACGTGGAGTCAACGGGGATGTTTTTGGAGCAGGAATCCGTCGAGGAAGAAGGAAATGAAATTGGGTACGTGTTTTAAAAACATGCGGATGGGCTTTGGTATTGGGCCAGGAGGGGGTGTGAAAAGGTGAGGCTAAATGTAATTTTTTAATTTCCAAGTTTTTATTTATATAAAATGTGTTAACTTCAAATAGTGATATCTAATCCATACGGTATCGAAATCAGACGAAACAAGTTGCGTTAGGATCATATGGACGGGACGAACACAATGGGACTGACCGCGAGTCAATCCGAGCTCGTTACAATTTATGGCGAAATAAATTGTCCGACTGAATCAAATAACGCAAACCGTTATTTAACGGCTAACGCGCAAATGTGAGTAAAACTCACCAACTCTGAACAGTTATATTTTTATAATGTATTCTTAGAATTGTTAATCATCTGTTGATTTCTGTGTGTTGGTTGATTGATTGAACTGCTAGTCAGTTAGTGGAAATTATATATATATATATATATATATATATATATAAATATATATATATATGTATAGAAACCGTTAAATATTTATATATTGATTCTGCTATCAGTATAATTTACATTGAACTGAAAGTGATGTTGATTATACTGTGTAACATCTGTGGATGCAGGGAAACAGGTTGGAGGGACCCAACTGGGTTCCTCAATATTTATAATACTGTTTGATTCATATATTCTGTTATATGATGTGATATAAAATCTGTTGGCGATTATATCTGTTTGGACGATATTGAACGTCGTGATTTGATATGTTTGAATACCATAACATATCAGAATGTTGATAAAGAATAAATTTCAAAGTGATATTGAAATAGAAATATTTATAAATGGAATATTTATAAATAAGAGATATTTATAAATTTGAATATTTATAAATAAGGAATATTTATAAATTGGGATATTTATAAATAGGAGATATTTCAAAAAAGGAAATAAATTCAAACATTTTCTTTTTGAATGGAAAGGCCTGTGTGGCGGGTTTGGGGATTTTCCCGATGCTCCCGATACAAAGGAGGTTATGGCGAATTTTTCCGGAAATTTAAGGAGTTAGAATATTTCAAGAATAATTTGAAAAGGGAATATTTGTAAACCATTTACAAATAGAATCGAAAGGAAATATTTGTAAAACCATTACAAATGAATATAAAGAGAAAGATTTGTAAACCATTTACAAATAGAATTGAAAAGGGAATATTTAGAAAATAAATAGAGTTAAGAAGGAAACCGTTATAAAAAGGAAATCATTTGTAAAGTGAAGAACCATTACTAAAAAGTGAATCTTTATAAATGAATAAACGTTGTAAAAAGGGAATCTTTTTAAATGGATAAACGTTTTCAAAAAGGAGAAATCGAATATGGTATTCGAAGTTAGTTAATCGAATATGGTATTCGAAGTTAGTTAATCGAATATGGTATTCGAAGTTAGATAATCGAATATGTTATTCGAAAGGGGTTAGTCCAGTAGAGTTAACCAATTCAGTAGAGTTAACCAGTTCAGTAGAGTTAACCAGTCCAGTAGAGTTAACCTATTCAGTAGAGTTAACCAGTTCAGTAGAGTTAACCAGTTCAGTAGAGTTAACCATTTCAGTAGAGTTAACCTGTTCAGAAGAGTTAACCAGTTCAGTAGAGTTAACCAGTTCAGTAGAGTTAACCAGTTCAGTTAGAGTAAATCAGTTAGGGTTAACCAGTTTGGTTAAGTAAGTCCAGTTAACCAGTTTGGTTAAGTAAGTCCAGTTAACCAGTTTGGTCAAGTAAGTCCAATTAACCAGTCGAGTTAAATAAGTCGAGTTAACCAGTTGGGTTAAGTCAGTCAGGTTAACCAGGTGAAGTTAATCAGTTAGAGTTGACCAGTTAGAGTAATCAACTAGAGTTAACCAGTTAGAGTTAGAGTTAACCAGTTAGAGTTAGAGTTGACCAGTTAGAGTTATCCAAATAGAGTTAATCGAGTGGAGTTATCGAATATCACTTATTCGAAGTAGAGTTATCGAATATAGTGTATTCGAAGAGAAGAGTAATCGAATATAGTTTATTCGAAGAGAAGAGAAATCGAATATAGTTCATTCGAGAAGAATTATCGAATATTGGTTATTCGAAGTGAAATAATCGAATATAAGTTATTCGAAGTAAGATAATCGAATATTGGTTATTCGAGAAGAAGTTGTCGAATCTAGTTGTTCGAAAGGAGTTATCGAATCTAGTTATTCGAAAGGAGTTATTGAATCTAGTTATTCGAAAGGAGTTATCGAATCTAGTTATTCGAAAGGAGTTATCAAATCTAGATATTTGAAAGGAGTTAATCGAATACAGTTTATTCGAATAGAATTAAAGGAGTTAATCGAATATAGTTTATTCGAATAGAGTTAGAGGAGTTAATCGAATACAGTTTATTCGAATAGAGTTAGAGGAGTTAATCGAATATAGTTTATTCGAATAGAGTTAGAGGAGTTATCGAATATAGTTTATTCGATAGGAGTTAGGTGAATAGAATAAACCAAATAGAGTTAAGCAAATAGAGTTAAAACCAAAGGAGTTAATCGAATAGAGTTAATTGAAAAGAGTTAACCGAATATAGTTATTCGAAAGAAAGGTTAAGTAAGGAAGTTAGTTAAAAGAAAATATAAAGTGAACTTTGCCTATTTCAAGGTTAGAAGTGTTGTTCAGTTAAGGTCTAAGAGGTAGTTCTACCCCAACTTGTTTGGCTTCGTTTTTAACTGAGGAATGGTTAAGGTTTGGCAGTAAAGGATGGTAAAATGAATTTAGTAATTAAAGGAAATGGTAGAGTTGGCATAGCGATGTTTTATCTAAAACATCTGTTTAATCCAAACGTAGAAGTTTTGGAAATGTTTTCCAAACAAGAATCAGAATTGTTTTCTAATATAGAAAACAAGGGATGAAAATGTTTTCCAGTGTTAATAACGTATATTTTCTAAATATAGAAAATAGCAAATGTTGAATATAGGGAAACAGGAGATATAAAATGAACTAAAGAGATTAATGTTAAATGATGTTTGTTCGATATAATTTCCATCTGGAAATAATATCGTTGTTTGCACATTTGTTTTCTTTGATAGTTAAATCACAGACTATCGAAGTTTTGACCATTTTGACGTTGTTAATATGGAGAGACCGGTTGGATTATTATCCAAAGAACCACTCTGTATTGGCATAAGCATTGCGAATCATATATGCCAAAGATAATTGAAGATGGAGAAAAATGCAAGGGCTATTGTATAAGTCTTAGATAACAGTGACAAAGATGGATATACTGAATAGTTCCTTCGGTTTGTCCAGTCCCAGGACAACTTGTATGGAAGAAGGTCTGACAGAGTATATCTAGTAGATCACGTAAGTTGATCGTTTCAAACGTACCTACGTTGGTGGCGGAGGAATTCGTTTCTCTTAGCTTGTACCCGTGGTATTTTTGGGGAAATCAATTTGTGATTTAACTGGTATGACGATGTGACATTCTAAGTGAATGAAGATGTGTTATGTGAAAAGATAAGCGTAGCTTCTAGCCTCACATCCGGTAAATGACAGAAATCGGGCAGGCAGCATGGCTAAGCCGGTCGCACCGAAGTAGGGTGTATAATCACCTATCTAGAGAATATTCATTTGTTTCTTAAATCTATCAATGTTGTCCCATATATATATACGGGAACGGTTGTTGATCCCAACCGTTGGTGATGTACATTCGATACACTCAAGCGAAATGAGTGGTCGGTCATGTGTGGCTGAGTTGCAAGATGTTCTTGTTGAACTCCAGTGTATCGTTCCTAGAGTACACTGATCGGAAGGTGGTTCCATACCTTGTCATAGTTGGAAATCCATTACCCAATACGTGCTTGCGGTTTTGATTGTATACTATATAGTAGAACGTGAGATGAAAGCGTTTCTGCTAGATTGATATCTATTTGTATATAGACATTATTATAATATCTCCATGATATTGCTTTACAAAGATGTTGGATTCTCATAAGGGAAAAACCCGTTCCGTATTCACGGCGTGGTCTTATGAGATATCATATAGCTGTTAAACTGTTTTAAACTGTTTTACTCATACCAGTCCCATGACTGACCCGGAATTTACTTTGTTGTTTTCCCTAAACTCTTGGGTGCCTAAATTTGTACGGGCAGTCAAGTAGTCGGGATTTACAGATATAGGTTGGAGAGCTTGGAGCAGGAGGCTTCAGGATTCTATAGCTATTATTATTTCCGCTGTCGTTGTAAGTGCTGTACTCTGATAAGTGCTATTGTATATATAACTGTTTGTATTTCAAAAGTTATGTTATATTTTATTCGTTCCGCTGTGAGTGAAACACCCCACCTCCGTTAGAGTCACTCTCAAGGGGAATGCCCTAATTTTGGTGGAGGTTTATAAGTATAAGTCACAGATATACAAGACAGATATAAGAACACATATTTGTAAACAGCGGGAAATCAACAAACTTTTATTTCATGAAAGCAAATACGTGCTACAACAATATCACCATAATTGTCTTACATCCTTTCCAAAACATAACATAACACTTTCATAATCTGTCTTGATTACATTATTTAAAGAAGCATAAATAAAACATAGATAAACTGCAAAAGCCCCATAGAGTTTGTCCAAAGCCATAGTTTCAAACGAAAAGGGTCCAAGCAATACATTTCTCTTCTTCAAGCTGGATGTTAAGGTTGGTCAAGCTGCTGTGTTCCCTCCCTGTGGACCTGGGGGGGGGGGGGGGGGGGGAAACGGAAGAAAAGAAGACGAAAGAAAAGTAGAGTCAGACATAAAGCCTGAGTAAGTCTAGTACTATTTTGTATATGAATAAACAACTGGGTATGATAAGTATAAACAAGAAGTGGGAAAGCACTATAAACTTAGTTAAGTTGTCTAGGGTCGAATATACTATCGTACCCCATGTAAATCTCTGAACCCATATAAACTAGTTCCAACTGGCACCCCATAATCGGGGTGATGTGATCCATTCTACGATGATCGGCTCCTACTCGCATAGTTACATGTGTCTTACGGCCCCCGATGTTGTAGTTACCTATGCTGGTCCCACCATGGGGTGTATCAAGTCCCATGGCAGCGGCCCGACACAACCTTAGGATGCACAGGTATGCTACTGGTGCCCAGTGCTTTATTTTTCTGTGACGGAGTGTGTGCACGCCCGCACCCCGTTAGAACCTACACTGCTACACCACCGCCGTCGATTTGACCTCTTACAATCAGCCCAGTAATCGTGCCCCACCCTGCCTAGTTTCAGGGTATCCTGATACACCTTCTAGGGTTACTGCTGAAAAGGGTCCCCCGTTACTATGTTTTCTATCTCTAGCCAACATGCTAAGTTGGTTAAGTGTTTTCTAACCTAACCCCCACCAGTCCGTTTAATTTAACATGTTCTATTTTGATTAAGTCTTTAGTTCACTTAATCCTAACAATCCTGACTCAGCCTTAATTGTCTTATTAAGGCCCTGACCTCTCACATTAGACAGGTATTGTTGTGGCTGCCTGTTGCCGGTTGGTTCCGGGCAGTCTTACGCCACAACTCAGTCTAACCTCGGGTCCTTATTGGGCTCCATGTTTAACCTCCCACATTGGATAGGTATTGTTGTGACTACTGGACAGCCGGGCGGTTCCGGGCAGGTTTACATCACAACTCAATCCAACCTCGGGTTAAACACATCGTTTGTTCTACATTTACATATTTTGTCTTTCTTCTTTATTTTCTTATATGTAAATATTTGCGGCCCATTAAGTTAATGGTGTAAAGGTTACACCAATCATGGGCCCAACCCATACTTGAATTTGGGCCCTTCTATTTTATGTTTTCATTCATTAGTAATTTTAACCCAACGTTATTTTCCCCCGTTTAACACGTCCGTTTATTATGTATATGTTGGGCTTAGCCTTTTTAAGCCCAACTTAGCCATACGAAAAGGGGAGGCTTAAAGCGGGATTACATACACAAAAAGGGGAAGGTGAGCGCATGAACTTGCAATATGACGTTGGAAACACAAAATAGAAACTGGTGTACTTGCATAGTGGTAACATATACTTTGGTCATAAAGCATAGGTGACATGAATCAAGCCATGTAAACTTGTAGTTGAGATAAGAATCTAAATTGGGTATCATTATTGACACATAGTCATAACTACAACATGAACCTATATTTTATTTAGGCATAATGTCAAACATAAGCATGGCACAAATATTTCTAACATAAGCATGGCATAATGTCAAACATAAGCATGGCATAATGTCAAACATAAGCATGGCATAAGTATTTGTTCACATAACCATGGCATAAATGAAATCATGATTTTTACTTTAGTCATGCAAACTTGCAAAAAAGGGATTTTTGAACCTAACCTAGCTATGTACCACATATGTCATCATATAATTCTTGTTGACAATTTCAATTATGCAAATTATCAATCATAGCCTAGTCATATTCATAAGTTTGCAAATAGGTGTTCTAATACAAAAGCATGGCTTAATACATGATGCCAAATTCTCAACATAATTTCATATGGATTATAATAACCCAAACTTATTCCAATTACTCACAAAAATGATTTTTGTATAAAAATACATATTATGATGGCATAGTAGCAAAGCCCCAAACTTGCATGAATTTCAATCAACTACATGGACTACATAATTTGCGAATATTCCAAACGTATACTTGCATAGAACTACCGCATGTAGTTCTTTATAATGAATAACATAATTCAAGAATATCCAAACGTATACAATATTTCAAATCAATAATAATCATAGTAACGCATAAATTATGAATTATTTATCACCACAATCAAGTATACAAACCAACGCAGCTATTTGTTCATACCAAAGTAATACTCTACTTACAATGGTGTGGCGAATTCTCAAATTTAGGGATAAGAAGATGCGGTTTGATTTGATTGAGTTGCTTTATGCCTTAGAATTTGCCTCCTAATCCTCTCTCCAATTTGGTGGCTACCCCTAGTCGTTCCTCAGCAACATGGCGGCTTTGTTCTTATTTTTGAATGAATAGATTAGGGTTAGTCTAGGGTTGTTTTTATAGAGGTAATGAACTGATTAGGACCGTTGATGTTGCTCGGTTAGATCGTAGCCTTTCATCCTAAGGAGAGACCAATTAGAGCCTGCCACCTAGCCCTAATGACAAAGCAGACCACAGAAAATCGGCCAAACACAGACCTGGCCAGCCAGGTTGGACTGGGTTCGACCTGGCTCTGGACCAGGTAGACACCCATGTCGACAGCCCTGTCGACAGGCCTGTCGACCTGGTTAGACCAGGTCGACAGCCCAGTCGACCTGGGTGCGTCAGGCGGGTCTTTTTCCGCCCTGGCCCATTGGGCCCCACTTCGGAGTTTTTAATTGTTTTATTCTGTTTGAATTTTAAATTTAATTCAGAAACTTCCGAAGGCCATATCTTCTTCATACGGACTCCGTTTTTCGAAAACTCGGACTCTATTTCGCGTATTTTTCCGAGACGAACGCAATGGCGTATCCCGTTTCCCTTAGTTCTTTGATTTCAAATTAATTATACTTTAATTTGTTAATTTCACAGTTATAGAATTTTCGGGGTGTTACATTCTCCCCCACTTAAAAGGATTTCGTCCCCGAAATCTTCAAGTTAGGAGGAATGTATATCCTAACATCCAATCATCCATCTACTCATCCATCAAACACGAGCATCCATTGTCCTTAAAAGACTTCTAATGCTTCATGATTATATGCAAAGTGTGTGTGTATACATGTACTTATCTAATGCAAAATCAGGCGGTCTACTGATTCAGTTGACCTCCTTAATGCGAATTATGTAAGTGCCATGAATCCATTATGTATGCAAATTTTCCCTATTCTTGATTCTACATGAGTGCACAATCATTCATACAAATGCAACATCCATATGACAACACATTATAGTTCAACCATATACGAATGCAAACATATATGCATATGCAATATGGAGTGACTGAGCCGATCTAAAACCTAGATTGTGTGTGTATATGCAACCACGAGCAACCACTAGCAATCACTTGCAACCACTTGCAACCATCATACATAACATGTTTCAATTACATGTTTCCATCCAAAAGGTTTCTACCTAAAAGTTAAGGTCGAGGAAATATACCTAAAAAGATAGATAAAAGCGCAACTTAAGGAAAAATGAAAGATCAAGGATGTACCCTCGAACAGAAAAGGGTAGGCAGTACGTATTCTAGCTTCAGTTTCCCAAGTTGCGTCTCCCTCGGCGTCGCTCCACTGAACTTTGACGAGCTTGACTTCGCGATTGCGTAGCTTCTTCACTTCCGTTCCTAATATGCGGGTTGGAACTTTTCTTATGGTTGCTTCGCGTTCCACTTCGGCCTCTTCGAGGATATTTGGCTCTACCACTTCAGCAGACTCATGTAGACATTTTCGGAGATGTGAAACGTGAAAAACGTTGTGGACTCCAGCCAACTTCTCGGGTAGCTCTAATCTATAGGCCATTTTCCCAATATTCTCGATGATAGGGAATGGCCCTACGAACCTTGGTGCTAGCTTTCCTGTGGTTCCAAAACGAACAACGTTTATTAGTGGTGATACCTTGAGGAAAACTCTGTCTCCAACCTCAAATTCAAGGTCGGTCCTTCTCTTGTCGGCATAGGACTTTTGTCTGTCTTGGGCCGTCTTCATCCTTCTTCGTATTAAGTCTACTTTCTCTGAAGTCTCTCGGATCATATCCGGTCCAAGTATGAGCTTATCAGTAGACTCCCACCAACAAGTGGGCGATCGACACGGTCTTCCATACAAAGCTTCGAAGGGCGCCATTCCGATGGTTGCTTGATAGCTGTTGTTGTAGGCAAATTCCACCAAAGGAAGGTGGTCTTCCCATGTCCCTCCGAAGTCAAGGACGCATAGTCTTAAAAGGTCTTCCAAAACTCTGTTCACTCTCTCCGTTTGGCCGTCGGTTTGGGGATGATAGGCTGTGCTCAAGCATAACTGCGTTCCTACTGCTTCTTGCAGACTCCGCCAAAACTCACTGGTGAAGATGGGGTCTCGGTCACTAACAATGCTAGATGGTATTCCATGGAGTCGAACGATTTCCTTAAGGTAAAGTGATGCTAGGGATGAGGCAGTTCTTTTACTTTTGACAGGTAAAAAGTGGGCGCTTTTAGTAAGCCTATCCACTATTACCCAAATGCTAGTGTTGCCTCTCCTAGACCTAGGCAGCCCATCGATGAAGTCCATTGAGATGCTATCCCACTTCCACTGCGGGACCTGCAGAGGATGTAGCAGTCCGCCAGGCTTTTTCTGTTCCGCCTTAACCTGTTGGCACACCATACACTTAGAAACGAACTCTGCCACGTCCTTTTTCATGCCGTTCCAGAAGAAAGTCCTTTTTATGTCTTTGTACATTTTATCTCCGACTGGGTGTATCGTCATCTTGGAGTGATGTGCTTCCTCGAGAACCTTCTTTATTAAATCCTTTGTCTGTGGGACGCATAGTCTTCCGTCTCGCCTTAGCAACCCCTTATCGTCGATGGAGTATCTGTTGAGGTGACTTGAAGTCTCACCCCTAATTAGCCTATCCATTATTTCCACAAGCTGAGGGTCTTCGCGTTGTGCTGTCCCTACTGAATCCACTAAAGTTGGGCGCACTTCGAGAGATGCTAGCAAGCCTGGTACGAAATCGGAGGAAGGCCTAAAGTCGAAGCTGGCGATAAACTCTAGGCTTTGTCTTTCAACAAACAACGGGCTTAGGGTCAATTTCTTTCGGCTCAACGCGTCTGCAACTACGTTGCCTTTGCCCGGAGTGTAGGAGATTTCGAAATCGTACGAGGCAAGAAACTCCATCCACCTTTGTTGCCTCAAGTTAAGATCCTTCTGCGAGAAAAGATATTTCAACGATTTATGGTCAGTGTAAAGTTCGAACTTCTCACCTAGGAGATAGTGTCGCCAAGACTTGAGTGCAAAGACGATGGCGGCTAACTCAAGATCGTGAGTTGGGTAGTTCTTTTCGTGCACCTTCAACTGCCTCCCGCCATAAGCTACTACCCTTCCTTCTTGCATTAAGACGGCGCCTAGCCCTGTCCCACATGCATCCGTATAAACAGTGAACATCTTGCTCCCATCTGGCAGCGTCAAAACTGGGGCTGTTGTAAGAGCCCTTTTCAGTCGTTGGAAAGCAAACTCGCAATCCAAGTCCCAATTGAATACTAGATTCTTCTTGGTCAATTTCGTGAGCGGAGCTGAGATTTTCGCAAAATCCCTTATGAATTTTCGATAGAAACCTGCTAGTCCTAGAAAACTTCGGACCTCAGTTGCATTCCTTGGTGTCTTCCAATCCTGTACCGCCACTACCTTAGCAGGGTCCACCGCTAACCCTTGTTTGGATACTATGTGCCCAAGGAACCTCACCTCTTCCCTCCAAAAGTGGCATTTGGAGAATTTGGCTTTTAGTTGATGGACTCGCAAAGTTTCCATGATTGCCCTTAAGTGCTGAGCATGTTCCTCTTCACTCTTTGAGAAGATAAGGATATCATCTACGAAGACGACTACGAATTTGTTGAGGAAATCTCTAAATACCCTACTCATCAGGTCCACGAAGTAAGCAGGTGCATTTGTCAAGCCGAAAGGCATGACAAGCCATTCGAAGAAGCCGTCTGGGGTTCTGAACGTCGTTTTATCGATGCTATCTTCAGCCACCCTTAGCTGATGAAAACCGGTTGCTAAATCGAGTTGGGAGAAAACAGACGCTCCTACAAGCTGGTCAAATAAATCGTCAATTCTAGGGAGCGGGTGCCTATTCTTTTTCGTTAGCTTGTTGAGCTCCCTATAGTCAACACATAGACGGAGTGAACCATCCGCCTTTGTAGCGAACACCACCGGAGCGCCCCATTCTGAAATGCTTCTCCTAATGAACCCCTTTTCTAGAAGCTCTTTAATCTGTTTACTGAGCTCTTTCCTTTCTCGTGGAGCCATGTGTCTAACGGGCAACACAACGGGCTTTGCATTATCTACAAGATATATGCGGAAGTCTATTTCCCGCTTCGGAGGCAAGCCCTTCACCTCTTCGAAGACATCCGGATATTCCCGGACCACTCTAACGGATTGCAAATTTTCAACAGAGGCATCTAGCGATTCAAGATAACTAAGCATAACCGCATACGAGGGATTACAAGAAATTTCCAAAGTATTACCGAGCTGGGTTAGGAGCCTAACAACCCTTTTCTCACAATCAAGGATGGCCCCATTACTGGATAGCCAATCCATACCTAAAATCAAACCATAACCCGAAAAGCCCAAAACAAAGGCACTACATTGAAATTCTACACTTAGAATAGAAATTTTCAATCCCAAACAGATCATAGACAAATGAGCTGGGCCCCCAATTGGGTTTGAAACAATTAAGGGGTCCTCTACCATACTAGTCTTTAGGTGCAGAGATTCTACTAAAGCAGACGAGATAAAGGAGTGTGATGCGCCAGAATCAAATAAAGTGCGAACGGGGTGATCATAAAGATAAACTACTCTTTCTACAGAATTATTTGTACCTCGCTGTTGCAGAGGTGGCGCTTCCAGCACATGAACCTGTGCCCCTGAGGTGGATCCAGCCCCCTGCCCCTGCCCTCGTTTCTTTGGGCAGTCCTTAGCCCTGTGGCCTGTCTGACCGCAAGAAAAGCACCCACCATTCTCCTTGGCCTTCTTTTTCCGGCAGTCCTTTACTAAGTGCCCCACTTTGCCATAGAAATTACACTTCCTCTTCTCTTTGTTGCCTTTCCCGCCTTTCTTAAAGTCTGTCTTCTTAGGCTGCAAACCCTCTTTCTTCCCTTGAGAGTTTTCTGCCTTCGTCTCCTTCTTGCCCTTATCTTCTTCATTCAGCAATGCCATTTGCACCAATCTTTCATACGTGGCTCCCATGGGTATATGGGTCATGGCCAAACTGTGTAATGGCTCATTCAACCCTTTGACGAAACGGAGAGCCTTCTTGTGCGGGGTGTTGACTAGGTCAAGCCCAAACCTAGCCAGCTCATCGAACTGATTCACATACTCTCTGACTGTCTTGTCCCCTTGCTTAAGAAATAAGAATTTTTCCAACTGCAAACTTCTTTCCGCATCTGAGAGAAATTTAGTCTCAAACCTTGCCCTAAAGTCCTCCCATGTCTCCACTGGTCTTTCAGCATTAGTGACTTCCCACCAGTAGGAAGCCTCGCCCTTCAATAGCCACACCGCCAATTGTACTTTTTGTCTATCTTCTACCTCAAAGATGATGAATAGGTCCTCCGTTTCTTTCAGCCAATTCCTAGCTGCCACGAAGGACTCAGTTCCATGGAAATCCCTTCCTCCCATAGCTTTAAAATCTTTACATATCTTAGCAAAAGCGTTTCCCCGAGGAGGAGGTGGAGGAAAAGGTGCCGCTGCAGCTGGATGATTACCGGCAGCTGGGGGAGGAGGAACGGTAGGACCTGGCTGAGTGGCTCTTGCTTCTAAGAACCGTCTAAACCAACCAGGTATTGGCACCCCTTCTGGCAAGTTAAGGTCTTCAGACATGCTGAAACAAAAAGGATAGATTCAAAACGAAGGATAAGAGATAGTACCTATGGCTTTGGGGAGTGGACTTTGCCTTTTTAAAATAAAATAATATTTTTCTTTTAAAAATGCTTCTTTAAATTTCCTTCTTGAAAATAATTTTTTTCAAAACTTTTTATCTTATCTGGTAAACCTATGCTCTGATACCAAGTGAAACACCCCACCTCCGTTAGAGTCACTCTCAAGGGGAATGCCCTAATTTTGGTGGAGGTTTATAAGTATAAGTCACAGATATACAAGACAGATATAAGAACACATATTTGTAAACAGCGGGAAATCAACAAACTTTTATTTCATGAAAGCAAATACGTGCTACAACAATATCACCATAATTGTCTTACATCCTTTCCAAAACATAACATAACACTTTCATAATCTGTCTTGATTACATTATTTAAAGAAGCATAAATAAAACATAGATAAACTGCAAAAGCCCCATAGAGTTTGTCCAAAGCCATAGTTTCAAACGAAAAGGGTCCAAGCAATACATTTCTCTTCTTCAAGCTGGATGTTAAGGTTGGTCAAGCTGCTGTGTTCCCTCCCTATGGACCTGGGGGGGGGGGGGAACGGAAGAAAAGAAGACGAAAGAAAAGTAGAGTCAGACATAAAGCCTGAGTAAGTCTAGTACTATTTTGTCTATGAATAAACAACTGGGTATGATAAGTATAAACAAGAAGTGGGAAAGCACTATAAACTTAGTTAAGTTGTCTAGGGTCGAATATACTATCGTACCCCATGTAAATCTCTGAACCCATATAAACTAGTTCCAACTGGCACCCCATAATCGGGGTGATGTGATCCATTCTACGATGATCGGCTCCTACTCGCATAGTTACATGTGTCTTACGGCCCCCGATGTTGTAGTTACCTATGCTGTTCCCACCATGGGGTGTATCAAGTCCCATGGCAGCGGCCCGACACAACCTTAGGATGCACAGGTATGCTACTGGTGCCCAGTGCTTTATTTTTCTGCGCCGGAGTGTGTGCACGCCCGCACCCCGTTAGAACCTACACTGCTACACCACCGCCGTCGATTTGACCTCTTACAATCAGCCCAGTAATCGTGCCCCACCCTGCCTAGTTTCAGGGTATCCTGATACACCTTCTAGGGTTACTGCTGAAAAGGGTCCCCCGTTACTAGGTTTTCTATCTCTAGCCAACATGCTAAGTTGGTTAAGTGTTTTCTAACCTAACCCCCACCAGTCCGTTTAATTTAGCATGTTCTATTTTGATTAAGTCTTTAGTTCACTTAATCCTAACAATCCTGACTCAGCCTTAATTGTCTTATTAAGGCCCTGACCTCTCACATTAGACAGGTATTGTTGTGGCTGCCTGTTGCCGGTTGGTTCCGGGCAGTCTTACGCCACAACTCAGTCTAACCTCGGGTCCTTATTGGGCTCCATGTTTAACCTCCCACATTGGATAGGTATTGTTGTGACTACTGGACAGCCGGGCGGTTCCGGGCAGGTTTACATCACAACTCAATCCAACCTCGGGTTAAACACTTCGTATGTTCTACATTTACATATTTTGTCTTTCTTCTTTATTTTCTTATATGTAAATATTTGCGGCCCATTAAGTTAATGGTGTAAAGGTTACACCAATCATGGGCCCAACCCATACTTGAATTTGGGCCCTTCTATTTTATGTTTTCATTCATTAGTAATTTTAACCCAACGTTATTTTCCCCCGTTTAACACGTCCGTTTATTATGTATATGTTGGGCTTAGCCTTTTTAAGCCCAACTTAGCCATACGAAAAGGGGAGGCTTAAAGCGGGATTACATACACAAAAAGGGGAAGGTGAGCGCATGAACTTGCAATATGACGTTGGAAACACAAAATAGAAACTGGTGTACTTGCATAGTGGTAACATATACTTTGGTCATAAAGCATAGGTGACATGAATCAAGCCATGTAAACTTGTAGTTGAGATAAGAATCTAAATTGGGTATCATTATTGACACATAGTCATAACTACAACATGAACCTATATTTTATTTAGGCATAATGTCAAACATAAGCATGGCACAAATATTTCTAACATAAGCATGACATAATGTCAAACATAAGCATGGCATAATGTCAAACATAAGCATGGCATAAGTATTTGTTCACATAACCATGGCATAAATGAAATCATGATTTTTACTTTAGTCATGCAAACTTGCAAAAAAAGGGATTTTTGAACCTAACCTAGCTATGTACCACATATGTCATCATATAATTCTTGTTGACAATTTCAATTATGCAAATTATCAATCATATCCTAGTCATATTCATAAGTTTGCAAATAGGTGTTCTAATACAAAAGCATGGCTTAATACATGATGCCAAATTCTCAACATAATTTCATATGGATTATAATAACCCAAACTTATTCCAATTACTCACAAAAATGATTTTTGTATAAAAATACATATTATGATGGCATAGTAGCAAAGCCCCAAACTTGCATGAATTTCAATCAACTACATGGACTACATAATTTGCGAATATTCCAAACGTATACTTGCATAGAACTACCGCATGTAGTTCTTTATAATGAATAACATAATTCAAGAATATCCAAACGTATACAATATTTCAAATCAATAATAATCATAGTAACGCATAAATTATGAATTATTTATCACCACAATCAAGTATACAAACCAACGCAGCTATTTGTTCATACCAAAGTAATACTCTACTTACAATGGTGTGGCGAATTCTCAAATTTAGGGATAAGAAGATGCGGTTTGATTTGATTGAGTTGCTTTATGCCTTAGAATTTGCCTCCTAATCCTCTCTCCAATTTGGTGGCTACCCCTAGTCGTTCCTCAGCAACATGGCGGCTTTGTTCTTATTTTTGAATGAATAGATTAGGGTTAGTCTAGGGTTGTTTTTATAGAGGTAATGAACTGATTAGGACCGTTGATGTTGCTCGGTTAGATCGTAGCCTTTCATCCTAAGGAGAGACCAATTAGAGCCTGCCACCTAGCCCTAATGACAAAGCAGACCACAGAAAATCGGCCAAACACAGACCTGGCCAGCCAGGTTGGACTGGGTTCGACCTGGCTCTGGACCAGGTCGACACCCCTGTCGACAGCCCTGTCGACAGGCCTGTCGACCTGGTTAGACCAGGTCGACAGCCCAGTCGACCTGGGTGCGTCAGGCGGGTCTTTTTCCGCCCTGGCCCATTGGGCCCCACTTCGGAGTTTTTAATTGTTTTATTCTGTTTGAATTTTAAATTTAATTCAGAAACTTCCGAAGGCCATATCTTCTTCATACGGACTCCGTTTTTCGAAAACTCGGACTCTATTTCGCGTATTTTTCCGAGACGAACGCAATGGCATATCCCTTTTCCCTTAGTTCTTTGATTTCAAATTAATTATACTTTAATTTGTTAATTTCACAGTTATAGAATTTTCGGGGTGTTACAGTGAGGTTCGTGTTTACTCTGATGATGATGTTCTTCTTCTTCTTCTATTCTATTAGTTCTATCTTATCTTTCCTCACCCTCTATTTTCTTTCATTAATTACCAGGATTTTTCGATGGTTTGGTTATCGACGTCGATAACCAAAGTCGCCGAAAATCCGGGTCGTTACAATAGCTTTGTTGTTGTTGTTGTTAGTATTAATCCTCAAATCATACTTTATATTGGTTGGATTGTTTTAACCCGTAGCATTTTTTTATCTTCGTTAAGTTTTTCGATGATGTGATTCCAATTTCGAGATTCAAGTCATAAAAGAAGCTCTATAAACTTTGCGTCTTCAACTGGTGTCTAATGGCCTCTTGGGCATAAGTCTAGATTTTTTTTTTCTTCTTATTAGTGTTTCAATTGGCATGCTCATTTAGCATGTTTTAGAATTTTACTAAATGTTTGGAAACCAAACTAGCATGAAACTGAGAAAAGGAATGGAACACATGAAAAAAGTAATCTTTAGATTTTTTTTAGTAGGTGATTTGATGTAAAAGCTCAAGATGGGGAGCAAGGAGTCAAAAGCTGTTGTATTTTTATTTAAGTTTGTTAAGAGAGAGATATTAGGGAAAGAGAAAATAACTATTTAATGTGAAGTTAGCCCTAAAGTGGAGACCAGTTGGCGCTAAAGTTGCCCTATTTGATTAAAAAAATGTAAATGCAAGTGTTAGAGTTGTCTTGCATGATGTAAAACTGAAACGGCCGTTTGCAAATGGAATAGTTCCACATTGTTAAATAACTTGGAGATATGGTTATGATGTATAAAGATGAGCAGGTATACATGTAAAATTGACGATTTTCTTTGTGTTACTAGTGTTTGTCAGTAAACTCATATGTGTACAACAAATGGAAGAGGTGGAACTGCTTGGTCTGACCGTCAAAACTTAACATGATCCGATTGTTCAAGGTTTAAATCTCGGATATCGGCCGCCTTTCATCATGGGGATTTTATAGACTTGATTTCGTATCGGGGGAGATCTCGGACGAGATGAGTCTAACTCGGGAGTTCATCTCGGCTTTCCATCTCGAGTCTGAAAGTTCATATCAGAACAATCTCGGGGTACATGATATGTTAAAAAATGATATTTTTACAAATTGATTTTTATGAATGCTATTAAAAACATAGTAACTTAAACTTGAATTGCAAAATAACTTTATTATTCTTTATTTTGCGAAAGATCATTCGTACTCTAAATCGTAATACGCTTAAAACAGAAATATTTTTAGACATAAAACATTAAAAGGATCAAAAACATTAAACAATTCAGCATAAATAGACCATAAAATACATAATTTCGTAATAACATGTATGTAAAAAAGACGAATATGAAAATCATAAGCATTGTATAACATACAATATGGTCATTTAACATACAAAATGTAAAATAACAAAAGATTATCATAGCTGGATTTGAGTTTTTTAGTTAATTTTCTAGTTCAGGCATAGACAGTGTAGTCAATAGCGAATAGCGCAAGGCTTGCGCTATGCGCTATTTGGTCCACCTTTTTTTTTGCATTTTTTAACAAGTAATCAAATATATTATATCTAATTAAAATTTAATTTTATGTTTTTGCATATTTCATGCCATATCCAAACCCTTCAATGCTACAAGCACAAAAACTATCATACTTTATGCATGTACTAAATATTTGTTGATGTAAAATGGAATTATATTAGAGAAAATTAAATATTTTTACATTATACATTGTAAATAATTGATGGCTCATAATATATTTGTCTTATAGAATTTAAAATCTAGTTTATATGTGTGAATTATGATAAAATTTATTCTTGTCTTGTGAGTAATGATGATAAAATTATACAAACAAAGTGCATGAAAAATACAATTTTGCATAAACTGTAAAATATTTTCTAATGACAAGAATTAAGTAAGAATATAAACAACAAAAAGCAATGAAGTAAAAATAAAAAAAAGTCAAAAACTATAATTATAAGTAAGTTATTTTGTGTTTAGAGATCTCACTTAGAAGTGAAGAAAATATTTTGATACTTTAAGGATAGCAAAAAAAATTTGTTGTCCAACATACTAGACATATTGAAATTGCTTTTAGATATTGCATGCATATTTTTTCTGATGATGCTCAAACAAATAAAAGAGTCTTTATTGTTTCTAGATATTGGATCTAATAGCCTAAACCAAAGAACATAGATATAGAATGATGTATGTGAACAACGGTCCAACCAAGTCGAATTCTCAGTTAAAAAATAAAATGTGAAATACGTTGATAAAACTTGATGGAACACTAGCTAAAGCAATATGCAAACCATAGAAGGAAAAAGCATTCATGCAGAATCAGAAAACACTGTAGATATGGTTGCATCTCAATGGGCTAGGCTTCAATTATTACACAAAATAAAAAAATCAAATAGCGCGCTATTCTGCGCTATGTGCTATTTTGCGCTTCGATAAAATAGCGCACTATTTATGCGCTATAGGGAACCCCTGCGCTATTTTAGGTTACATAGCGCAGAGCTTGCGCTATTTGGCGCTATAGCGCGCGCTTTAATAACACAAGACATAAATTTAAATTTTAACCAAAAAAGCTAAGATCTCGGACGATATTCCATTATTTCGTCTCAGTCGATATATCGTTCGATATTGCAATATCTCGGGCGATATATTCGAAAGGAGATTTAGAGTGATATTTGTTGTTTCGTTTCGGAAGGAGCCCAATACGGGATCTCGGAGATCTCGAGCTATATTTGCGAGATTTGAAACAATGATAAATATGAAGATGATTATATAAATTGAATTAAGTTTTGAAGTTTGGTAGTGTTTTACGTTGATTTTTGATGTTTTTGAAGATTTTCGAAAAAGCGGGACCTAATTTACATATGTTTTTTTGATAATGATGTTTTGTGTATTTTGAAACTTAACGGGGACTTTAGCCAAATTGTCCTTTCTTTCAAAACATTCATTTCAAATCTTTTATCTACGTGAATCAAATATGCTACAGTTTATTTTTATTTTGAAAATTACAATTGTTAAAAAGGAAATCATTATAATATAAAGTTGAGGCATGCAATTCTATACGGTTTGACAAGAAACTACCTTCATCAGCCAACTTCCGTGATATATGCCCTTCAATCTGTAGATCTTCTAGTTCTTTTCTTCCTTTTTTGTGGGGGGTGGGGGTCTTCTGTTTATGTGTTTCCAAAGTTGTAGGTATTTATTTTTGAGAGACTAAATACAGTATGAGAGAACTAATGAGGAACTGAATAAACTTTACAACAACAACAACAACTAAGCCATAAATCCCAAACAAGTTGGGGTTGGCTAGACATGGAACCAAAAATAAAATATAAGAAATGAGAAGTAAAAAATAGAAAATATAAAGATAAAAATAAAAAGGAATTAAAATTTTTCGTACGAGTAAAATGGAGGTTTGAAAAAAAAATAAAAAAAATTTGGAATCCCTAAGGTTCTGGAACATGGATTGCTAACTTCCATGCACTCCTATCTGAAACCAGCTCTTCAGATATATTCCAATTCCCTAAGTCTCTTCTAACTACCTCCTCCCAAGTCATTTTAGGTCGGCCTCTACCTCTCCTTAGGCCTTCGGGGCGGCCTATAATTCCAACGCGCACTGGTGCATCGTACGGTCTTCGTTGGAGATGTCCGAACCATCTCAAACGGTGTTAATAATATAAATTATGCTCTTGGAAATAATTAAGTTTGGACTGTTAAAAGGTGGAATGATTCATAATTGATTTAAGAAGTAAATAAGGAGATAATCTTAATTGCTACAATAAAAACTATCACAGAAAGAAGCAGATTGGCAAGAGGTTTACAGATGAAGCACATAGGACCGTGCGTGACAACTTATGTTAGCTTGCAGACCCTCTGCAGGATCACTTGCTAGTAGTCTCTACGTGGCTTGCTGGCAAACCACACTCTTTTCTTCACATCCAAATTTGCTTTGTGAATGAAAGCTTAAACAAAACGAGTAAAATTACTCACCCTTTGATCCGAGTTCTAAATCGTTCTTTTCTTCAGATTTCGTTAACTTCTTGTCAAGTATGTAGAGGTTTGATGGTTAATTTCTGAATTTGAGTTATGGTTTAGAAAGAGATTTAAATAGGTTGATATATTTAAGAATAGAAAAGGGAAATAAAAGGTAGTGTTGAATTAGAATTATAGCATTTTTTTCCTGTATTTTTAGAATCAAATTTGATGCTAACTCAGCCAAAAGTGTGGTCGGTATTAGTTGTCAATTTATTTTCCTTAGCATCTTTTTGCTGCTTGATTCTATTTCTATTAGCTAATGTAAGTTGATTTTCAACTTGCAGTTACACTTTTAGATTCTTTTGTGACAAAACGGTAATATGTGGAGCCGTAGATTAGATAACCACAAGTGAAATCCAGCTTTATACTAATTTGAGGTTGAATGCGTCATTTTTGCAGCAGTCTTTCTTCCATGGTTTGAAATTCTAGAGAGCATGCCGTAATTCCGACCACTCCGGTTCGGTTTCGACGGTGACCGAACTGGAATTTTGAACGTAAATTGTAAAATCGAAATAAAGATCTAAACACATACATAGATAAGAACGAGGAAGGGAGAGACGGAATCGAGCATAGGAAGACGTGAAATTGTGGATGGAAGACAAAGAAGCGACATATGATGGACAAAGAAGCGGCAGATGAAGGAGGAAGAAAACGTAGATTAGGGTTTTTCAATGTCGTATGCCCGTATTGATAGTTGTTGGATCTAATTGGGCCTTGTTTATTTGGCATTCGTTTTTTTTTTGTTGGCATATAAGCATGAATAACTATTTAATTGATGATATAACTGCTTAATTTTATGGAATATTTACTAATCTCGATTAATGTTTTGGACTGATTTTCAACTTAGTGTAAATTGCTTTTTTTCCTAACAATTCAGTACTTTGTTATGCAAGAATAGAAGTTAAATCTTTATGAACCTTAAAACAGTTCTCTGGTACTGAAATTATTACAGTGTACATCTATTCTTTGCACAAAAACATGTACGTTGTAGGTAAGTTTGATGCAATTTAAGAAAAACACCTAAATTCATGAACCAGAATCATAAATGAGATTTCCAAAATCTCCGGAACAGAACCAAAATATTGAAGCTGTCCAATGATCCAAACAGAAACAAAAAATGAAAATTTAAAGCTTGATTTCTTCTAAGAACATGCACACTTTACATATTGTGTTTGTGCATTCATTTGCACATCGACCGCTACAAAAATTTGAATCTTGTACTTAATTGGTTTATAACAAAATATTTTTCTGAGTATAGGTTGAAACGACACACAATTTCAGTGTTTGTAGGAGATGAAAGTGGTATGATAAACCGAATAGCCGGGGTGTTTGCTAGAAGAGGGTATAATATTGATTCACTTGCAGTTGGATTAAATAAGGACAAGGCACTGTTTACAATAGTTGTGTCAGGCACGGAGAGAGCATTACAGCAAATTGTGGAGCAGCTCAATAAGCTTGTTAACATCATAAAGGTTATTCATTCATACCTTTTTCATTGCAAAAGAGTTAGCTTTGACTGTCTTCGTGATATTCCTCTCTCTCTCTCTCTCTCTCTCTCTCTCGCGCTCTGTGTGTATATGTATGCACACGCACCTGCACACGCACACACACACGCACCTGCACACGCACACACACACACACACACACACATACGGGCAAAGATTCACTACACCTCATTTTTGCCACACCTCAAATCCCTTGGGTTTCAACCACATGTTCCAAATTGATTAATTATATGTTTTTTTTCCTCTTGACACTTCAACCTATTATTAATATTAGAACTTGCGGTTGAAATCAAGGAGAATTAGAGGTGTAGACACACACTCACATGGGGGAGTGTTCAATAGCACCACAAACAGTGCAACACTTCAAATGCCTTTGATTTCCATCACAATGTCATATTTGAATTAAAGTTGCCGCTATTGTTCAAATATGAACTTGTGGAAATCGTGGGGAATTTGGGGTGCTGAACTGTTTGGGGGTGCCTTTGAACGCTACACATACATACATACACCACCTTATTTCACTGTCTATGATAGAGCTTGGATTGAACTAGAGATTTTAATGTCTGAGCCGGTTGACCTTGACAATAGAAACATTACGTAAAACAACCATTTTCAAAGTTTCTTTTGACGTTCAAGTTAAAAGCAATAAGTATGCTGGAGATATTTCAATGTCTAATTAATAAACTAGTTTTTGATTCTCAAAACAACACATATTAGCTCTCCGATTATATTTTTGATTTTCATATTGACAATATGTACTTGTGTTAAACAGGTTGAAGATCTGTCAAGGGAACCGCAAGTGGAACGGGAACTGATGCTTATGAAACTTAATGCGGATCCAGATAAGCGTCAAGAGGTGCGCATTCTAAACTCTTAAGAAAACATATGTTAGTCATTCATGTTTTGTTAATAATATCCATTGTTTACATTGTTGCTCATATCCGATATACAGGTCATGGGTTTGGTTGATATTTTCAGAGCAAAAATTGTCGATGTTTCAGAAGATTCTCTTACTATTGAGGTACATCGTCAAAAGTCAACCACATTGTTCTTTTGTTTTCCCATCGATCCTATACATTATGTATGAGTGCTTTAAATTTACATTTTTTGCATTGTTTGATTATTGGGCAGGTGACCGGTGATCCTGGAAAGATGTTTGCGGTGCAGAGGAACTTTGGAAAATTTGGAATCAGGGAGATTGCTAGAACTGGAAAAGTTAGTATATAAATATGAACCAAAAAAATGGGGTTTACCGTAATATTATTGTTGTCATCTCGTATCGGTAAAGTTACATTAATCCTACAGATAGCTTTAAGGCGAGAGAAAATGGGAGCGAATGCTCCATTTTGGAGATTCTCTGCAGCTTCATACCCAGATCTTGAAGCATCAAATTCAGAAAGTCCTCTTCTGAAGCATACAGAGAAATCTTTTAGTGCAGAAGTAGAACAATCATCCGGGGTATGTATTTCAGTTGGAGATAAGCATCAGTATTTTCAGTTGGATGCCAGGTCATTTTGCACCATTTATTTGTTACTACAACACGATCTTATTAGTATATGTTAGTATCTGCAAATATTTTTAGTTATCGTGTAGTATATTGAGGGATCTGTAGGTAAGTAGGTATTCATTTTAATAATAATAATTATGCACACTCTATTATTTTTAATACTTGCACATGTTAATGCAAGATAACTATGAGTTTATTGGATGAATGATATGTAATAAGTGTGAATGTGGTATCTCGATTTTACAGATTAATTTTTATATGATGCTTTGGTTATATGACGATCATGGGAATGGAAAACAATTCCTTGCTATTAAATATTGTCATCAACAGTTACATCATATGGATCATGCAATGCCTATCCTTTTAACAATGACATTTTCTTTGTTATGCCCACTTGCTTTCCTCGTCCCAATGGTTTTTGCATGTTCATCACTGCCAATAACTTGCTATGTTAACCTCTGAGAAGATATGTCTCGTAAATCGCATGCGTTCTATGCCACACTTGATTGTTAATTTTCAGTATACACAGTACTTTAGCTGTACTTTTTTTATTCAAGGGCGATGTATATCCTGTTGAACCTTATGAAAGCTTCTCAATGAATCAAATTCTTGATGCAAATTGGGGTGCACTTTACGATGAAGATGTAAGTCAGTTTTACTTTTTCCTAATTACAAATTGCTGCAAAGGAACTTCAATTACCCTTGCATGTATACCATAGACAAGATGACAATGGACATGGCTAATCTAGCTTTTGTATTTTTATGATTATAGTCTACTGGTCTTTGTTCGCACACTCTTTCTATCCTTGTAAATGACACCCCTGGAGTTCTCAACATTGTTTCTGGTGTATTTTCCCGCAGGGGCTATAACATTCAGGTTAATGTTATTTATTTATTTCTTGTTTTATTTTTTTTAGAATTCGGTTTAAAATTTATTCAAGTGTTAAGTGATAACGTGTCTCTTATTTGCAGAGTCTTGCTGTGGGTTCAGCCGAGACAGAAGGAATTTCCCGAATAACAACAGTTGTCCCAGGAACCGATGAATCTATATCCAAATTAGTGCAACAGCTATACAAGCTGATCGATGTCCATAATGTGAGTTAACTAAACTTTATACTGTTCCTGATATATATACATATGTATACACACACACACACACACACACACACATATATATATATATATATATATATATATATATATATATGGCGAGCGTTCAATGGCACCCCTGAAATGGAGCACCCCTTTAGCCCCTTTATTTTCCACCTCTCATTTATATTAATTAAACGAGTGAGAGAGTTAGTGGGAAGTGAGAGAGTTAGTGGAAGGAGAGAGGGAGGAAATATGTGGTGGAAAAGTGGTAGGCTAAAGAGCTGCTCACTATTTGAGGTGTCAATTGAACGCTCCCCTATATATATATATATATATCAAGGTTCAAATTTTCGTTTTCAGTTCCAGTTCCAATCACTAACAAAATTTCAAATTTCGGTTTTGTTCCGGATATTTCGGTGTTTCCGCTATAATTCCGGTTATACGAATTCCGGTCTTTTCTTTGTATTAATATGTTAATAAATATAGTTTATACATAAATTGCTTGAACTTCATACAAATTACAAAAAAAGGAAAAAACTTTATATACATTTTATACCAATCATTTTAGGATAAGAAGCAGCACAGGCAGATGATCCAGTTAATGGATATATTTCTATGGGAATATATGTGTAAGTATCAGTGAATAATCAATAATGCTCCTAATTTACAAAAGCCCCACCCAAATAAATGAAAATCATAACGTCAGTGCCTATCTGAATCCCTAGGTAAGAAATAGTATATTATACCGCATCCTTTCTCCTTCCCCAGCCGATGTTTCTTTTCCATTCTCAGAGGTATTAATCGATGCAAAATTACAAATCGTTTAACTATTTTGTTTTTCATTGCACCGTCCGGAATGGGTTTATTGGCCAATTCCGGCCCGGCCACCGCCAGAACCGGGCTGGATCGGCGGAAATTCCGCTGTGTCGGGCGGACTTTTGAACAATGATATATATATATATATATATATATATATATATATATATATATATATATATATCAATGCTTTAAAACGCAAAAGGCGTACGCGAGGCGTTTTCGGGTCCGTGAGGCGAGGCGTAAGCCTCGAAGCGTTGAGGCGTAAACCTTTCAGGTAAAAAAAAAGCGCAACACATAACTTAATTTTTAATATGGAATAACATTAAGCGTCAAATACTAAGTAAAACCCATAAAGCATTCAAAGCAATTCAAACAAAATACAATCATTCTTGCACATTTAATATAAAATGCAAAAGATCAAATGATATCTTCCTCCACATGCAAAAGATTCAAATTTTGATTTCTTAAAACTATTTGAAGATTACATCAAACTACAATTTTGATATGTTCCATCAATCCAAATAGATTTGCAAAATTTATTTCGAGATTTAACAAAGTTTATTGAAAAACATTCTTTAAATAACAATAAGAAAATTCATTATATTGCTCATGATCATTATTTCATAAACAATTTTACTTGATTGTGCCGATATTGAAATTGAAAAGTAAAAAATGCTAATTTTTATTTTCTTAAATTTTGTCTTTTTTTATTTCTATTAAATAATTAAAGTTCAATGACATTTATTTGTGTCAATATCTGCAACTAAAGATTAAAAGGTTTTTAAGTCATATGCCTCAGCTGTTTGAGGCGTGCAAGGCGTAAGCTTTACGCGCTTTGTATGCCTCAAGTTATTGAGGCGTAAGCTTTAGAGGTAAAAAGCCTTTTGGAATAAGCCTCAAGGCGTTTTATCTCTTATTTCCTCGAGGCGGGTTTTTTAAAACAATGATATATATATATATATATATATATATATATATATATATATATATATATATATATTAGTAAAGGCATTCCTTTTGTTTAGAGTATGACTTTTTAAATGTAGGTTAAAGATTTGACTCACATGCCATTTGCGGAAAGAGAACTTATGCTCATTAAAGTTGCTGTAAATACAACTGCCAGAAGAGACATTTTAGACATTGCTGATATTTTCTGAGCAAAAGCCGTGGATGTGTCTGATCATACCATCACACTTCAGGTTGGGACTTTTTTCCTGTAATCGTAATACTCATCTTGATTATGTTTCAAGTTGAACATAGATTATACATATCATATGTCTGATGCACAATCATGAAGTTAAGAAACATATCAATTGTCTAGTTCACTGCTGGATTCTCAATGGTAAAATTTGGAAGTGGCTACATGCATATGCTAGGTTTGACTTGTTCATATAATTACGTGATGAGAGATGACATATGTAACATATACTAGATATTCCATGTTTAGTTCATATTTTCTTCTTCTTTTTCTTCTTCTTTCTTTGATTATTGTGCAACTATGTATTCCTAAAATTGGTCCATTGCCTGAAAATAGCTTACTGGAGATTTTGACAAGCTGGTAGCACTACAGAGATTGTTAGAGCCATATGGGATATGCGAGGTTTGCTTCTGTACTTTAATCCTGTAATTGATGTGTATGGAACACTTGCACTGATTTCGTAACTTTGTTACACATGGGCATGTGCATATAATAACATGACAGATACATCATACTGTGTGTAATAAGGAATTAATGACAAATGGTTAAACAGTCAAGGAACAAATTTTAGTACAACTGCTATAAGTAAAAAATATTTTGTACAAGGTGGAAATAAAGATAAATCTGCAATTGTGCAGGTTGCTAGAACTGGTCGTGTTGCTTTGTCCCGTGAATCAGGAGTGGACTCGAAATATTTACGTGGTTACTCTTTTCCAGTGTAATTTGGTAAGCAAGGTTCAGTCAAAATTTACTGTAACAATATTTTGTTACTACATGGCACGTAAGCAAAATATGCATCAACCATCTCAAGATAACTGTTTTCGGCTATCTTTAACCTATTGGTACTGGTAGGGTGTTTGCGAGTTTATTTTAATGCATTTGTAATGGTTGTAGCTTTAGAAATGTTTGAAAAATGCTACTGACAGTTGCTCAGGAGCGACTGCCCCTTCTACTCGCCCATGTATTGATAAAATATTTTATACTTTATTTTTACTAATATTTTCAATTATACGTGGGTCCCGCTACTACTGCAGCAACCAATAAACCAGCGAATACTGCTTCCAGTCGCGCCTGAGCGGCTGTCAGTAGTATTGCTCAAAATGTTTTATCCTCCAACATTATAAGATTTTAAAGTAGTATACTGTTATCTTATGTGCATTGTGAAACTATTATCAGCGATTATCCGTGACTTTTTTCTAATCTATAGTCTCGGTTGTTGGCTTTTCATTAGTTTTTCGACAAAACATCCAGTATTTTTTTAACTTCAAAGTTGCTATGCAAGTATGCATTATGAATTCGGATTGATACATGAAGCCTTAGAAGGCAATCAATTAAATCATCTAAATTGATTTTGTAGCAGGCAATCCTTCTGTCACAACTGGCTTTATTAAAATTCAGAAGAATTTTATAATGGAAAATCCTGCTTCAACCAGAAACGAGCACAAGGAATGTAGCGGAAACGATCATCGCCATTAAATTCTTCCGTCCTTGAAGCAGCATGCCCTTTTTTAATTTACGTTTCATTAAAAACTTGAGAGCTTTATTTGATTTAAGTTTCATTAAATAACCTTGACCGTAATTTTCTTCATCTATGTCCAGTATTCAGTTTTAGAACTTTGATCACCTTTTCAGTGGAAAATGTATGAAGCATGATCCAATTTTAACAGTTTCATATGTATGTTGTAGATGAATGATACGTTGGCCGGCGTGTTACAAAATTAGGTTGCGTTTGATTTATCGTTTTTAATTTTGGTTTCCGTCCATACTAGTATGAATTTATTGTTCAATATGTATTTTTTATCCTTTGTCCCTTGCATTTCCGGTTTAGACATGGATGAAGTTTGGTTTAAGATTATTTTCGTAGTTTTCTTTTTTGGAACAAAATGGAACATAAAAACAGGTTACACGGATAAGATTAAGCTGGTTACAAATAATTACAACACCAACAAGAACAAATACTATACAATAAAAAACATAAACCAGCTTAATCGACAAATACAAGCAAGACAAACAACATGAACTACAATAAAGAACAACTTGCAAAGCCACAGACTAACACAGCAAATACCATAAAGGCCTGCACGAGATCTTCAACTAAAGCCAAAGAGACACAGAGCATCTCCAAAAACTCTGATCCAACCAAACAAAAGGAGTCATAAAGAACCAAATACATGACTCCAAGTTCCAAGCAAAGCAGCAACCACTGATCCAACAAAATATCTCAAACCCAGCAAACTCCAAAAAGCTCTAAGGAACAAATACATAGAAATGTCTCCAACCAAACTACTCAGAACAACAGTAGCCAACCATAAGGGAAAAACACAAATAAACTAGACTGATAGAAAAAAGGAAAAAACTCACTTTTTGAAAATGCCACCTTTAATTACACTTGCAGGATAGACCACTTCCTCCTCCTTTTTCTTCGACTTGGATCTAGTTTGGAATTGTGACATTAATTTAATCCACTATGAGTTCGTTTCCACTAGTGGTTCATCGCATATCAATTTGCTTCCTCCTTTTAATTTATTGGAATTGAGTACCTGCTGTCTCTTCACCGCTGTGTAACTCACTACTTTCCTCAACACTATTTATACAGTTAGCCTCTTTATCCACTACAGTTTTATCAGCCTTCTGAACTACTTTATCATCTAATCCACTCTGATCATATTTAACAAGGTTATCAACCTTAATATTGTTTGTATTATCTTCAAAGCAAATCGAGACAGCTTGATTCATAACTTCATCTCTACTAACTATATCTTCTCTGTTATGATTCACATCCATAACTTCATTTATATCCTGCAAGCTTTTATCATAATCTGATAGAACCTGGAAAGAGTTAGGTTTGTTAACTACACTGCTCTGTGGAGAACAGGGAACAATCCTTTTATCTTTTATAACCTTTCTTGAAATTTCAGTACTGTATTTGTTTTGATATGTAGTTGCTAAATCAATTTCCATTCCATTGTTAATATCATGATTTTCTTTGGGTATCCACATCTTAGAGGTTTTACAAACTATGTTAGAGTGACCAAAGATATTACAATTCGAATAAACCTTAGGAACCCATTCATATATCACTCTTTGCCAAAAAATATTTCCATTATTGCATTGAATTGCTATTTGTTCTGAAAATTTAAAATCAGTTCCAACCTCAACTAAGACTCTGGCATAAGATATACACACTACTTCTTCTGTCACATTGTCCAGTTTAATAGGATGCTCTAATAATGAAACTATTCTACTAATACCCTCCACTGTCCAAAAATCAAGGTTTAAATTAGGTAATCTTATCCATATTGGAATAGAATGCAGGAATTCACGAGATAAACTCATATCTGGTTGTAGTTTTTTCATAAAAATCAGCCTCTTGTGGTAAAGTATGATCCTTTTGCTAGAATCCTATCATAGTCATCTTCGAGTTCACATTTGATAATGAAAAACTCATTCTCTCTTGAATATAACTGATACTTGCCATTTAAATCCCAATTTTTGTCAATGTACTCCTTTAAAAACTGAAAGTAAGGCTTACTACCATACACGTAAAATGCTATAGAGTTCGTCCATCTCTCCCTAGCTTTACTTATCAGATCCTGATCCATAATTGCTACGTACTCTGAGATTATCTACAACCGTGGGTTCAAAATACTTCAATTGAATCGACTTTTCATGATATTTATTTTCAGTAATAACATCGATCCAAGCTTTCGTTTGCACTGGAATCGATTTATTGAAAGCAACATGATATGTAGAAATCAGATCTGGAAACTCAGATCTAGCTTCCAGATTAGGGGAGAGAGATTTACCATGAATTGAAGCCCCATCTGATATGTATGCGTTGGAAGTGATCTTCGATCAGGTGGAACTGCCGACCAAAGATCCGAATCGGAGAAAAGATTTGCCTTTGACTGAGTTTTTGATTTTGTCTGAGTGTTAGAACCCTGAAAATTTCATCGAACAACTTAGTTGCATATGCAGGCCATAGAGACATTTACACAAACACTGAGCTTCTCTCTTTCCTCAACAGCAGCTGCGATGAACCAAAGGCAGAGTCAAACCCCCACCAGCAAGGCGATGACGAGCTTGGAAAAGGGAATGATGAGGCAGTCAGTTCTGGTCTTAGAGGAGAATGATTCCGTGTGAACGTGCACACATGCACGGCTGCTGCAAGACAAGTAAAAGAGGCTATATACTTAATGGGCTTTTTTTTCCTAATGTAGTGGCTGAGAGGCTTTAATGTAATAGCCGAGCAGATGCATGTATAAATAAGGGATAATGGCATCATGTAACAGGTGTGAAGAATTCAATTATTCCCTTCAATCTATCTCTTTTTCTCTCATTATGCACTGTTCTCTCTTATTCTTTTAAACTGCTCATCTTAATCTCTCTGTTTCCATCTTACCTGCTAGCCTTCCCTTGTCTTAATTCTTTTCTTCTACAATCTGCAACGTTTTCTTCTATTTGTGACTATACTCCTGCAATATTGTGTTTTTTGAATCCATGATCACTAGGTCAAAAATGAAGGAAAAAGATCCTAACAAATTGGTATCAGAGCACAACCCCCATGAAGCACTCCTAAGCGATTCAGATGGTGAAAACGATCAAGCAACCACTGTGTTGAATGAGGGTGATCCTGAGCAAGTTAGGCAAGACATAATGTTTGCGAAACATTCACTGGCCATAAGAGGTCTCCAAGAAAATACTCAGGAACTGAATACTAAACTTGATAGTATTTACGAGGTACTTAATGGATTGACAAAAGAATTCAAGGAACTCAAAAATCCAAAGACGCCATATATTCCACCTGCACAAAGAAGCAACAGCAGATATCAACATGGCATATCCATGAATGAACATCAGCCATTAAATCAGGCGAACACATCAAGGGCTAACCAAGTTTCTCCAATAGACTCATCAAGAAATACAACAGGAATTCTGGCCAGTGCTCCAGGACAGGTCAGTATTACTACTCATAATGCATCTCAACCCCGATTGTTACAAAATACTGTGATCAAATTGGAATTTCCCACATACAATGGAGAGGGTAATGTTGTTGAATGGATCAGCCAAGTGGAGCATTTGTTTCGTTATCATAGCACACCCGAATTAGAATGGGTACCTACATGTTCTTTTCACTTGAAAGGCGAGGCCCACTTATGGTATGGATGGTTAGAAAAGAAAGTAAAAAAAATCGAACAGTGGATCATCTTAAAAGAGGAATTGCTAATTAGATTCGCTACCGAAGATTTACAAAGGCCATATGGGGCAATCCCTAATTTAAAACAAACCACGACTGTACGTGCATATCTCACCAAATTCGAGGAATTTCAAGGACTATGTGATGCCCTACCTGATCAATTCTTGCTGGAAAAGTTTATTGAAGGACTCAAAGAAGATATTAGATTCGATGTCTTGGCTCTACATCCTATAGATTTTAGAGAGGCAGTAAATCTTGCAAAGGTATTTGAATGCAAAAAGGCGTGTAAGAAAAAAAATAAAACACATCATGCTTCAAGAACCAATTTTCAAGGGACATCCAGCAAGACCCAGACCTTAGGTAAAAATACAAAAGACACCAATGCTAAAATAAAAGGGTTAACACCCCAGGAAATTATAGAAATGAGGAGAAAGAATCTCTGCTATGGGTGCAAAGAAAGGTGACATCCAGGTCACGTGTGCAAAAATAAACAGGTCTATGTAATTGAGGGCATCATGCTATTCCAAGGTGAGGAAAATCTGGACCCAACAGATAATACGTATACAGAAATGGTCGAACAGATGGGTACTTCTGATGTACACTCAACAGTGGATACAACTCATGAAAACAAGGAAGAAACATATGCCATCACTCTCAATGCCATGTGCAGTATACCTACCCTATACACCATTAGAGTACAAGGACAGATAAAAGGAAAAAATATAATAGTACTCATTGATTCAGGGTCCACACACAGTTTCATTAACACAAACTTGGCCAAGAAATTGCAACTAGAAGTACAAGATTCCTTGAATTATTCAGTACAAGTGGCTAATGGAGATAAAATACAAGGGACATGCATATGTAAAGGAGTTGTAACACCCCACCTAGGCCAAGGGCTACACTTACCGAGTGATAGCACTTAGCTTTGGAGGGGCGTTGGAACTAGGTAAACATGCACAGAGATATCACAAGACAGAACATGTAAGTAAAACAGAGTAAATAGAACAGCGGATAAAACTTACTACTCCAAAACCATAGTCAAGTTACATCAAAGTACTGAGTCATTATTTTTCCAAAATAAAACAACAAGTCTAGATAAACATGAAACTGAAAACTGAAATAACATAAAGTACTATCCCCAAAATGACGTGGTAAACCATAGCGAGCTCAATGTCCAAAACATACATGAGCTATCCAGAAAAGCAAGCTAAGAATCCAAGCTAAGCAGTAGTGGTCCCTCCCTGAGAACCTGGGGGGGGGGGGGGAGGGGGGAAACGGAAGAAAAGAAGCGAAAGAAAACAGGTCAGTCAAAAAGACTGGTAAGCCCTACCTACTATCAGTCTATAAACTAATAAAGTTAACTTGACATGGGAAACTGAGATGACCATAAGGATAAAACTGGCATGATAAGTAGATAACATGGTGGATCAAGTGTGGCATCGCATAATCAAGGTTAAGTTTTGCACAAAGAGTGTACTAGCATTCAACATGTCAGGTATAATCAAGAATTGATCCCTTGGCCCAAACTAGGCCCAATATCATGAGATGACCTAAATCAAGGTCCAGCTACACGGTCTAGTCGATCGGCTCCCTATAAGCCTAACTCGTCAAGTGTCGGTGTCATACGGCCCTACCGCGGAAAATGTAGTCAACTGTGCTAGGTCCACCCTAGGGTGTATCAAGCCCTAGGGTGTCAACCACTGACACGATAACAAGCACGCACAGTTAAACCTACTGGTGCCCGTGTTTGCTTTTTCAACTCCGGACTATGTGCACGATCATAGTCCGTCTGAACCTACACCGGCGCACCTACTCAGCCGTCGTTTTGGTCGCTTATAATCAGCCCAGTAATCATGCCCCACCCTAGCCTAGTCCCTAGGGTATCATTGATACAATAACAAGAGGGTTACTGCTGAAAGGGACCCCGTAACTAGGGTTTCTAACGGGTTAAGTGTGGTTAACCCTATCCAAATCATGTATCAAGTTGGTTAAGTATCAAGTGGATCATGACTTAACCCTATCATGTGACATTAATTAATTACTTGGTGCACCCCAACCTCTCACATTAGACTTTGTTGTGGTTACTAGTTAAGCCGGGCGGGTCCGGGTAGGTTTATACTACAACTTAGTCTAACCTCGGGTTTTGGGTGCGACATGACCAACTTCTCACATTGGGTCCTATTGTTTGCAACTACTAGTTAGGCCGGTCGGTTCCGGGTAGTTTTACGTTGCAAACTCAACCCAACCTCGAGTTGGTCACTCATGTTTTCTACATGTCATGTCCATCATTATGTTTTACAAACATAAATATATGTCATTTTCAAAAAAACCATGTTTTTCATGTCAATAAGGTTGTTTAACTACCCAACGTATTCCCATCGTTTATACATTCGCAACAACGCATAAAAGATCAAAAGAGGGAACTTGGCAAAAGCATGACAAAGAGGCATAAAGTGATAACATTGGCCACAAGTTAAACATGGTGGCATATGGGGCATAAATGTGTCCATTAACTTGCATAAGGGATTATAAGCCTTAAAACATGCATAACATTCAAACTTGGCAAATAGGTGATACATGGTCATAGATGACATAGAATGATGACTAGAAGTTCGCATATAACATAATATGCAAGTTAACATGAAGGTTTATGAGAGTTCTAGGTTGCATAATGCAACATTTCAATGACAAAGCTCATAGCTTTAAACCCACAAAGTCAAGGTGATAGTTTTTCAAGCATGCATAGACCAAATCAATTCATAACATGATAGTTTCAAAGCATAAATCGTACTTAAGCCCGAACTCAAACTTGCAACATGTCATATTTTAACTTCATAGTTTAAAAAGAGAGTAGAAGAGGGCTTACTATGCTATGAAGACTAATAATATAATAAAATAAGATTGAGACGAAGCCACTAGCAACTCTAAAACCCCAAATGAATATAAGCTCCAAGAATAATAAGAAGATCCTTGCTTTTAAAGAAGAAAGGTTGCAACTTTGGCTTGAATCAATGCTTAGAAACTCTCATACAATCTTAGAAACACTCAAATGATCTTAGAAACTCTCATATGAATTTGGAGATTATGACAAGAGGGTGGAGGCCATGATGAGGAAACATTTTGTCATAGTTTAGTTGTAGGAATGATTAATGAGGGTTTAGGCTAGGTTTAGGGGTCTTTTTATAGAAGATTAGGGTAGTTTTAGCCATAGGATTAACCCTAAAACACATCTGGTTCGTTCAAGGTCGGAAGCTTCCAGAACAGGGTCAAGAACACAAGAATGGAGCACCAGGCCAAAGTGGCCCGACCACCTGTGTCGACACCTGTGTCGACTGGGCAGTCGACATAACCATGGGTGTGTCGACACCCATGTCGACACTGTGTCGACACAGCCATTTGGGCGGGAACTTTTCCCGCCCTGTCTGGTTGACCGAGAATTCGAATTTCAAATCTGAACTGTTTTCGGGCTTGGAATTTTTTGAAAACTTCATCGGGCCATAACTTGGTCATACGGGCTCCGATTTACAAAATTTCGGACTCTATTTCGCGTATTTTTCCGAGACGAACGCAATGGCACAGCCCGTTTCCCTTGATTCTGATTTTAAAATTTAATTCTGCTTTGATTTATCATTTTAATATGTTATTAAAATTCGGGTTGTTACATTCTCCCCTCCTTAAAGGATTTCGTCCCCGAAATCTCCAAGTTAGGAAGAACGTATCCTACCATCCATCATCCATCTACTCAAAACATCATCCACAAGTAATCATGGTCCTTAAAAGACTTCTAATGTTGTATGTACATATGCAAAAGTGTGTGTATATGTACTTATCTAATGCGAAAATCAGGCGGTTACTGATTCAGTAAACCTCCTTAATGCAAAATATGTTAGTGAAATGAATCCATATGTATGCAAATTTCTAATCATAACTTAAAATTTCTACATGAGTGCTCATAACATTTATCCATATGCAAAATCCATATGATAGCATAACATGTTTCATCCATGAATAAGTCTAAACACCCATGCATATGCAATTATGAAAGTGTGTGAGCCGATCTTAGTGCCTAATGTGTATCATGCATCCACGAGTATCCACTTGCAAACACTTGCAACCACTTGCAAACATCAAGCATAACATGTTTCAGATACATGTTTACATCCAAAGGGTTTCTACCTAAGGTTCTCATGACAAGATTAACACGATATCAAGATAAACAAGGTAAACATGGATAGCAAAAGAAAGATACGATAATTAGGAAGAGAGATTGAGAATGTACCCTCAAAAAGAAATGGATAAAGCCCACGCATCTTCTCCTCAGTCTCCCAAGTTGCGTCTTCTTCGGGTTCACCCCACTGAACCTTGACAAGTTTGACCTCTCGATTCCTTAGCTTCCTGATCTCCGTTCCCAAGATACGAATCGGAGCTCTCCTCAAGGTTGCCTCTTTCTCTACTTCCACGTCTTCAAGAATACTCGGCTCAACTACCTCGGCTGATCTATGCAAACACTTTCGGAGATGTGAGACATGAAAGACATTGTGCACTCCGGCCAGCTTCTTGGGCAATTCCACCTTATAAGCCATTTGCCCGATCCTCTCGATGATAGGGAAGGGTCCAACAAACCTTGGTGCTAGCTTCCCCACTGCTCCAAAACGAACCACATTCCGCAAAGGAGAAACCTTCACAAAAACCATGTCTCCAACTGCAAACTCCAAGTCTGTCCTCCGCTTATCTGCATAGGATTTCTGTCTGTCTTGGGCCGTCTTCATCCGTCTTCGAATCAACTCAATCTTTTCGGATGTGTCCCTTATCATATCGGGCCCAAGTATAAGCTTATCTGTCGTCTCCCACCAACATGTTGGTGACTTGCACGGCCTCCCATACAAAGCTTCAAACGGTGCCATCCCTATGCTTGCTTGGTAGCTGTTATTATAAGCAAACTCCACAAGAGGAAGGTGATATTCCCAAGTGCCACCAAAGTCAAGTATGCATAGTCTCAACAGATCTTCTAGCACTCTATTTACCCTTTCGGTCTGGCCATCCGTCTGTGGGTGATAGGCTGTACTCAGATTCAATCGCGTACCCATTGCTTCTTGCAAGCTATTCCAAAACTGGCTAGTGAAAATTGGGTCATGATCGCTAACTATGCTAGAAGGAACTCCATGCAACCGCACTATCTCTCAAAGATAAACAGATGCTAGCCATGATGCGGTCCTCTTGCTCTTCACTGGAATGAAATGAGCGCTCTTTGTGAGTCTATCCACAATGACCCATATGCTAGAATTCCCTTTCCTCGATCTTGTCAATCCGTCCACGAAATCCATAGAAATACTTTCCCACTTCCATTGCGGGACCTCCAAGGGATGCAATAGCCCACTGGGCTTCTTCGACTCAGCCTTTACTTGCTGGCAAACCATGCATCTAGAGACAAACTCTGCAACATCCTTCTTCATTCCATCCCAGAAGAAAATACGCTTCATATCCCGGTACATCTTATCACCTCCGGGATGTATGGTCATCTTCGAGTGATGTGCCTCTTCAAGAACTTTACTCACTAAGTCTCCCACTCGTGGGACACATAGTCTTCCATCACGCCTTAGCCATCCCTTGTCATCAATCGCATACCTAGCGAGATGACTGGACGTCTCTCCACGAATCAGCTTGTCCAGGATCTCGACTATCTGTGGGTCTTCCTTCTGCGAAGTCCCTACTTGATCCAGAAGTGTAGGTCTAAGCTCAAGGGATGCTAACGAACTAGTCATCGACTCAACAGCGGATGTAAAATAAAAGGTTGCCAAGAACTCTAGGCTTTTCATCTCAACAAACAAAGGGCTCAAAGTCAACCTTTTTCTACTAAGCGCATCAGCCACAACATTACCCTTGCCAGGGGTATATGCTATATCAAAATCATAAGAGGCCAAGAATTCCATCCATCTCTGCTGCCTGAGATTCAAATCCTTCTGCGAGAAGAGGTACTTCAGAGACTTGTGATCAGTATATAACTCAAATCTTTCGCCAAGAAGATAATGGCGCCACGACTTGAGTGCAAAGACAATCGCCGCCAACTCCAAATCATGTACGGGATAGTTCTTCTCATGAACTTTAAGTTGCCTACCCCCATAGCATATAACCCTCCCTTCTTGCATCAGAACCGCGCCTATCCCCGTGCCATATGCATCGGTGTACACGGTAAACAACTTCCCTCCATCGGGTAAAGCCAAAACTGGAGCTGTGGTGAGGGCTCTCTTGAGCCTTTGAAAAGCAAGCTCACACTCTAAGTCCCATGCAAAAACTAAGTTGTTCTTCGTCAACTTAGTAAGAGGAGCCGAAATCTTAGCGAAGTCCTTGATAAACTTCCTATAAAACCCTGCTAGACCGAGAAAGCTTCTCACTTCAGTTGCATTCTTCGGAACTTTCCAGTCTTGTACCGCCACCACCTTAGCGGGATCCACAGCTAAGCCTTGCTTAGAAACTATATGTCCAAGAAAACGAACTTCCTTTCTCCAAAAATGACATTTGGAGAACTTGGCTTTAAACTGATGAGCTCTAAGCGTATCCATCACTTCCTTGAGATGCTTAGCATGCTCTTCCTCGTCTTTTGAGAAGATCAGAATATCATCCACGAAAACGACCACGAACTTGTTAAGGAACTCCCGAAACACCCTACTCATCAAGTCCACGAAGTATGCAGGCGCATTAGTCAAACCGAATGGCATGACGAGCCATTCAAAGAATCCGTCTGGAGTCCTAAACGCGGTCTTATCAATACTATCCTCAGCCACTCTAAGCTGATGGAATCCGGTGGCTAGATCGAGCTGAGAGAAAACAGAAGCACCAACAAGCTGATCAAAGAGATCATCAATCCTCGGTAACAGGTGCTTATTCTTCTTTGTCAGCTTGTTTAACTCACGATAATCAACACATAGACGAAGCGAACCATCCGCTTTAGTAGCGAATACCACCGGAGCACCCCATTCAGAAATGCTTCGCCTAATAAAATTTTTCTCCAGCAACTCCTTGACTTGCTTACTAAGCTCTCTTCTTTCACGCGGGTCCATGTGCCTAACTGGCAAAGAAACTGGCTTGGCATTGTCAACTAGATAAATGCGGAAGTCTATCTCGCGCTTAGGGGGTAACCCCTTCACCTCATCAAAAACATCTGGGTATTCTCGGACCACCCTCACAGATCGAAGATCATCAATAGACGAGTCGAGGGATTCAAGATAAGATAACATGACGGGACCTTTAGGATCACAAGAAATCTCTAAGGTATTACCAAGACGAGTCATAAGCTTTACTAACCTATGCTCACAATCAAGAATGGCTCCATAACTGGACAACCAATCCATGCCTAAGATTAGCCCATATCCCGTGAACCCGAAAACATAAGCATCACATGTGAATTCTACGCTAAAGATAGAAGTCCTCAAATCCCTACAGATCATGGATAAATGGGCGGAACCCCCAATCGGATTTGAGACACAGACGGGATCATCAACTAGACTAGTACTCAGGTGCAAACTTTCAACAAGATCAGAAGAAATAAAACTATGCGATGCGCCGGAATCAAATAAGGTGCGAACAGGAAAACCAGAAATATAAACATAGCTCTCTACAGAAATACTACCTCGGTCCGGAGCTGGAGCGGTGTTGAGAGCATGCACTTGCCCTCCAGAAGATCCTGCCCTCTGAGTCTGTCTTTGCCCCTGTCCTTGCTTCTTCGGGCAATCCTTGCTGAAGTGTCCAGACTCTCCACAATGGAAGCACTCTCCCAACTTCCTCTTCCTACAATCCTTGGCTATGTGTCCAGTGATCCTACAGTAATTGCACTTCCTTGTCTCCTTTGCCTTGTTGTTGTTGTTGCCCTTGTTACCCTTGTTGTTCTTATTGTTCTTGTTGTTCTGATTTCTCTGGTTGCTCTGGTTGCCTCCCCACTTGGGATTCTCCTTCTTAACTTCTTTCTTGCCATCCTTATCTTCCTCATGAAGTAAAGCCATCTCTGCCAAGCTCTCAAAAGTTGCTCTTGTGGGTACATGGGTCATGACTACCCCGCGAAGTGGCTCATTCAATCCTCGAACAAAGCGTAGAGCCTTCTTCCGGGCTGTATTAACCAAGTCTACTCCGAATCTAGCAAGCTCATTAAATTTGTTCATGTACTCTCGAACAGTCATATCTCCTTGCTTAAGCACTAGGAACCTCTCCATCTGGAGACTTTCTTCTGCGGGTGAGAGAAACTTAAGCTCAAATCTCTCTCTAAAGTCGGCCTATGCCTCAACTGCCCTAGTAGCATTGGTGACTTCCCACCAATATGCAGCTTCACCCTTCATTAGCCATACTGCCAATTGAACCTTCCTACGATCTTCCACATCAAAAATAGCAAAGAGATCTTCAGTTTCCTTAAGCCAATCTCTAGCTTGCACAAAAGTCTCAGTTCCAAGAAAATCTTTTCCACCCATTTCCTTGAAGTCCTTGCAAGTCTTAGAGAAAGGGTCTACTCGAGGGTGTTGAGGAGGAGGGGGAGGAGGAACCTCAGCTACGGGAGGAAGAATATCTGCGGGGTCGGCTCCATTCGCCCTTGCCTCCATAAACCTCCGGAACCAAACGAGCACATGAACGCTTTCTGGGATGCCAAAATTATCGGCCATACTGAAACGAAGAAAAAGATAGATTCAGAACGAAGAAACGAAGGATATTGCTAATGGCTTTTGGGGAATATCCTTAAAAATAAACTAGACTTTTTCTTGGAAAAATACTTCTTTGAAATTGGTTTTGAAAATAGTTTTCAAAAAGAGTTTTAAAAACCTTTTTGCCCGGTCTCGTAAAACCTCATGCTCTGATACCAAATGTAACACCCCACCTAGGCCAAGGGCTACACTCACCGAGTGATAGCACTTAGCTTTGGAGGGGCGTTGGAACTAGGTAAACATGCACAGAGATATCACAAGACAGAACATGTAAGTAAAACAGAGTAAATAGAACAGCGGATAAAACTTACTACTCCAAAACCATAGTCAAGTTACATCAAAGTACTGAGCCATTATTTTTCCAAAATAAAACAACAAGTCTAGATAAACATGAAACTGAAAACTGAAATAACATAAAGTACTATCCCCAAAATGACGTGGTAAACCATAGTGAGCTCAATGTCCAAAACATACATGAGCTATCCAGAAAAGCAAGCTAAGAATCCAAGCTAAGCAGTAGTGGTCCCTCCCTGAGAACCTCGGGGGGGGGGGGGGGGGGGGGGACGGAAGAAAAGAAGCGAAAGAAAACAGGTCAGTCAAAAAGACTGGTAAGCCCTACCTACTATCAGTCTATAAACTAATAAAGTTAACTTGACATGGGAAACTGAGATGACCATAAGGATAAAACTGGCATGATAAGTAGATAACATGGTGGATCAAGTGTGGCATCGCATAATCAAGGTTAAGTTTTGCACAAAGAGTGTACTAGCATTCAACATGTCAGGTATAATCAAGAATTGATCCCTTGGCCCAAACTAGGCCCAATATCATGAGATGACCTAAATCAAGGTCCAGCTACACGGTCTAGTCGATCGGCTCCCTATAAGCCTAACTCGTCAAGTGTCGGTGTCATACGGCCCTACCGCGGAAAATGTAGTCAACTGTGCTAGGTCCACCCTAGGGTGTATCAAGCCCTAGGGTGTCAACCACTGACACGATAACAAGCACGCACAGTTAAACCTACTAGTGCCCGTGTTTGCTTTTTCAACTCCGGACTATGTGCACGATCATAGTCCGTCTGAACCTACACCGGCGCACCTACTCAGCCGTCGTTTTGGTCGCTTATAATCAGCCCAGTAATCGTGCCCCACCCTAGCCTAGACCCTAGGGTATCATTGATACAATAACAAGAGGGTTACTGCTGAAAGGGACCCCGTAACTAGGGTTTCTAACGGGTTAAGTGTGGTTAACCCTATCCAAATCATGTATCAAGTTGGTTAAGTATCAAGTGGATCATGACTTAACCCTATCATGTGACATTAATTAATTACTTGGTGCACCCCAACCTCTCACATTAGACTTTGTTGTGGTTACTAGTTAAGCCGGGCGGGTCCGGGTAGGTTTATACCACAACTTAGTCTAACCTCGGGTTTTGGGTGCGACATGACCAACTTCTCACATTGGGTCCTATTGTTTGCAACTACTAGTTAGGCCGGTCGGTTCCGGGTAGTTTTACGTTGCAAACTCAACCCAACCTCGAGTTGGTCACTCATGTTTTCTACATGTCATGTCCATCATTATGTTTTACAAACATAAATATATGTCATTTTCAAAAAAACCATGTTTTTCATGTCATTAAGGTTGTTTAACTACCCAACGTATTCCCATCGTTTATACATTCGCAACAACGCATAAAAGATCAAAAGAGGGAACTTGGCAAAAGCATGACAAAGAGGCATAAAGTGATAACATTGGCCACAAGTTAAACATGGTGGCATATGGGGCATAAATGTGTCCATTAACTTGCATAAGGGATTATAAGCCTTAAAACATGCATAACAATCAAACTTGGCAAATAGGTGATACATGGTCATAGATGACATAGAATGATGACTAGAAGTTCGCATATAACATAATATGCAAGTTAACATGAAGGTTTATGAGAGTTCTAGGTTGCATAATTCAACATTTCAATGACAAAGCTCATAGCTTTAAACCCACAAAGTCAAGGTGATAGTTTTTCAAGCATGCATAGACCAAATCAATTCATAACATGATAGTTTCAAAGCATAAATCATACTTAAGCCCAAACTCAAACTTGCAACATGTCATATTTTAACTTCATAGTTTAAAAAGAGAGTAGAAGAGGGCTTACTATGCTATGAAGACTAATAATATAATAAAATAAGATTGAGACGAAGCCACTAGCAACTCTAAAACCCCAAATGAATATAAGCTCCAAGAATAATAAGAAGATCCTTGCTTTTAAAGAAGAAAGGTTGCAACTTTGGCTTGAATCAATGCTTAGAAACTCTCATACAATCTTAGAAACACTCAAATGATCTTAGAAACTCTCATATGAATTTGGAGATTATGACAAGAGGGTGGAGGCCATGATGAGGAAACATTTTGCCATAGTTTAGTTGTAGGAATGATTAATGAGGGTTTAGGCTAGGTTTAGGGGTCTTTTTATAGAAGATTAGGGTAGTTTTAGCCATAGGATTAATCCTAAAACACATCTGGTTCGTTCAAGGTCGGAAGCTTCCAGAACAGGGTCAAGAACACAAGAATGGTGCACCAGGCCAAAGTGGCCCGGCCACCCGTGTCGACTGGGTAGTCGACACAACCATGGGTGTGTCGACACCCCTGTCGACACCGTGTCGACACGACCATTTGGGCGGGAACTTTCCCGCCCTGTCTGGTTGACCGAGAATTCGAATTTCGAATTCGAATCTGAACTGTTTTCGGGCTTGGATTTTTCTGAAAACTTCATCGGGCCATAACTTGGTCATACGGGCTCCGATTTACAAATTTCGGACTCTATTTCGCGTATTTTTCCGAGACGAACGCAATGGCACAGCCCGTTTCCCTTGATTCTGATTTTAAAATTTAATTCTACTTTGATTTATCATTTTAATATGTTATTAAAATTCGGGTTGATACAGGAGTCATTTTCAAATGCCAGGGCTGTGTCATGCCTATTGACCTACTGTTAATACCTCTTGAGGGCTGTCAAGTGGTTCTTGGTGCACAATGGATGAAAGAGCTTGGGGATGTATCCTTTAATTTTGCAAATTTACAAATTTAATTTAATTTTTGTGGTCAAAATTATATGTGGCAGGGAATCCAAGGCGATAGCAAGTTAGTTGGTGAAAGGGACATCACAAAAGAAGGTGCACAAGGTCAGTTATCTCTTATTATGTACTCAAAAGAGCTACAAACACTAAGTACACCCATGACTCCAATTCATCCTGCAGTTCAAACAATTTTACAACAGTACCCCTCGGTTACCACTGCCCACACTACCATACCACCTCTGAGAGAATTTGATCATAAAATACCCCTTACTCCTAATGCCAAAACCGTGTGCCTCGGGCCATATAGACATTCACATTACATCAAAAACAAACTGGAAAAAATCATCAAGGAAATGTTGGACACATGTATTATAAGGCCGAGTACCAGTGAGTATTCGTCGCCAGTAGTTATGGTAAGGAAAAAAGATGGGGCGTGGAGAATGTGTATTGACTATAGATCACTTAATAGTCAAACTGTGAAAGATAAATTTCCCATACCTTTAATTGAAGATTTACTTGACGAGTTGCATGGTTCTAAATATTTCACTAAACTTGATCTAAAGTCAGGTTACCATCAAATTAGAATGCATGCTAGTGATGTACACAAAACAGCTTTTAGAACACATGAAGGACACTATGAATTTATTGTAATGCCGTTTGGGCTTTCTAATGCTCCTTCAACCTTTCAGGCTTTAATGAATCATATTTTTAAACCATACTTGAGGAAGTTTATTCTTGTATTTTTTGATGACATTCTGATTTATAGCCAGACTTGGTCTGAGCATATGTCGCAATTAGATATTGCCTTGAAGGTACTGAAAAAGAACCACTTGGTGATTAATCTGTCAAAGTGTTCCTTTGCTGTAACTAAAGTGGCTTATTTAGGGCATATCATAACCGAGAATGGCATAGAGGTTGAACCAGAAAAGATTCAAGCAATAAAAAGTTGGCCACAACCCAAAAGCATTAAGGCACTTAGAGGTTTTTTGGGTTTAACAGGCTACTACCGAAAATTCATAAATAAATATGGTAGTATAGCCAAACCAATGATAGAATTGCTAAAGAAGAATGCTTTTCAGTGGAATGAGCAAGCTACTACAGCCTTTAACCAATTGAAGCAATGTTTAATGAGACCTCCTATTCTTAGTATGCCCGATTTTGATAAAGATTTTGTGGTAGAGTGTGATGCTAGTGGTATTGGGATTGGTGTTGTACTCACTCAAGAAGGAAAGCCTATATCTTATCTTAGCCAAGCACTCAATGGAAGAAATCTATCACTTTCGACATATGAAAAAGAATTACTGGCTTTAATTTTAGCTACAAAAAAATGGTCGCAATACTTGATGGGTAGAAGATTTATTATAAAAACAGATCATCAAAGTTTGAAGCATCTATTAACCCAAAGATTAACAACCGGAATACAAGGCAAATGGTTGACAAAATTGCATGGATTCGACTATAAGGTTGAGTACAAAAAAGGCAAAGAAAACATTGTGGCTGATAGGCTATCCTGATTACCAGAATTTATAGAAGAAAATAATGCCAACCAACAATGCCAAGCAATTAGTACAGTAGAAAGTCAATGGCTGCCTGAACTGAAGAAGCTAATGTCACAATCTCAGGCTTACCAAAAGAAAATGAAAGAAATTACTGACAATCAGGCCGGTGCAAGTAAATATACTGTGGTGGATGGGCTTATTTTCTACAAGAACAAAATTCATATCGATTCAAACTGCAAGGAGGTAGTAGCCATCATACTTCAAGAATTTCATGCAACCCCTCTTGGAGGACATGCCGGCATAAGAAAAACACGACATAGAATTAAACAGGTGTTTCACTGGAAAAATATGAAAATAGATATCGACAAATATGTTAAGGAGTGTGACATATGTCAGCGAAACAAAAGTGAAAACATTTCAATACCTAGTTTGTTGCAGCCTTTACCCATTCCTGATAGAATCTGGAGCGATGTCTCCATGGATTTCATTATTGGTTTGCCAAGAAGTCATAAGTACACCACCATATATGTTGTAGTAGATCGACTCTCGAAATATAGCCATTTCTTTCCTCTGCAGCACCCTTACACAGCCAAAGACATAGCCTAAATTTTCTTCGAAGGTGTGTTTAAATTACATGGAATGCCTCGAAGTGTAGTCAGCGACAGAGATGCAATTTTCACATGTTCTTTTTGGCAGGAGCTGTTTAAATTACAGGGCTGCACCCTTAACTTGAGTTCAGCGTACCACCCCCAGTCAGACGGACAAACGGAGGCGGTTAACAAAACACTGGAAGGATGTTTATGCTGTTTCAATTGTCATAAACCACAAGAATGGTTCAAGTGGATGCCTGCATCTGAGTATTGGTATAATACTAATTGGCACAACTCCACAAATATTACTCCCTTCACTGCAGTATACGGTATTGCTCCTCCAACACTGTTGTCTTATATACCCAACACCGCTAAGGTACCGCAACTGGAAAAAGAGCCTTTTTCTAGAGATATTGTGATTCAAATGCTTAAAGATAGTTTGAAAGTGGCAAGTGAAAGAGCAAAGAAATTCGCTGATGCCAAAAGAACAGAGCGAGAGTTTGAAGTAGGGGATTGGGTTTACCTCAAGTTACAACCGTATAGACAAATTTCAGTGAGTAATTTAAGAACAAACAAGCTGTCCCCAAAATTCTATGGTCCATATCAGGTTCTGGAGCGAATTGGAAGTGTGGCATACAAATTGGGTTTACCTCCTAATGCAAAAATTCACCCCATCTTCCATGTTTCTCAGCTATAAAAATGACATGGCAGGGGAGTCATCATTCAGCAGAATGGTCCTACATATACTGAAGAGCTAGTTAAGGAACCAGAATTAATTCTGGATAGAAGAATAGTCCCTAGAAATAACACAGCTATGACTCAAATACTCGTCAAATGGAGGCAAATGCCCGAAAGTGAATCAACGTGGGAAGATTACTGGGAACTGGTTCGTAGGTTTCCTACGTTTGACCTTGAGACAAGGTCAAATTTTGAAGAGGGAGGGAATGTTAGAACCCTGAAAATTTCATCGAACATCTTAGTTGCATATGCAGGCCATAGAGATATTTACACAAACACTGAGCTGCTCTCTTTCCTCAACAGCAGCTGCGATGAACCAAAGGCAGAGTCAAACCACCACCAGCAAGGCGATGACGAGCTTGGAAAAGGGAATGATGAGGCAGTCAGTTCAGGTCTTAGAGGAGAATGATTCCGTGTGAACGTGCACACATGCACGGCTGCTGCAAGACAAGTAAATGAGGCCATATACTTAATGGGCTTTTTTTTTCTAATGTAGTGGCTGAGAGGCTTTAATGTAATAGCCGAGCAGATGCATGTATAAATAAGGGATAATGGCATCATGTAACAGGTGTGAAGAATTCAATTATTCCCTTCAATCTATCTCTTTTTCTCTCATTATGCACTGTTCTCTCTTATTCTTTTAAACTGCTCATCTTAATCTCTCTGTTTCCATCTTACCTGCTAACCTTCCCTTGTCTTAATTCTTTTCTTCTACAATCTGCAACGTTTTCTTCTATTTGTGACTATACTCCTCCTGCAATATTGTGTTTTTTGAATCCATGATCACTAGGTCAAAAATGAAGGAAAAAGATCCTAACACCGAGGAGAAGTCGCCATTGTTATCTCTCGTTACTTAAAGTTTATTTTCGTAGTTATTTTGGGTTATCACATTAACATATGAGCTGAGTAAAGGGTATGGCATGCAATGAGCATGATAAAAGCAATCTAACGATAGTTAACATCGTACAGATCTCCACACGTTCTTTTTCCCTGTACCGCAATAGCGTTGAAGAGACTAGGGGTGCTATCGCCGCTAAAATTTGGCATGCTTGGAAATTTGCTGGCGTCGGACGCGTCGGACGCCAACAAGATTTCCCCCGTTCAGATATCACGATTTGCCAACGTTGGAAATTGAACCTTTGGCGTCCGACGCGTCGGATGCGTCAGACGCAAAGTAATTAAAATGTCTAAACTGGTTCATTAATGAAGACATATGTAGCTCAGTTTGTACATGCACATGCATTGCTTTAGAGAGACCAGGGATCAAGTCCCACCTACACCAAATATTTTTAGTATTTTGCTGTACACTGTTTATTAATGCTTAATGCCTACTGTAAACTATTTGTTAATGCTTAATGTCAATTTTTATTTTTTTCTAGTTAATGCTGTTACAATGTATTCGCATCGATTATATTGTTGTTCAAAATGGTTTCAACACATTCGCTAATTAGGTTTAACGGTCCAATTAAAAATCAATATTTAATTAAGTCATAACAATTAATTTAACAATAAATTACCCCGCTCAAATACCCCGTTCGTAGCTAAAAACGCATTCCCCGTTCGCTACAGTACCACGCTCAAATTCCCCGCTCAAATGCCACGCTCAAATACCCCGTTCCCGTTCGTTAAGAACGCACCCTAGGCGTGCCAAACAAATGATTATATAAAAACGATGATAGTTAAACAGACTCCACGTTTGGTTAAGGGGAGGACCAAATTTTATTTATTGTATAATTGTTAAGGGAAAGACTAAATAAATTAGTTTTCCATTAAACATATAAATTAAAATTCCGATATTAACCCTCTGTAATCCTCATTAATATAAACCCTAAACCTTAATTAATCCTGAAAATTTAATGGTTTACATAAAAATAAAAAATGGATATATGTAACAACCCGGAAAATCTGAGCCAATTTAAATTTTTTATTTTGGCTAATTTAACGGATTTCGATTATTTAAAATGAATTATTTTAAATAATAACATCGGAAAATTTATTATCGACGACGTTAGAACGAACAAATTTATTTTAATTATATAACGAGCCTGAAATGGCGCGGCAGTTCGAAAATTCGATTTTAAACTTTGAATGAATATACAGAATTCAATATAAGTCGGAATTGAACGAAACAAGAAATATTTGAATCTGGGTAAGGATATCTTTCTAACGAGAGTAAGAAACTGTGATTTCACTTTATAGAGTGTAAGATATGTCCAGTTTAAAATTTAAAATAGTCGCTATGGAATTTACATATATTATATATATTTATAATATATATAAAGCCCTTAAAAAGTGAAATTTTGCATACGACCTCGGAATTCGACGAAACCGCTTTTGTTGGATCCGGGACGTCAAATTATTGCTAGATTCCAAAATTCGTAATTTTCTGAATCAGTATGTGAGCGTTGCACAAGAAAACGTGTTTGAACAATTTCAGTTGAATTCCATCGACTAGAAAATGGCCATTTTCCAAGCGGTCTCAGAATTTGACGAAACTAGTTTTGTTAGGACCGTATCGTCAATACGAAGCTAGAAATAATTTTTCTGGAATTTTTCGGGTCCGTATGTGGTCCCGGCAAATTGAAATGTACGTTAAAATCAAATTTGAACGTTATATTAATTTATATTTTAAATTTGATGAAAACTGATCGAAACGATCAAACTGGCTCTCAATACATATCCCGTTGTGTTCGGAATGGGGGTTATTAGCTATGGGCGACAGTCGTTGGACCTCGTTTGGAGTTCGTGGCGGTTTTGGATTTTAAAGCGAATTAAAATAAATTAAATATTAAATAATTATATACACCCCCCTTAACTTTCTCCCGTTCAAAGTCAAACCCCCCTCTCGTTATAACAGATCCAAATCAGAAAAGGAAAAAAGAAAAAGAAAACAAATCGATGAAGGCCGCTCGACCCCAGGCGATCGCCACCGCGCCCCACCTCCGCTCGACCGTCAGCCTCCTCGATCACCCCCTCCCTCCGTCGCTCGCGACCAACCCCCCCCCCCCCCACGCGAGAATCGAGACGCTCCCCTCTGGAACCCGCGTCGGCTTTGCCTTTCATCGCAAGTCCACCACCTCCGTCGCGAGCTCCGCCTGAAGACCATCACCGCGCGCCAGTCCCCTCTCCTGGCCCACACCCCGACCACCTGCCGCGACTCCAGCCGCCTCCCCGACAACTTGCAGCCCTCCTCTCAGCCCAACTTCGATGTGGCCCACCCCTCTATGGGAAAAATCAATAAAAAGTGAGTTTTTTTATTCTATTTTCTTTTGAGTAATTACTATAGAGTAAAAATACAATTTCTATTTGTTTATCACTAGGGAAAAAATTGCGATCTTTATATGTTTATCATAAAAATGAAAAGATACGATTTTTATGTTTAGAAAAATATGATCTTTAATTATGAAAAGATATAATTTTTAATCGTATGAAAGTATGGGTTTTTATCATGTAAAGACATGATTTTTAGATACAAAAGGTATGATTTTTAATGAAAGAAAAATGTGATTTTTTATGCGTATAGCATTAGAGTAGAAGTACGATCTTATTGCTAGACACAAGATATGAAAACGTGATTTTTATGGATGGATAAAGTTTGAATTTTTAAGTATAGTAAAGTTTGATTTTCTATTTATAGGAAAGTTTGATTTTTATAGAAAGATAAGATTTTTGAAAACTAAAAGATTAGAATTTTCTAAGTAAAAAGGTTAGATTTTTCTAAGTAGAAGGATTGGATTTTTCTAAGTAGGAAAAATTAGTTTATATTTATATATATTAGAGAAAACTAAAAGGTTATATTTTTATCATGAAGAAAGGTTATATTTTTATCATGAAGAAAGGTTATATTTGTATGTAGTGAAAGATTAGATTTTCATGAATATGAAAGTAAAAATAAAAATATACTTTGTTTTAAAAATAAAAATGTACATTGTTTTAAAGTAAAAAAAAATTGTCATGGTTTGTAAAATAAGATTATCATTGGTTGTAAAATAAGATTTTCATTGCTTTGGAAAAGAAATTTTTCATTGTTTGTAAAAGAAAATTATCATTGTTTTTAAAATGAAAATAGCTTTACTTTTGAAAAATATAATCTTTTCTATATAGTGACGATAGGAAAAATATAATCTTTTCTATATAATGACGATAGGAAAAATATAATCTTTTCTATATAGTGGCGATAGAAAAATATAATCTTTTCTATGTAAACGACGATAGAAAAATATAATCTTTGCTATAAGTGTAGCGAAATTAATTTAAAAACTTCAATATATTATTGTAATTTTTTACTAAAACATGTGTAGTAAATATTTTTATTTTGGCATTTTGCAAAAATAAACATCATCAAATATAATATCATAAGCGAAGAATTTCAAACATAATAATAGTCTTCAAAAGTCAAAATCCAAGATAATAGTACATATTACTGCTAAATTAGAAGTATGGATTTGATTTAGCAGTCATATTTTCTAAATCAATATTTGCATCATCGGAATCATAAACTTTGGAATTTTCTGCATCTGCCTCATACTGATTGACATTTGCCTGAATATTATTTTCCCCAGCACCTGTTGGAGAACAAAACAATCCAAAATTACTGAATCAGCATTTCAGCACATGAAAGTGCTCTTGGAGTTGCTCTAAATGTTCCCCTGCAAGCAGCGAAGTTTGACTGAAAGGGCAGCTTCCTATAGCCTCCCGTGTCCTACGACACAACCGTGAATGGCAGCGTTAGGCGGAGGAGGCCAAGCATGCTTCGAACTAAATTTGACAATCTTTCATGGGAGTAACGGCGAACCGAGGAGAGGAGAAGTCCGTACAATAAAGGGTATGGAAGTAATTTTACGCACTTGGTACCTTGAACCCCAGAAAAATTCGTCAACCGCTCGTTACCATCTCTTCACATCAGAACAAAAATGCCGGCTCCATGCTCCTATTCACCATCTTCATCAACATTCCCTTCCCAATTTCGATCTCGACGTTTCTCTAGTTTCAGTTTAAGTCTTTCTAAATCTCTCCATCTTACCAAACCGTCTTTGATTTCGTGTTCAAGGTTTGTGAAAGGTGTCCAAACTAAAGCAAGCAGCAATGACGGTGCATCTTCCGCCTCTATTTCAGTCGGGGATCCTCTGCCTCCTCCCCGACGGAGAAGCTCGTATGTTATAATCTTTTTTGTATTTCTTTACATTTTACATGTTTTAGAATGTTACTGGTTTCAAGAAAAATATGTTGGTACAGCTGATTTATTGTTATCGTGTATGGTTGCTCAAGTTATTGCTGAGATTAATATAATCCAAAATAACTATTCGACGATCTTTTGAATTACCACGATGCAGAAAAACTTATCTTTCTGAAAAATTTGTTTTTTAAAGTCCGTTTATTGTTCTGGAAATACCATAAATCAGGGAATTTTGTTGAAAATGATGTAGCATGGCGATCCAAGTTTTAGTTAAAAGGTGTGTTTGTTTGTGTTGACTAATGACTAATACATTACCTAACCTTGAAGTAGACTAATGCATTGTATTAGCAAAGGTCATTAGGTGGAAGTATGTAAAAAGACGAGCGAAACAAGTAAATAATGTAAATGACACAAGATGTAGAATGGTTCCATGGAGATTGGCCTACATCCAGTGTAAATATCTCTTAGTATGTTTATCTCTTACAATTAGAAGGAACTACAGGAGAACAATAAGAAAATCTGCACTTAGTTTACCATAATTCTAAACTTGGGGATTTGAAAGGAGTTACCGGTTGGAATGAATAAGAAACCAACTAAATCCCAGCCAAAATTTTACTTCTTGGACGTAATAAGACATGATGTATTAATAGCAGCTGAGATGGATGATGGACGACTGTGATTGCAGAGTAACCATGTATGGCCGTTAATCTGGTCGCTTGGGCTGATTGAAGACAACTTGAAACATGGAAAGGAATGCGTGGCCGGGAAGTATACCAGTTGTCCCTCCGTACCAGGCTTGTGTCTTGCATATAATGTTGATGGCGTGCTACATGAGTAGATTTGCATTTTGCAGATCTGCTACAGTATCTAATATGACTTATCGTTTACTTTTGCATATCCATGCAGAACGCGTTGGCCGATGGCTTGCCGAGAGAAATTGAATATTGTTAAGGATTAAGTAATAAGGTATGTGTTGGATCTGACTGAAAGACGCCGAGGTAGGCTGCTTGAGACCAGTAGAAAGCAGGTTGTGAAATCAAACCCAAAAAAAAGTTGCGCTTGTTTCGGACCTTGTCTAATGAGTTGAATGTTGAAGCTATTTTGAATTGAGTCAACCCACAGTAGACCCGGGCGGCTGCTGAGTAGGTAGGCTGGCTTGGTATCAGACTGAGTACGGACTGGCATGGACTGTCCAAACTTAGATGTGCGGGCTAGCATGATTGGGTCGGGCTGTGCTTAATCAACTTGCTAATTATACTTGCGAAAAATTTGAGCAACAATTTGCAATATGTGGTTCTTAGTAGAACCAAAATTTAAGTCATATGGATGGACAATGTTTTCGTTTGCAATAAGTATTCATTGTGAAATATAACTTCTATTACCGATTCACTAGTGCTATATTACACTTTATTTGGAGCTCTGAAAGGTGAACGGCAAAAATTTCAATTTGTCCCTTCAACAAAATTTTATATTACAATTGTTTAAGTATTAGTTAATTTGAAATATTTATATCTGACTATTTTCTCTCGTTCTTATCGCATTTTCAGGCATTTCTTTCAAATTGGAGCGCATTTGTATGTCTTGTTTGTAATTTATTAATTATTCTTAAAAGAGGAATATTATGATTTTGTTTGCTAAAAAATCAACGAGGTTTATTTTAATCAAAAATGATAATAGTTTCTTTCGTAGTTATGAAAGACACGCAAGACACAATGCGCTGTTTGCGTCTTTCTTTCGTATGGTGCAGTGCACATGGAAAGACACGACGGATGACGCTTACGGCGCGAATGACGTGCTTTTTCGTTTATTTATCAGTTTCCACTTTTTTCTTTACATTTTTCACAATGCAAACCAGCTTTCAACTAATTGAATGCATTATATATTTTGTGCAGTAATATGATTACACTTTAAAGTGATCTCCCACAAACTTTGAATTATATATTAATATGTTATACGTATTATCGCTGCACCGAACTATGATGAGCAGTTAGAACCGAGATTCACAAATTTGAACCAATCCTACCCAAACCCAATGAGTTCCAGTTGAGTCTAGTGATGAACAATAGCATGGTGAAGTCATCTGACTTGGATGATTAGACCAAAAATGAGAAAATATGCGCATTTTTAGTGCTATCACTCAGTCTTACCCAAACCGATCCGAATCTCGTTTGTGTCGAAGTTTTAACATATACAAGTTAGATTCAAAAAAGCCAAATCTAACTAGAAGTTACACCGCTGGTCGGTTCTATATCTGATCCGATGGGTTTAATTACCACCTTTGCATCGAATAAATAATCTCAAATGTTCACATTCTTCAAATTAATCTCGGGCAGGCTTCAAACTTACCGTTGTTCCGAATAAATATTATCAAATGATTTTTTTTTGAAATTAATCACCAATTAATTTTGAATTGTCTGTTTCTAAGTTGCATCAAGTAAATTGTCAATCAGTATGAGGCAGATGCAGAAAATTCCAAAGTTTATGATTCCGATGATGCAAATATTGATTTAGAAAATATGACTGCTAAATCAAATTCATACTTCTAAGTTAGATTCAAAAAAGGCAAATCCAACTAGAAGTTACACCGCTGGTCGGTTCTATATCTGATCCGATGGGTTTAATTACCACCTTTGCATCGAATAAATAATCTCAAATGTTCACATTCTTCAAATTAATCTCGGACATGCTTCAAACTTACCGTTGTTCCGAATAAATATAATCAAATGATTTTTTTTTGAAATTAATCACCAATCAATTTCGAATTGTCTGTTTCTAAGTTGCATCGAGTAAATTGTCAATCAGTATGAGGCAGATGCAAAAAATTCCAAAGTTTATGATTCCGATGATGCAAATATTGATTTAGAAAATATGACTGCTAAATCAAATCCATACTTCTAATTTAGCAGTAATATGTACTATTATCTTGGATTTTGACTTTTGAAGACTATTATTATGTTTGAAATTCTTCGCTTATGATATTATATTTGATGATGTTTATTTTTGCAAAATGCCAAAAAAAAAAAATTACTACACATGTTTTAGTTAAAAATTACAATAATATATTGAAGTTTTTAAATTAATTGTTACATATATTAAGTTTATGAAAAGAATTTTAAACATGCACAATAAATTAAAAAGGGACGCGCCATTTGACGTGTCATGCACCAAAGCTCTAGGGAGGCTTTTCGACTTCTACACCTGCTAACTATGGTTTCTTTTTTTTTCAATCAAAATATAGTTTCACTTTTTATTATTCAATTTTATATTAGATTAGACAAATTTGAATCTAATAAAGTTGTTTTTTTATTTATAGATACAAAAGGATGATATTTTTATAGCCATTCTTAAATTCAATAAATGAAAGTCCAGTCAGATTTAAACTGCTAATTGTTTTAATGTTCAATGTTCAGCATTCAAAATTCATCAATTTACATTTAAAGTTCATCCATCAACATTTGGCATCATGAACAAACACAACCTAAGTGCGCATTTCGAAGATACTTATTTTATGTTTTCTTAGAAGTATAATTAGTAGTTTGAATGAATAGTAGGAGAAATGTTTGGACACAATTAGACATCAAGTTATTAAGTTTATATTAGTGTTTGATTAGGAGATATTTAAAGGGAATATTTAAACTTATGGGGAATATCTGATAGAAGGTTGATGAAAATAATGAAATATATAATGTTAGAGGTGGAAATTAGGTTCTAGGGTTTCTAATTTGAGGTTCTAGGATTTTTAATTTATACAGAAAAATGATAAATTCGTTTATCATTATTTTCATATAACTGAAAGTGATAAATTAATTTATCTTTTTTTCTACAAATTTTCCTTAAAACTAAAATTTCAACGATGTCCTTAAAATCAATTACCCTGAACTAATAAGCTCTTTAAGCGAAATTGTTCATGTTAGAATGCAGATCTCTTCTACGATGAAATAATAACTCGCAAGTGCTCCTTGGAACACCATTATTCATCACTTTCTAATTCTCATCTTTTAGAAGAGATAAAACTATCTTGTTTCAAATACTCTTATTCCTAGGCTTCTAAGATTACTGCTTGCTATCTCAATCTCATTTCCATTAACACTTAATTTATATAAATCAATAGTACATGATTTCACTTAAAATTTAAGCGATACATAATTTTTCGATGTGAAAATGCTAAATTATACGTATGGCTCAAAAAGTTCACTTTGCGCAGGCTCTTTATTATCTGAATGTATGTTATATTAATGGTTTGGTTTGATGAGTAAAAAGCTGTTTATTATTTATGATTGGGATTTAGATGAATTCTAATCGATCATCATCAAACATTGACAATTTTATGGATTTTTTTAAGTTGTTGGATTGAAGTTTTGAAAATGAAAAGGTTAAAATGATTTTGGTTGGATGAAGAACAATATGGAAAATAATGTAGTAATGGTTAACTGATAATTGTGAAATGCTTTTATAAAAGGAGAAATTAATGATTTCGTTTGCTTGTTGATATTGATATAAGATGGTTTTCCCCATGCTCTTAGCGATATTGTTTCTGCCATGAGTTATTCTTGTTTGATTCAAATAATCCACAAGTACATCTTATACGCCAAATTACATAAAAAATGTCAAATAGTGTTTTATTCCCTACACACAAATCACTGTCATCTTAGTTATTTACTTGTTAAAATAGCTTTATAACATTCTTTGTTCTTTCATAAGTCATAAGCTAATAGTTTTGTTTCCATATTTAATTTTTTAAGCTTGTGTTTTTTCCTATGAGCACAAACACTCAAATGTAGTTAATTACTTAATTACATATAAAGTGTTTTGACTACTTATGTGTTTGAGCATGTTTGGCGACTACTTATAAATAGACAACTTATTAGTTATTTATTTATGTTCATATGTTTGTTAACTTATAAGAAGGCAAAACAATTGGCTTAGAAGTTAACAAGTCATAACAATTACTTGCTTATGACGTATTTGCATTTTTATAATTATATTTTGTCATATACTTGGCTTATTTATACCATATTTTTACATTCTACCATTCACTTGTAATTATTACTAGTTAGTATTTGGCATACATCTATCTTTTCGAATAGGAAACCTTTGTTTGTGTCTATTATATGATTCAACTGATCCACCTTTTTTGAGGGTTAATTTGACATTTTCACCATCTAAAAATTTATTTAATTTATCCAACAACAACAATAACAACTAAGCCAATATTACTAAACAAGTTAGGGTTGGCTAGAGATACAATCCGAAACTGGATGATAAAATCAATTTAAAAGCAATAACGTTAATGAATTGTAAGGCAAAAATAGAAATAAAGTAAATTAATTAAACAAATAAAAATAATATAGAATAAAAACAGATAAAGAAATAAAATAAATCATGATAATAGTAATACTACTACTACTAATAATAATAACATTAATAGTGTTGACCCATCTATTTACAAGGCCATCACTCTTTGGATTTATAGTTACTGAAGCGCTCAGAACTCGAGCACGGACGTACTCGAAGACGCTTGGATTAAGCGACGGATTCGACAAAAATATCAAAACTTTGGATTTACATAACCTGGATCGATCGTGTATACGGGCATTAGATCGGACCGACCTGATCACCTCAAATCCTCGGATCAGCCTTGTGCTTAACAATTTGGTATTTACCAGAGAATGATCGGATCGGCTGGATCAACCTTATTCATTTCAGGTCGGATCACTTCCTAGCCTCATTGGATCACCTGGAATTCACTGGATCAGTGCATGGCTTTCATTTGGATTTGAAATATACTATCAGATAGGATCGATTTTGTTGATGACCCTATTAGATCGGCCTAAAGGCCTGGACTTCGAATCAGATCTGGCAAAAGCACTAGGGATTGGCTCAACGTTTGGATCTAGCTCAACATTTGGAGCACTCAACCCGCTCAGGCCTCATGATCGCTAGAGGCTCGATGTCGGATTTGCTCGGGAATCAGGTGCCAAGGCTTGGCGCTTTGACATTAACCTCATCAGATCGATCGTTATTGGATTGGTGTCGATCCCTAGTTCAGATCAATACCGATTTCTATGAATTGTGAGTGATCGATCCGATCACTTTCTCCCTGTTTTGGTCAACACTTGGGTCCTACTTTCACTCATTATTTTCTGGTTGATCCGAGCTTTTGTGCAGCTATAAATACACCACCAGATGGATTTTTTTGTGGATCTTCTCTTGGCTTGTTGACTCCACTACGCAAGGACTTTGCTATTGCCAAACTACATCCTTTACTCCATATTTTTTTAATCAAATCAAGATTGTAATTGTAATCAAGTAGTATAAATAAGAGATTACATCACAATGGACTTAGACACATTGCCGAGCCACTATAAATCCATGTGCCCATATACTTTTATGCACTCTGTGACTGGATTTGTATTTATTATTTGTGATTGTTATCTGGATTACACTCATTGGGGGTGTAGGCGAGAAATGATCAAATTTTCGTCTTAACATTTTTGACGTGTCAAGAAGGGGTGAACCTATGTTTAGATATCGGATTTGGATTGCTTTAGGGGCTTGGATATGGCTAGGAAGAGGAAAATATATGCTCCTACTTAGGATGAAGGCACTGGATTGTAAGGGAGACAAGAGGCTTCCTTTGTTGGAAATCTCTTCCTTTATGCAACTCGGAAAAAGATAAGTGGAGTGGTCGAGGAATTGAAAATTTGCATGGAGCGACAAGAAGGACTCCTCAAACGGCAAGAGAAGATGATAGCTGGATTTTTCGCACAGGTGGAAGAACTCGGAAGGCTAGGAGGCCAAGATGTAGCTATGGGAGTGGGACCCAGTGACATGACGGGAATCAGACAAGGCTCATAGGCACCTCTCACGATAACTCTCTGGATCAGTACAAGGTTTTAAATCTTGCTCATCTCACCCGAGATCCTAGATTTGGCAACGTATTTAGTTATAAGTGTTTTAAATATTGTCCATTTTGACCGAGATATAGATCTGGGATTTTATCCAAAATCCAAGATTTGAAACATTGGTACAGATCCCACTCGGTTCGGTATCGACCCGACCTCTGCTGGGGGCAACTCCCGAGGTGATGTTATGTTAGACCGCAACACTCTGGCTCATTGCAGCTTGGATGCTAGCACCGACAAATGCTACTTAAACGCGAACGTGTGTGGACTTGGAGACTGTATTAGAGACGCACAAGGATATGGATGTTGGAATGAATTGTGGTAGAGCTCGCTCAACTCCTGGACTTCAGATTGGACTTGATCTCACTCTTAGGGTCGATGCCGATCAGAACATCAACGTCTTGGATCGACGTCTTACTTCTTCTGGCTTGGTCACCGGAGACGCTGGTGTTGGATTAGACGATTGACAACAATTTCTAAACAATGGAAATCAAATGGTGGATGTGATTCTATAGTTTACTAAGGGTGGGATGTCTCAACTTGATATGGACTGTGTCAATCGTAGCCCTTTCACCCAGACTATAAGGAATTCTTGAAATTCACCGAACTTCAAACACCGATCTTGGAGGCTTATGATGGTAGGAAAGTTCCTACTGTCCTTCTCATGCGCTAGGTTTCAATAGTTGGGACCAGGATCAATCGGAACTTGGAATATTCAAGGAGAATGTTTATCGAGCAGTTTAAGGCCTGCATCTCTCGATCCAAGAACGTGATGATGCTCACTACAATCAAGCAGAGGGCCTGAGAGACTGTGAATTTTTTTGAAACGGTTTAATGTGGTGATAGCGTCGATGGACCAATCAAATTCGTACATTGTGCTGCGGAGTGGTCAATGTCAGGAGACTAGGGAACAAGAGCTTCCTACTCGAGCTGGTAGTTAGTGATGCGGTTTTGAACATCATTGGAGGATCAACTGCATAAGCGATTTTCTTGGTGAGGCAACTCATGAAGAGATTTGAGGAGCAAAAGAAAGATCTACACATGATATTTATTGATTTGGAGAAAACTTATGATAGAGTACTGAGGAAGGTTATGTGATGGGCGTTGGAAAAGAAGAGGGTCCCAACAAAGTACATTATTCTTAGTGTCAGAGCATGTGACGGTGAAACCAGTGACTTTCCCACTAACATAAGATTACATCAAAGGTCGGCTTTGAGCTGTATATTTTAACCTTAGTAATGTGTGAAATCACGAAGGATACACAATGTGAGATTCCTTGATGTATGCTTTTTGTTGATTGATGAAATTAAAATAAGGTTAATAGTCATTTAAAGTTATGGAGGAAGACTTTAGAATTGAAGGGTTTCAGACTTAGCAGAACTAAAACATAGTATATAAAATATGAGTTTAGTGGTGTCAGGTGAGATGATGAAGATGTCACCCTAGCTGGACAGTGGTGTCTAGGAAAGAATCCTTTTGATATCTAGGATCTATGTTGCAGTTAGATAGTGAAGTTGATGAAGATGTTAGTTTTAGAATTCTAACGGGGTGGGTGAAATGACGACTAGCATCTGACATTCTTCGTGATTTAAAAATCCCTCAAAAATTTGAAGGAAAGTTTTATAGAGCATCATTCATGTTTGCGATGTTATATGGTGTAGAATGTTGGTCTATAAAAAGGCAACACGTTCAGAAAATAAGTGTAGTAGAGGTACGCATGTTGCAAAAGAGCTGTAGGCATACCAGATGGGTTCAAATTAGAAACGATGATATTCAGGATAAACTTGAAGTTGTACCAATTGAACAAAAGCGAGTCTAACACTGCTTAAGATGATTTATACATCTCCTCACGATGCATATATGCGCGTTCGAATTCTAGGCTGTATCAAATGCTCAAATAAAGATAGAGGTCGACCAAAGATGACATGAGATGAAGTAATAAAAAGATATTTGAGAAATTGCAATACATCCGAAGAGCTGATATCGAATGTGAGTACATGAAAGTTAGCGATACATGTATTAAAACCTTGAGTTTAGTGTTATTTTAGGAAAAATGTTATAAATTTTAAATTATAGAATTAGTGAGTAGGAGCATAAACGTAGTGTTGATCTTCGATATTTATTACTACTAGTACCATTATTATCATTATTATTATTATTATTATTGTTATTATCATCATCACCTTGATTTTTAGTTATTTGTCTATTATTATTGCTATTATTATTTATTTAATTATTTTATTTTTCTTTATTTATGTTTTCACTTTTAAACTTTTTGTTATTATTTTTATCTTTAATTTGACTTTGTCATTTGTTTTTGGGTTCTATCTCTAACCAACCCTAACTTGTTTGGGGTTAATAGCTGTAATGACCCGCATTTTTAGAGATATATAATTAATTTATTTAATTATATAATTGGTGATTTAGAGAAGTTAATGATCGTTTAATTAAATAATATTGAATATTTAATTAATAATTATAATATAATAATATATTATAATGTCGAAATAGTCGGAAATAGTGAAATTCACAATATCGTGTGAATTGAATAGTATACGAGGTTTGGTTGAGTTTCGATTCGAAATATAATAACGAATATATTGAATCGACGACAGTTGAACGTATAGTTTATGATATAATTAAAATAGAGCTTGAAATGGCGCGGCAGTTCGCTATTTGGCGATTCGAACTTCAACTGAATATACTGGGTCCGTCTTAAGTCGGATTTCTGTGAAACAAGAACCGTCAGGACCGATTTGATAATAGTTTTCTAATGGAAGAGAAAAATCAGGATTTCGTCGTGTAGATTTGGAGTTACGTCCAAATCAAATTCTCAGAAATGCAGCGCCCTGACCATAACTATTTAATTATATTTTTAATAAGGATTTAAATAGAAATCGAACATCGATATAACTCTGACGATGAGATATCGAGTTGTAAATCCATATAAGAATATTCTGAAGCTGTACGGTATTCCACGGTGAATATAGACGATAATATTTAATTTTAAATATTTAATTTATTTATTTAAATATATTTATATATTTAAATAGGCTATTTAGGACGTTAAAAATAGCCACTTTTGTAAACGAAGTCGGAATTCGACGAAACCAGTTTTGTTGGATCCGCAATGTCAAATAGTTGTTAGATTTCCAGTTTCGTGATTTTTAGAGTCACTGTGTGGTCGTACGGATTTTTAGAGTGAGAAACAGTCAGTATTTCGATAGTTAAAAATACGCTGTGTGAGCAAACGGAGTCGGAATTAGACGAAACCAGTTTCGTTGGGACCGTGATGTCGAACTCTAGCTGCATGTGCAGTTTGGTGATTTTTGGGTATCGTGTGTGGTCACACGGATTTTTAGAAGGCAAAACGAATTATCAAAAAAAAGGAATATGCCGGGAATATTCCCTTTGTAAAATATCTAGATATTTCGAAAGCATTATAAATATCCCTCTTTCACATTCTAAACCTAACCTTCTCATTTTAGAAGTCAACACAATTCTTTTTCCGCCGTCCCCTTATATTTCTTACAGTAAAGGTTCAAGAGCACAAACAATCCTTAAACAAATCCTATAAAATTATATAAATCAATCCATCCATATATTTGTGTTACTGGGATGATCTTCTTTGATTCTGTGGTGGTTTTATGGGTTTCGGTAGTCAATTTGTTCACTGGAAATGGAGTGACGCGAACTAGGGTTTGATATTTTTGATGGGTGGAGCATCCGATTGAAGAAAGGTTGTTGGATTTGGGTTCCGCCGTGAAGTTGTTGAGGAATTCGGTGCCAATAAAGCACGCATCTAGTGCTTTACTGAACGGAATCGGGTCACGTAGAGGACCACCGAACGAAGAGAGGTGGTGGTAGTCGAGTGGAGAGTTGTTGGCCGAGTTCAAAGGTGGTGTTCGCGCCGGAGGTTGATGACCGATGTGGTGGTGGGGCGTGGTCAAACGTGGAGTCAACGGGGATGTTTTTGGAGCAGGAATCCGTCGAGGAAGAAGGAAATGAAATTGGGTACGTGTTTTAAAAACATGCGGATGGGCTTTGGTATTGGGCCAGGAGGGGGTGTGAAAAGGTGAGGCTAAATGTAATTTTTTAATTTCCAAGTTTTTATTTATATAAAATGTGTTAACTTCAAATAGTGATATCTAATCCATACGGTATCGAAATCAGACGAAACAAGTTGCGTTAGGATCATATGGACGGGACGAACACAATGGGACTGACCGCGAGTCAATCCGAGCTCGTTACAATTTATGGCGAAATAAATTGTCCGACTGAATCAAATAACGCAAACCGTTATTTAACGGCTAACGCGCAAATGTGAGTAAAACTCACCAACTCTGAACAGTTATATTTTTATAATGTATTCTTAGAATTGTTAATCATCTGTTGATTTCTGTGTGTTGGTTGATTGATTGAACTGCTAGTCAGTTAGTGGAAATTATATATATATATATATAAATATATATATATAGAAACCGTTAAATATTTATATATTGATTCTGCTATCAGTATAATTTACATTGAACTGAAAGTGATGTTGATTATACTGTGTAACATCTGTGGATGCAGGGAAACAGGTTGGAGGGACCCAACTGGGTTCCTCAATATTTATAATACTGTTTGATTCATATATTCTGTTATATGATGTGATATAAAATCTGTTGGCGATTATATCTGTTTGGACGATATTGAACGTCGTGATTTGATATGTTTGAATACCATAACATATCAGAATGTTGATAAAGAATAAATTTCAAAGTGATATTGAAATAGAAATATTTATAAATGGAATATTTATAAATAAGAGATATTTATAAATTTGAATATTTATAAATAAGGAATATTTATAAATTGGGATTTTTATAAATAGGAGATATTTCAAAAAAGGAAATAAATTCAAACATTTTCTTTTTGAATGGAAAGGCCTGTGTGGCGGGTTTGGGGATTTTCCCGATGCTCCCGATACAAAGGAGGTTATGGCGAATTTTTCCGGAAATTTAAGGAGTTAGAATATTTCAAGAATAATTTGAAAAGGGAATATTTGTAAACCATTTACAAATAGAATCGAAAGGAAATATTTGTAAAACCATTACAAATGAATATAAAGAGAAAGATTTGTAAACCATTTACAAATAGAATTGAAAAGGGAATATTTAGAAAATAAATAGAGTTAAGAAGGAAACCGTTATAAAAAGGAAATCATTTGTAAAGTGAAGAACCGTTACTAAAAAGTGAATCTTTATAAATGAATAAACGTTGTAAAAAGGGAATCTTTTTAAATGGATAAACGTTTTCAAAAAGGAGAAATCGAATATGGTATTCGAAGTTAGTTAATCGAATATGGTATTCGAAGTTAGTTAATCGAATATGGTATTCGAAGTTAGTTAATCGAATATGTTATTCGAAAGGGGTTAGTCCAGTAGAGTTAACCAATTCAGTAGAGTTAACCAATTCAGTAGAGTTAACCAGTTCAGTAGAGTTAACCAGTCCAGTAGAGTTAACCTGTTCAGTAGAGTTAACCAGTTCAGTAGAGTTAACCAGTTCAGTAGAGTTAACCATTTCAGTAGAGTTAACCTTTTCAGAAGAGTTAACCAGTTCAGTAGAGTTAACCAGTTCAGTAGAGTTAACCAGTTCAGTTAGAGTAAATCAGTTAGGGTTAACCAGTTTGGTTAAGTAAGTCCAGTTAACCAGTTTGGTTAAGTAAGTCCAGTTAACCAGTTTGGTCAAGTAAGTCCAGTTAACCAGTCGGGTTAAATAAGTCGAGTTAACCAGTTGGGTTAAGTCAGTCAGGTTAACCAGGTGAAGTTAATCAGTTAGAGTTGACCAGTTAGAGTAATCAACTAGAGTTAACCAGTTAGAGTTAGAGTTGACCAGTTAGAGTTATCCAAATAGAGTTAATCGAGTGGAGTTATCGAATATCACTTATTCGAAGTAGAGTTATCGAATATAGTGTATTCGAAGAGAAGAGTAACCGAATATAGTTTATTCGAAGAGAAGAGAAATCGAATATAGTTCATTCGAGAAGAATTATCGAATATTGGTTATTTGAAGTGAGATAATCGAATATAAGTTATTCGAAGTAAGATAATCGAATATTGGTTATTCGAGAAGAAGTTGTCGAATCTAGTTGTTCGAAAGGAGTTATCGAATCTAGTTATTCGAAAGGAGTTATCGAATCTAGTTATTCGAAAGGAGTTATCGAATCTAGTTATTCGAAAGGAGTTATCAAATCTAGATATTTGAAAGGAGTTAATCGAATACAGTTTATTCGAATAGAATTAAAGGAGTTAATCGAATATAGTTTATTCGAATAGAGTTAGAGGAGTTAATCGAATACAGTTTATTCGAATAGAGTTAGAGGAGTTAATCGAATATAGTTTATTCGAATAGATTTAGAGGAGTTATCGAATATAGTTTATTCGATAGGAGTTAGGTGAATAGAATAAACCAAATAGAGTTAAGAAAATAGAGTTAAAACCAAAGGAGTTAATCGAATAGAGTTAATTGAAAAGAGTTAACCGAATATAGTTATTCGAAAGAAAGGTTAAGTTAGGAAGTTAGTTAAAAGAAAATATAAAGTGAACTTTGCCTATTTCAAGGTTAGAAGTGTTGTTCAGTTAAGGTCTGAGAGGTAGTTCTACCCCAACTTGATTGGCTTCGTTTTTAACTGAGGAATGGTTAAGGTTCGGCAGTAAAGGATGGTAAAATGAATTTAGTAATTAAAGGAAATGGTTGTGTTGGCATAGCGATGTTTTATCTAAAACATCTGTTTAATCCAAACGTAGAAGTTTTGGAAATGTTTTCCAAACAAGAATCAGAATTGTTTTCTAATATAGAAAACAAGGGATGAAAATGTTTTCCAGTGTTAATAACGTATATTTTCTAAATATAGAAAATAGCAAATGTTGAATATAGGGAAACAGGAGATATAAAATGAACTAAAGAGATTAATGTTAAATGATGTTTGTTCGATATAATTTCCATCTGGAAATAATATCGTTGTTTGCACATTTGTTTTCTTTGATAGTTAAATCACAGACTATCGAAGTTTTGACCATTTTGACGTTGTTAATATGGAGAGACCGGTTGGATTATTATCCAAAGAACCACTCTGTATTGGCATAAGCATTGCGAATCATATATGCCAAAGATAATTGAAGATGGAGAAAAATGCAAGGGCTATTGTATAAGTCTTAGATAACAGTGACCAAGATGGATATACTGAATAGTTCCTTCGGTTTGTCCAGTCCCAGGACAACTTGTATGGACGAAGGTCTGACAGAGTATATCTAGTAGATCACATAAGTTGATCGTTTCAAACGTACCTACGTTGGTGGCGTTGGAATTCGTTTCTCTTAGCTTGTACCCGTGGTATTTTTGGGGAAATCAATTTGTGATTTAACTGGTATGACGATGTGACATTCTAAGTGAATGAAGATGTGTTATGTGAAAAGATAAGCGTAGCTTCTAGCCTCACATCCGGTAAATGACAGAAATCGGGCAGGCAGCATGGCTAAGTCGGTCGCACCGAATTAGGGTGTATAATCACCTATCTAGAGAATATTCATTTGTTTCTTAAATCTATCAATGTTGTCCCATATATATATACGGGAACGGTTGCTGATCCCAACCGTTGGTGATGTACATTCGATACACTCAAGCGAAATGAGTGGTCGGTCATGTGTGGCTGAGTTGCAAGATGTTCTTGTTGAACTCCAGTGTATCGTTCCTAGAGTACACTGATCGGAAGGTGGTTCCATACCTTGTCATAGTTGGAAATCCATTACCCAATACGTGCTTGCGGTTTTGATTGTATACTATATAGTAGAACGTGAGATGAAAGCGTTTCTGCTAGATTGATATCTATTTGTATATAGACATTATTATAATATCTCCATGATATTGCTTTACAAAGATGTTGGATTCTCATAAGGGAAAAACCCGTTCCGTATTCACGGCGTGGTCTTATGAGATATCATATAGCTGTTAAACTGTTTTAAACTGTTTTACTCATACCAGTCCCATGACTGACCCGGAGTTTACTTTGTTGTTTTCCCTAAACTCTTGGGTGCCTAAATTTGTACGGGCAGTCAAGTAGTCGGGATTTACAGATATAGGTTGGAGAGCTTGGAGCAGGAGGCTTCAGGATTCTATAGCTATTATTATTTCCGCTGTCGTTGTAAGTACTGTACTCTGATAAGTGCTATTGTATATATAACTGTTTGTATTTCAAAAGTTATGTTATATTTTATTCGTTCCGCTGTGAGGTTCGTGTTTACTCTGATGATGATGTTCTTCTTCTTCTATTCCATTAGTTCTATCTTATCTTTCCTCACCCTCTATTTTCTTTCATTAATTACCAGGATTTTTCGATGTTTGGTTATCGACGTCGAGCTTACGTCGATAACCAAAGTCGCCTCAAAATCCGGGTCATTACAGTTGGTATCAGAGCATTGGTTTAGTTAATACCTTGGCTCTGTGGCGTGATTCAGTAGAGATGGGATTAGTGATATCCTAGATTGAGTTTGAGTGTATATATACGAGTGCGTATTTGTATTTGATATAAAAATGGTTTTATATTGTGGAGATTCATTGGCTGAGTTGTTTATGAGTTCTTGTCGATCAGTTTGATCCACTGTATCGGTAGGAGTAAATAAACACTTGAATACGATGGGTCGTCACGATATGTTTTGAAAAGAGGGTAAATTAAAATAAGTTTACCCAAGGTATATCTTGATATAGAGAAAATATATATGTCAAAATTTTAATATATTGGATATATTGGTTGTTATTATAATCGAGTAAGATTATAAAGTGAAATGGTTATATATAACCAACCAGAATTTATATAAGTGAATTATATGAAATTAAAATGAATTAAATCTGAAATTAAAATCAGAATTGAAAATTTAAAACTGGAAATTCAGATGATTGTCTGTAATTGAATCTGGATTGGGTATATGTGAATTTTAAAATCCTGGGAGGTTTTAAATTTGTTTACAACATTTGTAAAAGGATATTTGGAATTGATTTCAAGATGGAAATGTTTAAAAATGGGTTTTGAAAGTGCTATAGTATTGAACTCACTTCGATTGCTGGAAAATAGATTCCGATGATGATCATGACATCATCGGTGTTCATTTTCGAGTTGTAAGTGACGGATTACTACCAAAGGTTTTGTTGTTGAATTGATTGGAGAAAAGCAAATGTTTTGAAGCCTGAAAGGGAAAGTTCGATTTTCGATATGGTAAATTGTTTAAAATTCCCATGGAAAGATTTGTTGAATTAAAACCAAATTTAATTGAAATGTGGTAAAGCAGTTGGAATTGAGTTGAAATCAGTTAAGTGGTAACTGAAATTGAATTAGAATATATCGAGACAATTTGGATTTGTGAGATTTGAATTTGAAGTGTAATTTGATAATCGGGTTAAGAGTTTGGAATCAAGAATGAAACTCGAGTTTGAAATAGTATTTGACCTAAGTATCGGCAAGTAATTTGGATAAATGGATTGGATTGATATCGGTATTTGCATAATTGGTAACAGATGCAAAGGACATAGTGATATGCCCGACAAAAGGTACCAGTTTATAATATATTGGATATGAGATTTTATGAGCCGAATTGGCAAGCCGCTTGGCATTTTGATTTTCTTTTGGGTTGAAGAAGGCCCAGAGAGGCGAGTTGAAATTTGAGATATTGACCAGTACAAAGGAGGTGCTGGCAAAAATTTTCGAAAAGTTGAGGCGTTAGAAAATTTTCATGATTTTTGGAAATTTAGTTAGTCGGAATAAATTAACATTGAAATCGATATTAGTTGGTTCAGTTGAAACCGGAGATAAGAAGTAAACAGATAAATTCTTACCCAGTAGATAGGGTCGTCCCCTACTTTAGCAATTTCGAGGACGAAATTATTATAAGGGGGGAAGAATGTAATGACCCGCATTTTTAGAGATATATAATTAATTTATTTAATTATATAATTGGTGATTTAGAGAAGTTAATGATCGTTTAATAAAATAATATTGAATATTTAATTAATAATTATAATAATATATTATAATGTCGAAATAGTCGGAAATAGTGAAATTCACAATATCGTGTGAATTGAATAGTATACGAGGTTTGGTTGAGTTTCGATTCGAAATATAATAACGAATATATTGAATCGACGACAGTTGAACGTATAGTTTATAATATAATTAAAATAGAGCTTGAAATGGCGCGGCAGTTCGCTATTTGGCGATTCGAACTTCAACTGAATATACAGGGTCCGTCTTAAGTCGGATTTCTGTGAAACAAGAACCGTCAGGACCGATTTGATAATAGTTTTCTAATGGAAGAGAAAAATCAGGATTTCATCGTGTAGATTTGGAGTTACGTCCAAATCAAATTCTCAGAAATGCAGCGCCCTGACCATAACTATTTAATTATATTTTTAATAAGGATTTAAATAGAAATCGAACATCGATATAACTCTGACGATGAGATATCGAGTTGTAAATCCATATAGGAATATTCTGAAGCTGTACGGTATTCCACGGTGAATATAGACGATAATATTTAATTTTAAATATTTAATTTATTTATTTAAATATATTTATATATTTAAATAGGCTATTTAGGACGTTAAAAATAGCCACTTTTGTAAACGAAGTCGGAATTCGACGAAACCAGTTTTGTTGGATCCGCAATGTCAAATAGTTGTTAGATTTCCAGTTTCGTGATTTTTAGAGTCACTGTGTGGTCGTACGGATTTTTAGAGTGAGAAACAGTCAGTATTTCGATAGTTAAAACTACGCTGTGTGAGCAAACGGAGTCGGAATTAGACGAAACCAGTTTCGTTGGGACCGTGATGTCGAACTCTAGCTGCATGTGCAGTTTGGTGATTTTTGGGTATCGTGTGTGGTCACACGGATTTTTAGAAGGCAAAACGAATTATCAAAAAAAGGAATATGCCGGGAATATTCCCTTTGTAAAATATCTAGATATTTCGAAAGCATTATAAATACCCCTCTTTCACATTCTAAACCTAACCTTCTCATTTTAGAAGTCAACACAATTCTTTTTCCGCCGTCCCCTTATATTTCTTACAGTAAAGGTTCAAGAGCACAAACAATCCATAAACAAATCCTATAAAATTATATAAATCAATCCATCCATATATTTGTGTTACTGGGATGATCTTCTTTGATTCTGTGGTGGTTTTATGGGTTTCGGTAGTCAATTTGTTCGCTGGAAATGGAGTGACGCGAACTAGGGTTTGAGATTTTTGATGGGTGGAGCATCCGATTGAAGAAAGGTTGTTGGATTTGGGTATGTGGTTGGATTTGGGTTCCGCCGTGAAGTTGTTGAGGAATTCGGTGCCAATAAAGCACGCACCTAGTGCTTTACTGAACGGAATCGGGTCACGTAGAGGACCACCGAACGAAGAGAGGTGGTGGTAGTCGAGTGGAGAGTTGTTGGCCGAGTTCAATGGTGGTGTTCGCGCCGGAGGTTGATGACCGATGTGGTGGTGGGGCGTGGTCAAACGTGGAGTCAACGGGGATGTTTTTGGAGCAGGAATCCGTCGAGGAAGAAGGAAATGAAATTGGGTACGTGTTTTAAAAACATGCGGATGGGCTTTGGTATTGGGCCAGGAGGGGGTGTGAAAAGGTGAGGCTAAATGTAATTTTTTAATTTCCAAGTTTTTATTTATATAAAATGTGTTAACTTCAAATAGTGATATCTAATCCATACGGTATCGAAATCAGACGAAACAAGTTGCGTTAGGATCATATGGACGGGACGAACACAATGGGACTGACTGCGAGTCAATCCGAGCTCGTTACAATTTATGGCGAAATAAATTGTCCGACTGAATCAAATAACGCAAACCGTTATTTAACGGCTAACGCGCAAATGTGAGTAAAACTCACCAACTCTGAACAGTTATATTTTTATAATGTATTCTTAGAATTGTTAATCATCTGTTGATTTCTGTGTGTTGGTTGATTGATTGAACTGCTAGTCAGTTAGTTTAAATTATATATATATATATATATAAATATATATATATATATATATATATATATATAAATATATATATATGTATAGAAACCGTTAAATATTTATATATTGATTCTGCTATCAGTATAATTTACATTGAACTGAAAGTGATGTTGATTATACTGTGTAACATCTGTGGATGCAGGGAAACAGGTTGGAGGGGCCCAACTGGGTTCCTCAATATTTATAATACTGTTTGATTCATATATTCTGTTATATGATGTGATATAAAATCTGTTGGCGATTATATCTGTTTGGACGATATTGAACGTCGTGATTTGATATGTTTGAATACCATAACATATCAGAATGTTGATAAAGAATAAATTTCAAAGTGATATTGAAATAGAAATATTTATAAATGGAATATTTATAAATAAGAGATATTTATAAATTTGAATATTTATAAATAAGGAATATTTATAAATTGGGATATTTATAAATAGGAGATATTTCAAAAAAGGAAATAAATTCAAACATTTTCTTTTTGAATGGAAAGGCCTATGTGGCGGGTTTGGGGATTTTCCCGATGCTCCCGATACAAAGGAGGTTATGGCGAATTTTTCCGGAAATTTAAGGAGTTAGAATATTTCAAGAATAATTTGAAAAGGGAATATTTGTAAACCATTTACAAATAGAATTGAAAGGAAATATTTGTAAAACCATTACAAATGAATATAAAGAGAAAGATTTGTAAACCATTTACAAATAGAATTGAAAAGGGAATATTTAGAAAATAAATAGAGTTAAGAAGGAAACCGTTATAAAAAGGAAATCATTTGTAAAGTGAAGAACCATTACTAAAAAGTGAATCTTTATAAATGAATAAACGTTGTAAAAAGGGAATCTTTTTAAATGGATAAACGTTTTCAAAAAGGAGAAATCGAATATGGTATTCGAAGTTAGTTAATCGAATATGGTATTCGAAGTTAGTTAATCGAATATGGTATTCGAAGTTAGTTAATCGAATATGTTATTCGAAAGGGGTTAGTCCAGTAGAGTTAACCAATTCAGTAGAGTTAACCAGTTCAGTAGAGTTAACCAGTCAAGTAGAGTTAACTTATTCAGTAGAGTTAACCAGTTCAGTAGAGTTAACCAGTTCAGTAGAGTTAACCATTTCAGTAGAGTTAACCTGTTCAGAAGAGTTAACCAGTTCAGTAGAGTTAACCAGTTCAGTAGAGTTAACCAGTTCAGTAGAGTTAACCAGTTCAGTTAGAGTAAATCAGTTAGGGTTAACCAGTTTGGTTAAGTAAGTCCAGTTAACCAGTTTGGTTAAGTAAGTCCAGTTAACCAGTTTGGTCAAGTAAGTCCAGTTAACCAGTCGGGTTAAATAAGTCGAGTTAACCAGTTGGGTTAAGTCAGTCAGGTTAACCAGGTGAAGTTAATCAGTTAGAGTTGACCAGTTAGAGTAATCAACTAGAGTTAACCAGTTAGAGTTAGAGTTGACCAGTTAGAGTTATCCAAATAGAGTTAATCGAGTGGAGTTATCGAATATCACTTATTCGAAGTAGAGTTATCGAATATAGTGTATTCGAAGAGAAGAGTAATCGAATATAGTTTATTCGAAGAGAAGAGAAATCGAATATAGTTCATTCGAGAAGAATTATCGAATATTGGTTATTTGAAGTGAGATAATCGAATATAAGTTATTCGAAGTAAGATAATCGAATATTGGTTATTCGAGAAGAAGTTGTCGAATCTAGTTGTTCGAAAGGAGTTATCGAATCTAGTTATTCGAAAGGAGTTATCGAATCTAGTTATTCGAAAGGAGTTATCGAATCTAGTTATTCGAAAGGAGTTATCAAATCTAGATATTTGAAAGGAGTTAATCGAATACAGTTTATTCGAATAGAATTAAAGGAGTTAATCGAATATAGTTTATTCGAACAGAGTTAGAGGAGTTAATCGAATACAGTTTATTCGAATAGAGTTAGAGGAGTTAATCGAATATAGTTTATTCGAATAGATTTAGAGGAGTTATCGAATATAGTTTATTCGATAGGAGTTAGGTGAATAGAATAAACCAAATAGAGTTAAGCAAATAGAGTTAAAACCAAAGGAGATAATCGAATAGAGTTAATTGAAAAGAGTTAACCGAATATAGTTATTCGAAAGAAAGGTTAAGTAAGGAAGTTAGTTAAAAGAAAATATAAAGTGAACTTTGCCTATTTCAAGGTTAGAAGTGTTGTTCAGTTAAGGTCTGAGAGGTAGTTCTACCCCAACTTGATTGGCTTCGTTTTTAACTGAGGAATGGTTAAGGTTCGACAGTAAAGGATGGTAAAATGAATTTAGTAATTAAAGGAAATGGTTGTGTTGGCATAGCGATGTTTTATCTAAAACATCTGTTTAATCCAAACGTAGAAGTTTTGGAAATGTTTTCCAAACAAGAATCAGAATTGTTTTCTAATATAGAAAACAAGGGATGAAAATGTTTTCCAGTGTTAATAACGTATATTTTCTAAATATAGAAAATAGCAAATGTTGAATATAGGGAAACAGGAGATATAAAATGAACTAAAGAGATTAATGTTAAATGATGTTTGTTCGATATAATTTCCATCTGGAAATAATATCGTTGTTTGCACATTTGTTTTCTTTGATAGTTAAATCACAGACTATCGAAGTTTTGACCATTTTGACGTTGTTAATATGGAGAGACCGGTTGGATTATTATCCAAAGAACCACTCTGTATTGGCATAAGCATTGCGAATCATATATGCCAAAGATAATTGAAGATGGAGAAAAATGCAAGGGCTATTGTATAAGTCTTAGATAACAGTGACTAAGATGGATATACTGAATAGTTCCTTCGGTTTGTCCAGTCCCAGGACAACTTGTATGGAAGAAGGTCTGACAGAGTATATCTAGTAGATCACATAAGTTGATCGTTTCAAACGTACCTACGTTGGTGGCGGAGGAATTCGTTTCTCTTAGCTTGTACCCGTGGTATTTTTGGGGAAATCAATTTGTGATTTAACGGGTATGACGATGTGACATTCTAAGTGAATGAAGATGTGTTATGTGAAAAGATAAGCGTAGCTTCTAGCCTCACATCCGGTAAATGACAGAAATCGGGCAGGCAGCATGGCTAAGTCGGTCGCACCGAATTAGGGTGTATAATCACCTATCTAGAGAATATTCATTTGTTTCTTAAATCTATCAATGCTGTCCCATATATATATACGGGAACAGTTGCTGATCCCAACCGTTGGTGATGTACATTCGATACACTCAAGCGAAATGAGTGGTCGGTCATGTGTGGCTGAGTTGCAAGATGTTCTTGTTGAACTCCAGTGTATCGTTCCTAGAGTACACTGATCGGAAGGTGGTTCCATACCTTGTCATAGTTGGAAATCCATTACCCAATACGTGCTTGCGGTTTTGATTGTATACTATATAGTAGAACGTGAGATGAAAGCGTTTCTGCTAGATTGATATCTATTTGTATATAGACATTATTATAATATCTCCATGATATTGCTTTACAAAGATGTTGGATTCTCATAAGGGAAAAACCCGTTCCGTATTCACGGCGTGGTCTTATGAGATATTATATAGCTGTTAAACTGTTTTAAACTGTTTTACTCATACCAGTCCCATGACTGACCCGGAGTTTACTTTGTTGTTTTCCCTAAACTCTTGGGTGCCTAAATTTGTACGGGCAGTCAAGTAGTCGGGATTTACAGATATAGGTTGGAGAGCTTGGAGCAGGAGGCTTCAGGATTCTATAGCTATTATTATTTCTGCTGTCGTTGTAAGTGCTGTACTCTGATAAGTGCTATTGTATATATAACTGTTTGTATTTCAAAAGTTATGTTATAATTTATTCGTTCCGCTGTGAGGTTCGTGTTTACTCTGATGATGATGTTCTTCTTCTTCTTCTATTCCATTAGTTCTATCTTATCTTTCCTCACCCTCTATTTTCTTTCATTAATTACCAGGATTTTTCGATGTTTGGTTATCGACGTCGAGCTTACGTCGATAACCAAAGTCGCCTCAAAATCCGGATCATTACAGTTGGTATCAGAGCATTGGTTTAGTTAATACCTTGGCTCTGTGGCGTGATTCAGTAGAGATGGGATTAGTGATATCCTAGATTGAGTTTGAGTGTATATATACGAGTGCGTATTTGTATTTGATATAAAAATGGTTTTATATTATGGAGATTCATTGGCTGAGTTGTTTATGAGTTCTTGTCGATCAGTTTGATCCACTGTATCGGTAGGAGTAAATAAACACTTGAATACGATGGGTCGTCACGATATGTTTTGAAAAGAGGGTAAATTAAAATAAGTTTACCCAAGGTATATCTTGATATAGAGAAGATATATATGTCAAAATTTTAATATATTGGATATATTGGTTGTTATTATAATCGAGTAAGATTATAAAGTGAAATGGTTATATATAACCAACCAGAATTCATATAAGTGAATTATATGAAATTAAAATGAATTAAATCTGAAATTAAAATCAGAATTGAAAATTTAAAACTGGAAATTTAGATGATTGTCTGTAATTGAATCTGGATTGGGTATATGTGAATTTTAAAATCCTGGGAGGTTTTAAATTTGTTTACAACATTTGTAAAAGGATATTTGGAATTGATTTCAAGATGGAAATGTTTAAAAATGGGTTTTGAAAGTGCTATAGTATTGAACTCACTTCGATTGCTGGAAAATAGATTCCGATGATGATCATGACATCATCGGTGTTCATTTTCGAGTTGTAAGTGACGGATTACTACCAAAGGTTTTGTTTTTGAATTGATTGGAGAAAAGCAAATGTTTTGAAGCCTGAAAGGGAAAGTTCGATTTTCGATATGGTAAACTGTTTAAAATTCCCATGGAAAGATTTGTTGAATTAAAACCAAATTTAATTGAAATGTGGTAAAGCAGTTGGAATTGAGTTGAAATCAGTTAAGTGGTAACTGAAATTGAATTAGAATATATCGAGACAATTTGGATTTGTGAGATTTGAATTTGAAGTGTAATTTGATAATCGGGTTAAGAGTTTGGAATCAAGAATGAAACTCGAGTTTGAAATAGTATTTGACCAAAGTATCGGCAAGTAATTTGGATAAATGGATTGGATTGATATCGGTATTTGCATAATTGGTAACAGATGCAAAGGACATAGTGATATGCCCGACAAAAGGTACCAGTTTATAATATATTGGATATGAGATTTTATGAGCCGAATTGGCAAGCCGCTTGGCGTTTTGATTTTCTTTTGGGTTGAAGAAGGCCCAGAGAGGCGAGTTGAAATTTGAGATATTGACCAGTACAAAGGAGGTGCTGGCAAAAATTTTCGAAAAGTTGAGGCGTTAGAAAATTTTCATGATTTTTGGAAATTTAGTTAGTCGGAATAAATTAACATTGAAATCGATATTAGTTGGTTCAGTTGAAACCGGAGATAAGAGGTAAACAGATAAATTCTTACCCAGTAGATAGGGTCGTCCCCTACTTTAGCAATTTCGAGGACGAAATTATTATAAGGGGGGAAGAATGTAATGACCCGCATTTTTAGAGATATATAATTAATTTATTTAATTATATAATTGGTGATTTAGAGAAGTTAATGATCGTTTAATTAAATAATATTGAATATTTAATTAATAATTATAATATAATAATATATTATAATGTCGAAATAGTCGGAAATAGTGAAATTCACAATATCGTGTGAATTGAATAGTATACGAGGTTTGGTTGAGTTTCGATTCGAAATATAATAACGAATATATTGAATCGACGACAGTTGAACGTATAGTTTATAATATAATTAAAATAGAGCTTGAAATGGCGCGGCAGTTCGCTATTTGGCGATTCGAACTTCAACTGAATATACAGGGTCCGTCTTAAGTCGGATTTTTGTGAAACAAGAACCGTCAGGACCGATTTGATAATAGTTTTCTAATGGAAGAGAAAAATCAGGATTTCGTCGTGTAGATTTGGAGTTACGTCCAAATCAAATTCTCAGAAATGCAGCGCCCTGACCATAACTATTTAATTATATTTTTAATAAGGATTTAAATAGAAATCGAACATCGATATAACTCTGACGATGAGATATCGAGTTGTAAATCCATATAGGAATATTCTGAAGCTGTACGGTATTCCACGGTGAATATAGACGATAATATTTAATTTTAAATATTTAATTTATTTATTTAAATATATTTATATATTTAAATAGGCTATTTAGGACGTTAAAAATAGCCACTTTTGTAAACGAAGTCGGAATTCGACGAAACCAGTTTTGTTGGATCCGCAATGTCAAATAGTTGTTAGATTTCCAGTTTCGTGATTTTTAGAGTCACTGTGTGGTCGTACGGATTTTTAGAGTGAGAAACAGTCAGTATTTCGATAGTTAAAACTACGCTGTGTGAGCAAACGGAGTCGGAATTAGACGAAACCAGTTTCGTTGGGACCGTGATGTCGAACTCTAGTTGCATGTGCAGTTTGGTGATTTTTGGGTATCGTGTGTGGTCACACGGATTTTTAGAAGGCAAAACGAATTATCAAAAAAAGGAATATGCCGGGAATATTCCCTTTGTAAAATATCTAGATATTTCGAAAGCATTATAAATACCCCTCTTTCACATTCTAAACCTAACCTTCTCATTTTAGAAGTCAACACAATTCTTTTTCCGCCGTCCCCTTATATTTCTTACAGTAAAGGTTCAAGAGCACAAACAATCCATAAACAAATCCTATAAAATTATATAAATCAATCCATCCATATATTTGTGTTACTGGGATGATCTTCTTTGATTCTGTGGTGGTTTTATGGGTTTCGGTAGTCAATTTGTTCGCTGGAAATGGAGTGACGCGAACTAGGGTTTGAGATTTTTGATGGGTGGAGCATCTGATTGAAGAAAGGTTGTTGGATTTGGGTATGTGGTTGGATTTGGGTTCCGCCGTGAAGTTGTTGAGGAATTCGGTGCCAATAAAGCACGCACCTAGTGCTTTACTGAACGGAATCGGGTCACGTAGAGGACCACCGAACGAAGAGAGGTGGTGGTAGTCGAGTGGAGAGTTGTTGGCCGAGTTCAATGGTGGTGTTCGCGCCGGAGGTTGATGACCGATGTGGTGGTGGGGCGTGGTCAAACGTGGAGTCAACGGGGATGTTTTTGGAGCAGGAATCCGTCGAGGAAGAAGGAAATGAAATTGGGTACGTGTTTTAAAAACATGCGGATGGGCTTTGGTATTGGGCCAGGAGGGGGTGTGAAAAGGTGAGGCTAAATGTAATTTTTTAATTTCCAAGTTTTTATTTATATAAAATGTGTTAACTTCAAATAGTGATATCTAATCCATAAGGTATCGAAATCAGACGAAACAAGTTGCGTTAGGATCATATGGACGGGACGAACACAATGGGACTGACCGCGAGTCAATCCGAGCTCGTTACAATTTATGGCGAAATAAATTGTCCGACTGAATCAAATAACGCAAACCGTTATTTAACGGCTAACGCGCAAATGTGAGTAAAACTCACCAACTCTGAACAGTTATATTTTTATAATGTATTCTTAGAATTGTTAATCATCTGTTGATTTCTGTGTGTTGGTTGATTGATTGAACTGCTAGTCAGTTAGTGGAAATTATATATATATATATATATATATATATATATATATATATATAAATATATATATATGTATAGAAACCGTTAAATATTTATATATTGATTCTGCTATCAGTATAATTTACATTGAACTGAAAGTGATGTTGATTATACTGTGTAACATCTGTGGATGCAGGGAAACAGGTTGGAGGGACCCAACTGGGTTCCTCAATATTTATAATACTGTTTGATTCATATATTCTGTTATATGATGTGATATAAAATCTGTTGGCGATTATATCTGTTTGGACGATATTGAACGTCGTGATTTGATATGTTTGAATACCATAACATATCAGAATGTTGATAAAGAATAAATTTCAAAGTGATATTGAAATAGAAATATTTATAAATGGAATATTTATAAATAAGAGATATTTATAAATTTGAATATTTATAAATAAGGAATATTTATAAATTGGGATATTTATAAATAGGAGATATTTCAAAAAAGGAAATAAATTCAAACATTTTCTTTTTGAATGGAAAGGCCTGTGTGGCGGGTTTGGGGATTTTCCCGATGCTCCCGATACAAAGGAGGTTATGGCGAATTTTTCCGGAAATTTAAGGAGTTAGAATATTTCAAGAATAATTTGAAAAGGGAATATTTGTAAACCATTTACAAATAGAATCGAAAGGAAATATTTGTAAAACCATTACAAATGAATATAAAGAGAAAGATTTGTAAACCATTTACAAATAGAATTGAAAAGGGAATATTTAGAAAATAAATAGAGTTAAGAAGGAAACCGTTATAAAAAGGAAATCATTTGTAAAGTGAAGAACCATTACTAAAAAGTGAATCTTTATAAATGAATAAACGTTGTAAAAAGGGAATCTTTTTAAATGGATAAACGTTTTCAAAAAGGAGAAATCGAATATGGTATTCGAAGTTAGTTAATCGAATATGGTATTCGAAGTTAGTTAATCGAATATGGTATTCGAAGTTAGATAATCGAATATGTTATTCGAAAGGGGTTAGTCCAGTAGAGTTAACCAATTCAGTAGAGTTAACCAGTTCAGTAGAGTTAACCAGTCCAGTAGAGTTAACCTATTCAGTAGAGTTAACCAGTTCAGTAGAGTTAACCAGTTCAGTAGAGTTAACCATTTCAGTAGAGTTAACCTGTTCAGAAGAGTTAACCAGTTCAGTAGAGTTAACCAGTTCAGTAGAGTTAACCAGTTCAGTTAGAGTAAATCAGTTAGGGTTAACCAGTTTGGTTAAGTAAGTCCAGTTAACCAGTTTGGTTAAGTAAGTCCAGTTAACCAGTTTGGTCAAGTAAGTCCAATTAACCAGTCGAGTTAAATAAGTCGAGTTAACCAGTTGGGTTAAGTCAGTCAGGTTAACCAGGTGAAGTTAATCAGTTAGAGTTGACCAGTTAGAGTAATCAACTAGAGTTAACCAGTTAGAGTTAGAGTTAACCAGTTAGAGTTAGAGTTGACCAGTTAGAGTTATCCAAATAGAGTTAATCGAGTGGAGTTATCGAATATCACTTATTCGAAGTAGAGTTATCGAATATAGTGTATTCGAAGAGAAGAGTAATCGAATATAGTTTATTCGAAGAGAAGAGAAATCGAATATAGTTCATTCGAGAAGAATTATCGAATATTGGTTATTCGAAGTGAAATAATCGAATATAAGTTATTCGAAGTAAGATAATCGAATATTGGTTATTCGAGAAGAAGTTGTCGAATCTAGTTGTTCGAAAGGAGTTATCGAATCTAGTTATTCGAAAGGAGTTATTGAATCTAGTTATTCGAAAGGAGTTATCGAATCTAGTTATTCGAAAGGAGTTATCAAATCTAGATATTTGAAAGGAGTTAATCGAATACAGTTTATTCGAATAGAATTAAAGGAGTTAATCGAATATAGTTTATTCGAATAGAGTTAGAGGAGTTAATCGAATACAGTTTATTCGAATAGAGTTAGAGGAGTTAATCGAATATAGTTTATTCGAATAGAGTTAGAGGAGTTATCGAATATAGTTTATTCGATAGGAGTTAGGTGAATAGAATAAACCAAATAGAGTTAAGCAAATAGAGTTAAAACCAAAGGAGTTAATCGAATAGAGTTAATTGAAAAGAGTTAACCGAATATAGTTATTCGAAAGAAAGGTTAAGTAAGGAAGTTAGTTAAAAGAAAATATAAAGTGAACTTTGCCTATTTCAAGGTTAGAAGTGTTGTTCAGTTAAGGTCTAAGAGGTAGTTCTACCCCAACTTGTTTGGCTTCGTTTTTAACTGAGGAATGGTTAAGGTTTGGCAGTAAAGGATGGTAAAATGAATTTAGTAATTAAAGGAAATGGTAGAGTTGGCATAGCGATGTTTTATCTAAAACATCTGTTTAATCCAAACGTAGAAGTTTTGGAAATGTTTTCCAAACAAGAATCAGAATTGTTTTCTAATATAGAAAACAAGGGATGAAAATGTTTTCCAGTGTTAATAACGTATATTTTCTAAATATAGAAAATAGCAAATGTTGAATATAGGGAAACAGGAGATATAAAATGAACTAAAGAGATTAATGTTAAATGATGTTTGTTCGATATAATTTCCATCTGGAAATAATATCGTTGTTTGCACATTTGTTTTCTTTGATAGTTAAATCACAGACTATCGAAGTTTTGACCATTTTGACGTTGTTAATATGGAGAGACCGGTTGGATTATTATCCAAAGAACCACTCTGTATTGGCATAAGCATTGCGAATCATATATGCCAAAGATAATTGAAGATGGAGAAAAATGCAAGGGCTATTGTATAAGTCTTAGATAACAGTGACAAAGATGGATATACTGAATAGTTCCTTCGGTTTGTCCAGTCCCAGGACAACTTGTATGGAAGAAGGTCTGACAGAGTATATCTAGTAGATCACGTAAGTTGATCGTTTCAAACGTACCTACGTTGGTGGCGGAGGAATTCGTTTCTCTTAGCTTGTACCCGTGGTATTTTTGGGGAAATCAATTTGTGATTTAACTGGTATGACGATGTGACATTCTAAGTGAATGAAGATGTGTTATGTGAAAAGATAAGCGTAGCTTCTAGCCTCACATCCGGTAAATGACAGAAATCGGGCAGGCAGCATGGCTAAGCCGGTCGCACCGAAGTAGGGTGTATAATCACCTATCTAGAGAATATTCATTTGTTTCTTAAATCTATCAATGTTGTCCCATATATATATACGGGAACGGTTGTTGATCCCAACCGTTGGTGATGTACATTCGATACACTCAAGCGAAATGAGTGGTCGGTCATGTGTGGCTGAGTTGCAAGATGTTCTTGTTGAACTCCAGTGTATCGTTCCTAGAGTACACTGATCGGAAGGTGGTTCCATACCTTGTCATAGTTGGAAATCCATTACCCAATACGTGCTTGCGGTTTTGATTGTATACTATATAGTAGAACGTGAGATGAAAGCGTTTCTGCTAGATTGATATCTATTTGTATATAGACATTATTATAATATCTCCATGATATTGCTTTACAAAGATGTTGGATTCTCATAAGGGAAAAACCCGTTCCGTATTCACGGCGTGGTCTTATGAGATATCATATAGCTGTTAAACTGTTTTAAACTGTTTTACTCATACCAGTCCCATGACTGACCCGGAATTTACTTTGTTGTTTTCCCTAAACTCTTGGGTGCCTAAATTTGTACGGGCAGTCAAGTAGTCGGGATTTACAGATATAGGTTGGAGAGCTTGGAGCAGGAGGCTTCAGGATTCTATAGCTATTATTATTTCCGCTGTCGTTGTAAGTGCTGTACTCTGATAAGTGCTATTGTATATATAACTGTTTGTATTTCAAAAGTTATGTTATATTTTATTCGTTCCGCTGTGAGTGAAACACCCCACCTCCGTTAGAGTCACTCTCAAGGGGAATGCCCTAATTTTGGTGGAGGTTTATAAGTATAAGTCACAGATATACAAGACAGATATAAGAACACATATTTGTAAACAGCGGGAAATCAACAAACTTTTATTTCATGAAAGCAAATACGTGCTACAACAATATCACCATAATTGTCTTACATCCTTTCCAAAACATAACATAACACTTTCATAATCTGTCTTGATTACATTATTTAAAGAAGCATAAATAAAACATAGATAAACTGCAAAAGCCCCATAGAGTTTGTCCAAAGCCATAGTTTCAAACGAAAAGGGTCCAAGCAATACATTTCTCTTCTTCAAGCTGGATGTTAAGGTTGGTCAAGCTGCTGTGTTCCCTCCCTGTGGACCTGGGGGGGGGGGGGGGGAAACGGAAGAAAAGAAGACGAAAGAAAAGTAGAGTCAGACATAAAGCCTGAGTAAGTCTAGTACTATTTTGTATATGAATAAACAACTGGGTATGATAAGTATAAACAAGAAGTGGGAAAGCACTATAAACTTAGTTAAGTTGTCTAGGGTCGAATATACTATCGTACCCCATGTAAATCTCTGAACCCATATAAACTAGTTCCAACTGGCACCCCATAATCGGGGTGATGTGATCCATTCTACGATGATCGGCTCCTACTCGCATAGTTACATGTGTCTTACGGCCCCCGATGTTGTAGTTACCTATGCTGGTCCCACCATGGGGTGTATCAAGTCCCATGGCAGCGGCCCGACACAACCTTAGGATGCACAGGTATGCTATTGGTGCCCAGTGCTTTATTTTTCTGTGACGGAGTGTGTGCACGCCCGCACCCCGTTAGAACCTACACTGCTACACCACCGCCGTCGATTTGACCTCTTACAATCAGCCCAGTAATCGTGCCCCACCCTGCCTAGTTTCAGGGTATCCTGATACACCTTCTAGGGTTACTGCTGAAAAGGGTCCCCCGTTACTATGTTTTCTATCTCTAGCCAACATGCTAAGTTGGTTAAGTGTTTTCTAACCTAACCCCCACCAGTCCGTTTAATTTAACATGTTCTATTTTGATTAAGTCTTTAGTTCACTTAATCCTAACAATCCTGACTCAGCCTTAATTGTCTTATTAAGGCCCTGACCTCTCACATTAGACAGGTATTGTTGTGGCTGCCTGTTGCCGGTTGGTTCCGGGCAGTCTTACGCCACAACTCAGTCTAACCTCGGGTCCTTATTGGGCTCCATGTTTAACCTCCCACATTGGATAGGTATTGTTGTGACTACTGGACAGCCGGGCGGTTCCGGGCAGGTTTACATCACAACTCAATCCAACCTCGGGTTAAACACATCGTATGTTCTACATTTACATATTTTGTCTTTCTTCTTTATTTTCTTATATGTAAATATTTGCGGCCCATTAAGTTAATGGTGTAAAGGTTACACCAATCATGGGCCCAACCCATACTTGAATTTGGGCCCTTCTATTTTATGTTTTCATTCATTAGTAATTTTAACCCAACGTTATTTTCCCCCGTTTAACACGTCCGTTTATTATGTATATGTTGGGCTTAGCCTTTTTAAGCCCAACTTAGCCATACGAAAAGGGGAGGCTTAAAGCGGGATTACATACACAAAAAGGGGAAGGTGAGCGCATGAACTTGCAATATGACGTTGGAAACACAAAATAGAAACTGGTGTACTTGCATAGTGGTAACATATACTTTGGTCATAAAGCATAGGTGACATGAATCAAGCCATGTAAACTTGTAGTTGAGATAAGAATCTAAATTGGGTATCATTATTGACACATAGTCATAACTACAACATGAACCTATATTTTATTTAGGCATAATGTCAAACATAAGCATGGCACAAATATTTCTAACATAAGCATGGCATAATGTCAAACATAAGCATGGCATAATGTCAAACATAAGCATGGCATAAGTATTTGTTCACATAACCATGGCATAAATGAAATCATGATTTTTACTTTAGTCATGCAAACTTGCAAAAAAGGGATTTTTGAACCTAACCTAGCTATGTACCACATATGTCATCATATAATTCTTGTTGACAATTTCAATTATGCAAATTATCAATCATAGCCTAGTCATATTCATAAGTTTGCAAATAGGTGTTCTAATACAAAAGCATGGCTTAATACATGATGCCAAATTCTCAACATAATTTCATATGGATTATAATAACCCAAACTTATTCCAATTACTCACAAAAATGATTTTTGTATAAAAATACATATTATGATGGCATAGTAGCAAAGCCCCAAACTTGCATGAATTTCAATCAACTACATGGACTACATAATTTGCGAATATTCCAAACGTATACTTGCATAGAACTACCGCATGTAGTTCTTTATAATGAATAACATAATTCAAGAATATCCAAACGTATACAATATTTCAAATCAATAATAATCATAGTAACGCATAAATTATGAATTATTTATCACCACAATCAAGTATACAAACCAACGCAGCTATTTGTTCATACCAAAGTAATACTCTACTTACAATGGTGTGGCGAATTCTCAAATTTAGGGATAAGAAGATGCGGTTTGATTTGATTGAGTTGCTTTATGCCTTAGAATTTGCCTCCTAATCCTCTCTCCAATTTGGTGGCTACCCCTAGTCGTTCCTCAGCAACATGGCGGCTTTGTTCTTATTTTTGAATGAATAGATTAGGGTTAGTCTAGGGTTGTTTTTATAGAGGTAATGAACTGATTAGGACCGTTGATGTTGCTCGGTTAGATCGTAGCCTTTCATCCTAAGGAGAGACCAATTAGAGCCTGCCACCTAGCCCTAATGACAAAGCAGACCACAGAAAATCGGCCAAACACAGACCTGGCCAGCCAGGTTGGACTGGGTTCGACCTGGCTCTGGACCAGGTAGACACCCATGTCGACAGCCCTGTCGACAGGCCTGTCGACCTGGTTAGACCAGGTCGACAGCCCAGTCGACCTGGGTGCGTCAGGCGGGTCTTTTTCCGCCCTGGCCCACTGGGTGCGTCATCCATCTATAAACAAGATATCACAATACTCATGATATATAAACAATTAAAAAATGAAAAGTAAAAGTGAGATCTTAGCTTTATCCTTGATCGTTTTCTTGCAAATGCCAAGCTGACTGTAGAAATTTAGTCTTTAGATCTTAAATGGAATGGATGAAGCTTGTCTCAAAAATGAAATTTTTATGATTTAATCTTAAGATGTAAGAGAATGGAGTAAGGAGGAAAGAAAGTGTAACGAGAAGGAATTTCGCTCGATCCGAATCGATCGCTAAACCGACCAAGAACTTTCGAAACCTCTGATCGTTTTGAGAACACGACAAATCAGAACACAAACAGAAGAACATTTCATTGCCTATTACAACAATTTATATCAGAGTACAAGGATATACAGAGTATACACAAATAATTTACATTAGACAGATATCAGAGATTCAAATACATTACTGCAGCGGAAAAATAATACAAATTACAACTGAAAGAGATACACGGATACAAAGCTTCCCGAATATCATTCCAGATGTAAACCAGAGTCCTGTGAATATAAATCTGAAAAACCAAAACTACTAGCTGTCCGTGCGGAAAATAAGGGCACCCAGAGTTTAGGTTAAAACAATAAACTCCAGGTCAGTCATGTGACTGGTGTGAGAACTAAAAACAGATATTAATCTTTATTTTTAAGGTTAGGTAAATCAAGGGACCACGCCGTATAACACGGAACGGGTTTCCTCCCAAGAATACCAGTGCTTATAACAAACAGCGCAATGCTAAATAAAGAACAATGAAGCTATTATAAGACCCAGGTCCCATCACACAATGCAACACAAGCCGGAAGATAGGGGTTTACCTTATAATAGCCAAAGAATGCTTGATACGTTTAAAAATAGATTATTTTGATAGTATTATAAGTGTATAGTGTCAAAAACAATTTCAATCATAAATATCAATCATATGCGGCATGGGTACCATCTATCATGTCGCCAATACTAGGCTCTACAACATAATCGAAAAATGTCGTATTGGAAATTGGATTTCCGTCAGTGAACCGAGGCTAGGGGCAAGATCCTCACCGAATTCGAGACGCTCTAGTCCGCCCCTCAGGAAAGTACTCAGTCAAGCCTTGGATCGTCAGGGTCGGTCCACCGATGTGGATTAAACTTAAATCCTGGACACTGCGTTTCCCCGCCCTATGGGGCGTAGGTCTGGTCCGTCTGCCGACCAGAAAGCATCGGACGAAACCGATATAACCGAGGTGCCTCCAATTCCAACAACCACACAGGTGAAAAGTATATAAATGTCAACCAGTTTAAGCACCGACACCACTTCTAACTAGAAAGAAACGCTTGCCCTCCCTGATGTCCGTCTCCCGTTTTTGGTTCACACCGGGGTGTGAGGCTCGCGAATTTAACGCTACACAAAGCGATGCCACAAAGGCGGTGCTTTGATCATCTACCACAAGACTCTTCTTTTCAACAGAAGCCTTGATCATTTGCCACTTAGGCATGCCACACAGGCAATTCACTCCATGCGATTGATATCCATTAATATATAACCTCTGAGCTCGTACATCTCAGAGAAGGGCGTTAAGCAAGAGAATAAATTCTCCGCCGCCAAACAGATATATATTTAATAGAAATCAATCACACAGAATAAAATCCAATGTCAGACACACAGTCCATACAAGTTCGTTCTGGGTCTGAACGAAACCAGAGGCACTTTCCTCGCATATCCGTCAATCTCCAATACGTCTGGACGATCACCAACTGATTCCCTCCTCTTGGGTGTACAACCCAATCAAGATCATCAGTAATCCCCCAAACGATGTGAAGACCTTCGGTCTTCAACCACCGTCTTCATCTTCGGCGTAACATCGAATCGGTTATTCAGAATGGGTATAACCCGGTCTTTCCGAATAACTCGCGTATATAATAAACAAGTGTTACACAAACACAACATACGCCTCATTCCAATCCAGAATATTATTTTATTCAAATATTCTTATCTTTTGGGATAGGTTCCCATTATTTTTATCAAAGATAAATTCTTTAAAATTTAATCTTTAATCTTCCTTTGGATATTATTTCAAACCATATAATGGTTTTCCAAACTAGTCGGGATTAGCGAACCACACCGAAGTAATCATTTATTTTATTTCCCAATCCCAGCCTATTTATCCCATGGAGCAAAACTAGTAATACTCCATATCTAACACCACGGTGTTACCGGTAAAATTAATTACCATTTCACGTTCAAATCTAGTTAAAGATTTAACTATCGCTTGGAGCAAAACTAGTGATACTCCATTCTCGACCATTTCAATCTAATTAAAGATTCATTAAAACCCCACTTAGTTTTAAATCTTTAACTGGGTTAAAGAACCGATGTCATGTAAAACACGGTTCACGATAAACCCAACATCACATCCCATTGTTAATCGGGTTAAAGAATAAGTGTTATTTAAAACACCGTTCACGATAAACCCAAAAATCAATTTCAATTCAATTCCAATTAAATACTAGTTAACTGGACAATTTCACTAAATCTTAATTAAAAGATATATTCTTTTCTAAACTGGGTTCAAGAATAGTGTTACTTAAGACACTGTTCACGACGAACCCAAAATCCAATTCGATATTAAATATAAGGCTATGAATAGAAAATATATCGGCTTATATTCAATATCGAATTCTGAAACAAACAAATATCGTATTGGAAATAACGATATAAAATATATCTTTCAAATTTCCATAAAAATACTTGTATAATCACGAAATTCATCATCGAAATATTCCGACGATAATTTCGATTCAAATCCATTCCAAATCATATATTGAAAATTCTGGTTATTTTAAACCCATTCTCAACCCCATTTATTTCTTTTAAAAATAATTGGATTTTAATTCTAGTTAATAACTAGTTCAATTCGATAAAAATCTATTTTTATCTTTTCAAATATTGAGTTTTTCATCCCAATTCTTCCCAAATCATTTATTATGATTTTACACAAATTATTAATATTTTTAATAATTTTATCAAGGCCCGTACAGTCGATTTCCATCAACGGTCGTCGAACTGCACTTACAACGACCTTTTCCTAATTTGATTTGGACATAATTCCAAATCCAACCGTTAGATTTCAAATTTCTTATATTCGTTGGAAAGCTCTTTTCGATACGAACCCAACGGTTCCGGTTTTAGGAGAATCCGACGGTCGGATCTCCCGTAACGTCTATTCAAAGTCATTGGTCGAAATTCACGAACGGCCGCGGCGCGTTCTATTCAGGCCATTTATTATATATATATATTATATATAATATATATATCGTTCAGACGTATTTTCAAAATTCGTTTTAAAACGATTCTCACTTTCAGTTCAATTTTTAATCAAAATTGAATATTCTATATCATTTATATATAAATGATAATATTTTCAAAATATTTGATTTTGAAATCATTTCCTTTTCGATATTCGTTATAAAAACGAATAAAATCGATATAAATATCGTTCATGTCAAAATGGCGCATATCTATCAAACACGACTTTTACTCAACACATGAATGTTTATTCTATTCAACACATGAATATATATTTTATCTCAACACATGAATATATATTTTATTTCAACACATGAATATATATTTTAAAATATCCTTTATTTTTCCAAAATGGAATGAGACCCAATCAATTACCATATAAGGTTAATTATATGGATTCCATACAACACATGTATATTTTTTATTTTCTAACATATTTTAGAAAATTTCGGCGGCGTAACGGCGCGATACTAGGTCCGGGATAAGGTCTAGCCTTATCCCCAATCTACTAATGGCCGCGACATACACGTACCAATTCATTTCAATTTCATTTCACATCTCAAACAAATTCAAACCAATGAACCAACTCAAACAAATAAACCAACCAAACAACATCAAACAAACACACAAGTCGTCCATGGTCTGTGGACGACGGGGAACAATTTATATATGTAGTTATAAACTAAATAACTGAACAAAATAATTTGAGTGAGAAGTTCTCATCTTTGGGTTCGACTCCGTCATTCTTTAAGGGACGGTTTTGATTTTGATTTGTCTCCAATGCGTTGCATTCTTCGACGGGATTTCAACGTATCTGTTTTCACAGAGTTATAGAAAAAAACCATATTTTTATTCTCGCTATAAATAATTTCATATCAAAATTATATTTTTCTCTCCTAACATTTCATATAAAGATTATATTTTTATGCGACTGAAAATCTTGTTTTTACCTACTTAAAAATCTCGTCTTTCCATGCTTAAAAATCGAGTCTTTCTATATTTAAAAATCGAGTCTTTCTATATTTTAAAATCGAGTCTTTCTATATTTTAAAATCGAGTCTTTCTATATTTAAAAATCGATATTTTTTTTTCCTTATAAAAACCTATATTTTTCTCCTTATAAAAATGTAATCTTTTCATATGGAAAAACATTATCTTTTTATTTATAAAAATATAACCTTTTTATTATAAAAAAAACAAATCTTTTCAATTTAATCATAGAAATAAAAATCACTTCTTTCTCTTGTGGAAAAATCATATTTTTCTCTTATGAAGATCATATTTTCCTCTCATGAAGATCATATTTTTCTCTCATGAAAAATCCAAGCTTTTCTTAAATAAAAATTCTATTTTTTTTCTACTTATAAAAATTATGTTCTTAGTCTCATATGAATCTTGTAATTGAAATAAGAAACAAGGCTATATAAAATAAAAATCCTATTATTAAAAAGCTTAAAAATCAAAATTAAAACCCTTACATCGTTTGGAGGAGGAGGGGGCTGCTGTGGGGAGGGCGGATCAACGTTGCTGGCGGCTAAGCGGGGCGGACTGCCTGAGGCGCGGCCTAGGGAGGAGGGCGATCTGCCAACGAGGGGGGGGGGGTTATCGAGGGGCATCTGTTTTTGAGGGAAAGAGAGGAGAGAAGGGCGCAGCTGAGTGGGTGGTCGGGGAGGCGCGAGAGGAGGCTAGAGGGGCGGCGCGTCGGCCTGGCGCGGGGGCCGTGGCTCTTGGAGCCGGTGGTGGTGGATCTGGGTGAGGGCGTCGGGAACTTCAGGTTTCCTTTTTTTCTTTTTCTTTTTGAACAACAGTGGGATGAGAGAGAGGGGTGAGGGTTGACCGTATAAGGAGAGAAAGGAGGGTGCCTGAAACACCCCACCTCCGTTAGGGTCACTCTCAAAGGGAATGCCCTAATTTTGGTGGAGGTTTATAAGTATAAGTCACAGATATACAAGACAGATATAAGAACACATATTTGTAAACAGCGGAAAAACAACAACTTTTATTTCATAAAAGCAAATACGTGCTACAACAACATCACCATAATTGTCTTACATCTTTTCCAAAAACATAACATAACACTTTCATAATCTGTCTTGATTACATTATTTAAAGAAGCATAAATAAAACATAGATAAACTGCAAAAGCCCCATAGTGGTTGTCCAAAGCCATAGTTCAAAACGAAAAGAGATCCAAGTAATACATTTCTCCTCTTCCAGCTGGATGTGAAGGCTGGTCAAGCTGCAGTGTTCCCTCCCTGTGGACCTGGGGGGGGGGGGGGGGAAACGGAAGAAAAGAAGACGAAAGAAAAGTAGAGTCAGACATAAAGCCTGAGTAAGTCTAGGACTATTCTGTCTATGAACAAAGAACCGGGTATGATAAGTATAAACAAGAAATGGGAAAGCACTATAAACTTGGTTAAGTTGTCTAGGGTCGAATATACTATCGTACCCCATGTTAATCTCTGAACCCATATAAACTAGTTCCCAACTGGCACCCCATAATCGGGGTGAAGTGATCCATTCTATGATGATCGGCTCCTACTCGCATAGTTACATGTGTCTTACGACCCCCGATGTTGTAGTTACCTATGCTGGTCCCACCATGGGGTGTATCAAGTCCCATGGCAGCGACCCGACACAACCTTAGAATGCACAGGTATGCTACTGGTGCCCAGTGCTTTATTTTTCTGCGCCGGAGTGTGTGCACGCCCGCACCCCGTTAGAACCTACACTGCTACACCACCGCCGTCGATTTGACCGCTTACAATCAGCCCAGTAATCGTGCCCCACCCTGCCTAGTTTCAGGGTATCATGATACACCTTATAGGGTTACTGCTGAAAAGGGTCCCCCGTTACTAGGTTTTCTATCTCTAGCCAACATGCTAAGTTGGTTAAGTGTTTTTCTAACCTAACCCCCCACCAGTTCGTTTAGTTTAGCATGTTCCATTTTGATTAAGTCTTTAGTTCACTTAATCCTAACAATCCTGACACAGCCTTAATTGTCTTATTAAAGCCTTGACCTCTCACATTAGACAGGTATTGTTGTGGCTGCCTGTTGCCGGTTGGTTCCGGGCAGTCTTACGCCACAACTCAGTCTAACCTCGGGTCCTTATTGGGCTCCATGTTTAACCTCTCACATTGGATAGGTATTGTTGTGACTACTGGACAGCCGGGCGGTTCCGGGCAGGTTTACATCACAACTCAATCCAACCTCGGGTTAAACACATCGTATTTTCTTCATTTACATATTTTGTCTTTCTTCTTTATTTATATGTAAATATTTGCGGCCCATTATTAAGTTGATGGTGTAAAGGTTACACCAATCATGGGCCCAACCCATACTTGAATTTGGGCCCTTCTACTTTATATTTTCATTCATTAATTAATTTGGCCCAACGTTATTTTCCCCGTTTAATACGTTCGTTTATATGTTGGGCTTAACCTTTTTAAGCCCAACTTAGCCATGCGAAAGAGGGGAGGCTTAAAGCGTGATTACATACACGAAAAAGGGGATTGTGAGCGCATGAACTTGCAATGTGACGTTGGAACTACAAAATAGAAACTGGTGTACTTGCATAGTAGTAACATATACTTTGGTCATAAAAGCATAAGTGACATGAATCAAACCATGTAAACTTGTAGTTAAGTTAAGAATATCACTATTGACACATGGGCTTAACTACAACATAAACCTATACTTTTATTCAGGCATAATGTCAAACATAAACAAATCATGTTCATAAGGTTTCTACATGTTTACAAAGGGGATTACTTTTGTTACTAATACAAAAGCATAGTTCAACTTAATCATGATTTAAGTCTAATCACATAACGATGGTACAAATATACTTATGCATAAATATTCCTAAACATGGTGTTTACTTTATTCAAGCAAACTTGCAAATGGTATTGTAGATCCAACCTAGCCATGTCTCACGTAAGTCATCATATAATTCTTGCTAACAATATAGAACTAACATGGTTTTCAATTATGTAAAATATCAATCATAGCCTAGTCATATTCATAAGTTTGCACATAGGTTTTTCTAGTACAAAAGCATGGCTTAATACATAGACCATGATGCCAAATTATCAACATAATTTCATAAGGATTACAACAACCCAAATTTGTTCCAATTTCTCCCAAAAATGCTTTTTGTACAAAAATACAAATTATGATGTCATAGTGGCAAAACTACAAACTTGCATGAATTTCCATTAAACAACTATATCCATGTAGTTTCAACATGAATTACATAATTTACAAATATTCCAAACGTATACTTGCATAAAACTACCGCAACATGTAGTTTTTATGATGAATAATAATATGCTTTGCGAATAGCCAAACGTATACAATATTCCAACGCACAAATATGAATTACTTTATCGCCACAAATCAAGTATACATATCAACACAATTATTTGTTCATACCAAAATAATACTCTACTTACAATCGTTGTGGCGAATTAGAAATTTAGAGATGCGACTCCTTTTGACGTAGGCGTTGATTTGATTTGCTTGAATTGCTTTAGGCTTTAGAATTTGCCTCCTAATCCTCTCTCCAATTGGCGGCTACTCTTAGTCGTTCCTCAACAACATGACGACTTTGTTCTTATTTTTGAATGAATAGATTAGGGTGAGTCTAGGGTCATTTTTATAGGGTTTATGAACTGATTAGGACCATTGATGTTGCTTGGATTGATCGTAGCCATTCATTCGAAAGAGAGACCAATTAGAGCCTGCCACCTAGCCCTAATGACAAAGCAAGCTTCTGAAAATCGGCCAAACACAGACCTGGCCAGCCAGGGCTAGACCAGACCTGGCCAGCAGGTCATTTTTGACCTGGGCGCACTTGGCAGGTGCGCCAGGTCAAAAATGTACTGGCGCACTTCACAGGTGCGCCAGTTCATTTTTGTTCTGGCGCACTTCCCAAGTGCGCCAGTGCATTCTGACCCTTCTCCGGTTTTTTTCGCCCAACTTCGTTCGTCCATAACTTCTTCATACGATATCCGTTTTTCGAAAACTCGGACTCTATTTCGCGTATTTTTCCGAGACGAACGCAATGGCGTATCCTGTTTCCCTTAGTTCTTTGATTTGAAATTAATTATACTTTAATTTATGAATTTCACAGTTATAGAATACACGGGGTGTTACATTCTCCCCCACTTAAAAGGATTTCGTCCCTGAAATCTTCAAGTTAGGAGGAATGTATATCCTAACATCCAATCATCCATCTACTCATCCATCAAACACGAGCATCCATTGTCCTTAAAAGACTTCTAATGCTTCATGATCATATGCGAGGTGTGTGTGTACATGTACTTATCTAATGCAAAATCAGGCGGTCTACTGATTCAGTTGACCTCCTTAATGCGAATTATGTAAGTGCCATGAATCCATTATGTATGCAAATTTTCCTATTCATGATTCTACATGAGTGCACAATCATTCAATACAAATGCAACATCCACATGACAACACATTAAAGTTCAACCATATACGAATGCAAACATATATGCATATGCAATATGAAGTGACTGAGCCGATCTAAAACCTAGACTGTGTGTGTATATGCAACCACGAGCAACCACTAGCAATCACTTGCAACCACTTGCAACCATCATCCATAACATGTTTCAATTACATGTTTCCATCCAAAAGGGTTTCTACCTAAAAGATAAGGTTGAGGAAATATACCTAAAAAGGTAGATAAATGCGCAACTTAAGGAAAAGGAAAGATCAAGGATGTACCCTCGAACAGAAAAGGGTAGGCAGTGCGTATTCTAGCTTCAGTTTCCCAAGTCGCGTCTCCCTCGGCGTCGCTCCACTGAACTTTGACGAGTTTGACTTCGCGGTTGCGTAGCTTCTTCACTTCCGTTCCTAATATGCGGGTTGGAACTTTCCTTATGGTTGCTTCGCGTTCCACTTCGGCCTCTTCGAGGATATTTGGCTCTACCACTTCAGCAGACTCATGTAGACATTTTCGGAGATGTGAAACGTGAAAAACGTTGTGAACTCCAGCCAGTTTCTCGGGTAGCTCTAATCTATAGGCCATTTTCCCAATTTTCTCGATGATAGGGAATGGCCCTACGAACCTTGGTGCTAGCTTTCCTGTGGTTCCAAAACGAACAACGTTTCTTAGCGGTGATACCTTGAGAAAAACTCTGTCTCCAACCTCAAATTCAAGATCGGTCCTCCTCTTGTCGGCATAGGACTTTTGTCTGTCTTGGGCCGTTTTCATCCTTCTTCGTATTAAGTCTACATTCTCTGAAGTCTCTCGGATCATATCTGGTCCAAGTATGAGCTTATCAGTAGACTCCCACCAACAAGTGGGTGATCGGCACGGTCTTCCATATAAAGCTTCGAAGGGCGCCATTCCGATGGTTGCTTGATAGCTGTTGTTGTAGGCAAATTCCACCAAAGGAAGGTGGTCTTCCCATGTCCCTCCGAAGTCAAGGACGCATAGTCTTAGAAGGTCTTCCAAAACTCTGTTCACTCTCTCTGTTTGGCCGTCGGTTTGGGGATGATAGGCTGTGCTCAAGCATAACTGCGTTCCTACTGCTTCTTGCAGACTCCGCCAAAATTCACTGGTGAAGATGGGGTCTCGGTCACTAACAATGCTAGATGGTATTCCATGGAGTCGAACTATTTCTTTGAGGTAAAGTGATGCTAGGGATGAGGCAGTTCTTTTACTTTTGACAGGTAAAAAGTGGACGCTTTTAGTAAGCCTATCCACTATTACCCAAATGCTAGTGTTGCCTCTCCTAGACCTAGGCAGCCCATCGATGAAGTCCATTGAGATGCTATCCCACTTCCACTGCGGGACCTCCAGAGGATGTAGCAGTCCGCCAGGCTTTTTCTGTTCCGCCTTAACCTGTTGGCACACCATACACTTAGAAACGAATTCTGCCACGTCCTTTTTCATGCCGTTCCAGAAGAAAGTCCTTTTTATGTCTTTGTACATTTTATCTCCGCCTGGGTGTATCGTCATCTTGGAGTGATGTGCTTCCTCGAGAACCTTCTTTACTAAATCTTTTGTTTGTGGGACGCATAGTCTTCCGTCTCGCCTTAGCAAACCCTTATCGTCGATGGAGTATCTATTGAGGTGACTTGAAGTCTCACCCCTAATTAGCCTATCAATTGTTTCCACAAGCTGAGGGTCTTCGCGTTGTGCTGTCCCTACTGAATCCACTAAAGTTGGGCGCACTTCGAGAGATGCTAGCAAGCCTGGTACGAAATCGGAGGAAGGCCTAAAGTCGAAGCTGGCTATAAACTCTAGGCTTTGTCTTTCAACAAACAACAGGCTTAGGGTCAATTTCTTTTGGCTCAACGCGTCTGCCACTACGTTGCCTTTGCCCGGAGTGTAGGAGATTTCGAAATCGTACGAGGCAAGAAACTCCATCCATCTTTGTTGCCTCAAATTAAGATCCTTCTACGAGAAAAGATATTTCAACGATTTATGGTCAGTGTAAAGTTCGAACTTCTCACCTAGGAGATAGTGTCGCCAAGACTTGAGTGCAAAGACGATGGCGGCTAACTCAAGATCGTGGGTTGGGTAGTTCTTTTCGTGTACTTTCAACTGCCTCCCGCCATAAGCTACTACCCTTCCTTCTTGCATTAAGACGGCGCCTAGCCCTGTCCCACATGCATCCGTATAAACAGTGAACATCTTGCTCCCATCTGGCAGCGTCAAAACTGGGGCTGTTGTAAGAGCCCTTTTCAGTCGTTGGAAAGCAAACTCGCAATCCAAGTCCCAATTGAACACTAGATTCTTCTTGGTCAATTTCGTGAGCGGGGCTGAGATTTTCGCAAAATCCCTTATGAACTTTCGATAGAAACCTGCTAATCCTATAAAGCTTCGGACCTCAGTTGCATTTCTTGGCGTCTTCCAATCCTGTACCGCCACTACCTTAGCAGGGTCCACGGCTAACCCTTGTTTGGATACTATGTGCCCAAGGAACCTCACCTCTTCTCTCCAAAAGTGGCATTTGGAGAATTTGGCTTTTAGTTGATGAACTCGCAAAGTTTCCATGATTGCCCTTAAGTGCTGAGCATGTTCCTCTTCACTCTTTGAGAAGATAAGGATATCATCTACGAAGACCACTACGAACTTGTTGAGGAAATCTCTAAATACCCTACTCATCAGGTCCACGAAGTAAGCAGGTGCATTTGTCAAGCCGAAAGGCATGACAAGCCATTCAAAGAAGCCGTCTGGGGTTCTGAACGCCGTTTTATCGATGCTATCTTCAGCCACCCTTAGCTGATGAAAACCGGTTGCTAAATCGAGTTGGGAGAAAACAGACGCCCCTACAAGCTGGTCAAATAAATCGTCAATTCTAGGGAGAGGGTGCCTATTCTTTTTCGTTAGCTTGTTGAGCTCCCTATAGTCAACACATAGACGGAGTGAACCATCCGCCTTTGTAGCGAACACCACTGGAGCGCCCCATTCAGAAATGCTCCTTCTAATGAACCCCTTTTCTAGAAGCTCTTTAATCTGTTTACTGAGCTCTTTCCTTTCCCGTGGAGCCATGTGTCTAACGGGCAACGCGACGAGCTTTGCATTATCTACAAGATATATGCGGAAGTCTATTTCCCGCTTCGGAGGCAAGCCCTTCACCTCTTCGAAGACATCCGGATATTCCCGGACCACTCTAACTGATTGCAAATTTTCAACAGAGACATCTAGCGATTCAAGATAACTAAGCATAACCGCATACGAGGGATTACAAGAAATTTCCAAAGTATTACCGAGCTGGGTTAGGAGCCTAACAACTCTTTTCTCACAATCAAGGATGGCCCCATTACTGGATAGCCAATCCATGCCCAAAATCAAACCATACCCCGAAAAGCCCAAAACAAAGGCACTACATTGAAATTCTATGCTTAGAATAGAAATTTTCTATCCCACACAGATCATAGACAAATGAGCTGGGCCCCCCAATTGGGTTTGAAATAATTAAGGGGTCCTCTACCATACTAGTTTTTAGGTGCAGAGATTTTAACTAAAGCAGACGAGATAAAGGAGTGTGATGCGCCAGAATCAAATAAAGTTTGAACGGGGTGATCATAAAGGTAAACTACACTTTCTACAGAAGTATTTATACCTCGTTTCTTTGGGCATTCCTTAGCCATGTGGCCTGTCTCACTGCAAGAAAAGCACCCACCATTCATCTTGGCCTTCTTTTTCCGGCAATCTTTCACTAAGTGCCCCACTTTGCCACAGAATTTACACTTCCTCTTCTCTCGGGACTTGTTGTCTTTCCCGCCCTTCTCAAAGTCTGTCTTCTCAGGGCAGTCTTTGCTGATGTGTCCAGTCTCCCCACAATGAAAACATTCTCCTTGCTTTCTTTTCCTCTTTCTACAATCCTTGGCTATGTGCCCCTCCGTACCACAAAAATTACATTTCCTTTTTTCTCGTTTCTTATTATTACTGTTACGATCCTTTCTTGTTAGACTATTATTCGTCTTCCTACTCTGGGACTCTTCCGCTTGCTGGTTCACGTGGAGGAGGAGGAGTTCAAGCGTCAGCAGCTGGGGAGTAAGGTCTCCAGACATGCTGAAACAGAAAGGATAGATTCAAAACGAAGGATAGAAGAGAGTACCTATGGCTTTTGGGGGGGGGGGGACTTTGCCTTTTTTAAAATAAAATAATATTTTTCTTTTTAAAAATGCTTCTTTAAATTTCCTTTTTGAAAATAAATTTTCAAAACTTTTTATCTTATCTGGTAAACCTATGCTCTGATACCAAGTGAAACACCCCACCTCCGTTAGGGTCACTCTCAAAGGGAATGCCCTAATTTTGGTGGAGGTTTATAAGTATAAGTCACAGATATACAAGACAGATATAAGAACACATATTTGTAAACAGCGGAAAAACAACAACTTTTATTTCATAAAAGCAAATATGTGCTACAACAACATCACCATAATTGTCTTACATCTTTTCCAAAAACATAACATAACACTTTCATAATCTGTCTTGATTACATTATTTAAAGAAGCATAAATAAAACATAGATAAACTGCAAAAGCCCCATAGTGGTTGTCCAAAGCCATAGTTCAAAACGAAAAGAGATCCAAGTAATACATTTCTCCTCTTCAAGCTGGATGTGAAGGCTGGTCAAGCTGCAGTGTTCCCTCCCTGTGGACCTGGGGGGGGAAACGGAAGAAAAGAAGACGAAAGAAAAGTAGAGTCAGACATAAAGCCTGAGTAAGTCTAGGACTATTCTGTCTATGAACAAAGAACCGGGTATGATAAGTATAAACAAGAAATGGGAAAGCACTATAAACTTGGTTAAGTTGTCTAGGGTCGAATATACTATCGTACCCCATGTTAATCTCTGAACCCATATAAACTAGTTCCCAACTGGCACCCCATAATCAGGGTGAAGTGATCCATTCTATGATGATCGGCTCCTACTCGCATAGTTACATGTGTCTTACGGCCCCCGATGTTGTAGTTACCTATGCTGGTCCCACCATGGGGTGTATCAAGTCCCATGGCAGCGACCCGACACAACCTTAGAATGCACAGGTATGCTACTGGTGCCCAGTGCTTTATTTTTCTGCGCCGGAGTGTGTGCACGCCCGCACCCCGTTAGAACCTACACTGCTACACCACCGCCGTCGATTTGACCGCTTACAATCAGCCCAGTAATCGTGCCCCACCCTGCCTAGTTTCAGGGTATCATGATACACCTTATAGGGTTACTGCTGAAAAGGGTCCCCCGTTACTAGGTTTTCTATCTCTAGCCAACATGCTAAGTTGGTTAAGTGTTTTTCTAACCTAACCCCCCACCAGTTCGTTTAGTTTAGCATGTTCCATTTTGATTAAGTCTTTAGTTCACTTAATCCTAACAATCCTGACTCAGCCTTAATTGTCTTATTAAAGCCTTGACCTCTCACATTAGACAGGTATTGTTGTGGCTGCCTGTTGCCGGTTGGTTCCGGGCAGTCTTACGCCACAACTCAGTCTAACCTCGGGTCCGTATTGGGCTCCATGTTTAACCTCTCACATTGGATAGGTATTGTTGTGACTACTGGACAGCCGGGCGGTTCCGGGCAGGTTTACATCACAACTCAATCCAACCTCGGGTTAAACACATCGTATTTTCTTCATTTACATATTTTGTCTTTCTTCTTTATTTATATGTAAATATTTGCGGCCCATTATTAAGTTGATGGTGTAAAGGTTACACCAATCATGGGCCCAACCCATACTTGAATTTGGGCCCTTCTACTTTATATTTTCATTCATTAATTAATTTGGCCCAACGTTATTTTCCCCGTTTAATACGTTCGTTTATATGTTGGGCTTAACCTTTTTAAGCCCAACTTAGCCATGCGAAAGAGGGGAGGCTTAAAGCGTGATTACATACACGAAAAAGGGGATTGTGAGCGCATGAACTTGCAATGTGACGTTGGAACTACAAAATAGAAACTGGTGTACTTGCATAGTAGTAACATATACTTTGGTCATAAAAGCATAAGTGACATGAATCAAACCATGTAAACTTGTAGTTAAGTTAAGAATATCACTATTGACACATGGGCTTAACTACAACATAAACCTATACTTTTATTCAGGCATAATGTCAAACATAAACAAATCATGTTCATAAGGTTTCTACATGTTTACAAAGGGGATTACTTTTGTTACTAATACAAAAGCATAGTTCAACTTAATCATGATTTAAGTCTAATCACATAACGATGGTACAAATATACTTATGCATAAATATTCCTAAACATGGTGTTTACTTTATTCAAGCAAACTTGCAAATGGTATTGTAGATCCAACCTAGCCATGTCTCACGTAAGTCATCATATAATTCTTGCTAACAATATAGAACTAACATGGTTTTCAATTATGTAAAATATCAATCATAGCCTAGTCATATTCATAAGTTTGCACATAGGTTTTTCTAGTACAAAAGCATGGCTTAATACATAGACCATGATGCCAAATTATCAACATAATTTCATAAGGATTACAACAACCCAAATTTGTTCCAATTTCTCCCAAAAATGCTTTTTGTACAAAAATACACATTATGATGTCATAGTGGCAAAACTACAAACTTGCATGAATTTCCATTAAACAACTATATCCATGTAGTTTCAACATGAATTACATAATTTACAAATATTCCAAACGTATACTTGCATAAAACTACCGCAACATGTAGTTTTTATGATGAATAATAATATGCTTTGCGAATAGCCAAACGTATACAATATTCCAACGCACAAATATGAATTACTTTATCGCCACAAATCAAGTATACATATCAACACAATTATTTGTTCATACCAAAATAATACTCTACTTACAATCGTTGTGGCGAATTAGAAATTTAGAGATGCGACTCCTTTTGACGTAGGCGTTGATTTGATTTGCTTGAATTGCTTTAGGCTTTAGAATTTGCCTCCTAATCCTCTCTCCAATTGGCGGCTACTCTTAGTCGTTCCTCAGCAACATGACGGCTTTGTTCTTATTTTTGAATGAATAGATTAGGGTGAGTCTAGGGTCATTTTTATAGGGTTTATGAACTGATTAGGACCATTGATGTTGCTTGGATTGATCGTAGCCATTCATTCGAAAGAGAGACCAATTAGAGCCTGCCACCTAGCCCTAATGACAAAGCAAGCTTCTGAAAATCGGCCAAACACAGACCTGGCCAGCCAGGGCTAGACCAGACCTGGCCAGCAGGTCATTTTTGACCTGGGCGCACTTGGCAGGTGCGCCAGGTCAAAAATGTACTGGCGCACTTCACAGGTGCGCCAGTTCATTTTTGTTCTGGCGCACTTCCCAAGTGCGCCAGTGCATTCTGACCCTTCTCCGGTTTTTTTCGCCCAACTTCGTTCGTCCATAACTTCTTCATACGATATCCGTTTTTCGAAAACTCGGACTCTATTTCGCGTATTTTTCCGAGACGAACGCAATGGCGTATCCCGTTTCCCTTAGTTCTTTGATTTGAAATTAATTATACTTTAATTTATGAATTTCACAGTTATAGAATACACGGGGTGTTACAGTGCCCTTTATAAATATATATATTTTATTCTTTTAAAATCCCAAAAAGCAACTTTCATTTTCTAACTCCAAACGAAACCCACCGACTGTCGTCCATAGCTAATTACCCCCATTCCGAACCCAATGGGATATGCCACATAAGCCAATTCTATCATTTCGATCAGTTTTTATCAAATTTAAAATATAAATCAATATTATATTCAATATTGATTTTAACGTACATTTCAATTTACCGGGGCCACATACGGACCGAAAAATTCCAGAAAATTTATTTCTAGCTTCGTATTGACGATACAGTCCCAACAAAACTAATTTCGCCGAATTCTGAGACCGTTTGAAAAATGGCCATTTTCCAGTCGATTAAATTTAACTAAAACTGGTCAAACGCGTTTTCTTTCGCCACGCTCACATATTGATTCAGAAAATTATGAACTTTGAAACCTAGCAATAATTTGACATCCCGGATCCAACAAAAGTGGTTTCGTCGAAAACCGAGGTCGCTTGCAAAATTTCCATTTTTAAGGGCTTTATATATATATTAAAATATATATAAATTCCAAAGCGACTTTTCTGAATTTTAAACTGGACATATCTTACACTCTATAAAGTGAAATCTTAGTTTCTTAACTTCGTTTGAGAGATATGATTAAACAGATTCAAATATTTCTTGTTTCGTTCAATTCCGACTTATATTGAATTCTGTATATTCATTTGAAATTAGAAATCGAATTTTCGAACTGCCGCGCCTTTTCAGGCTCGTTATATAATTAAAATAAATTTATTCGTTTTAACGTCGATTTAAATAAATTTTTCATCGTTATTATTTAAAATATTCATTTTAAATAATCAAAATTCAATAAAATAGCCAAAATAAAAATTTTAAATTGGCTCAGAATTTCCGGGTTGTTACAATCTCCCCAACTTAAAATCTTTTCGTCCTCGAAAAGGAACGAAGGTGAAAGTTGTTTATTAATCAACTAAACTTTCATTATTTTAATTATGGCTTAAGTTCTTCAACTTTTCAGTTTCTAAAAACTTTTCAAATTTTTCAAAAATTTGGCTAACTCCATAAATTTTCGAAAAATTTCCCCTGCACCGGGAGCATCGGGATATTTCAAATAGCCTCCCATGGCCCTCAGATCTCAAAAAGAAAAAGAAAAAGCCAAGCGGCTAGCCGATACGGCTCATAAAATCATCATCACCCAAGAAATTAGTAAACGTGTACCTATTTGTAGGGAAAACAATTTTATTCCTTTGCTATAGCCTCTTTGCAATGACCTGTTCAATGTATACACATGTACATATATGCAAATGCAATAATTTTCAATTTCGTTTCAATATTTGGTACAATTAGGCTTAAAGGTTCAAAATTTAATTAAACAAAACAATAGTCAAACAACACAACCATCAATTAGTTGGTTAACGTTTCAAATTCATAATTTGATATAGTCAAAAATTCAATTTTTGATGCCAAGTCACAACAATAGGCCCTATCTAGTTTTGGTTCTCACACCAATCTAATGGAAATATATAGATATCACACCTTCGAAACACAAACACAAACTCTGATGATGATATATCAATCATCAGAATCATCTCCGGGCGACTAGAGTGTGATTCTATATCTATCCAGTATATTAAAACTTTGAATATACGTTCATGACGCGTATATGCAAAATCTTTATATATTGGATTGTCCAAATCAATACAAATAAAATAATCAAATACGAATAATTGATTTAAATTTTCAAAACAAAATTTGTTTTCATTTTTATTTGAAAAACATACTCTTCACACTCGTTCTAGGATACTACTGATCCTATCTCTAACGAGTAATTCTCATTGGATATTACTAATCCAATCTCTGATGAATTCTTTCGTTTGGTTCTAACGTGTCTTGTTCTCGAGCTTTGTAAACCAATGCTCTGATACCACTGTAACGAGAAGGAATTTCGCTCGATCCGAATCGATCACTAAACCGACCAAGACCGTTCGAAACCCCTGATCGTTTTGAGAACACGACAAATCAGAACACAAACAAAAGAACATTTCATTGCCTATTTCAACAATTTATATCAGAGTACAAGAATATACAGAGTATACACAAATAATTTACATTTGACAGATATCAGAGATTCAAATACATTACTGCAGCGGAAAAATAATACAAAGTACAACTGAAAGAGATACACAGATACAAAGCTTCCCGAATATCATTCCAGATGTAAACCAGAGTCCTGTGAATATAAATCTGCAAAACCAAAACTACTAGCTGCCCGTGCGGAAAATAAGGGCACCCAGAGTTTAGGTTAAAACAATAAACTCCAGGTCGGTCATGTGACTGGTGTGAGAACTAAAAACAGTTATTAATCTTTATTTTTAAGGTTAGGTAAATCAAGGGACCACGCCGTATAACACGGAATGGGTTTCCTCCCAAGAATACCAGTGCTTATAACAAACAGCGCAATGCTAAATAAAGAACAATGAAGCTATTATAAGACCCAGGTCCCATCACACAATGCAACGCAAGCCGAAGGATAGGGTTTTACCTTATAATAGCCAAAGAATGCTTGATACGTTTAAAAACAGATTATTTTGATAGTATTATAAGTGTATAGTGTCAAAAACAATTTCAATCATAAATATCAATCATAGGCGGCATGGGTACCATCTATCATGTCGCCAATACTAGGCTCTACAATCATAATCGAAAAATGTCGTATTGGAAATTGGATTTCCGTCAGTGAACCGAGGCTAGGGGCAAGATCCTCACCGAATTCGAGACGCTCTAGTCCACGCCTCAAGCAAGTACTCAGTCAAGCCTTGGATCGTCAGGGCCGGTCCACCGATGTGGATTAAACTTAAATCCTGGACACTGCGTTTCCCCACCCAATGGGGCGTAGGTCTGGTCCGTCTGCCGACCAGAAAGCATCGGCCGAAACCGATATAACCGAGGCGCCTCCAATTCCAACAACCACACAGGTGAAAAGTATATAAATGTCAGCCAGTTTAAGCACCGACACCACCTCTAACTAGAAAGAAACGCATGCCCTCCCTGATGTCCGTCTCCCGTTTTTGGTTCACACCGGGGTGTGAGGCTCGCGAATTTAACGCTACACAAAGCGATGCCACAAAGGCGGTGCTTTGATCATCTACCACAAGATTCTGCTTTTCAACAGAAGCCTTGATCATTTGCCACTTAGGCATGCCACACAGGCAATTCACTCCATGCGATTGATATCCATCAATATATAACCTCTGAGCTCGTACGTCTCAGAGAAGGGCGTTAAGCAAGAGAATAAATTCTCCACCGCCAAACATATATATATATTTAATAGAAATCAATCACACAGAATAAAATCCAATGTCAGACACACAGTCTATACAAGTTTGTTCTAGGTCTGAACGAAACCGGAGGCACTTTCCTCGCATATCCGTCAATCTCCAAGTACGTTTGGAAGATCACCAACTGATTCCTTCCTCTTGGGTGTACAGCCCAATCAAGATCATCAGTAATCCCCCAAACGATGTGAAGACCTTCGGTCTTCAACCACCGTCTTCATCTTCGACGTAACATCGAATCGGTTATTCAGAATGGGTATAACCCGGTCTTTCCGAATAACTCGCGTATATAATAAACAAGTGTTACACAAACACAACATACGCCTCATTCCAATCCAGAATATTATTTTATTCAAATATTCTTATCTTTTGGGATAGGTTCCCATTAATTTTATCAAAGATAAATTCTTTAAAATTTAATCTTTAATCTTCCTTTGGATATCATTTCAAACCATATAATGGTTTTCCAAACTAGTCGGGATTAGCGAACCACACCGAAGTAATCATTTATTTTATTTCCCAATCCCAGCCTATTTATCCCATGGAGCAAAACTGGTAATACTCCATATCTAACACCACGGTGTTACCGGTAAAATTAATTACCATTTCACGTTCAAATCTAGTTAAAGATTTAACTATCGCTTGGAGCAAAACTGGTGATACTCCATTCTCGACCATTTCAATCTAATTAAAGATTCATTAAAACCCCACTTAGTTTTAAATCTTTAACTGGGTTAAAGAACCGATGTCATGTAAAACACGGTTCACGATAAACCCAACATCACATCCCATTGTTAATCGGGTTAAAGAACAAGTGTTATTTAAAACACCGTTCACGATAAACCCAAAAATCAATTTCAATTCAATTCCAATTAAATACTAGTTAACTGGACAATTTCACTAAATCTTAATTAAAAGATATATTCTTTTCTAAACTGGGTTCAAGAACAGTGTTATTTAAGACACTGTTCACGACGAACCCAAAATCCAATTCGATATTAAATATAAGGCTCTGAATAGAAAATATATCGGCTTATATTCAATATCGAATTCTGAAACCAACAAATATCGTATTGGAAATAACGATATAAAATATATCTTTCAAATTTCCATAACAATACTTGTATAATCACGAAATTCAACATCGAAATATTCCGACGATAATTTCGATTCAAATCCATTCCAATTCATATATTGAAAATTCTGGTTATTTTAAACCCATTCTCAACCCCATTTATTTCTTTTAAAAATAATTGGATTTTTTTATATATATATATGTGTGCTCTCTTCCTATAGGAAGATCACACATTATTGCGTTTTCTAAAAAATAATTGGATTTTAATTCTAGTTAATAACTAGTTCAATTCGATAAAAATCTATTTTTATCTTTTCAAATATTGAGTTTTTCATCCAAATTCTTCCCAAATCATTTATTATGATTTTACACAAATTATTAATATTTTTAATAATTTTATCAAGGCCCGTACAGTCGATTTCCATCAACGGTCGTCGAACTGCACTTACAGCGACATTTTCCTAATTTGATTTGGACATAATTCCAAATCCAACCGTTAGATTTCAAATTTCTTATATTCGTTGGAAAGCACTTTTCGATACGAACCCAATGGTTCCGATTTTAGGAGAATCCGACGGTCGGATCTCTCGTAACGTCTATTCAAAGTCAATGGTCGAAATTCGCGAACGGCCGCGGCGTGTTCTATTCAGGCCATTTATTATATATATATTATATATAATTTATATATATCGTTCAAACGTATTTTCAAAATTCGTTTTAAAACGATTCTCACTTTCAGTTCAATTTTTAATCAAAATCGAATATTCTATATCATTTATATATAAATGATAATATTTTCAAAATATTTGATTTTGAAATCATTTCCTTTTCGATATTCGTTATAAAAACGAATAAAATCGATATAAATATCGTTCACGTCAAAATGGCGCATATCTATCCAACACGGCTTTTACTCAACACATGAATGTTTATTCTATTCAACACATGAATATATATTTTATCTCAACACATGAATATATATTTTATTTCAACACATGAATATATATTTTAAAATATCCTTTATTTTTCCAAAATGGAATGAGACCCAATCAATTACCATATAAGGTTAATTATATGGATTCCATACAACACATGTATATTTTTTATTTTCTAACATATTTTAGAAAATTTCGGCGGCGTAACGGCGCGATACTAGGTTCGGGATAAGGTCTAGCCTTATCCCCAATCTACTAATGGCCGCGACATACACGTACCAATTCATTTCAATTTCATTTCACATCTCAAACAAATTCAAACCAATGAACCAACTCAAACAAATAAACCAACCAAACAACATCAAACAAACACACAAGTCGTCCATGGTCTGTGGACGACGGGGAACAATTTATATATGTAGTTATAAACTAAATAACTGAACAAAATAATTTGAGTGATAAGTTCTCACCTTTGGGTTCGACTCCGTCATTCTTTAAGGGACGGTTTTGATTTTGATTTGTCTCCAATGCGTTGCATTCTTCGACGGGATTTCAACGTATCTGTTTTCACAGAGTTATAGAAAAAAAATCATATTTTTATTCTCGCTATAAATAATTTCATATCAAAATTATATTTTTCTCTCCTAACATTTCATATAAAGATTATAATTTTATGCGACTGAAAATCTTGTTTTTACCTACTTAAAAATCTCGTCTTTCCATGCTTAAAAATCGAGTCTTTCTATATTTAAAAATCGAGTCTTTCTATATTTAAAAATCGAGTCGTTCTATATTTAAAAATTGAGTCTTTCTATATTTAAAAATCGAGTCTTTCTATATTTAAAAATCGATATTTTTTCCTTATAAAAACCTATATTTTTCTCCTTATAAAAATGTAATCTTTTCATATGGAAAAACATTATCTTTTTATTTAGAAAAATATAACCTTTTTATTATAAAAAAACAAATCTTTTCAATTTAATCATATAAATAAAAATCACTTCTTTCTCTTATGGAAAAATCATATTTTTCTCTTGTGAAGATCATATTTTCCTCTCATGAAGATCATATTTTTCTCTCATGAAAAATCCAAGCTTTTCTAAAATAAAAATTCTATTTTTTTTCTACTTATAAAAATTCTGTTCTTAGTCTCATATGAATCATGTAATTGAAATAAGAAACAAAGCTATATAAAATAAAAATCCTATTATTAAAAAGCTTAAAAATCAAAATTAAAACCCTTACATCGTTTGGAGGAGGAGGGGGCTGCTGTGGGGAGGGCGGATCAACGTTGATGGCGGCTAAGCGGGGCGGACTGCCTGAGGCGCGGCCTAGGGAGGAGGGCGATCTGCCAATGAGGAGGGGGGGGGGGTTATCGAGGGGCGTCTGTTTTTGAGGGAAAGAGAGGAGAGAGAAGGGCGCAGCTGAGTGGGTGGTCGGGGAGGCGCGAGAGGAGGCTAGAGGGGCGGCGCGTCGGCCTGGCGCGGGGGCGGTGGCTCTTGGAGCCGGTGGTGGTGGATCTGGGTGAGGGCGTCGGGAACTTCAGGTTTCCTTTTTTTTCTTTTTCTTTTTGAACGACAGTGGGATGAGAGAGAGGGGTGAGGGTTGACCGTATAAGGAGAGAAAGGAGGGTGCCCTTTATAAATATATATATTTTATTCTTTTAAAATCCCAAAAAGCAACTTTCATTTTCTAACTCCAAACGAAACCCACCGACTGTCGTCCATAGCTAATTACCCCCATTCCGAACCCAATGGGATATGCCACGTAAGCCAATTCTATCCTTTCGATCAGATTTTATCCAATTTAAAATATAAATCAATATTATATTCAATATTGATTTTAACGTACATTTCAATTTACCGGGGCCACATACGGACCCAAAAAATTCCAGAAAAATTATTTCTAGCTTCGTATTGACGATACGGTCCCAACAAAACTAATTTCGCCGAATTCTGAGACCGTATGAAAAATGGCCATTTTCCAGTCGATTAAATTTAACTGAAACTGGTCAAACGCATTTTCTTTCGCCACGCTCACATATTGATTCAGAAAATTATGAACTTTGAAACCTAGCAATAATTTGACATCCCGGATCCAACAAAAGTGGTTTCGTCAAAAACCGAGGTCGCTTGCAAAATTTCCATTTTTAAGGGCTTTATATATATATTAAAATATATATAAATTCCACAGCGACTTTTCTGAATTTTAAACCGGACATATCATACACTCTATAAAGTGAAATCTCAGTTTCTTAACTTCGTTTGAGAGATATGATTAAACAGATTCAAATATTTCTTGTTTCGTTCAATTCCGACTTATATTGAATTCTGTATATTCATTTGAAATTAGAAATCGAATTTTCGAACTGCCGCGCCTTTTCAGGCTCGTTATATAATTTAAATAAATTTATTCGTTTTAACGTCGATTTAAATAAATTTTTCGTCGTTATTATTTAAAATATTCATTTTAAATAATCAAAATTCATTAAAATAGCCAAAATAAAAATTTTAAATTGGCTCAGAATTTCCGGGTTGTTACAGAAAGCATAGAGTTTAGAAAGAAGATGGAATTTTTTTTTGAGATGTGAAAAGTAGGATTGCTTAAAAAAAATGAAGGGAATATGTTAAAAACCAAAACTATTTGTAATCCTAATTCCAACTCAAAGCTTCGCTCTCAAGACTACCAAGTAAATAAGCATTTAATATGCATACTTCTAATCTATGTACTTACGTTGATTTTTATACCTAACCTTTCATATCATGACACACTTTCTCAACATTTCAATTTAAAAATATAAATTAATTTTTTAAGCACTTGTTAATTTTATGCTTATAACTAAAAGCGCACTTAACAAATTAAATGTTGTTTTACAATAAAATCAAATTTACTACAGCTTAAATCAACTTGGTATTCGATAAAAGTAACTGAAAATCCCAAAAATGTGTTTCGATCACATTTTCAATTTGCCGTTGAGTTATTCATTTATGTAAACAAAATCCAGAAATAACTTTTCTATTGTTAATCATAGGTTAAAAGAGGGATATTTATCTAGTAAAAACCATTAATTGAATATTTAGAATGAATTAGCTGTTCCTATATTGAAACGACAAAATTCTGCATCGTTACATTCTTTCCTTCCAATAAAGAATTTTGTCCTCGAAATCTCATATTATTTAAAATAAAGAATAAATAAACTAACCCGAATGCTTAACTATCTGATTTCAGAATTCATTTCAATTTTGCAAAACTAAGATCCAAATGCTCGGCTTATTTCTGAGGCCTCCTTGTTGTTAGTATAATGAATAATGGTTTTTATGACAACAACATTAGGAATAATATAAAATATAAACATTAATGTTTATCTAGACATATATTGCATACAGTGTAGGATATAAACAAGTATTGATGACGAAAATTGTACAATATTAAGTGTAGATTCAGAATGATGATGTTGATATAAAGATTCAAGAGTTAGAAAATGAAGACTCATGAGTACTGAGGAGTTCAAGATTTCAAGATGTTCTTGATAAGTATGTAGTCTTAGAATCTACGTTAAAATGCTGATAGCACTTGATCTCTTTTTCAAAATGATTTTTCAAAATGATTTTCAAAAAATCTTTATTTTCAAAATGATAAGTTTTCAAAACAAACTTTTTGATTTCAAATCTTTTATATTGTTTATACTTTGGTTTTATGAGTTCTTATGTGATTATAACTTTAGCAATTTCCTTATACTTTGTTATAGCTAGTTTTATGTATGCATTATATTTAATGGTTTATATTAAATATTTAAAAAACTATTCCGTAAAGTTTTCCTAAGTTATATTATGATTAAAATATGTATAAACTATGTTTAAATGATTTTATAAAGTTTCAAATTATTTTATAAAGTAATATATTTTTGAAATAATTTAAATAAATTAAATTTCAAAATGTGAATGGATATGCCCATATACACATCCATAGTATGTCGACATACTAACCAATTTTTCTAAAATTAAATTTCAAAAAGAAGTGTCTACTCATCGCATCTCTTTGCGAATATACATGTTTGTTAATTTCCTATAAGTATCAGAGTTCTAAACAAATTTTTATCATTACCTTCTTCATTTTAAAGTCCTCTCTTTCTTCTCTCTTATTTTGTAAGAAAATCCTAACCATACTCCATCTAATTTCAATTAGAATCAAATCCATTTATTTCTAATTTGATTCTCCACTACTCTCTCTTCAATCTCTCAAGATCAAAGTGCAATTTAGAGTTATAGGATAAAGCTTACCATGTGCATATGTTAAGATCACCCACTTATGTGTTGCTCGCGGACCAGGCTAGGTGCACTTGGGAGGGTTTTACGACTCTGGTCGATTTCCCTCCTGAGCAAATTAAAAAAAATAGAGTTATTATAGAAATTGTAATCAAAGATCGAAAGATATGAGTCTATAAACTATTTTAAACTAAAAACTATTGATTATAAGGTATGGTTGTAGTATCGAAAATCCACTGGAAGTGATTATGTCTTAGAAATCAGTTGGGTGTGCTTAGTATCCCATGAAACTAAGAGACTCTACCCAAAGGTCGAAACTCTAGAGGATGTGTTTTGTAGCTTTGAAACTGAGATTGTACTTGTATTTACTAGTGGAAAGAAATCCATATAGAATTTATACGTGATTGGATGTAGGATAACTCTGAACCAGTATAAAAGTTCTGGTCTATACTTTACTTTTGCTTCACTACATTTACTTTTAGTGGAAATTAGGGAGGCATCCTTCAAATCAAAGATATTATAAAGCGGATCGCTCCCCAAGTTTTCATTCAAAGCGGGTCCATATTTACTGTAGCAAAATTGTTGCGTGATTTTTTGCGCTACTATATATAAAAAAAATCAAAAACTATAAATATTAACTAAAGGTTTCTAAGAATTTGTTTTTTTGCAGAAATGTCATCACTTTTTGTGAATAAATGTAGAAATTTTTGCAATTATTCACATAGTGCATTGCAGGTATTGAAAAAAAGAAAAACTGGTTCAACAATGTTTGCACTCATTGTAAATAATTAAAGATATATATGCAACTATTTTATAGTGTATTCCTAACATGTGTTAGTATATGAAAAAGTTGCAGACATGTCTGCAACTTTTACAAATAACTGCTTCTTTTTCTGCAATTTTACCGAAAATGAAATATTTATCATTTTTATGCAATTTTCATCATTTTTTGATGATTTTTTGCAATAATGTGATGTTTAAATAAGTGTAGGCATTGAATTTAAAATTTTGTAGCAAATCAGCAAAAAATTCATGAAAGCCTGCAATATTTTGATATAATTACCGCAATGTCTGCAATTTTCGAAAATTACAGGACTTCACTGGAATGTGAATATTTTTTGTTTTGAAGCAATTTTTTTGCTTTTCTTATATGAATATGAAGATGATTATGTGTCGAATTAACTTTCGAAATTTGATAAATTTTTCGTTGTATTCAGATGTCTTTTTGATGATTTTCAAAAAAGAGGGATCTAATTTATAAAATTTTAAGTTAGGGAGTTTTTTTTTTGTATTTTGAAACTTGAGCTGGACCTTAGCCAAACCGTCCCTTACATTTATCTGTATTCTGATTTTGTGATTGTTAACAATATCAATTTAAGTATAATCTGTAAAAATTTAAAAAGATTCATGTAATCAAGTAAACACTATTCACCTTCCTTTAGTGTTAGTTTTAGGCTTACGATCCATGATCAGTATAGAAATATGTTGTTTTATGCACCTATATTTTATCGTTTTGTATATAAATAAATATCACATTGGGTATTATTTTGTTGTTTTTACAAATGAGTTGTTCAAGCCTTATACAGCTTTAAAAGTGAAGAATATACGCTATATACATGAAGAATTGCATAGGAAGCTGTCATTGGAGGCTAATTGTGTTCACATTGGGCTAGCATATTTGCTTTTGAAAGAGATTGGAAGAAAAGATATTTGAAAATCTTCTAATGGAAACATGGCGAAGAGGGATAAGTAGAGGATCATACCACAATCTTTGATGAGGAGGCCCATTTAGATGATTAGGGTTTGCAACTCAGCTATAAATACACATGTATACCCATTGTAAAGGATGGACTTTCTTCTGTATTTCTTCTGCCATTAATCTAATTTAGTTTTATTTTACTTTTCTGCGTTTTTATTTTATTAGCAACTAGTGCCATCTACACAATTAGGTTTGGTAGAGTACTAGTTGTTTTTTGCACTTATTTTCATTAGTGATTGACCGTCTGATTAGGTTCAGCGGTAATCCTAATTTTATTTTCTGTTTGTTATTTAATTTCTGCAATTTGAATTTCTGGTTTTTAATTGCTTTCCTAGGTCATATTGGATTGAATATAGATTTGATTAGATTCAGATCTGATTCAATTCAATAATAGTTTTATTTGCAGTTCCAATTTTATTGTTTTTTTTCAACACTACCTCCAAACTTCGTCTAGCTCGCCCAAGAAATTATATAAATAATTTGATTTAAGTTTCCTCCCTGTGTTCGACCTACATACTACACACTGTACGCTTGCAGTAATTTATTTCAAAATTTGCGCTTTTCTAATTCCTAGAAAGCGTCGATCAAGTTTTTGGCGCCGTTGCCGGGTAGGTAAAAAATAAATTTATTATATATTTAATTTCCGATTCGTGTTAGTTTTTTGTTTAATGTTTTTCTTTTTGTTTTCTTGTATATATAGAAGAAAATTCTTGATTGGTTTGATTGGGTATTAGTCATTGATACTGTAATCATCCAAAAAAAAAACTTGCCATATTTCCTTGATTTTATTTCCTTTTTCTTTTTTCTTTTTTTTCATTACAACTTTTCAATTCTTTTCCCCTTTCACATTTCTTTCCCTTTCTTCTTGTACAAATTTCAAAAAAAATATATATTTCTTTTTCTCCTATTTACTTTCCCTCTTCTCTGCCTCAAAGATTGCCAAACCTCTGTCGACCATCTCAACTTCAATTCATCATCCATCTACCGGCCTCGCACAATTGCCACTCCTCTTCACCAAATCATTTTCCCACATCCGATCACCAATTTGGCCTGACCAACCCTCACAACCACTGTTTCCAGTCACGCAAACTTCCTAACCACCACAAACCATCTACGCTGCCACAGAGTTCGCCAACAACAATCTGAACCTCAGCCTCATCCACCGCAATTAAGACCAACGAACCCATCTGACTTCCGAACAACTCCTTTCGCAATCCACAATTTGCGCTAATCCAAATCAATCACCATCATCTCCCCTTTGACCACTGTAGACAATACCACAACATCCGCAATCTACCCATAAACCATCTTCCATTCCAATACATCAACCTCACCCACGCAGTGCAAAAATCATATACCTAAAACTCAGTTACACCCCACACGGTACCTTCAACATCCGAAAATTCATCACGCCACCTTCCCATTACCGCAACCAGAGTTCGAAAACCCCTGTCTCCAATTCAAACAAACCGAATCGCTGCAACCCTATAAATCGAAGAACACCCGAAATCGCAACCAAATCTACTTCAAAAACTCCATAAGCAAATCGCAATCAACCCGTAACCAAATTCAAACCATACCCGATTTTGAAACAAATTTTTGGGTTTTTATTTCCTGAAATCGAAGACAAAAAAAAGAAGCTTGCGTTTGTTTTGAGAAAGGGTGGCCGACTTAAGTTTTAAACTATTGGTACTAAGGAGGGGCGTGAGATTTTATTACTTTAAAGAAGGGGCATGAGATTTTATTTCTTCTTCTGGGAACTTGATTTTTGATTCTTGCCTTTCTTTTGGTTTTTGACTCTGCGTTTTCTTCTTTAAAAAAAATTGGATGGGTACTCGTTGATATTTAATATCCGCGAACGTGATTGACTGGTTTTGGTTTGGCCAAGTCTTTTGTAATACACGAGTTGTTGGTTGAGATTTTATTTTATTTTTATTTTGCTTTTTTTCTTTTCCTTTACTATTTTCTTTAAGTAGGAAACTTTGGTGTCATTACTTTAGTTTTTTTTCCTCGATTTTTTTTCTTTTTAGTCTAGTTTTTCTTTTAATTCCAATTAAGTTTTTTTCCTTTGTTTGTTTTATTTGCCTTCAAAAAAAAAAAAATTAAAGGCCAAAGTGAAGGAACTGATTCAAGCAAACAATCAAGAAATTCAGAGGTCAACCAATTTGTAAACAGTGGAGTTTGAAACGTGAGCACTACTCAAATTTTCTGGACGGACATGCATACCCCATTTTAATATTTTTTAAACTCTACAGGGTCTGCTGCTGCTTGAAAAATATATAGAAATTGCTTGTAAAGATTTCCTGCAGGTGCCGCGGCTCGCTTGTAAAAAATTTATTTCTGCAATTTATTATTCTGTGACTGTTCAAATATCTGAATCTGTTTGTTGTGAATTAATTTCCATAACTTAAATCATCACTCTCATTGGTTTTCAACTTTAAAATTCATTAAACGTTGATTCTTGGAAAAATACGTGCTCATATAAAATAATATAATTGAAAATTGGTTCTTTGTGAAGTTAACTGTCTCGTATAATTGGATCGCGGATATATAGTAGTTCAATTTATCGAACTATTAGCAAAAGAGGTTGCATACTACCCGCAAAAATTTGGTCGTATCCTTTAGTATTGATACTATACGTGAACGCCATAAGACCCTCTTCCCCCTTCTAATTGATTCAGTTAATTAATAGAGCACAACTCAGTATTTTATACTATTTTGAAGTGAGAATAATTTCTGTGTTGCCTTGACTTCATTCAAATATCTGATTCAAAGAAATCCTTAAGAGAATTGTGGGTAACTAACCTGATAGGATCTCGTCGATTCGAGGATTATGAGTATGATTTACAATTCATAAGGAAAAAAATTTCATAATTTCACGAGCCCAATGCCAACAATTTTAAAAAAAATTCCAAATGACCAACATTTTCAAAATCATAGATATAATCGAAATGGCGATTTCAATTCAAATTTCAATAGTTTTGATTATGGGCCACATCCATATCCAAATAGCTTTGAATCGCAATATACCTTTGATCAATATCAATATGGGGTTGTAAAACAGTTTGAAAATAATTTTGAAAATGATTTTCAAATCGATCAAAATTTTCAAAATTACAACCCATATCCACATCTTGAGAATGACCAAAATTGCAATTTTCCCTCTAACTTTAACAGTTTTGGTTACGAATCTAATTTTCAAAATCAAAATGATTTCCAACATTGTCATTTTCCTGAAAATTCAAACAATTTTGAGAATCAAGGAATCCAAAACGAGGGCTCTCAAATCAACGATTCTGAAGAATATCATCTTAACAGAGAGAGGGTGAAAGGCTAGATAAATAGCTTGATGAACTTCTTTGTTCAATGACATCTTTTGGAGAACAACGCGAGCAACAAAATCAAATAGACATTGAATCAGAAAATAATCCAATTTTTACTACCATTGAAAATTTTCAAATAAGAACTTTGGAAATTAAGAATAACCATCTAAATGAAGTTCACAATCCAATAAATGACTTGGACTTCAGCTCTTTTATGGAAAACAATTTAAGCTCCAATGTCGATCCTTCTTTTTTTGGTTGTGAGAAACTTGAAATAAAAAAATTGAAAATTGAAAACTTCGAAAATGTTGAAGCTATCAACAACTCAAAATATGAGAAAGAATCTAATGAACATGAATTTTTTGGGTTGTATGATAATGAATTGTCATATGAGGAAGAAGTAGATTCAAGTCAAGAGTTTGAAAATTTTAACTTTGAGAAAACTTCCAACGAACTTGAAGTTGTCAGGATCGAAAATATGTTGTCCAGTAATGAAATTGAGAAATGTGATCGAATAGTCTTAAATAATACTCAGCGTTCAAATTTCACGATTTCAACTGAATTTATATACGATCACAAATTTTTGGACAGTTACACTGATAAATTTGTGGAACACATGAATCATCTTGGAAACATTATTTCTGTAGGAATACTTCGGGTTAGGATGACACTGGACATTTATCTACTGGACTATAAATCTAGGTATAAAGATGAGATAGTTCTAAAAAAACATTTGCTTATTAGAAAACATGCCTAGACATAGTGGGAATGGGATTCATTGGGCTAGAACCAAGTGTGAGGGAAAAAGTTGGTGGCATTCTTTGCAACGCATGCATCACGAACACATATCATTGTACATATGATCCATTTTTACATATAGTTAGACAGCATTTCAATCTAAAAATAATTTGCATCTCATCCATCTTTGGGTGTTATCTTTCACATTTAGAAAACGTGTTTACAGTGTGGACACTGTTTAGATCAAGTATGGGGGGAGGAGTCTGCATTACATCCTTTTATTTTTCTTTAATTTTTTTTTCTCTTTCTTCTTTTCATATAGGATCATCATGCATTTTAGATTGTAGTAACATGCCAAATTTTTTTTTGAAACATAACTCATTTTAGATTGATACAATAAAATAAATTAACAATTGTTAGTCAGTTGATGGTATTTTTTTCTCTCAACTTAGATCGAATAAGACATATAATGAAAAGTTGAATTTTGAGGGATAATAGTGTAACCGATACATAGGGAGATTCTTAGGTGATGGTTATTCTAAATTGTAGTCTTTGTTTAATGAGTGAAGGACTTAAAATACTTATATTGGCTTTTCGAATCTTTAAAACTAAGTTGTGTTAAGCTGAATTCGCGCAACTCTCTCTTGTTTTTATATTTTCAATAATAACAGTAATCCAAGGGTATCCAACATTGCTTGTAAATCTAGCGTTGGTGTGCAAACCCGCCAAGCTCTATCCGACATGTTGTTGAAAAAGTGAACGTCGGTATATCTTGGTCTCATTTTATGAGTTGGACACCTAAGGATTATCGACATGTTGTTGACAAAGTCAGCGTCGGTCTGCACAATCCGCCAAACTCTGTTCCATCTGTCATGGGTGGTATACATTGGTCTTTTAAGTTAGGTGTATGTAATTAATCATAAATTTAAATTTTTATAGAGATAGAGAATGAGCGATAACGCCCAGATACTTCTTGACCTTATTGATTTGACTAGTCATACACAAGGAAATTAGAATACCACTTTGCGAACTGTGACAAGCAAACTAAGAATTTATTTTATGGCTGCACTATGTTATCAACAAAACCAACTGGCCAAACTAGAACATAACATTTGAAAACTTGAATTATATTGAAAATTTGTGACAAGTTGAGGCATGTAAAATAAAATCAACTGACTAGAAATTGTTAATTTACTTTGTTGTACCATTTTTTTGAAACAAGTCGTGTTTTCATTTTTTTTGTTTTCATTTGCATATATCCACTTCATTCATGTAGTTGCATTAGAACCACAATATACTGCATTTGGATTTTGTGGGTGGTATCCGCTGAAAACCCTCACGAGACACCACTCGTCCTACTAGGGACACCTAGAGGTTTAACGGCTTGTTGCATACGCTCAATGCAATCGTGTTTCCTACAAAAGTGTGACCTACCTAGTTTAGTTTTTTCATTTTTTTGACTCGAGGACGAGTAAAAGATAAGGGTGGGGGTATTTGAACCGCATAGAAATATGTTATTTTATGCACCTATATTTTATCTTTTTGTTTATAAATAAATATTATGTTGGGTATTATTTTATTGTTTTTACAGATGAGTTGTTCAAGCCTTATACAACTTTACAAGTGAAGAATATACGCTATATACATGAAGAATTGCATAGGAAGCTGTCATTGGAGGCTAATTGTGTTCACATTAGGCTAGCATATTTGCTTTTGAAAGAGACTGGAATAAAAGATCTTTGAAAATCTTCTAATGGACACATGGCGAAGAGGGATAAGTAGAGGATCATACCACAGTCTTTGATGAGGAGGCCCATTTAGATGATTAGGGTTTGCAACTCAGCTATAAATACACATGTATACCCATTGTAAAGGATGGACTTTCTTCTGTAATTCTTCTGCCATTAATCTAGTTTAGTTTTATTTTACTTTTCTGCGTTTTTATTTTATTAGCAACTAGTGCCATCTACACAATTAGGGTTTGGTAGAGTACTAGTTGTCTTTTGCACTTATTTTCTTTAGTGATTGACCATCTGATTAGATTCAGCGGCAATCCTAATTTTATTGTCTATTTGTTATTTAATTTCTGCAATTTGGATTTCTGCTTTTTAATTGCTTTCCGAGGTCATATTGGATTGAATATAGATTTGATTAGATTCAGATATGATTCAATTCAATAATAGTTTTATTTGCATTCTAACACTTTTGATGTAATAATGTACATATATTTCAACAATAGACATATTCATATTTTTATAGACTAGATAATTCTAAAATGATACTAAGGAACCGGGTACTACCAAATAGTATATACTTGTAACGACCCGTAAATCCGTACCATTTGAGTTGACTGAATACAACTCACGTCCAAAGCTTTAAAATATTGTTTTAAGCTAACTCTTTGCTTTTAAAACACCTTGCCTAAGACATGTTAGTCACCTCTTTGTTCTCAAAAACTTATGCAAAGAAAATATTGGAATTTTTGTGTGCGTTTATAGACAAAATCCCCTTGACAAATCATGTTCTCATTCATGATCTCATAGATGTGATTTCAATTAAAAAAATTCATGGAAAATTATTTGCATTTTTATATGCATTCAAACAAGAACTTGTATGGTGAAATCCCTTTGTAAAATCATACTCTCATACATCATAGATATGATAAGATTTCATGACAATTATTTGGATTTTCATATGCATTGGAAGGAGAACATGAATTGTCAAATTCTCTTTCAACTCATGTACACCTACATGATGAATCATACTAGCAAGTAAGGTTTTTAGGGGGATGTATAGGCACATGATCACTTTGGAATAAAAGCATTTTTCAGTTTTGCAATTTCCTTTCTTTCTTTTCAATGTAATTTCCGAAAATACAATTCTTGCTCATTTTTCAAGACCTTAGCTATTTTGTCAAATGAACACATACATGAAAAAGATTACCATATCATGTATTGATGGCACCATTATCATACCTACACTAGATGGGTTTCAAATCATAGATGTTTATAAGTATTTTCACCTCATAGCATAGGTTTTGATGGTACCAACATTTTCAGATTTTGACACCACTTGCAAGGCAAGTTTGCATTTAAAAATAAGTCTTGTAAAATCAAAAATGACATGGAAAAGGTATGATTTGAAAACTCAATGAAAAACTGAATATTTTTGGTACTAAGATGATCTCAATATTTTGTAATAACCAAGGAAAAAGATGGGTAGAAAGGAGGTGGTACATTGCACATTTAATTTGTGGTTCTTTCAAGGCAATGGGGGGAAGTTTTGTACAAATGCTTAGGGGTTTTAGAGAGGGATCTAGGCTGAGATTGACATGTGAATTTGAGGAGAGTTTGCCAAGATTTTGAGAGAGAAAAAGGTTGTTTGTGTGGTCTTTCAAATGTCAAGTAAAGGGCTGTTGTGATGTTTCAAATAAAACATTTAATGCTACAATATTTTAACCATTCTCACCCCTATATAAGACCAGTACATACACACAACTCACTCACACCAACACACAATAGTTCAACAGGTTTTTAGAAAGAAAAACAAGGATTTTTGGAAGCTTTTAAGGTGAGTAAACATCCATTTTATTTTCTGTTTTTAAACACTGCAGTTTTTAGTGTTGAACTATGAAGTGAACTTGGTTTTATTTGTGATCATGTGCAAGTAATATGTCCTGTTTGTATTGCTACTTATCATGATATAGAAATCCTTGAGTTGTGTTGACAAAACCCTTAAATATCATAAGGAGAAAAGGTGCATTGTCTGTGTTGTTGTTTTGTTCTCACAAATTCCTGTTATGTTGTGCAAAACCTGACCAAATCAAATAGACTAATGAATCTAGGCTAAAGAATTTAAACTTATTGGTTATATCATGTTTAAACCTTTCATCTAGTCATTCCAGGTATGCATATTTAAGTAAACTTGTTCAAGAAAGACATTACTGTCATGTTAAACTAAAACAACAGGAACCACAGTAGTTCTCTGTTTCCAACTTTCAATGATGATTTTCAAAATTGATTAAACTTGGTTTTGATTGTATAAATCTGATAAGGTAAACCAATAATGATTTTTAAAACAAAGATCAAGATTTTTAAAAACCTAAGTCGAGAGAAAAAGAGAAAGGGCCAGAAAATTCAAATTTGGGAATTCCCGATGATCCATGGATTCAGAAGTGGTGGCTCTCGATCTAGAGGGGTAGGGAAGGATGGGGATCACTGGAAAAATAGTGGTTAAATTTTTAATAGAGTCGATTTGGTAAATTTAACAAAAATAGGGTTTTAAAAGCTGTTTGGGTTCATAGAGTTGTCGTCGGAATTGTTGATCGCCTAGGGGGTTAGGGATGTGCGGTCAGGGGGGAAAGGAGGCGTCCTGGTCCGGTGGTGACGTGGCAGCGAGGTGGTGGTGTCCGATGGCCGAGGGAAGGAGGTAGGGGTGGTTTCTTGGATGATGTTTACGTTTTGGAAAAGGAGGGGCATGACCATTTTTCTGTACAGGCCAGGTGGAGGCGATCTGGTGGTGGTGGTGCGGTCTGGTGGTAGAGTTGGGTGTGCGACGATTGTCGCTGGCAGCCCAGGTGGTCTCACATGGCTGTGCACGTGCACAGCCATGGCGCGGTGCAAGAGCAGAAAACCATGTGTGGCTACTACGGTTTTGGTGATCGGGCAATGGTCTGGGCATTGGGACTCTGGTACTTTGTAGTTTGCAAAAATTGAAATGTGGTACTACCACATTAAAGTGGCATTTCGGGTTTCATGGGGATTTAAGGGATTGGGCAAGGGAAATGTCAGGGGCCGAGATGTTGGTGCTTGGTACTTGGCAAAAAACACGAGAACCGGACTAGATTTCATGAGTGCACGCTAGTGTTTTCTTACCCGGTACTTTGTCAATGGGTACTTTACTGTTTTAGTTTAAAACAATAGTTTTAAATAGGTTTTAAATTTAAACTAGTTTTTAAATTTAATTTTTGATCAAATAAAATAGAGAAATAAATATTAAATAATATTTTTATTTAATTAAATTAAAGAAAGTGAATCAGGATAGTTTTTCGTCAGAAAATGAAATTCAATACAGAAACTGGAATTTTAAATTTAATTAAATTTAATTTAAAAAGAGAATTAAAAATGATTTCTAACGAAATATTCTAACAGTAGTCAATAAAAGGAAAGTCGATCGAGTGTAAAGGATCAGACGTTGTTTGACTGAAGACGAAAAGACAGCAAAGCTGTGATTTTATGAAATTATAATTTATTTTAGAATTTAAAACAGAATTTATTTTCTAGTAAAATATTTGACACATTTAAATTTTAAAGAAGGCGTATGTCACACATACGTTGGAATTGTCAGTCTTAACATCCGGATACGAGGAGTAGATCAAGGACAGTTCTGTATTGTATAAGAACTGTAACAATATTTTTATCGTATTTGGAGTAAAAATAAAAGAGGAATTTTATCGATTTATGATAAAAGAAGGAAAGAAGTAAATCAAGTAGAAAGGGTAAGGAGATCAAGAATAAAAGATCCAAGGGAAAATTTGACGAGAAAATACCAAGTGTGAAAGTGTAACATAAATGATTAAATCACAGTTTAAGTCATTTATAAGTAATCAGATTAAAGAATAATGATGAGAAATATTTTTCTAAGGATAAATAAAGTAAGAATTTATTTTTAGTGATGACGAACAAAACGGGAAGAATAACTGTGTGCAACGCACATGCTAAAATTGACATTTTGAAAATATGATCAATATACCAGATATTGACAAGATGATCATGTACTGTTTGGTTTGACTGTAACTGTATATGCAGATTAGATTATAATATTGCTAGATTTATAATTTAAAAAGAAAAATGTTCGTTAATCATTTCAAAGTGACTGGATGTACGTTCCACTTTGATTTGATTATACGCCGCGCGTCAGAGATTTAAAATTGAAGACGATGATCGTAAACAATATCTTTGGTCTGTTCAGTCCCAGGACAAACCTGAATGGACGAGTGTCTGACAACGTATATCAGTCAGATTTTACACATCGAATTTACGTAAGTATATTACGTTGGTGGCGGAGAAATTCGTTTCTCTTAGCTTTATTGCCCATGATATATTTGGGAAATCGAGTGAGTATTTCTGACGGGTAGGACGATGTGGCATTCAAAGGAAATGAACCAGTGATGATGAAACGTAAGTCTAGCCTCAAGCCTCACACCCAGGAAATGACAAAAATCGGGCAGGCAGCATGGCTATGTGGGTCGCTCCCATTAGGGTGTGGTATCACCTATCTAGAGAAATTCCTTTTGTTTCTAAATCTATCGATTCTGCGCATTCGGGGATGGTTGCCGCGCACAACCATCGGTGATATACACTCGATACACTCAAGAGAAATGAGTGGTCGGTCATGTGAGGGCCGGGTTGCAAGACGTTCTTGTTCAACCCAGGTGTATTTGCCTCTAGAGATACATCAGCGGAAGGTGGTCCCATACCTTGTCATAGTTGGAAATCCAATTTCCATAAGTACCAAGAGGTTTTTATTTGTATACTGTATCGGAGAATGTGAGATGCAAGCATTATCCTAGATTCTAAATTATTTGTGAAACACCTGGACATTATGATAATATCTGTTTTCAAGTATACAAAGTGATTTTGATCTCATAAGGTAAAAACCTGTTCCGTCTTTACGGCGTGGTCTTATGAGATATTTTTATTTGTTTTAAACCGTTTACTCATACCAGTCCCCTGACTGACCCGGAGTTTATTTTCTGTGTTTTTCCCTTAAACTCTTGGGTATTCATAACGCTTGTTATGAATAGGCAAGTGAATCAGGATGTAGAAACTTGTGAAGCTGGAATGAAGATTTTCAGTGTGCTGGCCTATCTACCTTATCTACTGTATAATTACGTCTGTCTGTTGACCATCTATGATATGTATAATTACTGATGTACCATGTATGGGTTGTATCACTAGACATATGATGTTCTGATGTATCATGTAATGTTGTGTAATATTTTAAAGTATTATCTTTTGTGAAAAGTCCGCTGTAAGATTCTGATGTTCTATGATTTTATCTCCTATCTACTCTTGTTTCTTATTAATGGCACGACTTCGGATGTGTTCGAAAGTTGGGTCGTTACAGTTGGTATCAAATCTTAGGTTACTGGTTACCTAGGTTTTGGGTGAGTGTGAGAGAGCGTATTTTTATATAAAATTTAAAATGAATTTAAAACAACTTGGATGTTATACCTAATTAGTTATACCCCATCGAGACTCGATTGACAACCTGTTACATTCAGATAATTAAGATGAGTAACCGAGGACGAAGAGGTCGAGCTAGAGGGTCGTCCACTACTACTGGTCGTAATACTAGATTCCAGGATCAACTTGAATTATATATAAATAAGACGAATTAAGATTGGATTCAAACCAGATTTTGGAATTTAAAATCCTGGGTATTTGAAAAATAATTTTCTGGATAAATATAAAGTAATATAGTATTACTTTGGAAAATTGGACAAAAACCATTTTTGTATGGATTTTAAAAGTGATAAAGCACTGAACTCACTTCAGCCGCTGGAAAATAATTCTGATGATGACTGCAGCATCATCAGTGTTCATTTTCGAGTTTCTAAGTGACAAATTGCTACCTTAGGAAAATTTCTGATGAAAAGTTGTTTGAAAGAAAACAAGTGGTTTGAAAATTCTAATATTTTGAATTTGAGATAGTTATAAATATATATTTGTGTGATTTCTAAAGAATTTGAAATAAAACCCGAGAATTTGAATTCTGGAAATAAATTTTTAATTAAGCAAGTTAAATGGAAAAAGTGCCAAAAGATAATTTACTCTTTTTAGATAAAAGGAGTTAATTAACTAGGGTCAGCCTCGAGATAAATTAAATAGGGTTGGCTTAAATTAGGATAATATCCATTCATATTGATACCGGAAATCAAGTTAGAATTTTAAACTGAGTTAAAATTTAGATTTCTTGGAATTGAGCCTGGGCTTGAGGGTTTATTTGGATATGGACTCAGGAAAAGTGGATTGATCGATTTTTGAAATCAAATCATATTTGTGAGTTCCGAAATAAAGATCGTTAAGTACGTGAATAACGATTTTGGATAATACTTAATGGAGTTAAGTAAATCGACTGATGAGTTAAGAGGGAATTTGGATAGATATTTTCGGTTTGAATAGGAAATTGCTGATGTGTGTTATTTATCGATGTGTTCGATGTGTTTTATTTATTGATGTGTGTTTATATGTCGATAACTCTAATCTTCTACTTACAAATTTCAGGGACGAAATTTTTATAAGGGGGTAGAATGTAATGACCCGGGATTTTTGCACTGATCACTGACACAGATTGATCGTGAGTACGTATTTTCAGATACGATTTTTAATTCAAGACTTTAAAATATTTAAACATGTCAAAAGGTATATTTACATTTTGCTCTTATATATGATAGCATATTTTAAAGTGTTGTTTAAATTTTTATTTAACATTTATATGATGTATAACACTTTTACATAGCAATTTTTAAAAATGCCATGATTTTGCAATTTTTCTGTTCATGTTTTCAAAAGCTTTAAAATATTGTTTTAAGCTAACTCTTTGCTTTTAAAACACCTTGCCTAAGACATGTTAGTCACCTCTTTGTTCTCAAAAACTTATGCAAAGAAAATATTGGAATTTTTGTGTGCGTTTATGGACAAAATCACCTTGATAAATCATGTTCTCATTCATGATCTCATAGATGTGATTTCAATTAAAAAATTTCATGGAAAATTATTTGCATTTTTATATGCATTGAAACAAGAACTTGTATGGTCAAATCCCTTTGTAAAATCATACTCTCATACATCATAGATATGATAAGATTTCATGACAATTATTTGGATTTTCATATGCATTGGAAGGAGAACATGAATTGTCAAATTCTCTTTCAACTCATGTACACCTACATGATGAATCATACTAGCAAGTAAGGTTTTTAGGGGGATGTATAGGCACATGATCACTTTGGAATAAAAGCATTTTTCAGTTTGCAATTTCCTTTCTTTCTTTTCAATGTAATTTCTGAAAATACAATTCTTGCTCATTTTTCAAGACCTTAGCTATTTTGTCAAATGAACACATACATGAAAAAGATTACCATATCATGTATTGATGGCACCATTATCATACCTACACTAGATGGGTTTCAAATCATAGATGTTTATAAGTATTTTCACCTCATAGCATAGGTTTTGATGGTACCAACATTTTCAGATTTTGACACCACTTGCAATGCAAGCTTGCATTTAAAAATAAGTCTTGTAAAATCAAAAATAACATGGAAAAGGTATGATTTGAAAACTCAATGAAAAACTGAATATTTTTGGTACTAAGATGATCTCAATATTTTGTAATAACCAAGGAAAAAGATGGGTAGAAAGGAGGTGGTACATTGCACATTTAATGTGTGATTCTTTCAAGGCAATGGGGGTAAGTTTTGTACAATTTCTTAGGGGTTTTAGAGAGGGATCTAGCCTGAGATTGACATGTGAATTTGAGGAGAGTTTGCCAAGATTTTGAGAGAGAAAAAGGTTGTTTGTGTGGTCTTTCAAATGTCAAGTAAAAGGCTGTTGTGATGTTTCAAATCAAACATTTAACGCTACAATATTTTAACCATTCTCACCCCTATATAAGGCCAGTACATACACACAACTCACTCACACCAACACACAATAGTTCAACAGGTTTTTAGAAAGAAAAACAAGGATTTTTGGAAGCTTTTAAGGTGAGTAAACATCCATTTTATTTTCTGTTTTTAAACACTGCAGTTTTTAGTGTTGAACTATGAAGTGAACTTGGTTTTATTTGTGATCATGTGCAAGTAATATGTCCTGTTTGTATTTCTACTTATCATGATATAGAAATCCTTGAGTTGTGTTGACAAAACCCTTAAATATCATAAGGAGAAAAGGTGCATTGTCTGTGTTGTTGTTTTGTTCTCACAAATTCCTGTTATGTTGTGCAAAACCTGACCAAATCAAATAGACTAATGAATCTAGGATAAAGAATTTAAACTGATTGGTTATATCATGTTTAATCCTTTCATCTAGTCATTCCAGGTATGCATATTTAAGTAAACTTGTTCAAGAAAGACATTACTGTCATGTTAAACTAAAACAACAGGAACCACAGTAGTTCTCTGTTTCCAACTTTCAATGATGATTTTCAAAACTGATTAAACTTGGTTTTGATTGTATAAACTTGATAAGGTAAACCAATAATGATTTTTAAAACAAAGATCAAGATTTTTAAAAACATAAGTCGAGAGAAAAAGAGAAAGGGCCAGAAAATTCAAATTTGGGAATTCCCGATGATCCATGGATTCAGAAGTGGTGGCTCTCGATCTGGAGGGGTAGGGAAGGATGAGGATCACTGGAAAAATAGTGGTTAAATTTTTAATTGAGTCGATTCAGTAAATTTAACAAAAATAGGGTTTTAAAAGCTGTTTGGGTTCATAGAGTTGTCGTCGGAACTGCTGATCGCCTAGGGGGTGAGGGATGTGCGGTCATGGGGGAAAGGAGGAGTCCTGGTCCGGTGGTGACGTGGCAGCGAGGTGGTGGTGTCCGATGGCCGAGGGAAGGAGGTAGGGGTGGGTTCTTGGATGATGTTTACGTTTTGGAAAAGGAGGGGCACGACCATTTTTCTGTACAGGCCATGTGGAAGCGATCTGGTGGTGGTGGTGCGGTCTGGTGGTGTAGTTGGGTGTGCGGCGATGGTCGCTGGTAGCCCAGGTGGTCTCACGTGGCTGTGCACATGCACAGCCATGGCGCGGTGTAAGAGCAGAAAACCATGTGTGGCTACTACAGTTTTGGTGATCGGGCAATGGTCTGGGCATTGGGACTCTGGTACTTGGTAGTTTGCAAAAATTGAAATGTGGTACTACCACATTAAAGTGGCATTTCGGGTTTCATGGGGATTTAAGGGATTGGGCAAGGGAAATGTCAGGGGCCGAGATGTTGGTGCTTGGTACTTGGCAAAAAACATGAGAATCGGACTAGATTTCATGAGTGCACGCTAGTGTTTTCTTACCCGGTACTTTGTCAATGGGTACTTTACTGTTTTAGTTTAAAACAATAGTTTTAAATAGGTTTTAAATTTAAACTAGTTTTTAAATTTAATTTTTGATCAAATAAAATAGAGAAATAAATATTTAAATAATATTTTTATTTAGTTAAATTAAAGAAAGTGAACCAGGATGGTTTTTCGTCAGAAAATGAAATTCAATACAGAATCTGGAATTTTAAATTTAATTAAATTTAATTTAAAAAGAGAATTAAAAATGATTTCTAACGAAATATTCTAACAGTAGCCAATAAAAGGAAAGTCGATCGAGTGTAAAGGATCAGACGTTGTTTGACTGAAGACGAGAAGACAGCAAAGCTATGATTTTATGAAAGTATAATTTATTTTAGAATTTAAAACAGAATTTATTTTCTAGTGAAATATTTGAAACATTTAAATTTTAAAGAAGGCGTATGTCACACATACGTTGGAATTGTCAGTCTTAACATCCAGATACGAGGAGTAGATCAAGGACAGTTCTGTATTGTATAAGAACTGTAACGATATTTTTATCGTATTTGGAGTAAAAATAAAAGAGGAATTTTATCGATTTATGATAAAAGAAGGAAAGAAGCAAATCAAGTAGAAAGGGTAAGGAGATCAAGAATAAAAGATCCAAGGGAAAATTTGACGAGAAAATACCAAGTGTGAAAGTGTAACATAAATGATTAAATCACAGTTTAAGTCATTTATAAGTAATCAGATTAAAGAATAATGATGAGAAATATATTTTTCTAAGGATAAATAAAGTAAGAATTTATTTTTAGTGATGACGAACAAAACAGGAAGAATAACCGTGTGCAACGCACACGCTAAAATTGACATTTTGAAAATATTATCAATATACCAGATATTGACAAGATGATCATGTACTGTTTTGTTTGACTGTAACTTTATTTGCAGATTAGATTATAATCTTGCTAGATGTATAATTTAAAAAGAAAAATGTTCGTTAATCATTTCAAAGAGACCGGATGTACGTTCCACTTTGATTTGATTATATGTCGCGCGTCAAAGATTTCAAATTGAAGACGATGATCGTAAATAATATCTTTGGTCTGTTCAGTCCCAGGACAAACCTGAATGGACGAGTGTCTGACAACGTATACCAGTCAGATTTTACACATCGAATTTATGTAAGTATATTATGTTGGTGGCGGAGAAATTCGTTTCTCTTTGCTTTATTGCCCATGATATATTTGGGAAATCGAGTGAGTATTTCTGACGGGTAGGACGATGTGGCATTCAAAGGAAATGAACCAGTGATGATGAAACGTAAGTCTAGCCTTAAGCCTCACACCCAGGAAATGACAAAAATCGGGCAGGCAGCATGGCTATGTGGGTCGCTCCCATTAGGGTGTAGTATCACCTATCTAGAGAAATTCCTTTTGTTTCTAAATCTATCGATTCTTCCCATTCGGGGATGGTTGCCGCGCACAACCATCGGTGATATACACTCGATACACTCAAGAGAAATGAGTGGTCGGTCATGTGAGGGCCGGGTTGCAAGACGTTCTTATTGAACCCAAGTGTATTTGCCTCTAGAGATACATCAACGGAAGGTGGTTCCATACCTTGTCATAGTTGGAAATCCAATTTCCATAAGTACCAAGCGGTTTTTATTTGTATACTATATTGGAGAATGAGAGATGCAAGCATTCTCCTAAATTCTAAATTATTTGTGAAACACCTAGACATTATGATAATATCTGTTTTCAAGTGTACAAAGTGATTTTGATCTCATAAGGTAAAAACCCGTTCCGTCTTTACGGCGTGGTCTTATGAGATATTTTTATTTGTTTTAAACCGTTTACTCATACCAGTCCCCTGACTGACCCGGAGTTTGTTTCTGTGTTTTTCCCTTAAACTCTTGGGTATTCATAACGCTTGTTATGAATAGACAAGTGAATCAGGATGTAGAAACTTGTGAAGCTGGAATGAAGATTTTCAGTGTGCTGGCCTATCTACCTTATCTACTGTATAATTACGTCTGTCTGTTGACCATCTATGATATGTATAATTACTGATGTACCATGTATGGGTTGTATCACTAGACATATGATGTTCTGATGTATCATGTAATGTTGTGTAATATTTTAAAGTATTATCTTTTGTGAAAAGTCCGCTGTGAGATTCTGATGTTCTATGATTTTATCTCCTATCTACTCTTATTTCTTATTAATGGCACGACTTCCGATGTGTTCGAAAGTTGGGTCGTTACAGTGAGTTAACTATCAAAAATAAAATATTAAAATAAACAGATTTTTCTCCGTTGGGTCTGCTAAGCCTTATTTAAATAATATTCAAATATTAACTTTTATACATACATTAAAACATAAGTATTAACTTAGAAAATTCTATTATCAATCTTACGTGATAATCTCACCTTTGAATATCCATTTCATAACTAGGAACGAAATTCAACTCTAACACTTATTCTGAACACAAACAAATACGATATATTAGATAATAGTGAAATCGTTCAAGTTGGGGTATTTTAATTATCTCTCAGACCTTGATTTGAAATCATTTCTTATCATCAAGATTCGTAGAAGTTCGATATTCAAAATATTCGATAAACCAACATTTGTAAATCCAATTGATTTCCGAATCTTAAACCATTTTAGATAACGTTATTGTTATGAACCATTCACTAACTTAATTAACTTAAATAAATCAGCGCATTTATTCCAATTTAGTCAACCTGATTTCCTATTCCTCTGAAAATCAAATTATCCTTAAAACTCACTTAAATAAGATATTGATTAAGTTTAAAACATCCTTCTGATATAATTTATCCAAATTTAAACGGCTATTTAACTACACCATTATCTTCCCATAATCTGTTAATCAAAATCTAATTAACTTCTCGCAATTCATTTAAGGAAACAAATAGTTTAGTATGATTACAAGTAATCTTTTCTTTTTAAATTAATTAATAATATAATTAAGTTAAAATAATACATTAACTGTTTCTTGAAAACAATTCAAAATCCCATTATTAAAACATAAGTTTATTTCTGAGTTACTTTATAGAAACCGATATAGCAGTCCCAACGGGATACATAATAGTTCAGACGACATATAGGTTGTTGACCCAATTTGCACAATTAATCAGATAAATACACTTCAATATCATCGACCAATAATATAATAACTCGACAATATCAATATGTCAAACTAATATGATAGTAGAACAGTGTTTACTCCTGCTTAACAGGGTGTTCAAACAATTCAGTCAATACAATTTATAGTGGAACCATATTTATCTCCACTAACAGATGTCAATAAAATAAATAATTTTGATTTAACACAACAGAATTAATCCATCCATCAATTTAACAATTAAATTCCGAATTAACTTAATTAATGATCGTTACTGATCAATTATTTACATGTTAATTTAGTTTACGACTAAATTTACATTCGTTTAATCTTAAACAGCATTTGGTATTAAAACCACTGTTAATTATTTAACAAATCAATTTATTTTTAATTTGAATTGTTTAGAATTTTTATAACTACTGTTAGCCTACTTTGTGAACTAGGCTACACAAAGTCATGATGTCAGAATATTGAAGAACATTCACTCCTCATGAACATCGGATCGGATCGGATGGCTATAGGCATACCAGGTCGGAACGAAGCAGAGCAAGTATAGAAGGACTCAAGGCTGTTATAAACCGGACCGGATCGGATGACCCGATCCGAACCCCCTCTGCTAACCGCTCCGAACCGAACCCAATGAATCCTACTGCTTCTTCCCACTAACTCCTGAATATTCGGGGCAGTTACAACCATAGTCTACCCACGTTGGCCACTAACCTGATGCGTTGTCAACACCAAAATTCATCTAAGCCCGAAAGTGAAGGAACGATCACCACGTTGCTCCGATCCGACCCGGTTTCTGGAGGAAATTCTGCCTATAAACAGACCCCCAAGGGTCATTTGAAGGGATCTTTTGGCACTTTGAGAGTTTCTATATCCTAGAGAACCGAATTCCAGCACTCCCAAGCAATCCAAATCACCACTTAAAGTATATTTTTGAGATTATTGTATGAATATGTATGATAATTGAGTGAGATTGAGTGTGAATATTGTTGTATTCTCATCGTAATCATCTAGTAAAGTGATATAAAGTGGACGTAGGCATTTTCAAGCCGAACCACTATAAATCTTGTGTCTTCTTTCTGCTTTTGATCTTATTTCATTGTAGTTTTAGTCAATTTGGGTGTTAGAACCACTTTTTGGTCTAACATTTTGGTGCTTTCACTGAGAACCATTTGAATTCTCTGTTTTTCTGGATTATCGTTCTACCTTTTGGACCCTTGAGTTCGAAGAAGTTAATCCCCAATTTCCGACGCTTTTAAGTACTTGTTGGTCGATTGTTGTAGAGTTATGGCCAAAGGAAAAGGCAAAGAAATTCAGACCAGTCGAGGGAACGAAGTTGACGAAGACCAGCAAAACGTGGTTGTGACAAGGTCTCGTGGGCAAAGCTCTGGAGCAAGACGGTCTGGTCCAGGAAATCCGAACCGATCGGGTGGAGAGAGCTCCGATCCGACCCGAGTGGAAGATGTAGAAGAGGTGCGCTCTCCTGTTCCGAACCAACCCGGCCAGGTTGCTTTGCTCCGATCCGACCCGATTCAAGGTGGTGCTGGGACCTCTGCTCGAGCCCCTTCCAATGCTCCAATTCCAGCCACCAGGACCAATAACCAGAGTGATCCACTTGCACCCGTCACACAGGGAGAGTTTTCACGTTTTCCTGACATGTATGAAAGTACTAAGGAGGCTTTGGAAGCTCATAGGCACAATAATATGATTATGCAAGAGAACATGAAGGTCTTGAGTAGGGAAATCAGTGAGTTGCGTAGGCGAAGGACACCTTCCCCGGTTCATCATACGGTAGTGGATCAATCATCTTCTTCAGACGAAGAACGACCCCATGAAAGAAGGCCGCTTGAACGACTCATAACCTTGAACGACCGCGTAACCTTGAAGAGATGACTTTTGGATCATTGGGATCCCGCGAGGACGATGCTCGTGTATTAGGTCCCGATGACCCGAGTCTGAGACAACCAATGCTGTTACCTATGCGGGGATCTCATGTTCTCCCAAGGGATCCTAACCTCACCAACCCCACTCAGGCACAGATGCTTTAGGCCCTTCCTCCCGAGATTGACCGAGAGCGTAGGGAGCAAAGCAGAGCGGAAGCTACTAGAAGAAGGTGGGCGTCCCCTAGTCAAGAACCCAGAGGAAACCCGAATATTGGGAATAGGGAGCCTGAACGAGCATTGACCAATGCTGAAGTGTGGACGATGGTACGTCAAATGATGTCTGAAAGTCGGAACTACACTAATGAAGATTATGGCATTGAGCAAAGCCATACTCCCTTCACTGATGATATCCTCAACTTCCTGTTCCCCCGACAGTTTAACTTGCCACAGATGGATAGATATAACGGGAGAACTGACCCAGGACAGCATCTGATGCGATATGCATGGTTTATGAATGCTGCTGCTGCTCCTGATGCAGTGAAATGTAAAGCTTTCCCAATTTACTTAGAGGATGTGGCACTGTTTTGGTTTATCCGTCTACCACCACGATCAATTTCAACCTTCAAGGAGTTAAGTGAACGCTTTATGAACCATTTCCGGCTTCACGCCCGAAAATCCAAAACGACCATTGAATTGTATAGTATTAAACAGGCTCCAGGTGAAACTTTAAAGTCATACCTGGATCGTTTCAACATGGCGGCCACCGAGGTCAGTGATTCCCACGAGCCCACCATTCTTATGGCCTTGATACAAGGAGTCGACCCCGATTCGGAGTTTGGGGACTATCTTTCCGGAAAGCCGCCGCCGACCAGAGAATTGTTTTATGAAAAGGCCAATATACGTTTGAGGTGAGAGGAAACTCAGGCAAATAGAAAAAGGAAGTCCGGAGGGGCCTCGAGAGAAGCTGTCCAAAGTAATGTCGCCATAAAACAGGATGGTGATAGCTCTGGGAAAGTTGAAGTAAATGTCGGGAATAGAAATGGAAATAACAATAACGGAAACGGAAATGGGGGCAATAGCAACCGTAATGGGAATGGTAATAGGAGAAACAGGAACCGGGGAGGTAATCCTGACAAGAGACCCCGATTCCAGACATTTGAAAATTACTCACCATTGAGTGATACGTTGGAGAACATTTATCTGGATACCTATAATGTTCTACAGTACAAGAAGCCGCCGCCAAGGGATTCGACTGAGAAAGAGGTTGCAACCGGAAAGTTTTGTTTGTTCCACGGAACTCATGGACATTCGACGAATGAATGTCGACACTTGAGAGATGTAGTTGAAAAGCTGTTGCGCGAAGGGAAATTGGATGAGTATAAGGTTGCCCCAAGAGACAGGGGGCAAGGAGGACAGGCCCAGAACTAGAACCAACCCGCTCCCAACCCAACAGCACAGCAAAAAGGTAAGGGGATTGTTATTAACACTATAGTAGGCGGACCCCATCCAGCCAGCCACAGTTTCAGAGCTATGGACCAGTATGTTAATGCGGTTAAACATATAGACATTGACGAGTGTAATGATTTAGAAGATATTGTCCCAGTTAAACAGCAGAAGACAATGTTTGATGATGTCGTGTTTCGTAGTAGAGATGATACTGGAATCCAATCGCCTACTGAAGACCCATTGGTTATTACCACTACTATTGGGCCAGCATTGGTTCATAAGGTATTGCTAGACAATGGAAGTTCCGTTAACATTCTGTTTAAGAAATCGTATGACCAGATGAAACTTGAGCCTGGAGATTTGAAGCCCTGTGAAGGATGGATCCGTGGTTTCAATGGGGCATCAACGGCTCCGATGGGATATATAGAGCTACCTGTGACATTGGGTCAAGGGGATCGTCGAAGAGTACGAATGCTTCAGTTCGTAGTACTGGACATCGATTCGCCCTACAACGCTTTTTTGGGAAGACCCGCCTTGGCAGAGTTCAGAGCCTGCATCGCACCGTGGTGCTTATTGCTAAAGTTCCCAACTGAAGCCGGAATAGGAATGATGAGAGGAGAGCAAGTCTCCGGAAGAGCTTGTTATATTGCTGAATTGAAGATGTTGATGAAGGGACTCAACATTGATAGTAAAAATGCTTCTCCCCCTCCGAGGGAGGGGTCAGCGTAGCAATTAGAAGGATCATCCCCGAAGGAGTTGCCCATAGGAATGCCTAAAGACCTAGATCCCAGAGAGGATGAGGAACCTGAGGATAGAAAAGCAACTCCTAACGAAATGACAGTGGGCATACCCATTGATGAAGCTGATCCAGCGAAAGTTTTGAAGATTGGATCCCAATTAGATCCACACCGAGCCAAAAAACTGGCAGAGTTTCTGAAGGCAAACCTGGATGTGTTTGCTTGGACCCACGCTGACATGTGTGGGATATCCCCTTCAATTATAAGTCATTCGCTGAGCATTAACCCAAAGCAACCGCCGGTGAAACAGAAGAGGCGTATGCTGGGCCCAGAGAGGTCAGCATCCCTGAAGGAAGAAGTGGAGAAGTTGAAGGAAAACGGATTATCGGAGATTCGACATATCCCGACTGGATATCGAATCCTGTTTTGGTGAAGAAGTCAAACGGAAAGTGGTGGACGTGTATTGATTTTTCAGACCTAAACAAAGCCTGCCCGAAAGATAGCTTCCCACTCCCCAGAATAGATCAGCTTGTGGATTCGACGGCGGGGCATGAACTTCTTTCTTTTATGGATGCGTATTCCGGGTACAACCAGATTCCCATGCATGTGCCCGATCAAGAGCACATGAGCTTCATTACAAATTTGGGGTTGTACTGCTATGTGGTCATGCCTTTCGGATTGAAAAATGCTGGAGCTACCTACCAACGCTGGGTGAACAGGATGTTTTACAACCAAATAGGGAAGACCATGGAGGTTTATGTGGATGATATGCTCGTCAAATCCAGACAGTCCTCTAGCCATACGCAAGACCTAGCAGAAATGTTCAACATCCTACGAAAGTATCGAATGAAATTGAACCCTTTGAAGTGCTCATTTGGGGTGGCATCGGGAAAATTCCTAGGTTTTATTGTGAGTTCCAGAGGTATTGAAATCAACCCTAGTCAAATAGCAGCAATAAGGAACATTGAGGAACCACGGAGAATCAAGGATGTTCAAAGTCTTGCGGGAAAAGTGGCAGCATTGAGTAGATTTATCTCCAAAGCAACGGATAAATGCGTCCCATTTTTCGACCTAATAAAGAGGGGAAAGAAGAATTTTGAATGGACTCCTGACTGTGTTGAGGCCTTTCAAAACTTATTGGACTTACTGGAAAGACCACCGATTTTGTCCAAACCAGTGGATCATGAAGAGCTGATTGTTTACTTAGCGGTATCGGCTCATGCTGTTAGCACCGCCTTGGTCCGGGAAGAAGACAAAGTTCAAAGGCCAGTCTATTATGTAAGTAAGAAATTGGCAGCCGCGGAGCGCAACTATCCAAGGATTGAGAAACTTGCATACAGCCTCCTGATCTCTTCCCGAAAGCTTCGCCATTACTTCCAAGCTCACCCGATAATTATATACACTGATCAGCCTTTGAGACAGGTGTTGCAAAAACCTGAAGCATCGGGGAGACTAATCAAGTGGAATATCGAATTAAGTCAGTTTGATTTGGACTTTCAGCCACGAAGGTCAATCAGGGGGCAAGCTTTGGCTGACTTTATAGCAGAGTTCACGATCTCTGAAGAGGAGACGATCGGTGATAGAGTGGTCCCATCTGAAGAGGAGTTAGAGTTAAGCCCTTGGAAGCTATACACGGACGGGGCTAGGAATGACCGAAGGTCTGGAGCAGGAATTGTTTTAGTTACTCCTAAAGGACGGTCTTTATATTATGCTCTGCGACTAGAATTCTCAGCAACCAATAATGACTCAGAGTATGAAGCCCTGATTGCCGGGCTGAAACTCGATAAGGAATACGGAATAAAGGTGTTAGATATATTCTGCGATTCCCAGATAGTTGTCAATCAAGTACGAAAGAAATTTGCGACCCGGGGGCCTCGACTTGTTACCTATCTCGGAAAGGTGGAGGAACTGTTGAGTAACCTAGAACGGTACAACATAACGCACATCCCAAGAGCTGAAAATCAAAAGGCGGATCGACTAGCTAAGCTGGCGAGCTCGGACAATCCAGAAGAAACTGAAATGGTTTCGATTGAGACATTGGAATCTCCCAGTTTCGAGTTGATGGAAATCGAGCTGGTTTTAGAAACAGAACCAGAAAGGGAATCGTGGATGACCCCAATCAAGATTTTTTTTAGCAATGGAGTCCTTCCATCCAAGAAAAGCGAAAGGCGGGCCGTAGTTCGCAAAGCTTCCAGATATGTCATACAAGACAACACCCTTTACCGACAAGGATTTTCCATGCCCTTGTTACGATGCATAGCACATGACGACATCAATCGTGTATTGAAAGAAGTACATGAGGGTGAATGTGGAGATCACACAGGAGGTCAAACTCTAGCAAAAAAGGTGTTGCGATATGGATATTTCTGGCCAACTATTAATAAAGATGCAGCTGATTATTCACGACGCTGCGACAAATGCCAGAAGTTCGCCAAGATCCCCAGAGCACCGTCGACTCAGCTCAAGACGATGGTGAGTCCGTGGCCATTTGCCATGTGGGGAATCGACATCATTGGAGTTCTGCCAATTGCCAAAGGAGGAGCAAAGTATGCAATAGTCGCCGTGGACTATTTTACAAAGTGGGTGGAAGCAGAGCCCTTAACCAAAATCACAGCGAGAAAGGTGATAAGTTTTGTGACTAGGAATATCATATGTCGATTTGGAATTCCCAAGACCATTATAACAGATAACGGAACCCAGTTCGACGGTGCCGAGTTCAGAAACTTTTGCCAGAAATACAAAATCGACAAGCGAAACACTGCAGTCGCCCATCCACAGTCAAATGGACAGGTAGAGGCGATTAATAAAGTCATAAAATCCATTCTCAAGAAGCGACTGGAGCGTGCAAAAGCAAAATGGGTGGACGAATTGCCCTTGGCTCTGTGGGCATATCGGACAACATTTAAGACAGCTACCGGCCACACTCCTTTCTCTCTCTCATTTGGTTCAGAAGCAGTAATCCCCGTGGAGCTCAAAGTTCCATCCCACAGGGTGACGTATTATGACCCGATGACGAATCGGGCACTCCTCCTTGAGTCCCTTGATGAAGTTGAAGAGAAAAGGGATGAAGCAGACTTGCGTGCGTCAAGGCATCGGTGTCAGATGGCACGCTATTATGACAAGAAAGTTCGCTTTAGAACCTTCGAGCCAGGAGATCTAGTGCTAAAGCGAGTTTTTCCCTCCCTACCTCATCTCAGTCCAAAGTGGGAGGGACCGTACGCCATCAAACAGAAGCTTGATACAGGAGCCTTCAAGTTAACGACCGTGGATAGCGAAGAAGTGCCTAGGGCCTGGAATGCCCAGCATTTGATGCAATATTTGAATTAGGAATATTGTATTTTCTTTTGTTTTTTATGAACTTTGTAAAGGGGCACGACTTGCCTAGAAAAGTCAATTTATATTAACAAAAGATTATAAAGTGGACGTAGGCTACGACTTAGCTGAACCACTATAAAAATATCTTGTGTCATTTACTTTCCTGCATTTTTTTCTGTGACTTGACTGTCTCGAATATAAGATGGTAAATTTTTAATTGAAATCTAGACTTACATGCAGGAATAAACGGAACGACCGTTCGAATAACCTGACAAAAGGAATGACATGATAACATTCCTAACTCTAACTCTCGTGAAAAGAGAGAGAGTGTAAAACCCCACCTCCGCTAGGGTCACTTCACAAAGGGAATGCCCTAGTTTTGGAGAGGTATTATCGAGATAACATCACATAATTATCACAAGACATAACATAAATAAATAATTAAGTAAACAGCGGAAGAATTTCTGAGCAAAACAGAACTTCATTTCATTCCAAATTAAACCATGTCTTTTACAAACATTTCAAGTAACTTCATTACAACTGTCTTGTAATAATAGCCAAAGAAGCAAAATCTTAAAAACTGTAAAACAGCTTATTCCCCAAGTGCAGTAAAAAGAAGCAGCCATAGCAAACCGTACATGCTGAGCCAAAGCAAGTGATATCCAAGCTATGAGCTAGTTATTCCTCCCTGAGAACCTGGGGGGGGGGGGGGGGGGAAACGAAAGAAAAAGAGGCGAAAGGAAAAGGGTCAGTCATAAAGACTGAGTAAGTTCTAGTGACTTCCAGTGTAAAAACGATTAAAACAACCTGTCATGAATGAACTGGAACTAAACTTAAGAATAGTGTCAAGGTGAACAAGATAGACTAAGGTGATCAGGATAAATCAAGACAAGTCAAGTAAAGCATCACATGTTCGAGATTCGTTGCATCGACTGTACTAGTACACCAAGCCCATGTCACAAGTTAATCACGAAATAAATCCCATGGCCCAATGTCATGAAATGACCCTGAAACGGGGTCTGACCCAAGTACGGGGTCCTACAGAGCGATTATCTAGTCGATCGGCTCCCTACAAGTTCTAGCTCGTCAAGTGTCCGTGTCATACGGCTAATCACGAATGTAGTCACCTGTGCTGGGTCCACCTTCGGGTGTATCAGCCCTAGGGTGTCAACCCCTGACACGATTCAAGATGCACAGATAAATCTACGGATGCCCAGTGTCTGCCCCGGATACGTGCACGATCGTAGTCCGCCGAACCAACACTGGCGTACCCTACTGCCGTCGTTCACCTCTTACAATCAGCCCAGTAATCGTGCCCCCACCCGGCCTAGCCCCAGGGTACCTTGATACTTCTAGAGGGTTACTGCTGAAAGGGGTCGTGTCTAGGGTTTCGCATAATAGATTAGGTCATGTAATTCGTGAACTAACTCGCCTAACAGATTAAGTCATGTAATTCGTGACTTAATCCTTTTCTAGTCTAGTCATGTCAAGATGGTTAAGTATGTCATTTCAGTTCGTGACTTAACCCGCCTACGTGTCATGTCAAGTTGGCTAAGTGTTGTCGTTTTCAGGTTCATGACTTAGTCCTACAAATCGTGTTCAAGTTGGTTAAGTTGTCTTTTCATGTTCATGACTTAACCCTAATTGGCATTAATTGATTCGTTAATGCACCGAACCACTCACATTGGATTCTATTGTTCGTAGCCACTGGATTTGCCGGGCGGTTCCGGGCAGGTTTACGCTACGAACTCAACCCAACCTCGGGTTTCAAGCGCGATGTGACCAACTACCCACATTGGATCCTATTGTTTGTAGCAACTGGATTTGCCGGGCGGTTCCGGGCAGATTTACACTACAAACTCAACCCAACCTCGAGTTGGCCACCTTCTTGTTTTCTAAAGTCATGCCCATGTTCTTATCAGATTTTGCTATTTCCACATCATGTTCAAATGTCAACTTCGTGCCCAACTAAGGCATGTTTTAAGTCAAGTTTATGGCAAGTTCAAGTCAAGTTTTTGTGCCATATTTCATGTTCTACTTATGCCAAATTTCACAGTTTATTCCTATAACTAATTCAAGTTTTGCCTATTCTACCCAATCGTATCCCCAACGTATATAAACGTACTTCGTTCATAAGCATAAACAATTCAAGAGATAAAGGGGAATAACACCAAACATGTGATAGGCATATGTGACAATTCCAACATTACTTGCATAATAAACAGGCTATAACATAACACATGGTTTCAATGATGATAACTTGGCATAGTAATGATTCCAACTTAATTTAACATGATGATTTTACATCATAGGCATAATAATCATTGCGGGCGTAATAATAATTTTATTATAAACATGAAACATTAAAGGCATAGTAATCCTAATAGGCATAGTGGATTCCAATTTAACATAATAATTCTCATAGACATAATAATTCCAATTTATCATAATGATTCTCATCTAATATTATAAACATAATGGTTCCAACATAATGATTCTCAATTAACATGATAGACATAATGATCCCAATTTAGCGTTTTTAACATAATTAACATGATAGACATAATGATCCCAATTTAGCGTTTTTAACATAATTAACATGATAGACATAATGATTCCAATTTAGCGTTTTTAACATAATTAACATGATAGACATAATGATTCCAATTTAGCGTTTTTAACATAATTAACATGATAGACATAATGATTCTCAATTAAGCGTTTTTAACATAATTAACATGATAGACATAATGATTCCAATTTAGCATTTTAACATATCTAACATTATGAACATAATAATTCCAACTTTTCATCATAACCTAGCAATACCCTATTTTTCATTAATCATGATGGGTATAATAACATCACAGGCATAATTCCATCAATATTCATAGCCATGGTTTAATTTGCACCATAGGCATGGTTTAATCAACATAAAGATTTCAATAAACATAGTGATTCCATAGACATGTATTAATCCAACTTGCCAAACAATTAAACCCAAGTGATTCATAATAACATCAAAATCATGACAAGTTTAACTTGCAACGTTGCCATAGCAATATCCAAATTATAATTCAAAGATAAACAATATAAACAATGGATTAACAATAGTTCCTAAATCCGGTTTCAATTCATGGCATGTCCATATTGTTTTAGCGTTTTTGCCTAAAAAGTAACATAGAACTTACAATATGAAGCAAATAACCCAATTAAAAATCCCAAATCAAATAGTCCCAAATTCGTTGTCTAAAGCGTCGTAGTTGTTGTAGCTTCTAGTTGTAGCCTTCAAGAATCGTCCTCCATCTTCTATAATTTTATTCTTTGTATTTTTAATTCAGAGTTCTAGGTTTAATGGCGGCGGCCTGAGGCTAAAATGAAATAGTATGATTTAGGCTAGGTCTTAGGTCCTTTTTATAATGTTTGTGAGTTGTTTTAGACCGTCGATGGAGCTTGATTCAATGATAGCCGTTTGTTTGAAGGAGAGGCCAATCCGGAGCTGACACCTAGCCCTAGTGACAAGGCAAGGCTCAGAAAATCGACTAAACATAGACCAGGCCAGCCAGGATGGGCTGGGTTCGACCTGGCTCTGGGGCCAGGTCGACAGCCCAGTCGACACCGTGTCGACTTGGCAGTCGACACGGGTGTCGACAGCCCTGTCGACCTCTAGCCCAGGTCGACTGCCAAGTCGACCTGGGTGCCTTAGGCGGGAATTTTCCCGCCCTGGCCAATTGGGTCCGATTTTGAATTTTAAACTCGTTTTCTGAGCTGTTTTCGTCTGTTTGAATTTTAAACTGAATTCTGAAACTTCCGGAGGCCATATCTTCTTCATACGGACTCCGTTTTTCGAAAATTCGGACTCTATTTCGCGTATTTTTCCGAGACGAACACAATGGCGTATCCCATTTCCCTTAATTCTTTGATTTGAAATTAATTATACTTTAATTTTTGAATTTCACTGTTATAGAATACACGGGGTGTTACATTCTCCCCCACTTAAAAGGATTTCGTCCCCGAAATCTTCAAGTTAGGAGGAATGTAAATCCTAACATCCAATCATCCATCTACTCATCCATCAAACACGAGTATCCATTGTCCTTAAAAGACTTCTAATGCTTTATGATCATATGCGATGTGTGTGTATATGTTCCTTAGCTAATGCTAATGATCAGGCCTGATTGATCTTCTAAATGCAAATATGTTTAGTGAAATGAATCCAATATGTATACAAATTTTTCCTATTATAATTCATAATTTCTACATGAGTGCTCGAACATTCAATCATATGCAACAACCAAATGATAGCACAACCAAGTTTCCAAAATAAACACTCATGCATATGCAATCATGAAAATGTGTCTGAGCCGATCTAGTGCCTAATGTGTATTCATGCATCCACGAGCAACCACTTGCGACCACTTGCAACCATTTCGCAATCATAACATGTTTCAACTACATGTTTACATCCAAAAAGATTCTACCTATGGTTCTCAAGATAGGATCAAAGAGATAACAAAACAAACATGGATAGCAAGAGAAATGTATGTAAACCTATAGGAAAATAGATCTAGAATTTACCCTAAAAAGAAATGGGTATAGCGCGCTTATCTTTTCTTAAATTTCCCAAGTTGCGTCTTCTAGGGCTTCACCCCACTGTATTTTAACTAGCTTGACTTCTTGATTCCTTAGCTCCTAGATCTCCGTTCCTAAGACACGAATCAGAACTCGCCTCAATGTTTCCACTTTTACGCCTTCAAGGATGCTTGGCTCAATCACTCCGGAAGACTCATCTTCCTTATCTTTATCCTTATCACTCATACCTATCCTATTTAACATGTTAACAAGCCTCACGAAAACTATCTCCATCATACGGGAAAACCCTCTACGAAGCTAGAAAGAAGATTAGCCGTAGGTAAAGCTACTGCGACTACAGATGGAGAAAAGAAAGGGAAAGAGATTCAAACAAGGAAACAAAGGATAGTGCTAATGGCTTTTGGGGAATAGCCTCTAAAAACTTTTTCTTGGAAAATGCTTCTTTGTAAATGGTTTTGAAAAAAAATTCAAAAGGTTTTCAAAACTTTTGCCCAGTCTTGGTAACCTTCGGCTCTGATACCAAGTGTAACACCCCACCTCCGCTAGGGTCACTTCACAAAGGGAATGCCCTAGTTTTGGAGAGGTATTATCGAGATAACATCACAGAATTATCACAAGACAGAACATAAATAAATAATTAAGTAAACATCGGAAGAATTTCTGAGCAAAACAGAACTTCATTTCATTCCAAATTAATCCATGTCTTTTACAAACATTTCAAGTAACTTCATTACAACTGTCTTGTAATAATAGCCAAAGAAGCAAAATCTTAAAAACTGTAAAACAGCTTATTCCCCAAGTGCAGTAAAAAGAAGCAGCCATAGCAAACCGTACATGCTGAGCCAAAGCAAGTGATATCCAAGCTAAGAGCTAGTTATTCCTCCCTGAGAACCTGGGGGGGGGGGGGAAACGAAAGAAAAAGAGGCGAAAGGAAAAGGGTCAGTCATAAAGACTGAGTAAGTTCTAGTGACTTCCAGTGTAAAAACGATTAAAACAACCTGTCATGAATGAACTGGAACTAAACTTAAGAATAGTGTCAAGGTGAACAAGATAGACTAAGGTGATCAGGATAAATCAAGACAAGTCAAGTAAAGCATCACATGTTCGAGATTCATTGCATCGACTGTACTAGTACACGAAGCCCATGTCACAAGTTAATCACGAAATAAATCCCACGGCCCAATGTCATGAAATGACCCTGAAACGGGGTCTGACCCAAGTACGGGGTCCTACAGAGCGATTATCTAGTCGATCGGCTCCCTACAAGTTCTAGCTCGTCAAGTGTCCGTGTCATACGGCTAATCACGAATGTAGTCACCTGTGCTGGGTCCACCTTCGGGTGTATCAGCCCTAGGGTGTCAACCCCTGACACGATTCAAGATGCACAGATAAATCTACGGATACCCAGTGTCTGCCCCGGATACGTGCACGATCGTAGTCCGCCGAACCAACACTGGCGTACCCTACTGCCGTCGTTCACCTCTTACAATCAGCCCAGTAATCGTGCCCCCACCCGGCCTAGCCCCAGGGTACCTTGATACTTCTAGAGGGTTACTGCTGAAAGGGGTCGTGTCTAGGGTTTCGCATAATAGATTAGGTCATGTAATTCGTGACCTAACCCGCCTAACAGATTAAGTCATGTAATTCGTGACTTAATCCTTTTCTAGTCTAGTCATGTCAAGATGGTTAAGTATGTCATTTCAGTTCGCGACTTAACCCGCTTACGTGTCATGTCAAGTTGGCTAAGTGTTGTCGTTTTCAGGTTCATGACTTAGCCCTACAAATCGTGTTCAAGTTGGTTAAGTTGTCTTTTCATGTTCATGACTTAACCCTAATTGGCATTAATTGATTCGTTAATGCACCGAACCACTCACATTGGATTCTATTGTTCGTAGCCACTGGATTTGCCGGGCGGTTCCGGGCAGGTTTACGCTACGAACTCAACCCAACCTCGGGTTTCAAGCGCGATGTGACCAACTACCCACATTGGATCCTATTGTTTGTAGCAACTGGATTTGCCGGGCGGTTCCGGGCAGATTTACACTACAAACTCAACCCAACCTCGAGTTGGCCACCTTCTTGTTTTCTAAAGTCATGCCCATGTTCTTATCAGATTTTGCTATTTCCACATCATGTTCAAATGTCAACTTCGTGCCCAACTAAGGCATGTTTTAAGTCAAGTTTATGGCAAGTTCAAGTCAAGTTTTTGTGCCATATTTCATGTTCTACTTATGCCAAATTTCACAGTTTATTCCTATAACTAATTCAAGTTTTGCCTATTCTACCCAATCGTATCCCCAACGTATATAAACGTACTTCGTTCATAAGCATAAACAATTCAAGAGATAAAGGGGAATAACACCAAACATGTGATAGGCATATGTGACAATTCCAACATTACTTGCATAATAAACAGGCTGTAACATAACACATGGTTTCAATGATGATAACTTGGCATAGTAATGATTCCAACTTAATTTAACATGATGATTTTACATCATAGGCATAATAATCATTGCGGGCATAATAATAATTTTATTATAAACATGAAACATTAAAGGCATAGTAATCCTAATAGGCATAGTGGATTCCAATTTAACATAATAATTCTCATAGACATAATAATTCCAATTTATCATAATGATTCTCATCTAATATTATAAACATAATGGTTCCAACATAATGATTCTCAATTAACATGATAGACATAATGATCCCAATTTAGCGTTTTTAACATAATTAACATGATAGACATAATGATCCCAATTTAGCGTTTTTAACATAATTAACATGATAGACATAATGATTCCAATTTAGCGTTTTTAACATAATTAACATGATAGACATAATGATTCCAATTTAGCGTTTTTAACATAATTAACATGATAGACATAATGATTCTCAATTAAGCGTTTTTAACATAATTAACATGATAGACATAATGATTCCAATTTAGCATTTTAACATATCTAACATTATGAACATAATAATTCCAACTTTTCATCATAACCTAGCAATACCCTATTTTTCATTAATCATGATGGGTATAATAACATCACAGGCATAATTCCATCAATATTCATAGCCATGGTTTAATTTGCACCATAGGCATGGTTTAATCAACATAAAGATTTCAATTAACATAGTGATTCCATAGACATGTATTAATCCAACTTGCCAAACAATTAAACCCAAGTGATTCATAATAACATCAAAATCATGACAAGTTTAACTTGCAACGTTGCCATAGCAATATCCAAATTATAATTCAAAGATAAACAATATAAACAATGGATTAACAATAGTTCCTAAATCCGGTTTCAATTCATGGCATGTCCATATTGTTTTAGCGTTTTTGCCTAAAAAGTAACATAGAACTTACAATATGAAGCAAATAACCCAATTAAAAATCCCAAATCAAATAGTCCCAAATTCGTTGTCTAAAGCGTCGTAGTTGTTGTAGCTTCTAGTTGTAGCCTTCAAGAATCGTCCTCCATCTTCTATAATTTTATTCTTTGTATTTTTAATTCAGAGTTCTAGGTTTAATGGCGGCGGCCTGAGGCTAAAATGAAATAGTATGATTTAGGCTAGGTCTTAGGTCCTTTTTATAATGTTTGTGAGTTGTTTTAGACCGTCGATGGAGCTTGATTCAATGATAGCCGTTTGTTTGAAGGAGAGGCCAATCCGGAGCTGACACCTAGCCCTAGTGACAAGGCAAGGCTCAGAAAATCGACTAAACATAGACCAGGCCAGCCAGGATGGGCTGGGTTCGACCTGGCTCTGGGGCCAGGTCGACAGCCCAGTCGACACCGTGTCGACTTGGCAGTCGACACGGGTGTCGACAGCCCTGTCGACCTCTAGCCCAGGTCGACTGCCAAGTCGACCTGGGTGCCTTAGGCGGGAATTTTCCCGCCCTGGCCAATTGGGTCCGATTTTGAATTTTAAACTCGTTTTCTGAGCTGTTTTCGTCTGTTTGAATTTTAAACTGAATTCTGAAACTTCCGGAGGCCATATCTTCTTCATACGGACTCCGTTTTTCGAAAATTCGGACTCTATTTCGCGTATTTTTCCGAGACGAACACAATGGCGTATCCCGTTTCCCTTAATTCTTTGATTTGAAATTAATTATACTTTAATTTTTGAATTTCACTGTTATAGAATACACGGGGTGTTACAGAGAGTATAAAGGACGGGAAGACGACGTCCTCTGAGGCGTGAAGGTGCACCCAGATAAGAGACCGCCTCAATGATAACTCTAACCTAATTTCCAGATGGGAGAGTATAAAGACGCTAAAAGAATAAGCGTCAACGACAGGACAAAATGATAGCCCCGACAAAGTCTCGAGGGTAGTGAAATATTAAATCCTATCCAATCAATCTCGACCAAGTAATAATTAGATACTTCTACTCGAGATTGACTGGGGGGCATATATGAATACATTTGATTTCTTTATGACATACTGTCCATTTATGTCCTTATTTAAACCATGAATTAACAGACAATTGATAATGCAGGAAACATATGACTTTATTATTCACAGATACGTGGGTTTATACAAGAGAACAAAACAAAAGATGCGAGGGCCGCACTCGCTACAATGACAGCAGGCCAACAGGATTCCAAAAACAAAGAAAGGACTTATGATTATTTCTTCTTGGGGGTAGTCTTTGCTTTCTTGGATTCTTTGAGGACATCTTGTGCCTCCCTCTGAGCGTCAGTCAGGACACGCTTGGATTTCTTCTTCTTTTCTGCGGACTCAGAAACAGAATCAGCGGGAATCTTACTAGCAAGCTCCTCGGTGATCGAACTTTGTGGTAGTTTGATAATCACAGCAAGAGGTTTGGGATTCACCACTTCTACCTCCTCAGTTTTTGCCTTCAGGCCCTTGTCCTGCTTGTCTTTCATTTGAGCCAAGGTCATGCCGTCGTCATTCCCTGAATACCCAGTCATGATGGCGTCATCATCCTCCACATGTCCATCGTTGTCATCATCGCCTTTTAAAGCGGCTATCATATCTTCGTCCTGAGGAGTTTCAATGACGGGAGGCACCGGAGGCTTGACAGCAACTGCTTGAGCTTGGTTTTTGCTATCTCCCCCAGAAACAATAATAGGGGGTACCGGGGATTTGTCAGCCGCCTCCTCCACCCGATCCTTGCTTCCTTCCCCAGGTTTTGCAGGAGAGACGTCGCCCTGTTTTTCCTGAATCACCTCACTGGGCTTCTCGCTATCTGTTGTCTGATGTTGCCCTGGAGTCTCACCGGCTGGCTTAACACCTATAGAACGAGAAGCAACAGTTATTAATTCGGGAGAAAACGGAGGACTTTCAATTGACTGCCTTATGATGTGACGGAACGTGGAGACAACTTTAAAAAACTGGGGAGAAATGACAGAAATACCTTCAGATGACTTCTCAACTTGAGTAATTGAGGCTTCCGATGCTGATTCGGGGATAAGAGATAAGAGAGGAGGCTTGGGGATTCCTGGATTCTCAGGATCGCATTGTTCTACCCCAGTAGCCCCAGGTCCAGAAGAGGAAGAACCAGGTTCGAGTATATTCTTTCCTTTAGCTCGAAGTCTCTCCTGTTCCATAGCAGCAGCAATAAGACGGCGCCCCTCAGCCAAGCGCTCGGGTTCATCATCCTTTAGATATTTTTCCATAAGCTTGTCTTCATCAATGGAATCTACCTCAAGCTCATCCTTTTCCCACTGAATGATTTGGTTCCAAACCTGAACCAGAGTAGTGGGGTAATCTTCGATCCAAGAAATGCTCCAGCGACGAATTATGTGAGCAAAGAATATGATAAGCAATTCGCCGAAACCGTGCAGCTCTTCATTGGCCTCAGATAGCTGTTGATGGGTCTCCTCGTTGGACTACTGTCCAAATTTGCTTCGGCTAAGGCTGCCCTATTCTCGGCCTCCAGCAGTTTAGCCTCCAGTTCCTCATTCCGCTTGTCCAACTCAGCATTTTTCTTCGCCAAGTCGACCTTCTCTCACTCAAGAGCATCACAAGCTGACTGCACCTCGACGTTTTTCAATTTAGCCTCTTCAACTTGCTTTTTCAGATCCAAGCGTTCTTGACTGTGAGATTCGAGGTTCTCATGATAACGCTTTTGTAGCTCTTCAAACTGCTTTCTGAAATTGTTGGCATCCCGTTGAGCGAGGGCAAGCTGGGACTCTTTGTCCTCTAAGTCCTTCTCCAGATTTTTCAGAGTGTTCTCTTCAAGATTGGCCACCTTTTTCATTTGGTCAATGTCTTTAATTAAATCTCGGATGATCTTAGAAAGATTGCGGGAGTATTTGTACATTTCAGTACATTGTTTTTCCGCCGCATCAATACCTGCTCTAGCGTTATCCGCCCATTTGGATTGCAAAGGTTCGAGTGCAGGTGCAAATTGTAGCTGGTCAAAGTAAAGATCTGGGAATAGTTTCTTTAAAGCAACTATTCTTGCCTTGGCATCAGAACTCAGCGGTGCGGACTTGGTGTAGGACAAATAAGGATGTTTGCGCTTGGAAGGGACAATGGCAGCGTCACCTTTCTCAAATGATTTTTCGGTGGTCTTGTGTTTGTCACGCTCATCAGTATGCTTTGGAGGACTTTTATCCTTAGAATATTTGTCTGAGGGAGGAATTTGATCTTTAGAATGTGTTGTATCTCCCCCGCGATGACTTTGATAACTCTTATATTTTTCCGGATCTGACCAAACAGGAGAGCGAGAGCGCGAGGTGTGAGACTGATGAGAATCATGATATCTTCTATCGTCCCTGCCACGGCTCTCACGACGATCATGCTCGGTGTCAGAAGGTGGTATGGATGCACAGCGGAGAAGTTTCCTCGGATCATAGTAGGAGTGTGACATTGTACCTACATAACGACATAAACAAAGGTTAGAAGTGATGTATGCGCAAGGCATAAGTGTTGTGACGTGCGGTGCTAGTTTGTGTGTGCATCCTAAGTGGTGTTCCCCCCAACAAACTCGAGCCTGAAGCTGAAATAGCCTGTGTAGACTCTTTAATCTTCACGGGAGTTGTTTCCTCTAAAGAGGTGAAAGTTAAAGGATTCGATCTGAAATCCTCTGTAGTGTAGATGGTGTCGGGTAAGGGAAGGTTTCCTAAGCCCTGAAACGTAGAATCATCCGCAGTAGTAATATCTCCTTGTGGGGTATCCAATGGTAGTTCTTGGGAAGATATCGGTTTTTCAGGGGTAATAGCCTCATCAGGAGCCGCGTACTTGTCCCTATTCTTCTTAGCTATGTTAGCCAATTCATCGTCTTGAGTTGAAGATGGAGAAGGGGGATCCCTAAGAGGAACTGTCGGACCTTTTGAACTTCCCTGTTTCGGTGATAGCATTGAAAGGAGGTATGTATGCATAAGGAATCGATCCATGGCCTATACTGCGGGTTACAGGTAACAGCCCGTGAAGATGGAGATACTCATCCTTGAGGGCTTCAGTGATAGTTAAGAACTTTTGGTCGCCGTTGAGTAACCTGTTCAAATGATCAGAATACAGCTCGCCGGATATTTGCGGTGGATTGTTAACAGCAGACAGGAATAAAAAGACGCTTAGTAACATGTTGGCATAAGGACATAAGTTTGAAATTCAAAAGTTAGTGCATTACTTGATTTGGTCCATCTCCTGGCGCGACCCGGCTGTTGTCTAATATAAAACCATTCGGGTTTCGGGTCGCCCGCTTTGCTGCTGAAAGGTACAAGTATAATCTTCCTCCTCGGAACTGACTCAAAGTATGAGAAAGAAGGAGTCTCTTGAGTCCGATGCTTGAAATTATAGAAAAAATGGACATCGTCAAAGGTAGGCTCTTCACCTAGAATTTCTCGGTAGGCTATGTACAAGGTATACAAGTAAGCATATGCATTGGGAAGTAATTGCATGGGGGCAATCCTCATTTGTCGTAGAAAGTTGACGACAAAGGGCGGAAATGGAGGAATTGCTCCAACCATGCACATTAGCCGTGTGATGGACATATACACTTCCGGTGGGTTATGAGGGCGATTGGTGGATGAAGGCGTTATAGTGTCTTTCTTAAGAATCCCATGCTTTAAACATAACCGAAGGATTCTGTCGTCATCAAGTGTCGATTGAACTGAATCCATGCAAGCATCCAGAATTTCGACACCTTCAAGTTCGTCGGGTGCTCGGTTATCACCCACCCCTGTTTCTTCTTCTTCACCGAGAGAAGTATCAACCTCAGAAGATACATCATCGCTGTTATGGGCCTCAACATTATAATATGAACCCTCATCATCCCATTCTGGGTCTGGGGTAGAAGATACATCATCGAGAGTAATTTTCTGGGACGTTTCTGGATCTTCTCCTCTATCAGCTAATCTAGATGAACGTCTTCTCGCCATGGTTGCTAGACTATTGAAGAAGCAATAGCATAAGTTAGAGTGAATTAGCCCGTGTCCCCCTGTGCATATGTGTGAGCTAAAGTGTGTGCAGCGTGTGCAAAATATGACAAGCAAATACTTGGAAGCGTAATTCAAAGAGTTAGCGAAGTAGTGATGTTCAGAATAGTTCATGACGTCCGTTTATGTTCGCAAGGCACTACCCTAATTGTCCATTAGGCCAAAGGTTATGTTCAGCATTGATTAAATCAGTTGAATATGTTCTTGGTTCATTGAGTTGTGCTAATTCGGTTCGGGTCGGATGTTCGTAGGGGTCGGATCGGGAAATGCAACATCATTTTGGTTTAAAGAAAAATTGACGCCCGACAAGCAAAGCCGGATCGGATCGGAGGAAAGTGTTTGAAGCGGGGCGGATCGGGCTGACTTGAGTGTCCACGCTACTCTTTTATCTCGCTTCTCACTCCGACCCGACCCGGTCGGGTATACTTGATGTCCCTCTTTTTCTTGCCACTCCGACCCGATCCGGCTATGTTCCTTTTTCCCTTCATCATCACCCACACTCCACCACCCGAACCGATCCCATGTACTTTCCTTCTTCACCCTCTCCTCCAAATTCAAACCCAACTTCGAGTTAATGGCCCCAGTCAAAACCGAGTGATTATTTTTGTTCAAATCCCCCGCAGCGGGCCCTAATTCCATCCTCCCAACGCTTCGAAGTGGCGACTGAGCCACCAACGACGAAGGTGAAGGAGGAGGAGGTCGCGATAACGAATCCGAATCAAAAACCATGACCAAATCGGTCAAATCAACCATAAATCCTAATCGAAATTTATTATTGCCGAGGAATTCAAGTTTAAAACTCACTTACGAGTATGGTTTGACGATTTAAAAGAAGAATTTTCGAGTTTTCTGAAAGATAGGGTTTCAATTCGGAATTGTTTGGGCGAAAGAAGAGAAAGGAAGAAGAAGAAAAGAGTTGATTTATATATAAGAGGTAAAGTTGACCCCTCGTATTCCTATTTTTTCTCACCCGCTCGGGCTGGAACGGAGATCCAATGGCGTAGCAAGGCCCGCTAGCCCAACGCCTGGAAATGAGACTGACAGAAGCGCCTCGGGTCGGAATCCGAACCGGATAGAAATCCAAGCATTTATTTAACATTTGAATTGAATTCGAAGATGAAATAAAACAAAGAAAAAGGGTACCTGAGAGGATCACTGAATGTCGAGAATAGTTTCAAAACTTGTTTAAAAATAATAAGGAAAGTGGATCAGGTATTCTACGACATATATATAGGCGATAAGAGACGTGGTTTCATAAAGCAACGCGTCTTCACCAGCGAGTAGAAACGACTTTTTGACGATTCGATCTTCGAGAGGTACTGCGTAGATGACATCAAAGCACGCTCCGTCTCAAACAGAAGCATCCTTTGAGGGGGCAAAATGTTAGCCTACTTTGTGAACTAGGCTACACAAAGTCATGATGTCAGAATATTGAAGAACATTCACTCCTCATGAACATCGGATCGGATCGGATGGCTATAGGCAAACCAGGTCGGAACGAAGCAGAGCAAGTATAGAAGGACTCAAGGCTGTTATAAACCGGACCGGATCGGATGACCCGATCTGAACCCCCTCTGCTAACCGCTCCGAACCGAACCCAATGAATCCTGCTACTTCTTCCCACTAACTGCTGAATATTCGGGGCAGTTACAACCATAGTCTACCCACGTTGGCCACTAACCTGATGCGTTGTCAACACCAAAATTCATCTAAGCCCGAAAGTGAAGGAACGATCACCACGTTGCTCCGATCCAACCTGGTTTCTGGAGGAATTTCTACCTATAAATAGACCCCCAAGGGTCATTTGAAGGGATCTTTTGGCACTTTGAGAGTTTCTATATCCTAGAGAACCGAATTCCAGCACTCCCAAGCAATCCAAATCACCACTTAAAGTATATTTTTGAGATTATTGTATGAATATGTATGATAATTGAGTGAGATTGATTGTGAATATTGTTGTATTCTCATCGTAATCATCTAGTAAAGTGATATAAAGTGGACGTATGCATTTTCAAGCCGAACCACTATAAATCTTGTGTCTTCTTTCTGCTTTTGATCTTATTTCATTGTAGTTTTAGTCAATTTGGGTGTTAGAACCACTTTTTGTTCTAACAACTACGTTAAGTGATTCGTACACATCATCGAACGACTTTAACCGCACAACTATACACATCATCGGACGACTCCAATCGTAGGCTACTCGATTATATAGGTTCTTGATCTATCTCGTATATATATATATCCATACAGCACATGTATATTTTTATTTTTCTAACATATTTTAGAAAATTTCGGCGGCGTAACGGCGCGATACTAGGTCCGGGATAAGGTCTAGCCTTATCCACAATCTACTAATGGCCGAACCATACACATACCAATTCATTGCAATTTCATTTCACATCTCAAACAAATTCAAACCAATGAACCAACTCAAACAAATAAACCAACCAAACAACATCAAACAAACACACAAGTCGTCCATGGTCTGTGGACGACGGGGAACAATTCATATATGTAGTTATAAACTAAATAACTGAACAAAATAATTTGAGTGAGAAGTTCTCACCTTTGGGTTCCACTCCGTCATTCTTTAAGGCACGGTTTTGATTTTGATTTGTCTCCAATGCGTTGCATTCTTCGACGGGATTTCAACATATCTGTTTTCACAGAGTTATAGAAAAAAAATCATATTTGTATTCTCGCTATAAATAATTTCATATCAAAATTATATTTTTCTCTCCTAACATTTCATATAAAGATTATATTTTTATGCGACAGAAAATCTTTTTTTTACCTACTTAAAAATCTCGTCTTTCCATACTTTAAAATCGAGTCTTTCTATATTTAAAAATCGAGTATTTCTATATTTAAAAATCGATATTTTTTTTCCTTATAAAAACCTATATTTTTCTCCTTATAAAAATGTAATCTTTTCATATGGAAAAACATAATCTTTTTATTTAGAAAAATATAACCTTCTTATTATAAAAAAATCTTTTCAAGTTAATTTATAAATAAAAATCACTTCTTTCTCTTATGGAAAAAAATCATATTTTTCTCTTATGAAGATCATATTTTCCTCTCATGAAGATCATATTTTTCTCTCATGAAAAATCCAAGCTTTTCTAAAATAAAAATTCTATTTTTTTTCTACTTATAAAAATTATGTTCTTAGTCTCATATGAATCATGTAATTGAAATAAGAAACAAAGCTATATAAAATAAAAATCCTATTCTTAAAAAGCTTAAAAATCAAAATTAAAACCCTTACATCGTTTGGAGGAGGAGGGGGCTGCTGTGGGGAGGGCGGATCAACGTTGTTGGCGGCTAAGCGGGGCAGACTGCCTGAGGCGCGGCCTAGGGAGGAGGGCGATCTGCCAACGAGGGGAGGGGGTTATCGAGGGGCGTCTGTTTTTGAGGGAAAGAGAGGAGAGAGAAGGGCGCAGCTGAGTGGGTGGTCGGGGAGGGCGAGAGGAGGCTAGAGGGGCGGCGCGTCGGCCTGGCGCGGGGGCGGTGGCTCTTGGAGCTGGCGGTGGTGGATCTAGGTGAGGGCGTTGGGAACTTCGGGTTTCCTTTTTTTTCTTTTTCTTTTTGAACGATAGTGGGATGAGAGAGAGGGGTGAGGGTTGACCGTATAAGGAGAGAAAGGAGGGTGCCCTTTATAAATATATATATTTTATTCTTTTAAAATCCCAAAAAGCAACTTTCATTTTCTAAATCCAAACGAAACCCACCGACTGTCGCTCATAGCTAATTACCCCCATTCCGAACCCAATGGGATATGCCACGTAAGCCAATTCTATCATTTCGATCAGTTTTTATCAAATTTAAAATATAAATCAATATTATATTCAATATTGATTTTAACGTACATTTCAATTTACCGGGGCCACATACAGACCCGAAAAATTCCAGAAAAAATATTTCTAGCTTCGTATTGACGATACGGTCCCAACAAAACTAATTTCGCCGAATTCTGAGACCGTTTGAAAAATGGCCATTTTTCAGTCGATTAAATTTAACTAAAACTGGTCAAACGCGTTTTCTTTCGCCACGCTCACATATTGATTCAGAAAATTATGAACTTTGAAACCTAGCAATAATTTGACATCCCGGATCCAACAAAAGTGGTTTCGTCGAAAATCGAGGTCGCTTGCAAAATTTCCATTTTTAAGGGCTTTATATATATTAAAATATATATAAATTCCACAACGACTTTTCTGAATTTTAAACTGGACATATCTTACACTCTATAAAGTGAAATCTCAGTTTCTTAACTTCGTTTGAGAGATATGATTAAACAGATTCAAATATTTCTTGTTTCGTTCAATTCCGACTTATATTGAATTCTGTATATTTATTTGAAATTAGAAATCGAATTTTCGAACTGCTGCGCCTTTTCAGGCTCGTTATATAATTTAAATAAATTTATTCGTTTTAACGTCGATTTAAATAAATTTTTCGTCGTTATTATTTAAAATATTCATTTTAATTAATCAAAATTCATTAAAATAGCCAAAATAAAAATTTTAAATTGGCTCAGAATTTCCGGGTTGTTACAGAAAGCATAGAGTTTAGAAAGAAGATGGAATTTTTTTTGAGAAGTGAAAAGAAGGATTGCTTAAAAAAAATGAAGGGAATATGTTAAAAACCAAAACTATTTGTAATCCTAATTCCAACTCAAAGCTTCGCTCTCAAGACTACCAAGTAAACAAGCATTTAATATGCATACTTCTAATCTATGTACTTACGTTGATTTTTATACCTAACCTTTCATATCATGACACACTTTCTCAACATTTCAATTTAAAAATATAAATTAATTTTTTAAGCACTTGTTAATTTTATGCTTATAACTAAAAGCGCACTTAACAAATTAAATGTTGTTTTACAATAAAATCAAATTTACTACAACTTAAATCAACTTGGTATTCGATAAAAGTAACTGAAAATCCCAAAAATGTGTTTCGATCACATTTTCAATTTGCCGTTGAGTTATTCATTTATGTAAACAAAATCCAGAAATAACTTTTCTATTGTTAATCATAGGTTAAAAGAGGGATATTTATCTAGTAAAAACCATTAATTGAATATTTAGAATGAATTAGTTGTTCCTATATTGAAACGACAAAATTCTGCATCGTTACATTCTTTCCTTCCAATAAAGAATTTTGTCCTCGAAATCTCATATTATTTAAAATAAAGAATAAATAAACTAACCCGAATGCTCAACTATCTGATTTCAGAATTCATTTCAATTTAGCAAAACTAAGATCCAAATGCTCGGCTTATTTCTGAGGCCTCCTTGTTGTTAGTATAATGAATAATGGTTTTGATGACAACAACATTAGGAATAATATAAAATATAAACATTACTGTTTATCTAGACATATATTGCATACAGTGTAGGATATAAACAAGTATTGATGACGAAAACAGTACAATATTAAGTGTAGATTCAGAATGATGATGTTGATAAAAAGATTCAAGAGTTAGAAAATGAAGACTCATGAGTACTGAGGAGTTCAAGATTTCAAGATGTTCTTGATAAGTATGTAGTCTTAGAATCTACGTTAAAATGCTGATAGCACTTGATCTCATTTTCAAAATGATTTTTCAAATGATTTTTGAAATGGTTTTTCAAAATGATTTTCAAAAAATCTTTATTTTCAAAATGATAAGTTTTCAAAACAAACTTTTTGATTTCAAATCTTTTATATTGTTTATACTTTGGTTTTATGAGTTCTTATGTGATTATAACTTTAGCAATTTCCTTATACTTTGTTATAGCTAGTTTTATGTATGCATTATATTTAATGGTTTATATTAAATATTTCAAAAACTATTCTGTAAAGTTTTCCTAAGTTATATTATGATTAAAATATGTATAAACTATGTTTAAATGATTTTATAAAGTTTCAAATTATTTTATAAAGTAATATATTTTTGAAATAATTTAAATAAATTAAATTTCAAAATGTGAATGGATATGCCCATATACACATCCATAGTATGTCGACATACTAACCAATTTTTCTAAAATTAAATTTCAAAAAGAAGTGTCTACTCATCGCATCCCTTTGCGAATATACATGTTTGTTAATTTCCTATAAGTATCAGAGTTCTAAACAAATTTTTATCATTACCTTCTTCATTTTAAAGTCCTCTCTTTATTCTCTCTTATTTTGTAAGAAAATCCTAACCATACTCCATCTAATTTCAATTAGAATCAAATCCATTTATTTCTAATTTGATTCTCCACTACTCTCTCATCAATCTCTCAAGATCAAAGTGCAATTTAGAGTTATAGGATAAAGCTTACCATGTGCATATGTTAAGATCACCCACTTATGTGTTGCTCGCGGACCAGGCTAGGTGCACTAGGGAGGGTTTTACGACTCCGGTCGATTTCCCTCCTGAGCAAATTCAAAAAAAAAAAAAGAGTAATTAGAGAAATTGTAATCAAAGATCGAAAGATATGAGTCTATACACTATTTTAAACTAAAAACTATTGATTATAAGGTATGGTTGTAGTATCGAAAATCCACTGGAAGTGATTATGTCTTAGAAATCAGTTGGGTGTGCTTAAAAGCCTGCAATATTTTGATATAATTACCGCAATGTCTGCAATTTTCGAAAATTACAGGACTTCACTGGAATGTGAATATTTTTTGTTTTGAAGCAATTTTTTTGCTTTTATTATATGAATATGAAGATGATTATGTGTCGAATTAACTTTCGAAATTTGATAAATTTTTCGTTGAATCCAGATGTCTTTTTGATGATTTTCAAAAAAGAGGGATCTAATTTATAAAGTTTTAAGTTAGGGAGTTTTTTTTTTGTATTTTGAAACTTGAGCTGGACCTTAGCCAAACCGTCCCTTACATTTATCTGTATTCTGATTTTGTGATTGTTAACAATATCAATTTAAGTATAATCTGTAAAAATTTAAAAAGATTCATGTAATCAAGTAAACACTATTCACCTTCCTTTAGTGTTAGTTTTAGGCTTACGATCCATGATCAATATAGAAATATGTTGTTTTATGCACCTATATTTTATCGTTTTGTATATAAATAAATATTACATTGGGTATTATTTTGTTGTTTTTACAAATTAGTTGTTCAAGCCTTATACAGCTTTAAAAGTGAAGAATATACGCTATATACATGAAGAATTGCATAGGAAGCTGTCATTGGAGGCTAATTGTGTTCACATTGGGCTAGCATATTTGCTTTTGAAAGAGATTGGAAGAAAAGATATTTGAAAATCTTCTAATGGACACATGGCGAAGAGGGATAAGTAGAGGATCATACCACAATCTTTGATGAGGAGGCCCATTTAGATGATTAGGGTTTGCAACTCAGCTATAAATACACATGTATACCCATTGTAAAGGATGGACTTTCTTCTGTAATTCTTCTGCCATTAATCTAATTTAGTTTTATTTTACTTTTCTGCGTTTTTATTTTATTAGCAACTAGTGCCATCTACACAATTAGGTTTGGTAGAGTACTAGTTGTTTTTTGCACTTATTTTCATTAGTGATTGACCGTCTGATTAGGTTCAGCGGTAATTCTAATTTTTTTTTCTGTTTGTTATTTAATTTCTGCAATTTGAATTTCTGGTTTTTAATTGCTTTCCTAGGTCATATTGGATTGAATATAGATTTGATTAGATTCAGATCTGATTCAATTCAATAATAGTTTTATTTGCAGTTTCAATTTTATTCTTTTTTTTCAACACTACCTCCAAACTTCGTCTAGCTCGCCCAAGAAATTATATAAATAATTTGATTTAAGTTTCCTCCCTGTGTTCGACCTGCATACTACACACTGTACGCTTGCAGTAATTTATTTCAAAATTTGCGCTTTTCTAATTCCTAGAAAGCGTCGATCAAGTTTTTGGTGCCGTTGCCGAGTAGGTAAAAATTAAATTTATTATATATTTAATTTCCGATTCGTGTTAGTTTTTTGTTTAATGTTTTTCTTTTTGTTTTCTTGTATATATAGAAGAAAATTCTTGATTGGTTTGATTGGGTATTAGTCATTGATACTGTAATCATCCAAAAAAAAAAACTTGCCATATTTCCTTGATTTTATTTCCTTTTTATTTTTTCTTTTTTTTCATTACAACTTTTCAATTCTTTTCCCCTTTCACATTTCTTTCCCTTTCTTCTTGTACAAATTTCAAAAAAAAAATTCTTTCTTTTTCTCCTATTTACTTTCCCTCTTCTCTGCCTCAAAGATTGCCAAACCTCTGCCGACCATCTCAACTTCAATTCATCATCCATCTACCGGCCTCGCACAATTGCCACTCCTCTTCACCAAATCATTTTCCCACATCCGATCACCAATTTGGCCTGACCAACCCTCACAACCACTGTTTCCAGTCACGCAAACATCCTAACCACCACAAACCATCTACACTGCCATAGAGTTCGCCAACAACAATCTGAACCTCAGCCTCATCCACCGCAATTAAGACCAACGAACCCATCTGACTTCCGAACAACTCCTTTCGCAATCCACAATTTGCGCTAATCCAAATCAATCACCATCATCTCCCCTTTGACCACTGTAGACAATACCACAACATCCGCAATCTACCCATAAACCATCTTCCATTCCAATACATCAACCTCACCCACGCAGTGCAAAAATCATATACCTAAAACTCAGTTACACCCCACACGGTACCTTCAACATCCGAAAATTCATCACGCCACCTTCCCATTACCGCAACCAGAGTTCGAAAACCCCTGTCTCCAATTCAAACAAACTGAATCGCTGCAACCCTATAAATCGAAGAACACCCGAAATCGCAACCAAATCTACTTCGAAAACTCCATAAGCAAATCGCAATCAACCCGTAACCAAATTCAAACCATAACCAATTTCGAAACAAATTTTTGGGTTTTTATTTCCTGAAATCGAAGACAAAAAAAAGAAGCTTGCGTTTGTTTTGAGAAAGGGTGGCCGACTTAAGTTTTAAACTATTGGTACTAAGGTGGGGCGTGAGATTTTATTACTTTAAAGAAGGGGCATGAGATTTTATTTCTTCTTCTGGGAACTTGATATTTGATTCTTGCCTTTCTTTTGGTTTTTGACTCTGCGTTTTCTTCTTCAAAAAAAATTGGTTGGGTACTCGGTTATATTTAATATCCGCGAACGTGATTGACTGGTTTTGGTTTGGCCAAGTATTTTGTAATACACGAGTTGTTGGTTGAGATTTTATTTTATTTTTATTTTGCTTTTTTTCTTTTCCTTTACTATTTTCTTTAAGTAAGAAACTTTGGTGTCATTAGTTTAGTTTTTTTTCCTCGATTTTTTTTCTTTTTAGTCTAGTTTTTCTTTTAATTCCAATTAAGTTTTTTCCTTTGTTTGTTTTATTTGCCTTCAAAAAAAAATCAAAGTCCAAAGTGAAGGAACAGATTCAAGCAAACAATCAAGAAATTCAGAGGTCAACCAATTTGCAAACAGTGGAGTTTGAAACGTGAGCACTACTCAAATTTTCTGGACGGACAGGCATACCCCATTTTAATATTTTCTAAACTCTACAGGGTCTGCTGCTGCTTGAAAAATATATAGAAATTGCTTGTAAAGATTTCCTGCAGGTGCCGCGGCTCGCTTGTAAAAAAATTATTTCTGCAATTTCTTATTCTGTGACTGTTCAAATATCTGAATCTGTTTGTTGTGAATTAATTTCCATAACTTAAATCATCACTCTCATTGGTTTTCAACTTTAAAATTCATTAAACGTTGATTCTTGGAAAAATATGTGCTCATATAAAATAATATAATTGAAAATTGGTTCTTTGTGAAGTTAACTGTCTCGTATAATTGGATCGCGGATATATAGTAGTTCAATTTATCGAACTATTAGCAAAAGAGGTTGCATACTACCCGTAAAACGTTGTCGTATCCTTTAGTATTTATACTATACGTGAACGCCATAAGACCCTCTTCCCCCTTCTAATTGATTCAGTTAATTAATAGAGCATAACTCAGTATTTTATATTATTTTGAAGTGAGAATAATTTCTGTGTTGCCTTGACTTCATTCAAATGTCTGATTCAAAGAAATCCTTAAGAGAATTGTGGGTTACTAACCTGATAGGATCTTGTCGATTCGAGGATTATGAGTATGATTTACAATTCATAAGGAAAAAAATTTCATAATTTCACGAGCCCAATGCCAACAATTTTTAAAAATTTCCAAATGACCAACATTTTCAAAATCATAGATATAATCGAAATGGCGATTTCAATTCAAATTTCAATAGTTTTGATTATGGGCCACATCCATATCAAATTAGCTTTGAATCGCAATATACCTTTGATCAACATCAATATGGGGTTGTAAAACAGTTCGAAAATAATTTTGAAAATGAAAATGATTTTCAAATCGATCAAAATTTTCAAAATTACAACCCATATCCACATCTTGAGAATGACCAAAATTGCAATGTTCCCTCTAACTTTAACAGTTTTGGTTACGAATCTAATTTTCAAAATCAAAATGATTTCCAACATTGTCATTTTCCTGAAAATTCAAACAATTTTGAGAATCAAGGAATCCAAAACGAGGGCTCTCAAATCAACGATTCTGAAGAATATCATCTTAACAGAGAGAGGGTGAAAGGCTAGATAAATAGCTTGATGAACTTCTTTGTTCAATGACATCTTTTGGAGAACAACGCGAGCAACAAAATCAAATAGACATTGAATCAGAAAATAATCCAATTTTTACTACCATTGAAAATTTTCAAATAAGAACTTTGGAAATTAAGAATAACCATCTAAATTAAGTTCACAATCCAATAAATGACTTGGACTTCAGCTCTTTTATGGAAAACAATTTAAGCTCCAATGTCGATCCTTCTTTTTCTGGTTGTGAGAAACTTGAAATAAAAAAATTGAAAATTGAAAACTTCGAAAATGTTGAAGCTATCAACAACTCAAAATATGAGAAAGAATCTAATGAACATGAATTTTTGGGGTTGTATGATGATGAATTGTCATATGAGGAAGAAGTAGATTCAAGTCAAGAGTTTGAAAATTTTAACTTTGAGAAAACTTCCAACGAACTTGAAGTTGTCAGGATCGAAAATATGTTGTCCAGTAATGAAATTGAGAAATGTGATCGAATAGTCTTAAATAATACTCAGCGTTCAAATTTCACGATTTCAACTGAATTTATATACGATCACAAATTTTTGGACAGTTACACTGATAAATTTGTGGAACACATGAATCATCTTGGAAACATTATTTCTATAGGAATACTTCGGGTTAGGATGACACTGGACATTTATCTACTGGACTATAAATCTAGGTATAAAGGTGAGATAGTTCTAAAAAAACATTTGCTTATTAGAAAACATGCCTAGATATAGTGGGAATGGGATTCATTGGGCTAGAACCAAGTGTGAGGGAAAAAGTTGGTGGCATTCTTTTCAACGCATGCATCACGAACACATATCATTGTACATATGATCCATTTTTACATATAGTTAGACTGCATTTCAATCTAAAAATAGTTTGCATCTCATCCATCTTTGGGTGTTATCTTTCACATTTAGAAAACGTGTTTACAGTGTGGACACTGTTTAGATCAAGTGTGGGGGGAGGAGTCTGCATTACATCCTTTTATTTTTCTTTTATTTTTTTTTCTCTTTCTTCTTTTCATATAGGATCATCATGCATTTTAGATTGTAGTAACATGCCAAATTTTTTTTTGAATCATAACTCATTTTAGATTGATACAATAAAATAAATTAACAATTGTTAGTCAGTTGATAGTATTTTTTTCTCTCAACTTAGATCGAATAAGACATATAATGAAAAGTTGAATTTTGAGGGATAATAGTGTAACCGATACATAGGGAGATTCTTAGGTGATGGTCATGAAGTTTATTCTAAATTGTAGTCTTTGTTTAATGAGTGAAGGACTTAAAATACTTATATTGGCTTTTCGAATCTTTAAAACTAAGTTGTGTTAAGCTGAATTCGCGCAACTCTCTCTTGTTTTTATATTTTCAATAATAACAGTAATCCAAGGGTAACCAACATTGCTTGTAAATCTAGCGTTGGTGTGCAAACCCGCCAAGCTCTATCCGACATGTTGTTGACAAAGTGAACGTCGGTATATCTTAGTCTCATTTTATGAGTTGGACACCTAAGGATTATCGACATGTTGTTGACAAAGTCAGCGTCGGTCTGCACAATCCGCCAAACTCTGTTCCATCTGTCATGGGTGGTATACATTGGTCTTTTAAGTTAGGTGTATGTAATTAATCATAAATTTAAATTTTTATAGAGATAGAGAATGAGCGATAACGCCCAGATACTTCTTGACCTTATTGATTTGACTAGTCATACACAAGGAAATTAGAATACCACTTTGCGAACTGTGACAAGCAAACTAAGAATTTATTTTATGGCTGCACTATGTTATCAACAAAACCAACTGGCCAAACTAGAACATAACATTTGAAAACTTGAATTATATTGAAAATTTGTGACAAGTTGAGGCATCTAAAATAAAATCAACTGACTAGAAATTGTTAATTTACTTTGTTGTACCATTTTTTTGAAACAAGTCGTGTTTTCATTTTTTTTGTTTTCATTTGCATATATCCACTTCATTCATGTAGTTGCATTAGAACCACAATATACTGCATTTAGATTTTGTGGGTGGTATCCGCTGAAAACCCTCACGAGACACCACTCGTCCTACTAGGGACACCTAGAGGTTTAACGGCTTGTTGCATACGCTCAATGCAATCGTGTTTCCTACAAAAGTGTGACCTACCTAGTTTAGTTTTTTCATTTTTTTGACTCGAGGACGAGTAAAAGATAAGGGTGGGGGCATTTGAACCGCATAGAAATATGTTATTTTATGCACCTATATTTTATCTTTTTGTATATAAATAAATATTATGTTGGGTATTATTTTGTCGTTTTTACAGATGAGTTGTTCAAGCCTTATACAGCTTTAAAAGTGAAGAATATACGCTATATACATGAAGAATTGCGTAGGAAGCTGTCATTGGAGGCTAATTGTGTTCACATTAGGCTAGCATATTTTCTTTTGAAAGAGACTGGAATAAAAGATCTTTGAAAATCTTCTAATGGACACATGGCGAAGTGGGATAAGTAGAGGATCATACCACAGTCTTTGATGAGGAGGCCCATTTAGATGATTAGGGTTTGCAACTCAGCTATAAATACACATGTATACCCATTGTAAAGGATGGACTTTCTTCTGTAATTCTTCTGCCATTAGTCTAGTTTAGTTTTATTTTACTTTTCTGCGTTTTTATTTTATTAGCAACTAGTGCCATCTACACAATTAGGGTTTGGTAGAGTACTAGTTGTCTTTTGCACTTATTTTCATTAGTGATTGACCATCTGATTAGATTCAGCGGTAATCCTAATTTTATTGTCTATTTGTTATTTAATTTCTGCAATTTGGATTTCTGCTTTTTAATTGCTTTCCGAGGTCATATTGGATTGAATATAGATTTGATTAGATTCAGATCTGATTCCATTCAAAAATAGTTTTATTTGCAGTTTCAATTTTATTGTTTTTTTTAACCCAACCTCCAAACTTCGTCTGGCTCGCCCAAGAAATTATACAACTAATTTGATTTAAGTTTCCTCCTTATGTTCGACCTGTATACTACACACCTGTGCGCTTGAAGTAATTTATTTCAAAATTTGCGCTTTTCTAATTCCTAGAAAGCGTCGATCAATCCACATTATGCATTCTAACACTTTTGATGTAATAATGTACATATATTTCAACAATAGACATATTCATATTTTTATATACTAGATAATTCTAAAATGATACTAAGGAACCGGGTACTACCAAATAGTATAATATACTTGTAACGACCCGTAAATCCGTACCATTTGAGTTGACTGAATACAACTCACGTCCAACCCAAATTGCACGAAAATACGAATCATTAATAGAAAGAAGTTAGAGGATGAGGAAAGATAAGATAGAAAATTAGAATAGAAGAAAATAGATAGAAGACGAACAGAACAACAACAAAGAGTCTCACAATCGCAGCGGAATAAAATATAGTATATAAATAATCACTTTGAAATACAAACTGTAATTTCACTTACATACATCATCAGAGTACATTACATATACAACACAGTGGAATAAACTCTAAATATCTAATACTGAAGCCTCCTACTCCGAGCTCCTCGAGACAAATCTGTAAAACCTGAACTACTTGACTGCCCGTACAAATTTGGGCACCCAAGAGTTTAGGGAAAACATAGAAGAATCAACTCTGGGTCAGTCATGGGACTGGTGTGAGTAAACGATTAAAGACGGTTTGATTTTAAATTTCAAAACCTTTTGAAAGAAAAGATAATCGTAAGACCGATCCACACATAAATGCGGATGGGTTTTACCTTACGATAACCCAAAATATTTTGAAATCAATATCTTATTCTGATATTATAATAGTGTCTAAATACAAATAAATATCAATCTAGCAGAACGCTTGCATCTCACGCTCCACATATATAGTATACAATCAAAACCGCTGGCGCTTATTGGATAATGGATTTCCAACTATGACAAGGTGTGGAACCACCTGCCGATAGTGTATCTCTAGAGGGGAATACACTGGGTTCAACAAGAACGTCTTGCAACCCGGCCCACACATGACCGACCACTCATTTCGCTTGAGTGTATCGAATATATTGTCACCAATGGTTGGGAGCTACCCACCGTTTCCCGAAAGGGACAACATCAAATAGAATAAAGAAGCAAATGGAATTTCTCTAGATAGGTGACAATACACCCTAATGGGAGCGACCCATATAGCCATGCTGCCTGCCCGATTTTTGTCATTTCCTGGTTGTGTGGCTTGAGGCTGATCTTACCTTGGGATATAACACGTCTTCATTCACTTTGAATGCCACATCGTCAAACCCGCCAAATCACAAATTGATTTCCCAAAAATATCCCGGGTATAAAGCTAAGAGAAACGAATTTCTCCACCACCAAACGCAAATACGTTTGAAGAGATCAACTTACATAATTTATTAGGCATACTCTGTCAGACATTCGTCCATACAAGTTGTCCTGGGACTGGACAAACCGAAGGCACTATCCTGTAAATCCATCTTAGGCAATTTCTACCTAGGATTTGACAGAATAGCCCTTGCATAACACCGTCTTCAATGGTGTTCAATCATTTCTGACTTGTAATGTATATATCGAATCGAAGTGGAATTAGATTCCGGTCTCTTCGAAAATGACAACGAAAAGGTCCAGATTTGATAGTCGGTGAGTGTAATGACCCAGGATTTTTGCACTGATCACTGACACAGATTGATCGTGAGTACGTATTTTCAGATACGATTTTTAATTCAAGACTTTAAAATATTTAAACATGTCAAAAGGTATATTTACATTTTGCTCTTATATATGATAGCATATTTTAAAGTGTTGTTTAAATTTTTATTTAACATGTATATGATATATAACACTTTTTAAAAATGCCATGATTTTGCAAATATTTTGTTCATGTTTCAAAAGCTTTAAAATATTGTTTTAAGCAAACTCTTTGCTTTTAAAACACCTTTCCTAAGACATGTTAGTCACCTCTTTGTTCTCAAAAACTTATGCAAAGAAAATATTGGAATTTTTGTGTGCGTTTACAGACAAAACCCCCTTGACAAATCATGTTCTCATTCATGATCTCATAGATGTGATTTCAATTAAAAAATTTCATGGAAAATTATTTGCATTTTTATATGCATTGAAACAATAACTTGTATGGTGAAATCCCTTTGTAAAATCATACTCTCATACATCATAGATATGATAAGATTTCATGACAATTATTTGGATTTTCGTATGCATTGGAAGGAGAACATGAATTGTCAAATTCTCTTTCAACTCATGTACACCTACATGATGAATCATACTAGCAAGTAAGGTTTTTAGGGGGATGTATAGGCACATGATCACTTTGGAATAAAAGCATTTTTCAGTTTGCAATTTCCTTTCTTTCTTTTCAATGTAATTTCTGAAAATACAATTCTTGCTCATTTTTCAAGACCTTAGCTATTTTGTCAAATGAACACATACATGAAAAAGATTACCATATCATGTATTGATGGCACCATTATCATACCTACACTAGATGGGTTTCAAATCATAGATGTTTATAAGTATTTTCACCTCATAGCATAGGTTTTGATGGTACCAACATTTTCAGATTTAGACACCACTTGCAAGGCAAGTTTGCATTTAAAAATAAGTCTTGTAAAATCAAAAATGACATGGAAAAGGTATGATTTGAAAACTCAATGAAAAACTGAATATTTTTTGTACTAAGATGATCTCAATATTTTGTAATAACCAAGGAAAAAGATGGGTAGAAAGGAGGTGGTACATTGCACATTTAATTTGTGGTTCTTTCAAGGCAATGGGGGGAAGTTTTGTACAAATGCTTAGGGGTTTTAGAGAGGGATCTAGGCTGAGATTGACATGTGAATTTGAGGAGAGTTTGCCAAAATTTTGAGAGAGAAAAAGGTTGTTTGTGTGGTCTTTCAAATGTCAAGTAAAGGGCTGTTGTGATGTTTCAAATAAAACATTTAATGCTACAATATTTTAACCATTCTCACCCCTATATAAGACCAGTACATACACACAACTCACTCACACCAACACACAATAGTTCAACAGGTTTTTAGAAAGAAAAACAAGGATTTTTGGAAGCTTTTAAGGTGAGTAAACATCCATTTTATTTTCTGTTTTTAAACACTGCAGTTTTTAGTGTTGAACTATGAAGTGAACTTGGTTTTATTTGTGATCATGTGCAAGTAATATGTCCTGTTTGTATTGCTACTTATCATGATATAGAAATCCTTGAGTTGTGTTGACAAAACCCTTAAATATCATAAGGAGAAAAGGTGCATTGTCTGTGTTGTTGTTTTGTTCTCACAAATTCCTGTTATGTTGTGCAAAACCTGACCAAATCAAATAGACTAATGAATCTAGGCTAAAGAATTTAAACTTATTGGTTATACCATGTTTAAACCTTTCATCTAGTCATTCCAGGTATGCATATTTAAGTAAACTTGTTCAAGAAAGACATTACTGTCATGTTAAACTAAAACAACAGGAACCACAGTAGTTCTCTGTTTCCAACTTTCAATGATGATTTTCAAAACTGATTAAACTTGGTTTTGATTGTATAAACCTGATAAGGTAAACCAATAATGATTTTTAAAACAAAGATCAAGATTTTTAAAAACATAAGTCGAGAGAAAAAGAGAAAGGGCCAGAAAATTCAAATTTGGGAATTCCCGATGATCCATGGATTCAGAAGTGGTGGCTCTCGATCTGGAGGGGTAGGGAAGGATGGGGATCACTGGAAAAATAGTGGTTAAATTTTTAATTGAGTCGATTTGGTAAATTTAACAAAAATAGGGTTTTAAAAGCTGTTTGGGTTCATAGAGTTGTCGTCGGAACTGTTGATCGCCTAGGGGGTTAGGGATGTGCGGTCAAGGGGGAAAGGAGGCGTCCTGGTCCGGTGGTGATGTGGCAGCGAGGTGGTGGTGTCCGATGGCCGAGGGAAGGAGGTAGGGGTGGTTTCTTGGATGATGTTTACTGTGAAGACCCGTAACTTCCCCGTAAAGGAAAGCGACGGATAGTTCGAGAACAAGCCACAACAGAACGCATACAGAAGAACGTTTCATTGTATATTACAACAGTGCATCAGATTACAAGAATATACAGAGTATAAAGGAATATTACACAGAAATATCAGAGATTTAAATTACATTTAAATACATAGCAGCGGAAAATAATACAATACACAACTAGAATGAGATATACGGATACAAAGCTTTCCGGATATCGTTCCAGCTGTAAACCAGGATCCTGTGAATATAAATCTGCAAAACCAAAACTACTAGCTGCCCGTGTCAAAATAAGGGCACCCAGAGTTTAGGTTAAAACAATAAACTCCAGGTCAGTCATGTGACTGGTGTGAGAACTAAAACAGTTAATCTTTATTTTTAAAGCTAGGTAAATCAAGGGACCACGCCGTATAACACGGAACGGGTTTCCTCCCAAGAATACCAGTGCATAAAACAAACAGCGCAATGCTAAATAAAGAAAAATAAAGCTGTTATAAGACCCAGGTCCCATCACACAATGCAACGCAGTCGAGGATAGGGTTTTCCCTTATAACAGCCAAAGAATGCTTGATACGTTTAAAACAAATCATTTGATACTATTATAAGTGCATAGTGTATAAAACACTTCAAATCATAAGTATCAATCATAGGCGGCATGAATGCCCCATACCACTATGTCGCCATATATAGGTTATACAATCAAAATCGCAAAGTCACGTATTTGGAAATTGGATTTCCATCTATGAACCGAGGCTAGGGGCAAGATCCTCTCCGATTCGAGACGCTCTAGTCCGCCCCTCAGGATCAGAGCTCGAGTGACCCTTGGATCGTCAGGGCCGGTCCACCGATGTGGATTAAAATGCCTGAACATGCGTTTCCCCACCCTATGGGGTGTAAATCTGGTCCGTCAGCCGACCAGAATGCATCGGCCGAAACCGATATAACCGAGGCGCCTCGCAACAGCAACAACCACATAAGTCAAACTCGTCAGGGCGTGTAAAACCACTGACGCCACTTCTAACTAGAAAGAAACGCAAGTCCTCCCTGAGGTCCGTCTCCCGTTTTTGGTTCATACCTGGTGTGAAACACGCGAGGTAAACGTTACACAAAGCTACGCCACAAAGGCCGTGCTTTGATCATCACCACAAGACTTTGCTTTTCAACAGAAGCCTTGATCATTTGCATCTTAGCATGCCACACAGGCAAACCATCCTATGCAACCGATATCAGTCACACAGAATGTAATCCGATGTCAGACACACAGTCCATTTACAAGTCCGTTCTGGGTCTGAACGAAACCGGAGGCACCTAGTACCCCGCATATCCATCGATCTCCAAGTACATCTGGACGATCACTAACTGTTTCCATCTTCTTGGGTGTACAGCCCAATCAAGATCATCAGTAATTACCCAAACGACGTGAAGACCTCCGGTCTTCGACCATCGTCTTCATCTTCGACTTATCGTCGTATCAGTTACTCAGAATGGGATAAACCCGGTCTTTCCGAATAACTCGCGTATATTTTAAATAAGTGTTACACAAACACAACATACGCCTCATTCCAATTCATTAGTCACTAACCGTAAATTAATCAAGAGAATAATTCCCCAAATATTAACCCCGAAGGCCGAAACCAACATCAGATCAATATCCAGAAAACCATTCTGCTTGGCTAACCGCCAGTTAGTTTCTAAATTTCACATTCAAATCTAATTAAAGATTTAACTATCGCCTGGAGCAAAACTGGTGATACTCCATTCTCGATCTTTTCAATCTAATTAAAGATTCATTAAAACTCCACTTAGTTTTAATCTGTGACTGGGTTAAAGAATCAGTGTCATTTAAAACACGGTTCACGATAAACCCAAAGTCACATCCCATTAATTATCGGGTTAAAGAACAAGTGTTATTTAAAACACTGTTCACGATAAACCCAAAAATCAATATCCATTCAATTCCAATTAAATATTATTTAATTGGTACACTTCATTAAATCTAAATCAAAAGATTTAATCTTTTCTCAGCTGGGTTCAAGAACAGTGTTAGTGAAGACACCATTCACGACAAACCCAAATCACATTCATTAATTATCGGGTTAAAGAACAAATGTTATTTAAAACACTGTTCACGATAAACCCAAAAATCAATATCAATTCAATTCCAACTAAATATTATTTAATTGGTACACTTCATTAAATCTAAATAAAAAGATTTAATCTTTTCTCAATTGGGTTCAAGAACAGTGTTAGTGAAGACACCATTCACGACAAACCCAAATCACATTCGATATTCAATACAAGGCTCTGAATAGAAAATATATCGGCTTATATTCAATATCAAATTCTACGACTAACAAATGTCGTATTGGAAATAACGATATAAATATATATATCTTTCAAATTTCCATAACAACACCTGTATAATCACGAATTCCAACATCGAAATATTCCGAAGACAATTTCGATTCAAATCCACTCCAATGCAATCATTGGAAATTTTGGTTATTTTCAAAACCCTTTTTGAATTCAATTTATTTATTTAAAAATAAATAGAATTATAATTCTAGTTCAAAACTAGTTCAATTCGATAAAAATCTATTTTTATCTTTTCAAATATGGAGTTTTTCATCCCAATCCTTTCTAAATCATTTCTTATGATTTTACATAAATTATTACTATTTTTAATAATTTTATCAAGGCCCGTACAGTCGATTTCCATCAATGGCCATCGAACTGCACTTACAGCGACCTTTTTCGAATTTGATTTGGACATAATTCCAAATCCAACCGTTAGATTTCTAATTTCTAATATTCGTTAGAAAGCTCTTTTCGATACGAACCCAACGGTTCCGGTTTTAGGAGAATCCGACGGTCGGATCTCACGCAATGTCCGTTTGAAATAAATGGTCGAAATTCACGAACTGCCGCGGCGCGGCGCGTTCTATTCAGGCCATTATATTATATATATAATATATATAATATATATTTCGTCGATTTCTATTAAAACGAATTATATGAATAGTTTTAAATTCGTTTCAAAAGCAATTTCACTTCCCATTTCAAACCAAAGCAAAAATGGAATTCTTCTTTATAAATTCGTTTTAAAATTCATTTCTATTCAATTCAAATTTCAATTCAATTTGAATTCATTTCAATTCACTTTCAATTCAATTTGAAATCGTTTTCAATTCAATTCATTTCGAAATCGTTTTCAATTCAATTCATTTCGAAATCGTTTTCAATTCAATTCATTTCGAAATCGTTTTCAATTCAATTCATTTCGAAATCGTTTTCAATTCAATTCATTTCGAAATCGTTTTCAATTCAATTCATTTCGAAATCGTTTTCAATTCAATTCATTTCGAAATCGTTTTCAATTCAATTCATTTCGAAATCGTTTTCAATTCAATTCATTTCGAAATCGTTTTCAATTCAATTCATTTCGAAATCGTTTTCAATTCAATTCATTTCGAAATCGTTTTCAATTCAATTCATTTCGAAATCGTTTTCAATTCAATTCATTTCGAAATCGTTTTCAATTCAATTCATTTCGAAATCGTTTTCAATTCAATTCATTTCGAAATCGTTTTCAATTCAATTCATTTCGAAATCGTTTTCAATTCAATTCATTTCGAAATCGTTTTAAAATCGATATAAATATCGTTCACGTCAAAATGGCGTCAATCTAATCAACACGGCTTCATAAAGTTCTATTTTCAAATATTCTATTTCAAATATTTCTTTTTCAAATATTTCTCTTTTAAAACTGGAATGAGGCCCAATCAATTACCATATAAAGTTAATTATATGGATTTTCATACAACACATGTATATCATAGCATTGAAAAATAATCAACCATCAACCAAAGTGCACTACACTGTATAAGCATCAAATATAGATATTCAACGCTTATAACAGTCTGTCAATCAATCGATCGACATATTTAATCAATCAGGATGAGTGAACTTCAAATTTCATCCTAACACCCGTGTGGGGTTTCAAACAATCAAACACATATTTTATTTGTGCAGTTGGGCGATGTGTAAAATTTATCGACCCAATCAACGTCATTCAAATAGGTGTACATAAACAAACCGTCTGGTTTGTAAATGAACATTTTATTTTTTTCTCACATTCACGTTAAAAATTATATTTTTAACGATAAAACATTTTATTTCAACATATGAATTTCTATTCAGTTCATTCTTTAAATAAAATGATATTTTTATTTTTCTAACTTATTTTAGAAAATTTCGGCGGCATAACGGCACGATACTAGAAACGGGACAAGGCCTAGCCTTATCCCCGGTCTAGTGAAGGCCCACGCCATTCACACATCAATCAATTCAATTTCATCTCACCAAACAATTCAATTCAAACCAATAATTCAACTAATCTATGCAACCAAACAAACAAGTCCATGGTCTGTGGACGATTGTGTCGGGTGCTACTAAGCACCGTCTGCATCCTAGTATATATATAAATAACTAGAAAAGAAATAGAAAGGTGAGAAATTCTCACATATAGCTATCCTAGCTCCACGGCACGTCGTTGATAGAAATCTTCCTCGTCATCGCATCTTCGTTGTTGTAGCCACTACATATGTAAAAATCGAATTTTTACTTCGAAGTTCAATATATAAAAATCGAATTTTTAGTTCAAAGTTCAATATATAAAAATCGAATTTTTAGTTCAAAGTTCAATATATAAAAATCGAATTTTTAGTTCAAAGTTCAATATATAAAAATCGAATTTTTAGTTCAAAGTTCAATATATAAAAATCGAATTTTTAGTTCAAAGTTCAATATATAAAAATCGAATTTTTAGTTCAAAGTTCAATATATAAAAATCGAATTTTTATTTCAAAGTTCAATATATAAAAATCGAATTTTTATTGCGATGCCATATAGATAAAAATTCCATTTCAAAAATATAGACTTCGCCTTTTCTAATAAAAAGTTTTCCTCTTTTTTTTTCTAATAAAGATCAAATCTTTTTCCTTTTAAAGTTAAAACCTTTTCCTATTTTAAAGTTAAAACCTTTTTCCCATATTAAACCTTAAAATAAAATTAGTTTTCCTTTTCTTTATAAATCAGTTTATACTAAAATAAAATTCAGTTTTAAACTAAAATAAAATTCAGTTTTAAACTAAAATAAAATTCAGTTTTAAATCATTTTATAAAATCTGTTTTAATTTCTCTTTTTTTTTTAAAACATAAAATCAATTTTTTCTTCAAACAAAAATCAGTTTTTTTTTTTAAAACATAAAATCAGTTTTTTTTTCTATCATTTAAAAATCGGTTTTTCTGTTTTAAATAAAAATAAAAATAAAGTAAATAAATTAAAACTTACAGCGTTTTGCAGAAAAAGGGGGGGGTCGGCTGCTTCGTCGAGGGTTCGGAGGAGGGAGGGGGTCGGCTTCGTCGGCGGCACTTCCAAAAGGGGGGGGGGTTTGCGTGCGTCGATGCAGGGGGGGGGGGGGGGTGCGCTTCGCGATAGGGGGGGGGGGAACAGGATTCGAGGAAGGCGGAGGCAGTGGAAGGGGGGGCGTCGGCGGCTCCGTCGAAGGCTAGGGCAGCGCGATTTTTCCCCTTTCTTTTTTTTTTTTTTTTTTCATTTCAGACTGAAATAAACGAACGGGGGGGCCTAGGTAGTTAAGGAGAAGGAGAGTGGAGGGTTTTAAATTTTAATTTATTATTTTTTTTTTTGCAAAAAGTTGACTTTCACATACGACCTCTAAACGAGGCCCACCGTCTGTCGTCCTTAGCATTTTACCCCCATTCCGAACACAATGGGATATGTATCGTAGGCTGATTCGACTGTTTGAATCAGTTTCCATTGAATTTACATTTAAATCACTATATTGAATTTTAAACGTACATTTCAAATTACCGGGGTCACATACTAACTAGAAAAATTTCAGAAAAATATTTTCTAGCTTCGTATTGACGATACGGTCCTAACAAAACTAGTTTCGTCGAATTCTGAGACCGTTTGCAAAATGGCCAATTTCCAGTCGATTAAAATCAACTGAAACTGGTCAAACGCGTTTTCCTTTGCCACGCTCACATATTGATTCGAAAAATTATGAAATTTGAAACCTAGCAATAACTTTACATCCCGGACCCAACAAAACTGGTTTCGTCGGAATCCGAGGTCGTTTGCAAAATGTCCATTTTTAAGGGCCTGAATTCCATAGCGACTATTCAGAATTTTCAACTGGACATATCTTTTGATTCCCGATATGAAATCTTGATTTTTCGGATTCGTTGGAAAGATATTCACTATTAGATTCCATTATTTTTGGTTTCACTAAAATCCGGATTGTTTTGCACCCGGTACATTCAATTGAAGTTTGAAATCGAATTATCGAACTACCGCGCCATTTTCAATTCTATTTATAATTATATATAAATATTTATATTCTAACGACGGCGTATATAATATATACGTCGAATTCTATTCAAATTAAATTTTCTCGTCGTTATTATTTAAAATAATTTATTTTAAATAATCAAAATTCACTAAAATAGCCAAAATAAAAATTTTAAACTGGCCCAGATTTTCCGGGTTGTTACAATCTCCCCCACTTAAAACTTTTCGTCCCCGAAAAGGAACAAAGTCGAAAGTGGTTTGATTATTCAGCTCTACGCTCGATCTGGCTTCCATTCTCCAACTCTTTAGTTTCTGAGAATTTTCAAAATTTCAAAAATTTGGCTAACACCCTAAATTTTTGAAAAATTTCGCCATAACCTCCCCTGCAATGGGAGCATCGGGGAATTTCAAATAGCTTCCCCGGTCCTTCAGATCTCAAAAAGAAAAAGAAAAAGCCAAGCGGCTAGCCAATAGGCTCACAAAATCATCATCACCCAAACAAAACAGTAAATTATGTAGTAAACATGTACCTATTTGTCGGGCAAACAAATTTTATTCTCTGGCTCTAGCCTCCTTGCTATGACCTGTTCAATGATATATATGTATATGCAAGCAAATGCGACTAATTTTTAATATAATTCAATATTCGGTTCAATTAGGCTAAATGGCTACAAATTAGCAAACAAATAAACAAACAACACAAACATCAATCAATTAGTGAATTAGAGTCTCAAATTCATAATTTGATATATATACAAAAATCATGTTTTTGATACCAAATCACAACAATAGGCCCTATCTAATTTTGGTTCTCACACCAGTCAATAGGAAATATATAGAAAGCCCACTTTCGTCACTCGAACATAAATTCTAATGATGGAGCTCCATCATCAAAATCATCTCCGGGCGATTAGAGTGTAATTCTATATCTATCCAGTATATTAAAATTTCTAACACACGTGGATCAGACGTATACGCAAAATCTTTATATACTGGACTGTCCAACTCGATATATATAGATAATCAAATACGAATAGTTGATTTAGATTTTCAAAACAAAATTTGTCTTACTTTCAACAATATACTCTTCACACTCGTTCTAGGATACTACTGATCCTATCTCTAACGAGTCATTCCAATTGGGTATTGCTACTCCAATATCTGATGAATTCTTTCGTATGTTTCTAATGTGCCTTGTTCTCTAGCTTTGTAAACCAAAGCTCTGATACCAACTGTGAAGACCCGTAACTTCCCCGTAAAGGAAAGCGACGGATAGTTCGAGAACAAGCCACAACAGAACGCATACAGAAGAACGTTTCATTGTATATTACAACAGTGCATCAGATTACAAGAATATACAGAGTATAAAGGAATATTACACAGAAATATCAGAGATTTAAATTACATTTAAATACATAGCAGCGGAAAATAATACAATACACAACTAGAATGAGATATACGGATACAAAGCTTTCCGGATATCGTTCCAGCTGTAAACCAGGATCCTGTGAATATAAATCTGCAAAACCAAAACTACTAGCTGCCCGTGTCAAAATAAGGGCACCCAGAGTTTAGGTTAAAACAATAAACTCCAGGTCAGTCATGTGACTGGTGTGAGAACTAAAACAGTTAATCTTTATTTTTAAAGCTAGGTAAATCAAGGGACCACGCCGTATAACACGGAACGGGTTTCCTCCCAAGAATACCAGTGCATAAAACAAACAGCGCAATGCTAAATAAAGAAAAATAAAGCTGTTATAAGACCCAGGTCCCATCACACAATGCAACGCAGTCGAGGATAGGGTTTTCCCTTATAACAGCCAAAGAATGCTTGATACGTTTAAAACAAATCATTTGATACTATTATAAGTGCATAGTGTATAAAACACTTCAAATCATAAGTATCAATCATAGGCGGCATGAATGCCCCATACCACTATGTCGCCATATATAGGTTATACAATCAAAATCGCAAAGTCACGTATTTGGAAATTGGATTTCCATCTATGAACCGAGGCTAGGGGCAAGATCCTCTCCGATTCGAGACGCTCTAGTCCGCCCCTCAGGATCAGAGCTCGAGTGACCCTTGGATCGTCAGGGCCGGTCCACCGATGTGGATTAAAATGCCTGAACATGCGTTTCCCCACCCTATGGGGTGTAAATCTGGTCCGTCAGCCGACCAGAATGCATCGGCCGAAACCGATATAACCGAGGCGCCTCGCAACAGCAACAACCACATAAGTCAAACTCGTCAGGGCGTGTAAAACCACTGACGCCACTTCTAACTAGAAAGAAACGCAAGTCCTCCCTGAGGTCCGTCTCCCGTTTTTGGTTCATACCTGGTGTGAAACACGCGAGGTAAACGTTACACAAAGCTACGCCACAAAGGCCGTGCTTTGATCATCACCACAAGACTTTGCTTTTCAACAGAAGCCTTGATCATTTGCATCTTAGCATGCCACACAGGCAAACCATCCTATGCAACCGATATCAGTCACACAGAATGTAATCCGATGTCAGACACACAGTCCATTTACAAGTCCGTTCTGGGTCTGAACGAAACCGGAGGCACCTAGTACCCCGCATATCCATCGATCTCCAAGTACGTCTGGACGATCACTAACTGTTTCCATCTTCTTGGGTGTACAGCCCAATCAAGATCATCAGTAATTACCCAAACGACGTGAAGACCTCCGGTCTTCGACCATCGTCTTCATCTTCGACTTATCGTCGTATCAGTTACTCAGAATGGGATAAACCCGGTCTTTCCGAATAACTCGCGTATATTTTAAATAAGTGTTACACAAACACAACATACGCCTCATTCCAATTCATTAGTCACTAACCGTAAATTAATCAAGAGAATAATTCCCCAAATATTAACCCCGAAGGCCGAAACCAACATCAGATCAATATCCAGAAAACCATTCTGCTTGGCTAACCGCCAGTTAGTTTCTAAATTTCACATTCAAATCTAATTAAAGATTTAACTATCGCCTGGAGCAAAACTGGTGATACTCCATTCTCGATCTTTTCAATCTAATTAAAGATTCATTAAAACTCCACTTAGTTTTAATCTGTGACTGGGTTAAAGAATCAGTGTCATTTAAAACACGGTTCACGATAAACCCAAAGTCACATCCCATTAATTATCGGGTTAAAGAACAAGTGTTATTTAAAACACTGTTCACGATAAACCCAAAAATCAATATCCATTCAATTCCAATTAAATATTATTTAATTGGTACACTTCATTAAATCTAAATCAAAAGATTTAATCTTTTCTCAGCTGGGTTCAAGAACAGTGTTAGTGAAGACACCATTCACGACAAACCCAAATCACATTCATTAATTATCGGGTTAAAGAACAAATGTTATTTAAAACACTGTTCACGATAAACCCAAAAATCAATATCAATTCAATTCCAACTAAATATTATTTAATTGGTACACTTCATTAAATCTAAATAAAAAGATTTAATCTTTTCTCAACTGGGTTCAAGAACAGTGTTAGTGAAGACACCATTCACGACAAACCCAAATCACATTCGATATTCAATACAAGGCTCTGAATAGAAAATATATCGGCTTATATTCAATATCAAATTCTACGACTAACAAATGTCGTATTGGAAATAACGATATAAATATATATATCTTTCAAATTTCCATAACAACACCTGTATAATCACGAATTCCAACATCGAAATATTCCGAAGACAATTTCGATTCAAATCCACTCCAATGCAATCATTGGAAATTTTGGTTATTTTTAAAACCCTTTTTGAATTCAATTTATTTATTTAAAAATAAATAGAATTATAATTCTAGTTCAAAACTAGTTCAATTCGATAAAAATCTATTTTTATCTTTTCAAATATGGAGTTTTTCATCCCAATCCTTTCTAAATCATTTCTTATGATTTTACATAAATTATTACTATTTTTAATAATTTTATCAAGGCCCGTACAGTCGATTTCCATCAATGGCCATCGAACTGCACTTACAGCGACCTTTTTCGAATTTGATTTGGACATAATTCCAAATCCAACCGTTAGATTTCTAATTTCTAATATTCGTTAGAAAGCTCTTTTCGATACGAACCCAACGGTTCCGGTTTTAGGAGAATCCGACGGTCGGATCTCACGCAATGTCCGTTTGAAATAAATGGTCGAAATTCACGAACTGCCGCGGCGCGGCGCGTTCTATTCAGGCCATTATATTATATATATAATATATATAATATATATTTCGTCGATTTCTATTAAAACGAATTATATGAATAGTTTTAAATTCGTTTCAAAAGCAATTTCACTTCCCATTTCAAACCAAAGCAAAAATGGAATTCTTCTTTATAAATTCGTTTTAAAATTCATTTCTATTCAATTCAAATTTCAATTCAATTTGAATTCATTTCAATTCACTTTCAATTCAATTTGAAATCGTTTTCAATTCAATTCATTTCGAAATCGTTTTCAATTCAATTCATTTCGAAATCGTTTTCAATTCAATTCATTTCGAAATCGTTTTCAATTCAATTCATTTCGAAATCGTTTTCAATTCAATTCATTTCGAAATCGTTTTCAATTCAATTCATTTCGAAATCGTTTTCAATTCAATTCATTTCGAAATCGTTTTCAATTCAATTCATTTCGAAATCGTTTTCAATTCAATTCATTTCGAAATCGTTTTCAATTCAATTCATTTCGAAATCGTTTTCAATTCAATTCATTTCGAAATCGTTTTCAATTCAATTCATTTCGAAATCGTTTTCAATTCAATTCATTTCGAAATCGTTTTCAATTCAATTCATTTCGAAATCGTTTTCAATTCAATTCATTTCGAAATCGTTTTCAATTCAATTCATTTCGAAATCGTTTTAAAATCGATATAAATATCGTTCACGTCAAAATGGCGTCAATCTAATCAACACGGCTTCATAAAGTTCTATTTTCAAATATTCTATTTCAAATATTTCTTTTTCAAATATTTCTCTTTTAAAACTGGAATGAGGCCCAATCAATTACCATATAAAGTTAATTATATGGATTTTCATACAACACATGTATATCATAGCATTGAAAAATAATCAACCATCAACCAAAGTGCACTACACTGTATAAGCATCAAATATAGATATTCAACGCTTATAACAGTCTGTCAATCAATCGATCGACATATTTAATCAATCAGGATGAGTGAACTTCAAATTTCATCCTAACACCCGTGTGGGGTTTCAAACAATCAAACACATATTTTATTTGTGCAGTTGGGCGATGTGTAAAATTTATCGACCCAATCAACGTCATTCAAATAGGTGTACATAAACAAACCGTCTGGTTTGTAAATGAACATTTTATTTTTTTCTCACATTCACGTTAAAAATTATATTTTTAACGATAAAACATTTTATTTCAACATATGAATTTCTATTCAGTTCATTCTTTAAATAAAATGATATTTTTATTTTTCTAACTTATTTTAGAAAATTTCGGCGGCATAACGGCACGATACTAGAAACGGGACAAGGCCTAGCCTTATCCCCGGTCTAGTGAAGGCCCACGCCATTCACACATCAATCAATTCAATTTCATCTCACCAAACAATTCAATTCAAACCAATAATTCAACTAATCTATGCAACCAAACAAACAAGTCCATGGTCTGTGGACGATTGTGTCGGGTGCTACTAAGCACCGTCTGCATCCTAGTATATATATAAATAACTAGAAAAGAAATAGAAAGGTGAGAAATTCTCACATATAGCTATCCTAGCTCCACGGCACGTCGTTGATAGAAATCTTCCTCGTCATCGCATCTTCGTTGTTGTAGCCACTACATATGTAAAAATCGAATTTTTACTTCGAAGTTCAATATATAAAAATCGAATTTTTAGTTCAAAGTTCAATATATAAAAATCGAATTTTTAGTTCAAAGTTCAATATATAAAAATCGAATTTTTAGTTCAAAGTTCAATATATAAAAATCGAATTTTTAGTTCAAAGTTCAATATATAAAAATCGAATTTTTAGTTCAAAGTTCAATATATAAAAATCGAATTTTTATTTCAAAGTTCAATATATAAAAATCGAATTTTTATTGCGATGCCATATAGATAAAAATTCCATTTCAAAAATATAGACTTCGCCTTTTCTAATAAAAAGTTTTCCTCTTTTTTTTTTCTAATAAAGATCAAATCTTTTTCCTTTTAAAGTTAAAACCTTTTCCTATTTTAAAGTTAAAACCTTTTTCCCATATTAAACCTTAAAATAAAATCAGTTTTCCTTTTCTTTATAAATCAGTTTATACTAAAATAAAATTCAGTTTTAAACTAAAATAAAATTCAGTTTTAAACTAAAATAAAATTCAGTTTTAAATCATTTTATAAAATCTGTTTTAATTTCTCTTTTTTTTTTAAAACATAAAATCAATTTTTTCTTCAAACAAAAATCAGTTTTTTTTTTTAAAACATAAAATCAGTTTTTTTTTCTATCATTTAAAAATCGGTTTTTCTGTTTTAAATAAAAATAAAAATAAAGTAAATAAATTAAAACTTACAGCGTTTTGCAGAAAAAGGGGGGGGGGTCGGCTGCTTCGTCGAGGGTTCGGAGGAGGGAGGGGGTCGGCTTCGTCGGCGGCACTTCCAAAAGGGGGGGGGGGGTTTGCGTGCGTCGATGCAGGGGGGGTGCGCTTCGCGATAGGGGGGGGGGGAACAGGATTCGAGGAAGGCGGAGGCAGTGGAAGGGGGGGCGTCGGCGGCTCCGTCGAAGGCTAGGGCAGCGCGATTTTTCCCCTTTCTTTCTTTTTTTTTTTTTTTTCATTTCAGACTGAAATAAACGAACGGGGGGGGGCCTAGGTAGTTAAGGAGAAGGAGAGTGGAGGGTTTTAAATTTTAATTTATTATTTTTTTTTTTGCAAAAAGTTGACTTTCACATACGACCTCTAAACGAGGCCCACCGCCTGTCGTCCTTAGCATTTTACCCCCATTCCGAACACAATGGGATATGTATCGTAGGCTGATTCGACTGTTTGAATCAGTTTCCATTGAATTTACATTTAAATCACTATATTGAATTTTAAACGTACATTTCAAATTACCGGGGTCACATACTAACTAGAAAAATTTCAGAAAAATATTTTCTAGCTTCGTATTGACGATACGGTCCTAACAAAACTAGTTTCGTCGAATTCTGAGACCGTTTGCAAAATGGCCAATTTCCAGTCGATTAAAATCAACTGAAACTGGTCAAACGCGTTTTCCTTTGCCACGCTCACATATTGATTCGAAAAATTATGAAATTTGAAACCTAGCAATAACTTTACATCCCGGACCCAACAAAACTGATTTCGTCGGAATCCGAGGTCGTTTGCAAAATGTCCATTTTTAAGGGCCTGAATTCCATAGCGACTATTCAGAATTTTCAACTGGACATATCTTTTGATTCCCGATATGAAATCTTGATTTTTCGGATTCGTTGGAAAGATATTCACTATTAGATTCCATTATTTTTGGTTTCACTAAAATCCGGATTGTTTTGCACCCGGTACATTCAATTGAAGTTTGAAATCGAATTATCGAACTACCGTGCCATTTTCAATTCTATTTATAATTATATATAAATATTTATATTCTAACGACGGCGTATATAATATATACGTCGAATTCTATTCAAATTAAATTTTCTCGTCGTTATTATTTAAAATAATTTATTTTAAATAATCAAAATTCACTAAAATAGCCAAAATAAAAATTTTAAACTGGCCCAGATTTTCCGGGTTGTTACATTTACGTTTTGGAAAAGGAGGGGCACGGCCATTTTTCTGTACAGGCCAGGTAGAGGCGATCTGGTGGTGGTGGTACGGTCTGGTGGTGGAGTTGGGTGTGCGGCGATTGTCGCTGGCAGCCCAGGTGGTCTCACATGGCTGTGCACGTGCACAGCCATGGCGCGGTGCAAGAGCAGAAAACCATGTGTGGCTACTACGGTTTTGGTGATCGGGCAATGGTCTGGGCATTGGGACTCTGGTACTTGGTAGTTTGCAAAAATTGAAATGTGGTACTACCACATTAAAGTGGCATTTCGGGTTTCATGGGGATTTAAGGGATTGGGCAAGGGAAATGTCAGGGGCCGAGATGTTGGTGCTTGGTACTTGGCAAAAAACACGAGAACCGGACTAGATTTCATGAGTGCACGCTAGTGTTTTCTTACCCGGTACTTTGTCAATGGGTACTTTATTGTTTTAGTTTAAAACAATAGTTTTAAATAGGTTTTAAATTTAAACTAGTTTTTAAATTTAATTTTTGATCAAATAAAATAGAGAAATAAATATTTAAATAATATTTTTATTTAATTAAATTAAAGAAAGTGAATCAGGATAGTTTTTCGCCAGAAAATGAAATTCAATACAGAAACTGGAATTTTAAATTTAATTAAATTTAATTTAAAAAGAGAATTAAAAATGATTTCTAACGAAATATTCTAACAGTAGTCGATAAAAGGAAAGTCGATCGAGTGTAAAGGATCAGACGTTGTTTGACTGAAGACGAGAAGACAGCAATGCTGTGATTTTATGAAATTATAATTTATTTTAGAATTTAAAACAGAATTTATTTTCTAGTGAAATATTTGACACATTTAAATTTTAAAGAAGGCGTATGTCACACATACGTTGGAATTGTCAGTCTTAACATCCGGATACGAGGAGTAGATCAAGGACAGTTCTGTATTGTATAAGAACTGTAACAATATTTTTATCGTATTTGGAGTAAAAATAAAAGAGGAGTTTTATCGATTTATGATTAAAGAAGGAAAGAAGTAAATCAAGTAGAAAGGGTAAGGAGATCAAGAATAAAAGATCCAAGGGAAAATTTGACGAGAAAATACCAAGTGTGAAAGTGTAACATAAATGATTAAATCACAGTTTAAGTCATTTATAAGTAATCAGATTAAAGAATAATGATGAGAAATATTTTTCTAAGGATAAATAAAGTAAGAATTTATTTTTAGTGATGACGAACAAAACGGGAAGAATAACCGTGTGCGACGCACACGCTAAAATTGACATTTTGAAAATATGATCAATATACCAGATATTGACAAGATGATCATGTACTGTTTGGTTTCACTATAACTGTATATGCAGATTAGATTATAATCTTGCTAGATTTATAATTTAAAAAGAAAAATGTTCGTTAATCATTTCAAAGAGACTGGATGTACGTTCCACTTTGATTTGATTATACGCCGCGCGTCAGAGATTTCAAATTGAAGACGATGATCGTAAACAATATCTTTGGTCTGTTCAGTCCCAGGACAAACCTGAATGGACGAGTGTCTGACAACGTATATTAGTCAGATTTTACACATCGAGTTTACGTAAGTATATTACGTTGGTGGCGGAGAAATTCGTTTCTCTTAGCTTTATTGCCCGTGATATATTTGGGAAATCGAGTGAGTATTTCTGACGGGTAGGACGATGTGGCATTCAAAGGAAATGAACCAGTGATGATGAAACGTAAGTCTAGCCTCAAGCCTCACACCCAGGAAATGACAAAAATCGGGCAGGCAGCATGGCTATGTGGGTCGCTCCCATTAGGGTGTGGTATCACCTATCTAGAGAAATTCCTTTTGTTTCTAAATCTATCGATTCTGCCCATTCGGGGATGGTTGTCGCGCACAACCATCGGTGATATACACTCGATACACTCAAGAGAAATGAGTGGTCGGTCATGTGAGGGCCGGGTTGCAAGACGTTCTTGTTCAACCCAGGTGTATTTGCCTCTAGAGATACATCAGCGGAAGGTGGTCCCATACCTTGTCATAGTTGGAAATCCAATTTCCATAAGTACCAAGCGGTTTTTATTTGTATACTGTATCGGAGAATGTGAGATGCAAGCATTATCCTAGATTCTAAATTATTTGTGAAACACCTGGACATTATGATAATATCTGTTTTCAAGTATACAAAGTGATTTTGATCTCATAATTTAACAACCCGTTCCGTCTTTACGGCGTGGTCTTATGAGATATTTTTATTTGTTTTAAACCGTTTACTCATACCAGTCCCCTGACTGACCCGGAGTTTATTTTCTGTGTTTTTCCCTTAAACTCTTGGGTATTCATAACGCTTGTTATGAATAGGCAAGTGAATCAGGATGTAGAAACTTGTGAAGCTGGAATGAAGATTTTCAGTGTGCTGGCCTATCTTCCTTATCTACTGTATAATTACGTCTGTCTGTTGACCATCTATGATATGTATAATTACTGATGTACCATGTATGGGTTGTATCACTAGACATATGATGTTCTGATGTGTCATGTAATGTTGTGTAATATTTTAAAGTATTATCTTTTGTGAAAAGTCCGCTGTGAGATTCTGATGTTCTATGATTTTATCTCCTATCTACTCTTATTTCTTATTAATGGCACGACTTCGGATGTGTTCGAAAGTTGGGTCGTTACACTTGGTATCAAAGCTTAGGTTACTGGTTACCTAGGCTTTGGGTGAGTGTGAGAGAGCGTATTTTTATATAAAATTTAAAATGAATTTGAAACAACTTGGATGTTATACCTAAGTAGTTATACCCCATCGAGACTCAATTGACAACCTGTTACATTCAGATAATTAAGATGAGTAACCGAGGACGAAGAGGTCGAGCTAGAGGGTCGTCGACTACTACTGGTCGTAATACTGGATTCCAGGATCAACTTGAATTATATATAAATAAGACGAATTAAGATCGGATTCAAACCAGATTTTGGAATTTAAAATCCTGGGTATTTGAAAAATAATTTTCCGGATAAATATAAAGTAATATAGTATTACTTTGGAAAATTGGACAAAAACCATTTTTGTATGGATTTTAAAAATGATAAAGCACTGAACTCACTTCAGCCGCTGGAAAATAATTCTGATGATGACTGCAGCATCATCAGTGTTCATTTTCGAGTTTCTAAGTGACAAATTGCTACCTTAGGAAAATTTCTGATGAAAAGTTGTTTGAAAGAAAACAAGTGGTTTGAAAATTCTAATATTTTGAATTTGAGATAGTTATAAATATATATTTGTGTGATTTCTAAAGCATTTGAAATAAAAACCCGGGAATTTGAATTCTGGAAATAAATTTTTAATTAAGCAAGTTAAATGGAAAAAGTGCCAAAAGATAATTTACTCTTTTTAGATAAAAGGAGTTAATTAACTAGGGTCAGCCTCGAGATAAATTAAATAGGGTTGGCTTAAATTAGGATAATATCCATTCATATTGATATCGGAAATCAAGTTAGAATTTTAAACTGAGTTAAAATTTGGATTTCTTGGAATTGAGGCTGGGCTTGAGGGTTTATTTGGATATGGACTCAGGAAAAGTGGATTGATCGATTTGTGAAATCAAATCATATTTGTGAGTTCCGAAATAAAGATCGTTAAGTACGTGAACAAAGATTTTGGATAATACTTAATGGAGTTAAGTAAATCGACTGATGAGTTAAGAGGGAATTTGGATAGATATTTTCGGTTTGAATAGGAAATTGCTGATGTGTGTTATTTATCGATGTGTTCGATGTGTTTTATTTATTGATGTGTGTTTATAAGTCGATAACTCTAATCTTCTACTTACAAATTTCGGGGACGAAATTTTTATAAGGGGGTAGAATGTAATGACCCGGGATTTTTGCACTGATCACTGACACAGATTGATCGTGAGTACGTATTTTCAGATACGATTTTTAATTCAAGACTTTAAAATATTTAAACATGTCAAAAGGTATATTTACATTTTGCTCTTATATATGATAGCATATTTTAAAGTGTTGTTTAAATTTTTATTTAACATGTATATGATATATAACACTTTTACATAGCAATTTTTAAAAATGCCATGATTTAGCAAATATTTTGTTCATGTTTTCAAAAGCTTTAAAATATTGTTTTAAGCAAACTCTTTGCTTTTAAAACACCTTGCCTAAGACATGTTAATCACCTCTTTGTTCTCAAAAACTTGTGCAAAAAAAATATTGGAATTTTTGTGTGCATTTATGGACAAAATCACCTTGACAAATCATGTTCTCATTCATGATCTCATAGATGTGATTTCAATTAAAAAATTTCATGGAAAATTATTTGCATTTTTATATGCATTGAAACAAGAACTTGTGTGGTCAAATCCCTTTGTAAAATCATACTCTCATACATCATAGATATGATAAGATTTCATGGCAATTATTTGGATTTTCATATGCATTGGAAGGAGAACATGAATTGTCAAATTCTCTTTCAACTCATGTACACCTACATGATGAATCATACTAGCAAGTAAGGTTTTTAAGGGGATGTGTAGGCACATGATCACTTTGGAATAAAAGCATTTTTCAGTTTTGCAATTTCCTTTCTTTCTTTTCAATGTAATTTCTGAAAATACAATTATTGCTCATTTTCAAGACCTTAGCTATTTTGTCAAATGAACACATACATGAAAAAGATTACCATATCATGTATTGATGGCACCATTATCATACCTACACTTGATGGGTTTCAAATCATAGATGTTTATAAGTATTTTCACCTCATAGCATAGGTTTTGATGGTACCAACATTTTCAGATTTTGACACCACTTGCAAGGCAAGTTTGCATTTAAAAATAAGTCTTGTAAAATCAAAAATGACATGGAAAAGGTATGATTTGAAAACTCAATGAAAAACTGAATATTTTTGGTACTAAGATGATCTCAATATTTTGTAATAACCAAGGAAAAAGATGGGTAGAAAGGAGGTGGTACATTGCACATTTAATGTGTGATTCTTTCAAGGCAATGGGGGGAAGTTTTGTACAAATGCTTAGGGGTTTTAGAGAGGGATCTAGGCTGAGATTGACATGTGAATTTGAGTAGAGTTTGCCAAGATTTTGAGAGAGAAAAAGGTTGTTTGTGTGGTCTTTCAAATGTCAAGTAAAAGGCTGTTGTGATGTTTCAAATCAAACATTTAATGCTATAATATTTTAACCATTCTCACCCCTATATAAGACCAGTACATACACACAACTCATTCACACCAACACACAATAGTTCAACATGTTTTTAGAAAGAAAAACAAGGATTTTTGGAAGCTTTTAAGGTGAGTAAACATCCATTTTATTTTCTGTTTATAAACACTGCAGTTTTTAGTGTTGAACTATGAAGTGAACTTGGTTTTATTTGTGATCATGTGCAAGTAATATGTCCTGTTTGTATTGCTACTTATCATGATATAGAAATCCTTGAGTTGTGTTGACAAAACCCTTAAATATCATAAGGAGAAAAGGTGCATTGTCTGTGTTGTTGTTTTGTTCTCACAAATTCCTGTTATGTTGTGCAAAACGTGACCAAATCAAATAGACTAATGAATATAGGATAAAGAATTTAAACTGATTGGTTATATCATGTTTAAACCTTTCATCTAGTCATTCCAGGTATGCATATTTAAGTAAACTTGTTCAAGAAAGACATTACTGTCATGTTAAACTAAAACAACAGGAACCACAGTAGTTCTCTGTTTCCAACTTTCAATGATGATTTTCAAAACTGATTAAACTTGGTTTTGATTGTATAAACCTGATAAGGTAAACCAATAATGATTTTTAAAACAAAGATCAAGATTTTTAAAAACATAAGTCGAGAGAAAAAGAGAAAGGGCCAGAAAATTAAAATTTGGGAATTCCCGATGATCCATGGATTCAGAAGTGGTGGCTCTCGATCTGGAGGGGTAGGGAAGGATGGGGATCACTGGAAAAATAGTGGTTAAATTTTTAATTGAGTCGATTTGGTAAATTTAACAAAAATAGGGTTTTAAAAGCTGTTTGGGTTCATAGAGTTGTCGTCGGAACTGTTGATCGCCTAGGGGGTTAGGGATGTGCGGTCAAGGGGGAAAGGAGGCGTCCTGGTCCGGTGGTGACGTGGCAGCGAGGTGGTGGTGTCCGATGGCCGAGGGAAGGAGGTAGGGGTGGGTTCTTGGATGATGTTTACGTTTTGGAAAAGGAGGGGCACGACCATTTTTCTGTACAGGCCAGGTGGAGGCGATCTGGTGGTGGTGGTGCGGTCTGGTGGTGGAGTTGGGTGTGCGGAGATGGTCGCTGGCAGCCCAGGTGGTCTCACGTGGCTGTGCACGTGCACAGCCATGGCGCGGTGCAAGAGCAGAAAACCATGTGTGGCTACTACGGTTTTGGTGATCTGGCAATGGTCTGGGCATTGGGACTCTGGTACTTGGTAGTTTGCAAAAATTGAAATGTGGTACTACCACATTAAAGTGGCATTTCGGGTTTCATGGGGATTTAAGGGATTGGGCAAGGGAAATGTCAGGGGCCGAGATGTTGGTGCTTGGTACTTGGCAAAAAACATGAGAACCGGACTAGATTTCATGAGTGCACGCTAGTGTTTTCTTACCCGGTACTTTGTCAATGGGTACTTTACTGTTTTAGTTTAAAACAATAGTTTTAAATAGGTTTTAAATTTAAACTAGTTTTTAAATTTAATTTTTGATCAAATAAAATAGAGAAATAAATATTTAAATAATATTTTTATTTAATTAAATTAAAGAAAGTGAACCAGTATGGTTTTTCGTCAGAAAATGATATACACTCGGGGATGGTTGCCGCACACAACCATCGGTGATATACACTCGATACACTCAAGAGAAATGAGTGGTCGGTCATGTGAGGGCCGGGTTGCAAGACGTTCTTGTTGAACCCAGGTGTATTTGCCTCTAGAGATACATCAGCGGAAGGTGGTCCCATACCTTGTCATAGTTGGAAATCCAATTTCCATAAGTACCAAGCGGTTTTTATTTGTATACTATATTGGAGAATGTGAGATGCAAGCATTCTCCTAGATTCTAAATTATTTGTGAAACACCTAGACATTATGATAATATCTGTTTTCAAGTGTACAAAGTGATTTGGATCTCATAAGGTAAAAACCCGTTCCGTCTTTACGACGTGGTCTTATGAGATATTTTTATTTGTTTTAAACCGTTTACTCATACCAGTCCCATGACTGACTCGGAGTTTATTTTCTGTGTTTTTCCCTTAAAATCTTGGGTATTCATAACGCTTGTTATGAATAGACAAGTGAATCAGGATGTAGAAACTTGTGAAGCTAGAATGAAGATTTTCAGTGTGCTGGCCTATCTACCTTATCTACTGTATAATTACGTCTGTCTGTTGACCATCTATGATATGTATAATTACTGATGTACCATGTATGGGTTGTATCACTAGACATATGATGTTCTGTTGTATCATGTAATGTTGTGTAATATTTTAAAGTATTATCTTTTGTGAAAAGTCCGCTGTGAGATTCTGATATTCTATGATTTTATCTCCTATCTACTCTTATTTCTTATTAATGGCACGACTTCCGATGTGTTCGAAAGTTGGGTCGTTACAGTGAGTTAACTATCAAAAATAAAATATTAAAATAAACAGATTTTTCTCCGTTGGGTCTGCTAAGCCTTATTTAAATAATATTCAAATATTAACTTTTATACATACATTAAAACATAAGTATTAACTTAGAAAATTCTATTATCAATCTTACGTGATAATCTCACCTTTGAATATCCGTTTCATAACTAGGAACGAAATTCAACTCTAACACTTATTCTGAACACAAAAAAATACGATATATTAGATAATAGTGAAATCGTTCAAGTTGGGGTATTTTAATTATCTCTCAGACCTTGATTTGAAATCATTTCTTATCGTCAAGATTCGTAGAAGTTCGATATTCAAAATATTCGATAAACCAACATTTGTAAATCCAATTGATTTCCAAATCTTAAACCATTTTAGATAACGTTATTGTTATGAACCATTCACTAACTTAATTAACTTAAATAAATCAGCGCATTTATTCCAATTTAGTCAACCTGATTTCCTATTCCTCTAAAAATCAAATTATCCTTAAAACTCACTTAAATAAGATATTGATTAAGTTTAAAACATCCTTCTGATATAATTTATCCAAATTTTAACGGCTATTTAACTACACCATTATCTTCCCATAATCTGTTAATCAAAATCTAATTAACTTCTCGCAATTCATTTAAGGAAACAAACAGTTTAGTATGATTACAAGTAATCTTTTTTTTAAATTAATTAATAATATAATTAAGTTAAAATAATCCATTAACTGTTTCTTGAAAACAATTCAAAATCCCATTATTAAAACATAAGTTTATTTCTGAGTTACTTTATAGAAACCGATATAGCAGTCCCAACGGGATACATAACAGTTCAGACGACATATAGGTTGTTGACCCAATTTGCACAATTAATCAGATAATACAATTCAATATCATCGACTGATAATATAATAACTCGACAATATCAATATGTCAAACTAATATGATAGCAGAACAGTGTTTACTCCTGCTTAACAGGGTGTTCAAACAATTCAGTCAATACAATTTATAGTGGAACCATATTTATCTCCACTAACAGATGTCAATAAAATAAATAATTTTGATTTAACACAACAGAATTAATCCATCCATCATCACGCACTCGTCCGTCTCACCACTGTATATATATATCACAGCATTTATTCCCTTTACCATTAGAACACTGTTGTTCCTGAACGTAACACCCCACTACCACCGAACTAAGTCAGCTATCCCTTTATTGATTTTGCCAATTTCCTTCTCTAACTATACGTATTGTAGGATTACTTTGGTAGAAAAACTAAGGACTAGGAAGAATATAGCTTTTGCTTTCTGTAAGAATGAATTTTCAAGGAGCAGAAAAGATGAAGAAAAGGTCCATGTTGCCTTGCACGGACGAAGGTATATATATAAGAAAAAATACTCGGTATCCAAGATGTCGAAATAAATAATAAAAATATAAGTGCCTTCCTAGTTAAGGAAAAGGTAAGACACTTAATGGTTAAGGCAAATGTGTATAGACTAGGGGCTAAGGTAAAACCTGTACAACTGTACAGAACGTGCAATTGTAAGATAGCTTAGCTATAAAGTTAAGCATATAGGTCCGCATCTAGATAAAGATGGGGTATGGGACTTAGGCGTTTAGTATTAGGGTAGGGTACTTGGATTGATCTTTGCGTTGAAGTATGGTCTATACATTTGTAGAGTAGGCAGTCATTAGAAAACTCATAGCATCTTTTCCTTTTGTGTGAAGCAATAGGAAATGGTTAGACATGGTAGGCTTGAGGTTATAGGGTATGGGCGTGATTTATTTGAAAGGAAGGGAGTTACTTTCAATTTGCACAGCATAGATTAAACCTTTTCAACGTAGGGTATAGGTTCATTAAATTTTACTTATGGTTTAAGCATGCTTCGTACAGTGTAGGATGACCAAAGAAATACGTTCAAGTTATATATATATTCTATGGTCCTTTTTATATTAGTTTTAGTTTAGCGCACCTTATTTCGTAAAATTCCATTCACTAACGAGCTGTTACGGATAGAAATAAAAATACAGTCGTGTCCAGCGAGGTGCCACGATCCCAGAAATATAATAATATCGGTAGGTTGACTCATATTTTGAAACCCCAAAATATCTATATGGGGTGCAAAATACTCCAAATAAAAAGTTGCGTATTTAATTAATTAAAAATTACAGTAAAATTCTAAAAATTAAGTTATCACCGTGCCTCAAAAGAACCTTGTCCAAATTCGAATCCGATATCTAGTTATATCGAATAAACCGTTACGGTCGATATACGATTTCATAGCGACTTTCCGAATATTTGATTTGGACATATCTTGCAATCTATACGACGAAATCTCCATTTTCCACTTCCGTTGGAAAAATATAGATCAACAGATTCCAATGTTTCTTGTTTCGTAGAAATCCGATTTAAAACGAATCCTATACACTCAGTTGAAGTTCAGAACGTTAAATTACGAACTACATCGATATTACGGGCTCAATTATATTTAATATATATTTTTATTCGTTCAACTCTGTTTTAATTAATATATAATCCATTTATATTACGAATTCAATATTTAAACTGATTTAAATATTCAAATATGAACCTACAAAATGCGGGACGTTACATTCCTTCCCCCTTAAAAGAATTTCGTCCCCGAAATTATTAAGGTAGGGAAAAGCACTATGAACCCTATCATAACCTGGTTAAAAATCTTTGTTTCACTTCTTATCTTCAGTTTTAATTGAATTAATTTTAATTTCAATTAATTATTAATTTACTTCTACTAAGATTCAAATTTCAGTAAATTTTCTAACACCTCAAATTTTTGAGAAGTTTCGCCGGCATCTCCTCTGCACGACTCATTCGGTACTACTACAACTTGCCTCTCTGGGCTTTCTCCAATTCCAAAAGAAAATAAATCGCCAAGCGGTTTGCCAAACAGGCTCATAAATATCTCATACTCGTATAATTTAAATGTGTACCTTTTTGTTGGGCATTCAAATCTATCTCTGCCCTTTGCTATCAAACCAACATATATCCAAGCATTTCCAACCAATTAATTTTATTCTCTAATCTAATCATCCTCTTATATCCAAGTCACGTTCTATTTCAACTCCGGTTCTAATCTCAGTTTCACACTCCTACTTCATAATCCATTTCCATAACCAATTTCGGTTCATTCCAAAATCTTAATCAATTATCTCACTAAGTTAAATTCTATTTCACTATAATTTCAACTTAAACAAAGATTAAATCCACTAGCCTTGCAGCATAGCATGCGTCCATACAGTCTCAACGCAACCGACGCCACCAAATTTCTTCTGTTATTTACGCAGCATGAACCCCATAAACTCGTACTTCCGCCTTTCAGTTCATTTTGGCCATTCACCGTCTAAATCATCTCGCAACAATGATCAAACCGACTTTACCACACACTACCTCTACGTGAAACTACACCTGCCATTTTCATGTGAAACTCGCACTCTGTCATGAACTCCATCATATTAGTACCATTTTTAAAGGCCATTGCCGGATTTGAAACTTCCATTTCATCCTATCTAAGCCCCCCTTTAAATCCTGTCAACTATCATGTCTCGAAAAACACTGTAAAAGCTCCAAAACAAATAGTTGCACTTCTCCACACTCAAAATACTACCCCGTCCACTGTTCAAAATATGCCAGTAAACCACGCAAGGAACAATCTCCTGCGTTCCATACCACCATGGTTGAACTCGTCCCACTTTGGAATATTCCGACTTCACTACAGTGCGGAAAGAGAAATAAAATGGCGCCATCCTTCCTGTAAACTCTCTCACCATTTACCACACTACAACAAACACAAAGAGAAACTCACCACCATATTTATTGCACGCTCCTTTACTATCCACATATATCAATACCGACCCTTTTATTTTTCCTCCAAACGACATGTCCATCAATTTTGGACAATCTATTTTCACATACTTATCCTTATCTTCAACTCATATGCTCTCTTGCATATCTCTAAACTTATTCAAATTAATTTACCCATTCCATTGTTTTATTTACATTTTGTTAACAAATTTTGGGTTTCTAATTTTATTTACTATCGACAAGTCGATCAATGATTATTTAAATTTTCAAAAATTTCGCCAGTATCTCTTCTACACGGTTCAATCTGTACAGGTACAATCCGCCTCTCTAGGTCTTTTTTAATCCAAAAGAAAGTAAAACAACCAAGCGATTTTTTTTCAAAAATGGCTCATAAATCTCTTACTCAACATAATTTAAACACGTACCCTTTTTCCGGCATTCAGCTCTATTTCCGCCAGCATACATCCAAACATTTCCAACTGATCTCCAATCAATTTATTCTCCAAAAATCAATTCATTTAATAACTCGAATCTCCAATATTTCTCCTTTACAATTTCCATTTTGGATCGTTCCAAATTCAGTCCAATTCTGATATCTTAGTTTAAATTCCACTTTTACCATTTAACTCCATAAGTTAAATCTTTATTTCAGAATTCAAATTCCTGGGATTTATTTCAAATCAGTTTGAAATCATATATTATTCAAAACATTTGAATTTCTAACAACTTGTTTTCCTCACAATAATTCAAAAACAAAACCTTTGGTAGTAATCTGTCACTTAGAGACTCGAAAATGAACACTGATGATGCGGCCGTCATCATCAGAATTTATTTTCCTGCCATCAAAGTGAGTTCAATACTATATTACTTTCAAAACTCATTTTAAAACACTTGCCTTTGAAATTTACTTCAAATTATTTTTCACAGCACTTGGAAAACAAATTTTCAAATCTCCCAGGATTTTAAAATTCCCTTATATAAATCCAAATTTATTTCAACACTTTCCAAGTTTCTAGAGTTTTATTTCCAATCCTGATTTTAACTGAGATTTTATCCATTTGATTTTATATCTTACATTTAATATCAGTTCTGATTGGTTTTTTTATAACCATCCCAATTATAAATTTATTCGATCAACACATCTAATATACTATAATAATCTCAATATATATACTTCTTTGTATATCAAATATAATTTGGGTAAAATTATATCATTTACCCAGCTTTTAAAACAATATTATGTCGAATTATTATGTTCAAGAGTTTAGAAACACCTATCGATACTGTTTGCAATCCAGTTTCGACCAGAATTCATAAACCACTCGTCAGACCAATCAACACAATATAAAACAGTTTTTATACAAATCTAAAAATACGCGCTCATATATATACACTCAAACCCAATCTAAGGTATTACTAACCATATCTCTATTGAGTCACGCCACAGAGCCAAGGTAATCACTTAACCTTTAGCTCTGATACCAACTGTAACGGCCGCGAATTTTCGTCCCCGAAAATCAACATAAAACACAACGTTGACTATTTAAGTATCGAAAATATCGGGTCACTAATAGAAAGAATTAAGAGGATGAGAAAGATAAGATAGAACTAATAGAATAGAAGAAGAAGAACCCAACTGAACAGAATCAGAGTAAATACGAAACTCACAGCGGAACGAATAAAATGTAGTATAACATAACTTTGAAATACAAAATCTGAGTTTGTACTTACATATCATATCAGAGTGTAACTCATATACATCAAAGCGGAAATAATCCCTAAATAACTAATGGTGAAGTCTCCTGCTTCGAGCTCCTCCAAATGTATCTGTAAAATCCTGAAACACTTGACTGCCCGTACAAAATTTGGGCACCCAAGAGTTTAGGGAAAACACAAACAAAATAAACTTTGGGTCAGTCATGGGACTAGTGTGTGTAAATTCCAACCATACTGTTTAACTTTGAAAATCCTTTTGAAAGAAAAGGATAATAGTAAGACCAGCCCACAACTAACATGGACGACCTTACTATAACCCAAATAATTTGATATCAAAATCCAGTGGTATTATAATAATGTCTAAACAAATAAATAATCAAGTAGCAGAACGCTTGCATCTCACGCTCCATATATATAGTATAAAGTCATAAACCGCAGGGCGCTTATTGGAGATTGGATTCCAACAGACAAGGTATGCGAGCACCTACCGATCAGTGTACTCTAGAGGGTATACACTGGGGTTCAACAAGAACGTCTTGCAACCCGGCCACACATGACCGACCACTCATTTAGCTTGAGTGTATCGAATATATTGCCACCCACGGTTGTTGGCCATCCAACCGTAATCCGAAGATACAGAATCGAAAAGAAGAACAAATATGAATTTTCTCTAGATCGATGATAATACACCCTGCTTGGGTATGACCCAACTAGCCATGCCGCCCTGCCCAACTTCTGTCATTTCCTGATGGTGAGGCTAGAGGCTACGTCTATCTTCATAACATCTGATCACCATTCACTTTGAATGCCACATCGTCAAACCTGTCAATTCACTAATTGATTTCCAAAAATATCACGGGTATAAAAAGCTAAGAGGAACGAATTCCTCCGCACCAGACATAATACCTTTAAGAGATCAACTGTACGTGATTTGTTAGGTATACTCTGTCAGACACTCGTCCATACAAGTTGTCCTGGGACTGGACAAACAGAAATCACCATTCTGGAACAGGACGACCCTTGCATTTCACTCCGTCTTCAATTATCTTCAGCATAATCTAATTCGCAGCGCTTATGCCTATATGGAGTGGTTTTCGGCTAATAAATCCAACCGGTCTCTCCGTATTGACAACGTTGGTCAAAACACTTCGATAGTCGGTTATTTAACTATCGAAGTAAAAACAAACATTTATTCAAATGTACAATTAAGCATCACACAATCACTGGCTTCGTTAACACGTTAATTTATCGTTATAGTTTTAAAAACTTGCCATACGCTGTAATATTTCCCCTTTTATAACTAATTCAATACACTGTAATATTCCCCCTTTTAATAGCTAATGCAATACGTTGTAATATTTCCCGTTTTTATAGCTAATGCAATACGCTGTAATATTTCTCCTTTTTTATAGCTAATGCAATACGCTGTAATATTTCCCCTTTTTATAGCTAATGCAATACGCTGTAATATTTCCCCTTTTTTATAGCTAATGCAATATGCTGTAATATTTCCCCTTTTTATAGCTAATGCAATACGCTGTAATATTTCCCTTTTTTACTAATATCGACGTCTCTGTCCGTTACAGACTAATATCATCCCTTGATAATAGTGAAGCCGTTCAAGTTGGGGTATTCTATTTACCTCTCAGACCTTGATCGACAACGTTCTTATCTTAGAATAGATATAAGTTCGTAACTCTAACTTCTTATACTTTATAATAACAATCTAACCGTATTTTCTTACTTTATTGAAATATGGTTTTATATACCTTATCCTTAATTTTGAAAACTCGGTTGTCTATAACTATTTTACTTAATATCAGTCCTTCGCTTCAACTTCGTTATACCATTCCATTTTTAACTTATTTAACAAAAGTCATTAGCGCTCTTGTCTTCTGACATTTTACTTCCCATTCGAATCATTTCATCTAATTCAGGTAAACATCTCATATAAACTCAATATTTTCTTAAATGAATTCCATTTAAGAATAATTACTTTAATTAAATTAATTACATAGCAATTAACTTCACCATAACTGAACTAAAACGATTTACTTCATTATCAATTTAACTAGATTGGTTGCTTACTTTTTTAAACAATGACAGGTCCTACCTGTTCAATAATCATTTAAACTTTATTAATTAAAAAGTTAATTAATAAGAAATCTTATTAATTTGGATCAATTCCTCGCTAAGTCATTAGCATTAGCTTAATTGGAAATCAATTTATCCAATAATCAAATTTTCAAATCAACTTCAAACCATCAGTTAATTCGTTAACTGATTTTAATTACTTCTTACCATTAGATTAATATAATTAATCTAATTATTTCTAAATTGTTTGTTTGAAAATAATTATCCAAAAATATTAACTCGTAGGATAATTATAGCTTTATAAACTTTATTTAAAAGTCAAACAGTCGTTTGTATTTATTTTATAAGAACTAACTACATAAAGTTTATAATAGAACTTCTATTATAATTTTAACTTCGCTTTAATTACAAAAATATAATTTTTATAATTTAACTTCGTTGATTCGTCTGACGACAATTCAACATCTTAACAAAAAATGGATTCACGGTCGTCTGCTGACGCTTTCTTAATCGATATATCGTCTATTGATTTAAATCAATATCCATACAGGGTTTAACTGTCATTTGGGTTCAAATAATGTTTACATAAATAATATAAAACAAACAGTACAGATAAATATTATGGAATCCCGTTGGATTCCTCCAACCGGTTTCCGCATCCACAGATGTTAGTCAAACAATTATCACTGATTCCATACTAGGGAATATTATAGTCGATGGAATCAGTATCCAATCGGTGATGTGTACATATGCAACGATATATAATATTCAACCAATTTAATTGTGATCTACCTAATTGACCATCACACAGCATTCAAACAACATATAAATATTTTAAAATAGATCAGAGTGAGTGAATTTACTCAACTTGGCGCGTTAACCGTAAATAACGATTTGCGTCAGTTGATCCAATCAAGTGCTTTAATTTGCCTAGAATTTGCACCGAGCTCTAAATCGTTCCAGCACAGCTTTACTGCATAGCGTTACTGGTTTGAACCGGCCACGACCTTGCATTCGTTCTAAACAGTGCGTTCTTCTCGAGTGAGCTTCTTCGAACCCCTTCTTCTCTACACGCTTCTTGCACCCGCTACACACTTTCTTCCTTAAATGTAAGAACTGCAGTGTGCCTCTTCTCCATTCAGTAACTCATCCATTTATTTCACTCACGGTTCCTTCATTTATACAAAAAAAATAGTGCCATCTCCCCTTGGCAAAACACACTGCTCCAGTTTACCACCTAGTAGAATGACGCCTTCCTTTGTATAATTTAAAACGTGAAATCCCCAAATAAAACTTAATACCATCAGCAACCTTTTTCCTTCACTTGTCCCATCACGCAAATACCCTGAAGACCACTTCTTCTTGTCACCGCAAATACCAGTGCTCAACAAGGCACTGTGTTTCCTTCCATGCGCTGCAACATACTGTTGTGCATGCCAATTCTTCACATTTTAACCATATTTTAAAATCCCTAAGCTAATTACCCTTTTAGTTATAAATCACGGTTTGGCGGGTGCTACTCCTTTCTTCGAATACCTTAAACTTCAACTGTTAATGCTACTTTGCTTCTCATCTACTGTGTTTCTCTCCCTCTCCTCACGTTCAGCTTCCTTTTCTACCCACTCTCCCACGTCTTCTTCATTTATTAAAACTCGCCACTTTCCCTTCTGTCTTCACAGGTGCGGTCATCTCCCACTCATCATCTACTGATGGTTCATGCAACTCCTTCACTATGATAATGCAAACAATGGTATTTTCTTTTCCACGATCTGCGTGTGCCTTTACTGGCATATTTCTACTGTGCATAGGCCATGCACAAGATGTACGCACTGTTTCTTCAAATAAAGCTCCAGACTTCACACTACACGATAACACTTCTTGCCTACATGCACGCGCACTACTTGAACACCGTTAAAACCATCTCCATTTCATTCATCCTCCACACCTCCAGTCCCTTGCATCGAACCACACCCGCTCATCATGCACTCGTCTGTCTCACCACTGTATATATATATATATCACAGCATTTATTCCCTTTACCATTTGAACACTGCTGTTCCTGAACGTAACACCCCACTACCACCGAACTAAGTCAGCGATCCCTTTATTGATTTTGCCAATTTCCTTCTCTAACTATATGTATTGTAGGATTACTTTGGTAGAAAAACTAAGGACTAGGAAGAATATAGTTTTTGCTTTCTGTAAGAATGAATTTTTAAGGAGCAGAAAAGATGAAGAAAAGGTCCATGTTGCCTTGCACGGACGAAGGTATATATATATAAGAAAAAATACTCGGTATCCAAGATGTCGAAATAAATAATAAAAATATAAGTGCCTTCCTAGTTAAGGAAAAGGTAAGACACTTAATGGTTAAGGCAAATGTGTATAGACTAGGGGCTAAGGTAAAACCTGTACAACTGTACAGAACGTGCAATTGTAAGATAGCTTAGCTATAAAGTTAAGCATATAGGTCTGCATCTAGATAAAGATGGGGTATGGGACTTAGGCGTTTAGTATTAGGGTAGGGTACTTGGATTGATCTTTGGGTTGAAGTATGGTCTATACATTTGTAGAGTAGGCAGTCATTAGAAAACTCATAGCATCTTTTCCTTTTGTGTGAAGCAATAGGAAATGGTTAGATATGGTAGGCTTGAGGTTATAGGGTATGGGCGTGATTTATTTGAAAGGAAGGGAGTCACTTTCAATTTGCACAACATAGATTAAACCTTTTCAGCGTAGGGTATGGGTTCATTAAACTTTACTTATGGTTTAAGCATGCTTCGTACAGTGTAGGATGACCAAAGAAATACGTTCAAGTTATATATATATTCTATGGTCCTGTAATGACCCGTAATTTGGCAAGAGAATAATTAACTAATTTAATTATTAAATATCGATTTAACGATATCAATAACTGGAATTAAATAATAATTATATTTAATTAATATAAATAATAGGATAATATATTTCCGGAATAATCGGGAATAGTGGAATTCACAATATTGTGTAAACTGGACAGTTGAAATTATATAATTCAGTTTATATTGAATTATATTGACGAATATATTTATATAAGCCAGTTGAATTTATAATTTATATTATAATTAAAATCAAGCTCGAAATGGCGCTGCAGTTCGCTATTTGGCTATTTGAACTTCAACTGAATATACAAGGTCCGTTTTAAGTCGGATTTCTGTGAAACAAGAACCGTCAGGACTGATTAGATAATAGTTTTCTTATGGAAGAGAAAAATCGGGATTTTGTCGTGTATATTTTGAGATATGTCCAAATCAAATTTTGAAATAGTCGCTATAGAATCGTTTATCGACCGTATCGGTTTATTCGATATAACTAGAGATCGGGTTTGAATTTAGACAAGGTCTTTTTTGGAAATAGCGATAATTTAATTTTTAGAATTTTACTGTAATTTTTAATTAATTAAATAAGCAACTTTTTATTTGGAGTATTTGGCACCCTGTATTGACATTTCGGGGTTTCACAATATGAGTTCATCTACCGGTATTATTACATTTTTGGGACCAGAGTACGTCACTCATTTCAATGGTATTTTTGTTTCTGTCCATAACAGTCTCTACGTGAACAGAATATTTCATAGTACGGTACACTATGTTTTTAACTTAAAACAAACTAAACTGAATGGTTAACTGGTCAAACGAACTCGAAATTCAACGAAACAAGTTTCATACGAAACCTTAGGAAGAGGTCTAGTGAAACGTCAAGGCCTCATAATTTTAGGATTTTTTCTGAAATTGTTAGGAATTATTGCTCGGTGTTTTTCATCAATATTTTCTAAAGGATTTTCGCAAACGGTGTCGGAATTCGACGAAACCTGTCCCATTGGATCCGGAATGTGTTTTTATGCTAGGATTAGCTTTGTTTTTCAAAAATGGAAATCATACGAATTTAAATTGGATCGAAATGAAATGGAAAGGGAATATTCCGGGGAATATTCCCTTTCCACAAAATCATCCACTATAAAAGGGACTTAGCCCCTCGTTAAAACCTAATTCTTCTGCAAACCTTACGGCCGCCACTCCGACTCCAAAATGTGAGAAATATCATACTTCAAAAATCCAAAGAAATACCAATAAAATCGTATAAATTCTGAAACACATATATTTGGATTCGGCATGGCAAGAGCTTCATTCCCATCTCGAAATATTTGAGTGCGATGGATGTTTTGGCCGAGTCAGAAGTTGCAGTATTTCTAGGGTTCGCGGAATGGAAATTTTGAAGCACTAATACACGAATATGAGTTCATTTTCGGATTGAGGGGGGTCAAAACGATCGCGGTTAGTATTTTTTTGGAATATTTTGGGATATTTTTGTTCGGTGGATTTTTGCCTGAGAAGCCGTAGTTTGAGCGAGCTCGACGATGCTGGTATGTGGAGATGTAGAGTTTGTTGAGGAAGGCTTTGGATACATTTTTGTGAATTTTATTATTAAATGAAGAAGGGGATAGATGGAAGTATAAACGTGAAATGGAAGAGGCTTTAGCTGGAGCTTCGAACGGTTCAGCGGAGAAGAAAGAAATCACGGTATGATTTTGTTGGGAAAGGAGCAGCTCGGTAGATAAAAGAACAGGAGATGTGGGGAAAATGTATGAAAGGGGAAGTTTGAAGTGTGCGGGAATGGAGTGATGAGCGAGTTCGAATGGCAGGATTTGTTTTCTGGAGTCACGACATTTTGTTGAGGAATGAGTTGGATTGAAGGGCACGGTACTGGTTTTCTGGAATGAACATCGAGCTTTAGCTCGTAGGGGAAGAAAGAGAGCGTGGGTAGTGGGCCTTTCAAGATGGAGTATGGACCATTTAACATTGGGTAAGGCCCAATTGTAGAATATAAAATAAAATATGTTTAGTTTTAAATTTTTAATAATCATATAACTTGTGTAATATAGAACTCTATCATACGATATCAGATTGACGAACCGTAAGTTGCGTTGGGATCGTATGGACGGTGGCTACCCAACGGAACTGAATGGAAGTGGATTGGAGCCCGTCTGAATTTATGGCAAAATAAATTGTTTGATTCCAATCAAATAACAGTTTATCGTTCTTTAACGATGAACTGCAAATGTGAGTAAAACTCACCAACTCTGAACAGTTATATTTCTATAATGTATTTTTAGAACTGTTAATCATCTGTTGATTGTTGTGTGTTGGTTGATTGATTGAACTGCTAGTCAGTTAGCGGAAATTATATATATATATATATATAAATATGTGACACCCCGTATTTTTACGCTTTAAAAATAAGAAATTTACGTACGTATGTGATGATACGCAAGCGTATAAACTAATGAACTATGAAAATAAAAGATATTCTGTTTATACTTTTAGAATTAAGTTAAACGGAATTTACCATTGCGTTCGTCTCGGAAAAATACGCGAAATAGAGTCCGAGTTTTCGAGAATCGGAGCCCGTATGACCCAGTTAAGGCCCATATCGATTTTCAGGAAATTTCAAGTATGAAACAACTCGAAAACTCAGAAGTTTGGTCCAGGCGGGGTAGGTGGGAATTTTCCCGCCAAAGCCCATGTCGACTGGGGAGTCGACAGGGCTGTCGACACCCCAGGATCCAAGTCGACAGGGCTGTCGACTTGGGCGTCGACTGGGCCCAAAAACACACTTCTGTGTGTTACGGCCTGGTGCACCTGGTCATCTGTTTTGGTCTAGTCTGGTGGCCTGAGACGGGTTTTAAAGGTTCAGATTGGTCCTAGGGTTAATCCTAAGGTCCTAATCACTCCTAATCTCTATAAATAAGCCCCTAACCTACCCCTAAATCCTCATTATTCATTCATGCAACTAAACTATGGCAAAATTATTACTCTCATGGCCTCCACTTTCATTCTAAAATTCCTAAGTAAATTCCTATGAGAGGTTTCATGATCATGTGAGTGTTAGAGAGTCTCTATGTTAGTATGAGAGCTTCTCAAGTTGATTTCAAGGCAAAAGCTTTGATCCACAACACCAAAACAGTGTATTTGTAACGAACATAGTCGTTACAACGAAAATTAATAACAAATACAGTCGTGAGCGGTACAGGCGTGGGGAATGTTGTTACAAATACTCGTAACGGCCTTTCCCCGTTATTAACATTTTAACCTACCAACGGACAGATTCGTTGGGAGGATCAAATTTTATAACGAAATAGTTCGTTACTAATATCACCATGTTGTAACTGCAAATTCCCGTTATTATATTTCCTCTATCATGGCTGGAGTAGGCGTTGCCGATACAGATTATAACGACTATATGCGTTATAAATATCTTCATTTGTAACGAATATATTCATTATAAATATTTTCATTTGCAACGAATTTATTCGTTATAAATATATTTATTAGCAACGAATATGTTCGTTACAATTACTAAACAATGAATTTCCAAATTTCTACTAGCATTCACTACATATTAGTCTACTATAATACAGCAGGTATATGTATATTAAAAATTACAGAATTTCGATAATAATAAACGAGTACACGTCTAAGCGTGTACCTTAAATTGCACAAATATTTGATAACAAATTGAAGAAAGAATCGAAATTTCACAAGTTCATCATACATAACCAAAGAGTGTGAAATCAAAATATTACAACTTCTAACATAACTTTGAAATAAATTCTAGATCCTACAAATAGCGAATACGACACTCAGGCCAAATAACAAAACCTCCATCAATTATATCAAATAGCTTGTAATTACCATTTTGTGGTGCTTTATAAATAGGTGCTTCTGGATCAAACACTTTCTCCACCCATGCAACTCTTTCTCCATGCACCACCTCTCTATGATGGCATGTTTTCTATGTCCCAAGATGGCCTTTAGCAACCTCTTTCAACTCTTCTGACAATAACACCACAGACTGTCTATCTCTCGTGGAAGATCCAATAGCATCATTGGATTGAACACCCAAGCTAGCTCTAGGACTTTCATGCTCGTTGTTGGAAGCAACTTCATTTCTTGGTGCCACATTCCCTCCAAATTGATTCATAAATTGTAATAAAGTCTGTTGCATATTCATCATGGCCGAATTCATTGATGTAAATTGTTCAGCTAGTCTCTCTTGGTTGTTTTCCATCCTTGCTTTCCACTTTCTATCTTCATCTTCCTTGAAATTAGCTATTGCTTTTGATGCTTGTGTAAGCTTCACTTGCTTTAGTGTCGATGAAGAGCTAACTGCACGACAATAGCTTTTTCTTTTCTCATTTCCAAACACTTCAGCAATAGGATCATTCTCAAAATCTTCGAAACTTCTACTTTCAATGTTGTCACCGAGTCTTTCCTTTTGTCTTTCCTCCGCTACTTCAACTAACGCCTGCATAATACGCAAATAACAAAAATTAAAGTGAGTTACCAAACAAGGGAACCCCATGTTTATGTAAGTAGTTTTAAATCTAGTATAAATGTAAATTTTGTTTCAAAAACCAACTTTGATAATAATATTTTCATACAGACAGCCAGGAAAAAGTACAGGAAAACTTTGATAATAATATTTTCCACAAGAACTTATATTTCTAGTTTAACTCACGCTTCTTCTCAAGTTCTAACAACCAGGAAAATCAAGCAGTGCTACTGTTACCAAACAAAGTAATCATTTGTGAGAAATGAATTACATGTGCTGCATAATTCCAATACTGGGACATAAAACACCATAATGTCAGCACGAAGGGGATGAGTTGCATAAGTTTATTTGTTAGCAAGGACCTTAAATAACACTTTGACAAAACTACATGATTTTGATCTTAAATAACACCATAATGTCAGCACGAAGGGAATGAGTCCAGTTTTGGCATTTGCATTTATTCCAGACTGCTTTTGTACTACAGGCACATTTGTCAGGTAATTAAGAAATGCGGATATTAAGAAATAGCAGGCATCATGAGTGTCACAACTGCAAATAGCAGATATTTGTCAAACTGAATTAAGAAATGCGGATGTCAGATATGCCAACAACCTCAAATAGCAAATATGCCTAATTAACATTAATGCGGATATCATGACTGAATTAAGAAATGCGGATATTTGTCAGCACAAAAGGACCTTAAATAGCAGGCATCATGAGTGTCACAGACAAGCCTAAGAAAAAAAATATTCTTAAGTTAATTTTCTGGTATCCAAAAATGCTTAAAAACTTGTGTCCATTATATGATTGTTTTAACAAATTAATTAGTTTTTAAATTCTAAAGAAAGACCTCTTTCAATATTATCTTTGCTTGAAGACAAATACATAAAGTTACTGATACAGTAACTTAAATTCTTTTTGTATAGTACAAATAAAATAAATTCTTAAAGCATGCTGTATAAAATTGAGCATGTATTTACAAACTAATATTGATATTAGAATGTACTATTATATGCTTATTCATACGACGATATGAAAAACAGATCTATAGCTACGTACCATTAGTGCCTTCCATAAGTCATCTTTGAAAACACTGTCTACATCATTCCATCCTTCGTATCCAACGGGAATGAGAAAGCGAATCCAAACGCCAGAACGAGAGGCCCACTTTTTCACATCACTACCTTTTGCACATTCCAAATCCACAAGTATTGAATACTTTTTATTTGAAGGAGGAGGATGAACATCATCTTCCTCTGTGTCATTCACTCATTTGTATGTGATGATGTGGGATTACAACTGCCTGACATCTACAATGCAAATACTTTACAAACGGCGAATGTGTATTAAAACATAAAAGAAAATGTGAAGGTTAAAAGGAAAACAATAGTAAAATAACAAAATCTGAATTCATGTTCATTTATTGTTTACACTAGGTCATATTCGTAAAAGATATCAATGCCACACCAAAAGAGTAAGTGATAGCATTAATACGATGCATTCAAGACAAGTGTAACAACGTCAAAAATATTCAACAAAAACAAGTATTCCCAAGCATATAATAACATCAATACAACATAGAAACAAGTCAACAAAATAATTATTATCCAATCAAGCATGTTTATTTAGATCCGATACATTTCAACAATGTAGTTAAGTTAGGTTGCTCCTTTAAAATAGACTGAAAGCCAGTTGGCATCTCATAATCATCTATGCTATCATGGCAATCGTCAATATAACCACTGAAAACAATGCAGTACATCCTATTTTCCAATGTACAAGTGCTCACTAATGGTTAATTTGTACAGCAGGACCACACAGCAGTACAATAGAGTTGGATCATTTTCCACACAGATGAAGTACACATAAACGTCAACACTTCAGAATTATTTCAATTACTTGAATAGTGATATATTTGAAAAGAAGACATGTTAAGCTCGACTCGAAAAACAAAATCCTGTTCTTATATCTCATTTATTTGCAAAGAAAAACGAGGTAAAGAATAATTAAACCTTCAATAATAGCCCTAGCAATTTTTTGCTTCCAAGCCACCTTTAACGACTTGCTTCATTACCACGCGTGAACTTTAAAAACAGCCCACACAGTAAGAAACGTGAGAATGTGGAATGACACGAGTTTCTTTTACTATTCTTTGAATCACACTATCGTTTGTTAGGCCACACGTTCTATTTAGAAATAGAGAGGAAAGTGCACACACGCAGCAAAAATAGTTTTTTGTTTTTCATTATGGTAGGTAGGCTTCTATGCACTGACAATGAAAGCTACTTTTAAGTTATAAGCATAGCTTTGCTTATTCAGGTACGCGTCCCTAAACATATTATACTGACATATTTCGCTTTGATCCTACTGCATAATTTAACGAGTAATGACTGCTACAGTTTGGTCATGAGCAAAAAGCAGCTTATATACTGTAGCTTGTGTTTAGAATATCTAAAGAGAAATGGCTTTTGTATAGTTTAATCTGATAATACACATTTATAACGATTTAACTGTGGTTACAGCTCCTGATTGCACGTGGTGAGGTAACCCTGCTCGGTAAAGTGCATGGCATCTGCCTGCTTTTCAGCCTCTTTCAGTCTGGTTACTTCAGAGCTTCATCATTTGTAGCTCTAATTAGAGATAATTAGTGGTAATGACCATGCTGTGGCTGGCTACTAGGCATTTGCTTTCAATATAGTATACGATATAGCTTTTTTAAGAGTAATAAGTGAATTATTAATGCACTTGTTCCTTTTGCAATTTGCCTTTTGCCTGGAGTCCCTTGACATAATTGAGATCGATAGTAAAATTTTGTTTTTCTATTCAGTTTGGGGAAGCTTTAGTTGTTCTTTAAATTAGATTATGAAGGCAGAAATATAACATCTATTTAATTTTTAATGAGATAGCTAAATAAGAACAGCATTTTGTTTTTCGAGTCGAGCTTAACAGGTCTTCTGAAGTAGTTGACTACAACTGTAAATAAGAATATTTATCATTTTTCAATAAAGACATTGACTAAAAAAGAAATCTTATATCTCATTTTGGGTCTCTCATTTTAAATCAATAGTGATAAAGTAGCAATAATATATTTCTAATAATTAATATAGTTATCTTTTGTTTTTTGGTAAAGGATAAAAGAAATAGTTATTTACATACACTCTGTATACAAAGGAATTCCTTACTACTACACAGAGGAGGATTTATTCAACAAATATTTGAAACTAAAAGAAATAGTTGTTTACACTCTGTATACAAAGAAGTAGTTGTCAAATATTTCCTAAGAGTCGAGCTTGCTTTAAAACTAAAAGGAATTCCTTACGACTACACAGAGGAGGATGTATTCAAAAAAAGCAGTCTGCTAATCGAATCAAATCCCATATATAAAAAGATTCCTGTGCTCTTTCATGGTGGCAAGTCCATCCTAGAATCACTAATCATCGTCGAGTACATTGACGACAAATGGGGCGGCTACACAGCTAAGTCTATACAATTAAGTATGCCTGAAATTTTTAAATAAATGGTCATTAACGCAATCAGTAAACAATAATTTCCTAATCACATGTTATAATATCATATATTTTTTTTGTTTTCAAAAAACTACCCCTAATCGAGCATAATGATATACCTCTACACAGCTAAGCATATTTCTTGTTTTCAAAAATTTGCAATGATCGAACAAACAAGGATAACAATTCAATGGATAAAAATGTTCATCTTCCATTATAATATTAAAAGGGAAACATAATCTTACTTTATTATATAAATATGGGTAGATGATTATAGTATTTAACTCTCCAAGATGTATTTTGATTAACATTTCATCCTCTGCCTTGTGTATGTTAACATAGAACATGATTTGTAAAACATTTCATTGCTGAAATTATTATTAATAATAGCACAAAAGTAAAAAAAAAAAACTTTACATAAATGATCGTCCAAAAGTCAAATTTTTTGTCAAATAGATTCTGATACTTCCACACAGTTGGTCTGCTGCTCTATGCGCATCTTTTCGGCCAGTTATAGGTGAGAAACTATTACCCTCAGCAAACATAATCTTACATTTGCGAAAATATGGGTAGATGATTATAGTATTTAACTGGATTATATAAATGCAGCAAACATAATCTATTCGTTTTATTTTTAGTTTTTTTACTCTTCCTTCTTCGTTTACCACGGTTGTTATTCTTTTGATTTTTCCTCTCTCTTCACAGCCTATTTCTAATCGCATAAAGAAAGACGAAGGAAGCATCTAATCGAAGCAAGCATCGAGCCAACTCTTTTTTGAAGTTAGAACGGCTGACGATCTAATTTCTTTTTCATCTGAAACTTTCATCATGTCTTGGTGCACTATCGAGTCTGATCCAGGTGTTTTTACTGAACTAATGCAGCAGATGCAGGTGAAAGGTGTTCAGGCGATCAAGGTTCTGGACTGGTTGAAAATGGTACAACCTGTGATTCAAGAACGCATAGAAAGGTACTCTCAAAACGAGATCATGTTCAACCTTTTAGCAGTTATAAAAAACAGGAGGCAAGTGTATCAATCCGAGCTTAAAGAACTGCAAACAAGGAAAGAGTTGCTTATGCAGCATCAACAGCAGCAAAATGCAGATGTAGCACAAGAACTTGAAGAAGTGAAAGCCGAGATCGAGAATTTATCTGAAAAGGTTGTGATGGAAGAGGAGAAATTCAAGAAGTGGAAGACCGAGAACATTAGAAGAAAGCATAATTATATTCCCTTTTTGTTTAACTTTTTGAAAATTCTCGCGGAGAAGAAGCAATTGAAGCCTTTGATTGAGAAGGCCAAGCCAAAGGCGAATGGTCCTCGGTAGATTTTCATTTTTTGTGGAGCTTGTGTTAATGAGGAAATGGTACATAACTTTATTTTATTTTATTTAGATTAATTTGAACTTTGAAGCTGCTGCTTTCTTGCTTGAGTGCAGAGTGTGCTTATTATGTATGATTTTATGGATTTGTATTATTTAGTTTCTGTATGAAAAAGAAATTCTAGGAACAATATATATATATATATATATATGCAGCAATTTTTATTTATTTTTCTAGTATATAGTATCTGCCAAAATACATAGTGGTTAACACAATGTTATTATTCCAAAATAACTTTGTTGCTTTATGTAACTCTTCAATGAAAAGGATATTAAACATCAAGTTGCAATACCCAGACCTTGAAAAAATTGCTCATAATTTTTTATTTTTTTTGGTAACAATGGAAAAATTATGGAGAATGATATTAATATTAGATTCTCAATCGATTCATAAGATATTAAAGCAAGTTCTGTCATCTCACCTATAATTTTTTTCCAAATTACTCCTAGCTGAACTTCAGCGTTCGAATCAAAGAATCATAAACAAACCAACTTCACCCGGCACACTTATACTTCATAATAGTTAATTCTGAAAAGAAAAACAATGGATGCATGTTAAACTAACATGTGTTTAAGAATAATTTAGCAATTGTTTTCATTACAAACAACTTTAATATGCACATACTCATCCTATACAACCATCTTCCTAGAATCTCCAGCAACATGCAAATAAGGAAATAATGCAAAAATGTAAATTTGAAACTATCTTCAGAATGTGTACAATAAATGAGCTAACAAAAGAATATGTTCCGTATACAAAGGAAATAACCATGCCGACTGGACCACAAGTACACAAACGAAAATAAATGGGATTACTGTAATACCACAAACTGGGACATGATTCAAACAACACAAAATATTAAAAGCTTAAACCACCTAACTCTCATCGAAAGGAACTATATTAACTTACATAAAATCTCGAAATACTGCCATTATAATAGTAACCTAAACAATCCATAAGTTATAAAAATATACCAGTTAATGTATGGAGGAAGCCTAAGAAAATACTCCTAGAACCGCTTCGATTCCGACTTGAAAAGATTTTTTCCCTTTCGGCTTCGATTTGGCTAAAAAGAATCCCGCTTCGATTTCACTTCTATTTAATCTTCCCACTTCAATTTGGCGTACGATGATTCCCGCTTCAATTTAATCTTCCCGCTTTGATTTTGCTTTTCGCTGAAAATTTTGTTCGTGTAATTTTGTTTGAGGCGGCTGTCAATAACGGGGTAACGTTATAATGTGGATTTTTTACATTTTACATATTTACCCCTCCGTTTTTATTTTTATCAAACTTTATAACGGTGCTAAACCGTTATATAACATGATTGCTCGTTTCAAAACGATATTTTAGACGATTGTAACAAATATTAGCGTTATTACTTTATAACGGCAAATGAGTGTTAGTACTGAGGAAATACTTTTGTTAGGAATTTCCTGTTTTGGTGTAGTGATCTTTGTTCATAAAGATGGGGTTTTTTTTATTGATTTGGAACGTTCATCTTTGGGTTTTTGGGTGATGGCATGCATAGGCTTCATCACAATCTTTGTTTTGCATTCCGATTTGTGCCTTCATAGCAATGTAAGCCCTTTCCCTACTCTTAGATATTAACTATGAAGTTAAATGTTCATGTTGCAAGGTTTGGGTTTGATCATTGAGAATGATACATGCTATCATGTCATGCAAGTTTATGAAGTCATTATCTTGATCTTGTGAGCTAAAAGCTACAACCTTTATGTTGAAATGTTGCATTATGCAACATGAGAACCTTCATAACCTTTATGTCAACTTGCATATGAAGTCATAACCCTTATATGATGATATATGCGAGTTACTAGTCATCATTCCATGTCTTTTTCCACCATGATTCGTTTATGTGCCAAGTTTGGGTTTATGCATGTTTTTGAGGCTTAAGAATGTAACATGCAAGTTAATGAACACATTTTGCCTCATTTTCCACCATGATTAACTTGTGGCTTAATATCCATTATTGTCATGCCTTTGCCAAGTCTATTCTTTTAATCCATTATGTTGTTGCGAACGTATATGCGAGTTTAAAAGCGTTGGGTTATGTTATGGGAAATTTCTAATGACATAAAAACATAAGCTTGGGAATTTACCTATTAAGTTAGGTCTACCCATTGGGAATTTACCTATTAAGTTAGGTCTACCCAATTGCTTGAAAAATTGTAATGTGTTTTGGAAACACGATGGAAATGACACTTAGAAAATATAAGTGTGACCAACTAGAGGTTGGGTTGAGTTTGCAACATAAAGCTACCCGGAACCGACCGGCCTAACTAGTAGTTGCAAACAATAAGACCCAATGTGAGAAGTTGGTCATGTTGTGCTTGGACCCGAGGTTAGACCAAGTTGTGGTGTAAAGCTACCCGGAACCGACCGGCTTAACTAGTAACCACAACAAAGTCTAATGTGAGAGGTTGAGGTGCATTAAGTAATTAATGCCACATGATAGGGTTAAGTTAATTTGATTAATGACTCTTAACCAAATATGACATGGACAAATGGGTTAAGTAAATTGATTAGGCTAATGATACTTAACAAAACATGACAAGGTTGGGTAGGTTAAGTAACTTGATTTGCCTAATGACACTTAACCATTTTTTATACGACTAGTGGGCGAGGTTAAGTTAACCAACACTTAACCAATCTAACTCAGTAATTTTGAAGTGATTAAGTAACCTATACTTAAACACTCCAACTCGGTTATTTGATAAGGTTAAGTTAACCAATACTTAACCAATCTAACGTGATAACATGATAAGGCTAAGTCACGAATCGTTTGAATACACTTGACCAATTTGACTCAGTAATTTGATAGGGTCAAGTTAATACATACTTAACCAACTTGAACATGGTTTGTAGGGTTAGGTCTTGGACTTGGATACTTAGCCAATTTTGACATGATTTGTAGGCGGGATTAAGTCATGAACTTAAGTGACACTTAATCCATTACATAAACCCTAATTCGGAGAATTAGGTGGATAACCGTAATTAACAAGAATAACGGGAATAAGGCTAAGTGGTAAACCTTAGTTGAAGAATAGCTAAGTAATAATTCTTAGTCAAGGAGATTTAGACCAGTTCATAGATAGATGAGTAACCTGATACGGTAGGTCATCGTTTAAGCACACGAGTAGGAGCAAGTTATCTGATTTAGATAAAGGCTCCAGCGAACTGGGTAACGAAGCAGCGGCTTCGGGGAACGTGAGGATATTCTTGGTATCCCTCTGTGAGCTGCCAGGTGATTATACTAGGCTCATGAGAGGTTAAGGTCTGCGTTAGAAGAACCAAGAGTATGCCTTGGTTGCTATACGAGCGACCTAAAGACGGGGATGGATAGGGGATAGTCGACGATACACGGTCGTGCCCTAGATAGCATTTCGTCAGGCTACCTACCATCTTTGGTCAAGCGTGTACGTACGGAAAGGCAGATGTAAAAACCCGTAACTTCCCCGTAAAGGAAAGCGGCGGATAGTTCGAGAACAAGCCACAACAGAACGCAAATAGAAGAACATTTCATTGTATATTACAACAATGCGTCAGATTACAAGAATATACGGAGTATAAATGAATATTACACAGAAATATCAGAGATTTAAATTACATTTAAATACATAGCAGCGGAAAATAATACAATACACAACTAGAAGAGATATACGGATACAAAGCTTTCCGGATATCGTTCCAGCTGTAAACCAGGATCCTGTGAATATAAATCTGCAAAACCAAAACTACTAGCTGCCCGTGTCAAAATAAGGGCACCCAGAGTTTAGGTTAAAACAATAAACTCCAGGTCAGTCATGTGACTGGTGTGAGAACTAAAACAGTTATTATTCTTTATTTTAAGAGTTAGGTAAATCAAGGGACCACGCCGTATAACACGGAACGGGTTTCCTCCCAAGGATACCGGTGCATAAAACAAACAACGCAATGCTAAATAAAGAAAAAAAATGAAGCTGTTATAAGACCCAGGTCCCATCACACAATGCAACGCAGCCGAGGATAGGGTTTTCCCTTATAACAGCCAAAGAATGCTTGATACGTTTAAAACAAATCGTTTGATACTATTATAAGTGCATAGTGTATAAAACAACTTCAAATCATAAGTATCAATCATAGGCGGCATGAATGCCCCATAACACTATGTCGCCATATATAAGTTTACAATCAAAACCGCAAGACGTCGTATTGGAAGTTGGGTTATCATTTATGGTATGAACCGAGGCTAGGGGCAAGATCCTCACCGATTTTTAGACAATCTAGCCCATGTCTAGGAACAGCCGCAACTGCCCCTTGGATCGTCAGGGCCGGTCCACCGATGTGGATTATTATGCCTGAACACTACGTTTCCCCGCCCTTTGGGGCGTAAGCCTGGCCCGTCAGCCGACCAGAAGCGTCGGCCGAAACCGATATCACGAGGCGCCTCGCTTTTCAGCAAGTAATAATAAGTAACATCCACATGAGTCAAACTCATCAGCCAATTCAAGCACTGACGCCACTCCTAACTAGAAAGAAACACATGTCCTCCCTGAGGTCCGTCTCCCGTTTTTAGTTCATACCGGGTGTGATACTCGCGAATCAACGTTACACAAAGCTATGCCACAAAGGCCGTGCTTCGATCATCAACCACAAGACTTTGCTTTTCAACAGAAGCCTCGATCAATTGCCACTTAGGTATGCCACACAGGCAATTCACTCCATGCGATTGATATCCATCAATATATAACCCCTGAGCTCGTACGTCTCAGAGAAGGGCGTTAAGCAAGAGAATAAATTCTCCGCCGCCAAACAGAAATATATTTAATAGAGATCAATCACACGGAATAAAATCCAATGTCAGACACACCGTCCATTTACATGTCTGTTCTGGGTCTGAACGAAACCGGAGGCACCTAGTACCCCGCATATCCATCGATCTCCAAGTACGTCTGGACGATCACCAACTGTTTCCATCTTCTTGGGTGTACAGCCCAATCAAGATCATCAGTAATCACCCAAACAACGTGAAGACTTCCGGTCTTCGACCGCCGTCTTCATCTTCGACTTATCGTCGTATTAGTTATTCAGAATGGGATAAACCCGGTCTTTCCGAATAACTCGCGTATATTTTAAATAAGTGTTACACAAACACAACATACGCCTCATTCCAATTCATCAGTCACTAACCGTAAATTAATCAAGAGAATAATTTCCCAAATATTAACCCCGAAGGCCGAAACCAACATCAGATCAATATCCAGAAAACCATTCTGCTTGGCTAACAACCAGTTAGTTTCTAAATTTCACATTCATAGGGAAAGGTTCCCATTAATTTTATCCAAGATAAATTCCTTGAATTTATTCTTTATTCTATTTTTGAATCTCAATTCAAACTAGTCGGGATTAGCGAACCTTACCGAAGTAATCATTTATTTTAATTTCCCCATCCCAACCTATTCATCCCATGAAGTAAAACTGGTAATACTTCATATCTAACACCACAGTGTTATCGGTAAATTCAATTACCATTTCACGTTCAAATCTAATTAAAGATTTAACTATCGCCTGGAGCAAAACTGGTGATACTCCATTTTCGATCATTTCAATCTAATTAAAGATTCATTAAAACTCCACTTAGTTTTAATCTTCGACTGGGTTAAAGAATCAGTGTCATTTAAAACACGGTTCACGATAAACCCAAAAATCATTCCATTAATTATCGGGTTAAAGAACAAGTGTTATTTAAAACACTATTCACGATAAACCCAAAAATCATTCCATTAATTATCGGGTTAAAGAACAAGTGTTATTTAAAACACTGTTCACGATAAACCCAAAAATCATTCCATTAATTATCGGGTTAAAGAACAAGTGTTATTTAAAACACTGTTCACGATAAACCCAAAAATCAATACCAATTCCATTCCAATTAAATATCATTTAATTGGTACACTTCATTAAATCTAAATAAAAAGATTTAATCTTTTCTCAACTGGGTTCAAGAACAGTGTTAGTGAAGACACCATTCACGACAAACCCAAATCACATTTGATATTAAACACAAGGCTCTGAATAGAAAATATACCGGCTTATATTCAATATCAAATTCTACGACTAACAAATATCGTATTGGAAATAACGATATATATATCTATATCTTTCAAATTTCCATAACAACATCTGTATAATCACGAAATCCAACATCGAAATATTCCGAAGACAATTTCGATTCAAATCCATTCCAATGCAATCATTGGAAATTCTGGTTATTTTCAAAACCATTTCAAATCCAATTTATTTATTTGAAAATAAATAGAATTATAATTCTAGTTCAAAAAGACTAGTTCATTTCGATAAAAATCTATTTTTATCTTTTCAAATATGGAGTTTTTCATCCTAATTCTTTCTAAATCATTTCTTATGATTTTACACAAATTATTACTATTTTTAATAATTTTATCAAGGCCCGTACAGTCGATTTCCATCAACGGTCATCGAACTGCACTTACAGCGACCTTTTTCGAATTTGATTTGGACATAATTCCAAATCCAACTGTTAGATTTCTAATTTCTAAAATTCTTTAGAAAGCTCTTTTCGATACGAACCCAACGGTTCCGGTTTAAGGAGAATCCGACGGTCGTATTTCCCGTAATGTCCGTTTGAAATAAATGGTCGAAATTCACGAACTGCCGCGGCGCGGCGCGTTCTATTCAGGCCATTATATTATATATATAATATATATTTCGTCGATTACTATTTAAAACGAATTATATAAATAGTTTTAAATTCGTTTCAAAAGCAATTTCAACTTTCTTTTCAATTCAAATCAAAATTGAATTCTTCTTTATAAATTCGTTTTAAAATTCATTTCTATTCAATTCAAATTTCAATTCAATTTGAATTCATTTCAATTCGCTTTCAATTCAATTTGAATTCGTTTTCAATTCAATTCATTTCGAAATCGTTTTCAATTCAATTCATTTCGAAATCGTTTTCAATTCATTTCGAAATCGTTTTCAATTCAATTCATTTCGAAATCGTTTACAATTCAGTTCATTTCGAAATCGTTTTCAATTCATTTCGAAATCGTTTTCAATTCAATTCATTTCGAAATCGTTTTCAATTCAATTCATTTCGAAATCGTTTTCAATTCAATTCATTTCGAAATCGTTTTCAATTCAATTCATTTCGAAATCGTTTTCAATTCAATTCATTTCGAAATCGTTTTCAATTCAATTCATTTCGAAATCGTTTTCAATTCAATTCATTTCGAAATCGTTTTCAATTCAATTCATTTCAAAATGAATAAAATCGATATAAATATCGTTTACGTCAAAATGGCGTCAATCTAATGAACACGGCTTCATGAATTTCTATTTTCAAATATTCTATTTCAAATATTTCTTTTTCAAAATAGTTGTTATCATCAAAATATTTCGTTCAACACATGACCAATCTCAATGGATGAGTACTGTCAACACATGAACCTTTATTTTATATTGATAAAGATGTAAATTTTATTACTAAAATATTTCGTTCAACACATGACCAATCTCAATGGATGAGTACTGTCAACACATGAACCTTTATTTTATAATATTCTTTATTTTCTAAATTGGAATGAGGCCCAATCAATTACCATATAATGTTAATTATATGGGTTTTCATACATTACACACATATAATAGCATTGAAAATAATCAACCATCAACCAAAGTGCACTACACTGTATAAGCATCAAATATAGATATTCAACGCTTATAACAGCCTGTCAATCAATCGATCGACATATTTAATCAATCAGGATGAGTGAACTTCAAATTTCATCCCAACACCCGTGTGGGGTTTCAAACAATCAAACACATATTTTATTTGTGCTGTTGGGCGATGTGTAAAATTTATCGTCCCAATCAATGTCCTTCAAATAGGTGTACATAAACAAACCGTCCGGTTTGTAAATGAATATTTTATTTTATTCACTTTCACTATATTCATATTCACGTTAAAAATTATATTTTTAACGATACTACATTTTATTTTAACATATGAATTTCTATTCAGTTCATTCTTTAAATAAAATGATATTTTTATTTTTCTAACATATTTTAGAAAATTTCGGTGGCATAACAGCACGATACTAGAAACGGGACGAGGCCTAGCCTTATCCCCGGTCTAGTGAAGGCCCACGCCATTCACACATCAATCAAATCAATTTCAATTCACCCAACAGTTCAATTTCAATCAAATAATCTAACTAATCTATGCAACTAAACAAACAAGTCCATGGTCTGTGGACGATTGTGTCGGGTGCTACTAAGCACCGTCTGCATCCTAGTATATATATACAACTAGAAAATGAAATTGAAAGGTGAGAAATTCTCACAGAAAGCTATCCAAGCTCCACGGCACTTCATTGATAGAAATCTTCATCGCTATCGCATCTTCGTCATCTTCGTTGCCCGTAGCCACTACATATGTAAAAAATCGAATTTTTACTATGCTATTCAATATATAAAAATCATATTTTTACTTTGATGTTCAATATATAAAAATCATATTTTTATTTCAAAACTATATATGAAAAGGCCATATTTTTAAATCTGAACTTCATATATAAGAATCACATTTTTATCTCGCTAATTTACATATAAAAATCGAATCTTTTATATTTGAAAATCGAATCTTTTATATTTGAAAACCGAATCTTTTATATTTGAAAATCGAATCTTTTATATTTGAAAATCGAATCTTTTATATTTGAAAATCGAATCTTTTATATTTGAAAATCGAATCTTTTATATTTAAAAATCGAATCTTTTATATTTAAAAATCGAATCTTTTATATTTAAAAATCGAATCTTTTATATTTAAAAATCGAATTTTTTATATTTGAAAATCGAATCTTTTATATTTGAAAATCGAATCTTTATGGACTAGTTTTCTATATAAAAATATAATCTTAATCTACATTAAAGATCTAATTTTTATTTTTTTAAAAATAACAATTGCTAATTTTATTTAAAGATCATCACATAAAATAATTGAAATAAACTAAATAAATAATAAAAACTTACTGTTCTTTGTCGGGGGGGTTCAGAAGGCGGCGCCGGGTTGGTGGTAGGTCGGGGGAGGTTGGGCAGGTCGGAGGCGGTGGTCTTGGAGAAGGCAGCGGCGGTCTAAGGCTAGAGGGGGGGTTACTGTCGGAATTGGATGGAGCTAGGAGGATCTCGCGGTCAGGTGCTAGGCGGAGGGTGGCTCGTGCGGTGGTGGGTTCGTCAGTGGATGCGGGAGGCTCTTCAAGGCGGCGGCGGCGGTCTCGGGAAGCGTGGGACTAGAAGAACGAAGGGGGGGAGAAGAAGGGGACGGAGAGGAAGTGGAGGAGGGGGGGTGCTGCGCTTGGCGCGGCGGCGCCAGGAGGCTGGGCGGCGGCCTCCCTGGAGGAGCGACTCGTCTTTTTTTTTTTTTTTTTCGATCCGAAATGAATTGGGAGGGGGGGCCAGAGCGGTTAAAGGGAGAGAAAAGAAAATTAATTTTTTTATTAATTTAATTAATTTAATTGCAAAAAGTTGACTTTTTCATATGACCTCTAAACGAGGTCCACCGCCTGTCGTCTATAGCGTTTTACCCCCATTCCGAACACAATGGGATATGTATCGCAGGTTGATTCGATCGTTTGAATCAGTTTCTGTTAAATTTACATTTAAATCACTATATTGAATTTTAAACGTACATTTCAAATTACCGGGGTCACATACTAACTCTAAAAATTATCGAAAGATATTTTCTAGCTTCGTATTGACGATACGGTCCTAACAAAACTAGTTTCGCCGAATTCTGAGACCGTATGAAAAATGGCCAATTTCCAGTCGATTAAAATCAACTAAAACTGGTCAAACGCGTTTTCCTTTGCCACGCTCACATATTGATTCGAAAAATTATGAAATTTGGAATCTAGCAATAATCTGACACTGCGGATCCAACAAAAGTGGTTTCGTCGAAATCCGAGGTCGTTTGCCAAATTCCCATTTTTAAGGGCCTGAATTCCATAGCGACTATTCAGAATTTTCAACTGGACATATCTTTTGATTCCCGCTATGAAATTTTGATTTTTCGGATTCGTTGGAAAGATATTATCAATTAGATCCTAATGTTTTTGGTTTCACTAAAATCCGGATTGTTTTGCACCCGGTACATTCAATTGAAGTTTGAAATCGAATTATCGAACTACCGCGCCATTTTCAATTCCTTTTATAATTATATATAATTATTTATATTCTAACGCCGATCTATATAACTATATACGATTGAATTTTATTCAAAGGAAATTTTCTCGATGATATTATTTAAAATGATTCATTTTAAATAATCAAAATTCGCTAAAATTGCCAAAATAAAAATTTTAAACTGGCCCAGATTTTCGGATTGTTACAGCAGAGAACACCCAAAAGACCATAATTGCTATCTAATTATGGTTGCGGTAGGGCTAGATTGTGGGTTGGCCAGTAGTGTGTTTTCATACAGGATTTATCCTGTCTTGTCTTTCGCTAGTTGAGGGAGTGGTCTCGTGGGACCATAGCCACGTATAGAAAAAAACAGACCTTAGCATCTGCATCGGTAGATAAATCGAAAGCTCCCGACCGAGTCCTGTATTTCTTGATCTGCCCTGTGACAGGACTCGGATGGCACGATGTGATACATGTGCATACAGTCATGGAAAAACGATTCACGATGAATGCGTGGGAAAAAGGGCGCGGTTGACGGTTAGCGTAATCCCTAGCGGCCCTAGGTAGTTGAACCCAAACCGAGATACGAAAACGTGCGATAGGTAAGCATAATCCCTAGTAGTCCTAGGTAGCATAAGTCCTAGTTGTACAAACAGTGATTCATATGAAAGAACCTAGTTAGACCTAGGGTAACAGTCCAAAACGGTCTTAAGGATCATGGAATTGCGTTGGAGTAGTATAGAACCTCATGGGGAAGCCCGTACGGTCTACGGCAAGGGACTGAACATTTACATGGAAAGAAACATACGAGTTAAGTAACCTATATATGCGATATATTAGGTCGACATGAACCATTACACGACTTTTGAGTAAGGGTCATTCATGGTTAACACATGATACGGTGGGGATACTAGTACGGTAGGTGCAGAGCTAAAAGACAGGATAGATACCATGGGATGTTATACGTGATAGATATCTTGGGGATATCATACTTGATAGGAACCTGACGAAGGGATATCTTGTTTTATCTTGACATCGTAATTTATCATGACACCTTAGTTTATCTGAGTTCAGTAGTTCATTCTGTTATTTTGATTTAGCTTATCTATCTTGTCATCATGCTTATGTTCATCTCAGTTTCTCATGCCAGTTAACTTTACTAGTTTTTATGCTCATAGTAGATAGGGCTTACTCAGTCTTTTTGACTGACCCGTTTTGTTTTGCCTCTTTTCTTCCGTTTCCCCCCAGGTTACAGGGAGGAAATACTGTTGTTTAGTTCGGACTTCTGCTGCTTGAAGGTCATCATGGATGGCTTGGACTTTTCTTGGCTATGGCTACTTTACTGTTTTACTTGGGGAATAATTTATGAAAATGTTTTTATGCTTCTTTACTATTGTAAGACAGGTTTTGATGTACTCTGATGTAAAAGGCTTTAGACCTTAATTATTAATGTTTATGAAAGTTCAATTTTACTTCCGCTACTTTATATGTTCTGTCTTGTGATATTTCTGTGCATGTTTACCAATAATGCCCCTCTAAAGCTAGTGCATTCCCTTGCGAGTGACCCTAGCGGAAGCGGGGTGTTACAAAATATATATATATATAAACCATTAAATATTTGTATATTGATTCTGTTATCAGAATATTTCCTATCGAACTGAAAGTGATGTTGATTATATGGTTTAACATCTGTGATGCAGGGAAACAGGTTGGAGGGGTCCAACTGGACTCCTCAATATTTATAATATTGTTTGTTTCATATATTGTGTTATATGATGTGATATATAATCTGTGTTGATTATATGTGGTTGGACGATATTGATCATCGTGATTTGATATGATCGAATACCATAACATTCGAGATGTTGATAAAAGGGAATTTTCAAAGTGATGTTTGAAAATAAAATATTTATAAATGGAATAATTATAAATAAGAGATATTTATAAACAGAAATATTTATAAATAAGAAATATTTATAAATTGAAATATTTATAAATAGGAGATATTTAGAAAGGAAATAATTTCAAACATTTTCTTTTTGAATGGAAAGGCCTGTGTGGCGGGTTTGGGGATTTTCCCGATGCTCCCGATACAAAGGAGGTTATGGCGAATTTTCCCGGGAATTTAAGGAGTTAGAATATTTTTAAGAATAAATTTGAAAAGGGAATATTTGCAAACCATTTGCAAATAGAATTAAATAGAAAAAAAGAAATATTTGTAAACCATTTACAAATAGAATTAAAAAGGGAATATTTAGAAAATAAATAGAGTTAATAAAAAGGAAATTGGTTTATAACAGAATAAGAAGTTATAAAAAGGAAAACGTTATTAAAAGAACATTTATAAAGTGAAGAACCGTTACTAAAAAGTGAATCTTTATAAATGAATAAACGTTGTTAAAAAGGGGATCTTTTTAAATGGATAAACGTTATCAAAAAGGAGAAATTGAATATGGTATTCGAAGTTAGTTAATCGAATATGGTATTCGAAGTTAGTTAATCGAATATGATATTCGAAAGGAGTTAATCGAATATGGTATTCGAAGATTAGTTAATCGAATATGGTATTCAAAAGTTAGTCAATCGAATATGTTATTCGAAAGAGGTTAGTCGAGTCGAGATAGTTGAATAGAGTTAAACGAATAGAGTTAATCAGTTAGAGTTAACCAGTTAGAGTAAATCAGTTAGAGTTAACCAGTTAGAGTTAACCAGTTAGAGTTAATCAGTTAGAGTTAACCAGTTAGAGTTAACCAGTTAGGGTTAATCAGTTAGAGTTAACCAGTTAGAGTTAATCAGTTAGAGTTAACCAGTTAGAGTTAATCAGTTAGAGTTAACCAGTTAGAGTTAATCAGTTAGAGTTAACCAGTTAGAGTTAAATCAGTTAGAGTTAACCAGTTAGAGTTTACCAGTTAGAGTTAATCAGTTAGAGTTAATCGATTAGAGTTAAAACGAACTAGAGTTAATCAAGTGTAGTTATTTGAGAAAGAGTTAGTCAAACATAGTGGTTCAGGATAAGTTGTCATTCAGCACGACTGCTAGCGTAATTCGCAGGGCTGTAAATAGCCTACGGCGGTCGGATGTTTCCTGAGGGAATCAGGCGTAACCATTGTCATCGCTGTGATCTAGAGTCAAGCGAATGGAGTTAAATAGAGTTATCGAATATTAGTTATTCGAATGGAGTTAAATAGAGTTATCGAATATTAGTTATTCGAATAGAGTTAAACGGAGTTAAATAGAGTTATCGAATATTAGTTATTCGAATGGAGTTGAATAGAGTTAAACGGAGTTAAAATAGAGTTAGTCGGATATAGTTTATTCGAATAGAGTTAAAGGAAAAGAGTTATCGATTATAGTTTAATCGAAAGGAGTTATCGATTATAGTTTAATCGAAAGGAGTTATCGATTATAGTTTAATCGAAAGGAGCTATCGATTAGTTTAATCGAAAGGAGATTATCGAATATATCGTATTCGAAAGAAAGAGATCGAATATAGTTTATTCGAAAGAGAGAGATTTTGAATATAAGTTATTCGAAGAGAGATAATCGAATATAGGATATTCGAACAAGAGTTAATCAAATAGAGATTACTCGAAAGAGAATTATACGTCGAATTCAATTATATCGAATTCGGGTAAGTAATATTAACTTTCCGGTTTTTAAATCAAGAGTATACACTAATAAATTAGGGTTATGTTTAATTATTCGAATTTAGGAATAAAAGTTATAATTGAAGTTAGGTATTGCGAAAGTACTTATAATCAATGTTTTCAATAAAGAAGTGGATTCGTAAATTGAATCCGAGAGTTACGTAAAGAAGTGGTTAAAGGTTTAAAAGATAAACTGTTACTATTTCGAAGTTATAACGTTGTTCAGTTAAGATCTGAGAGGTAATTATACACCAACTTGATTGACTTCCTTCTTAACTAAGGAATGGTAAGGTTGATAGTGAATGATGGTTAAGTGAATTTAATAAATGGTTTGAGTTGGCGTAGCGATGTTTATTTAAAACATCAGTTTAAATCCAATGAAGGAACTTTGGAAATGTTTTCCAAATAAGAAACCAGAAATGTTTTCTAATATAGAAAACAGGAAATGGAAATGTTTTCCATTGTTAATAAAGTATATTTTCTAAAATTAGAAAATAAGAGATTTAGAATATAGGGAAACAGGAGATAAGTAAATAAATGAACTAAAGAGATAAATGTTGAATGATGATTGATTGATATAATTTCCATCTAGAAATAATATCGTTGTTTGCACACGAGTATTTCTTTGATAGTTAAATCACAGACTATCGATGTTTTGACCATTTTAACGTTGTTAATATGGAGAGACCGGTTGGATTATTATCCAAAGAACCACTTTGTATTGGCATAAGCGTTGCGAATCATATATGCCAAAGATAATTGAAGACGGAGTAAAGTGCAAGGGCTATTGTATAAATCTTAGATAACAGTGCCTAAGATGGATGTACTGAATAGTACCTTCGGTTCATCCTGTTCCTGGATGACTTGTATGGATGAATGTCTGCCAGAGTATTTCCATAAAGGTCACGTACATTGATTTCTTCAACCGTACCAAGAGTGGAAGCAGAGAAGGAAACTTCTTTTAGCTGACACGTAATGTATGGTTGTAGCCGTCGAATTAGTGATTTAGATGGATCTGACAATGTGGCATTCGAAGTGAATCTGATGTGATGATAAAGCGTAACCTCAAGCCTCATCAACCGGTAAATGATAGAAATCGGGCAGGCAGCATGGCTAAGTCGGTCGCACCGAAGTAGGGTGTATAATCACCTATCTAGAGAATATTCATTTGCTTCTTTAATCTATCAACGCTGTCTCATATATATATGGGAAACGGTTGCTGATCCCAACCGTTGGTGATATACATTCGATACACTCAAGCAAAATGAGTGGTCGGTCATGTGTGGCTGAGTTACAAGATGTTCTTGTTGAACTCCAGTGTATCGTTCCTAGAGTACACTGATCGGAAGGTGGTTCCATACCTTGTCATAGTTGGAAATCCATTTCCCAATACGTGCTTGCGGTTTTGATTGTATACTATATAGTAGAACGTGAGATGAAAGCGTTTCTGCTAGATTGATATCTATTTGTACTTAGACATTATTATAATATCAGAATGATATTCCTTTACAAAGTTGTTTGGATTTTCATAAGGGAAAACCCATTCCGTTTTCACGGCGTGGTCTTATGATATATCTGTTATTTAACCAAGTGTTTGGAGTTTTATTCACACCAGTCCCATGACTGACCCGGAGTTTATTTTGTTTTGTTTTCCCTAAACTCTTGGGTGCCTAAATTTGTTCGGGCAATCAAGTAGTCGGGATTTTTCAGATATACTCGGAGAGCTTGGAGCAGGAGGCTTCAGGATTCTATAGTTATTATTATTTCCGCTGTTGTTGTAAGTGCTGCACTCTGATAAGTGCTATTGTATATATAACTGTTTGTATTTCAAAAGTTATGTTATATTTTATTCGTTCCGCTGTGAGATTCGTGTTTACTCTGATGATGATGTTCTTCTTCTTCTTCTATTCTATTAGTTCTATCTTATCTTTCCTCACCCTCTGTCTTCTTTCAATTAGTTTTCTTGAATTTCCAGTGCAGTTTGGGGTTGGACTTGTGTTATTTGGTCAGCTCAAATTGGACTGGATTTTCGGGTCACTACAGTTGGTATCAGAGCTGAAGGTTAAGTGAATTACCTTGGCTCTGTGGCGTAATTCAGTAGAGATGGGATTAGTAATATCCTAGACTGAGTTTGAGTGTATATATACGAGTGCGTATTTGTCAGATATAAAAATTTGTTTTATATTGTGGAGATTTATTGGTTGAGTAGTTTGTGAATTCTGGTCGATCAGTTTGATCCACTGTATCGATAAGGGTTACTAAACACTTGAATACGATGAACCGACATGGTATGTTTTGAAAGGAGGGTAAATGGAATAATTTTACCCAAATATATTTGATATAGTATATTGGTTGTGTTGGTTGTTATTATAATCGAGTAAGATTATAAAAAGATGAAATGGTTATAAATAACCAATCAGAATTCATATAAGTGAAATATATGAAATTGAAATGAATTAAATCTGAATTTAAACCAGAAATTGAATTAAAATTCTGGAAAATTGGATAAGTGTTTGTAAATGGATTTGGATTAAAAATAAGGAAAATTTAAGATCCTGGGAGATTTTAAATTGTTTTACAAGCAGTGTGAATTGTATTTTGAAATGAATTTCAAAGTGGAAATGTTTAGAAATGGTTTTATAGTATTGAAATCACTTCGATCGCTGGAAAATAGATTCTGATGATGACAGCTGCATCATCAGTATTCATTTTCGAGTTGTAAGTGACGAATTACTACCAGGGATACTGTTTTGAATTTGTTTTGGGAAAGACAAGATGTGTTGAATTTCAAAAAGGAAATTTTGATTTTTAGAGTAAACTGTTTAAAAACTCCCAGGAAAAGACTGTTTGAATTAAAAACAAATTTAACAGAAATTTGTGAAAGCAAATTTGAATTAAAGTAAAGCCAGTAAACTAATAACTGAGATTGAATTAGAATGATATCAAAACAAATTGGATTGTCAGATTCAAATTTGAAGTGTAATGTGATAGTCAAGTTAAGAGTTGGGAATCGAGAAGAAACTTGAGTTGAAATGATATTTGGCTCGGCTATAAGCGAATGGTTGTGTTGTGGATAAAAGCAGATTGGAATTTGATTGGGATGACCCTTGTATCCGCTGAGTTGATAACAGGGGGAAAGGATATAATGATATGCCTACAAAAGGTACTAGTTTATATTTCTCTTGGATATAAGATTTATGAGCTGAACTGGCAAGCCGCTTGTGTAACAACCCGAAAATCTGGGCCAGTTTAAAATTTTTATTTTGGCAATTTTGGCGAATTTTGATTATTTAAAATGAATTATTTTAAATAATATCGACGAGAAATTTATTTTGAATATAATTCGACGTATATATTATATACGTCGTCGTTAGAATATAAATAATTATATATAATTATAAATAGAATTGAAAATGGCGCGGTAGTTCGATAATTCGATTTCAAACTTCAATTGAACGTACCGGGTGCAAAACAATCCGGATATTAGTGAAACCAAAAACATTAGGATCTAATTGATAATATCTTTCCAACGAATCCGACTAATCGAAATTTCATAGCGGGGATCAAAATATATGTCCAGTTGAAAATTCTGAATAGTCACTATGGAATTCAGGCCCTTAAAAATAGACATTTTGCAAATGACCTCGGATTTCGACGAAACCAGTTTTGTTAGGTCCGTGTTGTCAAATTATTGCTAGATTCCAAATTTCATAATTTTTCGAATCAATATGTGAGCGTGGCAAATGAAAACGCGTTTGACCATTTTCAGTTGATTTTAATCGACTGGAAATTGGCCATTTTTCTAACGGTCTCAGAATTCGACGAAACTAGTTTTGTTAGGACCGTATCGTCAATACAAAGCTAGAAAATATTTTTTTGGATTTTTTCTAGTTAGTATGTGACCCCGGTAATTTGAAATGTACGTTTAAAATTCAGTATAGTGATTTAAATGTAAATTTAACGGAAACTGATTCAAACGATCGAATCAACATACGATGCATATCCCATTGTGTTCGGAATAGGGGTTAAACGCTATGGACGACAGGCAGTGGGCCTCGTTTCGAGGTCATATGTAAAGGTCAACTTTTTGAGAAAAAAATAATAATAAAATAATTAAAAGCTCTTCTCTCTCCTCACCCTCTCCTATACTTTGCCCCCCCCCGATTCATCAAAGCAGAAAACAGGAAAGAAAAAAAAAACTGCTCGTTCGAATCGAACGATGACCCTCCCACCGCCATCGCCCAACCTCCAACCGCCACCAGAGCCTCTCCGCCCCTCTCCTCCTTCTTCTCCGCCTCGAGCTGCTGCTCCTTCTCCCTCCCCCTCCTGTCAAGGACCGCACCTCCTCGCCGTGCCCAAACCGCAGCCGCGCCACCCCTGCTGACCGCCACCGCGATGAGCACCAGGCCATTCCCCCCCTCGCAGACCAATGTAAGCCTTTTATTGTATTTTTATTTTTATTTTTAATTCTGAAAATTTCTGATTTTAATTCGGAGAAATTTCTGATTTTAATTAGGAGGTGAAAACTGATTTTTAAAAGAATTTAAAAACTGATTTTATTTTGAGATTTAAAAAGAAAAAGATTTGAGATTTAAAAAGAAAAAGATTTGAGATTTTAAAAAGGGGAAAGACGAGATTTTTAAATAGTAAAAATCAGATTTTTATATATTGAAAGTCGAAGTAAAAATCAGATTTTTATATATTGAAAGTCGAAGTAAAAATCATATCGTTATATATTGAATAGCGAAGTCAAAATTCGATTTTTATATATTGAATAACATAGTAAAAATTCGATTTTTACATATGTAGAGGATACGGGCGACGAAAGCGACAAAAGGCGAGATTGGCGAAGATTTCTATAAAAGAAGTGTCGAGATGATTGGATAGCTTTCGGCGAGAATTTCTCACCTTTCAATTTCTTTTTCTAGTTATATATATATACTAGGATGCAGACGGTGCTTAGTAGCACCCGACACAATCGTCCACAGACCATGGACTTGTTTGTTTGGCTGTGTTGTTAGTTAGATTGTTTGGGTTGATCTGAATTGTTTGGTGAAATGAAATTGATATGATTGATGTGTGAATGGCGTGGGCCTTCACTAGTCCGGGGATAAGGCTAGGCCTTGTCCCGTTTCTAGTATCGTGCCGTTATGCCGCCGAAACTTTCTAAAATATGTTAGAAAAATGAAAATATCATTTTATTGAATAAATGAACTGAATAGAAATTCATATGTTGAAATAAAATGTTTTATCGTTAAAAATATAATTTTTAACGTGAATGTGAATAAATAAAATATTCATTTACAAACCAGACGGTTTGTTTATGTACACCTATTTGAAGGACATTGATTGGGTCGATAAATTTTACACATCGCCCAACTGCACGAATAAAATCTGTGTTTGATTGTTTGAAACCCCACACGGGTGTTGGGATGAAATTTGAAGTTCAGTCATCTTGATTGATAAAATATGTCGATCGATTGATTGACAGGCTGTTATAAGCGTTAGATATCTATATTTGATGCTTATACAGTGTAGTGCACTTTGGTTGATGGTTGATTATTTTTCAATGCTATTATATACATGTGTTGTATGGAATCCATATAATTAACTTTATGTGGTAATTGATTGGGCCTCATTCCAATTTGAAAAATAAAGAATATTATAAAATAAAGGTTCATGTGTTGACAGTACTCATCCATTGAGATTGGTCATGTGTTGAACGAAATATTTTAATAGAAATATTTGAAATAGAATATTTGAAATTAGAAATATATGAAGCCGTGTTGATTAGATTGACGCCATTTTGACGTGAACGATATTTATATCGATTGAAAACGATTTCGAAATGAATTGAATTGAAAACGATTTCGAAATGAATTGAATTGAAAACGATTTCGAAATGAATTGAATTGAAAACGATTTCGAAATGAATTGAATTGAAAACGATTTCGAAATGAATTGAATTGAAAACGATTTCGAAATGAATTGAATTGAAAACGATTTCGAAATGAATTGAATTGAAAACGAATTCGAAATGAATTGAAAACGAATTGAAATGAATTCAAATTGAATTGAAATTTGAATTGAATAGAAATGAATTTTAAAACGAATTTATAAAGGAGAATTCAATTTTGATTTGAATTGAAAAGGAAGTTGAAATTGCTTTTGAAACGAATTTAAAACTATTTCTATAATTCGTTTTAAATAGAAATCGATGAAATATATATTATATATATTATATATATAATATAATGGCCTGAATAGAACGCGCCGCGCCGCGGCAGTTCGCGAATTTCGACCATTTATTTCAAACGGACAAAACGGGAGATCCGACCATCGGATTCTCCTAAAACCGGAACCGTTGGGTTCGTATCGAAAAGAGCTTTTTAACGAATGTTAGAAATTTGAAATCTAACGGTTGGATTTGGAGATACGTCCAAATCAAATTCGAAAAAGGTCGCTGTAAGTGCAGTTCGATGGCCGTTGATGGAAATCGACTGTACGGGCCTTGATAAAATTGTTAAAAATAGTAATAATTTGTGTATAATCATAAGAAATGATTTGTGAAAATTTGGGATGAAAAACTCCATATTTGAAAAGATAAAAATAGATTTTTATCGAAATGAACTAGTTTTGAACTAGAATTATAATTCTATTTATTTTTAAATAAATAAATTGAATTTGAAATGGTTTTGAAAATAACCAGAATTTCCAATGATTGCATTGGAATGGATTTGAATCGAAATTGTCTTCGGAATATTTCGATGTTGGATTTCGTGATGATACAGATATTGTTATGGGAATTTGAAAGATATATATATATATCGTTATTTCCAATACGACATTTGTTAGTCGTAGGATTCGATATTGAATATAAGCCGATATATTTTCTATTCAGAGCCTTGCATTGAATATCGAATGTGATTTGGGTTTGTCGTGAATGGTGTCTTCACTAACACTGTTCTTGAACCCAGTTGAGAAAAGATTAAATCTTTTTATTTAGATTTAATGAAGTGTACCAATTAAACAATATTTAATTGGAATAGAATTGATATTGATTTTTGGGTTTATCGTGGACAGTGTTTTAAATAACACTTGTTCTTTAACCCGATAATTAATGGAATGTGATTTGGGTTTATCGTGAACCGTGTTTTAAAGGACACTGATTCTTTAACCCAGTCACAGATTAAAACTAAGTGGAGTTTTAATGAATCTTTAATTAGATTGAAAAGATCGAGAATGGAGTATCACCAGTTTTGCTCCAGGCGATAGTTAAATCTTTAATTAGATTTGAACGTGAAATGGTAATTGAATTTACCGATAACACCGTGGTGTTAGATATGAAGTATAACCAGTTTTACTTCATGGGATGAATAGGTTGGGATTGGGAAATAAAATAAATGATTACTTTGGTGTGGTTCGCTAATCCCGACTAGTTTGAATTGATATTCAAAGGAGATTAAAGAATAAATTTAAAGAATTTATCTTGGATAAAATTAATGTGAACTTTTCCCAAAGTATAGGAATATTTAAATAAAAGAATATTCTGAATTGGAATGAGGCGTATGTTGTGTTTGTGTAACACTTTTATAATATATACGCGAGTTATTCAGAAAGACCGGGTTTATCCCATTCTGAATAACTGATTCGACGTGGTGTCGAAGATGAAGACGGTGGTCGAAGACCAGGAATCTTCATGTCGTTTGGGGGATTACTGATGATCTTGATTGGGCTGTACACCCAAGAAGATGGAAACAGTTGGTGATCGTCCAGACGTACTTGGAGATCGAAGGATATGCGGGGTACTAGGTGCCTCCGGTTTCGTTCAGACCCAGAACGGACTTGTAAATGGACTATGTGTCTAACATTGGATTTTAGTCTGTGTGATTAATTTCTATTAAATATATATCTGTTTGGCGGCGGAGAATTTATTCTCTTGCTTAACGCCCTTCTCTGAGACGTACGAGCTCAGGGGTTATATATTGATGGATATCAAACGCATGGAGTGAATTGCCTGTGTGGCATGCCTAAGTGGCAATTGATCGAGGCTTCTGTTGAAAAGCAAAGTCTTGTGGTGATGATCAAAGCACGGCCTTTGTGGCATAGCTTTGTGTAACGTTTACTTCGCGAGTTTCACACCCGGTATGAACCAAAAACGGGAGACGGACGTCAGGGAGGGCATGCGTTTCTTTCTAGCTAGAAGTGGCGTCAGTGGTTTTACACGCCCTGACGAGTTTGACTTATGTGGTTGTTGCTGTTGCGAGGCGCCTCGGTTATATCGGTTTCGGCCGATGCATTCTGGTCGGCTGACGGACTAGACTTACACCCCATAGGGTGGGGAGACGTAGTGTTCAGGCATAATAATCCACATCGGTGGACCGGCCCTGAGGATCCAAGGGGCAGTTGCGGCTGTTCCTGAGGGGCGGGCTAGAGCGTCTCGAATCGGTTGAGGACTATCTTTTGCCTCGGTTCATAGATGGAAATCCAATTTCCAAATACGTGACATTTGCGGTTTTATTTGTAAACCTATATATGGCGACATAGTGGCATGGGACGCTCATGCCGCCTATGATTGATACTTATGATTTGAAGTTGTTTTATACACTATGCACTTATAATAGTATCAAATGATTTGTTTTAAACGTATCAAGCATTCTTTGGCTGTTATAAGGGAAAACCCTATCCTCGGCTGCGTTGCATTGTGTGATGGGACCTGGGTCTTATAACAGCTTCATTTTTCTTTATTTAGCATTGCGCTGTTTGTTTTATGCACTGGTATTCTTGGGAGGAAACCCGTTCCGTGTTATACGGCGTGGTCCCTTGATTTACCTATCATAAAAATAAAGATTAATAACTGTTTTAGTTCTCACACCAGTCACATGACTGACCTGGAGTTTATTGTTTTAACCTAAACTCTGGGTGCCCTTATTTTGACACGGGCAGCTAGTAGTTTTGGTTTTGCAGATTTATATTCACAGGATCCTGGTTTACAGCTGGAACGATATCCCGAAAGCTTTGTATCCGTATATCTACTTCTAGTTGTGTATTGTATTATTTTTCCGCTGCTATGTATTTAAATGTAATTTAAATCTCTGATATTTCTGTGTAATATTTATTTATACTCTGTATATTCTTGTAATCTGGTGCATTGTTGTAATATACAATGAAATGTTCTTCTGTATGCGTTCTGTTGTGTCCTGTTCTCAAACGATAGGGCGTTTCGAACGGCCTGGATCGGTTTAGCGACTGGTTCGGACCGAGCGAAATTCCTTGCCGTCACAGTTGGTATCAGAGCTTTGGTTTACAAAGCTCAGAGAACAAGGCACATTAGAACCATACGAAAGAATTCATCAGATATTGGATTAGTAATATCCAACGAGGATGACTCGTTAGAGATGGGATCAGTAGTATCCTAGAACGAGTGTGAAGAGTATATTTTTAAAGTGAAAACAAATTTTTGTTTTGAAAATTTAAATCAATTATTCGTATTTGATTATCTATTTATATTGAGTTGGACAATCCAGTATATATAGATTTTGCGTATACGTCTGATCCGCATGTATTCGAAGTTTTAATATATTGGATAGATATAGCATCACACTCTAGTCGCCCGAAGATGGTACTGATGATTGTCATGACATCATCAGTATTTATGTTCGTGTTTCGAAGGTGTGATTTTCTATATATTTCCATTAGGCTGGTGTGAGAACCAAAACTGATATATAGCTAGAACACATTGTTGTGAATTGGCATCAAAAATTTGATTTTTGTATATGTATCAAAGTTATGAATTTGAAACTCTAATTCACTAATTGATTGATGTTTGTGTTGTTTGTTTGGTTGTTTGATAATTTTGAACCATTATGCCTAATTTGATCGAATATTGAATTGTATTGAAAATTGGTCGCATTTGCTTGCATATACATGTATATCATTGAACAGGTCATAGCAAGGAGGCTAGAGCCGAAGAATAAAATTTGTTTGCCCGACAAATAGGTACATGTTTACTACATAATTTACTGTTTCGTTTGGGTGATGATGATTTTATGAGCCTATTGGCTAGCCGCTTGGCTTTTTCTTTTTCTTTTTGAGATCTGAAGGACCGGGGAAACTATTTGAAATTCCCCGATGCTCCCGGTGCAGGGGAGGTTATGGCGAAATTTTTCGAAAATTTAGGGTGTTAGCCAAATTTTTGAAATTTTAGAAAATTCTCAGAAACTGAAAGGTTGGAGAATGAAGCCAGATCGAACGTAGAGTTGATTAATCAAACCACTTTCGACTTTGTTCCTTTTCGGGAATGAAAAGTTTTAAGTGGGGGAGATTGTAACAACCCGAAAATCTGGGCCAGTTTAAAATTTTTATTTTGGCGAATTTTGATTATTTAAAATGAATTATTTTAAATAATATCGACGAGAAATTTATTTTGAATATAATTCGACGTATATATTATATACGTCGTCGTTAGAATATAAATAATTATATATAATTATAAATAGAATTGAAAATGGCGCGGTAGTTCGATAATTCGATTTCAAACTTTAATTGAACGTACCGGGTGCAAAACAATCCGGATATTAGTGAAACCAAAAACATTAGGATCTAATTGATAATATCTTTCCAACGAATCCGACTAATCGAAATTTCATAGCGGGGATCAAAATATATGTCCAGTTGAAAATTCTGAATAGTCGCTATGGAATTCAGGCCCTTAAAAATAGACATTTTGCAAATGACCTCGGATTTCGACGAAACCAGTTTTGTTAGGTCCGTGTTGTCAAATTATTGCTAGATTCCAAATTTCATAATTTTTCGAATCAATATGTGAGCGTGGCAAATGAAAACGCGTTTGACCATTTTCAGTTGATTTTAATCGACTGGAAATTGGCCATTTTTCTAACGGTCTCAGAATTCGACGAAACTAGTTTTGTTAGGACCGTATCGTCAATACGAAGCTAGAAAATATTTTTTTGGATTTTTTCTAGTTAGTATGTGACCCCGGTAATTTGAAATGTACGTTTAAAATTCAGTATAGTGATTTAAATGTAAATTTAACGGAAACTGATTCAAACGATCGAATCAACATACGATGCATATCCCATTGTGTTCGGAATGGGGGTTAAACGCTATGGACGACAGGCAGTGGGCCTCGTTTCGAGGTCATATGTAAAGGTCAACTTTTTGAGAAAAAAATAATAATAAAATAATTAAAAGCTCTTCTCTCTCCTCACCCTCTCCTATACTTTGCCCCCCCCCCCGATTCATCAAAGCAGAAAACAGGAAAGAAAAAAAAAACTGCTCGTTCGAATCGAACGATGACCCTCCCACCGCCATCGCCCAACCTCCAACCGCCACCAGAGCCTCTCCGCCCCTCTCCTCCTTCTTCTCCGCCTCGAGCTGCTGCTCCTTCTCCCTCCCCCTCCTGTCAAGGACCGCACCTCCTCGCCGTGCCCAAACCGCAGCCGCGCCACCCCTGCTGACCGCCACCGCGACGAGCACCAGGCCATTTCCCCCCCCTCGCAGACCAATGTAAGCCTTTTATTGTATTTTTATTTTTATTTTTAATTCTGAAAATTTTTTATTTTAATTCGGAGAAATTTCTGATTTTAATTAGGAGGTGAAAACTGATTTTTAAAAGAATTTAAAAACTGATTTTATTTTGAGATTTAAAAAGAAAAAGATTTGAGATTTAAAAAGAAAAAGATTTGAGATTTTAAAAAGGGAAAAGACGAGATTTTTAAATAGTAAAAATCAGATTTTTATATATTGAAAGTCGAAGTAAAAATCAGATTTTTATATATTGAAAGTCGAAGTAAAAATCATATCGTTATATATTGAATAGCGAAGTCAAAATTCGATTTTTATATATTGAATAACATAGTAAAAATTCGATTTTTACATATGTAGAGGATACGGGCGACGAAAGCGACAAAAGGCGAGATTGGCGAAGATTTCTATAAAAGAAGTGTCGAGATGATTGGATAGCTTTCGGTGAGAATTTCTCACCTTTCAATTTCTTTTTCTAGTTATATATATATACTAGGATGCAGACGGTGCTTAATAGCACCCGACACAATCGTCCACAGACCATGGACTTGTTTGTTTGGCTGTGTTGTTAGTTAGATTGTTTGGGTTGATCTGAATTGTTTGGTGAAATGAAATTGATATGATTGATGTGTGAATGGCGTGGGCCTTCACTAGTCCGGGGATAAGGCTAGGCCTTGTCCCGTTTCTAGTATCGTGCCGTTATGCCGCCGAAACTTTCTAAAATATGTTAGAAAAATGAAAATATCATTTTATTGAATAAATGAATTGAATAGAAATTCATATGTTGAAATAAAATGTTTTATCGTTAAAAATATAATTTTTAACGTGAATGTGAATAAATAAAATATTCATTTACAAACCAGACGGTTTGTTTATGTACACCTATTTGAAGGACATTGATTGGGTCGATAAATTTTACACATCGCCCAACTGCACGAATAAAATCTGTGTTTGATTGTTTGAAACCCCACACGGGTGTTGGGATGAAATTTGAAGTTCACTCATCCTGATTGATAAAATATGTCGATCGATTGATTGACTGGCTGTTATAAGTGTTAGATATCTATATTTGATGCTTATACAGTGTAGTGCACTTTGGTTGATGGTTGATTATTTTTCAATGCTATTATATACATGTGTTGTATGGAATCCATATAATTAACTTTATGTGGTAATTGATTGGGCCTCATTCCAATTTGAAAAATAAAGAATATTATAAAATAAAGGTTCATGTGTTGACAGTACTCATCCATTGAGATTGGTCATGTGTTGAACGAAATATTTTAATAGAAATATTTGAAATAGAATATTTGAAATTAGAAATATATGAAGCCGTGTTGATTAGATTGACGCCATTTTGACGTGAACGATATTTATATCGATTGAAAACGATTTCGAAATGAATTGAATTGAAAACGATTTCGAAATGAATTGAATTGAAAACGATTTCGAAATGAATTGAATTGAAAACGATTTCGAAATGAATTGAATTGAAAACGATTTCGAAATGAATTGAATTGAAAACGATTTCGAAATGAATTGAATTGAAAACGATTTCGAAATGAATTGAATTGAAAACGATTTCGAAATGAATTGAATTGAAAACGATTTCGAAATGAATTGAATTGAAAACGATTTCGAAATGAATTGAATTGAAAACGAATTCGAAATGAATTGAAAACGAATTGAAATGAATTCAAATTGAATTGAAATTTGAATTGAATAGAAATGAATTTTAAAACGAATTTATAAAGGAGAATTCAATTTTGATTTGAATTGAAAAGGAAGTTGAAATTGCTTTTGAAACGAATTTAAAACTATTTCTATAATTCGTTTTAAATAGAAATCGATGAAATATATATTATATATATTATATATATAATATAATGGCCTGAATAGAACGCGCCGCGCCGCGGCAGTTCGCGAATTTCGACCATTTATTTCAAACGGACAAAACGGGAGATCCGACCGTCGGATTCTCCTAAAACCGGAACCGTTGGGTTCGTATCGAAAAGAGCTTTCTAACGAATGTTAGAAATTTGAAATCTAACGGTTGGATTTGGAGATACGTCCAAATCAAATTCGAAAAAGGTCGCTGTAAGTGCAGTTCGATGGCCGTTGATGGAAATCGACTGTACGGGCCTTGATAAAATTGTTAAAAATAGTAATAATTTGTGTAAAATCATAAGAAATGATTTGTGAAAATTTGGGATGAAAAACTCCATATTTGAAAAGATAAAAATAGATTTTTATCGAAATGAACTAGTTTTGAACTAGAATTATAATTCTATTTATTTTTAAATAAATAAATTGAATTTGAAATGGTTTTGAAAATAACCAGAATTTCCAATGATTGCATTGGAATGGATTTGAATCGAAATTGTCTTCGGAATATTTCGATGTTGAATTTCGTGATGATACAGATATTGTTATGGGAATTTGAAAGATATATATATATATCGTTATTTCCAATACGACATTTGTTAGTCGTAGGATTCGATATTGAATATAAGCCGATATTTTTTCTATTCAGAGCCTTGCATTGAATATCGAATGTGATTTGGGTTTGTCGTGAATGGTGTCTTCACTAACACTGTTCTTGAACCCAGTTGAGAAAAGATTAAATCTTTTTATTTAGATTTAATGAAGTGTACCAATTAAACAATATTTAATTGGAATAGAATTGATATTATTTTTGGGTTTATCGTGGACAGTGTTTTAAATAACACTTGTTCTTTAACCCGATAATTAATGGAATGTGATTTGGGTTTATCGTGAACCGTGTTTTAAAGGACACTGATTCTTTAACCCAGTCACAGATTAAAACTAAGTGGAGTTTTAATGAATCTTTAATTAGATTGAAAAGATCGAGAATGGAGTATCACCAGTTTTGCTCCAGGCGATAGTTAAATCTTTAATTAGATTTGAACGTGAAATGGTAATTGAATTTACCGATAACACCGTGGTGTTAGATATGAAGTATAACCAGTTTTACTTCATGGGATGAATAGGTTGGGATTGGGAAATAAAATAAATGATTACTTCGGTGTGGTTCGCTAATCCCGACTAGTTTGAATTGATATTCAAAGGAGATTAAAGAATAAATTTAAAGAATTTATCTTGGATAAAATTAATGTGAACTTTTCCCAAAGTATAGGAATATTTAAATAAAAGAATATTCTGAATTGGAATGAGGCGTATGTTGTGTTTGTGTAACACTTTTATAATATATACGCGAGTTATTCAGAAAGACCGGGTTTATCCCATTCTGAATAACTGATTCGACGTGGTGTCGAAGATGAAGACGGTGGTCGAAGACCAGGAGTCTTCATGTCGTTTGGGGGATTACTGATGATCTTGATTGGGCTGTACAGCCAAGAAGATGGAAACAGTTGGTAATCGTCCAGACGTACTTGGAGATCGAAGGATATGCGGGGTACTAGGTGCCTCCGGTTTCGTTCAGACCCAGAACGGACTTGTAAATGGACTGTGTGTCTGACATTGGATTTTAGTCTGTGTGATTGATTTCTATTAAATATATATCTGTTTGGCGGTGGAGAATTTATTCTCTTGCTTAACGCCCTTCTCTGAGACGTACGAGCTCAGGGGTTATATATTGATGGATATCAAACGCATGGAGTGAATTGCCTGTGTGGCATGCCTAAGTGGCAATTGATCGAGGCTTCTGTTGAAAAGCAAAGTCTTGTGGTGATGATCAAAGCACGGCCTTTGTGGCATAGCTTTGTGTAACGTTTACTTCGCGAGTTTCACACCCGGTATGAACCAAAAACGGGAGACGGACGTCAGGGAGGGCATGCGTTTCTTTCTAGCTAGAAGTGGCGTCAGTGGTTTTACACGCCCTGACGAGTTTGACTTATGTGGTTGTTGCTGTTGCGAGGCGCCTCGGTTATATCGGTTTCGGCCGATGCATTCTGGTCGGCTGACGGACCAGACTTACACCCCATAGGGTGGGGAGACGTAGTGTTCAGGCATAATAATCCACATCGGTGGACCGGCCCTGAGGATCCAAGGGGCAGTTGCGGCTGTTCCTGAGGGGCGGGCTAGAGCGTCTCGAATCGGTTGAGGACTATCTTTTGCCTCGGTTCATAGATGGAAATCCAATTTCCAAATACGTGACATTTGCGGTTTTATTTGTAAACCTATATATGGCGACATAGTGGCATGGGACGCTCATGCCGCCTATGATTGATACTTATGATTTGAAGTTGTTTTATACACTATGCACTTATAATAGTATCAAATGATTTGTTTTAAACTTATCAAGCATTCTTTGGCTGTTATAAGGGAAAACCCTATCCTCGGCTGCGTTGCATTGTGTGATGGGACCTGGGTCTTATAACAGCTTCATTTTTCTTTATTTAGCATTGCGCTGTTTGTTTTATGCACTGGTATTCTTGGGAGGAAACCCGTTCCGTGTTATACGGCGTGGTCCCTTGATTTACCTATCATAAAAATAAAGAGTAATAACTGTTTTAGTTCTCACACCAGTCACATGACTGACCTGGAGTTTATTGTTTTAACCTAAACTCTGGGTGCCCTTATTTTGACACGGGCAGCTAGTAGTTTTGGTTTTGCAGATTTATATTCACAGGATCCTGGTTTACAGCTGGAACGATATCCGGAAAGCTTTGTATCCGTATATCTACTTCTAGTTGTGTATTGTATTATTTTTCCGCTGCTATGTATTTAAATGTAATTTAAATCTCTGATATTTCTGTGTAATATTTATTTATACTCTGTATATTCTTGTAATCTGGTGCATTGTTGTAATATACAATGAAATGTTCTTCTGTATGCGTTCTGTTGTGTCCTGTTCTCAAACGATAGGGCGTTTCGAACGGCCTGGATCGGTTTAGCGACTGGTTCGGACCGAGCGAAATTCCTTGCCGTCACAGCTTGGCTGTTTGATTTTCTTTTGGGATGAAGATGGCCCAGAGAGGCGAGTTGGAGTTTGACCGATTGACCAGTACAAAGGAGGTGCTGACGAAATTTTTCGAAAAGTTAAGGCGTTAGAAAATTTTCAGGATTTTTGAAAATTTTCTTTGATAAGAATTAATTAATATTTAATTGAAATTAAATTGGTCCAGTGGGAAACTGAAGTTAAGAAGTGAACAAATAAGTTATAACCAGTTAATAGAGTTGTTCTCTACCTTAGCAATTTCGAGGACGAAATTATTTTAAGGGGGAAAGATTGTAATGACACGTAATTTGGCAGGAGAATAATTAACTAATTTAATTATTAAATATCGATTTAACGATATCAATAACTGGAATTAAATAATAATTATATTTAATTAATATAAATAACAGGATAATATATTTTCGGAATAATCGGGAATAGTGGAATTCACAATATTGTGTAAACTGGACAGTTGAAATTATATAATTCAGTTTATATTGAATTATATTGACGAATATATTTATATAAGCCAGTTGAATTTATAATTTATATTATAATTAAAATCAAGCTCGAAATGGCGCTGCAGTTCGCTATTTGGCGATTTGAACTTCAACTGAATATACAGGGTCCGTTTTAAGTCGGATTTCTGTGAAACAAGAACCGTCAGGACCGATTAGATAATAGTTTTTTAATGGAAGAGAAAAATCGGGATTTCGTCGTGTAGATTTTGAGATATGTCCAAATCAAATTTTGAAATAGTCGCTATAGAATCGTTTATCGACCGTATCGGTTTATTCGATATAACTAGAGATCGGGTTTGAATTTAGACAAGGTCTTTTTGGGAAATAGCGATAATTTAATTTTTAGAATTTTACTGTAATTTTTAATTAATTAAATAAGCAACTTTTTATTTGGAGTATTTGGCACCCTGTATCGACATTTTGGGGTTCCACAATATGAGTTCATCTACCGGTATTATTACATTTTTGGGACCAGAGTACGTCACTCATTTCAATGGTATTTTTGTTTCTGTCCATAACAGTCTCTACGTGAACAGAATATTTCATAGTACGGTACACTATGTTTTTAACTTAAAACAAACTAAACTGAATGGCTAACTGGTCAAACGAACTCGAAATTCAACGAAACAAGTTTCATACAAAACCTTAGGAAGAGGTCTAGTGAAACGTCAAGGCCTCATATTTTTTGGATTTTTTCTGAAATTGTTAGGAATTATTGCTCGGTGTTTTTCATCGATATTTTCTAAAGGATTTTCGCAAACGGTGTCGGAATTCGACGAAACATGTCCCATTGGATCCGGAATGTGTTTTATGCTAGGATTAGCTTTGTTTGTCAAAAATGGAAATCATACGAATTTAAATTGGATCGAAAGGAAATGGAAAGGGAATATTCCCTGTCCACAAAATCATCCACTATAAAAGGGACTTAGCCCCTCGTTCAAACCTAATTCTTCTGCAAACCTTACGGCCGCCACTCCGAGTCCAAAACGTGAGAAATATCATACTTCAAAAATCCAAAGAAATACCAATAAAATCGTATAAATCCTGAAACACATATATTTGGATTCGTCATGGCAAGAGCTTCATTCCCATCTCGAAATATTTGAGTGCGATGGATGTTTTGGCCGAGTCAGAAGTTGCAGTATTTCTAGGGTTCGCGGAATGGAAATTTTGAAGCACTAATACACGAATATGAGTTCATTTTCGGATTGAGGGGGGTCAAAACGATCGCGGTTAGTATTTTTTTGGAATATTTTGGGATATTTTTGTTCGGTGGATTTTTGCCTGAGAAGTCGTAGTTTGAGCGAGCTCGACGATGCTGGTACGTGGAGATGTAGAGTTTGTTGAGGAAGGCTTTGGATACATTTTTGTGGATTTTATTATTAAATGAAGAAGGGGATAGATGGAAGTATAAACGTGAAATGGAAGAGGCTTTAGCTGGAGCTTCGAACGGTTCAGCGGAGAAGAAAGAAATCACGGTATGATTTTGTTGGGAAAGGAGCAGCTCGGTAGATAAAAGAACAGGAGATGTGGGGAAAAATGTATGAAAGGGGAAGTTTGAAGTGTGCGGGAATGGAGTGATGAGCGAGTTCGAATGGCAGGATTTGTTATCTGGAGTCACGACATTTTGTTGAGGAATGAGTTGGATTGAAGGGCACGGTACTGGTTTTCTGGAATGAACATCGAGCTTTAACTCGTAGGGGAAGAAAGAGAGCGTGGGTAGTGGGCCTTTCAAGATGGAGTATGGACCAGTTAACATTGGGTAAGGCCCAATTGAAGAATATAAAAGAAAATATGTTTAGTTTTAAATTTTTAATAATCATATAACTTGTGTAATATAGAACTCTATCATACGATATTAGATTGACGAACCGTAAGTTGCGTTGGGACCGTATGGATGGTGGCTACCCAACGGAACTGACTGGAAGTGGATTGGAGCTCGTCTGAATTTATGGCAAAATAAATTGTTTGATTCCAATCAAATAACAGTTTATCGTTCTTTAACGATGAACTGCAAATGTGAGTAAAACTCACCAACTCTGAACAGTTATATTTCTATAATGTATTTTTAGAACTGTTAATCATCTGTTGATTGCTGTGTGTTGGTTGATTGATTGAACTGCTAGTCAGTTAGTGGAAATTATGTATATATATAAATATATATATAAACCGTTAAATATTTATATATTGATTCTTCTATCAGAATATTTCCTATCGAACTGAAAGTGATGTTGATTATATGGTTTAACATCTGTGATGCAGGGAAACAGGTTGGAGGGGTCCAACTGGACTCCTCAATATTTATAATACTGTTTGTTTCATATATTGTGTTATATGATGTGATATATAATCTATGTTGAATATGTGGTTGGACGATATTGATCATCGTGATTTGATATGATCGAATACCATAACATTCGAGATGTTGATAAAAGGGAATTTTCAAAGTGATGTTTGAAAATAAAATATTTATAAATGGAATAATTATAAATAAGAGATATTTATAAACAGAAATATCTATAAATAAGAAATATTTATAAATTGAAATATTTATAAATAGGAGATATTTAGAAAGGAAATAATTTCAAACATTTTCTTTTTGAATGGAAAGGCCTGTGTGGCGGGTTTGGGGATTTTCCCGATGCTCCCGATACAAAGGAGGTTATGGCGAATTTTCCCGGGAATTTAAGGAGTTAGAATATTTTTTAGAATAAATTTGAAAAGGGAATATTTGCAAACCATTTGCAAATAGAATTAAATAGAAAAAAAGAAATATTTGTAAACCATTTATAAATAGAATTGAAAAGGGAATATTTAGAAAATAAATAGAGTTAATAAAAAGGAAATTGGTTTATAACAGAATAAGAAGTTATAAAAAGGAAACCGTTATAGAAAGGAAAACGTTATTAAAAGAACATTTATAAAGTGAAGAACCGTTACTAAAAAGTGAATCTTTATAAATGAATAAACGTTGTTAAAAAGGGGATCTTTTTAAATGGATAAACGTTATCAAAAAGGAGAAATTGAATATGGTATTCGAAGTTAGTTAATCGAATATGGTATTCGAAGTTAGTTAATCGAATATGATATTCGAAAGGAGTTAATCGAATATGGTATTCGAAGATTAGTTAATCGAATATGGTATTCAAAAGTTAGTCAATCGAATATGTTATTCGAAAGAGGTTAGTCGAGTCGAGATAGTTGAATAGAGTTAAACGAATAGAGTTAACCAGTTAGAGTTAACCAGTTAGAGTAAATCAGTTAGAGTTAACCAGTTAGAGTTAACCAGTTAGAGTTAATCAGTTAGAGTTAACCAGTTAGAGTTAACCAGTTAGAGTTAATCAGTTAGAGTTAACCAGTTAGAGTTAATCAGTTAGAGTTAACCAGTTAGAGTTAATCAGTTAGAGTTAACCAGTTAGAGTTAATCAGTTAGAGTTAACCAGTTAGAGTTAAATCAGTTAGAGTTAACCAGTTAGAGTTTACCAGTTAGAGTTAATCAGTTAGAGTTAATCGATTAGAGTTAAAACGAACTAGAGTTAATCAAGTGTAGTTATTTGAGAAAGAGTTAGTCAAACATAGTGGTTCAGGATAAGTTGTCATTCAGCACGACTGCTAGCGTAATTCGCAGGGCTGTAAATAGCCTACGGCGGTCGGATGTTTCCTGAGGGAATCAGGCGTAACCATTGTGATCGCTGTGATCTAGAGTCAAGCGAATGGAGTTAAATAGAGTTATCGAATATTAGTTATTCGAATGGAGTTAAATAGAGTTATCGAATATTAGTTATTCGAATAGAGTTAAACGGAGTTAAATAGAGTTATCGAATATTAGTTATTCGAATGGAGTTGAATAGAGTTAAACGGAGTTAAAATAGAGTTAGTCGGATATAGTTTATTCGAATAGAGTTAAAGGAAAAGAGTTATCGATTATAGTTTAATCGAAAGGAGTTATCGATTATAGTTTAATCGAAAGGAGTTATCGATTATAGTTTAATCGAAAGGAGCTATCGATTAGTTTAATCGAAAGGAGATTATCGAATATATCGTATTCGAAAGAAAGAGATCGAATATAGTTTATTCGAAAGAGAGAGATTTTGAATATAAGTTATTCGAAGAGAGATAATCGAATATAGGATATTCGAACAAGAGTTAATCAAATAGAGATTACTCGAAAGAGAATTATACGTCGAATTCAATTATATCGAATTCGGGTAAGTAATATTAACTTTCCGGTTTTTAAATCAAGAGTATACACTAATAAATTAGGGTTATGTTTAATTATTCGAATTTAGGAATAAAAGTTGTAATTGAAGTTAGGTATTGCGAAAGTACTTATAATCAATGTTTTCAATAAAGAAGTGGATTCGTAAATTGAATCCGAGAGTTACGTAAAGAAGTGGTTAAAGGTTTAAAAGATAAACTGTTACTATTTCGAAGTTATAACGTTGTTCAGTTAAGGTCTGAGAGGTAATTATACCCCAACTTGATTGACTTCCTTCTTAACTAAGGAATGGTAAGGTTGATAGTGAATGATGGTTAAGTGAATTTAATAAATGGTTTGAGTTGGCGTAGCGATGTTTATTTAAAACATCAGTTTAAATCCAATGAAGGAACTTTGGAAATGTTTTCCAAATAAGAAACCAAAAATGTTTTCTAATATAGAAAACAGGAAATGGAAATGTTTTCCATTGTTAATAAAGTATATTTTCTAAAATTAGAAAATAAGAGATTTAGAATATAGGGAAACAGGAGATAAGTAAATAAATGAACTAAAGAGATAAATGTTGAATGATGATTGATTGATATAATTTCCATCTAGAAATAATATCGTTGTTTGCACACGAGTATTTCTTTGATAGTTAAATCACAGACTATCGATGTTTTGACCATTTTAACGTTGTTAATATGGAGAGACCGGTTGGATTATTATCCAAAGAACCACTTTGTATTGGCATAAGCGTTGCGAATCATATATGCCAAAGATAATTGAAGACGGAGTAAAGTGCAAGGGCTATTGTATAAGTCTTAGATAACAGTGCCTAAGATGGATGTACTGAATAGTACCTTCGGTTCATCCTGTTCCTGGATGACTTGTATGGATGAATGTCTGACAGAGTATTTCCATAAAGGTCACGTACATTGATTTCTTCAACCGTACCAAGAGTGGAAGCAGAGAAGGAAACTTCTTTTAGCTGACACGTAATGTATGGTTGTAGCCGTCGAATTAGTGATTTAGATGGATCTGACAATGTGGCATTCGAAGTGAATCTGATGTGATGATAAAGCGTAACCTCAAGCCTCATCAACCGGTAAATGATAGAAATCGGGCAGGCAGCATGGCTAAGTCGGTCGCACCGAAGTAGGGTGTATAATCACCTATCTAGAGAATATTCATTTGCTTCTTTAATCTATCAATGATGTCTCATATATATATGGGAAACGGTTGCTGATCCCAACCGTTGGTGATATACATTCGATACACTCAAGCAAAATGAGTGGTCGGTCATGTGTGGCTGAGTTACAAGATGTTCTTGTTGAACTCCAGTGTATCGTTCCTAGAGTACACTGATCGGAAGGTGGTTCCATACCTTGTCATAGTTGGAAATCCATTTCCCAATACGTGCTTGCGGTTTTGATTGTATACTATATAGTAGAACGTGAGATGAAAGCGTTTCTGCTAGATTGATATCTATTTGTACTTAGACATTATTATAATATCAGAATGATATTGCTTTACAAAGTTGTTTGGATTTTCATAAGGGAAAACCCATTCCGTTTTCACGGCGTGGTCTTATGATATATCTGTTATTTAACCAAGTGTTTGGAGTTTTATTCACACCAGTCCCATGACTGACCCGGAGTTTATTTTGTTTGGTTTTCCCTAAACTCTTGGGTGCCTAAATTTGTTCGGGCAATCAAGTAGTCGGGATTTTTCAGATATACTCGGAGAGCTTGGAGCAGGAGGCTTCAGGATTCTATAGCTATTATTATTTCCGCTGTTGTTGTAAGTGATGCACTCTGATAAGTGCTATTGTATATATAACTGTTTGTATTTCAAAAGTTATGTTATATTTTATTCGTTCCGCTGTGAGATTCGTGTTTACTCTGATGATGATGTTCTTCTTCTTCTTCTATTCTATTAGTTCTATCTTATCTTTCCTCACCCTCTGTCTTCTTTCTATTAGTTTTCTTGAATTTCCAATGCAGTTTGGGGTTGGACTTGTGTTATTTGGTCAGCTCAAATTGGACCGGATTTTCGGGTCACTACAGGTCCTTTTTATTTCAGTTTTAGTTTAGCGCACCTTATTTCGTAAAATTCCATTCACTAACGAGCTGTTACGGACAGAAATAAAAATACAGTCGTGTCCAGCGAGGTGCCACGATCCCAGAAATATAATAATATCGGTAGGTTGACTCATATTTTGAAACCCCAAAATATCTATATGGGGTGCAAAATACTCCAAATAAAAAGTTGCGTATTTAATTAATTAAAAATTACAGTAAAATTCTAAAAATTAAATTATCACTGCGCCTCAAAAGAACCTTGTCCAAATTCGAATCCGATATCTAGTTATATCGAATAAACCGTTACGGTCGATATACGATTTCATAGCGACTTTCCGAATATTTGATTTGGACATATCTTGCAATCAATACGACGAAATCTCCATTTTCCACTTCCGTTGGAAAAATATAGATCAACAGATTCCAATGTTTCTTGTTTCGTAGAAATCCGATTTAAAATGAATCCTGTACACTCAGTTGAAGTTCTTAACGTTAAATTACGAACTACATCGATATTACGGGCTCGATTATATTTAATATATATTTTTATTCGTTCAACTCTATTTTAATTAATATATAATCCATTTATATTACGAATTCAATATTTAAACTGATTTAAATATTCAAATACGAACCTACAAAATGCGGGACGTTACATAGAGATTACTCGAAAGAGAGTTATACGTCGAATTCAATTATATCGAATTCGGGGAAAGTACTTATACTTTCCGGTGTTTAAATCAAGATTTGTTTATTCACATTAAAGAATAAAGGTTATAATTGAAGTTAGATATTGCGAAAGTAGGGATTATAACGTTATCGTTATAATCAATGTTTTCAATAAAGAAGTGGATTCGTAAATTGAATCTGAGAGTTTCGTAAAGAAGTTGTTAAAGGTTTAAAAGATAAACTGTTACTATTTCGAAGTTAAAACGTTGTTCAGTTAAGGTATGAGAGGTAATTATACCCCAACTTGATTGACTTCCTTCTTAACTAAGGAATGGTAAGGTTTGATAGTGAATGATGGTTAAGTGAATTCAGTAAATGGTTTGAGTTGGCATAGCGATGTTTTATTTAAACATCTGTTTAAATCCAATGAAGGAACTTTGAAAATGTTTTCCAAATAAGAAATTAGAAATGTTTTCTAATATAGGAAACGGGAAATGGAAATGTTTTCCATTGTTAATAAAGTATATTTTCTAACATTAGAAAATAAGAAATGTTGAATATATGGAAACAGGAGATAAGTAATGTAACAACCCGGAATTTTGGGGCCAATTTAAAAATTTTATTTTAGAAATTTTAATGGATTTTAATGATTAAAATAATTTATTTTAAATAATAACGACTAAAAATTTATTTTAAAACGAATAAATTTAATTTAATTATAAAAGGAGTTTAAAACAGCGCTGCAGTTTCAAAATTTGAACTTTGACTGACTGTACAGGATTCAAAATAAATCAAAATAAATTTTAATTATAAAGGGAGTGCACACGTTTCTTTCTAGCTAGAGTGATGTCAGGGACCTACCAGCGCTGACATTTTACTTATGTGGATAATGGATATTGAGGCGCCTCGGGTTTTATAGGCCGTTAGTGGCCATACTATAGGTCCAAAGGGACCGGGAAGCGAGTGTTCAGGCATAATTAATCCACTACCCTTAGGTAGGGACCGGCCCTGAAGATCCAAGGGTTGCCCAGAGGTGTGATTCTGAGGCATTTGCTAGAGCATCTCAAAATCGGAGAGGAGCTTGCTCCTAGCCTCGACTCATGATGGAAATCCAATTTCCAATACGACCTTGCGGTTTTAATTGTAGAACTAGTATGGCGACATAGTAGGATGGGGTACTATGCCATCTATGATTGATACATTATGATTGAAATGTCTTTGAAATATATATATACCCATATAAACACACTAGTAGTAATCCTTTTTCACGTATTTATCATCTTTTGATCATTATAAGGTAAAACCCTATCCTCCAGTTTGCGTTGCATTGTGTGATGGGACTTGGGTCTTATAATGGTTTCATTTTTCTAAAAAGCATTGCGTTGTTTAACGATTTACTTTATTTTATGCACTGGCAATCCAATGGAGTAAACCCGTTCCGCGTTAGCGGCGTGGTCCTGTGATTAGCCTTATTATTAGATAGGTTTGGTTAAAATTTCTCATACCAGTCCCATGACTGACCTGTAGTTTGTTTCACTGGCAAACTCGGGTGCCCTCTTTTCCACACGGGCAGTCGAGTAGCTTTTTGCAGATATATTTACAGGATCCTGGTCTACAGCTGAAGCGGTACTCGGAAAGCTCTGTATGCGTGTATTCCTTTCGGTTGTATATTTGTATTATTTTTCCGTTGCTATTTAAATGTAATTTAAATCGCTGATATTATTGTATTTCTTTTGTGTAATAAGTTTTCATACTCTGTTATATTCTTGTACTCGATGTAATTGTTGTAATCAACAATAAAATGTTCTTCAGTTTGTGTTCTGATGTGTATTGTTCTCAAAGCAATCCGGGCTTTCCTTTACGGGGAAGTTTGGGTCGTCACATTTGGTATCAGAGCATTGGTTTACAAAGCTCGAGAACAAGACACCTTAGAACCGAACGAAAGAATTCATCAGAGATTGGATTAATAATATCCAATGAGAATAACTCGTTAGAGATAGGATCAGTAGTATCCTAGAACGAGTGTGAAGAGTATTATTTTCTTTAAATATAAAAAATGAAAACAAATTAGTTTTGAAAATTTTATCTAAATATATGTATTTGAGTATATTATATTTTGATGTGGACAATCGAGTATATAAAGATTTCGAATATACGAGTAATTAACGAATATTCGAAGTTTTAATATACTGGATAGATATAGAATCACACTCTAGTCGCCCGGGGATAACTCTGGTGATGCGGCCACGTCACCATTATTTATGTTCGAGTTTCGAAAGTGGTATATCTATATATTTCCACCGACTGGTATGAGAACCAACACTTAGTTAGTACACATTGCTGTGATTTGCACTAAAAATATGATTTTTGACTATATATAAAAGTTATATATATTTTAAAAGTTAATCACCTAATTGATTGCTGGTTGTGATGTTTGATTATTAGTTTCACTAATTAAAATATTAGAATGATAATTAAACCAATAAACAAAAATTTAATTAAGTTAGTTAATTATAAAACTTTTAGCTACGTTCCTTTTCGAGGACGAAAAGATTTTAAGTGGGGGAGACTGTAACAACCTGGAATTTTGGGGCCAATTTAAAATTTTTATTTTAGAAATTTTAATGGATTTTAATGATTAAAATAATTTATTTTGAATAATAACGACTAAAAATTTATTTTAAAACGAATAAATTTAATTTAATTATAAAAGGAGTTTAAAACAACGTTGTAGTTTCAAAATTTGAATTTGAACTTTGACTGACTGTACAGGATTCAAAATAAATCAGAATTGAGCAAAACAAGAAATATTTGAATCTGTTAAATCATATCTTTCTAACGAATCTGAAAATTTGAAATTTCACTTTATAATTTAAAAGTTATGGCCAGTTCAAAATTTAGAAAAGTCGCTGTAGAATTTTTATATATTTTAATATAATATATTGGCCTTAAAATAGCCATTTTACAAACGACCTCGGTTTTCAACGAAACCACTTTTGTTGGAACCGGAATGTCAAATTATTGTTAAGTTTAATTTTCCAGAATTTTTCGAATTAATATGTGAACGTGGCGAAGGAAAACGTGTTTTGTCAGTTTTAGTCAAATTTAATCGACTTGAAAATGACCATTTTTCAAACAGTCTCAGAATTCGACAAAATTAGTCTTGTTAGAACCGTATCGTCGAAACATAGCTAGAAATATTTTTTCTGTAATTTTTAGAGTTCGTATGTGGCCCCGTTAATTTAAAATATACGTTTGAATTTAATAATGTAATGTTTTATATTTTAAATTAAAGAAAAACATATCGTAACAGCCGAATTGGGTTACGAAACATATTCCATTGTGTCCGGGAGGGGGGTATTTAGCTGGAGGCGACACTAGTTGGGTTCAGATTGGAGTTCGTATTGATTAACATGAATTTTTGAAAATAAATGAATTAAATAAATAAAATATACGGTATAAATACACGTACTCCACTCTAACCTTAGGCCTTAGTTTACAGCCGCCGTTCTTTAGAAATCGATGGCCGATTTCATCCCATCTTCAATCCCAAATATCTTTCAATCCACTCAATTAAATTCGAATCTTCAAAAGGGAAATCGAAGAGCATGATGAGTTCTTCCTATTCAACGGATATGATTTAATTCCATGGCGTATTCCATGCAAATTTGGAGTCCAAAGTGATGACGTTTGGGCGCATTTTTCGAAGCCAGGAAGGGTGCGAGTTGGGCCAGCTTTCAGGCGCAGGGAGGTGGTGTCGTGGCCTTCGAAGTGGCAGCCTCGGATTTCGGTCCGGTCACCTGAGTCACGAGCGACGAGGGTGCAAAAGTTGGAGCGATGGGTTTTTGTGTCTCCAGGAAATAACGTGTAGAAGAAGAGAGGAATTAAAGGTTAAAGTGAATGATAATATTATTAATTATTAATTTATATAATTAATGAATTTAAATGTTTGAAATTCTATAATTTCTTCATACAGAAACGAAATCAGATAATTTCAGTCACGTTGGAACCGTCTTGGCCTGATCTACCCAATGCAACAAACTAGAACTGAAACGGAGCAAATCTGAATTACAGGAAATTTCAAAACTGAACTGTTCTAAATTAAACTGTCGGTGAGAAATCCATTTATTTCTTTCTTTTAAAATTAGAAATAAATTCTGAAATTATTATTATTAATCCACGGCTAATTCATGTTGTTATTGTTCTGTGTTAAATGTAAAATATACATTTGCTTGTTTGATTATGTTTTGTGGCGATAGAATTGTTGAATTTACATCTCTGTTATTTAGTGTAACACCCCGTATTTTGGGTTAATGCTAAAATTCACTAATTACAGAATAAATAATCTCAGATGTGGGAATCGGGGGAAACGGGCTGCATCATTGCGTTCGTCTCGGAAAAATACGCAAAATAGAGTCCGAGTTTTCGAAAATCGGAGTCCGTATGGCCCAGTTATGGCCCGATGAAGTTTGCAGAAAAATTAAAACTAAAAACAGATTTAAAAATTTAAAATTCAGATTTGAAATGGAACAGGCGGGGCCAGGCGGGAAGATTCCCGCCCTACCCATGTCGACAGGGCTGTCGACAGGCCTGTCGACAGGGGGGTCGACTTGCCTGTCGACTTGCCTGTCGACAGGGGTGCGGCGTCCAGAGAACCTGGGTGCACCAGGTTGCACCAGGTTGGGTTCTAGGCTGGCTTGGAGGGCTGGTTCTAGAGATTTCCGAAATCTAACGGTCCTAATCTAATCTAGGGTTAATCTAAGGGCCTAAAACACTCACCTAATCTATAAATACACCCTAAACCCCCTTAATCCATACTAAAAATAGGTCTAATGCCATCATGCCGCCAAATTAAATCTTGAAGGAGCCTCCATCAAAAATTAGAGAAGGGATAGTATTCCAAATCAACTTCTAGCCTCTTAATCTTCTTCATTAGTTTGCTAATTGTGTTTTGGTGAGCTTCTATCCCCTTAATAATCAATTATCAAATTGATTAAGATAGGATATGATGATGTATGGTTATGTTTGTGGATCAATGTGTTTATGCAAGCTTAATATTGTATATGTTATGTGTTTTGCAAGTTATATGCTCTATGTCATGCAAGTTTAGTATATGTGTTCATGACGTTTTTATGCAAGTTTAATGTTATATCTTTATGCAAGTTTGGTGCTATGTTTCATGATGTTTATGATGAAAAACACTAAGTTGAACATTGATCTATTATGCAACATGCTTATGCAAGTTATGTGCATGTTTAAATGCAAGATTAACATGTTATGCAAGTTATGCATGTTTATGCAAGTTGTGTGAATGATTATGCAAGTTAGGTGTATGCTTAAATGCAAGTTTAACATGATATGCAAGCTTATGCAAGTATGTGAATGCTTATGCAAGTATGTGAAAGCTTATGCAAGTATGTGAATGCTTATGCAAGTATGTGAATGCTTATGCAAGTATGTGAATGCTTATGCAAGTTGTGTATATGCTTAAATGCAAAGTTTAACATAATATGCAAGTTATGCATGCTTATGCAAGTATGTGAATGCTTATGCAAGTTATGTGTATGCTTAAATGCATATTTAACATGTTATGCAAGTTATGAGAATGCTTATATGCAAGTTCAACATGTTATGCAAGATATGTGTATGATAATATGCAAGTTTGGGTTAAATGTAGTTGGGTTAATATATGCTCATATATGCAAGTTGACATCCTCTTAACCCATGACAAAGTTATATGCTAAGATTTGGTTAAACCCATGATACTTGTGATGGATCTTCCCCTTTATTATGTCATGAAATGAGAACGATTTACGTGGGGAACGATGGGGTTAGTAAATATGTTAATAAAAGTTGGATTGGGTATGATTAAGCATACCATAAAAAAATAAATTAACATAAGTGGGAATTTACCTATTGAGTTAGGTCTACCCCATGGGAATTTACCTATTGAGTTAGGTCTACCCATGTTATGAAAAACTTGATATTAATTAGGGATAATTAATATGGGGTGATTAATTAGGTGTAATTAATCGACTAAGACACGAGGTTGGACCCTTTTGTAGCATAAGACTGCCCGGAACCGACCGGCAAATCCAGCGGCTACAAATGATTGGCCCAATGTGAGAGGTCTTAGGCATAAATTAAATACGTGACAAGTGTAAAGACACGAGGTTAGACCCTGTTATGGCGTAAGGCTGCCCGGAACCGACCGGCAAACCCAGCTGTCATAAAAGACGGTCTAATGTGAGAGGTCTTTACAAGGGTTATGTTCTTAATCAATTAAGAAACACTTAACCAAATAAGCATGTAGTGGGACATGAGGGGTTAAGTGGGTGCCTTGGGTGGCATGTGGAAATCTAGTGGGTTGCCTTGGGTGGCAATAGAAAATACGATTAGAATACTTAACCAAGTGGAAACATGTAATTAAACATGATTAAAGGGTTAAGTGGGATACACTAGATAAGTGACAAGCTTAGGTGGGTAGCTTGTGGGGGGCCCATTTCAACCAATATCCCAAACGTATCTTTGTGGGCTCGACTCTAGTCGGGTGACGGGACACGCATATTGGGCTTGACTATAAGAGGCCAAAACGGGTTAGCGGTGGCAACGCGAGTCCATCGGGTTTCATATGCGTGTGTGAGCCCGGGCTGGTAGATAAGACGTTGTTGCATCGTGTAGATATAAAGCCGTGCACCGTTGGTATTATCAGGTGGCCACTTTGGGGAATGATACACCCCATCGTGGGACCAGCACGGGTATCTACGGTAGGGAGCCGATCGCTTGGGAGTAGTGGGTACACCTAATAAAGATAGGGGCAGACGGCACCTAGGTAGGGGTACAAGAAACTACTGGGGAAATTTTCTAAGTCCTTGGGAGGGATCAACCTTTAAGTAGGAATGACTGGTGTGGTGCAGTTAGTAGTTATCCTTGGGTGGGTAGATGCGTCTTTACGGTTATCTTAGTTCATCCTATGTTTGTTGGCTACTTAGTGTAGTCATTATCCCCAAAGGTACCGTACCGAGTTCATATCATACCCTAATTACTTTAATAATTGTATTATTAAGGTCATAGGGCTCACTCAGGCTTAAGTCTAACCCCGTTGTTTTTATCTTTTTCCCCTCAGGTCCTCAGGTTGGGCCTAGTGCTAGCGGGCCTTGATCAGTTTGCTTTATCTACCTCTTGGAGTTTGGACCGTAGATGTAGAGCTCAGCTTCCCTTTTCTTTTATGGCTATCAGTTCATGTATTGGGATTTTGTATTTTTATTTAGCAAGAATGGATATTTGTACTTGACTTTTATTGTGGTTTTATGATGTAACCAGACATGTTTATTTCCGCTGTTATGAGATGATGTTTTAAATTTCAAGTACTATTTATATCTGTCTTGTTGTAATTTTTCTGTTCTATATTCACTAAAATACTCCACCGATGCTATGGCATTCCCATTGAGAGTGACCATAGCGGGCGTGGGGTGTTACACGTGGTATCAGAGCAAAGGTTACCGGAACAGATAAAATTTTTAGAAAACTATTTTTCTAAAAACATTTTTGGAAGAGATATTTTCAAAAACATGTCTTTAAAGAGAAAAGTTTTTGAAAGAAAAGCATAATCCCCAATAGCCATATCTATATCCTTCGAATTCTCCGTTTTGAATCTTTCCTTTTTCGTTTCAGCATGGCTGAGGATCTTAACTTTCCGGAGGGTGTGACGGTACCAGTATGGTATAGGAGATTGATGGAGGCTAGGGCCACCACTGCGGGTCTAGCAAATGTTCCTCCACCAACCGTAGCACCCAATCTTCCTCCTCCCCCTCCTCCTCGCACGGATACTTTTGCTAAGACTTGTAAGGAATTCAAAGCTATGGGAGGAAAACCTTTTCAAGGATCTGAAACCTTTGTGGAGGCTAGAGATTGGCTTAAGGAGGTGGAAGAGTTGATAGATATCTTTGAGATGGAAGAAGGAAAGAAAGTCAAGTTAGCTGCTTGGTTAATGAAGGGAGAGGCCTCATTCTGGTGGGAGGTCACTAATGGAGAACGCCCCGTTGACTCTTGGGCGGATTTTAGGCAAAGATTTGTGGCAAAGTTTCTCTCAAGGGCGGAGGAAAACTTGTATATGGAAAGATTCTTGACTCTAAAGCAAGGAAATCTCTCGGTGAAGGAGTATGTTAATAAGTTTAATCAATTGGCAAGGTTTGGCCTAGATATGGTGAATACACCGGAGAAGAAGGCTTTGAGATTCGTGAAAGGCTTGAATGAACCGATGCATGGGTTGGCTATGACTCATATCCCTATGGGGGCCACCTTTGAGAAGCTAGTTGACATGGCACTCATGCATGAAGAAGAGAAGGGTCCCAATGCTAATAAGGCACCCGAGAAGAAGGGAGATCAAAAGAGACCTCAGCAACAACAACAACAAAACAAAGGTGGGAAAGGCAACGGTGGCAAGGGCAAGAAGAAGAAGTGTTTCAATTGTGGGACACCTGGCCACCTAAGCAAAGATTGTCGCAAGAAGAAGAAGACTGGCTGCTTCCACTGTGGCGAAGCAGGGCATTTAGTGAAGGATTGCCCTAAGAAAGGGCAAAGGACGGGTTCTACCTCAGGAGGTCAGGTGCAAGTTCTAATGGCACCAGCTCAGGCAGGGGGGCAAGTTCAGGCTCTCTCAGTTCCACCGATTCAGCAGAGAGGTAGAACTATTTCCATTGAAAGTCTGGTTTTTCTATTTGATCATCCTGTCCGTACATTGTTTGATTCAGGCGCATCGCATTCATTTATCTCATCATCATTAGTTGAGTCACTGCACTTAGACACCAGTCTGGTAGATGATCCCTTGGTTGTTTCAAACCCAATTGGGGGCTCCACTTATTTGTCCATGATATGTTTGGGTTTGAAGATTTCTATACTTAGCATTGAGTTTAGATGTGATGCTTTTGTGTTGGGCTTCACGGGCTATGGGTTGATTTTGGGCATGGACTGGTTATCCAGTAATGGTGCCGTTCTTGATTGTGAAAGGAGAGTTGTTAGGCTTCTGACCCGTTTGGGTAACACTCTCGAGATTTCTTGTAATCCCATGGACTCTGTTATGCTAAGTTATCTTGAATCGCTTGACGCTTCGGTCGAGAGTATGCAATCTGTTAGAGTGGTCCGGGAATATCCGGATGTGTTTGAGGAGGTGAAGGGCTTACCTCCGAAGCGGGAGATAGACTTCCGAATATATCTGGTGGATAATGCTAAACCGGTATCTTTACCAGTGCGCCACATGGCTCCTCGTGAGAGGAGGGAACTCCATAAGCAAGTAGGGGAGTTGCTTGAGAAGGGGTTCATAAGACGAAGTATATCGGAGTGGGGTGCTCCAGTAGTTTTTGCTACGAAGGCGGATGGGTCCCTCAGACTTTGTGTAGACTATAGAGAACTCAACAAGCTCACAAAGAAGAATAGACACCCATTGCCGAGGATTGATGATCTTTTCGATCAGTTGGTTGGCGCTTCAGTATTTTCTCAGTTGGACTTAGCCATGGGGTTTCATCAGTTGAGGGTGGCTGAGGATAGCATAGACAAGACTGCCTTTAGAACTCCGGATGGTTTCTATGAGTGGCTGGTGATGCCATTTGGGTTGACGAACGCCCCTGCATACTTCGTTGATTTGATGAGTAGGGTGTTCAGGGAGTTCCTTAATAAATTCGTGGTGGTCTTTGTGGATGATATCTTAGTATTTTCTAAGAGTGAAGAAGAGCATGCCCTACATCTTGGGGAGGTGTTGAAGACTCTTCGAGCGCATAGCCTTAGGGCTAAATTCTCTAAATGTCACTTCTGGAGGAGGGAAGTACGGTTCTTGGGGCACGTGGTCTCAAAGGAGGGGATAGCTGTGGATCCCGCGAAGGTAGTATCAGTCCAAGATTGGAAGGTTCCTAGAAATGCTACCGAAGTAAGAAGTTTCTTGGGTTTGGCGGGTTATTATAGGAAGTTTATTAAAGACTTCGCGAAGATATCAGCCCCATTAACCCGCTTAACGAAGAAGAATCTTGTTTTCGCATGGGACGTAGATTGTGATGATGCGTTCCGACGGTTAAAGAGAGCTTTAACCACTGCTCCAGTTTTGGTGTTGCCAGATGGGAGCAAGCCATTTGTTGTCTATACCGATGCTTGTGGGACAGGACTTGGCGCAGTCTTAATGCAAGAGGGAAGGGTAATAGCCTATGGTGGAAGGCAGTTAAGGCCACATGAGAAAAATTACCCTACCCATGATTTAGAGTTGGCTGCTATTGTTTTTGCGCTGAAAATCTGGCGCCATTATCTTCTTGGTGAGAGATTCGAGTTGTTTACTGACCACAAATCATTGAAGTACTTGTTTTCTCAGAAGGATTTGAATCTGAGACAGCAAAGGTGGATGGAGTTCTTAGCATCCTATGACTTCGAGATAGCGTATACCCCTGGCAAGGGTAATGTGGTGGCGGACGCCTTGAGCAGAAAAAGGTTGTCTTTGAGTCCATTGTTCGTGGAACGACGAAGCTTGGAATTTATCTCGATGTTTGATTTCAGACCTTCCATTGACTATGTACCCGGTTTGCTAGCTTCTTTGGAAGTTAGACCTACTCTTTTGGGGCGGATTGGAGAAGCACAGAGGGACGACCCACAGTTGGTTGAGTTGATAGAGAAGCTCATAAGGGGGGAGTCGTCCAGCCATTTGAGTCAGTACACCCTAGACGATAAGGGGTGCTTGCGTAGAGACGGTAGACTTTGTGTACCGCAAGATGAAGGGTTGAGGAAGGTTATTCTTGATGATGCACACCGTTCTAGGATGACCATTCATCCCGGTGGGGACAAGATGTACCAAGATATGAAGAGGGTTTTCTTCTGGGCCGGTATGAAGAAAGATGTGGCCGAGTATGTCGCTCGATGTTTGGTATGCCAGCAAGTGAAGGCGGAGCAAAGGAAACCAGGTGGGTTGCTTCACCCATTGGAAGTTCCGCAATGGAAGTGGGATAGTGTCTCGATGGACTTTATTGACGGGTTACCCAGATCGAGGAAGGGTAATACAGGAATTTGGGTGGTGGTAGACAGACTTACTAAGAGCGCCCACTTCATACCTGTGAAGAGCAAGAGGACTGCTCCATGGCTAGCTTCAGTATATCTTCGAGAGATAGTTCGATTACATGGGGTACCCTCTAGCATAGTGAGTGATCGAGATCCTATCTTCACTAGCGAGTTCTGGAGAAGTTTGCAAGAAGCAGTGGGGACTCAATTGTGTCTGAGCACTGCATATCATCCTCAGACGGACGGCCAGACTGAGAGGGTGAATCGTGTTCTAGAAGACCTTTTGAGGCTTTGTATCTTAGATTTTGGAGGTACATGGGAAGAGCATCTTCCGTTGGTGGAGTTCGCATATAATAACAGCTTTCAGTCCAGTATTGGTATGGCTCCTTTCAAAGCTCTCTATGGAAGGCCTTGTCGATCACCTACATGTTGGTGGGAATCTACGGATAAGATCTTGCTTGGGCCTGATATGATTAGGGAGACTTCTGAGAAGATTGACTTGATTCGAAGAAGGATGAAAGCAGCACAGGATAGGCAAAAATCTTATGCGGACAAAAGAAGGACGGATCTTGAGTTTGAGGTTGGGGATATGGTTTTTGTCAAGGTATCTCCGTTAAGAAATGTTGTTCGCTTTGGATCCGTTGGGAGGTTAGCACCGAGGTTTGTTGGACCGTTTCCTATTAAGGAAAGGATTGGACGAATGGCATATAGGGTGGAGTTGCCCGACAGACTTAGTGGTGTTCATGATGTATTCCATGTATCACATCTGAGGAAATGCTTACATGAGACCGCAGAGGTGGTAGAGCCGAGCTTGCTTAGAGATGTAGAGATAGAGCGTGATGCGACTATCCGACGAGCTCCTACTCGCATCCTTGGGTCAGAGACTAGGAAATTGAGGAATCGAGAGGTTCAACTAGTCAAAGTGCAATGGGGAGAAGATGAGAGCAACGCAACTTGGGAGACGGAAGCGAAGATGCGTTCATTGTACCCATTTCTTTTTGAGGGTATGTCTTTACTTTCTCCTCTAATTGTTGTCTAGTACTTATCTTATCTTTAGTATGTCCTCTCGTTAGTACTGTTTGACCTTTAGATAGGGTAAACCTATGGTTGAAACATGTGTTTGAGACATGTTATGGTTGATGGATGCAAGTGGATGCAAGTGTTTGCTAGTGGTTGCTCGTGGATGCATATACACACACTCTAGGCACTAGATCGGCTCAATCACTTCATATTGCATATTGCATAAAATTGTGTGTAGAAAGCTATATTTATGGATGTCTAATGATTGTGTTATCATATGGATGATGCATTTTGGTGAATGATTGTGCACTCATGTAGATATTGTATGTGTCGATAGGGTTCTTTCGCATACATAATGGATGCATGGCACTATCATGGTTTGCATATGTTCATACATTAGATAGGGAACATATACACACACTCTTTGCATATGCTCATACATCATTAGAAATTGTTCTAAGGACAATGGATGCCCGTGTTTGATGGATTGAGTAGATGGTTGTTTGGATGGTAGGATATGCATTCTCCTTAGCTTAGAGATTTCGGGGACGAAATCCTTTAAGGAGGGGAGAATGTAACACCCCGTATTTTGGGTTAATGCTAAAATTCACTAATTACAAAATAAATAATCTCAGATGTGGGAATCGGGGGAAACGGGCTGCATCATTGCGTTCGTCTCGGAAAAATACGCAAAATAGAGTCCGAGTTTTCGAAAATCGGAGTCCGTATGGCCCAGTTATGGCCCGATGAAGTTTGCAGAAAATTTAAAACTAAAAACAGATTTAAAAATTTAAAATTCAGATTTGAAATGGAACAGGCGGGGCCAGGCGGGAAGATTCCCGCCCTACCCATGTCAACAGGGCTGTCGACAGGGGGGTCGACTTGCCTGTCGACTTGCCTGTCGACAGGGGTGCGGCGTCCACAGAACCTGGGTGCACCAGGTTGCACCAGGTTGGGTTCTAGGCTGGCTTGGTGGGCTGGTTCTAGAGATTTCCGAAATCTAAGGGTCCTAATCTAATCTAGGGTTAATCTAAGGGCCTAAAACACTCACCTAATCTATAAATACACCCTAAACCCCCTTAATCCATACTAAAAATACGTCTAATGCCATCATGCCGCCAAATTAAATCTTGAAGGAGCCTCCATCAAAAATTAGAGAAGGGATAGTATTCCAAATCAACTTCTAGCCTCTTAATCTTCTTCATTAGTTTGCTAATTGTGTTTTGGTGAGCTTCTATCCCCTTAATAATCAATTATCAAATTGATTAAGATAGGATATGATGATGTATGGTTATGTTTGTGGATCAATGTGTTTATGCAAGCTTAATATTGTATATGTTATGTGTTTTGCAAGTTATATGCTCTATGTCATGCAAGTTTAGTATATGTGTTCATGACGTTTTTATGCAAGTTTAATGTTATATCTTTATGCAAGTTTGGTGCTATGTTTCATGATGTTTATGATGAAAAACACTAAGTTGAACATTGATCTATTATGCAACATGCTTATGCAAGTTATGTGCATGTTTAAATGCAAGATTAACATGTTATGCAAGTTATGCATGTTTATGCAAGTTGTGTGAATGATTATGCAAGTTAGGTGTATGCTTAAATGCAAGTTTAACATGATATGCAAGCTTATGAAAGTATGTGAATGCTTATGCAAGTATGTGAAAGCTTATGCAAGTATGTGAATGCTTATGCAAGTATGTGAATGCTTATGCAAGTATGTGAATGCTTATGCAAGTTGTGTATATGCTTAAATGCAAAGTTTAACATAATATGCAAGTTATGCATGCTTATGCAAGTATGTGAATGCTTATGCAAGTTATGTGTATGCTTAAATGCATATTTAACATGTTATGCAAGTTATGAGAATGCTTATATGCAAGTTCAACATGTTATGCAAGATATGTGTATGATAATATGCAAGTTTGGGTTAAATGTAGTTGGGTTAATATATGCTCATATATGCAAGTTGACATCCTCTTAACCCATGACAAAGTTATATGCTAAGATTTGGTTAAACCCATGATACTTGTGATGGATCTTCCCCTTTATTATGTCATGAAATGAGAACGATTTACGTGGGGAACGATGGGGTTAGTAAATATGTTAATAAAAGTTGGATTGGGTATGATTAAGCATACCATAAAAAAATAAATTAACATAAGTGGGAATTTACCTATTGAGTTAGGTCTACCCCATGGGAATTTACCTATTGAGTTAGGTCTACCCATGTTATGAAAAACTTGATATTAATTAGGGATAATTAATATGGGGTGATTAATTAGGTGTAATTAATCGACTAAGACACGAGGTTGGACCCTTTTGTAGCATAAGACTGCCCGGAACCGACCGGCAAATCCAGCGGCTACAAATGATTGGCCCAATGTGAGAGGTCTTAGGCATAAATTAAATACGTGACAAGTGTAAAGACACGAGGTTAGACCCTGTTATGGAGTAAGGCTGCCCGGAACCGACCGGCAAATCCAGCTGTCATAAAAGACGGTCTAATGTGAGAGGTCTTTACAAGGGTTACGTTCTTAATCAATTAAGAAACACTTAACCAAATAAGCATGTAGTGGGACATGAGGGGTTAAGTGGGTGCCTTGGGTGGCATGTGGAAATCTAGTGGGTTGCCTTGGGTGGCAATAGAAAATACGATTAGAATACTTAACCAAGTGGAAACATGTAATTAAACATGATTAAAGGGTTAAGTGGGATACACTAGATAAGTGACAAGCTTAGGTGGGTAGCTTGTGGGGGGCCCATTTCAACCAATATCCCAAACGTATCTTTGTGGGCTCGACTCTAGTCGGGTGACGGGACACGCATATTGGGCTTGACTATAAGAGGCCAAAACGGGTTAGCGGTGGCAACGCGAGTCCATCGGGTTTCATATGCGTGTGTGAGCCCGGGCTGGTAGATAAGCCGTTGTTGCATCGTGTAGATATAAAGCCGTGCACCGTTGGTATTATCAGGTGGCCACTTTGGGGAATGATACACCCCATCGTGGGACCAGCACGGGTATCTACGGTAGGGAGCCGATCGCTTGGGAGTACTGGGTACACCTAATAAAGATAGGGGCAGACGGCACCTAGGTAGGGGTACAAGAAACTACTGGGGAAATTTTCTAAGTCCTTGGGAGGGATCAACCTTTAAGTAGGAAAGACTGGTGTGGTGCAGTTAGTAGTTATCCTTGGGTGGGTAGATGCGTCTTTACGGTTATCTTAGTTCATCCTATGTTTGTTGGCTACTTAGTGTAGTCATTATCCCCAAAGGTACCGTACCGAGTTCATATCATACCCTAATTACTTTAATAATTGTATTATTAAGGTCATAGGGCTCACTCAGGCTTAAGTCTGACCCCGTTGTTTTTATCTTTTTCCCCTCAGGTCCTCAGGTTGGGCCTAGTGCTAGCGGGCCTTGATCAGTTTGCTTTATCTACCTCTTGGAGTTTGGACCGTAGATGTAGAGCTCAGCTTCCCTTTTCTTTTATGGCTATCAGTTCATGTATTGGGATTATGTATTTTTATTTAGCAAGAATGGATATTTGTACTTGACTTTTATTGTGGTTTTATGATGTAACCAGACATGTTTATTTCCGCTGTTATGAGATGATGTTTTAAATTTCAAGTACTATTTATATCTGTCTTGTTGTAATTTTTCTGTTCTATATTCACTAAAATACTCCACCGATGCTATGGCATTCCCATTGAGAGTGACCATAGCGGGCGTGGGGTGTTACATTTAGATTAAACAAAATTATTATTTTGTTTATCATACCGTTGAAAATTAACATTTATGTTAATTAGAGTTGGGTTAAACCCAAATTATCATTTTGTCCACTTGATTGTTTAAAATTAACATTGTTGTTAATTAGAATTCGATTTAAACAAAATATGTATAATTTTTGTTTATATAAAAGGATCAAATGTATAGAACAACAATTTTTGTAAATTTGTTAAATTAGAATTTTTCACCATACATGAAACACAGAATCTTGTTAATTTGTTAAATCAGCAATTTTAACATTAAAATGGATCAAACATTTTATTCATTTTTATGGAGTCAAATTTTTGGAATAAAACATGAATACATATTTTTGTGTTATTTTGTGGAACTAGTTTTTCAACAAAAATAGAGTAAACATTTTTATGTTGTTTGTTGAACTAGTTTTTCAACAAAATTTAGAACACCCATTTTTATGTTATTTTGTTGAACTAGATTTTCAACAAAATAGAATACACATTTTATTGCAGTATTGTCTACATAAAAAAAAGAAATAGATTTTTAAAGATGTATTTTTATTGTCAAATTTGAGACAATAAAAAGAACTGATTTCAAAGTTGCATTTTTTATGTAATTTTGTGTCATTAAAAAGATTGAATAAGAAATTAACATGTTTGGTCAAAAGTAATATTAGCGAAGAAATTAACATTTTTGTTAATTAGATTATGTTAGACAAAATTAACATTTTGGTAATTAGAACATGTTAGTGAAATAGAAAATGAACATTTTGATTACATTAAAAAGGATTGGACAATTATCATATTTTGTCTAGATTATAAAGAGCAAGATTTACATTTTTATCAAACGTAAAAGAATTAGAAAAACTTACATTTTTTATTAAATGTAAGAGAATTAGAAAAACTTACATTTTTATCAAATGTAAGAGAATGAGAAAAATATGCATTTTTATAAAATATAAAAGAATGAATAAAAAGATTCATTTTTGTCAAATATAAAAGAATGAATAAAAAGATTCATTTTTGTCATATGTAAAAGAATGAAGTAAATATATTCATTTTTGATCATTAAAAAGGGATTAGATAAAAATGAGCATTTGTATACCTTGAAAAGAATTACATAAAAATGAACATTTTTATATATTAAAAAGGTTTAACCAAAATAATTATTTTGGACATTAAAAAGAGATTAAACAAAATAGCACATTTTGTTTACAAAAGAAGGATTAAATAAAAACCTCATTTTGTTTACATTGAAAAGTTAATAAACAAAATCCTCATTTTGTTTACATTAAAAAGGATATAAACAAAATTCAATTTTTTGTTTGCATTAAAAAGGATATAAAAAAATCCAATTTTCGTTACATATAAAAGAATGAATTAGAAAGGATCATTTTTTGTCACATATAAAAGAATGAATGAATTAGAAATGATATTTTTGTCATATTAAAAAGAATGAACAAATTATACATATTTGTTTATTTAAGAAGGTCAACACCAAATTATACATATTTGTTTATTTAAGAAGGTCAACACCAAATTATACATATTTGGTTATTTAAGAAGGTCAACACCAAATTATACATATTTGTTTATTTAAGAAGGTCAACACCAAATTATACATATTTGGTTATTTAAGAAGGTCAACACAAAATTATACATATTTGTTTATTTAAGAAGGTCAACACCAAATTATACATATTTGTTTATTTAAGAAGGTCAACACCAAATTATACATATTTGGTTATTTAAGAAGGTCAACACCAAATTATACATATTTGTTTTTTTAAGAAGGTCAGCACCAAATTATACCTATTTGGTTATTTAAGAAGGTCAACACCAAAATATACCTATTTGGTTATTTAAGAAGGTCAACACCAAAATATACATTTTTGGTTATTTAAAAGGATAACACCAAAACATACATGTTTGGTAATTAAAGAGGTTTACGCCAGAATATACATTTTCTGGCCACTGAAAGGGATTACACAAAGATATGAAAGTTAATATTTTTTGTCGATTAGTTACAATAAAAAGATTATATGTTAAAAATATGATGGTAGTGATGGCATGGAATATATGACTGTAATGTTGATATGTTTGATGTGATAAATATAATGTTTAGTATATTCCAATTTGAATATAACATTTCCATTTACAAGTTATCCGACTTGTTTATGTGATTGGGTCGATAATTTTTACACATCGCCCAAGTGCACAAATAATTTATTATTTGATTGTTGGATGAAACCCCACATGGGTGTTGGGATGATATTTGATCTTCACTAATCCCAATATTTAGTTGTAGAATCCACTCTGGTTGCTATTTGGATGTTTGATAGTTATTTATTATGATTTTCAATTTCATGCCATATATGGTTGTTGATCGAGTCACATTCCAATGAAGAATATTCTAGAAAAAGATATACTTTAGAAAATATATCCTAGAAAAAGAATATAGTTTAGAAAAGGAATATATTTTGGAAAAATATATTTTTATTGAAATGAACTAATTATTAACTAGAATAAATCATTAAATTTAGATTTAATGAAGTTTCCAGTTTGTTAATATTTAATTGAATTTGAATTAAATAAATTGGATTTTGGGTTTGTCGTGAATGGTGTCTTAAATAACACTGTTCTTAAACCCCGTATGAAAATAATAATCTTTTAATTTAGATTATTAAAGCTTTCAATTATATCTAGTAATTGAAATAAGATGAAATGTGAGTTGGGTTTATTGTGAACCATGTTTTTAAGTGACATGTGTTCTTTAACCCAACTGACAGTGAAAATATGATTTGGAAATTATAAATCTTTTATTAAGATTTAAATGGGAATTTTCCAAAAGTAAAGATTTCCAATTTAATATATTAAATTGGAATTGAATAGAATTCGAATTAATCATAACCGAGATAAGCATCTGTAAAAGAAGACCGATACTACATATGGAATTTAAGAGGCTTTGCCGTTATTCCATTTATATTATTGGTTGGATACGGAAATTTATAATGATTATATAATGATTCGATTTCTGTGAAGATTCCATATTTTATGGAAGATGATATGGGGTTTACCGTGAACTATGTTTTTTAATGACATTAGTTTTTTAACCCATTTAGATTTAAGATTAATTTCTTAAATTTAAATAATCATTGAATAATGATTTGTCGTATTTAAAACCAAATTGTGTTTTAATAAATCTTTAAAAGAAAGATTTAAGTAAATGTAAAGAATTTATCTTGGATAAGATAATGTGAAAATTTTATTAAAAGAATATTCTGAATTGGAATGTGGCGTTGGATGTGTTTTTATAGTACTTGATTTTTAATTATAAGAATACGTGAGTTATTCGGAAAGACCGGGTTTAACCCATTCCGAATAATTACTACGACGATGAAGAGTCGAAGTGAAGACGGTGTTTGAAGACCGACGATCTTCACATCGAATGGATGTGTTGCTACTAAGACCCATGATGAGAGGAGCTACCTTGAAGGGGCTTCAGTGGTGGCCGTCCGGACTATTGTTGATTGTTCGGATTTGGTTTTCGCTCAGATCCAGAGCATAAGCTTATAAATGGATGCGTGTCTGACATTGGATTTCGTTCCAGGCGAATTAAATTGAATGCTATTAATGTTTATCTGTTTGGTGGTAGAGAATTTATTCTCTACTAAACACCCTGTATATATTAATAGTGATTGATCGCATGGCGTGAATTGTCATTGTGGCACGCCAAGATGAAGATGATCAAGGCTTTTGTTGAAAAGCAGGCCTTGTGGTTATAGCGTTACTTCGCGAGCCTCACACCCCGGTATGAGTCAAAAACGGGATTAGGACTGCAGGGAGTGCACACGTTTCTTTCTAGCTAGAGTGATGTCAGGGACCTACCAGCGCTGACAATTTACTTATGTGGATGATGGATATTAAGGCGCCTCGGGTTTTATAGGCCGTTAGTGGTCATACTATAGGTCCAAAGGGACCGGGAAGCGTGTGTTCAGGCATAATTAATCCACTACTGTAACACCCCGCCTCCGCTAGGGTCACTCGCAAAGGAATGCACTAGCTTTAGAGGGGCATTATTGGTAAACATGCACAGAAATATCACAAGACAGAACATATAAAATAGTGGAAGTAAAATCAAACTTTCATAACATGAATAAATAAGGTCTAAAGCCTTTTACATCAGAGTACATCAAAACCTGTCTTGCAATAGTAAAGAAGCATAAAGACATTTTCGAAAATTATTCCCCAAGTAAAACAGTAAAGTAGCCATAGCCAAGAAAAGTCCAAGCCATCCATGATGACCTTCAAGCAGAAGAAGTCCGAATTAAACAACAGTATTTCCTCCCTGTAACCTGGGGGGGAAACGGAAGACAAGAAGCGAAACAAAACGGGTCAGTCAAAAAGACTGAGTAAGCCCTATCTACTATTAGCATAAAAACTAGTAAAGTTAACTGACATGAGAAACTGAGATGAACATAAGCATGATGACAAGATAGATAAGCTAAATCAAAATAACAGGATGAACTACTGAACTCAGATAAACTAAGGTGTCATGATAAATTACGATGTCAAGATAAAACAAGGTATCCCATCGTCAGGTTCCTATCCCCAAGATATCTATCACGTATAACGTCCCATGGTATCTATCCTGTATTTTAGCTCTGCACCTACCATACTAGTATCCCCACCGTATCATGTGTTAACCATGAATGACCCTTACTCAAAAGTCGTGTAATGGTTCATGTCAACCTAATATATCGCATTTATAGGTTACTCAACTCGTATGTTTCTTTCCATGTAAATGTTCAGTTCCTTGCCGTAGACCGTACGGGCTTTCCCATGAGGTTCTATACTACTCCAATGTAATTCCATGATCCTTAAGCTCGTTTGGACTGTTACCCTAGACCTAGCTAGGCTTTCCCAACATGAATCATCGTTTGTGCAACTAGGACTTATGCCACCTAGGACCACTAGTGATTATGCTTACCTATTGCACGTTTTCGTATTTCGGTTCGGGTTCAACCACCCAGGGCCACTAGGAATTACGCTAACCGTCAACCGCGCCCTTTTTCCCATGCATTCATCGTGAATCGTTTTTCCATGACTGTATGCACATGTATCACATCGTGCCATCCGAGTCCGGTCACAGGGCAGATCAAGAAATACAGGACTCGGTCGGGAGCTTTCGATTTATCTGCCGATGCAGATGCTAAGGTCTGTTTTTCCTATACGTGGCTATGGTCCCACGAGACCACTCCCTCAACTAGTGAAAGACAAGACAGGATAAATCCTGTATGAGAACACACTACTGGCCAACCCACAATCCTAGCCTTACCGCATCCATAATTAGATAGCAATTATGGTCTTTTGGGTGTTCTCTGCCTTTCCGTACGTACACGCTTGACCAAAGATGGTAGGTAGCCTGACGAAATGCTATCTAGGGCACTACCGTGTATCGTCGACTATCCCCTATCCATCCCCGTCTTTAGGTCGCTCGTATAGCAACCAAGGCATACTCTTGGTTCTTCTAACGCAGACCTTAACCTCTCATGAGCCTAGTATGATCACCTGGCAGCTCACAGAGGGATACCAAGAATATCCTCACGTTCCCCGAAGCCGCTGCTTCGTTACCCAGTTCGCTGGAGCCTTTATCTAAATCAGATAACTTGCTCCTACTCGTGTGCTTAAACGATGACCTACCGTATCGGGTTACTCATCCAATCTATGAACTGGTCCAAAATTCCTTGACTAAGAATTATTACTTAGCTATTCTCCAACTAAGGTTTACCACTTAGCTTATTCCCGTTATTCTTGTTAATTACGGTTATCCACCTAATTCTCTGAACTAGGGTTTATATAATGGATTAAGTGTCACTTAAGTTCATGACTTAATCCGTCTACAAATCATGTCAAAATTGGCTAAGTATCCAAGTTCAAGACTTAACCCTACAAACCATGTGTCAGGTTGGTTAAGTATATTAAGCAATTCACGACTTAACCTCATCCAATTATCATTCTAGATTGGTTAAGTATATATTAACTTGACCCTATCAATTTACTTAGTCAAATCGGTCAAGTGTATTCAAGCGATTCGTGACTTAGCCTTATCATGTTTTCACGTTATATTGGTTAAGTATTGGTTAACTTAACCACATCAAATTAACGAGTTAGATTGGTTAAGTATAGGTCACTTAACCACATCAAATCATCGTGTTAGATTAGTTAAGTGTTTAACTTAACCCCCTTAAACTACCAAGTTGGATTAATTAAGTCTAGGCTAACTTAACCCCATCCGATTTCCATGTTTAGATTAGTTAAGTCTAAGTTAACTTAACCCCATCCATTAACTGTATTATACGGTTAAGTGTCATTAAGGAAACTTACTTAACCTTATCATGTGGCATTAATTACTTAATGCACCTCAACCTCTCACATTAGACTTTGTTGTGGTTACTAGTTAAGCCGGTCGGTTCCGGGTAGCTTTACACCACAACTTGGTCTAACCTCGGGTTTAAGCACAACATGACCAACTTCTCACATTGGGTCCTATTGTTTGCAACTACTAGTTAGGCCGGTCGGTTCCGGGTAGCTTTATGTTGCAAACTCAACCCAACCTCGAGTTGGTCACTTTCATGTTTAGTCTAGTGTCATGTTCATATTCAAGTTTTCTTAAGAATATGGGTAGACCTAACTCAATAGGTAAATTCCCAATTCCATAGTATGGGTAGACCTAACTTAATAGGTAAATTCCCAATTTCATATTTTCAAGCATACTTACATGTCAACTTCCATGTTATATTTCAAGTCATGTTTTTAAGTTATATTTTCATGTCATTAGAAATTACCCATAACATAACCCAACGCTCTTAAACTCGCATATACGTTCGCAACAACGTAATGGATTAAAAGAAGAGACTTGTCAAAGGCATGACAAAAATGGATATTAAGCCACAAGTTAATCATGGTGGCAAATGAGGCACAAATGTGTTCATTAACTTGCACGTTACATTCTTAAGCCTCAAAAACATGCATAAACCCAAACTTGGCACATAAGCGAATCATGGTGACAAAAGACATGGAATGATGACTAGTAACTCGCATATATCATCATATAAGGTTTATGACTTCATATGCAAGTTGACATAAAGGTTATGAGGGTTCTCATGTTGCATAATGCAACATTTCAACATAAAGGTTGTAGCTTTTAGCCCACAAGATCAAGATAATGACTTCATAAACTTGCATGACATGATAGCATGTATCATACTTAATGATCAAACCCAAACTTGCAACATGAACATTTAACTTCATAGTTAATATCTAAGAGTATGGAAAGGGCTTACATTGCTATGAAGGTACAAATCGATTAAATTAAAGATTGAGACAAAGCCTATGCATGCCATCATCCAAAAACCCAAAGATGAAAGCTCCAAATCGATAAAAACCCCATCTTGATGAACAAAGATCAAAGCTTTAGCCTTGAAATCAACTTGAGAAGCTCTCATACTAACATAGAGACTCTCTAACACTCACATGATCATGAAACCTCTCATAGAAATGAAGATAGAAACTTTGGGCAAGAGGATGGAGGCTAGGGTTTTGAGTGGAGGCCATGAGAGGAGCAATTTTGGCGTAGTTTAGTTGCATGAATGAATAATGAGGATTTTAGGAGAGGGTTAGGGGCTTATTTATAGAGATTAGGATTAGTTAGGACCCTTAGATTAACCCTAGGATCAACCTGAACCATCAGATTTCGAACCAGGCCCAAAAACCTAGCCAAAACAGAAAACAGGTGCACCAGGAAAAACTGCCCGGCCACCATAAGTCGACACCCAAGTCGACAGGGCTGTCGACTTGGGTCATGCCATGTCGACTCCCAAGTCGACAGCCCTGTCGACTTGGGGTGGCTGGCGGGAATTTTCCCTCCTAGCCTTCTAGGCCAAATTTTCGAAATTAGAACTTGTTTTTGAACTTGAATTTTCTGAAAACTTCGTCGGACCATAAATTTGTCATACGGACTCCGATTCTCGAAAACTCAGACTCTATTTCGTGTATTTTTCCGAGACGAACGCAATGGCATAGCCCGTTTTACTTGATTCAGAATTTAAAATTAAATTCTGCCTTGATTCTTGTCTTAACATGTTATCGAAATACGGGTTGTTACATTCTCCCCACCTTTTAGGATTTCGTCCCCGAAATCTCCAAGTTAGGAAGAACATATCCTACCATCCATCATTCATCTACTCAAAACATCATCCACAAGCAACCATTGTCCTTAGATGATTTATAATGCTGTATGAATATATGCAAAACATGTGTGTACATGTTCCTTAGCTAATGCTAATGATCAGGCCTGAATAATCTTTCTAATGCAAAATATGTATAGTGCCATGAATCCAACATGTATGCAAATAGTCCTAGTCATATAGATACTATATGCGTGCACAATCATTCATTCATATGCAACAACCGCATGATAATACATTCGATTTCATCCATAAACAAGTATAAATACTCGTGCATATGCAATATGAAATGTGACCGAGTCGAGCTAGTATCTAATGTGTATTCGCGCATCCACGAGCAACCACTTGCAACCACTTGCAACCATATCAATCATAACATGTTTCAAATACATGTTTACATCCATAGGGTTCTACCTAGGATTCCCTGAAACAGGGTCGAGAAGATAAACAAGACAAACTCCTTACGGGGTTTGTAACAGAAAATAGGACCGAGAGGATGTCCACAAAAGATAGCCTACAAGTAAGCTCTACAGAAAACAGGGATCAGGGATATACTCCCAAAAAGACATATCATGCGCGTATCTAGTCTTTGACCATCAAAGTCGTATTTCCTTGAACTTAATTCCATTGTGCCTTGACCGTCTTTTAACTTCGCGATTTCGTAGCTTCTTATTTCCTGTTTCCATAACATGAGCTGGAACTCATTTCTTCGTCGCCTCTCGTTCCACTTGCACTTATCCTTTTTCTAGAATACTTGGCGCAAACATGACTGCGTACTCATGATCTCATGCAAGCTTTCCAAAATTCACTAGTGAATCTTGGATCTCGTTTATATACTATAAGGTATTCCATGTAGAAGAACTTTCTCTTGAAAGTAAACAGATGTCAACCAGGTTATCAAGCACACTTACTAGGGTGATCTCTATAACCCATGCATAAATGAAGTAAACCATCCGTCTTATCGGCGAACACCACTCGATCGGGCTTCAAATTTCCAATAAAGGCATCAAGGGATTCTAAGTAACTAGTCATGACAGAACCTCAAAAAGGTTACACGATACTTCGAGGGTATTACCAAGGCTAGTCAAAAGGTCTAACTACCCTCCTATCAAAACCGAGAGTGGCACCCCCTACTGGATAACCACTTCATCCCTAGAATCCATCCATAGCTTATAAACATAAGCATTATTTCCAAACTCAACACTTGGCATAGACATTCTCAAATCCAAACAAGTCATGTATAAATGGACTGATTCTCCAATAGGACTTTGAGACAAAAATGGGATTCTCCATTACGCTAGTACTTAAGGTGCAGAGACTCAACTATCGAAGCAGACTTAAATGATACGAAAAACGAAGTCCTAACGGGATGATAGAGAAGAAAAGCTAAACCTTTAACAAGATCGTTACCCTCCTTCCGAGGTACCCTAGAAATGAGAGCATACTATTGCCCTCCCGATGATCTTGTCCTTGTCCCATAATACTTAACTATCCGCCCCGTTTTACCATGCCAAAGGTACTCTCTCGTCATGGGTTTCATTGTTCATCTTTCTCCCTCCTTTGAGGACTAAGCCATACCAACAAGTTGCTCATCCTTAAGCTCGTATCCTTTATCCTCTTTCTCACTATCCTTTCTTATAACGCGGCCACTGGTCTCTCGAGAACCACCTCCATCGTATGGAAAGCACTTTCGTAGATAGAAAAGACTAGTCGCAGTTAAAACCACTGTGACTACAGATGGAGGAAAGAAAGGAAAAGAGATTCAATTAAGGAAACAAGGATAGTGCTAATGGCCTTTGGGGAATAGCCTTTTTCTTTTAAAAGAAAATTTTCTTGAAAAATGCTTCTTTGTAAACGATTTCAAATAGTTTTCAGAAGGTCTTTAAAAACTTTTGCCCAGTCTGGTAACCTTCTGCTCTGATACCACGTGTAACACCCCGCCTCCGCTAGGGTCACTCGCAAAGGAATGCACTAGCTTTAGAGGGGCATTATTGGTAAACATGCACAGAAATATCACAAGACAGAACATATAAAATAGCGGAAGTAAAATCAAACTTTCATAACATGAATAAATAAGGTCTAAAGCCTTTTACATCAGAGTACATCAAAACCTGTCTTGCAATAATAAAGAAGCATAAAGACATTTTTGAAAATTATTCCCCAAGTAAAACAGTAAAGTAGCCATAGCCAAGAAAAGTCCAAGCCATCCATGATGACCTTCAAGCAGAAGAAGTCCGAATTAAACAACAGTATTTCCTCCCTGTAACTTGGGGGGAAACGGAAGACAAGAAGCGAAACAAAACGGGTCAGTCAAAAAGACTGAGTAAGCCCTATCTACTATTAGCATAAAAACTAGTAAAGTTAACTAACATGAGAAACTGAGATGAACATAAGCATGATGACAAGATAGATAAGCTAAATCAAAATAACAGGATGAACTACTGAACTCAGATAAACTAAGGTGTCATGATAAATTACGATGTCAAGATAAAACAAGGTATCCCATCGTCAGGTTCCTATCAAGTATAATACCCCCAAGATATCTATCACGTATAACGTCCCATGGTATCTATCCTGTATTTTAGCTCTGCACCTACCATACTAGTATCCCCACCGTATCATGTGTTAACCATGAATGACCCTTACTCAAAAGTCGTGTAATGGTTCATGTCAACCTAATATATCGCATTTATAGGTTACTCAACTCGTATGTTTCTTTCCATGTAAATGTTCAGTTCCTTGCCGTAGACCGTACGGGCTTTCCCATGAGGTTCTATACTACTCCAATGTAATTCCATGATCCTTAAGCTCGTTTGGACTGTTACCCTAGAACTAGCTAGGCTTTCCCAACATGAATCATCGTTTGTGCAACTAGGACTTATGCCACCTAGGACCACTAGTGATTATGCTTACCTATTGCACGTTTTCGTATTTCGGTTTGGGTTCAACCACCCAGGGCCACTAGGAATTACGCTAACCGTCAACCGTGCCCTTTTTCCCACGCATTCATCGTGAATCGTTTTTCCATGACTGTATGCACATGTATCACATCGTGCCATCCGAGTCCTGTCACAGGGCAGATCAAGAAATACAGGACTCGGTCGGGAGCTTTCGATTTATCTGCCGATGCAGATGCTAAGGTCTGTTTTTCCTATACGTGGCTATGGTCCCACGAGACCACTCCCTCAACTAGTGAAAGACAAGACAGGATAAATCCTGTATGAGAACACACTACTGGCCAACCCACAATCCTAGCCTTACCGCAACCATAATTAGATAGCAATTATGGTCTTTTGAGTGTTCTCTGCCTTTCCGTACGTACACGCTTGACCAAAGATGGTAGGTAGCCTGACGAAATGCTATCTAGGGCACTACCGTGTATCGTCGACTATCCCCTATCCATCCCCGTCTTTAGGTCGCTCGTATAGCAACCAAGGCATACTCTTGGTTCTTCTAACGCAGACCTTAACCTCTCATGAGCCTAGTATGATCATCTGGCAGCTCACAGAGGGATACCAAGAATATCCTCACGTTCCCCGAAGCCACTTCTTCGTTACCCAGTTCGATGGAGCCTTTGTCTAAATCAGATAACTTGCTCCTACTCGTGTGCTTAAACGATGACCTACCGTATCGGGTTACTCATCCAATCTATGAACTGGTCCAAAATTCCTTGACTAAGAATTATTACTTAGCTATTCTCCAACTAAGGTTTACCACTTAGCTTATTCCCGTTATTCTTGTTAATTACGGTTATCCACCTAATTCTCTGAACTAGGGTTTATATAATGGATTAAGTGTCACTTAAGTTCATGACTTAATCCGTCTACAAATCATGTCAAAATTGGCTAAGTATCCAAGTTCAAGACTTAACCCTACAAACCATGTGTCAAGTTGGTTAAGTATATTAAGCAATTCACGACTTAACCTCGTCCAATTATCATTCTAGATTGGTTAAGTATATATTAACTTGACCCTATCAATTTACTTAGTCAAATCGGTCAAGTGTATTCAAGCGATTCGTGACTTAGCCTTATCATGTTTTCACGTTATATTGGTTAAGTATTGGTTAACTTAACCACATCAAATTAACGAGTTAGATTGGTTAAGTATAGGTCACTTAACCACATCAAATCATCATGTTAGATTAGTTAAGTGTTTAACTTAACCCCCTTAAACTACCAAGTTGGATTAATTAAGTCTAGGCTAACTTAACCCCATCCGATTTCCATGTTTAGATTAGTTAAGTCTAAGTTAACTTAACCCCATCCATTAACTGTATTATACGGTTAAGTGTCATTAAGGAAACTTACTTAACCTTATCATGTGGCATTAATTACTTAATGCACCTCAACCTCTCACATTAGACTTTGTTGTGGTTACTAGTTAAGCCGGTCGGTTCCGGGTAGCTTTACACCACAACTTGGTCTAACCTCGGGTTCAAGCACAACATGACCAACTTCTCACATTGGGTCCTATTGTTTGCAACTACTAGTTAGGCCGGTCGGTTCCGGGTAGCTTTATGTTGCAAACTCAACCCAACCTCGAGTTGGTCACTTTCATGTTTAGTCTAGTGTCATGTTCATATTCAAGTTTTCTTAAGAATATGGGTAGACCTAACTCAATAGGTAAATTCCCAATTCCATAGTATGGGTAGACCTAACTTAATAGGTAAATTCCCAATTTCATATTTTCAAGCATACTTACATGTCAACTTCCATGTTATATTTCAAGTCATGTTTTTAAGTTATATTTTCATGTCATTAGAAATTACCCATAACATAACCCAACGCTCTTAAACTCGCATATACGTTCGCAACAACGTAATGGATTAAAAGAAGAGACTTGGCAAAGGCATGACAAAAATGGATATTAAGCCACAAGTTAATCATGATGGCAAATGAGGCACAAATGTGTTCATTAACTTGCATGTTACATTCTTAAGCCTCAAAAACATGCATAAACCCAAACTTGGCACATAAGCGAATCATGGTGACAAAAGACATGGAATGATGACTAGTAACTCGCATATATCATCATATAAGGGTTATGACTTCATATGCAAGTTGACATAAAGGTTATGAGGGTTCTCATGTTTCATAATGCAACATTTCAACATAAAGGTTGTAGCTTTTAGCCCACAAGATCAAGATAATGACTTCATAAACTTGCATGACATGATAGCATGTATCATACTTAATGATCAAACCCAAACTTGCAACATGAACATTTAACTTCATAGTTAATATCTAAGAGTAGGGAAAGGGCTTACATTGCTATGAAGGCACAAATCGATTAAATTAAAGATTGAGACAAAGCCTATGCATGCCATCATCCAAAAACCCAAAGATGAAAGCTCCAAATCAATAAAAAAAACCCATCTTGATGAACAAAGATCAAAGCTTTAGCCTTGAAATCAACTTGAGAAGCTCTCATACTAACATAGAGACTCTCTAACACTCACATGATCATGAAACCTCTCATAGAAATGAAGATAGAAACTTTGGGCAAGAGGATGGAGGCTAGGGTTTTGAGTGGAGGCCATGAGAGGAGCAATTTTGGCATAGTTTAGTTGCATGAATGAATAATGAGGATTTTAGGAGAGGGTTAGGGGCTTATTTATAGAGATTAGGATTAGTTAGGACCCTTAGATTAACCCTAGGATCAACCTGAACCATCAGATTTCGAACCAGGCCCAAAAACCTAGCCAAAACAGAAAACAGGTGCACCAGGCAAAACTGCCCGGCCACCATAAGTCGACACCCAAGTCGACAAGGCTGTCGACTTGGGTCATGCCATGTCGACTCCCAAGTCGACAACCCTGTCGACTTGGGGTGGCTGGCGGGAATTTTCCCTCCTAGCCTTCTAGGCCAAATTTTCGAAATTAGAACTTGTTTTTGAACTTGAATTTTCTGAAAACTTCGTCGGACCATAACTTGGTCATACGGACTCCGATTCTCGAAAACTCAGACTCTATTTCGCGTATTTTTCCGAGACGAACGCAATGGCATAGCCCGCTTTACTTGATTCAGAAATTAAAATTAAATTCTGCCTTGATTCTCGTCTTAACATGTTATCGAAATACGGGTTGTTACAACTACCCTTAGGTAGGGACCGGCCCTGAAGATCCAAGGGTTGCCCAGAGGTGTGATCCTGAGGCATTTGCTAGAGTGTCTCGAAATCGGAGAGGAGCTTGCCCCTAGCCTCGACTCATGATGGAAATCCAATTTCCAATACGACGTTGCGGTTTTAATTGTAGAACTAGTATGGCGACATAGTAGGATGGGGTACTATGCCGTCTATGATTGATACATTATGATTGAAATGTCTTTGAAATATATATATATACCCATATATACACACTAGTAGTAATCCGTTTTCACGTATTTATCATCTTTTGATAATTATAAGGTAAAACCCTATCCTCCGGTTTGCGTTGCATTGTGTGATGGGACTTGGGTCTTATAATGGTTTCATTTTTCTAAAAAGCATTGCGTTGTTTAACGATTTACTTTATTTTATGCACTGGCAATCCAATGGAGTAAACCCGTTCCGCGTTAGCGGCGTGGTCCTGTGATTAGCCTTATTATTAGATAAGTTTAGTTAAAATTTCTCATACCAGTCCCATGACTGACCTCTAGTTTGTTTCACTGGCAAACTCGGGTGCCCTCTTTTCCACACGGGCAGTCGAGTAGCTTTTTGCAGATATATTTACAGGATCCTGGTCTACAGCTGAAGCGGTACTCGGAAAGCTCTGTATCCGTGTATTCCTTTCGGTTGTATATTTGTATTATTTTTCCGCTGCTATTTAAATGTAATTTAAATCTCTGATATTATTGTATTTCTTTTGTGTAATAAGTTTTCATACTCTGTTATATTCTTGTACTCGATGTAATTGTTGTAATCAGCAATAAAATGTTCTTTAGTTTGTGTTCTGATATGTATTGTTCTCAAAGCAATCCGGGCTTTCCTTTACGGGGAAGTTTGGGTCGTCACATTTGGTATCAGAGCTTTGGTTTACAGAGCTCAAGAACAAGACACATTAGAACCGAACGAAAGAATTCATCAGAGATTGGATTAATAATATCCAATGAGAATAACTTGTTAGAGATAGGATCAGTAGTATCCTAGAACGAGTGTGAAGAGTATTATTTTCTTTAAATATAAAAAATGAAAACAAATTAGTTTTGAAAATTTTATCTAAATATACGTATTTGAGTATATTATATTTTGATGTGGACAATCGAGTATATAAAGATTTCGAATATACGAGTAATTAACGGATATTCGAAGTTTTAATATACTGGATAGATATAGAATCACACTCTATTCGCCCGGGGATAATTCTGGTGATGCGGCCGCGCCACCATAATTTATGTTCGAGTTTCGAAAGTGGTATATCTATATATTTCCACCGACTGGTACGAGAACCAACACTTAGTTAGTACACATTGCTGTGATTTGCACTAAAAATATGATTTTTGACTATATATAAAAGTTATATATATTTTAAAAGTTAATCACCTAATTGATTGCTGGTTGTGATGTTTGATTATTAGTTTCACTAATTAAAATATTAGAATGATAATTAAACCAATAAACAAAAATTTAATTAAGTTAGTTAATTAAACAACTTTTAGCTATGTTCCTTTTCGAGGACGAAAAGATTTTAAGTGGGGGGAGACTGTAACAACCCGGAATTTTGGGGCCAATTTAAAATTTTATTTTAGAAATTTTAATGGATTTTAATGATTAAAATAATTTATTTTAAATAATAACGACTAAAAATTTATTTTAAAACGAATAAATTTAATTTAATTATAAAAGGAGTTTAAAACAGCGCTGTAGTTTCAAAATTTGAATTTGAACTTTGACTGACTGTACAGGATTCAAAATAAATCTGAATTGAGCAAAACAAGAAATATTTGAATCTGTTAAATCATATCTTTCTAACGAATCTGAAAAATTGAAATTTCACTTTATAATTTAAAAGTTATGGCCAGTTCAAAATTTAGAAAAGTCGCTGTAGAATTTATATATATTTTAATATAATATATTGGCCTTAAAATAGCCATTTTACAAACGATCTCGGTTTTCGACGAAACCACTTTTGTTGGAACCGGAATGTCAAATTATTGTTAAGTTTAATTTTCCAGAATTTTTCGAATTAATATGTGACGTGGCGAAGGAAAACGTGTTTTGTCAGTTTCAGTCAAATTTAATCGACTTGAAAATGGCCATTTTTCAAACAGTCTCAGAATTCGACGAAATTAGTCTTGTTAGAACCGTATCGTCGAAACATAGCTAGAAATATTTTTTCTGATAATTTAAAATATACGTTTGAATTCAATTATTTAATGTTTTATATTTTAAATTAAAGAAAAACATTTCGTAACAGCCGAATTGGGTTACGAAACATATTCCATTATGTTCGGGAGGGGGGTATTTAGCTAGGGGCGACACTAGTTGGGTTCAGATTGGAGTTCGTATTGATTAACATGAATTTTTGAAAATAAATGAATTAAATAAATAAAATATACGGTATAAATACACGTATTCCACTCTAACCCTAAGCCTTAGTTTACAGCCGCCGTTCTTTAGAAATCGATGGCCGATTTCATCCCATCTTCAATCCCAAATATCTTTCAATCCACTCAATTAAATTCGAATCTTCAAAAGGGAAATCGAAGAGCATGCTGAGTTCTTCCTATTCAACGGATATGATTTAATTCCATGGCGTATTCCGTGCAAATTTGGAGTCCAAAGTGATGACGTTTTGGCGCATTTTTCGAAGCCAGGAAGGGTGCGAGTTGGGCCAGCTTTCAGGTGCAGGGAGGTGGTGCCGTGGCCTTCGAAGTGGCAGCCTCGGATTTCGGTCCGGTCACCAGAGTGACGAGCGACGGGGGTGCAAAAGTTGGAGTGATGGGTTTTTGTGTCTCCGGGAAATAACATGTAGAAGAAGAGAGGAATTAAAGGTTAAAGTGAATGATAATATTATTAATTATTAATTTATATAATTAATGAATTTAAATGTTTGAAATCCTATAACTTCTTCATACAGAAACGAAATCAGATAATTTCAGTCACGTTGGAACCGTCTTGGCCTAATCTAACCAATGCAACAAACTAGAACTGAAACGGAGCAAATCTGAATTACAGGAAATTTCAAACCTGAACTGTTCTGAATTAAACTGTCGGTGAGAAATTCATTTATTTCTTTCTTTTAAAATTAGAAATAAAATCTGAAATTATTATTATTAATCCACGGCTAATTCATGTTGTTATTGTTCTGTGTTAAATGTAAAATATACATTTGCTTGTTTGATTATGTTTTGTGGCGATAGAATTGTAGAATTTACATCTCTGTTATTTAGATTAAACAAAATTATTATTTTGTTTATCATACCGTTGAAAATTAACATTTACGTTAATTAGAGTTGGGTTAAACCCAAATTATCATTTTGTCCACTTGATTGTTTAAAATTAACATTGTTGTTAATTAGAATTCGATTTAAACAAAATATGAATAATTTTTGTTTATATAAAAGGATCAAATGTATAGAACAACAAATTTTGTAAATTTGTTAAATTAGAATTTTTCACCATACATGAAACACAGAATCTTGTTAATTTGTTAAATCAGCAATTTTAACATTAAAATGGATCAAACATTTTATTCATTTTTATGGAGTCAAATTTTGGAATAAAACATGAATACATATTTTTGTGTTATTTTATGGAACTAGTTTTTCAACAAAAATAGAGTAAACATTTTTATGTTGTTTGTTGAACTAGTTTTTCAACAAAATTTAGAACACCCATTTTTATGTTATTTTGTTGAACTAGATTTTCAACAAAATAGAATACACATTTTATTGCAGTATTGTCTACATAAAAAAAAGAAATAGATTTTTAAAGATGTATTTTTATTGTCAAATTTGAGACAATAAAAAGAACTGATTTCAAAGTTGCATTTTTTATGTAATTTTGTGTCATTAAAAAGATTGAATAAGAAATTAACATGTTTGGTCAAAAGTAATATTAGCGAAGAAATTAACATTTTTGTTAATTAGATTATGTTAGACAAAATTAACATTTTGGTAATTAGAACATGTTAGTGAAATAGAAAATGAACATTTTGATTACATTAAAAAGGATTGGACAATTATCATATTTTGTCTAGATTATAAAGAGCAAGATTTACATTTTTATCAAACGTAAAAGAATTAGAAAAACTTACATTTTTTATTAAATGTAAGAGAATTAGAAAAACTTACATTTTTATCAAATGTAAGAGAATGAGAAAAATATGCATTTTTATAAAATATAAAAGAATGAATAAAAAGATTCATTTTTGTCAAATATAAAAGAATGAATAAAAAGATTCATTTTTGTCATATGTAAAAGAATGAAGTAAATATATTCATTTTTGATCATTAAAAAGGGATTAGATAAAAATGAGCATTTTTATACCTTGAAAAGAATTACATAAAAATGAACATTTTTATATATTAAAAAGGTTTAACCAAAATAATTATTTTGGACATTAAAAAGAGATTAAACAAAATAGCACATTTTGTTTACAAAAGAAGGATTAAACAAAAACCTCATTTTGTTTACATTGAAAAGTTAATAAACAAAATCCTCATTTTGTTTACATTAAAAAGGATATAAACAAAATTCAATTTTTTGTTTGCATTAAAAAGGATATAAACAAAATCCAATTTTCGTTACATATAAAAGAATGAATTAGAAAGGATCATTTTTTGTCACATATAAAAGAATGAATGAATTAGAAATGATATTTTTGTCATATTAAAAAGAATGAACAAATTATACATATATGTTTATTTAAGAAGGTCAACACCAAATTATACATATTTGTTTATTTAAGAAGGTCAACACCAAATTATACATATTTGGTTATTTAAGAAGGTCAACACCAAATTATACATATTTGGTTATTTAAGAAGGTCAACACAAAATTATACATATTTGTTTATTTAAGAAGGTCAACACCAAAGTATACATATTTGTTTATTTAAGAAGGTCAACACCAAATTATACATATTTGGTTATTTAAGAAGGTCAACACCAAATTATACATATTTTTTTATTTAAGAAGGTCAGCACCAAATTATACCTATTTGGTTATTTAAGAAGGTCAACACCAAAATATACATTTTTGGTTATTTAAATGGATAACACCAAAACATACATGTTTGGTAATTAAAGAGGTTTACGCCAGAATATACATTTTCTGGCCACTGAAAGGGATTACACAAAGATATGAAAGTTAATATTTTTTGTCGATTAGTTACAATAAAAAGATTATATGTTAAAAATATGATGGTAGTGATGGCATGTAATATATGACTGTAATGTTGATATGTTTGATGTGATAAATATAATGTTTAGTATATTCCAATTTGAATATTACACTTCCATTTACAAGTTATCCGACTTGTTTATGTGATTGGGTCGATAATTTTTACACATCGCCCAAGTGCACAAATAATTTATTATTTGATTGTTGGATGAAACCCCACACGGGTGTTGGGATGATATTTGATCTACACTAATCCCAATATTTAGTTGTAGAATCCACTCTGGTTGCTATTTGGATGTTTGATAGTTATTTATTATGATTGTCAATTTCATGCAATATATGGTTGTTGATCGAGTCACATTCCAATGAAGAATATTCTAGAAAAAGATATATTTTAGAAAATATATCCTAGAAAAAGAAAATAGTTTAGAAAAAGAATATATTTTGGAAAAATATTTTTTTTATTGAAATGAACTAATTATTAACTAGAATAAATCATTAAGTTTAGATTTAATGAAGTTTCCAGTTTGTTAATATTTAATTGAATTTGAATTAAATAAATTGGATTTTGGGTTTGTCGTGAATGGTGTCTTAAATAACACTATTCTTAAACCCCATATGAAAAGAATAATCTTTTAATTTAGATTATTAAAGATTATATCTAGTAATTGAAATAAGATGAAATGTGAGTTGGGTTTATTGTGAACCATGTTTTTAAGTGGCATGTGTTCTTTAACCCAATTGACAGTGAAAATATGATTTGGAAATTATAAATCTTTTATTAAGATTTAATTGGGAATTTTCCAAAAGTAAAGATTTCCAATTTAATATATTAAATTGGAATTGAATAGAATTTGAATTAATCATAACCGAGATAAGCTTCTGTAAAAGAAGACCGATACTACATATGGAATTTAAGAGGCGTTGTCGTTATTCCATTTATATTATTGGTTGGATACGGAAATCTATAACGATTATATAATGATTCGATTTCTGTGAAGATTCCATATTTTATGGAAGATGATTTGGGGTTTACCGTGAACTATGTTTTTAAATGACATTAGTTTTTTAACCCATTTAGAGTTAAGATTAATTTCTTAAATTTAAATAATCATTGAATAATGATTTGTGATATTTAAAACCAAATTGTGTTTTAATAAATCTTTAAAAGAAAGATTTAAGTAAATGTAAAGAATTTATCTTTGATAAGATAATGTGAAAATTTTATTAAAAGAATATTCTGAATTGGAATGTGGCGTTTGATGTGTTTTTATAGTACTTGATTTTTAATTATAAGAATACGTGAGTTATTCGGAAAGACCGGGTTTAACCCATTCCAAATAATTACTACGACGATGAAGAGTCGAAGTGAAGACGGTGTTTGAAGACCGACGATCTTCACATCGAATGGATGTGTTGCTACTGAGACCCATGATGGGAGTAGCTACCTTGAAGGGGCTTCAGTGGTGGCCGTCCGGACTATTGTTGATTGTTCGGATTTGGTTTTCGCTCAGACCCAGAGCATAAGCTTATAAATGGATGCGTGTCTGACATTGGATTTCGTTCCAGGCGAATTAAATTGATTGCTATTAATGTCTATCTGTTTGGTGGTAGAGAATTTATTCTCTACTAAACACCCTGGTATATATTAATAGTGATTGATCGCATGGCGTGAATTGTCAGTGTGGCACGCCAAGATGAAGATGATCAAGGCTTTTGTTGAAAAGCAGGCCTTGTGGTTATAGCGTTACTTCGCGAGCCTCACACCCCGGTATGAGTCAAAAACGGGATTAGGACTGCAGGGAGTGCACACGTTTCTTTCTAGCTAGAGTGATGTCAGGGACCTACCAGCGCTGACATTTTACTTATGTGGATGATGGATATTGAGGCACCTCGGGTTTTATAGGTCGTTAGTGGTCATACTATAGGTCCAAAGGGACCGGGAAGCGTGTGTTCAGGCATAATTAATCCACTACCCTTGGGTAGGGACCGGCCCTGAAGATCCAAGGGTTGCCCATAGGTGTGATCCTGAGGCATTTGCTAGAGTGTCTCAAAATCGGAGAGGAGGTTGCCCCTAGCCTCGACTCATGATGGAAATCCAATTTCCAATACGACCTTGCGGTTTTAATTGTAGAACTAGTATGGCGACATAGTAGGATGGGGTACTATGCCGTCTATGATTGAAACATTATGATTGAAATGTCTTTGAAATATATATATACCCGTATATACACACTAATAGTAGTCCGTTTTCACGTATTTATCATCTTTTGATCATTATAAGGTAAAACCCTATCCTCCGGTTTGCGTTGCATTATGTGATGGGACTTGGGTCTTATAATGGTTTCATTTTTCTAAAAAGCATTGCGTTGTTTAACGATTTACTTTATTTTATGCACTGGCAATCCAATGGAGTAAACCCGTTCCGCTTTAGCGGCGTGGTCCTATGATTAGCCTTATTATTAGATAGGTTTAGTTAAAATTTCTCATACCAGTCCCATGACTGACTTGTAGTTTGTTTCACTGGCAAACTCGGGTGCCCTCTTTTCCACATGGGCAGTCGAGTAGCTTTTTGCAGATATATTTACAGGATCCTGGTCTACAGCTGAAGCGGTACTCGGAAAGCTCTGTATCCGTGTATTCCTTTCGGTTGTATATTTGTATTATTTTTCCGCTGCTATTTAAATGTGTAGCGACCCGGGAATTTCGACACTCGAATCTCGACACTAATACAAACCGTGTCCAAAACTCAAGTACCGAAAACCCCAGACAGCTAGAAGAAAGAAGTTAGAGGGTGAGATAAGAAAGAAAAAAATGTTAGAATAGTAGAATAAGAAGAACCAACACAACACAGAGTCTCACATCGCAGCGGAATAAAATATAATATATAAATAAACTTTATTGAGAGATTGAAATAATACTTACAACATCGGAGTACATCAATTCACCTGGACAGTTATAATAGTCTGTCCTCGTATATATAACACACAGCGGAATAATAACGGTTGAACATCATACGTCTGAACTCCTTCAGCTCGTCTTTGGACTTCGAATCATCTAACCTGAACCTGTACACCCCGGTCTAACCCGAGCATTTACAAAACACCGGGTCAGTCTGGTGAACCAGAGTGAGATAAACTCGCACAGTATTAAGGGGAATCATCCAACTTGATTTTAAAGTTCAAAAATCTTTTCGAATGAAAAGGATAATCGTAAGACCAATCCACACATAAATACAGACGGTTTTTACCTTACGATAACCCAAACCATTTTTGAAATAAATATCTTTTCTGATATTATCATAATGTCTAAATACAAGTAATAACAATCTAGTGGAACGCTTGCATCTCACGCTCCACATATATAGTATATAATCAAAAACCGCGGGCACTTATTGGAGATTGGATTCCGACCTTGACAAGGTATGGGACCACCTGCCGCTCGTGTATCTCTAGAGGCGAATACACTGGGTTCAACAAGAACGTTTTGCAACCTGGCCCACACATGACCGACCACTCATTTCGCTTGAGTGTATCAAATGTATATCACCAACGGTTGGACTCAAACCACCGTTCCCGAATGGGCAGAATCGATAGATTAAAGAACAAAAGGAATTTCTCTAGATAGGTGATTATACACCCTAATGGGAGCGACCCACATAGCCATGTTGCCTGCCCGATTTCTGTCATTTCCCGGTTGATGAGGCTTGAGGTTATTATCGACTTTTGAACATCTGGCCATCATTCACATCGTCCCTACAAGTCATCCAGGAACAGGATGAACCGAAGGTACTCTCCTACTGCATCCAATATAGGAATCACCCCATGGATCAGCAACGAGAAGTCCTTGCAATCCGTAGATTTCAATCACGACAGAATCATCGTTAACTCTGGGGATCAGTCAGAGGTGTTTAACAACAGTCCTTCCGCTCATGAAAACTTACGGTCTTCAATTGCTCCATCTCAATCAGCATCTTCGGCGTATTCGTATTTATTGGTCGGAATGGTTTTCGAATATAAATTCGATCCCGGTCTTTCCATACCAATAACGTTGGGCCAGATTTTGATAGTCGGTTATTTAACTATCAAAATAAACAACCATAAAATAAAATGGATTCATTGGTTTAGAACACAGCATCACTTGGCCAATAAGATAACATAATATTCTCAAATCATTTTATTCCCTTTTCTTACGGCATCTCATTATGTATATTTCTAAACACTTCAAATAATGTTTCACTGCTATTTTCTCAAAATCAATTACTTCTTACGTCTTCCTTATTACAATTAATACCATCCTTCGATAATCCTGAAGTCGTTCAAGTTGGGGTATTTTAATTACCTCTCAGACCTTGATCAACAACACTCTTATCTTAAGATAAATATGAATTGTAATTCAGAATCTCATATTCATTCCGATATCAGCAATTTCCGTTTCACTATTTCATTTAACATATGGTTTTTATAAATCTTCTCATCTTGGAAATCTTCCTTTCAAATATATCACTAATATATTGATTTAGTAAATGATAAATAAAATATCCATATGTAAACTTTAACTTCTTTAAATCATTACAAATCCCATTACTCGATCCTTTTCTCAATTCAATTACAAGAATCCATTTATTCCTTCTGGGAAATCTTATTCCAAACTTGCTCATTTCACTTAATGCCATTATAAAGTAGCGTTAATCTAAAATTAACGTTTTAACTTCCGATCCCTTTTTATATACTTGTTTGCACAACTTTGGTTTAATACAAACCCCATTCGCCTCGATTTCCTTTCTTAATTCAAACAGTTATCTTGGGCTTATCGCCTTTGCTTAGAAATCTCTTTTATAACTTAATTTATCAAATCTGGTTTAGAATATAAAGCCGTTCACACTTCTTTTGAAATCTAATCATAATTCATTATAACTTCGATTACTCAAATGAACTTCATTTAACGAATAATTTACTTTATCGTCAACTTGGATAATTCACTTTTCTCATTAAGTTAAACATCATTCGCTAAATTTATTACATTAGATAAATATGCACAAATTTTATTTAATTTTAATAATCAGCTGTTGTTGTAACAGTTGGCTTTAACATACGATTAACTCGTTGATCAACTCTAACTCGTCTTTTTCATTTAAACTAATAAATAATATTATTAATTTAAATAATCCATTTCAAAATAATCTTATTTTAACAATTAATAATCGTTTCACACTTGCTTACAAATCTTCTTAATACAAGAATTAGCTATATAAAAGATAAAGCACGTGCTTCGCACACGGTCGATTTTGGTGTCAAAATGGTGATTGTTGGTTAAACCAACAATATACAACTAGAACTGGGTTATTTCTTTTATTTGTAAACTTCATTTAAAAATAATATATTTAAAAATCTATATTCAATTATAGAATAAATAACTTCATTTTCACCGATGCACCTGACGGTACATCAATCTTTATAAAACCGTTTTTATTTTGGCCATCTTCTATAAATTCCTCAACCAATATCGCACATCGGTTAATAACCGAATAAATGTTGAATTTAGATTCAACAAACAACCATTAAGCCAATAACCCAATCATGTCGGTTAAACAGTTCATATAAGGATCATATGCAAACAAACAATCAGTTCAACTGATAGGGGTTCATCGAAATAAGCATTCAAGCATCCAATTCATTTTAAATACGTTTATATTGTTATAAACGTAACCATCAAGGTAAGTTACCTTGTTTGGAAAATCATCGTTAAAAATAACGATGTCATTTCATTTAAATTAAACAACCGTTTAATTTAAACGGTATAGTGAATAACCAAACAACCATTAAATCAATCAAAACAACAAACAACATAGCACACAAACAATAAACCCAATTTATAAAAATTATAAATGGGGTAACTGAGTGAGTTTAACTCACCTTGGTTTCATTTGTCGTTAAAACAGTCCGATTCAGTTGCTTTCAACTGTGTCAAAACCCTCTCCATTCAAACTGACTCCAGCATGAAATGCTTGTCGACACGATTTCAACATCCCCTGGTTTGTTAAATTCTGTTAATGAATTAAGAAGTTATTACAATATAATTCAACACGGTTTTAAATTAATATAAGTGATCCTAAATGATAGTTTAATTTATCTAATTATGTTTACTAACGTAACACTGCTTCCTAAATATACTAACAGTATTCAGCAATCTATTTCGTAACACGGTATAGATTAACATCCGGTATATGCTAATCTAGTATGTATTAACGGTATATATGTTTTAACATTTTAATTGTAAAATAAAAACAGTACCCTTGCTTATTTTTCTCTGAGGGCGATTCCTCTTTAGTCCTTCCCATGCTTTCACGTTTCGAACCACTCCACAGTGCCTTATCACGTTTCAGCCCTCATCTGAACAGGCCAACGAAACCGCCTAAGAAAATAACGTGCACCCATCCATTTCCTCCCATGCAAATCTTTCCACACCCTTCCAGTTCGTTTTTTTTCTTCTTTCTCGCAAACCCAAATGGCCCATGCACCACAAAACAGCCCACGTCCAATACTAGCACACCACGAACCCGTCCTTTTGTATTATCTTCCCCAAAGCTTCACTCCCCCTAAAACATTAAATTGTACACACCGTGCACCATAACTCCATGACACACCCAAACTTCCCACACATCTTCGAACCCTGTACCATGCCAAACACGCACCCCTCACATGCAAAGCTTCCTCTTTCAAACTCCTCCCATGCACGATACACGTACTGACATCGCGCCTACCTCCCCGATGATCATCTGACTTCTTCGTTAGATCGCTCCATTTATTCACCCTTCCATCTGTTTTCCGCGCAGCATCACCCAGATCTGACAGTTTTCTTCCCACCACTGTCCCCTGCTATTTCAACTCACTCCTTCTACACAAAATCAACAAACTGCACCACTCTACTCATGAACAGACCACGCACAGACTGCACAGTACCCTCCCCTTTGTCCCAAGACCACTCACCAACTTCCAGTTAATGGAAACTCACGCCACTCCCCTTATCAACCATACTCTGCACTACCAACCGCCGCGTTAGTCAGCCTTGACCCACCGTCCTTCTTTCCCCATCCGAGTAGCGTACCGGCAACAGCAGCTCCAACTCGACTTACTTCACCCCACACTTCTGTTTTAAGTGACTGGAGTTTCGTCTTTGGTTTTTTTTTTTAAGGTGGGGATGGATTTGAAATGGAGGATATACATTTCTCTTCACTGTAATCAAATGAATGGAGAAGCTAGAAGCCCAGTATTTATAGGCAAGATACCGTGACAGACACGGTGAAGAAAGCTTGGCAACCAAGGTTTGAAATGCCTTGGCCGTGAAGGAATATACATATAGGATGGGTAGGTTATTATAGTTGTTCTTTGATAAGACGATACACTGCAACCTGATATTTTCTTGTAGGCCTGAGCAAAGGTTTGGCGTAGCTGCTGTATTTATAAGTTAGGATGTGTACATCATATAGAATATAGGGGAGGTTTGCAGAAGTTGCTGCGTGGTTCGACTTAGCATGTGCATCTCTTTAAATGTGTGCAATTGTCTGCTACAGCAAGTGTGTGTACTTATAAATTTTGATTGACTTGCATGTGCAACTCTAAGAGTTTTACTTACATAATCTGTGCAAAAGAAAGGTAGGCATAGTTGTGTTTTCTTTTCAGTGGGTGTGTTCATTGGTAAGGTGGCTATGTACGTTTAGAGATGGAGGGGCAGTGAAATTTCATTTCAGTTTACCCTTTACACCCTTTACAGTAGAGATGACCACACCTTCGTACAGGGTACAAGAAAAGTGGGCAAGCTTGTAAACATAGCATGTGCGGAAGTACGTTAGCATGTATTCATTTATTTATCTTTATTGTTGTCTAGACTTAAAGCTATTGAATTATAGATACATGGTAAGTTTTACTTTGTTTTAAGTTAATAGTGTAGTTAAGCATGTGCTTTGTTACTTGGTTGGAAATGGACATTCAATTCATACGGTTGGTACCAGCATAGCATACGCCACTTAATTTGATTTTTGTAATTAGTTGTTGTTACCTTTACTTCTTAACACGTACACTTGGATTTTCAATTTATCTTTGTTTTTGTTATAGGGCAGAAGTTTTTATTTTGATTTATTTATATCCTATTTGGTCCGAGTGGATATCACTTTGTCTTCATATGGTTAAACTGTCCTACCGCTATATATGTTGAACATCTATATTTGCACCAACACATATGAACTCCAAATGAAACGACAATAAACATACTATTACATTAAATATAATTATAAACGTTCTATCGTTGTTTAAATCAATGAATTAAATATTAAAATCCATTGCTATTTCAAATATAATATTTCAGATTCAAATAGTAGAAAAGTCTGGGTCGTTACAAAATGTAATTTAAATCTCTGATATTATTGTATTACTTTTGTGTAATAAGTTTTCATACTCTGTTATATTCTTGTACTCTGATGTAATTGTTGTAATCAGCAATAAAATGTTCTTCAGTTTGTGTTCTGATTTGTATTGTTCTCAAAGCAATCCGGGCTTTCCTTTACGGGGAAGTTTGGGTCATCACAAGTAATTAATGAACTAAAGAGATAAATGTTAAATGATGATTGATCGATAAAATTTCCATCTGGAAATAATATCTTTGTTTGCACACGAGTTTTTCTTTGATAGTTAAATCACAGACTATCAATGTTTTGACCATTTTACGTTGTTAATATAGAGAGACCGGTTGGATTATTATCCGAAGAACCACTCCGTATTGGCATAAGCATTGCTAATCAAGTATGTTGAATATATTGAGGACGGAGTAAAGTGCAAGGGCTATTGTATAAATCTTAGATAACGATTGCCGAAGATGGATGTACTGAATAGTGCCTTCGGTTTGTCCAGTCCCAGGACAACTTGTATGAACGAATGTCTGACAGAGTATTCCTAATGAATCATATATATTGATCTCTTCAACGTATTACGTTTGGTGGCGGAGGAATTCGTTTCTCTTAGCTTCATACCCGTGATACCGTTAGGGAAATCGATAATGATTTGGCGGGTATGACAATGTGGTATTCCAAGTAAATGAAGATATGATATGAAAAAGATAAGAGTAGCTTCTATCCTCACATCCGGTAAATGAAAGAAATCGGGCAGGCAGCATAGCTAAGTCGGTCGCCCCGAAGTAGGGTGTATAATCACCTATCTAGGGAATATTCATTTGCTTCTTTAATCTATCAATGTTGTCCCATATATATATATGGGAACGGTTGTTGATCCCAACTGTTGGTGTTGTACAATCGATACACTCAAGCGAAATGAGTGGTCGATCATGTGTGGCTGAGTTGCAAGATGTTCTTGTTGAACTCCAGTGTATCATTCCTAGAGTACACTGATCGGAAGGTGGTTCCATACCTTGTCATAGTTGGAAATCCAATCATCCAATACGTGCTTGCGGTTTTGATTGTATACTATATATGTAGAACGTGAGATGAAATCGTTTCGGCTAGAATGATATCTATTTGTATTTAGACATTATTATAATATCAGAATGATATTGCTTGTCAAAGATGTTTGGATTTTCATAAGGGAAAAACCCGTTCCGCTTTCACGGCGTGGTCTTATGAGATATCTGTTATTAAACCAAGTGTTTGGAGTTTTATTCACACCAGTCCCATGACTGACCCGGAGTTTATTTTGTTTGTTTTCCTTAAACTCTTGGGTGCCTAAATTTGTACGGGAAGTCAAGTAGTCGGGATTTTACAGATATACTGGGAGAGCTTGTAGCAGGAGGCTTCAGGATTCTATAGCTATTGTTTATTTCCGCTGTTGTTGTAAGTGTCGTACTCTGTAATGTTATTGTATACATATACTGTTTGTATTTCAAAAGTTATGTTATATTTTATTCGTTCCGCTGTGAGATTCGTGTTTACTCTGATGATGATGGTCTTTTTCTTCTTCTATTCTATAAGTTCTATCTTATCTATCCTCACCCTCTAACTTTTTTCATTAACTATTCGGTTATTTTCGATCCTTGGATGTTCGATATGTGTTGTATATCGGATAACCAAGATCGCCAAAAAGTGGGTCGTTACAGTTGGCAGGCTAAGGAGCAGCAGAAATGGTATTTAGATTCACGTTGTTCTAAACATATGACAGGGGACAAGAGACTATTCCTTAGCTTAGAAAATATAAGGTGGGAGTGTGACATTGGGCGGCAATAGCAAGTGTAAGATTATTAGTAAAGGTAAAGTAGATAATGGTATTTTTTCCTTAACTGATGTCTTATATGTTGACAATTGATATCACCATCTCATCTCTATAAGCCAACTATGTGATAAAGGTATGAATGTGGTCTTTGATAGCGAGATTTGCAAAATCATTGAAACATCCACTGGAAACACTATTTTCACAGGCAAAAAAATGGAAATATTTACACACTTTCATTCAACGATGTAACTCTCTCTAGATGTTTGTAGCCACAGAATAAGAGGCAGTTTTGTGGCATAGGAGACTAGCACATGCTAGTATAGGACTTTTGGGAAAAATGGAATCCAAAGAGCATGTTAGGGGTCTACCACATCAGAAATTTAAAAATAATAAAGTTAAAGCATGTTCCATGGGCAAACTTAGTCATTCATCATATCGTCTAAAAAATGTTATTAGTACTTCTCAGGTTCTTGAGTTAATTCATATGGATTTGTTTGGACCAAACAATATTGCAAGTTTAAATGGAAAAAGTTTATTGTTCTGTATTGGTTGATGATTGTTCTAGATTCACATGGGTTTATTTTCTACCTAAAAATTCTAAAATGTTAGATTATTTTTCAAAGTTTTCAAAACTAGTTCAAAATGAAAAAGGTGTTTCAATTAAAACTTTGAGAAGTGATCATGGAGATGAATTTGAAAATGTAGACTTTGAAAAATTTGTGCAGAAAATGGTTTTAAACATGAATTTTCCGCTCCTCGAACACCTCAACAAAATGGGATGGTCGAAAGGAAAAATTGTACATTACAAGAATTGGCTAGATCCATGTTAGGTGAGTATAAATTGTGTCTAACCTTCTGGGTAGAGGCAGTTAATACTGCTTGTTACGTAATGAATAGAGTTATGATTAGACTAATACTTAATAAAAGGTAATATGAATTATGGTCTGACTAAAAGCCTAACATCTCATATTTTAGAGTTTTTGGTTGCCCTTGTTATATTCTCAACACAGAGATCAACTTGGAAAATTTGAGTTGAAAGCTGATGATGGACTTTTCATGGGCTACTCTTCAAGGAGCAAAGCTTACAGAATCTTCAATAAGCGATCAAAAACAATTGTTGAAACCATTAATGTGAAGTTTGATGAATCAGATTTGGAAATGGCTTGTGGAAAGGAAAAAAGATGATGGTGTTGTACAAGAAGGCGAAAAGGAAAGCAATGAAGTTGAAGCTAGCAGTGATGAGGTCATAGAAGCAAATGTTGAAGCTAAGAAGTTGAAATTCAGACCCAACCATCCTCCAGAATTGGTAATTGGACGTCCAAGAGCAGGTGTTCGCACACGTTTTTCTCTCAATAAGAATGTTTGTGCTTTCTGTATTCACAATGATTTTGTTTCTGAAATTGAACCAAGTTCTTATGATTTTGGTCTTAACGATGAATGATGGATTTTAGCAATGCAAGATGAACTCAACTAGTTTGAGAGGAATAAAGTCTGGAAATTGGAACGAAATGGGTGTTTAAAAATAAACTTGATGAATCTAGAAATGTAATTAGAAACAAAGCTAGGTTGGTCACAAAAGGATACAATCAAATTGAAGGCATTGATTTTGATGAAATGTTTGCTCTAGTTGCTAGGTTAAAAGAAATTAGAATTTTGCTAAGTTTTGCATGTTTTAAAGGTTTTAAACTTAAGCAAATGGATGTTAAGAGTGCCTTTCTGAATGGAGAGCTAAAAGAAGAAGTTTTTGTTGAACAACCCCTTGGTTTTGAGAGTCACGAGTTTCCAAATCATGTGTACAAACTGGAAAAAGCATTATATGGTCTTAAGCAAACTCCTAGAGCTTGGTATGACTGTCTCTGTACATATCTTTTGGAAAATGGTTTTAAAAAGGGATGTGCTGACAGAACTCTGTTTCTATTATATGGTGGCAATGATTTCTTGATTGTTCATATTTATGTTGATGATCACATCATTTATGGTGCTACTAATGATGTTTTGTGTGAGAAATCTGAAAAAGTTATGCAAGACAAATTTGAGATGAGCTTGGTAGGTGAACTGAAGTACTTCGTTGGGTTTTAAGTCAAGCAAAGTAGCAAAGGAATTTTCATTTCTCAAAGTATGTGATGGGGTTGCTGAAAAGATTTGGAGTCGAAGATGCAAAACCAATAAGAACACCAATAAGCCTAACAACCAAGCTTGACAAAGATGAAAAAGGTGTTGTTATTGATCAGAAAAAATATCGTGGTATAATCGGTTCACTTCTCTATCTCTCTGCTTCTAGAACCGATATTATGTTTTTGTGTGTTTGTGTGCTCGTTTTCAGTCTAACCCGAAAGAATCTCATTTAAAAGCCACAAAATTAATCTTGAGATATTTTTTGCGCACACACAAAAACTTGGCTTGTGGTACCCCTCTTGTGATAATTTTGATTTAGTTGGATTTTTTATGCTGATTATGCTGGTTCAGTCACTGATAGGAAAAGCACTAGTTGAACTTGTTTTGTATTACGACACTCCCTAGTTTCTTGGTCAAGTCGAAAACAAAATTGTGTTTCATTATCCACTACTGAAGCTGAATATATTCCCTTAGGAAGTTGTTGTGCACATATTTTATGGATGATGCAAACTCTCTCTGATTTTGGCCTAATTTATAAACAAGTACCTCTGAAATGTGACAGTAAGAGTGCAATAGATTAATCAAATAACCTGTCCATCATTCACGCACAAAACACATTGATGTGAGACACCATTTCGTTAGAGATCATATTGCTAGTAAGGATATTTGTATTGAATTTATTCCAACTGAATCTCAACTTGCTGATTTTTTTACTATAACCCTTCCTGAAGATAGATTTTCCAGATTACACTTGGATTTGGGGATTATAGAAATTGATTAACCCCACTGCATATTGTATAAAAAAAATCTTGGATGTTCTGTTATCTAATTCATTTTCTAACAAATCAAACCCTTTTTTGGAAACCATTAAGGAAAGTACAGTTTTTGAAAAATTTATGATAGATTTGTGATTATATTATTTTTCAGAATATGAGATAGTTAAAAATTCTCAAAAATCCTAGTGTGATTGAATATATTTCATAATATGATTAATTTATAAATTTGTTTCACAATCATCTCATCTCTACCATTTTTCTATCATCCATTATGGTTTTATATGTTAAGGGGATTTTATGTATAATAAGTGTTTCTCTAACCTCATTTAAAAAACCTAGACATGGTCATGCATGGTTAGAGATTACTTATATTTTAAGCTGTGACTGATCCCATTAAAAATTCCTAACAGGCTATGCGTGGTTAGTGTGCTGTTAATAATAATAATAATAATATATGTGAAATCCTCCTTGGTATGTACTAACTAACCCTTCGATCCACCCTCTGAATTGTGAAATGTGCTTTTATCTTATGATTTATTATGATTTTTTGTTTGACTATTTTGGGATTTGCGGTATTTGATTCTGTCACTTGATTTGAATTTATAATTATAGTCCAAATCCCTTCTTATTTTCCAATTCTGTCCATCTTTTGACGATAACAAAAGGGGGAGAAGCGTTAAGATTTTGATGAGTATGCAAAAATCTATAGATTTTTTTCAGATTTGCTAAGTCTTTAATTGATTTTTATATTTCTCGGATTTCATACAAGTTTGTTAAGTGTTCTTTCAATTGTAGGGGGGTTTCTGTTGTAGGGGAGCACATACATGGGGGGGTTACCATATTTCCCTATCAAACACATTTGTTATATTCGAAATCTTAAGTATATGTTTGTCATCATCAAAAGGGGCAGACTGTTAAATATATGATTTTTTTGTTTGATAACAACAAACATATTTTATTTTAAAAATGTGTTTGAATTTGTACTATTCTATATTTCATCTCATACAAGAATAAAAATTACTATTGACTGATAATACTACTGCACAGAATTTAAATATTCACATAAGTATTTGTTATTCAATAATAAATTATATTTCACACATTCATAATTGTACATCTTTTCAGAACTCACTACCATACATTCAGTTATCACATTCACTTACATTTAATCCTCGCTACAATTCACACTCACTCACTTATACACTTTCTCTCTCTTACAGACATACATCTACTCATTCTTACTAAAGCTTCATGTGCTTCAGATCTTGTCCAATCACCTGCATACTTGTCATAGAAATACACACAGTAAACTGGAACAAAATAGACATAAATTTAAGAAAATATAAATTTATTTTAATTTTTTTATTTGCCTTAGAATTTTTGGTGTGTTTCTCATCATATTTCTTGACTTGGTCTGATATGTATATACATCCATCTGAGCCTATACTGCTTGTAATATTTAAGTGTTTCACTGTAAATACCACAAGGTAGACTGTTTTTCCTATGCACAATACATTTATACACATACTTGCTTATGTATATACACATATTTTTTTCCAGATATACAAGGGAAATTTAGTCAAATACACTCCAGCACAAAATCAAATATTTCCGGCTGCACTTATATATACACACACATATATATACACACACACATGTGTATATATACATGAATATATACATGGGAGTACAAGGCTCCATGCATGATTCATGCATAAGTTTTCAGCACACAAAGAAACAAGTAACTACTTCAAGTGAAAATGGTGGAGCACAGACTCATTGAAATGCAACAGCCCAAACTTGTTCAGATCAAAACAATGGAAATGCAAATATGTGCATCAAACCAACTCGTGTACTAGGTGCAAGACATAAATGTCAATACAAGTCTGTCATGAGTCAACAACACAACAAATACATGTGTGCATCTTCCCCAGTCCAGACTTGGTTTCAAGCACATGTACAAGATAAAGCAACTACACATGCAGCCCAAAACAACATAATGGACAAGTAAGAATATCAATGCCATGCAACATACACTACGCTATAAACGGCTTAATGCAATAGGAAAAAAACATTGGCACAAGCCCAAAAAATGTTGGCATAGATCTTTTGCAACACTTTTATTGTAATGCAATTTTCACCGTTGCTGCAGACCTCAAAGGCAACATTTTGACTATCAAAGGTAACATAACAAATATTGTTGCAATAGAACCCAATTTGGGTCTATAGCAACTTCCTTAGGTGTTTGTAGCAACATTCCAAAAACGTTGCTATAGACATTTCATCTCTAACAGGATTAAATATTTATTTAATAGAATACTACTGCATAGAATTTGAATTCAAATAATGTTTTATTAAATAAAATATTTTATTTCAACAACTGAAATAGTACAAATTTCTGAATCCAACTATTTACAACTCAATGATTTACTACAACACTTATTATTTGCATATACAGATATTCCTCGCTACATCACTCAGTTCACTCATTACATATGTAGTTTCAATTTATACAGACACTGACAAATATATGACGATTCGAAGGTGAGCCGAGTAGCGGGTCCAGGCGCCGCGCCGGCGGGGGTACGGGGCACCGTAGTCCCGATGGGGATTGGCCTATCGAACAAGTGGGCACTGCCCGATTCATCCGATTTTGGAAGACCAAGCCTTCTTTGAAATACTATACACCAAGTCCATCATCATTCAAAGCCTTAAACAACAACAATAAACATTAAACTTCAAAACTTCCACTTTTGTAACACCTTACATCCTCTTCGACCTCAAACACCTTGTGTCCCCTTGCTTGCACTTATCCTCCTTCTGCTACTTGAAACAAACACAACCTACTTCAAGTAAAACAGCGGGTGAATAAAATAAGGAAATTATATAAACATTATCGAAAGAAACACGACAATGCGGCAGATGATCGACTACCAGTGTAACGACCCAGATTTTTCGATCATTTGAATTCGAATATTTAAATTGGTTTTAAATATTATATTTGAATATTAATTTATAATTCATTTGTAAAAACGATGATTGAAACGTTTATATTTAATTTAAAACGGACTCGCAACGTCACGGTAGTTCATAAAATTGATTTTTGAATTTCAACTGAATATACAGAATCTGTTTTAAGTCGGTATTCTGTGAAACAAGAAACGTTTGAATTTATTAGATTATAAATTTCTAATGAAAGAGAAAAATCGAGTTTTCAGCTTATATATTGTAAGTTATGTCCAAATCAAATTTTAAATAGTTGCTATGAAATCGTATATAAACGAAAACGTTTATTTAATAAATTAAAAAGGGATTTTTAATATAATTTGGATATCGTTTAACCCGCAAATATTAATGTTGAGTTATAAATCCATATTGGTAGAATTTGAAGTGATATATAATTTTATTGGGATATGTTCGTCGATAATAATTATTTATTATTTAATTTAATTATTTTGGTATTTATATTTCATATTTCATCAATATTATATAGGCTTTCTAAATAGTTGTTTTTCAAACAATCTTCATTTTCGACGAAACAAATTTTATTGGAATACGTATAGCTAATTATTGCTAGTTTTCTAGTTTGAAGCCAACCAGAGTTATTTTGTGGGCAGACGATATTTAAATTGGGAACCGACAAATATATTGAAATTAAATTAACGTTGTTGTGCAAACATAGTCGGTTTTCAACGAAATTAGTTTCATTGGATCCGGAACGTCAAGACGTAGTAGTGTGTCTAGTTTCGTTGTGTTTGGAGTTAGTGTGTGATGGTGCGCATATTTAATGGACGACGAGTAAATATTTATCTAACCGTAATAAAATGAAAATTTCTACCCTAAGCTATAAATAAAATTATACAAATTTAATCCTTAAGCAAAATAAATAACCACACATGCCTATACCTACATATACACAACCTAGTAAGAAATGTGCACCTATAATGTACCGTTATATACAAACCGCATGTGCTATCTATCATCAATCAAAACACAGTTACCCTAACACTTAAAATCACATGCACTAAACAGTCGCACAGACTGTCATTCAGCCATCCCCATCCTAGCATACCAGCTAGTCTATTTTCTTCAAATCAAAACAATGCTTGTGTAGTAAAGTCAATGCATATGCCTATACGAAAGTAAAAAATCATGCACAGCTACCCTCCCTTGACCTTCAGTTATTCTACTTTCTTCCTCATCCCATGCGAATCATCCCAGGGCTAAAGAAAAAGGAAACTCATGCAGCTAGGACCTATCTTGTACTAATGGAAGAGACATTGTTCTTATATTCTTATCTCCCTCTATATATATGTGTGATTCTCTCCGGTTATGTCGCGGCCATTTTTCTCTCTTCCCAGTTTCCAATCAAAGAGAGAAAAAAAAATCATGTATCCATTTTTTTTCGAACCCAACTCCACACTAAAAACAAACCAAACTTGATTACAACAAATAAATCAAAGAAGGTGAAGGCAAGAAGGGGGTAGGCACTGTGTACGTAAGAGCGGAAGGCTTGAGCGTGGGTAGATCATGAGGAGGACTAGCTCATGCGCCGGAAGGAGGAGTTTATTTTCCAGTCCGAGGGAATTTCGTGTGTGAAGAAGGAGAGAATACAACGGGTTCATTGTGCATGGGGGTTTGTCTCGAACGAGAGGCAGTGGGTCGACGTGGAGGCTGGTGGGGTTGTCAGGGTCAGTCGAAGATGGGAACATGGACGTTGGCGATCACATGGTTCATGGCAATGTGGGTTCCAGTCCTCAGGGGCGATGATGGTTTAAATGAAGGTGGGCATCACATATAGTAGCAGCAGGGGGTATTCGAATTATACTATACAGTAGTGGAGTATTTTATGATATGGAGAAGAAGAAATATAGTAAAACGAAACAGTAGAAGGTACTGTAGGTTTGTGTAGGCTTGAGGCATTTTGGGTCAGTTGGCCTTTCGAAGGTTTTAAAAAAATGTCAGCAGGCGGGATGAAACCGATGTGGGAGGATTAGAGGTGTGCCTTCTTTGTCTGAAGCAATTGTTTGACGTAGGGAAGTAGTATGGGAAGGGAGAGTTCACGTGGGCTTGGGTCGTTTATATATATATATATATATATATATATATATATATATATATATATGAGAAAGGATCGGTCCGTTTATTTTTGAGGCAAAATGTAGGTGAAGGAACATGCTTGGAACGACAATATAAGCAGGTGGAAAGAATAACGAAAGGAAAAAGGGTATGGGGATCGACCTGTTTTGTTTGAGCAGCGTTATATGGGGTTTGGTAGAAATGGAAAGCTACGGTAACGAGACTAAGCATTTTATTTTAGGCCTATGTGTATAATTTGGGTGAGGCCATTATTTTAAAATTTGAAGTTCTAATTAAATTAAATTGTATTATAACCTTATTAACTTATTATCTCGATCGATCATGATCAGAATCGAGCGCAGTTGGTTTTGTTGGAACAGTGTTGACGAAGACTTCGAGATGGAGCTGGTCTGGACAACATTGGAAGCAACCGTAACTTTTAATTAAATTAAACGTCGGTTTAATTTAGTTAAAACCAAACGTTTAATCGACAAATTGAACCAAGGTGAGTTAAACTCACTAAGTTCTCCCACTTATAATTATTATAAGTCGGGTTTAATGCTTATGTGCTTTGTTTGCTAGTTGTTGGATGATTTGTTTCTTGTTTAATATATGCTGGATTTTGTTTATATAACCGATTTAAATTGAACATTCATTTAATTTAATCGAACCCAATCGTTATTTTTAACGATTATTTCCGAATGAGGTAGCTTGCCTCGTTGGTTACTTTTATAATAAAATAAATGTATTTAAAATTAATTGGATGTTTGAATAGTCATTGTTTGTTGACCGTAAATTATTCATGTTTATTTTATTTTTTGTAATAAATTGATGATTTTGTTTGAGGTAACCTATTTGGATGCAGGGAAAAACAGGTTGGAGGGATCCAACTAAATTCCTCAAATTTATTGTTTATTTCATATGATCATTATATGAATTGTTTAACAAATATGATTGGATTATGGATTTGGTTATTGATTGTTGAATTGAAAATTCAACGTTTGTTTTGTTATTAACCAATAGGCAGTATCGGTTGAGAAATTAATAGCAGATGGCCTATAAATATACACTGTTTTATATGGATTGATTAATCGTCAGGTAAATCTATAGATATGAAGTTATAAATTTATTTTATAACTGAAGATGGATTTTGAAATATATTATTTTGAACGAAAATTATAAATAGGTAATAAATATTTATTATTTATTTATTCAAGTTATAATTCACTATTAAATGACTTTTATAAAGGAGATTCTTGTGTTAATAAGTTTTGAAGCAAATGAGTAGCAATCAACGTAACGATTAATAACAAAGATTAATTGCTTTTAAGAAAAGGTTAAAATGAAATTATATTGAGATTGATTATTATTTATTTAATAATAGTCAAAGTAAATGAGATTATTTAAATTAATTATATTATATTAATTTAAATGAGAAAGACGAATTAGAATTGAATTAACGAGATTGATCATGTTTGAGTTGACCAAGTCAACTGCGTTAACTAAAAGGATTATTAAATTGGTTTGTTAAGTTTAATGAATTGGAAACTAAGAAATAAATTTCAATATAATAAATCTGAAACATAATCGATTATGAAATGAAACTAGAAGGATTTAAACCTGTAATGGTTATTTGCATTGTATATTGAGTCAAGTGCAGGTTGAAAGTGGAAGAGCTGTTAATCGCTGTGCTTCATGATTAGAGTTTGACTGCTGACAAATAGGTAAATCTTAAATTATATTGATTTGGTGATTTATTTTATATCTCTGAGTTGGGTAGCCACCTGGCTTTTGTTTTCTTTGATCAATTTGAGGCCCAGAGAGGCGAGTTGTAGTTATTTGGATCGAACAATACAGAGTCGTTGCTGGCGAATTTTTCATAAAATTTTAAGACTTAAATATTTTTAATAATGTTCTAATATAATTATTTTGAAAATAATTGGGTTTAGAGCATTCTTCTTACTTAGTAATTTCAGGGACGAAATTCTATTAAGAGGAGAAGAATGTAACGACCCGGATTTTTCGATCATCTGAATTCGAATATTTAAATTGATTTTAAATATTATATTTGAATATTAATGGATTTTAGTATATAATTCATTTATAAAAATGACGATTGAAACGTTTATATTTATATTTAATTTAAAACGAACTCGTAACGTTGCGGTAGTTCGTAAAATTGAGTTTTGAACTTCAACTGAATATACAGAATCTGTTTTAAGTCGGAATTCTGTGAAACACGAAACGTTTGAATTTATTAGATCATAAATTTCTAATGAAAGAGAAAAATCGAGTTTTCAGCTTTTATATTGTAAGTTATGTCCAAATCAAATTTTAAAATTGTCACTATGGAATCGTATATATATAAACGATTAGGTTTATTTAATAAATTAAAAGGGATTTTAATATAATTTGGATATCGTTTAACTCGAAAATGTTAATGTTGAGTTATAAATCCATATTGGTAGAATTTGAAGTGATATATTATTTTATATGGATATGTTCGTCGATAATAATTATTTAATTTAATTATTTTGGTATTTATATTTCATACTTCATCGATATTATATAGGCTTTTTAAATAGTTAGTTTTCAAACAATCTCCGTTTCGATGAAACAAATTTTATTGGAATACGTATAGCTAATTATTGCTAGTTTTCTAGTTTGAAGCCAATCAGAGTTATTTTGTGGGCAGACGATATTTAAATTGGGAACCGATAAATATATTGAAATTAAATTAACGTTGTTGTGCAAACAGAGTCGGTTTTCAACGAAATTAGTTTCATTGGATCCGGAACATCAAGACGTAGTAGTGTGTCTAGTTTCGTTGTGTTTGGAGTTAGTGTGTGACGGTGCGCATATTTAATGGACGACGAGTTAATATTTATCTAACCGTAATAAAATGAAAATTTATATCCTAAGCTATAAATAAATTAAACAAATTTAATCCTTAAGCAAAATAAATAACCACACATGCCTATGCCTACATATACACAGCCTAGTAAGAAATGTGCACCTATAATGTACCGTTATATACAAACCGCATGTGCTATCTATCATCAATCAAAACACAGTTACCCTAACACTTAAAATCACACGCACTAGACATGTCGCACAGACTGTATTTCATCCATCCTCATCCTAGCATACTAGCTAGTCTATTTTCTTCAAATCAAAACAATGCTTGTGTAGTAAAATCAATGCAGATGCCTGTACAAAGTAAAAAATCATGCACAACTACCCTCCCTTGACCTCCAGCTATTCTTCTTTCTTCCCCAACTCAAGCGAATCATCCCAGGGCTAAAGAAAAAGAAAACTCATGCAGCTAGGACCTAACTTGTACTAATGGAAGAGACATTGCTCTTATCTTCTTATCTCCATATATATATATATATATATATATATATGTGTGTGTGTGTGTGTGTGTGTGTGTATGTGTGTGTGTGTGATTCTCTCTGGTTCTGTCGCGGCCATTTTTCTCTCTTCCCAGTTTCCAGTAAAAGAAAGAAAAAAAGCGTGTATCCATTTTTTTCGGAACCCAGCTCCACACTAAAAACAAACCGAACTCCATTACAACAAATAAATCAAAGAAGGTAAAGGAAAGAAGGGGGTGGGGAACTGTGTACGTGAGAGTGGAAGGCTTGAGTGTGGGTAGATCACGAGGAACAGTAACTCATGCGCAGGAAGGAGGAGTTTATTTTTCAGTCCGGGGGAATTTCGCGTGTGAAGAAGGAGAGTATACAGTGGGTTCACTGTGCATGGGGGTTTGTCTCGAACGAGAGGCAGTGGGTCGATGTGGAGGCTGTTGGGGTTGTCAGGGTCGGTCGGAGATGGGAACATGGATGCTGGCGGTCACAGGGGCCATGGCGATGTGGGTTCCGGTCCTCAGGGGCGACGGCAGATTAAATGAAGGTGGGCATCGCATATAGTAGCAGCAGGGGGTGTTCAAATTATACTATACAGTAGTGGAGTATTTTATGATATGAAGAAGAAGAAATATAGAAAAACGAAACAAAAGAAGATACTGTAAGTTTGCGTGGGCTTGGGGCATTTGGGTCAGTGGGCCTTTCGAAGATTTAAAAAAAATGGCAGCAGGTGGGATGAAACCTATGAGGGAGGAACGGAGGTGTGCCTTCTTTTTCGAGAGCATTTGTTTGACGTAGGGAAGTAGTATGGGGAGGGAAAGTTCACGTGGGCTTTGACTGAGGTGGGCTTGGGTCGTTTATATATATATATATATACATATACATATATATATATATAAAAGAAAGGATTGACCCATTTATTTTTGAGGCAAAACGTGGGTAAAGGAACATGCCTGGAACGACAATATAGGTAGGTGGAAAGAATAACGAAAGGAAAAAGGGTATGGGGATCGACCTATTTTGTTTGAGCAGCGTTATATGGGGTCTGGTAGAAATAGAAAGCTATAGTAACGAGACTAAGCATTTTATTTTGGGCCTACGTATATAATTTGGATGAGGCCATTATTTTAAAAATTAAACTTCTAATTAAATTAAATTGTATGATAACCTTATTAACTTATTATCTCAATAAAAAATGATCAGAATATAGCGTAGTTGGTTTCGTTGGAACAGTGTTGACGAAGACTTCGAGATGGAGCTGGTTTGGACAAGACTGGAAGCAACCGTAATTTTTAATTAAATTAAAAATCGGTTTAATTTAGTTAAAACCAAGCGTTTAATCGACAAATTGAACCAAGGTGAGTTAAACTCACTCAGTTCTCCCACTTATAATTATTATAAGTCGGGTTTAATGCTTGTGTGCTTAGTTTGTTAGTTGTTGGATGATTTGTTGCTTGTTCAATATATGATGGATTTTGTTTATATAATCAATTTAACTTAAACGTTCGTTTAATTCAATCAAACCCAATCGTTATTTTTAACGATTATTTCCAAATGACGTAACTTGCCTCGTTGGTTACGTTTATTATAAAATAAACGTATTTAAAATTTGTAACACCCCGTATTTTCTGTCAACACTAATGTGACTAATTAAAGAATATTTAATTATAAATGTGAGAATTAAGGGAAACGGGTTACACCATTGTGTTCGTCTCAGAATTCTGGTTGAGATAGAGTCCGAGTTTGCGTGAATTGGACTTCGTATGAGGAAGTTATGGCTGTCGGAAGTTTCTAGAGTTTAAATTTAGATTTAAATAAATTAAACTGTCCGAAATTCGAAATTCAAACGGAGAGGTAGGGTGGGCGGGAAAAATCCCGCCCAGGACCAGGTCCAACTAGGGGTCGACTATAGTGTCGACCTCCTAGGGGCCAGGTTGACACTAGTGTCGACCTGGGGGTTGACCCCCCCCCTGTGTCAGGTCGAGCCTGGCTTGGCCTAGTTGGTTGGGTGAATTTGTTTTGGGGCCTGTGACGAATTTCAGTGGTTCAGATGAGTTCTAGGGTTGATCCTAAGGCCTAAACAACTTCCTACACCTATAAATACATCCTAATCCTAACCCTAAACCTAATTAAAATTGGAACCAAGGCCGTCATGCCGTCTCTCTGAACCTAGAAGTAGCCGCCACAAATTAGAAGAGAATCAAAGCTAATCAACTCAACCTAATTCAAGCCTAGAGCTTCAACAACGGTTAAAGAGAATCAACTAACGTCGCTACAACAATTCTGCATCAAGTTTGATCAATTGTTCATAATTCTTTAACCACGAAAGGCAAGTTCGATTTCTCTAATCAAGATAATTATTAAATCAAATAAGATGAGATGTAATTGTGGTTGTATGGATATGTTGTGAATATATGCAAGTTGTATGTGATGTTATTATGCAAGTTTTGTATATGATGTTATGCAAATTAGTATGACTATGCAAGTTTTGTATATGATGTTATGCAAGTTTATACCTTTAGGCTATGCAAGTTTGTACCTTTAGGTTATGCAAGTCTACACCCTTGAATTTAGATCCATAACATGTATAATTTGTGCAAATTTACACCTTTAATTTAGATCCATGATATGTAATGCAAGTTGAAACCTTTTTATATAGATCTATGTCATATGTAATTTGTGCAAGTTGACACCTTTTTAGTTTGGATCCATAACATGTATATGCAAGTTTACACCCCTTTAGTTTAGATCCATGACATGTATAATTCATGCAAGTTCATACCTATTAGATCTATGTTTTAGATCAAGACATTACAAAGTTAGGCAAGTTAGATTTAATCTATTTTGTGTGTATGTGACTTTGTGATGTTTACCACCTTTGTTATGTATTAGACTATATTGCTAGTCTAATATGTACATGTCATGTTATGCGAACAAACCATGGGGTTGCGATGGGGATAAGGGTGAAATTCACACATATTGTGTGAATTTGCGGTTTAATGGCCTAAATAGGCAAGTAATTAATTGGAATAATTGATTGGTATAATTTATATATACCATAAATAGAGGAGCATAATTTAGGTGATAAATTATGGAAATTTCAATAGGGAAAATAATTCAAATTTGGGGAAAATTAATTATGTATAATTAATTGCCTGAGACACGAGGTTGGACTCATTTGTGATGTAAGACTGCCCGGACCCGCCCGGCAAATCCAGCAGTAACAAATGGTAGCCCAATGTGAGAGGTCAAAGGCCCAAACTAAATGCGTAACAGTTGTGTGGACACGAGGTTAGGCTCGTTTGTGGTGTAAGACTGCCCGGACCCGCCCGACAAATCATGCAGCCACAAATGCCAGCCTAATGTGAGAGGTCCCACAAGGGTTACGGTAGTAATAAATTAAGAAACACTTAACCAGATAAACATGTAAAGTGGGACATGGGGGGTTAAGTGGGTGCCTTGGGTGGCATGTGGAAAATACGATTAGTAACACTTAATCCAATATAAACATGTAAGTGGGACATGGGGGTTAAGTGGGTGCCTTGTGTGGCATGAGGAAATGCACTTAACCAAATTTAGACATGTAAGTAGACATGAAGGGGTTAAGTGGGATGTGCTAGAGGAGACCAAGCCTAGGTGGGAAGCTTGGTGGGGGTCCGTTTCAGTCCAGTAGTCCATTAAGTATCTTTGTGAGCTCGACCCAAGTCGAGGACGGGACACGCCTACTGGGTCTGATTGTTAGAGACCAAAACGGGTTAGCGGTGGCAACACAAGTCCAACGGGCGTGCGTGGGCCTGGGCTGGTAGGTAAGACGTTGTTGCATCGTGTAGGTATAAGCCGTGCATCTCTTGTCGTATCGGGTTGCCACTTTGGGAAATGATACACCCCACTGTGGGACCAGCACGGGTATCTACGAGTTAGGGAGCCGATCGCATGAGGGTAGTGGGTACACCTAGTGGAGGTAGGGGCAGACGACACCTATGTAGTCAGCTAGGGGTACACGAAGCTACCATAATTACTAAGTTTAGTAGGAGGGATCCATTTTTAGAATAACTGGTGCAGTTAGTGTGGTGTAGTGTAGTAATTATCCTTTAGCAATTAGGTGTGCCGTTAGCGATGCCTTTAGCGATATCCTTAACGTTATCCTATTACCTTTGGTTGCCTAGTCCTGCCATTAATTCACAGTCATTTCCCTATTTACCAAGTTTACCTCTCATCATAGTTGCTTTATTAATTATATTGTTGGAGTTGTCGGACTCGCCAGACTTTATGTCTGACCCTCTTGTTTCCACCTCTTTCTTCCTTTCCCCCCCTAGGTTCTCAGGGTGGGCCCAGCACTAGTGGAGCTTGATTGGATCGCTTCATCTTTCTTTCTGTTGAAGTTTGCTTGGATTGCTGAAGTAATGTTCAGCTCATCATTTCTATTTATGGCTATTACTTGTAGTGGGATTATGTCTTTACTTTATGTACTCTGATTTTTATCAAGATGGATTATGTACTTGACTCTTGTTATGGTTTTTGATGATGTACTCAGACATATTTATCTTCTGCTGCTTTAAATAAAGTTTTTAATTTTCAAGTACTACTATATATCTGTCTTGTTGTAATTTTTCTGTTCTATATTCACTTAAAATGCTCCATGGAAGCTAATGCATTCCCTTTGTGAGTGACATTAGTGGACGTGGGGTGTTACACGTGGTATCAGAGCCAGGTTACCAGAACAGATAAAATTTTGAAAACTATTTTTCAAAAAGCATTTTTGGAAAGAAGTATCTTCAAAAATATGTCTTATTGAGTAGTTTTAAGAGAAGAGTTTTTAGAAAAACATAATCCCCAATAGCCATATATCTTTCCTTCGAATTCTCCATTTTGAATCTTTCCTTTTTCCTTTTCAGCATGGCTGATCTACCCAATTTACCCGAGGGCGTCAACGTACCAGGTTGGTTCAGAAGGTACATGGAAACTAGGGCAGCAGGCCCAGCAGACGCTCCTCCTCCTCCTCCACCCCGCGTTGACGCTTTTTCAAAAACATGTAAGGACTTCCGTGCCATGGGTGGAAAACCCTTTAAAGTCACAGAAACTTTTGTGGAGGCCCGAAACTGGCTGAAAGAGACGGAAGAACTATTCGGTATTTTTGAGTTGGAAGATGGAAGGAAGGTCCAATTGGCTGCCTGGCTAATGAAGGGTGAGGCCTCGTTTTGGTGGGAGGTCACCAATGGGGAACGTCCAGTAGAGACATGGCTGGATTTCAAGCGTAGATTCGAGATGAAATTCCTCTCACGGGCGGAGCAAAATTTATATATGGAAAGGTTCTTGACATTAAAGCAAGGGGGCTCATCAGTGAAAGAATATGTCAACAAATTTAATCAGCTAAAGATTTGGCTTGGACTTGGTGAATACGCCCGATAAGAAGGCCCTAAGATTTGTCAAAGGGTTGAATGAGCCGCTTCAGGGGTTAGCTATGACCCATATACCCATGGGGGCCACTTTTGAGAATTTGGTGGACATGGCCCTTATATACGAAGAGAAAGGTGCTAATGCTAATAAGGCAACGGAGAAGAGTGGGGATCAAAAGAAACCTCAACAACAAAACAAGAAGGGTGGAAAAGATAAAAATGGCAAGGGAAAGAAAAAGTGTTTTAACTGTGGGACACCAGGCCATCTGAGCAAAGATTGTAGAAAGAAAAAGAAGACAGGCTGTTTTCACTGTGGCGAGGCAGGGCATCTGGTTAAGGACTGCCCAAGGAAAGGACAGAGGGCAGGGTCTACTTCGGGAGGGCAGGTTCATGCTCTCATGGCGCCAGGGCAAGTGAGAGGACAGGTTCAGGCTCTCATGGCCCCACCGCAAGAACGAGGTAGAACTATTTCTGTAGAAAGCTTAGTTTATGTTTTTGATTACCCTGTTCGCACAATCTTCGATTCTGGCGCATCGCATTCTTTTATCTCTACTGATTTAGTTGAGTCACTGCACCTAGACACCAGTTTAGTAGAGGATCCCTTAGTGGTTTCAAATCCAATTGGGGGCTCCGCTTATTTGTCTATGATTTGCTTGGGTTTGAAAATTTCTATACTTAGCATTGAGTTTAGTTGTGATGCATTTGTTCTGGGCTTCACGGGCTATGGGCTAATTCTAGGAATGGACTGGTTATCCAGTAATGGTGCTGTCCTAGATTGTGAGAGGAGAGTGGTTAGGCTCATGACTCGTCTTGGTAACACTCTCGAGATTTCTTGTAATCCCATGAATTCGGTTATGCTAAGTTATTTAGAATCGCTTGACGTGTCCAACGATGATTTGGATTCTGTTTATATAGTCCGTGAATATGGCGATATCTTTGAGGAAGTTCGGGGTTTACCCCCAAGGCGTGAGATAGACTTCTGAATATATCTTGTAGATAATGCAAAGCCGGTTGCATTGCCAGTGCGCCACATGGCTCCGAGAGAGAGGAGGGAACTCAGTAAGCAAGTGAAGGAGTTGCTTGAAAAGGGGATTCATTAGAAGAAGCATTTCGGAGTGGGGTTCTCCAGTAGTTTTTGCCACGAAGGCGGATGGGTCCCTTAGACTGTGTGTGGACTATAGAGAGCTTAATAAGCTTACAAAGAAGAATAGGCACCCACTGCCGAGGATTGACGATTTATTCGATCAGTTAGTTGGCGCCTCAGTATTTTCGCAGTTGGACTTAGCCACTGGTTTTCATCAGTTGAGAGTGGCTGAGGATAGCATAGACAAGACTGCCTTTAGGACTCCAGATGGTTTCTATGAGTGGCTGGTGATGCCTTTTGGTTTGACAAACGCCCCCGCTTACTTTGTTGATTTGATGAGTAGGGTGTTTAGGGAGTTCCTTAACAAATTTGTGGTGGTCTTTGTGGATGACATCTTAATTTTCTAAGAACAAAGAAGAGCATGCCCTACATCTTAGGGAAGTTTTGGAAACCCTTCGTGCCCATAACCTTAAAGCTAAATTTTCTAAATGTCACTTTTGGAGGAAGGAAGTGCGATTTTTGGGGCACGTAGTTTCCAAAGAAGGGATAGCTGTGGATCCCGCGAAGGTGGTGGCCATCCAAGATTGGAAGGTCCCTAAAAATGCTACCGAGATGAGAAGTTTCTTGGGGTTGGCTGGCTACTGTAGAAAGTTTATAAAGGACTTTGCAAAGATATCAACCCCTTTAACACACTTAACGAAGAAGAATCTGGCTTTTGTTTGGGACGTAGATTGTGATGACGCGTTCCAACGATTAAAGAGATCTTTGACCACAGCCCCAGTCCTAGTATTGCCAGATGGGAGTAAGACATTTACCGTTTATACCGATGCTTGTGGGACAGGACTAGGCGCAGTCTTAATGCAAGAAGGTAGGGTAATAGCCTATGGTGGAAGGCAGTTGAGGGTGCACAAGAGAAACTACCCTACACATGACCTAGAGTTGGCCGCTATTGTTTTTGCGCTTAAGTCTTGGTGCCATTATCTTCTTGGTGAGAAGTTCGAATTATATACGGACCATAAATCTCTAAAATACTTGTTCTCTCAAAAAGATTTGAATTTGAGACAACAAAGGTGGATGGGGTTCTTGGCGTCCTACGATTTTGAGATAGCATATACCCCTGGCAAGGGTAACGTTGTGGCGGATGCCTTGAGTAGGAAAAGGTTGACATTGAGTCATTTGTTTGTTGAGCGGCGTAGCTTAGAGTTTATCTCTACTTTTGATTTCATACCATCCATTGATTTTGTACCCGGTTTGCTAGCATCCTTAGAGGTCAGACCTACGCTTTTGGGCCGGATAGGAGAGGCACAGCGAGATGACCCACAGTTGGTTGAGTTAGTAGAGAAGCTCATAAGAGGGGAGTCATCAAGCCATCTTAGTAGGTATACCCTAGACGATAAGGGTTGGTTGCGTAGGGACGGTAGGCTTTGTGTATCACGAGATGAGAGGTTGAGGAAGACTATTCTAGATGATGCACATCGTTCAAAGATGACCATTCATCCCGGCGGGGACAAGATGTACAAAGACATGAAGCGAGTTTTCTTTTGGGCCGGTATGAAAAGGGATGTGGCCGAATATGTCGCTAAATTTTTGGTGTGCCAACAAGTAAAAGCAGAGCAAAAGAAACCCGGTGGGTTGCTTCACCCATTGGAGGTTCCACAATGGAAGTGGGATAGTGTCTCGATGGATTTTGTTGATGGGTTGCCAAGATCGAGGAAGGGTAATACGGGGATTTGGGTTATAGTAGACAGACTTACTAAGAGCGCCCATTTCATTCCCGTAAAGAGTAAGAGGACTGCTCCATGATTAGCTTCTGTTTATATCACAGAGATAGTACGATTGCACGGTGTTCCATCCAGCATAGTGAGCGACCGAGATCCTATCTTTACTAGCGAATTTTGGAAGAGCTTGCAACAAGCGGTAGGGACTCAGTTGTGTTTGAGCACCGCATATCATCCTCAGACGGACGGCCAGACCGAGAGGGTGAATCGTATTCTCGAGGACCTTTTGAGGTTATGTGTCTTAGACTTTGGAGGTACATGGGAAAAGCATCTTCCTTTGGTGGAGTTTGCATATAATAATAGCTTTCAGTCTAGCATTGGCATGGCACCTTTCGAGGCTCTTTATGGACGACCTTGTCGTTCACCTACATGTTGGTGGGAATCTACGGATAAGATCTTACTGGGGCCCGATATGATTAGGGAGACCTCGGAGAAAGTTGACTTGATTCGAAGAAGGATGAAAACGGCGCAAGATAGACAAAAGTCATATGCCGATAAAAGGAGGACCGAGCTTGAGTTCAGTGTTGGTGACATGGTCTTCATCAAGGTAGCTCCACTAAGGAATGTAGTTCGCTTTGGATCAAGAGGGAAGTTAGCGCCAAGGTTCGTAGGGTCGTTTCCTATTAAGGAGAGAATTGGACAGATGGCATATAGAGTGGAATTGCCCGAAAGACTTAGTGGTGTACACGACGTGTTCCATGTTTCGCATTTGAGGAAATATTTACATGATACGGCGGAAGTGGTGGAGCCGAGCACGCTCAAAGAAGTGGAAGTAGAGCAAGATGCCATGATCAGACGAGCTCCTACATGCATTCTTGGGTCGGAGGTTAAGAAGTTGAGGAACCGAGAGGTCAAATTAGTCAAAGTACAATGGGGAGAAGATTAAGGAGACGCTACTTGGGAGACGGAAGAGAAGATGCGCTCGTGGTACCCTTTTCTTTTCGAGGGTATGTCTTTTAATTTCTCCTTTATCGCTTAGCTTGTACTTGTTCTATCTTTAGTATATCCTCTCGTTTAAGTCTTTGACCTTTAGTTAGGAGAAATCCTATGATTGAAACATGTGTTTGAGACATGTTATGTTTGATGGATGCAAGTGTTTGCTAGTGATTGCTCGTGGATGCATATACACACACCTTAGGCACTAGATCGGCTCAATCACTTTCATAATTGCATAAAAAATAATGTGTGCATATTTAATTTATGGATGTATCATGGTTGTTTTGCACATGGATGTTGCATTGAAGTTGAATGGTTGTGCACGCATATAGAATTAATATGTATCATTAGGGATCTTTTGCATACATATTGGACGCATGGCACTATCATGAATTACATTAAGGAGGTCGACTGAATCAGTAGACCGCCTAATTTTGCATTAGATACGGACATATACACACACTGTGCATATAAACATGAAAGCATTAGAAGTCTTTAAGGACAATAGATGCATGTGTTTGATGGTTGAGTAGATGGATGATTGGATGGTAGGATATACATACTTCTTGACTTGAAGATTTCGGGGTCGAAATCCTTTAAGGAGGGGAGAATGTAACACCCCGTATTTTCTGTCAACACTAATGTGACTAATTAAAGAATATTTAATTATAAATGTGGGAATTAAGGGACGTATTTTCTGTCAACACTAATGTGACTAATTAAAGAATATTTAATTATAAATGTGGGAATTAAGGGAAACGGGTTACGCCATTGTGTTCGTCTCGGAATTCTGGTTGAGATAGAGTCCGAGTTTGCGTGAATTGGACTTCGTATGAGGAAGTTATGGCTGTCGGAAGTTTTTAGAGTTTAAATTTAGATTTAAATAAATTAAACTGCCCGAAATTCGAAATTCAAACGGAGAGGTAGGGTGGGCGGGAAAAATCCCGCCCAGGACCAGGTCGAACTAGGGGTCTCGTCGACCTCCCAGGGGCCAGGTCGACACTAGTGTCGACCTGGGGGTCGACCCCCCCCCTGTGTCAGGTCGAGCCTAGCTCGGCCTAGTTGGTTGGGTGAATTTGTTTTGGGGCCTGTGACGAATTTCAGTGGTTCAGATGAGTTCTAAGGTTGATCCTAAGGCCTAAACAACTTCCTACACCTATAAATACATCCTAATCCTAACCCTAAACCTAATTAAAATTGGAACCAAGGCCGTCATGCCGTCTCTCTGAACCTAGAAGTAGCCACCACAAATTAGAAGAGAATCAAAGCTAATCAACTCAACCTAATTCAAGCCTAGAGCTTCAACAACGGTTAAAGAGAATCAACTAACGTCGCTACAACAATTCTGCATCAAGTTTGATCAATTGTTCATAATTCTTTAACCACGAAAGGCAAGTTCGATTTCTCTAATCAAGATAATTATTAAATCAAATAAGATGAGATGTAATTGTGGTTGTATGGATATGTTGTGAATATATGCAAGTTGTATGTGATGTTATTATGCAAGTTTTGTATATGATGTTATGCAAATTAGTATGACTATGCAAGTTTTGTATATGATGTTATGCAAGTTTATACCTTTAGGCTATGCAAGTTTGTACCTTTAGGTTATGCAAGTCTACACCCTTGAATTTAGATCCATAAAATGTATAATTTGTGCAAATTTACACCTTTAATTTAGATCCATGATATGTAATGCAAGTTGAAACCTTTTTATATAGATCTATGTCATATGTAATTTGTGCAAGTTGACACCTTTTTAGTTTGGATCCATAACATGTATATGCAAGTTTACACCCCTTTAGTTTAGATCCATGACATGTATAATTCATGCAAGTTCATACCTATTAGATCTATGTTTTAGATCATGACATTACAAAGTTAGGCAAGTTAGATTTAATCTATTTTGTGTGTATGTGACTTTGTGATGTTTACCACCTTTGTTATGTATTAGACTATATTGCTAGTCTAATATGTACATGTCATGTTATGCGAACAAACCACGGGGTTGCGATGGGGATAAGGGTGAAATTCACACATATTGTGTGAATTTGGGGTTTAATGGCCTAAAAAGGCAAGTAATTAATTGGAATAATTATTTAGTGATATGATTGGTATAATTTATATATACCATAAATAGAGGAGCATAATTTAGGTGATAAATTATGGAAATTTGAATAGGGAAAATAATTCAAATTTGGGGAAAATTAATTATGTATAATTAATTGCCTGAGACACGAGGTTGGACTCATTTGTGATGTAAGACTGCCTGGACCCGCCCGGCAAATCCAGCAGTCACAAATGGTAGCCCAATGTGAGAGGTCAAAGGCCCAAACTAAATGCGTAACAGTTGTGTGGACACGAGGTTAGGCTCGTTTGTGGTGTAAGACTGCCCGGACCCGCCCGGCAAATCCAGCAGTCACAAATGCCAGCCTAATGTGAGAGGTCCCACAAGGGTTACGGTAGTAATAAATTAAGAAACACTTAACTAGATAAACATGTAAAGTGGGACATGGGGGGTTAAGTGGGTGCCTTGGGTGGCATGTGGAAAATACGATTAGTAACACTTAATCCAATATAAACATGTAAGTGGGACATGTGGGTTAAGTGGGTGCCTTGGGTGGCATGAGGAAATGCACTTAACCAAATTTAGACATGTAAGTAGACATGAAGGGGTTAAGTGGGATGTACTAGAGGAGACCAAGCCTAGGTAGGAAGCTTGGTGGGGGTCCGTTTCAGTCCAGTAGCCCATTAAGTATCTCTGTGAGCTCGACCCAAGCCGAGGACGGGACACGCCTACTGGGTCTGATTGTTAGAGACCAAAACGGGTTAGCGGTGGCAACGCAAGTCCAACGGGGTCATGTGCATGCGTGGGCCCGGGCTGGTAGGTAAGACGTTGTTGCATTGTGTAGGTATAAGCCATGCATCTCTTGTCGTATCGGGTTGCCACTTTGGGAAATGATACACCCCACTGTGGGACCAGCACGGGTATCTACGAGTTAGGGAGCCGATCGCATGGGGGTAGTGGGTACACCTAGTGGAGGTAGGGGCAGACGGCACCTATGTAGTCAGCTTGGGGTACACGAAGCTACCATAATTACTAAGTTTAGTAGGTGGGATCCATTTTTAGAATAACTGGTGCAGTTAGTGTTGTGTAGTGTAGTAATTATCCTTTAGCAATTAGGTGTGCCATTAGCGATGCCTTTAACGATATCTTTAACGTTATCCTATTACCTTTGGTTGCCTGGTCTTGCCATTAATTCACAGTCATTTCCCTATTTACCAAGGTTACCTCTCATCATAGTTGCTTTATTAATTATATTGTTGGAGTTGTCGGACTCGCCATACTTTATGTCTGACCCTCTTGTTTCCACCTCTTTCTTCCTCCCCCCCCCCCCAGGTTCTCAGGGTGGGCCCAGCACTAGTGGAGCTTGATTGGATCGCTTCATCTTTCTTTCTGTTGAAGTTTGCTTGGATTGCTGAAGTAATGTTCAGCTCATCATTTCTATTTATGGCTATTAGTTGTAGTGGGATTATGTCTTTACTTTATGTACTCTGATTTTTATCAAGATGGATTATGTACTTGACTCTTGTTATGGTTTTTGATGATGTACTCAAACATATTTATCTTCTGCTGCTTTAAATAAAGTTTTTAATTTTCAAGTACTACTATATATCTGTCTTGTTGTAATTTTTCTGTTCTATATTCACTTAAAATGCTCCATGGAAGCTAATGCGTTCCCTTTGTGAGTGACATTAGTGGACGTGGGGTGTTACAAAATTAATTGCATGTTTGAATAGTCATTGTTAGTTAACCGTAAATTATTCATATTTATTTTATTTTCGTATAAAATTGATGATTTTGTTTGAGGTAACTGTTAGCCCTCTTTTCGGCACTAATCTCATCGGGCCGACCCAAAGCCCAAACGCGCAACCAGATGAAAGCGGCCTTCAGGAAACCCAACAAAGACGCGATCCAAAACAGTTGCGCATCGGCCCAAGTTCAATCCAGCCAGATTAACTGCGCGTTCCAGAAGAATTGCTCAACACTTCGATCGAGTTTCTCGCCTTCAGATAGAACTCGTCGATCGATTATCTCGGGCTAACGTGGAAGATTTCTGCATAGCCAGTCCATCAGATATTCCGACTTTCAAGGCAATAAAGGCGGTCAAACCATACGTGGACAGAGCTCTACTTGTGATAAACCTCTCTGTGGATGCCACGTCAGCCGCAATTTCCGAAGATACTATTTGTGAATAGTGGAAACAGTCTGCCAGCCGCTATTCTGCCCAACAGATGGAATCCACGTGTCCGAGCTTTCCCGAAAAGGCCGGACCATACCGCAGCAGCCCAAGCTACATTCTTTACCTATAAATACCTCTAAGCTCAAAGAGGAAAAGGACCGAACTTTTTTCAACTGGACGGAATTATCTTCTGAAGACTTCCGCCTTCAAGCTTTCTTCATCACCTTCTCTCCAATCTCCTCAACAAAAAGGAAGAAGAAAGAGTTATCTTCTCCCTCTTCTAAAAATAGAAAAAAACATTGTACTTGTAATCTAAAAAAGAGAGAAATAATATATAAAGTGGACGTAGGCACCGTCTTTGCCGAACCACTATAAAAATTCAGTGTGTGCTTTCCTGCTTTTTCATTGTTTTCCGCATATTATAATCTTTATTCGTGTGTTGATCACACGATTAGGGGTTGGCCGTCACTAGTGACCAACTTTTGACGTCAAAACTTTGGCGCGCCAGGTAGGGGAGTGCGCACCATTATCGCCATCGAGCTCTTGATCATCTCAGACCATGGCGATTAAGCGAAAGAAAGATGCAACTTCCTCTCGTACCACAAACACTGGTGCAGCCGAGACCGATGCTGCGGAAGTAAGCCACGAAGTTTCTTCTCATGACGACATGTCTCGATTCCTTACCCGGGACGATATGGATAAAATCATGGTTGAGTTCAGAGACCATATGACATCTCAGGGTAGACTCCTCGAACAACGACAGAAGTTGATGGATCACCTTCTCGATCGAGTGGAGATGGGATTAAACGCTTCAACATCAATTCCTCCACCTGCTGAGACTGGGGCAGCAACTGATCCTCAATTTGCGCGAAATCAGGCCCCTGATCGGGCTACACTTTTATTTCATCCTGGTTTGGTCCCACCAACTGATCGACCACAGCCAGGAGTATCGCTTCCAGTGACCAGCATAGTCGCAGCTGCAGGTTCGCCGGAGGTTGGCGATCAAGATCTAGGTCGACCGACCACTTTGTCTCCACACTTGGGAATAGCTCGCCCTATCGAACCAGTCGAGCCACCACTGGGTCCGTCAGAATCAGTGCCATTCCCATTACAACCTGGAATCTTACCACAAACTAGTCTAACCACTCTTCCCTTTCAACGAAGAGCTGGAGCAGCCTTCCCTTTGAACCAGGGAGACCACTCTACCATACCGTTCAAGACGTAGCGGAAGAACACGCTACCGTAGATCCTCCTAACCTCACTTCAAACGGGGGCATCCCCGAGCTTCGAACATCACATGCTATGCTGGAACGACCTGGGCCCTCTGTTATAGATGCAGGTCGACCCACAACTCATCAGGTTCAAGAGGGGCCGTTCCGCCCGGAACCACCTGCCAGATCTCACCTTCCCTCACAACTTCACTCAACTCTCGGAGGTCGGGCCTAGCCAACGGCCGCCCTTCCAAGCGTACTCTAGCCAGATCCTCGCACAGAAGTCCCTCCAGATACGGAGCTTAATTCATGGTAACGACTCCTCGGGGATGGGAGCCAGCTTGCAAGCATCAACCGATGCTTCACCCGGGGCAATTCCTCGCAACAAGACATAGACAATGTCAATCGTAGCCCCTTCACAAGAGAAATCAGAAATTCCCGAAATCCTCCGGACTTCAAGTTTCCAGCAATTGAGACTTATAACGGTCGCACTGACCCTACCATCCATCTTATGCGATATATGCGACATATGGAAGTACTTGGCGCCTGTGCAGTTAATGCGCTCTGTCGCTCCATAGCGGTTAATCCGCAAAAAGTTGTAGCAGGGATATATCGGGGATATATCGGGATATAACGGTTGACTTTAAAATGAGGAATGATAAACATTTGACATTAAAAAGTGGAAAAAGTATTATTTATTATTTCCCAATAAGGGAAACATGTTATAATAAAGTAAAGATAAACAAAGTTGAGACATAAAAAATAGGACTAGTTATAATAACCTACAACATATTTCATTATTACATTAAACCTAAATTTATCATAAAATTTAAGTGCAAGGCTCGAGTAAAATGCTTATTTATAGGAATAAGGGATATAGCGGAGAAACAAAATCGGAGATATAGCGGATTATTACCGAAATATCGGGGATAATAGCGGAAAGGATATATTTGGGGAATTGATGGGAATATCGTTGCGGCAAAAGTAGGATACGGGATATATCGGAGATATATCGGAGCAATATCGGGGAATTGACTGCACATCTTGGCGCATCGACCAACTTCATGGCAAAGTGCTTCCCCCTCTTTCTCACAGACATAGACAGCATGTGGTTTCGGCCGCTAACAACGGAGTCGATCAGTAGCTGGAACACTCTGGTCACCCGCTTCATCGAGCAGTTTCGAGTGCATATCTCTCGACCAAAAAGTGTTATGTTCTTATCAACTATCAAACAGCGATCCAGAGAGACGCTCAGATCCTTTCTTGAAAGATTCAACGCGGCTGTGGCATCTGTCGATCGGCCCGAGCCATCGATGGTACTCATGGCCGCCATCGCGGGAGTCCAAAAGAGATCAGAATTCTCGAACTCTCTAACCCGAGATCCCCCTAAAGATATAGATGATTTCTACTCCGAGGCCGAGAGATTCCTCTGACAAGAGGATGCCAGCCTTGAAATGGAGAGCCTCGAGGTCTTAGTAGCCAAACAACAGGGTCCATTCAATGGCAACGGCCAGAATAAAGGAAGAGGAAAGGCCCCGGAGAAGAGCGAGCGCAATGTGCGACCTCGAAATGAAAATAAGTACGATCAATAGTCCGAGCTCAACTCCTCTGTGCTCGACATCTATCTTGACATACGCGAGTCCTTGCCAACTCCAAGGCCACCTCGACGAGAACCGACCCAGATGGAGCTTGATTCCGGTAAACATTGTATATTCCACAACGTAGCTGGACATAATAAAAATGAGTGCCGACATCTGCGCGATTTCATCGAGGGACGGGTCAGAAAAGGAGAACTTCTCGAATATGTCAAAGATCGCGCCCCGGCCAAGCCGCCGTGATCCTCTTCCCTAGCTCCTCAGGTTGATCCTCGAGCTCCTAGAAACGGAAAGGATCCTGAGACTAGCACTCGCGGCATTATCATTAATTAGATGTTTTATTCTTTTGATGTATTTCTCTTAGTAATAAGGACACCTCGATGTACACATGTACGGAGTTAAGGTTTAGCTCCTAGACATGCTCTGGAATCGACGGTTGTTCCCTTAGAATTTCTCTTTTCCTTTGTAATAGTTATTTAGTAGTTATGAATTTTCTGTTGCAAGCATGGATAATGTGTAAAAATCTATAAGCCGAGCGAGGATAACGTTCGCACCCCTGTTCTGTGTGGTCAGCGCGAAAGCCCACCACCATTCTAAACACCTCCTTCGTTTAGTTAAGTGAGGTTATGTTTTTTGAATAATAATATGTACATCACGAGCATGCATAGCTTGCTGAACTAACTAACCTAACATGAGTCGAGCACAAAAAACCCTTGCCCCAAGCCGAGTATGGTTAATACTCGCCCTCTCTCTAAGCCGAACCAGATTAGCGTTCGCCATTAAGCCGAACCAGATTAGCGTTCGCCATTAAGCCGAACCAGATTAGCGTTCGCCACTAAGCCGAACCAGATTAGCGTTTGCCACTAAGCCGAGCATGGTTAATGCTCGCCACCCTCTAAAGCCAAGTGGAAAAAAGTGCTCAACCCATCGCCCTCCTCCGAAACGAGGATGGTTCGCCCTCCTCCGAAACGAGGATGGTTTGTTTTGTATTTGCAGGAATCAACTCTCATGCAGATGGCGATCATCATCTCGGCCTTAATACGGATCCCGATGATTGTTGTTTTTCTGGCTTTAATACGACCTGGCATGGTCGTCGGTTTTCCGGCCTTGATACAACATCGGACCGTTGGTTTTCTGTCCTTAATATGGTCCGGCACGACCATAGCAGCTCGAGCATTTACGCTTCAGTTCAGATTTCAGAACACACCTCCCTCTATCGATGAAGATGCATTCTGAGGGGCAAAGTGTTAGCCCTCTTTTCGGCAGTAATCTCATCGGGCCGACCCAAAGCCCAAACGCGCAACCAGATGAAAGCGGCCTTCAGGAAACCCAACAAAGATGCGATCCAAAACAGTTGCGCATCGGCCCAAGTTCAATCTAGCCAGATTAACTGCGCGTTCCAGAAGAATCGCTCAACACGTCGACCGAGTTTCTCGCCTTCAGATAGAACTCGTCGACCGATTATCTCGTGCTAACGTGGAAGATTTCTGCAGAGCCAGTCCATCAGATATTCCGACTTTCAAGGCAATAAAGGCGGTCAAACCATACGTGGACAGAGCTCTACTTGTGATAAACCTCTCCGTGGATGCCACGTCAGCCGCAATTTCCGAAGATACTATTTATGAATAGTGGAAACAGTCTGCTAGCCGCTATTCTGCCCAACAGATGGAATCCACGTGTCTGAGCTTTCCCGAAAAGGCCGGACCATACCGTAGCAGCCCAAGCTACATTTTTCACCTATAAATACCTCTAAGCTTAAAGAGGAAAAGGACCGAAGTTTTTTCAACTGGACGGAATTATCTTCTGCAGACTTCCGCCTTCAAGCTTTCTTCATCACCTTCTCTCCAATCTCCTCAACAAAAAGGAGGAAGAAAGAGTTATCTTCTCCCTCTTCTAAAAATAGAAAAAAGCATTGTACTTGTAATCTAAAAAAGAGAGAAATAATATATAAAGTGGACGTAGGCACCGTCTTTGCCGAACCACTATAAAAATTCTGTGTGTGCTTTCCTGCTTTTTCATTGTTTTTCGCATATTATAATCTTTATTCGTATGTTGATCACACGATTGGGGGTTGGCCGTCACTAGTGACCAACTTTTGACGTCAACAGTAAACTATTTGGATGCAGGGAAAAACAGGTTGGAGGTATCCAACAGGATTCCTCAAATTTATTGTTTATTTTTATATGATCATTATATGAATTGTTTAACCAATATGATTGGATTATTGATTTGGTTATTGATTATTGAACTGAAAATTCAATGTTTGTTTTGTTATTAACCAATAGGCAGTATCGATTGAGAAATTAATAGCAGATGGCCTATAAATATACACTATTTTATATAGATTGATTTATCGTCAGGTAAATCGATAGATATGAAGTTATAAATTTATTATATAACTAAAGATGGATTTTGAAATATATTATTTTGAATGAAAATTATATAAAGGAAATAAATATTTATTATTTATTTATTCCAGTTATAAGTAACTATTAAATGGTTTTTATAAAGGAGGTTCTTGTGTTAATAATGGAAGCAAGTGAGTAGCAATCAACGTAACGATTAATAACCGAGATTAATTGCTTTTAAGAAACGATTAAAATGAAATTATATTGAGATTGATTATTATTTATTTAATAATAGTCAAAGTAAATGTGATTATTTAAATTAGTTATATTATATTAATTTAAATGAAAAAGACGAATTGGAATTGAATTAACGAGATTGATCATGTTTCAGTTGACCAAGTCAACTGCGTTAACTAAAAGGATTATTAAATTGGTTTGTTAAGTTTAATGGAGATAGTTAATTAAATTGATTATTATTTATTAAATAATAACCGAGGTGTAATATTGGATTTAAAATGATTTATGAAGGTTTATAAAGTGTTAGACCAAAAAATGGTCCTAACACCCAATTGATAATGTTTTGTAGAGAATAATGAGGAATCGTGAACAAAAAGCAAGAAAAATCAATCAACACACGGAATTTATAGTGGTTCGGCGTTAACAAGCCTACATCCACTTCATAGCTTCTCAATTCATTCAGAAATTACAAATACAATGAGTATTGACGCTCAAGCACTCAATTACAATGAATAATACTCTCCGAATTCAGTGATTTTATTAAAGAGGATGATGGTTCTTCGTTGGTAGCCATGGCTGAAATAGATAGAGCTTCCTTCAGGCCCAAAAAGTCCCCTTCTATGATGTGTTGTATGTGTATTTATAGATAGAAATTCGGTTAGGGTTGAGTGGCCACGTGGCAGCTTCAGAGTAAATCTCGGAAGTAGTGGAGAACATGGGGAAGTGGTTACCAGGTCGTGCTTTGCCAAGTGGAGTCCGATCCGCAATTGTAGGAGTCGGTTAGGCCAAGAGAAGAGGTCAAACTCCGTGTGCAGAAACAGGTCCAGTCGGTTCGGATCGGATCCGAACCGGTTGTTCTAGCAGATTGCCTGCACGTACTTCTGTGCAGAATACTTCAGGAGGTTCGGGTAGAGGGTACTCCGATCCGATCCGGAGAGGGGGATCCGATCCGATCCGAAAGGAGGGATCCGATCCGATCCGGAGAGGGGAATCCGATCCGATCCGAAAGGAGGGATCCGATCCGATCCGAATGGGGGATCCGATCCGGTGACATTTGCATGTATAATTCAAATTTTCCATCTTTCTATCACTCCATCCAAGTGATCGCCAATCAATGTAAGTTCATACTCAAGTCCCTGGCTTTGGGTAGCCTGGTCACAAAGCAGGCTAACATTTTGCCCCCCAAAGTATATCTTATCGCAGATGAGATGTGCTTTGATTAAGTCGAGATAAATCTTTTTTGAACGCCATCCATCCTTGAGGAGACTTTATCGAATTGTTGCACTACTTCCATGGGTGCTAGTTATTACAAATTCTATGGAAGGAGTAGTCGAAATGATCGGGTAACCGTTTTAAACATCGTCGAATCAAGATGTTGATTTCCTTCATGATAAGTCATGTGGTATGTTTGGCTCCCGTGTGAGATCGTACATGTAAAAGTTGATGCCAAACGACGCCATCTTCCTAAACAAGTCAAGTGCATTACTAAGCTAAGATTTCTTTAATGTATAAGTCAATGTATACAATAGCCGTCCAAGTCATAGTATGGTGTCAGAATCTTCGTATCTTGAGCTAGCATCTGGACCGTTCGGATAGAGTGCATCAGAGTCGGCATATGAATTTGTCATTTTTGCTTGGATTTGGACTATCTCGATATCAGGATATTAATCTAGGACTCCATGATTGCATCTAATCGTAATAATAGTGCATCCGAAAGCCATGATCACTTCAGATTGTTTTATAGTCCCGTGATCACATACGAGTCAGTACGAGATGTTTTTGAAAACATGCAAGCCAATAGCTGGTAGGATTATCACAATTGTAAGGCAGCAGAGGAGTTCATCATACTCTCCATTTGATGCTGTTGCAGATCAAGTCTTTGAATTCTTGCTTGATCCGTAATTTCGCTCACTTGGATGGTCGGGATGAATCAAGTCATATTCTAAAGATATAATGTATATGTTCTGAATCATGCATTGAGTTAGGGTCATGTTTAAAGTCAATCTGTCGGTTGAAGTCGATGTTCCTAGCATTAGTGGAGGACGAGCGAAGTCAGTGCTTATGCCCCCAGCATTGTTGGGGGTTATGATAGGTCAATCGGACATCCAATCTTTTAGCCTTTATGCTTTTTTCTGCCGCATCGGGTTAGATATGTAGGTTCAACAATCTTAGTCACCCTGTGTCGTTATGTGCACATTCCCAAGTCATCAACGGTTGGAGTTGTATATGCGAATGGTCGAATCACATTCGCGTTGGGGTCAACCCATCTGTTTAGCCAGAAAGCAGTGATCGCCTTATTGAGTATATCAGCAAACTTAGATACTCTCCTTGCATCAGCTGCAGAGTTGAGTAAGCTCGTCAATCTTGCAAGCGAGCGAACGTCGTTAGTGAGTTATTCGAGCTCCTTCGTTCACGCTTTGGCATAATCCGAAATAGCCACCATAGTCTTGTTGAGTCTATCTCCCATGCTTGGTTCCATTAAGCTTGACAATCAAGATCGTGGGCCCGATTAATGACATTGGTCATTTCCATAATTGTAAATTCCTGTTAGTCTTTCCTGGGGCTTTTCTTTTTCCTTTATTATTTCAAGAGTCAGATGGTGCTCCATTCTGTCGTGAAGACATTGAGATCATCCATTTCAACATTAGCACACTCTTATTGCACGAATCTGTCTGTCTCAGGATAGGATTTTCCAACGTTTCTAGGAGAATCTCACGGTAGAGAGTACCGAGGTTTGTTTCAGAGGTGAATCCGCCAAGTCCTCTTAGTGGGTCTTGATGCAAAGAGATTTTGAAGTTTGAGATATCCAGAATACCAGATACTACAGCAATCAACGCTATATATGGTCCAGGTCGATTTACCGATGCCACTGCGGCGTTGAATCTTTCAAGGAATGCATGCAGGGTCTCGCCTGATCTCTGTTGAAGCATCAATTAATGTTGCCAATTTGGCCCTCATGTTTGAGAAGTTGTCGCTAATTACCTAATTTAGCGCTAGTGCCCCCGGTATGAAGTCTTAAATTGGGTGGAAGCCGGTTTCTGGCTTCTTGGTTGTGCATATGTAATAGCAGTCAATCAGGCTTCTGTTTTTTAATTCTGGATGGTGATCCGCTACTTGGATGTATGCAGGTTGCTCTTGAGGAGCCATTCTTCTGCTTATAGTATGGGTTATTGTGAAGCTCAGATAATCGTAAATGTGCCTAAAGCTGGCAGATAGTCAGATGATAATGTTCGAAGCTCTTATCCTGTACTCCCCATCCATGGGGATTTTACTAAACGGTGGTCATTAAATCCACGTATTCTCTGAATTCATACTCCCTCATCGAGCTGTGAGTTAGAGTTTGATAGAAAATGATTTATTCGTGTCCAGCTCATGTTAGTCCTTGGTCTCCCATCCAAGCTTTGAGGTTCGGAGCAGGATGGCAATGAAGTTAGACTACAGCTTTCTCGAATGCTCTCGTCTTCCCCCTACATGGGGAGCCTCAAGTTGAGGTTGAGCTGGATTTTAAACATTCCTCCGAATTGGAGCAAAGGTTGGTTGGGCTTCGTTTAATTTTTCGGTGGCACTTGCATATCCCTCGTTTTCATCCAAAATGTTATAGTCGGAAGTTGCATGCTACAAATGCCTGGGAGGAGGTTGGTTGCATCTTGTTTTATTAAAGACGACTATGCCAACTTGTCCTAGGGTCCCATATGATCTGGACCATGGAGCAGGGAGTGTTTGAGCCAAGTTCGTTGTCGCTTGAATTTCCATGGTGCTCGCTCCAGCGAGTAAGCCGTAGTTACTCGGCCTTCCATCTATCCAAGTAAAAAAGTTATCCACCATTTTCTGTTGTTTCCGGAGAAGTTCATCTCGCTTCCTTCGATCATAGCGCCTTCTGTGCCAATATCCTCAGCACGGAAGAAATTTCTATCTTCCTTCTTCTTTGCTTTTGAGTCTGAGTGTCAGGCAATTCGCCTCCTCGCAAGTTAGGAATCAAAGCAATGGCATCTCCCTTTACATGGGATCTTTCAACCGGGAAGTCGGTCCAGACTAGCAAATGGACGTTCACTCTGCATCCATTTCGTGGTCCTGAAGCAGCCTGTCAAGATTGAGATATAAGTTAGTCACAGACATATAACATTTATGAATATTTTCAGCAGTGCGGCCCCAGTCCGGAGGTAATGGAGAAAGGTCGGTAGTTGTATCACATCCCTTTTAAATTTAGACGTGGATGCACGGAAGGGAGACATTGTTTTCAAAGCTTATGTGGTTGAGTTATCCAAGTGCTCGAGTTATCGCGTTTTCTATTCAATATATTTGCGAAGTGGCACTCGTCGTTGCACTTGGGCTATGGCTAGTCATACATGGGTGTGTATGTTGATTTGATATATCACTCTTAGGGCCTCCTTTCGGTCGTTGCCTTAAGTCGTGTGACACGTTATTAAACAGTTCACTCTCAAGGCCTCCTTTCGGTGATTGCATTGAGTCGTGTGGGAAGCTTTGCATTAGAAGTCGACGTCATTCCTTCAAACACGACCTCTTTGTTGTTGTACGCGAGTATCCCTTGTGTCTTTGCTTTGTATCTGTACATAATCTTGCAATTCGAAAAAGAATAGTCAGCTTAGTCTTGCAAGCTACTAAGTCAATCTTTAAGTCACAAGCAATTGTAGCTCGAAATGAAAACATGTTGAGTGCTAATCTATCTAGCATAGAATTATTAAATGTCAAAGTGTCAAGTGTCGTAGTTTGGAGGTATAGTGTCTGTAGCCTCCATTTAACTTTGAAACACGGGTCGCGTCCGAAGCGTGTTTGAAGTTAATTCAGAAATCTATGTCCGTGCCCCCAGCGTTGATGGGAACCGGATTAAGTCATTCGGATGTCTGATCCGTAAGTCCTTTATAATCCTGTCCTCAGTCGGAGGGCAATGAAGATTGCATGCACGTCGCAGCATTGTCCTTTATACTCTCTCCCAAGTCGTGAGAGTTAGAGTTATGAGTTTAGTGGTCTTAAGTCATGGTGCACCATTCACACTAACCCAACAGATTTATACTCTCTCTCAAGTCGTGAGAGTTAGAGTTATGGACGTCGCGGTTCATCCTTTATACTCTCCCAAAGTCAGTTTGGGTTAGAGTTGTGGATCGAGTGGTCTTAAATCTTGGCGCGCCTGTCACACTCGTCCTAAGTTTATACTCATATCCAAGCTCTGAGGATTAGAGTTAGTCGGGCAAACAGTCGGGTCACGTTTGCCTTGGCATCGTCCCTTTGCTCCCATGTCAAGGGCAAAGGTCGCCATCGAGGATGATCGGTTCTCACCCCTATTGAGTTTATACTCCTCCCTTCCGAAGCATGGGAAAGAGTTAGATACGTCGTTAGAGAGCGGTCGAGTCATACTCATCCTCGTCTTAACATATCTCTTTTGCCCCCACTTCGAAGGTAAAAGTTATCTCGTTCATGGTATTGTACCCGTCACTGTTGCACTCTTCCCATCAGATCAAGGGATAGAGTCGTCGATCCACCGAGTGATTATGTCACACTCGAATACATTTCTATGTCTTGCGTGGCGAATCAATGGATAGATGATGAGGAGGCCTCATTAGTATGTCCATATATGGATAACACAGGTCGAACTCGTGTGCATTTACTCTCTTGCCCCCACGTCAAGGGCAAAAAGTCGGTGAATGAATGGTCGAACTTCTTTTGCTTTAGAATGTTGTCGTTAGGCCAATAGTAAGCGGGTGAAGGGTCGAATCACGTTCGCCAAAGCTTTACATTCCTCCGATCAAACTATGGCAGGAGTTGTCGGTACCAAACCTCGGGTACCTGCAACATTCATATACGAATTTGCATGAGTTAATCATGTCAATAACTCAAGAAGTATGTAAAGGAAAAATGCATGATTGGAAAATAAGTATGTTGATAGGCGGTGCTGCCTCCTTTATTTGGATTTATGTAATTCGATGGCATCGACTGCAGGATCTGATTGTATGGACGGTCGAACCGCGTCCATCTGGAGTCGGATCTCAACTCTGAAATGCAATGATCGATGCACAATTACTTGAGATCTGCCACGTGTGAGCCAAGGAGTGGATGGTCACCTCGGATCCATCTTAAGGTATACAACTTCTCTCAGGCGAAGGACGTGGCTCTGTAAACGAGCAGTTCAATCGGGCTCGTTACGACAATGCTCCATAATTCTTCCTGTGGGTGCTCAAAGTTTGATCGGTACCAGATTCGGGGTACCTACATCATCCACATATAAATTCATCTGAGTTAGTTACATCAATAACTCATAAATCATGGAAATATAAGAGTCATGGTTAAAAAGTAATCCTGTTAAAGGAATGAATATCATTCTGTGCGAAGATGGCATTGCACGCTCTTTGCAGGTCCATTTTTCCTCACTACATCTCTGTCAGGGGATGGCTGTCAAAATCTTTAGCTGGAGATGAACGTCTTTTCAAACCGTTGTGGGGTGGCGGTCCTAAGAATGAACAGACCTTGATTGTGGACTTGGAGTGACAAAGGCAACTAGGTAAATACTATAAGCGAATGATGAGGTCGCATCTTATTTGAATCGCCTTCTTGCCCCCATGCTAAGGGCAAGGATTGAGTATAAGGGAGTCATGGCTACTAGGGGGATAGTCATATCTCATCCATCCGCAGATATGCCTTTAGTCCCACGTTGGGAATAAGATCTAATGCACAGATAATCAATTAGCATCCAGGCTTAAGTGCTCTAAACCTTTAACTTGCCACCTCCATTGAGTAGCATCTCCTAATTAGCTAAATAGCAGGCTCTTCCAGTAACATGGTCGCCATGGACCATTCCCATTCCATCTTTCATTAGGAATTTTAGCAATTGATACCAGGGTGCAATGTAAGCTCTAATCGCCGCTAGAGCTGGTCAGTTTAGACCTTAGTCAGATAAACTTGACTACAATAGCATGGCTTCCAAGGCTTGAAGTAATGTTCACGTTTTCTATCACAATTTATGTATGAAGTCGAGAGCTAACGGTCGATTCATATTTGTTTTGATCTCTAACTCTCATCTCTTGACAAAGGTCATATGGTGACTGGTGAGCAGTCAAGTTGCTATCATCCGAGCAAAGATTCATATGTCCAATCATGGCCTGCAGGGGTTCAGCTGTTACCTATCGCTGGGCACCAAAGTATGTTGACCTAACCCTTATTCGATGGAAATCAGTCTTCCTCAATGCGATTGACAGCAAATAGCCATTGCAAAGGTTAGCTAAGTTCTTCGGGAGGTGAGACGCATGACATTTTATTCATCACATCATACAATTGAAGTGTAGCTTTGGGATGTTGGGATCCTTAGCTGCTTTCTGGTATCCCACTATTGACAATCATGGTCACTAAGATCATATGAATTATCTTTGAAGTAGTGTTCGAACTGTTCTATATAACTTTCATTCGATGCTCCGCCGATTGGACAGGTTTAAGTCATATAAATGGGATGGTCACTACTCATTAGGGAACAACATCAGTTGCATTGCTGAAATCTACACTATCGGAGTTCCAGAAGACGAGGCTACTATTAGACAATCATTATCTCGTATACTGTCGTTGATAGCAAGCTGAATCTGACTGACAGCTCCTCCCATTGAATGGCATCGGCAAATAGAGGCTATGGCTTCTGGAGGAATCCTAGTCGTTGCCATTTGGTTGCCATATTCTTTGACTATCCGCCTTATCTTCATTAACAAACTTTGATGACTACTGTTGGTCAAAATATACGTCGAGCCGAAGGCGAGCCGTGCTCCGAGCCGAAGGCGAGGCCGTCAGCGGGTCCGGGCGCAGCGCCGGCGGGGGTCCGGGGCCCCGCAGTCCCGGAGCCGGTTAGGTCGAAAATGTGGGCACCGCACGATTTTTTCGATTTTGGAAGATGGAGCCTTTTCTGAAATGATCTTAAAAATGTATTTTTTACAAAAATAGCTGTTTCGGGTCGGATCGGATCATGCCTTCAAATTTGCGGTTCGGAGATTGTCTTCAGATCGGGTCGGATCGGACTAGTTCCTCCGAGCCGGATCGGAGACGTCATTAGCTAGTCGGTTCGGTATATATGAAAGAGCCGGTTCGGATCTCCTCCTCCTGTTCGGATCGGTCTTCCCTACCCTGCATCTCCACTTTCCTGCGGTTCGGGTCGTGGCACCCTCTTCGGTTCGGTTCGGAGATGCATCATTGGGTCGGATCGGGTATGTCATCAGCAGGCAGCCGGTTCGGATCTCCCCCTCTGGTTCGGATCAGACGTTCTTTTTCAGGTTGGGTAAGACCCGATCCAACCCCCTGTGGGAGATTGGACTGCGCCTCATCTACATCCGATCCAAGGGCTTCAACTGCATCTGATCTGGTCTCTTCGTCTGCATCCGATCCGATCTCTTCGTCTGCATCTGATCCAAAAGTTTTGCTGGACTCTGTTTTCGATCTTCAGCGATTGCTTCTACATGGCATGGTGGCGACTTCATTTCTGTTAATCTCCACAATTGCAAAGTAAATAGAATTCATAGGATTTCCTCATCGGACTTGGCAATCCAATAAGTAGATTGGAGAATCCTTAAGCGCTGAGAATCTTCAGCTCTCAGTGAAAGCACCAAAATGTTAGACCAAAAAATGGTCCTAACACCCAATTGATAATGTTTTGTAGAGAATAATGAGGAATCGTGAACAAAAAGCAAGAAAAATCAATCAACACACGGAATTTATAGTGGTTCGGCGTTAACAAGCCTACATCCACTTCATAGCTTCTCAATTCATTCAGAAATTACAAATACAATGAGTATTGACGCTCAAGCACTCAATTACAATGAATAATACTCTCCGAATTCAGTGATTTTATTAAAGAGGATGAAGGTTCTTCGTTGGTAGCCATGGCTGAAGTAGATAGAGCTTCCTTCAGGCCCAAAAAGTCCCCTTCTATGATGTGTTGTATGTGTATTTATAGATAGAAATTCGGTTAGGGTTGAGTGGCCACGTGGCAGCTTCAGAGTAAATCTCGGAAGTAGTGGAGAACATGGGGAAGTGGTTACCAGGTCGTGCTTTGCCAAGTGGAGTCCGATCCGCAATTGTAGGAGTCGGTTATGCCAAGAGAAGAGGTCAAACTCCGTGTGCAGAAACAGGTCCAGTCGGTTCGGATCGGATCCGAACCGAACCGGTTGTTCGAGCAGATTGCCTGCACGCACTTCTGTGCAGAATACTTCAGGAGGTTCGGGTAGAGGGTACTCCGATCCGATCCGGAGAGGGGGATCCGATCCGATCCGAAAGGAGGGATCCGATCCGATCCGGAGAGGGGAATCCGATCCGATCCGAAAGGAGGGATCCGATTCGATCCGAAAGGAGGGATCCGATCCGATCCGGAGAGGGGAATCCGATCCGATCCGAAAGGAGGGATCCGATCCGATCCGAATGGGGGATCCGATCCGGTGACATTTGCATGTATAATTCAAATTTTCCATCTTTCTATCACTCCATCCAAGTGATCGCCAATCAATGTAAGTTCATACTCAAGTCCCTGGCTTTGGGTAGCCTGGTCACAAAGCAGGCTAACATAAAGTTTAAAAGCCCCGTTTATAGTTTAACGAATATTTAAATGATTCGATAATAATAATAATATAAGTTAAGTTTAAATTGAAGTTTTAAATTAAATTCTTATTGGGATTCTAATTAAGTGGATTTTATTAAATCCAAGAGTTACGAAGTTATAAATCCCAAGTTTTATATAATATATTATGGAAACAAGTTATTAGAAATGGATTTTAAATGGAATAAAAGCTCGAGATTTGTAATTAAAGAATTGGAATCGAACTGGAGATCGGTTGAGTTAAATGATTTACTGAGTATTGATCTGATGATGGTTTCGGCTTTTGGGGTTGACATTTAGGGAATTTTTTTCTTACTGATTTACAGTTAGGGACCGATGAAGGTTTGAAGTGGAAATTGAGACGGGAACCCAAATTTTAATCAAAGTGGTTAGGCGAGTTAAATATAAAAAGGCGATCTAAATTCTCTATATTAAATAAGAGATGAGGTTTGTCGAGATATATATAAAAAAGGGTTTTGGGATAAACTCTTCAGAAGTTTATAAAAGGGTTCTATTTTGGAATGAAGGCCTTTATATGATGTTTTAAAAGATTTAAAGATTTTGATTTAACGAATGGGAATTTAAAAGGCTAAATGATGTTGTATACTAAACCAATGGATTCATTTTATTTTTATGGTTGCTTATTTTGATAGTTAAATAACCGACTATTAAAATCTGACCTAACATTGTTGGTACGGGAAGACCGGGATCAAATTTATATTCGAAAACCATTCCGACCAACAAATACGTAAACGAAGAAGATATCTGATCGAGATGAAGAAATTGAAGACCGTAAATCTTCATGAGCGGGGGAAACCATTGTTGAATTTCTCTAACTGATCCCTAGAGAAATATATTTGACAATGATTCTGTCGGGATTGAAATCTACGGATTGCAAGGACTACTCACTACTGATCTATAAGGTGATACCTGGGATGTGGTAGGAGGGTGCCTTCGGTTTGTCCAGTCCCAGGACAACTTGTATGGACGGATGTCTGACAGAGTATTTCCAAAGGGATCGCGTACGTTAATTTCTTCAAACGTACTAAGTTGGTGGTGGAGAATGGTCGTTCTCTTAGCTTAACAACTAGAGTATTTTTGTGGACGTCAACTAGTGATTTTCTGGCAGATCTGGCGATGTGGCATTCAAAGTGAATGGTGGCCAGATATTCTTACTGTGACGCATATAAGTAGTAATTGCCTTCTTCTCCGTCCATGCTTTCGTCTACAACGATAAGGCTGATGCAGTAAACGGGAGGCATATTTCTTCCTGTGACGCATAAACACTCTCCGAGAGCCTGAACGGCCCTGGGTTCGAAATTGGAAAAGGAGTTGACCAAGATGCCGTTACAGCAGGTGAATGAGATCTGAACGAAAATGAAAATTAAAATGAGAATCAGAAAATAAAAATAGATCTAAACGAGATTTGAAATTAAAATTAGGCATTGATTCAAGTAAAACTGCGCGTGAATGAAAATTAGGGATCGGGAAATTTGGGGGTGAGAATAAAATGAAAAGGAAAGCGGGTGAATGAAAATAAAAGTGGGAAATAGAAATGTTTGCGATTGGACCAACGAGTGATTTTTGGATTGATGAGGTGGCACATTCTCTAACACGACCCGAAACCCCCACCCAGCCTAGATCGAACAGGAACACGGATTGTTTGAGAATACGACGCATCGGAACACAAAACAAGAGAAATTTTCATTGCTATTACAACAATTTACATCAAAGTACAATAATGTCAGAGTGTGGAAAGAAAATACACAGTAGAAAAATAAATATCAAAGAATAAATTACAACAATGCAGCGGAAATACATCAACTAACACAACTAAAAGAAATACATGGATACAAAACTTTCCAGAGTATAGCTCCAGCCGTAAATCCAGGATCCTGTTAAATAAACATCTGCAAAACCACAACTACTATCTTCCCGTGTGGAAAATATGCGCATCTAGAGTTTAAGTGAAAACAATTAATATTAGGTCAATCATGTGACTGCTATGAGAGCTAAAAACAGTTATTAAAACTTGACTTTATAATAGGGTAAATCATGGGACCACGCCGCATGTCACGGAACGAGTTTCCTCCACATGAATATTAGTTTAAAATATAAAACAACGCAATGCTTTTTGGAAATGAAGCCATTATAAGACTCAGGTCCCATCACTCAATGCAACACAAACCAGAGGATAGAGTTTTACCTTATAATGGCCAAAGATGCTTGGTATGCTTTAAAATAAATATTTTGATATTATTATAGGTGTATAGTGTAGAAAACAACTTTTAATATAAATGTAACAATCATAAATGGCATAGTACCCCATCCTACTGTATCGCCATATAGGTTTACAACTAAAACCGAAAAGTCTCATATTGGAAATTGGATTCTATCATGAACCAAGGCAAGGGATATTCCTTATCTGATTTGGGACACTTGAGCAAATACCTTAGGACTCACGCGCACGTGCACCAAGGAGCGGCAGGGCCGGTCAGCCTGCACGTTGCTGATTAGTTATGCCTGAATCATACGTTTCCCATTCGTATTTGACCACTATCCTGGTTGGTATGTTAACCATCTTGGCCTTGTGCAGCCATATCCGAGGTACCTCGCTACCCATCATCCACATAAGAAATGTCTGGGCTCCATACCGTGACATCACTCCTAGCTAGAAGGAAACACATGTTCTTCATACTATCCTTCATCTCGTTTTTGGTTCATACCGCGGTGTGAAGCTCGCGAAATAACGCTATACACAAAGCTACGCTATATTAAAGCCATGCTCTGATCATCATCCATAAAAATCTACTATTCAACAAAAGCTTTGATCCATGCATCTCAGCATACCACACAGTCATTCCAGATCATACAACTGATAGCTACCAATATATAACCTCTAAGCTCGTACATCTCAGAGAGGGGTGTTAAGCTAAGAGAATAAATTTTCCACCATCAAACAAATATATATTTAATAGATATCAAATAATACAACTCAGAATACTATGTCATACACACAATCCATTTGCAAGTTCGTTCTAGCTCTGAACGAAACCGGAGGCACCTTATTCCTCGTTCCATATGTCCAATACATGAGAGAGGTCCTCGCATATCCGTTCGATCTCCAAGTACGTCTGGACGACCACCACTTATAACCTCGTCTTGGGTTACGCACCCCAAATCGAGATCAGCAATCATCCCAACGATGCGAAAATCTCTGGTTTTCGACCACTGTCATCGTATCTTTGACTTTTAATCGTCGTATCTGTTATTCAGAATGGGTTGAACCTGGTCTTTCTGAATAATTCACGCATCTTTAACATCATGTGATATAAAGAAAATAACATATCTTTCATTCCAATCCAGAATATTCTTTATTCTAGGGAAAAGTTCTCATTAATCTTATCAAAGATTTACTTCATTTAAACCTGTTTTTTAAATCTTTTATTGGAATCCATTGTAAAATATTATATAATACCTTTTCACAAATTTAAACCGAATTAAGGTTTATTCGTCTTGTCGGGATTAACGAGTCTTACCGAAGCAATTGTTTATATCATTATCCCAATCCCAACCTGTACATCCCATGGAGCAAAACTGGTGGTACTCCATATCTAACACCCATCGTGTTATCAGTAAATTTAATTATCATTTAACTTTGATATCTAATCAAAGATTCATTAAAACTCCAACTTAGTTTTAATCTCAAAAATCATTACTTAATGAATATTCAATTTTATGAAATTAATCCTGTCTTTAACTGGGTTAAAGAACAAATGTCCCTTAAAACATTGCTTACGATAAACCCAAAATCAGCTTCCATTAATATGGAATCTTCACGGAAATCTGAATAACTTATAATCGACATAAATTTACGTATCAGACCAATACTATAAGTTGAATAGCAGCAAAGCCTTTTAAATTCCATAAATAATAAAGGCCTTCCTTTACAGAAGCTCATTTCGATTATTATCAAATCGAATTCCATTCAATTCCAATTTAATTAAATAAATTTGAAAACTTCTCTAAACCTTAATTAAAAGATTTATTCCATTCACAAATGGGTTCAAGAACAGTATTTGTGACGGCCCGCCCCGCACCAGCCGACATTTCTCCGAAATGCGCTGTGCCGATGTCCAACTAGCACGGGACGGTCGCCAAAAGAAAAGAAGAGAATGAACTAACATAGAACCTGTAAATGTCTCATAGTGCATGGAATAAAATATAATAATAAAATACTTTGACATAACACAGGCGAGACAGTATATAAGCTGAAAAACTAAACCAATGTCAAAATCATAATCAGAGTAGCGGAAATCCAAATACAGCTTATTACAACCTTCCAAATTACTGTCTCTAAACAAAAGAAAGAAAAGGTGCACTACTAATGCCCAAAGTAGTGACCAGCAGCGACACAGGGAGAATATATATATATATATATATATATATATATATATATATATATATATATATATATATATATATACGTGGAAGCCTTCTGCTCGTCTCCAGATCAGCTACACGTGCATACCACCTAACCTGTCTCTAGTCTGCTCGTGTGAGCACCCAGAGTAATAAGAAGAGACATAAAACTCTGGGTCAGACAAAAGTCTGGTATGAGCGATAAGCAGCTAAAACAGAATAATAACAGGTATACTAAACCATACCTGAACCTGGACCTGCAACCAAAGAGTTAGCACTACATACTGTACAATACTCTAAGGTGCCAATAAACACATGGTGTAAAGAATACGGGGGTGGGCGCGTGCATGTCATAGTGATGGCAAACAAATCAAGCATAGCAACCATCCTCACATCTCTCACTCAGTGCATAAAGCATACGATATCCACTGCTTCGGCCACCTATTTCTTTGCCACGATCACTTTGCCCCTGGGGTCATGATGACACCACTGCGCTGATCCATAGCCACAAGTCCTTGCTATGTCCACTTTTCCCCGTGAAATCATAATGACCTCACCTGCACTGGCTCATATCCCTTGTCCTTGCTATGTCCACTTTGCCCCGTGAAGTCATAATGACCTCACGTGCACTGGCTCATAGCCCTTGCTACGATCACTTGCCCTTATGAAGTAATGGACGTCGACAACTCCTTAGTACACGTCCCGCAGCAAAGCGCAATTATGAAGTGAACTCATCGGTTCCCATCTGGATCCTGAGCTCTAACTTCCATTTGGACTACCTTTGCATCTCGGGTTTGGCCTTCTCCGGATTGGTCTTCAATTGGTTCAGAATCAAACTTCCTTTTGGATCGGTTCTCTTTTCTTCTCCTCATCCAATCCATGGTCACCAGCTCCATTCGGGTCGGTCGTGCTCCCTCCATTGGATCGGATCGTGCTCATCTGGTACGGATCGTGACGCGCCTCCCTAATCGGATCGGGTCAAGGTTCCAGCTCCTGGTCGTGGTCCTTCTTCAGGCTACTTCGGATCGTGCTCACCCATCGGATCGTGGTGCTTCATCAAGCTGGATCGGGTCGCGCCATCAGCTCGTGGCTCCTGAAGCGGTTCTGTTCGCGACCATCTGCATCAGGTCGGGTCGCATAGGGTAGGGGCGATCCGGTCCGGTGTATTTCCTGCACTTTGTTCCAGCGACTGTTTTTCACCATTCGACGGCGTTTTTGACCAATCTAACTTTTCTAATCAATCACAAAGCACACCATACAGTCATAGAAACATATAGTACCGACCACAAACACCAAAACATAAATCATAGCATATAAAATGGATCAAACAAAGCCAAAACCCCATATTTTCCCTTAAGCATGTTTAACAACAAAATATGATAGGATTAGCAAAACTTAACCAAATCGATCCAAATTTCTAACAGAGGCATAAAATGGTGCTTAAGAATTTCTAAACATTTTTCCAGAATTTTATAGTGCATAAATTCGCTAATTATAACTAATCACCCTGATTAACTGTAATTAGTGTCAAAACAATGCTAATCACTCACCTTGGCCAAAATTAAAACTCAGATCTGAAATGATTCTCTGTTTAGCACGAATTCCAATGTTCAACAGTAGCTCTAACCTTGCTTTGGTGCTAATTCCCCTTAATTTGATGTAGTTTAAGCCAAAACTTGATTAAGAAGTGATTTGGGGTGTTTTTAGATGTTGGAGGCCATTGCTAAGGTTGAACAAGTGTCTATGGCGGCTGGAAAATGAGTAAAAACCCGAAATCCTAACCCTAGCAGCCCTTAAATACCTCTAATCCCGAAATCCCCCAATGGGCCTAGCTGCTAATTACCCGATTAAGCCCGATTAAGCTGTTTTTCACCTTCTCAACCTTGTTTCAGCCATATCTCCCAAACGGCGAGTCCGTTTGGCTAATGTGACCACTCTACGGAATTGTAAACCATCATCCGAATCCAATGGAAGTGGTTTCAGGTAAAAATTCATTTCCAGTCAAAAGTTATGGACGAAATAAGATCAACTAGGGGTAAAATGGTCATTTAAAAATTGGCAAAAATCATGAACATGGGAAATGACCCTAATAGTCGTCCCCCAAAGTTACATGACCATACGACCTTCTACGACGATGAAATAAATATTCTACAATCCTATGATACGTAGAATGTCGGTCGTTACACTCTCTCCCCCTTAAGAAATTTCGTCCTCGAAATTCCCTAACTAAGAAACAAACAATGGATCCCGCATGCCTATCGGCCATACACAACAATCAAACATGCAAAACAAGCAAAACAAACCTAACCTAGCATGCGAAAAACTAAATCGCAAAGAAAACCTTACCAGGCAAAGAGTTCTGGATACGTCTTCCTTATACTCTCCTCTGTTTCCCAAGTACAGTCCTTCTCATTTTCACCCCCACTGGACTTTGACTAGTTTCACCGCCTTTCTTCGAAGCTGCTTCGTATCGTTCCCAATGATACGCATAGGCCTGCGGCTCCCTACCGCCTCAGGTTCAACTTCGATATCATCCAACTGATCAGGTGAAATAGTCGCATTGGGGTCATGCACAAACTTCCTTAACTGAGAAACATGAAATACGTTATGAACTCCCGCCATCTGGTCTGGTAATCCAACTTTATACACCAAATTCCCAACTTTCTCAAGAACTGGAAATGGACCAACAAATCTTGGCGCTAACTTTCCTCTCCTTCCAAATCGAATCACATCTTTAATGGAGAGATCTTGACAAATACTAAGTCGCCAATGGAGAATTTCAAGTCTCTTCGTCTCTTGTCAGCATAACTCTTCTGCCTATCTTGGGCAGCCTTCATTCGCTGTTGAATGACTTTAATCTTACTTGAAGTTTCTCTTATCACATCTGGTCCAAGCATAAACTTCTCACCGGTTTCTAGCCAACATGACGGTGAGTTGCATGGTCTTCCGTACAAAGCTTCAAATGGAGCCATACCGATACTGGATTGATAACTATTATTATATGCAAACTCTACTAGACGCAAATGGTCATCCCATGATCCACCAAAATCCAATATACAAGCTCGCAAAAGATCTTCTAACACTCGATTCTCCCTCTCTGTTTGACCATCGGTATGAGGATGGTACGCGGTACTGAGATGTAATTCTGACCCTAGAGCGTCTTGTAAGCTCTTCCAAAACCCACTAGTAAACAACGGGTCTCGGTCACTCATAATGCCTTTAGGTACTCCATAAAATCTCACTACCCATTTCATATACAGTTCTGCTAACTTAGCTACTGTTCTATTTGACTTGACTGGAATGAACCTTGCACTCTTGGTCAATCTGTCCACAATTACCCAAATACTATCGTGGCCTGACCTAGTCCTTGGTAACCCATCAATGAAATCCATTGATACTTGTTCCCACTTCCATTCTGGAATCTCTAATGGCTGTAACAAACCACTAAGGTTCTTTTGCTCAGCTTTGACTAGCTGGCAATTCATGCACTTAGATATAAACTTCCCAACGTCTCTCTTCATTCCTTCCCAGTAGTAAGTTTGCTTCATGTCTCGATACATCTTATTACCACCGGGGTGTATAGTTAGTTTTTAGTGATGACATTCTCTAAGCACTTCATCTCTCAATCCATTGACATTGGGTACAACTAGTCTTCCATTCTTTCGAAGCCATCCTTCTCGATCAAGCCCATACTTGTTCATCCCCTCATCAATACTCATTTCTAACTTGAAGATGATTTCCAGTAGATTAGGATCGTCCCTCTGCTTGGAACCAATCCGCTCAATCAAAGTGGGTCTGATCGTCAAACTTGCTAACATTTCTGGGTCTAACTCGCACTTGGGTCTGAAATCATATCCTGCGATATATTCCAATTGCTTCCATTCCAAAAACATAGCCCCTAAGCTGGCATGTCTCCTACTCAAGGCATCTGCTACCGCATTGCCCTTTCCTGGCGTATATGCGATATCAAAATCATATGAAGCCAAGAACTCTAACCATCTTTGCTGACGGAGATTTAGATCCTTCTGAGAGAAAAGATACTTTAGTGACTTATGATCTGTGAACAACTCAAATCTTTCTCCCAAGAGTAATGTCTCCATATCTTCAATGCGAACACGATCGCTGCCAATTCTAAATCATGGGTAGGGTACCTCTTTTCATGCGGTTTCAGTTGCCGACTAGCATAAGCTACCACCCTACCTCCTTGCATCAATACAGCACTTAATCCGGTACCACATGCATCCGTGTATACCATCATTTGTTCATTCCCTCTTGGAATGACTAACACTGGCGCGCACGTCAACTTCTCCTTTAGACCCTTAAATGCGTTCTCGCACCTTTCGTCCCAGATGAAAACTTGATTCTTCTTGGTCAACTGAGTCAACGGTGCTGCTATCTTGGAGAAGTCTTGGATAAACTTATGATAATATCCAACTAACCCCAAGAAACTTCTTACGTCTGTTGCATTCTTGGGCGTAGACCAATCTTGTACCGTAGCCACTTTAGCAGGATCTACGACGATACCATTCTCAGAAACAACATGGCCCAAGAATCTCACTTCCCTCCTCCAGAAGTGACATTTCGAGAACTTTGCTTTCAATTGGTGTTTTCTCAACACCTCCATCACTATCCTCAAATGTTCCTCGTGTTCTTCCTCTGTCCTCGAATAAACCAAGATATCATCCACGAACACAAGAACAAACTTATTCAACTGATCTCTGAATACCTTATTCATAAGATCCACAAAATATGCTGGTGCATTGGTCAGTCCGAATGGCATGACCAACCACTCATAAAATCTAGACGGCGTCTGAAAGGCCGTTTTATCTATGCTCTCAGCTGCCACTCTGAGCTGATGAAATCCTGTCGCGAGGTCCAACTGGGAGAACACTCTTGCTCCTTCCAGTTGATCAAGCAAATCATCTATCCGCGGTAGAGGATACTTATTCTTCCTCGTCACCTTATTCAACTCGCGATAATCCACACATAATCAAAGGGAACCATCTGCCTTAGTAGCAAACACAACTGGTGCTCCCTACTCGGAGACACTTCTTCGAATAAATCCCTTCTTCAAAAGATCGCTGACTTGCACCCCGAGCCCTCGCTGCTCTCTTGGTGCCATACGACGAAGTGTCATCACTATAGGTCTGGCATCTTTTACTAAATCAATACGAAACTCGATCTCTCGATGTGGCGGAAGCCCGGTCACTTCCCCGAAGATGTCCGGATACTGGCCAACCACGGGCACATCTGACAACTCATCATGCGGGATGTCGAGGGAATTTAGAAAACTAGCCATTACCCCATCACTAGGTAGACCACCAAACACTACCCTCTGCCCATCGTCCGCTCTAACTATCACCAAAAAGCCCTCACAGTCTACCACCATCCCGTATCTTTGGAGCCAATTGACTCCCAAAATAATGCCATACCCAGTAAAGCCCAAAACAAAGCAATCACAAACATACATCCATGACTCTATAGGACCAAATTACGACGAATCATGCTAAGGCTTGTCGAACCACCAATCGGGTCCGTCACTGCTAATGGTCTATCGACTAACTCGGGTTCCAATCCCAACCTATCTACCAGGTCACTAGATATGAAGGAACGGGAAGCCCCTGTATCGAACAATACTCGAACAGGTACATCATAAATAGAAAGCATACCTTGAATGATGATATTCTTTCCTTTCTCCGCCGCAGTTGGGGCATTCGACGAAGAAGGAATAGCATTAAGAGCATATGCTTTCACCATCTTCTTCTCTTTCACAGGTTGTGGACACTTATCCTTTTGATGTCCAACTTGGCCACAGTTGAAGCATTTCATGTCCGCTAGCTTTGCTCTACAATTTTTAGCATAATGGCCCTTCTTGCCACAGCTAAAGCACTCTACATCTTTCTTATTCTTTTTCTTCTGGCCATCCTTGGTCTGGTTCTGCTTTCTCTTATTCTGAGAACCATTCTTGCCTCCACCGCTTGCTTGCGGCTTTGGCTCCTCTGCTGATGTAACCTCAGTCTTTGGCTTAGGTTAAAGACTCTCCGATCTCAAAGCTTTCCCAACAATCGATTCAAACGTCTCATCGATGTGGTTAATAAGCCTTTCCCCCAAGTATCCATCCAAGCCAGTTATGAACTTCTCGTTCTTTTTCTCGGCAGTATCAATCAAAGATAATCCATATTTTGACAGAGTATCGAACTCAGCAACATACTCTGAAACTGCCCTTCCGTTCTGCTTAAGCTCCAGAAACTTTCTAAACAACTCTGATTTTTGAACAGCTGGGATAAACTTATCGCTAAAGCGAGCCTTGAACTGATCCCAAGTAATCTGATCCTCAGGAGTAGCTGCCTTTATAGCATTCCACCAATTCATTGCCCGTCCTTGCAGCTGACGGGATGTTAGCTTCCTCTTCATCACATCCTCGATACCCAAGTCTTCGAAGATACGCTCGCAGCTATCCAACCAATCCTGAACATCCGTAGCCGACTCCATTCCGTGGAACGGCTTCCCACCAAGACTAGTGTAATCCTTGTTAAGCTTGGCGAAATCGGCCCTGGGCGCCTGCACTACTAGACCACCACAATTACCAGCATTGGGAACTGCTCCCTGAACATCCCTAAGCATCTCCCTCATATCATCCTCATGTCAGGAGCATTTCCATTATAGGCTCCTCTACCAGTACCTCTCAAATTTCGGCTCATCGTCAAATCTGTAAAGAGAAACGATTAACCATCTCCATAGTGGTACTAGTGCAGTGCAACCTCATCCTTAGTTAACCTAATAGTGTATATATATATATAGCTTTTGAAAAACCAAAATAATCACAAATACGCGTTCTCATATACGTATACTATCTCTCCCTGATGACTTCCCTAGGTTAACTATGCAACCTAGAGCTCTGATACCAAATGTGACAGCCCGCCCCGCACCAGCCGACATTTCTCCGAAATGCGCTGTGCCGATGTCCTACTAGCACGGGACGGTCGCCAAAAGAAAAGAAGAGAATGAACTAACATAGAACCTGTAAATGTCTCACAGCGCTTGGAATAAAATATAATAATAAAATACTTTGACATAACACAAGCGAGACAGTATATAAGCTGAAAAATTAAACCAATGTCAACATCATCATCAGAGTAGCGGAAATCCAAATACAGCTTATTACAACTTTCCAAATTACTGTCTCTAAACAAAAGAAAGAAAAGGTGCACTACTAATGCCCAAAGTAGTGACCAGCAGCGACACAGGGAGAATATATATATATATATATATATATATATATATATATATATACGTGGAAGCCTCCTGCTCGCCTCCAGATCAGCTACTCGTGGATACCACCAAACCTGTCTCTAGTCTGCTCGTGTGAGAACCCAGAGTAATAAGAAGAGACATAAAACTCTGGGTCAGACAAAAGTCTGGTATGAGCGATAAGCAGCTAAAACAGAATAATAACAGGTATACTAAACCATACCTGAACCTGGACCTGCAACCAAAGAGTTAGCACTACATACTGTACAATACTCTAAGGTGCCAATAAACACATGGTGTAAAGAATACGGGGGTGGGGGCGTGCATGTCATAGTCATGGCAAACAAATCAAGCATAGCAACCATCCTCACATCTCTCACTCAGTGCATAAAGCATACGATATCCACTGCTTCGACCACCTATTTCTTTGCTACGATCACTTTGCCCCTGGGGTCATGATGACACCACTGCGCTGATCCATAGCCACTAGTCCTTGCTATGTCCACTTAGCCCCGCGAAGTCATAATTACCTTACTTGCACTGGCTCAAAGCCCTTGTCCTTGCTATGTCCACTTTGCCCCGTGAAGTCATAATGACCTCACCTGCACTGGCTCATAGCCCTTGCTACGATCACTTGCCCTTGGGAGCCTTAACGGTCCCATTGTGTAATGACCCGGATTCTTATGGGTTAATTCTGAATATTTAATATTTAATTTAAATATTGATTTGATAATATAAGTGAATTTTTATATTAAGTTATTAATTTAATAATCAATTTCGATTTAATATCGAATATATTAAACCATCGTAATACGAAAAATAATTCAGTTCGAGATTTACAACTGAATTAAATACAGTTCAGACTCCTGTTTGAATTAGAATAATAATATTAAATTATTATCGAAGAATTTAATGGTTCGAAATTTAATTTATATCAGTTTAAATTAATATCTTCCCCAGATGATCGAATAAGGCTTTGAAACCTATCCCGTTGGGTTCAGAATGGTGGTATTACCCTAAGAATGTCAGTTGTTGGGTTTAGAAAGGAGTTAGGTATCACGAAGAAAATCAAAATTTAGGATATCGATTTTTAACAAAAACGAAATTAAATTAAATCCTTTTGTTGGTGGACCAAAACAAAACAACGGTGGCTCCTTCCTCTCTACAGAACAAAACAACGGTGGCTCCTTCCTCTCCACAAAACAAAACAATGGTGGCTCCTTCCTCTCCACAAAACAAAACAACCGTGGCTTCCTCGATGACCACAAACCAGAAAAATAAAACCAAAGCTTTAAGTAATAATACTACCACCCCCTTTCCTATTAAAAATGCCAAGCCTCAAACCTCTTCTGCAAATAAATACTGATAAATCTCTTCACCGAATTGAAATCGAAAGGCCCTCCTTCCGTCGAAATCAATTTGAATACATACTACCTCGTTCATGTTATAAGGAGCGATGCGAGTTTAGCGTTCAACTTCGAGCAGTAGGGTAGTTCGTAAGGGGTTATCGTGAGTTCAGATCTGGGACGCGAGCATGAAGACGATGGTCGTGGTCTCGGAAGTTGTCAGCAGGCTCGAGATTAGTGTTGGCGTCGAAGCTAGGGTTGCGGTTGTGTAGAAAAGGGGATCGAGTTTGGGCACATCGATTTGGGGGTTACTATACTGTGATGCTAGGAAGGCCGGAGGGGGGTTAAGGGGGGGTTGCGAGCTTGTTTTGGTGGTTTTCATGAGGTGCAGTTTTTGACAGAGAACTAAATGGGGGCATTTGTTTCAGTTTTTGTCTGGTAGAAATGATGAGAAAATGAGGAGCGGAGTTCGACAGTGGGGGATTGGGGAAGAGCTCGATCTTTGTTTTGGGTCAAACTAGGGATGGACAAATGTGATGGAATGGGTTGAAATTTGCGTTATGTTCAAAGCTGACATCAAGCTTTTGGACAGTGCAAACTAGAAATGGGGAATTTACAGAAATAGCATAGACTGGAAATCTCAATTTGGTGGATGTTGGAAATGGGAGAAGCAAGCTTGGTTGTGTAAGACGCAAGTTTAAGGAAATATTAAGGTAATGAAAATTAGTTGTTATTTTTCCTTTTATATAAATTTATTCAAACTTAAATATAAAAATAAAATATAAATCATATATTATTTATATGATGTTAGATCGTGACGAAACGAAGTTGTAGGATCCGTATGAATGTAGACCTCGCATGGGTTTAGAGTTTCCGAAGTTGGTTGAAATTTAAATCGAACGTTCTTCGATTTAATCGCAAATAAAAGCCCTGGTGAGTAAATCTCACTCACCTTTATTAGAATTATTTTTATGTCGTAAAAATAATTTATGTTGCTTGTTTGGATTTTTCTGGTTGCTTTAAATATATTAGTTATTTAGGGTTGACTATTATATATATATATATATATATATATATATATATATTGGGTTGATGATTGGATTGTTCCCGCAGTATCATTAGCGGATGCCTGCGGTACCATTAGCGGATGATTACCCTATCGCCCCACGCTATGATAGTGGATGACCTTCTATACCGCGATATCCTGCCTCGAAGCAGGATGGTATTATTTATGTGCTAACGTCTGTGGATGTAGGAAAAACAGGTTGGAGGAATCCAACTGGATTCCTCAAAAATATTATTATTTGTTTGTTCTCATATATATTATCATGTATGATGTGTTAGAAATCTGTGGTTGATAATTGGTATTTGGATTGGTTAAAATATCACTGAACCTGAAATGTTCATATATAAAAATATCAGGGAAAAAGGGTATTTTGAAATTTAAAGGGGAAAATCTGTTTATCAAAAATAGAAATTTGAATTTCAATTGGGCTAAATACATTTACTTGTTTGAATATAAATAAAACAAGTAGTTCCTTTATAAACGAAGTTTATAAATAGTTCACTTATAAACGAAGTTTATAAATGAAGTAAAATGAATTAGCATTGGATAATTCAGAAAATTTTGAATACAAGTGGAATTTGAACAATGGAAATTCAAATATAGAATTCAAATAGAACTAATATGGAAATTCAAATATAGAATTCAAATAGAACTAATATGGAATTTGAATATAGAATTCAAATAGAACTAATATGGAATTTGAATATAGAATTCAAATAGAACTAATATGGAATTTGAATATAGAATTCAAATAGAACTGAAATGGAATTTGAATATAGAATTCAAATAGAACTGAAATGGAATTTGAATATAGAATTCAAATAGAACTAATATGGAATTTGAATATAGAATTCAAATAGAACTGAAATGGAATTTGAATATAGGATTCAAATAGAATTGAAATGGAAGGTGAATTGAAAATGAAATCCAACTAGTTGATAAATAAGTTAAATGTAACGTCCCGCATTTTCGTCGGTATGTATTTGAATATATAAATCAGTTGAAATATTGAATTCGAAATATAAATGGATTTATATATTAATTAAAACGAAGTTGAACGTATAAAAATATATATTAAATATAATCGAGCTCGTAATATCGCTGCAGTTCGTAATTTAACGTTCTGAACTTCAACTGAGTATACATGATTCGTTTTAAATCGGATTTCTGCGAAACAAGAACCGTTGGAATCTGTTGAACTGTATCTTTCTAACAGAAGTGAAAAATCAAGATTTCGTCGTATAGATTGCAAGATATGTCCAAATCAAATATTCAGAAAGTCGCTATGAAATCATATATTGACCGTAACAGTTATTTGAATATAACTTGATATCGGTTGCAAATCGTGACAAGGTTCTTTTGAGGCGCAGCGATAATTTAATTTTTAGAATTTTACTGTAATTTTTAATAAATTAAATAAGCTACTTTTTATTTGGAGTATTTCGCACCCTGTATCGATATTTCGGGGTTTCAAAATATGAGTTAATCTACCGATATTATTATATTTTTGGGTTCGTGACACCTCGTTGAGTACGACTGTACTCTTATTTCTGTCCATAGTTTTCAGAGATGAACGGGATTCCACGTAACGAATACTCTATAATAGGGCTGTCAACGGATACAGATAGTGCCATATCCGTATCCGCATCCGAAACCATTTTCGGATATCGGATATCCGTATCCGCGGATACGGACGGATATCGGATAATTATCCGCTCCGCCAACAATCGATAAATCAATGAATATAAATGATTTTTTTTAGCTTAATATTAATCTTTTTCAACCTAATTGATTACTAAATTGCTAAAAACAAATAAATATGATGATAATATATAATTTTGAGCAATTAGCATGCGTTTAGTAGACTTTTAATTTTGCAAATTAATAAATTAGTATATTTAATTATGTTAAAATACACATAATTTAAGCTATAATCGGGAAAAAAAGAGAACGGATAATTTTCGGATGCGGATATACCTATATCCGCATCCGCATCCGCTTTCCCGGATATCGGATAATTATCCACTTTTCGGATACGGATGCAGACGGATTTCGGATTTTTCGGATATCCATTGACAGCCCTACTCTATAAAATCTAATGAAAAAATAAACAAAACATAAAATCAAATCCATTAAAAATCGTTCTAAGCCATTCCCTACGGCAAACTCCACGCTACACCTATCTTTTCAAGACAGGGACAAAACATGCTATTCTATGTTCAAGACCATACTTACTTAATGACAATGGATACCTCAGACTCTAATGCTATCGCCTACCTCAAATCCTATGATAAGAAAAGTCGGCACACACCTACCTACCTTCCTAAGCTTTGTAGCTATTATATTTCGGAGCTAAGCAAGTTCTCCGCGTATAAAGTAATCACCAAGGCTTCGTCGTTTTATAGTTTTTACCAACAGCAAATCTAGCAACAATGACAGCTCGTTCGAAATGGTTAATATATATATATATAATATCTATAACATAAACATTCCTTCACGATTAATTATTATGACCCATTCCTTCAACCAGCTCCTCTAGCCGCTAATCACATGGCTACTGGAAGGAACAGTGTATGTTCAAATCAAAGCCATCACCCACTCTATATCGTAGGGTATACGCTATTACTTGGGCACGAAGGTCCTTGATTCTATAAATACCACACAAGTGCTTTGCGGTTCGTCTTCAGGAAATCAGCCTTTTCAAAACAAATAAATGGCTTCTGCACCCACCTTTCTCCACTCTCTTCGATTTTCTTTTCTCTTGGATACAGTTTTGTGCAACAGTGTTCAAAATAATATTTCGGAAAACCCATAAACGAGCAGCCTCAAGCTCGTATCTTTTTGTCCAACTCGTGCTGTATACTTCGGACTGAAAAGCAATGATGGTGTGGTGTATATGGGGTCTTGGCGCTGGTGATGAAGTGCCGGGTGATCTCTAAGAGGTGAGGTCACGAGTTCTATGGAGTAAAGTATTGGATTACTTGCTGGAGCATGTTTCATTTCATGGATGTTTGGTGCGAGCTGCTTCATGGATGCGTCGGATTTAAACAATGGAGTTAGGGTTCACGCGAGATGTAGAAAGGATGAGAGGAGGTACAGACTTTCAGAAAAGGAGCAGATGCATTATTTGTTGTGGTGTAATACTGAGTGCGTGAAGGGCTGAGAGGGTGCGGCATTGGATTGTACTGTGTGAAGGGATAATGGTTGAAAGGAGTAACGTGGAGTAAGGGAGGATTATGGGGAGACAGAAGCTGGCACGTGGATCATGGGGAGAGTGAGATACAAGCACTGACGTGGATCATGAAGCTGTGAAGGCAAGCATGGTAGGATGACAGTGGGGGGATCGGTTCTGGCATACATGAAGCATGCAAGTCAGGGTAACATATCGGAGTCCACGATGCTAGAGGAACTGGTGTGGTCAGGATGTCAATTCGTTGGGGAAAAAATGGTGGAGTCTGCTAGAGAATGGTGAAGTCTGTAGGCCTCGCATGCACTACGGAGTTGGGTTGAAGTTTGAAAACGTGAGGAGTTTGCATGAAAACGAGGTTGGCAAAAGTAGGTTCATAGCCACGATCTGGTATATACAAGACGTTGGACTTGGGTATGCATCTATCGTACTGACTAGGTGCGGATTTGTGAAGAAAAAGGGAAAGTCGATGAGTTATAAGAGTTGCATGTGTGTTAAGTTCTGTAGTGTGTTCACTGATCGAGTAAGATTCATATACGGTGAAGAGCAGAATGGTTAAAAAGGATGGAAGCGGATTCAGGAAATGAATGCAGCACTGTGTAATACAGGGAAATATGCAAGCTGCAGAAATGGCGGGTACATTCATAAGATCTGGTATTGGTCTTTGGGGTTTTCATTTCTTTTGAAATATGGTCATTGCGTTAAATAAGAAATACTGGAAATTGGCGTAAGTATGGAGTTAGGCTTCGATAAAATGGAGATGCAAATGTCTCAACAGACGAGGGTACTTTGTACGTTTATATTATAGGAGAGGAATGTTGCTAGTATAGGAGAACGTGATTTCTTTGGTGGAGGCGAGCGGTTTGAAAGGGCAAGGTAGAGAAGATTGATGTACAGGCGTGGGTATAACGTGAGTTGACGGGATTAACTTGAGTGACAAAAGAGCAGTGGAAGTAAAGAAGTAGTACAGTTCATATCGATGGCGGGTGCGAGGTGTTTGAAGACAGGCTGAGCGACGAAAATGGGCCGATTTATATTATGTAAGGCCCAGAAGAATAAAAGAGAATAAAAGAAGAGTAAGAAGTGTCATGTGAAAACGTGAAGAAGGGAGAACTATGTTAAACGGTTTCAAGACGGATGGATGAAAACGTAACGGAGCAGCGAATGGAAGAGTGGATTTATCAGTTCGTAAATAGAAGGAGATGCCACTGTGTAACACAGAGCGATTGGAGCTCATTGCGAATGATAGCAGAATTTAACGCCAGATCGGATCGACTGACGCAAATCGTTATTTAACGGTTAACGCGCCAAGGTGAGTAAATTCACTAACTCTGATTTATTTTAAAATATTATAATTATATTTTAATATTGGTTGAATGTTGTGTGATGGTCGTTTAGGTAAATTACAGTTAAACTGGTTGAACATTCTATACATATATATATTTGCACTGATCCCCTCAATTAAAATATTCCATCGTATGGAATTAGTGTTAATTGTGTTGACTAACATCTGTGGATGCGGAAACCGGTTGGAGCAATCCGACCGGATTCCTCGATATTTATATGTGTTTTTTTTTTGTATATGCACTGTTTGAACCACGTTGAATGAAAATTCAACGATATAACTAGACGATATCGATTAAGAGAATAACAACAGTAGACCATAACCCATCGTTTTGTTAAGAAGTTGATTGGCCGTCAGGCAAATCAACGAAGTTAATTATAAAAATTATATTTTTATAATTAAAGAGAAGATTTAAATTTATACTAGAAGTTCTATTATAAACCAGTATTTTAGAGTCCGTTTATAAAGTAAATATAAACGATTATTTGACATTTAAATAAGTTATTAATATATAATCATCCAGCGAGTGAATAATGTGGATAATTATTTTAAAGCAAAAAAAAAAGTTAAGAAATATTATTAGATTAATTATATTAATCTAATGTTAAAGAAAATAATTAAAATCAGTTAACGAATTCACTGATAGAATGAAGTTGATTTAATCAACTGTTATTTGGGGAAATGATTATTAGATTAATTGGTCTTTAAATTAATCTAATGAAAAAGTTTAGAAATAAATTAATCAAAATTAATGAGATTTAATTACCTTTTTGTTTAAGAGGTTATAAGTAGGAACTGTGATATGGAAAAGCGAAGAGTTAATGTTTAAATATAAATAATCATAAACAACAGAAATTTCAAAATAAGAATATGGTGTTCTAAAACCATAGTTAAAATTAAACAAGGAAATACGATTTGATGAATATTATAAGTAATAAGGGATTAAAGTTACAGACTTGTATCTGTTCTAAGATAAGAACGTTGTCGATCAAGGTCTGAGAGGTAAATAAAATACCCCAACTTGAACGGCTTCATTATTGTCGAGGAATAGTATCAGTTTGTAACGGAAAGATATGTCAAGATTTTTGTAACGGAAGGAGATGTCAAGATTTTTGTAACAGAAAGAGATGTCAAGATTTTTGTAACGGAAAAAGACGTCGAGATTAGTTATAAAGTGGCATATAGCAGCATATTGCAAGTTTGAACTATAGCGATAAAATAAACGCTGTTGATTAGGCTTAATCGTGACTGTATGTCAAGATTAGTTATAAAGGAGAATATTACAGCGTATGGCTGGTTTAGAACTATAGCGATAAATTAACAATGTTAACCAAACTTAAGCGTGATTTTTATATATGGCAGCACTTCATAGGAAATGAAACAGTTAGTTTGAAAACCACTTATTCGGAAGAAATAAATAACAACGTTTGTCCAAAATATAAGAATAAAGTTAGAAAGAGAAATTGGACAATCGTGTTAGAGAACGATGACAGCATTTCGATGTTCGAAATGTGATTAGAATTAAACCGTTAGGATTTGGAACTAGAATTCGACGATGTCGAATGTATTAAAAGTAAACTATTTTTAGGGATTATAATCTGATAAAATAATTAACATTTAGTTGTAAACAAATAAATGTTACTAGGATAGGAGTCAGTACTTAGTTATAAACTTGATATCGATTTGATAAGAAGTTGACTTAGAAACAGTGTTTATATAGTGGAATAGGGATATTAAAAGTATGAAAGAGATTTCGGTAAACGAGATAAGGGAAAGTATTTCGTGAATAAAGAGTTATATGATAAAGGTGTTCAGATTTTCTATAATAAGGGAGGGTATTCACATTTCAAAGTGAATAATGTTTTAAAAATGAATGTGGGACCGATTAAAGGGTAAAAGGAAATTGGAAATATTTTCCAATATAAATAGGGTAGATTATCCAAGTATAGAAATAAAGAATGTGAAATTAATGGAAATATTTCGAACGTTGATAACGTATATTTTTCTAGAACATGAAAGAGAGTTTATAATAACTGGAAATGTTTTCCAAGAAGTGTAAAAAGGCTAAATGGGATTTGAGAAATATCTGGTAAGATATGCGAATTCGAATAATAAAACGAATTTTAAATAAAAGTGACCGTGGTTGTGTGTGTTTAGTTGATTATTTAAATGGATGTTATTTTTACTTCGATAGTTAAATAACCGACTATCGAAGTGTTTGACCATCGTTGTCAGTACGGGGAGATCGGTTGTATATGTTATCTGAAAACCACTCCGTATAGGCATAAGCGTGCGATTAGATATGCTGAAGATAATTGAAGTCGAAGTTAAATACAAGGGTCGTCCAGCTCCAGAATGATGCGTTCTGTTTGTCCAGTCCCAGGACAACTTGTATGGACGAGTGTCTGACAGAGTATTTCCAACGGTCACGCCGTTGATTTTTACGAATATACCAAGTTGGTGGGGAGAAGGTAACTTCTCTTTATTCTACACCCAGTGTGCATTTGTGTAATCAATATGTGATTACGGATTTGATGATGTGGCATTCAAAGTGAATGGTGATCAAATGTTCTGAAGATAGACGTAGCCTCTAGCCTCGCAACCAGGAAGTAACAAAAGTTGGGCTAGGCAGCACGGCTAGTTGGGTCATCCCCAAGCAGGGTGTATTGTCACCGATCTAGAGAAAATTCATATTTGTTCTTCTTTTCAATTCTGTATCTTCGGATGACGGTTGGATGGCCTACAACCGTGGTGGCAATATATTCGCAACACTCAAGCTAAATGAGTGAGCGGTCATGTGTGGCCGGGTTGCAAGACGTTCTTGTTGAACCCTGAGTGTATCCCCTCTAGAGTACACTGTTCGGAAGGTGCTCCCATACCTTGTCTGTTGGAATTCATTCTCCGATAAGCGCCCTGCGGTTTATGATTTTATACAATATATATGTGGAGCGTGAGATGCAAGCGTTCCGCTACTTGGTTATTTATTTGATTAGACATTATTATAATATCACTGGGTTTTGATACCAAGAATATTTTGGGTTATAGTAAAAACCGTCCATGTTTAGTTGTGGGTTGGTCTTACTATTATCCTTTTGTTTCAAAAGGTTTTTCAAAGTTAAACAGTATAGTTGGAATTTACTCACACCAGTCCCATGACTGATCCAGAGTTTATTTTGTTTGTTTTCCCTAAACTCTTGGGTGCCCAAATTTGTACGGGCAGTCAAGTGTTTCAGGCTTTGCAGATTCACTTGGAGGAGCTGAAAACAGAAGGCTTCACCATCAATTAGTTAGAGATTATTTCCGCTGTGATATATATACGAGTTGTACTCTGATATATGGTATGTATATACAATACAGTTTTGTAATTCAAAGCTATGTTATATAATACATTTATTTACTCCGCTGTGAGTTTCGTATTACTCTGATTCTGTTCAGTTGTGATCTTCTTCTTCTTCTTCTATTCTATTAGTTCTATCTTACCTTTCTCATCCTCTTAATTCTTTCAATAATGACACGGTTTTCAAGGTATCGAAAATCGCGCCGTTACAGTTGGTATCAGAGCTATTGGTAAAGTGATTACCTTGGCTCTGTGGCGTAACTCAGTAGAGATAAGGTTAGTAATACCTTAGATTGAGTTTGAGTGCATATATATGAGCGCGTATTTGTAATCAATATAAAAAAATGTTTTATATTGTGTTGGTTGATCTGTTAAGTGGTGTATAAATTCCAGATCGACGCGTTCAGCTGACGAGGTCGATAGGGATTTATAAACGCTTGGATAGAGAGATTCGACATAGTATTGTTTTGAAAGAGGGTAAATGAAATAATTTTACCCGAAATATATTTTGATATAAAAAGAAGTATATAACTTGATATTATTATCATATATTAGATATGTGATCATTATTATGATCAAACAAGATTTATAATTGAGATGGTTATATAAATAACCAATCGAATTATTATATAAGTAAAATATACAAAATCAGATGAACTAAATATGAATTTAAATCCGGAATTGAAATTAAACTCTGGAAGTTTGAAAAGGTGTTGAAATTGAATTTGAATTAAATATATGGAATTTTAAGATCCTGGGTGAATTTAGAAATATTTTCCAAACATTTGTAAAGGATATTTCGAAGTAATTTCAAAATAAAAGTGTTTGAACTAATATAGTATTGAACTCACTTCGATAGCTGGAAAATAATTCTGATGATGACTGCAGCATTATCAGTGTTCATTTTCGAGTTACTAAGTGACGGATTACTACCAGAGATTTTGTTTTGAATTGTTTGAGAAAATAAGCTGTTCGGAAATTCAAACGTTTTGAATTGCTATTATTATATAGATTTCAAGTTGATTTGAAATAAAGCCCTGGGACTTGGATTCTGAAACTTAATCTAACTTATGAAGTTAAATTGATGGAAATGGTAAAAGTATATAAATAAATCAGAATTTAAGTTAAAATAAGTTAAAATAATATTGGATTGGATTAGAGATAATTTAGATTGAAACTGGACCGTTGAGTAAGGATCTGGAGTCGAGAATAAAACTGGAGTTTGAATTGGAGTTTGGCCTGGTAAAGGGGAATGATTGGTTTAAGAATGAATTGATTTAAGATCAGTTAGGGATGCATGGATTATGATAAAGTAATAGCAAGTGGAAGAGGGAGAGTTAAATGCCAGAAAAAAGGTACACATTTAAATTATATCGAGTATGAGATTTATAAGCCCGTTTGGTAAGTCGTTTGGCTGTTTGATTTCTTTTGGATTTGGAGAAGGCCCAGGGTGGAAAATTATAGTAGTACCAAATGAGCCGTGCAGAGGAGATGCTGACGAAATTCCATGGAGATTTAAGGTGTTAGAAAATTTTCAGAATGTCTAAAAGAAATTGTTAATAAGAAATTAATATTTTATATTGGAATGAATCAGTTCAGGTGAAACTGAAATTATGAAGTAAACCAAAAAGATTTTTAACCTGTTATAACAGAGATTGTAACATTTTCCCTATCTTAGCAATTTCGAGGACGAAATTATTTTAAGGGGGAAGGACTGTAACGTCCCGCATTTTCGTCGGTATGTATTTGAATATATAAATCAGTTGAAATATTGAATTCGAAATATAAATGGATTTATATATTAATTAAAACGAAGTTGAACGTATAAAAATATATATTAAATATAGTCGAGCCCGTAATATCGCTGCAGTTCGTAATTTAACGTTCTGAACTTCAACTGAGTATACAGGATTCGTTTTAAATCGGATTTCTGCGAAACAAGAACCGTTGGAATCTGTTGAACTGTATCTTTATAACAGAAGTGAAAAATCAAGATTTCGTCGTATAGATTGCAAGATATGTCCAAATCAAATATTCAGAAAGTCGCTATGAAATCATATATCGACCGTAACAGTTATTTGAATATAACTTGATATCGGTTGCAAATCGTGACAAGGTTCTTTTGAGGCGCAACGATAATTTAATTTTTAGAATTTTACTGTAATTTTTAATAAATTAAATAAGCTACTTTTTATTTGGAGTATTTCGCACCCTGTATCGATATTTCGGGGTTTCAAAATATGAGTTAATCTACCGATATTATTATATTTTTGTGATCGTGACACCTCGTTGAGTACGACTGTACTCTTATTTCTGTCCATAGTTTTCAGAGATGAACGGGATTCCACGTAGCGAATACTCTATAAAATCTAATGAAAACAAAACAAAACATAAAATCAAATCCATTAAAAATCGTTCTAAGCCATTCCCTACGGCAAACTCCACGCTACACCTATCTTTTCAAGACAGGGACAAAACATGCTATTCTATGTTCAAGACCATACTTACTTAATGACAATGGATACCTCAGACTCTAATGCTATCGCCTACCTCAAATCCTATGATAAGAAAAGTCGGCACACACCTACCTACCTTCCTAAGCTTTGTAGCTATTATATTTCGGAGCTAAGCAAGTTCTCCGCATATAAAGTAATCACCAAGGCTTCGTCGTTTTATAGTTTTTACCAACAGCAAATCTAGCAACAATGACAGCTCGTTCGAAATGGTTAATATATATAAAATATCTATAACATAAACGTTCCTTCACGATTAAGTATTATGACCCATTCTTTCAACCAGCTCCTCTAGCCGCTAATCACATGGCTACTGGAAGGCATAGCCGGCCCTGGCCCAGTGCTAACTGGGCCATTGCACAGGGCAGCAAAATCTCACGGGGCATAAACTAATACCCTATTTCGAAAACACGTACAAGAATAAAGCAAACGAAAGGAAGAAAAGAATATGAAGAAGGTCATCTACTGGAAGGAGATCGTGCAAGCGCAAGAAACAGACTTGCGAACAAGGAGGAAGTGATGTTGATTAAATTGGGGAAGAAAGGTAACCTAATTTCTAGATTATCCTATTTTAGTTTAGTCGCTAAATCTGAAAACCGTAATTGACATCTGCTAACTTATTTGAATCGCAAGGGATTATACGCCCCCACCAAAAAGTATGATTTGGCTGAGCATATCAATAGATTAAATCCCTTTTGGTTGGTATTTTAGAGCACTCGCTAGTTTGGAACTAACGAAATTTCTTTACTGAGTGCTGCTATTGAAGTGACAGTATGTGGATTATTACTCTATTATCAAAAACGTAATTTTTCCTCTAATCATAACCAAAATTTCCCAACTGTGATTTAGCATTTTGGCCATAAAATAACTTGGAATATTGAATTGCTTGGGCCTGTCACTTTTACTTGGTTAAATGAAGGAACCGGAGATACTTCAAAACAAAAATAAATATACTAGGTGTATATTTTATGGTTAAAAATTGTTATAATTATCATATAATGAAGATTTCAACTGAATAAACTTTTCAATCATATGTTTGTTCAAGTTATTTTGCATGAAGAAGAATTAAGCCGTTACGCTGCCATGGGATGTTCAAAAATCAACTAGGGTTATGTAGCTAAAAACCAACAATCAACTTTGCACAAGGTATTCAAGAAAGGGTGAACTCTTTTTTTTTTCTTTTTTTTTAACTAAGATAGAAAAGAAAATGTTTCGTACAAGTTATCCAAGAAAGAATTAAACATCTATTTTTTTTTTACTAACATAGAAAGGAAAATGTTGTAGATTTTTTATTTTGTAAAAAAGAAAAAAACCTGATAATTTTGTAGATTTTGTATAAAGCACACTATTTTGTGCTGACATAAAAGATTGTCTATAAATGCAGATGATAAGGTGAAATTTTTGTTATCATTGTGAATTGCACAAGCACAACCACAGTAGAAGCTAGATATGAAAATTCATTATTGCAGTGCACCACTCCTAAATAAGTTTGGAATCCAAAAATGCATTGAGCGTTAAAAACCGGCGATGGAAATTGATTGCTTATCAGGTAGTTTTTGCTTAATGATCAACACTTGGAGCTTAGTAATCCCATGGCCAATGATAAACTTAAGTTACAAATATGATTATAATTTAATACCACTGTGCAAAAGTTTACATTAGGGGCATTATTTAGTAAATCGCACCGGGCATCATAAATTTCAGGACCGGCTCTGCTGGAAGGAACAGTGTATGTTCAAATCAAAGCCATCACCCACTCTATATCGTAGGGTATACGCTATTACTTGGGCACGAAGGTCCTTGATTCTATAAATACCACACAAGTGCTTTGCGGTTCGTCTTCAGGAAATCAGCCTTTTCAAAACAAATAAATGGCTTCTGCACCCACCTTTCTCCACTCTCTTCGATTTTCTTTTCTCTTGGATACAGTTTTGTGCAACAGTGTTCAAAATAATATTTCGGAAAACCCATAAACGAGCAGCCTCAAGCTCGTATCTTTTTGTCCAACTCGTGCTGTATACTTCGGACTGAAAAGCAATGATGGTGTGGTGTATATGGGGTCTTGGCGCTGGTGATGAAGTGCCGGGTGATCTCTAAGAGGTGAGGTCACGAGTTCTATGGAGTAAAGTATTGGATTACTTGCTGGAGCATGTTTCATTTCATGGATGTTTGGTGCGAGCTGCTTCATGGATGCGTCGGATTTAAACAATGGAGTTAGGGTTCACGCGAGATGTAGAAAGGATGAGAGGAGGTACAGACTTTCAGAAAAGGAGCAGATGCATTATTTGTTGTGGTGTAATACTGAGTGCGTGAAGGGCTGAGAGGGTGCAGCATTGGATTGTACTGTGTGAAGGGATAATGGTTGAAAGGAGTAACGTGGAGTAAGGGAGGATTAAGGGGAGACAGAAGCTGGCACGTGGATCATGGGGAGAGTGAGATACAAGCACTGACGTGGATCATGAAGCTGTGAAGGCAAGCATGGTAGGATGACAGTGGGGGGATCGGTTCTGGCATACATGAAGCATGCAAGTCAGGGTAACGTATCGGAGTCCACGATGCTAGAGGAACTGGTGTGGTCAGGATGTCAATTCGTTGGGGAAAAAAATGGTGGAGTCTGCTAGTGAATGGTGAAGGCTGTAGGCCTCGCATGCACTACGGAGTTGGGTTGAAGTTTGAAAACGTGAGGAGTTTGCATGAAAACGAGGTTGGCAAAAGTAGGTTCATAGCCACGATCTGGTATATACAAGACGTTGGACTTGGGTATGCATCTATCGTACTGACTAGGTGCGGATTTGTGAAGAAAAAGGGAAAGTCGATGAGTTATAAGAGTTGCATGTGTGTTAAGTTCTGTAGTGTGTTCACTGATCGAGTAAGATTCATATACGGTGAAGAGCAGAATGGTTAAAAAGGATGGAAGCGGATTCAGGAAATGAATGCAGCACTGTGTAATACAGGGAAATATGCAAGCTGCAGAAATGGCGGGTACATTCATAAGATCTGGTATTGGTCTTTGGGGTTTTCATTTCTTTTGAAATATGGTCATTGCGTTAAATAAGAAATACTGGAAATTGGCGTAAGTATGGAGTTAGGCTTCGATAAAATGGAGATGCAAATGTCTCAACAGACGAGGGTACTTTGTACATTTATATTATAGGAGAGGAATGTTGCTAGTATAGGAGAACGTGATTTCTTTGGTGGAGGCGAGCGGTTTGAAAGGGCAAGGTAGAGAAGATTGATGTACAGGCGTGGGTATAACGTGAGTTGACGGGATTAACTTGAGTGACAAAAGAGCAGTGGAAGTAAAGAAGTAGTACAGTTCATATCGATGGCGGGTGCGAGGTGTTTGAAGACAGGCTGAGCGACGACAATGGGCCGATTTATATTATGTAAGGCCCAGAAGAATAAAAGAGAATAAAAGAAGAGTAAGAAGTGTCATGTGAAAACGTGAAGAAGGGAGAACTATGTTAAACGGTTTCAAGACGGATGGAAGAAAACGTAACGGAGCAGCGAATGGAAGAGTGGATTTATCAGTTCGTAAATAGAAGGAGATGCCACTGTGTAACACAGAGCGATTGGAGCTCATTGCGAATGATAGCAGAATTTAACGCCAGATCGGATCGACTGACGCAAATCGTTATTTAACAGTTAACGCGCCAAGGTGAGTAAATTCACTAACTCTGATTTATTTTAAAATATTATAATTATATTTTAATATTGGTTGAATGTTGTGTGATGGTCGTTTAGGTAAATTACAGTTAAACTGGTTGAACATTCTATACATATATATATTTGCATTGATCCCCTCAATTAAAATATTCCATCGTATGGAATTAGTGTTAATTGTGTTGACTAACATCTGTGGATGCGGAAACCGGTTGGAGGAATCCGACCGGATTCCTCGATATTTATATGTGTTGTTTGTTTTGTATATGCACTGTTTGAACCACGTTGAATGAAAATTCAACGTTATAACTAGACGATATCGATTAAGAGAATAACAACAGTAGACCATAACCCATCGTTTTGTTAAGAAGTTGATTGGCCGTCAGGCAAATCAACGAAGTTAATTATAAAAATTATATTTTTATAATTAAAGAGAAGATTTAAATTTATAATAGAAGTTCTATTATAAACCAGTATCAAATAATCATTTATAAAGTAAATATAAACGATTATTTGACATTTAAATAAGTTATTAATATATAATCATCCAGCGAGTGAATAATGTGGATAATTATTTTAAAGCAAAAAAAAAGTTAAGAAATATTATTAGATTAATTATATTAATCTAATGTTAAAAAAAATAATTAAAATCAGTTAACGAATTCACTGATAGAATGAAGTTGATTTAATCAACTGTTATTTAGGGAAATGATTATTAGATTAATTGGTCTTTAAATTAATCTAATGAAAAAGTTTAGAAATAAATTAATCAAAATTAATGAGATTTAATTACCTTTTTGTTTAAGAGGTTATAAGTAGGAACTGTGAAATGGAAAAGCGAAGAGTTAATGTTTAAATATAAATAATCATAAACAACAGAAATTTCAAAATAAGAATATGGTGTTATAAAACCATAGTTAACATTAAACAAGGAAATACGATTTGATGAATATTATAAGTAATAAGGGATTAGAGTTACAGACTTGTATCTGTTCTAAGATAAGAACGTTGTCGATCAAGGTCTGAGAGGTAAATAAAATACCCCAACTTGAACGGCTTCATTATTGTCGAGGAATAGTATCAGTTTGTAACGGAAAGATATGTCAAGATTTTTGTAACGGAAGGAGATGTCAAGATTTTTGTAACAGAAAGAGATGTCAAGATTTTTGTAACGGAAAAAGACGTCGAGATTAGTTATAAAGTGGCATATAGTAGCATATTGCAAGTTTGAACTATAGCGATAAAATAAACGCTGTTGATTAGGCTTAAGCGTGACTGTATGTCAAGATTAGTTATAAAGGAGAATATTACAGCGTATGGCTAGTTTAGAACTATAGCGATAAATTAACACTGTTAACCAAACTTAAGCGTGATTTTTATATATGGCAGCACTTCATAGGAAATGAAACAGTTAGTTTGAAAACCACTTATTCGGAAGAAATAAATAACAACGTTTGTCCAAAATATAAGAATAAAGTTAGAAAGAGAAATTGGACAATCGTGTTAGAGAACGATGACAGCATTTCGATGTTCGAAATGTGATTAGAATTAAACCGTTAGGATTTGGAACTAGAATTCGACGATGTCGAATGTATTAAAAGTAAACTATTTTTAGGGATTATAATCTGATAGAATAATTAACATTTAGTTGTAAACAAATAAATGTTACTAGGATAGGAGTCAGTACTTAGTTATAAACTTGATATCGATTTGATAAGAAGTTGACTTAGAAACAGTTTTTATAAAGTGGAATAGGGATATAAAAGGGGTATTATACAAAAAGGGCTTCCCCTAGTTAACTAATTAATTTCTAGGACACAAGTTCAAAACATTTATTTTCCAGGACAAATTTCCACAGCTGCTTCCATTTGTACCATCTTCTTCTTTTTGATAATCGTCTCATATTTTTTTAACGATTCTCCATTTACAGACGATCTTCAAAAAAAATACTTAATCGGATTCGCGAATCGGTAAATCTTTATAATCTAAATCGAGTCATAATCCATAAATCCTTTAATCGAACTTCTCAAAAAAAATTGATCTTCTCAAAAAAATCGATGTTCTCTAACAAACTAAATTACGAAAGTCGATAATAATCGACAGTTACGAATTTTTCATCCTTTAACTGTTTGAAAATTAGTTTTGTTCGATTACGGATTATAAATTTTATAAAAAACAAATTATAAATTTTATCTGTTTTTTCTTAAAAACTAGTATCAGTTTTTGAAAAAGATAAATATATGAAAATCATCACTGTAAAAGATATAAGACAATTACACCAAAAAGATAAATATATCTATATTTTTAGACAATAATGTTTATTATTAGAAGATTTGCATATTAGATTTTAAATTAAAAAATTTAATAATTCCCGTGCATTAGATGCTTTAACACATATATTTTAGCAAACGTTTAACATTTTTATACACTGCTATCAGTAAAATATATAAGACAATTACATTAAAAAGATAAATATATCTATCTTTATAAAGAATAATATTTGTTTATTAGAAGATTTTTATATTAGATAGTAATTTAAAAAAATCAATAATTTCCGTGCATAAGATAAGTTAACACATTTATTTTAGCAAGTTATTAACTTTTTTTCATAAAAAAAAAAGACAAAAAAATATAAACACAATTATCTGTTACTGTAATAACCCGGAAATTCTGAGCCAGTTTAAAATTTTTATTTTGGCAATTATAGCGAATTTTCTATATTTAAAATAGATTATTTTAAATAAAATCGACGATAAATTTATTTTGAATATAATTCGAACGTATATATTTATACGCGCCGTCGTTAGAATATAAATATTTATATATAATTATAAATAGAATTGAAAATGGCGCGGTAGTTCAATAATTCGATTTCAAACTTCAATTGAATGTACCGGGTGCAAAACAATCCGGATTTTAGTGAAACCAAAAACATTAGGATCTATTTGATAATATCTTTCCAACGAATCCGAAAAATCAAGATTTCATAGCGGGAATCAATAGATATGTCCAGTTGAAAATTCTGAATAGTCGCTATGGAATTCAGGCCCTTAAAAATGGGAATTTTGCAAACGACCTCGGAATTCTACGAAACCACTTTTGTTGGGTCCGTGATGTTAAGTTATTGCTAGATTCCAAATTTCACAATTTTTTGAATCAATATGTGAGCGTGGCAAAGGAAAACGCGTTTGACCAGTTTCAGTTGATTTTAATCGACTGGAAAATGGCCATTTTTCTAACGGTCTCAGAATTCGACGAAACTAGTTTTGTTAGGACCGTATCGTCAATACGAAGCTAGAAAATATTTTTCTGCAATTTATAGAGTTAGTATGTGACCCCGGTAATTTGAAATGTACGTTTAAAATCCAATATAGTGTTTTAAATGTAAATTTAACAGAAACTGGTTCAAACGATCGAATCAACCTACGAAACATGTCCCATTGTGTTCGGAACGGGGGTAATACGCTATGGACGACAGGCGGTGGACCTCGTTTAGAGGTCGTATGGAAAAGTCAACTTTTTGCAATTAAAATAATTAAATGAATTATAAATTAAATCTCTTCTCCTTAAATCATTCTGCCCCCCCTCCTATTTCAAACCCGATCTCAGGAAAAAAAAAAAAGGGGAGGAGCTGTCGCTCCTCCACCAGAGGCCGTCGCGGCCTGGTGAGCCACCGCCCTCCACCTAGACGCCCCCCCTACGCCTCGTCGCCCTTTCCATCTCGAAACCCCCTGAAGCCGGCGCACCCACCCGAAACCCCTCCGTCAACCGCGCGAGCTCAGGGAGGCCAACACCTCGATTTCCGCGCCAGGCCACTGGAACCCCCTCCGCGTTCGAAGCCCCCCTTTTCCTCCTACTGCCGATCGACGAAGACCCCCCCCCTTTCTTCGCAGATTACAGTAAGTTGTTTTTACTTTATTTTATTTTTATTTTTATTCTGAGATTTCGATTTTTATGTATTGAAAAGACTGAATTTTTATAGTGATAAAAACTGATTTTTTATATATAGAGGAGTTTGAAATATAATGTTTATTGTATAGAAAGGTTTAAAAATATGATTTTTATATTTTTAAAGTATTAAAAATATAGTCTTTACTATAGATGATATAAAAAAATGATTTTTGTTTACGAAGAGAAGTAAAAATATAATTTTTACATGATAGGAATATTAAAGATAGCATCTTTATATGTGTAGAAAAAATAAAAATGTGATTTTTTATAATGACATATTTGAAAAGATGAAATCTATATTTTTGAAAAGGCGAAATCTTTATTTTTATAAAGGCGAAATCTATATTTTTGAAATGGAATTTTTATCTATATGGCATCGTAATAAAAATTCGATTTTTATATATTGAATAGCAAAGTAAAAATTCGATTTTTATATATTGAATAGCAAAGTAAAAATTCGATTTTTATATATTGAATAGCAAAGTAAAAATTCGATTTTTATATATTGAATAGCAAAGTAAAAATTCGATTTTTATATATTGAATAGCAAAGTAAAAATTCGATTTTTATATATTGAATAGCAAAGTAAAAATTCGATTTTTATATATTGAATAGCGAAGTAAAAATTCGATTTTTACATATGTAGTGGCTACGGGCAACGAAGATGACAAAAAGGCGAGAACGTTGAAAATTTCTATCAACGAAGAGCCGTGGTACTGGGATAGCTATCTATGAGAATTTCTCACCTTTCAATTTCTTTTCTAGATATATATATACATACTAGGATGCAGACGGTGCTTAGTAGTACCCGACACAATCGTCCACAGACCATGGACTTGTTTGTTTGATTGCAAAAATTAGTTAGATTATTTGATTGAAATTGATTGTTTGGTGAAATGAAATTGATTGGATTGATGTGTGAATGACGTGGGCCTTCACTAGACCGGGGATAAGGCTAGGCCTCGTCCCGTTTCTAGTATCGTGCCGTTATGCCGCCGAAATTTTCTAAAATATGTTAGAAAAATAAAAATATCATTTTCATTGTGTAAATGAACTGAATAGAAATTCGTGTGTTGAAATAAAATATTTTATCGTTAAAAATTATAATTTTTAACGTGAAGTGAACAAGATAAAATATTCATTTACAAACCGGACGGTTTGTTTATGTACACTGATTTGACTGACATTGATTGGGTCGATAAATTTTACACGTCGCCCAACTGCACAAATAAAATATGTGTTTGATTGTTTGAAACCCCACACGGGTGTTGGGATGAAATTTGAAGTTCACACATCATGATTGATTAAATATGTCGATCGATTGATTGACAGGCTGTTATAAGCGTTAGATATCTATATTTGATGCTTATACAGTGTAGTGCACTTTGGTTGATGGTTGATTATTTTTCAATGCTATTATATACGTGTGATGTATGAAAAATCCATATAATTAACATTATATGGTAATTGATTGGGCCTCATTCCAATTTAGAAAATAAAGAATATTATAAAATAAAGGTTCATGTGTTGACTATACTCATCCGTTGATATTAGTCATGTGTTGAACGAAATATTTTAACAATAAAATTTATATCTTTAGCTTTATAAAATAAAGGTTCATGTGTTGACTATACTCATCCGTTGATATTAGTCATGTGTTGAACGAAATATTTTAACAATAAAATTTATATCTTTATCTTTATAAAATAAAGGTTCATGTGTTGACTATACTCATCCGTTGATATTAGTCATGTGTTGAACGAAATATTTTAATAATAAAATTTACATCTTTATCATATATAGAATTAGAAATCAACTGGAAAATAGATGAGATGAGTGGTCTCCTGGATATTAATCTGATGTTGGTTTCGGCCTTCGGGGTTAATATTCAGGAAATCGTTCTCTCACTAAATTACGGTTGAAGTCTGATTCCATATCAAACGATAGATACCTTAATTTTTATAGAATATATTAAATAACAAAAATAGTCACACGTGGACAGTACTCATTCGTTGAGATTAGTCGTGTGTTGACAAAAATAAATATTCATTTGTTGAATAGAATATTTGAAAATAGAAATATATGAAGTCGTGTTGATTAGATTGACGCCATTTTGACGTGAACGATATTTATATCGATTTTATTCATTTAAAAATGAATATTGAAAAGTGATTTCGAAATCGAATATTTTGAAATGAAATGAATTGAATATATAACGATTTCGAAATGAATTTAATTCAAATAGAAAACGAAATGAATTTGATTTAAAACCAAATTGAATAGAAAATGAATTGAATCCAAATTGAATAGAAAATGAATTGAATTCAAATTGAATAGAAAATGAATTGAATTCAAATTGAATAGAAAATAAATTGAAAACGAATTCGAATTGAATTGAAAACGAATTCGATTCGAATTGAAAACAAAATGCAATGAATTCAAATTGAATTGAAATTTGAATTGAATAGAGATGAATTTTAAAACGAATTTATAAGGAAGAATTCAATTTTGATTTGAATTGAAATGGAAGTTGAAATGTTTTTGAAACGAATTCAAAACTATTTATAAAATGCGTTTAAAAATAGAATCGACGAAATATATATAATATATGTTATATATATAATATAATGGCCTGAATAGAACGCGCCGCGCCGCGGCAGTTCGTGAATTTTGACCATTTATTTCAAACGGACATTACGGGAGATCCGACCGTCGGATTCTCCTAAAACCGGAACCGTTGGGTTCGTATCGAAAATACCTTTCTAACGAATATTAGAAATTTGAAATCTAACGGTTGGATTTGGAGATACGTCCAAATCAAATTCGAAAAAGGTTGTTATAGGTGCAGTTCGATGGCCGTTGTTGGAAATCGACTGTACGGGCCTTAATAAAATTATTAAAAATAGTAATAATTTGTGTAAAATCATAAGAAATGATTTGAGAAAAATTGGGGTGAAAAACTCCATATTTGAAAAGATAAAAATGGATTTTTATCGAAATGAACTAGTTTTGAACTAAATTTAAAACCCAATTATTTTTAAATAAATAAATTAGATTTAAAAAGGGGTTTTAAATAATCGGAATTTCTAATATATTTGATTGGATTTGAAATGGGTGTATCGTGAACGGTGTTTTAAATAACACTAGTTCTTTAACCCGATAACAAATAGAATGTGATTTGGGTTTGTCGTGAACTGTGTTTTAAATAACACCTAGTTCTTTAACCAAGTAAAAGGAGTTCTAACGAATCTGCAATTAGATTGAAATGTGAATCTATAATCTAAATTTTCAAATTTAGAAATGAGCGAGAATGGAGTATTACCAGTTTTGCTCCAAAGCGATAGTTAAATCTTTAATTAGATTTGAACGTGAAATGGTAATTAATTTTACCGCTAACACCACGGTATTAGATATGGAGTATTACCAGTTTTGCTTCATGGGATGAATAGGTTGGGATTGGGAAATAAAATAAATAATTACTTCGTTGTGGTTCGCTAATCTCGACTAGTTTAAAAAAAAAACCATAATTTGGTTTGAAACGACATCCAAAGGAAGATTAAAGGATAAATTTTAAAGAATTTATCTTGGATAAAATTAATGGGAACCTTTCCCTAAGAATGTGGAATTTAGAAACTAGCTGTGGGTTAGCTAAGAAGAATGGTTTCCTGGGTATTGATCTGATGTTGGTTTCGGCCTTCGGGGTTAATATTTGGGAAATTGTTCTCTTGTTGATTTACGGTTAATGACTAATGAATTGGAATGAGGCGTATGTTGTGTTTGTGTAACATTTGTTTTAATATACGCGGGTTGTTCGGAAAGGCCGGGTTTTTACCCATTCTGAATAATCGATTCGACGATATGTCGAAGATGAAGACGGTGGTTGAAGACCGGAAGTCTTCACATCGTTTGGGTAATTACTGACGATCCTGATTGGGCTGTACACCCAAGAGGATGGAAATAGTTGGTGGTCGTCCAGACGTACTTGGAGATGGATGGATATGCGAGGAAAGTGCCTCCGGTTTCGTTCAGACCCAGAACGGACTTGTAAATGGATTGTGTGTCTGACATTGGATTTTATTCTGTGTTGACTGATTTCTATTAAATATACATCTGTTTGGCGGCGGAGAATTTATTCTTTTGCTTAACGCCCTTCTCTGAGACGTACGAGCTCAGAGGTTGTATATCGATGGACATCAATCGCATGGCATGAACTGCCTGTGTGGCATACTGAGTTGCATGGATCAAGGCTTCTGTTGAAAAGCAAAGTCTTGTGGTTGATGATCAAAGCACGGCCTTTGTGGCGTAGCTTTGTGTATAACGTGAATTCACGAGCCTCACACCTCGGTATGAGTCAAAAACGGGATGAGGACCCAAGGAGTGCACGACGTTTCTTTCTAGCTATGGTGGTGTCAGTGACTTACCAGCCCTGACATTTATATACTTTTCACCTATGTGGTTGTTGGATGCGAGGCACCTCGATTATAGGTCTGTAAGGACCGGGAAACGTGTGTTCAGGCATAATTAATCCTCTAACGTAAGTGAGGACCGGCCTTGGAGGATCCGGGGTTGCCCAGAGTGCATAACCCGGAGGCATTTGCTAGAGTGTCTCGAACGCGGAGAGGAGCTTGCCCCTTGCCTTGACTCATGACGGAAATCCAATTTCCAATACGTGTAATTCGGTTTTATTTGTAGAGCCTAGTATGGCGACATGATAGATGGTACCCATGCCGCCTAGGATTGATATTTATGATTGAAATGTTTTGACACTATACACTTATTATAGTATCAAATGATTTGTTTTAAACGTACCAAGCATGTTTGGCTATTATAAGGGAAAACCCTATCCTCCGGCTTGCGTTGCATTGTGTGATGGGACCTGGGTCTTATAATAGCTTCATTTTTCGAAAAAGCATCGCGTTGTTTATTCTATGCACTGGTATTCTTGGGAGTAAACTCGTTCCGTGTTATACGGCGTGGTCCCTTGAATTACTCTCTTTTAAAGTAAAGCTTTAAATAACTGTTTTAGTTCTCACACCAGTCACATGACTGACCTGGAGTTTATTGTTTTAACCTAAACTCTGGGTGCCCCTATTTTCCGCACGGGCAGCTAGTAGTTTTGGTTTTGCAGATTTATATTCACAGGATCCTGGTTTACAGCTGGAATGATATCCGGAAAGCTCTGTATCCGTATATCACCTTCAGTTGTGCTTTGTATTATTTTCCGTTGCTATGTAATTTATTGTAATCTCTGATATTTATCGAATGTATATTTATTCATTTATACTCTGTATATTCTTTTATCTAATGGAATTGTTGTAATAGCAATGAAATGTTCTTCCGTCTGTGTTCATTTTTGTCCTGTTCTCAACGATCAGGGGTTTCGAACGGTCTAAATCGGTTTAACGACTGATTCAGATCGAGCGAAATTCCAGAACGTCACATTTGGTATCAGAGCTTTGGTTTACAGAGCTCGAGAACAAGACACATTAGAACCATACGAAAGAATTCATCAGATATTGGATCAGTAGTATCCTAGAACGAGTGTGAAGAGTATATTTTTCAAATGAAAACAATTTTGTTTTGAAATTTAAATCGTTTTATATGTATTTGAATATTTATTTACTTTGAATATGGAAAATCCAATATATAAAGGTTTTGCATATACGCGTCATGAACGTATATTCGAAGTTTTAATATACTGGATAGATATGGGATCACATTCTAGTCGCCCGGAGATGGTACTGATGATTGTCATGACATCATCAGTATTTATGTTCGTGTTTCGAAGGTGTGATATCTATATATTTCCATTAGGCTGGTGTGAGAACCAAAACTAATATAGTTAGAACACATTGTTGTGAATTGGCATCAAAAACAAGATTTTCTGTATATATATATCAAAGTTATGAATTTGAAACTCTAATTCACTAATTGATTGATGTTTGTGTTGTTTGTTTATTTGTTTGATAATTTTGAACCATTATGCCTAATTGCATCAAATATTGAACTGTATTGAAAATTGGTCGCATTTGCTTGCATATATATAGACTTACATTGAACAGGTCATAGCAAGGAGGCTAGAGCCGGAGAATAAAATTTGTTTGGCCGACAAATAGGTACATGTTTGCTACATAATTTACTGTTTTGATTGGGAGATGATGATTTTATGAGCCTATTGGCTAGCCGCTTGGCTTTTTCTTTTTCTTTTTGAGATTAGAAGGACCGGGGAAGCTATTTGAAAATCCCCGATGTTCCCGGTGCAGGGGAGGTTATGGCGAAATTTTTCGAAAATTTAGGGTGTAAGCCAAATTTTTGAAAATTTGGAAATTCTAGGAAACTGAAAAGTTGGAGAATGGAAGCCAGATCGAATGTAGAGCTGGTTAATCAAACCACTTTCGACTTTGTTCCTTTTCGGGGACGAAAAGTTTTAAGTGGGGGAGATTGTAATAACCCGGAAATTCTGAGCCAGTTTAAAATTTTTATTTTGGCAATTATAGCGAATTTTCTATATTTAAAATAGATTATTTTAAATAAAATCGACGATAAATTTATTTTGAATATAATTCGAACGTATATATTTATACGCGCCGTCGTTATAATATAAATATTTATATATAATTATAAATAGAATTGAAAATGGCGCGGTAGTTCAATAATTCGATTTCAAACTTCAATTGAATGTACCGGGTGCAAAACAATCCGGATTTTAGTGAAACCAAAAACATTAGGATCTATTTGATAATATCTTTCCAACGAATCCGAAAAATCAAGATTTCATAGCGGGAATCAATAGATATGTCCAGTTGAAAATTCTGAATAGTCGTTACGGAATTCATGCCCTTAAAAATGGGAATTTTGCAAACGACCTCGGAATTCTACGAACCCACTTTTGTTGGGTCCGTGATGTTAAGTTATTGCTAGATTCCAAATTTCACAATTTTTCGAATCAATATGTGAGCGTGGCAAAGGAAAACGCGTTTGACCAGTTTCAGTTGATTTTAATCGACTGGAAAATGGCCATTTTTCTAACGGTCTCAGAATTCAACGAAACTAGTTTTGTTAGGACCGTATCGTCAATACGAAGCTAGAAAATATTTTTCTGCAATTTATAGAGTTAGTATGTGACCCCGGTAATTTGAAATGTACGTTTAAAATCCAATATAGTGTTTTAAATGTAAATTTAACGGAAATTGGTTCAAACGATCGAATCAACCTACGAAACATGTCCCATTGTGTTCGGAATGGGGGTAATACGCTATGGACGACAGGTGGTGGACCTCGTTTAGAGGTCGTATGGAAAAGTCAACTTTTTGCAATTAAAATAATTAAATGAATTATAAATTAAATCTCTTCTCCTTAAATCATTCTGGCCCCCCCCTTCTATTTCAAACCCGATCTCAGGAAAAAAAAGAAAAAGGGAGGAGCTGTCGCTCCTCCACCAGAGGCCGTCGCGGCCTGGTGAGCCACCGCCCTCCACCTAGACGCCCCCCTCCCCCCCTACGCCTCGTCGCCCTTTCCATCTCGAAACCCCCTGAAGCCGGCGCACCCACCCGAAACCCCTCCGTCAACCGCGCGAGCTCAGGGAGGCCAACACCTCGATTTCCGCGCCAGGCCACTGGAACCCCCTCCGCGTTCGAAGCCCCCCTTTTCCTCCTACTGCCGATCGACGAAGACCCCCATTTTCTTCGCAGATTACAGTAAGTTGTTTTTACTTTATTTTATTTTTATTTTTATTCTGAGATTTCGATTTTTATGTATTGAAAAGACTGAATTTTTATAGTGATAAAAACTGATTTTTTTATATATAGAGGAGTTTGAAATATAATGTTTATTGTATAGAAAGGTTTAAAAATATGATTTTTATATTTTTAAAGTATTAAAAATATAGTCTTTACTATAGATGATATAAAAAAATGATTTTTGTTTACGAAGAGAAGTAAAAATATAATTTTTACATGATAGGAATATTAAAGATAGCATCTTTATATGTGTAGAAAAAAATAAAAATGTGATTTTTTATAATGACATTGAAAAGATGAAATCTATATTTTTGAAAAGGCGAAATCTTTATTTTTATAAAGGCGAAATCTATATTTTTGAAATGGAATTTTTATCTATATGGCATCGTAATAAAAATTCGATTTTTATATATTGAATAGCAAAGTAAAAATTCGATTTTTATATATTGAATAGCAAAGTAAAAATTCGATTTTTATATATTGAATAGCAAAGTAAAAATTCGATTTTTATATATTGAATAGCAAAGTAAAAATTCGATTTTTATATATTGAATAGCAAAGTAAAAATTCGATTTTTATATATTGAATAGCAAAGTAAAAATTCGATTTTTATATATTGAATAGCAAAGTAAAAATTCGATTTTTATATATTGAATAACGAAGTAAAAATTCGATTTTTACATATGTAGTGGCTACGAGCAACGAAGATGACAAAAAGGCGAGAACGTTGAAAATTTCTATCAACGAAGAGCCGTGGTATTGGGATAGCTATCTGTGAGAATTTCTCACCTTTCAATTTCTTTTCTAGATATATATATACTAGGATGCAGACGGTGCTTAGTAGTACCCGACACAATCGTCCACAGACCATGGACTTGTTTGTTTGATTGCAAAAATTAGTTAGATTATTTGATTGAAATTGATTGTTTGGTGAAATGAAATTGATTGGATTGATGTGTGAATGGCGTGGGCCTTCACTAGACCGGGGATAAGGCTAGGCCTCGTCCCGTTTCTAGTATCGTGCCGTTATGCCGCCGAAATTTTCTAAAATGTGTTAGAAAAATAAAAATATCATTTTCATTGTGTAAATGAACTGAATAGAAATTCGTGTGTTGAAATAAAATATTTTATCGTTAAAAATTATAATTTTTAACGTGAAGTGAACAAGATAAAATATTCATTTACAAACCGGACGGTTTGTTTATGTACACTGATTTGACTGACATTGATTGGGTCGATAAATTTTACACGTCGCCCAACTGCACAAATAAAATATGTGTTTGATTGTTTGAAACCCCACACGGGTGTTTGGATGAAATTTGAAGTTCACACATCCTGATTGATTAAATATGTCGATCGATTGATTGACATGCTGTTATAAGCGTTAGATATCTATATTTGATGCTTATACAGTGTAGTGCACTTTGGTTGATGGTTGATTATTTTTCAATGCTATTATATACGTGTGATGTATGAAAAATCCATATAATTAACATTGTATGGTAATTGATTGGGCCTCATTCCAATTTAGAAAATAAAGAATATTATAAAATAAAGGTTCATGTGTTGACTATACTCATCCGTTGATATTAGTCATGTGTTGAACGAAATATTTTAACAATAAAATTTATATCTTTATCTTTATAAAATAAAGGTTCATGTGTTGACTATACTCATCCGTTGATATTAGTCATGTGTTGAACGAAATATTTTAACAATAAAATTTATATCTTTATCTTTATAAAATAAAGGTTCATGTGTTGACTATACTCATCCGTTGATATTAGTCATGTGTTGAACGAAATATTTTAATAATAAAATTTACATCTTTATCATATATAGAATTAGAAATCAACTGGAAAATAGATGAGATGAGTGGTCTCCTGGATATTAATCTGATGTTGGTTTCGGCCTTCGGGGTTAATATTCAGGAAATCGTTCTCTCACTAAATTACGGTTGAAGTCTGATTCCATATCAAACGATAGATACCTTAATTTTTATAAAATATATTAAATAACAAAAATAGTCACACGTGGACAGTACTCATTCGTTGAGATTAGTCGTGTGTTGACAAAAATAAATATTCATTTGTTGAATAGAATATTTGAAAATAGAAATATATGAAGCCGTGTTGATTAGATTGACGCCATTTTGACGTGAACGATATTTATATCGATTTTATTCACTTAAAAATGAATATTGAAAAGTGATTTCGAAATCGAATATTTTGAAATGAAATGAATTGAATATATAACGATTTCGAAATGAATTTAATTCAAATAGAAAACGAAATGAATTTGATTCAAATAGAAAACGAAATGAATTTGATTTAAAACCAAATTGAATAGAAAATGAATTGAATCCAAATTGAATAGAAAATGAATTGAATTCAAATTGAATAGAAAATGAATTGAATTCAAATTGAATAGAAAATAAATTGAAAACGAATTCGAATTGAATTGAAAACGAATTCGATTCGAATTGAAAACAAAATGCAATGAATTCAAATTGAATTGAAATTTGAATTGAATAGAGATGAATTTTAAAACGAATTTATAAGGAAGAATTCAATTTTGATTTGAATTGAAATGGAAGTTGAAATGTTTTTGAAACGAATTCAAAACTATTTATAAAATGCGTTTAAAAATAGAATCGACGAAATATATATAATATATATTATATATATAATATAATGGCCTGAATAGAATGCGCCGCGCCGCGGCAGTTCGTGAATTTTGACCATTTATTTCAAACGGACATTACGGGAGATCCGACCGTCGGATTCTCCTAAAACCGGAACCGTTGGGTTCGTATCGAAAATAGCTTTCTAACGAATATTAGAAATTTGAAATCTAATGGTTGGATTTGGAGATACGTCCAAATCAAATTCGAAAAAGGTCGTTATAGGTGCAGTTCGATGGCCGTTGTTGGAAATCGACTGTACGGGCCTTGATAAAATTATTAAAAATAGTAATAATTTGTGTAAAATCATAAGAAATGATTTGAGAAAAATTGGGGTGAAAAACTCCATATTTGAAAAGATAAAAATGGATTTTTATCGAAATGAACTAGTTTTGAACTAAATTTAAAACCCAATTATTTTTAAATAAATAAATTAGATTTAAAAAGGGGTTTTAAATAATCGGAATTTCTAATATATTTGATTGGATTTGAAATGGGTTTATCGTGAACGGTGTTTTAAATAACACTAGTTCTTTAACCCGATAACAAATAGAATGTGATTTGGGTTTGTCGTGAACTGTGTTTTAAATAACACCTAGTTCTTTAACCAAGTAAAAGGAGTTCTAACGAATCTGCAATTAGATTGAAATGTGAATCTATAATCTAAATTTTCAAATTTAGAAATGAGCGAGAATGGAGTATTACCAGTTTTGCTCCAAAGCGATAGTTAAATCTTTAATTAGATTTGAACGTGAAATGGTAATTAATTTTACCGCTAACACCACGGTATTAGATATGGGGTATTACCAGTTTTGCTTCATGGGATGAATAGGTTGGGATTGGGAAATAAAATAAATAATTACTTCGTTGTGGTTCGCTAATCTCGACTAGTTTAAAAAAAAACCATAATTTGGTTTGAAACGACATCCAAAGGAAGATTAAAGGATAAATTTTAAAGAATTTATCTTGGATAAAATTAATGGGAACCTTTCCCTAAGAATGTGGAATTTAGAAACTAGCTGTGGGTTAGCTAAGAAGAATAGTTTCCTGGGTATTGATCTGATGTTGGTTTCGGCCTTCGGGGTTAATATTTGGGAAATTGTTCTCTTGTTGATTTACGGTTAATGACTAATGAATTGGAATGAGGCGTATGTTGTGTTTGTGTAACATTTGTTTTAATATACGCGGGTTGTTCGGAAAGGCCGGGTTTTTACCCATTCTGAATAATCGATTCGACGATATGTCGAAGATGAAGACGGTGGTTGAAGACCGGAAGTCTTCACATCGTTTGGGTAATTACTGACGATCCTGATTGGGCTGTACACCCAAGAGGATGGAAATAGTTGGTGGTCGTCCAGACGTACTTGGAGATGGATGGATATGCGAGGAAAGTGCCTCCGGTTTCGTTCAGACCCAGAACGGACTTGTAAATGGATTGTGTGTCTGACATTGGATTTTATTCTGTGTTGATTGATTTCTATTAAATATACATCTGTTTGGCGGCGGAGAATTTATTCTTTTGCTTAACGCCCTTCTCTGAGACGTACGAGCACAGAGGTTGTATATCGATGGACATCAATCGCATGGCATGAACTGCCTGTGTGGCATACTGAGTTGCATGGATCAAGGCTTCTGTTGAAAAGCAAAGTCTTGTGGTTGATGATCAAAGCACGGCCTTTGTGGCGTAGCTTTGTGTATAACGTGAATTCACGAGCCTCACACCTCGGTATGAGTCAAAAACGGGATGAGGACCCAAGGAGTGCACGACGTTTGTTTCTAGCTATGGTGGTGTCAGTGACTTACCAGCCCTGACATTTATATATTTTTCACCTATGTGGTTGTTGGATGCGAGACGCCTCGATTATAGGTCTGTAAGGACCGGGAAACGTGTGTTCAGGCATAATTAATCCTCTAACATAAGTGAGGACCGGCCTTGGAGGATCCGGGGTTGCCCAGAGTGCGTAACCCGGAGGCATTTGCTAGAGTGTCTCGAACGCGGAGAGGAGCTTGCCCCTTGCCTCGACTCATGACGAAAATCCAATTTCCAATACGTGTAATTCGGTTTTATTTGTAGAGCCTAGTATGGCGACATGATAGATGGTACCCATGCCGCCTAGGATTGATATTTATGATTGAAATGTTTTGACACTATACACTTATTATAGTATCAAATGATTTGTTTTAAACGTACCAAGCATGTTTGGCTATTATAAGGGAAAACCCTATCCTCCGGCTTGCGTTGCATTGTGTGATGGGACCTGGGTCTTATAATAGCTTCATTTTTCGAAAAAGCATCGCGCTGTTTATTCTATGCACTGGTATTCTTGGGAGTAAACCCGTTCCGTGTTATACGGCGTGGTCCCTTGAATTACTCTCTTTTAAAGTAAAGCTTTAAATAACTGTTTTAGTTCTCACACCAGTCACATGACTGACCTGGAGTTTATTGTTTTAACCTAAACTCTGGGTGCCCCTATTTTCCGCACGGGCAGCTAGTAGTTTTGGTTTTGCAGATTTATATTCACAGGATCCTGGTTTACAGCTGGAATGATATCCGGAAAGCTCTGTATCCGTATATCACCTTCAGTTGTGCTTTGTATTATTTTCCGCTGCTATGTAATTTATTGTAATCTCTGATATTTATCGAATGTATATTTATTCATTTATACTCTGTATATTCTTTTATCTGATGGAATTGTTGTAATAGCAATGAAATGTTCTTCCGTCTGTGTTCATTTTTGTCCTGTTCTCAACAATCAGGGGTTTCGAACGGTCTAAATCGGTTTAACGACTGATTCAGATCGAGCGAAATTCCAGAACGTCACAGTTACTGTAATTTGTTATAAACTTTTACATGTATTTTTTGACAACAAACAAATTTTAATGTTTATTTATTATTAGATATACATTGCTTTCAGATTTTTGAAAAAGATAAATGTATGTAAAAATTCACAGGAAAAGATTAATTGAATGAAAATTATTACTGTAGAAGATACACGACAATTACATTAAAAAGATAAATATATCTATCTTTGTAGACAATAATGTTTATTATTCAATGTTTTGCATATTAAATAGTAATTTAAAATAATTAAATAATTTCTTTGCTTATATAATTTAACATATTTAAATTAGGAAATGATTAAAGAAAATTTATAACAAAATAACCCAAAAAATATAAATACGTTTATATGTTACTGTAATTTTTATAAATGTTTAGATGTATTATTTTAACAACAAACAAATTTTAATATTTATTTATTATTTGATATACATCGTTTTCAGTTTTTTTAAAAATACAAATGTATGAAAATTATCACTATAAAAGATATAACACAATTACATCAAAAAGATAAATAGATATATCTTTTTGGATAATAATATTTTCTATTACATCATTTGCATACTACATATTACTTTTAAAAAATACAATTTTTTCCGTGCATTAGATAATTTAACACATTTATATTAGCAAATGCTTAAGAAGTTTTAAAACATCAATCCTTATTAATGTTTTTGTAATGTGAAAGTTAAAGGCAAAAAGATAAGAAACTTTATCTTTTATATAAATTATGTATTGCTATAATTTTTTTTTGAAATTATTATGATACTATATTTTAATATGTGTGTAATTTGTTTATTATTATAGATAAGCTTTTTACAAACAAAATATAAATCTTTACACAAAAAAGATAAATTGGTTTATATTTTTATGCAACATAGCCAATAATTAACCGTTGACAATGTGTTATTTATTGTTATGAACTTGACAAAGATATGAGTACGGAATGTATATCATAAATTGACAAATTTAACACACAAAAGACTTATGATTTCAATCAATTATGAAGAATATATTGACAAATTAATAATTAATTTTATGTCTGATATTAATAATGCAAGACGAACCAAACCACCAGATGATAAAAAAGATAAATAAAATTATCTTTTAAAACCTTTTATGTCGAAAAAAAACCAAATAACAAAATAATCATTCAACTAAACATATCATAATATTAATAAGATAAAATAACCAAATAATATTGCTTAATTTTAATAACTTCTTAACACTTATCACTAATAAAAAGCAACTTTCATCACGTACATATTAACAACCATTGATATTACATTATAAGTTTTTTGAACCAAAAAGTTAGAGATAATACTTACCAACACATTACAGCCCACAAAAAAAAACATCAGCATGTACTACATATTACAGACCCAAAATAATAAAGTACCATAAAGTCTTCAACAACATTTTCAAACAAAAGATCCAACAATCCTTCTTACCTTTCCACGCACTTTTTCAGCAATGCTTTCAACAAATACGTTCCTATCATTGCCTTCAGTAGCCTGAGGTAGGACTCTTCCTTTTGGTGTATTTTTCAGCAATGCTTTCAAGATGTCTTTTGACCTTCCTTTTGGTAGTGATCTTCAAGCACTCTCCTGAATCAGTAACAGCCAAATCATTACCACCACCAAGATCAATATCCTGATAATTATAATCATTGCCCTCAAAAAACTCATTACTATCAATCATACCATCACCAATATCATCCAAACCTATGTTATCATCATCGTTTGGCTGTGCATTACCAACTTGAATAATGTTTTCACCAGCATCAACTTGTTCATAAACTCCACCTTCATAATTCACAAAAGCATTATCAACATAACACCCTTGTTCAACATAATCCTGTTTACTCACTTCTTCTGACAAAAGAACATTATGCACACTAGCACTTGGCACAGTTATAGGTGGAACATTTGGAACGATAGTAGAGTCATCCCTCTCTCTTCTACAATTCATAGCCATCAGGCTACCATCATCACCCATGGCAAAAACAGTTCTTCTAAACTCTCTAATGTCAAACTCCTTATATGACTCTGCATCAAATTTCGTAATTGTTACCTCATGATCATAGTTTTCAATGCGAATGATAATTGAAGGCGGGAGTACCAAATCTTCATCTATCACAATCAGAGCTCTCAACCAAGTATAATCTGCAGCATACAAAGTTCCATACCAAAGTTTCTTCACATCCCCCAAATCCACCAACGCTGCTTTGAGCACTTCCAAACGTCTGCAAACAACCGGCAAGTTCTTCAAGCTAATCCATTCTTCAACCTTCCTCTTGGATATACTGCCAACCTTTGGACTCCACCTATTTAGATTTACAACCCCCTTCTTCATAACAAGGGAATAGTAGAAATTATCAGTCAACAGCGAAGAAGGGAAGTTCACAATAAAATTATCGCCCATTTTTCGTACAGTCCAGTTCCAATAAGGCAAATTCTTGCCGAATTCGGATATAATGAGATCTTCAAGTTCGTTGATAGAAAAAGCTCCACGAGCTATGGAGACAATCACCATAGATCTAGCCCAATTAAATTCATTAGGGAAGGTCTCAGCTGAAATATTTTTAATTTTTTAGGGTTAGACATTTTTCGGGATAATTTATATGAGATATGAAATAAAAATCGTTGAACCTAGTTTTGTTAAATCATAAACATAAAATTGGATTTCAACGTCTGCAAACCCAATAATCTGAACAGCCGCACCTGAAGCACCCATTGATAGATGTGACTGTAATTAATATTTTCAGAACAACTGTTATAATTTCGACATGACGGTTGATAGGAATATTTTTTGAATTAATTCAAATATACATATCCCTTTATACCTGTCTTCAAAATACCATCCCTGTACGAATATGGAACAGGTTTGTCCACACCTTTGCTATAAAAAAGATATATCATTTTATATTTTTGTAAATAATTACCAACAACATCCTCCATATATCAGTTAATAAGTTATATATAACATTAACTACCAAGCTATACTACATATTTTAAACATGTACTAGTAACTATGATATCTAAGTATGGCTTAATATTTTTTTCATTCAGTTTTAAGAAAAGATATATACATATATCTTTTTAAACTTCTGTATACAGTAACATCCGGTACGTCAAATTTAAAAACATATAATTTTTTACAATATTTGTTTCGGATCAAATATACATACAACAATAAAAACTATGCAAAATGTTTTTCGGTTATCTTACTTTAAGGAGCATGGTTGTATATTTAACATTTGTAACTATACATTTAAATGCAATATTTTTTTAATATAACAAGATTTTAACTTCAATTGTAAATATAAATTGAAATTCAGTTATCAGTAACATCATATATCATTTTCTGTCCCAATCATAATTTTCTGAAAAGAATCTCACCCATTTATCATTTTCTATCTATTTTTTTATTAAAAAGATATACTCATATATCTTTTTCGAATCAAAAAAACAACAAGATCTGAATAACAGGCTAACTCGTATTATTGCTCAAGACAAATCTGAAGTTATAGTGTAAATACAAATATCATAATCTACATTAAATAATACTACCATGCTAAATACACAATTAAATTTTAAACACACGATTACTTTTCAGAGTTCTTAGATCCACCAAAATCAAACGATAAATACATCTAATATATCACTACTGCCTCTCAACAATCATCGAATATTTCACTACAAAAAGTATACAAAAGCAAGAAAAAACGACATAGAACATCGTATTGACAATAATAAAAAAAATTCACCAAAAAACAAGCAATCGAACAGGTAAAATCGATATTCCTACCCAATTGAACAAAATCCCCTCAATATTTTACCCAACTATACTCGAATTTGATTTCAGAACAAACTGGCGGCTTCTTTTTTCCAAAGAAATAAACTACCACTTTGAGTTCAGAAAAAACAACATCTGTACGATGTTTATTTCACAAGAAAAGATTCGCGTTTTCATTTTTGTCCTTGAAAAAATTTATTTAAAAAGCGTGTCCTAATAAAAAATTGGATCCATGCGGTAGGCCCTTAGAGTTAATTTCCAGGATATAAAAAGTATGAAAGAGATTTTGGTAAACGAGATAAGGGAAAGTATTTCATGAATAAAGAGTTATACGATAAAGGTGTTCATATTTTCAATAATAAGGGAGGGTATTCACATTTCAAAGTGAATAATGTTTTAAAAATGAATGTGGGACCGATTAAAGGGTAAAAGGAAATTGGAAATATTTTCCAATATAAATAGGGTAGATTATCCAAGTATAGAAATAAAGAATGTGAAATTAATGGAAATATTTCGAACGTTGATAACGTATATTTTTCTAGAACATGAAAGAGAGTTTATAATAACTGGAAATGTTTTCCAAGAAGTGTAAAAAGGCTAAATGGGATTTGAGAAATATCTGGTAAGATATGTGAATTCGAATAATAAAACGAATGTTAAATAAAAGTGACCGTGGTTGTGTGTGTTTAGCTGATTATTTAAATGGATGTTATTTTTACTTCGATAGTTAAATAACCGACTATCGAAGTGTTTGACCATCGTTGTCAGTACGGGGAGACCGGTTGTATATGTTATCTGAAAACCACTCCGTATAGGCATAAGCGTGCGATTAGATATGCTGAAGATAATTGAAGTCGAAGTTAAATACAAGGGTCGTCCAACTCCAGAATGATGCGTTCTGTTTGTCCAGTCCCAGGACAACTTGTATGGACGAGTGTCTGACAGAGTATTTCCAACGGTTACGCCGTTGATTTTTACGAATATACCAAGTTGGTGGGGAGAAGGTAACTTCTCTTTATTCTACACCCAGTGTGCATTTGTGTAATCAATATGTGATTACGGATTTGATGATGTGGCATTCAAAGTGAATGGTGATCAAATGTTCTGAAGATAGACGTAGCCTCTAGCCTCGCAACCAGGAAGTAACAAAAGTTGGGCTAGGCAGCATGGCTAGTTGGGTCATCCCCAAGCAGGGTGTATTGTCACCGATCTAGAGAAAATTCATATTTGTTCTTCTTTTCAATTCTGTATCTTCGGATGACGGTTGGATGGCCTACAACCGTGGTGGCAATATATTCGCAACACTCAAGCTAAATGAGTGAGCGGTCATGTGTGGCCGGGTTGCAAGACGTTCTTGTTGAACCTTGAGTGTATCCCCTCTAGAGTACACTGTTCGGAAGGTGCTCCCATACCTTGTCTGTTGGAATCCATTCTCCGATAAGCGCCCTGCGGTTTATGATTTTATACTATATATATGTGGAGCGTGAGATGCAAGCGTTCCGCTACTTGGTTATTTATTTGATTAGACATTATTATAATATCACTGGGTTTTGATACCAAGAATATTTTGGGTTATAGTAAAAACCGTCCATGTTTAGTTGTGGGTTGGTCTTACTATTATCCTTTTGTTTCAAAAGGTTTTTCAAAGTTAAACAGTATAGTTGGAATTTACTCACACCAGTCCCATGACTGATCCAGAGTTTATTTTCTTTGTTTTCCCTAAACTCTTGGGTGCCCAAATTTGTACGGGCAGTCAAGTGTTTCAGGCTTTGCAGATTCACTTGGAGGAGCTGAAAACAGAAGGCTTCACCATCAATTAGTTAGAGATTATTTCCGCTGTGATATATATACGAGTTGTACTCTGATATATGGTATGTATATACAATACAGTTTTGTAATTCAAAGCTGTGTTATATAATACATTTATTTACTCCGCTGTGAGTTTCGTATTACTCTGATTCTGTTCAGTTGTGATCTTCTTCTTCTATTCTATTAGTTCTATCTTATCTTTCTCATCCTCTTAATTCTTTCAATAATGACACGGTTTTCAAGGTATCGAAAATCGCGCCGTTACATTAAACTTATAGTTGAATATGTTATATTCAAATGAAAGGGTGAAATAGGAAAAACAGTTAACTAGAAATTAGTAAATGGAATTTTTAATCGAAGTTGAACTTTGAAATGTAAATAGGATTTGAAAACTTAGATTTTGAAATTGAATATGAAACGTAAGTTGAAATTGGATTTCAATTAGCTTGTAAGCAAGTTAGAATTATATTTGGACATATAGGTTCAAATGAAAAAGTAAAACAAGAAAAGAATTAATTAACGAATTGAGATAAACGATTGAATTGAGTTAAGATGAATTAGAAATATATGGATATACATTAGACAGGTTTGGATTGAAGTGTTAGAAGAGATATAATTAGAATGCTCGACAAAAAGGTATGTATTTAATTCACATATGGGTTTTTATGCGCCGTATCGGCTAGCCGCTTGGCTTTTCCTTTTTCTTTTTGATTAGAGAGGCTTGTGTGGCGGTTTGGGGATTTTCCCGATGCTCCCGGTACAAAGGAGGTTATGGCGAATTTTTCCGGAAATTTAAGGAGTTAGATTATTTTTAAGAAAATCTGATAACTAGAATTCTATATATCGATATATATAGAATTCGAAAATGAGACGAACTTAAAATAGACTATTATAAACGAAAAGGGATTTTTTACATAAAATCCTGGGAGAGACACATTTTAAAGTAAAAAGAAAATGATGTGTAGATAAAAATGATTGTGTTGATAAGAAGTAAGAAATAGAGTTAAGCAAAAATTAGAAACTGACTAGAAATTAGTAAGTTGAATAGTTTTCTGAGTATCGATCTGATGTTGGTTTCGGCCTTCGGGGTTTATACTTAGAGAATTGTTCTCTTACTAGTTTACAGTTAGGGACTAATAGTTGTGGAATGGTAGTGATGCGTGAATGAGAGATGGAAATGTTTTCCCGTGTTAATAACGTATATTTTCTAATTATAGAAAATAAGGAAATATATATAGATATATATATGTTTGATGATGTGATCGATATTTCCATTTGGAAATAAGATCGTTGTGTGTACACGGACATTTTTCATTTGATAGTTAAATCACCGACTATTAAAGTTTTGACCATTTTAATGTTGTTAATATGGAGGGACCGGTTGGATTATTATCCGAAGAACCACTCCGTATTGGCATAAGCGTTGCGAACCAAGTATGCTGAATATATTGAAGACGGAGTAAAGTGCAAGGGCTGTTGTATAAATCTTAAGTAAAGATTGCCTAAGATGGATGTACTGAATAGTGCCTTCGGTTTCGTTTAGTCCCAGAACGAACGTATAATGGACGAATGTCTGACAAAGTATTTCCAATGATCGAATGGGTTGGTCTGTATAAATATATATGGTTGCAACAGATTTATTCCCTTAGCATAACATCCAGAATATTTGTGTAAACCAACTAATGATTAACAGATCTGATAATGTGGCATTCAAAGTAATTGTGCTATCAATGAAAGGTAAGTAATCGTAGCCTCGGGCCTCAACAACCGGGGAATGACAAAAATCGGGCAGGCGGCATGGCTAAGTCGGTCGCTCCGAAGTAGGGTGTATAATCACCTATCTAGAGAAATTTCATTTTATTCTTAATCTATTTGATGCTGTCCCTTATCGGGAAACGGTTGTTGATCCCAACCATTGATGATATACATTCGATACACTTAAGCGAAATGAGTGGTCGGTCATGTGTGGTCGGGTTACAAGATGTTCTTGTTGAACCCAGTGTATTCTCCTCTAGAGATACACTAGCGAAAGGTGGTTCCATACCTTGTCAAGTTGGAAATCCATTACCCAATAAGCGCCCGCGCTTTTGTTTGTATACTATGTATGTGGAACGTTAGATGCAAGCGTTCTGCTAGATTGATATCTATTTGTATTTAGACACTATTATAATATCAGAGTGTGTTGATATAAAGTTCATGTTGGATACTCATAAGGGAAAAACCCGTTCTGTTTTCACGGCGTGGTCTTATGAGATATTTTTTGGTAACAAAGTTGTTTAAAAACTGTTTACTCATACCTGTCCCATGACTGACCTGGAGTTTATTTTCTATGTTTTGCCTAAACTCTTGGGTGCTCAAATTTGTACGAGCAGTCAAGTAGTTCGGGATTTACAGATTTATCTAAATGAGCTTGGAGCAGGAGGCTTCAGTGTTAGTTATAAAAAGTTTTATTTCGGCTGTATTTTCAGTGTTGTACTCTGAAAGATGTTATGTATATACAGAAAAGATTTTGTATCTCAAAAGGTGATGTATATTATATTTTATTCCGCTGCGTTGTGAGATTATGTGTTGTTAGTATGTTCTTCTTCTTCTCCTATTCTAAGTTTCTATCTTATCTATTCTCACCCTCTAACTTCTTTCTATTAATGGTTCGTATTTCTGTGTTAATTGGGTAGGACGTATGGTATATATAGTCAACTCATATAGCACGGATTTGCGGGTCATTACAGTTGGTATCAGAGCTTAGGTTGAGCGAACACCTAGGCTTTGTGGAGTTGTGCTCATTAGAGATAGGGTCAGTAGTACCCTAAAATGAGTTGAGCGTATATATACGAGAGAGCGTATTTGTTAGTTGATATAAAAATTGTTTTATATTGTGTTGACTAGTCGGTTGAGTGACTTATGGATTCTGATCGAATCGTGGGACGCCACGGTGTCGATAGGAGTTTATAAACACTTGAACAGAAGATTGGACACGATATTGTTTAAATGGTTGAGTTGATTGTTAGAATTATAATCGAATGAGATTATAAAACAGAAATAGTTATATATAACCAATAAAATTTGTATAAATGTACAAATGAGATGAATTAAAATGAAATTCAAACTAGAATTCAGAATTTAAAATCCTGGGAAGAAAAATTAGATGGATTTTTGGAGGTAATAAAGCACTGAACTCATTCAGTAGCTGGAAAATAATTCTGATGATGATTGCAACATTATCAGTATTCATTTTCGAGTTTCTAAGTGATGAATTGCAACCTTAGAAAAGCTTTTTTGATGGAAAAATTGTTTGAAGGAGAACAAGTTGGTTTGAAATTCAAATGTTTTGAATTTGAAATGGGAATATATATTTGTGATTTCAGAAGGATTTGAACCCAGGAATTTGAATTCTGGAAATTTAATTTAACTTAAGCAAGTTAAATAGATTGAAGTAAATAAATTAAAATCAATTTGAATTCATATGAATGAATATGAATTGGATATGAATATATTGGGTGTAAATCATCCAGGTTAAATGAATAAGTTTACTGGATGTGCAGTATGAATAAAAATCAAAAGTTTTGGTAGAACTAAAATTTGTAGAAGTATGGAATGTTGAGTTTCAGCATAAGTTGATTTTGAAGGGTTAATAGGTTAGTAAAATTTTTCTACCTTAGTAATTTCGGGGACGAAATTCTTTTAAGAGGGGAAGATTGTAGTGACCCGGATTCTTATGGGTTAATTCTGAATATTTAATATTTAATTTAAATATTGATTTGATAATATAAGTGAATTTTTATATTAAGTTATTAATTTAATAATCAATTTCGATTTAATATCGAATATATTAAACCATCGTAATACGAAAAATAATTCAGTTCGAGATTTACAACTGAATTAAATACAGTTCAGACTCCTGTTTGAATTAGAATAATAATATTAAATTATTATCGAAGAATTTAATGGTTTGAAATTTAATTTATATCAGTTTAAATTAATATCTTCTCCAGATAATCGAATAAGGCTTTGAAACATGTCCCGTTGGGTTCAGAATGGTGGTATTACCCTAAGAATGTCAGTTGTTGGGTTCAGAAAGGAGTTAGGTATCACGAAGAAATTCAAAATTTAGGATACCGATTTTTAACAAAAACGAAATTAAATTAAATCCTTTTGTTGGTGGACCAAAACAAAACAACGGTGGCTCCTTCCTCTCTACAAAACAAAACAACGGTGGCTCCTTCCTCTCCACAAAACAAAACAACGGTGGCTCCTTCCTTTCCACAAAACAAAACAACCGTGGCTTCCTCGATGACCACAAACCAGAAAAATAAAACCAAAGCTTTAAGTAATAATACAACCACCCCCTTTCCTATTAAAAATGCCAAGCCTCAAACCTCTTCTGCAAATAAATACTGATAAATCTCTTCACCGAATTGAAATCGAAAGGCCCTCCTTCCGTCGAAATCAATTTGAATACATACTACCTCGTTCATGTTATAAGGAGCGATGCAAGTTTAGCGTTCAACTTCGAGCAGTAGGGTAGTTCGTAAGGGGTTATCGTGAGTTCAGATCTGGGACACGAGCATGAAGACGATGGTCGTGGTCTCGGAAGTTGTCAGCAGGCTCGAGATTAGTGTTGGCGTCGAAGCTAGGGTTGCGGTTGTGTAGAAAAGGGGATCGAGTTTGGGCACATCGATTTGGGGGTTACTGTACTGTGATGCTAGGAAGGCCGAAGGGGGTTGCGAGCTTGTTTTGGTGGTTTTCACGAGGTGTAGTTTTTGATATAGAACTAAATGGGGGCGTTTGTTTCAGTTTTTGTGTAGTAGAAATGATGAGAAAATGAGGAGCTGAGTTCGACAGTGGGGAATTGGGGAAGAGCTCGATCTTTGTTTTGGGTCAAACTGGGGATGGACGAATGTGATGGACTGGGTTGAAATTTGCGTTATGTTCAAAGCTGACATCAAGCTTTTGGACAGTGCAAACTAGAAATGGGGAATTCACAGAAATAGCATAGACTGGAAAACTCAATTTGGTGGATGTTGGAAATGGGAGAAGCAAGCTTGGCTGTGTAAGACGCAAGTTTAAGGAAATATTAAGGTAATAAAAATTAGTTGTTATTTTTCCTTTTATATAAATTTATTCAAACTTAAAAATAAAAATAAAATATAAATCATATATTATTTATATGATGTTAGATCGTGACAAAACGAAGTTGTAGGATCCGTATGAATGTAGGCCTCGCATGGGTTTAGAGTTTCCGAAGTTGGTTGAAATTTAAATCGAACATTCTTCGATTTAATCGCAAATAAAAGCCCTGGTGAGTAAATCTCACTCACCTTTATTAGAATTATTTTTATGTCGTAAAAATAATTTCTGTTTCTTGGTTGGATTTTTCTGGTTGCTATAAAAATATTAGTTATTTAGGGTTGACTATTATATATATATATATATTGGGTTGATGATTGGATTGTTCCCGCAGTATCATTAGCGGATGCCCGCGGTACGATTAGCGGATGATTACCCTATACGCCCCACGCTATGATAGTGGATGACCTTCTATACTGCGATATCCTGCCTCGAAGCAGGATGGTAATATTTATGTGCTAACGTGTGTGAATGCAGGAAAAACAGGTTGGAGGAATCCAACTGGATTCCTCAAAAATATTATTATTTGTTTGTTCTCATATATATTATCATGTATGATGTGTTAGAAATCCGTGGTTGATAATTGGTATTTGGATTGGTTAAAATATCACTGAACCTGAAATGTTCATATATAAAAATATCAGGGAAAAAGGGTATTTTGAAATTTAAAGGGGAAAGAAATCTATTTATCAAAAATAGAAATTTGAATTTCAATTGGGCTAATGTAACAACCCGTAAAATGCGAGCCAGTTTGAAATTTTATTTTGGCAATTATAGCGAGTTTTAATTATTTAAAATGAATTATTTTAAATAATATCGGCGAGAAATTTATTTTGAATATAATTCGAACGTATATATTATACGCGTCGTCGTTAGAATATAAATAATTATATATAATTATAAATAGAATTGAAAATGGCGCGGTAGTTCGATAATTCGATTTCAAACTTCAATTGAATGTACCGGGTGCAAAACAATCCGGATTTTAGTGAAACCAAAAATGATAGGATCTATTTGATAATATCTTTCTATCGAATCCGAAAAATCAAGGTTTCATAGCGGGAATCAAAAGATATGTCCAGTTGAAAATTCCGAATAGTCGCTATGGAATTCGGGCCCTTAAAAATGGACATTTTGCAAACGACCTCGGATTTCGACGAAACCAGTTTTGTTGGGTCCGTGATGTAAAGTTATTGCTAGGTTTCAAATTTCATAATTTTTCGAATCAATATGTGAGCGTGGCAAAGGAAAACGCGTTTGACCAGTTTCAGTTGATTTTAATCGACTGGAAATTGGCCATTTTTCTAACGGTCTCAGAATTCGACGAAACTAGTTTTGTTAGGACCGTATCGTCAATACGAAGCTAGAAAATATTTTTCAGGAATTTTTCTAGTTAGTATGTGACCCCGGTAATTTGAAATGTACATTTAAAATTCAATATAGTGATTTAAATGAAAATTAAACGGAAACTGATTCAAACGATCAAATCAGCTTGCGGTACATATCCCATTGTGTTCGGAATGGGGGTGAAACGCTATGGGCGACAGGCGATGGGCCTCGTTTCGAGGTCGTATGGGAAAGTCAACTTTTAGAAATTAAATAATATAAAAAAAAAAAAAAAATATTCCTTCCTCTCCTATAACCCCTCCAGGCCCCCCCGTCAGTTTTCCAGATCTAAAATAAAAAAAAAAAAAAAAAAGAGGAAGTCGGATCTCGAAATCGTCCCTCCGCCTCTCCGTACCGCAAGCCACCGCCCCCCCTCCCTTCGCGCCGACGATCTTTTGCCCCCCCCCCCTTACACCTCAGGCGATCGGGCCTCTCCCTGTCGCGAGTTCCAGAACCCACGAAACCACCCACCACCTCACACCGCCGCCCTCTGTCCCCGCGCCACCTCAGGAGGTCAACCGCCTCCAGCACTTCCCCCTGCAGTCCGGCGCCACCTCCAGCAGTCTCCGGCGACTAAGACCATGGCTATATGACTGTAAGTTTTTCCAATTTTGGGGTTTTTCTTTTCTTTTGCAAAAAAAAAATATAGTTTTTGGTTTATAAAAATCTGTATTTCCAATTTATAAAAAAAAAAAACAAACAGAATTTTCTTAGGAAGATAAAAATATTATTTTTATATCTTGAAAGCCGAAAGAAAAATATTATTTTTATATCTTGAAAGCCGAAAGAAAAATATTATTTTTATATATTGAAAGCCGAAAGAAAAATCATATTTTTATATCTTGAAAGCCAAAAGTAAAAATCATATTTTTATATGTTGAAAGCGAACGTGAAAACATGATTTTTGTCATATTAACGAAGTGATTTTTATTATATAAACATCATGACAAAAATGAGATTTTTATTCATTTGAATAGCGATAGAAAAATTCGATTTTTATATATTGAACTTTGAACTAAAAATTCGATTTTTATATATTGAACTTTGAACTAAAAATTCGATTTTTATATATTGAACTTTGAACTAAAAATTCGATTTTTATATATTGAACTTTGAACTAAAAATTCGATTTTTATATATAGAATAGCGAAGTAAAAACTCGATTTTTACATATGTAGTGGCTACGGGCAACGAAGATGACGAAGATGCGATAGCGATGAAGATTTCTATCAATGAAGTGCCGTGGAGCTAGGATAGCTATATGTGAGAATTTCTCACCTTTCAATTTCTTTTCTAATTATATATATATACTAGGATGCAGACGGTGCTTAGTAGCACCCGACACAATCGTCCACAGACCATGGACTTGTTTGTTTGGTTGCATAGATTAGTTGAATTATTTGTTTGAATTGAATTGTTTGGTGGGATGAAATTGATTTGATTGATGTGTGAATGGCGTGGGCCTTCACTAGACCGGGGATAAGGCTAGGCCTTGTCCCGTTTCTAGTATCGTGCCGTTATGCCGCCGAAATTTTCTAAAATAAGTTAGAAAAATAAAAATATCATTTTATTTAAAGAATGAACTTAATAGAAATTCATATGTTGGAATAAAATGTTCTATCGTTAAAAATATAAATTTTAACGTGAATGTGAATAAATAAATATTCATTTACAAACCAGACGGTTTGTTTATGTACACCTATTTGAAGGACATTGATTGGGACGATAAATTTTACACATCGCCCAACTGCACGAATAAAAATCTGTGTTTGATGGTTTGAAACCCCACACGGGTGTTGGGATGAAATTTGAAGTTCACTCATCCTGATTGATTAAATATGTCGATCGATTGATTGACAGGCTGTTATAAGCGTTAGATATCTATATTTGATGCTTATACAGTGTAGTGCACTTTGGTTGATGGTTGATTATTTTCAATGCTATTATATACATGTGTTGTATGAAAATCCATATAATTAATTTTATATGGTAATTGATTGGACCCAGTTGAGAAAAGATTAAATCTTTTTATTTAGATTTAATGAAGTGTACCAATTAAATAATATTTAATTGGAATTGAATTGATATTGATTTTTGGGTTTATCGTGAACAGTGTTTTAAATAACACTTGTTCTTTAACCCGATAATTAATGAATGTGATTTGGGTTTGTCGTGAATGGTGTCTTCATTAACACTGTTCTTGAACCCAGTTGAGAAATGATTAAATCTTTTTATTTAGATTTAATGAAGTGTACCAATTAAATGATATTTAATTGGAATTGAATTGATATTGATTTTTGGGTTTATCGTGAACAGTGTTTTAAATAACACTTGTTCTTTAACCCGATAATTAATGAATGTGATTTGGGTTTGTCGTGAATGGTGTCTTCACTAACACTGTTCTTGGACCCAGTTGAGAAAAGATTAAATCTTTTTATTTAGATTTAATGAAGTGTACCAATTAAATGATATTTAATTGGAATTGAATTGATATTGATTTTTGGGTTTATCGTGAACAGTGTTTTAAATAACACTCGTTCTTTAACCCGATAATTAATGAATGTGATTTTGGGTTTATCGTGAACCGTGTTTTAAATGACACTGATTCTTTAACCCAGTTAACGATTAAAACTAAGTGGAGTTTTAATGAATCTTTAATTAGATTGAAATAATCGAAATGGAGTATCACCAGTTTTGCTCCAGGCGTTAGTTAAATCTTTAATTAGATTTGAACGCGAAATGGTAATTGAATTTACCGATAACACCGTGGTGTTAGATATGAAGTATTACCAGTTTTACTTCATGGGATGAATAGGTTGGGATTGGGAAATTAAAATAAATGATTACTTCGGTAAGGTTCGCTAATCCCGACTAGTTTGAATTGAGATTCAAAAATAGAATAAAGAATAAATTCAAGGAATTTATCTTGGATAAAATTTATGGGAACCTTTCCCTATGAATGTGAAATTTAGAAACTAACTGTCGGTTAGCTAAGTAGAATGGTTTTCTGGATATTAATCTGATGTTGGTTTCGGCCTTCGGGGTTAATATTTGGGGAATTATTCTCTTGATTAATTTACGGTTAGTGACTAAAGAATTGGAATGAGGCGTATGTTGTGTTTGTGTAACACTTATTTAAAATATACGCGAGTTATTCGGAAAGACCGGGTTTATCCCATTCTGAATAACTGATACGACGATAAGTCGAAGAGGAAGACGGTGGTTGAAGACCGGAAGTCTTCACGTCGTTTGGGTGATAACTGATGATCTTGATTGGGCTGTACACCCAAGAAGATGGAAACAGTTGGTGATCGTCCAGACGTACTTGGAGATCGATGGATATGCGGGGTACTAGGTGCCTCCGGTTTCGTTCAGACCCAGAACGAACTTGTAAATGGACTGTGTGTCTGACATTGGATTTTAGTCCGTGTGATTGATCTCTGTTAAATATATATCTGTTTGGCGGCGGAGAATTTATTCTTTTGCTTAACGCCCTTCTCTGAGACGTACGAGCTCAGGGGTTATATATTGATGGATATCAATCGCATGGAGTGAATTGCCTGTGTGGCATGCTAAGATGCAAATGATCAAGGCTTCTGTTGAAAAGCAAAGTCTTGTGGTTGATGATCGAAGCACGGCCTTTGTGGCGTAGCTTTGTGTAACGTTGATTCGCGAGTATCACACCCGGTATGAATCAAAAACGGGAGACGGACCTCAGGGGGGACATGCGTTTTCTTTCTAGTTATGAGTGGCGTCAGTGCTTGAACTGGCTGACGAGTTTGACTCATGTGGATATTGCTTATTATTACTTGCTGAAAAGCGAGGCGCCTCGTGATATCGGTTTCGGCCGATGCTTCTGGTCGGCTGACGGGCCAGGCTTACGCCCCAAAGGGCGGAGAAACGTATTGTTCAGGCATTATAATCCACATCGGTGGACCGGCCCTGACGATCCAGGGGGCAGTTGCGGCTGTTCCTGAGACACGGACTAGAGCGTCTCGAATCGGTAGAGGATCTTGCCCCTAGCCTCGGTTCATACCATAAATGATAACCCAACTTCCAATACGACATTTGCGGTTTTGATTGTAAACTTATATATGGCGACATAGTGTTATGGGCCATTCATGCCGCCTATGATTGATACTTATGATTTGAAGTTGTTTTATACACTATGCACTTATTACAGTATCAAATGATTTGTTTTAAACGTATCAAGCATTCTTTGGCTATTATAAGGGAAAACCCTATCCCCCGGCTTGCGTTGCATTGTGTGATAGGACCTGGGTCTTATAACAGCTTCATTTTTCTTTATTTAGCATTGCGCTGTTTGTTTTATGCACTGGTATTCTTGGGAGGAAACCCGTTCCGTGTTATACGGCGTGGTCCCTTGATTTACCTAATGATTTAAAATAAAGATTAATAACTGTTTTAGTTCTCACACCAGTCACATGACTGACCTGGAGTTTATTGTTTTAACCTAAACTCTGGGTGCCCTTATTTTGACACGGGCAGCTAGTAGTTTTGGGTTTTGCAGATTTATATTCACAGGATCCTGGTTTACAGCTGGAACGATATCCGGAAAGCTTTGTATCCGTATATCTCTTCTAGTTGTGTATTGTATTATTTTTCCGCTGCTATGTATTTAAATGTAATTTAAAGCTCTGATATTTCTGTGTAATATTCATTTCTACTCTGTATATTCTTGTAATCTGATGCACTGTTGTTATATATAGTGAAATGTTCTTCTGTATGCGTTCTGTTTTGTCCTGTTCTCAAACGATAAGGCGTTTTCGAACGGTCTGGGTTGGTTTAGCGACTGATTCGGATCGAGCGAAATTCCTTGCCGTCACATTTGGTATCAGAGCTTTGGTTTACAAAGCAGAGAACAAGACACATTAGAACCATACGAAAGAATTCATCAGATATTGGATTAGTAATATCCAATTAGAATGACTCGTTAGAGATGGGATCAGTAGTATCCTAGAACGAGTGTGAAGAGTATATTTTTGAAAATGAAAACAAATTTTTGTTTTGAAAATTTAAATCAGTTATACGTATTTGATTATTTATTTATATTGATTAGGACAGTCCAATATATAAAGATTTCGCGTATGCGCCTAGCTAGCGTCTATTCGAAGTTTTAATATACTGGATAGATATAGAATCACACTCTAGTCACCCGGGGGTGATTCTGATGATTGATATATCATCATCAGAGTTTATATTCGAGTGACGAACGTGTGATATCTATATATTTCCTATTGACTGGTGTGAGAACCAAAATTAGATAGGGCCTATTGTTGTGATTTGGCATCAAAAATCTGATTTTTGACTATATATCAAAAGTATGAATTTGAAACGTTAAATTCACTAATTGATTGATGTTTGTGTTGTTTGTTTATTTGTTTGCTAATTTTTAGCCATTTAGCCTAATTGAACCGAATATTAAACTGTATTGAAAATTGGTCGCATCTGCTTGCATATACATGTATATCATTGAGCAGGTCATAGCAAGGAGGCTAGAGCAGAGAATAAAATTTGTTTGCCCGACAAATAGGTACATGTTTACTACATAATTTCCTGTTTTGTTTGGGTGATGATGATTTTGTGAGCCTATTGGCTAGCCGCTTGGCTTTTTCTTTTTCTTTTTGAGATCTGAAGGACCGGGGAAGCTATTTAAAATTCCCCGATGCTCCCGGTGCAGGGGAGGTTATGGCGAAATTTTTCAAAAATTTAGGGTGTTAGCCAAATTTTTGAAATTTAGAAAATTCTCAGAAACTGAAAAGTTGGAGAAGGAAAGCCAGATCGAGCGTGGAGTTAATTAATCAAACCACTTTCGACTTTGTTCCTTTTCGGGGACGAAAAGTTTTAAGTGGGGGAGATTGTAACAACCCGTAAAATGCGAGCCAGTTTGAAATTTTATTTTGGCAATTATAGCGAGTTTTAATTATTTAAAATGAATTATTTTAAATAATATCGGCGAGAAATTTATTTTGAATATAATTCGAACGTATATATTATACGCGTCGTCGTTAGAATATAAATAATTATATATAATTATAAATAGAATTGAAAATGGCGCGGTAGTTCGATAATTCGATTTCAAACTTCAATTGAATGTACCGGGTGCAAAACAATCCGGATTTTAGTGAAACCAAAAATGATAGGATCTATTTGATAATATCTTTCTATCGAATCCGAAAAATCAAGGTTTCATAGCGGGAATCAAAAGATATGTCCAGTTGAAAATTCCGAATAGTCGCTATGGAATTCGGGCCCTTAAAAATGGACATTTTGCAAACGACCTCGGATTTCGACGAAACCAGTTTTGTCGGGTCCGTGATGTAAAGTTATTGCTAGGTTTCAAATTTCATAATTTTTCGAATCAATATGTGAGCGTGGCAAAGGAAAACGCGTTTGACCAGTTTCAGTTGATTTTAATCGACTGGAAATTGGCCATTTTTCTAACGGTCTCAGAATTCGACGAAACTAGTTTTGTTAGGACCGTATCGTCAATACGAAGCTAGAAAATATTTTTCAGGAATTTTTCTAGCTAGTATGTGACCCCGGTAATTTGAAATGTACATTTAAAATTCAATATAGTGATTTAAATGAAAATTAAACGGAAACTGATTCAAACGATCAAATCAGCTTGCGGTACATATCCCATTGTGTTCGGAATGGGGGTGAAACGCTATGGGCGACAGGCGATGGGCCTCGTTTCGAGGTCGTATGGGAAAGTCAACTTTTAGAAATTAAATAATATAAAAAAAAAAAATATTCCTTCCTCTCCTATAACCCCTCCAGGCCCCCCCGTCAGTTTTCCAGATCTAAAATAAAAAAAAAAAAAAAAAAGAGGAAGTCGGATCTCGAAATCGTCCCTCCGCCTCTCCGTACCGCAAGCCACCGCCCCCCCTCCCTTCGCGCCGACGATCTTTTGCCCCCCCCCCCCTTACACCTCAGGCGATCGGGCCTCTCCCTGTCGCGAGTTCCAGAACCCACGAAACCACCCACCACCTCACACCGCCGCCCTCTGTCCCCGCGCCACCTCAGGAGGTCAACCGCCTCCAGCACTTCCCCCTGCAGTCCGGCGCCACCTCCAGCAGTCTCCGGCGACTAAGACCATGGCTATATGACTGTAAGTTTTTCCAATTTTGGGGTTTTTCTTTTCTTTTGCAAAAAAAAAATATAGTTTTTGGTTTATAAAAATCTGTATTTCCAATTTATAAAAAAAAAAAAACAAACAGAATTTTCTTAGGAAGATAAAAATATTATTTTTATATCTTGAAAGCCGAAAGAAAAATATTATTTTTATATCTTGAAAGCCGAAAGAAAAATATTATTTTTATATATTGAAAGCCGAAAGAAAAATCATATTTTTATATCTTGAAAGCCAAAAGTAAAAATCATATTTTTATATGTTGAAAGCGAACGTGAAAACATGATTTTTGTCATATTAACGAAGTGATTTTTATTATATAAACATCATGACAAAAATGAGATTTTTATTCATTTGAATAGCGATAGAAAAATTCGATTTTTATATATTGAACTTTGAACTAAAAATTCGATTTTTATATATTGAACTTTGAACTAAAAATTCGATTTTTATATATTGAACTTTGAACTAAAAATTCGATTTTTATATATTGAACTTTGAACTAAAAATTCGATTTTTATATATAGAATAGCGAAGTAAAAACTCGATTTTTACATATGTAGTGGCTACGGGCAACGAAGATGACGAAGATGCGATAGCGATGAAGATTTCTATCAATGAAGTGCCGTGGAGCTAGGATAGCTATATGTGAGAATTTCTCACCTTTCAATTTCTTTTCTAATTATATATATATACTAGGATGCAGACGGTGCTTAGTAGCACCCGACACAATCGTCCACAGACCATGGACTTGTTTGTTTGGTTGCATAGATTAGTTGAATTATTTGTTTGAATTGAATTGTTTGGTGGGATGAAATTGATTTGATTGATGTGTGAATGGCGTGGGCCTTCACTAGACCGGGGATAAGGCTAGGCCTTGTCCCGTTTCTAGTATCGTGCCGTTATGCCGCCGAAATTTTCTAAAATAAGTTAGAAAAATAAAAATATCATTTTATTTAAAGAATGAACTTAATAGAAATTCATATGTTGGAATAAAATGTTCTATCGTTAAAAATATAAATTTTAACGTGAATGTGAATAAATAAATATTCATTTACAAACCAGACGGTTTGTTTATGTACACCTATTTGAAGGACATTGATTGGGACGATAAATTTTACACATCGCCCAACTGCACGAATAAAAATCTGTGTTTGATGGTTTGAAACCCCACACGGGTGTTGGGATGAAATTTGAAGTTCACTCATCCTAATTGATTAAATATGTCGATCGATTGATTGACAGGCTGTTATAAGCGTTAGATATCTATATTTGATGCTTATACAGTGTAGTGCACTTTGGTTGATGGTTGATTATTTTCAATGCTATTATATACATGTGTTGTATGAAAATCCATATAATTAATTTTATATGGTAATTGATTGGACCCAGTTGAGAAAAGATTAAATCTTTTTATTTAGATTTAATGAAGTGTACCAATTAAATAATATTTAATTGGAATTGAATTGATATTGATTTTTGGGTTTATCGTGAACAGTGTTTTAAATAACACTTGTTCTTTAACCCGATAATTAATGAATGTGATTTGGGTTTGTCGTGAATGGTGTCTTCATTAACACTGTTCTTGAACCCAGTTGAGAAATGATTAAATCTTTTTATTTAGATTTAATGAAGTGTACCAATTAAATGATATTTAATTGGAATTGAATTGATATTGATTTTTGGGTTTATCGTGAACAGTGTTTTAAATAACACTTGTTCTTTAACCCGATAATTAATGAATGTGATTTGGGTTTGTCGTGAATGGTGTCTTCACTAACACTGTTCTTGGACCCAGTTGAGAAAAGATTAAATCTTTTTATTTAGATTTAATGAAGTGTACCAATTAAATGATATTTAATTGGAATTGAATTGATATTGATTTTTGGGTTTATCGTGAACAGTGTTTTAAATAACACTCGTTCTTTAACCCGATAATTAATGAATGTGATTTTGGGTTTATCGTGAACCGTGTTTTAAATGACACTGATTCTTTAACCCAGTTAACGATTAAAACTAAGTGGAGTTTTAATGAATCTTTAATTAGATTGAAATAATCGAAATGGAGTATCACCAGTTTTGCTCCAGGCGTTAGTTAAATCTTTAATTAGATTTGAACGCGAAATGGTAATTGAATTTACCGATAACACCGTGGTGTTAGATATGAAGTATTACCAGTTTTACTTCATGGGATGAATAGGTTGGGATTGAGAAATTAAAATAAATGATTACTTCGGTAAGGTTCGCTAATCCCGACTAGTTTGAATTGAGATTCAAAAATAGAATAAAGAATAAATTCAAGGAATTTATCTTGGATAAAATTTATGGGAACCTTTCCCTATGAATGTGAAATTTAGAAACTAACTGTCGGTTAGCTAAGTAGAATGGTTTTCTGGATATTAATCTGATGTTGGTTTCGGCCTTCGGGGTTAATATTTGGGGAATTATTCTCTTGATTAATTTACGGTTAGTGACTAAAGAATTGGAATGAGGCGTATGTTGTGTTTGTGTAACACTTATTTAAAATATACGCGAGTTATTCGGAAAGACCGGGTTTATCCCATTCTGAATAACTGATACGACGATAAGTCGAAGAGGAAGACGGTGGTTGAAGACCGGAAGTCTTCACGTCGTTTGGGTGATAACTGATGATCTTGATTGGGCTGTACACCCAAGAAGATGGAAACAGTTGGTGATCGTCCAGACGTACTTGGAGATCGATGGATATGCGGGGTACTAGGTGCCTCCGGTTTCGTTCAGACCCAGAACGAACTTGTAAATGGACTGTGTGTCTGACATTGGATTTTAGTCCGTGTGATTGATCTCTGTTAAATATATATCTGTTTGGCGGCGGAGAATTTATTCTTTTGCTTAACGCCCTTCTCTGAGACGTACGAGCTCAGGGGTTATATATTGATGGATATCAATCGCATGGAGTGAATTGCCTGTGTGGCATGCTAAGATGCAAATGATCAAGGCTTCTGTTGAAAAGCAAAGTCTTGTGGTTGATGATCGAAGCACGGCCTTTGTGGCGTAGCTTTGTGTAACGTTGATTCGCGAGTATCACACCCGGTATGAATCAAAAACGGGAGACGGACCTCAGGGGGGACATGCGTTTTCTTTCTAGTTATGAGTGGCGTCAGTGCTTGAACTGGCTGACGAGTTTGACTCATGTGGATATTGCTTATTATTACTTGCTGAAAAGCGAGGCGCCTCGTGATATCGGTTTCGGCCGATGCTTCTGGTCGGCTGACGGGCCAGGCTTACGCCCCAAAGGGCGGAGAAACGTATTGTTCAGGCATTATAATCCACATCGGTGGACCGGCCCTGACGATCCAGGGGGCAGTTGCGGCTGTTCCTGAGACACGGACTAGAGCGTCTCGAATCGGTAGAGGATCTTGCCCCTAGCCTCGGTTCATACCATAAATGATAACCCAACTTCCAATACGACATTTGCGGTTTTGATTGTAAACTTATATATGGCGACATAGTGTTATGGGCCATTCATGCCGCCTATGATTGATACTTATGATTTGAAGTTGTTTTATACACTATGCACTTATTACAGTATCAAATGATTTGTTTTAAACGTATCAAGCATTCTTTGGCTATTATAAGGGAAAACCCTATCCCCCGGCTTGCGTTGCATTGTGTGATAGGACCTGGGTCTTATAACAGCTTCATTTTTCTTTATTTAGCATTGCGCTGTTTGTTTTATGCACTGGTATTCTTGGGAGGAAACCCGTTCCGTGTTATACGGCGTGGTCCCTTGATTTACCTAATGATTTAAAATAAAGATTAATAACTGTTTTAGTTCTCACACCAGTCACATGACTGACCTGGAGTTTATTGTTTTAACCTAAACTCTGGGTGCCCTTATTTTGACACGGGCAGCTAGTAGTTTTGGGTTTTGCAGATTTATATTCACAGGATCCTGGTTTACAGCTGGAACGATATCCGGAAAGCTTTGTATCCGTATATCTCTTCTAGTTGTGTATTGTATTATTTTTCCGCTGCTATGTATTTAAATGTAATTTAAAGCTCTGATATTTCTGTGTAATATTCATTTCTACTCTGTATATTCTTGTAATCTGATGCACTGTTGTTATATATAGTGAAATGTTCTTCTGTATGCGTTCTGTTTTGTCCTGTTCTCAAACGATAAGGCGTTTTCGAACGGTCTGGGTCGGTTTAGCGACTGATTCGGATCGAGCGAAATTCCTTGCCGTCACAGCTAAATACATTTACTTGTTTGAATATAAATAAAACAAGTAGTTCCTTTATAAACGAAGTTTATAAATAGTTCATTTATAAACGAAGTTTATAAATGAAGTAAAATGAATTAGCATTGGATAATTCAGAAAATTTTGAATACAAGTGGAATTTGAACAATGGAAATTCAAATATAGAATTCAAATAGAACTAATATGGAAATTCAAATATAGAATTCAAATAGAACTAATATGGAATTTGAATACAGAATTCAAATAGAACTAATATGGAATTTGAATACAGAATTCAAATAGAACTAATATGGAATTTGAATATAGAATTCAAATAGAACTAATATGGAATTTGAATATAGAATTCAAATAGAACTGAAATGGAATTTGAATATAGAATTCAAATAGAACTGAAATGGAATTTGAATATAGAATTCAAATAGAACTGAAATGGAATTTGAATATAGAATTCAAATAGAACTGAAATGGAATTTGAATATAGGATTCAAATAGAATTGAAATGGAAGGTGAATTGAAAATGAAATCCAACTAGTTGATAAATAAGTTAAACTTATAGTTGAATATGTTATATTCAAATGAAAGGGGGAAATAGGCAAAACAATTAACTAGAAATTAGTAAATGGAATTTTTAATCGAAGTTGAACTTTGAAAGGTAAATAGGATTTGAAAACTTAGATTTTGAAATTGAATATGAAACGTAAGTTGAAATTGGATTTCAATTAGCTTGTAAGCAAGTTAGAATTATATTTGGACATATAGGTTCAAATGAAAAAGTAAAACAGGAAAAGAATTAATTAACGAATTGAGATAAACGATTGAATTGAGTTGAGATGAATTAGAAATATATGGATATACATTAGACAGGTTTGGATTGAAGTGTTAGAAGAGATATAATTAGAATGCTCGACAAAAAGGTATGTATTTAATTCACATATGGGTTTTTATGCGCCGTATCGGCTAGCCGCTTGGCTTTTCCTTTTTCTTTTTGATTAGAGAGGCCTGTGTGGCGGTTTGGGGATTTTCCCGATGTTCCCGGTACAAAGGAGGTTATGGCGAATTTTTCCGGAAATTTAAGGAGTTAGATTATTTTTAAGAAAATCTGATAACTAGAATTCTATATATCGATATATATAGAATTCGAAAATGAGACGAACTTAAAATAGAATATTATAAACGAAAAGGGATTTTTTAAATAAAATCCTGGGAGAGACACGTTTTAAATTAAAAAGAAAATGATGTGTAGATAAAAATGATTGTGTTGATAAGAAGTAAGAAATAGAGTTAAACAAAAATTAGAAACTGACTAGAAATTAGTAAGTTGAATAGTTTTCTGAGTATCGATCTGATGTTGGTTTCGGCCTTCGGGGTTTATACTTAGAGAATTGTTCTCTTACTAGTTTACAGTTAGGGACTAATAGTTGTGGAATGGTAGTGATGCATGAATGAGAGATGGAAATGTTTTCCCGTGTTAATAACGTATATTTTCTAATTATAGAAAATAAGGAAATATATACATAGATATATATATATATATATGTTTGATGATGTGATCGATATTTCCATTTGGAAATAAGATCGTTGTGTGTACACGGACATTTTTCATTTGATAGTTAAATCACCGACTATCAAAGTTTTGACCATTTTAACGTTGTTAATATGGAGGGACCGGTTGGATTATTATCCGAAGAACCACTCCGTATTGGCATAAGCGTTGCGAACCATGTATGCTGAATATATTGAAGACAGAGTAAAGTGCAAGGGCTATTGTATAAATCTTAGGTAAAGATTGCCTAAGATGGATGTACTGAATAGTGTCTTCGGTTTCGTTCAGTCCCAGAACGAACGTATAATGGACGAATGTCTGACAATGTATTTCCAATGATCGAATGGGTTGGTCTGTATAAATATATATGGTTGCAACGGATTTATTCCCTTAGCATAACATCCATAATATTTGTGTAAACCAACTAATGATTAACGGATCTGATAATGTGGCATTCAAAGTAATTGTGTTATCAATGAAAGGTAAGTAATCGTAGCCTCAGGCCTCAACAACCGGGAAATGACAAAAATCGGGCAGGCAGCATGGCTAAGTCGGTCGCTCCGAAGTAGGGTGTATAATCACCTATCTAGAGAAATTTCATTTCATTCTTAATTTATTTGATGCTGTCCCTTATCGGGAAACGGTTGTTGATCCCAACCGTTGATGATATACATTCGATACACTCAAGCGAAATGAGTGGTCGGTCATGTGTGGCTGGGTTACAAGATGTTCTTGTTGAACCCAGTGTATTCTCCTCTAGAGATACACTAGTGAAAGGTGGTTCCATACCTTGTCATAGTTGGAAATCCATTAACCAATAAGCGCCCGCACTTTTGTTTGTATACTATGTATGTGGAACGTTAGATGCAAGCGTTCTGCTAGATTGATATCAATTTGTATTTAGACACTATTATAATATCACAGTGTGTTGATATAAAGTTCATGTTGGATACTCATAAGGGAAAAACCCGTTACGTTTTCACGGCGTGGTCTTATGAGATATTTTTTGGTAACCAAGTTGTTTAAAAACTGTTTACTCATACCAGTCCCATGACTGACCCGGAGTTTATTTTCTATGTTTTGCCTAAACTCTTGGGTGCTCAAATTTGTACGAGCAGTCAAGTAGTTCAGGATTTACAGATTTATCTAAAGGAGCTTGGAGCAGGAGGCTTCAGTGTTAGTTATAAAAAGTTTTATTTCGGCTGTATTTTCAGTGTTGTACTCTGAAAGATGTTATGTATATACAGAAAAGATTTTGTATCCCAAAAGGTGATGTATATTATATTTTATTCCGCTGCGTTGTGAGATTCTATGTTGTTAGTATGTTCTTCTTCTTCTCATATTCTAATTTTCTATCTTATCTATTCTCGCCCTCTAACTTCTTTCTATTAATGGTTCGTATTTCTGTGTTAATTGGGTTGGACATATGGTATATATAGTCAACTCATATAGCACGGATTTGCGGGTCATTACAGTTGGTATCAGAGCTTAGGTTGAGCGAACAACTAGGCTTTGTGGAGTTGTGCTCATTAGAGATAGGGTCAGTAGTACCCTAGAATGAGTTGAGCGTATATATACGAGAGAGCGTATTTGTTAGTTGATATAAAAACTGTTTTATATTGTGTTGACTAGTCGGTTGAGTGACTTATGGATTCTGATCAAATCGTGGGACGCCACGATGTCGATAGGAGTTTATAAACACTTAAACAGAAGATTGGACACGATATTGTTAAATGGTTGAGTTGATTGTTAGAATTATAATCGAATGAGATTATAAAACGGAAATAGTTATATATAACCAATAAAATTTGTATAAATGTACAAATGAGATGAATTAAAATGAAATTCAAACTAGAATTCAGAATTTAAAATCCTGGGAAGAAAAACTAGATGGATTTTTGGAAGTAATAAAGCATTGAACTCATTCAGTAGCTGGAAAATAATTCTGATGATGATTGCAACATTATCAGTGTTCATTTTCGAGTTTCTAAGTGATGAATTGCTGCCTTAGAAAAGCTTTTTTGATGGAAAAATTGTTTGAAGGAGAACAAGTTGGTTTGAAATTCAAATGTTTTGAATTTGAAATGGGAATATATATTTGTGATTTCAGAAGGATTTGAACCCAGGAATTTGAATTCTGGAAATTTAATTTAACTTAAGCAAGTTAAATAGATTGAAGTAAATAAATTAAAATCAATTTGAATTCATATGAATGAATATGAATTGGATATGAATATATTGGGTGTAAATCATCCAGGTTAAATGAATAAGTTTACTGGATGTGCAGTATGAATAAAAATCAAAAGTTTTGGTAGAACTAAAATTTGTAGAAGTATGGAATGTTGAGTTTCAGCATAAGTTGATTTTGAAGGGTTAATAGGTTAGTAAAAATTTTCTACCTTAGTAATTTCGGGGACGAAATTCTTTTAAGAGGGGAAGATTGTAGTGACCCGGATTCTTATGGGTTAATTCTGAATATTTAATATTTAATTTAAATATTGATTTGATAATATAAGTGAATTTTTATATTAAGTTATTAATTTAATAATCAATTTCGATTTAATATCGAATATATTAAACCATCGTAATACGAAAAATAATTCATTTCGAGATTTACAACTGAATTAAATACAGTTCAGACTCCTGTTTGAATTAGAATAATAATATTAAATTATTATCGAAGAATTTAATGGTTTGAAATTTAATTTATATGAGTGTAGATTAATATCTTCTGCAGATGATCGAATAAGGCTTTGAAACATGTCCCGTTGGGTTCAGAATGGTGGTATTACCCTAAGAATGACATTTGTTGGGTTCAGAAAGGAGTTAGGTATCACGAAGAAATTCAAAATTTAGGATACCGATTTTTAACAAAAACGAAATTAAATTAAATCCTTTTGTTGGTGGACCAAAACAAAACAACGGTGGCTCCTTCCTCTCTACAAAACAAAACAACGGTGGATCCTTCCTCTCCACAAAACAAAACAATGGTGGCTCCTTCCTCTCCACAAAACAAAACAACCGTGGCTTCCTCGATGACCACAAACCAGAAAAATAAAACCAAAGCTTTAAGTAATAATACAACCACCCCCTTTCCTATTAAAAATGACAAGCCTCAAACCTCTTCTGCAAATAAATACTGATAAATCTCTTCACCGAATTGAAATCGAAAGGCCCTCCTTTCGTCGAAATCAATTTGAATACATACTACCTCGTTCATGTTATAAGGAGCGATGCGAGTTTAGCGTTCAACTTCGAGCAGTAGGGTAGTTCGTAAGGGGTTATCGTGAGTTCAGATCTGGGACGCGAGCATGAAGACAATGGTCGTGGTCTCGGAAGTTGTCAGCAGGCTCGAGATTAGTGTTGGCGTCGAAGCTAGGGTTGCGGTTGTGTAGAAAAGGGGATCGAGTTTGGGCACATCGATTTGGGGGTTACTGTACTGTGATGCTAGGAAGGCCGAAGGGGGTCAAGAGCTTGTTTTGGTGGTTTTCACGAGGTGCAGTTTTTGATAGAGAACTAAATGGGGGCGTTTGTTTCAGTTTTTGTGTAGTAGAAATGATGAGAAAATGAGGAGCTGAGTTCGATAGTGGGGAATTGGGGAAGAGCTCGATCTTTGTTTTGGGTCAAACTGGGGATGGACGAATGTGATGGACTGGGTTGAAATTTGCGTTATGTTCAAAGCTGACATCAAGCTTTTGGACAGTGCAAACTAGAAATGGGGAATTCACAGAAATAGCATAGACTGGAAATCTCAATTTGGTGGATGTTGGAAATGGGAGAAGCAAACTTGGCTGTGTAAGACGCAAGTTTAAGGAAATATTAAGGTAATAAAAATTAGTTGTTATTTTTCCTTTTATATAAATTTATTCAAACTTAAAAATAAAAATAAAATATAAATCATATATTATTTATATGATGTTAGATCGTGACGAAACGAAGTTGTAGGATCCGTATGAATGTAGACTTCGCATGGGTTTGGAGTTTCCGAAGTTGGTTGAAATTTAAATCAAACATTCTTCGATTTAATCGCAAATAAAAGCCCTGGTGAGTAAATCTCACTCACCTTTATTAGAATAATTTTTATGTCGTAAAAATAATTTCTGTTGCTTGTTTGGATTTTTCTGGTTGCTTTAAATATATTAGTTATTTAGTGTTGACTATTATATATATATATATTGGGTTGATGATTGGATTGTTCCCGCAGTATCATTAGCGGATGCCCGCGGTACCATTAGCGGATGCCCGCGGCACCATTAGCGGATGATTACCCTATACGCCCCACGCTATGATAGTGGATGACCTTCTATACCGCGATATCCTGCCTCGAAGCAGGATGGTATTATTTATGTGCTAACGTCTGTGGATGCAGGAAAAACAGGTTGGAGGAATCCAACTGGATTCCTCAAAAATATTATTATTTGTTTGTTCTCATATATATTATCATGTATGATGTGTTAGAAATCCATGGTTGATAATTGGTATTTGGATTGGTTAAAATATCACTGAACCTGAAATGTTCATATATAAAAATATCAGGGAAAAAGGGTATTTTGAAATTTAAAGGGGAAAATCTATTTATCAAAAATAGAAATTTGAATTTCAATTGGGCTAAATACATTTACTTGTTTGAATATAAATAAAACAATTAGTTCCTTTATAAACGAAGTTTATAAATAGTTCATTTATAAACGAAGTTTATAAATGAAGTAAAATGAATTAGCATTGGATAATTCAGAAAATTTTGAATACAAGTGTAATTTGAACAATGGAAATTCAAATATAGAATTCAAATAGAACTAATATGGAAATTCAAATATAGAATTCAAATAGAACTAATATGGAATTGAATATAGAATTCAAATAGAACTAATATGGAATTTGAATATAGAATTCAAATAGAACTAATATGGAATTTGAATATAGAATTCAAATAGAACTAATATGGAATTTGAATATAGAATTCAAATAGAACTAATATGGAATTTGAATATAGAATTCAAATAGAACTGAAATGGAATTTGAATATAGAATTCAAATAGAACTGAAATGGAATTTGAATATAGAATTCAAATAGAACTAATATGGAATTTGAATATAGAATTCAAATAGAACTGAAATGGAATTTGAATACAGGATCCAAATAGAATTGAAATGGAAGCTGAATTGAAAATGAAATCCAACTAGTTGATAAATAAGTTAAACTTATAGTTGAATATGTTATATTCAAATGAAAGGGGGAAATAGGCAAAACAGTTAACTAGAAATTAGTAAATGGAATTTTTAATCGAAGTTGAACTTTGAAAGGTAAATAGGATTTGAAAACTTAGATTTTGAAATTGAATATGAAACGTAAGTTGAAATTGGATTTCAATTAGCTTGTAAGCAAGTTAGAATTATATTTGGACATATAGGTTCAAATGAAAAAGTAAAACAAGAAAAGAATTAATTAACGAATTGAGATAAACGATTGAATTGAGTTGAGATGAATTAGAAATATATGGATATACATTAGACAGGTTTGGATTGAAGTGTTAGAAGAGATATAATTAGAATGCTCGACAAAAAGGTATGTATTTAATTCACATATGGGTTTTTATGCGCCGTATCGGCTAGCCGCTTGGCTTTTCCTTTTTCTTTTTGATTAGAGAGGCTTGTGTGGCGGTTTGGGGATTTTCCCGATGCTCCCGGTACAAAGGAGGTTATGGCGAATTTTTCCGGAAATTTAAGGAGTTAGATTATTTTTAAGAAAATCTGATAACTAGAATTCTATATATCGATATATATATAGAATTCGAAAATGAGACGAACTTAAAATAGAATATTATAAACGAAAAGGGATTTTTTAAATAAAATCCTGGGAGAGACACATTTTAAAGTAAAAAGAAAATGATGTGTAGATAAAAATGATTGTGTTGATAAGAAGTAAGAAATAGAGTTAAGCAAAAATTAGAAACTGACTAGAAATTAGTAAGTTGAATAGTTTTCTGAGTATCGATCTGATGTTGGTTTCGGCCTTCGGGGTTTATACTTAGAGAATTGTTCTCTTACTAGTTTACAGTTAGGGACTAATAGTTGTGGAATGGTAGTGATGCGTGAATGAGAGATGGAAATGTTTTCCCGTGTCAATAACGTATATTTTCTAATTATAGAAAATAAGGAAATATATATAGATATATATATATGTTTGATGATGTGGTCGATATTTCCATTTGGAAATAAGATCGTTGTGTGTACACGGACATTTTTCATTTGATAGTTAAATCACCGACTATCAAAGTTTTGACCATTTTAACGTTGTTAATATGGAGAGACCGGTTGGATTATTATCCGAAGAACCACTCCGTATTGGCATAAGCGTTGTGAACCTAGTATGCTGAATATATTGAAGACGGAGTAAAGTGCAAGGGCTGTTGTATAAATCTTAGGTAAAGATTGCCTAAGATGGATGTACTGAATAGTGCCTTCGGTTTCGTTCAGTCCCAGAACGAACGTATAATGGACGAATGTCTGACAAAGTATTTCCAATGATCGAATGGGTTGGTCTGTATAAATATATATGGTTGCAACGGATTTATTCCCTTAGCATAACATCCCGAATATTCGTGTAAACCAACTAATGATTAACGGATCTGATAATGTGGCATTCAAAGTAATTGTGCTATCAATGAAAGGTAAGTAATTGTAGCCTCAGGCCTCAACAACCGGGAAATGACAAAAATCGGGCAGGCAGCATAGCTAAGTCGGTCGCTCCGAAGTAGGGTGTATAATCACCTATCTAGAGAAATTTCATTTCATTCTTAATCTATTTGATGTTGTCCCTTATCGGGAAACGGTTGTTGATCCCAACCGTTGATGATATACATTCGATACACTCAAGCGAAATGAGTGGTCAGTCATGTGGTCGGGTTACAAGATGTTCTTGTTGAACCCAGTGTATTCTCCTCTAGAGATACACTAGCGAAAGGTGGTTCCATACCTCGTCATAGTTGGAAATCCATTACCCAATAAGCGCCCGCGCTTTTGTTTGTATACTATGTATGTGGAACGTTAGATGCAAGCGTTCTGCTAGATTGATATCTATTTGTATTTAGACACTATTATAATATCACAGTGTGTTGATATAAAGTTCATGTTGGATACTCATAAAGGAAAAACCCGTTCCGTTTTCACGGCGTGGTCTTATGAGATATTTTTTGGTAACCAAGTTGTTTAAAAACTGTTTACTCATACCAGTCCCATGACTGACCCGGAGTTTATTTTCTATGTTTTGCCTAAACTCTTAGGTGCTCAAATTTGTATGAGCAGTCAAGTAGTTCAGGATTTACAGATTTATCTAAAGGAGCTTGGAGCAGGAGGCTTCAGTGTTAGTTATAAAAAGTTTTATTTTGGCTGTATTTTCAGTGTTGTACTTTGAAAGATGTTATGTATATACAGAAAAGATTTTGTATCCCAAAAGGTGATGTATATTATATTTTATTCCGCTGCGTTGTGAGATTCTGTGTTGTTAGTATGTTCTTCTTGTTCTCCTATTCTAAGTTTCTATCTTATCTATTCTCACCCTCTAAATTCTTTCTATTAATGGTTCGTATTTTTGTGTTAATTGGGTTGGACGTATGGTATATATAGTCAACTCATATAGCACGGATTTGCGGGTCATTACACATTGCGCTGATCCATAGCCAATTTTCATCTATCCGTGGTGGTCAAAGTTATGGATGTCGACAACTCCTTAGCACACGTCCCGCAGCAAAGCCCAATTATGAAGTGAACTCATCGGTTCCCATCTGGATCCTGAGCTCTAACTTCCATTTGGACTACCTTTGCATCTCGGGTTTGGCCTTCTTCGGATCGGTCTTCAATTGGTTCAGAATCAAACTTCCTTTCGGATCGGTTCTCTTTTCTTCTCCTCGTCCAATCCATGGTCACCAGCTCCATTCGGGTCGGTCGTGCTCCCTCCATTGGATCGGATCGTGCTCATTTGGTACGGATCGTGACGCGCCTCCCTGATCGGATCAAGTCAAGGTTCCAGCTCCTGGTCGTGGTCCTCCTTCAGGGTACTTCGAATCGTGCTCACCCATTGGATCGTGGCGCTTCATAAAGCTGGATCGGGTCGCGCCATCAGCTCGTGGCTCCTGAAGTGGTTCTGTTCGCGACCATCTGCATCAGGTCGGGTCGCATAGGGTAGGGCGATCCGGTCCGGTGTATTTCCTGCAGTTTGTTCCAGCGACTATTTTTCGCCATTCGACGGCGTTTTTGACCAATCTAACTTTTCTAATCAATCACAAAGCACACCATACAATCATAGCAACATATAGTACCGACCACAAACACCAAAACATAAATCATAGCATATAAAATGGATCCAACATAGCCAAAACCCCATATTTTCCCTTAAGCATGTTTAACAACAAAATATGGTAGGATTAGAAAAACTTAACCAAATCGATCCAAATTCTAACAGAGGCATAAAATGGTGTTTAAGAATTTCTAAACATTTTTCCAGAATTTTATAGTGCATAAATTCGCGAATTATCACTAATCACCCTGATTAACTATAATTAGTATCAAAACAATGCTAATCACTCACCTTGGCCAAAATTAAAACTCAGATCTGAAATGATTCTCTGTTTGGTACGAATTCCAATGTTCAACAGCAGCTCTAACCTTGCTTTGGTGCTAATTCCCCTTAATTTGATGTAGTTTAAACCAAAACTTGATTAAGAAGTGATTTGGGGTGTTTTTAGATGTTGGAGGCCATTGCTAAGGTTGAACAAGTGTCTATAGCGGCTGGAAAATGAGTAAAAACCCGAAATCCTAACCCTAGCAGCCCTTAAATACCTCTAATCTCGAAATCCCCCAATGGGCCTAGCTGCTAATTACCCAATTAAGCCCGATTAAGCTGTTTTTCACCTTCTCAACATTGTTTCAGCCATATCTCCCAAACGGTGAGTCCGTTTGGCTAATGTGACCACTCTACGGAATTGTAAACCATCATCTGAACCCAATGGAAGTGGTTTCAGGTAAAAATTCATTTCCAGTCAAAAGTTATAGCCGAAATAAGATCAGCTAGGGGCAAAATGGTCATTTAAAAATTGGCAAAAATCATGAACATGAGAAATGACCCTAATAGTCGTCCCCCAAAGTTACATGACCATATGACCTTCTACGATGATGAAATAAATATTCTACGATCCTATGATACGTAGAATGCGGGTCATTACAGTATTATTGAAGATACCATTCACGACAAACCCAAAATCCACTTTCATTTCCATTCCAATTTAATTTCACCAGCATCATATAATTTCACTGACATGAATTTTATACGTCCAACAATAGTTGTAAACAACTATCAAACATCCAAATAACATCTAGTATGCACCTATATTCATATAAGCTTCAATCAAATAATTGACGCTTAATTCAATCTGTCAATCAACCGATCAACATACAAACTACATACAAGGGAGACGTGAAAGTCAAATATAACCCCAAGACCCGTGTGGGGTTTTCAACTAACAAACAATCAATTTAAATCAACTATTAATCCATGAATTTAACCGTAACTAGTTCAATTCAAATTATTTTTCAATCTAACAGTTTCACTTAAACAAGCGACGATAAATTCATCATTTGAGCTATAAATGGATATTTAATCCAATTTCAACTACCATAAATATTTTAACATTATTTCAGCATGTTAATTAACTCAACATCGCATCCAAATCATAATACAATCAACCATCCATTCATCCATACGGTTTTCAAACAATTTGTGATGTGAACTACCATATACCGTATAACAAACTTGTGATAATTAATCAGATAAAAATCAGTATAGGAAATCAACATATATTCAGTTATGATTATAATAGATGTAAAAAAAAGCGGTTTGAGTGAGAAGCTCTCACGTTGGTCGTTTTCGCTAAATAACGCCAAATGGTTGATTGACCGAATCAGACGTTTTCTTCCACCAAAAATTGAGACGAGCTCCAAATCAGTTTCATTGCGATCTCTCGTCGATACAGTTCCAACTCATCTTGGATCGTCGAATTCCGATCTCGTATGAAAAAGTTATACTTTTTACAACATTGAACACATATATACGTCGTTAACTTAAATTAAATAGTAATTAATTACCCCTAATTACCTAATTAATCTAACCATATCCCCTAATCCTCCTTCTCCCTCCCGTAACCTGTTGTAATACGCCCGAAAAACGTAGCCCCTCCTCTTAAATTTGCACCCCACTCCGAGCCTCCAGAGATCGATCAAAATACACCACATCGAAGCTTGTTTCTTCCTCTATATTCATCATGAATAGCTTTGAATTCGAACTCCCCCTTTGGCCATGAAAATAGCAAACGTAGCCCCATGGAGCTCGAAATTCGAGAAAAATACAACCCAAAACATGATCTTATCCGTATAGATTTAAAGAGCATAGGAATCTCTATAACTTTCGTGTAGAAACCATCTTCTAATTCGAAATATATATTGAGAGAGATTAAGGAATCAAATTGGGACATTTCTGTCCACTAAAATCAAAGTGGCGGCTAGGGGTTAGTGGATAGGGTTTTTGGCTGAAAATGGGTATTTATACCCATTTATTAATTAATATTTTAATCCAATTATTCTTAAAAGTGAAGTTTCGCGTCCGAACGCCAAACAAACTCCAACAACCATCGTTCCTAACCAAATACCCTTATTCCAAACACAATGGATTATGTTTCGAGAGCTAATCTGATTGTTTCAGTCAATTCTTCTTAAAATTAAAAAATATATCAATATAACGTTAAATATTGAATTTGAACGTATATTTTAATTTACCACGACTACATATTGACTCCAAAAATTATGAAATTGGAAATCTTGCTATGTTCCACAAATACGGTTCTAATGGACCTAGTTTCATCGAATTCGGAGACCATTTGAAAAATGACAATTTTCTTGCTTATTGAATTTTAACGGAATTTGAATATGCGTTTATATTTACTACTAATTCCAAATGACTTGAAATTTTAAACCTGACAATAATTTGATGTTTCGAATCCAAAAAAATTGGTTCGTCAAAAACGGAGGTAATTTGCAAAATGTCCATTTTTAAGGGTTATGTAATATCGATAAAATATTAATAAATTTCAAAAATAGTTTAAATAAATAAATAACGATAATAAATTAATTTATCATATATATCCAAATAAAATATCATATAGCTATAAAATAAACATACTTGAGTTTATAACTTGATATTACAATTTCCTAGTCAAACGGTGTTCAATATACATAAAAAATCCTTTTATTTAAAAAAATCGTTATAATTTATAAACGATTTCATAGCGACTATTTTGAATTTTAATTTGGATATAACTTACTATCCATCACATGAAAACTTAATTTTTCACATTTGTTAGAAAATAATAATTCAAAATACTCTAACATTTATTTTTTGTCAAATTCTGACTTATAATGAATTCTATATGTTCATTTAAAGTTCAAAACGTATTATTACGAACTACTGCGATGTTACGAGTTAATTTTAATTAAATTTTAAATTCTTACGTTCAAAATTTGTTTTAAAATAATGTCAAGTCATTAATTCTCAAATTTAATCATAAATCCACATAAAATTATATTTAAAATAATTTTTAAATTGGTTCCAAAACTCTGGGTTGTTACATTCTCCAATGTACGATTATAAAAGTTCAACGTAGGATTTGTCGTGGATCACCACATAGGATATGGAAAGGTCTACTATAGCAACACTATATCAAAATGTTGCATCGTGTTATACTTGTTTATCCAGAGCAACAATATTTATGGCTAAGGTAACACAAAAAATATAATGTTGCAGTAGGGCTAAAATTTTATAGCTATCGTGACATTATAGCTGGCAACACCTTGTAATTTCGTTACAATATGCCATTTATGGCGTAGTGATACCAACAACTCACGCAAATACAAGATTATGGACAAGCACAAATGGATATAGCAATGTCAAAGATCAAGGCAGAGCTAGTAAAGCAAGTGCACCAGCCAAATGTTCAAGTACAAGCCAAGCTAGTGACCAAAATGTACAACAATCCAAAACTGGCCAGAACTGCAAACAAACATGGGGCATATTCTAGTGTACACGACATGGTAGCAACAAAAGATCAAGTGCACACATTCAAGAATAACATAGTGTCAACCAGCTCGAATACATGATAGCAAGTATGCATGCAAGTGAGCAAGGATGTCAAGTGACCAAAGAAAAAAGTATATACGGGTCAACATAGTGCAAGTAAATGAAGCCATACACCATGAACAAAGATGTAGCATTGATATGTATACACACACACACTTGTGTGTGTATATATACATACATATATATATATATATACCAAATGAATATTCTGAAATGATCATGCCAAGCCACAACAAAGAGTTTAAGTGCTAACACAAGCAACGGTCATTCAAACAGTTCTAAAAAGGGGAATCTTTTTTCATAAAATTGTTTTGTCTCTGAAAGAATGAATTTATATCTGCATGAACATGATGGGTCACAACAGTTTGAATAAAAGGAAAATCTTTCCTCCTTTAATTTTTTGAAATGGAAACAAATTAATCTTGCATTCGTGGGACAAAAATTTGAGAGGTTAATTTTTTCTTCAAATACTTAGAGGTACAGAAACTCAACCAGGTGCATCAAAAGGTTCAGAAAAGCATTCATCAACGAAATCAAAGAAAAAATAATGGAAATAAATCGATTCACAATTCAAAATTTTTCCAGAAATACACATGTGCAATTTCAAGGGCTATAAAAACAAATCGAGGATTTCCAGAATTTACAAAATCATATATGACAAGTCGTAATTGAAATCAGAGATTTAAGGGGACAAAAGCCCTATATAAACACCCACTTCCTCATTGGTAATACCATCCCAATCCACATAAAACAATTCAAGTATTCAAACAAAAATCAGAGATCTTACTGTGTTAAATCGAGCAAGAGATTGGGGTTCGAGATCGTAAAGTCTATTGGCATCTATCAATTCGAAGATTGCCTGAAGTCAAATCGATTCATCAACAACGATTTGGTGCCGATTGAAAAACCCTAGTTCACGAAATTCTTAAGGCACCATTTAAAAGATGTTGGTCGAATATTAAGTGACAAAGAAATACAAAGCGGAGCCAATTTCTTTTATAACTATTTTAGTTTTTAAAGGGTTTTTGTTTTCTAGTTTTTTGAGTTGTTTTTAAATTTTGTTGTAAACCAGTACATATGTTTACTAGTTTTCTAAACTAGGGATTTGTAGCTACAGGATTTTGTAGTTAAGAAAGTCACAACTTAGGATTTTAAGTCGTGTAAAGATTTTGAGCGTAGAATTAGAGCAGTAGCAGGGTTTGTGAGTAGAAATCTTGGGAATGCAGCAGTAGGTAGGGTTTTGCCGAAGCTGTGTAATTCTTGTGTGTGATTTATCTTTTTTTGCGATATCTTTATTATTCTGTATTTGTTTTTACTTTTAATTTCCAATAAATCCTATTCACCCCCCTCTAGGTTTAATCTAGATCCAACACATATGTGTTATTCTTATGCAATGATTGCATTTCTTCTTGCATGGTTGTTCTCCACTCTTCTTTATGACAATTACTCATATCTTTTTTATAGCTTTGAGGCTCCCCTCATCGGTGAGTACAACATACTCCTCCGTGTTGTATCAGGTGGATAGTCTTTTGTCCCTCGAGGATCGTCTCGGCTATAGTGCGGTTGGAGTGATAAATTGAGGTTCTACCTAAATGCATCTAAATCTTGTCCTCTCTAAATTCTTGTTATCTTTAATCGTTTGGTCTTCGAAGAATACAACGTCTCTGCTGCGAACAACCTTCTTGTTAATTAGATCCCAGAGTCGGTACCCAAATTCATCCTTGGGTGAACGAAGGTACATACACTCCTTTGTCTTTGCATCAAGCTTAAATCTCTCATCGTTGGGGATGTGTACAGATGCCCTACACCCAAATACCTTGAGATGATTGTATGAAGCCCTTTTGCTCGTCCAAACTTCGTCTAGGACGGCCCTATCCAAAGGAACTGATGTCGTGAAGTTGACAATGTCAACCATAACCATTATAGCTTCTCCCCAAAATGATTTGGGTAACTTAGCATGATAGAGCACACAACGAACTCTTTCTTCAATGGTTTGGTTCATTCTCTCAGCTAGCCTATTCAATTGTGGTGTCTTGGGTGGAGTTTTCTCTAGCCTAATGCCATATTTCTTGCAATAGGCTTTAAAAGGACCTTTATACTCACCTCCGTTATCTGATCGTGCAAACTTGATCTTCCGTCCAGTCTCATGCTCCACTAGAGCATGGAATTTTTTAAAGGCATCAAGCACTTGATCTTTTGATTTTAACAGGTGAAACCATACTTTCCTTGAATGATCATCAATGAAGGTAACAAAATGTAAAGCACCACCAATGGATCTCTCCGACATCGAAAACACATCAGTGTGCACGAGGTCTAGAATGTTCTTTTTCCTTATGGGCAGAGAAGATATTTGGAATGCAAATCTGTGTTGTTTTCTAGCTAAACAATGAGCATAACAATCAAGTGGTTTACCTTTCACATCAGGGAGTTGTTGTTTCCAAGCGAGTATGTAAAGACCATTCTCACCGATGTTCCCAAGTCGTTTATGCCATGTGTCTGTATCATCAGTGGTGATGTTTACCTCTCCTTTGCAGAGCTTGGCTTGTATTATGTACTATAATCCTACCTTCTTTCCTTGAGCCATCATTAATCTTCCTTTGGTGAGATTCCACTTCCCTTCACCAAAATAATTCATCAGATCATCATCGTCTAACTTTCAAGCGGAGATAAGATTGAGGCGCATGGTTGTGACATGCCTTACATCTTTCAGAACAAGCTTGCACGCAGTTCTTGTTGTCAGAATGATGTCTCTTATCCCAACGATCTTGCTCCTATCATGATTTCCCATTTGCACCGTACTAAATTCTCCATTCAATAGGATGAGAATAAGATTACATGTGGAGTAACATTGAAGGAAGCACCAGAATCAACAATCCAATAACTCTCACCATAAGCAATGTTTAGAATGTTACCTTCACCAACGAGATATATCAGATTTTCTTTTAATACTATGGCAGTAGTACTCTTCTCTTCTTGCTTCTTCGTTGGGCTTATTTGGTTTGACTTAACATTACTGGCCTTTTGGTCTCTCTTGAAGGATCGACATTCCATTTTCTTATGACCTTTCCTTCCATAGTAATAGCATGCAATCTTTGAGTGTGACTTGGATCTACATCGAGATTGATGTGGATTTCGGCTTTTACTACGTCCACAAATTTCATTCCTACCCGGATTCTCAACAACATTAGCTTCGGGATGGATAGAATCACCTCGTTCCATTCTCCTTGTTTCTTCATCAAGAAGACTGCCACTAACGGTATCCAAGATTAGCTTCCCTTCCGGAGCTGAGTTATTAAATGTAACTACGAGTGTATCCTAACTTTCCGGTAAGGAACTAAGGAGTAAGAGGGCTTGTAACTCATCATTAATATTCATATCAATTTTTTTTAGTTGATTTATGAGCCCCTTAAAATTATTCAAGTGCTCAATCATACTTTGACCATCCTTATACTCCAACTTAACCAACCATCGAACTATATTAGCCTTGTAACGAGTAATTTTCTTTGAATCATGGACTCAAGCTTTGTCCATAATTCATAAGAATTTGTATAAGTAGAAACCTGTTCGAAGAGAGTTTTGTCAATGTGCTTACAGATCATAGCAACAACCTTCTCGTTCAATAGTTCCCACTGAGCATCACTCTTTCCTTCTACCTTATCTTTGTAGATGATGGTTTTATGCAAATCCTTGCAATACAAGTGGTACTCCATCATTGGCTTCCAATAGGAGTAGTTGTTGGCCGTGAGCTTGAACATGTCTCCATCATGAGAGACATTATCCTCGATCTTGAACTTGCACGATCTTAGTTACGGCTACCGATGAACTTGACTATGATACCACTATAGGGAAAATCTCGGTCTTTCCCGCTTCGTAAAGTTAAGATAGGCACATTAAAATTGAAAGAAGTAATGGGAGCACAAGAATTTATAATTCTCCAATATGGAGATTCTTTCACTATACAAAAGAATAGTGAGATTACAAAATATGATTACAAAAGTAAGTCACACTCGATGGCTCGCTCAAGCTTGTGGATAGAGGCTTCCTAAGATATCTCTCTTTTCTCTCAAAGAGGCTTTCTAACTCTCAAGTTTTTCTTACTATAAGAAGTAGCTTCTCCCTTGATTCTTCAATTTTTGGATGGTTAGGAATGAAGACTCCTACCCTAGTTAGACTACTTAACTTCCACAATGAGTGGTGAAGATTACTTGCATCCAAGGTTGGAATTTATTCTCTAGAGTGCTCCACACTCTCTAGGAATCACAACACTCTTCCATTCCCTTCTACATCCTTCTATACTCTTCCGTAAGATTCTGAAAGATTCCACACATCTCCAAAATATTCCACATGGGTTCCACACTCTTCTACAAGCTTCTAGAGAGTTCTACAGTTCTCTAGAGTTCTCCGGAACATTCTAGAAAATTCCACACTCCTAGATCTAAAACTTTCTAGAAACTCTCCTATTAAGGAGGGATCCAAACAAGTTATACCATGCGGACTGGTCTGACTAGATATCCATTAGTTTCGAGTACTAGTTATTGTTGATGCTAGTCTATTGACTAACACGAAGTTTTCTTTCCCAATGTAACAGCCTTTTAAGAAAGCTAAAATAAAAAAAATTAGTACATTAGTTATTGTGTGGTGTATCATTCTGGGAGATCGGAGGTTTGAATCATGTGATCGTCACATTTGATATTAGAGCTTATACCTAGCCAAAATTGTTTGTGTAATACTGTAGATGTCATTGGTCTGGTCTCGATGTGGGTTACATGCACAATGCCAGAGGGGTGAGTAATGGTGAGCCAACGAGGACGTTGGACTCTTTAAGAGGGGTCGTCTATAACATCCCTTTGGTAAAGTTAAAATAAATATCTTTTAGCACAATGATTAGTGTGTGATATTGCTTTCTGACAGTTATTACACTTAAACTCTCGTGTGCTACTCCCAGTAGATTGGTAATTAAGGTTTTTAGATTCTTTTTTAACAAATAAGCATCTAAGACGTGCAGGAGGAAGTTAGCTGTTATAGGGGTTTCTTTTCGCTATGTGTTGTAAGAAAAAATTAATTATTACTTGTATTTGACTCCAATGAACTAAGGAAGCATCTTTGTATGTCACTCTTGGAGCTATATATATAATTCGTAATAATTATATTTTGATCTGAACATGGGTTTTGAGAATGTGAAATGTAATCAATGTTTATTGATGAATGTTTTTTTTTTTCATATACTCGTGTTCTTCGATGTTATAATTCATTCACATAACAGTTTTTTACCACCTAAAGTTAATATTATATATTACTGCAACAACTGTAGCGTTTAGCTTCGTGCTTTAAAACAGGATGTTACAGGAACCTTATTAGAGCGAGAACATAATTGACTAATCAACTAATTAAGGCTCTTTCTATTAGGTTGCAACTGTAGTGGTAAATGCTCAAGAAGGAATGGGAATATTAAGGTGATAGGAACACTAAAACTTATCATAAGTCACTTAAAATCAAGGTATCTAAATGTAAAATTTATCACATCATTAATGAAAATGGTTTGATGCATGAAACATCTAATTCTGTTGATAAAATTTTCCTTCATTATTATAGTAAGTTGCTTGGAACACCAACGAATCATAATCTTAATCTCAATGACCTCTTATCAATATTGTTACCAACCTTAAATACCAATGATCTGAACCTCCTCTCTGCTAAAGTTATTGATGAGGAACCCAAATCCATTATTTATCATATTAAAAGGGGCTTCATATGGCGAACCATATTGGTATAACGCAATTTTCTTTACTCGTTGTGGTTAATCACAACCACAGACCTGTTAAAAGTAGCATCTAAATTTTCAATCGTAGAAAATTAACAGGCTACATCAATGCAACCAACTTGGCTTTCATTCCAAAATATAGACAGGCTTTCTTAATATTTTGTTATGGATCCTATTGCATGTTGCAATATAGTCATAGCTGCTTATAAGAAATTTATCCCCTCTAGGCTTAAAACGGTGCTACCAAATTTAGTATTATTCAATAAGGCTGCTTTTCTTCTTGATAAGAGTATTTTGACAACGTTCTCCTAACCCATGAATTATTAAATGGGATCCCAGGGCCATAATGAAACTACATATAACGAAAGCCTATGATCATTTCAATGCAACATAAAGGGATGTTATTTCCATCATAGCAAGGATTGATATTCCAAGTCATTTTGTAAGATGGATATATATTTGCATCTACATGGTCTCATATTCACTATAGGTCTTAACGAAAAAATGTTGATTACTTAACGGTACACTAGGGATCAAATAGGGAGACCCAATGTCCTCCCACCTTTTCATAATTATAATGGAATTTTTCATACAACAACTCAAGTAACTCAACATGGATGTAGCGAACCAAATCTATGTGTTGCATCCAAAGTGGGATCGGTATAAACAATTCGTATCCCAAGACCAGCATTTCTGAAGTGGTTTCCCTAAATATATAAATTTGGCTAACTCTTCAAGGATCGGTATTTTGTCAACTTCTTCAGGATCGACATTCTCCACTTCATCTTCTCGGATCGGTATTTACCCTTCATCCTTGTGGATTGTTGCAAATCAAGGAAGCTTACAGGATCAGAAGCTGCGGGATCGGTGCAAGTTGGATACAAAGCTTCAGAAGAAGGAAGCATGATTTTTGCTAAGGCATTGGGGATCAGTACTGATCCCCGGGGACGTTTTTCTAGGCTTCGAGCCCACTCTCCTCTACCTGTAAATAATCCTACTCTGGGCCGGTATTAAGATCCTTTGGCTCATTTTCTGGACTTGGGATTCTTGGACATGGATACTTTTAATGGCTTCTCTCATGGCTTCATGGACGTTGGTATCATCTTTGGACTTGTAAACTTCTTCTTGGATTTGGATTGGAGATCTTTAACGCTTTGCTTGATACTTGCACTCTTTTGGACATTGAACTATCATCTTAGACCTTTGGACTATGTTGAGAGGATTTGTTGGCTCTAAGAAAGGACTTTTCCATTGTTAACACTTAACTTTGTAATCGAAAAGGACTGTACTTGTAACCATACAGTATAAATATATGAAGTTAACAGGAGTGGATGTAGGCACACTTGCCAAACCACTATAAATCTCCGGTGTTATTTACTTTGTTCTGCATTCTTTGATTGGATTATTTGGACTTGGGTGTTAACTAAGGAAGTGACCGCTTTTCCACGTTAACATTTTGGCGCACCAGGAAGCGACTACACAACTTTGGATAGCAAAGGAAATAGATTATTCTTGGATTCAACAATGGTGAAAAGAAAAAAGATTGATGCTACAACTCAGGCTGACGGAGTTGGTTTGAAAGGAAACCAAGAGGTTTCCTCCATTGGAAATCCCTCCATCTTTCTAACTCGAGAAGAGATGGATGGAGCGGTTAAGGAATTGCATGTACACATGCAACGGCAAGAGAAACTCCTCAGAAGGCAAGAGGAGATGATGAATACATTTCTTACTAGGATGGAAGGATTTGGAATGCCGACAGGCCAAGGAACATTAGCTAGAACAAGCAAGAAAGGCGCTCGAGGTCTGTCGAACACTGGGGCAGTTCTCCCAAATCAACCCCAAGTCGGTATAATTCCGGGTCGACTAGAGGGAAATTAACCAATTACAATGGAAGTGTGGTTCATGATGTTTTAGTTGGTCAGACTATGAGATCCGGAGTTAGAATTGTGATTCAAGCACCGGAGCACGAGGGTATCGATGCTGGAAGAACTCCTATGGCTTCGGAAGTTAGGTTTGCACCTATTGTGGCCCCTCAGGTTAAGGCCGAACAAGATGTTCATGTTGGGAATCAACGAATGACTAATAGTGGATTAGACAACAGGGGAACCGGTGTAGGTTTGGAAGATTGGAGGCAGCTGCTTGGAAATGGAAATCGAAATGCGGATGTGATTCGATGGTTTACTCAAGGCGCAACGTCTCACTCGGATCTGGTCTGTGTCAATCACAGCCCATTCACTCAGGCTCTCAGGAATGCTCATAACCTACCGGATTTCAAATTACCAATTTTGGATGCTTATGATGGTAGGAAGGATACTATCCTCCACTTGATGTGTATATGCGCCACATGGAAGTGCTAGCAGCGTCGGATAACATCGTAGCAAAATGCTTTCCGCTTTAGCTCACGGATATTGCTGCCATATGGTTTAGGAAGTTAGAATCGGAAAGTATCGAAAGTTGGAATGTTGTGTTTGAAAAATTCATTGAATAGTTCATGTTGGAGAATGGAGTTTTGATGACAACGACCTTATTTCAATTATCATTGATTATAAAATATATACTAACATCTCTATCTACAATATCTAGACATATGTATGCAGGAATTGTATACAGGACGTAGATACTGAAGACTGTACAGTTTAGAGTTTTAGAGATTCAAGAGATGCAAGATTCAAGACTCATGAGTAATCAAGATTTCAAGAGTTCAAGAGCTCAAGATAAATATAGTAATAGAGTCTAGTTTATGTAAGACTCTGAATAACACTCCAGGTTCAAATTCTGTTTTTCAAATTTCAAATTTCAAATTTCAAATTCTCTTTTTCAAATTTTTAAATTTCAAGATTCTAATTTTCAATTTTCAAATTCTAAATTATTTTACTTATGATTTCAAACATATAAGTTTTAATTATATTATATATGTTTATATAAGTTTATATAGTTTTAAACCTTATAACTTTATAAGTATGCATATGATTTCATATGACTTTACACTTTATAATATCTATTTATATTATTAAGTTTTGATTAAAGAATTTCAAAATTATGATTTCAAATATATTTCCTAATTTATAAGTATTCTTATTTTTATAGTTTTATTAAATATATTTTACTAAGTTTATATTTGATTCTTCATATAACCTTTTGTTTATATATAGTTTATAAATATTTCTTTATAAATTCCTATATATATGTTTATAATTATATTATATATGTTTATAATTATATTATATACAGTTTTCATATCACATATATATTAAGTATTTAGTCATATGTTTAAATAATATTTTCTTATGTTTTTATACTGGAAAAATAATGTTTTAGCAACTAGTTTTGTTTCAGGAAATTCCAGAATTTAAATATTGATTTAAATACTTTAAAAATCATAAAAACGACGGATATGTCGACATACATTCATGGCTATGTCGACATATAACTGTCAGAAATTCAAATTGATCTTTTCACTATTTGTGACGCTCTAGAAATGTTGCAACCTTTCAAATGTTATAAATAGGGGTTGATTTCGAATTTTTTGATAATTCTTCTTCTCTGTCTTCATCTACTTTCTTTACACCATTATATCTTATCATTTTTATGATTTCTACACTTATACTCTGCCGAGTGCAATTCTATTTTCATAAAACTTCTTCTTTTCTCACTCTCTACTCATTACTCTTTGAATCAAAGTGCTATTGAAGAGTTATATATTTTGTTGTAATTGTTTGGGTAGTGTTTGTAATTGGTGGTATCCCTGGTAGCCGTTAAATTAAGGAAGAGTAATAAGTTGTATCTCTTGTAGCCGTGAAATCAAGGAGGATATACTTGATCAAGTGTGTGTGGAATCGGTGGTATCTGTTGTGACCCGGAAATTTAGCGACCTTCGATATCCGATATACAACACATATCGAACATTCAAGAGTCGAAAATCACCGAATGGTTAATGAAAGAAAATAGAGGGTGAGAATAGATAAGATAGAACTTAGAATAGAAGAAGAAGAAGAAGAAGAACATACATCATCAGAGTAAACACGAATCTCACAGCGGAACGAAATATAACATAACTTTTGAAATACAAACAGTATGTATACAATAACACTTACAACACAGCGGGAAAACAATAGCTATAAAATCTTGAAGCCTCATGCTCCAAGCTCTCCAATTGTATCTGTAAATCCCGACTACTTGACTGTCCGTAAAATTTAGGCACCCAAGAGTTTAGGGAAAACAAAACAAAACAACTTCGGGTCAGTCATGGGACTGGTGTGAGTAAACATCTAAAACAGTTGAATAGGTATATGATATGTCATAAGACCACGCCGTAAATACGGAACGGGTTTTTCCCTTATGAGAATCCAAACATCTTTGAAAAGCAATATCATTCTGATATTATAATAATGTCTAAATACAAATAGATATCAATCTAGCAGGACGCATTCATCTCACGTTCCACATACATAGTATACAATCAAAACCGCGGGCGCTTATTGGATAATGGATTTCCAACTATGACAAGGTATGGAACCACCTACCGCTGGTGTATCTCTAGAGGAGAATACACCAAGTTCAACAAGAACATCTTGCAACTCAGCCATACATGACCGACCACTCATTTCGCTTGAGTGTATCGAATGTATATCACCAACGGTTGGGATCAGCAACCGTTTCCCGATAAGGGATAGCATTGATAGTTTAAAGAAGCAAATGAATATTCTCTAGATAGGTGATTATACACCCTAATAGGTGCGACCTACATAGCCATGTTGCCTGCCCGATTTTTGTCATTTCCGGATGTGAGGCTAGAAGCTACGCTTATCTTTTCACATGCCACATCTTCATTCACTTAGAATGTCACATCGTCATACCCTTTAAATCACAAATTGATTTATCCAAAAATAACACGGGTATACAGCTAAGAGAAACGAATTCCTCCGCCACCAAAAGTTTTACGTTTGAAGAGATCAACTTACGCGATCTATCAGATATACTCTGTCAGACCTTCTTCCATACAAGTTGTCCTGGGACTGGACAAACCGAAGGCACTATTCAGTACATCCATCTTAGGCAATCGTTATCTAAGATTTATACAATAGCCCTTGCACTTTACTCCGTCTTCAATATACTCAGCATACTTGACTCGCAACGCTTATTCCAATACGGAGTGGTTCTTCGGATAATAATCCAACCGGTCTCTCCATATTAACAATGTAAAATGGTCAAAACTTTGATAGTCGGTGATTTAACTATCAAATGAAAAATGTCCGTGTACACACAACGATCTTATTTCCAAATGGAATTATCGATCAAATCATCAAACATATATATATATATATATATTCATATTTCCTTATTTTCTATGTTTAGAAAATATATGTCATTAACACTGGAAAACATTTCCATGGCTTATTTACGTATCGCTATCCTTCCACAACTATTAGTCCCTAACTGTAAACTAGTAAGAGAACAATTCTCTAAGTATAAACCCCGAAGGCCGAAACCAACATCAGATCGATACTCAGAAAACTATTCAACTTAACTAATCTCTAGTCAGTTTCTAATCTTGTTTAACTCTATTTGATTAACTCTTATTCGAATAATTAATATTCGATTAACTCCATTCGCTTAACTCTAGATCGCAGCGATCACAATGGTTACGCCTGATTCCCTCAGGAAATGTAATGACCCGTAATTTGGCAGGAGAATAATTAACTAATTTAATTATTAAAATATCGTTTTGACGATATCGATGACCTGAATTAAATAATATAGAATATTTAATTATATTTATAATGAATAATAAATTATAAATATCGAAATAGTCAGAAATAGTAGAATTCACAATAGAGTGTGAATTGAATAGTATACGAGATGTGGTTGAGTTTCGATTCGAAATATAATAACGAATATATTATATAAACGACAGTTGAACGTATAGTTTATAATATATTTATAAACGAGCTCGAAATGGCGCTGCAGTTCGCTATTTGGCGATTTGAACTTCAACTGAATATACAGGGTCCGTTTTAAGTCGGATTTCTGTGAAACAAGAACCATCAGGACCGATTTGATAATAGTTTTCTAATGGAAGAGAAAAATCGAGATTTCATCGTGTAGATTTTGAGTTATGTCCAAATCAAATTTCAGAAAAAGTCGCTATGGAATTCCTTTATAATTTATAACGATTTATAAAAGGAATTTCAATATATATTGAATATCGATATGATATGGATTTGGAATATCGAGCTATAAATTCATATAGGAATATTCTGAAGTTGTACGGTGTTCCATGTGAATATAAACGATAATATTAAATTATTAATATTTAAATTAATTTATTTAAATATATTTATATATTTAAATGGGCTATTTAGAGCTTTAAAAATAGCCACTTTTGCGAACGAAGTCGGAATTCGACGAAACTAATTTTATTGGATCCGCAATGTCAAATAGTTGTTAGATTTCCAGTTTCGTGATTTTTAGAGTCACTGTGTGGTCGCACGGATTTTTAGAGTGAAAAATAGTCAGTATTTCGACGGTTGAAAATACGCTGTGTGAGCAAACGGAGTCGGAATTCGACGAAACCAGTTTCGTTGGGACCGTAATGTCGAACTGATGGTGCATGTCAGCTTTCATGATTTTTGAGTGTCGAATGTGACCACAGGAATTTTAAAAGACTATATATATAACGTTGGCTTATAAATGAATATAATAATAAAATATCTAAAATAAATATCTAAAATTTTCCACTATAAAAACCCCTTAACTATTTTCTTCTAACCTAATTTCACTCCACAGTCAACCGAAAGGTAGCCGCCACTACCAATTTTCTAAAACATGGAAATGAAAACCTTCTAAAATCAAAGAGAAATCCAATAAAATCCCTTAAATCCTAGAACAACTTTCTTCGAACTCCTGGTGCAAAGTCCTTCATGTCGATATGAGTAGTGTGGCCTTTGAGGTACGTTTCCGTGGAAGCTATTTGTTCACAGTGGGATTAGGGTTCACGGTAACAAGAAATTCAGACTTCGAATCGAAATTTGGTGGTTGGATTTGGGTTCAGGAGGTGGTTTAACACCTTGAAGCAAAGTTTTGTGGGATTCGAACATCGTTTTGTTCGATCCATTTCTGTCGCCGTGGGTTTATAACCGGACATCGCGAGAGGAAAGGAGGGACCGAGTTGAGCAAAACGGGGATGGAGATGTAGTGGTGGAGAAGAGAAGCGACATGGTGGTTCCAGTTTTTGAAATGGGGTGATAAAGGAGGGGCGGTGGAAGTTCAACGTCGGTCATAGTGTGGAGCGAAATACTGGAGCTCGCTTCTGATGATTTGGGGAAGAAGTGTCGGTATGGGTCGGGTTTAAATCAAAGGGTATGGGCCGGCATGTGAAAAGGTTAAGGCCCATGAAAGTAAAATCCATGTTTTTTTAATTATATAATGTGTATAAACTTCGTAACGCGATATCTATTTCATACGAGGTCGGATTCGCGAACCGTAAGTTGCGTTGGGACCGTATGGACGAGAACTTCACAATGAAGCTGACTGGAAGTGGATTGGGGCTCGTTTGAATTTATGGCGAAATAAACTGTTTGATTCAGATCAAACAACAGTTTATCGTTCTTTAACGATGAACTGCAAATGTGAGTAAAAATCACCAACTCTGAACAGTTATTTTTTTATAATGTATTGTTAGAACTGTTAATCATCTGTTGATTGATGTGTGTTGGTTGATTGATTGAACTGCTAGTCAGTTAGTTGAAATTATATATATATATAAAAACCGTTAAATATATATATATATATATTGATTCTGTTTATCAGAATAATTCGTACTGAACTGTAACGGATGTTGATTATACTGTGTAACATCTGTGATGCAGGGAAACAGGTTGGAGGGGTCCAACTGGACTCCTCAATATTTATAATACTGTTCTGTTCATATATTGTAATATATGATGTGGTATATATTCTGTTATCGATTGTGTGTGGTTGGACGATATTGAACATCGTGATTGATATGATTGAATACCATAACATACCGAAATGTTGATAAGGAGATTTTCAAAGTGATGTTGAAAATAAAATATTTATAAATGGAATATTTATAAATAAGAGATATTTATAAATTTGAATATTTATAAATAAGGAATATTTATAAATTGGAACATTTATAAATAGGATATATTTATAAAGGAAATAAAATTCAAAACATTTTCTTTTTGAATGGAAAGGCCTGTGTGGCGGGTTTGGGGATTTTCCCGATACTCCCGATACAAAGGAGGTTATGGCGAATTTTTCCGGGAATTTAAGGAGTTAGAATATTTTTCATAATAAATTTGAAAAGGAAATATTTGCAAACCATTTGCAAATAGAATAAAACAGAAGAAAGAAATATTTGCAAACCATTTACAAATAGAATTGAAAAGGGAATATTTAGAAAATAAATAGAGTTAATAAAAAGGAAATTTGTTTATAACGAAATAAGAAGTTATAAAAAGGAAACCGTTATTAAATGAACATTTATAAAGTGAAGAACCGTTACTAAAAAGTGAATCTTTATAAATGAATAAACGTTGTTAAAAGGGGATCTTTTTAAATGGATAAACGTTAATCAAAAATGAGGAATCGAATATGGTATTTGAAGTAAGTCAATCGAATATGGTATTCGAAAGTTAGTTAATCGAATATGGTATTCGAAGTTAGTTAATCGAATATGGTATTCGAAGTTAGTTAATCGAATATGGTATTCGAAGTTAGTTAATCGAATATGGCATTCGAAGTTAGTTAATCGAATATGGCATTCGAAGTTAGTTAATCGAATATGGTATTTGAAGTTAGTCAATCGAATATGGTATTCGAAGTTAGTTAATCGAATATGGTATTCGAAAGTTAGTTAATCGAATATGGTATTCGAAAGTTAGTTAATCGAATATGTTATTCGAAAGGGGTTAGTCGAGTCGAGTTAGTTGAATAGAGTTAACCGATAGAGTTAATCAGTTAGGGTAAATCGATAGAGTTAAATCGTTAGAGTTAATCAGTTAGAGTTAACCAGTTAGAGTTAAACAGTAGAGTTAACCAGTTAGAGTTAACCAGTTAGAGTTAATCAGTTAGAGTTAACCAGTTAGAGTTAAACAGTTAGAATTGAACAATTAGAGTTAATCCAAATGAGATGCCATTTAGCACGACTGCTAGCGTAATTCGCAGGGCTGTAAATAGCCTACGGCGGTCGGATGATTCCTGAGGGAATCAGGCGTAACCATTGTGATCGCTGCGATCTAGAGTCAAGCGAATGGAGTTAAATAGAGTTATCGAATATTAGTTATTCGAATGGAGTTAAATAGAGTTATCGAATATTAGTTATTCGAATGGAGTTAAATAGAGTTATCGAATATTAGTTATTCGAATAGAGTTAAACGGAGTTAAATAGAGTTAGTCGAATATAGTTCATTCAAATAGAGTTAAAGGAAAGGAGTTATCGATTATAGTTTAATCGAAAGGAGTTATCGATTTTAGTCTAATCGAAAGGGGTTATCGATTAGGTTAATCGAAAGGAGATTTTCGAATATAGCGTATTCGAAAGGAAGAGATCGAATATGGTTTATTCGAAAGATAGAGATTTCGAATATAAGTTATTCGAAGAGAGATAATCGAATATAGGTTATTCGAAGAAGAGTTAATCAAATAGAGATTACTCGAAGGAGAATTTTACGTCGAATTCAATTATATCGAATTCGGGAAAGTAATATTTACTTTCCGGTTTTTTTAAAATCAAGAGTATACACTAATAATTAGGGTTAGGTTTAATTATTCGAATTAAAGAATAAAGGTTATAATTGAAGTTAGATATTGCGAAAGTAGGGATTATAATGTTATCGTTATAATCAATGTTTTCAATAAAGAAGTGGATTCGTAAATTGAATCCGAGAGTTACGTAAAGAAGTTGTTAAAGGTTCAAAGGATAAACTGTTACTATTTCGAAGTTATAACGTTGTTCAGTTAAGGTCTGAGAGGTAATTATACCCCAACTTGATTGACTTCCTTCTTAACTAAGGAATGGTAAGGTTTGATAGTGAATGATGGTTAAGTGAATTCGGTAAATGGTTGGAGTTGGCATAGCGATGTTTTATTTAAACATCTGTTTAAATCCAATGAAGGAACTTTGGAAATGTTTTCCAAATAAGAAATTAGAAATGTTTTCTAATATAGAAAACAGGAAATGGAAATGTTTTCCATTTGTTAATAAAGTATATCTTCTAAAATTAGAAAATAAGAAATTTAGAAGGGAAACAGGAGATAAGTAAATTAATGAACTAAAGAGATAAATGTTAAATGATGATTGTTGATATAATTTTCATCTGGAAATAATATCGTTGTTTGCACACGAGTTTTTCTTTGATAGTTAAATCACAGACTATCAATGTTTTGACCATTTTAACTTTGTTAATATGGAGAGACCGGTTGGATTATTATCCAAAGAACCACTCTGTATTGGCATAAGCGTTGCGAATCATATATGCTGAATATATTGAAGACGGAGTAAAGTGCAAGGGCTGTTGTATAAATCTTAGATAACAATGGACTAAGATGGATGTACTGATTAGTGCCTTCAGTTTCGTTCAGTCCCAGAACGAACGTAAATGGACGAATGTCTGACAAAGTATTTCCAATGATCGAATGGGTTGGTCTGTATAAATATATATGGTTGCAACGGATTTATCCCTTAGCATAACATCCAGGATATTTGTATAAACCAACTAATGATTTACGGATCTGATAATGTGGCATTCAAAGTGATCGTGCTTTAAATGAATGGAAAGTAAGCGTAGCTTCTAGCCTCACATCCGGTAAATGACAGAAATCGGGCAGGCAGCATGGCTAAGTCGGTCGCACCGAAGTAGGGTGTATTATCACCTATCTAGAGAATATTCATTTGCTTCTTTTAATCTATCAATGTTGTCCCATATATATACGGGAAACGGTTGCTGATCCCAACCTTTGGTGATGTACATTCGATACACTCAAGCGAAATGAGTGGTCGGTCATGTGTGGCTGAGTTGCAAGATGTTCTTGTTGAACTCCAGTGTATCCTTCCTAGAGTACACTGATCGGAAGGTGGTTCCATACCTTGTCATAGTTGGAAATCCATTACCCAATACGTGCTTGCGGTTTTGATTGTATACTATATATGTAGAACGTGAGATGAAAGCGTTTCTACTAGATTGATATCTATTTGTACTTAGACATTATTATAATATCAGAATGATATTGCTTTACAAGTTGTTTGGATTTTCATAAGGGAAAACCCGTTCCGTTTTCACGGCGCGGTCTAATGATATATCCGTTATTTAACCAAGTGTTTGGAGTTTTATTCACACCAGTCCCATGACTGACCCGGAGTTTACTTTGTTGTTTTCCCTAAACTCTTGGGTGCCTAAATTTGTATGGGCAGTCAAGTAGTCGGGATTTTTCAGATACACTTGGAGAGCTTGGAGCAGGAGGCTTCAGGATTCTATAGCTATTATTATTTCCGCTGTTGTTGTAAGTGATGTACTCTGATAAGTGCTATTGTAAATATAACTGTTTGTATTTCAAAAGTTATGTTCTATTTTATTCGTTCCGCTGTGAGATTCGTGTTTACTCTGATGATGATGTTCTTCTTCTTCTATTCTATTAGTTCTACCTTATCTATCCTCACCCTCTATCTTCTTTCCATTAGTTTCTTGAATATCTAGTGCAAGTTGGGGTTGGACTTGTGTTTTTTAGTCAGCTCAAAGGGGACTGGATTTTCGGGTCACTACAGGAAACATCCGACCGCCGTAGGCTATCTGCAGCCCTGTGAATTACGCTAGCAGTCGTGCTAAATGGCAACTAATCTGTAACGACCCAACTTTCGAACACATCGGAAGTCGTGCCATTAATAAGAATGAGAATAGATAGAAGATAAAATTACATAAACATCAGAATCTCACAGCGGAATTTGTCACAAAAAATAATACTTTATAATATTACACAGCAGTGCATATTACATCAGAGCATCATAGGTCTAGTGATACACCCATTCATAGTACATCAGTAATTTTACATAACATTCAAGACTAACTGGCAGACTTAATTATACAGTAGATAAGGTAGGTAGACCAGCACACCGATAATCTTCATTCAGCTTCATAAGTTTCTACATCCTGATTCACTTGTCTATTCATAACAAGTGTTATGAATACCCAAGAGTTTAAGGGAAAACACAAAAAATAAACTCTGGGTCAGTCAGGGGACTGGTATGAGTAAACAGTTAAAAAAACAGTTTAAAGAAATGAAAACATCTCATAAGACCACGCCGTGAATACGGAACGGGTTTTTCCCTTATGAGATCAAAAACATTTTGTATACTTTAAACCAGATATTATCATAGTGTCTATTTGGTTTTTCACAAATAATTCAGAATCTAGAAGAATGCTTGCATCTCACATTCTCCGATATAGTATACAAATAAAAATCGCTTGGCACTTATGGAAATTGGATTTCCAACTATGACAAGGTATGGGACCACCTTCCGATGATGTATCTCTAGAGGCAAATACACCTGGGTTCAACAAGAACGTCTTGAAACCCGGCCCTCACATGACCGACCACTCATTTCTCTTGAGTGTATCGAGTGTATATCACCAATGGTTGTGTACGACAACCATTGCCGAATGGGCAGAATCAATAGATTAAGAAACAAAAGGAATTTCTCTAGATAGGTGATGCTACACTCTAATGGGAGCGACCCACATAGCCATGCTGCCTGCCCGATTTTTGTCATTTCCTGGGGGAGAGGCTTGAGGCTAGACTTACCTTTGTATTTCACAGTTTATTTCTTTGAATGCCACATCGTCAAAACTTCCCGATCACTAATTGACTTCCTCAAAAATATATTACAGGTATACGGCGAGAGAAACGAATTCCTCTACCGCCATATAAATACGTTTGAAAAGATCAACGTACGTGATTAGTTAGAATTACTTTGTCAGACATTCGTCCATACAAGTTGTTCTGGGTTTGAACAAACCGAAGGCACTATTCAAAAATAGTCCTTGTATAACGCCGTCTTCAAAGTTAAAATCTCCGACGTACAGCGTATAATCAATTCAAAGTGAAATCTTAATTTCGGTCTCTTCGAATTGATTAACGAGTATTCCCTTTTTAAATAATTAATCTAACACGATTATATATACTTTATAGTTCTTATTCCATCAAATACTGGACTGTACTTGACTGGTCTCTTGTATTTTGAATTTACAGTTTAAATGATCAAATTCAGCGTATGCGTTACATTCGTTTCTTTTTCACTTGTATGTTTAAAAATCTAAATATTTTTATAAACCAATAAATACTAATTTAAATTATAACTAAATTTATAATTAATAGTTTCAATATTGGTTTTCAACTTTCTGACGAAAACAAAATCCTGATTCACTTTTCCCTTTATTTAATTAATAAAAATTCTATTTTTGTTTAAATATTTATTTCCTTATTTTATTTAATCCAAAATTTAATTTAAAAACTATTTTAAATTTAAAATATATTTAAAAACCTTTGTTTTTAAATCAAACCAGCAAAGTACCATGTTTACAAAGTACCAGCTCTCGGTCACTGGTGTGCACTCATGAAAACGTGCCCAGTTACCATGATTCAGCCCAGTACCACTTTGGCCGATCACCTGACAAAGTGCCAAGTTCAAAGTGCCAAGCTCAATCCATGGTGCCAAGCTCAAAGTGCCAAGTTCAAACCATGGTGTCAAGCTCAAAGTGCCAGTTCAAAGTGCCAAGTCCAAGCACACAGCTGCTCACGCAAAAAAACATGGTATCCCCCTTCCCTCTGATTTGCACAGCTCTATGCACGTGCACAGCCACTCACGCCTTCACCATCCACTGGCGACCGTCTCCACAAGTTGCTCCTCCTCCTAGGATCACGACACCATGCCCTGACCGTCACCATCCCCTCCTTGGTTGAAAAACACTGTGTCATGGTTTTTACAGTAAACCATGTCGTTGAGGAAATGGTCCACCGTGCCTCGCCTGGTCCATGTGCCACCGCCACCTCCCTGCCATGTCATCACCACACCCCGACGCTCCTATTCCCCTCTGACCGCACCTCCTAATCCCCTCCGACGAAGAGCAGTTTCCATGAACACAGACCGAACCCAACCACCACATTAAACCCTAATTTCTTTGATTTCACAAAATCAATACATTTGAAAAATTGTTTTGCATTTTTTCCTGAACTCTTGAACCCAGATGAAGCTCCACCATCAATCCAGTGGCCTCCCATGATTTTGATGATCGGAATTTCCCCCAAAAACCCAATTCTGATCATTTTCGAATTCCTGATTATATATGCTATTAAAAATCACGAGACCACTTTCTAAAATCATTATTTTCTTCTAGGATTCGATTTATGTACTTGGTTTGATTTAAAAAAAGTTTTGAAAATTTCATTTAACAGAGAGTTGAGATGAAGATACTGTGTTTCTTGTTTCTAATATATAGGGTATATTTGAAATGATTTTGCCATTTCTAAACCATTCTACGCTACTGAAATGGTTTTTGAAAACACAATAACATCTAAATCCTAACCATAACATGAATTAACAGATCAACCTTGGTATGATGCATAGTTCAAACAGGAAAAAAACAGAATATGGTGATCACAAAGTATCAAACAGTTTCTAAACCATTTGTACTTAAGTTTGAGTGTCAAACAACGATTGTTTGATCAGAATAACATGTAACAAAGCATACCATTCACACAAGTTCAACACAAGCAAGATCTACTTTTAGTTTTAAACTAGAAAGAACAGTAAAGGATTTCTGTTCAAAGATTTACTCACCTATGGCTTTAAAAGCTCTCTGATTTCCTTCTACTGATTTTGTTAGAAGGTGTTTGAAGTTGTGAAGAGAAAGTGTGCATGCTAGGGGCTTTATATAGTAGTAGGAAACACTAAAATATAGGTGCATTAAATGCTTGTTTTTGAAAGAAGAGTAAAATCTGTTTTCCAGTTTTCACTTGACAAAAGAAAGACAACATAAAAAAACATTTCTCTTTCAAAACATCACACAAATACCTAGGACTTCACATGGCTTCTAGCAGCCAATACATGTTAGAATTTTTCCTGCGCAAGCCTCCATTGGTGGACTAAGAACAATCACATTTAATACTTCTTGTACCTCATGTTCTTTACTAAATCTATCCTTGGACTTTGCCAAAAATAGTAGCCCCTTTTTGTACCCTAAATACTCAGTTTTTCACATGCATTCTAGCTCACATTTTCCTCATGATAAAGTTGATTTAACATAAATTATAAAATACATTACCTTGGCCTCCAAGGTATGTAAACTTCTGAAATTTCCTGTGCCATTTTTACTCACAGCCATGTGGCTTTTGGCATAGAAAATCTCAGGAAGATCATCCCTTTAGTGATCATCTAGTGTAGGAAAGATCAAGTGTATATATGCACAAGATTTGTAAATCCTTAGCACATGGTTTTTGACAAATTGAACACAATTTTGGAAAAATAAAAGAAAGAAGATTTTCAGAAAATCTTAGGAAAAGAAGAGAGAAAGATATTGTATAAACAAGAATGATCTTGCCATGTGAAATGTACATGCTTTCATATCCTTATTCTAGTGTTTTTCTAGTGAAGGTGCTTCTTATGTAGGTGTATATTCTTATGAGGTTATTATGTAGGTGTATAATAACTGAATGTGCATAGCTTCTTATGATGGTATCTTCAATGTATAAGTGAAACAAAGATATATATAACCTGCTTTTGCCGATAAACATGCTTTGGTAAAAATGCTTCATTGTAAAAATAAGAAATTTACTTAAGAAAAACATAAGGTTTTAAAACCCCTTACAAAAAAAACATATGTAAAGGGAAAAAAAGGCATTTTACAATGCTATGCACATGTGTTAAAAGAAATTTAAACAAACGTTATTAAATACCTGCTATCATACATGAATATGCCAAAATGGATTTTTGTAAGTGCTGCGCTATATGCTTATGCAAATGCTATCGTACATGTATTAACATGTTTTAGAATTTTTCAAGTATGAATTTTAACTCGTTTTAGTAAACACGTACTTACGATAATTTAATATATGTGTTTGCGATGTGTAAAAAGTCCGGGTTATTACATTCTACCCCCCTTATAAAAATTTCGTCCCCGAAATTTGTAAACAGAAGATAAGCAAAAGATCATATATATATATATATATATATATATCAAACGTCAAACTGACTATAGCAAAATACAAGTACTATACTCGACTAGTGTCGAGTTATAGACTACTATAATATACATATCTGCCATACCACTAGTACTACTATATGTACAATACCATCCAGTTCGTCTATCCTACTCAGAACTGCTACTAATCTCTATGACATCCTCGTCATCGGAAATGATGATCATCTCGTCGTCATCCGGGATGATAATCACATCCTTATCATCAGAAATGCTAATCACATCCTCACTGTCTGATATATCGATCACCTCAACTGCCTCCTCGATCTCCTCAGGAATATCATCATCCGAAATCTCTATAACCTCAATTGGAGAGGGTGGATAAAGCATCATATCGGGATAGTAATCATCCATGAGTGGCTCCAAATGCCCTCCATTAGCTAAATACTGTGCCATCTCCTGTGCTAGCTGCTCCCATAGGACAGCTAACTGTCCATCCATAGGTACAAGGTGTGTGTGAACCCATGGCTCCAACTCTGGCTGTGCAAGTGGAATATCCTCAGGCTGTGGCTGAGCAAGTGGTATGTCCTCAAGCGGAAAGTCTTCCTCCGGCTCCTCCTCCGGATCCTCCTAGGGCTCCTCATCCGGATCCTCCTCTGGCTCATCATTTGGATCCTCCTCTGGCTCCTCATCTGGATCCTCCTCTGGCTCCTCATCTGGATCCTCCTCTGGATCCTCATCCGGATCCTCCTATGGCTCCTCATCCATGTCATCGTCATCTCTGTCATCCCCGCTGCTGTCATCATCACTATCACCTCCACCATCTGCTCCCTCGCCTACATAGTACTCTACCTGATCATCATCTCCCTCATGATCCGGCATCTGAGGAAAGTCCATACTATCCTCCTCAATGGAAGACTCCCCGTGGTAGATGCCTGACTCCTCAGTGTCTACATATCGTCCCGTCCCCTCATCATCCTGAGTACCTACAAGCTCATGAATACTGATGCCAGTATACAATCTCAATCTCTGGAGTGGGGTCAGTTTCTTCCTAGCTGTCCTCTTAAAAACCGGTGCCATCTGGAAAAGAAACAAAGAACAGATTTCAGTACAAGTGATAGTAAACTGAAAGAGTTCATAAGTCCTATGAATGCTGAGTCCTCATAACATCCATAATCCATAGAGATGAAAACCCAAAATTCCATTTCCAGACAAAAGATAACATCCATACAAGCCATACAATACCATCATACATAGGATACATCCAAACCAAACATAGGATAACTAACACCTAGTTCACAACAAAATCCGGATAGAATTCCTTGATGTGCTTCTCCGTCTCCCAAGTACAGTCATACGGATTCTCACTCCGCTGTATCTTGAGCATTTTCACAACCTTATTCCGAAGTCGCTTTTCTTCTTTATCCACTACATAGACTGGATATCTAACCACAGTCAAGTTCGGTTCAATCTCAAGATCTTCCTGAACCGATGGTTCCAAGATTAAAGACGGGTCGTGAACACATTTGCGAAGATGAGACACATGGAAAACATTGTGAATCCCAGCCATTCTCTTTGGTAATTCCACCCTATAAGCAAGAGATCCAACCTTCTCAAGAACACGGAAAGGTCTCACATATCGTGGAGCTAACTTCCCTGTCTTACCAAATCTGATTGTTCCCTTGATTGGTGAAATCTTCACAAACACAAAATCTCCAACAGAAAAATTCAGATCCCTTCGTCTTTTGTCTGCATAGCTTTTCTGTCGATCCTGGGCCTCCTTCATTCGTCTTTTAACTAACTCCACCTTCTCAGTTGCTTCTCGAATCATATCTGGTCCGAGAACAAGTTTATTTCCTGACTCCACCCAACAAGTTGGTGATCTACACGGTCTACCATAGAGAGCTTCATATGGTGCCATGCCTATACTTACCTGGTAGCTGTTGTTGTAGGAGAATTCAACTAGATGTAGGTGATCCTCCCATGATCCTCCAAAGTCAAGAATACACGCTCTTAATATGTCTTCCAATATCCTGTTTACCCTTTCTGTCTGGCCGTCCGTTTGGGGATGATAAGCAGTACTTAAGTTCAGCTTGGTCCCCAAAGTTGTTTGGAGTGCTTCCTAGAACTTACTGGTGAAAATGGGATCTCTATCACTTATAATACTTACTGGGACTCCATGTAGTCGTACAATTTCCCTGATAAAAATTTCGGCTAACGAAGCTGCAGTCCTAGTTGGTTTCACTGGAATAAAATGTGCACTCTTCGTCAGTCGATCTACTATCACCCAAACTCCTTCATATCCCTTCCTGGTCTTGGGTAAACCACCGATGAAATCCATTGATATCATCTCCCACTTCCAGTTAGGAATTTCCAAAGGTTTCAGTAGTCCTGTTGTTTTCTGGTTATCACCCTTTATTTGCTGGCAGCATAGACACTGATTTACATAAGCTAGAATATCTCTCTTCATCCCAGGCCACCAAAATACTCGCCTCATATATATATACGTCTTGTGTACTCCTGGATGAATACTTAGCTTCGACTCATGGCATTCTGCCAAAACTTCTTGCCTTAACCCATCAACATCAGGAACACACAGTCTTCCATTAATTCTGAGAATACCTTGGCCATCCACTTCAAAATCTGACTCCCCTCCTTTTATAACTCCTTGAATTAACTTCTCTAGATTCCCATCCCTCCGTTGATTTGCCATTATTCTTCCTTGAAGTGCTGGAGTAGCTTCTAGAAGAGATAAGATTGCATTTCTGCTTAGAGCGTCAACTACGACATTTGCCTTCCCGGGAGTATAGATAATATCCAGATCATACGATGCAAGGAATTCCAACCACCTTTGTTGCCTCAGGTTGAGATCTTTCAGTGAAAACAGATGTTGGAGTGGCTTGTGATCAGTGAAAAGCTCGAACTTCTCTCCTAATAGGTAGTGTCTCCACATTTTTAATGCAAAAACAACCGCCAATAACTCTAGATCGTGTGTGGCGTAATTCTTCTCATGAATCTTCAATTGTCTACTAGCATACGCAATCACACGTCCATTCTGCATTAATTCCGCACCAAGTCCAAATCCACAAGCGTCAGTATATACTGCGAATCCACTCTTCCCGTCTGGAACAGCTAGAACTGGTGCTTCCGTCAATTTCTTCTTTAACTCCTTGAAAGCCTCTTCACATTTTGGAGTCCATATAAATTTCTCACCCTTCTTTGTTAGCTTAGTCAGATGAGAAGAAATCTTAGAATAATCTTGGATAAATCTCCGGTAGTATCCTGCTAATCCCAAGAAACTACGGACCTCCGTTGGTGTTCTGGGCTGCTTCCATTGTTGCACTGCCTCAACTTTGATTGGGTCCACAGAAATACCATCTCCATTTACAATGTGCCCCCAAAAATCTTACTTCAGATTTCCAGAAATGAAATTTAGAAAACTTCGCCTTCAATACATTCGTCCTTAGAGTCTCCAATACCACTTTAAGATGATATCGGTGCTCTTCTTCTGTCTTTGAAAAGATCAAGATATCGTCAATGAAAACCAGGACGAACTTGTTCAGAATCTTCCTGAAGACACGGTTCATCAAATCAACAAAATACGCAGGTGTGTTGGTTAATCCGAATGGCATAACTAACCATTCATAAAAGAAATCCGGGCCTTTGAAAGCAGTTAAAGGAATACTATCTTCGGCGATCCTTAACTGATGGAATCCTGTAGCAAGATCCATTTGGGAAAACACCGTAGCTCCATTCAACTGGTCAAAGAGATCATCAATTCGCGGAAAAGGATACTTATTCTTGATGGTCACTTTATTTAACTCCCTATAGTCAACACACAGCCTTAGCGATCCATCAGACTTAACCACAAAAACTACTGCTGAACCCCAGCTTGAAAAACTTGGCCTGATCAATCCTCTGGCCAATAAATCTTGAGTTTGCTTTTCGAGCTCCATGACTTCTTTTGGCGCCATTCGTCTTTTTGGATGAACGATCGGTCTGGCTCCTGGAATTAGATCGATGCGGAACTCTATCTCTCGATGTGGGGATAAACTCTTGACTTCTTCAAATACGTCAGAGAAATCTCTGACTACTTCTAACGTCTCTAAATTCTCTTGTGGTGCTTCCAAAGCATACAAGAAACTACACATGTGAATACCGGGTTTTCCACACGGTATCCTAGCTTTGCTCCCAATATTGGTTATCAGAGTTACGATTTCTTTGTCGCATTTAATCTTAGCTTGGAATTTACTCAACTAGTCTATTCCAAGTATAAAATTAAATCCTTTGAAATCCAAAACGTAGAAATCGAAAAGAAAGGAATGCGAAAGGTACGAGAGCGCCACTTTATCGCAATACATTTTTAGTTCAGTTTTTCCGCCAATAGGATTAGATACGCAAATTGGATTCGGGGAAATCTTTGGAATAAATCGGAATTTTCCTACTGCTCCAGAAGAAATGAAACTATTCGAGGCACTGGTGTCAAATAAAACACGAACATCAATGCCATTTAAATCAAAAGTACCTTCGAGAACTCCCTTGCCTTTCACATCCTGGGAAGTTGATGGTTCACTTTTGATAGCATACACCTTTGGTTGCTGTGCCTTTTTCATGAGTGGGCAGTCCTTAACCAAGTGCCCGGGCTGATGACAGTTGAAACACAGCGTCTTCATGACCATTGCATTTCCAGGGCCTTGTTGTTGTTTCTGCTGCTGTTGCTGAGGTTGTTGTTGCTACTGAGTTGTCTGCGGCTTCTTTGCTGCTGGTTTTGTGCAGAACTTGGCAATATGTCCCTTCTACTGGCAATTGTGGCATTTGGTATCCTTGAATCTCTCCTTGGCTTTTTCTCCCATCTTAGGTACTCCCTTGTTGTTGTTCCAGTTTGGATTGAATTTCCTTTTATTTGGATTCTCCCCACTGGGTCCTCCCGTCTGCGCTGCTTTTGCAACTGGCTTCTTTCCCTCCAGTGCCTCATAACGAACTGCCATATCAACAAGATCAACAAATGGAATCTTGAGATGTCCAATCATCTGAACTTGCAGGCTATCCTTCAATCCGGCTATAAACATTTCATTCTTCTTGAGTGGGGTGTTGATCAGTTCTGGCCCGAAACAAGAAAGTGCATTGAATTTGTTCTCATATTCAGATATCTTCATATTCCCTTGTTTGAGATCGATGAAGTCCCGATACATCCTGGTTTTTCCAGCGGCAGGAAGAAATTGTGCTTCAAATGCCTCTTTGAATTTGTCCCAAGTAAAATCTTCTTCAGGAACGTTTGCAGTTTAAGCGTCCCACCAGATTGCAGCAGCTTCTTAGAGTTGCCACGAAGCTAAGAGATGTTTCTGTTCGTCATTCAACTTTAATCCTTTGAAAATCCTTTCGCAGGACCTCAACCATGCTTGAACCTCACTAAAAGACTCAGTCCCTTTAAATACCTTTCCTCCCAAGGTTGTATACTCCTTACAAATAGTCGCAAAGCTCTTGTCCTGTTGGACTGGTGCAACTTCCTCCACTGTTTCACCTTGGTCTTGGGATCCAGCAGTACGACCAGTAATAGTGGAAGATCCCCTAGCTCGACCTCTTCGTGCACGGGTACTCATTTTGATTACCTGAATATAACAGGTTGTCAATCGAGACTTGATGGGACATAACTATCTTAGGTACATCACCCAAGTTGTTTTAAATTTATTTTAAACTTTATATAAAAATACGCTCTCTCACACTCACCCAAAGCCTAGGTATCATTAACCTGGCTCTGATACCAACTGTAACGACCCAACTTTCGAACACATCGGAAGTTGTTCCATTAATAAGAATGAGAATAGATAGAAGATAAAATCACAGAAACATCAGAATCTCACAGCGGAATTTTTCACAAAAGATAATACTTTATAATATTACACAGCAGTACATATTACATCAGAGCATCATAGGTCTAGTGATACACCCATTCATAGTACATCAGTAATTTTACATAACATTCACGACTAACTAGCAGACTTAATTATACAGTAGATAAGGTAGGTAGACCAGCACACTGATAATCTTCATTCAGCTTCATAAGTTTCTACATCCTGATTCACTTGTCTATTCATAACAAGTGTTATTAATACCCAAGAGTTTAAGGGAAAACACAAAAAATAAACTCTGGGTTAGTCATGGGACTGGTATGAGTAAACAGTCAAAAAAACAGTTTAAAGAAATGAAAACATCTCATAAGACCACGCCGTGAATACGGAACGGGTTTTTCCCTTATGAGATCAAAAACATTTTGTATACTTTAAACCAGATATTATCATGGTGTCTATTTGGTTTTTCACAAATAATTCAGAATCTAGAAGAATGCTTGCATCTCACATTCTCCGATATAGTATACAAATAAAAATCGCTTGGCACTTATGGAAATTGGATTTCCAACTATGACAAGGTATGGGACCACCTTCCGATGATGTATCTCTAGAGGCAAATACACCTGGGTTCAACAAGAACGTCTTGAAACCCGGCCCTCACATGACCGACCACTCATTTCTCTTGAGTGTATCGAGTGTATATCACCAGTGGTTGTGTACGGCAACCATTCCCGAATGGGCAGAATCGATAGATTAAGAAACAAAAGGAATTTCTCTAGATAGGTGATGCTACACTCTATGGGAGCGACCCACATAGCCATGCTGCCTGCCCGATTTTTGTCATTTCATGGGGGTGAGGCTTGAGGCTAGACTTACCTTTGTATTTCACAGTTTATTTCTTTGAATGCCACATCGTAAAAACTTCTCGATCACTAATTGACTTCCTCAAAAATATATTACAGGTATACGGCGAGAGAAACGAATTCCTCTGCCGCCATATAAATACGTTTGAAAAGATCAACGTACGTGATTAGTTAGAATTACTTTGTCAGACATTCGTCCATACAAGTTGTTCTGGGTTTGAACAAACCGAAGGCACTATTCAAAAATAGTCCTTGTATAACGCCGTCTTCAAAGTTAAAATCTCCGACGTACAGCGTATAATCAATTCAAAGTGAAATCTTAATTTCGGTCTCTTCGAATTGATTAACGAGTATTCCCTTCTTAAATAATTAATCTAACACGATTATATATACTTTATAGTTCTTATTCCATCAAATACTGGACTATACCTGACTGGTCTCTTGTATTTTGAATTTACAGTTTAAATGATCAAATTCAGCGTATGCGTTACATTCGTTTCTTTTTCACTTGTATGTTTAAAAATCTAAATATTTTTATAAACCAATAAATACTAATTTAAATTATAACTAAATTTATAATTAATAGTTTCAGTATTGGTTTTCAACTTTCTAACGAAAACAAAATCCTGATTCACTTTTCCCTTTATTTAATTAATAAAAATTCTATTTTTGTTTAAATATTTATTTCCTTATTTTATTTAATCCAAAATTTAATTTAAAAACTATTTTAAATTTAAAATATATTTAAAACCCTTTGTTTTTAAATCAAACCAGCAAAGTACCATGTTTACAAAGTACCAGCTCTCGGTCACTGGTGTGCACTCATGAAAACGTGCCCAGTTACCATGATTCAGCCCCGTACCACTTTGGTCGATCACCTGACAAAGTGCCAAGTTCAAAGTGCCAAGCTCAAACCATGGTGCCAAGCTCAAAGTGCCAAGTTCAAACCATGGTGCCAAGCTCAAAGTGCCAGTTCAAAGTGCCATGTCCAAGCACACAGCTACTCACGCAAAAAAACATGGTATCCCCCTTCCCTTCGATTTGCACAGCTCTGTGCACGTGCACAGCCACTCACGCCTTCACTATCCACTGGCGACCGTCCCCACAAGTTGCTCCTCCTTTCAGGATCACGACACCATGCCCTGACCGTCACCATCACCTCCTTGGTTGAAAAACACTGTGCCATGGTTTTTACAGTAAACCATGTCATCGAGGAAATGGTACACCGTGCCTCGCCTGGTCCATGTGCCACCGCCACCTCCCTGCCACGTCATCACCACACCCCGACGCTCCTATTCCCCTCTGACTGCACCTCCCAATCCCCTCCGACGAAGATCAGTTTCCATGAACACAGACCGAACCCAACCACCACATTAAACCCTAATTTCTTTGATTTCACAAAATCAATACATTTGAAAAATTGTTTTGCATTTTCCCCGAACCCTTGAACCCAGATGAAGCTCCATCATCAATCCCGTGGCCTCCCATGATTTTGATGATCGGAATTTCCCCTAAAAACTCAATTCTGATCATTTTCGAATTCCCGATTATATATGCTATTAAAAATCACGAGACCACTTTCTAAAATCATTATTTTCTTCTAGGATTCGATTTATGTACTTGGTTTGATTTAAAAACAGTTTTGAAAATTTCATTTAACAGAGAGTTGAGATGAAGATACTGTGTTTCTTGTTTCTAATATATCGGGTATATTTGAAATGATTTTGCCATTTCTAAACCATTCTAGGCTACTGAAATGGTTTTTGAAAACACAATAACATCTAAATCCTAACCCTAACATGAATTAACAGATCAACCTTGGTATGATGCATAGTTCAAACAGGAAAAAAAACAGAATATGGTGATCACAAAGTATCAAACAGTTTCTAAACCATTTGTACTTAAGTTTGAGTGTCAAACAACGATTGTTTGATCAGAATAACATGTAACAAAGCATACCATTCACACAAGTTCAACACAAGCAAGATCTACTTTTAGTTTTAAACTAGAAAGAACTGTAAAGGATTTCTGTTCAAAGATTTACTCACCTATGGCTTTAGAAGCTCTCTGATTTCCTTCTACTGGTTTTGTTAGAAGGTTTTTGAAGTTGTGAAGAGAAAGTGTTCATGCTAGGGGCTTTATATAGTAGTAGGAAACATTAAATTATAGGTGCATTAAATGCTTGTTTTTGAAAGAAGAGTAAAACCTGTTTTCCAGTTTTCACTTGACAAAAGAAAGACAACATAAAAAAACATTTCTCTTTCAAAACATCACACAAATACCTAGGACTTCACATGGCTTCTAGCAGCCAATACATGTTAGAATTTTTCCTGCGCAAGCCTCCATTGGTGGACTAAGAACAATCACATTTAATACTTCTTGTACCTTATGTTCTTTACTAAATCTATCCTTAGACTTTGCCAAAAATAGTAGCCCCTTTTTGTACCCTAAATACTCAGTTTTTCACATGCATTCTAGCTCACATTTTCCTCATGATAAATTTGATTTAACATAAATTATAAAATACATTACCTTGGCCTCCAAGGTATGTAAACTTCTAAAATTTCCTGCGCCATTTTTACTCATGGCCATGTGGCTTTTGGCATGGAAAATCTCAGGAAGGTCATCCCTTTAGTGATCATCTAGTGTAGGAAAGATAAAGTGTATATATGCATAAGATTTGTAAATCCTTAGCACATGGTTTTTGACAAATTGAACACAATTTTGGAAAAATAAAAGAAAGAAGATTTTCAGAAAATCTTAGGAAAAGAAGAGAGAAAGATATTGTATAAACAAGAATGATCTTGCCATGTGAAATGTACATGCTTTCATATCCTTATTCTAGTGTTTTTCTAGTGAAGGTGCTTCGTATGTAGGTGTATATTCTTATGAGGTTATTATGTAGGTGTATAATAACTGAATGTGCATAGATTCTTATGATGGTATCTTCAATGTATAAGTGAAACAAAGATATATATAACCTGCTTTTGCCAACAAACATGCTTTGGTAAAAATGCTTCATTGTAAAAACAAGAAATTTACTTAAGAAAAACATAAGGTTTTAAAACCCCTTAAAAAAACAAAACATATGTAAAAGAAAAAAAAAGGCATTTTACAATGCTATGCACATGTGTTAAAAGAAATTTAAACAAACGTTATTAAATACCTGCTATCATACATGAATATGCCAAAATGGATTTTTGTAAGTGTTGCGCTATATGCTTATGCAAATGCTATCGTACATGTATTAACATGTTTTAGAATTTTTAAAGTATGAATTTTAACTCGTTTTAGTAAACACGTACTTACGATAATTTAATATCTGTGTTTGCGATGTGTAAAAAGTCCGGGTTATTACATAATCCTGAATAACTATGTCTGTTTTAACTCTATCTCGAATAACTAAATTCGATCAACTCTAATTGAATAACTAATATTCAATTAATCCTAATTTGATTAACTATGTTCAATTAACCCTATCTAGTTAACTCTTATGCGAATAACTAATATTCGACTCAACTCTATTCGACTAACCCTATCCGACTAACTCGACTCGAATAACTCGACTCGACTAACCATGTTCGTTTAACTCGACTCGACTAGCCATATTCGTTTAACTCGACTAACTTTCGAATACCATATTCGATTTACTAACATTCGAATACCATATTCGATTAACTAACTTTCGAATACTATATTCGATTTACTCATTTTCATTAACTCTATTTATTTTCCAAATAAATATTCCTTTATTCTATTTATTTTCTAAATAAATATTCTTTTTATAAAATCCTTCGATTTTACAAATAATTCATTTTTAATAACTCTTTGAAAATTTCTCTTTCTATATTCCAGTATTTCTTATGGTATTTAAAATACCCAATCACAGTGATCAATATCATCCAAACATACACAATCAATAACAGATTATATATCACATCATATATCACAATATATGAAAACAGTAAAAATAAAAGTTGAGGAATCCAGTCGGATTCCTCCAACCTGTTTCCCTGCATTCACAGATGTTACACAATATAATATACATCAATTTCATTTCAACATGAAATATACTGATTAACGGAATCATTATTTGATTGTCGATTTTTATATATAACTATATCTATGTTTTCAATCAATCTATTTAACAGTCCAAACAGTCAATACACAGCAATCAATCATTATTTATCAAAAATAAAGTACAGTTTATAAAAATATAAACTGAGCAGAGTTAGTGAGTTTTACTCACATTGTCCGATAATCGTTAAATAACGATTACGGTCGATTTATTCAATCAGACGTTTTGTCCTGTCACATTTTCCATCAAGCTTCGAATCATTTCCAACCAATTGCATTGTGTAGTGTCCGTCCAAACGATCGTAACGGACCCTATTTCTACTTATTTTCTCAGCAGCCCAAAACTTCAAACTATGCGTGGACCAGCTTAGGACAACCACTCCCATTCCCTGGTATCCCACGTTCAGCGCTTCGTGGTTTTAAACAATAACCCTTTTTAAACGTTGGGCTTCCTCTTTTCTGAAAAACAGGCCCAACTACCCAAAAGTAACCAACACCGACCCGCTTTCAAACCAACCCTTTTTCCCATGAATTTCCGTTCCTCCCCAATAAACTTCGAACATAAAACATGGCCAACGTTCCCAGACTTCAACTCCCACTTCCATGCGTAACACAAGAAGGAACAACTGCTGCCTCTTCTTCAATCAAGAACAAAACACAACCGAACTCCCATACCATCCCTCCTAGTTGCGCCCTTCACTCTTCATTGAATTCTCGTTCCAGAACCTCGCTGACCATCCTCCTCCTAGATCCGACTATTAACAACGCTTGCCAGAGATCGCAGCCTCCTACCGTGACGACCCCCCCCCTCTTTATTCGCACCCAGAAATCACGCAGTAGGTCTCAGCAAAGCTCCATAAAGCTAGAAATCCGTAAATCCGAAGAGGATCCAAGCAATAGCTTCGCTGGCTCCAGACCAGCGTACCTTCTTGACGTCGGACCAGAAACGAAGCCCACCAGAATGAAGAGGACCCCTCCCCGATCTCGAATATGTTGGACTTGGGATTTATAGATTTTTAGGTGAATTGATTTTAATTTTTGAAGCCATGATTTTCTCATTTGGATGAAGACAGAGGCGGCTCGATTTTTACAGAATGAGGAATTAGGTTAGAAAACGTTTTTTAAGGGTATATATAGGTTTATTTAGGGTGATCGGATGTATAAAATTTCGTCCATTTATGGACTGCCAACAGAACAAATAAAAATACCAGTGAGACGTGCAATATCCCACGATTCCAAAAATATAATAATATAGACTAGTTGACTTATTCTGTGAGATCTCCAAAATACTGATTTAGGGTGCAAAACATTTCAAATAGATTATATTCCTTTTTGTCTTCTAAAAATTCCTACGGCCACATACAATATCCAAAAATCACGAAAATTGACTTGCAGCTACAGTTCGACATTACGGACCCAACGAAACTTGTTTCATCGAATTCCGACTTCGTTTGCTCACACAGCTTATTTTTAAAGGTCAATTTATTTACTGTTTTTCACATTAAAATTCCGTACGACCACATACTGACTCCAAAAATTACGGAAATTGATATCTAACAATAATTTGATATTACGGATCCAATAAAATTAGTTTCGTCAAATTCTGAGGTCGTTTGCAAAAGTGGCTATTTTTAAAGCTCTAAATAGCCCTTTTAAATATATAAATATATTTAAAAATAATTAAATTTAATATTATTATATATATCCACATAGAATATACCACAGCTCCAAAATATTCATATATGGATTTATAGCTCGATATTCCAAATCCATATTATATCGATATTCAATTTATATTGAAATCCCTTTTATAAATCGTTATAAATTATAAAGGAATTCCATAGCGACTATTTTAAAATTTGATTTGGACATAAATCAAAATCTACATGACGAAATCCTGATTTTTCTGTTCCATTAGAAAAATATACTTCACCAGCTCCGTACGTTTCTTGTTTCATAGAAATCCGACTTCAAACGGATTCTGTATATTCGTTTAAAGTTCGAATCGCCAAATAGCGAACTACCGCGCCATTTCGAGCTCGATTTTAATTATAATATAATTATACATTCAAATGGCATTCATATAATATATTCGCCATTCTAATTCAATACTAAACTGAATTATACCTTATATATAATCCAACTCACACTGTATTGTGAATTCAGCTATTTTTGACTATTTCGACATTATAATATATTATTCTATTTTATAATATTAATTAAATATTCATTTTTATTTAATTCAGGTCATCGATATCCCCAAAACGATATTTAAATAATTAAATAAATTAATTATTCGATAGTTAAAAATACGTGTCACTACAGTATCCCTTGTAGCCGTGAAATCAAGGAGGATTGTAATTGGACATTGATATAGTAATAAAACTCTGTGCCATCCAGCATTGTGTGGGACTGGACGTAGGAGCAATTCCTAACCAGTATAAAATCCGGTGTGTTCTTTCCTTTTCTGCATTTTATTTCTGTTTATTTCTATGTTTATGTTTGATTCTGTGTCTGTGATTATTTCTGTGGTGTTTGATTCATATAGTAGTTCATATAAGTTTTAGATTTTGTTTAATCTCTCAAAAAGTAATATTCACCCCCCTCTAGTGTTAGTTTTGCCTTAGATCCATTCTGCAATCCCTAACAGTTCAGGGTCCACATCTCTCAACCTAAGAATGTTATGACTCTTACAACAATCAAGTAAAGGTCTGGAGAAACTTTGCGCAAATTCTTGGAATGGTTTAATGCGATGGTGGCGTTGGTTGATCGACCAGACCCATCTATTGTATTGATGGCTGTTGTTTCTGGAATTTTAGATAAAACTGATTTCAAGATCTCGCTTCGATTTTCGTTCATGAAGGTACGGGGGAGCCAAACTAGAACTGGGATTTTCGCTTGTCTTTGACAGATGTGTGAGCAGTTGTATAGGTCATCGATGTATTCATGGATTTTGGGGGCGATGAATAAGACTTCTTCGATGGATGCTATGATTGCTATGGTTGCTCCTATTTTATTTCTCTTGGTAGACTATCACCTATAGAATTATTAAGAAAGGATGGAAAATAGGGCCAGAGTGGGATATGGAGGTTCTTCTGTCATAGTACACTTTCTTGTTTTGTTTTTCTGAGTGGCATATACTATCTTGATTATATGTGCTAACTCTGTATGTAGGGACATGACATGTATGGCTTTTCACACCCATGTTCCTTATCCTATCATGAATTGTGTAGTATATTGAGAGTTATTATGACGACTGCCTCATACCTCCTATGCTAATCTAATACGCTAGGCCGATATGAGACAACCATCAAGGAAAATAACTCAAAACAGGACCTGTCGCATAACTCACAATGCATGGATAACATATAATAGTAAATATACAACATGACATAGTGGCGATGCATAACAAGGCATAAGATCTCATCTCCATAAAACCACAAAATCTCAAGTACAATACATCTCAGTATGAATATTTGAATACAATATGCCTTACTACATCCCTCAGAGTCTCTCAACAAAACAACGGAATAACAATATGATATAAGAAAATAGTACGTCGGCCTCCTGCTCATTACCGTACAACATCAGCGTCACTAATCCTATAACCTGCTACTCAGTCTACTCATTGGCAACATCAATGAGTAGCCCAAGGTAATAAGAGGAGACATAAAACCTTAAGCCAGACGACAATCTTAGTGAACCATAAAACAACTATCAAAAGTTACATAGGATAATATGCTAATAGATAGTTCAGGTCTCACCTGAGCTGTCCCTGCAACCAGAGAGTTAGCACTTAATAGTCTCATTATAATATGTTATAAACACACAAAATAGACAAGAGTCAGAATAGGATTCCCAATCCCGCTTCTTTTCAATATCCTACTATGATAGCCTACCTAGAGAAAGATAAAAAAGAACATACACAAGCGACCATAGCATCCATAACAAGCAATACCCAAGCTATCACCGGCTACAACCTCGAATGCACCAATATCGAAAGACTGGGCATTGCTATCAATTAAGGGATAATGGAAACCCCGGTTCTAGTTAGACTGCCATGCGTTCCACATACGTTTTCCTCCTCAAGGCAACTAGATCACTTCCCGAGCAAATCCAAGGTACTCGATCTCTCAGATCTTGATAGGCTACCTCTGCTTTGAGTCTGCTAGAACCTTCGACCATTGACAATTCCTTGGCGCTTCTAATTTACAAGACATCCTCGACAACTTCGTCCTTTAGTTCGAGTCTCACTCGAATAAATCCATTATCTGTCTTGATCGAGTCCCACTCGAGTCAATCCCTCGTCTTACGAACTTAAGTCTTACTTGAGTCAATTCCTCATCCCACTACATCGTCCCACGATCAGCTGTACATCGTTTTTAACCCCGACCACCCCCCTTGAGTCGACGATCGAAGCATCATCCATCTTTAAGTTGCATTCTAATCATCTGAAGTCCATTGGTTACTAAACTTCTCCAGCAACCCCCAGAAGGCAACATAATCATGCTCACCAAAAATGATCTCCATACCCCTTCATTCGATGGACCAGTGCTGATCCATTGGCTATGGACCATTACCGGTCCATACACTTAGCCAAATTTCGGCAAAGTGTTGGATCCTCCCCCTTCTATCTTCGAGCACTTCCTACTGATCCATCCTTGAACCCATATTTTTTATCAATGAATTCTCCTGTCAGTCCATCGTCCAATGCTCGAACGACCAACTTCGACCCATCCCAAATCACTTGAAAATTTGCACGTCACCTGCTTTTCACCACACAAAGCCATGCACCAAAAATCACCACTCCTCGATTGTATAGTTAAAGCGCTTAGCGGATGCAATGCGACGAGGTCCAAAAAGTCATAACGGGAATAAAGCGAGGAAATAGTAGTATATAGAGGATGACTCTGAAACAGCACATGTAACTCGTTCGTAATGTTTTTACGAATGTATAAACAATATTAAATGAAAAACTAGCACTTAGTTTAATTATAATTAGTGCATTCTTAATTTTAAACAAAAAAGTGTGCAAATATATGTAAATAAGCATAAATTTCTATTTAACTTAATTAATTTTGATAGAATATAGAGTATTTTTGTTCTTAAATATATATATATATATATATTAAAAAATTCAATTGAAAACCTAACTTCATAATTTTTATAATGCATAGATGTCATTTTTTTAGTTCGTCTCTTTTATCAAAATATAGCAGGAATAGAGTACTTTTGGAAAATAATGGAGAAAAAAGAAGGTGCTTCTAGACAATAATGGCGACCTCGTTCCAGATAAAATCAAATCCTCGTTCAAAAGATCTTAAACTTTTAGATTTTGATTATCCATCGAAAGTTCCTCCAGATCAAGGAGCTTCTGCGTTGCCTGCAAACCAAATAAGGAAGCTGATTCAAGGTAAATCAAAACCTTTTAATCTAAATTCCAGATCTGATTTTCCTGAGTTTTATCCAAATAGTAAGCTAGATCTTGAAGATTTATCTTCGATTAAGCCTAAGTCTTGGATAAATGTGGTTTCAAAAAATAGATCTCATCAGAAATCTATCCAATTGAAATATTATGAACCCACTGTTAAGGATAACGTTAAAGTGGCCGTCATAGAGGAAGAGCTAGTAAGAAAAGCTAGAGAAAGATGGACAAATTCAATTGCTTTTTACGTTTTTGGAAATAGGCCTTATTTTCAGTTTCTGCGTGAATATATAGATAGGAATTGGAATGTTAGCGGCAAGTATCAGTTGTACTCGAGAGAAAATGGTTTCTTTATTCTTAAATGTGAATCTGAAGAAGACTGTGAAAGGATTTTAGATGAAGGCCCTTATTATTATAACAAGCGATTGATTTTTATGAAGAAAACGGAGCCTGGTATGAATCTAACTAGAGAATTTTTATACACCATACCCATTTGGATTCGCCTTCCTAACTTACACTTAGATTACTGGTCAGTCGAAGCTGTAGTGACCCGAAAATCCGGTCCAATTTGAGCTGACCAAATAACACAAGTCCAACCCCAAATTTGCATTGGAAATCAGGAAACTAATAGAAAGAAGTTAGAGGGTGAGAATAGATATGATAGAAACTTAGAATAGAAGAAGAAGAAGAACATACATCATTAGAGTAAATACGAATCTCACAGCGGAAGGAATAAAATTTAACATAACTTTTGAAATACAAACAATATATGTATACAATAACATTAGAGTACAACACTTACAACAACAGCGGAAATAAACAATAGCTATATAATCCTGAAGCCTCCTGCACCAAGCTCTCCAAGTGCATCTGTAAAATTCTGACTACTTGACGGCCCGTACAAATTTAGGTACCCAAGAGTTTAGGGAAACAAAACAAAATAAACTCCGGGTCAGTCATGGGACTGGTGTGAATAAACTCCAAACACTTGGTTTAACTTAGGATATCTCACAAGACCACGTCGTAAAAACGGAACAGGTTTTTCCCTTATGAGAATCCAAACAACTTTGTAAACAATATCCTTTTGATATTATAATGATGTCTAAGTACAAATAGATATCAATCTAGCAGAAACGCTTGCATCTCACGCTCCACATATATAATGTATAATCATAAACCGCAGGCGCTTATTGGATGATTGGATTTTCAACTATGACAAGGTATGGAACCACCTTCCGATCAGTGTACTCTAGGAATGATACACTGGAGTTCAACAAGAACATCTTGCAACTCAGCCACACATGACCGACCACTCATTTCGCTTGAGTGTATCGAATGTATATCACCAACGGTTGGGATCAGCAACCGTTTCCCGTATATATATATATATATATATATATATATATATATATATATATATATATGGGACAACATTGATAGATTAAAGAAGCAAATGAATATTCTCTAGATAGGTGATTATACACCCTACTTCGGAGCGACCGACTTAGCCATGCTGCCTGCCCGATTTTTGTCATTTCCCGGATGTGAGGCTAGAAGCTACGCTTATCTTTTCACATGCCACATCTTCATTCACTTAGAATGTCACATCGTCATACCCTTTAAATCACAAATTGATTTATCCAAAAATAACACGGGTATACAACTAAGAGAAACGAATTCCTCCGCCACCAAAACGTGAATACGTTTGAAGAGATCAACTTACGCAATCTATCAGATATACTCTGTCAGACCTTCGTCCATGCAAGTTGTCCTGGGACTGGACAAACCGAAGGCACTATTCAGTATGTCCATCTTAGGTAATTGTTATCTAAGATTTATACAACAGCCCTTGCACTTTACTCCATCTTCAATATATTGAGCATACTTGATTCGCAACGCTTATGCCAATACGGAGTGGTTCTTCGGATAATAATCCAACCGATCTCTCCATATTAACAACGTTAAAATGGTCAAAACTTTGATAGTCGGTGATTTAACTATCAAATGAAAAACACATGTGCAAACAATGATATTATTTCCAGATGGAAATTATATCGATCAATCATCATTTAACATTTATCTCTTTAGTTCATTAATTTACTTATCTCATGTTTTTCATATATTCTAAATTCTTATTTTCTATTATCAGAAGACATTTCTGATTTCTCATTTGGAAAACATTTCCAAAACTCCTTCAATGTATTTAAACTGATGTTTAAATCAAACATCGCCATGCCAACTCAAACCAGTATCTTCAGTGACTAAATTCACTTAACCCGCCTTCACTATCAAACCTTACCATTCCTTAGTTAAGAAGGAAGTCAATCAAGTTGGGGTATAATTACCTCTCAGACCTTAACTGAACAACGTTTTAACTTCGAAATAGTCAAAGTTTTATCTTTTAAACCTTTAACAAACTTCCTTACGTAACTCTCGGATTCTATTTACGTATCCACTTCTTTATTGAAAACATTGATTATAACGATAACGTTATAATCCCTACTTTCGAAATATCTAACTTCAATTATAACTTTTATTCTTTAATGTGAATAAATAAATAAACACCTAACTTATAAATAAATAAATCTTGATTTAAACACCGGAAAGTATAAGTACTTTCCCGAATTCGATATAATCGAATTCGATGATTAACTCTCTTCGAATAACTAATATTCGATTAACTCATCGAATAACTTATATCCGATTACTCCTCTTCGAATAACTTATATTCGATTACTCCTTTCGATTAAACTATAAATCGATAACTCCTTTCGATTAAACTATAAATCGATAACACCTTTCGATTAAACTATAATCGGTACCCTTTCCTTTAACTCTATTCGAATAAACTATATTCGATACTCCTTTAACTCTATTCGAATAACTAATATTCGACTAACTCCTTTGGATAAACTCATTTGGATTAACTCGGTTTGATTAACTCATCTTGACTAACTTAACTAAATTAACTCGACTTATTTAACTCCACTTGACTAACTCGACTTATTTAACTCAACTTGAGTAACTCCTATCGAATAACTATCACTACAACAAAAATACCCTATTACAACGTCCATTTTACAACGGGCACTGGCTGCCCATTGTAATAGAATGCTATTACAACAGTCATTTTAAGAACGTTGTAATAGATGTTCTATACAACGTCCTTTTTACAATGGAAAATGATTGCCCGTTGTAATAGAATACTATTACAACGGTCCATTTATGCCCGTTGTAATAGATGTCTATTTTACAACGGTCACAAAATGACCATTGTAAATGGTGCATTTTTACAACGGGTAATGCCTGTTGTAATTAAAAGGGCCAAACCCATTAATAACAGTGCCCAATCCAATTGTTGGTTAATAAATTATTGTTAGGCGGCCTCTTCCCGGTTGCTATTTCATATTGGCGGCCATTTTGATAACAAAATGAAAACCCTAGATCTGCTTCACGATTAAAAAAATTGAAGCCGCCACCTAATTCCTTCCTCTGCTCCTCGCAAAGAAAAGATAGAGGGAAAGGACATCAAGAGGAGGAAGCGGAGGTGAAATCAGCGAATGATGTGACGGAGACCGGCCACATAGGATGATGAAATCAACTTAGGGTTGGAACGATTGTTGCTGGTGTGGTTGCTAGCATCGGGGTTGGCGCCGAAATTAGGATTAGGGTTTGAATATGGAGAAGTTGAGGATTGAAATCGGAAGAGTGGCCGGAGCTTTCTTTTCCGATCTGAGCTTCAGATTTTTTTTCTGGTGATGCATCTAAGGCTGGAGACTGAATTGAGCTTTAGATTTCTTCCAGTGAATATTATTCTGGTACGCATTAGTTTGGTTTAATGATAGTTCCTTATTTATGACTACTTGGATTCGACTTTTATCATTATATTTTGTATTCTTTCCGTATTGGCGTCGATTTATAATTGCAGACCTGCTCCTATTAAAAATCTTCCTCTAATTTGATTTTATTTTAGGACAGCTCACTTCAACTATGCAATTCTACAAATCAATAGTCCATTTATTACAAAAGTGGAAACACTAATGTAATAACCCTATTATTCACACACTGAGTAATCATGGAATAAGATGGTGTAGCACTTTGTACATGATTGTGTGTTGATGTTTAAGTGTGCATGTGCACACTGAATCTAATAAGTATATATATAAATCCTTGGAAATATTTAAGTACATAAAACATGAATAATGATATACATATGATATGAATACCCAGATTTATTAGGTGAATAAATATGTTTGAGTAATAAGAATTAATGGACCTTGAGCATATGTGTAAGGAGGCATAACCTAAAAGAATTATGAATTAGATGAAAGAAATAAATAATGGTTGTATACTGCAAGGAATGTGTTGTATATTCATAAGCACGCAGAAAAGAATCATGAAAATTAGGTGATCAGGGATAAAAGAGGAAATTTTTAAAAGAGCTTTTCTAAAACAAAAATAACCACCTTGCTTTATAAAGTAATTTTCTTCACAGAATTGAAAAGAAGTAATAGGTGTGCAACTGGGTCTTATTTGATCATTTCTGAGAATAATAATGTTTAGGGTAATCTTGCCATTTGGTAACCTAAAAACCCTAGTATAGAATTGCTTAAATAGGATATACCCAGGCTTCCTTATGTTGATATAACCCAGGCTTCCTTATGCTGATATATCTTTCTTCAAAAATTAAATAAAATAAGGAAGCAGCAGATCAATTTTTAAAGTTTTTGCTCGGCTAAAAATATGATTTGAAAAGCTTTGAAGAAAGGAAATATTAGTGGGAATTTTTACTTGTATTATGGCACTAAGACCTATAAAACAGGCAGCCAAATACCTTAAAATGATATGCAAGTTTATTTGATGTTTGGTTGAGCTGAATGCTAGGGATATTTGAATGAATTATCATGTTTATTTGAAAGCATGAGTTTGTGATAATTTTTAATAAGTATGGCTAATGTTATGCTGGAGAATACTTTTATATACACACACACGCACACACTCTCCTTTTTACACATTTCCAGTTGCATTTATCCATCTAGACAGTGAACTATTAATATAATATCTTATGAATAGACCAAACCAGAGTTAAAAATCCTATTATGACCATTGCTATTGAAAATGTAATCTGAGAAAGAATAAGGGGCTGCGGGGAGAGTGCCCTAGCTTATGTCCTTTATCCTTATAATTTGGAAATGGAGGTGCAATGAAGTATCATGTGTTGAGCCTCTAGTTTTCCTGAAGATTTCCTATTAAATAATGTATGTTGTGATTTAGATAAACTCATAAACATATGAAGTTTATTTGAAGCATAGATGAAAGGAAATCGGGCTTTAAGGGTGTGCCTTATAAATACACCCATGGTTACATTTTATAGCAATGCACCTCTTATAAAAACCAGCATATAAGGAAAAGACCATTTGATAGTATGTTGTATATATTACATGGATTTAGAATATTTAATGGCTGCATTTTTCTTTGTATGAATGACTGCTATTACCTTGTAATGGATTCTTTCAACCATTATATATATATATGTTTCCATGCAAATGAATGTAGGTGACAGATAGGTTTATATATAGTAGTACAATTGCTGTAGCATTGTGTGTAAATCTGAGAAAGAATGGCATAGAAAAGGGTACTTGCGTGTGCTTTCCTCTTTACACAGTAAGTATAAAGGGAGTAGGTTTATATTCGCATAGATGATGAAAATACAAAAGGAGATTTAGTTAAATGTTTATACTATAAGGTATGACTGGTTTAGTGACTAAATTGTTTAAGCTAAAGAAGCCAAGTTTACCAAAATGATTATGTAGTATGACATAAAAATGTGTGCCAAGACATCTGTTTGAAATATAATGGCTGTGTAATTTGAGACTTGGATAGTTTACCCAAAGCTTAGTGAATCCATTTGCTAATAAATCGAGTATATAACTACACATGAGTTTTAAACAAAGCAAGCAACAATTCCCTTACTTGATATATATATATATATATATATATATGTTAATGGGATGGTTTGAATGCATTATCAAAAGAAGTATGGCCTGCTTTTATTCATTTTAGGCAAACAGTAAACGTGTGACAGACCTATTCTCATACAATGAATATAAGCACACAGAATAAAGAGTATAAACTCATTTTAATACTGAAACCTTATAAAAAATGCTTTAGATTTAGTTCGGTTTCCACATGAAATGCTTTGATACATTGAGCTCTGTTTTGTGGGAATGTGAGTAATTGTATTTAACTGAGAAGCAACTAAGTTGATGTGCTCTGCACAGCAACTTAGTTGCTGCGCCTTGAACAACAACTAAGTTGTTGTGCCTTGAACAGCAACTAAGTTGCTGTGCCGAGGCACCGCAACTAAGTTGATGTGCTCTGCACAGCAACTAAGTTGCTGTGCCGAAGCACAGCAACTAAGTTGTTGTGCTATGCACAACAACTATGTTGTTGTGCCTTGAACAGCAACTTAGTTGTTGTGCCTTAAACAACAACCAAGTTGCTGTGCTCTGCACAGCAACCAAGTTGTTGTGCCGAGGCACAGCAACTAAGTTGTTGTGCCGAAGCACAACAACTAAGTTGTTGTGCCGAGAACAGCAACTAAGTTGTCGTGCCTTGAACAGCAACTAAGTTGCTGTGCCGAGGCACAACAACTAAGTTGCTTCAGCAAATAAGTTGCTGTGCCGAAGCACAGCAACTAAGTTACTGTGCTCACATATAGAGATCATCCCATTATTGTAGATATATAAAACATTTTCCTCATGCATGGAACAAATAATTAGTTGATTTCTGAAGTCAGAGTTGAGAAAATTCACACCTGCCAAGTTCCCATGTTGAGCCGGCCATTAGTAATGGGTACACTGGGATAGAAAGAAACAAGGAAATGTACTTCATATACTTCATCTGGACCTGCAAAGTTGCATATACATATTTCACTAATAGAACATATACTTCATATATTATTCCTGAAAACCTATATTAACACATATATTAGCACTTTTATATATTTATTACTTCATATATCATCCAAACATCGATGACTTACCGTTACCCCTCTAGTGCGAAGCATGTTTTGAATATTACACAAATATGACTTGAGAAAACACAGTATCTCCATAGTTTTAAACATATTGAACTGGATGTGTGAAACGCTTCGCACATTCATGGATTTGAAAGAGAATGCAAAGTTCTATAAAAATGGGTTTTCCGTATGAATCTGAGAATCTGAATTTTCAAATGTGTAATTATTCCAGGCATTGGTTCATGTGCACACATAAATTTTAAATGCAGTTTTGAGTTTGCGCCATGGTGTACATGAGTTCCCTATGCATACATAAATTGATTTAACATGACATAATATAATAAGTATTTGATCAGTTTTATATGTATTCAGCTGAGTTTTTAAATACATTTTAGACAAAAGATTCACAATGGTTTTTCAAAGGTGAACTTAGTTCCAGTCTACATCTGCATATATTTGGACTTTCAATAGAAGCCTATTATATAATTAATTCTTCCTTTGGTCATATAATTGTAGAAATAAAAGTTCGTATATAATGTCAGTTACAAATACAAATAATTTTACTTAAATACAATTGCAAACTGTGGATATGGTTGTGTCTAAACTGTGTCTAAACCGAAGTAGGAAGACTATGGAACCAAAGGCTGTAAGGTTACAGCAATGCAAGACTTAAATGTTGTATAATAAGTTTTGAATGGTGTATAATAATATATTCTCTCTACATTTGGTGACTTTTTTTTCTTTTTTTGCAGTCACCCCGTGCTAGTAACTATATGCAGACTCAAGATCAACAGGCCATTGGATCTACCGTCGCGTGGCACAAAGATTACCTTTCCTTGGTCTAGTGTTGGTACTTATGAAACTAGTTATGTAATTTATGTTAGAACTATGTCGACGTAACTTATCTAACCTTTTGGAATGTAAACTTATCTAGTCTTTTGGAGTATAAACTTATCGAACTTTTTGAAATGTGTTGGAATTATATGATTCTAGCTTTAGTCTTTTAGTATGTGTTATTATGTGATTTTGATTGTTGCATTACAGTATTTATTGCATGTTAAAATATTCATTATTATTATGGATGTATATCGCAGTAATTATATTTAAATTTTCTATTACAACGGGCAAAAACCGTTGTAATATACTATATTACAACGGGCAAAGGCCGCTTGTAATTTATTAGCTATTACAACGGGTTAATAACCATTGTCATAGAGTCATTGCACGTGACAGAGCAAGTTATTACAACGGTCTTTTACAACAGTCATTGCCCGTTGTCAAATAGTCAGGAGCTATTACGATGGGGCATATTAAGACGGACGTATGCCCGTTGCGAAATGCATATTACAACGGTTTTTGCCCATTGTAAAATGACTGTTTTGTTGTGGTATATGTCTGTTTTTACTTTATTTCGAATAGCTAATATTCGATTTAACTCCATTCGCTTGACTCTAGATTGCAGCGATCACAATGGTTACGCCTGATTCCCTCAGGAAACATCTGACCGCCTTAGGCTATCTGCAGCCCTGCGATTTTCGCTAGCAGTCGTGCTAAATGGCATCTCATTTGGATTAACTCGAATTGGTTAACTCTAACTGATTAACTCTAACTGGTTAACTCTAACTGATTAACTCTAACTGGTTAACTCTAACTGATTAACTCTAACTGGTTAACTCTAACTGATTAACTCTAACTGGTTAACTCTAACTGATTAACTCTAACTGGTTAACTCTAACTGATTAACTCTACTGGTTAACTCTAACTGATTAATTCGAACTGGTTAACTCTAACTGATTAACTCTAACTGGTTAACTCTAACTGATTAACTCTAACTGGTTAACTCTAACTGGTTAACTCTAACTGGTTAACTCTTCGTCCTTATTCAGTTTCAAATATCGATGTTGAAATCGATTCTTACTTCTCCATATAAGTCCTAACTTATATATTCTATTTATCCAATGCTAAATATTTTACTTAATTTATCAAACCTTATTTGTAAATTAATCTTCTTACTTTATCTATTAACAGATTTCTCTTACATATTCACTTTAAATTCATATTCTGTTATACTCGTGTGCGAAGCACGGGTCTAAACTTTCCTAGTGTAAAATTCTCCTTTTTTTATATACCTCTTTCATTTTTCAAGTATTTCTTTTTTTATAATCTATTTATTTTCTAAATAATTCTCTTTCAATTCTATTTGTAAATGGTTTACAAATATTTCCTTTTCTATTTATTCTATTTGCAAATGGTTTGCAAATATTTCTTTTTTTCTATTCTATTTGAAAATGGTTTACAAATATTCCCTTTCCACATTTATCCTTTGATTTTATAATTATTCCCTTTCTAAATATCTCCTATTTATAAATATTCCAATTTATAAATATTTCTTATTTATAAATATTCCAATTTATAAATATTTCTTATTTACAAATATTCCATTTATAAATATTTTATTTTCAATATCACTTTGAAAATTCCCTTATCAACATTCCGGTATGCTATGGTATTCAACATATCAAATCACGATGACCAATATCGTCCAAACACATATAATCGACAACAGATTATATATCACATCATATATTTCAATATATGAAACAAACAGTATTTTAAATATTTGAGGAATCCTGTTGGATCCCTCCAACCTGTTTCCCTGCATCCACAGATGTTACACAATATAATCAACATCAATTTCAGTTCAATATGAAATATTCTGATAAACAGAATTAATATCTATATGTTTAACGGTTTATATATATATAGTTATATATATATATATAATTCCAACTAACTGACTAGCAGTTCAATCAACTAATCTACACACAACAGTCAATCAATATTTATCAGTTCTAAAAGTACGTTTATAAAAATATCAACTGTTCAGAGTTAGTGAGATTTACTCACATTGGACGATCATCGTTAATAACGATAACCATCGCTTGATTCAGACGGACAATTTATTTTGCGATAAATTGTGACGAGCTCTGATGGACTTCCAGTCAGTTCCATTTTGAAATGTCCGTTCATACGATCCTGTCGGATCTGATTCCGTCAAATTCTGTTAACGTATGATAAAGTTGTGCGCGGTATCAGTTCAATACATTTAAACAAAAACTTAATTAACGGAACTCAAATTTGTTTACTAATTGGGCTTTCACCTTACTTCGGCCCAACTCCAAATGTTATCACCCAGACTTGCAAAACATTTCCTCTTCTTCCCCGTTGCTTTCTCAAAGCCGTGCTCCATACTTCATAAACCTTAAAACTGAAAACTCCACAATTTTCCATTGACTTCTTCACCATTTGTTTATCCATGTCGGCCCATCATTTCACCCATGTCGGCCCATCCTTCTTTGATTAAATCAAAACTCATTCCAACAGTTAGTTCCCTCATTACAATCTCTAATTCCTTGTCACCACCTGAATAGGCTCGCAGCCCTCCCAAATGTCCAACTTCGAGTCCTGAAAAAATGAAAAACCACTTCACCATAAATTTAATAATTAAATAAATACTTAATTATCTGTTTAAATGTTAATCACCGTATAAACTGGTGCTCCTTCTTTCTCTCCGCATTCAACATCTTCGAACAGCACTTCCTCAACAAATAACTCACGGCCTGTTTCCCCTATCACCTCCTTTCCCCCTTCAATAATAAAACTTCCGCCCTTTCACATAATTTGGCCTTGCATTTTTATAACGTCGGCCCACCATTTATCAACCAGATCCGCACTGTAGCACCTCCCTCCCAACATTTACATCCCGCTTCAGACTTGTCATCACTGACTTTCGGAGCACCAATGCTTCTGCGTCCCTTCATGTACACACATCCTTCATCGCACCCATTCTCAAACATCAACTCCTTTCCAACGTCCACTGCAACTCCAAGCCCACACCCACTGTACAGGATCGACATCAATACATAACCGAACTTCACCAAAGTTCCACAAATGATGCTCCTTTAAATCACAAACCCAAATCCAGTAACCGTTCCTCAATCTAAAGCTCCATCTTCAGACAGTCTCGAACCCTAGCTTTCCAGTAGAAGACCGCGTGCTCGAGAAATCAATCGAGTTCAACGAGAATGCCACTGCGTTGAAGAACTTATCCTGGTGAACTCAGAAACAAGGGTTTACGGATTTATAGAATTTGATTTCATTTTGTTTTGATTTTCCATTGATGACTTTTCACATTTTTGCTTAAGGAGGTTATGGCGGAAATCTGTTGACTAAGGGGAAATGAGAAGTTAGGTTTAGGTGAGTTAAGGGTCTTATATATACTAGTTAATTAACTTTGTTGAGAGGCTTTGCTTTGTCTACGTTGTGTTTTGAGGAGAACAGGGCGGCTGGAGAAAGATGAAGACGTGGACTTCGTTTTGATCGGAGAATGAATAATTAGGTTAAGTTACTAGGAGTGTATTTAAAGTTTGGTTTTTCAAAGTACCATGTTACCTAAATTCCATTCACGTACGGACAGAAATCAAGATACCGTTGTATCGAGCTCGGTTCCACGATCCCAAAAATATAATAATATCGGTAGATTAACCCATATTGTGAAACCTCAAAATATCGATATAGGGTGCAAAAAACTCCAAAATAAAAAGTGCTTATTTAATTAATTAAAAATTACAGTAAAATTCTAAAAATTAAATTATCGTTATGTCTCAAAAGAATCATGTCTAAATTCGAAACCGGTATCTAGTTATATCGAATAAACCATTATGGTCGATAAACGATTCTGTAGCGACTATTTTAAAATTTGATTTGGACATAAATCAAAATCTACACGACGAAATCCCGATTTTTCTCTTCCACTAGAAAAATATACTTCACCAGCTCCTAACGTTTCTTGTTTCACAGAAATCCGATTTAAAACGAATCCTGTACATTCAGTTGAAGTTCAAATCGCCAAATAACGAACTGCCGCGCCATTTCAAGCTCGATTTTAATTATAATATAATTATACATTCAAACTGTCGTTATTTAAATATACTCGTTATTCTAATTCAATTCTAAGCTGAATTAAATATTTTAAATTGTCCAGTTTACATTATATTGTCAATTCAGCTAATTCTGATTATTCCATAATTAAATATATTATTTAATTATAATATTAATTAAATATTCCATATAATTTAATTAAATAACCTTATATTCTCTAAATCACATTTTAAATAATTAAATCAATTAATTAAAATGCCGTAAAAATACGGGTCGTTATAGAAGCAATCGGTTGAATTGTATCCATTTTAGGTCGTCCAATTAAACTCGACAGTGTCACTGAAGAAGTTATTCGTATATCTTTTGCAAGGGTATTAGTTGAGATTGATGCTATTTTTACCCTTCCTGAATTTGTGCCTATCCAGTGTGATAATGATAAAATAATTTGGCAAAGAGTTATATACGAATGGAGTCCTAATGCTTGTTCAGATTGTAATTTTTTTGGGCATTCTACTATTGAATGTAAAGCCTCTAAAATATGGAAGCCCAAAGAACAAGAATATAACATGGAGATTGATTCGTCTAAAGAGCATGAGTTAAAGAGGCATGATAACTTTAAAGATAGGTGTCATGACAAACACATGTCTGATACTGTTGTGAACATTTTTGCACCTCAGATTAATAGTGTTGACAGTGAAAAGGTGAAAAATATGAAGAGACAAGAGAGTTCTTCTATGGCTCCAATGGTAGATGATCAATCAATTTCGAAGGGTAATAAATCAGAGAATGTTAATGTACTTGAGTGCATGAACCCTGTTAAAGTTGTGGATGTTTCTAGTATTAATATGCAGGAAGGTCATATTACAGGGAATGCTAATGTAATAGGGTATAAGAAAGAAATGGGTGAGTATCTTGTTAAACAGACAGGTATTGGTGAGGATAATGGAAAGGTTGTCAAAATGATTAACACTAGAAATAGTTCCGGTTTTCTAAATGGAGAAGATATAGATAATAAAGATTTTTTTATGAGTTAGTCGGATAGTTCTTTAAGTTCTTATAGTTCTACTTGCAGTTTCAAAAAGAGGAGAACTAACTTTAAATCTAATAAATATAAGAGAGGAAACATGCTTGTAAATGAAGAACCCTTGGTTGAGGATAATCCAGAATGGAATCAACTCATGCAGCAAATACAAACTAGATCAAAGACAAGGAAAGCCAAAGGAGGAATCAATCAAGGAGGAGTTTCTAAGGGAGGTATAACTAAGAATTGATTATCTCGGTATTTTTTTTGGTTCTGTTTATGGTTGGAGTTTGTATCAGTAGCCAAGGTTAGATGGATGCTTCTTGAATCTGTAGCTTTGTGTCAAGGAATTTTTTGGATGTTCTCTTCTTTTTTTGATGTAGTTCCTCCATATGACATTTCTGGTCTTGCTTGAGTAGTAATTGTTGGTCTGCATGTTTATCCAGTGGAGTTTTGCTAGAGTTAGCTTGTGGATTTGTTTGTTTAGCTTGTTTTGCATGCATCCGAGCTTTGGGCAAGTGGTTCTTTGCACATTCTTGGTTTTCTGGAGTATTTCTCTTTCGAGTTGGGCTTTTTTGTGCTGGTTTATTAATTGAGCTCAGTTTTTGGGCCTTGGGTTTTGTGAAGCAGTCCTTTAGTATTTTGTGGGCTTTCCTGTGTTGGGTTCTTTGTGTGGACTTATTATATGCTGTGATTTTAGTTCGAGCTGGTTTTGTTCTTGTATAGTATTCGTTTTTTAAGGTGTGTTATTGTATTGTATCACCAGCTCGAACTTTTATCTGTATCTTATCCTTGTAATATAAGTACCCTGTTCTTCTATATAAAAAAATATAGCAGGAATAGCGTAATATAGCGGAAATAACTAGATATATCGGGAATAGCGGAATATAGTGGGGCTCAAAGCGGAGAAGCTATATCGGAGGCTATTTGAGAAAAGCATAGTGGTGGTAATCCACTACAGGATATAGTGGGGTAATAGAAAGCATAGTGGTGGTAATCCGCTACAGGATATAGTCGGGTAATAGCGGGGCATTAACTACATAGCTTCTCAAGCACCCTACATGGATCATACAGGTCCATAGGGCATGGATCGGTGTCGATCCATCCACTTAATTCATTTCATGATGAAATTTTCTAGGCACTTTCCCAACATCCTCTAGAACTCAATCCGCCAAATTTCATCTGAATCCGATCATCTGAACCTCTAATTTGCTCTGTTTATCGATTCTAAGGCCTATGAGACACAATTTTAAACAAATAATAGAAGCATAACATCCAATTCAGCAAACCAAACAACGATTTAACCAATTTGAATCATGAGTCGTTCATATCAACATGAACATATATGGGTCATATCATAAAACCATAATTTTAACACAATTCAGATCAAAACATAATTTAAACATGATAGATCTAACAAGACTACAACATATATTATCAAATTAGTTATTTCTAGGGCGTCTAGATCTGAATTAAACATATATGATCAAGTTTAAGGTGAAATTAACATGAAAGGGTGCAATATGATCCTAATTAACATGTATTGTCCATAATATCCGTGTGAGAGGTATCTATCACTCACCAAAAACCTAGATCTGATGAAACACTGAAGAAATTAGATATGGATAAAGAGATAGCGATGAAAACCCTTGATTTGATGCAAAGTAGCGAGATTCAATCTTCCTAGATGTAGATCTTGCCTTAGGATATGATTCATAATGAAAAAATGAAGGGATTAGGGATTAGGTTTAAATCCGGAGAATCACAGACACAACCCTAATGCTTGAATGAGAAGAGAAAAACCTCAATCCTCTCCCCATACCCCTTATTATGGTTGTTGGTCATTAGCCAAGTAGGCTTGCTAATCATCCCATTATCAGCTAATTACCCAATCATGTAGAAACTAAATCTTAAACAATGATTTCTCCTAAACCGCTATTCCAAATCCCTAATGAGACCACTCTACGGAATTGCCAACCGCCACTCCGATCCGATGAGACCGATTTCAGCACCTGTTTTGACCCTTATCAAAAGTTATAGCTACAACGGTATTTACAAGGGTAAAGCAGTCACATTCAAGTTCGGTAAAAATCATGGACGTGTCTCACATCTCCATGAACAACATATTAAAATTTGAGAATAATACGACCACAAGGGAATTAAACATAATTATTTTATGATCTTTTGATGCGTAAAGTACATGTCGTTACATTCTCCCCACTTCTTTAGGAATTTCGCCCCTGAAATTCTAAGCAAACACGAGTAAACAAAGTATTCTGCGTGCCTATCGTCCACGAGCAGCTAATGTACCATCCAACATTTCATGCATCCAAAATCCTACCCTAACATGCAGAACTCTAATGGTGCATGACACAATGGCACAAGTAAGATACGATATATGAGACATACCACTTAAAGAGTTCTGGATGGGTCGACCTCGTACTCTCTTTTATTTCCCATGTGCAATCGCCATCATCCTTGCTCCATTGTACCCTAACCAGCTTAACAACCTTCCTCCTAAGCTTTTTTGTGTCATTTGCCACGACGTGAAGCGACTTACAAGGCCTAAAAAGTTTGTGCTCGACCTCTAAATCCTCAATCTTATCAGGAGATCCACTCTATAAGTGAGCTTCCCAATACGCTCGATAATCGGAAACGGTCCAGCAAATATTGGAGCTAACTTTCCTTTACTTCCAAAACAAATAACATTTCTTAGAGGTGAAACTTTAACAAACACCAAATCTCTGACCGAGAATTCTAAATCTTTGCATCGCTTATCGGCGTAACTCTTCTAACGATATTAGGCCGCCTTCAATCGTTGTCAAATGATATCAATACTAACCGTCGTTTTTCTTATCATCTCAGGCCCAAGTATTAACTTCTCTCTAGTCTCTAACCAACAAGATGGAGAATTACACGGCTTCATACGGTGTTATTCCAATGCTTGACTGGTAATTATTATTGTAAGCAAACTCAACTAAATATGTAGATAATCTTCCCACAATCCTCCAAAATCTAACACACAAGCTCTAAGAAGATCTTATAATATTCAATTAACTCTCTCGGTCTGACCATCTGTCTGGGGATGATAAGTTGTGCACTTGCATAGCTCGGTTCCCAACGTCTCTTGCGAACTCTTCCATAATCCAATAGTAAACAACGAATCTCGATCACTAACAATACTTTTCGGTTTCCCATGGAATCGAACTATCCACTTAAGATATAACTCAACCAGTTTTGATGCCATCCTTGTTAATCTGACAAGAATAAACTTTCGGCTTTTGGTTAAGCGATCCACGACGACCCAAATACTATTATTTTCTGCCCTTATCCTTAGTAATCCATCGACCCATTGCTTCCATTTTCACATAGGAACTTCCAATGGTTGTAATAATCCGCTTGGCTTCTTCTGCTAAGCTTTAACCATTTGACAATTCATACATTTTGAGATAAATTTCACAATATTCCTCTTTATACCTTCCCAGTAGTAAACTCGCTTCATAATTCGATATATCTTATTACCACCAGGATGAATAATCAATCTGGAGTGATGACATTCCCTCAGAACCTCATTTCTCAATCCATCTAAATCAAGAACAACCTTGACCACCCCACTTTGAGTCCACGATCGAAGCATTATTCATCTTTGAGTTGCACTTTAATCATCTGAAGTCTGTTGGTCACCAAATTCTCTAACGACCCCCAGAAGGCAACACAATCATGCTTACCAAAAGTGAGCTCCATATCCCTTCATTCGATGGATCAGTACCGGTTTATCGGCTATGGACCGGTACCGATCCATACATTTAACCGAATTTCAGCTAAGTGTTGGATCATTCCCATTCTATCTTCGAGCACTTCTTGCCGGTCCATCCTCGAACCTAAATTCTTTATCGATGAATCCTCTTGTTAGTCCAATAACCAATGCTCGAATGATCAACTTCGACCGATCCCAAATCACCTCCAAATCACTTGAAAATTTGCACGAGACCTGCTTTTCACCCAACAAAGCCACACACTAAAAATCAACACTTCTCGAGCACCCTACATGGATCGGTACCAGTCCATAGGACATGGACCGGTGTCGATCCATCCACTTAGTTCATTTCACGACGAATTTTTCTGGGCGCCGTCCCGATACCCTCTAGAGCTCCTCCGCCAAGTTTCATCTAAATCTGGTCATCCAAACCTCTGATTTGCTCTGTTTATCAATTCTAAGGCCAACGACACACAATTCTAAACAAATAATTCAAGAATATCATCCAATTCAACAAAACAAACGACGATTTAACCATTTTCAATCATGAGTCAATCATATCAACATGAACATATATGGATCATATCATAAAACCATAAGTTTAACACAATTCAGATCAAAACATAATTTAAACATGATAGATCTAACAAGTCTACAACATATATAATCAAATTAGTTAATTCTAGGGCATCTACACATGAAATATACATATATGATCAGATTTAAGGTGAATTAACATGAAAGGGTGTAATATGATCCTAATTAACACGTATTATCCATAGTATTTGTGTGAGACTCTGAGAGATATCTATCTCTCACCAAAAGCCTAGATCTGGTAATTACGAAAGAAATATCCGGACATCGAAGAGACAGCGAAGAAAACCCTTGATTTGATGCAAAGCAGCAAGATCCAATCTCCCCGGATGTAGATCTTGCCTTATGATATGATTCAGAATGAAGAGATAATGAGATTAGGGAGTAGGTTTGGATCCGAAGAATCACGGACACAACCTTAATGCCTGAATGAGAAGAGAAAAACCCCAATCCTCTCCCCAGACCCCCTTATTTATAGCTACTGGTCACTAGCCTAATGGGCTTGCTAATCATTCTATTAGCAGCTAATTACCCAGTCTTGCAGAAACTAAATCTTAAAACAACTATTTCTCCTAAACCGCTGAGTCAAATCCTTAATGTGACCACTCTACGGAATTTCTAACTGCCATTTCGATCCAATGAGACCGATTTTAGCACCTGATTCAGCTCCTATCAAAATTTATAGCTAAAATAGTATTCACAAGGGCAAAACGATCACATTCAAGTTCGGTAAAAATCAGGGACATGTCTCACATCTCCATGAACAACATATTAAAAATTGAGAATGATACGACCACAACGGAATTAAATATAATTATTTTACAATCCTCTGATGCGTAAAATACGGGCCGTTACAGTTCTTTATCGCTCACACCAGACTGTTGTCAGACTCAAGGTTTTACGTTTCCTCTATCTTGGGTGCTCATTGACGATGCTGATGAGTAGGTGAGATGACACGTATTAACATTGCTTGGAGCAACGGAGGTGGATTTGCAGGAGGCGACACCTTTCCATGTTATATCTGTATTATTGTTGTTTATTTCGCTGTATTGCATTGTGGAGCCTTGATAGTGTTATTTTTCATTTAATACAGTTTATCAGTGAGTTTATTTATCTCTTGTATAAACTTTATTATTGTTATACATAACCGTATGAGCGTGTAATCTGATTATGTGGTTTATATAGTTATCACTGTCTCGCCTGTTATATTTGTTATTAATATATATTGTTTGATGCGATGTGCAATATTCAACAGTTTCTTTGATTATGTTCTGTGATTTGTTCACTTCTCTTCTCTTCTTTTCTCTTCCCTTCTATTCCATTTCCTTCATTTCTCTAATTTCTTTCTCTTTGCAACTATTCTCCACTAATGGTATAGGACAGTCGTTACAAGTTCTTATTGTAAAGGAGAAATTTTACTAAAATGTCAAGTCATAAGTTTAATTTAATTCTTCTCTTCCTTGCTTAAGGTAGATGCTTAACTCTCAATCCTACGTAACGATTTGTCGAAACTCCATATTTGTTTGAAGCATTTACGATTAATACTTTTGTTTCTCTTTGTCATTCCACCAATAATTTTTTCTCGAGTTTTTAAGAATCTTAAAAAATCTGCATTTTGCTACTCTAACCGAATTAATCTATTTCTCCCAAGAGGACGATCATCACCATTTCCAAACAATGACCTCTTTCTTAAGAACTAAGATCGTTGCTAGCATTGGAATTGGAGCAATTCATTCTAGCTTTGTTCTATTTTGTAAACATGAATTTATTTAGGTTCTTCTATTTTGGTAGCGAGAAAAGATGATCAAATCATTTTTGCAACTTGAACGGATAATTGTGTAACCCTTGGTAAGCCTTATGTGCTTCGTTTATTTGTCTAGCAAAACTAAAAAAATGTGGGAATAAAATATATAGATTGAAAACTATACAGAAAACTTAAAACCAAACTTATAATATCATATAAGGGCAACATATTGCTATTTCGTCTGTTCTCGAGTATGGTTAGCATTGTGAGGTAATTTTGGCATGGGAGTTTCATTAATTGATACCTCCTCTTAAAGAAGCCCTGGTCCTCTCCATCGGCTCTATAGTATTGTAGAAGTCAACAACCATTTGTCAAAATTTTCCATTTTTCATGTTGTTTATACTTTCTTGTGATATTAACATTTGAAATCCTTATCCAATATTTAACAAGCAATACATATATCGTTGTAGAGAAAATTTAGCTTCCTTCTTTCTGGTATCATTTGTTTCTGCGTTATCTTCGACCATTTCAACATTCTCCTATTCCAGCATCAAATGCAGTTGAAGTAGGTCCCTTGCGGGAACTTCCAAACATATCGTTCAACGATTTCCACTTCCTTTTCTTTTGTTGTACTCCAAACTTTGAGGCATATGTGTTTCTTCAACAACTTAATTGTGGCCTTATTCGGTATTTTTTACATCTCCTTCTTGATCTTCTTCTTCCTCCTTAGAAGTAGAATTGCAATAAAATCAACATTGGCAGCGGTGTTACAAGTGCACGAAAACTACCTTGCTAGATTTCGTATAGTATCTTGATCTCGAGTATCTACCTGTTGCGTACTAAGATGTTGTTGTTGGTTATCTTGTATCATCAGACACCAAGAATGACCGATCTTTGTATGCACCAACTTGATGAATGACGGGGCAATGTTGACAGTAGGACGAAGTGCAATAGAACGATAGTAAGGTTGTGGATGAACATGAGGAAAATTGATAGAAGAGTTTGTTGTTGGTTCAGGGACGACGTTGGAAAAACCGGTGGAACAACATGATGGATCATATGGGCGATTTTAAGAAGTGAAAAATAGTTTTTCCTTTTTTCTACTTACAATTTTTTATTGCTCAATCGTTTAACAGAAGAAATTCAAGAAAATACTGTGTGCTGTAATAGAAAGGAAAGAAGTGGAGAATATTGGTTTGGAGAAAGAATGTTATGGTGTATATGAGGTTAGGGTAGGGGTGACGGCCGGTTCAGTTGGTTTGAAGGTAAAAACTCGAACCAAAATGGAACCGAAATTTTTTCAAACCGAACCGAACCGAATTAATTTCGGTTAATTCGGCTGGTAACCGATTTAACCGAATTTGAAGAATGTATTATTATTCAAATGATGGATTCACTCAAAGTAAAACATAAATTCACGTTTGAAGAAAATTTATATAGTAAATTTTATGTTTATGATAAGATTTGATCTATTTGCAACAAATGTCTTTGTATTATATAACTAAAATAATTATTTAAAGTACTATAATACCGTAAAATTAAATAATAAATTGAAAGTTCGGTTAATTCGGTTAAACTGATAACCAAAAAAAGTTATTTTACAAACCGAACTCAAACCGATTTAGTTTTAAAATCGAACCGACCGAAATGAACTAGTTTGGTCGGTTAATTCGGCTTGAATCGAATATTGCTCACCCCTAGGTTAGGGTACAAAGTAACTGTCGTAGAGTAGTCATTCAAAATTCTAATGTTGAAAGCTAAAATGACAAAATCAACTAGAATCAGTGACAATAAATTGGACGTAACATAAAGTGAATATTATGCTTAACTCCTTAAAATCAAACCCAATACACGAAAATTTCTTCAAAAAAAGATTGTAGATTAGGCCCCTATAATTTAATTATAAATTAATTGCTTACATTATGCAATTATTCAGTGAATAAATGTAAACATTTATGCAATCACATCCAAAAATTGTATAAATTTATGCAATTATTTTGCGAATAATTGCAGACATTTCCGTAATTTTTGTGATGAATAATTGTGAAAATTTCTGCAACTTTTTCAAATAGTTGCGGAAAATATTGCCTTTTTTTATGAACGATCGTGGAAATCTCCGCAAATTTTCATTATATAATTATGCAAATATATGCAATTTTCAAATATAATTGCATGAATGTCTGCAATTATTCATTGAATAATTACATAAAATTTATGTATTTATTTGACAAGTTAATTTTAAAGTGCGTTTGGTTTAAAATGAGTTTTGGGTTTTTAGTTTTCAAAATTAATTACGAAATATTGAAGATGTGAAAGGAGGAATGGTAGAATGAAAAGAAGATTGAGGGGACCGCGGAGGGGATGTAGCAATCATGGAAGGAAGAATTGGTCTTCATGTTTTTCTCATTTCTCAAAACATGAAAAATAGATAAAAGTTGTGTTTTATTTTGTGTGTTAACTTTATTTTCTAAAATGCTTGTTTTCCATGATGCATGCGTTGTGCACATTTTTGTATGGACGAAAAGCAAAAACTTAAAATGGTAAATCAAACACTACCATGATTTGCATGCATTTTTAAAAGGATGTTTGTGTATTTTGAAACTTAATAAGAAATTTAGCTAAACTTTCGATTAGCTTAAGTTTCACCTCTTTTGAGCAGCCGCAAAGTCAATCCGTACTAGAGACATGAAGTTGGACTAGCAAGATGTTTTTTTTTTTTTTTTTCCAATACTTTCGTTGGCCGTTGTGCACGGTTCACTCCACCTTCTTTCTTTCTTCAGCTGAAAGCGGCCTTGGTCAGTCTGCTTCTTTCTCTTCCAATTCAAATCCCTACCTTTACTCTTTAAATCCTTCGATTTCAGTACATTTTAAGACCCTAGCTTGATGCAATAAAACACCGCTTGCTTAAGAAATCAATATTTTTAACAATAAACGCTGTCCGAAATCCTACAGTTAGGCGATCTAAATGAAGTTATGGACAGGTGGAACAGTAGTTATAATCTTAGCTGCTTTGCTTTCGACACGCTATTTGCTTTACTCTTCATTCTCCCCGAATCAGGATAACCCAATTTCAGTCAAAAAATCGTTGATTCCCAAAGCGCCCATCAAAAGAACCAAACTTAATAGCAGTCACAGTTTTTTTTCGAACCTTAATTTCACACAACCAATACATAACCCTAATTTAATCTGGGCACACATGCTTCCTTTACTTTCACGTGCTGATAACTTGCCTGCAGCAGCAGATGGGGCTAAAGAAGCAGCAAAAGCAGGGAAAGAATTGATGTCAGATGTTAAGGAAGAAGAGAAGTCAAGAATAGAAAGCAAGGATATAAAAACATGTCCTTTTTTAGTTAGTGGTAATGCGAATCTTGTTGATATTCCTTGTGGTTTGGTTCAAGATTCAGCAGTAACTATTGTGGGAGTGCCTCTTGAAAACAATAGCAGTAGTGTGTTTGGATTCGAGCTAGTTGGAAGTAATGCTGAAATTGTGGTTAGAGTTAATGTGAGTGTTGAAGGCGAGAATGTGGTTGTGAGCCATAGTTTGTGGAAAGTGGAGTCTGGTTGGGCAGCATGGGAATTTTGTCCAGGCCATGCACATGATGCAAATGCTAGTAATCATCAAGGTATTATCTTTTGAAACTATAAAATTTAGTGACACTGTTGCTATTTTATGCTGTTTCGGACATGGTGACATAAAAATGCTAACTAGTTAACTTTTGAAGTACAGTTATAGGGTACAAGCACAACTTGTATCCAATAATGGTAACAAGAGTACCTAATTCTTTACTCTTATCAGTATGCATGCTTTGATTTCAAACAAGAGCAATAATAGTATTAAATTTATAACCTACAAGCCTTACACTAACATGTGCATATATAAAACTTTAGGGTTTACAACTGCAAAGCAAATGATTAGTTTTCGACACGTCATATTGGTTTTTCAGTTGGATTGGTTAATGCATATCTCAGTACTTGTTGCATTATATGCATAAACCACTATGGTATATGCAGTGCCGGCCCAAGAAATCCATTGCCCAAGCCACAACTGTAATTTGTTTTTTCAAAAAAAAAAAAAAAAAAAAAAAATCAGAAGTTTTTTTTTAAAACAAAATGTACAGTTTTGCATTGGATGAAAGTTAATTACCTGTAGTAGTCCACACAGCAATCTTTGTAGTCATGAAAGTTTGTGCCATATTAACTGTGAACTGAGAAAGTGCAGCTTCGCCAAACATTGCATATCCCATCCCATGACTGCACCTGCACCAAACATTACATTACAAATGAAAAATCTGCATATGAAATAATGACTACAATATTCAATTCTCAAAATATGGACTAAATTACATATGAAATAATGACAGCAATCTTTGAAGTCATGAAATAATGAAAAAACTACATTACATTACCTTGCATTTATACAAGAAGTAAGCTACAATATTCAATTCTCAAAATATGGACTAAACATCAACAAAATATAGACTAAACATCAACTTTCCATACAAAATAATGACTAACTTTCTTTAAGTAGTCTAAAGAAAAATGCTTCTTCTTGCATTTTTTTGTAGCAAATTCTTCAATCAAATGCTTCTTCTAAAGAAAAATGTTTCCTATTTCTCAACTGTTTCTTGTCGTCTTCTTCTTTTGTCATATTCTCTACTTTTTAACAAATAACAAGTTAACGATATTATCAACCAAACTAACTAACATACAAATTAAAAAATAATACAGAAACTTTTTTTCCTTTTGAAAAATTCAGAAAATGAATGACCTTTGCAGGCCTGCGGCTTTCCCTAAATTTAGTTCATAGTGGCCTTTGCTTAAATTAAATTCATAGCAGACAAGTTAAACCCAAATTCCAGACAAGTTAAACTCAAATTCCATTTGTAACACTCCGAATTTCAGTTAATGCTAAAATTCACTAATTACAAGATAAATAATCTCAGATGTGAGAATTGGGGGAAATGGGCTGCGTCATTGCGTTCGTCTCGGAAAAATACGCGAAATAGAGTCCGAGTTTTCGAAAATCGGAGTCCGTATGGCCCAGTTATGGCCCGATGAAGTTTGCAGAAAATTCAAAACTAAAAACAGATTTAATAATTTAAATTCTGAATTTAAAATAGAGCAGGCGGGGCCAGGCGGGAAGATTCCCGCCCTACCCATGTCGACAGGGCTGTCGACAGGCCTGTCGACAGGGGTGTCGACTTGCCTGTCGACAGGGGTGCGACGCCCAGTGAAACTGGGTGCACCAGTTTGGGTTCTTGGGCTGGCTTGGAGGGCTGGTTCTGGAAGCTTCTTGGATCTGACGGATCTGATGGTCCTAAACCAATCTAGGGTTAATCTAAGGGCCTAAAATGTTACCTAATCCTATAAATAGGACCCTAACCCTACCCTAATTCATTCATAATTAAATCTAGTAACTAAACTATGGCAAAATGAAACTTGAAGGAGCCTCCATCAAAATTAGAGAAGGGATAGCATTCCAAATCAACTTCTAGCCTCTTAATCTTCTTCATTAGTTTGCTAATTTTGTTTTGGTGAGATTCTATCTCCTTAATAATCAATTGTTAAATTGATTAAGATAGGATATGATGATGTATGGATATGTTTGAGGATCAATGTGTTTATGCAAGCTTTGTGTAGTGTATGTTATGTGTTTTGCAAGTTATATACCATATGTCATGCAAGTTTAATGTTATGTAGTCATGACATCCATATGCAAGTTTGGTGCTATGTTTCATGATGATTATGATGCAAAACACTAAGTTGAACATTGATCTATTATGCAAGTTTAGTATGTGATTCTATGCATGCTAAGTATATGATATTATGCAAGTTTAGTATGTGATTCTATGCATACTAAGTATATGATATTATGCAAGTTTAGTATGTGATTCTATGCATGCTAAGTATATGATATTATGCAAGTTTAGTATGTGATTCTATGCATGCTAAGTATGTAATAATATGCATGATTAATAAGTTGTTTTATGCATATTTAACAAGTGGGTTTATGCATGTTTAACAAGTTCATATGCAAGTTACATGTATGATAATATATGCTATGCAAGTTACATGTATGTTAATATGCAAGATATGCTATGCAAGTTACATGTTTGTTAATATGCAAGTTACATGTATGTTAATATGCAAGATATGCTATGCAAGTTACATGTTTGTTAATATGCAAGTATGTGAATGCTTATGCAAGAATGTGAATGCTTATGCAAGTTATGTGTATGCTTAAATGCATGTTTAACATGTTATGCAAGTTGTGAGAATGCTTATATGCAAGTTCAACATGTCATGCAAGTTAGGTGTGCTTATGCAAGTTATGTGAATGCTTATATGCAAGTTCAACACGTTATGCAAGATATGTGTATGATAATATGCAAGTTTGGGTTAAATATAGTTGGGTTAATATATGCTCATATATGCAAGTTGACGTCCTCTTAACCCATGACAAAGTTATATTCTAAGATTTGGTTAAACCCATGATATTTGTGATAGATCTTCCCTTTTATTATGTCGTGAAATGAGAACGATTTGCGTGGGGAACGATGGGGTTAATAAATATGTTAATAAAAGTATGATTGGGTATGATTAAGCATACCATAAAAATAAATTAACATAAGTGGGAATTTACCTATTGAGTTAGGTCTACCCCATGGGAATTTACCTATTGAGTTAGGTCTACCCATGTTATGAAATACTTGATATTAATTAGGGATAGTTAACATAAATTATGAGGGTGATTAATTAGGTGTAATTAATTGACTAAGACACGAGGTTGGACTCAGTTGTAGCGTAAAACTGCCCGGACCCAACCGGCTTAACCAGTTGCTACAAATGTTAGCCCAATGTGAGAGGTCTTAGGCACAAACTAAATACGTGATTAATGTAAAGACACGAGGTTAGACTCGGTTATGACATAAGGCTGCCCGGACCCAACCGGCTTAACCAGCGGTCATAAAAGATAGCCTAATGTGAGAGGTCTTTATGAGGATCACGGTCTTAATTAATTAAGAAACACTTAACCATATAAACATGTAGTGGGGGCATGAGGGTTAAGTGGGTGCCTAGGGTGACTTGTAGTAACTAGTGGGGTGCCTTGGGTGGCATGAGGAAACTAGTGGGTTGCCTTGGGTAGCAATAGAAAATACGATTAGAATACTTAACCAAAGTGGAACATGGAATTAAACATGATTAAAGGGTTAAGTAAGTGCCTCGGGTGGCATGTGGGAATTAAGTAAATGACTTGGGTGGCATGTGGAAATCTAGTGGGTGCCTTGAAAGGTAATAAAAATATGATTAATGACTTAACCAAAGTATTTATAACATGTAAGTGGACATGGTTAAAGGGGTTAAGTGGGATACACTAGATAAATTAACAAGCTTAAGTGGTAGCTTGTGGGGGCCCATCTCAACCAATATCCCAAACGTATCTTTGTGGGCTCGACCCAAGTCGAGTGACGGGACACGCATATTGGGCTTGAATATAAGAGGCCAAAACGGGTTAGCGGTGGCAACGTAGGACCAACGGGTTTCATATGCGTGTGTGGACCCGGGCTGGTTAGTAAGTCGTTGTTGCATCGTGTAGGTATAAAGCCGTGCACCGTTGATATTATCAGGTTGCCACTTTGGGGAATGATACACCCCATTGTGGGACCAGCACGGATATCTACGTTAGGGAGCCGATCGCTTGGGAGTAGTGGGTACACCTAGGTAGTTAGCTAGGAGTACATGAAACTACTGGGTAAAAATTACTAAGTACATTTAGTGGGATCAACCTTTAAGTAGGAATTAATCTTGGGTAGGTAGAACTGGTGTGGTGCAGTGTAGGAATTACCCTTGGGTGGATAAGTCGGGGATGGTGTAATCTAGTAATTATTCTTGGGTGGATAAATGCGTCTTTTCGGTTATCTTAATACATCCTGTGTTTAGTTGGCTACATAGTGTAGTCATTATCCCCAGAGGTACCATACCTTGTTTATATCATACCCTAATTACTTTAACGATTGTATTGTTAGGGTTATAGGACTCACTCAGACTTATGTCTGACCCCGTTGTTTTTATCTTTTTCCCCAACCCCAGGTTATTAGAGTGGGCCTGGTGCTAGTGGGCTTTGATCTGATTGCTGTATCTATCCTATGGAGCTTGGACCTCTGAAGTGAAGCCGAGCTTATCTTTCCTTTTATGGCTATTAGTTATGTAGTGGGATTATGTACTTCTATTTTATCAAGATGGGTATTATGTACTTGACTCTGGTTTATGGTTTTGTGATGTAGCCAAACATGTATTACTTTTCGCTGCAATGAAATGATGTTTAGAATTTTCAAGTATTACTTATATCTGTCTTGTTGTAATTTTACTGTTCTATATTCACTTAAAATACTTCACCGAAACTGAGGCATTCTCCTGGTATGAGTGACCTTAGTGGACGTGGGGTGTTACACGTGGTATCAGAGCTTAAGGTTACCAGAACAGATAAATTTTTTTTTAGAAAAACTATTTTTCTAAGAAAATTTTTGAAGGAGTATTTTCAAAAACATGTCTTTTAAGAGAAAAGTTTTTGAGAGAAAGGCGTAATCCCCGATAGCCATATCTTTATCTTTCGAATTCTCCGGTTGAATCTCTTCCTCTCTCTCATTTTGAGTTTCCCCTCCGCGTATTGATGATCTTTCTAAGATAGATGAGAATGGAAGACCACTTCAAGGGACTTAGACGTTAGTTGGATTAGAAGTAGGTTCAAGAAGGAGGAGGACTTGTAGTTACCGATTGGATGGACGATGGGAGGAAGGCTCTAATAGTTGTTTGGTTAATGAAGGACGAAACCTCATTGATGGGAGGTTACGAGTGGAGAATGGGAAGGAGAAGGCTAGTAGTTATCCTTTTGGGAGGAATTGGACACCTTATTAGGATTGACCAAAGAAGCGAGGGCAAGGTATGGAATCTTCTGGAGGGTAGTTGTATTCCCTCATGACTAGGATGCCGGATGGGGATAAGACCGTCTAGGTTGGAATTTGGATTTCTTTGTTATCCGATCCAAACTTTATTTGATTCTGATGTATCGAGTTCGTTTATCTCATCATTGTTAGTTGAGTCACTGCACTTAGACACCAGTTTGGTAGATGATCCCTTAGTTGTTTCAAACCCAATTGGGCTCCATGATGTGTTTGGGTTTGAAAGTTTCTATACTTAGCGCTGAGTTTAGATGTGATGCTTCTTGGGCTTCACGGGCTATGGGTTAGTTTTGGGGCATGGACTGGTTAGCCAGTAGGGGTGCCGTTCTTGATTTTGAAGGGAGAGTTGTTAGGCTTATGACCCGCTTGGGTAACACTCTCAAGATCTCTTGTAATCCCATAGGATCTGTTATGCTAGGTTATCTAGAATCGCTTGACACGTCGGTCGAGAGTTTGCGATCTGTTGGAGTGGTCCGGGAATACTCGGATGTGTTTGAGAAGGTGAAGGGCTTACCTCCGGAGCGGGAGATTGACTTCCGAATATATCGGTTAGACAATACCAAACCAGTATCTTGGCCAGTGCGCCACATGGCTCCTCGTGAGAGGAGGAAACTCCATAAATAAGTAGGCGATTGCTTGAGAAAGGGTTCATAAGAGGAAGTATATCGGAGTAAGGTGCTCCAGTAGTTTTTGCCATGAAGGCGGAGGGGTCCCTCAGACTTTGTGTAGGCTAAAGAGAACTAAATAAACTCACAAAGAAGAATAGACACCCATTGCTGAGGATTGATGATCTCTTTGATCAAGTTAGTTGGCGCCTTAGTATTTTTGCAGTTGGACTTAGCCACGGGGTTTCGTCAGTTAAGAGTGGCTGAGGATAGTATGGAGAAGACTGTCGTTAGGACTCCGGATGGTTTTTATGAGTGGCTGGTGATGCTAATTGATTTGACGAACACCCCGCATACTTTGTTGATTTGATGAAAAGGGTGTTCAGGGAGTACCTAAATAAGTTCGTGATGGTCTTTGTAGATGACATCTTGGTTTTTTCTAGAAGCGGAATAAGTTTTAGTATGTGCTCAATAGGGTGAGCAAATCCAGTTATGGAATAAACAGTGGTTTTGGAGCGAGACTGGCGAGGACATCCAAAGTTGGTCAAAGGCTTAATTGTTTAGCCATTATTTTTCTAGTATCATCTCACGTAGGTCGCCTGAACTCGAAGGAGATATCCCTTGGGTGTTTGTCTGATATTGGTCTAGGCCTTTGGGGGATGTCGAATTCGACTAGGGTGGTCTGCGTGAGAGATGGACAGTTGTGATGATTTTTGATGGGATTCTTAGCATCCTATGAGTTTTGAGATAGCGTATACCCATGGCAAGGGAAACATGGTAGCGGGCGCCTTAATTAGAAAAAGGTCGTCCTTGAGTTCATTGTTCGTTGTACGACGGAGCTTAGGGTTATTTCTATGTTTGACTTTAGACCTTCCGTTGACTTTGTACCCGGTTTACTAGCCTCCTTGGAGGTTAGGCCTACCCTTTTTGGGGCGTATTGGCGGAGCACAGCAGGACGACCCACAGTTGGTTGAGATAGTAAGAAGCTCATGAGGGGGGGGGTCGTCCAACCATTTGAATAGATACACCCTGGATGGTAAGGGGTGGTTGCGTAGAGACGGTAGACTTTGTGTACCGCAAGACGAGGGTTTAAGGAAGGCTATACTTGATGATACACATCGGTCAAAGATGACCATTCATCCCGGTAGGAACAAGAGGTACCAAGGCATGAAGCGAGTTTTCTTTTGGCCAATATGAAGAAAGACGCGGCCAAGTATGTCGCTAGATGCTTGGTGTGCGAATAAGTGAAAGCGGAACAGAAGAAGCCCGGAGGGTTGCTTCACCCGTGGGAAGTTCCGTAATGGGAAGTGGGATAGTGTCTCGTTGGATTACCGAAATCAAGGAAGGGTAATACGGGGATTGGGCTTATGGTAGATAGACTTACTAAGTACGCCCATTTCATACCCATGAAGAGCAAGAGGATTATTCCATGTCTAGCTTTAGTTTACGTTCAAGAGATTATTAGATTGCATGGTGTACCTTCCAGTATAGTGAGCGATCGAGATCCTATCTTCACTAGAGAGTTTTAGAAGAATTTGCAAGAGGCGGTAGGGACTCAGTTGTGTTTTAGTACCACATATCATCCTCAGACGGACGGCCAGACTGAGAGGGTGAATCGTATTTTGACGTTATGTATTTTGGATTTTGGAAGTACATGGGAAGAGCATCTTCCATTGGTGAAGTTCGCATATAATAGTAGCTTTCAGTCCAGTATTAGTATGGCTCCTTTCGAAGCTCTTTATGGAAGGCCTTGTTGATCACCTGCATGTTGGTGGGAATCTACGAATAAGATCTTGCTTGGGCCAGATATGGTTAGAGAGACTTCAGAGAAGATTGATTTGATTCGAAGAAGGATGAAAGCGGCGGAATCTTATGCGGACAAGGGAAGGACGAATCTTGAGTTTGAAGTCGGGGACATGGTCTTCGTCAAAGTGTCTCCGTTACGGAATGTGGTCCACTTTGGATAAGCTGGGAAGTGAGTACCAAGGTTTGTTGGACCGTTTCCTATTAAGGAAAGGGTTGGACGGATGGCATAGAGAGTGGAGTTGCCTGACAGACTTAGTGGTGTACCGGATGTATTTCATGTGTCCCATTTGGGGAAGTGCTTACATGAGACCGCTGAGGTGGTAGAGTCGAGTTTGTTTAAAGAAGTAGAGTTAGAGCGCGATGAGACGATTCGACGAGCTCCTACTCGCATCATTGGGTCAGAGACTAGGAAGTTGAGGAACAGAGAAGTTCAGCTAGTTAGAGTGCAATGGGGAGATGACGAAAGCAATGCTACTTGGGAGACGGAAGCGAAGATGCGTTCTTTGTATCCATTTCTTTTGAGAGTATGTCTTTTAACTTCTCCTTTATCGCTTGCCTAGTACTTATTTTATCTTTAGTATGTCCTCTCGTTAGTACTGTTTGACCTTTAGATAGGGTAAACCTATGGTTGAAACATGTGTTTGAGACATGTTATGGTTGATGGATGCAAGTGTTTGCTAGTGGTTGCTCGTGGATGCATATATACACACTCTAGGCACTAGATCGGCTCAATCACTTCATATTACATATTGCATAAAATTGTGTGTAGTTAGCTATATTTATGGATGTATAATGATTGTGTTATCACATGGATGATGCATTTTGGTGAATGGTTGTGCACTCATGTAGATATTGTATGTGTCGATAGGGGTTCTCTCGCATACATAATGGATGCATGGCACTATCATGGTTTGCATATGTTCGTACATTAGATAGGGAACATATACACACACTTTTTGCATATGCTCATACATCATTAGAAATTGTTTTAAGGACAATGGATGCCCGTGTTTGATGGATTGAGTAGATGGTTGTTTGGTTGGTAGGATATGCATTCTCCTTAGCTTAGAGATTTCGGGGACGAAATCCTTTAAGGAGGGGAGAATGTAACACTCCGAATTTCAGTTAATGCTAAAATTCACTAATTACAAGATAAATAATCTCAGATGTGAGAATTGGGGGAAACGGGCTGCGTCATTGCGTTCGTCTCGGAAAAATACGCGAAATAGAGTCCGAGTTTTCGAAAATCGGAGTCCGTATGGCCCAGTTATGGCCCGATGAAGTTTGCAGAAAATTCAAAACTAAAAACAGATTTAATAATTTAAATTCTGAATTTAAAATAGAGCAGGCGGGGCCAGGCGGGAAGATTCCCGCCCTACCCATGTCGACAGGGCTGTCGACAGGCCTGTCGACAGGGGTGTCGACTTGCCTGTCGACTTGCCTGTCGACAGGGGTGCGACGCCCAGTGAAACTGGGTGCACCAGTTTGGGTTCTTGGGCTGGCTTGGAGGGCTGGTTCTGGAAGCTTCTTGGATCTGACGGATCTGATGGTCCTAAACCAATCTAGGGTTAATCTAAGGGCCTAAAATGTTACCTAATCCTATAAATAGGACCCTAACCCTACCCTAATTCATTCATAATTAAATCTAGTAACTAAACTATGGCAAAATGAAACTTGAAGGAGCCTCCATCAAAATTAGAGAAGGGATAGCATTCCAAATCAACTTCTAGCCTCTTAATCTTCTTCATTAGTTTGCTAATTTTGTTTTGGTGAGATTCTATCTCCTTAATAATCAATTGTTAAATTGATTAAGATAGGATATGATGATGTATGGATATGTTTGAGGATCAATGTGTTTATGCAAGCTTTGTGTAGTGTATGTTATGTGTTTTGCAAGTTATATACCATATGTCATGCAAGTTTAATGTTATGTAGTCATGACATCCATATGCAAGTTTGGTGCTATGTTTCATGATGATTATGATGCAAAACACTAAGTTGAACATTGATCTATTATGCAAGTTTAGTATGTGATTCTATGCATGCTAAGTATATGATATTATGCAAGTTTAGTATGTGATTCTATGCATACTAAGTATATGATATTATGCAAGTTTAGTATGTGATTCTATGCATGCTAAGTATATGATATTATGCAAGTTTAGTATGTGATTCTATGCATGCTAAGTATGTAATAATATGCATGATTAATAAGTTGTTTTATGCATATTTAACAAGTGGGTTTATGCATGTTTAACAAGTTCATATGCAAGTTACATGTATGATAATATATGCTATGCAAGTTACATGTATGTTAATATGCAAGATATGCTATGCAAGTTACATGTTTGTTAATATGCAAGTTACATGTATGTTAATATGCAAGATATGCTATGCAAGTTACATGTTTGTTAATATGCAAGTATGTGAATGCTTATGCAAGAATGTGAATGCTTATGCAAGTTATGTGTATGCTTAAATGCATGTTTAACATGTTATGCAAGTTGTGAGAATGCTTATATGCAAGTTCAACATGTCATGCAAGTTAGGTGTGCTTATGCAAGTTATGTGAATGCTTATATGCAAGTTCAACACGTTATGCAAGATATGTGTATGATAATATGCAAGTTTGGGTTAAATATAGTTGGGTTAATATATGCTCATATATGCAAGTTGACGTCCTCTTAACCCATGACAAAGTTATATTCTAAGATTTGGTTAAACCCATGATATTTGTGATAGATCTTCCCTTTTATTATGTCGTGAAATGAGAACGATTTGCGTGGGGAACGATGGGGTTAATAAATATGTTAATAAAAGTATGATTGGGTATGATTAAGCATACCATAAAAATAAATTAACATAAGTGGGAATTTACCTATTGAGTTAGGTCTACCCCATGGGAATTTACCTATTGAGTTAGGTCTACCCATGTTATGAAATACTTGATATTAATTAGGGATAGTTAACATAAATTATGAGGGTGATTAATTAGGTGTAATTAATTGACTAAGACACGAGGTTGGACTCAGTTGTAGCGTAAAACTGCCCGGACCCAACCGGCTTAACCAGTTGCTACAAATGTTAGCCCAATGTGAGAGGTCTTAGGCACAAACTAAATACGTGATTAATGTAAAGACACGAGGTTAGACTCGGTTATGACATAAGGCTGCCCGGACCCAACCGGCTTAACCAGCGGTCATAAAAGATAGCCTAATGTGAGAGGTCTTTATGAGGATCACGGTCTTAATTAATTAAGAAACACTTAACCATATAAACATGTAGTGGGGCATGAGGGTTAAGTGGGTGCCTAGGGTGACTTGTAGTAACTAGTGGGGTGCCTTGGGTGGCATGAGGAAACTAGTGGGTTGCCTTGGGTAGCAATAGAAAATACGATTAGAATACTTAACCAAAGTGGAACATGGAATTAAACATGATTAAAGGGTTAAGTAAGTGCCTCGGGTGGCATGTGGGAATTAAGTAAATGACTTGGGTGGCATGTGGAAATCTAGTGGGTGCCTTGAAAGGTAATAAAAATATGATTAATGACTTAACCAAAGTATTTATAACATGTAAGTGGACATGGTTAAAGGGGTTAAGTGGGATACACTAGATAAATTAACAAGCTTAAGTGGTAGCTTGTGGGGGCCCATCTCAACCAATATCCCAAACGTATCTTTGTGGGCTCGACCCAAGTCGAGTGACGGGACACGCATATTGGGCTTGAATATAAGAGGCCAAAACGGGTTAGCGGTGGCAACGTAGGACCAACGGGTTTCATATGCGTGTGTGGACCCGGGCTGGTTAGTAAGTCGTTGTTGCATCGTGTAGGTATAAAGCCGTGCACCGTTGATATTATCAGGTTGCCACTTTGGGGAATGATACACCCCATTGTGGGACCAGCACGGATATCTACGTTAGGGAGCCGATCGCTTGGGAGTAGTGGGTACACCTAGGTAGTTAGCTAGGAGTACATGAAACTACTGGGTAAAAATTACTAAGTACATTTAGTGGGATCAACCTTTAAGTAGGAATTAATCTTGGGTAGGTAGAACTGGTGTGGTGCAGTGTAGGAATTACCCTTGGGTGGATAAGTCGGGGATGGTGTAATCTAGTAATTATTCTTGGGTGGATAAATGCGTCTTTTCGGTTATCTTAATACATCCTGTGTTTAGTTGGCTACATAGTGTAGTCATTATCCCCAGAGGTACCATACCTTGTTTATATCATACCCTAATTACTTTAACGATTGTATTGTTAGGGTTATAGGACTCACTCAGACTTATGTCTGACCCCGTTGTTTTTATCTTTTTCCCCAACCCCAGGTTATTAAAGTGGGCCTGGTGCTAGTGGGCTTTGATCTGATTGTTGTATCTATCCTATGGAGCTTGGACCTCTGAAGTGAAGCCGAGCTTATCTTTCCTTTTATGGCTATTAGTTATGTAGTGGGATTATGTACTTCTATTTTATCAAGATGGGTATTATGTACTTGACTCTGGTTTATGGTTTTGTGATGTAGCCAAACATGTATTACTTTTCGCTGCAATGAAATGATGTTTAGAATTTTCAAGTATTACTTATATCTGTCTTGTTGTAATTTTACTGTTCTATATTCACTTAAAATACTTCACCGAAACTGAGGCATTCTCCTGGTATGAGTGACCTTAGTGGACGTGGGGTGTTACACCATTGAGTAAACAACCAATTACCAAAACCAAATAAACCTAAATTAAATTCATCCATCAAATCAGAATTACCAGCATCTGAAAGAAGAAATTACTTAAGTTGTTTGGAGATGGAAGGAGCAACAGTCGTCTGATATTCGGCAACGAAGAAGAGATGATTGCAGGCGCAACAACGATTGAAGGCTGCTGAGGAATGAGGAGCAAACGAAGGTAAACACAACGCAAGAAAGAATGAATTAGGGTTTCAGTAAAGCCACAAATTTTGTTGTGGGATTAGGCGATTAGCAGAGCGAGATTTGTAAAGGATAGGAAGAAGAGAACGAGACTGAGATGGAAACAATGTAAAAAAAATCCGCGTACTAACCGGTTTTTTTTTGGGCCCTTGGGCCTGTCGTTGCCTAAGCCCAAGGTCTTGGTGGGCTTGGGCCCAGGCCGGCTCTGGGTATATGCCATGACTGATACATGCTTAGTTGCTTACAACCACTATTAATACTTGTGCAACAACCGGAAACAAACCGATAATATTTGTAAAGTTTAAGTTTAGTATGTTAGAGTAAAATGCGATGACTATTCAAAGAGCACTAGAAAGCGTATCATGCGTCCCCAAATAAATCGACTATATATATACTTAGGCCTATGAGTTATACATTACTAGAAATACAGTTATTTAGAAAGTTGTTTTATTTGGAAGCTTGATGGATTTTCGTATGGTAAAAATAATTTTCAATTGCTGGACCATAAAGATTACTATTGCTAGAGTGAGTAAAAATAACCTTTTTATCTTTATTGAAGGTTATGTTTCCTTGATTTAGAAACAAATATATGTGTATGTGTCTACATACATACACACACACATATATACATACATATATACATATATACATACATACATACATACATACATATATATATATATATACATACATATATATATATATATAATGCCTCCTAACTCTTATTCTTATTCCTCATCATTCTATCACCAGCCTTGTATTTACGTCACGCCTTAAATCCATGTCCACTCTAATACAATTGATTTAACCTGACCCAAATACTGGTTGTTGTTTTTTCTGTTACTTTAGTTTTGGTATATGTCATGAGATAAGATATTGTTATTGATGGTGTGAATTTTATTATAATTTATATTTCACATCTTTGATTTGGATCAATAATTTGATAGATATTTTTTACAAATATTAATAGCAAATGGACATGATTGTGCTATTTAGGTGTAATTGGTAAGATGGGAACAGTAATCATACATGTGTCGCAATAAAAGCAATTAGAGAACTGATGTAAAATTGTAACGGGCCGATCATTTCTATTGCACTTAGGTGGTAATGTGGAACTCGGTGCACGAGGCTCCCGCGCAATAGCGGTCTCTGGGGAGGTCGATTGTACGCAATCTTTCCCTCGCATTGCGAAAAGACTGTTTTCGGACTTGGACCTAGGCGTCGTGATCACCTGTCGGGTGAACTTACCATTGTGCCAAAGCTCCACCTCCTGTTGCACTCAGGGTAATAATGTTAGTTAACATATCAGTCAAGATTGCAAAAATCGCTAGGCGGAAAGCATGGATTAGAGATTAATTGCATAAATGAGGATTAATCGAAATAGGCGTTTTGATAACACAGACATTTTGGATAATTTTTTAGTATTTTCTTCAATATTTACTGATCCAAAATGGTATTTTATACATTTTCAACGTTTTTGGAAGCAACCATGAAGGAAAAACTAATTGAATCAAATTTTTATGCTTATAAGATGAACCAAGCCTAAGATGTTGCCAAGTGGTTCGCATAAACCCATTATGTTTATATATAATGCAGTAAGTCTCATGTAGGCGTATTATTTAGTCATATATCTAGATGATAAGGCTAGCCTAACGTCTAGGCGGGAGGCTAAAAGGTTTTTTGCAACAGAAATATCAGTACACTTGTACAAAGCAGACTAAGTCTATATACTCATTTATAAATGTGTAAGTGGTTCATATGTAATAATTCGTTCAAGCAATAAAACATTTTTACCATTCTCTCATTCTTATTCATAAAACAAATTAATCTCTTAAACTATTTTATAGTATCAGAGAATTGAAGCCTTACGACAGAGCATCCTACTTGTGGATCATCAAAGAATCTTCATCATTTGATCACCATCAGTTCTATATTTCTCTAGATTGTATAATCTTCATTTGAGAAGGCTAAAAGATCAAGAAAGTCGAAATATGTGCATATGAGAATAATAGTATCTGTTCATATCCATGATCTTTTCTCTTGGTTCACATTAAAAAGCCTTGCCACTAAGTTCATTAGATAATTTCTCATTATCTGAACCATAGCTGCTTCCTTTTCCATATCAAAGAACACGAATCGCGCCACTAAATTCGTTAACTTTCTTCATCACTTGAATCTTAGCCGCTCTTATTCTTGTATGCAACATTTTTTAAATCGAATCTTGATTCCAAGAATTCAGTTCATCAATAGAGGGGGATGATACAACCTCTACTGCAACTTCAATTGTTTAGACAATAAGCCAAAATCAACAAGTATCTGTAGATGAATTAATCAAAACGGTTAATAGTCCACAAAGCCAATTAATAACAACATGTCTTGATGAAAGCGATTATGTTTTATGGAAATACCAAGTTCTAATAACCATTAAGAGATATGACAGAAGAATTCATTCTTGGCACTAAAGTTTTTGCCGACACAATTTATAACATATAAAGAGGGCAAATTTGTGAGCAATAAAGAGTCTATCACACATCAAAGGCTGACAACCTACTATGTTCTTGACTGTTAGCACAGAGTTACTGCCTCAGATCATAAGGTGCAACACATTAAATGAAATTTGGACTACAGTTGAACAAGTATTCAACTCTCAATCCACTGCAAAAATAATGCATTACAAAAGACTGATGTAGAATCTAACAAATGACACATTATCAATGAGAGAATACTTAACAAAGATTAAGAACTATTATGATATACTTGTAGTGGCATGACACAGAGTATCACACACCAAACAAATTTTATCAATAATGAATGGACTAGATAAGAAGTATGAAGCCATCGTTTTAGCCATTGCATTTAAGGAAGTGACACCCTCGTTATTGTATGTTCACTCAACGTTGCTAGCACATGAAGGAAAAATCAAGCAGAAGAAATCTTTTAAACTAGAAATGACAATCAATTATGCAGCTAATATAAGAAACAAAGCATTTGACTGGAACAATAACAACAAAGGAGTAATTGGTCAAGGAATGACCAAAATCACTTTGGAAATTAAGCTGGAAGATTCAGAGTTCGTAGATAGAACAATATAAATATATAAAATGTCAAAGTGTAAAAAAGACCACGCAACAAATAAATGTTATTTCAGATTCGATTCAAATGTCAACATGCACTATTTAAGATCTCAAAAATATTGCTTGATATTTTACTCGAGATCTCGCTTTGATCTTTCTCCGAAACAAAATAGCAAATATCACTATAAATCTTGTTTTGTATATATAGGCCAAGGTATAACAATATCGCTCGTTATATTGGCCAAAATGAGATGTCGAAATATTAATCGAAATTTTGGTATTTCGAGCTGAAATTTAAGTCTGCGTCCGATCCAAACAATAATTTTAAATTGAAATTTGGGTGCTATAATCTCCTTTTATTTTAATAGCTAACCATTTCTCTTTTAATTGTTAAAAATTAACCTTAACAAATTTTCTAAATTGAACAATCTTATGCGAGGCATCTGAGTCACTTAAAGAATAGTCTTTTAAAATATATCAATGAGTCTTTTTGTTAATTAACTTGTAATGGTATAAGCAATCAACAATAAAAACAACAATCAAGAAGGAAGCACAAGTCAACCAACAATTGTCCAACAAGAGCAAATAGCCAGAGGACGTCACATGATTACAAGATCAAAAGTGGCATTTACAGATCCAAGGTATACACTGCAACCATTATCAGCGAGGATCCGGTAATATTTGATCAAGGATACAACAATGAAAACTGGAGAAAAATAATGGCAAAGGAATACAATGCATTACTAAAGAACATAACATGTAGCTTGATAGACCTACCTAAGAATAAAAACTTAGTGAGTGTGTAAATGGACTTTCAAATTGTAGAGAAACTCAGATTAACACCATGAATTTGATTTCAATGAGACTCTCCAGTTGTCAAGCCTACAATTGTAAGAGTTATTCTAATCGTAGCATCACATAAAAGGTGGAACGTTAGACAACTAGACGTAAACAATGTTTTTTTGAATGATGAATTACAAGAGGAGTTGTGTATGGATCAACCATCAGGTTATAAGCAAACATGGAACAATGCAATGGCGTGCAAACTTTATAAAGCTATCTATGGACTAAAACAAACACCTAGATTATGGTTTGACAAGTTAAAGTCTACTCTCATTAGACTACACTATTAGCAAGCAAGAGCAGATACATCACTTTTCAATAACATCACAGTAACATGTATTTTGATATATGGATGACTTATAATTACAGATAATAGTAATGAAAAAATCAACTGTGCCACAACACTTAGATAAGCAGTTTTCAATTAAGGATATGAGAACATTGAATTACTTCCTAAGCATAGAAGTAAGCAGAATTTCAAATATAGAAATACACTTGTCTTAAAAGAAATACATTAAAGAATTACTTATTAAGGAAAATATAGACAAAGCAAAATCTCTAGCTACACCAATGGTCAATCGTTCACAATTATCAAAACATATTGGTAAAGCCATTTTAAACGAAAGGGAATATAAGAGTATCGTTGGAGCACTACAATACGCAACCATAAACAAGACAAAAAAATTTCATTCAATGCCAATACAGTGTGTCAGTTCATGCATCAACCATCAGCAAAGCACTTGAAAACTGTAAAAAGGATATTACGATACTTAAATGGAACTCTTGATTATGGTCTTAATACTGTCCCTAGTAGGACGAGTGGTGTCTCATGAGGGTTTTCAGCGGATACTACCCACAAAATCCAAATGCAGCATGCTATTATTCTAATGAAACTACATGAGTGCAATGGACATATGCAAAATAAAAACAAAAATGAAAAACAAGACTTGTTTCAGAAGTGGTACAACAAATTAAATCTTCAATTTCTAGTCAGTTGACTTTATTTTAGATACTTCATCCTATCACAAATTTTTAACATAATTCAAGTTTCAAATGTTAAACTCTAGTTTGGCCGGTTGGTTCGGTTGATAGCATAGTGCAGCCATGAAATAAATTCTCTGTTTGCTTGTCACAGTTTTCAAAGTGGAATTCTTATTTCCTTGTGTATGACTAATCAAATCAGTAAGGGCGGTCAGTGTTTGGGCATCATCGCTTATCCTCTATCTCTATAAAAGTTAATATTTATGACTAATTACATACACCTAACTTAAAAGACCAAGATATGTCACCCATGCACTGCCTCGCGGACTGACGTGAGAGTTTGGAACAGAGCTTGGCGGATTGTGCAGACCGACGGCAAAAACTTGATCGATGTTGACTTTGTCAACAACTGTCGATAATTCTTAGGTGTCCAATCTCATAGAATGAGACCAAGATATTCCAACGCTGACTTTGTCAACAACATGTCGGATAGAGCTTGGCGGGTTTAACGCTCGATTTACAAGCAATGTTGGATACCCTTGGATTACTATTATTATTATTGAAATTTTAAGAACAAGAGACAGAGTTACACAATTTCAGCTTAACAAGACCCTGTTATAAAGATTCGAAAAGCCAATATAAGTATTTTTAAGCTCCCTCACTTATTAAACAGAGACTACAATTTAGAATAAACTTCATGGCCATCACCTAAGAATCCTTTGATGTACCGGTTACACTATTATCCCTCCAAATTCAACTTTTCATTATATTTCTAATTCGATCTTGGTCGAGAGATTAAAATACTGCCAACTGACTAACAATTTCTAATTTATTTTATTATATCAAATCTAAATTGAGTCATTTTTCAAAAAAAAAAAAATGGCATGTTACTATAATCTAAAATGCATGATGTCCTATTTAAATGGATGAAAATGAAAAATAAAGAAAAAAAAATAATATAAAAAAAAATGAATGCAATGCAGACTCCCCCACACTAGAACTAAACAGTGTCCACACTGTAAACACGTTTTCTAAATGTGAAAGATCATACCCAAAAGTGAATGAGCTGCAAAATTATTTGTAGGATGAAATGCAATTTAACAACTATATATGAATGAAAATCACATGCAGAATGAAATCTACGCTGACGATGAATGTTATGTGAAAAATGAGATTTCCTTTTCCCCCCACACTTGCCTCTATCGAAAATGATGCCTGATGATTTCTTGTTTGATTTGTGAGGTACCCTAGGTATATCAATGAATTCTGAGATCAAAATCCTTCCAACAAAATTTTTATCGTGCCAATGATTTGTATCATTCAACTGAAGATTATCGTAATCCCATAAATTTGAGTTTTCAATCACAGTTTCTTTTGATGATATGGAATTACGATTATCTTTGAGACTTCCCAAATATTCATTTTCGTCATTTAAAAGCTTAAGTTCATCTTCAAATAATTCTTCAAAAGACATAGTGGTCACGTCTATCGAAGAAGGTGAAGTTTTCAGAGGAGATAAATCAGACGTGTCATCCAAAACTGTTTCTATTATGTCGACTTCTCCTATTTCGATTTCTTTGGGTTGATGAAAAATATTCAATTCGATGGTTAAGTGCCCAAATGATAGTCGAAGTAAGCCGGACCTACAATTGATGATGGCATTCGAGGTAGCTAAGAATGGACGACCCAATATCAATGGAATCTGACTATTTGGATTCGAAACAGGCTCGGTTTCAAGAACTATGAAGTCAACCGGGAAAAAAAATTGTTCAATTTGAATCAAGACATCTTCAACAATGCCTAAGGGTTTTTTAAAAGATCGATCAGCCAGCTGAAGTGTGATACTTGTAGGTTTCAACTCTCTTAGTCCAAGTTGACGATAAACAGTGTAGGGAAGAAGGTTGACACTTGCACCAAGATCAAGTAAGGCGTGACTGATGTGAGTATTTCCTATTTTACAACCGATTGTAGGGCAACCGGGATCCTTATACTTGATTAGTGAAGGATTCGAGAAAACAGAGCTAGTATTTGCCGTCAAGAAGGCAGTTTTGGGAATGTTGGTGGCTCGTTTTTGGGTGCATAGCTCCTTAAGACACTTGGCGTATTGTGGGATTTGTTGGATAGTGTCTAAGAGTGGAATATTGACACGAACTTGTTTGAAGATTTCAAGATTTTTTTCGAAATTCGCATCCTTCTTCTTTTTGTTAAGTCTATGAGGGTATGGAGCTACTGGTTTGTATACTCTTTCAGACTTTTGATCGTTCGAAGAAGAAGGTTTCGATATAGGGGTTGAAAGAGCCATGGGTGTAGAAGATGGTTTGTTGGGATTGCCAACATTAGAGGAGGAGATGTTGGGATTGCCAACATTCGGTGGAAGTTTAGAAAGTTCAGAATGGTTGGCATTAGTAGTCAGTGGATGAGTGTCAAGGATTTCGAATGGGGTTGAAATCGAATGATTGTCGGGATTGCCGACACTGTTGTCAACCGTTTTTCCTGATCTGAGGGTGATGACTGAGTTGTTCGAATTAATGTTTTTGTCCTTACAAGAGTTCACGGTACAAGAATTATATTTTGGATTCACTTCGAGTTGACTAGGCAAATTTTCATTCTCATTATTTTTCCGTAGTTCCTTTATCAAATTCATCATTTGATCGAATTTAACACCTTGACTGTTTATTTGTTTCTGTAATCGATCAATTTCTTGAGAAGATTGAGAAGATGAAGGAGGTTGAAAGTTAGAATGCCTATATGGTTCACTCGAAGGCTCAGGTTGAGGTGAAACATGAGAAGTTTGAGGACTAGAAGAAAATGGAGCTTGGTATAACGAATTCGGTATCATGTGAGATGGAATTGCGACATTATTTGAATTAGACCATATGAAATTTGAATGATTTCTCCAACTAGGGTCAGATGTGGATGAGTAAAGACTATTTTGAGCTATGACATTGACTTGGTCTTGAAGGTAATATTGGGGTAGTCCATTGAATTGAGGAGTTTGAGTTTCTAAGGGAATATGAATTGTATCCACGACATGCACTCCTTTAGTGGAAGCACATATGGGAACACGAATGGACTCCCATTGCATGTCCTTTTCAGAATAATCCTCTAAGAATTTCCAAGCTTCATTGGCCGTTTTAGACATAAATTTCCCCCACACATTGATTCTAGTTGTAATCTAGTCTGATAGTTTAGACCCTCATATACAATTTGACATAAGTAATCTTTTATGATTCCATGATGAGGACAACTATACAGTAATTGGTTGAACCTATCAAAGTATTTTGAAAAAGTTTCCCCCTCATTTTGAGAAAATTGATTTATTTCAATTCAAATTTTTAGAGTTTTGTGAAAAGGGAAAAACTTTTTCAGGAATACATTGACGAATTCATCCCAACTTCTTATTGACTGTTTGGGAAGAGAATTTAGCCATCTTTTAGCGCTTTCAAATAGTGCAAATGGAATTAGCCTTAGCTTGATTGATTCATTAGATAATTGTTGCGTTTGAGTTGTGGATGAATACAATTCAAATTCACTTAAAAATTCATAAGCATTTTCAAAACCAGTAAATTTTGGTACCCCTTGAATAAAAGAATGTTTAAGCTCAAAATTTCCTTCAACTGGTAGAAATACGATAATGTAAGGTTGAACAGTCCTAGTGGGATAACATTGTTCTCGAAGTGATAAGGGCCTATCCATTCCGACATTGAGATTTGGAAGGTTTTGATTAATTTGAGAACCCCTAGGAGAGTTATGGTGGCTGTAACTTTTCTCACTCATCGTTATCACAAGGAAATTCCTAGGCTGAAGGTTTACACAATTAGCTCCTATTCAAAATAAATAACGTACTCAAGTATATCTTATTAGTTGATAATCTCGATTTGAAGGGGGAAGAGGGTCTTATGGCCGTTCACGTATAGTATAAATACTAAGGGATACGACCAATGTTTTACGGGTAGTATGCAACCTCTTTTGCTAGAAGTTCAATAAATTGAACCAATATGTATCCGCGATCAAACCGTTGAGAAAATCAATTTCATGAAATACACTCTTGTAGTTAAATAATTTGAAATAACTAATCAGATTTTACTGTTGAAAAACGATGAAAGTGATGATTTTAATTATCGAAATTCGCTGCTCATCAAATAGATTTAGAAATTTCAACAACACAGAACAGTCATAGAACAGTAGCAGAAATAAAAAAAATTTGTACAAGCATGCCGCTGCCCCTGCAGAAGATTTTTACAAGCAATTCCTATATTTTCAAAGCAGCTTCAACATCTGTAGAGTTTAGAAAAATATTACCGTGGGGTATGACTGTCCGTCTAGAAAATTTAAGTAGTGCTAGCTATTCCACTCCAATGTTTGTTTTGCTTGATTTTGATTCCTTTGATTTGTTTGCTTGAATCTGAACTTTCACTTGGCCTTTGATTCCCCCCTTTTTTTTTTGTGAAGCAAATTAATCAAACAAAATAAAAAAACAAAAACTAGGTTACTAAAGAAAACAGAGACCGGTTCAACGCTGAAGTTACTTACCCAAACTCAGACCAGTCAACTTTGTTTCTCACGTGTATAAAAGAAAATGAAAAATAAAAGAAAATTCACGCACTGACTGAAGCCACAAATATATATTTTCAGCAAACCGACGCACTCAACTCACTGCACCAACAAGTGCACCCAAACTCTTGTTTCTAACCAGACCCGCAAAAGGAAAGATATTCAACCCAAACAAAAGCAGATCTCACACCCATTTTTTTTTTCTTTCTCTGGAAATAAATCTCCAAAATCGCTTCATATGTCCGGAAAAATAAAAAGTCAAAAATTTGTCTCGAAATAAATTGGAGTATCGACGTGATTTTTGGGTGTTCGATTCGGTACGAGGCTAGAATTCGAACAATGTTTGGGTTTCCTGTGCTGATCGGTTCTGGTAACTGCGGTTGTTATTGGATTTTGGGGTAGAAATCGAAGTGGCTGAAGGGATGAGTTGCGGTTGGTTTGAACGGCTTGCGACTATGGACGGGCTTTGGAGTTGGTTACGGTGTATTGGGAGATGGAGTGCAGGGAGTTGCGAACTGTAATTGCGGGTTTGTTTGGAAGAGGCTGTTTCGGTTGTATCGGATCTTGGTTGAGGAAGGATTGTGGTACTGTGGTTGCGTGGATGGGGTGAAGAGTCTCGGATCTGGATGGGTTTGGTGATGGTGAACAGATCTGAGTTGGACAATGGTTGTTTCGCTGGTAAACTGATTTGCGTGAGTGTCGGTGATGGAAGTAGCAGGTTTGCGCGAGGGAGATGTTGAGGTTATGGAGTTCGGGTTTTATGAGATCGGATGATTATTGTAACGGGAATTTGTGGTACTCGGTGGGATGATGGGCGTGAATATAGGGTGGTTGAACGGTGATGTTTTGATGAAGAAGGGGTTTTGTTGAATGTGTGATTTGCAGTGGATCTGTTGAGAGGAAGAAGGGACGTGCGGCAAGTAAGTGGTGATCAGTTTTGGCAAGGAAGAAGCTTGAGTTGTGCAAGATGCAAGATGAACTTGCTGTGATTGGTTGGGAGCGTTGGGATGTTTATGATGGCCGAGTACCGTGGTTTTTTTTTTTTTTTTTTTTTTTTGTGCCTGAATGTAAAGGAGGTGGGTTGGATATTTGTGGTGACATTGCTAGATGGAAGATGGCAGGACTGATGGTAATTGTGAAGATTGAAAGGAGGGCTAAATAGGGAATGAAATAAAAGAGCGAACAAAAACAGAAACAAGCTAAGAAAATAGAAAGATATTTTTTTTTCTTTTATTTCAGAATTGTTGAAAGTGGGAAATAATTTGTAAGAGGGAAGCAAATAAATGAAAGAAATGAGAACAAAAAGGGAAAGAATTTGAAATGAGGCAATAAATAATAAAAACAAACCGGCAAGATTTTTTTATTCCCTCTTATTTGAAAGATTACCATGTCATTGACAACACCAAATCTATCCAATCAAGATTTTTTTTTAAATATATATACAAGAAAATTAAAGGGAAAAATAAAATAAAAACTAACACGAATAGAAATTAAATAAATAATAAAATTCAATTGTTACCTCCCCGGCAACGGCGCCAAAAACTTGATCGACGTTAATTTATGAATTAGAAAAGCGCGATATTTAAATTAAATTCTGCAAGCATACAGGTGTGTAGCAAACAGGTCGAACACAGGGAGGTGTAATTAAAAATTATTATTTACTAATCTCTTGGGCGAGTTAGACAAGTTTGAGATTTGGTTGAGTTAAAAACAAATTGAAATTGCAGAATTAGAATTATCGTTGAATCTAATCAACGATTAATTACTAATGAAATTAAAATAGCGAAACAAGAATAAAAATACAGAAAATAAAAGTGCAGAATAAAAATAACAACAGAAATAAAATTAGGATTGTCGTTGAAACTAATCAAACGACTAATCACTAATAAAAAAATTGTAAAATACAATTGGTGTTCTTCCAAAACTAATTGTGAAGACAACACCAAATGCTAAGAAAAAGAAAATTGCTAGAAAAATAAAAGAGAACTAGAAATTTATTAATGGAGAAGAAGAGAAAATATGATACAGAATGGTGGCTACAATGTGCATACAAGGGTATTTATAGGATGAATGGCCAACCCTAACCCTAATACAATGACAAATGAGCCTTAGTTAAATCTAGCAAATTTGGGCCTTTCCTCTTTTTCTTTTGCTTTCTTGACACTTCTTCATTGATTTGTGATGTGCCAAGCCCATCTACCAAATATTTTCTTGTCCAAAAAGCAATCTGATGTGAAATCCTTATCTGCAAGTCTCCAAATATATATCCTCAGCAATTTGACCTCTATTTTCCATTTTTCTGACTGTAAGTGACTTAATTGGCATATTTGTAAAAAGTGACAAAACAATACCCAAGTAATATTTATTTATATACAAAAGATAAGATATAAAAGCATAAAAATAACACATTTCTATGCTAATCAGTTACTTTACAAGAAATAAAATCTGCCATTTTTAGTGGGATCTATGATATTTAGATTTTGTTTGTTTTTGTTTTTGTTTGCAGTACTACATTCTTTTTATATCTATGGTATGTCACTCTAGTATTTCATAAAATCGCCGGTCAGCTTCTTACGTTTGCTGGACAGTTCAGGTTAAATTATGATCCAGAGATTGGTCATATCAATATAAATACATATGCAATGATGATTTGAGCAGAGCAATTTCAGATTTGCATATTTGTTAGTTGTCTTCCACTACATTGTGCAGTGAGCAATGTTACGTGACGCTAGTTAGTGATTAACATATCGAAAATGCCTTATGAAACGCTAATGCTACAAAATGCGAGAATCAGAAAATGTCTGGACACCACGAAATTCAATAAAATAAATATATGCCTTAACGGTAGTAAGTGAAAAAGAGAGAGAGGCTGATTTCACACGACACCTGCACTTGCATCAAAGTTGAAAGCAGCAACAATTTATGTTGATTTATTACTGCTTTATTTCAATCCAGCACAGTTGACGGTCTAGTTCGCTGTAATCATGGTCTGAGTAGTAGCATGGTTCAAAAAAAATCCGAATGGTACGTTAACCGATGGCAAAAAACTATCAAAACAAGCAAACAGAATTGTGAGTGCAAACTCACCATTTGTTATTGGCAATCCATTCATTGTAACATTGTGGGCTGGCATAGAAGGATTCCACTTAACAGTTAATGGGAGACATGAAACTTCTTACATGTACAGAGAGGTATTATGCTATAACCTGTAATGTTACTTTACAAAATCTATCAATTTTTGTACTAGATTCATGGTATCACTTTTGTGCTTTATTTCCAATTTTCCTGTATAAAACTACATGAGTTATTCATCTTTTACATTGTGTATTTAATTATTTGTACATGCCATGTGGAAACATTGTTGATCTTGAATTTGCTACATGTCAATGTGTTTTAAATGTCAACAATCTAAAATATAGCAACAATGATATGCCTTTTAAAGAAAAAATAATGAAGGTTGCTTTAGCAAGATTTGGACTTGAGTCCTGGTAGGAGAGAGGGGTAAGGAAATTGACTTAGTATGAAGTATGAAACATGCAAGGTAAAAAATAAATAATTATTTAGGTTTAGCAGCACCCTAATTTGACCTTATTAACGTATACTTAGTATTTTGTGATTGTTTTAGAGGTTGGATCCTTGGTTGGTCAGCAAAGTGAGGGTGGATGGTGATGTAGACCTCATGTCAATTCTTATAAATGGCTTACCAGTATCTGAAGATCTTGATTTGGTTAGTGATGTCCAAAGATTAAAAGCTCCTCCTCTTTCGATGAGAAGAATATTCTTACTTATTGGTATCATCTCATCCGCAAATAATTTTGAGAGACGGATGGCTTTGAGAAGGTCATGGATGCAGTATGAAGCTGTTCGAACTGGCATTGTTGCTGTTCGGTTCCTAACTGGTCTGGTAAGAAGTTGTATTGCTCAATTTTGAATTCGAGAAACTGGTTTCTATGATGTTTTAAACTTAATAATAGTTCAACTTACAATTTTATATCCACATGCACCAAATTGATGATTAATTATGAATAGGGAAGGGTAAACTTGATAATTCTTCATAGTATTTTTTGTACAAGTGATCTCCCTGATTTGAGTATGTAATGCTTCACAGAAAATGCGTATGTGGCGAATACTGATTGCTGAGTAAGCATCTTCCTGCAGCAATACATTGGCACACCAACTGGCTAACTTGTATGCATTTTGCCTAGCGTAGGCATAGATAGGTCATGTATAGTTTAGGTGGAGAAATATCTGGAGAATTTACTTATATTGGTGGCACATCAGATGTTCAGAGTTGAATTCAACAATCAAAATTTTTCTTAGCATACCCCGCTTTTATATTCCTCCCGACAAATTCCTCAGCGTTAGTGTCAGATTAGTTTTAAATCTTCCTTGTATAAAAAACTGCGGATTCAATTAAAATCTGATATAACTGCAAAGATTTATCTTTAAAAAAAATAAAGCCTTGTTGCTTTTCATATTATAAATTAAACCCCTAAATTTTCGGAAATAAATTTACGTACAAATTCATTGTAACACTGATTAGTAATCTAAATCAAAAATATTGGAATCAAATGCGAAAATGATGCATCAAGTTGCTTGCGACGTTTAAAATGCAACGTTCAATGCAACAAATAAGATGGCAAATGTAATAGAATTTCGAACATGTAGTATGTTTATATCATTAAAAATTCATGAATATGATATTTTTATAATTGTTACTAAAAATATTTTAGAAAAAACATACTAATTGAAAATCATTATGAACATTATATTGTACTATAATAATGCAATAAAATGAAGTATTGACAGATTATTGCAAATAGCGCAACATAAAATAAAGGCAATAGGTGTACCACAAAGAGAAAGTGTACCTAATAAAAAGGTAATTCTGGCATCGCCACTCCCTTTGGCAGCGTCTACTAATTCAGAACTTAATTTGAAAGCCATATTTAGACCCGGGTGTTTTCGGGATACTCCTAATCAAGAGGTCCTTCACAGTCAGGTACGACGCAATTGCCCCCTATTAGTAAAGTACCCCTCTTCCTATTTAGTAGGGGTTGAGGCGAGCTGCCTCACTGCGGGTCAGCACCTCTAAATAAATGGAGGACTTCATTCAGTGACTCCGCGATCGCCCTCTGAACGATCAAAATATGGTAAAACAAAACGGAAGAATAATAAAATTTCAAAACAAAAGATAGGATATTGCAAATAGAGCCATTGCAACTCCCATAAGTGGCTAGCCCGGAGCTACTTTACCATATTATGAATTCAATGGTTTCAATAAACTCCCTACAGTAGTTTGTCTTGGCCTAGATCTAGAAGTACCATCAATGGTTTGTGTAGTCAAACCTGATCAAAGTTTGTTAATTACATTTCTTTCCCTTTTTTCCTCCATATTTTCGCACAACTTCAACTGAGCGTGCATACTTGGCGCTTTGATGCACGTTGCGCATAGTTCAAATTGCATTGCAACCTTAAGCGAAGCGCTTCAGGTACGCATCGTTGTGCGTTGCGCGTATGCGCGCTTTTAATAACACTGAACATATGTTCCCTAAATGTCTATGACGAAGGAAAAACACAAGAAAACACACAAAAACATAAATCACACTTGTTCGTTGGTTACGATACTTATTTTACTTTAGCAAGTAGATTCATTGCTATTTCTCCTATATGAGGTGAAAATATAACGGATATTCAGGGAAAATGCTCGCAATCTGAAAGCTCCACAATGCTATTTAATAGCCTTAATTCTAGATCTAAAGCAACGGCATGAAGAAATCCCTTTCGAGTTCACTGCAACAACTGATGGTGTGATTGATGATCTTGCATAAAAAAATATAGTATAATAATAAAAGTCAAAAAGTAAGAAAATGAAACGAACGAAGATAATTGCAAGTATTCTCTCGTAATATATTATATTTCGTCTACTACAAACAAATATACAAAATTATATGTACTCTTACTTCTATGCATCATTCATCCTCTTTAAACCAAAAATTATTTGTTAAAAAAAAAGCCAAAGGTGAGAGTGAATCCGGCCTACTTTACCTTTCAACCAAAATTCATATTATTGTGATCAGTGTTTTAAAAAACGTGTGTGAGGCACCACTTCGAGTCAGTGTAGGCCAAAACGGTTCGAGGTGGAGTTTTAAAAGAATGTTTTATCCTGAAAGCGTACACCTCAAATGGCTGAGGCGCAAAAAAGCGGCTTAGTTAGAAAACGTAACGAGGCTAAAACCTCATAAGCAAAATAAATAAAGAAATCATGACTGCCCTAATTAAAAACTCAATATCCCTTTGGTTATTTTCATTCTTCTTCACGCTCTTTTTCATGTAAAAGCAACCTTTTTTCACTCTAACGACTCTAAACTATTTACCTCTATATAATCCCCTCAGTGTCCACTAAAATTTACCCACTTACCGATTCAGAAACAAATTCCGACAACCAAGATTTACACGATGCGGTTGTTATAGACTCTAACGACTCTAAATTTTTTAGCCGTATATAATCCCCTCAGTCTCCACCAAGGCTTACCCACTTACCGATTTTGAAACAGATTCCGACAACCAAGATTTACACGACGTGGCTGTTATTGGAGCATATTTACGTAGAAGGAGCGATATTTGTCGGATGTGCACGTTAGAATTGCCGATTTAATGTGGGTGGAAGACATATTGAATGACTATCAAGGACGTTGTCAATGGAATTTCCGAATGAAAATACTTTGTTCTCTCTCGTTACGCGGTAGACTACATATCGACAGAAAGCGTTGGTATTCGAGAAACGGTAGCCATATTTGTATACGCTATAGCTGTGGTGGTGCTTGTCAGTCGATAAATCACCAAAAGATTTCAATGGTCAAGTAACACGATTTTAGGTTGCTTTCATACTGTTTTATATATTGTATAATTACTCGTTTTAGATATTGTCAAACCAGCTGATCCTCAATTCAAGACACTTCCTGATGAAATCAGAAATTCAAATCAATACTATTCGTATTTTTTGTATGTATTGGTGTGATAAATGGTATACACGTAATGACACACATATCTCAATATTTGAATTGTTCCATATGGAGAACCGAAATATTATCCAACACAATATCTTAGTCGCATGCTCGTTTGATTTACTATTTACCTATGCTGTAGCTGGTTTGGAAGGTACTTTGCATGATAGTTGAATTTCTAATTCAGTTGTATATGATAGAAACTTAAATTTCCCTCATCCTCCACCTTGATAGTATTATGTAAGTTGATTTGGGTTTTTCACTTCAAAATAGATATTTACCACCATATCGTAATGTTAGATATCGTATTTTTCATTTTCGCAAAACAGCAGATCAACCAAAATCAATAAACGAAAATTCTAATTTCTACCATTCAAGTTACGTATGACAAGTGAGAGAACATTTGGAATATGAAAAAAAAGTTCGTCCTTTTGAAAAATATGTCAACATACTCATTCGAAACTCAAGTAAAAAATTTCGTTGCTACAATGGTTATACACAAGTACATATGAAAATACAACATGAGTGGTCTAGATTTTACTTATGATGATGATCTTGATCTTATCCTAGAAGAGTACCAAGAGGAATATTACAGTACGTGAAATAAAACGATCAAAGCATGCGAAGGAGTTCAACGACATGAGAAAATTTAAATGACAAAATTTAGAGATAACTTAAGAAATGAAATTGTTGCAGAATGACTACGCCGACTAAATCTATTTTAATTTGTATTTACTAATATAGTAAAATTATATGCATGTATTTCAGTTTTTTACTATCATTTCATTCCAATTAAACGTATATTACACATTAAAACAAACAATTAATTAAGTACATATCAGTTAAATTAAAAATCATAAATTAAAATACTCTGTTTAAATGCTCCGCTTGAAGCTTTTAATGCATACCCCGTTTAACTTTCTACTCCATTTAAATATTTCGCTTAGACACCTCTCCTCCGTTACATGCAAACGCACCCTTAGTCTAACCCGCTAAAGAGTGAAATGAGCAAGAAAAACTGTTTATTGTGCTTGTCTTGGACTTGATTTAACTTAAAATGTTTATGGATGATTGTATTTTATTTGAATTGCTTCGAATATTTTTGAATGTTTCATGTTTCATTTGACATTTAATGTTATTTTATTTAAATATCATTATATGTTTTATTTTATTTTTAACTCGAAAGGCTTAAGCCTCGAGATTTGGAGGCTTACGCCATGCCCTGGCGTAGGCTTTCGTCTTTTAAAACCTTGATTGTGATAATTTACTGCACAATCGGCGAAGTCGCCATACTTTCCAAAAACAATCGTGACAACGATATCAAATACGGTCTTGTTAGCAGTCGTAACAAATTAGTATCAAATTTTACCATAATCTAATCAACTAGCAGTCAAATATTAGTTTATAATATTGATCTCAACTTTCGAGGAGTTATTGCCAAGCTGACTATAATCAACGTCTCCAACTTTCGAGCAGTTCTCATTCGATTTATGGTTTACTTATTCCAACTTTCGAGCAGTTCTCATTCGATTTATGGTTTACTTATGTTAGACTAGTTGAGAAAATACCATGTTTTAAGGTTTCTGCCAGAATACCGAAATTTCAGCCACCTCGGTTCGGTTTCGTCAGCCTTCGGGATGAAACCCTAGCTAAAATTCGGTTTCGGTTGAGAAGACAGGAATTTGTTTTGAAATTTTGGTAGGCCTTCCTCGATTCTAATCATTTGCCATGGCAATTAGGGTTTGTTGCAATATCGTCGAACACTTGCGAGAATTATCAGAGTTGCAGAGGAGTGAGGAATATAGTCAAAAAAGGTAGGGAAAATGTGACAAAACCAAGAATGACGTGGATTAGTGAATATTAGCAAGAATTTACGGAATTTGTAAGAAGTAGAAGGGTGTTTGTGGAAATGTCATGCGCAAGAATTTGAAGAAGAAATACACAGTTTATTGATATGCAGGCAAGAGGAGTATTTGCATATCATATAACACAGCAGGATTAACAGACAAGAACCAATTCAAAAGTGATCAAGATCATTCAGCAACACTTCATCCATGAATCAATTCAATGCCACCATCATCTAAACTATAACCAGCTACGAAATTGGAATATCAGAAAGAATAAAAGAAGTAACAGAGCAAGGTAATTAAAGATGCAGGAATTGTAAATGGAGTTGAAACAAAAGAACAGATAACTAATGAAGGCAAAAAAACAGTTAACAAACGAAATTTAGCTTCAGAATTTTGATCACTTTCTCATTACCATTTCCAGAAAACAATACTGCACATTTATACACATACTCCTTCAATCTTAACAGGCCAACATTAACTCCCATTAACATAATATCCACTGCTAATAAGGCCCATTAACTCATTTCATATCACAACATTGCATAACTTTTGATTTATCCAGAATTAACTGCAGAATTGCCGTGCACCAGTGTGCACGTGCACAGACATGCACGCTGATACACTCCTCGCTCTTCTTCCTCAAGTGTTGTTCTCAACAACCAAGGACTCTGACACCTCCATGGCATCTTCAGGCAGCTTTTCTGACGACCCCAGCCCAGTCTCTGGCGAACTCTGCCTGAAAGCTCCTCCTCTTTGATTTCCAGTGCACAATCTCTTCCTTATCCATTCATTTGTCCATGTTATCAAAGATTGGTTGTTACAATTCCTCTCCCCTTCAAGAATGGACCTTGTCCCCAAGTCCAGGGTGGGGAATCTTCTGATCAGCGGCCAGTAATCCTCCCAAGTAGCCTCCTCTTCTGGTTTATCTCTCCACTTCACCAGTACTTGTACCACTGCATCATTGTTACATGGGACAATTCTCCTGTCAATAATCCTTTCTGGTTGCTCTACTACCTCTTCCACAAAGATGGGAGCATCTTGTTGCACAAACATCCTCTCTCCTATTTTTTTCTTCAACTGAGATACATGGAAAACATGGTGGATCTTAGCATGGCTGGGCAATTGCAACTTGTAGGCAACTTCACCAATCCTCTCAATCACTTTATAAGGTCCATAAAACTTTGGAGACAGCTTGTGAGTCTTCTGTTTTCTTGCAGTCAACTGCTTGTATGGCTGGAGCTTCAGAAATACCCAATCCCCTATGTCAAATACCCTCTTTGTTCTTCTTTTATTTGCAAATCTGCTCATTCTTTCTTGTGCAGTTTTCAAACTATCCTTCAGAAATTGTAAAACAAGGTCTCTGGAATACAAATGCTCCTCCACTTGCTCAACTTTTGCAGTATTGGGTATGTAGGACAATATGGTTGGGGGATCAACACCATATACGGCTTTATAGGTAGTGGTGTTTGTAGATACTTTCCAGGTGGTATTGTACCAGTACTCAGCAATGGCCAGCCAGTTAGACCTTTCATGCGGCTTGTGGCAAGTAGAGCACCGTAAGTAGCACTCCAGAACCTTGTTCACTACCTCTGTCTGACCATCACTTTGGGGATGGTAGGTTGTACTGAACTTCAAGGTGCTGCCTTGCAATTTAAAAAGTTCTTGCCAGAATTTGCTCAGAAATATAAAGTCTCGATCACTGACAATAGTTTTTGGTAGCCCATGAAGTTTAAACACTCCCTGAAAGAAAATCAATGCTACATCTTTTGCCGTATAAGGGTGAGAAAGAGGAAAAAAGTGGGCATACTTGCTTAGCCGATCAACAACAACATAGATGACAGTAAACTTCTGACTTTTGGGTAAACAAGTAATAAAATCCATTGATAAGTCTGTCCAAACTCTTTCAGGAATAGGTAAAGGCTGGAGCAAACCTGGATACAAGACATTTTCATGTTTGTTTCTTTGACACTCTTCGCAAGCCTTAACGAATTGTTCAACATGCAGCTTCATTTTTTTCCAATAAAAAACCTGTCTCAATTTCTTCACAGTAGCTCTTACACCGGCATGTCCTCCTAATGGAGTGGAGTGGTGTTCACTAATCAAGGTTTGAATCAGTGGAAGGAGTTTATGGTCAACAAGGAGCTTGCCTTTATAATATAGCATATCGTCTACTGCTTTATATTTTTCTGGTAATTCATTCTTCTTTACTTTCTGCAGCTGCTCCTTATACCAGTTTGAATTACTCAATGCCTTCTTTAATTCATCCAGCCAAGGAGTCATAACCATTGTGATATCATACGGCTGTTCCTCTCCCAACCCTTCATCATTCCTTCTGGATAATGAATCTGCCACTATATTCTCTTTCCCACTTTTGTATTCTACACTGTAATCAAACCCATGAAGCTTTGCCATCCATTTATGTTGTAGCCCCGTGGTCAATCTCTGAGTTAATAAGTGCTTAAGGCTCTGATGGTCGGTTTTTATAATAAATCTCCTGCCCATAAGATATTGTCCCCGTCTTTTTGTTGCAATGATTATGGCCAATAATTCTTTCTCGTATGTAGACAACTCCAAATTTCTACCATGCAGTGCCTTACTTAAGTAAGCAATAGGCTTGCCATTCTGAGTTAAAACAGCTCCAACTCCATTTCCACAAGCATCACACTTCAATGTAAAAGGTAGGGTAAAGTCAGGGAGGGTTAGAACAGGAGGATTTGTTAAGCATTGCTTCAGTTGATTAAATGCTAGTGTGGCTTCCTCGCTCCATTTGAATGCATCTTTCTTTAATAGATTTGTGAGGGGTCGAGCAATAACTCCATATCCTTTAATGAATTTTCTGTAATACCCCGTTAGTCCCAAAAATCCTCTTAAAGCTTTCAAATTCTTAGGGGAAGGCCAGTTTTGCACTGCCTCAATCTTGCATGGATCTGCAGCAATCCCATCACCTGAAATAATATGCCCCAAATATTGAATGGATGGTTTGGCAAAGTAGCATTTGGATGGTTTGATTTTCAAGGAGTTCTGGTCTAGGGTTTGGAAGGTTAATTTGAGGTGCTCGAGGTGATCATCCCAGTTTTTGCTGTATACTAAAATGTCATCAAAGAACACTAGCACAAACTGTCTCAAGTATGGCTTAAATATCTCGTTCATCAGGGACTGGAAGGCTGATGGGAGCATTAACCAACCCAAAGGGCATTACCCTGAACTCATAATGTCCTTCATGGGTTTTAAATGCAGTCTTGTATATATCATCTTCGTGCATACGTATTTGATGGTACCCCGACCTCAAATCCAGTTTAGAAAAATACTTAGAACCATGCAGCTCATCAAATAAATCTTCTATTAATGGAATTGGAAATTTATCCTTAATGGTTTGAGAATTTAGACTTCTATAATCAATACACATGCGCCATGTACCATCTCTCTTTCTAACCATCACCACAGGGGAGGAATAAGGGCTGTTACTAGGTCGTATTATCTCAGCCTCCAGCATTTCCTTTACAATTTTCTCTAACTCATTTTTGATGTGATATGAGTGTCGGTAGGGCTTCAAACATACAGGTTTGGAATGGGGTAATAAGGGTATTTTATGGTCATGGAGTCTTGGAGGTGGAAGGGATGTATTGGGATCAGTAATGGAAGGGAAGGTTTTTAGGGTTTCAGTTATTTCAAATGGAATAGATGAATTATCACTCACAGTTTGGTTGTCAACAGAAACAGCTTGCAAACAAACCATCATGGTTAGTTGGCCACCATTACTCTCTTTGCCCAACCTCTTTTTATCCACAATTCTGAATTCCTCTGGTTTAACTCCTTGCCACATATACTCCTTGCCTTCATACTGAAACTTGACCTGCAGTTTATCCAGATTTAATGTGACTTCTCCTAAGCCCTTCATCCATTGTGCACCCAACACAATTTGGCATCCTTCTAGAGGGAATAATAGCAAATCCACTGGCATTGTGCATCCTTGACATTTGAGAACCACTTCTTTACAAATTCCAGAGTTCCTCAGCTTTTCTCCATTGGCCACAGTAACTTCAAAAACTTTAGTGTCATCTATCTTTAATCCCAACTTCTTGGCTAACCCCTCATTAATAAAACTATGGGTGGAACCAGAATCGATAAGAACATGCACCTGCTTTCCTCGAATATGCCCCTTAACCTGTATGGTGGTCAAAGCCGGTATACCACAAAGAGCTTGGAGGGTAATGGCTAAAGCTTCTTGGGGGTTTGGATCCGCTATATCAAACTCCAGTACATCATCCTCCTTTTCCTCTTCAGTCAAGGCCATAAATCCTTCCAACACATAAACCTGCGGATTTTTACATTTGTGATCACGTGTCCACCTCTCTTTACAACCAAAACATAAGCCTTGCCTTCTCAACTCACTGAGTTGACTTGGAGTCAATCCCCTCCTCTTTGCTTGGTTATCAGAAGCTGTTTCTTTGGATTCAGGATGGGTGGTTTCCAATGCATGGGGTTTGTTTGTTTGAGGAGTGTTAAGGTTCTTGGAAGTGGTGTTGTGGTGTGAGGAGTTCTTTGCATGTTTCTTGGAGAGTAAATATTTGGTTTCAAACATTTTAGCCAATGCTACAGCTTCTTTGAAGTCATGTGGTCGAGAAGTCATAACATCATATCTAATTTCCTCCTTCAATCCCCCAATAAATCGATCTAATAGGAATTTGGGTGGTAGAGTTTCAAGAACCCCTTTGAGTTGCTCAAACTTATTCAGATAAGCTCTCACAGTGGTGACTTGCTTCAATTTGGCAAGGGTTTCATATGGCCTCTCCATTTCCTCGGGATTAAATCGAACCAACACTTCTTCTTTAAACACTGCCCAAGCAGCTGCATGATCCACTGTTCCAATGTACCAATAGTACCATTGTAAAGCCTCTCCCCTTAAAGCAAATGCACAAATTTCTACCCACAACATTTCATCAGTTCTGTGGAACCTGTAATACTGTTCCACCTGCCTTAGCCAATTGGCGACGTCCTCTTCTCCAGAAAATGTAGGAAAATCAAATTTTATGGTATAGTGGGGGTATGGGTTGGGGGGGAATTGTGGATATTGATAGGGATAAGGAAATGGTTGCTGGTGGAATGGTTCCTGGATATGAGGAGGTGGGTTTCGTGGTAATACTGCATTTCTTGGCGGTGGTGGGGATAGAGCATTTCTTGGTGGTTGTATTGGTGGCGGGGGTAAAGGGGGTAAATTCTGCATTGGTGGTGGTGCATTCTGCCTTAGTGGAGGAGGAAGTACATTTGGTGGTGGCAGATTTTGCATGGGTGGAGGTGGTGGTGGTATATTCGGTGGGATCTGAGGTTGAATAGGTGGTGGAGGTGGAGGAACATGCGGTGGGGTAGGGTTTCTTGCTTGGGTTAGGGTTTCAATCAAATTAGAAATTGGATCTAACCTCTGATCAACGTCCTCCCACTTCTTGTTCATCGTCTCCATGCCTAGCTCCAGATTCCGATTGATTTCATCCTGCCTTTGCCACATTTCCGTGTCAGGATCGACATTCTGGGAGCGATTGTCGTGATCACCTTCATCATGAACTCCTTCAGTAGATCCGATCTCAGAATGACGCTCTGATACCAAATTGGTAGGCCTTCCTGGATTCTGATCATTTGCCATGGCAATTAGGGTTTGTTGCAATATCGTCGAACACTTGCGAGAATTATCAGAGTTGCAGAGGAGTGAGGAATATGGTCAAAAAAGGTAGGGAAAAGGTGACAAAACCAAGAATGACGTGGATTAGTGATGTAACGACCCGCAAATCCGTGCTATCTGAGTTGACTAAAAACACCACACGTCCAACCCAAATTGCACAGAAATACGAATCAGTTTTAGAAAGAAGTTAGAGGATGAGAAATAGAACGAAAGAAATATTAGAAAAGAAGAAAAACGAAGATCACAAACTCACAGCGGAACGAATATAATATATTATATAACATAACTTTTGAAATACAAATCAGTAACTTTATATACATACCATCATCAGAGCACAACAGTCATTTCTGGAACAGTTATAAACACCTGTTTCCAGATATAAACATGGATCACAGCGGAAATACGATAATCTACAGCTAGCTGGTGAAGCCTCCTGCTTCCAGCTCCTCCAATTGAATCTGTGAAATCCCGACTACTTGACTGCCCGTACAAATTTGGGCACCCAAGAGTTTAGGGAAAACAAACAAAATAAACTCTGGGTCAGTCATGGGACTGGTGTGAGTAAACTCAAATCATTGGTTTAACCTTTAAAATCCTTTCAAAAGAAAGATAATAGTAAGACCAGCCCACACATAAACATGGACGGCTTTTACCTTACTATAACCCAAAACACTTTGATACGAAAATCCAGTGATATTATAATAATGTCTACATCAAGTAAATAACCAAATAGCAGAACGCTTGCATCTCACGCTCCACATATATTATAAAATCAAAAACCCCATGGCGCTTATTGGAGATTGGATTTCCAACATGACAAGGTATGGAACCACCTTCCGCTAGTGTATCTCCAGAGAGGAATACACTGGGTTCAACAAGAACATCTTGCAACCCGGCCCACACATGACCGACCACTCATTTCGCTTGAGTGTATCGAATGTATATCACCAACGGTTGGGATCAGCAACCGTCTCCCGACTGGGACAGCATCGAATAGAATAAGAAATTAAATGAACCTCTAGATAGGTGATTATACATCCTAATGGGTGCGACCCACATAGCCATGCTGCCTGCCCGATTTTTGTCCTTTCCCGGTTGTTGAGGCCTGAGGCTACGAATACTTACCATTCATTGATAGCACAATCACTTTGAATGCCACATTGTCAGATCCGTTAATCACTAGTTGAGTTTGCACAAATATTCTGGATATTATGCTAAGGGATAAATCCGTTGCAACCATATATATTTATACAGACCAACCCATTTGATCATTGGAAATACTCTGTCAGACATTCGTCCATTTACGTTCGTTCTGGGATTGAACGAAACCGAAGGCACTATTTCTATTTAATAGAAAAAGTCCTTGCACTTTACTCCGTCTTCAATATGTTCAGCATACTTGGTTCGCAACGCTTATGCCGATACGGAGTGGTTCTTCGGATAATAATCCAACCGGTCTCTCCATATTGACAACGATGGTCAAAACTTCGATAGTCTGTGATTTAACTATCGAATAAAAACAAGTGTTCATCCAACATATCAAACAAATCACTGGGCTCTTTAATTAATATTTCATTAATTAAATCTCTTCTCCATTTCCTTATCAATATTTGTTAACCAAATATTTCCAATAACCATATTGGCCCTTTACGCTATATGGAAAGCGTTCCCCAATATCAACTTCTTTTATTTTCTATATATTAGAAAATATCTCTATTTGCAATCGGAAACAATTCCAATCACTTATCTCTATCCCGACTATTTTAATTATACTCAAGAAATATTTACTGTTATATTTCCAAAATTCCATCACTTGGGTTTAAAACGAATGTTGTGAAACATTTTTACAACAACCCAAAATATTTTATTCAACTAACTCTTTTTCAAACACTTCTCTTCGAGACTGGATCTTGCTGTTTATCCATTAAAAATGAAATTAATCAAGTTGGGGTAAAATTACCTCTCAGACCTTAACTGAAAAACATCCTCAACTTCAAAACGGCAAAATCACTTACCTCGAATAAACACACTATACAATCCAATTGTTCATTTTTTTAAAACATGTATAAAGTTCGCTTTGTATTTCTAATTTATAGATTTCCCTTTTTGTTTACAATATTCGATTTTTATATTCATTTACCTATCGAATTTTATACGTCGATACAATGATTTCTAACTATCAAAATATCTTAAAAATATTCTAACTCCTTAAATTTCCGGAAAATTTCGCCATAACCTCCCCTGTATCGGGAGCATCGGGAAATTTCCCCGGTGTCTTCTCCAATCGAAAAGAAAAAGAAAAAGCCAAGCGGCTTGCCGATACGGCGCATAAAATCTCATATACGAATTAAATACATACCTTTTTGTCGAGCACTCTATTCATATCTCTTCTATACTTTACTCCACTTTATTCCAAACCTGTTTAACATATGTCTATCCATTTTCAATTCACTACAAATTACTCTGATCATTTTTAACTCAGTTCTTTAACTAATTCGTTAATTGGTCATATTGCTCATTTTATTTAAATGGTTGAACATAACATGTTCAAATTTGATTCCACTTGCTTATACAAATCAAATCCCCTTTTTCTCCATTTCTAGTTTCATATTCGGTTTGAATATGAAATCACGAGTTAATTTACTTATTCACAGTTTGCTCGATTCAATCGTTTTAACTAATGCATTTGTCAGTTTGCAAATTAACTCTTCTGCCTATATCACTTTGATATTTGAATATAACCCATCCAAATATATTTCAACTTGATTATAAACTAATTGAATTTTATTTTCAATTCACGTTCTATATTCGATTTCAAATATATATTTACAAATTCACTTCACCTTTCAAAGTTCATCTTCAAAATTCGATTAACTAATTTCTCTTTGTCTTAGTCAATTCTATTCAATAATCAAAATATGACTTTTGATTTTAAAAAACCATTTCTTTTACTTCTCTTGAGTTCGCATATATTTTATAACTCAAGTCCAGATTTTCTAATGAACATTTGGATTTTTTTTTGTTTGCTTGAAAATCCTTATATTTTAACTAAATAGACCTTAATAGTTTTATAAAGGTTATAGCGCTGTTTTTCTAAAAATTTGATTTTGACATAACTCAAAATCTATTCGACGAAATCCAGATTTTTCTCTTCCATTAGAAACCCATTATTCAACCGGTCCTGACGATTCTTGTTTCAAAGAATTTCGACTTCAATTGAGTTCTGTATATTCAATTTAAGTTCGAATCGCCAATTTACGAACTGCAGCACTGCGGCGAGTTCGTTTTATTTATAATTTATATATAAAAACTTTTAAACTTTCGTTAAAATGAATCCAACTCCATTCTGATATATTTTAATATATTCAAATCCATAGTTTCAATTCCATTTGAATTCAATATTCAAATCCCATAGTTTAAATTCTATTTGAATTCAATTTGAATCTCCTATATTCAAATTTCATTTGCCATCTCCATTTAAATTCTAATATTCAAATTCATTTTTAACACCATTTGAATTCTAATATTCAAACTTAATTCTCTTGAATTCACATACCATATTTTATTTCCTTGATTTCAAATACCACATTTTAATCTCCTTGAATTTCAAATACCACCTTAATTTCAATAATCAACTCCCTTTTGAATTGTTATATTTGAAATTTCATACTTGAATTTAAATAATCAAACTCCATTTTGAATTTCTATTTTAAATTCAAATATCCAAAACTCCATTCTAATACTATTTGAATTCTTATATTTGAATCCTCTTTATTTAAAACCCATTATTTAAATCCCATTTGAATTTCTTCACTCAAATCCATTTGAATTCCCTTGAATTCAAATTCCATTTCGAAACCATTTGGATTTCCTATTTTGAAATCCTATTTTGAAATTCTATTTCCAATTCTACTTTGAAAATCCTATTTTTAAAGTTTACTTCAAATTCTATTTTGAAATTCTACATTCAAATCTCTAATTGAATTTCTTTATTCAAATTTTATATCAAAGTCTCTATTTGAATTTTCTTTATTTGAATTCCTTTGAATTCAAATTCTATTTTTATCCCTTTGAATTCAAATTCTATTTTTATTCCTTTGAATTCAAATTCTATTTTTATTCCTTTTGAAGATAGATTTCCCATTCCAATTTCACACTTGTATTTCTATTTCTGAATTATCAAATGATAATTCTTTTCACTTCATTTATAACTTCGTTATAAAAGAACTATTTATAAACTTCGTTATAAAAGAACTATTTATAAACTTCGTTTATAAAGGAACTACTTGTTTTATTTTTCAAAAACAAGTTTATATTTTTATTCCATTAAGAATTCAAATTCTATTTAAAAATAGAATTTTCCCTTTTAAATCTCAAATATCCTTCCACGATATTTTAAATAAATTAACACTTAGCCCAGTGATATTTCAAACAATCAAATCACCCAATTTTCAATCATTTTATTTTTAACACATCATATATGAATATATGAAATCAGCAAACAACAAACAGATAATATTTTTTTTTGAGGAATCCAGTTGGATCCCTCCAACCTGTTTTCCTGCATCCACAGATGTTAGCACATAAATAATACCCATTCTGCTTCGTGGCAGAATATCGTGGTATAGAAGGTCATCCACTAATCATAGCGTGGGGCGTATAGGGTAATCATCCGCTATGGTACCGCGGGCATCCGCTAATGAGACTGCGGGAATCCAACCAATCAATCAACCCAATATATATATATATATAGCCTAAATAACTAATATATATAAACAACCAGAAAACAACACAAGCAACAAACAATTATTTTTAACGAATAAAAATAATTATAAATAAAAGGTGAGTGAGATTTACTCACCGTGATTTAGATTCGCGATCCACTCCTGTTTCTTTTCAATTTAACGGTTACTAATCTTCTCGAATGAATTCGCACCTGCGATAATTTTAATTAAATTTACCGATTAAACGTTTATTTATTTAAATTAACTATTTAAATAAATAAATAACTTTCCTATATTTTCTCTTCTTTTAATGGTTGCTAAATTAATTCTAATTTAACCAATTTAAACAAACCTATGTATTGTTAAAACATTTAAACTAATTAAGATATTTTCTTTAAACTTTAAACTAATTAAGGTATTTAATTTAAATTACCTTAATCTCATTTCCATGTCTACAGACAAAGAACCAAGCGGATCCTCCTTTTCTTCTACTTCGAATTGTTCTCGTTCGAATCCGTTAATCCACGGCTTTATCCACTTCCTTATACCTTGCACTTCCTCGACCAAAACCAGCTCAAACGAAGATTCTTCACTTTGGCATTTCACCGAACATCACACAATCGCTTTCCATTCCCTTTTAAATCCCTCACAATAATCGCATTCCCTTTTACAAATCCTAATTCACACTGTCGAACTCACCTTCAGCAATCCGTTCATTCCAAAAAAAACACAGATTAAATCCCAAAACAACCTAGTTTGTACTCCATCAGTAATCGCACTTTTCCTAAATCATTCGTACTTCAGTTTCAACCCATACCCGCAACGCAGATCGGACCTTCTATCATCACGCTGGCCCACTCCCAGTCCATCGCAACCGTAGTTCACCTTCCCAGGCAACATCGAGCACCCCCACAAACCCTGATTGAGCTCGACACCCCGCTCGAGACTGACCCCAACAAGCTACCTGTTTGTGTGCATCTCAGATCTGAAATCGCGATGGAATTTGGATCGCGACCTGATTCCCCTTTTTATTTCTTTGATTCGGTGGAGTTTGATTTTGTTATGAGATTGGGAAAGAAATTGAATTCGTTTTTCCTGGAATTTCAGGAATGGTGAAAACAAAGAGCATGGGTTCGATTTATATAGACGCAAAAGCAGACAACAGGTACGAAGGCCATTGTATCATGTTTGCTTCAGTAATGAAGTTGGGAGACAAAACATTTTGCTCGAGAAAACCATTAGGTCTGCGGTTTTTCGTTTTAGGTCTGCGGAGTAGGAATAGGTCAGATGAATAAAATTTGTTTTTGAATTAGTTTTAATTAAATGACTAAATATCTCACGGTCCCCTTACTTTGAAACCCCGAACTGCTTATTTTAACTTTACGACCAATGTTCACAACAACATCTGTTATTCTAGACTGAAAAGAACCGGTTCTAAAATTAAATTTGGTTGTATAGAGAAATAACATATTTAAATCGACAATTAATATAAATTTCAACTAGCTAAAATATTAGTTGATTTGAAAACAATTAAATTTATCGATTATAAATAATTATTACCATTCTAATTCAATATAGAATTTATTTTGTCGAATGCACCGTTTCTATTCAGATAATAACTGCGAACTCAATTGTTTGTTGATAATTCGATATATTCGAAATTAAATCGCATATTGATCATTAAATCAATAAATTCCATATAAAATTTATTTATATTTCTAACTCAACATTAAAATAAATAAACTAAAAATACGGGACGTTACATTCCTTCCCCCTTAAAATAATTTCGCCCTCGAAATTGCTAAGGTAGGGAAAATGGTACAAATCCATTACTTTCAAAATCTCACTTATGTTGAACCTCAACTCCTCATATTTTAACAAATTCAATTCCACCAAAACTTTTGGTCTTCCTTCATTTGATTCGAATGATCTACGATCAATCCATTTATATCCAATCTATATTCCATTAAACCTATTCAAACTGATTCTAGTCGATTGATTCACTTCAATCCATTTAACTAGCTTAAGTTAAATTTCAATTCCAGAATCAAAATCCCAGGGTTTTCCTTTTGAATCCTTCTGATATTACATAAATATATACGTATATATTTATTTCCATTTCAAAACATTTGAATTTTCAAACCATTTGTTTTTTTTCAAAATAATATTTCCATCAAAACTTTTCTAAGGTAGCAATCCATCACTTATAAACTCGAAAATGAATACTGATGAAGCTGCAGCCATCATCAGAATTATTTTCCAGCCACTGAAGTGAGTTCAGTGCTTTATCTATTTCAAAATCCATTCAAATATGATTTTTATTCAAACGGTCTTTTCAAAACAAAGCTATATCCTTTTAATATACTTCCAAAAATATTTCAAACTTCCCAGGATATAAATTTCAAATTCTGGTTCTGAATTCAATTTTTATTCATCTCAATTGTATATTTAATTCCTATACAAATTCTATTTTGGTTATAAATAACCATTCTAATTTTATAATCTTATCTGATTACAATGATATCAATCAACTCATCCATGTATAATTAATTCTAGAAAATTATTTATCTTTTATATCAAAATATCCTTTTGGGTAAAATTATTTCATTCACCCACCTTAAAACAATATCGTGTTCAATCTTCTGTTCAAGCGTTTAGAAACTCCTATCGACGTCGTGGCGTCCCACGATTCGTCCAGAATTCATAAACTACTCAACAGACTAGCCAACACAATATAAAACAATTTTTTTTATCAAATAACAAATACGCTCTCTCGTATATATACACTTAACTCATTCTAGGGTACTACTGACCCTATCTCTAATGAGCACAACTCCACAAAGCCTAGGTATTCACTCAACCTAAGCTCTGATACCAACTGTAACGACCCGCAAATCCGTGCTATCTGAGTTGACTAAAAACACCACACGTCCAACCCAAATTGCACAGAAATACGAATCAGTTTTAGAAAGAAGTTAGAGGATGAGAAATAGAACGAAAGAAATATTAGAATAGAAGAAAAACGAAGATCACAAACTCACAGCGGAACGAATAAAATATATTATATAACATAACTTTTGAAATACAAATCAGTAACTTTATATACATACCATCATCAGAGCACAACAGTCATTTCTGGAACAGTTATAAACACCTGTTTCCAGATATAAACATGGATCACAGCGGAAATACGATAATCTACAGCTAGCTAGTGAAGCCTCCTGCTTCCAGCTCCTCCAATTGAATCTGTGAAATCCCGACTACTTGACTGCCCGTACAAATTTGGGCACCCAAGAGTTTAGGGAAAACAAACAAAATAAACTCTGGGTCAGTCATGGGACTGGTGTGAGTAAACTCAAATCATTGGTTTAACCTTTAAAATCCTTTCAAAAGAAAGATAATAGTAAGACCAGCCCACACATAAACATGGACGGCTTTTACCTTACTATAACCCAAAACACTTTGATACGAAAATCCAGTGATATTATAATAATGTCTACATCAAGTAAATAACCAAATAGCAGAACGCTTGCATCTCACGCTCCACATATATTATAAAATCAAAAACCCCATGGCGCTTATTGGAGATTGGATTTCCAACATGACAAGGTATTGAACCACCTTCCGCTAGTGTATCTCTAGAGAGGAATACACTGGGTTCAACAAGAACATCTTGCAACCCGGCCCACACATGACCGACCACTCATTTCGCTTGAGTGTATCGAATGTATATCACCAACTGTAACACCCCGAATTTTCTATTAACACTAAAGTTGCTAAAATATTAATAAGTGTGTAAGAGAGGGGATGTATCTAATATGAATATAAAAATATTAATAAGTGTGTAAGAGAGGGGATGTATCTAATATGAATATAAAAATATTAATAAGTGTGTAAGAGAGGGGATGTATCTAATATGTATATAAAAACAATAATAAGTGTGTAAAAGGGGGGGATGTATCTAATGTGTACATTGTAGAATATATATATATATATATATATATATATGGGCAGTTAATGCAAACATGAATAGAAGTTTATTAATTTGCTGAGTGTTTGCTGAGTCACTTCTGACTCATTGCTGAGTCAACAAGATAAACCCCATCTTGTCTGGACGGCTGCGGTTATTTCTAGGTTAAATCTAATGGCCTAAATGAATTCTAAAATCTATAAATAAGTGGGTAGACCTTAGACCTAAATCACTTGTAAAATTAGAGAAGACTACCGTCATGCTGCTGCCATGGAATTCAGCATAGCCGTCACAAATCTAAGAAGAAGAAGCCTAATCTACTACAACTAAATTCTTCTCAACAAAACAAATCAAAAGATTCTTTCTCTAATCCTCTTCTTTAAACTGTGAGTATGATGATTCTCACAAGACTATTACAAACTAATTTGACTCAGTTATGAATGGATCACAAGAAAGTGATGTGATTTGTAATTGTAAATTCTATATATTGTGGATCTCTTATTATGTTATTATGTTGTCGTATGATGTAAATTATATATGCTATGTCATGCTATGTTGTAAATTCTCTTATGCTATGTCGTGCTATGTTGAGAATCATGTCAAGCTATGTTATACTATCATACTATGCCATGTTATAAATCATGCTATATTATGTTGAAAAATCTTGATGTTGTTGGATCATGCTTAAAGTTATGTTTTTTTTTCTTAATTTAAATGGATCTTGTTTATGGGAATTTGCCTATTAGGTTAGGTGTACCCATAAACTTGAAACTATAATTAAATAAAACTTGATTATGGGAATTTGCCTATTGAGTTAGGTGTACCCATATAAAACCATGTTGTTAAAAAAATAGATGATGTTGATTCACACATGTTCATATGTAAGTTTATGAAAATTGATTGAGATCATATTAGGTGAATTTTGAACAAGTTGACACCTTTAGATCCATGACATGTATAATCTATGCAAGTTGGACATATGCAAGTTTCACCCCTTATTATGATTCATTTGGTCACATATACATGTTGTTATTATGATAATCTCTTTTATGCTATGAGTTAGGCTATTCGAGTCTAACATATATTTTGCGAATAAACGTTCAAACGTGGGGTAGGGGTAATATTAGGAATTAATAAATTGGGTGCAATTTTGTAAGATGTTGCATACCATGAATGAATGTCCATAATTGAGTCAATTATGGACATTGTTAAAAATTGGAAGTAATTAATAATTCAAGTAGGGAATTATTAAAATTGGGGGAAAGTGGATTATTATTAATAATCAATGCTTAGGACACGAGGTTGGACTCGTCTGTGATGTAAACCTGCCCGGACCCGCCCGGCAAATCCAGTAGTCACAAATGTCGGCCCAATGTGAGAGGTCCTAGGCCCAAACTAAAGCATAACAGTTGTAAAGACACGAGGTTAGACTCTTTTATGGTGTAAGACTGCCCGGACCCGCTCGGCAAATCCAGCTGCCATAAATGCCAGTCTAATGTGAGAGGTCTTTATGAGGTTATGGCCTTAATGAACTAAGAAATACTTAACCAGATAATCATGTAAGGTGGGACATGAGGGTTAAGTAGGTGCCTTGGGTGGCATGAGGAATCTGGTGGTTGCCTTTAGAGGCATTTGAAATACGATTAGACTTAACCAAACACACATGTAAATGAACATGACTAAGTGGGTTAAGTGGGATGGACTAATGGGGACAAGCTTAGGTGGAATGCTTGTGGTAAATAGTGGGGGCCCATTTCAACCAGTATCCCAAAACGTATCTTTGTGGGCTCGACCCAAGTCGAGGACGGGACACGCATACTGGGTTTGACTATAAGAGGCCAAAACAGGGAGCGGTGGCAACGCAAGTCCAACGGGTTTCATATGCGTGTGTGGACCCGGGCTGGTAGGTAAGACGTTGTTGCATCGTGTAGGTATAAGCCGTGCATGTCCGTTGTATCAGGTTGCCACTTTAGGGGAGTGATACACCCCACTGTGGGGCCAGCACGGGTATCTACGAGTTAGGGAGCCGATCGAATAATGGGAAGTAGGGTACACCTAGTGGAGATAGGGGAAGGCGGCACCTATGTAGTCAGCTAGGGGTACGTAAAGCCATTGGGAAAGTTTCTAAGTGAAGCTAAGTGGGATGAATCTTTAGGGTGACTGGTGTGGTGCAGTATAGTGTTTATCCTTTAGTATTTAGGAGCGCCTATAACGTTGCCTTTAGCGATTGTCTATGTCCTTAATCTGCTCTTCATAGACATTTTCTTGTTTTCCAGCTTATGCCTTAGTCCAGTTATTTTGGTAATAGTATTGTAGAATTATCATATTCACCAGACTTTATGTCTGACCCCCTCTTTTCCATCCTTTTTCTCCCTTCAGGTCCGCAGGTTGGGCCAAGTTCTGGTGGAGTCTAGTTGGATCGCTTATCTTCTGGAAAGCTTGGACTGCTGAAGTAAAGTCCAGCTTGTTATCTTTCTTTTTAATGGCTATTCATGTAATGGGATTATGTACTTGTTTTATCAAGATAGATATTGTACTTGACATTGAATATGGTGTTATGATGTAATCAAACATGTTTTGACTTCTGCTACAATGAAATAAAGTTTTTGAATTTCCAAGTACTATTTTATATTTGTCTTGTTGTAATTTTACTGTTCTATATTCACTTAAAACCTCCATGGAAGTTAATGCATTCCCTTTGTGAGTGACATTAATGGACGTGGGGTGTTACACGTGGTATCAGAGCATAAGGTTACCAGAACAGATAAAAAAAAAAATTTTAGAAAAATATTTTTTTTCTAAAGTATTTTTGGAAGAAGTGCTTTCAAAAAAAAAAAAAAAAACATGTTATTTAAAGAGTGTTTTTATGAAAAACATAATCCCAAATAGCCACATCCTTATCTTTATCTTTCGAATTCTCCATTTTGAATCTTTCCTTTTTCGTTTCAGCATGGCTGAAGATCTTAATCTCCCAGAAGGTGTGACGATTCCAGGGTGGTTTAGGAGATACTTGGAGGCTAGGGCCACCACTGCAGGCCCAGCGGATACTCCTCCACCCCTAGTTGCACCCATTCCTCCTCCTCCTCCTCCTCGTGTTGACACTTTTGCAAAGACGTGCAAGGAATTCAAGGCTATGGGAGGAAAAACTTTTCAAGGGACTGAGACGTTTGTGGAGGCCAGAGATTGGCTTAAGGAGACTGAGGAATTGTTGGATATCTTTGAAGTGGAAGATGGGAGGAAAGTCCGTTTAGCTGCTTGGTTAATGAAGGGAGAGGCCTCGTTTTGGTGGGAGGTCACTAACGGGGAACGTCCAGTTGATTCATGGGCGGATTTCAGACGAAGGTTTGAGGCAAAGTTTCTTTCAAGGGCAGAGGATAACTTAAATATGGAAAAATTCATGGCACTAAAGCAAGGGAGCTCATCAGTAAAGGAATATGTCAATAAATTTAATCAGTTAGCAAGGTTTGGCTTGGAGTTGGTGAACACGCCAGAGAAGAAAGCTTTGAGGTTCGTTAGAGGCTTGAATGAACCGTTGCAAGGGTTGGCTATGACCCACATCCCTATGGGAGCCACCTTTGAAAAGCAAGTAGAAATGGCACTTATGCATGAGGATAAGGCAGTTGAAAAGAAAGGGGATCAGAAGAAACCCCAACAGCAAAATAAGAAGGGTGGTAAAAACAATAATGGCAAAGGGAAGAAGAAATGCTTCAATTGTGGGACGCCTGGCCATCTCAGCAAAGATTGTAGAAAGAAAAAGAAGACTGGTTGTTTTCATTGTGGAGATGCGGGACATTTAGTGAAGGACTGTCCAAAGAAGGGGCAGAGGGAAGGGTCTACCTCGGGAGGACAGGTGCAGGCTCTTATGGCACCAGGGCAGGCAAGGGGGCAAGTTCAGGCTATTGCGGCCCCACCGCTGCAAGAAAGAGGTAGAACAATTTCTGTTGAAAGCTTAGTTTTTCTGTTTGATCATCCTGTCCGTACCTTATTCGATTCTGGCGCATCTCATTCGTTTATCTCTGCATCATTAGTTGAATCACTGCACTTGAACACCAGTTTAGTAGAGGATCCCTTGGTCGTTTCAAATCCAATTGGGGGTTCGGCTCATTTGACCATGATATGTTTGGATTTGAAAATCTCTATACTTAGCGTTGAATTTAGATGTGATGCTTATGTATTGGGCTTCACGGGCTATGGGCTAATTTTAGGAATGGATTGGTTGTCTAGAAATAGGGCCATTCTTGATTGTGAAAGGAGAGTAGTTAGGCTTGTGACTCGCCTTGGTAATGCTCTCGACATCTTTTGTAATCCCATAAATTCCGTTATGCTAAGTTATCTTGAATCGCTTGACGCGTCTGTAGAGAACCTGCGATCGGTAGAAGTGGTCCGGGAATATCCGGATGTGTTTGAGGAGGTGAAGGGCTTACCTCCAAAGCGGGAGATAGACTTTCGAATTTATCTTGTGGATAATGCTAAACCCGTATCTTTGCCAGTGCGCCACATGGCTCCTCGTGAAAGGAGGGAACTCAATAAGCAAGTAAAGGAGTTGCTTGAGAAGGGGTTCATAAGACGTAGTATATCGGAGTGGGGTGCTCCAGTAGTTTTTGCCACAAAGGCGGATGGGTCTCTTAGACTTTGTATGGACTATAGAGAACTAAACAAGCTTACTAAAAAGAACCGACACCCACTGCCGAGGATTGACGATCTCTTTGATCAGTTAGTTGGCGCCTCAGTGTTTTCGCAGTTGGACTTAGCCACTGGCTTTCATCAACTGAGAGTGGCTGAGGATAGTATAGATAAGACTACTTTTAGGACTCCTGACGGATTCTATGAATGGCTAGTGATGCCCTTTGGTTTGACAAACACCCCTGCATATTTTGTTGATTTGATGAGTAGGGTGTTTAGGGAATACCTTAACAAATTCGTGGTAGTCTTTGTGGATGACATCTTAGTCTTTTCTAAGAATAAAGAAGAGCACTCCCTACATCTTAGGGAAGTGTTGGAAACCCTTCGAGCGCATAACCTTAAGGCAAAATTTTCTAAGTGTCACTTCTGGAGGAAGGAAGTTCGGTTCTTAGGGCACGTGGTTTCCAAAGAAGGGATAGCAGTGGATCCCGCAAAGGTGGTGGCCATCCAAGATTGGAAGGTCCCTAAGAATGCAACCGAAGTAAGAAGTTTCTTGGGGTTGGCTGGCTATTATAGGAAGTTTATCAAAGACTTCGCAAAAATATCAGCTCCATTAACACGGTTAACGAAGAAGAACCTGGTTTTTACGTGGGACAAAGATTGCGATGATGCGTTCCAACGTTTGAAGAGAGCCTTAACTTCAGCCCCAGTCTTAGTGCTGCCAGACGGGAATAAACCGTTTACCATCTATACTGATGCTTGTGGGACGGGACTTGGCGCGGTCCTCATGCAAGAGGGAAGAGTAATAGCCTATGGTGGAAGGCAGTTGAGGGTTCATGAAAAGAATTACCCCACGCATGACTTAGAGCTAGCCGCAATTGTTTTCGCGCTTAAGTCTTGGCGTCACTATCTTCTTGGTGAGAAATTCGAACTGTTCACTGACCACAAATCATTAAAATACTTATTCTCTCAGAAGGATTTGAATTTAAGGCAGCAACGGTGGATGGAATTCTTAGCCTCCTACGATTTTGAAATATCATATACCCCGGGCAAGGGTAACGTGGTGGCAGACGCCTTAAGTAGGAAAAGGTTGTCCTTGAGTCCGTTGTTTGTTGAACGACAAAGCTTAGAATTCATCTCTATGTTTGACTTTAGACCCTCCGTTGACTTAGTACCTGGTCTGTTAGCATCCTTGGAGGTTAGACCTACACTTCTAGGACGGGTTGGTGAGGCACAGCGAGACGACCCACAGTTGGTTGAGATAGTAGAAAAGCTCAAAGGGGGGGAGTCGTCAAGCCATCTTCGTAGGTATACCCTAGACGATAAGGGTTGGTTACGAAGGGATAATAGACTTTGTGTACCACAAGACGAAGACTTAAGGAAGGCCATTCTTGATGATGCTCATCGCTCAAAAATGACCATTCATCCCGGCGGGGATAAGATGTACAAAGATATGAAGCGGGTTTTCTTTTGGGCCGGTATGAAAAAGGATGTGGCCGAGTACGTCGCTAGATGCTTGGTGTGCCAACGAGTTAAAGCAGAACAAAAGAAACCCGGTGGGTTGCTTCACCCATTAGAAGTTCCACTATGGAAATGGGAAAGCATCTCAATGGATTTTGTGGATGGATTACCAAGATCAAGGAAGGGTAACACGGGGATTTGGGTTATAGTAGATAGACTTACTAAAAGCGCCCATTTTATTCCCGTGAAAAGTAAGAGGACTGCTCCGTGGTTGGCTTCTGTATACATTAAGGAGATAGTTCGTTTGCACGGTATTCCTTCTAGTATAGTAAGCGACCGTGACCCCATCTTTACTAGCGAATTTTGGAAGAGTTTACAAGAGGTGGTAGGGACTCAGCTATGTTTGAGCACCGCATATCATCCTCAGACAGACGGCCAGACCGAGAGGGTGAATCGCATTCTAGAGGATCTTTTAAGGCTTTGTATCCTAGACTTTGGGGGTACATGGGAAGAGCACCTTCCGTTAGTAGAATTCGCATATAATAATAGCTTTCGGTCTAGTATTGGCATGGCACCTTTCGAAGCTCTTTATGGAAGGCCTTGCCGTTCGCCTACATGTTGGTGGGAATCTACCGATAAAATCCTACTTGGGCCCGATATGGTTAGGGAAACCTCGGAGAAGATTGAGTTGATTCGAAGGAGGATGAAAGCAGCACAAGATAGGCAAAAATCGTATGCTGATAAGAGGAGGACAGATCTTGAGTTTGACATTGGGGACATGGTTTTTATCAAAGTATCTCCGTTACAGAATGTTGTTCGCTTTGGGTCCATGGGGAAATTAGCACCAAGGTTTGTAGGGCCGTTTCCTGTAAAAAACAGGATTGGGAAGATGGCATATAGGGTGGAGTTGCCTGAGAAACTTAGTGGAGTACACGACGTATTCCATGTATCACATTTGAGGAAGTGTTTGCACAAGACCGCGGAGGTGGTAGAGCCGAGCTTGCTTAAAGAGGTGGAAATAGAGCGTGATGCAACAATTAGACGAGCTCCTACATGCATTCTTGGGTCGAAGATCAAAAAGTTGAGGAATCGAGAGGTCAGACTGGTTAAAGTGCAATGGGGAGATGATGAGAGAAACGCAACTTGGGAGACAGAAGAGAAGATGCGTTCGTTGTACCCTTTTCTTTTTGAGGGTATGTCTTTTAATTTCTCCTTTATCGCTTAGCTTATCTTATCTTATCTTTAGTATGTCCTCTCATTAGTATCTTTGACCTTTAGTTAGGATAATCCTATGGTTGAAACATGTGTTTGAGACATGTTATGTATGATGGATGCAAAATGGATGCAAGTGTTTGCTAGTGGTTGCTCGTGGATGCATATATACACACACTTTAGGCACTAGATCGGCTCAGTCACTTCATATTGCATATTGCATATATATGGATGTATTTAGTATAATGGATGTATAATGGTTGTACCATCATATGGATGCTGCATTCGGTTGAATGGGTGTGCACGCATATAGAAGTAGTATGTAAGCAATTAGGATCTTTTGCATACATAATGGATTCATGACACTTACATAATTTGCATTAAGGAGGTCAACTGAATCAGTAGACCGCCTGATTTCGCATTAGGTAAGGACATGTACACACACTTGCATATGATCATAAAGCATTAGAAGTCTTTTAAGGACAATGGATGCCTGTGTATGATGGATGAGTAGATGGACGTTTGGATGGTAGGATATACATTCTTCCAGACTGGAAGATTTCGGGGACGAAATCCTAAAAGGAGGGGAGAATGTAACACCCCGAATTTTCTATTAACACTAAAGTTGCTAAAATACTAATAAGTGTGTAAGAGAGGGGATGTATCTAATATGAATATAAAAATATTAATAAGTGTGTAAGAGAGGGGATGTATCTAATATGAATATAAAAATATTAATAAGTGTGTAAGAGAGGGGATGTATCTAATATGTATATAAAAACAATAATAAGTGTGTAAAAGGGGGGATGTATCTAATGTGTACATTGTAGAATATATATATATATATATATATATATATATATATATATATGGGCAGTTAATGCAAACATGAATAGAAGTTTATTAATTTGCTGAGTGTTTGCTGAGTCAATTCTGACTCATTGCTGAGTCAACAAGATAAACCCCATCTTGTCTGGACGGCTGCGGTTATTTCTAGGTTAAATCTAATGGCCTAAATGAATTCTAAAATCTATAAATAAGTGGGTAGACCTTAGACCTAAATCACTTGTAAAATTAGAGAAGACTACCGTCATGCTGCTGCCATGGAATTCAGCATAGCCGTCACAAATCTAAGAAGAAGAAGCCTAATCTACTACAACTAAATTCTTCTCAACAAAACAAATCAAAAGATTCTTTCTCTAATCCTCTTCTTTAAACTGTGAGTATGATGATTCTCACAAGACTATTACAAACTAATTTGACTCAGTTATGAATGGATCACAAGAAAGTGATGTGATTTGTAATTGTAAATTCTATATATTGTGGATCTCTTATTATGTTATTATGTTGTCGTATGATGTAAATTATATATGCTATGTCATGCTATGTTGTAAATTCTCTTATGCTATGTCGTGCTATGTTGAGAATCATGTCAAGCTGTGTTATACTATCATACTATGCCATGTTATAAATCATGCTATATTATGTTGAAAAATCTTGATGTTGTTGGATCATGCTTAAAGTTATGTTTTTTTTTCTTAATTTAAATGGATCTTGTTTATGGGAATTTGCCTATTAGGTTAGGTGTACCCATAAACTTGAAACTATAATTAAATAAAACTTGATTATGGGAATTTGCCTATTGAGTTAGGTGTACCCATATAAAACCATGTTGTTAAAAAAATAGATGATGTTGATTCACACATGTTCATATGTAAGTTTATGAAAATTGATTGAGATCATATTAGGTGAATTTTGAACAAGTTGACACCTTTAGATCCATGACATGTATAATCTATGCAAGTTGGACATATGCAAGTTTCACCCCTTATTATGATTCATTTGGTCACATATACATGTTGTTATTATGATAATCTCTTTTATGCTATGAGTTAGGCTATTCGAGTCTAACATATATTTTGCGAATAAACGTTCAAACGTGGGGTAGGGGTAATATTAGGAATTAATAAATTGGGTGCAATTTTGTAAGATGTTGCATACCATGAATGAATGTCCATAATTGAGTCAATTATGGACATTGTTAAAAATTGGAAGTAATTAATAATTCAAGTAGGGAATTATTAAAATTGGGGGAAAGTGGATTATTATTAATAATCAATGCTTAGGACACGAGGTTGGACCCGTTTGTGATGTAAACCTGCCCGGACCCGCCCGGCAAATCCAGTAGTCACAAATGTCGGCCCAATGTGAGAGGTCCTAGGCCCAAACTAAAGCATAACAGTTGTAAAGACACGAGGTTAGACTCTTTTATGGTGTAAGACTGCCCGGACCCGCCCGGCAAATCCAGCTGCCATAAATGCCAGTCTAATGTGAGAGGTCTTTATGAGGTTATGGCCTTAATGAACTAAGAAATACTTAACCAGATAATCATGTAAGGTGGGACATGGGGGTTAAGTAGGTGCCTTGGGTGGCATGAGGAATCTGGTGGTTGCCTTTAGAGGCATTTGAAATACGATTAGACTTAACCAAACACACATGTAAATGAACATGACTAAGTGGGTTAAGTGGGATGGACTAATGGGGACAAGCTTAGGTGGAATGCTTGTGGTAAATAGTGGGGGCCCATTTCAACCAGTATCCCAAAACGTATCTTTGTGGGCTCGACCCAAGTCGAGGACGGGACACGCATACTGGGTTTGACTATAAGAGGCCAAAACAGGGAGCGGTGGCAACGCAAGTCCAACGGGTTTCATATGCGTGTGTGGACCCGGGCTGGTAGGTAAGACGTTGTTGCATCGTGTAGGTATAAGCCGTGCATGTCCGTTGTATCAGGTTGCCACTTTAGGGGAGTGATACACCCCACTGTGGGGCCAGCACGGGTATCTACGAGTTAGGGAGCCGATCGAATAATGGGAAGTATGGTACACCTAGTGGAGATAGGGGCAGGCGGCACCTATGTAGTCAGCTAGGGGTACGTAAAGCCATTGGGAAAGTTTCTAAGTGAAGCTAAGTGGGATGAATCTTTAGGGTGACTGGTGTGGTGCAGTATAGTGTTTATCCTTTAGTATTTAGGAGCGCCTATAACGTTGCCTTTAGCGATTGTCTATGTCCTTAATCTGCTCTTCATAGACATTTTCTTGTTTTCCAGCTTATGCCTTAGTCCAGTTATTTTGGTAATAGTATTGTAGAATTATCATATTCACCAGACTTTATGTCTGACCCCCTCTTTTCCATCCTTTTTCTCCCTTCAGGTCCGCAGGTTGGGCCAAGTTCTAGTGGAGTCTAGTTGGATCGCTTATCTTCTGGAAAGCTTGGACTGCAGAAGTAAAGTCCAGCTTGTTATCTTTCTTTTTAATGGCTATTCATGTAATGGGATTATGTACTTGTTTTATCAAGATAGATATTGTACTTGACATTGAATATGGTGTTATGATGTAATCAAACATGTTTTGACTTCTGCTACAATGAAATAAAGTTTTTGAATTTCCAAGTACTATTTTATATCTGTCTTGTTGTAATTTTACTGTTCTATATTCACTTAAAACCTCCATGGAAGTTAATGCATTCCCTTTGTGAGTGACATTAATGGACGTGGGGTGTTACACCAACGGTTGGGATCAGCAACCGTCTCCCGACTGGGACAGCATCGAATAGAATAAGAAATTAAATGAACCTCTAGATAGGTGATTATACATCCTAATGGGTGCGACCCACATAGCCATGCTGCCTGCCCGATTTTTGTCCTTTCCCGGTTGTTGAGGCCTGAGGCTACGAATACTTACCATTCATTGATAGCACAATCACTTTGAATGCCACATTGTCAGATCCGTTAATCACTAGTTGAGTTTGCACAAATATTCTGGATATTATGCTAAGGGATAAATCCGTTGCAACCATATATATTTATACAGACCAACCCATTTGATCATTGGAAATACTCTGTCAGACATTCGTCCATTTACGTTCGTTCTGGGATTGAACGAAACCGAAGGCACTATTTCTATTTAATAGAAAAAGTCCTTGCACTTTACTCCGTCTTCAATATGTTCAGCATACTTGGTTCGCAACGCTTATGCCGATACGGAGTGGTTCTTCGGATAATAATCCAACCGGTCTCTCCATATTGACAACGATGGTCAAAACTTCGATAGTCTGTGATTTAACTATCGAATAAAAACAAGTGTTCATCCAACATATCAAACAAATCACTGGGCTCTTTAATTAATATTTCATTAATTAAATCTCTTCTCCATTTCCTTATCAATATTTGTTAACCAAATATTTCCAATAACCATATTGGCCCTTTACGCTATATGGAAAGCGTTCCCCAATATCAACTTCTTTTATTTTCTATATATTAGAAAATATCTCTATTTGCAATCGGAAATAATTCCAATCACTTATCTCTATCCCGACTATTTTAATTATACTCAAGAAATATTTACTGTTATATTTCCAAAATTCCATCACTTGGGTTTAAAACGAATGTTGTGAAACATTTTTACAACAACCCAAAATATTTTATTCAACTAACTCTTTTTCAAACACTTCTCTTCGAGACTGGATCTTGCTGTTTATCCATTAAAAATGAAATTAATCAAGTTGGGGTAAAATTACCTCTCAGACCTTAACTGAAAAACATCCTCAACTTCAAAACGGCAAAATCACTTACCTCGAATAAACACACTATACAATCCAATTGTTCATTTTTTTAAAACATGTATAAAGTTCGCTTTGTATTTCTAATTTATAGATTTCCCTTTTTGTTTACAATATTCGATTTTTATATTCATTTACCTATCGAATTTTATACGTCGATACAATGATTTCTAACTATCAAAATATCTTAAAAATATTCTAACTCCTTAAATTTCCGGAAAATTTCGCCATAACCTCCCCTGTATCGGGAGCATCGGGAAATTTCAAATAGCTTCCCGGTGTCTTCTCCAATCGAAAAGAAAAAGAAAAAGCCAAGCGGCTTGCCGATACGGCGCATAAAATCTCATATACGAATTAAATACATACCTTTTTGTCGAGCACTCTATTCATATCTCTTCTATACTTTACTCCACTTTATTCCAAACCTGTTTAACATATGTCTATCCATTTTCAATTCACTACAAATTACTCTGATCATTTTTAACTCAGTTCTTTAACTAATTCGTTAATTGGTCCTATTGCTCATTTTATTTAAATGGTTGAACATAACATGTTCAAATTTGATTCCACTTGCTTATACAAATCAAATCCCCTTTTTCTCCATTTCTAGTTTCATATTCGGTTTGAATATGAAATCACGAGTTAATTTACTTATTCACAGTTTGCTCGATTCAATCGTTTTAACTAATGCATTTGTCAGTTTGCAAATTAACTCTTCTGCCTATATCACTTTGATATTTGAATATAACCCATCCAAATATATTTCAACTTGATTATAAACTAATTGAATTTCATTTTCAATTCACGTTCTATATTCGATTTCAAATATATATTTACAAATTCACTTCACCTTTCAAAGTTCATCTTCAAAATTCGATTAACTAATTTCTCTTTGTCTTAGTCAATTCTATTCAATAATCAAAATATGATTTTTGATTTTAAAAAACCATTTCTTTTACTTCTCTTGAGTTCGCATATATTTTATAACTCAAGTCCAGATTTTCTAATGAACATTTGGATTTTTTTTTTTGTTTGCTTGAAAATCCTTATATTTTAACTAAATAGACCTTAATAGTTTTATAAAGGTTATAGCGCTGTTTTTCTAAAAATTTGATTTTGACATAACTCAAAATCTATTCGACGAAATCCAGATTTTTCTCTTCCATTAGAAACCCATTATTCAACCGGTCCTGACGATTCTTGTTTCAAAGAATTTCGACTTCAATTGAGTTCTGTATATTCAATTTAAGTTCGAATCGCCAATTTACGAACTGCAGCACTACGGCGAGTTCGTTTTATTTATAATTTATATATAAAAACTTTTAAACTTTCGTTAAAATGAATCCAACTCCATTCTGATATATTTTAATATATTCAAATCCATAGTTTCAATTCCATTTGAATTCAATATTCAAATCCCATAGTTTAAATTCTATTTGAATTCAATTTGAATCTCCTATATTCAAATTTCATTTGCCATCTCCATTTAAATTCTAATATTCAAATTCATTTTTAACACCATTTGAATTCTAATATTCAAACTTAATTCTCTTGAATTCACATACCATATTTTATTTCCTTGATTTCAAATACCACATTTTAATCTCCTTGAATTTCAAATACCACCTTAATTTCAATAATCAACTCCCTTATGAATTGTTATATTTGAAATTTCATACTTGAATTTAAATAATCAAACTCCATTTTGAATTTCTATTTTAAATTCAAATATCCAAAACTCCATTCTAATACTATTTGAATTCTTATATTTGAATCCTCTTTATTTAAAACCCATTATTTAAATCCCATTTGAATTTCTTCACTCAAATCCATTTGAATTCCCTTGAATTCAAATTCCATTTCGAAACCATTTGGATTTCCTATTTTGAAATCCTATTTTGAAATTCTATTTCCAATTCTACTTTGAAAATCCTATTTTTAAAGTTTACTTCAAATTCTATTTTGAAATTCTACATTCAAATCTCTAATTGAATTTCTTTATTCAAATTTTATATCAAAGTCTCTATTTGAATTTTCTTTATTTGAATTCCTTTGAATTCAAACTCTATTTTTATCCCTTTGAATTCAAATTCTATTTTTATTCCTTTGAATTCAAATTCTATTTTTATTCCTTTTGAAGATAGATTTCCCATTCCAATTTCACACTTGTATTTCTATTTCTGAATTATCAAATGATAATTCTTTTCACTTCATTTATAACTTCGTTATAAAAGAACTATTTATAAACTTCGTTATAAAAGAACTATTTATAAACTTCGTTTATAAAGGAACTACTTGTTTTATTTTTCAAAAACAAGTTTATATTTTTATTCCATTAAGAATTCAAATTCTATTTAAAAATAGAATTTTCCCTTTTAAATCTCAAATATCCTTCCACGATATTTTAAATAAATTAACACTTAGCCCAGTGATATTTCAAACAATCAAATCACCCAATTTTCAATCATTTTATTTTTAACACATCATATATGAATATATGAAATCAGCAAACAACAAACAGATAATATTTTTTTTTGAGGAATCCAGTTGGATCCCTCCAACCTGTTTTCCTGCATCCACAGATGTTAGCACATAAATAATACCCATTCTGCTTCGTGGCAGAATATCGTGGTATAGAAGGTCATCCACTAATCATAGCGTGGGGGCGTATAGGGTAATCATCCACTATGGTACCGCGGGCATCCGCTAATGAGACTGCGGGAATCCAACCAATCAATCAACCCAATATATATATATATATATATAGCCTAAATAACTAATATATATAAACAACCAGAAAACAACACAAGCAGCAAACAATTATTTTTAATGAATAAAAATAATTATAAATAAAAGGTGAGTGAGATTTACTCACCGTGATTTAGATTCGCGATCCACTCCTGTTTCTTTTCAATTTAACGGTTACTAATCTTCTCGAATGAATTCGCACCTGCGATAATTTTAATTAAATTTACCGATTAAATGTTTATTTATTTAAATTAACTATTTAAATAAATAAATAACTTTCCTATATTTTCTCTTCTTTTAATGGTTGCTAAATTAATTCTAATTTAACCAATTTAAACAAACCTATGTATTGTTAAAACATTTAAACTAATTAAGATATTTTCTTTAAACTTTAAACTAATTAAGGTATTTAATTTAAATTACCTTAATCTCATTTCCATGTCTACAGACAAAGAACCAAGCGGATCCTCCTTTTCTTCTACTTCGAATTGTTCTCGTTCGAATCCGTTAATCCACGGCTTTATCCACTTCCTTATACCTTGCACTTCCTCGACCAAAACCAGCTCAAACGAAGATTCTTCACTTTGGCATTTCACCGAACATCACACAATCGCTTTCCATTCCCTTTTAAATCCCTCACAATAATCGCATTCCCTTTTACAAATCCTAATTCACACTGTCGAACTCACCTTCAGCAATCCGTTCATCCCAAAAAAAACACAGATTAAATCCCAAAACAACCTAGTTTGTACTCCATCAGTAATCGCACTTTTCCTAAATCATTCGTACTTCAGTTTCAACCCATACCCGCAACGCAGATCGGACCTTCTATCATCACGCTGGCCCACTCCCAGTCCATCGCAACCGTAGTTCACCTTCCCAGGCAACATCGAGCACCCCCACAAACCCTGATTGAGCTCGACACCCCGCTCGAGACTGACCCCAACAAGCTACCTGTTTGTGTGCATCTCAGATCTGAAATCGCGATGGAATTTGGATCGCGACCTGATTCCCCTTTTTATTTCTTTGATTCGGTGGAGTTTGATTTTGTTATGAGATTGGGAAAGAAATTGAATTCGTTTTTCCTGGAATTTCAGGAATGGTGAAAACAAAGAGCATGGGTTCGATTTATATAGACGCGAAAGCAGACAACAGGTACGAAGGCCATTGTATCATGTTTGCTTCAGTAATGAAGTTGGGAGACAAAACATTTTGCTCGAGAAAACCATTAGGTCTGCGGTTTTTCGTTTTAGGTCTGCAGAGTAGGAATAGGTCAGATGAATAAAATTTGTTTTTGAATTAGTTTTAATTAAATGACTAAATATCTCACGGTCCCCTTACTTTGAAACCCCGAACTGCTTATTTTAACTTTATGACCAATGTTCACAACAACATCTGTTATTCTAGACTGAAAAGAACCGGTTCTAAAATTAAATTTGGTTGTATAGAGAAATAACATATTTAAATCGACAATTAATATAAATTTCAACTAGCTAAAATATTAGTTGATTTGAAAACAATTAAATTTATCGATTATAAATAATTATTACCATTCTAATTCAATATAGAATTTATTTTGTCGAATGCACCGTTTCTATTCAGATAATAACTGCGAACTCAATTGTTTGTTGATAATTCGATATATTCGAAATTAAATCGCATATTGATCATTAAATCAATAAATTCCATATAAAATTTATTTATATTTCTAACTCAACATTAAAATAAATAAACTAAAAATACGGGACGTTACAAGTGAATATTAGCAAGAATTTACGGAATTTGTAAGAAGTAGAAGGGTGTTTGTGGAAATGTCATGCGCAAGAATTTGAAGAGGAAATGCACAGTTTATTGATATGCAGGCAAGAGGAGTATTTGCATATCATATAACACAGCAGGATTAACAGACAAAAACCAATTCAAAAGTGATCAAGATCATTCAGCAACACTTCATCCATGAATCAATTCAATGCCACCATCATCTAAACTATAACCAGCTACGAAATTGGAATATCAGAAAGAATAAAAGAAGTAACAGAGCAAGGTAATTAAAGATGCAGGAATTGTAAATGGAGTTGAAACAAAAGAACAGATAACTAATGAAAGCAAAAAAACAGATAACAAACGAAATTTAGCTTCAGAATTTTGATCACTTTCTCATTACCATTTCCAGAAAACAATACTGCACATTTATACACATACTCCTTCAATCTTAACAGGCCAACATTAACTCCCATTAACATAACATCCACTGCTAATAAGGCCCATTAACTCATTTCATATCACAACATTGCATAACTTTTGATTTATCCAGAATTAACTGCAGAATTGCCGTGCACCAGTGTGCACGTGCACAGACATGCACGCTGATACACTCCTCGCTCTTCTTCCTCAAGTGTTGTTCTCAACAACAAAGGACTCTGACACCTCCATGGCATCTTCAGGCAGCTTTTCTGACGACCCCAGCCCAGTCTCTGGCGAACTCTGCCTGAAAGCTCCTCCTCTTTGATTTCCAGTGCACAATCTCTTCCTTATCCATTCATTTGTCCATGTTATCAAAGATTGGTTGTTACAATTCCTCTCCCCTTCAAGAATGGACCTTGTCCCCAAGTCCAGGGTGGGGAATCTTCTGATCATCGGCCAGTAATCCTCCCAAGTAGCCTCCTCTTCTGGTTTATCTCTCCACTTCACCAGTACTTGTACCACTGCATCATTGTTACGTGGGACAATTCTCCTGTCAATAATCCTTTCTGGTTGCTCTACTACCTCTTCCACAAAGCTGGGAGCATCTTGTTGCACAAACATCCTCTCTCCTATTTTTTTCTTCAACTGAGATACATGGAAAACAGGGCGGATCTTAGCATGGCTGGGCAATTGCAACTTGTAGGCAACTTCACCAATCCTCTCAATCACTTTATAAGATCCATAAAACTTTGGAGACAGCTTGTGAGTCTTCTAATTTCTTGCAGTCAACTGCTTGTATGGCTGGAGCTTCAGAAATACCCAATCCCCTATGTCAAATACCCTCTCTATTCTTCTTTTATTTGCAAATCTGCTCATTCTTTCTTGTGCAGTTTTCAAACTATCCTTCAGAAATTGTAAAACAAGGTCTTTGGAATACAAATGCTCCTCCACTTGCTCAACTTTTGCAGTATTGGGTACGTAGGACAATATGGTTGGGGGATCAACACCATATACGGCTTTATAGGGAGTGGTGTTTGTAGATACTTTCCAGGTGGTATTGTACCAGTACTCAGCAATGGCCAGCCAGTTAGACCATTCATGCGGCTTGTGGCAAGTAAAGCACCGTAAGTAGCACTCCAGAACCTTGTTCACTACCTCTGTCTGACCATCACTTTGGGGATGGTAGGCTGTACTGAACTTCAAGGTGCTGCCTTGCAATTTAAAAAGTTCTTGCCAGAATTTGCTCAGAAATATAGAGTCTCGATCACTGACAATAGTTTTTGGTAGCCCATGAAGTTTAAACACTCCCTGAAAGAAAATCAATGCTACATCTTTTGCCGTATAAGGGTGAGAATGAGGAAAAAAGTGAGCATACTTGCTTAGCCGATCAACAACAACATAGATGACAGTAAACTTCTGACTTTTGGGTAAACAAGTAATAAAATCCATTGATAAGTCTGTCCAAAATCTTTCAGGAATAGGTAAAGGATGGAGCAAACCTGGATACAAGACATTTTCATGTTTGTTTCTTTGACACTCTTCGCAAGCCTTAACGAATTGTTCAACATGCAGCTTCATTTTTTTCCAATAAAAAACCTGTCTCAATTTCTTCACAGTAGCTCTTACACCGGCATGTCCTCCTAATGGAGTGGAGTGGTGTTCATTAATCAAGGTTTGAATCAGTGGAAGGAGTTTATGGTCAACAAGGAGCTTGCCTTTATAATATAGCATATCGTCTACTGCTTTATATTTTTCTGGTAATTCATTCTTCTTTACTTTCTGCAGCTGCTCCTTATACCAGTTTGAATTACTCAATGCCTTCTTCAATTCATCCAGCCAAGGAGTCATAACCATTGTGATATCATACAGCTGTTCCTCTCCCAACCCTTCATCATTCCTTCTAGATAATGAATCTGCCACTATATTCTCTTTCCCACTTTTGTATTCTACACTGTAATCAAACCCATGAAGCTTTGCCATCCATTTATGTTGTAGCCCCGTGGTCAATCTCTGAGTTAATAAGTGCTTAAGGCTCTGATGGTCGGTTTTTATAATAAATCTCCTGCCCATAAGATATTGTCCCCGTCTTTTTGTTGCAATGATTATGGCCAATAATTCTTTCTCGTATGTAGACAACTCCAAATTTCTACCATGCAGTGCCTTACTTAAGTAAGCAATAGGCTTGCCATTCTGAGTTAAAACAGCTCCAACTCCATTTCCAAAAGCATCACACTTCAATGTAAAAGGTAGGGTAAAGTCAGGGAGGGTTAGAACAGGAGGATTTGTTAAGCATTGCTTCAGTTGATTAAATGTTAGTGTGGCTTCCTCGCTCCATTTGAATGCATCTTTCTTTAATAGATTTGTGAGGGGTCGAGCAATAACTCCATATCCTTTAATGAATCTTCTGTAATACCCCATTAGTCCCAAAAATCCTCTTAAAGCTTTCAAATTCTTAGGGGAAGGCCAGTTTTGCACTGCCTCAATCTTGCATGGATCTGCAGCAATCCCATCACCTGAAATAATATGCCCCAAATATTGAATGGATGGTTTGGCAAAGTAGCATTTGGATGGTTTGATTTTCAAGGAGTTCTGGTCTAGGGTTTGGAAGGTTAATTTGAGGTGCTCGAGGTGATCATCCCAGTTTTTGCTGTATACTAAAATGTCATCAAAGAACACTAGCACAAACTGTCTCAAGTATGGCTTAAATATCTCGTTCATCAGGGACTGGAAGGTTGATGGGGGCATTAACCAACCCAAAGGGCATTACCCTGAACTCATAATGTCCTTCATGGGTTTTAAATGCAGTCTTGTATATATCATCTTCGTGCATACGTATTTGATGGTACCCCGACCTCAAATCCAGTTTAGAAAAATACTTAGAACCATGCAGCTCATCAAATAAATCTTCTATTAATGGAATTGGAAATTTATCCTTAATGGTTTGAGAATTTAGACTTCTATAATCAATACACATGCGCCATGTACCATCTCTCTTTCTAACCATCACCACAGGGGAGGAATAAGGGCTGTTACTAGGTCGTATTATCTCAGCCTCCAGCATTTCCTTTACAATTTTCTCTAACTCATTTTTGATGTGATATGAGTGTCGGTAGGGCTTCAAACATACAGGTTTGGAATGGGGTAATAAGGGTATTTTATGGTCATGGAGTCTTGGAGGTGGAAGGGATGTATTGGGATCAGTAATGGAAGGGAAGGTTTTTAGGGTTTCAGTTATTTCAAATGGAATAGATGAATTATCACTCACAGTTTGGTTGTCAACAGAAACAGCTTGCAAACAAACCATCATGGTTAGTTGGCCACCATTACTCTCTTTGCCCAACCTCTTTTTATCCACAATTCTGAATTCCTCTGGTTTAACTCCTTGCCACATATACTCCTTGCCTTCATACTGAAACTTGACCTGCAGTTTATCCAGATTTAATGTGACTTCTCCTAAGCCCTTCATCCATTGTGCACCCAACACAATTTGGCATCCTTCTAGAGGGAATAATAGCAAATCCACTGGCATTGTGCATCCTTGACATTTGAGAACCACTTCTTTACAAATTCCAGAGTTCCTCAGCTTTTCTCCATTGGCCACAGTAACTTCAAAAACTTTAGTGTCATCTATCTTTAATCCCAACTTCTTGGCTAACCCCTCATTAATAAAACTATGGGTGGAACCAGAATCGATAAGAACATGCACCTGCTTTCCTCGAATATGCCCCTTAACCTATATGGTGGTCAAAGCTGGTATACCACAAAGAGCTTGGAGGGTAATGGCTAAAGCTTCTTGGGGGTTTGGATCCGCTATATCAAACTCCAGTACATCATCCTCCTTTTCCTCTTCAGTCAAGGCCATAAATCCTTCCAACACATAAACCTGCGGATTTTTACATTTGTGATCACGTGTCCACCTCTCTTTACAACCAAAACATAAGCCTTGCCTTCTCAACTCACTGAGTTGACTTGGAGTCAATCCCCTCCTCTTTGCTTGGTTATCAGAAGCTGTTTCTTTGGATTCAGGATGGGTGGTTTCCAATGCATGGGGTTTGTTTATTTGAGGAGTGTTAAGGTTCTTGGAAGTGGTGTTGTGGTGTGAGGAGTTCTTTGCATGTTTCTTATAGAGTAAATATTTGGTTTCAAACATTTTAGCCAATGCTACAGCTTCTTTGAAGTCATGTGGTCGAGAAGTCATAACATCATATCTAATTTCCTCCTTCAATCCCCCAATAAATCGATCTAATAGGAATTTAGGTGGTAGAGTTTCAAGAACCCCTTTGAGTTGCTCAAACTTATTCAGATAAGCTCTCACAGTGGTGACTTGCTTCAATTTGGCAAGGGTTTCATATGGCCTCTCCATTTCCTCGGGATTAAATCGAACCAACACTTCTTCTTTAAACACTGCCCAAGCAGCTGCATGATCCACTGTTCCAATGTACCAATAGTACCATTGTAAAGCCTCTCCCCTTAAAGCAAATGCACAAATTTCTACCCACAACATTTCATCAGTTCTGTGGAACCTGTAATACTGTTCCACCTGCCTTAGCCAATTGGCGACGTCCTCTTCTCCAGAAAATGTAGGAAAATCAAATTTTATGGTATAGTGGGGGTATGGGTTGGGGGGGAATTGTGGATATTGATAGGGATAAGGAAATGGTTGCTGGTGGAATGGTTCCTGGATATGAGGAGGTGGGTTTCATGGTAATACTGCATTTCTTGGCGGTGGTGGGGATAGAGCATTTCTTGGTGGTTGTATTGGTGGCGGGGGTAAAGGGGGTAAATTCTGCATTGGTGGTGGTGCATTCTGCCTTAGTGGAGGAGGAAGTACATTTGGTGGTGGTAGATTTTGCATGGGTGGAGGTGGTGGTGGTATATTCGGTGGGATCTGAGGTTGAATAGGTGGTGGAGGTGGAGGAACATGCGGTGGGGTAGGGTTTCTTTCTTGGGTTAGGGTTTCAATCAAATTAGAAATTGGATCTAACCTCTGATCAACGTCCTCCCACTTCTTGTTCATCGTCTCCATGCCTAGCTCCAGATTCCGATTGATTTCATCCTGCCTTTGCCACATTTCCGTGTCAGGATCGACATTCTAGGAGCGATTGTCGTGATCACCTTCATCATGAACTCCTTCAGTAGATCCGATCTCAGAATGACGCTCTGATACCAAATTGGTAGGCCTTCCTGGATTCTGATCATTTGCCATGGCAATTAGGGTTTGTTGCAATATCGTCGAACACTTGCGAGAATTATCAGAGTTGCAGAGGAGTGAGGAATATGGTCAAAAAAGGTAGGGAAAAGGTGACAAAACCAAGAATGACGTGGATTAGTGAATATTAGCACGAATTTACGGAATTTGTAAGAAGTAGAAGGGTGTTTGTGGAAATGTCATGCGCAAGAATTTGAAGAGGTAATACACAGTTTATTGATATGCAGGCAAGAGGAGTATTTGCATATCATATAACACAACAGGATTAACAAACAAGAACCAATTCAAAAGTGATCAAGATCATTCAGCAACACTTCATCCCTGAATCAATTCAATGCCACCATCATCTAAACTATAACCAGCTACGAAATTGGAATATCAGAAAGAATAAAAGAAGTAACAGAGCAAGGTAATTAAAGATGCAGGAATTGTAAACGGAGTTAAAACAAAAGAACAGATAACTAATGAAGGCAAAAAACAGATAACAAACGAAATTTAGCTTCAGAATTTTGATCACTTTCTCATTACCATTTCCAGAAAACAATACTGCACATTTACACACATACTCCTTCAATCTTAACAGGCCAACATTAACTCCCATTAACATAATATCTACTGCTAATAAGGCCCATGAACTCATTTCATATCACAACATTGCATAACTTTTGATTTATCCAGAATTAACTGCAGAATTGCCGTGCGCCAGTGTGCGCGTGCACAGACATGCACGCTGATACACTCCTCGCTCTTCTTCCTCAAGTGTTGTTCTCAATAACCAAGGACTCTGACACCTCCATGGCATCTTCAGGCAGCTTTTCTGACGACCCCAGCCCAGTCTTTGGCGAACTCTGCCTGAAAGCTCCTTCTCTTTGATTTCCAGTGCACAATCTCTTCCTTATCCATTCATTTGTCCATGTTATCAAAGATTGGTTGTTACAAATTTTCGAAAATTACAGCTGTCAAGTTTTATACATATTTGAAATTATAGATTTGAATCAGAAATCAAAGATTTATCCTCTTTATCGATCGTAATATCATCGGCGATTTCAATTCCGCTTTCAGCTCCTCGTCGACTTCATGCTAGCGTTCAAATCTCCTCATGATCGAACATTATTTTTCTCCATCTGATTTTTTCCTTGAGTTTGTAGCTGAGAGCGATGAGCTTCTCTCGTTTTTTCGTGTTTTTTTTACGTTGGCAGAAAGCATGTGCTTTTTGCGGCTAGGGTTTAGTGAATTTATGACATAATATGAGATTGGGCTGCGTCATTTTTTATTTTGCGCAGTCCGGACTGAGATGGACCTATTTCAGTTAAATAATGGTTACTTAATGATTAGAACAATAATCGTATTACATTTTTAAAGACTATATTTTATTAACAGGGTTTACCGGTATATTTTTATTAACAAGTCATTTAAAACCGAAATTGGGACCGAAACCGAAATCAAAACTTCCGAAATTTCTGAAATCGTCCGAAACTGAAACCGAGTTCTCGAACCTGGGAAAATACTGTTCATGACAATAGAATTTTTAATGCAGTTGTAAATGATAAAAACTCTAACTTTCCACTTGAACAATATTATGTAGTTGATTTTGGATATCCACTTCGACTTTGTTATTACCACCTTATTGAAATATTAGATATCATATATTTCACATTTTCGTAAAACAATAATCAAATAAAAGTGACGAATGCAATTTTAATTTCTATCATTCGAGTTTCACATATGATAATTGAGAGAATCTTTGAAATATGAATGAAAAAGTTTGTTATTTTGAAGAATATGCAAATATATTCATTTGAAATTCAAATAGAAGTTATCGTATCCACAATGAATGTACACAATTTCGTATGAAAATACAATGATGATGATCTACATTTTATGGTTTATGACAATAGTCCTGATCTTATCCCAAACGAATACTAAGAGAAATAACATAGCATGAGAACTATTGCAAACGGAGCGACTGGACGTGTTCAACGACATTTATGCATGAAATTTTTAACAATTAGGAATAATATAAAAGATAAAATTGTTGCAGCGTTACTGCACTAAAAAGTTTCAGTTGTATCATTTTATCTGTATTTTAAATTATTGTATAATTAACTTGAAGTATTTCGATTTTGGTAGTGTTCTTTTATTTTAATTAAATGCATATTACACAACAAAGTAAAAATAATAATCAAGCAACTATAAATTAATTAAATTAAAAACACATTTCTAATTGTGGGTACAAGGACAAACTTTTAAAAGAAATAGCTGAAGGACACCAAGTTCCATTTTTAGGATGAAAGAGAAACGTTGGAAAAAAAATTAGACTGAAAGACCGTGCTAAATAGAACTAGCATTCTGTATAGTGTAAGACTGAATATAATACTGATTATAACTAGCATTTTTGTACGGTGTAAAAACTGAAAATAATGCTAGTTATATTTATCAGTTTACTTCAACTTAATTTTTTTTAAAATTTGTCCTTCGTTCAGAAAGTAAAAGTTGGTGTGACTATTTTTTTTTCAAGGTTGACCTTCTCCCAAATTACCTCAATTAAATACTCCGTCCATGTTCCCCTCTCGCAGCATACAAATGCATTTTCTATTCACTCAACTTTCCCTCTTAAATACTCCTCTCAAATTTCCCTACTTTGTCCGCCAAGAACGCACCTTAGAGTTAGAACCATATTTTATCCCTATCAATTTGAACCTACTAATTAACTTTAGGTTTAGGTGTTTTATGGCCAATGGTATAGGCTGAGCAATATGATATCAGAATTTCTTTTCCATGCAAAATAACGAATAATAAACACGCTTGCTGTCCTAATTAAGCTATGTAGGCATCTCCATAGCCTAAGCAGCCACTTCTTTGTTTTCGCAATAATGCATTACAGACGCACGCACCATGCCATATAATCCAGTTCATTTCAAGACAGTGTGATACTTTACTGTAAGCTAAAGGATGCATATTAAGAATTGCCAACTCTTATTTGGTAACGTTTATGTTCTGTTAAACTCTTGTACATTTGAAACTCCAGTGTTGTTCAATGTTCCATATAGGTTTACTCCTAATGCTTAGTTGCCTGACATGAAGAATTCTAGCATGTGTACATAAATCATGCTGGTTAAATGATATATTCATTATGCCAATCACTTTGACTTTCAGCACAAGAATGAACAAGTGAACTTGGAACTTTGGAAAGAAGCAGATACTTACGGTGATATCCAGTTGATGCCATTTGTGGACTACTACAGTTTGATCACTTTGAAGACAGTTGCAGTCTGCGTTCTTGGGGTAGATTTCACTCCCTTTTAAAGTATATCAAAAGCTATAATATATTATGTCAAATAATGTAAAAAGCATAAGCTTTCTATCTGTTTGAATATTAAATGACCATCTAACACCATTCAGTTTTTAGTAATACTTGAACGAATGCATGCAAACAGACGTGCGTGTGCACGTGCTAGGATCAATAGGCTTCTGTATTTAACGCCATTTTATAGCCCTGATATTAGCCAGACATTTCTATTTGAATAATTATTTTTTCTCTCATCTGTCACATGAACAAAATATTTAAACATAAATTTGTGACTGATGTTGGAGCTATAAATGGTTGCTAATGCTTTTTCTTCTTTCTGTTCTGCAATACACAGACAAAAGTTATCCCAGCTAAATATATTATGAAGACAGACGATGATGCATTTGTTAGGATAGATGAGGTACTGAATCTTCTCAAGAAGATTACTGCAAACGGTGTTCTCTGTGGCCTTCTCTCCTCTGAGTCATCTCCAGAAAGAGACAAGGAGAGTAAATGGTATATTAGCCCAGAGGTAATTAATTTGTCACCGATTTGTCTACTACATACTGTATTGTGATGATTATCTATTAGTTTATTAACATAGCATAAAATGTGTTAATGCTGTATTTAAATGTGAAGGAATGGCCACATGAAACATATCCACCATGGGCTCATGGTCCTGGATACATCATATCAAGAGATATTGCCAAGTTTATCGTTCGAGGTCACCAACAACAAACTCTGAAAGTAAGAATTTCTTTAACATCATTTACATCTTATTATTATTTGAAAATTGGTGCTAATTATATAGCTAAATCCCAGTTTGGATAGACTTAAATAAGTCATTTTTGACATTTTGGAAGTCAAAACCAATTTATTTTTGGCTTTAGGAATAATAATTTGTCTTATATAAGTCAATACCAACGAGATTTAATAAGTGATTCGGTGCTAATAAACTTGTTTCTGTTATTGTTGAATTTTATTACGAAACTTCACCATTTTATTTAAACCTCTGTTCTAGCTATTCAAATTGGAGGATGTAGCAATGGGAATTTGGATTCAAGAATACAAAAATAGTGGAGAAGAGGTACATTATGTAAACGATGAACGTTTTCATAATGCGGGTTGTGACACAGATTATATCCTTGCCCACTATCAAGGCCCAAGGCTATTACTATGCCTTTGGGATAAACTCCAAAAAGAGCAGAAAGCCATATGTTGCGAGTAGGTGCATTATGTAATTTGGAAAGAGATTTTTTTTTTTTCCCCTTTTTCCTCACGGGGTTTATTGCCTAATGTAGAGGCACTGTACTGGCATTTGAACAATTTTGTAACGTCAGGTATGTTATAATTTATAGGCTGACATTTGTGCTGAAATCAAGTAAGGTATCAGTTATCGAATGTTAATGAGACAGCAGAGCAAGGAATCACACAAAAATCACCTTTGTGGTACTATAAGGTTCGAAGTTACCAGTGTTGGGTGTTGTTTTTGTCTAAACAACGGTCCAGCGTTCAGAAGCTGGTTCCTACATAAAAAAGCAGCCTCAGAAAAAATAAAATAAAAATATAAAAATATTTGACTGAACAGGCAAAGGTCGGTTAAAGAAACAAGTAAAACCGACATAAATAGCATAAGACAGCTAGGTTTATGCTTTATAGTAGTTCATGAAATATTCTTACGTCGACCATCAGTTTGAACTCATTTGAAGTTCAGATGGGGAAAACTGAAGTGGTTCTGATGGTCGTTTTTAATCGAAATACATTGCTTGGCTTGGAAGTTTTGTAGAACGGTGTTTCAAAATAGCAAGGTTGATGGATGTAGTGTGTACCCAAAGACAGTTATTTATGTATTTTGTTATATAGCCTCAATTCTATAAGCAATATTGTTCAAAATAATTATATGTTTTTGGTTCTGTTTTCAGTTATTTGTGTTTGTTTTGGTATAGGTAATGAATTATTAACATTAAAAATACATAGGTAGAAAAGGATCTTAGGAGTGTTGTTTTATCGATTGCTTACGTATTAGTTCGTAAACACAGGCATTGAATTAGTATTAATAAAAATACTCCTCAAATGATTCTGATTGAGAAATCGAAAAAAGGATATTATTATGAGTATTTTTCATTCTTGGCCTCCTTTTTTCTTCTTCTAACTTTTAGCTTTTTTTATAAAATATTGCAAATATAGTCTCCTTTTCACCACGTAAGCATTGACCGGGCCAAGACATGAATACTGGCGCAATCACTGATTGCACGGATAATTTTTTTGAAAAAATTACTTTCGCGACGCAATCCTGGATTGCGCCACGAATGGAAAACTTGGTAAATAACCTGGGGCGCAATCCAGGATTGCGCCCAGGGAGATTTACAGAGGCAACAACTCTCTTAAATTCCCTTTTAACTACCACATCCCAATCACTTTCTCTTTCTTCCTCAAAACTTTACCAAATTCCTTCACAAAAACTTACCTTATAACCATTTTTTACTTCTACTTTATAAAAATTGGAAATCAAACATTGGAGCTTTGTTCTATTTAGCAGGATTTAGCTCAAATTCAAAGGTATGTTCATGATTTCCTTTATTCTCATACGTTGAATACTATACGATTTGATCTCTCCAAGTTTAGTTTTATCATTAGGTAGGATGAATGAATGAATAATTGACGACGAGACTCTATTGGAGAATTGGGAAAGTTTGATGTCAGGAGTGTATGATAGCATTCATAATGTTGATGCTACACCACAAGCTCCATTGTCACCAATTGTTCATCGATCGGGTAAGAAAATTTGCCTCGATCCAGAAATGGCCGAAATGGTTGAACTCCCATATCATCTCCCTTTCGCACCATAAAAGTATTTCGTTGCAGTGGATGGAGGTAAGTATGTTAATCGAGGCCGAGCACTAGCAATCGACGAGCCAGTCCCAAGATTATTGCAGGTCAGTCTGCTGCGTGGTTGTGAACAAAAATAGAAGCGTTAGTACAGGGCGTAGGATGTATAGATGTAGTATGTATGAAATGAGCCTCCTTTATCCGAACACCTTTCGAGTTTGTAACTATTGCGAGTGGGTTGATCCTCCGATGTGCTGAAGATGACATGAGTATGCATTGGAGATGCAGGATGAAAATGAACGACTCAAAAAGAGATTTTCCGTTTGAAATTATTGAACTCAGACTTAGAGTCCCAGCTCCCACGATATCCTAATGAGTAGTACCGATGTACGAATGTATCAAATGTATCCAAATGCTAAAGTAGTTTGCGACAATGTATTAGTCAATGTATGTATTGCTTGAATGTACGAATGAAGGTGATGAATATAAACTCATTGCAAATTGTCGTCATTGCGCGAAAGAAAGAAGTTCTTCTACAATCAAACATTAATACAAATAGTTCAAACATTAAAACAAATAGTTCAAACATAAACTACAAAACAAAATCCTAATTTATTGATCTACATTGGCTTCTTTTATGACCAATCACTCCGCACTTACTGCATCTATTTATTTTAGGAGCCCGCATTTCATCCATGGTTCCTTTAATTCTTGTTGATTTAGGTCTCCCGACTGCTCTACGCACCTTTGGTGGCAAAAGAACTTGTCCCTCGAATTCAGTCCAGTACCGTTTATCTGGAATAGGATGAAATTCCGGTTTGTAAGATGCGTAGTACTTCGTGACCGAATACCACTTGGAAGCAAAGTCATGATGAAATCGATTAGCGCCGTTGGTTACATTTGAACAAGCCGCCATTACATGTTCACATGGAAGATGTTGAAGTAAAAGAATTCTACATGTACAGGAGCATGTGTTTCCATCGATTATTACTTTGTACTCGTGACCAAAATGTGTAATCACTCCCCACTTGCCTGCGTTATATCGGACAATGCGGCAACGTCTTGCTTCATTTGCCCTTTCACATATCTTTAATTCCCATTTTGGGGTTAACTTAGCCGTCGGTGACATACCAAGCTCTCTTCGTTCACAAAAATAATCTACCGATCGGAAAAACGTGCGAGCAACTAAAGCTTTGACGGGCAATGATCGTGCACCTTTAAGTACACCATTAAAGCTTTCGGAGGCATTTGTCGTCATAACATGAAATCTTCCCCTGTCATCGAAACATAAAGCCCAGTTCTCTTCCTTCCCACGCAAACTACGCTCGATCCAATTATGTGCGTCAACACTTGTTAGTTTAAGTTCGTCACGAATCCTTTTGTATTCAACCACCTTTGAAGCACATGCTACTGCATAAAATAAACCTGTCAACTTTTTATCTTTATGCCCGACAGCTTGAAAATTGGCTTTTAGATGCCTTGCGCAATATCTATGTTTGTGAGGGGATCTCCATTGTTCCTCCAAGGCTATCGGTATTCCCTTCATCCTATCAGAAATGAAAGTGATGCGTCGATTGTTAACACTATGGATGAATGTTCGAATACACGCAAAAAACCAACCCCGTGTATCGGCTGATTCGACCTCAACAATTCCATAGGACAAGGGGTACAGTGAATCATTCAAATCTACAGCAGTCGCAACTAGTAATGTACTTTTGTATTTACTATATAAATGTGTACCGTCTATGGAAAGCAAAGGTCGACAATGTACAAATCCTTCGATGCAAGGCCCAAATGCTCAAAATGCTCTTTCAAATACACCGCATGGTTCGGCTACTATGTGGGCAACACTTCCGGGATTAGCTTTGATCAGTTCATCGAAATACTGACGTAGGGTGGAGTATGACTCCGCCCAGTCACCGTATATCCCTTCGATTGCTTTGCTTAATGCTCTCCACGCCTTAGTATAACCAATGTTTATAAACAGTTGCTCCTGTATTAACACTTGCACTGTCTCAGGTATAATACTCAAATCTGCTTTAACAAATGGCATGATCTTTGAAACCAAAAACTCGGACGTTGCTTGCTTGTGATTGGAGTTAACTGTTGGATTTACGCAACTATGTTCAGCTGTGTATTTTGTAATAATCCACTAACCTTTTTGTAATTTTTTAGAATCTATGACACATATTCTCCAGGAACAGTTGTGCTCTATGTTGCAAATAGCAATGTATATCTTTTTGTTCGACCGGATCGGCTTAAACGACACCACATGGAAAATTGACCATTCACTAAGTTGTTGAAGAAATTTGCTTTTGCTCTCAAACATCATACCGACTTTGAAACCATTCTGAACACATGCCGATGAGAAAATTTCGTTGTTGAATTGCATATTAGCAACCACGGATCTAGCCAACATTTGTGCAGTACACAAATCATCATCCAATGGTACATCGAACACCGGCTCCGGCTCCTCCTCATCATTATCTTCCGGGGCATTGTCTTCGCCTCCGAAATCAAAATTCAGGGGAGCATTGTTTACTCGCATTGAATCAACCCATGTCGTGTCATTATCAGGAATGCTAACAACGGTCATGCTATCAAGTGAAGGATCCGGATTTAACTCGCCCAGGTCTGGTTCATCTATTTCCATATCGACGTCAGGAATATTCGATTCTACGTTGAATTCGGCTTCGGTAGCTTGTGTCGGATACCTGAGTACGCAAGCAGCATATTTTTGAGTACATTTAAATATGCAACATAATTTCTACATGAATAACACAAGTAACTTACTGTTGGCTCACGTGATTAACATCAGAGGGCGTTGGGTGCATGGGAGCACAATGGTAACTTGTAGATGGTCCGGCTGTAGTTTGTGTCGCAAAGTAATTCGAAAAAAACCTGAAACATATAACAAATTTTTTTAATCATACACAAAACAATGGTTATATTATCCAATATGAGAATTCTACTGTTCGAATTACCCTTGAGTCATATTTTGGGAAGTATCCTGCGTCGGATACGAATAGCCAGGTTGCGAATTCACGGATGGATTCCAACCAAAACACATTTGTTGTTGCTCATAAGTAGGTAGGCTCATAGCCGGATTCAGATGGTATGCTGCGGGAGCCGCAACGACTGGAGTTACATGTGGCTCTGCCGACAATCTCCTCTCTTTCATTACAAATAATTCAATAGATTTTGACACGGCGGACAACATAATTTCAACGTCGGCATCGTCTCCAATTTTAATTGCCTTAGATCCAGAATCGGTTGGCCAATTGCAAACTAACTCAATGTCAAACTCATCCGATTTAATTTTAGTAGTTTTATAGACAGCCTCCTTCAATTGTACAAAGTTTGATCCTTTCAAAACTTTTGCCGGTTTACTAGATCCACCGTTATATGTTCCACATTTATGTTCATCAACAACCAATTCTCCGTCATAATAGCATATAGTAACAATATAGTTCGGCGCCATTCTACGTTAAACGCAAGTTCATAAAAACTTAGATTGGATAGATCTAAAAAAAAAATTTAAAAACATACCCATACCTTTCGATAATCTAATAAAAGCCAAACTATTTTACTTCTCACTTTGATCCGCAATAAAAGATTCTTGTTTTGTTGAATAACAATGAAGGATCTGAAGTTTTTAAATTTAGCTTTTGGGTTTTTTTGTTGTGGAGTGAAGAATGAGAAATGGAGAGTGGGAAAATAAAGGAAAAGCAAGTTTATACTCCTTCGGTACGGTAAAGCTCTCGGGGCGCAATCCTGGATTGCACCCCGAGAGAAATTTAGCCTAAATTACTTGGGGCGCAATCCTGGGTTGCGCCCCAGGACAGGAGATTTTACAGAGAGCTGTTGGCTCTCTGTAAATCTCTGGGGCGCACCCGATAGGGAAATTTTTTAAAAAAATACTGCCGCAATCACAGATTGCGCCTGTATACATGCCCTAGCGCGATCAAGGCTTACATGGCTAAAAGGGGCTATATTTGCAATATTTTGCAAAAAGAGGCTAAAAGTGGGGGAAAAAAGAGAGGCTACAAATGAAAATTTCTCTATTATTATATCTGTTGAAATCGAGAAAACAACACCACCTTTCGTATGATGGATGGTGACTGACTTTTCGTTGGAGACATTAAAGGTTATGTACCTACGGTTGTTAAAAAAAATGTGACAAATTGCATTTCCGTGCACACCTACTTAAAGTGTAGAATGATTTTCAAACTTGCATCATACTAAGAAGTCTGGCCTATCGGTTTATTTTAGAACGTTATAGGGCACAATTAGTGTGATAAAAAAAGGAGCGGCTATTTAAATACAAAAAATTGACACAAGTTAAAGGATATAAAATCTCAATAATATGATCAATTTGTCTTTGTATCAATGATGCAAATCAGAGGGACAATTTAATAATTGAGATTTTGTGTTTTTCAATTGGTGTCAAAATTCCGTGTATATATAGATTTTTCCAATAAAAAATAAACCTTTCATAAAAAAGAATCATAGAAATGCAGTCTTAAACTATATGTAGTCAAAATTCCACAATAGAAAAATAATAGCAAAACGTCTAATAATTAGTATATACAATAGATAGTTATATGAAGAGTAATATGTAATGTCAATGCTATGTTTTCTTCTCCACGTACTAAATCTGGACAAAAAACGTGCTATTATGCCCTCGTGTGAGAGTGATTTTGTTCGCATTTTTTATGAAATGTGAAAAAAACACTCGGTTCCTATGGGAGCAATTCAGGAGGATCCATATGAGATCCACCAAATTCCTCCAATAGGAGGTAAATGTTTTGTTCACACTTCTAAAAAAAGTGTGAACAAACTCACGGTCCCCTCCTCTGATGTAGGGAAAAAGAAAAAGAATTGGTTAGCTGGGTATCAATTGCCAACTGACTTCATTTATAGCCTACGTGACCTAGAATGCCTTACTTGTGTTCGTGAGTTACTTATTATGGTCGGTCATATTAACCTAAGGGTTATGGTTCCAAATACACATGTACCTAAACATTCTGTGGAAGTTTATACTTAAGGGTTAAACAACAGATCAAACCATTAGTCGAAAAATGGATCAGACAACCGATTAACAACGAGTCGAACAACTGATCAACGACGAACCAATCAAATAATCTTTTAGACTGCTTGTTACGGCTACTCTCTGACATGACCATTGCAACTGAGTTCTTGAGTGATAGAAAATGATAAGAGGAAGATTGCAGGGGTAAAAAAAGATAGGAGGAGGAATTAGATGAAGATAGAGAAGAAAACAGAGGAAGTAGTTTAGAAAGAGTTGAAGAGAAGGTAGAAATGTTAGTGAGGAACAGAAAGACTGGAGAAGGGAAGTTGAAGTAAAGAGCAGAAGGAGATCGGGAATAAGACAAAATGTAAGTGGAGAAATGAATTTGCACCAGGAAAGAGTAATTTTTTTTCAACATAAACTGATTACATGTTTGCTGCCCCTTTATATAGCCTTTTGTACAACGACTAGTTTGCCAGATACTATGGCATATACAAGAATTTTAATCAAAGCAATTAGGGTTTAACAAATAGGCTATCACCAGTATGCACGTGCACACTGATACACAGGTGCACACCCCTCTACCAGCTATTTTCTTCATTCCATTTAACCTCCATTTCCTGTTATCATTTGGCCATCATCACTGCTCATGTTCGGTGGTTACTCTAGTGATCTCCTTGTCGGATTGTGGTGAACTTGAGGGTCTTCTGGAATTTCTAATGTTGTGCACATTTTGATCATGGAGAGGTTGTTACATCTCCTTACCCTTTCAAGAACATACCTTGTCTCAAGGTCTAGGGTAGGGAACTGACGTATCAATGGCCAATAGTCCTCCCACGTGGCTTCTTCTTCGGTTTTACCCGTCCATTTCACCAGTATTTGTACTACTGCATCACCATCCCGAGGAATCATTCTTCGATCCATGATTTTTTCTGGCTGCAGTACTTCTTCTTGCTCATAGCTAGGAAAATCATCTTGCAAAACTATCTTATCTCCCAATTTCTTTTTTAGCTGTGACACGTGGAAGACTGGGTGTATTTTAACATTCCCAGGCAACTTCAACTTATAGGCAATAGTCCCTATTCTTGCTTCAACTTGATAAGGACCATAATACTTCGGAGAAAGTTTGTATATCCTTTGATTTCTTGTTGTTATCTGCCTATAGGGCTGCAGCCTCAAGTGTACCCAATCATTCACCTCAAAGTGCCTTTCAATTCTTCTAGCATCTGCGTATCTTTTCATTCTGTCTTGGAGAGTTTCAAATTATCTTTCAGAAATTCTTAAGGGCAATGTCTCTACTGAACAATGCTTCTTCAATTTGTTCTACTTTGGCGGTGTTGGGTACATAGGAGAGTAGTGTTGGCGGATCAACTCCATATACGGCTTTATAAGGAGTAGTATTAGTAGAAGTCTTCCAGGATGTGTTATAACAATATTTAGCCAAAGATAACCACTCTACCCATTGATGGAGCTTATGACATATGAAGCACCTTAAATATCCCTCCAATATTTTGTTAACCACTTCAGCTTGGTCGTCACTCTGGGGATGGTATGCTGAGCTCAGTTTAAGGCTACATCCTTGCAATTTAAATAATTCATTCCAAAAGTTACTTGTAATCAACACATCTCTGTCGCTGACAGTGGACTTGGGCATCCCATGTAGCTTGAATACTCCATTAAAAAAACACTTTAGCTACCTCCTTCGTGGTATAAGGATGACTTAATGGGAAGAAGTGGGCATACGTACTCAGCCTATCTACCACCATGTAGATAACTGTTTTATTTTGGATTTTTGGTAAATTTGTAATAAAATCCATGGAAATATCGACCCATATTGTTTCTGGAATAGGCAGTGTACTAAGCAACCCTGGCAACATCACATTTTCTACTTTATTTCTCTGGTAGGTGTCACAACTGTTGACATAGCTCTCAATAGTCTTTTTCATGTGCTTCCAGTGAAAATTTCGCCTTATTTTTTTTCAAAGTTCCCTTAATGCCAGTGTGCCCTCCTAAAGGGGTAGAATGATGTTCTTCAATAATTATTTGGACTAGTGTTGTTAACTGTGAGTCAATCAATTCTTCTTTTATAAAGGATAAAGTCATCCACCATTTGGTATTTGGTATTTCCAACCTCATTGTTTTTAATTTTCTACAACAATTCTTGGTACCATTCTGAAGCTAACAGTGTCTTTTTGAGCTCATGTAACCAGGGAGTTTGCACAATGGATATTGCATGTGACTGTCCTTGAGGCAGATCCCCATCTCTTCTAGATAAAGCATTTGCAATAATATTCTCTTTCCCACTTTTATACTCCACCTTATGATCTAGCCCATGCAATTTTGCCAACCACTTATTCTGCACACCTGTGTGTAATTTCTGAGATAATAAGTATTGTAGACTTTGATGACTAGTCACAACTTGTACCTTGTCTGGGTCCGCCGATATACCTTGTATTGAAATTATGTGTCCTAAATACTCCAAAGATTCTTTAGCAAAATTGCACTTAGATAGTTTACTGATCAACTGGTTAGCCTTTAATACCTCAAAAGTCAAGCTAAGATGTTGTATATGCTCAGACATTGTCTGGCTATAGATTAGTATATCAACAAAGAATACCAATATAAATTTCCTCAAATAACGTCTAAATATGTCATTCATTAAGGATTGAAAGGTGGAGGGTGCATTAACTAAGCCAAAGGGCATCGCAACAAATTCATAATGTCCATCATGTGTTTTAAAAGTAGTCTTGTGAATATCTTCCTCGCACATTCTTATTTGATGATATCCTGATTTAAGACTAACTTAGAAAAATATTTTAAGCCATGTAATTCATCAAATAAATCATCAATTAATGGAATTGGAAACTTATCTTTTATAGTTCATGAATTCAACCCTCTATAATCGATGCATAGTCTCCACGGTCCATCCTTCTTCCTTACTATTACAACTGGGGAAGAATATGAGCTTTGGCTATGTTTGATAATACCATCTTCTAGCAAGTCTTTGATGATTTTTTCCAATTCATCCTTATGAGATGTGCATGTCTATAAGGTTTGAGACACATTGGGTTAGCTCATGTTTTCAATAGAATTTTGTGATCATGCTTTCTTTGAGGAGGAAGAGTGGAGGAAGCAGTGAGTATTTCAGGATATTGTTGCAGTAGCTTCTGGATTTCTTCTGGAATTGTCTGAAGAGTGTCTTTGTTTATATCAACTTTTGATCCATTTATAGTATATAACATCATTGACAGCTGTCCCTTAGCCTGCTCCTTGCCAATATTTTTTTTATCTACTAATTTAACTTCTTGCCGTTGCATCCCTTGCCAAATATATCTTTTGTTTCCATAAGTGAATTTAACTAATAGTTTATCCAAGTTTAAAGTGATTTCTCCTAGTTTCTTCAACCATTGAGTACTATTTGACAACCTTATAAGGGAAGCAACAAAAAATCGATAGGCATTTTACATCCCTTGCAATTAAGAATCACATCATTACATATTCCAGACCCCTGTAATTTTTCACCATTGGCTACCATGACTTCATAAGTCTTGGACTCATTTGTCTTAAGTTTTAGTTTGTGTGCTAGCTACTTATCTATGAAGTTGTGTGTTGACCCTGAATCTATGAGCATTTGCACTGGTTTCCCTTTCACAGTGCCTTGTACCTTGATTGTAGATAAAGCAGGAATTCCACACCTAGCTTGTAGGGTGATGGTATGTGTTTCTTCAATAATTTCCTCATAGTTATCCTCATTATTCAATTCCAAAGATTCTTCAGTGTTTTCTTCGAAATCTGTAAAGGACATCATGCCTTCCATAATATGTACTTGAGGGCTTTTTCACTTGTGGTCCCTATGCCATGGTTCCCCACATCCATAACATATGTTTTGCCTTCTCATTTCAACCAATTGTTGTGGGGTCAATCCTTTGCTTTTGGCCAATTTATCTAGGGTAATAGTACCCCTTTTTGAATTCTGCTGTGCATTGTTGGAAGTAGGAAAAGTTTGGGTAGGGTTAACCTTTGTAGTAGGGTAGGTACGGTTTGTCTTGCTTTTCTTGGTTCGAGTCCATACCCTTTCAAATATCTTTACTAAAGAAACTACCTGTTTAAAATTCTGGGGTCTAGAAGTCAATACATCATACCTTATTTCCTTTCTTAATCCCCTCATGAATCGATCCAAGAGGAACTGTGGTGGTAGCGTTTCAATAGTTGATTGTAACCCTTCAAACTTGGAGAGGTACGAAGATATATTGGTGACTTGTTTGAGTTTTGTTAGTGTCTCATATGGCTGCTCCATTTCTTCATCATTAAATCTAACCGGGATTTCTTCCTTAAACACAGACCATGTTTCATAATTCTGGATGTTCCTGGTGTACCAGTTATTCCATTTGAGAGCATCCTTTTTTAAATAGAAGGAAGAAATTTCCACCCAAAGATGTTCCTCGGTTTGATGAAACCTAAAGAATTGTTCTGCCTGGTTATCCATTCAAGAGCCATGTCATCTCCATTGTATAAAGGAAAGTCAAGTTTAAGGTTAGGGAAAGGTGAGTTTTTGTTCCAAGAACTGTGTTCTTGGCTGGTTTGGTTTTGGGTTGATGAAGGCGGTAAAGCTTGGTTAGGGATTAAGGGTGGTGGAATACTGGAGTTTGTGTTATTTTGGAGAAGTATTGGGTTATTTCTTGGTTATTGTTGTAGAATGGGAGGGTTGGTAGATGATTGAAGAGGTCGGACATGAGGGTTTAGAGCAAGGAGTCCTTGTGTATTTGCAGTATTTGTTTGATTGCTAGTAGCTTTGCTGATCTGTTCGAATTTCGTGTTATCTTCCTTTGTATGTTGATCTATCTTGTTGTTCATATTATCCAGAGATTGAGAGAACTTGTATTTAACTTCTTCTTGTCTTCCCCATGCTTCTTCTTGGTCTTGGAGGAAGGTGATAAAGGCAGTGTTATGATCAGGTGCCTGAGGGTCTGAATTATGCCTAGAGTGGGGCTTCGATACCACTTCGTTACGACGACTCTCTGACATGGCCATTGCAATTGAGTTCTTGCATAAAATGATAAGAGGAAGATTGCAGGTGTTAAAAAAGGTAGGAGGAGGAATTAGATGAAGATAGAGAAGAAAATAGGCGAAGTAGTTTAGACCGAGTTGAAGAGAAGGTAGAAATATTAGTGAAGAACAAAAAGATTGGAGAAGGAAAGTAGAATTAAAGAGAAGGAGTTCGGGAATAAGACATAATGTAAGTGGATAAATGAATTTGCAGCAGGAAAGAGTAATTTTTTTTTTCAACATAAACTGGTTACATGCTTACTGCCCCTTTATATAGTCTTTTGTACAACGGCTAGTTTGCCAAATACTTTGGCATATACAAGAATTTTAATCAAAGTAATTAGGGTTTAACAAATATGCTATAACCAGTGTGCACACTGATACACAGGTGCATACCCCTCTCCTAGCTATTTTCTTCAATCCCTTTGACCTTCATTGCCTGATACTGTTTTGCCATCATCATTGCTCATGTTCGGTGGTGCCTCTGGTGATCTCCTCACCGGATTCTGGTGAAGTTGCGGTTTTTTTTTGAATTTCTACTAATGCACACATTTTGATCATGGAGAGGTTGTTGCACTGCTTCTAACGCAAGATCGCGTAAAAGATCACCATTCAGACCGCATTATCCAAACTACGACTATAATGTGTCATATCTACACATTGAAAGGATTTTGCAATACTGAATCAAATAAAAGACGACTTATGGTCTGTTAATGCATCCATGTCCCATAACTCAATGGTAATGTCACTTTTTGTGACAACCCATCCTGAGATCCACCTTAATAAAAAGCATTACCGGGCAATACTGTCTATTAGAGCGCAAAATAGAGATGATTAGGACCGATCATCCGTGATTTTGTATTAGATGAGTACAAAATATGTCGATTGGATGTATACTTTGTTTCTTACCTCAAAAAGATCAGTGTACTCAATTCATCTAATATAGAATTACGATGGCTAAGAACCGTATTCAGAACAAACTACAACACATCACAGATAGAGATCGCAGCACAGAATACATAAAGATACAACAACAGAATACAACATATACATGTGCTACATACTCTAGTCCAATAGTTTCATATGGACCATATACATATATATCATGTCCTAAAAGAATAAATATATATGACATGGATACACAACTACACAACTCGAGAAATAACTTCATGAAAGGCAGTCCAAGGTGAAACAGCTAAACATGAATCTATAGCAAACTATAAACTTGGAATAACTCGGTCTAACCCGAATATAAATACACGAGTCAATCTACCTTAAACATATCAGTTATAAATGAAAAATAAAATATAAAGTCGTATAGATACGAATTTCATTTTAAAAAAAGGAATAAGTTAAGCCCAAATCAATAATTAAATCATGAGATAATTGTAGCTAAAACATCATATATGATCTCATAACAACGCAAATAACCACAAGGGAGAGTTCATTTCCAACAAGAGGTGCTAAGCATCAAAGCTAAACACAAGGACAAAGAATAACACAAGAAATCTATCAAATGACAACATATAAACTCATATATGAGTTTATTCAACTAAAATTGATCACTATATATAAACAAGCGTCAAAATCTCTCTAAACCTATAAGAGTATTTTAACATCAACAAAACATCATTAATTGGATTCAAAACATCAAAAAGCAACTAAACCAACAAAACATAATAAAGTGGATCCAAAACAATAAAATTTTGCACGTGCATCAACAAAGAAAGCAAACTTTGCCAGTACTATATACGTATTTAGCATCTATTACTATGACCCGTCTTGGTCTAGTATAACTTCAATAATACCCATCTCGATCGAGTGCGATTTCACTACGACCCGTCCAGGTCGAATGTAAACTTACTACGACCCATCTCGGTCGAGTATAGCCTCAATATGACCCGTCTCGAACGAATGTCTTTACTATTACCCACCTCGATCAAGTATGACTTCACTGCAATGGGTCTTGGTTGAGTATAACTTTACCACGATCCGTCTTGGTCGAGTACTGTACTTGACCACTTCGGTCAAGTGAATATATATATAAGACTCCACTGAGTCTAGCTTCACTTCGAAGCAAGTATTGGCACCACAAGAATGTGTCACTGGCTTTCAGGTAGTAACTCGAAAAGTGAAAACAATATGTCTCATGTCGCATGTTTCACTAATCAATTCACCACAAGTTAGTCTACTTTACATTCAAAAACAACAATAATAGCTTCAATCGATGAGTCTGGAATTACCCAATATAATTAATCTACATGTACCATACTACGTGATTTATTATATCGTTCAAATCACGTTCTCATTTTCTTGAAGGTGTAAAAATGTGTCCTTTTATACATTGAAAATATTTAATTTGAGAAAATGAGCTAGAAAAATGATTCAGGAACATTTGTATATTTAATTTGGAAATCTCTATATTTCGGGAAATGCTATATTGTACCCTTGAGACGATTTTGGTAAAAACAAATCATAGAATAACTCTTTGTCTCAAAGCAATATATATATATATATATATATACATAATATATATATATATATATATGGAAAATTCCTTTTAAAATCATTTCATAAAAATGTGTACGGTGTCACAAATACACAAAATCGCATCATGAAAACATCATTCACACTCAACACAAAACCATAAACCTGAAGTACGAATTTAGGTATATTATTGGCTTGTCTAGATAGGATCAAAGCCTCAAGGAAACGTACGTCACCAAAATCAACCTCAAAATCATTGAAACAACTTACCATCTGTCTTAGAAAAACATTCAAACCAAGGTGCAAACAACGATACTCAAAGGAACAAATGTCTGCTTTGAAAATAAAGCATGGGTCGACCCATATATAACTCGGGTTGACCCAAATGAGGCCTGGGTCGACCCATGACGATGGAAGTTTCAAGCAACTTTTGCCTGTGATGGACCTATTTTCTGATCAACATTCGTCGTGGTACAAGCGGAATTAGTCTGTGTAACTTGCTAGATTTCAAGTTCTACATTCATGCAACAAACCGGAAAAAGAACTACAAGATTCCAGCATAAAACGGAGGAGCTACAAGTTCTCAAAGTAGGTTAAACACACTAATTTGATAGAAATTAACAAAACTCATGAATTCGAGTTTTGCAGTAACTCAATCATCAATGGAAACACACATTCAAACAAAAATACATGTTTAGCTAGAAAGTGTGAGTGTTCTACTCACCTTAATTGGATTTATCGAGTGGATTACAGCATCTCATTTTGTCAAAATAACAGTTTTAGCCTTCCAAAGCCTCTAGGGTTGAAAAAACTAACATGCAACCAAGCATTCTTCCTGTAACTTAAATTTCCAGAAATTTGAAGGATAACTCTCAAGCTTGAATCGGATTTCATATAGAATGAAGAATACAAGCTCCCTATTTTTGATCATTCATTAAGGAGGATTGGATTTGGAGAAGGAGAGAGAGGTTTCTCCTTTTTCTCCCATTTTTTCCTTGTGTATTCTAAGAAGGACGAAGAAAATGTTTTTAGAGAAGAGAACGTACTAGATGTTATTTCCATACTTTTCCTCCTCTAACTAACAACTATTGGGCCTAATTAGTCCTAAACCACTCTAATTATACTATGTGTAATTTAATCAATTCCATTTAGGCAAATGTTACACTATTTCAACACTTATAACACAATTTTAACAACACACACAAAACCTTGTTTTGTTCACTTTTTAAAATTTTAACACATATGTTTAAATATATTTTTAACATTTTAAACATCATTTTTAATTAAAACCCCTACTAAAATTCATATCTTTACCAAAAAAACATGTTTTACATTTTAATCATGCAAAACTAACATTCTTATGTTTTAATTCACGTAAATTCCACTTTCTTGACAAAAGAAACACAAAACATTATTAAAACATTTCAACACACTTAAATATTGATTTCTAATAAATATTAACACTTATATTTTTATTTATACACGATTTTGTTCAACAAGCATTATTATTTCACCAAAATTCACTTTAACAACAAATTTATAATTTATTCCGTTTTGACATAACTCGACATTATATTGCTACTCTATAAATTTACTTACTCATTTCCAAGCATGGTTTTAAGAACAATTCTTATTTTTTTTTTTATTAATGCAACTTTTTTTTGGCAAGGCCGTAAAATTCAAAATTTTCCATACACACATATATAAATTATTAATTAGCTTGTTAAAACAAACTAAACACTTCATATTGAAACTATATTTTCACTTAAGCATTGGTTGTTAATCAATATTTTATATTTTCAATATTCATTTGAACCATCAATATATGATTAACAACCAGGGGTTGTTACTCTTTTGTGCTACATTGGGGGGCTTCCATCAACAGTGTTACGTCTTAATAGAGGGATCTGTCGTTAGTGCCAGACATTGCACCGCACCAGATATCCGCCAAAAATGTTGCATACACCAATTTAACCTTTAATCAGTGTTTTGTAATTTGCACACCCTCACGATCGAACCATCTTATGCAAAATATTCAAATGTGCACTATAGATAGTATCTTGGCCTAATTGCGTACACACATATTTACTTCAGTCGAATATTGTTCAAAAGTCAAGAATATAAGGGAATTGGATTCTAATACTAATGTACTAATATATGCTGTAATGTATATACACATAAACTTGGGCCATAGACTGAGATTCAACTTTCATGGGGAATACATCTATTGATCAACCGCTTCCTACTATAGCAGCGTCAAACACTTATTGATCGGCTTTAGTGAGCATGTCGAACATTGGGTTCCAATTACTATTTTTGTTTAACTTCAATTATATTCCTTGCAATGAATCACATTTTGTTTAACTATGAGATCACAAATTCTTACTAAATTTCACCTATTTGTTTAAGTCTGCAATTCTTCATATGATTCTAATATTTTTGTGTACAATAATTTAACCAATCATGTATGTATATTTAACTCTCAAAATCAATTTAGGGTTAAATCAATAAAGAAGGTGCGCATGCATGCACACACATGTGTGTATAATATATATATATATATATAATGTCTATTTGTGTGAATATCATATTTAAGCAAAAAATGAATAAAAGAGTGTATCCATATTAAAATCAAGTTGTATATATTCAAATCATGTCTCAAAATTACTTCAAATCATAATTCTTCACTTCAATCAAAATTATTTAGATTAGAGGTTATATCCATATGATCTATAACTTTATTCATATCTCTGTTGAATTTCGATTTACTAAATAAATCAATATCTTTAAATTAAAATCTTTTATCATGGATTTAAATATAAAAAATTCTAGATCAGATAGATATAAATAAAGATGATTACATGTAGATCAATATAGATTAATAATCAACACGCCCACCTCTTAAAAGCTTTCTCCTTTTTATTACGACTTGAATTGCCCCTCTTTGATTTGTTGATTCCTCTTAGTTTAATTCTATCTTCAGTTTGACCAACTTTCCTTCTTCCTAAATCTTTGATTTCTCTCTTGAATATTGTTTTTATATTTTGTTTCAATTTTTTTATAAAGAGACAGAGAGTTTAGAGCATACTGTGAAAATTAGGGTTCTTTACTAAACGATGACTATGACGTGAGGCTCATCATCAAATTTATTAGTGTAGTAAGCAATCGTATCGCTTGATTTATTATTATTAAATCTTGGTTGTTTGGCTAGGTTAACCTTAGCCGATAATGCTCAATTAGTCAACCAGTTGATGCGCGACCGTCGACTGCCAAAGGTCGATTGGTCCCAACCACAGTATTGGCCAGTTAATGTAAGTTAATTTAACATTACTTTATTTTCTATTGGTTTTGAGTATTTCCAATTTCAAAATTTTAAACTTTGTACTTTTTCATACGAACTTTAAATACATACCTTTATATATAAAAATTATCTAGGAAATTGGCATAGGTATAATGGTTCAATTTTCATAGTCAAATTTCGTCATGTTCGGACTCCCCTTATATCTCTATTATTAATAAATCAATTTAACTTAATTCATTTGTGTGTGTTATAAATGATCATAAATGACTCAATCAGATCATTCCATGGGTTATATAAGTTAGTAAAGATGGAGGATATTAATTAATTAAGGTCGTGCTACAGTCATCTGACTTAAGAGTAATGCAAAAATTAATATTCAAATTGTATTTTGATTATGGAAAACACATGGCATGAAGATTCAAAAGTGAATTTGTATTCTTCTTATAAAAGGTCAATATCGTTGTAATTGGTAAACCGAAATAAAGTCAAAATCTTTGGTCAAAGTAAAATAGTTAATCAATAAATATTTTCAGATTGAACCAAAGACTTTAAAGTTCACATGCACAATTACTAGGGATATTAATGGTGTTTTTGATCTAGACCAAACTCTATATGTTAAAGTCATATAATGATGATGAAAAGAATATTTTTTATTTCAATCTAATCCATACAAACTTTGATATTTAACTAATTTAAATATGGGTTGTAGGTCGAGTTCACACTAGAACATTAATACATCCACATTATCATTTATTTTTGAATCCAATCAACGATATACTTAACTTACATATGTTACAAACTAATAATAAAATGATATAAATTGTATTGATCTTTGAGGCTAAACTGAGTTATCTATTTTTGGCTTAAAATATGAAAGAACGATATACATAAGTTCAATGATAGTTTGATTGATTTTAAGGTCATAAAATAATTTTTTTTTTGAGACTGAACTCAATTGGAGGCTTAACCATACTTTAGTCATAATAAGGGATGACTTTAATTTGGTTTTTAAGGAGTCCAAACTAGGTCTTTAATTCTAGAGATAAATGAGGAGAAAATGGTGCAGGTTGATGTATATAAATAGCCTAGCCACCATATAGTTTAAACTTTTTTAGTTCTTCCTTTTATCATTGCATAATAAAACACCTCCATTGGTTTTGCATTCTCCTAGCCTTGCATATCAATGAGGAAAGAGGAGATTGTGATGCGCCAAAGAGGAAGAATTATCAAACAACATAGTGATTCTCGATAAGGTCACTTAGACACTTATATGCTAGTATTATCGTAATATTGTATTGATTATACATTTGGACATTATGGAAAAAATCAAATTTTTAATTAATTATATAGATATTTTAAAACACACATGTGCATACATGCATGTAACTGTATATACATACATACACACACACACGTATATATATATATATATATATTGTTGACCCGCCGTTTTACAAGGTCATCATGCTTTGGATCTCTGGCTATCGGAGTGCTCAGGACTTGAATATAGACTTGGGCACACCCAAAGAAACTTGGTTGAAGTTGCGAGGTTCACAAAATCTTGAAGTTTGGATGACACTTGTGGGGATCGGTACTGATCCCCAGAGATAACAACCTAGGGGTTGAGTTTCCTATGGTAGGTGGCATTTTCTATTAGCTTTCACCTCCAACTAATGGTTCATCATTCTGATACTTTGAGTTTAAGTTATGGTCAAAATACCTGACAGCTCCTAGATTCTTCTCCTTAGGTCGGTAGAAATATGGAAATTGGGCTAAGTCTGGGGAGTTTTACCGATCCCGGAATTGGCTAAAATGTGGAAATTTGGCCAAGTCTGGGGAGTTTTACCAATCCAGTAATCGGTAGAAATATGGAAATTGGCTAAGTCTGGGGAGTCTTGCCAATCCTGAAGTTGGCAAAAATGTGGAAATTTGGCTAAGTTTTTAGGATATGAAGTTCAGGATACAAAGTGTGGAAATTTGGCTATGTTTTTGGGATATGAAGTTTGGGATACAAAATGTAACAACCCGTATTTTTGGAACCAATTTAAAATTTATTTTTAATTGATTTTCATAGAAATTAAATATTTCAGATGAGTTAGTTTGAGAATTAACCATTTAAATTTTATTTAAATCGAAGTTTGAACGTATAAATTTAAAATTTAATTCAAACGAGCTTGAAATTGCGCGGTAGTTTGAAAATTCGATTTTAAACTTTGAATGAATGTATAGAATTCAATATAAATCAGAATTTGATAAAACAAGGAACATTGGAATATTTTGAATTGTGATTTTCTAACGAATGTAAAAAATTGAGATTTCACTTTATAAGTTGTAAGTTATGTCTAAATTAAAATTTAGAATAGTCGCTATGGAATATATATATATATATATATATATTAATATTATATATAGCCCTTAAAAAATCGCCATTTTGCAAACGATCTCCGTTTTCAACGAAGCCACTTCCATTGGGTTCAAAATATCGTTTACACGTTCGAAAACTATAAACTTTGATATATTCCGAGCTTCGGAGTTTTGGCACTTGGGTTGGGTCTTGGTTTGGCTAGACCTAGCCACTTAAAATACCCCCATCAGCCCTCTCCTCTCATTCACCTTCATCACTTCAAAAGAAATAGAAATGGGGAGAGGAAAGGGAACTTAAAATTCCCTAAGCCCTAGTTTGATCTTAGGAATCCAATTCAAGTCCATATCGTGTCCAAATTAAAGGAAAAACTTAGGTAAGCTCCTCTCCATCTTCTCCATCTTGTTTCCTCTTCAATTTCTTATGATTTCCTAAACCTAACTTGTTGGAAATTTGTGCATTTATGTTTATATTGAAGATTCGTGAGTAATATTGGAAGAGAGGTTGTTCTAGCTTGTCATTGGATTGATTTCTTGCTTCCAACCATCAAAGGTGGGAGCTTTGTGAGTTATTCATGAACCCACATTACTGCCACAAACTTATAGCTTGTAAAAGTCTAATTTAGAGTTCATTTGAGTTTTCATATGCTAGTGAATTGGGTAGGCTAGTGTAACTTAGTCGATTTCATGTGTTCATGTTCCATTGAATTGAAAAATTATGATTATAATTGTCCACACAATCTAATTCATATGCTATGAGTGGATTTGGTGATATTGTGAAGCTCTGTTGCCGCCCCGGGAAAGCTCTAAGTCTTCACAAGTCATTTGAATCGTATTTGATAGCTTTGGTTAGAAAATTTGCCCGTTTTGGAATTTATAATAAAAAATCATTCAAATTTCTTGTATGAATGTTTGTGCATGTGAGTTTGGTGTTATGAGTTGCTTCGGTGAGTTATAGAAGCCTCATTTGCATGTACATAACATCATAGGCCTTCGGGCATTGTCCGATATCATTTTGAATATGTTTTCTAGGCAAATTGTATTGGTTTTTGATGAAAAACAGCCTTTCAGCCATTAATGGATGTGGGAATGGCCTACCTTTGGCCATTAATGGCCGAACAGAGAAAAAAATATTTAAGTTTAATAGCCTTTCGGCCATTAATGGCCGTGGAAATGGCCTACCTTCGGCCATTAATGGCCGTACGAGATTAAAACGATCATAATTTTTTCATACGTTGTCGGAATTCAGCGAAACCGGATCCGTTGGAATCGTATCTACGAGAGATTTGCAATAAAACTAATTTGGAGTGAATTGGAGCTCATGACAATTTTTGATGGAGAAAAACTTCCGATGTAATCAATCGAATGTTTACCATTTTTCAACAATTTCAAAACCGATCAAGGTGAGAACCCTCTCACTCAAGTATTTTATACAGTTATTTATTTTTATAACTGAATATGTATTGATTTCCTATAATTGCAATATTTTTTTATTGTTTGCTGGATGTTTATAGTTTTAATGCTATTATTATTAAACTGTAGATAAGTTCACATGGATTGTGATGTAAACCCCCACACAGGTACTGAGACGATAATTTTACACATCGCCCAAGTATACAAATAATAATATTTTTTTGATGATTGGAAAACCTACACGGGTCTGGGGATGATGATAACTTCACACATCTCCCTTGTGTTTAGTTGTATGTCAACCAATTGATTGACAGATTGTTATAAGTGTTATTTAATTGTTTAATGCTTATGCAGTTGCAAATTGCACTCTGGATGTGAATGGAATGTTTAATAGTTGTGTTTCACTATTTTGAATACATGCGATATATGGAATCCATATAAATAAAATTATATGGTAATTGACTGAGTCTGATTCCAATTCAGAAATAACAAATATTTTAAAATAATATTCAGTAAAGAATCAAAATATGACTTTGATGTCTAATTTTGGATGGACACGAAAATATTGAAATACTCCAAGTTTGAAAAGATAAAAGATATTTTTATCTGAATGAAATGGTTAACAACTAGAATAAAGAATTGATATGGTTTTAACATAACCAAAAAATTTCCAACGTATGAATTGGAAAGGATTTGAATGGAAATAATCTTCGAAATATTTCGATACCGGATTCCGTGATTACACGGATATTGTGGAGGAATTTGGAAGATATAGATATCGTTATTCCCAATGTGATATCTGTTGGTTTCAGAATTTAATATTGAATATAAGTCGATATGATTTCTATTCAGAGCCTTGTATTTAATATCAAATTGGATTTTGGGTTTGTCGTGAATGGTATCTTTAATAATACTGTTCTTAAACCCAGTTGAGAATAGAATAAATCTTTTCATTAAGATTTAATGAGATTTTGCAATTAATGAATATAATTGGAATTAAATGAAAGTGATTTTGGGTTCTTCGTGAACAATATTTTAAATGACATTAGTTCTTAATCCAAATTAGCAGTGAAGTTAAGATTTGGAATTTATAAATCTTTATCGTAAGATTTAATGGAAATTTTCCAAAGTAAAGTTTTCCAATTTAATAAAAGAAATTGGAATTGAATGGAATTCGATTTAGTGATAATCGAGATGAGCTTCTGTGAAGGAAGGCGTTTACTATTTATGGAATTTAAAAGGTTTTGTCGTTATTCCGTTTATATTATTAGTCCGATACGGAAACTTATATCGATTATATACAGTTACGATTTCTGTGAAGATTCCATTTTGATGGAAGATGATTTTGGGTTTATCGTGAGCGATGTTTTTAAATGACATTTGTTCTTTAACCAATTAAAGATAAGATTAATTTCTTAAAGTTGAATAATCAATAAGTAATTATTTTTGAGATTAAAACTATTTGGAGTTTTAACGAATCTTTAATTAGACTGAAATGCGAGTGAAGTAATTAAATTTACCGAATTCAAGAAATGATCGAGATATGGAGTACCGCCAGTTTTACCCCATGCGATAGTTAAATCTTTAATTAGATTTGAAATGTGAAATGGTAATTAATTTTATCGATAACACAGTGGGTGTTAGATATGGAGTACCACCAGTTTTGCTTCATGGGATGAATAGGTTGGGATTGAAAAAATAAAATAAATGATTACTTCGGTAAGGCTCGATAATCCCGACTAGTTTGATAAACCTTGATTTGGTTTAAGATGGTTAAAAGACAACACAAAATCTTTTGAAATGATTTCCAGGAAGATTTGAATAAAAGAATATTTTAGATTGGAATGAGGCGTATGATGTGTTTTTATAGCACTTGATTATAAGATTACGAGTTATTCGGAAAGACCGGGTTTAACCCATTCTGAATAACTGTTACGACGATTAAAAGTCGAAGATATGAAGACGGTGGTTGAAGACCGGAGATCTTCACATCGTATGGATGATTAATGATGTCTTGATTGGGCTGTACACCCAAGACGAGGTAATAAGTGGAGATCGTCCAGACATACTTGGAGATCGATCGTATATGCGAGGACCTCTCTCCTATATTGGACATATGGGATGAGGAATAAGGTGCCTCCAGTTTCGTTCAGACCCAGAACGAACTTGTAAATGGATTATGTCTGACATTGTATTTTATTATGTATTGATTAATTTCTATTAAATATGTATCTGTTTGGTGGTGGAGAATTTATTCTCTTGCTTAACACCCTTCTCTGAGACGTACGAGCTTAGAGGTTATATATTGGTAGATATCAGTTGTATGGCATGAATTGACAATGTGGCATGCTAAGATGCAAATGATCAAGGCTTTTGTTGAAAAGTAGGGCCTTGTGGATGATGATCAAAGCACGACTTTAAGTAGCATAACTTTGTGTATAACGTTAATTTGCGAGCCTCACACCCCGATATGAGTCAAAAATGGGATAGTGACTGCAGGGAGTGCATGCATTTCTTTCTAGCTAGAAGTGGTGTCATGGTACGGAGCCCAGACATTTTTACTTATGTGGATGATGGATTATTAGGCGCCTCGGATATAGAGCCGACTAAAAGGCTCGAGAGATAGGTCCGATAGGACCGGAAAACGTATTGTTCAGGAATAACTAATCCTCAAACATAAGAGAGGACCGACCCTGAAGATCCAAGGGTTTCCCAAGTGTGTGATCCTGGGTCATCTTGCTAGAGGTGATCCGAATCAGTGAGGAGACATCCCTTGCCTCGACTCATAGATGGAATCCAATTTCCAATACGTGACTTTTTGGTTTTAGTTGTAAACCTATATGGCGACATAGTAGGATGGGGTACTATGCCGTCTATGATTGATACATTTATATTTGAAGTTGTTTTGACACTGTGCACTTATAGTAATATAAAAATGATTTGTTTTAAAGCGTATCAAGCATGTTTGGCTATTATAAGGGAAAACTCTATCCTCCGGCTTGCGTTGCATTGTGTGATGGGACCTAAGTCTTATAATAGCTTCACTTTTCAAAAACATTGTGTTGTTTATAAATTGTTTTATTTTAGAGTATTTATGGGAGTAAACCCGTTCCACGACATGCGGCGTGGTCTCGTGATGTACCCTATTTTAAAGTAAAAGTTTAATAACTATTTTGAGTTCTCACATCAGTCCCATGACTGACCCGGAGTTTATTGTTTCTACCTAAACTCTGGGTGCCCATATTTTCCACATGGGCAGCTAGTAGTTTTGGTTTTGCAGATTTCTATTCAGCAGGATCCTGGTTTACAGCTGGAGCTATATCTGGAAAGCTTTGTATCCGTGTATTTCTTTCAGTTGTGGTAGTTGACGTTTCCCACTGCATATTATGTTTATGAATTAAAATGTAATTGAAATCTCTGATATTTTCCGTTGTATATTATTTATGTGTACTCTGATATCTTGTACTCTGATGTAAATCGTTGTAATAGCAATGAAATGTTCTCATGTTTGTGTTCTGATGCTTCGTGTTCTCATTATAATTGTTTTTCCGTCTCTTCGGAGGCTGGGCGAATTCGATGCGTAACACAAAATGTGGAAATTTGGCTAAGTTTTTGGGAAGCGAAGTTTGGGGTACAAAATATGGAAATTTGGCTAAGTTTTTAGGATACGAGGTTCGAATTTGAAATGTGGAAACTTGGCTAATTTTTTAGGATAAGAAGTTCGGGATATAGAATTTGGGATAAGAAATGTTGAAATTTGGCTAAGTTTCCAGGATATGATGTTCGGGATACAAAATGCGGAAATTTGGCTAAGTTTTAGGGATACGAAATCGAGATATGAATTCCTAGACAAGCACACAATTTGTACAACTATAAATAGGCATGGACTTGAACATTTGGCGGATCTTTTGGTTCTCATACGCAGGAATTCCGCCATGGCCAACACTCAACTTATTTTCTAAACATTTCTGTAAATCGAAGGACTATACTTGTAATTGTACAGTATAAACAATAAAGATTACCTTATAGTGGATGTAGGCATGATTTGCCGAAACACTATAAATCATATGTTCACTTTACTTACTATACTCTATATTTGGATTCACTGCTTTACTCTATGAATGCTTTATGGATTTGGGTGTTACGCTTGATTGACCAAAATCAACGTCAACATTTTGGCGTGTCAGGAAGGGACGAACAACTTTTGGATTGCTCGAGATTCAAAGATGGTAAAAAGGAAGAAGACTGACACTACAACATAGGCTGAAAGAGCAGGATTGGAAGGAAGCTAGTAGGTTTTCTCCACTGGAAACCCCTCCATCTATCTAACTCGAGAAGATATGGATGGAATGGTGAAGGAATTATGCACGCGCATGGAACATCAAGAAAAAAATCCTTAGAAGGCAAGATGTGACGATCCAGAAATTTTTAACCAATTGAAAATTAAACTTTTTGGATATAAATTGGATTTTCTTAATATAAAATGGATATAATATAATTTAAATATGTATTTGAAATAATATTTATAAATATAAATATGATTGAATAATATTTTAAATATTGATTTTTTTGTCAAAATATGATGGTATAATTTGTAGTAAGAATTTATCAAGTTTTGTTATAATAAGATTTCCCAAAGCGAATTTATTAAGTCATTATTAAGTAATCTTTTGATAAATATTATTTTACTGGAAATTTGGTTCGAAAATTTTATTTTTAAATTATGAGCCTAACTATTCCAAAAACCTGAATCTTTGAGGAGCATATTTTCTGGCTATTTTTTGTTAAACCTGAGAAACACCTCCACCATTTTGGCCATATCTCCCTAAAAAATAATCAGAATTGAGAAATTCTTTTTTTTTTAATTTAAGAGAAAAGAATTATCTATAACTTTGTAGTTTGGCACTTTTCCAAATTCCGAGTGTAGCTAGTTAAAAAATCAGAAGAAAGTTACCTTATTTTTCAAGCCAGAAAAGTTAAAGCGATGGTGCATGGGAATTATGTCCGTCGGTGTCCGCTAGGCTCGCCTACGAAGATTGGAAAGCTATGAGGGTGAGAACTCTTGTGCACTAGTTTGGTAAACGTTAATTGTAACACCCCACCTCTATTAAGGTCACTCACAAAGGGAATGCCTTAACTTTGATGGAGCGTTTTAGGTAAGCAGACACTGAATATTACAAGACAGATATGAAAATTTTGCAGCGGAAATAAATAACTTTATTAAATCACCAAAATACATTGTTACATACTACCAAGAGTCATAAAGCCATTACAACAAAACACTTCTGTCTTATATTATCAGAGTACATAGGTATTAAAAGAAAAACATCATTCCCCAAATTTAAGAGCAAGCCATATAAGAGACAGAGACTCGAGCCATACTTCAGAAGTAGCTCCTAGAAGATGATATCCAAATCCTAACTAAACTTGGGTGTTTCCTCCCTGAGAACCTGGGGGGAGGGAAACGGAAGAGAGAAGGAAAAACAAAGGGGGTCAGACATAAAGTCTGGCGAGTCTAGTAACTTTTAGCCAGTAAATAAATAAAGGTAAACATGACAGGTGTACAAAGTGGATAAGAGGGTTCACTGTACAAATGGCAAGTGTGACAAGGCAGATAAGGTAAGGTGTATACATATGCTTCACTATAAACTACTCTGCACAATTACTAGTATAATCAAGATGAGATGATCCCTTCCGTTTGGTAGACTTAGGGCATATGTCCGAATATACCCTAACTATTACCCTAATCGGTCGGCTCCCTACTCGGTAGATGTCATGTGCTGGCCCCACAGTAGGGTGTATCACTTCCCTAAAGTGGCAACCCAAGAATTGCACAGACCTATCTACTGGTGTCACGGTCGGCTTAGCCCCCTCTGCCCGGACCATGCACGCACATGTCCCCGGTTGGTTTGTGCCGCTCCCACCATCTGTCTCATTTGGATCTCTTACAATCAATCAGTAAGTGTGCCCCTACCCCGCCTAGTAAGGAGTTTTCTACTTTGATACCACTCCGGGTTACTGACGGAAATGGGTCCCACACAACATGTTACAAGTTATCCCCTATGTCTTGTATCCCCACTAGGTTTTCTACTGACTATGTATACCCTAAGGTGTCTTTAATTACATAGCCCTCAATCAGCTATGCATACCTATAGGTGTCTTTAATACATAACTCTTAATTTACCTATCAGTTATGCTTACCTACATGTGTCTTTAATACATAACTCTAGCTCTACTCATTAGTTATGCGTACCCCTGAGGGTGTCTTTAATACATAACTTTACTATTTTGCCCCCGGTTATGTATACCATTAGGTTTCTTTAATTACATAACCCCTTTTTATCCGGTTAAGTTTGTGGGCCTATATATACTGATATTAAGTTAGGTTAAGTAGTCTTTTCTTCCACCATGTCCAATTATGGTTATATTGGGCTAGATCTCCCACATTAGGCCTACAACATGTGGATGCTGGATATGCCGGTCGGGTCCGGGCAGTCTTATTCCACAGCTGGGTCTAACCTCGTGTCTTAGCCCAAGTCGTATTCACACACTTAGACCTCTCACATTAGGTTCAACATTAGTGGCTGCTGGATATGCCGGTCGGGTCCGGGCAGACTTCCACCACTAATGTAACCTAACCTCGTATCATAAGTGTTAATTAAATTTTCATACTTTAATTGCTAAACATTCCTCTTTTGATTAATTAATTTAATTAATTAATCTTTTCCTTTTATAGGTGTCAATACCTATTTATTAACAATTTGAATTTCCTATCCATAAATGGTCATATTCAAATTAAGCTATTTTTATCCAACTCTTACCTATGTCATTATAGGTAATTAATTTCAAGTTTCCCTACTTGGATCATGTATCCAATTTATATAAGGAATATATAAATTATGCCCATTACAAATCCCCTTTTTCCCTGTTTCTTAACTAGCGTAATCGTTTGCAATTTTTGCGTCATCGAGGCTACTAAGTAGCCTCGCCATAATAATAAAATAAAGGAAATGACAAGGTGACAGTTTCCGCACAATTTTTTGCATAAGCATGACAACTAGGGAAAATGACATGACAAACTCGCACATAATTATGATTCACAACATAATTAACAACTTGCATAGATTCATGATTTTGCAACATAACAACTTACATAGGTTCATGATAACAACTTGCATAGGTTCATGAATTAACAAACATAACAACTTGCATAGGCTCATGAATTAACAAACATAACAACTTGCATAGGTTCATGATTCTCAATCATAACAACATGCATAGGTTCATGAATTAACAAGATAATTTACAACTTGCATAGGTTCATGAATTAACAACACAATTAACAACTTGCATAGATTCATGAATTAACAACATAATTAACAACTTGCATAGATTCATGAATTAATAACATAATTAACAACTTGCATAGGTTCATGAATTCATCATACAATAACTTGCATAGGTTCATGAATTCATCATACAATAACTTGCATAGGTAACTTGCATAGGTTCATGAATTCATCATACAATAACTTGCATAGGTAACTTGCATAGGTTCATGAATTAACAGCATAATTACTTGCATAATTTCATGATTCACAACAATAATAAACTTGCATACTACATACACCACATACCCAAATTATAGTCTACCATAATTCACATTTCTATTTAAACCTAAAAGTGACTAGAACTCACCGATTTCTGGATTTGTTATGATAATCCCTTGATGAAGACTATTTGTTGTTCTAGTTTTTAGGCTTAATTTAATGTTGATTTGTTGTCTTTAGCTTGCTTTAAGTTGTTGGAGGAAGGCGGCTACTCCAGGTTGATGACTGACGGCATGACGGCTCTTGAACTGAATTTGTGTGATTAGGGTTTTAGGTTAAGGTTGCTTATATAGGATTTCAATTTGATTAGAACCGTCAGATGAACCCTAGAATTAACCACCACCATCTGATCAATTCAGAACTATCCAAAAGGCCCAGGTGACTCAGTAGACCAAGGAGAAATCGTCCAGACCTGACCAGGTCGACCTATAGGTCGACCCCCTGGTCGACCTGGGTCCTGGGCGTGAATTTTCCCGCCCAGCCCAATCTTGACCCAGATTTCGAATTTTGAATTTGTTTTGGGCTGTTTGAATTTTAAACTGAATTCTGAAACTTCCGTAGGCCATAACTTCTTCATACGGAGTCCGATTCACGCAAACTCGGACTCTATCTCAAGCAGAATTTCGAGACGAACGCAATGGAGTAGTCCGTTTCCCTTAGTTCTTTAGTTATAATTTAATTATCCTCTGATTTGTTACTTATATGTTCACCGAAAATACGGGGTGTTACATTCTCCCCTCCTTAAAGGATTTCGTCCCCGAAATTTTCAAGTTAAGAAGAATGTGTCCTACCATCCAACATCCATCTACTCAATCATCAATCACTGGCATCCATTGTCCTTAGAGATTTCTAATGCTGTATGAACATATGCAAAAGTGTGTGTATATGTTCCTTATCTAATGCAAAGATCAGGCGGTCTACTGATTCAGTTGACCTCCTTAATGCGAATTATGTAAGTGTCATGAGTCCAATTATGTATGCAAGCAATCCTATTTGGTACATATCATTTCTATATGTGTGCGCAACCATTCATTCAAATGCAACATCCATGTGATGAGTCAATCATTTTGCATCCACAAAATTGAAAATGCACACACATCCATATGCAGTATGAGTGTGTTTTTGAGCCGATCTAGTGCCTAGTGTGTGTATATGCATCCACGAGCAACCACTAGCAACCACTTGCATCCACTTGCAACCATCAAACATAACATGTCTCAAACACATGTTTACACCCATTAGTTTCTACCTAAAGGTCGAAGATTCGAACGATATGATACAACTGAGTGATAGGAGCAAGTATGATTAAAACGAGAGCTCCGTTCCTATTAGACATCAGTTAAGAAAATAATCCCTAAGTGTCAACCCCGAAGACCGAAATCAACATCAGATTGACACCTAATGAATTACTCTCATTAAACAATGCCAAACTGGAAATCTATTTCACGCTTCGAGTAAAAACTCTCAACCTTATCAGAAATATTCAGATACTTACAAACTACTGGTACAGATCAGATTTTCGAATGGTTCTTAGAAAACTAAGCATAATAGACCCTTGCGGGTCACAAGAAACTTTGAGGGTCTTCCCATGACGAGTTAAAAACTAAACGACCCTCCTCTCTAGAACGGCCCTCTACGTAGAAAGATGGTCCATTTAGAATTAACCTATAGCCCATAAACTTGAGCACACAAATGTCACATTCAAATTTTCGACGCCTAATACAGATAATTTCAAACCCCTACAAGTCACTAATAAATGAGCCGAACAACCAATGGGGTTTGAAACAACTATGGGATTCGAAACAAAACTAGTATTAAAGTGCAGAGTTTCAATTACATAATCGAAATGCCAAAATCAAAAAGAGTCTTCACTACATAATCAGATAAGGAAATTAAACCTTTTACATAAACTTTTCCTATCCCTATCCTATCCATCAGCCACGCGAGCATTAACCTGCCCTCCAAAAGTCCCTTACGGTCCCTGTCCCTTCGAGCATTCCTTGGAAAAATGTCCGACCTCTCCGCACTTAAAGCAATTGAATTTCCTCCTTTTACATTCTTTGACTAAGTGACCTTCTTTTCCACAATAGTGGCATTTCCTCTTATCCTTGCCCTTGTTATCCTTCTCGTCTTTCTTCTGCTGTTGCTGTCCCTTCTTGAAGTCTGGTTTCTTAGCCTGCAAACCCTCTTTCTTTTCTTAAGGCACTTCCACCTTTGCCTCTTCCTCGTGTAGCAGTGCCATGTCTACCAACCTCTCATAAGTAGCCCCCATGGGTACATGGGTCATGGCCAGACTGTGCAGTGGCTCGTTCAGCCCTTTGACAAAGCGAAGAGCCTTCTTGTGTGGTGTGTTGACTAAATCCAGTTCAAATCTGGCTAGCTGGTTAAATTGGTTGACGTACTCCTTGACTGTCATACTTCCTTGTTTAAGAGATAAGAACTTCTCCATTTGTAGACTTCTTTCAGCTTGTAAGAGAAATTTCATTTCAAATCTCACCCTAAAATCCTCCCAAGTTTCAACCGGTCTCTCAGTATGGGTAACCTCCCACCAATAAGAAGCTTCGTCCTTAAGCAACCACACCGCTAATTGTATCTTTTGCCTGTCTTCTACCTCGAAGATAATGAACAAATCCTCAGTTTCTTTGAGCCAGTTCCTTGCTTCCACGAACGACTCAGTCCCTCTGAAATCCTTTCCACCCATGGCCCGAAAGTCTTGACATGTTTTTGCGAAAGCATTCCCTCTTGGAGGAGGAGGAGGAGGAGCTGCGGCCTGGGGAGGAGGAATGTTTGCAGGGCCCGCGCGATTGGCCCTAACTTCTAGGTACCTCCTGAACCAACCGGGTACCGGCACGCCTTCTGGGATATCAGGGATGTTTTGTTCCCCAGACATGCTAAGAAGAAAAAGGAAGAGACTTTAGATAAAGGACCGAAGGATACTACATATAGCTTTTCGGGGAATGTTTCTCAAAACAGACTTTCCTTTTTGAAAATACTTTCTTTTAAAACCTTTTTGAAAAAAATATTTTTCAAAACTCTTATCAAATCTGGTAACCTTCAGCTCTGATACCAAGTGTAACACCCCACCTCTATTAAGGTCACTCACAAAGGGAGTGCCTTAACTTTGGTAGAGCGTTTTAGGTAAGCAGACGCAGAATATTACAAGACAGATATGAAAATTTTGCAGCGGAAATAAATAACTTTATTAAATCACTAAAATACCTTGTTACATAATACCATGAGTCATAAATCCATTACAACAAAACACTTCTGTCTTATATTATCAGAGTACATAGGTATTAAAAGAAAAACATCATTCCCCAAATTTATGAGCAAGCCATATAAGAGACAGAGACTCGAGCCATACTTCAGAAATAGCTCCTAGAAGATGATATCCAAATCCTGACTAAACTTGGGTGTTTCCTCCCTGAAAACCTAGGGGGGAGGGAACGGAAGAGAGAAGGAAAAACAAAGGGGGTCAGACATAAAGTCTGGCGAGTCTAGTAACTTTTAGCCAGTAAATAAATAAAGGTAAACATGACAGGTATACAAAGTGGATAAGAGGGTTCACTGTACAAATGGCAGGTGTGACAAGGCAGATAAGGTAAGGTGTATACATATGCTTCACTATAAACTACTCTGCACAATTACAAGTATAATCAAGATGAGATGATCCCTTCTGTTTGGTAGACTTAGGGCATATGTCCGAATATACCCTAACTATTACCCTAATCGATCGGCTCCCTACTCGGTAGATGTCCTGTGCTGGCCCCACAGTAGGGTGTATCACTTCCCTAAAGTGGCAACCCAAGAATTGCACAGACCTATCTATTGGTGTCACGGTCGGCTTAGCCCCCTCTACCCGGCCCATGCACGCACATGTCCCCGGTTGGTTTGCGCCGCTCCCACCATCCGTCTCGTTTGGATCTCTTACAATCAATCAGTAAGCATGCCCCTACCCCGCCTAGTACGGAGTTTTCTACTTTGATACCACTCCGGGTTACTGACTGAAATGGGTCCCACACAACATGTTACAAGTTCTCCCCTATGTCTTGTATCCCCACTAGGTTTTCTACTGACTATGTATACCCTAAGGTGTCTTTAATTACATAGCTCTCAATCAGTTATGCGTACCTATAGGTGTCTTTAATACACAACTCTTAATTTACCTATCAGTTATGCTTACCTACAGGTGTCTTTAATACATAACTCTAGCTCTACCCATTAGTTATACGTACCCCTGAGGGTGTCTTTGTCTTTAATACATAACTTTACTATTTTGCCCCCGGTTATGTATATCATTAGGTGTCTTTAATTACATAACCCCTTTTTATCCGGTTAAGTTTGTGGGCCTATATATACTGATATTACCCACCTACCCTTCAGTTGTGCTTAACCCTCCCACTGATTTAATTCTGTTTGTTTAATGGTTAAGTTTGTGGGCCTAATATTACCCACCTACCCAACAGTTGTTCTTAACCCACCCACAATCCAACTTATTTTACTTAACCCTAACTTATGTTCATTATCATATAGTCCACATGTATTAAGTTAGGTTAAGTAGTCTTTTCTTTTACCATGTCCAATTATGGTTATATTGGGCTAGACCTCCCACATTAGGCCTACAACATGTGGATGCTGGATATGTCGGTCGGGTCCGGGCAGTCTTATTCCACAGCTAGGTCTAACCTCGTGTCTTAGCCCAAGTCGTATTCACACACTTAGACCTCTCACATTAGGTTCAACATTAGTGGCTTCTGGATATGCCGGTCGGGTCCGGGCAGACTTCCACCACTATTGTAACCTAACCTCGTGTCATAAGTGTTAATTAAATTTTCATACTTTAATTGCTAAACATTCCTCTTTTGATTAATTAAGTTAATTAATTAATCTTTTCCTTTTATAGGTGTCAATACCTATTTATTAACAATTTGAATTTTCTATCCATAAATGGTCATATTCAAATTAAGCCATTTTATCCAACTCTTACCTATGTCATTATAGGTAATTAATTTCAAGTTTCCCTACTTGGATCATGTATCCAATTTATATAAGGAATATATAAATTATGCCCATTACAAATCCCCTTTTTCCCCGTTTCTTAACTAGCGTAATCGTTTGCAATTTTTGCGTCATCGAGGCTACTAAGTAGCCTCGCCATAATAATAAAATAAAGGAAATGACAAGGTGACAGTTTCCGCACAATTTTTGGCATAAGCATGACAACTAGGGAAAATGACATGACAAACTCGCACATAATTATGATTCACAACATAATTAACAACTTGCATATATTCATGATTTTGCAACATAACAACTTACATAGGTTCATGATAACAACTTGCATAGGTTCATGAATTAACAAACATAACAACTTGCATAGGTTCATGAATAAACAAACATAACAACTTGCATAGGTTCATGATTCTCAATCATAACAACATGCATAGGTTCAAGAATTAACAAGATAATTTACAACTTGCATAGGTTCATGAATTAACAACACAATTAACAACTTGCATAGATTCATGAATTAACAACATAATTAACAACTTGCATAGATTCATGAATTAACAACATAATTAACAACTTGCATAGGTTCATGAATTCATCATACAATAACTTGCATAGGTTCATGAATTCATCATACAATAACTTGCATAGGTAACTTGCATAGGTTCATGAATTCATCATACAATAACTTGCATAGGTAACTTGCATAGGTTCATGAATTCATCATACAATAACTTGCATAGGTAACTTTCATAGGTTCATAAATTCATCATATAATAACTTGCGTAGGTAACTTGCATAGGTTCATGAATTCATCATACGATAACTTGCATAGGTAATTTGCATAGGTTCATGAATTCATCATACAATAACTTGCATAGGTAACTTGCATAGGTTCATGAATTAACAACATAATTACTTGCATAATTTCATGATTCACAACAATAATAAACTTGCATACTACATACACCACATACCCAAATTATAGTCTACCATAATTCACATTTATCTATTTAAACCTAAAAGTGACTAGAACTCACCGATTTCTGGATTTGTTATGATAATCCCTTGATGAAGACTATTTGTTGTTCTAGTTTTTAGGCTTGATTTAATGTTGATTCGTTGTCTTTAGCTTGCTTTAAGTTGTTGGAGGAAGGCGGCTACTCCAGGTTGATGACTGACGGCATGACGGCTCTTGAACTGAATTTGTGTGATTAGGGTTTTAGGTTAAGGTTGCTTATATAGGATTTCAATTTGATTAGAACCGTCAGATGAACCCTAGAATTAACCACCACCATCCGATCAATTCAGAACTATCCAGAAGGCCCAGGTGACTCAGCAGACCAAGGAGAAATCGTCCAGACCTGACCAGGTCGACCGGGTAGGTCGACCCCCTGGTCGACCTGGGTCCTAGGCGGGAATTTTCCCGCCCAGCCCAATCTTTACCCAGATTTCGAATGGGCTGTTTGAATTTTAAACTGAATTCTGAAACTTCCGAAGGCCATAACTTCTTCATACGGAGTCCGATTCACGCAAACTCGGACTCTATCTCAAGCACAATTTTGAGACTAACGCAATGGGGTAGTCCGTTTCCCTTAGTTCTTTAGTTATAATTTAATTATCCTCTAATTTATTACTTATACGTTCACCAAAAATACGGGGTGTTACATTAATTAGTGAAGATTAACTAGAATATAATTAACTAATGTTAATTAATTTGGTTATGGATTATTTATGGATGATTGTTTGTGTTGATGGATGATGGTTGCATAGATTAGAATACACAAACACACTATTAAGCGTTAGTGTTATAACGCTTGTGCGTAGTTATTATCTCTTTACTGATATTGATAATGGTTGTTATGGATGTTTATATGGTTGTTAATGTTGCATGACACACACTATGACACTGCAATTATGGTATTGCATCGCTGATCGGTTAAATCTCCTCCATAATCGAAAACGTGAATAATATTATATTACTATAATTTTGGAAAAGTGGTGTGAAATTTTTCAAATTTGAAATAGTTTGGAAATGAAATGGAATCGTATACAACAATTTTCGTTAAGAAGAACGTTTTGTTAAAACGAGTTTTGACATTAAGTAAGATTTTGTTTTTGAAACAATGAAAAGGGGTTTTGTTTTAAAAAAAAAGTGAAGTTTGGTTTCCCTATCTAGAAAATGTTTTAATTCAAATTGATTTCGTAAATGGTTTTATATTATTTTCTTATAAGCTTTTGTAAATTTTGAAGTCAATCGGACTAGTTTTTGGAAAATAATATGATTTTATTAATATAATAGTATTATAATACTCGATTTTAAATTTAAAGTTAAATATTTGAAGTATCATTTTCAAATGGATTTATATATGTTTATAAAGGTATATATACGTTTGGAAGTAATTCGGATGTAGTTTTAATATATGTCGCTATTTGGTCTGAATAGGACTAGTTGCGCAGCGACAGTTCGCGAATTCCGACCAATAATTTTAAACGCTTATAACTTGAGCATTTTAAATCGGATTTCAGCGAAACGAAAATCGTTTGTTTTCAAATAATATTGGATTTCAAATCAAAAAGTAAATTTCAAACTCTGAGGTGTAGTTTTCAAGTTATGTGCAAAATATTTTTGCAAAAGTTCGTTGTAAGCGCAGTTCGTCGACCGTAACTGCAAACAGTTATTTTTAATGTTTTTAAAATATATAAATTTTTTGTAAAATCATTATAAATTATTTAAAAATGTTTTTAATTGGAAAATGTTGTTTTTGGATGATTTAAAGGATATTTTTATCAATTTAGCCAATATGAACTATTTTGTAATGCTTTTGCAACACTTTTGAAACGCTTTTGTAACACTTTCTTTGAAAACAATCCGTTTTGAAGTTTTTAACACGCAAACTATTTTCCGAACGATAAATAGTCATTTTCAAATGATTTGTGAAATATTTTGAAGGTACAAAATTATAGATTTTTTTGTATGAAATCAAAATTGAATTATTTAATATTAAAACGGGTTATCTAATTATAAATAAATTGGATATGGTTGGGGATGAGTCTTCGGTTGTTTGATATTAATTCTGTAGATGATGACTCTTACTATTTGAGGAATTTAGATGGTAGTTTACTATTATTCCGCTTATAGTATGGGCTGGATACGGATGTTAATATCGGGGATAAGTTGATGAATTTCTGTCCAGATCTAATATCAAGGGGTCTGATAAATCTTTCGAACTAAGATAAGGGTTTCCCAATTTAATTGAGATAAATTGGATAAAAATAATCTTCGGGTATTTGATATAAAATTCCGTGATGTAAACGTATACTATTTGAGGAATTTGGAAGATATTTATGTCGTTATTCTGCTTATAGTATTCGTTGATTATGAGAATTGATATCGAATATAAGTAGATACAATTTCTATGTAACTTATGTTCAATATTGATTGATTTAGATTTTGTTGTGAATGGTATCTTCAATAATATCATTCTTAAAAACCCGATGAGATTGAGTTGTGGAAATTCATATCGTAAGTGAGGATTTAATCAATTCTTTGATTTGAGGAATTTAAAAGCAAGGAATTTGGGAAGAGCCATAATCTTTTAATTAAGATTTAAGAATTGAATTTTGGATAATAATTTTCAAAAGTGGAAATCATGACTGAAATTTTAAAATATGGATTAAGAATTTCCAAAGCAACTGAGTTTTGAATAATAAGTTATTAAATGAAAGGATTTAAGGACAAGTTAAGAATGAATTTATAAAGGTTTTTGGTTAACTGATTATTGAAGGAGATTTGGTTGAAATCCTGTGTGATCCATAATTGTGTTTTTGAAAAAAGTGCGCTTATTATGTGGAAAGACTGGGACCAGATTTATGTCTGAAAACCATCTAAGTAATAATACGATGTTATTGAGCAATTGAAGACATTGAAGACGACGATTGAAGACTAGGAATCTTCACATCGTTTGGATTGATTACTGATTTCTCGGTTGGGCAGATCACCCAATACGAGATTATAAGTGGCAAGAGGTCTGGATGTATTTAGAAATTTTTTGGATTTTGGTTTTATTCAAACCCAGAACGGACTTGTATGGATTGTGTGTCTGACATTGTAATTGACTGCGTAGCACTGATCTTTATGAATATATGTATATATATATATATATATCTACTTGGTGGCGGAGAATTTATTCTCTTAGCTTAACACCCTTCTCTGAGACGTATGAACTTATAGGCTATATATTGATAGATATCAGTGATATGTGGTGAATGGAAAATGTGGCATGCTTAAGTGATGAGCTATTGATGATCAAAGCATGGCTTATTGAAGCGTAGCTTTGTCCATATCGTGACCTCGACAAGCCTCACACCCGGAAAAATGGCCAAAACAGGAAAGATGCAACGAGGACATGGGTTGTCATTACCTTATAGATAAAAGGTGTATTGCCATGGTATGGAGCTCAAGTATTAACCTATGTGGAAAATTACTTTTGTGGTTGTGTTGGTTCGGTATCCGGGTTTAAAGGTTGGTAACGACCGGGGGATGACTTACTTAGGCGTGATCTAATCAATCCAGTAAGGGAGAGATCGGCCTCGTGTTGGTAGAGAGCCCGTTTGGTTCTCGGGGTGTCCCTCAAGAGGCGTACCCATCAGTTTGGTAAGGAAGTTCCTTTGCTTGGTCATTTGTTGGAAACCCAATCTCCACTACGAGCCCGTACGATTTTGATTGTATTGCCTGCTGGTTACCGGCAAGATTATGTCAGTATAATGGGATAAGGCATTATGCTGGCTAGTTTAATATATTTACTTTCGAAAGGTTTTTCACACTATGAACTAATAATAATATGAAAGAGGATTTTAACGTATGAATATCATTTTTGACTTGCGTGTAGCGGCGTGGTCCAGTAAATTACCTAACTTTAAAATAAACCCTAAAAACAACTGTTTTTGAGTTCTCACTCCAGTCCTATAACTGACTTGGAAGTTGTTGTTTCCACACCTAAACTCTGGGTGCCCATAATTTTCCACACGGGCAGCCTAGTAGTTTAATTTGAAGATTTAGCCTTGGAGTCAGTTAAAGCAGGATTCTGGATTTTAGCTGGAGTTATTATATCTTGGAGCTAGAGCTTTATTTTGGATCATTTTCCTTCCGCTGAGAGTATATTTGTATTTCTTTCCATTGTGTAACCGTTGTACTATGATGTAACTCTTGTACTTTGATGTAATATTATTGTAACGATAGTGGAAAAGTTCTTTTACTTTTGTGCAAAAGTGTAAGTACCCCTAACAATCCATCTTTATGAATGGTTTGAGTCGGTTTAATTACCAGTGAAAACCGGACAAAAAAGGTGGGTCATTAGATAAGAGGAGGATATGAATGCATTTTTTGCTCGGATAGAAGGATTTGGAAGGCCATCAGGCCAAGGAGTACTCGCTGGAATAAGTGCAAGTGGAGCCCAAGGACTGCAGTGGGACTTGGGGGAATTCCTCCAAACCAGCCCGGATTGGTACCGATCCGGCTCGACCAAGGGGTAACTCCCCCAATCTCGATGGAAGGGAGGCTCATAATATTGCATTTGGTCATATTTTGGAATATGGAGTGGGAAATACATCTCGAGCGCAAGTTCAAGAAGGTCTGGATGTAGGAAGGGCTCCGGAAGTTAGGTTCGTGCCCGATACCACTCCTCAGGTTAAGGCCGAACCGGATGTTCACATTGGGAATCACTAAATGGCACATTCTGGATTGGACACCCGGGCCACTGGCATAGGATTTGACGTTTAGAGGTAGGTTCTTGGAAGTGGAAATCAAATCGTGGATGTGATTCGACGATTTACTCTAGGCAGGGCATCTCACTCAGATTTAGATTGTGCTAATCGCATCCCATTCACTCATGATATCAGGATTTCTAAGAACCCACTGAAATTCAAACTATCGGTACTTGATGCTTATGATGGTAGGAAGTATCCTACTGTCCACTTGATGCACTACATGCGCCATATGGAAGTGTTATCGTCGTCGGATAACATCATGGCAAAGTATTTACCACTTTACCTCATGGATATTGCTACTATATGGTTCAGGCGACTGGAATCGGAAAGCATAGGAAGCTGGAATGTTATGGGTGAAAAGTTGATTGAGAAGTTCATGGTCCATATCCCTCAACTCAAGAATGTTATGACTCTCACGACGATCAAGCACAGGTATGGAGAAACTTATCAAAAGTTCTTGAAAAGGTTTAATGAGGTGGCGGCATCGATCGACCGATCAGACCCGTTTATGGTACTAATGCCTGTCGTTCCTAGAATTCTGGATAAGTCGAATTTCAAGATCTCGCTGGAGCGGGATCCACTAAGAGACCTTGGTGAATTTTGTTTTGAAGCAAACGAATTTCTATTGGAAGAGGATGCAAGAGTTGATAAGGAAGTTCTCGAGGTTAACATGGCTAAAGGTGGAGAACCATCCGAATCTGGAAAAGAAAAGGATAAAGGGAAAGGAAAAGAATTATTTGGGAATGATCGGAATGTACAACAATGGAGGAAACCCAAATTCCCTTCGTATACAGAACTCACTTCTTCTTTAGAGGAGATTTACTTGGATATTCATGGGACTGCTCCATTCAGAAAGCCTCTCAAAAGGGAGCCAACTCAAAGGGAAAGGGAGTCCGTTAACCACTATTTGTTTCACAAGATGGATGGCCATAGTAAAAATGAGAGTAGACATCTTCGGGATATGATTGAGGAGCGTGTCAAATGTGGGGAGCTGGCACAATATGTCAAGGATCAGACTACAGTAGCCGAGCAGGCACAACCGCACACTACCACTCGGAATAGGAGCGAGCTAGGACTTAGCTCGCGTGGAATCATTATCAACTAATTTGGATCTCTCGACTCTTTGGATTTTTGGATATTGGTTATTTGGACTTTGGCAATTTGAATTTTGACTCTTTGGTTTTCTAGTTTTTTTTGGATGGCTAAGTTGGCCTACCCATGTACGGGTTTAGAATTTAGTCCCTAGGCATGCTCTGTATCTGGCAATAAAGCATCTGCCTCTTAATTAATAAGTTTGTAATCAAAATGACTATGTTGGCCCACTCATGTACGGGATTAGGATGTAATCCCCAGACGTGCTCTGTACCCGACTATAAACCGTTAGCTTACTTTTTCCTTTGGGAAAATTAGAAATTTTTGTAAATTTAATCAAATTACTTTGCTTGTATGGATTATGTGACACCCCATGTCCGTTAATGTCACTCACTAAGGGAATGCATTAAGTTTCGTGAAGCATTATTGGTAAACAGAAACATAAACATTACAAGACAGATATAAAAGCAACAGCGGAATCTAAAATTTTATTTCAAAAACATAAATAATAACATCGTGGGCCAAAATACCATAAGTCTGAAACTTCATAAAAACCATTACATCATTGAAACTACTGTCTTGTATTTTAAAACATCAGAGTACATAAATAAAGAAGCATAATTCCACAAATAAAGCATAGCCATAGTAGCAAGGATAAAATCTTGAGCCACACATCTAAGCAGCTCCAGCAAAACGAAAGCAAAATCACGGTCAAGCCTGAGTACTCCCACCCTGAGAACCTAGAGGGGGGGGGGAGGAAGAAAGAAGAGGAAACAAAAAGGGCCAGACATAAAGTCTGGCGAGTCCAGTTACTTTTAGCAAGTAAATAAGTAAAAGTAGCATAACAGGCATATAAAGTGGATAAGAGAGATAACTACATAAAAGGCAGGTATGACAAGGTAAACAGGATAGAGTGTATATGCTTCTCTAATGATTACTCTGCACTACTACTAGTATAACCAGAATGAGATGATCTCTTCCACTATAAGGTGGTAGACTTAGGCATACGTCCAGATGTACCCTAACTACTACCCTAATCGATCGGCTCCCTAATCCGCGTTGATACTCTATGCCGGCCCTACCGTATGATGTATCACGTCCTAAAGGGGCAACCCTTTGCTGATAGGCTTAGCCATATCTACAGTCTCACGGTCGTCTTATCCCCTTCTGCCCAGCCCATGCACACACATGACCCGGTCGGTTTGCGCCGCCCACACTGCCCTCCACATTTGGATATCTTACAATCAGCTCAGTAAGCGTGCCCCAACTTCGACCTAGGACGGAGTACTCGTTTGATATTGTTATATGGGTTACTGATTGAAACGGGTCCCTCACACAATATGATACAAGCTCTCCCCCTTGTCTTGTATCCCCACTAGAATTTCCATAGGTTATGCTTACCCTAAAAGTTGTCTTTAATTATATAACCCCAACCTTTCTACTGGTTATGCTTACCTAAAGGTATCTTTAATACATAACCCTAATATTTCCACCGGTTATGCTTACCTATAGGTGTCTTTAATACATAATCCCCAATTGGTTAAGTTTTGTGGGCCTATATATAAATATTACCCACCCAACCCAGATATACTTAACTTAACCCTCCCATTGTTTCAACCAAGTTTACTTAACCCCTATTCATGTTCATGTTCACACAGTCCCTATGGATTCAACTAGGTTAAGTATACCAATTCATTACCATGTCCATTTATGGTTATAATGGGCTAGACCTCCCACATTAAGCCTACAACTTGTGGATGCTGGATATGCCGGTCGGGTCTGGGCAGACTTCTTCCACAAGTTGGGCCTAACCTCATGTCTTAGCCCGTCTCGTATTTGTACACTTAGGCCTCTCACATTAGATTCACCACTTGTGGTCGTTGGATATGCCAGTCGGGTCCGGGTAGACTTCCACCACAAGTGTAATCTAACCTCATGCCTAAGCGCGGTTTACAATTTGAGTTATTGTAATTCTAGGCATTTCCATTATTAACAAATTTACCTATGTCTTTAAAGGTGTTCATGCCCCTTTTTCCCCATTATGAATTATATGCCCAAATTCATGTTCATAAACATTATTCAAGTTATGCCAAATTGATATTCACATATTTCATTCAAGTTATGCCTAAACTTTCAATTACAAGTTATGCCCAATTTTCACCGTTTTTCCCTCGTCCCCCGTTTTAATGTATTCTCATATTTCAACGACGTGCCTAGGCTTGGAAATAGCCAGGCTATATAAAATAAAGAGGGAAAGATAAAAGGGAAGATAATAGAAAAGATCATAATAACATGGATGACATAAGATGATAGAATTTAGGCATAAACATACGGTGACATATTTACAAGTTAAGCATATTGGGACAGATCTAACAAGCATGTAATGATAGAACATAATAGGGATGTCATAGTAGGCATGATTAGATCTAAACAAGGATCCCTATGTCCAATTAATGACAGATCTAAATTAACCACAACATGATAGGTACAAGATTATCTAAATAGAGAATTAGATCTAAACAAGGATTTAACTGTCCAAATAATGACAGATCCTAATTAACCACAAACATAGATAAAGGTTAAGATCCACAAATGTGACATGATAAATTAACCACAAGTGAACTAGATCTATAAAAGTAGATCTTGCATGGTAAAGGTTAAGATCCAAGAATATCATAGATTCACAATTTATAACAGATCCAAATCACAGTCATATCACGTTTTACTTTTAATCATTTAAATTTAAAAGTAACTAAACTCACAGTGTTTGGATCTTAGAAATTAGAAGAGAAATTGTGGGTGTTGAATCTCAGATCTATACTTGAATCTCTAAATTTGATTGTAGAAAAAGAAAAGGATCCGATTCAGTCCAGGCACCGACTGCATTTGGCCTCCATTGATTTTCAGTGCAGAAAACAAGAGAAATGAGGTTGAATATATAGCTGCCAGCCCCCCAGAATTCGACTGCTACCTCAGCCCTAGGGGGGTCGACCCCCCTTATGGGGTCGACCCCCCCTTATGGGGTCGACACCCCTACTATGGGGTTGACACCCCTAGGACAGGAATTTTACCGCCTAAGGGATTTTGAATTTCGAACTGTTTTCTGATTTTCTGAATTAATTATATATAATTCTCTTGCATGTATACAAACTTCAAACCTTCATAACTTCTTCATACGGTGTCCGTTTTACGCAAACCAAATGTCTATCTTGGCCAAAATTTCGAGACAGACGCAATGGAGCAGTCCGTTTCCCTTAATTCTGATTATTAAATTAATTATTATTTAATTTATCATCTTTTAGTGTTGTTAAAATATGGGGTGTTACATTTTCCCCTACTTAAAGAATTTTGTCCCTGAAATCTCCAAGTTAAGAAGAATGTAAATCCTACCATCCACATCCATCTACTCATTCACCAATCACAGGCATCCATTGTCCTTAAAGACCTCTAATGCTTACATGAACATATGCAAAGGTGTGTGTATATGTCCAAATACTAATGCGAAAATCAGGTGGTCTGCTAATTCAGTTGACCTCCTTAATGCAATGTATGTCAGTGCCATGAATCCAACATGTATGCAATTAATCCTATATAACATGTAAGTTCTATATGTGTGCATAATCATCCATCCAAATGCAACGTCTATGTGATGATACATCCATTTCCATCCATTAAAAGAAAGAAAAATGCACACACATCCATATGCAGTATGAGAGTGATTGAGCCGATCTATTGCCTAATGTGTGTGTATATGCGTCCACAGACAACCACTTGCATCCACTTGCATCCAACAAACATAACATGTCTTAAATACATGTTTACATCCATAGGATTTCTACCTAAAGGTCGAAGATTCGATCGATAGGATATACTCAAATGATAGAACAAGCATAGATAAAAACTTTGGAAAAGGAGTTAAGAACATACCCTCGAAAAGAAAAGGGTACGAAGCACGAATCTTGTCTTTGGTCTCCCAAGTTGCATTCTCTGGGTTGTCTCCCCACTGAACCTTCATCAACTTGATTTCTTTATTGCGCAGCTTCTTAACTTATGTTCCAAGAATACGAGTAGGAACTCGTCTGACTGCCGCCTCCCGTTCCACTTCCACTTCTTCCAATATACTCGGCTCAACTACTTCTGCAGTATTATGCAAGCACTTTCGCAGATGAGAAACGTGGAAAACATCATGAACACCTGATAGTCGCCGAGGCAGCTTTACTCTATAGGCCATTTGGCCAATCCTTTCCGTTATGGGAAATGACCCTACAAATCTTGGAGCCAATTTCCCTACAGATCCAAAGCGTACCACATTTCTTAATGGTGACACCGTAATAAAAACCATGTCCTCTACTTCAAATTCAATGTCAGTCCTCCTCTTGTATGCATAGGTTTTCTGTCTGTCTTGAGCAGTCTTCATTCGCCGCCTAATAAGATCAATCTTCTCAGACGTTTCTCTAAGCATATCTGGTCCAAGTAATAGTCTTTCTGTAGATTCCCACCAACAAGTTGGTGATCTACAGGGTCGTCCGTATAATGCTTCAAAAGGTGCCATGCAAATGCTAGCTTGATAACTATTGTTGTAGGCGAACTCTACTAAAGGAAGATGCTCTTCCCATGTCCTTCCAAAGTCTAGGATACACAGCCTCAAAAGATCTTCTAGAACTCTGTTCATCCTCTCCGTCTGTCCATCGGTCTGAGGATGATAAGCGGTACTCAAACATAACTGTGTACTCAGTGCCTCTTGCAAGATCCTCCTAAATTCATTAGTAAAGATGGGGTCACGATCACTTACGATGCTGGAAGGTACCCCATGAAGATGAACTATCTCCCGAACATAAAGTGCTGCTAACCATGCTGTCGTCCTCTTGCTCTTAACTGGAATGAAATGAGCGCTCTTAGTAAGTCTATCTACAACCACCCAAATACTGGTGTTGCCTTTATTTGGTCTAGGAAAACCATCTATGAAATCCATAGAGACGCTCTCCCACTTCCACTGCGGGGCCTCTAAAGGATGAAGCAAACCACCGGGCTTCTTTTGCTCAGCTTTAACTTGCTGGCAAACTAAACATTGAGAAACAAACTCTGCCACATCTTTCTTCATCCCAGCCCAAAAGAAAACCCTCTTCATATCTCTATACATCTTATCGCCAACTGGATGAATAGTCATCATAGAATGATGGGCTTCTTCTAGGACTGCCTTTAACAAACTTCCAGTTTGAGGAACACAAAGCCTTCCATCTCGTCGCAACCACCCTTTACCGTCTACGGTATATCTGCTGAGGTGAATAGAAGTATCCCCTTTATTGAGCCTATCCAAGATGTCTAGAATCTATGGATCATCTCGCTGTGAAGCTCCAATTTGATCCATAAGAGTAGATCGTATCTCTAGTGATGCCAATAAGCTAGGCAAAAGCTCAGTGGAAGGTCTAAAGTCAAAAGTTGATATAAACTCCAAGCTTTTCCTTTCTACAAACAAAGGAATTAAGACCATCCTCTGTCTACTCAGTGCGTCTGCCACAACATTACCCTTTCCAGGGGTATAAGCGATCTCGAAGTCATAAAATGCTAAGAACTCCATCCACCTTTGCTGCCTCAAATTAAGATCCTTTTGTGAGAACAAGTACTTGAGAGATTTATGATCGGTGTACAACTCAAACTTCTCTCCAGGTAAATAATGGCGCTATGTCTTAAGCGCGAATACTATGGAAGCTAACTCTAAGTCGTGGGTAGGGTAGTTCTTTTCATGAACCCTTAGCTGTCTTCCTCCATAGCATACTACCCTTCCCTCTGGCATCAGAACCGCACCAAGCCTTGTGCTGCAAGCGTCAGTGTATACTGTAAACACTTTGTTCCCATCGGGTAAGGTCAAGACTGGGGCTATTTTCAGAGCCCTCTTCAGTCTTTGAAAAGCAACATCACAATCTATATCCCACGAAAACGTCAGATTCTTCTTTGTCAGCCTGGTGAGTGGGGCTGATATCTTTGCGAAGTCCTTAATGAACTTCCTATAGTAGCCTACTAACCCCAAAAAGCTTCTCACCTCCGTTGCATTCTTTGGAATCTGTCGATCCTGCTGAACTGCAACCACCTTTGCGGGATCTACTGTTGTCCCTTCTTTAGAAACTACATGCCCTAGGAATCTCACCTCTTTCCTCCAAAAATGGCATTTGGAGAACTTTTCCTTAAGCTGATGTGCACGCAGAGTTTTCAAAACTTCTCTCAAATGATGGGCATGCTCTTCCTTGCACTTTGAGAAAATCAAGATATCATCAATAAAGACCACGACAAATTTATTTAGGAACTCCCGAAACACCCTACTCATCAAATCAACAAAATAGGCGGGTGGATTCGTCAACCCAAAAGGCATAACGAGCCACTCGAAGAAACAGTCTGGAGTCCTAAAAGTAGTTTTATCAATACTGTCTTCTGCCACCCTCAACTGATGGAACCCCGTGGCCAAGTCTAGTTGAGAAAATACTGATGCACCAACAAGCTGATCAAATAAGTCACCTATCCTCGGAATTGGATGCCTGTTCTTCTTAGTGAGTTTATTCAACTCTCTATAGTCTACGCATAAGCGAAGTGAACCGTCCGCCTTAGTTGCGAATACCACCAGGGCACCCCATTCAGACATGCTTCGCCTAATGTACCCTTTTCAAGTAGCTCCCCTACTTGTTTACTAAGCTCCCTCCTTTCTCTTAGAGCCATATGGTGCACATGCAATGCAATTGGCTTTGCATTGTCCACCAAATATATGCGGAAATTGATCTCGCGCCTTAGGGGCAAACCCCGAACCTCATCAAAGACATCCGGATATTCCCAGACTACTGGAACAGATTGCAGATCATCGATAGATGCATCAAGAGACTCTAGGAAGCTAAGCATAACAGACCCATGCGGATCACAAGAAATCTCGAGGGCCTTCCCATGACAAGTCATAAGCCTAACAACCCTCCTTTAACAATCCAGAATGGCACCATACCTGGTTAGCCAATCCATTCCAAGAATCAACCCATAGCCCATAAACCCGAGCACATACGCGTCGCATTCAAATTCGACGCCTAAGATAGATATTTTAAAACCCCAACAAATCATGGACAAATGAGTCGAGTCACCAATGGGGTTTGAAACAACTACGGGATCCACTACCATACTCGTATTTAAGTGCAGAGACTCAACCACAGAACTAGATATAAATGAATGCGAAGCGCCAGAATAAAAAGAGTTCTAATAGGATAATTGGAAAGAGAAATAAAAACTTTCCTACCTCTATCTGGTACCCTGGCTACGAGAGCATACACCTGCCCTCCAAAAGATCCTACCAATTAACCTTGTCCTTGCTCTTTCGGGCACTCCTTGGATAAGTGTCCGACCTCTCCACAACTGAAACAAAAATTCTTCTTTCTTTTCTTGCAATCCTTGATCAAATGACCCAAGTGCTCATGACATTTCCTCTTGCCTTTATTTGAACTTTATCTGCGTTCCCTTTTTAGGCCATCATTTTTCTTATCCTTGGGCTGTGCTCCTTAGCCCTAACTCCCTTATTTTTCCTTTTTACCATCCTTGTGTAACAAGCCAACAAGTATCTCGAAAGCTACCTCCATCGCATGGAAATCCTTACAAAGCTCGAGAAAATTAGCCGTAGGTGAAACTAATGCGGCTATAGAAGGAGGTTAGGCACTTCATTGCCCTTCTACGTGTGTCGTAGTTTTTACATGCCTACGGGACCATGCTGCAATAGGGACACCTTTCGGAAAGAATCAGTTTCCCAAGACAAGAAGGAAAAGGAATCAAGCGGAGGATCGAGAGATATTACATATGGCTTTGGGGAATATGTTTTCCAAAATAGACTTTTCTTTTGAAAATGCTTTCTTTTAAAACCTTTTTGAATGTAATTTTCAAAATCTTTTATCCGATCTGGTAACCTTCAGCTCTGATACCACGTGTGACACCCCACATCCGTTAATGTCACTCACTAAGGGAATGCATTAAGTTTCATGAAGCGTTATAGGTAAACAAAAATAGAAATATTACAAGACAGATATAAAAGCAACAACGGAATCTAAAATTTTATTTCAAAAACATAAATCATAACATCGTGGTCCAAAATACCATAAGTCTGAAACTTCATAAAAACCATTACATCATTGAAATTACTATCTTGTACTTTAAAACATCAGAGTACATATATAAAGAAGCATAATTCCCCAAATAAAGCATAGCCATAGTAGCAAGGATAAAAGCTTGAGCCATACATCTAAGCAGCTCCAGCAAAACGAAAGAAGAATCACGGTCAAGCCTGAATACTCCCACCTTGAGAACCTTTGGGGGCGGGGGGGGGGGGGGGAACAGAAGAAAGAAGAGGAAACAAAAAGGGTTAGACATAAAGTCTGGCGAGTCCAATTACTTTTAGCAAGTAAATAAGTAAAAGTAGCATGACAAGCATATAAAGTGGATAAGAGATATAACTGCATAAAAGGCAGGTATGACAAGGTAAACAGGATAGAGTGTGTACGCTTCTCTAATGATTACTCTGCACTACTACTAGTATAACCAAAATGAGATGATCCCTTCCACTATAAGGTGGTAGACTTAGGCATACGTCCAGATGTACCCTAACTACTATCCTAATCGATTGGCTCCCTAATCCATGTAGATACTTTGTGTCGGCCCCATCGTAGGATGTATCACGTCCTAAAGCGGCAACCCTTCGTTGATATGCACAGCCATATCTACAGGTGTCACGGTCGTCTTATCCCCCTCTTCCCAGCCCATGCACGCACATGACCCGGTCGGTTTGCGCCGCCCACACCGTCCTCCACGTTTGGATCTCTTATAATCAGCCCAGTAAGCGTGCCCCAACTCCGACCTAGGATGGAGTACTCGTTTGATACTGTTATATGGGTCATTGACTGAAACGGGTTCCCCACACAAGATGATACAAGCTCTCTCCCTTGTCTTGTATCCCCACTAAGATTTCCACAGGTTATACTTACCCTAAAAGATGTCTTTAATTATATAACCCCAACCTCTTTACCGGTTATGCATACCTAAAGGTGTCTTTAATACATAACCCTAACATTTCCACCGATTATGCTTACCTATAGGTGTCTTTAATACATAATCCCCAATTGGTTAAGTTTTGTGGGCCTATATATAAATATTACCCACCCAACCAAGATATACTTAACTTAACCCTCTCATTGTTTCAACTAAGTTTACTTAACCCCTATTTATGTTCATGTTCACACAATCCCTATGGATTCAACTAGGTTAAGTATCCAATTCATTACCATGTCCATTTATGGTTATAATGGGCTAGACCTCCAATATTAAGCCTACAACTTGTGGATGCTGGATATGACGGTCGGGTCCGGGCAGACTTCTTCCACAAGTTGGGCCTAACCTCGTGTCTTAGTCGGTCTCATATTTGTACACTTAGGCCTCTCACATTAGATTCACCACTTGTGGTCGCTGGATATGCCGGTCGGGTCCGGGCAGACTTCCACCACAAGTGTAATCTAATCTCGTGCCTAAGCGCGGCTTACAATTTAAGTTATTGTAATTCTAGGCATTTCCATTATTACAAATTTACCTATGTCTTTAAAGGTGTTCATGCCCCCTTTTCCCCATTATGAATTATATGCCCGAATTCATGTTCATAAACATTATTCAAGTTATGCAAAATTAATATTCACATATTTCATTCAAGTTATGCCTAAACTTTCAATTACAAGTTATGCCTAATTTTCACCGTTTTTCCCTCGTCCCTCGTTTTAATGTATTCGCATATTTCAGCGGCATGCCTAGGCTTGGAAATATCCAGGCTATATAAAATAAAGTGGGAAAGATAAAGGGAAGATAACAGAAAAGATCATACTAACATGGATGACATAAGATGACAAAATTTAGGCATAAACATACGGTGACATATTTACAAGTTAAGCATATTGGGACAGATCTAACAAGCATGTAATGATAGAACATAATAGGGATGTCATAGTAGGCATGATTAGATCTAAACAAGGATTCATATGTCCAATTAATGACATATCTAAATTAACCACAACATGATAGGTACAAGATGATATAAATAGAGAATTAGATCTAAACAAGGATTTAACTGTCCAAATAATGACAGATCCTAATTAACCACAAACACAGATAAAGGTTAAGATCCACAGATGTGACATGGTAAATTAACCACAAGTGAACTAGATCTATAAAAGTAGATCTTGCATGATAAAGGTTAAGATCCAAGAATATCATAGATTCACAATTTATAACAGATCCAAATCACAGTCATATCACGTTTTACTTTTAATCATTTAAATTTAAAAGTAACTAAACTCACAGTGTTTGGATCTTAGAAATTAGAAGAGAAATTGTGGGTGTTGAATCTCAGATCTATACTTGAATCTCTAAATTTGATTGTAGAAAAAGAAAAGGATCCGATTCAGTCCAGGCACCGACAGCATTTGGCCTCCATTGATTTTCAGTGCAGAAAACAAGAGAAATGAGGTTGAATATATAGCTGCCAGCCCCCCAGAATTCGACTGCTACCTCAGCCCTAGGGGGGTCGACCCCTCTTATGGGGTCGACACCCCTGTGGCAGGAATTTTACTGCCTATGGGATTTCGAATTTCGAACTATTTTCTATTTTTCTGAATTAATTATATATAATTCTCTTGCGCGTATACAAACTTCAAACCTTCATAACTTCTTCATACGGTGTCCGTTTTACGCAAACCAAATGTCTATCTTGACCAAAATTTCGAGACGTAAGTAATGGCGCAATCTGTTTCCCTTAATTTTGATTATTAAATTAATTATTATTTAATTTATCATCTATTAGTGTTGTTAAAATACGGGGTGTTACAGATTATGCTTGTGAAGTATGGAATCATAAACTAAAATTTAATGCTTTAATAACTTGGTGACTATGCTTGTCAAGTATAAAACTCTTACATTGGTCCCTAAGTATGAATTATACGTAAGAAGAGCTGGGTTATATTGGCAAGACTTAGCAAGATCACTTGGTTAAGGCTCGAGTATGGACTATACTTGATTGGATTTGGATTATTCTGTCAAGAATTGGCAAAGTGATTCACTTGGTTTTTGTAGGTATGGATTATATCCCCTCTGGTTAGGCTCAGTGAGGCGATGGATTTCAGATTGGATATTTTGGTCCTTTGGATTTCGGATCTCTCAATTTATTGGGATTCTCTAGTTTCCTGGATACTTGGTTTTCTCTTATAATATGATCCGGAGTGATCGTGGGATTCTGTTGGTCTTCGAATTTTAATTATGACTTTCTGGGTTTTTGGTTTTCGATTATTGGATTTCTATTTGGACTTCTCTTGGATTAAGGCTTCCGGATTCATGGAATTCTCGCCTACAAACATATCTTCCATAAAAAGACATGTTTTGAAGGGCAAGTGTTGACCAACCTTTTTACAAGGCCGTAACGCTTTGGATTTCTATCTATCGGAGTGCTCAGGACTTGAATACAGACTTGGGAAAAACCTGGAGAAACTTGGCTGAAGTCGCGAAATTCACAGAACTTCAAATATTGGAGGACACTTATGGGGATCGGTGTCGATCCTTATGGATATCTACCTAGGGGTTGCGATTCCTATGGTAGATGGAATTTTCTATTAGCTTTCACCTCCAACCAGTGGTTCGTTATTTTAATAGTCTGAGTTTAAGTTATGGTCGAAATACTTGACATCTCCTGGATTCTTCTCTTCGGATCGGCAGAAGTATGGAAATTTGGCTAAGTTTGGGAAGTCTTACCATTCCTGGAATTAGCTGAAATGTGGAAATTTGGCCAAGTCTAAGGAGTCTTACTAATCCCGTAATCGGCAGAAATGTGTAAATTTGTCTAAGTTTGGGGAGCCTTACCGATCCCGTAATCGGCTGAAATGAGGAAGTTTGGCTAAGTCTGGAGAGTCTTTACCGATCACGAAAAGGGTAGAAATGTGGAAATCTGACTAAGTCCGTGGAGTCTTACAGAACTTGGAATCGGTAGAAATATGGAAATTTGGCTAAATTTTTTGGATACAAAGTTCGAGATACAAAATATGGAAATTGGGCTTAGTTTTCGGGATACGAAGCTCGAGATACAAAATGTGGAAATTCGGCTAAGTTTTCGAGATATGAAGTTTGGGATACGAAATGTGGAAATTTGGCTAAGTTTTTGGGATCGAAAATGTGAAAAGTTGGCTAAGTTTTCGGTATACAAAGTTCGAGATACGAAATTCGGGATACAAAATGTGAAAATTTGGCTAAATTTTCGGGATACGTAGTCTCAGTTATGAAGTTCAGGATACGAATTCCTGGACGAGAAAACAAATCCTATAGCTATAAATAGGCATTGACTTGGAAATTTTAGGGGATCTTTTGGTTCTCATATGCAGTGATTCTGCCATGATCAACACTCAACTTCTTTTCTTTACATTTCTGTAAATCAGAAGGGTTGTACTTGTAATCATACAGTATAAGCAATAAAGATTACCTCACAGTTGATGTAGGCACCATTTGTCAAACCCCTATTATTCGTGTGTTCACTTTATTTTCTGTACTCTGTATCTGGATTTACCGCTCTACTTTGTGATTGCTTTCTGGATTCGGGTGCTGCGCTTGATTGACCAAAATTAATGTCAACATATATATCCACACACACACACACACACACACACACATATATATATATATATATATATATATATATATATGTATATGTATATAAATAATAGAATTGATGTATGCATTTACTTTTTGGAACGAAGCTGGTCAATAGTGGGTGAAACACATTTTTTTTCATATTTGAACCATCACAAGCCAGTAAGTTTGATGAGTTATGTTAGATCCATCTAGCTAATTTAAATAGATTTTAGTTTTATTTAATTTTCTAATTTGAATAATTAATGAGCTTTAGATTGATATGTATATAGTATCATTCGTATATAACGTGCATGTACAACATAATTAATATATATGTATACAAAAATTAATATTTACAACTACGACAAATAAGCAACAACTCGATGTTAAGAAGCCATTAATTAAATAAATAATGGATATTTAAGTAATTAAATGAGTTCTAAATAATAAAATGTGGTATGGGAATTAATGATGATTTGAAAATATAGAATTTATTTAGGATTTAAAATAAAGGTTTAATTAATTTAAATGGGCTTTAATATTTAAAGTGTGAATAAATTGAAATAAATAGGAAATTAAATGGGACAATGTATTACAAATTAAGAAAATAATTTATTTGAGAAAATTTTAATTTTTAGAATGAGTTTGGACATTTTTAGAAGTCAAAATAATTTTTATTTCATAATTAAAAAGGATAAATAATCTTTGAAAAGTTAAATATTTATTAAAAGTAAAGAAGAAAAGGAACTTATTTCTAAATAGGTGAATTTTATTTCTATAACATCCCACGTTCTAAGGTCCAAAACTAAGCGCTACATATGCTATAGTCATCTCTAGTATTAATTTTCAACGACCGGACATGGGAGTGTTATCGATATCATATCAAATGCACATGACCATGAAACAAAATTTAACATTGATTTCAAAATAAATTATAAATTTCATATTCATGTATTACATAATCCCATAATGTTCCCAACTTTTAAATAAAATATAAATACAAAATACTACTAGAGCAACATATCAAGATGCCCTCTAGATTGATCAGAGTACTCATAATAATGCTTATTACAACATTAACATAAGTTCAAGCATGATTTCATCAACATAACGAAATCAAAATAAGCTCCTAAGATAACTAACGATGTCTCCTGCATATCTCCACCAATTTTGTTTACGAAAAGAGCTAATAACCTGAAGCTTACTCCCAAACTCTCAGTAGAGCACCGAGAGTTAAAGGAGAAAATCAAAAACTTTGGATCAAACAAACAACCTGATGTAAATGATAATATGCCAACATAAATAAATAGATAGCTAGTAAGACCATGACTCTTAGCGGAATTGGTTTTCCCTTTAATAGTATCCATAATCAAATCAAGCAATCAATCAACCAATAAATGTTGAACATGCAATTAGAATGGTTCATATAACATAATAATCATAATTAGTCATCAATGAATGTATGCATGCATGTCTTGACTATCTTCCCAAAGGGTAACTATGACAATCTGTCTCAATCTACTCCTAACTGCTCATTTCTGGGGTCATCCCGACTATCTGTCTCCCTCGGATAATATATGACCATCTATCTTACATCAAATGGATGACTCAAACCTATTAGATTTATCAAAATATCCAACTAGCCATTAGAACTAAACTGAATGGTATGTCCATGTTTACTCCTTCCTGACCATCCATCCATTTAACTACCTGTCTCTCTTAATTTTGCTAGGCTGACTAAGAACCTAATGGTTTAGCAAACTCACCAATACCCTATCTCATTGCATCTCTTTCTGTGCATACCCTACTTAGGGTCTTGCCTTAACCTTGCACTGCGCATTGGAATGTTGGACAAATTCAGTTATGAGCAATAACATAAGTATAGGGCACGATCCTATACAAATCTCAATAGGTATCTTAACCATCTGAGTCGTTATTATCATCTTATTGTCTATCCAATAGGAACGGATTACCATTTTAGCAAAATACTGGGTTAAATATTTTATCAAACATTTCCTAAAAACATAGGTAATTATGAGTCATTCCCTTTTAATATCATCTCTTTAAAGCAAGGATATTCAATAACTCTTTACTAGTCAAAACAATTATGCCAATATATGCTTTCAAATCAATGTTGATGATATTCTAAATCTTGGAAGTGAACATAGTTCAAAATAATGTGGCGTCGAAGTCAAAACATTTAAAATAGGTACTTTCTCAAAGTTCTTTGAACCCTTTTTGAAATCATTTAAATTGAAGTAAAATAAGTCATAACATTACTTTGGTTTGAAGCAATTCATAAAAGTCTGAAATGCAGAAGTATTTGGGGACTTATAGGAACTATAATAAATCATTTGGTTCGAGCCTTTTTGACTTTGAAGCAAAACAAAATGGGATTTCAAGACTATATGGCTTTGAAACAAACATTTGTAAACCATTGGCCTCGAACCTATATAGCTTCGAAGTAGATAAATACTTCAAGGGTGCTTTCGAATTTAAATATGACTTCAAGCTTGAAAAGAAAAATGCTTGATATATGGTATTAAAAACCTTCGAAACCAATTTATAAAGGTGGGCTTGAAGCAAATGGCTTCGAATCCAATTTGAGCAAGGGAATTACTATAAAACGCGGATCTCCCGTTGTAAAGAAAAGAAAGCGCTTCGAAATACTCCTTCACACCTCCTTGATTTGAAGCACTCCATACTAAGTTTCATTAGCATCCTGTGCTTCTCCATATTTGAAAGCAATGAAGCAATCATTTGAAGCCTTAGAAAGCAAAGCAAAGCCTTTGCTACCAATCCAACAGCTATAATCGAGTATCAATCATCGCAGCGGCCGCAAGCTGGTTCGAAAGTTCCAGCGTTCGAGGTCTATAATGGGAGAAAGGGGAAGTCGATAGGGGTGGAACTTGGTGCATGTGTCGAGAGAGGTTAGGCGTAAGTGCTAGCAGCCTCAAATCGGTCTCCGATGAACTCTAAGATGGAGGTGGTAGTTATTTTCGTGTGCGGGTTCTATTCGATGAAGATGACCAAATAAGGAACGTTGGAATCATATTTTCGGACACTACATTGTGAAACTAAATTGGACAAGGCTGGAAGCTATTGAAATTTTCAGTTGAATTAAACATTTGCTTAATTTAACTAAAACCTAAATTTGTGACGATCGCCTCGTACCTCCTACAATGAACTAAGTAAAAGGTACGTTGTATGACATGTCAGGCCGATACGGGACTATCATCAGGGTAGAATAACTCGAAAAGAACCCGTCGTGTAACTCACAGCGCATGGGTAATATATAATAATAAAATATAAAACAGGATATAGTAGTGAAGCATAACTTAACAGAAAATAAAATCTTCATAAACCATAGAATCTCAGGTACAATACATCCCAGTACATGAATCTCTGAATACAATATGCCTCACTACATACCTCAGAGTCTCTATGACATCAACATACAGCAAAAATAGAAAGAAAATACTAAATAGATAGTAATAGTATGCCAGCCTCCCGATCGTCACCGCACTGCATCAAAGGCACCAAACCTGCTACCTGCTACTCAGTTTGCTCATCAACAACATTGATGAACAACCCAAGGTAATAAGAGGGAAACGTAAAACCTTGAGTCAGACAACTGTCTTAGTGAGCGATAAAATAACTAACAACGGTTACACAGGAAAACATGAGTAAAGGTGGATCAACCGTCTGATTTGCCCAGCAACCAACAAGTTAACACGTAAAAACCACCCATCGCATGCCATTAAATATAGGAAAGGAACACCCCCAATCCAGCTTCTCGTCGACATCCTACGGTGATAGCCTACCCAGAGATAGTAGAGAAGAAAACACACAATCAATTATAGCATCCAATATCCTAACTATCATCGGCTATAGCCTTGAATCCATCGATAATCGAACTTGCTTACAACAATCAAAAGTCTAATAGAAAACCCTGGTTCTAACCAAACTACCATACACCATCATGACTCGTATGTTTGTCTTTTCTCATTCTCGATAACTAGGCCCATCATGACTTCCCAAGGTACACGATCTCTCTAATTTGATCCTAACGGACGTCCTCATGATACCCCTGCTTTGAATCTTCTAGAACACTTCGATTATCGACGATTTCTTGGCACATCAAGTCTGTCAGGCCTTTCATCTCGGCGATTCGATCCAATCTTGAACCATTCCATTATCATCCATGATTGACTCTCATCCTGTTAATCCATCATTGTACTAGATCGTATATCGAATCACGACCAGTGTCACATCATTATGGCTCCGACCACTCCAACATGAGTTCACAACCAAAGTGCCATCCATTATTGAGTTGCACATCGATCATTTGAAGTCCATTCATCACCAAACTTTACTAGCAACCCCCGCAGACCATCACAATCATACCCACAAAACCATGGCACCCCATTCGCCATCCTCATGGGTCGGTGTCGACCCATCACGGGTCGGCGCCGACCCATCATAGGTCGGTGCCGACCCATCTACTTATCCATTTTTGGCTAAGTAGCTTGCCTCGAGCCATTCCTACCTCGAGAGCACCTCACCAATCCATTTTCCAAACATTCTGACCTTCCCGTAGCAACTTTTGCCGACCTATTCATATCTCGAGCAATCAGCCTTCGACCCATTATAAAACAACTCCGAATGACACGAAAATTCACCGATAGCCTCGACTTACCATCACGATGTTCCCTTCCAAAATCCACACTTATCCGACTCACCATTATAGGTCGGAGCCAACCCATGATAGGTCGGTGTCGACCCATACACTTAGTGTATTTATGCACCAAAATTTACGTGCTCCAATCCCCTGTCTTCCAGAGCGCCTCCGCCCAGTTTCGTCTGAATCCAATCATCTGAACCTCCGTTTTGCTCTATTCTTCAATCCTAAGATCTACGACAACCAATTCTAACAAACAACTCAAGAAACGCAATCAATTCAATCAAAACAAACAACAATTCATACAGCACTGAACAAACGAACATGAACAAATCATACTAAGGCATAATCATATCATAAACATGAGATCTAACATGATTTGGATCTAAACATACATATAAACACGATTAATCTAACAATTATTTGGTTAATATGATTAAATTAGGTTTTTCTATGGTTTCTAAATCTGAATTAAACATATATGATCAGATCTAAGATGATTATAACATATAGTATATGAATATGATCCTAATTTACCCATATAATTCATAGTTTCCGTGTGAGAGATATCTATCACTCACCTAACCCTTGATTTGATGTAAATTCAATGAGATCAGATCTGGATAGCGCTTAAAATCTTCGAATTTGATGCAATATGATGTGATCTATCTTCCCTTGATGATGATCTAACCTTTAGATGCAATCTACTATGAATATGAATGAAGAAGATGGAGAATTAAGGCTTTAGGTTGAACCGGAGAATCACAGGCGCCCAACCTAAAGATTAGAATGAAGAGAGTAACCCTAGTTCTCTCCTCAAACACCCTTATTTATATCTGCAGGTCATTAGTCTAATGGGCTTGGCTAATCAGCTCATTAGCTGCTGACCAGTCTGCCTAATACAAGCTGAAACTTAAAACAGTGATTCCTCCCAAACCGCTGAGCCAAATCCTTCATGCGACCACTCTACAGAATCATAAACCACCATTCTGATCGATGAGATCGATCTCAGCACCTGATTCGATCCCTATCAAAAGTTATAGCCCAAACAGAAAACCCAAGGGCAAAATGGTCATACTTGAATTCGGTAAAAATCATGAACATGTCTCACATCCCCATGAACAACATATCAAAATCTGAGAATGATCTGACCACTGGGGAATAAAATATAGTTATTTTACGATCGGTCGATATGTAAAATACGGGTCGTTACAGAATCGCGTTAGCGACAAAAGGAAATCAAGTGAGTATAACTCACTCAGTTTGTCCCACTTATATTTTGTATATGAGTTGAGTTTATTTTTGTGTTCTATGCATGTTTATTATTGAATGATTACTGAACATATATTTATATATTGTCTGAACTGATTAAATTAAACGTTTATTTAATTTAATTGAAATCAATCGTTATTTTCAACGATTTTAATCAAGTGAGTTAACTTACCTTGTTGGTCACGTCTATAATAATATAAACATATAAAAATTAATAGTTGGATGCTTGTATTGTTGTTATTAGTTAATTGTTGAAAATTATTAGTTGAACTGATTATTCCAGTCTATCGTGAAATGTTATCGTATTAAATGGATGATTTTATTTGAGGTAACCTATTTGGATGCAGGAAAAGACTGGTTGGAGGGACCTAACGGGATTCCTCACTTATATTGATAATGTGTATCATATATGTTGACTATATTTGATTGATGTGAAATTGGATAAAATAAACCCTTATTTCACAGTTTGGTATTTTAGAAGTTGTTTAGCCCTTTAATACCATTGATAAATTTTGAAAATATTTTTGGAATCGATTTTAAATCGAATCTGAAGCGCTTCAAGATTTATACCTTTTTGACGTTGATTACCGTCAGACGAGTCAACGAAGTTTAAGTTATAAAATTTATTTTATAACTGGAATAAGGTTTTAAATTTTATTTTTATAAATTATATAAAAATAAAGGTTTTTTGTAAATATTTATAATCGTATTTTAGAAAGTAATTATAAACTGGTTTATGTAGCAAATTTCTTGTGTTTATGCAAGTTATATCGGCTAGTAGGCAGAAATTAACCTAAATGTTAATTGTCTGGGATAACTGTTTTTTTAAAACAATTTGGTTTGTTATTATTGAATTAATTAAGGTATTAATTAATTTAAGTGGAAAGGGTTAATGGAAATCAATAACAAGTAACTAATGTTCAAGTTGACTAAGTCAACTATCTAATTTGAAATTTGTCGTTAGACTAATTTGTTTTCAATTAAATTCAATAAAATATAGTTTTAAAGAACATATGTTTAAAACTAATAAGTTTTCTTGAAATCAAGTAATCTTTTAATTAACAATGTTTAGAGATGATTATCGTGTTGTTAATAAAATTAATTATTTTAAATCACCTTTTAAAAGGGTTAACTAATATATTTTTAGTTAATTAAGAAGTTAACAACTCCTACGTTGGTTAATGAAAAGTAAATTACTTTTACTTCAATTAATATTTTAATTAATTATTATTTTAATAATAATTAAAATGATTTCCTTTTTATTAAAATTATTTGCGGAGATAATCAAGTTGGTGATAAAACCTTAATTTGATTAGGTAAAGGAAGGGATTGACAAAAGGGTTTTGTAATAAATCCAACATATTTAACAAATCATCTAAAAAGATCCTAAAAATAAAGATTTGTTTTTAATAAGACTTTATAAACAAGTAATTATAAGTTTATCTTTCAAATGAAAGAAATGGTTTATTAAACCATATATTAAATTAAGTGAGATTTCAGATTTTAAAGTAGATCCGATTTTAGAATTACGAACCAAATTTATCTTAAGATAAGAACGTTGGCGATCAACGTCTGAGAGGTAATTAGAATACCCCAACTTGAACGACTTCACTATTATCAAGGTATGGTATTAGTTTGTAATGGTAGAAGATGCTGATAATAGTTTATTATTTCTATAAAAGAAATATTGCAATCTTTGTTTTGAAGGGCAAGCCGGTTTTTATAGTGGGTCGTGCCACTGTTTATTAGAAAGAGAGAAAAAGAAGAGAGTCTGCACAGGCACAGAAACTCAAAGCTGGTTTGAAGTGCCAGCATACTACATATATAATACAGGAGAGAAGAAAAATACTTCTAGTACTAAGTAACGTGGCATACCACTAGATGACAAACAGTTTTCCCCTTCAGCAGAATTGGATCAACTACGAGATCCAGTAAGAACTGAATCAGTATCTTGCCAAACGGCTGAGAAGTAAGAAACTAGGTTAGGAACATATCTATCATAGTCCAAGTCATACATGAATTTCCTGTCCCAACTTACATCTTCTAGTATAGACTTGTTATTGCTTCCAAAATCTCCATCTTCATACAGCACAAGTTCAGATCCTTTAACAAAATAATAAAGCTGTCTGAGTTCCCCATCCATCTCGCTAACATACATATAAAAGTATTTCTTTTCAGGATTATATCACATATCTGACGGTCCATGTAACCAAGCTTCCTCCTCAGAACTCCATACAATATCTTCACCTGGCACAGACACAAGATCAGGAGCAGGTACAGGCACAGGCTTCGAAATAGGCTGTGGCACTTTTTGGACCCACCGACGGATTGGAGGACGTGGAAGTGGAATTTTTTCAGGAATGGGAAGTGGGGAACTAGCAGCGGTGCGTTTGCAGTTATTCTCAGTATGAACAAAAGAACGACATCAAATACATATGTCAGGCTTCCTATTGTAGCATACATCTATCTTCACTATACGACCTTTAATTATCACCTCAATTACAGAATGAAGAAGCTTGCCTGGAGTAATCTCAATCAAGGCCCTTGTGAAAGAAAGTTTCCTTCTAGCTATTGTTTTCTCATCAAAGCATTTTAGTTTCCCAATGTGGCAAGCTAACCAATTCAAGCCCAGTAAAGATTGCAATACAGAAGGAGCGTGTGTGAACTGAACCCACACAAGGATAGAGAATACCTGCTCTCAAGCTGAGTCAACCGATGGGTACCACGAGGTAATGATGAATGGCATACCAGCAAGAATAGATGGCTTGGATTCAAACACTCTCCTTTTATCCTCCATGTTAGAGAATTTAAGGTAGAACATTTCATCTACATAATTCACTCTTAGACCTCCTCTATCTTCCATACATGGCATACATGTTCGTATACATCAATTCCAATAGGGGTAGGACTCAAGAAGAAACCCACCAAACAAACTGACCAAAAATCAGCACCTGCCTTTACTACTTCTTCTGGTAACTCCATAGGAGATTCAGTTATATCAAATTAAACTGGAGTGAAAAAACCCGCATTCATGGGCAATATGTCAAACATAGAGACCCAGACATGCTGTCTTGGAGACACATTTGCTGGAGTAGTCACATTTTTATTGTGCATAAATGTATTCATAGCTACATACAAACCTTATCGATTCAAAACAGTAGGCAAAATAACATCTTTTTCTTTAATCACATTAGCATCGAGTAAGTTAGTTTAGCAGTCGAGCAATTAACAGCTGACACCACAGCGGCATCAGAAATCATCACTGGCGTACTGTCCATTGATGCAGCACAGTCCAGGTTCTGTTTCCCAGAATTAACATTACCACTTTCATTAAGCGTACCAGGAGTTACCATACTTACATCGCTGATAGCCAGCTTGGGAGCTGCGGCATTCGCTTGAGAAAATAAGTCCGAGATTGGGGAAGCAGTAATAGATCCAACCAATGTACCAGAGATAGGGGAGGCCATTGAATTCAACCATGAGCTAAAGGGGTTCGCAGGCGTACCAGCAGAGATTACGCTCGGTGAGAAATCAACGATACTGTCAACCCTAGGCGCTTACAATTTAGGTTTAGGGTTTGAGTAAGAGCGCACAGATCTGATGGAAGAAGGTAGATGATGAGGTGATTAAGGCAAAGACATGAGAGGAGATGGAGGCGGAAGGTCGAGCCAGAGAAGGAGTTAAAAATCGCTGGGGACAAAAATCGCGGAAGCCATTAATTTCATAATTGTCGATTTGATTATTGCAGTCTAATTTGCAAGCTTTTGAAATGTAATTGAAATTATTATATTTTTGAAGTAAGCAATGTTTAAATTAACATTGTTTGGCCAAGTTTAAAATGTGATCATACTTACTTGGTTAAACACTATTTTCTAAGTAACGAAAATAGTACGATTTTTCTCAAAGGTAAAGTTAATAATGGATTTATATATATGAGTTGAAATATATTATGGAGAGTTGTAGATGGGATTTATTTTATAAAGAAGTTAAATGTTTGCCAGTTTTGTAAATAAATATGCTAAGAAAGGAAATTATTAAATATAAAAAATGTTCTAAGAAAGGCAATTGTAACGACCCGGATTATTGGGTTAATTAATTTTAAACATTTACTATTTTTTTAAATGTGAGTTGATAGTATAAATGGATTTTTATATTGAGTTATTAATTAATAATCGATTATGATTTAATTCCAAGTATATTGAATTATCGTAATACTGAAAACTAATAATTGAATTCGAAGTTAAAACTGGATCGTAACGATTCAGATAATCAATATAAATTTTATTTGAGTATAAACGATGACAATAATAATAATATATTATCAAGGAATAAATTGTTTTGAATTTAATTTATATTATATCGATCTGAATTGATAACTTCTCCATACGATCAAATGAGGCTTCGAAACATGTTCCAATGTGTTCAGAATAGTGGTATAACCCTAGAAATGCCAGTTGTTGCGCTCAAATAGGGGTTCAGAATTTCGTGATAATTTAAGTTAAATAAATCCACATTATTTCAAATTAATTTAGGGTCAATGTATATTATTTCCTTCTATCCTAAGTAATGGAGTACACAACTCACCCTAGCTAGTATAAACACAGACCTACTGTTGTCTTCTTCTTTCTAATCGCGTACAATTTGTCTCCCATCTTCACTACGAAGAAAAGCACTGATTTAACGGCTCTTGTACCTTTGTTTCCCTCGTGCCTATAAATCAATCTGAAGCCTTCATTTTCCATTTCCTGAAACCAGTGAAACCCAATTCAAAGCCAATTCAATTGATTCTCTTTCCCAATCGAAAATCAAATTTCCTTTGTATATAAAAAAAGAAAAAGAAATCAAATACGATTTCGTATTCGATTTCGAATCTGAGACAAGCTTCGAGGGTCTGAAGGTATTGTGTACGCGATGAAGTAGATTTGATTTCGAACAACAATCGAGTAAGGAATCGAGTTTTGGGGGGTTCACTTTCTGTCTCGCGGTGCAGGAGATATTGGTATGGTGCACTGTACTGGTGAATTGGAGGGAAGGTGTAATGACCCGGAAAAATGCGATCTTGGTTATCTGATATACAACACATATCGAACATCCAAGGATCGAAAATAACCGAATAGTTAATGAAAGAAGTTAGAGGGTGAGGATAGATAAGATAGAACTTATAGAATAGAAGAAGAAGAACATCATCATCAGAGTAAACACGAATCTCACAGCGGAACGAATAAAATATAACATAACCTTTTGAAATACAAACAGTATATATATATATACAATAACATTGCAGAGTACAATACTTACAACAACAGCGGAAATAATAATAGCTATAGAATCCTGAAGCCTCCTGCTCCAAGCTCTCCAAGTGCAACTGTAAAATCCCGACTACTTGACTGCCCGTACAAAATTAGGCACCCAAGAGTTTAGGGAAAACAAACAAATAAACTCCGGGTCAGTCATGGGACTGGTATGAGTAAAACTCCTAACACTTGGTTTAATAACGTATATATTATAAGACCACGCCGTGAAAACGGAACGGGTTTTTCCCTTATGAAAATCCACACATCTTTGAAAAGAAATATCATTCTGATATTATAATAATGTCTAAGTACAAATAGATATCAATCTAGCAGAATGCTTTCATCTCACGTTCCACATATATAATGTAAAATCATAAAACCGCAGGCGCTTATTGGATGATTGGATTTCCAACTATGACGAGGTATGGAACCACCTTCCGATCAGTGTACTCTAGGAACGATACACCGGAGTTCAACAAGAACATCTTGCAACTCAGCCACACATGACCGACCACTCATTTCGCTTGAGTGTATCGAATGTACATCACCAACGGTTGGGATCAGCAACCGTTCCCGTATATATATATATATATATATATATATAATATATATATATAGGACAACATTGATAGATTAAAGAAGCAAATGAATATTCTCTAGATAGGTGATTATACACCCTACTACGGAGCGACCGACTTAGCCATGCTGCTTGCCTGATTTCTGTCATTTACCGGATGTGAGGCTAGAAGCTATGCTTATCTTTTCATATCATTTCTTCATTTACTTGGAATACCACATCGTTATACCCGCCAAATCATTATCGATTTCCCTAACGGTATCACGGGTATGAAGCTAAGAGAAACGAATTCCTCCGCCACCAAACGTAATACGTTGAAGAGATCAACATATATGATTCTTTAGGAATACTCTGTCAGACATTCGTCCATACAAGTTGTCTTGGGTTGGACAAACCGAAGGCACTATTCAGTACATCCATCTTAGGCAATCTTTACCTAAGATTTATACAACAGCCCTTGCACTTTACTCCATCTTCAATTATCTTCAGCATATTTGATTCGCAACGCTTATGCCAATACGGAGTGGTTCTTCGGATAATAATCCAACCGGTCTCTCCATATTAACAACGTAAAATGGTCAAACATTGATAGTCTGTGATTTAACTATCAAAGAAAAACTCGTGTGCAAACAATGATATTATTTCCAGATGGAAATTATATCGATCAATCATCATTTAACATATATCTCTTTAGTTCATTAGTTACTTATCTCCTATTTCCATATATTCAACATTTCTTATTTTCTAATTTTAGAAAATATACTTTATTAACAATGGAAAACATTTCCATTTCCTGTTTCCCATATTAGAGAACATTTCTGATTTCTTATTTGGAAAACATTTCCAAAGTTCCTTCATTGGATTTAAACAAATGTTTAAATAAACATTGCAATGCCAACTCAAACCATTTACTGAATTCACTTAACCATCATTCACTATCACCTTACCATTCCTTAGTTAAGAAGGAAGTCAATCAAGTTAGGGTATAATTACCTCTCAGACCTTAACTGAACAACGTTTTAACTTTGAAATAGTAACAGTTTATCTTTTAAACTTTTAACAACTTCTTTACGTAACTCTCGGATACGAATCCACTTCTTTATTGAAAACATTGATTATAACGATAACGTTATAATCCCTAATTTTGCTATATCTAACTTCAATTATAACCTTTATTCTTTAATGTGAATAAACAAATCTTGATTTAAACACTGAAAAGTATAAGTACTTTCCCCGAATTTGATATAATTGAATTCGACGTATAACTCTCTTTCGAGAAATCTCTATTTGATTAACTCTTCTTCGAATAACCTATATTCGATTATCTCTCTTCGAATAACTAATATTCTCGATTATCTCTCTTCGAATAACTTATTCGATTAACTCACCTCGAATAACTTATATTCGATAACTCTTTCTTTCGAATAACGATATTCGATAATCTCTCTTCGAATAACTAATATTTGATTACTCCTTTTCGAATAACTAAATTCGATTAACTCCTTTTGATTAAACTCAAATCGATAACTCCTTTCCTTTAACTCTATTCAAATAAACTATATTCGACTAACTCCTTTAACTCTATTCGAATAAACTATATTCGACTAACGCCTTTAGATTAACTCATTTGGATTAACTCGGTTTGATTAACTCATCTTGACTAACTTAACTTAATTAACTCGACTTATCTAACTCCCCTTGATTAACTCCTATCGAATAACTAATATTCGATTAACTTATATTCGAATTACTATGCCTGTTTTTAACTTTATTTCGAATAGCTAATATTCGATTTAACTCCATTCGCTAGACTCTAGATCGCAGCGATCACAGTGGTTACGCCTGATTCCCTCAGGAAACATCTGACCGCCGTAGGCTATTTACAGCCCTGCGAATTTCGCTAGCAGTCGTATTAAATGGTATCTCATTTGGATTAACTCTAATTGATTAACTCTAACTGGTTAACTCTAACTGGTTATCTCTATTCAATAACTAATGTTCGACTAACTCTATTTGACTAACTCGACTCGACTAACCCCTTTCGAATAACATATTCGATTAACTAACTTTCGAATACCATATTCGATTAACTAACTTTAGAATACCATATTCGATTAACTAACTTTCGAATACCATATTTGATTAACTTGTAACAACCCGGAAATTCTGAGCCAATTTAAATTTTTTATTTTAGCCATTCTAATGGAATTTGAATATTTAAAATGATTTATTTTAAATAATAACAACTAAAAATTTATTATCGACAAAGTGAAAACAAATATTATTTTATTTATATAACGAGCCTGAAATGGCGCGGTAGTTTGAAAATTCGATTTCTAATTTCAAATGAATATACAGAATTCAATATAAGTCGGAATTGAACGAAACAAGAAATATTTGAATCTGTATAACCATATTTTCTAAAGAAGTGGACAAACTGAGATTTCACTTTAGAATGTGAGAGATATGTCCAGTTTAAAATTTGAAATAGTCGTTGTAGAATTTATATATATTTAATATAATATATAGCCCTTAAAAATAGCCATTTTGCAAACGACCTCGGATTTCGACGAAACCAGTTTTGTTGGATCCATGATATCAAATTATTGCTAGATTCCAATTTTCATAATTTTCTGAATCAATATGTGAGTGTGGCGCAGTTAAACGCGTTTGACCAGTTTCAGTTGAATTTAATCGACTGAAAAATGGCCATTTTTCAAACGGTCTCAGAATTTGACGAAATTAGTTTTGTTAGGACCGTATCGTCAATACGAAGCTAGAAATAATTTTTCAGGAATTTTTAGAGCTCGTATGTGGCCCCGGTAAATTGAAATATACGTTGAAATCAATTTTGAACGTTATATTAATTTATATTGTAATTTTAACGGAAACTGATCGAAACGGTCGAACTGGCTTACGAAACATATCCCATTGTGTTCGAAATAGGGGTAATTAGCTATGGACGACAGGCGGTGGGTCTCGTTTGGAGATCAAAATTTAAAGTTACTTTTTGGGATAATTAAAGAATTAAAAAAAATCCCTTTTCTTCCTCCTATTCGGTCAGACCCCGTACCCCCTTACCTCACTTCAAACCCGATTCCGTTCAAAATCAAAAAGAAAAAAAAGAAGGGAAGAAGGGGGAGGAGCTGCCGTCGCTCCTCCCGTCAGAGCGCCACCGCGCCACAGGCGCGACCACCGCCTCGCCTCCCCCTATCCCCTCCCCTCTCCTCACGCGCTCCCCCTTCCTCTTCTCTTCCACGCATCCCCTTTTCAGCCCTCGCAAGAAAAACCCCACCGCGAGCCACCCAAACTCCATCGCCACCCTGAAGCCAACCCCCCTGTCCTCCTCTAAAAGCGCTGATGCCGCCGCTCCCCTGGCCCACATCGACAACGCGCCGGATCCGCCTCCACCATTCTTCAATTGCGAGATCCGCACCCTCTCTGGTCGAACGCAGCAAAACTCCCCCCCCCCCCCTTTTCTTTATTCAAAACAAAGGTAAATTCTATTTATTTCATTTTATTTCAGTTTCTTTAATTATTTACCTATATAAAACTGAAAATAAAATGATGATTTTTTTTTATTAGAAGAAAGGTCATATTTTTAAAAGAGAAAGATCGTATTTTTAATTAGAGAAAGATCGTATTTTTAATTAGAAGAAAGGTCATATCTTTAATTAGAAGAAAGGTCATATCTTTAATTAGAAGAAAGGTCATATTTTTATATTATAGAGAAGGTTAAAAATATAATTTTTTTTATATAAGTAGAAAGTTATAAAAATATAATCTTTATTATAAGAAGAGCGAGATAAAAATTCGATCTTTATTATGAAGAGGACGATTTAAAAATACGATTTTTATATATATGAAGTGAAGTTAAAAATTCGGTTTTTATATATATGAAGTAGAATAAAAATATGATTTTTAAATTGAAAGTGAACAAATAAAAATATGATTTTTATTTTAAAGATAACAGCTTAAAAATGTGATTTTTATATATGTAGTGAATACGAATGACGAAAGTGACAGAAGGCGAGCACGACAAAGATTTCCTACATATGAAGAGTCGTGGCGTTGGATTTAGCTTTCGGTAAGAACTTCTCACACTAATTTTATTTCTAGTTAGAAATATATACTAGGATGCAGACAATGCTTAATAGAAGCACCCGACACCATTGATTGATTTGGTTGTTTGGTTGATTGATTTGGTTTGGTTGAAATTGGTTTGGTTGTGAAATGGAATTGATTAGAATGGAATGTGAATGGCGGGGGCCATTATTAGACCGGGGATAAGGCTAGGCCTAGTCCCGTTTCTAGTATCGTGTCGTTATGCCGCCGAAATTTTCTAAAAATAAAAAGTGTTAGTTAAAAATAGTGAAGTGTTAAAATAAATATTTTTAACGTTAAAAATATAATTTTTAACGTGTGAAGAAACGACTTTGATGGTTGATTGATTATAATTGCTGTTATATACATGGGTTGTATGGATTCCATATAATTAACATTATATGGTAATTGATTGGGCCTCATTCCAATCTGAATAAAATAAATATATATTCATGTGTTGAATAAAAGCCGTGTTGATTAGATTAACGCCATTTTGACATGAACGATTTATATCGATTATATTCATTTTATAATGAATATCGAAAAGGAATAGATGTCAAAATATACAGTTTTGAAAATATTATCATTTATATAGTAGTGATATGGAATATTCAATTTTGATTCAAAATTGAATATGAAGTTGAAATCATTTTCAAAACGAAGTTAAAACGAATTATAAAATACGTTTGAGATGGAAATCGACGAAATATAATATATATATATATATATATATATTATATATTAAATGGCCTGAATAGAACGCGCCGCACAGCGACCGTTCGCGAATTTCGACCATTGACTTCAAATGACGACTACGGGAGATCCGACCGTCGGATTCTCCTAAAACCGGAACCGTTGGGTTCGTATCGAAAAGAGCTTTCCAATGAATATTTGAAATTTGAAATCTAACGGTTGGATTTGGAGATACGTCCAAATCAAATTTAGAAAAGGTCGCTGTAAGTGCAGTTCGACGACCGTTATTGGAAATCGACCGTACGGGCCTTGATAAAATTATTAAAAATATCTATGAATTGTGTAAAATCATAATATATGAATTGGAAAGAACTGCGATGAAAAAATCCACATTTGTAAGGATAAAAATATATTTTTATCGAAATGAACTAGAATTAAAATTCCAATATTTTTAAAATAAATAAATTGGATTTGAAGTGGTTTTAAAAATAATCAGAATTTCCAATATACGTATTGGAATGGATTTGAATCGAAATTATCTTCGAGATATTTCGATGTTGGATTTAGTGATTATACCGATATGGTTGTGGAAATTTGAAAGATATATTTATATCGTTATTTCCAATACAATATTTGTTGGTTACAGAATTTGATATTGAATATAAGCCGATATATTTTCTATTCAGAGCCTTGTATTTAATATCAAATGGGATTTTGGGTTCATCGTGAATAGTGTCTTAAACAACACTGTTCTTGAACCCAGTTTAGCAATGGGGTGTGATTTTGGGTTTATCGTGAATCGTGTTTTAAATGACATCGATTCTTTAACCCAGTTGAAGATTAAAACTAAGTGGAGTTTTAATGAACCTTTAATTAGATTGAAATGATCGAGAATGGAGTATCACTAGTTTTGCTCCAAGCGATAGTAAAATCTTTAATTAGATTTGAACGTGAAAAGGTAATTAATATTTACCGATAACACTGTGGTGTTAGATATGGAATATCACCAGTTTTATTCCATGGGATAAATAGGTTGGGATTGGGAAATAATATAAATAATTACTTCGTTTTGGTTCGCTAATCCCGACTAGTTTGGATAAACCTTAAAACGGTTTGATTTGATTCAAAGGTAGATTAAAGAATAAATTTTAAAGAATTTATCTTCGATAAAATTAATGGGAACCTTTGAATAAAGGAAAATTCTAAATTGGAATGAGGCGTGTTGTGTTTGTGTAACACGTGTTTACTATATACGCGAGTTATTCAGAAAGGCCGGGTTATACCCATTCTGAATAACTGATTCGACGATGTGTCGAAGGTGAAGACGGTGGTTGAAGACCGGGGGTCTTCACATCTTTTGGATGATTCCTGACCATCTTGATTGGGCTGTACACCCAAGATGAGGGAATAAGTTGGTGATCGTCCAGACGTACTTGGAGATCGACGGATATACGAGGGCCTCACTCCTGTATTGGACATATGGGAGGCGGAATAAGGTGCCTCCGGTTTCGTTCAGACCCAGAACGCACTTGTAAATGGATGATATATTTGACATTGGATTTTATTCTGTGCTGATTGATCTCTATTCAATATACATCTGCCTGGTGAAGGGGAATTTATTCCCTTACTTCACCCTTCTCTAAGACGTACGAGCTTAGAGGTTGTATATCGATAGACATCAGTCGCATGGCGTGAATTGCCTGTGTGGCATGTTGAGTTGCATGGATCAAGGCTTTTGTTGAAAAGCAGAGTCTTGTGGTGATGATCAAAGCACGGCATGTGTGGCACAGATTTGTGTATGGTGTTAATTCGCGAGCCTCACACCTCGGTATGAGTCAAAAACGGGATACGGACCGTTGGGAGAACACGACGTTTCTTTCTAGCTATGGGTGGTGTCAGGTTTTTACACGGCCTGACATCGTTGATTATATTTTACCTGTGTGGTTGTTGGATGCGAGGCACCTCGGATTTAGGTCTGATAGGACAGGGAAACGTGTGTTCAGGAATAAATAATCCTCAAAAGTAAGAGAGGACCGGCCCAGTCGATCCAGGATTGCTGTGTGCGGTCCTGAGACATTTGCTAGAGTGTCTCGAATGGAGAGGATCTTGCCCCTTGCCTCGACTCATGATGGAAATCCAATTTCCAATACGTGACATTTTGGTTTTAGTTGTATTACTAGTATGGCGACATGATAGATGGTACCCATACCGCCTATGATTGATATTATGATTGAAGTTGTTTTATACACTATACACTAGTAATATTATCAAATGATTTCATTTTATACGTATCAAGCATTCTTTGGCTATTATAAGGATAAACCCTATCCTCCGGTTTGTGTTGCATTGTGTGATGGGACCTGGGTCTTATAATAGCTTCATTGTTCTTTATTTAGCATAGCGCTGTTTATCGTTTGCACTGGTATTCTTGGGAGGAAACCCGTTCCGTGTTATACGGCGTGGTCCCTTGATTTACCATATTTCTAAAGTAAAGTTTTAAATAACTGTTTTAGTTCTCACACCAGTCACATGACTGACCTGGAGTTTATTGTTTAACCTAAACTCTGGGTGCCCCTATTTTCCACACGGGCAGCTAGTAGTTTTGGTTTTGCAGATTTCTACTTACAGGATCCTGGTTAACAGCTGGAAATATACTCGGAAAGCTTTGTATCCGTGTATTCCTTCTAGTTGTGTTTTGTATTATTTTTCCGCTGTAGTATTGTATATAAATCTCTGATATTTATTGAATGTATAATATTTATTCATACTCTGTATATTCTTATATTCTGATGGAATTGTTGTAATAACAATGAAATGTTCTTCTGTTTGTGTTCTGATTTGTCGTGTTCTCAAAGTAATTCGTCCTTTCTTTTCTCTTCGGAGACCGGGGAAGTTCGGGTCGCTTCAGTTGGTATCAGAGCTTTGGTTTACAGAGCTTAGGAACAAGACACTTTAGAACCAAACGAAAGAATTCATCAGAGATTGGATTAGTAATATCCAATAAGAATGGCTCGTTAGAGATGGGATCAGTAGTATCCTAGAATGAGTGTAAAGAGTGAAAATTTTAAAATAAAATTGAAAACAAAGTTTGTTTTGAAAATTCAAAACTTATTATTCGTATTTGACTATTTTATTTTATATTGATTTGGACAATCTAGTATATAAAGATTTTGCATATACGCCTTGCAAACGTATATTCGAAGTTTTAATATACTGGATAGATATAGAATCACACTCTAGTCGCCCGGAGATGATTCTGGTGATGGTGCATCATCATCAGAATTTGTGTTCGAGTTTCGAAAGCGTGATATCTATATATTTCCATTAGACTGGTGTGAGAACCAAAACGAGATAGGGCTTATTGTTGTGATTTGGCACCAAAAACATGATTTTCTCTACTTATATCAAATTTATATGTTTGATAAGCTAATTAACTAATTGATTGATGTTTGTGTTGTATGGTTCTTCATCTAAACCAACATTTAAAACCACTATGTATGTGTATGGTTAATTAGCCAAATTGATCCAAAATTGAACTGGATTGAAATTTATTGCAAATGCATGCATATACATATATATCTATTGAACAGGTCATAGCAAGGAGGCTAGAGAAGAGGAATAAAATTGTTTGCCCGACAAATAGGTACATGTTTATTGTATTTCTTGGGGTTTGATGATTTTATGAGCCGATTGGCTAGCCGCTTGGCTTTTTATTTTTATTTTTATACCACCATTGGATTGGTGAGGGCCATGGGAGGCTATTTGAAATATCCCGATGCTCCCGGTGCAGGGGAGGTTATGGCGAAATTTTTCAAAAATTTAGGGTGTTAGCCAAATTTTTTGAAAAATTTGAAAAGTTCTTAGAAACTGAAAATTTGAAGAACTGAAGCCGTAACGAAAATAATGAAAGTTGAGTTGATTAGTAAACAACTTTCAACTTCGTTCCTTTTCGAGGACGAAAAGATTTTAAGTGGGGGAGACTGTAACAACCCGGAAATTCTGAGCCAATTTAAATTTTTTATTTTAGCCATTCTAATGGAATTTGAATATTTAAAATGATTTATTTTAAATAATAACGACTAAAAATTTATTATCGATGAAGTGAAAACGAATATTATTTTATTTATATAACGAGCCTGAAATGGCGCGGTAGTTGAAAATTCGATTTCTAATTTCAAATGAATATACAGAATTCAATATAAGTCGGAATTGAACGAAACAAGAAATATTTGAATCTGTATAACCATATCTTTCTAAAGAAGTTGACAAACTGAGATTTCACTTTAGAATGTGAGAGATATGTCTAGTTTAAAATTTGAAATAGTCGCTGTAGAATTTATATATATTTTATATAATATATAGCCCTTAAAAATAGCCATTTTGCAAATGACCTCGGATTTCGACGAAACCAGTTTTGTTGGGTCCGTGATGTCAAATTATTGCTAGATTCCAATTTTCATAATTTTCTGAATCAATACGTGAGCGTGGCGCAGTTAAACGCGTTTGACCAGTTTCAGTTGAATTTAATCGACTGAAAAATGGCCATTTTTCAAACGGTCTCAGAATTTGACGAAATTAGTTTTGTTAGGACCGTATCGTCAATACGAAGCTAGAAATAATTTTTCAGGAATTTTTAGAGCTCGTATGTGGCCCCGGTAAATTGAAATGTACGTTGAAATCAATTTTGAACGTTATATTAATTTATATTGTAATTTTAACGGAAACTGATCGAAATGGTCGAACTGGCTTACGAAACATATCCCATTGTGTTCGAAATAGGGGTAATTAGCTATGGACGACAGGCGGTGGGTCTCGTTTGGAGATCAAAATTTAAAGTTACTTTTTGGGATAAATAAAGAATAAAAAAAATTCCCTTTTCTTCCTCCTATTCGGTCAGACCCCGTACACCCTTACCTCACTTCAAACCCGATTCCATTCAAAATCAAAAAGAAAAAAAATAAGGGAAGAAGGGGGAGGAGCTGCCGTCGCTCCTCCCGTCAGAGCGCCGACGCGCCATAGGCGAGACCACCGCCTCGCCTCCCCCTATCCCCTCCTCTCTCCTCTCGTGCTCCCCCTTCCTCTTCTCTTCCACGCATCCCCTTTTCATCCCTCGCGAGAAAAACCCCACCGCGAGCCACCCAAACCCCATCTCCACCCTGAAGCCGACCCCCCCTGTCCTCCTCTGAAAGTGCTGACGCCGCCGCTCCCCTGGCCCACATCGACAACGAGCCGGATCCGCCTCCACCATTCTTCAATCGCGAGATCCACACCCTCTCTGGTCGAACACAGCAAAACTTCCCGCCCTTTTCTTTATTCAAAACAAAGGTAAATTCTATTTATTTCATTTTATTTCAGTTTCTTTAATTATTTACCTATATAAAACTGAAAATAAAATGATGATTTTTTTTAATTAGAAGAAAGGTCATATTTTTAAAAGAGAAAGATAATATTTTTAATTAGAGAAAGATCGTATTTTTAATTAGAAGAAAGGTCATATCTTTAATTAGAAGAAAGGTCATATCTTTAATTAGAAGAAAGGTCATATTTTTATATTATAGAGAATGTTAAAAATATAATTTTTTTTATATAAGTAGAAAGTTATAAAAATATAATCTTTATTATAAGAAGAGCGAGATAAAAATTCGATCATTATTATGAAGAGGGCGATATAAAAATACGATTTTTATATATATGAAGTGAAGTTAAAAATTCGATTTTTATATATATGAAGTAGAATAAAAATATGATTTTTAAATTGAAAGTGAACAAATAAAAGTATGATTTTTATTTTAAAGATAGCAGCTTAAAAATGTGATTTTTATATACGTAGTGAATATGAATGACGAAAGTGACAGAAGGCGAGCACGACAAAGATTTCCTACATATGAAGAGTCATGGCGTTGGATTTAGCTTTCGGTGAGAACTTCTCACTCTAATTTTATTTCTAGTTAGAAATATATACTAGGATGCAGACGGTGCTTAATAGAAGCACCCGACACCATTGATTGATATGGTTGTTTGGTTGATTGATTTGGTTTGGTTGAAATTGGTTTGGTTGTGAAATGGAATTGATTAGAATGGAATGTGAATGGCGGGGGCCATTATTAGACCGGGGATAAGGCTAGGCCTAGTCCCGTTTCTAGTATCGTGCCGTTATGCCGCCGAAATTTTCTAAAAATAAAAAGTGTAAGTTAAAAATAGTGAAGTGTTAAAATAAATATTTTTAACGTTAAAAATATAATTTTTAACGTGTGAAGGAACGACATTGATGGTTGATTGATTATAATTGCTGTTATATACATGTGTTGTATGGATTCCATATAATTAACATTATATGGTAATTGATTGGGCCTCATTCCAATCTGAATAAAATAAATAAATATTCATGTGTTGAATAAAAGCCGTGTTGATTAGATTAACGCCATTTTGACGTGAACGATATTTATATCGATTATATTCGTTTTATAATGAATATCGAAAAGGAATAGATTTCAAAATCTACAGTTTTGAAAATATTATCATTTATATAGTAGTGATATGGAATATTCAATTTTGATTCAAAATTGAATATGAAGTTGAAATCATTTTCAAAACGAAGTTAAAACGAATTATAAAATACGTTTGAGATGGAAATCGACGAAATATATAATATATATATATTATATATATTAAATGGCCAGAATAGAACGCGCCGCACAGCGACCGTTCGCGAATTTCGACCATTGACTTCAAATGACGACTACGGGAGATCCGACCGTCGGATTCTCCTAAAACCGGAACCGTTGGGTTCGTATCGAAAAGAGCTTTCCAATGAATATTTGAAATTTGAAATCTAACGGTTGGATTTGGAGATACGTCCAAATCAAGTTTATAAAAGGTCGCTGTAAGTGCAGTTTGACGACCGTTATTGGAAATCGACTGTACGGGCCTTGATAAAATTATTAAAAATATCTATGATTTGTGTAAAATCATAATATATGAATTGGAAAGAACTGGGATGAAAAACTCCACATTTGTAAGGATAAAAATATATTTTTATCGAAATGAACTAGAATTAAAATTCCAATATTTTTAAAATAAATAAATTGGATTTGAAGTGGTTTTAAAAATAATCAGAATTTCCAATATACGTATTGGAATGGATTTGAATCGAAATTATCTTCGAGATATTTCGATGTTGGATTTAGTGATTATACCGATATGGTTGTGAAAATTTGAAAGATATATTTATATCGTTATTTCCAATACAATATTTGTTGGTTACAGAATTTGATATTGAATATAAGCCGATATATTTTCTATTCAGAGCCTTGTATTTAATATCAAATGGGATTTTGGGTTCGTCGTGAACGGTGTCTTAAACAACACTGTTCTTGAACCCTGTTTAGCAATGGGGTGTGATTTTGGGTTTATCGTGAATCGTGTTTTAAATGACATCGATTCTTTAACCCAGTTGAAGATTAAAACTAAGTGGAGTTTTAATGAACCTTTAATTAGATTGAAATGATCGAGAATGGAGTATCACTAGTTTTGCTCCAAGCGATAGTAAAATCTTTAATTAGATTTGAACGTGAAAAGGTAATTAATATTTACCGATAACACTGTGGTGTTAGATATGGAATATCACCAGTTTTATTCCATGGGATAAATAGGTTGGGATTGAGAAATAATATAAATAATTACTTCATTTTGGTTCGCTAATCCCGACTAGTTTGGATAAACCTTAAAACGGTTTGATTTGATTCAAAGGTAGATTAAAGAATAAATTTTAAAGAATTTATCTTCGATAAAATTAATGGGAACCTTTGAATAAAGGAAAATTCTGAATTGGAATGAGGCGTATGTTGTGTTTGTGTAACACGTGTTTACTATATACGCGAGTTATTCAGAAAGGCCGGGTTATACCCATTCTGAATAACTGATTCGACGATGTGTCGAAGGTGAAGACGGTGGTTGAAGACCGGGGGTCTTCACATCGTTTGGATGATTCCTGACCATCTTGATTGGGCTGTACACCCAAGATGAGGGAATAAGTTGGTGATCGTTCAGACGTACTTGGAGATCGACGGATATACGAGGGCCTCACTCCTGTATTGGACATATGGGAGGCGGAATAAGGTGCCTCCGGTTTCGTTCAGACCCAGAACGCACTTGTAAATGGATGATATGTTTGACATTGGATTTTATTCTGTGCTGATTGATCTCTATTCAATATACATCTGCCTGGTGAAGGGGAATTTATTCCCTTACTTCACCCTTCTCTAAGACGTACGAGCTTAGAGGTTGTATATCGATAGACATCAGTCGCATGGCGTGAATTACCTGTGTGGCATGTTGAGTTGCATGGATCAAGGCTTTTGTTGAAAAGCAGAGTCTTGTGGTGATGATCAAAGCACGACCTGTGTGGCACAGCTTTGTGTATGGCGTTAATTCGCGAGCCTCACACCTCGGTATGAGTCAAAACCGGGATACGGACCGTAGGGAGAACATGACGTTTCTTTCTAGCTATGGGTGGTGTCAGGTTTTTACACGGCCTGACATCGTTGATTATATTTTACCTGTGCGGTTGTTGGATGCGAGGCGCCTCGGATTTAGGTCTGATAGGACCGGGAAACGTGTGTTCCGGAATAACTAATCCTCAAAAGTAAGAGAGGACCGGCCCAACCGATCCAGGATTGCTGTGTGCGGTCCTGAGACATTTGCTAGAGTGTCTCGAACGGAGAGGATCTTGCCCCTTGCCTCGACTCATGACGGAAATCCAATTTCCAATACGTGACATTTCGGTTTTATTTGTATTACTAGTATGGCGACATGATAGATGGTACCCATACCGCCTATGATTGATATTATGATTGAAGTTGTTTTATACACTATACACTAGTAATATTATCAAATGATTTCGTTTTATACGTATTAAGCATTCTTTGGCTATTATAAGGACAAACCCTATCCTCCGGTTTGTGTTGCATTGTGTGATGGGACCTGGGTCTTATAATAGCTTCATTGTTCTTTATTTAGCATTGCGTTGTTTATCGTTTGCACTGGTATTCTTGGGAGGAAACCCTTTCCGTGTTATACGGCGTGGTCCCTTGATTTACCATATTTCTAAAGTAAAGTTTTAAATAACTGTTTTAGTTCTCACACCAGTCACATGACTGACCTGGAGTTTATTGTTTAACCTAAACTCTGGGTGCCCCTATTTTCCACACGGGCAGCTAGTAGTTTTGGTTTTGCAGATTTCTACTTACAGGATCCTGGTTAACAGCTGGAAATATACTCGGAAAGCTCTGTATCCGTGTATTCCTTCTAGTTGTGTTTTGTATTATTTTTCCGCTGCAGTATTGTATATAAATCTCTGATATTTATTGAATGTATAATATTTATTCATACTCTGCATATTCTTATATTCTGATGGAATTGTTGTAATAACAATGAAATGTTCTTCTGTTTGTGTTCTAATTTGTCATGTTCTCAAAGTAATTCGTCCTTTCTCTTCTCTTCGGAGACCGGGGAAGTTCGGGTCGCTTCATAACTCCTTTCGAATACCATATTCGATTAACAAACTTTCGAATACCATATTCGATTAACTCCTTTCGAATACCATATTCGATTAACTAACTTTCGAATACCATATTCGATTAACTCCTTTCGAATACCATATTCGATTAACTAACTTTCGAATACTATATTCGATTAACTCCTTTCGAATACCATATTCGATTAACTAATTTTTGAATACCATATTCGATTAACTCCTTTCGAATACCATATTCGATTAACTAACTTTCGAATACCATATTCGATTAACTCCTTTCGAATACGTTTATCCTTTTAAAAAGATTTCCTTTTTAACAGCGTTTATTCATTTATAAAGATTTACTTTTATTAACGGTTCTTCACTTTATAAATGTTCTTTTAATAACGTTTCCCTACTTATAACATCCTATTCCGTTATAAATAAATTTCCCTTTTTAACTCTATTTATTTATACAATAATTATTTCCTTTATCTTTCTAATTATAAGTGTTTTTCAAATATCTCCTTTTCGATTTCATTTGAAAATGGTTTACAAACCTTTCTCTTTCTATTTGGTTTGAAAATGGTTTTCAAACCTTTCTCTTTCTATTTGGTTTGAAATTGGTTTACAAACCTTTCTCTTTCTATTTGGTTTGAAAATGGTTTACAAACCTTTCTCTTTCTATTTGGTTTGAAAATGGTTTACAAACCTTTCTCTTTTTATTTCATTTGTAAAGGTTTTACAAATATTTCCTTTTCAATTCAATTTGTAAATGGTTTACAAATATTTCCTATTCAATTCTATTTGTAAATGGTTTACAAATATTTCCTTTTGGGTTTTTATTTCTAAGTATTTCCTATTTATAAATAATCCATTTATAAATAAATTTCTATTTATAAATATTTCATTTATAAATAATTCCTTTTATAAAATCTTCTTTGATTTTATAAATATTATCTCTTTTATAAAATCCTTGATTTTATAAATTATCTATTTTCAATATTCATTTTGATATTTCCCTTTTCAACATTCCGGTATGCTATGGTACTTAACACATCAAATCACGATGATCAATATCGTCCAAACACATATAATCGACAACAGATTATATATCACATCATATATTACAATATATGGACAAAACAATATTATAAATATTGAGGAGTCCAGTTGGACCCCTCCAACATGTTTCCCTGCATCACAGATGTTAAACCATATAATTAACATCAACTTCATTTCAATATGAAATGTTCTGATAAACAACATCAATATATATTTAACGGTTTATATATATATACAAGTGCGCACCCGTGCTTCGCACACGGATGTGGAAAAAATTACATTGTTTTATTTATATTTATGTTTAAAAATGAAAGGGCGTGTTACATGAATACTATCAAAAATTTGAAAGTGCATAAATAAGTTTAGTTTTCAGGGTGAAGGAAAATTGAAAATAAAGAGAGGAGAAATATAAAAAATTAGGATGATATATGATATCATTTAGTACAGGGATATTTGTAAAGGTAATAGCATGGACAAACAAATAGGTGATATGAACCTTGTTACATTATAATGTTCTTAGCAAGCAATGGATCGCAAACTTACAACAGATGAATAAGAAAAAAAATGATAGTTATCCTTGAATGTATAAATGAGATATAGAATTTATTATGACGAATTATTGAATAATTTTACGAATTATTTTAATTCTATTAAAGAGAGTTTTATATCTACAAACTCCAATTATGTAATAAACTGTTGTTCGCGGGTGCGGTGCAGTGGAAAGGAGACCTAACTTCCTAGTAATAGGTTGCAGGTTCGATTCCTACCATGCGCTTCCCCATCCTATATAAGTTTACCCGGGAGTACGGGTGCTTGGATTAGGGGACGGCTTTACTGTACCCTCCTCAGCAGTTTACCGGCCCGTCGGGTTCTCCTGGGTATTCCAAAAAAAAAAAAAAAAAAAAAATCCATGCCAAAGGTAGATGGGTAATAAAAGGTAAGCAAATAGTTTTCGTTAAAACACAAACGCTAAATTGGTACTTTTCACTTATTTTGATTAAAATGTTAGTAAAAAAGGTAAATTCAAGATTTTTCCCATAGTACGAAACCATTATACGTACATGAATGTCTTAAATATCATAGTTAACATAAAGATATTTTACTTAATCTTTTTTTTAACTTAATCTCAATCACTATTTAAAGTACAAATCTTGATTCATTACTCTTATAACAATGAATATGATTTAATAATGCCAAAAATACCGAGAGTATTGAAAAATTTGCATATTCCCGTTGTGAAAACAATCTTTCAATACAACGCAGTGTAGAATTGAATGGACGTGTATTATAGATAATATGCATTACTTTTAGAGGTTTTATTTTTCGTTATTTAAGGAAAACAGTTGGTTTAAATTGTAAGTTATTCGGATGAGGACATATTTTTCATTCTCCACATCCTTGACCATTTCACTCATTTACTTTAGGAAATTTTGTCATCTCTTATGCTAGGCTTGGGATATCACGGCAAATGGATTAAAAAAAATGATGAACAATTATTCTTGTAGGGAAAATAGAATATTATCATGTTAAGGTGTTGTATCCAGGGACATAACTATGCAGCGCATGGGGTGGGCAGCTGCCCGAGGCAAGATTCAGGGTCATATGTTACATGTGATTATATGCAATCAGTAGTTACATGTAATTAAAGCGCGGGCAAAAATGTTTAAGCCTGTCACGGTGTCAGGTACATTACTTATTACTTATAATATAATATTATCTTATCCAATCATTTTTCCCCTTCAGTCCATTTTTCTTGCGCTGATTACACCATACACTGCAACATGGGTAATAATTTATGTGTTATTTCTTTTATTTTTGTTTGATCACTCGTATAATCCATCCACCCCAAGTTAAATTGCTGGTTACGTCACTGGTTGTATCCGCATTGTCGATTGAGCGTTACTCTGTTGCAACATCTTTATCCTTACTATCGATTAAACGTTACTCTATTGCAACATCTTTGCAATTGGATTTCCTTTCCAACCGGAATAGAAACGCATGTGCACGCACAACTATCCATATTGATATATATACCATCTACTCATGAAAACCTATTTTAATTTTTTACTCTGCAGTTACGGTAGTTTATAGTCTATTAATTAATGAATCTATGTGACATGCAAACTTATATCAGAAATTGTTTATGGGAAGTAGAACGTTGGCATACCACCCTGAATATCAAAATTGCATATATGCCTAAAGAAATCGCATGTATTTAACTTACTCAAAAATAATATACCATCAACAAAATTAAAAAAACATAGCATATAAATATCAATACATCACAACTGGAACTGCACTAAAATTGTATCATGTATTTTATGCTACAGTAAGTTTCTGCAATCCTGTTTGTAATGCTTGTAACATGATGAACTTCATGTCATTTCTTCTTGAAGCCAACGCATCAACCTATAATATAAAAAATATTAGTAATTTAGTACTCAGTAGCCAATTTTTGATGCACAATGTAAACATTAGCTTGTAGTCAGTTAGGCCATAGCACATACAGATATGAATAATATTACGGGAGGGAACTTAAGTATTTGGAATGCAGATATAGACACCTGCAGGCATCATTGAAAACATTGAAGCTATATGCAGTTAAATTTTGGTTAATAATGTTTGATGAAACAAAAATTCATCTAAGACTGAAACATTATCATTAAGTTAACGACAGCGATAAGCAAGTTAGTATAAAATGTGAGGAACACAGCCAAGGTTGCAGTAACGGTTTGACAAATTAGTTGCAAACATGAATGATCGTAAAATAAAAATATAGTGAATTCAATGCATTTTTTGTTAGTTATAATAAAAGAGGGAAATTTGAATTCCAGCAATGGCTATAACAGAAAGCAAAAAATGGTTATAATAGCAAGCAAACTAACTGTAACAGGTATACATGTTTGAAGAAAATGGAAAAGATATAAATTGATAAATTTGCAACTGCAAACTGCAAGGCCAACAATGAAACATATAAGGAACATTTTTAACGATCTATAGGCTAGATGCATGGTTAATGTTAATTCTGACAGTCGGGGAAAAATGTATTTTGCTGGAGAGAAAAAGCAAATGAACAAAAAAGTACCTATCTTCCAAACAGGATTCACGGATGCCTTGGAGATTTGTGCATAGTTGAAGTTGTGTGAGCACAACACATTAAGTCTTCAGTGGAAATATATACACTGCCTACGGAGTCGTTTATGCCGATGGTTGTGTGAGCTGAATCGATCATGTTGTCTTAAATAGTGCAAACAGTGAAAGCACCAAACAAAAATGGGATGACCAAGCAACGAAACACATATTAACAAATGCATACATAGCAAATGAAAATTCGATGACTTATTCGAAAGCCATAACTTTTGGTGACCAAACGGCATATTGGATGATCTAATCAAGCTTGTACATGAATATAAAGGTATCATTTGCAGAGAAGCTATGTATATTTTAACATGTGAATTCTTATGTGTTCATCTCTTAAATTTGTCAGTGCATTTAGTTTATACATTCAAGTGCTCTGTTTTTGCTACCAAACGTTATCGTTTCGAAACCAATTCTTATGTAGCATTAAGGTTTGTAATTTCTTTATTTCCTGACTACAAATAATAACAAAGAGGTCTTTACATCCTACTCGTAAAAGTAAGAGAAGCACCTTACGAAAAAGAAGGAGAAATCGCTCAGCAAGAAATTAATTTTATCAAGAGATCCTACTTGCATTGGCCATATATAGACCTTCCGGTTTTAGGTTGCAAGACTCTTTTTTTTATCTTAGGAAAATATTATAGTGACCGTTCTCAAAAGTAAATAAAATAAGGTACTTAGCAACAATAATTTGTATTATTTCACTGATAGAAGAAATAAGAATTTAATTTTTTTTTAAGTGCTTTTCAGTCATTTCAAAATAAGAAAACCTCGTCATTGTTCTTTCATGGGAACGAACAAATGCATGACCAAACAAAAATCAAACTATCACATAAATTTTGACTCTATTTTATTAATAAAGTTTTTTAATCTTATTTGTTAAGAGAATACAAAACTCTCAACCTATATTTACAAATGTATATTTGTGTGTACGTAAGTCTATACACGTAGGTGCGTACGAATGCATGTATATGTATGTACATGCATAGGTTTACATATGTCTCTGTTTATATATGTATACAAACATATATGTTATGTGTATATATATAGGGTCTGCTATTTAAATATATAAGATTAAACACAAATGATAAAACAAAAGATCTGGATCATCGGATTTATTTATCTCTATGTGGAGCATGTAATTTAGAGAGCAACGCAATGGTGTAGATAATTTATGTCACCAATTGTGTTTAAATTTTGTGTCTAAATAAACTTGCACATGTATACATATACATGTGTGTGTGAACTATGTACATATGTGTATGAAGGATCATTACCCATTAAAATCATAGTGTCGTTTTACCTCTTAATTTTAGTCGTACGTTTTGATAGTTGATGGATTGATTTTATGAATATATGTGATTTCGCTTTTTTCTTCATACACATACATGTGTGTACACATACATATGTACATATGTACATGCATACATTCATATAGTCTTCCCTTCATGAGGTTGCATAGATTACAACATTCAGATATGAACTTCTCTCCAATTTTGTCATATGTTGACAAATTATTTCTTCTAAAACAGTTGAATATCAATTTTGACTAAACTGATAATTTCTAAATATAAATTTACCATTCCTAAATGAGTAACTTTGCATATAGCTCAGGACACCAAATAATCAATTGAGAGAAATATGGTGATGCCCAGTCCTTGTCATTACTGAAACCGTAACTTGGACTCGGTTCTATTTGTACAATATATATAGAAGATCTTTCAGACGAAAAAAAAAACATATTGTAATATTAATACGTTTTCTTAGTAAATTGCATCCAATATATATGGTTGCATGTATTTGGGAATGCAAAAGGAGAAAAGGAGCACAAAAAATGTAAAATTATCATGAGAGAAAATATATATTCAGAATTGAGATCTGAAGTTAAGTAAATTAGCATATAATAGAAACATACAATTAAGCTGTCTTGTTAGGAAGGAAATGATTAAGATAGGTTGGTAAGACTCTGTTTTATTCATACCAAGAACAATATCCAAATGACCACGCAAAAGGAAAAAGTCAGATATCTCAAAGATAGACTAAAAATAAAGATAATGTAGCTATATATGTCATATGTGGATGAAAATGGATATAAAACATTCATGACCAACAAAATTAATATGATTCTTTTATGGTAAGGTAATAAACTGGTAAAAGTTAACAGTCATATTCTTAGTATAAATTTGGGATCATAATTCAGTCATCAAACAACATTATTATTATTTTCATTGATAATTGTTGTCCATAGGCCTAAAATCAAAATATGGTATCATAGATAAATTTTCAGGTGGGTCAATGACAGACCACACATTAAAGGATGCGCTCAAATTTTCAAACTAAGTCAAACATTTCATTGTGAGTGCTCAAAAGTAATCATCATTTTTTAACTGAGATTTTAAATCCTCAAATTCAATTTCTTAGCAGAACAGGTTTAGTAAAGCCGTCGACAAAAACAGTCAAATATCAATTTAAATGGTGAAAATGATAATCTCAGAATAAAATTTACCATCCCTAAGTGAATAATGATGCATACCTCTTAGGCCATCAAAATCAAATAATCAATTGAGAGGAAGCTGCTAATGTAGTCTTTGTCATCAATGCAACATGCAATCAAGGACAAAGTCTTATTTGTAAAATATATGGTCTTAAATACATAGAAATCTTTCAGAACAAAAATAACAGTATATTGTTGTACTAATAATGTTTTCATTGTAAATTGCATCTAGCTAGTACCATATACTATTAAATGCAAAAAAGAACAGTACAAAAAAGGTAAAACTACCATGAGAGAAAATACAGATTCAAAAATTAAGATCTGGAATGAAGTAAATTAGCTTAAAATATGCACGTACAATTAAGCTGCATTGTTAGCAAGGAAATGATTAATAATGGTTGGTATCATGGTGTCTTATTCAAACTGAAAATGATATTTAGATGACTGCAAAATAAAGAAAGTCGTATATCTTAAAGATAGGCTAATGAGCACAAAATCAAAAATAAAGATAATGTAGCTAAACATGTCATGTTTGCATTAAAATGGATATAAAATATTCAAGCATCAAAGAGTAAATATTATTCTTTTAGGATTAGGTAATATATTGTTAAAAATTAACAGTAATATTCTTAGTTTTAAATTATAAATCAATCATCAAACAATGTTGTTCTTTTCACTGACACTTTATCCACCGACAAAAAATTCAGAACATAATATCATGGATGAATTTCAGGTGTGTTAACGGCAGATCGTACATTGAAGGACGCACTCAAATTCTCAAACAAAGTCAAACACTTGTTTTTGTATGCAAATATTAAAGAAAAAATGAAAAAGAAAACTGATGCAAAAGAAAGTGGCTTTCTTACTTGGTGAAGAATTTACATATTTGGATTTCGGTTTCTCTTGTCCACTGAACTCAATTATATCAATTTATTTGATTCTAGATATAGCAGTCTTATAAGTAAAGAAATATTTCTTTAATATGGAACAAAGATCATTGAACTGAGAATTTAAATCCTCAAATTGTCAAACTAACCCAAACATTTGATTGTGAGTTCTCATATCTTATCATTGTTTCTGAACCGAGACTTTATATCCTCAAATTGAATTCCTTAGCTGAAAAGGTTTCAATAAAGCGGCCAATCAAAACATTCAAATATCGATTTTAGTGGGGAAAATGATAATTTGAAAATAAATTGTACCATTCCTAAGTAAATAACGATGCATGCTTCTTACGACATTGAATAGTCAATTAAGAAGAAAACGGTGAGGTAATCTTTGTCATCAATGAAACCTGCAAGCAAGGGCAGTCTTACTTGTAAATTATATTGTCTTAAATACATAGAAATCTTTCAAACCAAAAATAATAGTATATTGTAGTACCTAATTATGTTTTCTTTGTAAATTGCTTCTAGTAGTATATACTTTAGGAGTACAAAAAATGTAAAACTATCATGAGAGAAAATACAACTCCAAAAATTGAGATATGGAATTAAGTAAATTAAAGTCACATTCAATTGTATCAATTGTGTAAATATGTGCATATTTTAGAGTATTAAAGTGAAATCAAGGATAAACTTCAGATGAAAATGAAGTTTTTTAAATTAATTCTTTACACTGCATTATTTGTTGATTATACCTTGTTCCAATTTTGCATAGTTTGAAAAAAGAAATTGAATATTGATTTAATAATGCTGGTTCAAAATTTTATCACTAATCTTGTGTGCTTGACAATGTAAAAAATAAAACATATTTTCGTACATAATATTTTATAGGAAAAAGGATTGAAGTAGAAAATAATGTATGTACTTTCCTTCATCCTGAGGCAGCTAGTAGCACTGAAGATTGTTTAAGATCATGTATTAGAAAATACCACTCTGCAAGATCAACGTAGGCAAAAATCAAAATGCCAGGACCATGGAGAACAAATGTAGCCTAATAAAAAGATTGGTAATGGTTGAGCTTGAAGAGATTCCTTATATACATTTCGACTATTAACTAAAGCAGAAACAATCAAACAAAGAATTTATTTAGTAACAATTCATTCCTGTAATTCTAAGGAGAAGTGAGCAAAACCGACCTCTCCATGGAATGATGTTTAAGGCCTAAGCAACATGAGATACCAAGATATTAGAAAAATTGTAAAAGCTAACTTTATAAACGATGAGACATTACTATTTCTATATATTCGATTCCTGGCTTTGGAGTTATAGGCTCTTAACGGTTTTTTCATTTCTGAAATTTATTGCAATGATCCATGATTCACTAACCTCTGTAAAAAAATTAAATTAAATGAAACAGCTGGAAAATGACAAAGGATATTGCCTACATGTGATGACCTTTTGATACCTAGGAGAAAACTTGACCAGCGTATAGAAAAGAGCAATAACTGCTGCCGATAGGATAGGATGAGGTCCAAAATCAGACTTGAAATAAAAAGCTTGCAATTGGAGAATATCATTTCAATGTTTGGAGGTTGAAGGGGGCTGTGAAGTGGATCACCGATGCAAAAGATGAGGATCAGTCTTTCATGAAAAAAAATGAACTTACAACTGCTTACACATAAAAAGCAAAACAGTTGGTGAAATTATAAAAAGTCGCCAAAGATATCAAAATATAAGGAAATCTTCATTTCATATATGAACCAAACCTGGTATGGAAAAAGCTCATCATCCCGGCTCATCAAAAATATTAGAAAACTTTTGCAGGCAAATTGCATTTAGTAACCAACTCCATGTTCCTTCTTTGGAATTTATCAAATTTGTGAATGATTTTTAATTTATTTTCAAGCTATTTATGTATTCTTAGCAAAGCATAAAATAGTGATTGTTTTGATTCTATCAATGAAATATTATCCTATTTGCAACAAACCCAGGTTGACGTAAAATTAAGGTCTTGCCAAAGGTAGAAAGTTTGTTAATGACAATTATACCCATCCAAATAACCACTGTAATGTCCTAGGTTTATTACTTTAGATTAAAACTATATGTAAGAGCTTAAAGATACAGTGGTTTGACTGAATATATACCTATATGTATTCTAATGTGCAATCATTCAAATTATATCTCAAAACATCATCTTGGTACTTAAAAAGGGCAATAAAAAATCGCACTTAAACTTGTATGGTATGAAGTCAAGCAAGGTATATAATAAGAAAAATAAAAAACATACATAAAAAATACAAATGAAATGAAATTTTAGTCTCATATACTTGACATATAAAAGCACAAATTGATCAGATATCAATTAAACTATGATCAGAATACAAATTACCATGATAAATCACGATGAGGTCCAAAATCAAATTTAAAATCAAAAACTTGCAATTGGAGAATATTATTCCAATGTTAGGAGGTTGAAGTAGGCTGTGAAGTGGATCACTGATGCAAAAGATGAGGATCAGTCTTTGATGCAAAAAAAAAAAAAGTATAACTGAGTAATGTTACATAGCTAAGCCAATCATTAAACAACTGGTGGATTCTTCTACTATATGTAAAAAAAGGTATAACTGAGTAATCTTACGTAGCTAAGCCAATCATTGAACAACTAAGGGACTTTTCTACCATAATATATAGCCTGAAATCCCACCGGACAATTGCCCAATTTCACGTTTTCTTTGTATCCTCAGCTTTGATGTTCTGAAAAAAAAAACACATAGCAAACGTGTACCCGATGATCCCAGTAAGATCGGAAAAATTCGACTATAGTGGTGAAAAATCACATATTCGCTGAAGATATACCCGATTAAGAACTGAAAGGCACAAAAAATAGTAGTAATCGCAAATGCGTTGAAGATATACCTGAGTGAGCATGGATCCAGAAGAATCGTTAAATTGTTATTCATGAAATTCGAAAAATCAAAAGCACAAAATGATCTGAATAGAAAACATAGAAAATTTTGTCAGCTAATTCGATTAAGAGATAGAAAAATTGTAAATAGAAATAGTGAAATACCCGGCTCATGAATTCGTCGTTGGATCTAAAAAAATCGGTGGAGTTGTCGACATGATAGAGGGGAAGCGACAGAAATTAGATGTGGAAGAATACTCAGCAGAAGAAAGTCAAGGAGGCAGGACAAAAGATGCGGATGGGAAGGTATTAAACATGTGGGAGCGACGATTGACGATTGGGTTTTAAAATTGCTGAGAGTGGCTGTGAGCTCTACAAACCAAACTTTAATTATAATATAGTATATATATATATATATATATATATATATATTCAACTAACTGACTAGCAGTTCAATCAACCAAATCAACACACAGCAATCAACAGATAATTATCAGTTTTAAACTACGTTATAAAAATATAACTGTTCAGAGTTGGTGAGTTTTACTCACTTTGGCAATTCATCGTTAAAGAACGATAAACTGTTTGTTTGATTTGAATCAAACAATTTATTATTCCATAAATTCAAGTGAGCCCCAATCCACTTCCAGTCAGCTTCATTGTGAAGCTCTCGTCCATACGGTCCCAACGCAACTTACGGTTCGTGATTCTGATTTCATATGAATAAGTTATTGACATTACAAGTTATACATATTATTTAAATGGATTTTAAATAATAAAAACTAGGCTAAAAGATTTATTGGGCTTAACTTCATTTTGTTCTGGCCCAACCCGTTTGAAATATCCACGCCCGAATACTTCTTCCTCCCCAAATCACCAGATCACGCTCGTACCCGAAAACAACACCATGACCGCATCTTTCATTGCCAATTCCTCCTCCAACACTCCACCGTCCAACCCAAGAATACCACCATCGAGTTCCTTGTTCGAATCTCCATCCGTCCATACCTCATGTACCCAACTCGAGCTCAACATCTGAACCGTGACCTGGCTTCCACCGTGAAAACCATCGATAGAAATACACTTCGAACTCCATACGAACTTCACCAGAAACTCGAAATCAACCCCTCACCTTAAATCCAAACTTGAAACAAATTATAAGACCCTTAATTCACCAGAAAGTAAAACCCTAGCCGACGTTACTACAGTAGTCGCATACGAATTGAAGTGCGAAGCACATAAAAATCATATCCGGTTGGAGAGCTTCCCATCGTGAATCCAAATATATTTGTCTTCTGATTTTTAGAAATTTCCATCGATTTGTTTTATTTTATTGAAGAAGGAATCTCACGTTTTACTTATTTCCTTTGTGGCGGCTACTTTGTTCGAGTTTTCTGAGAAGGGAATTAGGTCGTAAGGGATGGAAGTTAATGTGTATTTATAAGGGGTAGATTTTAGATATTTTAGTTTAGATATTTTGAGATATTTTTATTATTTTATATTAGTTTTTGCCTTCTAAAAATCCGTGTGATCACACACGAGATCCAAAAATCACGAAAATTGACATTCAGCTAGAGTTTGACATTACGGACCCAACGAAACTGGTTTCGTCGAATTACGACTCCGTTTGCTCACACAGCGTATTTTTAACCGTTAAAATACTGATTGTTTTTCACTCTAAAAATCCGAACGGCCACACAGTGACTCTAAAAATCACGAAACTTGACATCTAACAATAATTTGATATTGTGGATCCAACAAAATTAGTTTCGTCGAATTCCGACTTCGTTTGCAAAAGTGGCTATATTTTAAAGCTCTAAACAGCCCATTTAAATATATAAATATATTTAAATAAATTAAATTAAATATTAATAATTTAATATTATCGTATATATCCACATAGAATATACCACAACTTATCAATATTCATATGTGGATTTATAGCTCGATATTCCAAATCCATATTATATCGATATTCAATTTATATTGGAATTCCTTTTATAAATCGTTATAAATTATAAAGGAATTCCATAGCGACTTTTCTAAAATTTGATTTGGACGTAAATCAAAATCTACATGATGAAATCCAGATTTTTCTCTTCCATTAGAAAAATGTACTCCACCAGCTCCGTGCGTTTCTTGTTTCACAGAAATCCGATTTAAAACGGACCCTGTACATTCAGTTGAAGTTCAAATCGCCAAATAGCGAACTGCAGCGCCATTTCGAGCTCGTTTTTAATTATAATATAATTATACGTTCAACTGTCATTTATATACTATATTCGTTAATATAATTCACCTCCAAACTGAATTATAGCTTATATATGATCCAATTCACTTCGTATTGTGAATTCTACTATTTCCGACTATTTCGACATTATAATATATTATTCTATTTTATAATATTAATTAAATATTCCTTATTATTAAATTCTGGTCATCGATATCGCTAAATCGATATTTAAATAATTAAATAAATTAATTATTCAACAGCTAAAAATGCGGGTCATTACAGTCTTTCCCCCTTAAAATAATTTCGTCCTCGAAATTGCTAAGATAGGGGACGACCCTATCTACTGGTGTAACGACCCGGATTTTTGCGATCTTGGTTATCCGATATACAACACATATCGAACATCCAAGGATCGAAAATAACCGAATAGTTAATGAAAGAAAGTAGAGGGTGAGGAAAGATAAGGTAGAACTAATAGAATAGAAGAAGAAGAAGAACATCATCATCAGAGTAAACACGAATCTCACAACGGAACGAATAAAATATAACATAACTTTTGAAATACAAACAGTTATATATACAATAGCACTTATCAGAGTACAGCACTTACAACAACAGCGGAAATAATAATAGCTATAGAATCCTGAAGCCTCCTGCTCCAAGCTCTCCAAGTGTATCTGTAAAATCCCGACTATTTGACTGCCCGTACAAATTTAGGCACCCAAGAGTTTAGGGAAACAACAAAGTAAACTCCGGGTCAGTCATGGGACTGGTATGAGTAAAACAGTTTAAAACAGTTTGACAAGTAAACGATATCTCATAAGACCACGCCGTGAAAACGGAACGGGTTTTTCCCTTATGAAAATCCAAACAACTTTGTAAAGCAATATCATTCTGATATTATAAAAATGTCTACGTACAAATAGATATCAATCTAGCAGAAACGCTTTCATCTCACGTTCTACTATATAGTATACAATCAAAACCGCAAGCACGTATTGGGTAATGGATTTCCAACTATGACAAGGTATGGAACCACCTTCCGATCAGTGTACTCTAGGAACGATACACTGGAGTTCAACAAGAACATCTTGCAACTCAGCCTCACATGACCGACCACTCATTTCGCTTGAGTGTATCGAATGTACATCACCAACGGTTGGGATCAACAACCGTTTCCCGTATATATATGGGACAACATTGATAGATTAAAAGAAGCAAATGAATATTCTCTAGATAGGTGATTATACACCCTACTTCGGTGCGACCGACTTAGCCATGTTGCCTGCCCGATTTCTGTCATTTACCGGATGTGAGGCTAGAAGCTACGCTTACTTTCCATTCATTTATAACACGATCACTTTGAATGCCACATTATCAGATCCGTAAATCATTAGTTGGTTTATACAAATATCCTGGATGTTATGCTAAGGGAATAAATCCGTTGCCACCATATATATTTGTACAGACCAACCCATTCGATCATTGGAAATATTCTGTCAGACACTCGTCCATATATGTTCGTTCTGTGACTGAACGAAACCGAAGGCACTATTCTGTAAACAGGACAGCCCTTGCACTTTTCTCCGTCTTCAATATATTCAGCATCTTTGTTTGCAACGCTTATGCCAATACGGAGTGGTTCTTCGGATAATAATCCAACCGGTCTCTCCATATTAACAACGTAAAATGGTCAAAACTTTGTTAGTCTGTGATTTAACTATCAAATGAAAACATGTCCGTGTGCAAACAACGATCTTAATTCCAAATGGAATTATCGATCCAATCATCGAATATATATATATATATATTCATATTTTCCTTATTTCTACACTTAGAAAACATCTTTGATTTATATTTGGAAAACGTTTTCGAAACTCATTTATATGGATTTCAACTAACGCTGTATGAAACATCGTTACGACTACTAAATCCATAAGTCATTTATTACTTAACTGCATTACTAATCATCCTTTGTTATCGAACTTCAACTATTCCTTAGTAAATTTCGAAGTCAATCAAGTTGGGGTATAATTACCTCTCAGACCTTAACTGGACAACGATCTTAACCTTGCAATAGATAAAGCTCATCACTTCAATTTCTAAAACTATTTGCTTACGCAAATTCTCGGATTCAGATTACGAATCCACTTCTTTTATGGAAACATTTATTATAACGTTTAACGTTATAAATCCTACTTCTGAAATATCTAACTTATAAGTCTAACCTGTATTTCTTACTTCGAATAATTAAACCTAACCCTAATTTATTAGTGTATACTCTTGATTCAAAAACTGGAAAGTAAATATTACTTTCCCGAATTCAATATAATTGAATTCGACGTATAATTCTCTTTCGAGAAATCTCTATTTGATTAACTCTTCTTCGAATAACCTATATTCGATTATCCCTCTTCGAATAACTTATATTCGAAATCTTTCTCTTTCGAATAAACTATATTCGACCTCTTTCTTTCGAATACGATGTATTCGATAATCTCCTTTCGATTAAACTAATCGATAGCTCCTTTCGATTAAACTAAAATCGATAACTCCTTCCCTTTAACTCTATTCGAATAAAATATATTCGACTAACGCCTTTAACTCTATTCGAATAAACTATATTCGACTAACTCTATTTAACTCCATTCGAATAAACTATATTCGACTAACTCTATTTAACTCCATTCGAATTGACTCTAGATCGCAGCGATCACAATGGTTACGCCTGATTTCCTCAGGAAACATCCGACCGCCGTAGGCTATTTACAGCCCTGCGAATTACGCTAGCAGTCGTACTAAATGGCATCTCATTTGGATTGACTCTAATTGTTCAATTCTAACTGTTTAACTCTAACTGGTTAACTCTAACTGATTAACTCTAACTGTTTAACTCTAACTGGTTAACTCTACTGATTAACTCTAACTGGTTAACTCTAACTGATTAACTCTACTGTTTAACTCTAACTGGTTAACTCTAACTGATTAACTCTACTGTTTAACTCTAACTGGTTAACCCTAACTGATTAACTCTATCGGTTAACTCTACTGATTAACTCTAACTGGTTAACTCTAACTGATTAACTCTACTGGTTAACTCTATTCAACTAACTCGACTCGACTAACCCCTTTCGGATAACATATTCGATTAACTAACTTTCGAATATCAGATTCGATTAACTAACTTCGAATACCATATTCGATTAACTAACTTCGAATACCATATTCGATATACTAACTTCGAATAACATATTCGATATACTAACTTCGAATACCATATTCGATTTCTCCTTTTTGATAACGTTTATCCATTTGAAAAGATCCCCTTTTAACAACGTTTATTCATTTATAAAGATTCACTTTTTAGTAATGGTTCTTCACTTTATAAATGATTTCCTTTTTATAACGGTTTCCTTTTTATTAACTCTATTTATTTTCTAAATATTCCCTTTCCAATTCTATTTGTAAATGGTTTATAAATATTTCTTATTCGATTTGATTTGTAAATGGTTTACAAATCTTTCTCATTTTCTATTTGGTTTGAAAATGGTTTACAAACCTTTCTATTTCTATTTGCAAATAGTTTGCAAATATTCCCTTTTCAAATTTATTCTTAAAAATATTCTAACTCCTTAAATTCCCGGGAAAATTCGCCATAACCTCCTTTGTATCGGGAGCATCGGGAAAATCCCCAAACCCGCCACACAGGCCTTTCCATTCAAAAGGAAAATGTTTTGAATTTATTTCCTTTTTAAATTATATCCTATTTATAAATATTCCAATTTATAAATATTCCTTATTTATAAATATTCAAATTTATAAATATCTCTTATTTATAAATATTCCATTTATAAATATTTTATTTTCAACATCACTTTGAAAATCTCCTTATCGACATTTCGGTATGTTATGGTATTAAATCATATCAATCACGATGTTCAATATCGTCCAACCACACACAATCGATAACAGAATATATACCACATCATATATTACAATATATGAACAGAACAGTATTATAAATATTGAGGAGTCCAGTTGGACCCCTCCAACCTGTTTCCCTGCATCACAGATGTTATACAATATAATCAACATCCATTACAGTTCAGTACGAATTATTCTGATAAACAGAATCAATATATATAAATATATATATTTAACGGTTTATATATATATATATATATAATTTCAACTAACTGACTAGCAGTTCAATCAGTCAACCAACACACAGCAATCAACAGATGATTAACAGTTCTAACAATACATTATAAAAATATAACTGTTCAGAGTTGGTGAGTTTTACTCACATTGGACGATCATCGTTAATAACGATAACCATCGCTTGATTCAGACGGACAATTTATTTTGCTATAAATTGTAGCAAGCTCCGATGGACTTCCAGTTAGTTCCATCGTGTAGTGTCCGTCCATATGATCCCAACGTAACTGACGGTTCTCGATTTCGATTCCGTATGAGCTAGATATCGCGTAAACAAGTTAATACATTTAATTTAAAATAAAACTTGAATTTATTTGTTTCGGGCCTCAACACCAATACCTTGGCCCATCTTTATATTCAAAAGCCCACTGCCCCTTTTATACATGGCCCATCGACCTTTGTGAAAACCCACCCGAACCCTTCTTCCTCCTTTGGTATAATCCCAGCCCAATACCAAGTTGCAAAGCCCATCAAGACCCGCAAGCCAAACCTTAATTGATTTGGGCCTTACACTTAAAGACCCCGGCCCATTCATTCACCCCCGGCCTGCCAAGAATCCATCTTCTTCCCTTAATACAAATCGTGTCTTCCTGTACACCGCTAGCCTTTTCCGCCCACTTCCATTACCAAATGCCAATTCTCTTCTCCATTAACAAGCCTACCGAATACACCATACTCGCTGCTTAAATTCATATAAACATTTCTGGAATTCCAATATAGTCGACCATCATCCTTACTGCACTTGACATGGTGCCATCTTCCTCTTGTTCACATTCCCTCATCTCTGTACAAGAAACCCAGCTCAACTCCAACGTCCCCCTTCCAAGATCTGCAACCCTCATCAATTCGCACCCTATCCAAGGCTTCACCAAAATATCACTCAGTAAATCCCTGTCTCCAACTTCCAGCAATTCAAAACTATATAAAACTTTTACCACAAATTCCCACATCAAATACTGTTATGCGTTTGGAGGAACACTCAAACCCCAAATCAGCGACTTCAGGGAAACGAGTTGACCCTTAAATCCTTAAAAAAAACCTTTTATCCACCATCAGTTTAATAAAACCTGCTAATCCCATGTCACGAAATCGTTATTCCAGCATTTGAATTCACAGAGCCGACCTCCTAGAGTTCGACACTACCGGTGCTACCTGAGGAGACCGGACCCTGGCTGCCCTTCGCCGTCGACATCACCAAACCCTCAACTACCTCCTCTGAGCCACCACAAGGACTGCGGCCTCCACAGTGAATCCTGCTTCCGAACCCTAACTCAATTGGAAACTTCCAACACCTCCAAACAACGAACGAGAGCCACAAATTAGACATAGGATCGAAGAGAAATCTATAGGGCTTGCAAATATATAAGCTTTGAAATTTATCCATTTATATTTGATTTTCTAGAATTTATTGGAGAAGAGATCTCACGTTTTTGAGAGAGGAACCCGGCGGCTTGATATTTTGACTGTGTAAATGGGAAATTAGGTTAGAATGAATTGTTAGGGTTATTTATAGGAGATTTTTTTTTTTTATATTTGATTATTAAATTCATATTTATTGAACTCCTGTCTGTATTTGTCCTTAAAAATTCCTGTAATCACCTACGATCCCCAAAAATCACGAAACTGGATATACGACTAGAGTTCGACATTACGGTCCCAACGAAACTGGTTTCGTCGAATTCCGACTACGTTTGCTCACACAGCGTATTTTTAACCGTCGAAATACTGCATGTTTTTCACTCTAAAAATCCGTACGGCCACACAGTGACTCTAAAAATCACGAAACTGGAAATCTAACAACTATTTGATATTGCGGATCCAACAAAACTGGTTTCGTCGAATTTCGACTTCGTTTGCAAAAGTGGCTATTTTTAAATCCCTAAAAATCTATTTAAATATATAAATATATTTAAATAAATTTAAATTAAATATAAATAAATAAATATCATCGTATATATATTCACAGTGGAATACCATACAGCTCCAATTGGATTTATTGTTCGATATTCAAATCCTGGTTGAACCGATATTCAATTTATATTGAATATCCATTTATAATATAAATAAATATATTAATAAATTTCAAAGGAATTCCATAGCGACTTTTCTAAAATTTGATTTGGACGTAAATCAAAATCTACACGACGAAATCCCAATTTTTCTCTTCCATTAGAAAACTATTATCAAATCGGTCCCGACGGTTCTTGTTTCACAGAAATCCGGCTTAAAACGAATCCTGTACATTCAGTTGAAGTTCAAATCGCCAAATAGCGAACTGCAGCGCCATTTCGAGCTCGTTTATAAATATATTATAAACTATACGTCCACTATCGTTTATATAATATATTCGTTATTCAAATTCAATTCCAAACTGAATTATACCTTGTATATAATCCAATTCACACTGTATTATGAATTCAGTTATTTTTGAATATTCCGACATTATAATATTTTATTATATTATAATTATTAATTAAATATTCAATATTATTTAATTCCAGTTATCGATATCGCCAAAACGATATTTTAAATAATTAAATAAATTAATTATTCAACGATCAGAAATGCGGGTCATTACAACTGGGTAAAAATTTATCTGTTTACCTCTTATCTATGGTTTCAACTGAACCAATTAATATCGACTAAAATATTAATTTATTCCGACTAACTAAATTTTCAAAAATTCTGAAAATTTTCTAACACCTTAACTTTTCGAAAAATTTCGCCATAACCTCCTTTGTACAGCCCTATCGGTAAAACTCCAACTCGCCTCTTTAGGCCTTCTCCACCCAAAAGAAAATCAAACAGCCAAGCGGCTTGCCAATTTGGCTCATCAAAATCTCAAACCCATATATAATATAAACTGGTACCTTTTTGTCGGGCATATCATTATATCCTTTTCCATCTGCTATCAATTCATCATATACCAATACATTTCCAATCAACTCAAATCAGTTTACATCCTCAAATCCAAATCGAATTTCATTTGAACCCCAATATAAAATTTCAAATTATTGACTTATCAATTTGGTTCCATTCCAGATTATCTCTAATCTAATCCAATTTTATTTAACTTGGTTCAAGTTAAATTTCAATTTATTTTTACCACTTATACCATCTCAATCTATTTAACTTTATTAGTTAAATTTTAATTCTAGAACTTAAATTCCTGGGTAAATTTCAAATCAATTTGAAATCATAATGCCAATTCAAAACCTTTGAATTTCTAAACAACTTGTTTTCTCAAAACAATTCAAAAACAAAACCTTTGGTAGTAATCCGTCACTTAGAACTCGAAAATGAACACTGATGATGTCGCGATTCATCATCAGAATCTATTTTCCAGCTATCGAAGTGAGTTCAATACTATATCACCTTCAGTTTGAAAAACGTTTTCAAAATCTCCCAAGAACTTAAAATTTCCTTATTTTAATTCCAAATCTGATTTAAATTCAGATTTTCTTCATCTTATTTCATATATTTTCCCTATATGAATTCTGATTTGTTATTTATAACCATTTTACTTTTTATAATCTCATTCGATTACAATAACAACCAATACAACCAATATACTATACCAAATATATTCGGGTAAAATTATTCCATTTACCCTCTTTTCAAAACATACCGTGTCGGTTCATCGTATTCAAGTGTTTATAAAACTCCTACCGATACAGTGGATCAAACTGAACGTCCAGAATCCATAAGCCACTCAACCAATGAGTCTCCACAATATAAATCACTTTATATTAACTAACAAATACGCACTCGTATATATACACTCAAATTCAGTCTAGGGTATTACTAACCCCATCTCTACTGAATTACGCCACAGAGCCAAGGTAAATCACTTAACCTTAAACTCTGATACCAACTATAACGACCCGGAAAAATGCGATCTTGGTTATCCGATATACAACACATATCGAACATCCAAGGATCGAAAATAACCGAATAGTTATTGAAAGAAGTTAGAGGGTGAGGATAGATAAGATAGAACTTATAGAATAGAAGAAGAAGAAGAACATCATCATCAGAGTAAACACGAATCTCACAGCGGAACGAATAAAATATAACATAACCTTTTGAAATACAAACAGTATATATATACAATAACATTGCAGAGTACAACACTTACAACAACAGCGGAAATAATAATAGCTATAGAATCCTGAAGCCTCCTGCTCCAAGCTCTCCAAGTGCATCTGTAAAATCCCGACTACTTGACTGCCCGTACAAAATTAGGCACTCAAGAGTTTAGGGAAAACAAACAAATAAACTCCGGGTCAGTCATGGGACTGGTATGAGTAAAACTCCTAACACTTGGTTTAATAACGTATATATTATAAGACCACGCCGTGAAAACGGAACGGGTTTTTCCCTTATGAAAATCCACACATCTTTGAAAAGAAATATCATTCTGATATTTTAATAATGTCTAAGTACAAATAGATATCAATCTAGCAGAATGCTTTCATCTCACGTTCCACATATATAATGTAAAATCATAAAACCGCAGGCGCTTATTGGATGATTGGATTTCCAACTATGACAAGGTATGGAAGCACCTTCTGATCAGTGTACTCTAGGAACGATACACTGGAGTTCAACAAGAACATCTTGCAACTCAGCCACACATGACCGACCACTCATTTCGCTTGAGTGTATCGAATGTACATCACCAACGGTTGGGATCAGCAACCATTCCCGTATATATATATATATGGGACAACATTGATAGATTAAAGAAGAAAATGAATATTCTCTAGATAGGTGATTATACACCCTACTTCGGAGCGACCGACTTAGCCATGTTGCCTGCCCAATTTTTGTCATTTACCGGATGTGAGGCTAGAAGCTACGCTTATCTTTTCATATCATTTCTTCATTTACTTGGAACACCACATCGTCATACCCACCAAATCATTATCGATTTCCCTAACGATGTCACGGGTATAAAGCTAAGAGAAACGAATTCTTCCGCCACCAAACGTAATACGTTGAAGATATCAACATATATGATTCATTAGGAATACTCTGTTAGACATTCGTCCATACAAGTTGTCCTGGGACTGGACAAACCGAAGGCACTATTCAGTACATCCATCTTAGGCAATCTTTACCTAAGATTTATACAACAGCCCTTGCACTTTACTCCGTCTTCAATTATCTTCAGCATATTTGATTCGCAACGCTTATGCCAATACGGAGTGGTTCTTCGGATAATAATCCAACCGGTCTCTCCATATTAACAACGTAAAATGGTCAAACATTGATAGTCTGTGATTTAACTATCAAAGAAAAACTCGTGTGCAAACAACGATATTATTTCCAGATGGAAATTATATCGATCAATCATCATTTAACATATATCTCTTTAGTTCATTAGTTACTTATCTCCTGTTTCCATATATTCAACATTTCTTATTTTCTAATTTTAGAAAATATACTTTATTAACAATGGAAAACATTTCCATTTCCTGTTTCCTATATTAGAGAACATTTCTGATTTCTTATTTGGAAAACATTTCCAAAGTTCCTTCATTGGATTTAAACAGATGTTTAAATAAACATCGCTATGCCAACTCAAACCATTTACTGAATTCACTTAACCATCATTCACTATCACCTTATCGTTCCTTAGTTAAGAAGGAAATCAATCAAGTTGGGGTATAATTACCTCTCAGACCTTAACTGAACAACATTTTAACTTTTGAAATAGTAACAGTTTATCTTTTAAACTTTTAACAACTTCTTTACGTAACTCTCGGATTCAATTTACGAATCCACTTCTTTATTGAAATATTGATTATAACGATAACGTTACAATCCCTACTTTCGCAATATCTAACTTCAAATATAACCTTTATTCTTTAATGTGAATAAACAAATCTTGATTTAAACCCCGGAAAGTATAAGTACTTTCCCCGAATTCGATATAATTGAATTCGACGTATAACTCTCTTTCGAGAAATCTCTATTTGATTAACTCTTCTTCGAATAACCTATATTCGATTATCTCTCTTCGAATAACTAATATTCGATTATCACTCTTCGAATAACTTATTCGATTAACTCACCTCGAATAACTTATATTCGATAACTCTTTCTTTCGAATAACGATATTCGATAATCTCTCTTCGAATAACTAATATTTGATTACTCCTTTTCGAATAACTAAATTCGACTAACTCCTTTCGATTAAACTCAAATCGATAACTCCTTTCCTTTAACTCTATTCGAATAAACTATATTCGACTAACTCCTTTAACTCTATTCGAATAAACTATATTAGACTAACTCCTTTAGATTAACTCATTTGGATTAACTCGGTTTGATTAACTCATCTTGACTAACTTAACTTAATTAACTCAACTTATCTAACTCCCCTTGATTAACTCCTATCGAATAACTAATATTCGATTAACTTATATTCGAATTACTATGCCTGTTTTTAACTTTATTTCGAATAGCTAATATTTGATTTAACTCCATTCGCTTGACTCTAGATCGCAGCGATCACAATGGTTACGCCTGATTCCCTCAGGAAACATCCGATCGCCGTAGGCTATTCACAGCCCTGCGAATTTCGCTAGCAGTCGTGCTAAATGGTATCTCATTTGGATTAACTCTAATTGATTAACTCTTACTGGTTAACTCTAACTGGTTATCTCTATTCAATAACTAATGTTCGACTAACTCGAATTCGAATAACATATTCGATCAACTAACTTTTGAATACCATATTCGATTAACTAACTTTCAAATACCATATTCGATTAACTAACTTTCGAATACCATATTTGATTAACTCCTTTCGAATACCATATTCGATTAACTAACTTTCGAATACCATATTCGATTAACTCCTTTCGAATACCATATTCGATTAACTAACTTTCGAATACCATATTCGATTAACTCCTTTCGAATACCATATTCGATTAACTAACTTTCGAATACCATATTCGATTAACTCCTTTCGAATACTATATTCGATTAACTAACTTTCGAATACCATATTCGATTAACTCCTTTCGAATACCATATTCGATTAACTAACTTTCGAATACCACATTCGATTAACTCCTTTCGAATGCCATATTCGATTAACTAACTTTCGAATACCATATTCAATTAACTCCTTTCGAATACCATATTCGATTAACTAACTTTCGAATACCATATTCGATTAACTCCTTTCGAATACCGTATTCGATTAACTAACTTTCGAATACCATATTCGATTAACTCCTTTCAAATACGTTTATCCTTTTAAAAAGATTTCCTTTTTAACAGAGTTTATTCATTTATAAAGATTTACTTTTAGTAACGGTTCTTCACTTTATAAATGTTCTTTTAATAACGTTTCCCTACTTATAACATTCTATTCCGTTATAAATAAATTTCCCTTTTTAACTCTATTTATTTATACAATAATTATTTCCTTTATCTTTCTAATTATAAGTGTTTTTCAAATATCTCCTTTTTGATTTCATTTGAAAATGGTTTACAAACCTTTCTCTTTCTATTTGGTTTGAAAATGGTTTTCGAACCTTTCTCTTTCTATTTGGTTTGAAATTGGTTTACAAACCTTTCTCTTTCTATTTGCTTTGAAAATGGTTTACAAACCTTTCTCTTTCTATTATGTTTGAAAATGGTTTACAAACCTTTCTCTTTCTATTTGGTTTGAAAATGGTTTACAAACCTTTCTCTTTCTATTTGGTTTGAAAATGGTTTACAAACCTTTCTCTTTCTATTTCATTTGTAAAGGTTTTACAAATATTTCCTTTTCAATTCTATTTGTAAATGGTTTACAAATATTTCCTATTCAATTCTATTTGTAAATGGTTTACTAATTTTTCCTTTTGGGTTTTTATTTCTAAGTATTTCCTATTTATAAATAATCCATTTATAAATAAATTTCTATTTATAAATATTTCATTTATAAATAATTCCTTTTATAAAATCTTATTTGATTTTATAAATATTATCTCTTTTATAAAATCCTTGATTTTATAAATTATCTATTTTCAATATTCATTTTGAAAATTCCCTTTTCAACATTCCGGTATGCTATGATACTTAACACATCAAATCACGATGATCAATATCGTCCAAACACATATAATCGACAACAGATTATATATCACATCATATATTACAATATATGGACAGAACAATATTACAAATATTGAGGAGTCCAGTTGGACCCCTCCAACCTGTTTCCCTGCATCACAGATGTTAAACCATATAATTAACATCAACTTCATTTCAATATGAAATGTTCTGATAAACAACATCAATATATATATTTAACGGTTTATATATATATATATTTATTTATATATATATATATATATATAAATTCAACTAACTGACTAGCAGTTCAATCAACCAAATCAACACACAGCAATCAACAGATAATTATCAGTTCTAAACTACATTATAAAAATATAACTGTTCAGAGTTGGTGAGTTTTACTCACTTTGGCAGTTCATCGTTAAAGAACGATAAACTGTTTGTTTGATTTGAATCAAACAATTTATTTCGCCATAAATTCAAGCGACCCCAATCCACTTCCAGTCAGCTTCATTGCGAAGCTCTCGTCCATACGGTCCCAACGCAACTTACTGTTCGTGATTCTGATTTCATATGAATAAGTTATTGACATTACAAGTTATACATATTATTTAAATTTATTTTAAATAATAAAAACCAGGCTAAAAGATTTATTGGGCTTAACTTCATTTTGTTCTGGCCCAACCCGTTTGAAATATCCATGCCCGAATACTTCTTCCTCCCCAAATCACCAGATCACGCTCGTACCCGAAAACAACACCATGACCGCATCTTTCATTGCCAATTCCTCCTCCAACACTCCACCGTCCAACCCAAGAATACCACCATCGAGTTACTTGTTCGAATCTCCATCCATCCATACCTCAAGTACCCAACTCGAGCTCAACATCTGAACCGCGACCTGGCTTCCAACGTGAAAACCATCGATAGAAATACACTTCGAACTCCACAGGAACTTCACCAGAAACTCGAAATCAACCCCTCACCTCAAATCCAAACTTGAAACAAGTTATAAGACCCTTAATTCACCAGAAAGTAAAACCCTAGCCGACGTTACTACAATAGTCTCATACGAACTGAAGTGCGAAGCACATAAAAATCATATTCGATTGGAGAGCTTCCCATCGTGAATCCAAATATATTTGTCTTCTGATTTTTAGGAATTTCCATCGATTTGTTTTATTTTATTGAAGAAGGAATCTCACGTTTTCCTTATTTCCTTTGTGGCGGCTACTTTGTTCGAGTTTTCTGAGAAGGCAATTAGGTCGTAAGGGATGGAAGTTAATGTGTATTTATATGGGGTAAATTTTAGATATTTTAGTTTAGATATTTTGAGATATTTTTATTATTTTATATTAGTTTTTGCCTTCTAAAAATCCGTGTGATCACACACGAGACCCAAAAATCACGAAAATTGACATGCAGCTAGAGTTTGACATTACGGACCCAACGAAATAAGTTTTTTCGAATTCCGACTCCGTTTGCACACAGCATATTTTTAACCATCAAAATACTGACTGTTTTTCACTCTAAAAATCCGTACGGCCACACAGTGACTCTAAAAATCATGAAACTTGACATCTAACAATAATTTGATATTGCGGATCCAACAAAATTAGTTTCATCGAATTCTGACTTCGTTTGCAAAAGTGGCTATATTTTAAAGCTCTAAACAACCCATTTAAATATATAAATATATTTAAATAAATTAAATTAAATATTAATTGTAGTGACCCGAAAATCCGGTCCAATTTGAGCTGACCAAAAACACAAGTCCAACCCCAAATTAAACTGAAAACCAGGAAACTAATAGAAAGAAAACAGAGGGTGAGGATAGATAAGATAGAACTTATAGAATAGAAGAAGAAGAAGGACATCATCATCAGGGTAAACACGAATCTCACAGCGGAACGAATAAAATATAACATAACTTTTGAAATACAAACAATTATATATACAATAGCACTTATCAGAGTACAACACTTACAACAACAGCGAAAATAAAACAATAGCTATAGAATCTGAAGCCTCCTGCTCCAAGCTCTCCAAGTGTATCTGAAAAATCCCGACTAATTGACTGCCCGTACAAATTTAGGCACCCTAGAGTTTAGGGAAAACAAACAAATAAACTCCGGGTCAGTCATGGGACTGGTGTGAATAAAACTCCAAACACTTGGTTATATAACGGATATCTCATAAGACCACGCCGTGAAAACGGAACGGGTTTTTCCCTTATGAAAATCCAAACATCTTTGACAAGCAATATCATTCTGATATTATAATAATGTCTAAATACAAATAGATATCAATCTAGCAGAAACGCTTTCATCTCACGTTCTACATATATAGTATACAATCAAAACTGCAAGCACGCATTGGGTAATGGATTTCCAACTATGACAAGGTATGGAACCACCTTCCGATCAGTGTACTCTAGGAACGATACACTGGAGTTCAACAAGAACATCTTGCAACTCAGCCACACATGACCGACCACTCATTTCGCTTGAGTGTATCGAATGTATATCACCAACGGTTGGGATCAGCAACCGTTCCCGTATATATATATATATATATATATATATATATATATATATATATGGGACAACATTGATAGATTAAAGAAGCAAATGAATATTCTCTAGATAGGTGATAATACACCCTACTTCGGAGCGACCGACTTAGCCATGCTGCCTGCCCGATTTCTGTCATTTACCGGATGTGAGGCTAGAAGCTACGCTTATCTTTTTCATAACATATCTTCATTTACTTGGAATACCACATCGTCATACCCGCCAAATCATTACCAATTTCCTTAACGGTATCACGGGTATGAAGCTAAGAGAAACGAATTCCTCCGCCACCAAACGTAATACGTTGAAGAGATCAACATATATGATTCGTTAGGAATACTCTGTTAGACATTCGTCCATACAAGTTGTCCTGGGACTGGACAAACCGAAGGCACTATTCAGTACATCCATCTTAGGCCATTGTTATCTAAGATTTATACAACAGTCCTTGCACTTTACTCCATCTTCAATATATTCAGCATACTTGATTCGCAACGCTTATGCCAATACGGAGTGGTTCTTCAGATAATAATCCAACCGGTCTCTCCATATTAACAACGTAAAATGGTCAAAACATTGATAGTCAGTGATTTAACTATTAAAGAAAAACTCGTGTGCAAACAACGATATTATTTCCAGATGGAAATTATATCGACCAATCATCATTTAACATTTATCTGTTTAGTTCAATAATTTACTTATCTCCTGTTTCCCTATATTCTAATTTCTTATTTTCTATCATCAGAAAACATTTCTGATTCTTATTTGGAAACATTTCCCAATTCCTTCATTTGATTAAACTGATGTTTAAATCAAACATCGCTATGCTAACTCAAACCATTTATTAAATTCACTTAACCATCATTCACTATAAACCTTACCATTCCTTAGTTAAGAAGAAAGTCAATCAAGTTGGGGTATAATTACCTCTCAGACCTTAACTGAACAACGTTATAACTTCGAAATAGTAACAGTTTATCTTTTAAACCTTTAACAACTTCTTTACGTAACTCTCGGATTCAATTTACGAATCCACTTCTTTATTGAAAATATTGATTATAACGATAACGTTATAATCCCTACTTTCGCAATACCTAACTTCAATTATAATCTTTATTCTTTAATGTGAATAAACAAATCTTGATTTAAACACCGGAATGTATAAGTACTTTCCCCGAATTCGATATAATTGAATTCGACGTATAACTCTCTTTCGAGTAATCTCTATTTGATTAACTCTTCTTCGAATAACCTATATTCGATTATCTCTCTTCGAATAACTTATATTCGATAATCTCTCTTCGAATAACTTATATTCGATAATCTCTCTTCGAATAACTTATTCGATTAACTCACCTCAAATAACTTATATTCGATAACTCTTTCTTTCGAATAAACGATATTCGATAATCTCTCTTCGAATAACTAATATTCGATTACTCCTTTTCGAATAACTAAATTCGATTAACTCCTTTCGATTAAACTCAAATCGATATCTCCTTTCGATTAAACTGATCGATAACTCCTTTCCGTTAACTATATTCGAATAAACTATATTCGATACTCCTTTAACTCTATTCGAATAAACTATATTCGACTAACTCCTTTGGTTTAACTCATCTTGACTAACTTAACTTAATTAACTCGACTTATTTAACTCCTATCGAATAACTAATATTCGATTAACTTATATTCGAATTACTACGCCTGTTTAACTTTTATTTCGAATAGCTAATATTCGATTTAACTTCATTCGCTCGACTCTAGATCGCAACGATCACAATGGTTACGCCTGATTCCCTCAGGAAACATCCGACCGCCTTAGGCTATCTGTCGCCCTGCGAATTAGCTAGCAGTCATGCTAAATGGCATCTCATTTGGATTAACTCTAATTGATTAATTATAACTGGTTAACTCTAACTGGTTAACTCTAACTGATTAACTCTATTCAATAATTAATATTCGACTAACTCTATTTGACTAACTCGACTCGACTAACCCCTTTCGAATAACATATTCGATTAACTAACTTCGAATACCATATTCGATTAACTAACTTCGAATACCATATTCGATTAACTAACTTCGAATACCATATTCGATTAACAAACTTCGAATACCATATTCGATTAACTAACTTCGAATACCATATTCGATCAACTCCTTTTCGAATACCATATTCGATTTACTAACTTTCGAATACCATATTCGACTAACTCCTTTCGAATACCATATTCGATTAACTAACTTCGAATACCATATTCGATTAACTAACTTCGAATACCATATTCGATTAACTAACTTCGAATACCATATTCGATTAACTAATTTCGAATACCATATTCGATTAACTCCTTTCGAATACCATATTCGATTAACTAACTTCGAATACCATATTCGATTAACTACTTTTTATAACGTTTATCCATTTAAAAAGATTCCCTTTTAACAACGTTTATTCATTTATAAAGATTTACTTTTTAGTAACGGTTCTTCACTTTATAAATGTTCTTTTAATAATGTTTCCCCACTTATAAGGATTTCCTTTTAATAACATTTTCCTTTTTATAACAGTTTCCTTTTTACAACATCTTATTCCGTTATAAACAAATTTCCTTTTTATAACTCTATTTATTTTCTAAATATTTCCCTTTCAAATTCTATTTGTAAATGGTTTTACAATTATCTCCTTTCCGATTTCATTTGAAAATGGTTTTCAAACCTTTCTCTTTCTATTTGGTTTGAAAATGGTTTACAAACCTTTCTCTTTCTATTTGGTTTGAAAATGGTTTACAAACCTTTCTCTTTCTATTTGGTTTGAAAATGGTTTACAAACCTTTCTCTTTCTATTTGGTTTGAAAATGGTTTACAAACCTTTCTCTTTCTATTTGCAAATGGTTTGCAAATAATTCCTTTAATGTTTTATTTCTAAGTATTTCCTATTTATAAATAATCCATTTATAAATAAATTTCTATTTATAAATATTCCATTTATAAATAATTCCTTTTATAAAATCTTCTTTGATTTTATAAATATTATCTCTTTTATAAAACCCCTTGGTTTTATAAATTATCTATTTTCAGTATTCATTTTGAAAATTCCCTTTTCAACATTCCGGTATGTTATGGTACTTAACATATCGAATAACGATGACCAATATCGTCCAAACACACATAATCGACAACAGATTATATATCACATCATATATTACAATATATGAACATAACAGTAATATAAATACTGAGGAACCCAGTTGGGTCCCTCAAACCTGTTTCCCTGCATCACAGATGTTAAACCATATAATCAACATCAACTTCATTTCAATATGAAATGTTCTGATAAACAACATCAATATATATATATAACGGTTTATATATATATTTATATATATAAATTCAACTAAATGACTAGCAGTTCAATCAACCAAATCAACACACAGCAATCAACAGATGATTAACAGTTCTAAAAATACGTTATAAAAATATAACTGTTGAGAGTTGGTGAGTTTTACTCACATTTCGCATTAACCGTTAAATAACGATTTACGTTAGTTGATTCTGATCAGACAATTTATTTCGCCATAAATTGTAATGAGCTCGAATCCACTCCCAGTCAGTTCCATGTTGTAGTGTCCGTCCCTACGATTCCAACGTGACCGACGGTTCGTAATTCTGACTCCGTATGAACGAAATATTCAGTTTACAAGTTAACGCATATATTTAAATTAAATATACTTTGGATATAACATTTCAAAAGAGCCTTAACTTTTTCCTCTTGGCCCACTTAGCCAGCCCATACTCACGGTGTACCCAGCCCGTCGGTTTTCATCTCCCTCAAAACCGATTTCTCCAGTAAAGCTCCAAGTCATGGCCGAAGTTCCATGCTCAAACCACCGTCCCTCTTACACTTTAAACATCAACTAAAATGCCAGCTATACATCTCTTCGATTCCCTTTTCTCCTCCACCCAAAATGCCAAACTCTGACTGCTCATCTTGCATCGCGTTTGTCGGTCTCAACATCACAACCCTGAGAACTACCGTAACTTTTCATCACCAGTATCCCCAAATGTTTGCTACAAAGTGTATTTCGATCCCCATACTCCAAAACCAAACTCGGATTCCTCCGTCGCTGCTTAAATCGAGGACGAGCTGTAACCCTAAGTTTTCCGCGGTACTGTGCTTCATCGAGAAGACTGATTCGAACTCCACCAAATGGCCACCAGGTTGAAGAGGGTCTCGTCGTGAATCCAACATGTGTATAGTTTGATTTGTAGGATTTTATATTATTTGATATTGAATTTCCTTTATCTCGTTTTGAACTTGAAAGGAAGAAGAAAAAAAGAACGGCGGATTCATTTGGCCAGAAGAACAATTAGGTCTTAAGGGAGGTAGTTAAGGGGTATTTATACCCAATCAAAATATCTAGATATTTTATCTTTCATTATTTTATTCATTTTAAATAAATTTCCTATTTGTATTTGTCTTTAAAAATCCTTACGATCACATATGATACCTAAAAATCACGAAAATGGACACACACCTTCAGTTCGACATTACGGTCCTAACGAAACTTGTTTCGTCGAATTCCGACTCCGTTTGCTCACACTGCGTATTTTTAACCGTCAAAATACTGACTGTTTTTCACTTTAAAAATCGGTACGGCCACATATTAACTCTAAAAATCAGAAACTTGATATCTAGCAATAATTTCACATTGCGGATCCAACAAAATTAGTTTCGTCGAAAACGGAGTTCGTTTGCATAACTGGCTATTTTTAAAGCCCTAAATAACCCCTTTTAAATATATAAATATATTTAAATAAATTAAATTAAATATTAATAATTTAATATTATCGTATATATTCACAGTGGAATACCATACAGCTCCAATTGGATTTATAGTTCGATATTCAAATCCCGGTTGAACCGATATTCAATTTATATTGAATATCCATTTATAATATAAATAAATATATTAATAAATTTCAAAGGAATTCCATAGCGACTTTTCTAAAATTTGATTTGGACGTAAATCAAAATCTACACGACGAAATCCCGATTTTTCTCTTCCATTAGAAAACTATTATCTAATCGGTCCTGACGGTTCTTATTTCACAAAAATCCGACTTAAAACGGACCCTGTATATTCAGTTGAAGTTCAAATCGCCAAATAGCGAACTGCAGCGTCATTTCGAGCTCAATTATAATTATATTATAATTTATACGCTCTAACTTCGTTAATGAAATATATTCGTCATTCTAAATCAATTCGAAGCTGAATCAAATCCCGTATACTATTCAATTCACACCATATCGTGAATTCTACTATTTCCGACTATTTCGACATTATAATATATTATTATATTTTATAATATTAATTAAATAATCATTTTTATTTAATTCAGGTCATCGATATCGCCAAAACGATTATTTAAATAATTAAATAAATAAATTATTCGACAGCTAAAAATGCGGGTCATTACAATCTTTCCCCCTTAATAAAATTTCGTCCTCGAAATTGCTAAGGTAGGGGACGACCCTATCTACTAGGTAAAATTTTATCTGTTTACCTCTTATCTCCGGTTTCAACTGAACCTATTAATATCGACTAAAATATTAATTTATTCCGACTAACTAAATTTTCAAAAGTTCTGAAAATTTTCTAACACTTTAATTTTTCGAAAAATTTCGCCATAACCTCCTTTGTACAGCCCTATCGGTAAAACTCCAACTCGCCTCTCTAGGCCTTCTCCACCCAGAAGAAAATCAAACAGCCAAACGGCTTGCCAATTCGGCTCATCAAAATCTCAAATTCATATCAAATATAAACTGGTACCTTTTTGTCGGGCATATCAACTCTATCACTTCCATATGCTATCAACTCAGCATATAACAGTGTTATCTAAATCAAATTCCAATCAGTTCATATCCTCAAATCCAAATCGAATTTCATTCGAACCCCAATATCAAATTTCAAATTCTAACTCATCAACCCAATTCCATAACAGATTATTCTCTAATCCAATTCAATTCTATTTAACTCAGTTCAAATTAAATTTCAATTTATTTTTACCATCTCATTTTATTTAACTTCATTTGTTAAATTTTAATTCCAGAACTCAAATTCCTGCGTTTCTTTCAAATCAATTTGAAATTATAATACCAATTCAAAACCTTTGAATTTCTAAACAACTTATTTTCTCAAAACAATTCAAAAACAAAACCTTTGGTAGTAATCCGTCACTTACAACTCGAAAATGAACACTGATGATGTCGCGATTCATCATCAGAATCTATTTTCCAGCTATCGAAGTGAGTTCAATACTATATCACCTTCAGTTTGAAAAACATTTTCAAAATCTCCCAGGAACTTAAAATTTCCTTATTTTAATTCCAATTCTGATTTAAATTCAGATTTTACTTCATCTTATTTCATATATTTTCCTTATATGAATTCTGATTAGTTTTTTATAACCACTTCACCTTTTATAATCTTATTCGATTATACTAACAACCAACACAACCAATTATACTATGTTAATTATATTTGGGTAAAAAATTTCCATTTACCCTCTTTTCAAAACATACCGTGCCGGTCCATTGTATTCGAGTGTTTAGAAACCCCTACCGATACAGTGGATCAAACTGATCGACCAGAATTCACATACAACTCAACCAATGAATCTCCACAATATAAAAAAAAAATTATATCAAATAACAAATACGTTCACTCGTATATATACACTCAAATTCAGTCTAGGGTATTACTAATCCCATCTCTACTGAATCACGCCACAGAGCCAAGGTAATTCACTTAACCTTAAGCTCTGATACCAACTGTAGTGACCCGAAAATCCGGTCCAATTTGAGCTGACCAAAAACACAAGTCCAACCACAAATTAAACTGAAAACCAGGAAACTAATAGAAAGAAAACAGAGGGTAAGGATAGATAAGATAGAACTTATAGAATAGAAGAAGAAGAAGGACATCATCATCAGGGTAAACACGAATCTCACAGCGGAACGAATAAAATATAACATAACTTTTGAAATACAAACAGTTATATATACAATAGCACTTATCAGAGTACAACACTTACAAAAACAACGGAAATAAAATAATAGCTATAGAATCCTGAAGCCTCCTGCTTCAAGCTCTCCAAGTGTATCTGAAAAATCCCGACTACTTGACTGCCCGTACAAATTTAGGCACCCAAGAGTTTAGGGAAAACAAACAAATAAACTACGGGTCAGTCATGGGACTGGTGTGAATAAAACTCCAAACACTTGGTTATATAACGGATATCTCATAAGACCACGCCGTGAAAACAGAACGGGTTTTCCCTTATGAAAATCCAAACATCTTTGACAAGCAATATCATTCTGATATTATAATAATGTCTAAATACAAATAGATATCAATCTAGCAGAAACGCTTTCATCTCACATTCTACATATATAGTATACAATCAAAACCGCAAGCACGTATTGGGTAATGGATTTCTAACTATGACAAGGTATGGAACCACCTTCCGATCAGTGTACTCTAGGAACGATACACTGGAGTTCAACAAGAACATCTTGCAACTTAGCCACACATGACTGACCACTCATTTCACTTGAGTGTATCGAATGTATATCACCAACGGTTGGGATCAGCAACCATTCTCGTATATATATATATATATATATATATATATATATATATATATATATATATATATATATATATATATATATATGGGACAACATTGATAGATTAAAGAAGCAAATGAATATTCTCTAGATAGGTGATAATACACCATACTTCGGAGCGACCGACTTAGCCATGCTGCCTGCCCGATTTCTGTCATTTACCGGATGTGAGGCTAGAAGCTACGCTTATCTTTTTCATAACATATCTTCACTTACTTGGAATACCACATCGTCATACCCGCCAAATCATTATCGATTTCCTTAACGGTATCACGGGTATGAAGCTAAGAGAAACGAATTCCTCCGCCACCAAACGTAATACGTTGAAGAGATCAACATATATGATTCGTTAGGAATACTCTGTCAGACATTCATCCATACAAGTTGTCCTGGGACTAGACAAACCGAAGGCACTATTCAGTACATCCATCTTAGGCCATTATTATCTAAGATTTATACAACAGTCCTTGCACTTTACTCCGTCTTCAATATATTCAGCATACTTGATTCGCAACGCTTATGCCAATACGGAGTGGTTCTTCAGATAATAATCCAACCGGTCTCTCCATATTAACAACGTAAAATGGTTAAAACATTGATAGTCTATGATTTAACTATCAAAGAAAAACTCGTGTGCAAACAACGATATTATTTCCAGATGGAAATTATATCGACCAATCATCATTTAACATTTATCTCTTTAGTTCATTAATTTACTTATCTCATGTTTCCCTATATTCTAATTTCTTATTTTTCTATCATCAGAAAACATTTCTGATTCTTATTTGGAAACATTTCCCAATTCCTTCATTTGATTAAACTGATGTTTAAATCAAACATCGCTATGCTAACTCAAACCATTTATTAAATTCACTTAACCATCATTCACTATCAAACCTTACCATTCCTTAGTTAAGAAGGAAGTCAATCAAGTTGGGCTATAATTACCTCTCAGACCTTAACTGAACAACGTTATAACTTCGAAATAGTAACAGTTTATCTTTTAAATCTTTAACAACTTCTTTACGTAACTCTCGGATTCAATTTACGAATCCACTTCTTTATTGAAAATATTGAACGATAACGTTATAATCCCTACTTTCGCAATACCTAACTTCAATTATAACCTTTATTCTTTAATGTGAATAAACAAATCTTGATTTAAACACCGGAAAGTATAAGTACTTTCCCCGAATTCGATATAATTGAATTCGACGTATAACTCTCTTTCGAGTAATCTATATTTGATTAACTCTTCTTCGAATAACCTATATTCGATCTCCCTTCGAATAACTTATATTCAATAATCTCTCTTCGAATAACTTATATTCGATAATCTCTCTTCGAATAACTTATTCGATTAACTCACCTCGAATAACTTATATTCGATAACTCTTTCTTTCGAATAAACGATATTCGATAATCTCTCTTCGAATAACTAATATTCGATTACTCCTTTTCGAATAACTAAATTCGATTAACTCCTTTCGATTAAACTCAAATCGATAACTCCTTTCGATTAAACTGATCGATAACTCCTTTCCTTTAACTCTATTCGAATAAACTATATACGATACTCCTTTAACTCTATTCGAATAAACTATATTCGACTAACTCCTTTGGATTAACTCATCTTGACTAACTTAACTTAATTAACTCGACTTATTTAACTCCTATCGAATAACTAATATTCGATTAACTTATATTCGAATTACTATGCCTGTTTAACTTTTATTTCGAATAGCTAATATTCGATTTAACTCCATTCGCTCGACTCTTGATCGCAGCGATCACAATGGTTACGCCTGATTCCCTCAGGAAACATCCGACCGCCTTAGGCTATCTACAGCCCTGCGAATTACGCTAGCAGTCGTGTTGAATGGCATCTCATTTGGATTAACTCTAATTGATTAATTCTAACTGGTTAACTCTAACAGGTTAACTCTAACTGATTAACTCTATTCAATAATTAATATTCGAGTAACTCTATTTGACTAACTCGACTCGACTAACCCCTTTCGAATAACATATTCGATTAACTAACTTCGAATACCATATTCGATTAACTAACTTCGAATACCATATTCGATTAACTAACTTCGAATACCACATTCGATCAACTCCTTTTCGAATACCATATTCGATTTACTAACTTTCAAATACCATATTCGACTAGCTCCTTTCGAATACCATATTCGATTAACTAACTTCGAATACCATATTCGATTAACTAACTTCGAATACCATATTCGATTAACTAACTTCGAATACCATATTCGATTAACTCCTTTCGAATACCATATTCGATTAATTAACTTCGAATACCATATTCGATTAACTACTTTTTATAATGTTTATCCATTTAAAAAGATTCCCTTTTAACAACGTTTATTCATTTATAAAGATTTACTTTTTAGTAACGGTTCTTCACTTTATAAATGTTCTTTTAATAACGTTTCCCCACTTATAAGGATTTCCTTTTAATAACGTTTTCCTTTTTATAACGGTTTCCTTTTTATAACATCTTATTCCGTTATAAACAAATTTCCTTTTTATAACTCTATTTATTTTCTAAATATTTCCCTTTCAAATTCTATTTGTAAATGGTTTTACAATTATCTCCTTTCCGATTTCATTTGAAAATGGTTTACAAACCTTTCTCTTTCTATTTGGTTTGAAAATGGTTTACAAACCTTTCTCTTTCTATTTGGTTTGAAAATGGTTTACAAACCTTTCTCTTTATATTTGCAAATGGTTTGCAAATAATTCCTTTAGTGTTTTATTTCTAAGTATTTATAAATAATCCATTTATAAATAAATTTCTTTTTATAAATATTCCATTTATAAATAATTCCTTTTATAAAATCTTCTTTGATTTTATAAATATTATCTCTTTTATAAAACCCCTTGGTTTTATAAATTATATATTTTCAATATTCATTTTGAAAATTCCCTTTTCAACATTCCAGTATGTTATGGTACTTAACATATCGAATAACGATGACCAATATCGTCCAAACACACATAATCGACAACAGATTATATATCACATCATATATTACAATATATGAACAGAATAGTAATATAAATACTGAGGAACCCAGTTGGGTCCCTCCAACCTGTTTCCCTGCATCACAGATGTTAAACCATATAATCAACATCAACTTCATTTCAATATGAAATGTTCTGATAAACAACATCAATATATATATATAGCGGTTTATATATATATTTATATATATAAATTCAACTAACTGACTAGCAGTTCAATCAACCAAATCAACACACAGCAATCAATAGATGATTAACAGTTCTAAAAATACGTTATAAAAATATAACTGTTCAGAGTTGGTGAGTTTTACTCACATTTCGCGTTAACCGTTAAATAACGATTTATGTTAGTTGATTCTGATTAGACAATTTATTTCTCCATAAATTGTAACGAGCTCGAATCCACTCCCAGCCAGTTCCATGTTGTTGTGTCTGTCCCTACGATTCCAACGTGACTGACGGTTCGTAATTCTGACTCCGTATGAACGAAATATTCAGTTTACAAGTTAACACATATATTTAAATTAAATATACTTTGGATATAACATTTCAAAAGGGCCTTAACTTTTTCCTCCTGGCCCACTTAGCCAGCCCATACTCACGGTGTACCCAGCCCGTTGGTTTTCATCTCCCTCAAAACCGATTTCTCCAGTAAAGCTCCAAGTCATGGCCGAAGTTCCATGCTCAAACCACCGTCCCTCTTACACTTTAAACATCAACTAAAATACCCGCTATACATCTCTTCGATTCCCTTTTCTCCTCCACCCAAAATGCCAAACTCTGACTGCTCATCTTGCATCGCGTTCGTCGGTCTCAACATCACAACCCTGAGAACTACCGTAACTTTTCATCACCAGTATCCCCAAATGTTTGCTACAAAGTGTCTTTCGATCCCCATACTCCAAAACCAAACTCGGATTCCTCCGTCGCTGCTTAAATCGAGGACGAGCTGTAACCCTAGGGTTTTCCACGGTTGTAACGACCCAGGGATTTTCGACGCTCGAATCCCGACAATAATACACAAATCCTGTATCACTTGTCAGAACTCAAGTATCGAAAACACCATATAGTTATTAGAAAGAATTTAGAGGGTGAGATAAGAAAGGAAGAAAGTTAGAATAGAAGAAGAAGAACCGACACAACACAGAGTCTCACATCGCAACGGAACAAAATATAATATAGAAATAAATCTTTATTGAGAGCTTGAAATAAAACTTACAATCAGAGTACAACTTGCAGTCAACACATCTGAACGGTTATAATAATCTGTCCTCATATACAACACAGCGGAATAGTAGCTATATATATATAATCATACGCCTGAACTCTTCCAGCTCGTCTCTTCGCACGTTCGGTAACCTGAACCTGAACAACTCGGGCTAACCCGAGCATTTACAAAACACCGGGTCAGTCTGCTGAACCAGAGTGAGATAAACACACTAAGTTTAAGGGTATCACACAACTTGATTTTAAAGTCAAAATCCTTTTGGAAGAAAAGGATAATCGTAAGACCAAATCCACACATAAATACGGACAGTTTTTACCTTACGATAACCCAAAACAGTTTGAAATCAATATCTCTTCTGATATTATAATAGTGCCTAAATACAAGTAAATATCAATCTAGTGGAACGCTTGCGTCTCACGCTCCACATATATAGTATACAATCAAAACCGCGGGCGCTTATTGGAGATTGGATTCCGACCTTGACAAGGTATGGGACCACCTGCCGATAGTGTATATCTAGAGGCGAATACACTGGGTTCAACAAGAACGTCTTGCAACCCGGCCCTCACATGACCGACCACTCATTTCGCTTGAGTGTATCGAATGTATATCACCAACGGTTGGACTCAAACCACCATTCCCGAATGGGCAGAATCAATAGAATAAGAACAAAAGGAATTTCTCTAGATAGGTGATTATACACCCTAATGGGAGTGACCCACATAGCCATGCTGCCTGCCCGATTTCTGTCATCTCCCGGTTGATGAGGCTTGATGCTACGCTTTATCAGCACATCACGTTCACTTCGAATGCCACATCGTCAGATCCATCAACACTCACTAATTGACGTCCACAACAATACATTACGTGTTAGCTAAAGAAGTTTCCTTCTCCGCTTCCACTCTTGGTACGGTTGAAGAAATCAATGTACGTGACCTTTCTGCAAATACTCTTTCAGACATCCATCCATACTAGTCACCCAAGAACAGGATGAACCGAAGGTACTCTCCTACTGCATTCTAGGAATCACCCTGAGAATCAGTAGCGATAAGTCCTTGCAATCCGTAGATTCCAACCACGACAGAATCACAGTTTATCTCTGCTTGCAAGTCAGAGATTTTAAGTAATCCTTCCGCTTATGAAGATCCACGGTCTTCAATAGCTCCATCTTGAATCAGCATCTTCAACGTATTCGTATTTGCTGGACAGAATGGTTTTCGAATATATATTCGATCCCGGTCTTTCCGTACCAATAATCGTATGGGCCAAATTTTGATAGTCGGTTATTTAACTATCAAATAAAACAAACATTCATCCATAAAAGAAAATGGATTCACTAATTCAATACTCAGTATCATTCAGCCTCTTTAACGAACCGTCCGTTAATTATATTCTTCAAATTTTCCAATATTTGAAACATCGCTTTTACTTCTTATTATGAAATAAGAATATCCTTCAGATTCAGTTTATTCAATCTTATAAACTTTTCGAAAACAGTTTTATAATATCATTAACGGAAATCATAACTTATGTTTCCCTCAATTACCCTCGTTTATAAACTAATACCATTCCTGAATAATCATGGAGTCGTTCAAGTTGGGGTATTTTATTACCTCTCAGACCTTGACCAACATCATTCATATCTTCAGAATAAATAGAAGTTTATTAACAACATATTTTCCCTTTGAAAACCTATCCAAATCTCATCCACGTTTACTTAACTAATTGTTAAGTAAATTCTCATTAATCCTTTCGATTTATTAATAATCATTTACAATATTATATACGAACTTTGATTCTATTAGAAATAGAATCTTTATGAAACTTCCTTGATATCTCTTTATTACAATATTACCATTTATTTCGACAATTCAAATTTCATTTGTTTTAAAAACCATATAAACAAAACTTTTATAAATCTCATATTAATACCTTATACAATTTTTATATTGATATACGTTTCAAATCCTTATATTGGTATTTATCTAGACGATTCAACTTGTTATTTGTGCCAAACATTACAAACTTCATTTCAAAACTATTTCACTTATCACGTTCTCTTCAACTTGTACTCGACCACTTATTCGTCGTCTACAACATATGATAATCCCTTTATGAAAAATCTCATATCTTATTTCATTTGTAACCCATGTTATAAACCCATTCACAAACCCTAAATTTTATTTACTTACTCGATTTCATTTTCAAAACTTTAAATTTCCATTTACAAAATCTTTGTAAATTAACTACGATACTTACCATTCGTTTTCATTTGCGCATCTTTAATTTTGTTTACAAATCTCATTTGTAATTCATCAGCGACAACTAATATTCGTTGTCGTTATTCACATTCTTAACCTCATTTAAAATTCTGCCTTCAGTTAACATTCCGAACTTCGGAATATCACATTCCGAACCTCGGAATAGAACTCACTTCGATTAATCATTCCGAACTTCGGAATACCACATTCCGAACCTCGGAATAAACTCGCTTCCATTTATTTAACCAAATCTCATTTATAAATTCATATTCATACTTTCAACTTCGATTTCATTCAAAATATGAAACCCCATTTCCAAATCACCACTCATTTCCAACCCATTGATTTGTTAATCTCATACACGAAATGTTATCACATTTCGTATTTGTTTGAAACGACGTTTGTCAAAAATGATCATTTATTACAAAACATTTCTCTTTGAACTCTTTTACCTGTTCTCGCATAACTATGATTTAACTATTCCATTTTCTATTATGAAATCAATTTAAAACTTCTTTTACGACCGTAAGGCCTTCACAAAACCATTTCAATATTTAAATAATCAACACGATAAATTATATCGTTTAACCGTTCATTTAATACATCTTGCATCTCTACTAGTTATATTTATATAAAATTGATAAATTTAACTTCGACTATTATTTTTACAATAAAAATCGTATTTCAAAACCATATAAAAATATATTTATATCTTTGAAAACATTCGAAATCCATTTAGTATCGATTTCGAAAAATCATTCCTTTTAGTCGACGGTATTAAAGAGGCAAATGGTTACTACAGTACCAAACGTGAAATATAAACCAATTTCACATTACATAACAAATAATTTTATCATATTGATAAACATTATCAATATTATCCTACCCGTTATTCTCTGCAAAACAACGGTTAGCACAATTCAAATCATTCAGTTCAATATTCGTTTTCATCTAGACAGATGAAATAAAACAGTTTAATAATAACGGTCAATAATAACTGTAACAGTCAATACTGGGATACTAACAACAGTTCAAGCATTCAACTATTTGATCATAACGTTTATAGTGTTATAAACGTAACCACTGAGGTAAGTTACCTCACTTGGATTCAACCGTTAGAAATAACGATTAATTAAATTAAACGAACGTTTAATTTAACTGTTTCAGTCCATATGAATATAAAACCAACAACTAACAAACAAACAAACAACCATAGCACACAATTATAAACCCCGACTTATATAAAATATAAGAGGGGGAAACTGAGTGAGTTTAACTCACCTTGGTTTATATATGTCGTTAAAACGGTTCGCTTCAGTTAGATTAAAACAACGTTTAATCTAACTAAATATCTCAGTTGTCTTCAACTCCATTCAACCAGCTCCAAAAATGTATCGTCCGTCGATCTCCTTGTCCGGTCTGATTCTGTGCACGTATGAGCACATTATAAATTATACGTGTTATTCACTTATAAATTAATACGACATTTATTATTTAATATTACTAATACCTAAATTAAAAATCTTTTTATTACATTTCTTAAGACTCGGTTAAGCATGATATAGATTTTGGTTGCGCATGAAATGTTCTTATACATACTATAAATCTTAACATTACTTCAGTTAACATTACCTCAGTTCATAAAAAACCCGAGTATGCATATGAAACTATATCTAGGCATACTGTAACCGGTTGCCACATCCTAAAATCGTTAGGCATATACGTTTACTCTTACCGGTCATGTTAATAATATGGTTAAACTTATACTCCTATAAGTTGCGTACAACTATATAATTAAACTAACTATATTTATAATAATTTATACGGGTTTTACATTATTTAACCGTGCTATGCTACAGGAGCTTTCTCCTTTTCTGGTACAAGCGTAGCTTCCCCCTTCTCTACTGTCCAACTCTTTCCACTTCTGCTCTTTCCGTTTCATCATAAATTTTTTTATACCATGGCCCAAGGCCCAACGGGATCCTTCGATCCACAACGCTACAACACAGTACCATAGAACCGCAACCTCCCCCCCTGCACTTTCGCTAATACCGTTCATCCTTCCCATCTGTCTTATTCCTCTTCTTTTTTTTTCTACATATTTATCTCCACTTCCTTCTTAGGAAGTATAATGGAAAGCTACAGGATATTGTTTCCTTATTGCCGCCACTTCATGATATCCTCCTTACGTTGCCTTTCCATCACCCCCTTTCTTCTTTCCTTCCTCTTCCCATTTCTGTACGCCTGTTCTCCTTTTTTTTTACTATATATATATATATTTAGCAGAAGAGGTGGCGTAGATTTTATTTGTTGAGGAAGAATGTAGTCTTTCGTTACAGGCAGAGGAAGATAGAAACAGGAACGGCGACAGTGTATTTATAATGGGAGAGTATTTCGTGGAAGCCACGTTTTAGGATAGAATAGGTTTGCAGACATACATAGCTTAGCTGTGTTGCGTGGTGAGGATTCCCAAAAATTACTTGGGCATCACGGTGTTCAGCTGGATTGGCAATGAAGAAACTAATTTGTTTGAGGCCCAAGGAAGGCAAGTTGTTTGGAACACAAGTTTGCTTTGGAACGCAAGAAAAAGGTCTGGATGCAAGAACCCAACCAAGCAAAAGGAAAAAGCAAAAAAAGAAATGGGATGATTTTAATAATATAATAATGTGAAAACTTCGTCGGGGAGAAATCGTGTTAAAAACCACCATATAAAGTTTCTGTTTTCTGATAAAAAGGCTAATCTTGATATAAAAAAGTATTCCGGATCCAATGGGACAAGTTTCGTCGCAATCCGAGGTCGTATGAAAAAATTCCTTTATAAAACGGGAAATCAACACGCGTTTAAATTTTCTACTATCAAACGGTAAGTGCGATCAACTTGAAACCTTGAAATCCTACAATAATTTTTCAATACGAACCCAACGGCACCAGTTTCGTCGCATTCTGAGACTGTTTCCCCGGTAGGCTATTTTTACCGCGCACCGCAATACCATTTTTAACGTCAAATTTCCCGATCTTTAAAAATAACAAACTATTTACCTATCCTAACTCTAATCGACGATACGAATTCAACGGAACTAATTTCGCAGCCTAATTCGATCGTCTGCTCAAGTTATGCCCAATTATCCCTTTATTAATTTAATTGCGCGCTATAGAAATTGAACGAGCGTTTATGGCTGCCGTGGTCACATACGACATCGGTTTGCCACGCCATTCAAAACCGTACAATAATTTAACGTTACGGTCCCAATGAAACTGGTTTCATCGAAAACAGAGTCCGTTTGCAAAACGGCTATTTTAAAGGCCTATATTTTATAACGATTTTCCATAGCGACTATTTCAAAATTTGATTTGGCCATAACTTACAAACTATAACACAAAATCTGGATTTTTCTCTTTCATATAAAAATTATCATCGATACGGTTCTAACGTTTCTCGTTTCACAGAAATCCGACTTATATCGGATCCTGTATATCCAGTTGAAGTTGAAAACTCCATATTACGAACTGCAGCGCCATTTCGAGCTCGTTTTATAATTATATATAAAATTAACGTTAAAACTTCGTTTTAAATAACGAATTCAATATTAAAAACCATTAATATTCCAAATAAAATATTTAAAATAATAAATTAAATAAAATATTTGGCTACAAAAATACGGGACGTTACATTCTTCCCCCCTTAAAATAATTTCGTCCTCGAAATTGCTAAGGCAAGAAAGATCGTTATAAACCCATAATTTCTTATTAACTCGTTGTTGAATTTAATATACCAACTAACCATCAATAAATCAAACAAAACACAACCAAACTAATTTTAATTATCAGTATTAGTATCCACTATTTGTATCCACTATGCTTAACCATATGTTAATATCAATCGATTAACTTCCGGTTGATCTCCATTATCATCCATTCGATTTTCAAATCTGAATAAATCAACCAATCCATACTATTATACTATAGAAAATTATTTCCTTTTTCTATAAAAATATAATTTGGGCAAAATTATTTCATTTACCCTCAAAACAATATTGTATCCCTTACCAGTTCAACGCTTCTCAACACTTGAACCGATCAACAAATACAATACAAAACATTTGTATGTAAAATCTACAAATACGCTCTCATATATATACACTCAATCTCGATCTAGGGTATTACTAACCCCATCTCTATCGAGTTACGCCACAGAGCCAAGGTTATTACTAAACCAATAGCTCTGATACCACTGTAACGACCCGGGGATTTTCGACGCTCGAATCCCGACAATAATACACAAATCCTGTATCACTTGTCAGAACTCAAGTATCGAAAACACCAGATAGTTATTAGAAAGAATTTAGAGGGTGAGATAAGAAAGGAAGAAAGTTAGAATAGAAGAAGAAGAAGAAGAAGAACCAACACAACACAGAGTCTCACATCGCAGCGGAACAAAATATAATATAGAAATAAATCTTTATTGAGAGCTTGAAATAAAACTTACAATCAGAGTACAACTTGCAGTCAACACATCTGAACGGTTATAATAATCTGTCCTCATATACAACACAGCGGAATAGTAGCTATATATATATAATCATACGCCTGAACTCTTCCAGCTCGTCTCTTCGCACGTTCGGTAACCTGAACCTGAACAACCCGGGCTAACCCGAGCATTTACAAAACACCGGGTCAGTCTGGTGAACCAGAGTGAGATAAACACACTAAGTTTAAGGGTATCACACAACTTGATTTTAAAGTCAAAATCCTTTTGGAAGAAAAGGCTAATCGTAAGACCAAATTCACACATAAATACGGACGGTTTTTACCTTACGATAACCCAAAACAGTTTGAAATCAATATCTCTTCTGATATTATAATAGTGTCTAAATACAAGTAAATATCAATCTAGTGGAACACTTGCATCTCACGCTCCACATATATAGTATACAATCAAAACCGCGGGCGCTTATTGGAGATTGGATTCCGACCTTGACAAGGTATGGGACCACCTGCCGATAGTGTATTTCTAGAGGCGATTACACTGGGTTCAACAAGAACGTCTTGCAACCCGGCCCTCACATGACCGACCACTCATTTCGCTTGAGTGTATCGAATGTATATCACCAACGGTTGGACTCAAACCACCGTTCCCGAATGGGCAGAATCGATAGAATAAGAACAAAAGGAATTTCTCTAGATAGGTGATTATACACCCTAATGGGAGCGACCCACATAGCCATGCTGCCTGCCCGATTTCTGTCATCTCCCGGTTGATGAGGCTTGAGGCTACGCTTTATTAGCACATCACGTTCACTTCGAATGCCACATCGTCAGATCCATCAACAGTCACTAATTGACATCCACAACAATACATTACGTGTTAGCTAAAGAAGTTTCTTTCTCCGCTTCCACTCTTGGTACGATTGAAGAAATCAATGTACGTGACCTTTCTGGAAATACTCTGTCAGACATCCATCCATACTAGTCACCCAGGAACAGGATGAACCGAAGGTACTCTCCTACTGCATTCTAGGAATCACCCTGAGAATCAGTAGCGATAAGTCCTTGCAATCCGTAGATTCCAACCACGACAGAATCACAGTTTATCTCTGCTTGCAAGTCAGAGATTTTAAGTAATCCTTCCGCTTATGAAGATCCACGGTCTTCAATAGCTCCATCTTGAATCAGCATCTTCAACGTATTCGTATTTGCTGGACGGAATGGTTTTCGAATATATATTCGATCCCGGTCTTTCCATACCAACAATCGTATGGGCCAAATTTTGATAGTCGGTTATTTAACTATCAAATAAAACAAACATTCATCCATAAAAGAAAATGGATTCACTAATTCAATACTCAGTATCATTCAGCCTCTTTAACGAACCGTCCGTTAATTATATTCTTCAAATTTTCCAATATTTGAAACATCGCTTTTACTTCTTATTATAAAATAAGAATATCCTTCAGATTCAGTTTATTCAATCTTATAAACTTTTCGAAAACAGTTTTATAATATCATTAACGGAAATCATAACTTATGTTTCCCTCAATTACCCTCGTTTATAAACTAATACCATTCCTGAATAATCATGGAGTCGTTCAAGTTGGGGTATTTTATTACCTCTCAGACCTTGACCAACATCATTCATATCTTCAGAATAAATAGAAGTTTATTAACAACATATTTTCCCTTTGAAAACCTATCCAAATCTCATCCACGTTTACTTAACTAATTGTTAAGTAAATTCTTATTAATCCTTTCGATTTATTAATAATCATTTACAATATTATATACGAACTTTGATTCTGTTATAAATAGAATCTTTATGAAACTTCCTTGATATCTCTTTATTACAATATTACCATTTATTTCGACAATTCAAATTTCATTTGTTTTAAAAACCATATAAACAAAACTTTTATAAATCTCATATTAATACCTTATACAATTTTTATATTGATATACTTTTCAAATCCTTATATTGGTATTTATCAAGACGATTCAACTTGTTATTTGTGACAAACATTACAAACTTCATTTCAAAACTATTTCACTTATCACGTTCTCTTTAACTCGTACTCGACCACTTATTCGTCGTCTACAACATATGATAATCCCTTTATGAAAAATCTCATATCTTATTTCATTTGTAACCCATGTTATAAACCCATTCACAAACCCTAAATTTTATTTACTTACTCGATTTCATTTTCAAAACTTTAAATTTCCATTTACAAAATCTTTGTAAATTAACTACGATACTTACCATTCGTTTTCATTTGCGCATCTTTAATTTTGTTTACAAATCTCATTTGTAATTCATCAGCGACAACTAATATTCGTTGTCGTTATTCACATTCTTAACCTCATTTAAAATTCTGCCTTCAGTTAACATTCCGAACTTCGGAATATCACATTCCGAACCTCGGAATAGAACTCACTTCGATTAATCATTCCGAACTTCGGAATACCACATTCCGAACCTCGGAATAAACTCGCTTCCATTTATTTAACCAAATCTCATTTATAAATTCATATTCATACTTTCAACTTCGATTTCATTCAAAATATGAAACCCCATTTCCAAATCACCACTCATTTCCAACCCATTGATTTGTTAATCTCATACACGAAATGTTATCACATTTCGTATTTGTTTGAAACGACGTTTGTCAAAAATGATCATTTATTACAAAACATTTCTCTTTGAACTCTTTTACCCTTTCTCGCATACCCATGATTTAACTATTCCATTTTCTATTATGAAATCAATTTAAAACTTCTTTTACGACCGTAAGGCCTTCACAAAACCATTTCAATATTTAAATAATCAACACGATAAATTATATCGTTTAACCGTTCATTTAATACATCTTGCATCTCTACTAGTTATATTTATATAAAATTGATAAATTTAACTTCGACTATTATTTTTACAATAAAAATCGTATTTCAAAACCATATAAAAATATATTTATATCTTTGAAAACATTCGAAATCCATTTAGTATCGATTTCGAAAAATCATTCCTTTTAGTCGACGGTATTAAAGAGGCAAATGGTTACTACAGTACCAAACGTGAAATATAAACCAATTTCACATTACATAACAAATAATTTTATCATATTGATAAACATTATCAATATTATCCTACCCGTTATTCTCTGCAAAACAACGGTTAGCACAATTCAAATCATACAGTTCAATATTCGTTTTCATCTAGATAGATGAAATAAAACAGTTTAATAATAACGGTCAATAATAACTGTAACAGTCAATACTGGGATAATAACAACAGTTCAAGCATTCAACTATTTGATCATAACGTTTATTGTGTTATAAACGTAACCACTGAGGTAAGTTACCTCACTTGGATTCAACCGTTAGAAATAACGATTAATTAAATTAAACGAACGTTTAATTTAACTGTTTCAGTCAATATGAATATAAAACCAACAACGAACAAACAAACAAACAACCATAGCACACAATTATAAATCCCGACTTATAAAAAATATAAGAAGGGGAAACTGAGTGAGTTTAACTCACCTTGGTTTATATCTGTCGTTAAAACGGTTCGCTTCAGTTAGATTAAAACAGCGTTTAATCTAACTAAATATCTCAGTTGTCTTCAACTCCATTCAACCAGCTCCAAAAATGTATCGTCCGTCGATCTCCTTTTCCGGTCTGATTCTGTGCATGTATGAGCACATTACAAATTATACGTGTTATTCACTTATAAATTAATACGACATTTATTATTTAATATTACTAATACCTAAATTAAAAATCTTTTTATTACATTTCTTAAGACTCGGTTAAGCATGATATAGATTTTGGTTGCGCATGAAATGTACTTATACATACTATAAATCTTAACATTACTTCAGTTAACATTACCTCAGTTCATAAAAAACCCGAGTATGCATATGACACTATATCTAGGCATACTGTAACCGGTTGCCACATCCTGAAATCGTTAGGCATATACGTTTACTCTTACCGGTCATGTTAATAATATGGTTAAACTTATACTCCTATAAGTTGCGTACAACTATATAATTAAACTAACTATATTTATAATAATTTATACGGGTCTTACATTATTTAACCGTGCTATGCTACAGGAGCTTTCTCCTTTTCTGGTACAAGCGTAGCTTCCCCCTTCTCTACTGTCCAACTCTTTCCACTTCTGCTCTTTCCGTTTCATCATATATATATATTTTTTATACCACGGCCCAAGGCCCAACGGGATCCTTCGATCCACAACGCTACAACACAGTACCATAGAACCGCAACCTCTCCCCCTGCACTTTCGCTAATACCGTTCATCCTTCCCATCTGTCTTATTCCTCTTCTTTCTTTTTTTTCTACATACTTATCTCCACTTCCTTCTTAGGAAGTATAATGGAAAGCTCCAGGATATTGTTTCCTTATTGCCGCCACTTTATGATATCCTCCTTACGTTGCCTTTCCATCACCCCCTTTCTTCTTTCCTTCCTCTTCCCATTTCTGTACGCTTGTTCTCCTTTTTTATTTATTTACTATATATATATTTAGCAGAAGAGGTGGCGTAGATTTTATTTGTTGAGGAAGAATGTAGTCTTTCGTTACAGGCAGAGGAAGATAGAAATAGGAACGGCGACAATGTATTTATAATGGGAGAGTATTTCGTGGAAGCCACGTTTTAGGATAGAATAGGTTTGCAGACATACATAGCTTAGCTGTGTTGCGTGGTGAGGATTCCCAAAAATTACTTGGGCATCACGGTGTTCAGCTGGATTGGCAATGAAGAAACTAATTTGTTTGAGGCCCAAGGAAGGCAAGTTGTTTGGCACGCAAGTTTGCTTTGGAACGCAAGAAAAAGGTCTGGACGCAAGAACCCAACCAAGCAAAAGGAAAAAGCAAAAAAGAAATGGGATGATTTTCATAATATAATAATGTGAAAACTTCGTCGGGGAGAAATCGTGTTAAAAACCACCATATAAAGTTTATGTTTTCTGATAAAAAGGCTAATCTTGGTATAAAAAAGTATTCCGGATCCAATGGGACAAGTTTCGTCGCAATCCGAGGTCGTATGAAAAAAATTCCTTTATAAAACGGGAAATCATCACGCGTTTAAATTTTCTACGATCAAATGGTAAGTCCGATCAACTTGAAACCTTGAAATCTTACAATAATTTTTCAATACGAACCCAACGGCACCAGTTTCGTCGCATTCTGAGACTGTTTCCCCGGTAGGCTATTTTTACCGCGCACCGCAATACCATTTTTAACGTCAAATTTCCCGATCTTTAAAAATAACAAACTATATACCTATCCTGACTCTAATCGACGATACGAATTCAACGGAATTGATTTCGCAGCCTAATTCGATCGTCTGCTCAAGTTATGCCCAATTATCCCTTTATTAATTTAATTGCGCGCTATAGAAATTGAACGAGCGTTTATGGCTGCCGTAGTCACATACGACATCGGTTTGCCACGCCACTCAACACCGTACGATAATTTAACGTTACGGTCCCAATGAAACTGGTTTCATCGAAAACAGAGTCCGTCTGCAAAACGGCTATTTTAAAGGCCTATATTTTATAACGATTTTCCATAGCGACTATTTCAAAATTTGATTTGGCCATAACTTACAAACTATAACACAAAATCTGGATTTTTCTCTTTCATATAAAAATTATCATCGATACGGTTCTAATGTTTCTCGTTTCACAGAAATCCGACTTATATCGGATCCTGTATATCCAGTTGAAGTTGAAAACTCCATATTACGAACTGCAGCGCCATTTCGAGCTCGTTTTATAATTATATATAAAATTAACGTTAAAACTTCGTTTTAAATAACGAATTCAATATTAAAAACCATTAATATTCCAAATAAAATATTTAAAATAATAAATTAAATAAAATATTTGGCTACAAAAATACGGGACGTTACAGCGGTACTGTGCTTCATCGAGAAGACTGATTCGAACTCCACCAAATAGCCACCAGGTTGAAGAGGGTCTCGTGGTGAATCCAACATGTGTATAGTTTGATTTGTAGGATTTTATATTATTTGATATTGAATTTCCTTTATCTCGTTTTGAACTTGAAAGGAAGAAGAAAAAAAGAATGGCGGATTCATTTGGCCAGAAGAACAATTAGGTCTTAAGGGAGGTAGTTAAGGGGTATTTATACCCAATCAAAATATCTAGATATTATATCTTTCATTATTTTATTCATTTTAAATAAATTTCCTATTTGTATTTGTCTTTAAAAATCCTTACGATCACATATGATACCTAAAAATCACGAAAATGGACATACACCTTCAGTTCGACATTACGGTCCCAACGAAACTGGTTTTGTCGAATTCCGACTCCGTTTGCTCACACTACGTAATTTTAACCGTCAAAATACTGACTGTTTTTCACTCTAAAAATCGGTACGGCCACATACTAACTCTAAAAATCACGAAACTTGATATTTAGCAATAATTTAACATTGCGGATCCAACAAAATTAGTTTCGTTGAAAACGGAGTTCGTTTGCATAACTGGCTATTTTTAAAGCCCTAAATAACCCCTTTTAAATATATAAATATATTTAAATAAATTAAATTAAATATTAATAATTTAATATTATCGTATACATTCCCAGTGGAATACCATACAGCTCCAATTGGATTTATAGTTCGATATTCAAATCCCGGTTGAACCGATATTCAATTTATATTGAATATCCATTTATAATATAAATAAATATATTAATAAATTTCAAAGGAATTCCATAGCGACTTTTCTAAAATTTGATTTATACGTAAATCAAAATCTACACGATGAAATCCCGAATTTTCTCTTCCATTAGAAAACTATTATCTAATCGGTCCTGACGGTTCTTGTTTTATAGAAATCCGACTTAAAACGGACCCTGTATATTCAGTTGAAGTTCAAATCGCCAAATAGCGAACTGCAGCGCCATTTCGAGCTCAATTATAATTATATTATAATTTATACGCTCTAACTTCGTTAATGAAATATATTCGTCATTCTAAATCAATTCGAAGCTGAATTAAATCCCGTATACTATTCAATTCACACCATATCGTGAATTCTACTATTTCCGACTATTTCGACATTATAATATATTATTATATTTTATAATATTAATTAAATAATCATTTTTATTTAATTCAGGTCATCGATATCGCCAAAACAATTATTTAAATAAATTATTCGATAGCTAAAAATGCGGGTTATTACATTAATAATTTAATATTATCGTATATATCCACATAGAATATACCACAGCTCATCAATGTTCATATATGGATTTATAGCTCGATATTCCAAATCCATATTATATCGATATTCAATTTATATTGAAATTCCTTTTATAAATCGTTATAAATTATAAAGGAATTCCATAGCGACTTTTCTAAAATTTGATTTGGACGTAAATCAAAATCTACACGATGAAATCCAGATTTTTCTCTTCCATTAGAAAAATATACTCCACCAGCTCCGTGCGTTTCTTATTTCACAGAAATCTAATTTAAAACGGACCCTGTACATTCAGTTGAAGTTCAAATCGCCAAATAGCGAACTGCAGCGCCATTTTGAGCTCGTTTTTAATTATAGTATAATTATACGTTCAACTGTCATTTATATGTTATATTCGTTAATATAATTCAACTCCAAACTGAATTATAGCTTATATATGATCCAATTCACTTCATATTTTGAATTCTACTATTTTCGACTATTTCGACATTATAATATATTATTCTATTTTGTAATATTAATTAAATATTCCTTATTATTAAATTCTGGTCATCGATATTGCTAAATCGATATTTAAATAATTAAATAAATAAATTATTCAACAGCTAAAAATGCGGGTCATTACAGAAGGGGTTGCCGCGAGTTCAGCAATCAACGAAGGTGAGGGCGACGTTTTCATTACTGGGTGCTCGACTTTGTGACAATGGGGTTAGGGACAGTGCGATTCATTATTTAGGGTTGCTGCTCCTATATGCTGTAAACACAGCAATAAAGAAGCGATTGTTGAGGATTAGACTTTCGGTCCAAATGTTTTTACTGGTGACAGTAACAAGATTTCTAAATACAGAAAGGAAGATAGGATTAAAATGGGAATTAAGGCATGGATTTAAACCTTAAAATAGTAGTTAGTTTATTTTAATAATAAAAATAAATTTAAGGATAATTATATTATAAATTGAAGCTTATGTAATTTATATGGAGATTGGTATAAGTTCACAAGCCGATTCAATTAAATTGTATAAACCAATATATTTAGCTATTGGAATAAATAAAATTTGTAGAATAATCATTTGAGTATGAAATTAAGGTTTAATTTGGAATTGGTTTACATATGGGTAATTAGTTAAATTAAATTAGTATAATTCGATAGTTGAAATTTAATTAATATTGTTTTACATTGAAAAACCGACGTATGGAGGAATCATTGTGAAATCTATATAATAAGCTTCATTGGGCATTCGGCACATAAAATCAGGTGAGTAAACTCACTCTTTGGATTCGTTTATAATATTATTATAAACGAATTTTTATTTTAAATAATTTTTATATATTGTTTGTTGGTTGTTTGTATGCATTGAAATATTATAGTGGCTATGATATATATATATATATATATTAGTTATATTGGCTTGGTGGTTGTGGCTATTATATATATATATCCATAACCTTTTGAATTAAACATGTATACAAGCCAACGTTAGATTGTTGAAGCAGAAATAATAGGGGAGGCTTGTTAATGGCGACAGGCGATTCTCTTCGCCTGTTTTCGTTGTGCGTAAGCTTCCCCTACCCTAATTCCATCATTTAATTTTAATCCATTTACTCAGTGATTCTAAATCGCTCCCGATTTGTTTGCAACCTTCAACGAATTTATTTTCGTTGATAAACCATGTTTTTTTCATTTTATTTTCACAAATCGAGTCAGATCTGTCTGTTTATCAACAAAACACGGAGTCCGTTGAATCTCCGGATCTATTGGATTTCATGTGATTTATCGCTCTCACCAAATCTTCTACAGAGGTTTCCAGATTTATGCTTCGTCCTATGCACTACTCCCAGATATTGCGCTACAAATCTATGCATCGTTCAACGAAATAATTGCAGATACATCCTATAGCTTTCAGTCGCGAATTTGTTTGAAAATCGGAGATCAAGCCGCTGAGGAAGTTGGGATCTGGCATTGCCGGCGTAAGTGATTTCACTTCCGACTTCTCGTAACCGATCTATCGGTTTCTCATCATTTTCGTGTATTGGTAAGAAATATGGACTGTATTTGTGTTTCGGTTCTAATTATTGCGTGTGATTTGGGGTTTCGATCTGTTGGTTTATCTGATAGTATTGCCTGTCCAGTTTGTTTCTTAACTGGTAGGTTAGATCTGTGGCTTGGATTTTGACTGTTAATCCACAGATCTTTCATCTGTTTGAAATACTGAAACTGCGGATTGGGTACCTGGGACCGTTTTCACTTCTGAATATAAAGTCAACTGAAATCTTATATTGAGGATTTAAGTAGCAGTCTGGAAGGGATGATATTCTTTTTATCAACCTTGTGTGACATATAGAAGTTTGCAACACATAATTTGGAGAATAAGTTGTTGGGAGTCATTTTCTGATGTTCATGACCAGCTGGTGTGTACTGTATACAGTGGTAAAGCTTATAGTTGAATCAAAACTACTGGTTCCTGTCATTTATTATCTGCTGCAATGAAGCATGCATACCAATTTGATGTTTGGTAGTAGCAAATATGGCAATAGAAGGTTGTTTTGGTTCTCATATGCACTCACCATTGTTGTTCTTCCTTCTGGTTCCTGAGATTCCTTTTATTCAACTTTGTTCAACTCTGTTCTTCCTACTACTAAGTGTTGCACTTGTATTGCATATATCCACTATGTATTGCACGTATCTGCTACGTCATAGAAGCATGAATGGGTACCAAGTTGTTGGTGAAGTGCAAGGATGTTGCACTTGTAAGTGGGTTAGTATTATTTTCTGATGGATGAAAGGGTTGGTTAATTCACTGTTTAAGCATTCTGAATGTTATACGGTTACTTTTGGGATTTATGCAAGTAGAAGTTTGATGAACTCAGGTCCCATTTACATGCGTTTTCTCTCTAAAACTACATAAAGATTGCAGCATCGTCAAATACTGGATCAAGTAACATTATTACAAGTAAAACAACTGAAAATATGGATGCAATTGTTGAAGTACTTGATGGCTTTTTATGGACTATTACTGTGTTCCTTAGACATGCATGTAGTGATGATAGACAATTTCGATAGCAAGATGGCATGTTGGAGCTAATTGTTCCCTACCAAATTATCCATCGTCTTCATGACTTGTTTTCCCTTTATGATAGGCCCCAAATGGAAGGATCTCGTTTTCCGAATTCTATTTGTTGAGTTTGAATTTTTTTTTGGCAGTTTTAACATCAAGAAAGAGAACCATTTTTTCAATAGATTGGGAAGCTTGCATGTCACTAGCTATTCTGAAAAATAAAGTTCAACCGTCGACAACATAAAATGACAATCTTGTAGACGAATCTGATTCACTAAATGGCAAAGAGAGCGCTGAGACTATGAATTGTTTAGAAACAACTTTAACTGAAGTTTTGAGACGAAGTGTAGTGGGATTGCACTAAGTTGAGTTGGAGCAAGTGGCTTGAGAGTGGTGCAGCGGGTTGCACTAAGAGGGATTGGCCTCATCATGGGCCTGTTTTATGATTTTAGCATTATATTTACTTCTATTTCATGTTTTTCTTTTTGCTTTTTCTTTTGTCTGTTATGGTTAGTATGCTAATTTTCCTTTGTACTGTTTTTATCAATAATAAAAGTAAACCAATTTTCAATATATATATATATATATATTGGTGGTTGGATATTTCCCACAGTACCATTAGCGGATGCCCGTAGTATCATTAGCGGATGATTTCCCTATGCGCCCCACAATATATATAGTGGATGACCTACTGTACCGCGATATCCTGCCTTGAAGCAGGATGGGTATTACTTATGTTGGCTAACATATGTGGATGCAGGAAAACAGGTTGGAGAGATCCAACTGGAATCCTCAAAATTTATTATTGTTTGTTTTCATATATATTATCATATATGATGTGTTAAAAGAACCTGTGATTGATAGTTGGGTGTTTTGAATGTTTGAATATCACTGGCCCTAAATGTTGATATATTAAAATATCATGAAAAGAAATTTTGAGATTTGAAAGGGAAAATCTATTTTTCTAGAATAGAATTTGAATTTCGAATGAGTTAGGAAATATTAACTTGTTTTGAATAATAAAAACAAGAAGTTCATTTATAAACAATGTTTATAATTGAAGTGAAATAAATTATCATTGGATAATTTGAGAAATGTAAATTCAAATGTGAATTTAAAAAGGGGAATTGAAATTAGTTTCAAAAAGAAACGATGAAATCTATTTGATGTTCATAATGTAAATAGAATTAAAATAAATCCATATGGATTTATGATTTGAATTTGACTATGTCGAATTTAGAAAAATAAATTATTTCCAGGAAAGATATTGGAATTGTATTAGATAGAAACTAAGATTAAATATGAAAATAAATTCTATGTTATATATATAAGTTATAGTAAATAAAATTTTCCAAAATAAGATTTGAGTTTTAAATAGATGTTGAAATGGAACTTGTTTTAATGTATAAAAAAAGGAAGTTTAATTTATAAACAATGTTTATAAATCTAGTGAAATAAATTATCATTTGATAATTTAGAAGTTTGAATTCAAGTATGAATTTAAATGTGAATTGGAGAACGTTTCGGAAAAGAAACGATAGATTTTATTCCGGAATTCGAAATATAAACTGAATTAAGTTAAATCCACAAAAGTTAAAAATTGGAATTCGATTTCATCGAATTTTATAAAATAATTTATTTCCAGAGGACTAGGAATTTAGTATAGAAGATTGAATTATAAATAAATTCATAACAGAATTATGAAATAATCGATGATTAGGGATAATCAGAAATATTAAGTTGGATTTGGAAAACTGTGTTAAATTATATTTAAATTATTTACAAGAATGAAGTTGGAACTCAAATTAAATGTAGTTTAAAACTTTTATATTTAAATGTAATTAAAACGAGCTTGCCGCAAGGCGATAGTTCATAGTTTGACGTTTTGAACTTCAGTTGAGTATATAGAACTCAATTTAAGTCGGAATTCTTTGAAATGAGAATCGTCAGGACCAATTGAATAATAGTTTTTAAAGGAAGAGAAAAATATGGATTTCGTCTTATAGATTTTGAGTTATGTCAAATCAAATTTATAGAAAAACAGTGCTATAACCATTATTAAACCGTAACGGTTTATTTAAATTATTAGAAGGATTTTAAGCCAATAAAAGTTAGATTTCCATTAGAAAAATCCAGACTTGGGTTATAAAATAAATATGAACTCAAGTAGAGTAAATGGATTGATTTTTGAAACAAAAATCAGGTTTTTAAATTATTGAATAAATTAACTAATTTGAAGAAATTAGTTAGTAGAGTTTTGGATTGAAATTGGACTCTGAAAGGTGAATTGGATTCATGAATTTATATTCGAAATATAATATGAAACTTGAATTAAAAATGGAATTCGATTGGTTTATAAGTCAATTAAGAATATATCTGAACGTGATATGTTCAAATAGAAAGTGAAATACGCAAAAGAGCTAATTAAAGAATAAATTAGCGAATTGAGTTGAAAATGATTGGATTGAGTTGGAATAAACTGGGAATGGACGTATATATGTTAAACAGGTATGGAATAAAGAGAATGAAGATTAAAATTTGAGTGCCCGACAAAAAGGTACATGTTTAAATTTAATATAAGATTTTATGAGCCTATTGGGCAAGCCACTTGGCTTTTTGATTTTCTTTTTGAATGGAAAGGACCTAGAGAGGCGAGTTGTATTTGTATTGATTGAGCCGTACAAAGGAGACGCTAGCCAAATTTTCCAAAAATTTAAGGAGTTAGAATATTTTTAAGAAAATTTGATAACTCAATATATCAATATATATATATATATAATTCGGTAAGGAAACAAACTTAAAATAAAGCATTATAAACAAAAAGGAAATCCATAAATTAAAATCTGGAAAGAATAAAAAGAGAATGTATACACGTTTAAAAAAAAAGGATAATTGGTTATATATGGTGTTGATTATTCGAGATAAGTGGTCTTGTCGGTTTTGAAGTTAAAAATGTTATTCAATCAAGGTCTGAGAGGTAATTATACCTCAACTTGATTGATTTCATTATTAACTGATAAATAGGAAGATTCCGTCTTGAAGATCAATGTTTAAAGAAATTTAGTTAAATGCAATATTTTGGTTTGTTGTAACGACGTTTTGCACGACAACCGTTTTAACCCAGGTAAGTGGAATTTTGGAAATATAATAATAAATATTTCCTAATTATAGAAATGAATGGTCATGAAAGGGAGAAGTAATTCGAAATGAATGCCAATCATAAATAGAAAATATTTTCTAAGTATAGAAAATAAAAGAAGGCGATATATGAAAATGTTTTCCAAATAGTGTAAGAGGCCAAGATGATTATTGAAATATTGGGTTAACAAATATTGATAAGGAAATGGAGAAGTGATTTAATTAATGAAATATTAATTAAGGGATCAAATGATTGTTTGATGCTTTGGATGTAGCGACCCACTTTTCTCATACAATTTAAGTCGACATCTGACCGTCCCTGTCGACTCAAAATGCACAGAAAAGCAGATTGTTAATAGAAAGAAGTTAGAGGATGAGAAGTAGAAAGAAAGAAATATTAGAATAGAAGAAAGAAGAAGAACACATCAGCATCTCACAGCGGGACGAGTAAATATAATATAACAAATCTCTTTATAAAAGAACTGTATATACACATACCATTTATCAGAGTACAACATACATCAATCACAGCAGGATAAACTTTGTATAACTAACGGTGAAGCCTCCTGCTTCCAGCTCCTGGACTCCAAGCGAAACCTGACCTGTAAACATGCTTGGTCTGACCCGAGCACATTTGATTTAAAACAAAATTCACCGGGTCAGTCTGGAATACTTTCAGTGGTAAATTCACAGTACAAACATCTGGTTTAACTTTGGAAAAATCCTTTTGAAATAAAAGGATAATAGTAAGACCAGTCCACACATAAACACGGACGGTTTTTACTTTACTATAACCCAAAGTATTTTTGGAAACAATATATTTTCTTGATATTATAATAATGTCTATCAAGCCACAAATAAATATCAAATTAGCAGAACGCTTGCATCTCACGCTCTACATATATAGTATACAATCAAAACACGCCGGCGCTTATTGGAGATTTGGATTCCAACTATGACAAGGTATGGGACCACCTGCCGATAGTGTATCTCTAGAGGCGAATACACTGGGTTCAACAAGAACGTCTTGCAACCCGGCCCACACATGACCGACCACTCATTTCGCTTGAGTGTATCGAATGTATATCACCAACGGTTGGACTCAAACCACCGTTTCCCGATAAGGGACATCATCGATAGATACAAGAAGCAAAAGGAATTTCTCTAGATAGGTGATTATACACCCTAATGGGAGCGACCCACATAGCCATGCTGCCTACCCGATTTCTGTCATTTCCCGGTTGATGAGGCTTGAGGCTATGCTTTATCATCATATCAGATTTCACTTCGAATGCTACATCGTCAGATCCATCAATAATCACTAATTGACGTCTACAACAATACATTATGTGTTAGCTAAAGAAGTTTCCTTCTCCGCTTCCACTCTTGGTATGGTTGAAGAAATCAATGTACGTGACCTTTCTGGAAATACCCTGTCAGACATTCATCCATACAAGTCATCCAGGAACATGATGAACCGAAGGCACTCTCCTACTGCATCCTATATAGGAGTCACCCCAAGGATCAGTAGCGAGAAGTCCTTGCAACCCGAAGATTTCAATCACGACAGAATCACAAGTCATCATAACTCTAGTAGCTAGCCAGAGGAATTTAACGAGTGGTTCTTCCGCTCATGAAAATCAACGGTCTTCAATGCTCCGTCTCGACTATCTTCTGATATTTTCACGCTACGTATTTGCTGGACGGAATGGTTTTCGAACATGAATTCGATCCCGGTCTTTCCGTTCCAACAATAAAAAAAAGGTCAACTTTGATAGTCGGTTATTTAACTATCAAATCACGATAGTGTATCTAGGTAGATTGGCAGCTCAGGTCCTTATATAGATCCCATTATCACTTTTCCATCGATGATCGATTCTATGTATTTAACCTTATCAAAAACTCTTTTGGTTTTGATACTTAAACATTACTCGACATTCCTTTAATCGACTTTTCTTTTATTTCCTTAGTTTGGAAATATTGCCCTAATTTACAAACTCTCTTTTATATCCTTTATCGTGGAAACACTGTTTAATTTACTCAAATTCCATTTTCGATTTTTCTTTGATTTGAAATCATCGCTATATTTCCATTTGATCAACGACAAACGTTTAATTACCAAAATCCCTTTCTTATCACGATTAAACTATTTCACTTAATTCAGCCTTCAGGCGCACGCTTATTTTTAAAAACATCTATTTGGTTAAAACCCTTTTTACAACTTGTTTATATGATTTGCATTAACCCCAAATCCTTTCCATACTAATTCTACTCCATAACTTAAACCCGTTTAAGACAAGAATTCAAATCCTAATGACACTTATTTACCTCTTAATTAAATCCCACTTCAAAACCATCGCTTTAATTATATTTTAAAACTTCTCTTTAATATCATTCTAGCTCGACGTCCTTTATCCACTTATGTTGATAACATTTTGGAATTTGTTAACCGAGTCCCTTGGTAACCCTTTCCTTAATTAGAAACTCACCATAACTCGATTTCCTTTTGGAAAGGAATTCTAATTATTCGAGCAACAACTTTAACTATTATTAATCTAATGATTTACTACATCATTGACCAAATAAAGACAGTCTATTTCAATAATTAATTATTCACAAATTTACTTCATTAATTAAAGGTAGGATAATTAAATGTTTTTACAAAGGTTATCCAATAATGTTTAACTTAATTTACAAGTAAACAATTTCAATAATCACTTAAATGTTAGTTAATCGATGATTAACTAATTCCCACAATATTCATTAAGTCAACGAATATTTTGAAAACCATCGATTGGATTAGTTTGAAACAAATTTAACCCAATCGTCAAATTCACATTAACAGTTGGTTTCTGCCCAATCACAACCATCAGTTAAGCTGCTAACCGACTTCTATTTATTTTCTCTTCTTAAATTAATTAAACAACTTAATTAATTTAAAATATCAGTTAATTGTTTAAAAAAACAATTATTCTCCTTTACTAACTCAATGGTTAGTTTCTGATTTCTGTCCGTACAACTGCATAGAAATTCGTTATATAACTCTTAATTATCACGTTTCTAAAACATGCTTTTAATTATAAATATAATTATAAACTCTGGTTTTTAATCGACTCATATAAAATAACACTTGAAACCTTTAATTTATTTATAAAATAAATTAAACCCCGTCAGCTTGCCTATCAGCAAAACAGCGTCATAAACCATAGATTTTGAACCCGCACTGCCAACCAGTTACTCTATACCGTCGGTTGATAAAAAATACCACACCACAACAACCATTCAACCATCATCACTCAGACAGGTTCAAAATGTGTATTTGGTTTTAAACAATTCATGGGTGAACAATATAAAAAATAAATAAACAACATCAATAGTATTTGAGGAATCCGGCCGGATCCCTCCAATCTGTCCTTCTCTGCATCACAGATGGTTACAACATTTATAATTTAAATAAATTAACGACAATAATATAGCTAATAGCAGCCAGTAAATCAACCACAAGCAACCAATGCAGCCAATCAATCAGAATATAATTTTTAAATGGATTTATCACATCATGGTAGTCCAGAAAAGTGTGAGAATTAACTCACCGTTTATTTCATTTGACGAACGTCACGCCATTTCGTTTAATTTTAAACGAGCGTTAAAATTAAATGAAATTCTCAGCAGCTCCAGTGTTAACCATATCAGTACGTACATATAACCTTCGTCACTGCGACCTCACCGCCTCTTGTTCCGTTGAATTCTACAAACGAACGAATACGACATCACTATTATTAAATTACCGTGGATTATACGAACATGTAATTTGTTTTTAATCATTAATTAAATATTATTACCTCAATTAAACATGGATCATGGTAAGCCGCCAATTACCACTAATACATCACGACCTTCCCCCCCCCCATGCGGAATGTCCCATTCACCATGCCATCTTCCCTGTACCTCACCAAAGCACACACGTTTTTCCTTTTATTCCTCTTCTTTACTTCTTTATCAGGATATGTGTTCACCTGCTCCAATGCTTACCCATGCTGACACCATTCGAGCCCCTCACGTCCTCACCTTCCATGTTATATTTCCAAAACTCCCCACCTTTTATTTCCAAGCTCCCTGTAGCCTGACAGCCTTGACTCCCTTCTCACATAAACCCACCAGTTCACGTGCCCACATCCCCATGCTTCCTCCTCAACCATTACATCACCGTTAGAAAAAAATGAACAGCCTTGTTTCTATTGTTCCTCCATCACTACGGCTTTCTGTTCCAGATACCCGCTATCTGCCTTTCCTTCATCATTTAGCAGCACTACACCACACGGTATTATTCACCCCCTCCTAACATATATCTCCTCTTGATCCGCTATCGCCTGCCCTCACATCACTTGTAACAACCCGAATTTTAATAGCATATTAAAATGATAAATCAAGGCAGAATTAAATTTTAAAATTAGAATTAGATAAAATGGACATCACCATTGCATTCCTCTCGAAAAAATACGCGAAATAGAGTCAGAGTTTTCGAAAATCGGAGTCCGTATGACCAAGATATGGCCAGAACAAGTTTTCAGCAGTTTTTGGGCAGACTGGCCTGGTGTCGACAGCCCTGTCGACTTGGCTGTCGACTTGCACCCCCTAATGTCGACTTGCCTGTCGACTCCCCCCCTGTACAGGTCGACTTTTCCGGCCTGGAGTGGTCCAGAACTCATTTTTGAGGCCCGGGATGAGTTTTGGCGGCCCGGGTTGACTCTAGGGGTGATTTTAAGGCCCTAAATGGTTCCTACATGTGACTTCTTCCCCAAGACATGTTTTGATGGCTAGGATCTAAATTAGGGTTAATCCTAAGGCTAAAACTAACCTAATCTCCTATAAAAAGACCCCTAGACCTAACCTAAACCCTCATTAATCATTCCTACAACTAAGTTATGCCAAAATCTTTCTAGCCATGGCCTCCATCCTCTTGTAATAAACTCCAATCTTCATATGAGAATTTGAGTGTTCTAATCAAGTAAAAGAGCCCTCTTTCTTCCTTAAAGGATCCATCTTTCTTCATAGCAAATCAAAGGAGCTTCTTATTCTCTCAAGGCTTGGATTGGATCTTATTTTATTTGCGGATTTGCTAGTGGCTTCGTCTCAATCTTTTTATATATTAATTCTAGTCTTCATAGCATTATAAGCCCTATTCTACTCTTAGATTTAAACTATGAATTTAATATGCACATGTAGCAAGTTGAAATGGAATTTTTGGGTGTAATACTTGTCTTAGGCTTATCATTCTATGTGCATAGATCTACTTATGACTCCTTTGATCTATGACTATGTGGCTATCATCTTAACCTTGACTTTTTGGGCATAAAGCTATGATCTTTATTTTGGGATTATGCATAAATGCAACATAGAACCCCTCTTGACTTGCCTATGATAGAAACTATATGCTATGACATGGATTATGGCTTATGCATGTTAACAAACCTTAACCCCTCATGTCCCTTAACATGCATATGATGACTTTGAACCTATTTGCTATTCACAAGTTAGAATTGTCGCCTTTTATGTTACCATACATGTTTGTGGCCAAATCACCTTTATGCTAGTCTCATGTTTGTGGCCAAATCACCTTTACGCTAGTCTCATGTTTGTGACAAAACCTTTATGCTACCATACATGTTTGAGGCCATATGCTAGTTATGTTAATCACCTTTGCCTCAAATATCACCATGTTTGACTTGTGACTAATTTGCCACCTTATGCCCACTTTGTCATGTTGTTATATTCCCTCTTTGATTTATTTGTGTTAATACGAATTTACGTGCGATGGGAATACGTTATGAGTAGTTTAGGCAAACATGATTTTTAACATGAAAACATGACTTGAAAATATAACATGAAAATATAAGTTTTATGATAAACTTAAATGTGGACATGACATGTAGAAAACATGAAGTGACCAACTCGAGGTTGGGTTGAGTTTGTAGCGTAAATCTGCCCGGAACCAACCGGCAAATCCAGTGGCTACAAACAACAGGATCCAATGTGAGTAGTTGGTCACACCGCACCACAACCCGAGGTTAGACTGAGTTGTGGCGTAAGACTGCCCGGAACCAACCGGCATACCGGCAGCCACAACAATACATGTCTAATGTGAGAGGTTGGGTGCATTTAGTTAACTAATGACACATGATAGGGTTAAGTCATGAACCGCTTGAATATACTTAACCAACTTGATACTTGATTTGATAGGGTTAAGTCATGAACCACTTGAATATACTTAACCAACTTGATACTTGATTTGATAGGGTTAAGTCATGAACCACTTGAATATACTTAACCAACTTGATACTTGATTTGATAGGGTTAAGTCATGAACCTTGGACACACTTAACCCATTAGGAAACCCTAGTTTGCGGGGTCCTTTTCAGCAGTAACCCACTAGATGTATCAATGTACCCTGGGACTAGGCAGGGTGGGGCACGATTACTGTACTCTGATTGTAAGTGACCAAAAGGGACGGCTTAGTTGGTGCACCAGTTCAGGCGGACCATGGCCGTGCACATGAGTCCGAGTTGACACGTGGACACCAGTAGGTTTACTTGTGTGACTTGAATCGTGTCAGTGGTGTCACCCTAGGGCTTGATACGCCCCTGGGGTGGACCTAGCACAAGTAACTACATTCGCGATTAGGGCCGTATGACACTGATACACGACGAGTTAGGCTTATAGGAAGCTGATCGACTAGACCGTTTAGTTGGACCTTGACTTGGGTCAACTCATGATTATTGGGCCTTATTGGGCCAAGGGATCCTTTCTTGATTATACTTGACATGGGGTAGATCCTTTCTTGATTATACTTGACATGGGGTAGGTCCTTTCTTGATTATACTTGATATAGGTTAGAATACTAGTACACTTGGCACAACTTAACCTTGTATATGAGATGACACACTTGATCTATCTTGATACCCTTCCATCATGCTAGTCCAGTTATTATCCTTATATTTCATTTCAGTTTCTCATGTCCAGTTAACTTTATTAGTTTTTAGACTAATAGTAGATAGGACTTACTCAGTCTTTTTGACTGACCTGTTTTCTTTCGCCTCTTTTCTTCCGTTCCACCCCAGGTTCTCAGGGAGGGAATACTAGCACCTAGCTTGGATCTTTGGCTTGCTTTTCTGACAGCTCATGTATGGTTTGGACTTGAGCTTTGCTATGGCTACACCACTGTTATCTTTGGGGAATAATTTACTTATGTACTTTTCAGTTTATGTTTTCTAGACTTGCTTTATTTGGAAAATGATGACTAAGTACTTTGATGTAACTTGACTATGGTTTTGAAATAGTAATTTTATCCGCTGCTTTATCTACTCTGTTTTACTTATATGTTCTGTCTTGTGATATCTCTGTGCATGTTTACCTAGATAATACCCCTCCAAAACCAGTGCATTCCTTTGTGAGTGACCCTGGCAGAGGTGGGGTGTTACATCACTCCCTCACCCGCCTCCTGCATCAACGTCCCACCACCGAGGCGAAACCACTTCCACAAAAGAACGCAGCCCATTTTCCCATAACAACCAAGAACAGCACATATGTTTTGTTTTAAATTTAATATAGCTTACTGCGAAATGGTTAATGGAGGCAGTGACTTGTTTTTGGTTCCTGGAACAAAAAGATGGGAAGGACACTGGTATATATACATGTCGATGAAGAGATAAGCACAACATTACATCGGTACGTCCCATAGCCATGTCGTGTAGATCCTATACAGCAGCAATCTGTCGAAAAGAAAGCACATGCAGGAACGCTTCAGTGATACTTCTTTTCAGTAGATGATAGGAATAAGGATACAGTACTGTAGGCTTAGTTGAAAAAATATAGGTACAGCTGCTTTGGAATGAGAAACCATAGAAATGTTGAAAAGAATTTATAAGGTAGAAATAGACGGGCAGTGTGTTGTACACTCATAGGTATGCGGTCCTAGCTGTTCTAGGTCATGCACATGCTAAAAGGAAATATTCAAGGCTGGCAAAAAGGAAATATCAGTACGTGCTTCCAATATTAGAGTAGGTTTAGCTGTGCTCCCACGCTGAAAAGAAATGACGATACAGTAGTCTTCAACGATTTTTCTTTTCAAATAGATGTGTAGGCGTGCAGCTAATGTAGAGGAGAAACGGTACGCACACAGTGTGTTTTCAGTAGGGTATTAGCTGTACACTTTAGTTTGGTTGTTTACTCTTATTTGCTTAAACATGAAGTAGTAGTTGGACTATATGCATTTTTAATTCATATAGGTGTACGTCATACTAATATTTGCATGCCTTTTTAGCATAGTTGGTGATAAAGCTTCATTTAACTGTCATGCGTGCATACTAAAGGACATTTCAAAGTGAAGTGGGATTGTTTTATTAATAAAATAATGTAATGAAACTTGCGATGAGTTTTCATGTTAAAAATTACCACATACAATCTTCGTTTTTGACAAAATAGGGTAATCCTAGCATAAAAATATATTCCGGACCCGATGGGACAAGTTTCGTTGAATTCCGACACCGTTTGCGAAAATCCCTTAGAAAATATCGATGAAAAACACCGAGCTTTAGTTCCTAAAAATTACAGAAAAAATCCTAAAAATATGAGGCCTTGACGTTTCACTAGACCTCTTCCTAAGGTTTCGTATGAAACTTGTTTCGTTGAATTTGGAGTTCGTTTGACCAGTTAACCATTCAACAAAAGTTACCCACACCACTATGTACGGTTATATGAGCGTTGCAGACTGAAATAAAAATACAGTCGTGTTCAGTGAGGTGTCACGATCCTGAAAATGTAATAATATCGGTAGATTAACTCATATTGTGAAATCCCAAATCGCTGATTAAGGGTGCAAAATACTCCAAATAAAAAGTTGTGTATTTAATTAATTAAAAATTACAGTAAAATTCTAAAAATTAAATTAACACTATGTCTCAAAAGAACCTTGTCCAAATTCGAATCCGGTATGTAGTTATTTCAAATAAACCGTTATGGCCAAAAACGAATATGCCGCTGCTTTCCTGAATATTTAATTTGGACATAACTCGCAATCTATAACACGGAATCTTGATTTTTCACTTCTGTTAGGTAGATATACTTCAACAAATTCCAATGTTTCTTGTTACGAGAAAATCCGACTTGTTTTGGGCCCTGTACAGCCATTTGAAGTTCAAAACGCCAAAACGCGAACTGCCGCGCTGCTACAGCTCGTTATTTAATTAAATTATAACCGTATATATTACGTCGTCGTCAAATAGCCAAAATCGTCGATATAACTCAATATAAACCAATATCAACTCAATTCAAACCGTTTGTTCACTCTATACCGCCCACTCAACATTTTCTGACCGGTTTGGAATTAAAATATTATTTTATTATTTATTTAAATAATATATTCAAAAGAAAATCATTAAATTCAATATTTAAATAATATCCAACATTTAAATAATAAATTAAATTAAATAATTACCAGAAAAATGCGGGTCGTTACATGAATGTTTGTTTTTTTTCGATAGTTAAATAACCGACTATCGAGGTATTGGCCAATATCATTGTCAATATGGAGAGACTGGTTGGATTATTATCCATGAACCATTCCGTATTAGCAGTAGCATTGCGAATCAGATTATATGAAGACAAATCGAAGACGGAGTAATGTGCAAGGGCTTTTTCGGTTAATCCTAGGTAGAAACTGCCTAAGATGGATTAAGGGAAATTGTGCCTTCGGTTTCGTTCAGTCCTAGAACGAACATGTATGGATGAATGTTTGACAGAGTATTTTCAGTGATCGCATATGTTGGTCTGTATAAATATACATCTGGTGGCGGAGAATTTATTCTCTTAGCATAAAATCCAGAATATATTTATGCAAATCAATTAATGATTAACAGATCTGAAAATGTGGCATTCAAAGTGATTGTGCTATCAACGAAAAGTAAGTAATCGTAGCCTCAGGCCTCAACAACCGGGAAATGACAAAAATCGGGCAGGCAGCATGGCTAAGTGGGTAGCTCCCAATTAGGGTGTATTATCACCTATCTAGAGAAATTTCATTTTCTTCTTTAATATATCGATGTTGTCCCTTTCGGGAAACAGTTGCTGATCCCAACCGTTAATGATGTACATTCGATACACTCAAGCGAAATGAGTGGCCGGTTATGTGTGGTAGGATTGCAAGATGTTTTTGTTGAACCCAGTGTATTCCCCTCTAGAGATACACTATCGGAAGGTGGTTCCATCTCTTGTCACAGTTGGAAATCCATTGCCCAATAAGAGCCCGCGGTTTTTGATTGTGTACTAACTATGTAGAGCGTGAGATTCAAGCGTTCTGCTAGATTGTTATTTACTTGATTTAGACACTATTATAATATCATAATAGTATTGATTTTAAAGAAATGTTTTGGGTTATCGTATGGTAAAAACCATCTGTATTTATGTGTTGATCGGTCTTACGATTATCCTTTCTTTTAAAAGTTAAACCAAGTGGTTGGAGTTTACTCACACCAGTACCATGACTGACCCAGAGTTTATTTTGTTTTGTTTTACCCTAAACTATTGGATGCCCAAATTTGTATGGGAAGTCAAGTAGTTCAGGTATTTACAGATATTTGGAGAAGCTTGGAGCAGTAGGCTTCAGCTTTAGATATTTACCATTTATTTTCCACTGTGTTGTATTATACTCTGATGATGGTATGTATATGTATACAGAAAATTTTGTATTCCAAAAGCTGTTATATATATATATTATATTTTATTCCGCTGCGATGTGAGATTCTGTGTTGTTATTTCTTTTCTTCTTCTATCTTTTTCTTCTTTATGTTCATAATGATTCGTATTTCTGTGCAGTTTGGGTTGGACGTTCGTGTATTTAGTCAACTCAGATAGTACGGAAATTCGGACCATTACAGCAATGATATTGGAAATGAAATTTCATAACGTTGTTATACGAACGTTAAATTAAACCGATTTGGTTAATAAACATACATTTTTATTAAAGGGAACTTTGTTTCTAGTTTTAGGAAATGAATAATGGTTTTAGCAAACGATTTGCAAAGAATATTTATAACTGATTATTTGATGTGATCATATGGTTTAAATGGATATATCATATTTGAGATGATACATTTTTTCTAAGTATTGAAAATGAAACGGATTCAAGAATACTCGTATATTAAAATAAAATGTTGTGTTTTAGTTATTGAAATATTTTGAAGTTAGTGAATGATTGGTTAAGTAAAAGGGCCAAGTGATGTTACGTACTGAGCCAATGAATCCATTTTATTATTATGATTGGATGATTGTTTATTTGATAGTTAAATAACCGACAACCAAATGTGGCCTATTATCGATTGTTGGTACGGGAAGACCGAGATCGAATTTGTATTCGAAAACCATTCCGACCAGCAAATATGTAAACGTTGAAGATATCAGAAGATGGTCGAGATGGAGCATTTGAAGACCCGTAGAATTTCATAAAACGGAAGAACTACTTAAAATCTCTAGTTGATCCCTAGAGATATACTGTGATTCTGTCATGGTTGAAATCTACGGATTTGCAAGGATTTCTCGCTACTGATCCTTGGGGCAATTCCTATATAGGATGTGGTAGGAGGGTGCCTTCGGTTCATCCTGTTCCCGAATGACTTGTATGGATGAATGTCTGACAAAGTATTTCCTAAGGGTCAGGTACGTTTACTTTTACAAATATACAAAGTTTGGTGGCGGAGAAGATAACATCTCTTAGCTTAACACCCAGAGTGTATTTGTGATCGTCAATTAGTGATTTGACGAATCTGATAATGTGACATTCAAAGATATTGAGATATTCTCTAAAAGGTAAATCGTGAAATAACAGAAATCGGGCTGGCAACATGGCTAAGTGGGTCATTCCCATTAGGGTGTGTTGTCACCATTTAGAGAAAATTCATATTTGTTCTCCTTTCGTTTTTGTATCTCCCGGGAACTACGGTGGTCGCGATAAAAGGCCGTATGGTGACAATACATTCGATACACTCAGGTTGAATAAGTGGTCGATCATGTGCGGTCAGGTTACAATATGTTCTTGTTTAACCCTAGTTTATTGCTCTCTAGTTGAAACACCCCACCTCCGTTAGGGTCACTCTCAAAGGGAATGCCCTAACTTTGGTGGAGGTTTATAAGTACAAGTCACAGATATACAAGACAGATATAAGAACACATATTTGTAAACAGCGGAAGAACAACAAACTTTATTTCATAAAGTCAAATACGTGTTACAACAACACCCTTTCCAAAAGCATAACATAACACTTTCATAATCTGTCTTGAGTACATTATTTTTAAAGAAGCATAAATAAAACATAGATAAACTGCCAAAGCCCCATAGTGGATTGTCCAAAGCCATAGTTCAAAACAGGAAAGTCCAAGCAATACATTTCTCTTCTTCAAGCTGGATGTTGAGGCTGGTCAAGCTGCTGTGTTCCCTCCCTAAGGACCTGGGGGGGGGGGGGAAACGGAAGAAAGAAGACGAAAGAAAAATAGAGTCAGACATAAAGCCTGAGTAAGTCTAGTACTACTTTGTCTATGAATAAAGAACTGGGTATGATAAGTAAAACAGGAAGTGGGCAAACACTATGAACTTGGTTAAGTTATCTAGGGTCGAATATACTATCATACCCCATGTTAATCTCTGAACCCATATAAACTAGTTTCCAACTGGCACCCCATGATCAAGGTGATGTGATCCATTCTATGATGATCGGCTCCTACTCGCGTATTTACATGTGTCTTACGGCCCCCGATGTCTGTAGTTACCTATGCTGGTCCCACCATGGGGTGTATCAAGTCCCATAGTGGCAACCCGACACAACCTTAGAGTGCACAGGTATGCTACTGGTGTCCAGTGCCTTATTTTTCTGCACCGGAGTGTGTGCATGCCCGCACTCCGTTAGAACCTACACTGCTACACCACCGCCGTCGATTTGACCTCTTACAATCAGCCCAGTAATCGTGCCCCACCCTGCCTAGTTTCAGGGTATCCTGATACACCTTTTAGGGTTACTGCTGAAAAGGGTCCCCCGTTACTAGGTTTTCTATCTCTAGCCAACATGCTAAGTTGGTTAAGTGTTTCCTAACCTAACCCCACCAGTCCGTTTAGTTTAGCATGTTCCATTTTGATTAAGTCTTTAGTTCACTTAATCCTATCAATCCTGACTCAGCCTTAATTGTCTTATTAAGGCCCTGACCTCTCACATTAGACAGTTATTGTTGTGGCTGCCTGTTGCCGGTTGGTTCCGGGAAGTCTTACGCCACAACTCAGTCTAACCTCGGGTCCTTGCTGGGCTCCATGTTTAACCTCCCACATTGGATAGGTATTGTTGTGACTACTGGACAGCCGGGCGGTTCCGGGCAGGTTTACATCACAACTCAATCCAACCTCGGGTTAAACACATCGTATGTTCTACATTTACATATCTTGTCATTCTTCTTTATTTATATGTAAATATTTGCGGCCCATTATTAAGTTAATGGTGTAAAGATTTCACCAATCACGGGCCCAACCCATACTTGAATTTGGGCCCTTCTATTTTATATTTTCATTCATTAATTAATATTAACCCAACGTTATTTTCCCCCGTTTTACTCTTCCGTTCATATATATTGGGCTTAGCCTTTTAAAGCCCAATTTAGCCATGCGAAAGGGGAGGCTTATGGCGTATACACAAAGAGGGGAAGGTGAGCGCATGAACTTGCAATACGACGTTGGAAATACAAATTAGAAATTGGTGTACTTGAATAGTGGTAACATAGGTGACATGAATCAAAGCATGTGAACTTGTAATTGAGATATCATTATTGTCACATGAACCCATATTTTTATTTAGGCATAATTTTTCCTAGCATGAACATGGCATAATGTCAAACATAAGCATGGCATAAATACTTCTAGCATGAACATAGCATAATGTCAAACATAAGCATGGCATAAATATTTCTAGCATGAACATGGCATAGTTCAACTTAATCATAATTTAAGTCTAACCAAATAACGATGGTATAACATACTTATGCATAATTATTCCTAAACATGGTATTTGTTTTAAACTTGCAAAAAGGGATTTTTGAGTCTAACCTAGCCATGTCTCACATATGTCATCATATAATTCTTTTTAAACAAGATAGACTTAATCATAACTTTCAAATATTATTCATAACCTAGCCATATTCATAAGTTTTGCAAAAGCATGGCTTAATACATGGATTATGGTGTCAAAATTCCAACATAGTCTCATATGAACTATGACAACCAAACTTGTTTCACTTACTTGCAAAATAGTTTATGCACAACATATACATCATGACGAGATAATAACAAAGCCCCAAACTTGCATGAATTTTACTCAACTACATACATGTAGCCTCAACATAACTTGCGCAATATTCCAAACGTATATTTGCATAGAACTACCGCATGTAGTTCTTTATAATGAATAACATAATCCAAACGTATATAAATTGATAAGAACGCACAAATATGAATTACTTCCATTGCCACAATTCAAGCATACACATCAACACAGTTGTTTATTTATACCAAAGTAATACTCTACTTACAATGGTGTGATGAATTCTCTAATTAAGAGATTAAAGATGCAAATTTCTTTGTTGAATTGATTAGCTTTAGGTTGCTTGAACTGCTTTAGGCCTTAGAACTTTCTTCCTAATCCTCTCTTTAGTTGGCGGCTATCTCTAGTCATTCCTCAGCAACATGGCGGCTATCTTCTTAATTTGAATGAATAGATTAGGGTTTAGTCTAGGGTTGTTTATATAGAGGTTAGGAATTGATTAGGACCCTTGATGTTGCTAGGTTAGATCATAGCCATTCATTAGATAGAGAGACCAATAAAAACCCGCCACCTAGCCCTAATGACAAAGCAGACCACAGAAATTCGACCACACACCGACCTGGCCAGCCAGGTTGACTGGGCTCGACCAGGTCGACACCCCTGTCGACAGGGCTGTCGACAGCCCTGTCGACATGGGTAGCCCAGGTCGACAGCCCAGTCGACCTGGGTGGCCCAGGCGGCGCTTTTCTGGCCCAATGGGCCCCACTTCGGAATACTTAATTATTTTAATCTGTTTGAATTTTAAATTTAATTCAAAACTTCCGAAGGCCATATCTTCTTCATACGGACTCCGTTTTTCAAAAACTCGGACTCTATTTCGCGTATTTTTCCGAGACGAACGCAATGGCGTATCCCGTTTCCCTTAGTTCTTTGATTTCAGATTAATTATACTTAAATTCGCTAATTTCACAGTTATAGAATTTTCGGGGTGTTACATTCTCCCCCACTTAAAAGGATTTCGTCCCCGAAATCTTCAAGTTAGGAGGAATGTAAATCCTAACATCCAATCATCCATCTACTCATCCATCAAACACGAGCATCCATTGTCCTTAAAAGACTTCTAATGCTTCATGATCATATGCAAAGTGTGTGTGTATACATGAACTTATCTAATGCAAAATCAGGCGGTCTACTGATTCAGTTGACCTCCTTAATGCGAATTATGTAGTGCCATGAATCCATTTTGTATGCAAATTTTCCTATTCTTGATTCTACATGAGTGCACAATCATTCAATACAAATGCAGCATCCACATGACAACATATTTATGTTCAACCATAGACGAAAGCAAACATATATGCATATGCAATATGAAGTGACTGAGCCGATCTAAAACCTAGATTGTGTGTGTATATGCAACCACGAGCAACCACTAGCAATCACTTGCAACCACTTGCAACCATTATCCATAACATGTTTCAACTACATGTTTCCATCCAAAGGGTTTCTACCTAAAAGATACGGTCGAGGAAATATACCTAAAAAGATAGATAAAAGCGCAACTTAAGGAAAAAGAAAGATCAAGGATGTACCCTCGAACAGAAAAGGGTAGGCAGTGCGGATTCTAGCTTCAGTTTCCCAAGTCGCATCTCCCTCGGCGTCGCTCCACTGGACTTTGACGAGCTTGACTTCGCGGTTGCGTAGCTTCTTCACTTCCGTCCCTAAGATGCGGGTTGGAACTCTTCTTATGGTTGCTTCGCGTTCCACTTCGGCCTCTTCAAGGATATTTGGCTCTACCACTTCAGCAGACTCATGTAGACACTTTCGGAGATGTGAAACGTGAAAAACGTTGTGGACTCCAGCCAACTTCTCGGGTAGCTCTAATCTATAGGCCATTTTCCCAATCTTTTCGATGATAGGGAATGGCCCTACGAATCTTGGTGCTAGCTTCCCTGTAGTTCCAAAACGAACAACGTTCCTTAGCGGTGATACCTTGAGAAAAACTCTGTCTCCAACCTCAAATTCAAGGTCGGTCCACCTCTTGTCGGCATAGGACTTTTGTCTGTCTTGGGCCGTCTTCATCCTTCTTCGTATTAAGTCCACTTTCTCTGAAGTCTCTCGGATCATGTCTGGTCCAAGTATGAGCTTATCAGTAGACTCCCACCAACAAGTGGGCGATCGGCACGGTCTTCCGTATAAAGCTTCGAAGGGCGCCATTCCGATGGTTGCTTGATAGCTGTTGTTGTAGGCAAACTCCACCAAAGGAAGGTGGTCTTCCCATGTCCCTCCGAAGTCAAGGACGCATAACCTTAAAAGGTCTTCCAAAACTCTATTCACTCTTTCTGTTTGGCCGTCGGTTTGGGGATGATAGGCTGTGCTCAAGCATAACTGCGTTCCTACTGCTTCTTGCAGACTCCGCCAAAACTCGCTGGTGAAGATGGGGTCTCGGTCACTAACAATGCTAGATGGTATTCCATGGAGTCGAACGATTTCCTTGAGGTAAAGTGATGCTAGGGATGAGGCAGTTCTTTTACTTTTGACAGGTAAAAAGTGGGCGCTTTTAGTAAGCCTATCCACTATTACCCAAATGCTAGTGTTGCCTCTCCTAGACCTAGGCAGCCCATCGATGAAGTCCATTGAGATGCTATCCCATTTCCACTGTGGGACCTCCAGAGGATGCAGCAGTCCGCCAGGCTTTTTCTGTTCCGCCTTAACCTGTTGGCACACCATACACTTAGAAACGAATTCTGCCACGTCCTTTTTCATGCCGTTCCAGAAGAAAGTCCTTTTTATGTCTTTGTACATTTTATCTCCGCCGGGGTGTATCGTCATCTTGGAGTGATGTGCTTCCTCGAGAACCTTCTTTACTAAATCCTTCGTCTGTGGGACGCATAGTCTTCCATCTCGCCTTAGTACACCCTTATCGTCGATGGAGTATCTATTGAGATGACTTGAAGTCTCACCCCTAATTAGCCTATCAATTATTTCCACTAGCTGAGGGTCTTCACGTTGTGCTGTCCCTACTGAATCCACTAAAGTTGGGCGCACTTCGAGAGATGCTAGCAAGCCCGGTACGAAATCGGAGGAAGGCCTAAAGTCGAAGCTGGCTATAAACTCTAGGCTTTGTCTTTCAACAAACAACGGGCTTAGGGTCAATTTCTTTCGGCTCAACGCGTCTGCCACTACGTTGCCTTTGCCCGGAGTGTAGGAGATTTCGAAATCGTACGAGGCAAGAAACTCCATCCACCTTTGTTGCCTCAAGTTAAGATCCTTCTGCGAGAAAAGATATTTCAACGATTTATGGTCAGTGTAAAGTTCGAACTTCTCACCTAGGAGATAGTGTCGCCAAGACTTGAGTGCAAAGACGATGGCGGCTAACTCAAGGTCGTGGGTTGGGTAGTTCTTTTCGTGCACCTTCAACTGCCTTCCGCCATAAGCTACTATCCTTCCTTCTTGCATTAAGACGGCGCCTAGCCCTGTCCCACATGCGTCCGTATAAACAGTGAACATCTTGCTCCCATCAGGCAGCGTCAAAACTGGGGCTGTTGTAAGAGCCCTTTTCAGTCGTTGGAAAGCAAACTCGCAATCCAAGTCCCAATTGAACACTAGATTCTTCTTAGTCAATTTCGTGAGCGGAGCTGAGATTTTCGCAAAATCCCTTATGAATTTTCGATAGAAACCTGCTAGTCCTAGGAAGCTTCGGACCTCAGTTGCATTCCTTGGTGTCTTCCAATCTTGTACCGCCACTACCTTAGCAGGGTCCACCGCTAGCCCTTGTTTGGATACTATGTGCCCAAGGAACCTCACCTCTTCCCTCCAAAAGTGGCATTTGGAGAATTTGGCTTTTAGTTGATGGACTCGCAAAGTTTCCATGATTGCCCTTAAGTGCTGAGCATGTTCCTCTTCACTCTTTGAGAAGATAAGGATATCATCTACGAAGACCACTACGAATTTGTTGAGGAAATCTCTAAATACCCTACTCATCAGGTCCACGAAGTAAGCAGGTGCATTTGTCAAGCCGAAAGGCATGACAAGCCATTCAAAGAAGCCATCTGGGGTTCTGAAAGCCGTTTTATCGATGCTATCTTCAGCCACCCTTAGCTGATGAAAACCGGTTGCTAAATCGAGTTGGGAGAAAACAGACGCTCCTACAAGCTGGTCAAATAAATCGTCAATTCTAGGGAGAGGGTGCCTATTCTTTTTCGTTAGCTTGTTGAGCTCCCTATAGTCAACACATAGACGGAGTGAACCATCCGCCTTTGTAGCGAATACCACTGGAGCGCCCCATTCTGAAATGCTCCTCCTAATGAACCCCTTTTCCAGAAGCTCTTTAATCTGTTTACTGAGCTCTTTCCTCTCTCGTGGAGCCATATGTCTAACGGGCAACGCAACGGGCTTTGCATTATCCACAAGATATATGCAGAAGTCTATCTCCCGCTTCGGAGGCAAGCCCTTCACCTCTTCGAAGACATCCGGATATTCCCGGACCACTCTAACTGATTTCAAATTTTCAACAGAGGCATCTAGCGATTCAAGATAACTAAGCATAACCGAATACGAGGGATTACAAGAAATTTCCAAAGTATTACCGAGCTGGGTTAGGAGCCTAACAACCCTTTTCTCACAATCAAGGATGGCCCCATTACTGGATAGCCAATCCATACCCAAAATCAAACCATACCCCGAAAAGCCCAAAACAAAGGCACTACATAGAAATTCTACACTTAGGATAGAAATTTTCAAATCCAAACAGATCATAGACAAATGAGCTGGGCCCCCAATTGGGTTTGAAACAATTAAGGGGTCCTCTACCATACTAGTTTTTAGGTGCAGAGATTCTACTAAAGCAGACGAGATAAAGGAGTGTGATGCGCCAGAATCAAATAAAGTGCGAGCGGGGTGATCATAAAGATAAACTACACTTTCTACAGAAGTATTTATACCTCGCTGTTGCAAAGGTGGCGCTTCTAGCACATGAACCTGTGCCCTTGGGGTGGATCCAGCCCCCTGCCCCTGCCCTCGTTTCTTTGGGCAGTCCTTAGCCCTGTGGCCTGTCTGACCGCATGAAAAGCACCCACCATTCTCCTTGGCCTTCTTTTTCCGGCAGTCCTTTACTAAGTGTCCCACTTTGCCACAGAAATTACACTTCCTCTTCTCCTTGTTGCCTTTCCCGCCTTTCTTAAAGTCTGTCTTCTTAGGCTGCAAACCCTCTTTCTTCCCTTGAGAGCTTTCTGCCTTTATCTCCTTCTTGCCCTTGTCCTCTTCATTCAGCAATGCCATTTGCACCAATCTTTCATACGTGGCTCCCATGGGTATATGGGTCATGGCCAAACTATGTAATGGCTCATTTAACACCTTGACGAAACGGAGAGCCTTCTTGTGCGGGGTGTTGACTAGGTCAAGCCCAAACCTAGCCAGCTCATCAAACTGATTCACATACTCTCTAACAGTCTTGTCTCCTTGCTTAAGAAATAGGAATTTCTCCAACTGCAAACTTCTTTCCGCATCTGAGAGAAATTTGGTCTCAAACCTTGCCCTAAAGTCCTCCCATGTCTCCACTGGCCTTTCAGCATTAGTGACTTCCCACCAGTAGGAAGCCTCGCCCTTCAATAGCCACACCGCCAATTGTACTTTTTGTCTATCTTCAACCTCAAAGATGATGAATAGGTCCTCCGTTTCTTTCAGCCAATTTCTAGCTGCCACAAAGGACTCAGTTCCATGGAAATCCCTTCCTCCCATAGCTTTAAAATCTTTACATATCTTAGCAAACGCGTTTCCCCGAGGAGGAGGTGGAGGAAAAGGTGCCGCTGCGGCTGGATGATTTCCTTCTGCTGGGGGAGGAGGAATGGTAGGACTTGGCTGAGTGGCCCTTGCTTCTAAGAACCGTCTAAACCAACCAGGTATTGGCACCCCTTCCGGCAAGTTAAGATCTTCAGACATGCTGAAACAAAAAGGATAGATTCAAAACGAAGGATAAGAGATAGTACCTATGGCTTTGGGGAGTGGACTTTTGCCTTTTTAAAATAAAATAATATTTTTCTTTTAAAAATGCTTCTTTAAATTTCCTTTTTGAAAATAATTTTTTTTTCAAAACTTTTTATCTTATCTGGTAAACCTATGCTCTGATACCAAGTGAAACACCCCACCTCCGTTAGGGTCACTCTCAAAGGGAATGCCCTAACTTTGGTGGAGGTTTATAAGTACAAGTCACAGATATACAAGACAGATATAAGAACACATATTTGTAAACAACGGAAGAACAACAAACTTTATTTCATAAAGTCAAATACGTGTTACAACAACACCCTTTCCAAAAGCATAACATAACACTTTCATAATCTGTCTTGAGTACATTATTTTTAAAGAAGCATAAATAAAACATAGATAAACTGCCAAAGCCCCATAGTGGATTGTCCAAAGCCATAGTTCAAAACAGGAAAGTCCAAGCAATACATTTCTCTTCTTCAAGCTGGATGTTGAGGCTGGTCAAGCTGCTGTGTTCCCTCCCTAAGGACCTGGGGGGGGGGGGAAACGGAAGAAAGAAGACGAAAGAAAAATAGAGTCAGACATAAAGCCTGAGTAAGTCTAGTACTACTTTGTCTATGAATAAAGAACTGGGTATGATAAGTAAAACAGGAAGTGGGCAAACACTATGAACTTGGTTAAGTTATCTAGGGTCGAATATACTATCGTACCCCATGTTAATCTCTGAACCCATATAAACTAGTTTCCAACTGGCACCCCATGATCAAGGTGATGTGATCCATTCTATGATGATCGGCTCCTACTCGCGTATTTACATGTGTCTTACGGCCCCCGATGTCTGTAGTTACCTATGCTGGTCCCACCATGGGGTGTATCAAGTCCCATAGTGGCAACCCGACACAACCTTAGAGTGCACAGGTATGCTACTGGTGTCCAGTGCCTTATTTTTCTGCACCGGAGTGTGTGCACGCCCGCACTCCGTTAGAACCTACACTGCTACACCACCGCCGTCGATTTGACCTCTTACAATCAGCCCAGTAATCGTGCCCCACCCTGCCTAGTTTCAGGGTATCCTGATACACCTTTTAGGGTTACTGCTGAAAAGGGTCCCCCGTTACTAGGTTTTCTATCTCTAGCCAACATGCTAAGTTGGTTAAGTGTTTCCTAACCTAACCCCACCAGTCCGTTTAGTTTAGCATGTTCCATTTTGATTAAGTCTTTAGTTCACTTAATCCTATCAATCCTGACTCAGCCTTAATTGTCTTATTAAGGCCCTGACCTCTCACATTAGACAGTTATTGTTGTGGCTGCCTGTTGCCGGTTGGTTCCGGGAAGTCTTACGCCACAACTCAGTCTAACCTCGGGTCCTTGCTGGGCTCCATGTTTAACCTCCCACATTGGATAGGTATTGTTGTGACTACTGGACAGCCGGGCGGTTCCGGGCAGGTTTACATCACAACTCAATCCAACCTCGGGTTAAACACATCGTATGTTCTACATTTACATATCTTGTCATTCTTCTTTATTTATATGTAAATATTTGCGGCCCATTATTAAGTTAATGGTGTAAAGATTTCACCAATCACGGGCCCAACCCATACTTGAATTTGGGCCCTTCTATTTTATATTTTCATTCATTAATTAATATTAACCCAACGTTATTTTCCCCCGTTTTACTCTTCCGTTCATATATATTGGGCTTAGCCTTTTAAAGCCCAATTTAGCCATGCGAAAGGGGAGGCTTATGGCGTATACACAAAGAGGGGAAGGTGAGCGCATGAACTTGCAATACGACGTTGGAAATACAAATTAGAAATTGGTGTACTTGCATAGTGGTAACATAGGTGACATGAATCAAAGCATGTGAACTTGTAATTGAGATATCATTATTGTCACATGAACCCATATTTTTATTTAGGCATAATTTTTCCTAGCATGAACATGGCATAATGTCAAACATAAGCATGGCATAAATACTTCTAGCATGAACATAGCATAATGTCAAACATAAGCATGGCATAAATATTTCTAGCATGAACATGGCATAGTTCAACTTAATCATAATTTAAGTCTAACCAAATAACGATGGTATAACATACTTATGCATAATTATTCCTAAACATGGTATTTGTTTTAAACTTGCAAAAAGGGATTTTTGAGTCTAACCTAGCCATGTCTCACATATGTCATCATATAATTCTTTTTAAACAAGATAGACTTAATCATAACTTTCAAATATTATTCATAACCTAGCCATATTCATAAGTTTTGCAAAAGCATGGCTTAATACATGGATTATGGTGTCAAAATTCCAACATAGTCTCATATGAACTATGACAACCAAACTTGTTTCACTTACTTGCAAAATAGTTTATGCACAACATATACATCATGACGAGATAATAACAAAGCCCCAAACTTGCATGAATTTTACTCAACTACATACATGTAGCCTCAACATAACTTGCGCAATATTCCAAACGTATATTTGCATAGAACTACCGCATGTAGTTCTTTATAATGAATAACATAATCCAAACGTATATAAATTGATAAGAACGCACAAATATGAATTACTTCCATTGCCACAATTCAAGCATACACATCAACACAGTTGTTTATTTATACCAAAGCAATACTCTACTTACAATGGTGTGATGAATTCTCTAATTAAGAGATTAAAGATGCAAATTCCTTTGTTGAATTGATTAGCTTTAGGTTGCTTGAACTGCTTTAGGCCTTAGAACTTTCTTCCTAATCCTCTCTTTAGTTGGCGGCTATCTCTAGTCATTCCTCAGCAACATGGCGGCTATCTTCTTAATTTGAATGAATAGATTAGGGTTTAGTCTAGGGTTGTTTATATAGAGGTTAGGAATTGATTAGGACCCTTGATGTTGCTAGGTTAGATCATAGCCATTCATTAGATAGAGAGACCAATAAAAACCCGCCACCTAGCCCTAATGACAAAGCAGACCACAGAAATTCGACCACACACCGACCTGGCCAGCCAGGTTGACTGGGCTCGACCAGGTCGACACCCCTGTCGACAGGGCTGTCGACAGCCCTGTCGACATGGGTAGCCCAGGTCGACAGCCCAGTCGACCTGGGTGGCCCAGGCGGCGCTTTTCTGGCCCAATGGGCCCCACTTCGGAATACTTAATTATTTTAATCTGTTTGAATTTTAAATTTAATTCAAAACTTCCGAAGGCCATATCTTCTTCATACGGACTCCGTTTTTCAAAAACTCGGACTCTATTTCGCGTATTTTTCCGAGACGAACGCAATGGCGTATCCCGTTTCCCTTAGTTCTTTGATTTCAGATTAATTATACTTAAATTCGCTAATTTCACAGTTATAGAATTTTCGGGGTGTTACACTAGTGGTACACTTTCGGAAGGTGGTCCCAAACCTTGTCATATTTGAATCCAATATCCAATAAGCGCCATGCGATTTTTGATTATATACTATATATATGTGGAGCGTGAGATGCAAATGTTCTGCTAGATGGTTATTTATTTTGTGTTTGATAGACACTATTATAATATCACTGGATTTGATATATCAAAAATATTTTGGGTTATCATAAGGTAAAAACCGTCCGTGTTTATGTGTGGATTGGCCTCACCATTATCCTTTGCTTTAAAAAGGATTTTTAACTATAAATTAGTTGGATGATACCCTTAAAATTAGTAAGTTAACTCACGCCAGTTCACTAGACCGATCCATGGCGTTTGCAATGCTCAGGTCAGACTGAGTTTTACAGGTTCAGGTTAGGATGCTACGAACTTCATAAGACATGCTGAAGAAGCCCAAACATATTTGTATTTATTCCGATGCGTATTGTATACGAGGACAGATTGTTATAACTATCCAGATGTATTGATTGTCTGTTATACTCTGATGAAATGTAAGTATTTTATATAGGTTATTATAAAGGTTTATTTCCATATTATATTTGTTGCACTGCGATGTGAGACACTGTCTTTGTATTGTGATTCTTCGACTTCTTCTTCTATTCTAATATTTCTTTCTTTCTTTTCTCACCCTCTAATTTCTTTCTATCAACTATCTGGTGTTTTGATACTTGGGTTTTGGCAAGTAATATGGGATTATGTATTATTGTCGAAATTCGAGCATTGAAATTTCTTTGTTGGGCTGTTACAGTGGTATCAGAGCTATATAGTTAGTAATAACCTTGGCTCTGTGGCATAACTCAATAGAGATAGGGCTAGTAATACCCTAGATTGAGTTTGAGTATGTGTATATATATATATACATGAGAGCCCGTATTTGTAATTTGAATATAAAAAAATTATTTTTACTATTTTTATCCGATATATTTTGTAAAAAGGTAAAAGTAATAATTTTCTTATAATATAATAGTATTGGGTTGTTTGATTGATTTGGATGAAGTTCAAATTGGATTTAGAATAATTCAACCAAAAAGGGAGTTTCAAATATGGAAATATGACATAACTTGGTTAAGTCGAATTAATTTAAGAATGGATATAGAGTTGGAATTAAATGAAATAGATTTGGAATTTGGAAATTGAATTAATAATGACTAAATAGAAATCAATCGGATGTTAATCGACTGACATTAAAATATGTTAAAACAAAGTGAAGGCAGATGTGTAAATATTAATGATTGAATATGAATTGTTTTGGTTGAGTTGGTTGTACATTGTTTATTGATTTATATTAAATGAATTGGATAGAATTCGTCAACGTTTTAATAAAGGTTGAATGCACACAAAGCTAAAGAATAAATTCCAATATAATGAATTTGTATAATTACCCTTGCTGATCAGTGAGGGGTTATTTAAAAAAAATTCATTTGTTACTTACCTGGCAAATTGAGTTAAGTACAGGTACCAAAAGGCCAATGATTGATTTTGGTTGCGTAGATTGCATATAAGTTGAGCAAGTATGCTCAATAGCGCTCGTATAAGGTACGCTTATGCGAAAATATAAATTTTTTGTTTTTGAATTGGGTTTTCCGACCGTGTGGGTCAACGTATATATAATTGTTGTACCTGCAATATCGCAGAAATCCTTCTGTATAAGGGAGACTCTGCCAAAAAAATTCCAAAATTTTAAGTGTTAGAATATTTTTGAAGATTTTTATTTAACAATAATAAATTGATTTTTCGATTTAAATCTAATTGGGTCAATTGGAACTTATTTTAAACTGAATAGATTTTTGGGAAAAAAATTAACGGGATTGTAACATTTTTCCTACCTTAGTTATTTCAGGGACAAAATTCTTTTAAGGGGGAGGAATGCAATGACCCAGATTTTTAACCATTTTGTTTGAACATTTAAAATTGTTTTAAATGTTGATTCGGAAATATAAAAGGATTTTGTTTATTTAGCAAAGTTCAAACTTATAACTTATATATAATTATAAATGAGTTCATAACGTCGCGGTAGTTCATAACGTTTTGAACTTCAATTGAATATACATAATCCATTTTAAGTCGGAATTATTTGAAATAAGAACTCCGAATCTATTTGACTATAATTTTCTAATGGAAGAGAAAAACCAAAAGTTCATATTGTAGATTTCGAGTTATGTCTAAATCAAATTTTCAAATAGTCTTTATGGAATCGTTTATAAACTATAACCATTTATTAAATAACATAAATATATTTTTTATAAATTAAATATCATTTTAATAACGAATTTGATATAAATGGTTTCTGAATGGTTATATATGATATTGGTATATAATGAAGGTTAATGGAGGTTTTAACATATTAGTTTAATGTTGATTTGACAGAAATATGAATTTTACATTAATATAATCAAGTTAAAAATAGTTATTTCTTAAACAGTCATGGATTTCAACGAAATCAGTTTCATTAGATCAGTAATGTTAATTTATTGCATGAAAATAAATTTTGCGGCGATCCGATATCATATGTGACTTCGGTAGCCATAAACGCACAGCTATTTTGCGTAGTGTTTAATTAATGAATTTAATTAGAGAGGAATTTATTTGTAACTTGAGATAACCAACGAATTAGGACGCGAAACGTGTTCTGTTGAATTCGTATTGACATTTAGAGTTAGGATGTTTATGGTTCGTTGTTTTTAAGGTCTAAGTATTTTTTGTCCAAAATAGCGTTGTTTAACGTGTAAAATATCATTTCGGAAGAACAGTCTCGGAATGCGATGAAACTTGTGCCATTGGATCTATATTAGTAATTTATTTTAGGATTTCGATTTTCGTATCAATCGGACTTACCGTTTGATCGCACGGAGGATAATCGCCAAGATTTTATGTAACTGTTTTATAGATTTAATTTGAATCTTAAAAATAAACAATTTTCAAACGACCTCGGTTTTCAACAGAAATAATTTTATTAAATCCACAGTGATTAGTTATTGTAAGATTTCAAATTTCAAGTCAATTGGATTTATTTTGTTATTGTACGGAATTCAAACGCGTATTGATTTACGTTGTACAATTATAAAGGAATTTTCACAAACGATCTCGGAATTCGACAAAACCTATTCCATCGTGTCCAGGATATTTAAATATGATAGGATTTCAATTTTCGTCTCTATCGGATGTCGTATGAAGTGATTTTTACGTGAGGCTTACGGCGTAAATTTCGTGGTTATTAAAATAATAATTTATCACACACATATATATACCAACACGTTTAACCCTTTAACGTCTAACCCTAATATGTGGTCAACGCACTTTATCGCCTCCATCTAAACAACCAACGGTCAGAAACTTCGTCGTTTCCACCTAGTTTTCTGCTCAATCCATCCTCCTATCCTCGAAACTCTCACCTGATGTTGAGATCGGTGAGAGATACCAATCCATTGGCTATGATCGAGTATCGATCCTCGGAGCGACCGCAAGCTGGTTCGAAAGTTCCAGCATTCAAGGTTAATAACTGGAGAAAGGGGGAGTCAACGGGGTGGAACTTGGTGTGCGTGTCGAGGGAGGGTATGCGCAGGTGCAAGCAGCCTCAGATCGGTCTCTGATGAACTATAAGATATCGGTGGTATTATTTTCATGCGCGGGTTCTATTCGATGAAGATGAAACAACCTGGAATGAAAGGAAATAAGCAGATGTCGGCCCGTGTATTTCGATTTACACAATAATTAAATATAACAAATCTTAATTAGAAAATTAATTAGTTTAATTTTAAATCATTTATACTTCAACTTAAATAACTTTTTATTTTGTGAACCAAATCGAACCAAATAAGGAACGTTGGGATCGTATTTTCGGACACTACATTGTGAAACTAAATTGGACAAGGCTTGAAGCTGCTGAAATTTTCAATTAAATTAAATGTCTATTTAATTTAACTAAAACCTGAATTGATTTAGCGACAAAAGGAAATCAAGTGAGTATAACTCACTTAGTTTGTGCCACTTATATTTTATATATAAGTCGGGTTTATTTTTGTGTGTTATGGATGTTTATAGTTGAATGGTTACTGAATATATATTTACATATTGTATGAACTGACTAAATTAAACATTAGTTTAATTTAACTGAAATCAATCGTTATTTTTAACGATTGTAACCAATTGAGGTAACTGGCCTTGTTGGTCACATTTATAATAATATAAACGTAAAAAAATTAATAGTTGGATGCTTGTATTGTTGTTATTAGTTGATTATTGAATTTATTTGTTGAACCGATTATTCCACTCTATCATGATATGTTATTGTATTAAATCGATTATTTTATTCCAGGTAACCTATTTGGATGCAGGAAAAGACAGGTTGGAGGGATCCAACAAGATTCCTCACTTATACTGATAATATTTATCATATATGTTGACTATATTTTATTGATCTGAAATTGGATAAAATAAACCCTTATTTCACAGTTTTGTATTTTAGATTTCGTTTGGTGCTTTAATACCATCGATAAATTTTAAAATATTTTTGGAATTGATTTTAAATCGAATTTGAAGCATTTTAAGATTTATACCTTTTTGATGTTGATTAGCATCAGACGAATCAACGAAGTTTAAGTTATAAAATTTAATTATAACCAGAATGAGGTTTTAAATTATATTTTTACAAATTATATAAAAATAAAGGTTTTTTATAAATAGTTATAATCATATTTTAGAAAGTAATTATAAACTGGTTTATGTCGCAAATTTCTTGTGTTTATGCAAGTTATATCGTCTAGTAGGCAGAAATTAGTATAAGTGTTAATTGTTTGGGATCATTGTTTTTATAAAACAATTTGTATGATATTATTAAATTAATTAAGTATATTAATTAGTTTAAGAGGAAAGGGTTAATGGAAATCAGTAACATGTAACTGATGTTCAAGTTGACTAAGTCAACTATCTAATTTGAAATTAGTCGTTAGACTAATTTGATTTCTATTAAATTCAATAAAATATAGTTTTAAAGAACAGATGTATTGTAACGACCTAGGAATTTTAGGCCCCGAAAATCGACATAAATACCTTTACCGTAACTTATGCCGACCATCCAAATACCGAAAACACTGGAACGTTTATAGAAAGAATTTAGAGGGTGAGATAAGAAAGAAAGAAATATTGGAATAGAAGAAGAATAAAACAACACAACACAGAGTCTCACATCGCAGCGGAACAAAATATAATATAGAAATAAATCTTTATTGAAAGCTTTTAAAAATAATAATTACAATATCAGAGTACAACACACATCTGGACAGTTTTGATAATCTGTCCTCATATATATAATCACACAGCGGAATATCATTCGTCTGAACATCTTCAGCTCGTCTCTGGACTTCGCAGTACCTGATAACCTGAACCTGTACACTTCGGTCTAACCCGAGCATTTACAAAACACCGGGTCAGTCTGGTGAACCAGAGTGAGAAAAAACTCGCACATCATTAAGGGTATCACACAACTTGATTTTAAAGTTAAAATCCTTCCGAAACAAAAGGATAATCGTAAGACCAAATCCACACATAAATACGGACGGTTTTTACCTTACGATAACCCAAACCAGTTTTCGAAATCAATATCTTTTCTGATATTATAATAGTGTCTAAATACAAGTAAATATCAATCTAGTAGAACGCTTGCATCTCACGCTCTACATATATAATATACAAACCAAAACCGTGGGCACTTATTGGAGTTTGGATTTCGACCTTGACAAGGTATGGGACCACCTGCCGCTCGTGTATCTCTAGAGGCGAATACACTGGGTTCAACAAGAACGTCTTGCAACCCGGCCCTCACATGACCGACCACTCATTTCGCTTGAGTGTATCGAATGTATATCACCAACGGTTGGGTGCGACCCACCGTCTTCCCGACAAGGGACAGCATCGATAGATTAAAGAAGCAAAAGGAATTTCTCTAGATAGGTGATCATACACCCTAATGGGTGCGACCCACATAGCCATGCTGCCTGCCCGATTTCTGTCATTCCCCGGTTGATGAGGCTTAAGGCCAGAATTTACTTTGAACATCTGATCGTCATTCACTTTGAATGCCACATCATCAGATCCGCCAGATATCACTAATTGACGTCCACAAAAATACTCTGAAAGTTAAGCTAAGAGAAGTGCCCTCCTCCGCCACTAACAGGAATACGTTTGTAAAAATCAACGTACGCGATCCCTTTGGAAATACTCTGTCAGACATCCGTCCATACAAGTCATCTAGGAACAGGATGAACCGAAGGTACTCTCCTACTGCATCCAATAAAGGAATCACCCATGGATCAGTAGCGAGAAGTCCTTGCAACCCGCAGATTCCAACCACGACAGAATCACAGTGTATCTCGGGCCGCTAAGCAAGAGATTATAAGTAATCCTTCCGCTTATGAAGATCCACGGTCTTCAATGCTCCATCTCGATCATCTTCTGATCTCTTCACGTATTTGTTGGTCGGAATGGTTTTCGAATATAAATTCGATCCCGGCCTTTCCGTACCAACAACGCATTGGACATGTTTTTGATAGTCGGTTATTTAACTATCAAAATAAACAAACATACAATGAATAAATAAATTCATTGGTTGGCTCTACAGCATCACTTGGCCATTTAAAAAAAACATCTTTATTTTAATATATTTATTCTCAAATCATTTTATAATATATATCTTAAAACTATATCAAATCCTTCCTTTAACTATCCTTTAAAACCTTTGGTACTCATTATTTATCAATTGTAAATTGATTAAATTCATCCTTCGTAAAATCATCATTTCGAACCCTCCTTTTCATTGTCGTTTGGGAAACCATAACTACCATTTCTATTCCTAAATCTTGACTCCTTACTTTTGGAAATATCGTTATTTTCCATCGATCTCCTTTTCTATTCCCTTTGCCATGGAAATACCATTTAAATCCTCAAGCCCCCTTTTAAAATCCCCTTCTTATTTTGAAATCCCAAAGTGTATGTATATTTCCAAAATCCTCAAATAACGCTACATTATTAATTTCCCAAAGTAATTTGTTTTAACCTCTCCACTGTTACGACCAATATCATCCTTTGGTAATCCTGAAGTCGTTCAAGTTGGGGTATTTAAATTACCTCTCAGACCTTGATCAACAACGTTCTTACCTTAAGATAATATCAGTTGTAATAAAAACCGATATCCATTCTCAATATCTAACCAATTCTCTTTCACTTATCTCTTGACGAAACATCATTTCTTTTTATATATGGCAGATCTATTTCATCTTTATAACTCTGTCTAACATGGAAATAAGACCTCAGTAAGGATTAAATTTTAAACTTCAAATTAACTCAAATTATCGTCGTTTACATAAACTTGTTTAAACCCTCACCTTATTATAAACAATGGTTTTAAACTTTATAACTGTAACGACCCGGAAAAATGCGATATTGGTTATCCGATATACAACACATATCGAACATCCAAGGATCGAAAATAACCGAATAGTTAATGAAAGAAATTAGAGGGTGAGGATAGATAAGGTAGAACTAATAGAATAGAAGAAGAAGAAGAACATCATCATCAGAGTAAACACGAATCTCACAGCGGAACGAATAAAATATAACATAACTTTTGAAATACAAACAGTTATATATACAATAGCACTTATCAGAGTACAACACTTACAACAACAGCGGAAATAATAATAGCTATAAAACCCTGAAGCCTCCTGCTCCAAGCTCTCCAAGTGTATCTGTAAAATTCCGACTACTTGACTGCCCGTACAAATTTAGGCACCCAAGAGTTTAGGGAAAACAACAAAGTAAACTCCGGGTCAGTCATGGGACTGGTATGAGTAAAACAGTTTAAAACAGTTTGAACAAGTAAACGATATCTCATAAGACCACGCCGTGAAAACGGAACGGGTTTTTCCCTTATGAAAATCCAAACAACTTTGTAAAGCAATATCATTGTGATATTATATTAATGTCTAAGTACAAATAGATATCAATCTAGCAGAAACGCTTTCATCTCACGTTCTACTATATAGTATACAATCAAAACCGCAAGCACGTATTGGGTAATGGATTTCCAACTATGACAAGGTATGGAACCACCTTCCGATCAGTGTACTCTAGGAACGATACACTGGAGTTCAACAAGAACATCTTGCAACTCAGCCACACATGACCGACCACTCATTTCGCTTGAGTGTATCGAATGTACATCACCAACGGTTGGGATCAGCAACCATTTCCCGTATATATATATGGGACAGCATTGATAGATTAAAAGAAGCAAATGAATATTCTCTAGATAGGTGATTATACACCCTACTTCGGTGCGACCGACTTAGCCATGCTGCCTGCCCGATTTCTGTCATTTACCGGATGTGAGGCTAGAAGCTACGCTTACTTTCCATTCATTTATAACACGATCACTTTGAATGCCACGTTATCAGATCGGTAAATCATTAGTTGGTTTATACAAATATCCTGGATGTTATGCTAAGGGATAAATCCGTTGCAACCATATATATTTATACAGACCAACCCATTCGATCATTGGAAATACTTTGTCAGACATTCGTCCATTTACGTTCGTTCTGGGACTGAACGAAACCGAAGGTACTATTCAGTACATCCATCTTAGTCCATTGTTATCTAAGATTTATACAACAGCCCTTGCACTTTACTCTGTCTTCAATATATTCAGCATATATGATTCGCAACGCTTATGCCAATACAAAGTGGTTCTTTGGATAATAATCCAACCGGTCTCTCCATATTAACAACGTTAAAATGGTCAAAACATTGATAGTCTGTGATTTAACTATCAAAGAAAAACTCGTGTGCAAACAACGATATTATTTCCAGATGGAAATTATATCAATCAATCATCATTCAAACATTTATCTCTTTAGTTCATTTCTTTATTTATCTCCTGTTTCCCTATATTTTCCACATTTCTTATTTTCTAAATTTAGAAAATATATGTTCTTACCATTGGAAAACATTTCATCTCTTGTTTTCTATACTAGAAAACAATTCCGGTTCTTATTTGGAAAACGTTTCCAAATCTCTTACATTGGACTTAGACAGATGTTTAAACCAACTATCGCGATGCCAACTCAACCATTACACTTATTAACTAAATCCACTTAACCACTTCACTCTCGAACCATAACCATTTCTTAATTAAAAACGAAGCCAATCAAGTTGGGGTAGAACTACCTCTCAGACCTTAATTGAACAACATTTCTAACCTTGAAATAGGCAAGGTTCACTTTAATTTCTTTAACTAACTTCCATACTTAACCTTTCTTTCGAATAACTATATTCGATTAACTCTTTCAATTAACTCTATTGAATTGACCCTATTGGATTAACTCTATTTGATTTAACTCAAATCGACTTATTCTTTTTCACTTAACTCCTGTCGAATAAACTATATTCGGTAACTCCTTTAACTCTATTCGAATAAACTATATTCGACTAACTCTTTTTAACTCCGTTCGAATAAACTATATTCGATTAACTCCTTTAACTTTACTAGATTTGATAACTCCCCTTTCGAATAACCAATATTCGATTAACTCCTTTGGATTAACTAACTTCAACTAACTCCTTTGAATTAACTAACTTCAACTAACTCCTTTGAATTAACTAACTTCAACTAACTCCTTTGGATTAACTCTTCGTCTAACTCCTTTGAATTAACTAACTTCGAATAACCCCTTTGGATTAACTCTTAGTCTAACTCCTTTGAATTAACTAACTTCGAATAACCAATATTCGATAACTCCTCTTCTCAAATGAATAACATTTGATTTCCCCACTCGAATAAACTATATTCGATACTCTTCTCTCGTATACACTATATTCGATAACTCTACTTCGAATAAGTGATATTCGATACCTCTACTCGATTTACTCCACTTGGATAACTCTAACTGGTTAACTCAACTTATTCTACTTAACTTAACTTGATTAACTCCTATCGAATAACTGGTATTCGATTTAACACCATTCGCTTGACTCTAGGTCGCAGCGATCACAATGGTTACGCCTGATTCCCTCAGGAAACATCCGACCGCCGTAGGCTATCTGCAGCCCTGCGAATTACGCTAGCAGTCGTGCTAAATGGTACCTGTCCTGAGTAACTATGTTTGACTAACTCTATCTCATCAATTGTACTTGATTAACTCTAGTTTGTTTTTACTCTAATCGATTAACTCTAACTGATTAACTCTACTGGTTAACTCTAACTGATTAACTCTAACTGGTGGTTAACTCTAACTGATTAACTCTATCAGTTAACTCTAACTGATTAACTCTACTGGTTAACTCTAACTGATTAACTCTACTGGTTAACTCTACTGGTTAACTCTAACTGATTAACTCTATTCGACTAACCCCTTTCGAATAACATATTCGATTAACTAACTTCGAATACCATATTCGATTAACTAACATCAAATACCATATTCGATTCCTCCTTTGTGATAACGTTTATCCAATTAAAAAGTTTCCCTTTTTAACAACGTTTATTCATTTATAAAGATTCACTTTTTAGTAACGGTTCTTCACTTTATAAATGATTTCCTTTTCCTAACGTTTTTCCCTTTTTATAACAGTTTCCTTTTTATAACCTCATATTCAGTTATAAACAAATTTCCTTTTTTTATAACTCTATTTATTTTCTAAATATTCCCTTTCCAATTCTATTTGTAAATGGTTTTACAAATATCCCCTTTCAATTTCATTTGTAAATGGTGTACAAATATTCCTTATCCAGATTTCATTTGTAAATGGTGTACAAATATCCCTTATTCAATTTTATTTGTAAATGGTGTACCAATATCCCTTATTCAATTCTATTTGCAAATATTTCCCTTTTGGTTTTATTTCTAAAAATATTCTAACTCCTTAAATTTCCGGGAAAATTCGCCATAACCTCCTTTGTATCGGGAGCATCGGGAAAATCCCCAAACCCGCCAAACAGGCCTTTCCATTCAAAAAGAAAATGGTTTGAAATTATTTCCTTTTTGAATATCTCCTATTTATAAATATTCCAATTTATAAATATTTCTTATTTATAAATATTTCTATTTATAAATATCTCTTATTTATAAATATTCCACTTTATAAATATTCGATTTTCAACATCACTTTGAAAATCCCCTTATCAACATTTCGGTATGTTATGGTATTCAATCGTATCAAATCACGACGTTCAATAACGTCCAACCACATATAATCGACAACAGATTATATATCACATTATATAACAGAATATATAAATCAAAACAGTATTATAAATATTGAGGAACCCAGTTGGGTCCCTCCAACCTGTTTCCCTGCATCCACAGATGTTACACAGTATAATCAACATCCATTACAGTTCAGTACGAATTATTATGATAAACAGAATCAATATATATATAAATATATATATATATATATATTTATATTTAACGGTTTATATATATATATATATATATAAAATTTCAACTAACTGACTAGCAGTCCAATCAATCAACCAACACACATCAATCAACAGATGATTAACAATTCTAAAAATACATTATAAAAATATAACTGTTCAGAGTTGGTGAGATTTACTCACTTTGGCGCGTTAATCGTTAAATAACGGTTTGCGTTATTTGATTCAGTCGGACAATTTATTTCCCCATAAATTGTAACGAGCACCAATCCACTTCCGGTCAGCTTCATTGTGAAGCTCTCGTCCATACGGTCCCAACGCAACTTACGGTTCGTCAATCTGATATCGTATGACGAAGTTACACATTATAGAAGTTAATACACATTAAAATTAAATAAATACTTGGATTTTATTTTAAATGGGCTCACCCACCTTATATTCCTTGGCCCATTTACCCAAATAAAAGCCCGCCCGTATCCAATACCGCACCTTCTTCATCCAGGATTTCTCAAACCCATACTCCATTTCTTCGAACAAATTTTCAGGACCAAATACCGATCCCTCCTCCACCAACTTCTTCTTTGATCCTTAAATAAAATCCATCACACTTCGTCTCGTCTAATTCCCTTCAAAAACCGTATCTCCCCAAACCCACGATGTTCAACTCGCCCTCGAAAATCCATTTCCGTCCTCATCCTGTACTCGCATCGCCACAGTAATTCGAGCGACAGATTTTCCTCCACGAACACCAACACCGACGCTACCACTTGCTTCTTCGTTCAGCACTCCATCTCCCTACATCCTCCCTCTCCAACTCGATAGCCCCATGGTGGTCATGACTTCGACCACTCGGTGGTTTAAAACAGTAACTCGCGACATCCAGGTACACCCAAAATCGAAAACCTAGATGCGCTGATTCTTTTCAGCAAAAGGAAAGGCGGTTCGATCATAAAATCCCGCACCAAATATACTACTAGAAATCAAAATTGATGCACCAAAGTCCCAAAACATGGAACCCTATGTCTCGCTGACCTCACGCGGCTTCTGGAATTTGGGATCGAACCACCCCAAAGTGAAGGGAAGAGGAGTATAAGCTTAGAGGAACACTCAGAAACTGATTTTAGATTTTATGGATTTTTGTTTGAATTCTTTGATTTTTCTAAGGGAGGATTTTCTTACGTTTGGGTTTCCTGAAAGAAATAAATGTGGCGTATGCAAGTTTTACTGAATGCAGAATGAAATTAGGTTAGGAAATATTTTAGGGTATTTATAGGAATATTTAAATATTTATTTATTTGAATATTATATTAAATTTTAAGCAAACGCTATTTTTACTTGTCCTCTAAAATTCCTGTAATCACCCATGACACCCAAAAATCACAAAAACGGACATGTAGCTACAGCTCGACATTACGGTCCCAACGAAACTGGTTTCATCGAATTCCGACTTCGTTTGCTCACACAGCGTATTTTTAACCGTCGAAATACTGACTGTTTTTCACTCTAAAAATCCGTACGGCCACACAGTGACTCTAAAAATCACGAAACTGGAAATCTAACAACTATTTGACATTGCGGATCCAAAAAAATTAGTTTCATTGAATTCCGACATCGTTTGCAAAACTGGCTATTTTAACGCCCTGAATAATCTATTTAAATATATAAATATATTTAAATAAATTAAATTAAATATTAATAAATTAATATTATCGTATATATTCACAGTGGAATACCATACAGCTTCAGAATATCCTCATATGGATTTACAACTCGATATTACATCGTCAGGGTTATATCGATGTTCGTTTTCTATTTAAATCCTTATATAAAAATATAATTAAATCGTTATGGTCAGGGCGCTGCACTTCTGAGAATTTGATTTGGACGTAAATCAAAATCTATATGACGAAATCCTGTTTTTTCTCTTCCATTAGAAAACTATTATCAAATCGGTCCCGACGGTTCTTGTTTCACAGAAATCCGGCTTAAAACGAATCCTGTACATTCAGTTGAAGTTCGAATCGCCAAATAGCGAACTGCAGCGCCATTTCGAACTCTATTTTAATTATAATATAAACTATACGTTCAACTGTCGTCAATTCAATATATTCGTTATTCAAATTCAATTCCAAACTGAATTATACCTTATATATATTCCAATTCACACTGTATTGTGAATTCAGCTATTTTTGATTATTTCGACATTATAATATATTATTATATTATAATTATTTATTAAATATTCAATATTATTTAATTCTAGTTATCGATATCGCCAAAACGATATTTAAAAAATTAAATAAATTAATTATTCAACGGTCAGAAATGTGGGTCATTACAATAACCCTTTTAAATCTCAAGATGTCCCCTTTATTTTCATTCAACAAATATCAACATTCTAAAAATGATTAAAATAATCGATGTAGATATGGTCGGTCTATCCTTTGTTTATAATCTAATAAAAAAATAGATTTAATACCTTTATTTCTATTTATACGGTAAATCTTCTTTTTATAAGGAGATGTATATTTAGGCCATCCACTGCCAGCTCCTTAACCAATACGGTCTATTGGTTAATGACAAACCACTGTTGAATTTAGATTCAACAATCGACAAGCAACTCACTATCCCAATCATCCTGATTCAACAGCTCAATCATATGAAAATAACAATAATCAATACAACTCAAAGTGGTCAACCAATAACGATTCAAGCGTCCAATCTACTTTAAATACGTTTTATGCAACCAACAAGGTAAATTACCTTTATTGGAAATCATCGTTAAAAATAACGATATTATTTTATTCAAATAAAACCATGTTTAATTTAAATAGACGATATAACACTATATATCAACGTTCAACCAATCATCCAATCATTCAACACTTAGCAAAACACGACATATAAATAATAAACCCAATTTATAAAAATTATAAATGGGATTACTGAGTGAGTTAAACTCACCTGGACTGGTTTGGTCGTTAAACACTGGTTTTCTAATTAAATTAAACATCGTTTAATTTAATTGAAAATTTCTTCATGTATCAACCCTGCCTGATCCTGCTCTGTCTTGACGCTCCCTTTTCCTACGGTTCCAACGAGCCTGCTCGTGTTAAAATCCGTCAACGTACGCGCGATATAACTAACTTATAAGGTGTTTAATGTTTAAACATGAATTTTATTAAATAAAAGCCTTTACCTTGGTCCGTTCGGCCCATTAAACCCCCCAGCCTACTTCCCTTTTTATTTAATCAAAAACCGTTCCCATTTCTTCCCGAACCTTCAGAAGAAAAGGAAACCCACCGCCTCCACAAGAAATTCGATAATGGAAACCCTAGATCCGTTCCCCTTTTAGATTCTCAGCAAAGAAAAATGGATCCGGCTGCATCGCCCCTACGCAATCACACTCCAGTCCTTCTTTCGCCCTCCTATCGGTCGTCACTCCGCCAAAACTCGGTCCCTCGGTGATCCATTCTGCCCAAGGCTTCGCTGGTCAACCCCCCTTCTTGAAATAAAATGGCCTCCTTACACATTCACTACAGATCCACTACAGGCCTTAGACCATCGGATTTAATCATTTCAGATTTTATCGTACCGTAGGGTTTCGGTCTTGAGCAAACCATCAGTGAATCAGAAGTATCACGAAATGAAGATAAGTATTTTAATTTGATTTCTAAACTTCTGTACGATTTTTGTTTTGATTATAGAAGTGGTTCAAACCATTTTCGTTTAGTGTATTGGTTTGTGTTGTTCTGAAAAATGAAGAAACACAACGTATTTATAGTGTTTAGATTATCAGATAAGATCAACGTCTATCACAACTAGGGTACTAGGTTTTAGGCCACTGGGTATGCTCTGATTTGTAGTAGTGATGGACATGGACGGTTCAATAGAAAAGCTTGTTAGATTAACTTCCAATACTGGTCTGTTTATATTGAATGACTTGTGTAGATTTTGTTGATTGAGTTCATGACTTGTCCATTCTACACAGATTCGAAATCGTGACATGGATCTTGTGTTCACATTTTAAGATGTAAATTTCAGCCTTGTATGCTGTATATAATTTCCTGTATAGACTTGATGGTTTCATAGATTTGATGTACATGTAGGTGCATATGGCTAGCTGTTACCCTAGCTGTTTGCTACTGTTTTTCCCTCTTTATTCACTGTTCAATAGATTTGTATAAAATATTTCCATATCCTTGGTTGTTTAAATTTTTATTTCCTTAGCTATTTATCTATTTTCTTTCTAGCTGTACCTAGTTGATTTTCTTCCTGTTCATGATGTATGGATGAATAAATCTGTCCAGCTATATTTAGCTGTTTATGATCTATTTTGGGAAAATTCCCATTTTACTGTTTCATGATTTTAACAATTCATGCATCAAAAATTTCAATTGAACTGTTTTCTTTTTCTTCTCTTCTTTTTAGACAATATCTTACCTAGCTGTCTAGCTATGTTAGCTATGTACTGTCTCTTTTCATATAGCAAATCCATGTTTCTACTGTTCTTCTGAATGAACAAGTCATGCAGCATATTTCAAACATGAATTGTCATTCTTCTTCTTCTTTTTCTCTACTTTTAATTTTTTCTTTTCCACAGTTTCCAAATGCAAAGACAATGCTTTCAAGGAGCCGGCACCAATGTTTGTCTTAGTCATGAATTTTAAAGGGCCGAGCAGCTACCCAAAAGGGGCAGATGAAATAATCTTGTGTACTTAACAACATGGTGGATCAAAATCCCATTACCAATGGCGCAGCTACAAAGATTTATTTCCTTTTTAACAATTTTCATCCATGTAAAAATATATATTGTTTTCTGTAACTATTTGTTTTATCCTTTCTGTAACTATTTGATTTGAGAAACCAATGTTGTTTTTGTATGAAAAACTGAAAATTAATGATCTGACTTCTGAGCAGTGATGAGAGAAAAGTTTGTGGGCTGTCTTTTCTTCGGCAACTTTTGCAAATCATTTGTTACAGAGAAATCATTCTTTATTTGATTGGGATGGTGAATTGGATAAAAAGCTATGAACATATGATTATACCAAATGAATAAAGCATGTTGACATTGTAAATAACAAATGAAATGTTTTAAATGATCTGTTTTATTCTTTTGGCTTTGTATTAGTTTGGCGAGGACATATGAATACATTGGGTTTTCTTTGTAATGAACACTTTCAGTTTCATGTAATTCTCACATGAATATACGTAGTGTTTGGTGCCTTTAACACTTCAAGTTTTTATTGCACTTTTATTTTCATATGTTTATTTGTGTTGCCGAACTAAGCCATATCGATAAGTATGTGTATATATATACACACACACACGCGTATGTGCATGTACACACAATGATTTGTATTTACAAGTATAACTGTGCATGTTGTTTAAAATCTTAAGGTTTGTTTCTTCCTTCTCATATAATTCCAATTAAATCTTAAGCAGCTAAATTAACTATAATACCATCGTATTAAATCAAACAGCTTAAATCTCAGCCAAGGTAGAATTCAAACTCAACGGTCAAAGTTTTGGTTTTAAATGATATTCCATTTTTACAAACCCCTTTTTATATTAAAAATAAAATTAACGTTCAAACTTTGTTTTAAATTACGAATAAAATGTTAATATACCAAATATAATATTTAAAATAATAAATTAAATTAAATATTTGACTGCCACAAGTACGGGTCGTTACATTCTTTCCCCCTTAAAATAATTTCGTCCTTGAAATTGCTAAGGTAGGAAAGAACGTTACAACCCATAAACCTTAATTTTTTTTTTCGCTTAAGCGTACCTTTATGCGGGCGCCATTTAATTTATCGCGATCTACCCAATCGACTAATTCTCAAAAACCATCTGGCACCTGTACGTACTCAATCCACATATGAGTAATAATACTTGAAATTCTAAGGTAATATTTCACTAATCAGCTGGTATAACTACATCCATTTGCAAAGTCGATTGTTGATTATTCTTATTCAATATTACAAACAAATATTATCCAATAACAAACAAATCATAATCAACAATCAATATACAACCACATCAATCAAACCAACTAAATTTTCATTTAATATTGATATTTTACTTTGGTTTCACATATTTAAACATAAATCTTTTAATACCCGATTGATTTCTATTTAATTATTTATCCATCAAATTCCAAATTTATTTATTTCAATTAATTTTCACTTAACCAGATTAAGTTAAAAATTCCAACCCAATTTGAATATCATTCAAATTAATCAATCACAGTCATATCTTAATAATTTGATAAAATCATTTCCAATATAATTTGGGCAAAATTATTTCATTTACCTTCTTTACAAAACAATATTGTATCAACTGCCAGTTCAACGCTTCTCAACACTTGAACCGATCAACAACACAATACAAAATATTTTTATATCAAATTTACAAATACGCTCTCATATATATACACTCAAACTCAATCTAGGGTGTTACTAACCCCATCTCTATTGAGTTACACCACAGAGCCAAGGTTATTACTAAACCATTGCTCTGATACCACTGTAACGACCCAGGAATTTTCGGCCCCGAAAATCGACATAAATACCTTTACCGTAACTTATGCCGACCATCCAAACACCGAAAACACTGGAACGTTTATAGAAAGAATTTAGAGGGTTAGATAAGAAAGAAAGAAATATTGGAATAGAAGAAGAAGAAAACAACACAACACAGAGTCTCACATCGCAGCGGAACAAAATATAATATAGAAATAAATCTTTATTGAGAGCTTTTAAAAAAATACTTACAATATCAGAGTACAACACACATCTGGACAGTTTTGATAATCTGTCCTCATATATATAATCACACAGCGGAATATCATTCGTCTGAACATCTTCAGCTCGTCTCTGGACTTCGCAGTACCTGATAACCTGAACCTGTACACCTCGGTCTAACCCGAGCATTTACAAAACACCGGGTCAGTCTGGTGAACCAGAGTGAGAAAAAACTCGCACAGCATTAAGGGTATCACACAACTAGATTTTAAAGTTAAAATCCTTCCGAAAGAAAAGGATAATCGTAAGACCAAATCCACACATAAATACGGACGGTTTTTACCTTACGATAACCCAAACCAGTTTTCGAAATCAATATCTTTTCTGATATTATAATAGTGTCTAAATACAAGTAAATATCAATCTCGTAGAACGCTTGCATCTCACGCTCTACATATATAATATACAAACCAAAACCGTGGGCACTTATTGGAGTTTGGATTCCGACCTTGACAAGGTATGGGACCGCCTGCCGCTCGTGTATCTCTAGAGGCAAATACATTGGGTTCAACAAGAACGTCTTGCAACCCGGCCCTCACATGACCGACCACTCATTTCGCTTGAGTGTATCGAATGTATATCACCAACGGTTGGGTGCGACCCACCGTCTTCCCGACAAGGGACAGCATCGATAGATTAAAGAAGCAAAAGGAATTTCTCTAGATAGGTGATCATACACCCTAATGGGAGCGACCCACATAGCCATGCTGCCTGCCCGATTTCTGTCATTCCCCGGTTGATGAGGCTTGAGGCCAGAATTTACTTTGAACATCTGATCGTCATTCACTTTGAATGCCACATCATCAGATCCGCCAGATATCACTAATTGACGTCCACAAAAATACTCTGAAAGTTAAGCTAAGAGAAGTGCCCTCCTCCGCCACTAACAGGAATACGTTTGTAAAAATCAACGTACGCAATCCCTTTGGAAATACTCTGTCAGACATCCGTCCATACAAGTCATCTAGGAACAGGATGAACCGAAGGTACTCTCCTACTGCATCCAATAAAGGAATCACCCATGGATCAGTAGCGAGAAGTCCTTGCAACCCGCAGATTCCAACCACGACAGAATCACAGTGTATCTCGGGCCGCTAAGCCAGAGATTATAAGTAATCCTTCCGCTTATGAAGATCCACGGTCTTCAATGCTCCATCTCGATCATCTTCTGATCTCTTCACGTATTTGTTGGTCGGAATGGTTTTCGAATATAAATTCGATCCCGGCCTTTCCGTACCAACAACGCATTGGACATGTTTTTGATAGTCGGTTATTTAACTATCAAAATAAACAAACATACAATGAATAAATAAATTCATTGGTTGGCTCTACAGCATCACTTGGCCATTTAAAAAAAACATCTTTATTTTAATATATTTATTCTCAAATCATTTTATAATATATATCTTAAAACTATATCAAATCCTTCCTTTAACTATCCTTTAAAACCTTTGGTACTCATTATTTATCAATTGTAAATTGATTAAATTCACCCTTCGTAAAATCATCATTTCGAACCCTCCTTTTCATTTTCGTTTGGGAAACCATAATTACCATTTCTATTCCCAAATCTTGACTCCTTACTTTTGGAAATATCGTTATTTTCCATCGATCTCCTTTTCTATTCCCTTTGCCATGGAAATACCATTTAAATCCTCAAGCCCCCTTTTAAAATTCCCTTCTTATTTTGAAATCCCAAAGTGTATGTATATTTCCAAAATCCTCAAATAACGCTACATTATTAATTTCCGAAAGTAATTTGTTTTAACCTCTCCACTGTTACGACCAATATCATCCTTTGGTAATCCTGAAGTCGTTCAAGTTGGGGTATTTAAATTACCTCTCAGACCTTGATCAACAACGTTCTTACCTTAAGATAATATCATTTGTAATAAAAACCGATATCCATTCTCAATATCTAACCAATTCTCTTTCACTTATCTCTTGACGAAACATCATTTCTTTTTATATATGGCAGATCTATTTCATCTTTATAACTCTGTCTAACATGGAAATAAGACCTCAGTAAGGATTAAATTTTAAACTTCAAATTAACTCAACTTATCGTCGTTTACATAAACTTGTTTAAACCCTCACCTTATTATAAACAATGGTTTTAAACTTTATAACCCTTTTAAATCTCAAGATGTCCCCTTTATTTTCATTCAACAAATATCAACATTCTAAAAATGATTAAAATAATCGATGTAGATATGGTCGGTCTATCCTTTGTTTATAATCTAATAAAAAATAGATTTAATACCTTTATTTCTATTTGTACGGTAAATCTTCTTTTTATAAGGAGATGTATATTTAGGCCATCCACTGCCAGCTCCTTAACCAATACGGTCTATTGGTTAATGACAAACCACTGTTGAATTTAGATTCAACAATCGACAAGCAACTCACTATCACAATCATCATGATTCAACAGCTCAATCATATGAAAATAACAATAATCAATACAACTCAAAGTGGTCAACCAATAACGATTCAAGCATCCAATCTACTTTAAATACGTTTTATGCAACCAACAAGGTAAATTACCTTTATTGGAAATCATCGTTAAAATTAACGATATTATTTTATTCAAATAAAACCATGTTTAATTTAAATAGACGATATAACACTATATATCAACGTTCAACCAATCATCCAATCATTCAACACTTAGCAAAACACGACATATAAATAATAAACCCAATTTATAAAAATTATAAATGGGATTACTGAGTGAGTTAAACTCAACTAGACTGGTTTGGTCGTTAAACACTGGTTTTCTAATTAAATTAAACATCGTTTAATTTAATTGAAAATTTCTTCATGTATCAACCCTGCCTGATCCTGCTTTTTCTTGAAGCTCCCTTTTCCTACGGTTCCAACGAGCCTGCTCGTGTTAAAATCCGTCAACGTACGCACGATATAACTAACTTATAAGGTGTTTAATGTTTAAACATGAATTTTATTAAATAAAAGCCTTTACCTTGGTCCGTTCGTCCCATTAAACCCCCCAACCTACTTCCCTTTTTATTTAATCAAAAACCGTTCCCATTTCTTCCCGAACCTTCAGAAGAAAAGGAAACCCACCGCCTCCACAAGAAATTCGATAATGGAAACCCTAGATCCGTTCCCCTTTTAGATTCTCAGCAAAGAAAAATGGATCCGGCTGCATCGCCCCTACGCAATCACACTCCAGTCCTTCTTTCGCCCTCCTATCGGTCGTCGCTCCGCCAAAACTCGGTCCCTCGGTGATCCGTTCCGCCCAAGGCTTCGCTGGTCAACCCCCCCTTCTTGAAATAAAATGGCCTCCTTACACATTCACTACAGATCCACTACAGGCCTTAGACCATCGGGTTTCATCATTTCAGATTTTATCGTACCGTAGGGTTTCGGTCTTGAGCAAACCATCAGAGAATCAGAAGTATCACGAAATGAAGATAAGTATTTTAATTTGATTTCTAAACTTCTGTATGATTTTTGTTTTGATTATAGAAGTGGTTCAAACCATTTTCGTTTAGTGTATTGGTTTGTGTTGTTCTGAAAAATGAAGAAACACAACGTATTTATAGTGTTTAGATTATCAGATAAGATCAACGTCTATCACAACTAGGGTACTAGGTTTTAGGCCACTGGGTATGCTCTGATTTGTAGTAGTGATGGACATGGACGGTTCAATAGAAAATCTTGTTAGATTAACTTCCAATACTGGTCTGTTTATATTGAATGACTTGTGTAGATTTTGTTGATTGAGTTCATGACTTGTCCATTCTACACAGATTCGAAATCGTGACATGGATCTTGTGTTCACATTTTAAGATGTAAATTTCAGCCTTGTATGCTGTATATAATTTCCTGTATAGACTTGATGGTTTCATATATTTGATGTACATGTAGGTGCATATGGCTAGCTGTTACCCTAGCTGTTTGCTACTGTATTTCCCTCTTTATTCACTGTTCAATAGATTTGTATAAAATATTTCCATATCCTTGGTTGTTTAAATTTTTATTTCCTTAGCTATTTATCTATTTTCTTTCTAGCTGTACCTAGTTGATTTTCTTCCTGTTCATGATGTATGGATGAATAAATCTGTCCAGCTATATTTAGCTGTTTATGATCTATTTTGGGAAAATTCCCATTTTACTGTTTCATGATTTTAACAATTCATGCATCAAAAATTTCAATTGAACTGTTTTCTTTTTCTTTTCTTCTCTTCTTTTTAGACAATATCTTACCTAGCTGTCTAGCTATGTTAGCTATGTACTGTCTCTTTTCATATAGCAAATCCATGTTTCTACTGTTCTTCTGAATGAATAAGTCATGCAGCATATTTCAAACATGAATTGTCATTCTTCTTCTTCTTTTTCTCTACTTTTAATTTTTTCTTTTCCACAGTTTCCAAATGCAAAGACAATGCTTTCAAGGAGCCGACACCAATGTTTGTCTTAGTCATGAATTTTAAAGGGCCGAGCAGCTACCCAAAAGGGGCAGATGAAATAATCTTGTGTACTTACAACATGGTGGATCAAAATCCCATTACCAATGGCGCAGCTACAAAGATTTATTTCCTTTTTAACAATTTTCATCCATGTAAAAATATATATTGTTTTCTGTAACTATTTGTTTTATCCTTTCTGTAACTATTTGATTTGAGAAACCAATGTTGTTTTTGTATGAAAAACTGAAAATTAAAGATCTGTTTTCTGAGCAGTGATGAGAGAAAAGTTTGTGGGCTGCCTTTTCTTCGGCAACTTTTGCAAATCATTTGTTACAGAGAAATCATTCTTTATTTGATTGGGATGGTGAATTGGATAAAAAGCTATGAACATATGATTATACCAAATGAATAAAGCATGTTGACATTGTAAATAACAAATGAAATGTTTTAAATGATCTGTTTTATTCTTTTGGCTTTGTATTAGTTTGGCGAGGACACATGAATACATTGGGTTTTCTTTGTAATGAACACTTTCAGTTTCATGTAATTCTCACATGAATATACGTAGTGTTTGGTGCCTTTAACACTTCAAGTTTTTATTACACTTTTATTTTCATATGTTTATTTGTGTTGCCGAACTAAGCCATATCGATAAGTATGTGTGTATATATATATACACACACGCGTATATGCATGTACACACAATGATTTGTATTTACAAGTATAACTGTGCATGTTGTTTAAAATCTTAAGGTTTGTTTCTTCCTTCTCATATAATTCCAATTAAATCTTAAGCAGCTAAATTAACTATAATACCATCGTATTAAATCAAACAGCTTAAATCTCAGCCAAGGTAGAATTCAAACTCAACGGTCAAAGTTTTGGTTTTAAATGATATTCCATTTTTATAAAACCCCTTTTTATATTAAAAATAAAATTAACGTTCAAACTTTGTTTTAAATTACGAATAAACTGTTAATATACCAAATATAATATTTAAAATAATAAATTAAATTAAATATTTGACTGCCACAAGTACGGGTCGTTACATGTATAAAAATAATAAGTTTTCTTAAAATCAAGTAATCTTTTAATTAATAATGTTTAGAGACGAATACCGAGTTGTTAATAAATTTAATTATATTAAACCACCTTTTAAAAGGGTTAACTAATATACTTTGTTAATTAAGATGTTAACAACTCCTATGTTGGTTAATGACGAAGTAAATTACTTTTACTTCGATTAATATTGTAATTAATTATTATTTTAATAATAATTAAAATGATTTCCTTTTTATTAAAATTATTTGAGGAGATAATCAAGTTAGTGATAAAACCTTAATTTGATCAGGTAAAGGAAGGGATTTATAGATGGGTTTTATAATAAATACAACATATTTAACAAATTGTCTAAAAAGATCCTAAAAGTAAAGATTTGTTTTTAATAAGAGTTTATAAACAAGTAATTATAAGTTGATATTTAAATAAAAGGAATTTTTTATTAAACCATATATTAAATTAAGTGAGATTTTCATATTTTAAAGTAGAACCGGTTTTAGAATTACTAACTATTATCTATCTTAAGATAAGAACGTTGATCTATCAAGGTCTGAGAGGTAATTAGAATACCCCATCTTGAACGACTTCACTATTATCAAGGGATGGTATTAGTTTGTAATGGCGGAAGATGTTGAGAATAGTTTATTATTTCTATAAAAGAAATATTGCAGTCTAATTTTCAAGATTTTGAAATGTAATTAAAATTATTAGATTTTTGAAGTAAACAATGTTTAAATTAACATTGTTTGGCCAAGTTTAAAATGTGATCGTACTTACTAGGTTAAACACTATTTTCTAAGTAATGAAAATTGTATGATTTTTCCAAAAGTAAAGTTAATAATGGATTTATATATATAAGTTGAAATATATTGGGGAGAGTTATAGATGGGATTTCTTATACAAAGAAGTTAAATGTTGGCCAATTTTGTAAATAAATATGATAAGAAAGGAAGTTATTGAATATAAATAAATGTTCTAAGAAAGTCAATGATATTGGAAATGAAATTTCATAATGTTGTTTTAGGAACGTTATATTAAACCAATTTGGTTAATAAACTTATATTTTTATTAAAGGGCGCTTTGTTCCTAGTTTTAGGAAATGAATAATGGCTTTAGCAAACTATTTGTAAAGAATATTTATAACTGAATATTTGATGTGATCATAAGATTTAAATGGATATATCATATTTGAGATGATATATAAGATATATTTTTCTAAGTATTGAAAATGAAAAGGATTCAAGAATACTCGTATATTAAAATAAAATATTGTGTTTCAGTTATTGAAATATTTTGAAGTTAGTGAATGACTGGTTAAGTAAAAGGTCCAAGTGATGCTATGTACCGAGGCAGTGAATCCATTTTTATTTTTATGATTGAATGGTTGTTTATTTGATAGTTAAATAACCGACTACCAAATGGGGCTTATTATCGATTGTTGGTATGGAAAGTCGAATTTATATTCGAAAACCATTCCGACCAAAAAATACGTAAATGTTGAAGATATTAGAAGATGGTCGAGATGGAGCATTTGAAGGCCTGTTGAATTTCATAAAACGGAAGAACTACTTAAAATCTCTAGTTGATCCCTAAATATATACTGTGATTCTGTCGTGGTTGAAATATGTGGATTTGCAAGGATTTCTCGCTATAGATCCTTGGGGTAATTCCTATATAGGATGTGGTAGGAGGGTGCCTTCGGTTCATCCTGTTCTTGAATGACTTGTACGGATGAATGTATGACAGAGTATTTCCTAAGCTTCACGTACGTTGATTTTTACAAATATACCAAGTTTGGTAGCGGGGAAGACAACTTCTCTTAGCTTAACACCCAGAGTGTATTTGTGGACGTCAATTAGTGATTTGATGAATCTGATGATGTGGCATTTAAAGATATTGAGATGTTCTCTAAAAGGTAAATCGTGACCTCAAGCCTCATCAATCGGGAAATGACAGAAATCGGGCAGGCAGCATGGCTAAGTCGGTCATTCTCATTAGGTGTATTATCACCATTTGGAGAAAATTCCTATTTGTACTTCTTTCGTTTCCGTGTCTCTCGGGAATTATGGTGGTCGCGACAAATAGCCATAGGTTGACAATATATTCAATATACTCAAGTTAAATGAGTGTTCGGTCATGTGTGGCCAGGTTGCAAGATGTTCTTGTTGAACCCTTGTGTATTGCTCTCTAGAGGTACACTTTCGGAAGGTGGTCTCATACCTTGTCATAGTTGGAATCCATTCTCCAATAAGCGCCAGCAGTTTTTGATTATATATTGTATATATGTGGAGCGTGAGATGTTGGTGTTCTGCTAGATGGTTATTTATTTATGGTTTGATAGACACTATTATAATATCATTGGATTTGATATATCAAAAATATTTTGGGTTATCGAAAGGTAAAAACCGTCCTTGTTTATGTGTGGACTGGTCTTACGATTATAGAATTTTAACTTTAAATCAGTTTGATGATACCCTTAAACTTAGTGAGTTTACTCACGCTGGTTCACCAGACTGACCCGTGGCGTTTGCAATGCTCGAGTCAGACCGAGTTTTACAGGTTCATGTTAGGATGCTAGGAACTTCATAAGACATGCTGAAGAAGCCCAGACGTATTAGTACTTATTCCACTGTGTATTGTATATGAGGACAAAGTGTTATAACTATCCAGATGTATTTATTGTCTGATGTACTCTGATGAAATGTAAATATTTTATACAAGTTATTATAAAGATTATTTCCATATTATATTTGTTCCACTGCGATGTGAGACTCTGACTCTGTATTGTGATTCTTCAACTTCTTCTTCTATTCTAATATTTCTTTCTTTCTTCTCTTACCCTCTAATTTCTTTCTGTCAACTTTCTGGTGTATACTTGGGTTTTGGCAAGTAATGCGAGATTATGTATTATTGTCGAAATTCGAGTGACGAAATTTCTTTGTCGCGCTGTTACAAATAATATATTCACTTCACCACAATTCCACATATAACAATGTTTTATAACCAATGGGCTCCACAATTAGATTTAATTTTCAATTAATTCGTATAACATCATATGAATACAAATACTATAACAATCATAATAAGGAATCATGTTGGATATCTTCAACATGTCCCCTTGCATCACGACTTATATGTCAGTACATGTACAGGTAATACAATTCATATAAGCTAATTCATATGAGATGTATCTTCTGCTATAAAGTAGGTTATCTCAAAGGTCACCCACTTCACGGGCGGGTACACATAACACAAACCAATTGAATAAGTATAAATCATTCAAACAACCAATTGTACATATAAATATGTAAATAACATTCAATACTATTATATGATAAAATAGTATACCAAGAGCACGAGTTAAATTCACCATCTAATCAAAATGACGATTTCACATTGTTTTTGTCTAATTTGAAATAGGCATTTGAAATTAGATAAAATTCCAAACTACTTAGAAATCATCCAATCCAATTCGTACACGTATTTGTCGATATGAACCCAGTGAAACCTATCGCTCCCAAATCCAACCTCGTATGAAATAGTTATTGCGATTAGAAATTTATACATAATTAAAAATAAATTACATTCTTAATGATGATCGTAAGATTAACTTAATCCTTTGACTAACATTAATTGAAATGTGCTTGAGTCCTCTTCCCTATTCAAAATACATGAACCCCATACCCCTCATTCATCTCCTCCTCCTTCTCCTCGCTACCTCGCCTGACTAGCGACTAATGAACCTCCACCAAGCTGACCCCCATCGACCCAGCTTCCACCTCCATCTAACCCTACTCCCTCCGACGCCTTATAGTCCCCACACATCCACAAAACCCAAAACCTACCCAAAATCTATTCATTCCCTTCGTTCTCAGACCACTGCATCCATCGACCATGCCACTACGTCCACCTAACTCGTCTGGCTCCTTCCCCTGAAGTGGCATGCTCCAACTCCGCCTCAGATCATCGAAAATCAGAGATGACCGATTCACGGACAATGCTAAAAATGGGACACGACGTGACCCCCATGTTCGATCGGTAACCATTAATGAACTCCACTTGTTGGCTCGGATAACTTTGTAGTTGAAACGATCGGCTAATTCGGGCTTTAGCACGACGATCGATTGTGGCTATTGGATTGTTCTTTAGAAAAATGGCGGCCTGATATTTAATTTAAGGGTGAAATAACAAATCTTAATGTCCTTTAATAAAAAAATTACCAACAATATTCATCTGAATTTCCACGAACTCCAATTAGGACGTGCCCATTGTGACTCATGGCTAAATTCTCATTTTCCAAACTCAATGGAACTTGTTTCAGAAGCTAACTCGATCGTGTTCAACCGTTATTCTTAAAATCGAATTATATATTATTGTAATTCTAAATCATTTATCGATATGCATTTATATCACGCCTGATCACACAACAAGCCTGATCAATACAAAATTTGGAATCTTACAATAATTCAACCTTTCGGATCTGATGAAATTGGTTTCATTGAATTCTGAGATAGTTTGCAGAATGGCTAATTTCACGTGTTAATAAAATCGAGTTAATTATTAATCGATTTCCAAGCACTTCAATTTTTCAATAATAATTTATTATTATCATTCACCTTCAATAGGATTTCAGATTAGCTTCAAAAGTAATTTAATTTCATATTAAATTTTAGATTAACTCATTTGAGTAATTCCAATATTCAAATTAATATTTCACCATTTAGTTATATTAAATAACTGATATATTCTAAATTTAGGCTTTCCAACTTTTAAAATAATCCCTTTCATATTTAAATGGATTAAATATTCAAGTATTGAAAGTTCAGGTTGTTACATTATTCCGCCCTTAAAAGGATTTCATTCCGAAATCACAAGTTAAGACGAATGTAACTAAACCCATTAACTTCAATCCAAATTTTTATGTTTCAAAATTATGTTAAAATTTTGGCAACTTCTCCTTTGCATGTCTAGGTCCGAAAAATCACAATTCCAATATAAGCTCGTTTTTGAGACCTTCCATATCTGGGGACAACCGCAAACAATATACACACACACATATCATATACTTATAAAGGGAGTACGTTACATAACATACATGCCCGTTAAGCATACATACATACCATTTGTCGAGCAAACAATCTTTACCAATGAAACCAAAAGCCAATAGCAAGATAGCAAGCTTTTACTTCCATATACCTGTGTTTACTTACATAACTCAAAAGAGAGATAATCAAATAGGCAAGTAATACAATAACCAGCACCATATGTTCAAGCAATCATAAAGAACATAACAGTCACACGCAACAACCAAATATGATGCAACTTTCCATAATGATGCAAATCCGTAAGAAACACAGAAGCAATGACCACATAACAATGCCATATAGTATCGTAATCAATAACAATTATAACTCATGGTTAACTCAAGTTCGAAATCTCATTATCGTACGAGGATGACAAACAATCCATTAAGCGCCACCTTACGCTCGATAGCCTCAGGTTATCAGTTTATGCCACCTCAAACAATCAAGAGATTCAATTCCCAAATTATCCATAATTCAACAACATAGCATGAATTATTTTTAAACCCCATATGATATACATAAATCATTCATACCCAATATCAGATTTGGTTGCTCGCTCGATTACATAATTTCACTTCCAAACTAGTATTGCTCACTCGATCACTCAAGTGTAGACTCAAATCTAGATTCTTGATTAGAAACCGCCATTTTCCTTGCATGACTATATACTATGATTTAGAATCCCAGAATCATAATTCGTCGTCAAGAATCAAGTGAAAAAGACTAACTCGGCTTGGTATAAGCAACCATAAAATCACATATTCGAATATAAATCAATTGCAAAGCGAATAAAATGACCTACGTAAATCTTACGTACTCATTTCCATTATTTTATTAATATTCCAATTCTTTTATTCATCTTCATTTTCATATTAAGTAAAATTTTCTTATACTAATATCATTCCTTTTCAATCCACATTCTATTTTCACTTAGTATTTCTTACTTAATACTAACTTAATGTATGAGTTATTCCATAAAACTTTACTTCAAGCTATTAACCATTATATAAGTGTTGATGGGCCTTTTGGTGAGCCCATCAAGGCTTGTCGGCATCACAAACTTATACCTAAACCAGATAGCTGTTAATTAGAGATGGGTCGGTTAGTGAGCAATCTGGCCCAAACCCGCCAAGTTTAATGTAAAGACTTAGTACACAATCCAGTTGGAACCCGCTATGATCGGACCGACCGAGTCAGGCCATACCTGATTCCTAATCGAATATCCGCATTAAGAATAGCTCGTGCTCGATTTCGTATGTTCCACGCTACCCAGGTAGACCGGATCAACTGCCACCTGTTATTATAGATTCAAATCATGCCGATTCCATAAGGGGAGAACGCCTCTTCATGCTTTCCTATTATCTTGGATCAGATTACACATATTTTAGCCAACTCAAGTATTGTATCACCAATAAATACCCTTTTTGGACTCAGAAGAAGGAACTTTTGGAAACGGAGTAGTTTTTCTGTTCTTGAATCTTTGTCAATCTCTTGTCACATTACCGTTGTAACTATTCTGACTATAATAGTCAATAAAGTATATAAGAGATTATAAAGTGGACGTAGGCTTGTTAACGCCGAACCATTATAAACTTGCATGTGATTTCCTCTATTATTAGTTTTGCAATCATTTATTTTCACTTATTCTCTTCAAAACCCTTTCTTTGGGTGTTGTGCCAATTTTTGGTGTCAACACTTTGTTGCTTCACTGAGAATTGATATTCTCAGTATAGAACGGATTTTTGCTCTACTTTCGGATCACCGAGTCCAAGACGAAATCCTATATTTTTTCCATATTGTCGAGTCATGGCTGGAAAATCGTCAACTCGCAATACCGGGAAACAACTGCAAGCCCGGACAAATGCTAGTGCAGCCGGTGGATCAAATGCTCCTGGACCCACTTCGAGTCATCCTGCATTACCTCCTCCAGTGCAACCCTCCGTAGCAGATCCCGCTTCTTCCGCAGCTTATGCCACCCTTGATGAGTTCATGACCATGCTGAATCAATTCCGGGAAACAATTGATGCCTTGAAGGCTCATGCTCGGGAAAATGCTACCATGCGGCAGGATATGAACCGCATGACGAGGCAATGGGAGGAGTTCAGGAATCATCAAACTCAGGAGCTTAGGGATCACCAAATATCCCCTCATCCTCTAGACCAAAACTCGGAGATCTTATCATCATTGGGGGGAAGCATAGACCGACATCCACCTCGACAACCGTTAGAAAGAGCCGAAAGTATTCGTCAGTTGCATCTGGAAGGACGATCAAACAAACCAGGGACAGAGGTACAGACCCTGGTCGACTTAGACGAGACGGAATCCGTCGACCCGGAAGCTCAACCGAATCGAGATGCCTTTCCACTTGCTCGTCGAAATACTGTTCAAATAGATCAAGATCCTATTTATCCCCCTCGGAATCTTGTGATTGACCGAGATGCACGGGGAGGAGGAAGGACTGCCAGGACGGTAAGTCCGACGACGTTGCCGGTGGAAAGAGCCAGGAGAGAGGTCGGTCGGTTGAGGGAGCCGTTCGAGACACTGTCATTCCTCCAAACCTGACGGCCATGGTATGACAGATCATGAATGATAGCAGGGGACACAAGAATGAAGACTGGGGAGTTGACTAAAGCCATACTCCGTTCACTGATGACATCTTGCAGGCTGAATTCCCCCGAAGGTTCAATATACCTCAAATGAACCATTACGATGGGACCACTGACCCGCAACAAAATTTGATGAGATACTCGTGGCATATGGAGCTGGCAGTAGCTCCAAACACCATTAAATGTAAAGCTTTTCCAATTTTCTTGAGCGGGGTAGCACTCATGTGGTTTGTCCTCTACCTGCAAGGTCGGTCCCCAGCTGTAAATACTTGATGTAGTGGCCCGAGAATTTCAACACTCGAATCCGGACATTTATACATCCCATGTCCAACTCAAGTATCGAAAACCCAGAAAACTAGGAGAAAGAAATAATGGGTTGAGATAAGAAAGAAAGAAATGTTAAGAATAGAAGAATAAGAAGAACCAGTATAACACAGAGTCGCACATCGCAGTGGAACAAAATATAATATATAAAAGAACTTTATTGAGATCTTTGAAATAAAAACTTACAATTATTAGAGTACATCAACACATCTAGACAGTCAGTATAATATGTCCTTATATACAATACATAGCGGAATAAATACTAGATAATACTATACGTCTGAACTCTTCCCGCTCATCTCTTCACAGCATCCGATAACCTGAACCTGTAAAACCCGGGCTAACCCAAGCATTACAAATGTCGGATCAGTCTAGTGAACCAGAGTGAGAAAAACTCACTAAGTTTATAATACCATCCAACTTGATTTTAAAGTCAAAACCTTTTCGAAAGAAAAGGATAATCGTAAGACCAATCCAGACATAAACACGAACGGTTTTTACCTTACGATAACCCAAAACATTTTGAAATATCTTATTCTGATACTATAATAGTGTCTAAATACAAATAAATAATAATCTAGTAGAACGCTTGCATCTCACGTTCTATGTATATAGTATACAATCAAAACCGCGGGCGCTTATTGAAGATTGGATTCCGACTATGACAAGGTGTGGAACCACCTGCCGATAGTGTATCTCTAGAGGGGAATACACTGGGTTCAACAAGAACATCTTGCAACCCGGCCACACATGACCGACCACTCATTTCGCTTGAGTGTATCGAATGTATATCACCATCGGTTGGGCTTAAACCACCGTTTCCCAAAAGGGACAGCATCAAAAGATTTAAGAAGGAAATTAATTTTCTCTAGATAGGTAATTATACACCCTAATGGGAGCGACCCACTTAGCCATGCTGTCTGCCTGATTTTTGTCATTTCCCGGTTGATGAGGCTTGAGGTTGTAATTTTCTTTCCGAATATCTGGCCACCATTCACTTTGAATTCCACATCGTCCATACAAGTCATCCATGAACAGGATGAACCAAAGGCACCCTCCTACCACATCCTAGAAATCATCCTATAGACTAGTAGCGAGTAGTCCTTGCAATCCGTAGATTTCAACCACGACAGAATCATAGTATATCACTAGGGATCATCCAGAGATTGTAAGTAACTCTACCATTTTATGAAGATCTACGGTCTTCAATTGCTCCATCTCGATTAGCATCTTCTACCTTACATATTTGCTGGTTCGGAATGGTTTTCGAATATAAATTCGATCCCGGTCTTTCCGTACCAACAAGCGTTAGGTTAGATTTCGATACACAGTTATTTAACTATAAAAAAAACAATCATAAAAATAAATAAATCCATTGGTTTAGTATACAGCATCACTTGGCCTTTAAATAATATATTAGTTTTCTCAAATCATTTTATTTTAATACTTGGAGAAATATCTTAAAATCATATCCAATTTCATATCCAAATTTCCCGTTAACTATCATTTCAAAACAATTCTACAACATTACTTATTATTTATAATTGGAAACCGATTCAACTTATCCTTTTAAACAATCGTTACGATATCTCCTTGTTTCGTTATTTGAACACCATAATCGTCCCTTTCCCTTTTAGAATAAACTCATTCCAAATCTCATCTCCTTACTTTTGAAAATATCATTATATGTTCACAAATCTACTTTTATTTGTTTCTATTATGGAAATATCATGTCACATTCTCAAGCCCCTTTTTAATTCCTTTTAATCTGGAATCACATCATGTATATTTCAAAAAAATTCAAATAACGTTACATTATTATTTCTCAAAATAAATTACTTCTAATATCTTCCCCATTACAACTAAATATCATCCTTCGATAATCCTAAAGTCGTTCAAATTGGGGTATTTTAATTACCTCTCAGATCTTGATCAACAACGTTCCTATCTTAAGATAGATATCAGTGGTAATACCAAAAATTGATATTTATTCCCAATATCAAAACAAATCCCATTTTAAATATATTTTGATGAAACATCATCGCTTATTTAATATTGCGAATTTAGATTGCACCTTTATAACTTAACTCGTCCAACCATTTTAATTCAAATCTGGGTTTCAGTTTTGATTTCCATTTCAAACCTTCATCAGTTCCTAACCGTAAATTAGTAAGAAAATAATTTCCTAAATATCAACCCGAAGGCCGAAACCAACATTAGATCAATACTTAGTAAATCATTTAACTCAATCGATCTCTAGTCAGGTTCCAATTCTTACATTTCGAATCTTGGACTTTATTCCATTCATAAATCATTTTTAATAACTCGTTTCAATAATATATTCAAATACACTTGGGTTTCATAACTTCGTCGAAATCTTGGTTTCATATATCAAATTGAATAGAATCTCTTCTAAGAATTCGCTTTAAACCACAATTTAAACTTAACTTCTACTATCATTAATATAATTTTCTTCAAAATATCATTTTGTTGTAATAAGCCTTATCGTTTCATAAACCCCATTATTCCTTTTAAATCCCACAATTTCTAATTCGATTATTATTAAATAAATGATAATCAAATATCAACATTTAAAAACATGTTTACTTAACCGTTTATCATTTCCATTAAATAAATAAATAATTAATTAAATTTAATAAATCCATTTTAGTTAACACAGTTGACTTAGTCAACTCTAAACATGATTTACTCATTAATCAAATCTTAATTCATCTTCCCATTTAAATTAATTAAAAATTTAATTAATTTAAATAAGGGTACTTTTGGCTCACATCTCTATTTAAGTTTCAAATACATTTCATGTCCCTCCTCATGTTTCCATACCCTTCCGCACCTATTTTTGAGTTGCCGCCTCCTTTTTTTTGGAACTGCCTCCTACTTATGTGCTTTCGCCTCCTCCATTTCCTGCCAGAAAAAAATGCGGCACTGCATATTTTTTTCTTTCTAAAATCATAAAATAATCCCAGAAGTCCACGCCAATCAAAAAAAAAGTTGCATACATGTATGCAACTATTGCATAAAGGAAATTCAGCTAACGTTTTTGCCTGCAGATATGTTGCACACATGTGTGCATGTTTTCTGATTATTTGCACAGTTGAATGCAAATAAAAATAAACTGAGTTTCACGGTTACGTATTACTGCATACTTCTATGCAAGAAAAATGCAATACATGCATAGAAATATGCAAATAAATCAAGGCAGATGGAAGAACTGGAATACATGCACATATGCATGCGACAAAATCAAACATATGCATAATTTTATGCATTTAACTGCACTTTTTCGCTGTTTTCTGCTGTTTTCTTGTTTTCGCCATGGTTTTTGTTGTTTTTTGGACTGAATTTTTTGTAGAATGCATAATTTATTTAAATATTAATTTACGATTTTTTTTACCTATTTTCGAAAAACAGGGACTAAATTTACAATAACTTCATGACCAGATGTGAGCCTAATTAAGTTTGGTTTTAGGGATGTGTGCCTAATATTCACTTTAAATAATCCCATTTGATTATTATTAAATAAATAATAATTAATTCAACATAATCTCATTTTAATTGTTCTTAAAAACAATTAATCTCGGTTATTAATCATTATGTCACTTCTTGCCCACTTGCTTATCAAAACATAAGAATTAGCTTTATAAATCATTCAATAATTACATATAACTTAAATAATAAATATGAATATTTATTTTCCTTTTATAAACTTCCATTTGAATAATATATTTAAAAATCTATAAATTGTATAACTTCATATTCTATTTGAATTACCTGATGGTAAATCAAACTTTATAAATAATGTCTCATTTGGCCATCTGTTATTGTTCCTCAACCCATATCACACATTGGTTAATAACAACCAAACATTGAATTCATATTCAACAATCGAAAATCAAATCAATAATCCGATCGTATCGGTTAAACAGTCCATATAACGATAATATGCAAATAAATAATCATTTCAACTAATAGCGGTCAACCAATAATAATAATTCAAGCATCCAATTTAATTTAAATGCGTTTATATTATTATATACGTAATCAACAAGGTAAGTTACCTTTATTGGAAATAATCGATCAAAGATGTACGTGTTGAAGGAAATTGAACACTACAGAAATGAATAAGGTCGACCGGAAAGAGTATCGAGCTATAATCAAAGATTGTTTTGGAAGCAGTTAATTCTACCTTACAATGCTATTTCGATGAATGGCAATCACAGAATCATTTTTTGTCCCTATGTGCCAGATTGTGCGAAGATTGTCACTATTATGGCCACCCTTTCAAACTTTGCCACGTGTCCAAGGGTTTAGCAACTCCTTGAAACACATGACGTTTTAAAAGGGCGGGAAACCTTTCTACCATCACACTATTTTGGAACAGCAGTTTTATTACCATCGGATTTTGCTGCACTGGTATCGGAATCACTACAGACAGTCGCATCGCCTCCTACTTCGACGATCCGACGCCGGTGACTCCGACCATGGACCATGTGGAACCCGAATTATAACAAGAAGATGGAGAGAGGAGAAATTATGCGTAGAAATTGCATCAAGATGCATCAAAAAAATGAGAAGGAAGAATCGATTCATACCTGAAGGATCGGTGGAAGAGATGATCTTGGTTGAGGATGAAGATGATCTTTCTATTTCTTCCTCTGTAATAGTAAATTGATGTGGGGTAAAAAGTAATAAAAAACAAAAGTAATAAAAAGCAGAGGTAAAAAAAGTGAAGTGGGCCACCCTTTTGTAATACTACGGGGTGACCCTTCGTGTTCAGATGATATGACCGCCGAATCAGACTCGGATGATGTGTCAAACCATAAACGAGCCAATTTTCACTGAAACGATGTATTGTAGTCGAGCTTCATGATTACCTGAGCCGGTATGTCTTTCCAAGACATTTGATAGTCCAACTTCGATCCACGAGGTTCTTGAAGAGATGGCTCGAGCCGACCTTTATTTTTTGACTTGTATAGGAAAAGATCCGGATTGAGCCATTACAAAGATGCCCCGTTCTCAACGCAGCATGCTTTAGGGGGCAAAGTGTTGATGGGCCTTTTGGTGATCCTATCAAGGCTTGACTGCATCACAAACTTATACCTAAATCGGATAGCTGTTAATTATAGATGGGCCGGCTAGTGAGCAATCTGGCCCAAACCCGCCAAGTTTAATGCAAAGACTTAGTACGCAATCTAGTTGAAACCCGCCATGATCGGAACGACCGAGTCAGGCCATACCTGATCCCTAATCGAATATCTGCATGAATAATAACTCGCGCCCGATTTCGTATGTTCCACGCTAACCATGTAGACCGGATCAGCTGCCATCTGTTATTATAGATTCAAATCATGATGATTCCATAGGGGGAGAACGCCTCTTCATGCTTTCTTATTATCTTGGATCAGATTACACGTATTCTATCCAACTCAAGTATTGTATCACCTATAAATACCCTTTTTGGACTCAGAAGAAGGGACTTTCGAAAACGGAGCAGTTTTTCTGTTCTTGAATCTTTGTTAATCTCTTTTCAAATTGCCATTGTAACTATTCTGACTGTAATAGTCGATAAAGTATATAAGAGATTATAAAGTGGATTTAGGCTTGTTAACGCTGAACCACTATAAACTTACATGTGATTTCCTCTATTTTTAGTTTTGCAATCATTTATCTTCACTTATTCTCTTCAAAACCCTTTCTTTGGGTGTTGTGCTAATTTTTGGTGTCAACAATAACATAAGTTCATACATGTATAATACATCCTAAGAGTATATACAAACAACGAATTTGTTCTCCTTAATAAGTGTTCAACATAAATCTAGAACTTTTCTTACTTTCCAACTTTATTCAAGTGTTGTATAAACTAGATTTTTATTTTCACAAAAACTAAACTTTTGAACAATTTCTATAATCAATACGTCGAACCAATTTCACCTATGTGAATAATTTATCTAGTACTTATTAAAATTTCAACACATACTCTTATACTCGCTTAGTATATAAACACTAACAGATTCATTTTTACTTAACTCGGCTTGTTCAAAAAATTTCAAAATCGATTTAGACTTATTACTTCTCAAATTCTACATTCTATAACTTCCATTTCATTGATATTAGTCTTAGATTCGCGAACTACTAAACCACGATTTTTTCTGAAAAATTGATTTAGCCATATCTCAAAATCTACAAGATGAAATCTAAAATTTTCTCTTTCATTAAAAACTATATTCCCCAAGATATAAATAACTCTTGTTTCAAAGAATTTCGACTTATATTGGATCATACACATTCATTTGAAATTCAATTCGAAAAATTGAGAACTACCTCTATGCGACAAGCTCGATTTAACAAAATTTAATTAATTCGTTCAAGCTTCGTTAAGTTCATAAATTGTAAGCATATCCTCTTATGTTTTCACATAAACTAGTTAAACATTCAAATTCAACTTGGAAATACTAACTATCCAAAATCGTTGAACATTACATTTCATTTAGATGAAATCTACTTAACATCATCTCAAATGAGATGCAAAATCAAACAACTCTAATACATATACTACTTGCATCCATATTATACTTAGAATAAAACTTTAGAATTGAACTTCCCTATTTTATACTTTAAATAATTTGGCACCAAAACATAAATATATTTTAATCCAAGCAACTATCCGTGGTAGCAAGTTCTTACTTAGAAACTTGAAAGTTTGAATCTTGATGATGTTGCAGTCATCTTTAACATTATTTTCCAGCGACGAAAGCGAGATCAATGCTTTTACAATCTTTTTATTCCAATAAACACTTTCAAACATCCTATGTATTTCATTTAATCTTTGAAAACCATTTTAAAACTTACCAAAATTCCAAATCCTTCAATTCTCAACTAAAATCCATTTTATATTTATAAATCTCATTTATAAATTACACTTCATAATTCTTGTTAAATTAAATTTAAACAACTCTTGTTTGGTTTGTATTCTTATCCAACATAGCGTCGAACTCCTAATAGTCAAATCGTGAAACTAAATTCACAAGGTGTTCGTTCCTAATGTTCACATGATTATCAATCTAATCCATGCAAGAAAAAAAATAAGATCGTTCTTATCCAACCACAACAGTCAATATCCATAAAACGGTTGGGCATATATACAAATCAACCAATAATATCCAACGCTGGTAAGTAGATAAGCGTGACCAATCACTCAACAAATGATAATAATTAGATATCATCATTTCCTAACAAACAACTCATCCATATAACCATATTTAGTTATGAAAACTTTCTTTATATATAAAATACATAAATCTTGGTAAACTTATTCCATTTAGCTAATTTGAAAACAATATCGCATCGAAGGATTTATTCAAGTGTTTTGGAATCTTCATCAAAAACAAGGATTAACTGATTGACTAGAATCCAAAATTCGGACTTAACACATCAAGCAACCTAACATAAAATATTTATATATTCACTAATAGGTACACGCTCATATATAATATATATTGTAACAACCCGAATTTTAACAACATGTGAAAACAAGAAATCAAGGTATAATTAAAAATGAAATAAAAATACATGAAAATATGTTTAGATAGGTAAATAATGGTGATGCATAAGAAGAATTAATTTATACATGGAAGAGAAGAAAAATTAGTTCGGTAACGGTGTGTGTAACGGAAAAGATAGTAAAATAAGGATAATTAATTTAAGAATCAGGAATTAGGTAAAATGGACATCACCATTGCGTTCCTCTCGAAAAAATACGCGAAATAGAGTCCGAGTTTTCGTAAATCGGAGTCCGTATGACCAAGATATGGCCAAAACAAGATTTCAGCAGACTTTCTGGCAGACTACCCGTGTCGACTGTAGTGTCGACATCCAAGTCGACCTGCCCCCCCTGTGTCGACTGTAGTGTCGACTCCCCCCAATACAGGTCGATCTGGTCAGCCTGGAGTGGCCCAGAACCCATTTTTGAAGCCCAGGGTCGATTTTTGATGGTCCGAATCAGTTTTAGGGTTAATCTGATGGCTGAAATGAATTGCTACACCTATAAAATAACACCTAGACCTAGCCTAACTCACACAAATCCATATGACACCGTTATGCTGCTGGAATCTCTCTTGAGCCATGGCCTCCGTCTCTAATCTTCTTCCTAAGCTTTCATACACAATCTAATTTAAAGAACAAGGCTTCAACAACGATTCAAGATAGTAAATCAGCAACGCCGCATAAATTCTTCAACAAATTCAGTTCTTAATTCATTAGCCATGCTCTGTAAGTTCTAGTTATTTTTAGGATTAAATATTTAATTATAATATGGCCATGAAATAAAGTGAATTTGGATTTAAGTATGTTTATCAATTCAGATCTATTTCTGTTGACTCTTGAAACTTGAGTTTTGATACTTGTTCATGTCTAGTTCATGATCTATTCAGCCTGTTGTAAATTAGTTTTCTTGATTCATGTTGATATTATTATCAAGATTTGTTCTTCATGCCAGAGATGATGTTTTTCCCTCCGATCTTATTTTGATGCAAATTCTACCTTTCCCCTATTTATTTTCTTTTGATGAACCTTGGTCAATTTCGGACCTTGGCCTAAAATCGCGAATTGCGTACGATATGTATACGGGGGGAATTATGGGATTATTGCCTATATGAATATGATGGAATAATTGGCAACATGAAATTGGATATTATCATTGTATTTGCAAGTTTGGGCATGATCTGTAAATTTTGGTAAAATCTGGTTATGATAAAAATTTGCATAAATATTATATACATGGAATTTGGCACAAATTGGATCTACGTAATGTAACATGAAATTTGGTATAAGTAACATGTATGTAATTTGGCATGTAAATTAAATCACGAGTTTTGGGGCCTATGTAAATTAAATCAAAAGATTTGGGCTTATGTTAATTAGGCATATGTAGAATTGGGAATTTGAACATGAAAGCGATTGTAAACTTGATAGTTGGCATAAACATGTATTATGAACTTTGGTAACTGGCATGTATTGTAACGACCCGTGTTCTACACATCATAGGATTGTAGAATATTTATTTCTTTCCCGTGTGAAGTTGTATGGTCATGTAACTTTGGGAAACATTTATTAGAGTCATTTCCCCTGTTCATGATTTTTGTCGATTTTTAAATGACCATTTTGCCCCTAGTCAGTACTGTTTTGGCCATAACTTTTGATAGGGAAGGAATTTTGACCTGAAACCACTTCCATTAGATTCGTTTGATGGTTTCTCTTTCCGTAGAGTGGTCATAATAGCCAAACGGACTTACCGTTTGGGAGATATGGCTGAAACAAGGTTTGGAGGGTGAAAAACTGCTTAACCGGGCCAAATCGGGTGATTAGTGAGTAGGCCCATAACCCATTTCGGGATTAGGGTTATGGGAGGGCTGAGATGAGATGGAGAATCATTCCATTTCAGTTTTCTAGCCTCCACTTATCACCAAGGATCCCTAAAAATGGCCTCCAACCTCTAAATCACCTCCAAATCATCTCTTGGTCAAGGATTTGGCTTAGCAACCCCTAATCAAAGAAGATCTACACCTAATCAACCTTGGAGCTGCTGTTAGCATTGGGATTCGCATCAAATCAGAGAATCATTTCAGATCTTAGTTTGTTTTGTGGCTAAGGTGAGTGATTAGCTTGCTTTTTGCACTAATTATGGCTAAATTGGGGTGATTAGTGCTAATCAGCGTTTTAAAGGAAAATAAATTCTGGAAAAATGTTTATAAAATCATAAACGATGTTTTAGACCTCTGATATGAGTTTGGGTTAATTTGGTTAAGTTTTGCTAATCATACCATTAGTTATGCTCACATATGCTTAAGGGAAAACATGGGGTTTTGGCTATGTTTGATCCATTTTATCATATCATGTTGTTGTTTTGGTGTTTGAGGTCACTTGTATGTATTGCTATGACACTATGACATGCTTTGTGATTGGTTTCAATAGTTAGAATGGTCGAAAACGCCGTCGAGAGGCGTGTAAACACTTGCTGGAAGGTTGCAGGAATCGGTGCAGGAAATCGGATCGGATCGCCCCCTACCCGATCCGAACCGCCCATTTCCCTTCACCACGAACCGAACCGGATCGTTATAGCGAAGCAAGCTGTGCCACGAACTGAAGGATCCGAACCGATCCGAGAAGTCGCGATTCAAGGCTTGGTGATTGAAGACTCCGACCCGACCCGCCTGGAGTGATAACTACACGATCCGATCTGATCACCTTGAGGACAACGAACCGGAGACTTGGAGGAGGGCGAAGGGCTTGGAGCTATGACCAGGAGGCGTGACCCGAGCCGTTGCGTGGTGGAGAACCCGATCCGATCCGGATGGGACTGGAGGCCACGAATCGATGGTGTACTCCGATCCGACCCGAGGTAGCAGTCACGAACCGAGACGATGAAGACCACGATCCCAATGAAGATGAAAGGAATCCGAACCGATCCAATGAAGATCCATAACCCGAAATGCAAAGGTAGTTCAAGTGGAAGTTCGAGCTCAGGATCCAGACGGGAACCAATGAGTTCACTTCGTGATTGGGCTTTGCTGCGGGACGTGTGCTAAGGAGTTGTCGGTGTCTATGACTTTGGATCACTATGTATTAGAGGTGTATGGACGGACTCGGGCTTTGGATATGGTGCGACTAGGGAGCTACCTACCAATGGAGTGGGATCATGGATACGTTGGGCGTGATCCCATAGGTTTGGCGTTGGTGGTAGTAGGAATGGACATAGTCGTACAAAGTCGAGTTCTGTCGTTTTCTTGAAGGGTTATGGTGATCAAAGAAGTAGATACCGTATGCTTTACGCACTGAGTGAGAGTTGTGAGGATGGTTGCTATGCTTGATTGTTTGACATACACATCCCCACCCCCGTACACTTATATTATGTGGTTGTGAAATCTCAGAGTATTGTACCGTGTAGTACTAACTCTTTGATTGCAGGTCCAGGTTCAGGTATGACTTAGTATACCTGTTATTATTCTGTTTATGCTTGCTACCACTCATACCAGACTGATGTCTGACCCAGAGTTTTATGTTTCTTCTTATTACTCTCGGTGCTCACACGAGCAGACTAGAGACAGGGATAGCTGGAAGTGCGCTTGGTAGATGGACTGAAGACGAGCAGGAGGCTCCACGTATGATATATAGTTATTCTCCCTGTGTCGTGATCGGTATCTACTTTGGGCATTAGTAGCATACCTATTTTGTTTATCTTAGAGACAGTATTTTGAAGTTGTAATAAGCTGTATTTGATATTTCCGCTACTCTGATGATGTTAGTTCAAGTTTTCAGCTTATGCACTGTCTCATCTGTTTTATGTCAAGTATATGTTGGTTATTATATTTTATCCCATGCGCTGTGAGACATATTACAGGTTCTTTATTTGGTTCATCTTCTTTCTTTCTCATTCTTTGGCGACCGTCCCATGCCAATTGGACATGAGTACAGCGCACAATTGGAGTAAATGTCGGTTGGTGCGGGGCGGGCCGTCACATTTGGTATCAGAGCTCTAGGTTGCGTAGTTAACCTAGGGAAAGACACTAGGGAGAGTTAGTACGTATATGAGAGCGCGTATTTGTGATTACTTTGGTTTTCAAAAGCTATGTATATATATATACTATTAGTAGTATAAGAATGAAGTTGCACTGCACTAGTACCACTATGGGGTCGTTAATCGTTCTTCTTTTTACAGATTGACGATGAGCCGATATGTGAGAGGTACTGGTAGAGGGGCCAATAATGGAAATGCCGCTGACATGAGGGCGATGTTTACCGACCTCATGAGAGACATGCTTAGAGAAGCGCAAGGGGCAGTTCCTAATCCCGGAGTTGGTGGTGGCCCAGTAGTGCAAGCGCCTAGGGTCGATTTCGCCAAGTTGAGTAAGGATTACACTAATCTTGGTGGAAAGCCGTTTCACGGAACAGAGTCGGCCACGGATGTTCAGGATTGGTTGGATAGCTGTGATCGAATCTTCGATGACTTGGGTATCGAGGATGCGATGAAGAGAAGGCTAGCGTCTCGTCAGCTGCAAGGACGAGCGATGAATTGGTGGAATGCTATTAGGGCAGCCACACCAGAAGATCAAGTTACTTGGGATCAGTTTAAAGCTCGCTTTAGCGACAAGTATATCCCAGCTTCCCAGAAGTCAGAATTGTTTAGGAAGTTCTTGGAGCTTAAGCAGAATGGAAGGGCAGTATCGGATTATGTTGCTGAGTTCGACACTTTGTCGAAGCATGGTTTATCTCTAATCGATACTCCCGAAAAGAAAAATGAGAAGTTCATCACTGGCTTGGATGAATACTTAGGGGAGAGGCTGATTAATCACATCGATGAGACATTTGAGTCGATTGTGGGAAAAGCTTTGAGGTCAGAAAGTCTTTACCCTAAACCGAAGACTGGGGTTGTTGCTGCATCTGCTGAAGAGCCAAAGCCGCAAGCAAGCGGTGGAGGCAAGAATAACTCTCAGAATAAGAGGAAGCAGAACCAAGCTAAGGATGGCCAGAAGAAAAGCAGGAAAGAGGTCGAGTGCTTCAAATGTGGAAAGAAGGGCCATTATGCAAGGGAATGTAGGGCCAAGACAGTGGGAAAGAAGTGCTTTAACTGTGGCCAAGAGGGACATTTTAAGGATAAGTGCCCGCAACCTCTGAAGGAGAATCAGATTGTGAAAGCATATGCCATCAATGCTGTTCCTTCTTCGTCGAATGCCCCAACTGCGGCGGAGAAAGGAAAGGGAGTCGTCATTCAAGGTATGCTTTCCATTTATGATCTTCCTGTTAGAGTTTTGTTCGATACCGGGGCTTCCCATTCCTTCATATCTAGTGACCTGGTAGATAGGTTGGGATTGGAACCCGAGTTAGTCGATAGACCATTAGCTGTGACGAACCCGATTGGTGGTTCAACAAACCTCAGTATGATCTGTCGTAATGTGGTCTTATCGAGTCATGGATGTATGTTTGTTTGTGATTGCTTTGTTTTGGGCTTTACTGGGTATGACATTATTTTGGGAGTCGATTGGCTCCAAAGATACGGGGTGGTGGTAGACTGTGAGGGCTTTTTGGTGACAGTTAGGGAAGATGATGGGCGGAGGGTAGTGTTTGGTAATCTACCCTGTGATGGGGTAATGGCTAGTTTTGTAAATTCCCTCGACATTCCGCATGATGAGTTATCAGGTTTGCCCGTGGTTGGCCAGTACCCGGACATCTTCGAGGAAGTGACCGGACTTCCACCACACCGAGAGATTGAGTTTCGTATTGATTTAGTGAAAGATGCCAGACCTATAGTGATGCCACTTCGTCGTATGGCACCACGAGAACAACGAGAGCTCGAGGTGCAAGTTAGCGATCTTTTGAAGAAGGGATTTATTAGAAGAAGTGTTTCCGAGTGGGGAGCACCAGTTGTGTTTGCTACTAAGGCAGATGGTTCCCTTCGATTGTGTGTGGACTATCGCGAGTTAAATAAGGTGACGAGGAAGAATAAGTATCCTCTACCACGGATAGATGATTTGTTTGATCAACTGGAAGGAGCGAGAGTGTTCTCCCAGTTGGACCTCGCGACAGGATTTCATCAGCTCCGTGTAACAGCTGATAGTATAGCTAAAACGACATTTAGGACGCCGTCTGGGTTTTATGAGTGGTTGGTCATGCCATTCGGGTTGACCAATGCACCAGCATACTTCGTGGATCTTATGAATAGAGTATTCAGAGACCAATTGAATAAGTTTGTTCTTGTGTTCGTAGACGATATCCTTGTTTACTCGAGGACAGAAGAGGAACACAAGGAACATTTGAGAATTGTGTTGGAGGTGTTGAGAAGACACCAATTGAAAGCGAAGTTTTCTAAGTGTCACTTCTGGAGGAGAGAAGTGAGATTCTTGGGCCATGTTGTTTCAGCGAATGGTATTGCCGTGGACCCTGCAAAGGTGGCTACGGTACAAGATTGGTCTACGCCCAAGAATGCAAAAGATGTAAGAAGTTTCTTGGGGTTAGCTGGATATTATCGTAAGTTTATCAAAGACTTCTCCAAGACAGCGGCACCGTTGACTCAGTTGACTAAGAAGAATCAAGCCTTCGTTTGGGACGGAGGGTGTGAAAAAGCATTCAAGAGTCTAAAGGAAAAGTTGACGCGTGCGCCAGTGTTGGTCATTCCTAAGGGAAATGAAGAGATGACGGTATACACGGATGCTTGTGGTACCGGACTGGGTGCGGTATTGATGCAAGGAGGTAGGGTTGTAGCTTATGCTAGTCGACAGCTAAAGCCACATGAGAAGAAGTATCCTACCCATGATTTGGAATTGGCAGCGATTGTATTTGCGCTGAAGATGTGGAGACATTACCTCTTGGGAGAAAGATTTGAGCTGTTTACCGATCATAAATCGTTAAAGTATCTCTTCTCTCAGAAAGATCTGAATCTTCGTCAGCAGAGATGGTTAGAGTTCTTGGCTTCGTATGATTTTGATATCGCGTATACACCTGGGAAGGGTAATGCGGTAGCCGATGCCTTGAGTAGGAGACATGCCAGCTTAGGGGCAATGTTTCTTGAATGGAAGCAGCTGGAGTATATCGCGGGGTTTGATTTCAGACCAAGGTGCGAATTGGATCCAGTTATGCTAGCTAGCTTGACGATCAGACCCACTTTGATAGAGCGGATTGGTTCTAGCCAGAGGAACGATCCCAACCTACTAGAAATCATCTCCAAGTTAGAGATGGGTATCGAAGAGGGGATGAATGTGTATGGGCTTGATCGAGATGGATGGCTTCGGAAGAATGGAAGACTAGTTGTGCCCAACGTGAATGGTTTGAGAGATGAAGTGCTTAGAGAATGTCATCACTCGAAACTAACTATACATCCCGGTGGTAATAAGATGTATAGAGACATGAGACAGACTTACTTCTGGGAAGGGATGAAAAGAGACGTTGGGAAATTTATATCCAAATGCATGAATTGTCAGCTAGTTAAAGCCGAGCAGAAGAAGCCTAGTGGGTTGTTGCAACCATTAGAAATTCCCGAATGGAAATGGGAACAAGTTTCGATGGATTTTATCGATGGTTTACCGAGGACTAGATCGGGACATGATAGCATTTGGGTAATTGTGGATCGACTGACCAAGAGTGCAAGATTTATACCAGTTAAGTCGAACAGAACTGCGGCTAAGTTAGCAGAACTATATATGAAGTGGGTAGTGAGATTTCATGGAGTACCCAAAGGCATTGTGAGTGACCGAGATCCGTTGTTTACTAGTGGATTTTGGAAGAGCTTACAAGAGGCTTTAGGATCAGAATTACATCTCAGTACCGCATATCATCCTCAGACCGACGGTCAGACGGAGAGGGTGAATCGTATATTGGAAGATCTCTTGAGGGCTTGTATATTGGATTTCGGTGGAGCATGGGATGACCATTTGCATCTAGTGGAGTTTGCATATAATAATAGCTACCAATCCAGTATCGGTATGGCTCCATATGAAGCTTTGTACGGAAGACCGTGCAACTCACCATCATGTTGGATAGAGACTGGCGAGAAGTTTGTGCTTGGACCAGATGTGGTGAGAGAAACTTCTGATAAGATCAAGATCATTCAGCAACGAATGAAAGCTGCTCAGGATAGGCAGAAAAGCTATGCTGATAAGAGGAGAAGAGACTTGAAATTCTCCGTTGGTGACTTGGTGTTTGTCAAGATCTCTCCGTTGAAAAGCGTGATACGATTTGGCAGGAGAGGCAAGTTGGCACCAAGATTTGTGGGTCCTTTCCAAGTTCTCGAGGAAGTTGGGAATTTGGCGTATAGAGTTGGCTTACCAGAGAAAATGGCAGGAGTTCACAATGTGTTTCATGTTTCCCAACTAAGGAAGTTCGTTCACGACTCAAATGTGACTATTTCACCTGATCAGTTAGAGGACTTCGAAGTAGAACCTGAGGCGGTTGAGAACCGCAAGCCGATTCGTATTGTGGGGCATGATACGAAGCAACTTCGAAGAAAGTCGGTGAAGCTAGTCAAAGTTCAGTGGGGCGAGGACGAAAATGATTGTGCTTGGGAGACAGAGGAGAGCATTAGAAAGGCTTATCCAGAACTCTTTGCCTGGTAAGATTTACTTTGCAATTTAGTTATTCCGCATGCTAGGATAGACTTGTTTTGCATGTTTGATGGTTGTTTTATGATTGATAGGCATGCGGGACCCTTGTGTGTTTTGATTAGGGAATTTCGGGGGCGAAATTTCTTAAGGGGGGGAGAGTGTAACGACCCGTGTTCTACACATCATAGGATTGTAGAATATTTATTTCTTTCCCGTGTGAAGTTGTATGGTCATGTAACTTTGGGAAACATTTATTAGAGTCATTTCCCCTGTTCATGATTTTTGTCGATTTTTAAATGACCATTTTGCCCCTAGTCAGTACTGTTTTGGCCATAACTTTTGATAGGGAAGGAATTTTGACCTGAAACCACTTCCATTAGATTCGTTTGATGGTTTCTCTTTCCGTAGAGTGGTCATAATAGCCAAACGGACTTACCGTTTGGGAGATATGGCTGAAACAAGGTTTGGAGGGTGAAAAACTGCTTAACCGGGCCAAATCGGGTGATTAGTGAGTAGGCCCATAACCCATTTCGGGATTAGGGTTATGGGAGGGCTGAGATGAGATGGAGAATCATTCCATTTCAGTTTTCTAGCCTCCACTTATCACCAAGGATCCCTAAAAATGGCCTCCAACCTCTAAATCACCTCCAAATCATCTCTTGGTCAAGGATTTGGCTTAGCAACCCCTAATCAAAGAAGATCTACACCTAATCAACCTTGGAGCTGCTGTTAGCATTGGGATTCGCATCAAATCAGAGAATCATTTCAGATCTTAGTTTGTTTTGTGGCTAAGGTGAGTGATTAGCTTGCTTTTTGCACTAATTATGGCTAAATTGGGGTGATTAGTGCTAATCAGCGTTTTAAAGGAAAATAAATTCTGGAAAAATGTTTATAAAATCATAAACGATGTTTTAGACCTCTGATATGAGTTTGGGTTAATTTGGTTAAGTTTTGCTAATCATACCATTAGTTATGCTCACATATGCTTAAGGGAAAACATGGGGTTTTGGCTATGTTTGATCCATTTTATCATATCATGTTGTTGTTTTGGTGTTTGAGGTCACTTGTATGTATTGCTATGACACTATGACATGCTTTGTGATTGGTTTCAATAGTTAGAATGGTCGAAAACGCCGTCGAGAGGCGTGTAAACACTTGCTGGAAGGTTGCAGGAATCGGTGCAGGAAATCGGATCGGATCGCCCCCTACCCGATCCGAACCGCCCATTTCCCTTCACCACGAACCGAACCGGATCGTTATAGCGAAGCAAGCTGCGCCACGAGCTGAAGGATCCGAACCGATCCGAGAAGTCGCGATTCAAGGCTTGGCGATTGAAGACTCCGACCCGACCCGCCTGGAGTGATAACGACACGATCCGATCTGATCACCTTGAGGACAACGAACCGGAGACTTGGAGGAGGGCGAAGGGCTTGGAGCTATGACCAAGAGGCGTGACCCGAGCCGTTGCGTGGTGGAGAACCCGATCCGATCCGGATGGGACTGGAGGCCACGAATCGATGGTGTACTCCGATCCGACCCGAGGTAGCAGTCACGAACCGAGACGATGAAGACCACGATCCCAATGAAGATGAAAGGAATCTGAACCGATCCAATGAAGATCCATAACCCGAAATGCAAAGGTAGTTCAAGTGGAAGTTCGAGCTCAGGATCCAGACGGGAACCAATGAGTTCACTTCGTGATTGGGCTTTGCTGCGGGACGTGTGCTAAGGAGTTGTCGGTGTCTATGACTTTGGATCACTATGTATTAGAGGTGTATGGACGGACTCGGGCTTTGGATATGGTGCGACTAGGGAGCTACCAACCAATGGAGTGGGATCATGGATACGTTGGGCGTGATCCCATAGGTTTGGCGTTGGTGGTAGTAGGAATGGACATAGTCGTACAAAGTCGAGTTCTGTCGTTTTCTTAAAGGGTTATGGTGATCAAAGAAGTAGATACCGTATGCTTTACGCACTGAGTGAGAGTTGTGAGGATGGTTGCTATGCTTGATTGTTTGACATACACATCCCCACCCCCGTACACTTATATTATGTGGTTGTGAAATCTCAGAGTATTGTACCGTGTAGTACTAACTCTTTGATTGCAGGTCCAGGTTCAGGTATGACTTAGTATACCTGTTATTATTCTGTTTATGCTTGCTACCACTCATACCAGACTGATGTCTGACCCAGAGTTTTATGTTTCTTCTTATTACTCTGGGTGCTCACACGAGCAGACTAGAGACAGGGATAGCTGGTAGTGCGCTTGGTAGATGGACTGAAGACGAGCAGGAGGCTCCACGTATGATATATAGTTATTCTCCCTGTGTCGTGATCGGTATCTACTTTGGGCATTAGTAGCATACCTATTTTGTTTATCTTAGAGACAGTATTTTGAAGTTGTAATAAGCTGTATTTGATATTTCCGCTACTCTGATGATGTTAGTTCAAGTTTTCAGCTTATGCACTGTCTCATCTGTTTTATGTCAAGTATATGTTGGTTATTATATTTTATCCCATGCGCTGTGAGACATATTACAGGTTCTTTATTTGGTTCATCTTCTTTCTTTCTCATTCTTTGGCGACCGTCCCATGCCAATTGGACATGAGTACAGCGCACAATTGGAGTAAATGTCGGTTGGTGCGGGGCGGGCCGTCACATGTATTGTGATAAAAAGATTATAATTTGGGATAACTACATCATGAATCATGATTTGGGTTTATTTGGTATGAAACTTGATACATGTAATTTTGGCTAGAACTTGGTATGGGAAAATTGACATAAACTTGGCATACATGTAAATAGGAAAGAATTAGACATATGTAAACCAACTAGAATCAGGTACATATACTAATGGGCATGTAATTTGGAACGTGGGCATATGTTTATTAATATGTAATTGTCATGTTTAGTATAATTATGGTTAGTGACACTTAATTTGGTATAATTTACATACCAAAATTTCAAACATGATTTAAAGGGAAAAGTGGGCCATAATAAATGTTGATATATGGACATAATTAATATAAATAATAAATGTTGATATATGGACATAATCAATATAAATTATGGACATAAAGATAATTGGAATATATTGACATATTTGATTAGGGATAATTAATCCAAATATGGGGTGGAAATATTATAAATATTAATGACATTTTCTCCTAATAACACATACACCAGAATGTCTTAGGGTGACAGAGAGGATAGTGTCTAGGCTTGGGTTTGGAAAATACAAGTTTCCTGTCCTCCCTGGCTATCCCTAACTGATCCAACGGACAGGATGGTTATGAGTTTAGAATATACTTAACCAATTTGACACGATGATTTGATAGGGTTAAGTCATGAACCGCTTGAATATACTTAACCAATTTGACACGATGATTTGATAGGGTTAAGTCATGAACCGCTTGAATATACTTAACCAATTTGACACGATGATTTGATAGGGTTAAGTCATGAACCGCTTGAATATACTTAACCAATTTGACACGATGATTTGATAGGGTTAAGTCATGAACTGCTTGAATATACTTAACCAATTTGACACGATGATTTGATAGGGTTAAGTCATGAACCGCTTGAACATACTTAACCAACTTGACACATGATTCGTAGGGCTAATTCATGAGCTTGAACGACAAAACTTAGCCAATTTGACATGACACGTAGACGGGTTAAGTCACGAACTTGGATGACCACACTTAACCAATTTGACATACTGATGGGGTTAAGTCTTGAATTTAAATGACAACACTTAACCTGCTGGACGGAAACCCTAGTTACGCGGTCCTTTTCAGCAGTAACCCACTAGATGTATCATGGTACCCTGGAACTAGGCAGGGCGGGGCACGATTACTGGGCTGATTGTAAGCGACCAGAACGACGGCTGAGTTGGTGCGCCATTGTAGGTTCAGGCGGACTATGGTCGTGCACATAGTCCGGAGTTGAAAAAGCAGGCATTGTGCACCCGTAGGTTTACACTGTGCGTGCTTGATTCGTGTCGGCGGTTGGCACCCTAGGGCTTGATACACCCTATGGTGGACCGAGCACAGGTGACTACATTTCATGATAGGGCCGTATGACACAGACACACGAACGAGCTAGGACTTGTAGGGAGCCGATCGAATAATAGATCGTTACATGGAAAAAGGGCATTGTTCGATAGGTAGCATAATCCCTAGTGGTCCTAGGTGGCATAAATCCTAGTTGAACACGCGATAGTTCATGATAAGGAAACCTAGCCAGAACAAGGGCGGCAGTCCAACGATTTTCAAGAAAGGGTGGCACTACGTTGAAATAGTATAGAATTACATTATGAAACCCATACGATATTGGGCCAAGGGATCGTTTCATGATTAATATTTGACATGGGCCAGAATACTAGTACAGTTGGTGCAGTGAATCTTGAACAGGCGATGCTATACTTGATTTATCTTGTACCTTGGTTTATCTTGTTAGCATAGTTATCTTGTTATCTTAGTTTATCTTGCCTACCTTGTCATCATGCTTATGTTTACTTTCAGTTTATTCATGCCATGTTATCTTTACTTGTTTCTATGCTGAAAGTAACTGAACTTACTCAGTCTTTATGACTGACCCGTTTTGTTTCGCCTCTTTTTCTTCCGTCCCCCCCCCCGGTTCGCAGGGTGGGAATACAACTTAGTTCGGATTTTACCAAGCTTCTAGACTCTTTCATATATGGCTTGGACCCTCGCTAGCTATGGCTGCTTTACTTGGGGAATATTTTATGACTAAGGTTTTATGCTTCTTTATTATTGCAAGACAGATTTCGATGTAATGGATTTAATGGCATTTTGATGTAAAAGGCTTTAGACCTTACTAGATTTTAAAACAATGAAATTTGCTTTTTCTTCCGCTGTTTTATATGTTCTGTCTTGTAATATTTCTGTGTATGTTTACCTAGATAATGCTCCACCAAAGCTAGTGCATTCCCTTTGTGGGTGACCCTAGCGGAGGTGGGGTGTTACATTTGGTATCAGAGCAGAAGGTTACCAGACTGGGCAAAAGTTTTCAAAAACCTTCTGAAACAAGTTTTCAAAACGTTTACAAAGAAGCAATTTTTCAAGAAAATTTTGTTTTGATTAAAAGGCATATTCCCCAAAGCCATATGCACTATCTTTTGATTCTCTCTTGAAATCTCTTCTCTCTCTTTTCACCATAGTTTCGTAGGCATCCGACATATGTCGGAGGGCAAAGGAGTGCCCAACCTCCATCTGTAGCCGCAGAAGTTCCATCTGCGTCTAATCTTATTTCAAGCTGTGTAGAGTTCTCGTGCGTTGGAGGTGGCTTCGAGTGGCTTGTCAACAAACTATACAAGGATAGTAAGAACAAGAAACTAGTTGTTATAGCGTAATCCACGAAGGAGGAAAAAGGTGAAAGGAAAGAAGCCAAAGTAAAAGAATAGTAAAACCCATGACAAGAGAGAGTATCTTTAGTATGGTAAAAACGGGCATGTAGTTAAGTATAGGACAAGGACAAGGGCAAAAGGCAAGATCGTCGAGAGGGAAATTATGTACCTAAGAGAGGTGGTGACGTTTCTGTTAAAGGTTTAGCTTTTCTTTCTATCATCCCACTAGAACTTTTTTTTTGTACATCGCATCCTTTAATTCTGCTTCGGTAGTTGAGTCTCTGCACCTTAGTACTAGCGTAGTGGAAGATCCCTTTTTGTCTCAAATCCTGTTGGGGAATCAGCTCATTTATTCATGACTTGTTAGGATTTGAGAATGTCTATGCTAAGTGTTGAGTTTAGAAGTAATGTTTTGGGCTATGGGTTGATCCTAGCGGTGGAGTGGTTATCCAGTAAGGGTGACGTTCTCAGTTTGGAAAAGAGGGTAGTTAGACTTTTGACTTGCCTCGGTAATACCCTCAAAGTCGCGTGTAACCTTTAGGGTTCTATCATGATTAGCTGCCTAGAATCTTGTGACGCATCCTACGATGATTTGGAATCTGTTTTTGTGGTCCGTAAGTATGGGGACGTCTTCGATGAAGTGCGAGGTTTACCTAGAGGCGCAAAGTAAACTTTCGTGTGTGCCTAGTGGATAAGGCAAAGCCAGTCATGAGATCAACGATGGTTTTGGAGCAAGACTGGCAAGGACAGCCAGAATCGGTTAAGTGCTCAGTTATCTGGCCGTTTTACTAGTATCATCTCGTGTAGGTCGTCTGGATTCGAAGGAGGTATCCCTTGGGTGTTTGTCTGATATTGGTTTAGGCCTTTGGGGCTTGCACTTGGGGGATGTCGAGTTTGACTAGGATGGTCTGCATGAGAAAAGGGATAGTTGTGGTGATTTTGCATGGAACCATGAGTACGCAGTTATATTTAAAGCCGAGTATACTAGAAAGAGAATAAGTGAAAGTGGAACGAGAGACAATAGTGAAATGGGATCCAACTCATATTTTGGGAACAAGAATTAAGAAGCTACGAAATTGTGAAGTTAAAGGCGGTCAAAGCACAATGGAGTTAAGCTCAAGGAAATGCGACTTAGAAGATTGAAGACGAGATTCGTGCATCATATCTCTTTTTAAGAGTAAATCCTTGATCCATCTTTTCCTGTAGAGCTTACTTGCATGCTATCTTTTAGGTATATCCTCTCGGTCCTATTCTTAAACCCATTTATGTTGCAAACCCCATAGGGAGTATAACTCATCTGTTAGTAATACATGTTGGGGTTTGGGGGTGTCAGTTGGGTTGATTAAACATTTTGGGTTTTAATAGGATATGGGTTGGTTTTAGGAAGGGATTTCTTGTGACCTAAAACGAGCCCATCATGCTTAGTTTCTAGGATCACATGTATATTGGTTAGGTTGAGAATTTCTTTGGGTGTCAGTCTGATGTTGATTTCGGTCTTCGGGGCTGATGTTTAGGGAGTTCTTCTCCTAATCAGTATATATGTGGCGTAGATTTCTAGTTTTGGCATTGCCTATTGGGCACAGAGTTTTTACTTGCTTCTATCATACGACTATATCTTTAGGTAGGAACAATTGGGTGTAAACATGTGTTTGAGACATGTTATGATTGATGGTTGCAAGTGGTTGCTAGTGATTGCTCGTGGATGCATTTACACACATTAGGCACTAGATCGGCTCAGTCACGTCTCATGTTGTATTTGCATAAGTGTTTATACTTATTTATGGATGAAATTGAATGTGTTATCATGTGAATGTTGCATATGGATGAATGTTTGTGCACACATATAGTGTTTATGTGACTAGGACTATTTGCATACATGTTGGACTCATGACACTAAACATATTTTGCATCTAGAAGATCAATCAGGCCTGATCATTTACATTAGATAAGGAACATATACACACACTTCTTGCATATGTTCATACAGCATTAGAAGTCTTTTAAGAACAATGATTGCTAGTGGATGATGTTTTGAGTAGATGGATGATGGATGGTAGGACACATTCTTCTTAACTTGAAGATTTCGGGGACGAAATCCTTTAAGGAGGGTAGAATGTAACAACCCGAATTTTAACAACATGTGAAAACAAGAAATCAAGGTATAATTAAAAATGAAATAAAAATATATGAAAATATGTTTAGATAGGTAAATAATGGTGATGCATAAGAAGAATTAATTTATACATGGAAGAGAAGAAAAATTAGTTCGGTAACGGTGTGTGTAACGGAAAAGATAGTAAAATAAGGATAATTAATTTAAGAATCAGGAATTAGGTAAAATGGACATCACCATTGCGTTCCTCTCGAAAAAATACGCGAAATAGAGTCCGAGTTTTCGTAAATCGGAGTCCGTATGACCAAGATATGGCCAAAACAAGATTTCAGCAGACTTTCTGGCAGACTACCCGTGTCGACTGTAGTGTCGACATCCAAGTCGACCTGCCCCCCCTGTGTCGACTGTAGTGTCGACTCCCCCCCTGTACAGGTCGATCTGGTCGGCCTGGAGTGGCCCAGAACCCCTTTTTGAAGCCCAGGGTCGATTTTTGATGGTCCGGATCAGTTTTTGGGTTAATCTGATGGCTAAAATGAATTGCTACACCTATAAAATAGCACCTAGACCTAGCCTAACTCACACAAATCCATATGACACCGTTATGCTGCTGGAATCTCTCTTGAGCCATGGCCGCCGTCTCTAATTTTCTTCCTAAGCTTTCATACACAATCTAATTTAAAGAACAAGGCTTCAACAACGATTCAAGATAGTAAATCAGCAACGCCGCAAAAATTCTTCAACAAATTCAGTTCTTAATTCATTAGCCGTGCTCTGTAAGTTCTAGTTATTTTCAGGTTTAAATATTTAATTATAATATGGCCATGAAATAAAGTGAATTTGGATTTAAGTATGTTTATCAATTCAGATCTATTTCTGTTGACTCTTGAAACTTGAGTTTTGATACTTGTTCATGTCTAGTTCATGATCTATTCAGCCTGTTGTAAATTAGTTTTCTTGATTCATGTTGATATTATTATCAAGATTTGTTCTTCATGCCTGAGATGATGTTTTTCCCTCCGATCTTATTTTGATGCAAATTCTACCTTTCCCCTGTTTATTTTCTTTTGATGAACCTTGGTCAATTTCGGACCTTGGCCTAAAATCGCGAATTGCGTACGATATGTATACGAGGGGAATTATGGGATTATTACCTATATGAATATGATGGAATAATTGGCAATATGAAATTGGATATTATCATTGTATTTGCAAGATTGGGCTTGATCTGTAAATTTTGGTAAAATCTGGTTATGATAAAATTTGCATAAATATTATATACATGGAATTTGGCACAAATTGGATCTACGTAATGTAACATGAAATTTGGTATAAGTAACATGTATGTAATTTGGCATGTAAATTAAATCACGAGTTTTGGGGCCTATGTAAATTAAATCAAAAGATTTGGGCTTATGTTAATTAGGCATATGTAGAATTGGGAATTTGAACATGAAAGCGATTGTAAACTTGATAGTTGGCATAAACATGTATTATGAACTTGGGTAACTGGCATGTATTGTGATAAAAAGATTATAATTTGGGATAACTACATCATGAATCATGATTTGGGTTTATTTGGTATGAAACTTGATACATGTAATTTTGGCTAGAACTTGGTATGGGAAAATTGACATAAACTTGGCATACATGTAAATAGGAAAGAATTAGACATATGTAAACCAACTAGAATCAGGTACATATACTAATGGGCATGTAATTTGGAACGTGGGCATATGTTTATTAATATGTAATTGTCATGTTTAGTATAATTATGGTTAGAGACACTTAATTTGGTATAATTTACATACCAAAATTTCAAACATGATTTAAAGGGAAAGGTGGGCCATAATAAATGTTGATATATGGACATAATTAATATAAATAATAAATGTTGATATATGGACATAATTAATATAAATTATGGACATAAAGATAATTGGAATATATTGACATATTTGATTAGGGATAATTAATCCAAATATGGGGTGGAAATATTATATATATTAATGACATTTTCTCCTAATAACACATACACCAGAATGTCTTAGGGTGATAGAGAGGATAGTGTCTAGGCTTGGGTTTGAAAAATACAAGTTTCCTGCCCTCCCTGGCTATCCCTAACTGATCCAACGGACAGGATGGTTATGAGTTTAGAATATACTTAACCAATTTGACACGATGATTTGATAGGGTTAAGTCATGAACCGCTTGAATATACTTAACCAATTTGACACGATGATTTGATAGGGTTAAGTCATGAACCGCTTGAATATACTTAACCAATTTGACACGATGATTTGATAGGGTTAAGTCATGAACCGCTTGAATATACTTAACCAATTTGACACGATGATTTGATAGGGTTAAGTCATGAACCGCTTGAATATACTTAACCAATTTGACACGATGATTTGATAGGGTTAAGTCATGAACCGCTTGAACATACTTAACCAACTTGACACATGATTCGTAGGGCTAAGTCATGAGCTTGAACGACAACACTTAGCCAATTTGACATGACACGTAGACGGGTTAAGTCACGAACTTGGATGACCACACTTAACCAACTTGACATACTGATGGGGTTAAGTCTCGAATTTAAATGACAACACTTAACCTGCTGGACGGAAACCCTAGTTACGCGGTCCTTTTCAGCAGTAACCCACTAGATGTATCATGGTACCCTGGAACTAGGCAGGGTGGGGCACGGATTACTGGGCTGATTGTAAGCGACCAGAACGACGGCTGAGTTGGTGAGCCATTGTAGGTTCAGGCGAACTATGGTCGTGCACGTAGTCCGGAGTTGAAAAAGCAGGCATTGGGCACCCGTAGGTTTACACTGTGCGTGCTTGATTCGTGTCGGTGGTTGGCACCCTAGGGCTTGATACACCCTATGGTGGACCGAGCACAGGTGACTACATTTCATGATAGGGCCGTATGACACAGACACACGAACGAGCTAGGACTTGTAGGGAGCCGATCGAATAATAGATCGTTACGTGGAAAAAGGGCATTGTTCGATAGGTAGCATAATCCCTAGTGGTCCTAGGTGGCATAAATCCTAGTTGAACACGCGATAGTTCATGATAAGGAAACCTAGCCAGAACAAGGGCGGCAGTCCAACGATTTTCAAGAAAGGGTGGCACTACGTTGAAATAGTATAGAATTACGTTATGAAACCCATACGATATTGGTCCAAGGGATCGTTTCATGATTAATATTTGACATGGGCCAGAATACTAGTACAGTTGGTGCAGTGAATCTTGAACAGGCGATGCTATACTTGATTTATCTTGTACCTTGGTTTATCTTGTTAGCATAGTTATCTTGTTATCTTAGTTTATCTTGCCTACCTTGTCATCATGCTTATGTTTACTTTCAGTTTATTCATGCCATGTTATCTTTACTTGTTTCTATGCTGAAAGTAACTGAACTTACTCAGTCTTTATGACTGACCCTTTTTGTTTCGCCTCTTTTTCTTCCGTTTCCCCCCCCAGGTTCGCAGGGTGGGAATACAGCTTAGTTCGGATTTTACCAAGCTTCTAGACTCTTTCATGTATGGCTTGGACCCTCGCTAGCTATGGCTGCTTTACTTGGGGAATATTTTATGACTAAGGTTTTATGCTTCTTTATTATTGCAAGACAGATTTCGATGTAATGGATTTAATGGCATTTTTATGTAAAAGGCTTTAGACCTTACTAGATTTTAAAACAATGAAATTTGCTTTTTCTTCCGCTGTTTTATATGTTCTGTCTTGTTATATTTCTGTGTATGTTTACCTAGATAATGCTCCACCAAAGCTAGTGCATTCCCTTTGTGAGTGACCCTAGCGGAGGTGGGGTGTTACATATATAATCTCAGAACTAAATCTATGGTGTTACTAATCCTATCTCTAATGAGATATACCCCATACAATTATAGGTGTTTGCTGAACATAATCTCTGATACCAAATGTAACGACCTAACTTTTCAGCTCTTAAGAATCAATAATAATACATCCTCTTTGTTCATGTATCTCAAATCAAGTGCCAGTAAGACTGATTGTTAGTGGAAAAGAAAGGAGATAGAAGAATAAAAGAAAGGAAATAAAGAACATAATATCACAACGGAAGGAATAATCTATAATATAAACAATTCTCTTTACATAAAGAGAAAAACTATAATATACCTACAACAATTAGAGTACAAAGTAAACAATGAATCAGTCTGAACAGTTATAATAACTTATCCTTACAATTGCTGATACATAAACCACTATATATAGCAGAACAAATAAAAGAATACGAGAATACGTCTCGGCTCTAGTTTCTCTTCTGAAGCTCCAAAGCAATCCAAATCCAATTTGAAAAATATACTTAGTCTGACCCAAGCATTATAATAAAATAACATCCGAATCAGGCTAGTAAACTAGCATGAGAAACTCAGCATATGTGTGACATATATTAATACTATTTGAGGATGTACAAATATTCATAATGGTTCTCCTCTCAAATGCATCCAACCATTTATTAGATTAAATATAGTTATATAATAGATAATGTTTAGGGTGTAGAATATAAATAAATCAAATAGCTGGAATGGTTACATTTATTACATTCGATAGCTATTGTAGTACAAACAATACCGCAAAGGTGCGTTTGCATATTGTTTCATGGAAATCCCTCTAGTCAAGCCAGATCCGAACTCCATGAACAAGAATCATAAACCACCTTTCAAGCGACATATATCTTTAGATAAAATATACCATTAGGTAAACATAATTGGCTCACACAAGAAAACATCAAGGTGCACCACGTGAAACCAAGTACATCTAACTGCCACACGCAACTACGAGGAGCTTGCGCACGTAATGTTAATAAGCATGTTGTAGATATGGAGTCAATATACCCTATCATGGGGTAGCCAGTCCCAAGACTGTATGTCCTACTCTTCCAGTCTCGAGGTTACATTCAGGTTCAACATCTTCACATAAGTCTTCATCACTCGAACAGAACACAGATTGGAATCTCAATGCTTAGTGGATCTCAGAACCATATATGGCTTCCTCAACAGATCTCAAAATCACACTTGGATACCTATATATCAATTGATCTCGGAATCACACATGGATTCCTCAACAGATCTCGGAATCACTACGTGTGTTCGAGCATCTCAAACAGATCTCGAATCGCCACATAGACTCCACTTCATAACCGCTTCCAAAACATAGAACTCGTATCCTAGTTTTGAAGTGTTTTTCAATAAGTAGAACACTTACCAATCCCAGTCTCCTCAAAACTAATTATTAGATTTAAGGTCAAGTTATAGTCGATTAATCGGCTGTCAAGTTCAAAATAGATGATGGTATATCGAAAACTTCCTTGCTTAATTTCCATAACAAACGAATAAACATCCAAAGCACTATCAAGTCACATAGCATGATAATTATACAAGCATAACTAAGTCATGTAAACAGCATATAATCCCTTTTCCATTTAATTAATCTTTCAGTTAAATCTTCTTTTACCTAATAAGGCTTCATTCGTCCAATAAGACTTCATTTATTAATCAACAACTTCTACTAGATTAATATTCCTTTATACTTGTGTATATATATCCAATTTCTACATATAAAGGATATATGTATGTATTATACCATTTTCCTTTATAGTCTTCAGTACTTCAAAAGGTATTCATATATTTGCCCCTACGGTATAAGTATATTCACAATTTATTTGCAAGATTTTCTTCTTTAAAATATAATTGAAGATGTTAAAACCATTTTTTACTAAGAACCTCTTCTCTTTTATAAGTTAAAACATATTCTTCAATATCTTTACATTGAAATATCCAATACTTGTTTCTATTTTTGAAATCCAGTTATTAAAGATCTAAATGTATTCAAAACCGTTAAATAATATATTTCCAATTTAACTATATTCCACAGTTTAAAACAAGTATAGCTAAAATACTATTTATTACAAACCCAAAACAATTCCATTATAATTATCTTTAATCATTCATTTAAAGATTCAATTATATTTACTTCTTCGATATAATCTGAGAGGGTTAAAAACAAATGTAATTGACACGTTGTATCGACAAACACAAAACCATTTTATACTTATTCTTATCTTTAAAATGTACTTTAAAGATTTTAGTATCGATAAATATTTATTAAGGTGAAATACCTGTGGTTTCTAAATCATTTATTATTGTAGGTGTTATCATCCAAAATTATTTTGGAATATTATAAACTGGCTTAATTTAATTAAAAATAATTATATATGGTAAAAATAACATAAAAATAATTCTTGAGTAAAAGAATAAAAATCCGTTTTATATATCAAAACCATTCACTTCCAATTCCCATTCCAATCCGTATTGTTTCCCTATTTAGTTCAGTTATATAAAACACACTGAAATGTGTGGAATGGACAAACTCAATATATTATGTATAATAATATATTCACTTCACCACAGTTCCACATATGACAATGTTATATAACCAATTGGGTCCACAGTCATGTTAACGTTCAGTCGGTTCATATAACATCATATGAATACAATAACAATCATAGTGATAACTCTTGTTGGATCCCTCCAAACTGCCCCCATACATCACAACTCATAAGTCAGCAATTATACACATAATGCAACTCAGGTAAGCTAGTTCATATAAGATGAATCTTCCACTACAAAAAAAGGTTGTGTCAAAGGTTATCCACTCCATAGGCTGGTACACATAACCACAAATCAACTGAATAAGCAGTTAATCGTCCAAACAACCAACTGTACATATAAATATGTAAATAACAATCAATACTATTATTTGCTACAATAGTATATCAAGAGCATGAGTTAAACTCAACATCCAATCCAAATGACGATTTCACGTTGATTTTTAATCTAATTTCAAATTGACGTTTGAAATTAGATAAAATTCCAAACTTCTTAGAAACCATCCAATCCAGCTTTTACACGATGTATTTGTCGATACAGACCAATCAAGATTTATTATGCCCAAATCAAACCTCGTATGAAACCGTTATTGCGATTACAAATTCAAACACAAATTAAAATAAACTAAATTCTTAATGATGGTCATTAGCTTGACTAAATCATTGGATTAACGTTAATTAAAACGCGCTTAAACCCTCTTCCCTATTCGAAATACACAAACCCGACACCCTCTCGTTCATCTCCTCCTCCCTGCCACCTCACATGACCACGACCACCTGACATCCACGAAGTTGTCCCCCATCGACTCAGCATCCACCTCCGACCAACCCTACTCCCTCTGACGCCCGATAGTCCCCAGACATGCTCAAAACCTGAAACCCACCCAAAATCCATTCATCCCCTTCGTTCTTCGACCACCGGTCATCGCCGACCAAGCTACCACCTCCACCTGAATCATTTGGCTCCCTTCTCCCTCCGCTTAAAGTGGCACACCCCAGCTCTGCTTCAGACCTCCATAAATCAAAAATGCACGGACAACTTTAAAAATTGGCCATTATGTAGCCCTATGATCGACCAACGATCGCCGATGAACTCCTTTGCTGGCCCAGACAGCTTTGCAGTTGGAAGCGTCGGCTAATTCGAGCTCTAACATGATGATCGATTGTGGACATTGGATCGAGCTTAAGAAAAATGGGGGCCTGATATTTAGTGTAGGGTATAAGTGAAATGATGAATTTTGATGTCCTTTTATAGAAAATTACCGACACCATTCATCTGAATTTCCACGAACTCCAATTGAGACGTGCTCATTGTCGTTCATAGCTAAAGACCCATATTCTGAACTTAATGGAACTAGTTTCAAAAGCTAATTCCATCTTGTTCAACCATTATTCTTAAAATCAAATTATATTTTGTTATAGTCTCAAATCATTTATCGATACACATTAATATCGTGCGCGATCACACAACAATTCTGATCAATACGAAATTCGAAATCTTACAAAAATTCATCCTTTCGGATCCGATGAAATAAGTTTCATCAAATTCTAAGACTATTTGCAAAATGGCTAATTTCGCATGTCAATAAAATCGAGTTAATTATTAATTAATTTCCAAACATTTAAATTCTTCGATAATGTTTTTTTTGGCGAAGTCGACCGGTTTTTAAAGTGACCACAAATACTTATTATTATTACAAATATTCCAAGAGGTTGACAGATTACCAACCTACTAGCATTCGATTTTTAAGGTGGACCGTCTACCATAGACATTTTTAAAGTGGAACAGCCACTGCTACTTGTCTAGCTTACAGTACAGGGACTAGTTAAGGCGACTAGATTACTATAACATACCCACGCGGGGGTCGCATGACAGATGCAAAGCCTAGACATAAATACATATGCACAACATCTAAGCTATGTTACACAGCACAATCACTACATATAGTTACATACAACAGATCACATTGTCACAGCGTAATAGCTAATTGTGTACAAAAGCAAATTCCATCAGATAGAAGGTAACCAGGTCCGAGCATGCTTCAAGGGGACACCACCAACGACAGAAACACACGCTGAAGCACATCACCATCTCCAAATTCCCAAGGATAATCACTATCTCACCACCACATCACACCTTTCACCGAGGACCAAACAAACAACAAACAATTCAAAACCTTCAAGACGACAATACAAAGTGCTCATACTTTCAAGCTCAACATATCGCACCAACATGCAACTACCGAACCATAACTAGATAGCCGAGCAATTGCAACGTTGGCCCACAAAGCTCAAGACTAAGAGCTGCTTCCCCATAACTACTTGCTAGATAATGCAATTAGGACTCGCTTTCTAGAAAGGAGGATAGAGGAGTCGCGAAGAAAACATGAATAGCCAAACCATACAGACAAAATTGAGAACTACGCGAAGGAGACGAAAACTTCCACTACCAGCAAGTCGTATGACTACTGGAAATTCACTAAACCCTCCAAGGAAACCAACACAGGAAGGTACCAACAAAAACCATCACCAACCCAAATTCAACTGACGAGGGCCGGACAATCGTAGGATATAAATTCACTAAGCAATGAATAGGAGCAGAGTTGCTAGGATACCTTATGATGCACATTATATGAAGATAGACGGCATGAAAGCCACGAAAATCAATCTGCAAAGGCAACGTGGTGGAGCAAGATAAATCCTAGAAGGGTCACCGTGCATAGTAGAGAAGGGTTCATTGTAGACAGCAGAGCACAAGGATGAATGTAGGGGAGGCAGCGTAGTAAGGCAGAGGGGATTTTGGTGGGGAAAAATAAGAGGGATTCTGTAACACCCCGTGCATTCTATAACTGTGAAATTTACAAATTAAAGTATAATTAATTTCAAATCAAAGAACTAAGGGAAACGGGATACGCCATTGCATTCGTCTCGGAAAAGTACGCGAAATAGAGTCCGAGTTTTCGAAAAACGGAGTCCGTATGAAGAAGATATAGCCTCCGGAAGTTTCTGAATTAAGTTTAAAATTCGAACAGAATAAAACAACTCAGAAAAACAAGTTTAAATTTCAAAATCGGGCCCAATTGGCCAGGGCGGGAAAAGTCCCGCCTAATGCACCCAGGTCGACTGGGCTGTCGACCTGGTCTAGCCAGGTCGACAGGGCTGTCGACAGGGCTGTCGACAGCCCTGTCGACCTGGTCCAGAGCCAGGTCGAACCCAGCCCAACCTGGCTGGCCTAGTCTATGTTGGTCGATTTTCAGAAGCTTGCTTTGTCATTAGGGCTAGGTGGCAGGCTCTAATTGGTCTCTCTTTCGAATGAATGGCTACGATCTATCCAAGCAACATCGATGGTCCTAATCAGTTCAAAAACTCTATAAAAATGACCCTAGACTCTACCTAATCTATTCATTCAAAAATAAGAACAAGGCCATCATGCTGCAGAGGAACGACTAGGAGTAGCCACCAAATTGAGAAGAAGATTAGGAGGCAAATTCTAAAGCATAAAGCAACTCAAACAAATCAAATCAACGCCTACGTCAAAAGGAGTCGCATCTCCAAATTCCTAATTCGTCACACGATTGTAAGTAGAGTATTATTTTGGTATGAACAAATAACTGTGTTGGTTTGTATACTTGATTTGTGGTGATAAAGTAATTCATATTTGTGCGTTACTATGATTCTTATCGATTTGGAATATTGTATACGTTGGGATATTCTCAAATTATGTTATTCATTATAAAAACTACATGTTTGCGGTAGTTTTATGCAAGTATACGTTTGGAATATTCGCAAATTATGTAATTCATGTTGAAGCTACATGTATGTAGTTGTTTAAATTGAAATTCATGCAAGTTTGGGGTTTTGCTACTATGCCATCATAATGTGTATTTTTGTACAAAAATCATTTTGTGTGTAATTGGAACAAATTTGGGTTATTATAATTCATATAAAATTTTGTTGAAAACTTGGCATCATGATCTATGTATTAAGCCATACTTTTGCACTAGAAAACCTCTTTGTGAACTTATGAATATGACTAGGCTATGATTGATATTTTGCATAATTGAAAACCATGTTAGGTCTATATTGTTAACAAGAATTATATGATGACATATGTGGTACATAGCTAGGCTAGATTCAAAATCCCATTTGCAAGTTTGCATGACTAAAGTAAAAATCATGATTTCATGTTTAGAAATATTTATGCCATAAGTATATGTGTGCCATGGTTATGTGAATAGATTTAAAGTCATGATTTAAGTTGGAATAATTCAAGTTGAACTAGACTTTTGTATTAGTAACAAAAGTAGACACCTTTGTAAACTTGTAGAAATCTTATGAACATGATTTGCTTATGTTTGACATTATGCCTAAACAAAAATATGGATTTATGTTGTAGTTAAGACTATGTGTCAACAATAATATCCAATTTAGATTCTTAACTTAACTACAAGTTTACATGCTTTGATTCATGTCACTTATGCTTTATGACCAAAGTATACGTTATTGCTATGCAAGTACACCAGTTTCTGATTTGTAGTTCCAACGTTATGTTGCAAGTTCATGCGTTCACATTCCCCTTTAGTGTATGAACGTTTTAAGCCTCCCCTTTTTCTCATGGCTAAGTTGGGCTTAAAAGCCTAAGCCCAACATATATAATAAACGAGCGTATTAAACGGGGGTAAATGACGTTGGGCCAAATTAATTAATAAATGAAAATATAAAGTAAAAGGGGCCCAAATTCAAGTATGGGTTGGGCCCATGATTGGTGTAACCTTTACACCATTGATTTTTAATAATGGGCCGCAAATATTTACATATAAGAAAGTAAAGAAGAAAGACAAAATATGTAAATGTAGAACATACGATGTGTTTAACCCGAGGTTGGATTGAGTTGTGATGTAAACCTGCCCGGAACCGCCCGGCTGTCCAGTAGTCACAACAATACCTATCCAATGTGGGTGGTTAAACATGGAGCCCAATAAGGACCCGAGGTTAGACTGAGTTGTGGCGTAAGACTGCCCGGAACCAACCGGCAACAGGCAGCCACAACAATACCTGTCTAATGTGAGAGGTCAAGGCTTTAATAAGACAATTAAGGCTGAGTCAGGATTGTTAGGATTAAGTGGACTAAAGACTTAATCAAAATGGAACATGCTAAACTAAACAGACTGATTGGGGGTTAGGTTAGAAAACACTTAACCAACTTAGCATGTTGGCTAGAGATAGAAAACCTAGTAACGGGGGACCCTTTTCAGCAGTAACCCTATAAGGTGTATCATGATACCCTGAAACTAGGCAGGGTGGGGCACGATTACTGGGCTGATTGTAAGAGGTCAAATCGACGGCGGTGGTGTAGCAGTGTAGGTTCTAACGGGGTGCGGGCGTGCACACACTCCGGCGCAGAAAAATAAGGCACTGGGCACCAGTAGAATACCTGTGCATTCTAGGGTTGTGTCGGGCCGCCGCCATGGGACTTGATACACCCCATGGTGGGACCAGCATAGGTAACTACAACATCGGGGGCCGTAAGACACATGTAACTATGCGAGTAGGAGCCGATCATCATAGAATGGATCACTTCCCCTGATTATGGGGTGCCAGTTGGGAACTAGTTTATATGGGTTCAGAGATTAACATGGGGTACGACAGTATATTCGACCCTAGACAACTTAACTAAGTTTATAGTACTTTCCCACTTCTTGTTTATACTTATCATACCCAGTTCTTTATTCATAGACAGAATAGTCCTAGACTTACTCAGGCTTTATGTCTGACTCTACTTTTCTTTCGTCTTCTTTTCTTCCGTTTCCCCCCCAGGTCCACAGGGAGGGAACACTGCAGCTTGACCAGCCTTCATATCCAGCTTGAAGAGGAAAAATGTATCGCTTGGACTTTTTCGTTTTGAACTATGGCTTTGGACAACAACTATGGGGCTTTTGCAGTTTATTTATGTTTTCTTTATGCTTCTTTAAAATATGTAATCAAGACAAATTATGAAAGTGTTATGTTATGTTTTTGGAAAGGATGTAAGACAATCATGGTGATGTTGTTGTAACACGTATTTGCTTTTATGAAATAAAAGTTGCTGTTTTTCTGCTGCTTACAAAATATGTGTTCTTATATCTGTCTTGTATATCTGTGACTTATACTTATAAACCTCCACCAAAATTAGGGCATTCCCTTTGAGAGTGACCCTAACGGAGGTGGGGTGTTTCACTTGGTATCAGAGCATAGGTTTACCAGATAAGATAAAAAGTTCTGAAAATTTATTTTCAAAAAGGAAATTTAAAGAAGCATTTTTAAAAAGATAAAATATTATTTTATTTTAAAAAGGCAAAGTCCACTCCCCAAAGCCATAGGTACTATCTCTTATCCTTCGTTTTGAATCTATCCTTTTTGTTTCAGCATGTCCGAAGAACTTAACTTGCCAGAAGGGGTGCCAATACCTGGTTGGTTTAGACGGTTCTTAGAAGCAAGGGCCACTCAGCCAGGTCCTACCGTTCCTCCTCCCCCAGCTGCAGGGAATCATCCAGCTGCAGCAGCACCTCTTCCTCCACCTCCTCCGCGGGAAACACTTTTGCTAAGATATGTAAAGATTTTAAAGCTATGGGAGGAAAGGATTTCCATGGAACTGAGTCCTTCGTGGCAGCTAGGAATTGGCTGAAAGAAACTGAGGACCTATTCATCATCTTTGAGGTAGAAGATAGACAGAAAGTACAATTGGCAGTGTGGCTATTAAAGGGCGAGGCTTCCTACTGGTGGGAAGTCACTAATGCAGAAAGACCAGTGGAGACATGGGAGGACTTTAGGGCAAGGTTTGAGACTAAATTTCTCTCAGATGCGGAAAGAAGTTTGCAGTTGGAAAAATTCTTATTTCTTAAGCAAGGGAACAAGACAGTCAGAGAGTATGTGAATCAGTTCGATGAGCTGGCTAGGTTTGGGCTGGACCTAGTCAACACCCCGCACAAGAAGGCTCTCCGTTTCGTCAAAGGGTTAAATGAGCCACTACACAGTTTGGCCATGACCCATATACCATGGGGGCCACGTATGAAAGACTGGTGCAAATGGCATTACTGAATGAGGAGGATAAGGGCAAGAAGGAGACAAAGGCAGAAAGCTCTCAAGGGAAGAAAGAGGGTTTGCAGCCTAAGAAGACGGACTTTAAGAAAGGCGGGAAAGGCAACAAAGAGAAGAGGAAGTGTAATTTCTGTGGCAAAGTGGGGCACTTAGTAAAAGACTGCCGGAAAAAGAAGGCCAAGGAGAATGGTGGGTGTTTTTCTTGCGGTGAGACAGGCCACAGGGCTAAGGACTGCCTAAAGAAACGTGGACAGGGGCAGAGGACTGGATCCACCCCAGGGGCACAGGTTCATGTGCTGGAAGCGCCACCTCTGCAACAGCGAGGTATAAATACTTCTGTAGAAAGTGTAGTTTATCTTTATGATCACCCCGTTCGCACTTTATTTGATTCTGGCGCATCACACTCCTTTATCTCGTCTGCTTTAGTAGAATCTCTGCACCTAAAAACTAGTATGGTAGAGGACCCCTTAATTGTTTCAAACCCAATTGGGGGCCCAGCTCATTTGTCTATGATCTGTTTGGGATTGAAAATTTCTATTCTAAGCGTAGAATTCCAATGTAGTGCCTTTGTTTTGGGCTTTTCGGGATATGGTTTGATTTTGGGCATGGATTGGCTATCCAGTAATGGGGCCATCCTTGATTGTGAGAAAAGGGTTGTTAGACTCCTAACCCAGCTCGGTAATACTTTGGAAATTTCTTGTAATCCCTCGTATGCGGTTATGCTTAGTTATCTTGAATCGCTAGATGCCTTTGTTGAAAATTTGCAATCAGTTAGAGTGGTCCAGGAATATCCGGATGTCTTCGAAGAGGTGAAGGGCTTGCCTCCGAAGCGAGAAATAGACTTCCGCATATATCTTGTAGATAATGCAAAGCCCGTTGCGTTGCCCGTTAGACACATGGCTCCACGAGAAAGGAAAGAGCTCAGTAAACAGATTAAAGAGCTTCTAGAAAAGGGGTTCATTAGGAGGAGCATTTCAGAATGGGGGCGCTCCAGTGGTGTTCGCTACAAAGGCGGACGGTTCACTCCGTCTATGTGTTGACTATAGGGAGCTCAACAAGCTAACGAAAAAGAATAGGCACCCTCTCCCCAGAATTGACGATTTGTTTGACCAGCTTGTAGGAGCGTCTGTTTTCTCCCAGCTCGATTTAGCAACCGGTTTTCATCAGCTAAGGGTGGCTGAAGATAGCATCGATAAAACGACATTCAGAACCCCAGACGGCTTCTTTGAATGGCTTGTCATGCCTTTCGGCTTGACAAACACACCTGCTTACTTCGTAGACCTGATGAGTAGGGTATTCAGAGATTTCCTCAACAAATTCGTAGTGGTCTTCGTAGATGATATCCTTATCTTCTCAAAAAGTGAAGAGGAACATGCTCAGCACTTAAGGGCAATCATGGAAACTTTGCGAGTCCATCAACTAAAAGCCAAATTCTCCAAATGCCACTTTTGGAGAGAAGAGGTGAGGTTCCTTGGGCACATAGTATCCAAACAAGGGTTAGCAGTGGACCCTGCTAAGGTAGTGGCGGTACAGGATTGGAAGACACCAAGGAATGCAACTGAGGTCCGAAGTTTTCTAGGACTAGCAGGTTTCTATCGGAAGTTCATAAGGGATTTTGCGAAAATCTCAGCTCCGCTCACGAAATTGACCAAGAAGAATCTAGTGTTCAATTGGGACTTGGATTGCGAGTTTGCTTTCCAACGACTGAAAAGGGCTCTTACAACAGCCCCAGTCTTGACGCTGCCAGATGGGAGCAAGATGTTCACTGTTTATACGGATGCATGTGGGACAGGGCTAGGCGCCGTCTTAATGCAAGAAGGAAGGGTAGTAGCTTATGGCGGGAGGCAGTTGAAAGTGCACGAAAAGAACTACCCAACCCACGATCTTGAGTTAGCCGCCATCGTCTTTGCACTCAAGTCTTGGCGACACTATCTCCTAGGTGAGAAGTTCGAACTTTACTGTAATGACCCAGATTTCCGCAACATCAGAGTTGACTATATACATCATACGTCCAACCCAAATATCACGAAAATACGGACATATTTTTTTTTAGAAGAAAGAGATAGAAGAAGAACATAAATAACAACACAGAATCTCACATCGCAGCGGAACAAAATATAATATATCATATCTTTGAAATACAAAATCTTAACTGTATAACATACACTTATCAGAGTACAACACTTACAACATAGCGGAACAAACTATAACTAGATAACGCTGAAGCCTCCTGCTCCAAGCTCTTCCAGTATATCTGTAAATTCCCGACTACTTGACTGCCCGTACAAATTTAGGCACCCAAGAGTTTAGGGAAAAACAACAAAGTAAACTCCGGGTCAGTCATGGGACTGGTATGAGTAAACAGTTTAAAACAGTTTCAGAAAACTAAATGATATCTCATAAGACCACGCCGTATAACACGGAACGGGTTTTTCCCTTATGAGAATCCAAACACTTGACTTATCTTTATATCAAAACTCTTTTGATATTATAATAATGTCTAAATCAAGTAGATAACAATCTAGTGGAACGCTTGCATCTCACGTTCCACATATATAATATACAATCAAAACCGCAAGCACGTATTGGGTAATGGATTTCCAACTATGACAAGGTATGGGACCACCTTTCGCTAATGTACCTCTAGAGAGGAATACACTGGGTTCAACAAGAACATCTTGCAACCCGGCCACACATGACCGACCACTCATTTCGCTTGAGTGTATCGAATGTATATCACCAACAGTTGGGATCAGCAACCGTTTCCCGAATGGGACAGCATCAACAATAGATTTTTAGAAGTAAATGAAACTCTAGATCAGGTGATTATACACCCTACTTCGGTGCGACCGACTTAGCCATGCTGCCTGCCCGATTTCTGTCATTTACCGGATGATGAGGCTAGAAGCTACGCTTTATCATCATACCAGATTCACTTCGAATGCCACATCGTCAAATCCATCAAATCACCGATTGACGTCCTCAACAGTACATTACGTGTTAGCTAAAAGAAGTTTCCTTCTCCGCTTCCACTCTTGGTACGGTTGAAGAAATCAATGTACGTGACCTTTCTGGAAATACTCTGTCAGACATTCATCCATACAAGTCACCCAGGAACAGGATGAACTGAAGGCACTATTTCTATTTATAGAAAAAGTCCTTGCACTCTACTCCGTCTTCGATTATCTTTATATAATCTGATTCGCACGCTACTGCCAATACGGAGTGGTTCTTCGGATAATAATCCAACCGGTCTCTCCATATCGACAACGATGGTCAAAACTTCGATAGTCTGTGATTTAACTATCGAATAAAAACAAGTGTTTCGATAGTCGATGATTTAACTATCGAATAAAACAAGTGTTCAACCAAACATCCAACAATCACTGAACCTTTAATTAATATTCCATTAATTAAATCTCTTTTCTATTTCTTTATCAATATTTGTTAAATCAAATATTTCAATAACCATATTGCCCTTTTACGTTCTTTGGAAAACATTTCCATATATCGCCTTCCTTTATTTTCTATACTAGGAAATATTCATTATTCTATTTCCAAGCTTTGCACATATTTGGGTTAAAACAGATGTTGTGTAAAACATCGTTACGACAACTCAAATACAGTATTTAACAAATTCTTATTCCACATTGATCTTCGAGCCTGAATCTTGCTACTTATCGGTATATCATGAAATCAACCAAGTTGGGGTATAATTACCTCTCAGACCTTGACTGAATAACATTTAACGTCAAAACAGACAAGACTACTTACTCGAATAATCAATACCATACAACTGATTATTCACCTTTAAACACATATACATTTTCTCTTTCTATTCTTACGAGGTTTTATTCTTATACTTCCTTTTTGATTATACTATTCTATTTCTAAGTTCGTTTTCTTATCGACTTCTATATATTTTGATATGTTAATTTCTAACTATCAAATTATCTTAAAAATATTCTATCTCCTTAAATTCCCGGAAAAATTCGCCATAACCTCCTTTATACCGGGAGCATCGGGAAATTTCAAATAGCTTTCCCGGTCCTTCTCATCTCAAAAAAGAAAAAGAAAAAGCCAAGCGGCTAGCCGATACGGCGCATAAAATCTCATATATAAATTAAATACGTACCTTTTTGTCGGGCATTCTATTTATTTCACTTCTATACTTTATCCCAAACCTGTCTCCTGTGTGTCTATACCTGCCCAATCTAATTTAACTATACCAATCATTTTAACTAAATTTGTTAATTAAATCTGTTACTTAACTTTTCAGTCTATTTCACCTTCATATTTGAACATGACATGTTCAAATATATATTTTAACTGCATATTAACAAATTCTAATTATACTCATACTCTCGTTCCCTTATCGACTTCTTATTCAAATTCCAAATCAATTCTATTTGAATTTTCTTTATTCAAACTCAATTTGAATTCCATTTGCATCCCTATATTTAAACTTCATTTGAATTCTATATTCAAATTCTATAGTTAAACTCCATTTGAATTCTATATTCAAATTCTATATTCAAAGTCTATTTGAATTTCTATATTCAAATCTATAGTTTAAAGTCCATTTGAATTCCATATTCAAATTCTATATTCAAAGTCTATTTGAATTTCTATATTCAAATCTATAGTTTAAAGTCCATTTGAATTCCATATTCAAATTCTATATTCAAAGTCTATTTGAATTCTCTGCATTATTTATAAACAACGTTTATAACTTCAATTCAAATCCCACCTTTCCATTTATAAACAGCGTTTATAAATTTGATTCAAACCCCATATTTTCATTTATAAACAAAGTTTATAAATTCGATTCAAACCCCATATTTTCATTTATAAACAAAGTTTATAAATTCGATTCAAACCCCATATTTTCATTTATAAACAAAGTTTATAAATTCGATTCCTTGTTCATATGTATTCAAAACAAGTTAATGTTTCTATACTTCATTTAAAATTCAAATTCTATTTATAAAAATAGAATTCCCCTTTTAAATTTCAAATACCCTTTTTGATATTTTTATAAATCAATATTCAAGCCCCGGGATATTTTAAACAATCAAATCAGCCAATTTTCAATCATTTGATTTTTAACACATCATATATGAAGATATATGAAATCAAACAAACAACAACAGATAATATATTTTTGAGGAATCCAGTTGGATTCCTCCAACCTGTTTTCCTGCATCCACAGATGTTAGCACATAAATAATACCCATTCTGCTTCGTGGCAGAATATCGCGGTAAAAAGGTCATCCACTAATCATAGCGTGGGGCGTATAGGGTAATCATCCGCTATGGTACCGCGGGCATCCGCTAATGAGGCTGCGGGAATCCAACCAATCAATCAACCCAATATATATAATAGTCCTAAATAACTAATATATATTTTAAAACCATCAGACAACATTCAAACAAGCACAGACAATTATTTTTAACTATATAAAAATAAATTCTAAATAAAAGGTGAGATTTACTCACCGGAATTTTTCATTGTTGAATATCCCGTTAAATCCTGTATCATCTCGACTACTCCTTTACTCGAATGAATTTATTCTTGCACCTATGATTATTTATGTTTGTATTTATCGATCAAACATTTATTTAAATTAACTAACACGAATAAATTATTCTAGGTATTTTAAAATCATAAAACGTATACCTTATTCTTATGCACATCTCGACCAAATCAAGGAAATGGTTTGTCGATCAGCTCCATGAAGCATATCCCCTAACAGCTCAAAAACTGCATCAACCAAAAATGCAAATCTTCATTTCGGCATTCTCTTGAACACTCCATCAGTCCTAGTCCTTTACTGTCTCGAAATTCAACTGACTGTCCTATTCAATTACATTAGAATAGGCCACCCTCCTCCTTCATGATTCCAGAAACCTGCTTCTGCTGCCCTCAATAAATCAGCCACTTCGAACTCCAGTAGCCAAAAATAGTAATGTCGGCCTCCCCATACATCAACAACTCGCGATGACTCAAAATACCACCATCGCGACTTCAATTTCCTCCCTGTTGCCTTGCCTGCGACTCAGGAACTGTCGCAGTCCCCAAAACGAAATCGCGCCACCCTGAAATCATGGCCATCATCCCGACAAACCCTCATGCCTCCTTCGAATATCGCGTCTACCAATTTTGTGAAGCATCGAACCTCTCCCTCATCAAAGCGCTACCATCTCAGTTTATCGAGCCCTCCCTGTTGACCTTCATTCGATGCCCTAGCCCACTGTACAGAGATTTGGGGCAACCCCAACTTGATCGCACACGCATCGAGGACTGTCGATCGAAACTGTTACCTCATACGAGTTAAAGAAATCGAAAATCGAATGGGAAATGAAAGGGAATAACTGCGATTAGTAAAGGAAAGAGTGGATTTAGTTTTTAGAAGAGGGGCAGTGGCCATTTTCAATCTCTGAAGTTTGGTTCTGATTTTGCCAATTTACAAGATGAGGGTGCGGTGTTAGTTATACTTGAAGCTTTGATTTCGATTTCCAGATAAATAAAAGGGATCGATTTATAAATAGGAAATGAAATTGAAGCTGAGGTGAAGGAGCTATGTACGTGGTGCTTTCTGGCCCCTTTTGAAATTTGAGGACAATGAAAAGCCACGGTTGTGGTTTGTTGGCAAAAGAAAGTCCACTAAATTTTATTTATTTATTTTAGTTTTACTTTACCGATATGATAAAATTAATTAAATTATCCCACTGTTTTATAACTCCTTTTTGAACGCAACAACGGTCGTTCCTAGGTTTTAACCACCATTCCGGACACACTGAGATAGGTCACGAAGTCCAATTCGATCGTCTGTGGAAGATATTTATTTAAATTGATATAAATCAAATTTTAAAACAATAAATTCTGCGATAACAAATAAATATTATTATTTGAATTTAAACAGAAATCTGAACAGTATTAAATTCAGTTTTCAACTTCTCGAACTGACGTATTACGATAATTTAATATATTTGATATTAAATCGAAATTGATTATTAAATTTATAACATAATATAAAATTCCATTTATATTATCCCCTCCCAATATTTAAATCCATATTAAATATTTAAAATTTACCCATAAAGGTCCAGGTCATTACAATCTTCCCCACTTAAAATAATTTCGTCCTCGAAATTGCTAAGGTAGAAAAAGTGCTACAAACCCATTAACCTTCAGAACTTATTTATGTTGATATTCAACATTTCAAAACTTCCTTACGTACCTTTCTTTCGAATAAATCCTTATTCAATAACTCCTCCCTTCGAATAACTATATTCGATTTACTCTCTTTCGAATAACTAGATTCGAAAACCTTTCTTCGAATAACTATATTCGATTTACTCTATTCAATTTACTCTTATCAATTAACTCTATTGGATTTAACTCTTTTGGATTTAACTCTTTTCGATTAACTCCATCGAATAACTAAATTCGATAACTCCTTCGAATAACCAATATTCTATAACTCACTTCGATTAAACTAATCGATAACTCTTTTCGATTAAACTATAATCGATAACTCATTTCGATTAACAAATAATCGATACTCCTTCGATTTACTAATAATCGATAACTCCTTCGATTTACTAATAATCGATAACTCCTTCGATTAACTAATAATCGATAACTCCTTTGATTCTATCCGAATAAACTAATATTCGATTTAACTCCACTCGCTTGACCCTAGATCGCAGCGATCACAATGGTTACGCCTGATTCCCCCAGGAAACATCCGACCGCCCTAGGCTATCTGCAGCCCTGCGAATTTCGCTAGCAGTCGTACGAAATGGCAACTTATCCTGAGTAACTCCGTTTGACTAACTCTATCTCAATAACTATATTCGATCAACTTTAATTGAATAACTAAAATTCAATTAAATCTAATTCGATTAACTATGTTCAATTAACTCTATCTGGTTAACTCTTAATTTGGATAACAAATATTCGATAAATTCTAATTGAATAACTAACATTCAATTAACTTCACGGATTAACCCTAACTGATTAACTCTAACTGGTTAATTCTTATCCTAAACGATTTCTTCTAACTCTAATCGATTATTTCTAACTCTAATCAACTTCTCCTATTCGAGTAACTCCTATTGGATAATGTTTATTCATTTATAAAGATTTACTTTTAGTAACGGTTCTTCACTTTATAAATGTTCTCTTTAATAACGTTACTTCACTTATACAAGTGTTGTGTACCCTTTCTATTTAAAATTATCGGTGTTAAAAACCAATATCTCTTCTCTATATAAGCTCAGACTTATATATTCCATTTATCGAATGATAAATATTTAATTTAATTTATAAACTGTTATTTATAAATTAATCCTTTCTATTTATCTGTTAAAAACAGATTTCCACTTTCTATTCATCTTCTGAATATTCCTTTGATTTATTTCTATTTATTTAACAAATAAATATCTCATTTATGACATTCTATTTATTTTCTATAAATAAATATTCCCATCTAATCTATTTGTAAATGTTTTACAAATATTTTCTTTTAAATTCTATTTGTAAATGTTTCTACAAATATTTCTCCTTCTATTTGTTTGCACATAACTCCCTTTGTATTTGTTTTACAAATATAATTCCTTTATATTTACTTTACAAATATATTTTTCTTTTTAACTCTTTTGGTGTTTCCTTTATTCACACCCAATTCATATTTCATTCACATTGATTTTACTCAATTTATTCATTTCGATCTATTTAACTTACTTAAGTTAAATTCAATTTCAATCGTTCAAATTCCCATTAACTAGTTGTTAATTAACCATTTTGCCGATTTCACCCTTTTTATTTGAATATAACTTGTTCAAATATATGTCAACTTAATTATAAACTAATCTAATTATAATTTCGACTCGAGTTATATATTCGATTTCGAATATAAAATTTCAATTTCTTTCACTTATCCAAAAACCCAATTTCGATTCAACTTTGATTAACTAATTTCTCTTTTACTTAGTTAATTCTATTCAATAATCAGAAATATGATCATTGTTTCCCAAATCATTTTATCTACTTCACTTGAGTTCATATTCATTTTATAACTTAAGTCTATATTTTCCTCATGGCCATTCGGATTTTATTTACTTTAAAAATCCTTTTACTTATATATATAAACCATTGTGGTTTTTAATGGTTTCTGGCGCTGCTTTTCTAAAAATTTGATTTTGACATAACTCAAAATCTATATGACGAAATCCAGATTTTTCTCTTTCATTTGAAAACTATTGTTCAACCGGTCCCGACGATTCTTGTTTCATAGAATTCCGACTTCAATTGAGTTCTGTATACTAAATTGAAGTTCGAATCGCCAATTTACGAACTACTGCGCTACGGCGAGCTCGTTTTAATTATATTTATAAATATAAACGTTTTAACTTTGTTCAATATAAATTCAACTCCATTTTGATATATTTTTAATATATATCCAATTCACTTCACATAATATTCCCGATCTATTACACTTCTATTTGAAATTCTATATATTTACAATATTCAAATTCCATTTGAATTTCTTTATTCCAACTCTTTTGAATTTCCTTCTATTCAATTTCTATTTGAATTTTCCTCGATTCAAATTCTAATTCAATTTTCCTTATCTTCAGATTCTATTTGAATTTCTTATCTTCAATTTCTATTTGAATTCCTTTATTCGATTTCTATTTAAATTCCTTTGTTCAATTTCTTATTTGAAATCCTTTGAATTTAAATTCTATTTTAACTCCTTTTGTTTTCTTTGAATTCTAATATTCAACCTCCATTTTATATTCTCTTTGAAATTCTATTTAACCAAATTCCATCTGAATTCTAATATTCAAATCTCTATTTGACTTTTCTTTATTCAAATCCATTTGAATTCCTTTGAATTCAAATCCCATTTCAATTTTTCTTATACAATTTCTATTTGAATTTTCTTTATTCAAACTCAATTGAGTTCCTTTGAATTCAAATTCTATTTCACTTCTATTTGAAATCTATATTCAAATTCTCATTTCAAAATTCCTTTGAAGTAATATAAATATATACATATATTTATCTATCTCAAATTCAAAACATTTGAATTTTCAACCAACTTGTTTCTTTCAAACAAATTTCCATCAAAAATTTTCTAAGGCAGCAATTCGTCACTTAGAAACTCGAAAATGAACACTGGTGATGTTGCGACCATCATCAGAATTATTTCCCAGCCACTGAATGAGTTCAGTGCTATATTTCTTTCAAAATCCATTTAGAAAAATATTTTCCAAACTCCCAGGATTTTATATTCTGAATTCTGGTTGGAATTCAATTTCAATTTATCTCATTTGTATATTTGATTTCATATACAAATTCTATTGGTTATATATAAATATTTCTGTTTTTATAATCTAATTCGATTATAATCCTAACAATCAACTTAACTATTTAAAAACAATATCGTGTCCAATCTTCTGTTCCAGTGTTTATAAACTCCTATCGACATCGTGGCGTCCCACGATTCGACCAAAATTTATAATCCACTCAACAGACTAGTCAACACAATATAAAATAGTTTTTATATCAAATAACAAATACGCTCTCTCGTACATATATACGCTCAACTCATTCTAGGATACTACTGATCCTATCTCTAATGAGCACATTCCAACAAGCCTAGGTATTCGCTCAACCTAAGCTCTGATACCAACTGTAATGACCCAGATTTCCGCAACATCAGAGTTGACTATATACATCATACGTCCAACCCAAATATCACGAAAATACGGACATATTTTTTTTTAGAAGAAAGAGATAGAAGAAGAACATAAATAACAACACAGAATCTCACATCGCAGCGGAACAAAATATAATATATCATATCTTTGAAATACAAAATCTTAACTGTATAACATACACTTATCAGAGTACAACACTTACAACATAGCGGAACAAACTATAACTAGATAACGCTGAAGCCTCCTGCTCCAAGCTCTTCCAGTATATCTGTAAATTCCCGACTACTTGACTGCCCGTACAAATTTAGGCACCCAAGAGTTTAGGGAAAAACAACAAAGTAAACTCCGGGTCAGTCATGGGACTGGTATGAGTAAACAGTTTAAAACAGTTTCAGAAAACTAAATGATATCTCATAAGACCACGCCGTATAACACGGAACGGGTTTTTCCCTTATGAGAATCCAAACACTTGACTTATCTTTATATCAAAACTCTTTTGATATTATAATAATGTCTAAATCATGTAGATAACAATCTAGTGGAACGCTTGCATCTCACGTTCCACATATATAATATACAATCAAAACCGCAAGCACGTATTGGGTAATGGATTTCCAACTATGACAAGGTATGGGACCACCTTTCGCTAATGTACCTCTAGAGAGGAATACACTGGGTTCAACAAGAACATCTTGCAACCCGGCCACACATGACCGACCACTCATTTCGCTTGAGTGTATCGAATGTATATCACCAACAGTTGGGATCAGCAACCGTTTCCCGAATGGGACAGCATCAACAATAGATTTTTAGAAGTAAATGAAACTCTAGATCAGGTGATTATACACCCTACTTCGGTGCGACCGACTTAGCCATGCTGCCTGCCCGATTTCTGTCATTTACCGGATGATGAGGCTAGAAGCTACGCTTTATCATCATACCAGATTCACTTCGAATGCCACATCGTCAAATCCATCAAATCACCGATTGACGTCCTCAACAGTACATTACGTGTTAGCTAAAAGAAGTTTCCTTCTCCGCTTCCACTCTTGGTACGGTTGAAGAAATCAATGTACGTGACCTTTCTGGAAATACTCTGTCAGACATTCATCCATACAAGTCACCCAGGAACAGGATGAACTGAAGGCACTATTTCTATTTATAGAAAAAGTCCTTGCACTCTACTCCGTCTTCGATTATCTTTATATAATCTGATTCGCACGCTACTGCCAATACGGAGTGGTTCTTCGGATAATAATCCAACCGGTCTCTCCATATCGACAACGATGGTCAAAACTTCGATAGTCTGTGATTTAACTATCGAATAAAAACAAGTGTTTCGATAGTCGATGATTTAACTATCGAATAAAACAAGTGTTCAACCAAACATCCAACAATCACTGAACCTTTAATTAATATTCCATTAATTAAATCTCTTTTCTATTTCTTTATCAATATTTGTTAAATCAAATATTTCAATAACCATATTGCCCTTTTACGTTCTTTGGAAAACATTTCCATATATCGCCTTCCTTTATTTTCTATACTAGGAAATATTCATTATTCTATTTCCAAGCTTTGCACATATTTGGGTTAAAACAGATGTTGTGTAAAACATCGTTACGACAACTCAAATACAGTATTTAACAAATTCTTATTCCACATTGATCTTCGAGCCTGAATCTTGCTACTTATCGGTATATCATGAAATCAACCAAGTTGGGGTATAATTACCTCTCAGACCTTGACTGAATAACATTTAACGTCAAAACAGACAAGACTACTTACTCGAATAATCAATACCATACAACTGATTATTCACCTTTAAACACATATACATTTTCTCTTTCTATTCTTACGAGGTTTTATTCTTATACTTCCTTTTTGATTATACTATTCTATTTCTAAGTTCGTTTTCTTATCGACTTCTATATATTTTGATATGTTAATTTCTAACTATCAAATTATCTTAAAAATATTCTATCTCCTTAAATTCCCGGAAAAATTCGCCATAACCTCCTTTATACCGGGAGCATCGGGAAATTTCAAATAGCTTTCCCGGTCCTTCTCATCTCAAAAAAGAAAAAGAAAAAGCCAAGCGGCTAGCCGATACGGCGCATAAAATCTCATATATAAATTAAATACGTACCTTTTTGTCGGGCATTCTATTTATTTCACTTCTATACTTTATCCCAAACCTGTCTCCTGTGTGTCTATACCTGCCCAATCTAATTTAACTATACCAATCATTTTAACTAAATTTGTTAATTAAATCTGTTACTTAACTTTTCAGTCTATTTCACCTTCATATTTGAACATGACATGTTCAAATATATATTTTAACTGCATATTAACAAATTCTAATTATACTCATACTCTCGTTCCCTTATCGACTTCTTATTCAAATTCCAAATCAATTCTATTTGAATTTTCTTTATTCAAACTCAATTTGAATTCCATTTGCATCCCTATATTTAAACTTCATTTGAATTCTATATTCAAATTCTATAGTTAAACTCCATTTGAATTCTATATTCAAATTCTATATTCAAAGTCTATTTGAATTTCTATATTCAAATCTATAGTTTAAAGTCCATTTGAATTCCATATTCAAATTCTATATTCAAAGTCTATTTGAATTTCTATATTCAAATCTATAGTTTAAAGTCCATTTGAATTCCATATTCAAATTCTATATTCAAAGTCTATTTGAATTCTCTGCATTATTTATAAACAACGTTTATAACTTCAATTCAAATCCCACCTTTCCATTTATAAACAGCGTTTATAAATTTGATTCAAACCCCATATTTTCATTTATAAACAAAGTTTATAAATTCGATTCAAACCCCATATTTTCATTTATAAACAAAGTTTATAAATTCGATTCAAACCCCATATTTTCATTTATAAACAAAGTTTATAAATTCGATTCCTTGTTCATATGTATTCAAAACAAGTTAATGTTTCTATACTTCATTTAAAATTCAAATTCTATTTATAAAAATAGAATTCCCCTTTTAAATTTCAAATACCCTTTTTGATATTTTTATAAATCAATATTCAAGCCCCGGGATATTTTAAACAATCAAATCAGCCAATTTTCAATCATTTGATTTTTAACACATCATATATGAAGATATATGAAATCAAACAAACAACAACAGATAATATATTTTTGAGGAATCCAGTTGGATTCCTCCAACCTGTTTTCCTGCATCCACAGACGTTAGCACATAAATAATACCCATTCTGCTTCGTGGCAGAATATCGCGGTAAAAAGGTCATCCACTAATCATAGCGTGGGGCGTATAGGGTAATCATCCGCTATGGTACCGCGGGCATCCGCTAATGAGGCTGCGGGAATCCAACCAATCAATCAACCCAATATATATAATAGTCCTAAATAACTAATATATATTTTAAAACCATCAGACAACATTCAAACAAGCACAGACAATTATTTTTAACTATATAAAAATAAATTCTAAATAAAAGGTGAGATTTACTCACCGGAATTTTTCATTGTTGAATATCCCGTTAAATCCTGTATCATCTCGACTACTCCTTTACTCGAATGAATTTATTCTTGCACCTATGATTATTTATGTTTGTATTTATCGATCAAACATTTATTTAAATTAACTAACACGAATAAATTATTCTAGGTATTTTAAAATCATAAAACGTATACCTTATTCTTATGCACATCTCGACCAAATCAAGGAAATGGTTTGTCGATCAGCTCCATGAAGCATATCCCCTAACAGCTCAAAAACTGCATCAACCAAAAATGCAAATCTTCATTTCGGCATTCTCTTGAACACTCCATCAGTCCTAGTCCTTTACTGTCTCGAAATTCAACTGACTGTCCTATTCAATTACATTAGAATAGGCCACCCTCCTCCTTCATGATTCCAGAAACCTGCTTCTGCTGCCCTCAATAAATCAGCCACTTCGAACTCCAGTAGCCAAAAATAGTAATGTCGGCCTCCCCATACATCAACAACTCGCGATGACTCAAAATACCACCATCGCGACTTCAATTTCCTCCCTGTTGCCTTGCCTGCGACTCAGGAACTGTCGCAGTCCCCAAAACGAAATCGCGCCACCCTGAAATCATGGCCATCATCCCGACAAACCCTCATGCCTCCTTCGAATATCGCGTCTACCAATTTTGTGAAGCATCGAACCTCTCCCTCATCAAAGCGCTACCATCTCAGTTTATCGAGCCCTCCCTGTTGACCTTCATTCGATGCCCTAGCCCACTGTACAGAGATTTGGGGCAACCCCAACTTGATCGCACACGCATCGAGGACTGTCGATCGAAACTGTTACCTCATACGAGTTAAAGAAATCGAAAATCGAATGGGAAATGAAAGGGAATAACTGCGATTAGTAAAGGAAAGAGTGGATTTAGTTTTTAGAAGAGGGGCAGTGGCCATTTTCAATCTCTGAAGTTTGGTTCTGATTTTGCCAATTTACAAGATGAGGGTGCGGTGTTAGTTATACTTGAAGCTTTGATTTCGATTTCCAGATAAATAAAAGGGATGATTTATAAATAGGAAATGAAATTGAAGCTGAGGTGAAGGAGCTATGTACGTGGTGCTTTCTGGCCCCTTTTGAAATTTGAGGACAATGAAAAGCCACGGTTGTGGTTTGTTGGCAAAAGAAAGTCCACTAAATTTTATTTATTTATTTTAGTTTTACTTTACCGATATGATAAAATTAATTAAATTATCCCACTGTTTTATAACTCCTTTTTGAACGCAACAACGGTCGTTCCTAGGTTTTAACCACCATTCCGGACACACTGAGATAGGTCACGAAGTCCAATTCGATCGTCTGTGGAAGATATTTATTTAAATTGATATAAATCAAATTTTAAAACAATAAATTCTGCGATAACAAATAAATATTATTATTTGAATTTAAACAGAAATCTGAACAGTATTAAATTCAGTTTTCAACTTCTCGAACTGACGTATTACGATAATTTAATATATTTGATATTAAATCGAAATTGATTATTAAATTTATAACATAATATAAAATTCCATTTATATTATCCCCTCCCAATATTTAAATCCATATTAAATATTTAAAATTTACCCATAAAGGTCCAGGTCATTACAATTACACTGACCATAAATCGTTGAAATATCTTTTCTCGCAGAAGGATCTTAACTTGAGGCAATAGAGATGGATGGAGTTTCTTGCCTCGTACGATTTCGAAATCTCCTACACTCCGGGCAAAGGCAACGTAGTGGCAGACGCGTTGAGCCGAAAGAAACTGACCCTAAGCCCGTTGTTTGTTGAAAGACAAAGCCTAGAGTTTATAGCCAGCTTCGACTTTAGGCCCTCCTCCGATTTTGTACCAGGCCTGCTAGCATCTCTCGAAGTGCGCCCAACTTTAGTGGATTCAGTAGGGACAGCACAACGCGAAGACCCTCAGCTTGTGGAAATGATTGATAAGCTAATTAGGGGTGAGACTTCAAGTCACCTCAACAGATACTCCATCGACGATAAGGGTTTGCTAAGGCGAGACGGAAGACTATGCGTCCCACAGACAAAAGATTTAGTAAAGAAGGTTCTCGAGGAAGCACATCACTCCAAGATGACGATACACCCAGGCGGAGATAAAATGTACAAAGATATAAAAAGGACTTTCTTCTGGAACGGCATGAAAAAGGACGTGGCAGAATTCGTTTCTAAGTGTATGGTGTGCCAACGGGTTAAGGCGGAACAGAAAAAGCCTGGCGGACTGTTACATCCTCTGGAGGTCCCGCAGTGGAAGTGGGATAGCATATCAATGGACTTCATCGATGGGCTGCCTAGGTCTAGGAGAGGCAACACTAGCATTTGGGTAATAGTGGATAGGCTTTCTAAAAGCGCCCACTTTTTACCTGTCAAAAGTAAAAGAACTGCCTCATCCCTGGCATCACTTTACCTCAAGGAAATCGTTCGACTCCATGGAATACCATCTAGCATTGTTAGTGACCGAGACCCCATCTTCACCAGCGAGTTTTGGCGGAGTCTGCAAGAAGCAGTAGGAACGCAGTTATGCTTGAGCACAGCCTATCATCCCCAAACCGACGGCCAAACAGAGAGAGTAAACAGAATTTTGGAGGACCTTTTAAGACTATGCGTCCTCGACTTCGGAGGGACATGGGAAGACCACCTTCCTTTGGTGGAATTTGCCTACAACAACAGCTATCAAGCAACCATCGGAATGGCGCCCTTCGAAGCTTTATATGGAAGACCGTGCCGATCGCCCACTTGTTGGTGGGAGTCTACTGATAAGCTCATACTTGGACCAGATATGATCCGAGAGACTTCAGAGAAAGTAGACTTAATACGAAGAAGGATGAAGACGGCCCAAGACAGACAAAAGTCCTACGCCGACAAGAGGAGAACCGACCTTGAATTTGAAGTTGGGGACAGAGTTTTTCTTAAGGTATCTCCGCTAAGGAACGTTGTTCGTTTTGGAACCACAGGAAAACTGGCACCAAGGTTCGTAGGGCCATTCCCTTTCATCGAGAAAATTGGGAAAATGGCCTATAGATTAGAGCTACCCGAAAAGCTGGCTGGAGTTCACAACGTTTTTCACGTTTCACATCTCCGAAAATGTCTACATGAGTCTGCTGAAGTGGTCGAGCCAAATATCCTCGAAGAGGCCGAAGTGGAACGCGAAGCAACCATAAGAAAAGTTCCAACCCGCATACTAGGAACGGAAGTGAAGAAGCTACGCAACCGCGAAGTCAGACTCGCCAAAGTTCAGTGGAGCGACGCCGAGGGAGACGCGACTTGGGAAACTGAAGCTAGAATACGCGCTGCCTACCCTTTTCTTTTCGAGGGTACATCCTTGATCTTTCTTTTTCCTTAAGTTGCGCTTTTATCTTTTAGGTATATTTCCTCGACCTTATCTTTTAGGTAGAAACCTTTTGGATGAAAACATGTAATTGAAACATGTTATGGATGATGGTTGCAAGTGGTTGCAAGTGATTGCTAGTGGTTGCTCGTGGTTGCATATACACACACAATCTAGGTTTTAGATCGGCTCAGTCACTTCATATTTCATATGCATATATGTTTGCATTCGTATATGGTTGAACTTTAATGTGTTGTCATATGGATGTTGCATTTGTATGGATGATTGTGCACTCATGTAGAATCATGAATAGGAAGAATTTGCATACATAATGGATTCATGGCACTTACATAATTCGCATTAAGGGGGTCAACTGAATCAGTAGACCGCCTGATTTTGCATTAGATAAGTACATGTACACACACACTTCGCATATGATCATGAAGCATTAGAAGTCTTTTAAGGACAATGGATGCTCGTGTTTGATGGATGAGTAGATGGATGATTGGATGTTAGGATATACATTCCTCCTAACTTGAAGATTTCGGGGACGAAATCCTTTTAAGTGGGGGAGAATGTAACACCCCGTGCATTCTATAACTGTGAAATTTACAAATTAAAGTATAATTAATTTCAAATCAAAGAACTAAGGGAAACGGGATACGCCATTGCGTTCGTCTCGGAAAAATACGCGAAATAGAGTCCGAGTTTTCGAAAAACGGAGTCCGTATGAAGAAGATATAGCCTCCGGAAGTTTCTGAATTAAGTTTAAAATTCGAACAGAATAAAACAACTCAGAAAAACAAGTTTAAATTTCAAAATCGGGCCCAATTGGCCAGGGCGGGAAAAGTCCCGCCTAATGCACCCAGGTCGACTGGGCTGTCGACCTGGTCTAGCCAGGTCGACAGGGCTGTCGACAGGGCTGTCGACAGGGCTGTCGACCTGGTCCAGAGCCAGGTCGAACCCAGCCCAACCTGGCTGGCCTAGTCTATGTTGGTCGATTTTCAGAAGCTTGCTTTGTCATTAGGGCTAGGTGGCAGGCTCTAATTGGTCTCTCTTTCGAATGAATGGCTACGATCTATCCAAGCAACATCGATGGTCCTAATCAGTTCAAAAACTCTATAAAAATGACCCTAGACTCTACCTAATCTATTCATTCAAAAATAAGAACAAGGCCATCATGCTGCAGAGGAACGACTAGGAGTAGCCACCAAATTGAGAAGAAGATTAGGAGGCAAATTCTAAAGCATAAAGCAACTCAAACAAATCAAATCAACGCCTACGTCAAAAGGAGTCGCATCTCCAAATTCCTAATTCGTCACATGATTGTAAGTAGAGTATTATTTTGGTATGAACAAATAACTGTGTTGGTTTGTATACTTGATTTGTGGTGATAAAGTAATTCATATTTGTGCGTTACTATGATTCTTATCGATTTGGAATATTGTATACGTTGGGATATTCTCAAATTATGTTATTCATTATGAAAACTACATGTTTGCGGTAGTTTTATGCAAGTATACGTTTGGAATATTCGCAAATTATGTAATTCATGTTGAAGCTACATGTATGTAGTTGTTTAAATTGAAATTCATGCAAGTTTGGGGTTTTGCTACTATGCCATCATAATGTGTATTTTTGTACAAAAATCATTTTGTGTGTAATTGGAACAAATTTGGGTTATTATAATTCATATAAAATTTTGTTGAAAACTTGGCATCATGATCTATGTATTAAGCCATACTTTTGCACTAGAAAACCTCTTTGTGAACTTATGAATATGACTAGGCTATGATTGATATTTTGCATAATTGAAAACCATGTTAGGTCTATATTGTTAACAAGAATTATTTGATGACATATGTGGTACCTAGCTAGGCTAGATTCAAAATCCCATTTGCAAGTTTGCATGACTAAAGTAAAAATCATGATTTCATGTTTAGAAATATTTATGCCATAAGTATATGTGTGCCATGGTTATGTGAATAGATTTAAAGTCATGATTTAAGTTGGAATAATTCAAGTTGAACTAGACTTTTGTATTAGTAACAAAAGTAGACACCTTTGTAAACTTGTAGAAATCTTATGAACATGATTTGCTTATGTTTGACATTATGCCTAAACAAAAATATGGATTTATGTTGTAGTTAAGACTATGTGTCAACAATAATATCCAATTTAGATTCTTAACTTAACTACAAGTTTACATGCTTTGATTCATGTCACTTATGCTTTATGACCAAAGTATACGTTATTGCTATGCAAGTACACCAGTTTCTGATTTGTAGTTCCAACGTTATGTTGCAAGTTCATGCGTTCACATTCCCCTTTAGTGTATGAACGTTTTAAGCCTCCCCTTTTTCTCATGGCTAAGTTGGGCTTAAAAGCCTAAGCCCAACATATATAATAAACGAGCGTATTAAACGGGGGTAAATGACGTTGGGCCAAATTAATTAATAAATGAAAATATAAAGTAAAAGGGGCCCAAATTCAAGTATGGGTTGGGCCCATGATTGGTGTAACCTTTACACCATTGATTTTTAATAATGGGCCGCAAATATTTACATATAAGAAAGTAAAGAAGAAAGACAAAATATGTAAATGTAGAACATACGATGTGTTTAACCCGAGGTTGGATTGAGTTGTGATGTAAACCTGCCCGGAACCGCCCGGCTGTCCAGTAGTCACAACAATACCTATCCAATGTGGGTGGTTAAACATGGAGCCCAATAAGGACCCGAGGTTAGACTGAGTTGTGGCGTAAGACTGCCCGGAACCAACCGGCAACAGGCAGCCACAACAATACCTGTCTAATGTGAGAGGTCAAGGCTTTAATAAGACAATTAAGGCTGAGTCAGGATTGTTAGGATTAAGTGGACTAAAGACTTAATCAAAATGGAACATGCTAAACTAAACAGACTGATTGGGGGTTAGGTTAGAAAACACTTAACCAACTTAGCATGTTGGCTAGAGATAGAAAACCTAGTAACAGGGGACCCTTTTCAGCAGTAACCCTATAAGGTGTATCATGATACCCTGAAACTAGGCAGGGTGGGGCACGATTACTGGGCTGACTGTAAGAGGTCAAATCGACGGCGGTGGTGTAGCAGTGTAGGTTCTAACGGGGTGCGGGCGTGCACACACTCCGGCGTAGAAAAATAAGGCACTGGGCACCAGTAGAATACCTGTGCATTCTAGGGTTGTGTCGGGCCGCCGCCATGGGACTTGATACACCCCATGGTGGGACCAGCATAGGTAACTACAACATCGGGGGCCGTAAGACACATGTAACTATGCGAGTAGGAGCCGATCATCATAGAATGGATCACTTCCCCTAATTATGGGGTGCCAGTTGGGAACTAGTTTATATGGGTTCAGAGATTAACATGGGGTACGACAGTATATTCGACCCTAGACAACTTAACTAAGTTTATAGTACTTTCCCACTTCTTGTTTATACTTATCATACCCAGTTCTTTATTCATAGACAGAATAGTCCTAGACTTACTCAGGCTTTATGTCTGACTCTACTTTTCTTTCGTCTTCTTTTCTTCCGTTTCCCCCCCAGGTCCACAGGGAGGGAACACTGCAGCTTGACCAGCCTTCATATCCAGCTTGAAGAGGAAAAATGTATCGATTGGACTTTTTCGTTTTGAACTATGGCTTTGGACAACAACTATGGGGCTTTTGCAGTTTATTTATGTTTTCTTTATGCTTCTTTAAAATATGTAATCAAGACAGATTATGAAAGTGTTATGTTATGTTTTTGGAAAGGATGTAAGACAATCATGGTGATGTTGTTGTAACACGTATTTGCTTTTATGAAATAAAAGTTGCTGTTTTTCTACTGCTTACAAAATATGTGTTCTTATATCTGTCTTGTATATCTGTGACTTATACTTATAAACCTCCACCAAAATTAGGGCATTCCCTTTGAGAGTGACCCTAACGGAGGTGGGGTGTTTCAGATTCAGATTTGACAAAAAGTATATCTAAATAAAAATGGTTTAGAACATCTTTCACGCAAGAGAAAACAAGGCCACACGGAAGGGGAGAAGAAGAAAGTGGGTAGCTTAGAAGTGAAAAAGGAAAGGAAAGTGGAGGAGAAGAGAAATCGAAGAAATCAGCTTTCGTCATGTCGCCATTAAAAAGCTTCGAACCAACACCCTTTGCTAATAGTTATTATCATTCACATTCAAATAAGATATTACATAAGCTTCGAAATCAATTTAGTTTCATATTAAATCCAAGATTCACTTATTCGAGTAATTCCAATATTCAAGTTACTGCTTCACCATTTAGTTATATTAAATAACTGAAATATTCTGAATTCAGGTCATTCAACTTTTAAAATAATCACTTTCATATTTGAATGAATTAAATATTCGAGTATTTATAATGTGGATTGTTACACAAAATTCAAAGATTTAAAATCCATCTCTAAAATATTGTTCCTTGCCTTATCCAACAATCTCAAGGCATTTGGGTGTTATATGAAAGGATTTCAATGCAAATTATACATGAAAATTTTATGAAATGCAACTTATCATCAACAAACATATATGAAAGACCTTCTATAATCTAAACATGGCATATCAACATATATAAGCACAAAATAATTCGGATCTAATATGGATCCGAAGCAAACAAGTTAATCAAAAAGTGAATACTATTATTCAACTTGAATGGTTTAAGAGAAAGTTGAAAATTAAATGTCTTTAACTTCTTAAGCTTTATTTCCTCTTTCTTATCTTTTCTTTCTTTCTCTTCTCCTAGAAATGATTGGCCTCTGTTTGTATTTTGGTTTATAAAATGAAATAAGAAATAAGGAAATGAGGTATAGGAAAGGGTTATATGTACAGGAAAAGTCCTTTTCCTATTTTACCCTTCTCATGTTGCTACTTCTTCTTATCCACTACTAGTTGATCTAATTAGTTATTAAACATGGCTCGACTCATTCCATAATCCAATCTCATTTTACATTAATTTTATATATTTTATCCAACTAAAAATCCTAGTGATATCTAGCAAAACTAGGAATGTTATGATTTTTATCTTGTAAAACAAGATTATAAATTTATTATTGAAATTGGGCTTTAAATGGTAAATATGAAAATAATAATCTAATAGGAAAAATTATGAATAATAATTACAAAAAAGTTATGAAATGGAAGTAAAAAATTACAAAGAATAAAAGTAAATTATATTTGAAGTTTCAGGCTATTATGTTATGTTAGAAAAGAAGATAAGCAAAGAGAAACAGAAAGAAAAAATTGAAATTGGAACAAATGAATAAGTAAGGACATTTGGTTTGTCATTGCATTTAAGCAAACATCCCTTTCATTAAATACCACTGAGTAATCTAGACTTCACTACTTAACTTTGTATTCACTTCTTGTATAACACTTCTTTCTATATTTTTCATATCTCAATTATGAAACCCCTAATCTCCTTTCTTTAAAAAGTAATACAAAATCATGCAGATTATATAAATCATGAAACTAAAACCAATCTTCTATCGGTGTTACTACACCCATAGAAATTCAAATTTGAACTTTGAGAATGTTGGTGTAATGTGGCATTTTTAAAGGAGAGGAAAATGGGTTTTGATGATGCTATGAAGTGATTTAGGGTGATTGGGCTTCTCCTTGATAAATTGAGCGTCTTTCACTCACAAACCTTGGTCTAGAAGCCTCGATGAGATTGAATTTTTTTATTATATTTGAAATGAGTTTTCTTGCAACCAATACCGTGAATTTGAGAATGCACTTAAGACCTTTAATTCGCGATAATCGTTGCTTGGATATATGTGGTCATGTGTATATATGCATGCTTTAGATATTGCATAGGATTGGAGTTCGGATGGGCTAGCAAGTGAGATAATTAAGGTGCTGAATAGCTCATGCTTATAGCACATTCGTGCTTTAGGTCGGCTCTCGTTCACTGGTCATGCAAACTAGTAGACCGATGGAGGAAGACGGGCCTAGAGCTTAATTTGGGTCCAAATTAGTAAGTTTCTTTTTTCTAAGAATTGATATTCTTTTAGAAGTTTGAAAATTGTTTTTCAAACTAGAGACTTAACGTATTGTAAAGATGAAATTATTTTTGTGAAATAGTTTTATTTAATCAATATTATTACATTGTCAAATATATTAATTATAGCTTTGCCAAAAAATATTAATTATTCTAAGGAAAAGTTGATTATTGACCTCAAATACTTATAAAAATCCCAAAAAGTTTTAATAAAAATATGAATTGGTTTATAGTAACCTGGGCAATTTTTAAAGTTAATTTCATAATTTATTTGTATGAGCTAAGAAAATATTCTTTATCGATTTGAAATGAAAGTAAGTATTTTAGAGATTATAAACTCATACAATTGTATTTGACCTCTGAAATTTTTATAAGTAACATTTTGTTATAAAAAAGATTTCTAGTGGTTCAAATTATAGAAAAGAGGTATAGAAATGCATTATATGGTTTAAAGTCTTTATGATAAAAGGAATGGGAAATTTAGTATCATTACATAGGAAGAGTTTTGGAATAAACAGATGTAATTTTCGTATATATGAAATTTCTTTTCCATATAAATTGTGTTCTTTGTGTGTAAATAATTTTTACGCAATAACAATATAAAATAAACTAGGTCATAATGCCGATTAATATGTGATTTTGGTAATATTACTTTGGTTCTCCATTGGACTCGCTACATATAATATTATTTTGTAAAGTTTGGTGTGGAGAAAATTTAGAGTAAACAGACTAGTAATACCGTTAGGTATGGAGTAATATTATTTTGACTGCTCTTTTGACAAATGGTATAGAATATTATCGGGTGTAGTTTACGATCATTAAGTGAACGATTAACTAATGCTAAGTGGTATAGGATGCCTAAGCTGATATTTATTTGATTAATATTTGCTCCAAAATTGTACAAACACCTTCATAAACATGTAGATCTATGTGTAACAAGTAATATGTGGAGGAAAACAAGAACACACAACGTTATTTACAATGGTTTGGCAAATGCTTCTTCTTATGTCCATTTAACCTTCTTATTTGATTGATTCTCTCTCGAATTCAATGGTTACAACTCATATCTGATCACAACATATTAGATCTCGAAATTGAGATTGTTTGGAGTATATGAGAAAGAAGAAAATATAAGAGAAACCATATGCTTAAAAGTCCCTTTCCTAAAGCTATAAATGATGCGTTTATATGGACACCGACTAACAGAACTAAAGGCCCATGAAATTCTAAATCCAGATCCAAATCTATGTATGCAGAGTTAAACAATTGGACACATTGACTAATAAAAACCACTCGGTACTAAGTGGTCTGATCGACAATAACTAGTTTTTCTAGAGACACCTGCCCTTTTGACCTTCTATCTCTGATTAATTATATTCCAAACATTTTCCCTTTGAGATTAAGTTGTTTTTTAGAGTTTCTAATACTACTTGTACTATTATGTTTTTCTTTAGAAAAATCCTTAGAAATGTTCTTTTATTTCTTAAGAAAATCACCCTGGCCAATGCTCCATGTACAAGAGTTTTAGAGGGCGCATGGAGAAAACAATGCTCAGTACTGAGCAGAATTGCTCAGTATCAAGTGGTTTCCTTCACATAGTCTGTAACAACCCTGAATTTTGGAACCAATTTAAAATTTATTTTTAATAAATTTTACATGGATTTACAGTCGATTTTAATAAATAACGACTTAGAATTTATTTCAAAATGAAGTTTGAACGTATAAATTTATATTAATTGTAAAATGAATGCGTAATGCCGTGGTAGTTCGAAGAATTAGTTTTGAACTTTAATTGAATATACATAATTTGATATAAGTCGAATTTCAGTAAAACAAGAAACGTTAGGATCTATTTGATAATATTTTTCTGACGAATATAAGAAATTGATATTTCATGTTATAAATTATAAGTTATGTCCAGCTCAAAATTTTAGATAGTCTCTATGGAATCGTTTATAAATTATAATGATTTATTATATTAAATAAAATATTTTCATGTAAATTGAACACTATTTGACTAGAAAATTGTAATATCGAGTTATAAACTCAAGTATGTTCATTTTACAGTTATATGACATTTATTTTAAATGTATGAGATAATAATAGTTAGTTTATTATTAATTTGAATAATTTAGAATTCAATAATATATTAATATTATATAAACCCTTAAAAATAGCCATTTTGTAAACGACTTCTGTTTTCGATGAAACCAATTTTGTTGGATTCATAGCATCAAATTATTGTCAGTTTTAAAATTTCAAGTCAATTGGTATTCGTATGTAAGCATGGTAAATATAAACATATGTTGCAATTCAGTTATAATTCCATAAGCTAGAAATGAAGCCAATTTTCAAATGGTCTCCAAATTCGATGAAACCAGGTTCATTAGAACCGTATTTGCAAAACATAGCAAGATTTCAAATTTCGTAATTTTTGGAGTCAGTATGTGGTTGTGACAAATAAAAACGCATGTTCAAATTTAATATTTGACGTTGTATTTTAATTTAGTGAAAAAATGATCAAAACAATCGAATTAGCTCCAAAACATATCCCATTATGTCCGGAATAGGGGTATTTAGTTAGGGGCGAAAGTCGTTGGGCTCCATTCGGAGTTCGAACGTGAAACATCACAAGGAAGCAATTAAAGGAATAAAATAATATTATTATTATGGTATAAATACCCCTTACAAAGCCCTAACCCTAATTTTTTGGTCACAGATGCTGCCTCCACAATTTCGAAGGCCAGAAACGTTCCAATATTTTTCGTTAACTATATCCGATCCATGAATTAATTCGAAAATCTTCAAAAACAAACATTGTAGAGCATACTTAGATCTTAAAATCCATACGGATTTGATTAAAATTGGGGTTGTAAATCACGAGCAGTAGGGGATCGAAGTCGTATTGTTCAAGGCTGATTTCCGACGCGTACGGGGTTGCGAGCGACACAGGATTCTCAGCAATGGCGGCTGGCGCGTAGGCCGACGACTTGGTACAACTTGATCAAGGTCCGGTCATTTGTAGGAGGCGCGGCGTTGAAGAGTTTTGGTCGATCGTGGGTTGAACCTGGGAGGGCGATGAAGAAGATAACGTGAGGGATTATTAATTTAATTAAGTTATTTAATTTTATTGATTATCTTATTAATGTAATCGATATTTAAAATGTCATATCTTTTTCATACGGAAACAGAATTCGAAGATTTCATGTCTGCTGGAATCATGACGAAGTGAGCTTCGCAATGGAGCCGACTCGAAGGAATTTGGAGCTAATTGCAGTTTTTAGTTAAAATTAAACTCACTAGTTAATTTAATTAGAAATAATCGTTTTAATAACGATTTCAGACCGATCAAAGTGAGAACTCTCTCACTCAACTGATTTTTTTACATTTATTATAATCATAACTAAATATATATTGATTGCCTATGCTGATTTTTATTTAGTTAATTATCACAAATTATTATATGGTAGCTCACATCACCAGTTGTTTGAAAACCATATGGATGAATGGATAATTGATTGTGATATGTTGTGAATGTAATTCCGAGTTAATTAACATGTTGGAAACAATGTTAAAATATTTGTGGTAGTTGATATGGGATTAAACATCCATTTACAAGTCGAACGACTTGTTTTGTTCACCCATTTAAGTGATATCGATTGAATTGAATAATAAATTGAAACGAACAAGTTATGATTAATTACATGGTTATATGGTTGATTTGAATGGACAGAGTAATTTATAAATTATTGTTTATTGATGTAAATCCCACATGGGCCTTGGGATGATAATTTTACACGTCTCCCATATGTGTAGATAAATCACTTTGTGTGTGAATTGGATGTGGTGTGCCGGATATGAATTGAATGTTTGATAGTTATTTCTAACTATTGTTGAGTACATGTGATGTATGAAAACCGTATAAATAAAATTATATGGTAATTAGTTGAATCTCATTCCAATCCAGAATAAAAACGAATATTTTAATATAATATTCAGTGAAGAATAAAAGTTTAATTTTGATGTCCGATTTAGGATGGATACAAAAATATTAGAATATATACGAATATTCATAACTGAAAACGAATTGATTAGAACTAATTTTCATATAATTATGGTTTGTACAAGTTTATTTGAAATGAATAGTAATTTCAAAATATGAAGTTGAATTAAGTAAATAAATGATGTTTTAACTCGAACGAATTTTTCTATCGATCTTATTTATTTTTATAATGAGAATCAAGAAAATTGGATTTCAAACTCTAATATTTTGAAAATATTATTATTTTAATATTATAATAATATGAGATGTTTAATTTTGATTTAAAATTGTAGTGGAAGTTGAAATCGTTTTTAAAAGAGATTATAAACGTTTTATAAAATACATTTTGAATGGAAATCAATGAAATATGTTATATATATAATAAAACGGTTTGAATCAAACGCGTCGCGCAGCGACAGTTCGCGAATTTCGACCATTTGCTTCAAATTGACGTACCGGGAGATCCAACCGTCGGATTCTCCTAAAATTAGAAACATTGGGTTCGTATCAAATCGATCTTTCCAACGATAATAAGAGATTTGAAATCTAACGCTTAGATTTTTGAAATGTTCAATTCAAATTTGAATAAAAACAGCGTAGTGCAACTAAATGACCTAAAACGTCATTTAACTAAAAGGGCCTATTTTTAAATGATTAAAATAGGAGAAATTTATGTTAAATCATAATAAATGATTTGAAATAATTTTGGATGAAATATTCCACGTTTTGGAAAGGTAAAAGATATTTTTATCTGAATAAGGTGTTTACCAACTTGAGTGAAGAATTGAAAGGAATTGAAATGGTTTTAATATAACCAGAGTGTTCCAATATATAAATTGGATTGGATTTGAATAAAAATTATCCTAGGATATTTAGATATTGGATTCTGTGATTATACGGATATCGTTGAGGAATTTGGAAGATATAGATATTGTTATTCCCAATACAATATTTGTTGGTTTCAGAATTTGATGTTGAATATAAGTCGATATGATTTCTATTCAGAGCCTTGTATTTAATATCAAATTCGATTTTGGGTTTGTTATGAATGGTATCTTTAATAATACTGTTCTTAAACCTAGTTGAGAATGAAATAAATCTTTTAATTAAGATTTAAGGAAGTTTTCCAGTTTAATCAGTTAAATTAGAATTGAATGGAATTTGATTTAATAATAATCGAGATGAGCTTCTGTGAAGGAAGGCCTTTACTATTTATGGAATTTAAAAAGGCGTTGTCGTTATTCCACTTATAGTATTAGTCTGGTACGGAAATTTATATTGGTTACGACTGATCGAATTTCCGTGAAGGTCCCATATTAAATGGAAGATAATTTTTGGTTTATCATGAGCGATGTTTTAAATGAAATTTGTTCTTTAACCCAAGTAAAGGCAGGATTAATTTCCTAAAAATTGAGAAATCATTAAGTAATGATTTTTAAGATTAAAACTAAGTTGGAGTTTTAATGAATTTTTAATTAGATTGAAATGAAAAAGAGGTAATTAAATTTACCAAACACGAGAAATGTTCGAAAATGGAGTACCACCAGTTTTACTCCACGCGATAGTTTAATCTTTAATTAGATTTGAAATGTTAAATGGTAATTAAATTTACCGATAAAGCGATGGGTGTTAATATGGAGTGCTACCACTTTTGCTCCATGGGATGAATAGGTTGGGATTGGGATAATGAAATGAATGATTACTTCGGTAAGGCTCGATAATCCCGACTAGTTTTATAAACCTTAATCTGGTTTAAGTAGTGAAAAGACATTATAAAATCTTTTGAAATGATTTCCAAGGAATGGATTAAACAATAAGTTTAAAAGAGATAATCTTTGATAGGATTAATGGGAACCTTCCCCAGAGTAAAGAATAATTGAATAAAATAATATTCTGGATTGGAATGAGGCGTATGATGTGTTTATATATCACTTGATTATAAGATACGCGAGTTATTCGGAAAGACCGGATTTAACCCATTCTTAATAGCTGTTACGATGATTAAAAGTCGAAGATTTGAAGACGTGGTCAAAGACCAGAGATCTTCACATTGTTTGGATTATTGCTGATGTTTCGCTTGGGAGGTACACCTAAGACGAGGTAATAAGTGGTGGTCGTCCAGACGTACTTGGCGATTGACCGTGTAACACCCTATAAAATTCATAAGTATTAATAATAAATTAAATAATTAAAAATAAGCAATTAAATGATATGTCTGGAAAATGAGATTTTGCAGCTTTAGGAATTTGTCTACAAAATTCTTTTATTTGGATTCATGGCGAAATTCTGAATCGTTTTCATATATAATATGCTAAAAACGGCCAACGTATGAAAAATTTATGAACAAATGAATTTGGATAGTGTACGCAGAAAATATATATATATATATACAATTGTGTAAATATTATATATATTGTCCAAATAATGATTTAGAATAAAAAGAGGGAAATTAAAATTTAGAAATTGGAGATAAAGTTTAGGGGACAGCGTATATTGAATATATGGAAAACAATGAAGCAAATTAAGAACATAATTAATAAAATTAACAGCTCAGCAAACAAGCCAAATTCGGAGTTCCAGCCTGAAGGAGGTCGACCCCCCACCCCCAAGGGGTGTCGATCGGCAGTCGACCGCTAGGGGTCGACCCCCCTAACTGCTGGAACAACCCAATGAGGCTATGTGATTAGGGTTTTCTAAGAGGTTATGTTTATATGGATGGTTCGGATTAATTTTTATAAATCTGACGTCTCCTGCTCACACGAGCAAGTATAAATAACCCCTCAAACAACACACTAGAAACCCTAATTATTCTAAACCTCTGCTTCCATGCTGCTGAATTCCATAGAAAAATAAAGAGAAAAGGGTGAAGGTTCTTCTACTTCTCTACCTCCATTCTATATCTCTCTATTTCAATTTATATAAGTTTAGGAAGTTGGAATTTAGCACAAACAATATATATAAGAATCTAATTATATGTTTCTTATATTTATATTGTTAGAAAATCAATCAGAGCTCGCTTGAACGTTGAGAACCGTCGCAGATCTTGAGATTTCAATCACATCTCCACTTAATTTGTGAGTGGAATCTAGTTTTTATTACAGGCATATTCATATTATTATCAGTTTGCTATACGAATTGTTATGCCTATGAAGATTTGGTTATGCAATAATATAACATGAAAAATCCCCAAATCTTCTACTTTGTAATCACGTAGAAATTGTCATGTTGAATTGGTTTTGTGGAATTGTGGTTTTTGTATTAGATTAAAGGTAAAAATGAGTATTATATTATTATTTATATTTTATGCAATTCACCATTATTATCATTTGATTTGGTCATAAAAGGTTTGGATTTGAACTTGTTTCATATTTGAATTGGGTTTGGATCCTAATTTGGGTGTAAACGCACTCATAAATTGGAATAAGTCAAATGTAAATATTTTTGGGTGCATAACACCACAAAAGGGTGAATTTGGTGAAATATAGATTGTAAACATACATGTATGAATGTATGAAATACTCTACTTTTAATTTAATATTGAAATCTTTTCTACATGCCCAGGATACAAGTTGTAATTGTTATGTATGTGTAAGTTTTCCATTACTGTTATTCGCTATATGTTCATTATGCCATCAAGTTATGTTGTAGCAGTAAAACGTGGAAAGAACTAAACTTGTATGCCTTTATTTGGATAAATGACAATTATCATCCCGATTAGAACGTTTCCCCATTTATACGAATGTTACATTAATTAGGCGCTATTATTATATTATTTATTTAAATGTAATTAACGTTATATTAGCGTAATAAATGTGATTAGGTTAGAGTCTGAATTTGAAATGTTCCCTTAACAAATATACATATATATTTGTTTGCTTGTGTGTGCGCATATGTATAGAATGGCTTATATATATATATATATAATGACACAAAGACACGAGGTTAGTTGCCATTTATGGTAGAAGCCTGCTCGGAACTGACAGGCATATCCAGCAACCAAAAGTAGGCTCAACTAATGTGAGATGTCTAGGTACCATGGGCCATTCATAAATTTAGTACACTAGACACGAGGTTGAACCGACTTGTAGTAGAAGCCTGCCCGGAGCCGACCGGCATATCCAGCATCCACAAGTATATGGGTTAATGTGAGAGGTCTAGTGTGTGTGTATATATATAACTATATATATATATATATACGTTGATGTGTGAAAACAAATAGGCTCACTACACCTTAAGAAGGTCTTAAGTGGCTGACTCGCCTGTTTATCTAATTCGGGTCTTAAGTGGTTAGGACTAGGATCCCTCCAAAGGTTTATTCCTTTGAGAGGAACCCAAGTCATGAGACCCACACTTATTAGTATTAAGGTAAGCCTTTAGGTCCTCCTTCTTTAAAAGTGGTTAGGCATAAAACGGTTAACGGAGTAGGATAGTTCACGGGGTTGTTTGCTTCCTCTAGAAGCTTATAAGGGCTCAACTAGGGACATATTGGTAATTGAAGGATATGTGGCCGTTGCATGCTCACCAACTGTCTATGGGAAGTCTTAAGTGACATGGGTGTCCTACCGGGTAATATTAGTTAAGTAGTAACGTTCGCAATACTACTTCTCATATTACAAATGAGAGAATAGACTTAAGAACGTTAACGTACTAGGACGGGGTTCTTAAAGGGATAAGGGTCCGCCTCAGGGTCATAAGAGATTGTAAGAATCCACCTTTAATAGAGACATAAGTGATTGAGAATGCCACTTCGTTGGGTCTTTACCCTAAAAACTCTAATGGGTGATTGACTTGGATATCCACCTCATTGGTTAGGTACTTATGCTTGTGTGATGCGTAGACATACCTTGACATATGTAACCTGCTAAAAATATAGGGTATGGACATTATGTAATACTACATTCCAGTCACACAGAACTTTATGCTCTGACCCCCTCTCCTTAACATCCAAACAGGTCAGTAGATGGGGTAAAACCATGGATGAAGTCCTGATTGAAGACGATGGAGAAGATGAAGTTATTATGATATTATTAGCTGTTATTGTTGTGCTTCTTTTGGAATCTTATAAAGATGAACTATTTGATGTACCTTTTGAATATATGTAACTGTGACTGTGTATCTCTGAGATTTTTGAAATAATGGTACATCTTATTTGAATATAATATTTTCTCTTTCTGCTGTGTGAGATTTCCATTCAAAGTATATGTTTATTGTTATCTATGCAAATGTAATCCTTACAGGAACCAACGACCCATTTAGAATGGCTCTAAGTTTCGGTGGGCCTTTTCTAGGTCGAAATTTAGGCCCATTCCGAGCGGATTGTTACAGAACGAATATGTGACGACCTCTCTCCTGTATTGGACATATGAGACAAGAAGTAAGGTGCCTCCGGTTTCGTTCAGACCCGGAACGAACTTTCAAATGGATTATATGTCTGACATTGTATTTTGTGCTATATTAATTGATCTCTACTAAATATATATCTGTTAGGTGGCGGAGAATTTATTCTCTTAGCTTAACACCCTTTTCTGAGATGTATGAGCTTAGAGGTTATATATTGGTGGAATTCAATTGTATGGTATGGATTGACAATGTGGCATGCTGAGATGCATGGATCAAAGTTTTTCTTGAAAAGTAGGGCTTTGTGGATGATGATCAGAGCATAGCTTATATAGCTTAGCTTTGTGTATGGCGTTAATTCGCGAGCTTCACACCCCGATATGAGCCAAAAACGGGATAAAGGACAATAGATAAAGGACATACGCTTCCTTATAGCTAGAAGTGGTGCCATGGTATGGAGCCCAGGCAATTTTACTTATGTGGATGTTGGAATCGAGGCACCTTGGATATGGTCGCACAAGGCTAGAGTGGTCGACATACAGACCAAGATGGTCGACATACTGACCAGATTTTAGGTCTAATAGGACCGAGGAACGTAATGTTCAGGAGTAACCGTAATCCACCGCGGAGAGGTGGGCCGGCTCTGCCGCTCCTAGGTGCACGTGCGCGTTAGTCCTGGGGCATATGCTAGAGTGTCTTGAATCAGAAGGAAGATCCCTTGCCTTGGTTCATGATGGAAACCCAATTTCCAATACGCGACTTTACGATTTTAGTTGTAAACCAATATGACGACATAGTAGGATGGAGTACTATGCCGTTTAAGATTGATACAACTATGTTGGAAATTATTTTCTACAATATGCACTAATAATAATAAGTAAAATTTCGCATATCAAGCATGCATGTTTGGCTATTATAAGGTAAAAATCTACCCTTCGGCTTGCGCTTGGATTGTGTGATGGGATCTGAGCCTTATAATAACTTCATTTTTCTGTTTCGAATTGCAAGCTTTGTTTTATGGTAATCATATGAAGAAAACATGTTCCATGCTATACGGCGTGGTCCCATGATTTACCCAACTTTTAAATAAAGTTAATAACTATTTTTAGTTCTCACACCAGTCCTGTGACACCCCCACGTCTGTTAATGTCACTCATAAGAGAATACATTAAGTTTTGTGAAGCACAATAGGTAAACGGTAACAGAAATTCACAAGACAGATATAAGTAAGCAACATAAAATTCAACTTTTATTTAAAGTAAAACATTATTTCAAATCGGGTTACATCATCAAACCAGTTACATCAAAAACTAAGAACCTCAAATCTGTCTCATAATGCAAAATATCAGAGTGTAATAATACGGAACCATATCCCTCATAGCAAGCCATAACAGAGTACAAAGATAGTCAAAGTGGTACATCTGAGAAAGTCAGGATCCAAGCTGAAAGAGAAAGTCCTAATCACTGAGGAGTACTACCACTCTGAGGACCTGGGGGGAAAGGAAGAGAAAGAAGCGAAATAAAATAGGATAGACATAAAGCCTGGCAAGTTCCAATGATTTTCAGTATACGCATAAAATAGAGGTATCAAGACAGATAAACAAGACTGGATGAGAAAGTACAGTATCATATAAGATAACATGTAACAAGATAAACAGGAACAACAAGATAAAACAGTGATCGAGTAAAGCTTCTCATTTATATCCCTGTTAGACTCAAAATTGGGCCTAACACCCAAATACGATGTGAAATCCTCACAAACACAAATCAAATGCAGAGAAAGCAATAAAAACGGGGAACACACGAGATTTTTATAGTGGTTCGGCTCAATCCAAGCCTACATCCACTTTATAGTTTCTCATATCCTGAGGAATTACAATTACAATGTGGTCTTAAAATTCGTAAGAGTTGTTTATACACAATAACCTTGTGTTACGATGAAGAAGAGGAGATTAGAGAGTGATTTATACACGATAGCTTCGTGTTAATGAGATTAGAGTCGGCCTCCTTGCTGTTGTGAAACAATGGTGGAAGCTAATGTGAGTGAGAGCCGAAAAGAATCCTTTGAAATGTCCATGTGGTGGTGTATTTATATGCGTGGAGAAGCTGCTGGGAGCTCTGATCCGGTTCGGATCGGAGGTGAGGTGGCGAGCGGAGAGGACATTTCGGAGATGATGGAGAACGTGGTCTCCAGGTTGTGCTAGGACAGGTGGAGCTCGGACCGGAATTGTGGGAGGAGGTTAGGGCAAGAGACACGATCAAAGTTCGTGTGCTGAAGCAGATTCAAGGGGTCGGTTCGGGTCCGGTCCGAACCGGATAGGTGTCTTCGAACCGAAGACCTTGTGCACTTCTGTGCTGGATCCAAGGGGGATCGGTTCGGCCTAGCCCGATCCGAACCGTGCCAGTGCTATCGGGTTTACATCTGAATTGTGATTCAAAGGCGGTTCGGGTTTCACCATGTTCGATCCGAACCGGTTAGGGGTGATGCTATATTCCCACATCCAAGTTTCCGGTTCTGCATGCGTTCACGGAAACGAGCATAACTTTCAAACCGTGCGTCCGTTTTAGCCAAACGAAACCTCAAACTGAAGCTAACTCAGAGATCTACAAGAGTTACGGTGCTCAGCACCGTATTTGCTATTTTCAGGCCCAAAAAAGGTCATCTGATAGGAGTTTCGGGCCATTCTTTGCTTGAGATGCGACTTCAACCAAATCGCTTCGTGATTACTGATCAGAAATTCCATGTGTGACTGCTTTGACTGAAAAGCGGGTCAACAATCCCTAAAATAGGTTTTCTCTGCACCAATAGTAGTATAACAGGATTAGGCGTTAACCTAATTACATAACAGAAACAGTAGGATTAGGTGTTACCCTAATTACATAACATGATTAGGTGTTACCCTAATTACTACCCATGCGATCGGCTCCCTAATACGTAAATACCCTGTGTCAGCCCCGGGAGTAGGGTGTATCACTCCCTAACCAAGCAACTTATATAACACAGACTTATTTACTGGTGTTACAACGTCTTAGTTTCCCTAATCGGACATATGCATGCTCATGACTCTGTCAGAACGCGCCCGTACCCACCTTCCTCGTTTGAACCTCTTACTATCCAGTTCAGTAAAGCGTGCCCTAACTCCTACATAGTGCGAGGCCCTCTAACAAAATACCAATAGGGATACTGACTGATATGAGTTCCACACAGGAAGTTGACACAAGCCAAACCCCCTAAGCTTGTGCCCCCAAGTAACTAGGATTTAAGAATCTCCAAAACCCGATACGACAACAGAATGAGGGACCTCTTAGCTTATTAATAATCAGGTTTAACTTAGCAGGCTTATGTTCATTAATAAGCATGATTGAAATATTACATTTTTCTGTAAATGTTATTATGTGTACAACCATATCTGTAACGGCCGCGGATTTTCGACCCAGAAAATCAACATAAATACATTGTCAATTTCTCGAGCATCGAAAATACCGGGACATTAATAGAATGAAATAAGAGGGTGAAATAGATAAGATAGAACTAATAGAATAGAAGAAGAAAAAGAACTCAACTGAACAGAATCAGAGTAAATACGAATCTCACAGCGGAACGAATAAAATATATTATATAACAATCTTGAAATACAAATCTGAATTTGTGTATATACGTACCATACATCAGAGTACAATACATCATATCACAGCGGAAATAATCTCTAAATACAAATGGTGAAGCCTTCTGCTTTAAGCTCCTCCAAGTGAATCTGTAAAGCCTGAAACACTTGTCTGCCCGTACAAATTTGGGCACCCAAGAGTTTAGGGAAAACAAAACAAAATAAACTCTGGGTCAGTCATGGGACTGGTGTGAGTAAATTCCAACCATACTGTTTAACTTTGAAAATACCTTTGAAAAAAAAGGATAATAGTAAGACCAGCCCACAACTAACATGGACGACCTTACTATAAACCAAATAATTTGATATCAAAACCCAATGATATTATAATAATGTCTAAACAAATAAATAATCAAGTAGCAGAACGCTTGCATCTCACGCTCCACATATATAATATAAAATCATAAACCGCAGGGCGCTTATTGGAGAATGGATTCCAACAGACAAGGTAAGGGAGCACCTTCCGATCAGTGTACTCTAGAGGGTATACACTGCAGGTTCAACAAGAACGTCTTGCAACCCGGCCACACATGACCGCCCACTCATTTAGTGTGACGGCCCGCCCCGCACCAGCCTGCATTTCCTCCAAAAGTGCGCTGTACACATGCCCGACTAGCACAAGATGGTCGTCATAAGAAAGGAAAGAAGGGAATGAACTAATCAAAGAACCTGTAGAATGTCTCACAGCGCATGGAATAAAATATAATAATAATAATGTACTTGACATAAAACAGGCGAGACAGTGCATAAGCTGATAACTAAAACCAACATCAATCTCAAAGCAGCGGAAATCCAAATACAGCTTATTACAACTTTTCAAAATCTACTGTCTCTGAACAACAGAAAGCCAAAATAGAAGATACACCACCAATGCCCAAGCAGTGATCTTCAACAACACAGGGAGAATACTATATATGTATATTACGTGGAAGCCTCCTGCTCGTCTCCGGATCATCTACCCGTGCATCACCAGCTAACCTGTCTCTAGTCTGCTCGTGTGAGCACCCAGAGTAATAAGAAGAGACATAAAACTCTGGGTCAGACATAAAGCCTGGTATGAGCGATAAGCATCTAAACAGAGTGATAACAGGTATACTAAACCATACCTGAACCTGGACCTGCAACCAAAGAGTTAGTACCACATACCGTACAATACTCCAAGGTGCCATAATGAATAGTGTAAAGAATACGGGGGTGGGGTGTGTATGTCATAATGATAGCAAACAAACCATCCATAGCAACCATCCTCACATCTCTCACTCAGTGCGTAAAGCGTACAACATCTACCACTTTGGAACACTAGACAAACTGAGGTAACGACGAATCCCGACTTGTAGAAACCCTGCTGTGACCAAGCCAAACACTTGGAGTCATGACCAAACATTTCAATGACCCACTTCATTGGTCGTAGCCCTTGGTTCTACCGATGCCATAATGGCCCTGAATCCGCCTTCGTATCTCCTACCATAGTGGTCCAAAGCTATAGGCGTCGATAACTCCTTGGCACGCGTCCCGCAGCAAAACCCAACCATGAAGCGAACTCGTTGATTCCCATCTGAATCTTGAGCTCTAACTTCTCATTTGGGCTTCCTTTGCATCTCGGGTTTCAGTCATCACCGGATCGGTTCGGGTCCCCTTATTGCCATGGGTTCGGTTCGGCCTTTAGCTCCTCATCATCAACGCGGCGCGGCTCGTGGCGTCCATCTGGTAACGGTTCGTATCGGCCTCCCCCAAGCGCACCGGTTCGGGTCGCACCTTCTGCTCACGAGTGGTTCGGATCGTGGTCACCTCACTGGATCGGTTCGGGCTCCTCTTCGTGAAGCAACACGGATCGCCTCGCGAAGTCTTGATCGGATCGGATCGTATCGCGCCGTCGGATCGGAGTTTCCCACAAGAGCAGGTCAGATCGGAGTCTTCAAGCATCGACGGATCGGATCGGGTCGCACCATCGGATCGGGTCGCACCATCGGATCAGATCGCCCTCACTCCCACCGATCCGGTTCGGATGATTTCCTGCAGTTCTTCCAACGAGCAGTTTACGCCATTCAACGGCGTTTTTGACAAATCTAACACTTCTAATCAATCATAAAACACACCATAGAGTCATAGCAACATGTAATAGCAACTACAACAGCAAACAACCATTCAAATGAATCAAAATGGATCAAAAGTGGCCAAAACTCCTTATTTTCCCTTAAGCATGTTTAAGTAAAACCGATCATAGGGTTAACAAAACTTAATCAAATCGAACCAAATTTCAACCAGAGGCATAAAACATTATTTAAGAATTTCTAAACATTTTTCCAGAATTTATTAGTGGATAAATTCGCTAATCTTCACTAATTACCCCTTAATTACCGTAATTAGTGCAAAAACTATGCAAATCACTCACCTTTGCCACAATAAAACTTCCAAATCTGAAGTGAGCCTCTGATTTGCACGAATTCCAATATATAACAGCAGCTCTACCTTGGTCTTTGTGCTAATCCTCCTTGATTTGATGCCTCTAAGCCTTAATCCTTGATTAGGAAGTGATTTTGGGTGTTTTAGAGAGATTTAGAGAGTGGAGGCCATGGCTAGGTTAAGGGGAATGAAAGTGGCGGCTGGAAAATGTCTAAAGAAATGTTTTCTAACCCTAATCAGCCCCTATATACTCCTAAACCCGAAATCCCCCTTTGGGCCTAGCTGTTAATCACCCGGTTAAGCCCAATTAAGCTGTTTTTCATCATCTGAAACTTGTTTCAGCCATATCTCCCAAACGGTGAGTCCGTTTGGCTAATGTGACCACTCTACGGAAAGAGAAATCATCATCCGGAGCCAATGGAAGTGGTTTCAGGTCAAAATTCCTTTCCAGTCAAAAATTATGGCCAAAACAGTGCTAACTAGGGGTAAAATGGTCATTTAAAAATCGGGAAAAATCATGAACATGGGAAATGACCCCAATAGTCGTCCCCCAAAGTTACATGACCATACGACTTCGTATGTGACAGAAATAAATATTCTACGATCTTATGATGCGTAGAATGCGGGTCGTTACACTCTCCCCCCCTTAAGAAATTTCGTCCCCGAAATTCCTTAACCCAAAACATACACAGGATCCCGCATGCCTAACACCCACATACAACAATCAAACATGCAAAGCAAGCAAACAAGTCTATCCTAGCATGCGGAAAACTAGATCGCTAATAAAATCTTACCAGACAAAGAGTTCTGGATACTTCTTCCTTATGTCCTCCTCTGTTTCCCAAGTACAATCATTCTCGTCTTCGCTCCACTGTACCTTGACTAGCTTCACCGACTTCCTTCGAAGTTGCTTCATGTCGTGTGCGACAATACGGGCCGGCTTGCGGTTCCCAACCGCCTCGGGTTCTACTTCGAAGTCCTCTAACTGATCAGGTGAGATAGTCATATCTGATTCGTGAACGAACTTCCTTAGTTGGGAAACATGAAATACGTTGTGAACTCCCGCCATCTTCTCCGGTAAGCCAATCCTGTATGCCAAATTCCCGACTAGTTCAAGAACAGGGAATGAGCCAACGAATCTTGGTGCCAACTTGCCTCTCCTGCCAAATCGTATTATGCTCTTCAACGGAGAAATCTTGACAACACCAAGTCACCAACGGAGAATTTTAAGTCTCTTCTCCTCTTATCAGCATAACTCTTCTGCCTATCTTGGGCTGCCTTCATTCGTTGTTGAATGACCTTGATTTTATCTGAAGTTTCCCTCACCGCGTCTGGTCCAAGCATAAACTTCTCGCCAGTCTCTATCCAACATGATGGTGAGTTGCACGGTCTTCCGTACAAACCTTCAAACGGAGCCATACCGATACTGGATTGGTAACTATTATTATATGCAAACTCTACTAGATGCAAATGGTCATCCCATGATCCACCAAAATCCAATATACATGCTCTCAAGAGATCTTCTAAAATACGATTCACCCTTTCCGTCTGACCGTCGGTCTGAGGATGATATGCGGTACTGAGATGTAACTCTGACCCTGGCGCCTCTTGCAAGCTCCTCCAAAACCCACTAGTGAACAACGGGTCTCGGTCGCTCACAATGCTTTTAGGTACTCCATGAAATCTCACTACCCACTTCATATACAATTCTGCTAACTTAGCTGCCGTTCTAGTCGATTTGACTGGTATAAACCTTGCACTTTTAGTCAGTCGATCTACAATTACCCAAATGCTGTCATATCCCGATCTAGTCCTTGGTAACCCATCGATGAAATCCATCGAGACTTGCTCCCATTTCCATTCGGGAATTTCTAAGTGCTGTAACAACCCACTAGGCTTCTTTTGCTCGGCTTTAACTAGCTGACTATTCATGCACTTGGATATAAACTTCCCAACGTCTCTTTTCATTCCTTCCCAGTAGTAAGTCTGCTTCATATCTCGATACATCTTGTTACCACCGGGGTGTATAGTCAGCTTTGAGTGATGACATTCTCTAAGCACTTCATCCCTCAATCCATTGACATTGGGTACAACAAGCTTTCCATTCTTTCTAAGCCATCCATCTCGATCAAGCCCATACTTGTTCATCTCCTCATCGATATCCATCTCTAATTTGGAGATGATTTCCAATACATTAGGATCGTCCCTCTGACTAGAGCCGATCCGCTCAATCAAAGTGGGTCTGATCGTCAAACTTGCTAACATTTCTGGATTCAATTCGCACTTTGGTCTGAAATCAAACCCCGCGATAAACTCCAGTTGCTTCTATTCAAGGAACATAGCCCCTAAGCTGGCATGTCTTCTAATCAATGCATCAGCCACCGCATTGCCCTTTCCTGGTGTGTATGCGATGTCAAAATCATAGGAAGCTAAGAACTCTAACCATCTCTGCTGACGGAGATTCAGATCTTTCTGAGAGAAGAGATACTTTAACGACTTATGATCTGCAAACAGCTCAAATCTTTCTCCCAAGAGATAGTGTCTCCACATCTTTAACGCGAACACGATTGCTGCCAATTCTAAATCATAGGTAGGGTATCTTCTCTCGTGCGGTTTCAATTGCCGACTTGCGTAAGCTACAACCCTACCGCCTTGCATCAATACAGCACCCAGTCCGGTACCACAGGCGTCCGTGTATACCGTCATCTCTTCATCCCCCTTAGGAATGACTAATACTGGTGCGCTTGCCAACTTGTCCTTTAGACTTTTGAATGCATTCTCGCACCTTCCATCCCAGACAAAAGCTTGATTCTTCTTGTTCAACTGGGTCAATGGTGCTGCTATCTTGGAGAAACCTTGGATAAACTTACGATAATATCCCGCTAACCCCAAGAAACTTCTTACATCTGTTGCATTCTTGGGCGTAGGCCAATCCTGTACCGTAGCCACCTTTGCCGGGTCCACGGCAATACCATCCTCTGATACAACATGGCCCAAGAACCTCACTTCCCTCTTCCAGAAGTGACACTTCGAAAACTTTGCTTTCAATTGGTGTTTTCTCAACACCTCCATCACTATTCTTAAATGTCCCTTATGTTCTTCCTCTGTCCTTGAGTAGACCAAAATATCATCAACGAACACAAGGATAAACTTATTCAACTAATCTCTGAATACCCTATTCATAAGATCCACAAAATATGCTGGGGCATTGGTCAGCCCGAATGGCATGACCAACCACTCATAAAATCCAGACGGCGTTCGAAATGCCGTTTTAGCTATACTCTCAGCTTCCACTCTAAGCTGATGAAAACCTGTTGCGAGATCCAACTGAGAAAATACTCTCGCGCCACTCAACTGATCGAACAAATCATCTATCCGCGGTAGAGGATACTTATTCTTCCTCGTCACTTTATTCAATTCGCGGTAGTCTACACACAAACGAAGGGAACCATCCGCCTTGGTAGCAAACACAACTGGTGCTCCCCATTCAGAAACACTCCTTCTGATAAATCCCTTCTTCAAAAGATCGCTGACTTGCACCTCGAGCTCTCGCTGCTCCCTTGGTGCCATACGACAAAGTGGCATCACTATAGGTCTGGCATCCTGTAACACCCCACACCCGCTATGGTCACTCATAGAGGGAATGCCATAACATCGGTGGAGTATTTTAAGTGAATATAGAACAGAAAAATTACAACAAGACAGATATAAGTAATACTTGAGAATTTAAAACATTATTTCATTTCAGCGGAAAGCAAAACATGTTTGGTTACATCACAAAACCATAATAAGAGTCAAGTACAAAATATCCATCCTGATAAATAAAAATACATAATCCCAATACATGAACTGATAGCCATAAAAGAAAAGGGTAAGCTGAGCTCTACATCTAGGGTCCAAGCTTCAAGAGAGTAATAAAAGCAGCCTGATCAAAGCCCACTCGTGCAGGGCCCACTCTGAGAACCTGAGGGTTGGGAAAAAGATAAACAACAACGGGGTCAGACATAAGTCTGAGTGAGTCCTATAACCCTAACAATACAATCATTAAAGTAATTAGGGTATGATATAAACAAGGTATGGTACCTCTGGGGATAATGACTACACTAAGTAGCCAACTAAACACAGGATGTACTAAGATAACCGAAAAGACGCATTTATCCACCCAAGGATAATTACAAGATTACACCACCCCAGACTTATCCACCCAAGGGTAATTCCTACACTGCACCACACCAGTTCTACCCACCAAGAGTAATTCCTACTTAAAGGTTGATCCCACTAAATGTACTTAGTAATTTTTACCCAGTAGTTTTGTGTACCCCTAGCTAACTACATAGGTGTACCCACTACTCCCAAGCGATCGGCTCCCTTACGTAGATACCCGTGCTGGTCCCACAATGGGGTGTATCATTCCCCAAAGTGGCCACCTGATAATATCAACGGTGCACGGCTTTATATCTACACGATGCAACAACGACTTACCAACCAGCCCGGGTCCACACACGCATATGAAACCCGTTGATCCTGCGTTGCCACCGCTAACCCGTTTTGGCCTCTTATAGTCAAGCCCAATATGCGTGTCCCGTCACTCGACTTGAGTCGAGCCCACTAAGATACGTTTGGGATATTGGTTGAAATGGGCCCCCACAAGCTACTACTTAAGCTTGCTACTTTTATCTAGTGCATCCCACTTAACCCCTTTTTTTTATAATCATGCCCACTTACATGTTAAGATTTGGTTAAGTCATCTAATCATATTTCAATTGCCACTTAAGGCACCCACTAGATTTCCACATGCCACCCAAAGCACTTACTTAACCCTTTACCCATGTTTAATTACATGTTCCACTTTGGTTAAGTATTCTAATCGTATTTTCTATTGCCACCCAAGGCAACCCATTAGTTCCCTCATGCCACCCAAGGCACCCACTTAACCCCTCATGTCCATCTACATGCTAATATGGTTAAGTGTTTCTTAATTAATTAAGACCGTGATCCTCATAAAGACCTCTCACATTAGACTATCTTTTATGACCGCTGGTTAAGCCGGTTGGGTCCGGGCAGCCTTATGTCATAACCGAGTCTAACCTCGTGTCTTTACATTAATCACGTATTTAGTTTGTGCCTAAGACCTCGCACATTGGGCTAACATTTGTAGGAACTGGTTAAGCCGGTTGGGTCCGGGCAGTTTTACGCTACAACTGAGTCCAACCTCGTGTCTTAGTCGATTAATTACACCTAATTAATCACCCTCATAATTTATATTAATTATCCCTAATTAATTAATCATGTTTTCAAGAATATGGGTAGACCTAACTCAATAGGTAAATTCCCAACTCCATAGTTTGGGTAGACCTAACTCAATAGGTAAATTCCCAACTCCATAATATGGGTAGACCTAACTTAATAGGTAAATTCCCAATTATGTCCATTTAATTTATGTTATGCTTAAGCATAACCATTTCACATCACTTTATTAACATGCATATTAACCCCATCGTTCCCCACGTAATTCGTCTCATAACATGGCATAATAAATAAGGGAAGATTCATCACAAATGTCATGGGTTTAACCAACATAGCATATAACTTTATCATGGGTTCAAAAGGTGTCAACTTGCATATATGAACATACATTAAACCCAACTTAGCATATAACCCAAACTTGCATTATGCATGTCATAAAAAGAGACAAACTTGCATATGAACTTGCACATAAACTTGCATATGAACTTGCACATAAACTTGCATATGAACTTGCACAACATGTCATACATAGAGGCAAACTCGCATATGTTATGCATATCATAAAAAGAGACAATCTTGCATATGAACTTGCATCATAACTTTGCATATGAACTTGTATCATAACTTTGCATATGAACTTGCATCATAACTTTGCATATGAACTTGCATCATAACTTTCATATAACCAAACACTTAGCATGCATAAAACCAAATACTTAGCATGCATAAAACCAAACACTTAGCATGCATAAAACCAAACACTTAGCATGCATAAAACCAAATACTTAGCATGCATAAAACCAAATACTTAGCATGCATAAAACCAAACACTTAGCATGCATAAAACCAAATACTTAGCATGCATAAAACCAAATACATAATTTGCATAACATGTTACATATAAACTTGCATATAATCTCACATATAGCTTGCATAACATGTTACATATAAACTTGCATATAATCTCACATATAGCTTGCATAACATGTTACATATGAATCAATGTTCAACATAGTGCTTTGCATCATAAAACATAGCATTAAACTTGCATATAGCATAAAACTTGCAAAACACACAACATACACTATACTAAACTTGCATAAACACATTGATTCCACAAACATAGCCATATCTTATCATATCCTATCATAATCAATTTAACAATTGATTATTAAGGCTATAGAAACTCACCAAAACCAAGATTAGCAAACTTATGAAGTAGAACTAGTTGCCAAATATGAAGAAGATGATGATTAGAGGTTGATTAGCTTGCAACTTCCTTCATAAACTAGTGGAGGCTCCTCTCAAGTTTGATTTTGGCGGCATGATGGCATCATTTCTATTTTTAGTAGGGATTAGGCTTGCATTAGGGTGTATTTATAGGATTAGGGTGTGTTTTAGACCATAGGATTAACCCTAGGTTAGATTAGGTCCGTCAGATCTTGGAAGCCTCTAGAACTCAGCCCAAACCAGCCAGAAAAACCAGACCTGGTGCACCCAGGCCAACTGGCTCGACACCCCGTGTCGACAGGCAAGTCGACAGGGCAGTCGACACCCCTGTCGACAGCCCTGTCGACATGGCTAGGGCGGGAATTTTCCCGCCTGCCCCCCCCCCGCTGGCTCCAATTTCGAAATCTGATTTTAAATATTTAATTCTGTTTTTATCTTAAATTTTCTGCCAACTTCATTGGGCCATAACTGGGCCATATGGACTCCGATTCTCGAAAACTCGGACTCTATTTCGCGTATTTTTCTGAGACGAACGCAATGACGCAGCCCGTTTCCCCCAATTCTCACATCTGAGATTATTTATTCTGTAATTAGTGAATTTTAGCATTAACCGAAATTCGGGGTGTTACATTCTCCCCTCCTTAAAGGATTTCGTCCCCGAAATCTCTAAGCTAAGGAGAATGCATATCCTACCATCCAAACAATCATCTACTCAATCCATCAAACACGGGCATCCATTGTCCTTAAAACAATTTCTAATGATGTATGAGCATATGCGAAAAGTGTGTGTATATGTTCCCTATCAAATGTACGAACATATGCAAACCATGATAGTGCCATGCATCCAATATGTATGCGAGATAACCCTATCGACACATACAGTATCTATATGAGTGCACAATCATTCACCAAAATGCATCATCCATATGATAACACAATCATTATACATCCATAAATATAGCTACCTACACACAATTATATGCAATATGCAATATGAAGTGACTGAGCCGATCTAGTGCCTAAAGTGTGTGTATATGCATCCACGAGCAACTACTAGCAAACACTTGCATCCACATGCATCCATCAACCATAACATGTCTCAAACACATGTTTCAACCATAGGTTTACCCTATCTAAAGGTCAAAAGTACTAACGAGAGGACATACTAAAGATAAGATAAGTACTAGACAAACGATAGAGGAGAAACTAAAAGACATATCCTCAAAAAGAAATGGGTACAATGAACGCATCTTCGCTTCCGTCTCCAAGTTGCGTTGCTCTCATCTTCTCCTCATTGTACTTTGACTAGTTGAACCTCTCAGTTTCTCAACTTCCTAGTCTCTGACCCAAGGATGCGAGTAGGAGCTCGTCGAATCGTTGCATCACGCTCTACCTCCACTTCTCTAAGCAAGCTCGGCTCTACCACCTCTGCGGTCTCATGTAGGCACTTCCTCAAATGTGACACATGGAATATATCATGTACACCACTAAGCCTGTCGGGCAACTCCACTCTATATGCCGTCTGTCCAATCCTTTCCTTAATAGGAAACGGCCCAACAACCCTTGGTGCTAACTTTCCAACAGATCCAAAGCGAACCACATTCCGTAATGGAGATACCTTGATAAAACCATGTCCCCAACATCAAACTTAAGCTCTGCTTTCCTCTTGTCCGCATAAGATTTCTGTCTGTTTATCTTGCGCCGCTTTCATCCTTCTTCGAATCAAATCAATCTTTTCCCGAAGTCTCTCTAACCATATCGGCCCAACCAAGATCTTATCCGTAGATTCCCACCAACATGTAGGTGATCGACAAGGCCTTCCATAAAGAGCTTCGAAAGGAGCCATGCCAATACTAGACTGAAAGCTGTTATTATATGCGAACTTCACCAATGGAAAATGCTCTTCCTATGTACCTCCAAAATCCAAGATACATAGCCTCAAAAGGTCTTCTAAAATACGATTCACCCTCTCGGTCTGACCGTCCGTCTGAGGATGATATGCGGTACTCTAACATAACTGAGTCCCTACCGCCTCTTGCAAACTCTTCCAAAACTCGCTAGTGAAGATAGGATCTCGATCGCTCACTATACTGGAAGGTACACCATGTAATCTATCAATCTCTCGAATGTAAACCGAAGCTAGCTATACAGCAGTCCTCTTACTCTTCACGGGTATAAAATGGGTACTCTTAGTAAGTCTGTCTACCACACCCCAAATTCCCGTATTACCCTCCCTCGATCTCGGTAATCCATCGACAAAACCCATCGAGACACTATCCCACTTCCATTGCGGAACTTCCAATGGGTGAAGCAACCCACCTGGTTTCTTTTGCTCCGCCTTCACTTGTTGGCACACCAAGCATCGAGCGACATACTCGGCCACATCTTTCTTCATACCGGCCCAGAAGAAAACCCTCTTCATGTCTTGGTACATCTTGTCCCCACCGGGATGAATGGTCATCCTAGAACGGTGTGCATCATCAAGAATAACCTTCCTCAAACCCTCGTCTTGCGGTACACAAAGTCTACCGTCTCTACGCAAGCACCCCCTATCGTCTAGGGTGTACCTACTCAAATGGCTGGACGACTCCCCCTCCTCATGAGCTTCTTTACTAACTCAACCAATTGTGGGTCGTCCCGCTGTGCTCCGCCAATACGCCCCAAAAGAGTAGGCCTAACCTCCAAGGAGGCTAGCAAACCGGGTACAAAGTCAGCGGAAGGTCTAAAGTCAAACATAGAAATAAACTCTAAGCTCCGTCGTTCAACGAACAATGAACTCAAGGACAACCTTTTTCTACTTAAGGCGTCCGCTACCATGTTTCCCTTGCCATGGGTATACGCTATCTCAAACTCATAGGATGCTAAGAATCCCATCCAAAATCATCACAACTGTCCATCTCTCACGCAGACCACCCTAGTCGAACTCGACATCCTCCCAAATGTAAGCCCCAAAGGCCTAAACCAATATCAGACAAACACCCAAGGGATATCTCCTTCGAGTTCAGGCGACCTACGTGAGATGATACTAGTAAAAATGGCTAAACAATTAAGCCTTTGACCAGCTTTGGATATCCTCGCCAGTCTTGCTCCAAAACCACCGTTTTTTCCATAACTGGCTTTGCTCACCCTATTGAGCACATACGAAAACTTATTTCGCTCCTAGAAAAGACCAAGATGTCATCCACAAAGACCATCACGAACTTACTTAGGTACTCCCTGAACACCCTTCTCATCAATAAAGTATGCAGGGGCGTTCATCAAACCAAATGGCGTCACTAGCTACTCATAAAAACCATCCGGAGTCCTAAAGGCAGTCTTCTCTATACTATCCTCAGCCACTCTTCAACTGACGAACCCCGTGGCAAAGTCCAACTGCGAAAACACTGAGGCGCCAACCGACTGATCAAAGAGATCATCAATCCTCAGCAATGGGTGTCTATTCTTCTTTGTGAGTTTATTTAGTTCTCTTTAGCCTACACAAAGTCTGAGGGACCCATCCGCCTTCGTGGCAAAAACTACTGGAGCACCCCACTCCGATATACTTCGTCTTATGAACCCCTTCTCAAGCAAATCGCCTACTTACTTATGGAGTTCCCTCCTCTCACGAGGAGCCGTGTGGCACACTGGCTAAGATACTGGTTTGGCATTATCTACCAGATATATTCGGAAGTCAATCTCCCGCTCCGGAGGTAAGCCCTTCACCTCCCCACACACATCCGAGCATTCCCGGACCGCACTAACAGATCGCAAATTCTAGACCGTCGTGTCAAGCGATTCTAGATACTTAGCATAACAGATTCCATGGGATTACAAGAGATCTCGAGAGTGTTACCCAAGCGGGTCATAAGCCTAACAACTCTCCCTTCAAAATCAAGAACGGCACACCTACTGGATAACCAGTCCATGCCCAAAACTAACCCATAGCCCGTGAAGCCCAACAAGCATCACATATAAACTCAACGCTAAGTATAGAAACTTTCAAACCCAAACACATCATGGAGCCCCAATTGGGTTTGAAACAACTAAGGGATCATCTACTAACTGGTGTCTAAGTGCAGTGACTCAACTAACAATGATGAGATAAACGAACTCGATGCGTCAGAATCAAATAAAGTTCGAATCGGATAATATAGAAATCCAAATTCCAACCTAGACGGTCCTATCCCCATCTGGTACACTAGCCGTGAGGGAATACAACTACCCTCCAGGAGATTCCATACCTTGCCCTTGCTTCTTTGGACAATCCTAATAAGGTGTCCTATTCCTCCCAAAAGGATAACTACTAGCCTTCTTCTTCCGCATTCTCCACTCGTAACCTCCCACCAATGAGGTTTCATCCTTCATTAACCAAACAACTATTTGAGCCTTCCTCTCATCGTCTATCCTATAGGTACCTACCAGTCCTCCTCCTTCTTGAACCAACTTCTAATCTGATTAACGTCTAAGTCCCTTGAAGTGGTTTTCCATCCTTATCTATCTTAGAAAGATCATCTATACACGGAGGTGAAACTCAAAATGAGAGAGAGGAAGAGATTCAAAACGGAGAATTCGAAAGATATAGATATGGCTATTGGGGATTATGCTTTTCTTTCAAAAACTTTTCTCTTAAAAGACATGTTTTTGAAAATACTCCTTTCAAAAATATTCTTAGAAAATAGTTTTTCTAAAAAAATTATCTGTTCTGGTAACCTTAAGCTCTGATACCACGTGTAACACCCCACACCCGCTATGGTCACTCATAGAGGGAATGCCATAACATCGGTGGAGTATTTTAAGTGAATATAGAACAGAAAAATTACAACAAGACAGATATAAGTAATACTTGAGAATTTAAAACATTATTTCATTTCAGCGGAAAGCAAAACATGTTTGGTTACATCACAAAACCATAATAAGAGTCAAGTACAAAATATCCATCCTGATAAATAAAAATACATAATCCCAATACATGAACTGATAGCCATAAAAGAAAAGGGTAAGCTGAGCTCTACATCTAGGGTCCAAGCTTCAAGAGAGTAATAAAAGCAGCCTGATCAAAGCCCACTCGTGCTGGGCCCACTCTGAGAACCCGAGGGTTGGGAAAAAGATAAACAACAACGGGGTCAGACATAAGTCTGAGTGAGTCCTATAACCCTAACAATACAATCATTAAAGTAATTATGGTATGATATAAACAAGGTATGGTACCTCTGGGGATAATGACTACACTAAGTAGCCAACTAAACACAGGATGTACTAAGATAACCGAAAAGACGCATTTATCCACCCAAGGATAATTACTAGATTACACCACCCCAGACTTATCCACCCAAGGGTAATTCCTACACTGCACCACACCAGTTCTACCCACCAAGAGTAATTCCTACTTAAAGGTTGATCCCACTAAATGTACTTAGTAATTTTTACCCAGTAGTTTTGTGTACCCGTAGCTAACTACATAGGTGTACCCACTACTCCCAAGCGATCGGCTCCCTTACGTAGATACCCGTGCTGGTCCCACAATGGGGTGTATCATTCCCCAAAGTGGCCACCTGATAATATCAACGGTGCACGGCTTTATATCTACACGATGCAACAACGACTTACCAACCAGCTCGGGTCCACACACGCATATGAAACCCGTTGATCCTGCGTTGCCACCGCTAACCCGTTTTGGCCTCTTATAGTCAAGCCCAATATGCGTGTCCCGTCACTCGACTTGAGTCGAGCCCACTAAGATACGTTTGGGATATTGGTTGAAATGGCCCCCCACAAGCTACTACTTAAGCTTGCTACTTTTATCTAGTGCATCCCACTTAACCCCTTTTTTTTATAATCATGCCCACTTACATGTTAAGATTTGGTTAAGTCATCTAATCATATTTCAATTGCCACTTAAGGCACCCACTAGATTTCCACATGCCACCCAAAGCACTTACTTAACCCTTTACCCATGTTTAATTACATGTTCCACTTTGGTTAAGTATTCTAATTGTATTTTCTATTGCCACCCAAGGCAACCCATTAGTTCCCTCATGCCACCCAAGGCACCCACTTAACCCCTCATGTCCATCTACATGCTAATATGGTTAAGTGTTTCTTAATTAATTAAGACCGTGATCCTCATAAAGACCTCTCACATTAGACTATCTTTTATGACCGCTGGTTAAGCCGGTTGGGTCCGGGCAGCCTTATGTCATAACCGAGTCTAACCTCGTGTCTTTACATTAATCACGTATTTAGTTTGTGCCTAAGACCTCTCACATTGGGCTAACATTTGTAGCAACTGGTTAAGCCGGTTGGGTCCGGGCAGTTTTACGCTACAACTGAGTCCAACCTCGTGTCTTAGTCGATTAATTACACCTAATTAATCACCCTCATAATTTATATTAATTATCCCTAATTAATTAATCATGTTTTCAAGAATATGGGTAGACCTAACTCAATAGGTAAATTCCCAACTCCATAGTTTGGGTAGACCTAACTCAATAGGTAAATTCCCAACTCCATAATATGGGTAGACCTAACTTAATAGGTAAATTCCCAATTATGTCCATTTAATTTATGTTATGCTTAAGCATAACCATTTCACATCACTTTATTAACATGCATATTAACCCCATCGTTCCCCACGTAATTCGTCTCATAACATGGCATAATAAATAAGGGAAGATTCATCACAAATGTCATGGGTTTAACCAACATAGCATATAACTTTATCATGGGTTCAAAAGGTGTCAACTTGCATATATGAACATACATTAAACCCAACTTAGCATATAACCCAAACTTGCATTATGCATGTCATAAAAAGAGACAAACTTGCATATGAACTTGCACATAAACTTGCATATGAACTTGCACATAAACTTGCATATGAACTTGCACAACATGTCATACATAGAGGCAAACTCGCATATGTTATGCATATCATAAAAAGAGACAATCTTGCATATGAACTTGCATCATAACTTTGCATATGAACTTGTATCATAACTTTGCATATGAACTTGTATCATAACTTTGCATATGAACTTGCATCATAACTTTGCATATGAACTTGCATCATAACTTTCATATAACCAAACACTTAGCATGCATAAAACCAAACACTTAGCATGCATAAAACCAAACACTTAGCATGCATAAAACCAAATACTTAGCATGCATAAAACCAAATACTTAGCATGCATAAAACCAAATACTTAGCATGCATAAAACCAAACACTTAGCATGCATAAAACCAAATACTTAGCATGCATAAAACCAAATACATAATTTGCATAACATGTTACATATAAACTTGCATATAATCTCACATATAGCTTGCATAACATGTTACATATAAACTTGCATATAATCTCACATATAGCTTGCATAACATGTTACATATGAATCAATGTTCAACATAGTGTTTTGCATCATAAAACATAGCATTAAACTTGCATATAGCATAAAACTTGCAAAACACACAACATACACTATACTAAACTTGCATAAACACATTGATTCCACAAACATAGCCATATCTTATCATATCCTATCATAATCAATTTAACAATTGATTATTAAGGCTATAGAAACTCACCAAAACCAAGATTAGCAAACTTATGAAGTAGAACTAGTTGCCAAATATGAAGAAGATGATGATTAGAGGTTGATTAGCTTGCAACTTCCTTCATAAACTAGTGGAGGCTCCTCTCAAGTTTGATTTTGGCGGCATGATGGCATCATTTCTATTTTTAGTAGGGATTAGGCTTGCATTAGGGTGTATTTATAGGATTAGGGTGTGTTTTAGACCATAGGATTAACCCTAGGTTAGATTAGGTCCGTCAGATCTTGGAAGCCTCTAGAACTCAGCCCAAACCAGCCAGAAAAACCAGACCTGGTGCACCCAGGCCAACTGGCTCGACACCCCGTGTCGACAGGCAAGTCGACAGGGCAGTCGACACCCCTGTCGACAGCCCTGTCGACAGCCCTGTCGACATGGCTAGGGCGGGAATTTTCCCGCCTGGCCCCCCCCCGCTGGCTCCAATTTCGAAATCTGATTTTAAATATTTAATTCTGTTTTTATCTTAAATTTTCTGCCAACTTCATTGGGCCATAACTGGGCCATATGGACTCCGATTCTCGAAAACTCGGACTCTATTTCGCGTATTTTTCCGAGACGAACGCAATGACGTAGCCCGTTTCCCCCAATTCTCACATCTGAGATTATTTATTCTGTAATTAGTGAATTTTAGCATTAACCGAAATTCGGGGTGTTACACATCCTTTACCAAATCAATACGAAACTCAATCTCTCGGTGTGGTGGAAGTCCGGTCACATCTTCGAAAACATCCGGATACTGGCCAACCACGGGCAAACCTGACAACTCACTATGCGGAATGTCGAGGGAGTTTAGAAAACTAGCCAATACCCCCTTACTGGGTAGACCACCAAACACTATCCTCCGCCCATCATCCGCTCTAGCTGTCACCAACAAGCCCTCACAGTCTACCACCACCCCGTATCTTTGGATCCAATCTACTCCCAAAATAATGCCAAACCCAGTAAAGCCCAAAACAAAGCAATCACAAACAAACATGCATCCATGACTCGATAAGACCACATTACGACAAATCATGCTAAGGCTAGTCGAACCACCAATCGGGTTTGTCACAACTAAAGGTCTATCGACAATCTCGGGCTCCAATCCCAACCTATCTATCAGGTCACTAGATATGAAAGAACTGGAAGCTCCGGTATCAAACAAAACTCTAACAGGAACATCGTAAACAAAAAGCATACCTTGAATGACGACATTCTTTCCCTTCTCCGCCGCAGTTGGGGCATTCAACGAAGAAGGAATAGCATTAAGAGCATATGCTTTCACCATTTGCTTTTCCTTAGGGGGCTGTGGACACTTGTCCTTGTGATGTCCCATTTGGCCACAGTTGAAGCACTTCCTATCCGCTGGCTTGGCCCGACAATTACTAGCATAATGGCCCTTCTTACCACAGCTGAAGCACTCAACATCTTGCTTATTCTTTTTCTTCTGGCCATCCTTAGCTTGGTTCTGCTTTCTCTTATTCTGGGAACCACCCTTGCCTCCACCACTTGCTTGTGGTTTTGGCTCTTCTGCAGATGCAACCTCAGTCTTCGACCTAGGGTAGAGACTTTCTGATCTTAATGCTTTCCCCACAATCGACTCAAACGTCTCACTGATGTGGTTAATAAGCTTTTTCCCTAAGTACTGATCCAAACCAGTTATGAATTTCTCATTCTTCTTCTCGGCAGTATCAATAAGAGATAACCCATACTTCGACAAAGTGTCAAATTCAGCAATGTACTCCGAGACAGCTCTGCCATTGTGCTTGAGCTCCAAGAATTTCTTAAACAGCACTGACTTCTGAGCAGCTGGAATGAACTTCTCGCTAAAGCGAGCCTTAAACTGTTCCCAAGTAATCTGATCTTCGGGAGTAGCTGCCTTTATAGCATTCCACCAATTCATTGCCCGCCCTTGCAGCTGACGGGACGCTAGCTTTCTCTTCATCGCATCCTCGATACCCAAATCCTCGAAGATACGTTCGCAACTATCCAACCAATCTTGAACATCCGTGGCCGACTCCGTTCCGTGGAACGGCTTCCCACCAAGGCTAGTATAATCCTTATTCAACTTGGCGAAGTCGACCCTCGGCGCCTGCACTATCAGACCACCACCATTTCCACCATTGGGAGCTGCTCTCTGTACATCTCTAAGCATCTCCCTCATGAGGTCAGTAAACATCGTCCTCATGTCAGCAGCATTCCCATTATTGGCTCCTCTACCAGCACCTCTAGTATACCGGCTCATCGTCAATCTGAAAAAGAAAACGATTAACGACTCCATAGTGGTGCTAGTGCAGTACGACTTCATCCTTATACTAGTAATAGTATATATATATAGCTTTTAAAAACCAAAGTAATCACAAATACGCTCTCTCGTATACGTATAATATCTCTCCCTGATAACTTCCCTAGGTTAACTACGCAACCTAGAGCTCTGATACCAAGTGTGACGGCCCGCCCCGCACCAGCCTGCATTTCCTCCAAAAGTGCGCTGTACACATGCCCGACTAGCACAAGATGGTCGTCATAAGAAAGGAAAGAAGGGAATGAACTAATCAAAGAACCTGTAGAATGTCTCACAGCGCATGGAATAAAATATAATAATAATAATGTACTTGACATAAAACAGGCGAGACAGTGCATAAGCTGATAACTAAAACCAACATCAATCTCAAAGCAGCGGAAATCCAAATACAGCTTATTACAACTTTTCAAAATCTACTGTCTCTGAACAACAGAAAGCCAAAATAGAAGATACACCACCAATGCCCAAGCAGTGATCTTCAACAACACAGGGAGAATACTATATATGTATATTACGTGGAAGCCTCCTGCTCGTCTCCGGATCATCTACCCGTGCATCACCAGCTAACCTGTCTCTAGTCTGCTCGTGTGAGCACCCAGAGTAATAAGAAGAGACATAAAACTCTGGGTCAGACATAAAGCCTGGTATGAGCGATAAGCATCTAAACAGAGTGATAACAGGTATACTAAACCATACCTGAACCTGGACCTGCAACCAAAGAGTTAGTACCACATACCGTACAATACTCCAAGGTGCCATAATGAATAGTGTAAAGAATACGGGGGTGGGGTGTGTATGTCATAAAGATAGCAAACAAACCATCCATAGCAACCATCCTCACATCTCTCACTCAGTGCGTAAAGCGTACAACATCTACCACTTTGGAACACTAGACAAACTGAGGTAACGACGAATCCCGACTTGTAGAAACCCTGCTGTGACCAAGCCAAACACTTGGAGTCATGACCAAACATTTCAATGACCCACTTCATTGGTCGTAGCCCTTGGTTCTACCGATGCCATAATGGCCCTGAATCCGCCTTCGTACCTCCTACCATAGTGGTCCAAAGCTATAGGCGTCGATAACTCCTTGGCACGCGTCCCGCAGCAAAACCCAACCATGAAGCGAACTCGTTGATTCCCATCTGAATCTTGAGCTCTAACTTCTCATTTGGGCTTCCTTTGCATCTCGGGTTTCAGTCATCACCGGATCGGTTCGGGTCCCCTTATTGCCATGGGTTCGGTTCGGCCTTTAGCTCCTCATCATCAACGCGGCGCGGCTCGTGGCGTCCATCTGGTAGCGGTTCGGATCGGCCTCCCCCAAGCACACCGGTTCGGGTCGCACCTTCTGCTCACGAGTGGTTCGGATCGTGGTCACCTCACTGGATCGGTTCGGGCTCCTCTTCGTGAAGCAACACGGATCGCCTCGCGAAGTCTTGATCGGATCGGATCGTATCGCGCCGTCGGATCGGAGTTTCCCACAAGAGCATGTCAGATCGGAGTCTTCAAGCATCGACGGATCGGATCGGGTCGCACCATCGGATCGGATCGCCCTCACTCCCACCGATCCGGTTCGGATGATTTCCTGCAGTTCTTCCAGCGAGCAGTTTACGCCATTCGACGGCGTTTTTGACAAATCTAACACTTCTAATCAATCATAAAACACACCATAGAGTCATAGCAACATGTAATAGCAACTACAACAGCAAACAACCATTCAAATGAATCAAAATGGATCAAAAGTGGCCAAAACTCCTTATTTTCCCTTAAGCATGTTTAAGTAAAACCGATCATAGGGTTAACAAAACTTAATCAAATCGAACCAAATTTCAACCAGAGGCAGAAAACATTATTTAAGAATTTCTAAACATTTTTCCAGAATTTATTAGTGGATAAATTCGCTAATCTTCACTAATTACCCCTTAATTACCGTAATTAGTGCAAAAACTATGCAAATCACTCACCTTTGCCACAATAAAACTTCCAAATCTGAAGTGAGCCTCTGATTTGCACGAATTCCAATATATAACAGCAGCTCTACCTCGGTCTTTGTGCTAATCCTCCTTGATTTGATGCCTCTAAGCCTTAATCCTTGATTAGGAAGTGATTTTGGGTGTTTTAGAGAGATTTAGAGAGTGGAGGCCATGGCTAGGTTAAGGGGAATGAAAGTGGCGGCTGGAAAATGTCTAAAGAAATGTTTTCTAACCCTAATCAGCCCCTATAAACTCCTAAACCCGAAATCCCCCTTTGGGCCTAGCTGTTAATCACCCGGTTAAGCCCAATTAAGCTGTTTTTCATCATCTGAAACTTGTTTCAGCCATATCTCCCAAACGGTGAGTCCGTTTGGCTAATGTGACCACTCTACGGAAAGAGAAACCATCATCCGGAGCCAATGGAAGTGGTTTCAGGTCAAAATTCCTTTCCAGTCAAAAGTTATGGCCAAAACAGTGCCAACTAGGGGTAAAATGGTCATTTAAAAATCGGGAAAAATCATGAACATGGGAAATGACCCCAATAGTCGTCCCCCAAAGTTACATGACCATACGACTTCGTATGTGACAGAAATAAATATTCTACGATCTTATGATGCGTAGAATGTGGGTCGTTACATTTAGCTTGAGTGTAGCGAATATATTGCCACCACGGTTGTTGGCCATCCAACCGTAATCCGAAGATACAGAATCGAAAAGAAGAACAAATATGATTTTTCTCTAGATCGGTGACAATACACCCTGCTTGGGAATGACGCAACTAGTCATGCTGCCTAGCCCAACTTCTGTCATATCCTGGTTGTGAGGCTATAGGCTACGTCTATCTTCAGAACATCTGATCGCCATTCACTTTGAATGCCACATCGTCAAACCCGTCAATTCACTAGTCGATTTCCAAAAATATCACGGGTATAAAAAGCTAAGAGGAACGAATTCCTCCGCCACCAAACGTAATACCTTTAGGAGATCAATTGTATGTGATTTGTTAGGTATACTCTGTCAGACACTCGTCCATACAAGTTGTCCTGGGACTGGACAAACAGCAAGCACCATTCTGGAACAGGGCGACCCTTGCACTTCACTCCGTCTTCGATTATCTTCGGCAGCATCTAATTCGCAGCGCTTATGCCTATACGGAATGGTTTTCAGATAATATATCCAATCGGTCTCTCCGTATTGACAACGATGGTCAAAACACTTCGATAGTCGGTTATTTAACTATCGAAGTAAAAACAACATCCATTCACAAACACTGGCCCTTTAATTTAATACTAACTTTCTAGTTTTCCATATTTTTATAAACTCTTCCTTAATTCCCTTCACTTCTACTCTATTAGTTCCTCGTTATAAATCGGTAAGTGAATAAAATTCTAAGTATCAACCCCGAAGGCCGAAACCAACATCAGATTGACGCCTCGAAAGTTACTCAACTCAACCAACGTACAACGGGTTCTAATTTCTTTAAAACTATATCACTTTCCTTATCATGCTCAGTATATCTTTTTAAAACATTGTAACTTATCGACTCACTTTAAAACCGTTATATTTTAACTAATGCAATACGCTGCTATATTTTCCTTTATAACTAATGCAATACGCTGCTATATTCTCTTTTATACCTAATGCAATACTCTGCTATATTCTCTTTTATAACTACTGCAATACGCTGCCATATTCCCATTTCATTTGATAACTCTGTTTCTAAGTCAGGTTCTTATTAAATCAATATCAAGTTTATAACTAAATATTGATTTCATATCCTATTATGATTTGTTGGTTTAAATCTAAATATAAACTATCCTATCAGATTATAATTCCTAAAATAATTTACTTTAATACGTTCGACATCATCGAATTTTAGCTCTAATTCCTAATAATTTTATTTAAGTTCAGACTGTGTATATATGAATAATATAAAACAAACAGTATATACAAATATTGAGGAATCCGGTTGGGTTTCTCCAACCGGTTTTCCGCATCCATAGATGTTAGTCAACATAATTAACACTAATTCCATACGATGGAATATTTTAATCGAGGGGATCAATGCAAATATACATATGTATAGAATATTCAACCAGTTTAACTGTAATTTACCTAAACGACCATCACACAGCATTCAACCAATATTAAAATATAATTATAATACTTAAAATAAATCAGAGTTAGTGAATTTACTCACATTGCGCGTTAACCGTTAGATAACGATTTGCGTCAGTTGATTATACCAGGCGTTCAATTCTGCCGTAATTTCAAACGTGCTTCGAATTGCTTCAAACCGACTTCATAGCGTCGCCAGCTTCCGTGCGATTCCGGAGTGACGGACCATTCAAAATTATTTATCTCTACTTCACCGTTACAGAAATTTCGACGGACCCGATGCTGAACAAATTCTCGATTCCGCACCTTCTCACTGTACGTCAAATTTTCTAATCCATCAACTTGTTTAGTATCTCCACATTTCCGCTTTGCTCGCCACCATGCATTTCATTCGCCCAACGTCTGTACAGGCAGCATTCACTAGAATCACTACTGCCATGCCATTTACAATGACACTGCATCCATGCATCCTCACTTTCATTTTGAATGAAACCGCAACCACACTAATATATTCTGTCACCTCCACCATTTCATAACACAACAGCTACTTCTCACGTACCACATTAATGTAGCCTGCCACCCAGTTTGTACGCATATACTTATTTACCAAATTAACATCGCCCCCATACATCACTATGCGGCCATACGCAAGCACCAGCAAGTGCCACTACCACCTTACCAACGTATGGACTTCAAAAACTTGCCATTTTCTCCTCTATCCTTTTCTGTTGACATGAACACACACTCTTCTTCCTTTACAGTGCATGATGACCCCTACCCGCAAGCCCCCTTCACAAAACCCATGCATATGTTAAACGCAAATCCCTTTTACTGTTAATACTCCACTTACAGCCAACATGTTTTCAAACAAAGCCTCCACGTGATCTTCCCTGTGTACTTCTGAAAACCGCAAGCTTCCCACCATGCTCCATTCGCCTGTACCAGTCCAACACCGCTGATCCACCAATCCCCTTCTTTCCAATTTGCATGCGCAAGCTTCTCGATGGACATCCCCTTTACCATTCTTCATTCTCACCCCCAGTCTAAACGCAAGTGTCCAGTTCAACTTCCATCTGCATGCACACGTGGATTACTGGCGATTTCACTGGTTTGGATCTCGGCCTACATTAGTTCGTGATTTCTAAAACTACTCCCTTACGCCATATCACTTTGTTATTTGATGGGGTTTTCGTTCTTGGTGCTTGAGAAAACTGGGTAATACTAGCGTATATATAAAGGAGGGAAATGGAAGGGATAAGGTTGCTTCATAGGGTAAGGTGCGTGTGTATAGGTTATAACAGCATGGGATTTATTTAACTGGATGTGCCGTGGTTTCAATACCTATACGTTTCCATTAATTGTGATGGGAACAATACATTTTTGAGTAGATTAGCTTGACCTTTGATGTAATTTCCTGGAATGCCGCTGTAAGCTCACGGCTATGAATTTGTTTTCAATCTTTTCAATTTTAGTGGCACGTTGTAGTCTTTAGGATAACACGTTCTCCAACTTTTAGAGTAGAAGTACCACATGATCTTGTGCTTAGAGGTGAAGGTTTTGGATAGGACATACTATGGTAGCACGTTTGTAGTCTTTGGATAGTTTTTAGGGTAACACGTTTGTAGTCTTTGGATAGTCTTTATGGTAGCACGTTTGTAGAGGATGTTCTAATTAAGTAGGTTACTGCACCATTTCTAGGCATGTGCTTTTCCTTATACATGAAGACTTAGGCGGTAGGTATGTCTGTGGATTTGAAAGATGGAACGTGTGTAGAGGACTTAGCTGGAGAGGAAGTAGAAATATATGTATATATATTATAGTTTAGCTACCCCGTTATATAACACTTCGTTTGTGTACGAGCCGTAATGGACAGATATAAGAGTATGGTCATGTCCGGCGAGGTGTCACGGTCCCAGAAATATAATAATACTGGTAGATTAACTCATATTTTGAAAACCCAAGATACTGATACAGGGTGCAAAATACTCCAAATAAAAAGTTGCTTATTTAATTTATTAAAAATTACAGTAAAATTCTAAAAACTAAATTATCACTGCGCCTCAAAAGAACCTTGTCCAAATTCGAATCCGATATCTAGTTATTTCAAATAAACCGTTACGGTCGATATACGATTTCATAGCGACTTTCTGAATATTTGATTTGGACATATCTTGCAATCTATACGACGAAATCTTGATTTTTCACTTCTGTTATAAAAATACAGTTCAACAGATTCCAACGTTTCTTGTTTCGAAGAAATCCAATTTAAAACGAGTCCGGTACACTCAGTTGAGTTCAGAACGTTAAATTACGAACTGCAGCGTCGTTATGAGCTCGATTATATTTAATATATATTTTTGTACATTCAACTTCGTTTTAATATATATATAAATCCACTTATATTATTATTTCAATATTTAAACTGATTTAAATATTCAAATATAAACCGATAAAAATGCGGGACGTTACATTCCTTCCCTCTTAAAATAATTTCGTCCTCGAAAATGCTAAGAAGTGAAGATGCTCTAATTCTAACTCCTCCATTAGCTGTTCAATCAGCATATACCTTTTCATTTCCACTCGATTTCTATTAAATTTATCCTCGAACCACATCATCCATATATAACTTCATTCAAACTCCAATTCCGAACTCAATTCCAATTCTTAATTCATCAATTCGATTCCATTTCAGATTATCGCTAATTTAACTTGATTTTTATTTATCTTAGTTTAAGTTGAATTCTAATTTATTTATTCACTTTTACTATTTTTATCTATTTATCTTCATAAGTTAAATTTTAATTTCAAAATTCAAATTCCTGGGATTTATTTCAATCGGTTTGAAACCACATAATAACAACAATTCAAAATATTTGAATTTTTAAACAACTTATTTTCTCAGAACAATTCAAATTGAATTCTTGGGTAGTAATCCGTCACTTAGAAACTCGAAAATGAACACTGATGATGCGGCCGTCATCATCAGAATTTATTTTCCAGTCATCGAAGTGAGTTCAATACTATACTACTCTAAAGCTCATTCTCAAATACTTTCATTTTGAAATTATTTCAAAATATTTTTCAAAATGTTTGGAAAACATTTTCCAAATCTCTCCCAGGAATTTAAATCCAAATATAGTTTAAATTTATATTAAATTTTATCTGATTTCACATATTACTTTATTCGACTTTCGATTAGTTATTTACATAACTAACTCAATTATAAATCTTATTTGATCATAATAACAGCCAACACATCCAATATACTATAATAATTCAAGATATATATTTCTTTTATATCAAATATATTCTAGGTAAAATTATTTCATTTAACCTTCTTTTAAAACAATACTATGTCGAATCTCTCTATCCAAGCGTTTATAAATCCCTATCGACCACGTCAGCTAAACGCGTCGATCTGGAATTTATATACCACTCAACAGATCAACCAACACAATATAAAACAGTTTTTATATTGATTTACAAATACGCGCTCATATATATACACTCAACTCAATCTAGAGTATTACTAACTCCATCTCTATTGAGTTACGCCACAGAGCCAAGGTAATCACTTAACCTTCAGCTCTGATACCAACTGTAACGGCCGCGGATTTTCGACCCAGAAAATCAACATAAATACATTGTCAATTTCTCGAGCATCGAAAATACCGGGACATTAATAGAATGAAATAAGAGGGTGAGATAGATAAGATAGAACTAATAGAATAGAAGAAGAAAAAGAACTCAACTGAACAGAATCAGAGTAAATACGAATCTCACAGTGGAACGAATAAAATATATTATATAACAATCTTGAAATACAAATCTGAATTTGTGTATATACGTACCATACATCAGAGTACAATACATCATATCACAGCGGAAATAATCTCTAAATACAAATGGTGAAGCCTTCTGCTTTAAGCTCCTCCAAGTGAATCTGTAAAGCCTGAAACACTTGTCTGCCCGTACAAATTTGGGCACCCAAGAGTTTAGGGAAAACAAAACAAAATAAACTCTGGGTCAGTCATGGGACTGGTGTGAGTAAATTCCAACCATACTGTTTAACTTTGAAAATCCCTTTGAAAAAAAAGGATAATAGTATGACCAGCCCACAACTAACATGGACGACCTTACTATAATCCAAAATACTTTGATATTAAATCCCAGTGATATTATAATAATGTCTACTCAATTAAATAATCAAGTAGCAGAACGCTTGCATCTCACGTTCCACATATATATAGTATAAAATCATAAACCGCAGGGCGCTTATCGGAGAATGGATTTCAACAGACAAGGTATGGGAGCACCTTCTGAATAGTGTACTCTAGAGGGGATACACTCAGGGTTCAACAAGAACGTCTTGCAACCGGCCACACATGACCGCTCACTCATTTAGCTTGAGTGTCGCGAATATATTGTCACCACGGTTGTAGGCCATCCAACCATCATCCGAAGATACAGAATCGAAACGAAGTATAAATATGGATTTTCTCTAGATCGGTGACAATACACCCTGCTTGGGGATGACCCAACTAGCCATGCTGCCTAGCCCAACTTTTGTCATTCCTGGTTGTGAGGCTAGAGGCTACGTCTATCTTCAGAACATCTGATCACCATTCACTTTGAATGTCACATCGTCAAATCCGTAATCACATATTGATTACACAAATGCACACTGGGTGTATAATAAAGAGAAGTTACCTTCTCCCCACCAACTTGGTATATTCGTACAAATCAACGGCGTGACCGTTGGAAATACTCTGTCAGACACTCGTCCATACAAGTTGTCCTGGGACTGGACAAATAGATAGCATCTTTTCTGGAACTGGACGCCCCTTGCGTTTAACTCCGTCTTCAATTTGACTTAAATATAATTCGCAGCGCTTATGCCTATACGGAGTGGTTTTTCGGATAATAAATCCAACCAGTCTCTCCGTATTGACACGATGGTCAAAACACTTCGATAGTCGGTTATTTAACTATCGAAGTAAAAACAAACATCCATTCACAAACACCGACCCTTTTATTGAATACTGACTTTCTAGTTTCCCATATTTCTATAAACTCTTCCTTACTTCCCTTCATTTCTACTCTATTAGTTCCTCGTTATAAATCGGTAAGTGAATAAATTTCTAAGTATCAACCCCGAAGGCCGAAACCAACATCAGATTGATGCCTCGAAAGTTACCCAACTCAACCAACGTACAACGGGTTCTAATTTCTTTAAAACTATATCACCTTCCTTATCATGCTCAGTATATCTTTTTAAAACATTATAACTTATCGACTTACTTTAAAACCGTTATATTTTAACTAATGCTGCTATCCTTTCCTTTATAACTAATGCAATACGCTGCTGTATTCTCTTTTATAACTACTGCAATACGCTGTTGTATTCTCTTTTATAGCTATTGCAATACGCTGCTATATTCTCTTTTATAACTACTGCAATACGCTGCCATATTCACATTTCATTTGATAAACTCTGTTTCTAAGTCAGGTTCTTATTAAATCAATATCAAGTTTATAACTAAATACTGATTACATATCCTATTATAATTTGTTGGTTTAAAACTAAATATTAACTAGCCTATCAGATTATAATTCCTAATAATGTTATTTAGGTTCAGATCGTATATATAAATACTATACAACAAACAGTACATACAAATATTGAGGAATCCGGTCGGATTCTTCCAACCGGTTTCCGCATCCACAGATGTCAGTCAACATAATTTACACTAACTCTATACTAGGCGATATTCTAATCGATGGAATCAGTGTCTAACCGGTGATGTGTACATATGTAACGATATATAATATTCAACCAAATTAACTGTAATCTACCTAATCGACCATCACACAGCATTCAAACAACGTTAAAATATAATTAAAATAGATCAGAGTTAGTGAATTTACTCACCTTGGCGCGTTAACCGTTATATAACGATTTGTGTCGGCTGATTTGCTTGAGCGATTTAATTAGTCTAAATCCAGACGAGCTTCCAATGACTTTGAATCATTTCCAGAACGTAGCCTGTGTCCGTACGGTTGTAATGTGACAAGTCGTTCGCCAAACCGACCTTATTTTAAATGGTCCATCGCCTTTCTAAAATCCCCGACCCATAGTCTGTCTCGCTTCGATTATTCAACCCGACTTCTTTCTTCATTCTTGTTTTGTTTCAATCTCTGTAAACTTTATCCAATACTAAACCCACACAAACAAAGCAATACCGTTCCACCTAGACACCATAATATCACCGTTCCTTCATGCGCCATGCACTGATTTTGACTGTGAACAAGTCCACATGCACGTCTCCTATTTTACAAGCCCAGGCTACATGTGCTTTACTCCTACATTTCTGACGTTGCCACCTGCAAGTATACCATCGACCGCTCTTCCTCCTTAACTCCTTCTACATGCACGGTTCCATGCAAAAGCAAACTTCGATCAAGCCTAAGCCATTCAGCACCAACTCGCGGAGTCCCCTAGCACATCCGACTCCGACCGGCGATGCATCTACCACCATTCCCTGTTACATTCCCACGTTCATCAGTAGACACACTCATGCCTTGAAACAAACCCATCTTCCGAATCTGCATGTCACACTCTAATTTAAACACCTACTGTACACGAAAAATATATGCCATCACCGACACCCTGCAAGTTCGTCGCTAATACTCCCACAACTTCGCCACTAATGAACCCAGCTTCCGCCTTCCACTTCTCAAAATGTCACCTTTTATATTTTACTTATATATGTTTATTTGTTTTCGAACAAGATCTCAGGAGAAGAAAGGAAAGAATTGTGAGGCTTCACTTGTTTTCTGGAGGCAAAAGTTTGCGATGTCTATATATAACAAGGCAAAAGTTTAGTCGGTATGGTGCTTTCCAGAATTTAAGGGGTAGGTCATGGTCCGCAAAAAGAAGAGAGGTATGGTATGCTCATAGGAACGGTTGCCAACATATACCGTAGAACCATGCTGCTAGTGTGTAGATTAGGTTTGAGTACTCTTCGCTTTTCTTGAATATTACGTAATAGGGTAGGGCTATACTGTAGGCGTATGGTAAATGGTGATTTTAGTGATTAGATATATATATGTGTAGGTTTGTAGTTCCTATGTAAGCAAGGTATGTGCTGCTATATAGATGTGTAGAGAGGGGAGTACCTGCGTGAAATCAGGGCTAAAGTGATGCTTTTCATCCACCCAATTAAGATGATAGCGTATAAACCAAACGCTGAGGAAAGTTCCGATTGCCCGATATCTTAAATTTTGAAAGTAATTTCAAAATTAAAGTATTTGAGAATGAGCTTTAGAGTAGTATAGTATTGAACACACTTTTATAATTTCAAAATGAAAGTATTTGAGAATCGCTCCCTTTTATATAGCATTGAAATTATTTCAAATTATTTCAGATGATATGCGTATAAACCAAACTTATTTGAAATAAAAACCCAGGGATTTGAATTCCGGAACTTAAATTTAAGATATGGAGTTAAACAAATTGAAATAAATAAAAGTTTGCGAAAGCAAATAGAAAATTGAAATTGGATTTTGAAATAAAGTGGACTCAGGTGAGTAAAGGGATTGATTGGGAATTTTGTATTGAAATAGAATTAGATGGCGCTGCAGTCTGTGAATGGGTGTACAATTAAATTAAGCAACGAATGGTAATGGAAGGGGTGCGACCGAAAGTGAAGAACGGTGAAATTTCAGTGAAAGCAACTGTAAGGGTTGTTTTTGAATGTGCCGATATGAAGAAGCGAAGTATAAAAATGAAGATCAGTTGAAATCGTAATGTCACGGGTTACGCGCTGGAACCAGTGTGGAGCGATTCAGAGATCACTGGAAATTATAACGTCTGATCTGGGGTACCAACGCAAATCGTTATAAAACGGTTAACGCGCGAATGTGAGTAAAATCACTAACTCTGATATATTTTAAAATATTTTAATTATATTTTAATGTTGTTTGAATGCTGTGTGATGGTCGATTAGGTAGATTGCAATTAATTTGGTTGAATATTATATACCGTTACGTATGTACACATCACCGATTGGACACTGATTCCACCGATTAGAATATCCCCTAGTATAGAGTTAGTGTAATTTGTGTTGACTGACATCTGTGGATGCGGAAACCGGTTGGAGGAATCCGACCGGATTCCTTGATATTTATATGTACTGTTTGTTTTGTACACTGTTTGAACCCGAATTTTATTTAAAACCCCATATGAATATTGATGTTGAACAGAAATTCAACATCTGTTTCGATAAATCAATAAACGATATCGATTTAGAAAGTGGTGACAGTCGACCGTAAACCCAACGTTTTGTTAAGGAGTTGATTGACCGTCAGGCAAATCAACTAAGATAATTATAAAAATTATATTTTTATAATTAAAAAGAAGATTTAAATTTATAATAGAAGTTCTATTATAAACCAGTATTTTAGAGTTCGTTTTTATAAAATAAGTAAAAACGATTGTTGATATTTAAATAAGTTTATAAGGCAGAAATTATCTGATTATTAAGTATTTGGATAATTATATTTAAGATAAACAATTTTAGAAATATTATTAGATTAATTATATTAATCTAATGAGAAGTAATTAAGATCAGTTAACAAATTTACTGATGGAATGAAGTTGATTTAATCAACTGTTATTTGGAAAATGATTATTAGATTAATTGGCCTTTAATTAATCTAATGAAAACAGTTTAGAAATAAATGAGATTTAATTAAGAAGTTATCAATAGAACTGTGGAATAGAGAAAGCGAAAAGTTAATGTGGAATATAAATAATCGTAAACAACCGAGTTCAAAATAAAGATGTGGTATTATAAAACCATATTCCAAAATAAAACAAGGAAATACGATTTGATGTATATTATAAGAAATAAGGAGTTTAGAGTTATGGACGTATATCTGTTCTAAGATAAGAACGTTGTCAATCAAGGTCTGAGAGGTAAATAGAATACCCCAACTTGAACGGCTTCACTATTATCGAGGAACGATAACAGTTTGTAACGGAAAGAGATGTCAAGAGGTGTATAAAAGGAATACGGCAGCGTATTGCCAGTCTTAGAATTATAGCGATAAAATAACGCTGTTGATAAGATAAGTGTGACTGTTATGTCAAGATTAGTTATAACAAATAATATTACAGCGTATGACAAGTTGAACTATAGCAGTAAAATAACGCTGTTGATAAGGTAAGTGTGACTGTAATTTGTTATAAGGAGAATATTACAGCGTATGACAAGTTTAGAACTATAGCGACAAATTAACTGCTGTTGATTTGACTTAAGCATGACTTTTATTATATGACACGGCACCCTAAAATATCTACACAACAAAACAAAACGTAAAATCATATTACTTAAAAATCCCCGCCATCACAGTGCGACCCGGATTTTCAGCGACTTTGGTTATCGACGTAAGCTCGACGTCGATAACCAAAACATCGAAAAATCCTGGTAATTAATGAAAGAAATTAGAGGGTGAGGATATATAAGATAGAAACTTAGAATAGAAGAAGAAGAAGAAGAACACAACATCAGAGTAACACGAACCTCACAGCGGAACGAATAACATATAATAGATAACATAACTTTGAAATATAACAGTTATGTATACAATAGCACTTATCAGAGTACAACACTTACAACACAGCGGAAATAACTATAGCTATATGATCTTGAAGCCTCCTGCTCCACGCTCTTCCAGTATATCTGTAAATTCCTGACTACTTGACTGCCCGTACAAAATTAGGCACCCAAGAGTTTAGGGAAAACAACAAAGTAAACTCCGGGTCAGTCATGGGACTGGTATGAGTAAAACAGTTTAAATAGGTATATGAACAAGTAAACGATATCTCATAAGACCACGCCGCAGAACGGAACGGGTTTTTCCCTTATGAGAATCCAAAATATCTTTATATCAAAAACCTTTTGATATTATAATAATGTCTATGTACAAATAGATATCAACTAGCAGAAACGCTTTCATCTCACATTCTACATATATAGTATACAATCAAAATCGCAAGCACGTATTGGGTAATGGGTTTCCAACTATGACAAGGTATGGAACCACCTTCCGATCAGTGTACTCTAGGAACGATACACTGGAGTTCAACAAGAACATCTTGTAACTCAGCCACACATGACCGACCACTCATTTTGCTTGAGTGTATCGAATGTATATCACCAACGGTTGGGATCAGCAACCGTTCCCGTATATATATGGGACAGCATTGATAGGTTTAAGAAACAAATGAATATTCTCTAGAAAGGTGATTATACACCCTACTTCGGTGCGACCGACTTAGCCATGCTGCCTGCCCGATTTCTGTCATTTACCGGATGTGAGGCTAGAAGCTACGCTTATCTTTTACATGTCACATCTTCATTCACTTAGAATGCCACATCGTCATACCCGCCAAATCACAAATTGACTTATCCAAAAATACCACGGGTATAAAGCTAAGAGAAACGAATTCCTCCGCCACCAACGTAAATACGTTTGAACAGATCAACTTACGCGATCCATTGGATATACTCTGTCAGACCTTCGTCCATACAAGTTGTCCTAGGACTGGACAAACCGAAGGCACTATTCAGTACATCCATCTTAGGCACTGTTATAAAAGACTTATACAATAGCCCTTGCACTTTACTCCGTCTTCAATATATTCAATATACTTGATTCACAGCGCTTATGCCAATACAGAGTGGTTCTTCGGATAATAATCCAACCGGTCTCTCCATATTAACAACGTAAAATGGTCAAAACATTGATAGTCGATGATTTAACTATCAAATAAAAATGTCCGTGTGCAAACAACGATCTTATTTCCAAATGGAATGTCAATCGATCAATCATCATGTATATCTATACATGTTTTCCTTATTTTCTATATTTAGAAAATATTTGTTATCAACGTTGGAAAATATTTCCATTGTTTATTTACGTATCACTATCCTTCCACAACTATCAGACTCTAACTATAAACTAATAAGAGAACAACTCCCTAAGCATAAACCCCGAAGGCCGAAACCAACATCAGATCGATACTCAGGAAACCATTCAACTTATTAATCTCTAGTCAGATTCTAATTTTGCTTAACTCTATATTCTTTAACTCCATTCGCTCAACTCTAGATCGCAACGATCACAATGGTTACGCCTGATTCCCTCAGGAAACATCCGACCGCCGTAGGCTATTTACAGCCCTGCGAATTACGCTAGCAGTCGTGCTAAATGGCAACTCATTCTGAATAACTATGTTTGTTTTAACTCTAACTGTTTAACTCTAACTGTTTAACTCTAACTGGTTTTACTTGGTTTGACTAACTCAATTTATTTACTCGACTGACTAATTCAACTCGATTACCCTAACTTGATTTACTTATCTCGATTAACTGAACTAATCACTTTGATTAACTCGACTAATTCACTTTGGTTAACTTAACCAATTCACTTAACTAATTCACTTAGTTTAACCTAACTATTCACTTAACTCCTGTCGAATAAACTATATTCGATAACTCCTCTAACTCTATTCGAATAAACTATATTCGATTAACTCCTTTGATTTAACTCTAATCGATTAACTCCCTTCGATTGAAACTAACATCGATTAACTCCTTTCGATGAAACTAACATCGATTAACTCCTTTCGATTACCATATTCGATTTACTTTATTCACTTTATAAAGATTTCCTTTTTAACAACGTTTTATTCATTTGAAAAGATTTACTTTTAAATAACGGTTCTACACTTTAAAAATGATTTCCCTTTTATAACGTTTCCTTTTCAATTCTATTTGTAAATGGTTTACAAATATTCCCTTTTCAAATTTATTCTTGAAATATTCTAACTCCTTAAATTCCCGGGAAAATTCGCCATAACCTTCTTTGTATCGGGAGCATCGGGAAAATCCCCAAACCCGCCACACAGGCCTTTCCATTCAAAAAGAAATGTTTTGAATTTATTTCCTTTTCAAATATCTCATATTTATAAATATTCCAATTTATAAACATTTCTTATTTATAAATATTCCACTTTATAAATATCTCTTATTTATAAATATCCTATTTTATAAATATTCTATTTTCAATATCACTTTGAAAATTCCCTTATCAACATTCCGGCATGTTAAGGTATTCAATCATATCAAATCACGATGTTCAATATCGTCCAAGCACATATAATCGCCCACAGATTTTATATCACATCATATAACAATATATGAAAAACAATAAAATAACTGTTGAGGAAGCCAGTCGGATTCCTCCAACCTGTTTCCCTGCATCACAGATGTTAGACAATATAGATAACATCACTTTCAGTTCCATATGATACATTCTATTTAAACAGAATCAATATAGAAATTTAACTAACTGACTGGCAGTTCAATCAAACAATCAACACACAGTAAATCAGACAATTTCTAACAGTTCTAAAGATACAACATGAAATTATAAACTGTTCAGAGTTGGTGAGTTTTACTCACATTGTCCGTAATCGCTGAATAACGATTTACGGTCGTTGATTCGGACCAGACAATTTATTTCACTACAAATTGTTACGAGCTCCCATTCATTTCAAATATCCCAGACTTGTAGTATTTGCCGATATGGTTCGAACGGTACTTCTTTCCGTCAGATTCTGGTATCGTATTGTATGAGATATTAATATCAACAAGTTTATATATAAACAAATTAAAACTCTTAATTTAAATTAAATAACGGGCTTTACCCATTTCAAAAAAACTCCGGCCCAATCAAAATCCAAACCCGCACCGAAATACCCAGACCTTTCCTTCCCCAAACTTACAAGCCGCAAATTTCCAGTATTCCATACTTCATCATTTCGAAGCTTTAAAACTCCTGTATCACTTCAACCATTCGTTATTTCAGCCCCAGGTATAACGAAGAACAGAACTGCCATTTTGCCGAACTTCTCACCACAAATCACACAGTACCCATAAAATACCAAAACAAAGTAAAAAAAATCCAACACCCATCCCTTTCAAATCGTTCGGACCCTTCCCAGTCCTCCGTTCCAGTAATGAACTGTCTTTCTAACACAATGGGTACAGCTGACCCCTTTTAGTCCATCATCCCTCCTGCTTAAAGCCGGCGAGCTCCAGCTCCATTTCACTCAGCAAACCACAACATCCTCTTCGCTCAAATATACCCATACTTCATACAAATGGACACCAGAAATTTTCGTCATCTCCTCCAAATCCAAATACACGTAAACCGCTAATCCCCTCAGGTCCCTGGACATCGTCGGACCCCACTACGTCGACCCTCCCCGACTTTGCTTCCACCTCCGACAATCCAAACGAACTCCGGAGTCCGGCAGCCCTCGCGAGAACCCAAGACCCAACTCATCGAACTTCGGGAATATCCGAACCCTCACGGAGACGCTGTACGTTTTTCAGCGAAACCAAATTTGTGCGAATATCCCAAAATTGGTATCAGCCTGTAGGGCGAGCTAACAGGATCACAGATGTTTTTATTTTGGGATTTTCAGATTTTTCTTGGATTTCAAATGATTTTAGAAGGGAGGAAATTATCTCGATTTTGATTTTCTCAGAAGAAAGTGGCGGCTGAGTTTTGATCCAAGAAAGTGAGGAGATTTAGGTTTAGAAATGGTGAACGGGTATTATATAGGATAATGGGAGGAGATATTTTCTATTTTTATATTCAATTATAAACAACCGTTTTGAATATTAACCGTTTAAAACCCGTACAATCACATAGTATACCCAAAAATCACGAAACCGGACATGCAGCTAGAGTTCGACATTACGGTCCCAACGAAACTGGTTTCGTCGAATTCCGACTCCGTATGCTCACACAGCGTATTTTTAACCATCGAAATACTGATTGTTTTTCACTCTAAAAATCCGTACGGCCACACAGTGACTCTAAAAATCACGAAACATCAAATCTAACAATAATTTGATATTGCGGATCCAACAAAACTAGTTTCGTCGAATTCCGACTTCGTTTGCAAAATTGGCTATTTTTAAAGCTTTGGATGACCCATTTTAATATATAAATATATTTAAATATAATTAAATTAAATATTAATAAATTAATATTATCGTATATATCCACATATGATATCGTACAGCTCCAGAATATCATATCAGAATTTACAGTTTGATATTTCAGATTTTAGGATTTTTCGATATTCAACAGTAATACGAAATCCTGTATTACTCGTCAAACAAAACCAAGTATTGAACTCCTGACTGTTAATAGAAAGAAATTAGAGGATGAGATAGGAAAGATAGAACTAATAGAATAGAAGGATAAGAAGAACATCACATCAGAATCTCACAACGGAATTTCACAAATATATAATATATTACATATCAGAGTTTGTTACATCAAAGTACAACATCAGACGTGATACTGGCCCATTACATAAACTGGATATATAGATACAACTTCTAAACCGGTTCTTGAACTCCTACTCCACGATACTTCAAAGGATTCCATTTGCTACCTGGATCACTTGTCTACCCATAACAAGTGTTATGAGTACCCAAGAGTTTAGGAAAAACACAGAAAATAAACCCTGGGTCAGTCGGAGGACTGGTGTGAGTAAATACAGATAAAAGATGTAAACAAGGAATAAGGATTTAGGTTTTCATGTTGGCAGGTTCATTTACTTTAGAAATCATAGATCAATCCATGTCTAATATCTGGATAATGATCTAAGTATTTTATATCAAGATGTTTGATATTATAATAGTTTTTATCAAATAAATAACCATCTAGTGAAACGCTTGCATCTCACGTTCACATATATAGTATAAAATCAAAAGTCGCAGGGCGCTTATTGGAGATTGGATTCCAACAGACAAGGTATGGGAGCACCTACCGATCAGTGTACTCTAGAGGGTATACACTGCAGGTTCAACAAGAACATCTTGCAACCCGGCCACACATGACCGTCCACTCATTTAGCTTGAGTGTGACGAATATATTATCACCCCCACGGTTAGGAGCGACCCACCGTTTCCGAAAGCTGCAGCAGCGAAATATAGATTAAGAAGACAAATAGGAATTTCTCTAGATGGTGATAATACACCCTGCTTGGGAATGACCCAACTAGCCATGCTGCCTAGCCCAACTTTTGTTATTTCCTGGTTGTGAGGCTTTGAGGCTACGTTATCTTCTAGAACACCGGTTCACCATTTCACTTTGAATGCCACATCGTCAAATCCATCGGAAATCACTAATTGACCTCCACAAAAATAATCGGGCTGTTAAATGTTTAAGAGAAAGTGTTTTCTCGCCACCACAGAATACGTTTGAGGAAATCAACGTACATGACTCCTTTGAAAATACCCTGTCAGACATCCGTCCATACAAGTTGTCCTGGGATTGGACAAACCGAAGGCACTATTCTGTAAAACAAAATAGCCCTTGCATATCTCCGTCTTCAATTATCTGCAGTATCTCTGACACGCGACGTATAAATCAAATCGAAGTGGAATATTAATTCCGGACTCTTCGAAATGATTATCGTAATGTCTTTTTCGGGTAGTCGATACTTAAAGAACTGATTCCAATATTTAATCTCAAAACTTTCCTTATTTCAGAGGAAATAGTTGTTAACTTAGATGATTGAATTAATTACACTTCACGGTTCAATAGAAATGAACTTCTCTGATAATTAATAGTAAATGTCAATTATAATTTAATCAATTCATCCCATATACTTTCTTAAATTATAAGTTTGATCAAATATATTTTTATCTTAAAAATCCAGATATTTGACCGTCTGATATAACTGAACAATTATAGCACGTGCTTTGCACACGGTAGTCTCCACTCTAATGTTCGTTTATTTACTTCGATGGTTATTTGCAATTTACACTGTTGTAAATTATCGTTTATTTCTATATAACATTAATAATCTGAATTATATATAAATTCTTTATTTTTATAATTTATTTTCTCTTTTTTTTTATTTGATTTTAAACTCGTCGAATCTCCTAAAAGTCTAGTTGCTACGACTCTTCTTCCTTCTTCTATTCTTCCTTCAAAGATCCAAGAAAAATCTTTCTTTATATTACTTATTTTTATTTTCATTTTTTATTTTATTTTTCTCATTTTTATTTAAACTTGTTTTTAAATAAAAATCTCGCCCCAAACTTCTTTTCTATAATTTCTTTGTTTATTTCTCACCTATCCTTCCTTCTTGATCTAATCTCAGTTTATATCAATGGTGATGTACAAGCATGTCTACCATTATATATTCCTTTCAGCTCCATATACCGAAGTGTATATATATATCAGATTTTAGCAAATGCTAGACAACATATTTTTTGATTTACTATGTTCCAGTGATGAAAAGAAAATGCCAAGCCCATTGGTCAACTCGCATCTATTCTTTGTTTGTTCCTTAAATTCTAAGAAAACAGTTTGCCAAACCCAATTCCCTCTTATTCATCTTCTGCTGTTCACTTACTGTTTTCCCCCTTCTTGAACCCCTTCTTCTTCTTTTGTTGATGCTTCTCCTTCCCTTATTCTAACAATCTGCAACAACTCTTCTTTGATTTATTTTGTTTTGTTTTTGATTCCTTGTTTTTAATCATTTTTGAATACTCACGAACCTCTCTGGCTCCTTCTTCTTCCCAAAGCTTACTGAAGCTTTCACAATGCACAAGGACACGTTGTGCACGTGCACACACTCTCAGCCCAACGGGAAGCTGCCGCAACCCCCCAGATCAGTTGCGCCACCATCCCAGATCACCATCGACTCCTCCTCCAAGCGCTAGAGCCCCTTCTCTTCAAAAACACCATTTCAATTTCTTACTGCCGAAACAGTACAAATGCAGATCATCCAAAAATTTCCTTTCCCAACTACCTCCGACCACCGGAAGTCCCTACGCCACCTCCGATCAACTCCCCTACCTCATGCGCTCCTCCACACCGGTTTGCAGCAAACTCGATCATCCACTTGTCCCATACGAACGATCTAAAAACTGTATACCCAAAACAGACCAAAAACCCTACATCTGCTTTGTTTGCTCAATTCCTTCAATAGAAAAATTATCTAGTATTTTTCCCTTGATCTCCAACCACCCACGCCCCTCTGGTCCTAACGCCGTCGGATTCCGTTCATTGGTTCGCCGGAATTTTCCCCTAATCTATTTTCCGATCAACTTCCAATTTCTCAGCCATCACTTAATTAAAAATCATGAAATAAGTACTAAAATTCACTATTTGTACATACGATTCCACTCGTATGCCTGAAATTCAAACGTATGCTAGTCGAGATTCCAAGACTTAAACTTGGTTACTAGAAAGTGGGTATATCTCTGGGTATACATAAATCTATGATCTGGACTACTATTGACTAATTACTATGGATCTATATATATATACTGCCAGCTTTTTCAATCTAGACTGGAGAACTTAATTGAATTTAAACTATAAATTTTATATAACAGACATGGTATTGGCTCCTGTTTATATGTAAATACAGAAACTATTTTCATGTTCATCATAAGGTGTTATCAGTATACCAGTGTTTTAGATATCATACCAAAACATATATGCGAACTAACCACTTGTTTACATTCAACTTCAGTAAAAATAAAGATTCAATAGAAAATGAGTTTACTCACTAATGTCAGCTTTCCACTCTCTGTTCTCTCTGAACTGCTTGCTATTTCTCTGCTATATTAATTTTCTCATGCTTTGATTGTTTGTGTGTGAGAAGTTAGGGTCTTAAAGGTTGTATTTATAAGCAACAATAAATATTAAAAGATTTGCTACTTGCCTGTAGGCTTCTTTCACCATACTGCTTATGTTATAACAGTACATATCACGCTCCAGCATCTCCTAAGTAAGAATACTGTCGAGTTTATCAAATGAAATGTGAATATGGCAGCGTATTGCAGTAGTTATAAAAGAGAATATAGCAGCGTATTGCAGTAGCTATAAAAGAGAATACAACAACGTATTGCAGTAGTTATAAAAGAGAATATAGTAGCGTATTGCATTAGTTATAAAGGAAAAGATAGCAGCATTAGTTAAAATATAACGGTTTTAAAGAAATTAGAACCCGTTGTACGTTGGTTGAGTTGAGTAACTTTCGAGGCGTCAATCTGATGTTGGTTTCGGCCTTCGGGGTTGATACTTAGAAATTTATTCACTTACCGATTTATAACGAGGAACTAATAGAGTAGAAATGAAGGGAAGTAAGGAAGAGTTTATAGAAATATGGGAAACTAGAAAGTTAGTATTAAATAAAAGGGCCAGTGTTTGTGAATGGATGTTTGTTTTAACTCCGATAGTTAAATAACCGACTATCGAAGTGTTTTGACCATCGTTGTCAATACGGAGAGACCGGTTGGGTTATTACCCGAAAACCACTCCGTATAGGCATAATCATTGCGAATGAGATATGCTGAAGATAATTGAAGACGGAGTTAAATGCAAGGATCGTCCAGTTATAGAATGGTGTGTTTTTGTTTGTCCAGTCCCAGGACAACTTGTATGGACGAGTGTCTGACAGAGTATTTCCAACGGTCACGCCGTTGATTTTATGAATATACCAAGTTGGTGGGGAGAAGGTGATTTCTCTGTATTCTACACCCAGTGTGCATTTGTGTAATCAATGTGTGATTACGGATTTGACGTTGTGACATTCAAAGTGAATGATGATCAGATGTTCTGAAGATAGACGTAGCCTCTAGCCTCACAACCAAGAAGTAACAAAAGTTGGGCTAGGCAGCATGGCTAGTTGGGTCATCCCCAAGCAGGGTGTATTGTCACCGATCTAGAGAAAATTCATATTTATACTTCTTTTAGATTCTGTATCTTCGGATGACGGTTGGATGGCCTACAACCGTGGTGGCAATATATTCGCGACACTCAAGCTAAATGAGTGAGCGGTCATGTGTGGCCGGGTTGCAAGACGTTCTTGTTGAACCCTGAGTGTATCCCCTCTAGAGTTTACTATTCATAAGGTGCTCCCATACCTTGTCTGTTGAAAACCATTCTCCGATAAGCGCCCTGCGGTTTATGATTTTATACTATATATATGTGGAACGTGAGATGCAAGCGTTCTGCTACTTGGATAATTATTTGTTTAGACATTATCATAATATCACTGTTTTTGATATCAAAGAAATTTGGATATAGTAAGGTAAAAGCCGTCCATGTTTATGTGTGGGCCGGTCTTACTATTATCTTCTTATTTGAAAAGGATTTTCAAAGTTAAACAGTGTGATTGCAATTTACTCACACCAGTCCCATGACTGACCCAGAGTTTATTTTGTTTGTTTTACCTAAACTCTTGGGTGCCCAAATTTGTACGGGCAGTCAAGTGTTTTAGGCTTTGCAGATTCACTTGGAGAAGCTCAAAGCAGAAGGCTTCACCATTTGTAGCGGAACTAATAGAATAGAAGAAGAAGAAGAAGATCACAACTGAACAGAATCAGAGAAAAACACGAATCTCACAACGGAATAATAATCTTTATTTTATAACAAGTTTGAAATACAAATCTAGTTAGTAGAACCCTATCCGGATATAGTAGCGTATTGCATTAGACAATGAAATGTTGAACGCTAGACAACATATTTTTTGATTTACTACTGTGATGGCGGGGATTTTTAAGTAATATGATTTTACGTTTTGTTTTGTTGTGTAGATATTTTAGGGTGTCGTGTCATATAATAAAAGTCATGCTTAAGTCAAATCAACAGCAGTTAATTTGTCGCTATAGTTCTAAACTTGTCATACGCTGTAATATTCTCCTTATAACAAATTACAGTCACACTTACCTTATCAACAGCGTTATTTTATTGCTATAGTTCAACTTGTCATACGCTGTAATATTCTTTGTTATAACTAATCTTGACATAATAGTCAAACTTATCTTATCAACAGCGTTATTTTATCGCTATAATTCTAAGACTGGCAATACGCTGCCGTATTCCTTTTATACACCTCTTGACATCTCTTTCCGTTACAAACTGTTATCGTTCCTCGATAATAGTGAAGCCGTTCAAGTTGGGGTATTCTATTTACCTCTCAGACCTTGATTGACAACATTCTTATCTTAGAACAGATATACGTCCATAACTCTAAACTCCTTATTTCTTATAATATACATCAAATCGTATTTCCTTGTTTTATTTTGGAATATGGTTTTATAATACCACATCTTTATTTTGAACTCGGTTGTTTACGATTATTTATATTCCACATTAACTTTTCGCTTTATCTATTCCACAGTTCTATTGATAACTTCTTAATTAAATCTCATTTATTTCTAAACTGTTTTCATTAGATTAATTAAAGGCCAATTAATCTAATAATCATTTTCCAAATAACAGTTGATTAAATCAACTTCATTCCATCAGTAAATTTGTTAACTGATCTTAATTACTTCTCATTAGATTAATATAATTAATCTAATAATATTTCTAAAATTGTTTATCTTAAATATAATTATCCAAATACTTAATCATCAGATAATTTCTGCCTTATAAACTTATTTAAATATCAACAATCGTTTTTACTTATTTTATAAAAACGAACTCTAAAATACTGGTTTATAATAGAACTTCTATTATAAATTTAAATCTTCTTTTTAATTATAAAAATATAATTTTTATAATTATCTTAGTTGATTTGCCTGACGGCCAATCAACTCCTTAACAAAACGTTGGGTTTACGGTCGACTGTCACCACTTTCTAAATCGATATCGTTTATTGATTTATCGAAACAGATGTTGAATTTCTGTTCAACATCAATATTCATATGGGGTTTTAAATAAAATTCGGGTTCAAACAGTGTACAAAACAAACAGTACATATAAATATCAAGGAATCCGGTCGGATTCCTCCAACCGGTTTCCGCATCCACAGATGTCAGTCAACACAAATTACACTAACTCTATACTAGGGGATATTCTAATCGGTGGAATCAGTGTCCAATCGGTGATGTGTACATACGTAACGGTATATAATATTCAACCAAATTAATTGCAATCTACCTAATCGACCATCACACAGCATTCAAACAACATTAAAATATAATTAAAATATTTTAAAATATATCAGAGTTAGTGATTTTACTCACATTCGCGCGTTAACCGTTTTATAATGATTTGCGTTGGTACCCCGGATCAGACGTTATAATTTCCAGTGATCTCTGAATCGCTCCACACTGGTTCCAGCGCGTAACCCGTGACTTTACGATTTCAACTGATCTGCATTTTTATACTTCGCTCCTTCATATCGGCACATTCAAAAACAACCCTTACAGCTGCTTTCACTGAAATTTCACCGTTCTTCACTTTCGGTCGCACCCCTTCCATTACCATTCGTTGCTTAATTTAATTGTACACCCATTCACAGACTGCAGCGCCATCTAATTCTATTTCAATACAAAATTCCCAATCAATCCCTTTACTCACCTGAGTCCACTTTATTTCAAAATCCAATTTCAATTTTCTATTTGCTTTCGCAAACTTTTATTTATTTCAATTTGTTTAACTCCATATCTTAAATTTAAGTTCCGGAATTCAAATCCCTGGGTTTTTATTTCAAATAAGTTTGGTTTATACGCATATCATCTGAAATAATTTGAAATAATTTCAATGCTATATAGATGTGTAGAGAGGGGAGTACCTGCGTGAAATCAGGGCTAAAGTGATGCTTTTATTTATTTCAATTTGTTTAACTCCATATCTTAAATTTAATAAACCAAACACTGAGTCATTGAAAAATTCATGAACTCAAGCCAGACAAGGAGCCAATCGAGCTCCTCTAGCCTAAAGCTCCCTTCATACTCGGCAAATGACCAGTTGGGAATCTTAGAAAATCAGAGTGGCTTTCATCCCTAATTTTTTTAGCAATTTCGAGTCCAACAATCATGGTTTCATATTCATCATCATTGTTGGTAGACGGCAAGGAAAGTTTCGGTTGCATTCCTTAGGAGTTACAAGTACAACGCTGACACTTGAACACCGATCGTTAGCTGATTCATTCACATACTGTTTCCACCAGATGTCCGGTCATTCAATGTTTTCTAATGAGTTATTAAGAGCAGTGAATTCAGCGATGAAGTCCGCCAATGCTTGTCCACGGATGGCTCTATCAGGAATGAAAGTAAGGTCAAATAGACTAAGTTCAATGTTCCATTCCAAGAGTCTTCCAGATGCCTCTGCTCTTTGTAGGACTTATCATAGTGGCTTCCATATAGACTTGGATATAACAAGCTAGCTTAAAAATACAGGTGAAGCTTGCTAGAAGAGATTAATAAAAAATATGTAAGTTTTTCTAGTCTGAGATAGTTTCTTTCAATACCTATTAATCTCTTGTCGATGTAGTAAATAAGTATCTGGATACGATTCTTCTTGCTCACAAATGTGGAAATGATAACATGTGCAGAGACAACTAGGTAAATGAATAAATCTTCATGATCCATGGGCTTTGAAAGGATGGGAGGTCTCTCCTAGTGAGAAAAAATTATTGTATTATTATGTCCAAGTAAAGTTTTGTTTCCCCTTTTATCAATACGAAGAAGGGAATTCATTTTTCAATAGCTTGAGAGATATATCAACTCAGGGCGGAAATCTTCTCATTAAGAATTTGAATGTCTGTAATGTTTTCCAAAACTTTATATCCAAAAAATTTCCTTATGCAATGCCAAAAGAGTCTTTCTAGAGATTGAGGTCCATGCCATATTTGTGGTGACACAGAACATCTTTGCCAGATCATCAATGCGGTCGTTCGACTGTCACGAATTTTAAGCATGACTTCTACATACACTCCAACGAATCTCCCAATATGATATTTAATCATGTTCACGGGACATTAATAGGTAGCCTTACAAATTTTCAATCAAAAAGGCATGACAATGTAGCAATATATCCCCAAATTAGTGACGAAGCTTGGTTGTTCTTACTGAGCAACGTGTATTGGTTTTTGGTTGTAACCTGAACATGCATCCATGAATGGTTGGAGTTGGTGGCCAGCAGTTGAGTCGACAAGTAGTTCTATCTTTGGAAGAGAGAAGATGTCCTCTCGGCGTGCTTTATTTAAGCTAGAATAATCATGCATGTCTTTCATTTTCCATTTGATTTCTTTACGAGCACTGATTGGAGATCCATTCCGAGTAGAGGGCATCACGGAAGAAGTCATTGTTCAATATATTATCTACCTCTTCTTTGAGTGCTACTAATCATTCTGATCGTAAAATTCAACATTTTTGTTCGATTGGAAGGAAATTTAGGTCAATTTTCAAGTTATGAATCACGATTGCCGGTGCGATGCCGTACATATCAGCATGGGTATAAGAAAATACATCAATGCACATAGAAAGCTGGCAAGTTTCTTTATTAATGTAGGGCTGAGCTATAATCTGATCTTCAAGACCCGTTATGGGTCGTTGTGGCTGACTGGAATCTCAATGCATTGCTTATCTGGTTGAGCCCTTTGATACTCTGATTCTTCATCTTTGCTTGGGTCAATCTCTTGGAAAACATGATTACATTGTCTAGTATCAAACGTTGGATGTTATGCGTCAAAATTTTGGTGCAAAGGGAAATCTCTACACCTTTTTCTTTCTCTCAATAGTGGCATCTATATGTTCGTCCATATAGCATGCTCTCCCAGTGACTTGGTCGCCTTTTATAATTCCGGCACCATTATCTATGGGAAATTTCACGAGTAGGCACAATGGTGTCAGGTAGGTATTAAAGCTAGCAAGGGGCGTTCGGCCTACGAAGGCATTGTAAGGAGAGTACATGTCAATGTCGATACAGGAGATGGTTCAGACTCTTCAGCAGTCTCCCTTATCAAGCTCGAGTGGTAGGTCAACGATCTCACCGTTCATTAGCTACACCATTGAAGTCGTGGATTCCGGCAGTACAAGGCATCAAGTCTTACCCTCAAAATATATTTGACCATAGGCCTTCTCAAATAGGATGATGGTGAAACTCACATAATTAACAACAAAAAGTATAGGATCGATGACGGTCAAGATGAGAAGAGGATCAAAAGTTGGGGCCTTAACCCTGTCAGCCTCTCTTTGTCAGAAGACGATGTCAGTATTCATTGTCCTCTTTTTTTGGGCTGGGATACCCTTTTCCACAATGAAGAACTCTTCATATTCAACATGCTTGGTTGAGATGACATACACTTTCATTCGTCTCCAGCTTTTATCAGCTGGATGGGGCCGGCACAAATAGTATTCATAACAATCCCTCCTTGAGGGTTTTTTCTAATTAGAAACTTTAGATTATACCTGACCTTGGTTGGTTTTTGAAGGACCAGATACCCCATATCATGGGGTTTCAAAAAACCGCTCCAATTATTTTTCATGAGTGTTATGCCTGAACATTTCGTAGAATACACAATACTTTTCAGACTGCTTCTCCCTGTCTATGGATTCCCAAGGTTAGGCCGTTTTGTACTGGATGGTACTACAAGTTTCCATCCGAGAATTCAGTGGAATGTAGTTGTTATAAAAGGGGAATCACTGACATTTCTTTGATTCCGTCTTTTTATCATGGTTATCAGCATTGTTCTGCCATATTTAGGAACATTCTAAATTCTAATATTAGCTTTTTCGGATCTCTCTTCGGTCTACATTTCCCTGAATGGTATCATGTTGCGATTTTTGAGGACATCCTTGAGTTCCCTTATTCCTATGCACTCCCTCCTGGCACAAGTATTGGTTCTCCTTTTTCATAAAAGTACTCCAATGTCTTTAGAGGTTTCATGTTGATCCATTCATTAAAATCAATCTTGGGTGAATGCCTTGCATGAGCTCCATAAGAATGATGTCCTTTTACGGGTTATCAACCTCCTTTAGGGAATTGTTGAAGCTTTCTAGAAAGGTTTTCAAAGATTTTCTAGCCTTCCAGAAGACGTGTAACACGTAGTATTTTTAAATTAAATAATAAAATAAAATTTAAAAAGCGTTTAGAATTTGGTCATGGGATTAGCTTCATTGCGCCATGGCCATTTTTGATCAATTTAGACCTATGATTTGCAAGAAACGGATTTAAGATGAAAAAGATATCTTTAAAATAAAACATTACAACGAACATTAAGAGAAGGTATAAGAAGAACACTAAAGAGAACAATGACCACCATTGTTTTTAGTCTTGCTAACAAAAGCCTATGTAGCTCAGTTGGTAAAGACATGTCTCTCCCAAGTGAGTGGCGCAAGTTCGAGTCCCGTTGGCGCCATATTTTTATTTTAGAGGAACAGCTAAAATAACACATATTCTAAGAGGAAAACATGTATAAATGCACATATAAGGAAAATTTTACGTAAAAAAGGGTATAGAAATATATGTATACATGCATATGTAAATATATGCGTATATGAATGCAAAAATATATACATGTGAAAGAGAAATCCAAAATAAACCCGTAATCAATGAAAATAGGTAAGGATTAAATGACGAGATAACGCCATTTGAATTTTGAAAAAGAAATAAAAGTTGCTTGTATATATATATACACGAAGATTTGAAATTTAAACTTAACCATGGTTTATAATTGGAATAAAATAAATCAAGAGAAGTATATAAAGCAAGTAATTAATGTTATTCATTAACATTAAAATCAGAAAACAAAATGCAGCAGAAAATATGCCTGGATCCAAGATGGGTCGACATATGGGTTAACCCACACTACGTTGGGTCGACACAGGGTCGACCTAATCAGTTCCAGGTCTGTTTTCTGGAAGAGGTGGTTTTTTGATATAAACGGTTCGGATTTTATATGGTTAAATCCGATGGACCGGACTTTCTTGTAAACTTATAAATAGACTAACAGGGCCTGGCACTAAACTCATATTTTCAGAAATGCTGCCTTGGATCTACCATTCTCTTCTTCCTCCAAATCTTTCCATAAAATTAGAATATTAGTTTTAGGAAATTCCGTTTCATGATTTGAAGATAAAAGAACGTAAATCTATAAATAGGTGTTCAGAATTCTGATCAATGTGAGGTAAGTTCTTGAATCTAATTTATTTAGGTTTCTCTTCCTTTTTCCCTCTTCTTTTAGTATTAGGTTTCTAAATATGTGGTTGCTTAATATTAGATTCAGTTAGGGAGGCCACGGAATAACAAATCTGGATTAGATTCATGGATTGGAAAGCTGTAGGTGAGTGAGTTTAAGTTATACCTTTTTAAATAATGGTATATTTACCATTTACATTTGCTGTCATTCATAACATGTTAAATAATTGTAAATTGTGATAATTTTGGTATAATTCATTTTCAGTTATGTTAAGAATATTACTATTGTATAGATCTATTCTGTGAATTCGTTAATTGGATTAAATTTACTGTAATACAGAGTTTGTGAGATTTACAAAAAAAGTTAATATGTTACAAAAAAATACTGTTAATGACAATTTGGATATTGTAAATCAAATTACAATGAAATTGGGAATAATTATGGTAATTGAGATTAAATCTATGTAGACTATGTTGAGAACATTTCAGTTGTATAAAGCCTATTTCCATTAATCATCTGTCAGAATTGGGAATTACTATAAACACAATAATTATGGAATTCACAGTAAACAAGAATACTTTCTTAAGAGAATTATTATGCCAAAAGGTTGTAAATAGAATTACAGTAAAATTTGGTAATAATGAAAAATAATAGATATGCCTAATTTGTATGTAAAATTTACAACAGTTGGGAAATTGTAGATAACCGCACTGAGATACGAGGTTAAGTTTAGCTTGTAGTAGAAGCCTACCCGGAACCGCCCGGCAAATCTAACGTCCACAAGTGTCCAACTTAATGTGAGAGGTCTGGCGCCTAAACATATATAAAAAATATATGTATGCATTGGAAATAAGTGGTATTTGTGAAAATTGACAAGGTAGTAAAGCGATAATTGTTACAACAGTAAGAGTTTGGTTAACATAAACGAACCAAGGAAAATGTGATGAATGGGGAATATAACCTATTATAACTTATCATAGAAGAATGAGAATGAATAGGCAGGCTTGTCCTAGGGACAAGTGGAAATTATAATATAGGTTATAATAAATGGAAAGGAAACTTATAAATAAACCTTAGTTAAGGAGAACTAAGTTAATAAGTAAACAACAACAAGTTGTAATGATAGTGTAAGATGAGGTTATGATTAAATATGGAAAGAATGAGGTAGACTTATGGAATGAAGTAAGTTATGTTTAATTGTATATATTAAGTAACATGTTAGTAGAAAACATGTGGATGAGGAGAAGATATACTTAATTATACATTAAGTAGAACATGTTATTGTAACCTGTAAATATGAAATTGGACAATGAATGACATGGTAATAATGTAAAAGATTGTAGATTACTTTCGTCAATTACAATCTAGGGAATAACATGTTATGGGCTTATTATTGAACTTAAATGGGTTAAGTTATATCACTGAATTAATAAGCGAGAGGGGCCCATTCCTTAGAGATATAAGTGGCTTGGAGAAAACCTGATAACTTAAATAAAGGATAAAATGTGGATAATCAAGTTAATTGGTAAGCTGATAAGATAAAGCAAGCGCATGATTAAAAGAATAGACATAGGGTCTAATAACACGTTAGCATGAGGCTTTTAGACCAGTCCGCATGTCTGGAGGTGAAGAACCTAACGGAGTAGATCATCAGGGTGTCTAAAGACACAGGACGAGCATGTCCACTTGATTACTTGGCTAGACATGCGGCTTGATTACTTGGTGGGACAGGAGGGAAGCCCTCGGCTTTTGAGGGACGCGATAGGGTACTCTGTGGTGGTCCTTTGTGCGGTACACGCTCAGGATGTACTCACAAAAGTAGGGTTTACGCGATACCACCCAAGGGATATACCTTGACTGCAACAGTCGTTTGGTAGTTAGAAGGCTGTGGTGGTATGGCATTGGGGTCATTCGTCGGTTTCCTCGCTCGTGGAGGAAGATAGGTCAGGACTAAATTAAGGATAGTAATCGTTGGATACCTATCTTCGGTAATCAATGGGATGCAGAAAGACTATAGCTAAACCAAGATACCATTGTCCTTTCACTATCAAGGCAAGGTTGAGGGACACACTAAATTGGATTCAAGATTGGTTGTTAGGGGTTCATCCCTTAGCCCTTGATGTAGTCTTTCACTAATAGAGGGAGGGGCCCGAGTGAGGTCATAACCACCGTGAAAAAGAATACCATTCTTGGATATCTGTATTGTAGACCCTTAAAGGAAGGCCTATACAGATATGGAAAGGCTCCCGACCGACTTACGTGCTTTGGATGCAACCCTATTACAGGACTTAGGTTATAGTAGACAGTACGTACGTGTGAGGGTCTAGGTACGTGCACACTTCACCAGGTGGTGTATCGTAGAGGTTAGGGCATTACTCTATACACTTGCATGGCATAACGAGGAGGGTTCTGTGTGGTAATGTGGCGTTCTAATTTTGATTAATGTACGTCGTTCGGCGTAGGATACGCTTCCGTGGTATGATGGTGTGGACCATGCGAGGAGGGTACTATGGGAAGTACCTTGATATATTGGGGGTAGCTACATATATACTATATTAGGTTAATCTACTAGGATGTAGATGGGTATGACGTGTGTGTTAAACCTTGATGCTATTAACCTAAAACAACCTAATAAACAAGAAAATGTAACTAAAAGGTATATGTATAGTTATTTCAGAATGTGTAATTCAAGTTCATTCACCATAACTTGTGTTTCGACCACCTCCTCATAACATACTCACAGGTTAGGTTTATGGCAGAGACATGATAGCTTTGGATATTGGTTAGGCAGTATTATTACTTTGGTATGGCTATTTATGATTATATTATATTTTATTTCATTTTGTTATGAGATGGTTTATGAGATCTGATATATTTTATATCTCTGTCTTTTCTGCAAGATACTAGACAAGCCAACTCGAGTTATGATAGATTGGAATTTAAAAAAAATCGATCAGTCGGAATTCGGGTTGTTACATTTGGTATCAGAGCTTAGGTTTAAGATTCATGTATAGATAGTAAGTGAACGTATTTGTATTTTTAAAAAACAATATAAATATATTATATATACACCTAGATCCATAAAGGAACCCACTAAATAGGAAGAGAAGTTATGCAAAGAGTTGGGATATCAGTCATGTACACTAAAGGAATGATTATGGAAATCTGAGGCCTTTAGGCGATTTGGGTAAAAAGTGCACAATGTAATTGGTAATAAAGAAAGATATATCCCATGTAACACCCCACACCCGCTATGGTCACTCTCTAAGGGAATGCCATAACATCGGTGGAGTATTTTAAGTGAATATAGAACAGAAAAATTACAACAAGACAGATATAAGTAATACTTGAAAATGTAAAACATCATTTCATTGCAGCGGAAAGTAAAACATGTTTGGTTACACCACAAAAACCATAATAAGAGTCAAGTACAAAATATCCATCCTGATAAATAAAAATACATAATCCCAATACATGAACTGATAGCCATAAAAGAAAAGGATAAGCTGAGCTTTACTCCTATGGTCCAAGCTCCAAAAGAGAATAAAGCAGCCTGATCAAAGCCCACTCGTACTGGGCCCACTCTGAGAACCTGAGGGTTGGGAAAAAAGAAAAAAAACAACGGGGTCAGACATAAGTCTGAGCGAGTCCTATAACTTTAACAATACAATCATTAAAGTAACCAGAGAAGACATAAGTTGATATACGGTAACGACTGGGGATGAATGGCTACACTAAGCAACTTGGTAGACTTAGGATAAACTAAGATAACCGTAAAGACGCATCTACCCACCCAAGGATAATTACTACACTGCACCACACCAGTCATTCCTACTTAAAGGTTGATCCCTCCCAAGGACTTAGAAAATTTACCCAGTAGTTTCGTGTACCCCTAGCTGACTACATAGGTGCCGTCTGCCCCTATCTCCACTAGGTGTACCCACTACTCCCAAGTGATCGGCTCCCTAACGTAGATATCCGTGCTGGTCCCACAGTGGGGTGTATCATTCCCCGAAGTGGCAACCTGATAACAACACTGATGCACGGTTTATACCTACACGATGCAACAACGTCTTAGCTACCAGCCCGGGCCCACACACGCATATGAAACCCGTTGGACTTGCGTTGCCACCGCTAACCCGTTTTGGCCTCTTATAGACAAACCCAGTATGCGTGTCCCGTCCTCGGCATGGGCCGAGCTCACAAAGATACGTATGGGATACCGGTTGTTATGGGCCCCCACAAGCTACCCACCTAAGCTTGTCTCTCTATCTAGTGTATCCCACTTAACCCATTTAGTTATCATGTCCACTTACATGTTTAAAATTTGGTTAAGTCATCTAATCGTATTTCAATTGCCACACAAGGCACCCACTAGATTTCCTCATGCCCCCCCAAGGCACCCACTTAACCCCTCATGTCCATCTACATGCTAATATGGTTAAGTGTTTCTTAATTAATAAAGACCGTGATCCTCATAAAGACCTCTCACATTAGACTATCTTTTATGACCGCTGGTTAAGCCGGTTGGGTCCGGGCAGCCTTATGTCATAACCGAGTCTAACCTCGTGTCTTTACATTAATCACGTATTTAGTTTGTGCCTAAGACCTCTCACATTGGGCTAACATTTGTAGCAACTGGTTAAGACGGTTGGGTCCGGGCTGTTTTACGCTACAACTGAGTCCAACCTCGTGTCTTAGTCGATTAATTACACCTAATTAATCATCCTCATAATTCATATTAATTATCCCTAATTAATGTTCAAGTTTTCAAGAATATGGGTAGACCTAACTCAATAGGTAAATTCCCAATTCCATAGTATGGGTAGACCTAACTCGATAGGTAAATTCCCAATTCCATAATATGGGTAGACCTAACTTAATAGGTAAATTCCCAATTATGTTAATCCACTTGATGGTATTTTTACACAATTTTATTAAGTGTATATTAACCCCATCGTTCCCCACGTACTATGCTAACATGACATATTTCAAAAGGGAAGATTCATCACAAATATCATGGGTTTCACTTAGCATACTTTAGCGTTAACATGGGTTTAAGGGGTGTCAACTTGCATCATGGTATTAAACCCAACTAGCATCATTAAATAACCCAACTTGCATGGATACACATATGTCATATAAAGGTAACTTGCATAAGTGTTCATAGGTTATACAAAGGGTGAACTTACATATGTGACTTGCATCATAAGTAGGGTAAACATGCATATGTATGCATAGCCTACAAAGGTGTCATCTTGCATATGTATGCATCTTATTTAAGAAGGGTAAACTTGCATGTCATAGTGTATGCATAAAACCAAACACTTAGGATGCATAAAATCAAATACTTAGCATGCATAAAACCAAACACTTAGCATGCATAAAATCAAATACTTAGCATGCATAAAATCAAATACTTAGCTTGCATAAAATCAAACACTTAGCATGCATAAAATCAAATGCTTAGCATGCATAAAACCCAATACTTAGCATGCATAAAACCCATCACTTAACTTGCATAAACCCACATACTTAACTTGCATAAACCCATATACTTAACTTGCATAAGCCCACATACTTAACTTGCATAAACATAGGGTTAACATTAAACATAGATTAGCAAACTAACATCATATCATATGACTTAAAACCCACTAATCCGCATACAAAACCGCATGATCTCATCATATCTCATCTACTTAATTTAGCAATTGGTTATTAAAGTGATAGAAACTCACCAAAACCAAGATTAGCAAACTTATGAAGTAGAACTAGTTGCAATATTTGAGGAAGATGATGATTAGAGGTTGATTAGCTTGCAACTTTCTTCATAAACTAGTGGAAGCTCCTCCTAAGTTTGATTTTGGCGGCATGATGGTATCAATTCTATTTTTAGTATGGATTAGGCTTGCATTAGGGTGTATTTATAGGATTAGGGTGTGTTTTAGACCATAGGATTAACCCTAGGTTAGATTAGGTCCGTCAGATTTAGGAAGTTTCTAGAACTCAGCCCAAACCAGCCAGAAAACCAGACCTGGTGCACCCAGGTCAATTGGCTCGACACCCTGTGTCGACAGGCAAGTCGACAGGGCAGTCGACTTGGCCTCGACCAAGTCGACAGGCCTGTCGACAGCCCTGTCGACATGGCTAGGGCGGGAAATTTTCCCGCCTGACACCCCCGCTGGTCCTAATCTCCAAATCTGAATTTGATTTTTAAATCTGTTTTTAACTTTGAATTTTCTGAAAACTTCATTGGGCCATAACTGGGCCATACGGACTCCGATTTTCAAAATTTCGGACTCTATTTTGCGTATTTTTCCGAGACAAACGCAATGACGCAGCCCGTTTCCCCCAATTCTCACATCTGAGATTATTTATTCTGCAATTAGTGAATTTTAGCATTATCTGAAATTCGGGGTGTTACATTCTCCCCTCCTTAAAGGATTTCGTCCCCGAAATCTTTAAGATAAGGAGAATGCATATCCTACCATCCAAACAACCATCTACTCAATCCATCAAACACGGGCATCCATTGTCCTTAAAACAATTTCTAATGATGTATGTACATATGCAAAAAGTGTGTGTATATGTTCCCTATCTAATGTATGAACATATGCAAACCATGATAGTGCCATGCATCCATTATGTATGCGAGAGAACCCTATCGACACATACAACATCTACATGAGTGCACAATCATTCACCAAAATGCATCATCCATATGATAACACAACCATTATACATCCATAAATATAGCTGCCTACACACAATTATATGCAATTTGCAATATGAAGTGACTGAGCCAATCTAGTGTCTAAAGTGTGTGTATATGCATCCACGAGCAACCACTAGCAAACACTTGCATCCACTTGCATCCATCAATCATAACATGTCTCAAACACATGTTTCAACCATAGGTTTACCCTATCTAAAGGTCAAAGGTACTAACGAGAGGACATACTAAAGATAAGATAAGTACTAGACAAACGATAGAGGAGAAATTGAAAGACATACCCTCAAAAAGAAATGGGTACAATGAACGCATCTTCGCTTCCGTCTCCCAAGTTGCGTTGCTCTCATCTTCTCCCCATTGCACTTTGACTAGTTGAACCTCTCTGTTTCTCAACTTCCTAGTCTCTGACCCAAGGATGCGAGTAGGAGCTCGTCGAATAGTTGCATCATGCTCTACCTCCACTTCTCTAAGCAAGCTTGGCTCTACCACCTCAGCGGTCTCATGTAGGCACTTCCTCAAATGTGATACATGGAATACATCATGTACACCACTAAGTCTGTCGGGCAACTCCACTCTATATGCCATCCGTCCAATCCTTTCCTTAATAGGAAACGGCCCAACAAATCTTGGAGCTAACTTCCCAACAGATCCAAAGCGAACCACATTTTGTAACGGAGACACTTTGACAAAGACCATGTCCCCAACTTCAAACTCAAGATCCGTCCTCCTCTTGTCTGCATAAGATTTTTGCCTATCCTGCGCTGCTTTCATCCTTCTTCGAATCAAGTCAATCTTCTCAGAAGTCTCCCTAACCATATCAGGCCCAAGCAAAATCTTATCCGTAGATTCCCACCAACATGTAGGTGATCGACAAGGCCTTCCATAAAGAGCTTCGAAAGGAGCCATACCAATACTGGACTGAAAGCTGTTATTATATGCGAACTCCACCAACGGAAGTGCTCTTCCCATGTACCTCCAAAATCTAAGATGCAAAGCCTCAAAAGGTCTTCTAGGACACGATTCACCCTCTCAGTCTGGCCGTCCGTCTGAGGATGATATGCGGTGCTCAGACATAATTGAGTCCCCACTGCTTCTTGCAAACTTTTCCAGAACTCGCTAGTGAAGATAGGATCTCGATCACTCACTATGCTAGAGGGTACCCCATGCAATCGAACTATCTCTCGAAGATATACTGAAGCTAGCCATGGAGCAGTCCTCTTGCTCTTCACAGGTATGAAATGGGCGCTTTTAGTAAGTCTGTCTACCACAACCCAAATTCCCGTATTACCTTTTCTCGATCTGGGTAACCCGTCAATAAAATCCATCGAGACGCTATCCCACTTCCATTGCGGAACTTCCAATGGGTGAAGCAACCCACCTGGTTTCTTTTGCTCCGCTTTCACCTGTTGGCACACCAAGCATCGAGCGACATACTCGGCCACCTCTTTCTTCATACCGGCCCAAAAGAAAACCCGCTTCATGTCTTGGTACATCTTGTCCCCACTGGGATGAATGGTCATCCTAGAACGGTGTGCATCATCAAGAATAGCCTTCCTCAAACCCTCGTCTTGCGGTACACAAAGTCTACCGTCTCTACGCAAGTACCCCTATCGTCTAGGGTGTACCTACTCAAATGGCTGGACGACTCCCCCCTTATGAGCTTCTCTACCAACTCAACCAACTGTGGGTCGTCCCTCTGTGCTTCTCCAATTCGCCCCAAAATAGTAGGTCTGACCTCCAAGGATGCTAGCAAACCGGGTATATAGTCAATGGAAGGTCTGAAATCAAACATCGAGATGAATTCCAAGCTTCGTTGTTCCACGAACAATGGGCTCAAGGACAACCTTTTTCTGCTCAAGGCGTCCGCCACCACGTTACCCTTGCCAGGGGTATACGCTATCTCGAAATCATAGGATGCTAAGAACTCCATCCACCTTTGCTGTCTCAAATTCAAATCCTTCTGAGAAAACAAGTACTTCAATGATTTGTGGTCAGTGAACAATTCGAATCTCTCACCAAGAAGATAATGGCGCCAAATCTTAAGCGCAAAAACAATAGCAGCCAACTCTAGATCATGGGTAGGGTAATTTTTCTCATGTGCCCTCAACTGCCTTCCACCATAGGCTATTACCCTTCCCTCTTGCATTAAGACTGCGCCCAGTCCTGTCCCACAAGCATCGGTATAGACAACAAATGGCTTACTCCCATCTGGCAACACTAAAACTGGAGCAGTGGTTAAAGCTCTCTTTAACCGTCGGAACGCATCATCACAATCTACGTCCCATGTGAAAACAAGATTCTTCTTCGTCAAACGGGTTAATGGGGCTGATATTTTCGCGAAGTCCTTGATAAACTTCCTATAGTAACCCGCCAGCCCTAAGAAACTTCTTACTTCGGTAGCATTCTTCGGAACCTTCCAATCTTGAATTGATACTACCTTCGCGGGATCCACAGCTATCCCTTCCTTGGAGACCACGTGCCCCAAGAACCTCACTTCCTTCCTCCAGAAGTGGCATTTAGAGAATTTAGCCTTAAGGCTATGTGCTCGAAGAGTCTCCAACACTTCCCCAAGATGTAGGGCATGCTCTTCTTCACTCTTAGAAAATACTAAGATATCATCCACAAAGACCACCACGAACTTATTAAGGAACTCCCTGAACACCCTACTCATCAAATCAACAAAGTATGCAGGGGCGTTCGTCAACCCAAATGGCATCACCAGCCACTCATAGAAACCATCCAGAGTCCTAAAGGCAGTCTTGTCTATGCTATCCTCAGCCACCCTCAACTGATGAAACCCCGTGGCTAAGTCCAACTGAGAAAATACTGAAGCGCAAACCAACTGATCGAAAAGATCATCAATCCTCGGCAATGGGTGTCTATTCTTCTTTGTGAGCTTGTTGAGTTCTCTATAGTCTACACAAAGTCTGAGGGACCCATCCGCCTTCGTAGCAAAAACTACTGGAGCACCCCACTCCGATATACTTCGTCTTATGAACCCCTTCTCAAGCAACTCCCCTACTTGCTTATGGAGTTCCCTCCTCTCACGAGGAGCCATGTGGCGCACTGGTAAAGATACAGGTTTAGCATTATCCACCAGATATATTCGGAAGTCAATCTCCCGCTTCGGAGGTAAGCCCTTCACCTCCTCAAACACATCCGAGTATTCCCGGACCACTCTAACAGATTGCAAACTCTCGACCGAAGCGTCAAGCGATTCAAGATAACTTAGCATAACAGAATCCATGGGATTACAAGAGATCTCGAGAGTGTTACCCAAGCGGGTCATGAGCCTAACAACTCTCCTTTCGCAATCAAGAACGGCACCATTACTGGATAACCAGTCCATGCCCAAAATCAACCCATAGCCCGTGAAGCCTAAAACAAAAGCATCACATCTAAACTCAACGCTAAGTATAGAAATCTTCAAACCCAAACATATCATGGACAAATAAGTGGAGCCCCCAATTGGGTTTGAAACAACCAAGGGATCATCTACTAGACTGGTGTCTAAGTGCAGTGACTCAACTAATGATGATGAGATGAACGAATGCGATGCGCCAGAATCAAATAATGTACGGACAGGATGATCAAATAGAAAAACCAGACTTTCCACGGAAATAGTTCTACCTCTTTCTCGAATCGGTGGAGCTGCGAGAGCCTGAACTTGCCCCCTTGCCTGAGCTGGTGCCACAAGAGCTTGCACCTGTCCTCCTGAGGTAGACCCCGTCCTTTGCCCTTTCTTAGGGCAGTCTTTCACAAGATGTCCTGCTTCGCCACAGTGGAAGCAACCAGTCTTCTTCTTCTTGCGACAATCCTTGCTTATGTGGCCTGGTATCCCGCAATTGAAGCACTTCTTCTTCCCCTTGCCACCGTAGCCTTTCCCACCTTTGTTTTGCTGTTGTTGCTGAGGTCTCTTTTGATCTCCCTTCTTCTCGGGTGCCTTATTAGCATTGGGACCCTTCTCTTCTTCATGCATGAGTGCCATGTCAACTAGCTTCTCGAAGGTGGCCCCCATAGGGATATGAGTCATAGCCAAACCATGCATCGGTTCATTCAAGCCTTTCACGAACCTCAAAGCCTTCTTCTCCGGTGTATTCACCATGTCTAGGCCAAACCTTGCCAATTGATTAAACTTATTGACATATTCCTTCACTGAGAGATTTCCTTGCTTTAGAGTCAAGAATCTTTCCATATACAAGTTTTCCTCCGCCCTTGAGAGAAACTTTGCCACAAATCTTTGCCTAAAATCCGCCCAAGAGTCAACGGGGCGTTCTCCATTAGTGACCTCCCACCAGAATGAGGCCTCTCCCTTCATTAACCAAGCAGCTAACTTGACTTTCTTTCCTTCTTCCATCTCAAAGATATCCATCAACTCTTCCACCTCCTTAAGCCAATCTCTAGCCTCCACAAAAGTTTCAGATCCTTGAAAAGGTTTCCCTCCCATAGCTTTAAATTCCTTACAAGTCTTAGCAAAAGTATCCGTGCGAGGAGGAGGGGGAGGAGGAAGATCGGGTGCTACGGTTGGTGGAGGAACATTTGCTGGACCCGCAGTGGTGGCCCTAGCCTCCATCAATCTCCTATACCATACTGGTACCGTCACACCCTCCGGAAAGTTAAGATCCTCAGCCATGCTGAAACGGAAAAGGAAAGATACAAAACGGGGAATTCGAAAGATAAAGATATGGCTATTGGGGATTATGCTTTTCTTTCAAAAAAATTTCTCTTTAAAGACATGTTTTTGAAAATATCTCTTCCAAAAATATTTTTAGAAAAATAGTTTTCTAAAAATTTTATCTGTTCCGGTAACCTTTGCTCTGATACCACGTGTAACACCCCACACCCGCTATGGTCACTCTCTAAGGGAATGCCATAACATCGGTGGAGTATTTTAAGTGAATATAGAACAGAAAAATTACAACAAGACAGATATAAGTAATACTTGAAAATGTAAAACATCATTTCATTGCAGCGGAAAGTAAAACATGTTTGGTTACACCACAAAAACCATAATAAGAGTCAAGTACAAAATATCCATCCTGATAAATAAAAATACATAATCCCAATACATGAACTGATAGCCATAAAAGAAAAGGATAAGCTGAGCTTTACTCCTATGGTCCAAGCTCCAAAAGAGAATAAAGCAGCCTGATCAAAGCCCACTCGTACTGGGCCCACTCTGAGAACCTGAGGGTTGGGAAAAAAGAAAAAAAACAACGGGGTCAGACATAAGTCTGAGCGAGTCCTATAACTTTAACAATACAATCATTAAAGTAACCAGAGAAGACATAAGTTGATATACGGTAACGACTGGGGATGAATGGCTACACTAAGCAACTTGGTAGACTTAGGACAAACTAAGATAACCGTAAAGACGCATCTACCCACCCAAGGATAATTACTACACTGCACCACACCAGTCATTCCTACTTAAAGGTTGATCCCTCCCAAGGACTTAGAAAATTTACCCAGTAGTTTCGTGTACCCCTAGCTGACTACATAGGTGCCGTCTGCCCCTATCTCCACTAGGTGTACCCACTACTCCCAAGTGATCGGCTCCCTAACGTAGATATCCGTGCTGGTCCCACAGTGGGGTGTATCATTCCCCGAAGTGGCAACCTGATAACAACACTGATGCACGGTTTATACCTACACGATGCAACAACGTCTTAGCTACCAGCCCGGGCCCACACACGCATATGAAACCCGTTGGACTTGCGTTGCCACCGCTAACCCGTTTTAGCCTCTTATAGACAAACCCAGTATGCGTGTCCCGTCCTCGGCATGGGCCGAGCTCACAAAGATACGTATGGGATACCGGTTGTAATGGGCCCCCACAAGCTACCCACCTAAGCTTGTCTCTCTATCTAGTGTATCCCACTTAACCCATTTAGTTATCATGTCCACTTACATGTTTAAAATTTGGTTAAGTCATCTAATCGTATTTCAATTGCCACACAAGGCACCCACTAGATTTCCTCATGCCCCCCCAAGGCACCCACTTAACCCCTCATGTCCATCTACATGCTAATATGGTTAAGTGTTTCTTAATTAATTAAGACCGCGATCCTCATAAAGACCTCTCACATTAGACTATCTTTTATGACCGCTGGTTAAGCCGGTTGGGTCCGGGCAGCCTTATGTCATAACCGAGTCTAACCTCGTGTCTTTACATTAATCACGTATTTAGTTTGTGCCTAAGACCTCTCACATTGGGCTAACATTTGTAGCAACTGGTTAAGACGGTTGGGTCCGGGCTGTTTTACGCTACAACTGAGTCCAACCTCGTGTCTTAGTCGATTAATTACACCTAATTAATCATCCTCATAATTCATATTAATTATCCCTAATTAATGTTCAAGTTTTCAAGAATATGGGTAGACCTAACTCAATAGGTAAATTCCCAATTCCATAGTATGGGTAGACCTAACTGAATAGGTAAATTCCCAATTCCATAATATGGGTAGACCTAACTTAATAGGTAAATTCCCAATTATGTTAATCCACTTGATGGTATTTTTACACAATTTTATTAAGTGTATATTAACCCCATCGTTCCCCACGTACTATGCTAACATGACATATTTCAAAATGGAAGATTCATCACAAATATCATGGGTTTCACTTAGCATACTTTAGCGTTAACATGGGTTTAAGGGGTGTCAACTTGCATCATGGTATTAAACCCAACTAGCATCATTAAATAACCCAACTTGCATGGATACACATATGTCATATAAAGGTAACTTGCATAAGTGTTCATAGGTTATACAAAGGGTGAACTTACATATGTGACTTGCATCATAAGTAGGGTAAACATGCATATGTATGCATAGCCTACAAAGGTGTCATCTTGCATATGTATGCATCTTATTTAAGAAGGGTAAACTTGCATGTCATAGTGTATGCATAAAACCAAACACTTAGGATGCATAAAATCAAATACTTAGCATGCATAAAACCAAACACTTAGCATGCATAAAATCAAATACTTAGCATGCATAAAATCAAATACTTAGCATGCATAAAATCAAACACTTAGCATGCATAAAATCAAATGCTTAGCATGCATAAAACCCAATACTTAGCATGCATAAAACCCATCACTTAACTTGCATAAACCCACATACTTAACTTGCATAAACCCATATACTTAACTTGCATAAGCCCACATACTTAACTTGCATAAACATAGGGTTAACATTAAACATAGATTAGCAAACTAACATCATATCATATGACTTAAAACCCACTAATCCGCATACAAAACCGCATGATCTCATCATATCTCATCTACTTAATTTAGCAATTGGTTATTAAAGTGATAGAAACTCACCAAAACCAAGATTAGCAAACTTATGAAGTAGAACTAGTTGCAATATTTGAGGAAGATGATGATTAGAGGTTGATTAGCTTGCAACTTTCTTCATAAACTAGTGGAGGCTCCTCCTAAGTTTGATTTTGGCGGCATGATGGTATCAATTCTATTTTTAGTATGGATTAGGCTTGCATTAGGGTGTATTTATAGGATTAGGGTGTGTTTTAGACCATAGGATTAACCCTAGGTTAGATTAGGTCCGTCAGATTTAGGAAGTTTCCAGAACTCAGCCCAAACCAGCCAGAAAACCAGACCTGGTGCACCCAGGTCAATTGGCTCGACACCCTGTGTCGACAGGCAAGTCGACAGGGCAGTCGACTTGGCCTCGACCAAGTCGACAGGCCTGTCGACAGCCCTGTCGACATGGCTAGGGCGGGAAATTTTCCCGCCTGACCCCCCCCGCTGGTCCTAATCTCCAAATCTGAATTTGAATTTTAAATCTGTTTTTAACTTTGAATTTTCTGAAAACTTCATTGGGCCATAACTGGGCCATACGGACTCCGATTTTCAAAATTTCGGACTCTATTTTGCGTATTTTTCCGAGACGAACGCAATGACGCAGCCCGTTTCCCCCAATTCTCACATCTGAGATTATTTATTCTGCAATTAGTGAATTTTAGCATTAACTGAAATTCGGCGTGTTACATTCTCCCCTCCTTAAAGGATTTCGTCCCCGAAATCTTTAAGATAAGGAGAATGCATATCCTACCATCCAAACAACCATCTACTCAATCCATCAAACACGGGCATCCATTGTCCTTAAAACAATTTCTAATGATGTATGTACATATGCAAAAAGTGTGTGTATATGTTCCCTATCTAATGTATGAACATATGCAAACCATGATAGTGCCATGCATCCATTATGTATGCGAGAGAACCCTATCGACACATACAACATCTACATGAGTGCACAATCATTCACCAAAATGCATCATCCATATGATAACACAACCATTATACATCCATAAATATAGCTGCCTACACACAATTATATGCAATATGCAATATGAAGTGACTGAGCCAATCTAGTGTCTAAAGTGTGTGTATATGCATCCACGAGCAACCACTAGCAAACACTTGCATCCACTTGCATCCATCAATCATAACATGTCTCAAACACATGTTTCAACCATAGGTTTACCCTATCTAAAGGTCAAAGGTACTAACGAGAGGACATACTAAAGATAAGATAAGTACTAGACAAACGATAGAGGAGAAATTGAAAGACATACCCTCAAAAAGAAATGGGTACAATGAACGCATCTTCGCTTCCGTCTCCCAAGTTGCGTTGCTCTCATCTTCTCCCCATTGCACTTTGACTAGTTGAACCTCTCTGTTTCTCAACTTCCTAGTCTCTGACCCAAGGATGCGAGTAGGAGCTCGTCGAATAGTTGCATCACGCTCTACCTCCACTTCTCTAAGCAAGCTTGGCTCTACCACCTCAGCGGTCTCATGTAGGCACTTCCTCAAATGTGATACATGGAATACATCATGTACACCACTAAGTCTGTCGGGCAACTCCACTCTATATGCCATCCGTCCAATCCTTTCCTTAATAGGAAACGGCCCAACAAATCTTGGAGCTAACTTCCCAACAGATCCAAAGCGAACCACATTTTGTAACGGAGACACTTTGACAAAGACCATGTCCCCAACTTCAAACTCAAGATCCGTCCTCCTCTTGTCTGCATAAGATTTTTGCCTATCCTGCGCTGCTTTCATCCTTCTTCGAATCAAGTCAATCTTCTCAGAAGTCTCCCTAACCATATCAGGCCCAAGCAAAATCTTATCCGTAGATTCCCACCAACATGTAGGTGATCGACAAGGCCTTCCATAAAGAGCTTCGAAAGGAGCCATACCAATACTGGACTGAAAGCTGTTATTATATGCGAACTCCACCAACGGAAGATGCTCTTCCCATGTACCTCCAAAATCTAAGATGCAAAGCCTCAAAAGGTCTTCTAGGACACGATTCACCCTCTCAGTCTGGCCGTCCGTCTGAGGATGATATGCGGTGCTCAGACATAATTGAGTCCCCACTGCTTCTTGCAAACTTTTCCAGAACTCGCTAGTGAAGATAGGATCTCGATCACTCACTATGCTAGAGGGTACCCCATGCAATCGAACTATCTCTCGAAGATATACTGAAGCTAGCCATGGAGCAGTCCTCTTGCTCTTCACAGGTATGAAATGGGCGCTTTTAGTAAGTCTGTCTACCACAACCCAAATTCCCGTATTACCTTTTCCCGATCTGGGTAACCCGTCAATAAAATCCATCGAGACGCTATCCCACTTCCATTGCGGAACTTCCAATGGGTGAAGCAACCCACCTGGTTTCTTTTGCTCCGCTTTCACCTGTTGGCACACCAAGCATCGAGCGACATACTCGGCCACCTCTTTCTTCATACCGGCCCAAAAGAAAACCCGCTTCATGTCTTGGTACATCTTGTCCCCACCGGGATGAATGGTCATCCTAGAACGGTGTGCATCATCAAGAATAGCCTTCCTCAAACCCTCGTCTTGCGGTACACAAAGTCTACCGTCTCTACGCAAGTACCCCTATCGTCTAGGGTGTACCTACTCAAATGGCTGGACGACTTCCCCCTTATGAGCTTCTCTACCAACTCAACCAACTGTGGGTCGTCCCTCTGTGCTTCTCCAATTCGCCCCAAAATAGTAGGTCTGACCTCCAAGGATGCTAGCAAACCGGGTATATAGTCAATGGAAGGTCTGAAATCAAACATCGAGATGAATTCCAAGCTTCGTTGTTCCACGAACAATGGGCTCAAGGACAACCTTTTTCTGCTCAAGGCGTCCGCCACCACGTTACCCTTGCCAGGGGTATACGCTATCTCGAAATCATAGGATGCTAAGAACTCCATCCACCTTTGCTGTCTCAAATTCAAATCCTTCTGAGAAAACAAGTACTTCAATGATTTGTGGTCAGTGAACAATTCGAATCTCTCACCAAGAAGATAATGGCGCCAAATCTTAAGCGCAAAAACAATAACAGCCAACTCTAGATCATGGGTAGGGTAATTTTTCTCATGTGCCCTCAACTACCTTCCACCATAGGCTATTACCCTTCCCTCTTGCATTAAGACTGCGCCCAGTCCTGTCCCACAAGCATCGGTATAGACAACAAATGGCTTACTCCCATCTGGCAACACTAAAACTGGAGCAGTGGTTAAAGCTCTCTTTAATCGTCGGAACGCATCATCACAATCTACGTCCCATGTGAAAACAAGATTCTTCTTCGTCAAACGGGTTAATGGGGCTGATATTTTCGCGAAGTCCTTGATAAACTTCCTATAGTAACCCGCCAGCCCTAAGAAACTTCTTACTTCGGTAGCATTCTTCGGAACCTTCCAATCTTGAATTGATACTACCTTCGCGGGATCCACAGCTATCCCTTCCTTGGAGACCACGTGCCCCAAGAACCTCACTTCCTTCCTCCAGAAGTGGCATTTAGAGAATTTAGCCTTAAGGCTATGTGCTCGAAGAGTCTCCAACACTTCCCCAAGATGTAGGGCATGCTCTTCTTCACTCTTAGAAAATACTAAGATATCATCCACAAAGACCACCACGAACTTATTAAGGAACTCCCTGAACACCCTACTCATCAAATCAACAAAGTATGCAGGGGCGTTCGTCAACCCAAATGGCATCACCAGCCACTCATAGAAACCATCCGGAGTCCTAAAGGCAGTCTTGTCTATGCTATCCTCAGCCACCCTCAACTGATGAAACCCCGTGGCTAAGTCCAACTGAGAAAATACTGAAGCGCCAACCAACTGATCGAAAAGATCATCAATCCTCGGCAATGGGTGTCTATTCTTCTTTGTGAGCTTGTTGAGTTCTCTATAGTCTACACAAAGTCTGAGGGACCCATCCGCCTTCGTAGCAAAAACTACTGGAGCACCCCACTCCGATATACTTCGTCTTATGAACCCCTTCTCAAGCAACTCCCCTACTTGCTTATGGAGTTCCCTCCTCTCACGAGGAGCCATGTGGCGCACTGGTAAAGATACAGGTTTAGCATTATCCACCAGATATATTCGGAAGTCAATCTCCCGCTTCGGAGGTAAGCCCTTCACCTCCTCAAACACATCCGAGTATTCCCGGACCACTCTAACAGATTGCAAACTCTCGACCGAAGCGTCAAGCGATTCAAGATAACTTAGCATAACAGAATCCATGGGATTACAAGAGATCTCGAGAGTGTTACCCAAGCGGGTCATGAGCCTAACAACTCTCCTTTCGCAATCAAGAATGGCACCATTACTGGATAACCAGTCCATGCCCAAAATCAACCCATAGCCCGTGAAGCCCAAAACAAAAGCATCACATCTAAACTCAACGCTAAGTATAGAAATCTTCAAACCCAAACATATCATGGACAAATAAGTGGAGCCCCCAATTGGGTTTGAAACAACCAAGGGATCATCTACTAGACTGGTGTCTAAGTGCAGTGACTCAACTAATGATGATGAGATAAACGAATGCGATGCGCCAGAATCAAATAATGTACGGACAGGATGATCAAATAGAAAAACCAGACTTTCCACGGAAATAGTTCTACCTCTTTCTCGAATCGGTGGAGCTGCGAGAGCCTGAACTTGCCCCCTTGCCTGAGCTGGTGCCACAAGAGCTTGCACCTGTCCTCCTGAGGTAGACCCCGTCCTTTGCCCTTTCTTAGGGCAGTCTTTCACAAGATGTCCTGCTTCGCCACAGTGGAAGCGACCAGTCTTCTTCTTCTTGCGACAATCCTTGCTTATGTGGCCTGGTATCCCGCAATTGAAGCACTTCTTCTTCCCCTTGCCACCGTTGCCTTTCCCACCTTTGTTTTGCTGTTGTTGCTGAGGTCTCTTTTGATCTCCCTTCTTCTCGGGTGCCTTATTAGCATTGGGACCCTTCTCTTCTTCATGCATGAGTGCCATGTCAACTAGCTTCTCGAAGGTGGCCCCCATAGGGATATGAGTCATAGCCAAACCATGCATCGGTTCATTCAAGCCTTTCACGAACCTCAAAGCCTTCTTCTCCGGTGTATTCACCATGTCTAGGCCAAACCTTGCCAATTGATTAAACTTATTGACATATTCCTTCACTGAGAGATTTCCTTGCTTTAGAGTCAAGAATCTTTCCATATACAAGTTTTCCTCCGCCCTTGAGAGAAACTTTGCCACAAATCTTTGCCTAAAATCCGCCCAAGAGTCAACGGGGCGTTCTCCATTAGTGACCTCCCACCAGAATGAGGCCTCTCCCTTCATTAACCAAGCAGCTAACTTGACTTTCTTTCCTTCTTCCATCTCAAAGATATCCATCAACTCTTCCACCTCCTTAAGCCAATCTCTAGCCTCCACAAAAGTTTCAGATCCTTGAAAAGGTTTCCCTCCCATAGCTTTAAATTCCTTACAAGTCTTAGCAAAAGTATCCGTGCGAGGAGGAGGGGGAGGAGGAGGAAGATCGGGTGCTACGGTTGGTGGAGGAACATTTGCTGGACCCGCAGTGGTGGCCCTAGCCTCCATCAATCTCCTATACCATACTGGTACCGTCACACCCTCCGGAAAGTTAAGATCCTCAGCCATGCTGAAACGGAAAAGGAAAGATACAAAACGGGGAATTCGAAAGATAAAGATATGGCTATTGGGGATTATGCTTTTCTTTCAAAAAATTTTCTCTTTAAAGACATGTTTTTGAAAATATCTCTTCCAAAAATGTTTTTAGAAAAATAGTTTTCTAAAAATTTTATCTGTTCTGGTAACCTTTGCTCTAATACCACGTGTAACACCCCACACCCGCTATGGTCACTCTCTAAGGGAATGCCATAACATCGGTGGAGTATTTTAAGTGAATATAGAACAGAAAAATTACAACAAGACAGATATAAGTAATACTTGAAAATGTAAAACATCATTTCATTGCAGCGGAAAGTAAAACATGTTTGGTTACACCACAAAAACCATAATAAGAGTCAAGTACAAAATATCCATCCTGATAAATAAAAATACATAATCCCAATACATGAACTGATAGCCATAAAAGAAAAGGATAAGCTGAGCTTTACTCCTATGGTCCAAGCTCCAAAAGAGAATAAAGCAGCCTGATCAAAGCCCACTCGTACTGGGACCACTCTGAGAACCTGAGGGTTGGGAAAAAAGAAAAAAAACAATGGGGTCAGACATAAGTCTGAGCGAGTCCTATAACTTTAACAATACAATCATTAAAGTAACCAGAGAAGACATAAGTTGATATACGGTAACGACTGGGGATGAATGGCTACACTAAGCAGCTTGGTAGACTTAGGATAAACTAAGATAACCGTAAAGACGCATCTACCCACCCAAGGATAATTACTACACTGCACCAAACCAGTCATTCCTACTTAAAGGTTGATCCCTCCCAAGGACTTATAAAATTTACCCAGTAGTTTCGTGTACCCCTAGCTGACTACATAGGTGCCGTCTGCCCCTATCTCCACTAGGTGTACCCACTACTCCCAAGTGATCGGCTCCCTAACGTAGATATCCGTGCTGGTCCCACAGTGCGGTGTATCATTCCCCTAAGTGGCAACCTGATAACAACACTGATGCACGGTTTATACCTACACGATGCAACAACGTCTTAGCTACCAGCCCGGGCCCACACACGCATATGAAACCCGTTGGACTTGCGTTGCCACCGCTAACCCGTTTTGGCCTCTTATAGACAAACCCAGTATGCGTGTCCCGTCCTCGGCATGGGCCGAGCTCACAAAGATACGTATGGGATACCGGTTGTAATGGGCCCCCACAAGCTACCCACCTAAGCTTGTCTCTCTATCTAGTGTATCCCACTTAACCCATTTAGTTATCATGTCCACTTACATGTTTAAAATTTGGTTAAGTCATCTAATCGTATTTCAATTGCCACACAAGGCACCCACTAGATTTCCTCATGCCCCCCCAAGGCACCCACTTAACCCCTCATGTCCATCTACATGCTAATATGGTTAAGTGTTTCTTAATTAATTAAGACCGTGATCCTCATAAAGACCTCTCACATTAGACTATCTTTTATGACCGCAGGTTAAGCCGGTTGGGTCCGGGCAGCCTTATGTCATAACCGAGTCTAACCTCGTGTCTTTACATTAATCACGTATTTAGTTTGTGCCTAAGACCTCTCACATTGGGCTAACATTTGTAGCAACTGGTTAAGCCGGTTGGGTCCGGGCAGTTTTACGCTACAACTAAGTCCAACCTCGTGTCTTAGTCGATTAATTACACCTAATTAATCATCCTCATAATTCATATTAATTATCCCTAATTAATGTTCAAGTTTTCAAGAATATGGGTAGACCTAACTCAATAGGTAAATTCCCAATTCCATAGTATGGGTAGACCTAACTCAATAGGTAAATTCCCAATTCCATAATATGGGTAGACCTAACTTAATAGGTAAATTCCCAATTATGTTAATCCACTTGATGGTATTTTTACACAATTTTATTAAGTGTATATTAACCCCATCGTTCCCCACGTACTATGCTAACATGACATATTTCAAAAGGGAAGATTCATCACAAATATCATGGGTTTCACTTAGCATACTTTAGCGTTAACATGGGTTTAAGGGGTGTCAACTTGCATCATGGTATTAAACCCAACTAGCATCATTAAATAACCCAACTTGCATGGATACACATATGTCATATAAAGGTAACTTGCATAAGTGTTCATAGGTTATACAAAGGGTGAACTTACATATGTGACTTGCATCATAAGTAGGGTAAACATGCATATGTATGCATAGCCTACAAAGGTGTCATCTTGCATATGTATGCATCTTATTTAAGAAGGGTAAACTTGCATGTCATAGTGTATGCATAAAACCAAACACTTAGGATGCATAAAATCAAATACTTAGCATGCATAAAACCAAACACTTAGCATGCATAAAATCAAATACTTAGCATGCATAAAATCAAATACTTAGCATGCATAAAATCAAACACTTAGCATGCATAAAATCAAATGCTTAGCATGCATAAAACCCAATACTTAGCATGCATAAAACCCATCACTTAACTTGCATAAACCCACATACTTAACTTTCATAAACCCATATACTTAACTTGCATAAGCCCACATACTTAACTTGCATAAACATAGGGTTAACATTAAACATAGATTAGCAAACTAACATCATATCATATGACTTAAAACCCACTAATCCGCATACAAAACCGCATGATCTCATCATATCTCATCTACTTAATTTAGCAATTGGTTATTAAAGTGATAGAAACTCACCAAAACCAAGATTAGCAAACTTATGAAGTAGAACTAGCTGCAATATTTGAGGAAGATGATGATTAGAGGTTGATTAGCTTGCAACTTTCTTCATAAACTAGTGGAGGCTCCTCCTAAGTTTGATTTTGGCGGCATGATGGTATCAATTCTATTTTTAGTATGGATTAGGCTTGCATTAGGGTGTATTTATAGGATTAGGGTGTGTTTTAGACCATAGGATTAACCCTAGGTTAGATTAGGTCCGTCAGATTTAGGAAGTTTCCAGAACTCAGCCAAAACCAGCCAGAAAACCAGACCTGGTGCACCCAGGTCAATTGGCTCGACACCCTGTGTCGACTGGCAAGTCGACAGGGCAGTCGACTTGGCCTCGACCAAGTCGACAGGCCTGTCGACAGCCCTGTCGACATGGCTAGGGCGGGAAATTTTCCCGCCTGACCCCCCCGCTGGTCCTAATCTCCAAATCTGAATTTGAATTTTAAATCTGTTTTTAACTTTGAATTTTCTGAAAACTTCATTGGGCCATAACTGGGCCATACGGACTCCGATTTTCAAAATTTCGGACTCTATTTTGCGTATTTTTCCGAGACGAACGCAATGACGCAGCCCGTTTCCCCCAATTCTCACATCTGAGATTATTTATTCTGCAATTAGTGAATTTTAGCATTAACTGAAATTCGGGGTGTAACATCCCATATGTTAGTGCTTTGAATTAGTGGGTTTGGCAGTTAAGACTTATGAGTTTGAAAAAGCGTAAGAAGGAAAATGGATTAGAAATATATAAATTTGAGAGAAATGACTTTGTGGTGATATTTAGGTAAGTCTAGGTAAGTTGGAAACCCGCTTTGAGTCTAGCGTCATTGTTAACTTTTAAGAGCTTGAAAATTAAAAGCTTTTGGGTGATATTAACTTTATACTGTTTTTCAACTTTTGATGTTAAAAGTTACAATTTTAAAATATGTACTAACTAAATTATGTAGAAACAATTTTTGGAATAAAAAGAAGTATTTTTGATGTTTGGGAAAAAAGTACATATTGGGTTTCGGAGAAAAATAAAATAAAATAGGGTATATTTTGGAAATGATGATTTCTTATGGAGCTTTTGTCTAAAATGAATTCTTTCAGAAAAATGTGTACATTATATAGCATGTATAGCTCACTAGTTTTTAAGCCATAATGTATGAAAGGATTAAAAAGCAAAGCATAGAAAAGATTACATTTTGTCAAAAAAAAACTAAAATTTTTAGTAAAGAAAATTTTGAAAATCTCAATTCTTTTGACAATTGTTTTGAATAAAATTTTGTTGGGTGGACAAAGTAAGTTGTAAGAATTAAGAATAGAGTAGATGTTTGCACCTAGTTGTAGATAATTGAACTAACATTGCAAAACTTGAACAGTTGTGAAACTGATTAAGAAATAGTTGTTCTTGTCTACTGCAATTTTTATGATTTGAATTAAAAGAGTTTTTTTCGGAATGACATATTTTTATGGTTTGGAAAAGGAAAGTTTTAATGAAGAAAAATAAAGTTTTGACACTTTTAATTTTTGGAAGAAAAGCGAAATGAGAAAGCCAAACCACGTTTTTAAATTTATATAGTAGGTAAGGATTAGTACCTAGGGAAGGCGGGAAAATATTTAAGGCTATGAAGTAAATAGCAAGGACTGTTTTGAAATAACGGTAAGTTCCCATAGAGTGCGTAAGCATTATAAAGCCTAGTTTATTGCTTGAAAAAGACTGTTAGTACACAGTAACGACTAATAGTGACTACTAGATGGTAAAGAGTAGGAAAGTGTTTAGATCCATTGGTTTGGACTTTTAGTTCGGAGGGGACATGATCCTAGGATTCTTAGCCCTTGGTAGTAGTTGTGTTAGAGTACTTGTTTTCGTGCTTACCTAAAGAATTAGTAAGCTTATTTGATGATTAAGCTTAGATCAGTGATTAAGTTAAATAAGTCAAGAAAAATGACATAACTAAAATGAAGACAACAAATCCAGTAAAGCAACAAACATGACAGTTGAGAAAAATAGAAATGTCGAGAAATGAGGATAAAAATAGGTTTTTCCCAAATATGTTGAAAAAGAAAATCTATAACAAAGAAATTTTTATTATGTGAACTGTGTTGGATACAAAGATAGGAAACCTTTATATAGTAGTTGCAGAAAATCCAAGTACGGATAGAAAATGTACATAAAAGAAAAACATAAGATGTCAAGTTTTTCATTATCCGCCTTTTTGTAACATAAGAAATTGAATTCAGAAAATTAAACTTTTCTACAATTTGAAAATTTAAAGTTGGTTGGTAGGCTTTTGGATGAAAAAAATTAGACGAGCTAAACTCTTGCCCTGTAAGAGTGTAGGAAAATTTGGATGAAAGAGTACTTAGATTTTCAAAATATTACTTTCATATAGAAATTGTCAGTATATTTAGGGTGCGTGCATCATGTTTTCAAAATATTTTCAAGAAAAATTTGCATTCGTATAGGAGGTAATGCTTAGACCTTCATTACATCTATGTATTATTATGTTGTATTACACCTTGCACAAGTGCACAAATGGTTGCAAAAGTTGAATGCACACATGATGGCTGTAAATCATGCGAGAAATTACTTAATTTCACCCTTACTAAATTTCGAGGATGAAATTTCCTAAAGGTGGGAGAACGTAACACCCTGCATTTTTAAATTAAATAATAAAATATATTTTGAAAAGCGTTTAGAATTTGGTCACGAAATTAATGTCACTACATCCGTGGCGATTTTCTAATCAATTTAGACCTATTATTTGCAGGAAACAGATTTAAGATGAAAAAGATTTCTTTAAAATAAAACATTACAACGAACATGAAAAGAAGGTATAAGAGCACTATAAAGAACAATGACCACAATTGTTTTTAGTCTTGTTAACAAGAGCCTATGTAGCTCAGTTGGTAAAGACATGTGTGCGTTCAACTTGCCTGGGTCGGCCTACACTACGTTGGGTCGACCCAATCGGTTCTAGATCTATTTCCTGGATGATGTGGTTTTCTAATATAAACGGTTCGGATTTTATTTGGTTAAATCCAATGGACCGGTCTTTCTTGTACACCTATAAATAGACTAGCATGACCTAGCTCTAAAATCAAATTTTCTCAGATGCTGCCTAGGCTCTGCCATTCTCTTATTCCTCCAAATCTTTTCAGAAAATTAGAATAATATTTTTAGAAAAGTGAAAATAAGGGACACGTCCCTCGAAAGCTTGCAAATACAAACGGCATTCTCCCTAAACTTACATTACAAAGTGGGTCCCTATTTTGGTAGTTACGTGATTTTCAAGAGAAAATTATGCGCTGCACTATAATTTTTTTAAAAAAAATTGCAAATATTCCCTGAAGAAATCTGAATAAAACATAAAAAATTGCATACATCTTTGAAGTAAAATTGAATTGTTACATACATGTATGCAACAATTCATGCAGCATTTCTATTGAAATTTCTGCATGAATTATTGCATACATGTATGCAATTATTGAGTTTTATTGCATAAATGTATGCAATGGTCTTCTAGTGAAAATTTTGCATGAATTATTGCACACATGTGTGTAATTATTGTGTTTTATTGCATATATGTAAATAAAGATGAATGGATATGCATGGACTACTTATTGTTGTAGAAATGTATGCATTTATTATGTATTATATGTATACACATATGCGTAAAAGTTAAGAAGGATGCATAACTGCAATAGTTGCATAGATGTATGCAACAATTGCAAATATGTGCATCCTTTGATACAATAAACTGGAGATTCGCTGTTTTTTTGTTTTTGATGCGTTCTTTAGTGGTTTTAACGCCAGAATTTGATGACGTTTACGTGTTTTACTTAATATTGAATTTACGTGAATTTATTTTTTTATTTTTTTGATTTTTTGATGAATTTTCGAAAAATATGGACCAATTTATAAAAAGTTTCAGGGCGGATGTGAGCCAAAATTTGAAACTTTTTAGAGATGTGAGCCAAGCTTAACCTTTAGGAAATTCTAATTCAGGATTTGAAGATAAAAGAATGTAAATCTATAAATAGGTGTTCAAAATTCAAATCAAGATGAGGTAAGTTCTTGAATCTGAATTATTTAGGTTTATCTTAATTCTACCTTTTTCTTTTAGTATTAGATCTGTAAATCCGTGGTTGCTTAATATTAGATTCGCCACTGAGAACAACAAATCTGGATCAGATTCATGGATTGGAAAGCTGTTAGGTGAGTGAATTTAAATTATACTTTTTTAAATAATGGTATATTTACCATTTACATTCCCCTTCATTTTTAACATGTTAAATAACTGTAAATTATGAAAATTGCGGTATAATTCGTTTTCTGTTATGTTAAGAATATTACTTTTGTATGGATTTATTCTATGAATCTGTTAATTGGATTAAAATTATTATAATACTGAGTTTTTGAGGTTTACAATAAAAGTGAATATGTTATAGAAAATACTGTTAATGACAATTTGGATAATGTAAATCAAGTTACAGTGAAATTGGAAATAATTATGGTAATTGAGATTAAATCTATGTAGAATATGTTGAGAACATTTCTGTTATATAAATCCTATCTCCATTAATTAGCTGTCTGAATTGGAAATTACTATAAACACTGTAATTATGGAACATACAATAAACATGAAAATTTTCTTAAGAGAAATATTATGCCAAAAGGTTGTAAATAGAATTGTAGTAAAATTTGGGAATAACGAAAAAGAATAGATATTCCTAATCTATATGTAAAATTTACAGTAATTAGGAAATTGTAGATAACCGCACTGAGACACGAGGTTAAGTTCAACTTGTGGTAGAAGCCTGCCTGGAACCGCTCTGCAAATCTAGTGTCCAGAAGCGACCAACTTAATGAGAGGTCAGGTGCCTAAACATATATAAAAATATATGTATGCAATGGAATAAATGGTAAGAGATAAATGTTACAATAGTAAGATTTTGGTTAACATTAAAGAACCAAAGAAAATGTGATGAATGGGGAGTATAACCTATTATAACTGATTATATATGAATGAGAATGGAACATAATAGGTAGGCTTGTCCTAGGGACAAGAGGAAATTATAACATAGGTTGTAATAAATGGAAAGGAAGCATATTAATAAACCTTAGTTATGGAGAACTAAGTTAATATGTAAACAATAACAACAAGTTGCAATGATAGTGTAAGATAAGGTTATGATTAAATAAGGAAAGAATGAGCCAGACTTATGGACTGAAATAAGTTATATTTAATCATATATATTAAGTAACGTGTTAATAGAAAACATGTGGATGGGAATAATATATACTTAATTATACATTAAGTAGAACATGTTATTGTAACTGCAAACATGAAATTGGACAATAAATGGCATGGTAATAATGTAAAAGAATGTAGATTACTTTCGTTAATTATAATATAGGGAATAACATGTTATGGGCTTATTAATGAACTTAAATGGGTTAAGTTATATCACTAAATTAATAAGCGAGAGAGATCCATTTCTTAGAGATATAAGGGGCTCGGAGAAAACCTGATAACTTGAATAAAGGAAAAAATGTGGATAATCAACTTAGTTGGTAAGCTGATAAGATAAAGCAAACGCATGATTAAAAGATTAGACATAGGGTCTAATAACATGTTAGCGTGAGGATCTTGGACCAGTCCGCACGTCTGGAGGTGAAGAACTCAACGGCGTAGAACATCGAAGTGTCTGAAGACACAGGAGGAGCACGTCCACTAGATTACTCGGCTCGACATTCTGCTTGATTACTTGGTGGTACTAGAGGGAAGCACGCGGCTTCCGAGGCCCGTGGTAGGGTACTCCGTGGTGGTCTTCTGTGCGGTACATCTCAAGATGTACTTGCAGATGTAGGGCACTAGGCGATACCACCCAAGGGAGTATACGTTGACTGCAATAGTAGCTTGGCACTCATAAGGTTATGGTGGTATGACATTGGGGTGATTCGGCTGTTTGCCTCGCTCGTGGAGGGAGGTTGGTTAGGACCAAATTATGGATAGTAATCATCGGATTTATGTCATCGACAGTTAGTGGGATGCGGAAAGACTAGAGCTAAACCAAGATACCATTGTCCTTTTACTATCGAGGTATGGTTGAGGGACACACCAAATTGGATGTTAGGGGCACGTCACTTAAGTCTTGATGTAGTCATTCACTAGTTGAGGGAGGGGCCTAGGTAGGGCCATAGTCACCATGAAAAAGAAGACCATACTTGGATATCTAAAATATAGGCCCTTAATGGTGGGCCTATACAGATATGGAAAGGCTCCTGACCAAGTTCATTGCATTGGATACAAAATGAATAATTTTTAGTAAAGTAATAATGAATAAACAACTGAAAATAAATAGTACTAGCATGAAATAGTTAGAAAAACAAGATTATTTCTAAACAAAATAAAGATTGAACACTTTCCACAAAAAAAAATAAAGATTGAACACCAATTTCGATTCGATTTGAGTCAATTTCAGTACCGATTCCGCTCACGTTTCATTGTCCGTTACTCAAATTGAGTATCGTCAAATTCTTCTTTATCAAATTTCTACTTTACCAAGTTTTTAATACAGTTTCTCGAATTAATCGTTGTTCTTATATAAATTGTTCACATATAGGTTTCAAAAACTTTCATTTCAATTATCTTGAAATTTCCATTTTAGTGTCGAATCCTTTCCTTCTTCCATAAAATCCCTTTAATGTTAATTGGAAGATTTCAAATTATTTGAAAAACCGATTTATTATTCACTTTTATTCTCTTTGATAATTCCGAACACTCGACTATTGATATCGAAACTCTTTACCACAAAGAGACAAAAGAAGCCTTTATTTTCCAAAAATATTCCTAAAAATATTTTATTTCTAATTCTTCTTCAAAAAAAAATTTATTTTCAAAATCTCTTTCAACAATTTTATTTTTCGAAATCCACTGATTCTAGCTTCAATTCCGCTCATTCTAAGGTATTTCTACCTTATCTCAAATGAGTTTTTAAACCCGATAATCCAAGCTTTGTATGAATCAAAACTCTGATACCATTTGTAATGACCTGCCATTTTGACTGCCCCAAGTCGGTATTTAAATCAGCTCAGAACGTCCAAAACGACAGGTTGTTATTTGACTTACTGAGTTTAACAAAATTAAATACAGAATCATAGAGTACAGTAATTTCAGCGGAATAAATTTTTATATAAATATCAGTTTTATACAATAATTTGTACAACGGAAGAATAAATGAAATATATACATAGATTTCTTTAAACAAATTTACTATTTTGCCGAGCTTAGCGCGTGCATGCGTCTTCACGTGCCTCTCCTCTTTGCGAGCTAAAATCTTTAAACATAGAACACTTAGGGCCTGACCTTAGCGTTCCATGCAAAAACAAAAAACACAAAACACCCGAGTCAGGATTAAACTTATTTGAAGTTAGCAAACTTCGATAAACAAATAAATATAATTAGTTTAACCCCCAACAATTTATTAAAATTTGATTATAATGTTTAGCGAACTGCCGAACTATCATGAGGTATAAAGTAGCAAAGGAGCATGCATATATGGTTGCACGTGTGAGCAATAAACTAATATCAACGGAAATCATTTGCAAGGATGATGCTACAGCAACTTCAAATGAATATAATCAAAATATCAAGCGGAGTAATAAGTCGTTCAAACCAAGGGAAGGCATTTAGTACAGAGGCCACGACCACCCAAACTGGATCAAGCAAGATGGTTTGCTTAGACTCAAAACAGGGAGTGCTAGGTGCTGGTAAAATGGAACAATCCATGTCAAGCAACCATACATAATTAACGTATCCAAGACAACTTAAATAACAAGAACATGGCGATTATACATGCGTATTACAAATGCCCAAAATATAAATGCATGCGCCCCTAGAATCGGGTATGCATGGACAGTAAGGCATAGGAAAAATATATGTGTCGGACGTGTACAAGGTGACTCTCGGTCGAACTGGTATCGAATGACGTATGCTGCCAATTACACATATTCATTTATAGGCCAAAGTGATCTACATGTCACAGTTGAGTATGTCTTATTAGGCAATACGGTAAAAAAGGGAAGCCAAACCCACTGATTTATTACATTAGGTATAAATTTGTTAAGTATAAGAATCCAAGACACATCTGTTCCATTTACTTTAAGTTAAGGCAATTACTTTAGGCCTAAGTATAAAAATGCAGCAAATGTCTCCTTATGTAAGTAAGGCAGAACGAAGTAATACTTCATCTATATGTGCACTAAAATGCACGTGTATGGGTAAGGCACACACAAACCAGGCATGCGAAGAAGAGGGATTCCATCTTTTATATAGGAACAGGGAAAATCTGGAAGTGTTCATGCGTGAGTACAGGGGCGTATATATCAACAATGTAACAAAAACATGGCAAATGCAGTAGTTAGCACAAGTGCAAACCGAAAATGCAACATAAAGAGGGAGAGTCCATACTATATGGAAGGAAGGGTATGCATCTATAGATCAGCCCACGAAAATTCCAACATGAAAACTAATAAGTAGAAAATGCATGCACGCATTTCCTTCTTATAAATTAAATAAAATGCAATTGTCTGGGTTACATAAGATTCAAAAGCACAGTGTTACAGGCTTCTATATTTTAAAAGTGATTGAGTAATGGCCTCATGTATACCCTTAATCCGTGAACATGCACTCAAGACATGCCACAAGCAAACAACAGTATTAAAACATATGTGGGTAAAGTGTTTAACTTTTGAGTCTTGACAAATGAATAAAGCACCCATAAATAAGTAAACAGGGCACGTGCATGGCATATAGAAGGCAAGTGAATAGTAACCAAAAGTCAATGTGGCAATCGAAACGACGGGAAGACAGTAGGCCATCAATCCACAATTTATATTTAGCGAAATCGAAGTGGTAACTTGTAAAAAAAGTTTAATTGCAAGTAAACTTACCTTAAGTCGACGAAGCGAGAGCAGAAAACAGATAGAGGCAGAAAGGCTTCGCTTGGGTGACGGTTCGAAGACAGTATTTTGATTCCGCTTGATGGTGGGTTTCGGGTGCCACGATAATAAGACGATAAGAGACGTCTTTACTGCTCGGACGTGAGCTTGATTACTGGCGTTGAGCGGAGCGGTGGAGACACGACAAGGAGGAAGACAGGTGGTGTAATGTCCCATATTTTTGGTAGCCAAATATTTTATTTAATTTATTATTTTAAATATTATATTTGGAATATTAATGGACTTTAATATTTAATTCGTTATTAAAACGAAGTTTGAACGTTATATATTTATATAATTATAAACCGAGCTCGAAATGGCGCTGTAGTTCGTAATTTGGAGTTTTGAACTTCAACTCGATATACAGGATCTGATATAAGTCGGATTTCTGTGAAACAAGAAACGTATGAATCTCGTTGATGATAATTTTCATATGAAAGAGAAAAATCCAGATTTCGTGTTATAGATTGTTAGTTATGGCCAAATCAAATTTTGAAATAATCGCTATGAAAATCGTTATTAAATTATAGGCCTTTAAAATACCCATTTTGCAAACAGAAGCCGTTTTCAATGAAATCAATTTCATTGGTTGTACGGTAGTGAATTGCGTGGCAAACCAATGTCGTATGTGGCCACGGTAGCCATAAATGCCCATTTATTTTCTATAGCGCATATTTAAATTAATTTAATTTATAAATGGATATTCGAGTGTAACTTGAACAGATGATCGAATTATGCCATGAAACCAATTTTGTTGAGTTTGTATCGTCGATTATAGTCAGGATAGGTATATAGTTTGTTATTTTTGGAGACTGGGTAATTCGGTGTCCAAAATGACATTGCGGTGCGCGTAAAAATAGCCTACTAGGAAAACAGTATCATAATGCGACGAAACTAGTGTCGTTGGGTTCGTATTGATTAATTATTTTAGGATTTCAAAGTTTCAAGTTGATTGGATTTATCTAATGATCATGAAAAATTGAAACGCGTGTTTATTTCTGGTTTTATAAAGGAATTTTTTTCAAACGACCTCGGATTTCGACGAAACCTGTTCCATTAGATCCTGAATATTTTTCTATGCTAGGATTAACCTTTTTATCAGTAAACAGAAGGAGATTGTGGTTAGTTTCACTTATTACTTCGCTACGAAGTTTCGATAATAATATAAAAATATTATATCCTAACTATATAAATACCACCAGCCTAAAATTTCAGTCAAAACCTAATTTAAAGTCATCGCACTCTTAGAACCGCCACCCACCCTAACTAACGCATGTAATATTCCGATTTGTTTTCTCCAATCTCTCTCAATTAGGTCATGTATATTCGAAATTCCAAATGTGAAATTATCAAGCTCGGAAAGGCCTTCGACCTCAACGGCGATGATCGCCTGGAGATCTTTCTTCTGACCAGAATCTGACCTTAAACAGGCCGGCGTTCGAAGGACATTGCCAGCGAATGGGAGCGCTGAGCTCCAAACTGCTTCAGGCGAGTGACGGAGGAGTTGAGCCGCATCGGCTGGCGTGATTTGATCCATCTCCGGTGATGGAGAGAGGGCGAGGGGGTCGAAGGGTTCTGTTGAACTTGGTTTTGTGGTTGAAAAACCGAGGAGCAGTATTTGCGAATGAAGTAGTAGGACGAAGAACAAGATGAGGAGAGCACGATGGAAACAGAAGCTTGAACGTGGTAAACAAATGGGAAGGCTAAATTGTCGGCCTTGATTCAAAGTTTCAAATGAAACTTTGGAGTAGCAGCAATGGGAATCAATTAAAAAGGGGGTCAGCCGATAATTTTGGCCATAATACAGGGTTGATTTTGGAAGTAATACAGGAACTAGAGAACGATGGATTTCATGTAGAAGAGTACAGCAGATAATTGGCCAGTATAACTTAATTTACTTATTAGTTTTAATTTAATTATAATCAACTTATTTAAATTAGATTAGGCAGAAAACTAATCACTTATTTTGTTTAAACCATGGTAGGTCGCCAAGTTCATTCTGAAGAGAGGAAGTGGTAAATTATAAAAAAATCAGCCTGTACTTTCTGATCTATGGTTAACGAAATAAATTGGTAATTAATGGTATGGTTAAGATTATAATTAAGATTGATTAATCATATGATTTAAATATTGAAACAGGAGACTTGAACGGATGCAGAACAAAGGAACAGTGAAGGAAAATAATCAACTTTAACATGTAATTAAACGTTAATTTAACGGTGGTCATGAAGTATAATTTTCAATTTAATTATATTAACTTAAAGTGTACTAATGCAGGTATTCTTCGGAAACGAGGAGTAGTAGTAAGTGATAATCGGCCATTATTAGTAAATAAAAGTAATTAATTTAATTCAAATATGATTAAGGGATTTAATTATGTGTTATTAGAATCCTACTAATCTCTATCTTGAACAAAAACAGTATGGGGAAGGCAACAAACAGAACGAGTAAATAATTGCAAGGAGAAACAATTCACTGAAATTCTAAAGTAAAGTGAGTAGTAAATAATTATAATTTATTGTTGATTAAGGAATTTATTCGGTTGATCAAGAACTGTGAACTTATTATAATTATAATTCGTATGTATGTTATCCGAATTGGTCCAGACAAAAGACTGTGGAATAGTGGGAATGAATACCACGTCATGGAAAGGAACTAGACGGAATTGGAATCAACCGATATTTTCAGTTAAATTAAACGTTGTTTAATTTAACTGAAACAAGCCGTTTAAAACAGGGAATCAAATCAAGGTGAGTTAAACTCACTCAGTTTTCCCATTTATATTTTATATAAATTGGGTTTTTTTATTTTGTATGCTCTGTTTGCTGATGGTTGACTGGTTGCTAATGATTTATCCATTTGTTGGTTTAACCAATGAAATTAAACCATCGTTTAATTTCAGTAAAATACCAAATCGTTATTTTAACGATTGGATCCAATAAAGGTGACTTACCTTGGTTGGTCACGTTATTTATAAACGTGTTGTTTGATCTGTTTGAATTGTTGTGTTAATTGGTTGATGTGAAATAATTAGTATTTACTATTATATATCAGTTAAATGGGAATGAATGATCTGATTTGAGATAACCGTTTTGGATAGAGGGAAGAACAGGTTGGAGGAATCCAACCAGATCCCTCAAAATATATTATTTATTTTCATATTGTCATATAAAGTGTCATGTTTGGGTAATTGATTTGAGTATTGACCACTGATTGGAAATTCAACCTGTGTTTGATTTTAACCAATGGGCAGTATTGGTTGAGTAATCGGCAGTAAATGGCCTAAAAGTAAATTGTTTTATTTGTAACGACTTACCGTCAGGTGAACTGATGGAATTGAAGTTATAAAATTTATTTTACAACTGAGATAGATTCTGAAATATATTATTTTGAATAAAAGTTAATTAAAGGGAAATAAATAAATAAATATTTTATTTATTTAAGACTTTGATTATTATTAATTGATTTTATAAAGTAATTTCTGATGTTAATCATATTTATAAACTCGTGAAAAGAAATTAATCTAACCAGTAAGTTGGGTTATTATTTGGTTAAGAAAAAATTAATGGGATTATTTAAATTAATTAAGTTATTAATTTAAAGTGAAAACGAGTAGGAATCGGTTAACGAGATAACCGCGTTGAGTAACTAAGTAGAATGTTTTATGTGAAATTGATTATTAAATTGATTTGAATTAATCTAATAAAATAGTTTAGTGAATATTGTTTTAATTTTAATAAGATCTTTAAAAAGGGAATTAATATTTATCTTGGTAAATAAAGGAATGAACTACGAAAGTAGTTAACTATCGAGATAAATTATTATTTTAATTGATAATAATTTCGGGAAATAATTTTTAATTGAAATTCATTTAAAAAGTACTCGAAATGAAATCCAATGGAAAGGTGAAAGGAGTTTGTGAACAGGTTTTGCTTAAACCTGAGTTTTTATAACAAAGTTATAAAAGGGATTTTTAAGTGACTATTATAGCTTAAACTAAATGTTACTTAATTAATTGAATTAAGAAAAAAAGAAATTTTGATAAAAAGGGTTTTATATTAAACCAGTGTTATATAAATGGGGTTTAAAGTGTAAAGCTTTAATTTTACATTAACGCTACTACATAATGGGATTAAGTAGAAGTGTGGAATAGGGAATAAGACTCCAAAGTGGAAAAAGGTGTATTGAATTTGGAAAGGGATTGATAAAAGTGAATATGGTAAAATAAGTGGATCATAGGATTTGATAAACAAATTCGAATTATAAAATGACTTGGTTTAAAGAGGCAGAGTTAAAAGTGATGTTTTATAAAAAATAGTTACTTAATTATTGAATTTAGAAAGAACAGACATATTCCGAAAAAGAGATTTTCAAAGCGTAAGAAGGTTGTATGAAACCATATTTTGAATAAAATAGTGAAATGGAATTTGTATTGGTATTGGAATGAAGTATCAAGTTTTAAATTACAACTCATATCCATCTTGAGATGTGAACATTGTTGATCAAGGTTTGAGAGGTAACTAAAATACCCCAACTTGAACGACTTCAGGATTATCTAAAGATGATATTAGTTGTAATAGTGAAAGAGGTTTGTAGTAATTTATTATTTCATTAGAGAAATAGTAACGCAACACTTTGATGAAAATTTGGCAAGTATGTAGATAATGAGATTCCAAAGTAAAGGGGAAATTAAAAGGGGAGTGGATGGCGTAAATTTTAATGATATTTCCGAGTTAGAAATGAAATGTAAAAGTTGAGTTTATTCAACAAGAATTAGCGTTATGTTGTCAAGTAAGGAATAAAAGATATTCCGTGACGTTTTTTTCACGAGTAATAAGTGAATTGATTTCCAATATTAGAAAATAATGTGAATAGTGATTTGAAAGTGAAATAGAAAACTGAATATGATATAGGATTTTACTAAGTATGAACTTGTTTAAAGAAAAGTCTTATGATAAATAAGGAAGCGAGAAAACTATATTTAAAATATCGAAGTATTTAAGAGTTCTAAATTTACATTTGTTTTTAATTAATATGCCAAGTAATGCTGAATACTGAACCAGCGAACTCACTGGATTTCCATGATTGAATCACTGTTTATTTTGACAGTTAAATCACCGACTAACAAATTTGTCCAATACGATTGTTGGTACAGAAAGACCGGGATTGAATTTATTTCGAAAACCATTCTAACCAACAAATACGTGAAGATATCAGAAGATGATCGAGATGGAGCATTGAAGACTGTGGATTTTCATAAATGGAAGAACCGCTACTAATCTTCGGGATTGCAACCAGAGATAAATTGTGGTTCTGTCGTGGTTGGAATCTACGGGTTGCAAGGACTTCTCGCTACTAATCCACGGGGTGATTCCTATATTGGATGCAGTAGGAGAGTACCTTCGGTTCATCTTGTTCCTGGATGACTTGTAGGGACGAATGCCTGATAGAGTATTTTCTGAAACCACGTATGTTGATTTTTACAAATATACTGAGTGGTGGCAAATAGGGGCCCTTCTTTTGTACCCAGAGTTTATTTGTGGATGTCAATTAGTGACTTGACAGATCTGACGATATGGCATTAAAAGTGAAGGGTGACCAAATATCCCAAAAAGAGATTTAAACCTCAAGCCTCATCAAATGGGGAAATGACAAAAATTGGTCAGGCAGCATGACTATGTGGGTCGCTCCCATTAGGGTGTATAATCACCTATCTAGAGAAATTCCTTTTGCTTCTTTAATCTATTTCGATGCTGTCCCTTTTTGGGAAACGGTGGTTTGAGCCCAATCGTTGGTGATATACATTCGATACAGTCAAGCGAAATGAGTGGTCGGTCATGTGAGGGTCGGGTTGCAAGACGTTCTTGTTGAACCCGGTGTATTCACCTCTAGAGATACACTATCGGCAGGTGGTCCCATACCTTGTCATAATCGGAATCCGATCTCCAATAAGCGCCCGCGGTTTTTGTTTGTATATATATATATATGGAGCGTGAGATGCAAGCGTTCCGCTAGATGGATGTCTGCTTGTATTTAGACACTATTATAATATAAGAAAAGATATTGATTACAAAAATGTTTTGGGTTATCGCAAGGTAAAACCCACTCGTATTTATGTGTGGATTTGGTCTTACGATTATCCTTTTCTTTCGAAAAGATTTTGACTTTAAAATCAAGTTGTGTGATACCCTTAATACTGTGTGAGTTTTTCTCACTCTGGTTCACCAGACTTACCCGGTGTTTTGTAAATGCTCGAGTTAGCCCGGGGTGTACAGGTTCGGGTTATCGAATGCTGTAAAGAGACGAGCTGGAAGAATCCAGACATATGATATTATATGGCTACTATTCCGCTGTGTGTTGTATATGGGACAGATTTTTATAACTGTCCAGAGATGTTGATGTACTATGATATTGTAAGTATTTTTAAAAGCTCTCAATAAAGTTTTATTTCTGTATTATATTTTGTTCCGCTGCGATGTGAGACTCTGATTCTGTGTTGTGTGGTTCTTCTTCTTCTTCTATTCTTATATTTCTTTCTTTCTTATCTCACCCTCTAAATTCTTTTTAATAACGTTCTGGTGTTTTTCGGTGTTTGGAAGGTCGGCATGAGGTACGGGAAATGTATTTATGTCGATTTACGGGGCCGAAAATCCTTGTTCATTACAGTGGTATCAGAGCTATTGGTTTAGTAATAACCTTGGCTCTGTGGTATAACTCGATAGAGATTGGGTTAGTAATACCCTAGATCGAGATTGAGTGTATAGAAATGAGAGTGTATTTGTAAATTTTATATACAAATGTTTTGTGCTGTGTTGTTTGATCGGTTCAAGTGTTGAGAAGCATTGAACTGACAGTGGATACAATATTGTTTTGTAAAGAGGGTAAATGAAATAATTTTACCCAACTTATATTTTTGTATAAAAAAATTAAATATATTTTTATCAAATTATTGAGAAACTGGTGTGTTTGATCGATTTGAATGGAATTTAAATTGGATTGAAAAATTAAATTGAGACTTAACTTGGTTAAGTGTAATTAAATTAAGAATGATATCGAAATTAAATAAAACAGAATTGGAAATTTGAATTTGAATAAATGATAATCAAGTAGAAATCAATCGAATATAAATCGATTGATGTTCAAAAATGTGAAACCAAAGTAAAATATTAATATTGAATGTAAATTCAATTGATTTGGTTGATTGGTTGTGTATTGATTGTTGATTGTGAATTGTTTGTTACTGAATGATAGTTTGTTTGAATACAAATAATCAACAATTTAAAGGAGCTAAATGATTTATAAACTAAAGAATAATTTCCGTTATAATTAAACTGGAATGAAACTGCATATGAATTGGAATTTATGATTTAACCATGTATTTGATAATTAATTTGTGCTATCTAGTTGATTTTGGGATTGGAGTGTTATACTTATTGATTAGTGAAATATTACTTAAGAACTTCGTCTGTTTATTACTTATATGTGAATTGAGTTAAGTACAGGTGTCAGATGGCAAGATAGATTGATATTGGTTGCGTAAATCGCATATATATTGAGCAAGTATGCTCAACAGCGCTCGTAAAAGGTACGCCTATGCGAAAATATAAAATTTTGGGTTTTGATTTTTGTTTTCCGACCGTATGGGTCGATGTTTATATATTATTTGTTCCTGCGATATCGCAGATGTCACTCCGTACAGTGGAGACTCTGCCAAATTTTTCCGGGAATTTAATGTGTTATAAAATTTTCGATATTTTTGAAAATATTTATTTACTATAATGAATTGGTTTTCGATTTAAAATAAATTGGATTTGAAAATTAATTAGATTTGTAATGTTCTTTCGTACCTTAGAAATTTCGAGGACGAAATTATTTTAAGGGGGGAAGAATGTAATGTCCCGTATTTTTGGTAGTCAAATATTTTATTTAATTTATTATTTTAAATATTATATTTGGAATATTAATGGATTTTAATATTTAATTCATTATTAAAACGAAGTTTGAACGTTATATATTTATATAATTATAAACTGAGCACGAAATGGCACTACAATTCGTAATTTGGAGTTTTGAACTTCAACTCGATATACATGATCCGGTATAAGTCGGATTTCTGTGAAACAAGAAACGTATGAATCTCGTTGATGATAATTTTCATATGAAAGAGAAAAATCCAGAATTCGTGTTATAGATTGTTAGTTATGGCCAAATCAAATTTTGAAATAATCGCTATGAAAATCGTTATTAAATTATAGGCCTTTAAAATGTCCATTTTGCAAACAGAGGCCGTTTTCGATGAAATCAGTTTCATTGGTTGTACGTTAGTGAGTTGCGTGGCAAACCGATGTCGTATGTGGCCACGGTAGCTATAAACGCCTAGTTATTTCCTATAGCGCGTATTTAAATTAATTTAATTTATAAATAGATATTCGAGTGTAACTTGAGCAGACGATCGAATTAAGCCATGAAACCAATTCCGTTGAGTTCGTATCGTCGATTACAGTCCGGATAGGTATATAGTTTGTTTTTTTGGAGACCGAGTAATTTGGTGCCCAAAATGGGACTGCAGTGCGCGTAAAAATAGCCTACCGGGAAAACAGTCTCAGAATGCGACGAAACTGGTGTCGTTGGGTTCGTATTGATTAATTATTTCAGGATTTCAAAGTTTCAAGTTGATTGGATTTATCTAGTGATCATGAAAAATTGAAATGCGTGTTTATTTCTGGTTTTATAAAGGAATTTTTTCAAGCAACCTCGGATTTCGACGAAACATGTCCTATTAGATCCGGAATATTTTTCTATGCAAGGATTAGCCTTTTTATCAGTAAATAAAAGGCGATTATGGTTAGTGTCACTTGTTACTTCGCCATGAAGTTTCGATAATAATATAAAAATATTATACCCCAACTATATAAACACCACCAGCCTAAAATTTCAGTCAAAAACCTAATTTAAAGTCTAACGCATGTAATATTCCGATTTGTTTTCTCCAATCTCTCTCAATCAGTTCATGTATATTCGAAATTCCAACTGTAAAATTATCAAGCTCGCAAAGGCCTTCAACCTCAACGGCGATGATCGCCTGGAGATCTTTCTTCTGACCAGAACCTGACCTTAAACAGGCCGACGTTCGAAGGACATTGCCCGCGAATGGGAGCGCTGAGCTCCAAACTGCTTCAGGCGAGTGATGGAGGAGTTAAGCCGCATCGGCTGGCGTGATTTGATCCGTCTCCGGTGATGGAGACAGGGCCAGGGGGTCGAAGGGTTTGGTCGAACTTGGTTTTGTGGTTGAAAAACTGAGGAGCAGAACGAAGAACAAGATGAGGAGAGCACGATGGAAACAGAAGCTGGAACGTGGTAAACAAATGGGAAGGCTAAATTGTCGGCCTTGGTTCAAAGTTTCAAATGAATCTTTGGAGTAGCAACAATGGGAATCAATTAAAAAGGGGTCAGCCGATAATTTTGGCCATAATACAGGGTTGATTTTGGAAGCAATACAGGAACTAGAGAACGATGGATTTCGTGTAGAAGAGTACAACAGATAATTGGCCGGTATAACTTAATTTACTTATTAATTTTAATTTAATTATAATCAACTTAATTAAAATGAGATTAGGCAGAAAACTAATCACTTATTTTGTTTAAACCATGGCAGCTCGCCAAGTTCATTCTGAAGAGAGGAAGTGGTAAATTATAACAAAATCAGCCTATACTTTCTGATCTATGGTTAACGAAATAAATTGGTAATTAATGGTATGGTTAAGATTATAATTAAGATTGATTAATCATATGATTTAAATATTGAAACATGAGACTTGAACGGATGCAGAACAAAGGAAGAGTAAAGGAAAATAATCAACTTTAACATGTAATTAAATGTTAATTTAAACGGTGGTCACGAAGTATAATTTTCAATTTAATTATATTAACTTAAAGTGTATTAATGCAGGTATTCTTCGGAAAAGAGGAGAAGTAGTAAGTGATAATCGACTATTATTAGTAAATAAAAGTAATTAATTTAATTCTGATATGATTAAGGGATTTAATTATGTGTTATTAGAATCCTACTAATCTCTATGTTGAATAGAAACAATATGGGGAAGGCAACAAACTGGAACGAGTAAATAATTGCAAGGAGAAATAGTTCAACGAAATTATAAAGTAAAGTGAGTAGTAAATAATTATAATTTAGTGTTGATTAAGGAATTTATTTGGTTGATCATGAACTGTGAACTTATAATAATTATAATTCGTACGCATTTTATCAGAATTGGTCCAGACAAAAGATGATGGAACAGTGGGAATGAATACCACGTCATGGAAAGGAACTGGATGGAATTGGAATCGACCGATATTTTCAGTTAAATTAACTGAAACAAGCCGTTTAAAACAGGGAATCAAATCAAGGTGAGTTAAACTCACTCAGCTTTCCCATTAATATTTTATATAAATTGGGTTTTTATTTTGTATGCTCTGTTTGCTGATGGTTGACTGGTTGCTAATGATTTATCCATTTGTTGGTTTAACCAATGAAATTAAACCGTCGTTTAATTTCAGTAAAATACCAAATCGTTATTTTAAAGATTGGATCCAATAAAGGTGACTTACCTTGGTTTGTCACGTTATTTATAAACGTGTTGTTTGATCTGTTTGAATTGTTGTGTTAATTGGTTGATGTGAAATAATTGTCATTTACTATTATATATCAGTTAAATGGGAATGAATGATCTGATTTGAGATAACCATTTTGGATAGAGGGCAGAACAGGTTGGAGAAATCCAACCGGATTCCTCAAAGTATATTATTTATTTTCATGTTATCATATGAAGTGTCATGTTTGGGTAATTGATTTGAGTAATGATCATTGATTGGAAATTCAACCCGTGTTTGGTTTTAAACAATGGGCAGTACTGGTTGAGTAATCGACAGTAAATGGCCTAAAAGTAAATTGTTTTATTTATATCGATTTACCGTCAGGTGAACTGATGGAATTGAAGTTATAAAATTTATTTTATAACTGGAGATAAATTCTGAAATATATAATTTTGAATAAAAGTTTATTAAAGGGAAATAAATAAATAAATATTTTATTTATTTAAGACTTTGATTATTATTAATTGATTTTATAAAGTAATTTCTAATGCTAATCAGATTTATAAACTCATGAATAGAGATTAATCTAACCAGTAAGTTGATTTATTATTTGGTTAAGAAAAATTTAATGGGATTATTTAAATTAATTATGTTATTAATTTAAAGTGAAAACGAGTAGGAATCGGTTAACGAGATAACCGCGTTGAGTAACTAAGTAGATTATGTGAAATTAATTATTAAATTGATTTGAATTAATCTAATAAAATAGTTTAGTGAATATTGTTTTAATTTTAATAAGATCTTTAAAGAGGGAATTAATATTTATCATAGTAAATAAAGGAATTAACTACGGAAGTAGTTAACTATCGAGGTAAATTATTATTTTAATTGATAATAATTTAGGGAAATACTTTTTAATTGAAATTCATTTAAAAAGTACGCGAAATGGGAAATGAAATACAATGGAAAGGTGAAAGGAGCTTGTGAACAGGTTTTGCTTAAACCTGAGTTTTTATGACAAAGTTATAAAAGGTATTTTTAAGTGACTATTATAGCTTAAATTAAATGTTACTTAATTAATTGAATTAAGAAAAAGGAAATTTAGATAAAAGGATTTTATAATAAACCAATGTTATATAAATGGGGTTTAAAGTGTAAAGCGTTAATTTTACGTTAACGTTACTACATAATGGGATTAAGTAGAAGTGAGGATTGGGGAATAAGACTCCAACGTGGAAAATGGTGTAATGAATTTGAAAAGGGATTGATAAAAGTGATTATGGTAAAAGAAGTGGATCATAGGACTTGATAAACAAATTCGAATTATAAAATGACTTGGTTTAAAGAGGCAGAGTTAAAAGTGATGTTTTATAAAAAAAAGTTAGTTAATTATTGAATTTAGAAAGAACGGACATATTCCAAAAAAGAGATTTTCAAAGCGTAAAAAGGTTGTGTGAAACCATATTTTGAATAAAATAGTGAAATGGAATTTTTATTGATATTGGAATGAAGTATCAAGTTTTAAATTACAACTCATATCCATCTTGAGATGTGAACGTTGTTGATCAAGGTTTGAGAGGTAACTAAAATACCCAACTTGAACGACTTTAGGATTATCTAAAGATGATATTAGTTGTAATGGTGAAAGAGGTTTGTAGTAATTTATTATTTCATTAGATAAATAATAACGCAACACTTTGGTGAAAATTTGGCAAGTATGTAGATAATGAGATTCTAAAGTAAAAGGGAAATTAAAAGGGGATTGGATGGCGTAAATTTTAATGATATTTCCGAGTTAGAAATGAAATGTAAAAGTTGAGTTTATTCAATAAGAATAAGCGTTATGTTGTCAAGTAAGGAATAAAAGATATTCCGTGACGTTGTTTTCATGAGTAATAAGTGAATTGATTTCCAATATTAGAAAATAATGTGAATAGTGATTTGAAAGCGAAATAGAAAACTGAATATGATATAGGATTTTACTAAGTATGAACTTGTTTAAAGAAAAGTCTTCTGATAAATAAAGAAGCGAGAAAACTATATTTAAAATATCAAAGTATTTAAGAGTTCTAAATTTACATTTGTTTTTAATTAAAAGGCCAAGTGATGTTGAATACTGAACCAGTGAATTTATTGGATTGTCATGATTGAATCATTGTTTATTTTGATAGTTAAATCACCGACTATCAAATCTATCCAATACGATTGTTGGTACAGAAAGACCGGGATCGAATTTATTTCGAAAACCATTCCGACCAACAAATACGTGAAGATATCAGAAGATGATCGAGATGGAGCATTGAAGACCGTGGATTTTCATAAACAGAAGAACCGCTACTAATCTCTGGGATTGCAACCAGAGATAAACTGTGGTTCTGTCGTGGTTCGAATCTACGGGTTGCAAAGACTTCTCGCTACTGATCCATGGGGTGATTCCTATATTGGATGCAGTAGGAGAGTACCTTCGGTTCATCCTGTTCCTGGATGACTTGTAGGGACGAATGTCTGACAGAGTATTTCCTGAAACCACGTACGTTGATTTTTACAAATATACCGAGTGCTGGCAAAGAGAGGCGCTTCTTTTATACCTAGAGTATATTTGTGGACGTCAATTAGTGATTTGACGGATCTGACAATGTGGCATTCAAAGTGAAGGGTGACCAAATATCCCAAAAAAAGATTTAAACCTCAAGCCTCATCAAACGGGGAAATGAAAAAAATCGAGCAGGCAGCATGGCTATGTGGGTCGCTCCCATTTGGGTGTATAATCACCTATCTAGAGAAATTCCTTTTGCTTCTTTAATCTATTTCGATGATGTCACTTTTCGGGAAACGGTGGTTTGACCCAACCGTTGGTGATATACATTTGATACACTCAAGCGAAATGAGTGGTCGGTCATGTGAGGGCCGGGTTGCAAGACATTCTTGTTGAACCCAGTGTATTCGCCTCTAGAGATACACTATCGGCAGGTGGTCCCATACCTTGTCATAATCGGAATCCAATCTCCAATAAGCGCCCGCGGTTTTTGTTTGTATATATATATATATATGTGTGTGTGTGTGTGTGTGTGTGGAGCGTGAGATGCAAGCGTTCCGCTAGATGGATATCTACTTGTATTTAGACAATATTATAATATCAGAAAAAATATCGATTTCAAAAATGTTTTGGGTTATCGTAAGGTAAAACCCGTCCGTATTTATGTGTGGATTTGGTCTTATGATTATCCTTTTCATTCGAAAAGATTTTGACTTTAAAATCAAGTTGTGTGATACCCTTAATACGTGCGAGTTTTTCTCACTCTGGTTCACTAGACTGACCCAGTGTTTTGTAAATGCTCGGGTTAGCCCGGGGTGTACAGGTTCAGGTTATCGAATGCTGTAAAGAGACGAGCTGGAAGAGTCCAGACGTATGATATTATATAGGCACTATTCCGTTGTGTGTTGTATATGGGACATGTTTTTATAACTGTCCAGAGATGTTGATGTACTCTGATATTGTAAGTATTTTTAAAAGCTCTCAATAAAGTTTTATTTCTGTATTATATTTTGTTCCGCTGCAATGTGAGACTCTGATCTGTGTTGTGTTGGTTCTTCTTCTTCTTCTATTCTTATATTTCTTTCTTTCTTATCTCACCCTCTAAATTCTTTTTAATAACGTTCTGGTGTTTTTCGGTGTTTGGAAGGTCGACATGAGGTACGGGAAATGTATTTATGTTGATTTCAGGGGCCGAAAATCCTTGTTCATTACAGGTGGCAATACACCGGTGGGCACATCTAGTCGGCGCACATAGTGCGTGGCTCGATGCAACAGTCGTGATGGTTCTAGTGACCATGTACAGTCGGTTGGAGATAGGGTAATCACGAATGGGAATTTGGGCTTTTCATGGGAAGTAGTGGACGATGGAGAGTCTCAAAGGTCAAAGAGAGGTCATGAACCTTTGTGGCGCAGGGACCGATGCTTCGGTGGAGGTTCACGGTGGAGGCAACACCTCGTATCATGGTAGAGCAGGCAGCAATTTGGGGAGGACAGGGTTGGAGCTCGATTTGGTTAAGCGAGAGCAACCGATAGTGGCAGCCATTCCTTTCCTCGATTTGATTTTTTATTTAGGGAAGGATTTTGATTTAGAGAAAAGGGGACAATTAGCTATTAAGATGGAGAGTAGGAAGCGTTGTTTTCGAAAGAAAAAGGGTGCGTTCCTTTATAATACAAACGAAGGGAACCAAAGACAAAAGAAAACAATAACGTGGTAGACACACAGAAAAGGAAGGACAAGTGTTCAGTTTCACATAAAAACAAAGACAGATGGTAGTCGCAATATCTTGAGCAGGATTTCAAATCAGATATGGTTCAATTTTAAATTCTAAGTGTTGACCAATAAAAAATGCTTCAAGTGCACCCAGTTTTATTTTTTTTGTTAACACAAATATATAAACGAAGTTGCTTGTTATTTTCATGTTTTAAACTTGAATAAATTATCAATGAAATATCCTCAAAATTTATTTGTTTTTGTTTTACCAAATCGAACGTTTCTTAATCCTTGAACTTAAATTTGCCAAACGATCCAATTGTTGTAGATGAAATAATCACGCGAAATTTATTAAACGATTAACTTAACTAAATCATACTTTATAGTGTAAACCAAAATTTTCATTGTATTATGAAACCTCAAAATGAATTTATATCTAATGATTTAAATTTTCAAACTAATTAGCTCTCAAATAAATAACTTCCATAACTTATATTAAAAAAATCAATATTGCTGACAACAGAACCGTATCAAAAGTTATTCTTCAAAGTTGATTTTATTTTTCATAGTTTCCTTCCAAATATTCAAACAACTCAAAATTTTAATAATGATAATTCTGGCAAAACATATAAATTGAGATTATATTTACAAAAGCATTTTCATACTATGTTCCAAATGGATCAAAATCCAAATCCTATGTCGAAGTCCAAATAAAAATATTTTTTGAAATGTTAAATCATAATTTAATTTATACTTTAAACGTCAAAATTTCTAGGTCGTTACAATCTCCCCCACTTAAATCTTTTCTTCCTTGAAAATGAGAGGTTGTAAAATTATGCTTAAGTAAAATAGATCTTACTTGTATAATTTATTAAGACCAAGTATATAAATAAAACTTATTAAATCAAAATACTTACAGTCTCTAATAGCTTGAAAATTTATCAAAAGGTGCTTAATAGATTAACACAAAATTTATCATACAACTAAATTGGTAAAATTTCTTATGTCAAGACTATTATTTAAGCAAAACTTAAATCATTATATAAAACTGAATAAGGAAAGTTGGTATATAATGTAAAATAAAGCTATGTTCAAAGTACATAATAATTTAATTAAAAGTAGTTTAAAACGGTAAAGTTATTTTTAAATAAGTTGTTTTGATTAAAGGTAGGTTTAATAAAATTCAAAGAGTTTAATATCAGATAGTCTTTAAAGTTACAATAAAATGGTTAAATATAAGTGATTTAGAAAACTTGGTAGAAATTGATACTACAATAAAAATAGTAAAATAATATAGGTAAAAGAACTTGAAATGGATAAATCATACATACAATTGCAAAATATAATAGTTTAGTGAGATGATAAGTTAAGTAAAATGAATAAATTAAACAAGTTAAATTAAAATGCTATATAAATTACTATATTTTGAAATCATAAATTTCAAAACATTTGAAAGCCTCAAAATGATTTCTCCGAACTTAGAATCCCTTTTTCATTTCAAACCATTGAAGTACTATATATTTCTTTCATATAGAATCATACTTCACTTCGGGATTTCAAAACCAAAATCGCTTTCCAAAAATTCAAACATATTATGATAAAATCAATATCAACATATATGTTCTATCTCCTAGAGAAGTTTCCCGCCTATGACAAGGACACTAGGGACGACCTATCGCATGCAAAAATATAGATAAACGAGGTAGGCCCACCCTAATAAAGAGCATTAACAACTAATGCCGTCTATTAGAGCGGATAATAGGGCTTGATAGGTGTGACCATTCGTAGATTTGCATTAACAAGTCTTAAGTACATCGGTGATGTACTCTCTATTTTTTTCTTTCTATGTGGCTTGACATACTTAATACTTGTGTAATACAACTCTATGACGACTATATGATCAGTTTAGAACATCGTACATTTACATACACAATTACAGCTCACAGAATAACTTACATATTATTACAACAATAGAATACAATGAATACATGTGCTACAAACAAATGGTTATACATAAACCATTACTTATATAATAAGATACACATTAAAGAATACACTCAAAACTTGGATACACAAGAAGGAATAGCAACAAGACAGATAGTCCAGTAGTGACACAGCTAAACCCCAAGAACAACACTAAACCTGCAACATCTCAGTCTGACCTGAGGAATACACACACGGGTCAGTCTAAATTGAAACAGTTTAAGTTATACAAGAACAATTAGTAAATAAATCACTAAGGAGGATATTCCTTTAGGCCATAATTGAATGACATGGCACAACACCCTACAAGGATAAATTCCTATAAAGTATTTACAGGAATAATTTTTGAAGTTCACAAGATAAAAATACAGAACAACAAAAACCAAAATTCACTAAAATCACGGAATCCTGAAATCACAAAACTTTGAAAAGAATTTAAATATCACAAATAAAATCTTAATAGACACATAACACAAATCATTATACGATGGATCTATCACAAAATGGCTAGCTGATACTACGCCTACAAAATTAATTTCTCAAATTGATTAAGAATTGACAAAGATATACCTAGCTAATGTATATACGAAGTCTGATATAAACTAGATAGATGTAGAATCACATACTAGTCGCTTGGAGATGGTTCTGGTGATTGATGCATCATTATCAGTGTTATTTTGAGTTTTGAAAGTGGGATAACTATATGATTCCGGTAAAGACGTCGATAAGTACTTAAAACTGTTTCTAAATGCTGGTAATGTAAAATGAATTTAATACAAGGTTGTTAAGTCAGATTTTATAATTAACTTAGATAATAAGTGGTAAGTGCAAATCCAACTATTTCGTCAACAACTGAAAGGATATAATGTAAAACTGAATCTCATTTAAAGAATTGAAAAGTGAAATTTTGAATGTGCATGTAAATGATCTTATTTATTAAAGAAATCATATTTAGATATGTTGAGAATATCACCCCATATTTCAGATTTTGACAATAATATTTAGTCAAATTATAATAAATGTCAAAGTGGGGGAGAAAACGGCTTTCCCCCATTGAAATTGTATGAATGAATTGAATGGAAAGTACTTGACAAGTAATCACTTATGATGCAATGAAAATGAAATTTTGAAGTAAGAATTACTCAAGAGAAAAAAAATAAAAAAATAGAAATTTCAAGTACCCCGTGATTGAACGGCCTATACTTATATCCTTATGTGCCTTTGACTTCCCTATCTTGGCCTAAATTGGCTACATCACTTAAAATTCGAACCGTTCGCTCTTGAGTAGTATCATTCATACCACTGTATCGTATGAATTTAGCTAAGTATTTTGATTCGAACCATTATACCGTTTGATCCTCATTTGATATTGAACTTCTATTTTGAGTTAAGCACATGGAATTTGATTCGATATGTGTATGTATACCCTTTGCACCATTTGTCGAATGAAACTAAGATTGAATTCAAACTAGATAACTTTGATTTTTCCAACGAAACCTCAACAAATGTGCTTTACGTAGTAAATGAAAGTGTTGAAATGTAGAATCCAACTCATGTATACCTTTAATCCGTGAACACGCACTCAACACAAGCAAACAACAGTATTAAAACATATGTGCTTAATGTGTTTAACTTTTGAGTCTTGACAAATGAAAAGTGAAGCCATAAATAAGCAAGCAGGGCACGCGCATGGCATATAGAAGGCAAGTGAATGATAACCAGATGTCAATGGGGCAATCGAAACGACGGGAAGACAGTAGGCCATCAATCCACAAATTATATTTAGCGAAATCGAAGTGGTAACTTGTAAAAAAGTTTAATCGTAATTAAACTTAACTTAAGTCAATGAAGCGAGAGCAGAAAACAGACAGAGGCGGAAAGGCTTTGTTTTGTGGATGGTTCGATTTTGGTTCTGCTTGAAGGTGGGTTTCGGATGCCATGACAACAAGATGACAAGATAAGTTAGCCCCCCCTTAACCATATAATTAAAATTTCCAGTACTATCCCTATAACAGAGAAAAACTAATGCACACCTGCAAATAACTATATAAATTTAAACACTTAAGCATAAGTCAGACCACACTTGCATGAATTCAAACACTTAAGCATGAGTCAGACCATCACTTATTAACATTTCTTGGTCTAATAAGATACATGAATAATTAACTCTGCAAATTGCAAAATAAATTTAGAAACAATATACACTGACCTTCTATAATTCAACTTAAAAGGAAAATAAAAAGAAATAACAATTAAACGAAGATCCTCCTCCTTCAACTCTCCCCGATTCAAACAAAGTTCATATAATCTCAATAATACAATTTCAATTTATACACCGAAAATCCCTCAACATACACCATTATTTTTTCTATAAAATTTTATTACTAAATTACCCTTTTCTCATAATTGATTTTTAAAACTTCTGGATATAAAAAGTCAAATTGTTCTTAAAAATATGGAAACATGATACAAACTAGATATGTTAATGAATTATTTATTCACGAAGTCTAAAGTTTCTATTAAAAAACATTCAGAAATAATGTCTAATTTAGAAGTGTTGATTTATTTTGTAGAATCATAGTAATTTTATTGAAACTAGTTTTTTTTTTCAAATTTTTTATAAAAGTTACAATATTAGTAAAAGAAATAAGTTTCATTTTGTTAAATTTACTCAATTTGATGCAAATAATTTCTAATTTTGGGTAATTTTGTTTTAAGTTCGAAAGAGAAAAGAAAAAGAAGACGAGAACATGAATAATTTAGTAAAAGAAATGGTGTACGTAAAGTAATACACGGTGTATAGTAGTTTATTATAATTTTTGGTATATATGTAGCAATTTTTGGTGTATAAATAGAATTAGCCTCTCAGTAATCCAGTTTAAATCATGCTTTTATCACTCATATATATAAATAAATAAATAATAGAGAAAATAAAAAACGATAATTACATGTCTTGCAAAAAGAAAAAAAGAAAAAAAAAAGAACGATAATTACAGTTGCATGCACCTTATATTTGGTAATGATATAAATAGCGTAGATGATTTTACGCAAGTATTCAAAGAAAGTCAATACCAAACATACCCAAAAATAAGCCTGGAATTATGAGAAGTAATTAACAAACTAAAATATAGTTAATCATTGTATGTCTAATTAATTAATGGTACGAGGGGCAGTCTAGTCCATGCTTATTTTAAAATAAAAATAAAACAAACCCTCCCTTAACATTTTTTTTTTAAGGTGGAGTCCCCTTAAAAATGTCCCTCCCTTAACCAAAAGTGGAGTCCCTTTAACAATCCCCAAAAAAAAAAAAAACCACAACGTGGTAGACACACAGAAAAGGAAGGACAAGTGTTCAGTTTCACAGAAAAACAAAGACAAATGGCAATCTCAATATCTCGAGCAAGATTTCAAATCAGATATGGTTCAGTTTTAAATTCTAAGTGTTGAAAGGTAAATAATGTTTCAAGTGCACCCAGTTTGATATTTTGTTAACACAAACATACAAACGATGTTGCTTGTTATTTTCATGTTTTAAACTTGAATAAATTATCAATGAAATATCCTCAAAATTTATTTGTTTTTGTTTTACCAAATCGAACGTTTCTTAATCCTTGAACTTAAATTTGTCAAACAATCCAATTGTTGTAAATGAAATAATCGCGCAAAATTTATTAAAGGATTAATTTGACTAAATCGTACTTTATAGCATAAACCAAATTTTCATTGTATTATGAAACCTCGAAATGAATTTATATCTAATGATTTAAATTTTCAAACTAATTACCTCTTAAATAGATAACATCCATAACTTATATTCAAAAGAAAAATCAAATTTGCTGACAGTAGAACCGTATCAAAAGTTATGCTTCAAAGTTGATTTTATTTTTCATAGTTACCTTCCAAATATTCAAACAACTCAAAATTTGTAATAATGATAATTCTGGCAAAATATATAAACTGAGATTATATTTACAAAAGCATTTTCATAATACGTTCCAAATGGATTAAATTCCAAATACTATTCGAAGTCCAAATAAAATTATTTATTTAAATGTTAAATCATAATTTAATTTGTACTTTAAACGTCAAAATTTCTAGGCCGTTACAATTTTCAAGACTATTTTATCCTAATTCAAGATTTTTAATGGAAGAATTTAGTTCATGATTTTTTGAAATTAGTATATCATTCTATCTTTTGTATTTCAAGTTCATCGGTATCCGAGTTAACTTGAGATCTTAAATTTCTTATTTTAAAATTTGCTTTTTTTTGTTCTTCTTTTAGAATCTTTCTCTCATCTTTTAACATCTCAACTTCCAATTCACTACGGTTTAATTTTCCTTTTATTTCTTTGTAATTCTTATTTTTTTCTCTTATATTTAATCTAAAGTTTAAAATTAAATTCTACTACGTCCTCAAAAGATAAATTACTTACATCATAATCGATAGCCGCAAAGTAGACATTAGCTTTCTCAGATTCACTGTCACTATCTGATGAAGAAGAACCTAAAACAATATAAATCATCCCATGTTACTTAGAAGGCTTGCTTCTTTATCTTCTTAAATTTCTTTTTTTATCATTCTTCATGATTTCTAGGTATTCTTTCTTTAGTTGTTCTATTTTATTACATTCATAGCATTTGAGCATGATCTTTAGATTCCTTTTGCTAGATTCTTTACTTTTCTTGCTCTTGAATTTTTTAAGATTCCTTTTATATTTTATAAACTTTTTAAAGTTCTTTGCTATATAGGCCATACCTTCTTCCTTTCTATCTGTTTCTTCTTCTTTTTCCACTTGGAAAGCTATTGCTCTCGATCTTGAGCTTGATCTTTCTTTGACAGTAGATTCACTTCATATGACATTAAATTACCTATTAACTCTTCAGGCTTGATGGTTGGAAGGTCATTAGCTTCTTCAAATGGATAATACTTTTCATTTCCATTCATCTGTTAAAGAATTAAGGATCTTTGAAACTGTATAAAAATATATGTATTTTTCTCCTAAGGCTAATAAGGAATGATATAGTGAAACTAACAATACATATCGTTGACAGTTTCATCAGGTTTCATTCTAAATTTTTGAAATTTATTTTTCAACATATAAGTCTTGCTTTTCTTAACTTTATTTGCACCATTATGTGTGACTTTTAACATGCACCATATATCATATTGTATTACACATACATATTTAATTGAATTCATTCTTGTCAAGTGCAAAAAATAACATATTCATTGCTTTAGCATTACTTTTTGCATAGACTTTCTTGTATAATATACAAAGTAACAAAATCGTTAGCTTGCATATATATTCTCTTGCTAGTAGACCAATACTTATAGTTAGAATCATCAAATAAAGATGGTCTAGAAGTTGATTATCCTTTTGCAAAACTATGTCTAGTGTTATCTATATAATTGAATATTATCAAATACTGTGTTACAATTATGAGAAGACCTTGCTCTGATACCAAATGAAAGTGCCTGTGGGTCATGTACTATGGGTAATATTATATATATATATATATATGTATATATATATATGTATATATATATATGTATATATATATATATATTGAACTTTATATAATAGCAGTTTATCAAATGCTAAATACATTACTACAGTAGTAAAGTAAATGCAAATAATAAAAAGTTCACTTTTAAGATTTTTACACTGGTTCAACACCATCCTACTTCTAGTCCTAGACTCTTTTCTGGATTTTAACTACCAACACCTTCTCCTCATCTGAAGGAACATGCTTATAACTCCTACTTGATTTGAAGGGCATCCAAGCTTTCCCACTTGATTTGTTAGCCACAAACTTACATACTTGGTTTGAATGAACTACAAGCTCACCTATTACAATAGTAGAACAGATTTTTCTTTGACTCATGTCTTCTAGATACATCGTGGATTGGTCTCTTATATCACACACTTCTTATAATCTTCTCCTCCAATAGAATATGTTTAAGTGAATATGCATGAAGATAAGGAAGATAAATATTTCCTTTAGAATGCAGATTTGAATGCTCGAATTTCTTAAATATAAAAGCAAATAAACCAAATTTTAGAAATCCAAGAATAGTGAAATAGTAAATACAATTGATGATTTTATTCTTGAACTTGTTTGTATTTATAGATATTGAAATGGTGCAACTCTATGTAAAAAGTTACGATGAAGGGAATGGCTGCAACTTCATTGAAGAGATTTCTCTTTGCGAAAGAAGACGTCTCTGTAGAAAACTTTAAAAATTTAACAGTTAGAATAATTCAGTCGACTGAAAACTATAAGTTAGTCGATTGATCTAAGACAAAGAAGAAATAGTACAAGAAAATACTATATTCAATTGATTGAATATATATATATATATATATATATATGTCAATTAGGGGTGGCAATTAGACCCGACCCGATGGACCCGGACCCGACCCAACGGGTCTCGGTTCTAGGCGGGTCGGGTTTTGTCGGGTCTAACGTATACATTTCCAAAATCTGGACCCGACCCGACCCGAGCTTCGGTTCGGGTCGGGTTGAAGCTCGGGTCGGTTCGGGTCGGTTCGGGTCCGATTAAATAATAACACTAAAAATACATATATTTCAATGTTTTTTGGTCGGGTCTATGCGGGTCGGGTTTGATCGGGTCTTGATGGTATTTTTCATCACCTAGACCCGACCCGAGACCCATCGGGTTCGGTTCGGGTTCGGGTTTTTTCGGTTCGGGTTTTCGGTTCCCGGTTCTAATTGCCAGCCCTAATGTCAATCGACCAATCTAATATTGAAAACTTATCCACATGCATATGTTTGGTCGACTGAAATAGGTGATCCAGTTGACTGATCTGAGTTTATTTTTGTATTTCAGGTCTCTGACAATAAATTAATTTTGAAAACTTTTGATGTAAATGTGTGCATGTTTATGAACTACTTGAGGATAGATTTTAACAATTTTATAATAACTCTTATACATACATAAATTCATACTTGATTTCTTTGAGTCTTGTCCTTATCTTTGTTGTTCATTGTTGAAGATTCACTATCTTTGTCTTTGAGTAGCTTGTGTTGTCGATCATCGAATATTGACTCCAGCAGATCTAAAGCATAACAAGTAATAAAGTTAACAATGAGCTAACATATCCATTTCTCTCCTAAGCCATTGCTATTTATAGTTGTAGGTCGTTAAAAATATCCGCAGAAAAGTCAAAGGTTACTGATGGAGTTACATTAGTCCCAACCCATTATCCGTGTAAGTCAGAATCAGTACCAACCCCAATGATAAGGATCGATACCAATCCCTTATAATGAGGATTTGGAAAGTGTAATCCCTCATGGTGCCTTATTTAGTTGCTTGTATCTTGGCCCTATGATGGTTTAGCATGTTACCTTGTTGTTTGAGAGTTATGAAGTGATGTTGGTTGAACTTTAATTTTCAACTGGTTTGTTATAGAGTCACACTGATTCAAAGCATGAATTCACATCGATCACTCACTTAGCAAGTTCTCAATGATGTTCTGCTATATTGGGTTGACTGTCGTCTCATGGTGCTATTTAAGACTTAGTGCCTGAACCTTTGGACTATCTCTAGTTAGTTTGCCTCGATATCCGTCAGGTCGTGTCAGTCTGGATAGCCAAAAACGACCAGAATAAAAGCCGAGTAACATCTGCAATGACCTCTACCTGCCCTATCTTCAAGCAATCTGCAGTGACTTGGACCAAATCAAAGGGTGGAAATAGTTATGGAAGAAAATTGTAGAGGTGAATAAAAATAACTATTAGGATATTTGGTCTTTTGAGCCAGAAAGACTTTGGCAAGTAGCTTAAAGAATGACATAAAATAGTTACTCAGCTGATAAAAGATAAGGATGCTACTCTCAAAGTGAATGCTAGAAGTGCCAATGTACTTAAGAAAATGATCGAGGCAAGTCAGAAGATATAGGTCAAACTTAGAAATGAGATGAGGTGAACCTAATTGGAAGATGGTAAATTGAAGGATCGGCTCGAGGTTGAGAATGAAAATGTAAAAGCCAAAGGAAGGTACATTGCTAAATAATCTGAGGCTATGAACGATGAAGTCCCAGAGATATATCATTAACTAATAGGCTCATGAGATCGCTTTGCTTCGCGAATAGGTCTTGTGATTTGATGATAAAAGGGCCAAAATATAACAAAGAAGGCTACCGTAAGAGTTGATCGTTATATGGCTTAGTAAGGCTATAGAAATTTTAAAGAGATGTTTGATTGGGAAATGGAGAACTTATATGCCACAGTGATAAACATCTGTATTAATTCTCTAATGAATGAAGGGAGCTTAAGGTATCTAGATCCCAAGTTTCCTCGTATGCTTGCATTAGTCTAGGAAGATGTCTTGTCTTATTTTGTTGATTCTAGAAATCATGCAATAAAAATGAATTAATGACTTTCGATCTAGGCGAGGAATCTATATTGGCTCTTAATAGGATATATTTGATATGGCAGACTATATTAGGATATATTTGATATGACACCAGGTTATATTATATTTGGTATGCCATATTGCACCAGGTTATATTAGGATATATTTGATATGGCATATGACACCAAGTAATATTAGGATTTATTTGATATGCCATATTGCACCAGGTTATATTAGGATATATTTAATATGGTTATATTTGATTTTATATTTTAGGGTTTCCTAATATGCTCGGGTTGAACATGTATATATATGGGTTTATTTTGTAATGAAAAAGCACTACAACAAAATATGTTATTAATAACGCTACTTAATAACACGTTTTTTTAAAGTGTTATAATTATCCTTAGTCAAGTGATTTTGTATTGATAATATCACGTGTAACGCCCTATAGAAATTATTCAGCGGTCTCCCCACCTTCTCCCTCACCAAATTTTCATTTCTCCCTCCAATTTCTCAAAATTGTCATCTCTCTCCCTCCCAATTCATTTCCCCTCCCTCTAAAACCATTTCGCCTCAGAAAAAAGCAGGTCGTATCGCTTCAATCACCTCACCTGATCCAAGAAAGCAAACTCGTGCCATCTCCAATCTCCTCAATCGATCTGTCGAAGCAAGGGTGGGTTTGCGTGTTTGGATCTAGTCTTCGATTTGGATTCTGGTAAGCAAATCCATATTAATTTAACAAATAATAGTTGTAAATTCCTAATTTTTAGGTTTTGGGTGTTATCTGATCAAGGAGGACTTTTATGCGGTTGTGGATTGGGCATACAAAATAGATCCTTTTCGCTGCATCTCAACGAATAAGATTACTGAGCGATACCTTTCTAGTCAGAAAGCAGATGCAGCAGGATTTGTGCGTCAACTCCTTCGTGACATGGAAATAAGAATATCAATACAATTCAACAAAGTTAGTTTACCAATATTTTGGTCTTATATCATGCAAATACAAACTCCTGCCATATTTCTAAATTTTATTGCTGCTGCAGTTCGTTGACGAAGCATGCCATCAAATTGAGAGGAAAGAGCGCAGTGCTATGCAAATGGGAGTATTTTCTTACATTCCAAGGTTAGCTGGTTTTTATAATTTCCCCTGTTACTGATGTTTGATGCATGCTTGGCCTTTTGCAGTAATAGTTCAGTATGTATTATTACTCAAGATTACACGTTACAAGCTTACTTGGATAGAATGATGTTGCAAGTTGGTTATTATATTGAATTCATGCACCATACCTTATTCTGTGTTCTCTTTTTGTAACGAATGACTGAATGATAATTTATGCTAGTCAAGCCAACTGAAAAACCTTAATCTGAAGTCTTGATTCTGTCAATAGTGTAAATGTAGAACCAGGTCAATAGACTGCTTGAAGAGCAAATCTGTCAATAGTTGTAAATTGCTTGGATAACATAGAGATAGCTGATGATCACCAGGTCAGTTGTCTTAAACGATATATCTACTTAGAAGAATTGGGTAAGGCTTTGTTCCAAACTTTGAAATGTAATTTAATCAGTCTTGAGTATATAAAATGACCTTGAACAGAGAGTTTCCAGAGACAGGATACATTAAATCAGCATTAACAATATCAATGTACCTTTTTAAAACTATAGATCGTTCTTATGTTTGAAAGGAGGATTTTAAATCATGTTATAATCAGCACTCTTGCAGCTAAGGTTAACAACAGGAGTGCTTCGTCACTAGAGAGAAGTGATCTAGGCTTTGAACTAAGAGCTGTTGAGATAAAGATGCAAGATTTGATTTATGAGGTCCCTGTCAATTCTGGAATGTTTATGGAAGTTAGAATCTCCTCTCCAGGTATAGAAGTTGCCAACTATGCTATATTATACAAAATATGCAATATAGTACATTCAAAATGTACACAATGCCATAGGCGCATGCATGACAATGCAAGCGACACTCTAACATGACACACTGAAGATATAAAAAACCATCAGATGTCTACAACTATGACGTACATGAGAGTACCAGATAGGTGAAAATGTAGAACCATTGGATCTTGGAAGTGTAAACAACATTGTTCTGTATGGAACTTCAAATTGTTCATTGGATCATGTACCATTTGGCTTACCATACTTAATGGTGTTATTGAATTTGAGGAGTTTATGCATGCACTTAGTGTATTTCACCTGTTAACCCCTGTGGAAGTCAAAACCGACTATAATTTGATTGTGTAAGAAATTAGTCTTAACAAACATGTATATGTACACAGCAACTAAATCTCAATTCTTCGAATTTGTTGGGGTTGCTTTCTTATGATCTGAGACAAGCTGGATACATAGAGCGAGAAGTAATTTGCTAACCCCTATATCAACATAGTTCATCATCATCCAAAAACTTTATATTTTGCGACCAAACTAAAAATACTGCTAAACATTGGATGCCGTACTTGTAGGTAAAGGAAACGGTGGTTGCAAGATGCCCTTCTTGAAGCTATAATTAACATGGCATCTTCTTCTTTTTTTACTTACACCTTTCCTTTATTCCCTGGAATACAAATTGTCACCTTGTATAACTATTAACAGACATTTGATGATATTGATGGTCAAATAAGCAAGGAAGAACGGAGAAATATTGTCATGCGACGTCCTTCCCTTTTGAAAAACACGACCCTTTCTTATTTGAGTTATGGTCTTAAAATTAGTTTACCTTTAGTAATGCTTATGCTATCGATTCAAGTTTTTAGATTTTCAAACTACTATGTATTGTTGTCTCAGTTGATGCTCTCCTTTTTTTTCAAATTGGATAAAAGGGCTGTCAAATGAATTGGTCTGCAGTAAAATAATTTAATTTATATTTCATTGGATAAATTAGTTGTTCATTTTAGAGGAATGAATTGAGAATAAAGAGCAATCATTTCAGAGGAATGCAGTAAATAATTATCCAATGGATAAACTCCTCAGATTCAGTTTGTCAATCCAAAAGGTATACGGACTTATTAATTATGATTTTAAAGTATTGACTTCTGACAAATTCTTTAATTACTATCTATTAGCTTCTGACAAATTCTTTAAATTACTGACAGGCCTGGCTTGCATTCTCTCCGTCAAAGTCCCTGGTGAGTTCCTTTTCCTTCTCATTTAAGTATATAAAACATTAATTAGTAATTTAGCATAGGATCAAGGGGGAAAAAACCCGACTGCTAGTTTGTACTGATTTATTTTATACCAAGTAAAATTGATTGTTTCATTTAGCAAGTCATATGGTGACCCACCGATATATCGCCCAACTAATTGCAAACTATGAAATGAATAATATTGTTGTTGTGCCTCATGTTAAAAAATAAAAGAGATTCAAAAAAAATAAAAAGTAAGAGATAGACGGACGGGTATTATAGAAAAAACCCTTGAATCCACAGCAAAATACGCAGGCCACAAACAATTTTAGGGTATTGCTCTATTGGGCTTTATATGAGAGCAATTCTTCTGTGCCCAGCACCCCTGTCCCGCGTGTGCCCACCAATCAAATATCTCCATTTCCGCTTTTTTGCATTTAAGTCTCCGAACAATTAAGGGATTTAACTGCAAAAAGCGGAAATCAGGGGGCTGTGATTGGTTGAGGACACGAGGCACGTAGAAAACGGGGACAGCACATAGAAAACGGGGACAGAAGAACTGGTGCGGCTTTATATGCGGTCGTTCCATCATTTTTGCCAATTTTATCCCAATTTTTTTTTCTAGTAGAAATGTATCTTCTTCAATGCCTAGGGTTTACGCCAATTTTATCAGCTTCTTCTTCGTATCTAGAAAAACGATTGGTCGTTTATGGATCTAAAGGACAGTGCTTGGGCCAATTTTCTCCAATTTTGTCGAACTCTAACCTTCTCCCTTGCAACGTTGGAAGAGTTCTAAATCAAGAGCGATTAAACTTCTCGAATTGGATTGTTCAAAAATGGGCAAACGTTTCGCTCTTTGCAGATCTAAAGCACAACAAAGTGGTACGCCTGACGCGCGCGCAGTCTCTCTCTCTCTCTCTCTCTGTGTGTGTGTGTTTTTTTTGGGGGGAGGGGGCGTTGAATATTTCTTAGGCAGCATCTATTGATTTGCACTCCTGGAAACAAGACGGTCTCATTTCTATGATTGTTGTAGACAGATCAGGTAAATTTCTCTGATCTGTATGCCGTCGGACTCTACTCACCACCGACATTGAGATATAAAAAGCCCATGCTTCATGAAAGCATGCACCTCAAGGTGTCCACATGTAGACTGTGCTTGAATAGAAATATCCCTTTATGATTTGAATTCACCAGTCAATGCTTTACATTCACCTGTGTATTATCTAATCATTTCATATTGATTTGTAGCAACTTCTGGTGACACACCATCCGTATATATTACTCCTGTTTTCTATTAATTAATTCCATGTTTTTCTTCATACCGCTAATTAAATATCTTTGCTTCTTTCTGTGTTTATACTTAGCAATGATAGTTGATCGGTTGTAGGATCATGGTAATGCACCATCAACATGTGATTCATGAATATATATACTAGTTAATTAATTAACTATATACGTATATACATGTACATGTATATGTATATGTAAGACCTCGATGTGTATTCTTCTAGCACTGTTTTTTTCCCCTTTTCATCTACTTGCTTCACTGTTACATCTATATTTAGTTTCAAAGCATTGGGCTATGTCCACGAAAGTAAAACTCACAAACTGTAAAGTATATACTTAATTTTAGCCATACTATTCATTACTGATGTATTTTTACTATGTATATTGGTCATACTATTCTCTTCTTATCAAACAAATGAATCGCCATTTATATACCTGAGTACAAATACTTGCATTAAAGTACATGCTCTATTTTTCAAGTATTATAGCTTAATAATACTCCCTCAATTTATAGTACCCTGCAAGCTTTAAATAGTTGTGTATTTGCCATTAAGGTTATAACGTGATAAGAGCTATACATCCATTTAATTTTTAATTTGATATCCTCTTCAAATGCTTCTGCACCAAATGATAGGATATCTGATCCTATCTTTTGTTTGAGCACTAATCCGTGCAAGCGCTTAATGGACTCTGATGGAACATAAAAAGGGAAATGATTATAAAAACATTTTTAATACAATTCATAACACAATACATTGTTTGAGCACTAATCCGTGCAAACCACTAACTAACATTAGGAGGACAAGGATTTACATTTGATGAAAAAGAGTTGGCATCCGAGGAAAGCTACGGAGTTGCATTTGATGAAAAAGAGTTGGCATCCCGAGGAAAGCTACGGAGTTGCATTTGATGAAAAAGAGTTGGCATCCAAGGAAAGCAAAAAATTTACATTTGATGAAAAAGAGTTGGCATCCGAGGAAGGCTTATGGAACTTATATGAGAGATGGTGCAGTCATCATGGAATTTCAAGAGACACTGACGAAAAACGCCGTAGGTTCAGCGTGTTCAAGAAAAAGGCTAAGTTAGTTTGCAGACATAACAAGAAAAAGGATGTCAGTTATACGCTTGGACTGACTGAATTTGCAGATAGAAGGCTCGAAGAAATGATGATGACTTTTCCTCGCCGCTCCCGTCTAAGATGTTGATTTATCTTGCTACGTCAGGTCAGTTGATCAATGACTTTAACTTTGTGCAGCTAGGCGGTTCCTAGTCGGACTGTGGGTGTCATTTTAGTTTGTTTTACTGTATCTTCTTTTTTATTTTACCTCCCGTAGGATGCTTGCATGGAACCCTTTCTTTCAACATTGAACCTCTTCTTTTGCGTGATTGTACAAAACTATAGACCAGTTGTGGTTTTGGTTTCTTTGAAAAAAAAAGAATAATATTGCTGTTGTCTTAAATATTTTGGAGTGGGTATTGTGGCATATAGTATCCATTTTTCATTCCAGGACAGTGGTAATTGTATTGGGGTTTTTAGGCACAAGAAGCCTGATATAGTTAGCATGTGCACATTGAGTTCAGTTAAGGCAGGGTACCTGTTTTCCTTGTATTAGAAAGGGTCATGTACAAGTAGCTTCTTGTTTTTTAATATTCTCAGTAGCTTAGATAAATTTACTCAAATCTAATATTGTCCTAATTAATAAAGGTTATAGGCATAGTTGTTGCTAGTATACTCTATTTTTGGTAGTCTGCTGGAAATGTCTCAAGTGAAGATTGAATTTGTCAGAAGTCAATACATTAAAGAACTTGGCCTTGAATTATTCAATCCAAAAGGCTAAAACCAGATGAAAAAGAGAGAGGCTCTGATCTTAAAATTGCTCAACTAACTTATTTCAGTTACTGTCTATTAGCTATTGGTCTTATTAAAGCATTTCATACAGGTTTCTAAATATACTTGGCAAAGCGGCAAAGTTATTATTAAAAAAAAAGTTCACCTATTGGATTGATAGGGATTTGTCCAAGCCAAAAGCTCTCCGCCAATTTGCCAACATGAAAATCTTTGTCTTTCTGTCCTCTACGAGTGATATTCGCCGCTGTTGATTGAACTCCGGCAAACTCCGGCAGATGGATTGAAAATCCAAGGGTAAGATGTTTAGTTATATGAACAGCTGACACTTATGTGCTGGTTACATTGAAGCAATCAATTATCTTGATGTTACTGATGTTGAGGATTGCTTTATGTGTTCTTTGTAGGAGAGAACGTATGCTTTGAAATATAAATTATGTTTTGTTTTTTGTGCACTCAATTTGACATCAATATGAAATTGGAAAACATATGTAATGAATTTGGTAATTCATGAATTGAAATTATTTTTTGTTAGTTAATACTTAGTTTTGTTATTATGAATATGCATTATATTTGTTGGTTATTATATTTTTTTTGTTCATACATTGCTTTTTAAATTGTTTTGAAAATTCATTTTGATCGCTATTATTAAAATGTAATATATAGGCATAGCTATTGAAAAACGTTATGACTATATGACATTAGCGCTATAACTTGTCGATTTAATAGCGTCATATAGCCGCTATCGAATAAATATGTTATAGCGGCTATACTGTGTTATAAATATTCTCACTTTCATTGAGATTTAAATGTTTTATAGCGGTGAAAATGAGCTATTGTCTTTAAATAACATAGCGGCAAAATTGTGCTATAAAACTATGTTCTTTTATAGCGGTTTTTTTTTGTGTTATAAACATTCAGTAATATTTTATAACATGTTGATATACAGCGTTTATCAAACCGCTATAGAATTGATTAATAGTGGCTATATGCCGCTATAAAAGACAATTTCTGTTGTAGTGAAGCAAGGTTAATTTTCTCCAAATTTTCTTGATCTTATCATGGTTTCAGAGCCCCCTAAGTTAATTTACTGTTGTCATGGACAGCTCTCGTCCAAGCCTTTCGAGCTGTATCAGTGAAGTGGATCGTGCTTCATTACCTGTTCTCATTGATGCGCAAGTGTCGCAGCTCATCCTAACTTTCAAGACTTCTTCAGCTATGTCTTCTACTGTAAGTTGCATGGTAAGAAATTTTCGGACAAATGGATTATTGATACTGAAGCTTCAAACCATATGTCAGATAATCTTGATTTGTTTGTTGATATCAAAGAAATTGGTTCAGTTGCCATTGGTTTTCCAAATGGAAAACATGCCACTACCACTAAAGAAGGCCGTATTAAATAATTCTTGATAATGTTTTATATGTACTTACTCTTAATTGTAATTTTTTGTCTGTGTATCAACTTCTTGAATAACAAAAATTTGTTGTATTTTTCACCAACAAACTATGCACCATTTAGGACCAGATTTTGAGGAACTTTATTGGCATAGGGAAGCAGTGTAATGGCATCTATCTATTCAGACTAGTTCATGGTATTCAAGAAAATAACTCCACAGTTGTAGACTCCGCTCAGTTATGGCATAGGCTGTGGAAACAACATTCCATGAAAGTTGTTTGTTCTTTATTAACTATTGGAAGTAGTAGCAGTACGAATGAAATTTATGATGACAATTATGGTGTTTGTTTTATGGCTAAACAGCCTCATGCCTCTTTTCCATTGAGTGATTTAATGCACTGTGATATTTAGGGTCCTTATTGTGTTGCTTCTAGTTGCGGAGCTCGTTATTTTTTGACCAAAATTGATGATTTTTCTCGTGCTACATGGATAAATTTGATGGTTGGTAAATGTGAGGTTGGTGAATTGATTCAAAATTTCATTCCTATGGTCTAAATGTAGTTTAATAGGCTAGTGAAAGTTTTGCGTAGTGATAATGGATAATAATTTAAATGTTTAAAGGATTTTTTTCTCAACAAGCACCTTGCATCAAACCTCTTGTGTCGGTACTCCCTAACAAAATGGTAGAGTGGAACGTAAACATAAACATGATCTAAATGTTGCTCGTGCCTTGCGTTTTCAAGCTTGCCTCCCTATTGATTTTTGGGGGGAAGTGTGTCTTAACCGCCTTTCACCTTATTAATCGGATTATCCATTTTTGAATGGTAAAACTCTCTATGAAGTACTTTTTGGTAGTTCACCTAGTATGTCTGCTTTAAAGATATTTGGGTGTTCTTGCTATGCTGCAAATCGGCCTCGTGTCAACGATAAATTTGGCCTTCATTCTAGGAGATGTATCTTTGAAGGTTTGGGTCAAAAGTGGTGGCTTTTTTATGATTTAGATGCTAATGTTTATTTTATTAGTCGTGATGTCAAATTTATTGAGCATGTCGTTCCTCTGGTAAATCTTTTAATATAACTTGTTATGCGAACTATGATAAATTATCTGTGAAACATAAGCATTTTTTTAGTAGCAGTTACATCTCAAAAAGAGCATACTTCCTTAAAAGAGGTCGTACAGGATGAAAGTTGGCGTTAGGTAATGAAAGAGGAGATTGATGCACTTGAACAGAATGGCATGTGGACATTGGAGGATTTTCCACCTGGTAAGAAGTCTATTAGTAGTGTTTGGATTTATAAAATAAAGCGACATGCTAATGGTGATATTGAGCATCTTAAGGGACTATTGGTTGTGTATGGTAACCGACAGATTGCTGGTATTGGCTATAATGAAACTTTCGCCCCAGTTGCTAAGATGGGCATTGTCCGTAGTTTTCTTCTCGTTATTGTTGCTCGTAATTAGGCATTGCATCAGATGGATGTATGAAATGCTTTTCTTCATGCTGATTTGGAGGAAGAGGTCTATGTGCATCTTCCCCCAAGTTATAATTGTTCTCTCCCTAGGAAAGTGTGTCAGTTAAGCAAGTCATTATATGGTTTACGTCAAGCTCCTCGGCAGTGGTTTGCTAAGTTATCTAGTGCTTTGCAAAAATTCGGTTTTACATAATTTTATGCTGATTATTCGTTATTTAGTTATCAGTAGGATGAGGCACGTAATAGTTTGTATGGATGATTTGATTATTGCAGGTTCCTCACATGATGTGATCTTGAGGTTCATGCAATACTTGAGTATATGTTTTTATATGAAGGATCTTGGTGTGCTGAATTTTTTTTCTTGGGATTGAAGTAACCTATGGTGATGAGGGGTTGTTTCTTTCTCAACTGAAATATGCTTTGGATATATTGACAAAGACAGGCAAGTTAGGTTGTAAACCTATTGATACACCAATGGAACATAATCATCGATTGGCTTATGCAGCAAATGATCCTTATGAGCATCTACAGCAAAATAGGCGTTTGGTGGGGCGCTTGGTGTATCTTTATGTTACTCGACCTGAGTTGAGTTATTCCATTCATACTCTTGCTCATTTTTTAGTAATCCTCGGGTCGCACATTGGGATGCTGCCATCCATGTCTTACGATATATTAAAAGTCAAACTTGTCAAGGTATTTTGCTTCGTCCCAGCGATATGCCGTTGACAGCTTATTGTGATAGTGATTTGGCAGCTTGTCCTTTGATGCGTCATTCGGTGTCTGGTTATTTAGTGCTTCTTGGTCACTCTCATGTTTCATAGAAAACTAAGAAGCAACCGACTGTTTCTCGTTCATTTGCGAAGGCAGAATATCGTTCTATGGTCGTTATGACTTGTGAACTTAAGTGGATAAAATCATCGTTGTGTTCTCTTGGTGTGATTCATTTCAAGCCTATGCGGTTGCTTTGTGATAGTCAATTTGTTTTGCGTATTGCAAAGAACCTGGTGTTCCATGATCGCACCAAGCATTTTGAAGTTGATTGCCACTTTGTTCATGATGAGTTGCAACATGGAAATATTACTACTTCATATGTACAAACTGGTCATCATTTAGCTAATATTTTGACTAAGGACCTTGATCGTCAACCGTTTGGTTATTTTTTTACGCAATTTGGGCATTTGTGATTTGCATGCTCCAACTTGAGGGGGAGTAGTAGGATATATTTGATATGGCGGGTTATACTAGGATATATTCGATATGGCACCAGGTTATATTAGGATATATTTGATACGCCACATTACACCAAGTTATATTAGGTTATATTTGATATGCCATATTACACCAGATTATATTAGGATATATTTAATATAGTTATATTAGATTATATATTTTAGGGTTTCCTGATATGCTTGGGTTGAACATGTGTATATATATATGTGTGTGTATGTGTGTGTTTGTGTGTGTGTGGGTATATTTTTAGTGAAAAGCAAGGTTAATTTTCTCCAAATTTTCTTGATCTTATCAGCTCTCTTGGTTGACCAGGAAGCCATTGGGATCAAGAGTGAGCAAGATGCTATTAATATTGTCGTGATGGAGAGGAATTTGAAGTGACCAAATGTTAAGTGCAGGTAATTTATTTGACTCTTTCGAGCTGGAAGATTTTCAATTCACACCAGAACCGGTTAATGAATCACATGCTTATCTTATATGCCAGCCATCTCTATCGTACTTACCACCAGTCTCCACGCTATTATATATGCTACAGCATTTTCTACATAAATTGTCATTTTCGTAGCAGCTTTAAGTTCATTTTCGGTCTCCATCTCTAGACCTGTTGTGCAAAAATCGCACAAAATTATTCTGATACCAACCTGTTGTGAAAAATGTTGCACAAATGCGGAAGCGCAATAAACAGAATCTAGATTTGCCAATTGAACATCGAACAAAGAATAATTATTTTATTATCCCAAATAAATAGTAAATAACTATAAAGAAGAAAAGAGACACACAACATTTATACTGGTTCCACTACAATTAACAAGATAGTGTATGTCAAGTCCAAATGAGAGAGATTTTATTCCACATAAGAGAGATTACAAGATAAGAGTTTACATAACCAAACTCCTGAATTAGGATTAACAAGAAGATACACTCCATTTGGGGATCACTGGCTCCATGCCAGGATGGGTTTACAATAAAGTCTACCCCTAATGTATATCTACTGAAATATATGTGAATCATCAATCAAATTTCCAAGATTTGGTAAAAAAAATGTAGGTAAATTACCGAGGTAACAAAAGGTGCAAACCTAGCAAGTAAATAACCAATCTTTTCCTTAACAAAGATGGAAGAAAACAATCCTGCATTTATTTCTTTTCCATCTCATGCAAATGCAATCAATAATTTATGCCTAAAAAATGTTTGCTTTCCATTTTGCATATTTATTTCCACCTATTTGAGATTTGGTATCACCAAATTTAACAAGATCTAGACCAAATTCCAAGAAAATCGCAGTGTTGTATGGCTTGGAAGAATTTTTCATGCCTTAGGAAGAGGATGTCATGATCATAGATAGTTTTGGATCAAACAGACCAAGCAAGCATGAGCGAAAGACTAAAGGCAAAGTGAAAAGTGTTGGTAGTGGAAAGGGAAAAAGGGCAGCTATAGTTATCCAAGAGTTCTCGCAAATCCACAAGCATAAGCATGGTAGGGAGTTTGCTAATGACACCAAAGATCTTGGAGCAACCGCCATGACCGACTTCTATTTTTTTCTTTCTTGTTGAGTCTATGAAGTCTGCATGTTCAATCCGAGTCTACCAGGTCAAAATCATCGAATTCTGACCCTCTTTGCTTGAGTCATTTGAGTTTGTAGAGATATATTATTATTTCTTTTGTAATCATCACTGTGTTTATTCCATAAGTCATGTAGTAAGTTTGTTTTCCCCTAAATTATTGCATTACATAAAATTATTTACTAATTCTATGTTTAATTTCTAAGATCCTATGCATGTAACCAATATTTATTTGTTGCGGTTTCGAGTAAACGTATGACATTAATGCAATTATTTGGCATACTATAGTGCTTAACTTTATTATGTTTGGTAGAATTTTTAGTGTAACAGAATTGTTGGGATTTTTGCAGTTTGAGGCTATTGGAGGAAGATGATTGTCGTACTTCAGACTTTAAGGATCTATATAATAGATTCTTTCAGATAAAAGTTCAACCCAACAGGTACAATTGGGTTATCGAACTATCAATTTCAGGATTCAATAAAGCCTTGGAATAGCACAATCAGATTCAAATTTGTACGACTTTGATTCGAATAAGAATACTATGTTTGATAACCGATGATGCAATTACAGAATATAATGAAGCGGAGAAGAGGAAAATAATTCTGCAACACTTTCAGAATTGAAACACTATAGAAGGGCTTCAAATAAAACAACGTTGAAACAGTTTAATAGCGTCGCAGAACTGTATGAGAAGAAGAGTTTATTTTTGGAAGTTAATTGTAATGCTTTCTGGGTGTTTCTATTCATAGGCAGCGAAGTGTTGCGACCGTTTGCAACAGATACGTCCGTTTCAAATTCTAAATGCTGCATCTCTTCGTTTGCAACACTTCTGAAGCGTCACACCCTTTCGTTTGCAACATTTTTGAAACATTGCAAATTTGAATTTGGCGTCGTCACATACCCTGCCCATATTTAAATTACATTCAGGTCCATAATGGGCTAAAAAATCGACCCATTACTATTTAGAAATTTGATCCAAATATATTGTTATTGGATCCGAACCCGAGACCCGCAACCTGCACCAATACTGGCTCGGCCCGGCTTGGTTCGATCGGACAGACGGCGGTAATGGTGCGTGCGCATGTGTGGTGTAGATACATGGCCTCCCTCCTCACAACGAAGTATATATTTAGGTGCTCCAAAGCCCCAACACCTTCATAAGAAAGCCCCTTAAGTACTAAGATACCTTTTCCAACTTCATGATGTGGGACTAATCCCCACACCCTCATTCTTCTTTTCTTTCTTTCCTCTTCAAAAACAAGCCCCATATCCATAAACCAATTTGAAAATTTATAATAATCTAACCCAATTTTCAAAATAAGAAAATAAGTAAAGTAGACGGCTGAATCACTAGTATGACTTCCTACATACCCATGTGGGATCAAGCCTATGTAATTCTAAGACCAAGTTTTGCATCATTATGGAAACAACACATAAATAGAAGGTATTTTTTTTGATTTGAACCTTTATTTAGTGTAAACCATTCAAAGTTCTATCGGGATTCTATGGTGAACGAATCTTGAACCAAGTATCCCTTAAATATAAAACCGGAACAATCTCACATGTTGATTTCCTTAGTTAGAGTGTTATGTATTGCTCAGCACGTTATTGGCAATGTTCTTTTGATCCTGGTTCATGAGTCTACTTTAGAAAGCGGTCTTACTTTCCTAGGAAACAACCTGATTTCCATAATCATATAGGTAAGTCTCTTAAGGTGTTTCTGCGATACACCTTTTAAGATTTCTAGACTTATTAAGGATATTTATTCATCCTTTATTCTTTTGGAATCCAACACCAAATATTATAGGATTATTGATTTAGTATTCCATAATCATACTCTTAACTTGCTGGTACCCATTGAACTTTGTCTACCATTTTCAAGACATAAGTTGGGTTTCTATTAAGGATGCTCAATCTTCATTCACAGACCTTAGTCCCATTTCTTTTGACTTTATATAAAACATTTCCTTTGGAAGATCTTTTGTAAGTGGATCAACCAAGTTTTTCTTTGTTTCTATGTAGTCAACATTTATAACACCACTTTTGAGTAATTGTCTTATCATCTGATGTCTTAGACTCACATGTCTAGGCTTCTCATTATATGTCTTATTAGAGACATTATATTTGCTTGATTATCATAGTTTATAAAGACTGCTGGAGATGGATTTTTCCATAATGAGATTTCCACTAACAAATTCCTAAGCCATTCTGCTTCCTTACATGCATCTGCTAATGCAACTAATTCTGACAACATAGTTTAGTCAGATATACAGTTCTGCTTCTTGGAATCCCAAGACACAACAACACCTTCTAATGTAAATATTCACTTAGTCTTAGATTTGGATTCCACATTATTCCAGGTTGCATCACTATATCTTTCTATTACAGCAGGATGTCTTTATAATAAAAATCATAGTTGATGGTTCCTTTCAAGTAAGCTAAAACTCTGGAAATAGCTTTCCAGTGTGCGAAACCTGGATTACTCGTAAATCAACACAATACACTTATAGCATGTGCGATGCCAGGTCTAGTGCAATGCATAACATACATAAGACTCCCAATAACACCAAAATACTTCAGCTGAGAAATGGTTTGTCCAGTGTTCTTTTCTAATTTGATACTTGGATCTAAAGGAGTTGGTGCTGGTTTGTCATCACGATGACCATACTTCTTTGGGAACTTCTCAATGTAATGAGACTGAGTTAGTAATAACTCCCACGCTTTCCTAATGATTTAAATTCCAAGAATTACACCAGCATCTCCTAGATCTTTCACATCAAATAAAGAAGATAGAAACTTCTTAGTTTCATTCACACGAGATATATTGGAACCAAATATCAGCATGTCATCATTGTATAAACATATAATAACATAACCATTGTTATCCGATTTGTTATAAATACATGTATCAGCATCATTAATAATGAATACATATGTCAGTGCAACTTTCTCAAACGTCTCATGCCATTGCATGGGAGCTTGCTTCAGGCCATAAGAAGATTTCATTAATTTACAAACTTTCTTTTCTTGGACTGGGGTTATGAAACCTTCAGGTTGTTCCATATATCTCTTCTTCTAAATCTCCATTTAGAAAAGTTGTCTTTACATCCATTTTTATGTATGACCAAATTATGAATTGATGCAAGTGCTATTAAACAACGTACAGAAGATATGCGAGCCACCGAAGCATATGTATCAAAATAATCTACTCTTTGTCTTTGTTTATATCCCTTAGTGACCAATCTGGCTTTACACTTATCAATAGATCCATTTGTATTCAATTTTTCCTTGAATATTCATTTACAACCTATAGGTTTAGCACTAGGAGGTAAATCGGTTAAAACCTAGGTTTGGTTTAACATTATGGAATCCGGTTCAACATTGATAGCTTCTTTCCAGAAATTAGAATCTCTGGAACTCATAGCCTTAGAATAATTTTGGGATCATCATCGATGTTCATTTCTTATCTTGTCACGTTAAGGACTTCGTCCTTACTGCCTTCTACAAGATATGTTATGAAGTCAGGACCATAGTCCTTCTCTATTCTCGCTCTTTTACTTCCCCTGTGTTCAGTACTATTATCTTGTACTGACACTTCCTTGTTGTTTTGAGCAGGAACATATTCATCATCATTGATATCATTAGCTACAGTTGGTTCTGGACTATATGATCTTAATGGATTCTCAGTGGTTTTATTTTTAAAGAATTCAACATCTACATATTCTATAACTTCTAAGGTATCAAGAATAAGAAACATATAAGTTATACTATTAAGAGAATATCCTATGAAAACACATTTAAATGCCCTATTACCTAACTTTGGTCGTTTAGGATCAGGTTTTCTAACATATGCTAAGCAACACCAAGCTTTAAGTCTAGTAAGGTTAGATTTTCTATTAAACCATAATTCATAAAGGGAAATATTATTCTTTTTAAGTGGTACTCTATTTAAAATGTAACATGCAAATAACATAGCATCACCCCATAGATTATAAGGTAAATTAGAACTTATGATCATGGCATTAACCATTTCTACTAAAGTTCTATTTTTCCTCTTAACAACACCATTTTGTTATGGTGTATAAGGAGCAGTACATTGGTGAACTATACCATGTTTTTTTGCAAAACAAAGTAAACTCATTTGAAAAATATTCACTACCATGATCTAAATGTAACACTTTAATTTTAACTCCTTTTAATTGTGTTTTGACTTCTGCTTTGTAAATTTTTCAATTTATCAAAAGCCTCATCTTTAGATTTCATTAGATATACATATGCATATCTTGTATAATCATCAATAAATGATGTATAGTATTTGTTACCACCATAGGTGATATGACTTTTCAAGTCACCGACATCACTATATACCAAATCAAGCAAACCCGTTTTCTTTTCTATAGATTTAAAGGATTTCCGGTGTATTTTTGCTTAAACATATGTTTCACATTTAGAAATAGAATCGAAATCACAATCTGGAATTAATCTTAATTTATGCATATTTTTAAGAGATTTATAATTAACATGTCCTAATCTACCATGCCATAAATTAAAATAATCAACAATATAAGAGAAGATTTCTTTAGAATCAACTTAAGCATGTCCTTACAAGAATATCCCTGTCTGATAAATTTGCTGTTCTTGGACAACACTAATTTATCAGACTAATACACCATCTTGAATCCTCCTTTGTTAAGAAGGTATCCAGTAACCAAATTCTTACACATATCAGGTACATAAAATACATTGACTAATGTAAGAAATTCTCCAGAGGTGAATGTAAATTCAATTGTGCCTTTTCCCAGAACTTTGCTTGCAACTTGGTTTGGACCAGTAACTTCACTGGATTCTCCATTATTCTCTTCGTAAGTCTTGAACAGATTACGGTCTTTGCAAATATGAATTGCTGCTCCAGTAACAGTCCACTAATCATTATCAATGCACCTAATGGAGTTTGCCTCTTGTACACAACCACAAGCTTTTCTTCGACCACATTCGCTTTTTGTTGGTTCTTCTATGGATGATAGTCTAGGGCATGGTGGCTGGAATTAATAGTAACAGACACTCTTCATTTTGTTGTTCTTGGAATTATTTTTCTTCTTAAACTGTGTCTCATTCTTAGGCTTCAACTTTTCAGTAATTTCAACATTATTTGCCTTAGATTGAGACTCGGCTTGCGGATTATCATCTAGTTCATGTTTACGAGAATCCTCTTCAATACGAAGACGACGCTATAAACCATCTAAAATATAATCTATTTCCGCATATTTCATTTTTTTCTTATAATCGTTCCAAGAATTCGGGAGTCTCGAAATAATAACTCCAACAACAAAAGATTTAGGGAGATCAATTCTGATATCTTTAAGTTGATTCATGAACAGTAGGATTTCACTCACTTATCCGAATATGGACTTGTTTGCGACCATTTTGAAATCCATAAAATTACAAAAAAGAAACTCTTTATTACTTGCCTCGATATGCGATACTTGCTTTCCAATGCAGTCTAGAGTTGCTTTGCAGTTTCCAAGGTCCTATGAGTGTTGTAGACTAGAGTAGACAATGCATTCAGGATGCACCCTCTGCATAAAAAATCATCCTCTTTGCGCTTTGCACATTTCCCCTTTAGAGTAGCATCATCCTTATCGGTTTCCTCCGGTATCACTTCCAATCCCTCTTCCAAGATGTAGAACATTTTGATGGTGATCAGAAAGAACTTCATTGTCTCTTGCCAACGAGTGAAATTGTCGCCATCAAATCGCTCCAGACGAGTCAAATGTTTATTCATCACTTAAAGTGCGCTCAAACCTTCCATGGTTGATGTTATTGTCTGAAAATTTATTGGGATTTTGCAGTTTGAGACTATTGGAGGAAGATGATTGTCGTGCTTCAGACTTTAAGGATCTATACAATAGATTCTTTCAAACAATAGTTCAAACCGACAGGTAGAAACAGGTTATCGGACTATCAACTTACGAGATTCAATAAAGCCTTGGAACACCGTGATCGGATTCAAATTTTGTATGCCTTTGATACGACTAAGAACACTTTGAATTTGATAACTGATGATGCAATTACAGAATAGAATGAAGAGGAGAAGAAGAAAACAATTCTACAACACTTTCAGAATTCAAACACTGTAGAAGCGTCTCAAACAGAACAGCGTTGAAAAAGTTTAATGGTGTCGTAGAGCTGTGTGAGAAGAAGAAGAGTTTATTTTCGAAAGTTCATTGAAATGCTTTCTGGGTGTTTCTATATATAGGCAGCAAAGTGTTGTGACCGTTTGCAATAGTTACGTCCGATTCAAATTCGAAACGCTGCATCTCTTCATTTGCAACACTTCTGAAGCATCAAGCCCTTTCGTTTGCAACACTTCTGAAACGTTGTGAATTTGAATTTGGCGCCGTCACAAACTCTGCCCAGATTTAAGTTACATTCGGACACGTAATGGGCTAAAAAATTGGCCCATTACTATTTAGAAATTTATTCCAAAAATATTGTTATTGGATCTGGACCCGAGAACCACCCCGGCCCGGTTTGGTTCGGACGGAGGCGGCGGCGGCGCACACATGTATAGTGTAGATGCATGGCCTCCCTCCTCACAACGAAGTACATATTTGGGTCCCCATGGCCCCAACACCTTCATGAGAAAGCCCCTGCTAAGATACTTTTTCCAACTTCATGATGTGGGACTAATCCCCGCATCCTCCTTCTTCTTTTCTTTCTTCCCTCTTAAAAAACAAACCCCATATCAAAAAACCAATTTGAAAATTTACAACAAGAACTACGGTGTGCATGACTTATCTCGGTCTTTTTATGGATATATTAGTATGGTTGATAACTTCTATGTTATATGCCTATTTATGCACTAGAACTATATTCAAGTTCCCATTACAACTTTTTCAGTTGTCCCTAGGTTAGTACATATAGCAATACTTTTCCAGAACGATTAGGGCTTAGGCTAGAATTTATGTACGAAAGTTTTAGTTATTTAGTCTCCTAAGTGCATGGTTCTTTGGCTCCTGAAGCATGATTAACTTTGAATTAACCTTCACTTGATCTTAATTGGGTTCCTTTTAGGAAGATCCAACGTTATGGAGTGAAGCTTTATCGACTTTGAATGAGTTGAATGACTAACTCATTGGGTCGCGATTTCGTGGTCTTTAAAGGAAAATGTGCGAGCCATGAGAATGCAAACATTGACTCTGTGCATTTGGAATGATATGATCGTCAATACATAGCTTCGAACTTTGGATCCATTTGCTTCGATGGATAAGATATTCATCTGATCATAGTTAAATCCTTCCAAAAAGGATTTGGGCCTTCTCTATGTTTTTGAAGCAATGATGTTCTCTAAAGACAAGGAGACTGGACTGGACCTTCCCGATATCGCCAAACCAATGTCGGTTATCACAATACATGGGCCGATTTTTCGGTCAATCGAACGATTGAGTCGATGTGACCGATGACTCAATGGTTGGGCTTTCTTATATTACCGGAGAAAACTCGATTCTCAAAAGACAGAATTTGGATCGACTTACTGTTGATCCAATGGTTTTGGAGTGAGATTTTATCAGCTCCGAAGTTTTTGCATCGATATATCATATGCGCAAAGGCTTCAAAGGATGGTTCTATTGGCTCTGAATAGTTTTGATCGATTGACCGTCTACCTAGCAACTTCGGAGAACAGTTTCATTTAGCTTTGAAGACTTTGAGCCGATTGACAGTTGACCTGGTAGAGTTAGAGCATGATTTTGTCGGTTCTAAAGAGATGGTAGGGATTGAACTACAAGTACACAACTACATTTGTTCCTCGAGTCGACTGGTGTTTATCCGATCGAAATTTCTGTCATTCTAAGATTCAAAAAACTAATTCCATTGATGACTAGAAGAAAAGGAAAACTGCCTATATGTGATGGCCCCAGCATGATCGAGTGGCTTATTTGCTGAACATGAAATGAAGAAAATACTTGTTGAGGTAAGGGTAAATAATCTAATTCAAAATTTCATAAAGATTGAGTTAGTAAAGTCTAGTCTTTCATATGTGGAAAAAAGGTATGACAAGGCGGGTTCGGGATTGATCCCCGATAATGGATTAGATTGCACTAATATCAACCTTTTTTTTTAAAGTGAAGATTTCAGTAGTTACTCAGCGTCAAGCAACTATTGGTACATTGTTGAATCAAAATAAGGCTTTGATAACTTTGTCATCATTCAATTGTTCTCGAATTGGCCCATGTCCATTTAATGGTTAAAAATATAACATCACAGCAAAAGAATTTAATCTCACAATCCACCCTTAACTTACATAATTCGAGACGGTACTTTTCAAAAAATGAATATCAGGAACGCCTGATATTCATTGTGAGTTGAGTTCCATCTTCCACAAAACATTCCCATATGTAAGTAGCTAAAAATGCCCCGGGCTCTCTCTTGTTTCATCAAGGCCAGTATATTAATTGGGTGGTTTACCTCTATCTTTTCTTTAATTCATATGCAACAGGATGTTCCAAGTTTGAGGGATTGAGATTCCATCAACCATTGTCACATAAACATTTCATCTCCATGTTTTCTACCAATTACGCACTGTCCTTCTTAATTTGACTCAAACGCTTCAGTGGCTATCATTACTCATTTTATATTGGGGTCTCCTACTTTGGATTAGTTTCATACCTTCACATTGAAATGACTTCCCATTTTTCTTCTAGTAAGCAGCCATCCTTAGTTCAGATTCTTCTCTTCTTATCAGTCTAATCAAGTGATTCTAGTATTATCAAGAGATCCAAGTATTATCATCTCGTTTCCTCTTATTCCCCGTTTCATTTTCAACTTTTCCAAATACAATTTGTATAAGTCAAGTCTACATTTTAAAATTTCAAAAAAAAATTCATATTTTAAAGTTTTTTCACTCATCACCAAGGCTCCCTATTGGATTTTCCATTCTGTAAACTTGTCTCCTTTTTGATATCAACGTATCTTTCCACAACGGATCCAATCATGCTGCAAAATACATACGATTTCATAGTCATCATCAAAATCGTGCTCTTCCTCATCCACATAGCTAGGTCCCCTGGTGCAAATATCGCCAACGGATTGAGGGTAAGCTTAACCTTCTCTTGCTTTGCAGCCAACTGTGCCCATAGTTTTAAAACATTTCTTCCATGCTAAATTGTTCAGTTCCTTTCTCACCTACTAATTTCAATTATCACAACCGATTCATTATCTTTTCCTAGGCATTTAGTTTCGGTGTGCGTTAAGGCTTCTGGTGTTTCAACATCCCATGGGATCTCCATAATTGGATCATCATCCATGGGTACCTAGGATCCAATGGTCGAGATAATTGAGTTGTAGTCGATGACTTCATTGCTTGTGTACCTATAGCACAAAGACCAATCACAACTAGATTCTTTTCCTTCTTCGAACATTCCAAGGAGAGATTTATGACTAATACGCAAGCAATAAACACATGTTCAAAGGAAGAAGTGAGAACCTATATACCTTTGAAACTATGTTCTTTTTCTTTTGTCAGAGTATAGCCTTCCTGAAAGGGGGTCAACACAATTTTGGCTATGAGACTAGGATTCTTTGGATCATATCCCAGACTAGTGGAGGTCGACTGAGAAAAGGAACCCCGAACTATGTCAATTAGTAAGACACGAATAAAAGTGGAGATGTCTTGACTCGATGAATGATCCGCCAGCATTGTGAGCGACACATCACTCATTATAGATTTTTCTTTTTCCAGAGCCGGCTCTACTGGTCTCCCTTATTCCTTCATCATACGCCGACCCTCAACAATATTTGGCTCATCGCCCTGTAAGTACTTATTTGTCAACCCCTCCTCATTGACCTCATCATTTTTGGTGTAGAACATCTCATAATCAATAAATCATTCCTAAGCCATGATGAGCGCCCTTGAATAATTCTAAAGCCAAGACAAGTTCCAATAGCAGAGGACTGGAGCATAGGTTTCCTTTATTATGGTGTCAAGTTCATTCTTATCTTCTTCTGCCTCGTTCAATTTGCTCTAATCTTTTTAGTTTCCTCCGCAAACCTTCGTTGGAATCCTGAGGCATCATCAAGAATGGTCTAAGTTACCTCCTTAACTGTTTCCTTGGCTGCTTCTAACGTTGCCTTAATTGGGCTTTCTTCCTATTTCTTAGCTGCTCAATCACCTTCAGTATCGTCTCGTTCTCAGCACTAAGAAGGTTATTGTTGGATCTAGAGTAACCCTAAAGGGGGCTGAATAGGGTTTATTGAATTTTAGCGAGATATAAAAAAAATACATCAGATCATAGAATGCAACAGAAATAAAAATGCAGAAAGTAAATGACACACAGATATACCCGGCTTCGGCAAAATCCTGCCTATTGTTGCATTCCTTAAGGTTTCTGCTAGGTAATAGAACAGATCCTACTTACAAGACCATGTAAACTCGCGAACCCCTCACTCCTATTCTAATCCTATGCTCAAAACCATAGACCGATCTATATACCCTAGATCATATTTTCCCGGATTACAAACCCATAACCCGTATCCCTAGTTTTTACAGACTCTAGTAAACCTCTAGTTAAAATCCTAACTAGAATCCCTAATTTTTGACAGACACTAGAAAAATTGATCGAATGGTTTACAAAACAATGTAAAACCAAAACAATATTAAACAGTAAAACCCTAAACCCTTGGCTTAGCCCAAAGTAAATAGGTCGACCACTTTTTAATTCATTTATCCTTGTTTCCTCCAAAAGAATGGCGGCCGATCAGAAAGAATAACTAGGGTTTTCTCTTAAATCCCCTAATCATGATCTCGATTGTTGAAAGGATTGATTCTCTGATGATTGAAATCTATACTTTACTTGTGACTTGATTTTGTCTCTCTCTGGCTCTTGACAATTTGGGGATGATAAAAAACGTGAGTACTTTATTTGAATTGATTTCTGCGTTTTGAATTGTAGCTTGTGTTTTCTCGATAGATGATGTCTGTGATGAAACGGTGTTTGTATAGGATATAGAAATCCTACAACTGCTCAGATTTCACGTAATTGACTTGCCTGATTTTGATTCATGAAAATTAGGGAAACATTTATTCGATTTTCTGGTGCCTGATTTTGATTTGATCATTTCTGGAAAATGTCTTAATTGAATTCGAATGGCTTTGATGATTTGAGTAATTCAGGAAATTATATATTGCCCCTTGAGAATTTGATGATTAAACCTGGAAACAAAATAATTTGTTGTCCCTTTCCCATGCATGAATGATTCTGGAATCAATTGATGTCTTGTTCGAATTGCTTAATTTCTGGCATCTTTGAATTCTTATTTGTGGAGTGACTGGAAACATATACATTGACTTCTTGCTAAAAATGTTGAGTATAATTTCTAGAACCATTAAATGTCTTACCATTTTCTGGAATCATATTAGTGACTCTATTTTGCCAAGTAAACCTTGCATGAACCATTTGTAACTTTACAGTTCTGGACTGTTTACTAAGTGATAATCTGGAACCAAACAGAGTATGTTGAAATCACCTTGCCAAATCTGGAAACAACTTGAATGTATTCTGGAATAATTTGTGAAAGACATTGATCCCAGTTTTGACATATTTCAGTAGAAAATGTTGATGCACTTTGCATGATTTATACTTCGTCATTATGCTGACTTCACCTATTAGCGTCTATGCTCCATTGCATTGCTGTATTGACTTGTATACCATTCTCTTTAGCTGTGTGTGTACACTGTGTATGTGTATGTTCCATGCATACCTTGTTGCACCATCTTGTCCACAATCATGTGTATATGTCCTTGAATTGTGCTCGACCCATTTGTGTGTTACTTGGTGCTATCTTCACCACTGTGCTTTAAATGTGCACTCTTTGAACATCTTTCTTCATGAACATGCATGAATATATATAGTGCCATCCATTTGTTTGCTGAACTACTATATATGGTGCTATGAATTTGAAATCATGCCTTGCTTGATTCTTTGGCATACTTGCTACGAGCAGACTTGAACTTGTTATTGAATCATTTTATATTTTAGGTTGCTTTGTTCATGTGTGTGTGTGTATATATATATGCTTGCACTCAATTCTCTTCTTTGAACATAGCTGTGTTGTCCATTTTTGTCCTTGTCAAGACTTCTGGACATTTTCACCTTGAACCATGATCATGAGTATGAGCTACTTGCACTGGCTTGTTGTACTTATGCTGAATCGCCATTGTTTTGACCCTTGATCTTTCACATGTACACACACTTGTTTCACCATTGGATGTATCATCAATTCTGGGCTGACACTTTTATGGACATGCACTTGTACACTTTGTTAACACCCTTGAATATTGTTCCTTGCACAAGAAAGTTTGAGCTGATCTGATGTATTTGAACTTATGTTGCTGAGTTGTGTTGCCAAGTGTACTTGATCATTCTTGTAAACTGGTTTGACCACTTTGTCATTGTGTATTCAGTCACATGCTTTAGTTTTGTATTCATCACCATGCTAAATCCATTTGCTGACTAGTCTTGATCACACTGATTTGTTGTTTCATGTTTTCTCTGCCTTGTCAATCTGCCTTAAGCCATTTTGCACTGTCTTGACATGTATGTGTGTGTGTGTGTCTATATATATATATATATATATATATATATGTGTGTGTGTGTGTGTGTGTGTAGCTATTTAAAAAGTCAGACATGAATATATATTATCAGCAGACAACTATTACTGAGTTAAGGCTGTTCAAAATCAGCTATTTTTTATGTTGTTCTGATCGGCAAACCAGTGTAGTTTGTTGAGGCTGATCAGTGGGCCATAGAGATACTGTCAGCTTGTGGTATTTACAGTGTATCACTGTGAATATCACATGCTGTCTAGACACAGATGGATGGATATATAAATCAGATCAAGTCATGAAAAATGATGAGAAACACACCAAAATTCTGAGGCAAATAAATTTTTAAAATAAAAATTATATCTGCTAGAATTTGAAATTATTTTTGTTCTATATACTATGTGTTTCTGTATGTGACAGGTGTGGATGACTGGACTGATTGAAAGTTGTGAAGACATAAGAATAAAGACAGTCTCAGTGTGTACATGTGACAGTGAATGTATGTATATATGAAATTGTACAGAGTGACTGAATGACAAAGAGTTGTAGTGAGGAACATTGTATGAAATTGAATGTGTATAAATTGCATGTCAGTGAAGATGTACAAATAGCGGAGTTATAAATTTGTATTGTTTGAATGTTGAAATAAAATATTATATTCAAATAAAATACTGTTTGAATGTTTAATTCTTGTGTAGTAGTATTTCATTAAATATAAATATTATATTCCTATCTATGATGTAGTATAACAGTACAATAACAAAAACATTTATAATATTAAATATATTTGTTTGTTATCATCAAACAAAAATCATATAATTGTTATATACAATAATGCATTTTACAACAATCTCCCCTTTTTCATGATGACAAACAAACAATAAGATTTTGAATATAATAAATGTGTTTGATAGTGAATATTGAAACTCTCCCTATTTGACTGCTCCCCCTACAATAGAAACTCCCTCTATATATGTGCATGAGTGAACATAATGAATTGAATGAATTTTCAATATTAAATTATTTATAAAATATTCACTCATAAATCAAAATCTCAGCCCATTATCCCCCTTTTGTTATCATCAAAAAGATACATAAATTAAAATATATATGAAAGATGACTAGAAATATAGTATCATCTTAGAGGAAGAACGGTCATCATAAATCTCAATCAATCAAACAAGAATCATAATAATCTGAGAACTAGTGGCATATTTCACATTCAATGACAGGTTTACGATGAAATTTATATAAATGGAGAGAGTTTTAAAAAAATATGATTCCAATTGTTTTCAAAAGAATTTTAAAAATGAAGCACAAAAATGGTGATGGATTCGGACACACTAACGACGCATATTCCAATTGTTTTTACACACCAAGGAGAATTTCATAAAAAATTATTTATTTGAATTATTTTCTTTTCTTTTTTATTTTTTATCTAAGAGCACACTGACCACGCATAACTAGATCTTGGATTTTTAAATGAGGTCAGTTGCAGCTTAGAAATAAGTATCTCATAACCATGCATAACCAGAGCTTAGATTTTTAAATGAGGTTACAGAAACACTTATGAATATTATATTTTTATTATATTCTATTTTCAAAAGAAAAACTCCTCGATATATATAACCAATATGGATAATAGAAGTGTGGTAGGTATAGAAATGGTTTGTGAAATAAATTTCTAAATTAATCATATTATGAAATATGATCAACTGTAGCGGGACTACTGAAAATTTTCTATTACTAATTCTCAAAAATAACATAGTCACATTTTCATCACAAATACTTCTATTGATTATTCAAAATGATTTTTTTTCTAAATTTTAAACGATCAACATTAATATAAAATCATGATGGATGGCAGAATGATGGTAGATAAAGAGATGTTCATGAAATAAATGCCAATTCAAAGATATTATAATTACTGTTCAATCATCCTGAAAATCTTAAAAAAAATCCTCTTGTTGTGAAATATACTGTAGTCACAACTCATCACAATTTCAAAAACTGATAATAATTTTGATGAAATCTAAATACAGTTCAATTTGGTTATTGATTTCAATTTCTGAATGAATAATTAATAAATAATTTTAAAATTGAAAATCAATTACAAGAGGAATTCAACAAGATTTATACAAAGAAAAAATATGTGTGGAACCTATACAATGTTAAAATAGATGAGTGAGAAAATTTTCAGAGCATAAAAGACTGATACCACTTGTTGTCTCTATTACTGAGGATTTTAATACCACCCTAGTGGCTAAACAAGGATATCTCAGAGACTGATTTTACGTTCTGCCACTCGAACTGAATTTAAAAAAAATTACCAAGCACAAGTAGTTATATCAAGCCCATAAAAATATTTACAGGATGATTTCTTTTATCAGAGCAACAAATGAATATTTACAAAAAAAAGCAGTCATTCAAATCAATATCAGAGTAGCAAAAAAATTTTCAAAGCAGACTTGTTAAGAGAATTCTTCAGAGATATTTCTGATAGTCAAAGACTGATTCATGATCCAAGATTAAATATATGGTTTATTTTAAATCATGTGAAGGGATATGAAAAAATTCAAGATTCAATGAATCGGTCACACCAGATTATAAATTTTAAATTCAAGATGTGTGTGAGATTCAGAAATCAATAATTTCAAATGATTTCAAACAAACAAATATTCAAATCAAATGATCATGAAATAGCAGTGATTTCAAGACCTGTTTTTCAAAAGATTTTTCAAAATCACTTGACAAGTACAAGAGAATTTTTCAGAATATTTACACCAAGCTTGAGAGATAATTCACGATAAAAAATTAAAATAGTTTATTTGAAATCACTTGAATTAATGTAAATTTTGGGATACTAAGAATCAATCACATAAGATTATTAATTTCAATTCTAATAGGTGTGTGAGATTCAAAATATCAAAAATTTCAGATGATTTCAAACAAACAATTTCCAAATAAAATGATCATGAATAAAGATGAATTTCAAGATGTAAACAATGATTCAAGTCACAAAATTTTTAGTTCAGAAATAATCAAGCCAATCCAAAAATTCAATGAAATTATCACAACTGAAAAATAGCAATGTGCTGTAATGAGTATAAATTTTCAAGCCTTTCCAAAATGAATTAGAAGAAACTCAAAACAGTAGAGGTGTGTGAAATTTCATTAATTTTCCAGATCTTCAAAAATTAGAATTCAAATTAATAGTGTTCAAGATATAGCAGTTATGCTTCAGCACTATTAGGAATTCAAAAATCAGAAATCAATTAAACTTCAACATAATTGTAGATAATTACAGATATAAATTCAAGATCTGGAAATGACTAAAACATCAGAGTTTTATTCAAATTGAAGTGAATTTCCAGAAAATCATGAATTCTGCAATTGGAAGTTAAGAAAGTCCAGAATAAAAGAAAATAATATAGCAGTGTCAAATCCAATCAGAAAAATCAAATAAATAAATAAATATAAGGGGAATAGAAAAAATAGGGAGAATAAAAAAAACAAGGAATATACAAAAGAAATTGTGAGTCTAGAGATCATACCTGACAACGATATAAGCAAAAGAATCTCTAACTCAGCTCATCTTGGCTAAGGAACTGTGAATAATTTAATGATATAAAAAAGTTTGGATTCTGTTTCTCTTTCGTAATGCAGTTCCTCAACCTCCTCTAGTACCTAACAATTTAGAGGATTGAGTGGTCTAACAAAAATTGTCAAACCACTCACAGTTTTGTTCGCATCTTTTGGTACCCAAATCTGTTTATATAACAATCCATTCGAATCTATCTTTGTGCCTTTAGGAACAGATCTATTTGAATTTAATGAAGCCCGATTTATTTCCTTTTGGGATCTAAAGACATTTAATTGAATTGTTATAAAACAAATTTTTATTTTGTTTATGTTTCAAATATCCTTTGAAATTTTCAAAGTTTAGATTTCCAAGATGATCTTTTTCAATGCAATTTGAAGGATTTTTAAAAACATTTGAATTTCGCTTTTCGAAAACATTATTTTTCCTAAAGCCAAGACCACATTTATGTCTAACAAAAACTTGATTTTGTAACAACATATTCAATGAATTTTCCCCATTAGAGAATTCTCTAAAGTTGACTCTAGTCATTGTAGTTTGGATTTAAGATCACTGTATTCTTTGATTAAATCTGAACGATGATTATTAGTGATATTCCTTTCAATATCATGTTGTTTCAAAAACAAATATTCATTTTCAAGTAATTTTATTTTGGCTTGGGATTCGAAATTTTCAAGTTAAAATGATTTTGCTTTTCAGATTCAAGTTTCTTCAAATTTTCAATCTCATCTTTAAGCTCTTTCAAAATCAAATATGTTTTCAGCAAACTTTTATTTTCATGTTTGGAATTTTCGATAGACTCAAAATTTTCAAATTCCTTTTGTAAAGAATTGTTTGCATCATTCAGCTCAATCTCTTTATCTTTTAAAATCAGAATTTTCTCTTCAAGTCTTTGAATGTTTTTATCTAAATGAATGAGATCAGTTTTTAATTTCAAACAATTTTCACAATCGGAATTTTCTGATTTTATGACTTTTGAAAGTTTTGATTCCAAGTTAATTTTGCTGGTCAACTCATGATTTTTAGATTTCAAAGATTTATTTTTCCGATGGAGATTACCAACAGTTTTTGTTAAATCAGTACATATATAAACCAAATCTTCATATGAAAAACTTTCAGTTTCGGTGTTTGTTGAATCTCCATCGTCTGATCTACTTGAACTTTCATTTGTTTCTCCTTTCAAGCATAGATCTGAATCTGAGTTGACAATTGAGGGTTTTGAGCAGTTGTCAAATTTTCCATACGACGCATCGAGAGTTCTCCACATATCCTGCGCAATTATACAATGGGAGGTAAATCTTAATTAATCATTACTAAGATAAGAATAAATAATATGCATAACACGAGCATTTAAAACCTTATTCCTTTTATCCAACATATCTCCCAATTTCAATAATATTCCAATATTCAAAATTAACAGATTTTAAATATAATTCGATTTTTAATTTCCAAATTAAAAAATATGTTCCATTGAAAATAATTGGAATATTACTGGACTGACTCTCACTATACTGACAACTAGAATGACCCATTACTCTAGAGTTAATAGAAAATACCTGCTCTGATACCACTTGTTGAATCTAGATTAACCCTAGAGGGGGGGGAATAGGGTTTATTGAATTTTAGCAAGATATAAAAAATATCAGATCACAGAATGCAGCAGAAATAAAAATGCAGAAAGTAAATGACAAACAGATATGCCCAGCTTCGGCAAAATTCTGCCTACTGTTGCATTCCTAAGGTTTCTACTAGGTAATAGAATAGATCCCGCTTACAAGACCATGTAAACTAGTGAACCCCTCGCTCCTATTCTAATCCTACGCTCGGAACCCTAGACTGATCTATATCCCCTAGATCAGATTTCCCCGGGTTACAAACCCGTATCCCTAGTTTTTATAGACTCTAGTAAACTGCTAGTTAAACCCTAACTAGATACCCTAATTTTTTACAAACACTAGAAAAACTGATCAAATGGTTTACAAAACAATATTAAACAATAAAATCCTAGACCCTTGGCTTAGCCCAAAGTAAATAGGTCGACCACTTTTTAATTCATTTATCCTTGTTTCCTCCAAAAGAATGGCAGCCGATCAGAAAGAATAACTAGGGTTTTCTCTTAAATCCCCTAATCGCGATCTTGATTGCTGAAAGTGTTGACTCTCTTATGATCGAAATCCTTGCTTTGCTTGTGGCTTGATTTTGTTTCTCTCTCTGGCTCTTGACAATTTGGGGATGATAAAAAACGTGAGTATTTTATTTGAATTCATTCTGCTTTTTGAATTGTAGCTTGTGTTTTCTCAATAGATGATGCCTGTGATGGAACGCTGTTTGTATAGGATATAGAAATCCTATAATTGCTTAGATTTCACGCAATTGGCTTGCCTGATTTTGATTTGTGAAAATTTGGGAAACATTTATTCGATTTTCTAGTCCCCGGTTTCGATTTGACATTTCTGGAAAATATCTTAATTGAATTTGAATGGCTTTGATGATTTGAGTAATTCAGGAAACTATATATTATCCCCTTGAGAATTTGATGATTAAATTTGGAAACAAAATAATTTGTTGTCCCTTGTCCGTTGCATGAATGATTCTGGAATGAATTGCTGCCTTGTTCGAATTGCTTAAATTCTGGCATGCTTTGAATTCTTATTTGTGGAGTGATTGGAAACATATACATTGACTTCTTGCTAAAAATGTTGACTATAATTTCTGGAAGCATTAAATGTCTTGCCATTTTCTGGAAACATATTAGTGACTCTATTTTGCCAAGTAAATCTTGCATGAACCATTTGCAACTTGACATTTCTGGATTGTTTACTAAGTGACAATCTGGAATCAAATAGAGTATGTTGAAATCACCTTGCCAAATCTGGAAACAACTTGAATGTATTCTGGAATAATTTGTGAAAGACATTGATCCCAATTTTGACATATTTCAGTAGAAAATGTTGATGCACTTTGCAAGATTTATGCTTCGTCATTATGCTGACTTCACCTGTTTGCGTCTATGCACCATTGTACTGCTGTGTTGACTTGTACACCGTTCTCTTTAGCTGTGTGTACCCTGCGTATGTGTATGTTCCATGCACACCCTATTGCATCATCTTGTCCACAATCATGTGTATATGTCCCTGAATTGTGCTCGGCCTATTTATGTGTTACTTGGTGCTATCTTCACCACTGTGCTTTAACTGTGCACTCTTTGAACATCTTTCTTCATGAACATGCATGAATATATATAGTGCCATCCATTTGTTTGCTGAACTACTGTATATGCTGCTATGAATCTGAAATCATGCCTTGCTTGATACTTTGGCATACTTGCTATGGGCAGATTTGAACTTGTTGTTGTTGAACCATTTTATATTTTAGCTTGCTTTGTTCATGTATATATATGCTTGCACTCAATTTTCTACTTTGTACATAGTTGTGTTGTCCATTTTTGTCCTTGCCAAGACTTCTGGACATTTTCACCTTGAACCATGACCATGAGTATGAACTACTTGCACTGGCTTGTTGTACTTATGCTAAATCACCATTGTTTCCACCCTCGAGCTTTCACATGTACACATACTTGTTTCACCATTGGATGTATCATCAATTTTGCGCTGACTTGTTTATAGACATGCACTTGTACACCTTGTAAACACCCTTTAGTACTGTTCCATGCATGTGAAAGTTTGAGCTGATCCGATGTATTTGAACTTATGTTGCTGAGTTGTGCTGCCATGTGTACTTGATCGTTCTTGTAAACTGGCTTTACCACTTTGTCATTGTGTTTTCCGTCACATGCTTTAGTTTTGTATTCATCACCATGCTGAATCCATTTGCTGACTTGTCTTGATCACACTGATTTGTTGTTTCATGTTTGCTCTACCTTGTGAATCTTCCTTGTTCCATTTTGCACTGTCTTGACATGTGTGTGTGTGTATGTGTATGGCTATTTAAAAAGTCAGACATGAATATATTATCAGCAAACAGCTATTACTGAGTTGAGGCTGTTCAGAATCAGCTATTTTTTATGCTAGTTCTGATCAGCAAACCAGTGTGGTTTGTTGAGGCTGATCAGTGGGCCACAGAGATACTGTCTACATTGTGGTATTTACAGTGTATCATTGTGAATATCACAAGGTATCTAGACACGGATGGATGGATATATAAATCAAATCAAGTCATGAAAAATGATGAGAAACACACCAAAATTCTGAGGAATTTTTTTTTTTTAAAATTATACCTGCTAGAATTTGAAATTATTTCTGTTTCAGATACTACATGTTTCTGTGTGTGACAGATGTGGATGACTGGACTAATTGAAAGCTGTGAAGACAGAAGAGTAAAGACAATCTCAGTGTGTATATGTGACAGTGGATGTATATGTATATATATATATATGAAATTGTACGGAGTAATTGAATGACAAAGAGTTGTAGTGAGGAACATTGTTTGAAACTGAATGTGTATAAATTGTATATCAGTGAAGATGTACAAATAGCGGAGCTATAAATTTGTATTGTTTGATTGTTGAAATAAACTATTACATTCAAATAAAATACTGTTTGAATGTTTAATTCTTGTGCAGTAGTATTCCATTAAATATAAATATTATATTCCTGTCTTTGATGTAGTATAACAATACAATAACAAACACATTTATAATTATAAATATATTCGTTTGTTATCATCAAACAAAAAATCATATAATTGTTATATACAACAACGTTATATACAACAGTTATTATCGTCCTCCAACACTGTGGTCCTAAGGGATGCGCGATCCGACTCCTCGCGAAATTGGTTTCGCGCCACTTTAGCTTTTCCCTTCATCCCAGTAACTGTCTATTGAGCTTCAGCTAATTTACACTGGTAGTTGTCTACTTCTTCTTCTAGATGTTTAATCTTATCTTTGTCACTTCGAACTTCAAGCCTAGAATTTTCTAACTCAACTCCAAATTCCTTTATAATCGCGCACAGCCTTTCCTCATACTTATCGTCTCCCTATATAAAAATACATGTCGAAGCCCAACATATTGTTTCTTTATCCAATTCTCAGGGAATCAGATGCATCTTCGGCACAAACATAGCTCTATTGAAATGAAGTTCAGAGGAAAAAGCTTTAAGCTCTTGCATTTGCTCCTTAGGAGTGGGAGCTGACTCTAGAGTTGCGAACTCTTGACTCTTCTTCTTTAGCTCCTTCCAATAATGAGGTTTATGAGGGTGTCTGAGCCTTCTTCGAAATGGCTACGTTTGGTGTGAAGTGGCGTTGGTGGAGGAGGCAAGGGCATTATAGACTGCTCAATACCCCTCGAATCTTCATGACAACTCGGTGGCCTTTTATACTTTTTTAGGGGAGAAGACCTCGATCTAGGACATAGATCAGAATAAAAACCATGACATTCGTCACCCCTGCAGTCTTGACTCTCATGCCATTGAGAATCCAAGCCTTTACAATGTAAGGGTGAGGGATGTTTCCATCCATGTCTTTGCTCACATTAAGCCTTTCTCTTTCCATTGTACCAACACGAAGGAATGCTTGAGTCGTTGTCAGTTCATTTGCACATGAACAAGTGTTGTCTCATGCAACATTTGTGTTGTGTGTTTTAGTGGCCCCCAACAGGCCAGTTTTCAGTTTGCTCGAAGGAATAACCTCCCTGAAGTTTGTTGATCTCCATAATCCTTCTAAGATTTAAATAAAATTTTCCATATTGACATCACTGAAGTCAAACATGGAGTTCTCAAAAGGATATCTTCTACTATATGGCTCCTCAGTCATGAGCATTTTTTCCTTTTCAACATCTATGGTGGTAGATACAGGCTTTTAATCTTGCCCCTTCTTAAGCTTAGAAACCGTGGAAGGATGAGGAGTGTGTGACACTTCTTTTCCTTATTCGGCTTCACCACTACTAGCTGCTTCACCGCCTTAAACAACACCTTGAGCCCCCTCTGGATCCTCTTCCATAGAGGGGGTACGACAAGGTTAGCATCGTCACCTTATTCTTCCTTCTCTCTTCCTTCGACCTATGCCGCCATCTCCTCTTCTAGATCCATCCCGAACAATCATTCGATTTTCGTCTAATATACCGTTGGTGTTAAGGAGATCATTGGAGATAAATAAATTAACACCCTAAAATGTCGAGGTAGTCTCCTTTAGGGTAACCACCATATTAAGATATTCCTGACTGATTGGCCTTGGGGGATTGCATGTACGATTCAAACATCACTTTACCTCCGATCTCTATGTTAATAGTTGAATGATGATGAGCTTTTTGATTCATAATCAAAAGGAGTCGGTTCTCTCCTTTCTCTCCTATGTTGCAATGTATCCATTTTGATGTACTTAAGTCATCAAAGTGATGTTACCTTGAATCTATTGATTCAATGGTTGACGAGTATCTATGAGCTCCTTCAGCAGGCTCTCTAAATAAGCTTTGGTGATGGGATCATTAGAGTTTAGAGCATTAGCAATAGGTGAAATAGCATTTTGAGTGTTTTAATCTTATTGATGAATGTTGGCATTTTTCTGGTTCATCATTAGTGGCTAAAGAAATAGGCAAATATCTGAGAGCCATGGAAGCAAACTTCCTCATAGATTATTTGAAATCTGAATAGAAGATAGAAACATGAAAGTAGAAAATCATGATCAATCTCATGGATGTTGAAATCCACAAGTAGACAATTAGATCCAATCAAACTGAGAATTCCTTTTTAGTCAAAGCACCTAAATGTTTGCATTAAAATTGGTACAAACATCCAAGAAAAGAGTAGTGGAGAAATAAAAGTGAAGAAGATAAAATTAAACATAGAAAACTAACAGAAACAACAGAAAAACAATCACACAGTCGTTTTTATGGTTCTATGTTTGATTGTCTATGTCCACTTGGAAGTTTCTTTGATTTTATTGATTATTTTTCTAGTTATAAGGGATCAGATCGTCGAAGATCTGAGGATACAAAATACTTATTGAAATACAAGAGCCAAAAGATCCGTTAAATGACCAATATAATCGATATTTACAAGTAAAAATGACCATATGTTTTTCTAAAAATTCAATAGCAAAAGCTTGAGTCAAGAACTAGGTTAGCCAAAAAATAATGGTTCACAGCTTGTATGTCCATCGGATCAGTATCGGCCCCAATAATGTGATATGTATTGATCCCTCATATTGAAGAATTAAGTCATGCGATACCTTGGGGATGATCCTCAGGGTGTTGGCATGTTGATTATGTAATTTGTTCGCATATTTCGCTAGTTATATTCTTGGAGTTATTTAGGGATCTCCATTATATTGAACTTTTCAGTGTAAGTTGCTTATAATCTCCTTTGGAGGATACTAATCCATGGTTAGAAATTTCTAGGATGTTGCTCTACTAAGTTCGTTCGACCGTTGTCTCGTGGTCTTATCTGTGCATGATATCTGAATTTTCAGATCATCACTTTGGGTTGTTTGCCTTGATAATCATTGGGTCTAATTTTCGGTCAGTCGGATGTTGCCAGGTCATAAGGACGGATAACAATATACATATTCAGCTAAACACTTCAAAAGTTGAATTATATGTTGAATTCTATGTAATGTACCTGGATAATTATAGAGAACTGATTAAGTCCGCCTTCATAATATTTTCTCATTAAAATAAGGCTATTAAATTTTCTATAAACTTCTAACTATTTTGCATGCCTATAAATATCAAAATCTACATAAAAGTTAGGATATAAGTATTTTAGTTATTTCAAAATAAAGACATAACCATAAAAAAATACCTTACTTTCTATTCAATGATGTATGCAAAGCTGCTCAATCACACCCTGACTCACATTACATATATAGATAACACACACATTCATGAAAACACAATACACACAAATATAAACAAAAATTTCAAAACAATAGGACTTAAATGGTCAAGCCAATTCAAGAAGCATGTCATGAGTCCATTGATCAATAATTAATAAGTACTCGTTCAATTCTCTTCCACTTTTATGAAGAAAATGAGACACGACTGTAAATGCAATTCAACACACGGTATATATGTACATAAATTGATTTGTTTAGTGTAGATAATGTGAGAGAACTTTTACTCAAAAGTTAAGCGTTACTCCAACTTTTTTTCTCTTATTGCATATATACATGCACGTATGCATGAAACACACAACGCAATTTGATTTTCTTCTCACATAGATGTACCAAGATGAGACGAACAACATACTTTAATATGAGATAATACATAATTTACGTAATTTGATTTTTATTTGTCAAGTGATAAAGATTTGGCGAGTTTTGGCTCCAAAAGAAAGAAATAGGGTATGGGATGCTTGTGTAGATAAAATGGTCAAGGAAGTTGATTACGGAAAGAGGAATTATGCTAGGCGCATGGGCTTGGGCCTAAAAAAGAAACAAATTTAAAAGAAAAGAAAAAACTTACACTTTTTAGAACCAAATTCAATTCAATTTTAATAATACAAAATTTCATTTCAAGTTCCAAATTTAAAATAATTTTCAAAATCCTTAAAACTTAATCCCAAAATAATTATATACATTATAATGCCAAATGTAAATCTATTGAAGTACCTCTAATGAGCATGCATTCTAATTTACTATTCACCAATATTACTAGTAAATAAGCAGTGCGATAAAGATTCATTTAATACAAGCAAAAAGAAAATTAACTAAAATTTAAACTAAAATCCTAAACTGGTCGTTTAAACAACTAATGAGCTGTTCATCCAACCAATTACAAAAACAGAAATTCATTTAACTTGAACATAAAGAAATGACGGTCAGTTCGAGAAACAAAAGATGTCATACCACAACCATTCTCAAATTCAATCAGTAATGCTAATCCAATCGCAATTAAGAAAAAAACAATAATAAAACATTAATATTGTTTATGGTCTCACCTGCCACGTTGAATGTGCATTATTACCAGAATTATACACACACATACACATCACTTTGGACATACTTTTTGCACATGACAGCTAACTTAGATATGTAGGCTTGTGTGTATTCTATATAAGCTAACTTTTCCGTTGAGCAGATTCAACGCTCTTTCTCAAAACTGAAATAGCTTCTGCAGGTTCTGCAGCTCCAAACACTGAACTACCAGCAACTATACAGTTTGCTCCTGCCAAAGCTGCGGTATCAATGGTCAATGGGCCCAACCCGCCATCTACCTGCATGTTGATTGAGATTGTTAAGCTAAGTCAACAACACTGTAACTTGATTCGTATAATCATGATTTGCCAATATCTGGCTGGCCGTTATTAAAACATTGTGTGTATGGTAAGATTGAATGTTAATTGCCTCAGTAAAAATTTTCTTATTCTACATTAACTTACATGCTACTGAACATGATTCATACCTCAATATCAAGAGAAGGAAACTTCTTTCTCAAAGTTCGTACCTGACAAATAAGGCTCATTAAGAAGAATATCTACATGAATTTTACAAGACAACATGCCAATGAGGAATAATTTTGAAATATAAATGAGTTGCATTGGTGGCATGTTGGAATATTTCGACAATTGGGTCACATATATAAAATAAAATGTGTTTTGCTATTTTGGTGTAAAGCCTAATTAAAGTGATCAAATTTTCGATTAGAATTAATAGGCTTAAAGTTTAAGTTATCATGGCCTAATGTGTAGATACCGGGGCATTTTATAATTTGTTGAAGGGTCGAATTACAAAATGCCAACTTTATAAATAAAGGGTTATGGTCCCCGAATTACACAAGCCTTAGCAACTCTCTAACCTCTTCTACGGAGAGCTGAATCTAATCTAGGGTTTGTGTCAATTTGGAAGACCGAACCAAATTCTTCTTCTTCTACAACAGATAATCTTCTCTGTGGCAACCAATTATGGAATTCAGGTACAACAATAATTAGATACAGATTCAGGTACGCTTCCGCTAATCAAGTTATCTATTTTCGGTTTTGTTCTCAATTAAATCAATATGGATTACATATTTGGATCTAGGGTTTCACGATTGGATATTGTTAAAGTATACTGAAATCCTAACAAGTGGTATCGGAGCCAACCATTATTGATTTTATTGGGAAAATTTTGTTTTTTTTCCTTTTATACATGTTGTTTTGCCATTTCAGAACAAAGGTTGAACTGTGTTTTCAATTCATACAGTTTATATGTTATGTTTTCATTTCACAACAGGTTGACTTTATTTACTGCGGCTAATAATTTAAAAAAAAAGTTTTTTTTTTTTGGGTTTAAGTTTCAGATCTATATTGATTCATACTATTATCTCCTTCACGTTCTTTCATTGGTTCTATGGATCCAGCATGAATAATGTTAATATAATATAGTTTGTCAATATGTTAATTCAACGGGTTTTGGTTTTTCGTTTAAAAATATATCAAAAACATATGTTTATTACGTCTAGTTATAAGTTGCATTCTGCAGCCGCCGGTTTATTGTTACTTTTGGTATCATATATTATACTATATTATTTGTTTTGACCAAGTCTTGAACCCGTTTTATGCATAAAGTTTCGGAAGCTCTACTGAGCGAATCTAATGCTATCCTTATGGGCTTTTAAAAAAAAAGTTTTTTTTTTATATACCATGTGCACTGTTTGGAACAATTATTGCTTATTGTATGGATGTAAGACATGCCACATTAACTTATTTGTCATATAATATTTCATGGCATGTGTATGATGTTTCGGTAACCTGACATGATGCTTTTATTTTATGCCTTTTGGGTTTGGTTTATAATATTTTGCATTTGTGTTGCTTAATCTAATTAGCTATCATGTTTGAATCTTTGACCAATTCCCCTACATTTTAGGATGATGATTAGTAGGTTACTTTATTATGGTCAAACTACAGTAACTTCTACGGTTTAATTTTTTTTTTTTTTTTTGTTTGGTTCGGTTGACAGTATAAAAAAAAAGCACATGTTATATTATGCTTCGGATATACATGATGGTTACTTCAGTCATTCAGGTTATTCAGTATGATATTTATTATGTCATTTACACATAATTTTATATAGTGATTGATCATGACATTCATCTATGATATCGTGATTTATTTATGATGTGTTATATCATATTTATTAAGGAAATGTCATGAATGTAAATACATACTTAAAGCAACAGATTATGACAACTATGACAAAAACTCGTTATGCTATTATTATAATTTTGAGTTTTTCAGATGTCATATAGACCTAAAGCATTGAGAGTGTTTTATAACACTCAAAAGATATTGTACATATATTAAGGATAAATTCAAATATAATTTTGGCGTCTCTTTACAGTTGTAAATATTTTACATTAGTAGTGAATTAACTTTAAAATAATATGTCACCAAAGTGGCCTCTATATTTTGGTGGCTCATGAAAATGTTTAATATTTGTGTGTAGTTATTCATGCGAATATTAGTCGGCCCAAAGGAAGGCTAATGTTTGGCCGAATCACTTACACATGTGTGATGATAAATACGTGACAATTATAAAGTTTTTCGAGTGAATAATTAATCGGCCCAAAGGAAGGTTGTTATTTGACTTGAATTTATTGTCAGTATTTGATCATTACAATAAGAGTACCACTTACAGTTAGTATTACTGTCCAAAGACTTGATATTAATGTGTACTAGGTATCTTGAGAAGAGACTTACCAATTATATGAATTTACTATGGTTGATATTTGGCTATGAGCATATACGGTCAATCTTCATTTTATTTTTTGTTCATTTTCAGCTAATTTAACTGAATTATCTGTCAATTTAAAGAATATCTCCACCTTGTTTTGGGATAAATATAAGGATTTGTATGAGAGCATGTTATTTATTCTTGACTTTATAGATTTAACTCTTGTAACTAAGAGGGTTACAGCCAACCCTACTACGGTTAAATATTCTTATAATGTTATGAAGAATATTGAAAGGTGATAGAATTCAAAGGCAAGAGTTAAATGATCATTAAGTAAATACTTCAGAAGTTTTCAAGGATGTGCTATAGGTAACGATAACTAATTTTGTATAAGTTATCTACTGAGAATTAAAACGGTTTTTGTGAAAACAATAAGGGAAATCAAGCACTCTTTGTGGTGCTTGATTACATAAAGTCAAAGTAAAAGAAATATAAATGAGTACTATACGAAAAAAGATATTGCTTCAAAAGTTAAAGACGCTCAAGTTATCGTTATTTTTTGGTGCTATCTTCAGTATATTCATTTAAAGATTAAAATTATTTTAAGAATAATATGTTATCTTATTGGGCTAATTTAGCGCTTTGGTAACTAAAATAGAGATTGAAGTTTTTATGATTGAAAAGTACTCATTTGATATACATTATAAATAAATGTATGAATAAGGATTAAGAAGTCGCTAAGGATCTCAAAGAAAAGAAATAACATACGGATTTTTTTTTATATAGTTGTTTCTTTAACGAGATATACAGACATATAAAGTAAAATATACTTGATATTTTATAGTTATTATTGAAATTTAAGTCAATTTTTTTTCTGGATTTATTTGATATATTTTTTATGTTGTCATTTAGACACATTTCGGTTTTATATTTCTAACGTGAACATATTAGGTTATTATTGTTCATCAAGAAATAGTAATATTAATTTATGAATAAATTCCAAATCTTATGTAATTGAAGCTCATACAAGTTATGGCTACTTATGCTAAATAAATTATGTAATGATATCTCAAATTTTGTTTTGGTGACTAATATATTTTTTGTTTCAGTTTACTGAGGAATTATAGATTGAGGTATCATAAATATAGAAAATGCTTTATTGATATTCTAAGGGATTTAAAGTTTATATTTTTTTATGAACCCACACTAAGGAAAAGTTTTAAAGCGGGAATTGCAAAAGTTATTTTGAGTATGTTGAGTTTGGGGGGAGAAATAAAGTAATATCATTGTCTTTAAAGAGAATCATTATCTTTGATTCAACTGCGGTTGCTTCTTCGCTTAAAGTTTAAGATTTGTTTTCTTTTATTAGGAAGAAGTAAATTAAGAATCATAATAAGACGATGTTGAAGATAATTTTTTCTACTGTTTCAAGAAAACAAACTCAACAACCTCAAAATGCAAAGATCACTATGGAAATCCACCTAAATAGGAAGAAATGCTATTTCAGATTATTGTGTAGTATTTCTTCATAAAGATAAATAATGGATTGATAAAGATGATGCTATGGACTTACATCAATCCATGTAAGGTACTAATTTAAAATGTGGATTTAAGAAATGACCATATATCATAAATCTATATGGATAATGAAGTTTGAAATCTCCCTCTAACTTAAGTAATAAGATCATTGGTTATGAATAACTATTCAAAGCCAAAAGGGATCAAGTGGGTAATATTGAATTTTATAAGGCACCTTTATTGAAATCGCTATTATTAAAAGGAAATTTTATTTTCTTTAAAGAATGTTTCATTTTGGACTTAGTAAACGATTCTTTAGAATCGATCGCTTTGGAGCTTACTACAGTTTGTACTTTTGAGCATTATCTGATGGAGATTAAAGTTATGTTTCAATGGAGACATTGGTGAAACTACTTAAGAAACTCATTTATGGATTAGTTTTTTGTATTTGGGATTCAAATACACCATTATTTTTCATGGGGTGATATTTGGATTATTACAAAAGAATTAGGAAGATAAATGCTTAAAAGATTTGGTATGTAAACTGCGATTCAGTTGATTTTCTTTTACCAAAACAGATAAATGTTGCCATCCTTGAAACTAAAGAAATGCAAAAGATTTTTCATGCATTTGCAGTTTGAATTCCAATGCATACTAATGTATATACACATATGGATATGCGTGTATTATTTTATTTGACAGATACCTTACTGATATTAAAAGTGGATCACTAATTTAGTAGCCAAAATGGTTATGAGATATCTTTAAGGAATAAAATAAAAGATCATATGCTCATAGATAAAAGATCGGATCGGTTGGAGATCATCAAGAATTACGATCCAGATATTTTGGATGTCATTATCGTAAAAGATCCACTTCTAACAATGATAATATATTTTATGGGTGAAACTATATAAGAGAAAAGTGTCACTTAGGCACTTATAGTTTTTACCACTTTGAAAATATCGTCTTTGGTTAATTATAAGACATCCAAATATGGAAAATAATAATGAAATTTTGTCACAAGACTCCAGTTATTGATAAAGAATTGAAAGACCAAGTAATATTGTGACAGTAAAGTATATATTATTTTCCAATAAGGGAAGAGTGCAAAATATATCGTAAATCATAGAGCATATTTAAACAAACTCCATTATGGCGGATCCGCTTACCAAAAGATTATCACCTAAGGTCTTTCATGAGCATGTAGCTCAATTGGTGTAACTTTTATGTAAGGATATTTTGGTTCAGGGGGAGTTTGTATTTGGTATTGTCATATGACTCATTGCTCTATACTTCAGTTACAGATATATGTATATCAAGTTCTTTTTCTGATCAGAAATAAAGTAATGAAGTTTTCTTTGCACTCAGGTTGTTTAAATATTAAACGTTTTGATCTCACTAAAGAAGGACCAGTTGGAAATAGACATGTATAGATCACATTTCATGTAATTTCCATGCTACGCATCCATGATTGATCTATGTCATTTGACTGTATTGATATATGTGACCATTGATGGGTTTAGTTACGATAAATGTAACGAATGCCGCTTTGATCCTTTGTCAATGCAATTAATGGACGAGATTGTTTTAGATACACCATATGTTATAAATAGCAAATTTTGGAGCTCATAAAGTTAAACACATTTTAAGGTTATTTCATATGTGGCCCAGGGGGAGATTGTTGGAATATTTCGACAATTGGGTCACATATGTAAAATAAAATGTGTTTTGCTATTTTGGTGTAAAGCCTAATTAAAGTGATCTAATTTTCGATTAGAATTAATAGGCTTAAAGTTTAAGTTATCATGAGCCTAATGTGTAGATACCGGGGCATTTTATAATTTGTTGAAGGGCCGAATTACAAAATGCCAACTTTATAAATAAAGGGTTATGGTCCCCGAATTACACAAACCTTAGCAACTCTCTAACCTCTTCTACGGAGAACTGAATCTAATCTAGGGTTTGTGTCAATTTGGAAGACCGAACCAAATTCTTCTTCTTCTACAACAGATAATCTTCTCTGTGGCAACCAATTATGGAATTCAGGTACAACAATAATTAGATACAAATTCGGGTACGCTTCCGCTAATCAAGTTATCTATTTTCGGTTTTGTTCTCAATTAAATCAATATGGATTACATATTTGGATCTAGGGTTTCACGATTGGATATTGTTAAAGTATACTGAAATCCTAACATGACAATCACAAACGAGAGACATATTTACATAAAGATATCTTTTGTTTACACTATAATATATACAAAATGCACTTGCTTCCTTGGTTCTGAACCAGCCAACCGATTTGGAATACAAGAGAATGTATACCTTGGCAGCCTTTTACAAGCACAAGCTCGTACAAGGGTTCAAATAAAATTTTATTATTTATCTTTAATTTAATTAGTCTTGTCCCATGAATTTTCCTTTCTGACTCAACAAAACACGGATAAGTAAGATTTCAACATACTCTCATTTGTTGTTATCGACATAAGATGCCAGAGACTACCAAATCTATGTATGCCTAGCTAATCTGTGTAAAAGGAATTGGATAAGAAGTTAGGCGTCATACCTTATCCATCATTTCTGGCATAAATTTTTGACCTCCAAAACCCGGTTCTACTGTCATCACAAGAACCATGTCTACAGGATCTTTGCCTTCAACCTGAATATTTGTATCAAGAAGTTCACATCTTGACCGATATACAACCAGGACTCATACAAAAATGTATCTCAAAAGCTTCCATACGCTCGTACGTCAAAAGCGTTCAATGACACCCGAAACAGTGCAGCACCCCTAAATGTCTCCGGATTTCCACCACATATCCCGTTTCTCTCTTCCTCCACTCATTCTCTCACCTCCCACTCACTTAAACTACTATAAATACTTGATTTCTGTTGAGGGGCATTTGGGGTGCCATTGAACGCTCCAAATGCCCCCAACAAAAACCAAGTATTTATAGTAGTTTAAGTTAGTGGGAGGTGAGAGAATGAGTGGAGGGAGAGAGAAACGTGATATGTGGTGGAGATCAGGGGGCATTTAGGGGTGCTGCACTGTTTCGGGTGCCATTGAACGCTCGCCATATATATATATATATATATATATATATATATATATATATATATATATGTGTGTGTGTGTGAGTGTGTGTAATATATATGTATGTGTGTAATGGCTGTTGCCCACAACAGAAATAAAAATGGTAAAATAGTAGATTTGCAAAAAACAAAACAAAAAACAGAAAACCAAAGTTTACTTATTTGAAGGAGAGTATTGAGTAGATTAATTTAGTAGTATGTCGCAAACTCTTCTCATTTAAAATTTGAAAAAAAAAAAAAACAAATACAAAGCATTTGTTGTGATTTCTCCTTATGAAAATTAAAATATACGACCAGAGGAATTATTGGATGCTCTAACTGGCCACATAATTTTATTTAGACTCAATATAAAAGGTTTGACCATTATATAAAAGAAAAACGTGTAATTTTGAACAAGATATTGGATTGACATCGGTATAGATTTTGGTTGTGACTTTAATATATCTATTAAGACGAATGTTAAACTAGATATGAAAGAGGTCTGATGCTTCATCTCACTCAAGTGCAAAAGTAAGATCTCCAACAAGATGAACGGAATTTAAAACACTAAAAAATACAGTCAACTATTATATCCAACCAAAAAATTCAGCAGAGAACTAGCATAACTCACCAATGGGAAAACTTCTTCAATAGGAGTTTTAGGCTTCAACGCTACACCAGCCCTCATGCCTTTTGACTTAATATCGTGGATAAGTTCTTCGCAATTGTCTATAAATTAAGATTTAATATGATGCAAAGCAAGAAAATGTTTATCCACGAAAGAGAGATCAAACGAATATAAGACATCGATAAATATACCTTTTGACACTTCTACATGAGATGTAAAGCCAGAAGCACCAGCCTTGGCAAATGGTTCCACGTAGTCTTTAGGGTTTGTAACCATAAGATGACAATCCAAGTAAGCCCTGCAAAATAACATAATAAATGATGAATGGATGAATATAATATGTATTTAATTCTAAAATTTGTGTGGTGATATATACTTTGTGTGCTTCCTCAAACTCTCAATGACTGGAGCACCAATTGTGAGATTTGGAATAAAGTGCCTGGGTTTTAGAGAAAGAAAACAGTGAAACACATCTAAGAAACTATGAATCTTAACAATGTCTTAATAATAATGAAAATAACACAAGTCACACAGTTTGATTATTTTATACAAAAGGGATGATTAAAAAGCTTAACAGAAAATTTCGCCAATGCTACACTTCAATGAAGATCCATATGAACTCAAACTGAATATATAGTAGAAAGAATGCTGCTGAGACAGCATCACTTACCCATCCTGCACGTATAACAGCAAGAAAATAAAATTAGTTGATTTGAGGCTAACTATAAATAAAACCATCGGTATTCACATGAAACAATATAGATCATCCAATGACAAAAATATAAAATAGAGCAACGGCAGACATCTCTTTTGTCATTCAACAAAATACTCTCAACCATCCATTACATAGCAAAAAAGCTGGTAAATTAAATATGCTTAGAACATCGGCTAAGTCATTAAGCCAAACTTATACTTCATAAAATTATTCAGTAATGTTCGGCTACTCAACTAGTAACTAGCATCCTTGAGATGATCAGTAGAAAACTGAAATTTCAATATTCTCTCTCGGAGAACCAACTATGTAACAATATTTTTCTTACAAACGTTTAGAAAGTTCTAGCCAAAATTAAACGCCATGTTGATATACATTTGTTAATAGTAGATTATTGAGAAAAGTATCACATCTCCTAAATAATATAGTTAACTCTCCATAAATACTAAAAGATCACACTTCACATCACCAGTTGGTTCTGTGATAACTCAAGTGATTATCTAATAATGTTAATTATATCATTCTCCTTTTTAATGGACGAAAAAAAAAAAAAACCTTTCTCTTATCTAACAAATTATACTCTTCTACTTCTTTAATGAAGTTCTCTCATGTATGTTAAGTATAACAACCACACATGCTCTACGTCATAGCCACTTGAGTTAAACATAACAGCCGCACATACTATTGGAAATTAAACCCAATTTATGGTTCTCTCGTTATTTGTTGTGTCTTTTGAGTCAAGAGTTATGTCTCTTGTTTAAGTGTCATGTCACTTCATTTAGTGTTGTATCTATTAATCAATTAGTGTCTATTGGTATGTAAGGGTGTCTAGCCTATTATATATAAGGGTGGTCATATTTGTAGTAATGAAGTTAAGAAGTATTGCAAGAAAATTTGGTTATCCTCCTCCTCTTAAATTCCAACAATTGGTATCAGAGCGCCAGGTTGAAACTATGACAATGCTATTTTTCTCGTCGTTCGTTCTCACAAAAGAAAATTTTAAAGAGTGGAGTGATAAAAAGAAAGAAGAGTTGATCTCCAAAGGGCTTTGGGAGATCGTTGAGAATGGCTATGAATGGCCAAAAGACATTAAAAATATGACGGAGAAAGAGAGTGAGGCATTCACAAAGTTGATATGGAAAGATCGTTGTGCACGTGCTGCAATGAGTGAAAACGTCGATGAAGAAGCTTTCGACCACATTATTGAAGAAAAATCCGCAAAGGATTCGTGGAATTTGTTGAAAGAGGTGTACGCATATGAGAAAGCTCCAATGACAAATAAAGAAGATGAGGCTGCTGATGAGGAATCAGTACAAATGATCATTGTAGATCATGTTGATGAAGCACTAATGGAGAATAAAGAAGAAGAAGCGGAGGAGGTTAATGAAACAATTATTCATGCTGATGAGGTGACTTCGGCAGAGAATGAAAAAGAGGAGGTTGTATTGGATGCAACAAAGGAAAAACAAGATATTGGTTTTGCAAACAAGGTTCATGAAGCCGAGAAACTGCTAAATGAACTGGACGCTGCTGCCATTGCTCAAATCGAGGTAGCAAAACAATCTGAGCTGAAAACTTTAGAAAAGTTGGAAGATGCTCATATGGAATTGAATGAGAAGAGAGAAGGTTTGAGAATAGCAATGGAGAAATCTGAAAAATTTCAAGAAGGGAAGTTAGGTGACAAAGCAAAGGATGATGCTTTACTTGAACCCATGAAGAGTGATGAAATTGCTGGTGATTACATAGAAGGAATCAGCGGAGGCTGCAAACTTCTGAAAGCCGTGAGACCTATTGTTGATGGTGCTGCATTTGTAATTATCAATTTCCATGCAGACCGAATGATTATGCTTGCCAAAGCACTTGAATATGAAGATTTTAACATGTTTGACCGGGTCAGAGTACCAAAGATCCGATATGCTGGTATGCTTCAATATGATGGTGAATTGAAGCTTCCATCTAAGTATAATGTTACTCCTCCTGAGATTGATAGGACATCCGGTGAATACTTGGTCAAAAATGGTGTGCGAACTTTTCCTTGCAGTGAGACCATTAAATTTGGTCATGTTACATTTTTCTGGAAAGGAAATTACCGTTCTGGATATTTTGATGAAAAGCAAGAGCCTAAATCAAAACCTAATGTTCATACTGGTGAAGAAGCAAAAGAAGAGGAGCAGATGAAAAAGAAAGTTCGGAAATTTTCTATCCTTCTACCGAAACATGTGAGATATAAATCAATCGAAGCCGAGATGTTGTCAGAAGCTTTAAAGATTGAAGAAAGTTCAAAATTACTGGAGAATTGGGTTTAAGGGGGGATATTAGAAATTAAACTCAATTTATGGTTCTCTCGTTATTTGTTGTGTCTTTTGAGTCAAGAGTTATGTCTCTTGTTTAAGTGTCATGTCACTTCATTTAGTGTTGTGTCTATTAATCAATTAGTGTCTATTGGTATGTAAGGGTGTCTAGTCTATTATATATAAGGCTGATCATATTTGTAGCGATGAAGTTAAGAAGTATTGCAAGAAAATTTAGTTATCCTCCACCTCTTAAATTCCAACACATACTACACATTTCAATATAAAAATGTACACTTGATAAAACACAATACTTGCATTTGACTATTGAGAATAGCATCACATCTTCTAAATAATATAATTGACTGCAAATAAATACTAAAACATCACTATTCACATCACCAATTAGTTTTGTGATAAGCGATTCTTTAAGTATCAAAACCATTATTCCAGAACATTTAATAACACCAATAATATTCTCCTCGGCCTTCTTTAATTGTTACTCATCGTCTTTAATCATTTCTCCCTATTTTTGATTCATTCAAATCATAACATAAATGATCATGAGATCAATATACAAAATTAATACTCATAGCATACATGTTAAAACACGCAAGTTAGAAGAAAATATGAACAAATGGTGCAATACACTATTTTCATGTAACTCATTGCCTTCTTTGTGAATCAGTGATCCAATGAGTTCCACTCCCGATCTTCCCTTTATAATTTTTTTAACCAACTATTTAATAATTCTAGCAGAAAGTGTAATAATACATTAAATGGGCTTTCTCTTGTTGGGCTCTAGACAATAGAAAGTCATATTAAAATATTATGAGTTTCCCAGAAAACTAAAGCTTAAACAACTGCTTCTGGAGGGAAATATACTTATGCTGCTTGTGGAGATAAAATGGTTATATGTTTGTCTAACAATGTGTTTACATTCACATAACCAGTAATACACTTACTGTCTACAGAAAACAGAGAATTCATCAAATCTAGTGGTTTACAACATGCAAAATATTGGTATATGTTCTACAAAATGCGCTTAACTAACATAACTCGTTCACTTTACAATTCTTTCGAAAGACCATGTGCTTCATGTTGTAATTCAGATAGAACGGACCAAACATAAGTAGGTTTGTGTTCGGTCTGTAAAAATAAATAAATTCTCAAGCAAACACAGACATGACTCGGATTATGTTAGACTGAAATTTGGGTCGCTCAATAATGTTTGGTCAAGCTGAATGATAAACGATAGATTATTATATATGGCAAACAGTGAAGCGAATAAACATAGACTTTTCTACTAAATGTGAATGAACTTCAGACCGTCGTGAATATATGTTCACCCGACTACAAGAAACATACTACCGAATTAAAATTTAACATATGAAATTATGTTGGGTAAACTTTAAATAAAATATTGGAAATTAAACCCAATTTAATGTCGGTTCGTAATTTGTTGTGTCGGTTCGTAAGTCTAAGTGTCTTTATGTCAAGAGTCTTATAAAAGTTAGTGTGTCTATTAAATAAGTATGTGTCTCTTAGTTTAATGTAGTGTCTATTGTGAATTGGTGTGTCTCTTAAATTGAAGGGTCATGTAAGGCTATCTATATAAAGCCTATTCTCATTTGGTTATGAAGGCAAGAGAGAAAGTGAAAGCAAGCTGGTAAGAAATTAAAAGAAAGAAAATCTAGTTTTCTCCTCTTCTTCTAAATTCTAACAAATTGGTATCAGAGCTAGGTTGAGACAATGGTATTTTTATTCTTTTCATCGTTCGTTCTCACAAAGGAAAATTATGAAAGATGGAGTAACAGAAAAAAAAGAGTTGATCTCCAAAGGACTATGAGAGATTGTTGAGAATGACTACGAATGGCCAAAGGATGTTAAAAACATGACAGAGAAAGAGCGTAAAGAATTTGTAAGCTTGAGACGGAGAGATCATCAAGCTCGTGTTTTGATGAGTGAGAACGTTGATGGATAAGCATGAAATCATATTAATGGAGAGAAAACCGCGAAAGATTCGTGGAATTTGTTGAAAGAAGTGTACGCAAACAAGGAGCCCCTAATGGAGAATAAAGAAGAAGAGGAAGAAAACAAAGGAGTTGAAAATGAAGATATTGGAAGTAAAGAAAAAGAGGATGAAACATTTGCTGCGAATTCAAATTCTGATGAAAAAGAACATGAAGAAGACAAAGTTGAAGAAAATGAAAAAGCAGAAGAGGTCGAAAAAATAGAAGATGAAGAGAAGGTCGAGCAAGTAAATGAAAGTGAAGTAGCGACAAATGATGAAGTATATGGAATTGGAGGGGATGCAAATGAGAAAACTATGAAAGCGAAGGAGATGAAAATAAAGAAGATGAAAATAAAAAAGAAGACAGAAATGAAGAGGATGAAGATGAACAAGGAAGTGATGGAGACGTAAATGATAAAGAAGTTAAAAGTGAAAATAAAAATTCTGCAGATAGAGCAGAAGAGGGTGCTGGAAGAATGGAGAAAGTGGAGGCCATTGGAGATGGTAGAAAAGGAAGAACGTACGGCTGCTAATGATGTTTCTACCAATAGTGAAACGGTGAGTACTGAAATAAGAAGAAGCACAAGGAGGGTTAAAGGAATTAAGATGAGTCCTTTGAGTAAAGAAGATGATGAAAAAGATGTTGAAGCTAAAACGTTGGAAGTAGAGGCTAAGAAAGAAAGGTTGAGAAAAGAGAAAGAAGCAGCTGATCTGAGAAAAAAATTGATAGATGAAGAGATTGAAAAAATGAGAATGACCGAGGAAAGAACAAAAGAAAAGAGCTGAATACGAAGCCCGAAAGAAAGCTGATAAAAAAGAAATAAAGAAAGCTATCTTGAATGTTTTTCTTCCAGATGAAATATACATTAAGCAACCTCCCGAATTCAGAGAGAAACGTGAAGAGCTAGCTGGTGACATATACAAACCACCCTGAAAGACTAAAGCATTTAAAGTTTACGGGAGAGTTTTGTTGGGTAAACTTTAAATAAAATATTGGAAATTAAACCCAATTTAATGTCGGTTCGTAATTTGTTGTGTCGGTTCGTAAGTCTAAGTGTCTTTATGTCAAGAGTCTTATGGAAGTTAGTGTGTCTATTAAATAAGTATGTGTCTCTTAGTTTAATGTAGTGTCTATTGTGAATTGGAGTGTCTCTTAAGTTGAAGGGTCATGTAAGGCTATCTATATAAAGCCTATTCTCATTTGGTTATGAAGGCAAGAGAGAAAGTGAAAGCAAGTGAGAAAGAAATTAAAGATAATAAAATTTTAATATTGTTTTCTCCTCTTCTTCAATCCAACAAATACACTATCGCATCATTGACACTAAACAGGGACCCATATGAAATACACAACCTCATATTTTAAACGGACTTAATGTTCATTATGTGACTGTTATTTTTTTCAACCCAGCACATTTAATCTCTTAAACTATTATACCATTCTTGGCAGGCCCATTTCAATAAATCATTGGAACTTAATAATAAGGATTCACAACTACAGAATAAAGTATCAATGTAAGAAATATAGTTTGCACAATAACAAAAAACATTGAGAAAAAGCCAGGAAATTAATGTTTGAATCTCAATCCTATATCCTTTCTTCACTTGGTGGTGTACCTCAATTCAAATATACAATCATATTTAGTAAAAAAACATATATTTTTGGATATACTACTAAGGGTATTGTTAACACTAAAAATGATATCAACCTCGGATATGATTAAAGGTACCAGCTACCGGCTTTTTAAAGGCAACTAAGTTAGATCTTGCGTTGATTCAACACAAATAAAATAGATGAAGAATGAAATAAAAAGAGAAGAGGAAAAGAAGACAACATAAAGTTTATAGCGGTTCGGCTATTAATTAAGCATGTGCCCATTTTTCAAAGATTAAGTTTATTTTTTTACTGTTTATTACAAATGTTTTAGTACAAAAGCTTGAATAAATGTCTAGAAATCGCTACCACAAGTACAAAGGCTGATCGAAGTAAATCACAATAGTCTCTTTTGATGACCGATCTTGATAGTGAATAGAGTTGGAGAAGCACCTGGGTAGCGTGTAGCTGGAAGAATCCAGATCCTTTTCATGTATGAGGTGAACCAATATTCATGGAAGTTTGAAGCCGAATTGGGTCAAATTATTGCACAAGTAAGTACTAAGTAGGCACTTCTAGGAGGTAGAGAGTCATGCCAGAAAAATCATTACAATCTGACAAAGTCATGGTAGAAAGATATCTTTTTCTTTTGATTTAAGTTTATAGCATTCATTGCGATATTGTTATGGATTACTACCTTTTGTTGTTCATTGCAAATCTTCTTTTGGTCAGCCCGCTTCTTCCAACCACAACAATTGGTTCGCCTTTCGATGAAATTACTACAACTATCTACCAAAATCTTTATCCAGATGAATGCCCGTCACCATAAGCTCAAATATTGGGTCATCTTTCGCATTGCTAGCTTCAACAACAACAACAACACTGAATCAATCTGGGAACGCCTTTAGAGTTTTGTTTGGTCTCTAAGATATGTTAGACAACGACATCACGTCTTTCAATCTAGCAACGTAGAGTCTGAACTGCTTCATAAATTTCTTAGCTTACTCATTGAATGTCAATATGGACTTCGGCACAAACAGAGTGAACACCATTTAAGCTACTCCTTCTAGGAAAATCGTAAAACATTTGCAGCGAACAACATCTGCAGCTTATGCCCTATCCACATATCGATCGTGCTTGAACAAATGTTGTTTGCAATTAGTTGTCCTGTTATACGACGGCATAGTAGGCACTGCAAATTTATGGGGACACTCCTCCCTCAAGATGTTTGGCTTACGATTAGCATAACAAGCACACCATGATATATCAATCATACTTGAAAAAATATTGGTTCCCTATTCTCTAGGAGAAACATTCCTATAGAGTTCTGTTGGCTTGCGATTGGCCTTGCTTCAGCAGTTTGAATTCCAGCTCAGGTGTTCGTTTCATCAACACTAGCATTCAACCTAAAGATCATCACTCTCATGCTCCAAGTCAATTTCCCCATCAATCATCATCATGTCATCAACCTCATATGCACCATCAACCATTAGGTTTGTCACGGTATCGAGTTGATTTAGGTTGATACCGGCTGTTCTCCCAGGGGTGCGCTCATGCTTTCTCCTACCAAGTTCTTAATAAGTCCAATAGCTTCCCTTTTTTGCTTTTGTCTTAAATCTATTCTTTTTTGATCAGAATCAGGGAAATTTTCAAGTTCCATTGCAAAAGAAGTTTTTCTCCGAACCTATATAGTAGTTCTAGATTGTAAGTTTAGTAAAACATTCATTTTGTCCACGTGAGTTTTTTTTATTGTCTTCTATTTTTTGGTTGAATTCACCATTTTTTCTCAAACTCCCTTTGTAACACCCCACCTCCGCTAGGGTCACTCACAAAGGGAATGCACTAGTTTTGGAGAGGTATTATCGAGATAACATCACAGAATTATCACAAGACAGAACATAATTAAATAATTAAGTAAACAGCGGAAGAATTTATGAGCAAAACAGAACTTCATTTCATTCCAAAATAAACCATGTCTTTTACAAACATTTCAAATAACTTCATTACAACTGTCTTGTAATAATAGCCAAATAAGCAATAACTTAAAACAGAAAAACAGCTTATTCCCCAAGTGCAGTAAAATGAAGCAGCCATAGCAAACCGTACATGCTGAGCCAAAGCAAGTGATATCCAAGATAAGAGCTAGTGTTTCCTCCCTGAGAACCTGGGGGGGGGGGGAACGAAAGAAAAAGAGGCGAAAGGAAAAGGGTCAGTCATAAAGACTGAGTAAGTCCTAGTGACTTTCAGTGTAAAAACGGTTAAAACAACATGTCATGAATGAACTGGAACTAAACTTAAGAATGGTGTCAAGGTGAACATGATAGACTAAGGTGATCAGGACAAGTCAAGACAAGTCAAGTAAAGCATCACATGTTCGGGATTCGTTGCATCGACTGTACTAGTATACTAAGCCCATATCACAAGTTAATCACGAAATAAATCCCACGGCCCAATATCATGAAATGACCCTGAAACGGGGTCTGACCCAAGTACGGGGTCCTACGGAGCGATTATCTAGTCGATCGGCTCCCTACAAGTTCTAGCTCGTCAAGTGTCCGTGTCATACGGCTAATCACGAATGTAGTCACCTGTGCTGGGTCCACCTTCGGGTGTATCAGCCCTACGGTGTCAACTCCTGACACGATTCAAGATGCACAGATAAATCTACGGATACCCAGTGTCTGCCCCGGAATACGTGCACGACAGTAGCCCACCGAACCTACACTGGCGTACCCCACTGCCGTCGTTCACCTCTTACAATCAGCCCAGTAATCGTGCCCCACCCGGCCTAGCCCCAGGGTACCTTGATACATTTAGAGGGTTACTGCTGAAAGGGGTCGTGTCTAGGGTTTCGCCTAACAGATTAGGTCATGTAATTCGTGACCTAACCCGCCTAACCGATTAAGTCATGTAATTCGTGACCTAATCCTTTTCCAGTCTAGTCGTGTCAAGATGGTTAAGTATGTCATTTAAATTCGTGACTTAACCCGCCTACGTGTCATATCAAGTTGGCTAAGTGTTTCAAGTTCATGACTTAGCCCTACAAATCGTGTTCAAGTTGGTTAAGTTGTCCTTTCATGTTCATGACTTAACCCTAATTGGCATTAACTGATTCGTTAATGCACCTAACCACTCACATTGGATCCTATTGTTCGTAGCCACTGGATTTGCCGGGCGGTTCCGGGCAGGTTTACGCTACGAACTCAGCCCAACCTCGGGTTTCAAGCGCGATGTGACCAACTACCCACATTGGATCCTATTGTTTGTAGCTACTGGATTTGCCGGGCGGTTCCGGGCAGGTTTACACTACAAACTTAACCCAACCTCGAGTTGGCCACTTTCTTGTTTTCTAAAGTCATGCCCATGTTCTTATCAGATTCGTGCTATTTTCATAGCATGTTCATATGTCAATTTCGTGCCCAACTAAGGCATGTTTTCAAGTCAAGTTATGTCATGTTCAAGTCGAGTTTTCGTGCCATATTTCATGTTCTACTTATGCCAAATTTCACGGTTTATGATTTTAATCAATTCAAGTGTTGCCTATTCTACCCAATCGTATCCCCAACGTATATAAACGTACATCGTTCGCAAGCATAAACAATTCAAGAGATAGAGGGGGAATAACACCAGACATGTGATAGGCATACGTGACAATTCCAACATTACTTGCATAATAAACAGGCTATAACATATCACATAGTTTCAATACTAGCATAACTTGGCATAGTAATGGTTCTAACTTAGTTTAACATTATGAATTCAACTTTTCATCATAGGCATAATAATCATTGCGGGCATAATAATAATTTTATTACAACCATGAAACATTAAAGGCATGGTAATTCTAATAGGCATAGTGGATTCCAATTTAGTATATTTTTTTTAACATAATGATTCTCATCTAGCATTATAAACATAATGATTCCAACTTTTCATCATAACCTAGCGATTCCCAATTTAACATGATAGGTATATTAACATCACAGGCATAGTTCCATTAATATCATGGACATGGTTTAATTAGCATCATAGGCATGGTTTAATCAACATGAGGATTTCAATGAACATAATGATTCCATGGACATGTATTTGTTCAACTTGCAATAAAATTAAGCCCAAGTGATTCATAACAACATCAACATCATGATAAGTTTAACTTGCAACATTAACATAGCAATATTCCCAAATTTTGATTCAAAGTTAAACAATATAAACATGGATTAATAATAGTTCTTAAATCCGGTTTCAATTCATAGCATGTCCATGTCATTTTAGCGTTTTTGCCTAAAAAGTGACATAGAACTTACAATATGAAGCAAGCAATCCAAATCAAAACTTTAAATCAAATAGCCCCAAATCCGTTGTCTAAAGCGTCGTAGTTGTTGTAGCTTCTAGTTGTAGCCTTCAAGAATCATCCTTTGTCTTCTTTGTATTTTTAATTTAGAGTTCCAGGTTTAATGGCGGCTGCATGAGGCTAAAATGAAATAGTATGATTTAAGCTAGGTCTTCGGGTCTTTTTATAGTTGTAGGAAATTGATTTCAGCCTTTAGATTAACCCTAGAATGGGTCTGAGCCATCCAAAATCGTCACAAGCCCCTAAAACAAGACCCAGGAGCCAAAACAGGTGCACCAGAAAAACTGGTCCGACCGGGGGGGTCGACCCCTGGGTCGACATGGGTGTCGACCCCTGGGTTGACATGGGTGTCGACCCATTGGGGGGGGGGGGGGTCGACACTGGTGTCGACCCTGCCTGGGGCGGGATTTTTTCCGCCTACCCTGAATTCTGAAAATTTGAATCTGTTTTTGAATTTGAATTTTTCGTGAAACTTTGTGAGGCCATATCTTGATCATACGGACTCCGATTTACGAAATTTCGGACTCTATTTCGCGTATTTTTCCGAGACGAACGCAATGGCACAACCCGTTTTCCCTGATTCAGATTTTAACATTTAATTCTGCCTTGATTCTTGTCTTAACATGTTGTTAAAATTCGGGTTGTTACATTCTCCCCTCCTTTAAGGATTTCGTCCCCGAAATCTCCAAGTTAGGAAGAACGCATCCTACCATCCATCATCCATCTACTTAAAACATCATCCACAAGCAACCATGGTCCTTAAAAGACTTCTAATGTTTTATGAACACATGCAAGGAGTGTGTGTATATGTTCCTTAGCTAATGCTAATGATCAGGCCTGATTGATTTTCTAAATGCAAAATATGTTTAGTGAAATGAATCCAATATGTATGCAAAATTTTCCGATTATAATCCAGAATTTCTACATGAGTGCACAAACATTCAATCATATGCAACAACCAAATGATAGTACAACCAAGTTTCCAAAATAAACACTCATGCATATGCAAGTATGAAACTGTGACTGAGCCGATCTAGTGCCTAATGTGTATTCATGCATCCACGAGCAACCACTTGGGACCACTTGCAACCATTTCGCAATCATAACATGTTTCAATTACATGTTTACATCCAAAAAGATTCTACCTATGGTTCTCAAGATAGGATCGAGGAGATAACAAGATAAAACAAAGCATCTAGAAAAAGAAGTTAACGATGTACCCCCAGAAGGTCCGGTCTGCTTTTTAGGGAAGTCCTTGCTGATGTGTCCAGTCTCCCCACAATGAAAACATTCACCTTGCTTTCTCTTCCTCTTTCTACAATCCTTGGCTATGTGCCCTTCCGTACCACAGAAATTGCATTTCCTTTTATCACGTGAGTTGTCGTTCTTGCCTCCTTTCTCGGGGTCTACCTTCTTATTCTGAGAATCGTTGGGCTTGACCTCTTTCTTGCCCTTCTTTTCTTCCTCATACAGTAGTGCCATATCCACCAAGCTTTCAAAGGTCGCCCCCATGGGCACATGAGACATGGCCAAACCATGTAGTGGCTCGTTCAAGCCTCGTGCAAAACGTAGCGCCTTTTTCTGAGGAGTGTTGACCAACTCCAATCCGAAGCGAGCAAGCTGATTGAAACGGTTCACGTATTCTTTAACTGTCATATTTCCTTGTTTAAGGGCCAGAAACCGTTCCATTTGGAGACTCTCCTCTGTCGATGACAAGAACTTAAGCCCAAATCTCCCTCTAAAGTCCGCCCAAGTCTCAATGGGCCTAGTAGCGTTGGTGACTTCCCACCAATAAGAAGCTTCCTCTTTCATGAGCCACGCCGCCAACTGTACTTTCCTATTGTCCTCTACCTCAAAGATAACAAACAAGTCTTCGGTTTCCTTCAACCAATTCCGTGCCTCAACAAAAGTCTCAGTTCCTAGGAAATCCTTTCCGCCCATGGCCTTAAAGTCCTTGCATATCTTTGAAAAAACGGTTTCTCGCGGAGGTTGGGGAGGATGAGGAGGAGGATTGGCTGGGCCTGTCACATTAGCCCGAGCCTCGAGGAAACGACGGAACTAAGTGGGTATATTGACACCCTCGGGAAGATTAAGATTGTCGGCCATGATAAGCTGAAAACGAAAAAGGAAAAGATTCAAACGAAGAAACAAGATTGTGCTAATGGCTTTTTGGGGAATAGCCTTTTAAAATAAACCAACTTTTCTTGAAAAATGCTTCTTTGTAAATGGCTTTGAAAAAAAGAAATTCAAAAGGTTTTCAAAACTTTTGCCCAGTCTTGGTAACCTTCTGCTCTGATACCAAGTGTAACACCCCACCTCCGCTAGGGTCACTCACAAAGGGAATGCACTAGTTTTGGAGAGGTATTATCGAGATAACATCACAGAATTATCACAAGACAGAACATAACTAAATAATTAAGTAAACAACGGAAGAATTTATGAGCAAAACAGAACTTCATTTCATTCCAAAATAAACCATGTCTTTTACAAACATTTCAAATAACTTCATTACAACTGTCTTGTAATAATAGCCAAAGAAGCAATAACTTAAAACAGAAAAACAGCTTATTCCCCAAGTGCAGTAAAATGAAGCAGCCATAGCAAACCGTACATGCTGAGCAAAAGCAAGTGATATCCAAGCTAAGAGCTACTGTTTCCTCCCTGAGAACCTGGGGGGGGGGGAACGAAAGAAAAAGAGGCGAAAGGAAAAGGGTCAGTCATAAAGACTGAGTAAGTCCTAGTGACTTTCAGTGTAAAAACGGTTAAAACAACATGTCATGAATGAACTGGAACTAAACTTAAGAATGGTGTCAAGGTGAACATGATAGACTAAGGTGATCAGGACAAGTCAAGACAAGTCAAGTAAAGCATCACATGTTCGTGATTCGTTGCATCGACTGTACTAGTATACTAAGCCCATATCACAAGTTAATCACGAAATAAATCCCACGGCCCAATATCATGAAATGACCCTGAAACGGGGTCTGACCCAAGTACGGGGTCCTACGGAGCGATTATCTAGTCGATCGGCTCCCTACAAGTTCTAGCTCGTCAAGTGTCCGTGTCATACGGCTAATCACGAATGTAGTCACCTGTGATGGGTCCACCTTCGGGTGTATCAGCCCTACGGTGTCAACCCCTGACACGATTCAAGATGCACAGATAAATCTACGGATACCCAGTGTCTGCCCCGGAATACGTGCACGACCGTAGCCCACCGAACCTACACTGGCGTACCCTAATGCCGTCGTTCACCTCTTACAATCAGCCCAGTAATCGTGCCCCACCCGGCCTAGCCCCAGGGTACCTTGATACATCTAGAGGGTTACTGCTGAAAGGGGTCGTGTCTAGGGTTTCGCCTAACAGATTAGGTCATATAATTCGTGACCTAACCCGCCTAACCGATTAAGTCATGTAATTCGTGACCTAATCCTTTTCCAGTCTAGTCGTGTCAAGATGGTTAAGTATGTCATTTAAATTCGTGACTTAACCCGCCTACGTGTCATATCAAGTTGGCTAAGTGTTGTCGTTTCAAGTTCATGACTTAGCCCTACAAATCGTGTTCAAGTTGTCCTTTCATGTTCATGACTTAACCCTAATTGGCATTAACTGATTCGTTAATGCACCGAACCACTCACATTGGATCCTATTGTTCGTAGCCACTGGATTTGCCGGGCGGTTCCGGGCAGGTTCACGCTACGAACTCAACCCAACCTCGTGTTTCAAGCGCGATGTGACCAACTACCCACATTGGATCCTATTGTTTGTAGCTACTGGATTTGTCTGGCGGTTCCGGGCAGGTTTACACTACAAACTCAACCCAACCTCGAGTTGGCCACTTTCTTGTTTTCTAAAGTCATGCCCATGTTCTTATCAGATTCGTGCTATTTTCATAGCATGTTCATATGTCAATTTCGTGCCCAACTAAGGCATGTTTTCAAGTCAAGTTATGTCATGTTCAAGTCGAGTTTTCGTGCCATATTTCATGTTCTACTTATGCCAAATTTCACGGTTTATGATTTTAATCAATTCAAGTGTTGCCTATTCTACCCAATCGTATCCCCAACGTATATAAACGTACATCGTTCGCAAGCATAAACAATTCAAGAGATAGAGGGGGAATAACACCAGACATGTGATAGGCATACGTGACAATTCCAACATTACTTGCATAATAAACAGGCTATAACATATCACATAGTTTCAATACTAGCATAACTTGGCATAGTAATGGTTCTAACTTAGTTTAACATGATGAATTCAACTTTACATCATAGGCATAATAATCATTGTGTGCATAATAATAATTTTATTACAACCATGAAACATTAAAGGCATGGTAATTCTAATAGGCATAGTGGATTCCAATTTAGTATTTTTTTTAACATAATGATTCTCATCTAGCATTATAAACATAATGATTCCAACTTTTCATCATAACCTAGCGATTCCCAATTTAACATGATAGGTATATTAACATCACAGGCATAATTCCATTAATATCATGGACATGGTTTAATTAGCATCATAGGCATGGTTTAATCAACATGAGGATTTCAATGAACATAATGATTCCATGGACATGTATTTGTTCAACTTGCAATAAAATTAAGCCCAAGTGATTCATAACAACATCAACATCATGATAAGTTTAACTTGCAACATTAACATAGCAATATTCCCAAATTTTGATTCAAAGTTAAACAATATAAACATGGATTAATAATAGTTCTTAAATCCGGTTTCAATTCATAGCATGTCCATGTCATTTTAGCGTTTTTGCCTAAAAAGTGACATAAAACTTACAATATGAAGCAAGCAATCCAAATCAAAACTTTAAATCAAATAGCCCCAAATCCGTTGTCTAAAGCGTCGTAGTTGTTGTAGCTTCTAGTTGTAGCCTTCAAGAATCATCCTTTGTCTTCTTTGTATTTTTAATTTAGAGTTCCAGGTTTAATGGCGGCTGCATGAGGCTAAAATGAAATAGTATGATTTAAGCTAGGTCTTCGGGTCTTTTTATAGTTGTAGGAAATTGATTTCAGCCTTTAGATTAACCCTAGAATGGGTCTGAGCCATCCAAAATCGTCACAAGCCCCTAAAACAAGACCCAGGAGCCAAAACAGGTGCACCAGAAAAACTGGTCCGACCGGGGGGGGGGGGTCGACCCCTGGGTCGACATGGGTGTCGACCCATGGGTCGACATGGGTGTCGACCCATTGGGGGGGGGGTCGACACTGGTGTCGACCCCTGTGTCGACCCTGCCTGGGGCGGGATTTTTCCCGCCTACCCTGAATTCTGAAAATTTGAATCTGTTTTTGAATTTGAATTTTTCGTGAAACTTTGTGAGGCCATATCTTGATCATACGGACTCCGATTTACGAAATTTCGGACTCTATTTCACGTATTTTTCCGAGACGAACGCAATGGCGCAACCCGTTTTCCCTGATTCAGATTTTAACATTTAATTCTGCCTTGATTCTTGTCTTAACATGTTGTTAAAATTCGGGTTGTTACACCCTTCTTGTCACAACTTCTTGTTGAGAAGGAGATCCTAGAACAACCTGTTGATTGTCAACTTCGGATTGGTGAGCGTTTTCACTGTCACATCTAGCTATAGCTCTAGAAAATCTTCCAGAAAATGTTTCGTCCTAAATGGGTTGTATCAAGTTATATACTTAGTTTTAATTCAAATGAAATTTATTTAGAATTGTTTCTCTTCTTCTTCTAAGTGCTCTTCTAAGTTTTCGAGTCGTTCGTCTTTGCCTTGACGTTCTACCATTCGCTGTCTTCTATTTGGCATCAATCTGTTTAGCCGGGTGCATATCTGTTTGGCCTGGCACCGATCTCTTTACTTAGTTAAAACCCGGTCAACAATATCAAGATGTTCCTATTGGTCATTGGTCAAGCCCTAATGTGGCATGTTTCCTAAGGCAACCCTACTAGATCTAACTTTGTAAAGAGTCTCGCGGAATGAGTTTCAACTTCCATTATTTATAACGTATGTACGCCTTAATATGATCATTCCATTACCTCAGATATCTATGATGAACTAACATTTGCAGAAAATTTTACCAGCTCAAATTTATTATGGTCAATTGATGCCTAACAATTTGTGATTGCATCGAAGGATATGATTAAATGAAAATGGCAAGAAGTCTACACAAGCTTTCATCAAGGACATAAAATATAAATTAAGACATTCATAAATGTTTGTCGCATGCATTGCAAAATCAATAACCATCTTTGGAACAAGTCCTTTTGTCCTTGGTGGTTACTATTATGTAATATACCTGGAACTTCTTCAAATTTTAAAATTAAATTATCTATAAGCTTGAACGATATTTATTCACTTGATCTTATCAACTACCAGTAGTGACATTGGGAACTCTTTAAGTATGCTTACATAAAATCTTTGCATCTACCATCGTACATAAAGAATTTATCCAGGTATTACATTCCAGTTTGAATATAACATTGTTTCAATAATCATAATTCAAATTCCAAGTAAAAAGAAATAACGAGAACTGATTGCAAGATGAGGAGTGGAAGAAGTTATTTAGTAAGAGGAAAAAACATACCATTATGTCCATGTGAAGCCAATCGGCACCAGAACGAAGCATGCGATCAACTTCAGATGCAAGGTTAGCAAAATCTGACGATAGCATAGACAGAACGATCTTTGCCAACACTGCACCTGCCATTTCTCTCTCTTCCTCCCCCCCATGCGGAAAAGCAAATGAAAGAGAATAATTAGGTGCGAATTTGCAAACAGAACGAAGCCAGTTAATGAGGCTTTGGAGAAAATAAATAAAGGGAAACCAGTCAAATTGCCCCTTTCTGCTTTGTAAATGTAGCATGGCTAATGGCTATTGACCAACTGTCATTCTTTGTTTCTTTCCTTTGATTTTTTTTCCACCCCACTTATTTATTTTCCCATCCGCTTATTTAAACAAAATGCATTGTACCCCTCTTTTTGTTATTTCAACCCCGATATATATCATATTGTCCTTTATTTTGATGATAATAACTTAACATTAATAATAAAATTAAAAAATGAAAGCAAAAATCAATAAAGTACTGATTCATAATTATTATTTTTCATTAATTGTCCAATATAAAAAAACTACATTTAAATTTAATTCGAAAAACAATTAAACTATAAATATATATTTTTTAAAAAGGAAAATTTTAAATAAAACATTATCCTTTTTTAAAAAGGGACCATTGTCTTCTTCAAATCAGTTGCTGTTTCGTTCTCATAATATTTTACAATGTATAAATGCATAATAGAATGACAAAATGAATATGCTAAATACAATAATATATAAGGGTAAATTTATCATTTTAATTAAAATGAAGTTTAAATCGTAAATATATATATATCAAATATAAACGAGCTCGTAACGGCGCGGTAGTTCGTAATATTGAGTTTTGAACTTCAACTGAGTGTACAAGACCCGTTATAAGTCGGAATTCACAAAAACAAGAAATATTCGAATCTGTTGAACTATAATTTTGAAATAAAAGAGAAAAATCAAGATTTCCTATTTTATATTGTGAGTTATGGCCAAATCAAAATTTCAAATAGTCGTTATGGAATCGTTTATAAACTGTAATGATTTATTTAACAAAATAAATCGATTTTAAATCAATTTAATATTGGTTTAGCTGGAGAATGAAATATTGAGATTAAAATTCATATTAGTTTATTCTGGAAGTTGTATGAATTCAGATTGTAAATATATATGATAATAATAATTTATTATCAATAGAATTGTTTATATTTGAGTCGATTTATATTAAATCAAATTTAATGTTACATCATCAATTTAATTTAATATCTTCTCCATACGGTCAAATTGGGCCTTGGAACCCATTCTAGTGTGTTCAGAATAATGGCAGAACCCTAGGGATGTCTGTTGTTGCGCTAAAATAGGGGTTCAGACTCGCCAGATATTTTTATTTAAGTCACCTCAGTAAAATAAATAAATAAAAATAAAAATATAGGAGACGACCTATCCTGTATAACATAGACTATCGATGGCTATAACTGCCATCATCTTTCATTTTCACGTCTGAATTCGGTTCCTTCCCAAAGCTTCGTACACTGCAAATCTATGGCTACTCCTAATCCTACCAGAAAGACGTGATCCTTATCGTTCTCCTTTCGCTTCTATAAATTGAAGCCATCGCCTTGTAATTCTCCATCCCAAAACCAAAACATCCAGTCCTCTGTTCCTTTTTCTCATTCATTAAAATTAGATCCACCAAACAAAATCGAGCCAATTCAAAATCCTTCCTCTTCGTTTCCTTTCTCCAATAAATTCGTAAATCAAACATCCAAAATATATATAATAAAATTATTCAAAATTAGAAATTTCGAAATCAAAATCGCGACTCAGGATTTGAGGGCCACGAAGTCTCTGGAGCTCGGTGTCAGTAGGAGGGCACTCGCGATTTGGGTTTTAGGTCGTGACAAAGGATATTGAGGCATGCGATGGGATGAATAGTGCGATGGTTTCAGAAAGCGACATTGGTATGAGCAAAGAGGAGTTCCAACTGTTGTTGTAAGGTACTAGTGAGGGGCGTTTGATAGTGGATGGAGATCGAATTGACATGATGAACATGGTAAATTTGGAGTTCGATTGCTGCTGATGAATTGAGTGCGTCATTGGATGAAGAGGAGGATTGATAGTTAGATTCAGGTAAGGAACGAGTTTTGGTATGAGGTTAGAACGTGATAAATGAATATAGTAATTTACTTATTGATGTACTGGGTGGTCAACGTTGGTTCTTTTTTTCTAAGGAGTTCTGTATCATGCCTTGAAGGATGGACGAGCTGGTTTAAGCAATGGAAAACGTAGGGAGTTCGAGTCTGGGTTTTTCGGAGCAAGTGGGATGCATGCATATGGATGCATGCATAAATGGGGTTGTCCGATGGCGGTTAGGAGGGGGTCATGATGACTGTACAGACAGGGCAATACTGGTGGTGCAGCTACGGCACAACATTGATGATATGTAGAAGAGAATGGGACGGTAGTTGGTCAGTAAGTCATTCGATGAAATACCGATACTAATGGAGCAATATTTTGAAACCGTTTAAGGATAGGTTCAGGGATAAATCGAGTAATTCGAAGACCATAAGATATGTAACGACCCGGGGTTTTTGCGATCCTGGATATCGACATACAACACTATGTCGACTATTCAAGCATCGGAAAACACCGGATAGTCCATGAAAGAAATTAAAGGGTGAGAATAGATAAGATAGAAACTTAGAATAGAAGAAGAAGAAGAAAAACACAACATCAGAGTAATACGAACCTCACAGCGGAACGAATAACATATAATATATAACAAAACTTTGAAATATAAATCTGTACTTGAATATACATATCATTTCCAAAGTACAACACTTACAACACAGCGGAAATAACCATAGCTATATAATTATGAAGCCTCCTGCTCCAACTCTTCAAGTATCTGTAAATCCCGACTACTTGAATGCCTGTACAAAATTGGGAACCCAAGAGTTTAGGGAAAACAAAACAAAATAAACTCCGGGTTAGTCATGTGACTGGTGTGAGTAAACTCAAATCATTTGATTTAACTTTCAAATCCTTTTGAAACAAAGGATAATCATAAGACCGATCCACACATAAACACGGATGGCATTTACCTTATGATAACCCAAAAATATTTCTAAAACGGTACTTGTCTGATATTATAATAATGTCTAGATCAAGTAAATAAAAATCTAGCAGAAATGCTTCCATCTAACGTACTACATATATAATATACAATCAAAACCGCGGGCTCTTATTTGGGGAATGGATTCCAACTATGACAAGTTATGGATCCACCTTCCGCTCGGTCTACTCTAGAAGCAATACAATGGAGTTCAACAAGAACATCTTGTAACTCGGCCACACATGACCGACCACTCATTTCGCTTGAGTGTATCGAATATATTGTCACCTTACAGTTGGTAAACCAACATAACCATTCCCGGGAGATACAGAATTGAAAGAAGCAACAAATATGAATATTCTCTAGATGGTGACAATATACCGTACTTGGGTGCGGCCCACTTAGCCATGTTGCCTGCCCGATTTCTGTCATTTCCCAGTTGATGAGGCTAGAGGTCATAACGTATCTTTCAACAGATTACTCATTCATTTACTTTGAATGCCACATTGTCATACCCGTCAAACCACAAATTGATTTCCCAAAAAATACCATGGGTATAAGCTAAGAGAAACGAATTCCTCCGCCACCAACGTAAATACGTTTGAAACGATCAACTCACGTGATCCACAAGATATACTCTGTCAAACATTCTTCCATACAGGTTGTCCTGGGACTGGACAAACCGAAGGCACTATTCTGTAAACCGGATAGCCCTTGCATAACCCCGTCTTCAATTTGTCTTCGATCTATTTGATTCGAGACGCTAACGCCCATACGGAGTGGTTCTCGGATAATAACCCAACCAGTCTCTCCGTATTGACGACTGAAATATGGTCAAAACTTTGATAGTCTGTGATTTAACTATCAAAAGAAAACTCGTGTGCAAACAACGATATTATTTCCAAATGGAAATTTTATCGATCAATCAACATTCAACATTTATCCCTTTAAATTAATTTATCATTAATTTATTCATTTCCTTATTTCCCGTTTCATATATTCGTAAATCCTTATTTTCTAAACTTAGAAAATATACGTTATTAATCACTGGAAAACGTTTCCATATTTATTCCCATTTCTTATTTTCTATTATCAGAAAACATTTCTGATTCTTATTTGGAAAACATTTCCAAAACTCCTTCATTCTATTTAAACTGATGTTCAAATAAACATCGCTATGCCAACACAAACCATTACGCTTATTAACTAATTTCACTTAACCTACCTTTACTATCACACTTTAACCATTCCGTAGTTAAGAAGGAAGTCAATCAAGTTGGGGTATAATTACCTCTCAGACCTTAACTGAACAATGTTTTAACTTCGGAATAAACAAAGTTTATCTTTTAAATCTTTAACAAACTTCCTTAATTAACTTTCTTTCGAATAACTCTCTATTTGATATCTCTAACTGATTTACTCTATCGCTTAACCCCTTTTGATTTAACTCCTTTTCGAATAAGTAATATTCGATTAACTCCTTTCTTCAAATAACTAATATTCGATAACTCCTTTCGAATAACTAATATTCGATAACTACTTTCGAATAACTAATATTCAATAACTCCTTTCAAATAACTAATATTCGATACCTCCTTTCTTCAAATAAACTATATTCGATAACTCCTTTCGAATAACTAATATTCGATAACTCCTTTCTTCGAATAAACTATATTCGATAACTCCTTTCAAATACTAATATTTGATAACTCCTTTCAAATAACTAATATTCGATAACTCCTTTCTGCGAATAAACTATATTCGATAAATCCTTTCGATTCAACTCCTTTTACTCTATTTGAATAAATTATATTCGATTAACTCCTTTTGAATAACTAATATTCGATAATTCCTTTCGATTAACTCTAATTCGATTTAACTCTAACTCGATTTACTCTTATTCGATTTACTCATTTCGATTAACTCCTTTAATTCTATTCGAATAAACTATATTCATTTAACTCCTTTAATTCTATTCGAATAAACTACATTCGATTAACTCTTTTAATTCTATTCGAATAAACTATATTCGATTAACTCCTTTAATTCTATTCGAATAAACTATATTCGATTAACTCCTTTCGAATAACTCTACTTCTATATTCAGTTTCAAATATCGATGTTGAAATCGATTCTTACTTCTCTATATAAGTCCTGACTTATATATTCTATTTATCCAATGATAAATATTTTATTTAATTTATAAAATATTATTTATAAATTAATCTTCTCAATATATTTGTTAGAACAGATTCTATTTAAAATCTTTGCTTTAAATCCATATCATGTTATACCCGTGTGCGAAGCACGGGTCTAAACTTTCCTGATGTAAAATTCTATTCATTTGCCAAATATTTCTTTGTATAACATTCTTTTCATTTTCCAATAAATTCCTTTTATATTTCTATTTATTTTCTAAATAAATATTTTCTTATATAACATTCTTTTTATAAATAATTCTTTTCAATGTTATTTATAAATAATTCCTTTTTATATAAAATCCATTGATTTTATAAGTAATTTCTTTTCAATTCTATTTGTATAACAAATAAATATCTCCCTTTTGATTCTATTCTTTTAACAAATTAATATCTCACTTTTGATTCTATTCATTTAACAAATAAATATCTCCCTTTTATTTCTATTCGTTTAACAAATAAATATCTCCCTTTTATTTCTATTCAGTTAACAAATAAATATCTCCCTTTTATTTCTATTCATTTAACAAATAAATATCTCCCTTTTATTTCTATTCATTTAACAAATAAATATCACCCTTTTATTTCTATTCATTTAACAAACAAATATCTCCCTTTTATTTCTATTCATTTAACAAATAAATATCTCCCTTTTATTTATTTATCAAATGATAAGTATTCCTTTTATAAAATCCTTTGATTTTATAAATAATTTCTTTCTTTTATAAAATCCTTTGATTTTATAAATAATTTCTTTTCAATATATACTTTAAAATTTTCCTTCATACATTCCAGTTTTTCTTATGGTATTTAAAATACCATATAACCATGATCCATATCATCCAAACACAGATAATCAATAACAGATTATATACCACACCATATATCACAATATATTAAAAAAAGTAAAATAAATGTTGAGGAATCCTGTTGGATCCCTCCAACCTATTTCCCTGCATCACAGATGTTAAACAATAATATTAACATCGATTTCATTTCACTATGAAATATTCTGCTAAACAGAATCAATATTTGATTAACGATTTATATATATATATATATCGTTATCTATAATTTCAACCAATACATAAGCAATTCAACCAAACAGTTAACACACAACAATCAAGAGATAATTATCAGTTCTAAAAATATGCTATAAAAATATAACTATTTAGAGTTGGTGAGTTTTACTCACATTGGACGATCATCGTTAATAACGATAACCATCACTTGATTCAGACAGACAATTTATTTTGCTATAAATTGTAATAAGCCTTATTTCACTCCCAGTTGGTTCCATTGTGTTGCTCTCATCCATACGATCCCAACTGATCTTGTTTCGCTGATTTTCGATAACGTATGACGAAGTTATGTCAATTCCAAGTTAACGTACATCTAATTTAAAATAAACTTGGATTTTAATTCGCAAGTGGGCCTTAACCTTATTTCTTTTTCTCCGGCCCAATACGAAAACAGACCCGCTCCTCTTTCTTCCCAAAATACTCATCGCGAGCTTCAGTAACCCATACTCCACCATTGTCGTTGCCTTCCCATCCCTCTTCCATCTTCATTCTGCTTCGAAATCAAAAACCGATCTTATCACAATACTCCCCTTCCATTTCTCTACGAATACATCACCACCAACACCAACTCGACAGCTCCCAACAAAACCCTTCGGTCAGCCCTTTCAGACCCATACATTAAAAGGATTGACCCTTTTTGTCATTGATCCTCCTCAAAATTGCACACAAGGTGCAGATTCACTTCCTGATCCCACAAACAACTCACAAAACTCGAATTACAACTCGTACACCATATGACTATCAACCCTAGTTTCTTCTGTATAATTTCGACTATCAGTAAAATGCATTGCGCCTCACTATACTCAACCAGTTAGAAGCACAAGCAACACCGAACTCAGAAAATCAAGAACTATGATTTTAGAACTTTGTTTGAATTTGTTTTGGATTTTTTTCTTTAGTTTGCTTCGCGTTTTCGAACAGAATGTGGCGGCTTAATGCTTTTATCAATGAAGAGATGAAATTTGCAGTTGAGAGAAAGAAACGTGGCCTTTTCTAGGCTTAAGAATGACATAGGATATTTTATTTTTGATTACTATATTAGTTCAAAATCAATCGTTATTCTGCTAATCGTTTTAAAATTCCTATAATCGCGTACGATACCCAAAAATCACGAAAATGGACATGCAACTATAGTTTGACATCACGGACCCAATGAAACTGGTTTGGTCAAATTCCGACTCCGTTTGCTCACACAACGTATTTTTAACCGTCAAAATACTAACTGTTTTTCACATTAAAAATCTGTACGACCACACACTGACTTCAAAAATCACGAAAATTGAAATCTAGCAATAATTTAATATTGCGGATCCAATAAAATTAGTTTCGTCGAAAACGGAGGTCGTTTGCAAAACTGACTATTTTTAAAGCTCTAAATAACCCTTTTAAATATATAAATATATTTAAAAAAATAATTAAATTAAATATTAATAAATTAATATTATCGTATATATATTCATATACAATATCATACAACTCTAATATATTTCTAATTGAATTTACAGCTCGATATTTCAAATTTCCCAGTTATATCGATATTCGATTTATATTAAATTCCTTTTATAAATAAATCGATATAAATTATAAAAGAATTCCACAGCGACTTTTCTAAAATTTGATTTGGACATAAATCAAAATCTACACAATGAAATCCTGATTTTTCTCTTCCACTAGAAAAATATACTTCACCATCCCCGAACGTTTCTTGTTTCACGGAAATCCGATTTAAAACAGACCTTATATATTCAATTGAAGTTCGAATCGCCAAATAGCGAACTACCGCGCCATTTCGAGCTCGATTTTAATTATAATATAATTATACATTCAAACTGTCGTTCAAATAATATATTCGTCATTCTAATTGAATTCTAAGCTGAATTAAATTCTTTGAATTGTCCAGTTCACATTATATTGCCAATTCATTATTTCTGATTATTTCAAAAATTAAATATATTATTATATTATTTGTATTAATTAAATATTCAATATAATTTAATTAAAAAACCATTTTCACTATTTAAATAATTAAATAAATTAATTATTATCGGTATAAAATACGGGTCGTTACAAGATATGTCTTTTTACTAAATTTAAATACGTAGAAGAATTAATTAATTTATTCGTTAGTAGTTAGTTTAAATTAAAAACCATTTAATCGTTTAATAAAATTAATAATCGTAGGGATAAATTAATTTAAGACATTTCGAGATGATTCGTAGCTGCGACAATTTGGAATTAAATGAAAATTCAGCAAAGGGAAACCAAGGTGAGTTAAACTCACTTAGTTAAATTATTGGGAACTATTCTTAATAGTTCAAATTTTATTGATTGAGTGTTGGATGATAAATTGATTGATATAAATTGATGATATTATATATATAATATTGGTGATTTGATATTTCCCGCAGTACCATTAGCGGATGCACGCAGTACCATTAGCGGATGATTTCCCTATACACCCGACAATATATATTAGTGGATGACCTTCTATTTCGCGATATCCTGCCTCGAAACAGGATAGGTATTATTATTGTTGACTAACATCTATGGATGCAGAAAAAAAAACAGGTTGGAGGGATTTAACTGGATTCCTCAAAATATATTATTTGTTTTCACATATATTTTGTTATATGATATGATTGATAACCTATGATAGCGTACGACATGTTTGGACGTGTATAACATTTGGCCTTGATTTTTGATATTTTCGAATGTCAAAATAAATTGAATAAATGGATTTTAAAACAAAATATAAAAATGTATAAAAGTATTTAAAGGGAGTTTTATTTTCAAATAGAATATTTATTTAAAAACCGAAATTATAAATGGAATTGAGCAGTAAAGATTCGTTTTTAACAAATGAGACGACAAGTTGATTTTATAAATAATATTTATAGAGAAGTGAATTATTATTATTAGAGAATTTAGAAATTATAATCTGAGTATGAAGATAAATGGAAATTGGGTTTGAAATCGATATTGCTAATGGATTTGAATTTTCCAAGTTCAAAGGAAATTATAAATTGGATTATATGATATAACTCTATATTAGAAGTTATAATAGGATTGAAACTTGAAATTTGATTTATGAAATCAAGTCTAGTATGAATTTGTATTGAAATTATTATTCACAAGTGAATAAAGCAAGTAATGTGAAAAATAGTAATTTGTAGAAGTAAGTTAGAAAAGGGTTTTGAAATTATAAATTCTAATTGAATTTAAATAAAACTAATTTGAATAATATAATATAGAATATATTAAAGAATTTTACATATGATCTACAAATAATAATTATTGTTATTTGCAAATGATAGTGATATACAAATGCTTCAGAATAGAAGTTATAAATATAATGGAATGAAGTTTTAAACATATACAAAAGCTTGTAAAATTTATTTATGTGTTAAAGACTTGTTAAAACCTAGTTTACAAATGTAAAATGAAATTGAGTTACTTAATGGAAATATATCGTTATAGGAAAAATCTGGTTTTAGTTTAAGTATAAATATTTAGCAAATGTTTTGCAAATCAAACCCTTAAGGGAATATTTTATAGAGGTTATAGCAATGTTTTATAAATGCTATTTATAAGTAAAATATTTGAATAGTTATAATTTGAGATAAACATTTCATTTAAAATGGTAATTGATATTGGAAATTCCATTCATTTGGAAATTTAGAAATGGTGTTAATGGAATTAGAAACCGACTAGGGATTAGGTGAGATGAATGGTTTTTTGAGTATCGATCTGATGTTAGTTTCGGCCTTCGGGATTGATATTTACAGAATTATTCACTTACTAGTTTACGGTTAGGGACTAATGACCAAGATGAGAAGCGTGTTCTAAAAGTATTTAAAATGAACAGTTTGGATATTCTTATACTAACATAAGAAGAGAAATGGGTATTTCAAACAATGAGAAAATTGAGAAGTTTAACTAATGAATGATTAATCAAAAAGGCTACATATTGAATCAATAAATTCAATTTTCTTTTATGGATGAATGGTTGTTTTTTTTATAGTTAAATAACCGACTATCAAATATGGCCTATACGATTGTTGATACGGAAAGACCGGGATCAAATTTATATTTGAAAACCATTCCGACCAGCAAATACGTAAATGTTGAATATATCAGACGCTGATCGAGAAGGATCATTCGAAGACCGTAGATCTTTATAAAACGGAAGAACTACTTAAAATCACTGGTTTAGCGGCTAAAGATATATTGTGGTTCTGTCTTGGTTATTGCAGGGACTTCTCTCTACTAATCTATAAGGTAATTCCTAGAATGTAGTAGGAGAGTGCCTTCGGTTTGTCCAGTCCCAGGACAATTTGTATGGACGGATGTCTGACAGAGTATTTCCATAAGGGTCACGTACGTTGATTTCTTCAAATGTACCATAGTTGGTGGTGGAGAAGGGTACTTCTCTTAGCTTAACAAATAGAGTATTTTTATGGACGTCAATTAGTGATTTTTTGGCGGATCTGACAATGTGGCATTCAAAGTGAATGGTGGCCAGATGTTCTAAAGGTAAATTATAACCTCAAGCCTCACAACTGGGAAATGACAAAAATCGGGCAGGCAGCACAGCTATGTGGATCGATTCCATTAGGGTGTATTGTCACCATCTAGAGAATATTCATATTTTTTACTTCTTTTCGCTTATGTATCTCCCGGGAATGGTTATGTTGGTACCAACCGTAAGGTGACAAGACATTCGATACACTCAAGAGAAATGAGTGGTCAGTCATGTGTGGCTGAGTTGCAAGACGTTCTTGTTGAACTCCAGTGTATCCCCACTAGAGTACACTGACCGGAAGGTGGTTCCATACCTTGTCATATTCGGAACCGAATCTCCAATAAGAGCCCGTGGTTTTGATTGTATACTATATATGTAGAGCGTGAGATGCAAGTGTTCTGTTAGACTGATATTTAGACATTATTATAATATCAGAAGAATACCGTTTTCAATAATGTTTTCGGTTATCGTAAGGTAAAAACCGTCTGTGTTTGTGTGTGGATTGGCCTTACGATTATTCTTTTCTTTCAAAAGGATTTTTAACTTTAAAATCAAGTTAGATGGTACCAATAATTTAGTGGATTTTTCTCATGTTGGTTCACCAGACTGACGTGTGGCATTTGTGATGCTCGGATCAGACCTAGTTGGGTCAGACCCAGTTGTACAGGTTTATGGTAAGATGATACGGGTTTCAGAAGATGATCTGGGGAAGTTCAAATGTATGATTCATATAATTGTTTCAGTTGTGTATTACAAATAAGGACAGACTGCTATAACTGTCCAGATATGTTAAATGCCCATTGTACTCTGATAAATGTAAGTATTGTTTCAAGTTTTTCAATAAAGATTCATTTTTGTATTATATTTTACGCCACTGCGACGTGAGACTATGTATTATTGTTCTTCTTCTTCTTTAATTCTTTACTTTCTTTCTGTTTCTCATCCTTAAATTTCTTTCTATTAGCTTTCGGATCTTCGATACTTGAATTTGGACATGGAGGGTATTAGTGTCTAAATTTGAGAGTCGAATTTACTAAGACGCTGGGTATCAGAGCAATGGTTTAGGAATAACCTGGGCTATGTGGTATAACTCGATAGAGATGGGGTTAGTTATACCCTAGATTGAGTTTGAGTGTATATACGTATATATATGATAGCGTATTTGTAAATTTTATAAAATAGTTTTATATTGTGTAAATTGATCGGTTCAATTCTGAACTGAAATTTACACAGTATTGTTTTGTAAAGAGGGTAAATGAAATAATTTTGCCTAAATTATGTTTTAGTATAGGAAATGAAATGGTTTTCTAAAAATATATTGGTATTGGATCGTTTGATTTGTTTGAATGAAATTCAAATACGATTATGGAATTGGAATTATTTAATACAACCAGAAGATGAAGTAAATGATTTTTGAAATAAAAATCAAAACTTGGGTATAAATTGGAAGCTAAGGAAAACAAATTCCAATCTAAATAAATGGATTGAAACTTGTTTGAAAAATAAGTTAAATATATTTGAATTGAAACCATATTAAACTAAACAAATCACTAAAACAATATGGAATGAAAATGCTTGAATTCAAGTTGAAACATCAATAAATTGAATGTTGATAATCTAAATTGAGCTCGATACCAATAGTTTGAATATGTCGAGTGGAATAAAAAGTAATGTGGAATAAATCCAATTCGAATAACTGAATATGACTTGGAAGAACAAATCAAATTGAGTTTGAAATTTTGAACTCAAATGTAAACGGACTCGTATATTGAAAAATCAAACCTGGAACTTGAATTATAATCTTGACTCGATTATAAGCAAAAGCATATATATACGACCATGGATGTCTTAACTATCATTAGTTAAACAAGTTAGTGGATGAATTGGTGAATTGGAAGTAAGAAGTTAAATTATTTATAATTAGTCAGAAATACAGGTGTACATGTGTAACGACCCTCCTTCTCTGTCGATCCAAATCAATCGTTAAACTGACTTAAATCGAACCAAAAAGGCGGATACGCTAACTTTGGGAGCACAACACATCAGAACAAACAACAGAAGACTTTTATAAACATCATAATAATGTTACATCAGAGTACAGAATATCAGAGTATCGAAAATAATATACAGCGGAAAATGAATTTATAATAAATGTAATACAATGCAGCAGAAACAAATAAACTAACACAGCGGAAGACTATCAATGCTCTGGATACAGCTTTAAGCTTCAATCCAGCCTGCTAAATGAAATAATTTGCAAAACCAAAACTACTGACTGCCCGGGTGGAAAAAATGGGCACCCACAGTTTAGGTAGAAACAATAAACTCCAAGTCAGTCATGGGACTGGTGTGAGAACTCAAAACAGTTATTAAACTTTACTTTAAAGTAAGGTAAATCACAGGACCACGCCATATGTCACGGAACGGGTTTACCCCCATGAATACCAGTGCCTAAACAATAATAGATATATGGATCTACAATGCATCAAACAACATGCAACTTTCCAATCTACCCATTTAGGCTTAATCCCAAATCTAGATTTTTCGAAATCCAATTCACTTTACAGAAATTATTCCTTTGTACTTTATTTCCCGATTTCTTATTTCAAATCATTTTGAAATACATATCTAATTTATATCAGAGTAGATTTCACTTCGGGATCTCAAACCAAAATCTTTGGGAATATGAATTCCAAAACATAATAATGCATACAAACAAGTATGCAACCAAATATTGGTCTCCCCATAGACAAGGAAAAGAGTCTGCACCTCACCAACTCAATATATAAATGTGCACCTCCCACGATGGAGCAGGCTACACTGATGATGCACAATCCCACGCCCTCGGGGACTACACCGCCATCTCACCCATACTTTTAGTCGTTCGGGTTACCAGAATATTTAGCCACATTCTAATCATTTTAAATCCCGAAGTGGGGAAAATCATTTCACAACATAATAATCACAAGTACTGTCCAAAATATAGTACTTTACATTAGCAATTCACACGTATGATCAGTCACTATTAATCACATAACCTTTGAGCTCGTACGTCTCAAAGAAGGCTGTTAAGCAAGAGAATAAATTCTCCACCACTAAACAGATATATCATTTATAACAACTAATCGATTGCGTGATGAACCACAATGTCAAACCATAATACATTTCGAAATCTTTTCGACAACATCGGGTTTAGGCCTCAAAATCCTTTTTGTTTTATAAAACATTTTTATAAAACATTCTCTGTCCAAAATCGAAAATACATTTCTGTTCACTTAAGAAAAATATCATTTCAAAACTATTCATTAAATTTGAAATGAACTCAACAACATTGCTAAACATCTCATAGTCAAATCGTGAAGTGTTTCACAAGATGTTAGCATACAAATTTTCAACCCAACCCAATGCTAAATTTAAAAGCATATTTTGCTCGTAAACTGGTTGAGCATAATCCAAACAATCAATCAATCCCAATCAGTATCAAAAACCAAGTTTGTTTGGTTTATATCACTTCTCGTGTTTTGGCCAATTTAATTACAATCCGTTTATTCAAATCTAATTAAAGATTTATTAAAACTCCAATTGGTTTTAATCTCACAAATCATTACTTAATGATTACTCAATCTTAGGAAAATTAATCCTGCTTTTACTCGGGTTAAAGAACAAATGTTATTTAAAACAATGTTCACAATAAACCCCAAAATCATCTTCCATCAAAATGGAATCTTCACGGAAATCATAACAGTATGTAATCGATATTAATTTCCGTATCAAATTAATACTATAAATGGAATAACGACAAAGCCTTTTAAATTCCATATATAGTAACGGTCTTCCTTTACAGAAGATCATCTTGATTATGACCAAATCGAATTCCACTCAATTCCAATTTAATATTTTAAATTGGAAAACTTTACTTTGGAAATTTCCATTAATCTTATTTAAATGATTATAATTTCCAAATCATATCTTCACTATTAATTGGGTTAAAGAATGACTGTTATTTAAAACATTGTTCTCTATAAACCCCAATATCCAATTTGATATTAAATATAAGACTCTGAATAGAAATAATATCGACTTATATTCAACATAACTGAGAGGACACGTAACTTCCCCGGTAAGGAAAGAGCGGATACTTTGAGAACAACACACAATAGAATGCAGACGGAAGAACATTTCATGGTTATTACAACAATTCCATTAGATACAAGAATATACAGAGTATAATTGAATAAATTACATTCGATAAATATCAGAGATTACAATAAATTACATTTAAATACATCGCAGCGGAAAAACAATACAAAACTAGAAGTAATACACGGATACAGAGCTTTCCGAATATCGTTCCAGCTGTAAATCAGGATCCTGTGAATATAAATCTGCAAAACCAAAAATACTAGCTGCCCGTGAAGAAAATAGGGGCACCCAGAGTTTAGGTTAAAACAATAAACTCCAGGTCAGTCATGTGACTGGTGTGAGAACTAAAACAGTTATTAATCTTTATTTTAAAGTTCGGTAAATCAAGGGACCACGCCGTATAACACGGAACAGGTTTCCTCCCAAGAATACCAGTGCATAAAACAAACAGCGCAATGCTAAATAAAGAAAAATGAAGCTATTATAAGACCCAGGTCCCATCACACAATGCAACACAAGCCGGAGGATAGGGTTTTTACCTTATAATAGCCAAAGCATGCTTGATACGTTAAAAACACAATATTTGATACTATTATAAGTGTATAGTGTCAAAACAGTTTCAATCATAAATATAAATCATAGACGGCATGAATGACCCATACCACTATGTCGCCATACCATGTTCTACAAATAAAACCGAATTATCACGTATTGGAAATTGGATTCCATCATGAGTTGAGGCAAGGGGCAAGCTCCTCTTCGTTCGAGACACTCTAGCAAATGTCTCAGGACCCCACTTTGATCCTTGGAATCAGTTGGGCCGGTCCTCACCTAACTTTGGAGGATTAGTTATTCCTGAACACACGTTTCCCAGTCCTAACAGACCTATATCCGAGGTGCCTCGCATTGCAACATCCACACAGGTAAAAAGTATATAAATGTCAGGGCTGGTAGGTCACTGACATCACCCATAGCTAGAAAGAAACGTCGTGTTCTCCCAATGGTCCGTATCCCGTTTTTGACTCATACCTAGGTGTGAGGCTCGCGAATTCACGTTATACACAATGCTACGTCACACAGACCATGCTTTGATCATCAACCACAAGACTTTGCTTTTCAACAGAAGCCTTGATCAATTGCCACTTATGCGTGCCACACTGGCAATTCACTCCATGCGACTGATGTCCATCGATATACAACCTCTGAGCTCGTACGTCTCAGAGAAGGGCGTTAAGAAAGAGAATAAATTCTCCGCCGCCAAACAGATGTATATTTAATAGAGATCAATCAACACAGAATAAAATCCAATGTCAGACACACAATCCATTTACAAGTTCGCTCTGGGTCTGAACGAAACCAGAGGCACTTTCCTCGCATATCCATCCATCTCCAGGTACGTCTGGCCGATCACCAACTGATTCCCTCATCTTGGGTGTACAGCCCAATCAAGATCATCAGCAATCCCCCAAACGATGTGAAGACTTCCGGTCTTCAACCACCGCCTTCATCTTCGACATATCGTCGAATCGGTTATTCAAAATGGGTATAAACCCGGCCTTTCCGAATAACCCGCGTATATAATAAACACGTGTTACACAAACACAACATATGCCTCATTCCAATTCAGAATATTCTTTTATTCACAAAATCACATTCTTAGGGAATAGGTTCCCATTAATTTTATCAAAGATAAATTCTTCTAAATTTATTCTTTAATCTTCCTTTGGATATCATATCAAACCGTATTATGGTTTTCCAAACTAGTCGGGATTAGCGAACCACACCGAAGTAATTATTTATTTTATTTCCCAATCCCAACCTATTCATCCCCTGGAGCAAAACTGGTCATACTCCATATCTAACACCACGGTGCTATCGGTAAAATTAATTACCATTTCACGTTGAAATCTAATTAAAGATTTAACTATCGCTTTGGAGCAAAACTGGTGGTACTCCATTCTCGATCACCTTTCATATTTGATAATTTAAATTATCAATTCACATTTCAATCTAATTAAAGATTCATTAAAACTCCACTTAGTTTTAATCTTTCAAAAATCAATATCCTCTCTTTAACTGGGTTAAAGAACCAATGTCATCTAAAACACGGTTCACGATAAACCCAAAATCACTTTCTATTGTTAATCAGGTTAAAGAACAGGTGTTATTCAAAACACCGCTCATGATAAACCCAAGAACCAATTTAAATTCAATTCCAATTAATATTATTTAATTGGTACACCTCATTAAATCTAAATAGAAGGATTTAATCTTTTTCTCAATTAGGCTTAGGAACAGTGTTAATGAAGACACCATTCACGACAAACCCAAATCACATTTGATATTAAATACAAGGCTCTGAATAGAAAATATATCGGCTTATAATCAATATCAAATACTGAAACCAACAAATATCGTATTGGAAATAACGATATAAAATATATCTTTCAAATTCCCATAACAATATTTGTATAATCACGAAATCCAACATTGAAATATTCCGAAGACAATTTCTACTCAAATCCATTCCAATTCACGTATTGGAAATCCTGATTATTTTTAAAACCACTTTCAAATTCAATTTATTTATTTCAAAAATAAATTGATTTTAATTCTAGTTCAAAACTAGTTCATTTCGATAAAAATCTATTTTTATCCTTTCAAATGTGGAATTTTTCATCCCAGTTCTTTCCAACTCACATATTATGATTTTACACAAATTATAGATATTTTTAATAATTTTATCAGGGCCCGTACAATCGATTTCCATCAACGGCCATCGAACTACACTTACAGCGACGGTTAGATTTCAAATTTCTAATATTCATTGGAAAGCTCTTTTCGATACGAACCCAACGGTTCCGGTTTTAGGAGAATCCGACGGTCGGATCTCCCGTATTGTCGATTCGAAGTCAATGGTCGAAATTCATGAACTGCCGCGGTGCGGCGCGTTCTATTCTGGCCATTATATATATAATATATATTATATATATTTCGTCGATTTCCTTTTAAAACGTATTTTATAAATTATTTTAAATTCGTTTTCAAAACCATTTCAACACTATATTCAATTTCAAATCAAAATTGAATATTTCATATCATTACTATATGAATGATAATATTTTCAAAACGTTATATTTTGAAATCACTACCTTTTCTATATTCATTATAAAAACGAATATAATCGATATAAATATCGCTCACGTCAAAATGGCGCATCTCTAATCAACACGGCTTTATATATTTCAATAAATTCGTTATTCTATTCAACAAATGAATATTTATTCTATTCAACACATGAATCTATATTTCTTTCAACACATGACTAATCTCAACACATGAGTACTGTCAGCACACGACTATTTTTGTTATGTAATATATTTTATAAAATTATGGTATCTATCGTTTGAATTTTAAATCAGACTCCGACTGTAAAGTAGATTCTAATTTTAAATATGATGAAGATGTAAATTTTATTGTTAAAATATTTTACTCAACACATAAATAGTTTCAACACATGAACATCGTCAACACATGACTATTTTTATATTCAACACATGAATTTTCTTTTATAATATTTATTATTTTCCCGATTGGAATGAGGCCCAATCAATTACCGTATAACGTTAATTATATGGATTCCATACAACACATGTATATAATAGCAACGATAAACAATCAACCATCATCCAAAGTGCACCACACAACTGCATAAGCATTAAATATAAATAATTAACGCTTATAACAGCCTGTCGACCAATCGATCGACATACAATTAAATAATTGGGATTAGTGTACGCCAAATATCATCCCAACACCCGTGTGGGGTTTCAAATCAACAAACACAGATTTTTATTTGTGCAGTTGGGCGATGTGTAAAATTTATCGACCCAATCAATATCAGTGTATATAAACAAATCGGCCGATTTGTTTATAAATATTTATTTATTCATATTCACGTTAAAAATTATATTTTTAACGATAATTAATTTATTTCAACACATTAATCTATATTATCGATTTCACATCAACATCACAAACAAATTGCACAACACAACAAACAAGCATACAAGCCATCCATGGTCTGTGGACGACGGGTGTCGGGTGCTGCTAAGCACCGTCTGCATCCTAGTATATATATATAACTAGAAAAATAAATTTAGAGTGAGAAATTCTCACCGAAGCTATCCCAACTCCACGACACTTCAAATGTAGGAAATCATCACTGTTCTAGCCTTTTGTCCCTTTCGTTGCCCGTAGCCACTACATATATAAAAATCACATTTTTATATTGTTGCTATGTATATAAAAATCATATTTTTATAATCACTCCGTATGGATAAAAATTCTATTTTTACATCGATGTTCATATAAATAAAGATTATATTTTTATTAGGGCTGTCAACTTCCTACCCAACCCGTGACCCAACCCGAAACCCGCACGGAAATTAGCAGGTTAACCCGACCCGTTTAGTTAGCGGGTCATTTTTGGGTCAACCCGAATTTGACCCGTTTATAAACGGGTGGGTTTAGGGTAGACCCTCTAACCCGATTTTGACCCGCCAAACCCGATTATATATTGTATCTCTTCCATACTGTTAGTATTTTATGTATACTATTAGTGTTAGTCTTTTATGTATGCAGTAATCAGTATGCTCGTATATGTAAGCTATTATATTTTACTAATTTATTCTTATATGTTGTTAGTTATATTTTACTTATAACAAATATATCTCTTCCATACTGGTAGTCTTTAATTTATGCAGTATGGGAATATATACTTATGTATAGAAAATGATTTTTGAATATGGGGATTTCATGCTTTATATATGTGTTGTCTATTGGTGACTTTACAACTTGTTGCATGTTGGTGATTATATAACAGTGTGCATGTTGATGATTTAGCTCTTTTGTTGCTTATATTAGTAGGCAATATCTATCAATGGGTCAAACAGGTAAACCCGACCCAACATGACCTGACACGACCCATTTCGTTAAACGGGTTACGCGGGTCGGGTCGGGTCAACCCGTTTATAAACGGGTCGGGTTAGGGTTGAGAAAATATGACCCGTTTAATAAATGGGTTGACCCGGCCCGTTTATAAATCAACCCGAACCCGACTTGACCCGACCCGAACCCGACACGACCCATTGACAGCCCTAATTTTTATCACGCTATCCTCTATATAAAGATTTCTCCTTTTCAAATATAAAGATTTCACCTTTTCAAAGATAAAGATTTCGCCTTTTCAAATACAAAGATTTCGCCTTTTCAAATATAAAGATTTCGCCTTTTCCAAATATAAAGATTTCACCTTTTCAAATATAAAGATTTCGCCTTTTCAAATATAAAGATTTCGCCTTTTCAAATATAAAGATTTCGCCCTTGCAAATATAAAGATTTCACCTTTTCAAATATAAAGATTTCACCTTTTCAAATATAAAGATTTCGCCTTTTCAAATATAATAAAAATTATATTTTCAGTACTTCTACTCTATAAAAATTATATTTTTAACATTCCTACCATATAAAAATTATATTTTTAACTTTTCTATATTATAAAAATCAAGTCTTTATCACTCAACATAATTAAAAATTGCATTTTTATTCTTTCTAAAATATAAAAATTATATTTTTCTCTTCGCTATTATATGATAAAAATCATATTTTCTTAATACGCTACTTCCTATTTAAAAAATCCAATCTTTTCTTTCTATAAAAATTCTATTTTGCCTTCTATAAGAATTCTGTTTTTAAAGCTAATCCTATAGGAAAGAAGTAAATAAACCAAATTAAAATGAAAGGAGGCTTACTGTTTTTCAGCGAAGAAGGGGGATGGAGCTGCTATGCGCTGGAGGTGACGAGGAGGGTGCGGCAAGGGTTTCAGGGCGGCAGTGGGACGATGACTGAGCGCGGCGGTTGAAGGGGGGTGGCTCGGTGGGGGTCTCGTCGATGGGGTTAGGCGTGGGGCTTCTTCGATGCAGCGAAGGTGGGAGCGGCGGAGGAAGGTCGGAGGGGTCTGACGGGTGGAGGGGACGGAGCGACGACGAGGGTGGGTGGTGGCGCGTCGGGGTGGCGATCGCCAGGGGGCGGCGGCTGCACCTTTTTTTTTGATTTGAAAATGAATCCAGGGGGGGCCTGAGTGGAGATAAGGGGAGAGTTTTATTTTTTTTTAATTTATTTAATTATTTAATTTCAAAAAGTTGACTTTTTCATTTGACCTCTAAACGAGGCCCACCGCTTGTCGTCCCTAGCTAATTACCCCCATTCCGAACACAATGAGATATGTATCGTAGGCTGATTTGATCGTTTCGATCAGTTTTCATCAAAATCAACATATGACTCTATATATTGAATTTGAACGCGCATTTCAATTTACCGGGGTCACATACTAGCTCGAAAAATTCCAGAAAAATTATTTCTAGCTTCGTATTGACGATACGGTCCTAACAAAACTAATTTCGTCAAATTATGAGACCGTTTGAAAAATGGCCATTTTCCAGTCGATAAAAATCAACTAAAACTGGTCAAACGCGTTTTCCTTTGCCACGCTCACATATTGATTCGAAAAATTATGAAAATTGGAATCTAGCAATAACTTGACATCACGGATCCAACAAAAGTGGTTTCGTCGAAATCCGAGGTCGTTTGCAAAATTCCCATTTTTAAGGGCCTGAATTCCATAGCGACTATTCAGAAATTTCAACTGTACATATCTTTTGGTCCCCGCTATGAAATTTTGATTTTTCGGATTCGTTGGAAAGATATTCTCAATTAGATTCAAATATTTTTGGTTTTGCTAAAATCCGGTTTATTTTGCACCTGGTATGTTCAATTGAAGTTTGAACTCGAATTATCGAATTACCGCGCCATTTTCAATTCTATTTATAATTATAAATAATTATTTATATTCTAACGACGATCTATATAACTATACACATTCGAATTGTATTCAAATTAAATTTCCTGTCGATATTATTTAAAATAGTCATTTTAAATAATCAAAATTCATTAAAATTGCCAAAATAAAAATTTTAAACTGGCTCAGATTTTCCGGGTTGTTACAATCTCCCCCACTTAAAACTTTTCGTCCCCGAAAAGGAACGAAGCCGAAAGTTGTTTTACAAATCAACTCAACTTCCATTGTTTTCGATTACGGCTTAAGTTCTTCAACTTTTCAGTTTCTAAGAACTTTTCAAAATTTTCAAAAATTTGGCTAACACCCTAAATTTCCGAAAAATTTCGCCATAACCTCCCCTGCACCAGGAGCACCGTGAAAATCCCGAAATTGCCATACAGGCCTTCTGATCTCAAAAAGAAAAAGAAAAAGCCAAGCGGCTAGCTTATTGGCTCATAAAATCATCATCACCCAAACAAAGCAGTAAATTATAGTAAACATGTACCTATTTTTCGGGAAAACAAATTTTATTCTTCTGCTCTAGCCTCCTTGCTATGACCTGTTCAATGTAAGTACATGTATATGCAAGCAAATACGACCAATTTTCAATACAATTCACTATTCGATACAATTAGGCTAAATGGTTCAAAATTATCAAACAAATAAACAAACAACACAAACATCAATCAATTAATGGATTAACGTTTCAAATTCATAATTTTACTACATTTAAATAAAATCATGTTTTTGATGCCAAATCACAACAATAAACTATCTATATTTTGGTTCTCACACCAGTCTATGGAATCATATAGATATCACACCTTCAGAACACGAACATAAGTTCGGATGATGATCGATCAATTATCGGAACCCTCTCCGGGTGTCTAGAATGTGATCCTATATCTATCCAGTATATTTAAACTTCGAATATACGTTCATGACGCGTATATGCAAAATCTTTATATATTGGATTGTCCAAATTCAATATAAATAAATATTCAAATACGTATAAAAGGGTTTAAATTTCAAAACAAAATTGTTTTCATTTGAAAAATATACTCTTCACACTCGTTCTAGGATACTACTGATCCTATCTCTAAAGAGTTATTCTAATTGGATATTACTAATCCAATATCTGATGAATTCTTTCGTATGGTTCTAATGTGTGTTGTTCTCGAGCTTTGTAAACCAAAGCTCTGATACCAAACTGAGAGGACCCGTAACTTCCCCGGTAAGGAAAGAGCGGATACTTTGAGAACAACACACAATAGAATGCAGACGGAAGAACATTTCATGGTTATTACAACAATTCCATCAGATACAAGAATATACAGAGTATAATTGAATAAATTACATTCGATAAATATCAGAGATTACAATAAATTACATTTAAATACATCGCAGTGGAAAAACAATACAAAACACAACTAGAAGTAATACACGGATACAGAGCTTTCCGAGTATCGTTCCAGCTGTAAATCAGGATCCTGTGAATATAAATCTGCAAAACCAAAACTACTAGCTGCCCGTGAAGAAAATAGGGGCACCCAGAGTTTAGGTTAAAAAAATAAACTCCAGGTCAGTCATGTGACTGGTGTGAGAACTAAAACAGTTATTAATCTTTATTTTAAAGTTCGGTAAATCAAGGGACCACGCCGTATAACACGGAACGGGTTTCCTCCCAAGAATACCAGTGCATAATACAAACAGCGCAATGCTAAATAAAGAAAAATGAAGCTATTATAAGACCCAGGTCCCATCACACAATGCAACGCAAGCCGGAGGATAGGGGTTTTACCTTATAATAGCCAAAGCATGCTTGATACGTTAAAAACACATTATTTGATACTATTATAAGTGTATAGTGTCAAAACAGTTTCAATCATAAATATAAATCATAGATGGCATGAATGACCCATACCACTATGTCGCCATACTAGGTTCTACAAATAAAACCGAATTATCACGTATTGGAAATTGGATTCCATCATGAGTCGAGGCAAGGGGCAAGCTCCTCTCCGTTCGAGACACTCTAGCAAATGTCTCAGGACCCCACTTTGATCCTTGGAATCGGTTGGGCCGGTCCTCACCTAAGAGGATTAGTTATTCCTGAACACACGTTTCCCGGTCCTAACAGACCTATATCCGAGGCGCCTCGCATTCCAACATCCACACAGGTAAAAAGTATATAAATGTCAGGGCTGGTATGTCACTGACATCACCCTAGCTAGAAAGAAACGTCGTGTTCTCCCAACGGTCCGTATCCCGTTTTTGACTCATACCGAGGTGTGAGGCTCGCGAATTCACGTTATACACAAAGCTACGTCACACAGACCATGCTTTGATCATCAACCACAAGACTTTGCTTTTCAACAGAAGCCTTGATCAATTGCCACTTACGCGTGCCACACTGGCAATTCACCCCATGCGACTGATGTCCATCGATATACAACCTCTGAGCTCGTACGTCTCAGAGAAGGGCGTTAAGCAAGAGAATAAATTCTCCCCCGCCAAACAGATGTATATTTAATAGAGATCAATCAACACAGAATAAAATCCAATGTCAGACACACAATCCATTTACAAGTTCGCTCTGGGTCTGAACGAAACCGGAGGCACTTTCCTCGCATATCCATCCATCTCCAGGTACGTCTGGACGATCACCAACTGATTCCCTCATCTTGGGTGTACAGCCCAATCAAGATCATCAGCAATCCCCCAAACGATGTGAAGACTTCCGGTCTTCAACCACCGTCTTCATCTTCGACATATCTTCGAATCGGTTATTCAGAATGGGTATAAACCAGGCCTTTCCGAATAACCCGCGTATATAATAAATACGTGTTACACAAACACAACATACGCCTCATTCCAATTCAGAATATTCTTTTATTTACAAAATCACATTCTTAGGGAATAGGTTCCCATTAATTTTATCAAAGATAAATTCTTCTAAATTTATTCTTTAATCTTCCTTTGGATATCATATCAAACCATATTATGGTTTTCCAAACTAGTCGGATTAGCGAACCATACCGAAGTAATTATTTATTTTATTTCCCAATCCCAACCTATTCATCCCCTGGAGCAAAACTGGTCATACTCCATATCTAACACCATGGTGCTATCGGTAAAATTAATTACCATTTCACGTTGAAATCTAATTAAAGATTTAACTATCGCTTTGGAGCAAAACTGGTGGTACTCCATTCTCGATCACCTTTCAGATTTGATAATTTAAATTAACAATTCACATTTCAATCTAATTAAAGATTCATTAAAACTCCACTTAGTTTTAATCTTTCAAAAATCAGTATCCTGTCTTTAACTGGGTTAAAGAACCAATGTCATCTAAAACACGGTTCACGATAAACCCAAAATCACTTTCTATTGTTAATCGGGTTAAATAACATGTGTTATTCAAAACACCGCTCATGATAAACCCAAGAACCAATTTAAATTCAATTCCAATTAATATTATTTAATTGGTACACCTCATTAAATCTAAATAGAAGGATTTAATCTTTTTCTCAATTGGGCTTAGGAACAGTGTTAATGAAGACATCATTCACGACAAACCCAAATCACGTTTGATATTAAATACAAGGCTCTGAATAGAAAATATATCGGCTTATATTCAATATCAAATTCTGAAACCAACAAATATCGTATTGGAAATAACGATATAAAATATATCTTTCAAATTCCCATAACAATATTTGTATAATCACGAAATCCATCATCGAAATATTCCGAAGACAATTTCTACTCAAATCCATTCCAATTCACGTATTGGAAATCCTGATTATTTTTAAAACCACTTTCAAATTCAATTTATTTATTTCAAAAATAAATTGATTTTAATTCTAGTTCAAAACTAGTTCATTTCGATAAAAATCTATTTTTATCCTTTCAAATGTGGAATTTTTCATCCCAGTTCTTTCCAATTCACATATTATGATTTTACACAAATTATAGATATTTTTAATAATTTTATCAAGGCCTGTACAGTCGATTTCCATCAACGACCATCGAACTGCACTTACAGCGACCTTTTCCAAATTTGATTTGGGCATAATTCCAAATCCAACCGTTAGATTTCAAATTTCCAATATTCATTGGAAAGCTCTTTTCGATACGAACCCAACTTTTCCGGTTTTAGGAGAATCCGACGGTCGGATCTCCCGTAATGTCGATTCGAAGTCAATGGTCGAAATTCACGAACTACCGCGGCGCAGCGCGTTCTATTCAGGCCATTATATATATAATATATATATATATTATATATATTTCGTCGATTTCCTTTTAAAACGTATTTTATAAATCGTTTTAAATTCGTTTTCAAAACCATTTCAACACTATATTCAATTTCAAATCAAAATTGAATATTTCATATCATTACTATATGAATGATAATATTTTCAAAACATTATATTTTGAAATCACTACCTTTTCTATATTCATTATAAAAACGAATATAATCGATATAAATATCGCTCACGTCAAAATGGCGCATCTCTAATCAACACGGCTTTATATATTTCAATAAATTCGTTATTCTATTCAACAAATGAATATTTATTCTATTCAACACATGAATCTATATTTCTTTCAACACATGACTAATCTCAACACATGAGTACTGTCAACACACGACTATTTTTGTTATGGAATATATTTTATAAAATTATGGTATCTATCGTTTGATTTTTAAATCAGACTCCGACTGTAAAGTAGATTCTAATTTTAAATATGATGAAGATGTAAATTTTATTGTTAAAATATTTTACTCAACACATAAATAGTTTCAACACATGAACATCGTCAACACATGACTATTTTTATATTCAACACATGAATTTTCTTTTATAATATTTATTATTTTCCCGATTGGAATGAGGCCCAATCAATTACCATATAACGTTAATTATATGGATTCCATACAACACATGTATATAATAGCAACGATAAACAATCAACCATCATCCAAAGTGCACCACACAACTGCATAAGCATCAAATATAAATAATTAACGCTTATAACAGCCTGTCGACCAATCGATCGACATACAATTAAATAATTGGGATTAGTGTACGCCAAATATCATCCCAACACCCGTGTGGGGTTTCAAATCAACAAACACAGATTTTTATTTGTGCAGTTGGGTGATGTGTAAAATTTATCGACCCAATCAATATCAGTCAAATCAGTGTATATAAACAAATCGGCCGATTTGTTTATAAATATTTATTTATTCATATTCACATTAAAAATTATATTTTTAACGATAATTAATTTATTTGAACACATTAATCTATATTATCGATTTCACATCAACATCACAAACAAATTGCACAACACAACAAACAAGCATACAAGCCATCCATGGTCTGTGGACGACGGGTGTCGGGTGCTGCTAAGCACCGTCTGCATCCTAGTATATATATATAACTAGAAAAAGAAATTTAGAGTGAGAAGTTCTCACCAAAGCTATCCCAACTCCACGACACTTCAAATGTAGGAAATCATCACTGTTCTTGCCTTTTGTCCCTTTCGTTGCCCGTAGCCACTACATATATATAAAAATCACATTGTTATATTGTTCCTATGTATATAAAAATCATATTTTTATAATCACTCCGTATGGATAAAAATTCTATTTTTACATCGATGTTCATATAATAAAGATTATATTTTTATCACGCTATCCTCTATATAAAGATTTCGCCTTTTCAAATATAAAGATTTCACCTTTTCAAATATAAAGATTTCGCCTTTTCAAATACAAAGATTTCCGCCTTTTCAAATATAAAGATTTCTCCTTTTCAAATATAAAGATTTCGCCTTTTCAAATATAAAGATTTCGCCTTTTCAAATATAAAGATTTCGCCCTTTCAAATATAAAGATTTCGCCTTTTCAAATATAAAGATTTCGCCTTTTCAAATATAAAGATTTCGCCTTTTCAAATATAATAAAAATTATATTTTCAATACTTCTACTCTATAAAAATTATATTTTTAACGTTCCTACCATATAAAAATTATATTTTTAACTTTTCTATATTATAAAAATCAAGTCCTTATCCCTCAACATAATTAAAAATTGCATTTTTATTCTTTCTAAAATATAAAAATTATATTTTTCTCTTCGCTATTATATGATAAAAATCATATTTTCTTAATACGCTACTTCCTATTTAAAAAATCCAATCTTTTCTTTCTGTAAAAATTCTATTTCCACTTTCTATAAAAACTCTATTTTGCCTTCTATAAGAATTCTGTTTTTAAAGCTAATCCTATAGGAAAGAAGTAACTAAACCAAATTAAAATGAAAGGAGGCTTACTGTTTTTCAGCGAAGAAGGGGGATGGAGCTGCTATGCGCTGGAGGTGACGAGGAGGGTGCGGCTAGGGTTTCAGGGCAGCGGTGGGACAGTGACTGAGCGCGGCGGTTGAAGGGGGGTGGCTCGGTGGGGGTCTCGTCGATGGGGTTATGCGTGGGGCTTCTTCGATGCAGCGAAGGTGGGAGCGGCAGAGGAAGGTCGGAGGGGACGGAGCGGCGACGAGGGTGGGTGGTGGCGCGTCGGGGTGGCGATCTCCAGGGGGCGACGGCTGCGCCTTTTTTTTTGATTTGATTATGAATCGGGGGGGGGGGGGGGGGGGCTAAGAGGAGATAAGGGGAGAGTTTTATTTTTTTTAATTTATTTAATTATTTAATTTCAAAAAGTTGACTTTTTCATTTGACCTCTAAACGAGGCCCACCGCCTGTCGTCCCTAGCTAATTATCCCCATTCCGAACACAATGGGATATGTATCGTAGGCTGATTTGATCGTTTCGATCAGTTTATGTCAAAATCAACATATGACTCTATATATTGAATTTGAACGTGCATTTCAATTTACCGGGGTCACATACTAGCTCGAAAAATTCCAGAAAAATTATTTCTAGCTTCGTATTGACGATATGGTCCTAACAAAACTAATTTCGTCAAATTCTGAGACCGTTTGAAAAATGGCCATTTTCCAGTCGATAAAAATCAACTAAAACTGGTCAAACGCGTTTTCCTTTGCCACACTCACATATTGATTCGAAAAATTATGAAAATTGGAATCTAGCAATAACTTGACATCACAGATCCAACAAAAGTGGTTTCGTCGAAATCCGAGGTCGTTTGCAAAATTCCCATTTTTAAGGGCCTGAATTCCATAACGACTATTCAGAAATTTCAACTGGACATATCTTTTGGTCCCCGCTATGAAATTTTGATTTTTCGGATTTGTTGGAAAGATATTCTCAATTAGATTCAAATATTTTTGGTTTCGCTAAAATCCGGTTTATTTTGCACCTGGTATGTTCAATTGAAGTTTGAAATCGAATTATCGAACTACCGCGCCATTTTCAATTCTATTTATAATTATAAATAATTATTTATATTCTAACGACGATCTATATAACTATACACGTTCGAATTCTATTCAAATTAAATTTCTCGTTGATATTATTTAAAATAATCATTTTAAATAATCAAAATTCATTAAAATTGCCAAAATAAAAAATTTAAACTGGCCCAGATTTTCCGGGTTGTTACAATAACAGTATGTAATTGATATAAATTTCTACATCAAATCAATAATATAAATGGATTAACGACAAAGCCTCTTAAATTCCATATATAGTAATGGTCTTCCTTTACAAAAGCTCATCTCGATTATCACCAAATCGAATTCCATTCAATTCCAATTTAATATTTTAAATTGGAAAACTTTACTTTGGAAAATTCCATTAACCTTATTTAAATGATTATAAATTCGAAATAATATCTTCATTGTTAATTGGGTTAAAGAACGACTGTTATTTAAAACATTGTTCACTATAAACCCCAAAATCCAATTTGATATTAAATATAAGGCTCTGAATAGAAATAATATCGACTTATATTCAACATCAAATTCTGAAACTAACGGATATCCCAATAACGATATCTATATCTTCCAAATTCCTCAACAATATCTGTATAATCATGGAATCCAATATCGAAATATTCCAAAGATTATTTCCATTCAAATCTATTCCAATTCATATGTTGGAAAATTCTGGTTATATTAAAACCATTTTGAATACAATTTATTTATTTATAAACATTGTATTATTATTCTAGTTAATAATTAGCTCATTTAGATAAAAATATATTTTTACCTTTTCAAACTTGGAATTTTATCCAGAATCTCTCCAAATCATTTATTATGATTTTACACAATTTTTCCATATTTTTAATAATTTTATTAAGGCCTTTACAGTCGGTTTCCAATAACGGCCACCGAACTGCATCCATAACAACCTTTTCTGAAATTGATTTGGATATATCTTAAAATCTGACCGTTAAATTTCAAATCTCTTATATTCATTGGAAAGCTCTTTTCGATACGAACCCAACGGTTCTGGTTTTAGGAGAATCCGCGCGTGGATTGTTATTGACTCATTATTCAAGGGCCAATGCAAGTTCAATCTCTGCTCAGAGTTTGTGAGTATTCTTCAGTTTCATCATCATGAAACTACAAGAACAACAGATAATTAGAGTGTCAAATGTTCACAATCTCAATTGCTTCTCTCGGACAAATGTAGCTTTTGACCCTCAATGACAACCAATCCAGAGGAGTATTTCTTTATCCTCAAAGATATTAATATGTTGGAACCAATTCCAATTAAAGGAAAAAGACAGGAAGAAATCTTAGTTTTTTGTGAGCCAGTAGAAGAAGATACTACAGCTTCAAACATCTTTTTCGACTCCTTGAGTGAGTAGATAAAAGTATTTGCTTCTTTTGGCCCAGTCCATAGCTGATTTTGAACTCTGGAAAATTAAATGTCCGACGTAGAAGGATAGAGAAGCCCCAAGAATTTTTGTAATAATATCTGTAAATAAGACAGTACGTATGTTTATATATAATAACATACCAAAAAGAAAGTTTTTATAACCTACACAATCCGACCTGAAGCTTGAAACCATAGCAGCAGTAGCCAAGGGAAGTGAACAATAAAGATTAGCAAAATTGAATAGAGAAGTGGGGATTACAATTGGTATTTAAAGGGTGATAAGAAATTGTATTGCGCTATTTTGTGGAGATTTGAGTATCCGAGAAAGAGTCAAAAAATAAATACCTCCTTATTTTTGTGGGGATTCAGATAACCTTCCTTTATTAGCATGTTTAGAAGATTTTGTTTTATTTGACTGATTTTCCTTTATTTTTGTGGAGAACGTGGAGATGGATGATGAAACAAATTAAATGCTTTCCATTTTAATTTGAAAATGCAAATATGTCAAATCCTAAATACAATTTAATAATTGTCTATATACGTTTTATAAGGTATTAAATCTGATTTAATTAATAAAAAATGCACAACAAAACCTAGCATGCATTTCAAATCTTTAATTCAAGTAAACTGAATAAATGGAAAATTTTCTTAATTTATTGCGAGAACAGTTAGGAAATAGATTGAGATAAATGGCATATTTGAAAATGCTTATTTAAAATCAGCACATACGTCAAACTCCTTTATTTTTGTGGAGAACGTGGAAATGAACGATGAAGGAAATTAAATGTTTTCCATTTTAATTTGAAAATGCTAATACGTCAAATCCTAAATACATACAATTTAATAATTGTCCATATACATTTTATAAGGTATTAAATCCGATTTGATTAATAAAAAATACACAACAAAGCCTAGCATGTATTTAAAATCTTTAATTCAAGTAAACTGAATAAATTGAAAATTTTCTTAATTTATTACGAGAAAAATTAGGAATGAGATTGAGATAAAGGGCATATTTGAAAATGCTTATTTAAAATCAGCATATACGTCAAATCCTAAATACAAATAACTCGCCGTATACAATTTAATAATTGTCCATATACGTTTTATAAGGCATTAAATCAGATTTGATTAATAAAAAAATGCAGAACAAAACCCATCATGTATTTTAAATCATTAATTCAGGTAAACTGAATAAATGGAAAATTTTCTTAATTTATTGCAAAAAAAATTAGGAAATAGATCGAGATAAAGGGCATATTTGAAAATGCTTATTTAAAACCAGCATATATGTCAAATCCTAAATACAAATAACTCGGCGTATACAATTTAATAATTTTCCATATACGTTTTATAAGGTATTAAATCTGGATTGATTAATAAAAAAAAATACACTACAAAACCCAACATGTATTTCAAATCTTTAATTCAAGTAAATTGAAAAATGCAAAATTTTCTTAATTTATTGCGAGAAAAAATAGGAAATAGATCGAGATAAAGGGCATTTATGGCACTTCACGTTTACACCAAAAAAGTGTGACACCAAACCTATTCTATTAAAGATATATATATATATATATCGTCAAATTCTATTTAAAACGTATTATATAAATCGTTTATAAATTCATTTCAAAATGATTTCAACTTCATTTTCAATTTTTAATCAAAATTGTATATTCCATTAGATGACAATTTTACACAGTGCATATATATGTTAAAAAATTATATTTTTAACGATCAAATAATTATTCCATTACATAACTATTTAAATATTGCATATATATGATAAAAATTATATTTTTATTGATCAAATAATTATTTCAATACATGACTATTTTATTCACCGCATATATATAATTTTCAAATCGCGTATATATATGTTTTATTCACATCGCGTATATATATATTTTTCACATTGCATATATATATTTTATTCACATCGCATATATATTTTATTGATCGCATATATATATATATTATTCATATTACATATATATTTTATTCACATCGCGTATATATATATATATATATATTTTATTCACATCGCATATATGTTTTATTCACATCGCGTATATTTATATATATATTATTCACATTACATATATATATTTTATTCACATCGCATATATATATATATTACTCACAATGCATATATGTTTTATTCACGTCGCATATATATATATTCACATCGAATACATATATTTTTACTCACATATATACATTTTTATTTTCCATTTCATATTACAATCACAACACAATACAATCAATTAAATCATCCACGGTCTGTGGATGAGGAAGGTAAGCTAACAGGCACCGTACATCATTTGTGATAATTAAAAACTGATAAAAATCAATACTAGCAGTTCATATATGCAGTTTTAAAATAAATAACTGTACAAGAATTTTAGTGAGAAGTTCTCACATTGGGTTCCACTCCATCATTCTTTATCTGAAGATTGTTTTAGTAATATTAAAATGCCGTTTTAATTTTATCAGAAGTTCCAATAGCCTCCGTTTCAATTGTGGTTTGTTCCATGTTGTAGATCTCAATTTTGCGGTTCCAACGGATTTGAAATCACGCGATTCCATGCTCATATGAAAAAGATACGATGATTAATACATTAATAACATAAATGAAATAATTAATTAAATTATTAATTATTAATTACATTTAACCAAACAAAGGCCGCTCCCTTTTTTCTTATCGCTCCTCCTTCTGTAAAAAAGCCCAACGCCCTTCGATTATAGGGTTCCAAGCCACGCAAAATCCCAAGCGCCGGAGTACGATCCAGTGACACCAAGTCATAGGGCTTAATCTCCTCTTTCATCGGTGGGTTTGGTGCTGAACTCGCATCCCTCTTTCTTTTAGAAACTACGATCGAACGAGATGCATTTGTGCTCCAAAATCAGCCACCACGGGTTGAAACTCGAGAACATAACCATTGAGAATATAGATCTCAACGAGATCTTCGATTTTTCCTTTGGTAGCTTTCAATAATATTGAACGGATTTGGATATTTTTGGAGAGGAATTTGGGACGATTCGGTTTGCCCGTTCATTTCAGGCTGCGGCTGATACAATGGAAGTTAGGGTTTCCATTTTAGACTATTTATATATTTATTTTAATATTATTTAATTCGTTTAAATGTGATTTTTCTTTCGAACTCCAAATCAAACCCAACGACTATCGTTCCTAACTAAACACCCCCATTCCGGACACAATGGGATTTGTTTCGTAAGCCAGTTCAACTGTTTCGATCAATTTTCATCAAAATTAAAATATAAATCAATATATATTGAATTTAAACGTACATTTTAGTTTACTGGGGCCACATACCGACTCCAAAAATTACAGAAAAATAAATATAACTATGTTTTGACGATATGGTCCTAACAAAAATAATTTCATCGAATTTGGAGACCATTTGAAAAATGGCCATTTTCCAGTCGATTAAATTCAAACTGAAAGTACCAAACGCGATTCAATTCACCACGCTCACATATCAGATCAAAAAATTATGAAAATTGGAATATAGCAATAATTTGACATTCCGGATCCAACAAAAGTGGTTTCGTCGAAAACGGAGGTCATTTGCAAAATGGCTATTTTTAAGGGCTGTATATAATTTAAAATATGTAGAAATTCTGTAGCAACTATTTCAAATTTTAAACTGGACATGTAACGACCCGCCTTTTTGCCCAATTTTCGGCGGTAATTAAACCGACTTAAACCGTTCATAAAGACGAATTGTTATGGGTACATACATATATTTAACAAAAATAACAGAACCTTTCATTGCAAATTACAATGTTACATCAGAGTTACATAGATTATCAGAGTTACAAATATATACACAGCGGAAGAAAAGAGGATAACTTTACTCTCAGCGGAAGATCAAAACACAGCGGAAGCTTCAACTCTATCGTGGACTCCAACTCTGAAAGCGCTCTGGATCCTGCTACAACGATCTATAACTGCAAAACTAAACTACTGGCTGCCCGTGGAAATTAATGGGCACCCAGAGTTTAGGAAGGAACAATAAACTCCGGGTCAGTCATGGGACTGGTGTGAGAACATAAAACATTTGCTTTAGGTTTATTTTAAAGTTGGGAATTTCACCGGACCACGCCGCTAAGGCGGAACGGGTTTTCTCCATGTGAACACCCGTGCATATAAATACGCAATGTCTTTTGAAAGTGAAGCTATCATAAGCTCGTCCCACATCACACAATGCAAGCGCACACCAGATGGGCGAGTTTTATCTTATGATAACCAAATATGCTTTCATACGAAAAATCCTCTTCAATACCATAATATATATAGTGTGGAAAACATTTCGCAAGTAAATGTGTAAATCCTAGACAGCATATACACCATAATATATGTTGCCATATATATATATACAATCAAAATCGTATGGCTCGCATAAGAAATTTGGGTTTCCAACTTGATGATTCCTGGCACGAAAGGTCAATCAGGGATACAAAAACGAAGTGCCTCAACGGCTTTTTCGACCATACGCGGACACCGACTACACATCGTCAGGGCAGATCAACGGTTTTCGACCAGACACGGCCCCCCGAACATACCCAACTTCCCCAGGTTCATAAGTGGTTTCCCACTGCTGCACAACTTCATCATCAATTCATATATAAGTATAAAACCTAACCGCCAGTTTCTCATCAATCCGGGGTGTGAGGTTTGTCGATGTCACGTCATTCACAAAGCGATGCTTCGATAAGCCATTCTTTGATTATTACTAGCTCGTTTCATAACTCGGGTATGCCACATTGACAATTCACGACATATCACTGATTCCAATCAATGCATACCCTCTAAGTTCATATGACTTAGAAACGAGGATAATATATTGCCACAGATCCGATATATATTAACGGGAATCAGTGTTATGTGGTCAATTTCAATGTCGGACACACCATCCATACAAGTTCGTTCTGGGTCTGAACGATCCAACAACCCGAAAACACTTGAATATGTTCAGGTCTCATGCAACTCATACCTCATATCGGGTGGCCTACTCAACCGAGATATTAATCAACAATCCATCTAAACAATTCAAATATTCTCGGTCTCCATTCGTCGTTCTTGAATTGCTTCATAACGTCGTGTTATTACTTGGAATGGTTTTCGAACATATATTCGATCCCGGTCTTTCCAAGTAATAAGCGTACTTTTAAAACAGTGGCTATGGATCATATAGGCTTTCAATTCAAATCTCCTTCTAAATCAATTTATCAATTCATTTATGACTCAAGATTGGAATTTCATATGTCTCGCTATCACCTTAACTCTTCTTGAAATCAAATATTTTTTCCTTCGCTTTAATTTCTTACTTTAAATTTCTCGAATCAAAGATTTGATTAAATCCCAATTACGACCACAACTCAATCTCATTGGGTTCCAAGAATGATATTATTGAAGATACGATTCACGACAAAACCCAAATCAATCGATATTGGATCATAAGTTACACAGAAATTGTATCCACTTATATTCGATATAAATTCTCATGATCAACGAATACCATAAGTGGAATAGCGATATAATAATATCTTCCAAATTTCCCAGATAGTATTCATTTACACCATGAAATTTTATACCAAATATCGAAGATTATTTCTATCTAACTTATTCCAAATCAGGTTGAGAACCCGTATCTCAATTGAAAGATTTATTCAACTCTTTGACATTAGATATGGATAAAAATATCATCAACTTATCTTCAATATTAAGTACCGTATCCAACTCATATTATAAGCGGAATAACGGTGAGTTACCTTTTAAATTCCTCAAATAATAAGAGTCATCATCTACTGAATTTATATCGAACATATGAAGATTTATCTCCGACCACATCCAATCATTTAAAATTGGAAAACCCATTGAAATCCATATACAAAAATTCCAATACTTTAATAACCTTCGAAATCATTCTTATAGTCTAGTTCACGCTTATAAATTCCAAAACAACATTTAGAAATGTTACCAAAAGCACTATTGTTAAAATAGCCATTTAAATTAAATAAACTTACAATTATTTGAAATTTCAGATATTCCAGTTCTAATCACAATAGATTTATGAATAAGAATTATCATAAATTTCTCCAATAGAATGACTTGTTTTATTCGATTTTTCGTTATGATCGCCAACTGCAAGTATAGCGATCTTTGGTTTAAAATATAACTTGAAATCATACGTTGAAATTTTGAAATTTCCTTTGCTATTCAAACTGTTATCAATTGTAATTCAACGTTTCTTAGTTCAAATCAAATTGATTTCAAATAATCAAGTTAAACCCATTCAAACTTGAAAACGATGTTTACGAATTATCGCATCATAGTGCGTTCTATCCAAACCATATAATGATTAAATATAAATCATTTAAACCCTTTTCAAATTTGTTTTATATTTCCAAATCATTTGAAAAACAGTTTTAAAAATATATTTCAAATTAGATTTCGAATTTACCATCCCGTTGTCGGACCAGTTAGGGATAGCCAGGGAGAGCAGGAACTGAATTTCCAAACCCAAGCCTATACACTATCCTCTCTGTCATCCTAGAACGTTCTGGTGTATATTATATTATATATAAAACCATATTCAAATTTAAAAGCCTCATTTCGAATTTAAATTGAAAATAATATATTTTTACCAAACCAGTTTCAAATGGATATAAATACCGTTATACAAAATCAATACATAATCTAAATCTTTTTCCAAATCCTATTTCAATATTGAAAAAGTTGATATTTAATTCAAAACTAACATTTAAATATTATTTAATAAGTAAATAAAATCGTATATAGGAAGGAGATTCTAGATTGATCACCCATACATTCCACAGCCACGGTGTGTGTAATATCATGAAATGCAAATCATATCTATCCAAATGGACCATACGATCAAATGGATATGAATTCATCATCACAACAAACATTTAACGGTGCACAAGCGTTACAGTCAACAACGCTTATCAGTGTTCAGTGTATTATCTAACTTCATGAACAACCATTCAAACATCAACATCCATCACACAATCATCATCAACTTATTATAATTAATCTCAGCTAATTATAATTAACTAATTTAAATAAATATTTAAATTAGAAGTTCTCACCAGTAGCTCCAACACCTTCATTACCAAGACGAACAGACCAACGAACACTGCCATCGTCACTCGTATTTCTTTCAAATCCATTCTCATCAGCAGCTGGAAATTTTTCTGCTAATTATTATATATCGAAATTAAATCAATAACTACGCTCGCTTTATATATATACGGTTATATATATAAGGATATTCATTTTATTTTTATATAAATTTATACCTAACAAATATTTTCAAATTTACATATCATCTTGTTCTAATTTCAGATACGATTCTGACACTTCTGACGGCGAGCAAATCCGGTTTAAAATGAGCGAGATATTGGTGTTTAAAGTTTTAAACTAAATTAGAATTTTTTAAAAAAAATTAAAAACAAGCATACCCAAATCCTTTGGCCCAAGCCCAAAAGCACAAACCCCGGCCCGCTGCTTTCTCTTCTTCTTCCTTCTAATCCTTACGCAACATTTCCCCTGGAACCCATCATGAGCGTGCACGGTGGTGCATGGTGCACCATTATTTACACCACCGAAATTCAATCCGAGCCCATCAACAAGTTTCTCTTCCTTCACTCGTCCGAACGCACACCTCCTCACGAACCCAAGCAGCTTGCTTCAAAATCCGAACCATTGCCGAAGACTGGAACCGCACAGAAACACCGCGATCCTCCTGATGTCGCACCCTTCATTTCAAATCCGGACTTCGCCAAATCACACCTTATCGAAGCCCATTCTTTCCTCATTGAAATTCCAATCTCCGTTTCTTCAATCGTCGCATGATTCTTCGATTAGTCTTAACCCTAATTTTGAACTTTCCAAATCATTATCACGGAATCGACTCAATTTCGCATGAAAAATACTATGTTACCTACTGATCGCAATGGTGTTGACGGCGTGGATTAATTCGAAGCGGATTGAGAGATTTTATTTTCTGAAGTTTCAACTTGAAATTTCCTCTTTACTGTAAATTGAAGATAACTCTCTCGATTCTTGATGAAATTTTAATCCGTCAGTTTCTAAAAATCACAAACGATGATACGAACAATTTCCGTGCGAATCATATTAGCAAAAACTCAACGGATTTAAAGATTTGGATTTTTGAATGGTGGAAAAAGTGGATTTTCATTTACAGTAAATGAACAGAGGACTTCAAGATGAAGAAAGAAAGAAAAAATGTCGTGAAGAATTTTCCCTGAAGTGATAAATGGTGAAGTGTGAAGGGAAAATGGGTCTTTGGTTCTCTTTATGATGCAAGGGTATTTTAGTCCATTCATCAAGGACACATGGCTTACTCTTTACATGCTTAAGGACACATACACCTACACTTGTCTCCATCTAAATTCTTCTCTATGCATGAGTGACAAAAATGAGGTATTTATTTATTTAATTAAAATTAAATTTTGTAACAACATTGTAACATGAATGTATGTATCCCATTTTAGCACTTATATATTATTTAAAGATTATCAAACATTCTTATCACTCAAAAAAAAAAAAATTATCTATATAATTTATCAAATATATACACATGTAATTTACCCAAATTTATACTAACAAGTGTTTGCAATTAAATACTTATCAAACATGGAAATCCTTAAATCTTAAATATGGTACATAACAAATCTTATATAATTTATAAATACCATTAAAATTTATCAAAACAATTAAAATAATAATAATCATTCTTGTAAAAATCATAAAATAAATTATCCTTTACCAAATTCATATTTTACAAATCAATATTATCAAAACAGAAATTATCATTACTTACATACATCTTATAAATAAAATATAACTTGTAAAATAAGTTTTTCTCTTAAAAAAAATCATATTTAATAAAACAAGATACTTATTCAAAGTAAAATTTATATTCAAACCTTATAAAATAAATTTATATTCAGGAAAAATCCAAATATATAATAAAAATCCAAATCAAACTTGGTTAAAATTTCGGGATGTTACATTCACCCCTCCCTTAGAAACTTTTCGTCTTCAAAAAGAAAGTCGAGTAAATTTAAACTCCTTAACCAAATTTGAATTCCAATTTCTCTCATAACATATCTGAAATATATTGGTCAGAACCAGGGCTCATATCATTCTCAGGGTACTCTGTCTGATTTTTTACTAAAGGTCGAGTCTAAGGAAATTTCTATGATCTCTGACTATTGGATCGTCACAGGTCTTGTTTAAAAAATGAATTCTTTGAGTTAAACTCAGAGCTGCTACTACTACCACTAAGAAGAACTAGGATAGACCTTGTCCAGTACTTAGAGGTCTACTACTCAAAGGAAGTTTTAAAGCTTGGAAATTATCTTACTTACTCTTACGAACCCATGATTTTCTTACCAATTCTGAGACCAAGTGCTTAAATTAGAAATTTAAATCCAAGTTCTCAAATAAATTTTTCCCTAATCATTCCATTATAACATCTTAGCTAAATTCAGTATTAGAAATTCTATTGCTCTCAATGCATATTCGAGTTCAGTTTAGGAGATAATACAGAGTACTGGTTTCAAATCCAAATTAATTTACTTGTCCAAGGCTTATCATAGCAGGGCGAAAGGAAGAATTCAGAAATAAAGTTGGATAGTTAAAATTTCAAGCACGACAATTCGAGATGATAATCAAAAGATGACAATGGGTCGAGCAAAACTAGCGACAAGGAAGAGGTAGAGTTATATTTCCGAAACACTCATTCTATTTCCATTCCAATCGTTTCCAATCTCCTATTAACCCATTTATAAGTTAAATTTATACCCATTTAATATTCATATATCGAATAACACCTTTTTCTAAATCCATTTTAAAATATATATATATAACTCTTTTCATTCTTGTTTAAAGGTCAAATCTTGTTTAGAAAATTTTCCTTACTCAACTAGCCGGAAAATCCCTTAAAACGGTTTTATTTAAAATACCACCACGCTTCCTCTACGCACTCTGATTATGCGTACACGGGTTCAAGCCAGCGTTGTTCAAATATTGATCTTAACATTTCCAGAACTCACATCTTTCAACTTGATACCTCAAAAATCCAAATTTTCTACTTCGATGTTTGTTACGATTTAAATTACCCTTTTAAACTCATTTCTAACTTAAGTCAAACTCATCACTTTAAACAAATTCTTAACTTAAGTCTAAAGCATCTTCAGATTCCTTAAGGGGTTCTGAGAGCAAAGATATTCTTGGATATTCTTATTTACAATTCATGTAAAGGATTTATCCAAATCTATTGCTTATATTAACATATTAACATTCTTTGAGAAATATAATATCTTTCTGATTACAACTTATTAGATCATATTCAAACATTTGTTATGACTTGTTTAACTTGAAGTATAGGTGCTATTTTTGATATAATTTCTTAATGTATTATCTTATTTCCCCACATTTGCTTCTTAATCTTTACTGGATTTACCTCAAAATCCTTCTGGTCATTAAAACATATTAAATTTCCTCTTAATAGTTCCAACATATCGAAGTAGTTCAAGTATCCCTTGACGTCTTAACATGAGTCATATAGTCATCCCACTTTCGAAACTCGAAAATAAGTACTGATGATGTTGCAATCATGTAATAACCCGGAAAATCTGGGCCAGTTTAAAATTTTTATTTTGGCAATTTTAGTGAATTCTGAACATTTAAAATAGATTATTTTAAATATAATCGACGATAAATTTATTTTGAATGGAATTCGACGTATATATTATATACGTCGTCGTTAGAATATAAATATTTATATATAATTATAAATAGAATTGAAAATGGCGCGGTAGTTCGATAATTCAATTTTTTTGAGAAGATTAAAACTAAGTGGAGTTTTAATGAATCTTTAATTAGATTGAAAAATGAATTGATTATTTAAATTATCAAATCTAAAAGGTGATCGAGAATGGAGTACCACCAGTTTTGCTCCAAAGCGATAGTTAAATCTTTAATTAGATTTGAACGAGAAATGGTAATTAATTTTACCGATAACACAGTGGTGTTAGATGTGGAGTATTACCAGTTTTCTCCATGGGATATATAGGTTGGGATTGGGAAATAAAATAATAATTACTTCGGTGTGGTTCGCTAATCCCGACTAGTTTGGAAAACCATAATATGGTTTGAAATGATATCCAAAGGAAGATTAAAGAATAAATTTAGAAGAATTTATCTTGGATAAAATTAATGGGAACCTTTCCCTAAAAATATGATTTTGTGAATAAAAGAATATTCTGAATTGGAATGAGGCGTTTGATGTGTTTGTGTAACATTTGTTTATCATATACGTGGGTTATTCAGAAAGGCCGGGTTTACACCCATTCTGAATAACCGATTCGACGAGATGTCGAAGATGAAGACGGTGGTTGAAGACCGGAAGTCTTCACATCGTTTGGATAATTACTGACGATCCTGATTGGGCTGTACACCCAAGAGGATGGAAATAGTTGGCGGTCGTCCAGACGTACTTGGAGATGGATGGATATGCGAGGAAAGTGCCTCCGGTTTCGTTCAGACCTAGAACGGACTTGTAAATGGATGGTGTGTCTGACATTGTATTCCTTTATATTGTATTTGTTGATCTCTGATAAATATATATCTGTTTGGCGGCGGAGAATTTATTCTCTTGCTTAACGCCCTTCTCTGAGACATATGAGCTCAGAGGTTATATATTGGCAGAAATCAGTGGTACGATATGGATTGATAGTGTGGCATACTGAGATGCAGTGATCCAGACTTTTGTTGAAAAGCAAAGTTTGGTGGTTGATGATCAAAGCGCAGCTGATATAGCATGGCTTTGTGTATAGCGTTGATCCGCGAGCCTCACAGCCCGGAATGGTGGTAAACTGATGGTTTGATCAGTATACATTTTTAGTGTAGTGGATTCGGTCGACCGATATTGAGCTTTGTGCTCGGAGGGATAGAGTAAGCGGTGTTTTCTCTTGCTGGGACGTAAGCCGCGGTGATACTTGAGTCCCAAAAGTGCGGATGTGCATAGCGGTGTTTTCTCTCGCTGAGACGTAAGCCGCGGTGATTTGTACTACGCGATAGATCTTTCGAATCAGGAGCCACCATGATGGAAATCCAATTTCCAATATGTGTATTTCGGCTTTATTTGTAGAGCCTAGTATGGCGACATAGTGGGATGGGGCACTCATGCCGTCTATGATTTATATTTATGATTGAAATTGTTTTTGACGCTATACACTTATTATAGTATCAAATGATTTGTTTTAAACGTATCAAGCATGTTTGGCTGTTATAAGGTAAAACCCTATCCTCCGGCTTGCGTTGCATTGTGTGATGGGACCTGGGTCTTATAATAGCTTCATTTTTCGAAAAAGCATTGCGCTGTTTATTCTATGCACTAGTATTCTTGGGAGGAAACCCGTTCCGTGTTATACGGCATGGTCCCTTGAATTACTCTCTTTTGAAGTAAAGTTTTAAATAACTGTTTTAGTTCTCACACCAGTCACATGACTGACCTGGAGTTTATTGTTTTAACCTAAACTCTGGGTGCCCTTATTTTCGACACGGGCAGCTAGTAGTTTTGGTTTTGCAGATTTATATTCACAGGATCCTGGTTTACAGCTGGAATGATATCCGGAAAGCTTTGTATCCATATATCTCTTCTAGTTGTGTATTGTATTATTTTCCGCTGCTAGGTATTTAAATGTAATTTAAATCTCTGATATTTCTGTGTAATTTATTCATTTATACTCTGTATATTCTTGTATCTGATGGAATTGATGTAATAACAGTGAAATGTTCTTCTGTTTGTGTTCTGATTTGTCTTGTCCTCACAGTAATTCGTTCTTTCTCATCTCTTCGGAGACCGGGGAAGTTTCGGGTCGCTTCGTTTGGTATCAGAGCTTTGGTTTACAGAGCTCGAGAACAAGACACATTAGAACCATACGAAAGAATTCATCAGATATTGGATTAGCAATATCCAATTAGAATGACTCGTTAGAGATAGGATCAGTAGTATCCTAGAACGAGTGTGAAGAGTGTGTTTTTCAAATGAAAACAATTTTGTTTTGAAAATTTAAATCGTCTTACACGTATTTGAATATTTATTTATTTTGAATATGGACAATCGAGTATATATAGATTTCGCGTATACGCGTCATGAACGTATATTCGAAGTTTTAATATACTGGATAGATATAGAATCATACTCTAGTGGCCCGAAGATGATTCTGATGACTGACTAGTCGTCATTAGTATTCATGTTCGAGTAACGAAGGTGTGACTTCTATATAATTCCATTAGGCTGGTGTGAGAACCAAAACTTATATAGTTAGAACACATTGTTGTGAATTGGCATCAAAACATGATTTTCTGTATATATATCAAAAATTATGAATTTGAAATTCTAATTCACTAATTGATTGATGTTTGTGTTGTTTGTTTATTTGTTTGCTAATTTTTAACCATTTATGCCTAATTGAACCGAATATTGAATTGTATTGAAAATTGGTCGCATTTGTTTGCATATACATATATATCATTGAACAGGTCATAGCAAGGAGGCTAGAGCAGAGAATAAAATTTGTTTGCCCGACAAATAGGTACATGTTTACTACATAATTTACTGTTTTGTTTGGGTGATGATGATTTTATGAGCCTATTGGCTAGCCGCTTGGCTTTTTCTTTTTCTTTTTGAGATCTGAAGGACCGGGGAAGCTATTTGAAATTCCCCGATGCTCCCATTGCAGGGGAGGTTATGGCGAATTTTTTCAAAAATTTAGGGTGTTAGCCAAATTTTTGAAATTTTGAAAATTCTCAGAAATTAAAAAGTTGGAGAATGAAAACCAGATCGAGCGTAGAGTTGAATAATCAAACCACTTTCGACTTTGTTCCTTTTCGGGGACGAAAAGTTTTAAGTGGGGGAGATTGTAATAACCCGGAAAATCTGGGCCAGTTTAAAATTTTTATTTTGGCAATTTTAGTGAATTTTGAACATTTAAAATAGATTATTTTAAATATAATCGACGATAAATTTATTTTGAATGGAATTCGACGTATATATTATATACGTCGTCGTTAGAATATAAATATTTATATATAATTATAAATAGAATTGAAAATGGCGCGGTAGTTCGATAATTCGATTTCAAACTTCAATTGAATGTACCGGGTGCAAAACAATCCGGATTTTAGTGAAACCAAAAACATTAGGATCTAATTGAGAATATCTTTCCAATGAATCTGAAAGATCAAAATTTTGTAGCGAGAATCAAAAGATATGTCCAGTTGAAAATTCTGAATAGTCGCTATGGAATTCAGGCCCTTAAAAATGGACATTTTGCAAATGACCTCGGATTTCGACGAAACCAGTTTTGTTAGGTCCGTGTTGTCAAATTATTGCTAGATTCCAAATTTCATAATTTTTCGAATCAATATGTGAGCGTGGCAAAGGAAAACGCGTTTGACCAGTTTCAGTTGATTTTAATCGACTGGAAATTGGCCATTTTTCATACGGTCTCAGAATTCGACGAAACTAGTTTTGTTAGGACCGTATCGTCAATACGAAGCTAGAAAATATTTTTCGGGAATTTTTAGAGTTAGTATGTGACCCCGGTAATTTGAAATGTACGTTTAAAATTCAATATAGCGATTTAAGTGTAAATTTAACAGAAACTGATTCAAACAGTCGAATCAGCCTACGATACATATCCCATTGTGCTCGGAATGGGGGTAGAACGCTAGGGACGACAGGCGGTGGACCTCGTTTTGAGGTCGTATGTAAAAGTCAACTATTTGCAAATAAAATAATTAAAATAAAATAGAAAAAAATAATAAACCCTTCCCTCTATAACCGTTCTGGCCCCCCCTCATATTTTCAATCGAAAGAAAAAGAAAGAAAGAAAAAAAAAAACCAAATCGCTCAGGCGATTAACGCCGATCGTTCCCCCCCCCCCCGTAGCCATCGCCGCCGCCTTCGAGCCCTTCGGCCTCCCCTGCACCAGCGCCGCGACCCCAGCCCCATTGCCCCCTCCTCTCCGTTCGACGCCCAGAAACCCACGAACCCGCGAGCGCCCGGAAACACCCCCAAATCCACGAGATCCGCAACCGCGGCCATCCCCTGACGAGCCTCTGACCGCCGCATCCTCCTTCCACCTCCCCGGCCGACCAACGACGCCTTAGGCCTCCTCCATTCAACAAACAACACCCCGCTTCTCCAATGGCCGATTTACTGTAGATGAATTGTGAGTTTTTTTTCCTTTTTATGTTTATTTTTATTTAGTGTAAGTAGTTTTGAAAATCAGTTTTTTTTTAGTAAAAGTAAATAATAGATTTTTACCAATAAAAAATGAAATCTTTATATGTGTAGGGAATAAGGAAATATATGATCTTGTTTATAAAGAAAGGTGAGATTTTTAACACGATAAAAATTAGATTTTTAAGAAGATAAAGATCGAATTTTTATATGTAAGAAGAGAAGATAAAGATCGAATTTTTATATGTAAGAAGAGAAGATAAAGATCGAATTTTTATATGTTGAACTTCGATAGAAAAATAGGATTTTTATATATTGAACTTCGAAGTCAAAATATGATTTTTATATTTTTAAAGAATTAAAAATATGATCTTTATATTTTTAAAGTATTAAAAATATAGTCTTTACTATATAGATGATGTCAAAATATGATCTTTGCATAGTAGGAACTATAAAGAAGATATTTTGAGATGAGTAGTGAAGTAAAAATATAATTTTTATATAAGGAAGATAATCAAAATATGATTTTTATATTTTTAAAGTAGTAAAAATATAATCTTTACTATATAGATGTGGTAAAAATATGATTTTTGGTTATGTAGAGAATTAAAAATATCATCTTTGTATATGTAGCGAAATAAAAATCTGATTTTTATTTTATATACGTTGAAGTAAAGTGATGATTTTTATAATGATGAAATCTTTATTTTTATAAAGGCGAAAACTTTATATGGAAAATAGCGTGATAAAAATATAATTTTTATCTATATAACATAGCAATAAAAGAGTAGATTTTTATATATTGAATAGCGAAATAAAAATGTGGCTTTTATTTCAAAGACATCAAAATATAAAAATGTGATTTTTATATATATAGTGACTACGGACGACGAAAGCGGCAAAAGGCGAGAATGGCGAAGATTTCCTACCTATGAAGAGTCGTGACGTTTGGATAGCTATCGGTGAGAACTTCTCACTCAAAATCTCTTTTTCTAGTTATATATATATATATACTAGGATGCAGACGGTGCTTAGTAGCACCCGACACCCGTCCACAGACCATGGACTTGTTTGATTGGTTGTGTAGTTGGTTAGATTATTTGATTTGGATTGGATTGTTTTGGTGAAATTGAAATTGATATGATTGATGTGTGAATGGCGTGGGCCTTCACTAGACCGGGGATAAGGCTAGGCCTCGTCCCGTTTCTAGTATCGTGCCGTTATGCCGCCGAAATTTTCTAAAATATGTTAGAAAAATAAAAATATCATTTTTATTGTGTAAATGAACTGAATAGAAATTCAAGTGTGAAGTAAATATTTTTGTCGTTAAAAATATAGTTTTAACGTGAAAGTGAATAAATAAATATTTATAAACAAATCGGCCGATTTGTTTATATACACTGATTTGACTGATATTGAATGGGTCGATAAATTTTACACATCGCCCAACTGCACAACTAAAAATCTGTGTTTGATTGTTTGAAACCCCACACGGGTGTTGGGATGAAATTTGAAGTTCACTCATCCTGATTGATTAAATATGTCGATCGATTGATTGACAGGCTGTTACAAGCGTAAGATATCTATATTTGATGCTTTTACAGTGTAGTGCACTTTGGTTGATGTTTGATTGTTTATTATTGCTATTATATACATGTGTTGTATGGAATCCATATAATTAGCGTCATATGGTGATTGATTGGGCCTCATTCCAATCGGGAAAGTAATGAATATTATAAAAGAAAATTCATGTGTTGAATATAAAAATAGTGATGTGTTGACAGTACTCATGTGTTGAGATTAGTCGTGTGTTGAAATAAATATAGATTCATGTGTTGAATGGGATAATATTCATTTGTTGGATAGAATAAAGAAGTTTTGAAAATATAAAGTCGTGTTGATTAGATTGACGCCATTTTGACGTGAACGATATTTATATCGATTTTAAACGATTTCGAAATGAATTGAATTGAAAACGATTTAGAAATGAATTGAATTGAAAACGATTTCGAAATGAATTGAATTGAAAACGAATTCGAATTGAATTGAAAGTGAATTGAAATGAATTCAAATTGAATTGAAATTTGAATTGAATAGAAATGAATTTTGAAACGAATCTATAAAGAAGAATTCAATTTTGATTTGAATTGAAATGGAAGTTGAAATTGTTTTGAAACGAATGTAGAACTATTTATAAAATTCGTTTTAAAAGGAAATCGACGAAATATATATAATATATATATATTATATATATAATGGCCTGAATAGAACGCGCCGCGCCGCGGCAGTTCGTGAATTTCGACCATTTGTTTCAAACGGACATTGCGGGAGATCCGACCGTCGGATTCTCCTAAAACCGGAACCGTTGGGTTCGTATCGAAAAGAGCTTTCCAATGAATATTAGAAATTTGAAATCTAACGGTTGGATTTGGAGTTATGTCCAAATCAAATTCGAAAAAGGTCGCTGTAAGTGCAGTTCGATGGCCGTTGTTGGAAATCGACTGTACGGGCCTTGGTAAAATTATTAAAAATATCTATAATTTGTGTAAAATCATAATATATGGATTGGAAAGAGTTGAGCTGGAAAATTCCACATTTGAAAAGATAAAAATAGATTTTTATCGAAATAAACTAGTTTTGAACTAGAATTAAAATCAATTTATTTTTGAAATAAATAAATTGAATTTGAAAGTGATTTTAAAAATAATCAATACTCCCAATACGTGGATTGGACTGGAGTTGAATCGAAATTATCTTCGGGAGATTTCGATGTTGGATTTCGTGACTATACGAATATTCTTATGGGGATTTGAAAGATATATTTTATATCGCTATTTCCAATACGATATATGTTGGTTTCAGAATTTGATATTGAATGTAAGCCGATATATTTTCTATTCAGAGCCTTGTATTTAATATCAAATGTGATTTGGGTTTATCGTGAATCGTGTTTTAGAAGACATTGGTTCTTTAACCCAGTTAAAGGCAAGATATCGATTTTTTTTGAGAAGATTAAAACTAAGTGGAGTTTTAATGAATCTTTAATTAGATTGAAAAATGAATTGATTATTTAAATTATCAAATCTGAAAGGTGATCGAGAATGGAGTACCACCAGTTTTGCTCCAAAGCGATAGTTAAATCTTTAATTAGATTTGAACGAGAAATGGTAATTAATTTTACCGATAACACAGTGGTGTTAGATGTGGAGTATTACCAGTTTTCTCCATGGGATATATAGGTTGGGATTGGGAAATAAAATAATAATTACTTCGGTGTGGTTCGCTAATCCCGACTAGTTTGGAAAACCATAATATGGTTTGAAATGATATCCAAAGGAAGATTAAAGAATAAATTTAGAAGAATTTATCTTGGATAAAATTAATGGGAACCTTTCCCTAAAAATGTGATTTTGTGAATAAAAGAATATTCTGAATTGGAATGAGGCGTTTGATGTGTTTGTGTAACATTTGTTTATCATATACGTGGGTTATTCAAAAAGGCCGGGTTTACACCCATTCTGAATAACCGATTCGACGAGATGTCGAAGATGAAGACGGTGGTTGAAGACCGGAAGTCTTCACATCGTTTGGATAATTACTGACGATCCTGATTGGGCTGTACACCCAAGAGGATGGAAATAGTTGGCGGTCGTCCAGACGTACTTGGAGATGGATGGATATGCGAGGAAAGTGCCTCCGGTTTCGTTCAGACCTAGAACGGACTTGTAAATGGATGGTGTGTCTGACATTGTATTCCTTTATATTGTATTTGTTGATCTCTGCTAAATATATATCTGTTTGGCGGCGGAGAATTTATTCTCTTGCTTAACGCCCTTCTCTGAGACATATGAGCTCAGAGGTTATATATTGGCAGAAATCAGTGGTACGATATGGATTGATAGTGTGGCATACTGAGATGCAGTGATCCAGACTTTTGTTGAAAAGCAAAGTTTGGTGGTTGATGATCAAAGCGCAGCTGATATAGCATGGCTTTGTGTATAGCGTTGATCCGCGAGCCTCACAGCCCGGAATGGTGGTAAACTGATGGTTTGATCAGTATACATTTTTAGTGTAGTGGATTCGGTCGACCGATATTGAGCTTTGTGCTCGGAGGGATAGAGTAAGCGGTGTTTTCTCTTGCTGGGACGTAAGCCGCGGTGATACTTGAGTCCCAAAAGTGCGGATGTGCATAGCGGTGTTTTCTCTCGCTGAGACGTAAGCCGCGGTGATTTGTACTACGCGATAGATCTTTCGAATCAGGAGCCACCATGATGGAAATCCAATTTCCAATACGTGTATTTCGGCTTTATTTGTAGAGCCTAGTATGGCGACATAGTGGGATGGGGCACTCATGCCGTCTATGATTTATATTTATGATTGAAATTGTTTTTGACGCTATACACTTATTATAGTATCAAATGATTTGTTTTAAACGTATCAAGCATGTTTGGCTGTTATAAGGTAAAACCCTATCCTCCTGCTTGCGTTGCATTGTGTGATGGGACCTGGGTCTTATAATAGCTTCATTTTTCGAAAAAGCATTGCGCTGTTTATTCTATGCACTAGTATTCTTGGGAGGAAACCCGTTCCGTGTTATACGGCGTGGTCCCTTGAATTACTCTCTTTTGAAGTAAAGTTTTAAATAACTGTTTTAGTTCTCACACCAGTCACATGACTGACCTGGAGTTTATTGTTTTAACCTAAACTATGGGTGCCCTTATTTTCGACACGGGCAGCTAGTAGTTTTGGTTTTGCAGATTTATATTCACAGGATCCTGGTTTACAGCTGGAATGATATCCGGAAAGCTTTGTATCCATATATCTCTTCTAGTTGTGTATTGTATTATTTTCCGCTGCTAGGTATTTAAATGTAATTTAAATCTCTGATATTTCTGTGTAATTTATTCATTTATACTCTGTATATTCTTGTATCTGATGGAATTGATGTAATAACAGTGAAATGTTCTTCTGTTTGTGTTCTGATTTGTCTTGTCCTCACAGTAATTCGTTCTTTCTCATCTCTTCGGAGACCGGGGAAGTTTCGGGTCGCTTCAAATCATCATCAGATCATCCCCGGGCGACTAGAGTGTGACTCTATATCTATCTAATATATATTGGACTTCGTATATACGTTGATCAGACATATATTCAAAATCCTTACATACTTAATAGCCCAATTGTGACGTCGAATAAAACACTCGAAATCCTTATTTCCAATTATATTTCAAATAATCATCGTTTTCAAATTGATTTTTTTTTTTCAAAAATACCTTATATAGGTTTCCAAAATACGCTCTCTCGTCATAATATTCCAAAATCTCATTCTAGGGTATTTCTAACCCTATCTCTAATGAGATAATATAACTCTGAGGAGTACTATTCTTTTGTCCAAATATGTACGTACCCTATAGCTTTGTATAACCAAAGCTCTGATACCAACTGTAACGACCCGCCTTTTTGCCCGATTTTCGGCGGTAATTAAACCGACTTAAACCGTTCATAAAGACGAATTGTTATGGGTACATACATATATTTAACAAAAATAACAGAACCTTTCATTGCAAATTACAATGTTACAACAGAGTAACATAGAATATCAGAGTTACAAATATATACACAGCGGAAGAAAAGAGGATAACTTTACTCTCAGCGGAAGATCAAAACACAGCGGAAGCTTCAACTCTATCGTGGACTCCAACTCTGAAAGCGCTCTGGATCCTGCTACAACGATCTATAACTGCAAAACTAAACTACTGGCTGCCCGTGGAAATTAATGGGCACCCAGAGTTTAGGAAGGAACAATAAACTCCGGGTCAGTCATGGGACTGGTGTGAGAACATAAAACATTTGCTTTAGGTTTATTTTAAAGTTGGGAATTTCACCGGACCACGCCGCTAAGGCGGAACGGGTTTTCTCCATGTGAACACCCGTGCATATAAATACGCAATGTCTTTTGAAAGTGAAGCTATCATAAGCTCGTCCCACATCACACAATGCAAGCGCACACCAGATGGGCGAGTTTTATCTTATGATAACCAAATATGCTTTCATACGAAAAATCCTCTTCAATACCATAATATATATAGTGTGGAAAACATTTCGCAAGTAAATGTGTAAATCCTAGACAGCATATACCCCATAATATATGTTGCCATATATATATACAATCATAATCGTATGGCTCGCATAAGAAATTTGGGTTTCCAACTTGATGATTCCTGGCACGAAAGATCAATCAGGGATACAAAAACGAAGTGCCTCAACGGCTTTTTCGACCATACGCGGACACCGACTACACATCGTCAGGACAGATCAACGGTTTTCGACCAGACACGGCCCCCCGAACATACCCAACTTCCCCAGGTTCATAAGTGGTTTCCCACTGCTGCACAGCTTCATCATTAATTCATATATAAGTATAAAACCTAACCCCCAGTTTCTCATCAATCCGGGGTGTGAGGTTTGTCGATGTCACGTCATTCACAAAGCGATGCTTCGATAAGCCATTCTTTGATCATTACTAGCTCGTTTCATAACTCGGGTATGCCACATTGACAATTCACGACATATCACTGATTCCAATCAATGCATACCCTCTAAGTTCATATGACTTAGAAACGAGGATAATATATTGCCACAGATCCGATATATATTAACGAGAATCAGTGTTATGTGGTCAATTTCAATGTCGGACACACCATCCATACAAGTCCGTTCTGGGTCTGAACGAACCAACAACCCGAAAACACTTGAATATGTTCAGGTCTCATGCAACTCATACCTCATATCGGGTGGCCTACCCAACCGAGATATTAATCAACAATCCATCTAAACAATTCAAATATTCTCGGTCTCCATTCGTCGTTCTTGAATTGCTTCATAACGTCGTGTTATTACTTGGAATGGTTTTCGAACATATATTCGATCCCGGTCTTTCCAAGTAATAAGCGTACTTTTAAAACAGTGGCTATGGATCATATAGGCTTTCAATTCAAATCTCCTTCTAAATCAATTTATCAATTCATTTATGACTCAAGATTGGAATTTCATATGTCTCGCTATCACCTTAACTCTTCTTGAAATCAAATATTTTTTCCTTCGCTTTAATTTCTTACTTTAAATTTCTCGAATCAAAGATTTGATTAAATCCCAATTACGACCACAACTCAATCTCATTGGGTTCCAAGAATGATATTATTGAAGATACGATTCACGACAAAACCCAAATCAATCGATATTGGATCATAAGTTACACAGAAATTGTATCCACTTATATTCGATATAAATTCTCATGATCAACGAATACCATAAGTGGAATAGCGATATAATAATATCTTCCAAATTTCCTAGATAGTATTCATTTACACCATGAAATTTTATACCAAATATCGAAGATTATTTCTATCTAACTTATTCCAAATCAGGTTGAGAACCCATATCTCAATTGAAAGATTTATTCAACTCTTTGACATTAGATATGGATAGAAATATCATCAACTTATCTTCAATATTAAGTACCGTATCCAAGTCATATTATAAGCGGAATAACGGTGAGTTACCATTTAAATTCCTCAAATAATAAGAGTCATCATCTACTGAATTTATATCGAACATATGAAGATTTATCTCCGACCACATCCAATCATTTAAAATTGGAAAACCCATTCAAATCCATATACAAAAATTCCAATACTTTAATAACCTTCGAAATCATTCTTATAGTCTAGTTCACGCTTATAAATTCCAAAACAACATTTAGAAATGTTACCAAAAGCACTATTGTTAAAATAGCCATTTAAATTAAATAAACTTACAATTATTTGAAATTTCAGATATTCCAGTTCTAATCACAATAGATTTATGAATAAGAATTATCATAAATTTCTCCAATAGAATGACTTGTTTTATTCGATTTTTCGTTATGATCGCCAACTGCAAGTATAGCGATCTTTGGTTTAAAATATAACTTGAAATCATACGTTGAAATTTTGAAATTTCCTTTGCTATTCAAACTGTTATCAATTGTAATTCAACGTTTCTTAGTTCAAATCAAATTGATTTCAAATAATCAAGTTAAACCCATTCAAACTTGAAAACGATGTTTACGAATTATCGCATCATAGTGCGTTCTATCCAAACCATATAATGATTAAATATAAATCATTTAAACCCTTTTCAAATTTGTTTTATATTTCCAAATCATTTGAAAAACAGTTTTAAAAATATATTTCAAATTAGATTTCGAATTTACCATCCCGTTGTCAGACCAGTTAGGGATAGCCAGGGAGAGCAGGAACTGAATTTCCAAACCCAAGCCTATACACTATCCTCTCTTTCATCCTAGAACGTTCTGGTGTATATTATATTATATATAAAACCATATTCAAATTTAAAAGCCTCATTTCGAATTTTAATTGAAAATAATATATTTTTACCAAACCAGTTATAAATGGATATAAATACCGTTATACAAAATCAATACATAATCTAAATCTTTTTCCAAATCCTATTTCAATATTGAAAAAGTTGATATTTAATTCAAAACTAACATTTAAATATTATTTAATAAGTAAATAAAATCGTATATAGGAAGGAGATTCTAGATTGATCACCCATACATTCCACAGCCACGGTGTGTGTAATATCATGAAATGCAAATCATATCTATCCAAATGGACCATACGATCAAATGGATATGAATTCATCATCACAACAAACATTTAACGGTGCACAAGCGTTACAGTCAACAACGCTTATCAGTGTTCAGTGTATTATCTAACTTCATGAACAACCATTCAAACATCAACATCCATCACACAATCATCATCAACTTATTATAATTAATCTCAGCTAATTATAATTAACTAATTTAAATAAATATTTAAATTAGAAGTTCTCACCAGTAGCTCCAACACCTTCATTACCAAGACGAACAGACCAACGAACACTGCCATCGTCACTCGTATTTCTTTCAAATCCATTCTCATCAGCAGCTGGAAATTTTTCTGCTAATTATTATATATCGAAATTAAATCAATAACTACGCTCGCTTTATATATATATGGTTATATATATAAGGATATTCATTTTATTTTTATATAAATTTATACCTAACAAATATTTTCAAATTTAAATATCATCTTGTTCTAATTTCAGATACGATTCTGACACTTCTGACGGCGAGCAAATCCGGTTTAAAATGAGCGAGATATTGGTGTTTAAAGTTTTAAACTAAATTAGAATTTTTAAAAAAAATTAAAAACAAACATACCCAAATCCTTTGGCCCAAGCCCAAAAGCACAAACCCCGGCCCGCTGCTTTCTCTTCTTCTTCCTTCTAATCCTTGCGCAACATTTCCCCTGGAACCCATCATGAGCGTGCACGGTGGTGCATGGTGCACCATTATTTACACCACCGAAATTCAATCCGAGCCCATCAACAAGTTTCTCTTTCTTCACTCGTCCGAACGCACACCTCCTCACGAACCCAAGCAGCCTGCTTCAAAATCCGAACCATTGCCGAAGACTGGAACCGCACAGAAAAACCGCGATCCTCCTGATGTCGCACCCTTCATTTCAAATCCGGACTTCGCCAAATCACACCTTATCGAAGCCCATTCTTTCCTCATTGCAATTCCAATCTCCGTTTCTTCAATCATCGCATGATTCTTCGATTAGTCCTAACCCTAATTTTGAACTTTCCAAATCATTATCACGGAATCGACTCAATTTCGCATGAAAAATACTATGTTACCTACTGATCGCAATGGTGTTGACGGCGTGGATTAATTCGAAGCGGATTGAGAGATTTTATTTTCTGAAGTTTCAACTTGAAATTTCCTCTTTACTGTAAATTGAAGATAACTCTCTCGATTCTTGATGAAATTTTAATCCGTCAGTTTCTAAAAATCACAAACGATGATATGAACAATTTCCGTGCGAATCATATTAGCAAAAACTCAACGGATTTAGAGATTTGGATTTTTGAATGGTGGAAAAAGTGGATTTTCATTTACAGTAAATGAACAGAGGACTTCAAGAAGAAGAAAGAAAGAAAAAATGCCATGAAGAATTTTCCCTGAAGTGATAAATGGTGAAGTGTGAAGGGAAAATGGGTCTTTGGTCCTCTTTATGATGCAAGGGTATTTTAGTCCATTCATCAAGGACACATGGCTTACTCTTTACATGCTTAAGGACACATACACCTACACTTGTCTCCATCTAAATTCTTCTCTATGCATGAGTGACAAAAATGAGGTATTTATTTATTTAATTAAAATTAAATTTTGTAACAACATTGTAACATGAATGTATGTATCCCAATTTAGCACTTTTATATTATTTAAAGTTTATCAAACATTCTTATCACTCAAAAAAAAAATCTATATAATTTATCAAATATATACACATGTAATTTACCCAAATTTATACTAACAAGTGTTTGCAATTAAATACTTATCAAACATGGAAATCCTTAAATCTTAAATATGGTACATAACAAATCTTATATAATTTATAAATACCATTAAAATTTATCAAAACAATTAAAATAATAATAATCATTCTTGTAAAAATCATAAAATAAATTATCCTTTACCAAATTCATATTTTACAAATCAATATTATCAAAACAGAAATTATCATTACTTACATACATCTTATAAATAAAATATAACTTGTAAAATAAGTTTTTCTCTTAAAAAAAATCATATTTAATAAAACAAGATACTTATTCAAAGTAAAATTTATATTCAAACCTTATAAAATAAATTTATATTCAGGAAAAATCCAAATATATAATAAAAATCCAAATCAAACTTGGTTAAAATTTCGGGATGTTACAGGACATAACTTTCAATTTATATTATGAAGTCTCAGTTTCTTACATTCGTTAGAAAGATATTATTAAACAGATTCAATTATTTCTGGTTTTATTGAAATCCGATTTATTTTGAATTCTGTACATTCATTTGAAATTTAAAATCGAATTTTCAAACTACCACGCCATTTCAGGCTTGTTTTATAATTAAAATAAATTTATTCATTCTAACTTCGATTTAAATAAATTTTTAGGATTTATTTTAAATATTAAAAATCCATTAAATTAGCTAAAATAAAAAATTTAAATTGGTTCCAAAATTCTGGGTTGTTACAATCTCCCCCACTTAAAATCTTTTCGTCCTCGAAAAGGAACGGAGCTGAAAGTTGTTTAACCAACCAACTCAACTTTCATTCTAGCTTTCATTCTTCAACCTTTCAATTTCTAAGAATTTTCAAATTTCTCAAAAAATTGGCTGACACCCTAAATTTTCGAAAAATTTCGCCATAACGTCCTTTGTACGAGGTGATCGGTAAAACCGTAACTTGCCTCACGGGGCCCTCATCAATCCAAAAGAAAAAGAAAAAGCCAAGTGGCTAGCCAATCGGCTCATAAAATCTTCAAAACCCAAGAAATACAGTAAATATGTACCTAAATGTTGGGCATACAATTTTATTCCTCTTCTTAGCTTCCGTGCTATGACATGTTCAATGTATGTACACATGTACATGTATGCAATTCCAATTAATTTCAATTCAGTTCAATATTTGATTCGATTTGGCTAAATTTACCATTCATCCTCTTATTGGTTAATTTAATTATCATTCTAATATTTTTATTAATCAAACTAATAATCAAACATCACAACCAACAATCAATTAATTCATTAGATTTTCAAATATATAACTTTTATGTATTCAAAAATCGTATTTTCTAAGATCGAATAATATATAATCACAAATACGTTACTTATAAACATATAACCCTCAACTCATTCTGGGGCATTATTGACCCCATCTCTAATGAGTCACTCATTCTAGAATGCTACTGATTCTATCTCTAATGAGGATTCTTCAATAGGATATTACTAATCCTACCTCTGATGAGTCTTTTATTTTGTTCTAATGAGTTGCACCCCAAAGATTTGAGTTAACCAAAGCTCTGATACCACATGCAACGACCCTCCTTCTCGGTCGATCCAAACCAATCGTTAAACCGACTTAAATCGAACCAAAAAAGCAGATACACTAACTTTAGGCGCACAACACATCAAAACAAACAACAGAAGACTTTTATAAACATCGTAATAATGTTACATCAGAGTACAGAATATTAGAGTATCAAAAATAATATACAACGGAAAATGAATTTACAATAAATGTAATACAATATAACGGAAACAAATAAACTAACACATCGGAATAATATCATTGCTCTGGACACAACTTTAAGCTTCGATCTAGGATCCTGCTAAATGAATTAATCTGCAAAACAAAAACTACTGACTGCCCGGGTGGAAAAAATGGGCACCCAGAGTTTAGGTAGAAACAATAAACTCCGAGTCAGTCATGGGACTGATGTGAGAACTCAAAACAGTTAATAAACATTACTTTAAAATAAGGTAAATCACGGGACCACGTCGTATGTCACGGAATGGGTTTACCCCCATGAATACCAGTGCCCAAACAATAATAGATATATGGATCTACAATGCATCAAACAACATGCAACTTTCCAATCTACTCATTTACGATTAATCCCAAATCTAGATTTTTCGAAATCCAATTCACTTTATAGAAATGATTCCTTTGGACTTTATTTCCCGATTCTTATTTCAAATCATTTTGAAATACATATCTAACTTTTATATCAAAGTAGATTTCACTTCGGGATCTCAAACCAAAATCTTTGGAAATATGAATTCCAAAACATAACAATGCATACAAACAAGTATGCAACCAAATATCGGGATCCCCATATACAAGGAAAAGGGTACACACCTCACCAACTCGATATATAAATGTGCACCTCCCACGATGGAGCAGGCTACACTGACGATGCACAATCCCATGCCCTCGGGGACTACACCACCATCTCACCCATACATTTAGTCGTCCAGGTTACCAGAATCTTTCAGAATCTTTATCCACATACTAAATAATTTTAAGCCCTGAAGTAGGGAAAATCATTTCACAACATAATAATCATAAGTACTTTCCAAAATATAGTACTTAAATTAGCAATTCACCCATATGATCAGTCACTATTAATCACATAACCTTTGAGCTCGTACGTCTCAAAGAAGGGTGTTAAGCAAGAGAATAAATTCTCCGCCACCAAACAAATATATCATCAATAGAAGCTATTCGATGAAGTGATGAATCACAATGTCAAACTCAAATACATTTCGAAATCATTTCGACAACATCGGGTTTAAGCCTCGAAATCCTTTTTGTTTTATAAAACATTCCCTGTCCAAAATCGGAAATACATATCTTTTCATTTAAGAAAAATATCATTTCAAAATCATTCATTAAATTTGAAATGATCTCAACAACACTGCTAAACATCTCATAGTCAAATCGTGAAGTGTTTCACAAGATGTTAGCATACAACACAATTACAATCACAACACAATACAGTCAATTTATAAATTTCATTAAAATATGTAGAAATTCCATAACGACTATTTCAAATTTTAAACTGGACATAACTTTCAATTTATATTATGAAATCTCAGTTTCTTACATTCGTTAGAAATATACTATTAAACAGATTCAATTATTTCTGGTTTTATTGAAATCCGATTTATTTTGAATTCTGTACATTCATTTGAAATTTAAAATCGAATTTTCAAACTACCGTGCCATTTTAGGCTCATTTTAAAATTAAAATAAATATATTCGTTCTAACTTCGATTTAAATAAATTTTTAGTCGTTATTATTTAAAATAAATCATTTTAAATATTCAAATTCCATTAAATTATCAAAAATATTTTTTTTAAATTAGTTCCAAAATTCTGGGTTGTTACAACATGATTGAGTAGGTTATGAGATGGAAGCAGATATGTGAGAACATTATGAATTGCCCAACAAAAAAGGTACATGTTTAATTCAATATGGGATTTTATGAGCCTATTTGGCAAGCCGCTTGGCTTTTTAATTTTCTTTTTGATTGGGGAAGGCCCAGAGAGACATTTTGTAGTTGTACCGATCAGCCCGTACAAAGGAGGTGCTTGCGAAATTTTTTGAAAATTTAAGGAGTTAGAAAATATTTCAATGGTTTTGAAAATTTTTGTAACAAAAAATTAATGTTCAATTGGATATTTAAGTTCAGGATTTTTGAGTAAACTGATGGGTTGGTAATGTAGTAAGAATGTTTAGGTGAGTTTCGATTTGCATAGGTGGATGGTGGGAAGTTAATAAGGTATAACTGTTTTTTCTACTTAGTAATTTTGGGGATGAAATTCTTTTATGGAGGAAGGAATGTAACATCCCGTATTTTTATCACTTAAGTTTCGAATATTTTAATTAGTTTAACGTATTGAATTCGTAATATAAATAGATTTTTATATTAATTAAAATGAAGTTTAAATCGTAAATATATATATTAAATGTAAACGAGCTCGTAACGGCACGGTAGTTCGTAATATTTAGTTTTGAACTTTAACTGAGTGTACAGGACCCGTTACAAGTCGGAATTCACTGAAATAAGAAATATTCGAATCTGTTGAACTATAATTTTGAAATAAAAGAGAAAAATCGAGATTTCGTATTTTATATTGTGAGTTATGGCCAAATCAAAATTTCAAATAGTCGCTATGGATCATTCATAAACCGTAACGATTTATTTAATAAAATAAATCAATTTAAAATCAATTTAATATTGGTTTAGTTGGAGAATGAAATATTGAGATTAAAATTCATATTAGCTTATTCTGGAAGTTGTATGAATTCAGTTTGTAAATATATATGATAATAAAAATTTATTATCAATAGAATTGTTTATATTTGAGTCGATTTATATTAAATCGAATTTAATGTTTAATCATTAATTTAATTTAATATCTTCTCCATACGATCAAATTGTGCCTTGAAACCCATTCAATGTGTTCAGAATAAGGTAGAACCCTAGGGATGCCTGTTGTTGTGCTGAAATAGGGGTTCAAACTCACAAGATATTTTTATTTAAGTCACCTCGGGAAAATAAATAAATAAATAAATAAAAATATAGGAGACGACCTATCCTGTATAACACAGACTATCAATGGCTATAGCTTCCATCATCTTTCATTGTCACATCTGAATTCGATTCCTTCCGAAAGCTTCGTACACTGCAAATCTATGGCTACTCGTAATCCTACCAGAAAGACGTGATCCTTATCGTTCTTCTTTCACTTCTATAAATTGAAGCCATCGCTTTGTAATTCTCCATCCCAAAACCAAAACATCTAGTCCTCTGTTCCTTTTTCTCATTCGGTAAAATTAGATCCATAGAAACAAAATTGAGCCAATTCAAAATCATTCCTCTTCACTTCCTTTCTCCAATAAATTCGTAAATCAAACATCCAAAATATATAAAAAAAATATCCAAAGTTGGAAATTTCGAAATCAAAATCGCGACTCAGGATTTGAGGGTTACGAAGTCTCTGGAGCTCGATATCAGTAGGAGGGTACTCGCGATTTAGGTTTAGGTTGCGATGGGATGAATAGTGCGATGGTTTCAGAAAGCGACATTGGTATTGGCGAAGAGGAGTTCCGGCTATTGTTGTAAGGTGCTAGTGAGGGGCGTTCAATAGTGGATGGAGATCGAACTGGCTCATGATGAATATGGTAAATTTGGAGTTCGATTACTACTGATGAATAAATTGCGTCATTCGATGAAGAGGAGGATCGATAGTTCGATTCAGGTAAGGAGCGAATTTTGGTATGAGGTTAGAACGTGAAAAATGAATATAGTAATTTACTTATTGATGTACTAGGTGGTCAATGTTAGTTCTTTTTTCTGAGGAGTTCTGTCTCTGGTGTTAAAGGATGAACGAGCTGGGTTAAGAAATGGAAAATATGGGGAGTTCAGGTCTGGGTTTTTCGAAGTAAGTGGGATGCAGGGATAAATGGGACTGTCCGATGGCGGTTAGGAGGGGTCATGATGACTATACAGATAGGGTAATGCAGGTGGTGCAGCTACGACACAACAATGAGGATAGGTAGAAGAGAATGGGACATTAGATGGTCAGCAAGTCATCCGATGAAATATCTATACTAATGGAGCAATATTTTGAAGCCGTTTAAGGATAGGTTCGGGGATGAATCGAGTAATTCGAAAACCGTAAGGTATATCTTTTTACTAAATTTAAATACATAGAAGAATTAATTAATATATTCGTTAGTAGTTAGTTTAAATTAAAAATCATTTTATCATTAAATAAAATTAATAATCGTAGGGATAAATTAATCCAAGACATTTCAAGACGGTTCGTAGCTCCGACAATCAGGAATTAAACAAACATTCAGCAAAGGAAAACCAAGGTGAGTTAAACTCACTCAGTTAAATTATTGGGAATTATTTTTAATAGTACAAAGTTTATTGATTGCGTGATGGATGATAAATTGATTGATATAAAGTGATGATAGTGTGTGTGTATATATAAATATATAATATTATATAATAATATTGGTGATTGGATATTTCCCGTAGTACCATTAGCGGATGCCCGCAGTACCATTAGCAGATGATTACCCTATACGCCCCACAATATATATAGTGGATAACCTTCTATACTACGATATCATGCCTCAAAACAGGATGGGTATTATTATTGTTGTCAAACATATGTGGATGCAGAAAAACAGGTTGGAGGGATCCAACTGGATCCCTCAAAATTTATTATTTGTTTTCACATATATGTTGTTATACGATATGATTGATAACTTGTGATAGCGTATGACATGTTTGGATGTGTATAACATTTAACCTTGATTTTTGATATTTTTGAGTGTCAAAATAAAATGAATAAATGGATTTTAAAACAGAATATTAGAATATATAAAAGTATTTAAAGGGAATTTTATTTTCAAATAGAATATTTATTTAGAAACCAAAATTATAAATGGAATTGAACAGTAAAGATTTGTTTTTAGCAAATGAGACGACAAGTTGATTTTGTAAATAATATTTATAAAGAAGTGAATTATTATTAGAGAATTCAGAAATTAAAATGCGAGTATGAAGATAAATGGAAATTGGGTTTGAAATCTGTATTGTTAATGGATTTGAATTTTCCAAGTTCAATAGAAACTAAAAATTGGATTATATGATATAACTCTATATTAGAAGTTATAATGGGATTGAAACTTGAAATTTGATTTATGAAATCAAGTCTAATATGGATTTGTATTGAAATTATTATTCATAATTAAAGTGAATAAAGCAAGTAATGTGAAAAATAGTAATTTGTAGAAGTAAGTTAGAAAAGGGTTTTGAAATTATAAATTCTAATTGAATTTAAATAAAATTAATTTGAATAATATAATATATATTATATTAAAGAATTTTACATATGCTCTATAAATAATAATTATTGTTATTTGCAAACGATAGTGATATACGAATGTTTCAGAACAGAAGTTATAAATGGAATGGAATGAAGTTTTAAACATATACAAATGTTTGTAAAAATTATTTATGGGTTAAAGACTTGTTAAAACCTGGTTTACAAATGTAAAATGAAATTGAGTTGCTTAACGGAAATATATCATAATAAGAAAAATCTTGTTTCAGTTTAGGAATACTATTTAGCAAATGTTTTGCAAATCAAACCCTTAAGGGAATATTTTATAGAGGTTATACCAATGTTTTGTAAATGCTATTCATAAGTAAAATATTTGAATAGTTATAATTTGAGATAAACATTTCATTTAAAATGGTAATTGATATTGGAAATTCTATTCGTTTAGAAACTTAGAAATGAAGTTAATGGAATTAGAAACCGACTAGGGATTAGTTGAGATGAATGGTATTCTGAGTATCGATCTAATGTTGGTTTCGGCCTTTGGGATTGATATTTAGGGAATGATTCACTTACTAGTTTACGGTTAGGGACTAATAACCAAGATGAGAAGTGTGTTCTAAAAGTATTTAAAATGAGCGGTTTGGATATTCTTATACTAATATAAGAAGAGAAATGGGTATTTCGAACGATGGGAAAATTGAGAAGTTTAACAAACGAATGATTAATCAAAGAGGCTAAATATTGAATCAATAAATTCAATTTTATTTTATGGATGAATGATTGTTTTATTTGATAGTTAAATAACTGACTATCAAATCTGGCCTATACGATTGTTGGTACGGAAAGACCGAGATTGAATTTATATTCGAAAACCATTCTGACCAGCAAATACGTAAACGTTGAATATATCACACACTGATCGAGACGGAGCATTCGAAGACCATAGATCCTTATAAAACGGAAGAACTACTTAAAATCTCTGGTTTAGCGGCCAGAGATATACTGTGGTTCTGTCGTGGTTGGAAATTTACGAATTGTAAGGACTTCTCGCTACTAATCTTTAGGGTGATTCCTAGGATGTAGTAGGAGAGTGCCTTTAGTTTGTCCAGTCCTAGGACAACTTGTATGGATGGATGTCTGACAGAGTATTTCCAAAAGGGTCACGTACATTGATTTCTTCAAACTTACCATAGTTGGTGGCAGAGAAGGGCACTTCTCTTAGCTTAACAACTAGAGTATTTATGTGGACGTCAATTAGCGATTTCTGACAGATCAGACAATGTGGCATTCAAAGTGAATGGTGGCCAGATGTTCTAAAGGTAAATTATAAACTCATGCCTCACAACCGGGAAATGAAAAAAATCGGGCAGGCAACATGGCTATGTGGGTCGCTGCCATTAGGGTCTATTGTCACCATCTAGAGAATGCTCATATTTGTTACTTCTTTTCGCTTCTGTATCTCCTGGGAGCAGTTATGTTGGTACCAACCGTAAGGTGACAAGACATTCGATACACTCAAGAGAAATGAGTGGTAGTCATGTATGGCTGAGTTGCAAGGTATTCTTGTTGAACTCCAGTGTATCCCCTCTAGAGTACACTGATCGGAAGGTGGTTCCATACCTTGTCATAGAGGGAATCCAATCTCAAATAAAATCCCGCGATTTTGATTGTATACTATATATGTAGAGCGTGAGATGCAAGCATTCTACTAGATTGATTTTATTTGTATTTAGACATTATTATAATATCAGAAGAATATCGTTTTCAAAAACGTTTTGGGTTATTGTAAGGTAAAAACCATCCGTGTTTATGTGTGGATTGGTCTTACAATTATCCTTTTCTTTCAAAAGGATTTTTAACTTTAAAATCAAGTTGGATGATACCAATAATTTAGTGAGTTTTTCTCATACTAGTTCACCAGACTGACCTGTGGCGTTTGTAATGCTCGGGTCGGACCCAGTTGAGTCAGACTGAGTTGTACAGGTTTAGGGTAAGATGATATGGGTTTGAGAAGACAAGCTGGAGAAGTTCAGACATATGATTCTTATAATTGTTTCCGCTGTGTATTACAAATAAGGACAGACTGCTATAACTGTCCAAATATGTTAAATGCCCATTATACTCTGATAAATGTGAGTATTGTTTCATGTTTTTCAATAAAGATTTATTTCTGTATTATATTTTATTCCGCTGCGATGTGAGACTGTGTATTATTATTCTTCTTCTTTCTTCTATTCTTAACTTTCTTTCTTTCTATTTCTCATCCTCTAATTTCTTTCTATTAGCTTTCAGATTTTTGATACTTGAATTTGGACATAGAGTGTATTAGTGTCTGAATTCGAGAGTCGAATTTTCCAGGATGCTACATTTATGGTTTGATTATTTCTGTTGGTTCTTTTTGTTTGATTTTACATTGACCAATTACACTGGCTTTTGGCTGAAACTAAAAGAAATTAATATGTTAAACTAAGGCATTGCTTAATCTTTAAGAAATGGAATTTTATAATATTGTTAAATAATATTAAATTTTCATTATATATTGATTAATAGCAAGATGTCATTTTATATAATGGACAGTTTGGCTCAGATCCAGCTTAGGTTTCAAAATACAAGAAAACTTCCTGTCTTAAAACTTTATAAATTAGATATCTAGTTTTCAAAAATCACAAAAAAAAACGTAGAAATTTGCAAAACTTAAAAATTTAATTCATCATATAATCATTCTCATATTCAAGAAAAAAAGACTATTAAAATGATGATTCAGAAACAAAAAAATAAATAATATTCACGTTCCAGCGAATTTCAACAATTTTTTTGCAAAATTGCAGACATCGCAGCAACTATTTCTAAAAATTGCATTTTTCATGCAATTTTTGCTGATTTGTTTCAAAATTTTATATTCAAAACCTACACTTATTTGAACAAGAAAGTATTGCAAAAAGGTCATCAAAAAAATTAAAAAAATCGCATTCAATTGAAAAATGTTTCATTTTCAAGAAAATTGCAGTAAAAGAAGCCGTTATTTGCAATAATTGCTGACATTTCAGCAATATTTTCACACAGTAATACACATATACAATACACTATAAGATAATTGCAGATAGATCAGCAATTATTCAAAATAATTATAAACATTGCTGCAACTTTTTTTCATTACTATTACCAGTAATACACTGTGTTTATAGTTGCTGAAATGTTAGTAATTTTTCACAAATAGAGTTGATTTTTCAGTTTTTTTGTGGAGTCCTTCCTTGAGTATCCACAATTTTTATTTTATGCAGCAGTGCGAAAAAACTAAAAAATACGTTGCTACAGTAAATAGGAACCCGTTTTACATATAAACTTAGGGAGGGAACCGCATTGAATAAAGTTTGGAAATAGGAATGCCTCTCTAGTTTCCACTTTGTAAAATTAATTGCGTTGAAATCCGATGTTGTTTGAAAATTGGCTATTCTATATGTTATATTAAATCGACAAAAAACAAATCAATTTTAAATAATAAAATTTATTGATAATAAATTATTATTATCATATATACTCAAATGGAATTTTATATAACTTCAACTAACTTAACTTGTTTTCAATTCAAGTTAAATCGATATCTGATTCATTTAGAACCCTTTTATTTTATTAATGCATCGTTATAGTTCATAAATGATTATACATCAATTTTATAAAACTTTGATTTTGACATAACTCAAAATCTACACGATGAAATCTCGATTTTTCTCTTTCATTAGAAAACTAAAATCCAATAGATCAGGAAGATTCTTGTTTCAAAGAATTCTGACTTATATTGGATCCTGTACACTCAACTGAAGTTCAAAACATAAAACTATGAACTACAACGATGCTGCGAGCTCGATTTAATTAAATATAATTTATATGTTCAAACTTCGTTTTATAATAAATTCCTTAATATAAATTAAAATCTAAACTTATTTGGGTCTTACTAAATAATCCAATTCATACTATACCTCTAATCCCATTTATTCTCAATTATTTCGAAACTAAATTTATTATTCAAATTAAATTAATATTCAAAATCATAGAATTTGAGTTATTTAGATTTCCAAATCAACATTTAAAACTAATTTTAAATGTTTAAAATTAATGGCTAAAAATCCGGGTCCTTACATTCCTTCCCCTTAAAACAATTTCATCCTCGAAATTCCTAGGGCATAAAAAATGCTACAAACCTCATTAACCTTTCCGAAATCCACTTAGTTAAAATCTTTAGTTCCATTTTTTGAACTTTTAGTTCCAACTAATCGAATTAGTTTCAATCAAAACATCAATTCATATATGTTAACAGAAACTAAAAACAAAAAAAAAAATTGAAAATTTTCTGACACTTTATATCCCCAAAAAATTCTGGCTGAGTCTCCTCTGTATTGAGGAACTTTCGCAATATCACAAGAGAGATAAATATGTATACATCGACCCATATGGTCGGAAAATCCAATTCATATACCAAATTTTGTATTTAGCGTAGGCATATCTTATATAAGCGCTATCAAGCGAACTCGCTTCATATTTATGTGATCAAACACAACCAAACCCAAGCCAATGGCTCTAGGTAACTGTACTTACTCAATTTGAATAGATAAGTCTCAATGTATGAAGTATCAATAATCATTCATTCCTTAATTTGAACAAATACATAATTTCATTTGGTTTTGAATGATTCACAACCAATATTCTTGCATTCAATTCATTTTCCATACACAATACATGAAACGATCCGGATTTTAGTAAGAATTATTTAATGGATATTAAATATTTAAAAACGATTTATTTTAAGAAATAACGACTTGGAATTTATATAACTCGAATTAAAACAAGTTTGAATGTATAATTTATATTATAATTAAAAACGAGCTCGTATCGTCGTGGTAGTTCGTAATATTACGTTTTGAACTTTAAATGGTTGTACAGAATTTGATATAAGTCAGAATTGGTTGAAACAAGAAACGTTAGGATCTATTTAAATATATCTTTCTAAAGAATGTAAAAAATCGACACTTCGTTGTATAATTTGTAAGTTATATCCAAATCAAATTTCCAAATAGTAGCTATGGAATTAATTAATATTTTATCGATTTACTAAATATATAAATATGGTCTTCATATATAATATGAACGTCGTTTAACTCAAAATTAGTAAATATTCAATTGGAAGTTATACACATTCCCATTAGGATACATACGGTAATAATAATTAGTTTGTTATAAATTTGAATAGTTTTGGAATTTAATAATATTATAATAATATTACATAAGCCTTAAAAATAGTCATTTTGCAAACGACCACCGTTTCCGACGAAACCTATTTTGTTGGATCTAAAATAGTAAATTATTATAAGACTCCAAATTTCGCGTCCATCGGAGTTATTTTGTGGCTGTGCAAAATATAAACGTTTATTGTAGATAATCGACCAATTATTCGAGCTCGAACTAGCACTATTAGAACAAACATACTCGGAATTCAACGAAACAAGTTTCATTAGGACCATAATGACAAACCATAGGTGTGTATCAATTTTCATGCCGAACGGATTTCCTGTGTGCCCATGCGAATTTTTAAACGACGATCGGAGATAATGGTTGAATAAAAAACTTATAAACTAATGAACGAAACTTCATGGGCAAGCTACCCTCTACCCTATAAGTGCGCCCCTCCACCCCCAACCCACAACCCATTTCCTCCTTCACCAAAATTTTCAAATAAGTCCCTCCTTCTCTTTGAATTTTTATCTTCCAAACGATCGAGTATTGGAGGAAACTCCAACCTGAAAGTTGTAGCGTATATCGAGTACTAGCTACTGTAAAAATTTGAGAGTGTTTGGAGTTGTGGTTTGTCATAGATTTCGGTTCAAAATCGAACTGGGTTGTTTCGGTTTATGGTATTTTATGGCCAAACCGTCGGGAATTAGATGAAGTCGCCAGCTAGGAAGTTGGAAGTAGGAGACCAGGCTACAACTTTGTAGTTGGAGGTATTGGCTAAAAGCGGCTGTGGTGGCCGGAAATCATTGATGATTGGAGATTGACGAAGTTGGGGAGCAACAAACGTATTTTAATAGATTCCGACCAAACGACGAACTTTCAAACGACGGCGCCAACTGGAAAAATGTCCAGGGTGGCGAAACCTTGCTACATGACAAATTTGGTAGCATATGGTGGCGTTTGGTAGCCTTGAGGGCGTGCGATGTGGCTAGCGTTCGTGATTGTTTTTTGACCTATCGGTGGCGACTAGGGGTGGCTCACGGCGTCGGCAGCGGTGGAAAGGGGTGGTCAGGGTGGTGTCAGGTTGGCGGCACATGCCCCACAATGGCGGTGGAAAGGCGATGGAGAAGGTGAACGATGGGTAGAAAAGTTTTGAGGAAGAAGATAAGTATAATATTATTTTAATTACTTATTTGATGATCGTTCAATGTTCGAACGCTTATATCTATTTCGTATGAATTCACAATCATGCGAAACTGGATCCGTTGGAATCGTGGAGTCAAGATCTTCACCACAAAACCGATTTGGTTGAATTTGGAGCAAGTTGGAATTCTGAGTTAAATTAAACTCACATTTAATTTAATCTAAAAAGCGATTGTTATTATGATGATCAAAACTCAAAGTGAGAACTCTTAGCACACATTAATTAACTAATTTGGTTAGAAATAGTTAATGATGTTTTGATAAATAGTTATGTGATATTATTTGATGTCAAATAGTGATAAACATTGAACTAAAATAGATTAGCTAACTATTAACTATATATTGGTTAATGTTTGTAACGTTTTTTGAAATACATAATGACATATGATAGTTTATATGAGTTCATATTATGATATGGAAATATTTTGGTTAGAAAAGATTGGATTTTTATGTGAAGTATATATAGTTACTTGCATATATGACCCATAAAACTGAATTTGTAGACATTGAAATGGTTTGAACCTTAAATGGTCATTGAAATAGAAATTGACTTGGTTGTGGTTATTGGATATGGATATGAACCCCATTGATGTTGAATACATATGTTAGTTGATAACTTGTTTGCGGTTAATCTGTTTACTGACAAAACCATATAATCGTTAATAGGCTTATATGGTATGAACTATATCACAATAGTTGTGATTGAATGTTATCATGGTTATTGATAATGTGGTATGTGATTACTATAGTTGATATGGCCAAAAATTATGATTATTGGCTCATTGGTTAAGTCTCCATTCATCAAAAATGACTTTAATGAATATTTTATTAATATGATAATAGGTGGGAAAAAAAATTTGATGTCTGATTTTTGATGAATGCAAAATTTAAGTCATTACGATGAATATTCATAAAGAAAGGAAATTGAATGGAAACAATTTTCAAGTAGTTAAGGCCTATTCAAGATTTTATTTTTAAAATGAATAGTAACCAGAAAAAGTGAAGTTCGGTTAGGGTATCTAGGAAAGGTTTTGAAAGGATTTTCTTTACAAAACTTTCTTATTTATTTTTATAATGGATGTCAGAAAAATTTGGGTTTAAGATATTAAAGTTCGAAAAATAATATTACTTTAATAATAAAATAATATTATAATAGCCATTTAATAGAGATATTGAGTTTTAACGTGAAAAATGAAAAATATAGGTTCCAAAAATTATTATATATATTTTATACAATAATTCAGAAGCAATTCAATATAGTTTATAATATAAGTCGAAATATAGTCAGAATGGAACTTGTCGCGCAACAAAAGTTCACGAATTTCGACATGTAACTTCAAACTGACATACCAAGAGATTCGACCATCAGATTTTCCCAAAACAAAAATCATGGGATTAAAAATGAAAAGAGATTTCAAATGATCGGTTGAATTATAAAATCCAACGGTCATATTTTTAGATATATTCAAATCAAGATTGAATAAAACAGTGCTAGTGTAGCTTAATGACATGAAATGTCACCGGACTTGTAACACCCCACATCCGTTAGTGTCACTCAAAAGGGAATGCACTAAGTTCTGTGGAGCATTTAGGGTAAAAGATGCAGATAAATTGCAAGACAGACAGAAATTAAACAGCGGAAAATAAAAACTTTACTTTATTGATAAGATAGTTTGTACAACAATTGTTTTCCAATATCAGAGTATCATCTGTCTTACAAAATAAAGAAGCATTAAAATACATTTATATTCCCTAATGTAGCATAAGCCAGCCATAGCAGCGAAAAGGAGAGTCCAAAGCACTTTGTCCAAGAACCTTCAAGCTTGGGAAAGAGGGACAGTCCAACTTAACCTGAGCTATACTATTCCCTCCTTTACTACCGGGGGGGGGGGGGGGACGGAAGAAAAGAAGACGAAAGAAAAACAAAGTCAGACATAAAGCCTGAGTAAGTTCAGTTACTTCTAGCATGTGAACATGGAAAAACAAAACGACATGAATTAACTGAATACAAGATAACACCATAATGATAGGGTCAGCAAGATTAGACAAGATTAACACACGATATGTTAAGATAAGATAAACTGGATATGCTCTAATACTTTCGCCGCTTCGCTATTTCCTTGTTATACTGGTTTCTATATCTCTGCACCACCTAACTAGTGTCCCAACTAGTAGCAATAACGTAATCCCAATCCTTGTAGTTTCCGTTGCCTTCAGGCATACATTTATTATTTATTTCCCAGATCTAATCTAGGGTTCTCTATCAAGTGCTTTCTAGATTCAACTAGAGTTTACGCTATCTGCTGAACGCTTCTTGGATTCAGGGTTTATGCCACCTAGTCCAACTAGGGATTATGCTACCTGTCGAACGACGCCCCCAAGTCCAGGACACACTACCTAGAGTGGTATATGTTCCTAGACTTCCCCACGCGTGTATCGCGAATCGTTATCGCTTGTCTAGATGCACATGTCCTGTAATGTGCGGCCCGAGTCCTGTGGCAGGGCAAATCAAGAAACATAGAACTCGGTCGGGAGCTTTCAGATATCTGCCGATGCAGATGCTAAGGTCTGTTTTTTATTCTAGTGGCTATGGTCCCACTCGGCCCCTCCCTCAACTAATTAAAGGCACACATTGAAAAATGAGAACTATACGCAGGCCCCTTATGCCCCACTAACCTATGGCCATCCTCACCCATAACTAGATAGCAAGTATATGGTCTTTTGGAGCTCTCCTTCTTTCCGCTTCACGTATCTCGATTGACTCAAGATGGATGGTAGACGACGAGTTGCTATCACAGGGCTACCGTTTTCTCGCCGAATCACGCTGGTCCATCCTAGTCTTTAGGTTGCCATATTTTGCAACCAAGGCATACCCTTGGTTCTTCTAACGCAGACCTTAACCTCTATGAGCCCAGGAGGATCATCTGCAGCCTCACAGAGGGATACCAAGAGTACCCTCACGTCCCCTCGAAGCCTCGGGCTTCGTAACCCAATTCGTTGGAGCCTTCGTTTTAATCAGACGAACGTTCGCTCCTTCCCGTGTTATACTAAGAATTACTACTTAGTTTTGCTAACTAAGGTTTACCACTTAGTTTCCAGAATCGTTGTTTTCTTAACTAAGGTTTACTACTTAGCTCCTTTTAACTAAGGTTTACTACTTAGTTCTCTTTCTCGTCAATTTGGATTGGTTAAGTGTCATTAGTCAATTCAAGCTAACTTAACCCTCTTCATTTATCCTGTTAAACTGGTTAAGTGTTATCAGTAATTCATGTTGACTTAACCCTACCACAAACCAAGTTATATTGGTTAAGTATTTCTTATTACTTAACCCTATTCATTCATCCTGTATTGGTTAAGTGTTCCCTTTTAACTTAACGTTGCCCATCTGTTTTAACTAACATTTTATTAATGGTTAAGTATTATCCCTTCATGTTTTAGACTTAACCGTATTCATTTATCACAATCTGATGGTTAAGTGTTCAAGTTTACTTAACCCTACGGCCTAGTCCAGCTAACATATCAAATTGGCTAAGTGTATTGAATTTTACTTAACCCCAACCTCTAGTCTAGTTAACATGTTAATTTGGCTAAGTGTATTAACTTTACTTAACCCCACCTTCTAGTCTAGTTAACATGTTAATTTGGATAAGTGTTTTCTTAGTTACTTAACCCCTACAAATCTTGTCCTGTTACGATGTTAAGTTTGGTTAAGTTTCCCTATGGACTTAACCCTCTCATTCTAGCTTAACTGTGTTAAGTTGGTTAAGTGTTCCTATGGACTTAACCCTCCCATTCTAGCTTAACTGTGCTAAGTTGGTTAAGTGTTCCTATGGACTTAACCCTCCCATTCTAGCTTAACTGTGTTAAGTGTCTATATGAACCTAACCCCACCCATCGGTTTGGTTATCATGTTGGATTGGTTAAGTGTCCTAGTTAACTTAGCCCTACCATTCTTGTTCTAGCTTTAACTAAATAAATTAAAGCCGCGACCACTCACATTAGACAGATATTGTTGTGATTACTGGATGTGCCGGTTGGTTCCGGGCAGGTTTACACCGCAACTCTGAAGCGACCCGAACTTCCTCGGTCTCCGAAGAGATGAGAAAGAACGAATTACGGTGAGGACAAGACAAAACAGAACGCAGACGGAAGAACATTTCATTGTTATTACAACAATTCCATCAGAATACAAGAATATACAGAGTATAAATGAATAAATTACATTCGATAAATATCAGAGATTACAATAAATTACATAGCAGCGGAAAAAAATATATAAAACACAACTGAAAGTAATACACGGATACAGAGCTTTCCGAGCATCGTTCCAGCTGTAAATCAGGATCTTGTGAATATAAATCTGCAAAACCAAAACTACTAGCTGCCCGTGTCGAAAATAAGGGCACCCAGAGTTTAGGTTAAAACAATAAACTCCAGGTCAGTCATGTGACTGGTGTGAGAACTGAAACAGTTATTTAAAACTTTACTTTAAAAGAGGGTAATTCAAGGGACCATGCCGTATAACACGGAACGAGTTTCCTCACAAGAATACCAGTGCATAGAAAAGACAACGCAATGCTTTTTCGAAAAATGAAGCTATTATAAGACCCAGGTCCCATCACACAATGCAACGCAAGCCGGAGGATAGGGTTTTCCCTTATAATAGCCAAACGTGCTTGGTACGTTTAAAACAAATCATTTGATACTATAATAAGTGTATAGTGTCAAAACAATTTCAATCATAAATATAAATCATAGACGGCATATCATCCCATGCTACTATGTCGCCATACTAGGTTCTACAAATAAAACCGAAATGCACGTATTGGAAATTGGATTTCCGTCATGAGTCGAGGCAAGGGGCAAGCTCCTCTCCGCTTCGAAACACTCTAGCAAATGTCTCAGGGCTACGCACTCTGGGCAACCCTTGGATCTTCAGGTCCGGTCCTCACTTACGTTAGAGGATTATTTATTCCTGAACACACGTTTCCCGATCCTTACAGACCTAAAATCGAGGAGCCTCATCCAACAACCACATAGGTGAAAAGTATATAAATGTCAGGGCTGGTAAGTCACTGACACCACCAAAGCTAGAAAGAAACGTCGTGCTCTCCCTGCAGTCCTTATCCCGTTTTTGACTCATACCGAGGTGTGAGGCTCGCGAATTCACGTTATACACAAAGCTGCCACGTAGGCCGTGCTTTGATCATCAACCTCCAGACTCTGCTTTTCAACAAAAGCCTTGATCATTGCATCTTAGCGTGCCACACAGGCAATTCATGCCATGCGACTGATGTCCATCGATATACAACCTCTGAGCTCGTACGTCTCAGAGAAGGGCGTTAAGCAAGAGAATAAATTCTCCGCCGCCAAACAGATGTATATTTAATAGAAATCAATCAACACGGAATAAAATCCAATGTCAGACACACAATCCATTTACAAGTCCGTTCTGGGTCTGAACGAAACCGGAGGCACTTTCCTCGCATATCCATCGATCTCCAGGTACGTCTGGACGATCACCAACTGATTCCCTCATCTTGGTTGTACAGCCCAATCAAGATCATCAGTAACCACCCAAACGATATGGAGACTTCCGGTCTTCAACCACCGTCTTCATCTTCGACTTATCGTCGAATCGGTTATTCAGAATGGGTATAAACCCGGACTTTCCGAATAACCCGCGTATATTAAAACAAATGTTACATAAACACAACATACGCCTCATTCCAATTCATTAGTCACTAACCGTAAATTTCATATTCTTAGGGAAAGGTTCCCATTAATTTTATCCAAGATAAATTCTTTAAAATTTATCCTTTAATCTTCCTTTGGATGTTGTTTCAAACCAAATTATGGTTTTCTAAACTAGTCGAGATTAGCGAACCATACCGAAGTAATTATTTGTTTTATTTCCCAATCCCAACCTATTCATCCCATGAAGCAAAACAGGTAATACTCCATATCTAACACCACGGTGTTATCGGTAAAATTAATTACCATTTCACGTTCAAATCTAATTAAAGATTTAACTATCGCTTTGGAGCAAAACTGGTGATACTCCATTCTCGCTTACTTTCTAAAGTTGATAATTTAAATTATCAATTCACATTTCAATCTAATTGAAGATTCATTAAAACTCCTTTTACTGGGTTAAAGAACTAGTGTCTTTTAAAACACAGTTCACGATAAACTCAAATCACATTCTATTTAGTATCGGGTTAAAGAACAAGTGTCATTTAAAACACCACTCACGATAAACCCACAAATCAATTCTATTTACAACCCATTTCAAATCCAATTTATTTATTTAAAAATAAATGGGTTTTAATTTTAGTTCCAAACTAGTTCATTTCGATAAAAATCTATTTTTATCTTTTCAAATATGGAGTTTTTCATCCCAATTTTTCCCAAATCGTTTCTTATGATTTTACGCAAATTATTACTATTTTTAATAATTTTATCAAGGCCCGTACAGTCGATTTCCATCAACGGCCATCGAACTGCACTTACAACGACCTTTACCAAATTTGATTTGGACGTATCTCCAAATCCAACCGTTAGATTTCAAATTTCGAATATTCGTTAGAAAGCTCTTTTCGATACGAACCCAACGGTTCCGGTTTAAGGAGAATCCGACGGTCGGATCTCCCGTAATGTCCGTTTGAAATAAATGGTCGAAATTTATGAACTGCCGCGGCGCGGCGCGTTCTATTCAGGCCATTATATTATATATATAATATATATAATATATATTTCGTCGATTTCTATTTAAAACGTATTTTATGAATCGTTTTAAATTCGTTTTCAAAACATTTCAATTCTATATTCAATTTCAAATCAAAATTGAATATTCCCTATCATTACTATATAAATGATAATATTTTCAAAACGTTATATTTTGAAATCACTTCCTTTTCAATATTCATTATAAAAACGAATATAATCGATATAAACATCGTTTACGTCAAAATTGCGCAACTCTAATCAACACGACTTCATATATTTCTATTTTCAAATATTCTATTTCAAATGTTTCTTTTTCAAATATTTCTATTTCAAATATTTCTATTTTTAAAATATTTCGTTCAACACATGACTAATCTCAACGGATGAGTACTGTCAACACCTGAACCTTTACTTTATAATATTCTTTATTTTTCAAATTGGAATGGGGCCCAATCAATCACCACATAATATTAATTATATGGATTTTCATACATCACACGTATATAATAGCATTGAAAAATAATCAACCATCAACCAAAGTGCACTACACTGTATAAGCATCAAATATAGATATCTAACGCTTATAACAGCCTGTCAATCAATCGATCGACATATTTAATCAATCAGGATGAGTGAACTTCAAATTTCATCCCAACACCCGTGTGGGGTTTCAAACAATCAAACATAGATTTTATTTGTGCAGTTGGGCGATGTGTAAAATTTATCGTCCCAATCAATGTCCTTCAAATAGGTGTACATAAACAAACCGTCTGGTTTGTAAATGAATATTTATTTATTCACATTCACGTTAAAAATTATATTTTTAACGATAAAATATTTTATTTCAACACATGAATTTCTATTCAGTTCATTTACACACAAAAAATGATATTTTTATTTTCCTAACATATTTTAGAAAATTTCGGCGGCATAACGGCACGATACTAGAAACGGCACGAGGCCTAGCCTTATCCCCGGTCTAGTGAAGTCCCACGCCATTCACACATCAATCAAATCCATTCCATTTCACCAAACAACTCAAATTTCAATCAAATAATCTAACTAATTTTTGCAATCAAACAAACAAGTCCGTGGTCTGTGGACGATTGTGTCGGGTGCTACTAAACACCGTCTGCATTCTAGCATATATATATATAACTAGAAAAGAAATTGAAGAGTGAGAGATTCTCACAAATAGCTATCCAATACCCACGACTCTTCATTTAGAGAAATCATCGCCATTCTCGCCCTTTATCGCTTTCGTTGCCCGTAGCCACTATATATATAAAAACCGAATTTTTACTTCGCTATTGAATATATAAAAATCGAATTTTTACTTCGCTATTCAATATATAAAAATTGAATTTTTATCATTAAAAATCACTTCTTTTTCCTAGCTAATGAACGAATAAAAATCTTTCTTTTACTTCGATAAAAATCATAGCTTTGCTTTAAAATAAAAATCATGTTTTTATATTTTTAAAAACCATTCCTTTTTATAAATTAAAATCAAATCTTTTTAATGTTATAAAACAAATCTTTATCTTCTTAAAACATTATATTTTTATACTTCAAAAATCGGGTTTTTCTCTCTAATTAAAATCGGATAAAACAATATATATAAAAAAAACAATACTTTAAGTAAATAAAAATATAAATAAATAAAAAAAACGTACTGGTCATCTTCGAACGGAGAGGAGGGGTCCACCTGCGGCGTCAGAGGTCGGGGAAGGTGGTTGTCGGGGTCTGCGTCGCGGGTTGAATTCGAGGAAGGGGGGAGGGTAGCAGAAGGAGAAGAGGGGATCGAGGTGGGGGTCGATGACGGCATAGGGATCGGAGGAGGAAAGAGAAGGCGCGGCGGTTGTGGGAGGCGCCATCGCGGTGGCTCGACGTCGACGAAGGCGGGCTGGAGGTCGCGGTGGGTCTAGCGATGGGGGGGGGGAGGGGGTTCGATCAGCGGAGAGAGGAGGAAGATGAGGAGGGGTGGTGGCGGCTCAACGACGGTGGGGAGGGGGGGGGGCTCGGCCCTGCCGCGCTGCGGCTTCCTTTTCTTTTTCTTGAATCTGAAATATTGATTTGGGGGGGGGGCAGGGAGAAGTTAAGGGGAGAGGAAAGAGGTTTTTAATTTTTTAATTATTTTAATTATGAAAAAGTTGACTTTTACATACGACCTCTAAACGAGGCCCACCGCCTGTCGTCCATAGCGTATTACCCCCATTCCGAACACAATGGGATATGTATCGTAAGCTGATTCGATTGTTTCGATCAGTTTCCGCCAAAATCAACATATAACTCTATAGATTGAATTTGAACACGCATTTCAATTTACCGGGGTCACATACTAACTCGAAAAATTTCAGAAAAATATTTTCTAGCTTCGTATTGACGATACGGTCCTAACAAAACTAGTCTCGTCGAATTCTGAGACCGTTGGAAAAATGGCCAATTTCCAGTCGATTAAAATCAACTGAAACTGGTCAAACACATTTTCTTTTGCCACGCTCACATATTGATTCGAAAAATTATGAAATTTGGAATCTAGCAATAATTTGACATCACGGACCCAACAAAAGTGGTTTCGTCGAAATCCGAGGTCGTTTGCAAAATTCCCATTTTTAAGGGTCTGAATTACATAGCGACTATTCAGAATTTTCAACTGAACATATCTTTTGATCCCCGCTATGAAATTTTGATTTTTTGGATTCTTTGGAAAGATATTCACAAATAGATCCTATTATTTTTGGTTTCACTAAAATCCGGATTGTTTTGCACCCGGTACATTCAATTGAAGTTTGAAATCAAATTATCGAACTACCGCGCCATTTTCAATTCTATTTATAATTATATATAATTATTTATATTCTAACGACGACGTATATAATATATACGTTCGAATTATATTCAAAATAAATTTTCCCGTTAATATTATTTAAAATAATCTATTTTAAATAATCAAAATTCGCTAAAATTGCCAAAATAAAAATTTTAAACTGGCTCAGATTTCCGGGTTATTACAAACTCAGTCTAACCTCGGGTTAGGAATATTCGTGTTTTCTAAGTTCAAAGGGTTTTGATTAATTTTCAAATCAGGTTTTGAAAGTAACCGTCCCGTCCGTCGGATCAGTTAGGGATAGCCAGGGAGAGCAGGAAACTTGTATTTTCCAAACCCAAGCCTAGACACTATCCTCTCTGTCACCCTAGAACTTTCTAATGTGTTATTAAAAGAGATGTCGTTAATAAACCTTTAATTTGTCTAAATTTACATTTTCTCATTTAGGACAAATTCTATAAGTAAATTATTCCTAATTTACTTATTTCCTAATTACTCTTTTAATGTAAATTGTCAACATTTATTATTATAGCCCATTTCCCCCTCTATATCATATTTATGCTTTTTATTATGTAAACTATACCAAATTAAATGTCACTAACCATGATTTTGGTAAACATGACAATTACTCACAATTATGGCCAATTTCAAATTTATGCAAATATACTTATTATGCCAAATTAGCTAATCCAATTCTGATTTAACATTCTAATTACAGTTCATGTCAAACTAGACTTATTATTCTAGTTCACAGTTCATGTAAATGCTAGATCTACAAGTCAATACTAGATTCAAATTACACATCCTATAATTTGTGTCAAATTTATCTAATTTGCATTTTTATAAACATGCCATAATACATGTTCCTAATTTATGCCAATTTCCAAGTTTATAACTACGCTTTAGTAAATTTCATATTTTGCCCAAATCGTATTCCCATCGTTCGTATAATCGTGATTCAATCTAGATTATAGATAAATCTAGATTCGTAGATAAAAAGGGAATGAACCAAAGATGCTATGAAAAGATAGACATAATAACTGGCATAAAATGATAATTTACTAATTACAGTCCTAACGAATTACACTAAAATAAATTGATCTAAAACATCGAAGGCCTATAGATCTGAAAATGTTATGGCATAAAAAGGGTTGAATAACGATGTTGGTTCAAGAACATGGGTAGACCTAACTTAATAGGTAAATTCCCAAGATCAAAATCCAAAGAAAATCAAGAATAGACAGAATAGATAATCAGGTTTAGACCCAATTTCACAGTCACAAAACTTAAGCAACACTTTCCTAGTCATGAATCATAGATGTTTAGTCACAGTTGTCCTTGTTATGTCATAGGCAATAGTTTATGTTTCCTAATCAAAGGCATAGGCTTGTGTTCATAGTCAAAGGAAATAATTCTCATAGTCACAATCATAGGAAATGTTCATAGTCATAGGCAATGTTCATAGTCATAGGCAATGTTCATAGTCATAGGAAATGCCTAATTAGTCATCGAATCACGATCAGTCCTTAAATCAAGTCTAGAAACATGTATAAACACAGATCCAAGTGAAGAGATTAGGCATATTCCTTTATTCCTTTAATTTCATGTCACGAATAGAAAACGTTCAAATCTAAAAAGTAACCGACTTACAGAGATTATATTAGATTCGTAGAAAAACAGTCGTTGATGTCGTTTGAATCTTCACTTGAATCCTAGCTTGTTCTGAATCTCCTTTTGAAAGTCTTGAGCAGCATTTCCTCGTCTTGATTTATTTTACATATTATTTTATTTATTATTTAATTTAGAGGAGGAGAAGAAGCCATGTCCACCAAGAATCTTTGCAGCATAAGGTTAGAGAAGAATTATGAATAGAGAAGGAGACTAGGGGCTTTTTATATAGGATTAGGCGGACGAACCTAGGCAGAAAACGAGACCAGGTACATCAGAATGCACCCAGGCCCAAAAGTGGGTTCTGCACCCAGGTCGACACCCAGGTCGACTGGGCAGTCGACCTGGTCAGGGGGGGGGGGGGGGTCGACTACCCAGTCGACCTGGGTCCTGGGCGGGAATTTTCCCGCCCAGCCCTCTTCTGGGTTTGAATTCGAATTTCGAATTCGATTTTCGAGCTGTTTTCTATTCTGAAAATTCCTGAAACTTCGGAGTGTCATATCTCCCTCATACGGACTCCGATTCTCGCAAACTCGGACTCGTTTCCAAGAAGAATTTGGAGACGAACACAATGGCGCAACCTGTTTCCCTTGATTTTGATTTTTAAAATTTAATTCTGCCTTGATTTGTGAATCTTAGTGTTACAGAATTACGGGGTGTTACATTCTCCTCCACTTAAAAGGATTTCGTCCCCGAAATCTTCAAGTTAGGAAGAATGTGTCCTACCATCCAATCACCCATCTACTCAACCATTCAATCACAGGCATTCATTGTCCTGAAAAGATTTCTAATGCTTTCATGTTCATATGCATAGTGTGTGTACATGTCTTTATCTAATGCAAAATCAGGCGGTCTACTGATTCAGTTGACCTCCTTAATGTGAACCATGTCAGTGCCATGCGTCCAATCATGTATGCAAGCATCCCTAATTATGTAAATACTACATGTGTGCATAGCCATTCATCCATATGCAACATCCATATGATAACATATCAAGTTCAACTTACAAACAAATACATATCTGTAAATGCAATATGAAAGCGTCTGAACTGATCTAGTGCCTAATACATATGCATATGCGTTCATGAGCAACTATTAGCAACCACTCGCAACCATCAACCATACATGTTTCAGATACATGTTCACATCCATTGGCTTCTACCTAAGGATCGATGATACGACCTAGAGGATATACTTTGAAAAGAGAGAAACAATTTTGTGTAAAGCTCCTACAAAAAGAAATCAAGGATGCACCCTTAAGGAAAAGGGTATGATGCTAGTATCTAGCCTTCTTGAGCTTTACTCCATTGTATTTTAACTAATTTAATTTCACAATTGTGAAGTTTCTGACCTCCATTTCCAAAATAAACAGATGTCAATCACGGTACCAAGTGTATGTACTAAGATGATTAGAGGTCTCCCTCTTACCCACTATGCCATAACTATAAGGGCCGAAAGGTCACTACGTGTTTTTTAGAGTGCCTGCCACAGCTATTCATATCTCACGCAAACCATCCTAGTCGAACTCGACATTCCTCAAGTACAAGCCCCAAAGGCCTAAACCAATATCAGACAAGCACCCAAGGAATATCTCCTCCGAATTTAGACGATCTACGTGAGATGATATAAGCAAACTCGATAGCTATTCTCAAATCCCTACTAAAAATTAACTAGTCGGACCACCAATTGGATTTGAGATCCTAGTGGGACCTTTCTACTATACAAGTACTATGGTGCAGAGACTCAACTATGGAAGTGGATATGAACAAATGCGAAGCGCTAAAACCAAAGGAAAGAGTACGAACAGCAAAACTAGACTCTTCCAACAGAACTTTACTACCTTTCTCCTAGGTACGCTTGGTGGCGAAAGTAGGTACTTGCCCTTCTGAAAATCTTGTCCTTTTCCCTTAATTACACAATAGTAAAGATACTTCCTCTTGTCTTAGGTTTTATAATTCCTTCCTCCTTTGTGAGCTAAATCTACATCCATGAATTCCTCATCCTCTTCCGTGTGTAGTCATGTTGACAAATCTCTCGAAAGCTGCTTCCATCGTACAGAAAACCCTATAATCTTGAAAGAAAACTGGCTGTAGGTGAAACAACTACGGCTATGATGGAAGCCGGGCACGACTTCGCCCATCGATGAGGTTACCTCCCAGAAAGCCAGGAGCCCCATATACTCAAGAAAGAAGGAGACAAGAATTCAAACAGAGGAAGAGAAGATAGTGCGTATGGCTTTGGGGAATATGCCTTTAAAACAAATCATTTCTCTTGAAAATGCTTCTTTTAAAACCGTTTTGAAAATAATTTTTCAAATCCTTTATCTGATCTGGTAACCTTCAACTCTAATACCACGTGTAACACCCCACATCCGTTAGTGTCACTCAAAAGAGAATGTACTAAGTTCTGTGGAGCATTTAGGGTAAAAGATGCAGATAAATTGCAAGACAGATAGAAATTAAACAACGGAAAATAAAAACTTTACTTTATTGATAAGATAGTTTGTACAACAATTGTTTTCCAATATCAGAGTATCATCTGTCTTACAAAATAAAGAAGCATAAAAATACATTTATATTCCCCAATGTAGCATAAGCCAGCCATAGCAGCGAAAAGGAAAGTCCAAAGCACTTTGTCCAAGAACCTTCAAGCTTGGGAAAGAGTGACAGTCCAACTTAACCTGAGCTATACTATTCCCTCCTTTACTACCTGGGTGGGGGGGGGGAAGGGGGTGGGAAACGGAAGAAAATAAGACGAAAGAAAAACAGAGTCAGGCATAAAGCCTGAGTAAGTTCAGTTACTTCTAGCATGTGAACATGGAAAAACAAAACGACATGAATTAACTGAATACAAGATAACACCATGATGATAGGGTCAGCAAGATTAGACAAGATTAACACACGATATGTTAAGATAAGATAAACTGGATATGCTCTAATACTTTCGCCGCTTCGCTATTTCCTTGTTATACTGGTTTCTATATCTCTGCACCACCTAACTAGTGTCCCAACTAGTAACGATAACGTAATCCCAATCCTTGTAGTTTCCGTTGCCTTCAGGCATACATTTATTATTTATTACCTAGATCTAATCTAGGGTTCTCTATCAAGTGCTTTCTAGATTCAACTAGAGTTTACGCTATCTGCTGAACGCTTCTCGGATTCAGTGTTTATGCCACCTAGTCCAACTAGGGATTATGCTACCTGTCGAACGACGCCCCCAAGTCCAGGACACACTACCTAGAGTGGTATATGTTCCTAGACTTCCCCACGCGTGTATCGCGAATCGTTATCGCTTGTCTAGATGCACATGTCCTGTAATGTGCGGCCCGAGTCCTGTGGCAGGGCAAATCAAGAAACATAGAACTCGGTCGGGAGCTTTCAGATATCTGCCGATGCAGATGCTAAGGTCTGTTTTTTATTCCAGTGGCTATGGTCCCACTCGACCCTCCCTCAACTAATGAAAGGCACACCTTGAAAAATGAGTACTATACGAAGGCCACCTATGTCCCACTAACCTATGGCCATCCTCACCCATAACTAGATAGCAAGTATATTGTCTTTTGGAGTTCTCCGCCTTTCCGCTTCACGTATCTCGATTGACTCAAGATGGATGGTAGACGACGAGTTGCTATCACAGGGCTACCGTTTTCTCGCCGAATCACGCTGGTCCATCCTAGTCTTTAGGTTGCCGTATTTTGCAACCAAGGCATACCCTTGGTTCTTCTAACACAGACCTTAACCTCTGTGAGCCCAGGAGGATCATCTGCAGCCTCACAGAGGGATACCAAGAGTACCCTCACGTCCCCTCGAAGCCTCGGGCTTCGTAACCCAATTCGTTGGAGCCTTCGTTTTAATCAGACGGACGTTCGCTTCTTCCCGTGTTATACTAAGAATTACTACTTAGTTTTGCTAACTAAGGTTTACCACTTAGTTTCCAAAATCGTTGTTTTCTTAACTAAGGTTTACTACTTAGCTCCTTTTAACTAAGGTTTACTACTTAGTTCTCTTTCTCGTCAATTTGGATTGGTTAAGTGTCTTTAGTCAATTCAAGCTAACTTAACCCTCTTCATTCATCCTGTTAAACTGGTTAAGTGTTATCAGTAATTCATGTTGACTTAACCCTACCACAAACCAAGTTATATTGGTTAAGTATTTCTTATTACTTAACCCTATTCATTCATCCTGTATTGGTTAAGTGTTCCCTTTTAACTTAACCTTGCCCATCTGTTTTAACTAACATTTTATTAATGGTTAAGTATTATCCCTTCATGTTTTAGACTTAACCGTATTCATTTATCACAATCTGATGGTTAAGTGTTCAAGTTTACTTAACCCTACGGTCTAGTCCAGCTAACATATCAAATTAGCCAAGTGTATTGAATTTTACTTAACCCCAACCTCTAGTCTAGTTAACATGTTAATTTGGCTAAGTGTATTAACTTTACTTAACCCCACCTTCTAGTCTAGTTAACATGTTAATTTGGATAAGTGTTTTCTTAGTTACTTAACCCCTACAAATCTTGTCCTGTTACGATGTTAAGTTTGATTAAGTGTCCCTATGGACTTAACCCTCCCATTCAAGCTTAACTGTGTTAAGTTGGTTAAGTGTTCCTATGGACTTAACCCTCCCATTCTAGCTTAACTTTGTTAAGTTGGTTAAGTGTTCCTATGGACTTAACCCTCCCATTCTAGTTTAACTATGTTAAGTGTCTATATGAACCTAACCTCACCCATCGGTTTGGTTATCATGTTGAATTGGTTAAGTGTCCTAGTTAACTTAACCCTACCATTCTTGTTCTAGCTTTAACTAAATAAATTAAAGCCGCGACCACTCACATTAGACAGATATTGTTGCGATTACTGGATGTGCCGGTTGGTTCCGGATAGGTTTACACCGCAACTCAGTCTAACCTCGGGTTAGGCATATTCGTGTTTTCTAAGTTCAAAGGGTTTTGATTAATTTTCAAATCAGGTTTTGAAAGTAACCATCCCGTCCGTCGAATCAGTTAGGGTTAGCCAGGGAGAGCAGGAAACTTGTATTTTCCAAACCCAAGCCTAGACACTATCCTCTCTGTCACCCTAGAACTTTCTGGTGTGTTATTAAAAGAGATGTCGTTAATAAACCTTTAATTTGTCTAAATTTACATTTTCTCATTTAGGACAAATTCTAAATGCACCCAGAATCTTTGCAGCATAAGGTAAGAGAAGAATTGTGAATAGAGTAGGAGACTAGGGGCTGTTTATATAGGATTAGGCGGACGAACCTAGGCAGAAAACGAGACCAGGTACATCAGAATGCACCCAGGCCCAAAAGTGGGTTCTGCACCCAGGTCGACACCCAGGTCGACTAAGCAGTCGACCTGGTCAGGGGGGGTCGACTACCCAGTCGACCTGGGTCCTGGGCAGGAATTTTCCCGCCCAGCCCGCTTCTGGGTTTGAATTCGAATTTCAAATTTGATTTTCGAGCTGTTTTCTATTCTGAAAATTCCTGAAACTTCGGAGGGTCATATCTCCCTCATACAGACTCCGATTCTCGCAAACTCGGACTCGTTTCCAAGTAGAATTTCGAGACGAATGCAAAGGCGCAACCCGTTTCCCTTGATTTTGATTTTTAAAATTTAATTCTGCCTTGATTTGTGAATCTTAGTGTTACAGAATTACGGGGTGTTGCAGGACTGAAATGACCTATTTTTAACTAAAATTAGGGAAAAATTACTATAAATTATAATAAATGATTGGAAATAGGTTAGCACCAAATATATATGGTTTTTAATGATAAAAATCTATCAACTAGAAATACGCTATTTTGCAACGCCTTTTATAGCAGTTAAGGGTTTTTAATTAATTAATTGAATATAAACCTTTGGTAAACCTTTTTATAAGGTAAATATAATAGTGAAGATGATTTTTTGTAAACCTTTTTATAAGGTTAATAGAATTGAATAGATGATTTTGGAGGCCTAACAATTTAACAAAATTTAATAGGATAGTGAAGATGATTTTGGAAGCCTAAGAGTTTAACCAAATTTAATAGGATAGTGAAGATGATTTTGGAAGCCTAACAGCTTAACGAAATTTAATAGAGCAGTGAAGATAATTTTGGAAGCCTAAATAGCTTAACCAAATGTGAGTAAGATTTAATCTTATGACAAGATTTCCAATTAAAGGAGACATAGTTGGTGGGTTAATAATCTAAAAATAGATTTATTAGATGTTAATTATTTCGAAAATGTCGGGTTAACCCATTTCAAACAATTATACAACAATTTAAAAGTCGAAGATGGTGGAAGATTGGAAATCTTCACATCGAATGGACTGCATGCTGATGTCTAGGGTAGCTCTCACTATAAGGTTATAGTAGCAGTAGTCCGGACGTACTTGTTGACTATCCGGATATGCAAGGGCCTCTCTCCTTAGTTAGAAGAGGAATAAGGTGCCTTCAGTTTTATTTAAATCCAGAATGGATTAATAAATGGAATGTGTGTCTGACATTGTATTTTACAACATAACCAATTGGTTTCTATTGATGTTATATCAGTTAGTGGTGGAGGATTTATACTCTTAGCTTAACAACCTCCTTTAAAACATATGTATTCAGAGGGATATATATTGATAGGCCCCGATCATACGTTGTGAATTGACAATGTGGCATGCTATGTGTTGCTGATAGGTAGACCAAAGCTTCTGTTGAAAAGCAGAGCTTTGTGGACGTTGACTCTAGGGCCTCATACCCCGAAATGAGCCGAAAATAGGATAGTGGACAACAGAGATATGGACTAACGTTCCCTGTTAGTTGGATAGTGTTTCCATGGTATGGAGCCCAGGAAAGTTTACTTATGTGAATGATAGTTGAGGCGCCTCGTGTGACGGTCAAAAAAGACCGGGGGAACGTTATGTTTGGGTAAGATCCTAATCAACCGCATTTAGTGCTCATCGGCTCAGCCGATCCGAAGGACTCAATTTTTTACTCCTTGGACATTTGCTAGAGTGTCCCGAATGCGATTAAGCAAGGTCCTTTGCCTTGGTTCATAGTTGGAATCCAATTTCAAATATGAGACTTTGTGGCTTTAGTTGTATACTATATAGCCAACATATTGGGATGGGGCATTATGTGAGCTAAGATTTATACATTTATTTTCGAAATTGATTTCGACACCTAGACATTAATAATAATATCAATATATTTGTTTTTAAGATATCAAGCATATTTGGCTATTATAGGGTAAAACTCTTTCCTCTAGTATGCGTTGCATTGTGTGATGGGGCTTTAGTCTCATAATAGTTTCATTTTGTCAAAAGCATGAATTTCGATGTTTTGAATCTTGGTTGATGATTTTGTGAACTGGTATTCATGTGGAGGAAACCCATTCCGTGTTATACAACGTGGTCCTGTGATATGCCTTGCTTTTAAATAAGTTAATAATAACTGTTTTAGTTCTCACACCAGTTCCATGACTGATTTGAAGTTTATTATTTTCCCACCTAAACTCTGGGTGCCCATATTTTTCCATACGGGCAACTAATAGTTTTGGTTTTGCGAATATTATATAGAGCAGGATTCTGGATTGAAGCTTAAGATGTGTCCAGAGCATTATAAGTCTTCTGCTGAGAGTTATGTATATATATTTCCATTGTTCATTGTTGTAATTTATTATACTTTGATATTCTTGTACTTTGATGTAACATTTTAATGATGTCAATGAAAAGTCTTTTGTATTTGTCTGATGTGTTGTATGCCCTTATTTAATGTCTCGAGGATTTTTGTCGTTTAGATCAGACTTGTGTGGTTTATAGTCGATTCGAAAGGTGGGAAATCTCGGCCATTACATTCATCCAAATTGATTTTGAATCTATTTATTTACCTTCATGAGCTATGCAAACTTAATTTCTTAAAAATCTTTCCATTTCTTTTAACTAAACTTAAGTTGAATTTAATCCATTTGATTTACTTTTACCATTTCAATACATTTAACCTGCACAAGTTAAATTAAAATTCAGAATTCAAATTCCTGACTTTTATTTCAAATCTGTTTGAAATCATATAATTATACATAGATAATAATAACCATTGTAATTCAAACATTTGAATTTTTAAAACAACCCGTTTTCTAAACTAATTTCCATTAGAAAATCTACTATGGCAGCAATCCATCACTTAGAAGCTCGAAAATGAATATCGATAATGTTGCAGTCATTATCAAAATTATTTTCCAATGACTGAAGTGAGTTTAGTGTTTTGTCACTTTCAAAATCCGTTCAAAACCATATTTTATTTGAAAATTCCTTCAAGTAATGCTATATTACTTTACAATATTTCAGAAAATATTTTCTAAACATCCAAGGCTTAAAATTCTCAATTTTGATCTGCATCCAATTTTAGTTTTGCACATTTGCATATTTCATTCTTATACAAATTCTTTTTGGTTAAATATATCCATCTCAATATTATAATCTCATTTGATTATATAATAACAACCAACCACATCAATAATTTCAGAAAATTATTCCTTTGTACCAAATTATAATTTTGTGTAAAATTATTTTATTTACCCACTTAAAACAATATTATGACGAATTGTTTTCCTTAAGTGTTTAAAAAAAGTTATCGATACAGTTGATTATACTGATCAACTAGGATTCATAAACCATTCAACACAATATAAATTTTTTTTTTATAACTTAATAAATACGCTCTCTCATATTTATACACTCAAACTCAATCTTGGATATTTCTAACCCATCTCTATTGAGTTACACCACAGAGCCAAGGTTATTACTAGCCTTATGCTCTGATACCAACTATAACGACCCGACTTTTTCCGTATTGTTTAATATGACCTTTAATCAATCATGTCCAACTCAAAAGGCACAGGAACGTAGATAGATAGGAGAAAGAAGTTAGAGGGTGAGAAGTAGAAAGAAAGAAATATTAGAATAGAAGAAGAAATACCAATACTATAGAATTGGAGTAGAATAGGATCTCACAGTGGAATGAATAAAATATAATATATCAAACACTCTTTACCCAAAGATAAATATATATATATATGATTATACAATCAGAGTACACAACTAAAATTGCACAATGCTGATTAATACAACACACATAGCGGAAATAAAATTAATTCCAAAAAATACGGGAATACATCTCGACACCGATTCCACTCTTGAAGCTCCAAGAAAAACCTATGCACCCTGGAAATATTCTCGGTATGACTGGAGCACATTTTGAAACAAAGAAAAATCAACCCGGATCGATCTAGAATACATTCAATGATAAAACTCACAACAAACAATTTGCTTAACTTTTAAAAATCCTTTGAAATAATGGAACTATCGTAAGACACGACCATACATAAAAACGGCACGTGTTTTTACCTTATGATAACAAAAACACTTTTTATATCAAAATCCAGTGATATTATAATAATGTCTATCAAACCATAAACAAAATGTAAATATAGTAGGAAAGCTTACATCCCCCTTTCCAACATAGTTGGTTTACAACTAAAAACGTATGTCTCGTATTTGAGTTTGGATTTCCAACATGACTAGGTATGGAACCACCCTTCGATCATTGTTCTCTAGAGATGGAACACTAGGGGTTCTACATGGCCATCTTGCAACCTCGCCACACATGACCAGCCACTCATTCAACTTAAGTGTACCAAATATATCATCAACACGGTTGGGATCAACAACAGTATCATTCCGAAGCATACAAAAATGGGACAACCAATTTCTCTAGATTAGGTGATGATATACCCTAATGGGTATGACCCACATAGCCATGCCGCCTATCCGATTTCAGTCATTTCCCGAATGATGATGCTTAAGGTCACGATTACCTTTTCAGAAACATCAAACTTTGAATGCCACATTATCCGATCTTGTAACAACCCGGAATTTTGGCGATATAAATTAATTATTAAAAATTCAAAAATAGGAATTTCAGCAAACGATGGAATTTGGCAATGAAACTTTAACCAATGCGTTCGTTTCGGAATTCTGGTCAACTTTCATGTTTGGATTTTCGTGAACAGAGTCCCTATGAAAATGTTACGGAAAATAAATAAATCAGAATTTAAATATATATTATACCTTATATAACTAGCCGACCTGGGCATTTGATGGACCAGACGGTCGACCACAGCGGTCGACCACCACGATCGACCTATTGGATGTCAGTTTGCCTAGTGACGGCTAGGTTCTATAGGGTTTGTTTATAATATATATGAAACGGATGGACGAATATAAATTAAAACTAATCCAACGGTTTAAGGCCAATCCCACCCCTATAAATAAAAGGTAAGGCCTCATTCTTTTCCATCCAAATCTGTAATAGTAGCAGAGCTCTGTCATTTTCGTCCTTCTCCAAACCTAATTTCTTAATCAAACATATATTCTTATATAACAATCAAATCCAGTTCATATGAAATTGGGGGGATTAACATATCTAATGAGAAAGAATGCAATTGATGCTCAAAATCGGATTCTCCCCTCTTTTCCTATTTTCTTATATCTCTACAGATCTGGAATTTTCCCTTTTTCAGATAAATTGTAGATTTATAAGAATTTGGGAAATTGTAGGCTTAAAATGTTCAAACTTCGGATTTGGATGCTTGTAGGTGAGTGGGAAATTTATATATACATTTCTAATAACGTATTTATCTCGTTTGTAATAGATCTTAATTTTTATGCCTATGCCTATCGATCTGATCAATAAATTTGCTGTAATTTGAATGACACCCATCAGATCTGGTTATAAAAAGTATTAAGACTTGTGAATTGTATATTTTGGCTATGCATAATATGAATTGTAGGATTTTTGAAACTTATCTGCACATATTCCGACAGTTATGTTGTAAAATATGTTGAAATAGTTGTAAAGCACTGTAGATATGGAAATCAGTCCCATTAAACACCATTAAGATGTAGTTGCATTCCAGATCTCTAGTTTAGTGTTGAATAATAAAGTATGTGAATTTGGGTAAAAATACATGATTAGTAAATTATGTGATTGTAATGTTAAAAGAAATATGCCTGTTTATATTCAATATTGTTGGGTTTTGGATTAAATATTGTAAATATGCAATTTTCCTCCTTTTGCATAAAAAGACATTATTTAGCAGTCACAAGAGATTTGAGAAAAAATTTGAAAAGGGGAAAGTGGTGCAAATGTATGTACAAATATAAAGTACATATTTGTGCGTAATTTACATCAACTATTCCAAATTATATATTTACATACATTTATTGCGATTTTGAAATATGTCAATACCACTGAATTAGGCAATATTTACAATGCTTAGGGCTAAAAGTCTTTTTGTAAGATTTGGAACCTTTTGACAATATTGAATGTGAAACGAACCAAACTTCCCCGTGAAGGAAAGCCCGTAATGAGTTGAGAACAAGACGAATCAGAACATAAACAGAAGAACATTTCCTAGCTTTTTACAACAATTCCATCAGAATACACGAATATAATAGAGTATAAATGAATATTATACAATAGAAAAAAGATCAGAGATATAAATTACAATTAAATACATCACAGCGGAAAAACAATACAAAGCACAACTGAAAACAGATACACGGATACAGAGCTTTCCGAATATCGCTTCAACTGTAAACCAGGATCCTGTGAATATAAATCTACAAAACCAAAACTACTAGCTGCCCATGTGGAACATAGGGGCATCCAGAGTTTAGGTTAAAACAATAAACTCCAGGTCAATCATGTGACTGGTGTGAGAACTAAAACAGTTACTAATCTTTATTTTTAAAGTTAGGTAAATCAAGGGAACACGCCGTATAACACGGAACGGGTTTCCTCCCAAGAATACCAGTGCATAAAACAAACAGCGCAATGCTAAATGAAGAACAATGAAGCTATTATAAGACCCAAGTCCCATCACATAATGCAACGCAAGCCGGAGGATAGGGTTTTCCTTTATAATAGCCAAATATGCTTGAGACGTGAAATTTCATCTTTTATTATTACTATAAGTGAAGAAAACAACTTCAAATATAAATATATCAATCGTAGAAGACATGGGTACCATATATTATGTCGGCATACTAGGCTCTACAATCAAAACCGAAATGTCACGTATTTGGAAATTGGATTTCCATACTGGTGGTTACTGATTCGAAAGATCGATCGCGTAGTGCAATTCACCACGGTTTATGTCGCAGGCATGCGAAAACACCGTAATGCACATCCACACTATCGAGGAAAACAAGTTACCGCGGTTTACGTCGTAGGCATGCGAAAACACCGCTAGCTCTATTCATCAGGGAAATCGGGGGGTGTGCCCAATCCCTTACCTCGGTCGACCGAATCCATGACAACCCATAGGGTGTCTATCCTCATCTCAAAAGCATACTGATCTAACCATCAGTTTCCCACCATACCGGTGTGTGAGGCTCGCAAATTAACGCTACACAAAGCCATGCTATATTAAAGATGCGCTTTGATCATCAACCACAAGACTCTGCTTTTCAACAGAAGCCTTGATCATTTGCCACTTAGGCCTGCCACACAGGCAATTTACGCCATGCGACTGATGTCTATCGATATACAACCTCTGATCCCGTACGTCTCAGAGAAGGGTGAAGTAAGGGAATAAATTCCCCTTCACCAGGCAGATGTATATTTAATAGAGATCAATCAACACAGAATAAAATCCAATGTCAGACACACCATCCATTTACAAGTCCGTTCTAGGTTTTATAAACGAAACCGGAGGCACCTTATTCCTCGTATATCCGTACAATCAACAAGTACGTCCGAACGGCTACCACTTTAGCCCCCTTCAAGGTAGCTACTCCCATCGTGAGCATCAGTAGCACCCATCCATTCGATGTGAAGATCGTCGGTCTTGCACCGTCTTCAATCTCTTCGACTTATCATCGAATCAGTTATTCAGAATGGGTTAAACCCGGCCTTTCTGAATAACTCGCGTATCTTATAATCAAGTGCTATAACAACACATCATACGCCTCATTCTAATCCAGAATATTCTTTTATTCAAGTATTATTTTCCTTTGGGAAAGGTTCCCATTAATTTTATCAAAGATAAATTCTTTAAATTTATTCTTTAATCTTCCTTTGGATATCAAACCATATTAAGGTTTTCCAAACTACTCGGGATTAGCGAACTACACCGAAGTAATCATTTATTTTATTTCCCAATCCCAACCTATTCATCCCATGGAGAAAAACTGTTAATACTCCATATCTAACACCACAGTGTTATCAGTAAATTTAATTACCATTTCACGTTCAAATCTAATTAAAGATTTAACTATCGCTAGGAGTAAAACTGGTGATACTCCACTCTCGATCATTTCCAAATTTGATAATTTAAATTATCAATTCATATTTCAATCTAATTAAAGATTCATTAAAACTCCACTTAGTTTTAATCATCCCAAAAATCAATATTAATAATTATTTAACGCTAAGAAATTAATCTTATCTTCAACTGGGTTAAAGAACCAATGTCATTTAAAACACGGTTCACGATAAACCCAAAATCTCATTCCATTAATTATGGAATCTTCACGAAAAATCAATATTAATATATAATCGATATGAATTTCCGTATCTAACTAATAATATAAATGGAATAACGACAAAGCCTTTTAAATTCCATATAAATTAACAGTCTTCCTCAACAGAAACTCACTTCGATTATTACCAAACTGAATTCCATTCAATTCCAATTTAATATATTAAATTGAAAATCTTTACTTTGGAAAATTCCATAAATATTAATGAAAAGATTCCAAATCATATTCTTCACTGTTAATTGGGTTAAAGAATAAGTGTTATTTAAAACACCGTTCACGATAAACCCAAAAATCCAATTTCTTTTATTCCATTCCAATTAAATATTAATTAATCCGAAAACTTCACCAAAACTTAGTTTAAAGAATTATTCTTTTCTCAACTGGGTTAAAGAACAGTGTTAATGAAGACACTGTTCACGACAAACCCAAAATCCAATTTGATATCAAATACAAGGCTCTGAATAGAAATTATATCGGCTTATATTCAATATCAAACTCTGAAATCAACGAATATCATATTGGGAATAATGATATATATCTTCCAAATTCCGCGACAATACCCGTATAATCATGGAATCCAATATCGAAATATTCCGAAGATAATTTCAATTCAAATCTATTCCAATTCATACATTGGAAAATTCTGGTTATTTTCAAACCATTTTCTAATCCAATTTATTTATTTAAAAATAAATAAATTATTATTCTAGTTAATAACTAGTTCATTTCGATGAAAATATATTTTTATCTTTTCAAATATGGAATTTTTTCATACCAGCCCTTTTCAAATCATTTATTATGATTTTACATAATTTTTCCATATTTTTCCAGATTTTATTATCGCCCGTACAGTCTGTTTCCAATAACGACCACCGAACTACATCCATAGCGACCTTTTCTGAAATTGATTTGGACATATCTCCAAATCCAACCGTTATATTTCTATTCTCTTGTATTCATTCGAAAGAACTTTTCGATTCGAACCCAACAGTTCCGGTTTTAGGAGAATTCGACGGTCGGATCTCCCGTAGCGTCCATTTGAAGTCAATGGTTGAAATTCGCGAACTACCGCTGCGCGGCGCGTTCTATTCAGGCCATTATAATATATATATAATATATATATTATATATTTCGTCGATTTCCATTTAAAACGAAATTTTATAAATCGTTTTAAATTCGTTTCAAAAACGATTTCAACTTCCATTTCAAATTCGAATCAAAATTGAAAATTTCCTTATAAATTCGTTTTAAATTCATTTCAATTCAATTTGAATTTCAAATTCATTTCAATTCGAATTTCCAATTCATTTCAATTTAATTGGAATTTCCAATTCATTTCAATTTAATTCGAATTTCAATTCTATTTCAATTTAATTCAAATTTCAAATTCATTTCCATTTCTATTTTCAAATTCAAATCAAAATTAAAATTTTCATATCATTTCAATATTAAAACAATAATATATTCAAAATATTCGATTTTGAAATCACTTTTCAATATTCATTATAAAACGAATAAAATCGACAAAATTCCCATTCATGTTAAAATGGTATTTAACTATTTAACACTGCTTCACATTTCAATATTCACTGAATATTATTTTAAAATATTCGATAATTCTGAACTGGAATCAGACACAGTCAATTACCATATAATTTGATTATATGGATTTCATACAATACATGTACACAACAACAATCAAACACAGTCGACCATCATCCATAGTGCATGCTACATTGCATAAGCATCAAATATTAATATTTAACGCTTACAACAGCCTGTCAATCGATCGATCGACATACAACTAATTGTTGGGATTAGTGTATGTCTAATATCATCCTAATACCCGTGTGGGGTTTTCAAACAACAAACACAGATTTATTTGTGCAGTTGGGCGATGTGTAAATTTATCGTCCCAATCAATATTAGTCAAATGTGTGTACGTAAACAAATCATCCAATTTGTTTATATTTATTTATTTATATACACGTTAAAAATTATATTTTTAACTATAAAATATTTATTTTCATTCCACATCACACAACCAATTTTCACAACACCATCAATCAAACAAACAAGTCGTCTGTGGTCTGTAGACGACGTGTGCCGGGTGCTGCTAAGCACCGTCTGCATCCTAGTATAAATTTTAACTAGAAAATAAATTAAAATGAGAAGTTCTCACCTTTGGGTTCCACTCCTCCATTCTCTATTTTTGAACGGTTTGGATCTGTATTCGTTTCCAGTCGGTTCCATCGCAGTCTGTTTCAAACGATTTTTATATTAAACATCATATTTTTATTTCAACGCTAAACGGATAAAAATCACATTTTTATGCTGTTTAGTTATAAATAAAAATCACATTTTTATGCTGTTCAATTATAAATAAAAATCACATTTTTTAAATGGCACTTCTTATATAAAAATCATACATTTTTACAACGCTTCTTTCTATATAAAAATTATATTTTTCTTCGCTATAAAAATATATACTTTTCCTTATGTAAAAATTATATTTTTACTTCGCTACCACTTTAGAAAAATTATATTTTTATAGTGCTTTATATATAATAAAAATTATATTTTTACCGCGCCGTTCAAACAATAAAAATCATATTTTTATTATCTCTCTAATATAAAAATCATATTTTTATTATTTCTATAATATAAAAATCATAGTTTTTTCTTATCAAAATATAATCTTTTTCATTTTCCAAAAATCAAGTCTCTTCCGTTTTCAAAAATCAATTCTTTTCATTTTTGAAAACCTTGTATAAAATCATATTTTTTTTATCATTTGTAAAAATCCCACTTACATTAAATAAAGTAAATAATTAAAAGAAACTTACATAGAACTAGGAAGGGGGGAGCGTTCACCGTCGGAGGGGAGTGGCACAACTGGCCGGTGGTGGCGCTGGAATGGTCACGACAGCGGATTGGTTAGGGTTTGGGGGTTTTTCAGTTAGAAGAGGGAGAAATGGAGGTCGGCGAAGCTGTGGAGGTGGCGGGGTGTGGCCGTCGACGGGGTGGCGTATCTGGGGCCGACGCAGTGACTGTGGGGGAGCCTCGAGGGCGGCGGGTGGATCGCGATGGCGTCGAGCTGGGGCGACGGGCGGTTCGCACCTTCTCTTTTTTTTTTAATTTTGAATCTCGATATGAGTCAATGGGAGGGGCAAAAGAATATAAGGGGGGAGGGGGTTTATAAAATTTAATTATATTATATTATTTTAATTCTCCAAAAGTTGAAATTTCGTCCGAACTCCAAACGAGACCCAATGACTGTCGCCCGTAGCTAATTACCCTCATTCCGAATACAATGCGATATGTTTCGTAGGCTAGATCGACCACTTCGATTAGTTTCCGTTTAAATTAAAATATAAGTAATTATATTGAATTTTAAACGTACATTTCAATTTGCTAGGATCACATACGGATCCCAAAAATTCCAGAAAAATAAATCTAGCTATGTTTTGACGATACAGTCCTAACAAAACTAATTTCATCAAATTTGGAGACCGTTTGAAAAATGGTCATTTTCTTGTCAATCCAAATTGACAAAAACGGTCAAAACACGTTTTACTTCGCCACGCTCACAAATTGCTTTCAAAAGTTACGAATTTTATAATCTAGCAATAACTTGACATTCCGAATCCAACAAAAGTAGGTTCATCGAAAACGGAGGTCATTTGCAAAATGCCTATTTTTAAGGGACAAAATTCCATAGCGACTATTCTGAATTTTCAATTGGACATAACTTTTTATTCTCGCTATGAAATTTTAATTTTTCGGATTTGTTGGAAAGATATATTATCAAATAGATTCAAATATTTTTGGTTTCGCTAAAATTCAGTTTATTTTGAATCCTGCACTTTCATTTGAAATTTGAAATCGAATTTTCAAACTTCCGCGCCATTTTCAATTCCTTTTATGATTAAAAATAAATATTTATTTTCTAATGACGATTCAAATAAATATATACGTTCTAATTCTATTCAAAATATATTTCTCGTTGTTATTATTTAAAATAAATCATTTTAAATATTTAAATTCATTAAAATTGCCAAAATAAAAAATTTTAATTGGTTCGGATTTTCCGGGTTATTACAGAATGTGAAAAGGAATGTTTGGTTGTCAATTAAACCAAATTACTTTAGAAAAATAATAAAAATAAAAATAATAACTACGTTGGCCGCACGAAAACATAAAGTATAAATATATACTTATTATCCGTATAAATCAGCGTAAAACGGTAAAATATACATTGTATGGAATGTTTGGATAAGGTTCAATTATGGAATTATATGTAAATTAATCCATATTGAATTAATATATTTGTAGTGACCACTTGTAGCAATCAATATAATTAATTGCTATAAATAGGACCACAAATCAATAAATAACAATTGTGACCAATGTTGATTGGGGAAAATGAATATAATAGGGAAATGATTACAATTCCTAAATTAATTAGGATAAATGATGTAAATCCCAATTAGGAAATTTGAATTTATAAATCGCATTTCGACATGAGGTTAAGCTTAACTTATGGAATAAGTCTTCCCGGAACAGAACGACAAATTCTGTAACCACAGATAGTCCGCTTAATGTAAGTGGTCTAATGCGTAAATGTAAATGTACTGAGGAACGAGGTTAAGTTCAATTTGTGGAAGAAGTCTGCTCGGAATCGACCGGCAAATCCAGCATCCACAAGTAGTTAACTTAATGTGAGAGGCCTGGTGCATGAATATATATACATATAACAGTCGACAAATAAATAAACAAATAAACGAGTAAGAATAGTAATTGTCTATTGGGGTACAACAAATATATACCTTGGGATTGATAAATAGTTACCTTAGGAAAATATGACCGTTATGGTCTTAAAGGGCAATAAAAAGGAAATAAAAGAAAATGGGTGTCAAAAGGGGGATTAATGGATATTGATTGTCGTTTAAATACCAAGTTGAATTAGGGAAGAAACCAAATAAATATCCTAGGGTAAAAGAGGATATATAACCTTCCTTATTTATATTAATAAATATAGAACTTATAATAAAAAATAGAGTTGGACTTAGTAGGTTAATAATGTAAAATATTATTAACCATATGAACATGTGACGATAATGAATTGTGTATGTATAGTATTTCCATGTAGAGGGACTAAATGGGAATAACTTAATAACGTAGCTTACTATATCCCAATAGGGAAAGGTGCTAAAGGCAAACGTAGGTTCCTTGGGTCTTATGCGGCTTTGGGTTGAGGAGTCCACCTGGGAGTAGGTCTTTCAGTTTAGGGGTATTAAACGACATGTGTGAGTATTGTCTTCCTAAACCTGGAAACTTAAAATGTCATATTTAGCTACTAATCCCATGGGAAGTAATAATCGACTAAGGAGGTTATCCAATAAGGTCATCTAGATGGTATAGCGAACGATGAAATACCACCTCTCACCTTACACGGTGCAAGGGTATATGCGTGAACGACAGAAGCCTTAACTAGTAGGGGCGTAGCTAGTGTCCTCTTGTTTATATTAACATTAAATATATTATCGAGGGTTAATAAATGACTAATAGGTCAGCCTAGGGTCTTAAGCGATCAGGGAAAATCCACCCTAACTATCATTGATAGTGAGGAATTAAACAATAAAGGATAGTGAATGAGGATACATACATATACAGAAACCCCGTAATTAGGGGGTCCACTCTCGATTGAATAACCAATCATGTTCTGTATAAAGGCTTCACAAATACATGTGTAAACATCCTATCTCGGTATTATACTTTAGGAATACTACTTTGGAAAGAATAGTTAAGTCTTGCGTAAACATCTACAAGGTTAGCCTAGAATTGCTAACCTTGGTAGGCGAACATCTTAGGTTGAACCAAACGGGATACATCTATGTATTATAATCTGTGTTGTACATTTCCTATTCACCATAATTTTTTTGTTCTGACCCCCCCTCCTCGTTACAACCCCAGGTTTTCTAGAGAAGGTTGGGTTCTCACAGGTGTTTTAGTTTGGCCTTCGGTTCTCGTTCTCTCTTATGCTCGGTATTGGCAAAGTGACTTACTTTGAAAAAGCAGTTACTTGAGTTAACACTAGTTTATCCTATTTTTTCAATTGTGAGTTATCTTATTGTATTCCGACCATGCTCATGCTCATTTATTGCAGGTACAAGATTTACACGCTCCATGTTTGAATGTGTTTGAGTTTCAATTTTTGTCGAAATTTGGGCACAGAAAAGTGTGGGGTGTTACATTTGGTATCAGAGCTTAGGTCAAACGATCAGAGGAATTAGTAAATTAGGACTCGTAAGAGAAAATAATTCAATTTTTTTTCTTCGTCTTTATTACTCAATTTTAATTTATTTCAATGATGAATTAGTTGTGGGCCTAAATATATAAAATGGGATTTAAACGACTAAGGGTTGAAATATGTTGAGTTCGGGTTTCTAGCCAATTCTTTCATACCCCACAGTACGTTGGCAATCTCGTCGTGAAGAGCATGAGGATGGCATATGGTGGATTCCGTTGATTCGAGTTTGGAGACTTGACGAAAATCTAGCTACAACCAAGATAGTCGCGATTTCTATTTTTTGGTTTCGTTGATAGTTCCCGTTAATACCATTGCTCGATCCAAAACGGGAAAAGTCTACATTAATATGTCCTAACTATTTCGGAAATATAATTATGAGGTATATCCGTTTGTTACTATGTTGAATTTCCGAATCTACCTTTATTGAAATATTAAATTTAGTTCTTAGCCTTGTATTCGAGGAAATTTTATTTTTAAAACTATTTGAAACTAAAATGAGATTTAATGACGGTTTTGGAAAATGGTTTTGTAAAGATATGGTTTTTAGAATAATCTATTCGTGTTTCAAAATTATGGGGCTATTGTGTAATTCTAATAAATACAATGTGATTGGTAGGAAAAATGAAATTGGAAATGACAAGGAATAGGCCATTAAACTTAAGAATAATAAATATCCATTCCTTGTAATTTTTAGTATCCCTCTTCCTATATATATTGGATTATTTATTGAAATTATCACAATTAATCCTTAAGATTTTTAAACTCCAAAATTTTTGAACGTGAAAAGGTTTTCCTAATTTGAAATATAAACTGGAATATAAATAATAATAATAAAATGGATTTATTAATACGAAATCATTAGTTTATAAAAAATACCATTTTTGAGAAGTTTTAATTTTTCTTCGAAAAGGCTAAGGAAAATCCTTCATTCAGATTTTGGGGTATTTGATTTTTATCGCTTAGTTTTGTCGGCTAGTAAGGGGAAAATCCATCTTAAATTTTATATTATGGATTTCTATCTGAACTATTTATGGAATCCGTTCGTTCGTTGTGTAGTCGCATCATAGTTGTTGAGCCTATAAATCCTTAGAGTTGGTTTAGAGTTTAACTACGATCTTTAAATACCGCAGTGATGAGGATAATTATTTTTCAGATCGCGTCAAATCTTAAAAGATAACGCGGGACAATTAATATTTTAATCCAGCCTAATAAGGTCAAGGTCCAATCTTTGTCCAAAGCCATTTAATAGTTGACCGTTTAGCGTTATGCAAGAATGGTCAACTAATCGACGAGTTTTGGTACAACTTGAACAAAGGACTCTACCATAAATGTTGCGTCCAAATTACCCCCTTAACTTCCTTCTTTCGCCCTTTCTTCCTCATCTAGCCAAACCATATTCCTATCCTTCTTTTCTTTCTTTGTTGTCGCCTCGGCTCCTCTTTTTCCGCGCTTGTTTGCGCGTTAGATCTTGCCTCATTAGTACTCCAAGATCTAATTTCTTCTCTCTGACCATTTCTTAGTCCATAATACCTAATTGCGCTATCCGATCTTCCTCATACCATTTAAGTCTCTTCCTTAGGAAGAGATCATTTGGTTGGGTTGGGATGAGAAAAAAGGTCTCACTGCTTTAGGTCTAAGAAAACTTGTCGAGGCAGTTGGACTTGCACCGGCTAGTTGCTTCGTGATCTTAGAATAGGTTGTTGTTTGTGTTGCATCCGCCTTTACTACACCTTGTTTGAATAGGTTTTTCCTAAGATGATCAACGTTTCGGAGATGAAGATTAAGCTATCTTTGGATGGTCTTTCTGAGGGAATATCGATGTGATTTTAGAGGAATCCGCATTGTAAGCGGACTAATATGGTCTTTTGTTTGACTAGATTTGGAGATTTTGCAGCAAACCACTTTTTCTTAATATCAGGTTTTGAGTTCGGAAATCTACGTTCGAACTGCTCAGGTAGACGTATGACCCATTTAGCACATCGTTCTATAAATGAGAAGTTACGATTAGGTTTGTCTCATGACGTGGAAATTAATCTTTTGCTTGATCGATGGCATAACCATCATCTAGTGCGACATCGCATTTGATTCAGCTTGTTGTTCTTGTGTGTTGTTTCATGGAGTTACTTTCTGTGATTTCGCCTATCCATTTTTTCTCTAGACAATATTTGGTGGATTTCCATGAAAAGCAGTTTTGTGGTAGGTTTCTTTTCTCATTGCAAATTCTCTTAGAAGAGGTGGGGATGTGGAAACCTCCGACAACACTAGCAGTGTTTGTAATACGAGATTGAGCATTATGCTACCATGATATGGTTAATTAAATACCATAAAAATTGGATTGAGCTCCAGCCGTGGAGTAAGACATCCCATTGTTTATAGACATTGTTTTGAGAGTTTTGGTGTTGCTATTTTGTCGTTGTCTTTGTTGTTTTCCCTTTCCAGCACCAGGTTCTTGGTCTTGTGGTGATTCATGCTTATAGCTGTTAGTGTTGTTTAGATCGCACGACTTAGGTTAATGAGATTTCTATGTTTGAAATGTTTATTTCATTCACACATGCCTGTTCGAATGAAATCTCATTTTTCTTATCTAAACTAACAGTTGTCCTAAGGCTGGACAGAATAGAATTCTTTGTTGGATTAATTTTAGAAAAGGACTGGTTTTGCGTTTTTTTTCGTCATGGGTATATAAATAAATAACCACTTCTTGTTGAAACCAAAATTTATTTTGGTCTTTTGTGTGATTTCAGTTTTCGCATTTTTGCGCGACTGATTTCCTTCTTCGCCGACATGTGACTTTAATCGTTTAAGTTTCTGTAAAATACATTTTTGAAGTCTTTGGAAAATGTTGTTTGAAAAAAAATCTTTTTAACATTTTCTTATTTTATAGGAAAGTGAAACGGTTTTGAAAAGAATTTTCAAATTAAACATGAAAAGTTTTTAAGCAGGAAATTATTTTTATGAAAAAATCGATTTTTGGTTACATGAATAAGCGTAAGGAAGATTTCTGGATGATTTGTGTACGCGTTTAGCGGTGCAATAGGACCGATATACTATAAAAACGTTAACGGTTACAAGGAAAAGACTGTTTTAGCCTTGGTAACATTTTTTTCATACCTCGTCAACGATGCGCATGAGTTGTTAATTAATTCATTTTACGTTTTAGAGCTTGTTTTGAGCCTTCTTTACAGTCTACAGATGGAAATTTTCGGAGTATTTTGGCTAGCTGAGGTGAAAATTCCACTGTAGGGTGGGAAATGGAAGATTTGTAAGCGAGAAAAATGTCAAAATACTTCGCTCCAATTTCCTTTTTCCCGTCTGGGAGAAATTAAATAGGAAATAATTAGATTACGTGACGTTTTGGATGGTAGGGTTTGGATGCAAAATTGGATTCTTTTAACTATTATTCATAATTGTTTTAAGGTAATGGATGAAAAAGAGTTTTCACAATTTGCATTCGTATAGAACTGTCAGTATATTTAGGATGTTTTGCATCATGTTTTCAAAGTTGTTTCAAAATTTTAATGCAAACATATAAAGGGATCCGATTTAGAATCATCTTGCATGCATATTTTATGGTTGAATTGCACTATGTAAACTATGCACGCATACACATGGTTGCAAAGTGAATGAACACAAATTGGTTGTGTACGATAGGACTACAAATGTCAGAATTTCGGGGCAAAATTCCTTTTAAGGAGGGAAGAATGTAACAACCTAGAATTTTGGTGATATAAATTAATTATTAGAATTTCAAAAATAGTAATTTCTGCAAACGATGGAATTTGACCACTAAATTTTAACCGGTGCATTCATCTCGGAATTATGGTCAACTTTTAAGTTTGGAGTTTCGCAAACGGAGTCTGTATGAGAAAGTTATGGACGAAATACGAAAATGGACAGAAAATAAATAGATCAGAACTTAAATATATATATTATACCTTATATAACTAGCCGACTTGGGCATCCGATGGCCCAGGAAGTCGACCTACTAGGCTCCAGTTTGCCCAGTGACAACTTGGTTTTATAGGGTTGGTTTATAATATATATGGAATAGATGGACGAATATAAATTAAAACTAATCCAACGGTTCAAGGCCAATCCCACCCCTATAAATAAAAGGGTAAGGTCTCATTCTTTTACATTCAAATCTATAATAGCAGCGGAGCTCTACCATTTTCCTCCTCTAAACCTTATTTCTTAATCAAACATTTATTCTTATATAGCAAATCAAATCCAATTCATATGAAATTGAGAGGATTAACAGATCTAATGGAGAAGAATGCAAACTGACGCTCCAAATCAGATTCTCCCCTCTCTTCCTATTTTCTTATATCTCTACAGATCTGGAATTTCCCCCTTTTTAGATAAATTGTAGATTTATAAGAATTTGGGAATTATAGGCCTAAAAGATTCAAATTTTGGATTTGGATGCTTGTAGGCGAGTGGGAAATTTATATATACATTTATAATAACATATTTATCGCGTTTGTAATAGATCTCAATTTATGCCTATGCCTTTCAGATCTGATCAATAAATTTGTTGTAATTTGAATGACACCCATCAGATATGGTTGTAAAAAGTATTAAGACTTGTGAATTGTATATTGTGGCTATGCACAATATGAACTGCTGGATTTCTGAAACTTGTCTACACATATTCCTACAGTAATGTTGTAAAATATATCGAAATTGTTGTAAAGCACTGTAGATCTGGAAATTAGTCCCATTAAACACAGCATTCCAGATCTCTAGTTCAGTGTTTAATAAAATATGAATTTGGGTAAAAATATACGAGTAATAAATTATGTGATTGTAATGTTAAAAGAAATATGTTTGTTTATATCCCATACTGTTGGGTTTTGGCTTAATTATTATAAATATGTTGTTTTCCTCCTTTTGCATAAAAAGACATTATTTTGAAATCACAAGAGATATGAGAAAAAAGTTGAAAAGGGAAAAGTGGTGCAAATGTACGTCAAATATAAATATACATATTTGTGCGTAATTTACATCAATTATTTCAAATTATATATTTACATACATTTCATGTTATTTTGAAATATGTCAATACCACTAAATTAGGCAATATTTACAATGATTGCGGCTAAAAGTCTTTTTGTAAGATTTGGAACCTTTTGACAATATTGAACGTGAAAAGGAACGTTTGGTTGTCAATTATACCAAATTACTTTAGAATAATAATAAAAATAAAAATAATAACTATGCTGACTGCACGAAAACATAAAATATAAATATATACATATTATCCGTCCATATCAGCGTTAGACGGTAAAATATACATTATATGGGATGGTTGAATGTTTGGATTAGGTTCAATAATGGAATTATATGTAAATGTAATTCATTTCGAATTAATATATTTGTGATGACCATTTGTAGCAATCAATATAATTAATTGCTATAAACAGGAGCGCAAATCAATAAATAACAATTGTGACCAATGTTGATTGGGGAAAATGAATATAATAGGAAAATGGTTACAATTCCTAAATTAATTAGGATAAATTTTGTAAACCGCAATTAGGAATTTTGAATTTATAAATCGCATTTCAACACGGAGTTAAGCTTAACTTGTGGAATAAGTCTACCCAAAACCGACCGGGAAACCCAGCAACCACAGGTAGTCAGCTTAATGTGAGGGGTCTAATGCGTAAATGTAAATTTACTAAAGCACGAGGTTAAGTTTAACTTGTGGAAGAAGTCTGCCTGGAACCGACCGCCAAATCCAGCATCCACAAGCAGTCAACTTAATGTGAGAGACCTGGTGCATGAATATATATGTATATATATATATACGTACATACATATAATAGTTAACTAATAAATAAATAACGAATAAGAATAGTAATTGTCTGTTGGGGTACAACAAATAGATACCTTAGGACTGATAAATAGTTGCCTTAGGAAAATATGACCGTTATGGTCATAAAGGGCAATAAAAAGGAAATAAAAAAATAGGTGTCAAAAAGGGGATTAATGGATATTGATTGTCGTTTAAATACTAAGCCCAAATTAGGGAAGAAATGTAATGATCCAAGATTTTCTACGTTTTAAAATATGAAATTTATTTGGATTTTTGATCTTAAATTAAATTTAATAAGGTTTAAGTACAAATATTGATTTAATAATCTTTTATATAGACAATTGTTTGAATTAGTATTTTGTTTTATCATATGATTTCGTAAAGGAAACTTACTTCAAAAGATTGAATTTAATAAGATTTATAGAAATTTAAACATTATTGATGCAAATGTGAAATTTGGAAATTATGATCATTTTAAAGTTTTTATTTATAAAGATACCAATCTTATAAAAATTGTTAGGTATTTGATTTTTTTAGGACTTTACCATTTAAAATATTAGTTAGGAAGAATATACAAACATAAATATATTATTTGGTTATATATATAAATATTTGAATTTGGTTAGATATATATAAATGGTATTGAGGTATTACTAAAATTCAATCTTTTTAAATAAATAAACCTTTATTATGTGTCACTCATGCACATTATAGAATATAGATGTAAACAAGTGTATACTTATGTGTCTACAAGCATTATATGATTGCGTCCAGTTTCCTTGTTTTGATTTCCAACCTTACCCTTAAAGATTTCCTGTCCATGTTAAACTCACACACCATTTTCTCGTGTACCATTTCTTTTTGAATCAGCACTTCATATGCATTTCAACTGTGCTCTTTCCCATTTCAAACGTTCCCTACTAAAAACCCGTGCCACTTGTTCCTTGTTCCTGAATTTATCACCACGTGTTATACTCCTTCCTCATTTTGGTATTCTCGAAAGCCTTTTTTTTCGCTCAATACATTAGATACTTAGCAAAATACTTACTCTCGCATCTCACTCCTTCTTTCATCACTTCATTTAACATCAGTCCATCACCACTGTCACCATGTCATCCCACCGCTCACATAAGAGCACCGCCACATCCACTACCTCGCCAAGCTCTACCTCCAGCCCCACTACAACCACACTTCCTCTTCAGCAAAGCCACGCCAGTTCCATTGTACCCAACTCCATATATTTGTTGCGTCCACTCCTTCCACTCGCCACCTGTGTCAGTCCACCACCGCATCCACACCACCAGAAACCGCATCACCCCCCTCTTCTCACCCCTCTGCGCAGACATTCCGCCTCCATAAACTCACGACCACCCTATTCAAGTCTCCACTGCACATTTAGCCTTTCCTGTTTTGCATGCAACATCCCCTTACCACTTTTCTTCCTTGAGAACTATCAGCCTCCTTTAAAAAGAAAAAAAAGAAGATGAAAAGAGAGAGAGAGAATGAAAAAGAGAAAACCACTTTCCTGTTGCATGAAGTGTGGTGTTTGCTGCATGTCGTTTCAAGGGTGGATGCAAGTCTTGATTCATTCTTTTCACCAGAAGTTACGGAGTGGGAGTTCGGAAGACGTGTCTTGGATTTGGGGTCCGCTGAGTTGAGCTAACTACGGTCCACTGTTAGAGTCGAACTGGTTTTGGCGCTAGATATATGGTGAGAATTTTAATCTAATTTATTTTTAAATTAGTATAATCGGTAGATTTTAATTAGTTAATAAATTTCTATGAATCGATGTTTGCTGAAAATTGGGGATATGGATGTTGTATGAATGTTGGTATAGACCATGATGTAGTGAAACACATTGAACATGCAGCGCTACTAAATGTAACACTTGTGCACAACAAGATTTAGTTGTTTAAATTGTATGTTTATGATGGATTCATGTTCTTATGGGTGTTTATTTGTTCTGCTCATGGTTGCAACACACATTCACTGTAGTTGTGGAAATACATATGTAGTCGATTTAAAACTCCTTCCCATATGAATAACGATTATTTAAATATAAAAAAAATGAGAAATTAAGTCTGAATTTAAATTTCAAACAGTATGGAGACCTAGTAAGGTTGATCAAATGATCTTCGCAAAAAAAAAAAAAAACGAAACGGTTTTTGAAGTGTTTTCAATAATTTATTTTAAGGTAAATATAGTTTGAAAGTCAGTTGGTTAGAAATTTGTGTTGAATAATAACATTTGGTCATTATACAAATAAATTGATCCTGTTTTTCTTTTATAACATCTTTGGAAATAATTGAACGAGTTTTGAGAAAAGTATTATTAAATGTTCGATTTAGTCTGGAATAAAGATATGGAAATTTGGAATATGACTTTTAAATTTGAACATAAAAGCTATTTCCAAAAAGAATGGGATAATTTATATTTTTAAATCATTTTATGGTTTGAATCGAGCGAGCCGCGTAGCGACAATTCATTAATATCGATTTTAATTTTCAAATGACTATAATTTGAACGTTTTTAATCGGATTGACATGAAATAAGAAGCGTTAGAATTCTAATAATAATAATAATTTTTGAACAGAAAAGAAATTTTCAAATTCTAACATATGATTTTCGAGATATGTCAAAAATAAAATTGGGAAAGGTTGCTATACGTGTAGTTCAGCGACCGTAAAGGAAAATCGAATAACGGACTGATAAAAATTATTAGAAATTTGGAATAAGATTTAAATATGATTTGAGTACTCAAATTTAATTGTTTAAAGATGAATTTGATAATTCTCTTTAAATTTAATTTAAAGAGAGAGAGTATACGACGATACTTGAAATTGTTCGAAACTTGGTTTAAATATGAATTTAAATCCTTTTAATTTGAGACGACGGATTTTAATGCTGTTTGAAATCGAGATAACAAATGGAAAAACTTTATCAAAGCTAGAATATAAAACTTAAGTTATTGAAATTAAGAAGAAGGAAACAATTATGGTTCAAAAGAGTTAACTATATATATACCTATAGTTTGAAAGGAATTATATTATATTATTTATTATTTATAAGAAAATTTATTTGTTATTTAAAGATTATTTTATTAAAGTATTTAATAGATGAATATATATAGTGATTTCAATTATTTTATTTTACTCTAATTATTTTAATATATATATATATATCTTCATAAAAAGGTTTTATTTAAGATCATCTATTTTTCAGGTAAATCTAAATATTTGTGAATTCTTCCTAAACTAGAATTATTCTCGACTTAAACCGTTCATTCAAGTTGAGATTTCAAATAAAAATATATTCTCCTTTGAATATAAACCAATTTTGAAAAGGCTATGGTATTGTGTTTTGATAGAATATTCTATTTTGAATATAAAATCGATTTTGAAACGATTATGATATCTCGATATGAAATATATTATATGTTGAATATAAACGGGTTTTGAATAATTGTGATATTTGATATGAAAAGTATATTCTATTTTGGAATAAATTATTTGAATTATCGTGAATGGAACCTAAACCAAACATAGATTTGGGAATTTTGAAAACATATGGGGGATAATAACGAATAAAAGAATTATGCTCTGGACTATAAGACTGGGGAGTGAATATTGACTTTCACGAAAGGGTTAAGGTGATAATGGGATTTAAAGAACTTGGGGTGAATCCAAACGAGGTGTGAAATTGTAACGACCCGGAAAATCTGAACCAATTTAAAATTTTTAAATTGGATATTTTAGTGGATTTTAAATATTTAAAATAAATATTTTAAATAATAATGATGAAAAGTAAGTTTGAATCGACAATTGAAAAGGAATATAAATATTTCTAATTATAAACAAGGCCTGAAATGGCACGGTAGTTTCAAAATTTGAATTCAAACTTTGACTGACTGTACCGGGTGCAAAACAAAGCGGATTTGAGTGAGACCAAAAATATTTAAATCTGTTAGTGAATATCTTTCTAACGAATCTGAAAAATCGAAGTTTCATAGCGGAAAGCAAAAGTTATGGCCAAATGAATTTTCAGAAAGGTCGCTATAGAATTTATACAGCCCGTGAAAATGGCCATTTTGCAAACGACCTCAGAATTCGACGAAACCACTTTTGTTGGATCCGGGATGTTAAACTATTGCTAAGTTTCAAATTTCATAATTTTTGAAGCTAGTATGTGAGCGTGGCAAAGGAAAATGTGTTTGGTCGATTTCTATTAAATTGGGTCGACCAGAAAATGACCATTTTGCAAACGACCTCAGAATTCGACGAAACCACTTTTGTTGGATCCGGGATGTCAAATTATTGATAAGTTTCAAATTTCATAATTTTTGAAGCTAGTATGTGAGCGTGGCAAAGGAAAATGTGTTTGGTCAATTTCTATTAAATTGGGTCGACCAAAAAATGACCATTTTGCAAACGACCTCAAAATTCAACAAAACAACTTTTGTTGGATCCAGGATGTCAAATTATTGCTAGGTTTCAAATTTCATAATTTTTGAAGTTAATATGTGAGCGTGGCAAAGGCAAACGTGTTTTGGTCAATTATAGTTAAATTGGATCGACCAGAAATGGGCCATTTTTCAAACGGTCTCAGAATTCGACGAAACTAGTTTTGTTGGGACCGTATCGTCAAAACATGGCTAGATTTATTTTTCTGGAATTTTTCGAATCAGTTTGTGGCCCTGGCAAATTGAAATGTACGTTCAAATCGAATATTGAATGTTTTATATTTTAATTTGAAGGAAAACTGACTGAAACAGTCGAATGGGCCTACAAAAAATATCCCATTTTGTTCGGAATGGGGGTAAAACACTGGGGATGACCATCGTTGGGTTTGAGTTGGGCTTCGTGTGTGACAAGAGGGTATTTTTGGATTTTTAAAATGTATAAATATAAAAAAATTCCCATTAGTCCACATCATCTCCCCCCGACATTCTCTCTCCCCGACCAAAACGCACGACGGAAAACTCTGGCCACCTTCTCTCTTCTTTTTCTCCTCAACCGCTCAACGAAACTCAGTGCTCCAGTTGGGAATTTTGTAGCCCTCTCCACGACCTTCAAATCAATACACACCACCATCCGTCTCGTCTCCTGTACAAGGAGAATCACCTCGCCAAAGTTTATGTGTTCCATCCGCCGCCGACGTCAGCACAGGCCACCGAAGTGGGCGCCTTTCCTGGCGCACGTGCGCCTCTCCTAGCTCTACGCTGTGGCGCTGGCCGATCGTTCTGAAGTGGCACGGATTTCGAGAAAAGTTCAAACCTAGTTATGAACAAACATGAGAGGTATACGGCTATTTTAAAATAAACTATATTATAGCACTTTAAAGCGCTACGGTTTTTGATTTCACTGTAAAAATCATATCTTTTTCGTTTGTTGACGAAATTCAGTGAAACAAGAGACAGTGGACTCGTGTGGATCACGTCTTCTACATTCTAGAAGAGACCGCATATTTTTCTGAGCCTTCTGCTATTTTTGGTGGAGTGGAACCCAATGTGAGATTTCTAATTTGTAAACGATATGGAAAACGACGATGTATAAATTATATTGTCGATGTATGAGTTATATAAGCATTGTACACCACATGTATAAGCGTTGTATAAGTTGTACGTTCGATGTATAAGTTATATATGCATTTTAAAAATTATGTATGTGTTGAATGGAAGTGAAATATATATATATATATATATATACGCCCCTCGTCCACAAACCATGGACGATATTTATTGGTTGTGATTGGTGTGAAAATTGGTAGATAGCGAATGGTTGATTAGAATTGTTTGTGGTTGAAAAATACCCGTTTGTGGTTGAGAATTATTTGGTTGAAACCACATAGGATTAGTTTGTGGAAATGAAAAAAAATACATGCCGCCTGCGTGCGAACTAGATGCATGAAATCCCCATTGTCAAAAGCAGCGAGGCTTTAAGGTAGATCGAGGAGCCGTACTAGGGACGGCCACGGTTTTAACTACCCTGCCGTTATGCTGCCGAAATTTTGAATAATATTCGTATGTTAGAATTATTTTCATTATTGAAACTATATTCGTGTGTTGAATAGAAAACCTTTATGTGTTGAATAGAAATTCATTCGTTGAATAGAAATTCATGTGTTGAATGGTATTCGTGTTTTAAAATAAATTGTTTTATAACAAAAATCATATTTTTAACATCTATATGAACTATATAAAATAGTCGTGTTTTGAAATGAATTGTTTTACAATAAAAATCACATTTTTACTATATAAATACAAACTATAGAAAACCTTCATGTGTTGAATAGAAATTCATTCGTTGAATAGAAATTCATGTGTTGAATGGTATTCGTGTTTTAAAATAAATTGTTTTATAATAAAAATCATATTTTTAACATTTATATGAACTATATAAAATAGTCGTGTTTTGAAATGAATTATTTTACAATAAAAATCACATTTTTACTATATATATACCAACTATAGAAAACCTTCATGTGTTGAATAGAAATTCATGTGTTGAATGGTATTCGTGTTTTAAAATAAATTGTTTTATAATAAAAATCATATTTTTAACATCTATATGAACTATATAAAATAGTCGTGTTTTGAAATAAATCGTTTTACAATAAAAATCACATTTTTACTATATACATGAATTGTTAAAAATAGTGAAGTGTCGAAATAAATGTCTGTTGGATAAAAATATCATTTTTATCAAATATATGAAAAGAATATGGTTTTGAAATCGAAGAATCGATTATATTTTTATATATATATAAATAAAATTAAAATAAATCGAATAACGAAGCTGCAGTTCGTATTTTGAAACCGTGATTTCAAACGATTAGTGAGGGAGATCCGACCATCGGATTTTCCCAAAACCGACACCGTTGGGTTCGCGTTGGAAATATCTTTCCAACGACACCAACTTTGCAAAGATCCAACGGTTGGATTGTCTGGAATGTTTAACTCAAATCTGAAGAAAAACAGCGCTAGAATCGATTATATATATATAAATATAATTAAATTAAATCGAATAACGACGCTGCAGCTTGTGTTTTGAAATCGAAACTTCAAACGATTATACCGGGAGATCCGACCGTCTGATTTTCCCAAAACTGGAATCGTTGGATTCGTTTTAAAAAGATCTTTATAATGATATAAATTTTGTGAAGATCCAACGGTTAGATTTTCAGATATGTGTAAATCAAATCTGAAGAAAAACAGCGCCACGGCCGCGTTATGGCCCGAAGCGTCGTTTGAATAAATTGGCTATTTTAAAATAAATAAAAATAGCGATAAATCGTTATAAAATATTATAAACGATATGTATGTGAAATTTAGAAACTAACTGAAGGTTGGCTAAGTCGAATGGTTTCCTGGGTTTTGATCTGATGTTGGTTTCGGCCTTCGGGGTTAATATTTGGGAAATCGTTCTCTTACTGATTTACGGTTAGTGACTAATGGATTGGAATAAAGCGTATGTTGTGTTTGTGTAGCACTTGTTTATTATATATGCGAGTTGCTCAGAAAGACTGGGTTTATCCCATTCTGAATAACTAAACCGACGGTAAGAAATTGAAGATGAAGACGGTGGTCGAAGACCAGAGATCTTCACCTCGTTTGGATGGTAACTGATGTCCTGATTAGGAGGCATCCCGAAATATGGATAATAAGTGGTGATTGTCCAGACGTACGTGGAGATCGATGGGTTTGCGAGGTATATAGTGCCTCCGGTTTCGTTCAGACCCAGAACGTACTTGCAAATGGACTGTGTGTCTGACATTGGAATTCATTCTGTGTGATTGATAGCCATCAGTTGCATGGTGTGAATTGCCTGTGTGACATGATAAGATGCAGTGATTAGGGCTTCTGTTGAAAAGCAAAGTCTTGTGGTTGATGATCAAAGCACCGTCTGTGTGGTGTAGCTTTGTGTATAACGTGAGTTCGCGAACCTCACACCCCGGTATGAATCAGAAACGAGAGAGGACCTCAGGGAGGACATGCGTTTCTTTCTAGTTAGAGATGGTGTCGGTGCTTGAACTGGCTTATATTTATATTATTTTCACCTATGTGGTTGTTGCTGTTGCGAGGCACCTCGGTTATATCGGTCGATCCGGGACCGATGGAGTCATTCGTTGACTCACTTATACCCCAAAGGGCGGGGAAACGCCGTGTTCAGGAATTTTAATCCACATCGGTGGACCGGCCCTGACAATCTAAGGGTCACTCGAGCTCTGATCCCGAGGGGTAGGCTAGAGTGTCTCGAAGTCAGTAAGGACTATCTTTTGCCTTGGTTCATGATGGAAATCCAATTTCCAAATACGACATCGTGCGGTTTTGATTGTATACCTATATATGGCGACATAGTGGTATGGGGCATTAATGTCGTCTATGATTGATACTTATGATTTGAAATTGTTTTTGAAACATATAAACACTAGTAATAATATCAAATTCTTTTGTTTTATTCGTATCAAGCATATTTTGGCCATTATAAGGTAAAAACTCTATCCTCCGGTTTGCGTTGCATTGTGTGATGGGAACCGAGTCTTATAATGGCTTCATTTTTATAAAAAGCATTGCGATGTTTAAAAGAATTATTTGTTTTAAAGCACTAGCAATCCAATGGAGTAAACCCGTTCCGCGAAAGTGGCGTGGTCCTGTGATTAGCTATATTGTAAATGCGTTAAGTAGATTTCTCATACCAGTCCCATGACTGACTCGTAGTTTGTTTCACTTGCAAACTCGGGTGACCCTTTTTCCTATATGTGCAGCCTTGTCTTCAAGTTTTAGCAGGCTTTTTCTAGATAGCTGGAGCTGAAGATGGATTCTATCATTTATCTCTTTTTATGCTGTTCAGCTCCTATTGTACATATTATGTTTGTTTTCCGCTATAGACATTTATGTATAGCTGAACTGTATTTGTACTAAGTATGATCCTGTATACTGTGTAACTCTGACGATTACCTTTATCCAGTGTATTATTTGTACATTATCTGGTGTATTTATTTAATTCTGCTCTGCCATTATCTGTTTATGTGTTATATTCCAAAGATTACCCTTGTCACCGCCAGTACGGGGTTTGAGGTCGTCTCATTTGGTATCAGAGATTTGGTTAAGCTTAGTGCAGGAATATACCATATTAATAAACTCGTCAGAAATGGAACCAGTAGTGTTCTAGGACGAATAGCTCATTACAGATAGGATCGGTAATATCCTAGTATGAGTATAGCAGACTGAAATACATCCCAATAGACACGTTTACATTTGAAGTATATGTCTCTATGTTTTGAAATACCTTTTCTGTGACCTGACACTTGATCTGCTATTTGCAGAAGTACTTGAAAATGAGTGTCAGAAATAGGAGGAATGTAGAACCCGATCTAGAGGCTCTATTAAAAATATATCGAAATCTGGGCAGAGCACAATTCTCGGGCAACGAATCTATAATTCAAACTCAACCTTGGATGAGTTTTGTTGAAAGAATTTTTGAATGTATCCAGTTGAGAGAGGATCAGAAAAGATTAGTAGCATCTTGGGCGCTCAAAGAAGAAGCTTTAATCTGGTGGGAAACAGTCATCAAAGATAATCCAGAAGGTGATATCACCTGGTATAGATTCAAAGAGATTTTCCTAGAAAAATTTACTCCTCCTGAAGCAACTGAGCGATTATGTGATGAATTCTCTTATCTGATACAAGGAGATATGACCATTCCAGAATATCATAAGAAATTCAATGAACTTTCTCACTTTGCTCCTCATCTGATTCAAGATCCAAAGAGAAAGAATCTGAGATTTATTCATGGCCTGCAAAGGAGATATCAGAATAGTGTAATGAGGAATGTGAAGCTTCCTTTTTCTGAAATTATATACATGGCTTATTAGTACGAAGATCTCCATAAGAAAGGTATGTTGCGCGACGAAGAGGAAGTCAGTTCGAGTAATAAAGGAGAGTCTGAAATTGATAATCCTTAGGCTAGTACGATGTCTGAGGTGAGTAAGAAGCCCAGAGTCAATCGGAAAAAGGGCCAGGTCTGAGAAAGAACCAGTAACGACCGCCACGTGCTCAAGCTGCAATAGAAAAGGACATTTGGCGATAAGTTGCAAATCTTGGAACCAACGAAGAAAGAATATATTCAAACCCAAGAAAGGATTTCAAGAGAATAGAAAGTGCAGTCAATGCCATCAGGCCGGTCATCTTTCCAAGGCCTGCCCGCTATCTCAGAAATCAGAAGCAGTACATGTAAATGAAGTGGCAGAAGTGCCTGCATCTTCATCTTCTCTGGAAAGGCCAGATGTTTTAGAAGGCACGCTTACTGTCAAAAATATTCCTGTTAAAGTATTGTTTGACACCGGCGCATCGCGAAGCTTTGTTGCAAACAATGCGGTTAAGAAGCTGGATTTGAATTTGAAAAAGCTCAAAGAACCAATGACTGTCCATAATCCGGTTGGGGGTTTCCTCAATCTCAGTTGGGTTTGTGGGGTGCCGATTTCCCTTTTCTCGTTATCAGTTCCCTACCATCGTGGTCGTCATGAATTTTACAGAATTTGATCTTATCTTGGGTTTAGACTGGTTGACCAAATATGAAGCTGAAATTAAATGCGCCAACAGAGTCGTTAAGGCGAAGATTAAATCAGGTGATTATATAACCATTCCCTGTGAAGGTCAGAATTCTAATAGAAAAGACTTTTGGGCAGCTTTGGATGTTTCTCCTGCTCAAATAGAAAATATCCTTGTAGTCACAGAATATTCCCGACCTAGTAAAAGATATTCCTGTCGTCAAGAATTATGCGGATGTGTTCGAAGAAGTTGTTCGCTTACCTCCGCAGAGAGAGATAGATTTCAAGATCGCTTTGATTCCGAACGCAAGGCCAGTACTGCACGCCATTCAGAGGATGACCCTAAAGGAGAAAGAAGAACTAGACAATCAAACACGACAGCTCGTATGGAAGGGTCTGATCAGGCCTAGTTTCTCTGATTGGGGAGCAGCAGTGGTGTTTGTCCCAAAGTCTAATGGTACTCTGCGACTATGTGTAGATTATCGTGACTTGAATAAGCAGTCAATAAAGAATAAATATCCATTGCCGCGAATCGATGATTTATTGGATCGTCTGAATGGAGCACAAGTATTTTCAAAGATGGACCTAGCTACAGATTTCCATCAGCTTCGTATTGCCGAAGTGTGTGTTCCTATTACAGCATTCATAGGTCCAGACTTATTCTATGAGTGGTTAGTAATGTCGTTCGGCTTATGTAACGCTCCAGCTTACTTCGTCAATTTGATGAATAGAGTGTTCAGAGGAGTCCTGAATAAGTTTGTTCTGGTTTTTATTGACGATATTCTAATCTTCTCTAAATCAAAGGCCGAACATGAAAAGCATTTGGAACAGGTTCTAGAAATTCTGAGAAGGAATGTATTGAAAGCTAAAGTTTCCAAATGTATATTCTGGCAAGATGAAGTGAAGTTTCTTGTCTATGTCGTATCGAAAGAAGGAATTGCTATGGATCCAAGTAAAATCACAACTATTCAAAACTAGAAACAGCCTAGTACTCCTACAGAAGTCCGCAGTTTTCTCGAATTGGCTAGCTATTACCGGAAGTTCATTAAAGATTTTTTGAAGATATCTAATCACTTAACGAAGCTTACAAAGAAGCACCCAAAATTCAAGTGGACTCCAGAATGTGAGGAGGCTTTTGAAGAGCTAAAGTTAAGATTAACAACGGCCCTAGTATTAACCATTATCGACGGCAATCAGGATTTAAAAGTCTGGACATATGCCTCTAGAGAAGGCCTTGGTGCAGTATTAATGCAAAGAGGTCAAGTCGTTGCTTATGCAAGCCATCAGCTGAAGCCACATGAAAAGAACTACGTCACTCATGATCTTGAGTTGTTGGCTATAGTATTTGCTTTGAAAATCTAGAGACACTATCTTCTGGGTGAGAAATTCGAACTGTTTACAGATCACCAGTCGTTAAAGTATCTGTTCACCCAGAAAGACTTGAATCTGAGGCAGCAACGTTGGCTAGAGTTCCTTGCAGCATACGATTTTGAGATTCTATACACTCCAGGGAAAGCCAATGTCGTGGCCGATGCGCTAAGTCGAAAGAATGTAATGATCGCCAGCTTTATTATTACGACTTCCTTGATTGACAAAATATCTATTCTTCAAAAGGATGATAATTTTTTTAAGGATATGATCAAAAGGATTCAGAAAGGCGAACCCTCGTGTTTTCAAATAGATAACGATGGGACCCTGAGATTGAAAGGAAGGATTTATGTTCCCGAGATCCCAGAGTTAAAAAGGGAAGTGTTGGACGAGTGTCACAAATCCAAGCTGAGTATCCATCCCGGTGTGGCCAAAATGTATAACGATCTCAAGCGAACATTCTAGTAGAAGGCTATGAAAAGAGACGTTTCAATATATGTCAGCCGATGCCCTACTTGCCAACTAGTCAAAAGCGACCAACAGAAACTGGTTGGATTGTTGCAACCGCTGGACGTTCCAGGTTGGAAGTGGGAACATATTTCCATGGACTTCATAGATCGTTTTCCCAGGACCAAAAAAGGAAATGACAGTATATAGGTGATCGTAGATCGCTTCACGAAGACCGCCTATTTCATACCTGTCAGATCGAACCGAACTGCTCAGAGTCTGGCGGAGATTTATTTCAAGGAAATTGTTAGGCTACATGGAATGCCGCTCAGTATAGTTAGTGATAGAGATCCAATATTTACTAGAAAATTCTGGGAGGCGTTTCAAGTAGAACTAGGAACAAAGCTGAGTCTAAGCACCGCCTATCATCCTCAAACAGATGGTCAGACTGAGAGGGTGAATCGTATTTTACAAGATTTATTGAGGGCTTGTGTTCTAGATTTCGGTGGATCATGGGAAGACCATTTACATTTGGTTGAATTCTCATATAACAACAGCTACCAAGCGGGCCTGACAATGTCGCCATTCGAAGCATTATATGGTAGACCGTGCCGATCTCCTGCTTGTTGGGTCGAACCCGGTAATAGACTTGTATTGGGACTTGATCTGATCCGCGAGGCTGCCGACAAAGTCGATTTCGTTAAGAAACGATTATTCGCCACTCAAAGCCGACAGAAGAGCTATGCCGATAAGAGAAGAAGAGATATATCATTTGCTGTTGGCGACTATGTATATTTGAAAGTATCGCCGATGAGAGGAGTTATCCGGTTCGGTAAAACAGGGAAATTGGTGCCCACATTCATTGGTCTGTTTCCTATTCTTGAACGGATTGGAACTCTCGCTTATAGAATTCAATTGCCGGATTGGTTGCCTGGAGTGCATGATGTATTTCACATATCTCAACTTCGAAAGCATGTTCATGACCCACACTTGGTTGTGGAAGAGGCCGCACAGCAAGATATTGAAATTACTCCAGAACTAGCTGTGAGAAGAGAGCCGCTAAAGATCATTGGCAAAGAAACCAAAGAGCTGAGGAACAAGAAGGTTCACTTAGTCAAAGTGTAATGGAGTGGAGATCCGCGAGATTGTACTAGGGAAACTGAGGAGAGCATTCAGAAAGCCTATTCTAAGTGTCAAGTGGATATCTCTGATTAACTCCGGTGCAAGGTACATTTACCATACTTTGCATTATCATTTAGTTCTCTAGTTTGTTGTTATTTTCTTTCCATGAATGTGCACTTTTAATTCTATAGTCTGATTAATTTAATAAGAGTGTATGAATTAATTTGTATGATTTTGAAAAGTTAAAAAAAATTGCTTGTTGTTTGTGTTGTGTGATAGTGGATTTGATCAATTAAATTATTAGAATGATAGTTAATTTAATCAATAAGAGAATGAATGGTAGAGTTTATTCGATTAAATCGCACACTGAACTGATTTTTTAAAAAAAAAGATAGAAATATATACATGTGCATTATATATGTTTCAACAGGTAAATGGATTAGCTGTTGAGTAAAGATTTTTATTTGCGTGCACGACAAATAGGTAAACCTTAATTAGTTGGATGCGAAATATTATTATATCAACTCCTGTGAATGCCATTGGATGTGGAGTGCTGGTTGTTCTGTGTGAAATAATAAATGTCCCCATAGGATAGTAACAATTAATTTTGAACTACACTACATGGCATACTTCGTGAAGATAGGCATACTTCATCGTATACCACATAAGCATTTGGAGCTTGTGTGACGAGGTTGAAGATTTACCATACGAGCGAGAGGCTTGTATGGCGATGACTATATATTACAGGTTGAACTAATGACTGATATGGACCATATGAATTGTAACGATAAATTGCCATATTAATAAAAACCCCACACGGGTCTGGAGTTGACAACAATCACGTCTCTCTAGTTATTAGATACGGCACATGGATTATTTATTTCCCACACGGAATGAGGTGACGAGAAATTATTCTCTGGAGCAATTAAAAATACACACTCCCTCAGGCTTTGACAAGGTGGCGAGAATTTATTCTTTGGAGTTATTATCTATACACGCTCCCCTGTAAACACCAGAATATATCACTATAAATATGTGTATGCTTTATAAGATTTATTGGGTAACTAATACGGCCCAATAAATTTCCAAACCCCTCCCTGTACAAAGGAGGTTATGGCGAAATTTTTCGAAAATTCCGGGTGTTAGCCAAATTTTGAAGAATTTGAAAATTCTCAGAAACTGAAAAGTTGGAGAATGGAAACCAGATTGGAAGTAGAGTTGATTAGTCAAACCACTTTCGAATTTGTTCCTTTTCGGGGACGAAAAGTTTTAAGTGGGAGTGATTGTAACGACCCGGAAAATCTGAAGCAATTTAAAATTTTTAAATTGGATATTTTAGTGGATTTTAAATATTTAAAATAGATATTTTAAATAATAATGATGAAAAGTAAGTTTGAATCGACAATTGAAAAGGAATATAATTATTTCTAATTATAAACAAGGCCTGAAATGGCGCGGTAGTTTCAAAATTTGAATTCAAACTTTGACTGACTGTACCGGGTGCAAAACAAAGCGGATTTGAGTGAAACAAAAAATATTTAAATCTGTTAGTGAATATCTTTCTAACGAATCTGAATAATCGAAGTTTCATAGCGGAAAGCAAAAGTTATGGCCAAATGAATTTTTAGAAAGGTCACTATAGAATTTATATAGCCCGTGAAAATGGCGATTTTGCAAACGACCTCAGAATTAGATGAAACCACTTTTGTTTCATCCGAGATGTTAAAATATTGCTAAGTTTCAAATTTCATAATTTTTGAAGCTAGTATGTGAGCGTGGCAAAGGAAAATGTGTTTGGTCGATTTCTATTAAATTGGGTCGACCAGAAAATGAACATTTTGCAAACAACCTCAGAATTCGACGAAACCACTTTTGTTGGATCCGGAATGTCAAATTATTGCTAAATTTAAAATTTCATAACTTTTGAAGCTAGTATGTGAGCGTGGCAAAGGAAAATGTGTTTGGTCGATTTCTATTAAATTGGGTCGACCAGAAAATGACCATTTTGCAAACGACCTCAGAATTCGACGAAACCACTTTTGTTGGATCCGGGATGTCAAATTACTGCTAGGTTTCAAATTTCATAATTTTTGAAGTTAATATGTGATCGTGGCAAAGGAAAACGTGTTTTGGTCAATTATAGTTAAATTGGATCGACAAGAAATGGGCCATTTTTCAAACGGTCTCAGAATTCGACGAAACTAGTTTTGTTGGGACCGTATCGTCAAAACATAGCTAGATTTATTTTCTGGAATTTTTCGAATCATTTTTTGGCCCTGGCAAATTGAAATGTACGTTCAAATCGAATATTGAATGTTTTATATTTTAATTTGTAGGAAAACTGACTGAAACAGTCGAATGGGCCTACGAAACATATCCCATTGTTTTCGGAATGGGGGTAAAACGCTGGGGACGACTGTCGTTGGGTTTGAGTTGGGGTTCGTGTGTGACAAGAGGGTATTTTCGGATTTTTAAAATATATAAATATAAAAAATTTCCCATTAGTCCACATCTGCTCCCCCCAGACATTCTCTCTCCCCGACAAAAACGCACGATGGAAAAATTTGGCCACCTTCTCTCTTCTTTTTCTCCTCAACCGCTCAACAAAACCCAGTGCTCCAGTTGGGAAATTTGTAGCCCTCTCCACCACCTTCAAATCCATACCCACCGCCTTCCGTCTCGTCGCCTGTACAAGGAGAATCACCTCGCCAAAGTTCACGTCTTCAATCCGCTGCCGACGTCAGCACAGGCCACCGAAGTGGGCGCCCTTCCTGGCGCACGTGCGCCTCTCCTAGATCTACGTTGTGGCGCTGGCCGATCGTTCTGAAGTGGCACGGATTTCGAGAAAAGTGTAAACCTAGTTTTGAAAAAACGAGAGAGGTATACAGCTATTTTAAAATAAACTATATTATAGCACTTTAAAGCGCTACGGTTTTTGATTTCACTGTAAAAATCATATCTTTTTCGTTTGTTGACGAAATTCAGTGAAACAAGAGACAGTGGACTCGTGTGGACGTCTTCTACATTCTAGAAGAGACCGCATATTTTTCTGAGCCTTCTGCTATTTTTGGTGGAGTGGAACCCAATGTGAGATTTCTAATTTATAAACGATATGGAAAACGACGATTTATAAATTATATTGTCGATGTATGAGTTATATAAGCACTGTACACCACATGTATAAGCGTTGTATAAGTTGTACGTTCGATGTATAAGTTATATATGTGTTGTAAAAATTATATATGTGTTGAATGGAAGTGAAATATACTTATATATATATATACACCCCTCGTCCACAAACCATGGACGATATTTATTGGTTATGATTGGTGTGAAAATTGGTTGATAGCGAATGGTTGATTAGAATTGTTTGTGGTTGAAATTGATTGATTGTGGTTGAAAAATACCCGTTCGTGGTTGAGAATTATTTGGTTGAAACCACATAGGATTAGTTTGTGGAAATGAAAAAAATATACATGCCGCCTGCATGCGAACTAGATGAATGATTCCCCATTGTCAAAAGTTGCGACGCTTTAAGGTAGAGCGAGGAGCCGTACTAGGGACGACCCCGGTTTTAACTACCCTGCCGTTATGCTGCCGAAATTTTGAATAATATTCATATGTTAGAATTATTTTCATTGTTGAAACTATATTCATGTGTTGAATAGAAAACCTTCATATGTTGAATAGAAATTCATGTGTTGAATGGTATTCGTGTTTTAAAATAAATTGTTTTATAATAAAAATCATATTTTTAACATCTATATGAACTATATAAAATAGTCGTGTTTTGAAATGAATTGTTTTACAATAAAAATCACATTTTTACTATATATATACAAACTATAGAAAACCTTCATGTGTTGAATAGAAATTCATTCATTGAATAGAAATTCATGTGATAAATGGTATTCGTGTTTTAAAATAAATTGTTTTATAATAAAAATCATACTTTTAACATCTATATGAACTATATAAAATAGTTGTGTTTTGAAATGAATTGTTTTACGATAAAAATCACCTTTTTACTATATATATATACCAACTATAGAAAACCTTCATGTGTTGAATAGAAATTCATTTGTTGAATAGAAATTCATGTGTTGAATGGTATTCGTGTTTTAAAATAAATTGTTTTATAATAAAAATCATATTTTTAACATCTATATGAACTATATAAAATAGTCATGTTTTGAAATAAATTGTTTTACAATAAAAATCACATTTTTACTATATACATGAATTGTTAAAAATAGTGAAGTGTCGAAATAAATGTCTTTTGGATAAAAATATCACTTTTATCAAATATATGAAAAGAATATGGTTTTGAAATCGAAGAATCGATTATATTTATAAATATATATATATATATATAAATATAATTAAAATAAATCGAATTACGAAGCTGTAGTTCGTATCTTGAAACCGTGATTTCAAACGATTAGTGCGGGAGATCCGACCATCGGATTTTCCCGAAACCGACACCGTTGGGTTCGCTTTGGAAATATCTTTCCAACGACACCAACTTTGTAAAGATCCAACGGTTGGATTGTCTGGAATGTTTAATTCAAATCTGAAGAAAAATAGCGCCAGAATCGATTATATTTATATATATAAAAATATAATTAAATTAAATCGAATAACGACGCTGCAGTTCGTGTTTTGAAATCGAAACTTCAAACGATTATACCGGGAGATCCGACCATCGGATTTTCCCAAAACTGGAACCATTGGATTCGTTTTGAAAAGATCTTTCTAATGATATAAATTTTGTGAAGATCCAACAGTTAATTTTTCAGATATATGTAAATCAAATCTAAAGAAAAACAACGCCACGGCCGCGTTATGGCCCGAAGCGTCGTTTGAATAAATTGGCTATTTTAAAATAAATAAAAATAGCGATAAATCGTTATAAAATATTATAAATGGTATGGATGTGAAATTTAGAAACTAACTAAAGGTTGGCTAAGTCGAATGGTTTCCTGGATTTTGATCTGATGTTGGTTTCGGCCTTCAGGGTTAATATTTGGGAAATCGTTCTCTTACTGATTTACGGTTAGTGACTAATGAATTGGAATAAAGCGTATGTTGTGTTTGTGAAGCACTTGTTTATTATATAAGCGAGTTGCTCAGAAAGACCGGGTTTATCCCATTCTAAATAACTAAATCGACGATAAGAAATCGAAGATGAAGACGGTGGTCGAAGACCGGAGATCTTCACCTCGTTTGGTTGGTAACTGATGTCCTGATTGGGAGGCATCCCGAAATATGGATAATGAGTGGTGATCGTCCAGACGTACGTGGAGATCGATGGGTTTGTGAGGTATATAGTGCCTCCGGTTTCGTTCAGACCCAGAACGGACTTGCAAATGGACTATGTGTCTGACATTGGAATTCATTCTGTGTGATTGATAGCCATCAGTTGCATGGTGTGAATTGCCTGTGTGGCATGCTAAGATGCAGTGATCAGGGCTTCTGTTGAAAAGCAAAGTCTTGTGGTTGATGATCAAAGCACCGCCTGTGTGGCGTAGCATTGTGTATAACGTGAATTCACGAACCTCACACCCCGGTATAAACCAGAAACGGGAGAGGACCTCAGGGAGGACATGCGTTTCTTTCTAGTTAGAGGTGGTGTCGGTGCTTGAACTGGCTGACATTTATATTATTTTCACCTATGTGGTTGTTGCTGTTGCGAGGCGCCTCGGTTATATCGGTCGATCCGGGACTGATGGAGTCATTCATTGGCTCACTTACGCCCCAAAGGGCGGGGAAACGAAGTGTTCAGGAATTTTAATCCACATCGGTGGACCGGCCCTGACGATCCAAGGGTCACTCGAGCTCTGATCCTGAGGGGCGGGCTAGAGCGTCTCGAAGTCGGTAAGGACTATCTTTTGCCTTGGTTCATGACGGAAATTCCAAATACGACATCGTGCGGTTTTGATTGTATACCTATATATGGCGATATAGTTGTATGGGGCATTAAGGCCATCTATGATTGATACTTATGATTTGAAATTGTTTTTGAAACATATAAACATTAGTAATAATATCAAATTCTTTTGTTTTATTCATATCAAGCATATTTCGGCCATTATAAGGTAAAAACTCTATCCTCCGGTTCGCGTTGCATTGTGTGATAGGAACTGAGTCTTATAATGGCTTCATTTTTATAAAAAGCATTGTGATGTTTAAAAGAATTTTTTTAAAGCACTGGCAATCCAATGGAGTAAACCCGTTCCGCGAAAGTGGTGTGGTCCTGTGATTAGCCATATTGTAAATGCGTTAAGTAGATTTCTCATACCAGTCCCATGACTGACTCGTAGTTTGTTTCACTTGCAAACTCGGGTGCCCCTTTTTCCTACACGAGCAGCCTTATCTTCAGGTTTTAGCAGGCTTTTTCTGGATAGCTGGAGCTGAAGATGGATTCTATCATTTATCTCTTTTTATGCTATTCAGCTCCTATTGTACATATTATGTTTGTTTTCCGCTGTAGACATTTATGTGTTGCTGAACTGTATTTGTACTAAGTATGATCTTGTATACTGTGTAACTCTGATGATTACGTTTATCCAGTGTATTATTTGTACATTATCTGGTGTATTTATTTAATTCTGCTCTGCCATTATCTGTTTATGTGTTATATTCCAAAGATTACCCTTGTCACTTCCAGTACAGGGTTTGGGGTCGTCTCAGAAATGAATTAATAACGATTGGAAGGAGATTTGAATTGAAACCTTCGTAATACATAACTATTGTTTATATGCGTATTACTTGGAAAAACCGGGATCAAATGTATGTTCGAAAACCGTTCCAAGTAATAATACGACATTATTAAGAAATTAATGACATGGAAATCGATAAGTGAAGACCGAGAATTTTCGAATCGTTTGGATTGATTGTTGATGTCTCGATTGGGCCGATCACTCAATACGAGGTTATAAGTGGCCCGAGATCTGAATATATTTGGAGATTTTCGGAATGTTGTTCTGTTCATACCCAGAATGGACTTGTATGGATGGTGTGTCTGACATTGAAATTAATAGCGTAGCACTGATTTCTTTGAATATATATCGGATTTGTGGCAATAATTATTCTCATCTCTAAGACATACGAACTTAGAGGTTATGTATTGATGGAAATCAGTGACCCGTCGTGAATTGTCAATGTGGCATACTCGAGTTATGAAATAAGCTAGTGATGATCAAAGCACGGCTTATTGAAGCATAGCTTTGTGTATATCGTGACATCGACGAACCTCACACCCCAGATTTGGTGGTAAACTGGCGGTTAGGTTGTATACATAATTTCTAGTGAAATCGAAAGCTGTGGCGGTAGATCTACCTTGAAACCCGAGAGAATAAAGTATATACGGTGTCCGATGTCCATGTGTTATCCGGGATTTATACTTTTACGTTATGTATTCGATGTCCGTTGTCTGGATGTTAACCGGGAATACTTAGCTTTGTGTCCTCCAATGATCTTTCGTGTCAGGAACCATCAAGTTGGAAACCCAATCTTCAATACGAGCCCATGCGATTTTGATTGTATACCTATATGTCAATATAACCAATTGGGGTTATGGGTGCTATGATTATATATTTATTTTCAAAATGATTTTTAGACACCATGTATCAATGATAATATTAAAAGAGGATTTTCACGTATTAAAGCATTTTTGGTTATCATAAGGCAAAACTCGCCCATTTCGGTGTGCGCTTGCATTGTGTGATGTGGGACGAGCTTATGACAACTTCATTTTTCAAAGTCATTGCAAATTTCTGTGCATGGGAATTCACATGGAGTAAACCCATTCCGCATTAGCGGCGTGGTCTGGTGAATTTTCCCAATTTTAAAACAAACCCAAATAATAACTGTTTTTAGTTCTCACACCAGTCCCACGACTGACCTGGAGTTTATTGTTTCCCCACCTAAACTCTGGGTGCCTATAATTTTGCGTGGGAAGCTAGTAGTTTAGTTTGCAGGTTTAGTCCTCAAAATTAGATTTAGATCTGGAGCTAGCACTTTATTTTGGTTTTACTGCTTCCGATGAGAGCAATTCGGTTTCCGCCGAGCTTGTGGTATACTCTGATTTGTTGTAACTCTCGTGTTATGTTTTGTAATGAAATAAAAAGTTCTATTATTTGTGTCCAAATATGTTAGTATACATAACCATCCGTCTTTATGAACGATTTAAGTTGGTTTAATTACTGGCGAGAATCGGGCAAAAAGGCGGGTCGTTACAATGTGGTATTAGAGCTTTGGTTATACAAAGCTATGTGGTACGACATATTTGAACAAAGACAAAGGACTCATCAGAGTTATAATATCTCATTAGAGATAGGGTTAGAAATACCCTATAACGAGATTCTGGAGTATTAAGATTGAGAGAGTATATTTTTGAGAATATAAATTATTTTTGAAGTTGAGTAAATCGTTTTGAAGAGTGTAACTATTTTAAAATATAAATTATGATAAGGGTTTTGAGTATTTTATTGGACGTCGAGATCGGATTATCGAGTATGTAAGGATTTTGAATATATGTCTGATCAACATATATATGAGTCCAATACATACTAGATAGATATAGAATCACACTCTAGTCGCTTGAAGTTGATTCTGCTGATGACTGCAACATCATCAGTACTTCTTTTCGAGTTTCGAAAGTGGGATGACTATATGATATCGATTTAAACATCCAGAAATACTTTAAACCATTAGACAAGTGGTTGAAATTGCTTGGATAAATTTAATAAAACGTTTTGATAAATAAATATAAACTGAGATAGATAAGCGGAAATTTAAATAAGTGGTGTATTCCTTGTTTGTAGAATACAAGTTGCAATGCAAATGAACTTAGATGTAATAAGGAGTTATTTAAAAAAATGAACTTGTAAATGAATTAACAATGAAATTGGGAACCATAAATTTTAATAGGAATGTACATTCTGAAAATATAATACGACCCCTTCACTGGTAGTGGGTTTTGTTTTCCTTGCTCTGTCGTCATCCTTTGTTTATCGTTACCTATTTGATATATTCGTGATGGTCCGACCCTATCCATGAATCCTCCCTATTGCTTTCATCGACCAATCTATGGATAAATCAGAGTAATAACATAGTTGGATTTGAAAATGAGCATTTTTTTTGAATTATCTCTTACTTTGAAATTGTGTTGAGCACAAATGAATTTCAAAATATTGAATTTATCCAATATGCTATTTTGGAAGATAATTTGAAAGTTATTTTCATGAAAACTTGATATGGAATATAAATCGAAATGGTTTATAAAGCTATGATTTGGAAATTTATAAAGTTTAAGATTGTACAATACTGGATTTAAGCTAAATTTTATTGGAAAGTGAAAATTATGATTTCCAAGTAGTGAACGAAGTAGATTTTTCCAAGTTATTTGATGTAAAGTTCGACGACTAGAAATCCCAAGATTTTGAAATGGTTAGAAAATGACAATAATATGATTTGAAATTATTTGTAAAATATTGTTTCAAAGTGATTTATAACTTTAGGATATGGAATAAAATGATTTAGTACTATGATTCGAGTAACCCGTGACTAAAGAAAGGTATGACGTGGGTGCAAACCCTTGATTGATGATCTTCTTTAGGGTTCGAAGAGACATCATTTATTTATATCGATACATGTAGGCCGTGCCTAGTGGCCTTGTCATTGGGAGAAACCTCTCGACTTGGAACATAAAGGTTGTTACGTCGTTTATCATGAAATATTGAAAATTTTGAAATGATTTTGGTTTAAAATACCGAAGAAAGTATGTTTCCGTATGAAAAGAAATTATAGTATTTTGAACAGTTGGAAATAAAACTGGGATTCTAAGGCGGAAAAATTATTTCATACTTTGATTTTCAAGTTTGTTTAAACCGAATTTGGTATTGGTAAGTATGTTGTTCTATATAGTATGGTTTTAACATTCTCTTATTTTTGAGGACGAAAAGTTTTAAGGGGGGAAGATTGTAACGATCCAAGATTTTCTACGTTTTAAAATATGAAATTTATTTGGATTTTTGAATTTAAATTGAATTCAAACTGAATTTAATAAGGTTTAAGTAAAAATATTGATTTAGTAATCTTTTATATAGTTTAGTTTGAATTAATATTTTGTTTTATCATATGATTTCGTAAAGTAAACTTACTTTAAAAGATTTAATTTAATAAGATTTATAGAAATTTTAACAATATTGATGCAAATGTGAAATTTGGAAATTATGAATATTTTAAAGTTTTTATTTATAAAGATAAGAATCGTATAAAAATTGTTAGGTATTTAATTTTTTTGGACTTTACCTTTTAAAATATTAGTTAGGAAGAATTTACAAACATAAATATATTATCTGGTTATATATATAAATATTTGAATTTGGTTACATATATAAATGGTATTGAGGTATTACTAAAATTCAATCTTTTCAAATAAATAAACCTTAATTATGTGTCACTCATGCACATTATAAAATTTTAGATGTAAACAAGTGTATACTTATGTGTCAACAAGCATATATGATTGCGTCCAGTGTCCTTGTTTTGATTTCCAACCTTACCCTTAAAGATTTCCTATCCATGTTAAATTCGCACACCATTTTCTCGTGCACCATTTCTTTTTGAATCAGCACTTCATGTGCATTTCATCTGTGCTCTTTCCCATTTCAAACATTCCACACTAAAAGCCCGTGCCACTTGCTCCTTGTTCCTGAATTTATCACCACGTGTTATACTCCTTCCTCATTTTGGTATTGTCGAAAGCCTTTTTTCGCTCAATACATTTGATACTCAGCAAAATCCTTACTCCCGCATCTCACCCCTTCTTTCATCACTTCATTTAACATCAGTCCATCACCATTGTCACCACTTCATCCCACCGCTCACATCAAAGCACCGCCACATCCACTACCTCGCCAAGCTTCGCTCCAGGCCCACTACAACCGCACTTCTTCTCCAGCAAAGCCACCCCAGTTCCATTGTACCCAACTCCATATATTTGTTTCGTCCACTCCTTCCACTCGCCACATGCGTCAGTCCACCACTGCATCCACACCACCACAAACCGCATCGCCCTCCTCTTCTCTCTCCTCCGTGCAGACAGTCTGCCTCCATAAAACCACGGCTACTGTGTTCTAGTCTCCACTACATCATTTAGCCTTTACCGTTTTGCATGCAGCAACCCCTCACCACTTTTCTTCCCTGAGAACTATCGGCCTCCTCTAAAAAGAAAAAAAGACGAAAAAAAGAGAGAGAGATAATGAAAAAGAGAGAGAGAGATATAATGAAAAAGAGAGAACCACTTTCCTGTTGCGTGAAGTGTGGTGTTTTTTGTTTGTTGTTTCAAGGGTGCATGCAAATCTTGATTCATTCTTTTCACCAGAAGTTATGGAATGGGAGTTCGGAAGAAGTGTGTTGGATTTGGGGTCCGCTGAGTTGAGATAACTAAGGTCCACTGTTATAGTCGAACTGGTTTTGGCACTGAATATATAGTGAGTATTTTAATCTAATTTGTAACACCCCACATTTTTAATGTAACTAAAAATGTTTATATGCATAATGGTGATGTGCAGTTTAAATTAATACATACGTTGAAAAAGTTATTAAGTCTAGAAGTTTGTATACGCACAAGAGAAACATATATATACAAACAAATTAAAATATAAAATAAAGAATAAAATAAGGATTGCATGTAATAAATACATGCACTGAAAAAAATGTAATGCATGTATTGAAAGAAAGGATTTGTTGCATGCAATGTAAATATGTTGCATGCACTGATTGGCAAACATAATGCATTAGCATTAAAAGAAAAATAAAAGAAAAAGATTCATGCAATGGTTTAATTTAAGTATTGTAACTAACATGAAAAAGAGAAGTAAGGAGAGAACAATAATTATCATTGTTCTAAGACTTATTAACAAAAGACTTTGTAGCTTAGTTAGTTAAGGCATTTGATTTGTAACATAGAGGTTGGGGGTTTGAACCCCGGCGGCGGCATAATTTTTATCTTTGTTTTAGAGAGAGCCAACTGAACATGCAAATATATGTACGTATACAAATTCAAAATTTGAAAGGATAAGAACGTACATATAAGGAAATAAAGAAAATATATGTATATATATATATAAATATATATGAGAATATATATATATATATGCAGAAATATATGTATACGAAAGATAAAATTCAAGATAAGGCTATAGTCAATGAAATATGGCAAGAATCAAATAACGGTGCAACATCGTTTGAATTTTGAAAATAAAATGAAAGTTGTGCGTATATATATATATATGCGTAAAATGGTCGTTAAAAGAATTGTATACATATAAGAATATTTCATGTGAATAAAACAGTTAAATAAATTACAGAAATTCAAAAGCTCAAAATTCAAATTTCTACGCCAAAACAGCTTGTGGGACCCAATGTTGACTCAGCGCTGCATGTACGATAAGGTCTTGAGTGTAATGACCCGCATTGGCAGAGGTATTATAATTAATTAATTTAATTATATAAATAGTGATATAGTGAATTAAATGGTGGTTTAATTAAATAATGGTGAATATTTAATTAAAATAATAAATTAAATAATATATTTAATTCTGAAATAATCAGTATTGGCTGAAATGGCGATATGGTGTGAACTGGATCATCTATGATATTTAATTCAGTTTAGAATTGAATTAGAATAACAAATATATTTAAATAATGATAGTTTGAACGTATAATTATATTATGATTAAAATCGAGCTTGAAATGGCGCTGTAGTTCGTAAATTGGCGATTTGAACTTCAACTGAATGTACAGGATTCGTTTTAAGTCGGATTTCTATGAAACAAGAAATGTGTGGAGCTGGTGCAGTATATTTTTCTAGTGGAAGAGAAAAACCAGGATTTCGTCGTATAGATTTTGATTTACGTCCAAATCAAATTTTAGAAAAGTCGCTGTGGAATTCCGTTATAATTTATAAAGGAATTATTTATATTTTAAAAAGGAATTTCAATATAAATCGAATATCGGGTTGACCTAGAAGTGAATATCGAGTTAGAAATTCATATAGGAATATTCTAGAGCTGTATGATATTCCACTGTGAATATATATACACGATAATATAAATTTATTTATATTTAATTTAATTATATTTAAATATATTTATATATTTAAAAGGGTCATCCAAAGCTTTAAAAATACATTATGAGCAAACGGAGTCGGAATTCGATGAAACTAATTTTGTTGGATCCGCAATGTTAAATTATTGCCAGATGTCAGTTTCCGTGATTTTAGAGTCACTATGTGACCGTACGGATTTTTAGAGTGAAGAATAGTCAATATTTTGATGGTTAAAAATACGCTGTGTGAGCAAACGGAGTCGGAATTCGACGAAACCAGTTTCGTTGGGACCGTAATGTCGAACTGTAGCTGCATGTCCATTTTCGTGATTTTTGGGTATCGTATGTGATCACAGGAATTTTTAGAAGTCGGATACGATGAGAAATGGACAAAATAAAATATTAAAATATTAATAAAAAAAATATCCAGATATTTTGTTATGCTATAAATAAGCCCTCCACCATTCTAAAACCTAATTCTCCTACCATAGAAAAACCCGCCGCCATGTTCTTCATTCCAACAGTAAAACCAAACATGGAAAAATCAAAACAAATGGAATAAAATTCCTAAAATCATCGGATAAGGGTATTTGAACTCCTTAATTCTTCCTCTTCATTTCCAAGTCATTTTACTGCGTGCGATGTGGGTTATTGGTACTCGTCGTTCTTCTAGTTGCGTCTTATGATGCTAGGGTTTGATTTATGGCGAGATGCAAGCAGTGATTGATGAATTCGAGGTCGTATATGGATTGAGGATATCAAATATGAGTTGCGTGTAAAATCCAGGTTGTATCGGTGTTGGAAAGGTTCGATACTATCATAGTATCTTGCGGTTTCAACTGAGAATGGGTTTCCGAATAGGAATGTCGAGTTGATTGCGTTGGTGGCAATGGGATGGAGAGTGACTTGATGAATTTAATGGTGATGTCTGTGTAATAACCCGGAAATCCAGGCCAATTAAAATTTTTTATTTTAGCAATTTTAGCGAATTTTGATTATTTAAAATGAATTATTTTAAATAATAACGAGGAGAAATTTATTTTGAATAGAATTCGAACGTCTATATTATATAGATCGTCGTTAGAATATAAATATTTATTTTAAATTATAAAAGGAATTGAAAACGGCGCGGTAGTTCGATAATTCGATTTCAAAATTCAAATGAATGTACCGGGTGAAAAATAAACCGGATTTTAGTGAAACCAAAAATATTTGAATCTATTTGAGAATATCTTTCCAACGTATCCGAAAAATTAAAATTTCATAGCGGGGATAAAAAGTTATGTCCAGTTGAAAATTCAGAATAGTCGCTATGGAATTTCGGCGCTTAAAAATAGCCATTTTGCAAACGACCTCAGTTTTTGACGAAGCCACTTTTGTTGGATCCATGATGTCAAATTATTGCTAGATTCCAAATCCCATAATTTTTGGAATCAATATGTGGGCATGGCACAAGAAAACGTGTTTTGTCAATTTGGATCGACCAGAAATTGGCCATTTTACAAACGGTCTTCAAATTTGACGAAATTAGTTTTGTTAGGACCGTATCGTCAATACGAAGCTAGAAATAATTTTTCTGTAATTTTTAGAGTCCGTATGTGGCCTCGGTAATTTAAAATATACGTTTAAATTAAATATATATTGATTCATATTTTAATTTAAAGGAAAAACTGATCGAAACAGTCGAATTGGCTCACGATACATATCCTATTGCGTTCGGAATGAGGGTAATTAGCTAGGGGCTACAGTTGTTGGGTTTGATTTGGAGATCGACTGAATAAACATGTATATTTGGAAATAAAAGAATTAAATTATATTATTAATATGATGTATGTACCCTAGTATATACGGTCAAACCCCCCATTTAATCTTCCCCGGTCAAACGCGCCTCCCTCCTGTGATATACGGCGGAAAAAGCTCCAATTTTCGAGCTCAAAAATCCATCAATCCAAACCGAATTAATCACAGCTTCTGAAGCAAAATCCTAGAACTTCTTGAGAGCTTCCAATCTATACCGGTCTGAGGTTATTTCATGGAGAAATCAGCTCGTATTTCAAGCTCAAAGGACCGGAAGTCGAACGTGGTTTCTGGGCTGGATGGTGGCGTGAGTTGGACGGCGTTGGCGGGGCAGGTGCGTGGCGTGGCAGCACTCAACGTGGGGGTCTCTGATGGGTCCCACAACGACGGTGGCAGCCGGAATTTGGTGCCCTAGGACGGAGCGAGTTCATGAAATCAACTACAGCAAGAACAATGAGTTATTTCTCCACTGTTATTTTAGTTTAACTAACATTATTTAATTCAGTTTTTTTTTGTATATATAAACTGATTTAAAATCAGTTTTAAATATGGATAAACAAAGGTTAAAATCAGTTCTTAAATGTATAATAAACATTGATTCTTTTCAGTTTTTAGTATAAATTTGAATTGAAATTTATTTTTTGTTTTTAATTATATATAGAATAGATAAAAATATGATTTTGGCTTAAATAAAAATACGATTTTTATTCATATGAAAGCTAGGATTTTTGAACAATAAAAAGCTTCGATTTTTAAGAATAAAAAGACTCTATTTTTAAGAATAAAAATACTCGATTTTTAACAATAAAAAGCTTCGATTTTTGAAAACAAATAGACTCGATTTTTATATAAAATAGCATAGTAAAAATCTGATTTTTATTCAATCAAAGTAGTGATTTTTATTTAATCAAAGTAGGGATTTTTATTTAATCAAAGTAGTGATTTTCATTTAATCAAATATATAATCTTTATATATATATAGCATTGTAAAAATATAATCTTTTCTATATATAGATTGAAATAAAAATGTGATTTTTATATAAATCGTGTGAAACAGAGTGCGAGAGAACCGATTGGAAACGCGGCGAAGACCTTCTACATAGGAAGTGTCGTGGAGTTGGGATAGCTTTGTTGAGAACTTCTCACTTTTAATTTAATTTTCTAGTTAAAATATACACTAGGATGCAGACGGTGTTTAGTAGCACCCGACACCCGTCGTCCACAGATCATGGACGGCTTGTATGCTTGTTTGTTTGACTTTGATGTGTAGTTGATTGGGTGATGTGATGTGAAATAAAATATTTATATAGTTAAATTATTTTATAGTTGAAAATAGGATTTTTAACGTGTATTTGAAATGAAATAAATATAAACAAATCAGACGATTTGTTTATATACACACATTTGACTGATATTGATTGGGACGATAAATTTTACACATCGCCCAACTGCACGAATAAAATCTATGTTTTATTGTTTGAAAACCCCACACGGGTATTGGGGTGATATATGACATACACTAATCCCAATAATTAGTGGTATGTCGATCGATCGATTGACAGACTGTTATGAGCGTTAAATATTTATATTTGATGCTTATACAGTGTAGAATGCACTTTGGATGATGGTTGATTATTGGTCATTGTTGATATATACAGGTGTTGTAGAAAATCCATATAATTAATATTATATGGTAATTGATTGGGCCTCATTCCAGTTTTGAAATAGAAATATTTGAAATAGAATATTTGAAATAGAAATATTTGAAATAGAATATTTGAAAATAGAAATATATGAAGCCGTGTTGATTAGATTGACGCCATTTTGACGTGAATGATATTTATATTGATATTATTCATTTTATAATGAATATCGAAAGTGATTTCAAAATCTGATATTTTGAAAAGAATTGAAATTCGAATTGAAATTGAATAGAAATGAATTCGAATTGAAATTGAAAAGAATTGAAATTCGAATTGAAATTGAATAGAAATGAATTGGAACTGAAATTGAATAGAAATGAATTCGAATTGAAATAGAATTGAATTGAAAACGAACTGAAATTGAATTAAAAATCGATTTGAATTGAAATCAATTTGAAATGAATTTACGAGGAAAAATTCCATTTTGATTTGAAGTTGAAATTGTTTTTGAAACGAATTTAAAACGATTTACAAAATACGTTTTAAAAGGAAATCGACGAAGTATATATTATATATATTATATATATAATATAATGGCCTGAATAGAACGCGCCGCGCTGCGGTAGTAGGTGAATTTCGACCATTGACTTCGAATGGATATTGCGGGAGATCCGACCGTCGGATTCTCCTAAAACCGGAACCGTTGGGTTCGTATCGAAAAGAGCTTTCGAACGAATATTAGAAATCTGAGATCTAACAGTTGGATTTGGAATTATGTCCAAATAAAATTTGGAAAAGGTCGTTGTAAGTGCAGTTCGATGGCCGTTGATGGAAATCGACTGTACGGGCCTTGATAAAATTATTAAAAATATCAATAATTTGTGTAAAATCATAAGAAATGATTTGTGAAGAATATTTGAATAAAAGAATATTCTGAATTGGAATGAGGCGTATGTTGTGTTGGTGTAACACTTGTTTATTATATACGCTAGTTATTCGGAAAGACCAGGTTTATCCCATTCTGAATAACTGATTCGACGTGGTGTCGAGGATGAAGACGGTGGTCGAAGACCGGAGGTCTTCACGTCGTTTGGGTGATTACTGACGATCTTGATTGGGCCGTACACCCAAGAGGAGGGAATCAGTTAGTGGTCGTCCAGACGTACTTGGAGATCGATGGATATGCGGGGTACTAGGTGCCTCCGGTTTCGTTCAGACCCAGAACGGACTTGTAAATGGACTGTGTGTCTGACATCGGATTTCATTCTGTGTGACTGATATCGGTTGCATAGAGTGGTTTGCCTGTGTGGCATGCTAAGATGCAAATGATCAAGGCTTCTGTTGAAAAGCAAAGTCTTGTGGTGATGATCAAAGCACCGCCTGTGTGGCATAGCTTTGTGTAATGTTAATTCGCAAGCCTCACACCCCGGTAGTGGACCAGAAACGGGAGAGGACCTCAGGGAGGGCATCCGTTTCCTTCTAGTTAGAAGTGGCGTCAGTGGTTTTACATGCCCTGACGAGTTTGACTTATGTGGTTGCTGCTGTTGCGAGGCGCCTTGGTTATATCGGTTTCGGCCGATGCATTCTGGTCGGCAGACGAACCAGACTTACGCCCCAAAGGGCGGGGAAACGCAGTGTTCAGGAATTTTAATCCACATCGGTGGACCGGCCCTGTCGCTCCAAGGTCACTCGAGCTCTGACCTGAGACATGGGCTAGATTGTCTCGAATCGGTAAGGACTATCTTTTGCCTTGGTTCACAGATGGAAATCCAACTTCCAATACGTGATTTTGCGGTTTTAATTGTAAAACTAGTATGGCGACATGATATATGGTACCCATGACGTCTATGATTGATACTTATGATTTGAAATTGTTTTATACACTATGCACTTGTAATAGTATCAAATGATTTGTTTTAAACGTACTAAGCATGTTTGGCTATTATAAGGGAAAACCCTATCCCCCGGCTTGCGTTGCATTGTGTGATAGGACCTGGGTCTTATAATAGCTTCATTTTTCCAAAAAGCATTGCGCTATTTTGTTATATGCACTGTTGTTCTTGGGAGGAAACCCGTTCCATGTTATACGGTGTGGTACCTTGATATATCTGATTTAAAATAAAGATTAATAACTGTTTTAGTTCTCACACCAGTCACATGACTGACCTGGAGTTTATTGTTTTAACCTAAACTCTGGGTGCCCTTATTTTCGACACGGGCAGCTAGTAGTTTTGGTTTTGCAGATTTATATTCACAGGAACCTGGTTTACAGCTGGAACGATATCCGAAAACCTTTGTATCCGTATATCTCCTTCAGTTGTATTTTGTATTATTTTCCGCTGCTATGTAATGTATTGTAATCTCTGATATTTATCGAATGTATATTATTTGTTTATACTCTGTATATTCTTGTATTCTGATGAATTGTTGTAATATACAATGAAATGTTCTTATGTATGCGTTCTATTATGTCGTGTTCTCAAAACAATCATGCGTTTCGAACGTTCTTGATCGGTTTAGCGACTGATTAGGATCAAGCGAAATTCCTTTTCGTTACAGTGGTATCAGAGCTTTGGTTTACAAAGCTCAGAGAACAAGACACATTAGAACCGTACTAAAGAATTCATTAGATATTGGATTAGTAATATCCAATGGGAATGACTCGTTAGAGATGGGATCAGTAGTATCCTAGAACGAGTGTGAAGAGTATAAAATTAAAAACAAGTTTTATTTTGAAAATTTAATTTAAATAATTCGTATTTGAATATTTATTTTAACTTGATATGGACAATCCAGTATATATAGATTTTGCATATACGTCTGATCCGCGTGTATTTGAAGTTTTAATATACTGGATAGATATAAAATCACACTGTAGTCGCCCGGAGACGATCCTGATGATTACTATAGTATCATCAGTATATGTGTTCGAGTTTCGAAAGTGAGATGTCTATATATTTCCTATTGACTGGTGTGAGAACCAAAATTAGATAGGGCCTATTGTTGTGATTTGGCATCAAAAATCTGATTTTTTGACTATGTATCAAAGTTATGAATTTGAAACGTTAATTCACTAATTGATTGATGTTTGTGTTGTTTGTTTATTTGTTTGATAATTTAGAACCATTTAGCCAAATTGAATCAAATAGTGAATTGTATTGGAAATTTATCGCATTTGCATGCATGTACATGTACTTAAATTGAACAGGTCATAGAAAGGAGGCTAGAGCAGAGAAATAAAATTGTTTGCCCGACAAATAGGTACATGTTTACCATAATTTACTGTTTGGTTTGGGTGATGATGATTTTATGAGCCGATTGACTAGCTGCTTGGCTTTTTCTTTTTCTTTTTGAGATCAGAGGGCCGGTATGGCAATTTCGGGATTTTCCCGGTGCTCCCCGTGCAGGGGAGGTTATGGCGAAATTTTTCGAAAATTTAGGGTGTTAGCCAAATTTTTGAAAAATTTGAAAAGTTCTTAGAAACTGAAAAGTTGGAGAACTTAAGCCGTAATGAAAATAATGAAAGTTGAGTTGGTTTGTAAAACAACTTTCAGCTTCGTTCCTTTTCGAGGACGAAAAGTTTTAAGTGGGGGAGATTGTAATAACCCGGAAATCCGGGCCAATTAATTTTTTTTATTTTAACAATATTAGCGAATTTTGATTATTTAAAATGAATTATTTTAAATAATAACGACGAGAAATTTATTTTGAACAGAATTCGAACATCTATATTATATAGATCGTTGTTAGAATATAAATATTTATTTTAAATTATAAAAGGAATTGAAAACGGCGCGGTAGTTCGATAATTCGAATTCAAAATTCAAATGAATGTACCGGGTGCAAAATAAACCGGATTTTAGTGAAACCAAAAATATTTGAATCTATTTGAGAATATCTTTCCAACGAATCCGAAAAATCAAAATTTCATAGCGGGGATAAAAAGTTATGTCCAGTTGAAAATTCAGAATAGTCGCTATGGAATTTCGGCCCTTAAAAATAGCCATTTTGCAAACGACCTCGATTTTCGACGAAACCACTTTTGTTGGATCCGTGATATCAAATTATTGCTAGATTCCAAATCCCATAATTTTTGGAATCAATATGTGAGCATGGCACAAGAAAACGTGTTTTGTCAATTTGGATCGACCAGAAATTGGCCATTTTTCAAACGGTCTTCAAATTTGACAAAATTAGTTTTGTTAGGACCGTATCGTCAATACGATGCTAGAAATAATTTTTCTGTAATTTTTAGAGTCTGTATGTGGCCTCAGTAATTTAAAATATACGTTTAAATTAAATTTATATTGATTTATATTATAATTTAAAGGAAAAACTGATTGAAACAGTCGAATTGGCTCACGATACATATCCCATTGCGTTCGGAATGGGGGTAATTAACTAGGGGCTACAGTCGTTGGGTTTGATTTGGAGATCGACTGAATAAACATGTATATTTGGAAATAAAAGAATTAAATTATATTATTAATATGATGTATGTACCCTAGTATATACGGTCAAACCCCCCATTTAATCTTCCCCGGTCAAACGCGCCTCCCTCCTGTGATATACGGCGGAAAAAGCTCCAATTTTCGAGCTCAAAAATCCATCAATCCAAACCGAATTAATCACAGCTTCTGAAGCAAAATCCTAGAACTTCTTGAGAGCTTCCAATCTATACCGGTCTGAGGTTATTTCATGGAGAAATCAGCTCGTATTTCAAGCTCAAAGGACCGGAAGTCGAACATGGTTTCTGTAACACCCCGTAATCCTGTTAATATTGATATTCACAATTTAAAGAATGACTAATCTCAGACGTGAGAATTGTGGGAAACGGGTTGCGCCATTGTGTTCGTCTCGGAATTCTGGTTGAAATAGAGTCCAAGTTTGCGTGAATTGGACTTCGTATGAAGAAGTTATGGCCATCGGAATTTTCAGAAAATTCAAAACAGATTTCAGAAATTTAAAATTCAAAATTCGAAGTCAAACAAGCTAGGCGGGAAAATTCCCGCCCAGCACCCCAGGTCGACTGGGGAGTCGACTGGGCAGTCGACACCCCCCCAGGTCAACTGGGTAGTCGACTGGGCAGTCGACCTGGGTGTCGACCTGTCCAGGCGGCTAGGGTTTTGACTAAGCCCAATCTTGAGCTGCTGATGTGTCTTTAGGGCTGAGTTGGCAAATTAAACGGTTCAGTTTAGTTCTGAGTTGATCTGACGGTCTAAATAAACCCTAAACTCTATAAATACCTAGGTAGTCACTCACTCTAACTCACATGAAAAATAGAATAGCCACCGTCATACCGCCGCCATGGAACTCAGTGTAGCCGCAGCAAACTAAGAAGGAAGAAAGCCAATCAAAACCCTAATTCTACTCAACTCTAAAGCAAATCAAGACTCTCTTTCTCTTCTAAATTGTGAGTATGATGATCTTAACAAGATTATTGTTAAACTAATTAGATTAAGTTATGAATGGATTATAAGTGAATGATGTGGATTGTCATATATGTTGTTGTAAACCTTATGCTATCATGTATGTTGTAAATCCTATGTTATGTGATGATGATATCCTATATGTTGTAAATCATGCTATGATGATATTGTATAGGTTGTAATTTTCTATGCTAAGTTGTGATGAATCATACATGTTCTAAAGTCATGATGTTATTATTTATGCTAATTAGTTCATGTTAATCAAATCATAATATTGATATTATTTGGGCTATGTTGATCTATATGACAAGTCACATATGCAAGTTTAGGTTGATTAGTAAAGGTTATTAACATATGCCATGACATCTATTTAGATCTAGAATTGTGCTATGACATGTGTGAGTTCTATGTGTTAGATGCTAGTTCACACCATCATTATGTTGTATAAAACCCCATATGCAAGTTTATACATGAATTTGGGTTATGATCATATCATTTAAGTTGTGACATTTTACCAAACAAGTTGACACCTTTAGATCCATGACATGTGTAGCTTTATGCAAGTTATAGTTTTTGCCTATGCGAGTTTAGGTGTTGGACATCTATCACACATGCAAGTTTCACCCCTATTATGATTAGATCTATTTTATTTGTCTATATGTTGTGATAAGTTATCTTTGTGCTATGAGTTAGACTATTCGAGTCTAACGTAAATTTTGCGTTGAATAAGCGAACGTATAACGTGGGGTAGGGGTAATATTAAGGATTTAATATTAAGAAATTGGGGTGCAATTGATATGATTTTGCATACCATAAGTGGATGGCTATAATTGAGTCAATTATGGACATCATTAAAATTGGAAGTAATTAATGATTTGAATAGGGATATATTCAAAACTGGGGTAAAAGATTATAAGTGATAATCAATGCTTAGGACACGAGGTTGGACTCGTTTGTGACGTAAACCCGCCCGGACCCGCCCGGCAAATCCAGTGGTCACAAATGTCAGCCCAATGTGAGAGGTCCTAGGTCCAAATTAAAGCATAACAGTTGTAAAGACATGAGGTTAGACTCTTTTATGGTGTAAGACAGCCCGGACCCGCCCGGCAAAACCAGCTGCCATAAATGCCAGTCTAATGTGAGAGGTCTTTATGAGGTTATGGCCTGAATGAATTAAGAAATACTTAACCAGATAAACATGTAAGGTGGGACATGGGGGTTAAATAGGTGCCTTGGGTGGCATGAGGAATCTAGTGGTTGCCCGTAGTGGCATGTGAAATACGATTAGTAAGACTTAACCAAACACACATGTAAATGAACATGACTAAGAGGGTTAAGTGGGATATACTAGTGGTGACAAGCTTAGGTTGGTAGCTTGTGGGGGCCCATTTCAACCAGTAACCCAAACGTATCTTTGTGGGCTTGACCAAAGTCGAGGACGGGACACGCATACTGGGTTTGACTATAAGAGGCCAAAACGGGGTAGCGGTGGCAACGCAAGTCCAACGGGTTTCATATGCATGTGTGGACCCGGGCTGGTAGGTAAGACGTTGTTGCATCGTGTAGGTATAAGCCATGCATTCTCAAGTTGTATCAGGTTGCCACTTTAGGGGAGTGATACACCCCACTGTGGGGCCAGCACGGATATCTACGAGTAGGGAGCCGATCGCAAGTGGGTAGTGGGGTACACCTAGTGGAGATAGGGGCAGACGGCACCTATGTAGTCAGCTAGGGGTACGCAAGGCTATTTATATAGTTTCTGTGTGAAGCAAGCGGGATCAAACTTTAGGGTGACTGGTGCGGTGCAGTGTAGAAATTATTCGTTAGTAAGTAGGTGTGCCTTTAACGTTATCTTTATCTGCTCTTCCATACCTAATAGTTCATAGACATTTACTTGTCTTCCAGCTTATGCCTTAGTCTAGTTATTTTGATAGTAGTATTGTTAGAATTATCATACTCGCCAAACTTCATGTCTGACCCCCTCCATTTCTATCCTTTTTCCCCCTCCAGGTCCTCAGGTTGGGCCCAGCTCTAGTGGAGTTTGATTGGATTGCTTCATCTCTCTTTGGAAAGCTTGGACCGTTGAAGTAAAGTCCAGCTTGTTATCTTTTTTAATGGCTATTTATGTAATGGGATTATGTATTTTGTTTACCAAGATGGATATTGTACTTGACTCTGATTTATGGTTTTATGATGTAATAAACATGTTTAAATTCCGCTGCAATAAAATGAAGTTTTAGATTTCCAAGTACTACTTATTATCTGTCTTGTTGTAATTTTTCTATTCTATATTCACTTAAAACCTCCATGGAAGTTAATGCATTCCCTTTGTGAGTGACATTAATGGACGTGGGGTGTTACACGTGGTATCAGAGCTTAAGGTTACCAGAACAGATAAAATTTTTAGAAAGACTATTTTTCTAAAGTATTTTTGGAAGAAGTGTTTTCAAAACATGTCTTGATGAGTAATTTAAAGAGGAAAGTTTTTATGAAAAACATAATCCCCAATAGCCATATATCTTTATCTTTCGTATTCTCCATTTTGAATCTTTCCTTTTTCGTTTCAGCATGGCTGAAGATCTAAACCTTCCGGATGGTGTAACGATACCAGGATTGTATAGGAGGTTATTATAGGCTCGGGCCGCTGCAGGTCCAGCCAATGTTCCTCCACCACCAGTTGCACCCTCTCCTCCTCCTCCTCCTCGCGTTGATACTTTTGCAATGACGTGCAAAGAATTTAAGGCTATGGGTGGAAAACCTTTTCAAGGGTTAGAAACGTTTGTGGAAGCTAGAGATTGGCTTAGGGAGGTAGAAGAATTGCTAGAAATCTTTGAAGTGGAAGAAAGGAGGAAAGTCAAATTAGCAGCTTGGTTAATGAAGGGAGAGGCCTCGTTTTGGTGGGAGGTCACTAATGGGGAACGTCCTGTTGATTCTTGGGTGGATTTCAGACGTAGGTTTGAGGCAAAGTTTCTCTCAAGGGCAGAAGAGAATCTATATATGGAAAGGTTCTTGATATTAAAGCAAGGAAGCTCATTAGTGAAAGAATATGTCAACAAATTTAATCAGTTAGCAAGGTTTGGCTTGGACTTAGTGAACACGCCGGAGAAGAAGGCTCTGAGGTTCGTTAATGGATTGAATGAACCGTTGCAAGGGTTGGCTATGACCCAGATCCCTATGGGGGCCACCTTTGAGAAGCTAGTAGACATGGCACTCATGCACGAGGAGAAAGGCACTAAAGCTGATAAGGCACCCGAGAAGAAAGGGGATCAGCAGAAACCACAACAGCAAAACAAGAAGGGTGGTAAAGACAATAATGGAAAGGGAAAGAAGAAATGCTTTAACTGTGGGACACCACGCCATCTCAGCAAGGATTGCCGAAAGAAAAAGAAGACTGGCTGTTTTCACTGTGGTGAAGCGGGACATCAAGTGAAGGACTGCCCAAAGAAGGGGCAGAGGGCAGGGTCTACCTCGGGAGGACAGGTGCAGGCTCTTATGGCACCAGGGTAGGCAAGGGGACAAGTTTAGGCTCTCACGGTCCCACCGCTGCAAGAACGAGGTAGAACCATTTCTGTTGAAACTTAGTTTTTCTGTTTGATCATCCTGTCCGTACTTTATTCGATTCGGGCGCATCGCATTCGTTTATCTCTACATCATTAGTTGAATCACTGCACTTAAACACCAGTTTAGTAGAGGACCCCTTAGTTGTTTCGAATCCAATTGGGGGCTCAGCTTATTTGTCCATGATGTGTTTGGATTTGAAAATTTCTATACTTAGCATTGAGTTTAGATGTGATGCTTATATTTTGGGCTTCACGGGCTATGGGCTAATTTTAGGAATGGATTGGTTATCCAGAAATGGGGCCGTTCTTGATTGTGAAAGGAGAGTAGTTAGGCTCATGACTCGCCTTGGTAACGCTCTCGAAATCTTTTGTAATCCCATAAATTCCGTTATGCTAGGTTATCTATAATCGCTTGACGCGTCTGTGGAGAATCTACGATCTGTTAGAGTGGTCCGAGAATACTCGGATGTGTTTGAGGAGGTGAAGGGCTTGCCTCCGAAGCGGGAGATAGATTTTCGAATATATCTTGTGGATAATGCAAAACCAGTATCGTTGCCAGTACGCCACATGGCTCCTCGTGAAAGGAGGGAACTCAATAAGCAAGTGAAGGAGTTGCTTGAGAAGGGGTTCATAAGACGAAGTATATCGTAGTGGGGTGCTCCAGTAGTATTTGCCACGAAGGCGGATGGGTCCCTTAGACTTTGTGTGGACTATAGAGAACTTAATAAACTTATTAAGAAGAACAGACACCCACTGCCGAGGATTGACAATCTCTTCGATCAGTTAGTTGGCGCCTAAGTGTTTTCGCAGTTGGACTTAGCCACTGGTTTCCATTAGTTGAGAGTGGCTAAGGATAGCATTGACAAGACTGCCTTTAGGAATCCGGACGGTTTCTATGAATGGCTAGTGATGCCCTTCGGTTTGACGAACGCCCCCGCATACTTTGTTGATATGATGAGTAGGGTGTTTAGGGAGTACCTTAACAAATTCGTGGTAGTCTTTGTAGACGACATCCTGATCTTTTCTAAGGATGAAGAAGAGAATGCCCTACATCTTAGGGAAGTGTTGGAGACCCTACGAGCGCATAATCTTAAAGCTAAATTTTCTAAGTGTCACTTCTGGAGGAAGGAAGTACGATTCTTAGGGCACGTGGTTTCCAAGGAAGGGATAGCTGTGGATCCCGCGAAGGTGGTGGCCATCCAAGATTGGAAGGTCCCTAAAAATGCTACCGAAGTAAGAAGTTTCTTGGGGTTGGCTGGCTACTATAGGAAGTTTATCAAAGACTTCGCAAAGAAATCAGCTCCATTGACACGCCTGACGAAGAAGAACCTAGTCTTCGCGTGGGACGTAGATTGTGATGATGCGTTCCAACGTTTAAAGAGAGCTTTGACCTCAGCTCCAGTCTTAGTGCTGCCAGATGGGAGTAAGCCATTTACCGTTTATACTGACGCTTGTGGGACAGGTCTAGGCGCGGTCTTAATGCAAGAGGGAAGGGTAATAGCCTATGGTGGAAGGCAGTTGAGGGCGCATGAGAAAAATTACCCTACACATGACCTAGAGTTAGCCGCTATTGTTTTCGCGCTTAAGTCTTGGCGCCATTATCTTCTTAGGGAGAAATTCGAATTATTCACTAACCACAAATCTTTAAAATACTTGTTCTCTCAGAAGGACTTGAACTTACGGCAACAAAGGTGGATGAAGTTCTTAGCGTCCTACGATTTTGAAATAGCATATACCCCTGGCAAGGGTAACGTGGTGGCATATGCCTTAAGTAGGAAAAGGCTGTCCTTGAGTCCGTTGTTTGTTGAACGGCGAAACTTAGAAGTCATCTCTATGTTTGATTTTAGACCTTCCGTTGACTTTGTACCCGGTTTGCTAGCATCCTTAGAGGTCAGACCTACGCTTTTGGGACGGATTGGCGAGGCACAGCGAGACGACCCACAGTTGGTTGAGTTAGTAGAAAAACTCAAAGGAGGGGAGTAATCAAGCCATCTTCGTAGGTATACCCTAGATGATAAGGGTTGGTTACGTAGGGACGGTAGACTTTGTGTACCTCGAGACGATGACCTAAGGAAGGCTATTCTTGACGAAGCACATCGTTCGAAGATGACCATTCATCCCGGTGGGGACAAGATGCACAAAGATATGAAGCGAGTTTTCTTTTGGGCCGGTATGAAGAGGAACGTGGCCGAGTATGTCTCCAGATGCTTGGTGGGCCAACAAGTAAAAGAGGAGCAAAAGAAACCCGGTGGGTTGCTTCACCCATTGGAGGTTCCACTATGGAAGTGGGAGAGTGTCTCGATGGACTTTGTGGATGGATTACCAAGATCAAGGAAGGGTAATACGGGAATTTGGGTTATAGTAGATAGACTTACTAAGAGTGCCCATTTCATTCCCGTGAAGAGTAAGAGGACTGCTCCATGGTTAGCTTTTGTGTACGTCCGAGAGATAGTTCGTTTGCATGGTGTTCCTTCTAGCATAGTGAGCGACCGCGATCCTATTTTCACTAGCGAATTTTGGAGAAGCTTGCAAGAGGCGGTAGGGACTCAGTTATGTTTGAGCACCGCATATCATCCTCAGACGGACGGCCAGACCGAGAGGGTGAATTGCATTCTAGAGGATCTTTTGAGACTATGTATCCTAGACTTTGGGGGTACATGGGAAGAGCATCTTCCATTGGTAAAGTTCGCATATAATAATAGCTTTCAGTCTAGCGTTGGCATGGCACCTTTCGAAGCTCTTTATGGACGACCTTGTCGTTCACCTACATGTTGGTGGGAATCTACGGAAAAGATCTTACTTGGGCCCGATATGATTAGGGAGACTTCGGAGAAGATCGACTTGATTCGAAGGAGGATGAAAGCAGCGCAAGATAGGCAGAAATCTTATGCGGATAAGAGGAGAACGGATCTTGAGTTTGAAGTTGGGGACATGGTCTTTATCAAAGTGTCTCCATTACGGAACGTTGTTCGCTTTGGGTCCGTTGGGAAGTTAGCACCAAGGTTCGTAGGGCCGTTTCCTATTAAGGAAAAGATTGGACAGATGGCGTATAGAGTGGAGTTGCCTGAGAGACTTAGTGGTGTACACGACGTATTCCATGTGTCACATTTGAGGAAGTGCTTGTACGAGACCGCGGAGGTGGTAGAGCCGAACTTGCTTTGAGAGGTGGAGATAGAGCATGATGCGACGATTCGACGAGCTCCTACGTGCATTCTTGGGTCGGAGATCAAGAAGTTGAGAAATCGAGAGGTCAGACTAGTCAAAGTACAATGGGGAGATGATGAGAGCAACGCTACTTAGGAGACAGAAGCGAAGATGCGTTCGTTGTACCCTTTTCTTTTTGAGGGTATGTCCTTTAATTTCTCCTTTATCGCTTATATTGTACTTATCTTACCTTTAGAGTATCCTCTCGCTAGTATTCTTGACCTTTAGTTAGGATAATCCTATGGTTGAAACATGTGTTTGAGACATGTTATGTATGATGGATGCAAAGTGGATGCAAGTGTTTGCTAGTGGTTGCTCGTGGACGCATAAACACACACTGTTAGGCACTAGATTGGCTCAGTCACTTCATACTGCATATTGCATATAAATGGCTGTATTTAGTAAAATGGATGTATAATGGTTGTGCTATCATATGGATACCGCATTTTGGTGAATGGTTGTGCACGTATGTAGAAATAATATGTATCGACAGGGTTCTTTCGCATACATAATGGACGCATGGCACTATCATGATTTGCATTAAGGAGGTCAATTGAATCAGTGGACCACCTGATTTTGCATTAGATATGGACATATACACACTGTGCATTTAAACATGAAAGCATTAGAAGTCTATAAGGACAATGGATGCCTGTGTTTGATGGTTGAGTAGATGGACGATTGGATGTTAGGATATACATTCTTCTTGACTTGAAGTTTTCGGGGTCGAAATCCTTTAAGGAGGGGAGAATGTAACACCCCGTAATTCTATTAATATTGATATTCACAATTTAAAGAATAAATAATCTCAGACGTGAGAGTTGTGGGAAACGGGTTGCGCCATTGTGTTCGTCTCGGAATTTTAGTTGAAATAGAGTCCGAGTTTGCGTGAATTGGACTTCGTATGAAGAAGTTATGGCCATCGGAAGTTTCAGAAAATTCAAAACAGATTTCAGAAATTTAAAATTCAAAATTCGAAGTCAAACAGGCTAGACGGGAAAATTCCCGCCCAGCACCCCAGGTCGACTGGGGAGTCAACTGGGCAGTCGACACCCCCCCAGGTCGACTGGGTAGTCGACTGGGCAGTCGACCTGGGTGTCGACCTGTCCAGGCGGCTAGGGTTTTGACTAAGCCTAATCTTGAGCTGCTGATGTGTCTTTAGGGCTGAGTTGGCAAATTAAACGGTTCAGTTTAGTTCTGAGTTGATCTGATGGTCTAAATAAACCCTAAACTCTATAAATACCTAGGTAGTCTCTCACTCTAACTCACATGAAAAATAGAATAGCCACCGTCATACCGCCGCCATGGAACTCAGTGTAGCCGCCGCAAACTAAGAAGGAAGAAAGCCAATCAAAACCCTAATTCTACTCAACTCTAAAGCAAATCAAGACTCTCTTTCTCTTCTAAATTGTGAGTATGATGATCTTACCAAGATTATTATTAAACTAATTAGATTAAGTTATGAATGGATTATAAGTGAATGATGTGGATTGTCATATATGTTGTTGTAAACCTTATGCTATCATGTATGTTGTAAATCCTATGTTATGAGATGATGATATCCTATATGTTGTAAATCATGCTATGATGATATTGTATAGGTTGTAATTTTCTATGCTAAGTTGTGATGAATCATACATGTTATAAAGTCATGATGTTATTATTTATGCTAATTAGTTCATGTTAATCAAATCATAATATTGATATTATTTGGGCTATGTTGATCTATATGACAAGTCACATATGCAAGTTTAGGTTGATTAGTAAAGGTTATTAACATATGCCATGACATCTATTTAGATCTAGAATTGTGCTATGACATGTGTGAGTTCTATGTGTTAGATGCTAGTTCACACCATCATTATGTTGTATAAAACCCCATATGCAAGTTTATACATGAATTTGGGTTATGATCATATCATTTAAGTTGTGACATTTTACCAAACAAGTTGACACACAACTGTAATGGATGGAATTTTCGACCCAGAAAATCAACATAAATACACTGTCAATTTCTCGAGCATCGAAAATACCGGAACATTAATAGAAGAATTAAGAGGATGAGATAGAAAAGATAGAACTAATAGAATAGAAGAAGAAGAAGAACTCATTGAACATCAGAATCAGAGTAATCACGAAACTCACAGCGGAATGAATAAATTTTATTACAACATAACTTTGAAATACAAATCTGTATTTGTATAAATACATACCATATATCAGAGTACAAAACATCGTATCACAGCGGAAATAATCTCTAACTAATTTATGGTGAAGCCTTCTGTTTCCAGCTCCTCCAAGTGAATCTGTAAAAGCCTGATACCAAATGTAACGACGTGATTTTCCATGCCTCGAAAACCGTGTCATTATTGAAAGAATTTAGAAGATGAGATAGGAAAGATAGAACTTATAGAATAGAAGAATAAGAAGACATCAGAATTACACAGCGGAATAAATCTCACAGCGGAATTTCACAAATTTCATAATATATTACATAACAAAGTTTGTTACATCAGAGTACATTATTTGAATACAACATCATATGTGACACTGGCCCAATACAAAAACTGGATACTTGGAGATGGATATAGCTACTGGTCTTGAAACTTGAACTTCATCAGATTCCTCTTGCCTTACCTGAATTACTTGTGACATGTGTAGCTTTATGCAAGTTATAGTTTTTGCCTATGCAAGTTTAGGTGTTGGACATCTATCACACATGCAAGTTTCACCCCTATTATGATTAGATCTATTTTATTTGTCTATATGTTGTGATAAGTTATCTTTGTGCTATGAGTTAGACTATTCGAGTCTAACGTAAATTTTGCGTTGAATAAGCGAACGTATAACGTGGGGTAGGGGTAATATTAAGGATTTAATATTAAGAAATTGGGGTGCAATTGATATGATTTTGCATACCATAAGTGGATGGCTATAATTGAGTCAATTATGGACATCATTAAAATTGGAAGTAATTAATGATTTGAATAGATATATATTCAAAACTGGGGTAAAAGATTATAAGTGATAATCAATGCTTAGGACACGAGGTTGGACTCGTTTGTGACGTAAACCTGCCCGGACCCGCCCGGCAAATCCAGTGGTCACAAATGTCAGCCCAATGTGAGAGGTCCTAGGTCCAAATTAAAGCATAACAGTTGTAAAGACACGAGGTTAGACTCTTTTATGGTGTAAGACTGCCCGGACCCGCCCGACAAATCCAGCTTCCATAAATGCCAGTCTAATGTGAGAGGTTTTTATGAGGTTACGGCCTGAATGAATTAAGAAATACTTAACCAGATAAACATGTAAGGTGGGACATGGGGGTTAAGTAGGTGCCTTGGGTGGCATGAGGAATCTAGTGGTTGCTCTTAGTGGCATGTGAAATACGATTAGTAAGACTTAACCAAACACACATGTAAATGAACATGACTAAGAGGGTTAAGTGGGATATACTAGTGGTGACAAGCTTAGGTGGGTAGCTTGTGCGGGCCCATTTCAACCAGTAACCCAAACATATCTTTGTGGGCTCGACCCAAGTCGAGGACGGGACACGCATACTGGGTTTGACTATAAGAGGCCAAAACGGGGTAGCAGTGGCAACGCAAGTCCAACGGGTTTCATATGTGTGTGTGGACCCGGGCTGGTAGGTAAGACGTTGTTGCATCGTGTAGGTATAAGCCGTGCAATCTCAAGTTGTATCGGGTTGCCACTTTAGGGGAGTGATACACCCCACTGTGGGGCCAGCACGGGTATCTACGAGTAACGAGTAGGGAGCCGATCGCAAGTGGGTAGTGGGGTACACCTAGTGGAGATAGGGGCAGACGACACCTATGTAGTCAGCTAGGGGTACGCAAGGCTATTTATATAGTTTCTGTGTGAAGCAAGCGGGATCAACCTTTAGGGTGACTGGTGCGGTGCAGTGCAGAAATTATTCGTTAGTAATTAGGCGTGCCTTTAACGTTATCTTTATCTGCTCTTCCATACCTAATAGTTCATAGACATTTACTTGTCTTCCAGCTTATGCCTTAGTCTAGTTATTTTGATAGTAGTATTGTTAGAATTATCATACTCTCCAGACTTTATGTCTGACCCCCTCCATTTCTATCCTTTTTCCCCCTCCATTTCTATCCTTTTTCCCCTCCAGGTCCTCAGGTTGGGCCCAGCTCTAGTGGAGTTTGATTGGATTGCTTCATCTCTCTTTGGAAAGCTTGGACCATTGAAGTAAAGTCCAGCTTGTTATCTTTTTTAATGGCTATTTATGTAATGGGATTCTGTATTTTGTTTACCAAGATGGATATTGTACTTGACTCTGATTTATGGTTTTATGATGTAATAAACATGTTTAAATTCCGCTGCAATAAAATGAAGTTTTAGAATTCCAAGTACTACTTATTATCTGTCTTGCTGTAATTTTTCTGTTCTATATTCACTTAAAACCTCCATGGAAGTTAATGCATTCCCTTTGTGAGTGACATTAATGGACGTGGGGTGTTACAGTTTCTGGGCTGGATGGTGGCGCGAGTTGGATAGCGTTGGCGGGGCAGGTGCGTGGCGTGGCAGCGCTCAACGTGGGGGTCTCTGATGGGTCCCACAATGACGGCGGCAGCCGGAATTTGGTACCCTAGGACGGAGCGAGTTCGTGAAATCAACTACAGCAAGAACAGTGAGTTATTTCTCCACTGTTATTTTAGTTTAACTAACATTATTTAAATCAGTTTTTTTTATATATATAAAGTGATTTAAAATCAGATTTAAATATGGATATACAGAGGCTAAAATCAGTTCTTAAATGTATAATAAACATTGATTCTTTTCAGTTTTTAGTATAAATTTGAATTGAATTTTATTTTCTGTTTTTAATTATATGTAGAATAGATAAAAATATGATTTTGGTTTAGATAAAAATACGATTTTTATTCATATGAAAGCTAGGATTTTTGAACAATAAAAAGCTTCGATTTTTGAGAATAAAAATACTCAATTTTTAAGAATAAAAAGACTCGATTTTTAACAATAAAAAGCTTCGATTTTTGAAAACAAAAAGATTCGATTTTTATATAAAATAGCATAGTAAAAATCTGATTTTTATTCAATCAAAGTAGCGATTTTTATTTAATCAAAGTACCGATTTTTATTTAATCAAATAGTGATTTTCATTTAATCAAATATATAATCTTTTATATATATATATAGCGTTGTAAAAATATAATCTTTTCTATATTTAGATTGAAATAAAAATGTGATTTTTATATAAATCGTGTGAAATAGAGTGCGAGAGAACCGATTGGAAACGCGGCGAAGACCTTCTACATAGGAAGTGTCGTTGAGTTGGGATAGCTTTGGTGAGAACTTCTCACTTTTAATTTAATTTTCTAGTTAAAATATATACTAGGATGCAGACGGTTTTTAGTAGCACCTGACACCCGCCGTCCACAGACCATGGACGGCTTGTATGCTTGATTGTTTGATTTTGATGTGTAGTTGATTGTGTGATGTGAAATAAAATATTTATATAGTTAAAATATTTTATAGTTGAAAATAGGATTTTTAACGTGTATTTGAAATGAAATAAATATAAACAAATCAGACGATTTGTTTATATACACACATTTGACTGATATTGATTGGGACGATAAATTTTACACATCGCCCAACTGCACGAATAAAATCTGTGTTTGATTGTTTGAAAACCCCACACGGGTATTGGGGTGATATATGACATACACTAATCCCAATAATTAGTGGTATGTCGATCGATTGATTGACAGACTGTTATGAGCGTTAAATATTTATATTTGATGCTTATACAGTGTAGAATGCACTTTGGATGATGGTTGATTATTGGTCATTGTTGATATATACAGGTGTTGTAGAAAATCCATATAATTAATATTATATGGTAATTGATTGGGCCTCATTCCAGTTTTGAAATAGAAATATTTGAAATAGAATATTTGAAATAGAAATATTTGAAATAGAATATTTGAAAATAGAAATATATGAAGTCGTGTTGATTAGATTGACGCCATTTTGATGTGAACGATATTTATATCGATTTTATTCATTTTATAATGAATATCGAAAGTGATTTCAAAATCTGATATTTTGAAAAGAATTGAAATTTGAATTGAAATTGAATAGAAATGAATTCGAATTGAAATTGAAAAGAATTGAAATTTGAATTGAAATTGAATAGAAATGAATTCGAATTGAAATTGAATAGAAATGAATTCGAATTGAAATTGAATAGAAATGAATTCGAATTGAAATTGAATTGAATTGAAAACGAACTGAAATTGAATTAAAAATCGATTTGAATTGAAATCAATTTGAAATGAATTTACGAGGAAAAATTCCATTTTGATTTGAAGTTGAAATTGTTTTTGAAACGAATTTAAAACGATTTACAAAATACGTTTTAAAAGGAAATCGACGAAGTATATATTATATATATTATATATATAATTTAATGTCCTGAATAGAATGCGCCGCGCTGTGGTAGTTCGTGAATTTCGACCATTGACTTTGAATGGATATTGCGGGAGATCCGACCGTCGGATTCTCCTAAAACCGGAACCATTGGGTTCGTATCGAAAAGAGCTTTCTAACGAATATTAGAAATCTAAGATCTAACGGTTGGATTTGGAATTATGTCCAAATCAAATTTGGAAAAGGTCGCTGTAAGTGCAGTTCGATGGCCGTTGATGGAAATCGACTGTACGGGCCTTGATAAAATTATTAAAAATATCAATAATTTGTGTAAAATCATAAGAAATGATTTGTGAAGAATTGGGATGAAAAACTCCATATTTGAAAAGATTAAAATAGATTTTTATCGAAATGAACTAGTTTTGAACTAGAATAATAATTTATTTATTTTTAAAATAAATAAATTGGATTTGAAATGGTTTTGAAAATAACCAGAATTTCCAATAATTGCATTGGAATGGATTTGAATCGAAATTGTCTTCGGAATATTTCGATGTTGGATTTAGTGATTATACAGATATTGTTATGGAAATTTGAAAGATATATATATCGTTATTTCCAATATGATATTTGTTGGTCGTAGAATTTGATATTGAATATAAGCCGGTATATTTTCTATTCAGAGCCTTGTATTTAATATCAAATGTGATTTGGGTTTGTCGTGAATGGTGTCTTCATTAACACTGTTCTTAAGCTCAGTTGAGAAAAAGATTAAATCTTTTATTTCGATTTAATGAAGTGTGCCAATTAAATAATAGTTAATTGGAATTGAATTGGTATTGATTTTTGGGTTTATCGTGAACAGTGTTTTAAATAACACTTGTTCTTTAACCCGATAATTAATGGAATGTAATTTTGGGTTTATCGTGATCCGTGTTTTAAAATGACACTGATTCTTTAACTCAGTTAAAGATTAAAACTAAGTGGAGTTATAATGAATCTTTAATTAGATTGAAAAGATCGAGAATGGAGTGTCACCAGTTTTACTCCAGGCGATAGTTAAATCTTTAATTAGATTTGAACGTGAAATGGTAATTGAATTTTCCGATAACACCAGGGTGTTAGGTATGAAGTATTACCAGTTTTACTTCATAGGATAAATAGGTTGGGGTTGGAAAATAAAATAAATAATTACTTCGGTGTGGTTCGCTAATCCCGACTAGTTTGAAGTGATATTCAAAGAAAGATTAAAGAATAAATTTCAAAGATTTATCTTTGATAAAATTAATGGGTACCTTTCCCAAAGTGTAAGAATATTTGAATAAAAGAATATTCTGAATTGGAATGAGGCGTATGTTGTGTTGGTGTAACACTTGTTTATTATATACGCGAGTTATTCGGAAAGACCAGGTTTATCCCATTCTGAATAACTGATTCGACGTGGTGTCGAGGATGAAGACGGTGGTCGAAGACCGGAGGTCTTCACGTCGTTTGGGTGATTACTGACGATCTTGATTGGGCCGTACACCCAAGAGGAGGGAATCAGTTAGTGGTCGTCCAGACGTACTTGGAGATCGATGGATATGCGGGGTACTAGGTGCCTCCGGTTTCGTTCAGACCCAGAACGGACTTGTAAATGGACTGTGTGTCTGACATCGGATTTCATTCTGTGTGACTGATATCGGTTGCATAGAGTGGTTTGCCTGTGTGGCATGCTAAGATGCAAATGATCAAGGCTTCTGTTGAAAAGCAAAGTCTTGTGGTGATGATCCAAAGCACCGCCTGTGTTGCATAGCTTTGTGTAACGTTGATTCGCGAGCCTCACACCCCGGTAGTGGACCAGAAACGGGAGAGGATCTTAGGGAGTGCATGCGTTTCCTTCTAGTTAGAAGTGGCGTCAGTGATTTTACATGCCCTGACGAGTTTGACTTATGTGGTTGTTGCTGTTGCGAGGCGCCTCGGTTATATCGGTTTCGGCCGATGCATTCTGGTCGGCAGACGGACCAGACTTATGCCCCAAAGGGCGGGGAAACGCAGTGTTCAGGAATTTTAATCCACATCGGTGGACCGGCCCTGTCGCTTCAAGGTCACTCGAGCTCTGACCTGAGACATGGGCTAGATTGTCTCGAATCGGTAAGGTCTATCTTTTGCCTTGGTTCACAGATGGAAATCCAACTACCAATACGTGATTTTGCAGTTTTAATTGTAAAACTAGTATGGAAACATGATATATGGTACCCATGCCGTCTATGGTTGATACTTATGATTTGAAATTGTTTTGTACACTATGCACTTGTAATAGTATCAAATGATTTGTTTTAAACGTACTAAGCATGTTTGGCTATTATAAGGGAAAACTCTATCCCCCGGCTTGCGTTGCATTGTGTGATAGGACATGGGTCTTATAATAGCTTCATTTTTTCAAAAAGCATTGCGCTGTTTTGTTATATGCACTGTTAATCTTGGGAGGAAACCCGTTCCGTGTTATACGGTGTGGTCCCTTGATATATCTGATTTAAAATAAAGATTAATAACTGTTTTAGTTCTCACACCAGTCACATGACTGACCTGGAGTTTATTGTTTTAACCTAAACTCCGGGTGCCCTTATTTTCGACACGGGCAGCTAGTAGTTTTGGTTTTGCAGATTTATATTCACAGGAACCTGGTTTACAGCTGGAACGATATCCGAAAAGCTTTGTATCTGTATATCTCCTTCAGTTGTATTTTGTATTATTTTCCGCTGCTATGTAATGCATTGTAATCTCTGATATTTATCGAATGTATATTATTTGTTTATACTCTGTATGTTCTTGTATTCTGATGAATTATTGTAATATACAATAAAATGTTCTTATGTAAGTGTTCTATTATGTCGTGTTCTCAAAATAATCAGGCTTTTCGAACGTTCTTGATCGGTTTAGCGACTGATTAGGATCGAGCGAAATTCCTTTTCGTTACAGTCTGTTTCCGAAATAGCGGTGAAATGGAGGATCGGTGGTGCTTGAAATTTGGGTAATTGGATTCGAAGACTTCGGTTGCCTGTATACCGATTCGGGAAGAAGATGATTAATGGGTTTGGGCCAGTACGAAGGGGTTTGGGCCAAGAGACTGGTGGTGAGGCCCAAGTATAATTATAATTCAAGTTTAATTATTTTAGTAACATATAAACTTGTCGTTATGATAACTTGACGATACAATATCAGAATTGACCGAAACAAGATCCGTTGGGATCGTATGGATGGACACTACGCACTGGAACTGACCGGGAGTGGAGTGGAGCTCGTTTGAATTTATGGAGAAATAAATTGTTTGATTCAAATCAAACAAAACAGTTTATTGTTCTTTAATGATGAACTGCCAAAGTGAGTAAAACTCACCAACTCTGAACAGTTATATTTTTAGAACTGTTAATCATCTGTTGATTGTTGTGTGTTGATTTGGTTGATTGAACTGCTAGTCGGTTAGTTGAAATTATATATATATATATATATATATATAAACCGTTATATATATATATATTGATTCTGTTTATCAGAATAATTCGTACTGAACTGTAATGGATGTTGATTATATTGTGTAACATCTGTGGATGCAGGGAAATAGGTTGGAGGGACCCAACTGGGTTCCTCTATATTTATAATACTGTTTTGATTCATCTTTTGTGTTATATGATGTGATATATAATCTGTTGTCGATTATATGAGTTGGGATGATATTAGTCATCGTGATTTGATATGTTGAATACCCCAACATACTGGGATGTTGATAAGGGAATTTTCAAAGTAATATTGTAAATAAAATATTTATAAATGGAATATTTATAAATAAGAGATATTTATAAATTTGAATATTTATAAATAAGGAATATTTATAAATTTGGAATATTTATAAATAGGAGATATCTAGAAAGGGAATAATTATAAAATCAAAAGAATAAAATATAAGGGAAATATTTGTGAAAACCAAATATAATGGAAATATTTGTGGAAACCAAATATAAGGGAAATATTTGGGGAAACCAAATATAAAGGAAATATTGGTGAAAATAAATAAAGAATTAAAAGGAATATTTATTTAGGAAATAAATAAAGTTATAAATGGAATATTTATTTAGGAAATAAATAAAGTTATAAAAGGGAATATTTATATGAAATAAATATAGATAAATAGAAAAGGAAATGATGGCAAACCATTTTCTTTTTGAGTGGAAAGGCTTGTGTGGCGGTTTGGGGATTTTCCCGATGCTCCTGGTACAAAGGAGGTTATGGCGAATTTTTCCGGGAATTTAAGAAGTTAGAATATTTTTAAGAATAAAATTGAAAAGGGAATATTTAGAAAATAAATAGAGTTAAAAGGGGAAATTGTTTATAAAGGGATAGGAAGTTATAAAAAGAAAACGTTATTAAAAAGGAAATCTGTATAAGTGGGAAAAACGTTATTAAAAGGACATTTTTAAAGTGAAGAACCGTTACTAAAAAGTAAATTTTTTTAAACGAATAAACGTTGTTAAAAGGAAATCTTTATAAAGCGAATAAAGTTGGTTAATCGAATATGGTATTCGAAAGGAGTTAAATCAAATTCGATATTCGAAAGGAGTTAAGTCAAATATGGTATTCGAAAGAAGTTAAATCGAATATGGTATTCGAAGGGAGTTAATCGAATATGGTATTCAAAAGTTAGTCAATCGAATATGGTATTCGAAAGTTAGTGAATCGAATATGTTATTCGATAGGAGTTAATCAAGTTGAGTTAAATAAGTTAAGTAAGTCAAGTTAACCAGTTGGGTTAAGTAAGTCAAGTTAACCAGTTGAGTTAAGTAAGTCAAGTTAACCAGTTAGAGTTAAACAGTTAGAGTTAACCAGTTAGAGTTAAACAGTTAGAGTTAACCAGTTAGAGTAAATCAATTAGATTCAAGTTAATCGATTAGAATTAAGTTAAACAGTTAGAGTTAACCAGTTAGAGTTAAACAGTTAGAGTTAACCAGTTAGAGTAAATCGATTAGAGTCAAGTTAATCGATTAGAATTAAGTTAAATTGTTAGAGTTAAACAGTTAGAGTTAAACAGTTAGAGTTAACCAGTTAGAGTAAATCGATTAGAGTTGAATCGAACTAAAGTATTCAAATAGAGTTAATCGAGTTAGAGTTGATCGAATATTAGTTATTCGAGAAGAGTTATCAAATATTAGTTATTCGAAACGAGTTATCGAATAAGTTATTCGAAGAGAGGTGATCGAATATCGTTTATTCGAAAAGGAGAAATAATCGAATATAGTTTATTCGAAGGTAAGAGTTATCGAATAGAGTTAAGAAGGTGTTATCGAATTTAGTTTATTCGAATAGAGTTGAAATGAGGTAATCTAATAGGAGTAAATTAATTTGTTGTTGTTATATTATTCGACTTAGGAAATAAGAGTCATATTAAAGATAATATATTTCAGATGCAGGAGATTATAACACCATTGTTATACTCACGTAAACTTGTAAAAGAAGGGGGTTCGTAAATAGAATCCGAGGGTTCGTAAGGAAGTGTTAAAGAGTTAAAAAGGTGAATCTTATCTATTTCGAGATTTGAAAGGTGGTTCAGTTAAGGTCTGAGAGGTAGGTATACCCCAACTTGATTGACTGCATTTTAAATTAAGAAATGGTTACGGTTCGAGTGTGAAGTGGTTAAGTGAATTTAGTAAATAAGTTATGAAAATGTTTTCCAGTGTTAACATATATTTTCTAAACATAGAAAATAAGGAAATATATATATATAGATATATATATGATTGATGATTGATTGATAGAATTTCCATCTGGAAATAATATCGTTGTTTGCACGCGTATTTTCCTGAGACGACCCCATATCCCGTACGGACGGTGGCAAGGGTAATCCTTGGAATATAACACAGAAACAGATAATAGTAGAACAGAATTAAATAAATACACCAGATAATGAACAAATAATACACTAGATAAACGTAAACATCAGAGTTACACAACATACAGGATCATACTTAGTACAAATACAGTTCAGCTATACATAAATGTCTACAGCGGAAAACAAACATAATATGTACAATAGGAGCTGAACAGCATAAAAGAGATAAATGATAGAATCCATCTTCAGTTCCAGCTATCCAGAGAAAGCGAGCTAAAACCTGAATACAAGGCTGCTCGTGTAGAAAAAGGGGCACCCGAGTTTGAAAGTGAAACAAACTACGAGTCAGTCATGGGACTGGTATGAGAAATCTACTCAACACATTTAATATATGGCTAATCACAGGACCACACCACTTTCGTAGAACGGGTTTACTCCATTGGATTGCCAGTGCTTTAAAACAAATCATTCTTTTAAACATCGCAATGCTTTTTATAAAAATGAAGCCATTATAAGACTCAGTTCCCATCACACAATGCAACACAAACCGGAGGATAGAGTTTTTACCTTATAACGGCCAAAATATGCTTGATACGAATAAAACAAAGGCATTTGATATTATTACTAGTGTTTATATGTTTTGAAAACAATTTCAAATCGTAACTATCAATCATAGACGACATTAATGCCCCATACCATTATGTCGCCATATATAGGTATACAATCAAAATCGCACAGTCACGTATTTGGAAATTGGATTTCCGTCATGAACCAAGGCAAAAGATAGTCCTTACCGAATTCGAGACTGTCTAGCTCGAGTCTCAGGCACATTCGCACCTTGGATCGTCAGGGCCGGTCCACACGAAGTGGATTATAATGCCTGAACAATGCGTCCCTCCGCCCTTTGGGGCGTAAATGAGCCAACGAATGACTCCATCGGACCCGGATCGTCCGATCTAACCGAGGCGCCTCGCAACAGTAACAACCACATAAGTCAAACTCGTCAGGGCGTGTAAAACCACTGACGCCACTTCTAGCTAGAAAGAAAACGCACGTCCCCCCCGATGTCCTCTCCCGTTTCTGGTTCATACCGGGGTGTGAGGCTCGCGATTTCACGTTATACACAAAGCTACGCCACACAGGCGGTGCTTTGATCATCACCACAAGACTTTGCTTTTCAACAGAAGCCCTGATCACTGCATCTTAGCATGCCACACAAGCAATTCACACCATGCAACTGACGTCTATCAATCACACAGAATAAATTCCAATGTCAGACACACTGTCCATTTGCAAGTCCGTTCTGGGTCTGAACGAAACCAGAGGCACTATATACCTCGCAAACCCATCGATCACTATGTACGTCTGGACGATCACCACTCATTATCCATATTTCGGGATGCCTCCCAATCAGGACCTCGGTTACCATCCAAACGAGGTGAAGATCTCCGGTCTTCGACCACCGTCTTCATCTTCGATTCCTTATCGTCGATTCAGTTATTCAAAATGGGATAAACCCGGTCTTTCTGAGCAACTCGCGTATATAATAAACAAGTGCTACACAAACACTACTATGCATCATTTCAATTCATTAGTCACTAACTGTCAATCAGTAATAGAACGATTTTCCATATATTAACCCCGAAGGCCGAAACCAACATCAGATCAACACCTAGGAAACCATTCGACTTAGCCATCCTTCAGTTAATTTCTAAATTTCACATCCATATCATTTATAATATTTTATAACGATTTATCGCTATTTTTATTTATTTTAAAATAGCCAATTTATTCAAAACGACGCTTCGGGCCATAACGCGGCCGTGGCGCTGTTTTTCTTCAGATTTGATTTACACATATCTAAAAATCTAACCGTTGGATTTTCACAAAATTAACATCATTAGAAAGATTTTTTCAAAATGAATCCAACCGTTCCAGTTTCGGGAAAATACGACGGTTGGATCTCCCGGTATAATCGTTTGAAGTTTCGATTTCAAAATACGAACTACAGCGTCGTTATTCGATTTAATATAATTATATTTATATATATATAAATATAATCGATTCTAGCGCTGTTTTTCTTCAGATTTGAATTAAACATTCCAGACAATCCAACCGTTGGATTTTTACAAAGTTGGTGCCGTTGGAAAGATATTTCCAAAGCGAACCCAACGGTTGCGGTTTCGGGAAAATCCGATGGTCAGATCTCCCGCACTAATCGTTTGAAATCACGGTTTCAAAATACGAACTGCAGCTTCGTTATTCGATATATTTTAATTATATATATATATATATATATATATATATATATCGATTCTTCGATTTCAAAACCATATGAATTTCATACATTTGATAAATACGATATTTTTATCTAACTGTTTTCTATTTCAACACTTCACTATTTTTAACAATTCATGTATATAATAAAAATGTGATTTTTAATGTAAAACAATTTATTTCAAAACTTGACTATTCTATATCGTTAATATAGGTGATAAAAATAGGATTTTTATTATAAAACAATTTATTTCAAAACAAGATTATTTTATATAGTTCATATCGATGATAAAAATTGGATTTTTATTATAAAACACTTTCTTTCAAAATATGAATACCATTCAACACATGAATTTCAATTCAACGAATGAATATCGATTCAACACATGAAGGTTTTCTATAGTTTATATATATCGATAAAAAGGTGTTTTTTAAATTTCAAACACGAATACCATTCAACACATGAATTTCTATCCAACGAATGAATATCGATTCAACACATGAAGGTTTTCTATAGGTTATATATATATCGATAAAAAGGTAATTTTTATATTTAAAACACGAATACCATTCAACACATGAATTTCTATCCAACGAATGAAAATCGATTCAACACATGAAGGTTTTCTATAGTTTATATATATCGATAAAAAGGTGATTTTTATATTTAAAACACGAATACCATTCAACACATGAATTTCTATCCAACGAATGAATATCGATTCAACACATGAAGGTTTTCTATTCAACGAATAAATATAGTTTCAACAAATGGAAATAATTCTAACACATGAATATTATTCAAAATTTTGGCAGCATAACGGCAGGGTAGTTAAAACCGGGACCGTCCCTAGTACGTCTCCTCGCTCTACCTTAAAACCTCGCGGTTTTTGACAATGGGGATTCATGCGTCTAGTTCGCACGCAGGCGGCATGTATATTTATTTCATTTCCACAAACTAATCCTATGTGGTTTCAACCAAATATTTCTCAACCACAAACGGGTATTTTTCAACCACAATCAATCAATTTCAACCACAAACAATTCCAATAAACCATTCGCTATCAATCAATTTTCACACCAATCACAACCAATAAATATCATCCATGGTTTGTGGATGAGGGGCGTATATATATATATATTTATATATAGCATTTCACTTCTATTTCAACACATATATAATTTTTACAACGCATATATAACTTATACATCGAACGTACAACTTATACAACGCTTATACAAGAGGTGTTCAACGCTTATATAACTCATACATCGACTATATAATTTATACATCATCGTTTTCCATATTGTTTATAAATTAGAAATCTCACATTGGGTTCCACTCCACCAAAAATAGCAGAAGGCTCAGAAAAATATGCGGTCTCTTCTAAAAGGTAGAAGACGTCCACATGAGTCCATTGTCTCTTGTTTCACTGAATTTCGTCAACACACGAAAAAGATATGATTTTTCAAAGTTTGCAACGGTTTAAAGGTGTTAAAACTGTTGAAAATAAATATAGCCGATACCTCTCTGAATTCTTCAAAAATAGGTTTGATCTTTTCGACCAAACGGTGAAGCGGATCGACGATCGGCCTTCGCAGCGAGGAAGAGGGGAGAGAGGCGCACGGGCTCCTGGAGCGGGGCCCACTTCGGTGGCCCTGGTTGACGGCGGCGGCGAGATGAAGGGCTCGACTTTCGAGCTCAAATTCTCCTTCAATTCTGCACGAAAAAATCCAATACTTATATGGATTTGAAGATCATGAGAAGTACTACAAAAACCATAATTGTGTTATTGGATTTCATTGAGCGGATCAAAAGAAAAAGAGGAGAGAAGGTAAGAAACAATTTCCGTCGTGCGCCTGGTAGAGTTGGGGAGAGAGAAAATCATATGGGCCAATGAGATTTTTCCATTTATTTATATATTTTTAAATTTCGAAAATACCCCCTTTCACACACGAACCCCAATCCAAACCCAACGACTGTCATCCCTAGCATTTTACCCCCATTGCGAACACAATGGGATATGTTTCGAAGGCCCATTCGAATGTTTCAGTCAGTTTTCCTTCGATTTAAAATATATAACATTCAATATTCAATTTGTATGTACATTTCAATTCGTCAGGGCCACAAACTGATTCAAAAAATTCCAGAAAAATAAATCTGGCTATGTTTTGACGATACGGTCCCAACAAAACTAGTTTCGTCGAATTCTGAGACCGTTTGCAAAAAGGCCCATTTCTGGTCGATCCAATTTAACTATAATTGACCAAAACACGTTTTCCTTTTCCACGCTCACATACTAGCTTAAAAAATTATGAAATTTGAAACCTAGTAATAACTACACATCCCGGATCCAACAAAAGTGGTTTCGTTGAATTCCGAGGTCGTTTGCAAAATGGCCAATTTCACGGGCTATATAAATTCCATAGTGACCTTTCTGAAAATTCATAACTTTTTCTTTCCGCTATGAAACTTCGATTTTTCAGATTCGTTAGAAAGGTATTCACTAACAGATTTAAATATTTTTGGTTTCACTCAAATCCGTTTTGTTTTGCACCCGGTATAGTCAGTCAAAGTTTGAATTCAAATTTTGAAACTACCGCGCCATTTCAGGCCTTGTTTATAATTAGAATTAATTATATTCCTTTTCAAACGTCGATTCAAACTCACTTTTCATTGCTATCATTTAAAATATTTATTTTAAATATTTAAAATCCACTATTTTAGCCAATTTAAAAATTTTAAATTGGTTTAGATTTTTCGGGTCGTTACAATCTCCCCCACTTAAAACTTTTCGTCCCCGAAAAGGAACAAAGTCGAAAGTGGTTTGATTAATCAACTCTACGTTCAATCTGGCTTCCATTCTCCAACTTTTCAGTTTCTGAGAATTTTCAAATTCTTCAAAAATTTGGCTAACACCCGGAATTTTTGAAAAATTTCGCCATAACCTCCTTTGTACGAGGAGAGGTTTGGAAATTTATTGGGCCGTATTAGGTACCCAATAAATCCTAATAAGCATACACATATTTATAGTGATATATTCTAGTGTTTACAGGGGAGCGTGTATAGATAATAACTCCAGAGAATAAATTCTCATCACCCTGTCAAAGCCTGAGGGAGTGGGTATTTTAAATGCTCCAGAGGATAAATCCTCGTCACCTCGTCCCGTGTGGGAAATAAAAAATCCATGTGCCGTATCTAATAACTAGAGAGACGTGATTATTGTCAACTCCAGACCCGTGTGTTTTTTTTTACTAATCTGGCAATTTAATCGTTACAATTTAAATAGTCCATATTAGTCATCAGTTCAACTTGTAAAATATAGTCATCGCCATACAAGCCTCTCGCTCGTATGGTAAATCTTCCACCTCGTCACACAAGCTCCAAATGCTTATGTGGTATATGATGAAGTATGCCTATCTTCAAAAGTATGCCATGTAATGTAGTTCAAAATTAATTGTCACTATCCTATGGCGACGTTTATTATTACACACAGAATAACCAGCACTCCGCATCCAATGGCATTCACAGGAGTTGATATAATAATATTTCGCATCCAACTCATTAAGGTTTACCTATTTGTCGGGCACGCAAATAAAATCTTTACTCAACAGCTATCCATTTACCTGTTCAAACATATATAATGCACATGTATATATTACTATCTATTTTCTAATCAGTTGAATATGTGATATAATCGAATAAATTCTACCATTCATTCTATCATTGATTAAATTAACTATTGGTTATAATAATTTTTAATTAATCAAATCTACTATTACACAACACAAACAACAATCAATTTGTTTTTAACTTTTAAAAATCATACAAATTAATTCATACACTCTTTTTAAAGTCAGTCAGATTATAGAATTAAAAGTGCACATCCATGGAAAGAAAATGACAACAGAGTAGAGAACTAATTGGTAATGCAAAGTATGGTAAATGTACCTTGCACCGGAGTCAATCAGATATATCCACTCGGTATCTAGGACAGGCTTTCTGAATGCTCTCCTCAGTTTCCCAAGTACAATCTCGCGGATCCCCACTCCATTGCACTTTGACTAAGTGAACCTTCTTGTTCCCCAGCTCCTTGGTTTCTTTGCCGATGATCTTTAGCGACTCTCTTCTCACAGCCAATTCTGGAGTAATTTCAATATCCTGTTGCGCTGCTTCTTCCACGATCAAGTCTGGATCATGAACGTGCTTTCGAAGTTGAGATATGTGAAATACATCATGCACTCCAGGCAACCAATCAGGCAATTTAACTCTATAAGCGAGCGTTCCGATCCGTTCAAGAATAGGAAACGGACCAATGAATTTGGGCGTCAACTTCCCTGTTTTACCGAACCGGATAACTCCTCTCATCGGAGATACTTTCAAATATACATAGTCGCCAACAGCAAGTGATATATCTCTTCTTGTCCTATCGACATAGCTCTTTTGTCGGCTTTGAGCGACGAGTAATTGTTTCTTAATGAAATCGACTTTGTCGGCAGCTTCTCGGATCATATCAGGTCCCAATACAAGTCTATTACCGGGTTCGACCCAACAAGCAAGAGATCGGCACGGTCTACCATATAATGCTTCGAATGGCGACATTGTCAGGCTCGCCTGGTAGCTGTTATTATATGAGAATTCAGCCAAATGCATATGGTCTTCCCATGATCCACCGAAATCTAGAACACAAGCCCGCAATAGATCTTCTAAAATACGATTCACCCTCTCAATCTGACCGTCTGTTTGAGGATGATAATCGGTGCTCAAGTTCAGCTTCGTTCCCAGCTTGACTTGAAATGCCTCCCAGAATTTGCTAGTGAATATTGGATCTCTATCGCTCACTATACTGATCGGCACTCCGTGTAGTCTAACAATTTCTTTGAAGTAAATCTGCGCCAGACTCTGAGCAGTTCTATTTGATCTGACAGGTATGAAATGGGCAGTCTTCATGAAGCGATCTACGATCACCCAAATACCGTCATTTCCTTTTCTGGTTCTGGGCAAACCATCAATGAAGTCCATGGAAATATGTTCCCACTTCCAACCAGGAACGTCTAGCGGTTGTAACAATCCAGCCAGTTTCTGTTGGTCGCTCTTGACTAGCTGGCAAGTAGGGCATCGGCTAACATATATTGAAACGTCTCTTTTCATAGCCTTCCACCAGAATGTTCGCTTGAGATCGTTATACATTTTAGCCACACCAGGATGGATACTCAGTTTGGACTTGTGACACTCGTCTAACACTTCCCTTTTTAGCTCGGGGATGCCAGGAACACAAATCCTTCCTTTCAATCTCAGGATTTCATCGTTATTTATTTGAAAACACGAGGGTTCGCCTTTCTGAATCCTTTTGACCATATCCTTAATAAAGTTATCCTCCTTTTGAAGAATAGATATTTTGTCAATCAGGGAAGTCGTAATAACAAAGCTGGCGATCATTACATTCTTTCGACTCAGCGCATCAGCCACGACATTGTCTTTCCCTGGAGTGTATATAACCTCAAAGTCATATGCTGCAAGAAACTCCAGCCAACGTTGCTGCCTCAGATTCAGGTCTTTCTGGGTGAACAGATACTTTAACGACTGATGGTCTGTATACAGTTCGAATTTCTCACCCAGAAGATAGTGTCTCCAAATTTTCAAAGAGAATACTATAGCCAATAACTCAAGATCATGAGTTACGTAGTTCTTCTAGTGCGGTTTCAATTGACGGCTAGCATACGCAATCACTTGACCTCTTTGCATTAACACTGCGCCAAGGCCTTCTCTAGAAGCGTCAGTCCAGACTTTCAAGTCCTCATTGCCATCTATTATTGTTAACACTGGAGCAGTTGTCAGTTTTAATTTCAGCTCCTGGAAAGCTTCCTCACATACCGGAGTCCAATTGAATCTCGAATGTTTCTTAGTCAGTTTTGTTAGGGAACTAGATGTCTTCGCGAAATCCTTAATGAATTTCCGATAATAACTGGCTAACCCGAGAAAACTGCGGACTTTTGTAGGGGTACTGGGCTGTTTCCAATTCTGAATAGCTATGATTTTACTTGGATCCACAGCAATTCCTTCTTTCGATACGACGTGGCCCAGAAATCTCACTTCATCTTGCCAGAATATACATTTGGACAGTTTGGCTTTCAATACATTGCTTCTCAGAATTTCTAGAACCTGTTCCAAATGCTTTTCATGTTCGGCCTTTGATTTAGAGAAGATTAGAATATCATCAATAAAAACCAGAACAAATTTATTCAAAACTCCTCTGAACACTCTATTCATCAAATCGACAAAGTATGCTGGAGCGTTACATAAGCCGAACGGCATTACTAACCACTCGCAGAATAAGTCGGGACCTCTGTATGCTGTCATTGGAACACACTCTTCGGCAATTCGAAGTTGATGGAAGCCTGTAGCTTGGTCCATTCGTGAAAATACTTGTGTGCCATTTAATCGATCCAACAAATCATCAATCCGCGGCAATGGATATTTGTTCTTTATTGTCTGCTTGTTTAAATCACGATAATCCACACATAGCCGTAGAGTACCGTCAGATTTTGGGACAAACACCACTGCTGCTCCCGAATAAGAGAAACTGGGCCTGATTAGACCCTTCCATACAAGCTTCCTTGTTTGATTATCAAGTTCTTCTTTCTCCTTCAAGGACATTCCTCGAATAGCGTGAACTACCGGCCTTGCATTCGGAATTAAAGCAATTTTGAAATCTATTTCTCTCTACGGGGGTAAGCGAACAACTTCTTCGAACACATCCACATAGTTCTTGACGACATGAATGTCTTTAATGAGGTCAGGAATATTCTCCGTTATTTCAAGGATATCTTCTATTTGGGCTGGAGAAACATCCAAAGCTGCCCAGAAGTCTTTTCTATCAGAATTCTGACCTTCATAGGGAATGGTTATATAATCACCTGATTTAATCCTCGCTTTAATGACTCTGTCGGCGCATTTAACCTCATCTTCATACTTGGTCAACCAGTCTAGCCCCAAGATAAGATCAAATTCTTTAAAATTCATGACGACCGCGATGGTAGGAAACCGATAACGAGAAAAAGAAACCGGCACTCCACAAACCCAACTGAGATCAATGGAACCCCCAACTGGATTCTGGACAGTCATTGGTTCCTTGAGCTTCTTCAAATTCAAATCCAGCTTCTTAGCTGCATTCTTGGTAATGAAGCTTCGTGACGCGCCTGTATCAAACTGTACTTTAACAGGAATGTCTTTGACAGTAAGCGTGCCTTCTAAAACATCTGGCCTTTCCTGAACAGACGAAGATGCAGGCACTTCTGCTACTTCATTTACATGTACTGCTTCAGATTTCTTTGATAGCTGGCAATCTTGCTTTACGTGACCCACCTGATGGCAAAGATTGCATTTTCTATTTTCTTTAACCTTGTTCTTTGATTTAGATCCCTCCTTCTTCTGCATTTTCAAGGACTTACATTTCCTGGACAGATGACCCTTTTCATTGCAGTTAAGGCACATGGCGGTCATTACTGATTCTTTCTCAGATCTGGCCCTTTTCCGATTCACTTTGGGCTCCTTACTGACCTTAGACATTGTACTGGCCTCAGGACGATCAGTTTCAGACTCAATTTTACTACTAGAGCTGACTTCCTCTTCGTAAGGCAACATACCTTTCTTGTCGAGATCTTCGTACTAGTAAGCCAAGTATATCATTTCAGAGAAAGGGAGCTTCACATTCCTCATTATACTATTCTGATATTTCCTTTGCAGGCCATGAATAAATCTCAGATTCTTCCTCTTTGGATCTTGAATCAGATGAGGAGCAAAGTGAGAAAGTTCATTGAATTTCTTATGATATTCTCGGATGGTCATATCACCTTGTATCAGATAAGAAAATTCATCACATAATCGCTCGGTTGCTTCGGGAGGAGTAAATCTTTCTTGGAAAATCACTTTGAATCCATCTCAGGTGATATCACCTTCTGGATTATCTTTAATAACTAAATCCCACCAAAACAAGGCTTCTTCTTTGAGTGCCCAAGACGCCAGTAATCTTTTCTGATCATCTCTCAGCTTTAAACCCTCAAAGATTTTCTCTGCAGAACGGATCCAAGCTTGTGTTTCCATAATGGACTCTTTGCCAAAGAATGGCGATCCACCCAGATTTCGAAATCTCTTGAATAGAACTTCTATATCTGATTCTGGCTGAGGGAGCACAACCGGCTCATTAGCTGGTTGAGCCATACGATTATTTCTTCTGTTCCTGTCACTCATTTTCTAGTGCGTCTGCAATTAGCAGACAAAGTGTCAGGTCAACAGAAAAGATATTTCAAAGTATAGAGACAAATACTTGAATGTAAATGTGTCTACTAGGGTGTATTTCATTCTGCTTTACTTACACTAGGATATTACCGATCCTATCTGTATAGAGTTACTCGTCCTAGAACACTACTGGTTCTATTTCTGACGAGTTCGTTAATATGTTATATTCCTGAACTAAGTTTAACCAAAGCTCTGATACCAAATGGGACGACCCCATACCCCGTACGGACGGTGGCAAGGGTAATCCTTGGAATATAACACAGAAACAGATAATAGCAGAACAGAATTAAATAAATACACCAGATAATGAACAAATAATACACTGGATAAACGTAAACATCAGAGTTACACAGCATACAGTATCATATTTAATACAAATACAGTTCAGCTATATATAAATGTCTACAGCGGAAAACAAACATAATATGTACAATAGGAGCTGAACATCATAAAAGAGATAAATGATAGAATCCATCTTCAGCTCCAGCTATCCAGAGAAAGCCAGCTAAAACCTGAATACAAGGCTGCTCGTGTAGAAAAAGGGGCACCCGAGTTTGAAAGTGAAACAAACTACGAGTCAGTCATGGGACTGGTATGAGAAATTTACTCAACACATTTAATATATGGCTAATCACAGGACCACGCCACTTTCGTGGAATGAGTTTACTCCATTGGATTGCCAGTGCTTTAAAACAAATCATTCTTTTAAACATCGCAATGTTTTTATAAAAATGAAGCCATTATAAGACTCAGTTCCCATCACATAACGCAACGCAAACCGAAGGATAGAGTTTTTACCTTATAACAGCCAAAATATGCTTGATACGAATAAAACAAAGGCATTTGATATTATTACTAGTGTTTATATGTTTTGAAAACAATTTCAAATCATAACTATCAATCATAGACGGCATTAATGCCCCATACCACTATGTTGCCATATATAGGTATACAATCAAAATCGCACAGTCACGTATTTGGAAATTGGATTTCCGTCATGAACCAAGGCGAAAGATAGTCCTTACCGAATTCGAGACTGTCTAGCCCGAGCCTCAGGCACAGCCGCAACCGTACCTTGGCTCGTCAGGGCCGGTCCACACGAAGTGGATTATAATGCCTGAACAATGCGTCCCTCCGCTCTTTGGGGCGTAAATGAGCCAACGAATGACTCCATCGGACCCGGATCGTCCGATCTAACTGAGGCGCCTCACAACAGTAACAACCACATAAGACAAACTCGTTAGGGCGTGTAAAACCACTAACGCCACTTCTAGCTAGAAAGAAAACGCACATCCCCCCTGATGTCCTCTCCCGTTTCTGGTTTATACCGGGGTGTGAGGCTCGCGATTTCACATTATACACAAAGCTACGCCACACGGGCGGTGCTTTGATCATCACCACAAGACTTTGCTTTTCAACAGAAGCCCTGATCACTGCATCTTAGCATGCCACACAGGCAATTCACACCGTGCAACTGATGTCTATCAATCACACAGAATAAATTTCAATGTCAGACACACTGTCCATTTGCAAGTCCGTTCTAGGTCTAAACGAAACCAAAGGCACTATATACCTCGCAAACCCATCAATCACCACGTACGTCTGGACGATCTCCACTCATTATCCATATTTCGGGATGCCTCCCAATCAGGACCTCGGTTAACATCCAAACGAGGTGAAAATCTCCGGTCTTCGACCACCATCTTCATCTTCGATTCCTTATCGTCGATTCAGTTATTCAGAATGGGATAAACCCGGTCTTTCTGAGCAACTCGCGTATATAATAAACAAGTGCTACACAAACACTACTACGCATCATTTCAATTCATTAGTCACTAACCGTCAATTAGTAAGAGAACGATTTTCCAGATATTAACCCCGAAGGCCGAAACCAACATCAGATCAACACCTAGGAAACCATTCGACTTAGCCAACCTTCAGTTAATTTCTAAATTTCACATCCATATCGTTTATAATATTTTATAACGATTTATCGCTATTTTTATTTATTTTAAAATAGCCAATTTATTCAAAACGACGCTACGGGCCATAACGCGGCCGTGGCGCTGTTTTTCTTCAGATTTGATTTACACATATATGAAAATCTAACCGTTGGATCTTCACAAAATTTACATCATTAGAAATATCTTTTCAAATCGAATCCAACGGTTCCAGTTTTGGGAAAATCCGATGGTCGGATCTCCCGGTATAATCGTTTGAAGTTTCGATTTCAAAATACGAACTGCAGCGTCGTTATTCGATTTAATATAATTATATTATATATATATATAAAAATATAATCGATTCTGGCGCTGTTTTTTTTTCAGATTTGAATTAAACATTCCAGACAATCCAACCTTTGGATTTTTACAAAGTTGGTGCCGTTGGAAAGATATTTCCAAAGCGAACCCAACGGTTGCGGTTTCGGGAAAATCCGATGGTCGGATCTCCCGCACTAATCGTTTGAAATCACGGTTTCAAAATACGAACTGCAGCTTCGTTATTCGATATATTTTAATTCTATTTATATATATATATATCGATTCTTCGATTTCAAAACCATATGAATTTCATACATTTGATAAAAACGTTATTTTTATCTAACTGTTTTCTATTTCAACACTTCACTATTTATAACAATTCATGTATATAATAAAAATGTGATTTTTAATGTAAAACAATTTATTTCAAAACTCGACTATTCTATATCATTAATATATGTGATAAAAATAGGATTTTAATTATAAAACAATTTATTTCAAAACAAGATTATTTTAAATAGTTCATATCGATGATAAAAATTGGATTTTTATTATAAAACACTTTCTTTCAAAATATGAATACCATTCAACACATGAATTTCAATTCAACGAATGAATATCGATTCAACACATGAAGGTTTTCTATAGTTTATATATATCGATAAAAAGGTGATTTTTATATTTAAAACACGAATACCATTCAACACATGAATTTCTATCCAATGAATGAATATCGATTCAACACATGAAGGTTTTCTATAGTTTATATATATCGATAAAAAGGTGATTTTTGTATTTAAAACACGAATACCATTCAACACATGAATTTCTATCCAACGAATGAATATCGATTCAACACATGAAGGTTTTCTATAGTTTATATATATCGATAAAAAGGTGATTTTTATATTTAAAACACGAATACCATTCAACACATGAATTTCTATCCAACGAATGAATATCGATTCAACACATGAAGGTTTTCTATTCAACTAATAAATATAGTTTCAACAAATGGAAACAATTATAACACATGAATATTATTCAAAATTTCGGCAGCATAACGGCAGGGTAGTTAAAACGGGGACCGTCCCTAGTACGGCTCCTCGCTTTACCTTAAAACCTCGCGGTTTTTGACAATGGGGATTCATGCATCTAGTTCGCATGCAGGCGGCATGTATATTTATTTCATTTCCACAAACTAATCCTATGTGGTTTCAACAAAATATTTCTCAACCACAAACGGGTATTTTTCAACCACAATCAATCAATTTCAACCACAAACAATTCCAATCAACCATTCGCTATCAATCAATTTTCACACCAATCACAACCAATAAATATCGTCCATGGTTTGTGGACGAGGGGCGTATATATATATATATATATATATATATATATATATATAGCATTTCACTTCTATTTCAACACATATATAATTTTTAGAACGCATATATAACTTATACATCGAACGTACAACTTATACAACGCTTATACAAGAGGTGTACAACGCTTATATAACTCATACATCGACTATATAATTTATACATCGTCGTTTTCCATAATGTTTATAAATTAGAAATCTCACATTGGGTTCCACTCCACCAAAAATAGCAGAAGGCTCAGAAAAATATGCGGTCTCTTCTAAAAGGTTGAAGACGTCCACATGAGTCCACTGTCTCTTGTTTCACTAAATTTCTTCAACACACAAAAAAGATATGATTTTTCAAAGTTTGCAACGGTTTAAAGGTGTTAAAACTGTTGAAAATAAATATAGCTGATACCTCTCTGAATTCTTCAAAACTAGGTTTGATCTTTTCGACCAAACGGTGAAGCGGATCGACGATCGGCCATCGCAGCGAGGAAGAGGGGAGAGAGGCGCACTGGCACCTGGACCGGGGCCCACTTCGGTAGCCCTGGTTGACGGCGGCGGCGAGATGAAGGGCTCGACTTTCGAGCTCAAATTCTCCTTCAATTCTGCACGAAAAAATCCAATACTTATATGGATTTGAAGATCATGAGAAGTACTACAAAAACCATAATTGTGTTGTTGGATTTCATTGAGCAGATCAAAAGAAAAAGAGGAGAGAAGGTAAGAAACAATTTCCGTCGTGCGCCTGGTAGAGTTGGGGAGAGAGAAAATCATATGGGCCAATGAGATTTTTCCATTTATTTATATATTTTTAAATTTCGAAAATACCCCCTTTCACACACGAACCCCAATCCAAACCCAACGACTGTCGTCCCTAGCGTTTTACCCCCATTCCGAACACAATGGGATATGTTTCGAAGGCCCATTTGAATGTTTCAGTCAGTTTTCCTTCGATTTAAAATATATTACATTCAATATTCAATTTGAACGTACATTTCAATTCGCCAGGGCCACAAACTAATTCGAAAAATTCCAGAAAAATAAATCTGGCTATGTTTTGACGATACGGTCCCAACAAAACTAGTTTTGTCGAATTCTGAGACCGTTTGCAAAAAGGCCCATTTCTGGTCCATCCAATTTAACTATAATTGACCAAAACACGTTTTCCTTTTCCACGCTCACATACTAGCTTCAAAAATTATGAAATTTGAAACCTAGCAATAACTTCACATCCCGGATCCAACAAAAGTGGTTTCGTCGAATTCCGAGGTCGTTTGCAAAACGGCCAATTTCACGGCCTATATAAATTCCATAGCGACCTTTCTGAAAATTCATTTGGCCATAACTTTTGCTTTCCGCTATGAAACTTCGATTTTTCAGATTCGTTGGAAAGGTATTCACTAACAGATTGAAATATTTTTGGTTTCACTTAAATCCGTTTTGTTTTGCACCCGATACAGTCAGTCAAAGTTTGAATTCAAATTTTGAAACTACGACGCCATTTCAGGCCTTGTTTATAATTAGAATTAACTATATTCATTTTCAAACGTCAATTCAAATTCACTTTTCATTGCTATCATTTAAAATATTTATTTTAAATATTTAAAATCCATTATTTTAGCTAATTTAAAATTTTTAAATTGGTTCAGATTTTCCGGATCGTTACATTTCCTTTGATAGTTAACTCACCGACTATCGAAGTCTTTGACCATTTTACGTTGTAAATATGGAGAGACCGGTTGGACTATTTTCCAAAGAACCACTCCGTATTGGCATAAGCGTTGTGAATCAAGTATGCTGAATATCGTGAAGACGGAGTTTATGCAAGGGCTGTTGTATAAGTCTTAGATAACAGTGCCTAAGATGGATGTACTGAATAGTGCCTTCGGTTTGCCCAGTTCCCGGACAACTTGTATGGAAGAAGGTCTGACAGAGTATTTCCAGAAAGATCACATACACTGATTTCTCCAACCGTACCAAGAGTAGAAGCGGAGAAGGAAACTTCTTTTAGCTAACACATAATGTATTGTTGTGAAAGTCAATTTGTGATTCTGATGGATCTGACGATGTGACATTCGTAGTAAATATGATGTGCTGATAAAGCGTAGACTCAAGCCTCAACAACCAGGAAATGACAAAAATCGGGCAGGCATCATGGCTAAGTCGGTCACACCGAAGTAGGGTGTATAATCACCTATCTAGAGAATATTCATTTGCTTCTTTAATCCATCAATGTTGTCTCTTATATATACGGGAAACGGTTGCTGATCCCAACCGTTGGTGATATACATTCGATACACTCAAGCAAAATGAGTGATCGGTCATGTGTGGCTGAGTTACAAGATGTTCTTGTTGAACTCCAGTGTATTGTTCCTAAAGTGCACTGATCGGAAGGTGGTTCCATACCTTGTCATAGTTGGAAATCCATTACCCAATACGTGCTTGCGGTTTTGATTGTATACTATATATGTAGAACGTGAGATGAAAGCGTTTCTGGTAGATGGTTATTATACTGTGGTTGATAGACATTATTATAATATCAAAGGTTTTGATATAAAGATGTTTTGGATTCTCATAAGGGAAAAACCTGTTCCGTTATACGGCGTGGTCTTATGAGATATCGTTTACTTGTTCGAACTGTTTTAATTTGTTTTACTCATACCAGTCCCATGACTGACCCGGAGTTTATTTGTTGTTTTCCCTAAACCCTTGGGTGCCTAATTTTGTACGGGCAGTCAAGTAGTCGGGATTTTACAGATACACTTGGAGAGCTTGGAGAAGGAGGCTTCAAGATTCTATAGCTATTATTATTTCCGCTGTTATTGCAAGTATTGTTGTGAAAACCCGTAACTTCCCCGTAAAGGAAAGCGACGGATAGTTCGAGAACAAACCACAACAGAACACATACAGAAGAACATTTCACTGTATATTACAACAATGCATCAGATTACAAGAATATACAGAGTATAAATGAATAATACACAGAAATATCAGAGATTTAAATTACATTTAAATACATCGCAGCGGAAAATAATACAATCTACAACTAGAAGAGATATACGGATACAAAGCTTTCCGGATATCGTTCCAGCTGAAAACCAGGATCCTGTGAATAAAAATCTGCAAAACCAAAACTACTAGCTGCCCGTGTCAAAATAAGGGCACCCAGAGTTTAGGTTAAAACAATAAACTCCAGGTCAGTCATGTGACTGGTGTGAGAACTAAAACAGTTATTAATCTTTATTTTAAATCATTAGGTAAATCAAGGGACCACGCCGTATAACACGGAACGGGTTTCCTCCCAAGAATACCAGTGCATGAAACAAACAGCGCAATGCTAAATAAAGAAAAATGAAGCTGTTATAAGACCCAGGTCCCATCACACAATGCAACGCAGCCGAGGATAGGGTTTTCCCTTATAACAGCCAAAGAATGCTTGATACGGTTAAAACAAATCATTTGATACTATAATAAGTGCATAGTGTATAAAACAACTTCAAATCATAAGTATCAATCATAGGCGGCATGAGCGCCCCATCGCACTATGTCACCATACTAGGTTCTACAAATAAAACCGCAAATGTCACGTATTTGGAAATTGGATTTCCGTCTATGAACCGAGGCAAAAGATAGTCCTCAACCGATTCGAGACAATCTAGCCTACCATGTCTCAGGATCAGAGCTCGAGTGACCCTAGGAGCGACAGGGCCGGTCCACCGATGTGGATTAAAATGCCTGAACACTACGTTTCCCCGCCCTTTGGGGCGCAAACGAGCCAACGAATGACTCCATCGGACCCGGATCGTCCGATCTAACCGAGGCGCCTCGCAACAGCAACAACCACACAGGTGAAAAGTATATAAATGTCAGGGCTGGTAGGTCACTGACACCACCCTAGCTAGAAAGAAACGCATGTCCTCCCTGAGGTCCTTCCTCCCGTTTTTGGTTCACAACCGGGGTGCGAGGCTCGCGAATTCACGTTACACAAAGCTGTGCCACACAGGCTGTGCTTTGATCATCACCACAAGACTTTGCTTTTCAACAGAAGCCTTGATCACTTGCCACTTAGGCATGCCACACAGGCTGTTCACTCCATGCGATTGATATCCATCAATATATAACCCCTGAGCTCGTACGTCTCAGAGAAGGGCGTTAAGCAAGAGAATAAATTCTCTGCCGCCAAACAGATATATATTTAATAGAGATCAATCACACAGACTAAAATCCAATGTCAGACACACAGTCCATTTACAAGTCCGTTCTGGGTCTGAACGGAACCGGAGGCACCTAGTACCCCGCATATCCATCGATCTCCAAGTACGTCTGGACGATCACTAACTGTTTCCATCTTCTTGGGTGTACAGCCCAATCAAGATCATCAGTAATTACCCAAACGACGTGAAGACCTCCGGTCTTCGACCATCGTCTTCATCTTCGACTTATCGTCGTATCAGTTATTCAGAATGGGATAAACCCGGTCTTTCCGAATAACTCGCGTATATTTTGAATAAGTGTTACACAAACACAACATACGCCTCATTCCAATTCATTAGTCACTAACCGTAAATTAATCAAGAGAATAATTCCCCAAATATTAACCCCGAAGGCCGAAACCAACATCAGATCAATATCCAGAAAACCATTCTGCTTAGCTAACCGACAGTTAGTTTCTAAATTTCACATTCATAGGGAAGGGTTCCCGTTAATTTTATCAAAGATAAATCCTTTAATTTATTCTTTAATCTACTTTTGAATATCAATTCAAACTAGTCGGGATTAGCGAACCTTACCGAAGTAATCATTTATTTTAATTTCCCCATCCCAACCTATTCATCCCATGAAGTAAAACTGGTAATACTTCATATCTAACACCACAGTGTTATCGGTAATTCAATTACCATTTCACGTTCAAATCTAATTAAAGATTTAACTATCGCCTGGAGCAAAACTGGTGATACTCCATTTTCGATCATTTCAATCTAATTAAAGATTCATTAAAACTCTACTTAGTTTTAATCTGTGACTGGGTTAAAGAATCAGTGTCACTTAAAACACGGTTCACGATAAACCCAAAATCACATCACATTTCAATCAGTCCCTAATTGTAAATTAGCAAGTGAGCAATTCCCTAAGTATTAATCCCGAAGGCCGAAACCAACATCAGATCAATGCCTCGGAAACTATTCAACTTAACTAATCTCCAGTTAGTTTCTAATTTTCTTAACTCCTTTAGGTCTAAGAACTGTATTATTGAAGATACCGTTCACGACAACCCAAAATCACATTTCATCAATGATCGGGTTAAAGAACGAGTGTTATTTAAAACACTGTCCACGATAAACCCAAAAATCAATATCGATTCAATTCCAACTAAATATTATTTAATTGGTACACTTCATTAAATCTAAATAAAAAGATTTAATCTTTTCTCAACTGGGTTCAAGAACAGTGTTAGTGAAGACACCATTCACGACAAACCCAAATCACATTTGATATTAAATACAAGGCTCTGAATAGAAAATATCCCGGCTTATATTCAATATCAAATTCTACGATTAACAAATGTCGTATTGGAAATAACGATATAAATATATATCTTTCAAATTTCCATAACAACATCTGTATAATCACGAATTCCAACATCGAAATATTCCGAAGACAATTTCGATTCAAATCCACTCCAATGCAATCATTGGAAATTTTGGTTATTTTTAAAACCCTTTTCAAATTCAATTTATTTATTTAAAAATAAATAGAATTATAATTCTAGTTCAAAACTAGTTCATTTCGATAAAAATCTATTTTTATCTTTTCAAATATGGAGTTTTTCATCCCAATTCTTTCTAAATCATTTCTTATGATTTTACACAAATTATTACTATTTTTAATAATTTTATCAAGGCCCGTACAGTCGATTTCCATCAATGGCCATCGAACTGCACTTACAGCGACCTTTTTCGAATTTGATTTGGACATAATTCCAAATCCAACCGTTAGATTTCAAATTTCTAACATTCGTTAGAAAGCTCTTTTCGATACGAACCCAACGGTTCCGGTTTTAGGAGAATCCGACGGTCGGATCTCCCGTAATGTCCGTTTGAAATAAATGGTCGAAATTTACGAACTGCCGCGGCGCGGCGCGTTCTATTCAGGCCATTATATTATATATATAATATATATATAATATATTTCGTCGATTTCTATTTAAAACGAATTTTATAAATCGTTTTAATTTCATTTCAAAAGCAATTTCAACTTCCATTTCAATTCAAATCAAAATTGAATTCTTCTTTATAAATTCGTTTTAAAATTCATTTCTATTCAATTCAAATTTCAGTTCAATTTGAATTCATTTCTATTCAATTCAAATTTCAGTTCAATTTGAATTCATTTCAATTTGCTTTCAATTCAATTCGAATTCGTTTTCAATTCAATTCGAATTCGTTTTCTATTCATTTCATTTCGAAATTGTTTTCAATTCATTTCATTTCGAAATCGTTTTCAATTCATTTCATTTCGAAATTGTTTTCAATTCATTTCATTTCGAAATCGTTTTCAATTCATTTCATTTCGAAATTGTTTTCAATTCATTATTTAAATAAAATGATATTTTTATTTTCTAACTTATTTTAGAAAATTTCGGCGGCATAACGGCACGATACTAGAAACGGGACGAGGCCTAGCCTTATCCCCGGTCTAGTGAAGGCCCACGCCATTCACACATCAATCAAATCAATTTCATCTCACCAAACAATTCAATTCAAACAAATAATCCAACTAATCTATACAACCAAACAAACAAGTCCATGGTCTGTGGACGATTGTGTCGGGTGCTACTAAACACCGTCTGCATCCTAGTATATATATATATATATAACTAGAAAAAGAAATTGAAAGGTGAGAAGTTCTCACATATTGCTATCCTAGCTCCACGGCACTTCTAATGCAGGAAATCTTCGCCAACTCGCCTTTTTGTCGCTTTCGCCCGTATTCTCTACACACGTAAAAATCGAATTTTTACGATGCTATTCAATATATAAAAATATGATTTTTACTTCTTTTAAATTTCTAATCTCCTTTTAGTTTATAAATCATTTTAAAATCAGTTTTTAAATCATTATAAAAATTCAGTTTTTAAGAATTGTAAAATCAGTTTTTAAAACTTTATAAAAATTCAGTTTTTAAGAATTGTAAAATCAGTTTTTAAAACTTTATAAAAATTCAGTTTTTAAGAATTGTAAAATCAGTTTTTAAAACTTTATAAAAATTCCAGTTTCAAAATGTATTTAAAAATTACAGTTTCAAAATGTATTTAAAAATTACAGTTTTAAAATGTATTTAAAAATTACAGTTTTAAAATGTATTTAAAAAATACAGTTTTAAAATGTATTTAAAAATTACAGTTTTAAAATGTATTTAAAAATTAGTTAAACAAACAAGAAAAAAACTTACTGTTTGAAGGAAGCGGGGTGGACTTCCGCTGGTGACCGGAGTCCTCATTGCTGGCGGCGCGACGGACTGAGGTTCGGCGAGGGTGGTCGGACGGAGGCCGATTAGAGGGGGTAGGGCGCCGGTTCTTCACTTCGAGTGGGCTCGATTTGGGGAAATAGGGCTTGGAGACGGTAGCGTCGGTGAGGGGGGAGGGGGGAAGTGGTCGGAGTAGGGTGATGGCGGGCAGAGGGGGCGGCGGCCTCCTGGAGCGGCGAAGGTGAATCTCGATGGGGGGGCGACGGGTTTGATTTAGGTTTTCCTTTCTCTCTTTTTTTTTTTATAAATGAAATCGGTAATGAAATACTGGGGGGGGGGGGGCAAGCAGAAGAAAAGGGGGGGGGGGGGGAGAAAATTAAAATAATATTTTTATTATTATTTAATTATTTAATTTTGCAAAAAGGTTGACTTTTACATACGACCTCGAAACGAGGCCCACCGCCTGTCGCCCATAGCGTTTTACCCCCATTCCGAACACAATGGGATATGTATCGCTAGCTGATTCGATTGTTACAATCAGTTTCCTTTTGAATTTTCATTTAAATCACTATATTGAATTTTAAACGCACATTTCAAATTACCGGGGTCACATACTAACTAGAAAAATTCCAGAAAAATATTTTCTAGCTTCGTATTGACGATACGGTCCTAACAAAACTAGTTTCGTCGAATTCTGAGACCGTTTGAAAAATGGCCAATTTCCAGTCGATTAAAATCAACTAAAACCGGTCAAACGCGTTTTCCTTTTCCACGCTCACATATTGATTCGAAAAATTATGAAATTTGGAATCTAGCAATATCTTAACATCACGGACCCAACAAAACTGGTTTCGTCGAAATCCGAGGTCATTTGCAAAATGTCCATTTTTAAGGGCCTGAATTCCATGGCGACTATTCAGAATTTTCAACTGGACATATCCTTTGATCCCCGCTATGAAATCTTGATCTTTCGGATTCGTTGGAAAGATATTATCAATTAGATCCTAATGTTTTTGGTTTCACTAAAATCCGGATTGTTTTGCACCCGGTACATTCAATTGAAGTTTGAAATCGAATTATCGAACTACCGCGCCATTTTCAATTCTATTTATAATTATATATAATTATTTATATTCTAACGACGACGCGTATAAATATATACGATCGAATTCAATTCTAAATAAATTTCCTTGTCGATATTATTTAAAATAATTCATTTTAAATAATCAAAATTCGCTAAAATTGCCAAAATAAAAATTTTAAACTGGCCCAGATTTTGCGGGTTATTACAATCTCCCCCACTTAAAACTTTTCGTCCCCGAAAAGGAACAAAGTCGAAAGTGGTTTGATTAATAAGCTCTACAATCGATCAGGCTTCTATTTTCCAACTTTTCAGTTTCTGAAAATTTTCAAAATTTCAAAAATTTGGCTAACACCCTAAATTTTTGAAAAATTTCGCCATAACCTCCCCCCCTGCACCGGGAGCATCGAGGAATTTCAAATAGCTTCCCCGGTCCTTCAGATCTCAAAAAGAAAAAGAAAAAGCCAAGCGGCTAGCCAATAGGCTCACAAAATCTTCATCACCCAAACAAAACAGGAAATTATGTAGTAAACATGTACCTATTTGTCGGGCAAACAAATTTTATTCTCTGCTCTAGCCTCCTTGCTATGACCTGTTCAATATAAGTATATGCATATGCAAGCAAATGCAACCAATTTTCAATATCATTCAATATTTGATTCAATTAGGCATAATGGTTCAAAATTAGCAAACAAATGAACAAACAACACAAACATCAATCAATTAGTGAATTTAAAGTTTCAAATTCATAATTTTGATACATATACTAAAATCGTGTTTTTGATGCCAATTCACAACAAAGTGTTCTAACTATATTAGTTTTGGTTCTCACACTAGTCCAATGGAAATATATAGAAAATCACACCTTCGAAACACGAACATAAATACTGATGATGCACGTGCTATCATCAGTACCTTCTCCGGGCGACTAGAGTGTGATTCTATATCTATCCAATATATTAAAACTTCGAATACACGCGGATCAGACGTATACGCAAAATATATATATACTGGATTGTCCACATCAATATAAATAATCAAATACGAATAATTGATTTAAATTTTCAAAACAAAATTTGTTTTCATTTGAAAAATATACTCTTCACACTCGTTCTAGGATACTACTGATCCCAACTCTAACGAGTCATTCCCATTGGATTTTACTAATCCAATATCTGATGAATTCTTTCGTATGGTTCTAATGTGTCTTGTTCTCTGAGCTTTGTAAACCAAAGCTCTGATACCAACTGTGAAATAGCCGACGAACTCCGGTAGGCTTTGCAACCATCCCTTCATCCCCCAAGCAGCAGGTAAAACCCACCGTGGCTCTCACATGGTCCCCCAGTTACTTGTTTTACGGCAACCCTCTCGAGTCTCGCGCCCACTGGCGAACCAACCCCCACCACAAGGGACATGTGGGGGTAAGAGTCTCCCGTTCGCCACCAAACCGCGAAGCGAGAACCCCCCATCACGACTGCAACAAGAACTGGTGATACTCCATTTTCGATCATTTCAATCTAATTAAAGATTCATTAAAACTCTACTTAGTTTTAATCTGTGACTGGGTTAAAGAATCAGTGTCACTTAAAACACGGTTCACGATAAACCCAAAATCACATCACATTTCAATCAGTCCCTAATTATAATTAGCAAGTGAGCAATTCCCTAAGTATTAATCCCGAAGGCCGAAACCAACATCAGATCAATGCCTCGGAAACTATTCAACTTAACTAATCTCCAGTTAGTTTCTAATTTTCTTAACTCCTTTAGGTCTAAGAACTGTATTATTGAAGATACCGTTCACGACAACCCAAAATCACATTTCATCAATGATCGGGTTAAAGAACGAGTGTTATTTAAAACACTGTCCACGATAAACCCAAAAATCAATATCGATTCAATTCCAACTAAATATTATTTAATTGGTACACTTCATTAAATCTAAATAAAAAGATTTAATCTTTTCTCAACTGGGTTCAAGAACAGTGTTAGTGAAGACACCATTCACGACAAACCCAAATCACATTTGATATTAAATACAAGGCTCTAAAAAGAAAATATCCCGGCTTATATTCAATATCAAATTCTACGATTAACAAATGTCGTATTGGAAATAACGATATAAATATATATCTTTCAAATTTCCATAACAACATCTGTATAATCACGAATTCCAACATCGAAATATTCCGAAGACAATTTCGATTCAAATCCACTCCAATGCAATCATTGGAAATTTTGGTTATTTTTAAAACCCTTTTCAAATTCAATTTATTTATTTAAAAATAAATAGAATTATAATTCTAGTTCAAAACTAGTTCATTTCGATAAAAATCTATTTTTATCTTTTCAAATATGGAGTTTTTCATCCCAATTCTTTCTAAATCATTTCTTATGATTTTACACAAATTATTACTATTTTTAATAATTTTATCAAGGCTCGTACAGTCGATTTCCATCAATGGCCATCGAACTGCACTTACAGCGACCTTTTTCGAATTTGATTTGGACATAATTCCAAATCCAACCGTTAGATTTCAAATTTCTAACATTCGTTAGAAAGCTCTTTTCGATACGAACCCAACGGTTCCGGTTTTAGGAGAATCCGACGGTCGGATCTCCCGTAATGTCCGTTTGAAATAAATGGTCGAAATTTACGAACTGCCGCGGCGCGGCGCGTTCTATTCAGGCCATTATATTATATATATAATATATATATAATATATTTCGTCGATTTCTATTTAAAAAGAATTTTATAAATCGTTTTAATTTCATTTCAAAAGCAATTTCAACTTCCATTTCAATTCAAATCAAAATTGAATTCTTCTTTATAAATTCGTTTTAAAATTCATTTCTATTCAATTCAAATTTCAGTTCAATTTGAATTCATTTCTATTCAATTCAAATTTCAGTTCAATTTGAATTCATTTCAATTTGCTTTCAATTCAATTTGAATTCGTTTTCAATTCAATTCGAATTCGTTTTCTATTCATTTCATTTCGAAATTGTTTTCAATTCATTTCATTTCGAAATCATTTTCAATTCATTTCATTTCGAAATTGTTTTCAATTCATTTCATTTCGAAATCGTTTTCAATTCATTTCATTTCGAAATTGTTTTCAATTCATTCTTTAAATAAAATGATATTTTTATTTTCTAACTTATTTTAGAAAATTTCGGCGGCATAACGGCACGATACTAGAAACGGGACGAGGCCTAGCCTTATCCCCGGTCTAGTGAAGGCCCACGCCATTCACACATCAATCAAATCAATTTCATCTCACCAAACAATTCAATTCAAACAAATAATCCAACTAATCTATACAACCAAACAAACAAGTCCATGGTCTGTGGACGATTGTGTCGGGTGCTACTAAACACCGTCTGCATCCTAGTATATATATATATAACTAGAAAAAGAAATTGAAAGGTGAGAAGTTCTCACATATTGCTATCCTAGCTCCATGGCACTTCTAATGCAGGAAATCTTCGCCAACTCGCCTTTTTGTCGCTTTCGCCCGTATTCTCTACACACGTAAAAATCGAATTTTTACGATGCTATTCAATATATAAAAATATGATTTTTACTTCTTTTAAATTTCTAATCTCCTTTTAGTTTATAAATCATTTTAAAATCAGTTTTTAAATCATTATAAAAATTCAGTTTTTAAGAATTGTAAAATCAGTTTTTAAAACTTTATAAAAATTCAGTTTTTAAGAATTGTAAAATCAGTTTTTAAAACTTTATAAAAATTCAGTTTTTAAGAATTGTAAAATCAGTTTTTAAAACTTTATAAAAATTCCAGTTTCAAAATGTATTTAAAAATTACAGTTTCAAAATGTATTTAAAAATTACAGTTTTAAAATGTATTTAAAAATTACAGTTTTAAAATGTATTTAAAAATTACAGTTTTAAAATGTATTTAAAAATTACAGTTTTAAAATGTATTTAAAAATTAGTTAAACAAACAAGAAAAAAACTTACTGTTTGAAGGAAGCGGGGTGGACTTCCGCTGGTGACCGGAGTCCTCATTGCTGGCGGCGCGACGGACTGAGGTTCGGCGAGGGTGGTCGGACGGAGGCCGATTAGAGGGAGTAGGGCGCCGGTTCTTCACTTCGAGTGGGCTCGATTTGGGGAAATAGGGCTTGAGACGGTAGCGTCGGTGAGGGGGGAGGGGGGAAGTGGTCGGAGTAGGGTGATGGCGGGCAGAGGGTTCGGCGGCCTCCTGGAGCGGCGAAGGTGAATCTCGATGGGGGGGCGACGGGTTTGATTTAGGTTTTCCTTTCTCTTTTTTTTTTTTTTTTTATAAATGAAATCGGTAATGAAATACTGGGGGGGGGGGGCAAGCAGAAGAAAAGGGGGGGGGGGAGAAAATTAAAATAATATTTTTATTATTATTTAATTATTTAATTTTGCAAAAAGGTTGACTTTTACATACGACCTCGAAACGAGGCCCACCGCCTGTCGCCCATAGCGTTTTACCCCCATTCCGAACACAATGGGATATGTATCGCTAGCTGATTCGATTGTTACAATCAGTTTCCTTTTGAATTTTCATTTAAATCACTATATTGAATTTTAAACGCACATTTCAAATTACCGGGGTCACATACTAACTAGAAAAATTCCAGAAAAATATTTTCTAGCTTTGTATTGACGATACGGTCCTAACAAAACTAGTTTCGTCGAATTCTGAGACCGTTTGAAAAATGGCCAATTTCCAGTCGATTAAAATCAACTAAAACCGGTCAAACGCGTTTTCCTTTGCCACGCTCACATATTGATTCGAAAAATTATGAAATTTGGAATCTAGCAATATCTTAACATCACGGACCCAACAAAACTGGTTTCGTCGAAATCCGAGGTCATTTGCAAAATGTCCATTTTTAAGGGCCTGAATTCCATAGCGACTATTCAGAATTTCCAACTGGACATATCCTTTGATCCCCGCTATGAAATCTTGATCTTTCGGATTCGTTGGAAAGATATTATCAATTAGATCCTAATGTTTTTGGTTTCACTAAAATCCGGATTGTTTTGCACCCGGTACATTCAATTGAAGTTTGAAATCGAATTATCGAACTACCGCGCCATTTTCAATTCTATTTATAATTATATATAATTATTTATATTCTAACGACGACGCGTATAAATATATACGATCGAATTCAATTCTAAATAAATTTCCTCGTCGATATTATTTAAAATAATTCATTTTAAATAATCAAAATTCGCTAAAATTGCCAAAATAAAAATTTTAAACTGGCCCAGATTTTGCGGGTTATTACAGTTGTACTCTGCAATGTTATTGTATACATATACTGTTTGTATTTCAAAAGCTATGTTATATTTTATTCGTTCCGTTGTGAGATTCGTGGTTACTCTGATGATGATGTTCTTCTTCTTCTATTCTAATAGCTCTATCTTATCTATCCTCACCCTCTATCCTCTTTCTATCAGTTTCTTGAATTTCCAGTGCAGTTTGGGGTTGGACTTGTGTTATTTAGTCAGCTCAAATTGGACCAGATTTTCGGGTCACTACAGTTGGTATCAGAGCTTAAGGTTAAGTGAATTACCTTGGCTTTGTGGCGTGACTCAGTAGAGATGGGGTTAGACTTGATTGAGTTGAGTGTATATATACGAGTGGATGTATTTGTTATTTGAAATAAAAATTTGTTTTATATTGTGGAGCCTTATTGGTTGAGTGGCTTATGAATTCTGGTCGATGGTGGGGCACCACAATCTCGATAGGGGTTTCTAAACACTCGAATACGATGGGTCGACACGATATGTTTTGGAAAGAGGGTAAATGAAAATAATTTTACCCAAATATATTTTGCTATAGTATATTGGTTGTGTTGGTTGTTATTATAATCGAGTAAGATTATAAAAGTGAAATGGTTATAAATAACTGATCAGAATTCATATAAGTAAAGTATATGAAATAAGATGAATTAAATCTGAATTTAAATCAGAATTGGAATTTAAAATAAGGAAATTTTAAGTTCCTAGGAGATTTTGAAAACGTTTTCCAAACTGGAAGTGATATAGTATTGAACTCACCTTGATAGCTTGAAAATAGATTCTGATGATGAATCTAGACATCATCAGTGTTCATTTTCGAGTTCTAAGTGACGGATTACTACCAAAGATTTTTTTGTTCGAAATGTTTGATAAAACAAGTTGTTAGAAATTCAAATGTTTTGAATTGGTATTATAATTTCAAATTAATTTGAAATAAACCAAGGAATTTAAATTATGGAATTTAAGTTTAACTTATGAAGTTAAATAGAATAAGATGGGGGAAAACTGAATAAATAAATTTGAAATTAACTTGAATAAAGTTAAATATAATTGAGGTGGATTAGAGAACAATCTATAATAGAATTGAATGGATAAGTCAAGAATTTGAAGTTTAGCTTGGACTTAGAATTTGAAAATCAAGAATGAAACTTGAGATTGAAAATGGGATTCGACTTAGGTATAAGCGAATGATTTGGTTTTGAGAATGAAGTGATTTGGAGATCAAGTTGGTAATGCATTGTTATATGCAGAATTGGTAACGAATGGTAGGGATATAATGATATGCCCGACAAAAAGGTACAAGTTTATATTTTATATGAGTTTGGAATTTTTGAGCCGAATTGGCAAGCCGCTTGGCTGTTTGATTTTCTTTTGGGTTGGAGATGGCCTAGAGGGGCGAGTTGGAGTTTGACCAATTGACCAGTACAAAGGAGGTGCTGGCGAAAATTTTCGAAAAGTTAAGGAGTTAGAAAATTTTCAGGATTTTTGAAAATTTTCGTTGATAAGAATTAATTAATAATTTAATTGAAATTAAATTGGTTCAGTTGAAACTGAAGTTAAGAAGTGAACAAATATGTTCTAACCAGTCGATAGGGTCGTTCTCTACCTTAGCAATTTCGAGGACGAAATTATTTTAAGTAGGGAAGAATGTAATGACCCGCATTGGCATAGGTATTATAATTAATTTATTTAATTATATAAATAGTGATATAGTGAATTAAATGGTGGTTTAATTAAATAATGGTGAATATTTAATTAAAATAATAAATTAAATAATATATTTAATTCTGAAATAATCAGAATTGGCTGAAATGGCGATATGGTGTGAACTGGATCGTCTGTGATATTTAATTCAGTTTAGAATTGAATTAGAATAACGAATATATTTAAATAACGATAGTTCGAATGTATAATTATATTATAATTAAAATCGAGCTTGAAATGGCACTGCAGTTCATAAATTGGTGATTTGAACTTCAACTGAATGTACAGGATTCGTTTTAAGTCGGATTTCTATGAAACAAGAAACGTGTGGAGCTGGTGGAGTATATTTTTCTAGTGGAAGAGAAAAATCAGGATTTTGTCGTATAGATTTTGATTTACGTCCAAGTCAAATTTTAGAAAAGTCGCTGTGGAATTCAGTTATAATTTATAAAGGAATTATTTATATTTTAAAAAGGAATTTCTATATAAATCGAATATCGGGTTGACCCAGAAGTGAATATCGAGTTAGAAATTCATATAGGAATATTCTAGAGCTGTATGGTATTCCACTGTGAATATATATATACGATAATATAAATTTATTTATATTTAATTTAATTATATTTAAATATATTTATATATTTAAATGGGTCATCCAGAGCTTTAAAAATAAGCTGTGAGCAAACGGAGTCGGAATTCGACGAAACTAATTTTGTTGGATCTGCAATGTTAAATTATTGCCAAATGTCAGTTTCCGTGATTTTTAGAGTCACTATGTGGTCGTACGGATTTTTAGAGTGAAGAACAGTCAGTATTTTGATGGTTAAAAATACGCTGTGTGAGCAAACGGAGTCGGAATTCGACGAAACCAGTTTCGTTGGGACCGTAATGTCGAATTGTAGCTGCATGTCCATTTTCGTGATTTTTGGGTATCGTATGTGATCACAGGAATTTTTAGAAGTCGGATTCGATGAGAAATGGACAAAATAAAATAGTAATAAAAAAATATCTAGATATTTTGTTATGCTATAAATAAGCCCTCCACCATTCAAAAACCTAATTCTCCTACCACAGAAAAACCCGCCGCCATGTTCTTCATTCCAACAGTAAAACCAAACATGGAAAAATCAAAACAAATGGAATAAAATTCCTAAAATCATCGGATAAGGATATTTGAACTCCTTAATTCTTCCTCTTCATTTCCAAGTCATTTTACTGCGTGCGATGTGGGTTATTGGTACTCGTCTTCTTCCAGTTGCGTCTTATGATGCTAGGGTTCGATTTATGGCGAGATGCAAGCAGTGATTGATGAATTCGAGGTCGTATATGGATTGAGGATATCAAATATGAGTTGCGTGTAAAATCCAGGTAGAATCGGTGTTGGAAAGGTTCGATACTATCACAGTATCTTGCGGTTTCAACTGAGAATGGGTTTCCGAATAGGAATGTCGAGTTGATTGCGTTGGTGGCAATGGGATGGAGAGTGACTTGATGAGTTTAATGGTGATGTCTGTTTCCGAAATAATGGTGAAATGGAGGATCGGTGGTGCTTGAAATTTAGGGAAATGGCTTTGAAGACTTCGGTTGCCTGTATACCGATTCGGGAAGAAGATGATTAATGGGTTTGGGCCAGTACGAAGGGGTTTGGGCCAAGAGAATGGTGTGAGGCCCAAGTATAATTATAATTCAAGTTTAATTATTTTAGTAACATATAAACTTGTCGTTATGATAACTTGACGATATGATATCAGAATTGACCGAAACATGATCCGTTGGGATCGTATGGATGGACACTACGCACAGGAACTGACCGGGAGTGGAGTGGAGCTCGTTTGAATTTATGGCGAAATAAATTGTTTGATTCAAATCAAACAAAACAGTTTATCGTTCTTTAGCGATGAACTGCCAAAGTGAGTAAAACTCAACAACTCTGAACATTTATATTTTTATAACGTATTTTTAGAACTGTTAATCATCTGTTGATTGTTGTGTGTTGATTTGGTTGATTGAACTGCTAGTCAGTTAGTTGAAATTATATATATATCTATATAAACCGTTATATATATTGATTCTGTTTATCAGAATAATTCGTATTGAACTGTAATGGATGTTGATTATACTGTGTAACATCTGTGGATGCAGGGAAACAGGTTGGAGGGACCCAACTGGGTTCCTCTATATTTATAATACTGTTTTGATTCATATATTGTGTTATATGATGTGATATATAATCTGTTGTTGATTATATGAGTTGGGACGATATTAGTCATCGTGATTTGATATGTTGAATACCCCAACATACTGGGATGTTGATTAGGGAATTTTCAAAGTAATATTGTAAATAAAATATTTATAGATGGAATATTTATAAATAAGAGATATTTATATATTTGAATATTTATAAAAAGGAATATTTATAAATTTGGAATATTTATAAATAGGAGATATTTAGAAAGGGAATAATTATAAAATCAAAAGAATGAAATATAATGTGAAAACCAAATATAAGGGAAATATTTGTGAAAACCAAATATAAGGGAAATATTTGGGGAAACCAAATATAAAGGAAATACTGGTGAAAATAAATGAAGAGTTAAAAGGAATATTTATTTAGGAAATAAATAAAGTTATAAAAGGAATATTTATTTAGGAAATAAATAAAGTTATAAAAGGGAATATTTATATGAAATAAATATAGATAAATAGAAAAGGAAATGATGGCAAACCATTTTCTTTTTGAGTGGAAAGGCCTTTGTGGCAGTTTGGGGATTTTCCTGATGCTCCTGGTACAAAGGAGGTTATGGCGAATTTTTCCGGGAATTTAAGAAGTTAGAATATTTTTAAGAATAAAATTGAAAAGGGAATATTTAGAAAATAAATAGAGTTAAAAAGGGAAATTGTTTATAACGGGATAGGAAGTTATAAAAAGGAAAACGTTATTAAAAAGGAAATCTGTATAAGTGGGAAAAACGTTATTAAAAGGACATTTTTAAAGTGAAGAACCGTTACTAAAAAGTAATTCTTTTTAAATAAATAAATGTTGTTAAAAGGAAATCTTTATAAAGCGAATAAAGTTAGTTAATCGAATATGGTATTCGAAAGGAGTTAAATCAAATATGGTATTCGAAAGGAGTTAAATCAAATATGGTATTCGAAAGGAGTTAAATCGAATATGGTATTCGAAGGGAGTTAATCGAATATGGTATTCGAAAGTTAGTCAATCGAATATGGTATTCAAAAGTTAGTGAATCGAATATGTTATTCGATAGGAGTTAATCAAGTTGAGTTAAATAAGTTAAGTAACTCAAGTTAACCAGTTGGGTTAAGTAAGTCAAGTTAACCAGTTGAGTTAAGTAAGTCAAGTTAACCAGTTAGAGTTAAACAGTTAGAGTTAACCAGTTAGAGTTAAACAGTTTGAATTAACCAGTTAGAGTAAATCGACTAGAGTCAAGTTAATCGATTAGAATTAAGTTAAACAGTTAGAGTTAACCAGTTAGAGTTAAACAGTTAGAGTTAACCAGTTAGAGTAAATCGATTAGAGTCAAGTTAATCGATTAGAATTAAGTTAAACAGTTAGAGTTAAACAGTTAGAGTTAAACTGTTAGAATTAACCAGTTAGAGTAAATCGATTAGAGTTGAATCGAACTAAAGTATTCAAATAGAGTTAATCGAGTTAGAGTTGATCGAATATTAGTTATTCGAGAAGAGTTATCAAATATTAGTTATTCGAAAAGAGTTATCGAATAAGTTATTCGAAGAGAGGTGATCGAATATCGTTTATTCGAAAAGGATAAATAATCGAATATAGTTTATTCGAAGGTAAGAGTTATCGAATAGAGTTAAGAAGGAGTTATCGAATTTAGTTTATTCTAATAGAGTTGAAATGAGTTAATCAAATAGGAGTAAACAAATTTGTTGTCGTTATATTATTCGACTTAGGAAATAAGAGTCATATTAATGATAATATATTTCGGATGCAGGAGATTATAACACCATTGTTATACTCAGGTAAACTTGTAAAAGAAGGGGGTTCGTAAATATAATCCGAGGGTTCGTAAGGAAGTGTTAAAGAGTTAAAAAGGTGAATCTTATCTATTTCGAGATTTGAAAGGTGGTTCAGTTAAGGTCTGAGAGGTAGCTATACCCCAACTTGATTGACTGCGTTTTAAATTAAGAAATGGTTACGCTTCGAGTGTGAAGTGGTTAAGTGAATTTAGTAAATAAGTTATGGAAATATTTTCCAGTGTTAACGTATATTTTCTAAACATAGAAAATAAGGAAATATATATATATATATATAGATGTATATATGATTGATAGAATTTCCATCAGGAAATAATATCGTTGTTTGCACACGTATTTTCCTTCGATAGTTAACTCACCGACTATCGAAGTTTTTGACCATTTTACGTTGTAAATATGGAGAGACCGGTTGGATTATTATCTAAAGAACCACTCCGTATTGGCATAAGCATTGCAAATCAAGTATGCTGAATACCGTGAAGATGTAGTTTATGCAAGGGCTGTTGTATAAGTCTTAGATAACAGTGCCTAAGATGGATGTATTGAATAGTGCCTTCGGTTTGTCCAGTTCCAGGATAACTTGTATGGAAGAAGGTCTGACATAGTATTTCCAGAAAGATCACATACACTGATTTCTCCAACCGTACCAAGAGTGGAAGCGGAGAAGGAAACTTCTTTTAGCTAACACATAATGTATTGTTGTGAAAGTCAATTTGTGATTCTGATGGATCTGACGATGTGACATTCGAAGTAAATATGATGTGCTGATAAAGCGTAGACTCAAGCCTCAACAACCAGGAAATGACAAAAATCGGGAAGGCAGCATGGCTAAGTCGGTCGTATCGAAGTAGGGTGTATAATCACCTATCTAGAGAATATTCATTTGCTTCTTTAATCTATCAATGCTGTCTCATATATATATATATATATATATGTGAAACGGTTGCTGATCCCAACCGTTGGTGATATACATTCGATACACTCAAGCAAAATGAGTGGTCGGTCATGTGTGGCTGATTTACAAGATGTTTTTGTTGAACTCCAGTGTATCGTTCCTAGAGTACACTAATCGGAAGGTGGTTCCATACCTTGTTATAGTTGGAAATCCATTACCCAATACGTGCTTGCGGTTTTGATTATATACTATATATGTAGAACGTGAGATGAAAGCGTTTCTGCTAGATGGTTATTATACTGTGGCTGATAGACATTATTATAATATCAAAGGTTTTTATATAAAGATGTTTTGGATTCTCATAAGGGGAAAACCCTTTCCGTTATATGGCGTGGTCTTATGAGATATCGTTTACTTGTTCGAACTGTTTTAAACTGTTTTACTCATACCAGTCCCATGACTGACCTGGAGTTTATTTGTTTGTTTTCCCTAAACTCATGGGTGCCTAATTTTGTACGGGCGGTCAAGTAGTCGGGATTTTACAAATACACTTGGAGAGCTTGGAGCAGGAGGCTTCAAGATTCTATAGCTATTATTATTTCCGCTGTTGTTGTAAGTGTTGTACTCTGCAATGTTATTGTATACATATACTTTTTGTATTTCAAAAGCTATGTTATATTTTATTCGTTCCGCTGTGAGATTCGTGGTTACTCTGATGATGATGTTCTTCTTCTTCTTCTATTCTAATAGTTCTATCTTATCTATCCTCACCCTCTATCTTCTTTCTATTAGTTTCTTGAATTTCCAGTGCAATTTAGTGTTGGACTTGTGTTATTTAGTCAGCTCAAATTGGACCAGATTTTCGGGTCACTACATTGAGCACCTATATAAACACCCCTAGGCCTTGCTTTCTCTCCACACCAAGTCATTGTAACTTTATGCTGCAGAATTCTCTCCTTCTTCTTCTCTAATGGATCTAAACAATTCTTCTTCTCCACCAAATCATAGATCCATCTTCTCTCCTCACAAATATATTCCTAAATTAAAAATAATTATATTTAGGAATTCAACTACCACGAATAAAACAAAGGAGCGGTTATGATCTAAAGTACTGCGCAAGAACAGAAAAGAGATTCAGATCTGTAATTCAAGCTACGCAGCAAAAAGGTGGAAAATCAATCAAAGATCAATCTAATCCATGAATTGAAGAAGAAAATCTAAGATCTACGAATTGGAGCGCAAAAACACTGTGAGTGGAATTACAATAAACTTGTTGTATAATAGTATTATTATCGTTCGTCATTCCCCTGTTATAAATTCAATTCAAAATTCATGTTATAATAATTGTTCTTTTATTCTCCTTCCCCTTTTTATTTTTGGATCTAGGTTATCTCGAACCTAGACGGAATCCTATTATACATACGTACGATTGGAATATGGGAATATTAAGCATAATCTATTTTATGCAATCGAGGAATGCAACCTGTAATTTGGGGATTGTGGCATAACAATTATTATTGCAAATATCGGGGATTGTGGCATAACAATTATTATTGCAAATATTGGGAAATCATTGTGATATAGCTTGTAATTGGTAATTTTGGAGAGTAATCCATAATGAATCTTTGGATATGATTTGGGAACGTGAATAGCGCATAATCATGAATTCTGATTTATGATGTTAACATGAAATTATGTAAATTTAATTGGAATTGAAATAATAGGCATAACCTATTAATGAAATTAAAGGCATGAACATAAATTTGGGGATTTGAAAGTTTGATATGCAGTTAAGACTCAAATAGGAAGTGTAGAACCATAATTAAAAGAAATTGAATATGTTGGACAAACCATGTTTTTATGTAATTATGGAACTCGACACATAACATGAAATTGACAATAGTGGCATAACTTAAACATGAACATGCTTGTGAATTGGTAATTGACATTTGATATCTAGAATGAACATGAACATGCTTGTAAATTTATAATTGGTCTATGACACGTAGAATAGACATGAATTATTAATCGGCTAAACATGAAACATGGCTAACTCGAGGTTAGAATGAGTTTGCGGTGTAATCCTGCCCGAAACCGCCCGACACATCCAGTGACCGCAAACAATAGGTTTTAATGTGAGAAGTTAGTCATAACGTGCTTGAAACCTGAGGTTAGATTGAGTTGTGGTGTAATCCTGCCCGGAACCAACCGGCACATCCAGTACCGCAACAATAGGTCTAATGTGAGAGGTTGGGCATTAATTATTAATTAATGCTAATGACACATGCTAGTATGGTAAGGTTAAGTCAACATGAAATACTAGACAACACTTAACCAATTTGACATGATATATGGGTTGGTTAAGTCCACGTGAACCACTAGATAATATTTAACCAATTTGACATGATATATGGGTGGGTTAAGTCAACATGAACTGATAGAGAACACTTAACCAATTTGGCATGGTACGTGGGTTGAATTGAATACGTGATTGGGGGTTAAGTCAACTTGGACACATGGACAAACTTAACCAATATAACAGTATCAAAGCAAGGAAAAGTGGGGAATGATAAGATTAAATAATAGATAAACTTATCCTAGGGATAAGAAATGACTTAAGATGTAATACAAGACTCGAAGGGTGGGACGACGTATACCATGATATAAGTTAATCTACGCTGGAAATGTGGGAAAACACCCATACGCTATCATTTGATAAAAAGAACTTAAGTCATGCTTGAATTCTTTGGTAACCCTTAGTTAAAAGGAACTAAGTAACAAACCTTAGTTAAAGAGAAATAAGTAACAGAAACTAAGTATCAAACCTTGGTTAAGAGAACCAAGTAATAAACCTTAGTTAAGAGGACTAAGTTGTAAACCATAGTTTAGAAAACGAACGATTAAGAGAACTAAGTAATAAACCTTAGTTAAGAGGACTAAGTAGTAAACCTTAGTTAAGAAAGCTAACGATTCAGGAAACTAAGTAGTAAAACTTAGTTAAGAGAACTAAGTAGTAAACCTTAGTCAAGAAAACCAAGTAGAACACGAGAAGGAGCGAACATCCGTCTGATCATGAAGAAGGCTCTAACGGTCTGGGTTACGAAGCACGCGGCTTCAAGGGGACGAGAGGGTACTCTTGGTATCCCTCTGTGAGGTTGCAGATGATCCTCCTGGGCTCACAGAGGTTAAGGTCTGCGTTATAAGAACCAAGAGTATGCCTTGGTTGCAATATAAGGCAACCTAAAGACTAGGATGGACCAGCATGAGGCGGTGATATCTAGATTATCCCTATGATAGCACGTCGTCGTCGACCTACCATCTTGAGTAAATCGAGTACGTGAAGCGGAAAGGCGGAGAACTCCAACAGATCATATACTGGCTATTTAGTTATGGGTAAGGTTTGGCCAATAGGTTTGTGGGCATTGGGGGCCTGCGTATAGTTCTCATTCTTGATTTTCTTGGGTGCCTTTCATTAGTTGAGGGAGGGGTCAAGTGGGACCATAGCCACACATAGATAAAAACAGACCTTAGCATCTGCATCGACAGATAACTTAAAGCTCCCGACCGAGCTCCATGTTTCTTGATTAGCCCTGCCACGGGACTCGGGCCGCACATATAGAGGACATGTGCAACTAGACATCGATAATGATTCACGACACTTACGTGGGGAAAGTCTAGTAACATATATCGCTCTGGGTAGTGTGTCCTAGACTAGAGGGCATCGTTCGATAGGTAGCATAATCCCTAGTTGGACCTAGGTCGCGTAAACCCTGAATCCGAGAAGCGTTCAATAGGTGGCATAAACCCCAGTGGCCCTGGGTAGCGTAAACACAGGTTGAATCTAGGAATTAAACCTTAGATTAGATCTAGATGATACACGGAATCTTGCAAGATCGAGAGTGACAGTCCAAACGATTTCAAGAATGGTGGCACCACACTAAAGTAGTATAGATTTACCTGATGAAGCCCATACGACATACGACAAGGGACTGTATATATACATGGAAAGGATTAGACGAGTTGGGGGTATCTACATATACGTTGTATTAGGTTAACCTACTAGTGGGGCATGAGTATAGCCTAGAGAGCTAATATCGCGAATAACCTAATAAGCAAGAAAATATAACTGAACGGTATATGTAGGATTATACAGAAGTTTATTCTAAGTCCAGTCACCAGAACTTATGTTCTGACCCCCTCCTCATTACATACTTCCAGGTTAGGTTCATGACAGAGATGGTATGGCTTGGGATACTGGTTCGACAGTATGATATATAAGGTAAAGCTATTTTTGGAATATATTATATTTTAATTCCATCCGCTGTGAGATGCTTTACGAGTTCTGACATGTTTCTTTATCTCTGTCTTTTCCGCAGGATACCAGAGCACCCAACTCGGGTCTCGATGGATTGAATTTTGAAAAGAATTCAGTCTGTCGGAATTCGGTTTGTCACATCTGGTATCAGAGCTTCGGTTTAGTGATCTTAGGACGATAATGAGTGAACGTATTTGTATTTTTTTTAAAATGTAAATATATTATATATATAAACCTAGATCCATATAGTAGCCCACTAGACATGAAAAGAGTTGGGATATCTAGTTTGTACACTAAAGCAATGAACATAGGAATTTTGAGACCCCTCAGAGGATTGGTTGGAAAGTGTACATTATGACTTGATGTTAGAGAAAGAAAATATCCCATAGGATGGAAACTGAAATGTTAGTATTTCAGAGTAGTGGGTTTAGAAGTGTAACGACCCACGAATTTACGGCCCTGAAAATCGACATAAATACCTTGACCATACTCATGCTGACCTTCTAACACCGAAAACACTGGAACGTTTATAGAAAGAAATTAGAGGGTGAGATAAGAAAGAAAGAAAGTTAGAATAGAAGAAGAAGTATCAACATACCACAGAGTCTAACATCGCAGCGGAAAAATATAATATAGAATTAAATCTTTATTGAGATCTTTTAAAAATACTTACAATATCAGAGTACATCAACTTCTCTGGACAGTTATAATAATCTGTCCTCATATATAATCACATAGCGGAATAGTAATCATATCATACATCTGAACACCTTCAGCTTGTCACTGGACTTCACGGTACCTAATAAGCTGAACCTGTACCCCCCGGGCTAACCCGAGCATTTACAAAACACTGGGTCAGTCTGGTGAACCAGAGTGAGAAAAACTCGCATAGTATTAAGGTATCACACGACTTGATTTTAAAGTTAAAATCCTTTCGAAAGAAAAGGATAATCGTAAGACCCAATCCACACATAAATACAGTTGATTTTTACCTTATGATAACCCAAAACATTTTTGAAACCAATATCTTATCTGATATTATAATAGTGTCTAAATAAAAGTAAATATCAATCTAGTGGAACGCTTGCATCTCACGCTCCACATATATAGTATACAATCAAAACTGTGGGCGCTTATTGGAGATTGGATTCCAACTATGACAAGGTATGGGACCACCTGCCGATCGTGTATCTCTAGAGGTGAATACACTGGGTTCAACAAGAACGTCTTGCAACCCGGCCCTCACATGATCGACCACACATTTCGCTTGAATGTATCGAATGTATATCACCAACGATTGGGCTCAAACCACCGTTTCCCGAAAAGGGACAGCATTGAAATAGATTAAAGAATGAAATGGATTTTCTCTAGATAGATGATTATACACCCTAATGGGAGCGACCCACATAGCCATGCTGCCTGCCCGATTTTTGTCATTTCCTGGTTGATGAGGCTTGAGGTCAGAGCACATCTGGTCATCATACACTTTGAATGCCACATTGTCAGATCCGCCAAACCACTAATTGACATCCACAAAAATATTCTGGTCGTTAAGCTAGAGAGGTGCCCCTCTCCGCCACTAACAGAGAACGTTTGTAAAAATCAATGTACGTGACTCTTAAGAACTACTCTATCAGACATCCGTCCATACAAGTCATCCAGGAACATGATGAACCGAAGGTACTCTCCTACTGCATCCAATATAGGAATCACCCCATGGATTAGTAGCGATAGTCCTTGTAATCCACAGATTCCAACCACGACATAACCCTAGTATATCTCCAGGTCGAATCAGAGATTTGTTGGTCGGAATGGTTTTCGAATATACATTCGATCCCGGTCTTCCCGTAACAACAATCGTAAAGGTCAGGCTTGATAGTCGGTTATTTAACTATCATGTAAACATCCATGAAATCACAAAAATAGATTCATTGGTCTGGTACTCAGCATCACTTGGCTTTTAAAATTTATCGCCAAATCTCCTTTTAATTCCGTTACTAGGAAATATCATCTCATATCATTTCCATTACTTTGGAAATCTTATCATACACTCTCGCCATTACCAACTAGTATTGTTCTTGGATAGTCTCGAAGTCGTTCAAGTTGGGCATTTTAACTACCTCTCAGACCTTGATCAACAACGTTCTTATCTTCAGATAAATACGAGTGGTAATTCAAGAACCGATGTTTAATCTTACATCAAACACCTTCCACTAGTTAAAATATCTTTATAGTTCTCCGTATCTCTTGGAAACTTTTCTTTTAAATAGCTTAATCCATTAACTAAACATCACTTTTATTAACTCTCAACTTATTCAAATAACTTTGTTTCCTAAACTGGATTATTACAAATCCTTTTCCAACAAAACCCAAATTTAAATCCCTTTTTCCTGATTACCTTTTTCTTTCGGGAAATCTCCTTTCAAATCCATTGATTTAGCTTAATACCATTTTTAAGTATTTCCAATTTAAAAATGACGTTTAAACTCATATTCATTTATAAACCTTGTTTATAAATTTCAGGTTTTATACATAAGCCCTTTTACACCTTCATCTTCTTTTACTTAATTCAAATGTTAAGTAAAACTTTATAAGACTCGAGTTTAAAACTTATTCATAACATCTTTCCGAAACCAACTATATTCCAAACCAATTACTTACTTAAATGTTTTTAAGAAGTAATTGCTTAAATTAGAACAAATAGTTTTCTTTTACATTCACTCTTGTAAAATCAGTTAAACAATTTATTTACAAAAATAAATAATAAAATATCATTTAAAATTTTCTTAAAATTTACCAATTATTCGTCAGGTCATCTATTTTAGTTTATTAACAACAAACTAATAAAAAGGTCTAACTTTGTAAGAATGGTCGACTTGGTCAATTCAAAACATGATATTTTCTTTAATCCACTCTAGTTAGTTCCTTCTATAAATTAAATAAAATATAATTAATTTAATTGTTCACTTGATGTGATTAATGAAATACTTAACCCCTAGGTTATCACTCGCTCGTTTGTTTATAATTCTTATCAACATAAGAATTTGGTTTATAAAACCATTTTATAATTCCTTATAAACTTTAAATAAATAAATAATTAAATATTTATTTCCCTTTTAAATAACCTTTCAATGTAATAACTTTCAAAACCTATTTTCGTTATAATATATATATATATATATATATATATATATATATTTGAGATATTATCGATTCACTGTCGATAAAACCCATATTTTATAAATCGATTGATTTATAAGCCAGGTGATGCCAATTACCCAACCATACTAACCATTGGTTACTATCAGAACCAATGTTGAAATAAGGTTCAACAATCAATAATAATCAATCATTCCTTTTTATTTGATTGATAATTTCTATAACGATCAACAACCAATTAACAGATCATTCAAACAATTCAAACAATTTCAAACACGTTTATAAACGTGACCAATCAAGGGAAATTACTTATTTGGTTCAAATCATAATGATTTGTGTTTTACTGGAATTAAACGACCGTTTAATTTCAGTGGTTGAGTCAACAATAAATATATTTAACTAGCAAACAGTCAACCACTAACAATCAGAACACGTAAAATAAAAACACAATTTATATAAAATATAAATGGGAAGAGCTGAGTAAGTTTAACTCACCTTGATTTAAATCCATCGATAAATATCCGGTTTTTAGTCAAATTAAACTGACATTTAATTTGACTAAAATTCTCAGTTGTTCCTGATCCTGACCAACTTCTGCTCCATCTCGAAGTCCTCGTTTTTACGGTCTCAACGCAACTGACCGCGCCAAAATCTGATATCGTATGTTCGGGAAATCATCCAAACAAGTTTAATAAATAATTAAATTAAAAACATGGATTTTCTTTTGAATTAAAAGTTGGGCTTTACCTTTTGATCATTGGCCCACAACCCTACTTGTTTCCCTTTTAAACCCTACTCTACCGATCCCTTATTTCATTTCAGTAGCCGCCACAAATTTTCATCGTTCATGACTAAAAATGAAACCCTAAGCCCCATTTGTTCTTCCGCAACAACGAAGATTGGTGGCGTCGCAACCCCATCCTCTACCCAAAAACTGAGGCGAGCGTCCTCCTACACCCGTTACATAGCTCAGAAAACCGGCGAGCCTTCATCGTGCAAACATTCAATCCTAGCCTTTGACTTCCTACGGCTTCGACAGCAAATCCATTCAAGAACCGAAAGCTAAGTTTTTTTACTTGATTTTTTTTCCGATTTAAGTATTATTTGTTTTGAATTTTTTCTCGGGTTTTTTCGAATTGTTCCTAAATTGGGTGATTGGGTGAATGCGTGAATTTATAGTTGCGTTTTGGTTAGGATAGGAACAAAGTCCATCAATCTTATCTTGAATAGATTCAGCTACTTATCTTAGGCCATTGGGTTATATTTTCGATCCTGTGTACTGTGATGGATTGTGGTCGAGATTTTGTTGAATTCAATATTGGGTTGTATCAAATCTTGTATTGGTTATGAATTGTCGAATTCACTGATTTGAAAACTACATATTAGATTTTGAGTTTGGACTTTTAAATGTAAGAAAACAATGATGAGCTTTACTGTTCATACATGTGATTTTACTATTTGATTTGGCCATACAAATTTGGTGTACTCATATCAGTCCTTCCTACTTAGCTTTTTATTTTTTTCATTTGCTGTTTTCTTTAGCTGTTAAGCTATGTATTGTCTATTCAATATAGATATTGAATATGTATATAGATTTTGTGGTCAGATCTAAAAAGACAGCCTTATATGACCTTTGTACATGAATTTTACTATGTATATGAATATATAATTTGTTGTTTCCATCTGTATAGGTTTGATGTATCGTACCTACTGTTTTCTTCTATGCAATGCCTATGTTTTAGCTGTTTTACTTTTTTTTATGCTGTTTATTTCTGTCATGAAAACATCTCTTTGATGGGTTTTCTCTTTTTTTTTCCGCAGATCAAAACTGGTCGAGATGGATTCACTGATCCTTGAAAGAACCAAGGCCTCTGATATTAAATAATGGATCCTGTTTATACTGTTTGATTCTGTCAAGATTTGTTGTTATAAATGTTCATACATTTGATATATAAAGGCACTTTATATATAAATATGTATATACTGTTTGTATGGTCATATTACAGATTTGAATTGTCATGACCTTTTCTTTTTAGCTGTTCATGTTTCTGTTCATGGCTGATATATTTCCTTTTTCTGCTTTCTTTAATTATGCATTGTCTTGTTTTCCACTGTTCATAAAACCGTCCATTAATTTCCTTTAAGTAAATGGTGGCCAGATTATATAAAGAATCTGAAAGTATACATTCCCATCAACTATGAATAACAAATTAGCACCGTTTTGGTTCGACAATATTCCATGAACAATTACGATGATACCAACTTATATGAATTATCAAAACTCAAAGCGGGTTATGTGGGTCAATACAGTGGTATCTATACAAATAAATTACGTGCTCTTTGAAAGGTGAGAATGGCATTTCACATTACAGCGGATTTTTCCCCTGGTCGTTACATATTATGTATTGTCTTGTTTTTATGCTCGAATCCATTTCCTTTAAATAAAACTAAATTTGCTATTATACGCTAGGTCCAAGCGAGGTTGAAATACTCGAAATAAACCCATTTGTACTGTCAAACCAAAAGAAAATGCTGATGTATATGTTAACATATACATTCAAGGGTTTATTTATAAATCTAATTGAAGCGACCCGAACTTCCTCGGTCTCCGAAGAGAAGAGAACGAACGAATTACTTTGAGGACAAGACAAATCGGAACGCAGACAGAAGAACATTTCATTGTATATTACAACAATTCCTTCAGAATACAAGAATATATAGAGTATGAATAAATATTACACAGAAATTATCAGAGATTTAAATTACATTTAAATACATTACTGCAGCGGAAAAATAATACAATACACAATTGAAGGAGATATACGGATACAGAGCCTTCCGGATATCATTCCAGCTGTTAATCAGGATCCTGTGAATATAAATCTGCAAAACCAAAACTACTAGCTGCCCGTGTCAAAATAAGGGCACCCAGAGTTTAGGTTAAAATAATAAACTCCAGGCCAGTCATGGGACTGGTTTGAGAACTAAAACAGTTATTAATCTTTATTTTAAAGTTAGGTAAATCAAGGGACCACGCCGTATAACACGGAACGGGTTTCCTCCCAAGAACACCAGTGCATAAAACAACGACGCAATGCTAAATAAAGAAAAATGAAGCTATTATAAGACCCAGGTCCCATCACACAATGCAACGCAAGCCGGAGGATAGGGTTTTTACCATATAATAGCCAAGAATGCTTGATATGTTTAAAATAAATCAATTGATACTATTATAAGTGCATAGTGTATAAAACAACTTCAAATCATAAGTATCAATCATAGACGGCATAAGCGTCCCATGTCACTATGTCGCCATATATAGGTTTACAATCAAAACCGCAAAGTCACATATCTGGAAATTGGATTTTCATCTGTGAACCGTGGCAAAAGATAGTCCTCTACCGATTCGAGACTGTCTAGCCCGAGCCTCAGGACCCAGACACAGGTGAACCATTGGATCGTCAGGGCCGGTCCACCTACGTGGATTAAAATGCCGGAACACTGCGTTTCCCCACCCTTTGGGGCGTAAATGAGCCAACGAATGACTCCATCGGTCCCGGATCGACCGATATTACCGAGGCACCTCGCATTCCAACAACCACATAAGTCAAACTCATCAGGGCGTGTAAAACCACTGACGCCACTTCTAACTAAAAGGAAACGCATGCCCTCCCTGATGTCCTCTCCCGTTTCTGGTTCACAACCGGGGTGTGAGGCTCGCGAATTAACGCTACACGAAGCTGTGCCACACAGGCTGTGCTTTGATCATCAACCACAAGACTCTGCTTTTCAACAGAAGCCTTGATCATTTGCATCTTAGCATGCCACACAGGCAAACCACTCTATGCAACCAATATCCATCAATCACACAGAATGATATCCAATGTCAGAGATACAGTCCATTTACAAGTCCGTTCTGGGTCTGAACGAAACCGGAGGCACCTTGTACCTCGCATTTCCATCGATCTCCAAGTACGTCTGGACGACCACTAACTGATTCCCACCTCTTAGGTGTACGGCCCAATCAAGATCATCAGCAATTATCCAAACGACGTGAAGTCCTCCGGTATTCAACCACCGTCTTCATCTTCGACTCACGTCGAATCAGTTATTCAGAATGGGATAAACCCGGTCTTTTCGAATAACTCGCATATATAATAAACAAGTGTTACACAAACACAACATACACCTCATTCCAATTCATCAATCACTAACCGTAAATTAGCAAGAGAACAATTCCCCAAAACATTAACCCTGAAGGCCGAAACCATCATCAGATCAATACCCAGGAAATCATTCTTCTTAGCTAACCTACAGTTAGTTTCTAAATTTCATATTCTTAGGGAAAGGTTCCCATTAATTTTATCAAAGATAAATTCTTTAAAGGGTGCGTTTTTTACAGGTCCCTGTTAAGTTTCAAAATAGAAAAAAAACCCGGTGATAAAAACAATATGAAATACATCCCTATTTTTGAAATTCCACTAAAAACATTCCATCTCTACCCTTGCGCAATTAAAAAACGTTACAACTTTAATTTGTCATCATTTAATCATTAAAAACATACCTTTAATATCGCTAAAAACACTATTTCCATGATTCTGCAAAACCATCAATAAAAAAACGCTATTTAACTTTTCAATTTTTTTTTTTAAAAACGCGTTGAACACTCAAAAACTGTTGGTCATAATTTTAATGAAGATCATGCAAATATTCAAAAAAATTGCACACTTATATGCAAAAATGATCAGTAGTGGTTTCCTAATAAGCATATTTATAGTTTAATATTTTGCAGATTCTACTTGTTTCTTACAGTATAGACATGCAAATTTTTTTGTACAAATGAGGCAAATGAACATTCAAAAAAACTGCATACATTTATTCAAATATAACAAATATTTGCATACATTTCAGCTTGAAAAAATGACTGGTAAGTAAAAACAAATTTACAACAAAATACTGAATTGATTGTATTACATCACATAAATGTTTACAACAAATGGTAAAAGTTTACAACAAATGAAACAGAACTAATGTAGCAGCACTAATGATCTTATGAAGAACAAATTCTTTTGTTATGGCCCAGCTTACTCCACAAACCACTTCTAGTACTCCTTGTAAAATCACCTGCAAAATAACTAATTAGATAGATATAAAAATATGCGTAAAATTCAGCAAAATAAGAATAATATCTGCATATTTATATGCGTACAATTCAGCAAAATAACAATAATGTTATAACAATATGTTTTTGTTCGTGTCTGGTAAAAAGTTGCATACAGATATGCATATATTTAGATTATATGCATATTCGTAGGCAAATTTTTAACAAAAATGTTGAAAATAGATCTTTAAAATATATGCATATTTGTATGCGTATATCACGAATATATGCATACTTATACTAAACTTTTCTGATCACATGCAAACACAAATGTTCTGACAATAATCTCATGCGTGAATTGTCGGAAAACATCCAATTTTAAAAATATATGCATATTTGTATGCATATATCTATTAAATATGCATACTTGTACTCAACTTTTCTTAGCACATGAAAACCCAAATGTTCTACCAATAGTTTCATACTTGAATTTGTCGAGAAACATGTAATTTTTAAAAGGAATGTTCGACCAAGTTATAACACAAAAGTGAACCAAACCTTATATCCCATCAATATAATTGCCAGAAGAACTCAGTTGTGATCATCTAACTCAAATAAATTGATCAAAATCAGAGTGTCATTTTGATCGAATTACAACAGAGTAAGTCAAGTCCCATTTTTATATCAGAGACCCAATAGGACATCAGAAATGAATTTTACACCAGAAATGAATTTAAATTACATGCGTTTCAGATTCTTGCATCAGTCACCGTTAATTCTAGCAAGAATTCATACACGCATGACTTAATACAGAATAAAATCAACAAATCATTTCCGCATGATGCTCAGATATAAATGAATGGTTTCTACTACCTAAATTGGAAACGGATTTTACAAAATTAGAAACCCAAAAACTGGATCCAAACGAAATTAATAAATCAAGTTAGAACATACCGATTTAGGGATTTAGGTTGAGCCGCCGCCCTGCTTTTGGTGCTGGAGCCGCCGCCTATCTTTTGGTGATGGAGCCGCCGCCCTGCTTTTGGTGCTGGAGCCGCCACGGATTTAGGTTGAGCCGCCGCCATGGATTAGGGTTAACAACAAAATTGCGTTTCTGTAAAAAACAGAGAACGATGGAGGCGCCGCCATTTTTTTGAACAATACGATACTGGAAAAAATAAAACCCTAATACCTGTTTCGAAATACATAAATGACGGCGTGAATTATGTGAAAAAGGGCAGTAAGGGCAGTTCTGTAAAAACACGAGCGGTTATTTGAAAACAGGGATGAAATTTAAATGTTTCTAAAGGGGAGGATGTGAGCCTAATTAAGTTTGCTTTTAGGGATGTGTGCCTAATTTTCACTTCTTTAAATTTATTCTTTAATCTTCCTTTGAATATCACTTCAAACTAGTCGGGATTAACGAACCTTACTGAAGTAATCATTTTTTTAATTTCCCAATCCCAACCTATTCATCCCATGAAGTAAAACTGGTCATACTTCATATCTAACACCACGGTATTATCGGTAAATTCAATTACCATTTCACGTTCAAATCTAATTAAAGATTTAACTATCGCCTGCAGCAAAACTGGTGATACTACATTCTCGATCATTTCTGAAACGACCCGCAAATCCGTGCTATCTGAGTTGACTAAAAACACCACACGTCCAACTCAAACAACACAGAAATACGACTCATTATTAGAAAGAAGTTAGAGGATGAGAAATAGAAAGAAAGAAATATTAGAATAGAAGAAAAACGAAGATCACAACTCACAGCGGAACGAATAAAATATATTATATAACATAAGCTTTGAAATACAAATCTGTTTGTACATATACACATACCATCATCAGAGTACACATAACTTTTGATTCAGCGGAAGTAACTCGAAATAACTAACGTTGAAGCCTCCTGCTTCAAGCTCCTCCAAGTGTATCTGTAAAAGCCTGAAACACTTGACTGCCCGTACAAATTTGGGCACCCAAGAGTTTAGGGAAAACAAAACAAAATAAACTCTGGGTCAGTCATGGGACTGGTGTGAGTAAACTCCAACCACTTGTTTAACTTTCAAAAATCCTTTCAAAGGAAAAGATAATAGTAAGACCAGCCCACACATAAACATGGACGGTTTTTACCTTACTATAACCCAAAACACTTTGATATCAAATCCAGTGATATTATAATAATGTCTACATCAAATAAATAACCAAATAGCAGAACGCTTGCATCTCACGCTCCACATATATATTATAAAATCAAAAACCGCATGGCGCTTATTGGAGATTGGATTTCCAACATGACAAGGTATGGGACCACCTTCCGACAGTGCATCTCTAGAGGCAAATACACCTGGGTTCAACAAGAACGTCTTGCAACCCGGCCCACACATGACCGACCACTCATTTCGCTTGAGTGTATCGAATGTATATCACCAACGGTTGGACTCAAACCACCGTTTCCCGAATGGGCAGAATCGATAGATTTAGAAACAAAAGGAATTTCTCTAGATAGGTGATTATACACCCTAATGGGAGCGACCCACATAGCCATGCTGCCTGCCCGATTTTTGTCCTTTCCCGGTTGTTGAGGCCTGAGGCTACGCATACTTACCATTCATCGATAACACAATCACTTTGAATGCCACATCGTCAGATCCGTTAATCACTAGTTGAGTTTGCACAAATATTCTGGATGTTATGCTAAGGGATAAATCCGTTGCAACCATATATATTCATACAGACCAACCCATTTGATCATTGGAAATACTTTGTCAGACATTCGTCCATATACGTTCGTTCTGGGATTGAACGAAACCGAAGGCACTATTTCTATTACTAGAAAAGCCCTTGCACTTCACTCCGTCTTCAATATATTCAGCATACTTGGTTCGCAACGCTAATGCCGATACGGAGTGGTTCTTCGGATAATAATCCAACCGGTCTCTCCATATTGACAACGATGGTCAAAAACTTCGATAGTCTGTGATTTAACTATCGAATAAAAACAAGTGTTCATCCAAACATTTCAAACAAATCACTGGGCTCTTTAATTAATATTTCATTAATTAAATCTCTTATCCATTTCCTTATCAATATTTGTTACCCAAATATTCTCAATAACCATATTGGCCTTTTTTGCTATTCTTGATTTCGTTTCCTTATCGAATTCTATAGATATCGATATATAGATTTCTAATTGTCAAATTTCTTAAAAATATTCTAACTCCTTAAATTCCCGGAAAAATTCGCCATAACCTCCCCTGTATCGGGAGCATCGGGAAATTTCAAATAGCTTCCCGGTATCTTCCTCAATCAAAAAGAAAAAGGAAAAGCCAAGCGGCTTGCCGATACGGCGCATAAAATTTCATATATGAATTAAACATGTACCTTAAGTCGAGCATTTCATTTATAACTTCATATATCTCATCCCATACCTGTCTAACACCTGTTCACCTGTTTTCAATTCAATTCAACACTATCTAATCGTTTGAATTCCGTTTCGCCCATTTATTCTTTAATTCGCCATTTTGCCTATTTCACTTCTTTGTTGAACATAACACGTTCAAACAAAATATTTAACTCGTTCATAACTAAATTGAACTTCGATTTTAATTCTAGTTCTCTTTTCTATTTCGAATATAAATTCTCAAATCGAATTCCCTTATTAAGGCCTAATGTCAATTCAACATCTCCTTTACTAATTACTATTCGAATTAGTTAATTCTATTCAAAGTCAAAATCTGATTTCTATTTCAAAAATCATATTCATTTACACACTTGAATTCGCATATATTTTACAACTCAACTCTGAAATTTTCTAAATAGACAATTCGGATTTTCTCGCTTAAAATCCTTAAATAAACCATTATGGGTTTAAAACGATTCTGGCGCTGTTTTTCTGAAAATTTGATTTTGACATAACTCAAAATCTATACGACGAAATCCAGATTTTTCTCCTTCATTAGAAAACTATTATCAAACCGGTCCTGACGTTTCTTGTTTCGAAGAATTCCGACTTCAATTGAGTTCTGTATATTCAATTGAAGTTCGAATCGCTATTTTACGAACTGCAGCGCTGCGGCGAGTTCGTTTTAATTATAATTATATATATAAACTTTTAAAACTTCGTTTATATAAATTCAACTCCATTCTGATATATTTTAAATATATATCAAACCATTTTTCCCAACTCAACAAATATCTCTGATATTCCATTTCATTTTTATATTTGAAATCTATATTCAAATTCCAATTCGATTCAAATTCTATATTCAAATTCTATTTCAACTATTTGAATCCAAATTCCATTTTTAATCCATTTGAACTTCAACTATTTAAACTCATTTTTACTTTGAACTTCAAATATCACATTTTAATTTCTTTGAATCCAAATACCATGTTTCAAATCTCTTTGAATTCCTCTTATTCAAATTCTTTCTATTTAAACTCCATTTGAGTTTTGTTTGAACTCTTATATTTAATACCATTTGAGTTCTATTCAAATTCTTTATATTTAAATCCTCTTCGGTAAAACCCATTATTTAAATCTCATTTGAATTTTCCTTATTTCAAATCCAGTTGAACTTCTTTGAATTCAAATTCCCTTTCAAAACTACTTGTATTTCTTATTTTGAAATCCTATTTCAATCCTACTTTGAAATCCTATTTTCAAAGTTTATTTCAAATTCTATTTTGAAATTCAATATTCAAATCTCTATTTGAATTTCTATATTCAATCCCATGTTCAAATTCAATACTTGAATTTCTATTCAAATCTTTATTCAAACTTCATATCTGAATTTCATTTCAAATCTCTAGTCAAATTTCATATTTCAATTCTTCTTTTGAAATTCTATATTTCAAATCTTATTCGATTTTTTTCTTTGAAATTCTATATTTCAAAGTCTGTTCAATTCTTCTTTGAAATTCTATATTTCAAATCTATTTGAAAATTCTTTATTCGAATTCCTTTGAATTCAAATTTTATTTTAATCTCCCGAATTCCAATTCTATTTTTCCATTCTAATTTCGTCTATTCAAATTCTATTTGAATTTCTAATATTCAATCTCCTTTTAAATATTTAAACTCCTTGGAATTCTACTATTCAAATGTTATAATCAAATTTCATTTGAGTTATATATTTAAAAATTTCATTTCAAATCCTATTTTGAAATTCCTTTTCAAATCCCAATTTCACACTTGTATTTCTATTTCTGAATTATCGAATGATAATTCTTTTCACTTCATTTATAACTTCGTTATAAAAGAACTATTTATAAACTTCGTTTATAAAGAAACTACTTGTTTTATTTTTCAAAAACAAGTTTATATTTTTATTCCATTTAAAAATTCAAACTTTATTTAAAAATAGAAATTTCCCTTTTAAAATCTCCAATATCCTTTTTTTTTACGATATTTTTAAATATCATTACTTAAGCCCAGTGATATTTAAACACACAAGCAACGAATTATTTATTTCTCTAACACATCATATATAACAATATATATGCAAACAAATAAACAAACAGATAATATATTTTTGAGGAATCCAGTTGGATTCCTCCAACCTGTTTTCCTGCATCCACAGATGTTAGCACATAAATAATACCCATTCTGCTTCGTGGCAGAATATCGCGGTATAGAAGGTCATCCACTAATCATAGCGTGGGGCGTATAGGGTAATCATCCGCTATGAAACTGCGGGCATCCGCTAATGAGACTGCGGGAATCCAACCAATCAATCAACCCAATATATATATATATAACCTAAATAACTAATATATATAAACAACCAGAAAGCATTCACACAAGCAACAGACAATTATTTTTAATGAAATAAAAATAATTCTAAAGGTGAGTGAGATTTACTCACCAGGGATTTTGCAGTTGTCGAATATCCTGTTTATTTCCAAATCATCGACTATGAATCTTCTCGAATGAATTCGCACCTACGATAATTTGATTTAAATTTCCTGATTAATATTTATCTAAATTAACTATTTAAATAAATAAATTACTTTCCTATATTTTCCTTCTTCTTTTAGTGGTTATTAACTGAAACCTTACTTAACAAATTCCCTTTTATTTAAACCAATTTTCCAACATCATAATCATTTTATTTAACCATAAAATGATTTACAATTAAAATGATCTATTTACAAAATGATTTATTACAAAAATTTATTTCCAGTTTTCCTTTAGATATAACCCGGATGGTATTTCCACTTGATTTCTCTCAGACAATGTCTTCTTTAAAGCCATTGATTTTAATGTAATTAAAATCTAATTACTTAATTTAAAACTGATCTTAATGTATAAATTTAAGTAAACAAGGAAAATCGGTTTTCACCTTAGTTACCTTATCCTCAAATCAACGCAGAACTTGGAACCCAAAACCCAGCTCCTCAGTTCGACCTTCATCAGAATCCCATCGCACTTCGCGATTCACGACGCATCGCGACCCCCTAAGAACCCCATGGCTTACTCTACTCTCGCACCCCTCAACACAGTTGAAAACCCTCTGCAACTCCGCTCAACTATAGCCAACAACAACCACCTCCCCTTTGAACATCCACGTCGCCACTGTTCGAGCGTCGATTTCCCCCTCAGAATCACATCGCAACCCCCTTCATCTTGCCGCCGAGCGTCAGGGGGATCCAGCGTTTATCGCGACATGTTTTCGTGATTTTTGATTTGATTTTACTCATTTTTTTTCTTTTTTCCCTTTTTGTGGTTTCGATTTTCTGGGAGGTAGAACGAAAGAGTGAAAAGGATGGAACGGGTATATGAAGCTGATAGGCTAATATATAGAAGCGAAAACAGACAGAATGTCTGCGGCATTAAATTTGGCCATTAATTTGCTGTTTGTTCGATGTTGAGGATGGGAGACAATTTAATCAGCTCGAAGAAAAAAAAAAAAAAATAGCTGCGACGTGAAAACATTTAGGTCGGCTGATTTAACTTAGAGTGGCCATGATTAGATTAGGTAATTTATTTGATTTTATTTTTTTATTAAATAACTAAAATATCTCGCAGTCCCCTAGCTTAGTGTCCTAACTGCTATCTAGTCGAAATGACCGACGTTATAAGATTATAATGTCATTCTGAACCCAATGGAACCCATTCTGAATTTTAATTCGACTTGTATATAAGAGATACAATTTAAATTAACAATTTAAATTAAATTTAAAATATAAATCAATTCCAAACAATCTTTTCTAATTCAATATAAAATTTATATAAATCGGCTAAATTGTTTTTCAATATAGTTTTGACTCTAAATCCGATTGGTTTTTCTTCGTATACGATTATTCAATATATTTGCTATTAAACCATATATCGATTATTAAATCGATAAAATAATAAAAATTCATTTATATTATATATTCAATATTTAAAAATCATACTAAATATTTAAAATAAACTGTTCAAAAATCTGGGTCGTTACATTCTTCCCCCCTTAAAATAATTTCGTCCTCGAAATTGCTAAGGTAGGAAAAAGGGTACAAATCTATTTCTTTTCAACATCTCACTTATGTTGAAACTCAACTCCTCATATTTCTATGACTTTAATTTCAACCAAAACTTTTGGTTTTCATTCTTATTGAATATCAATTACGCTCATATTCATTTTATCTGAATGATTTACAATCAATTCATATTCCATTCAAATTGATTCTGATCAATTTATCCACCTTGATCCATTTAACTAGCTTAAGTTAAATTCCAATTCCAGAATTCAATTCCCAGGGTTTTTATTTCAAATTCCTTTGAAATCACTTAAACATGTACATATATTTATAATCTTTTCAAATTCAAAATATTTGAATTTTTCAATTAAACTTGTTTTCTTTCAAACACATTCCCATCAAAAATTTTCTAAGGTAGCAATCCATCACTTAGAAACTCGGAAATGAACACTGATGATGTTGCAATCATCATCAGAATTATTTCCCAGCCACTGAAGTGAGTTCAGTGCTTTATTATTTCAAAATTCATCTAAAATGATTTTCTTTCACATCCTTCTAAAACAAATCTATATTATTTTAATATACTTTGAAAAATATTTTTCACTTCCCAGGATTTTGAATTCTTAATTCTAGTTTGAATTTAATTCTAATTCATCTCATTTGTATATTTAATTCTTATACAAATTCTACTCTGGTTATAAATAACCATTCTAAATTTATAATCTCATTTGATTATGAAACCACCATCCAACCCATCCATATAATAATAATTCTAGAAAATTATTCTTTCTATATCAAAATATAATTTTGGGTAAAATAATTTCACCCACTTTAAAACAATATCATGTTCAATCTTCTGTTCAAGTGTTTAGAAATTCCTATCGACTTCGTGGCGTCCCACTATCCGACCAGAATTCATAAACCACTCAACAGACTAGTCAACACAATATAAAATAGCTTTTATATCAAATAACAAATACGCTCTCTCGTATATACACTCAACTCATTCTAGGGTACTACTGACCCTATCTCTAATGAGCATATGCCACACAAGCCTAGGTATTCTCTCCACCTAAGCTCTGATACCAACTGAAACGACCCGCAAATCCGTGCTATCTGAGTTGACTAAAAACACCACACGTCCAACTCAAACAACACAGAAATACGACTCATTATTAGAAAGAAGTTAGAGGATGAGAAATAGAAAGAAAGAAATATTAGAATAGAAGAAAAACGAAGATCACAACTCACAGCGGAACGAATAAAATATATTATATAACATAAGCTTTGAAATACAAATCTGTTTGTACATATACACATACCATCATCAGAGTACACATAACTTTTGATTCAGCGGAAGTAACTCGAAATAACTAACGTTGAAGCCTCCTGCTTCAAGCTCCTCCAAGTGTATCTGTAAAAGCCTGAAACACTTGACTGCCCGTACAAATTTGGGCACCCAAGAGTTTAGGGAAAACAAAACAAAATAAACTCTGGGTCAGTCATGGGACTGGTGTGAGTAAACTCCAACCACTTGTTTAACTTTCAAAAATCCTTTCAAAGGAAAAGATAATAGTAAGACCAGCCCACACATAAACATGGACGGTTTTTACCTTACTATAACCCAAAACACTTTGATATCAAATCCAGTGATATTATAATAATGTCTACATCAAATAAATAACCAAATAGCAGAACGCTTGCATCTCACGCTCCACATATATATTATAAAATCAAAAACCGCATGGCGCTTATTGGAGATTGGATTTCCAACATGACAAGGTATGGGACCACCTTCCGACAGTGCATCTCTAGAGGCAAATACACCTGGGTTCAACAAGAACGTCTTGCAACCCGGCCCACACATGACCGACCACTCATTTCGCTTGAGTGTATCGAATGTATATCACCAACGGTTGGACTCAAACCACCGTTTCCCGAATGGGCAGAATCGATAGATTTAGAAACAAAAGGAATTTCTCTAGATAGGTGATTATACACCCTAATGGGAGCGACCCACATAGCCATGCTGCCTGCCCGATTTTTGTCCTTTCCCGGTTGTTGAGGCCTGAGGCTACGCATACTTACCATTCATCGATAACACAATCACTTTGAATGCCACATCGTCAGATCCGTTAATCACTAGTTGAGTTTGCACAAATATTCTGGATGTTATGCTAAGGGATAAATCCGTTGCAACCATATATATTCATACAGACCAACCCATTTGATCATTGGAAATACTTTGTCAGACATTCGTCCATATACGTTCGTTCTGGGATTGAACGAAACCGAAGGCACTATTTCTATTACTAGAAAAGCCCTTGCACTTCACTCCGTCTTCAATATATTCAGCATACTTGGTTCGCAACGCTAATGCCGATACGGAGTGGTTCTTCGGATAATAATCCAACCGGTCTCTCCATATTGACAACGATGGTCAAAAACTTCGATAGTCTGTGATTTAACTATCGAATAAAAACAAGTGTTCATCCAAACATTTCAAACAAATCACTGGGCTCTTTAATTAATATTTCATTAATTAAATCTCTTATCCATTTCCTTATCAATATTTGTTACCCAAATATTCTCAATAACCATATTGGCCTTTTTTGCTATTCTTGATTTCGTTTCATTATCGAATTCTATAGATATCGATATATAGATTTCTAATTGTCAAATTTCTTAAAAATATTCTAACTCCTTAAATTCCCGGAAAAATTCGCCATAACCTCCCCTGTATCGGGAGCATCGGGAAATTTCAAATAGCTTCCCGGTATCTTCCTCAATCAAAAAGAAAAAGGAAAAGCCAAGCGGCTTGCCGATACGGCGCATAAAATTTCATATATGAATTAAACATGTACCTTAAGTCGAGCATTTCATTTATAACTTCATATATCTCATCCCATACCTGTCTAACACCTGTTCACCTGTTTTCAATTCAATTCAACACTATCTAATCGTTTGAATTCCGTTTCGCCCATTTATTCTTTAATTCGCCATTTTGCCTATTTCACTTCTTTGTTGAACATAACACGTTCAAACAAAATATTTAACTCGTTCATAACTAAATTGAACTTCGATTTTAATTCTAGTTCTCTTTTCTATTTCGAATATAAATTCTCAAATCGAATTCCCTTATTAAGGCCTAATGTCAATTCAACATCTCCTTTACTAATTACTATTCGAATTAGTTAATTCTATTCAAAGTCAAAATCTGATTTCTATTTCAAAAATCATATTCATTTACACACTTGAATTCGCATATATTTTACAACTCAACTCTGAAATTTTCTAAATAGACAATTCGGATTTTCTCGCTTAAAATCCTTAAATAAACCATTATGGGTTTAAAACGATTCTGGCGCTGTTTTTCTGAAAATTTGATTTTGACATAACTCAAAATCTATACGACGAAATCCAGATTTTTCTCCTTCATTAGAAAACTATTATCAAACCGGTCCTGACGTTTCTTGTTTCGAAGAATTCCGACTTCAATTGAGTTCTGTATATTCAATTGAAGTTCGAATCGCTATTTTACGAACTGCAGCGCTGCGGCGAGTTCGTTTTAATTATAATTATATATATAAACTTTTAAAACTTCGTTTATATAAATTCAACTCCATTCTGATATATTTTAAATATATATCAAACCATTTTTCCCAACTCAACAAATATCTCTGATATTCCATTTCATTTTTTTATTTGAAATCTATATTCAAATTCCAATTCGATTCAAATTCTATATTCAAATTCTATTTCAACTATTTGAATCCAAATTCCATTTTTAATCCATTTGAACTTCAACTATTTAAACTCATTTTTACTTTGAACTTCAAATATCACATTTTAATTTCTTTGAATCCAAATACCATGTTTCAAATCTCTTTGAATTCCTCTTATTCAAATTCTTTCTATTTAAACTCCATTTGAGTTTTGTTTGAACTCTTATATTTAATACCATTTGAGTTCTATTCAAATTCTTTATATTTAAATCCTCTTCGGTAAAACCCATTATTTAAATCTCATTTGAATTTTCCTTATTTCAAATCCAGTTGAACTTCTTTGAATTCAAATTCCCTTTCAAAACTACTTGTATTTCTTATTTTGAAATCCTATTTCAATCCTACTTTGAAATCCTATTTTCAAAGTTTATTTCAAATTCTATTTTGAAATTCAATATTCAAATCTCTATTTGAATTTCTATATTCAATCCCATGTTCAAATTCAATACTTGAATTTCTATTCAAATCTTTATTCAAACTTCATATCTGAATTTCATTTCAAATCTCTAGTCAAATTTCATATTTCAATTCTTCTTTTGAAATTCTATATTTCAAATCTTATTCGATTTTTTTCTTTGAAATTCTATATTTCAAAGTCTGTTCAATTCTTCTTTGAAATTCTATATTTCAAATCTATTTGAAAATTCTTTATTCGAATTCCTTTGAATTCAAATTTTATTTTAATCTCCCGAATTCCAATTCTATTTTTCCATTCTAATTTCGTCTATTCAAATTCTATTTGAATTTCTAATATTCAATCTCCTTTTAAATATTTAAACTCCTTGGAATTCTACTATTCAAATGTTATAATCAAATTTCATTTGAGTTATATATTTAAAAATTTCATTTCAAATCCTATTTTGAAATTCCTTTTCAAATCCCAATTTCACACTTGTATTTCTATTTCTGAATTATCGAATGATAATTCTTTTCACTTCATTTATAACTTCGTTATAAAAGAACTATTTATAAACTTCGTTTATAAAGAAACTACTTGTTTTATTTTTCAAAAACAAGTTTATATTTTTATTCCATTTAAAAATTCAAACTTTATTTAAAAATAGAAATTTCCCTTTTAAAATCTCCAATATCCTTTTTTTTTACGATATTTTTAAATATCATTACTTAAGCCCAGTGATATTTAAACACACAAGCAACGAATTATTTATTTCTCTAACACATCATATATAACAATATATATGCAAACAAATAAACAAACAGATAATATATTTTTGAGGAATCCAGTTGGATTCCTCCAACCTGTTTTCCTGCATCCACAGATGTTAGCACATAAATAATACCCATTCTGCTTCGTGGCAGAATATCGCGGTATAGAAGGTCATCCACTAATCATAGCGTGGGGCGTATAGGGTAATCATCCGCTATGAAACTGCGGGCATCCGCTAATGAGACTGCGGGAATCCAACCAATCAATCAACCCAATATATATATATATAACCTAAATAACTAATATATATAAACAACCAGAAAGCATTCACACAAGCAACAGACAATTATTTTTAATGAAATAAAAATAATTCTAAAGGTGAGTGAGATTTACTCACCAGGGATTTTGCAGTTGTCGAATATCCTGTTTATTTCCAAATCATCGACTATGAATCTTCTCGAATGAATTCGCACCTACGATAATTTGATTTAAATTTCCTGATTAATATTTATCTAAATTAACTATTTAAATAAATAAATTACTTTCCTATATTTTCCTTCTTCTTTTAGTGGTTATTAACTGAAACCTTACTTAACAAATTCCCTTTTATTTAAACCAATTTTCCAACATCATAATCATTTTATTTAACCATAAAATGATTTACAATTAAAATGATCTATTTACAAAATGATTTATTACAAAAATTTATTTCCAGTTTTCCTTTAGATATAACCCGGATGGTATTTCCACTTGATTTCTCTCAGACAATGTCTTCTTTAAAGCCATTGATTTTAATGTAATTAAAATCTAATTACTTAATTTAAAACTGATCTTAATGTATAAATTTAAGTAAACAAGGAAAATCGGTTTTCACCTTAGTTACCTTATCCTCAAATCAACGCAGAACTTGGAACCCAAAACCCAGCTCCTCAGTTCGACCTTCATCAGAATCCCATCGCACTTCGCGATTCACGACGCATCGCGACCCCCTAAGAACCCCATGGCTTACTCTACTCTCGCACCCCTCAACACAGTTGAAAACCCTCTGCAACTCCGCTCAACTATAGCCAACAACAACCACCTCCCCTTTGAACATCCACGTCGCCACTGTTCGAGCGTCGATTTCCCCCTCAGAATCACATCGCAACCCCCTTCATCTTGCCGCCGAGCGTCAGGGGGATCCAGCGTTTATCGCGACATGTTTTCGTGATTTTTGATTTGATTTTACTCATTTTTTTTCTTTTTTCCCTTTTTGTGGTTTCGATTTTCTGGGAGGTAGAACGAAAGAGTGAAAAGGATGGAACGGGTATATGAAGCTGATAGGCTAATATATAGAAGCGAAAACAGACAGAATGTCTGCGGCATTAAATTTGGCCATTAATTTGCTGTTTGTTCGATGTTGAGGATGGGAGACAATTTAATCAGCTCGAAGAAAAAAAAAAAAAAAAATAGCTGCGACGTGAAAACATTTAGGTCGGCTGATTTAACTTAGAGTGGCCATGATTAGATTAGGTAATTTATTTGATTTTATTTTTTTATTAAATAACTAAAATATCTCGCAGTCCCCTAGCTTAGTGTCCTAACTGCTATCTAGTCGAAATGACCGACGTTATAAGATTATAATGTCATTCTGAACCCAATGGAACCCATTCTGAATTTTAATTCGACTTGTATATAAGAGATACAATTTAAATTAACAATTTAAATTAAATTTAAAATATAAATCAATTCCAAACAATCTTTTCTAATTCAATATAAAATTTATATAAATCGGCTAAATTGTTTTTCAATATAGTTTTGACTCTAAATCCGATTGGTTTTTCTTCGTATACGATTATTCAATATATTTGCTATTAAACCATATATCGATTATTAAATCGATAAAATAATAAAAATTCATTTATATTATATATTCAATATTTAAAAATCATACTAAATATTTAAAATAAACTGTTCAAAAATCTGGGTCGTTACAATTTCAATCTAATTAAAGATTCATTAAAACTCCACTTAGTTTTAATCTTTAACTGGGTTAAAGAATCAGTGTCATTTAAAACACGGTTCACGATAAACCCCAAAATCACTTCACATTTCAATTCCAATTAAATACCATTTAATTGGTGCATTTCATTAAATCTAAATAAAAAGATTTAATCTTTTTCTCAACTGGGATTAAGAACAGTGTTAATGTAGACACCGTTCACGGCAAACCCAAATCTTATTTGATATTAAATACAAGGCTCTGAATAGAAAATATATCGACTTATATTCAATATCAAATTCTACGACCAACAAATATCGTATTGGAAATAACGATATAAATATATCTTTCAAATTTCCGTAACAATATCTGTATAATCACGAAATCCAACATCGAAATATTCCAAAGACAATTTCGATTCAAATCCATTTCCACTTTATATATATTGGAAATTCTGGTTATTTTCAAAACCATTTCAAATCCACTTTATTTATTTTAAAAATAAATAGAGTTATAGTTCTAGTTCAAAACTAGTTCATTTCGATAAAAATCTATTTTTATCTTTTCAAATATGGAAATTTTCATCCAAATTCTTCACAGATCATTTCTTATGATTTTACACAAATTATTACTATTTTTAATAATTTTATCAAGGCCCGTACAGTCGATTTCCATCAACGACCATCGAACTGTACTTAAAGCGACCATTTCCAAATTTGATTTGGACATAATTCCAAATCCAACTGTTAGATTTCAAATTTCTAATATCCGTTAGAAAGCTCTTTTCGATACGAACCCATCGGTTCCGGTTTTAGGAGAATCTGACGGTCGGATCTCCGGCAACGTCAATTCAAAGTCAATGGTCAAAATTCGCGAACTATCGCAGCCGGCGCATTCTATTCAGGCCATTATATTATATATATAATATATACTTCATCGATTTCCTTTTAAAACGTATTTTATAAATTGTTTCAAATTCGTTTTCAAAACGATTTCAACTTCTTATTCGATTTCAAATCAAAATTGAATTTTCCTTTAAAAATTCCTTTTTACATTCATTTCTACTTGATTTCAATTCAATTTCAATTCGATTTCAATTCAATTCCAATTCGATTTGAATTTGTTTTCTATTCAATTTAATTCTAATTCATTTTCTATTCAATTCAATTCAAATTCATTTCTATTCAATTTCAATTCGAACTCAATTCTATTCAATTTCAATTCGAATTCATTTCTAAATATTTGATTTGAATTCATTTCTAAATATTCGATTTTGAAATCACTTTCAATATTCATTATAAAATCGAATATAATCGTTATAAATATCGTTCGCATTAAAATAGCGCATATCTAATCAACACGGCTTTGTATATTTCTATTTCAAATATTCTATTCAAATATTTCATTTCAAATATTTCTTATCAAATATTTTATTCAAATATTTCTCTTCAAATATTCTATTTCAAAACTGGAATGAGGCCTAATCAATTACCATAGATTTCATTTCTATGGATTTCCCTACAATGCATGTACAAATCAACAATGAAAAATAATCAACCATCATCCAAAATGCATTCTACACTGTATAAGCATCAAATATAAATATTTAACACTCATAACAGTCTGTCAATCAATCGACATACAACTAATTATTTGTAATGTCCCGCATTTTTATTGGTTCGTATTTGAATATTTAAATCAGTTTAAATATTGAATTCGTAATATAAGTGGATTTATATATTAATTAAAAGCGGAGTTGAACATATAAAAATATATACTAAATATAATCGAACTCGTAATATCGCGGCAGATCGTAATTTAACGTTCTGAACTTCAACTGAGTGTACCAGACTCATTTTAAATCTGATTTCTGCGAAACAAGAAATGTTGGAATCTATTGAACTGTATCTTTCTAACAGAAGTTAAAAATCATGATTTCGGCGTATAGATTGCAAGATATGTCCAAATCAAATATTTAGAAAGTTGCTACAGAAATCGTATATCGATCGTAGCGGTTTATTTGAAATAACTAGATACCAGATTCGAATCTGGACAAGGTTCTTTTGAGACATAGTGATAATTAAATTTTTATAATTTTACTGTAATTTTTAATTAATTAAATACGCAACTTTTTATTTGGAGTATTTCGTACCCTGTATCGATATTTCGGGGTTTCAAAATATGGGTCAACCTACCGATATTATTATATTTATGTGATCGTGACACCTCGCTGGACACGACCGTATTCCTATTTCTGTCCATAGCGCCTTGGACATGAACGTGATTTTTACGTAACATGATACACTAAATTTTGAATACGTAAAATATATATAACACGCCTGAAGTATTATTTTAAGTTTCCTTAGCACTAAAACAAACTTAGCTTAGAATAAATTTCTGCCTAAACGCATATACCAAATTCACGCCTTAGTTGAATTGGTAAATCAACAAAAAAATAATGATCAGAAAGTACAAAAAAACATGGTATCCCATTCCCTACGGGATCATAACAAGACAGCAAGTAATGTTAATAAACAAATAAAAGAAAACGTGAGGACAAAGAAAACACTACACCATACCCTAAGCTTCCTACGTCTACTGCCTAATATTTATGGCATTAATCAACACACGAGCTTTCGGCATTAATTGAACCATACTCTACTCCTTGCCTTGTAATGTGTACACACTATATTAGGCTGATTTAATTAATGCATGCGTATAGTCAAGTCATATTGTACTGAAACCATTCACCTAATGTATAGGAAACCATCCCCTATTGCTTAACCCGTAAGGACTTCCTACCTATACCTCTTATAAAAGCATGTCGTTCTCTATCATTTCTCACTCAGTAGAAACAAACCTGCCCTCGTGTAAAAGAAAAATCAAATAAATATCCAAAGCTTTAAATTTCGAAAACAATTTTGATATATTCCTAAAAACCCTAAATCAGTCTCGCTAGGTTCGACTAAGGCGGAGCTTGAAGCTGATGTGTACAAATTGTGTGGTGATTGGTGCATACGGTTTTGAGCTCGTATATTGTTTTGTGGAGAAAATTTGCATGTGTGAGAAAGGATTAGAGACGTGAACACTGGGTTGTGTTGAGGCATGTTGGTACCGATGTTGTGATGGCAAATGGGGAACGATATGGACAGGAAAAGGAGGAGTACTAAAGAAACGTGGTCTTCTTGGTGGCAAGTATGTGCATGCGGTAGCACATAACAGAAAAGGGTGGTTTGTTTGTGACGAAAAGATGGAGAGATGGAGTGGTACATACATGCAGATTGGTGATGAAGACATGCGTGGGATGAGTTGGTAAGACATGCAGAAATTGGTAGTAGCTGTAACTGATAAATGAAGAACGGTTATGGAAACGTGAACTTCGACAGTAATGTGGAGTTGTAAGTTGTACAGGAGGTTACAACTATGTTGAGGATACGGTATGGAGCAAATTAAATGATGGAGTCAGGTTCTTGTATATACAAGAAAATAGAGGAGCAACTACTGCTTCTTCAAAACGGGGAAGACAGATATGTGTTAGTGGAGTATTAAAGGGGACCTTTCTTTTTAAAATCTGAGCTTAGTTCTCCTCCTAATCTTAGTTCTCCTCGTCAAGATGCAGTTTAGCTACACAAAGCTTTTAAAGGATTTGGTTGCGATAGCTCGACTGTTGTAAATATTCTAGCACATAGGGATGCAACTCAACGCGGTCTCATTCGGCAAGAATATAAAGCTATGTATCATTAAGATATCACCACTCGTTTGTCCAAAGAACTTAGTGGGAATCTAAAGAAAGTAATGTTGCTTTGGGTGCTTGATCCAGTAGGATGTAATGCCTCTTTGTGAGACATGCACTTTCGGGAGATACCATTGATTTGCGAACTACCACTGAAGTTCTATGTTCACGCAAATAAAGAGGAACGTGAGCATGTAGCTAGGTGGCGTTTGAGGTGTGTACTGACGGGTGAGCGTGAGAACAGTAGCAGGGAAGATGGAGAACTAGTGGACTGGTTTATATGATCAAAGTGAAACAGGCGCCGACGTGTTCGTATTAGTAAAGCACTATACTGACGGATAATTTGGTAAGACCGAAAGTGACGCAAATCATTATTTAACGGTTAACACGCCAAGGTGAGTAAAATCACTAACTCTGATCTATTTAAATTATTTTAATATATTTAATGTTGTTTGAATGCTGTGTGATGATTGATTAGGTAGATTACAATTAAATTGGATAAATATTATATATCGTTGCATATGTACACATCACCGGTTGGAAACTGATTCCGTCGATTATAAATATCCCCTATTATGGAATCAGTGATAATTGTTTGACTAACATCTGTGGATGCGGAAACCGGTTGGAGGAATCTAACCGGATTCCTCGATATTTATGTGTACTGTTTGTTTTATATGCACTGTTTGAACCCGAACTACATTTAAAACCCCGTGTGAATATTGATGTTGAATGAAATTTCAACATTTGTCTCGATTAATCAATAAACGATATCGATCAATAAAGCGATAACAGTCGACCGTAAAACCATCATTTGTTAAGGAGTTGATTGGCCGTCGGGCAAATCAACGAAGTTAATTATAAAAAATTTTATTTTTATAATTAAAGAGAAGATTTAAATTAATAATAGAAGCTCTATTATAAACCAGTATTTAGAGTTCGTTATATAAAGAAAATACAAACGATTAATTGACATTTAAATAAATTATTAGGATATAATCATCCTACGAGTGAATAATTTGGATAATTATTTTAAATCAAAAAGTTAAGAAAATTTATTAGATTAATTATATTAATCTAATGTTAAGAAGTAATAAAAATCAGTTAACGAATTTACTGATGGAATGAAGTTGATTTAATCAACTGTTATTTGGGAAAATGATTATTAGATTAATTGGTCTTTAATTAATCTAATGAAAACAGTTTAGAAATAAATGTATCAAAATTAATGAGATTTAATTACCCTTTAGTTTAAGAAGTTATAGTACTGTGGAATGGTGAAAGCAAAGAGTTAATGTTTAATGTAATTAATCATAAAAAACAGAGATTTCAAAGTAAGAATATGGTGTTATAAAACCATAGTTAAAATTAATCAAGGAAATACGGTCTGATAGATACTATAAGTAATAAGGGATTAGAGTACAGACTTATATTTGTTCTAAGGTAAGAACGTTGTCGATTAAGGTCTGAGAGGTAAATAAAATACCCCAACTTGAACGGCTTCACTATTATCGAGAAACGATATCAGTTTGTAACGGAAAGTGATGTCAAGATTAGTATAAAGGGAATATGACAGCGTATTGTAAGTCTTAAAACTATAGCGATAAAATAAACGATGTTGACTACGCTTAAGCGCGACTGGTATGTCAAGATTAATATAAAGGGAATATGGCAGCGTATTGCAAGTCTTAGAACTATAGCGATAAAATAAACGTTGTTGACTAGGCTTAAGCGTGACTGTTATGTCAAGATTAGTTATAAAGGAGAATATTACAGCGTATGACAAGTTTTGAACTGTAACGATAAATTAACGCTATTAACCAAACTTAAGCGTGATTTTTATAGACAGCAACACTTCTTAGGGAATGGAAATAGTTTAGTTTGAAATCCATTTAGTCTAAAGAAATAAATAACGATGTTTGTCCAAAGAAAATATAATAATAAGTTTAGAAAGAGAAATTGGAGAATCCTGTTAGAAAAACAATGGCAGCATTGCGATGTTTGAAATGTGGTTAGAATTAAACCATTAGGATTTGGTACTAGAAATCGACGATGGCGAATGTATTAAAAGTAAATTATTTTTAGGAATTATAATCTGATAAGATGGTTAATATTTAGTTTTAAACCACTAAATTAAAATAGGTTATATAATCAATATTTAGTTATAAACTTAATATTGATTTAACAAGAAGTTGACTTAGAAACATGATCTATAAAGTGGAATAGGAATATAAATTCAGGAAAGAGATGTTAGTAAACAAGATAATGGTATTTATTAACTGAATAAAGAGTTATGTGATAAAGATGTTAAGATTTCTATAATAAGGGATGGTATTCACATTTCAAAATGAATAATGTTTTAAAAGTGAACGTTGGGCAGATTAAAAGGTTAAAATGAAATTGGAAATATTTTCCAATGTAAATAGGGTAGATTATCCAAGTATAGAAATAAGGAATGTGAAATTAATGGAACTTGTTCGAACGTTAATAACGTATGTTTTCTGGAACATGAAAGGATAATAGTTTTTAATAACTGGGAATGTTTTCCAAGAAGTGTAAAAAGGCTAAAACGGGATTGAGAAATATCTGGTAAGATATGGAAATTTGGATAATAAAGATGAATGTTAAATAAAAAGTTCCCGGGGTTGTGTGATGTTAGTTATACATTAGAATGAATGTTGTTTTACTCCAATAGTTAAATAACCGACTATCGAAGTGTTTTGACCATCGTTGTCAATATGGAGAGACCGGTAGGATTTATTATCCGAAAACCACTCCGTATAGGCATAAGTGCTGCGAATTAGATATGCTGAAGATAATTGAAGACGGATTTAAATGCAAGGGTCATCCTGTTCCTGTAACAACCCGAAAATCTGGGCCAGTTTAAAATTTTTATGTTGGCAATTTTAGCGAATTTTGAATATTTAAAATAGATTATTTTAAATAATATCGACGAGAAAATTTATTTTGAATATAATTCGATGTATATATTATATACGTCGTCGTTAGAATATAAATATTTATATATAATTATAAATAGAATTAAAAATGGCGCGGTAGTTCGATAATTCGATTTCAAACTTCAATTGAATGTACCGGGTGCAAAACAATCCGGATTTTAGTGAAACCAAAAATGATAGGATCTAATTGGTAATATCTTTCCAACGAATCCGAAAAATCAAGATTTCATATCGGGAATCAAAAGATATGTCCAGTTGAAAATTAGAAATAGTCGCTGTGGAATTTATATATATTTTTATATATATAAGGCCCTTAAAAATAGCAATTTTGCAAACGACCTCGGATTTCGATGAAACCAGTTTTGTTGGGTCCGTGATGTTAAGTTATTGCTAGATTCCAAATTTCATAATTTTTCGAATCAATATGTGAGCGTGGCGAAGGAAAACGCGTTTGACCAGTTTCAGTTGATTTTAATCGACTGGAAAATGGCCATTTTTCAAACGATCTCAGAATTCGACGAAACTAGTTTTGTTAGGACCGTATCGTCAATACGAAGCTAGAAAATATTTTTCTGGAATTTTTCTAGTTAGTATGTGACCCCGGTAATTTGAAATGTGCGTTTAAAATTCAATATAATGATTTAAATGAAAATTCAAAAGGAAACTGATTGTAACGATCAAATCAGCTTGCGATACATATCCCATTGTGTTCGGAATGGGGGTAAAACGCTATGGGCGACGGTCGGTGGGTCTCGTTTCGACTTCGAAAGAAAAGTCAACTATGGAGATTAAAATAAAATAAAATAATAATAATAAAAAAAAAATATCTTCTCTCCCATAATATACGCTGGCCCCCTCGTTCGAGTTTCATTAATCAGAAATAAAAAAAAAAAAGAAGAAAAGAAGGAGGGAAGCGGAGCGCCGCTCCACCGCTGAACGCACCGCGCCACCAGTAGCCGCCCGAGCCCCGATCCTCAGACCCCATCCGACCTCCCCCCAGCACCTCGATTTTCCCCCGCGCCCCCTTCTTCTCCCCAAGACGCGAACCCCCAAATCGACAGACCGCACCCAACTCCAGCTGTTATGGCCACCCACATCCGCTCCACCACCAGAACGGCCTACCGCACCTCCATCTCCCTTAGACGACTGCCGCACCCGCTAGGAAGCCCCCCCTCGCTGGTATGTTTTTTTATTTTATTTTTATTTTATTCTCTTATTTTATTTTATTTTTTTAATTTAATTAAAATACAGTTAAAAAATATTAAAAACTGATTTTATAAGAAAATTAAAACTGATTTTGTTTTGAAATATTAAAAACTGATTTTATAAGAAAATTAAAACTGATTTTGTTTTGAAATATTAAAAACTGATTTTATAAGAAAATTAAAACTGATTTTGTTTTGAAATATTAAAAACTGATTTTATAAGTAAAAACTGATTTTTAAGAAATGTAAAACTGATTTTATTAAAAGATTTTAAAACTGTATTTTGAAAAAGAAAACTGAATTTAGGAAAAATAATAAAAACTGATTTTTTAGTTAAAAATAAAAACATGATTTTTAAAGTGAACATATGATTTTTAAAAATAAAGCTAGGAGGTTGAAAATAAAATTAGAACTTTTTTGAAAATAAAATTAGAATTGGTTTTTAAATTTATATATAGCATCGATTTTGAAATATATAAATTTGTTAAAGAAAAATATAAACTTTGCTAAGAAAAATATATTTTGTTTAGAAATATAAAAATGTACATTGTTTTAAAATTAAATTTAGCATTGGGTTTTTATAATGAAGTCGAAGTAAAAATTCGATTTTTATATATTGAACAACGAAGTAAAAATTCGATTTTTATATATGTAGTGAATACGGGCAACGAAGATGACGAAGAGACGAGAACAGCGAAGACTTCTGCGAATGAAGAGCCGTGGAGCTAGGATAGCAATACGTGAGAATTTCTCACCTTTTAATTTCATTTTCTAGTTATATATATATATACTAGGATGCAGACGGTGCTTAGTAGCACCCGACACAATCGTCCACAGACCATGGACTTGTTTGTTTGGTTGCATAGATTAGTATGATGATTTGATTTGAAATTGGTTGTTTGGTGAAATTGATTGATGTGTGAATGGCGTGGGCCTTCACTAGACCGGGGATAAGGCTAGGCCTTGTCCCGTTTCTAGTATCGTGCCGTTATGCCGCCGAAATTTTCTAAAATGTGTTGGAAAATAAAAATATCATTTTATTGTGTAAATGAATTGAATAGAAATTCATAGGTTGAAATAAAATGTTTTGTCGTTAAAAATATAATTTTTAACGTGAATGTGAGTAAATAAATATTCATTTACAAACCAGACGGTTTGTTTATGTACACTTATTCGAATGACACTGATTGGGACGATAAATTTTACACATCGCCCAACAGCACAAATAAAATAGGTGTTTGATTGTTTGAAACCCCACACGGGTGTTGGGATGAAATTTGAAGTTCACTCATCCTGATTGATTAAAAATGTCGATCGATCGATTGACAGGCTGTTATAAGCGTTGAATATCTATATTTGATGCTTATACAGTGTAGTGCACTTTGGTTGATGATTGATTATTTTTCAATGCTATGATATACATGTGTTGTATGAAAATCCATATAATTAACTTTATATGGTAATTGATTGGGCCTCATTCCAATTTGAAAAATAAAGAATATTATAAAATAAAAGTTCATTTGTTGACAGTACTCATCCATTGAGATTGGTCATGTGTGGAACGAAATATTTTGATAATAACAACTATTTTGAAAAAGAAATATTTGAAATAGAATATTTGAAAATAGAAATTTATGAAGCCGTGTTGATTAGATTGACGCCATTTTGACGTGAACGATATTTATATCGATTTTAACGATTTCGAAATGAATTGAATTGAAAACGAATTCAAAATGAATTGAAAACGATTTCGAAATGAATTGAATTGAAAACGATTTCGAAATGAATTGAATTGAAAACGATTTCGAAATGAATTGAATTGAAAACGATTTCGAAATGAATTGAATTGAAAACGATTTCGAAATGAATTGAATTGAAAACGATTTCGAAATGAATTGAATTGAAAACGATTTCGAAATGAATTGAATTGAAAACGATTTCGAAATGAATTGAATTGAAAACGATTTCGAAATGAATTGAATTGAAAACGATTTTGAAATGGATTGAATTGAAAACGATTTCGAGATGAATTGAATTGAAAACGAATTCGAATTGAATTGAAAGCGAAGTGAAATAAATTCAAATTGAATTGAAATTTGAATTGAATAGAAATGGATTTTAAAACGAATTTATAAAGAAGAATTCAATTTTGATTTGAATTGAAATGGAAGTTGAAAATGTTTTTGAAACGAATTCAAAACTATTTATATAATTCGTTTTAAATAGAAATCGACGATATATATATTATATATATATTATATATAATATAATGGCCTGAATAGAATGCGCCGCGCCGCGGCAGTTCGCGAATTTCGACCATTTATTTCAAACGGGCATTACGGGAGATCCGACCGTCGGATTCTCCTAAAACCGGAACCGTTGGGTTCGTATCAAAAAGAGCTTTCTAACGAATGTGATAAATTAGAAATCTAACGGTTGGATTTGGAGTTACGTCCAAATCAAATTCGAAAAAGGTCGCTGTAAGTGCAGTTCGATGGCCATTGATGGAAATCGACTGTACGGGCCTTGATAAAATTATTAAAAATAGCAATAATTTGTGTAAAATCATAAGAAATGATTTAGAAAGAATTGGGATGAAAAACTCCATATTTGAAAAGATAAAAATGGATTTTTATCGAAATGAACTAGTTTTGAACTAGAATTATAATTCTATTTATTTTTAAATAAATAAATTGAATTCGAAAAGGGTTTTAAAAATAACCAAAATTTCCAATGATTGCATTGGAGTGGATTTGAATCGAAATTGTCTTCGGAATATTTCGATGTTGGAATTCGTGATTATACAGGTGTTGTTATGGAAATTTGAAAGATATATATTGATATCGTTATTTCCAATACGACATTTGTTAGTCGTAGAATTCGATATTGAATATAAGCCGATATATTTTCTATTCAGAGCCTTGTATTGAATATCGAATGTGATTTGGGTTTGTCGTGAATGGTGTCTTCACTAACACTATTCTTGAACTCAGTTGAGAAAAGATTAAATCTTTTTTATTTAGATTTAATGAAGTGTACCAATTAAATAATATTTAATTGGAATTGAATTGATATTGATTTTTGGGTTTATCGTGAACAGTGTTTTAAATAACACTTGTTCTTTAACCCGATAATTAATGGAATGTGATTTTGGGTTTATCGTGAACCGTGTTTTAAATGACACTGATTCTTTAACCCAGTCGAAGATTAAAACTAAGTGGAGTTTTAATGAATCTTTAATTAGATTGAAATGATCGAAAATGGAGTATCACCAGTTTTGCTCCAGGCGATAGTTAAATCTTTAATTAGATTTGAACGTGAAATGGTAATTGAATTTACCGATAACACTGTGGTGTTAGATATGAAGTATTACCAGTTTTACTTCATGGGATGAATAGGTTGGGATTGGGAAATTAAAACAAATGATTACTTCGGTAAGGTTCGCTAATCCCGACTAGTTTGAATTGATATTCAAAAGTAGATTAAAGAATAAATTCAAGAATTTATCTTTGATAAAATTAATGGGAACCTTTCCCTATGAATGTGAAATTTAGAAACTAACTGTCGGTTAGCTAAGCAGAAGGGTTTCCTGGATATTGATCTGATGTTGGTTTCGGCCTTCGGGGTTAATGTTTGGGAAATTATTCTCTTGATTAATTTATGGTTAGTGACTGATGAATTGGAATGAGGCGTATGTTGTGTTTGTGTAACACTTATTTAAAATATACGCGAGTTATTCGGAAAGTCCGGGTTTATCCCATTCTGAATAACTGATACGACGATAAGTCGAAGATGAAGACGATGGTCGAAGACCGGAGGTCTTCACGTCGTTTGGGTGATAACTGATGATCTTGATTGGGCTGTACACCCAAGAAGATGGAAACAGTTGGTGATCGTCCAGACGTACTTGGAGATCGATGGATATGCGAGGTACTAGGTGCCTCCGGTTTCGTTCAGACCCAGAACGGACTTGTAAATGGACTGTGTGTCTGACATTGGATTTTAGTCCGTGTGATTGATCTCTATTAAATATATATCTGTTTGGCGGCGGAGAATTTATTCTCTTGCTTAACGCCCTTCTCTGAGACGTACGAGCTCAGGGGTTATAAATTGATGGATATCAATCGCATGGAGTGAATTGCCTGTGTGGCATGCCTAAGTGGCAATTGATCAAGGCTTCTGTTGAAAAGCAAAGTCTTGTGGTTGATGATCGAAGCACGGCCTTGTGTGGCGTAGCTTTGTGTAACGTTGATTCGCGAGTATCACACCCGGTATGAATCAAAAACGGGAGACGGACCTCAGGGAGGACTTGCGTTTCTTTCTAGTTAGAAGTGGCGTCAGTGGTTTTACACGCCCTAACGAGTTTGACTTATGTGGTTGTTGCTGTTGCGAGGCGCCTCGGTTATATCGGTTTCGGCCGATGCTTCTGGTCGGCTGACGGACCAGGCTTACGCCCCAAAGGGCGGGGAAACGTAGTGTTCAGGCATAATAATCCACATCGGTGGACCGGCCCTGACGATCCAAGGCTTGTCTGCGCGCTTGCCTGTGGCTCGGGCTAGAGAGTCACAAATCGGTAGAGGATCTTGCCCCTAGCCTCGGTTCATACCATAAATGATAACCCAACTTCCAATACGACATTTGCGGTTTTGATTGTAAACTTATATATGGCGACATAGTGTTATGGGCCATTCATGCCGCCTATGATTGATACTTATGATTTGAAGTTGTTTTATACACTATGCACTTATTATAGTATCAAATGATTTGTTTTAAACGTATCAAGCATTCTTTGGCTGTTATAAGGGAAAACCCTATCCCCCGGCTTGCGTTGCATTGTGTGATAGGACCTGGGTCTTATAACAGCTTCATTTTTCTTTATTTAGCATTGCGCTGTTTGTTTTATGCACTGGTATTCTTGGGAGGAAACCCGTTCCGTGTTATACGGCGTGGTCCCTTGATTTACCTAATGATTTAAAATAAAGATTAATAACTGTTTTAGTTCTCACACCAGTCACATGACTGACCTGGAGTTTATTGTTTTAACCTAAACTCTGGGTGCCCTTATTTTGACACGGGCAGCTAGTAGTTTTGGTTTTGCAGATTTATATTCATAGGATCCTGGTTTACAGCTGGAACGATATCCGGAAAGCTTTGTATCCGTATATCTTCTTCTAGTTGTGCATTGTATTATTTTCCGCTGCTATGTATTTAAATGTAATTTAAATCTCTGATATTTCTGTGTAATATTTATTCATTTATACTCTGTATATTCTTGTAATCTGACGCATTGTTGTAATATACAGTGAAATGTTCTTCTGTATGTTTTCTGATTTGTCGTGTTCTCAAACGATAGGGCGTTTCGAACGGCCTGGATCGGTTTAGCGACTGGTTCGGACCGAGCGAAATTCCTTCTCGTCACAGTTGGTATCAGAGCTTTGGTTTACAAAGCTAGAGAACAAGACACATTAGAAACATACGAAAGAATTCATCAGATATTGGATTAGTAATATCCAATGGGAATGACTCGTTAGAGATAGGATCAATAGTATCCTAGAACGAGTGTGAAGAGTATATTTTTGAAAATGAAAGTCAAATTTGTTTTGAAAATTTAAAATCAATTATTCGTATTTGATTATCTATTTATATTGAGTTGGACAGTCCAGTATATAAAGATTTTGCGTATACGTCTGATCCGCGTGTATTCGAAGTTTTAATATATTGGATAGATATAGAATCATACTCTAGTGGCCCGAAGATGATTCTGATGGTTGAGTACTCATCGTCAGAATTTATATTCGTGTGACGAAGGTGTGATATCAATATATTTCCATTAGACTGGTGTGAGAACCAAAATTAGATAGGGCTTATTGTTGTGAATTGGCATCAAAAACATGACTTTTGTATATGTATCAAAATTATGAATTTGAAACTCTAATTCACTAATTGATTGATGTTTGTGTTGGTTGTTTATTTGTTTGATAATTTTAACCATTTATGCCTTATTGTATCAAATATTGAACTATATTGAAAATTGGTCGCATTTGCTTGCATATACATATATATCATTGAACAGGTCATAGCAAGGAGGCTAGAGCCAGAGAATAAAATTTGTTTGCCCGACAAATAGGTACATGTTTACTACATAATTTACTGTTTTGTTTGGGTGATGATGATTTTGTGAGCCTATTGGCTAGCCGCTTGGCTTTTTCTTTTTCTTTTTGATATCTGAAGGACCGGGGAAGCTATTTGAAATTCCCCGATGCTCCCGGTGCAGGGGAGGTTATGGCGAAATTTTTCAAAAATTTAGGGTGTTAGCCAAATTTTTGAAATTCTGAAAATTCTCAGAAACTAAAGAGTTGGAGAATGAAAGCCGGGTCGAGCGTAGAGCTGAATAATCAAACCACTTTCGACTTTGTTCCTTTTCGGGGACGAAATGTTTTAAGTGGGGGAGATTGTAACAACCCGAAAATCTGGGCCAGTTTAAAATTTTTATGTTGGCAATTTTAGCGAATTTTGAATATTTAAAATAGATTATTTTAAATAATATCGACGAGAAAATTTATTTTGAATATAATTCGACGTATATATTATATACGTCGTCGTTAGAATATAAATATTTATATATAATTATAAATAGAATTAAAAATGGCGCGGTAGTTCGATAATTCGATTTCAAACTTCAATTGAATGTACCGGGTGCAAAACAATCCGGATTTTAGTGAAACCAAAAATGATAGGATCTAATTGGTAATATCTTTCCAACGAATCCGAAAAATCAAGATTTCATATCGGGAATCAAAAGATATGTCCAGTTGAAAATTAGAAATAGTCGCTGTGGAATTTATATATATTTTTATATATATAAGGCCCTTAAAAATAGCAATTTTGCAAACGACCTCGGATTTCGACGAAACCAGTTTTGTTGGGTCCGTGATGTTAAGTTATTGCTAGATTCCAAATTTCATAATTTTTCGAATCAATATGTGAGCGTGGCGAAGGAAAACGCGTTTGACCAGTTTCAGTTGATTTTAATCGACTGGAAAATGGCCATTTTTCAAACGATCTCAGAATTCGACGAAACTAGTTTTGTTAGGACCGTATCGTCAATACGAAGCTAGAAAATATTTTTCTGGAATTTTTCTAGTTAGTATGTGACCCCGGTAATTTGAAATGTGCGTTTAAAATTCAATATAATGATTTAAATGAAAATTCAAAAGGAAACTGATTGTAACGATCAAATCAGCTTGCGATACATATCCCATTGTGTTCGGAATGGGGGTAAAACGCTATGGGCGACGGTCGGTGGGTCTCGTTTCGACTTCGAAAGAAAAGTCAACTATGGAGATTAAAATAAAATAAAATAATAATAAAAAAAAAATATCTTCTCTCCCATAATATACGCTGGCCCCCCCGTTCGAGTTTCATTAATCAGAAATAAAAAAAAAAAAAAAAAAGAAGGAGGGAAGCGGAGCGCCGCTCCACCGCTGAACGCACCGCGCCACCAGTAGCCGCCCGAGCCCCGATCCTCAGACCCCATCCGACCTCCCCCCAGCACCTCGATTTTCCCCCGCGCCCCCTTCTTCTCCCCAAGACGCGAACCCCCAAATCGACAGACCGCACCCAACTCCAGCTGTTATGGCCACCCACATCCGCTCCACCACCAGAACGGCCTACCGCACCTCCATCTCCCTTAGACGACTGCCGCACCCGCTAGGAAGCCCCCCCTCGCTGGTATGTTTTTTTATTTTATTTTTATTTTATTCTCTTATTTTATTTTATTTTTTTAATTTAATTAAAATACAGTTAAAAAAATATTAAAAACTGATTTTATAAGAAAATTAAAACTGATTTTGTTTTGAAATATTAAAAACTGATTTTATAAGAAAATTAAAACTGATTTTGTTTTGAAATATTAAAAACTGATTTTATAAGAAAATTAAAACTGATTTTGTTTTGAAATATTAAAAACTGATTTTATAAGTAAAAACTGATTTTTAAGAAATGTAAAACTGATTTTATTAAAAGATTTTAAAACTGTATTTTGAAAAAGAAAACTGAATTTAGGAAAAATAATAAAAACTGATTTTTTAGTTAAAAATAAAAACATGATTTTTAAAGTGAACATATGATTTTTAAAAATAAAGCTAGGAGGTTGAAAATAAAATTAGAACTTTTTTGAAAATAAAATTAGAATTGGTTTTTAAATTTATATATAGCATCGATTTTGAAATATATAAATTTGTTAAAGAAAAATATAAACTTTGCTAAGAAAAATATATTTTGTTTAGAAATATAAAAATGTACATTGTTTTAAAATTAAATTTAGCATTGGGTTTTTATAATGAAGTCGAAGTAAAAATTCGATTTTTATATATTGAACAACGAAGTAAAAATTCGATTTTTATATATGTAGTGAATACGGGCAACGAAGATGACGAAGAGACGAGAACAGCGAAGACTTCTGCGAATGAAGAGCCGTGGAGCTAGGATAGCAATACGTGAGAATTTCTCACCTTTTAATTTCATTTTCTAGTTATATATATATATACTAGGATGCAGACGGTGCTTAGTAGCACCCGACACAATCGTCCACAGACCATGGACTTGTTTGTTTGGTTGCATAGATTAGTATGATGATTTGATTTGAAATTGGTTGTTTGGTGAAATTGATTGATGTGTGAATGGCGTGGGCCTTCACTAGACCGGGGATAAGGCTAGGCCTTGTCCCGTTTCTAGTATCGTGCCGTTATGCCGCCGAAATTTTCTAAAATGTGTTGGAAAATAAAAATATCATTTTATTGTGTAAATGAATTGAATAGAAATTCATAGGTTGAAATAAAATGTTTTGTCGTTAAAAATATAATTTTTAACGTGAATGTGAGTAAATAAATATTCATTTACAAACCAGACGGTTTGTTTATGTACACTTATTCGAATGACACTGATTGGGACGATAAATTTTACACATCGCCCAACAGCACAAATAAAATAGGTGTTTGATTGTTTGAAACCCCACACGGGTGTTGGGATGAAATTTGAAGTTCACTCATCCTGATTGATTAAAAATGTCGATCGATCGATTGACAGGCTGTTATAAGCGTTGAATATCTATATTTGATGCTTATACAGTGTAGTGCACTTTGGTTGATGATTGATTATTTTTCAATGCTATGATATACATGTGTTGTATGAAAATCCATATAATTAACTTTATATGGTAATTGATTGGGCCTCATTCCAATTTGAAAAATAAAGAATATTATAAAATAAAAGTTCATTTGTTGACAGTACTCATCCATTGAGATTGGTCATGTGTTGAACGAAATATTTTGATAATAACAACTATTTTGAAAAAGAAATATTTGAAATAGAATATTTGAAAATAGAAATTTATGAAGCCGTGTTGATTAGATTGACGCCATTTTGACGTGAACGATATTTATATCGATTTTAACGATTTCGAAATGAATTGAATTGAAAACGAATTCAAAATGAATTGAAAACGATTTCGAAATGAATTGAATTGAAAACGATTTCGAAATGAATTGAATTGAAAACGATTTCGAAATGAATTGAATTGAAAACGATTTCGAAATGAATTGAATTGAAAACGATTTCAAAATGAATTGAATTGAAAACGATTTCGAAATGAATTGAATTGAAAACGATTTCGAAATGAATTGAATTGAAAACGATTTCGAAATGAATTGAATTGAAAACGATTTCGAAATGAATTGAATTGAAAACGATTTCGAAATGGATTGAATTGAAAACGATTTCGAGATGAATTGAATTGAAAACGAATTCGAATTGAATTGAAAGCGAAGTGAAATAAATTCAAATTGAATTGAATTTTGAATTGAATAGAAATGGATTTTAAAACGAATTTATAAAGAAGAATTCAATTTTGATTTGAATTGAAATGGAAGTTGAAAATGTTTTTGAAACGAATTCAAAACTATTTATATAATTCGTTTTAAATAGAAATCGATGATATATATATTATATATATATTATATATAATATAATGGCCTGAATAGAACGCGCCGCGCCGCGGCAGTTCGCGAATTTCGACCATTTATTTCAAACGGGCATTACGGGAGATCCGACCGTCGGATTCTCCTAAAACCGGAACCGTTGGGTTCGTATCGAAAAGAGCTTTCTAACGAATGTGATAAATTAGAAATCTAACGGTTGGATTTGGAGTTACGTCCAAATCAAATTCGAAAAAGGTCGCTGTAAGTGCAGTTCGATGGCCATTGATGGAAATCGACTGTACGGGCCTTGATAAAATTATTAAAAATAGCAATAATTTGTGTAAAATCATAAGAAATGATTTAGAAAGAATTGGGATGAAAAACTCCATATTTGAAAAGATAAAAATGGATTTTTATCGAAATGAACTAGTTTTGAACTAGAATTATAATTCTATTTATTTTTAAATAAATAAATTGAATTCGAAAAGGGTTTTAAAAATAACCAAAATTTCCAATGATTGCATTGGAGTGGATTTGAATCGAAATTGTCTTCGGAATATTTCGATGTTGGAATTCGTGATTATACAGGTGTTGTTATGGAAATTTGAAAGATATATATTGATATCGTTATTTCCAATACGACATTTGTTAGTCGTAGAATTCGATATTGAATATAAGCCGATATATTTTCTATTCAGAGCCTTGTATTGAATATCGAATGTGATTTGGGTTTGTCGTGAATGGTGTCTTCACTAACACTATTCTTGAACTCAGTTGAGAAAAGATTAAATCTTTTTTATTTAGATTTAATGAAGTGTACCAATTAAATAATATTTAATTGGAATTGAATTGATATTGATTTTTGGGTTTATCGTGAACAGTGTTTTAAATAACACTTGTTCTTTAACCCGATAATTAATGGAATGCGATTTTGGGTTTATCGTGAACCGTGTTTTAAATGACACTGATTCTTTAACCCAGTCGAAGATTAAAACTAAGTGGAGTTTTAATGAATCTTTAATTAGATTGAAATGATCGAAAATGGAGTATCACCAGTTTTGCTCCAGGCGATAGTTAAATCTTTAATTAGATTTGAACGTGAAATGGTAATTGAATTTACCGATAACACTGTGGTGTTAGATATGAAGTATTACCAGTTTTACTTCATGGGATGAATAGGTTGGGATTGGGAAATTAAAACAAATGATTACTTCGGTAAGGTTCGCTAATCCCGACTAGTTTGAATTGATATTCAAAAGTAGATTAAAGAATAAATTCAAGAATTTATCTTTGATAAAATTAATGGGAACCTTTCCCTATGAATGTGAAATTTAGAAACTAACTGTCGGTTAGCTAAGCAGAAGGGTTTCCTGGATATTGATCTGATGTTGGTTTCGGCCTTCGGGGTTAATGTTTGGGAAATTATTCTCTTGATTAATTTATGGTTAGTGACTGATGAATTGGAATGAGGCGTATGTTGTGTTTGTGTAACACTTATTTAAAATATACGCGAGTTATTCGGAAAGTCCGGGTTTATCCCATTCTGAATAACTGATACGACGATAAGTCGAAGATGAAGACGATGGTCGAAGACCGGAGGTCTTCACGTCGTTTGGGTGATAACTGATGATCTTGATTGGGCTGTACACCCAAGAAGATGGAAACAGTTGGTGATCGTCCAGACGTACTTGGAGATCGATGGATATGCGAGGTACTAGGTGCCTCCGGTTTCGTTCAGACCCAGAACGGACTTGTAAATGGACTGTGTGTCTGACATTGGATTTTAGTCCGTGTGATTGATCTCTATTAAATATATATCTGTTTGGCGACGGAGAATTTATTCTCTTGCTTAACGCCCTTCTCTGAGACGTACGAGCTCAGGGGTTATATATTGATGGATATCAATCGCATGGAGTGAATTGCCTGTGTGGCATGCCTAAGTGGCAATTGATCAAGGCTTCTGTTGAAAAGCAAAGTCTTGTGGTTGATGATCGAAGCACGGCCTTGTGTGGCGTAGCTTTGTGTAACGTTGATTCGCGAGTATCACACCCGGTATGAATCAAAAACGGGAGACGGACCTCAGGGAGGACTTGCGTTTCTTTCTAGTTAGAAGTGGCGTCAGTGGTTTTACACGCCCTAACGAGTTTGACTTATGTGGTTGTTGCTATTGCGAGGCGCCTCGGTTATATCGGTTTCGGCCGATGCTTCTGGTCGGCTGACGGACCAGGCTTACGCCCCAAAGGGCGGGGAAACGTAGTGTTCAGGCATAATAATCCACATCGGTGGACCGGCCCTGACGATCCAAGGCTTGTCTGCGCGCTTGCCTGTGGCTCGGGCTAGAGAGTCACAAATCGGTAGAGGATCTTGCCCCTAGCCTCGGTTCATACCATAAATGATAACCCAACTTCCAATACGACATTTGCGGTTTTGATTGTAAACTTATATATGGCGACATAGTGTTATGGGCCATTCATGCCGCCTATGATTGATACTTATGATTTGAAGTTGTTTTATACACTATGCACTTATTATAGTATCAAATGATTTGTTTTAAACGTATCAAGCATTCTTTGGCTGTTATAAGGGAAAACCCTATCCCCCGGCTTGCGTTGCATTGTGTGATAGGACCTGGGTCTTATAACAGCTTCATTTTTCTTTATTTAGCATTGCGCTGTTTGTTTTATGCACTGGTATTCTTGGGAGGAAACCCGTTCCGTGTTATACGGCGTGGTCCCTTGATTTACCTAATGATTTAAAATAAAGATTAATAACTGTTTTAGTTCTCACACCAGTCACATGACTGACCTGGAGTTTAATGTTTTAACCTAAACTCTGGGTGCCCTTATTTTGACACGGGCAGCTAGTAGTTTTGGTTTTGCAGATTTATATTCACAGGATCCTGGTTTACAGCTGGAACGATATCCGGAAAGCTTTGTATCCGTATATCTTCTTCTAGTTGTGCATTGTATTATTTTCCGCTGCTATGTATTTAAATGTAATTTAAATCTCTGATATTTCTGTGTAATATTTATTCATTTATACTCTGTATATTCTTGTAATCTGACGCATTGTTGTAATATACAGTGAAATGTTCTTCTGTATGTTTTCTGATTTGTCGTGTTCTCAAACGATAGGGCGTTTCGAACGGCCTGGATCGGTTTAGCGACTGGTTCGGACCGAGCGAAATTCCTTCTCGTCACAGTTCCAGAAGGGTGTTCTCTGTTTGTACAGTCCCAGGACAACTTGTATGGACGAGTGTCTGACAGAGTATTTCCATCGGTCACGCCGTTGATTTTTACGAATATACCAAGTTGGTGGGGAGAAGGTAACTTCTCTTTATTCTACACATAGTGTGCATTTGTGTAATCAATATGTGATTACGGATTTGATGATGTGGCATTCAAAGTGAATGGTGATCAGATGTTCTGAATATAGACGTAGCCTCTAGCCTCACAACCAGGAAGTGACAGAAGTTAGGCTAGGCAGCATGGCTAGTTGGGTCATCCCCAAGCAGGGTGTATTGTCACCGATCTAGAGAAAATTCATATTTATACTTCTTTTCGATTCTGTATCTTCGGATGATGGTTGGATGGCCAACAACCGTGGTGATAATATATTCGATACACTCAAGCTAAATGAGTGGTCGGTCATGTGTGGCCGGGTTTCAAGACGTTCTTGTTGAACCCAGGTGTATCCCCTCTAGAGTACACTGTTCGGAAGGTGCTCCCATACCTTGTCTGTTGGAATCCAATCTCCAATAAGCGCTCCGCGGTTTTAGTTTTTATTCTATATATATGTGGAGCGTGAGATGCAAGCGTTCTGCTACTTGGATATTTATGTGTTTAGACATTATCATAATATCACTGGTTTTGATATCAACGTATTTTGGATTATAGTAAGGTAAAAACCGTCCATGTTTATGTGAGGGCTAGTCTTACTATTATCTTCTTGTTCTGAAAAGGATTTTCAAAGTTAAACAATATGGTTTGAATTTACTCACACCAGTCCCATGACTAACCCAGAGTTTATTTTGTTTGTGTTTTCCTAAACTCTTGGGTGCCCAAATTTGTACGGGCAGTCAAGTGTTTCAGTCTTTTACAGATTCACTTGGAGGAGCTGAAAACAGAAGGCTTCACCATTAATTAGTTAGAGATTATTTCCGCTGTGATATGATGTATTGTACTCTGATAACGGTATGTAATTCCAAATTCAGATTTTGTATTTCAAAGTTATGTTATATAATACATTTTATTGTTCCGTTGTGAGATTCGTGTTTACTCTGATACTGTTCAGTTGTAATCTTCTTCTTCTTCTATTCTATTAGTTCTATCTTATGTTTCTCACCCTCTAACTTCTTTCTATTAATGATCTAAATTTTTGTGCACTTTAAGTTGAATGTGCTGGATATTAGTCAGCTCAAATTGGTACGGATTTAACGGCCGTTACATTATTGGGATTAGTGTATGTCATATATCATCCCAATACCCGTGTGGGGTTTCATACAATCAAACATAGATTTCATTTGTGTAGTTGGGCGATGGGTAAAATTTATTGTCCCAATCAATATCAATCAAATCAGTGTATATAAACAAATCTCTGATTTGTTTATAAATATTTATTTTATATATGCGTTAAAAATCGTATTTTTAACTATAAAATATTTTCCACTATAAAATATTTTATTTCATTTCACATCACACCATCAAATTTCACAACACAGAAATCAAACAAACAAGCATACAAGCCGTCCATGATCTGTGGACGATGAGTGTCGGGTGCTACTAAACACCATCTGCATCCTAGTATATATTTTTAACTAGAAATTTAAATTAAAGGTGAGGAGTTCTCACCGACTAGCTAATCCAAACGCCGCGACTCTTCTTATGTAGAAATCTTCGCCGTTCTCGCCTTTCATCCATTCCACTATCCGTAGCCACTACATATATAAAAATCACATTTTTTATACTGCTGTCTTTAAAATAAAAATCACATTTTTATTTGTTCACTTTCAATTTAAAAATCATATTTTTCCTTAACCACTCTAATGATCAAAATCGTACTTTTACTTTGCTATATATATGATAATTTTTTTTATATCGCTATTATATAGATAAAAATTCTATTTTTATATCTACTTCTAATATAAAGATCGAATTTTTATATCATCGCTATAAAAATCACATTTTTTTACTTCAACCTATATATAAGAAAAATCAGATTTTTATTTCGCTACATATATAAAGATAATATTTTTATATTCTCTATTATATAAAAATCATAGTTTTAATACTTCTACTTTATAAAAATCATATATTTAATACTTCTACTTTATAAAAATCATATTTTTATTATCTAAAAAAAACACAACTTTTCTTAAAATGTTTTTCTGTAAATTAAAACTGATTTAAATACTTCAAAACTGATTTCCTATAACTGAAATTGAATTAGAAACTGATTTAAATAAATAAAAATCACCTTGGTTCGATTTTACTGAGTAGGGAAGGCTCATAAGGGACGGACGGTCAGAGGAGGGTGGCACGGTGTCGGAGTTGGTGGCGCGACGTCTGATGTGGGCCGGGGGGCGGCACGATCCGATTTGGATTGGGGGTGGGTGGCTTCGGGAGGTAGGAGGTCGAAGGGGGGGGGGCTCCACGAGATCGGGGGTGACGGCGCAGGGGGGGCGATGCCTGAACGGCGGTGGCGGTGGTTGCCATCAGGGCTTCGGCGGCGAGATATGGGGGGGCGCGATCGATTAGGTTTCCTTTTTTATTTTTACTTTGAATGTGAATGAGGAAAGAGAAAATGGGGGGGGTTATTGAAATTTTTTATATTATTTTATTTATTTATTTATTCTATAAAGCAAACTTTTATTTCAAATTCAAAATCGAACCCACCGGCTGTCGTCCCGAGCTAATTACCCCCATTCCGAACACAATGGGATCTGTTTCGTAGGCTGATTTGATCGTTTCGATCAGTTTTTTTCAAAATCAAAATATAACTCTATATATTGAATTTGAACGCGCATTTCAATTTACCGGGGCCACATACTAACTAGAAAAATTCCTTAAAAATATTTTCTAGCTTCGTATTGACGATACGGTCCTAACAAAACTAGTTTCGTCGAATTCTGAGACCGTTTGAAAAATGGCCATTTTCCAGTCGATTAAAATCGACTGAAACTGGTCAAACGCGTTTTCCTTTGCCACGCTCACATATTGATTCGAAAAATTACAAATTTCGGAATCTAGCAATAACATTACATCACGGATCCAACAAAAGTGGTTTCGTCGAAAACCGAGGTCGTTTGCAAAATTTCCATTTTTAAGGGCTAGAATTCCATAGCGACTATTCTGAAATTTCAACAGGACGTAACTTTTGATTTTCGCCATAAATTTCAATTTCCCGGATACGTTGGAAAGATATTCTCAATTAGATTTTAATATTTTTGGTTTCGCTAAAATCCGGTTTATTTTGCATCCTACACATTCATTTGAATTTTGAAATCGAATTATCGAACTACGCGCCATTTTCAATTCCTTTTATAAATATAAATAAATATTTATATTCTAACCACGATCTATATAAATATATACGTTCGAATTCTATTAAAAATAAATTTCTTGTTGATATTCTTTAAAATAATCATTTTAAATATTCAAAGTCCGCTAAAATTGCCAAAATAAAAATTTTAAATTGCCTCGGATTTCCGGGTTATTACAATCTCCCCCCACTTAAAACTTTTCGTCCCTGAAAAGGAACGAAGCCGAAAGTTGTTTAACTAATCAACTCAACTTCCATTATTTTCTTTACGGCTTAAGTTCTTCAACTTTTCAGTTTCTAAGAACTTTTCAAATTTTTCAAAAATTTGGCAAACACACTAAATTTTCAAAAAATTTCGCAATAACCTCCCCTGCACGGGGGACTTCGGGATATTTCATATATCCTCCCATGGCCTTCTTCAATCCAAAAGAAAAAGAAAAAGCCAAGCTGCTAGCCAATCGGCTCATAAAATCATCATCACCCAAAGAAAACAGTAAATTATGGTAAATATGTACCTATTTGTCGGGCAAACAATTTTATTCTTCTGCTCTAGCCTCCTTGCTATGATCTGATCAATGTCAGTACATGTATATGCATGCATTTTCAAACAATTTTCAATACAGTCCAATATTTGGTTCAATTTGGCTAAAGTTTCAACATTTAAATTAATCAACCAATAATCAAACAACACAATCAGCAATCAATTAGTTGATTAACTTTTCAAATTCATAACTTTGATGCATAGTCCAAAAAATCAGATTTTTGATGCCAAATCGCAACAATAGGCCTTATCAAATTTTGGTTCTCACACCATTCAATAGGAAATATATAGATATCACAATTTCATCACTCGAACATAAATTTTGATGATGATCGATCAATCATCGGAATCATCTCCGAGCGACTACAGTGTGACTCTATATCTATCTAATATATTAAAACTTCTTATTCGATCAGACGTATACTCAAAATCTTTATATACTGGATATTCCAAATCAATATAAAATAAATAATCAAATACGAATAGTTGACTTAAATTTTCAAAACAAAACTTGTTTTCACTTTAAAAATATACTCTTCCCACTCGTTCTAGGATACTACTGATCCCATCTCTAATGAGTCCTTCTTATTGGATATTACTAATCCCAACTCTAATGAATTCTTTCGTTTGGTTCTAATGTGTCTTGTTCTCTGAGCTTTGTAAACCAAAGCTTTAATACCAACTGAAGCGACCCGAACTTCCCCGGTCTCCGAAGAGAAGAGAACGAATTACTTTGAGGACTAGACGAATCGGAACGCAGACAGAAGAACATTTCATTGTATATTACAACAATTCTATCAGAATACAAGAATATACAGAGTAAGAATAAATATTACACAGAAATTATCAAAGATTTAAATTACATTTAAATACATTACTTCAGCGGAAAAATAATACAATACACAACTGAAGGAGATATACAGATACAGAGCCTTCCGGATATCATTCCAGCTGTTAATCAGGATCCTGTGAATACAAATCTGCAAAACCAAAACTACTAGCTGCCCGTGTCAAAATAAGGGCACCCAGAGTATAGGTTAAAACAATAAACTCCAGATCAGTCATAGGACTGGTGTGAGAACTAAAACAGTTATTAATCTTTATTTTAAAGTTAGGTAAATCAAGGGACCACGCCGTATAAAATGGAACGGGTTTCCTCCCAAGAACACCAGTGCATAAAACAACAGCGCAATGCTAAATAAAGAAAAATGAAGCTATTATAAGACCCAGATCCCATCACACAATGCAACGCAAGCCAAAGGATAGGGTTTTTGCCTTATAATAGCCAAGAATGCTTGATACGTTTAAAACAAATCAATTGATACTATTACAAGTGCATAGTGTATAAAACAACTTCAAATCATAAGTATCAATCATAGACGACATAAGCGTCCATGCCACTATGTCGCCATATATAGGTTTACAATCAAAACCGCAAAGTCACGTATCTGGAAATTGGATTTCCATCTGTTAATCGAGGCAAAAGATAGTCCTCTACTGATTCGAGACTATCTAGCCCGAGCCTCAGGATCCAGACACAGGTGAGACCTTGGATCGTCAGGGCTGGTCCACCGATGTGGATTAAAATGCCTGAACACTGCGTTTCCCCACCCTTAGGGGCGTAAATGAGCCAACGAATGACTCCATCGGTCCCGGATCGAACGATATAACCGTGGCGCCTCGCATTCCAACAACCACATAAGTCAAACTCGTCAGGGCGTGTAAAACCACTGACGCCACTTCTAACTAGAAGGAAACGCATGCCCTCCCTGATGTCCTCTCCCGTTTTTGGTTCAGAACCGGGGTGTGAGGCTCGCGAATTAACGCTACACAAAGCTGTGCCACACAGGCTGTGCTTTGATCATCAACCACAAGACTCTGCTTTTCAACAGAAGCCTTGATCATTTGCATCTAAGCATGCCACACAGGCAAACCACTCTATGCAACCGATATCCATCAATCACACAGAATGATATCCAATGTCAGACACACAATCCATTTACAAGTCCGTTCTGGGTCTGAACAAAACCGGAGGCACCTTGTACCTCGCATATCGATCGATCTCCAAGTACGTCTGGACGACCACTAACTGATTCCCTCCTCTTGGGTGTATGGCCCAATCAAGATCATCAGCAATTATCCAAACGACATGAAGACCTCCGGTCTTCAACCACCGTCTTCATCTTCGACTCACATCGAATCAATTATTCAGAATGGGATAAACCCGGTCTTTTCGAATAACTCGCGTATATAATAAACAAGTGTTACACAAACACAACATACGCCTCATTCCAATTCATCAGTCACTAACCGTAAATTAGCAAGAGAACAATTCCCCAAAACACTAACCCCGAAGTCCGAAACCAACATCAGATCAATACCGAGGAAACCATTCTTCTTAGCTAACCTACAGTTAGTTTCTAAATTTCATATTCTTAGGGAAAGGTTCCCATTAATTTTATCAAAGATAAATTCTTTAAATTTATTCTTTAATCTTCCTTTGAATATCACTTCAAACTAGTCGGGATTAACGAACCTTACCGAAGTAATCATTTGTTTTAATTTCCCAATCCCAACCTATTCATCCTATGAAGTAAAACTGGTCATACTTCATATCTAACACCACGGTGTTATCGGTGTCATTTAAAACACGGTTCACGATAAACCCCAAAATCACATCACATTTCAATTCCAATTAAATACCATTTAATTGGTACACTTCATTAAATCTAAATAAAAAGATTTAATCTTTTTCTCAACTGGGCTTAAGAACAGTGTTAATGAAGACACCATTCACGACAAACCCAAATCTTATTTGATATTAAATACAAGGCTCTGAATAGAAAATATATCGGCTTATATTCAATATCAAATTCTACGACCAACAAATATCGTATTGGAAATAACGATATAAATATATCTTTCAAATTTCCATAACAATATCTGTATAATCACGAAATCCAACATCGAAATATTCCAAAGACAACATCAAAACTAGTTCATTTCGATAAAAATATATTTTTATCTTTTCAAATATGGAAATTTTCATCCCAATTCTTCACAGATCATTTCTTATGATTTTACACAAATTATTACTATTTTTAATAATTTTATCAAGGCCCGTACAGTCGATTTCCATCAACGGCCATCAAACTGCACTTACAGCGAGCTTTTCCAAATTTGATTTGGACATAATTTCAAATCCAACTATTAGATTTCAAATTTATAATATCCGATTAGAAAGCTCTTTTCGATACGAACCCAATGGTTCCGGTTTTAGGAGAATCCGACGGTCGGATCTCCCGCAACGTCAATTCAAAGTCAATGGTCGAAATTCGCGAACTACCGCAGTGCGGCGCGTTCTATTCAGGCCATTATATCATATATATAATATATATAATATATACTTTGTAGATTTCCTTTTAAAACGTATTTCATAAATCGTTTCAAATTCGTTTTCGAAACGATTTCAACTTCTTATTCGACTTCAAATCAAAATTGAATTTTCCTTTATAAATTCCTTTTTACATTCATTTCTATTTGATTTCAATTCAATTTCAATTCGATTTCAATTCGATTCAATTCAATTCCAATTCGATTTGAATTCGTTTTCTATTCAATTTAATTCGAATTCATTTTCTATTCAATTCAATTCGAATTCATTTCTATTCAATTTCAATCCGAATTCAATTCTATTCAATTTCAATTCGAATTCATTTCTAAATATTCGATTTGAATTCATTTCTAAATATTAGATTTTGAAATCACTTTCAATATTCATTATAAAATCGAATATAATCGATATAAATATCGTTCGCGTCAAAATAGCGCATATCTAATCAACACGGCTTTATATATTTCTATTTCAAATTTTCTATTCAAATACTTCGTTTCAAATATTTCTTCTCAAATATTTTATTCAAATATTTCTCTTCAAATATTCTATTTCAAAACTGGAATGAGGCCCAATCAATTACCATAGATTTTATTTTCTATGGATTTTCCTACAATGCATGTATATATCAACAATGACAAATAATCAACCATCATCCAAAGTGCATTCTACACTGTATAAGCATCAAATATAAATATTTAACACTCATAACAGTCTGTAAATCAATCGATTGACATACAACTAATTATTGGGATTAGTGTATGTCATATATCATCCCAATACCCGTGTGGGGTTTCAAACAATTAAACACAGATTTTATTTTTGCAGTTGGGCGATGTGTAAAATTTATCGTCCCAATCAATATCAATCAAATCAGTGTATATAAACAAATCTCCGATTTGTTTATAAATATTTATTTTATATATACGTTAAAAATCATATTTTTAACTATAAAATATTTTCTGCTATAAAATATTTCATTTCATTTCACATCACACAATCAAATTTCACAACACAGAAATCAAACAAACAAGCATACAAGCCGTCCATGATCTGTGGACGACGGGTGTTGGGTGCTACTAAACACCATCTGCATCCTAGTATATTTTTTTAACTAGAAATTTAAATTAAAGGTGAGGAGTTCTCACCGACTAGCTAATCCAAACGCCACGACTCTTCTTATGTAGAAATCTTCGCCGTTCTCGCCTTTCGTCCATTCCACTGTCCGTAGCCACAACATATATAAAAATCACATTTTTATACTGTTGTCTTTAAAATAAAAATCACATTTTTTTTGTTCACTTTCAATTTAAAAATCATATTTTTCCTTAACCATTCTAATGATCAAAATCATATTTTTACTTTGCTATATATATGATAATTTTTTTTTATATCGCTATTATATAGATAAAAATTCTATTTTTATATCTACTTCTAATATAAAGATCGAATTTTTATATCATCGCTATAAAAATCACATTTTTTTACTTTAACCTATATATAAGAAAAATCAGTTTTTTATTTCGCTACATATATAAAGATAATATTTTTATATTCTCTATTACATAAAAATCATATTTTTAATGCTTCTACTTTATAAAAATAATATTTTTAATACTTCTACTTTATAAAAATCATATTTTTATTATCTAAAAAAAACACAACTTTTCTTAAAATGTTTTTCTATAAATTAAAACAGATTTACTACAACTGAAATTGAATTAGAAACTGATTTAAATAAATAAAAATCACCTTGGTTCGATTTTACTGAGGAGGGAAGGCTCATAAGGGACTGACGGTCGGAGGAGGGTGGCACGGTGTCGGAGTTGGCGGCGCGGCATCTGATGTTGGCCAGGGGGCGGTGCGATCCGATTTGGATTGGGGGAGGGTGGCTTCGCGAGGTAGGAGGTCGAATGGGGGGCTCCGCGAAATCGGGGGAGACGGCGCAAGGGGGCGTTGCCTAAACGGCGGTGGTTGTCATCAGGGCGATGGCGGCGAGATATGGGGGGGCGCGATCGATTAGGTTTCCCTTTTTTTACTTTGAACGTGAATGAGGAATGAGAAAAGAGGGGGGTTATTGAAAATTTTTATATTACTTTCTTTATTTATTCTATAAAGCAAACTTTTATTTCGAATTCAAAATCGAACCCACCGGCTGTCGTCCCTAGCTAATTACCCAAATTCCGAACATAATGGGATTTGTTTCGTAGGCTGATTCGATCATTTCGATCAGTTTTTGTCAAAATCAAAATATAACTCTATATATTGAATTTGAACGCGCATTTCAATTTACCGGGGCCACATACTAACTAGAAAAATTCCTTAAAAGTATTTTCTAGCTTCGTATTGACGATACGGTCCTAACAAAACTAGTTTCATCGAATTCTGAGACAGTTTGAAAAATGACCATTTTCCAGTCGATTAAAATCGACTAAAACTGGTCAAACGCGTTTTCCTTTGCCACGCTCACATATTGATTCAAAAATTACAAAATCTGGAATCTAGCAATAAGTTGACATCACGGATCCAACAAAAGTGGTTTCGTCGAAAACCGAGGTCGTTTGCAAAATTTCCATTTTTAAGGGCCAGAATTCCATAGCGACTATTCTGAAATTTCAACTGGACGTAACTTTTGATTTCCGCTATGAAATTTCAATTTCCCGGATTCGTTGGAAAGATATTCTCAATTAGATTCTAATATTTTTTATTTCGCTAAAATCCGGTTTATTTTGCATCCTGCACATTCATTTGAATTTTGAAATCGAATTATCGAACTACCGCGCCATTTTCAATTCCTTTTATAAATATAAATAAATATTTATATTCTAACCACGATCTATATAAATATATACGTTCGAATTCTATTAAAAATAAATTTCTCGTCGATATTATTTAAAATAATCATTTTAAATATTCAAAGTCCGCTAAAATTGCCAAAATACAAATTTTAAATTGGCTCGGATTTCCGGGTTATTACACTAATATAATATTTGTTATAATATAAATTAAATTCAAACAGTTAGATTAACGAAAATAATTAAAAAAATATCATCGTATTTATTAAACAACGTTTTCAACTTCTAACGGTAGAATTCAAACTCGACATTAACATTCTGGTTTTAAATAATATTTCAATTATATAAAATCGTTTAATATTTATAATTAAATCGTTATAACTAAAAAAAAATGATTCCACAGCGACTATTTGAAAATTTGAATTGGGCATAACTTGAAATCTATAAGCTGAAAATCTCGGTTTTTCTCTTTCATTAGAAAAATATAATCGAACCGGTTCCAAAGTGTCTCATTTCACATAATTTTGACTTATATCGGATCATGTATATTCAGTTAAAGTTCAAATCGAAAATTACAAACTACCGCATAGTTTCAAGCTCATTTTAATTCATATATAAATATATATATATTCGAACTCAATTTTAATTAATTAAATTCGATTAAAAATCCATTATATTCCCAATATAATATATAAACAGATTTAAATAATCTAATTTAAATGGCTGAAAAATCTGGGACGTTACATTCTGCCCCCCTTAAAATAATTTCGTCCTCGAAATTGCAAAGTAAGAAGAATATTCCAAACCAAATTATTTTAAAATCATTACCTTTGCATTAATTTCAAAATAAATTCGAACTCTAAAAAAAATTTCTGTAATTTTGCCAGCATCTCCTCTGCCTGGCTCGGTCGGTACAACTACAATTTCCACTCTAGGCCTCAACTTCTTCGAAAAGAAAAATCAAAATCCAAATGGCTATCCACTCAAGGTATAAATAAATTGCTTAACTCATAATATAAGGTTTACCTGTTTGTTGACATTCCAACTTAAATTCCAATTTCCAAAGTGAATCAAGTATCTACTCATTGTCTGCATTCTCAGTCTGTGTAACGAAATCATCTCCACATTCTTTAGGATCCTGCACTTATTCCACTTTTAATGCAAATAATAATCTGGGTTGAATAATTCCGTTTCCTCTTTACAACCAATCTTGTTTCCAATTCACTACACCGGGGTTTATTTCTTGCCATACAATTTCTCATTAACCCCAATTGGTTAAATTCAATTAATATTCATCTGGTTTGTATCTGTTGGGTTTAACATCCATTACTATCGATCGATTAATATCAAATTGAAACGACCCGGAAAATCTGAACCAATTTAAAATTTTTAAATTGGCTAAAATAGTAGATTTTAAATATTTAAAATAAATATTTTAAATAATACTAATGAAAACTAAGTTTGAATCAACGTTTGAAAATAAATATAATTAATTCTAATTATAAACAAGGCCTGAAATGGCGCGGTAGTTTCAAAATTTGAATTCAAACTTTGACTGACTGTACCGGGTGCAAAACAAAACGGATTTGAGCGAAACAAAAGATATTTAAATCTGTTAGTGAATACCTTGCTAACAAATCTGAAAAATCAAAGTTTCATAGCGGAAAGCAAAAGTTATGGCCAAATGAATTTTCAGAAAGGTCGCTATGGAATTTATATAGCCCGTGAAATTGGCCATTTTGCAAACGACCTCGGAATTCGACGAAACAACTTTTGTTGGATCCGGGATGTGAAGTTATTGCTAGGTTTCAAATTTTATAATTTTTGAAGCTAGTATGTGAGCGTGGCAAAGGAAAATGTGTTTTGGTCAATTACAGTTAAATTGGATCGACCAGAAACGGGCCATTGTTCAAACGATCTCAGAATTTGATAAAACTAGTTTTGTTGGGACCGTATCGTCAAAACATAGCTGGATTTATTTTTCTGGAATTTTTCGAATCAGTTTGTGGCCCTGGAAAATTGAAATGTACGTTCAAATCAAATATTGAATGTTTTATATTTTAATCTGAATGAAAACTGATTGAAACAGTCGAATGGGCCTACGAAACATATCCCATTGTGTTCGGAATGGGGGTAAAATGCTAGGGACGACAGTCGTTGGGTTTGGATTGGGGTTCGTGTGTGAAAGAGGGTATTTTTGAAAATTTAAAATAATATAAATAAAATAAAAAAAATTGATTGGCCATTCATTTCTCTCTCTCTTTTCTCTCTCCCCGCTCCTCACGATTAACGGCGGTTGTCTTTCATTCCTTCCCTCCTCGTTTTCTCCTCCTCCACGCAATAATAGCCAATGCTCCAGTTAAGCTTTTTGTAGAGCTTCTAGAGATCTTCAAATCCATTCCTACCTTGGATTTTTTCGTGGCGTGGTTGTCGAGATTGGGTGCTGTGAAGTCGCGGCCTTTCAACCGCCGCAGCCATCACCCGGAGCCACCGAGCTGGACCCCCTCCCTGGCGCACGTGCGCCTCTCCAAGCCCTTCCACGTGGCAGTGGCCGATCGTCGTATCGAGCAACGGATTTCACGAAAAATCAAAACCTATTTTTGAACCTCCTCTGAAAGGTACTGCTGTGAATTTTTAAACTGGTTTTGACACTTTAAAGTGTCGCGAAATTCGACCATCTTTGAAAAATCATATCTTTTTCATGTGTTGACGAAATTCGATGAAATAGGAGACATCGGGACCGTGTCGAGGTCTTCTACATTCTAGAAGAGACCGCATATTTTTCTGAGCCTTCTGCTATTTTTGGTGGAGTGAAACCCAATGTGAGATTTCTAATTTATAAACGATATGGAAAATGACGATGTATAAATTATATAGTCGATGTATGTGTTGGATCTAGATTAACACTAGAGGGGGGGGTGAATAGGGTTTATCACAGTTTGTAACTGAATTGAAAACCTGACAGGATATTAAAATAATAAACAGAGCAGAAATAAATAAATCACACACAGATATACCCAGCTTCGGCAAAACCCTGCCTACTGCTGCATTCCTAAGGTTTCTACTAGGTGTTAAAATAGATCCCGCATACAAGACCATGTACACTCGCAAACCCTGCTCCTATTCTAACCCTATGCTCAAAACCGTAGACTGACCGATATCCCCTCGATCAGGTTTCCCCTGATTACAACCCCGTAACCAGTAACCCAGATTTTACAGACTCTGTCAACTGTCAGTCAACACCCTGACTGATTCCCTAGATTTTACAGACTCTAGAACTGTTCGGACAGTTTACAGAACAAATTAAAATACAACAAAATTTAAACCAAAACAAAACAAATTAAACCCTGGTTTTAAAAAAGGATTTAAACTCCCCTTTGAGCACTAGAACTAGGCCGGCCATCTCAATATGGTTCCACCCATATGTGTTATTCCCGATCACTTTTGATTCTCAAATTAGAAATGGCGGCCGATCTCTGGAAAAAAAAAACTAGGGTTTTCTGCAAATCCTCCAGATCGAACTCGATTGCTTGATTGATGCAATCCGATTCCCTGAAGCTTGAATCTCTGTAGCTTGATGCTTAGATTTGGGTTTCCTTTCTGGCGATCAAAATCCTGAACGTATGTGAGTGATTTTCTCTTCAATTATTTTTACTTGTTGTGTGGATTTTCGATCATAGATGTTGGGTTTTGTTTTTCGATTTCTTGTCACCCCCTGTGATGATTTGGTGTATGTATTAATAGGGTAAAACAAAACCCTAATAACTCTGATTTCGCAAAAGTGATTCGATCTGAATTTGTCTAGTTTCCCCTTTTGCCTCTCTCGATTGAATTTGAGATTTGTTGACTTTCTAAAAATAAATGAATTGATTTCATGGACCTGTTCTTGGACTTGATAACTTTGAGTAATTCTGGAAACAAATTACCTGTGGTCCCTTAAATAAAATTGACAAATTTGTTGCCGAGTTGAATGATTGCCAAAACATTTGATCTCTGAATTTCTTGATTGAAAGTTTGTGGCCCCTTTTTGATTGCTCTCGATTAGAGCCGTGAATTTGTTTTACTTTGTATTTTTCGGATGAAAGATTGTTGTTTCCTCTTTTGAAATCTTTGATTGAATTTTGCCTTGATGGCTCGACAATGTGGAATGCCCTGCTTGAATACAATTTTGTTTGTCCTCTGGTTTGAACCCATGCATGATTTCTGGAATTAAATATTGCCAAATATGTTTCTCCAAAAATCTGAAATTGTTGTGTTAGCCATCATGCTTGCTTGATTGACTGATTTATGGAAATGTGAAATAAACACATTCCATTTATGTTCATGCTGGTTTTCTGGAACTAAAAAAAACTTTCTTACCCCTTGGTTCACTGATATTAAAAAACCGAAAAAGAATCTCTTTCATTTTGGGTTGAGTTAATACAAACTTTGCACCATTTAAAAAACTTGATGCACCCTGGGCAGATACATGAATACTTTTCCCATTTAACCATTCTGTTTTATTTCTGAAATCAGAAACATGATCTTGATGTTTTGCCCCGACAAAAACCTCTTGGTTCTCTGCATTTCTGATTGCATTCCTTAAATCCAGACTGCAAATTCTGGAATTCATTGACCTGAATTGATTTTGAACTGCCTTGGAATTATTGACCATATAAAACTGCTTCACCATGTTCAGTCTTGTATACTTGAGTTAAACTTCCTGCTGCTCGTTTGAACTTGAGCATAATCACCCAAATTTGATCATTTTGCATTGTATGTATGAATTTGCTTTGAACAATATAACTTGCTTATTGTTGAGAAACTTGACCATACTGCTAGCTTTGTTCAGTCCTTGTTTTGACTTTTGCACATATATGCATGCGTGTCGAGATGTATTTTCTGTTGCTATTAGAGTTGATGCTTTACTTGAACACTTGCTGTCTTGACTTGATCCATTTGAACTTGTCTTGCATCAACATGCTGTTTTCACCTTTTGTTGACTTATTTGATAAGTGCTGAACCATTTAAAAAAAAACATGCCACCGCACTATACATGTTGATGCTGCACTACTTCACTATTGCTACTTTGTATTCATTGACCCTTTTCCATGCACCTTTGTTTGTTGGCACCATGCTTTTGAAATTCATCTTGTATTACTTCCATTTGCTTTGAGGCTCGACCACTTTGGCACTTGTACTTGACACTTGCTTGATTATTTTGACTGAAGCATTTGAATTTGATTTTACTTGACCATGGCTCGACCATAGGCTTGTTGTTGACTTTTCATTGAGTTATTTTCACATGCGCACTGAGTCGAGTTGGTCCACGTGGCTACTCCTCAGTTGCAATCTGATTGGCGTGGCAGTGCATACGTGTACACGTGTGTACATGCAGCCATCAGACGAGTTGTCCCTGTTCCTACATTTAGATATATATGTTGTCTGCCTTGTGCTATTTACAGTGTTTCACTGTGAATATCACAAGCTGTCTAGACACAGTCGGATTAAATCAGATCGAGTCAGAAAAATGATGAGAAACACACCGAAATTCTGAGGCAAATAAAATTTTAAAAATAAAATTTATATTCGCATGAGTTCTGTTTTATTTCTATTGCAGTGTACTGTGTGTGTGTTTCATGTGACAGGTAAGCATGAAGATGATGACTGGACTGACGGACAACAGTGAGCTGGACTGACAGTGAAGACTGTGAAGACAGAAGACAAAAGACAGTTTTGTCAGCTTTTAACTGAAAATGAGAATGTACCTGAGTGAATGTATAATGAGTGTAAGTGTTGTAAATAAAATGTATTGAATGTATGAAGATTGTACTGATATGAAAAGTAACAGTGGAGTGTACAAATAGTGGAGTTGTAAAAGTTGTACTGTTTGAATATTGAAATAAAATATTCTATTTAAATAAAATACTGTGTTAATATTTGAATTTCTGTACAATCGTATTTTATTTAAATATAAATATTATATTCCAGTCTGTGATGTAAATATAGAACAGTGCAGTAACAAACACATTTATAAAATATATTTGGTTGTTATCATCAAACAAAAATCATATAATTGTGTATACAACACCGTTATATACAACAATCTCCCCCTTTTGATGATGACAAACAAATAAAAGATTTTGAATGGATTAAATGTGTTTGTTCGTGAATATTTGAACTCCCCCTATTTAAATGTTCCCCCTACAACAGAAACTCCCCCTATAATTGTGCATGAGTGAAATGTATGAATAAATTTTCAAAATTAAAGATATTTATAAAATATTCACTCATAAATCAAAATCTAATCCATTCTCCCCCTTTTGTTATCATCAAAAGGATACAGATTTTAAAATACAGATGAAAAATTGACTAAAAATATAATTTCAGCTTAAGAGGAAGAACGGTCATCATAAATTTCAATCAGTCAAACAAAAATCATAATATTCTAACAACTGGTGGCATATTTCACATTGTAGAAAATGACGGATATACGATGAATTTTACATAAAATGGAGAGAGTTTTAAAAACAATTCATTTCCAATTATTTTCAAAGAATTTTATTAAAAAAAAAAGCACAAAAAACAGTGACGAATTTGGACTATAATTAATAATTCAACTTAAGTGAGAAAATCGAATAATCTCAAATCCCAATACCTAACAATCAACAAATCATAATACGTCATAAGATTTTAACACATTTCACAGATTAGAAGATGGATTGATAGGCTGGTTTTTATACTCTGAGGAGAATTTCAGATTAATTTCAATTTAAAGCACATTATTTCCTTTTTATTTTTATTTTATTTAAGAGCACACTGACCACGCATAACCAGATCTTGGATTTTTAAATGGGGTCAGTCGCAGCTTAAATTATAAGTTGTCTCTTAACCATGCATGACCAGAGCTTGGATTTTTAAATGAGGTTAGAGACACTCTTATATATTATTATATTTTTATCATTTTCAGCTTTATAAAGAAAAAAAAACTCCTCGGTATATGAAACCAATATGGATGATAAAACTGTGGTAGGTACAGAAATGGACTGTGAAATAAATTTCTAAATTAATTATATTATGAGAAAAGCTCGACAGTACTGGGATTATTGATAATTTTCAATTATCACTATTTCTGAATACTAATATAGTCCCATTTCTATCACAAATAATTTTCACTGTTTTAAAACAAGATGATTTCAAAAAAAAAACTAAACTCTCTACATTAATATAAAATCATGATGGATGGCAGACAGGTGATAGGTAAAGAAGATGGTCGTGAAATAATTGCCAGTTCAGAGATATTATAACACATGTTCTACTATCATGAAAATATAAATAAAAATCTCCTCTTGTTGTGAAATATACTGCAGTCACAATTCATCACAACTTCAAAATCTGATAATAATTTTGATGAATTATAAATACAGTTCAATTTGGATATTGATTTCAATTTCTGAATGAATAATCAATAAATAACTTTATAATTGAAAATCAATTATAAGAGAAATTTAGAGAGAAAAAAAATATACATGATGAGAATAAGACCAAAACGATTTTTCAGCACTTCCTAATCTGATACCACTTGTTGTCTCCTTTATCGAGGAATTTAATTACACTCTGATGGACTATCATGGATATCTCAGTCCAAAGAAATTTAAACACAAACCCAGCCAGGCAAATTTAGCACATTTATTAGAGCAGCAGATAAAAACAAGCAGTTATTTAAAGAACAGTATCAGAGCAGCAATCAAATCATAAACAAGCAATTTTCAACATATTTTCAAAACAATATCAAAGTACCACAAGACATCAGTCATGAATCAGACTTTGTCAGAAAAAATTTCACAGAGGTTTCAGATGGTCACAAAAGATGATTCACGATCCCAGATTTAAAAATATTGTTTATTTTAAATCATTTGATAAATATGAAAACTTCAAGATTTAATGAATCAATCACATCACATTTTAAATATCATATTCAGGATATGTGTGAGATTCAATAAATCAATAATTTCAAATGATTTTAAACAAACGAATATTTAGATCAAATAACCATGAAATATCCGAGAGATTTAAGACTGAATTCAAAGAATTATTCACAAGAATTTCCGACAAGCACAACAGTAATTTCAGATCATTTACATCAAGTTTGAGTAATAATTCATGATCCTGAAAATAGTGGTTTATTCAAAATCACTTGAACAAATGCAAATCTTGAGATACAATGAACCAATCACACAAGATTAATAATTTTAGATCTGAGAGGTGTGTGAGATTCAAAATATCAGAAATTTTCAAGTGATCTCAAACAAAACAAACATAAGTCACAATGATCATGAATAAAAAGGAATTTCAGGATGTATCACTGATTCAAGATAAATCAATATATCCAGGCCAATCTAAAAAATAATGAAATTTTCACAACTGATGAAAATTGAAGTGCTGTAATGAGTATATTATATCAAGCCTTTCTAAAATGAATTAGAAGAAATTCAAAACAGCAGTGGTGTGTGAAACTTCATCAATTTTCCAGATCTTCAAGAATTTAGAATTTTAATTAACAATGTTCAAGATATGACAAGAATACATCAACACTGTTATGAATTCGGAAATCAGAAAAAATAAACTTCAAAAACAATTGCAGAAATTTACATGATTAAATTCAAGATCTTGAAATAATTAAAACATTAGAGTTCTATTCAACTAAAGTGAATTTCCAGAAAATATGAGTTCTGTAAAAGGAAGTTTAAGACAGTCCAAGCCGTTACAAAGATATGAGAGTGACAAATCAAACAGACAAAGAAAGATAAACAGAAGAGATAAAGAAAATAAACAAAAGAGATAGAAGGAGGAATACACAAAGAAAAAGAAAAAAAATATTTACAAAGGTTGAGTTTAGATGTTATACCTGAAATTGATGTGAGTAAATAAATATCTAACTCAACAGATCTTGGCTAAAGGAACTGTAAAAGATACAGAATTATATACCAGCTTGATCTCAAATTTCCTTTCAGCACAGCAGTTCCTCAGCCTCCTTTGGTACCGAACAGTTATAAGGGTTAAGTGGTTTAACAAAATTTGTAAAACCACTCTGAGATGTGTTTACCACTTTTGGTACCCAAACCTGTCTGTATAACAAACCATCTGAATTTACCTATGTACCCTTAGGAACCCAACTCTGTTTGAACTTAACAAAGCCCGTTTTATTTCCTTTTGGGATCGAAGAATGTATAGATGGTTTATTATAAAACAAGTTCTCATTTCCGGTGTGACTTAAAAATCTCTCTGAATTTTCAAAATTCAAATTTTCAGAATGACCCTTCTTGAAGCAATTTGAAGAATTTTTAAAATCACAAGAATTCAATTTTTCAAAATCATTTGTTTTTCCAAAACCAAGACCATGTTTATTTCCAATAGAAATTTGGTTTTTCAACAACGTATTCAAAGATTTTTCACCATTAGAGAAACGTTTTAGACTCAACTCAAGATTGTTGATCTTGGACTTAAGATCGGAATTTTCTTTCATTAGGTTCGAGCAACGATTAATGCTGGTTTTCCTTCTCTCAGTATCATTTTGTTTTAAAAACAAATTTTCATTTTCAAGCAGTTTGATTTTGGTGTTTGACTCAAGGATTTCAGATTCAAATTTAATTTGTTTTTCAAATTCAAGTTTCTTGAGATTTTCAATCTCTTTTTCAAGCTCACTCAAAATCATATCCGTCTTCAACAAACTATTATTTTCAGCAATTTCATGTTTGGAATTTTTAATAGCCTTAAAATTGATAAATTCTTTTTGTAAACAATTGTTTGTACTTTTTAACTCAATCTCGTTATCTTTTAAAATAAGAATTTCTTCTTCAAGCTTTTGAATGTTTTTGTTGAGATAAACGAGATCAGTTTTTAATTTCAAACAATTCTCACAATCAGAATTATCTAATTTTATGACGTTTGTAAATTCTGATTCCAAACAGTTTATTTTGCTATTCAACTCGTGATTTTTAGATTTTAAAGATTTGTTTTTACGATGGAGTTTATCAACGATTTTTGTTAAATCAGTACACATATAAACCAACTCTTCATATGTGAAGCTTTCAGTTTCATTGTCTGTTGAGTCTCCATCGTCTGATCTACTTGAATTTTCATTTGTTTCTTCTCCTGAGCATAGATCTGAATCTGAGTTGTCCATTTTGGATTTTGAGCTGCTGTTGTCAACCTTTCCATACTTCGTATTGAAAAAATTCCATATTTCCTGCGCAGTCAAGCAATGAGAAATGAGGTTATATTGGACCTCATCAATATAAGAATACAAAGTGTGAATAGCACGAGAATTAAATCCAATATCGTTTCTATTGACCATATCATAACCATTAATAACAGTATCCCAACATTTAATATCAATAGATTTTAAATATAATTCCATTTCTAATTTCCAATTTAAAAAATCTGTACCATTGAAAATAAATGGAATACGACTGGACTGATTCTCAGAAGACTGACAACTAAGATCCATGACTCTAGGGTTAATGAAATAACCTGGCTCTGATACCACTTGTTGGATCTAGATTAACCCTAGAGGGGGGGGGGTGAATAGGGTTTATCACAGTTTGTAACTGAATTGAAAATCAGACAGGATATTAAAATAATAAACAGAGCAGAAATAAATAAATCACACACAGATATACCCAGCTACGGCAAAACCCTGCCTACTGCTGCATTCCTAAGGTTTCTACTAGGTGTTAAAATAGATCCCTCATACAAGACCATGTACACTCGCAAACCCTGCTCCTATTCTAACCCTATGCTCAAAACCGTAGACTGACCGATATCCCCTCGATCAGGTTTCCCCTGATTACAACCCCGTAACCAGTAACCCAGATTTTACAGACTCTGTCAACTGTCAGTCAACACCCTGACTGATTCCCTAGATTTTACAGACTCTAGAACTGTTCGGACAGTTTACAGAACAAATTAAAATACAACAAAATTTAAACCAAAACAAAACAAATTAAACCCAAGTTTTAAAAAAGGATTTAAACTCCCCTTTGAGCACTAGAACTAGGCCGGCCATCTCAATATGGTTCCACCCATATGTGTTATTCCCGATCACTTTTGATTCTCAAATTAGAAATGGCGGCCGATCTCTGGAAAAAAAACTAGGGTTTTCTGCAAATCCTCCAGATCGAACTCGATTGCTTGATTGATGGAATCCGATTCCCTGAAGCTTGAATCTCTGTAGCTTGATGCTTCGATTTGGGTTTCCTTTCTGGCGATCAAAATCCTAAACGTATGTGAGTGATTTTCTCTTCAATTCTTTTTACTTTTTGTGTGGATTTTCGATCATAGATGTTGGGTTTTGTTTTTCGATTTGTTGTCACCCCCTGTGATGATTTGGTGTATGTATTAATAGGGTAAAACAAAACCCTAATAACTCTGATTTCGCAAAAGTGATTCGATCTGAATTTGTCTGGTTTCCCCTTTTGCCTCTCTCGATTGAATTTGAGATTTTTTGACTTTCTGAAAATAAATGAATTGATTTCATGGACCTGTTCTTGGACTTGATAACTTTGAGTAATTCTGGAAACAAATTACATGTGGTCCCTTGAATAAAATTGACAAATTTGTTGCCGAGTTGAATGATTGCCAAAACATTTGATCTCTGAATTTCTTGATTGAAAGTTTGTGGCCCCTTTTTGATTGCTCTCGATTAGAGCCGTGAATTTGTTTTACTTTGTATTTTTGGGATGAAAGATTGTTGTTTCCTCTTTTGAAATCTTTGGTTGAATTTTGCCTTGATGGCTCGACAATGTGGAATGCCCTGCTTGAATACAATTTTGTTTGTCCTCTGGTTTGAACCCATGCATGATTTCTGGAATTAAATATTGCCAAATATGTTTCTCCAAAAATCTGAAATTGTTGTGTTAGCCATCATGCTTGCTTGATTGACTGATTTATGGAAATGTGAAATAAACACTTGCCATTTATGTTCATGCTGGTTTTCTGGAACTAAAAAAAACTTTCTTACCCCTTGGTTTTCTGAAATTGTTGTGTTAACCATTCTGTTTTATTTCTGAAATCAGAAACATGATCTTGATGTTTTGCCCCGACAAAAAACTCTTGGTTCTCTGCATTTCTGATTGCATTCCTTAAATCCAGACTACAAATTCTGGAATTCATTGACCTGAATTGATTTTGAACTGCCTTGGAATTATTGACCATATAAAACTGCTTCACCATGTTCAGTCTTGTATACTTGAGTTAAACTTCCTTCTACTTGTTTGAACTTGAGCATAATCACCCAAATTTGATCATTTTGCATTGTATGTATGAATTTGCTTTGAACAATATAACTTGCTTATTGTTGAGAAACTTGACCATACTGCTAGCTTTGTTCAGTCCTTGTTTTGACTTTTGCACATATATGCATGCGTGTCAAGATGTATTTTCTGTTGCTATTAGAGTTGATGCTTTACTTGAACACTTGCTGTCTTGACTTGATCCATTTGAACTTGTCTTGCATCAACATGCTGTTTTCACCTTTTGTTGACTTATTTGATAAGTGCTGAACCATTTAAAAAAAATCATGCCACCGCACTATACATGTTGATGCTGCACTACTTCACTATTGCTACTTTGTATTCATTGACCCTTTTCCATGCACCTTTGTTTGTTGGCACCATGCTTTTGAAATTCATCTTGTATTACTTCCATTTTCTTTGAGGCTCGACCACTTTGGCACTTGTACTTGACACTGGCTTGATTATTTTGACTGAAGCATTTGACTTTGATTTTACTTGACCATGGCTCGACCATAGGCTTGTTGTTGACTTTTCATTGAGTTATTTTCACGTGCGCACTGAGTCGAGTTGGTCCACGTGGCTACTCCTCAGTTGCAATCTGATTGGCGTGGCAGTGCATACGTGTACACGTGTGTACATGCAGCCATCAGACGAGTTGTCCCTGTTCCTGCATTTAGATATATATGTTGTCTGCCTTGTGGTATTTACAGTGTTTCACTGTGAATATCACAAGCTGTCTAGACACAGTCGGATTAAATCAGATCGAGTCAGAAAAATGATGAGAAACACACCGAAATTCTGAGGCAAATAAAATTTTAAAAATAAAATTTATATTCGCATGAGTTCTGTTTTATTTCTATTGCAGTGTACTGTGTGTGTGTTTCATGTGACAGGTAAGCATGAAGATGATGACCGGACTGACGGACAACAGTGAGCTGGACTGACAGTGAAGACAGAAGACAGAAGACAGAAGACAGAAGACAAAAGACAGTTTTGTCAGCTTTTAACTGAAAATGAGAATGTACCTGAGTGAATGTATAATGAGTGTAAGTGTTGTAAATAAAATGTATTGAATGTATGAAGATTGTACTGATATGAAAAGTAACAGTGGAGTGTACAAATAGTGGAGTTGTAAAAGTTGTACTGTTTGAATATTGAAATAAAATATTCTATTTAAATAAAATACTGTGTTAATATTTGAATTTCTGTACAATCGTATTTTATTTAAATATAAATATTATATTCCAGTCTGTGATGTAAATATAGAACAGTGCAGTAACAAACACATTTATAAAATATATTTGGTTGTTATCATCAAACAAAAATCATATAATTGTGTATACAACACCGTTATATACAACAGTATGAGTTATATAAGCGTTGTACACCTCTTGTATAAGCGTTGTATAAGTTGTACGTTCGATATATAAGTTATATATGCATTGTAAAAATTATATGTGTGTTGAAATAGAAGTGAAATGCTTATATATAAATATATATATACATATACGCCCCTCGTCCACAAACCATGGACGATATTTATTGGTTGTGATTGGTGTGAAAATTGGTTGATTACGAATGGTTGATTGAAATTGTTTGTGGTTGAAATTGATTGATTATGGTTGAAAAATACCCGTTTGTGGTTGAGAAATATTTGGTTGAAACCACATAGGATTAGTTTGTGGAAATGAAAAAAATATACATGCCGCCTGTGTGCGAACTAGATGCATGATTCCCCATTATCAAAAGCTGCGAGGCTTTAAGGTAGAGCGAGGAGCCGTACTAGGGACGGTCCCGGTTTTAACTACCCTGCCGTTATGCTGCCGAAATTTTGAATAATATTCATGTGTTAGAATTATTTTCATGTATTGAAACTATATTCGTGTGTGGAATGGAAATTCATCTACTTAACGACATTCATGTTTTGAAATACAAAAATCACCTTTTTATTTATATATATAAATTATAGAAAACCTTCATATGTTGAATCGAAATTCATTCGTTGAATTGAAATTCATGTGTTGAATGGTATTCGTGTTTTAAATATAAAAATCACCTTTTTATCTATATATATAGACTATAGAAAACCTCCATGTGTTGAATCAAAATTCATGTGTTGAATGGTATTCATATTTTTAAAGAAATTGTTTTATAATAGAAATCCTATTTTTATCATCAATATGAACTATATAAAATAATCTTGTTTTGAAATAAATTGTTTTATAATAAAAATCCTATTTTGATCACCTATATTAACTATATAAAATAGTCGGGTTTTGAAATAAATCGTTTTACAATAAAAATCACATTTTTTCTATATACATGAATTGCTAAAAATAGTGAACTGTCGAAGTGAATGTATGTTGGGTAAAAATATCATTTTTATCAAATGTATGAAAAGAATATAGCTTTGAAATCGAATAATCGATATATATATATATACACACACATATATATAAATAGAATTGAAATATAACGAATAGCGAAGCTGTAGTTCGTGTTTTGAAACCGTGATTTCAAACGATTAGTGCGGGAGACCCGACCATCAGATTTTCCCAAAACTGCAATCATTGAGTTCGCTTTGGAAATATCTTTCCAACGGCACCAACTTCGTAAAAATCCAACGGTTGGATTGTCTGGAATGTTTAATTCAAATCTGAAGAAAAACAGCGCCAGAATCGATTATATTTATATATAATTATATTAAATCGAATAACGACGCTGCAGTCCGTATTTTGAAATCGAAACTTTAAATGATTATACCGGGAGATCCGACCGTCGTATTTTCCCGAAACTGGAACCGTTGGATTCGTTTTGAAAAGATCTTTCTAATGATGTAAATTTTGTGAAGATCCAACGGTTAGATTTTCAGATATGTGTAAATCAAATCTGAAGTAAAACAGTGCCACGGCCGCGTTATGGCCCGAAGCGTCGTTTAGAATAAATTGGCTAGGTTAAAATAATTAAAAATAGCGATAAATCGTTATAAAATATTATAAATGATATGGATGTGAAATTAAGAAACTAACTGAAGGTTGTCTAAGTCAAATGGTTTCCTGGATTTTGATCTGATGTTGGTTTCGGCCTTCGGGGTTAATATTTGGGAAATCGTTCTCTTACTGATTAACGATTAGTGATTAATGAATTGAAATGATGCGTATGTAGTGTTTGTGTAGCACGTGTTTATTATATACGCGAGTTGCTCAGAAAGACTGGGTTTATCCCATTCTGAATAACTGAATCGATGATAAGAAATCGAAGATGAAGACGGTTGTTGAAGACCGGAAATCTTCACCTCGTTTGGATGGTAACTAATGTCCTGATTGGGAAGCATCCCGAAATATGGATAATGAGTGGTGATCATCCAGACGTACGTGGAGATCGATGGGTTTGCGAGGTATATAGTGCCTCCGGTTTCGTTTCAACCCAGAACGGACTTGTAAATGGATTGTGTGTCTGACATTGGAATTTATTCTATGTGACTGATAGCCATCAGTTGCATGGTGTGAATTGCCTGTGTGACATGCTAAGATGCAGTGATCAGGGCTTCTGTTGAAAAGCAAAGTCTTGTGATTGATGATCAAAGCACCGCCTGTGTGGCGTAGCTCTGTGTATAACGTGAATTCGCGAGCCTCACACCCCGGTATGAACCATAAATGGAAGAAGGACCTCAGGGAGGGCATGCGTTTCTTTCTAGCTAGGAGTTGTGTCAGTGTTTTTACACGGCCTGATATTTTACTTATGTTTATGATGGATAGCGAGGCGCCTCGGATATATCGGTCGATACGGGACCGATGGAGTCGTTTGTTGGCTCATTTATGCCCCATAGGGCGGGGAAACGTAGTGTTCAGGAATTTTAATCCACATCGGTGGACCGGCCCTATCACTCCAAGGGCCCACCTAAGTCTGGGCCCTGAGACATGGGCTAGATTGTCTCGAATTCGGTAAGGACTATCTTTTGCCTTGGTTCATGATGGAAATCCAATTTCCCAATACGTGACTATGCGGTTTTGATTGTATATATGTATGGCGACATGATATATGGTACCCATGCCGTCTTTGATTGATAGTTATGATTGAAATTGTTTTTGAAACATATAAACATTAGTGATAATATCAAATGCTTTTGTTTTATTCGTATCAAGCATATTTTGGCCATTATAAGGTAAAACTCTATCCTCAGGTTTGCGTTGCATTGTGTGATGGGAACTGAGTCTTATAATGGCTTCATTTTTAAAAAAAGCATTGTGATTTTTAAAAGAAAGATTTGTTTTTAAAGCACTGGCAATCCAATGGAGTAAAGCCGTTCCACGAAAGTGGGGTGGTCCTGTGGTTAGCCATATTATAAATGTGTTGAGTAGATTTCTCATACCAGTCCCATGACTGACTCGTAGTTTGTTTCACTTTCAAACTCGGGTGCCCCTTTTTCTACATGGGCAGCCTTGTATTCAGGTTTAGCTGGCTCTTTCTGGATAGCTGGAGCTGAAGATGGATTCTATTATTTATCTCTTTTTATGCTGTTCAGCTCCTATTGTAAATATTATGTTTATTTACGCTGTAGACATTTATGTATAGCTGAACTGTATTTGTACTAAGTATGATCCTGTATACTGTGTAGCTTTTATGATTATGTTTATCCAGTATATTCTATTGTGCATTATCTGGTGTATTTATTTAATTCCATCCTGCTATTATTTGTTTATGTGTTATATTCCAAGGATTACCCTTGCCACCATCAGTACGGGGTTCAGGGTCGTCTCATTTGGTATCAGAGCTTTAGTTAAGCTTAGTTCAGGAATATAACATATTAACGAACTTGTCAGAAATAGAACCAGTAGTGTTCTAGGGAGAGTAACTCATTACAGATAGGATCAGTAATATCCTAGTATGAGTAAAGCAGTATGAAATACACCCCAATAGACACGTTTTCATTTGAAGTACATGTTTCTATGTTTTAATTTTTTTTTGTGACCTGACACTTGATCTGCTATTTGCAGAAGTACTAGAAAATGAGTGTCAGAAACAGAAGGAATGCAGAACCAGATATTGAGGCCCTATTAATCAAGTATCGAAATATGGGTGGAATACCGTTCTCTGGTGAAGAATCTATTATGAAGACACAGGCTTGGATTCGTTCTGCTGAGAAAATCTTTGATGGTTTAAAACTGAGGGATGTCCAGAAAAGATTACTGGCATCCTAGGCACTCAAAGATGAAGCTTTATTCTGGTGGGATTCGGTTATTGAGAATAATCCAGAGGGTGATATCACCTAGGATAGATTCAAAGAGATTTTCCTAGAAAGATTTACTCCTCCTGAAGCGACTGAGCGATTATGTGATGAATTCTCTTATCTGATACAAGGAGATATGACCATTCTAGAATATCATAAGAAATTCAACGAGCTTTCTCACTTCCCTCCCCATCTATTTCAAAATACGAAGAGAAAGAATCTGAGATTTATTAACGGGCTTCAAAGGAAATACCATAATAAAGTAATGGGGCATGTGATTCTTCCTTTTTCAGAAATGATTTATATGGCTTATCAGTATGAAGATCTCCATAAGAAAGGCATGTTGCGCGACGAAGAGGAAGTCAGCTCTAGTAATAAAGTTGAGTCTGAAACTGATCGTCCTGAGGCCAGTACGATGTCTAAGGTGAGCAAGAAGCCCAAGGAAAATCGGAAAAGGGCCAGATCTGAGAAAGAACCAGTAACAACTGCCATATGCAATAACTGCCATAAGCAAGGGCATTTGCAAGGAAATTGCAGATCTTTAAAGAAGCAAAGAAAGGAAGGATCTAAATCTAATAAGAGGGTTCAGGAGGGAAGAGGGTGCCAACAGTGCCACCAGGCCGGTCATATTGCGAAAAATTGCCCGCTATTCAGAAAACCTGAGGCAGTACATGTAAATGAAGTGGCAGAAGTGCCTACATCTTCGTCAGCTCAGGAGAGGGCTGATGTTTTAGAAGGCACGCTTAATGTCAAAAACATTCCAGTTAAAGTGTTGTTTGATATAGGCGCGTCACGAAGCTTTATTGCAAAGAATGCAGTTAAGAAACTGGATTTGAATTTGAAGAAGCTCAAAGAACCAATGACTGTCCAAAATCCGGTTGGGGGTTCCATCGATCTCAGTTGGGTTTGTGCAATACCTGTCTCTTTTTCCTGCTATAAATTCCCTACTATCTCTATCATCATGAATTTTACTGAATTCGATCTTATTCTGGGATTGGATTGGCTAACCAAATATGAAGCTGATGTTAGATGCGCCGAGAGAATTGTTAAGGCGAACGCCCAATCAGGGAATTATATAACCATACCATGTGAAGGACCGAATTCAAATAGGAAATACTTCTGGGCAGCTCTCGATGTTTCTCTAGCTCAAATAGAAAATATCCCTGTAGTCACAGAAAATATTCCCGACCTCGTAAAAGATATTCCTGTCGTCAAGAATTATGCGGATGTGTTCGAGGAAGTTGTTCGCTTACCTCCGCAGAGGGAAATTGATTTCAAGATCGCTTTGATTCCGAATGCAAGGCCGGTAGTTCACGCTATTCGAAGAATGTCCTTGAAAGAGAAAGAAGAACTTGACAATCAAACAAGACAGCTAGTATGGAAGGGTCTGATCAGGCCTAGTTTCTCTGATTGGGGAGCAGCAGTGGTGTTTGTCCCAAAATCGGACGGTACTCTGCGACTATGTGTGGATTATCGCGATTTGAACAAGCAGACAATAAAGAACAAATATCCATTGCCGTGAATCGATGATTTATTGGATCGTCTGAATAGAGCACCAGTATTTTCAAGGATGGACATAGCTACAGGCTTCCATCAGCTTCGAATTGCCGAAGAGTGTGTTCCAATGACAGCATTCAGAGGTCCAGACTTATTCTACGAGTGGTTAGTAATGCCGTTCGGGTTATGTAACGCTCCAGCTTACTTCGTCGATCTGATGAATAGAGTGTTCAGAGGGGTTTTGAATAAGTTTGTTCTGGTTTTTATTGATGATATTCTAATCTTCTCTAAATCAAAGGCCGAACATGAAAAGCATCTGGAACATGTTCTAGAAATTCTAAGAAGGAACGTTCTAAAAGCCAAACTATCCAAATGCATATTCTGGCAAGATGAAGTAAAATTTCTGGGCCATGTCGTATCAAAAGAAGGAATTGCTGTGGATCCAAGTAAAATCACATCTATTCAAAATTGGAAACAACCCAGTACTCCAACAGAAGTCCGCAGTTTTCTCGGATTGGCTAGTTATTACCGGAAGTTCGTTAAAAACTTTTCGAAGATATCTGGTCACTTAACGAAGCTTACAAAGAAGCACTCTAAATTCAAATGGACTCCAGAATGTGAGGAGGTTTTTGAGGAGCTAAAGTTAAGATTAACGACTGCTCCAGTGTTAACCATTATTGACGGCAATCAGGATTTAAAAGTCTGGACAGATGCCTCTAGAGAGGGCCTTGGTGTAGTACTAATGCAAAGAGGTCAAGTGATCGCCTATACTAGCCGTCAGCTGAAGCCGCACGAGAAAAACTACGTCACTCATGATCTTGAGTTATTGGCTATTGTGATCGCTTTGAAAATCTGGAGACATTATCTTCTGGGTGAGAGATTTGAACTGTTTACAGATCACCAGTTGCTAAAGTATCTGATCACCCAGAAGGACTTTAATCTGAGGCAACAACGTTGGTTGGAGTTTCTTGCAGCATATGACTTTGAGATTATATATGTAACAACCCGAATTTTTATAACATGTTAATACAAGAATCAAGGCAGAATTAAATTTTAAAATAAGAATCAAGGGAAATGGGTTGTGCCTTTGCGTTCGTCTCGAAATTTTACATGAAATAGAGTCTGAGTTTTCGAAAATCGGAGTCCGTATGACCAAGTTATGGCCTGTACAAGTTTCAGCAGACTTTCAGGCAGACTAACCCCAGGTCGACTGTAGTGTCGACTGCACAGTCGACATACCCCCCCCCCCCAGGTCGACTGTAGTGTCGACCTCCCCCCTGTACAGGTCGACTTGGTCGGCTTGGTGTGGCCCAGAACCCATTTTTGAGGCCCGGGATGAGTTTTGATGGTCCGGATTGACTCTAGGGATGATCTAAGGGCCTAAATGAGTTCCTACATCTATAAATACAACATAAGGCCTAACCCTAATTCACTACAACATGTCTAGCCACCATTATACTGCTAAAATCCCTCCTTGTCATGGCCGCCGTCTCTAATCTTCTTCTTAAGCTTTCATACGCAATCCAATGCAAAGATGAAGACTTCTACAACAATTCAAGGAGATGAATCAACAACGCTACAACATCGATTTCAGTTCTTAAATTCGCTAGCCATGCTATGTAAGTTCTAGTTACTTTTTAGATTAAAATACTTAATTTTAATATGGCTATGGAATAAAGTGTAATTGGATATAAGCATGATTATCAATTCAGACCTATTCCTGTTTACCTTTGAACCTTGAGTTTTGAGACTTGTTCATCTCCATTCTTATGTCTAGTTCATGCTCTATTCAGTCGTTGTAAATCAGTTTCTTGGATTCATGTTGATATTATTATCAAGATCCAATCTTTATGCCTATCATGATGTTTTTATGCTGTTTTCTCTCTGATCTTGTTTTATTGCAAAATTCTACCTTTCCCCTATTTATTTTCTTTTGATGAACCAAGATCAATTTCGGATCTAGGCCTAAACCACGATTTTGCGTACGATTGAATACGGGGAAAAGTATGGGAATATTACCTATTTGGATATATGTGATTGGTGGAATTGATGGCATAACATGAAAATTGGATATATGGGTATTATTGCAATTAATATGAAATTTGATAATTGGGTATTGCCATTAAAATGGTAATTGTAAGAATTGGGATTGGCATATGTAATTTTTGGCTAGAACTTAATATGTGTAAATTGACATAAAAATTGGCATACATATAAAATGGCATGAAATGAACATATGTAAATTTGGTATGAATTAGGCATATGTAAAACGGACATGTAATCTAGAACTTGGGCATATGTTAATTATGTGAGATTTGTAGTTGAAACACATATGATAATTTATGTCTTGAAAAGGGGCTAATATGAACACGCCTAAGTGGGTTTTTGGTAGTTGGCATGTAATAACCTTAAAGGAGGGATAAATATAAATTGAGATAAGTTGCCTTTAATGGCATAAGATAAATTGTGGTAAAATTGGTATGATTTTGCATACCATTAATTGATGAACATAATTGAGTCAATTATGGACATCGTTAAATTAGGAATTAATTAATAATTTGAATAGGGAAATTATTAAGACTGGGGTAAATGATTATAAGAGATAATCAATGCTTAGGACACGAGGTTGGACTCGTTTGTGATGTAAAACTGCCCGAACCCACCCAGCGAATCCAGTAGTCACAAATGGTAGCCCAATGTGAGAGGTCCTAGGCCTAAATTAAAAGCGTAACAGTTGTATAGACACGAGGTTAGACTCTTTTATGGTGCAAGACTGCCCGGACCCGCACGGCAAATCCAGCTGCCATAAATGTCAGTCTAATGTGAGAGGTCTTTATAGGGTTACGGCCTTAATGAATCAAGAAATACTTAACCAGATAAACATGTGGTGGGACATGGGGGTTAAGTGGGTGACATGTGGGTGACATATGGAAATACGAATAGTAATACTTAACCAACATAACATGGTAATTAGACCAATGGGTAGGGTTAAGTAAACTAAGAACACTTTACCAATATGGTATGAGTGGGTGGGTTAAGTAATATGATTAGGCGAATGACACTTAACTGTTATGACATGAATGGTTGAGTTAAGTAAATCTTAATTAATGCCTAAGTGGGAATGATAACTTATGGAATAAAGTAAGTTAGGCGGAACAATAGATAAGATGAGATAACTTATGTAATAAGGAAAGATGTGCTTCATTGTAGATTAAGCAATATGTAAAGACAAGAATGAATTTACAATTGAAGGCGACATAAGTTATATTATAAAAAGGAACAAAACATTGGTTAGGTTGGATAATCCTCTGAGTATCAATCTGATGTTGATTCCGGTCTTCGGGGTTGGTATTTAGGGAATTATTCTCTCTCTCCAGTGTGTTTGTAAGTTAAGGGGTACTTGCTTGTAAAGATTGAATAAGAACATGTTATTGTACCATAACGGGGGTTAATGTATGAATCATAGGAATAACATGTTGTGGGCTTATTAATGGACTTAATATAGTGCAAGTTAAGAATTGAATTAATAAGCAAAGTTGAAGGTTGGTATGAATGGAAATAACCAAGTAAAATGATAAGACTGATGAGGTAGCACAAGCGCATAATTAATGGATAGACATAGGGTCTAATGGCAGATAAAGCCAAGGCGCTTGGTTAAACCCAGACGTTGGGGATAATATGAATGACATGTAAAATGTAACCTATAAGCACTTAACCAAGATAAAGCATGTATTAAGACATGAGGATGATGTAGGGGTTAAGTGGGGGATATGGGTAACATGTAAGACATAACTGGTGTGTACTTAACCAAAATTTGAGCATGTAAGTGGACATGAATAAGAAGGGGTTAAGTAAGAATTACTATAGGGGACCAAGCATAGGTGGGAAGCTTGTGTCGAGAAAAGGGGACCCTTTTCAGACCAGTAGCCCATTACGTATCTTTGTGAGCTCGACCCATGTCGAGGACGGGACACGCATACTGGGTTTGATTGTAAGAGGTCAAAACGGGTTAGCGGTGGCAACGCAAGTCCAACGGGTTTCATATGCGTGTGTGGACCCGGGCTGGTAGGTAAGACGTTGTTGCATCGTGTAGGTATAAGCCGTGCATCTCCATTGTATCGGGTTGCCACTTTGGGGAATGATACACCCCACTGTGGGGCCAGCACGGGTATCTACGAGTTAGGGAGTCGATCGAATGGGGAAGGTAGTGGGTACGACTAGTGGAGATAGGAGCAGGCGGCACCTATGACAGCAGCTAGGAGTACAGCTACCATATTATGAATAATTAGAATGGGGAGGGTAGTGGGTACCACTAGTGGAGATAGGAGCAGGCGGCACCTATGACAGCAGCTAGGGGTACACGAAACTACCATTATTATTATCACTTATGTTCAGTAGGCAGGATCACCTTATTATATAACACGGGATACTAGTTGGGACACTAGTAGGGGGGAAAGGATCCCTGTTACAGGGGACACTAGTTGGAGTACTAGTAGGAATACGAAACATTCCATGTAAGACACTTGTAAAGAGGCTAGTTAGGTGGTGCAGAGCAAGTAGATCTCACAGAAATATTTTAATGGCGAAGCAGAGGAATCTTGTTATGTTTGATAGGAATCTTACGAAATTATACTTAGTTTATCTTGAATGGGAACCTTGCGACGTTACTTAACAAAAATCACATCATGTTAACCTTAGTTATCTTGCCTGTTGCTTATCTTGTCATCATGCTTATGTTTACTTTCAGTTTACTCATGCCATATTATCCTTAACTATTTTTATGCTGAAAGTCACTAGGACTTACTCAGTGTTTATGATTGACCCATTTTGTTTCGCCTCTTTTTCTTCCGTTCCCCCTAGGTTCGCAGGGTGGGAATACAGCTTAGTTTGGATCTTATCAAGCTCCAAGGCTCTTTCATGCAAGGCTTGGATTTTTCTTGACTATGGCTTGCTTCGCTTTATTGGGGAATACTATAACTTATTTTTATGCTTCTTTGTTTTTGAGCAAGACAGAAAGTTTAACTATGTAATTGGGTATTGGAAGTTGATGGGCTTTTATTGTAAACGATCATATTTAATAAATGGTTTTAAGTACTTCCACTTTACTTTCCGTTGTTTTATATATGTCTGTCTTGTAATATTTCTGTTCCAGTACCTATAATGCTCCATTGAAGTTAAGGCATTCCCTTTGTGAGTGACCTTAATGGATGTGGGGTGTTACAATATACACTCCAGGGAAAGCCAATGTCGTGGCTGATGCGTTAAGACGAAAGAATGAATTGATCGCCAGTTTTATTATCACGACTTCATTGATAGATAAAATATCTGCTCTTCAGAAGGATGATCACTTCATTCAGAAGATCAGAAAGATAATTCAACAAGGTGAACCCTCGAGTTTTCAAGTTGATAATGAGGGGATTCTAAGGCTGAAAGGTCGAATTTGTGTTCCTAACATTGCTGAGCTCCGAAAGGAAGTACTGGATGAATGCCACAAGTCAAAACTTAGTATCCATACGGGAGTAAGCAAAATGTATAATGACATCAAATGCACTTTCTGGTGGAAGTCGATGAAGAGGGACATTTCTTTATATGTTAGCCGATGCCCTACTTGCCAGCTAGTCAAAAGCGACCAACAGAAACTGGCTGGATTATTGCAACCGCTAGACGTTCCTGGTTGGAAGTGGGAACATATTTCCATGGACTTCATAGATGGTTTGCCCAGAACCAGAAAAGAAAATGATAGTATTTGGGTGATCGTAGATCGCTTCACGAAGAACGCCCATTTCATACCTGTCAGATCAAATAGAACTGCTCAGAGTCTGGCGTAGATATACTTCAAAGAAATTGTTAGACTACACGGAGTGCCGATCAGTATAGTTAGTGATAGAGATCCAATATTTACTAGCAAATTCTGGGAGGCATTTCAAGTAGAGCTGGGAACAAAACTGAACTTGAGCACCGCTTATCATCCTCAGACAGATGGTCAGACTGAGAGGGTGAATCGTATTTTAGAAGATCTATTGCGGGCTTGTGTTCTAGATTTCGGTGGATCATGGGAAGACCATCTGCATTTGGCTGAATTCTCATATAACAACAGCTACCAGGCGAGCCTGACAATGTCGCCATTCAAAGCATTGTATGGTAGACCGTGCCGATCCCCTGCTTGTTGGGTCGAACCCGGTAATAGGCTTGTATTAAGACCTGATATGATCCGTGAAGCTGCCGACAAAGTCGATTTTATTAAGAAACGATTACTTGCCGCTCAAAGCCGACAAAAGAGTTATGCCGATAGGAGAAGAAGTGATATATCATTTGCGGTTGGCGACTATGTATATTTGAAAGTATCGCCGATGAGAGGAGTTATCCGGTTCGGTAAGACAGGGAAGTTGGTGCCCAAATTCATTGGTCCATTTCCTATTCTTGAACGGATTGGAACTCTTGCTTATAGGGTTAAATTGCCTGATTAGTTGCCTGGAGTGCATGATGTATTTCACATATCTCAACTTCGAAAGCATGTTCATGATCCAGACTTGATCGTGGAAGAAGCAGCTCAACAAGATATTGAAATTACTCCAGAATTAGCTGTGAGAAGAGAGCCGCTAATGATTATCGGCAAAGAAACCAAAGAGCTGAGGAACAAGAAGGTTCACTTAGTTAAAGTGCAATGGAGTGGGAATCCGCGAGATTGTACTTGGGAAACTGAGGAGAGCATTCAAAAAGCTTATCCTAGGTGTCGAGTGGATATCTCTGATTGACTTCGGTGCAAGGTACATTTACCATACTTTGCATTACCAATTAGTTCTCTACTCTGTTGTTATTTTCTTTCCATGGATGTGCACTTTTAATTCTATAGTCTGAATGATTTTGAGAGAGTATAGAAATTGAACAGTATATTTTTGAAAAGTTAAAAACAATTTGATTGTTGTTTGTGTTGTGTGAAAGTAGATTTGATTAATTAAAATTATTGAAACGATAGTTAATTTAATCAATAATAGAATGAATGGTAGAATTTATTCGATTAAATCACACATTGAACTGATTTAAAAATAGATAGAAATATATATATATATATATATATATATATATATATATACACATGTGCAATATATATGTTTGAACAGGTAATTGGATAGCTGTTGAGTAAAGAATTTATTTTTGTGCCCGACAAATAGGTAAACCTTAATGAGTTGGATGCGAAATATCAATATATCAACTCCTGTGAATGCCATTGGATGCGGAGTGCTGGTTATTCTGTGTGTAAGAATAAATGTCGCCATAGGATAGTAACAATTAATTTTGAACTACATTACATGGCATACTTCTGGAAGATAGGCATACTTCATCATATACCACATAAGCATTTGGAGCTTGTGTGACGAGATGGAAGATTTACCATACGAGCGAGAGGCTTGTATGGCGATGACTATATTTTACAGGTTGAACTGATGACTGATATGGACCGTATAAAATGTAACGATAAATTGCCAGATTTATAAAAAACCCCACACGGGTCTGGAGTTGACAATAATCACGTCTCTCTAGTTATTAGATACGGCACATGGATTATTTATTTCCCACACGGGACGAGGTGACGATGATTTATCCTCTGGAGCAATTAAAATACACACTCCCTCAAGCTTTGACACGGTGACGAGAATTTATTCTCTGGAGTTATTATCTATACACGCTCCCCTGTAAACACCAGAATATATCACTATAAATATGTGTATTCTTATTAAGATTTATTGGGTACCTAATACGGTCCAATAAATTTCCAAACCTCTCCCCGTACAAAGGAGGTTATGGCGAAATTTTTCGAAAATTCTGGGTGTTAGCCAAATTTTTGAAGAATTTGAAAATTCTCAGAAACTGAAAAGTTGGAGAATGGAAGCCAGATTGAACGTAGAGTTGATTAATCTAACCACTTTCGACTTTGTTCCTTTTCGGGACGAAAAGTTTTAAGTGGGGGAGATTGTAACGACCCGGAAAATCTGAACCAATTTAAAAAATTTAAATTGGCTAAAATAGTAGATTTTAAATATTTAAAATAAATATTTTAAATAATAATAATGAAAACTGGATTTGAATCGATGTTTGAAAATAAATATAATTAATTCTAATTATAAACAAGGCCTGAAATGGCGCGGCAGTTTCAAAATTTGAATTCAAACTTTGACTGACTATACTGGGTGCAAAACAAAACGGATTTTAGCGAAACCAAAGATATTTAATCTGTTAGTGAATACCTTGCTAACGAATCTGAAAAATCGAAGTTTCACAGCGGAAAGCAAAAGTTATGGCCAAATGAATTTTCAGAAAGGTCGCTATGGAATTTATATAGCCCGTGAAATTGGCCATTTTGCAAACGACCTCGGAATTCGATGAAACCACTTTTGTTGGATCCGGGATGTGAAGTTATTGCTAGGTTTCAAATTTCATAATTTTTGAAGCTAGTATGTGAGCGTGGCAAAGGAAAATGTGTTTTGGTCCATTACAGTTAAATTGGATCGACCAGAAATGGGCCATTTTTCAAACGATCTCAGAATTCGACAAAACTAGTTTTGTTGGGACCGTATCGTCAAAACATAGCTGGATTTATTTTTCTGGAATTTTTCGAATCAGTTTGTGGCCCTGGCAAATTGAAATGTACGTTCAAATCAAATATTGAATGTTTTATATTTTAATCTGAATGAAAACTGACTGAAACAGTCGAATGGGCCTACGAAACATATCCCATTGTGTTCAGAATGGGGTTAAAACGCTAGGGACGACAGTCGTTGGGTTTGGATTGGGGTTCGTTTGTGAAAGAGGGTATTTTTGAAAAATAATATAAAAAAAATAAAAAAATCTGATTGGCCATTCATTTCTCTCTCTCTTTTCTCTCTCCCCGCTCCTCACGATTAACGGCGGCTATCTTTCATTCCTTCCCTCCTCGTTTTCTCCTCCTCCACGCAATAATAGCCAATGCTCCAGTTAAGCTTTTTTGTAGAGCTTCCAGAGACCTTCAAATCCATACCTACCTTGGATTTTTTCGTGGCGTGGTTATCGAGATTGGGTGCTGTGAAGTCGCGGCCTTTCAACCGCCGCCGCCATCACTTGGAGCCACCAAGCTGGACCCCCTCCCTAGCGCACGTGCGCCTCTCCAAGCCATTCCACGTGGCAGTGGCCGATCGTCGTATCAAGCAACGGATTTCACGAAAAATCAAAACCTAGTTTTGAACCTCCTCTGAAAGGTACAGCTGTGAATTTTTAAACTGGTTTTGACACTTTAAAGTGTCGCGAAATTCGACCATCTTTGAAAAATCATATCTTTTTCATGTGTTGACGAAATTCGTTTAAACAGGAGACATCGGGACCGTGTCGACGTCTTCTACATTCTAGAAGAGACCGCATATTTTTCTGAGCCTTCTGCTATTTTTGGTGGAGTGGAACCCAATGTGAGATTTCTAATTTATAAACGATATGGAAAATGACGATGTATAAATTATATAGTCGATGTATAAGTTATATAAGCATTGTACACCTCTTGTATAAGCGTTGTATAAGTTGTACGTTCAATATATAAGTTATATATGCGTTGTAAAAATTATATGTGTGTTGAAATAGAAGTGAAATGCTTATATATAAATATATATATACATATACGCCCCTCGTCCACAAACCATAGACGATATTTATTGGTTGTGATTGGTGTGAAAATTGGTTGATTACAAATGGTTGATTGAAATTGTTTGTGGTTGAAATTGATTGATTGTTGTTGAAAAATACCCGTTTGTGGTTGAGAAATATTTGGTTGAAACCACATAGGATTAGTTTGTGGAAATGAAAAAAATATACATGCCGCCTGCGTGCGAACTAGATGCATGATTCCCCATTGTCAAAAGCTGCGAGGCTTTAAGGTAGAGCGAGGAGCCGTACTAGGGACGGTCCCGATTTTAACTTCCCTGTCGTTATGCTGCTGAAATTTTGAATAATATTCATGTTTTAGAATTATTTTCATGTGTTGAAACTATATTCGTGTGTGGAATGGAAATTCATCTACTTAACGACATTCATGTTTTGAAATACAAAAATCACCTTTTTATCTATATATATAAATTATAGAAAACCTTCATGTGTTGAATCGAAATTCATTCGTTGAATTGAAATTCATGAGTTGAATGGTATTCGTGTTTTAAATATAAAAATCACCTTTTTATCTATATATATAGACTATAGAAAACCTCCATGTGTTGAATCAAAATTCATTCGTTGAATTGAAATTCATGTGTTGAATGGTATTCATATTTTGAAAGAAATTGTTTTATAATAGAAATCCTATTTTTACCATCAATATGAACTATATAAAATAATCTTGTTTTGAAATAAATTGTTTTATAATAAAAATCCTATTTTTATCACCTATATTAACTATATAAAATAGTCGGGTTTTGAAATAAATCGTTTTACAATAAAAATCACAATTTTCCTATATACATGAATTGTTAAAAATAGTGAAGTGTCGAAGTGAATGTATGTTGGGTAAAAATATCATTTTTATCAAATGTATGAAAAGAATATAACTTTGAAATCGAAGAATCAATATATATATACATATATATATATATATATAGAATTAAAATATATCGAATAGCAAAGCTGAAGTTCGTGTTTTGAAACCGTGATTTCAAACGATTAGTGCGGGAGATCCGACCATCGGATTTTCCCGAAACCGCAACTGTTGGGTTCGCTTTGGAAATATCTTTCCAACGGCACCAACTTTGTAAAAATCCAACGGTTGGATTGTCTGGAATGTTTAATTCAAATCTGAAGAAAAACAACGCCCGAATCGATTATATTTATATATATATAAATATAATTATATTAAATCGAATAACGACGCTACAGTTCGTATTTTGAAATCGAAACTTCAAATGATTATACCGGGAGATCCGACCGTCAGATTTTCCCGAAACTGGAACCGTTGGATTCGTTTTGAAATGATCTTTCTAATGATGTAAATTTTGTGAAGATCCAACGGTTTGATTTTCAGATACGTGTAAATCAAATCTGAAGAAAAACAGCGCCACGGCCGCGTTATGGCCCGAAGCGTCGTTTGAATAAATTGGCTATTTTAAAATAAATAAAAATAGCGATAAATCGTTATAAAATATTATAAACGATATGGATGTGAAATTTAGAAACTAACTGAAGGTTGGCTAAGTCGAATGGTTTCCTGGATTTTGATCTGATGTTGGTTTCGGCCTTCGGGGTTAATATTTGGGAAATCGTTCTCTTGCTGATTAACGATTAGTGACTAATGAATTGAAATGATGCGTATGTAGTGTTTGTGTAGCACGTGTTTATTATATACGCGTGTTGCTCAGAAAGACCGTGTTTATCCCATTCTGAATAACTGAATCGAAAATAAGAAATCGAAGATGAAGACGGTGGTTGAAGACTGGAAATCTTCACCTCGTTTGGTTGGTAACTGATGTCCTGATTGGGAGGCATCTCGAAATATGGATAATGAGTGGTGATCGTCTAGACGTACGTAGAGATCGATGGGTTTGCGAGGTATATAGTGCCTCCGGTTTCGTTCCAACCCAGAACGGACTTGTAAATGGATTGTGTGTCTGACATTGGAATTTATTCTATATGATTGATAGCCATCAGTTGCATGGTGTGAATTGCCTGTGTGACATGCTAAGATGCAGTGATCAGGGCTTCTGTTGAAAAGCAAAGTCTTGTGATTGATGATCAAAGCACCGCCTGTGTGGTGTAGCTCTGTGTATAACGTGAATTCGCGAGCCTCACACCCCGGTTTGAACCAGAAATGGGAGAAGGACCTCAGGGAGGGCATGCGTTTCTTTCTAGCTAGGAGTTGTGTCAGTGTTTTTACACGGCCTGACATTTTACTTATGTGGATGATGGATAGCGAGGCGCCTCGGATATATCGGTTGATCCGGGACTGATGGAGTCATTCGTTGACTCATTTATGCCCCATAGGGCGGGGAAACGTAGTGTTCAGGAATTTTAATCTACATCGGTGGACCGGCCCTGTCGCTCCAAGGGCCCACCTGATTCTGGGCCCTGAGACATGGGCTAGATTGTCTCGAATTTGGTAAGGACTATCTTTTGCCTTGGTTCATGACGGAAATTCAATTTCCCAATACGTGACTGTGCGATTTTGATTGTATATATGTATGGCAACATGATATATGGTACCCATGCCGTCTATGATTGATAGTTATGATTGAAATTGTTTTTGAAACATATAAACACTAGTGATAATATCAAATGCTTTTGTTTTATTGGTATCAAGCATATTTTGGCCATTATAAGGTAAAACTCTATCCTCCGATTTGCGTTGCATTGTGTGATGGGAACTGAGTCTTATAATGGCTTCATTTTTATAAAAAGCATTGCGATGTTTAAAAGAAAGATTTGTTTTTAAAGAACTGGCAATCCAATGGAGTAAACCCGTTCCACGAAAGTGGCGTGATCCTGTGGTTAGCCATATTATAAATGTGTTGAGTAGATTTCTCATACCAGTCCCATGACTTACTCGTAGTTTGTTTCACTTTCAAACTCGGGTGCCCCTTTTTCTACATGGGCAGCCTTGTATTCAGGTTTAGCTGGCTCTTTCTGGATAGCTGGAGCTGAAGATGGATTCTATTATTTATCTCTTTTTATGCTGTTCAGCTCCTATTGTACATATTATGTTTATTTCCGCTGTAGACATTTATGTATAGCTGAATTGTATTTGTACTAAGTATGATCCTGTATACTGTGTAGCTCTGATGATTACGTTTATCCAGTATATTCTATTATGCATTATCTGGTGTATTTAATTAATTATGTCCTGCTATTATCTGTTTATGTGTTATATTCCAAGGATTACCCTTGCCAGCGTCAGTACGGGGTTCAGGGTCGTCTCACAAATTTATCCTTTAAATTTTCAAAATCCCAATTTATTTAAGTTCATCCCATTTGAATTTATCTTTAAATTGATTTTACTTAACCAGGTTCAGTTTCACTTTTATATTCGATTCAATTGACGAATTGATTTTCTAATCAGTTCAACTTTATTTTAAAATTCAAATTTGATTTCAAATTAAATTAATTAGAACAAACAAACAACCCACATTACTATAATATAGAAAATAATTTCCTTTTCTATATAAAATATACGTTGGCTAAAATTATTTCATTTACCCTCTTTTATAAAACAATATTGTATCCATTCGCTAGTTCAATGCTTCTCAACACTTGAACCAGTCAAATAGCACAATACAAACCATTTTTATATAAAATCTTACAAATACGCTCTCATATATATACACTCAACTCAATCTAGGGTGTTACTAACCCCATCTCTATTGAGTTATGCCACAGAGCCAAGGTTACTACTTAACCAATCGCTCTGATACCACTGTAACGACCCACGAATTTCTGGCCCGGAAAATCGACATAAATACCTTGACCATACTCATGCCGACCTTACAACACCGAAAGCACTGGAACGTTTATAGAAAGATATTAGAGGGTGGGATAAGAAAGAAAGAAAGTTAGAATAGAAGAAGAAGAAGTATCAATACACCACAGAGTCTCACATCGCAGCGGAAAAATATAATACAGAAATAAATCTTTATTGAGAGCTTTTAAAAATACTTACAATATCAGAGTACATCAACCTCTCTGGACAGTTATAATAATCTGTCCTCATATATAATCCCACAGCGGAATAGTAATCATATCATACATCTGAAAACCTTCAGCTTGTCACTGGACTTCACGGTACCTGATAACCTGAACCTGTACACCCCGGGCTAACCCGAGCATTTACAAAACACCGGGTCAGTCTGGTGAACCAGAGTGAGAAAAACTCGCAAAGTATTAAGGTATCACACGACTTGATTTTAAAGTTAAAATCCTTTCGAAAGAAAAGGATAATCGTAATACCCAATCCACACATAAATACAGACGGTTTTTACCTTACGATAACCCAAAACATTTTTGAAACCAATATCTTATCTGATATTATAATTGTGTCTAAATACAAGTAAATATCAATCTAGTGGAACGCTTGCATCTCACGCTCCACATATATAGTATACAATCAAAACCGCGGGCGCTTATTCGAGATTGGATTCCAACTATGACAAGGTATGGGACCACCTGCCGATCGTGTATCTCTAGAGGCGAATACACTGGGTTCAACAAGAACGTCTTGCAACCCGGCCCTCACATGACCGACCACTCATTTCGCTTGAATGTATCGAATGTATATCACCAACGGTTGGGCTCAAACCACTAATTCCCGAAAAGGGATAGCATTGAAATAGATTAAAGAATGAAATGGATTTTTTCTAGATAGGTGATTATACACCCTAATGGGACCGACCCACATATCCATGCTGCCTGCCCGATTTTTGTCATTTCCCGGTTGATGAGGCTTGAGGTCAGAGCACATCTGGTCATCATACACTTTGAATGCCACATTGTCAGATCCGCTAAACCACTAATTGACGTCCACAAAAATATTCTGGTCGTTAAGCTAGAGAGGTGCCCCTCTCCGCCACTAACCGAGATACGTTTGTAAAAATCAATGTATGTGACTCTTAAGAACTACTCTGTCAGACATCCGTCCATACAAGTCATCCAGGAACAGGATGAACCGAAGGTACACTCCTACTGCATCCAATATAGGAATCACCCCATGGATTAGTAGCGATAGTCCTTGTAATCCATAGATTCCAACCACGATAGAACCCCAGTATATCTCTGGGTCGAATCGGAGATTTTAAGTGGTTCTTCCGCTTTCTGAAGATCTATGGTCTTCAAATGCTCCATCTCGATCGTCGTCTGATCTTTTCTATATATTTCGTATTTGTTGGTCGGAATGGTTTTCGAATATACATTCGATCCCGGTCTTCCCGTACCAACAATCGTAAAGGTCAGGCTTGATAGTCGGTTATTTAACTATCAGGTAAACATCCATGAAATCACAAAAATAGATTCGATGGTCTGGTACTCAGCATCACTTGGCTTTTAAAATTTATCGCCAAATCTCCTTTTAGTTCCGTTACTAGGGAATATCATCTCATATCATTTCCGTTACTTTGGAAATCTTACCATACACTCTCGCCATTACCAACTAGTATCGTTCTTAGATAGTCCCGAAGTCGTTCAAGTTGGGGTATTTTAATTACCTCTCAGACCTTGATCAACAACGTTCTTATCTTCAGACAAATATGAGTGGTAATTCAAGAGCCGATGTTTAATCTTACATCAAACATCTTCCACTAGTTAAAATATCTTTATAGTTCTCCTTATCTCTTGGAAACTTTTCTTTTTAAATAGCTTAATCCATTAACTAAACATCACTTTTATTAACTCTCAACTTATTCGAATAACTTTGTTTCCTAAACTGGATTATTACAAATCCTTTTCCAACCAAACCCAAATTTAAATCCCTTTTTTCCTGATTACCTTTTTCTTTTAGGAAATCTCCTTTCAAATCCATTGATTTAGCTTAATACCATTTTTAAGTATTTCCAATTTAAAAACGATGTTTAAACTCATATTCATTTATAAACCTTGTTTATAAATTTCATGTTTTATATATAAACCCTTTTACACCTTCATCTTCTTTTATTTAATTCAAATGTTAAGTAAAACTTTATAAGACTCGAGTTTAAAACTTATTCATAACGTCTTTCCGAATCCAACTTTATTCCAAACCAATTACTTACTTAAACGTTTTTAAGAAGTAATTACTTAAATTAGAACAAATAGTTTTCTTTTACATTCACTCTTGTAAAATCAGTTAAACGCTTTATTTACAAAAATAAATAATAAAATCTCTTTTAAAATTTTCTTAAAATTTACCAATTATCCGTCAGGTCATCTATTTTAGTTTATTAACAACAAACTAATAAAAAGGTCTAACTTTGTTAGAATGGTCAACTTGGTCAATTCAAAACTTGATATTTTCTTTAATCCACTCTAGTTAATTCCTTCTTTAAATTAATTAAAATATAATTAATTTAATTGTTCACTTGACGTGATTAATGAAATACTTAACCCCTAGGTTATCACTTGCTCATTTGTTTATAATTCTTATCAACATAAGAATTTGGTTTATAAAACCATTTCATAATTCCTTATAAACATTAAATAAATAAATAATTAAATATTTATTTCCTTTTTAAATAACCTTTCAATGTAATAGCTTTCAAAACCTATTTTCGTTATAAAATATATATATATATATATTAGACATTATCGATTCACTATCGAAATAACCCATATTTTATTAATCGATTGATTTATAAGCCAGGTGATTCCAATTACCCAAACATACTAACCATTGGTTACTATCAGAACAAATGTTGAAATAAGGTTCAACAGTCAATAATAATCAATCATTCCTTTTTATTTGATTGATAATTTCTATAACGATTAACAACCAATTAGCAGATTATTCAAACAATTCAAACAATTTCAAACACGTTTATAAACGTGACCAATCAAGGGAAATTACTTATTTGGTTCAAATCATAACGATTTGTGTTTTATTGGAATTAAACGACGGTTTAATTTCAGTGGTTGAGTCAACAATAAATATATTTAACTAGCAAATAGTCAACCACTAATAATCAGAACACGCAAAATAAAAACCCAATTTATATAAAATATAAATGGGAAGAGCTGAGTGAGTTTAACTCACCTTGATTTAAATCCGTCGATAAATATCTGGTTTTTAGTCAAATTAAACTGACATTTAATTTGACTAAAATTCTCAGTTGTTCCCGATCCTGACCAACTTCTGCTCCATTCGAAGTCCTCGTTTTTACGGTCTCAACACAACTGACCGCGCCAAAATATGATATCGTATGTTCGAGAAATCATCCAAACAAGTTTTATAAATAATTAAATTAAAAACATGGATTTTCTTCTGAAGTAAAAGTTGGGCTTTACCTTTTGATCATCGGCCCACAATCCTACCCGGTTCCCTTTTAAACCCTACTCCGCCGATCCCTTATTTCTTTTCAGTACCCGCCACAAATTTTCATCGTTCATGACTGAAAATGAAACCCTAAGCGCCCTTTGTTCTTCCGCAACAACGAAAATTGGTGGCGTCGCAACCCCATCCTCTACCCAAAAACTGAGGCGAGCGTCACCCTACACCCGTTACAGAGCTCAGACAACTAGCGAGCCTTCATCGTGCAAACGTTCGATCCTAGCTTTTGACTTCCTACGGCTTCGACAGCAAATCCATCCAAGAACCAAAAGCTAATTTTTTCTTTTACTTGATTTTTTTTTCCGATTTCAGTATTATTTGTTTTGAATTTTTTCTCTGGTTTTTTTGAATTGTTCCTGAATTGGGTGATTGTGTGAATGCGTGTATTTATAGTTGCGGTTTGGTTATGATAGGATCAAAGTTCATCAATCTTATCTTGAATAGATTCAGCTACTTATCTTAGGCCATTGGGTTATATTTTCGATCCTGTGTACTGTGATGGATTGTGGCCGAGATTTTGTTGAATTCAATATTGGGTTGTATCAAATCTTGTATAGGTTATGAATTGTCGAATCCACTGATTTGAAAACTGCATATTAGATTTTGAGTTCGAACTTTTAAATGCAAGAAAACAGTGATGAGCTTTACTGTTTATACATGTGATTTTACTGTTTGATTTGGCCATACAAATTTGGTGTACTCATATCAGTCCTTCGTTCTTAGGTTTTTATTTTTTCATTTGCTGTTTTCTTTAGCTGTTATGCTATGTATTGTCTATTCAATACAAATATTGAATCTGTATATAGATTTTGTGGTCAGATCTAAAAAGACAGCCTTGTGTGACCTTTGTACATGAATTTTACTATGTATATGAATATATAATTTGTAGTTTCCATCTGTATAGGTTTGATGGATCATACCCACCGTTTTCTTCTATGCAATGCCTATGTTTTAGCTGTTTTACTTTTTTTATGCTGTTTATTTCTGTCATGAAAACATCCCTTTGATGGGTTTTCTCTTTTTTTTCCGCAGATCAAAATTGGTCGAGATGGATTCACTGATCCTTGAAAGAACCAAGGCCGCTGATATTAGATAATGGATCCTGTTTGTACTGTTTGATTCTGTCAAGATCTGTTGTTATAAATGTTCATACATTTGATATATAAAGTCACTGTATATATAAATATGTATATACTGTTTGTATGGTCATATTACAGATTTAAATTGTCATGACCTTTTCTTTTAGTTGTTCATGTTTCTTTTCATGGCTGATATATTTCTTTTTCTGCTTTCTTTAATTATGCATTGTCTTGTTTTCCACTGTTCATAAAACCGTCCATTAATTTCCTTTAAGTAAATGGTGGCCAGATTATATAAGTAATCAGAAAGTACACGTTCCCATGAACTATGAATAACAAATTAGCACCGTTTTGGTTCGACAATACTTCAATGTACAATTACGATGACACCAACTTATATGAATTATCAAAACTCAAAGCGGGTTATGTGGGTCAATACAGTGGTATCTATACAAATAAATTACGTGCTCTTTGAAAGGTGAGAATGGCATTTCACGTTACAGCGGGGTTTTCCCCGGGTCGTTACATATTATGTATTGTCTTGTTTTAATGATCGAATCCATTTCCTTTAAATAAAACTAAATTTGCTATTATACGCTAGGTCCAAGCGAGGTTGAATTACTCGAAATAAACCCATTTGTACTGTCGAACCAAAAGAAAATGCTGATGTATATGTTAACATATACATTCAAGAGTTTATTTATAAATCTAATATAATATTTGTTATAATATAAATTAAATTCAAACGGTTAAATTAACGAAAATAATTAAATAAATATCATCGTATTTATTAAACAACGTTTTCAACTTCTAATGGTAGAATTCAAACTCGACATTAACATTTTGGTTTTAAATAATATTCCAATTATACAAAATTGTTTAATATTTATAATTAAGTCGTTATAATTAAAAAAAACGATTCCACAGCGACTATTTGAAAATTTGAATTGGGCATAACTTGAAATCTATAAGCTGAAAATCTCAATTTTTCCCTTTCATTAGAAAAATATAATCGAACCTGTTCCAACGTGTCTCGTTTCACAGAATTTTAACTTATATCGGATCCTGTATATTCAGTTAAAGTTCAAATCAAAAATTATGAACTACCGCGTCGTTTCGAGCTCGTTTTAATTAATATATAAATATATATATTCGAACTCTATTTTAATTAAATAAATTTGATTAAAAATCCATTATATTCTCAATATAATATATAAACAGGTTTAAATAACCTAATTTAAATGGCCGAAAAATCTGGGACGTTACAAGAAGTGTAACCTGAGAAAGTAGAAAGGTTGAAACGTGAAAAATGGATTAGAAATATATATAGTCGAGAGAATTGAGTTTGCATAAGTGCCTGGGAAAGCCTAATTGAGTTGAAGCCCTGCTTTGAGTCTAACCCAATAATAAACTTTTAAGAACTTGAATTTATGAAAGAGTTTGTGGTATTTTCCAAGATTTAATCTTAAAAGTATTTTGATAAATGCATGTTGGGTTTTAAAGTAACGTGGGGTAAAACAATGATTTTTTTTTTGATTTTTTTTAAAAAAAGAATCCTCTCATGAAAAGTTGCATATTATAGAGCATGTATCGCTCGCTGATTTTCATATATGAAAGGATTGAAAAGAAGTTTTGAAATCTCTATTCTGTTAACAAAAATTTTGATTATTGTTTTAAAAAGAAGTTTTGTTGGGTAAACAAAATAAGCGGTAGAGTGTAGGAATAGAGTAGATATTTGCACCTTAGCAGCCAAAGTTAACATTGTAAATAGGAACAATGTAACCTCGATAGTTGACCTTGTCTACTCCAGTTTTGTGATTTGAAAAAAAAATGTGTTTTGCAATTTTATTTTGAGACATGTTTTTATGGTTTGGCAAAAGCAAGTTTTGGAGAAGAAAGTAGAGTTTTAACACTTTTAATTTTTGGAAGAAAAATGTAATGAAAAGAAAGGAAGCCAAACCATGTTTTAAAAAAAAATGGAGTAGGAGAGAAATAAATAGCAAAGATCATCTTGGAATGGTATAAAATTCCCGTAGAATGCATAAGCATCAAGAAACTTAGGTTTGTAGCTTGATAAAAAGAAAAGTATAGGCTAGTAATACACAACATGGACTAGTAGTGATTACTAGGTAGTGGAGGGAAAGTAAGTGTGTAGATCCTGTTGTTTGGACTGTTACCTAGTCCTAAGATTCTTAGCCCGTAATAGTAGCTGTGTAGAAAAATGGAAAGGCTTATTTGAAAAATAATAAACTTAAGTAATTAGACTAAGTCAAATAAGCTAAGGAAGAGAATAGCCTAACTAAAAAAACAAATTCAATAAAGCAACAAACGTGACGGGAAAAGAAAATGAAAATCTTAAGAAAAAGTTGAATAAAAATGAAATTATTCCAAGGTAAGTTGAAAAAGAGAGGAAATTTTCTTATGTTGTTGTGCTTGGATTGGAAAATAGGAAATCTTCATAGAATAGTCATATAAAAATCCAAGTACGATTAGAAAAGAAAAACAGAGGATGTGAATTTTTCCGTTTTATACCTTTTCGTAACATAAGAAATTGAATTTGGAAAATTAGATTTTTCTAAATTTGAATTTAATGTTGGATGGTAGGGTTTTGGATGCGACAATTGGGTGAACTATGCTCTTATTCTATAAGAGTACGGGAAAACTTGGATGAAAAAAATGTTTTGATTTTTCAAAAATATTGCATTCATATTGAACTGCAAGTATATTTAGGATGTGAGCATCATGCTTTGAAAGAATTTTTAAAATTTGCATACATATAGGTGGATCCAAATTAGGCATACATACTTTACTATGATGTATCTCACTTTGCACATGTGCACAATGTTTGCAACAATTGGATGCACACTTGATGGATGGATATTGCGAGGGATTATCTATTTTACTCTTATTGAATTTCAGGGACGAAATTCTTTAAGGGTGGGAGAATGTAACACCCCGCATTTTTAATGTAATTAAAAATGTTTATATGCATAATGGTGATGTGCAGTTTAAATTAATACATACGTTGAAGAAGTTATTAAGCCTAGAAGTTTGTTTACACACAAGAGAAATATATATATATATATATATATATACATACAAATTAAAATATAAAATAAAGAATAAAATAAGGATTGCATGTAATAAATACATGCACTGAAAAATAAATGTAATGAATGTATTGAAAGAAAGGATTGGTTGCATGTAATGTAAATATGTTGCATGCACTGATTGGCAAACATAATGCATTAACATTAAAAGAAAAAGATTCATGCAATGGTTTAATTTAAGCATTGTAACTAACATGAAAAAGAGAAGTAAGAGAGAACAATAATTATCATTGTTCTAAGACTTATTAACAAAAGACTTTGTAGCTCAGTTGGTTAAGGCATTGGATTTGTAACATAGAGGTCGGGCGTTCGAACTCCGGCGGTGGCATAATTTTTATCTTTGTTTTAGATAGGGCCAACTGAACATGCAAATATATGTACGTATACAAATTCAAAATTTGAAAGGATAAGAACGTACATATAAGGAAATAAAGAAAATATATGTATATATGTATATATGAGAATTTATATATATATGCAGAAATATATGTATACGAAAGATAAAATTCAAGATAAGGCTACAGTAAATGAAATATGGCAAGAATCAAATAACGGTGCAACATCGTTTGAATTTTGAAAGTAAAATGAAAGTTGTGCGTATATTTGTACACGTAAAATGGTCGTTAGAGGAATTGTATACATATAAGAATATTTCATGTGAATAAAACAGTTAAATAAATTCCAGAAATTCAAAAGTTCAAAATTCAAATTTCTACCCCAAAACAGCTTATGGGACCCAATGCCGACTCAGCGCTGCATGTACGATAAGGTCTTGAGAACCTATATAAATGTCCCTAGGCCTTGCTTTCTCTCCACACCAAGTCATTGTAACTATATGCTGCAGAATTCTCTCTCCTTCTTCTTCTCTAATGGATCTAAACAACTCTTCTTCTCCACCAAATCTTAGATCCATCTTCTCTCCTCACAAATCTATTCCTAAATTAAAAATAATTATATTTAGGAATTCAACTACCGCGAATAAAACAAAGGACAGATTCAGATCTAAAGTACTGCGCAAGAACAGAAAAGAGATTCAGATATGTAATTCAAGCTACGCAACAAAAAGGGGGAAAATCAATCAAAGATTAATCTAATACATGAATTGAAGAAGAAAATCAAAGATCTACGAATTGGAGCGCAAAAACACTGTGAGTGGAATTACAATAAACTTTTTGTATGATAGTATTATTATCGTTCATCATTCCCCTGTTATAAATTCAATTCAAGATTCATGTTACTCCTTCCCCTTTTTATTTTTGGATCTAGGTTATCTCGAACCTAGACGAAATCTTATTATACATACGTATGATTGGAATATGGGAATATTGAGCATAATCTATTTTATGCAATCGAGGAATGCAACCTGTAATTTGGGGATTGTGGCGTAATAATTATTATTGCAAATATTGGGGATTGTGGCATAACAATTATTATTGCAAATATTGGGAAATCATTGTGATATAGCTTGTAATTGGTAATTTTGGAGCGTAATCCATAATGAATCTTTGGATATGATTTGGGAATGTCAATAGCGCATAATCATGAATTCTGATTTATGATGTTAACATGAAATTATGTAAATTTAATTGGAATTGAAATAATAGGCATAACCTATTAACGAAATTAAAGACATGAACATAAATTTGGGGATTTGAAAGTTTGATATGCAGTTAAGACTCTAATGGGAAATGTAGAACCATAATTAAAAGAAATTGAATATGTTGGACAAACCATGTTTTTATGTAATTATGGAACTCGACACATAACATGAAATTCACAATAGTTGCATAACTTGAACATGAAGATGCTTGTGAACTGGTAATTGACATTTGATATCTAGAATGAACATGAACATGAACATGCTTGTAAATTTATAATTGGTCTATGACACCTAGAATAGACATGAATTGTTAATTGGCTAAACATGAAACATGGCTAACTCGAGGTTAGAATGAGTTTGCGGTGTAATCCTGCCCGGAACCGCCCGGCACATCCAGCGACCGCAAACAATAGGTTCTAATGTGAGAAGTTAGTCATAACGTGCTTGAAACCTGAGGTTAGATTGAGTTGTGGTGTAATCCTGCCCGGAACCAACCGGCACATCCAGTGACCGCAACAATAGGTCTAATGTGAGAGGTTGGGCATTAATAATTAATTAATGCTAATGACACATGCTAGTATAGTAAGGTTATGTAACACCCCACGTCCATTAATGTCACTCACAAAGGGAATGCATTAACTTCTATGGAGCGTTTTAAGTGTGTATAGAACAGAAACTTAACAACAAGATAGATATAAACAGTACTAAAACTTTAAAATTTTATTCATTGCAGCGGTAAACACATAGGTTTGATTACATCATCAAAAGCCAGAGTCAAAGTACATAATATCCATCTTGAATAAATCAGAGTACATAAATTGAAAGGCATAACTCAAAGACAAAATAGCCATAAATAAGATATGCTGAACTTTTACTTCAGCGATCTAAGCAGCTTCTAAAAGCAAGAGATACAGCTGTCCAGAATAAAGCTCCACTGGTGCTAGTTCTACCCTAAAATCAAATTAATATTAGACTCATAGCCTCCATGCCGTCACCTTGCAACCTGGAATAGCCGCCACCAATTAAAGAGGAAGACCATTCTTGATGATGCACATCGTTCGAAGATGACCATCCACCCCGGCGGGGACAAGATGTACATGGACATGAGACGAGTTTACTTTTGGGATGGTATGAAGAGGGACGTGACCAAGTTCGTCGCTAGATGATTGGTGTGCTAACAAGTCAAAGCAGTGCAAAAGAAGCCTGGTGGGTTGCTTCACCCATTGGAGGTCCCACAATGGAAGTGGGAAAGTGTCTCGATGGACTTTATTGATGGGTTACCGAGATCGAGGAAGGGCAATATGGGGATTTGGGTCGTGGTAGACAGACTTACTAAGAGCACCCATTTCAACCCCCGTGAAAAGTAAGAGGACTGCTCCATGGTTAGCCTCCGTATACATTCGAGAGATAGTTCGTTTGCATGGTGTTCCTTCTAGCATAGTGAGCGACCGCGATCCTATCTTTACTAGCGAGTTTTGGAAGAGCTTGCGAGAGGCGGTAGGGACTCAGTTATGTTTGTGCACCGCATATCATCCTCAGACGGACGGCCAGACCGAGAGGGTGAATCGTATTCTAGAGGAACTATTGAGGTTGTGTGTCTTAGATTTCGGAGGTACATGGGAGGAACATCTTCCCCAGGTGGAGTTCGCATATAATAATAGCTTTCAGTCTAGCATTGGCATGGCACCGTTCGAGGCTCTTTATGGACGGCCGTGTCGTTCGCCTACATGTTGGTGGGAATCTACAGATAATGTCTTGCTTGGGCCCGATATGATTAGAGAGAGTTCGGAAAAGATCGATTTGATTCGAAGGAGGATGAAGACGGCGCAAGATAGGCAGAAATCTTATGCGGACAAGAGGAGGTCAGATCTTGAGTTTGATATTGGGGACATGGTTTTTGTCAAGGAGTCTCCATTATGGAATGTTGTTCGCTTTGGGTCCGTTGGGAAGTTAGCACCAAGGTTCGTAGGGCCGTTTCCTATTAAGGAGAGGATTGGACATATGGCGTATAGAGTGGAGTTGCCCGAGAGACTTAGTGGTGTACACGATGTATTCCATGTATCACATTTGAGGAAGTGGTAGAGCCGAGCTTGCTTAGAGAGAGGTGGAGATAGAGCGTGATGCGACAATTCGACGAGCTCCTACGTGCATTCTTGGGTCGGAGATTAAGAAGTTGAGGAATCGAGAGTTCAAGCTAGTCAAAGTGCAATGGGAAGATGATGAGAGCGACGCTACTTGGGAGACGGAAGAGAAGATGCGTTCATTGTACCCTTTTCTTTTCGAGCGTATGTCTTTTAATTTCTCTTTTATCGCTTAGCTTGTATTTGCTTTATCTTTAGTATGTCCTCTCGCTAGTATCTTTGACCTTTAGATAGGGAAGTCCTATGGTTGAAACATGTGTTTGAGACATGTTATGTATGATGGATGCATGTGGATGCAAGTGGTTGCTAGTGGTTGCTCGTGGATGCATATACACACACTTTAGGCACTAGATCGGCTCAGTCACTTCATATTGCATATTGCATATAAATGTGTGTACATATTTAAGCAATGGATGTATAATGGTTGTACTATCATATGGATGTTGCATTTTGGTGAATGGTTGTGCACACATGTAGAAATAATATGTATCGATAAGATTCTTTCGCATACATAATGGACGCATGGCACTATCATGGTTTGCATTAAGGAGGTCAACTGAATCAGTAGACCGTCTGATTTTGCATTAGATAGAGAGCATATACACGCACTTCTTTCTTATGTTCATACAGCATTAGTAATTTTATAAGGACAATGTATGTCTGTGTTTGATGGTTGAGTAGATGGTTGTTTGGATGGTAGGATATGCATTCTCCTTAAATTGGAGATTTCGGGGGCGAAATCCTTTAAGGAGGGGAGAATGTAACACCCCGTATTTCTGTTAACACTAAAGTGACATTAATGGACATGGGGTGTTACAGGTTAAGTCAACATGAAATACTAGACAACACTTAACCAATTTGACATGATATATGGGTGGGTTAAGTCAACGTGAACCACTAGATAATACTTATCCAATTTGACATGATATATGGGTTGGTTAAGTCAACATGAACTGATAGAGAACACTTAACCAATTTGGCATGGTACGTGGGTTGAATTGAATACTGATTGGGGGTTAAGTCTACTTGGACACATGGGCAAACTTAACCAATATAACAATATCAAAGCAAGGAAAAGTGGGGAATGATAAGATTAAATAATAGATAAACTTATCCTAGGGATAAGAAATGACTTAAGATGTAATACAAGACTCGAAGTATGGGACGACTTATACCATGAAATAAGTTAATCTATGCTGGAAATGTGGGAAAACACCCGTACGCAATCATTTGATAAAAAGAACTTAAGTCGTGCTTGAATTCATTGGTAAACCTTAGTTAAAAGAAACTGAGTAACAAACCTTAGTTAAAGAGAACTAAGTAACAGAAACTAAGTATCAAACCTTGGTTAAGAGAACCAAGTAATAAACCTTAGTTAAGAGGACTAAGTTGTAAACCTTAGTTAAGAAAAATGAACGATTAAGAGAACTAAGTAATAAACCTTAGTTAAGAGGACTAAGTAGTAAACCCTAGTTAAGAAAGCTATCGATTCACGAAACTAAGTAGTAAAACTTAGTTAAGAGAACTAAGTAGTAAACCTTAGACAAGAAAGCCAAGTAGAACACGAGAAGGAGAGAACATCCGTCTGATCATGAAGAAGGCTCAAACGGTCTAGGTTACGAAGCACTCGGCTTCGAGGGGACGAGAGGGTACTTTTGGTATCCCTCTGTGAGGTTGCAGATGATCCTCCTGGGCTCACAGAGGTTAAGGTCTGCTTTAGAAGAACCAAGAGTTTGCTTTGGTTGCAATATAAGGCAACCTAAAGACTAGGATGGAGCAGCGTGAGGCGGCGATATCTAGATCAACCCTGTGATAGCACGTCATCGTCTACCTACCATCTTGAGTCAATCGAGTACGTGAAGCGGAAAGGCGGAGAACTCCAACAGATCATATACTTGCTATCTTGTTATGGGTGAGGTTTGGCCAATAGGTTTGTGGGCATTAGGGGCCTGCGTATAGTTCTCATTTTTGATTTTCTTGGGTGCCTTTCATTAGTTGAGGGAGGGGTCAAGTGGGACCATAGCCACACACATATAAAAACAGACCTTAGCATCTGCATCGGCAGATAACTTAAAGCTCCCGGCCGAGTTCCATGTTTCTTGATTAGCTCTGCCACGGGACTCGGTCCTCACATATAGAGGACATGTGCAACTAGACATCGATAACGATTCACGACATGTACGTGGGAAAAGTCTAGTAATATATATCGCTCTGGGTAGTGTGTCCAAGACTAGGGGGCATCGTTCGATAGGTAGCATAATCCCTAGTTGGACCTAGGTCGCGCAAACCCTGAATCCGAGAAGCGTTCAATAGGTAGCATAAACCCCAGTGGCTGTAACGACCGGGAAAATCTGAACCAATTTAAAAATTTTAAATTGGCTATTTTAGTGGATTTTAAATATTTAAAATAATTATTTTAAATAATATCGATGAAAAGTGAGTTTGAATCGACATTGAGAATAAATATAACTACTTTGAAATATAAACAAGGCCTGAAATGGCACGGTAGTTTCAAAATTTGAATTCAAACTTTGAAAGACTGTACCGGGTGCAAAACAAAACGGATTTGAGTAAAACCAAAAATATTTAAATCGGTTAGTGAATACCTTTCTAACGAATCTGAAAAATCGAAGTTCATAGCGGGAAGCAAAATTTATGGCCAAATGAATTTTCAGAAAGGTCGCTATAGAGTTCATATAGCCCGTGAAAATGGCCATTTTGCAAACGACCTCGGAGTTCAACGAAACCACTTTTGTTGGATCCGGGATGTGAAGTTATTGCTAGGTTTCAAATTTCATAATTTTTGAAGCTAGTATGTGAGCGTGGCAAAGGAAAATGTGTTTTGGTCAATTACATTTAAAATGGATTGACCAGAAAATGACCATTTTTCAAAAGGTCTCAGAATTCGACGAAACTAGTTTTGTTGGGACCGTATCGTCAAAACTTAGCTAGATTTATTTTTCGGCAATTTTTAGAATCAGTATGTGGCCCTGGCAAATTGAAATGTTCGTTCAAATCAAATATTGAATGTTATATATTTTAATTTGAAGGAAAACTGACTGAAACATTCGAATGGGCCTGCGAAACATATCCCATTGTGTTCGGAATGGGGGCATTTAACTAGGGACGATAGTCGTTGGGTTTGGATTGGGGTTCGTGTGTGAAAGGGGGTATTTTCGAAATTTAAAAATATATAAATTAAAGTAAAAATCTCATTGGCCCCTTTTATCATTCTCTCTCCCCGACATCAGGAACGAACGGCGGCTATCGTTCATTGCTTCCCTCCCCTTTTTCTCTTAATTCTCTCCACGAAATCAAGTGCTCCAGTTAGGGATTTTGGAGAGCACCTCTCAAGCTTCAAATCCGTATAAACCCCATACCCCATCGCTTAGTAGTTCGAGAGATCAGATGCCAGGAAGTTAGCCCGAATCGCACGGAATAGCGCCGCTTCCTGGAGTTCGAACTCGACGAGACTGGTCCCCTCCGGCGCGCCTCTCGGAGCTGGACAACGTGGCATAGGTGGATCGACCCCAAGTGTTTCGAATTGAGCGCTAGGGCGAACCCTAGTTTTGAACCAACGAGAAAGGTAACGGCAATTAAAAATTATTTTATATATAATAGCACTTTAAAGCGCTATGGTTTATACTTCCACTGTAAAAATCGTATCTTTTTCATTTGTTGACGAAATTCAGTGAAACAAGAGACAGTGGACTCGTGTGGACGTCTTCTACATTCTAGAAGAGACCACATATTTTTCTGAGCCTTCTGCTATTTTTAGTGGAGTGGAAACCAATGTGAGATTTCTAATTTATAAACGATATGGAAAACAACGATGTATAAATTATATAGTCGATGTATGAATTATATAAGCGTTGTACACCTCATGTATAAGCGTTGTATAAGTTGTATGTTCGATGTATAAGTTATATATGCGTTGTAAAAATTGTATGTGCGTTGAAATGGATTGAAGTGAATCGAAATATATTTATATACGAATATATATATATATACACTCCCCTCGTCCACAGACCATGGACGATATTTATTGTTTATGATTGGTATGAAAATTGGTTGATAGCGAATGGTTGATTAGAATTGTTTGTGGTTGAAATTGATTGGTTGTGGTTGAAAAATACCCATTGGTGATTGAAACAAAATTAGAATAGATTGTGGAAATGAAAATAAAACATGCCGCCTGCGTGCGAACTAGATGCATGTATCCCCATTGTCAAAAGCTGCGAGGCTTTAAGGTAGAGCGAGGAGCCGTACTAGGGACGGCCCCGGTTTTAATTACCCTGCCGTTATGCTGCCGAAATTTTCAATAATATTCATGTGTTAGAATTATTTTCATGTGTTGAAACTATAATCCTGTGTTGAATAAAAATTCATGTGTTGAACGACATTCATGTTTTGAAATAAATTGTTTTATAATAAAAATTATGTTTTTATCATCTATAGGAACTATATAAAATAGTCGTGTTTTGAAATAAATAGCTTTACAATAAAAATCACATTTTTTATTATATGCATGAATAGATAAAAATAGCGAAGTGTTAAAATAATTGTCGGTTGGATAAAAATATCATTTTTATCAAATGTGTGAAAAGAATATAGCTTTGAAATCAAAGAATCGATATATATATATATATATATACATATATATATAAATAGTATTGAAATATATAGAATAACGAAGCTGCAGTTCATGTTTTGAAACCATGATTTCAAACGATTAGTGCGGGAGATCCGACCATCGGATTTTCCCGAAACCACAAACGTCGGGTTCGCCTTGGAAATACCTTTCCAACGACACCAACTTTGTAAAGATCCAACGGTTGGATTGGCTGGAATGTTTAATTCAAATCTGAAGAAAAACAGCGCCAGAATCGATTATATATATATATATAAATATAATTAAATTAAATCGAATAACGACGCTGCAGTTCGTATTTTGAAATTGAAACTTCAAACGATTAGTGCGGGAGATCCGACCGTCGGATTTTCCCAAAACTGAAACCGTTGGATTCGTTTTGAAAAGATCTTTCTAATGATATAAATTTTGTAAACATCCAACGGTTAGATTTTCAGATATGTGTAAATCAAATCTGGAGAAAAAAAGCGCCATGGCCGCATTATGGCCTGAAGCATCATTTGAATGAATTGGCTATTTTTAAATAAATAAAAATAGCAATAAATCGTGATAAAATATTATAAACGATATGGAATGGAAATAAACAAAATTTGGTCGATTTATGTGATATTTGTTGGTTGAACGTGTTTAGGGTGAAAATTACATTAAAGAACAAAATTGGTGATGTCGAATAATTTAACCATTGAAATGAATTGATTTGAAATTCTAGATATACGTGAATTATTTGAAAAGGCCGATTTAATTCTCATTTCAAATAATTGATCGACGAGTGAAAGGCGAAGATATGAAGACGGTGCAAGACCGATGATCTTCACGTCGAATGGAGGGGTGCTACTGATGCTCATGATAGGAGTAGCTACCTTGACGGGGTTGAAGTAGTAGCTACCCGGACGTACTTGTTGATTGTACGGATATGCGAGGTATTGAGTGCCTTCGGTATCGTTCAGACCCAGAACGAACGTGTAAATGGACTGTGTGTCTGACATTGGATTTTGTTCTGTGCTGATTGATCTCTATTAAATATATATCTGTTTGGCGGCGGAGAATTAATTCTCTTGCTTAACGCCCTTCTCTGAGACGTACGAGCCCAGAGGTTATATATCGATAGAAATCAGTCGCACGGAGTGAATTTCCTGTGTAGCACGCCTAAGTGATAGATGATCAAGGCTTCTGTTGAAAAGCAAAGTCTTGGGGTTGATGATCAAAGCATGGCCCGTGTGGCATAGCTTTGTGTATAGCGTTGTTTCGCGAGCCTCACACCCCGGTATGAGCCAGAAACGGGAGAAGGACTTCAGGGAGGACATGCGTTTTCTTCTAGCTAGGAGTGGTGTTTTGAGTTTTACACGCCCGGGTATTTTACTTATGTGGATGATGGAAAGCGAGGCCACGGTTTGCTTCGGTCTCTTCGGAGCCGATGGTGAGGTCAGATATGACCAGTGACGCCCCATAGGGCGGGGAAACGCAGTGTTCAGGAATTTTAATCCACATCGGTGGACCGGCCCTGACGATCCAAGGGCCCACCTAAGTCTGGGTCCTGAGGGGCGGGCTAGAGCGTCTCGAATTCGGTAAGGACTATCTTTTTCCTTGGCTCATGACAGAAATCCAATTTCCAAATACGACATCGTGCGGTTTTGATTGTATACCTATATATGGCGACATAGTGGTATGGGTCATTAATGCCGCTTATGATTGATAATTATGATTGAAATTGATTTTGAAACATATATACACTAGCAATAATATCAAATGATTTGTTTTGCTCGTACCAAGCACATTTTGGCCATTATAAGGTAAAACTCTATCCTCTGGTGCGTGTTGCATTGTGGATGGGAGCTGAGTCTTGTAATGGCTTCATTTTTGTAAAAAGCATTGTGATGTTTAAAAGATTTATTTGTTTTAAAGCACTGGCAATCCAATGGAGTAAACCCGTTCCGCGAAAGTGGCGTGGTCCTGTGATTAGCCATATTTGTAAAATGTGTTAAGTAGATTTCTCATACCAGTCCCATGACTGACTCGTAGTTTGTTTCACTTGCAAACTCGGGTGCCCCTCTTTCTACATGGGCAGCCTTGTATTTTGGTTTTAGCAGGCTCTTTCTGGATAGCTGGAGCTGAAGATGGATTCTGTCATTTATCTCTTTTTATGCTGTTCAGCTCCTGTTGTACATATTATGTTTTCTTTTCCGTAGTGGACATTTATGTATAGCTGAACTGTATTCTGTACTAAGTATGATCCTATATACTGTGTAACTCTGATGATTATATTTATCCAGTGTATTCTATTGTACATTATCTGGTGTATTTATTTATTTCTGTTCTGCTGTTATCTGTTTATGTGTTATATTCCTAAGATTACCCTTGCCACCGTCTTATCGGGAATGGGGTTGTCACAAACGTGGTATCAGAGCTTTGGTTAAGCCTGGAATATAACATATGAACGAGCTCGTCAGAAATAGAACCAGTAGTGTTCTAGGACGAGTAACTCGTTACAGATAGGATCAATAATATCCTAGTATGAGTATAACAGAATGAAATACACCTCGATAGACACATTTACATTCAAGTATATGTCTCTATGCTTTGTAATATCTTTTCTGTTGACCTGACACTTGGTCTGCCATTTGCAGAAGTACTAGAAAATGAGTGCCAGAAACAGAAGGAATACAGACCCAGAAATAGAAGCCCTACTTAAGAAGTATAGAAATATGGGTGGAGTACCATTCTTGGGCGATGAATCTATCGCTAAAACACAAGCTTAGATTCGTTCTGCTGAGAAAATCTTTGAAGGATTAAAGCTGAGGGATGGCCAGAAAAGATTACTGGCATCTTGGGCACTCAAAGACGGAGCTTTGTTCTGGTGGGATTCAATTGTTAAAGATAATCTAGAAGGTGACGTCACTTGGGATAGATTCAAAGAGCTCTTCAGTGCCAAATTTATTCCTCCAGAAGCAACTGAGCGGTTGTGCGATGAATTCTACTATTTGATACAAGGGGATATGAATATCCCAGAATATTATAGGAAATTCAATGAACTTTCTCACCTTGCTCCACATCTGATTCAAAAGCCAAAGATGAAGAATCTGAGGTTTATAAACGGTCTTCAAAGAAAATATCAGGATAAAGTAATGGGGCATGTGAAGCTTCCTTTTTCTGAAATGATATACATTGCCTACCAGTATGAGGATCTCGATAGAAAAGGTATGTTGCGAGACGAAGAGGAAGTCAGTTCTAGCAGCAAAGGAAAATTCGAAACTGATAGCCCAAAGACTAATACACAGCCTGAGGCCAGTACGACGTCTAGATTCAGAAAGAAGCCTAGATTAGATCGGGGAAATGTTATATTTGACAAAGGACCAGTAACGACTGCCACATGCTCGAGCTGCAATAGGCGAGGACATTTGGTGATAAACTGTAAATCTTGGAACGAACGGAAGAAGGGTAAATCTAGACCCGAGGACAAGCTTCAGGAGAATAGGGGGTTCCATAGGTGCCACCAAGCTGGTCATATTGCGAAAAACTGCCGACTATCAGAGAAATCTGAAAAGATACAGATAAATAAAGTAGCAGAAGTTCCTGCATCCTCAGTCAGTCAGGAAAGGCCAGATGTTTTGGAGGGCACGCTTACTGTCAAAGATATTCCAGTTAAAGTATTGTTTGACACAGGAGAGTCGCGAAGCTTTGTTGTAAAGAATGCGGTTAAGAAACTGGATTTGAATTTGAAGAAGCTCAAGGAACCAATGACTATTCATAATCCGGTTTGGTAAAACAGGGAAATTGGCGCCTAAATTCATTGGTCCGTTTCGTGTTCTTGAACAGATTGGAACTCTCGCATATAAGGTTCAATTGCCTAATTGGTTGCCTGGAGTGCATGATGTATTTCACGTATCTCAACTTCGAAAGCACATTCATGATCCAGACTTAATCGTGGAAGAAGCAGCGCAACAGGATATAGAAATCACTCCAGAATTGTCTATGAGAAGAGAGCCGCTAAAGATAATTGGCAAAGAAACCAAAGAGCTGAGGAACAAAAAAGTTCACTTAGTCAAAGTGCAATGGAGTGGAGATCCGCGCGATTGTACATGGGAAACATAGGAGAACATTGAGAAAGCCTATCCTAAGTGCAGGGTGGATATCTCTGATTGACTCCGGTGCAAGGTACATTTACCATACTTTGCATTACCATTTAATTCTCTACTTTTTTGTTATTTTCTTTCCATGGATGTGCACTTTTACTTCTATAGTCTGATTAATTTAAAAAGAGCGTATGAATTAATTTGTATGATTTTGAAAAGTTAAAAACAAATTGCTTTTTGTTTGTGTTGTGTGATAGTGGATTTGATTAATTAAATTATTATAGCGATAGTTAATTTAATCAATAAGAGAATGAATGGTAGAATTTATTTGATTAAATCACACATTGAATAGAGTTAAAAATAGATAGAACTATATGCATGTGCATTATATATGTTTGAACAGGTAAATGGATTAGCTGTTGAGCAAAGATTATATTTGTGTGCCCAACAAATAGGTAAACCTTAATGAGTTGGATGTGCAATTTTATTATTATATCAACTCCTGTGAATGCCATTGTATGCGGAGTGCTGGTTATTCTGTGTGTAATTAATAAATGTCGCCATAGGATAGTAAAAATTAATTTTGAACTACACCACATGGCATACTTCTTGAAGATAGGCATACTTCATCATATACCACATAAGCATTTGGAGCTTGTGTGACAAGGTTGAAGATTTACCGTACGAGCGAGAGACCCGTATGGCGATGACTATATTTTACAGGTTGAACTGATGACTGATATTGACCATATAAAATATAACGGTAAATTGCCAGATTAATAAAAACCCCACATAGGTCTGGAGTTGACAATAATCACGTCTCTCTAGTCATTAGATACGACACATGGATTATTTATTTCCCACACGGGACGAGGTGACGAGGATTTATCCTCTGGAGCAATTAAAAATACACACTCCCTCAGGCTTTGACAGGGTGACGAGAATTTATTCTCTGGAGTTATTATCTATACACGCTCCCCTGTAAACACAACAATATATCACTATAAATATGTGTATGCTTATTAAGATTTATTGGGTAATTAATACGGCCCAATAAATTTCCAAACCCCTCCCAGTACAAAGGAGGTTATGGCGAAATTTTTCGAAAATTCCGGGTGTTAGCCAAATTTTTGAAGAATTTGAAATTTCTCAGAAACTGAAAAGTTGGAGAATGGAAGCCAGATTGGAAGTAGAATTGTTTAATCAAACCACTTTCGACTTTGTTCCTTTTCGAGGACGAAAAGTTTTAAGTGGGGGAGATTGTAACGACCTGGAAAATCTGAACCAATTTAAAAATTTTAAATTGGCTATTTTAGTGGATTTTAAATATTTAAAATAATTATTTTAAATAATATCGATGAAAAGTGAGTTTGAATCGACATTGAGAATAAATATAATTACTTTGAAATATAAACAAGGCCTGAAATGGCACGGTAGTTTCAAAATTTGAATTCAAACTTTGACTGACCGTACCGGGTGCAAAACAAAACGGATTTGAGTGAAACCAAAAATATTTAAATCTGTTAGTGAATACCTTTCTAACGAATCTGAAAAATCGAAGTTTCATAGCGGGAAGCAAAAGTTATGGCCAAATGAATTTTCAGAAAGGTCGCTATAGAGTTTATATAACCCATGAAAATGGCCAATTTGCATACAACCTCGGAATTCGATGAAACCGCTTTTGTTGGATCCGAGATGTGAAGTTATGGCTAGGTTTCAAATTTCATAATTTTTGAAGCTAGTATGTGAGCGTGGAAAAGGAAAATGTGTTTTGGTCAATTACAGTTAAAATGGATCGACCAGAAAATAACCATTTTTCAAACGGTCTCAGAATTCGATGAAACTAGTTTTGCTGGGACCGTATCGTCAAAACAAAGCTAGATTTATTTTTCGGGAATTTTTAGAATCAGTATGTGGCCCCGGCAAATTGAAATGTTCGTTCAAATCCAATATTGAATGTTATATATTTTAATTTGAAGGAAAACTGACTGAAACATTCGAATGGGCCTGTGAAACATATCCCATTGTGTTCGGAATGGGGGCATTTAGCTAGGGACGACAGTCGTTGGGTTTGGATTGGGGTTCGTGTGTGAAAGGGGGTATTTTCGAAATTTAAAAATATATAAATTAAAGTAAAAATCTCATTGGCCCCTTTTATCATTCTCTCTCCCCGACATCAGGAACGAATGGCGGCTATCGTTCATTGCTTCCCTCCCCTTTTTCTCTTAATTCACTCCACGAAATCAAGTGCTCCAGTTAGGGATTTTGGAGAGCACCTCTCAAGCTTCAAATCCGTATAAACCCCAAAGCCCATCGCTTAGTAGTTCGATAGATCAGAGGCCAGGAAGTTAGCCCGAATCGCACGGAATAGCACCGCCGCCTGGAGTTTGAACTCGACGAGACTGGTCCCCTCCGGCGTGCCTCTCAGAGCTGGACGACATGGCATAGGTGGATCGACCCCAAGTGCTTCGGATTGAGCACAACGGCGAACCCTAGTTTTGAACCAACGAGAAAGGTAACGGCAGTTAAAAATTATTTTATATATAATAGCACTTTAAAGCGCTATGGTTTATAATTCCACTGTAAAAATCATATCTTTTTCATTTTTGACGAAATTCAGTGAAACAAGAGACACTGGACTCGTGTGGACGTCTTCTACATTATAGAAGAGACCGCATATTTTTCTGAGCCTTCTGCTATTTTTGGTGGAGTGGAACCCAATGTGAGATTTCTAATTTATAAACGATATGGAAAACAACGATGTATAAATTATATAGTCGATGTATGAATTATATCAGCGTTGTACACCTCATGTATAAGCGTTGTATAAGTTGTATGTTCGATGTATAAGTTATATATGTGTTGTAAAATTATATGTGCGTTGAAATGAATTGAAGTGAATCGAAATATATTTATATACGAATATATATATATGTATATACTCCCTTCATCCACAGACCATGGACGATATTTATTGTTTGTGATTGGTGTGAAAATTGGTTGATAGCGAATGGTTGATTAGAATTGTTTGTGGTGAAAATTGATTGGTTGTGGTTGAAAAATACCCATTGGTGATTGAAACAAAATTAGAATAGATTGTGGAAATGAAAATAAAACATGTCGCCTGCGTGCGAACTAGATGCCTGTATCCCCATTGTCAAAAGCTGCGAGACTTTAAGGTAGAGCGAGGAGCCGTACTGGGGACGACCCCGGTTTTAACTACCCTACCGTTATGCTGCCGAAATTTTCAATAATATTCATGTGTTAGAATTATTTTCATGTGTTGAAACTATATTCCTGTGTTGAATAAAAATTCATGTGTTGAACGACATTCATGTTTTGAAATAAATTGTTGTATAATAAAAATTATATTTTTATCATCCATAGGAACTATATAAAATAGTCGTGTTTTTAAATAAATTGTTTTACAATAAAAATTACATTTTTTATTATATGCATGAATAGATAAAAATAGCGAAGTGTTGAAATAATTGTCGGTTGGATAAAAATATCATTTTTATCAAATGTGTGAAAAGAATATAGCTTTGAAATCGGAGAATCGATATATATATATATATATATATATATAGTATTGAAATATATTGAATAACGAAGCTGCAGTTCATGTTTTGAAACCGTGATTTCAAACGATTAGTGCGGGAGATCCAACCATCGGATTTTCCCGAAACAACAACCTTCGGGTTCGCCTTGGAAATACCTTTCCAACGGCACCCACTTTGTAAAGATCCAACGGTTGGATTGTCTGGAATGTTTAATTCAAATCTGAAGAAAAACAGCGCCAGAATCGATTATATATATATATATATAAATATAATTAAATTAAATTAAATCGAATAACGATGCTGCAGTTCGTATTTTGAAATCGAAACTTCAAACGATTAGTGCGGGAGATCCGACCGTCGGATTTTCCCAAAACTGAAACCATTGGATTCGTTTTGAAAAGATCTTTCTAATGATATAATTTTTTTAAAAGATCCAACGGTTAGATTTTCATATATGTGTAAATCAAATCTGGAGGAAAACAGCGCCACGGCCGCATTATGGCCTGAAGCGTCATTTGAATGAATTATGTAACACGCCATGAATTCTATAACGCTAAGCTTCACAAATAATAGTATAATTAATTCTAAATGAAATAATTAAGGGAAACGGGTTACGCCATTGCGTTCATCTCGGAATTCTGCTTGAGATAGAGTCCGAGTTTGCGCGAATCGGACTCAGTATGAAGGAGTTATGGCTTTCGGAAGTTTCAAAATCAAATTTAAATACAAACAGCTCAGTTTAATTTCAAAATTTCGAATTTCAGGTTCAAACTGGACTGGGCGGGAAAATTCTCACCCAGAGACCAGGACGACCATAGGGTCGACCATGGAGTCGACCTGGTCACCCCAGGTCGACCGTGGTGTCGACCTGGTCCCCCCCAGGTCGACCATAGTGTCGACCTAGGTGTCGACCTGCCTAGTCGACCTGGCTGGCCAGGTCTGACTCTGGCTCGAATTTCTAAGGCCCTGTGTGTCACTAGGGCTGACGTGTCACCTCTTGATTGGCTCTCTGAATTTTGAATGGCCTAGATTCCTCCTATCTTCATCTGACGGCTCAAAACAACTTAAAAATCTATAAATACACCCTAACTCTCAACTGAAAATTCACACAAAAATATGAGAAAGAAGTCGTCATGCTGCTAGGGAGGAATTGAACATAGCCGTCAAGAGAAAAGCCTAGAGACGAATCGAAACTAAGAAGAAGATTAAAGTTTAAATCAAAAATTATCAACACAACGTTAGTCTACCCAAAGGAGCGCACCTCAATTTCAGAATTCAGAATCCAGAATTCAAGATTCTGCATTCATTGTAAGTATAGTAACCTTTCAGAATATGAATAAGAATTGCGATGTGATTCGATGTGAATGAAAATAGAATTGTGTTATTGTATTGTATAAAATTCTATGTATTTTGATGATTCTATCTGTAACACCCCGTATTTTTAATATAATTAAAAATAAAATAAAATATATAAAAATATGCTTATGATGGGTAAATAATAGTGATGCATAATAAGAATTAATTAATACATGGAAGAGAAGAAAAATTAGTTCGATAACGATGTATGTAACGGAAAAGATAGTAAAATAAGGATAACTAATTCAAGAATCAGGAATTAGGTAAAATGGACATCACCATTGCATTCCTCTCGGAAAAATACGTGAAATAGAGTCCGAGTTTTCGAAAATCGGAGTCCGTATGACCAAGATATGGCCAAAACAAAATTTCAGCAGACTTTCTAGCAGACTGACCCAGGTGGACCATAGTGTCGACACTATAGTCGACCTGCCCCCCCCCCCCAGGTCGACTATAGTGTCGACTCCCCCTCTATACAGGTCGACTTGGTTGGCCTGGGGTGGTCCAGAACCCATTTTTGAGGCCCGGGACGAGTTTTGATGGTCCGGATGGGTTTTAGGGTTAATCCGATGGCTGAAATGAAGTGCTACACCTATAAAATAACACCTAGACCTAGCCTAACTCACACAAATTCATATGACACCTAAATGCTGCTGGAATCTCTCTTGAGCCATGGCCGCCGTCTCCAAATTAAAGCTTAAGCGTTCAAACCCAAATCAAATCAAAGATCAATGCTTCTACAACAAATTCAAGAGGATAGATCAATGACACTGCAACTTTCTACGACAAATTCACTCCCTAATTCATTAGCCGTTCTCTGTAAGTTCTAGTTATTTTCAGATTTAAATATTTAATTATAATATGGCGATGAAATAAAGTGAAATTGATGTAAGTTTAGCTATATTTGCGGAATGTGAATTAAGATTAAAATCATGTTTTGCGGTCAAATGAAAATAGTACGATGCTTATTATGTTTGGTTATGTTGTATAATATTATGCCAATGACTTGATTCTATTATCATGTTGGATTGGGAATTATTGAGTACAATGTTTGTCATGTTGTATAATATGCCATTGATTTGATTCTATTATCATGTTTAATTGGGAATTATTGATAAGTTTATTATGCAAGTTTATGTTGTAGATTCATGCGACAAATGGTCAAATCTACATGCTTATGTATAAGAAAAACCTATGCCACACTTATCATATATTTGTGATTGGCTTGTGAGTATGTTAATTTAATCAATGTTGCCAAGTAACGCATGTGTATGTTGATTTGCCTATGTTGCAAATTAACATATGTATATTGATTAGTTCATATTGCTAATTCTCATGTATGTATGTTAATATGGCCTATGTTAAAAATACACATATATGTTGAATTAGCTTATAATTGCGAGTTCACACTTATGACACTATAATGTTCATAATGGTTATTTTGCAAGTTCACCCCTGTAATGTTCATGATGTCATTTTGCAAGTTCACCCCTGTAATGTTCATGATGTCATTTTGCAAGTTCACCCATGTAATGTTCATGATGTCATTTTGCAAGTTCACCCCATTATGTTCACATTAATTATGCCATCAATGTCAAAATTATACCTTTGTCATGTTTATGATTGTGTGTTTGTGTACATTAAATTAGGCTAAGTTTTTAGCCTAAACTTTATACTCAAAAATCATACGAACGTAAATTAGGCTAAGATAATTAGCCTAATATTAGACGGGGTAACGGTGGGTTAAAATGATTAATTATAGGAAAACTTGCCATAAATTGGTCATTTATCACACAAGTGATTTATGGCATAAAATGGTATTAATTATATACCTAATTTAATGAGATTGATTGTAAACAAATTGGGCAGTAATATGAATTTGAATAATTTACATAATTAATGTAAATTGGAAAATACGAATATGCTTAGAACAAGGTTAGATTGAGTTGTGATGTAAACCTGCCCGGACCCGCCCGGCTGTCCAGTAATCACAGCAATACCTATCCAACGTGGGAGGCTAAGCATTAGGCCCAATAAAGACCCGAGGTTAGACTGAGTTGTGGCGTAAGACTGCCCGGACCCGATTGGCACACCGGCAACCACGACAATATCTATCTAATGTGAGAGGTTGGTGCCCTAATAAGACAACTAGAGCTGAGCTAGGGTTGGTAGGGTTAAGTTTACTAGAACACTTAACCAATTTCAACATGTTAACTAAATTGGCGGGTAGGGTTAGGATAATCTGGACACTTAACCAATTTAATATGTTGACTACGGGAGTAGGTAAGGTTAAGCAAATGTTTAACTATTATAACATGATTAAACTGGACTAGAGAGTGAGGTTATGTTAATGAGAACACTTAACTAATACAATGGGTTAATTAGACAAGTGGTTGCGGTTAAGTAGTAACACTTAACCAACATAACAGGACAAGCGGGTGGGCTAAGTTAACTTGAATAAGTTGATAACACTTAACCATTATAATATGACTAGTAGATGGGGTTAAGTTAACATGCAATTAACCAATCTGATGTGATGCGTGGTAGGGTTAAGTAACACACGGGGTTAAGTTAAGAAGAAAATCCTTAACCAATGTAACCAGATAGACGAACGGGGTTAAGTTAATAAACCACACTTAACCAATCAAACATAATAAGCGAGAAAGGTTAAGTTAATTAAGGTAAACACTTAACCATGGTAACATAACGAGTAGGAGGGTTAAGTACATATCAGGTTGGTGGGTAATATTAATAAATATAGGCCCACATACACTTAACCATTAAACACACATGCTTGAATCAGTAGCGGGGTTAAGTACACATCAGGGTTGGTGGGTAATATCAGAGAATATAGGCCCACAGACTTAACCATTAGAAAAACCTAGTAACTGGGACCCATTTCAGCAGTAACCCACATTAGGAATCAACGGAACCCTGAGCTAGGCAGGGTGGGGCACGATTACTGGGCTGATTATAAGAGGTCAAATTAGCGGCGGTTGGTGCAGCAGTGCAGGTTCTAACGGAGTGCGGGCGTGCACACACTTCGGCGCAGAAAATTTAGCCACTGGGCATCAGTAGGTATAAAGCTGTGCATCTTGATTGTGTCATGGTTGCCACCATGGGACTTGATACACCCCATGGTGGGACCAACACAGGTATCTACAAGTAGGGGGCCGCGTGACACAAACGAGAACTAGGTCAAGTAGGGAGCCGATCGATAAGGTAGTAAGGGTGCATCAAATATATACATGGCCATTGGGGTGATCGAGGTGGAATCCTCAAAAATCGATGTACACCTGAAGGCTACCATAATTGCAGGGATTGGGATCAGGTTGTTATTATTATATAACACGGGCTACTAGTTGGGACACTAGTAGGGGGTACGGATCCTTGTTACACAGGGCACTAGTTGGGACACTAGTAGGAATACGGATCATTCAATGTAAGACACTTATGAGGATGCTAGTTAGGTGGTGCAGAGAAAATAGATATCGTTTTAATGGTAAAGCTTAGAAACCTTGCGATGTTATTCTTGATAGAAACCATGCGGTGGGATACTTGATAGGAATTATAGGACGTTATACTTGTTTCATCGTGCCCGAAGTTTATCTTGTTACCTTAGTTTATCTTGTTATCATAGTTTATCTTAATATCTTAGTTTATCTTGCCTACAATGTTATCATGCTTATGTTTACTTTCAGTTTATTCATGCCATGTTATCTTTACCTATTTTTATGCTGAAAGTCACTAGGACTTACTCAGTCTTTATGACTGACTCGTTTTGTTTCGCCTCTTTTTCTTCCGTTCCCCCCCCCCCCAGGTTCACAGGGTGGGAATACAGCTTAGTTCGGATCTTACCAAGCTCCAAGGCTCTGTCATGTATGGCTTGGATTTCTCTTGGCTATGGCTTGCTTTTCTTTATTGGGGAATACTGCAGTTTGTTTTTATGCTTCTTTGTTTTTGAGTAAGACAGATATTTTAACTATGAAATTGGGTATTGGAAGTTGATGGGCTTTTCTTGTAAACATTTATATTTAATAAATGATTTGAAGTACTTCCACTTTATTTTCCACTGTTTTATATATGTCTGTCTTGTAATATCTCTGTTCCAGTACCCATAATACTCCATTGAAGTTAAGGCATTCCCTTTGTGAGTGACCTTAACAGATGTGGGGTGTTACATTTGGTATCAGAGCAGAAGGTTACCAGACTGGGCAAAAGTTTTCAAAAACCTTCCGAAACTAGTTTTCAAAACGTTTACAAAGAAGCAAATTTTCAAGAAAATTTTGTTTTAATTAAAAGGCATATTCCCCAAAGCCATATGCACTGTCTTTTAATTCTCTCTTGAAATCTCTTCTCACTCTTTTCACCATAGTTTCGTAGGCATCCAACACATGTCGGAGGGCAAAGGAGTGCCCAACCTCCGTCTGTAGCCGTGGTAGTCCCATCTGCGTCTAATCTTATTTCAAGTTGGGTAGAGTGTCGTGCGTTGGGGGTAGCCTCGAGAGACTTGTTAACAAACTATACAAGGACAGTAAGAACAAGAAACTAGTTGTTATAGCTTAATCCACGAAGGAGTAAAAAGGTGAGAGGAAAGAGGCCAAAGTGAAAGAATAGTAAAACCCATGACAAGAGAGAGTATCTTTAGTGAGAAGAGACATGTAGTTAAGTATTATAGGACAAGGGCAAGGGACAAGATTGTCGAGAGGGCAATTGAATGCTCTCACCACTAGCGTACCTAAGAGGGTGGTAACATTTCTGTTAAAGGTTTAGCTTTTCTTTTCTATCATCCCACTAGAACTTTGTTTTTGTACATCACATCCTTTTAATTCTGCTTTGAAAGTTGAATCTCTGCACCTTAGTACTAGCATGGTAGAGGATCCCATTTTTTTTTTCTTTTCTCAAATCCTGTTGGGGAAATCGGCTCATTTATTCATGACTTGTTTGGATTTGAGAATGTCTATGCTAAGTGTTGAGTCTAGAAGTAATGTTTATGTTTTGGGCTATGGGTTGATTCTAGCGATGGAGTGGTTATCCAGTAAGGGTGACCTTCTCGGTTTTGAAAAGAGGGTAGTTAGACTCTTGACTTGCCTCGGTAATACCCTCGAAGTCGCATGTAACCTTTAGGGTTCTATCATGATTTGTTTCCTAGAATCCCTTGACACGTTTATTGGTAATTTGTAATCCGATCGAGTAGTGTTCGCCACTAAGGCGGATGGGTCATTTCGCTTATGCATGAGTTGTAGAGAATCACCTTAGTAAGTACATTTGGCAACATGGTTGGCATTTATTTCTAAGAGATAGTTCTTTTATGTGGAATACGTGATAGTAAGTGGACGAGATCCAAGATTCACTAGTGAATTTTGGAGAGCTTGCATGAAACCATGAGTACGCAGTTATGTTTGAGCCGAGTATACTAGGAGGAGAATAAGTGAAAGTGGAACGAGAGGCAAAAGTGAAATGGATTCCAACCCTTATTTTGGAAACAAGAATTAAGAAGCTACAGAATTGTGAAGTTAAAGGCGGTCAAAGCACAATGGAGTTAAGCTCAAAGAAATGCGACTTAGAAGATTGAAGACTAGATTCGCGCATCATATCTCTTTTTAAGAGTATATCCATGATCTCTCTTTTCCAATAGAGCTTACTCACATGCTATCTTTTGTGTATATCCTCTCGGTCCTATTCTCAATCCTATTTCTATTGCGAACCTCATAGGGAGTATGACTCGTCTGTTAGTAATATATGTTGGGGCTTGAGGATGTCCGTCGGGTGGACTAAACTTTTTGGGTTTTATAGGATACGGGTTGGTCTTAGGAAGGGATTCCCTTGTGACCTAAAAGGAGTCCATCATGCTTAGTTTCCTAGAATCATATATAGTGGTTGGGTTGAGTAATTCTTTGGGTGTCAGTCTGATGTTGATTTCGGTCTTCGGGGCTGATGCTTAGAGAGTTCTTCTCCTAATTAATATATATGTGGCATAGATTTCCAGTTTTGACATTGCCTAATGGGCACAAAGTTTTTACTTGCTTCTATCATTCGACTATACCTTTAGATAGGAACAATTGGGTGTAAACATGTGTTTGAGACATGTTATGATTGATGGTTGCAAGTGGTTGCAAGTGGTTGCTCGTGGATGCATTTACACACATTAGGCACTAGATCGGCTCAATCACCTTTCATATTGCATATGCATGAGTGTTTACACTTGTTTGTGGATGAAATTGAATGTGTTATCATGTGAATGTTGCATATGGATGGATGTTTGTGCACACATATAGTGTTTATGTGACTAGGACTATTTGCATACATGTTGGACTCATGGCACTAAACTTATTTTGCATCTAGAAGATCAATCAGGCCTGATCATTTGCATTAGACAAGGAACATATACACACACTTCTTGCATATGTTCATACAGCATTAGAAATCTCTTAAGGACAATGAATGCCTGTGATTGATGATTGAGTAGATGGATGATGGATGGTAGGACACATTCTTCTTAACTTGAAGATTTCGGGGACGAAATCCTTTAAGGAGGGGAGAATGTAACACCCCGTATTTTTAATATAATTAAAAATAAAATAAAATATATAAAAATATGCTTATGATGGGTAAATAATAGTGATGCATAAGAAGAATTAATTAATACATGGAAGAGAAGAAAAATTAGTTCGATAACGATGTATGTAACGGAAAAGATAGTAAAATAAGGATAACTAATTCAAGAATTAGGAATTAGGTAAAATGGACATCACCATTGCGTTCCTCTCGGAAAAATACGCGAAATAGAGTCCGAGTTTTCGAAAATCGGAGTCCGTATGACCAAGATATGGCCAAAACAAGATTTCAACAGACTTTCTGGCAGACTGACCCAGGTCGACCATAGTGTCGACACTATAGTCGACCTGCCCCCCCCCCCCCCCCAGGTCGACTATAGTGTCGACTCCCCCTCTGTACAGGTCGACCTGGTCGGCATGGGGTGGTCCTGAACCCATTTTTGAGGCCGGGACGAGTTTTGATGGTCCAGATGGGTTTTAGGGTTAATCCGATGGCTGAAATGAAGTGCTACACCTATAAAATAACACCTAGACCTAGCCTAACTCACACAAATTCATATGACACCTAAATGCTGCTGGAATCTCTCTTGAGCCATGGCCGCCGTCTCCAAATTAAAGCTTAAACGTTCAAACCCAAATCAAATCAAAGATCAATGCTTCTACAACAAATTCAAGAGGATAGATCAATGACACTGCAACTTTCTACGACAAATTCACTCCCTAATTCATTAGCCGTTCTCTGTAAGTTCAAGTTATTTTCAGATTTAAATATTTAATTATAATATGGCGATGAAATAAAGTGAAATTGATGTAAGTTTAGCTATATTTGCGGAATGTGAATTAAGATTAAAATCATGTTTTGCGGTCAAATGAAAATAGTACAATGCTTATTATGTTTGGTTATGTTGTATAATTTTATGCCAGTGACTTGATTCTATTATCATGTTGGATTGGGAATTATTGAGTACAATGTTTTTCATGTTGTATAATATGCCAGTGATTTGATTCTATTATCATGTTTAATTGGGAATTATTGATAAGTTTATTATGCAAGTTTATGTTGTAGATTCATGCGACAAATGGTCAAATCTACATGTTTATGTATAAGAAAAACCTATGCCACACTTATCATATATTTTTCATTGGCTTGTGAGTATGTTAATTTAATCTATGTTGCCAAGTAACGCATGTGTATGTTGATTTGCCTATGTTGCAAATTAACATATGTATATTGATTAGTTCATATTGCTAATTCTCATGCATGTATGTTAATATGGCCTATGTTAAAAATACACATATATGTTGAATTAGCTTATAATTGCGAGTTCACACTTATGACACTATAATGTTCATAATGGTTATTTTGCAAGTTCACCCTTGTAATGTTCATGATGTCATTTTGCAAGTTCACCCCTGTAATGTTCATGATGTCATTTTGCAAGTTCACCCCTGTAATGTTCATGATGTCATTTTGCAAGTTCACCCCATTATGTTCACATTAATTATGCCATCAATGTCAAAATTATACCTTTTTCATGTTTATGATTGTGTATTTGTGTACATTAAATTAGGCTAAGTTTTTAGCCTAAACTTTATACTCAAAAATCATACGAACGTAAATAAGGCTAAGATAATTAGCCTAATATTAGACGGGGTAACGGTGGGTTAAAATGATTAATTATAGGAAAACTTGCCATAAATTGGTCATTTATCACATAAGTGATTTATGGCATAAAATGGTATTAATTATATACCTAATTTAATGAGATTGATTGGAAACAAATTGGGCAGTAATATGAATTTGAATAAATTACATAATTAATGTAAATTGGAAAATACGAATATGCTTAGAACGAGGTTGGATTGAGTTGTGATGTAAACCTGCCCGGATTTGCCCGACTGTCCAGTTATCACAGCAATACCTATCCAACGTGGGAGGCTAAGCATTAGGCCCAATAAAGACCCGAGGTTAGACTGAGTTGTGGCGTAGGACTGCCCGGACCCGACCGGCACACCGGCAGCCACAACAATATCTGTCTAATGTGAGAGGTTGGTGCCCTAATAAGACAACTAGAGCTGAGCTAGGGTTGGTAGGGTTAAGTTAACTAGAACACTTAACCAATTTCAACATGTTAACTAAATTGGCGGGTAGGGTTAGGATAATCTAGACACTTAACCAATTTAATATGTTGACTACGGGAGTAGGTAAGGTTAAGCAAATGTTTAACTATTATAACATGATTAAACTGGACTAGAGAGTGAGGTTAAGTTAATGAGAACACTTAACTAATACAATGGGTTAATTAGACAAGTGGTTGCGGTTAAGTAGTAACACTTAACCAACATAACAGGACAAGCGGGTGGGCTAAGTTAACTTGAATAAGTTGATAACACTTAACCATTATAATATGACTAGTGGATGGGGTTAAGTTAACATGCACTTAACCAATCTGATGTGATGCGTGGTAGGGTTAAGTAACACACGAGGTTAAGTTAACAAGAAAATCCTTAACCAATGTAACCAGATAGACGAACGGGGTTAAGTTAATAAACCACACTTAACCAATCAAACATAATAAGCGAGAAAGGTTGAGTTAACTAAGGTAAACACTTAACCATGGTAACATAACGAGTAGGAGGGTTAAGTACATATCGGGTTGGTGGGTAATATTAATAAATATAGGCCCACATACACTTAACCATTAAATACACATGCTTGAATCAGTAGCGGGGTTAAGTACACATCAGGGTTGGTGGGTAATATCAGAGAATATAGGCCCACAGACTTAACCATTAGAAAAACCTAGTAACGGGGACCCATTTCAGCAGTAACCCACATTAGGTATCAATGGAACCCTGAGCTAGGCAGGGTGGGGCACGATTACTGGGCTGATTATAAGAGGTCAAATTAGCGGCGGTTGGTGCAGCAGTGCAGGTTCAAACGGAGTGCGGGCGTGCACACACTTCAGCGCAGAAAATTTAGCCACTGGGCATCAGTAGGTATAAAGCTGTGCATCTTGATTGTGTCAGGGTTGCCACCATGGGACTTGATACACCCCATGGTGGGACCAGCACAGGTATCTACAAGTAGGGGGCCGCGTGACACAAACGAGAACTAGGTCAAGTAGGGAGCCGATCGATAAGGTAGTAAGGGTGCATCGAATATATACATGGCCATTGGGGTGATCGAGGTGGAATCCTCAAAAATCGATGTACACCTGAAGGCTACCATAATTGCGGGGATTGGGATCACGTTGTAATTATTATATAACATGGGCTACTAGTTGGGACACTAGTAGGGGGTACGGATCCTAGTTACACAGAGCACTAGTTGGGACACTAGTAGGAATACAGATCATTCAATATAAGACACTTATGAGGATGCTAGTTAGGTGGTGCAGAGCAAATAGATATCGTTTTAATGGTAAATCTTAGAAACCTTGCGATGTTATTCTTGATAGAAACCATGCGGTGGGATACTTGATAGGAATTATAGGACGTTATACTTGTTTCATCATGCCCGAAGTTTATCTTGTTACCTTAGTTTATCTTGTTATCATAGTTTATCTTAATATCTTAGTTTATCTTGCCTACCTTGTTATCATGCTTATGTTTACTTTCAGTTTATTCATGCCATGTTATCTTTACCTATTTTTATGCTGAAAGTCACTAGGACTTACTCAGTCTTTATGACTGACCCGTTTTGTTTCGCCTCTTTTTCTTCCGTTCCCCCCCCAGGTTCACAGGGTGGGAATACAGCTTAGTTCGGATCTTACCAAGCTCCAAGGCTCTTTCATGTATGGTTTGGATTTCTCTTGGCTATGGCTTGCTTTGCTTTATTGGGGAATACTGCAGTTTGTTTTTATGCTTCTTTGTTTTTGAGCAAGACAGATATTTTAACTATGAAATTGGGTATTGGAAGTTGATGGGCTTTTCTTGTAAACATTTATATTTAATAAATGATTTGAAGTACTTCCACTTTATTTTCCGCTGTTTTATATATGTCTATCTTGTAATATCTCTGTTCCAGTACCCATAATACTCCATTGAAGTTAAGGCATTCCCTTTGTGAGTGACCTTAACAGATGTGGGGTGTTACACTATCATGACTTGTGTATTGACGTTTGTGGCATAAATAGATTGATGCAAGCCTATTGAACAATTGTATATGAAAACAATGACACTTGCAAGTTTGTGGCAAAAGAATAGAACTGATCCCTTTATGTCGATGGCATGGACTATGTACATTCCCTTAGTCTAATTTAGAATTTATGTAAACATGATTTAGACTTGAAACCTTTTATGCCTACATGACCGAAAGCCTATGTTATCACTTTCATGTTTGTTTGCAAGTATAATTGGATCTATGTTAAGCATCGTTTGGGTTTCATAATTCATGCGAGTTCATGTTTATTTGCAAGTGAAATTGGATCTATGTTAAGTATCGTTGGTGTTTCATAAACTATGCAAGTTCATGTTGAAATAGGCTATGTGAATTAAATGTTATAATTGGACCTTTTGGTGAATATACGTCATGCTAGTTTTGTGTTTGACATTATTCCAAGTAAAACATGTTTAAACACAAGTTTGTATTAGCCTAAACTATGCCATCTCATATGCCACCTACTTAGTTATACTTTGATTTAAATGCAAGTTCACATGACCCATCATTTATGTTAGTATCGCAAAACTGCAAGTTCATGCGCTACACACCCTTATATGTTGCAAAATATTACATGTTCTTAATTTCCCCTTTTCTTACGCTTATAAAGTTGGGCTGAATTGTGTCGAGCCCAACATTTGTTATAACGTTGCGAACGTATAAACGGGGGAAATAACGTTGGGTGTAAAACATGAAAATATATGTTGGCATGTTTGGCACATGCCAATGACAATGACATTTAAGCGGTATAAATTGTTATGCCCAAGAATAAATGATATGACATTTACATATATAATAATAAAATATGTAAATTTAGAAAATACGATATGCTTAACCCGAGGTTGGATTGAGTTGTGAAGTAAACCTGCCCGGAACCGCCCGGCTGTCCAGTAGTCACAACAATACCTATCCAATGTGGGTGGTTAAGCATTGAGCCCAATAAAGACCCGAGGTTAGACTAAGCCACGGTGTAAACCTGCCCGGAAACGACCGGCATATCCAGTAACCGTAGAATTACCTGTCTAATGTGAGTGGTCAGGAGCTCCTAAGAGGCTAAGGACATGTGGTAGGGTTAAGTCAACTATAACACTTAACCAAATTCAACATGTTAACAAGAATTGATGGGTGGGGGTTAGATAAATACAAACACTTAACCACTTAACATGTTTGACTAGAAAATCCTGGTAACGAGGGACCCGTTTCAGCAGTAACCCAATTTAGGTATCAACGGTACCTTGAAACTAGGCGGGGTGGGGCACGATTACTGGGCTGATTGTAAGCGGTCAAACGACGACGGTGGGTGCACAGTGCAGGTCTAACGGAGTGCGGGCGTGCACACACTTCGGAGCAGACAACCAGGGCACTGAGGACACCAGTAGTATAACCTATGCCTTCTAGAATTTGTGTCGGGGCCGCCACCATGGGTCTTGATACACCCCATGGTGGGACCAACATAGGTATCTACAATTCTTGGGGGCCGTATGACACATGTTAACGCGAGTAGGAGCCGATCTTTAAATAAAGTTAGGGATCACTTCACCCTCACCATGGGGTGCCAATTAGAGTAAACTCAAATAGAAGCAGAGATATAGTATGGGTGCGATACTACATTCGACACTCCCTTAGCTTGTGACACCATCCTATTTTCAGTATATATCTATCATGCCCTTTTCTTATTTACATACTGAAGAGTTACTAGATTTAGTCAGGCTTTATGTCTGGCCCTATTTTCTTTTCGTCTTCTTTTCTTTCGTTCCCCCCGCCCAGGTCCACAGGGAGGAAACAACTCAGCTTAGTAAGGCTCTGTTCAGCTCCAAGAGCGTAGATGTATGATTTGGGTCTTTTTTTGCTCGGACTATGGCTTTGGATATCACTATGGGGATTTTTGTCACTTTATTTATGTTTTATGCTTATTTAAAAATCAAGGCAGTTATGATGTTGTAATGATGGAAGTATTTTGTGACAATTATGGAATGTTTTGTTTTGAACACATATTGATGCAATAAAAGTCTGTTGGTTTCCGCTGTTTTAAAATGTGTGTATTTATATCTGTCTTGAGTTTATCTGTGGCTTTTACTTATAAACCTCCACCAAAATTAAGGCATTTCCTTTGTGAGTGACCTCAACGGAGGTGGGGTGTTTCACTTGGTATTAGAGCATAGGTTTACCAGATAAGATAAAAGTTTTTGAAATTGTTTTCAAAAAGAAAGTTTAAAGAAGCATTTTTCAAGAAAAAAAGTGTTATATTTAAAAAAAATAAATTAAAAAAAAGACAAAATCCCCCAAAGCCATGTGCCCTATTTATCTCTCTCTATCCTTCGTTTTGATTTTTTCCTTTCTGTTTCAGCATGTCTGGAGACGTTAACCTCCCGGAAGGAGTGCCGATTCCCGGCTGGTTTAGGAGGTACTTAGAAGCAAGGGCCAATGGCGAGAGCCCATCAGACATCCCTCCTCCAGTGGCCGCGGTTCCTCCTCCTCCTCCACCTCCTCTTGGAAATGCCTTCGCAAAAACATGTAGAGACTTCATGGCAATGGGTGGAAAAGACTTTTATGGGACAGAATCCTTTGTAGTGGCAAGAAACTGGCTAAAGGAGACTGAGGATCTATTTGTCATCTTTGGAGTGGATGACAGGCAAAAGATTCAACTAGCGGTATGGTTGCTTAAGGATGAGGCTTCCTATTGGTGGGAAGTTACCAATGCTCAGAAGGCGGTGGAAACATGGGAAGACTTCAGGACAAGGTTTGAAATGAAATTTCTCTCCCAAGCTGAAAGAAGCCTGCAAATGGAGAAGTTTCTAACTCTGAAACAGGGGAGCATGACGATCAGGGAATATGTTAATCAGTTTTATCAACTGGCCAGATTTGGGTTAGACTTAGTAAACACCCAACACAAGAAGGCGCTTCGCTTCGTCAAAGGTTTGAATGGGCCTCTACACAGCCTTGCCATGACCCATGTATCCACGGGAGCGACTTATGAAAGCTTGGTGGACATGGCATTGCTACACGAGGAAGACCACGGCAAGAAAGAAACTAAGGTGGAAGAGAAGAAAGAGGGTCTACAAGCAAAGAAGACAGAATTCAAGAAACGAGGGAAGAACAATAAGCCCCATGAGAAGAGAAGGTGCAATTTCTGTGGCATTGTGGGCCATATATCAAAAGACTGCCGGAAAAGGAAGGCGAAGATGGGTGGTTGCTTCCATTGTGGAGAGACTGGGCACCAAGCTAAGGACTGCCCAAAGAAGAAAGGGTAGGGACAGAAAGCTGGATCCACTTCAGGGGGTCAGGTTTATGCGCTAGTGGCACCTCAGCAAGAACGAGGTAGTAATATTTCTGTAGAAAGTGTAGTCTATCTTTATGATCATCCAGTTCATACACTTTTTGACTCTGGCGCATCGCACTCTTTATTTCATCTTCCTTAGTAGAATCTCTGCATCTAGTCACTAGTATGGTAGAAGATCCCTTAGTAGTTTCAAATCCAATTGGGGGCTCCGCTTACTTGTCAATGTTTTGTTTGGGTTTGAAAATCTCTATTCTCAGCGTTGAGTTTAGTTGTGATGCCTTTGTCTTAGGCTTCTCGGGATATGGTTTGATCTTAGGCATGGACTGGTTATCCAGTAATAGTGCCATTCTTGATTGTGAGAAAAGAGTAGTTAGGCTCTTGACTCGGCTTGGTAACACTCTAGAAATTTCTTGTAATCCCTTGAATGCTGTTATGCTTAGTTATCTAGAGTCGCTTGATGCTTCTGATGAAAATTTACAATCGGTTAGAGTAGTCCGGGAATATCTGGATGTCTTTGAGGAGGTGAAAGGCTTACCTCCGAGGCGGGAAATAGACTTCCGCATATATCTAGTGGATAACGCAAAGCCTGTAGCTTTACCTATCAGACACATGGCTCCAACGGAGAGAAAGGAGCTCAGTAAGCAGGTTAAAGAACTTCTCGAAAAAGGGTTCATTAGATGGAGCATTTCGGAATGGGGTGCTCCAGTGGTGTTCGCAACCAAAGCGTACGGTTCGCTTCGCCTTTGAGTCGACTATAGGGAGTTAAACAAATTGACCAAGAAAAATAGACACCCTCTTCCCCGAATCGACGATTTGTTTGATCAGCTTGTAGGTGAAACGGTCTTCTCCCAACTTGATCTGGCAACTAGGTTCCATCGGCTAAGAGTAGCTGAAGATAGTATTGATAAAACGACGTTCAAAACCCCAGACGGTTTCTTCGAGTGGCTTGTCATGCCTTTCGGCTTGACAAATGCACCCGCTTATTTCGTAGACCTAATGAGCAGGGTGTTCATAGAATTCCTCAACAAATTTGTGGTTGTCTTCGTAGATGATATCTTAATCTTCTCAAAGAATGAGGAAGAGCATGCTCAGCATCTGAAAGAAATCATGGAAACTCTCCGTTCACATCAGTTAAAAGCCTAATTCTCCAAGTGTCACTTCTGGAGAAAAGAGGTAAGATTTCTGGGGCATATAGTGTCCAAAGAAGGGTTGGCCGTGGACCCCGCGAAAGTGGTGGTAGTGCAAGATTGGAAAACACCAAGAAATGCAACCGAAGTTCGAAGATTTCTTGGGCTTGCCGGTTTTTACCGGAAGTTTACTAGGGATTTCGCAAAGATCTCGGCCCCACTCACAAGGCTAACAAAGAAGAATCTGGCGTTCACTTGGGATTTGTACTGCGAGTTTGCTTTCCAACGATTAAAAAGGGCTCTCACAATAGCCCCAGTTCTGACTTTGCCAGATGGAAGCAAAATGTTCACGGTATACACAGATGCATGTGGAACGGGACTAGGCGCTGTTCTAATGCAAGAGGGAAGGGCAGTAGCTTATGGCGGAAGACAATTGAAAGTTCATGAAAAGAACTACCCAACCCATGATCTTGAGTTAGCCGCCATCGTCTTTGCGCTTAAGTCTTGGCGCCATTATCTCCTAGGTGAGAAGTTTGAATTATACACTGACCATAAATCATTGAAATATCTCTTCTCGCAGAAGGACCTTAACTTGAGGCAGCAAAGATGGATGGAGTTTCTTGCCTCGCATGACTTTGAAATTTCCTATACTCCCGACAAGGGAAACGTAGTTGCAGACGCGTTGAGCTGAAAGAAACTGACCTTAAGTCCGCTCTTTGTGCAAAGGCAAAGCTTGGAGTATATAGCCAGTTTTAACTTTAGGCCCTCCTCAGATTTTGTACCGGGTTTGCTAGTATCTCTCGAAGTACGTCCTACTCTCTTCGACTCAGTAGGGGTTGCACAACGTGAAGACCCTCAGCTTGTCGATGTGATTGATAAACTTATTAGGGGTGAGACTTCCAGTCACCTCAGTAGGTACACCATCGATGATAAGGGTTGGCTGAGGCGAGATGGAAGATTATGTGTCCCACAAGCAAGGGAGTTGACAAAGAAGGTTCTCGAAGATGCGCATCATTCCATGATGACTATACACCCTGGCGGTGATAAGATGTACAAGGATATAAAAAGGACTTTCTTTTGGAACGACATGAAGCAAGACGTGGCAGATTTCATTTCTAAGTGCATGACCTGCCAACGGGTTAAGGCTGAACAGAAGAAGCCTGGAGGACTACTTCATCCTTTAGAGGTCCCACAGTGGAAGTGGGAAAACATTTCAATTGACTTCGTTGATGGACTGCCTAGGTCAAGAAGAGGTAACACTAGCATTTGGGTAATAGTGGATAGGCTTACTAAGAGCGCCCACATCATACCTATCAAGAGTAGAAGGACTGCCGCATCTCTAGCATCTCTTTATCTCAAGGAAATAGTTCGACTCCATGGGATACCCTCCAGCATTGTTAGTGTCCGAGACCCTATCTTCACAAGCGAGTTTTGGCGGAGTCTCCAAGAAGCTATAGGCACACAGTTATGTTTGAGCACGGCCTATCACCCCCAAACCGATGGCCAAACAGAAAGGGTAAATAGAGTTTTAGAGGATCTTTTAAGACTTTGCGTTCTTGACTTTGGAGGGACTTGGGAGGATCACCTTCCTTTAGTGGAATTTGCCTATAACAACATCTACCAAGCTACCATCGGTATGGCACCCTTCGAAGCCTTGTATGGAAGACCGTGCAAATCACCAACTTGTTGGTATGAGTCTACAGATAAGCTTATACTTGGACCAGATATGATTCGAGAGACTTCAGAGAAAGTGGACTTGATACGTAGGAGAATGAAGACTGCCCAAGACAGACAGAAATCCTACGCCGACAAAAGAAGGACCGACCATGAGTTTGAGGTTGGGGACAGGGTTTTCCTTAAGGTATCACCTTTAAGGAATGTCGTTCGTTTTGGATCCGCAGGAAAGCTAGCACCAAGATTTGTAGGTCCGTTTCCTATCATGAGAAGGTTGGAAAGATGGCCTATAGATTAGAGCTACCCGAGAGACCGGCCGGAGTTCACAACGTCTTTCATGTTTCTCACCTCCGGAAGTGTTTGCATGAGTCAGCGGAAGTGGTGGAACATAGCATTCTAGAAGAAGCCGAAGTGGAACGTGAAGCAACTGTGAGGAGAGTTCCAACCCGCATCTTAGGAACTGAAGTGAAAAAGCTACGCAACCGCGAAGTCATACTCGTTAAAATTCAATGGAGCGACGCCGAGGAAGACGCGACTTGGGAAACTGAGGACAGAATACGCGCTACCTACCCTCTTCTTTTTTAGGGTACATCTTTGATCTCTCTTTTTCCTTAAGTTATGCTTTATCTATCTTTTTTTTAGGTATATCTTCTCGGTCCTTTTTCCTAACTCCTTAGGTAGAAAAAAAATGGATGCAAACATGTATTTGAAAACATGTTATGGATGATGGTTGCAAATGGTTGCTAGTGATTGCTAGTGGTTGCTCGTGGATGCATATACAAACACACCCTAGGTTATAGATCAGCTCAGTCACTTCATATCGCATATGCATATATGTATTCTCATTCGTATATGGTTGAAACTTGATATGCTTTCATATGTTCGTCGCATTTGTATGAATGGTTGTGCACTCAAGTAGAATTATGAGTAGGAAAAATTTGCATACATAATGGATTCATGACACTTACATGATTCGCATTAAGGAGGTCAACTGAATCAGTAGACCGCCTGATTTCTGCAATAGATAAGGACATGTAAACACACTATGCATATGATCGTGAAGCATTAGAAGTCTTTTAAGGACAGTGGATGCATGTGTTTGTTGGTTGAGTAGGTAGATTGTTGGATGGTAGGATATACATTCTTCCTAACTTGAAGATTTCGGGGACGAAATCCTTTTAAGGGGGGAGAATGTAACACCCCGTGAATTCTATAACGCTAAGCTTCACAAATTAAAGTATAATTAATTCTAAATGAAAGAATTAAGGGAAATGGGTTACGCCATTGCGTTCGTCTCGGAATTTTGCTTGAGATAGAGTCCGAGTTTGCGCGAATCGGACTCCGTATGAAGGAGTTATGGCCTTCGGAAGTTTCAGAATCAAATTTAAATTCAAACAGCTCAGTTTAATTTCAAAATTTCGAATTTCAGGTTCAAACTGGGCTGGGCAGGAAAATTCCCGCCCAGAGACCAGGTCGACCATAGGGTCGACCATGGAGTCGACCTGGTCATCCCAGGTCAACCGTGGTGTCGACCTGGTCCCCCCAGGTCGACCGTGGTGTCGACCTGGGTGTTGACCTGGGTGTCGACCTGCCTGGTCGACCTGGCTGGCCAGGTCTAACTCTGGCTCGAATTTCTGAGGCCCTGTGTGTCACTAGGCCTGACGTGTCACCTCTTGATTGGCTCTCTGAATTTTGAATGGCCTAGATTCCTCCTATCTTCATCTGACGGCTCAAAACAACTTAAAAATCTATAAATACACCCTAACTCTCAACTGAAAATTTACACAAAGATATGAGAAAGGAGTCGTCATGCTGCTAGGGAGGAATTGAACATAGTCGTCAAGAGAAAAGCTTAGAGACGAATCGAAACTAAGAAGAAGATTAAAGTTTAAATCAAAAATTATCAACGCAACATTAGTCTACCCAAAGGAGCGCTCCTCAATTTCAGAATTCAGAATCCAGAATTCAAGATTCTGCATTCGTTGTAAGTATAGTAACCTTTCAGAATATGAATAAGAATTGCGATGTGATTCGATGTGAATGAAAATAGAATTGTGTTATTGTATTGTATAAAATTCTATGTATTTTGATGATTCTATCATGACTTGTGTATTGACGTTTGTGGCTTAAATTGATTGATGCAAGCCTATTGAACAATTTTATATGAAAACAACGACACTTGCAAGTTTGTGGCAAAAGAATAGAACTGATCCCTTTATGTCGATGGCATGGACTATGTATATTCCCTTAGTCTAAATTAGAATTTATGTAAACATGATTTAGACTTGAAACCTTTTATGCCTACATTACCCAAAGCCTATGTTATCACTTTCATGTTTGTTTGCAAGTATAATTGGATCTATGTTATGCATCGTTTGGGTTTCATAAATCATGTGAGTTCATGTTTATTTGCAAGTGAAATTGGATCTATGTTAAGTATCGTTGGTGTTTCATAAACTATGCAAGTTCATGTTGAAATAGGCTATGTGAATTAAATGTTATAATTGGACCTTTTAGTGAATATACATCATGCTAGTTTTGTGTTTGACATTATGCCAAGTAAAACATGTTTAAACACAAGTTTGTATTAGTCTAAACTATGCCATCTCATATGCCACCTACTTAGTTATACTTTGATTTGAATGCAAGTTCACATGACCCATCATTTATGTTAGTATCGCTAAACTGCAAGTTCATGCGCCACACACCCTTATATGTTGCAAAATATTACATGTTCTTAATTTCCCCTTTTCTTACGCTTATAAAGTTGGGCTGAATTGTGTCGAGCCCAACATTTGTTACAACGTTGCAAACGTATAAACGGGGGTAATAACGTTGGGTGTAAAACATGAAAATATATGCTGGCATGTTTGGCACATGCCAATGACAATGACATTTGAGCGGTATAAATTGTTATGCCCAAGAATAAAAGATATGACATTTACATGTATAATAATAAAATATGTAAATTTAGAAAACACGATATGCTTAACCCGAGGTTGGATTGAGTTGTGATGTAAACCTGCCCGGAACCGCCCGGCTGTCCAGTAGTCACAACAATACCTATCCAATGTGGGTGATTAAGCATTGAGCCCAATAAAGACCCAAGGTTAGACTAAGCCACGGTGTAAACCTGCCCGGAAACGACCGGCATATCCAGTAACCGTAGCAATACCTGTATAATGTGAGTGGTCTGGTGCTCATAAGAGGCTAAGGACAGATGGTAAGGTTAAGTCAACTATAACACTTAACCAAATTCAACATGTTAACAAGAATTGATGGGTGGGGGTTAGGTAAATACAAACACTTAACCATTTAACATGTTTGACTAGAAAATCCTGGTAACGAGGGACCCATTTCAGCAGTAACCCAATTTAGGTATCAACGGTACCCTGAAACTAGGCAGGGTGGGGCATGATTACTGTGCTGATTGTAAGCGGTCAAACGACGGCGGTGGGTGCACAGTGCAGGTCTAACGGAGTGCGGGCGTGCACACACTTCGGAGCAGACAACCAGGGCACTAGGGACACCAGTAGTATAACCTATGCCTTCTAGAATTTGTGTCGGGGCCGCCACCATGGGTCTTGATACACCCCATGGTGGGACCAGCATAGGTATCTACAATTCTTGGGGGCCGTATGACACATGTTAACGCGAGTAGGAGCCAATCTTTAAATAAAGTTGGGGATCACTTCACCCTCACCAAGGGGTGCCAGTTAGAGTAAACTCAAATAGATGCAGAGATATAGTATGGGTGCGATAGTACATTCGACACTCCCTTAGCTTGTGACACCATCCTATTTTCAGTATATATCTATCATGCCCTTTTCTTATTTACATACTGAAGAGTTACTAGATTTACTCAGGCTTTATGTCTGACCCTATTTTCTTTTCGTCTTCTTTTCTTTCGTCCCCCCCCCCCCCCCAGGTCCACAGGGAGGAAACAGGTCAGCTCAGTCAGGCTCTGTTCAAGCTCCATGAGCGTAGATGTATGATTTGGGTCTTTTTTTGCTTGGACTATGGATTTGGATATCACTATGGGGATTTTTGTCACTTTATTTATGTTTTATGCTTCTTTAAAAATCAAGGCAGTTATGATGTTGTAATGATGGAAGTATTTTGAGACAATTATGGAATGTTTTGTTTCGAACACGTATTGATGCAATAAAAGTCTGTTGGTTTTTGCTATTTTAAAATGTGTGTATTTATATCTGTCTTGAGTTTATCTGTGGCTTTTACTTATAAAATTCCACCAAAATTAAGGCATTCCCTTTGTGAGTGACCTCAATGGAGGTGGGGTGTTTCACTTGGTATCAGAGCATAGGTTTATCAGATAAGATAAAAGTTTTTGAAATTGTTTTCAAAAAGAAAGTTTAAAGAAGCATTTTTCAAGAAAAAAAAAGTGTTATATTTAAATAAAAAGACAAAATCCCCCAAAGCCATGTGCCCTATCTATCTCTCTCTATCCTTCGTTTTGAATTTTTCCTTTCCGTTTCAGCATGTCTGGAGACCTTAATGTCCCGGAAGGAGTGCCGATTGCCGGCTGGTTTAGGAGGTACTTAGAAGCAAGGGCCAATGGCGCGGGCCCAGCAGACATCCCTCCTCCAGTGGCCGCGGTTCCTCCTCCTCCTCCTCCTCCACCTCCTCGTGGAAATGCCTTCGCAAAAACATGTAGTGACTTCAAGGTAATGGGTGGAAAAGACTTTTATGGGACAGAATCCTTTGTAGGGGCAAGATACTGGCTAAAGGAGACTGAGGATCTGTTTGTCATCTTTGGAGTGGATGACATGCAAAAGATTCAACTAGCGGTATGGTTGCTTAAGGATGAGGCTTCCTATTGGTGGGAAGTTACCAATGCTCAGAGGGCGGTGGAAACATGGGAAGACTTCAGGACAAGGTTTGAAATGAAATTTCTCTCCCAAGCTGAAAGAAGCCTGCAAATGGAGAAGTTTCTAACTCTGAAATAGGGGAGCATGACGTTCAGGGAATATGTTAATCAGTTTAATCAGCTAGCCAGATTTGGGTTAGACTTATTAAACACCCAACACAAGAAGGCGCTTCGCTTCGTCAAAGGTTTGATTGAGCCTCTACACAGCCTTGCCATGACCCATGTATCCACGGGAGCGACTTATGAAAGCTTGGTGGACATGGCATTGCTACACAAGGAAGACCACAGCAAGAAAGAAACTAAGGTGGAAGAGAAGAAAGAGGGTCTACAAGCAAAGAAAACAGACTTCAAGAAAGGAGGGAAGAACAATAAACCCCGTGAGAAGAGAAGGTACAATTTCTGTGGCATTGTGGGCCATATATCAAAAGACTGCCGGAAAAGGAAGGCGAAGATGGGTGGTTGCTTCCATTGTGGAGAGACTGGGCACCAAGCTAAGGATTGCCCAAAGAAGAAAGGGCAGGGACAGAAAGCTGGATCCACTTCAGGGGGTCAGGTTCATGCGCTAGTGGCACCTCAGCAAGAACGAGGTAGTAATATTTCTTTAGAAAGTATAGTCTATCTTTATGATCATCCAGTTCGTACACTTTTTGACTCTGGCGCATCGCACTCTTTTATTTCATCTGCCTTAGTAGAATCTCTGCATCTAGTCACTTGTTTGGTAGAAGATCCCTTAGTCGTTTCAAATCCAATTGGGGGCTACGCTTACTTGTCAATGGTTTGTTTGGGTTTGAAAATCTCTATTCTCAGCGTTGAGTTTAGTTGTAATGCCTTTGTCTTAGGCTTCTCGGGATATGGTTTGATCTTAGGCATGGACTGGTTATCCAGTAATAGTGCCATCCTTGATTGTGAGAAAAGAGTAGTTAGGCTCTTGACTCGGCTTGGTAACACTCTAGAAATTTCTTGTAATCCCTTGAATGCTGTTATGCTTAGTTATCTAGAGTCGCTTGATGCTTCTGATGAAAATTTACAATCGGTTAGAGTAGTCCGGGAATATTCGGATGTCTTTTAGGAGGTTAAAGGCTTACCTCCGAGGCGGGAAATAGACTTCCGCATATATCTAGTGGATAACGCAAAGCCTGTAGCTTTACCTGTCAGACACATGGCTCCAAGGGAGAGAAAGGAGCCCAGTAAGCAGGTTAAAGAACTTCTCGAAAAAGGGTTCATTAGACGGATCATTTCGGAATGGGGTGCTCCAGTGGTGTTCGCAACCAAAGCGGACGGTTCGCTTCGCCTTTGCGTCGACTATAGGGAGTTAAACAAATTGACCAAGAAAAATAGGCACCGTCTTCCCCGAATCGACGATTTGTTTGATCATCTTGTAGGTGCAACGATCTTCTCCCAACTTGATCTGGCAACTGGGTTCCATCAGCAAAGAGTAGCTGAAGATAGCATTGATTAAACGGCGTTCAGAACCCCAGACGGTTTCTTCGAGTGGCTTGTCATGCCTTTCGGCTTGACAAATGCACCCGCTTATTTCGTAGACCTAATGAGAAGGGTGTTCAGAGAATTCCTCAACAAATTTTTGGTTGTCTTCGTAGATATATCTTAATATTCTCAAAGAATGAGGAAGAGCATGCTTAGCATTTGAAAGAAATCATGGAAACTCTCCGTTCACATCAGTTAAAAGCCAAATTCTCCAAGTGTCACTTCTGGAGAAAAGAGGTAAGATTTCTGGGGCCGATCTTTAAATAAAGTTGGGGATCACTTCACCCTCACCATGGGGTGCCAGTTAGAGTAAACTCAAATAGATGCAGAGATATAGTCTGGGTGCGATAGTACATTCGACACTCCCTTAGCTTGTGACACCATCCTATTTTCAGTATATATCTATCATGCCCTTTTCTTATTTACATACTAAAGAGTTACTAGATTTACTCAGGCTTTATGTCTGACACTATTTTCTTTTCGTCTTCTTTTCTTTCGTCCCCCTCCCCCACAGGTCCACAGGGAGGAAACAGCTCAGCTCAGTCAGGCTCTGTTCAAGCTCCAAGAGTGTAGATGTATGATTTGGGTCTTTTTTTGCTCGGACTATGGCTTTGGATATCACTATGGGGATTTTTGTCAATTTATTTATGTTTTATGCTTCTTTAAAAATCAAGGCAGTTATGATGTTGTAATGATGGAAGTATTTTGAGACAATTATGGAATGTTTTGTTTTGAACACGTATTGATGCAATAAAAGTCTGTTGGTTTCCGCTGTTTTAAAATGTGTGTATTTATGTCTGTCTTGAGTTTATCTGTGGCTTTTACTTATAAACCTCCACCAAAATTAAGGCATTCCCTTTGTGATTGACCTCAACGGAGGTGGGGTGTTTCAAATTGGCTATTTATAAATAAATAAAAATAGCGATAAATCGTGATAAAGTATTATAAACGATATGGAATGAAAATAAACTGAATTTGCTCGATTTATGTGATATTTGATGGTTGAACGTGTTTGGGTTGAAAATTACATTAAAGAACAAAATTGGTGATGTCGAATAATTTAACCATTGAAATGAATTGATTTGAAATTCTAGATATACGTGAATTATTTGAAAAGGCCGAGTTAATTCTCATTTCAAATAATTGATCGACGAGTGAAAGTCGAAGATATGAAGACGGTGCAAGACCGATGATCTTCACGTCGAATGGAGGGGTGCTACTGATGCTCATGATAGGAGTAGCTACCTTGACGGGGGTTGAAGTAGTAGCCACCCGGACGTACTTGTTGATTGTACGGATATGCGAGGTATTGAGTGCCTCCGGTTTCGTTCAGACCCAGAACGAACGTGTAAATGGACTGTGTGTCTGACATTGGATTTTGCTCTGTGCTGATTGATCTCTATTAAATATATATCTGTTTGGCGGCAGAGAATTAATTCTCTTACTTAACGCCCTTCTCTGAGACGTACGAGCCCAGAGGTTATATATCGATAGAAATCAGTCGCACGGAGTGAATTGTCTGTGTGGCACGCCTAAGTGATAGATGATCAAGGCTTCTATTGAAAAACAAAGTCTTGGGGTTGATGATCAAAGCATGGCCAGTGTGGTGTAGCTTTGTGTATAGCGTTGTTTCGCGAGCCTCACACCCCGGTATGAGGCAGAAACGGGAGAAGGACTTCAGGGAGGACATGCATTTTCTTCTAGCTAGGAGTGGTGCTTTGGGTTTTACACGCCCGGGTATTTACTTATGTAGATGATGGAAAGCGAGGGATCGGTTTGCTTCGGTCTCTTCTGAGCCGATGGTGTGGTCAAATCTGACCAGTGACGCCCCATAGGGCGGGGAAACGCAGTGTTCAGTAATTTTAATCCACATCGGTGGACCGACCATGACGATCCAAGGGCCCACCTGAGTCTGGGTCCTGAGGGGCGGGCTAGAGCGTCTCGAATTCGGTAAGGACTATCTTTTGCCTTGGCTCATGACAGAAATCCAATTTCCAAATACGACATCGTGCGGTTTTGATTGTATACCTATATATGGCGACATAGTGGTATGGGGCATTAATGCTGCCTATGATTGATAGTTATGATTGAAATTGTTTTTGAAACATATATACGCTAGCAATAATATCAAATGATTTTTTTTTCTCGTACCAAGCATATTTTTGCCATTATAAGGTAAAACTCTATCCTCTGGTGTGTGTTGCATTATGTCATGGGAACTGAGTCTTATAATGGCTTCATTTTTGTAAAAAGTCGTTCCGTGAAAGTGGCGTGGTCCTGTGATTAGCCATATTTGTAGAATGTGTTAAGTAGATTTCTCATACCAGTCCCATGACTGACTCGTAGTTTGTTTCACTTGCAAACTCGGGTGCCCCTATTTCTACACGGGCAGCCTGGTATTCAGGTTTTAGCAGGCGCTTTCTGGATAGCTGGAGCTGAAGATGGATTCTATCATTTATCTCTTTTTATGCTGTTCAGCCTTGTTGTACATATTATGTTTTCTTTTCCGCGGTAGACATTTATGTATAGCTGAACTGTATTTTGTACTAAGTATAATCCTATATATTGTGTAACTCTGATGATTATATTTATCCAGTGTATTCTATCGTACATTATCTGGTGTATTTATCTATTTCTGTTCTGCTGTTATCTGTTCATGTGTTATATTCCTAAGATTATCCTTGCCACCGTCTTATCGGGAATGGGGTTGTCACAGTGGCCCTGGGTAGCGTAAACCCTGGTTGAATCTAGGAAGTGAACCTTAGATTAGATCTAGATGATACACGGAATCTAGCAAGATCGAGAGTGGCAGTCCAAACGATTTCGAGAATGGTGGCACCACACTAAAGTAGTATAGATTTACATGATGAAGCCCGTACGACATACGGCAAGGGACTGTATATATACATGGAAAGGGTTAGACGAGTTGGGGGTATCTACATATACGTTGTATTAGGTTAACCTACTAGTGGGACATGAGTATAGCCTAGAGAGAAAATATCGCGAATAACCTAATAAGAAAGAAAATATAACTGAACGTTATATGTAGGATCATACAGAAGTTTATTCTAAGTCCAGTCACTAGAACTTATGTTCTGACCCCCTCCTCATTAAATACTTCCAGGTTAGGTTCTGGACAGAGATGGTATAGCTTGGGATACTAGTTAGACAGTATGATATATAAGGTAAAGCTATTTTTGGAATATATTATATTTTAATTCCTTCCGCTGTGAGATGCTTTACGAGTTCTGACATGTTTCTTTATCTCTGTCTTTTTCTGGAGGATACCAGAGCACCCAACTCAGGTCTCAATGGATTGAATTTTGAAAAGAATTCAGTATGTCAGAATTCGGGTTGTCACATAATTTATTTTTAAATTAGTATAACCGGTAGATTTTAATTAGTTAATAAATTTTTATGAATCAATGTTTGTTGAAAATTGTGGATATGGGTGTTGGTATGGACCATGATGCAGTAAAACACATTGAACACGCAGCATTACTGAACGTAACGCTTGTGCACAAGAAGATTTGGTTGTTTAAATTGAATGTTTATGATAGATTCATGTTCATATGGGTGTTTATTTGTTCTACTCATGATTGCAACACATATTCACTGTAGTTGTTGAAATACATATGTAGTCGATTTAAAACTCCTTCCCATATGAATAACGATTACTTAAATATAAAAATAAAATGAGAAATTAAGTCTGAATTTAAATTTCAAACAGTATGGAAACCTAGTAAGGTTGATCAAATGATCTTCGCAAAAAAAAACGAAACGGTTTTTGAAGTGTTTTTAATAATTTATATTAAAGTAAAAATAGTTTGAAAGTCGGTTGGTAAGAAATTTGTGTCAAATAATAAAATTTGGTCATTATACAAATAAATTGATTCTATTTTTATTTTATAACGTCTATGGAAATAATTGAACGAGTTTTGAGAAAAGTATTATTAAATGTCCGATTTAGTTTGGAACAAAGATATGGAAATTTGGAATATGACTTTTAAATTTGAACATAAAAACTATTTCCAAAAAGAATGGGATAATTTATATTTTTAAATCATTTTATGGTTTGAATCGAGCGCGTCGCGTAGCCACAGTTCATTAATATCGATTTTAATTTTCAAATGATTATAACTTGAACATTTTTAATCGGATTGACGTGAAATAAGAAGCACTAGAATTCTAAAAATAATAATTTTTGAATAGAAAAGAAATTTTCAAATTCTAACGTATCGTTTTCGAGATATGTCAAAAATAAAATTGGAAAAGGTTGCTATACGCGCAGTTCGGCGTCCGTGAAGGAAAATCGAATAACGGACTTATACAAATTATTAAAAATTTGGAACAAGATTTAAATATGATTTGAGTAGTCAAATTTAATTGTTTAAAGATGAATTTGATAATTCTCTTTAAATTTAATTTAAAGAGAGAGAGTATACGACGGTACATGGAATTGTTCGAAACTTGGATTAAATATGAATTTAAATCCTTTTAATTTGAGACGTCGGATTTGAATGCTGTTTGAAATCGAGATAACAGATGGAATAACTTTATCAAAGCTAGAATATAAAATTTAAGTTATTGAAATTTGGAAAAAGGAAACAATTATGGTTAAAAAGAGTTAACTATATATATAACAATAGTTTGAAAGGAATTATCTTATATTATTTAAAAAAAAATATTATCTAAAGACTATTTTATTAAAGTATTTAATAGATGTATATATATAGTGTTTAAAATTATTTTATTATACTCTAATTATTTTAATATATATATATATGTTCATAAAAGGGGTTTATTTAAAATCATATATTTTTCAGGTTATCTTAAATATTTGTAAATTATTCCTAAACTAGAATTATTCTCGATTTAAACCGTTCATTCAAGTTAAGATTTCAAATAAAAAAATATTCTCCTTTGAATATAAAACAATTTTGAAAAGGCTATGGTATTGTGTTTTAAAAGAATATTCTATTTTGAATATAAAATCGATTTTGAAACAATTATGATATCTCGATATGAAATATATTATATGTTGAATATAAACGGGTTTTGAATAATTGTGATATTTGATATGAAAAGTATACTCTATTTTGGAATAAACTATTTGAATTATCGTGAATGGAACCTTAACCAAACTTTGATTTGGGAATTTTGAAAACTTATGGGCGATAACAACGAATAAAAGAATTATGCTTTGGAATATAAGACTGGGGAATGAATATTGACTTTCACGAAAGGGTTAAGATGATAATGGGATTTAATGAACTTGGAATGAATCCAACCAGGGTTTGAAATGAATTAATATCGATTGGAAGGAGATTTGAATTGAAACCTTTGTAATCCATAAATATTGTTTATACGCGTATTAGTTGGAAATACCGGGATCAAATATATGTTCGAAAACCGTTCCAAGTAATAATACGACGTTATTAAGAAATTAAAGACATGGAAGTCGATAAGTGAAGACCGAGAATTTTCGAATAGTTTGGATTGATTGTTGATATGTCTCGATTGGGCCGATCACCCAATACGAGGTTATAAGTGGCATGAGATCTGAACATATTTGGAGATTTTCGGATTGTTGTTCTGTTCAGACCCAGAATGGACTTGTATGGATTGTGTGTCTGACATTGAAATTAACCGGATAGCACTGATTTCTGTGAATATATATCAGATTTGTGGCAATAATTATTCTCGTCTCTAAGACACACGAACTTAGAGGTTATGTATTGACGGAAATCAGTGACCCGTCGTGAATTATCAATGTGGCATACTCGAGTTATGAAATAAGCTAGTGGTGATCAAAGCATGGCTTATTGAAGCTTAGCTTTGTGTATATCGTGACATCGATGAACCTCACACCTCGGATTTGATGTTAAACTGGCAGTTAAGTTGTATGCATAATCTCTGGTGTAATCGAAAGCTGTGGCGTTAGATCAACCTTGAAACCCGAGGGCATAAAGTATATGGAGTCCAATATTTGGATGTTATCCGGGATATATACTTTTGCGCTATGTATTCGATGTCCGTTGTCTGGATGTTAACCAGGAATACTTAAGTTTGCGTCCTCCAATGATCTTTCGTGTCAGGAACCATCAAGTTGGAAACCCAATCTCCAATATGAGCCCATGCGATTTGGTTGTATACCTATATGTCAATGTAACCAATTGGGGTTATGAGGGATATGATTATATATTTATTTGCGAAATGATTTTTCGACACTATGTACTAATGATAATATTAAAAGAAGATTTTCACATATTAAAGCATTTTTGGTTATCATAAGGCAAAACTTGCCCATTTAGGAAATGCGCTTGCATTGTGTGATGTGGGACAAGCTTATGATAACTTCATTTTTCAAAGTCATTGTGGATTTCTGTGCACGGGAATTTACATGGAGTAAACCCGTTCCGCATTAGCAGCGTGGTCTAGTGAATTTTCCCAACTTTAAAACAAACCTGAATAATAACTGTTTTGAGTTCTCACACCAGTCCCACGACTGACCTGGAGTTTATTGTTTCCCCACCTAAACTCTGGGTGCCCATAATTTTGCACTGGCAGCTGGTAGTTTAGTTTGCAGGTTTTGTCTTCAGAATTGGATTCAGATCTGGAGCTAAAATTTTGTAACTCTGGTGGTATACTCTGATTTGTTGTAGTTGAGCTTGTGGTATACTCTGATTTGTTGTAACACTGGTGTAAAATTTTGTAATGAAATAAAATGTTATGTTATTTGTGTTCATATGTTAGTATCCATAACCATATGTCTTTATGAACGATTTAAGTTGGTTTAATTACCGGCGAGAATCATGAAAAAAGGCAGGTCTTTATGAGAAACCAAATAAATATCCTAGGGTAAAAGAGGATATATGACCTTCTTTATTTATATTAATAAATATAGAACTTATAATTAAAAATGGAGTTGGACTTAGTAGGTTAATAATGTAAAATATTATAAACCATATGAACCCGTGACGATAATGAATTGTGTACGTATAATATTTCCGTGTAGATGGACTAAACAGGAATAACTTAATAATGTAGCCTACTTTATCCTAATAGGGAAAGGTGCTAAAGGAAAATAGGATACGAATCCAATAACCTTCACGTATAGTCCGCTTCCTTGGGTCTTAAATGGCTTTGGGTTGTAGAGTCCACGTAGGAGTAGGTATTTCAGTTTAGGGGTATTAAACGGCAAGTATGAGTATTGTCTACGCAAAACCTGGAAACGTAAAATATTCGATATGGCTACCTATCCTACGGGAAGTAATATACGACTAAGGAGGTTATCCAATAAGTTCAGGTAGATGGTATGGCGAACGATCAAATACCACCTCTCACCTTACACTGGGGAGGGTATATGCGTGGACGACGGAAGCCTTAACTAGTAGTGTGATGGCCCGCAAATCCGTACTATCTGAGCTGACTAATACAACACACGTCCAACCCAAATAATACAGAAATACGAGTTATTAGGGTTAAAAAAATATAAAATAGATAGAAGATAGAACAGAAATAACAAAATAGAATCTAACAACGGAACGAATAAAATATATTATATAACATAACTTTTGAAATACAAATTTTGTATCATATATACATACCATTATCAGAGATCAACATATATACAACATAGTGGAAATAAACTCTAAATAACTAACGATGAAGCCTCTTGCTTCAAGCTCCTCCAAGTGTATCTGTAAAATCCTGAAACACTTGACTGCCCGTAAAAATTTGGGCACCCAAGAGTTTAGTAAAAACAAACAAAATAAACTCTAGGTCAGTCATGGGACTGGTGTGAGTAAACTCCAACCATATTGTTTAACTTTGAAAATTCTTTTGAAAGAAAGAGTAATAGTAAGACCAGCCCACACATAAACACGGACGGTTTTTACCTTACTATAACCCAAACCATTTTGATATCAAAATCCAGTGATATTATAATAATGTCTAATCAAAATAAATAACCAAGTAGTAGAACGCTCGCATCTCACGCTCTACATATATAGTATAAAATCAAAAACCGCACGACGCTTATTGGAGATGAGATTCCAACTATGACAAGGTATGGGACCACCTCCCGATCAGTGTACTCTAGAGGGGATACACTGGGGTTCAGCAAGAACATCTAGCAACCCGGCCACACATGACCGCCCACTCATTTAGCTTGAGTGTAGCGAATATATTGTCACCCATGGTTGTTGGCCATCCAACCGTAATCCGTAAGATACAGAATCGAAATAAGAATAAATAATGAATTTTCTCTAGATTGATGACAAATATACCCTGCTTGGGTATAACCCACATAGCCATGTTGCCTGCCCGATTTTTGTCATTTCCTTGTTGTGAGGCTTGAGGCTACATTGATCTTTCAGAATATCTGGCCACCATTCACTTTGAATGTCACATCGTCAAACCCGTCAAATCACTAGTTGATCTTTCCAAAATATTATGGGTATAAAAGCTAAGAGAGACGAATTCGTCTGCCACCGAACGTAATATCTCGAAAAGACTTATGTGATCTGTTAGGAATACTCTGTTAGACATTCGTCCATACAAGTTGTCCTGGGTCTGGACTAACAGAACAAGCCCTTGCATTGCACCCCGTCTTCAATTATTTTTAGCATAATCTAATTCGCGACGCTATGCCTATAAGGAGTCGTTTTCGGATAATAAATCCAATCGGTCTCTCCGTATTGACAACGATGGTCCAAAAATCTTTGATAGCCAGTGATTTAACTATCAAGAAAAACAAACATCCATCAAACAAATCAAACAATCACCGACCCTTTCTAATGTTCATTTATACGTTTGTTTCCTTATCGAATTCTATATACATCGATATATTGATTTATGGTTATCAAAACTTGTTAAAAATATTCTAACTCATTAAATTTTCGGAAAAATTCTCCAACATCTCCTTTGTACTGGTCAATAGTTCAAACCCCAACTCGCCTCTCTAGGCCCTTTCCATTCAGAAAGAAAATCAAAAAGCCAAGCGGATTGCCGATTCGATGCATAAAACCTCATATGGAAATTTAAACATGTACCTTTTTGTCGGGCACTCAATATAAAATTTTCGTTCTCTTCATAACATTCATCCCATACCTGTTAACCTATACACGCCTGCCTTTCATTTATTTAAATCAACATAACCATTTTGGATTAATTAACTTCAATTCTACTACTTAATTCCCAAATTGCTTCATTACTCAGATTGGATCGACAATGTGCAAATACATTTTAATTCGCTTATAAACAAGTCGAGTTCCATTTTTAATTCGAGTTTGTATTCAATTTTAGAATTTAACCCACAAAATTCAATTTACTTACCCCAAGTTAAATTCGATCCAAAACTCCTTTAACGAATTAATTTCTAATTAGTTAACTTTATTCAATAATTAAAAAACTATTTTTTGTTTCCAAAATCAATCCGTTTACTCGACCGAGTTAATATTTAATATTCAATTGGAAATTCGGATTTTTATTCACTGAAAATCCTTATATTTAATTAAATAAACCATTATGGTTTTAAAATGATTATGGCGCTGTTTTTCTGAAAATTTGAATTTGACATAACTCAAAATCTACGCGTCGAAATTTAGATTTTTCTCTTCTATTAGAAAACTACTAATCAATAGGTCCGAACGTTTCTTGTTTCATCAAATTTCGACTTATATTGAGTTTTGTATACTCAATTGAAGTTTGAATTGCCAAATTACGAACTACGGCGCTGCGGCGAGTTCATTTTAATTAAATTAAATATAAACGTTTAAACTTAGTTTATTAATAAATTTCAATTTCATTTTAATAATTCAAACCCGTTATCCAAATCTGACTTAACCATTTTGATTATTCAAACTTATCGATTATTTATTCCTACATTCATAACTCGACTCTGAATGTATTCCAAACTCAAATTCTATAATCAATTCCAGTCTATCTGGAGTTAAATTATAAAATTCGATATAATCGAATTTCAATTATAAATTCCTTTTATGGAAACAATAAATTTATTCAATATCCTTTACCATTACAAACTAATATCATCCCTTGATAATAGTGAAGTCGTTCAACTTGGGGTATTTTATTTACCTCTCAGACCTTGACCGACAACGTTCTTATCTCAAGACGAATAAGAGTTTGTACTTCAAAATTGTCTTTACTTATCGACAAAATCTCCTTTTCTATCTCATTTAAAAATACGATTTTAAATGCCATTTCTTATATTTGGAAATATATTTTCAAATTACACGATGAAAATTATTTCATCACATTTATAAACATTGTTTATGAATTAGCCTCCTTATTTAACAACTTCTATTTTAATAATCTATTTAAATCTCCATTCCTGTTTTGGAATATTATATTTTTGTAACTTATATATATATATATATATATATATATATTTAGATGAAACCTATTTTCATATTTAAATTTTAAATTTTGGTTTCCATTCAATATATAAACCCAAAATTTTACATGGAAGTAATTATTTGTTTTGTAAATTCGAAATGGTCGAATTCAAATCATAAATCAGATTGGATTTATTCAAAAAAAAATCTGATCGTCGGAAATGATTTTATCGTTTGTTCTGAAACGAATCCCAATTTCCCTTTTTAAATTCATATTTGAATTTAAATAATCAAATTATACCATGATAATTATCTACTTCCATTTATAAACCTTATTTAAAAATTTACATTTCTTGTTTTAAATATTAAAACAAATTTCTATTTCAAATTCCATTTGAAATCCAATTCCCATTTTGGAAAAATGAATTCCATTTTAAATTCAGACATGAATTTAAAAATCTAATATTATCAAATGATAATATTTCTTCCCATTTATAAGCATCGCTTATAAATTCAATTACTTGTTTTTACTACTGGAAACAATTTGATACTTACTAATTCATTCGATATTCAATTTCTTTTTCCGAAAAATAAACTTTTTCTTTTTAAATATTAAATCCCTCTTTATGATATTTTTATATATCAATACCTAGGGTCAATGACATTCAACATCCAAACACAAACAATTAATCCAATTCAACACATCACACATAAATAACAGATAAACAATAATAATAAATTTTAAGGAATCCAGTTGGATTCCTCCAACCTGTTTTCCTGCATCCACAGATGTCAAACAACATAAATAATACCAATCCTGCTTCTAGGTAGGATATCGTGGTATAGAAGGTTATCCACTCATATATCGTGGGGCGATAGGGTCATCCGCTAATGATACTACGGGCATCCGCTAATGATACTACGGGAAATCCAATATATATATATATATATATATATATAATAACTACAACCACCAAGCCTATATAGCTAATATATATAATAATAAAGGCTGATAAACAATTTATAAATGCAACCAAGCAGCCAACAATTCATTTCAATGATAAAAATAAATGTTTTAGTGAGATTTATTCACCTATCTTTTATTGGCCGAATATTCCGTTCAATTCCATAATTTTGCTTCCATAAATCGTCTCGAATAAATTATCTCGTACCTATGATAATTTAATTTAATTTATCGATTAACTATTTATTTAATTAACTCAATGAATAAATAGATTATTTTATGTAATTTAAATTAAAACATATACCTTTACTGTTTTGCATACTACTTGATCAACTTCGAAGCAAACTCAAAATCGTCGATCCATTTCTGAAATAGCCCCAAACTGACTCATCCCCACTTTTGTTCACCGGGTTTGAACTGAATTAGATACTACTTGTATAAGGTTTTAAATAGTTAAATAACTAATTACATTAACTAAATTAATTAGCTTACCCAAATTGCTGATTGAAATTTCTAATCTCTTCCCTCTCAATAGCCGAAACATGTACACCCCTTACCATATTAACTCTCATCTGCCAACACAATCCAGAATACGCCAAATTTCTCCTCCTTAGCATCACCAGTTCCAACACTGTATTCTGCCCATACCATGGTAAAACCATCGACACTTCCTCTTAAACCCATCGTCAGTCAACTGCTTCCCATATCGTTACCCAAACCCACCAGTAGACTTGCCACCTCCGCTTCACGACAGACACCACTTCATTGAACTTGACGCACTCATTTTTCACTGTTTCCTAGAACTTACAATGAATAATGCGAACTTTTCCCCAGTTTACTTTAGTTTGATCCGAATTCAACGCCAACCCCTTCAATGCATCGAACTCCACCATCCCTCACACCATAATCCCGTAGACCCAAACTTCACCCTCGCACCCAGTTTGAACCCATCGTCGCTTTCTTCCTCAAACCTAAGATCGAACTCTTCCTTAAATCCCTAAATCGAACTCCCATCGCACCTCAACGCATCAGAAACCCCACTGTCGAACTCTGGTTCGCAACTAATAACAACGTCGACTTCCACTGAACTCGCAGTACCCTCTCACCCAGTCGCATACTTTAATTCATGTTGGAACCCAATTACAATCTTCGAACGAGCGTACCCACGAAATTTTGATTCGAAATCGCCCCCTTTCTCGTGCGTGATTCACGCGCCTCAAGCTTCTAGGAATTCATGTATTGAATCACTATTTTCGATTTCAATTGTGTTTGTATTTTTTTATTTAAGCTGAGGATTTGGTTTTCGATTGGAGAAAAGGAACGAGAGGGGAATACTGGAAATTGGTTTTGGTTTCAGAAATATGGGAAGACACGAAGGCTGTGTTTGTTTATACAGATGCGGCAGTAAACAAAGCGTACCATACCATTAATTTCCTACTTTGTGAGACATCGAGATGGGGAGACATATTCTTCTACTCGAGAAGAGAATATGTTTGCACAAAGAAGAAATTGGTCGGCTCTGAAATGATATGAATTTATTTTTGATTTGATATTGATTTAATTAAATAACAAAAATATCTCGCGATCCCTAAACTTCTCCCATGAACCCCTATTTTAACTTAACGACTATCGTTACCAGCTTATGGTGTTATTATGAACTCCACAGAACTGATTCTGGAATTTAAATTCAAATGTATAAGGGAAATAACAATTTAAATTAATGATTTAAAACAAAATTTTATTAAAATATGAATCGAATTCAGCCAATTAAATTAATCAAAAATTAATTATCATTATCGTTCTAATTCAATATAGAATATATATTAATCAACTGAATCATTTATATTCAGTTTTTAACTGTAAATTCGACTATTCAATATATTCAATATTAATTTGTATATTGATTTTTAAATCGATAAATTCAAAACAAAAATTCATTTTTAGTTCAAATTAAATATTTAAACTAATTTAAATATTCATTATAAAACAGCTAAAAATCTAGGACGTTACATTCCTTCCCCCTTAAAAGAATTTCGTCCCCAAAATTGCTAAGGCAGAAGAAATGTTACAAACCTGTTAAATTTTCAAAAGCCCAATTTGTTAAAACTTAGAATTTCAAATTATATCACACAAGTCCGAGTTTTCATGGAAATATTCAATTTCAGTTCAGTTAGCTGGTTTCCATCATTTCGATTTATTTAACTTGCTTAAGTTAAATTTATATTTCAAAATTCAAATTCCCACGTTTTATTTCAATCCTTTTTGAAATCATATATTTATTTCTATCACCAATTCAAAATATTTGATCACTCAAACCAATTTGTTTTCTTTCAAACAATTTCCATCAAAAACTCTTCTAAGATAGCAATCCATCACTTAGAAACTCGATAATGAACACCGATGATGTCCGGATCTTCATCGGAATTATTTTCCAGCCACTGAAGTGATTTCAGTGCTTTATTTCTTTCAAAACCCATTCAAAAATCCTTCTAAAGTAATGTTATATTATTTACATAACACTTCAGAAAATATTTTTCAAACATCCGGGATTTAAATTCCAAATTGTGGTTTCAATCCAACTTTAATTTATTTCGTTTGTATATATCAATTCTATTTAATTATACATAACCATTTACGTTTTATAATCTAATTTGTCTAAAATATCAGCCAACACATCTACATATTATAATAATTTTGGAAAATTATTTCTTTCATATGAAAATATAGTTCTGAGTAAATTAATTCATTTACCCAACTTTTAAAACAATACTGTGTCAAATTACTCTATCCAAGTGTTTATAAATCCCTATTGACCTCGTCAGCTAAATGTGTCGATCTGAAATTTATATACCACTCAACGGATCGATCAACACAATATAAAATAGTTTTTATCCAAATCTACAAATATGCTCTCTCATATATGTACACTCAACTCATTCTAGGGTACTACTGACCCTATCTCTAATGAGTAAACCCCCACCAAAGCCTAGGTGTTCGCTCAACCTAAGCTCTGATACCAACTGTGGTGGCCCGCAAATCCGTACAATCTGAGCTAACTAATACACACACGTCCAACCCAAATAATACAGAAATACGAGTCATCAGGGTTAAAGAAAAAGAAAACATATAGAACATAGAGCAGAAATAACAAAATAGAATCTCATAGCGGAACAAATAAAATATATTATATAACATAACTTTTGAAATACAAATTTTGTATCATATATACATACCATTATCAGAGATCAACATATATACAACATAGCAGAAATAACTCTAAATAACTAACGATGAAGCCTCCTGCTTCAAGCTCCTCCAAGTGTATCTGTAAAATCCTGAAACACTTGACTGTCGATACAAATTTAGGAACCCAAGAGTTTAGGAAAAACAAACAAAATAAACTCTGGGTCAGTCATGGGACTGGTGTGAAAAAACTCCAACCATATTGTTTAACATTGAAAATCCATTTGAAAGAAAGGGTAATAGTAAGACCAGCCCACACATAAACACGGACGGTTTTTACCTTATTATAACCCAAACCATTTTGATATCAAAATCCCGTGATATTATAATAATGTCTAATAAAAAAATAACCAAGTAGTAGAATGCTTGCATCTCACGCTCTACATATATAGTATAAAATCAAAAACCATAGGGCGCTTATTGGTGATTGGATTCCAACTATGACAAGGTATGGGACCACCTCCCGATCAGTGTATTCCAGAGGGATACACTGGGGTTCAGCAAGAACATCTTGCAACCCGGCCACACATGACCGCCCACTCATTTAGCTTGAGTGTAGCGAATATATTGTCACCCATGGTTGTTGGCCATCCAACCATAATCTGTAAGATATAGAATCGAAAGAAGAATAAATAATGAATTTTCTCTAGATCGGTGACAAATATACCCTGCTTGGGTATGACCCACCTAGCCATGCTGCCTGCCCGATTTTTGTCATTTCCTGGTTGTGAGGCTTGAGGCTACGTTGATCTTTCAAAACATCTGGCCATTATTCACTTGGAATGGCACGTCGTCAAACCCGTCAAATCACTAGTTGATCTTTCCAAAATATTACAGGTATGAAAGCTAAGAGAAACGAAATCCTCTGCTACCAAACATAATATCTCGAAAAGATTGTCTTTTGTGATCTGTTAGGAATACTCTGTCAGACATTCGTCCATACAAGTTGTCCTAGGTTTGGACGAACAGAACAAGCCCTTTCATTGCACTCTGTCTTCAATAATTTTCAACATAATCTAATTCGCAACGCTATGCCTATACGGAGTGGTTTTCGGATAATAAACCAAACCGGTCTCTCCGTATTGACAACGATGGTCCAAAATTTTTTGATAGCCGGTGATTTAACTATCAAAGAAAAACAAACATCCATCAAACAAATCAAACAATCATTGACCCTTTCTAATGTTCATTGATATGTTCGTTTCCTTATCGAATTCTATATACATCGATATATTGATTTATGGTTATCAAAACTTCTTAAAAATATTCTAACTCCTCAAATTTTCGGAAAATTTCGCCAGCACCTCCTTTGTACCGGTCAATAGTTTAAACCCCAACTCGCCTCTCTAGGCCCTTTCCATTCAAAAAGAAAATCAAAAAGCCAAGCGGCTTGCTGATTCGGTGCAAAAAACCTCATATGGAAATTTAAACATGTACCTTTTTGTCAGGCACTCAATATAAAATTTTTGTTTTCTTCATAACATTCATCCCATACCTGTTAACCTATACACGCCTGCCTTTCATTTATTTAAATCAACAAACCATTTTGGATTAATTACCTTCAATTCTACTACTTAATTCCCAAATTGCTTCATTTACTCAGATTGGATTGACAATGTTCAAATACGTTTTAATTCGCTTGTAAACAAGTCGAATTCCATTTCTAATTCGAGTTCGTATTCAATTTCAGAATTTAACCCACAAATTTCAATTTACTTACCCCAGTTAAATTCGATCCAAAACTCCTTTAATGAATTAATTTCTAATTAGTTAACTTTATTCAATAATTAAAAACTTGATTTTTGTTTCCAAAATCAATCCATTTACTCGACTGAGTTAAAATTTAATCTAAATCTCATGTCCGGATTTTTCTGATAAAAATTCGGATTTTTATTCACTGAAAATCCTTTTATTTAATTAAACAAACCATTATGGTTTTAAAACGAATATGGCTCTGTTTTTCTGAAAATTTGATTTGACATAACTCAAAATCAACACGACGAAATTGAGATTTTTCTCTTCTATTAGAAAGCTATTAATCAATAGGTCTGAACGTTTCTTGTTTCATCGAATTTCGCCTTATATTGAGTTTTGTATACTCAATTGAAGTTTGAATTACCAAATTACGAACTACCGCGCTACGGCGAGTTCGTTTTAATTAAATTAAATATAAACGTTTAAAATTCGTTTATTAATAAATTTCAATTTCGTTTTAATAATTCAAACCTGTTATCCAAATCTGACTTAACCATTTTGATTATTCAAACTTGTCGATTATTTATTCCCACATTCATAACTCGGCTCTGAATGTATTCCAAACCCAAATTCTATAATCAATTCCAGTCTATCTGGAGTTAAATTATAAAATTCGATATAATCGAATTACAATTATAAATTCCTTTTAGGGAAATAATAAATTTATTCAATATCCTTTACCATTTCAAACTAATATCATCCCTTGATAGTAGTGAAGTCGTTCAAGTTGGGGTATTTTATTTACCTCTCAGACCTTGACCGAAAACGTTCTTATCTCGAGACGGATAAGAGTTTGTACTTCCAAACTGTCTTTACTTATCGATAAAATCTCCTTTTCTATCTCATTAAAAAATATGATTTTAAATGCCATTTCTTATATTTGGAAATTTATTTTCAAATTACACGATGAAAATTATTTCATCACATTTATAAACATTGTTTATAAATTAACCTCCTTATTTAAACAACTTCTATTTTAATAATCTATTTAAAACTCCATTCCCGTTTTGGAATATTATATTTTTATAATTTATATATATATATATATTCAGATGAAACCTATTTTCATACTTAAATTTTAAATTTCGGTTTCCATTAATATAAACCCAAAATCTTATCTGGAAATAATTATTTGTTTTTTAAATTTGAAATGGTCAAATTCTAATCATAAATCCATATGGATTTATTCAAAATTTATATTCTGATAATCAGAAATGATTTTATCATTTGTTCTGAAACGAATCCCAATTCTCCTTTTCAAATTCGTATTTGAATTCAAATAATCAAATTATACCATGATAACTATCTACTTCCATTTATAAACATTATTTAAAAATTTACATTTCTTTTTTTAAATATTAAAACAAATTTCTATTTCAAATTCCCATTGTGGGAAAATAATTTTCCTTTTTAAATTCAAACTTGAATTTAAAAACCTAATAATATCAAATAATAATATTTCTTCCCATTTATAAGCATCGTTTATAAATTCAATTACTTGTTTTTACTACTGAAAACAATTTGATACTTACTAATTCATTCGATATTCAATTTCTTTTTCAGAAAAATAAACTTTTTTTTTTAAATCTAAAATCCCTCTTTATGATATTTTTATATATCAATACCTAGGGTCAATGATATTCAATATCAAAACATAAACAATTAATCCAATTCAACACATCACACATAAATAACAGGTAAACAACAATAATAAATTTTGAGGAATCCAGTCGGATTCCTCCAACCTGTTTTCCTGCATTCACATATATCAAACAACATAAATAATACCAATCCTGCTTCTAGGCAGGATATCGCGGTATAGAAGGTCATCCACTCATATATCGTGGGGCGATAGGGTCATTCGCTAATGATACTGCGGGAAATCCAATATATATATATATATATATATATATATATAATGACCACAACCACCAAGCCTAGATAACTAATATATATAATAACCAAGGCTGATAAACAATTTATAAATGCAACCAAGCAGCCAACAATTCATTTTAATGATAATAATTTTTTAAGTGAGATTTACTCACCTTGCTTTTATTGGTTGAATATTCCGTTCACTTTCGTAATTTTGCTTCTATAAATCGTCTCGAATAAATTATCTCGTACCTATGATAATTTAATTTAATTTATCGATTAACTATTTATTTAATTAACTCAATGAATAAATATATTATTTTATGTAATTTAAATTAAAACATATACCTTTACTGTTTTGCATACTACTTGATCAACTTCGAAGCAAACTCAAAATCGTCGATCCATTTCTGAAATAGCCCCAAACAGACTCATCTCCACTTTTGTTCACCCGATTTGAACTGAATTAGGTACAACTTGATTAAGGTTTTAAATATTTAAATAACTAATTACATTAACTAAATTAATTAGCTTACCCAATTTGCGGATTGAAATTTCTAATCTCTTTCCTCTCAATAGCCAAAACATGTACACCCCTAAACCATGATAACTCTCATCTGCCAACACAATCCAGAACATGCCAAATTTCTCCTCCTTAGCACCACTAGTTCCAGTACTGTATTCTACCCATATCATGGTAAAACCATTGACACTTCCTCTGAACCACATCATCAGTCAACTGCTTCCCATATCATTACCCAAAACCACCAATAGACTTGCCACCTCCGCTTCACGGCGGACACCACTTCATTTAACTCGATGCCCTCCTTTTTCACCGTTTCCTGGACCGTACAACGAATAATGTGAACTTTTCGCCAGTTTACTTCAGTTTGATCTAGATACAACGCTAACCCCTTCAATTCATCGAACTCCACCATCCCTCACACCACAATCCCCTATACCCAAACCTCACCCTCACACCTAGTTTGAACCCGTCGTCGCTTTCTTCCTCAAACCCAAGACTGAACTCTTCCTTAAATCCTTAAATCGAACTCACACCGCACCTCCAGGCATCATAAACCCCATTGTCGAACACTGGTTCACAACTGATAACAACGTCGACTTCCACTGAACTCGCAGTACCCTCTCACCCAGTCGCATACTTTAATTCATGTTGGAACCCAATTACAATCTTCGAACGAGCCTACCCACGAAATTCAAAATCGCTCCCCTTCTCATGCGCGCCTCAAGCTTCCAGGAATTCATGTATTGAATCGCGATTTGCGATTTCAATTGTGTTTGTATTTTTTTTATTTAAGCTGAGGATTTGGCTTTCAATTGGAGAAAAGGAACGAAAGGGGAATATTGGAAATCTGTTTTGGTTTCAGAAATATGGGAATATACGAAGGCTGCGTTTGTTTATTTAGATGCGGCAGTAGACAAAGCGTACCATACCATTAATTTCCTGCTTTTTGAGACATCGAGATGGGGAGACATATTCTTCTGCTCGAGAGAAAATATGTTTGCACAAAGAAGAAATTGGTCGGCTATGAAATGATATCAATTTAATTTTGATTTAATTAAATAACCAAAATATCTCGCGGTCCCTTAACTTCTCCCGCGAACCCCTATTTTAACTTAATGACTGTCGTTACCAGCTTATGGTGTTATTCTAAACTCCACAGAACTAATTCTGGAATTTAAATTCAGCTGTATAAGTGAAATAATAATTTAAATTAATGATTTAAAACAAAATTTTATTAAAATATGAATTGAATCCAACCAATTAAATTAATCGAAAATTAATTATCATTATCATTCTAATTGAATATAGAATATATATTAATCGACTGAATCATTTATATTCAGTTTTTAATTGTAAATTCGATTATTCAATATATTCACTATTAATTCATATATTGATTTTTAAATCGATAAATTCAAAACAAAAATTCATGTATAATTCAAATTAAATATTTAAACTAATTTAAATATTCATTATAAAACAGCTAAAAATCTAGGACGTTACAAGTAGGGCCTGTAGCTAGTGTCCTCTAGTTTATGTTAACGTTAAATATATTATTGAGGGTTAATAAGTAACCAATAGGTCCGCCTAGGGTCATAAGTGACTAGGGAGAATCCACCCTAATTATCATTGATATTGAGACATTAAACAATAAATGATAGTGACTGAGGATACATACGTATATATAAACCCTATAATTAGGGGTCCACTCTCGATTAAATAACTAGTCATGTTCTGGTATAAAGGCTTCACAGATACATGCATAAACATTCTATCTCAGTATTATACTTTTGGAATACTACTTTAGGAAGAGTAGTAAAGTCGTGCGTAAACATCTACAAGATTAGGCTTGAATAGCTAACCTTGGTAGGCATACATCTTTGGTTGAACCAAACGGGATACATCTGTGTGTTATAATCTGTGTTGTACATTTTCAATTCACTAAAAAATTTGTTGTTTTGACCCCCCTCCTCATTACAACCCCAGGTTTTCTAGAGAGGTCAGGTTCTCAGAGGTGTTTTAGTTTGGCCTTCGGTTCTCGTTCTCTCTCATGCTCGGTATTGGCAAAGTGACTTACTTTGAATAGAAATGCTGTGAGTTATCTTATCGTACTCTGACCATGCTCATGCTCATTTATTGCAGGTACCAGATTTACATGCTCAATGCTTGAATGTGTTTGAGTTTCGATTTTTGTCGAAATTTGGGCACAGAAAAATGTGGGGTGTTACATATCTACCAATCACTAACTAATTTGCACAAATACACTCTGTGTGTTAAGCTTAAAGAAGTTACCTTCTCCACCACCATACTCGATATATTTGTAAAAATCTACTTACGTGATTCTAGGAAATACTCTGTTAGAAATTTGTCCATACAAGTTCGTTCTAGGACTAAACGAAACTGAAGATAATCCAGAACATCAGAGTTACTGCTATAAGTATAATCCTGGTTGTTAACTAGAGACATCAACGAGCAACCCTCTCGCTCCAAAGATCTATGTCTTCAAATCATCTCATGATCATCCGTGCAAGTTAGTTTTCGAACACAAAGTTGGTTTAAAATGGTTTGGGGTCCAGTTCCAATCCTGGTCTCTTTGAACTAGCACGTCAAAAGGTCAATAACAATATTTGTTGATTGTCGGGTTTTTTTAACTATAAACTCAACCAATACAACTAAGTATATCAACAGCTCAGGCCCATTTTAATTAAAACCACTTATTAAACCATTTTATTGATTCTTAAAAAAACAATTTTTATACACTTATATCAACAAATCTCTTCGTTTTCATTGCTTTGAAAACAATATCCAACACTTACCTCTTTATAATAGGCTTATTCACAAAACCCACCTCTTTACCTCAAAAATCTCTATATTCGCACCAAAACTCCTTTTTGTTTCCTTTACTTTGGAAATATCATTATATATTCACAAAATCCCCCTTTATTTCCTTTACTTTGGAAATATCGATATATATTCAACAAAACTCTTTTATATCCTATGCTTTGGAAATATCACTATATATATTTATATATATATTTATATTTAATCCAATGGCTTAGGTTTGATTGCCAAATCTTATAAGGCCTAAGCAATTTCATACGACACCTTATTTATAATATAAACCCAAACGGTTTTGTTTAACTTTAAATTCTACTGAATAAAGCTTATAATAACGTTAATGGAAATAATAATTAAATTTCCGTATTTGCTTTCGTTTCCTAATCTAGTAACCTCTCATTTACATTTCTTCGAAAACCCTATCTATTACTTATTATTTGAATAAGTGCTTTCAAAAACCTTACTATTTCCATTATTTAGAAAATGGTGCTATATACTTAACCGAATGGTACAAGTATAATCACACTTCTAATCCGGGCCAATACGTGTTAAGTGATACACTGTTTACCAGAAAACCCAATAGTTTACATTGAATTCCTAAATCTTGCAAAATAAATTTGCACTATTTCTCTAATGAAAATAATAAATTATTTCTCATATATGGAAATAATGATTTTTCGTTGAGTGGATGGTGGTAATCGATTTTTGAGTGAACATATAAAGGGCAACCATTGTTTGCTGAAAAGGGTAATGGGGTAGTAAATGTTAGTTTTGGGTGGAAAGAGATAAGGACAGATTAAAATCATGTTATATTCGTTTAAATTCTCAACTGAAATCTATACATGTTTTAAATTCATATGATCAAAAGTGCGTTCGATGGCCATGAAAATTAACCACGAGCACCATCTCATTATTACGGTTTCGATGATATAATTTCTCTGTAATCCGAGATTACATCCCGAATTGATAATTTTCACGCATTATGAGGTCATTTAACCATTAAATCATCTAATCTGAGCAAAAGTTTTTATTCACATGTTGTACCATCTAGATTGAATAGAAATGGTCCTGAGTCATAATTCGACCACATATGAAAAATCAATTTTAGAGCGTAATTAATTAACGATTTATATTTTAATAAAATATTAAAATATCCCATCATTAAAAATATGGGTTGTTACATATTGTATTCCACAAAAGTTGATGTTCTTTTCCTTCATTATCCTTGGTTCTTATCTTAGTTAGGGGGGTAGAGCTTGTAGTCACTTCTAATGGAATAATAGAAAACCTTATTTTCTTGATGAATTTCGTGTTAAAATTAATTTTAGTCGACTTTCCAACTAATATTGCCAATTTATTTATCTCTTCTACACTCTAAAATTCTAAATCAAAATTCATTATTATAGTCCATAATTGATGTATTTCTAGGATTTCACACGTAGACCTTAAATTATCATTCCATTCTTGGGTAAACAACAATCTGCTATCTACAAACCAGGTACCAATACTAATAATTCTGTTACAAGATTGTAACCACTTTCTCTTACATATATATCATATATCCATTTAGGCTTACACTCCGTCTTTATATAAAAATTAAAACAAATATAGCAGGGCATTTCCATACAAGGCACATAATAATCATTCTCATGCACATATCTCATGCTTCCTCTTAGTCGTGGTCATAAATTGTAACAACCCAAATATCGACAGACCAATTTTTTTCAAAAATCCCAATCTATTGAAGCTCCAATCGGCTTGTCTAGTATCGTATAGAAAAGACAGAGATAATAAACATATTACAACTTAGTAAACATCTCACAATGGAATGGATAAATATAATATAATAAAATATAGCCTTACCAAAGTTATTATACTATCTAACCAATATCCAAGGCTATCATATCTCTGCCATAGACCTAACCTGCAAGCGTGTTATGAGGAGGGGGTCAGAACACAAAGTTCTGGTGACTGGACATATTATACATTCTGAAATAACTCTACATATACCGCTGAGTTATGTTTTCTTATTTATTAGGTTGTGTGGGTTAACAATACTCAAGGCTCTATAATCACGTCGTCCTAATGTACGTCCCAGTAGATTAACCTAACATAGTAAATATGTAGCTACTCCTAACAAATCAATGTACTTCCCATAGCACCCTCCTCGCACGGTAAGCGTATCCCATGCCGAATGACGTACAGAAATCCAAATCATAACGCCACGTTATCGCACAGAATCATCATCGCTATGCCACGCAAGCATACAGAGTAATGCCCAAAACAACCCGGAAAATCAGAACCAATTTAAAAATTTTATTTTGGCTAATTTAATGAATTTTGAATATTTAAAATGATTTATTTTAAATAATAATGACTAGAAATTTATTTTGAATAGAATTAGAACTTATAAATTGATTTAAATCAAAGTTAGAATATAAAAATTTATTTTAATTATAAAAGGAACTGAAAATGGCGCGATAGTTTGAAAATTCGATTTCAAATTTCAAATGAATGTACAAGATTCAAAATAAACTGGATTTTAGTGAAACCAAAAATATTTGAATCTATATGAAAATATCACTCCAACGAATCTGAAAAATACAGATTTCATAGCAGGGATAAAAAGTTATGTCCAGTTGAAAATTCTGAATAGTAGCTATGGAATATAGCCCTTAAAAAAAGTGATTTGGCCAACAACCTCCGTTTTCGATGAGACCACTTTTGTTGGATCCGGAATGTCAAATCATTGCTGGATTACAATTTTCATAATTTTTGGAATCAATATGTGAGTGTGGCGAATTTAAACGTGTTTGGTTAATTCAGTTTGAATTTAATCGACTGAAAAATGATCATTTTTCAAACAATCTCCAAATTCGATGAAATTCGTTTTGTTAGGACCGTATCGTCTAAACATAGCCAGATTTATTTTTCTGGAATTTTTGGTGTCAGTATGTGGCCCCGGTAAATTAAAATGTACGTCTGAATTTAAAATATATTGATTTATATTTTAAATTTAATGAAAACTGATCGTAACAGTCGAATTCGCTTACCGGACATATCCCACTGTGTTCGGAATGGGGGTATTATGCTAGGGATGACAGTTATTGGGTCTCGTTTGGAGTTCGAATGAAAAGAACGTATAAGAGAATTAGATAAAAAAAAAATTTACATATACCCCCCCTTGATCTCCTTCCTCCCCTCGTTCCTTTTTAGATAAACAAAAAAAAGAAGACCGCGCAGCCGCAACCGCGTGATCTGCCACCGCAGCCGCGCGATCTGCCGCTGCTGGCGATCGCCTTCCCCCCCTCCAGTGCCGCGCCACCTTCCCCTTCCTCCCCCATCTCTCTCTCCTCCTTCGTGCGAAAACCCTAGCTCCAAAACCCACATTCCAGCGACACAACCACCATCCCACCTGCGCCTACCTCCATCACCATCTCCGACCACCTCCGCCCGCTGTGAATCCCCCTTCCCGCTCGTTGGAAACCCTGTAAGTGGTTTATGTTTAGTTGTTTTTCATATAAACAACATGGTTTTTATTTTCAGAAACTGTATATATTAAAGCATAATAAAAATGAGATTTTTAATTTATAGAAAGCTTAATAAAAACGATATTTTTATATATATGTAGCGATCAAAAAGACTTGATTTTTATAAATAAAAAGATTCGATTTTTGAAAACAGAAAGATATTGAAAGAACCCGTAACTTCCCCGTGAAGGCAAGCACGAATACTTTGAGAACAACACACAATAGGACACAGACGGAAGAACATTTCATTGTATATTACAACAATTCCATCAGATACAAGAATATACCGAGTATAAATGAATAAATTACATTCAACAAATATCAGAGATTTAAATTACATTTAAATACATCGCAGCGGAAAATAATACAAAAGCACAACTAGAAGTGATACACGGATACAGAGCTTTCCGAGCATCGTTCCAGCTGTATATCAGGAACCTGTGAATATAAATCTGCAAAACCAAAACTACTAGCTGCCCGTGCGGAAAATAGGGGCACCCAGAGTTTAGGTTAAAACAATAAACTCCAGGTCAGTCATGTGACTGGTGTGAGAACTAAAACAGTTATTAATCTTTATTTTTAAAGTTAGGTAAATCAAGGGACCACGCCGTATAACACGGAACGGGTTTCCTCCCAAGAATACCAGTGCATAAAACAAACAGCGCAATGCTAAATAAAGAAAAATGAAGCTGTTATAAGACCCAGGTCCCATCACACAATGCAACGCAAGCCGGAGGATAGGGTTTTCCCTTATCACAGCCAAAGCATGCTTGATACGTTTAAAACACATTATTTGATACTACAATAAGTGTATAGTGTCAAAACAATTCAAATCATAAATATCAATCATAGGCGGCATGGGTACCATCTATCATGTCGCCATACTAGTTCTACAATTAAAACCGCAATACACGTATTGGAAATTGGATTCCATCATGAGTCGAGGCAAGGGGCAAGCTCCTCTCCGCGTTCGAGACACTCTAGCAAATGCCTCGGGACCGCACACAGCAATCCCCTGGATCCTCCAAGGCCGGTCCTCTCTTACTTTTGAGGATTGGCAATTCCTGAACACACGTTTCCCGGTCCTTACAGACCTATATCCGAGGCGCCTCGTATCCAACAACCACACAGGTGAAAAGTATATAAATGTCAGGGCTGGTAGGTCACTGACACCACCCTAGCTAGAAAGAAACGTCGTGCACTCCTTGGGTCCGTATCCCGTTTTTGACTCATACCGAGGTGTGAGGCTCGCGAATCCACGTTATACACAAAGCTACGCCACACAGGCCGTGCTTTGATCATCAACCACAAGACTTTGCTTTTCAACAGAAGCCTTGATCAATTGCCACTTACGCATGCCACACTGGCAATTCACTCCATGCGACTGATGTCCATCGATATACAACCTCTGAGCTCGTACGTCTCAGAGAAGGGCGTTAAGCAAGAGAATAAATTCTCCGCCGCCAAATAGATGTATATTTAATAGAGATCAATCAACACAGAATAAAATCCAATTTCAGACACACAATCCATTTACAAGTTCGTTCTGGGTCTGAACGAAACCGGAGGCACTTTCCTCGCATATCCATCCATCTCCAAGTACGTCTGGACGATCACCAACTGATTCCCTCATCCTGGGTGTACAGCCCAATCAAGATCATCAGTAATCACCCAAACGATGTGAAGACTTCCGGTCTTCAACCACCGTCTTCATCTTCGACATCTCATCGAATCGGTTATTCAGAATGGGTATAACCCGGCCTTTCTGAATAACCCACGTATATGATAAACAAATGTTACACAAACACTACAAACGCCTCATTCCAATACAGAATATTCTTTTATTCACAAAATCACATTCTTAGGGAAATGTTCCCATTAATTTTATCCAAGATAAATTCTTCTAAATTCATTCTTTAATCTTCCTTTGGATATCATTTCAAACAAGTCGGGATTAGCGAACCACACCGAAGTAATTATTTGTTTTATTTCCCAATCCCAACCTATATATCCCATGGAGCAAAACTGGTGATACTCCATATCTAACACCACGGTGTTATCGGTAAAATTAATTACCATTTCACGTTCAAATCTAATTAAAGATTTAACTATCGCTTTGGAGCAAAACTGGTGATACTCCACTCTCGATCACTTTTCAGATTTGATAATTTAAATTATCAATTCACATTTTAATCTAATTAAAGATTCATTAAAACTCCACTTAGTTTTAATCTTTTCAAAAATCAACATCTTGCCTTTAACTGGGTTAAAGAACCAATGTCATCTAAAACACGATTCACGATAAACCCAAATCACATTTGATATTAAATACAAGGCTTTGAATAGAAAATATATTGGCTTATATTCAATATCAAATTCTGAAACCAACATATATCGTATTGGAAATAACGATATAAAATATATCTTTCAAATTCCCATAACAATATCTGTATAGTCACGAAATCCAACATCGAAATATCCCGAAGATAATTTCGATTCAACTCCAGTCCAATCCACGGATTGGGAATATCGATTATTTTTAAAATCACTTCCAAATTCAATTTATTTATTTTTAAAAATAAATTGATTTTAATTCTAGTTCAAAACTAGTTCATTTCGATAAAAATCTATTTTTATCTTTTCAAATATGGAGTTTTTCATCCCAGTTCTTTCCAATTCACATATTATGATTTTACACAAATTATCAATATTTTTAATAATTTTATCAAGGCCCGTACAGTCGATTTCCATCAACGGCTATCGAACTGCACTTACAGCGACCTTTTTCGAATTTGATTTGGACATAATTCCAAATCCAACCGTTAGATTTCAAATTTCTAATATTCATTGGAAAGCTCTTTTCGATACGAACCCAAGGGTTCCGGTTTTAGGAGAATCCGACGGTCGGATCTCCCGCAATGTCCGTTTGAAATAAATGGTCGAAATTCGCGAACTGCCGCGGCGCGGCATGTCCTATTCAGGCCATTATATATATAATATATATATTATATATATTTCGTCGATTTCCTTTTAAAACGTATTTTATAAATCGTTTTAAATTCGTTTCAAAACAATTTCAACTTTCTTTTCAATTCAAATCAAAATTGAATTCTTCTTTATAAATTCGTTTTAAAATTCATTTCTATTCAATTCAAATTTTAATTCAATTTGAATTCATTTCAATTCACTTTCAATTCAATTTGAATTCGTTTTCAATTCAATTCATTTCGAAATCGTTTTCAATTCAATTCATTTCGAAATCGTTTTCAATTCAATTCATTTCGAAATCGTTTTCAATTCAATTCATTTCGAAATGTTCGATTTCGAAATCACTTTTCAATATTCATTTTAAAATGAATAAAATCGATATAAATGTCGTTCACGTCAAAATGGCGCAAAACTAATCAACACGGCTTTATATTTTACACCACTTCTTTATTCTATTCAACAAATGAATATTTATCCCATTCAACACATGAATCTATATTTCTTTCAACACACGACTAATCTCAACACATGAGTCCTGTCAACACCTCACTATTTTTTGTTATGTAAAATATTTTATAAAACTATGGTATCTATCGTTTGATTTTAATTAGACTTCTACTAGGAAGTAGTTCTAATTTTAAATGTGATAAAGATGTAATTTATTTTATTTAAATTATTTTACTCAACACATGAATAGTTTCTACACATAATCATCGTCCACACATGACTATTTTTATATTCAACACATGAATTTTCTTTTATAATATTCATTGTTTTCCCGATTGGAATGAGGCCCAATCAATCACCATATAATGTTAATGATATGGATTCCATACAACACATGTATATAATAGCATTGAAAAATAATCAACCATCAACCAAAGTGCACCACACAACTGCATAAGCATCAAATATAAATAATCGACGCTTACACAATCTGTCAATCCATCGATCGACAATAATTAAATAATTGGGATTAGTGTACGCCAAATATCATCCCAACACCCGTGTGGGGTTTCAAATCAACAAACACACATTTTCGTTTGTGCAGTTGGGCGATGTGTAAAATTTATCGACCCAATCAATATCAGTCAAATCAGTGTATATAAACAAATCGGCCGATTTGTTTATAAATATTTATTTATTCACTTTCACGTTAAAAATTATATTTTTAACGACAAAAATATTTACTTCAACACTTGAATTTCTATTCAGTTCATTTATACAATAAAAATGATATTTTTATTTTTCTAACATATTTTAGAAAATTTCGGCGGCATAACGGCACGATACTAGAAACGGGACAAGGCCTAGCCTTATCCCCGGTCTAGTGAAGGCCCACGCCATTCACACATCAATCAAATCAATTCCATTTCACCAAACAATTCAATTCAAACCAATTAGACTAACCAACCACACAACCAAACAATTTAACAAACAAGCCATCCATGGTCTGTGGATGACGGGTGTCGGGTGTTACTAAACACCGTCTACATCCTAGTATATATATATATATATAACTAGAAAAAGAGAATTTAGAGTGAGAAGTTCTCACATATAGCTATCCTAGCTCCACGGCACTTCCAATGCAGGAAATCTTCGCCAATTCGCCTTCTGTCGCTTTCGTTGTCCGCTTTCACTACATATGTAAAATTCACATTTTTATTCCGCTATTCAATATATATAAATCGAATTTTTACTTCGTTGTTCAATATATAAAAATCCCATTTCAAAAATATAGATTTCGCCTCTATAAAAATATAGATTTTGCCTTTATGAAAATATAGATTATATTTTCATTTCATCACTATAAAAATTACCTCTTTACTTCAACATATATAAAATAAAAAAAATCAGATTTTTATTTCGCTACATATACAAAGATGATATTTTTAATATTCTATATCTCATTTTTATTTTTCTACACATATAAAGATGATATTTTTATTCTTCCTATCATGTAAAAATTATATTCTTACCTTGTTATAAATTAAAAACCATATTTTTAGAAATAAAAATCATATCTTTTTATAGATAAAAAATCTCACCTTTACCTATTTATAAAATCTCGCCGTTTTAATCTTAAAGATCCAACCTTTCCATTGTTTTAAAAATGAAATCTTTTTCTAAAAATCAGTTTTAAATCATTTTAAAATCGGTTTTAAATCAAAAAAAAAAAAATCAGTTTTTATATTTTCTAAAAATTCAGTTTTTATATAAAATAAAAATTCAGTTTTTATATAAAATAAAAATAAAACAAATAAATAAAAAACGACTTACAGGGGGGAACTGTGCTGGTGGCGTCTCGCCGGAGGTGGATCGGCGGTGCCCTCGAGGTGGCGCAGGCTCGGGGTGGCGCTAGGGTTAGGGGAATCGGACGGGGAAATAAGAAAAGGGGGAGGGTGGCTGCGGTTCTTCACGTCGAGGAGGGGGCTGTCGCGAGGTGAACTGGAGGAGGCGGGGTCAGGCGGCGCGATGGGGCGGCTCTCGTCGACGAGGTGGAGGCGTCTTCGATCGCGGTATCGCCAGTTTTTTTTTTTTCCTTCTATCTGTTTAATGAAAACGAGAAAAAGGGGGGGTATATGAAAAAGATTTTATATATTTAATTTAATTTTAATTTATTTTATCCCAAGGAGTTGACTTTTTATTCCACTTCGAAACGAGGCCCACCGCCTGTCGCCCATAGCGTTTCACCCCCATTCCGAACACAATGGGATATGTAACGTAAGCTGATTTGGCTGTTACAATCAGTTTTCGTTAAATTTATATTTAAATTGCTATATTGAATTTGTAAACGTACATTTCAAATTACCGGGGTCATATACTAACTAGAAAAATTACAGAAAAATATTTTCTAGCTTCGTATTGACGATACGGTCCTAACAAAACTAGTTTCGTCGAATTCTGAGACCGTTTGAAAAATGGCCAATTTCCAGTCGATTAAATTCAACTGAAATGGTCAAACGCGTTTTCCTTTGCCACGCTCACATATTGATTCGAAAAATTATGAAATTTGAAACCTAGCAATAACTTGACATCACGGACCCAACAAAACTGGTTTCGTCGAAATCCGAGGTCATTTGCAAAATGGCTATTTTTAAGGGCCTGAATTCCATAGCGACTATTCAGAATTTTCAACTGGACATATCTTTTGATTTCCGCTATGAAATTCCAACTTGTCGGATTCGTTGGAAAGATATTATCAATTAGATCATAATGTTTTTGGTTTCGCTAAAATCCGGATTGTTTTGCACCCGGTACATTCAATTGAAGTTTGAAATCGAATTATCGAACTACCGCGCCATTTTCAATTCTATTATAATTATATATAATTATTTATATTCTAACGACGACGTATATAATATATACGTTCTAATTATATTCAAAATAAATTTTCTCGTCGATTTTATTTAAAATAATTCATTTTAAATATTTAAAATTCGCTAAAATTGCCAAAATAAAAATTAACTGGCCCAGATTTTCGGGTTATTACAATCTCCCCCACTTAAAACTTTTCGTCCCCGAAAAGGAACAAAGTCGAAAGTGGTTTGATTATTCAGCCCTACGTTCGATTTGGCTTCCATTCTCCAACTTTTCAGTTTCTGAGAATTCTCAAAATTTCAAAAATTTGGCTAACACCCTAAATTTTCGAAAAATTTCGCCATAACCTCCCCTGCACCGGGAGCATCGGGGAATTTCAAATAGCTTCCCCGGTCCTTCAGATCTCAAAAAGAAAAAGAAAAAGCCAAGCGGCTAGCCAATAGGCTCATAAAATCATCATCACCCAAACAAAACAGTAAATTATGTAGTAAACATGTACCTATTTGTCGGGCAAACAAATTTTATTCTTCGGCTCTAGCCTCCTTGCTATGACCTGTTCAATGATATATATGTATATGCAAGCAAATGCGACCAATTCTCAATATAGTTCAATATTTGGTTTAATTAGGCATAAGTGTTTCAAAATTATCAAACAAAATAAACAAACACCACAAACATCAATCAATTAGTGGATTAGAGTTTCGAATCCATAAAATTTGATATTTATACAGAAAATCATGTTTTTGATGCCAATTCACAACAATGTGTTCTAACTATATTAGTTTTGGTTCTCACACCAGTCTAATGGAAATATATAGATATCACACCTTCGTTACTCGAACATGAATACTAATGACGACTAGTCAATCATCAGAATCATCTTCGGGCCACTAGAGTATGATTCTATATCTATCCAGTATACTAAAACTTCGAATATACGTTCATGACGCGTATACGCGAAATCTATATATACTCGATTGTCCATATTCAAAATAAATAAATATTCAAATACGCATAAAACGATTTAAATTTTCAAAACAAAATTGTTTTCATTTGAAAAATATACTCTTCACACTCGTTCTAGGATACTACTGATCCTATCTCTAACGAGTAATTCTAATTGGATATTACTAATCCAATATCTGATGAATTCTTTCGTATGGTTCTAATGTGTCTTGTTCTCGAGCTCTGTAAACCAAAGCTCTGATACCAACTGAAAGAACCCGTAACTTCCCCGTGAAGGCAAGCACGAATACTTTGAGAACAACACACAATAGGACACAGACGGAAGAACATTTCATTGTATATTACAACAATTCCATCAGATACAAGAATATACCGAGTATAAATGAATAAATTACATTCAACAAATATCAGAGATTTAAATTACATTTAAATACATCGCAGCGGAAAATAATACAAAAGCACAACTAGAAGTGATACACGGATACAGAGCTTTCCGAGCATCGTTCCAGCTGTATATCAGGAACCTGTGAATATAAATCTGCAAAACCAAAACTACTAGCTGCCCGTGCGGAAAATAGGGGCACCCAGAGTTTAGGTTAAAACAATAAACTCCAGGTCAGTCATGTGACTGGTGTGAGAACTAAAACAGTTATTAATCTTTATTTTTAAAGTTAGGTAAATCAAGGGACCACGCCGTATAACACGGAACGGGTTTCCTCCCAAGAATACCAGTGCATAAAACAAACAGCGCAATGCTAAATAAAGAAAAATGAAGCTGTTATAAGACCCAGGTCCCATCACACAATGCAACGCAAGCCGGAGGATAGGGTTTTCCCTTATAACAGCCAAAGCATGCTTGATACGTTTAAAACACATTATTTGATACTACAATAAGTGTATAGTGTCAAAACAATTCAAATCATAAATATCAATCATAGGCGACATGGGTACCATCTATCATGTCGCCATACTAGTTCTACAATTAAAACCGCAATACACGTATTGGAAATTGGATTCCATCATGAGTCGAGGCAAGGGGCAAGCTCCTCTCCGCGTTCGAGACACTCTAGCAAATGCCTCGGGACCGCACACAGCAATCCCCTGGATCCTCCAAGGCCGGTCCTCTCTTACTTTTGAGGATTGGCAATTCCTGAACACACGTTTCCCGGTCCTTACAGACCTATATCCGAGGCGCCTCGTATCCAACAACCACACAGGTGAAAAGTATATAAATGTCAGGGCTGGTAGGTCACTGACACCACCCTAGCTAGAAAGAAACGTCGTGCACTCCTTGGGTCCGTATCCCGTTTTTGACTCATACCGAGGTGTGAGGCTCGCGAATCCACGTTATACACAAAGCTACGCCACACAGGCCGTGCTTTGATCATCAACCACAAGACTTTGCTTTTCAACAGAAGCCTTGATCAATTGCCACTTACGCATGCCACACTGGCAATTCACTCCATGCGACTGATATCCATCGATATACAACCTCTGAGCTCGTACGTCTCAGAGAAGGGCGTTAAGCAAGAGAATAAATTCTCCGCCGCCAAACAGATGTATATTTAATAGAGATCAATCAACACAGAATAAAATCCAATGTCAGACACACAATCCATTTACAAGTTCGTTCTGGGTCTGAACGAAACCGGAGGCACTTTCCTCGCATATCCATCCATCTCCAAGTACGTCTGGACGATCACCAACTGATTCCCTCATCCTGGGTGTACAGCCCAATCAAGATCATCAGTAATCACCCAAACGATGTGAAGACTTCCGGTCTTCAACCACCGTCTTCATCTTCGACATCTCATCGAATCGGTTATTCAGAATGGGTATAACCCGGCCTTTCTGAATAACCCACGTATATGATAAACAAATGTTACACAAACACTACAAACGCCTCATTCCAATACAGAATATTCTTTTATTCACAAAATCACATTCTTAGGGAAATGTTCCCATTAATTTTATCCAAGATAAATTCTTCTAAATTCATTCTTTAATCTTCCTTTGGATATCATTTCAAACAAGTCGGGATTAGCGAACCACACCGAAGTAATTATTTTTTTTATTTCCCAATCCCAACCTATATATCCCATGGAGCAAAACTGGTGATACTCCATATCTAACACCACGGTGTTATCGGTAAAATTAATTACCATTTCACGTTCAAATCTAATTAAAGATTTAACTATCGCTTTGGAGCAAAACTGGTGATACTCCACTCTCGATCACTTTTCAGATTTGATAATTTAAATTATCAATTCACATTTTAATCTAATTGAAGATTCATTAAAACTCCACTTAGTTTTAATCTTTTCAAAAATCAACATCTTGCCTTTAACTGGGTTAAAGAACCAATGTCATCTAAAACACGATTCACGATAAACCCAAATCACATTTGATATTAAATACAAGGCTTTGAATAGAAAATATATCGGCTTATATTCAATATCAAATTCTGAAACCAACATATATCGTATTGGAAATAACGATATAAAATATATCTTTCAAATTCCCATAACAATATCTGTATAGTCACGAAATCCAACATCGAAATATCCCGAAGATAATTTCGATTCAACTCCAGTCCAATCCACGGATTGGGAATATCGATTATTTTTAAACTCACTTCCAAATTCAATTTATTTATTTTTAAAAATAAATTGATTTTAATTCTAGTTCAAAACTAGTTCATTTCGATAAAAATCTATTTTTATCTTTTCAAATATGGAGTTTTTCATCCCAGTTCTTTCCAATTCACATATTATGATTTTACACAAATTATCAATATTTTTAATAATTTTATCAAGGCCCGTACAGTCGATTTCCATCAACGGCTATCGAACTGCACTTACAGCGACCTTTTTCGAATTTGATTTGGACATAATTCCAAATCCAACCGTTAGATTTCAAATTTCTAATATTCATTGGAAAGCTCTTTTCGATACGAACCCAACGGTTCCGGTTTTAGGAGAATCCGACGGTCGGATCTCCCGCAATGTCCGTTTGAAATAAATGGTCGAAATTCGCGAACTGCCGCGGCGCGGCACGTTCTATTCAGGCCATTATATATATAATATATATATATTATATATATTTCGTCGATTTCCTTTTAAAACGTATTTTATAAATCGCTTTAAATTCGTTTCAAAACAATTTCAACTTTCTTTTCAATTCAAATCAAAATTGAATTCTTCTTTATAAATTCGTTTTAAAATTCATTTCTATTCAATTCAAATTTTAATTCAATTTGAATTCATTTCAATTCACTTTCAATTCAATTTGAATTCGTTTTCAATTCAATTCATTTCGAAATCGTTTTCAATTCAATTCATTTCGAAATCGTTTTCAATTCAATTCATTTCGAAATCGTTTTCAATTCAATTCATTTCGAAATGTTCGATTTCGAAATCACTTTTCAATATTCATTTTAAAATGAATAAAATCGATATAAATGTCGTTCACGTCAAAATGGCGCAAAACTAATCAACACGGCTTTATATTTTACACCACTTCTTTATTCTATTCAACAAATGAATATTTATCCCATTCAACACATGAATCTATATTTCTTTCAACACACGACTAATCTCAACACATGAGTCCTGTCAACACCTCACTATTTTTTGTTATGTAAAATATTTTATAAAACTATGGTATCTATCGTTTGATTTTAATTAGACTTCTACTAGGAAGTAGTTCTAATTTTAAATGTGATAAAGATGTAATTTATTTTATTTAAAATATTTTACTCAACACATGAATAGTTTCTACACATAATCATCGTCCACACATGACTATTTTTATATTCAACACATGAATTTTCTTTTATAATATTCATTGTTTTCCCGATTGGAATGAGGCCCAATCAATCACCATATAATGTTAATGATATGGATTCCATGCAACACATGTATATAATAACATTGAAAAATAATCAACCATCAACCAAAGTGCACCACACAACTGCATAAGCATCAAATATAAATAATCGACGCTTACACAATCTGTCAATCCATCGATCGACAATAATTAAATAATTGGGATTAGTGTACGCCAAATATCATCCCAACACCCGTGTGGGGTTTCAAATCAACAAACACACATTTTCGTTTGTGCAGTTGGGCGATGTGTAAAATTTATCGACCCAATCAATATCAGTCAAATCAGTGTATATAAACAAATCGGCCGATTTGTTTATAAATATTTATTTATTCACTTTCACGTTAAAAATTATATTTTTAACGACAAAAATATTTACTTCAACACTTGAATTTCTATTCAGTTCATTTATACAATAAAAATGATATTTTTATTTTTCTAACATATTCTAGAAAATTTCGGCGGCATAACGGCACGATACTAGAAACGGGACAAGGCCTAGCCTTATCCCCGGTCTAGTGAAGGCCCACGCCATTAACACATCAATCAAATCAATTCCATTTCACCAAACAATTCAATTCAAACCAATTAGACTAACCAACCACACAACCAAACAATTTAACAAACAAGCCATCCATGGTCTGTGGATGACGGGTGTCGGGTGTTACTAAACACCGTCTACATCCTAGTATATATATATATATATATAACTAGAAAAAGAGAATTTAGAGTGAGAAGTTCTCACATATAGCTATCCTAGCTCCACGGCACTTCCAATGCAGGAAATCTTCGCCAATTCGCCTTCTGTCGCTTTCGTTGTCCGCTTTCACTACATATGTAAAATTCACATTTTTATTCCGCTATTCAATATATATAAATCGAATTTTTACTTCGTTGTTCAATATATAAAAATCCCATTTCAAAAATATAGATTTCGCCTCTATAAAAATATAGATTTTGCCTTTATGAAAATATAGATTATATTTTCATTTCATCACTATAAAAATTACCTCTTTACTTCAACATATATAAAATAAAAAAAATCAGATTTTTATTTCGCTACATATACAAAGATGATATTTTTAATATTCTATATCTCATTTTTATTTTTCTACACATATAAAGATGATATTTTTAATCTTCCTATCATGTAAAAATTATATTCTTACCTTGTTATAAATTAAAAACCATATTTTTAGAAATAAAAATCATATCTTTTTATAGATAAAAAATCTCACCTTTACCTATTTATAAAATCTCGCCGTTTTAATCTTAAAGATCCAACCTTTCCATTGTTTTAAAAATGAAATCTTTTTCTAAAAATCAGTTTTAAATCATTTTAAAATCGGTTTTAAATCATAAAAAAAAAAAATCAGTTTTTATATTTTCTAAAAATTCAGTTTTTATATAAAATAAAAATTCAGTTTTTATAGAAAATAAAAATAAAACAAATAAATAAAAAATGACTTACAGGGGGGGAACTGTACTGGTGGCGTCTCGCCGGAGGTGGATCGGCGGTGCCCTCGAGGTGGCGCAGGCTCGGGGTGGCGCTAGGGTTAGGGGAATCGGACGGGGAAATAAGAAAAGGGGGAGGGTGGCTGCGGTTCTTCACGTCGAGGAGGGGGCTGTCGCGAGGTGAACTAGAGGAGGCGGGGTCAGGCGGCGCGATGGGGCGGCTCTCGTCGACGAGGTGGAGGCGTCTTCGATCGCGGTTTCGCCAGTTTTTTTTTTCCTTCTATCTGTTTAATGAAAACGAGAAAAAGGGGGGGGGTATATGAAAAAGATTTTTTATATTTAATTTAATTTTAATTTATTTTATCCCAAGGAGTTGACTTTTTATTCCACTTCGAAACGAGGCCCACCGCCTGTCGCCCATAGCGTTTCACCCCCATTCCGAACACAATGGGATATGTAACGTAAGCTGATTTGGCTGTTACAATCAGTTTTCGTTAAATTTATATTTAAATTGCTATATTGAATTTTTAAACGTACATTTCAAATTACCGGGGTCATATACTAACTAGAAAAATTACAAAAAAATATTTTCTAGCTTCGTATTGACGATACGGTCCTAACAAAACTAGTTTCGTCGAATTCTGAGACCGTTTGAAAAATGGCCAATTTCCAGTCGATTAAATTCAACTGAAATGGTCAAACGCGTTTTCCTTTGCCACGCTCACATATTGATTCGAAAAATTATGAAATTTGAAACCTAGCAATAACTTGACATCACGGACCCAACAAAACTGGTTTCGTCGAAATCCGAGGTCATTTGCAAAATGGCTATTTTTAAGGGCCTGAATTCCATAGCGACTATTCAGAATTTTCAACTGGACATATCTTTTGATTTCCGCTATGAAATTCCAACTTGTCGGATTCGTTGGAAAGATATTATCAATTAGATCATAATGTTTTTGGTTTCGCTAAAATCCGGATTGTTTTGCACCCGGTACATTCAATTGAAGTTTGAAATCGAATTATCGAACTACCGCGCCATTTTCAATTCTATTATAATTATATATAATTATTTATACTCTAACGACGACGTATATAATATATACGTTCTAATTATTTTCAAAATAAATTTTCTCGTCGATTTTATTTAAAATAATTCATTTTAAATATTTAAAATTCGCTAAAATTGCCAAAATAAAAATTTTAAACTGGCCTAGATTTTCGGGTTATTACAGATATGATTTTATTTATATAAAAAGATATGATTTTGTTTATATAAAAAGATATGATTTTGTTAATAAAAATGATTTGATTTTTGTTTATAGAAAATATTGGATATTTCACTATAGAAAAATATGATTTTCATATATCTAAAGGCATTATAAAAATATGTTTTTATAATGCAAACATCAAAATAAAAATATGATTTTTATAATGCAATCATCGAAATAAAAATATGATTTTTATATTGAAAGTGAACAAATTAAAATATGATTTTTATATATAACGTTAGAATAAAAATATGATTTTTATTTATGTAGTAACAGAATAAAATGTGATTTTTTAATATAAAAATCGTATGAAACAAATTGCGATGGAACTGGTGGAAAACAAATCCAAATCCGAACCGTTTAGAAATATAGAATGGAGGAGTGGATCCCAAAGGTGAGAACTTCTCACTTTAATTTATTTTATAGTTAAAAATATATACTAGGATGCAGATGGTGCTTAGTAGCACCCGACACCTTTGTTTGAAACCATGTTTGTTTGGTTGTTTGGTTGATTGGATTATTTGGTTGAATTTGATTTGGGAAATGAAATATCATTTATATTGTATAAATGAACTGTATAAAACATTCAAGAGTTGAAATAAATATTTTATAGTTAAAAATATAATTTTAATGTTATATGAATAAAATAAATATTCATTCACAAATCAGACAATTTGTTTATGTACACACATTTAACTGATATGGATCGGGACGATATATTTTACACATCGCCCAACTGCACAAATAATAATCAGTGTTTGTTGTTTAAAAACCCCACACGAGTATTGGGATGATATTGTACATACATTAATCCCAATGTTGAGTCGTATGTCAATCAATGGGTTGACAGGCTATTGTCAGCGTTAATTATTTATATTTAATGCTTATGCAGTTGTGTAATGCACAATAGATGATGGTTGACTGTGTTTGATTATTGTGGTGTACATGTGTGTACGAAATCCATATAAATAAAATTATATGGTAATTGACTATGTTTGATTCCAACTCGGAAGGAATGAATACTTTAAAATAACGAATATTTTAAAATGTCGAGTAATGAATATTTTAAAACAACTAATATTTTAAAATAATATTCAGTAATGGATCAAAATATGATTTTGATGTCCGATTTGGGATGGACACGAATATTGTAACAACCCGCAAATTCTGAACCAATTTAAAATTTTTATTTTAGAATATTTTAATGAATTTTGATAATATAAAATGATTTATTTAAATAATAATGGGTAAAATTTATTTTAATTGAAGTTAAAACGAATAAATTTAATTTAATTATAAAACGAGCCTGAAATGGCGCGGTAGTTTGAAAATTTAATTTTAAACTTTGACTGAATGTACAGGATTCAAAATAAATCAGAATTGAATGAAACAAGAAATGTTTAAATCTGTTTAATCATATCTTTCTAAGAATCTGAAAAATTGAAATTTCGTTTTAAAAATAAAAAGTTATGGCCAATTCAATTTTTTAGAAAGGTCGCTGTAGAATATAATTATATATAATATATATGGCCCAAAAGGCTACTTTTCATATACGAAGGAATTTGGACTCGAGACCATTTCCGGGTTATCACAAAAATATTTAAATATATGAAGCCGTATTGATTAGATTAACGCCATTTTGACGTGAAAGATATTTATATCGATTTTATTCATTTTTATAATGAATATCGAAATGGAAGTGATTTCAAAATCTAGTTTTTTGAAAATATTACCACTTATATATTAATGATATGGAATATTCAATTTTGATTTAAAATTGAATATGAAGTTGAAATCGTTTTGAAAACGAGTTTAAAACGATTTACAAAATACATTTTAAACGAAAATCGATTAAATATATATAATATATATTATATGGCCTGAATAGAACGCGTCGTGCCACGATAGTTCGCGAATTTCTACCATTGACTTTGAATGGACATTACAGGAGATCCGACCGTCGGATTCTCTTGAAACTGGAACCATTGGATTCGTATCGAAAATATCTTTCCAACGAATATAAGGGATTTGAATCTAACGGTTGGATTTGGAATTATGACCAAATCAAATTTGGAAAAGGTTACTGTAAGTGCAGTTCGATGACCATTTTTGAAAATCGACTGTACGGGCCTTGATAAAATTATTAAAAATATCAATAATTTGTGTAAAATCATAATAAATGATTTGGAAAGAATTGGGATGAAAAATTCCCTATTTGAAAAGATAATATATTTTTATCGAAATGAACTAGTTATGAACTAGAATTAAAAATCCAATATTTTTTTAAATAAATAAATTGGATTTGAAATGGGTTTAAAAATAATCAGAATTTCCAATATATGAATTTGAATGGATTTGAATCGAAATTATCATTGGAATATTTCGATATTGGATTCCGTGATTATACAGATATTGTGGAGGAATTTGGAAGATATGTATATCGTTATTCCCCATACGATATTTGTTGATTTCAGAATTTGATATTGAATATAAGTCGATATAATTTCTATTTAGAGCCTTGTATTTAATATTGAATTGGATTTTGGGTTTGTCGTGAATGGTGTCTTCATTAATATTGTTCTAAAACCCAGTTGAGAAAAGAATAAATCTTTAACTAAGATTTAGTGAATTTTTCCAATTAATTGATATTTAATTGGAATTGAATAGAAGAATTGGATTTTGGGTTTGTCGTGAATGACGTCTTAAATAACACTATTCTTGAATCACGTGTGAAAAGAATAAATCTTTTAATTAAAACTTTTAGAGTTTCCAGTTATTTAACATTTAATTGGAATAAAATGGCATGTGAATTGGGTTTATTGTAAACTGTGTTTTTAACGACATTCGTTCTTTAATCCGATTTACAGTGAAATATGATTTGGAATTTATAATCTTTTATTAAGATTTATTGGAAATTCTCCGAAAGTAAAGTTTTCCATTTTAATATATTAAATTGGAATTGAATGGAATTCGATTTGATAATAATCGAAATGAGCTTCTGTGGAGGAAGACTGTTAATATATATGGAATTTAAAAGGCTTTGTTGTTATTCCATTTATATTATTAGTTGGATACAGAAATTGATATCGATTATATATGTTGATCTGTTTTCCGTGAAGATTCCATAATTAATGGAATGTGATTTTGGGTTTACCGTGAACTGTGTTTTAAATGACATTAGTTCTTTAACCCAATTAAAGACAGGATTACATGTCTAACATTGTATTTCGAACGGTATGGTTGATCTCTGCTAAATATATATTTGTTTGGTGGCGGAGAATTTATTCTCTTGCTTAACACCCTTCTCTAAGACGTACGAGCTTAGAGGTTATATATCGACAGAAATCAATAGTACGGTGTAGATTGTTGATGCGGCATGTTTGTGTTTACAAAGTTAAATAATCATTAATATTGATTTTTAGGAAGATTAAAACTAAGTGGAGTTTCAATGAATCTTTAATTAAATTGAAATGGGAATTGATAATTTAAATTATCAAATTTGGGAAATGATCGAGAATGGAGTATCACCAGTTTCGCTCCTAGCGATAGTGAAATCTTTAATTAGATTTGAACGTGAAATGGTAATTAAATTTACCAATAACACCGTGGTGTTAAATATGGAGTATGACCAGTTTTGCTCCATGGGATGAATAGGTTGGGATTGGGAAATTAAACAAATGATTAATTCGGTAAGGTGCGCTAATCTCGACTAGTTTGGAAAACCTTTATATGGTTTGAATTGATATCCAAAGGAAGATTAAAGAATAAATTTAAAGAATTTATTTTTGATAAAATTAATGGGAACCTTTCCCAAAGGATATGAATATTTAAATTAAAGAATATTCAGAATTGGAATGAGGCGTATGTTGAGTTTTTCTAACACTTGTTTATTATATACGCAAGTTATTCGGGAAGGCCAGGTTTATACCCATTCTGAATAACTGATTCGACGATAAGTCGATGATGAAGATGGTGGTTGAAGACAAGAGGTCTGCACATCGTTTGGATGATTACTGATGTCTTGATTGGGCTGTACACCCAAGACGAGGTAATAAGTGGTGATCGTACAGACGTACTTGGAGATCGACCGGATATGCGAGGACCTCTCTCCTGTATTGGACATATGGGACGAGGAATAAGGTGCCTCCGGTTTCGTTCAGACCCAGAACGAACTTGTAAATGGGTGTGTGTCTAACATTGGATTTTATTCTGTATTGATTGATTTCTATTAAATATATATTTGTTTGGCGGTGGAGAATTTATTCTGTTGCTTAACGCCCTTCTCCGAGACGTACGAGCTCAGAGGTTATATATCAATAGATATCAGTGGCATGGCATGAATTGCCTATGTGGCATGATGAGATGCAAATGATCAAGGCTTCTGTTGAAAAGCAGAGTCTTGTGGTTGATGATCAAAGCACGGCTTTAATATAGCATAGCTTTGTGTATAGCGTTAACTCGCGAGCCTCACACCTCTGTATGAGTTAAAAATGGGATAAGGGAACCCAAGGAGGACATGACGTTTCTTTGTAGATATGGGTGGTGTCGGGGTTTTGCAAGCCTAAACATTTATATTATTTTTACCTTTGTGGTTGTTGGAATGTGAGGCGCCTCAGATATATCGGTTACTATGGAGCCGATGGATATAGGTCCTATAGGACCGGGAAACGTGTGTTCGGGAATTGCCAATCCTAAAATGTAAGGGAGGACCGGCCTTGGAGGATCCAGGGATCTTCTACGGGAGATCCTGAGCCATTTGCTACAGTGTCTCGAAGTTGGCGAGGAGTACATCCCTTGCCTCGACTCATGACGGAAATCCAATTTCCAATACGTGACATTTCGGTTTTGATTGTAGAGCCTAGTATAGCGACATAGTGGGATTGGGAACTATGCCATTTATGATTGATACATTTATATTTGAAGTTGTGTTCATACACTTTGCACTATAACAATATCAAAGTGATTTGTTTTGAATGTACCAAGCATGTTTGACTATTATAAGGTAAAACTCTATCCTTCGGCTTGCATTCCGTTGTGTGATGGGACCTGAGTCTTACTGTAACACCCCACGTCCATTAATGTCACTCACAAAGGGAATGCATTAACTTCCATGGAGGTTTTAAGTGAATATAGAACAGTAAAATTACAACAAGACAGATATAAAATAGTACTTGGAAATTCAAAAACTTTATTTCATTGTAGCAGAAGTCAAAACATGTTTGATTACATCATAACACCACATTCAATGTCAAGTACAATATCTATCTTGATAAAACAAGTACATAATCCCATTACATAAATAGCCATTAAAAAGAAAGATAACAAGCTGGACTTTACTTCAGCAGTCCAAGCTTTCCAGAAGATAAGCGATCCAACTAGACTTCACTAGAACTTGGCCCAACCTGCGGACCTGAAGGGAGAAAAAGGATGGAAAAGAGGGGGTCAGACATAAAGTCTGGTGAATATGATAATTCTACAATACTATTACCAAAATAACTGGACTAAGGCATAAGCTGGAAAACAAGAAAATGTCTATGAAGAGCAGATTAAGGACATAGACAATCGCTAAAGGCAACGTTATAGGCGCTCCTAAATACTAAAGGATAAACACTATACTGCACCACACCAGTCACCCTAAAGATTCATCCCACTTAGCTTCACTTAGAAACTTTCCCAATGGCTTTACGTACCCCTAGCTGACTACATAGGTGCCGCCTGCCCCTATCTCCACTAGGTGTACCCTACTTCCCATTATTCGATCGGCTCCCTAACTCGTAGATACCCGTGCTGGCCCCACAGTGGGGTGTATCACTCCCCTAAAGTGGCAACCTGATACAACGGACATGCACGGCTTATACCTACACGATGCAACAACGTCTTACCTACCAGCCCGGGTCCACACACGCATATGAAACCCGTTGGACTTGCGTTGCCCCCGCTCCCTGTTTTGGCCTCTTATAGTCAAACCCAGTATGCGTGTCCCGTCCTCGACTTGGGTCGAGCCCACAAAGATACGTTTTGGGATACTGGTTGAAATGGGCCCCCACTATTTTCCACAAGCATTCCACCTAAGCTTGTCCCCATTAGTCCATCCCACTTAACCCACTTAGTCATGTTCATTTACATGTGTGTTTGGTTAAGTCTAATCGTATTTCAAATGCCTCTAAAGGCAACCACCAGATTCCTCATGCCACCCAAGGCACCTACTTAACCCCCATGTCCCACCTTACATGATTATCTGGTTAAGTATTTCTTAGTTCATTAAGGCCATAACCTCATAAAGACCTCTCACATTAGATTGGGATTTATGGCAGCTGGATTTGCCGGGCGGGTCCGGGCAGTCTTACACCATAAAAGAGTCTAACCTCGTGTCTTTACAATTGTTATGCTTTAGTTTGGGCCTAGGACCTCTCACATTGGGCCGACATTTGTGACTACTGGATTTGCCGGGCGGGTCCGGGCAGGTTTACATCACAAACGGGTCCAACCTCGTGTCCTAAGCATTGATTATTAATAATAATCCACTTTCCCCCAATTTTAATAATTCCCTACTTGAATTATTAATTACTTCCAATTTTTAACAATGTCCATAATTGACTCAATTATGGACATTCATTCATGGTATGCAACATCTTACAAAATTGCACCCAATTTATTAATTCCTAATATTACCCCTACCCCACGTTTGAACGTTTATTCGCAAAATATATGTTAGACTCGAATAGTCTAACTCATAGCATAAAAGAGATTATCATAATAACAACATGTATATGTGACCAAATGAATCATAATAAGGGGTGAAACTTGCATATGTCCAACTTACATAGATTATACATGTCATGGATCTAAAGGTGTCAACTTGTTCAAAATTCACCTAATATGATCTCAATCAATTTTCATAAACTTACATATGAACATGTGTGAATCAACATCATCTAATTTTTTAACAACATGGTTTTATATGGGTACACCTAACTCAATAGGCAAATTCCCATAATCAAGTTTTATTTAATTATAGTTTCAAGTTTATGGGTACACCTAACCTAATAGGCAAATTCCCATAAACAAGATCCATTTAAATTAAGAAAAAAAACATAACTTTAAGCATGATCCAACAACATGATTTTTCAACATAATATAGCATGATTTATAACATGGCATAGTATAATAGTATAACATAGCTTGACATGATTCTCAACATAGCACGACATAGCATAAGAGAATTTACAACATAGCATGACATAGCATATATAATTTACATCATAAGACAACATAATAACATAATAAGAGATCCACAATATATAGAATTTACAATTACAAATCACATCACTTTCTTGTGATCCATTCATAACTGAGTCAAATTAGTTTGTAATAGTGTTGTGAGAATCATCATACTCACCAACAAAAGAAAAGAATTAGAGAAAGAGAGATCTTTTGATTTGATTTGTGTAGATTTAGTTGTAGATGATTAGGCTTCCTCTTCTTAGTTTGTGACGGCTATGCTGAACTCCATGGCAGCAGCATGACGGTAGCTTCTCTAATTTTACAAGTGATTTAGGTCTAGGGTCTACCCACTTATTTATAGATTTTAGAATTCATTTAGGCCATTAGATTTAACCTAGAAATAACCGCAGCCGTTCAGACAAGATGGGGTTTATCTTGTTGACTCAGCAATGAGTCAGAAGTGACTCAGCAAACACTCAGCATATTAATAAACTTCTATTCATGTCATAAATATATATATATTTTCTACAATGTACATATTAGATACATCCCCCTTTACTTATTATTGTTTTTATATACATATTAGATACATCCCCTCTCTCACACACTTATTAATATTTTTATATTCATATTAGATACATCCCCTCTCTTACACACTTATTAATATTTTTATATTCATATTAGATACATCCCCTCTCTTACACACTTATTAATATTTTTATATTCATATTAGATACATCCCCTCTCTTACACACTTATTAATATTTTTATATTCATATTAGATACATCCCCTCTCTTACACACTTATTAATATTTTAGCAACTTTAGTGTTAATAGAAAATTCGGGGTGTTACATTCTCCCCTCCTTTTAGGATTTCGTCCCCGAAATCTTCAAGTCTGGAAGAATGTATATCCTACCATCAAAACGTCCATCTACTCATCCATCATACACAGGCATCCATTGTCCTTAAAAGACTTCTAATGCTTTATGATCATATGCAAGTGTGTGTACATGTCCTTACCTAATGCGAAATCAGGCGGTCTACTGATTCAGTTGACCTCCTTAATGCAAATTATGTAAGTGTCATGAATCCATTATGTATGCAAAAGATCCTAATTGCTTACATACTACTTCTATATGCGTGCACACCCATTCAACCGAATGCAGCATCCATATGATGTTACAACCATTATACATCCATTATACTAAATACATCCATATATATGCAATATGCAATATGAAGTGACTGAGCCGATCTAGTGCCTAAAGTGTGTGTATATATGCATCCACGAGCAACCACTAGCAAACACTTGCATCCATTTTGCATCCATCATACATAACATGTCTCAAACACATGTTTCAACCATAGGATTATCCTAACTAAAGGTCAAAGATACTAATGAGAGGACATACTAAAGATAAGATAAGATAAGCTAAGCGATAAAGGAGAAATTAAAAGACATACCCTCAAAAAGAAAAGGGTACAACGAACGCATCTTCTCTTCTGTCTCCCAAGTTGCGTTGCTCTCATCATCTCCCCATTGCACTTTAACCAGTCTGACCTCTCGATTCCTCAACTTTTTGATCTCCGACCCAAGAATGCATGTAGGAGCTCGTCTAATTGTTGCATCACGCTCTATTTCCACCTCTTTAAGCAAGCTCGGCTCTACCACCTCCGCGGTCTTGTGCAAACACTTCCTCAAATGTGATACATGGAATACGTCGTGTACTCCACTAAGTTTCTCAGGCAACTCCACCCTATATGCCATCTTCCCAATCCTGTTTTTTACAGGAAACGGCCCTACAAACCTTGGTGCTAATTTCCCCACGGACCCAAAGCGAACAACATTCCGTAATGGAGACACTTTGATGAAGACCATGTCCCCAATGTCAAACTCAAGATCTGTCCTCCTCTTATCAGCATACGATTTTTGCCTATCTTGTGCTGCTTTCATCCTCCTTCGAATCAACTCAATCTTCTCCGAGGTTTCCCTAACCATATCGGGCCCAAGTAGGATTTTATCGGTAGATTCCCACCAACATGTAGGCGAACGGCAAGGCCTTCCATAAAGAGCTTCGAAAGGTGCCATGCCAATACTAGACTGAAAGCTATTATTATATGCGAATTCTACTAACGGAAGGTGCTCTTCCCATGTACCCCCAAAGTCTAGGATATAAAGCCTTAAAAGTTCCTCTAGAATGCGATTCACCCTCTCGGTCTGGCCGTCTGTCTGAGGATGATATGCGGTGCTCAAACATAGCTGAGTCCCTACCACCTCTTGTAAACTCTTCCAAAATTCGCTAGTAAAGATGGGGTCATGGTCGCTTACTATACTAGAAGGAATACCGTGCAAACGAACTATCTCCTTAATGTATACAGAAGCCAACCACGGAGCAGTCCTCTTACTTTTCACGGGAATAAAATGGGCGCTTTTAGTAAGTCTATCTACTATAACCCAAATCCCCGTGTTACCCTTCCTTGATCTTGGTAATCCATCCAAAAAATCCATTGAGATGCTTTCCCATTTCCATAGTGGAACTTCTAATGGGTGAAGCAACCCACCGGGTTTCTTTTGTTCTTCTTTAACTCGTTGGCACACCAAGCATCTAGCGACGTACTCGGCCACATCCTTTTTCATACCGGCCCAAAAGAAAACCCGCTTCATATCTTTGTACATCTTATCCCCGCCGGGATGAATGGTCATTTTTGAGCGATGAGTATCATCAAGAATGGCCTTCCTTAAGTCTTCGTCTTGTGGTACACAAAGTCTATTATCCCTTCGTAACCAACCCTTATCGTCTAGGGTATACCTACGAAGATGGCTTGACGACTCCCCCCCTTTGAGCTTTTCTACTATCTCAACCAACTGTGGGTCATCTCGCTGTGCCTCACCAACCCGTCCTAGAAGTGTAGGTCTAACCTCCAAGGATGCTAACAGACCGGGTACTAAGTCAACGGAGGGTCTAAAGTCAAACATAGAGATGAATTCTAAGCTTTGTCGTTCAACAAACAACGGACTCAAGGACAACCTTTTCCTACTTAAGGCGTCTGCCACCACGTTACCCTTGCCCGGGGTATATGCTATTTCAAAATCGTAGGAGGCTAAGAATTCCATCCACCGTTGCTGCCTTAAATTCAAATCCTTCTGAGAGAATAAATATTTTAATGATTTGTGGTCAGTGAACAGTTCGAATTTCTCACCAAGAAGATAGTGACGCCAAGACTTAAGCGCGAAAACAATTGCGGCTAGCTCTAAGTCATGCGTGGGGTAATTCTTTTCATGAACCCTCAACTGCCTTCCACCATAGGCTATTACTCTTCCCTCTTGCATGAGGACCGCGCCAAGTCCCGTCCCACAAGCATCAGTATAGATGGTAAACGGTTTATTCCCGTCTGGCAGCACTAAGACTGGGGCTGAAGTTAAGGCTCTCTTTAAACGTTGGAACGCATCATCGCAATCTTTGTCCCACGTAAAAACCAGGTTCTTCTTCGTTAACCGTGTTAATGGAGCTGATATTTTTGCGAAGTCTTTGATAAACTTCCTATAATAGCCAGCCAACCCCAAGAAACTTCTTACTTCGGTTGCATTTTTAGGGACCTTCCAATCTTGGATGGCCACCACCTTTGCGGGATCCACTGCTATCCCTTCTTTGGAAACCACGTGCCCTAAGAACCGTACTTCCTTCCTCCAGAAGTGACACTTAGAAAATTTTGCCTTAAGGTTATGCACTCGAAGGGTTTCCAACACTTCCCTAAGATGTAGGGAGTGCTCTTCTTTATTCTTAGAAAAGACTAAGATGTCATCCACAAAGACTACCACGAATTTGTTAAGGTATTCCCTAAACACCCTACTCATCAAATCAACAAAATATGCAGGGGCGTTTGTCAAACCAAAGGGCATCACTAGCCATTCATAGAATCCGTCAGGAGTCCTAAAAGCAGTCTTATCTATACTATCCTCAGCCACTCTCAGTTGATGAAAGCCAGTGGCTAAGTCCAACTGCGAAAACACTGAGGCGCCAACTAACTGATCAAAGAGATCGTCAATCCTTGGCAGTGGGTGTCGGTTCTTTTTAGTAAGCTTGTTTAGTTCTCTATAGTCCATACAAAGTCTAAGAGACCCATCCGCCTTTATGGCAAAAACTACTGGAGCACCCCACTCCGATATACTACGTCTTATGAACCCCTTCTCAAGCAACTCCTTTACTTGCTTATTGAGTTCCCTCCTTTCACGAGGAGCCATGTGGCGCACTGGCAAAGATACGGGTTTAGCATTATCCACAAGATAAATTCGAAAGTCTATCTCCCGCTTTGGAGGTAAGCCCTTCACCTCCTCAAACACATCCGGATATTCCCGGACCACTTCTACCGATCGCAGGTTCTCTATAGACGCGTCAAGCGATTCAAGATAACTTAGCATAACGGAATTTATGGGATTACAAAAGATGTCGAGAGCATTACCAAGGCGAGTCACAAGCCTAACTACTCTCCTTTCACAATCAAGAGTGGCCCTATTTCTAGACAACCAATCCATTCCTAAAATTAGCCCATAGCCCGTGAAGCCCAATACATAAGCATCACATCTAAATTCAACGCTAAGTATAGAGATTTTCAAATCCAAACATATCATGGTCAAATGAGCCGAACCCCCAATTGGATTTGAAACGACCAAGGGATCCTCTACTAAACTGGTGTTCAAGTGCAGTGATTCAACTAATGATGCAGAGATAAACGAATGAGATGCGCCAGAATCGAATAAGGTACGGACAGGATGATCAAACAGAAAAACTAAGCTTTCAACAGAAATTGTTCTACCTCTTTCTTGCAGCGGTGGGGCCGCAATAGCCTGAACTTGCCCCCTTGCCTGCCCTGGTGCCATAAGAGCCTGCACCTGTCCTCCCGAGGTAGACCCTGCCCTCTGCCCCTTCTTTGGACAGTCCTTCACTAAATGTCCCGCATCTCCACAATGAAAACAACCAGTCTTCTTTTTCTTTCTACAATCTTTGCTGAGATGGCCAGGCATCCCACAATTGAAGCATTTCTTCTTCCCTTTGCCATTATTGTTTTTACCACCCTTCTTATTTTGCTGTTGGGGTTTCTTCTGATCCCCTTTCTTTTCAACTGCCTTATCCTCATGCATAAGTGCCATTTCTACTAGCTTTTCAAAGGTGGCTCCCATAGGGATGTGGGTCATAGCCAACCCTTGCAACGGTTCATTCAAGCCTCTAACGAACCTCAAAGCTTTCTTCTCTGGCGTGTTCACCAACTCCAAGCCAAACCTTGCTAACTGATTAAATTTATTGACATATTCCTTTACTGATGAGCTCCCTTGCTTTAGTGCCAGGAATTTTTCCATATTTAAGTTCTCCATTGCCCTTGAAAGAAACTTTGCCTCAAACCTTCGTTTGAAATCCGCCCATGAATCAACTGGACGTTCCCCGTTAGTGACCTCCCACCAAAACGAGGCCTCTCCCTTCATTAACCAAGCAGCTAAACGGACTTTCCTCCCATCTTCCACTTCAATGATATCCAACAATTCCTCAGTCTCCTTAAGCCAATCTCTGGCCTCCACAAACGTCTCAGTCCCTTGAAAAGTTTTTCCTCCCATAGCCTTGAATTCCTTGCACGTCTTTGCAAAAGTGTCAACACGAGGAGGAGGAGGAGGAGGAGGAATGGGTGCAACTAGGGGTGGAGGAGTATCCGCTGGGCCTGCAGTGGTGGCCCTAGCCTCCAAGTATCTCCTAAACCACCCTGGAATCGTCACACCTTCTGGGAGATTAAGATCTTCAGCCATGCTGAAACGAAAAAGGAAAGATTCAAAATGGAGAATTCGAAAGATAAAGATAAGGATATGGCTATATGGGATTATGTTTTTCGTAAAAACTCTCTTTAAATAACATGTTTTTTTTTTTTGAAAGCACTTCTTCCAAAAATACTTTAGAAAAAAAAAATATTTTTCTAAAATTTTTTTTATCTGTTCTGGTAACCTTATGCTCTGATACCACGTGTAACACCCCACGTCCATTAATGTCACTCACAAAGGGAATGCATTAACTTCCATGGAGGTTTTAAGTGAATATAGAACAGTAAAATTACAACAAGACAGATATAAAATAGTACTTGGAAATTCAAAAACTTTATTTCATTGTAGCAGAAGTCAAAACATGTTTGATTACATCATAACACCACATTCAATGTCAAGTACAATATCTATCTTGATAAAACAAGTACATAATCCCATTACATGAATAGCCATTAAAAAGAAAGATAACAAGCTGGACTTTACTTCAGCAGTCCAAGCTTTCCAGAAGATAAGCGATCCAACTAGACTTCACTAGAACTTGGCCCAACCTGCGGACCTGAAGGGAGAAAAAGGATGGAAAAGAGGGGGTCAGACATAAAGTCTGGTGAATATGATAATTCTACAATACTATTACCAAAATAACTGGACTAAGGCATAAGCTGGAAAACAAGAAAATGTCTATGAAGAGCAGATTAAGGACATAGACAATCGCTAAAGGCAACGTTATAGGCGCTCCTAAATACTAAAGGATAAACACTATACTGCACCACACCAGTCACCCTAAAGATTCATCCCACTTAGCTTCACTTAGAAACTTTCCCAATGGCTTTACGTACCCCTAGCTGACTACATAGGTGCCGCCTGCCCCTATCTCCACTAGGTGTACCCTACTTCCCATTATTCGATCGGCTCCCTAACTCGTAGATACCCGTGCTGGCCCCACAGTGGGGTGTATCACTCCCCTAAAGTGGCAACCTGATACAACGGACATGCACGGCTTATACCTACACGATGCAACAACGTCTTACCTACCAGCCCGGGTCCACACACGCATATGAAACCCGTTGGACTTGCGTTGCCACCGCTCCCTGTTTTGGCCTCTTATAGTCAAACCCAGTATGCGTGTCCCGTCCTCGACTTGGGTCGAGCCCACAAAGATACGTTTTGGGATACCGGTTGAAATGGTCCCCCACTATTTACCACAAGCATTCCACCTAAGCTTGTCCCCATTAGTCCATCCCACTTAACCCACTTAGTCATGTTCATTTACATGTGTGTTTGGTTAAGTCTAATCGTATTTCAAATGCCTCTAAAGGCAACCACCAGATTCCTCATGCCACCCAAGGCACCTACTTAACCCCCATGTCCCACCTTACATGATTATCTGGTTAAGTATTTCTTAGTTCATTAAGGCCATAACCTCATAAAGACCTCTCACATTAGACTGGCATTTATGGCAGCTGGATTTGCCGGGCGGGTCCGGGCAGTCTTACACCATAAAAGAGTCTAACCTCGTGTCTTTACAACTGTTATGCTTTAGTTTGGGCCTAGGACCTCTCACATTGGGCCGACATTTGTGACTACTGGATTTGCCGGGCGGGTCCGGGCAGGTTTACATCACAAACGGGTCCAACCTCGGGTCCTAAGCATTGATTATTAATAATAATCCACTTTCCCCCAATTTTAATAATTCCCTACTTGAATTATAAATTACTTCCAATTTTTAACAATGTCCATAATTGACTCAATTATGGACATTCATTCATGGTATGCAACATCTTACAAAATTGCACCCAATTTATTAATTCCTAATATTACCCCTACCCCACGTTTGAAAGTTTATTCGCAAAATATATGTTTGACTCGAATAGCCTAACTCATAGCATAAAAGAGATTATCATAATAACAACATGTATATGTGACCAAATGAATCATAATAAGGGGTGAAACTTGCATATGTCCAACTTACATAGATTATACATGTCATGGATCTAAAGGTGTCAACTTGTTCAAAATTCACCTAATATGATCTCAATCAATTTTCATAAACTTACATATGAACATGTGTGAATCAACATCATCTAATTTTTTAACAACATGGTTTTATATGGGTACACCTAACTCAATAGGCAAATTCCCATAATCAAGTTTTATTTAATTATAGTTTCAAGTTTATGGGTACACCTAACCTAATAGGCAAATTCCCATAAACAAGATCCATTTAAATTAAGAAAAAAACATAACTTTAAGCATGATCCAACAACATGATTTTTCAACATAATATAGCATGATTTATAACATGGCATAGTATGATAGTATAACATAGCTTGACATGATTCTCAACATAGCACGACATAGCATAAGAGAATTTACAACATAGCATGACATAGCATATATAATTTACATCATAAGACAACATAATAACATAACAAGAGATCCACAATATATAGAATTTACAATTACAAATCACATCACTTTCTTGTGATCCATTCATAACTGAGTCAAATTAGTTTGTAATAGTCTTGTGAGAATCATCATACTCACCAACAAAAGAAAAGAATTAGAGAAAGAGAGATCTTTTGATTTGATTTGTGTAGATTTAGTTGTAGATGATTAGGCTTCCTCTTCTTAGTTTGTGACGGCTATGCTGAACTCCATGGCAGCAGCATGACGGTAGCTTCTCTAATTTTACAAGTGATTTAGGTCTAGGGTCTACCCACTTATTTATAGATTTTAGGATTCATTTAGGCCATTAGATTTAACCTAGAAATAACCGCAGCCGTTCAGACAAGATGGGGTTTATCTTGTTGACTCAGCAATGAGTCAGAAGTGACTCAGCAAACACTCAGCATATTAATAAACTTCTATTCATGTCATAAATATATATATTTTCTACAATGTACATATTAGATACATCCCCCTTTACTTATTATTGTTTTTATATACATATTAGATACATCCCCTCTCTAACACACTTATTAATATTTTTATATTCATATTAGATACATCCCCTCTCTTACACACTTATTAATATTTTTATATTCATATTAGATACATCCCCTCTCTTACACACTTATTAATATTTTTATATTCATATTAGATACATCCCCTCTCTTACACACTTATTAATATTTTTATATTCATATTAGATACATCCCCTCTCTTACACACTTATTAATATTTTTATATTCATATTAGATTCATCCCCTCTCTTACACACTTATTAATATTTTAGCAACTTTAGTGTTAATAGAAAATTCGGGGTGTTACACTTACAATAGCTTCAATTTTTTTTTCTAAAAAGCATTGCGCTATTTGGTTATATGCACTGGTATTCTTGGGAGGAAACCCATTCTGTGTTATACCACGCGGTCCCTTGATATATCTGATTTTAAAGTAAAGTTTTAAATAACTGTTTTAGTTCTCACACCAGTCACATGACTGACTTGGAGTTTATTGTTTAAACCTAAACTCTTGGTGCCTCTATTTTCCTTACGGGTAGCTAGTAGTTTTGGTTTTGCGGATTTATATTCACAGGATCCTGGTTTATAGCTGGAACGATATTCGAAAAGCTCTGTATTCGTTTGTCTCTTTCAGTTGTGGTTTGTATTATTTTCCGCTGCTATGTAATGTAATATAACCTCTAATATTTTACAATGTATATTATTTGTTCATACTTTGTATATTCTTGTACTCTGATGTAAATTGTTGTAATAAGCAATGAAATGTTCTTCTGTTTGTGTTCTGATTTGTCGTGTTCTCAACTCAATCCGGGCTTTCCTTTATGGGGAAGTTTGGGTCGTGTCAGTTTGGTATTAGAGCTTTAGTTTACAAAGTTCGAGAACAAGGCACATTAGAACTGAACGAAATAATTCATCAGAGATTGGATCAGTAATATCCAATGAGAATGACTCGTTAGAGATAGGATTAGTAGTATCCTAGAACAAGTGTGAAGAGTAGTGTTTTTAAAATTAAAATGAAAAACAAATTTTATTTTGAAAATTTAATCTAATTATACGTATTTGAGTATATTATTTTATATTGAATTTGGACAATTATATATATAAAGATTTTGCATATACGCCTTGCAAACGTATATTCGAAGATTTAATATACTGGATAGACATAGAATCACACTCTAGTCGCCTCGGAGATGATTCTGATGATTGCTATCGTCATTAGTGTTTTTGTTCGAGTGTCGAAAGTGGGGTATCTATATATTTCCAATTGACTGGTGTGAGAACCAAAACTAGATAGGGTTATTTGTTGTGATTTGGCATAAAAAAATGGATTTTTTTATATATATAAAAATTATGAATTTGAAATGATAATCAACTAATTGATTGCTGATTGTGTTGTTTGATTATTGGTTTGATTAATTAAAATTTTGAACCACTAAGCCAAATTGAATCAAATATTGAACTGAATTGAAAATTGATTGAAATTGCATGCATATACATGTATATACATTGAACAGGTCATAGCAAGGAAGCTAAGCAGAGGAATAAAATTGTATGCCCGACAAATAGGTACATGTTTACTAATTTATTGGGTTTGGATGATTTTATGAGCCAATTGGCTGGCCTTGGCTTTTTCTTTTTCTTTTTGGATAATAAGGGCCCTGCGTGGCTAGTTGAAGTTTTAAATGTCTCCACATACAAAGGAGGTTATGGCGAAATTTTTCAAAAAATTAGGGTGTTAGCCAAATTTTTGAAGAATTTGAAAATTCTTAGAAACTGAAAAGTTGAAGAACGAAAGCCAAAATGAAAGTTGAGTTGATTAGTAAAACAACTTTCAGCTCCGTTCCTTTTCGAGGACAAAAAGCTTTAAGTGAGGGAGATTGTAACAACCCAAAAAATCAGAACCAATTTTTTTATTTTATTTTGGCTAATTTAATGAATTTTGAATATTTAAAATGATTTATTTTAAATAATAACGAACAGAAATTTATTTTGAATAGAATTAGAATGTATAAATTTATTTAAATCGAAGTCATAATATAAATATTTATTTTAATTATAAAAGGAATTTAAAATGGCGCGGTAGTTTGAAAATTCAATATCAAATTTCAAATGAATGTACAAGATTCAAAATAAACCGGATTTTAGTGAAACAAGAAATATTTGAATCTTTATAAGAATATCTTTACAAAGATTCTGAAAAACCCAGATTTCATAGCGGGGATAAAAAGTTATATCCTGTTGAAAAATCAGAATAGTCACTATGGAATATAGCCTTTAAAAATAGAGATTTTACAAACGACCTCTGTTTACGATGAGACCACTTTTGTTGGATCCGGAATATCAACTTTTTGCTGGATTCCAATTTTCATAATTTTTGGAATCAATATGTGAGCGTGGTGAATTTAAACGTGTTTGGTTAATTTAGTTTGAATTCAATCGACCGAAAAATGATTGTTTTTCAAACAGTCTCCAAATTCGATGAAAATAGTTGTTTTGTTAGGTCCGTTTCGTCTAAACATAGCCAGATTTATTTTTTTGGAATTTTTGGAGTCAGTATGTGGCCCCGAATAATTAAAATGTACGTTTGAATTTAAAATATATTGATTTATATTTTAAATTTAATGAAAACTAATCGTAATAGTCGAATTGGCTTACCGGACATATCCCATTGTGTTTGGAATGGGGGTATTACGCTAGGGACGACAGTCATTGGGTCTCGTTTGGAGTTTGAATGAAAAGTCAACATATAAGAGAATTAAATAAAAAATATATATATTTTTACATGTACCCTCCGTTACCTCCTTCCTCCCCCCGGTACCTTTTCAGATAAAGAAAAAAAAAAAAGATCGTGCAGCCGCACGATCCGTCGCTGCTGGCGATCACCTTCTCCCCTTCCGGTGCTGCGCGACCTTCCCCTCCCTCCCCCATCTCTCTCACCTCCTTTGTGCGAAAACCCTAGCTCCAAAACCCCGATTCAAGCGACGCAACCACCACCTCTAGCCACCATCCCGCCTGCGCCTACCTCCATCACCCTCTCCGACCACCTCCGCCCGCTGTGAACCCCCTCCCTCGCTCGTTGGAAACCCTGTAAGTGGTTTATGTTTAGTTTTTTTCATATAAACAAAATGGTTTTTATTTTCAGAAATTATATATACGAAAGCATAATAAAAATGAGATTTTTAATTTATAGAAAGCATAATAAAAACGTGATTTTTATATATATGTAGCGGTCTAAAAGATTTGATTTTTATAAATAAAAAGATTCAATTTTTGAAAACGAAAAGATATGATTTTGTTTATATAAAAAGATATAATTTTGTTTATATAAAAAGATATGATTTTGTTTATACAAAAAATATGATTTTGTTAATAAAAATGATATAATTTTTGTTTATAGAAAAGATTAGATTTTTCATTATAGAGAAATATTATTTTCATATATGTGAAGGCGTTATAAAAATATAATTTTTATAATGCAAACATCGAAATAAAAATATGATTTTTATAATGCAAACATCGAAATAAAAATATGATTTTTATAATGCAAACATCGAATTAAAAATATGATTTTTATATTGAAAATGAACAAATAAAAATATGATTTTTATATATAACGTTAGAATAAAAATGTGATTTTTATTTATGTAGTAACAGAATAAAATGTGATTTTTTAATATAAAAATCATATGAAACAGATTGCGATAGAACTGGTGGAAAACAAATCAAAATTTGAACCGTTTTAGAAATATAGAATGGAGGAGTGGATCCCAAAGTTGAGAAATTCTCACTTTAGTTTATTTTCTAGTTAAAAATATATAGTAGGATGCAGACGGTGCTTAGTAGCACCCGACACCTTTGTTTGAAACCATGTTTGTTTGGTTGTTTGGTTGATTGGATTATTTGGTTGAATGGTTTGGGAAATGAAATGAATTTATTCGAATTGGTATGTACATGGCGTGAGCCATTAGTAGTCGAGGGATAAGGCTAGACCTTATTCCGTTTCTAGTATCGTGCTGTTGTGCTGCCGAAATTTTCTAAAAATGTTAGAACAATAAAAATATCATTTTTATTGTGTAAAGAAACTATATAAAATATTCATAAGTTGAAATATATATTTTATAGTTAAAAATATAATTTTTAACGTTCTATAAATAAAATAAATATTCAAATCGGTTGATTTGTTTATGTACACACATTTAACTGATATGGATTGAGACGATATATTTTACACATTGCCCAACTACACAAATAATAATCGGTGTTTATTGTTTGAAAACCCCACACGGGTATTGGGATGATATTGGACATACACTAATCCCAATGTTTAGTTGTATGTCAATCGTTGGGTTGACAAGCTTTGTAAGCGTTAATTATTTATATTTAACGCTTATGCAGTTCTGTAATACACTCTGTGTGATGGTTTACTGTGTTTGATTATTGTGGTGTACATGTATGTATGAAATCCATATAAATAAAATTATATGGTAATTGACTGTATCTGATTCCAATTCGAAAGGAATGAATATTTTAAAATGTCGAGTAATGAATATTTTAAAATAACTAATATTTTAAAATTACTAATATTTTAAAATAATATTCAGTAATGGATCAAAATATGATTTTGATGTTCGATTTGGGATGGACATGAAAATATTTAAATATATGAAGCCGTGTTGATTAGATTAACGCCATTTTGACGTGAACGATATTTATATCGATTTTATTCATTTTTATAATGAATATAGAAATGGAAGTGATTTCAAAATCTAATGTTTTGAAAATATTTTCACTTATATATTAATGATATGTAATATTCAATTTTGATTTAAAATTGAATATAAAGTTGAAATCATTTTGAAAACGAATTTATAATGATTTATAAAATATGTTTTAAATGGAAATCGATGAAATATAAATAATATATATATATATATATTATATGGCCTGAATAGAACGCGCCGCGTCGCGGTAGTTCGCGAATTTCGACCATTGACTTCGAATGGACATTACGGGAGATCCGACAGTCGGATTCTCCTAAACCGGAACCGTTGGGTACGTATCGAAAAGGGCTTTCCAACGAATGTAAGGGATTTTAAATCTAACGGTTGGATTTGGAATTATGTCCAAATCAAATTTGGAAAAGGTCACTGTAAGTGCAGTTCGATGACCATTTTTGAAAATCGATTGTACGTGCCTTGATAAAATTATTAAAAATATCAATAATTTGTGTAAAATCATAATAAATGATTTGGAAAGAATTGGGATGAAAAATTCCCTATTTTAAAAGATAAAAATATATTTTTATCGAAATGAACTAGTTATGAACTAGAATTAAAAATCCAATATTTTTTTTAAATAAATAAATTGGATTTGAAATGGGTTTAAAAATAACCTGTAATGTCCCGTATTTTCAACGATATAATAATTAATTTATTTAATTATTTGAATATTGGTTTGGTAATTTTAAACGAGTTGAATTTAAATATTTAGATTTTATTTAATTAAATTAAATAATAGAATATAATATTTAATTTCTGAAATAGTCGGAAATAGTAGAATTCACAATATTGTGTGAATTGGGCAGTTCAAAATATATATATTTCAGTTTAAAATTGAATTACGATAATGAATAAAATTAATTAACGACAGTTGAGCGTACAATTATATTATAATTAAATTCGAGCTTGAAATGGCGCGGTAGTTCGCTATTTGGCGATTTGAACTTCAACTGAATATACACGGTCCGTTTTAAGTCGGATTTCTTTGAAACAAGAATAGTTCGGAGCTGGTGAAGTATATTTTTCTAGTGGAAGATAAAAATCCAGATTTCATTGTGTAGATTTTGATTTATGTCCAAATCAAATTTTAAAATAGTCGCTATGGAATTCCTTTATAATTTATAACGATTTATAAAAGGATTTCTATTTTTAATCGAATATCGGGTTGACCCGGATTTGAAATATCGAGTTATAACTCCATATATATTTATTTTGGAGCTGTATGATATTCTATTGTGAATATATACGATAATATTTATTTTTAAATATTTAATTTAATTATTTTCAAATATATTTATATATTTAAATAGGTTTTTAGAGCTTTAAAAATAGCTAGTTTTGCAAACGACCTCCGTTTTCGACGAAAATAATTTTGTTGGATCCGTAAGTTTCGTGATTTTTGGGGTCAGTGTGCGGCCGTACGGATTTTTAATGGGTAAAAAAGTCAGTATTTTGACGGTTAAAAATACGCTATGTGAGCAAACAGAGTCGGAATTCGACGAAACCAGTTTCGTTGTGTCCGTAATGTCGAATTGTAGCTATATGCCCATTTCCATGATTTTTGGGTATCGTATGTGATCGTATGGATTTTTAGAAGACATATACTGTAGTGACCCGCATTTTAGCTATTGAACAATTTATTTATTTAATTATTAAATATCGATTTATCGATATCGAGAACGTGAATTAAATAATATTGAATATTTAATTAAGATTTATAATGAATAATAAATTGTAATTATCGAAATAGTCAGAAATAGTAGAATCCACAATAGAGTGTGAATTGAATAGTATACGAGATGTGGTTGAGTTTCGATTCGAAATATAATAACGAATATATTGAATCGACGACAGTGGAACGTATAGTTTATAATATATTTATAAACGAGCTTGAAATGGCGCTGCAGTTCGCTATTTGGCGATTCGAACTTCAACTGCATGTACATGATTCGTTTTAAGCCGGATTTCTGTGAAACAAGAAACGTGTGGAGCTGGTGGAGTATATCTTTCTAGTGGAAGAGAAAAATTGGGATTTCATCATGTAGATTTTGAGTTACGTCCAAATCAAATTTCAGAAAAGTCGCTGTAGAATTCCTTTATAATTTGCGACGCTTTATATACGTTATAAAAGGATTTTCGATATGAACTGAATACGGAGATAATCTGAAATCCGAAATATCAAACTGTATATTCTGATATGATATTCTGGAGCTGTACGATATCATATGTAAAGATATACGATAATAATAAATTATTAATATTTAAATTTTATTTAAATATATTTATATATTTAAATGGGCTATTCAAAGCGTTAAAAATAGCCACTTTTGCAAACGAAGCCGGAATTCGACGAAACCAGTTTTGTTGGATCCGCAATGTCAAATAGTTGTTAGATTTCCAGTTTCGTGATTTTTAGAGTCACTGTGTGGCCGTACGGATTTTTAGAGTGAGAAACAGTCTGTATTTCGACAGTTAAAAATACGCTGTGTGAGCATACAAGGTCGGAATTCGACGAAACCAGTTTCGTTGGGACTGTAATGTCGAGTTGTAGCTGCATGTCCAGTTTGATGATTTTTAGGTATCGTATGTTATTACAGGAATTTTAGAGGACGAATTAAAATCACGTTTGCTTAAAAACCAATATAATATTCGAATAAAAAAAAATATAAAAACTAACCTATATAATACCATTTCCATTTCTAAACCTAATACATTCTTCCTCAGTCAAACAATACCGCCGTCACATTTTTTCTGGCTCCAAATCAATTTCGCGAGTGGAAAAAAATCAAAATAAATTCAAAGAGATATCGATAAATCTCCTAACTTATATATTGGTGATCGTCAAGAAAGTCTCTACGTTTTGGTATGCACCATGTAAGGTGCGATACAGTTTTCTACTGCTCGAAGTTTAAGCAGGGCGTTAGGGTTCCAGATCGCGGCGGATGGAGGCACTTAATCTCGATTTTGAGTTCACTTTTGGATTGAGGAGATCAAGTAGAGTTCATTGGCCAAGTTTTGGGATTTTCCTTGATCCAAACTGTCGCTTTATGTTTGGAGCTCGACGGAAAAACCAGGCGACGCAATCGGAGAGAGGAGGTCGAATTGGGAGATGATGGTATGAGGGGATAGAGTTCAAGAAGGAGAGTTCGACGGTGGTTATCTCGGTTGATTCGGTGAAGTGATGGTTGAGAAAGAGGGGATCGAAGTTGTGAAAATGGGCGTCAAATTGGGTTACTGGAGTGCGTTGATTTACTGGGAGGAAGAAGGTGTGAACGGGTCTGGTTTTAATGTTAAGGAGATGGGCCATTTGAAAGGGTAAGCCCAATAAGGATTTTGTTTCGTTTAAATTTGTTTTAAATACGTATTAACTTCGTAATACCATATCTTGGTCATACAAGGTCGGATTGATGAACCGTAAGTTGCGTTGGGATCGTATGGACGGGAGCAACACGATGAGACTGACCGGGAGTGAATCCGAGCTCGTTACAATTTTTGGCGAAAGAAATTGTCCGACTGAATCAAATAACGCAAACCGTTATTTAACGGCTAACGCGCAAATGTGAGTAAAAACTCACTAACTCTCCTCAATTTATATTTTAATATAAATTGTATTTTATTTCTATATTTGACTGCTAGTTATGTACTGTTAATTTGGACTGTTAAGTTGTATTGTTAAATTGGACTGTAGATTGGACTGTTAAATAATTGATTGAAAACGGTATGGATATATATATATATATATATCTACATATATATATATCGTTATTAAACGGTGATTTTGTTATCAGTGTATTTCATTTGAAATGCAAGTGATGTTATATACGTTGTTTAACATCGGTGGATGCAGGGAAACAGGTTAGAGGAATCCGACTGGATTCCTCAACATTTATTTTACTGTTATTTGTATATTGTAATATATACTGTGATATATAATCTGTTGTTGATTGTATATGTTTGGATGATATTGATCATTGACAGTTGGTTGTTTAAAAACAATAGGAAACACTGAAAATGTAGAAAAGGGGATTTTCAATATTTATATTGAAAATGAATCTATTTATAAAATCGAAGGATTTTATAAAAGGATATTTATTTAGAAATAAATAAATAAAATAAAGGAATGTTTATTTAGATTAAATAAATAGAATAAAGGATATTTAATTAGGGATTAAATAATTAGAGTTATAAAGGAAAATCTATTTAGGAAAATAAATAGATTATACAAAAGGAAATCTATTTAGGAAATAAGTAGAAGTTAAAATAAATAGAAATAAAAGAAAAGTTAGTTAGTCGGATATAAATATTCGAATCAAGTTAGTTAAGTGGTCAAACCAAGCTAGTCGAACCAAACTAGTCAAGCTAGTCGAACCCAACCGAGTCAAAATGGTCGAGTCGAACCAATCGAGCCCAAATGGTCGAGTCGAACCAAATCGAGCCAAATGGTGGAGTCGAACCAATCGAGTCAAGATGGTCAAGTTAGTCGAACCTGGTCGGTACAACCAAGCTGGTCAAGTTAGTCGAACCTGGTCAGTAAAGTCGAGTAAATCAAACTTAGTTGATCGAAAGGAGTTTATCGATTTAGTTAATCGATAGGAGTTAATTGATTTAGTAAATCGAGATGAGTTAATCGGTTTTAATGAATCGAGAGGAGTTAGTCGAATATGGTATTCGAACCAAATGGTCAAACCAAGTGGTCGAACCAAGTAGTCAAGCCCAGTGGTCAAACCAAATGGGTCAGGTTAGCCAAACATGGTCAGTCAAACCAAATGGATCAGGTTAGCCAAACATGGTCAGTCAAACCAAATGGGTCAGGTTAGCCAAACCTGGTCAGTCAAACCAAATGGGTCAGGTTAGCCAAACATGGTCACTCAAACCAAATGGGTCAGGTTAGCCAAACCTAGTCAGTCAAACCAAATGGGTCAGGTTAGCCAAACCTGGTCAGTCAAACCAAATGGGTCAGGTTAGCCAAACATGGTCAGTCAAACCAAATGGGTCAGGTTAGCCAAACCTGGTCAGTCAAACCAAATGGGTCAGGTTAGTCAAACCTGGTCGGTCAAACCAAGTAAGTCGAGTTAAGTTAGTCAAGTTAGTCGAGCCTAGTTAATCGAATCGAATTGGTCGAACCAAGTAAGTCGAGTTGGTCGAGTCAAGTTAAGTTAGTCGAGTTAAGTTCGTCGAGTTAAATAAATCGATGTTAGTTTCATCGAAAGGAGTTATCGATGTTAGTTTCATCGAAAGGAGTTATTGATGTTAGTTTCATCGAAAGGAGTTATCGATGTTAGTTTCATCGAAGGGAGTTATCGATTATACTTTAATCAAAGTGAGGTTTTTCAAAGATGAGATATTTAAAAAGGAAGAGTTATCGAATATTAGTTGATCGAAGTGAGATTTATCGAACAAGAGTTATTCGAAAAGAGATTTTCGAATATAGTTCATTCGAAAGTAAGATTTTCAAATATGAGATATTTGAAAAGGAAAAGGTTAATCGAATATAGGTTATTCGAAGAAGAGTTAATCAAATAGAGATTTCTCGAAGAGAGTTAATCGGCAAATTCGATTATATCGAATTCGGGAAAGTACTTATACTTTTCCAGTGTTTAAATAGAGATTTATTTAATTATAAATAAATAAGTGTTAGGTTAATTATTCACTAATAAGAATAGAAGTTATAATTAAAGTTAGATAATTCGAAAGTAGGGATTATAACGTTATCGTTATAACCAGTGTTTTAAATATAGAAGTGGACTAGTAAAATTGAATCCGAGAAAGGCGTAAAGAAGTTGTTAAAGATTAAAAGATAAACTTTGACCATTTCGAAGTTATAACGTTGTTCAGTTAAGGTCTGAGAGGTAATTATACCCCAACTTGAGTGACTTCCTTCTTAACTAAGAAATGGTAAGGTTTGATCGTAAAGGAGTTTTGGAAATGTTTTCCAAACGAGAATCAGAAATGTTTTCTGATAAAAGAAAATAAGAATTTAGAATATAGGGAAACAGGAGATAAGTAAATAAATGAACTAAAGAGATTCATGTTAAATGATGTTTGTTCGATATAATTTCCATCTGGAAATAATATCGTTGTTTGCACACTTGTTTTTCTTTGATGGTTAAATCACAGACTATCGAAGTTTTGACCATTTTTACATTGTTAATATGGAGAGACCGGTTGGATTATTATCCAAAGAACCACTCTGTATTGGCATGAGCGTCGCGAATCATATATGCCAAAGATAATTGAAGACGGAGTAAAATGCAAGGACTATCCTGTCTACGGAATAGTGCCTTCGGTTTGTCCAGTCCCAGGACAACTTGTATGGACGAAGGTCTGACAGAGTATATCCAATGGATCGCGTAAGTTGATCTGTTCAAACGTATTCACGTTTGGTGGCGGAGGAATTCGTTTCTCTTAGCTGTATACCCGTGTTATTTTTGGATAAGTCAATTTGTGATTTGGCGGGTATGACGATGTGACATTTTAAGTAAATGAATTAGATGGATGTCTGACAGAGTATTTCCAGAAAGGTCACGCACATTGATTTCTTCAACCGTATCAAGAGTGGAAGCGGAGAAGGAAACTTCTTTTAGCTAACACGTAATGTATTGTTGTAGACGTCAATTAGTGATTTTCGATGGATCTGACAAATGTGGCATTCGAAGTAAATCTATTGTGATGATAAAGCGTAGCTTCTAGCCTCATCAACCGGTAAATGACAGAAATCAGGCAGGTAGAATGGCTAAGTCGGTCGCACCGAAGTAGGGTGTATAATCACCTATCTAGTGAATATTCATTTGTTTCTTAAATCTATCAATGTTGTCCCGTATATATATACGGGAACGGTTGCTGATTCCAACCGTTGGTGATGTACATTCGATACACTCAAGCGAAATGAGTGGTCGGTCATGTGTGGCTGAGTTGCAAGATGTTCTTGTTGAACTCCAGTGTATCGTTCCTAGAGTACACTGATCGGAAGGTGGTTCCATACCTTGTCATAGTTGGAAATCCAATCATCCAATACGTGCTTGCGATTTTGATTGTATACTATATATGTAGTAACGTGAGATGCAAGCGTTTCTGCTAGTTGATATCTATTTGTACATAGACATTATTATAATATCAAAAGGATTTTGATATAAAGATATTTTGGATTCTCATAAGGGAAAAACCCGTTCCGTTCTGCGGCGTGGTCTTATGAGATATCGTTTACTTGTTCATATACCGGTTTAAACTAATTTACTCACACCAGTCCCATGACTGACCCGGAGTTTACTTTGTTGTTTTCCCTAAACTCTTGGGTGCCTAAATTTGTACGGGCAGTCAAGAAGTCGGGATTTGCAGATATACTTGGGAAGCTTGGAGCAGGAGGCTTCAAGATCATATAGCTATAGTTATTTCCGCTGTGTTGTAAGTGCTGTACTCTGATAAGTGCTATTGTATACATAACTGTTATATTTCAAAGTTATGTTATCTATTATATGTTTTTCTTTCCGCTGTGAGGTTCGTGTTACTCTGATGTTGTGTTCTTCTTCTTCTTCTATTCTAAGTTTCTATCTTATCTATTCTCACCTTCTAATTTCTTTCATTAATTTCCGGGATTTTTCGATGTTTTGGTTATCGACGTCGAGCTTACGTCGATAACCAAAGTCGCCGAAAATCCGGGTTACTACATATACGAATAATATAATATATATATATATATATGAAGCTTTCTTTACAAGCTAATCTACACTATAAATACCCACCTAAACCTTTCCTAAACCTAAACAAATTCTTCTTCAGTCAATGGAGAAATGCGCCGCCATCTCTTTCTCTTCTAGCAAGAAATCGTGAGTCTCTAAAATGCCTCTAAAATCAAATATAGCCCCATTAATCATAAAGTAATTATATACTGATTCGGCAAGTGTTTCTCTTCAGTTTGTTATTGGTTTTGGGTTGTTCGGTGGGTTTCATTCACTGTGTTCATCACGATCAGAACTAGTGTTGGGAAGTTTGCGATTTGTGGTGCTTGAATCACGGTTTCATCGTGGTATTTGAGGTTGCGATGGAATTCCTCAAGGGTTGTGAGGATTTTGGGGTATTCGGTGAAACTTTGGTTAGATGTTGTACGGGAATGGCTCGAGTAGATCTGGGTGTCGCGATATGAGGATGGCGATCGAGTGTTTCTTAGTGATGACGGGTTGAGGGCGTTTGGGAAGAGAAGCTCGATTGTATGGATAGTTGGTGAAATGATCTAGTGAAGGTGAAGAGGAGCACAACGTTGGGTTATTTTCTTTTACTGGAGCGGAAGTTTTGAGGATTTGGGGAAGAAGGTAAACGCGACTTTATTGTGGTATAGGGCTGGTGAAGATTTTGGTAGCAGGCCAATGGAAATGGGTGAGGCCCAATGGCTAAATTATTTAAATTAAACTAGTTTAATTCAGATCACAACTTGTAAATTATATTTCTTTATCATACGATATTAGAATTGGACAAAACGAGATCCGTTGGGATCGTATGGACGGGTGCTACGCAATGGAACTGACTAGGAGTGAATTGGAGCCCATTATGATTTATAGCAAAATAAATTGTTCGATCTGAATCAATAACAATTTATCGTTATTTAACGATGAATTGCCAATGTGAGTAAAACTCACCAACTCTACCAGTTCATATTTTTATAATGTATTCTAAGAACTGCTAAATGATTATTAATTGCTGTGTGTTGGCCGTTGGGTTGAATTGCTTATGTATTGGTTGAAATTATAAATAACGATATATATATAAATCGTTAATCAAATATCGATTCTGTTTATCAGAATATCTCATAGTGAAATGAAGTTGATGTTAATTATATTGTTTACATCTGTGGATACAGGGAAACAGGTTGGAGGGACCCAACTGGGTTCCTCAATATATAAAATACTGTTTTGTTTCATATATGGTGATATATGATGTGATATATAATCTATTGTTGATTATGTGTGTTTGAATTATATCGATCATTGTTATTTGGTATTTTAAATACCGTAAAAATACTGGGATGTAGAAAAGGGGATTTTCAAAGTGTATTTTGAAAATAAATTATTTATATAAAATCAATGGATTTTATATATAAAAAGAAAAGGATTTTATAAAACAAAATAATTATAAAATCAAAGAAGTTGAGAAAAGGAAATATTTGTAAAACATTTACAAATAGAATTGAAAAGGAAATAATTGTGAAACATTTATAAATAGATTATAAATGGAAATATTTATTTAGAAAATAATTAGATTATAAAAGGAAATATTTATTTGTTAAATAAATAGAATTGAAAAGGAAATATTTATTTGCTAAATAAATAGAATTAAAAAGGAAATATTTGTCGAACAAATAGGAAGAAAAAGGGAATATTTATTTGTTAAATAAATAGAAAGATAAAGGAAATATTTATTTAGAAAATAAATAAAGATATAAAAGGAAATATTTATTTATGAAATAAATATAGTTATAAAAGGGATTTTTAAATGAGATTTAAGTGTTAGAAATAAAAAGGAGATTTCGTATGAATAATCCTATAAATAGAAGTATAAATAGATTTTGGAAATAGGATACTATTTTGAAATAAGAAGTCAAACTTAATGGAGTTAATCGAATATAGTTATTCGAATAAAATTAATCGATTAGAGTTAATCGATTAGAGTTAATCAAGTTAGAGTTAATCGATTAGAGTTAATCGAGTTAGAATTAATCGATTAGAGTTAATCGAGTTAGAGTTAATCAATTAGAGTTAATCGAATTAGAGTTAATCTATTAGAGTAAATCGAGTTAGAGTTAATTGAATAGAGTTAATCAAACAAGAGTTAGTCGAATATTAGTTATTCGAATAGAGTTAATTGAACTAGAGTTAGTCGGATTAGAGTTATTCGAATATAGTTTATTCTAAAGAATATTATCGAATATAGTTTATTCGAAAGCAGTTATCGAATATAGTTTATTCGAAAGGAGTTAATCGAATATAGTTATTCGAAGAAAGGAGTTATCGAATATAGTTTATTTGAAAGGAGTTAATCGAATATAGTTATTCGAAGAAAGGAGTTATCGAATATAGTTTATTCTAAGAGAGTTAATCAAATATAGTTATTCGAAGAAAGTAGTTAATCGAATATAATTTATTCGAGTAGAGTTAAAGGAGATAATCGAATATAGTTTATTCGAATAGAGTTAAAGGAGTTAATCGAACAGAGTTATTCGAAAGGAGCTTATCGAATAGAGTTATTTGAAAGGAGTTATCGAATATAGTTTATTCGAAAGAGTTATCGAATATAATTATCGAATATAGTTTATTCGAAGAGAGATAATCGAATATAGTTTATTCGAATAGAGCTAAAGGAGTTAATCGAATATAGTTTATTCGAATGGATTTAATCGAATAGAGTTATTCGAAAGGAGTTATCGAATATAATTAATTTGAAAAGGAGTTATCGAATAGAGATTATTCGAAAGAGAGTTATACGTTGAAATTCGATTATATCGAATTCGGGAAAGTATTATTCACTTTCCGTTTTAATCAAGATTTATTTATTTATTTATAAATTGCCTATTTAGTTATTTAGCTAAATTAAGGAATAAAACTTATATTTTGAAGTTAGATGTTTCAGAAGTAGGGATTATAACGCTATAGTTATAATCAGATGTTTCAATAAAGAAGTGGATTCGTAAATAGAATACGAGAGTTACGTAAGGAGGTTGTTAAAGATTTAAGAGGAAAACTTTGTCTATTTCGAGGTTAAGGATGATGTCAGTTAAGGTTTGAGAGGTAGTTATACCCCAACTTGATTGACTCCATTTTTGACTACGGAATGGTTAAGGTTTGATAGTGATGGTTGGTTAAGTAAATTTAGTTAATGAAGGAAATGGTTGGAGTTGGCATAACGATGTTTAATTTAAGCATCTATTTAAAACCAAATGTAGGAGTTTGGAAATGTTTTCCAAATAAGAATCAGAAATGTTTTCTAATATAGAAAATAAGAAATGGAAATGTTTTCCAATGTTAATAACGTATATTTTCTAAATTTAGAAAATAAGAAATGTAGAATATATGGAAACAAAAATAGGAAAATGGATAATTGAGTGACAAATTGAATTAAGGGGAATCATTGTTGATTGATGATTTGCTCGGTAAGATTTCCGTTTGGAGATACGACCGTTGTTTGCATACGTGTTTTTCTTTGATAGTTAACTCATCGACTATCGAAGATTTTGACCATTTCCGTTGTCAATACTGAGAGACCGGGATCAGATTCATTATCTAAAAACCACTCTGTATGGGCATTAGTGTTGTGAATCAAATATGATGGAGATAATTAAAGACAGAGTTATGCAAGGACTGTCCTGTTTACAGAATAGTGCCTTCAGTTTGTCCGCTCCCAGGATGACCTATATGGAAGAATGTCTGACGGAGTATATTTAATGGATCACGTAATTTGATCTCTTCAAATGTATGTACGTTTGGTGGCGGAGGAATTCGTTTTTCTTAGCTGTATACCCATTGTATTTTTGGGGGAATCAATTTGTGATTTGGCGGGTATGACGATGTGACATTCAAAGTGAAAAATTATGTGATCTGTCTGAGATGAGCGTAGCCTCTAGCCTCACAACCGGGAAATGACAAAAATCATGCAGGCAACATGGCTTAGTGGTTGGCTGGCAAGTAGGGTGTATTATCACCTATCTAGAGATATTCATTTCATTCTTTAATCTATTCGATGCTGTCCCATTCGGGAAACGGTTGCTATTCCCAACCATTGGTGATATACATTCGATACACTCAAGCGAATTATGAGTGGTCGGTCATGTGTGGCCGGGTTGCAAGATGTTCTTGTTGAATCCAGTGTATTCCTCTCTAGAGGTACACTATCAGAAGGTGGTTCCATACCTTGTAATAGTTGGAAATCCATTATCCAATAAGTGCTCGCGATTTTGATTATATACTATGTATGTAGAACATGAGATGAAAGCGTTTCTGCTAGATGATTATTATATTATGATTGATAGACACTAATATAATATCAAAAGAATTTTGATATAAAGATTATTTTGGATTCTCATAAGGGAAAAACCCGTTCCGTTATACGGCGTGGTCTTATGAGATATCGTTTATTTGCTCAAACTGTTTTAAACTGTTTAACTCACACCAGTCTCATGACTAACACAGAGTTTGTTTTGTTTTGTTTTCCCTCAAATCTTGGGTGCCCAATTTTGTAAGGGTAGTCAAGTAGTCAGGATTTTATAGATATACTTGGGGAGCTTGGAGCAGGAGGCTTCAAGATTATATAGCTATAGTTATTTCTGCTGTGTTCTAAGTGTTATACTCTGATAATGTTACTGTATACATATACTGATTTTATTTCAAAGTTATGTATCTATTATATGTTGTTCGTTCCGCTGTGAGATTCGTGTTTACTCTGATGTTGTATGTTCTTCTTCTTCTTCTATTCTAAGTTTCTATCTTATCTATTCTCACCCTCTAATTTCTTTCATGGACTATCCGGTATTTCCGATGCTTGAATAGTCGACATTTAGTTTATGTCGAGTACTCAGGATCGCAAAAACCACGGGTCGTTACATAACCAGAATTTCCAATACATGAATTAGAATGGATTTGAATCGAAATTATCATCGGAATATTTTGGTATTGGATTTTGTCATTATACGGATATTGTGGAGGAATTTAGAAGATATATATATCGTTAATCCCAAAATGATATTTGTTGATTTCAGAATTTGATATTGAATATAAGCCGATATAATTTCTATTTAGAGCCTTGTATTTAATATTGAATTGGATTTTGGGTTTGTCGTGAATGATGTCTTCATTAACATTGTTCTTAAACCCAGTTGAGAAAAGAATAAATCTTTAACTAAGGTTTGGTGAAGTTTTCCAATTAATTGATATTTAATTGGAATTGAATAGAAGAATTGGATTTTGGGTTTGTCGTGAATGGTGTCTTAAATAACACTGTTCTTGAACTCCATGTGAAAAGAATAAATCTTTTAATTAAGAATTTTAGAGTTTCCAGCTAATTAACATTTAATTGGAATAAAATGTGATGTGAATTAGGTTTATTGTGAACTGTGTTTTTAACGACATTCGTTCTTTAACCCGATTTACAGTGAAATGTGATTTGGAATTTATAATCTTTTATTAAGATTGAATGGAAACTCTTTGAAAGTTTTCCAATTTAACATATTAAATTGGAATTGAATGGAATTCGATTTGATAATAATCGAAATGAGCTTCTGTGGAGGAAGACTATTAATATATATGGAATTTAAAAGTCTTTGTCGTTGTTCCATTTATATTATTAGTCGGATACAGAAATTGATATCGATTATATTTATTGATATATTTTCCGTGAAGATTCCATGATTAATGGAATGTGATTTTGGGTTTATCGAGAACTATGTTTTAAATGACATTAGTTCTTTAACCCAGTTAAAGACATGATTAGATGTCTAACATTGTATTTCAAACGGTATGGTTGATCTCTGCTAAATATATATCTGTTTGGTGGCGGAGAATTTATTCTCTTGCTTAACACCCTTCTCTAAGACGTATGAGCTTAGAGGTTATATATCGACAGAAATCAATAGTACGGTGTAGATTGTCGATGCGGCATGTTTGTGTTTCCAAAGTTAAACAATCATTAATATTGATTTTAGGGACGGTTAAAACTAAGTGGAGTTTTAATGAATCTTTAATTAGATTGAAATGGGAATTGATAATTTAAATTATCAAATTTGGGAAATGATCGAGAATGGAGTATCACCAGTTTTGCTCCTAGCGATAGTTAAATCTTTAATTAAATTTGAATGTGAAATGGTAATTAAATTTGCCAATAACACCGTGGTGTTAGATATGGAGTATGACCAGTTTTGCTCCATGGGATGAATAGGTTGGGATTGGGAAATTAAACAAATGATTTCTTCGGTAAGGTGCGCTAATCCCGACTAGTTTGGAAAACCTTAATATGCTTTGAATTGATATCCAAAGGAAGATTAAAGAATAAATTTAAAGAATTTATCTTTGATAAAATTAATGGGAACCTTTCCCAAATGATATGAATATTTAAATTAAAGAATATTCAGAATTGGAATGAGGCGTATGTTGTGTTTTTATAACACTTGTTTATTATATATGCGAGTTATTCGGAAAGGCCGGGTTTATACCCATTATGAATAACTGATTCGACGATAAGTCGACGATGAAGACGGTGGTTGAAGACTGGAGGTCTTTACATCATTTGGATGATTACTGATGTCCTGATTGGGTTGTACACCCAAGACGAGGTAATAAGTGGTGATCGTTCAGACGTGCTTGGAGATCGACCGGATATGCGAGGACCTCTCTCCTGTATTGGACATACAGGACGAGGAATAAGGTGCCTCCGGTTTTGTTCAAACTCAGAACGAACTTGTAAATGGATGTGTGTCTGACATTGGATTTTATTATGTGTTGATTGATTTCTATTAAATATATATCTGCTTGGCGGTGGAGAATTTATTCTCTTTCTTAACGCCCTTCTCTGAGACATACGAGCTCAGAGGTTATATATCAATAGAAATCAGTCGCATGGCATGAATTGCCTGTATGGCATTCTGAGATGCAAATGATCAAGGCTTCAGTTGAAAAGCAGAGTCTTGTGGTTAATGATCAAAGCATGACTTTAATATAGCATAGCTTTTTGTATAGCGTTAATTCGCGAGCCTCACACCTCGGTATGAGTTAAAAATGGGATAAGGGAACCCAAGAAGGACATGACGTTTCTTTCTACCTATAGGTGGTGTCGGGGTTTTGTAAGCCCAGACACTTATATTATTTTTACCTTTGTGGTTGTTGGAATGCGAGGCGCCTCGGATATATCGGTTACTACGGAGCCGATGGATATATGTCCTATAGGACCGGGAAACCTATGTTCAGGAATTGCTAATCCTAAAACGTAAGGGAGGACCGGCCTTGGAGGATCCAGGTGTCTTCTACGGGAGATCCTGAGGAATTTGCTAGAGTGTCTCGAAGCCAGCGAGGAGTACATCCCTTGCCTCGACTCATGAAGGAAATCCAATTTCCAATACATGACATTTCGGTTTTGATTGTAGAGCCTAGTAAGGCGACATAGTGGGATGGGACACTATGCCATCTATGATTGATATATTTATATTTGAAGTTGCCTTCAAACACTTTACACTATAATAGTATCAAAGTGATTTGTTTTAAACGTACCAAGCATGTTTGGCTATTATAAGGTAAAACTCTATCCTCCGGCTTGCGTTGCGTTGTGTGATGGGACCTGAGTCTTATAATAGCTTCAATTTTTTTCTCCCAAAAAGCATTGTGCTGTTTTGTTATATGCAGTGGTATTCTTGGGAGGAAACCCGTTCCGTGTTATACGGTGTGATCCCTTGATATATCTGATTTTAAAGTAAAGCTTTAAATAACTGTTTTAGTTCTCACACCAGTCACATGACTGACCTGGAGTTTTACCTAAACTCTGGGTGCCCCTATTTTCCACACGGGTAGCTAGTAGTTTTGGTTTTGTAGATTTATATTCATAGGATCCTGGTTTACAACTGGAACGATATTCGGAAAGCTCTGTATCCGTTTATCTCTTTCAGTTGTGATTTGTGTTATTTTCCGCTGCTATGTAATGTAATTTAACCTTTGATATTTTACAATGTATATTATTTGTTCATACTCTGTATATTCTTGTACTCTGATGTAAATTGTTGTAATAAGCAATGAAATGTACTGTTTTCTTTCAAATTTGTCGTGGTCTCAACTCAACGCACGTATTGTCTACTGTACCTCGAGTCCTGTAATAGGGCTGCATCCAATGCATTGAACTCAGTCGGGAGTTTTTCATATCTGTATTGGTCCGCTCAAGGTCTTATAGTATAGATATCCAAGTATGGTCTGGTGGTAATGGCCTCACCCAGGCCCCTCCTCAACTAGTGAAAGGCTATATCAAGAGCTAAGTGACATGCCCTTAGCTAACAATCTATCATTCAATTTGGTGTGTCCCTCAACCAATGTCTCGATAGTGAAATATCGATGGTCTCTTGGTTTAGCTTTAGTCTTTCCACATCCCATGGACTGCCGATAATGGGTACCCGACGATATCCTTAATTTTGTCCTAATCAACATCTCCTGAGGCAAATCGCCAAACCACCCAACGCCATCCACCACAGCCTTCTGACTGTCAAATCTACCATTGCAGTCAAGATATACCCACTAGGTGGTATCGCGCAGACCCCCACCTCTACAGGTACATCCTGAGTGTGTACCACAATAGAGGACCACCACAGAGTACCATACCACGTCCCTAGGAAGCCGCATGTGAAAAGAGTCTATGTAGCAGTAGATTGTATAATATGGAATATAAGAAGAGTAATGTGTAGATAGCAGAATATCAGTAATAAATAAAAGTGACTCCAAGACTTTATACTGGTTCAAACCTTCGTTCTACATCCAGTCCCAGACTCCCTTTTGGAATTTCACTACTAACAACCCTCACTTAACTCGGAGGTATATGTCTACAACTACCCGAACAACAGAGCGAGATTTCGATCCTCAACTGCTAAAGAGGTCTTCGACAATACAAAAGTTTTTGTTGACTACTCGTGTTCTTAGTAACACTGATATGTCAAATTTAAGTACACCCTTCCAATAATCTTTTCTTGATGATAATAGTGTAGTTCGTGAAAGAATATGGAAGATTGAAAATATACGTAATCTCAAAAGTATGAAAGTAGAGTGCTCTTATAAATCTAAATGCAATAGATTTGATAGAAACAATTAGAATAAAATTTGGTGATTAAAATAATTGTTTGCAAGTCTATTTGTAATATAAAAATAGTTGCAATCATTTACAAAGAGATTTGATTATTGGATATGAATTAAGAGTTGTGTTTCTTTGCAGGAAATTTGTATCTATTCGTATTCAGAAGTCAAAAATAAAGTTTCTGAAGTCTGTGTTTAAACTAATATATATGCAGTAAAGATATAGGCTATTTCGGGCCATATTCAGACGTCTGAAATATTCAAAATAGATGTCAGAATATTATGCTGAGTCTATTTGTTTCAGCAGACAGACGTCTGAATATAAAATTTCAGATGTTTGTTTCCTCCTGTGTGACTATATCAGGTGCATGTTTTTATAAGAAAAGGTATAAATTAAAATGTGCACATGTGTGTATCACCAAAGAAGATTTTAACATATCTATATCAATACATACAAGCTCTAAAAATATAATCTTCAATTGAGCTCTTGGAATCTGTTATAGAGATTCTTCCTGCAATACAAAGTTAGCCGATACTAATATTTGTACATGTATACTTATCATAATCAAAACACTATAAAGCGAGATCCAACAATTTCCCCCTTTTTGTTAATGAAAACTACATATGTAACTCCCCTTGTCATTATGCATATATTTTCATATGTTTCTCCCCCTTTGTCATTGACAAAAATGAGATATGTGACGACCCAAACCCCGTAACACGAAGGCAAGGGTAATCTTTGGAATATAACACATAAACAGATAACAGCAGAATAGAAATAAAATACACCAGATAATGTACAACAGAATATACTGGATAAATATAAACATCAGAGTTACACAGTATACAGGATCATACTTATTACAAAATACAGTTCAGCTTTACATAAATGTCTACAGCGGAAACAAAACATAATATGTAAAATAGGAGCTTAACAGCATAAAAAGAGATAAATGATAGGATCCATCTTCAGCTCCAGCTATCCAGAAAGAGCCTGCTAAAACTTGAATACAAGGATGCCCATGTAGAAAAAGGGGCACACGAGTTTGCAAGTGAAACAAACTACGAGTCAGTCATGGGGACTGGTTTGAGAAATCTACTTTAACTTATTTTACAATATGGCCAATCACAGGACCATGCCGCTAACGTGGAACGGGTTTACTCCATTTGATTGCCAGTGCTTTAAAACAAGTAAATCATTTAAACATCGCAATGCTTTTTATAAAAATGAAGCCATTATAAGACTCAGTTCCCATCACACAATGCAACACAAACCGGAGGATAGAGTTTACCCTTATAATGGCCAAAATATGCTTGATACGAGCAAAACAAATCATTTGATATTATTGCTAGTGTTTATATGTTTCAAAAAAAATTCAATCATAACTATAAATCATAGACGGCCTTAATTCCCCATACCACTATGTCTCCATATATAGGTATACAATCAAAATCGTGCGATGTCGTATTTGGAAATTGGATCCCGTCATGAACCAAGGCCAGGGATCGTCCTCACTGCTTTGAGATTCTCTAGCCCGAGCCTCAGGATCAGAGCTTGAGTGACCCTTAGATCGTCAGGGCCGGTCCACCGATGTGGATTAAAATGCCTGAACACTGCGTTTCCCCACCCTATGGGGTGTAAACTGGCCATATCCGACTGGGCCATCGGCTCCGAAGAGATCGAACTAACCGACGCGCCTTGCAATCCATCATCCACATAAGTAAAATGTCAGGCCGTGTAAAATATGACACCACTCCTAGCTAGAAAGAAACGCAGGTCCTCCCTGAAGTCCTCTCCAATTTCTGGCTCATACCGAGGTGTGAGGTTCGCGAAACAACACTAAACAAAAAGCTAGCTATTCAAAGCCCTGCTTTGATCATCAACTACAAAGCTCTTATTTTCAACAAAAGCTTTGATCACTGCATCTCAGCATGCCACATAGGCAATTCACGCCATGCAACTGATGGCTATCAATCACACAGAATGAAATCCAATATTAGACATACAGTCCATTTACAAGTCCGTTCTGGGTCTGAACGAAACCAGAGGATCTTTATTCCTCGCACATCCGTACAATCAACATGTACGTCCGGACGGCTACTACTTCATCCCCTTCAAGGTAGCAACTCCTATCATGAGCATCAGTAGCACCCCTCCATTCGACGTGAAGATCATCGGTCTTGCACCGTCTTCATATCTTCGACTTTTAATCATCGACCAATTATTTGAAATGAGAATTAACTCAGCCTTTTCAAATAATTCACGTATATTTAGAATTTCAAATCAATTCTTTCAATGGTTAAATAATTCGACATCACTAATTCAGTTCATTAATTGTAATTTTCATGCCAAACACATTTAACCATCAAATATCTAATAAACTGAGAAAATTCAGTTTATTTTCATTCCATATCGTTTACAATATTTTATTACGATTTATAGCTATTTTTATTCCTTTCAAAAATAGCCAATTCACTCAAACGACACTTCAGGCCATAACGCGGCCGTGGCGCTGTTTTTCTTCAGATTTGATTTACACATATCTGAAAATCTAACCGTTGGATCTTTACCAATTTTATATCATTAGAATGATCTTTTCAAAACGAATCCAAGGTTTCAGTTTTGGGAAAATCCAACGGTCGGATATCCTGGTATAATCGTTTGATGTTTCGATTTCAAATTACGAACTACAGCGTCGTTATTCGATTTAATTATATATAGATATATATATATATAATCTATTCTGGCGTTGTTTTTCTTCAGATTTGAATTAAACATTCCAGACAATCCAACCGTTGGATCTTTACAAAGTTGGTGCCATTGGAAAGATATTTCCAAAGCGAACCCAATGGTTGCGGTTTTGGGAAAATCCGATGATCGGATCTCCCGCAATAATCGTTTGAAATCACAGTTTCAAAATAAGAACTGCAGCTTCATTATTCGATTTATTTTAATTATTTTTATATTTATGTATAAATATAATTCATTCTTAGATTCCAAAGCCATATTCATCTCATACATTTGATAAAAATGATATTTTTATCCAACAAATATTTATTTCAACACATTACTATTTTTAACAATTCATATATATATAATAAAAATGTGATTTTTATTGTGAAACAATTTATTTCAAAAACGATTATTTTCTATAGTTCATACATAAGGTAAAAATGTGATTTTTATTGTTAAACAATTTATTACAAAACACGATTATTTCCTATAGTTCATACATAAGGTAAAAATGTGATTTTTATTGTAAAACAATTTATTCTATACATGAATGTCATTCAACACATGAATTTCTATTCAACACATGAATATAGTTTCAACACATGAAAATAAATCAAACACTGAAATATTTCAGAAAATTTCGGCAGCATAACGACAGGATAGTTAAAACCGGCACCATCCCGAGTACGTCTCGTCGCTCTACCTTAAAACCTCGCGGTTTTTGACAATGGGGATTTCAATATCTAGTTCGTACACACACGAATTTTCCTATATTCTAATCCTACTGGGATTTCGATCACAATCAATCATTTCCAATCAACCATTCATGGTATTCACCAAATTTCACATCAACCAATCCAAACAATATCACAACCAATATATATCGTCCATGGTCTGTGGACGAGGGGAGTATATATATATTCGTATATAAATATATTTTAATTCACTTCAATTCATTTCAATGTCATTTCAACGCATATATATAATTTTTACAATGCATATATAACTTATACATCAAACATACAACTTATACAACGCTTATACATGAGGTGTACAACGCTTATATAACTCATACATCGACTATATAATTTATACATCGTCATTTCCATATCGTTTATAATTTAGAAATCTCACATTGGGTTCCACTCCACCAAAAGTTGCAGAAGGCTCAGAAAAATATCCGGTTTCTTCTAAAATGTAGAAGACGTCCTCACAGTCCCGGTGTCTCTTGTTTCACTGGATTTCGACCAAAAACGAAAAAGATATGATTTTTATTGTGAATTCAAAATCCGTAGCGCTTTAAAGTGCTATAGAACAGTTTAAAATAAATTAAACCGTACCATTCTGATTGGGTTCCCAACTAGGTTTCGATTTTTCTCAACAACCGTTGCACGATAGGACAATCGGCCACTGCCACTTGGAAGAGGAAGGAGAGGCGCGCAGAACGAGGGTAGCCTCGTCGAACTCGATGGGCGGAGACGCTGTTGGCGGCGGCGCAAAGTCGGCGACTTCTGGAGGTCGATCCGGCCTTGATACTCAATGAAAAAATCCAATCTTTATATGGATTTGAAGTTGGGGATGTCCTCTACAAAATTCTCAACTGGAGGAAGGCCTGGTTTTGTGTGTGGAAGGAGAAATCGGGCTGGGAAGATCGGATTCAATTTCCGTCGTCACTTTAGGGGTTGCCAGGGAGAGAGAGAGAGAGAGTTGTGATGGCCAACGGGATTTTTTATTTTATTTATATATTTTTAAAATTCTAAAATACCCCTCTTCTTGTAACAACCCATATTTTTGAATAACATGTTATAATGTAAATCAAGGCAGAATTAAATGTTAAAATCTGAATCAAGGGAATCGGGCTGTGCCATTGCGTTCGTCTCGGAAAAATACGCGAAATAGAGTCCGAGTTTTCGAAAAACGGAGTCCGTATGACCAAGTTATGGCCTAATGAAGTTTTCAGAAAATTCCAAGCCCGAAAACAGTTCAAATTCAAATTCAGATTCGAAGTGCAACCAAGGCAGAATGGGCGGGAATCTTTCCCGCCCCAGGCAGGGTCGACACAGGGGTCGACACCCCTGTCGACCCCCCCCCAATGGGTCGACACCCATGTCGACCCAGGGGTCGACACCCATGTCGACCCAGGGGTCGACCCCCCCGGTCGGACCAGTTTTCTGGTGCACCATCTTGACACGTTGGGTCTTGTTCTGGAAGTTTCTGACGGGAGTTGATGGCTCAGATTCGATTTAGGGTTAATCCTATGGCTAAAACTAATCCTAAACTCTATAAATAGACCCTAATACCTAGCCTAAATCATCATAAATCAATCCTACAACTAAACTATGCCAAATTGTTTCTTGATCATGGCCTCCATCTTCTTCATGAAAGCATGAGTGTCTCAAATCAATCTATGTCATAGAGGAGCCATCTTTCTTAAGTAAAAGAGCCATCTTTCTTTGTCTTTGGGTTTATTCCTTCTTGTTCTCAAGTCTTGAAGTGGAGTTTATCGTCTTTGGTTGCGGATTTGCTAGTGTGGCTTCGTCTCAATCTTATTTTATATTGATTCTAGTCTTCATAGCATTGTAAGCCCTATACTACTCTTAGATTCTAACTATGAAGTTAAATATGACATGTTGCAAGTTTGAGTTTGGGGCCTAAGTATGATTTGTGCTTTGATTCTATCATGTTATGCATTGATTTACCCTATGCAAGTTTGTAAAGCTATCACCTTGACTTTGTGCATAGAAAGCTATGACCTTTGATTTGGAATGTTGCATTATGCAACATGAGAACTCTCATAACCTTTATGATAACTTGCATATAATGTTATATGCGAACTTCTAGCCACCATCCTATGTCATTTATGATCATGTTTCACCTATTTGCTTAAGTTGATATTATGCATGTTTTGAGGCCCATGATGTGATATGCAAGCTTATGAACATATTTACGCCTCATATGCCACCATGTTTAACTTGTGGCCAACCTTATTACCTTATGCCCTTTTGTTATGCTTTTGCCAAGTTCCCTCTTTTGATCTATGATGCGGAACGTACATGCGATGGGAATGCGTTGGGTTGGGTAATATTAATGACATGAAACATGATTTTAAAATATGACATGAACATTGACTTGTGATTATGTTTGTAAACATAACGATGGACATGACACTTAGAAAACATGAGAATGGCCAACTCGAGGTTCGGTTGAGTTTGTAGCATAAATCTACCCGGAACCGACCGGCTTAACTAGTGGCTACAAACAATAGGACCCAATGTGAGTAGTTGGTCATGTTGTGCTTAAACCCGAGGTTAGACTAGGTTGTGGTGTAAAGCTACCCGGACCCGCCCGGCTTAACTAGTAACCACAACAAGGTCTAATGTGAGAGGTTGGGTGCATTAAATTAATTAATGCCACATGATAGGGTTAAGTCATGAATTACTTGAATACTTAACCAATTAAACACGATGGATTGGTAGGGTTAAGTCATGGACTACTTGAATATACTTAACCAATTAAACACGATGGATTGGTAGGGTTAAGTCATGAACTACTTGAATATACTTAACCAATTAAACCCGATGTATTGATAGGGTTAAGTCATGAACTGCTTGAATACACTTAACCAACTCAATACATGGTTAGGATAGGGTTAACCACATTTAACCCGCTTGAAATCCTAGTTACGTGGTCCTTTTCAGCAGTAACCAACTTCGAAGTATCATGGGTACCCTAGACTAGGCTAGGGTGGGGCACGATTACTGGACAGATTGTAAGAGGCCAAAAGAGACGGCTGATGGGTGCACCGGTTGTTCAGGCGGACCATGGTCGTGCACATTAAGTCCGGAGTTGAACATGGGCACCAGTAGGTTTAGACTCTGTGTGCTTGAATTGTGTCTGTGGTTTACACCTTAGGGCAGGATACACCCTGGGGTGGACCTAGCACAGTCAACTACATTCCGCGATTAAGCCGTATGACACCGATACACGACGAGTTAAGCTTATAGGGAGCCGATCGACTAGATCGAGTAGTTGGACCTCGATTTAGGTCATCTCATGATGTGGGCCAGCTTTGGGCCAAGGGGATCATTTCTTGATTATACTTGACATGAATTGGAATACTAGTACACACCTGGTGCAACTTAACCTTGTATATGCGATGCCACACTTGATCTATCTTGTTAACTTTTCACCATGCCAGTTATCACCCTACATCTCATCCCTGTTTACATGTTCGGTTAACTTTACTAGTTTTTATACTAATAGTAGATAGGACTTACCAGTCTTTTTGACTGACCTGTTTTCTTTCGCCTCTTTTCTTCCATTCCCCCCCTAGGTTTACAGGGTGGGAACACTGGTATCTAGCTTGGATCTTTAGCTGCTTTTCTGGATAGCTCATGTACGGTTTGGACTTGAGCATGCTATGGCTTTATTTTGCTTTGGGGATAGTTTACTTTATGTTATTTCCAGTTTTCTGTTTATGTTTTTCTAGACTTTGTTTTGTGGAAAATAATGACTCAGTACTTTGATTTAACTTGACTATGGTTTTGAAATACTAGTTTTATCCACTGCTTTATTTACTCTGTTTTTACTTATATGTTCTGTCTTGTGATATCTGCATGCATGTTTACCTCGTTTAACGCCCCTCCAAAGCTAGTGCCCTTGCAAGAGTGGTATGGGCGGAGGTGGGGTGTTACATTTGGTATCAGAGCATAAGGTTTACAAGATCTGAGCAAAAGGTTTTTAAAATTTACCTTTTGAAAAACTATTTTCAAAACCAATTAAATATTTTCCAAGAAAAGTCTAGTTTATTTTAAAAGGCTATTCCCCAAAAGCCATTAGCACTATCCTTCGTTTCTTCGTTCTGAATCTATCTATCTTTTTCTTCGTTTCAGTATGGCTGATCTTAACCTTCCCGAGGGAGTGACCATTCCCGGATGGTTCCGGAGGTACTTGGAAGCTTGGGCCAACGATGTGGGCCCAGCAAATACCCCCACCGTAACTGAGGTTACTCCTCCTCCTCCCCCTCCTCAGAATCCACAAGCAGATTTTGCTAAGGTTTGCAAAGACTTTAAGGCGATGGGTGGCAAGAATTTCGTTGGGACGGAGACTTTTGTGGAGGCACGAAATTGGTTGAAAAAAACTGAAGATCTTTTCGCTATCTTTGATGTGGAAGACCATAGAAAGGTTTTATTGGCGGCATGGCTATTAAAAGAAGAAGCTGCTTATTGGTGGGAGGTCACCAATGCTACTAGACCTATAGAGACTTGGGCCGACTTTAGGACAAGATTTGGGCTTAAGTTTCTATCATCAGCTGAGGCAAATTTGCAATTGGAGAAGTTTATATCTTTGAGGCAAGGGGACATGACAGTAAGGGAGTATGTGAATAAGTTTAACCAGCTCGCTCGATTCGGTTTGGACATGGTTAATACTCCCCAGAAGAAGGCTTTACGCTTTGCACTAGGGTTGAATGAGCCATTACAAGGTTTAGCCCTATCTCATATACCCATGGGGGCCACTTTTAAAGGCCTAGTGGACATGGCATTGCTTCAAGGAGACGATAAGAATGGCAAGAAGGAAGTCAAGACTAATGAGACTCAAGCCAAGAAGACAGACTCCAAGTGGGGAGGAAATCAGAGCAATCAGAACAACAAGAACAACAAGAACAACAAGGGCAACAAGGCCAAGGAAAAGGACCCAAGAAATTGCAACTTCTGTGGGATTGTTGGGCACATAGCCAAGGATTGTAGAAAGAAGAAGAGGAAGTTGGGCGAATGCTTTCACTGTGGAGAGCCTGGACATCTTAGCAAGGATTGCCCCAAGAAGCAAGGACAAGGGCAAGGACAGAATCAATGTGCAGGACCTTCTGGAGGGCAAGTGCATGCCCTCAACACTGCTCCAGTTCAGGACCGAGGTAGTATTTCTGTCGAAAGCCTTGTTTATATTTCTGATTATCCTGTTCGCACCTTATTTGATTCTGGTGCATCGCATAGTTTTATTTCTTCTGACCTTGTTGAAAGTTTGCACCTAAGTACTAGTCTAGTTGAGGATCCCGTTAGTGTTTCAAATCCAATTGGGGGTTCCGCCCATTTATCTATGATTTGTGTGGATTTGAAGATTTCTATCTTGACCGTAGAATTCACGTGTAATGCTTATGTTCTCGGGTTCACGGGATAAGGGTTGATTTTGGGTATGGATTGGTTGTCCAGTTATGGAGCCATCCTCGATTGTGAGCATAGGGTGGTGAGGCTCATGACTCGCCTCGGTAATACCCTAGAAATTCCTTGTAACCCTAGAGGTCCCGTCATGTTATGTTATCTTGAATCTCTTGACTCGTCCATCGATGATCTGCAATCTGTAAGGGTGGTCCGAGACTATCCTGATGTCTTTGAAGAAGTTAAGGGCTTACCCCCTAAACGAGAGATAGATTTTTGCATTTATCTTGTTGATAATGCCAAGCCAGTATCATTGCCCGTTAGGCACATGACCCCACGAGAAAGAAGAGAGCTCAGTAAGCAAATCAAGGAGCTGCTTGAGAAAAAATTTATTAGGCGAAGCATTTCTGAATGGGGTGCTCCGGTGGTATTCGCTACGAAGGCGGATGGTTCGCTTCGTCTATGTGTTGATTATCGAGAGTTGAACAAGATGACAAAGAAGAATAGGCACCCGTTACCGAGGATTGATGATCTCTTCGACCAGCTTGTTGGTGCTTCTGTTTTCTCTCAGCTCGATCTAGCCACTGGATTCCATCAGCTTAGAGTAGCTGAGGATAGTATTGATAAAACTGCGTTTAGGACTCCAGATGGATTCTTTGAATGGCTTGTCATGGCATTCGGTTTGACTAATGCACCCTCCTACTTCGTAGATTTGATGAGTAGGGTGTTCAGGGAGTTCCTTAACAAGTTTGTTGTTGTCTTCGTGGATGATATTCTAATCTTCTCAAAGGATGAGGAAGAACATGCCAGACATCTCAAGGAAGTGATGGATACGCTTAGAGCGCATCAGTTGAAAGCCAAGTTCTCCAAATGTCATTTCTGGAGAAGGGAAGTTCGGTTTCTTGGACATATAGTTTCTAAGCAAGGCATAGCGGTGGATCCCGCGAAAGTGGTTGTGGTTCAAGACTGGAAGACTCCTAGGAATGCAACCGAAGTAAGAAGCTTTCTCGGTCTGGCGGGCTACTATAGGAAGTTCATCAGGGACTTCGCTAAACGGCCCCTCTTACTAAGTTGACAAAGAAGAACTTAGTCTTTGCATGGGACTTAGAGTGTGAGCTTGCTTTTCAAAGGCTCAAGAGGGCTCTTACCACAGCCCCAGTTTTGGCATTACCCGATGGCGGTAAGATGTTTACCGTGTACACCGATGCGTGTGGCACGGGGTTAGGTGCTGTTCTGATGCAAGAGGGAAGAGTGATATGTTATAGGGGTAGGCAACTTAAAGTTCATGAGAAGAACTATCCCACTCATGATTTGGAGTTGGCGGCGATCGTCTTTGCACTCAAATCCTGGCGCCACTATCTTCTAGGCGAAAGGTTTGAATTGTATACTAATCACAAGTCACTCAAGTACCTCTTCTGGCAGAAAGATCTGAATTTAAGGCAGCAAAGGTGGATGGAATTCTTGGCATCATATGACTTCGAGATAGCTTATACCCCTGGCAAGGGTAATGTTGTGGCAGATGCACTAAGCAGAAGGAGGTTGACTTTGAGTCCCTTGTTTATTGAGATGAAGAACTTAGAGTTCTTGGCAAACTTTGATTTCACGACGACTGTTGAGTCGATGACGGGTTCATTAGCATCCCTTGAGCTTAGACCTATGCTTCTTGATCAAGTCGGGGCTTCGCAGAAGGAAGATCCACAGATAGTCGAGGTCATGGACAAGTTGATTCGTGGTGAGACGTCTAGTCACCTTGCCAGATATACTATTGATGATAAAGGTTGGCTAAGGCGTGATGGAAGGCTATGCGTTCCTCAAGTAGGAGACTTGGTGCATACAGTTCTTGAAGAAGCACATCACTCGAAGATGACTATACATCTGGGAGGAGATAAGATGTATAGAGATATGAAGCGCATTTTCTTTTGGGACGGAATGAAGAAAGATGTGGCAGAATATGTTTCAAAGTGCATGGTGTGCCAACAAGTGAAAGCCGAGTCAAAGAAACCAGGTGGGCTATTACATCCATTGGAGGTCCCGCAATGGAAGTGGGAGAGTATTTCTACGGATTTTGTGGATGGATTGCCTAGGTCAAGGAAAGGGAACACTAGCATATGGGTCATAGTTGATAGACTTACGAAGAGTGCTCATTTCATTCCTGTAAAGAGCAAGAGGACCGCATCATGGCTAGCATCTATTTATCTTCGGGAGATAAGGCGGTTGCATGGAGTTCCTTCTAGCATAGTTAGCGATCGTCACCCAATTTTCACTAGCCAGTTCTGGAATAGTTTGCAAGAAGCGATGGGTACGCGATTGAATCTGAGTACAGCCTATCACCCCCAGACGGATGGCCAAACCGAAAGGGTGAATAGAGTGCTAGAGGATCTTTTGAGGCTTTGTGTTCTTGACTTTGGTGGTACTTGGGAAGACCACCTTCCTCTTGTAGAGTTTGCTTATAATAATAGCTATCAAGCCAGCATAGGGGTGGCACCATTTGAAGCTTTGTATGGGAGGCCGTGTAGGTCACCATCTTGTTGGTGGGAGACAACCGATAGGCTTATACTTGGGCCCGATATGATACGGGACACATCCGAGAAAGTTGAATTGGTGAGAAGACGGATGAAAGCGGCCCAAGATAGACAGAAATCCTATGCTGACAAGCGAAGGGCAGATTTGGAATTCGAAGTGGGAGACATGGTTTTCGTGAAGGTTTCTCCTTTGCGTAATGTGGTACGTTTTGGAGCAGTTGGGAAACTGGCACCAAGGTTCGTAGGACCCTTCCCTATCATAGAGGGAATTGGAAAGATGGCCTATAAGGTGGAATTGCCCGAGAAGCTAGCCGGAGTGCATAATGTCTTTCATGTCTCGCATCTCCGAAAGTGCTTACATGAGTCCGCTGAGGTGGTTGAACCAAGCATTCTTGAAGACGTGGAGGTAGAGAAAGAGGCAACCTTGAGGAGGGCTCTGATTCGTATCTTGGGAACAGAGATCAAGAAGTTAAGGAATCGAGAAGTCAAATTGGTGAAAGTTCAGTGGAGTGAAGCCGATGAAGATGCAACTTGGGAAACCGAGGAGAAGATGTGTGGGCTTTATCCATTCCTTTTTGAGGGTACATTCTCAATCTCCGTTCTTAATCAGCATATCTTTCTTTTTGCTATCCATGTTTATCCTGTTTATCTTAACCTTGTCATGAGAACCTTAGGTAGAAACCCTTTGGATGAAACATGTATTTGAAACATGTTATGCTTGATGTTTGCAAGTGGTTGCAAGTGTTTGCAAGTGGATACTCGTGGATGCATGATACACATTAGGCACTAAGATCGGCTCACACACTTTCATACCGTATATGCATGAGTGTTTATGCTTATTCATGGATGAAACTTGTTATGCTATCACGTGGATGTTGCATATGGATGGATGTTATGTGCACTCATGTAGAGATTATAAATTGTGTTAGGATTTTGCATACATATGGATTCATTTCACTAACATACCTTGCATTAAGGAGGTTTACTGAATCAGTAACCGCCTGATTTTTGCATTAGATAAGTACATATACACACACCTTTGCATATGTTCATACAACATTTAGAATCTTTTAAGGACAATGATTACTTGTGGATGATGTCTTGAGTAGATGGATGATGGATGGTAGGATACGTTCTTCCTAACTTGAAGATTTCGAGGACGAAATCCTTTAAGGTGGGGAGGATGTAACAACCCGTATTTTTGAATAACATGTTATAATGTAAATCAAGGAAGAATTAAATGTTAAAATCTGAGTCAAGGGAAACGGGCTGTGCCATTACGTTCGACTCGGAAAAATACGCGAAATAGAGTCTGAGTTTTCGAAAAACGGAGTCCGTATGACCAAGTTATGGCCCAATGAAGTTTTCAGAAAATTCCATGCCCGAAAACAGTTCAAATTCAAATTCAGATTCGAAGTGCAACCAAGGCAGAATGGACGGGAATCTTTCCCGCCCCAGGCAGGGTCGACACAGGGGTCGACACCCCTGTCGACCCCCCCATTGGGTCAACACCCATGTCGACCCAGGGGTCGACACCCATGTCGACCCAGGGGTCGACCCCCCCGGTCGGACCAGTTTTCTGGTGCACCATCTTGACACGTTGGGTCTTGTTCTGGAAGTTTCTGACGGGAGTTGATGGCTCAGATTCGATTTAGGGTTAATCCTATGGCTAAAACTAATCCTAAACTCTATATATAGACCCTAATACCTAGCCTAAATCATCATAAATCAATCCTACAACTAAACTATGCAAAAATGTTTCTTGATCATGGCCTCCATCTTCTTCATGAAAGCATGAGTGTCTCAAATCAATCTATGTCATAGAGGAGCCATTTTTCTTAAGTAAAAGAGCCATCTTTCTTTGTCTTTGGGTTTATTCCTTCTTGTTCTCAAGTCTTGAAGTGGAGTTTATCGTCTTTGGTTGCGGATTTGCTAGTGTGGCTTCGTCTCAATCTTATTTTATATTAATTCTAGTCTTCATAGCATTGTAAGCCCTATACTACTCTTAGATTCTAACTATGAAGTTAAATATGACATGTTGCAAGTTTGAGTTTGGGGCCTAAGTACGATTTGTGCTTTGATTCTATCATGTTATGCATTGATTTACCCTATGCAAGTTTGTAAAGCTATCACCTTGACTTTGTGCATAGAAAGTTATGACCTTTGATTTGGAATGTTGCATTATGCAACATGAGAACTCTCATAACCTTTATGATAACTTGCATATAATGTTATATGCGAACTTCTAGCCACCATCCTATGTCATTTATGATCATGTTTCACCTATTTGCTTAAGTTGATATTATGCATGTTTTGAGGCCCATGATGTGATATGCAAGCTTATGAACATATTTATGCCTCATATGCCACCATGTTTAACTTGTGGCCAACCTTATTACCTTATGCCCTTTTGTCATGCTTTTGCCAAGTTTCCTCTTTTGATCTATGATGCGAAACGTACATGCAATGGGAATGCGTTGGGTTGGGTAATATTAATGACATGAAACATGATTTTAAAATATGACATGAACATTGACTTGTGATTATGTTTGTAAACATAACGATGGACATGACACTTAGAAAACATGAGAATGGCCAACTCGAGGTTGGGTTGAGTTTGTAGCATAAATCTACCCGGAACCGACCGGCTTAACTAGTGGCTACAAACAATAGGACCCAATGTGAGTAGTTGGTCATGTTGTGCTTAAACCCGAGGTTAGACTAGGTTGTGTTGTAAAGCTACCCGAACCCGCCCGGCTTAACTAGTAACCACAACAAGGTCTAATGTGAGAGGTTGGGTGCATTAAATTAATTAATGCCACATGATAGGGTTAAGTCATGAATTACTTGAATACTTAACCAATTAAACACGATGGATTGGTAGGGTTAAGTCATGGACTACTTGAATATACTTAACCAATTAAACACGATGGATTGGTAGGGTTAAGTCATGAACTACTTAAATATACTTAACCAATTAAACCCGATGTATTGATAGGGTTAAGTCATGAACTGCTTGAATACACTTAACCAACTCAATACATGGTTAGGATAGGGTTAACCACATTTAATCCGCTTGAAACCCTAGTTACGTGGTCCTTTTCAGCAGTAACCAACTTCGAAGTATCATGGGTACCCTGGACTAGGCTAGGGTGGGGCACGATTACTGGACTGATTGTAAGAGGCCAAAAGAGACGGCTGATGGGTGCACCGGTTGTTCAGGCGGACCATGGTCGTGCACATTAAGTCCGGAGTTGAACATGGGCACCAGTAGGTTTAGACTGTGCGTGCTTGAATTGTGTCTGTGGTTTACACCTTAGGGCAGGATACACCCTGGGGTGGACCTAGCACAGTCAACTACATTCCGCGATTAAGCCGTATGACACCGATACACGACGAGTAAGGCTTATAGGGAGCCGATTGACTAGACCGAGTAGTTGGACCTCGATTTAGGTCATCTCATGATGTGGGCCAGCTTTGGGCCAAGGGGATCATTTCTTGATTATACTTGACATGAATTGGAATACTAGTACACACCTGGTGCAACTTAACCTTGTATATGCGATGCCACACTTGATCTATCTTGTTAACTTTTCACCATGCCAGTTATCACCCTACATCTTATCCCTATTTACATGTTCGGTTAACTTTACTAGTTTTTATACTAATAGTAGATAGGACTTACCAGTCTTTTTGACTGACCTGTTTTCTTTCGCCTCTTTTCTTCCGTTTCCCCCCCCCCCCAGGTTTACAGGGTGGGAACACTGGTATCTAGCTTGGATCTTTAGCTGCTTTTCTGGATAGCTCATGTACGGTTTGGACTTGAGCATGCTATGGCTTTATTCTGCTTTGGGGATAGTTTATTTTATGTTATTTCCAGTTTTCAGTTTATGTTTTTCTAGACTTTGTTTTGTGGAAAAATAATGACTCAGTACTTTGATGTAACTTGACTATGGTTTTGAAATACTAGTTTTACCCGTTGCTTTATTTACTCTGTTTTTACTTATATGTTCTGTCTTGTGATATCTGCATGCATGTTTACCTCGTTTAACGCCCCTCCAAAGCTAGTGCCCTTGCAAGAGTGGTATGGGCGGAGGTGGGGTGTTACACTTCTCATACAAGCTCCAATCCAAACCCAACGACTGTCGCCCCTAGCTAAATACCCCCATTCCGAACACAATGGGATATGTTTCATAGGCCTATTCGACTGTTTCAGTCAGTTTTCCCTCAAATTAAAATATAAAACATTCAATATTCGATTTGAATGTACATTTCAATTTGCCGGGGCCACATACTGATTCTAAAAATTCGAGAAAAATAAATCTGGCTATGTTTTGACGATACGGTCCCAACAAAACTAGTTTCGTCAAATTTTGAGACTGTTTGAAAAATGGCCATTTTCGGGTAGATCTAATTTAACAGAAAATGACCAAACACATTTTCCTTCGCCGCGCTCACATATTAACTTCAAAAATTATGGAATTTGAAACCTAGCAATAATTTGACATCCCGGATCCAACAAAAGTGGTTTCGTCGAATTCTAAGTTCGTTTGCGAAATGTCTATTTTCAAGGGCTATATATTCTCTATAGTGGCCTTTCTGAAAATTCATTTAGCCATAACTTTTGATTCCAGCTATGAAACTTCGATTTTTCAGATTCGTTAGAAAGATTTAAATATTTTTGGTTTCACTAAAATCCGTTTTATTTTGCACCTAGGACAGTCAGTCAAAGTTCGAATTCAAAATTTGAAACTGCCGCGCCATTTCAGGCCTTGTTTATAATTTAAAATAATTATATTTATTTTCAAACATACTTTTCGTCGTTATTATTTAAAATATTTATTTTAAATATTTAAAATCCACTAAAATAGCCAATTTAAATTTTTTAAACTGGTTCAGATTTTCCGGGTTGTTACAATCTCCCCCACTTCAAACTTTTCATCCCCGAAAAGGAACAAAGTCGAAAGTGGTTTAATTAATCAACTCAACTTTCTTTTTGGCTTCCATTCTTCAACTTTTTGGTTTCTAAGAATTTCCATATTCTTCAAAAATTTGGCTAACACCCTAAATTTTCGAAAAATTTCGCCATATCCTCTTTTGTACGGGGAGGGGTTTGAAAATTTATTGGGCCGTATTAGGTACCCAATAAATCCTAATCAGCATACACATATTTATAGTGATATATTCTAGTGTCCATGGGGGAGTGTGTATAGATAATAACTCCAGAGAATAAATTCTCGTCACCTCATAAATAGTTTTTTGTGCCTTATAAGACTAGAAAGACGTGCTTATTATCATCTCTGGACCCGTGTGGTTTTTTTTATTAATTTAGCAATTTATCGTTACATTTTTTTATATGGTCCATATCAGTCATCAGTTCAACCTTTAAAATATAGTCATCGCCATACAAGCCTCTCGCTCGTATGGTAAATCTTCAACCTCGTCACATAAGCTCCAAATGCTTATGTGGTATATGATGAAGTATGTCATCTTTAAGAAGTATGCCATGTAGTGTAGTTCAAAATTAATTGTTACTATCCTATGGCGACGTTTATTAATTACTCACAGAATAACCAGCACTCTGCATCCAATGGCATTCACAGGAGTTGATATAATAATAAAATTACGCACCCAACTCATTAAGGTTTACCAATTTGTCGGGCATGCAAATAAATTCTTTACTCAACAGCTAATCCATTTACCTGTTCAAACATATATAATGCACATGTATGTATTTCTATCTATTCTCTAATCAGTTCAATGTGTGATTTAATCGAATAAATTCTACCATTCATTCTCTTCTTGATTAAATTAACTATCATTCTAATAATTTAATTAATCGAATCCCGAATCACACAACCCAAACATCAACTAATTCATTTTTAACTTTTCAAAAATATAAAAATTGATTCATATACTCTTTTAAAATCATTCAGACTATATGATTAAAATTTTACATCCATGAAAAGAAAACAACAACAAAGTAGAGAACATAATGGAAATTTCAAAATATGGTAAATGTACTTGCACCAGAGTCAATCAGAGATATCCACCCTGCACTTGGGATAGGCTTTCTTAATGCTTTCCTCAGTTTCCCAAGTACAATCTGGCAGATCTCCACTCCATTGCACTTTGACTAAGTGAACCTTCTTGTTTCTCAGCTCTTTGGTTTCTTTGCCAATAATCTTGATCGGCTCTCTTCTCACAGCCAATTCTGGAGTAATTTCTATATCCCATTGTGCTGCTTCTTCCATGATCAAGTCGGGATCATGAACATGCTTTCAAAGTTGAGATACGTGAAATACATCATGTACTCCAGGCAACCAATCAGGTAATTAAACCCTATAAGCGAGAGTTCCAATCCGTTCTAGAATAGGAAACGGACCAATGAATTTGGGTGCCAATTTCCATGTTTTACCGAATCGGATGACTCCTTTCATCGGAGATACCTTCAAATAAACATAGTCACCAACAACAAATGATATATCTCTTCTTCTCTTATTTGCATAGCTCTTTTGTCGTCTTTGAGCGACTAGTAATCGTTTCTTAATGAAATCGACTTTATCTGCAGCATCGCGAATCATATCTGGCCCCAGTACAAGTCTATTACCAGGTTCTACCCAACAAGCAGGGGATCGTCACGGTCTACCATACAATACTTCGAATGGAGACATTTTTAGGCTCGCTTGGTAGTTGTTGTTATATGAGAATTCGGCCAAATGCAAATGGTCTTCCCATGATCCGCCAAAATCAATAATACAAGCCCGCAACAAATCTTCTAAAATACGATTCACCCTCTCAGTTTGACTAACTGTTTGAGGATGGTAAGCGATGCTCAAGTTCAGCTTCGTTCCCAGTTCTGCTTGGAATGCTTCCCAGAATTTACTAGCAAAAATCGGGTCACGATCACTAACGATGCTCATGGGAACTCCGTGAAGTCTAAAAATTTCCTTGAAATATATCTGCGCCGGACTCTAAGCAGTTCTATTCGATCTGACAGGAATGAAATGGGCGGTCTTCGTGAAGCGATCACGATCACCCAAATACTATCATTTCCTTTCCTGGTTCTGGGCAAACCATCTATGAAGTCCATGGAAATCTGTTCCCATTTTCCACCTGGAATTTCCAAGGGTTGCAACAATCCAGCGAGCTTCTGCTGATCGCTTTTGACTTGCTCACAGGTGGAACACCAGCTAACATATATAGAGATATCTCTTTTCATTGCCTTCCACCAGAAAGTTCGCTTGAGGTCATTATACATTTTACTAACCCCTGTGTGGATGCGATCAGTTTGGACTTGTGGATCTCGTCCATCACTTCTCTTTTGAGCTCGAGATGGTCAGGAACACAAATTCTACCTTTCAATCTCAGAACTCCTGCGCCATCCACTTGGAAACTGGAGACTTCGTCCCTTTGAATTCTTCTGATCATCTCCTTAATAAAACTATCGTCTTTCTGAAGAATAGATATTTTATCAATCAATGATGGTGTAATGATAATACTGGCGATGATCACATTCTTCCTGCTAAGCGCATCAGCTACAACATTGGCTTTCCCCGGAGTATATAAAATATCTAGATCATAAGCTGCGAGAAATTTAGCCAACGCTGCTGTCTCAAATTCAGATCCTTCTGGGTGAATAAGTACTTCAAAGATTGATGGTCAGTGTATAATTCGAACTTCTCACCAAATAGATAATGCCTCCAGATTTTGATTGCAAACACGATGCCTAATAATTCCAGATCGTGAACTACATAATTCTTTTCATGAGGCTTCAATTGACGGTTAACATAAGCGACTATTTGGCCTCTTTGCATTAGTACTGCACCAAGACCTTCTTTAGAAGCATCAGTCCACACTTTCAAGTCCTGATTGCGATCAATTATTGTTAACACTAGAGCAGTCGTCAGTTTCAAATTCAACTTCTAAAAAGCTGCCTCGCATTCGGGAGTCCAATTGAATCTCGAATGTTTCTTAGTCAGTTTCGTTAAGGAACTAGATGACTTCGCGAAATCCTTAATGAATTTCCGATAATAACTAGCCAATCCAAGAAAACTTATGACTTCTGTAGGTGTACGAGGCTGTTTCGAATTCTGAATAGCAGTGATTTTACTGGGATCCACTGAAATTCCTTGTTTTGACATGATGTGGCCAAGAAATTTGACTTCTTCTTGCCAGAATGTACACTTGGAAAACTTTGCTTTTAAAACATTCCTTCTTAGAATTTCGAACACTTATTCCAAATGCTTTTCGTGCTTGCTCTCTGACTTAGAGAAGATTAGGATATCATCAATGAAAACTAGAACAAATTTATTTAAAACTCCTCTGAATACCCGGTTCATTAGATCGACAAAATAAGCTAGAGCGTAACATAAGCCGAACGACATTACTAACCACTCGTAGAATAAATCTGGACCTCTGAATGCTGTCAAGGGACACACTCTTCGGCAATACGAAGCTGATGGAAACCTGTAGCTAGGTCAATTCATGAAAATACTTGTGCGCCATTCAATCGATCCAACAAATCATCAATCCGCGACAATGGATATTTATTTTTCAATGTCTGCTTATTCAAGTCACGATAATCTACACATAGCCTGAGAGTACCGTCTGACTTCGGGACAAATACCACTACTGCTCCCCAATTCGAGAATTTAGGCCTGATTAGACCCTTCCATACTAGTTGTTGAGTTTGATTATCTAACTCATCTTTCTCCTTCAAGGTCATTCTTTGAATAGTGTGAACTACTGGCCTTGCATTTGGAACCAAAGAGATTTCGAAATCAATTTCTCTCTGCAGAGGTAAGTTAACAACTTCTTCGAACACATCAGCATAGTTCTTGACAACTGGGATATCTTCAATGTCAACCGGAATATTCTCTGGGACGACAGGAGCAGGTTCGATCTGAGCAGGAGAAACATCTAAAGCTGCCCAGAAATTTTTTCTATTAGAATTTGGTCCTTCGCATGGAATGGTTATACATTCCCCGAACTTTGTCTTTGCCTTGACAATTCTTTCGGCGCATTTGACTTCTGCTTCATATTTGGTTAACCAGTCTAACATCAAGATAAGATCAAATTCTGTAAAATTCATGACGATCGCGATAGTGGGGAACCGATAACAGGAAAATGAGACAGGCACCCCACAAACCCAACTAAGATCAAGGGAACCCCCAACCGGATTATGGATAGTCATTGGTTCTTTGAGCCTTTTCAAATTCAAATCTAGCTTCTTAACCGCATTCTTTGCAACAAAGCTTCGCGACGCGCCTGTATCAAATAATATCTTTACTGGAATATCTCTGACATTAAGCGTGCCTTCTAAAACATCTGAACTTTCCTGACTAGATGAAGATGCAGGGACTTCTTCTACTTCATTTACATGTACTGCTTTAGGTTTTCTGAATAGCGGATAGGCCTTTGAAAGATGACCAGACCGATGGCATCGATTACATTTTCTGTTCTCTTGAAACTGGTTCTTGGATTTATTTTTACCCTTTATATGACTCGGAAGAGATCTGCAACTTATCGACAGATGTCCTTGCTTATTGCAGTTAGAGCATATGGCAGTGGTTGCTAGTCCTTTTTCCGATTTAACCATCTTTCGATTCAACTTAGGTTTCTTTCTGGCCCCAGACGTCGTACTGGCCTCAGGCTGTGTACTTGTCTCTGGGCTATCAGTCACAAATTTCCTTTTACGGCTAGTGCTGACTTCCTCTTCGTTGACAAAAAGGCCTCACTTATCTAGATCTTCATACTGATAAGCCATGTATATCATTTCAGCAAAAGGAAGCTTCACGTGCCCCATTACACTATTCTGGTATTTTCTTTGAAGACCACTGATAAAACTCAGATTCTTCCTCTTCGGATTTTGAATTAGATAAGGGGCAAAATGAGAAAGTTCATTGAATCTCTTTTGACACTCTGGGATATTCATATCTCCTTGTATCAAATAGTAGAATTCATCACATAACTGCTCAGTTGCTTCTGGAGGAGTAAATCTTTCATTGAAAATCTCTTTGAATCTATCCCAGGTGATATCACCTTCTGGATTATCATTAGCAATCGAATCCCACCAGAACAAAGCTTCGCCTTTGAGTGCCCAAGATGCCAGTAATCTTTTCTAGTCATCTCTCAGCTTTAAACCTTCAAAGATTTTCTCAGCAGAACGAATCCAGGCTTGAGTTTCAATAATAGATTCTTTGCCCAAGAATAGTACTCCACCCAGATTTCGATATCTCTTGAACAGAACTTCTATATCTGATTCTGGCTGAGGGAGCACAACTGGCTCATTAATTTGTTGAACCACAGGATTATTTCTTCTTCTTCTACCACTCATTTTCTATGTCTGCAAATAGCAGACAAAGTGTCAGGTCAACAGAAAAGGTATTTTTAAAACACAGAAACATAGACTTTAATGTAAATGTGTCTATCTTGGTGTATTTCATTCTGTTTCACTCAAACTAGGACACTACTGATCCTATCTGTAATGAGTTACCCGTCCTAGAACACTACTGGTCCTATTTCTGACGAGTTCGTTAATACGTTATATTCTAGAACTAAGTTTAACCAAAGCTCTGATACCACGTTTGTGACGACCCAAACCCCGTAACACGAAGGCAAGGGTTATCTTTGGAATATAACACATAAACAGATAACAGCAGATCATAAATAAATAAATACACCAGATAATGTACAACAGAATATACTGGATAAATACAAACATCAGAGTTACACAGTATACAGGATCATACTTAGTACAAAATACAGTTTAGCTTTACATAAATGTCTACAGCGTAAACAAAACACAATATGTACAATAGGAGCTGAACATCAAAAAAAGAGATAAATGATAGAATCCATCTTCAGCTCCAACTATCCAGAAAGAGCTTGCTAAAACCTGAATACAAGGCTGGCCGTGTAGAAAAAGGGGCACCCGAGTTTGCAAGTGAAATAAACTACGAGTCAGTCATGGGGACTGGTATGAGAAATCTACTTTAACTTATTTTACAATATGGCCAATCACAGGACCCCGCCGCTAACGCGGAACGGGTTTACTCCATTGGATTGCTAGTGCTTTAAAACAAGTAAATCATTTAAACATTGTAATGCTTTTTATAAAAATAAAGCCATTATAAGACTCAGTTCCCATCACATAATGCAACACAAACCGAAGGATAGAGTTTTACCTTATAATGGCCAAAATATGCTTGATACGAGCAAAACAAATCATTTGATATTATTGCTAGTGTTTATATGTTTCAAAAACAAATTCAATCATAACTGTAAATCATAGACGACATTAATGCCCCATACCACTATGTCGCCATATATAGGTATACAATCAAAATCGCGCGATGTCGTATTTGGAAATTGGATCCCGTCATGAATCAAGGCTAGGGATTGTCCTCACCGCTTTGAGACTCTCTAGCCCGAGCCTCAGGATCAAAGCTCGAGTGACCCTTAGATCATCAGGGTCGGTCCACCTATGTGGATTAAAAATCCTGAACACTGTGTTTCCCCACCCTATGGGGTGTAAACTAGCCATATCCGACAACGCCATCGGCTCCAAAGAGACCGAACTAACCGAGGCGCCTCGCAATCAATCATCAACATAAGTAAAATGTTAGGCCGTGTAAAATCTGACACCACTCCTAGCTAGAATGAAATGCAAGTCCTCCCTGAAGTCCTCTCTCGTTTCTAGCTTATACCGGGGTGTGAGGTTCATGAAACAACGCTAAACACAAAGCTGGCTATTCAAAGCCCTTCTTTGATCATCAACCACAAGGCTCTGCTTTTCAACAAAAGCTTTGATCATTGATCTCAGCATGCCACACAAGCAATTCACGCCATGCAACTGATGGCTATCAATCACACAGAATGAAATCCAATGTCAGACACGCAGTCCATTTACAAGTCCGTTCTGGGTCTGAACGAACCGGGAGGATCTTTATTCCTCGCACATCCATACAATCAACATGTACGTCCGGACGGCTACTACTTCAGCCCCTTCAAGGTAGCAACTCCTATCATGAGCTTCAGTAGCACCCCTCCATTCGACGTGAAGATCATCGGTCTTGCACCGTCTTCATATCTTCGACTTTTAATTGTCGATCAATTATTTGAAATGAGAATTAACTCCGCCTTTTCAAATAATTCACGTATATTTAGAATTTCAAATCAATTCATTTCAATGGTTAAATTATTCGACATCACTAATTCAATTCATTAATTGTAATTTTCATACCAAACACATTCAACCATCAAATATCTAGTAAACTGAGCAAATTCGGTTTAGTTTCATTCCATATCGTTTATAATATTTTATTACGATTTATCGACATTTTTATTCCTTTTAAAAATAACCAATTCACTCAAATGATGCTTCAGGCCATAACGCGGCCATGGCGCTGTTTTACTTCAGATTTGATTTACACATATCTGAAAATCTAACCGTTGGATCTTTACAAATTTTATACCATTAGAAAGATCTTTTCAAAACGAATCCAATGGTTTTAGTTTTGGGAAAATCTGAGATGACCCCGAACCCCGTACAGACGGTGGCAAGGGTAATCCTTGGAATATAACACATAAACAAATAATAGCAGAACAGAAATAAATAAATACACCAGATGATGCACAATAGAATATACTAGATAAAAGTAATCATTAGAGTTACACAGTATACAGGATCATACTTGGTACAAATATAGTTCAGCTATACATAAATGTCTACAGCGGAAAAAAACATAATATGTACAACAGGAGCTGAACAGCATAAAAAGAGATAAAGAATAGAATCCATCTTCAGCTCCAGCTATCCAGAAAGAGCCAGCTAAACCTGAATACAAGGCTGCCCGTGTAGAAAAAGGGGCACCCGAGTTTGAAAGGGAAACAAACTACGAGTCAGTCATGGGACTGGTATGAGAAATCTACTCAACACATTTAAAATATGGCTAATCAGAGGACCACTCCACTTTCGTGGAACGGGTTTACTCCATTGGATTGCCGGTACTTTAAAACAAATCATTCTTTTAAACATCGCAATGCTTTTTATAAAAATGAAGCCATAGTAAGACTCAGTTCCCATCACACAATGCAACGCAAACCGGAGGATAGAGTTTTACCTTTTAACGGCCAAAATATGCTTGATACGAATAAAACAAAAGAATTTGATATTATTACTAGTGTTTATATGTTTCAAAAGCAATTTCAAATCATAACTATCAATCATAGACGACATTAATGCCCCCATACCACTATGTCGCCATATATAGGTATACAGTCAAAACCGCACAGTCACGTATTTAGAAGTTGGATTTCCATCATGAACCAAGGCAAAAGATAGTCCTTACCGAATTCGAGAAGCTCTAGCCCGTGTCTCAGGATCAGAACGCATCAACCCTTTGGATCGTCAGGGCCGGTCCACTGATGTGGATTATTATGCCTGAACACTACATTTCCCCGCCCTTTGGGGCGTCAATGAGCCAACGAATGACTCCATCGGTCCCGGATCGACCGATATAACCGAGGCGCCTCGAAATAGTAACAACCGCATAAGTCAAACTCGTCAGGGCGTGTTAAACCACTGACGCCACTTCTAACTAGAAAGAAACGCATGCCCTCCCTGAGGTCCTTCTCCCGTTTCTGGTTCATACCGGGGTGTGAGGTTCGCGTATTCACGTTGTACACAAAGCTGCGCCACACAGGCGGTGCTTTGATCATCACCACAAGACTTTGCTTTTCAACAGAAGCCCTGATCACTGCATCTTAGCATGTCACATAGGCAATTCACACCATGCAACTGATGGCTATCAATCACATAAAATAAATTCCAATGTCAGACACACAATCCATTTACAATTCCGTTCTGGGTCGGAACGAAACCGGAGGCACTATATACCTCGCAAACCCATCGACCTCCACGTACGTCTAGACAATCACCACTCATTATCCATATTTCGGTATGCCTCCCATTAAGGACATCAGTTACCATCCAAACGAGGTGAAGATCTCCGGTCTTCTACCACCGTCTTCATCTTCGATTACTTATCGTCGATTCAGTTATTCAGAATGGGATATACCCGGTCTTTCTGAGCAACTCGCGTATATAATAAACAAGTGCAACAAAAACACACATGCGCATCATTTCAATTCATTAGTTGCTAACCGTAAATCAGTAAGGGAACGATTTCCCAAATATTAACCCCGAAGGCCGAAACCAACATCAGATCAACACCTAGGAAACCATTCGACTTAGCCAACCTTCAGTTAGTTTCTAAATTTCACATCCATATCGTTTATAATATTTTATAACGATTTATCGCTATTTTTATTTATTTTAAAATAGCCAATTTATTCAAAACGACGCTTCGGGCCATAACGCGGCCGTGGCGCTGTTTTTCTTCAGATTTGATTTACACATATCTGAAAATCTAACCGTCTGATCTTCACAAAATTTACATTATTAGAAAGAACTTTTCAAAACGAATCCAACGGTTCTAGTTTCGGGATAATCCGACGGTCAGATCTCCAGGTATAATTGTTTGAAGTTTCGATTTCAAATTACGAACTACAGCGTCGTTATTCGATTTAATATAATTATATTTATATATATATATATATAAATATAATCGATTCTGGCGCTGTTTTTCTTCAGATTTGAATTAAACATTCCAGACAATCCAACCGTTGGATTTTTACAAAGTTGGTGTCGTTGGAAAGATATTTCCAAAGCGAACCCAACGGTGGTGGTTTCGGGAAAATCCGATGGTCGGATCTCCCGCACTAATCGTTTGAAATCACGGTTTCAAAATACGAACTGCAGCTTCGTTATTCGATATATTTCAATTCTATATATATATATATATATATATATATATATATATATATATATATATATATATATATCGATTCCTGGATTTCAAAACTATACGATTTTCATACATTTGATAAAAATGATATTTTTATCTAACTGCCTTCTATTTCAACACTTCACTATTTTTAACAATTCATGTATATAATAAAAATGTGATTTTTAATGTAAAACAATCTATTTCAAAACACGACTATTTTATATAGTTCATATAGATGATAAAAATATGATTTTTATTATAAAACAATTTCTTTCAGAACACGACTATTTTATATAGTTCATATAGATGATAAAAATATGATTTTTATTATAAAACAATTTATTTCAAAATATGAATACCATTCAACACATGAATTTCAATTCAACGAATGAATTTCGATTCAACACATGAAGGTTTTCTATAGTTTATATATATAGATAAAAAGGTGATTTTTATATTTAAAACACGAATACCATTCAACACATGAATTTCTATTCAACGAATGAATTTCAATTCAACACATGAAGGTTTTCTATAGTTTATATATATAGATAAAAAGGTGATTTTTATATTTAAAACACGAATACCATTCAACACATGAATATGATTCAACGAATGAATTTCTATTCAACACATGAAGGTTTTCTATAGTTTGTATATATAGAGTAAAAATGTGATTTTTATTGTTAAAACAATTTATTTAAAACACGAATACCATTCAACACATGAATATGATTCAACGAGTGAATTTTTATTCAACACATGAAGGTTTTCTATTCAACAGACGAATATAGTTTCAACACAGGAAAATAATTCTAACACATGAATATTATTCAAAATTTTGGTAGCATAACGGCAGGGTAGTTAAAACCGGGACCGTCCCTAGTACGGCTCCTCGCTCTACCTTAAAGCCTCGCAGCTTTTGACAATGTGGAATCATGCATCTAGTTCGCACGCAGGCGGCATGTATATATTTTTTTTCATTTCCACAAACTAATCCTATGTGGTTTCAACCAAATATTTCTCAACCACAAACGGGTATTTTTCAACCACCATCAATCAATTTCAACCACAAACAATTCTAATCAACCATTCGTAATCAACCAATTTTCATACCAATCACAACCAATAAATATCGTCCATGGTTTGTGGACGAGGGGCACATATATATATATATATATATATATATATATATATATATAGAAGCATTTCACTTCTATTTTAACACATATATAATTTTTACAACGCATATACTACTTATACATCGAACGTACAACTTATACAACGCTTATACAAGAGGTGTACAACGCTTATATAACTCATACATCGACTATATAATTTTTACATCGTCGTTTTCCATATCGTTTATAATTTAGAAATCTCACATTGGTTTCCACTCCACCAAAAATAGCAGGAGGCTCAGAAAAATATGCGGTCTCTTCTAGAATGTAGAAAGCATCCACACGAGTCCACTGTCTCTTGTTTCACTGAATTTCGTCAAGAAACGAAAAAGAGTGGAATCAAAAACGGTAGCGCTTTAAACTGCTATAAATAGTTTATATAATTTTCAGCCGTTACCTTTCTGAAATCTTCGAATCTAGGTTTTCGATTTTTACCCAAACCGTTGCTCATTGTTCCGATCAGGTTGCTGCACCTTGTAGGCGGTCGGAGGGCGCCCAGATCGACGGTGGAGCGGCCTACTCCGGTGGTCGGAGCTGACGTCAGCGGGCGATGGAAGTTCGAAACTTTCGAACTCGATTCCTCCCCCAATCCTGAACCAAAAAAATCAAACTATGTATGGATTTGAAGGTGGAGAGGAGATCTACAATTTCTTCAACTGGAGGGAAGGCTATAGATGAGTGGATTGATCAGAAATCGAACGGGAAGGTTTGAGCAATATTCGCCGTCGCCTGGGGGAAAAACGGTGAGAGAGAACGTGTAATGACCAATGAAATATTTTTATTAATTTATATATTTTTAAATTTCGAAAATACCCTCTTTCACCCATGAACACCAATCCAAACCAAACGACTGTCATCCTTAGCGTTTTAACCCCATTCCGAACACAATGGGATATGTTTCGTAGGCCCATTCGACTGTTTCAGTCAGTTTTCCTTCAAATTAAAATATAAAACATTCAATATTTAATTTGAACGTACATTTCAATTTGCCAGGGCGACAAACTGATTCTAAAAATTCCCGAAAAATAAATCTAGCTATGTTTTGACGACACGGTCCCAACAAAACTAGTTTCGTCGAATTCTGAGATTGTTTGAAAAATGGCCCATTTCTAGTCGATCCAATTTAACTGTAATTGACCAAAAAACATTTTCCTTTGCCACGCTCACATACTAGCTTCAAAAATTATGAAATTTGAAACCTAGTCTTAGTTTAACATCTCGGATCCAACAAAAGTGGTTTCGTCGAATTCCGAGGTCGTTTGCAAAATGGCCAATTTCACGGACTATATAAATTCCATAGCGACCTTTCAGAAAATTCATTTGGCCATAACTTTTGCTTTCCGCTATGAAACTTCGATTTTTCAGATTCGTTAGAAAGGCATTCACTAGAAGATTTAAATATTTTTGGTTTCACTCGAATCCGTTTTGTTTTGCACCTGGTACAGCCAGTCAAAGTTTGAATTCAAATTTTGAAACTACCGCGCCATTTCAGGCCTTGTTTATGATTAGAATTAATCATATTCGTTTTCAAATGTCGATTCAAACTTACTTTTCATCGTTATCACTTAAAATATTTATTTTAAATATTTAAATTCCACTAAAATAGCCAATTTAAATTTTTTAAATTGGTTCAGATTTTCCGGGTCGTTAAAATCTCCCCCACTTAAAACTTTTCGTCCCCGAAAAGGAACAAAGTCGAAAGTGGTTTGATTAATCAACTCTACGTTCGATCTGGCTTCCATTCTCCAACTTTTCAGTTTCTGAGAATTTTCAAATTCTTCAAAAATTTGGCTAACACCCGGAATTTTCGAAAAATTTCGCCATTACCTCCTTTGTACGGGGAGAGGTTTTGAAATTTATTGGGCCGTATTAGGTACCTAATAAATCCTATAAAGCATACACATATTTATAGTGATATATTCTGGTGTTTACAGGGGAGCGTGTATAGATAATAACTCCAGAGAATAAATTCTCGTCACCATGTCAGAGCCTGAGGGAGTGTGTATTTTAATTGATCCAGAGGATAAATCCTCGTCACCTCGTCCCGTGTGGGAAATAAATAATCCATGTGCCATATCTAATGACTAGAGAGAGGTGATTATTGTCAACTCCAGACCAGTGTGGGGTTTTTATTAATCTGGAAATTTTATCGTTACAATTTTATATGTCCATATCAGTCATCAGTTCAACCTGTAAAATATAGTCATCGTCATACAAGCCTCTCGCTCGTATGGTAAATCTTCCACCTCGTCACACAAGCTCCAAATTCTTATGTGGTATATGATGAAGTATGCCTATCTTCCAGAAGTATGCCATGTAATGTGGTTCAAAATTAATTGTTACTATCCTATGGCGACGTTTATTATTTCACACAGAACAACCAGCACTCTGCATCCATTGGCATTCACAGGAGTTGATATAATAATATTTCGCATCCAACTCATTAAGGTTTACCTATTTGTCGGGCACGCAAATAATTTCTTTACTCAACAGCTATCCAATTACCTGTTCAAACATATATAATGCACATGTATATATATTTCTAATTATTTCTAAATCAGTTCAATGTGTGAGTTAATCTAATAAATCCTACCATTCTTTCTCTTATTAATTAAATTAACTATCGTTTCAATAATTTAATTAATCCAATTTACTATCACACAATGCAAACAACAAGCAATTTGTTTTTAAGTTCTCAAAAATATACTAATCAATTTCTATATTCTTTTAAAATCATTCAGACTATAGAATTAAAAGTGCACATCCATGGAAAGAAAATAACAACAAAGTAGAGAACTAATTGGTAATGCAAAGTATGGTAAATGTACCTTGCACCGGAGTCAATCAGAGATGTTTATTCGACACTTAGGATAGGCTTTCTGAATGCTCTCCTCAGTTTCCTAAGTACAATCTCGCGGATCTCCACTCCATTGCACTTTGACTAAGTGAACCTTCTTGTTCCTCAGTTCTTTGGTTTCTTTGCCGATAATCTTTAGCGGCTTTCTTCTCACAGCTAATTCTGGAGTAATTTCAATTTCATGTTGAGCTGCTTCTTCCACGATCAAGTCTGGATCATGAACGTGCTTTCGAAGTTGAGATATGTGAAATACATCATGCACTCCAGGCAACCAATCAGGCAATTTAACCCTATAAGCGAGAGTTCCGATCTGTTCCAGAATAGGAAACGGACCAATGAATTTGGGCGCCAACTTCTCGGTTTTACCGAACCGGATAACTCCTCTCGTCGGCGATACTTTCAAATATACATAGTCGCCAACAACAAATGATATATCTCTTCTTCTCCTATCGGCATAGCTCTTTTGTCGGCTTTGAGCGGCGAGTAACTGTTTCTTAACGAAATCGACTTTGTCGGCTGCTTCTCGGATCATATCAGGCCCTAATACAAGCCTATTTCCAGGTTCAACCCAACAAGCAGGAGATCGGCATGGTCTACCATATAATGCTTCGAATGGCGACATTGTCAGGCTCGCCTGGTAGCTGTTATTATATGAGAATTCAGCCAAATGCAGATGGTCTTCCCATGATCCACCAAAATCTAGAACAAAAGCCCGTAATAGATCTTCTAAAATACGATTCACCCTCTCAGTCTGACCAACTGTCTGAGGATGATAAGCGGTGCTTAAGTTCAGCTTTGTTCCCAGCTCTACTTGAAATGCCTCCCAGAATTTGCTAGTGAATATTGGATCTCTATCACTAACTATACTGATCGGCACTCCGTGTAGTCTAACTATTTCCTTGAAGTATATCTGCGCCAGACTCTGAGCAGTTCTGTTTGATCTGATAGGTATGAAATGTGCGGTCTTCGTGAAGCGATCTACGATCACCCAAATACTGTCATTTCCTTTTCTGGTTCTGGGCAAACCATCAATGAAGTCCATGGAAATATGTTCCCACTTCCAGCCTGGAACGTCCAGCGGTTGCAACAGTCCAGCAAGTTTCTGTTGGTCGCTTTTGACTAGCTGGCAAGTAGGGCATCGGCTAACATATATTGAAACGTCCCTTTTCATAGCCTTCCACCAGAATGTTCGCTTGAGGTCGTTATACATTTTGGCCACACCAGGATGGATACTCAGCTTGGACTTGTGACACTCGTCTAACACTTCCCTTTTTAGCTCGGGGATGCCAGGAACACAAATCCTTCCTTTCAACCTCAGAATTCCGTCATTATCTATTTGAAAACACGAGGGTTCGCCTTTTTGAATCCTTTTGATCATATCCTTAATAAAGTTATCCTCCTTCTGAAGAATAGATATTTTGTCAATCAAGGAAGATGTAATAATAAAGCTGGCGATCATTACATTCTTTCGGCTTAACGCATCGACCACGACATTGGCTTTCCCTAGAGTGTATATAATCTCAAAATCGTATGCTGCAAGGAACTCTAGCCAACGTTGCTGCCTCAAATTCAGGTCTTTCTGGGTGAACAGATACTTTAACGACTGATGGTCTGTATACAGTTCGAATTTCTCACCCAGAAGATAGTGTCTCCAGATTTTCAAAGAGAATACGATAGCCAATAACTCAAGATCATGAGTTACATAGTTTTTGTCGTGTGGCTTCAGCTGACGGCTGGCATAAGCAATCACTTGACCCTTTTGCATTAACACTGCGCCAAGGCCTTCTCTAGAAGCATCAGTCCAGACTTTTAAATCCTGATTGCCGTCGATTATGGTTAACACTGGAGCAGTCGTTAATCTTAACTTTAGCTCTTCAAAAGCCACCTCACATTCTGGAGTCCATTTAAATTTTGAGTGCTTCTTTGTAAGCTTTGTTAAGTGACCAGATATCTTCGAAAAGTTTTTAACGAACTTCCGGTAATAACTAGCCAATCCGAGAAAACCGCGGACTTCTGTAGGAGTACTAGGCTGTTTCCAATTTTGAATAGCTGTGATTTTACTTGGATCCACAGCAATTCCTTCTTTCGATATGACGTGGCCCAGAAATTTCACTTCATCTTGCTAGAATATACATTTGGACAGTTTGCCTTTCAATACATTCTTTCTCAGAATTTCTAGAACCTGTTCCAAATGCTTTTCATGTTCGGCTTTTGATTTAGGGAAGATTAGAATATCATCAATAAAAACCAGATAAAACTTATTCAGGACTCCTCTGAACACTCTATTCATCAAATCGACGAAGTATGCTGGAGCATTACATAAGCCGAACGGCATTACTAACCACTCGTAGAATATGTCTGGACCTCTGAACGCTGTCATTGGAACACACTCGTCGGCAATTCGAAGCTGATGGAAGCCTGTAGCTAGGTCCATCCTTGAAAATACCTGTGCTCCATTCAGACGATCCAATAAATCATCGATTCGCGGCAATGGATATTTGTTCTTTATGGTCTGCTTGTTCAAATCACGATAATCCAACATAGCCGTAGAGTACCGTCAGATTTCGGGACAAACACCACTGCTGCACCCCAATCAGAGAAACTAGGCCTGATCAGACCCTTCCATACGAGCTGTCGTGTTTGATTGTCTAATTCCTCTTTCTCTTTCAAGGACATTCTTCGAATAGCGTGAACTACCGGCCTTCCATTCAGAATCAAAGTGATCTTGAAATCTATTTCTCTCTGCGGAGGTAAGCGAACAACTTCTTAAAACACATCCGCATAATTCTTGACGACAAGAATATCTTTTACGAGGTCAGGAATATTCTCTGTAACTTCAGGGATATTTTCTATTTGAGCAGGAGAAACATCCAACGCTGCCCAGAAGTCCTTTCTATTAGAATTCTGACCTTCACAGGGAATGATTATATAATCACCTGATTTAATCTTCGCCCTAACTACTCTGCCGGCGCATTTAACCTCAGCTTCATATTTGTTCAACCAGTCTAACCCCAAGATAAGATCAAATTCTGTAAAATTCATGACGACTGCGATGGTAGGGAACCGATAACGAGAAAAAGAAACCGACACCCTACAAACCCAACTGAGATCGATGGAACCCCCGACCGAATTTTGGACAGTCATTGGTTCTTTGAGCTTCTTCAAATTTAAATCCAGTTTCTTAACCGCATTCTTTGCAACAAAGCTTCGCGACGTGCCAGTGTCAAACAGTACTTTAACTGGAATATCTTTGACAGTTAGCGTGCCTTCCAAAACATCTGGCCTTTCCTGACTAGCTGAGGGTGATGGAGTTTCTGCTACTTTATTCACTTGAACTACTTCAGGCTTCTTTAAGAGCCAGCAATCCTTTGCAAGATGACCAGTCTGATGGCATTTACTGCAACCTCTTTTCTCTTAAAAATTCTTCTCTGATTTAGATCCACTCCTGATTCGTTTCTTTAAGGGTCCGCAATTTATCGAGAGATGTCCTTGCCTATTGCAGTTAGAGCATACAGTTGTCGCTACTGGCCCCTTCTCAGATTTAGCCCTTTTTCTCTTGGAACTGGGCTTCTTACTGACCTCAGACATCGTACTAGCCTCCGGGCGATCAGTTTCAGACTCAACTTTATTTCTAGAACTGACCTCCTCTTCGTAGCGTAACATACCTTTCCTGTCGAGATCCTCGTACTGGTAAGCCATTTATGTCATATCAGAAAAAGGAAGCTTCACATTCCTCATTACACTATTCTGATATTTCCTTTGCAGGCCATGAATAAATCTCAGATTCTTCCCCTTTGGATCTTGAATCAGATGAGGAGCAAAGTGAGAAAGTTCGTTGAATTTCTTATGATATTCTGGGATGGTCATATCACCTTGTATCAGATAAGAAAATTCATCACATAATCGCTCGGTTGCTTCGGGAGGAGTAAATCTTTCTAGGAAAATCACTTTGAATCTGTCCCAGGTGATATCACCTTCTGGATTATCTTTAATAACTGAATCCCACCAAAACAAAGCTTCTTCTTTGAGTGCCCAAGATGCCAGTAATCTTTTCTGATCATCTCTCATCTTTAAACCCTCAAAGTTTTTCTCTATAGAACAGATCCAAGCTTGTGTTTCCATAATGGACTCTTTGCCTAAGAATGGTGATCCACCCAGATTTTGAAATCTCTTGAATAGAACTTCTATATTTGATTCTGGCTGTGGGAGCACAACTGGCTCATTAGCTGGTCGAGCCATACGATTATTTCTTCTGTTCCTGTCACTCATTTTCTAGTGCGTCTGCAATTAGCAGACAAAGTGTCAGGTCAACAGAAAAGATATTGCAAAACATAGAGACAAATACTTCAATGTAAATGTGTCTACTTTGGTGTATTTCATTCTGCTTTACTCATACTAGGATATTACTGATCCTATCTGTATAGAGTTTCCTGTCCTAGAACACTACTGGTTCTACTTCTGACGAGTTCGTTAATATGTTATATTCCAGAACTAAGCTTAACAAAAGCTCTGATACCAAATGAGACGACCCCGAACCCCGTACAGACGGTGGCAAGGGTAATCCTTGGAATATAACACATAAACAGATAATAGCAGAACAGAAATAAATAAATACACCAAATAATGCACAATAGAATATACTGGATAAACGTAATCATCAGAGTTACACTGTATATAGGATCACACTTAGTACAAATACAGTTCAGCTATACATAAATGTCTACAGTGGAAAACAAACATAATATGTACAACAGGAGCTGAACAGCATAAAAAGCGATAAAGAATAGAATCCATCTTCAGCTCCAGCTATCCAGAAAGAGCCAGCTAAACTGAATACAAGGCTGCCCGTGTAGAAAAAGGGGCACCCGAGTTTGAAAGGAAAACAAACTACGAGTCAGTCATGGGACTGGTATGAGAAATCTACTCAACACATTTAAAATATGGCTAATCACAGGACCATGCCACTTTCGTGGAATGGGTTTACTCCATTGGATTTCCAGTACTTTAAAACAAATCATTCTTTTAAACATCGCAATGCTTTTTATAAAAATGAAGCCATTATAAGACTCAGTTCCCATTACACAATGCAACGCAAACCGGAGGATAGAGTTTTACCTTATAACGGCCAAAATATGCTTGATACGAATAAAACAAAAGAATTTGATATTATTACTTGTGTTTATATGTTTCAAAAGAAATTTCAAATCATAACTATCAATCATAGATGGCATTAATGCCCCATACCACTATGTCGCCATATATAGGTATACAATCAAAACCGCACAGTCACGTATTTGGAAGTTGGATTTCCGTCATGAACCAAGGCAAAAGATAGTCCTTACCGAATTCGAGACGCTCTAGCCCATGTCTCAGGATCAGAACGCATCAACCCTTTGGATCGTCTGGGCCGGTCCACTGATGTGGATTATTATGCCTGAACACTACGTTTCCCCGCCCTTTGGGGCGTCAATGAGCCAACGAATGACTACATCGGTCCCGGATCGACCGATATAACTGAGGCGCCTCGCAATAGTAACAACACATAAGTCAAACTTGTCAGGGCGTGTAAAACTACTGACGCCACTTCTAACTAAAAAGAAACGCATGCCCTCCCTGAGGTCCTTCTCCCGTTTCTAGTTCATACCGGGGTGTGAGGTTCGCGTATTCACGTTGTACACAAAGCTACGCCACACAGACGGTGCTTTGATCATCACCACAAGACTTTGCTTTTCAACAGAAGCCCTGATCACTGCATCTTAGCATGTCACGCAGGCAATTCACACCATGCAACTGATGGCTATCAATCACATAGAATAAATTCCAATGTCAGACACACAATCCATTTACAAGTCCGTTCTGGGTCAGAACAAAACCGGAGGCACTATATACCTCGCAAACCCATCGACCTCCACGTACGTCTAGACGATCACCACTCAATATCCATATTTCGGGATGCCTCCCAATCAGGACATCAGTTACCATCCAAACGAGGTGAAGATCTCCGGTCTTCTACCACCGTCTTCATCTTCGATTACTTATCGTCGATTCAGTTATTCAGAATGGGATAGACCCAGTCTTTCTGAGCAACTCGCATATATAATAAACAAGTGCAACACAAACACACATACACATCATTTCAATTCATTAGTCGCTAACCGTAAATCAGTAAGAGAACGATTTCCCAAATATTAACCCCGAAGGCCGAAACCAACATCAGATCAACACCCAGGAAACCATTCGACTTAGCCAACCTTCAGTTAGTTTCTAAATTTCACATCAATATCGTTAATAATATTTTATAACGATTTATCGCTATTTTTATTTATTTTAAAATAGCCAATTTATTCAAAACGACGCTTCGGGCCATAACGCGGCCGTGGCGCTGTTTTTCTTCAGATTTGATTTACACATATCTGAAAATCTAACCGTTGGTTCTTCACAAAATTTACATTATTAGAAAGATCTTTTCAAAATGAATCCAACGGTTCTAGTTTCGGGATAATCCGATGGTCGGATCTCCCGGTATAATCGTTTGAAGTTTCGATTTCAAATTACAAACTGCAGCGTCGTTATTCGATTTAATATAATTATATATATATATTTATAAAATCGATTCTAGCGCTGTTTTTCTTTAGATTTGAATTAAACATTCCAGACAATCCAACCGTTGGATTTTTACAAAGTTGGTGCCGTTGGAAAGATATTTCCAAAGTGAACCCAACGGTGGTGGTTTCAGGAAATTCCGATGGTCGGATCTCCCGCACTAATCGTTTGAAATCACGGTTTCAAAATATGAACTGCAGCTTCGTTATTCTATATATTTCAATTCTATTTATATATATATATATATATCGATTCATGGTTTTCAAAACTATATGATTTTCATACATTTGATAAAAATGATATTTTTATCTAACTGTCTTCTATTTCAACACTTCACTATTTTTAACAATTCATGTATATAATAAAAATGTAATTTTTAATGTAAAACAATCTATTTCAAAACACGACTATTTTATATAGTTCATATAGATGATAAAATTATGATTTTTATTATAAAACAATTTCTTTCAGAACACGACTATTTTATATAGTTCATATAGATGATAAAAATATGATTTTTATTATAAAACAATTTATTTCAAAATATGAATACCATTCAACACATGAATTTCAAATCAACAAATGAATTTCGATTCAACACATGAAGGTTTTCTATAGTTTATATATATAGATAAAAAGGTGGTTTTTATATTTAAAACACGAATACCATTCAAAACATAAATATGATTCAACGAATGAATTCCTATTCAACACATGAAGGTTTTCTATAGTTTGTATATATAGAGTAAAAATGTGATTTTTATTGTTAAAACAATTTATTTAAAACACGAATACCATTCAAAACATGAATATGATTCAACGAATGAATTTCTATTCAACACATGAAGGTTTTCTATTCAACAGACGAATATAGTTTCAACACAGGAAAATAATTCTAATACATAAATATTATTCAAAATTTCGGCAGCATAACGACATGGTAGTTAAAACCGGGACCGTCCCTAGTACGGCTCCTTGCTCTACCTTAAAGCCTCGCAGCTTTTGACAATGGGGAATCATGCATCTAGTTCGCACGCAGGCGGCACATATATATATTTTTTCATTTCCACAAACTAATCCTATGTGGTTTCAACCAAATATTTCTCAACCACAAACGGGTATTTTTCAACCACCATCAATCAATTTCAACCACAAACAATTCTAATCAACCATTCGTAATCAACCAATTTTCACACCAATCACAACCAATAAATATCGTCCATGGTTTATGGACGAGGGGCGTATATATATATATATATATATATATAAGCATTTCACTTCTATTTCAACACATATATAATTTTTTCAATGCATATACAACTTATACATCGAACGTACAACTTATACAACGCTTATACAAGAGGTGTACAACGCTTATATAACTCATACATCGACTATATAATTTATACATCGTCGTTTTCCATATCGTTTATAATTTAGAAATCTCACATTGGGTTCCACTCCACCAAAAATAGCAGGAGGCTCAGAAAAATATGCGGTCTCTTCTAGAATGTAGAAGGCGTCCACGCGAGTCCACTATCTCTTGTTTCACTGAATTTCGTCAAGAAACGAAAAAGATATGATTTTTACAGTGAAATAAAAAACGGTAGCGCTTTAAACTGCTATAATATAGTTTATATAATTTTCAGCCGTTACCTTTTTCAAATCTTCGAATCTTGGTTTTCGATTTTTACCCAAACCATTGCTCGTTGTTCCGAACAGGTTGCTGCAACTTGTAGGCGGTCGGAGGGCGCCCAGATCGACGGTGGAGCGGCCTACTCCGGTGGTCGGAGCTGACGTCAGCGGGCGATGGAAGTTCGAAACTTTCGAACTCGATTCCTCCCCCAATCCTGAACCAAAAAAATCAAACTATGTATGGATTTGAAGGTGGAGAGGAGATCTACAATTTCTTCAACTGGAGGGAAGGCTATAGATGCGTGGATTGATCAGAAATCGAACGGGAAGGTTTGAGCAATATTGGTCGTCGCCTGGGGGAAATACGGGGAGAGAGAAAGTGTATTGACCAATGAAATATTTTTATTAATTTATATATTTTTAAATTTCGAAAATACCCTCTTTCACCCACAAACACCAATCCAAACCCAACGACTGTCGTCCCTAGCGTTTTACCTCCATTTCGAACACAATGGGATATGTTTCGTAGGCCCATTCGACTGTTTCAGTCAGTTTTCCTTCAAATTAAAATATAAAACATTCAATATTTAATTTGAACGTACATTTCAATTTGCCAGGGCCACAAACTGATTCTAAAAATTCCCGAAAAATAAATCTAGCTATGTTTTGACGATACGGTCCCAACAAAACTAGTTTCGTCGAATTCTGAGATTGTTTGAAAAATGGCCCATTTCTGGTCGATCCAATTTAAATATAATTGACCAAAACACATTTTCCTTTGCCACGCTCATATACTAGCTTCAAAAATTATGAAATTTGAAACCTAGCCATAGTATAACATCCCGGATCCAACAAAAGTGGTTTCGTCGAATTCCGAGGTCGTTTGCAAAATGGCCATTTTCATGGGCTATATAAATTCCATAGCGACCTTTCAGAAAATTCATTTGGCCATAACTTTTGCTTTCCGCTATGAAACTTCGATTTTTCAGATTCGTTAGAAAGGTATTCACTAACAGATTTAAACATTTTTGGTTTCACTCAAATCCGTTTTGTTTTGCACCCGGTACAGCCAGTCAAAGTTTGAATTCAAATTTTGAAACTACCGCGCCATTTCAGGCCTTGTTTATAATTAGAATTAATTATATTCATTTTCAAATGCGATTCAAACTTAATATTCATCGTTATCACTTAAAATATTTATTTTAAATATTTAAAATCCACTAAAATAGCCAATTTAAAAAATTTAAATTGGTTCTGGTTTTCCGGGTCGTTACAGAATTTGATGGTCGGATCTCCCGGTATAATCATTTGAAGTTTCGATTTCAAATTACGAACTACAGTGTCGTTATTCGATTTAATTTAACTATAATTATATATATAAAAATATAATCGATTTTGGCGCTGTTTTTCTTCAGATTTGAATTAAAAATTCTAGACAATCCAATCGTTGGATCTTTACAAAGTTGGTGCCGTTGGAAATATATTTCCAAAGCGAACCCAACGGTTGCAGTTTCGGGAAAATCCGATGGTCGGATCTCCCGCAATAATCATTTGAAATCTCTGTTTCAAAATATGAAATGTAGCTTCGTTATGCGATTTATTTTAATTATATATGTATATATATAATTCATTCTTAGATTTTAAAGCCATATTCATCTCATACATTTGATAAAAATGATATTTTTATCCAATAGATATTTATTTCAACACATTACTATTTTTAACAATTCATATATATAATAAAAATGTGATTTTTATTGTTAAACAATTTATTTCAAAACACGATTATTTTATATAGTTCATACATAAGGTAAAATGTGATTTTTATTGTTAACAATTTATTTCAAAACACGATTATTTTCTATAGTTCATACATAAGGTAAAAGTGTGATTTTTATTGTAAAACAGTTTATTCTCTACATGAATGTCATTCAACACATGAATTTCTATTCAACACACGAATATAGCTTCAACACATGAAAATAAATCAAACACTGAAATATTTCATAAAATTTCGGCAGCATAACGGTAGGGTAGTTAAAACCGGCACCGTCCCGAGTACGGCTCCTCGCTCTACCTTAAAACCTCGTGGTTTTTGACAATGGGGATTTCAATATCTAGTTCGTACATAGAAGAATTTTCCCATATTCTAATCCTATTGGGATTCCAATCACAATCAATCATTTCCAATCAACCATTCATGATATTTCCAAATTTCACATCAACCAATCCAAACAATATCACAACCAATATATATCGTCCATGGTCTGTGGACGAGGGGAGTATATTTATATATATTCGTATATAAATATATTTCAATTCACTTCAATTCATTTCAATGTCATTTCAATGCATATATATAATTTTTACAATGCATATATAACTTATACATCGAACATACAACTTATACAATGGTTATACATGAGGTGTACAACGCTTATATTACTCATACATTGACCATATAATTTGTACATCGTCATTTCCATATCGTTTATAATTTAGAAATCTCACATTGGGTTCCACTCCACCAAAAATTGCAGAAGGCTCAGAAAAATATCCGGTTTCTTCTAAAATGTAGAAGACGTCCTCACGGTCTCGGTGTCTCTTGTTTCACTGGATTTCGACCATAAACAAAAAAGATATGATATTTATTGTGAAATCAAAATCCGTAGCGCTTTAAAGTGCTATAGAAAAGTTTAAAATAAATTAAACCGTGCCTTTCTGATTGGGTTACCAGCTAGGTTTCATTTTTTCTCGACAACTATTGCACGATAGGACAATCAGCCACTGCCACTTGGAAGAGGAAGGAGAGGCGTGCAGAACGAGGGTAGCCTCGTCGAACTCGGTGGTCGGAGACGCTGTTGGCGGCGGTGCGAAGTTGGCGACTTCAGGAGGTCGATATGGCCTTAATACTCAATGAAAAAATCCAATCTTTATATGGATTTGTAGCTGGGGATGTCCTCTACAAAATTCTCAACTGGAGGAAGGTCTGGTTTTGTGTGTGGAAGGAGAAACCGGGCTGGGAAGATCGGAATCAATTTCCGTCGTCGCTTCAGGGGTTGTCGGGGAGAGAGAGAGTTGTGATGGCCAATGGGATTTTTTTATTTTATTTATATATTTTTAAAATTTTAAAATACTCCTCTTCACATACAAGCTCCAATCCAAACCCAACGACTGTCGCCCCTAGCTAAATACCCCCATTAAAAACACAATGGGATATGTCCCATTCGACTGTTTCAGTCAGTTTTCCCTCAAATTAAAATATAAAACATTCAATATTCGATTTGAACATACATTTCAATTTGCCGGGGCCACATACTTATTCTAAAAATTCTAGATAAATAAATCTGGCTATATTTTGACGATACGGTCCCAACAAAACTAGTTTCGTCGAATTCTGAGACCGTTTGAATAATGGCCATTTTCTGGTCGATCCAATTTAACAGAAATTGACCAAACACATTTTCCTTCCCCATGCTCACATATTAACTTCAAAAATTATGGAATTTGGAACCTAGAAATAATTTGACTTCCCACAAAAGTGGTTTCGTCGAATTCTGAGGTCGTTTGCAAAATGTCTATTTTCAAGGGCTATATATTCTCTATAACAACCTTTCCGAAAATTCATTTGGCCATAAATTTCGATTTCCGCTATGAAACTTCAATTCTTTAGATTCGTTAGAAAGATATTCATAAACAGATTTAAATATTTTTGGTTTCACTAAAATTCGTTTTATTTTGCATCCGGTACAGTCAGTCAAAGTTTGAATTCAAATTTTGAAACTACCGCGCCATTTCAGGCCTTGTTTATAATTTAAAATAATTATATTTATTTTCAAACATTGATTCAAACATATTTTTCAACGTTATTATTTAAAAAATTTATTTCAAATATTTAAAATCCACTAAAATAGCCAATTTAAATTTTTTAAACTGGTTCAGATTTTCCGGGTTGTTACAAGATATACATCTAATGGAATACACACTTAAAATGCAATACATCAATATGCAACACAAACATGACATACATAATAAGAACAAATATTTACAAACAAACATATAGATGTAAACATTTTAAACATAGTAGCAAGCACATAGTAATGTTTTGTGTATCAAAAAATTATTACAAACAATAGATATTAAAAGTTGTTAAGATGCAAAATATCCATTTTCTCTTTCTAGTGGGACCTAAAACAAATATGTGTAAATACCTTGGTACCCACTTCTAATAGGTTTCTAAGAGTCAGATCTTTGGAAACCAAATCCAAGTGGGTTCAGTATCCCTTTAATAAAGATAGTTTTTATTGTTATGAATAGATTCCATAAATAATTTGATATATTTGTTCCTGATTAAAGTATTGTTTATTTTTGGAACTTATATTTTGATTTCCGTTTTCCTTTTAGTATGTTTTGGTATACTTAGTGATACCTTATTTTTCGATACTATATTATGTTTGAATCATTATTCCTCTTAAGATTTGCATTTTTCTTTGGAGGATTTTTTACTCTTTATTGAGAGCTAACCCATTTTTATTGGAAGAAGATTGAGAATTTTCTATAATTTTAGATAATTTTTTGTTAGGGATTGCGGAATGCGGATCTTAAGGAAAAACAAACACTAAAGGGCGGGTGAATAATGTTTATGAGCAATTTATGAAAATCTTAAACTTAAATGATTTAGTATATTAATCACACACCAGAGTTGATGACAAACACAGAATCAAACATAAACATAGAAACAGATAAATATAAAATATAGAAAAGGAAAGAACACACCGGATTTTATACTGATTCAGATTACTCCTACGTCCAGTCCCATTCAACGCTGGACTACGTAGAGATTTATTATTATCAATATTCAAGTACAACACCCTTGATTTCACGACTACAAGGTTAACACCGATTTCACCACCCTTGATTTCACGGCTATAAGGTTAACACCGCTCCCTTTCCTTGATTTCAGGGCTACAAGGAACACACCCTTTCCCAAATAATTCCCAAATGATTACAACAGCCCTATAACTCTTCAGTAGCACTTCCAAATTGATAATAAAAGATAGGACTGAGAAGTGATGAAGTTTTATATAATTTGAGTAGAAATCGGCAGAGTATAAGTATAGAAATCAAGAGAAGGATGTAATTTAATGGTGGTATGTAAAGGGGTGAAGAAGGAGAAAAAGAATAATAAAAAAATCAAATCAACCACTATTTATAATGTCTTAGTGGTTGCAATTTTCAGAAACGTTACAAATAGTAAAAACACACTTCCTTTGAAAATTGAAAAAACGACAGTTGTATGTCGACATAGACATTTATGTACTACGACATATGCCTTATATTTTGATTTTTTTAAAACTATTTTTGAAGTGTTTAAACATATATTCTATTCTGAAAATTCTTGAATAAAAACTTAGTAATATAAATAAATATTCTAAAGTGTAAAACCATATGAAATCAAAATATTGTATTATATATACATATTTATAAAGTTATAAGGTTTAAAACTTTAAAACTATATATAAAAACTTACATATATATTTAAAATTTTATGTACAAAATATGTTTGGAATCATAAGAAATATAATAATCTGAAATCATTTAGAAAAATAATTCGAAATCAGGATTTGAATTTTTAAAACAGAATTTGAAAATTGAAAATAAAAATTTGAAAAACAGAATTTGAAGCTGGAGTGCTATTCAAAGTCTTATATATAAACTAGACTCTATTACTATATTTTTATTGAACTCTTGAAATCTTAATATCTTGATAACTTGATAAATCATGAGTCTTGAATCAATTCTTAATCCAGAATCTCTTGAAACTCTAAACTGTACAGTCTTTAGTATTAAGTCCTGCATATAAACCCTGCATATATATGTGTATATTCTAGATAGAGATACTATTATATATTTTATAATGATAATTGAAATAAGGTTGTTGTTATAAAAACTCCATTCTCCAACAATCTCCCCCTATTTGATGATGACACCTTGATGTACAAAATATTCACACATGTTGATACTTTTTTATCTAGTCCTTCTTTTACTCCCCCTTTCAACATGAATCCTATATACTCCCCCTTAAACCAAGCCTAACTAATTCTTATTTTATAATTTCTCCCCCTTTGTCATCAACTAAAAGAATTTCTAAATATACCCCCCTAAATAACTATATTCTATATCTATCAATATATTATGACACTTAATACTGAAGTGCTTAATATACATGACTCCCTCTAAATTCATGCCTATATAATATCCTAATTCTAAAAGTATAATCCAACAAATCAAGTACTATAGTCAATATTTACAAATATTTCAATCCATACATATACAAATTTCAAATCCAAACTAAGAAATATTTACAAACAAGTTCAAACGAATTCAGATCAAAAAAATCAATCAATCAAACTATACCAAACAATTCAAATATCTCTTGTTACTTCCACCTATCCGCCTCCTCCAAAGATTGGATCCCTCTTGATGACTTCCCAATATTCATCTTCTTTTATGGGTGGTGCTTTAGCGAGATTGTTGTCTTTGTCTCTCAAAAGAGAAGATATTAGCCAATGGATGGCATCAAAGTGCTTCTCTTGATGTTCAAACATTTTTATATGACTCAATTTGAGATTATGCTGATTGCGAAGTATTGCAGAAAGGATATTGTTGAAAGAATTCAATGTTTCTTCAAGATTTTCACACAAATTATGAATAGGATTTGCCATAATTTGATATTATAGAAAAAAATGATTAGAGAGAAAGGAGAAAGGCTAGAATGAGTTTTTTTTGGAAGAAGGAGGTATTTATAGGGTCTGGAATTCGTTGGAATTAAATAGACATTAGTTGGTTATTGAAATTTTAAATTTTGAATAAAATTGAAAAATTGTCAGTTATATGTCGACATAGTTAAAAAAAATATGTCGACAAGTTAAATATGTATGTCGACATACATTAGTAATTTTTTTATTATTTTTTATTTTTGTAATTTATTCAATTCTTATGAGTCTTTACAGTAAATTAAAGATTGTTTTGACAGAAATAAACACTATCCATTACTACTTGGAAGCAAATACATCAAACTAATATAAGATACTGAATACGAGATTCGAAAGCAAATACGAAAATATAACTAGATAAGCTTAAATTTCAGCGGTTGATTAGGAGGAAGATGATATTTCAAGTTTTCTTCCTATTTTGCCAATGTACTTAGACATATGGGTAAGTGTCTTTTTTATTTTCTTTTGGTTCTTGGCTAACTTGGCTTGATTTTGAATAAGCATTTCTTTCGATATGGTTCTAGTATTAGATGGACATTCTATACTTTCCAACGAGGTTTCTTCTTCTTCATGGATATCCGTAGGATCTTCTTTTTCTTGTTGTTGTTTGATTTGAGCTTGTTTATCTTCGAATGTTTCATAAGGCTTAAAGGTAAGTGGAATTTGCATAAGATGTATATTTGACGAGTCAAACTCCTTTCTTGACACAAATTCTTCTCCTTTGAGATCCACTCCAAAATATTTAAAAATCCAAGTAAGATAAACTCCATAATAAAGCATGTTTTCTCTTATGGACATTTCTTTGGGCTTAAATTCTTTTAAAATCTATTGTCCCAATTGATGTCATAAAAACCAATAATAGCAAAGAGTGCTTTTTGAACTTTGAGGGTAGGGTTGTTGAAATTTCCGGAACGATGAGTGATTGTATGTTAAAGGAGGAGGTTGATGATTCTTGCTTTTGGGGGAAAAACCAAATTTTGAATTCCAAATGAGCATCACTTTCAAATATGTGATGATAGGGTTTCCAAATCCTTTTCATCAATTTCGAATTCCGAAAAATTTGAGCCTATACTCTTACAATTCAAGATATTACCCTAAATTTCACAATCTAAAACAATTTGAGTGCCTTTTACGCTACTCCATACTTGATTTTCATCTCCTTCATAAAAGCCATGATTTAAATTTGCAAAGAACATTTTGACTGAATTAGTATAATAAACTTCATTGTTGTCCCGTGAATCTATTAGACTCAAAACTCCATTTTGTTTGAAAAGAGAATGAAGATTGTAAGATGGAAAGTCTTCAAAGATGGCGAAGGCTCCCATATTGACTTTTCCATTTGCCAAGTAGTTAACATATCCATTTTTTGCTTCTTTATCAATGTAGAGATATCCTTTGATAGTTTTGGATAATCTCATTGTTTGGGGTGTGCTTGTAGAAGCCATTAAAGAGTTGTTTTTGAAGAGTATAGATATGAAGAAAGATGTTTGGAATTTGAATGAGAGGTAGAGAGAATAAGATTGAATAGATAAATAAATAGAGACTGAATGGGCGCAACTTTTATGAAATTAAAGACACCATTTCAGACCGTGGGAGTTGGTGAAAAGTTGGAAGGAAGTTTAAAAGTTTAAGCTTTTGAAATTCAAAATTTGAATTTCATTTGCAGGATTATATGTCGACATGTCTATTTATGTATGTCGACATACATGTTGTATTTCAAAAGACATGTTGATTTGACTTTTGTTTTCATTATATTAATGTTTTATATTTCAGATTTATTATTTCTTGAAATAATATTAATCCTAACAAACATCTAAAATTTATTTTATTATTATATTTACTATTTCACGGCTACAAGGTTAACACCGATTTCACCACCCTTGATTTCACGGCTATAAGGTTAACACCGCTCTCTTTCCTTGATTTCAGGGCTACAAAGAACATACCCTTTTCAAACAATTGCCAAATGATTATAGCAGCCTTATAACTCTTCAATAGCACTTCCAAATTGATAGTAGTAGACAAAGATTGATAAGAGATGAAGTTTTATGTAATTTTAGTAGAAATCGGCAAAGTATAAGTGTAGAAATAATGAAAATGATGTATTTTAATGGTGATATGAAAAGAGGTGAAGATGGAGAAGAAGAACGATAAAAAATTCGAAATCATCTCCTATTTATAATGTCTCAATGGTTGCAACGTTTCAGAAACGTTATAAATAGTGAAAAGACACTTCCTTTGAAAAATGAAAAAATGACAGTTGTATGTGACATAGGCATTTATGTATGCCAACATATGCCTTATATTATGAATTTTTAAAATTATTTTTCAAGTGTTCAAACATATATACTACTCTGAAAACTATTGAATCAAAACTTAGTAATATAAATAAATATTATAAAGTGTAAAATCATATGAAATCATAACAATATATTATATATACATATTTATAAAGTTATAAGGTTTAAAACTATTAAACTATACATATATATAAACTTATATATATTTAAAACTTTATAAACATATATGTTTGAAATCATAAGAAAGATAATAATTTGAAATCAGAAAAATAATTTGAAATCAGGATTTGAATTTTGAAAACAAAGTTGGAAATTTGAAAATCAGAATCTGGAAAACAGAATTTGAACCTGGAGTGCTGTTGAAAGTCTTACATATAAACTAGACTTTATTACTATATTTTTCTCGAACTCTTGAATTCTTGATGTCTTTATAACTTGATAACTCATGAGTCTTGAATCTCTTCTGAATCCTGAATCTCTTGAAACTCTAAAAATATGCAGTCTTTAGTATTAAGTCCTGTATATAAACCCTACATATATATATATATATATATATATATATTTGTATATTCTAGATAGAGAAATTAGTATATATTTTATAATGATAATTGAAATAAGGTTGTTATCATCAAAACTCCATTCTCCAACAATTTTCTCTTCCTTTATTAAAGTTAGAAATATTTTTAGTAATGCTATCTAATCTGGTTTGATGATTGGTATTTTTCTAACTCTACTTGTTTAATTTTAGTTTTTAAATTGTGATTTTTCAGAAATAATAGAATCATTCTTTACCTTTTGAGTTTCAATTCTTGACTCAAAAGTGATAGTTGTGTATCTGAATTAGAGAGATATTTTTGAACCTTTTCAAGTTCTTCATCCAAAATTTCTTCTCGTCTTTCAGCATACCTCTTTCAAATTCTGCTTTATTCTGATTTTCACGAGCTTCCTTAAGTTTCTTTTTGAGAATTTCTATAGTTTTTAAAAATTCAATGTTTACTTTGATTAAATCATCATTAGATAAATCACTAACCTCAGTGTCTTGAGCCATGAAGCATACATTTGCTTGTTCGTTGTCGCTGTCACTATCACTATTTGATGAGGATGAATCTGAATCGCCCTATGTTACAGAACAAGCCTTCTTTTTGAATTTATCTTTCTTGTTTTTGTTGTCAAAAGTTTTCTAATTTTCATTCTTTTGTTTTGGACAATCTTTGTGCATGTGTCCTTTCTTGTGATAATTGAAACATTCTATATTTGAGGATGAAGGTTTATTTGAGAAATTCCTTTTGAAACCGTTTTTATTTCATTTTTGGTATTTCAAGAATTTCTTAAAATTTTTGGCAATAAATGCTAGATCCTCGTCTTCTGATTTCGATTGTTCCTTTTCAGCGTGAAAAGCTACATTTTTTCTTTCTTGTGCTTGATCTTTGTTAGCCTGCATGTTAACTTCGTAGGACATAAGATTTCCAATAAATTCTTTTGGCTTCATTGTAGAAAGATCATTTGCTTCCTCGATTTGTAAGACTTTTCTTTGTCATTCATCAGTTAGTGAATTTAGGACCTTAGATGTGATGTCAAAAGCCTTATATTTTTCTCCTAGCCCTATTCATGCATGTAAAATGTCAAGAAATCTTGAGTACATGTTGATGGTTTCATATTGTCTGATTCTAAAGTTTTGGATTTGGTTCTTTAGCATTGAGATCTTTATTTGTTTGACCTTGTTTGTACCCTCATGTATAGTTTTGAGTGTTTCCTGTATCTAATGTGCAGTAATGAAGATGCTAACACAATTAAATTCATTTCTATCCAAAGCACAAAATATCATATTCATAGCTTTGGTATTTGCACTTGCTTCATTTTTCTGATTGGTTGTCCATGAAGAGTAATCAGTTGTAGGTACAATGAACTCTGTTTGAGTTGCATTCCAAGCATCAGAACTAGTTGCTTGCATATAAATTCTCAATTTTGTAGCCCAGTAATTGTAGTGTATGCCATTGAATAATGGAGGTTTTTTGATAGATTTCCGTTCACAATAGTAGAGCTATAGGCAGTGGTTGTGCTGGTGCTTGTGTTATTTTTCATATTATCAATATATCGAATAACGGTGTTACGGTTATAAGATGTCCTTGCTCTGATACCAATTGAAAAGGGTCTATGCAGCAGTGTAATCGTATAATTTGGAATATAAGCAGAGTAATGTGTACATAGTAGAAAATCAGAAATAAATAAAAGTGACACCAAGATTTTATACTGGTTCGAACCTTCGTTCTACGTCCAGTCCCAGACTTCCTTCTGAAATTTCACTACTAACAACCCTCACTTAGCCCATAGGAATAGGTCTACAACTACCTGAACAACCAAACGAGATTTCGTGCCTCAACTACTAAAGAGCTTCAACAATACAAAAGTTTTTGTTGACTACTTGTGTTCTTAGTAACACTGATATGTCAAATTTAAGTACACCCTTCCTATAATCTTTTCTTGATGATAATAGTGTAGTTCGTGAAAGAATAGGTAGATTGAAAAGATTTGTAATCTCAAAAGTATTAAACTAGAGTGCTCTTGTAAATCTGAATGCAATAGATTTAGATAGAAAGAATTAGAATAAAGTTTGGTGAGAAAAAATATTGTTTGCAAGTCTATTTATAATATATAAATAGTTGCAATCATCCACGAAGAGATTTGATTATTGGATATGTATTAAGAGTTGTGTCTCTTTGCTGGAAAGTTGCATCTTTTTGTATTCAGAAGTCTGAAATAAAATTTCAGAAGTCTCTTTTTAATCAAATATATATATATATATATATAGCAAAGAAATAGACTGTTTCGGGCCATATTCAGACGTCTAAAATATTCGAAATAGACGTCTAGGATGTTATGCTGAGTGTATATTTGTTTTAGCAGACAGACGTATGATATGAAAATTTCAGATGTTTGTTTCTTCCTGTGTGCCTATATCTAGTGCATATTTTTATAAGAAAATATATATATTAAAATGTGCATATGTGTGTATCACGAAGGAAGATTTTAACATATCTACACTAATACATATAGACTCTAAAAATATAATCTTCAATTGAGCTATTGGAATCTATCGTAGAGTTTCTTCCTGTAAAACAAAGTTAGTCGACACTAGTATTTATACATGTATAGTTATCATAATCTAAACGCTATAAAGCGAGATCCAACATTCTCCATATTTTTTTATAATGGCAACCATATATGTAACTTCCCTTGTCAATATGCATATATATTCGTATGTTTCTCCCCTTTTGTCATTGACCAAAAGGATATATACATTTAATGGAATACACACTTAAAATGCAATACATCAATATGCACTACAAACATGACATATATAACAAGCACAAATATTTACAAACAAACATAAAGATGATAAACATTTACTGTTTTAATTTTTTGTACCTTTCCTAACTATAATTGAATTTTTAAGCAGCTATTATACAAAGATTTCCAATCTTGCTACCCAAGCACAGCTTATATAAGAAAATTTTCTTTTCCAACTTACTTTGGAAAAATTCATTTTTTTTCTGTTTCTTGAAATTCTCTACTTTTCTCAATTATCATATTTGTTGATTTATTTTCACTATTGTCTTGTTTTTTTAGTTACGTCATTATTATTTCTTAGCTTATTTAACTTAATCCAAAGATCTAAGTTTAATTTTAAATAAGCCTTTTAATACTTTCCAAAACTAAAATAGAAAAACAAGTACACTGCACAACTACTACCAAGGGCTAAGAATCCTAAGACCATGTCCCCATTGATAAAGAAAAGTCCAAACCATATGATATAAACAACTCACTTGCCCTCTAAAATCTAGCAATCACAACTAATCCTTGCTGTGTACTAACGGTCTTCTCCAAGGAACATCCTAAGCTTTATAGTGTTTATGCACTCTATGGGAATTCACTGTTATCCCAAAACAATTCTTGTTATCCACTTTATAGCCTCCTATTCCATACCTTTCTTAAGTACTAGTCCTTTCATACTCCACGATTTATAAACATGGTTTGGCCTCATCATTTCATTTTACTTCCAAAAATTAAAGCTTCAAAAATTTTCTCCTTTTTCATCAAAATTACTTTTGCCAAACCATAAAAATGACATCTCATAAAAAACACAACTATTTTTTTTCAAATCATAAAAACTAGAGTAGACAAGGACAACAGTTTCTCAACTAATTTCATTGTCGCTTGTTATTATTACACTAGTTTAATTACTCGCAACTAGGTGCAAACATCTACTCTATTCTAAACTTTTACAACTTATTTTGTCCACCCACCAAAATTTTATGCCAAAACAATTGTCAAACATTATTGTAAAAAAAACAGAGATTTTCAAAAAAAATCCTAGCGAAATTTTTAGTTTTTGACAAAATGCAATCTTAAATCCATTTCCTGAAAGAATATAATTTTGACAAACATTTCATGAGAAATCACCGTTTTCAAAATATACCCTATTTTCCCCAAAACCCAATATGTACCTTTCAAATATGTCACTTATATTTTTTTTCAAACGTTAAAAATATCTCTTTCTGTTTCAAAAATAGTTTCTACACAATTTAACCAGTACATATCTTCAAATTATAAACTTTTAAGGGCAAAACTTGAAAAACACAGTAAACTAATACACAAAGCTTTTAAAATTCCAAGTTCTTAAAGGTTAACAATGAGGCTAGACTCGAAGTGGGTTTCTAACTTACTTAACCTTTTTTTAATTATTCCCACAAAGTCATTTCTCTTAAATATATATATATATATATATATATATATATATCTAATCCACTTTCTTTCCCAGTTTATAAGGCTCTACTGCCAAATCCACTAATTGAAACACCGTCCTTTTAGATATTAACAATGGGATCCATCTTTTCCATTATAAAACACACCATACACTTTTCACGCAAACCACGTAAAAGTTTCAAATTTTTATAACTATTCCTTTAGCGTACATAATAGATATCCCAACTCTTTCCATATGCCGCTCTTCCTATTTAGTGGGTTCCTTTATGGATCTAGGTATATATATATTATATTTATATTTTAAAAAATACAAATACATTCACTCACTATCTATGTAGGAATCCTAAACCTACGCTCTGATACCAGATGTAACAACCCGAATTTTGACAGACAGAATTTTTTCAAAAATATCAGTTTATCGAAGCTTCAATCGGCTTATCTGATATCCTACAGAAAAGGCAGGGATAATAAACATATCAAAACTCAGTAAACATCTCACAGAAGAATGGATAAAATGTAATATAATCAAATATAGCCTTACTAAGATAATAATACAATCTAACTAGTATCCAAAGCTATCATATCTCTGCTACAAACCTAACATGCGAGTATGTTATAAGGAAGTGGTTAGAACAAAAAGTTTTGGTGACTAGACAAATTATACATTCTGAAATAATCCTACATATACTGTTCAGTTATGTTTTCTTATTTATTAGGTTGTGTGGGTTAATAGCACTTAAGGCTCTATACTCATGTCGTACCCATCTACGTCCTAGTAGATTAACCTAACATGATATATATGTAGCTACCACCAACATATTAAGGTACTTCCCATGGTACCCTCCTCGCACGGTCCACCGTCATGCCACAAAAGTGTATCCTATGCCGAACGACGTATAGATATCCAAATCATAACGCCACTTTATCGAACAGAACCATCATCGCTATGCCATGCGAGCGTACACGTCTACGATACACCACCCGGTGCATGTAGCTAGACCCTCACACGTACGAACTGTCTACTGTACCCCGAGTCCCTTAATAGGGCTGTATCCAATGCACAGAACTCGATTAGGGGATTTTCACATCTGTATAGGTCGGCTTAAAGGACCTATAGTACAGATATCCAAGTACGGTATGCTTTTCACGGTGATTATGGCACTACCCAGGCCCCTCCCTCAATTAGTGAAAGACTACATCAAGAGCTAAGTGACATTCCCTTGGCAAACAATCTATCATCCAATTTGGCGTGTCCCTCGTGAAATGTCTCGATAGTGAAAGATTGATGGCCTCTTGGTTTACCTCTAGTCTTTCCTCATCCCACTCACTACCGAGGACAGGTACCCGACGATTACTATCCTTAATTTGGTCTTGACCAACCTCTCCCGAGGCCAATCGCCGAATCACCCAATGCTACCCGCCATAGACTTCTGACTATTAAATTTACTGTTGCAGTCAAGGTGTAACGACCCAGAGATTCTGAGCCAATTTAAAAATTTTATTTTGGCAATTTTAATCAATTTTGAATACTTAAAATGAATTATTTTAAATAATAATGATGAAAAATTTATTTTGAATAGAATTCGAACGTATATATTTATATAGATCGTCGTTAGAACATAAATATTTATTTTTAATTATAAAAGGAATTGAAAATGGCGCGGTAGTTCGATAATTCGATTTCAAAGTCCAAATGAATGTACAGGATTCAAATTAAGCCGGATTTTAGCGAAACCAAAAATATAAGAATCTAATTGAGAATATCTTTCCAACGAATCCGAAAAATTGAAATTTCATAGTGGGAATTAAAAGTTATGTCCAGTTGAAAATTCAGAATAGTCGCTATGGAATTCTGGCCCTTAGAAATGGAAATTTTGCAAACGACCTCAGAATTCGACGAAACCACTTTTGTTGGATCCATGATGTCAAATTATTGCTAGATTCCAAAATTCGTAATTTTTTGAATCAATATGTGAGCGTGGCAAAGGAAAACGCGTTTGACCAGTTTTAGTTGATTTTAATCGACTGGAAAATGTAACAACCCGAAAATCTGGGCCAGTTTAAAATTTTTATTTTGGCAATTTTAGCGAATTTTGATTATTTAAAATGAATTATTTTAAATAATATCGACGAGAAATTTATTTTGAATGGAATTCGAACATATATATTATATAGTTCGTCGTTAGAATATAAATATTTATTTATATTTATAAAAGGAATTGAAAATGGCGAGGTAGTTCGATAATTCGATTTCAAACTTCAAATGAATGTACCGGGTGCAAAACAAACTGGATTTTAGTGAAACCAAAAATAATGGAATCTAATAGTGACTATCTTTCCAACGAATCCGAAAAATCAAAATTTCATAGCGGGAATCAAAAGATATGTCCAGTTGAAAATTCTGAATAGTCGCTATGAAATTCAGACCCTTAAAAATAGACATTTTGCAAACGACCTCGGATTTCGACGAAACTACTTTTGTTGGGTCCGTGATGTCAAATTATTGCTAGATTCCAAATTTCATAATTTTTCGAATCAATATGTGAGCGTGGCAAAGGAAAACGCGTTTGACCAGTTTCAGTTGATTTTAATCGACTGGAAAATGGCCATTTTTCCAAAGGTCTCAGAATTCGACGAAACTAGTTTTGTTAGGACCGCATTGTCAATACGAAGCTAGAAAATATTTTTTGGGAATTTTTCTAGTTAGTATGTGGCCCCGGTAAATTGAAATGTGCGTTCAAATTCAATATATAGAGTTATATGTTGATTTTGACGAAAACTGGTCGTAACGGCCGAATTGGCTTATGCAGCATATCCCATTGTGTTCGGAATGGGGGTAATTAGCCAAGGACGACAGTCGGTTGGTTCGATTTCGAGTTCGAATTTTAAAGTTGCTTTTTAGAAGTAAATAAATTAAAATATATATTTTTATATAAACTCTCTCACACCTTCTCTCTCCCTCTTACCCTCTTCGTTGACTTCAGTCAAAAAAAAAAAAAAACCGCTCTCGATCCCCCCTCCGCAGATCGATGCCCGTCCTCACCGCCGCCCTCCTGCGCGGTGGTCGGAGGTGCCCCTCCCAGCGTCGATCCAAACCCCTCCTCCCCTTCCTTCCTCTACAGCCCCGTTCTAGCCCCCCCCGAACCCTAGTTCCCCTAAAACTTGACACCACCGCCGCCATTAGCCCCAACCGCCCTCAGCCCTACAGCGCGAGCCCCCCACCAAACCCAAATCGATGAAGGCCGCCACCTGAAGCCCGACTCCGGCCTCCCCTTGGCTCTCCACCTCCTCCGCCGCAAGCAGTACTCCACCCCCCTTTTTCAACTAAAACCCTGTAAGTTTAGTTTTTATTTTTATTTTTGCTTTTAGTTTAATTATATTCATTGTTTGATTTTCTGATTTTGTTTTTGTTTATATAACATAGTTAGATCAGTGTTATTTATAGAAAATGGTATTAAAAGTTTGATTTTTAATATATATAACCTTGTCTAAAAAAATAAAAAATATACGATCTTTATATATGTATTGTTAAAATAAAGACGCGATCTTTATATGAATGTCATTGAAATAAAGATTCGGTTTTTATTTATATTTTTCAATTGAAAGATAAGATTTTTAAAACGATGAAGTTTGGATTTTGACTAGCGAAAAGATTATACCTTTGTAGTAGGAAAAATTCGATTTTTATATATTGAATAGCATAGTAAAAATTCAATTTTTTTATATTGAATAGCAAAGTAAAAATTCGATTTTTATATATTGAATAGCAAAGTAAAAATTCGATTTTTATATATTGAATAGCAAAGTAAAAATTCGATTTTTATATATTGAATAGCAAAGTAAAAATTCGATTTTTATATATTGAATAGCAAAGTAAAAATTCGATTTTTATATATTGAATAGCAAAGTAAAAATTCGATATTTATATATTGAATAGCAAAGTAAAAATTCGATTTTTATATATTGAACAGCAAAGTAAAAATTCGATTTTCATATATTGAATAGCAAAGTAAAAATTCGATTTTTATATATTGAATAGCAAAGTAAAAATTCGATTTTTATATATTGAATAGCAAAGTAAAAATTCGATTTTTATATATTGAATAGCAAAGTAAAAATTCGATTTTTATATATTGAATAGCAAAGTAAAAGTTCGATTTTTATATATTGAATAGAAAAGTAAAAATGTGATTTTTACATATGTAGAGAATACGGGCAACGAAAGTGACAAAAGGCAAGAACGACGAAGATTTCTGCATAAGAAGAGTCATGGCATTGGATTAGCAATTCTGTGAGAACTTCTCACTCTTTAATTTAATTTTCTAGTTATATAAATATATACTAGGATGCAGACGGTGTTTAGTATCACCCGACACCCGTCGTCCACAGACCATGGACGGCTTGTATGCTTGTTTGTTTGATTTTGATGTGTAGTTGATTGTGTGATGTGATGTGAAATGAAATAAAATATTTATATAGTTAAAAATATTTTATAGTTAAAAATAGAATTTTTAACGTGTATATGAAATGAAATAAAAATAAACAAATCGGACGATTTGTTTATATACACACATTTGACTGATATTGATTGGGACGATAAATTTTACACATCGCCCAACTGCACAAATAAAATCTGTGTTTGATTGTTTGAAACCCCACACGGGTATTGGGATGATATTTGACGTACACTAATCCCGATTGTTTAGTTGTATGTCGATCGATTGATTGACAGACTGTTATAAGCGTTGAATATTTATATTTGATGCTTATACAGTGTAGAATGCACTTTGGATGATGGTTGATTATTCATCGTTGTTATTGAATACATGTGTTGTAGAAAATCCATATAATTAACATTATATGGTAATTGATTGGGCCTCATTCCAGTTTCGAAATAGAAATATTTGAAATAGAAATATTTGAAATAGAAACATTTGAAATAGAAATATTTGAAATAGAATTGAAATCGTTTTGAAATGAATTCGAATAGAATTGAAATAGAATTGAAATCGTTTTGAAATGAATTCGAATAGAATTGAAATAGAATTAAAATCGATTTGAAATGAATTTAAAACGAATTTATATTGGAATATTCAATTTTGATTTGAAATTGAATATGAAGTTGAAACCGTTTTGAAAACGAATTTAAAACGATTTATAAAGCACGTTTTGAATTGAAATCGACGAAGTATATATTATATATATTATATATATATATATATATATATAATGGCCTGAATAGAACGCGCCGCGCCGCGACAGTTCGCGAATTTCGACCATTGACTTCGAACGGATATTGCGAGAGATCCGACCGTCGAATTCTCCTGAAACCGGAACCGTTGGGTTCGTATCGAAAAGAGCTTTCTAACGAATATTAGAAATTTGAAATCTAACGGTTGGATTTGGAATTATGTCCAAATCAAATTTGAAAAAGGTCGCTGTAAGTGCAGTTCGATGACCGTTGATGGAAATCGACTATACGGGCCTTGATAAAATTATTAAAAATAGTAATAATTTGTGTAAAATCATAAGAAATGATTTGGGAAAAATTGGGATGAAAAACTCCATATTTGAAAAGATAAAAATAGATTTTTATCGAAGTGAACTAGTTTTGAACTAGAATTATAATTCTATTTATTTTTAAATAAATAAATTGAATTTGAAAAGGGTTTTAAAAATAACCAGAATTTCCAATGATTGCATTAGAGTGGATTTGAATCGAAATTGTCTTCGGAATATTTCGATGTTGGAATTCGGGATTATACAGATGTTGTTATGGAAATTTGAAAGATATATATTTATATCGTTATTTCCAATACGACATTTGTTAATCGTAGAATTTGATATTGAATATAAGCCGATATATTTTCTATTCAGAGCCTTGTATTGAATATCAAATGTGATTTGGGTTTGTCGTGAATGGTGTCTTCACTAACACTGTTCTTGAACCCCGTTGAGAAAAGGTTAAATCTTTTTATTTAGATTTAATGAAGTGTACGAATTAAATAATATTTAATTGGAATTGAATTGATATTGATTTTTGGGTTTATCGTGGACAGTGTTTTAAATAACACTCGTTCTTTAACCTGATAATTAATGGAATGTGATTTTGGGTTAATCGTGAACCGTGTTTTAAATGACACTGATTCTTTAACCCAGTTAACGATTAAAACTAAGTGGAGTTTTAATGAATCTTTAATTAGATTGAAATGATCGAGAATGGAGTATCACCAGTTTTGCTCCAGGCGATAGTTAAATCTTTAATTAGATTTGAACGTGAAATGGTAATTGAATTTACCGATAACACCGTGGTGTTAGATATGAAGTATTACCAGTTTTACTTCATGGGATGAATAGGTTGGGATTGGGAAATTAAAATAAATGATTACTTCGGTGTGGTTCGTTAATCCCGACTAGTTTGAATTGATATTCAAAGAAGATTAAAGAATAAATTCAAGGAATTTATCTTTGATAAAATTAATGGGAACCTTCCCTATGAATATGAAATTTAGAAACTAACTGTCGGTTAGCCAAGCAGAATGGTTTTCTGGATATTGATCTGATGTTGGTTTCGGCCTTCGGGGTTAATATTTGGGGAATTATTCTCTTGTTAATTTACGGTTAGTGACTGATAAATTGGAATGAGGCGTATGTTGTGTTTGTAACACCCCGTGTATTCTATAACCGTGAAATTCACAAATTAAAATATAATTAATTTCAAATCAAAGAATTAAGGGAAACGGGATAGGCCATTGTGTTCGTCTCGGAAAAATACGCGAAATAGAGTCTGAGTTTTCGAAAAACGGAGTCCGTATGAAGAAGATATGGCCTCCGGAAGATTCAGAATTCAAGTTAAAATTCAAACAGACGAAAACAGCTCAGAAAAACAGGTTTAAAATTCAAAATCGGGCCCAATTGGCCAGGGCGGGAAAATTCCCTCCTAAGGCACCCAGGTCGACTTGGCAGTCGACCTGGGCTAGCCAGGTCGACAGGGCTGTCGACCTGGGTAACCCGTGTCGACTGCCAAGTCGACACGGTGTCGACTGGGCTGTCGACCTGGCCCCAGAGCCAGGTCGAACCCAGCCCATCCTGGCTGGCCAGGTCTGTGTTTGGTCGATTTTCTGAGCCTTGCCTTGTCACTAGGGCTAGGTGTCAGCTCCTGGTTGGTCTCTCCTTCAAACGAACGGCTATCATTGAACCAAGCTTCATCGACGGTCTAAATCAACTCACAAACTCTATAAAAAGGACCTAAGACTAACCCTAATTCACACAAACTAAAATGGAGCTGAGACCGTCATGTTGCTGAGGAGAGACTGAAGATAGCCGTCAGAAATTGAGAGGCGATTAGGAGAATAAACAAAAGCTTAAAGCAACGTCAAATCAATCAAAACAACGCCTACAACAAAGGATAACATCTCCAAATTCAGAATTCAGATTTCTGAATTAAAGATTCGTCATACGCTGTAAGTAGAGTGCTATTCCGATATGAATTAAATAATTGTGTGATTTGATTAATGTAAGAAATGGAATTGTGGCGATAATAATCTATATTTGTATGTTGCTTTGATGCAAAACGATTTGGGAATATTATGGTATACGATTGGATATTTGCAAGTACGCGACTTGCGTTGGAAACGAAATGGAATTGTGGCGATAATGACTTATATTTGTATGTTATTTTGATTCTAAACGATTTGGCAATGCTATGGTTTGATTCATACAAGTATGTGGCTTATGTTGACAACCACATGTTGTGGAATTTTGATTGGGACTTATGCAAGTATATGATTCATGTTGAAAGTAACAACTATATGTTGTAATAATTTGTTTAAGATTCATGCAAGTATATGATTCATGTTAACAAACTATATGTTATGATATTTTAATTGAAATTCATGCAAGTATATGATTCATGTTAACAACTATATGTTATGATTATTTTAATTGGAATTCATGCAAGTATATGATTCGTTATTATGCTAATATGATGTACATACTTTTATGACCACTTTTAGTGTGTAATTGAATCGACTAAGTATTATGATTCATATGAAGTTATGTTGGAATTGGCATCATAGTTCAAGTATAAAAATCATATTTTTGTGATAGTGACAAAAGCACGCATCTTTGTAAATTTGTATTAATTTTATGAACATGACTAAACTATGTTCGTTATTATGCCCAATTGAGAAACATGTTTTTAGGCTCATGTTGTTATCATAAGTTACATTAGAATTACATTAGAATTACATTCCTCTTGCAAGTTTACATAGATAAAATAAAAACCATGATGTAAGTTTAGATATGTTTATGCTATAATTCTATGAATAGAATGAAAACCATGATTCATATAAAAATTAGGTTGGGTTAATTCTAGTTGAACCATACTTTTGTATTAGTGACAAAAGTAAGCACCTTTTTGTTAACATGTAGTGATTTTATGAACACGATTAGTTTATATCATGCCTAAATAAAAATATAGGCTTATATTTCTAGTCAAGACCTTGTGCCAATAATAATGATATCTAATTTAGTTAGATTCTTAATTTCAAGTTTACATGGTTAGTTGAACCTATGATTCATGTTTAAGTTTATGCCATTATCATATGACTAGAATAATTCATGTTTAAGTACTGCTTATGCCATAATCATATGAATAAAATAATTCATGTTTAAGTATTGTCTATGCATTAACCATATGAATAGAATGATTTATGTTTACGTATTGTTTATGCTATGATTATATGGATAAAATGATTCATGTTATGCCATGATTATATGATGTTACAATTGCAAGTTCACATGTGCCTATTTTATGTTAATTGAATCGTTCGTTGCAAGTTCATGCGTTCACATTCCCCTTTTTGTGTATATAATCACGTTTTAAGCCTCCCCTTTTTCACGTGGCTAAGTTGGGCTTAAAAGGCTAAACCCAACATATATCATAATAAACGAACGTATTAAACGGGGGAAATAGCGTTGGGCCAAATTAATTAATAAATGAAAATATAAAAGTAGATGGGCCCAAATTCAAGAATGGGTTGGGCCCATGATTGGTGTAAACCTTTACACCATTAGCTTAAATTGATTTTGAATAATGGGCCGCAAATATTTACATATAAAAAGAAAAGAGACAAAATATGTAAATGTAGAAAATACGATGTGTTTAACCCGAGGTTGGATTGAGTTGTGATGTAAACCTGCCCGGAACCGCCCGGCTGTCCAGTAGTCACAACAATACCTATCCAATGTGGGTGGTTAAACATGGAGCCCAATAAGGACCCGAGGTTAGACTGAGTTGTGGCGTAAGACTGCCCGGACCCAACCGGCAACAGGCAGCCACAACAATACCTGTCTAATGTGAGAGGTCAAGGCTTTAATAAGACAATTAAGGCTGAGTCAGGATTGATAGGATTAAGTAAATTATATTAATACTTGATCAAAATGGAACATGCTAAACTAAACAGACTGATTGGGGGGTTAGGTTTATAAAACACTTAACCAACTTAGCAAGTTGGCTAGAAATAGAAAACCTAGTAGCGGAGGACCCTTTTCGCAGTAACCCTACAAGGTATCATGATACCCTGAAACTAAGCAGGGTGGGGCACGATTACTGGGCTGATTGTAAGAGGTCAAATCGACGGCGGTGGTGCAGTAGTGTAGGTTCTAACGGGGTGCGGGCGTGCACACACTCCGGCGTAGAAAAATAAGGCACTGGGCACCAGTAGCATACCTGTGCATTCTAGGATTGTGTCGGGCCGCCACCATGGGACTTGATACACCCCATGGTGGGACCAGCATAGGTAACTACAACATCGGGGGCCGTAAGACACATGTAACTATGCGAGTAGGAGCCGATCATCATAAAATGGATCACTTCACCCTGATTATGGGGTGCCAGTTGGGAACTAGTTTATATGGGTTCAGAGATTGATGTGGGGTACGATAGTATATTCGACCCTAGACAACTTAACCAAGTTTATGGTGCTTTCCCCATTTCTAGTTTATACTTATCATACCCATTTCTTTATTCATAGACTGAATAGTCCTAGACTTACTCAGGCTTTATGTCTGACTCTACTTTTCTTTCGTCTTCTTTTCTTCCGTTCCCCCCCCCCCGGTCCACAGGGAGGGAATACCGCAGCTTGACCAGCCTTCATATCCAGCTTGAAGAGAAAGAATGTATTGCTTGGATCTTTTCGTTTTGGACTATGGCTTTGGACAACAACTATGGGACTTTTGCAGTTTATTTATGTTTCCTTTATGCTTCTTTAAATAATGTAATCAAGACAATTATGAAGATGTTATGTTTTTGGAAGTATTGTAAAACAAATTATGGCATGGATTGTGTAACACATATTTTAATGAAATAAAAGTTTGTTGTTTTCCGCTGTTCAAAAATATGTGTTCTTATATCTGTCTTGTATATCTGTGACTTATACTTATAAACCTCCACCAAAATTAGGGCATTCCCTTTGAGAGTGACTCTAACGGAGGTGGGGTGTTTCACTTGGTATCAGAGCATAGGTTTACCAGATAAGATAAAAAGTTTTGAAAAATTATTTTCAAAAAGGAAATTTAAAGAAGCATTTTTTTTAAAAAGATAAAATATTATTTTATTTTAAAAGGCAAAGTCCCCCCAAAGACATAGGTACTATCTCTTATCCTTCGTTTTGAATCTATCCTTTCTGTTTCAGCATGTCTGGAGATCTTACTCCCCAGCTGCTGACGCTTTCACTCCTCCTCCTCCACGTAAACCAGCAAGTGGAAGAGTCCCAGAGTAGGAAGACGAATAATAGTCAAACAAGAAAGGATCGTAACAGTAATAATAAGAAACGAGAAAAAAGGAAATGCAATTTTTGTGGTACGGAAGGGCACATAGCCAAGGATTGTAGAAAGAGGAAAAGAAAGAAAGGAGAATGTTTTCATTGTGGGGAGACTGGACACATCAGCAAAGACTGCCCTGAGAAGATAGACTTTGAGAAGGGCGGGAAAGACAACAAGTCCCGAGAGAAGAGGGAGTGTAAATTCTATGGCAAAGTGGGGCACTTAGTGAAAGATTGCCGGAAAAAGAAGGCCAAGGAGAATGGTGGGTGCTTTTCTTGCGGTGAGACAGGCCACAGGGCTAAGGACTGCCCAAAGAAACGAGGACAGGGGCAGAGGGCTGGATCCACCTCGGGGGCGCAGGTTCATGTGCTAGAAGCGCCACCTCTGCAACAGCGAGGTATAAATACTTCTGTAGAAAGTATAGTTTATCTTTATGATCACCCCGTTCGCACTTTATTTGATTCTGGCGCATCACACTCCTTTATCTCGTCTGCTGTAGTAGAATCTCTGCACCTAAAAACTAGTATGGTAGAGGACCCCTTAATTGTTTCAAACCCAATTGGGGGCCCAGCTCATTTGTCTATGATCTGTTTGGGATTGAAAATTTCTATTCTAAGCGTAGAATTTCAATGTAGTACCTTTGTTTTGGGCTTTTCGGGATATGGTTTGATTTTGGGCATGGATCGGCTATCCAGTAATGGGGTCATCCTTGATTTTGAGAAAAGGGTTGTTAGGCTCCTAACCCAGCTCGGTAATACTTTGGAAATTTCTTGTAATCCCTCGTATGCGGTTATGCTTAGTTATCTTGAATCGCTAGATTCCTCTGTTGAAAATTTGCAATTAGTTAGAGTGGTCCGGGAATATCCGGATGTCTTCGAAGAGGTGAAGGGCTTGCCTCCGAAGCGGGAGATAGGCTTGCATATATATCTTGTAGATAATGCAAAGCCCGTTGCGTTGCCCGTTGGACACATGGCTCCACGGGAAAGGAAAGAGCTCAGTAAACAGATTAAAGAGCTTCTAGAGAAGGGGTTCATTAGAAGAAGCATTTTAGAATGGGGCGCTCCAGTAGTGCTTGCCACTAAGGCAGAAGGTTCATTTCGCTTATGCATGAGTTGTGGAGAATCACCTTAGTAAGTACATTTGGCAGCATGGTTGGCATTTATAGTTCTTCTCCATAGAATATCCGATAGTAAGTGGACGAGATCTAAAATTCACTAGTGAATTTTGGAGAGCTTGCATGAAACCATCAGTACGCCGTTATGCTTGAGCCGAGTATACTAGATGTAGAGTAAGTGAAAGAGGAATGAGAGGCAACAGTGAAATAGGTTCCAACTCCTATTTTGGAAACAAGAATTAAGAAGCTACGAAATTGTGAAGTTAAAGACGGACAAAGCATAATGGAGTTAAGCTCAAGAAATGCGACCTAGAAGATTGAAGACCAGATTCGTGCATCATATCTCTTCTTAAGAGTATATCCTTGATCCCCCTCTTCCTGTAGAGCTCACTTGCATGCTATCTTTTGTGTATATCCTCTCGGTCCTATTCTTAATCCAATTTCTATTGCAAACCCCATAGGGAGTATGACTCATCTGTTAGTAGCACATGTTGGGGCTCGAGGGTGTTCATTGGTTTGACTAAAGTTTTTGGGTTTTATAGGATACGGATTGGTCTTAGGAAGGGACTCCCTTGTGACCTAAAAGGACTCCATCATGCTTAGTTTACTAGAATCATATATGGTGGTTGGGTTGAGTAATTCTTTGGGTGTCAGTCTGATGTTGATTTCGGTCTTCGGGGCTGATGCTTAGAGAGTTCTTCTCCTAATCAATATATATGTGGCATAGATCTCCAGTTTTGACATTGCCTAATGGGCACAAAGTTTTTACTTGCTTCTATCATTCGACTATACCTTAAGGTAGGACCATTTCCTATCATTGAGAAAATTGGGAAAATGGCCTATAGATTAGAGCTACCCGAAAAATTGGCCGGAGTTCACAACGTTTTTCATGTTTCACATCTCCGAAAATGTCTACATGAGTCTCCTGAAGTGGTAGAGCCAAATATCCTAGAAGAAGCTGAAGTGGAACGCGAAGCAACCGTGAGGAAAGTTCCAACCCGCATATTAGGAACAGAAGTGAAGAAGCTACGCAACCGCGAAGTCAAGCTCGTCAAAGTTCAGTGGAGCGACGCCGAGGAAGATGCAACTTGGGAAACTGAAGCTAGAATACGCGCAGCCTACCCTTTTCTTTTCGAGGGTACATCTTTGATCTTTCCTTTTTCCTTAAGTTGCGCTTTTATCTATCTTTTTAGGTATATCTCCTCGACCTTATCTTTTAGGTAGAAACTCTTTGGATGAAAACATGTAATTGAAACATGTTATGGATGATGGTTGCAAGTGGTTGCAAGTGATTGCTAGTGGTAGCTCGTGGTTGCATATACACACACAATCTAGGTTTTAGATCGGCTCAGTCACTTCATATTGCATATGCATATATGTTTGCATTCGTATATGGTTGAAGTTTAATATGTTGTCATATGGATGTTGCATTTGTATGAATGATTGTGCACTCATGTAGAATCATGAATAGGAGGATTTGCATACATAATGGATTCATGGCACTTACATAATTTGTATTAAGGAGGTCAACTGAATCAGTAGACCGCCTGATTTTGCATTAGACAAGTACATGTACACACACACTTCGCATATGATCATGAAGCATTAGAAGTCTTTTAAGGACAATGGATGCTCGTGTTTGATGGATGAGTAGATGGATGTTTGGATGTTAGGATGTACATTCTTCCTGAACTTGAAGATTTCGGGGACGAAATCCTTTTAAGTGGGGGAGAATGTAACACCCCGTGTATTCTATAACCGTGAAATTCACAAATTAAAATATAATTAATTTCAAATCAAAGAATTAAGGGAAACGGGATACGCCATTGTGTTCGTCTCGGAAAAATACGCGAAATAGAGTCCGAGTTTTCGAAAAACGGAGTCCGTATGAAGAAGATATGGCCTCCGGAAGTTTCAGAATTCAAGTTAAAATTCAAACAGACGAAAACAACTCAGAAAAACAGGTTTAAAATTCAAAATCGGGCCCAATTGGCCAGGGCGGGAAAATTCCCGCCTAAGGCACCCAGGTCGACTTGGCAGTCGACCTGGGCTAGCCAGGTCGACAGGGCTGTCGACCTGGGTAACCCGTGTCGACCGCCAAGTCGACACGGTGTCGACTGGGCTGTCGACCTGGCCCCAGAGCCAGGTCGAACCCAGCCCATCCTGGCTGGCCAGGTCTGTGTTTGGTCGATTTTCTGAGCCTTGCCTTGTCACTAGGGCTAGGTGTCAGCTCCTGGTTGGTCTCTCCTTCAAACGAACGACTATCATTGAACCAAGCTTCATCGACGGTCTAAATCAACTCACAAACTCTATAAAAAGGACCTAGGACTAACCCTAATTCACACAAACTAAAATGGAGCTGAGACCGTCATGTTGCTGAGGAGAGACTGAAGATAGCCGTCAGAAATTGAGAGGCAATTAGGAGAATAAACAAAAGCTTAAAGCAACGTCAAATCAATCAAAACAACGCCTACAACAAAGGATAGCATCTCCAAATTCAGAATTCAGATTTCTGAATTAAAGATTCGTCATACGCTGTAAGTAGAGTGCTATTCCGATATGAATTAAATAATTGTGTTGATTTGTGTAATGTAAGAAATGGAATTGTGGCGATAATAATCTATATTTGTATGTTGCTTTGATGCAAAACGATTTGGGAATATTATGGTATACGATTGGATATTTGCAAGTACGCGACTTGCGTTGGAAACGAAATGGAATTGTGGCGATAATGACTTATATTTGTATGTTATTTTGATTCTAAACGATTTGGCAATGCTATGGTTTGATTCATACAAGTATGTGGCTTATGTTGACAACCACATGTTGTGGAATTTTGATTGGGACTTATGCAAGTATATGATTCATGTTGAAAGTAACAACTATATGTTGTAATAATTTGTTTAAGATTCATGCAAGTATATGATTCATGTTAACAAACTATATGTTATGATATTTTAATTGAAATTCATGCAAGTATATGATTCATGTTAACAACTATATGTTATGATTATTTTAATTGGAATTCATGCAAGTATATGATTCTTTATTGTGCTAATATGATGTACATACTTTTATGACCACTTTTAGTGTGTAATTGAATCGACTAAGTATTATGATTCATATGAAGTTATGTTGGAATTGGCATCATAGTTCAAGTATAAAAATCATATTTTTGTGATAGTGACAAAAGCACGCATCTTTGTAAATTTGTATTAATTTTATGAACATGACTAAACTATGTTCGTTATTATGCCCAATTGAGAAACATGTTTTTAGGCTCATGTTGTTATCATAAGTTACATTAGAATTACATTAGAATTACATTTCTCTTGCAAGTTTACATAGATAAATTAAAAACCATGATGTAAGTTTAGATATGTTTATGCTATAATTCTATGAATAGAATGAAAACCATGATTCATATAAAAATTAGGTTGGGTTAATTCTAGATGAACCATACTTTTGTATTAGTGAAAAAAGTAAGCACCTTTTTGTTAACATGTAGTGATTTTATGAACACGATTAGTTTATATCATGCCTAAATAAAAATATAGGCTTATATTTCTAGTCAAGACCCTGTGCCAATAATAATGATATCTAATTTAGTTAGATTCTTAATTTCAAGTTTACATGGTTAGTTGAACCTATGATTCATGTTTAAGTTTATGCCATTATCATATGACTAGAATAATTCATGTTTAAGTACTGCTTATGCCATAATCATATGAATAAAATAATTCATGTTTAAGTATTGTCTATGCATTAACCATATGAATAGAATGATTTATGTTTACGTATTGTTTATGCTATGATTATATGGATAAAATGATTCATGTTATGCCATGATTATATGATGTTACAATTGCAAGTTCATATGTGCCTATTTTATGTTAATTGAATCGTTCGTTGCAAGTTCATGCGTTCACATTCCCCTTTTTGTGTATATAATCACGTTTTAAGCCTCCCCTTTTTCACGTGGCTAAGTTGGGCTTAAAAGGCTAAACCCAACATATATTATAATAAACGAACGTATTAAACGGGGGAAATAGCGTTGGGCCAAATTAATTAATAAATGAAAATGTAAAAGTAGATGGGCCCAAATTCAAGAATGGGTTGGGGCCATGATTGGTGTAAACCTTTACACCATTAGCTTAAATTGATTTTGAATAATGGGCCGCAAATATTTACATATAGAAAGAAAAGAGACAAAATATGTAAATGTAGAAAATACGATGTGTTTAACCCGAGGTTGGATTGAGTTGTGATGTAAACCTGCCCGGAACCGCCCGGCTGTCCAGTAGTCACAACAATACCTATCCAATGTTGGTGGTTAAACATGGAGCCCAATAAGGACGCGAGGTTAGACTGAGTTGTGGCGTAAGACTGCCCGGACCCAACCGGCAACAGGCAGCCACAACAATACCTGTCTAATGTGAGAGGTCAAGGCTTTAATAAGACAATTAAGGCTGAGTCAGGATTGATAGGATTAAGTAAATTATATTAATACTTAATCAAAATGGAACATGCTAAACTAAACAGACTGATTGGGGGGTTAGGTTTATAAAACACTTAACCAACTTAGCATGTTGGCTAGAAATAGAAAACCTAGTAGCGGAGGACCCTTTTCGCAGTAACCCTACAAGGTATCATGATACCCTGAAACTAGGCAGGGTGGGGCACGATTACTAGGCTGATTGTAAGAGGTCAAATCGACGGCGGTGGTGCAGCAGTGTAGGTCCTAACGGGGTGCGGGCGTGCACACACTCCGGCGCAGAAAAATAAGGCACTGGGCACCAGTAGCATACCTGTGCATTCTAGGATTGTGTCGGGCCGCCACCATGGGACTTGATACACCCCATGGTGGGACCAGCATAGGTAACTACAACATCGGGGGCCGTAAGACACATGTAACTATGCGAGTAGGAGCCGATCATCATAAAATGGATCACTTCACCCTGATTATGGGGTGCCAGTTGGGAACTAGTTTATATGGGTTCAGAGATTGATGTGGGGTACGATAGTATATTCGACCCTAGACAACTTAACCAAGTTTATGGTGCTTTCCCCATTTCTAGTTTATACTTATCATACCCAGTTCTTTATTCATAGACTGAATAGTCCTAGACTTACTCAGGCTTTATGTCTGACTCTACTTTTCTTTCATCTTCTTTTCTTCCGTTCCCCCCCCTAGGTCCATAGGGAGGGAATACCGCAGCTTGACCAGCCTTCATATCCAGCTTGAAGAGAAAGAATGTATTGCTTGGATCTTTTCGTTTTGGACTATGGCTTTGGACAGCAACTATGGGACTTTTGCAGTTTATTTATGTTTCCTTTATGCTTCTTTAAACAATGTAATCAAGACAGTTATGAAGATGTTATGTTTTTGGAAGTATTGTAAAACAAATTATGGCATGGATTGTGTAACACATATTTTAATGAAATAAAAGTTTGTTGTTTTCCGCTGTTCAAAAATATGTGTTCTTATATCTGTCTTGTATATCTGTGACTTATACTTATAAACCTCCACCAAAATTAGGGCATTCCCTTTGAGAGTGACTCTAACGGAGGTGGGTTGTTTCAGTGTTTGTGTAACACTTATTTAAAATATACGCGAGTTATTCGGAAAGACCGGGTTTATCCCATTCTGAATAACTGATACGACGATAAGTCGAAGATGAAGACGATGGTTGAAGACCGGAAGTCTTCACGTCGTTTGGGTGATTACTGATGATCTTGATTGGGCTGTACACCCAAGAAGATGGAAACAGTTGGTGATCGTCCAGACATACATGGAGATCGATGGATATGCGGGGTACTAGGTGCCTCCGGTTGCGTTCAGACCCAGAACGGACTGGTAAATGGACTGTGAGTCTGACATTGGATTTCATTCTGTGTGACTGATATCGGTTGCATAGAGTGGTTTGTCTGTGTGGCATGCTAAGATGCAAATGATCAAGGCTTCTGTTGAAAAGCAAAGTCTTGTGGTGATGATCAAAGCACATCCTGTGTGGCACAACTTTGTGTAACGTGAATTCACGAGCCTCACACCCCGGTTGTGAACCAAAAACGGGAGAAGGACCTCAGGGAGGGCATGCGTTTCTTTCTAGCTAGGGTGGTGTCAGTGACCTACCAGCCCTGACATTTATATACTTTTCACCTGTGTGGTTGTTGCTGTTGCGAGGCGCCTCGGTTTGATCGGACGATCCGGGTCCGATGGAGTCATTCGTTGGCTCATTTACGCCCCAAAGGGCGGGGAAACGTAGTGTTCAGGCATAATAATCCACATCGGTGGACCGGCCCTGACGATCCATGGGGGCAGTTGCGGCTGTTCCTGAGGCTCGGGCTAGACAGTCTCGAATCGGTAGAGGACGATCCCTGGCCTCGGTTCGCAGACGAAAACCCAACTTCCAAATACGTGACATTTGCGGTTTTATTTGTAGAACCTAGTATGGCGACATAGTGGGATGGGGCGCTTATGCCGTCTATGATTGATACTTATGATTTGAAATTGTTTTATACACTATGCACATATAATAGTATCAAATGATTTGTTTTAAACGTATCAAGCATTCTTGGCTATTATAAGGTAAAAACCCTATCCTCCGGCTTGCGTTGCATTGTGTGATGGGAACTGGGTCTTATAATAGCTTCATTTTTCTTTATTTAGCATTGCGCTGTTGTTTTATGCACTGGTGTTCTTGGGAGGAAACCCATTCCGTGTTATACAGCGTGGTCCCTTGAATTACCGAACTTTAAAAATAAAGATTTATAACTGTTTTAGTTCTCACACCAGTCACATGACTGACCTGGAGTTTATTGTTTTGACCTAAACTCTGGGTGCCCTTATTTTGACACGGGCAGCTAGTAGTTTTGGCTTTGCAGATTTATATTCACAGGATCCTGGTTTACAGCTGGAACGATATCCGGAAAGCTTTGTATCCGTATATCTACTTTTAGTTGTGTATTGTATTATTTTCCGCTGCTATGTATTTAAATGTAATTTAAATCTCTGATATTTTTGTGTAATATTTATTTGTTTATACTCTGTATATTCTTGTATTCTGATGCATTGTTGTAATATACAATGAAATGTTCTTCCGTCTGCGTTCTATTTTGTCGTGTTCTCAAAACGATCAGGCGTTTCGAACGGTCTAGATCGGTTTAGCGACTGATTCAGATCGAGCGAAATTCCTTTTCGTCACAGTTGGTATCAGAGCTTTGGTTTACAAAGCTCAGAGAACAAGGCACATTAGAACCATACGAAAGAATTCATCAGATATTGGATCAGCAATATCCAATGAGAATTACTCGTTAGAGATGGGATTAGTAGTATCCTAGAACGAGTGTGGAGAGTATATTTGTCAAATGAAAACAATTCTGTTTTGAAATTTAAATCGTTTTACACGTATTTGAATAATTTATTTATATTGATTTTGGACAATTCAGTATATAAAGAATTTGCATATACGCCTTGCAAACGTATATTCAAAGTTTTAATATATTGGATAGATATAGCATCACACTCTAGTCGCCCGGAGATGGTATTGATGATAGCGATCGCATCACCAACATTTATGTTCGAGTTTCGAAGGTGGGATTTCTATATATTTCCAATTGACTGGTGTGAGAACCGAAACTAGATAGGGCTTATCGTTGTGATTTGGCATCAAAAATCCGATTTTTGACTATGTATCAAAGTTATGAATTTCAAAAGCTAATCAACTAATTGATTGATGGTTGTGTTGTTGATTATTGGTTGATTAATTAAGATTTGTACCATATAGCCAATTTGAATCAAATAGTGAATTGTACTGAAATTTGGTCGCATTTTCTTGCGTATACATATACTTACATTGAACAGGTCATAGCAAGGAGGCTGGAGCAGAGAATAAAATTTGTTATCCCGACAAATAGGTACATGTTTATCATAATTTACTGTTTTGTTTGGGTGATGATGATTTTATGAGCCGATTGGCTAGCCGCTTGGCTTTTTCTTTTTGAGATCAGAAGGCCTGTATGGCAATTTCGGGATTTTCCCGTGGCTCCCGGTGCAGGGGAGGTTATGGCGAAATTTTTCAAAAATTTAGGGTGTTAGCCAAATTTTTGAAGAATTTGAAAATTCTCAGAAACTGAAAAGTTGGAGAATGGAAGCCAGATCGAAACGTAGAGTTGATTAATCAAACCACTTTCGACTTTGTTCCTTTTCGGGGACGAAAAGTTTTTAGTGGGGGAGATTGTAACAACCCGAAAATCTGGGCCAGTTTAAAATTTTTATTTTGGCAATTTTAGCGAATTTTGATTATTTAAAATGAATTATTTTAAATAATATCGACGAGAAATTTATTTTGAATGGAATTCGAACATATATATTATATAGTTCGTCGTTAGAATATAAATATTTATTTATATTTATAAAAGGAATTGAAAATGGCGTGGTAGTTCGATAATTCGATTTCAAACTTCAAATGAATGTACCGGGTGCAAAGCAAACCGGATTTTAGTGAAACAAAAAATAATGGAATCTAATAGTGACTATCTTTCCAACGAATCCGAAAAATCAAAATTTCATAGTGGGAATCAAAAGATATGTCCAGTTGAAAATTCTGAATAGTCGCTATGAAATTCAGACCCTTAAAAATAGACATTTTGCAAACGACCTCGGATTTCGACGAAACTACTTTTGTTGGGTCCATGATGTCAAATTATTGCTAGATTCCAAATTTCATAATTTTTCGAATCAATATGTGATCGTGGCAAAGGAAAACGCATTTGACCAGTTTTAGTTGATTTTAATCGACTGGAAAATGGCCATTTTTCCAACGGTCTCAGAATTCGTCGAAACTAGTTTTGTTAGGACCGCATCGTCAATACGAAGCTAGAAAATATTTTTCGGGAATTTTTCTAGTTAGTATGTGGCCCCGATAAATTGAAATGTGCGTTCAAATTCAATATATAGAGTTATATGTTGATTTTGACGAAAACTGGTCGTAACGGCCGAATTGGCTTACGCAGCATATCCCATTATGTTCGAAATAGGGGTAATTAGCTAGGGACGACAGTCGGTGGGTTCGATTTCGAGTTCGAATTTTAAAGTTGCTTTTTAGAAGTAAATAAATTAAAATATATATTTTTATATAAACTCTCTCACACCTTCTCTCTCCCTCTTACCCTCTTCGTTGACTTCAGTCAAAAAAAAAACCGCTCTCGATCCTCCCTCCGCAGATCGATGCCCGTCCTCACCGCCGCCCTCCTGCGCGGTGGTCGGAGGTGCCCCTCCCAGCGTCGATCCCAACCTCTCCTCCCCTTCCTTCCTCTACAGCCCCGTTCTAGCCCCCCCGAACCCTAGTTCCCCTAAAACCTGACACCACCGCCGCCATTAGCCCCAACCAACCTCAGCCCTATAGCGCGAGCCTCCCCCAAACCCAAATCGATGAAGGCCGCCACCTGAAGTCCGACTCCGGCCTCCCCTTGGCTCTCCACCTCCTCCGCCGCAAGCAGTACTCCACCCCCCCCCCCTTTTTCGATTAAAACCCTGTAAGTTTAGTTTTTATTTTTGCTTTTAGTTTAATTATATTCATTGTTTGATTTTCTGATTTTGTTTTTGTTTATATAACATAGTTGGATCAGTGTTATTTATAGAAAATGGTATTAAAAGTTTGATTTTTAATATATATAACCTTGTCTAAAAAAATATATACGATCTTTATATATGTATCGTTAAAATAAAGATGCGATCTTTATATGAATGTCATTGAAATAAAGATTCGGTTTTTATTTATATTTTTCAATTGAAAGATAAGATTTTTAAAACGATGAAGTTTGGATTTTGACTAGCGAAAAGATTATACCTTTGTAGTAGGAAAAATTCGATTTTTATATATTGAATAGCATAGTAAAAATTCGATTTTTATATATTGAATAGCAAAGTAAAAATTCGATTTTTATATATTGAATAGCAAAGTAAAAATTCGATTTTTATATATTGAATAGCAAAGTAAAAATTCGATTTTTATATATTGAATAGCAAAGTAAAAATTCGATTTTTATATATTGAATAGCAAAGTAAAAATTCGATTTTTATATATTGAATATCAAAGTAAAAATTCAATAATTCGATTTTTATATATTGAATAGCAAAGTAAAAATTCAATTTTTATATATTGAATAGCAAAGTAAAAATTCGATTTTTATATATTGAATAGCAAATTAAAAATTCAATTTTTATATATTGAATAGCAAAGTAAAAATTCGATTTTTATATATTGAATAGCAAAGTAAAAATTTGATTTTTATATATTGAATAGCAAAGTAAAAGTTCGATTTTTATATATTGAATAGAAAAGTAAAAATGTGATTTTTACATATGTAGAGAATACGGGCAACGAAAGTGACAAAACGCAAGAACGACGAAGATTTCTGCATAAGAAGAGTCATGGCGTTGGATTAGCAATTCTGTGAGAACTTCTCACTCTTTAATTTAATTTTCTAGTTATATAAATATATACTAGGATGCAGACGGTGTTTAGTAGCACCCGACACCCGTCGTCCACAGACCATGGACGGCTTGTATGCTTGTTTGTTTGATTTTGATGTGTAGTTGATTGTGTGATGTGATGTGAAATGAAATAAAATATTTATATAGTTAAAAATATTTTATAGTTAAAAATAGAATTTTTAACGTGTATATGAAATAAAAATAAACAAATCGGACGATTTGTTTATATACACACATTTGACTGATATTGATTGGGACGATAAATTTTACACATCGCCCAACTGCACAAATAAAATCTGTGTTTGATTGTTTAAAACCCCACACGGGTATTGAGATGATATTTGACGTACACTAATCCCGATTGTTTAGTTGTATGTCGATCGATTGATTGACAGACTGTTATAAGCGTTGAATATTTATATTTGATGCTTATACAGTGTAGAATGCACTTTGGATGATGGTTGATTATTCATCATTGTTATTGAATACATGTGTTGTAGAAAATCCATATAATTAACATTATATGGTAATTGATTGGGCCTCATTCCAGTTTCGAAATAGAAATATTTGAAATAGAAATATTTGAAATAGGAATATTTGAAATAGAAATATTTGAAATAGAAACATTTGAAATAGAAATATTTGAAATAGAATTGAAATCGTTTTGAAATGAATTCGAATCGAATCGAAATAGAATTGAAATAGAATTGAAATCGTTTTGAAATGAATTCGAATAGAATTGAAATAGAATTAAAATCGATTTGAAATGAATTTAAAACGAATTTATATTGGAATATTCAATTTTGATTTGAAATTGAATATGAAGTTGAAACCGTTTTGAAAACGAATTTAAAACGATTTATAAAGCACGTTTTGAATTGAAATCGACGAAGTATATATTATATATATTATATATATAATATAATGGCCTGAATAGAACGCGCCGCGCCGCGGCAGTTCGCGAATTTCGACCATTAACTTCGAACGGATATTGCGGGAGATCCGACCGTCGGATTCTCCTGAAACCGGAACCGTTGGGTTCGTATCGAAAAGAGCATTCTAACGAATATTAGAAATTTGAAATCTAATGGTAGGATTTGGAATTATGTCCAAATCAAATTTGAAAAAGATCGTTGTAAGTGCAGTTCGATGACCGTTGATGGAAATCGACTGTACGGGCCTTGATAAAATTATTAAAAATAGTAATAATTTGTGCAAAATCATAAGAAATGATTTGGGAAAAATTGGGATGAAAAACTCCATATTTGAAAAGATAAAAATAGATTTTTATCGAAGTGAACTAGTTTTGAACTAGAATTATAATTCTAGTTATTTTTAAATAAATAAATTGAATTTGAAAAGGGTTTTAAAAATAACCAGAATTTCCAATGATTGCATTAGAGTGGATTTGAATCGAAATTGTCTTCGGAATATTTCGATGTTGGAATTCGGGATTATACAGATGTTGTTATGGAAATTTGAAAGATATATATTTATATCGTTATTTCCAATACGACATTTGTTAATCGTAGAATTTGATATTGAATATAAGCCGATATATTTTCTATTCAGAGCCTTGTATTGAATATCAAATGTGATTTGGGTTTGTCGTGAATGGTGTCTTCACTAACACTGTTCTTGAACCCAGTTGAGAAAGGATTAAATCTTTTTATTTAGATTTAATGAAGTGTACCAATTAAATAATATTTAATTGGAATTGAATTGATATTGATTTTTGGGTTTATCGTGGACAGTGTTTTAAATAACACTCGTTTTTTAACCCGATAATTAATGGAATGTGATTTTGGGTTTATCGTGAACCGTGTTTTAAATGACACTGATTCTTTAACCCAGTTAACGATTAAAACTAAGTGGAGTTTTAATGAATCTTTAATTAGATTGAAATGATCGAGAATGGAGTATCACCAGTTTTGCTCCAGGCGATAGTTAAATCTTTAATTAGATTTGAACGTGAAATGGTAATTGAATTTACCGATAACACCATGGTGTTAGATATGAAGTATTACCAGTTTTATTTCATGGGATGAATAGGTTGGGATTGGGAAATTAAAATAAATGATTACTTCGGTGTGGTTCGTTAATCCCGACTAGTTTGAATTGATATTCAAAGAAGATTAAAGAATAAATTCAAGGAATTTATCTTTGATAAAATTAATGGGAACCTTCCCTATGAATATGAAATTTAGAAACTAACTGTCGGTTAGTCAAGCAGAATGGTTTTCTGGATATTGATCGGATGTTGGTTTCGGCCTTCGGGGTTAATATTTGGGGAATTATTCTCTTGTTAATTTACGGTTAGTGACTGATAAATTGGAATGAGGCGTATGTTGTGTTTGTGTAACACTTATTTAAAATATACGCGAGTTATTCAGAAAGACCGGGTTTATCCCATTCTGAATAACTGATACGACGATAAGTCGAAGATGAAGACGATGGTTGAAGACCGGAAGTCTTCACGTCGTTTGGGTGATTACTGATGATCTTGATTGGGTTGTACACCCAAGAAGATGGAAACGGTTGGTGATCGTCCAAACATACATGGAGATCGATGGATATGCGGGGTACTAGGTGCCTCCGGTTACGTTCAGACTCAGAATGGACTTGTAAATGGACTGTGTGTCTGACATTGGATTTCATTCTGTGTGACCGATATCGGTTGCATAGAGTGGTTTGTCTGTGTGGCATGCTAAGATGCAAATGATCAAGGCTTCTGTTGAAAAGCAAAGTCTTGTGGTGATGATCAAAGCACAGCCTGTGTGGCACAACTTTGTGTAACGTGAATTCACGAGCCTCACACCCCGGTTGTGAACCAAAAATGGGAGAAGGACCTCAGGGAGGGCATGCGTTTCTTTCTAGCTAGGGTGGTGTCAGTGACCTACCAGCCTTGACATTTATATACTTTTCACATGTGTGGTTGTTGTTGTTGCGAGGCGCCTCGGTTTGATCGGACGATCCGGGTCCGATGGAGTCATTCGTTGGCTCATTTACGCCCTAAAGGGCGGGGAAACGTAGTGTTCAGTCATAATAATCCACATCGGTGGACCGGCCCTGACGATCCATGGGGCAGTTGCGGCTGTTCCTGAAGCTCGGGCTAGACAGTCTCGAATCGGTAGAGGACGATCCCTGGCCTCGGTTCGCAGACGGAAACCCAACTTCCAAATACGTGACATTTGCGGTTTTATTTGTAGAACCTAGTATGGCGACATAGTGGGATGGGGCGCTTATGCCATCTATGATTGATACTTATGATTTGAAATTGTTTTATACACTATGCACATATAATAGTATCAAATGATTTGTTTTAAACGTATCAATCATTCTTGGCTATTATAAGGTAAAAACCCTATCCTCCGGCTTGCGTTGCATTGTGTGATGGGAAGTGGGTCTTATAATAGCTTCATTTTTCTTTATTTAGCATTGCGCTGTTGTTTTCTGCACTGGTGTTCTTGGGAGGAAACCCGTTCCGTGTTATACAGCATGGTCCCTTGAATTACCGAACTTTAAAAATAAAGATTTATAACTGTTTTAGTTCTCACACCAGTCACATTACTGACCTGGAGTTTATTGTTTTGACCTAAACTCTGGGTGCCCTTATTTTGACACGGGAAGCTAGTAGTTTTGGCTTTGCAGATTTATATTCACAGGATCCTGGTTTAGAACTGGAACGATATCCGGAAAGCTTTGTATCCGTATATCTACTTTTAGTTGTGTATTGTATTATTTTCCGCTACTATGTATTTAAATGTAATTTAAATCTCTGATATTTCTGTGTAATATTTATTTGTTTATACTCTGTATATTCTTGTATTCTGATGCATTGTTGTAATATACAATGAAATGTTCTTCCGTCTGCATTCTATTTTGTCGTGTTCTCAAAACGATCAGGCATTTCGAACGGTCTAGATCGGTTTAGCGACTGATTCGGATCGAGCGAAATTCCTTTTCGTCATAGAAAATGGTGATTTTTCAAACTGTCTCGGAATTCGATGAAATTAGTTTTGTTAGGACCGTATCGTCAATACGAAGCTAGAATTTTTTTTTGGAATTTTTCGAGTTAGCATGTGACCCCAGTAAATCGAAATATGCATTCAAATTCAATATACAGAGTTATATGTTGATTTTGACGAAAACTGATCGAAACGATCGAATCAGCTTACGACATATCCCATTGTGTTCGGAATGGGGGTAATTAGCTATGGACGACAGGCGGTGGGTCCCGTTTCAAGGTCGAAATAAAAAGTACCTTTTTGAAATTAAATTAATAAAATAAAATAAAATAAAATAAAATAAACCTCTCCCCTCTCTCTCTATACTCTCAGCCCCCCCCCCCCCGTTTCATTTCAATGAAAAGCGAAAATAAAGAAAAAAGAAAAAGAAAAGGGGAATCGCGTCGCCCCCTCCCTATGTTGCCGCCGCTTCTTCTTCTTCCCCCTCCGCCAGTCTCCACCTCCCCATTCGACGCCTGAACCCACTCCTCTTGATTCAAGGCGCGAGCCCCACTTCCCCAAAGCCCTAAAGTTGAATCGCCTATCCCCTGAGTGCCGCCGCCACTGGCCTAAGGCCCGCCTCCGACCCACCATCTCGACACCAGAATCCGCCACCTACGAGCACACCCCCTCCTCCGACCTCTTGTGATAACCAAGGTGATTTTATATTTTATATAAAAATCAGTTTTAACTTATAAATTCAGTTTTATTAAAGAATAAAAATCAGTTTTGACTTATAAATTCAGTTTCATTACTTATGAAAGCTAAGTTTGTTTTATTTACAAAAAGCTTGTATATTTAAAGTGAAAAGATTTTTTCTTAGTTTGAAAAGAACATATTTTTCTCAGTTTGAAAAGAGAAGATTTTTATCATATAAAAGAACAAATTTTTATCTTATAGAAGTATAGATTTTTATAGTGATAAAGTATATATTTTTATAACGATAAAGCTATAGTTTTATACAGTGTGGAGAATAAAAATATGATTTTTATATAATATAAATAATAAAAATATGATTTTTATCATATGTGAAATATAAAAATATAATTTTTATAAAGTAGAAGTATTAAAAATATGATTTTTATATTATAGAAAGATTAAAAATATGATTTTTATATTATAGAAAGAATAAAAATATGATTTTTATATTATAGAAAGATTAAAAATATTATTTTTATATTATAGAAAGAATAAAAATATGATTTTTATATTATAGAAAGAATAAAAATATGATTTTTATATTATAGAAAGATTAAAGATATGATTTTTATATAATGTAGATAATAAAAATTCGATCTTTATATATGAAGTAGAATTATAAAAATATAATTTTTATATAGAATGAAGCGTCGAAAAAAATATGAAGTAGAAATAAAAATATGATTTTTATTTATTAGAATGAAGTAATAAAAATATAATTTTTATTATGAACAGCGGGAAAAGGACTGCATTGGAATTTCAAACAGATCCAGACGGTTCAACAGTTCAAAAGCAAAGCACGGCGGAGTGGAACCCTCTGTGAGAACTTCTCATCTTTAATTTAATTTTCTAGTTAAAATATATACTAGGATGCAGACGGTGTTTAGTAGCACCCGACACCCATCGTCCACAGACCATGGACGGCTTGTTTGTTTGATTGTTTGATTACGTTGTGATATTGATTGTGTGATGTGAAATGAAATAAAATATTTATATAGAATAAAATATTTTATAGTTAAAAGTATAATTTTTAACGTGTATATAAAATGAAATAAATATAAACAAATCGGGAAGATTTGTTTACATACCCACATTTGACTGATATTGATTGGGACGGTAAATTTTACACATCGCCCAACTGCACAAATAAAAACTATGGTTGATTGATTGAAACCCCACACGGGTATTGGGATGGTATATGACACACACTAATACCAACAATTAGCTGTATGTCGATCGATTGATTGACAGATTGTTATAAGCGATAAATATTTATATTTGATGCTTATACAGTGTAGAATGCACTTTGGATGATGGTTGATTGTTTATCGTCATTGTTGTATATATGAATTTGATGAAATCCATATAACTGAAATTATATGGTAATTGACTGTGTCTGATTCCAATTCAAAACTATCGAATAATTTAAAATAATATTTTGTGAAAATTGAAATGTGAAGCCGTGTTAAGTAGTTAAACGCCATTTTTGTCGCGAACAGGAATTTTGTCGATTTTATAATGAATATCGACAAGTGATTTCAAAATCGAATATTTTAAAAATATAATTCGAATTGAATTGAAATTGAATTAAAATTAAATTGAAAAGAAATGAATTTGAATTAAAATTGAAAAGAAATGAATTCGAATTAAAATTGAAAAGAAATGAATTCGAATTAAAATTGAAAAGAAATGAATTCGAATTAAAATTGAAAAGAAATGAATTCGAATTAAAATTGAAAAGAAATGAATTCGAATTAAAATTGAAAAGAAATGAATTCGAATTAAAATTGAAAAGAAATGAATTCGAATTAAAATTGAAAAGAAATGAATTCGAATTAAATTGAATAGAAAAGAAATTCGAATTAAATTGAATAAAAAAATGAATTCAAATTGAATTGAAAATGAATATGAAACGAATGGAAATCGAATTGAAATCAATTTGAAATGAATTCAAATTGAATTGAAAATGAATATGAAATGAATTGAAATCGAATTGAAATCAATTTGAAATGAATTCAAATTGAATTGATAATGAATATGAAACAAATTGAAATCGAATTGAAATCAATTGGAAATGAATTCAATTTTGATTAAAAATTGAATATGAAGTTGAAACTATTTTGAAAACGAATGTAAAACCATTGATTTCAAACGAACATTACGGGAAATCGGATCGTCGGATTCTCCTAAAACCGGAACCGTTGGGTTCGTATCAAAAAGAGCTTTCTAACGAATATAAGAAATCTAATCTTTCCATCTCAACTAAAATGACACCAAAAATGAAATCTTTATTTCTAAACATAAATTGGTAAATCTCATATCTCATTTAGTTGAAAACAACTTGCTATATATAATACCAAAAATATGATCTTTTTATAACTATTCTTTTTAATGTAAACAAAACTATATATTTTGATCTACTTATTTTTAATGTACACAAATGTTCATTTTTGTTTAATCCCTTTTTAATACACAAAAATGTTCATTTTTGTCTAATAAACAAAAATGTAATTTTTTTAACTAAACCTTCTAAGTGATCCAAAAATGTATACTTTTAACTAATCCTATTTAATTTGCAAAAATGAACCTTTCCAATTCATTCTTTTAAAAAGACCAAACCTGAAATCTTGTTATAATCCTTTTAATGTAAACAAAATGTGAATTTTGTCTGCTTCTTTTAAATATAAACAAAATGTAAATTTTGAAATAGTCCTTTTTATGTAAACAAAATGTGAATTTTTGTTTCAATTCTATTCTCTAATAAAAATGTGAATTTTTGTTGTCTAATCCTTTATATGTGAATAAAATGTGAATACTTAATGTTGTTGGAAATCTAGTTCAACAAAACAACATAAAAATGTTTATTCTATTTTTGTTGAAAAACTATTTCAACAAATAACATAAAAATGTATATTCATGTTTTACTGCATTTGACTCAATACAAATGAACAAAAAGTTTGATTTCATTTTAATGTTAAAAATTGCTGATTTAATAGGTTAACGAAATTATGTTTCATATACGTTGAAAATTTCTAATTCAACATATTTACAACATTTGATTTGATACACATTTAATTCTTTTTATATAAACAAAAATGGTGTATTTTTGTTTAAACCAATTTCTAATTTACAGAAATGTTTAAAATTCGATAGTACAACAAACAATACGATAATTTTGGTTAGTCTAATTCAAATTAACAGAAAAGTTAAATTTTCAACAATAAAATGAACAAAATGATAAATTTGTTCAATCTAATTCTAACCAACAGAAATGTAACTTTTAACAATTCTATTGCCACAATCACCATCAAACAAACAGAGGTGTATTTACAATTAACACAGAATAATAACAGTATGAATTAACTGCAAATTTATAACAATAATTTCAGAATTTATTTCAATTATAAAGGAAAGAAATAAAATAGATTTCTCACATAGATTTTGATTCAAATCTGAAATTTCCTGGATTTCCAACGTTCTCTGTTTACGCTCTAGTCAATTCCATCACGTAGATCTCCTCAACATGATTCCAACACAACGAAAATCGTTGAATTCCGCTATCATATGAACAGAATATGATTATTTAAAGGATTTTAACATTTCAAATATAATAAATTAATTAATTAATAAAATATAACACCTTCTTCCTTTCAACAGTATACGGCCGATGGGTTTCAAATTTGTTCGATTCTAGGGTTAACACCCACCGCCGCTACCAACGTCCGGACCCACATCAGACCACATCGCCTCGACCGCCTTCGACTCCTCTACCTGCGCGTGGAGTGCCACCCAGCTCGCACGCCCCTAGGTGCTGAAATCCATTTCGAACGACGGCTGGTTTGGGCCCCACTTCTGGCCGATTAACTCCTCTTCAGACGATCACAACCGTTGATCCTCTAGAACGCACTACCCTCTTCAGTTTTCTCCTTAGAACCATTGACTTTTATTGTAAGGATTTGTGGGATTTTGGAGATTAAAATTGGATGACATTGGCCATTAAAATACGTCTGGCGGCTGTAGAAGGAAATAGGGTTTGGGGATTATACGGTATACAGTATTTATAAGTGTATTTTTATTTTAATTTAATTTGTTTAATTCATTTAATTCAAGAAATCTCCTTTAGTCCATATGAATTCCAATTCAAACCCAATGAGTGTCGCCCCTAGCTAATAACCCCCGTCCCGGACACAATGGAACAAGTTTCGTAACCCAATCCAGCTGTTACGATATGTTTTTCTTTAAATTAAATTATAAATCATTTAATTATTAAATTCAAACGTACATTTTAAATTACCAGGGCCACATACGGACTCTAAAAATTACAGAAAAAATATTTCTAGCTATGTTTTGACGATACGGTTCTAACAAGACTATTTTCTTCGAATTCCGAGACTGTTTGAAAAATGGCTATTTTCAAGTAGACTAAATTTGACCGAAACTGACAAAACACGTTTTCCTTTGCCACGCTCACATACTAATTCGAAAAATTATGAAAATTGTAACCTAACAATAATTTGAAATTCCGGTTCCAACAAAAGTGGTTTCGTCGAAAACCGAGGTCGTTTGAAAAATGATTATTTTCAAGGCCAATATATTTAATTAAAATATATATAAATTCTACAGCGACTTTTCTAAATTTTAAACTGGACATAACTTTCAAATTTTAAAGTGAAATTTCCGTTTTTCAGATTCGTTAGAAAGATATTGTTAAACAGATTTAAATATTTCTTGTTTCGTTCAATTCTGACTTAAAATGAATCCTGTACAGCCGGTCAAAGTTCAAATTCAAAATTTCAAACTGCATCGCTATTTTAAACTCCTTTTATAATTAAATTGAATTTATTCATTTTAAAATAAATTTTTAGTCCTTCTTATTTAAAATAAGTTGCTTTAAACATCCTAAATTCATTAAAATTTCTAAAATAAAAATTTTAAATTTGCCCCAAAATTCCGGGTCGTTACAATCGCCCCCACTTAAAATCTTTTCGTCCTCGAAAAGGAACGAAGCTAAAAGTTGTTTAATTAACCAACTCAACTTTATTGGTTTCAATAACTTCGTTAGTTAAATTAATTATCATTTCTATACTTTTAATTGGTGAAACTAATTATCAAACATCACAACCAGCAATCAATTAGGTGATTAACTTTTCAAATATATAACGTTTATATATAGTCAAAAATCGCATTTTTAGTGCAAATCACAACAATTGTGTACTAACTAAGTTTTGGTTCTCATACCAATCAATGGAAAAATATATAGAAATCCCACTTTCGAGACTCGAACATAAACTCTAATGACGCTAGCAATCATCAGAATCATCTCCGGGTGACCAGTGTGTTATTCTATATATATCCAGTATATTAAAACTTCGAATATCTGTTAATTACTCGTATATTTGAAATCTTTATATACTCGATTGTCCACATTAAAATATAATATAATCAAATACATATATTAGGATAAAATTTTCAAAACTAAATTTGTTTTCATTTTTATTTTTAAAGAAAATAATACTCTTCACACTCGTTTTCATTTTTATTTTTAAAGAAAATAATACTCTTCACACTCGTTCTAGGATACTACTGATCCCATCTCTAATGAGTTATGCTCATTGGATATTACTAATCCAATCTCTGATGAATTCTTTCGTTTGATTCTAATGTGTCTTGTTCCCGAGCTCTGTAAACCAAAGCTCTGATACCAACTGAAACGACCCAAACTTCCCAGTAAAGGAAAGGCTGGATTGCTTTGAGAACAACACACATCAGAACACAAACTGAAGAACATTTTATTGCTGATTACAACAATTACATCAGAGTACAAGAATGTAATAGAGTATGAATACTTATTACATAATAGAAATACAATAATATTGGATTTTTAAATTACATTTAAATAGTAGCGGAAAATAATACAAATATACAACCGAAAGGACTACACGGATACAGAGCTTTCCGAATATCGCTTCAGCTGTAGACCAGGATCCTGTAAATATATCTGCAAAATGCTACTCGACTGCCCGTGTTGAAAATAAGGGCACCCGAGTTTGCCAGTGAAACAAACTACAGGTCAGTGATGGGACTGGTATGAGAAATCTTACTTAACTTATCTAACAATAAGGCAAATCACAGGACCACGCCGCTAATGCGGAACGGGTTTACTCCATTGTATTGCAGTGCATAAAATAAAGTAAATCGTTAAACAACGCAATGCTTTTTAGGAAAATGAAACCATTATAAGACCCAAGTCCCATCACACAATGCAACGCAAACCAGAGGATAGGGTTTTACCTTATAATGATCAAAAGATGCTTGATACGATAAAACGGATTCAGTATTAGTGTGTATATCTATGGTTATATATATATTTCAAAAACAACTTCAATCATAATGTATTAATCATAGACGGCATAGTACCCCATCCTACTATGTCGCCATACTAGTTCTACAAGCAAAACCGCATGGGGTCTTATTGGAAATTTGGTTTCCATCATGAATAAAGGCTAGGGAGGAGCTCCTTACCGATTCGAGACACTCTAGCAAATGCCCCAGGATCACACCTATGGGCAAACCTTGGTTAGCTGCAGGGTCGGTCCACTCCGAAGGGTCATGGATTAGTTATGCCTGAACACACGTTTCCCGGTCCTTTTGGACCTATAATATGACCACCAACGGCCTATAAAACACGAGGTACCTCAAAATACATCAACCACATAAGTAAAATATCAGCGCTGGTAGGTCCCTGACACTACTCTAGCTAGAAAGATAATGTGTGCACTCCCTACGTTCCCTTCTCCCGTTTTCGACTCATACTGGGTTGTGAGGCTCGTGAGGTTACGCTATACACAAAGGTATGCCGTAATAGGCTATACTTTGATCATCCCACAAGGCCTTACTTTTCAACAAAAGCCTTGATCATTTGCATCTTGGCATGCCACATTGACAATTCACGCCATGCGATCAATTACTATTAATATATACCAGGGTGTTAAGTAGAGAATAAATTCTCCACCACCAAACAGGCATACATTAATAGAAATCGATTTAATTCACATGGAACGAAATCTAATGTCAGACACGCATCCATTTACTAGCTTATGCTCTGGGTCTGAGCGAAAACTAAACCCGAACAATCAACCATAGTCCGGACGGCCACCCCTGAAACCCCTTCAAGGTAGCTACTCCCATCAAGGGTCTCTGTAGAAACACATCCATTCCATGTGAAGATCATCGGTCTTCAATCACCGTCTTCATCTTCGATTCTTCATCGTCGTAGTAATTACTCGGAATGGGTTAAACCCGGTCTTTCCGAATAATTCACGTATTTTTATAATAAAAATCAAGTATTATAAAAACACATCCAATGCCACATTCCAATTCAGAATATTCTCATAATAAAATACTAGCATTATTCTATCAATGATAAACTCTTTAAATTATTCTCAAATCTTACTTTTAAAGATTTATTAAGAACCAAATTTGGTTTTTAAATATCACAAATCATTATTCAGTGATTAATTAATTTAAGAAATTAATCTTATCTTTAACTGAGTTAAAGAACTAATGTCATTTAAAACATAGTTCACGGTAAACCCAAACTCATCTTCCATAAAATATGGAATCTTCACAGAAATCAAATCAATATATAATCGTTATAAATTTCTGTATCCGACCAATAATATAAATGGAATAACGACAAAGCCTTTTAAATTCCATATGTAGTTTCGATCTTCTTTTACATAAGCTTATCTCGGTTATTATTAATTCAAATTCCAATCGACTCCAATTTAATATATTAAATTGGAAAACTTTACTTTTGGGAAAATTCCCATTTAAATCTTAATAAAAGATTTATAAATTCCAAACCATATATTCACCGTCAGTCGGGTTAAAGAACACATGTCACTTAGAAACATGATTCACAATAAACCCAACTCACGTTTCGTCTTATTTCAATTACTAAGTATAATTGAAATTTTTTAATAATCTTAAATTAAAGATTATTCTTTTCATATGGGGTTCAAGAACAGTGTTATTTAAGACACTATTCACGACAAACCCAAAATCCAAATTATTTAATTAAATATTAAATAATTGGAAAACTTCATTAAATCTTAATTTAATGATTTACTTTAGTTTATAACAAGTTCAAATCAATAAATATATTTTATAAAATATATTCTTTTTATAAAATGTTCTTTTTCTAGAATATGCTTTATTGGGATGTGACTCAATCAACAACCATATATTGCATGAAATCAACAATTATGATAAATAATTGTCAAACACCCAAATAACAACCAAAGTGGATTCTACACTAAATATTGGGACTCGTGTAGGTCAAATATCATCCCAACACCCGTGTGGGGTTTCATCCAACAAGCAAATAATAAATTATTTGTGCACTTGGGCGATGTGTAAAATTTTTCGACCCAATCACATAAACAAGTCGGATGACTTGTAAATGGAAGTGTAATATTCAAATTGGAATATACTAAACATTATATTTATCACATCAAACATTTCAACATCATAGACATATAATTTCGAAATCATAGACATATATTTCAATTCTTTTTATTGTGAACAAATGACAATAAAAATCTAGTCTTTTAATTCAATTCGTTTTATTGTCAACAATGTTACAATAAAATATAATCCTTTAATTCTATATGACAATAAAAACTAATCTTTTATTTCATTTACCCTAAAAATGTTATCTTTATTTTCTAATTTCTTCATTGTAACCAAATGACCATAAAGATATAATCCTTTTATTCTAATCCTTTCAATGGAATCTAAACTACATTGAAAATGTAATTTTTAATGTAAAATCTTTTTATTGAAAACTAAGTGTCAATAAAAATATAATCTTTTATCTCAATCTTTCTATTGTAAACAAAATGATAGAACTGACTAATTCTTTTTAATGTAAACAAAATATGATGATTTTGTTTAATCTTTTTTTTTTTATATAAACAAAAATATGAGTTCTTTTCTAATCTTTTTAAATAAACAAAATATGATATTTTTCTTCACTAATCATGTTTTACACAAAATGATATTTTAATTTGCAAAACCCATTTCTAACAAAAATGTGGTTTTTTATTTATATAACAACTCTCAAATCAAAATGTCATTTTTATATGCATAATACATTTCAAATAAAAATGTTGATTTATTTACATAACAAGTTTCTAATCAAAAATGTCATTTTGTTTGCATAACACATTTCAAATAAAAGATTGTTTTTATTTAATAACATTTTCTAACAAAAATGTACTTTTAGTTCTAATTCTTTTAAAGTGACAAAAATTGTAATTTTGTCTAATTGTTTTTAATGTACAAAATAAGGTACTTTTGTTAAATCCTTTTCAATGTAACAAAATGCTAATTCCTTAATCCTTTTCTTTTGAATGAGGATAATAGTTCATAAAAGTGTATGTTTTTAATTCACTCTTTTTAAATGACAAGAGATGCCTATTTTTAATTCATTCTTTTAAATGACAAGAAATGTCCATTTTATTTTAATTTTACAATTTCTAACAGAAATGCACTTTTATTCTAATATACATTTTCTAGCAAAAATGTACTTCTTATTCAAATTTACATTTTTCCATCAAAACGTTAATTTTTCTACTGTAACATTAATAATGAGAATGTAAACTTCTCTAATGTAACATTCAAAATAATAAAATATTAATTTCATCTTACAGGACAATTCATAACAAAAATACTACTTCCATTACTATAATCATGTCTTGACAAAATGTTACTTTTATTCCACAAATCAAGTTTTAACAAAAATGTGATTTTTTATTTCATAAATCAAGTTTTAACCATAAAAATCTAATCTTTCCGTCTCAACTAAAATGACACTAAAAATGAAATCTTTATTTCTAAACATAAATTGGTAAATCTCATGTCTCATTTAGTTGGAAACAACTTGCTATATATAATACCAAAAATATGATCTTTTTATAACTACTCTTTTTAATGTAAACAAAACCATATATTTTGATCTACTTCTTTTTAATGTACAAAAATGTTCATTTTTGTTTAATCCCTTTTTAATACACAAAAATGTTCATTTTTGTCTAATAAACAAAAATGTAATTTTTTTAACTAAACCTTCTAAGTGATCCAAAAATGTATACTTTTAACTAATCCTATTTAATTTGCAAAAATGAACCTTTCCAATTCATTCTTTTAAAAAGACCAAAACTGAAATCTTGTTATAATCCTTTTAATGTAAACAAAATGTGGATTTTGTCTGCTTCTTTTAAATATAAACAAAATGTAAATTTTGTTATAGTCCTTTTTATGTAAACAAAATGTGAATTTTTGTTTCAATTCTATTCTCTAATAAAAATGTGAATTTTTGTTGTCTAATCCTTTATATGTGAATAAAATGTGAATACTTAATGTTGTTGAAAATCTAGTTCAACAAAACAACATACAAAATATTTATTTTATTTTTGTTGAAAAGCTATTTCAACAAATAACATAAAAATGTATATTCATGTTTTACTGTATTTGACTCAATACAAATGAACAAAAAGTTTGATTTCATTTTAATGTTAAAAATTGCTGATTTAACAGGTTAACCAAATTATGTTTCATATATGTTGAAAAATTCTAATTCAACATATTTACAACATTTGATTTGATACACATTTAATTCTTTTTATATAAACAAAAATGGTGTATTTTTGTTTAAACCAATTTCTAATTTATAGAAATATTTCAAATTCGATAGTACAACAAACAAAATGATAATTTTGTTTAGTCTAATTCAAATTAACAGAAAAGTTAATTTTTCAACAGTAGAATGAACAAAATGATAAATTTGTTCAATCTAATTCTAATCAACAGAAATGTAACTTTTAACAATTCTATCGCCACAATCACCATCAAACAAACAAAGGTGTATTTACAATTAACACAGAATAATAACATTATGAATTAACTGCAAATTTATAACAATAATTTCAGAATTTATTTCAATTATAAAGGAAAGAAATAAAATAGATTTCTCACATAGATTTTGATTCAGATCTGAAATTTCCTGGATTTCCAACGTTCTCTTTTTACGCTCTAGTCAATTCCATCACGTAGATCTCCTCAACACGATTCCAATGCAACGAAAATCGTTGAATTCCGCTATCGTATGAACAGAATATGATTATTTAAAGATTGTTAACATTTCAAATATAATAAATTAATTAATTAATAAAATATAACACCTTCTTCCTCTCAACAGTATACGGCTGATGGGTTTTAAATTTGTTCGATTCTAGGGTTAACACCCACCGCCGCTACCAACGTCCGGACCCACATCAGACCGCATCGCCTCGACCGCCTTCGACTCCTCTACCTGCGCGTGGAGTGCCACCCAGCTCGCACGCCCCTAGGTGCTGAAATCCAGTTCGAATGACGACGGGTTTGGGCCCCACTTCTGGCCGATTAACTCCTCTTCAGACGATCACAACCGTTAATACTCTAGAACTCACTACCCTCTTCAGTTTTCTCCTTAGAACCATTGACTTTTATTGTAAGGATTTGTGGGATTTTGGAGATTAAAATTGGATGACATTGGCCATTAAAATACGTCTGGCGGCTGTAGAAGGAAATATGGTTTGGGGATTATACGGTTTACGGTATTTATAAGTGTATTTTTATTTTAATTTAATTTGTTTAATTCATTTAATTCAAGAAATCTCCTTTAGTCCATACGAATTCCAATTCAAACCCAATGAGTGTCGCCGCTAGCTAATAACCCCCGTCCCGGACACAATGGAACAAGTTTCGTAACCCAATTCGGCTGTTACAATATGTTTTTCTTTAAATTAAATTATAAATCATTTAATTATTAAATTCAAACGTACATTTTAAATTACTGGGGCCACATATGGACTCTAAAAATTACATAAAAATTATTTCTAGCTATGTTTTGACGATACGGTTCTAACAAGACTAATTTCGTCGAATTCCGAGACTGTTTGAAAAATGGCTATTTTCAAGTCGATTAAATTTGACCGAAACTGACAAAACACGTTCTCCTTTGCCACGCTCACATATTAATTCGAAAAATTATGAAAATTGAAACCTAACAATAATTTGACAATTCGGTTCCAACAAAAGTGGTTTCGTCGAAAACCGAGGTCGTTTGAAAAATGACTATTTTCAAGGCCAATATATTTAATTAAAATATATATAAATTTTACAGCAACTTTTCTAAATTTTAAACTGGACATAACTTTCAAATTTTAAAGTGAAATTTCAGTTTTTCAGATTCGTTAGAAAGATATTGTTAAACAGAATTAAATATTTCTTGTTTCGTTTAATTCTGACTTAAAATGAATCCTGTACAACCGGTTAAAGTTCAAATTCAAAATTTCAAACTGCAGCGCTATTTCAAACTCCTTTTGTAATTAAACTGAATTTATTCATTTTAAAATAAATTTTTAGTCGTTCTTATTTAAAATAAGTGTCTTTAAACATCCTAAATTCATTAAAATTTCTAAAATAAAAAATTTAAATTTGCCCCAAAATTTCGGGTCGTTACATATAATAAATTTGTACAACAATATATTTTAACATTCTTAGAAAATAAATCATATCGTAATTACCACAATTTATTGTTATTTAACATTTTAAGAATAATAGGGAATTAAATGGTAAATATATCCTTATTCGAAAAGTATAATTCTAAATCCACTCACCCGACAACTTTCCAATCCTTGAATCTGATTCGGATTTGTGATTTCGTGGACTTTCTAACTGAATCTAATATTAAACAACCACAGGTTTACAAATGTGATACTAAAAGAAGAGGAAAATAAGAAAAGAAACCTAAATAAATCAGATTCAAGAACTTACTTCATGTTGATCAGAATTCTAACCACCTATGTAGTTGATTTACATTTTTTATCTTCAAATCTTTAATCAGATTTTCCTAAAGCTAATTTTCTAATTTCTGAAAGATTTGGAGAAAAGAAAATGGTAGAGTCCCGGCATTGTCTCAGAAAATATGAGTTTAAAGCTAGGCCCTGCTAGTCAATTTATAGGCATATAAGAAATCCCGGTCCATCGGATTTGATAACACAGAATCCAATCCATTCAAATCAAAAAACACGTCACCAGCCACCAATTCTGACCCCGAGTGGGTCGACCCCTAGGTCAACACATGGGTCGACCCACTTGAGTACTGGTGAGCCCCCTCCGGGTCTGCACGTGTATTTTTATACGTGTTTAAATTCTGTTTAACGTTAACTAATAACGCTATAATTTATTTCTTTATATAACCTATCCGAATTATTATCTCCAGTTATAATGTATGTTTAAGTTTGAATTTTGAATATGTGTGTATATATACACATACACCCTTCCAATTTCTTGTCTGTAAATAGCTGCTCAATAAACGTAATTAATAACGATATTAATTCGTTGTTTTATGCCCTTTAATGCATTCTAATTTCAAAGGTAGCTAATTTCTTGTCCATTTTTCACCTATTATGCACTCATTACTTTCTGGTCTTAACTTGCACTTTTTATCTCATATTTGAATTTATACGTATATATATATATGCGCAACTTTTATTTCTTTTTCAAAATTCAAATGGTGTTATGCCATCATTTAATTCTTACCTATTTTCATTGATTGTAAGTTTAATTTGGATTTCTCTTTCATATTTTTTTTGCACATACGTTCCCATATATTTACATATGCATGTATACATATATTTTTATACTCACCTTTATGTATAATTTTCCTTATATATGCATTTATACATATTTTCCTCTTAAAATATGCATTTCTTTAACTGTCCATCTAAAATAAAAATATGGCGCTAACGGGAATCGAACTTGCACCACTCATTTGGGAGAGGCCCGTCTCTACCAACTGGACTACATAGGCTTTTGTTTACAAGACTAAAAACAATGGTGGACATTGTTATCTTTTAGTGTTCTTATTACATTTTCTTTTCACATTTGGTTTAATATTTCATTTAGAGATATCGTTTTCGTCTTACATCTGTTTCCTGCAAACTATAGGTCTAAATTTATCAGAAAATCACCACGGACGCAATAACACTAATTCCATAACAAAGTTCCAAAAGTTATACAAATTTTATTTTATTATTTAATTAAAAATGCGGGGTGTTGCATAAATTGCTATGTATTTGTCTTCTTCGTAGGAGATTTTATTATAGAATCGATTTTCTTATCAATTAAGGAAACTTAAGATTTTACCACCTTCGCATAGCCTGTCAATTCTTCCTACGACTATGTTTCATCACATGCTTTTATTTACCTATGTATTCAACCTCATATTAATCTCTGTCATCTTTGTTTAATTATGTTTTATTGGTTTGTGTTAATTGCAATAATAGTTAACACTCTAAAATTAGAAGCAAGCTTGATGACATGGTTGACAAGGAATTGGTGAGGGTCTTGATTAGATAAGGGAAATTACATTGGTATTTGAAGCCTTGTCAGTCAATCGACAATGGGTATTGGATAGGTTACGTAAGGAATAATCAAGTATTGATGATCTTAGAATAGAGCTTTCGACCTATTCAGTATGGTCTTATCGTTTAAGCTGGAAAGGTTAAGGTAAGATTAGTTATCGGCTAGGTTAACAAGGGTTACGAGGATTAATTGGTAAGAACCACACGAGGTTAGTTAATTAGGTTTATCAGATCTATAGATAAGCTATTAAAGAAGACAGATGAAGGAGCTTATCGGCTTGAATGGATAGGAACATCTAAGCTTATTAAGGAACTTATCGTAGTAGGCGACATTCACTTTTCGACCTTGGTGATAAGGATGTCAACTAAGTAGTTATATATAATGGTATGATGTTGAAACAAGGGTACTAAAGTATAATGCTACATATTGTTATTCAACCGTTGTATTTCATCATTATGTTATTACATTCCATTTACAAAAATAGCACGAAAGTCACTTATCCTAAAATTGATGTAGAGTTTACAAAAGCGAGTGTATTACAAATGATGTGGAGTAAGCAGAGGTTCCATAAATTCATCCCTTAAAATGGGTTCCTACCGCTTTATTTATAAGAAATCTAAACTTTATCGGCAAGAAGATGTCGCATCGACCTTGCCGTGTTGGGTGATAAGATCCTTTGTGATGCAGCTCTTGGTGGTGTGCTGATGGAGGTGGAAAGGTTGGAAGTGATAAGCTTTGAAGGAAAATAAATTCCCTATGCTACAGGACTCGTGTGCAATATGCTCGACAACCAATTCCTAAGGATGGGATATGAGTCCATCAATCACGTTGGTAAGCCTCTGTTTCGATAAGTTCGACATGAATCTTTGGTGATGTTAGAGCCTGAATGTAACAACACGAAAAATCAGAATCAATTAATTTTTTTATTTTGAGTAATTTTGATAGAAATTTGGTCAGAATTTAGAAATTAGATTTTTAAATAATATAAAGCCCTTAAGAATAGCCATTGTGAGATTTATAAATTCAAATTGGAATGTATACGCGTTTTATAAATTATATAAGTGGTGTATAAATTATATAAACGTTGTATATCTCGCATACAAGCGTTGTATAAATTATATAAGCGATGTACAAATTATACATACGTTGTATAAATCTTATATGATTTGAATGATATTGGAATGGATATATATATATATATATATACACACATATACTCCCCTCGTCCATAGACCAAGGATGATATAAATTGTTTAGATTGTGATTGTGAATGACTGATTATGGTTGCCACAATTTTTTTGTGTTTGTTTTAAACTCATTGTGTTGTGAAAATGGATGGTATGTGGAAATTATGGAAATGAAATTATTGTAATGCTACAAGGCCTAGGATAGCAGAGGAGCCGTGCTGGACACGGAGTTTGTGCTAAATACCATGTCGTTTTAATGCCGAAATTTTCTGAAATACTCATGTGTTGAAAAATATTCATATGTTGAATAAATTGTTTGAATGATAAAAATATCATTTTTATCATGAACGTGAAGTTGTAAAAATATTCATATGTTGAATAAATTGTTAGAACGATAAAGATATCATTTTTATCATGAATGTGAAGTTATAATTCATATGTTGAATAAATTGTTTGAACGATAAAAATATCATTTTTATCAAGAATGTGAAGTTATAAAAATATTCATATGTTGAATGAATTGTTGAATGATAAAAATATCATTTTTATCATGTATGAAGTATATAAAATATTCATGTTTGAAATAAATTGTCTAAACAATAAAAATCACATTTTTATTCTATGTATGAAGTAAATAAAAATATTCATGTGTTGAATAAATTGTGTGAACGATCAAAATAACATTTGTATCTTGTATGTGAAGTAATAAAAATATTCATGTATTGAATAAATTCTTTAAACGATAAAAATATCCTTTTATCATGTGTATGAAGTGTTAAAAACAACCGTATGTTGAAATATATTTTTATTAGTTAAAATATTATTTTTATCATATGTATAAGGTGTATAAAATAACCATCGGTTGAAATTAAACGATTGTTCATTGAAAATATTATTTTTAACTAGTATATGAAGTGTTAAAAATAATCATGTATGGAAATAAATGTTTGTATGGAAATAAATGTTTGTTCGCTGAAAATATTATTTTTAGCGTAGATATATACATATATACATATGCTGAATAGGAAAATGGATTAGCTGTTGAGTAAAGAATTTATTTGCGTGCCCGACAAATAGGTAAGCCTTAATGAGTTGCCTCTGCATATTTATTATTATATAAACTCCTGTGAATGCCATTGGATGCGGTGTGCTGGTTGTTCTGTGTGAGATTATAAACGTCGCCATAGGATAGCAACAATTAATTTTGAACTACACTAGATGGCATACTTCGTAATGATAGCATACTCTATCATATACCACATAAGCATTTGGAGCTTATGTGACGAGGTTGGAATTACCATACAAGCAAGAGGCTTGTATGGCGATGACTGTATTACAGGTTGAACAGATTATGGACTGATATGGAATAAATAAAATATAACGGTAAATTGTCAGATTTAATAAAAACCCCACATAGGTCTGGAGTTGACAATAATCACGTCTCTCTAGTTATTAGATACGACACATGGATTATTTAGTTTCCAACGCTGGACAAGGTGATGAGAATTTATTCTCTGGAGTTATGATTTTTACACACTCCATTGGGCATTGAATAGGTCACTAAAAATTGTGTATGTTGTTTCTGGATTTATTGGGTGCCTAATAGGCCCAATAAATTTCCAAACCCCTCTCCGTACAAAGGAGGGTATGGCGAAATTTTCCGAAATTTAAAGGCTTTAGCCAAATTTTTGAAGTGAAAACGGTATGGAAATCGTAGAATGAACTGCATTTATATATATAAATATAAATTAAAATAAAACGAATCGCGCAGCTGCAGTTCGCGTTTTGGGATTTTCCCGAAACCGGAACCGTTGGGTTCGCTTTTAGAAAGATCTTTCCAACGATATAAAATTTGCTAAGATCCAACAGCTAGAATTTGAGAAATGTGTAAATCAAATCTGAACAAAAACAGCGCCAGGGCCGCGTAATGACCTGAAGCGTCGTTTAATTAAAATGGCCTATTATTATATAAATAAAAATAATAATAAATCGTTTTAAAATATTATAAATGGTATGGAATGAAAATAAACCGATTATACTTGGTTTATTGGATATTCTGATGGTTAGGTGTATTTGACATGAATATATTATATTGAATTGAAAGTGAATGTCCAATAATTTAACCATGAAAAGAATTGATTTGAATTCTGTGTGTACGTGAATTATTTGAAAAGGTCGAGTTAATTCTCATTTCAAATAATTGATCGATGATTAGAATTAGAAGATATGAAGGCGGTGCAAGACCGATAATCTTCACATTTAATGGATAGCTACTGATGCCTTTGATTGGAGTTGCTGCCTTGAAAGGGCTGCAGTGGTAGTGGTCTGGACGTATTTGTTGATTGTTCGGATATGCGAGGGCCTCTCTTCTGTATTGGACATATGGGACGAGGAATAAGGTGCCTCCGGTTTCGTTCAGACCCAGAACGATCTTGTAATGGATGTGTGTCTGACATTGGATTTTATTCTGTGTTGATTGGTCTCTATTAAATATATATCTGTTTAGTGACGGATAATTTATTCTTTTGCTTAACACCCTTCTCTTAGACGTACGAGCTCAGAGGTTATATATCGATAGACATCAGTCGCATGGCGTGAATTGCCTGTGTAGCATGCTGAGATGCAAATGATCAAGGCTTCTGTTGAAAAGCAGAGTCTTGTGGTTGATGATCAAAGCACGACCTTAAATGGCATAGCTTTGTGTATAGCGTTAATTCGCAAGCTTCACACCCCAGTATGAAAGACGACATGGAGGACATGCGTTTCTTTCTAGCTAGGAGTTGTGTCATGGTATGGAGCCTAGACATTTTTACCTATGTGGTTGTTGGAAAGCGAGGTACCTCAGATATATTTGTCACTACGGGGCCGATGGATGATATGGTCGACATACTGACCATTACTCCTCATAGGACGGGGAAACGTATTGTTCAGGGATTACTAATCCACTAACGAGTGGACCGGCCCTGCATTGTCCTGGGTGCAGTTGCGACTGTAGCCTGAGATATGGTAGGCTAGATTGTCTCGAATTCGGTAAGGACGACCCCTTGCCTTGGTTCATGATGGAAATCTAACTTCCAATATGACATTGTGCGGTTTTGATTGTAAACCTATATATGGCGACATAGTAGATAGTAGATATGCTGTCTATGATTGATACATTATGATTGAAATAGTTTTTGAAACATATATGCACTAGTAATAATATCAGAGGATTTTGATTTATACGTATCAAGCATATTTTTGCCATTATAAGATAAAACTCTATCTTCCGGTTTGCGTTGCATTGTGTGATGGGACTTGGGTCTTATAATGGTGTCATTTTTCTAAAAAAAGCATCGACTTTTTCAATGATTTACGTTATTTCATGCACTGGCAATCCAATGGAGTAAACCCATTCCGCGCTAGCGGCGTGGTCCTGTGATTGACCTTATTATTAATTAGGTTAAGTAAGATTTCTCATAACAGTCCCATGACTGACTCGTAGTTTCTTTCACTTTGCAAACTCGGGTGCCCCTATTTTCTACATGGGCAGCCTTGTATTCAGGTTTTAGCTGCTTCATTTTGGATAGCTATGGATTTGAAGATGGATTCTATCATTTCTATTATACTGTTCCAAATTGTATTACGTATATTATGTTTGATTCCGTTGCAGACATTTTATATTAAGCTGAAACTTTATTTTATACTAAGTATGATCCTATTATGCTGTGTAACTCTGATGATTATATTATTTCCAGTGTAATTTGATGTACATTATCTAGTGTAATGTTATATTTCTGTTCTGCTGTTATTGTTTATGTGTTATATTCCAATGATTATCCTTGCTTTCATGGAACGGGGGTTTGGGGTCATCACAGTTGGTATCAGAGCTTTGGTTAATCTTAGCTCCGGAATATATCATATTAACGACTCGTCAGAAATAGAATCAGCAGTATTCTAAGACGAGTGACTCATCACAGATAGGATCAGTAATGTCCTAGAATGAGTATAGAAGAATGAAATACACCCCAATAGATGCATTTACATTTAAATATATGTCTCTATGCTTTACAATATCTTTTCTGTTGGCCTGACTCTTTGTCTACTATTTGCAGACATAGTAGAAAATGAGTGGCAGAACCAGAAGAAGTAATCTATGGTTCAGCTATCTAATGAGCCAATCGTGCTCCCACAGTCAGAACCAGATCTAGAAGTTCTGGTAAAGAAGTATCGAAATCTGGGTGGAGTACCATTCATGGGCAAAGAATCCGTTATTGAAGAACAAGCCTGGATGCGTTCTTCTGAGAGAATTTTTCAAGGCTTAAAGCTGAGAGATGATCAGAAACGATTACAAGCATCTTGGGAACTCAAAGACGAAGCTTTAATCTGGTGGGAAACTATTACTACAGATAATCCAGAAGGTAATATTACCTGGGATAGGTTTAAAGAAATATTCAAGGAAAGATTTATTCCTCAAGAAGCAACTGAGCAGCTATATGATGAGTTTTACCATCTAACACAAGGAGAAATGACCATTTGGGAGTATTAGAATAAATTCAATGAACTTTCCCGCTTTGGCCCAGAACTAATTCGAGATCCTTTGAGGAAGAATCTGACATTTATTAACGGACTTCAAAGAAAATACGAAGGCAGAGTAACTGCACATGTGAATCTTCCTCTTTCTAAGATGATAGATTTGGCTTGTCGCTATGAGAATCTTGATAAGCAAGGTCTTTTGTAAAATGAAGAGGAAGGCAGTTCTAGCAACAAAAGGAAGTTTGAAACTTATAGCCCTGAGTCAAGCACAAAGCCTGAGGTCAGTAAGAAGCCCAAAGCCAATCAGAAAAAGGAAAAGACACTCGTTTGTCTCAACTGTAATAAGAAAGGGCATTTGTCCATAAAATGTAAATCTTTAAAAATGCAAAAGAAGAAAGGATTTAAAACTGATAAGAAGTATCAGAAGATCAGAGATTGCTATATCTGTCACAAGACTGGCCACATAAAGCAAGATTGCCCATTGATTGGAAAATCTGAAGTGGCAGAAACTCCAATACCCTCAGCTAGTCAGCAAAGGCCAGATGTTTTGGAATGCACTCTTACGGTCAACAATATTCCAGTTAAGGTATTATTTGGTATGGGCGCATCACAAAGTTTCATTTCGAGTAATACAGTCAAGAAGCTGAATCTAAAATTGAGGGATCTTAAAGAACACCTTAGAGTTCAAAATCTGATAGGAATTTTTCTGGTCCTTGGTTCATGTTGTAAAGTGCCCATCTCTTTTTCCCATTATCGATTTCCTTGTATCTTGATCGTCGTGAATTTTTCCGAGTTCGACATTATTCTTGGGCTGGATTGGTTAACTAAATACGAGGCCAAAGTTAAATGTGCAAAAAGAGTAGATAAAGTTAAAATGATGCTTGCAAATATTGTTATACCCTGCGCAGGCTCAGATTTGGATAGAAAAGAATTTTGAGCTCCTCTAGAGGTCTCCCCCACTACTATTGAAAATATTCCTGTAACACCCCGTAATTCTGTTAATATTAATATTCACAAATTAAAGAATAACTAATGTCAGACGTGAGAATTGTGGGAAACGGGTTGCGCCATTGTGTTCGGCCTGGGTTGCTCTGATACCACGTGTAACACCCCAGTCGACCTGGGCGCTGGGCGGGAAATTTCCCGCCTAGCCTATTTGACTTCGAATTTTGAAATTTAAATTTTCTGTAATCTGTTTTGAATTTTCTGAAACTTCCGATGGCCATAACTTCTTCATACGAAGTCCAAATCACGCAAACTCGGACTCTATTTCAACCAGAATTCCGAGACGAACACAATGGCGCAACCCGTTTCACACAATTCTCACGTCTGAGATTAGTTATTCTGTTAATATTAATATTCAAAAATTAAAGAATAACTAATCTCAGACGTGAGAATTTTGGGAAACGGGTTGCGCCATTGTGTTGGTCTCGGAATTCTTGTTGAAATAGAGTCCGAGTTTGCGTGATTTGGACTTCGTATGAAGAAGTTATGGCCATCGGAAGTTTCAGAAAATTCAAAACAGATTTCAGAAAATTTAAATTTCAAAATTCGAAGTCAAACATGCTAGGCGGGAAATTTCCCTCCCAGCACCCAGGTCGACTGGGGAGTCGACTGGGCAGTCGACACCCCAGGGACCAGGTTGACTGCGCAGTCGACCTGGGTGTTGACCCGGTCCAGTCGGCCAGGTTTTGGCTGTGCCCAATCTTGAGCTGCTGATGTGTCTTTAGGGCTGAGTTGTCAAATTTAACGGTTCAGGGTAGTTCTGAGTTGATCTGACGGTCTAAATAAATCCTAAACTCTATATATACCTAGGTAGTCTCTCACTCTAAATCACATGAAAAATAGAATAGCCGCCGTCATGCCATCGCCATGGAACTCAGTGTAGCCGCCGCCAACTAAGAATGAAGAAAGCTAATCAAAACCCTAATTCTACTCAACTCTAAAGCAAATCAAGACTCTCTTTCTTCTCTAATTGTGAGTATGATGATCTTAACAAGATTATTAGCAAACTAATTAGATTAAGATGTGATATGGATCATAAGAAAATGATGTGAATTGTCATATATGTAAACCTTATCCTATCACGTATGTTGTAAATCCTATGTTATGTGATGATGATATCCTATATATTGTAAATCATGCTCTGATGATATTATATATGTTGCAAGTTTCTATGCTAAGTTTCGATGTTACAAAGTCATGAAGTTATTATTTATGTTATAGTTAGCTTATGCTTGATCAAATCATGATTTTGATTATATATATGTTTGGGGCTATGATGATTCACATGATAAATCACATGTACCTATGCAAGTTTAGATTGATTAGTATGTATAATCTCACATATCCTATGACATCTATTTAGATCTAAAATTAGGTTATAACATGTGTGAGTTCTATGGGTTAGATGCTAGTTTACACCATCATTATGTTGCATAAACCACATATGCAAGTTTATACATGAATTTGGATTATGATCATATTATGTAAATTGTGACATTTTAACTAAACAAGTTGACACCTTTAGATCCATGACATGTGTAGTTTTATGCAAGTTTCACCCCTATTATGATTAGATCTATTTTATTTGTCTATATGTTGTGATAATTTATCTTTGTGCTAGGAGTTAGACTATTCGAGTCTAACGTATATTTTGCGTTGAATAAGCGAACGTATAACGTGGGGTAGGGGTAATATTAAGGATTTAATATTAAGAAATTGGGGTGCAATTGATATGATTTTGCATACCGTAAGTGGATGGCCATAATTGAGTCAATTATGGACATCATTAAAATTGGAATTAATTAATGATTTGAATAGGGATATATTTAAAACTGGGGTAAAAGATTATAAGTAATAATCAATGCTTAGGACACGAAGTTGGACTCGTTTGTGACGTAAACCTGCCCGGACCCGACCGGCAAATCCAGTAGTCACAAACGTCAGCCAAATGTGAGAGGTCCTAGGCCCAAATTAAAGCATAACAGTTGTAAAGACACGAGGTTAGACTCTTTTATGGTGTAAGACTGCTCGGACCCGCCCGGCAAATCCAGCTGCCATAAATGCCAGTCTAATGCGAGAGGTCTTTATAAGGTTATAGCCTGAATGAATTAAGAAATACTTAACCAGATAAACATGTGAAGTGGGACATGGGGGTTAAGTAGGTACCTTGGGTGGCATGAGGAATCTAGTGAGTGCCTTTAGTGGCATTTGAAATACGATTAGTAAGACTTAACCAAACACACATGTAAATGAACATGACTAAGACGAGGGTTAAGTGGGATATACTAGTGGGGACAAGCTTAGGTGGATAGCTTGTGGGGGGCCATTTCAACCAGTAACCCAAACGTATCTTTGTGGGCTCGATCCAAGTCGAGGACGGGACACACATACTGGGTTTGACTATAAGAGGCCAAACGGGTTAGCGGTGGCAACGCAAGTCCAACGGGTTTCATATGCGTGTTTGGACCCGGGCTGGAAGGTAAGACGTTGTTGCATCGTGTAGGTATAAGCCGTGCATCCTCAAGTTGTATCGGGTTGCCACATTAGGGGAGTGATACACCCCACTGTGGGGCCAGCACGGGTATCTACGAGTAGGGAGCCGATCGCAAGTGGGTAGTGGGGTACACCTAGCGGAGATAGGGGCAGGAGGCACCTATGTAGTCAGCTAGGGGTACACGAAGCTATTTATATAATTTCTAAGTGAAGTAAGTGGGATCAACCTTTAGGGTGACTGGTGTGGTGCAGTGTAGTAATTATACGTTAGTAATTAGGTGTGCCTTTAACGTTATCTTTATCTGTTCTTCCATACCCAATAGTTCATAGACATTTCCTTATTTTCCAGCTTATGCCTTAGTCTAGTTATTTTGATAATAGTATTGTTAGAATTATCATACTCGCCAGACTTTATGTCTGACCCCTCCATTTCTATCCTTTTTCCCCTCCAGGTCCTCAGGGTGGACCCAGCTCTAGCGGAGTTTGATTGGATTGCTTTATCTCTCTTTTGGGAAGCTTGGACCGCTGAAGTAAAGTCCAGCTTGTTATCTTCTTTAATGGCTATTTATGTAATGGGATTATGTATTTTGTTTTATCAAGATGGATATTGTACTTGACTCTGATTTATGGTTTTATATTGTAACAAACATGTTTAATTTCCGCTGCAATGAAACAAAGTTTTAGATTTCCAAGTACTACATATTATCTGTCTTGTTGTAATTTTTCTGTTCTATATTCACTTAAAACCTCCATGGAAGTTAATGCATTCCCTTTGTGAGTGATATTAATGGACGTGGGGTGTTACACATGGTATCAGAGCTTAAGGTTACCAGAACAGATAATTTTTTTAGAAAAACTATTTTTCTAAAGTATTTTTGGAAGAAGTGTTTTCAAAAACATGTCTTGATGAGTAATTTAAAGAGGAAGGTTTTTATGAAAAACATAATCCCCAATAGCCATATATCTTTATCTTTCGAATTCTCCATTTTGAATCTTTCCTTTTTCGTTTCAGCATGGCTGAAGATCTTAACCTTCCGGATGGTGTAACGATACCAGGATGGTATAGGAGGTTATTAGAGGCTAGGGCCGCTGCAGGTCCAGCCAATGTTCGTCCACCACCAGTTGCACCCGCTCCTCCTCCTCCTCGCATTGATACTTTTGTAAAGACGTGCAAGGAATTTAAGGCTATGGGTGGAAAACCTTTTCAAAGGTCAGAAACATTTGTGGAAGCTGGAGATTGGCTTAAGGAGGTGGAAGAATTGATAGAAATCTTTGAAGTAGAAGAAGGGAGGAAAGTCAAATTAGCAGCTTGGTTAATGAAGGGAGAGGCCTCGTTTTGGTGGGAGGTCACTAATAGCGAGCGTCCTGTTGATTCTTGGGCGGATTTCAGACGAAGGTTTGAGGCAAAGTTTCTCTCAAGGGCAGAAGAGAATCTATATATGGAAAGGTTCTTGACATTAAAGCAAGGAAGCTCATAAGTGAAAGAATATGTCAAAAAATTTAATCAGTTAGCAAGGTTTGGCTTGGACTTAGTGAACACGCCGGAGAAGAAGGCTCTGAGGTTCGTTAAAGGCTTGAATGAGCCGTTGCAGGGGTTGGCTATGACCCACATCCCTATGGGGGCCACCTTTGAGAAGCTAGTAGACATGGCACTCATGCACGAGGAGAAAGGCGCTAATGCTAATAAGGCACCCGAGAAGAAAGGGGATCAGAAGAAATCACAACAGCAAAACAAGAAAGGTGGTAAAGACAATAATGGTAAAGGAAAGAAAAGATGCTTTAACTGTGGGACACCAGGCCATCTCAGCAAGGATTGCAGAAAGAAAAAGAAGACTGGCTGTTTTCACTGTGGTGAAGCGGGACATCTAGTGAAGGACTGCCCAAAGAAGGGGCAGAGGGAAGGGTCTACCTCGGGAGGACAGGTGCAGGCTCTTATGGCACCAGGGCAGGCAAGGGGACAAGTTCAGGCTCTCGCGGTCCCACCGCTGAAAGAACGAGGTAGAACCATTTCTGTTGAAAGCTTAGTTTTTCTGTTTGATCATCCTATCCGTACCCTATTCGATTCGGGCGCATCGCATTCGTTTATCTCTACATCATTAGTTAAATCACTGCACTTAAACACCAGTTTAGTAGAGGATCCCTTAGTTGTTTCGAATCCAATTGGGGGCTCAGCTTATTTGTCCATGATATGTTTGGATTTGAAAATTTCTATACTTAGCATTGAGTTTAGATGTGATGCTAATGTTTTGGGCTTCACGGGCTATGGGCTAATTTTAGGAATGGATTGGTTATCCAGAAATGGGGCCGTTCTTGATTGTGAAAGGAGAGTAGTGAGGCTCATGACTCGCCTTGGCAACACTCTCGAAATCTTTTGTAATCCCATAAATTCCGTTATGCTAAGTTATCTAGAATCGCTTGACGCGTCTGTGGAGAATCTACGATCTGTTAGAGTGGTCCGAGAATACTCGGATGTGTTTGAGGAGGTGAAGGGCTTGGCTCCGAAGCGGGAGATAGATTTTCGAATATATCTTGTGGATAATGCAAAACCAGTATCTTTGCCAGTATGCCACATGGCTCCTCGTGAAAGGAGGGAACTCAATAAGCAAGTGAAGGAGTTGCTTGAGAAGGGGTTCATAAGACGAAGTATATCGGAGTGGGGTGCTCCAGTAGTATTTGCCACGAAGGCGGATGGGTCCCTTAGACTGTGTGTGGACTATAGATAACTTAATAAGCTTACTAAGAAGAATAGACACCCACTGCCGAGGATTGACGATCTCTTCGATCAGTTAGTTGGCGCCTCAGTGTTTTCGCAGTTGGACTTAGCCACTGGTTTCCATCAGTTGAGAGTGGCTGAGGATAGCATTGACAAGACTGCCTTTAGGACTCCGGACGGTTTCTATGAATGGCTAGTGATGCCCTTCGGTTTGACAAACGCCCCCGCATACTTTGTTGATTTGATGAGTAGGGTGTTTAGGGAGTACCTTAACAGATTCGTGGTGGTCTTTGTAGATGACATCTTGATCTTTTCTAAGAGCGAGGAAGAGCATGCCCTACATCTTAGGGAAGTGTTGAGACTCTTTGAGCGCATAGCCTTAAAGCTAAATTTTCCAAATGTCACTTTTGGAGGAAGGAAGTGCGATTCTTAGGGCACGTGGTTTCCAAAGAAGGGATAGCCGTGGATCCCACGAAGATAGTGGCCATTCAAGATTGGAAGGTTCCTAAAAATGCTACCGAGGTGAGAAGTTTCTTAGCGTTGGCTGGCTACTATAGGAAGTTTCTCAAAGACTTCGCAAAAATATCAGCTCCATTGACACGCCTGACGAAGAAGAACCTAGTCTTCGCATGGGACGTAGATTGTGATGATGCGTTCCAACGTTTGAAGAAAGCTTTGACTTCAGCCTCAGTCTTAGTGCTGCCAGACGGGAGTAAGCCGTGTACAGTTTATACCGATGCTTGTGGGACAGGACTAGGCGCAGTCTTAATGCAAGAGAGAAGGGTAATAGCCTATAGTGGAAGGCAGTTAAGGGTGCATGAGAAAAATTACCTTACACATGACCTAGAGTTAGCCGCTATTGTTTTTGCGCTTAAGTCTTGGCGCCATTATCTTCTTGGCGAGAAATTCGAATTATTCACTGACCACAAATCTTTAAAATACTTATTCTCTCATAACGACTTGAATTTAAGACAGCAAAGGTGGATGGAATTCTTAGCGTCCTACGATTTCGAAATAACATATACCCCTGGCAAGGGTAACGTGGTGGAAGACGCCTTAAGTAGGAAGAGGCTGTCCTTGAGTCCGTATTTTGTTGAACGGCGAAACTTAGAATTCATCTCTAGGTTTGATTTTAGACCTTCGGTTGACTTTATACCCGGTTTGCTAGCATCCTTGGAGGTCAGACCTACACTTTTGGGACGGATTGGTGAGGCACAGCGAGATGACCCACAGTTGGTTGAGTTAGTAGAAAAGCTCAAAAGAGGGGAGTCATCGAGCCATCTCTGTAGGTATACCCTAGATGATAAGGGTTGGTTACGTATGGATAGTAGACTTTGTGTACCACGAGACGAGGACTTGCGGAAGACTATTCTTGATGATGCACATCGTTCGAAGATGACCATTCATCCCGGCGGGGACAAGATGTACAAAGACATGAAGCGAGTTTTCTTTTAGGCCGGTATGAAGAAGGATGTGGCTGAGTATGTTGCTAGATGCTTGGTGTGCCAACAAGTAAAAGCGGAGCAAAAGAAACCCGGTGGGTTGCTTCACCCATTGGAGGTTCCACAATGGAAGTGGGATAGTGTCTCGATGGATTTTGTGGATGGATTACCAAGATCAAGGAAGGGTAATACGGGGATTTGGGTTATAGTAGATAGACTTACTAAAAGCGCCCATTTCATTCCCGTGAAGAGTAAGACGACTGCTCCATGGTTAGCTTCTATATACGTTCGAGAGATAGTTCGTTTGCATGGTGTTCCTTCTAAAATAGTAAGCGACCGTGATCCTATCTTCACTAGCGAATTTTGGAAGAGCTTGCAAGAGGCGGTAGGGACTCAGTTATGTTTGAGCACCGCATATCATCCCCAGACGGACGGCCAAACCGAGAGGGTGAATCGTATTCTAGAGGACCTTTTGAGGCTATGTATCCTAGACTTTGGGGGTACATGGGAAGAGCATCTTCCGTTGGTAGAGTTCGCATATAATAACAGCTTTCAATCTAGCATTGGCATGGCACCTTTCGAAGCTCTTTATGGACGACCTTGTCGTTCACCTACATGTTGGTGGGAATCTACGGATAAGATCTTACTTGGGCCTGATATGATTAGAGAGACTTCAGAAAAGATCGACTTGATTCGAAGGAGGATGAAGACGGTGCAAGATAGGCAGAAATCTTATGCAGACAAAAGGAGGACAGATCTTGAGTTTGATGTTGGGGACACGGTCTTTATCGAAGTGTCTCCATTACGGAATGTTGATCGCTTTGGGTCCGTTGGGAAATTAGCACCAAGGTTTGTAGGGCCGTTTCCTATTAAGGAGAAGATTGGGCAGATGGCGTATAGAGTGGAGTTGCCTGAGAGACTTAGTGGTGTACACGACGTATTCCATGTGTCACATTTAAGGAAGTGCTTGCACGAAACCGCGGAAGTGGTAGAGCCGAGCTTGCTTAGAGAGGTGGAGATAGAGCGTGATGCGACGATTCGACGAGCTCCTACATGCATTCTTGGGTCGGAGATCAAGAAGTTGAGGAATCGAGAGGTCAGACTTGTCAAAGTGCAATGGGGAAATGATGAGAGCAACGCTACTTAGGAGACAAAAGCGAAGATGCGTTCGTTGTACCCTTTTCTTTTTGAGGGTATATCTTTTAATTTCTCCTTTATCGCATAGCTTGTACTTATCTTATCTTTAGTATGTCCTCTCTCTAGTATCCTTGACCTTTAGTTAGGATAATCCTATGGTTGAAACATGTGTTTGAGACATGTTATGTATGATGGATGCAAAGTGGATGCAAGTGTTTGCTAGTGGTTGCTCGTAGACGCATATACACACACTATTAGGCACTAGATCGGCTCAGTCACTTCATATTGCATATTGCATATATATGGATGTATTTAGTAAAATGGACGTATGAGGATTTTTTTTTCATATGGATGTTGCATTCAGATGATGATTGTGCACGCATATAGAGATAATATGTAGCATTAAGGAACTTTTGCATACATAATGGACGCATGGCACTATCATGATTTGCATTGACGAGGTCAACTGAATCAGTGGACTGCCTGATTTTGCATTAGATATGGACATATACACACACTGTGCATTTAAACATGAAAGCATTAGAAGTCTGTAAGGACAATGGATGCCTGTGTTTGATGGTTGAGTAGATGGACGATTGGATGTTAGGATATACATTCTTCTTGACTTGGAGATTTCGGGGTCAAAGTCCTTTAAGGAGGGGAGAATGTAACACCCCGTAATTCTGTTAATATTAATATTCACAAATTAAAGAATAACTAATCTCAGACGTGAGAATTGTGGGAAATGGGTTGCGCCATTGTGTTCGTCTCGGAATTATGGTTGAAATAGAGCCCGAGTTTGCGTGATTTGGACTTCGTATGAAGAAGTTATGGCCATCGGAAGTTTCAAAAAACTCAAAACAGATTTCAGAAAATTTAAATTTCAAAATTCGAAGTCAAATAGGCTAGGTGGGAAATTTCCCGCCCAGCACCCAGGTCGACTGGGGAGTCGACTGGGCAGTCGACACCCCAGGGACCAGGTCGACTGCGCAGTCGACCTGGGTGTCGACCTGGTCCAGTCGGCCAGGTTTTGGCTGAGCCCAATCTTGAGCTGCTGATGTGTCTTTAGGGCTGAGTTGACAAATTTAACGGTTCAGGTTAGTTCTGAGTTGATCTGACGGTCTAAATACATCCTAAACTCTATATATACCTAGGTAGTCTCTCACTCTAAATCACATGAAAAATAGAATAGCCACCGTCATGCCATCGCCATGGAACTCAGTGTAGCCGCCGCCAACTAAGAAGGAAGAAAGCTAATCAAAACCCTAAATCTACTCAACTCTAAAGCAAATCAAGACTCCCTTTCTTCTCTAATTGTGAGTATGATGATCTTAACAAGATTATTAGCAAACTAATTAGATTAAGATGTGATATGGATCATAAGAAAATGATGTGAATTGTCATATATGTAAACCTTATGCTATCATGTATGTTGTAAATCCTATGTTATATGATGATGATTTCCTATATGTTGTAAATAATGCTATGATGATATTGTATATGTTGCAAGTTTCTATGCTAAGTTTCGATGTTACAAAGTCATGAAGTTATTATTTATGTTATAGTTAGCTTATGCTTGATCAAATCATGATGTTGATTATATATATGTTTGGGGCTATGATGATTCACATGATAAATCACATGTACCTATGCAAGTTTAGATTGATTAGTATGTATAATCTCACATATCCTATGACATCTATTTAGATCTAAAATTAGGTTATAACATGTGTAAGTTCTATGGGTTAGATGCTAGTTTACACCATCATTATGTTGCATAAACCACATATGCAAGTTTATACATGAATTTGGATTATGATCATATTATGTAAATTGTGACATTTTAACCAAACAAGTTGACACCATTAGATCCATGACATGTGTAGTTTTATGCAAGTTTCACCCCTATTATTATTAGATCTATTTTATTTGTCTATATGTTGTCATAATTTATCTTTGTGCTAGGAGTTAGACTATTCGAGTCTAACGTATATTTTGCGTTGAATAAGCGAACGTATAACGTGGGGTAGGGGTAAAATTAAGGATTTAATATTAAGAAATTGGGGTGCAATTGATATGATTTTGCATACCGTAAGTGGATGGCCATAACTGAGTCAATTATGGACATCATTAAAATTGGAATTAATTAATGATTTGAATAGGGATATGTAACACCCCACGTCCATTAATGTCACTCACAAGGGAATGCATTAACTTCCGTGGAAGTTTTAAGTGAATATAGAACAGAAAAATTACAACAAGACAGATATTAAGTAGTACTTGGAAATCTAAAACTTCATTTTATTGCAGCGGAAATTAAACATGTTTGTTACATCATAAAACCATAAATCAGAGTCAAGTACAATACCCATCTTGATAAAACAAAATACATAATCCCATTACATAAATAGCCATTAAAGAAGATAACAAGCTGGACTTTACTTCAACGGTCCAAGCTTTCCAAAAGAGAGAGATAAAGCAATCCAATCAAACTCCGCTAGAGCTGGGTCCACCCTGAGGACCTGGAGGGAGAAAAAGGATGGAAATAGAGGGGGTCATACATAAAGCCTGGCGAGTATGATAATTCTAACAATACTATTATCAAAGTAACTAGACTAAGGCATAAGCTGGAAAACAAGGAAATGTCTATGAACTATGGGGTATGGGAGAGCAGATAAAGATAACGTTAAAGGCACACCTAATTACTAACGAATAATTACTACTCTGCACCACAACAGTCACCCTCAAAGTTGATCCCGCTTGCTTCACTTAGAAATTATATAAATAGCCTTACGTACCCCTAGCTGACTACATAGGTGCCGCCTGCCCCTATCTCCACTAGGTGTACCCTATTACCCACTTTCGATCGGCTCCCTACTCGTAGATACCCGTGCTGGTCCCATAGTGGGGTGTATCACTCCCCTAAAGTGGCAACCCGATACAACTTGAGAATGCACGGCTTATACCTACACGATGCAACAACATCTTACCTACCAGCCCGGGTCCACACACACATATGAAACCCGTTGGACTTGCGTTGCCACCGCTACCCCGTTTGGCCTCTTATAGTCAAACCCAGTATGCGTGTCCCGTCCTCGACTTGGGTCGAGCCCACAAAGATTCGTTTGGGTTACTGGTTGAAATGGGCCCCCACAAGCTATCCACCTAAGCTTGTCCCCACTAGTATATCCCACTTAACCCTCTTAGTCATGTTTATTTACATGTGTGTTTGGTTAAGTCTTACTAATCGTATTTCAAATGCCACTAAAGGCAACCACTAGATTCCTCATGCCACCCAAGGCACCTACTTAACCCCCATGTCCCACCTTACATGTTTATCTGGTTAAGTATTTCTTAATTCATTCAGGCCATAACCTCATAAAGACCACTCACATTAGACTGGCATTTATGGCAGCTGGATTTGTCGGGCGGGTACGGGCAGTTTTACGTCACAAACGAGTCCAACCTCGTGTCCTAAGCATTGATTAACACTTACGATCTTTTACCCCAGTTTTAATAATTCCCTATTCAAATTATTAATTAATTCCAATTTTAATGATGTCCATAATTGACTCAATTATGGCCATCCACTTATGGCATGCAAAATCATATCAATTGCATCCAATTTCTTAATATTAAATCCTTAATATTACCCCTACCCCAAGTTATACGTTCGGTTATTCAACGCAAAATTTACGTTAGACTCGAATAGTCTAACTCATAGCACAAAGATAAATTATCACAACATATAGACAAATAAAATAAATCTAATCATAATAGGGGTGAAACTTGCATAAAACTACACATGTTAAGGATCTAAAGGTGTGAACTTGTTTGGTTAAATGTCACAATTTACATGATATGATCATAACCCAAATTCATGTATAAACTTGCATATGGGGTTTTATGCAACATAATGATGGTGTGAACTAGCATCTAACACATAGAACTCACCCATGTCATAGCATAATTCTAGATCCAAATAGATGTCATGGCATATGTTCATAATCTTTACTAATCAATCTAAACTTGCATACATGATTTGTCATCAACATAGCCCAAATAATATCAACATTATGACTTGATTAACAATAACTAATTAGCATAGATAATAACATCACGACTTTATAACATGTATGATTTATCACAATTTAGCATAGAAAATTACAAACTATACAATATCATCATAGCATGATTTACAACATATAGGATATCATCATCACATAACATAGGATTTACAACATACATGATAGCATAAGGTTTACAACAACATATATGACAATCCACAACATTCACTTATAATCCATTCATAACTTAATCTAATTAGTTTAATAATAATCTTGTTAAGATCATCATACTCACAATTAGAAGAGAAAGAGAGTCTTGATTTGCTTTAGAGTTGGGTAGAATTAGGGTTTTGATTAGCTTTCTTCATTCTTAGTTGGTGGCGGCTACACTGAGTTCCATGACGGCGGTATGACGGTGGCTATTCTATTTTTCATGTGAATTAGAGTGAGAGACTACCTAGGTATTTATAGAGTTTAGGATTTATTTAGACCGTCTGATCAACTCAGAACTAAACTGAACCGTTAAATTTGCCAACTCAGCCCTAAAGACACATCAACAGCTCAAAATTGGGCTCAGTCAAACCCTAGCCGACTGGACCAGGTCGACACCCAGGTCGACTGCCCAGTCGACTCCCCAGTCGACCTGGGGGGGGGTGTCGACTGCCCAGTCGACTCCCAAGTCGACCTGGGGTGCTGGGCCGGAATTTTCCCGCCTAGCCTGTTTGACTTCGAATTTTGAATTTTAAATTTTCTGAAATCTGTTTTGAATTTTCTGAAACTTCCGATGGCCATAACTTCTTCATACGAAGTCCAATTCACGTAAACTCGGACTCTATTTCAACCAGAATTCCGAGACGAACACAATGGCACAACCCGTTTCCCACAATTCTCAAGTCTGAGATTAGTTATTCTTTAATTTGTGAATATTAGTATTAATAGAATTACGGGGTGTTACATTCTCCCCTCCTTAAAGGATTTCGACCCCGAAATCTTCAAGTCAACAAGAATGTATATCCTAACATCCAATCGTCCATCTACTCAACCATCAAACACAGGCATCCATTGTCCTAATAGACTTCTAATGCTTTCATGCTTAATTGCACAGTGTGTGTATATGTCCATATCTAATGCAAAATCAGGCGGTCCACTGATTCAGTTGACCTCCTTAATGCAAATCATGATAGTGCCATGCGTCCATTATGTATGCAAAAGTTCCTTAATGCTACATATTATCTCTATATGCGTGCACAATCATCATCTGAATGCAACATCCATATGATAATACAATCATCATACATCCATTTTACTAAATACAGCCATTTATATGCAATATGCAGTATGAAGTGACTGAGCCGATCTAGTGCCTAATAGTGTGTGTATATGCGTCCACGAGCAACCACTAGCAAACACTTGCATCCACTTTGCATCCATCATACATAACATGTCTCAAACACATGTTTCAACCATAGGATTATTCTAACTAAAGGTCAAAGATACTAGCGAGAGGATACTCTAAAGGTAAGATAAGTACAAGCTAAGCGATAAAGGAGAAATTAAAAGACATACCCTCAAAAAGAAAAGGGTACAACGAACGCATCTTCTCTTCCATCTCCCAAGTAGCGTTGCTCTCATCATCTCCCCATTGTACTTTGACTAGTTTGACCTCTCGATTTCTCAGCTTCTTGATCTCCGACCCAAGAATGCATGTAGGAGCTCTTCGAATCGTCGCATCACGCTCTATCTCCACCTCTCTAAGAAAGCTCGGCTCTACCACCTCCGTGGTCTCGTGTAGGCACTTCCTCAAATGTGATACATGGAATACGTCGTGTACACCACTAAGTCTCTCAGGCAACTCCACTCTATACGCCATCTGTCCAATCTTCTCCTTAATAGGAAACGGCCCTACAAACCTTGGTGCTAACTTCCCAACGGACCCAAAGCGAACAACGTTCCGTAATGGAGACACTTTGAAAAAGACCATGTCCCCAACATCAAACTCAAGATCTGTTCTCCTCTTATCCGCATAAGATTTCTGCCTATCTTGCGCTGCTTTCATCCTCCTTCGAATCAAGTCGATCTTCTCCGAAGTCTCCCTAATCATATCGGGCCCAAGAAAGATCTTATCCGTAGATTCCCACCAACATGTAGGTGAACGACAAGGTCGTCCATAAAGAGCTTCGAAAGGTGCCATGCCAATGCTGGACTGAAAGCTATTATTAGATGCGAACTCTACCAATGGAAGATTCTCTTCCCACGTACCCCCAAAGTCTAGGATACATAGCCTCAAAAGGTCCTCTAGAATAAGATTCACCCTCTCGGTTTGGTCGTCCGTCTGAGGATGATATGCGGTGCTCAAACATAACTGAGTCCCAACCGCCTCTTGCAAGCTCTTCCAAAATTCTCTAGTGAAGATAGGATCACGGTCGCTTATTATGCTAGAAGGAACACCATGCAAACGAACTATCTCTCGAACGTATACAGAAGCTAACCATGGAGCAGTTCTCTTACTCTTCACGGGAATGAAATGGGCGCTTTTAGTAAGTCTATCTACTATAACCCAAATTCCCGTATTACCCTTCCTTGATCTTGGTAATCCATCCACAAAGTCCATCGAGACACTCTCCCACTTCCATAGTGGAACATCCAATGGGTGAAGCAACCCACCGGGTTTCTTTTGCTCCGCTTTTACTTGTTGGCACACCAAGCATCTAGCGACATACTCGGCCACATCCCTCTTCATACCGGCCCAAAAGAAAACTCGCTTCATGTCTTTGTACATCTTGTCCCCGCCGGTATGGATGGTCATCTTTGAATGATGTGCATCATCAAGAATGGTCTTCCTTAGGTCATCATCTTTTGGTATACAAAGTCTACCATCTCTACGTAACCAACCCTTATCATCTAGGGTATACCTACGGAGATGGCTTGATGACTCCCCTCTTTTGAGCTTTTCTACTAACTCAACCAACTGTGGGTCGTCTCGCTGTACCTCACCAATCCGTCCCAAAAGCGTAGGTCTGACCTCCAAGGATGCTAGCAAACCAGGTACAAAGTCAATGGAAGGTCTAAAATCAAACATAGAGATGAATTCTAAGTTTCTCCGTTCAACAAACAAAGGACTCAAGGACAGCCTTTTCCTACTTAAGGCGTCTTCCACCACGTTACCCTTGCCAGGGTATATGTTATTTCGAAGTCGTAGGACGCTAAGAACTCCATCCACCTTTGCTGCCTTAAGTTCAAGTCCTTCTGAGAGAATAAGTATTTTAAAGATTTGTGGTCAGTGAATAAATCTAATTTCTCGCCAAGAAGATAATGACGCCAAGACTTAAGCGCGAAAACAATAGCGGCCAACTCTAGGTCATGTGTAGGGTAATTTTTCTCATGCGCTCTCAACTGCCTTCCACCATAGGCTATTACCCTGCCCTCTTGCATTAAGACTGCGCCTAGACCTGTCCCACAAGCATCGGTATAAACAGTAAATGGCTTACTCCCGTATGGCAGCACTAAGACTGGAGCTGAGGTCAAAGCTCTCTTTAAACGTTGGAACGCATCATCGCAATCTACGTCCCATGTGAAAACTAGGTTCTTCTTCGTCAGGCGTGTCAATGGAGCTAATATCTTTGCGAAGTCTTTGATAAACTTCCAATAGTAGCCAGCCAACCCCAAGAAACTTCTCACTTCGGTATCATTTTTAGGGACCTTCCAATCTTGGATGGCCACCACCTTCGCGGGATCCACAGCTATCCCTTCCTTGGAAACCACGTGCCCTAAGAATCGTACTTCCTTCCTCCAGAAGTGAAACTTAGAAAATTTAGCTTTAAGATTATGCGCTCGTAGGGTCTCTAACACTTCCCTAAGATGTAGGGCATGCTCTTCTTCATCCTTAGAAAAGACCAAGATGTCGTCTACAAAGACTACCACGAATTTGTTAAGGTACTCCCTAAACACCCTACTCATCAAATCAACAAAGTATGCGGGGGCGTTTGTCAAACCGAAGGGCATCACTAGCCATTCATAGAAACCGTCCGGAGACCTAAAGGCAGTCTTGTCAATGCTATCCTCAGCCACTCTCAACTGATGGAAACCAGTGGCTAAGTCCAACTGCGAAAACACTGAGGCGCCAACTAACTGATCGAAGAGATCGTCAATCCTCGGCAGTGGGTGTCTGTTTTTCTTAGTAAGCTTATTAAGTTCTGTATAGTCCACACAAAGTCAAAGGGACCCATCCGCCTTCGTGGAAAATACTACTGGATCACCCCACTCCGATATACTTCGTCTTATGAACCCCTTCTCAAGCAACTCCTTCACTTGCTTATTGAGTTCCCTCATTTCACGAGGAGCCATGTGGCTTACTGGCAAAGATACTGGTTTTGCATTATCCACAAGATATATTCGAAAATCTATCTCCCGCTTCAGAGGTAAGCCCTTCACCTCCTCAAACGCATCCGAATATTCTCGGACCACTCTAACAGATCGTAGATTCTCCACCGACGCGTCAAGCGATTCTAAATAACTTAGCATAACGGAATTTATGGGATTACAAAAGATTTCGAGAGCGTTACCAAAGCGAGTCATGATCCTAACTACTCTCCTTTCACAATCAAGAACGGCCCCATTTCTGGATAACCAATCCATTGCTAAAATTAGCCCATATCCCGTGAAGCCCAAAACATAAGCATCACATCTAAACTTAACGCTAAGTATAGAAATTTTCAAATCCAAACACATCATGGACAAATAAGCTGAGCCCCCAATTGGATTCGAAACAACTAAGGGATCCTCTACTAAACTGGTGTTTAAGTGAAGTGATTCATCTAATGATGTAGAGATAACCGAATGTGATGCGCCCGAATCGAATAAAGTACGGACAGGATGATCAAACAGAAAAACTAAGCTTTCAACAGAAATGGTTCTACCTCATTCTTGCAGCGGTGAGACCGCGAGAGCCTGAACTTGTCCCCTTGCTGTGAAGACCCGTAACTTCCCCGTAAAGGAAAGCGACGGATAGTTCGAGAACAAACCACAGCAGAACGCATACAGAAGAACATTTCACTCTATATAACAACAGTGCATCAGATTACAAGGATATACAGAGTATAAATGAATATTACACAGAAATATCAGAGATTTAAATTACATTTAAATACATAGCAGCGGAAAATAATACAATACACAACTAGAAGAAGATATACGGATACAAAGCTTTCCGGATATCGTTCCAGCTGTAAACCAGGATCCTGTGAATATAAATCTGCAAAACCAAAACTACTAGCTGCCCGTGTCAAAATAAGGGCACCCAGAGTTTAGGTTAAAACAATAAACTCCAGGTCAGTCATGTGACTGGTGTGAGAACTAAAACAGTTATTAATCTTTATTTTAAATCATTAGGTAAATCAAGGGACCACGCCGTATAACACGGAACGGGTTTCCTCCCAAGAATACCAGTGCATAAAACAAACAGCGCAATGCTAAATAAAGAAAAATGAAGCTGTTATAAGACCCAGGTCCCATCACACAATGCAACGCAGTCGAGGATAGGGTTTTCCCTTATAACAGCCAAAGAATGCTTGATACGTTTAAAACAAATCATTTGATACTATTATAAGTGCATAGTGTATAAAACACTTCAAATCATAAGTATCAATCATAGGCGGCATGAGCGTCCCATGCCACTATGTCGCCATATATAGGTTTACAAATAAAACCGCAAATGTCACGTATTTGGAAATTGGGTTTCCAACTATGAACCGAGGCTAGGGACAAGATCCTCAACCGATTCGAGACGCTCTAGCCCGCCCCTCAGGAACAGCCGCAACTGCCCCTTGGATCCTCAGGGCCGGTCCACACGGAGTGGATTATTATGCCTGAACACTACGTTTCCCCACCCTATGGGGTGTAAGTCTGGTCCGTCAGCCGACCAGAATGCATTCGGCCGAAACCGATATAACCGAGGCGCCTCGCAACAGCAACAACCACATAAGTCAAACTCGTCAGGGCGTGTAAAACCACTGACGCCACTTCTAGCTAGAAAGAAACGCATGCCCTCCCTGACGTCCGTCTCCCGTTTTTGGTTCATACCGGGTGTGAAACACGCGAGGTAAACGTTACACAAAGCTACGCCACAAAGGCCGTGCTTTGATCATCAACACAAGACTTTGCTTTTCAACAGAAGCCTTGATCATTTGCATCTTAGCATGCCACACAGGCAAGCCATCCTATGCAACCGATATCAGTCACACAGAATGAAATCCGATGTCAGACACACAGTCCATTTACAAGTCCGTTCTGGGTCTTAACGAAACCGGAGGCACCTAGTACCCCGCATATCCATCGATCTCCAAGTACGTCTGGACGATCACTAACTGTTTCCATCTTCTTGGGTGTACAGCCCAATCAAGATCATCAGTTATCACCCAAACGACGTGAAAACCTCCGGTCTTCGACCATCGTCTTCATCTTCGACTTATCGTCGTATCAGTTATTCAGAATGGGATAAACCCGGTCTTTCCGAATAACTCGCGTATATTTTAAATAAGTGTTACACAAACACAACATACGCCTCATTCCAACTCATTAGTCATTAACCGTAAATTAATCAAGAGAATAATTCCCCAAATATTAACCCCGAAGGCCGAAACCAACATCAGATCAATATCCAGAAAACCATTCTACTTAGCTAACCGACAGTTAGTTTCTAAATTTCACGTTCAAATCTAATTAAAGATTTAACTATCGCCTGGAGCAAAACTGGTGATACTCCATTCTCGATCTTTTCAATCTAATTAAAGATTCATTAAAACTCCACTTAGTTTTAATCTGTGACTGGGTTAAAGAATCAGTGTCATTTAAAACACGGTTCACGATAAACCCAAAGTCACATTCATTAATTATCGGGTTAAAGAACAAGTGTTATTTAAAACACTGTTCACGATAAACCCAAAAATCAATATCCATTCAATTCCAATTAAATATTATTTAATTGGTACACTTCATTAAATCTAAATAAAAAGATTTAATCATTTCTCAACTGGGTTCAAGAACAGTGTTAGTGAAGACACCATTCACGACAAACCCAAATCACATTCGATATTCAATACAAGGCTCTGAATAGAAAATATATCGGCTTATATTCAATATCAAATTCTACGATTAACAAATGTCGTATTGGAAATAACGATATAAATATATATCTTTCAAATTTCCGTAACAACATCCGTATAATCCCGAAATCCAACATCGAAATATTCCGAAGACAATTTCGATTCAAATCCACTCCAATGCAATCATTGGAAATTTTGGTTATTTTCAAAACCCTTTTCAAATTCAATTTATTTATTTAAAAAAATAAATAGAATTATAATTCTAGTTCAAAACTAGTTCAATTCGATAAAAATCTATTTTTATCTTTTCAAATAGGGAGTTTTTCATCCCAATTCTTTCTAAATCGTTTCTTATGATTTTACACAAATTATTGCTATTTTTAATAATTTTATCAAGGCCCGTACAGTCGATTTCCATCAATGGCCATCGAACTGCACTTACAGCGACCTTTTTCGAATTTGATTTGGACGTAACTCCAAATCCAACCGTTAGATTTCTAATTTATCACATTCGTTAGAAAGCTCTTTTCGATACGAACCCAACGGTTCCGGTTTTAGGATAATCCGACGGTCGGATCTCCCGTAATGCCCGTTTGAAATAAATGGTCGAAATTCGCGAACTGCCGCGGCGCGGCGCGTTCTATTCAGGCCATTATATTATATATAATATATATATAATATATATATCGTCGATTTCTATTTAAAATGAATTATATAAATAGTTTTGAATTCGTTTCAAAAACATTTTCAACTTCCATTTCAATTCAAATCAAAATTGAATTCTTCTTTATAAATTCGTTTTAAAATCCATTTCTATTCAATTCAAATTTCAATTCAATTTGAATTTATTTCACTTCGCTTTCAATTCAATTCGAATTCGTTTTCGATTCAATTCATTTCGAAATCGTTTTCAATTCAATTCATTTCGAAATCGTTTTCAATTCAATTCGAATTCGTTTTCAATTCAGTTCATTTCGAAATCGTTTTCAATTCAATTCATTTCGAAATCGTTTTCAATTCAATTCGAATTCGTTTTCAATTCAATTTGAATTCGTTTTCAATTCAATTCATTTCAAAATATTCGATTTCGAAATCACTTTTCAATATTCATTTTAAAATGAATAAAATCGATATAAATATCGTTCACGTCAAAATGGCGTCAATCTAATCCTCACGGCTTCACATATTTCTATTTTCAAATATTCTATTTCAAATATTTCTATTTCAAATATTTCTATTTCAAATATTTCTTTTTTTTTCGAAACTGGAATGAGGCCCAATCAATTACCATATAATGTTAATTATATGGATTTTCTACAACACATGTATATATCAACAACGATGAATAATCAACCATCAACCAAAGTGCACTACACTGTATAAGCATCAAATATAGACATTTAACGCTTATAGCAGCTTGTCAATCAATCGATCGACATATTTAATCAATCAGGATGAGTGAACTTCAAATTTCATCCTAACACCCGTGTGGGGTTTCAAACAATCAAACACATATTTTATTTGTGCAGCTAGGCGATGTGTAAAATTTATCGACCCAATCAACGTCATTCAAATAGGTGTACATAAACAAACCATCTGGTTTGTAAATGAATATTTATTTATTCACATTCACGTTAAAAATTATATTTTTAACGATAACACATTTTATTTTAACATATGAATTTCTATTCAGTTCATTCGTTAAATAAAATGCTATTTTTATTTTTCTAACTTATTTTAGAAAATTTCGGCGGCATAACGGCACGATACTAGAAACGGGACAAGGCCTAGCCTTATCCCCGGTCTAGTGAAGGCCCACGCCATTCACACATCAATCAAATTCACTTTCGTTATGCAAACCACAAAATTTGGAGTAAGGGTCTAACCTAGCCTTACTCCTTCGCCTTATAACGGCGCACGTCTAATCCTAACCAATTTATCGATTCGGTTTTTCACACCACAAACCACATTCAAACCAATATCACAATCAATAACCAAACAGCCAAACAAACAAGTCCATGGTCTGTGGACGATTGTGTCGGGTGCTACTAAGCACCGTCTGCATCCTAGTATATATATATATAACTAGAAAAGAAATAGAAAGGTGAGAAATTCTCACATATAGCTATCCAAGCTCCACGGCACTTCATTTGCAGAAGTCTTCGTCGTTTCGCCTTTTTGTCACATTCGTTGTCCGCTTTCACTACATATGTAAAAATCGAATTTTTACTTCGCTATTCAATATATAAAAATCAAATTTTTACTTCGCTATTCAATATATAAAAATCGAATTTTTACTTCGCTATTGAATATATAAAAATCGAATTTTTACTTCGCTATTCAATATATAAAAATCGCGCCTTTTCAAATATAACGATCAAATTTTTACTTCTATACTATCTACATAAAAATCTCATTTTTATGTTTTCAAAAATCGTACCTTTATTTTTTGCAAAATTTTGATCTTTTATATTTTCAAAACATAGCATATTATATTCTGCTAGACAAAGTATATGTATATTTTTCAGTTTTAAAAAACGAAACTTTTCATATTTTAAAAACCGAAGCTTTTATATTTTAAAAACCGAAACTTTTCATTTTAAAAAAAATCGAAACTTTTCATATTTTAAAAAAAATCGAAACTTTTCATAAAAAAAACAGTTTTAAACTTTAAAATAAAAACAGTTTTTAAACTTTTCAAAATTTCTGTTTTTACATTCTTTTATAAAAATGCAGTTTTTTTTTATTATTATTATTTTTTTTAAAAAAATGCAGTTTTATCTCTTTATAAAATCTAGTTTTTACATTATTTAAAAATCCAGTTTTCAGTTTCTTTTTAAAATTCTGTTTTCTATATTCTTTTAAAAATTCTGTTTTTAAATCCTAAAACAAAAATCAGTTTTTGCCTTTATAATTTCAGTTTTTATAATTCTTAAAAATTCAGTTTTTATAATTCTTAAAAATTCAGTTTTTCATTTTTAAAACAAAATCAGGTTTACATTTTTAAATCAAAATCAGTTTTAACATTTCTGTTTTTAAATAAAATAAAATTAAAATAAAAAAAAAAAACTTACAGGGGGGGTGCGCTGTCAAGTGGTCGGGGGGGGAGAAGGTGGTGCTGGCCTTTCGGTGGTCGTGGGGCCCTCCGACGCGGCGGTTTCCTCACGATTTGGGCTTTGGGGAAATGGGCATGAACGGGCATAGGAAGAGAGGAGGAGGGAGAAGAAGGTGGTGTCTTCGACTGGGGAGGTGGCGCTTCGACTGCGACGGTGGAGGAAAAGGCGGATGATCGAGCGACGGGGGAAGCCATTTCGATTTAGGGATTTTGAAAAAGAAAAGAAAAAAGGAAAAAGGCTGCGCAGTTTTATTATTTTAGGTTTAGAGAGATAAAGTGCTGAGGTGTATATTTATATATAATATAATTATTTTTCTTTCCTCTAAAAAGTTGATTTTTCAAACTATCATGAAATCGAACCCAACGACTACCGTCCTTAGCTAATTACCCCCATTCCGAGCACAATGGGTTATGTTTCGTGAGCCCGTTTGGCTATTACGCTCAGTTTCCGTTTAAATTTACATTTAAATCGCTATATTGAATTTTAAACGTACATTTCAAATTACCGGGGTCACATACTAACTCTAAAAATTCCAGAAAAATATTTTCTAGCTTCGTGTTGACGATACGGTCTTAACAAAACTAGTTTCGTCGAATTCTGAGACCGTTTGAAAAATGGCCAATTTCCAGTCGATTAAAATCAACTGAAACTGGTCAAACGCGTTTTCCTATGCCACACTCACATATTGATTCGAAAAATTATGAAATTTGGAATCCGGCAATAACTTAACGTCACGGACCTAACAAAACTGGTTTCGTCGAAATCCGAGGTCGTTTGCAAAATTGCTATTTTTATGGGCCTGAATTCCATAGCGACTATTCAGAATTTTCAACTGGACATATCTTTTGATTCCAGATATGAAATCTTGATTTTTCGGATTCGTTGGAAAGATATTCACTATTAGATTCCATTATTTTTGGTTTCACTAAAATCCGGATTGTTTTGCACCCGGTACATTCAATTGAAGTTTGAAATCGAATTATCGAACTACCGCGCCATTTTCAATTCTATTTATAATTATATATAAATATTTATATTCTAACGACGGCGTATATAATATATACGTTCGAATTATATTCAAAATAAATTTCTCGTCGACATTATTTAAAATAATTCATTTTAAATAATCAAAATTCGCTAAAATTGCCAAAATAAAAATTTTAAACTGGCCCAGATTTTACGGGTTGCTACAATCTCCCCCACTTAAAACTTTTCGTCCCCGAAAAGGAACAAAGTCGAAAGTGGTTTGATTAATCAACTCTACGCTCAATCTGGCTTTCATTCTCAAACTTTTCAGTTTCTGAGAATTTTCAAATTTTCAAAAATTTGACTAACACCCTAAATTTTTGAAAAATTTCGCCATAACCTCCCCTGCACCGGGAGCATCGGGGAATTTCAAATAGCTTCCCCGGTCCTTCAGATCTCAAAAAGAAAAAGAAAAAGCCAAGCGGCTAGCCAATAGGCTCACAAAATCATCATCACCCAAACAAAACAGGAAATTATGTAGTAAACATGTACCTATTTGTCGGGCAAACAAATTTTATTCTCGGCTCTAGCCTCCTTGCTATGACCTGTTCAATGATATATATGTATATGCAAGCAAATGCAACCAGTTTTCAATATCATTCAATATTTGATATAATTAGGCTAAACGGTTCAAAATTATCAAACAATTAAACAAACAACCCAAACATCAATCAATTAGTGAATTAGAGTTTCAAATTCATAATTTTGATACATATACAAAAATCATGTTTTTGATGCCAAATCACAACAATAGGCCCTATCTAATTTTTGGTTCTCACACCAGTCAATAGGAAATATATAGAAATCTCACTTTCGTCGCTCGAATATAAACTCTGGTGATGATGCCTCATCATCTGAATCATCTCCGGGCGACTAGAGTGTGATTCTATATCTATCCAGTGTATTAAAATTTCGAATACACGCGGATCAGACGTATACGCAAAATCTATATATACTGGATTGTCCACATCAATATAAATAGATAATCAAATACGAATAATTGATTTAAATTTTCAAAACAAAAATTTGTTTTCATTTTCAAAAATATACTCTTCACACTCGTCCTAGGATACTACTGATCCCATCTCTAACGAGTCATTCTAATTGGATATTACTAATCCAATATCTGATGAATTCTTTCGTACGGTTCTAATGTGTCTTGTTCTCTGAGCTTTGTAAACCAAAGCTCTGATACCAAATGTGAAGACCCGTAACTTCCCCGTAAAGGAAAGCGACGGATAGTTCGAGAACAAACCACAGCAGAACGCATACAGAAGAACATTTCACTCTATATAACAACAGTGCATCAGATTACAAGGATATACAGAGTATAAATGAATATTACACAGAAATATCAGAGATTTAAATTACATTTAAATACATAGCAGCGGAAAATAATACAATACACAACTAGAAGAAGATATACGGATACAAAGCTTTCCGGATATCGTTCCAGCTGTAAACCAGGATCCTGTGAATATAAATCTGCAAAACCAAAACTACTAGCTGCCCGTGTCAAAATAAGGGCACCCAGAGTTTAGGTTAAAACAATAAACTCCAGGTCAGTCATGTGACTGGTGTGAGAACTAAAACAGTTATTAATCTTTATTTTAAATCATTAGGTAAATCAAGGGACCACGCCGTATAACACGGAACGGGTTTCCTCCCAAGAATACCAGTGCATAAAACAAACAGCGCAATGCTAAATAAAGAAAAATGAAGCTGTTATAAGACCCAGGTCCCATCACACAATGCAACGCAGTCGAGGATAGGGTTTTCCCTTATAACAGCCAAAGAATGCTTGATACGTTTAAAACAAATCATTTGATACTATTATAAGTGCATAGTGTATAAAACACTTCAAATCATAAGTATCAATCATAGGCGGCATGAGCGTCCCATGCCACTATGTCGCCATATATAGGTTTACAAATAAAACCGCAAATGTCACGTATTTGGAAATTGGGTTTCCAACTATGAACCGAGGCTAGGGGCAAGATCCTCAACCGATTCGAGACGCTCTAGCCCGCCCCTCAGGAACAGCCGCAACTGCCCCTTGGATCCTCAGGGCCGGTCCACACGGAGTGGATTATTATGCCTGAACACTACGTTTCCCCACCCTATGGGGTGTAAGTCTGGTCCGTCAGCCGACCAGAATGCATTCGGCCGAAACCGATATAACCGAGGCGCCTCGCAACAGCAACAACCACATAAGTCAAACTCGTCAGGGCGTGTAAAACCACTGACGCCACTTCTAGCTAGAAAGAAACGCATGCCCTCCCTGACGTCCGTCTCCCGTTTTTGGTTCATACCGGGTGTGAAACACGCGAGGTAAACGTTACACAAAGCTACGCCACAAAGGCCGTGCTTTGATCATCAACACAAGACTTTGCTTTTCAACAGAAGCCTTGATCATTTGCATCTTAGCATGCCACACAGGCAAGCCATCCTATGCAACCGATATCAGTCACACAGAATGAAATCCGATGTCAGACACACAGTCCATTTACAAGTCCGTTCTGGGTCTTAACGAAACCGGAGGCACCTAGTACCCCGCATATCCATCGATCTCCAAGTACGTCTGGACGATCACTAACTGTTTCCATCTTCTTGGGTGTACAGCCCAATCAAGATCATCAGTTATCACCCAAACGACGTGAAAACCTCCGGTCTTCGACCATCGTCTTCATCTTCGACTTATCGTCGTATCAGTTATTCAGAATGGGATAAACCCGGTCTTTCCGAATAACTCGCGTATATTTTAAATAAGTGTTACACAAACACAACATACGCCTCATTCCAACTCATTAGTCATTAACCGTAAATTAATCAAGAGAATAATTCCCCAAATATTAACCCCGAAGGCCGAAACCAACATCAGATCAATATCCAGAAAACCATTCTACTTAGCTAACCGACAGTTAGTTTCTAAATTTCACGTTCAAATCTAATTAAAGATTTAACTATCGCCTGGAGCAAAACTGGTGATACTCCATTCTCGATCTTTTCAATCTAATTAAAGATTCATTAAAACTCCACTTAGTTTTAATCTGTGACTGGGTTAAAGAATCAGTGTCATTTAAAACACGGTTCACGATAAACCCAAAGTCACATTCATTAATTATCGGGTTAAAGAACAAGTGTTATTTAAAACACTGTTCACGATAAACCCAAAAATCAATATCCATTCAATTCCAATTAAATATTATTTAATTGGTACACTTCATTAAATCTAAATAAAAAGATTTAATCATTTCTCAACTGGGTTCAAGAACAGTGTTAGTGAAGACACCATTCACGACAAACCCAAATCACATTCGATATTCAATACAAGGCTCTGAATAGAAAATATATCGGCTTATATTCAATATCAAATTCTACGATTAACAAATGTCGTATTGGAAATAACGATATAAATATATATCTTTCAAATTTCCGTAACAACATCCGTATAATCCCGAAATCCAACATCGAAATATTCCGAAGACAATTTCGATTCAAATCCACTCCAATGCAATCATTGGAAATTTTGGTTATTTTCAAAACCCTTTTCAAATTCAATTTATTTATTTAAAAAAATAAATAGAATTATAATTCTAGTTCAAAACTAGTTCAATTCGATAAAAATCTATTTTTATCTTTTCAAATAGGGAGTTTTTCAACCCAATTCTTTCTAAATCGTTTCTTATGATTTTACACAAATTATTGCTATTTTTAATAATTTTATCAAGGCCCGTACAGTCGATTTCCATCAATGGCCATCGAACTGCACTTACAGCGACCTTTTTCGAATTTGATTTGGACGTAACTCCAAATCCAACCGTTAGATTTCTAATTTATCACATTCGTTAGAAAGCTCTTTTCGATACGAACCCAACGGTTCCGGTTTTAGGATAATCCGACGGTCGGATCTCCCGTAATGCCCGTTTGAAATAAATGGTCGAAATTCGCGAACTGCCGCGGCGCGGCGCGTTCTATTCAGGCCATTATATTATATATAATATATATATAATATATATATCGTCGATTTCTATTTAAAATGAATTATATAAATAGTTTTGAATTCGTTTCAAAAACATTTTCAACTTCCATTTCAATTCAAATCAAAATTGAATTCTTCTTTATAAATTCGTTTTAAAATCCATTTCTATTCAATTCAAATTTCAATTCAATTTGAATTTATTTCACTTCGCTTTCAATTCAATTCGAATTCGTTTTCGATTCAATTCATTTCGAAATCGTTTTCAATTCAATTCATTTCGAAATCGTTTTCAATTCAATTCGAATTCGTTTTCAATTCAGTTCATTTCGAAATCGTTTTCAATTCAATTCATTTCGAAATCGTTTTCAATTCAATTCGAATTCGTTTTCAATTCAATTTGAATTCGTTTTCAATTCAATTCATTTCAAAATATTCGATTTCGAAATCACTTTTCAATATTCATTTTAAAATGAATAAAATCGATATAAATATCGTTCACGTCAAAATGGCGTCAATCTAATCCTCACGGCTTCACATATTTCTATTTTCAAATATTCTATTTCAAATATTTCTATTTCAAATATTTCTATTTCAAATATTTCTTTTTTTTTCGAAACTGGAATGAGGCCCAATCAATTACCATATAATGTTAATTATATGGATTTTCTACAACACATGTATATATCAACAACGATGAATAATCAACCATCAACCAAAGTGCACTACACTGTATAAGCATCAAATATAGACATTTAACGCTTATAGCAGCTTGTCAATCAATCGATCGACATATTTAATCAATCAGGATGAGTGAACTTCAAATTTCATCCTAACACCCGTGTGGGGTTTCAAACAATCAAACACATATTTTATTTGTGCAGCTAGGCGATGTGTAAAATTTATCGACCCAATCAACGTCATTCAAATAGGTGTACATAAACAAACCATCTGGTTTGTAAATGAATATTTATTTATTCACATTCACGTTAAAAATTATATTTTTAACGATAACACATTTTATTTTAACATATGAATTTCTATTCAGTTCATTCGTTAAATAAAATGCTATTTTTATTTTTCTAACTTATTTTAGAAAATTTCGGCGGCATAACGGCACGATACTAGAAACGGGACAAGGCCTAGCCTTATCCCCGGTCTAGTGAAGGCCCACGCCATTCACACATCAATCAAATTCACTTTCGTTATGCAAACCACAAAATTTGGAGTAAGGGTCTAACCTAGCCTTACTCCTTCGCCTTATAACGGCGCACGTCTAATCCTAACCAATTTATCGATTCGGTTTTTCACACCACAAACCACATTCAAACCAATATCACAATCAATAACCAAACAGCCAAACAAACAAGTCCATGGTCTGTGGACGATTGTGTCGGGTGCTACTAAGCACCGTCTGCATCATAGTATATATATATATAACTAGAAAAGAAATAGAAAGGTGAGAAATTCTCACATATAGCTATCCAAGCTCCACGGCACTTCATTTGCAGAAGTCTTCGTCGTTTCGCCTTTTTGTCACATTCGTTGTCCGCTTTCACTACATATGTAAAAATCGAATTTTTACTTCGCTATTCAATATATAAAAATCGAATTTTTACTTCGCTATTCAATATATAAAAATCGAATTTTTACTTCGCTATTCAATATATAAAAATCGAATTTTTACTTCGCTATTCAATATATAAAAATCGCGCCTTTTCAAATATAACGATCAAATTTTTACTTCTATACTATCTACATAAAAATCTCATTTTTATGTTTTCAAAAATCGTACCTTTATTTTTTGCAAAATTTTGATCTTTTATATTTTCAAAACATAGCATATTATATTCTGCTAGACAAAGTATATGTATATTTTTCAGTTTTAAAAAACGAAACTTTTCATATTTTAAAAACCGAAGCTTTTATATTTTAAAAACCGAAACTTTTCATTTTAAAAAAAATCGAAACTTTTCATATTTTAAAAAAAATCGAAACTTTTCATAAAAAAAACAGTTTTAAACTTTAAAATAAAAACAGTTTTTAAACTTTTCAAAATTTCTGTTTTTACATTCTTTTATAAAAATGCAGTTTTTTTTTATTATTATTATTTTTTTTTAAAAAATGCAGTTTTATCTCTTTATAAAATCTAGTTTTTACATTATTTAAAAATCCAGTTTTCAGTTTCTTTTTAAAATTCTGTTTTCTATATTCTTTTAAAAATTCTGTTTTTAAATCCTAAAACAAAAATCAGTTTTTGCCTTTATAATTTCAGTTTTTATAATTCTTAAAAATTCAGTTTTTATAATTCTTAAAAATTCAGTTTTTCATTTTTAAAACAAAATCAGGTTTACATTTTTAAATCAAAATCAGTTTTAACATTTCTGTTTTTAAATAAAATAAAATTAAAAAAAAAAAAAAAAAAAACTTACAGGGGGGGTGCGCTGTCAAGTGGTCGGGGGGGGAGAAGGTGGTGCTGGCCTTTCGGTGGTCGTGGGGCCCTCCGACGCGGCGGTTTCCTCACGATTTGGGCTTTGGGGAAATGGGCATGAACGGGCATAGGAAGAGAGGAGGAGGGAGAAGAAGGTGGTGTCTTCGACTGGGGAGGTGGCGCTTCGACTGCGACGGTGGAGGAAAAGGCGGATGATCGAGCGACGGGGGAAGCCATTTCGATTTAGGGATTTTGAAAAAGAAAAGAAAAAAGGAAAAAGGCTGCGCAGTTTTATTATTTTAGGTTTAGAGAGATAAAGTGCTGAAGTGTATATTTATATATAATATAATTATTTTTCTTTCCTCTAAAAAGTTGATTTTTCAAACTATCATGAAATCGAACCCAACGACTACCGTCCTTAGCTAATTACCCCCATTCCGAGCACAATGGGTTATGTTTCGTGAGCCCGTTTGGCTATTACGCTCAGTTTCCGTTTAAATTTACATTTAAATCGCTATATTGAATTTTAAACGTACATTTCAAATTACCGGGGTCACATACTAACTCTAAAAATTCCAGAAAAATATTTTCTAGCTTCGTGTTGACGATACGGTCTTAACAAAACTAGTTTCGTCGAATTCTGAGACCGTTTGAAAAATGGCCAATTTCCAGTCGATTAAAATCAACTGAAACTGGTCAAACGCGTTTTCCTATGCCACACTCACATATTGATTCGAAAAATTATGAAATTTGGAATCCGGCAATAACTTAACGTCACGGACCCAACAAAACTGGTTTCGTCGAAATCCGAGGTCGTTTGCAAAATTGCTATTTTTATGGGCCTGAATTCCATAGCGACTATTCAGAATTTTCAACTGGACATATCTTTTGATTCCAGATATGAAATCTTGATTTTTCGGATTCGTTGGAAAGATATTCACTATTAGATTCCATTATTTTTGGTTTCACTAAAATCCGGATTGTTTTGCACCCGGTACATTCAATTGAAGTTTGAAATCGAATTATCGAACTACCGCGCCATTTTCAATTCTATTTATAATTATATATAAATATTTATATTCTAACGACGACGTATATAATATATACGTTCGAATTATATTCAAAATAAATTTCTCGTCGACATTATTTAAAATAATTCATTTTAAATAATCAAAATTCGCTAAAATTGCCAAAATAAAAATTTTAAACTGGCCCAGATTTTACGGGTTGCTACACTTGCCTGCCCTGGTGCCATAAGAGCCTGCACCTGTCCTCCCGAGGTAGGCCCTTCCCTCTGCACCTTCTTTGAGCAGTCCTTCACTAGATGTCCCACTTCGCCACAGTGAAAACAACCAGTCTTCTTTTTCTTTCGGCAATCCTTGCTGAGATGGCCTGGTGTCCCACAGTTAAAGCATTTCTTCTTTCCTTTGCCATTATTTTCTTTACCACCCTTCTTGTATTGCTATTGTGGTTTATTCTGCTCCCCTTTCTTCTTTTGTGCCTTATTAGCATTAGCGCCTTTATCCACTACACCAAAACAGGGGACTCCCAACGAGTATAGGTGTTGCAAATAATTTCTGTAACACTTTTAAGTGTCACCAACGACCTGTGAGGAATTTCCTGTAACACTTATAAGTGTTACAAACAGAGTAATTGCTAACACTTATAAGTGTTACAAACATATTCATTGCTAACACTTATAAGTGTTACAAACATATTCATTGCTAACACTTATACATGTTGGAACCATAAGATATGGTAACACTTATAAGAGTTACAAACATATTCATTGCTAACACTTATACATGTTGAAACCATAAGGTATGGTAACAATTATAAGAGTTACAAACATATTCATTGCTAACACTTATAAATGTTGGAACTAGAAGATACGGTAACACCTATAAATGTCAGTATCATAATCCTACTAACACTTATAAATGTTGGCATACATAAATTGCTAACACTTATAAATGAATATGTATAACATGTCTTTATCATTTTCAATCAGTATATAATTCAAAATATCAATTCAATATAAGATTTGGTACACATCCATATTTCAAATTCAACAATGTCACATTGGCATAAAGCTCAAATACGTGTTACATGCTTCCAATATTTCAAATTCAACAATGTCACAATCGCATATTGCTCAAATATTTGTTACATGCACGACAATAATTTTTCTTTTTATCAGAACCAAAAACTTCGGAGATAGGATCATTGTCAAGATCACACATATTTGCTTTCTCGTTGCCATTACATTCCAAATTCTGTTTTTTCCTCCTCCTCCACAAGTGCCTACAAAATATAAATGCACTCATTTTTACAAAAATAACAAACTGCAAAACTGATAAATAACAAGTGTAAACCACAGAAAAATGTTGGATGATCATTTGTTGAGTTCAAGAGATAAGCGCAAATATTATTTGCTGGGTCCAACATTTAATTGACAGAGTTTCGACACCGAGAAAGGCCCAGTTTTGATACTAAGCCGAAAAGGCTATACAATTTTTTTTTAATCATTCGTCTGAAGAGTGTGCATGCATATGAATTCCTGGATATGCTATAAGAAACATTCAGCTAAGGCTTTGGGCTAAGGCTTTCAAAATGTGTATCTATAGTTCTTTTGAAGTTTCAGCTAAGGCTTTCGATTTAGTTTCTAAACTAAGCTCACTTTCGACTCGAAACTGAGCCTTTTCCGCCTTAGTTTTGAATCGAAACTGAGCCTTTTCCGGCTCAGTTTTGAGTCGAAACTGAGATGGAAGTTTCAGTTTTTAAACTGAGCCTGGCTCAGTTTAGAAACTGAGCCTTTCAGCTCAGTTGATAAGTTTAATCCACCATAAACCTTTTTGCTTACAGCCCATAAAGAAAAGATCTGACCAAAAAAAGGTGCAATATGATATATCTTCAAATAAAAAATGATAGATCCAAATCACTAATATCAAGCAATGTTATGATATGATATTGCATACTTAACCCACATTCAAAAAGTGACACAGCTAGAACTTATAGTTTCATGTGCATTGATATGATATTGCATTACCTCAACTTCCTTTAATTGAAATTCTTCAGAATGCGCCAAGCATGGATTACCAAAGGTTTCCGAAGACGAACTTGAACCATTCAGCCTAATATCAAGCAATGTTTCAGTTAAAAACAACTGAACCTGTGAATCTTTGGTAGCATGAGTTGAAATTAAATAAATAATAGAAAAAACTTACAAATCGTTGCCTACGTGAACATAATGACCACCACCGCCTAATGCCGAGAAATCAGGTGAGCAATGAGTGTAATAACGATTGACACCTGAAATTCCATTAGGAATTATGAATAAGATTTAAGAAGAAAAAATAACTAATTCTAAATTTCAGTTATATATAAAGTTAACTCTGGGAAATTGACTAGTTACTTACCTTTCAAATTCTAATTATACAAAGTACAAACGCATGGACCAAACAGTCAGCATACTATCATCAAAATATGAACTCAATACTAAACATACATTCTTATGCACTTCCTTCTCTCTTGTCCCTCATTTCGATTTTTCAGGACGATAGAACAAGCTGGACAAGAATTCAGTCCCAAAAAAAGAAGGTGAAAATTGGATTTGCGTTTTCGATGAAGAAAATGAAATATAAAAGAGCAAGTTGTACCACCGATGCATGACTCGAATACATACATAAACAAGAAAATAAATCTATTTACATTTAAAACTTGTGTTAACAATTTACTACTTTTCCCAGGATACCACATTTTTTTTTTTTTTTTTTTTTTGGTAATTCCTTCCAGTAGGGACTAACCTATGAAGTGGTTAATTATCAGCAATTAATTAGTTCCTCCGTTGCACTCCGTTACTGTAAAAAGGGCGGATATATACTGATTTATGGGACAACATGTTTGTAATTTGTAAAGGTACCTATCAGATGAAATATGACAAGCTGACTAGGCTGGTTTGTAAAAACAAAGCAGCTATTTGTACCCTATAAAATAAAAATATGAGAAATTAAAATTTTGAATCAGTAGCAATAAACAAAAGTATCATGTAGTCAGTTATATAAGTAATGTAATAAATAGGCCTTGTCCACCTGATACTTTTTAATAGTTGATGGTTGAAGTGGTGTCTCGACTAAGCCACCAAAAACAGCACCCTTGGTTCCCTCAACAACTTGAATATAAAAAGTATTGAGAAACTTGAATAGCAGATAATTCATGACTTCTTAACATCTAAGCTTATGGTGTATGCCAAAAAAATAGAGTGATATGAGTATATCCAATAATCGGAGGGAAATAAAACCTCTACGTGACTGAATAAATAATTATTACTGCATAGGATTTATATAAGTTTTACGTTTTAATAGACATAGATGCTAAGAGATTATTGGTTTGATTTGGTCGCACCCAATTTATAAAAGAAAATGCTAACATTTACAATTATTTTTGCATGGGATAATCAAAAGTTACCACCACCAAAGCAAATCGATTTTAAACAATATTTATCTACTTAACAAGCTACCTTCCTGTTAGATATAACTAGATAGAAAACACACAAAAATTAGAAAATTCAAAATATAATAACAATCAAAGAGGGACATTACCCGACATAAATGATAGCATGATGATGCCCAGCCCTACAAGAAGCACTTGTCCAACCAGTCATTACCATTAAGAAAACATGGGAAAATATGAGGTAACTTCTATTGGAAACAAAAATATTTTTTCAAATCTGAATTTGAAGATGATAAAACCAAGATACTTCCATCTAATGCTATATTCATCCGAAGTTAGATTATGATTAAAACAATATGGAACCATAGATTCAATGGACTGGTAACCCAAATATTGCTAACACTTGATAATTGGCCTTGGTCCTTGCCAATCAATAGCGTTAATCTTAAATTATTAAATTTACATCTACAGAAAATCAGTCACAGTTCTTAGTTCTTTTCTCTTCCCTCGAAGCAGCTGACTGCAGACTTTAAGCTCTTGCTTATATATTATATGTTTATGTATACGTTTTGAATGTTATTTTAGCCCATAGTTAGGTTGTAGAAAGAATCCAAATAGTTGATGAATTCAGACTTTAAGCTACTGTTTTTATGATGAATTCAGACTGCAGACTTTAAGCTACTGTTTTTATATCCAAATAGTGTTTATATGATTCTAATACCCACCATGAATTTAAGCTACTGTTTTTATATCCAAATAGTGTTGATGAATCCAAATAGTTGTAGAAAGAATCCAAATAGTGTTTATATATCACTGCAGACTTTAAGTTACCAGAAGTTGTAGCAAATGTTTGGGCTTGCTTCAGCTGGCGTCAGCAACCCAGGAGGCTTTTCCTAGTAAGATTGCTTGGTCATCTTGTTGGAGTTATATCTGTAAATAAAATTAATGACAGCCAAAAAAAGGTATAAAACAATTGAGTAAAAGGAAAAAAGAAGGAAAAAATATCTTAAACCAAATTGCTTAAACCATTATATGTGGCATACCTATACATAAACTAAGAAATATTAATGACAATCAAAACTGCTAACTTGACAAACAACATGTTCTTGCCAGTCGGAAGAAAATGAATCAGTGTTGCTTGGTGTACCAAGAATAGCAGCTCGTGTCTCATATGTAGACTAAGACTGTCCTCCAAGCGACATCATATTGTGGTGTGCCATTGATTGTGCTTGCTTGTTGAACATATGAAGTAGCAAGCTAAGGAAAGTATACATAGAAAAATACATTAGAAGCTTCAGAAAATTTACTTCTATAGGTGAAACAAATAAAATGAGTAACCACATTTTAAAATTTAAATACATATGTCATGGCGTATCTTTAATTAAAGGAAAGTTTTAGTAAATATGACAGAGTACATTTTATAAATTGGTTCATCAAGATCTTTATAGATTTACTTTTACATACAAATAAGATATTGTTCCGTGAATCAATGTTTTCTACTAGCATAGTCAGTATCCCACTATTAATAATTTACCTTTTTGAGAGAGAAATTAATACTATTAATTATAGGCTTTATAATTGGAATTTTCAATATTAAATTTACCATTTATCATTCTTCATTTGAGTAAAAATTAAATCATACCCTTTAATTTAGTAAGTGTTAATTGTCAAATACTTACAATGTCCTGCTACTTTTAAATGAATATGTTGACTGTCTCCTTTTAATAGTATTATGTAAATCAAAAACACATTGCTCGTGATGCAATTTTAATTGAAGTATTGTTTATCATTTATAATCTGTAATTGCTTAGTGTGCTAGGCTAATATCCCAGCATAATAATGGTGCAACGGTTATAAGTGAAATATTCACTGTCCAACTCGCTACGCACACTACAACTAAAATATTGTCAAGTTATTTAGATGATTCCTTTAATTTCATAAATAAAATATTATTTATAGATAATAATATAAAAGGTAGCATTTTATCCCATAATTTGATACACAGCTGCCATTTCTGTGGAATAAAATTTAAAATTTGGTCGAGCTATAAGGTAGTCAGATTAATGTTTTAGATACATGAACAAGACATCAAAATAATAACATCATTCGCCATTTAATTGCGCTGAAACATTTAGCATTTAATACCAATATTTAAGTGCATTATAAAGAAAATACAACCATTTGATAAACCATTCAATTCCAGTTCTCATTTTCTTTGTTTGTTCTTTTGGAACTTTTTCAATTATGTCAAGTCCTTTTGGTTTTTTTGTACATAATAATCATGCCAAAATTTCCATGATCTGTTCTTAAGTTACGAAATATGTTACTAGAGATAATTTTGGAATATAAAGGAACTTTAAAATATGATCCTTTGGAAAAAATACACTAGGAAATTTGTGTAAGCAATGGCATAAAAACAAATGATTGAATTGCAGATTTGGAGAGGAGACTATAACTTCTAATTTCATATGTTCTTATTAATGCCCATTTCAGTTTAGTCTAACCTTATAGGACAAAATATAACTGTTTGCTCATATGTTAGAATCATAATGCTGGCATTATCAGGGAACAATACAGATGTGCAAAGCTGATCGACCAGTACAAGCGCTAATCTCTGTAGCATCTACAATATCACCTATGAGAAACTAGATGCATATCCGGGTGCTAATTGAATCATGAGTCGTTAAACATCAAACCCATAGGCTAATAGGGAAAAAAGATTATAGGGAATGTTTATAGTGAGAAAATGAGTCGTACATATGGTCATTAACATCTGATACCCTTGACGTGTCTTTCGCAGCATACAATGGACGACCATCTTTTCCAAGGGCAGTTAACATTGCAGTCACCAGTACTGTGCTTGTTCCAGCTACCATGTCGAAATAATTTGTAATCCTTGCATCATCTCCGTCGAGTTTCTACACCATAAAATCACTGTTAAATTTAAAGTTAAACCATAATACCAGTGTTATTATACACTAACCTAGATTACCTTTGAATGCTAATTGGATAGAGATGCTTTTTCTATTATATGTAGTGCAACACTTGTGGACATAAGAACAAGAAATACAATAAACTTCATCTCATTTAATGGCGTTAAGCATTTGCTTCAGCGGTGATGAAGCAACATTAGCTTGTGAGCTCATATGTTAATGCAATATTATATATAATATAGTTTATATTCAAACAGTCTCAGCTTTTATGATTTTGATCTTACATTTTATGCAAAGCTAACATTAAACAATGGATTCTAGAAATAAGTTTAAAAACAAGACAGTTGACAAATTGCCTTGGTCCATTACAGTTCCTTTATTAGATTTATTCCTTCTATATCAAATTTATATTAAAATATGCCGAAACAAATCAAAACTATTGAAGTTTTGCTGCAATGCGAAGACAAAAGGGACAAATCTATTAGAAATAATAACATACTCAATATTTCAGTATTAGCTTTAAAAAACATCAACAAAAATCATTAAGCCAGGAAATGATTCACTATTCTTTGTGACACATTACTAGTATATCACCAATCAAATTTTAAGCGATAGTATTTAAATGGCAGCTTATTTAACTGTTTTAACTTAAGGTATCCAGAAACAAAACTCAAGAGTTTACATTACTGTTTCAAGTTGATCATCCACTATTTAATATTCATTACTTACCTCAATTAAGATTAACCATGCACCTTAATTTTGAAAACAACTTGATAATAAAACTGTAGATATTAAATAAACATAAGATGGCATACATAATGCAACAAATATTAGAAGGAGAAAAGAAATCCTATCCAAAATTAAGATCATTCTTAACAGTATGTTAAAAAATTTGGGAATCAAAAGCTGATGTAAACTTTGCTCTCATATTTCCATAACCACCAAAGATAATAAACATCTCATTTTTTCCATATACTCCAGACACTAATTCACCGAGTAAATCAATTAAATACTCATTATTGACGTTCGGATTCAAGAAAAGCAAGAATAGTTCTTGGTATGATGCCCTTTACTCCACCATCATTTATACTCAAAACGGTTATGTCTTTCCTTCTCTCTTCAAACACAAAACAAGGGAGGAAAACCTAAAAATATACAACAAACACAAAGAAAGTGAAATCGATTTTTTCACCTATTATCGTGATTCCTAGAATCCCCAATTCGAAGTTGAGGATTGAGAAACGATTTGAGAAGCCCCAATTCCTAGAAGCCCCAATTCCTAGAAGCCCCGATTTGAGAATACCAAAATCGTTCGTATCGCTGATGTTGATATCGATTAGTGAGAGCTGTATCAATTCTTCGAAGTCCATGTTTCTTTCTATTTGCTAAAGACGCGACCTTCAGAGGGATAAGTGTTGGGGAAAAAAAATTGAGGCAGCGATTAGGTTATGGTTGACAACTTACCGTTTTGCCCTCAGAACATAAGGGTTGACTGGGCACAACAAGACATAGAAGTGTTGGCACATTTTTGGTGACATATTTTTGCTACCGCAACACATATTAATGTCACTAGTCTACAACACATATAAGTGTTGGCAGTTGAAAAAAATAAGAGTTGCCAAATGACCATTATGGTGTAGTGATCCTCGTGCATGAGTGCCATGTCTACTAGCTTCTCAAAGGTGGCCCCCATATGGATGTGGGTCATAGCCAACCCTTGCAACGGTTCATTCAGTCCATTAACGAACCTCAGAGCCTTCTTCTCCGGCGTGTTCACTAAGTCCAAGCCAAACCTTGCTAACTGATTAAATTTGTTGACATATTCTTTCACTGATGAGCTTCCTTGCTTTAATGTCAAGAACCTTTCCATATATAGATTCTCTTCCGCCCTTGAGAGAAAGTTCGCCTCAAACCTATGCCTAAAATCCGCCCAAGAATCAACAGGACACTCCCCATTAGTGACCTCCCACCAAAACGAGGCCTCTCCCTTCATTAACCAAGCTGCTAATTTGACTTTCCTCCCTTCTTCTACTTCAAAGATTTCTAGCAATTCTTCCACCTCCTTAAGCCAATCTCTAGCTTCCATAAACGTTTCTGACCCTTGAAAAGGTTTTCCACCCATAGCCTTAAATTCCTTGCACGTCTTTGCAAAAGTATCAGCGCGAGGAGGAGGAGGAGCGGGTGCAACTGGTGGTGGAGGAACATTGGCTAGACCTGCAGCGGCCCTAGCCTCTAATAACCTCCTATACCATCCTGGTATCGTTACAACATCTGGAAGGTTAAGATCTACACCCATGCTGAAACGAAAAAGGAAAGATTCAAAATGGAGAATTCGAAAGATAAAGATATATGGCTATTGGGGATTATGTTTTTCATAAAAAAAACTTTCCTCTTTAAATTACTCATCAAGACATGTTTTTGAAAACACTTCTTCCAAAAATACTTTAGAAAAATAGTTTTTCTAAAAAAATTATCTGTTCTGGTAACCTTAAGCTTTGATACCACGTGTAACACCCCACGTCCATTAATGTCACTCAAAGGGAATGCATTAACTTCCGTGGAGGTTTTAAGTGAATATAGAACAGAAAAATTACAACAAGACAGATAATAAGTAGTACTTGGAAATCTAAAACTTCATTTTATTGCAGCGGAAATTAAACATGTTTGTTACATCATAAAACCATAAATCAGAGTCAAGTACAATATCCATCTTGATAAAACAAAATACATAATCCCATTACATAAATAGCCATTAAAGAAGATAACAAGCTGGACTTTACTTCAGCGGTCCAAGCTTTCCAAAAGAGAGAGATAAAGCAATCCAATCAAACTCCGCTAGAGCTGGGTCTACCCTGAGGACCTGGAGGGAGAAAAAGGATGCAAATAGAGGGGGTTAGAAATAAAGCCTGGCGAGTATGATAATTCTAACAATACTATTATCAAAGTAACTAGACTAAGGCATAAGCTGGAAAACAAGGAAATGTCTATGAACTATGGGTATGGGAGAGCAGATAAAGATAACGTTAAAGGCACACCTAATTACTAACGAATAATTACTACTCTACACCTCACTAGTCACCCTCAAAGTTGATCCCGCTTGCTTCACTTAGAAATTATATAAATAGCCTTGCGTACCCCTAGCTGACTACATAGGTGCCGCCTGCCCCTATCTCCACTAGGTGTACCCCATTACCCACTTTCGATCGGCTCCCAACTCGTAGATACCCGTGCTGGTCCCACAGTAGGGTGTATCACTCCCCTAAAGTGGCAACCCGATACAACTTGAGAATGCACAGCTTATACCTACACGATGCAACAACGTCTTACCTACCAGCCCGGGTCCACACACGCATATGAAACCCGTTGAACTTGCGTTGCCACCGCTACCCCGTTTGGCCTCTTATAGTCAAACCCAGTATGCGTGTCCCGTCCTCGACTTGGGTCGAGCCAACAAAGATACGTTTGGGTTACTGGTTGAAATGGGCCCCCACAAGCTATCCACCTAAGCTTGTCCCCACTAGTATATCCCACTTAACCCTCTTAGTCATGTTCATTTACATGTGTGTTTGGTTAAGTCTTACTAATCGTATTTCAAATGCCACTAAAGGAAACCACTAGATTCCTCATGCCACCCAAGGCACCTACTTAACCCCCATGTCCCACCTTACATGTTTATCTGGTTAAGTATTTCTTAATTCATTCAGGCCATAACCTCATAAAGACCTCTCACATTAGACTGGCATTTATGGCAGCTGGATTTGCCGGGCGGGTCCGGGCAGTCTTACACCATAAAAGAGTCTAACCTCGTGTCTTTACAACTGTCATGCTTTAATTTGGGCCTAGGACCTCTCACATTGGGCTGACATTTGTGACTACTGGATTTGCCGAGCGGGTCCGGGCAGTTTTACGTCACAAACGAGTCCAACCTCGTGTCCTAAGCATTGATTAACACTTACGATCTTTTACCCCAGTTTTAATAATTCCCTATTCAAATTATTAATTAATTCCAATTTTAATGATGTCCATAATTGACTCAATTATGGCCATCCACTTATGGCATGAAAATCATATCAATTGCATCCAATTTCTTAATATTAAATCCTTAATATTACCCCCACCCCACATTATACGTTCGCTTATTCGATGCAAAATTTACGTTAGACTCGAATAGTCTAACTCATAGCACAAAGATAAATTATCACAACATATAGAAAAATAAAATAAATCTAATCATAATAGGGGTGAAACTTGCATAAAACTACACATGTTAAGGATCTAAAGGTGTCAACTTGTTTGGTTAAATGTCACAATTTACATGATATGATCATAACCCAAATTCATGTATAAACTTGCATATGGGGTTTTATGCAACATAATGATGGTGTGAACTAGCATCTAACACATTGAACTCACCCATGTCATAGCATAATTCTAGATCCAAATAGATGTCATGGCATATGTTCATAATCTTTACTAATCAATCTAAACTTGCATACATGATTTGTCATCAACATAGCCCAAATAATATCAGCATTATGACTTGATTAACAATAACTAATTAACATAGATAATAACATCATGACTTTATAACATGTATGATTTATCACAATTTAGCATAGAAAATTACAACCTATATAATATCATCATAGCATGATTTACAACATATAGGATATCATCATCACATAACATAGGATTTACAACATACATGATAGCATAAGGTTTACAACAACATATATGACAATCCATAGCATTCACTTTTAATCCATTCATAACTTAATCTAATTAGTTTAATAATAATCTTGTTAAGATCATCATACTCACAATTAGAAGAGAAAGAGAGTCTTGATTTGCTTTAGAGTTGGGTAGAATTAGGGTTTTGATTAGCTTTCTTCCTTTCTTAGTTGGCGGCGGCTACACTGAGTTCCATGGCGGCGGTATGACGGTGGCTATTCTATTTTTCATGTGAATTAGAGTGAGAGACTACCTAGGTATTTATAGAGTTTAGGATTTATTTAGACCGTCAGATAAACTCAGAACTAAACTGAACCGTTAAATTTGCCAACTCAGCCCTAAAGACACATCAGCAGCTCAAGATTGGGCTCAGTCAAACCCTAGCCGACTGGACCAGGTCGACACCCAGGTCGACTGCCCAGTCGACTCCCCAGTCGACCTGGGGTGCTAGGCGGGAATTTTCCCGCCTAGCCTGTTTGACTTCGAATTTTGAATTTTCTGAAATCTGTTTTGAATTTTTTGAAACTTCCGATGGCCATAACTTCTTCATACGAAGTCCAATTCACGCAAACTCGGACTCTATTTCAACTAGAATTCCGAGACGAACACAATGGCGCAACCCGTTTCCCCCAATTCTCAGGTCTGAGATTAGTTATTCTTTAATTTGTGAATATTAATATTAACAGAATTACGGGGTGTTACAGGATATATTTAAAACTGGGGTAAAAGATTATAAGTAATAATCATTGCTTAGGACACGAGGTTGGACTCGTTTGTGACGTAAACCTGCCCGGACCCGACCGGCAAATCCAGTAGTCACAAACGTCAGCCCAATGTTAGAGGTCCTAGGCCCAAATTAAAGCATAACAGTTGTAAAGACACGAGGTTAGACTCTTTTATGGTGTAAGACTGCCCGGATCCGCCCGGCAAATCCAGCTGCCGTAAATGCCAGTCTAATGTGAGTGGTCTTTATAAGGTTATGGCCTGAATGAATTAAGAAATACTTAACCAGATAAACATGTGAAGTGGGACATGGGGGTTAAGTAGGTGCCTTGGGTGGCATGAGGAATCTAGTGAGTGCCTTTAGTGGCATTTGAAATACGATTAGTAAGACTTAACCAAACACACATGTAAATGAACGTGACTAAGAAGAGGGTTAAGTGGGATATACTAGTGGGGACAACCTTATGTGGATAGCTTGTGGGGGCCCATTTCAACTAGTATCCCAAACGTATCTTTGTGGGCTCGAACCAAGTCGAGGACGGGACACGCATACTGGGTTTGACTATAAGAGGCCAAATGGGTTAGCGGTGGCAACGCAAGTCCAACGGGTTTCATATGCGTGTGTGGACCCGGGCTGGTAGGTAAGACGTTGTTGCATCGTGTAGGTATAAGCCGTGCATCCTCAAGTTGTATCGGGTTGCCACTTTAGGGGAGTGATACACCCAACTGTGGGGCCAGCACGGGTTTCTACGAGTAGGGAGCCGATCGCAAGTGGGTAGTGGGGTACACCTAGCGGAGATAGGGGCAGGCGGCACCTATGTAGTCAGCTAGGGGTACACAAAGCTATTTATATAATTTCTAAGTGAAGCAAGTGGGATCAACCTTTAAGGTGACTGGTGTGGTGCAGTGTAGTAATTATATGTTAGTAATTAGGTGTGCCTTTAACATTATCTTTATCTGTTCTTCCATACCCAATAGTTCATAGACATTTCCTTATTTTCCAGCTTATGCCTTAGTCTAGTTATTTTGATAATAGTATTGTTAGAATTATCATACTCGCCAGACTTTATGTCTGACCCCCTCCATTTCTATCCTTTTTCCCCTCCAGGTCCTCAGGGTGGACCCAGCTCTAGCGGAGTTTGATTGGATTGCTTTATCTCTCTTTTGGGAAGCTTGGACCGCTGAAGTAAAGTCCAGCTTGTTATCTTCTTTAATGGCTATTTATGTAATGGGATTATTTATTTTGTTTTATCAAGATGGATATTGTACTTGACTCTGATTTATGGTTTTATAATGTAACAAACATGTTTAATTTCCGCTGCAATGAAATAAAGTTTTAGATTTCCAAGTACTACTTATTATCTGTCTTGTAGTAATTTTTCTGTTCTATATTCACTTAAAACCTCTATGGAAGTTAATGCTTTCCCTTTGTGAGTGACATTAATGGACGTGGGGTGTTACAATTACTGTCATCAAAAATTATGCGGATGTGTTTGAAGAAGTGGATAGCTTACATCCGTAAAGAGATATTGATTTCAAGATTGATTTAATTCCGAATGCAAGGCCAGTAGTTCATGCGATTCAGAGGATGACCCTGAAGGAAAAATGATGGATTATATCATTTCTATTATAATTTTCCAGACTGTATTATGTATATTATGTTTGATTCCGCTGCAGACATTTTATATTAAGCTGAAACTGTATTTTGTACTAAGTATGATCCTGTTATGCTGTGTAACACTGATGATTATATTATTTCCAGTGTAATTTGATGTACATTATCTGGTGTAATGCTATATTTCTGTTCTGCTGTTATTGTTTATGTGTTATATTCCAATGATTATCCTTGTTTCCATGGCATGGGGGTTTGGGGTTACCACATTGAATGCCTGTAAGTCAAAGTCCTCATATCAATTAGGGAAAGAAGTCATGGTTCCTGAGTAGCTAGTTGTTGGATACACTCTCTTCAACTTTATTGATAATCTCTGGTTGTTGAATCCATTCATTTCAACCATCTCGATACGTGACAAGTTTGTGGCTATCTAGTGACAATCTTCATGTTTTTTATCTTAAAATAACGGAGTTTCTCCTCTTCATTTCTAGGTGGGCGACAAGCTCCTAGTCGAGGAGTTTGTCGATCAAGTCAAGAAGGGAGATAGAGCAATTATGGTGCAACATTAGCCCTCCTTTGTATAAATGCTTATCAATTTTTAAGTCAATATAATGTAATTTTTTCCATGTTTAAGCCAATCTAAGCCACTTATTTAGACAGAGATGTTTCAGCTTCCGCGTCTGGGATATAAATATAACTGGATTTTCCACTTTGCACTTTTACTTGCAATTACAAACCATAAAACATTATCATTTTCTCAAGCATTCAACCCAACCAACCAATTAATCAAATTTGCATTTACGTTTTTTGAAACCTTTTTAATAATTATGAATGTATTTCATGTTTTATTTCATTAATTCATAGACTTTTGATCAATATTTGAGGTTGCTATATACCTAACCTCACATTTCTTTTCATGCACACAATTTTTTGTATAAATTCTCCACCCCTCAGTGATATTTAGATATTTAGATGTGATAATATGCAAGGGTAATAATTCATATCGATTGGGTCAACATGAGTTATAACTCCAGCACAGCAAATCCGGCCCATTAACTAAGTCAATGTGCTTTATTGACCTAGTTGCTAATATTGGCTTATCGACCATGTCGATATGAGTTAAAGTCAATGTAGCCATATGTGCTTGGGTTGATAAAGGACCACTATCGATTGCCTTGATAGAGGTTTAAGTGTTTATTAATTTTAGTCAGTTATGTTGATTAATAATTATGCATATTGATGTGTATAACATATTATGATCTATCCTTAATTAGGAATTTAATATCCAAATTTGTTCTGAAGTATTAAGTGTTACACCTTTTAATATCCAATAATGACGGCAACCCTATTTTAACATTTTCCATTGCGCTACCATTGCGATAAGCCTTGTCCCTATAGTACCATATGAGTTGTTATTTTAAATCTTTTACGACATTCACTGTTGCCTACTTATCAACTAAGTCAGTCCTGTTATCGGCTTATTTTACAAGGTTGAAAACTATGGACTGAATCTTCACTTGTTGACTAAATTGATAGACTTGATCATGCAACATAAAATGCTATTATATACACATTTGATACAATATAAATTGTTAACATAAACTTAAATATGATCGTTTATGTTTTTAATGGCTGAAACAATATCACATGAAAGTGAAATGGAGTCTTTTGTAAAGATTTTTGATAAGAAAGCATGTTTTGAAACTTAGGACACTATCCTAAATTTTCGCAACCGTCTATTATTACATCTCAAAAGGAAGTAGAAATTATTCTCAAGAAATTTGGAATTTATGTAGTTAGTGTTATCACTGCGAGCTCAAATAACAGTAAGTAATCCACCTGCGGGTTATTTATATTTTAGTCCAATCCATATTGGGAAAGGTGGTTTTCTTCCTATGCTTTTCTATTAGAATTATTTAGATCTGATTCGCATTACTCTAATTCAACTTCTACCCATTCTTATACATACTTCGTATGTTTGAAAGTTTTATCTCGAGAAGTAGGTAGTCATTTTCTCAACTTAGTTATTATGCTCACAATATCTGTCGAAGATAATGATCACATCATTTACTGAGCTCATCTACATCCCAAAAACCATGTTTTTGATATGATTAAGAAGACATATAAATGGGAATTTTTTTTTTGGTCATGCATTCTTCCCCTATTAAGGGATCATTAAGTCATTCAGGTAATTCTCTTCTTTTATTATTTGTTTACTTTTTCACATACTGCATTTTACATATCGGAGGATCGTAAAATATTTTTATTTTATTCCCTAAAGGTTGGTTCATTCTCATATTTTAATATGTTGCTTATGGGGATGTGAGACATGCCCATAATTTTTTACCAATTTTTTTTGTGACCATTTTGCCCCTATCAGTCCTATACATGGCATAACTTTTGACTCAAGTCGAATCAGGTGGTGAGACCGGTGCCATTGGAAAGGTAACGAGGATTGCATTTTCCTAGATTGGTTACATTAAAAATTTGGCTCAGCGGTTTGGGAGGAATCGTTGTTTTAAGGTTTAACATTTGGTGGTTTAGGATTTTGAAGCCACAATGGGCTGACTTAGGGAGGCCCATTAGTGCGTTGGTGGAAGCTATAAATAAGGGGCAAGAGATATGGTAAATGGTTTAGTTTCTCGATTCCCTCATTAGGTGGCCTATGTTCCTCCTTTCTATAACACCTTTCCACCATTAAAACTCAAAATCTAAAGAGAGGAAATTGAAGATCTACACCATTGGAGGCTAGATCTACATCATTCAAAGGGAGAATTCATCAGATCAAAGAGTTTAGTTCGAATTTCTTGCTGTTCAGAATCTTAATACATTGATTTTAGCCTGTTTTGGAGAATTAGTGAGTGATTTGCATCTCTCACATGGATTTAATGAAGTATATCAAGTTTTTCATCAAATTCAAGTGCTTCTCATAGATCTACACCATGTAAGTTCATTTTCATATGAATCACCGTAGGATCTAAATTAGCATGCTTAAACCGGTAATTCCTGTACTATTTCATATGATTATGCAAGTTATATCTATAATTTAGTTCATATGTTCATTATCATGATTTTGGTGAATTTGCATAAATTTAGTGATGATCGTCATATTCATGTTGTTAGCGATCTTATGACATGTTTATGATTGTATTCGGCGAATCAGATGAGTTGGTTTCGTCGAATTTGTGGTTTGGCGAAGTTTCGATTAGAATCAGAGCGGGATTGGAGTTGTGTAGGTTTGGGTCGGCCGATACATTGAGTCAGTAGGTATGGAATGGGTCGGCCTGAAGTGGTCTCGACTGGGTCGGGTCGGTCGTGACCGAAGCGGGTTTGTCTGAATGGGTGTAACAACCCATGTTTTTATAACGTGTAATAACCATAAATCAAGGCATAATTATTTTTAAAATAAGAATCAAGGGAAACGGGTTGCGCCATTGCGTTCGTCTCGAATTTCTGCTTGAAAATGAGTCTGAGTTTTCGAAAATCGGAGCCCGTATGACCAAGTTATGACCTTTCGAAGTTTTCAGAAGTTTTCAAGTTCAAAACAGCTCAATTCGAATTCGAAATTCGAAATTCAAACCTCAGAATGGACTAGGCGGGAAATTTCCCGCCCAGGACCAGGTCGACCTGGAGGTCGACTATGTAGTCGACCTACCCAGGACCAGGTCGACCATAGTGTCGACCTGGGGGTCGACCTGGTGGCCGAGTCCACTTTTGAAGCTGGATTCACTCTCATGTTTCTAGCCTCGTTTCTGTCTACATTCGTTGACCTGACCCTATATATACAGCCCCTAACACTAGTCTCTCTACAGAAAATTCTTTCTGACCTTATGCTGCTCTAATTCTGGTTGAAAAGTTAGAGAAAGGGGCTACTTCTACGTCGAAACTACGTCGCTGATTTGGGGATTTCTATTAGGACTTGACTAAGCATATAAAGATTCAACATCGACTCTCCTTTTCTAATTCTCGAACCACAATCTGTAAGCCCCAGTTATTTTTAGATTTAAACTATAAATGTAATATTAATATGATGTAAACTGAAATTGGACCTATGTATGATGACTGTTTTACATCCATTCTTATTCATCTTGGATCTTGACTTTTGGATATATTACTATGACACTGATTTGGGGCCTATTCATGTTGTAAATCAAAAAGAGAAACCCCTCATATTATCATGTTGAATCTGCTATTAGTCACAAGTTTATGACTATCACCTTATGTCAATCGTTACCATGACTATATTATCACCTTATGTCAATCATTACCATGACTATACTATCACCTTATGACAACTGTTATCTTGACTAGTACCTTATTTTGCTAGATTTGGAATCTTTATGTTTGATGCCAATATTCCATATGCCAGTAATGTTATAATCATTTATCTCAAGTCATACCATGCTATGCTATTAATCACTTTTGCCACCTTATATCTGTCCCTTTTTATGTTATTCCCTAATTAGACTTATTTGTATCGATTCGAGCTTATATGCGATGGGAATACGATTTAGGTAGATTAGGTAAATCATAAATTGGCTTTGAACATGAACGTTATTATAACTTGAACCTGGATATGGACATGAACTTGACACGGTTTGACATGAAACATGACATGAAAACTCGACATGAATTTTGACAAGAAAACTTGAACGTGGGCATGATAATTAGATAAACTTGAAAATGGCCAACTCGAGGTTGGGTTGAGTTTGCAGTGTAAATTCTTCCCGGAACCGCCCGGAAAATCTAGTGACCGCAAAAAATGGGATCCAATGTGGGTAGTTGGTCATATCGCACGAAAAACCCGAGGTTAGACTATGTTGTGGTGTAAATCTGCCTGGAACCGCCCGGCAAATCCAGTGACCACAACAGTTAGTCTAGTGTGAGAGGTTGGGGTGCATTAATGAATTAATGCCACATGATAGGGTTAAGTCATGAACCACATGAATATACTTAACCAACTTGACACGATGATTTGATAGGGTTAAGTCATGAACCGCTTGAACACACTTAACCAACTTGATACATGATTTGGATAGGGTTAAGTCACGAATTTGAATGACAACACTTAACCCATTAGAAACCCTAGTTATGTGGTCCTTTTCAGCAGTAACCCACTTAGATGTCTCACGAAACCCTGGGACTAGGCAGGGTGGGGCACGATTACTGGGCTGATTGTAAGCGACCAGAATGACGGTTGAGTAGGTGCGCCATTATAGGTTCAGGTGGACTATGGTCGTGCACGTAGTCTGGAGTTGAAAAAGCAGGCATTGGGCACCCGTAGATTTACACTGTGCGTGCTTAATTCGTGTCGGTGGTTAGCACCATAGGACTTGATACATCCTATGGTGGACCTAGCACATGTAACTACATTTTAGGATAGGGTCGTATGACACAAATACACGACGAGCTAGAATTTGTAGGGAGCCGATCGATTAGTAGATCGTACCGTAGGACCCTATAATGGGTCACTTCATGATACTGGGCCAAGGGATCATTTCATGATTAATACTTGACATAGGTTAGAACACTAGTACAGTTGGTGCAGCGAATCTTGAATATGCGATGCTAGACTTGACTTATCCTGTTATCTTAATTATCCTACCAGTTCTGTTATCATCCTTATGTTTAATTCCAGTTTTCACATGTCATGTTACCTTTACTAGTTTTCATACTGAAAGTCACTAGGGCTTACCAGTCTTTATGACTGACTCTTTTTCTTTCGTTTTCCCCCTCTAGGTTCTCAGGGAGGAAACACTAGCTCTTAGCTTGGATTTAGCTTGCTTTCTGACAGCTCATGTACGGTTTGGTCTTGGGCTATGCTATGGCTGCTTCTGCTATTTATGGGGAATAATTTACTTCTGTTATCTTAAGTTTATGCTTCTTTATTTGGAACTTGATGTAATGGAATAATTTATACCTTGGATATATGAGGTTTTGACTCTTTTTCTTGAAAGTAATAAAAAGTTGGTTTTTAATTTCTACCGCTGCTTTATTTATGTTCTACCTTGTGATATCTCTGTGTATGTTTACCTAGATAATAATCCACCAAAACTAGTGCATTCCCTTTGTGAGTGACCCTAGCGGAGGTGGGGTGTTACACTTGGTATCAGAGCAGAAGGTTACCAGGCTGGGCAAAAAGTTTTAAAAACCTTCTGAAATTATTTTCAAAACCATTTATAAAGAAGCATTTTTCAAGAAAAATTTTATGTTTAAAAAGGCTATTCCCCAAAAGCTATTAGCACTTCCCTTTGTTTCCTCGTTTGAATCTTTTCTTTTCGTTTTGCAGCATGGCTGATCTTAACCTGCCTGAGGGAATACCCATGCCTGGATGGTTCCGAAGGTACTTAGAAGCTAGGGCCAACGACGCGGGCACGGCAGACATCCCTCCTCCTCCACCTCCCCCAGTGGCTGCAGTTCCTCCTCCTCCTGGTACCGCATTTGCCAAAATATGCAAAGACTTTAAAGCAATGGGCGGCAAGAACTTCGTTGGAACTTAAACCTTTGTTGAGGCACGAAACTGGCTAAAGGAGACTGAAGACTTGTTTATCATCTTTTATATGGAGGACCATAGAAAAGTTCAGTTAGCAGCATGGCTGTTGAAAGAGGAAGCTGCATTTTGGTGGGAAGTCACTAACGCTACCATGCCAGTTGAGACTTGGGCAGACTTTAAAGAGAGGTTTGGGCTTAAATTCATATCATCAGCAGAAGAGAACCTTCAGATGGAAAGGTTCTTAGCACTCAAGCAAGGGGACATGTCTGTTAGGGAGTACGTGAATAAGTTTAATCAGCTTGCTCGGTTCGGTTTGGATTTGGTCAACACAGCCCAGAAAAAGGTTGTACGCTTTGCTCGAGGATTGAACGAGCCACTACACAGCTTGGCCCTAACTCATATACCCATGGGGGCGACCTTTGAAAGTTTGGTGGATATGGCTCTACTTCATGAGGAAGACAAGAATAGCAAGAAGGAGGTTAAGCCTAATGAGACTCAGAATAAGAAAGCTGACTTCCAGAAGGGGCAAGAAGAATAATAAGAATAACAAGGGAAACAACAAACCATGTGAGACGAGGAAGTGCAACTTTTGTGGTATTACTGGACATCTAGCTAAAGACTATAGAAAGAAGAAAAGAAAGTTGGGTGAATGCTTTCATTGCAGAGATACTGGACACATCAGCAAGGATTGCCCTAAGAATCAAGGACAGGGGCAAGGGCAGACCCAGCGAGCAGGACCTTCTGGAGGGAAGTTGCATGCTCTCAACACCACTCCAGCTCTTGACCGTGGTAGTAATATTTCCATAGAAAGCCTTGTTTACATTTCTGACTTTCCTGTTCGAACCTTATTTGACTCTGGCGCATCGCATACTTTTATTTCTTCTGATATTGTTGAAAATCTGCACCTAAGTACTAGTCTGGTTGAGAATCCCGTTATAGGTTCAAATCCAATTGGGGGCTCCGCCCATTTATCTATGATGTGTGTGGATTTGAGGATCTCTATCTTAAGCGTAGAATTCACGTGTAATGCTTATGTTCTCCGATTTATGGGATACGGTTTGATCCTAAGTATGGATTGGCTGGCCAATTATGGAGCTATTCTTGATTGTGAACAAAGGGTAGTGAGGCTCATGACTCGCCTTGGTAATACCCTTGAAATTTCTTGTAACCCTAAGGGTCCGGTCATGTTGTGTTATCTTGAGTCCCTTGACTCGTCCGACGATAATTTGCAATCTGTAAGAGTGGTCCGAGAATATCCAGATGTCTTTGATGAAGTGAGGTGGTTACCTCCTAAACGCGAGATAGACTTCCGAATTTATCTTGTTGATAATGCCAAGCCAGTTTCATTTCCCATTAGGCACATGGCCCCGCGAGAAAGAAGAGAGCTCAGTAAACAAGTTAATGAGTTGCTTGAGAAAAATTTCATAAGGCGAAGCATTTCCGAATGGGGTGCTCCAGTGGTATTCGCTACTAAGGCGGATGGATCGCTTCTTCTATGCGTAGATTATTGTGAGTTAAAAAAGCTGACAAAGAAAAATAGGCACCCACTACCAAGAATCGACGATCTATTTGACCGGCTTCTGGGAGCATCTATTTTCTCTCAACTCGATCTAGCCACAGGATTCCATCAACTTAGAGTGGCTGAGGATAGCATTGACAAAACTGCGTTTAGGACTCCAGATGGGTTCTTCGAATGGCTCGTCATGCCGTTTGGGTTAACGAATGCACCCACATACTTTGTAGATTTGATGAGTAGGGTGTTTCGGGAGTTCCTTACCAAGTTTGTGGTAGTTTTCGTGGATGATATTTTGATCTTCTCAAAAGATGAAGAAGAGCATGCTAGACATCTCAAGGAAGTCATGGAAACACTTAGAGCACACCAGTTAAAGGCTAAGTTCTCTAAATGCCATTTTTGGAGGAAGGATGTCCGGTTCCTTAGACACGTAGTTTCTAAGCAAGGCATAGCTGTGGACCCCGCAAAGGTAGTTGCGGTACAGGACTGGAAAATTCCTAAGAATGCAACGGAGGTGAGGAGCTTTCTCGGTTTGGCGGGCTACTACAGGAAGTTCATTAAGGACTTCGCTAAGATTTCAGCCCCTCTTACTAAGTTAACAAAGAAGAACCTAGCTTTTACATGGGACATAGAATGTTACGCTGCTTTTCAGAGACTTAAGAGAGCCCTCACCATAGCTCCAGTTTTGGCATTACCCGATGGAGGTAAGATGTTTACGGTGTACACAGATGCGTGCGGCACGGGATTAGGCGCTGTCCTAATGCAAGAAGGAAGAGTAATATGCTACGGGGGCAGACAACTTAAAGTTCATGAGAAAAACTATCCCACGCATGACTTGGAGTTGGCCGCGTTTAATGACCCGAAAATCCGGTCCAATTTGAGCTGACCAAATAACACAAGTCCAACCCCTAATTGCACTGGAAATTCAAGAAATAAATAGAAAGAAGATAGAGGGTGAGGATAGATAAATAGAACTAATAGAATAGAAGAAGAAGAAGAAGAAGAAGAACATCATCATCAGAGTGAACACGAATCTCACAGCGGAACGAATAAATTATAACACAACTTTTAAAATAAAATAGTTATGTATACAATAGCACTTATCAGAGTACAACACTTACAACAACAGCGGAAAAAAACAATAGCTATAAAATCTTGAAGCCTCATGCTCCAAGCTCCCCAAGTGTATCTGTAAAATCCCGACTACTTGAATGGCCGTAAGAGTTTAGGGAAACAAAATAAAATAAACTCCGGGTCAGTCATGGGACTGGTGTGAGTATAACAGTTTAAAACGGTCTAAACAAGTAAACGATATCTCATAAGACCACGCCATATAACGGAACGGGTTTTTCCCTTATGATAATCCAAAATATCTTTATATCAAAAACCTTTTGATATTATAATAATGTTTATGTACAAATAGATATCAATCTAGCAGAAACGCTTTCATCTCACGTTATACATATAGTTTACAATCGAAACCGCAAGAACGTATTGGGTAATGGATTTCCAACTATGACAAGGTATGGAACCACCTTCCGATCAGTGTACTCTAGGAACGATACACTGGAGTTCAACAAAAACATCTTGCAAATCAGCCACACATGACCGACCACTCATTTCGCTTGAGTGCATCGAATGTACATCACCAACGGTTGGGATCAGCAACCGTTCCCGTGTATATATATGGGACAGCATTGATAGATTAAAGAAGCAAATGAATATTCTCTAGATTGGTGATTATACACCCTACTTCGGAGCGACCGACTTAGCCATGTTGCCTGCCCGATTTCTGTCATTTACCGGATGTGAGGCTAAAATCTACGCTTATCCTTTTTCATATCGTATCTTCATTTACTTGGAATACCACATCGTCATACCCGCCAAATCATTATTGATTCCCCTACCAGTATCACGGGTAAGAAGCTAAGAGAAACAAATTCCTCCGCCACCAAACGTAATACGTTGAAGAGATCAACATATATGATTCGTTAGGAATACTCTGTCGGACATTCGTCCATACAAGTTGTCCTGGGACTGGACAAACCGAAGGCACTATTCAGTACATCCATCTTAGGCACTGTTATCTAAGACTTAAACAATAGCCCTTGCACTTTACTCCGTCTTCAATATATTCAGCGTACTTGATTCGCAACGCTTATGCCAATACAGAGTGGTTCTTTGGAAAATAATCCAACCGGACTCTCCATATTAACAACGTTAAAATGGTCAAAACTTTGATAGTCGGTGATTTAACTATCAAAGAAAAACTCGTGTGCAAACAACGATATTATTTCCAGATGGAAATTATATCGATCAATCATCATGTATATCTATACATATTTCCTTATTTTCTATATTTAGAAAATATTCGTTATCAACGTTGGAAAACATTTCCATTGTTTATTTATGTATCACTATCCTCCACAACTATCAGTCCCTAACTATAACTAGTATGAGAACAATTCCCTAAGTATAAACCCCGAAGGCCGAAACCAACATCAGAACGATACTCAGGAAACCATTCAACTTACTAATCTCTAGTCGGTTTCTAATTTTGCTTAACTCTATTTCTTTAACTCTATTCGATTAACTCTATTTAATTTACTCTACTTAAATTACTCTACTTCGAATAACTAATATCTGTTTTAACTTTATTTCGAATAGCTATATTCGATTTAACTCCATTCGCTTGACTCTAGATCGCAGCGATCACAATGGTTACGCCTGATTCCCTCAGGAAACATCCGACCGCCGTAGGCTATTTACAGCCCTGTGAATTACGCTAGCAGTCATGCTAAATGGTAACTTATCCTGAATAACTATGTTTGACTAACTTCTTCGAATAAACTATATTTGATTAACTTCTTTTTTTGATAACTCTATTTGATAACTCTAATCGGCTAACTCTTTCCTATCTCGTTAATTACCTTTTTCCTTTTATCCTATTTATTTTCTAAATAAATGTTCCTTTTACAATTCCATTTATTTTCTAAATAAATATTCTCCTTTATAATATCCTATGATTTTATAAATGCTTTATTTTCAAATTATTTCCTTTTATAAAACCGGTTGATTTTATAAAATTCCTTTATTTCAATATACATTGAAATATCCCTTTTTACATCCTAGGGTCTTTTTATGATATTTAAAATATTGAATAACAATGATCAATATCATTTAAATATACCAAATCAACAACAGATTTTATAGCACAACATATATCACAATATATGAAAACCAATAAAATAATTGTTGAGGAATCCAGTTGGATTCCTCCAACCTGTTTCCTTGCATCACAGATGTTAAACGATAAAGATAACATCACTTTCAGTCCATATGATATATTCTGTTAAACAGAATCAAATATAGAAATTCAACTAACTAACTAGCAGTTCAATCAAACAGTCAACACACAGTCAATCAGACAATATTTAACAGTTCTAAAAATACAACTTGAATTTATAAACTATTTAGAGTTAGTGAGATTTACTCACTTTGGCAGTTCATCGTTAAAGAACGATAAACAATTATTTGATTTGAATCAAACAATTTATTTCTCCATAAATTCAGACGAGCTCCAATCCACTCCCAGTCAGTTCCATTGGGTAGTGTCCGTCCATACGATCCCGATGGATCTTGTTTCGTCCAATTCTGATATCGTATGACGAAGTTACACCATAAATAAATTTGTACATTATAAAATAAAATAAATTGAATTTTCTTTTAAATGAAATTGGGCTTAACCTCATTCTTTGGCCCGTTACCCCTCACAACCCGTACCCACATCTCATCTTCCCCAAATACATCTGTGTTTCTCCAGTAACCACTCATTTCCATCTTCACGAACTCAATCCCAAACCGATCTCCACCCTTCACCCGAAACCCAAAACAACCATCACCATTGTCTTTCTCTTCAACACCTCTACGCAATCATACCCATCAATCCCAGTTCGATCTCAGAAAAAAGCTGCGTCGACGTCACACTAGGAAGCCACCGCGACTTTTGATGTTGCATCGAATTCAACAGGAATACACGTATAAGTGCTATTCGGCATCAGGATCCTAGAAACACAACTATTTTTACCAACTATTGCTCAAAATATAAGAATAATTCAACCCTAACTCGTTCGCTACCATCGCTGGAAAAATACCGCGTCCCAAAACAGCATCGAATGGCTCAAGACTGGTACCACATCAAAGAGAATTACTCCAGGAAGCTATATATATAAGTATAACGATTTTAGGATTTTTTTTCTTTGTTTGTTTGGATTTTGCCTTTTGATCGAACATTTTCTGTTGGGGAAAACACGGCGGAAAAAAATTGTGTTGATCAGAAAGTGATTTTTCTAGGGTTTAGGAAATAGTGAGGTTAATTTATAGGAAGAATTTAATATTTATATATCCGATTTAAATATTAGTTTATAAGCAAACGTTAATTATATTCGTCCTCTAAAATTCCTGTGATCTCATACGATACCCAAAAATTATGAAAATTGGCATGCAGCTACTGTTCGACATTACGGTTCCAATGAAACTGGTTTCATCGAATTCCGACTCCGTTTGCTCACATAGCATATTTTTAACCATCGAAATACTGACTGTTTTTCACTCTAAAAATCTGTGCGGCCACACAGTGACTCTAAAAATCACCAAACATGGAATCTAACAATAATTTGACATGCGGATCCAACAAAAATTAGTTTCGTCGAATTCCGACTTCGTTTGCAAAAGTGGCTATTTTTAAAGCCCTAAATAGCTTATTTAAATATATAAATATATTTAAATATTATTAAATTTAATATTTAAAATTAAATATTATCGTATATATTCACATGGAATACCGTACAGCTCTACTGTGATTTATAACTCGATATTTCAAATCCTGTTTAAATCGATATTCGATTTATATTGAAATCCCTTTTTAAAGTATAAATAATTCCTTTATAAATTATAAAGGAATTCCACAGCGACTTTTCTAAAATTTGATTTGGACATAAATCAAAATCTACACGACGAAATCCCGATATTTCTCTTCCACTAGAAAGATTTACTCCACCAGTTCCATACGTTTCTTGTTTCACAGAAATCCGATTTAAAACGAACCCTGTATATTCAGTTGAAGTTCAAATCGCCAAATAGCGAACTACCGCGCCATTTCAAGCTCTATTTTAATTATATTATAATTCTACGTTCAAACTGACGTCGATTGAATATATTCGTCAATATAATTCAACTCTAAGCTGAATTAAATCTTAGGGATGACCCAGTTCACATAATATTGTGATTTCCAATATTTTTGATTATTTCTGAATTAAATATATTATTCTATTATTTAATTTAATTAAATATTCCATATTATTTAATTTAACCACTATTTAATTCACTATATCACTGTTTATATAATTAAATAAATTAATTATAATACCTCTGACAATGCGGGTGATTACAATCTTCCCCACTTAAAATAATTTCGTCCTCGAAATTGCTAAGTTAGAGGACGACCCTATCTATTGGAATTCCTAAGATTTGTTTACCCCTTATTTCTGATTTCAACTGAACCAATTAATATCGACTAAAATATTTATTCATTCCGACTAGCTAAAATTTTCAAAAATTCTGAAAATTTTCTAACACTTTAAATTTTTGGAAAATTTCGCCATAACCTCCTTTGTACAGCCCTATCGGTAAAATTCCAACTCGCCTCTCTAGGCCTTCTCCAACCAAAAAGAAAATCAAACAGCCAAACGGCTCGCCAATTCGGCTCATAAATCTCATGCTTATATCAAATATAAACTTGTACCTTTTTGTCGGGCATATCAACTCTATCACTTCACCTGTCATCAATTCAACATATACCAATGCAATTCCAACTTGATCCCAAATTAATTTATCTTTACCAAAACCGTTCGCTTATACCTAAGTCGAATTTCATTTCAAAATCAAGCACTACTCTTGATTTCAAATCCATAACTCACCAGTCCAATATAATTCCAGATTTTCTCTAATCAAGTCTAATTCTACTTGACCCTAATCTATTTCAAATGATTTTCACTTACTGGCTTTTAATTAAATCTCAATTCTATTGGATTTTACAAATTTTACTTTAATTTGTTTAAATTCAAACAACCTTTTCTTCCTGGAAGTTTTTAAATAGTTTACCTCTTTCAAAAATCAAATTTTCCTTTTTGAAATTCAACACAACTTGTTTTCCCAAAACAAATTCAAAACAAAATCCTTGGTAGTAATCCGTCACTTAGCAACTTGAAAATGAGCACTGATGATGTCGCGATTCATCATCAGGGTTATTTCCCAGTTATCAAAGTGAGTTCAATAATATATCACTTTCAAAACCATTTCTAAACACTTCTATTTTGAAATCAGTTCAAAATATCTTATGCAATGCTTTAAACAATTTAAAATCTCCCAGGATTTTAAAATTTCCTTATACATAATCCAGATTCATTTACAAACACTTTTCCAATTTCTGGGATTTTAATTCCAATTAATTCTAATTTAAATTCAGTTTTAATTCATTTTGATTCCATATATTTCACTTATATGAATTCTGATTGGTTATATATAACCATTTCACTTTATAATCTTACTCGATTATAATTACAACCAATATATCTAATATATATTTCCTCTATATCAGAATATACTCTGGGTAAACTTATTTTAATTTACCCTCTTTACAAAACATATCGTGTCGACCCATCGTATTCGAGTGTTTACAAACTCCTACCGATACAGTGGATCAAACTGATCGACTAGAACTCATAAACAACTCAGCCAATGAATCCCCATAATATAAAACCATTTTATATCAAGTAACAAATAAGTTCAGTCATATATATACATTCAACTCAATCTAGGATATTACTAACCCCATCTCTACTGAGTCACGCCACAGAGCCAAGGTAATTCTTAACTTAAGCTCTGATACCAATTGTAATGACCCGAAAATCCGGTCCAATTTGAGCTGACCAAATAACACAAGTCCAACCCCTAATTGTAGTGGAAATTCAAGAAATAAATAGAAATAAGATAGAGGGTGAGGATAGATAAGATAGAACTAATAGAATAGAAGAAGAAGAAGAACATCTTCATCAGAGTGAACACGAATCTCACAGCGGAACGAATAAAATATAACACAACTTTTGAAATAAAATAGTTATGTATACAATAGCACTTATCAGAGTACAACACTTACAACAACAGCGGAAAAAAACAATAGCTATAAAATCTTGAAGCCTTCTGCTCCAAGCTCCCCAAGTGTATCTGTAAAATCCCGACTACTTGACTGCCCGTACAAATTTAGGCACCCAAGAGTTTATGGAAACAAAACAAAATAAACTTCGGGTCAGTCATGGGACTGGTATGAGTAAAACAGTTTAAAACAGTCTAAACAAGTAAACGATATCTCATAAGACTACGCCGTATAACGGAATGGGTTTTTCCCTTATGCGAATCCAAAATATCTTTATATCAAAAACCTTTTGATATTATAATAATGTCTATGTACAAATAGATATCAATCTAGCAGAAATGCTTTCATCTCACGTTCTACATATAGTATACAATCGAAACCGCAAGCACGTATTGGGTAATGGATTTCCAACTATGACAAGGTATGGAACCACCTTCCGATCAGTGTACTCTAGGAACGATACACTGGAGTTCAACAAGAACATCTTGCAACTCAGCCACACATGACCGACCACTCATTTCGCTTGAGTGCATCGAATGTACATCACCAACGGTTGGGATCAGCAACCGTTCCCATGTATATATATGGGACATCATTGATAGATTAAAGAAGCAAATGAATATTATCTAGATAGGTGATTATACACCCTACTTCGAAGCGACCGACTTAGCCATGCTGCCTACCCGATTTCTGTCATTTACCGGATGTGAGGCTAAAAGCTACGCTTATCCTTTTTCATATCGTATCTTCATTTACTTGGAATACCACATCGTCATACCCGCCAAATCATTATCGATTCCCCTAACAGTATCGCGGGTATGAAGCTAAGAGAAACGAATTCCTCCACCACCAAACGTAATACGTTGAAGAGATCATCATATATGATTCGTTAGGAATACTCTGTCAGACATTCGTCCATACAATTTGTCCTGGGACTGGACAAACCGAAGGCACTATTCAGTACATCCATCTTAGGCACTGTTATCTAAGACTTATACAATAGCCCTTGCACTTTACTCCGTCTTCAATATATTAAGCGTACTTGATTTGCAACGCTTATGCTAATACAGAGTGGTTCTTTGGAAAATAATCCAACCGGTCTCTCCATATTAACAACGTTAAAATGGTCATAACTTTGATAGTCGGTGATTTAACTATCAAAGAAAAACTTGTGTGCAAACAACAATATTATTTCCAGATGGAAATTATATCGATCAATCATCATGTATATCTATACATATTTCCTTATTTTCTATATTTAGAAAATATTCGTTATCAACGTTGGAAAACATTTCCATTGTTTATTTACGTATCACTATCCTTCCACAACTATTGGTCCCTAACTATAACTAGTATGAGAACGATTCCCTAAGTATAAACCCCGAAGGCCGAAACCAACATCAGATCGATGCTCAGGAAACCATTCAACTTACTAATCTCTAGTCAGTTTCTAATTTTGCTTAACTCTATTTCTTTAACTCTATTCGATTAACTGTATTTAATTTACTCTACTTAATTTACTCTACTTCGAATAACTAATATCTGTTTTAACTTTATTTCGAATAGCTATTTCGATTTAACTCCATTCGCTTGACTCTAGATCGCAGCGATCACAATGGTTACGCCTGATTCCCTCAGGAAACATCCGACCGCCGTAGGCTATTTACAGCCCTGCGAATTACGCTAGCAGTCGTGCTAAATGGTAACTTATCCTGAATAACTATGTTTGACTAACTTCTTCGACAAAACTATATTTGATTAACTTCTTTTTTTGATAACTCTATTTGATAACTCTAATCGACTAACTCTTTCCTATCTCGTTAATTTCCTTTTTCATTTTATCCTATTTATTTTCTAAATAAATGTTCCTTTTACAATTCCATTTATTTTCTAAATAAATATTCTCCTTTATAATATCCTATGATTTTATAAATGCTTTATTTTCAAATTATTTCCTTTTATAAAATCGGTTGATTTTATAAAATTCCTTTATGTCAATATACATTGAAATATCCCTTTTTACATCCCAAGGTCTTTTTATGATATTTAAAATATCGAATAACAATGATCAATATCATTCAAATATACCAAATCAACAATAGATTTTATAGCACAACATATATCACAATATATGAAAGCCAATAAAATAACTGTTGAGGAATCCAGTTGGATTCCTCCAACCTGTTTCCCTGCATCACAGATGTTAAACGATATAGATAACAACACTTTCAGTCCATATGATATATTCTGTTAAACAGAATCAAATATAGAAAGTCAACTAACTAACTAGCAGTTCAATCAAATAGTCAACACACAGTCAATCAGACAATATTTAACAGGTCTAAAAATACAACGTGAATTTATAAACTGTTTAGAGTTAGTGAAATTTACTCACTTTGGCAGTTCATCGTTAAAGAACGATAAACTGTTATTTGATTTGAATCAAACAATTTATTTCGCCATAAATTCAGACGAGCTCCAATCCACTCCAAGTCAGTTCCATTGGGTAGTGTCCGGCCATACGATCCCGACGGATCTTGTTTCGTCCAATTCTGATATCGTATGACGAAGTTACACCATAAATAAGATTGTACATTATAAAATAAAATAAATTGATTTTTCTTTTAAATGAAATTGGGCTTAACCTCATTCTTTGGCCCGTTACCCCTCACAACCCGTACCCATATCTCATCTTCCCCAAATACATCCGTGTTTCTCCAGTAACCACTCATTTCCATCTTCACGAACTCAATCCAAAACCGATCTCCACCCTTCACCCGAAACCCAAAACAACCATCACCATTGTCTTTCTCTTCAACACCTCTACGCAATCATACCCATCAATCCCAGTTCAATCTCGGGAAAAAGCTGCGTCGACGTCACACCAGGAAGCCACCGCGACTTCTGATGTTGCATCAAATTCAACAGGAATACACGTATAAGTTCTATTCGGCATCAGGATCCTAGAAACACAACTATTTTTACCAACTATTGCTCAAAATCCAAGAATAATTCAACCTTAACTCGTTCGCTACCATCGCTGGAAAAATACCGCGTCCCAAAACAGCATCGAATGGCTCAAGACTGGTACCACATCAAAGAGAATTACTCCAGGAAGCTATATATATAAGTATAACGATTTTAGGATTTTTTTTCTTTGTTTGTTTGGATTTTCCCTTTTGATCGAACATTTTCTGTTGGGGAAAACACGGCGGAAAAAAATTGTGTTGACCAATAAGTGATTTTTCTAGGGTTTAGGAAATAGTGAGGTTAATTTATAGGAAGAATTTAATATTTAAATATCCGATTTAAATATCAGTTTATAAGCAAACGATGATTGTATTCGTCCTCTAAATTCCTGTGATCTCATATGATACCCAAAAATTATGAAAATTGGCATGCAGCTACTGTTCGACATTACGGTCCCAATGAAACTGGTTTCGTCGAATTCCGACTCCGTTTGCTCACACAGCGTATTTTTAACTGTCGAAATACTGACTGTTTTTCACTCTAAAAATCCGTGCGGCCACACAGTGACTCTAAAAATCACCAAACTTGGAATCTAACAATAATTTGACATTGCGGATCCGACAAAAATTAGTTTCATCGAATTCCGACTTCGTTTGCAAAAGTGGCTCTTTTTAAAGCCCTAAATAGCCTATTTAAATATATAAATATATTTAAATATAATTAAATTTAATATTTAAAATTAAATATTATCGTCTATATTCACATGGAATACCGTACAACTCTACTGGGATTTATAACTCGATATTTCAAATCCTGTTTAAATCGATATTCGATTTATATTGGAATCCCTTTTTAAAATATAAATAATTCCTTTATAAATTATAAAGGAATTCCACATCGACTTTTCTAAAATTTGATTTGGACATAAATCAAAATCTACACGACGAAATCCCGATATTTCTCTTCCACTAGAAAGATATACTCCACCAGCTCCACACGTTTCTTGTTTCACAGAAATCCGATTTAAAACGAACCCCGTATATTCAGTTGAAGTTCGAATCGCTAAATAGCGAATTGCCGCACCATTTCAAGCTCTATTTTAATTATATTATAATTCTACGTTCAAATTGACGTGGATTGAATATATTCGTCAATATAATTCAACTCTAAGTTGAATTAAATCTTAGGGATGACCCAGTTCACAAAATATTGTGATTTCCAATATTTTTGATTATTTCTGAATTAAATATATTATTCTATTATTTAATTTAATTTAATATTCCATATTATTTAATTTAACCACTATTTAATTCACTATATCACTATTTATATAATTAAATAAGTTAATTATAATACCTCTGACAATGCGGGTCATTACACCGTGATTGTTTTTGCACTTAAAGCTTGGCGCCATTATCTTCTAGGGGAGAGGTTCGAGCTGTATACCGACCACAAATCGCTTAAGTACCTCTTCTCACAGAAAGATTTGAATCTGAGGCAACAACGGTGGATGGAGTTCTTGGCATCATATGACTTCGATATAGCATATACCCCTGGCAAGGGTAATGTGGTGGCGGACGCGCTAAGTAGAAAAAGGTTGACTTTGAGCCCCATGTTTGTTGAAAGGAAAAGCCTTGAGTTTATAGCAACCTTTGATTTTACACCTGCTGTTGAGTCAATTACTGCTACGTTAGCTTCTCTTGAGTTAAGACCTACACTTCTAGATTAAGTAGGGACTTCACAGAAGGAAGACCCACAGATAGTTGAAATCATGGACAAGCTGGTTAGTGGTGAGACATCAAGTCACCTCAGTAGGTATGCCATAGATGGCAAGGGATGGCTAAGGCGCGATGGAAGGCTATGTGTCCCACAAGTGGGATACCTAGTAAGGAAAGTTCTCGAAGAAGTGCACCACTCGAAGATGACTATACATCTCGGATGGGATAAGATGTACAGGGATATGAAACGCATTTTCTTTTGGGTTGGAATGAAAAAGGACGTGGCAAAGTTCGTTTCAAAGTGCATGGTGTGCCAACAAGTAAAGGCCGGGTCGAAGTAGCACGGTGGGCTACTACATCCTTTGGAGGTTCCGCAATGGAAATGGGAGAGTATCCCGATGGATTTCGTGGATGGACTGCCTAGGTCAAGGAAGGGAAATACTAGCATATGGGTCATAGTTGATAGACTCACGAAAGTGCTCACTTCATTACAGTGAAAAGCAAGAGGACCGCATCATAGCTAGCGTCTATTTACCTTCGAGAGAAAGTACGGTTGCATGGAGTTCCTTCTAGTATTGTTAGTGATCATGACCTGATTTTTACTAGCCAGTTTTGGAATAGTCTGCAAGAAGTAATGGGTACACGACTGAACTTGAGCACGGCCTATCACCCACAGATGGATGGACAAACCGAAAGGGTAAATAGGGTACTAGAAGATCTCCTGAGGCTATGCATTCTTGACTTTGGTGGCACTTGGGAAGACCATCTTCCTCTCGTGGAGTTTGCATATAACAATAGTTACCAAGCTAGCATCGGAATGGCACCGTTCGAAGCCCTGTATGGAAGGCCGTGCAAATCGCCAACTTGTTGGTGGGAGACGACAGACAGACTTATACTTGGGCCCGACATGATAAGGGACACTTCTGAGAAGATTGAGTTGATACGAAGACGGATGAAAACGGCCCAAGATAGACAGACATCTTATGCGGACCAGAGAAGGACAGACCTAGAGTTCGAAGTCGGGGATATGTTCTTTATAAAAGTTTCTTCGTTACACAATGTAGTTCGTTTTGGAGAAGTTGGAAAGTTAGCACCACGGTTCGTAGGACCGTTCCCTATTACTGAGAGGATTGGACGGATGGCCTATAAGGTAGACTTACCCGAGAAGCTGGCTGGGGTGCACAATCTCCACGTCTCGCATCTCCGGAAGTGCTTGCATGAGTCAGCCGAAGTGGTTGAGCCAAGCATCCTTGAAGACGTAGAAGTGGAAAAAGAAGCAACATTGAGGCGAGTTCCGATTCGTATCTTAGGAACGGAGATTAAGAAGCTAAGGAATCGAGAAGTCAAGCTAGTTAAAGTGCAGTGGAGTGAAGCCCAAGAAGACGCAACTTGGGAAACCGAAGAGAAGATACGCGCGCTTTACCCATTTCTTTTTGAGGGTACATTCTCGATCTCTTTTTCCTATAAACTTGAAAACCTTTTCGTATCATGCTTCTACTATCTACGTTTGTCTTGTTATCTTCTCGATCTTATATTGAGAACCTTAGGTAGAACCATATGGAGTTAAACATGTGATTGAAACATGTTATGGTTGATGTTTGCAAATGGTTGCAAGTGGTTGCAAGCGGTTGCTAGTGGATGCATGACACACATTAGGCACTAGATCGGCTCAGTCACATTTTCATGTTGCATATGCATGAGTGCTTATACTTGTACATGGATGGAACTTGTTATGCTATCACTTGGATGTTGCATATGAATGAATGTTTGTGCACTCATGTAGAGATTATAAACTACGTTAGGAATTTGCATACATGTTGGATTCATTACACTAACATATTTTGCATTAAGGAGGTTTACTGAATGAGTAACCGCCTGATCTTTTGCATTAGATAAGTACATATACACACACTTTTTGCATATGTTCATACAGCAATAGAAATCTTTTAAGGACAATGGTTGCCTGTGGATGATGCTTTGAGTAGATGGATGATTGGATGGTAGGATATATTCTCCCTGACTCAGAGATTTCGAGGACGAAATCCTTTAAGGGGGGAGAATGTAACAACCCGTGTTTTTATAACGTGTAATAACCATAAATCAAGGCAGAATTAATTTTTAAAATAAGAATCAAGGGAAACGGGTTGCACCATTGCGTTCGTCTCGAAATTCTACTTGAAAACGAGTCCAAGTTTTCGAAAATCGGAGCCCGTATGACCACGTTATGACCTTTAGAAGTTTTCAAGTTCAAAACAGCTCAATTCGAATTCAAAATTCAAAATTCAAACCTCAGAATGGACTGGGCGGGAAATTTTCCGCCAGGACCAGGTTGACCTGGGGGTCGACTATGTAGTCGACCTACCCAAGACCAGGTCGACCATAGTGTCGACCTGGGGGTCGACCTGGTGGCCGAGTCCACTTTTGAAGCTGGATTCACTCTTATGTTTCTGGCCTCGTTTCTGTCTACATTCGTTGACCTGACCCTATATATACAGCCCCTAACACTAGTCTCTCTACACAAAATTCATTCTGACCTTATGCTGCTCTAATTCTGGTTGAAAAGTTAGAGAAAGGAGCTACTTCTTCTACGTCGAAACTACGTTGCTAATTTGGGGATTTCTATTAGGACTTGACTAAGCATATAAAGATTCAACATCGACTCTCTTTTTCTAATTCTCGAACCACGATCTGTAAGCCCCAGTTATTTTTAGATTTAAACTGTAAATGTAATACGAATATGATGTAAATTGAAATTGGAATAATTTACATCATCTCCCCATTGCGTGCTTGATTCGTGTCGGTGGTTGGCACCATAGGACTTGATACACCCTATGGTGGACCTAGCACAGGTAACTACATTTCAAGATAGGGCCGTATGACACAGATACACGACGAGCTAGAATTTGTAGGGAGCCGATCGATTAGTAGATCGTACCGTAGGACCCCGTAATGGTTCACTTCATGATACTGGGCCAAGGGATCATTTCATGATTAATACTTGACATAGGTTAGAACACTAGTACAGTTGGTGCAGCGAATCTTGAATATGCGATGCCAGACTTGACTTATCCTGTTATCTTAATTATCCTACCAGTTCTGTTATCATCCTTATGTTTAATTCCAGTTTTCACATGTCATGTTAACTTTATTAGTTTTCATACTGAAAGTCACAAGGCTTACCAGTCTTTATGACTAACCCTTTTTCTTTCGCCTCTTTTTCTTTCGTCCCCCCCCCCCAAGGTTCTCAGGGAGGAAACACTAGCTCTTATCTTGGATTTATCTTGCTTTCTGACAGCTCATGTACGGTTTGGTCTTGGGCTATGCTATGGCTGCTTCTGCTATTTATGGGGAATAATTTACTTTTGTTATCTTAAGTTTATGCTTCTTTACTTTGAACTTGATGTAATAGAATAATTTGCACCTTGGATATACGAGGTTTTGACTCTTTTTCTTGAAAGTAATAAAAAGTTGGTTTTTAATTTCTACCGCTGCTTTATTTATTTTCTGCCTTGTGATATCTCTGTGTATGTTTACCTAGATAATACTCCACCAAAACTAGTGCATTCCCTTTGTGAGTGACTGTAACACCCCGAATTTTTGCTAATACTAAAATTCTCTAATCATAGGATAAATAATCTCAGATGTGGGAATTGGGGGTAACGGGCTGCGTCATTGCGTTCGTCTCGGAAAAATACGCGAAATAGAGTCCGAGTTTTCGAGAATCGGAGTCCGTATGGCCCGGTTATGGCCCAGAGAAGTTATGTGTGTAATGTGTATGCTTAAATGCAAGTTTAACATGATATGCAAGTTATGCATGCTTATGCAAGTATATGCAAGTTAGGTGTATGCTCAAACGCATGTTTAACATGTTATGCAAGTTATGAGAATGCTTATATGCAAGTTCAACATGTTATGCAAGATATGTGTATGATGATATGCATGTTTGGGTAAATTGTAGTTGGGTTAATATATGCTCATATATGCAAGTTGACATCCTCTTAACCCATGACAAAGTTATATGCTAAAGATTTGGGCAAATCCATGATATTTGTGTTGGATCTTTCCTTTATTATGTCATGGAAAGAGAACGATTTACGTGGGTAACGATGGGGTGAATAAATATGTTAATAAAAGTGTGATTGGGTATGATTAAGCATACCATAAAATAAATTAACATAAATGGGAATTTACCTATTGAGTTAGGTCTACCCCATGGGAATTTACCTATTGAGTTAGGTCTACCCATGTTATGAAAAATTTGTAATTAATTAGGGATAATTAATTATGGGGGTGATTAATTAGGTGTAATTAATCGACTAAGACACGAGGTTGGACCCTTTTGTAGCGTAAGACTGCCCGGAACCGACCGGCAAATCCAGCGGCTACAAATGATTGGCCCAATGTGAGAGGTCTTAGGCATAAATTAAATACGTGATTAAAGTAAAGACACGAGGTTAGACTCTGTTATGACGTAAGACTGCCCGGACCCTACCGGCTTAACCAGGCGGTCATAACAGCCAGTCTAATGTGGGAGGTCTTTAGGGGAGATCACGGTCTTAATTAATTAAGAAACACTTAACCATGATAGCATGTAGTGGGACATGAGGGGTTAAGTGGGTGCCTTGGGTGGCATGTGGAAATTTAGTGGGTGCCTTGGGTGGCATGTGGAAATCTAGTGTGTTGCCTTGGGTGGCAATAGAAAATACGATTAGAATATTTAACCAAGTGAAACATGTAATTAAACATGATTAAAGGGTTAAGTGGGATACACTAGATAAGTGACAAGCTTAGGTGGGTAGCTTGTGGGGGCCCATTTCAACCAGTAACCCATATGTATCTTATTGGGCTCGACCCATGTCGAGGACGGGACACGCGTACTGGGCTTGACTATAAGAGGCCAAAACGGGGGTAGCGGTGGCAACGCAAGTCCAACGGGTTTCATATGCGTGTGTGGACCCGGGCTGGTAGGTAAGACGTTGTTGCATCGTGTAGATATAAGCCGTGCACCGTTATTGTATCAGGTTGCCACTTTGGGGAGTGATACACCCCACTGTGGGGCCAGCACGGGTATCTACGGTAGGGAGCCGATCGCTTGGGAGTGGTGGGTACACCTAGTGGAGATAGGGGCAGACGGCACCTATGTGGTCAGCTAGGGGTACACGAAACCACTGGGGAAATTTTCTAAGTCCTTGGAGGGATCAACCTTTAAGTAGGAATGACTGGTGTGGTGCAGTATAGTAATTACCCTTGGGTGGGTAGATGCGTCCTTGCGGATATCTTAGTTTGTCCTAGGTCTACCAAACTGCTTGGTATAGCCATTCATCCTCAGGCGTTACCGTATGTCAAACTTATGTCTTCTCTGGTTACTTTAATGATTGTATTGTTAAAGTTATAGGACTCACTCAGACTTATGTCTGACCCCGTTGTTTTTATCTTTTTCCCAACCCTCAGGTCCTACGGTGGATCCTAGCAGTAGTGGAGTTTGATCGGATTGCTGTTCCAGTCTTTAGGAGCTTGGGTAGAAGTAAAGCTCCAGTTATCCAGTTATCTTTTCTTTTGTCATGGCTATTGTTGAGAAGGGGATTATGTATAAATTTATTTGATGGATATTGTACTTGACTTTATGATGTAACCAGACATGTTTTACTTCCGCTGTTATGAGATGATGTTTTTAAAATTTCAAGTACTATTTATATCTGTCTTGTTGTAATCTATCTGTTCTATATTCACTAAAATACTCCACCGATGCTATGGCATTCCCTTAGTGAGTGACCGTAGCGGGTGTGGGGTGTTACACGTGGTATCAGAGCAAAGGTTACCGGAACAGATAAAATTTTTAGAAAACTATTTTTCTAAAAACATTTTTGGAAGAAATATTTTCAAAAACATGTCTTTAAAGAGAAAAGTTTTTGAAAGAAAAGCATAATCCCCAATAGCCATATCTATATCCTTCGAATTCTCCGTTTTGAATCTTTCCTTTTTCGTTTCAGCATGGCTGAGGATCTTAACTTTCCGGAGGGTGTGACGGTACCAGTATGGTATAGGAGATTGATGGAGGCTAGGGCCACCACTGTGGGTCCAGCAAATGTTCCTCCACCAACCGTAGCACCCGATCTTCCTCCTCCCCCTCCTCCTCGCACGGATACTTTTGCTAAGACTTGCAAGGAATTTAAAGCTATGGGAGGGAAACCTTTTCAAGGATCTGAAACTTTTGTGGAGGCTAGAGATTGGCTTAAGGAGGTGGAAGAATTGATAGATATCTTTGAGATGGAAGAAGGAAAGAAAGTCAAGTTGGCTGCTTGGTTAATGAAGGGAGAGGCCTCATTCTGGTGGGAGGTCACTAATGGAGAACGCCCCGTTGACTCTTGGGCGGATTTTAGGCAAAGATTTGTGGCAAAGTATCTCTCAAGGGCGGAGGAAAACTTGTATATGGAAAGATTCTTGACTCTAAAGCAAGGAAATCTCTCGGTGAAGGAATATGTTAACAAGTTTAATCAATTGGCGAGGTTTGGCCTAGACATGGTGAATACACCAGAGAAGAAGGCTTTGAGGTTCGTGAAAGGCTTGAATGAACCGATGCATGGGTTGGTTATGACTCATATCCCTATGGGGGCCACCTTCGAAAAGCTAGTTGACATGGCACTCATGCATGAAGAAGGGAAGGGTCCCAATGCTAGTCAAGCGCCCGAGAAGAAGGGAGATCAAAAGAGACCTCAGCAACAACAGCAAAATAAAGGTGGGAAAGGCAACGGTGGCAAGGGCAAGAAGAAGAAGTGTTTCAACTGTGGGACACCTGGCAACCTAAGCAAGGATTGTCGCAAGAAGAAGAAGACTGGCTGCTTCCACTGTGGTGAAGCAGGGCATCTAGTGAAAGATTGTCCTAAGAAGGGGCAAAGGACGGGGTCTACCTCAGGAGGACAGGTGCAAGCTCTTATGGCACCGAGTCAGACTAGGGGGCAAGTACAGGCTCTCGCAGTCCCACCAATTCAGGAAAGAGGTAGAACTATCTCCGTTGAAAGTCTGGTTTTTCTATTTGATCATCCTGTCCGTACATTGTTTGATTCAGGCGCATCTCATTCGTTTATCTCATCATCATTAGTTGAGTCACTGCACTTAGACACTAGTCTGGTAGATGATCCCTTGATTGTTTCAAACCCAATTGGGGGCTCCACTTATTTGTCCATGATATGTTTGGGTTTGAAGATTTCCATACTTAGCATTGAGTTTAGATGTGATGCTTTTGTGTTGGGCTTCACGGGCTATGGGTTGATTTTGGGCATGGACTGGTTATCCAGTAATGGTGCCGTTCTTGATTGCAAAAGGAGAGTTGTTAGGCTCATGACCCGCTTGGGTAACACTCTCGAGATTTCTTGTAATCCCAGGGATTCTGTTATGCTAAGTTATCTTGAATCGCTTGACGCTTCGGTCGAGAGTTTGCAATCTGTTAGAGTGGTCCGGGAATATCCGGATGTGTTTGAGGAGGTGAAGGGCTTACCTCCGAAGCGGGAGATTGACTTCCGAATATATCTGGTAGATAATGCTAAACCTGTATCTTTACCAGTGCGCCACATGGCTCCCCGTGAGAGGAGGGAACTCCATAAGCAAGTAGGGGAGTTGCTTGAGAAGGGGTTCATAAGACGAAGTATATCGGAGTGGGGTGCTCCAGTAGTTTTTGCTACGAAGGCGGATGGGTCCCTCAGACTTTGTGTAGACTATAGAGAACTCAACAAGCTCACAAAGAAGAATAGACACCCATTGCCGAGGATTGATGATCTTTTCGATCAGTTGGTTGGCGCTTCAGTATTTTCTCAGTTGGACTTAGCCACGGGGTTTCATCAGTTGAGGGTGGCTGAGGATAGCATAGACAAGACTGCCTTTAGGACTCCGGATGGTTTCTATGAGTGGCTGGTGATGCCATTTGGGTTGACGAACGCCCCTGCATACTTTGTTGACTTGATGAGTAGGGTGTTCAGGGAGTTCCTTAATAAGTTCGTGGTGGTCTTTGTGGATGATATCTTAGTATTTTCTAAGAGTGAAGAAGAGCATGCCTTACATCTTGGGGAGGTATTGGAGACTCTTCGAGCACATAGCCTTAAGGCTAAATTCTCTAAATGTCACTTCTGGAGGAAAGAGGTGCGGTTCTTGGGGCACGTGGTCTCCAAGGAAGGGATAGCTGTGGATCCCGCGAAGGTAGTATCAATTCAGGATTGGAAGGTTCCGAAAAATGCTACCGAAGTAAGAAGTTTCTTGGGGTTGGCGGGTTATTATAGGAAGTTTATTAAAGACTTCGCGAAGATATCAGCCCCATTAACCCGCTTAACGAAGAAGAATCTTGTTTTCACATGGGACGTAGATTGTGATGATGCGTTCCGACGGTTAAAGAGAGCTTTAACCACTGCTCCAGTTTTAGTGTTGCCAGATGGGAGTAAGCCATTTGTTGTCTATACTGATGCTTGTGGGACAGGGCTGGGCGCAGTCTTAATGCAAGAGGGAAGGGTGATAGCCTATGGTGGAAGGCAGTTGAGGGCACATGAGAAAAATTACCCTACCCATGATTTAGAGTTGGCCGCTATTGTTTTTGCGCTTAAGATTTGGCGCCATTATCTTCTTGGTGAGAGATTCGAATTGTTTACTGACCACAAATCATTGAAGTACTTGTTTTCTCAGAAGGATTTGAATCTGAGACAGCAAAGGTGGATGGAATTCTTAGCATCCTATGATTTCGAGATAGCATATACCCCTGGCAAGGGTAATGTGGTGGCGGACGCCTTGAGCAGGAAGAGGTTGTCCTTGAGTCCATTGTTCGTGGAACAACGAAGCTTGGAATTTATCTCGATGTTTGATTTCAGACCTTCCATCGATTATGTACCCGGTTTGCTAGCTTCCTTGGAAGTTAGGCCTACTCTTTTGGGACGGATTGGGGAAGCACAGAGGGACGACCCACAGTTGGTTGAGTTGGTAGAGAAGCTCATAAGGGGGGAGTCGTCCAGCCATTTGAGTAGGTACACCCTAGACGATAGGGGGTGTTTGCGCAGAGACGGTAGACTCTGTGTACCGCAAGACGAGGGTTTGAGGAAGGCTATTCTTGATGATGCACACCGTTCTAGGATGACCATTCATCCCGGTGGGGAGAAGATGTATCAAGACATGAAGAGGGTTTTCTTCTGGGCCGGTATGAAGAAAGATGTGGCCGAGTATGTCGCTCGATGCTTGGTGTGCCAACAAGTGAAGGCGGAGCAAAAGAAACCTGGTGGGTTGCTTCACCCATTGGAAGTTCCGCAATGGAAGTGGGATAGCGTCTCGATGGATTTTATTGACGGGTTACCCAGATCGAGAAAGGGTAATACAGGAATTTGGGTGGTGGTAGACAGACTTACTAAGAGCGCCCATTTCATACCTGTGAAGAGCAAGAGGACTGCTCCATGGCTAGCTTCAGTATATCTTCGAGAGATAGTTCGATTGCATGGGGTACCCTCTAGCATAGTGAGTGATCGAGATCCTATCTTCACTAGCGAGTTCTGGAGAAGTTTGCAGGAAGCAGTGGGGACTCAATTGTGTCTGAGCACCGCATATCATCCTCAGACGTACGGCCAGACTGAGAGGGTGAATCGTGTCCTAGAAGACCCTTTGAGGCTTTGTATCTTAGATTTTGGAGGTACATGGGAAGAGCATCTTCCATTGGTGGAGTTCGCATATAATAACAGCTTTCAGTCCAGTATTGGTATGGCTCCTTTCGAAGCTCTCTATGGAAGGCCTTGTCGATCACCTACATGTTGGTGGGAATCTACGGATAAGATCTTGCTTGGGCCTGATATGATTAGGGAGACTTCTGAGAAAATTGACTTGATTCGAAGAAGGATGAAAGCAGCGCAGGATAGGCAAAAATCTTATGCGGACAAGAGAAGGACGGACCTTGAGTTTGAAGTTGGGGACATGGTCTTTGTCAAGGTGTCTCCGTTACGAAATGTGGTTCGCTTTGGATCTGTTGGGAAGTTAGCACCAAGGTTCGTAGGGCCGTTTCCTATTAAGGAAAGGGTTGGACGGATGGCATATAGAGTGGAGTTGCCCGACAGGCTTAGTGGTGTACATGATGTATTCCACGTATCTCATTTGAGAAAGTGCTTACATGAGACCGCAGAGGTGGTAGGGCCGAGCTTGCTTAAAGAAGTGGAAGTAGAGCGTGATGCGACTATTCGACGAGCTCCTACCCGCATCCTTGGGTCAGAGACTAGGAAATTGAGAAATCGAGAGGTTCATCTAGTCAAAGTGCAATGGGGAGAAGACGAGGGCAACGCAACTTGGGAAACGGAAGCGAAGATGCGTTCATTGTACCCATTTCTTTTTGAGGGTATGTCTTTTAACTTCTCCTTTATCGTTTGTCTAGTACTTATCTTATCTTGAGTATGTCCTCTCATTAGTACCTTTGACCTTTAGATAGGGTAAAACCTATGGTTGAAACATGTGTTTGAGACATGTTATGGTTGATGGATGCAAGTGGATGCAAGTGGTTGCTAGTGGTTGCTCGTGGATGCATGTACACACACTCTAGGCACTAGATCGGCTCAATCACTTCATATTGCATATTGCATAAAATTGTGTGTAGGAAGCTATATTTATGGATGTATAATGATTGTGTTATCATATGGATGATGCATTTTAGTGAATGATTGTGCACTCATGTAGATATTGTATGTGTCGATAGGGTTCTCTCGCATACATAATGGATGCATGGCACTATCATGGTTTGCATATGTTCATACATTAGATAGGGAACATATACACACACTTTTTGCATATGCTCATACATCATTAGAAATTGTTTTAAGGACAATGGATGCCCGTGTTTTGATGGATTGAGTAGATGGTTGTTTGGATGGTAGGATATGCATTCCCCTTAGCTTAGAGATTTCGGGGACGAAATCCTTTAAGGAGGGGAGAATGTAACACCCCGAATTTTAGCTAATACTAAAATTCTCTAATCATAGGATAAATAATCTCAGATGTGGGAATTGGGGGTAACGGGCTGCGTCATTGCGTTCGTCTCGGAAAAATACGCGAAATAGAGTCCGAGTTTTCGAGAATCGGAGTCCGTATGGCCCGGTTATGGCCCAGAGAAGTTATGTGTGTAATGTGTATGCTTAAATGCAAGTTTAACATGATATGCAAGTTATGCATGCTTATGCAAGTATATGCAAGTTAGGTGTATGCTCAAATGCATGTTTAACATGTTATGCAAGTTATGAGAATGCTTATATGCAAGTTTAACATGTTATGCAAGATATGTGTATGATGATATGCATGTTTGGGTAAATTGTAGTTGGGTTAATATATGCTCATATATGCAAGTTGACATCCTCTTAACCCATGACAAAGTTATATGCTAAAGATTTGGGCAAACCCATGATATTTGTGTTGGATCTTTCCTTTATTATGTCATGGAAAGAGAACGATTTACGTGGGTAACGATGGGGTGAATAAATATGTTAATAAAAGTGTGATTGGGTATGATTAAGCATACCATAAAATAAATTAACATAAATGGGAATTTACCTATTGAGTTAGGTCTACCCCATGGGAATTTACCTATTGAGTTAGGTCTACCCATGTTATGAAAAATTTGTAATTAATTAGGGATAATTATGGGGGTGATTAATTAGGTGTAATTAATCGACTAAGACACGAGGTTGGACCCTTTTGTAGCGTAAGACTGCCCGGAACCGACCGGCAAATCCAGCGGCTACAAATGATTGGCCCAATGTGAGAGGTCTTAGGCATAAATTAAATACGTGATTAAAGTAAAGACACGAGGTTAGACTCTGTTATGACGTAAGACTGCCCGGACCCTACCGGCTTAACCAGGCGGTCATAACAGCCAGTCTAATGTGGGAGGTCTTTAGGGGAGATCACGGTCTTAATTAATTAAGAAACACTTAACCATGATAGCATGTAGTGGGACATGAGGGGTTAAGTGGGTGCCTTGGGTGGCATGTGGAAATTTAGTGGGTGCCTTGGGTGGCATGTGGAAATCTAGTGTGTTGCCTTGGGTGGCAATAGAAAATACGATTAGAATACTTAACCAAGTGAAACATGTAATTAAACATGATTAAAGGGTTAAGTGGGATACACTAGATAAGTGACAAGCTTAGGTGGGTAGCTTGTGGGGGCCCATTTCAACCAGTAACCCATATGTATCTTATTGGGCTCGACCCATGTCGAGGACGGGACACGCGTACTGGGCTTGACTATAAGAGGCCAAAACGGGGGTAGCGGTGGCAACGCAAGTCCAACGGGTTTCATATGCGTGTGTGGACCCGGGCTGGTAGGTAAGACGTTGTTGCATCGTGTAGATATAGGTCGTGCACCGTTATTGTATCAGGTTGCCACTTTGGGGAGTGATACACCCCACTGTGGGGCCAGCACGGGTATCTACGGTAGGGAGCCGATCGCTTGGGAGTGGTGGGTACACCTAGTGGAGATAAGGGCAGACGGCACCTATGTGGTCAGCTAGGGGTACACGAAACCACTGGGGAAATTTTCTAAGTCCTTGGAGGGATCAACCTTTAAGTAGGAATGACTGGTGTGGTGCAGTATAGTAATTACCCTTCGGTGGGTAGATGCGTCCTTGCGGATATCTTAGTTTGTCCTAGGTCTACCAAACTGCTTGGTATAGCCATTCATCCTCAGGCGTTACCGTATGTCAAACTTATGTCTTCTCTGGTTACTTTAATGATTGTATTGTTAAAGTTATAGGACTCACTCAGACTTATGTCTGACCCCGTTGTTTTTATCTTTTTCCCAACCCTCAGGTCCTACGGTGGATCCTAGCAGTAGTGGAGTTTGATCGGATTGTTGTTCCAGTCTTTAGGAGCTTGGGTAGAAGTAAAGCTCCCGTTATCCAGTTATCTTTTCTTTTGTCATGGCTATTGTTGAGAAGGGGATTATGTATAAATTTATTTGATGGATATTGTACTTGACTTTATGATGTAACCAGACATGTTTTACTTCCGCTGTTATGAGATGATGTTTTTAAAATTTCAAGTACTATTTATATCTGTCTTGTTGTAATCTATCTGTTCTATATTCACTAAAATACTCCACCGATGCTATGGCATTCCCTTAGTGAGTGACCGTAGCGGGTGTGGGGTGTTACAGTGACCCTAGCGGAGGTGGGCTATTACAATGGCGGAGTTTGGGGTTGGTCGGTACTTTGTGAAGCAACCGGGTCGGTCACAACTAGGTCGACCGATTTGAGGTACTTATTTTGGTTCGTCTTCATAAGTGAGTCGGCTGAGACAGAGCTGGTCGGTCGTGCAAATAGAAAGGTGGTCGGTCAGATATGTTTTGGTTAGTGGATATGTTCGGTTGTACTCTGGAGCGTTGGGTCAGTCGAAGGAACTGGGTTAGAACGGTCTGTACCTGGGTCGGTCAACATTAAAGCGACGGGTCAATTAAACCGAGCTAAGCAAAAATGGGTCGGTTGGTTGAAATGGGGTGGGTCGGCCGGGGAGGGGTGCTTCCGGGTCGGTCGTAACGTTGGGTCAGCCCGTTTGCTGTGGTGAATGTTATGGGTGTTGTGGTTTGTTCAGGAGTTATGGGTAGTTCTAAACTTATATTGATGTTGTGGGTTAAGAAATGTCGTGACTTCGAGATGTACATTCGAAGTGATGTGATTAGTTCGTTGATCGGTGTAAAGCAATGAATAACAGGCAACTCAAAGGCGTTGGGTTGTGAATAATGGTTACTCGAGTGGGACTTAAGTTTGTGATCAGTCACTGGTGATGACGACTAGAGATGCGAAGGTTGAGAAATTATCATTATCGTATGTTCTAGAAGACTCAAAAAAGCGATACTTTGGGCAGTCGTGGAGGGCCTTGTACCTTGGCCAGTCGTGAAGGGCCTAGTTGTCGAGATTTGAGAAGACAAGCATACGAGTCATGATGGCATATAGAGTTACGCTAGAATTGGGTTTACCATTAGCCCTTGACATATAGCAGTCATGATGGGCCGTCATACGATTAACGAAGGTTTCAAAGCAGGATTGGCGGTGATAGCCAGAGTCAGTCATGGACGTTTGGTTGTTTAGTTGCTTTGTTTGTACTGTCTCATGTAGATTGTCCAACGTCGAAGGAAATGTTCCTTGGGTACTTGTCTGATATTGGTTTAGGCCTGTGGGGCTTGTGCTTGAGGGATGTTGAATTCGATTAGGATGGTTTACATAAGATATATATAATTTGGATGTTATGAGTGCTTTACCATAATTGAATGGGTGTTCTGGTTTCCATGGATGAATGGTTGAATTACTTGATGTAAAGGCTATCACTATCGGATGTAGGGAAGATTGGAGTGAGTTCTTCTCTGGTGTTGGTTAATGGTTGGTAAATCTACCTATTCTCAAACTTCTATTAATGAAGTTTTTTGTTGTTTTATCGCTCATTAAGATTGTTGTCTGACTCAAGGTTTTATGTTTCTCTCTTATTACCCTGGGTTGTTTATCCTGATGTGGATGGGCAGACTGAGTAGCAGGTTACAGGTAGTAGAGCTTAGTGAGGCAAGGATGCAGAGCAATGACGAGCAGGAGGCTTGAATACTAGTTTTATTACTATCTAGTATTTCTATTTCCATTGTAATTTTGATTCTATTCTCTGAGGATTGCAGTGAGGACACTTGTACAAAAATATTGATATGATTCTATGATGTATGGATATTCGACTAGTCATGATGGGAGGTTTCAGTTTCTGTGCAATTGTGCTTCACTTTTGATACCTGTTGTATATATTCTATAATACTTTATCCTTGTGTCGTGAGATTTACGATAGGTTCCGATGATGTTTACCAACTTTGATGATTGTCCATAGCTGCCGTGCACACCTTTCAGCGCAATATCCCTCTTGTATAGTGTAGGGATTATGGGCGATCGTCACACATACTTATCTTGCATATTAATTTATCCTGAACTGTAATTGCTCCTTCAAAGTCTTTAAACTTCTGGTCTGAATAAGGTTGTTAATGTTATACTCTCTGAATTGCATTAATTGGAATAAATAATGTGTGTCTTACACATTCAAGTTTGTTCAATGTTCCGATATCCTGGTAGCTTCAAAATCTTGCTAAAGCTCCTATGAACAAACATGGATTAACGGGGAATACCACATTAGTGGCTAGTAGATTGGAGCCATTTAGCCAAAATTCTCATATTCTAGGAAGTGTATAAGGTACTTGCACTTTTCATTGTTTAATTATGATGTTTTAACTTATGATATTATCTTATGAATTCTTATAGCGCCTTCCATTCAAAAAACATCTATAAGTACACCTTTATTTGATGAGCATATTGTTGAACCCACAACTAAACCAAAACCCTCTTATGTTAGTGCCGAATTATTAAGGGAATTTGGAAATCTGAAGGGATAGTTTTAGATGTCCCGATCATAAATTTTCATCTTATTGGGAAATCAAATTAACTAAAGAGCTATTCCTAATTGTAGAAGGTGGTATTGATATTACTCAATTTTCAGATGTAACAAATATCGATTCTTCACCCACAAAGGTTAAAGAGATTGCAAATGTCCCACTTGTGGTTGATCGTTTCAACAAGGTTGTCTTTCCTTTGTCACCTTGCATTTTGGAAAATAGAGAAGGCATTGAGCGTAGATGTCTCTTCTCCTAGTCTAATGCCTTATGCATCCTCCACTGCTGCTCCTACCGACAGGTTTCAAGAACTTATGCGGTTTGTATTTCAATCATCTTCTTTCGTTTTTGAATCTTCCTCTGATCAACCTTTTACCACTGAACAATAATCCATCGTCCTTTAAACTATCCTATATGTATGATGTTTTTCCTTGACATTTATGTTGCCTTTCCCATCTTAATATATGAACCATAATTGTGTTTTTCTTACTAGACTTCACAATAGGCATTTGATTCCTATGAAACACCGATATATCTTTCATTTGGCAAAGAAAATCTAGAGTAATAAGAAGAAAAGGAAAAGGAAAAGGTAGAGTTTGCTGCCAAACTCATGGTAGTGCAAGTTTCTCTAGAAGAAAATAACAAAGATAAAGCTAAATTTGAAAATTTGGTCAAATCTCTCAATGGATAGCTTGCTAAGGCTGACTCAGCATTAGTTAAGAGTATGGAGGATAATGAGGATCTTAGAGAAAAATAATAAAGAAAGGAAAATTGTAAAAGGCTTAAAATAGGATAATCAAAGAAGCAAAGCAAAAAATTTCCCAATTCCTGGATGTATCTCTAAACACCATAATGAGAGAGACATGGAGAAGGCCCTCTTCGTTTCTTACTATTGCAACATTGAGAAGTGTCCAAATATTGTGTTCTCTATTCTGACCAAAAATAAGAATATGAGAATAGGTTTCACTCCATAAGGATTGGAGTAACAGATGTGGGATTAGATTTAGATATTTGTCTCTTCTTGCAATAAGCCGACCCTCCTCAAGATAATTAAAAAACCTCGGGTAGTGACGACAATAACAAAGGGAGAAGATAAGGAAACTAGTCAAGAGCGAAATGGAAATAAGAAAGAGGACTATAATAATGATGGAAATCAAGATGATGCAGTTGGTGATGGCCATCAATGTAGCATTCATCAAGATGATGACAAAGCGGAGTCAAGAAAAGAGGCTTCCCCAACTGAAGATGAAAAGTGTAAGAACGATTTTTTTGTCACTTCTGCTAGTGGAGCATCCTCAAAGGAGGAAGGAGAAATGACACTTACACCTATTTTAGATTATCCGTCTCCAATATGAAATTATTCTTACATTACCCAAAAGTTTCTATATTTAAGCCATATTTGAAAAGACACACCTTAAAGTTGATAACAATAATTTAGATGGTTTATGTATTATTATTGTTTATTATCTTACCATGCATACTGTACTTATGTCAAAAATTCATGATGCTTTATGTAGCTATGTTCTTTTTTCTCTTTCAAGTACGTATGTGAAGCTTAGAAGTGAAGGAACTCTCTATGATTTTTTAAGTTTTGAATCTTAAGGACATACTTGTAACCCGTACTCAGCTTCCTACATTTAAGTTTGATTTCATGGGTGATAAGCGGGACAATCTTCTCGCTAAGACCTGGATTTTGCTTTCCAATCAACTATATAGTCTGCTTAGTCCAAGAAAATATTAGTAAAGGCTTCCTATTGGAATAATGTAATGCACCAATTGGTGATATGAATTTAGAAAACTAAGGGTTATTATCCTAAGATTTTAAGGAAATCATAGTCCCAATGTAGCCGAAAACTTGAAATTATTATCAATAATATTATTTGCCTATTTCTGAAATTAATGTTTATCATATTGGAATTTTATTTAGGAAAAAAATTATTCTTAACCACTAATAGATCGTGCATCTTTTCTCAATTAAAGAAGATAAGAAGGGGACTCGATGTTGAAATTCAAAGAGGAGAGCTCTAAAAGTGGCACATTATAGTAGAACGTAAAAAGGTGTATTGTGAGGTAGAAAAGAAACTAAAAGTCAAAGACATAAATATTTAAGAATTATTAAACAAAATTAATGATATTATCATTTCCTCCTCAAAGTTTCCTAGGAAGAAGGTAGTAGATATGGAAGTTTCTAAACTTCATCAAATTATAGCGGATCTCGAGGTTGAGTTTCTATAGGTGCAAGCTAGTTATAAAGCTTTAGTGTCAGTTACTAAAGAGAATGAAACTCATCTTGTTGATAAAATGGATTTTCTTCTATATTTGATGCCTAGACAATGATGAGCTTGTGAATTGGTGTCATAGAATTAGCTCTGACTGTATCGACTTTGTAAATGACTGATGGAGGTTTACCATATCAGAATGCATTATTACTTATGCTAATGGAGTTGGGTGACATGTAAGGGATAGGTATTTTCTTAGATTTGAAGTGAGAAAACTAGAAGAAAAAGTTAAGTTTTTGAACAAATATTCGTGGAAACATACTGGAATTGCTTTCCATCCATTTAATACATGGAGAATGGCAAGAAGAATAAGTCGAAATAGATAATTAATTAATTCAATTGTTGCATTTTAGAAACTTGTATCTACTAAAGGATTACATATGATGCTTACCTAGGGAAGTTATAACTTTATTTATCCACTTATGTATATTTACTGTAAATTCATATCTGAAGTGGCTACCATTTGTTTAAGGTATGGATTGAAAATTTATTCTTGATCGATATTGCATAGTTTACTATTTCCCGATTTGACTTTGTTTTTTCTTCATACGATTGTTTCATTATTTTAATATGTTTTTATCCTATGGGATATTGATGACAACATGAAGTATTATAGGTTGTAAATCTTCACTTGATAATAAGAAATTCAAAAATTACTACTCAGTTTTTGCATTGATTGAAGTCCCTTTCTTGCAATTGTTTGGTTAAGATTAAACAATTTTATAAGTTATGATAAAGTAACAAAATAGAAGTTCTCATTTGATTGATGATTGAGACCTCTTTGCCTAATGATACACGATTTAGGGATTCATGTCAATTGAAATTGGTGTGCGAATATCTTTATCTAGTGAAATGAATTTGTAGACCAAAAATCCTATTAGGTAAGTTGAATAAGGAGACCAAGAGTCTTTATCTGGTTTAATAGATCGATGATCCAAAATCCTTCTCTATGATAAGAGATCTATATTCCTAACCTGGACTAAGAGATGTTGATCCAAAATCCTTATATTGACAGTTGATTGAGTAGGCTAGAAACTTTCATCTCGCAAGAGTTAGTGATCCAAAAATCCTTATCTGGGTAGCTAAATTGGTAGGCCAGAAACATTCATCTGGCAAGAGTTGGTGCTTTAGAAATCATTATCTGAGCAGTTGAATGAGTAGGCCAGGAACTTTCATTCGGAAAGAGTTGGTGACCCATAAATCCTTACTTGGACATTTGAATGAGTAGTCAGAAACTTCCATTTCGCAGGATGTCCTACCTCTAAGATGCACTCTATTAGGTTGCAGATCTATACTTGAAGGTTTCGCACCCTGAAACAGGTCAAGGGTTTCCTCCCTTAAGGATCTACTCCAGTGAGACGTATAGCAGGCACTGAAATGTTGGCATCTTGAAATTGGTCAAGGGTTACCTTTTGCTATGAGGTATGCATTAATGAGGAAGCCAGATGATGCTAGAGGCTTTACTTTCGAGGATATGCCCTGCACTTACACCCGCTAGGTGCAATTAGTGGTTCCATCTGGATGTGCCAAGATAGTAGTCATCGGTTTTCCAGGACTTAAACATGTAATGCGCCTAAATACGACACAACCCTTTGGGAGAAAACTGGATGTGATTGGCCTTGACGTGTCAAGACCTCTACTTTAGAAGTGTGGAGGACTTTTTGGATGTGGGATTACTTTAATCCCAAGAAAGATTGCTGAAACTAGATGATAGAACTTTATTCAAGTAGGTAGACCTTGTCTTATTTGTGAATTCCTGACGATAAATCTTTTTTTGCCAATTATGACAATCTATTTGCTTTTGAGAAATTTGTTTTTGTCAAGCATGACAATCCATTTTCTTCTAAAATTTTCTTTTTGGAAGGGGAAGAGTACTCATGAGATTTATCGAGAATGCCTTTCCATCTAATCGTTAGCCTTTCAAAATCCTTTCGATTTCTTATTCAAGAATAGCCCCATGATCTTGAATTTTTAATTTCCTTTGTTCTTTCTGGAGACAACTATTTGAATCATATTGAGGCATGAACTACTTTTTCTGTTTCATGGTGTGATATCCTTTGATCAAAGCTTTTGTTCTTCATGTTTCTGAAGATTCAAATCATGCAGTGTAGTTGACTTCTAATGAAATGGTTTTGATGTTCCCTACTTAGACCGTACGGACAACCTACAAGATAAATACAGGTATTGGAAATGGGGAGAGTACATAAGTGAGTCGAAGTTCGTATCCATTAAAAAGACAGTAAGGGTTCGGGGAAACAATAGAGATTGAAGATTCAAGCCATCCTTCTACCGCTAAAGAAAATTAACCACAAAAATCGTAAACACCCAAAAAAATAGAAGCAAGCTTGTCGACAAGGAATTATCAGTGTATTTCGGTTAGGTTAGGGAATTTATATAATTATTTGAAGCCTTGTTGTTCATTTGACAAGGGAAATTGAATAAGTTAGTTAAGAAGAAAGCAAGTAATGTTGAGGTTAGAATAAAACTTATTGACTTGTTCAATAAGGTCTTGTCTCTTAAGTTGGAAAGATTTAGTAAGAATGGTTATCGACAAGGTCGACAAGGGTTAGTAGGATAAATTGATAAGTGAGGTTAGTTAATGAGGTTTATCGACCCTACTGACAAGATATCGGAGCAGCCAGATGAAGGAGCTTGTCGCTCTGATGGATAGGAATACCTAAGGCTATCAAGGCACTTATCATAGTGGCAACAATTAATTGTTGACCTGGCGATAAAGGGTGTTGACTAAGTCGTTATATCTAAGTGTATGATGTTGAAACAAGAGTACGATATATAATTCTACAAATTGATAATCAACTATTGTATTCCATCATTATGTTAGTACATTTGATTTACAAATATGCCATTGAAGCCACTTATTCCCCCAAAATGATTTAGGGTTTACAAAAGAAGGTTTATTACAAATGGTGCGGAAGATGTTCTAGAAACTTGTCTCCTAAAATAGGGTCCTATCACCTTTCTTTATAGGAAATCCAGGCCTTATACGTAGGAACGTGTTGCACACGACATTGTTTGTTGGACTATAAGCTCTCATGTGATGGGGATCTATTAGTATGCTGATGGAGGTGGCAGGTAAGATACGACAAGATTTGAAGGAGATAAATACCTGTGTGGGAGGATCCATATTTGATATGCTCAGAAAATCTATTTCTAAGGCATGGAGGTGAGCCTATCGATCACATCAATAAGCCTCCTTATTGATAAAGTTGTTATGAATCTATAGTGATGTTTGAGCCTGTCAAAGTCCTCTTATTGGTTGGGACAATAAGCTTAGATTATTAAGTAACTTGTTGTTGGGGACACTTTCTTGTCAACTCCATTGGTAAGCTCTAGTTCTTGCTTAATCTTTTCCTTTTAACCATGTTAATATGTGACAAGCTTGTGGCCATCGAGCTACAAACTTCATGTGTGTCTTTGACAAGTGGATTTTTCACTTTTTGAATATGGGTGAGCGACAAGCTCTTAGTTGAAAACCTCTTCGATCAAGTCGAGAAGGGAGATGGAGAAATTATGGTGTAAAGTTTGTTTTTCGTTATTTTGATGCCTATATTTTTAGGGTTTGAGTTACCTATAGTAGTTGTCTCCATAGTATAAATATTCTAAATATATGTGAGTGTACAATTGTTCCCAAGATCTATTCATACATGCATAATTTTTTTAAGAATATGTTATAGTCATAAATAACCCGATGAATGAAAATGGAATCTAATATCATTAATTGAAATAATGTGTTTTACTAACACCATTTAGTCATTGCTAAACCCTTCAGTGTGACAAAATAGTTATCGGTAAGAACCTTGTGGCAAACTATATATTCTTACCAACTAATATTTTAATGACTTGCTAGTGTCCATGTTTTAGATTACTTGTAAACGACTTATATACACCTAATCCAAAATGTAAAAGATTTTTTTCCCAACACCTTGTAAAATCAAATTTTCGACATTTCTACTTCTCTTCTTTCCCTTAAACAAGCAAATAAAACAAACCATTTTGGCAATGCCATATAGACAAATATAACTGAAAACTAACATAACATCAAGTATAAAAATATGTCAAATGGAAAAGCTAAAACAATATCCTAAAAATTAAATAAAAACTACGCATACATGTCCGCACACTACATCATGATCATATTACATCATGCCCGTGAATAACATCCCTTAGTGTGACAAGTCAATATAGTATTTGTATCATAAATATATACATCATTTCCATGAAAAAACACATGATTGTGGTGATGTCGATGGTAGTGGTGCATTTCAAGATGGTGTTTACACATTTGGTACAAGGCTTTGACATTCTTCCTTTGCTCAACTATTACTTTCTCATGCCTCCTCATCTGGGGCTAAAGATGATTACATGTCATGACATTCTGGTGATATTAGAAGAATGCTGCTCTCAAAGCTTGAATGGTAGTGGTGGTTAGAGTAAAGGTGCTAGCGAATTATTACCACTGGAAGTGATAGACACTATCATTGATAGGCAACAACTCCAATATTAGTTGCATCCATTCTAGCAATATCCTAACCAACCACCACAACTTATAATAGCTCTATGATGCAAGCACAAGCAATTGTTTTATTAATACTAGCATGCTATTTTGTCATCAAACCAAGGTGGTCACCGAAGGCATATATGATAGTGTTATAATAACTCATTATTGTGAGTGTAAATGCATTGATTGTCGATACTAATAAAACTAGGGACAATAAGCACCGTTACTATTGGTTAATTATTCCACTGCTATGCTGTTAAACCATGCTAAAGCCCCATAGTATCCCCACTATAGCCTGTAGTGCTCTTCAGCCGCTATACTATATTAATTTAGCGCTAATGAATAGTAGATCCACTTTTATCCCTACTGCTTCCCGTGCATCCGCTAAATCAAGTCTTTTTTGCACTCGCTTTAACGATATTAATATACAAAGCTTAATTTGACTAGTTTTTTTTTAAATATATTCAATAAAGCTAGGTAAATACCTAAATTTAGGGCATAAGTGCTAATTTGTGTAAGAAATCTATTACGATTATCAAATCTAGTGTGCACAACCCTGATATTATTTGATTTTGGTATATAAGTTCAATTAATACTAAATTCTTCTAAAATAAAATGTGATAATGATAACTAATTAATTTTCAAATATTTAGCTTTACATCTAATTTACCTTTTTGTGCTACCATTGTTTCCCCACTACATCTTTTTGCACCTTCATCGCTATGGAACCACTAAGTATTTTAACTGCACAACTCCACTATTAATAGGTTCTCTTAAACTTTCCAACCCACCATCACTAGCTATAACAACACTACTACATATGCCTAGTAACCACCATGATATATTATATACAATAACCATTAATTTTTATATCTTTCCTATATGATAAATATATATTTCTATTTTTACAATTGTTTTACCAATAAAAGATTCTACTAGATTTTGTAGAATCTAATTAAATTTTATTTTTTTAATCGTATTAAATGCTTTTAGTATGAATATAAAGTTAACGAATTACAAGTATCATTTCAAACATATCTTCTACATGCATTCACCTAAAACTAGTAAGAAATTTAATGTTCGAATTTACATATTAATAAACATATTAACTGCTTAGAGATAAGCACCAAATTGAAAAATTAATCAACTTCTTACTACTCCCAATAAACCATAGTTCATGTATTAATTAGTTTATTCACAAATTAATGCACTTATTATAACTTTATTAAGTTATAAGTTTGAAACTGAATTGCTCAATAATGATATATGTGCCAGAGTTAACATTGCCTGTCAATGAATAACTGAAATATCAGAAATCCCATTGTTATCTAGAGAGTGAGTAAATATTTAGCATCCAAAATATAAATATGAATGTGGATATGAAAATATCCACACCTGAAAATTAACCATTCAATTTTTTGTCAAAACATGGTTAACTTATTTTAATATTTTTAGCAAAGATTACTAGAATTTATAGTGGGTTGTCTACATGTATAAATGAATTTAGAACAGATGTTCAAGTACATGCACCAAAACAATGATATACAAAATAAAGCATAAGAATTTAGGGGAAATTCCAAACCACTAAATATCTGGAAAAGCCTAAAAGGACGTTGATATGAAAATATCTACATCTGAAAATTATCCATTAAGTCTTTGTCAAGGTTTTGGCTAATTTTTTTGTATTTTAGTGCAATCGTAGAAATGTATTTATTTTCTTATTAAGCTAATAATTTATATTATATGAATTTACTAAACATTAATTCTCAACACTATTTATCATAATCATATTTATTTATTTTTCAAAACTCTACATTTAATGGGATCGAAAAGATATTATGCAAAGCCAAAAAATTCTATTTATATTTATTGATTTACCCATTGTTACGGATAGGATAATTTTACGGTATTTGTCCATATGTACGGCTGTGGTACCCTAATTTAAAATATTACTGGATGCCAAAATGGATATGGTATGGTTCATATCCAAAAGTATCTGTTTATAGGCCCATTTAACAAGAAGAGATTAATTTTGATAGATGAATTATACTTATAATCACCCTTTTCTCATTTATTTCACAAACAACTTTTTTAGTAAAATACAATTAAAATACTTTCAAAAACTGCAAAATAGTCACATATATAATAATATACACATAAGGATTAGAAGCTTGGTTGGAACCGAAGCTAATAGAGTGAAGATGCTTGCGTATACTGAAAGCATAGAGGCGCGATGAGGTCTAAGGCATAAATTCATCTTGATGAAGCGGAGTTTTGTAAGATCTATTGAAGATTTTAGCAGCCATAGTTGTTATGGAGTTATTGATTACCTAAATTATCATGATAAGATTTGAGAAAGGCGAGTCATTATAAAGTGAATTTTCAAATGCATAATAGAAGATTTGGGCGGAGTGAATTCATGGTGGAATGGAGGATTGCTTAAATTGTCAAGACTGCAAATTTGGGTAAAGGTGGAGTCAAGATAGAGTGCAAGATTATCAAAAGCATCATGGTGGTAGTGGAGAGGGTTATTTTTACTTTGGGAGACTTCTGATTTTTGGTTTGGAGGAATGAAGATAAAGGCATACAAAGTGAAAAATATTATTAGATAGTTATTGGTAATTCATCAAAATTTTCAATTATTAACCATCGACTATGATGAAAGGAGGAAATGTTATGTCTATTCCCAAGTGAATGCTGATATGTCATTCAAAATTCAAAGGCTTAATGATCACCTTTTTCTTATAATCATTTATGGACAAGTCAAGACAACACTACTTAAGGTTATTAGAATGTTTTTGATATCCTTCATACGTATATTTTTATTTCCGGTAGTGTGTGTGTATATTTATTTATTTATATCATATTATATAATAACTTATATATTACATATGAAATAATATTTTTGTATACATATATAATTAGAAACCATTATTATAATTTCTACTAGAACAAAATATAATAAAAAATAGTTAAATTAAATTTAAATTAATTTATATTCTTTACCGTAATCTCATTGGTCGATTACATATTGTATAACGATTTATGTCTTTCTATGATTCTTCCTCCATTCTCCTTAATCATTAGTACAATAATTGGAATACTAGATACAATGATCCGATGAACAAGGGGATGTAATGTATAGCTCCAAGAATCCATCTTGGCAAGGTTTTTTGGCGGTTTCCCCCCTTCTTAGATTATTCACCATTACTATTCCAAGCATGAGTATCTAAAATAGTGAAAATATGAGGGGGCTACTACAAAAATATTTAGTTACCATAAATAATGTGCTCATTTTAAAAAAATATGGCTCTGTGAAAACATATGGTTTAGTGGGTTGGGCTTTATTTAATTGTCCTAAGTTCGACGGCGTAATTTTTTCATTGTTACATGCCAGTCCACTGCTCCTTGGTTTGATAGTAGATTATTTATTTTGGTAGTCAACTTCCGAAAAGTATCTGTTGTTAGGTAGAAACTACCAAAATAAATTATTGATTTGATTGTCCACGCAACCGAATACTTGGCTTGCTTAAATGCATTATTTTCATCTATTTTCTTATGCTATCTTTTAATCTTCTTTTTGTCTTGGACTAATATTTTTACCAGTGATGATATTCTGATTTACAATTGTCAAGACGCTGGTTATATTCTTATAGATCAGTAAAAGAAATCGTGGGTTTTAGGATTTGTAATTAACAAAGCTCTATCTCTATAAATCTTTTATATAGTCTACTACAACTCGATGTTGGTTGTTTGACTGGATGATTAAAGTTAATTAGATATGGTTAAGAAGATTACTTGCTATCCTGAAGTACTTCAGTGATTTTGGTAGGAAAGATTTAAACTAGCGGTGTTAACCTGCCTTTCGACATAATCGATGCACAATGGATTAGAATGCATGGAATACCTAACCATCAAGGTGGATAGCTTAAAGAGATGGTTGGATTGCCCAGTATTCAAGTAAGGACTTATGGACAAATCTATGAGTAGTTAGATTCACTTGAATATAACTTTGGAAGCAGCTAAATTGAGAACCCAAAATTTGACTCAGTCAAGGATCAGTACGACTTTGGAGCGCAAGAACAAAAATGAGATTTGTTTCTAAGTTAGGGATCGGTAGTACTCTGAGATACAAAATTTTAGGGTTTAGAAACTTGCTCAAGACTATGTCGACCAATCAAACAACAGAGGCCAGAATAGAAAATCAATCAAGCAAGGTTGAAGAATAGAAAATCAATCAAGAAAGGCTGAAGGCAACTCAAAAGGGACCCACCTTGGTGGTCATACCCTGTAGGGTACAATCCCCAAGGGATCGATACCGACGACTTATACGTAGGGAGACCCAGTCCCTACTCTGAGGGCCAAGTCCTCTCGTCTTGGTGGTCCTCCCAATGACTTTCAAGATCAACCCACCTTTGTCTTCTCAGCTATAAGTAGATCTCCATAGATTAGAAATAAGGATCTCTTCCCTCCTCTTTAGATCTTTTCTTCTCTACGGAAGGACTCTACCATTATTAAATCTCAACTTCTATTTCTCCACTTTTTGCACTGGATTGTAATCTAGAAGTATAAACAATAGACCCGCTCACTGCAGATATTGGCACATTGCCCAATTTCAATACATTTTTTTTATCTTTTACATTTTTTGCATTCTCTATGATCTAGTTTGCAATTACTTTTGAGATTTAGTCTGGGGATTGGATATTTTTGGTGTTTGCCTCGATTGACCAAAATCCAGTTTAATATTTTTAGTGCACCGGGAAGGGGTTGAATCATCAGATTGTAATTGGACATGCTTAAAGTTTGAACATGGCTAAGGAGAAGAAGGCAAATGATCAACCTAATGAAACTAGATTGGAAGGAACTTAGGGGAGGATTCCTTCGAAGGAAACCCCTCTGCCTCTCTCACTTGGGAAGACAAGGATGGAGTAACCAAACACTTGGAAACTAGGTTGGAACATCAAGAAGATTTGCTCAAGAACTAAGAGGAAATGATAGGTAATTTCCCAAATTAAATTGGATAACATGGAAGACCAGAAGATCAGCATGGAGCTATAGGAGCCAAACCCGGTAGAGTGTAAACTATAAGGAAAGACTTAAGGCAACTACCCCTACGTCACTACGGATCGGGACCAACCCGATCTTCGGGATGATGCCAACCCGATATGCACTGGGATTAGACACCTTCCCCGGAGGCTTTGGAATGACCGTAGACACTTTTGGGATTTATAATTTAGGACTAGGTACATGAAATCAAGAGCATGAACTCCCAGATATCATATGGAATCAAATTAGGGGTTGGCCTTGTGCAAGGAAACTAGATCGATACTGAACCCACTCTCAAGTTTGGTACCGACCCAACCCTGACAGCTGAGGTAGGCACCCTATTTTGGGTGATCTTGGCACTCGTGATGCAAGTGCTGGTTTTGGTGATTGGAAACCGGTTATAGTGATGCTAACAGAATACTAGATGTGATTCGAAGAGCTCAAAGAGGTGTTTTTTTCTCTCGATAAGATTTGTATAGTGTTAGTCAAAGTCCATTCATTCTGAACATGTAACGTCCCAGAATTTTTGACGTCTAGAATGTAAATTTAATTAAGATTTAATGATAAAATGCATATTTATATTTGATTTTTGACATAGAAATTGAATTTAGTCTATTTTAAGCGTAGTTGAATATACTTATAAATGCATTCTTCTCGTAAGATTTTTTTTATATGAACGTTCTGTTAATAGAAACGTTATTAAACCTCAAAATATAAAATTTTAATTGAGATACAATTATCGTCCCTTGTCGGAAAATTTGATAAGTGGCATTAGTAAGTTAATTTATTTTGTTTTGAAACTAAATAGAAGTTTGACGATGTTTCATCTTTGCCTAACATTTCATTCAAACGGTTCCAACGTTCAAACCCAACCATATCTGAGAATTTGAATTTTGATGCTGTAAATTGTTTTGCCCTTGTTGGACTTACATGAGTTGTTGCCACTTGTTTTGTTTTTCCCTGAGATTTTGAAACGTGTCCGTATTCCTTTAGATTTGTCTACACGCGTCCCTGTTCTCTTTTATTTTATCCACCGCCTTTTTCATTTCACCGTGCCCTTCATTTGGTTCCACCGAAAAAAAATCAAAATCAGAAGTTCCTTTTATTCCCCAAAATCAAACTCAGTTTTACCCAAATCCTCTCCTTAAAACCGATAAAATCTTTGGCTTCCACCATCCGCTGTCACCAATTTTCACGCCACCGTGACCTGTAGCTCATGCTCGTTTCCCTTTTTTTCACTTAGATGCTCCAGCTTCCCACCACCGTCTCGCCTCCGTTGATCTCAGCAAAGTCTCCGCGTTTCAGTCCTCCTCGCTGTTTGCATGCCGCTGTCCTCCTCTGACCGTCGCTCTGTCTTTGCAATAACTGCTGACCACCGGTTCATTGTATGCTCCGACCAAATCTGCGCCTCTTCCCAGTCAAAGTCCTCGCCTTTCCTTTTTAAGGTGAGTGTTAACCCACTCACGAATATGATTAGCTCAATCCAAGTAAATTTAACTTCTTTAGTTCATTGTTGGTTGCTATTACGTAGTTTGATAGTTTAGCCGATCATTTGATATTTGCCTGCTGTGTTGGGGTGTTTGTATGTTGTGATAATTATTTCATTTTCTTGTCACTTGCGTATCAGGCTAGGAATTCAACTTAAATATGTTGGTTACAGTGCATGTGTATATGTATAATATTTTTATGCATATATGTATGTTTGTTTCAATATCCATTCATGCCCAATGAACTGAACATGTACTAGCCTGTCTTATTCCTCTATACTATCACACGCCTCTGTATGGATGCAAGCAAGTAGATATAAATTTGCATGGGTATTATATTGGTATACGTTTAGTTGCATTTTTGGTTTTCATGAATAATAGTATGGGTGACATGTTGCTACTTGGAATCAGTAGATGCTCGTTTAAAGACTGTTGCATGTTTATTTATTCCATACTTGTGTTGCAGCACACTTTGATAGTATACCTTCCTATTGCTTGTCAAAGAATTTGATTAGTTCTACACTTGCTTGTTTGAGTCTTAAATGTAGTTATGGAACTTCTCATTTTTCTCTTTTCTCGTTTGTAGTACCTGATGTACACATCACCTTGGCCAGTGAACACATATGTGAAATTAATACCCTTACATCTGAGTTAGGACCCAGCATGCTTAATATTGGGCATTTCACAAATTTCCTGGACATATGTCACATTAGCGGTCACTTTAAGGCCATAGGAACTTGGTTGTATATAAAATGTGAATTTGTTTGAAACTAGATCCATTGAACAGATAGTTTACATACTGCATAGTTTCGACTGCATTTGAACATTCGATTTGACTAATTATCTTAGGCACAGTTTACCCCGGTCATGTGAGGATAGATTTATTACCGCACTTTGAATTAGGCACGTTATTAACCATGCCACATATTACTTTTGTTGTCCCCATCCTATTGTTGTTGCATGTGAATATTTAGATCCATTATGGTATATTTGGGCAGTCATGGATTAAAGTAACAATTTGTTGGTATTAACTTAAATTTTTATATGTGTTGGTCAAAGTTAACTTACTTGAATTAAGTTAATCCTGACCCGCGTGTCTATTGTGTTTTTTATGCAATACGCTCGGGTCAGATACGAGCGTTGCAGATTTTAGAAGTTTTCAGCTCGCAACGAATTGGAGAAGACACGGAGCCGTGAAGACCCTCGCATGCGCTTAGCTTGGAAAAACAGTAATTTGCTTGAAAGAAATTTTTGAAAGAAATTTTATTTGTTCAAAACTTTATGTAAAAATGTATATTATCTTCCGTTGCAAAGTTTTGTAAAACTCTGGTATTATTATAAATCTTATTCCGCTGCAATTATTGTACTATGTGATTCTGTGTTAATTCTGTTTTAAACTGTATAAGCCAAATAACAATCTTTGTCTTGAACGTTTCGAGTGGGTTTAATTACCGACTTGAGACGGACAAATGTCGGGTTGTTACAAGTGGTATCAGAGCTTTGGTTCATACAAAGCTTGGCTTATCTGGTTTAAAGTGGAATTGACACTAGAATCAGCGGATTTCGAAGAATAAATATTTTTGAAAGGATTTTCGAAAATAAAGTTTTTTTTTCAGAAGATTTGTAAATAGAGTATTTTAAAGAAATATTTTCAAAAATAAAACTTCTTTAGGCTCCTTACGATGAAGGTTCTCGAAGTCGTTCGCTGAGTGTTCGAAAATTATAAAGGAAAATGAAAGAAAAATTGAAAATTTCAAGATAATTGAAATGAAAGTTTTTGAAATTTTATGAAAGATACATATAACAATGTAGTTAATTCAGGAATTTTTGTTTTGGATGGAAACTAAAGTGCAATGAAATTGGTTGCAAGAATTTTATTTGACGTCAAGGCTGAACTATTGAGTACATGAAGATTTTATGGACTTACGCCTAGCTAACGTATGTGCTAAATTCTTTGTGCCCTAAATAAATATAGATTCACACTTTAGTCATTTGAGAATGATTCTGTTGATGAGCCGGACATCATCAGTGCTTATTTTCAAGTTTCAGAAGTGAGGAAGATGTATCGTTCCAGTTAAGACGTTGAGAAATATATATATATATATATATATATATATATAAAGAGTATGTTGAGAATAACCCCTTACTTCAAAGTTTGACAATCGAATTTAATCAATTTTTAACAAATGATCTAAGTGGGGGAGAAGGATTAATTACCCCACCTGAAATTGTTATAGTTGAATTGGACGTAAATTACTTAACAATTAATCGCTTGCGAGGCAAAGAAAATGAGGTTTTGAAATAAGAATTACTTAAGTGAAAAATTACTGAAGAAAAAACCGAGTATGCCAGGATTGAACTGCAATACTTGTATCCTTGTGTGCATCAGATTTTGCCATCTTGGCTTAGGATAGTTACATCGCACGAACTGTTTGTTCTTGAGTAATCTCAATCATACACTTTATCTTGGACTTGGATAAGTAATTTGATTTGAACCGTCATGCTTTGTGACGCCCATTTGATATCAAACTTCTGTTTATATATCTCGACTTGACTAGATCCATGTATGCATCGGGTATACATATGTATGCTTAATCAGAGTGCGTAGCGGAAGCGTGATGGTATTTTTTATAGAAATGTTTCAAGAGTTTTTCTTTCAACAAGAAATGATATTTGATCTAATGAATTTATACGATTTTTTTTGATGTGAAAATTTAAAGCTTACTTGATTTGAGAAATTATTAAGAAAATCGTATTGTTTGAATTTGATTTCCAAGTTATTTTGGATATGGGAAAGTGGTTTATAAACAAAAGAAGTTTCGATGACTCGAATCCCGATATTTGAAATGTTTGAAACAACAATATTATGATTGAAAGTATGCGCGAATTATTATTGCGAAATGATATATACCTTCGGGATATGAAATGATTTGCTATGAACCATGGAATTGGGTAACCCGTGACTAAAGAAAGGGTGTATGATTTGGGACTTGAAGAGTCCTTATTATGGTCTGCTCTAGGGAAAGGAGAGACATCATATCTATAATAATTCTTGCGATAGGTCGTTCCCGAGTAACCTTGTCATGGGGAGAAACTTCTCGAGGAAATGGAACATATATGTTGATATTGATTTTATCATAATATGTTTGAAGTTTTTGAAAGCGATTTGGTTTTGAAATCCCGAGGTGAAGTATGATTCTATATGAAAGAAATGTATAGTACTTCGATGATTTAAAATAAAAATGGGATTCTAAGTTCGAAGAAATCGTTTGGAGTTTTCAAATGACTTGCAAATTATGACTTCGGAATATAGCAAATCTCCTTTATCTAGTTTTCAATACAATGATTTAAGTATAAATTTAAGTTTTGATATATAAGTTTACAAATTCAATTATATGAAGTTTTGTACTCCTTTGAACTATTTGATAATTTTCAAGTTTGCCAAAGATGATTTTTATTTTGTTTTGATACCTTTTATTTTACTTAGTTATAAATCTTTACAACTCTCCTTTTCGAGGACGAAAAGTTTTAAGTGAGGGAGATTGTAACATCCCAGAATTTTTGACGTCTAGAATGTAAATTTAATTAAGATTTAATGTTAAAATGCATATTTATATTTGATTTTTGACATAGAAATTGAATTTAGTCTATTTTAAGCGTAGTTGAATATACTTATAAATGCATTCTTCTCGTAAGATTAATTTTTTTTATATGAACGTTCTGTTAATAGAAACGTTATTAAACCTCAAAATATAAAATTTTAATTGAGATACAATTATCGTCCCTTGTAGGCAAATTTGATAAGTGGCATTAGTAAGTTAATTTATTTTGTTTTGAAACTAAATAGAAGTTTGACGATGTTTCGTCTTTGCCTAACATTTCATTCAGACGGTTCCAATGTTCAAACCCAACCATATCTGAGAATTTGAATTTTGATGCTGTAAATTGGTTTGCCCTTGTTGGACGTACATGAGTTGTTGCCACTTGTTTTGTTTTGCCCTGAGATTTTGAAACGTGTCCGTATTCCTTTAGATTTGTCTACACGCGTCCCTGTTCTCTTTTATTTTATCCACCGCCTTTTTCATTTCACCGTGCCCTTCATTTGGTTCCACCGAAAAAAAAACAAAATCAGAAGTTCCTTTTATTCCCCAAAATCAAACTCAGTTTTACCCAAATCCTCTCCTTAAAACCGACAAAATCTATGGCCTCCACCATCCGCTGTCACCAATTTTCACGCCACCGTGACCTGTAGCTCGTGCTCGTTTCCCTTTTTTTCACTTAGATGCTCCAGCTTCCCACCACCGTCTCGCCTCCGTTGATCTCAGCAAAGTCTCCGCGTTTCCGTCCTCCTCGCTGTCTGCATGCCGCTGTCCTCCTCTGACCGTCGCTCTGCCTTTGCAATAACTGCTGACCACCGGTTCATTGTATGCTCCGACCAAATCTGCGCCTCTTCCCAGTCAAAGTCCTCACCTTTCCTTTTTAAGGTGAGTGTTAACCCACTCACGAATATGATTAGCTCAATCCAAGTAAATTTAACTTCTTTAGTTCATTGTTGGTTGCTATTACGTAGTTTGATAGTTTAGCCGATCATTTGATATTTGCCTGCTGTGTTGGGGTTTTTGTACGTTGTGATAATTATTTCATTTTCTTGTCACTTGCGTATCAGGCTAGGAATTCAACTTAAATATGTTGGTTACAGTGCATGTGTATATGTATAATATTTTTATGCATATATGTATGTTTGTTTCAATATCCATTCATGCCCAATGAACTGAACATGTACTAGCCTGTCTTATTCCTCTATACTATCACACGCCTCTGTATGGATGCAAGCAAGTAGATATAAATTTGCATGGGTATTATATTGGTATACGTTTAGTTGCATTTTTGGTTTTCATGAATAATAGTATGGGTGACATGTTGCTACTTGGAATCAGTAGATGCTCGTTTAAAGACTGTTGCATGTTTATTTATTCCATACTTGTGTTGCAGCACACTTTGATAGTATACCTTCCTATTGCTTGTCAAAGAATTTGATTAGTTCTACACTTGCTTGTTTGAGTCTTAAATGTAGTTATGGAACTTCTCATTTTTCTCTTTTCTCGTTTGTAGTACCTGATGTACACATCACCTTGGCCAGTGAACACATATGTGAAATTAATACCCTTACATCTGAGTTAGGACCCAGCATGCTTAATATTGGGCATTTCACAAATTTCCTGGACATATGTCACATTACCGGTCACTTTAAGGCCGTAGGAACTTGGTTGTATATAAAATGTGAATTTGTTTGAAACTAGATCCATTGAAAAGATAGTTTAAATACTGCATAGTTTGGACTGCATTTGAACATTCGATTTCACTAATTATCTTGGGCACAGTTTACCCCGGTCATGTGAGGATAGATTTATTACCGCACTTTGAAATATGCACGTTATTAACCATGCCACACGTTACTTTTGTTGTCCCCATCCTATTGTTGTTGCATGTGAATATTTAGATCCATTATGGTATATTTGGGCAGTCATGGATTAAAGTAACAATTTGTTGGTATTAACTTAAATTTTTATATGTGTTGGTCAAAGTTAACTTACTTGAATTAAGTTAATCCTGACCCGCGTGTCTGTTGTGTTTTTTTATGCAATACGCTCGGGTCAGATACGAGCGTTGCAGATTTTAGAATTTTCAGCTCGCAACGAATTGGAGAAGACACAGAGCCATGAAGACCCTCGCATGCGCTTAGCTTGGAAAAACAGTAATTTGCTTGAAAGAAATTTTATTTGTTCTAAACTTTATGTAAAAATGTATATTATCTTCCGTTGCAAAGTTTTGTAAAACTCTGGTATTATTATAAATCTTATTCCGCTGCAATTATTGTACTCTGTGATTCTGTGTTAATTCTGTTTTAAACTGTATAAGCCAAATAACAATCTGGTGTCTTGAACGTTTCGAGTGGGTTTAATTACCGACTTGAGACGGACAAATGCCAGGTCGTTACAGAACATATCGAATTACAGGAATCTGTTGGACTTTAAACTTTCATTATTTATGGATTATTTCTCTAGGAAGGTTCCTATCATTAATCTTATGAGGAACATGCAACATATGCAAGTACTGGGGCATCAGGTGAGGTTGTTCCAAAATGCATCCAATTGGTTCTTCTGGATATTTCTGCCATATGATTCTGACAGTTGGAAAGTGGACCTATTAGAAGTTAAACCAAGCTTGTCCAAATATTTATTTTATAGTTCTAGGTCCACATAACTCCACCTAAGGATGTCATTACACTGATTACCATTAAACATAGGATTGGAGAGACTCTGCACAAATTTTGGAATGGTTTAATACAATAGTCGCTTTTGTGGATTGGCTGGATCCATCCGTGGTTTTGGTGGTTGAGGTTTCTGGTATATTGGATAACTTAGAATTTAAGGATTTATGGAAAGGGGTCCATCGAGGGATCTCGGTGAGTTTTATCACAAGATAGATCGGTTTGTTAGGTTGGAAGATGTAAGGGAAGATGGAGAGGCTCTTAAAGTTAACACCGTTAAAGATGGAGAACCTTCTGGATTTAGTAAGGGTAAGGGTAAAAGGAAGTCTAGTTATGGACTTCATCGGTAGAATAGGAAAAATATAGAATGAAAATTATTTTCGTACATATATCTCAATGCTAGCTTGGAAAAGGATTTACTAGGAAACTCAGGGTTGCCTTCCATTCAAGAATCCATAAAGGAATGAACCTACAAAAAATGAATGGAATTCTAGAAACCATTATTTGTTTCGTAATGAGGATGATTATAACATAAATGAATGCCAACACCTTAAGGATTTGATTGTGGAACGTGCCAGAAAAAGGCAGTTGCAGCAATACATTTGGAGTAGGACTTCAGTGATGGAATAGAAATAGTCACCTATTATTTGGAAAAGAGCAAACCAAGGCCTAGTTTCGATGGGATAATCATTAATTAAATGTCTGGATTTGGATTTTGGATGGCTAAGTCAACATACCCATGTATGGAATTTGGACATAATCGTTAGGCATGCTCTTTGTTAATGACGAACCATCCAACTTCTTTCAATTAATTATAATCAGGATTTATTTTCTAGGCACGCTCTGATATGTCGATGTACCATTAGTTTTCTTTTGGGTTTTGTAAAAAAAGTAAACATTAGAACTTTAATAAAACCATTTCTCTTGCATGTAATATGCTTGCGAAGTATGTAACTGGAAGTCGGATTGTACCTTTAATAATTGGTCCTCAAGTACATAATATTCTTTGAATAATTTGGGCCGCTTTGTCAGGACTTGGAAAGGCTATCTGATCGGTCGTTAAGTCCGAATTGTGCTGGGAAAGGGTCGAGCTGTCTCAATGACAAGATCACTCGACTCGTTTTTGCAGATTATACCCATCTAGGCTTGTCCAAGAGAGGCTATGTAGTTGGATTTTGGTAGTGGATTTCTTAGATATGAATTACCTAAACGATCCTACATGATCATGGATTTCAAACATTGTGTAACATGCCGACTTGTCCATACTATTCAAGCTGACATTTAACCACACTATCCAACTCAAAAGGCACAGGAAAGAGGATAGTTATGAAAAGAAGTTAGAGGGTGAGAAGAAGAAAGAAATATTAGAATAGAAGAAGAAGAAGAAGAGGAAGACAAACACTACATAATCAGAGTAGAATAAAATCTCACAGCGAAACAAATAAATTGTAATATATCAATAGTTTTTACATAAAGATAAAACAATATATATATATATGATTAGAATATCAGAGTACACAACCAGATCAGCCAATAAAATCTAATTAATACAACGCACATAGCGGAAATAAATTAATACCAGAAAATATCGGAATACGACTCGACTTCGGCTCCTGTCCTGAAGCTCCAAGCAAAACCTAGTGCTACCTAGAAAATATACTCAGTCTGACCCGAGCATATTTTGAGGAAAGCAAAATCAACTGGATCACTCTGGAATACTTTTGGTGATAAAACCCAATATAAACAACTTGCTTAACTTTTAAAAGTTAGTGTAGCCTAGATTGAGTGGTTAGGAAAAGAACGAATGCATTTGCATAATTTGGGTAAACAAAGAAAAATAGGAAACATGATTGCAAAATGAAAATATAAATAAATGAGAATTAATGCGAAATAAAGAATTAACTGTATTGCGCACTAATTTGACGACCTCAAAAATAAGAAAACGAATGCTTTGCGATCATGGGTTCCTATTATAATAGTATCCTAAAACTATGGAAATGGATTCTATAACAGTCTCGATAACCAATCAATTTGGAATATGCCTAACTTTCTAAAAAAAGAGAAGTGACTGAAATTGAGTAAAATGATATAATTACGAGAATTAGAATGTACACATGCTTGTTTGTAACAATGTTAACCCAGTACTCCTCGTTGTCGCGTTTTAAATCTCAGTACTCCTCGTTGTTGGGCTATTTGGATATGAACATAACTGAAAGAAGTTATAAAAAAAGAAAAAAAAGAGCTTATTGTCAACTTATAATTTGGAATATAATAAGCACCTTTCAATGACAATAATATGTAAGGAAGTTCACGTAAAGGTTATAATTTGGAAAGTGAAAAGTAAGGAACAATGCTTATTATAAATAAATAAGAAATTGGAATTTAAGTTTGATAGGCCTAAGATATTCTATGGTGGCCTTGTAATTAGGCAATATTCTTTGGTAGTCAGCAAAGTTTATTTATAAATAAATAGTATTCAACTGAATAAATTAATGAATATTGTATGCATAAGAAAAAATTAGACACAGGGTTCAGTCCGTAAGGATGAAGAACCCAATGAGGTAGATCATCGAAGGAGTCGGGAGACATAGTGCGAACACGTCCAACTTACTCGACGAGACTAGAGGAAAGTGCGGGACTTCTACGGGGCGTGATGACACTATGTAACGGTACTATGTGGTAGACTTCGAGTTGTACCCACAAAGGCATGGTATGTACGGTACAATCCAGTGAGTATATCTTGGCAGCGTTTGTTACACTTGTAGTTGTAGGGCAGCCTAAAGACTGATTCAGATGATTTATAGGAAGGTTCGGACGCTGCCTCGAGTTGTAGGCGGGGAGGCTTTGTGGTCAAGACACAACAAAGGATAATAGGTCATCGAACACCTGTTGTCGTCAGTCGGAGCGTTTGCAGGAAAGATTGGGGCTATAACCAAAAGGCCAATAACACTCACTATCGGGTCATCGGATGAGGGACCACATGTTTGTCTAGTTTGGTATGTGGTATCTGTTACTTAGCTCTTTTGAATAGTCTGTCATTAGGAGCAAGGCTGGTGGGGCCTTGATGACCACAAAAAAGACATACCAACTTTAGATATTTGTATTTCCAGCCTAACGAAGCCATTTTGTGAAGCCATCCCAAGGCCATTCTTGATAGATATAGTAAAGCCCACGACTGATTTCCATTAAGAACTCAGTTATTTGGCACCATCGTAGCACAGCATTGGAGACTCGATACGCTTTCGTAGCAGGAGAATAGAGGTCCGGTACATTTTTCATAGTACGACGATAAGGATCACTCGTGGAGGGTTCTATGAGGAGTACCTCGATATATCAGGTATATATTTATATATTATTTATTAGGTTAATCTACTAGGGAGCAGATGGGTATGATTTATCCATAAAGATCGAAAGTATAATGTGAAATAAACCCGAACAACTTAATAAATATAGAATCAGTGATAGAATGATATATGTAGTGCTATCGTCGAAAGTATAATTTGTCCATTCACCAGAATTTTTGTTCTGACCCCCTCCTCATAACATACCTCCAGGTTAGACAAGTGGTTGAGATTCTGCTGCTTAGAGACTCTTGCTAGTTAGTGTCATTATATTAGTTAGTATGTACTTACTATTATATTTTATTCGTTCCATTATGAGATGTTTTATCGTGAACCCTGATATATATATATATATATATATATATATATCTTTGCTTCTCTAGCAGAATACCAAATAAACTGACTCGAGTTTCGGTATATTTGGATTTTTGAAGAAAAAACTGGGTCTGTCAAAATGTGAGTTGTTGCATGCATACTAGTGAATAAATAATTAGTATTAGATACGAAATCAATACTAGTTAAATTGAAATTAAATAGGTTCATTTAAATTTTCCAACCTTGTAACGCCCCACTCCCGAGCCTACCGAAATAAGGAGCATTAACAGATAATGTCGTCTATTAGAACATAGAATAGGGCTGGTTAGGAGCGACCATCCGTAGTTCTACATTAAGTGAGTATCCAATACGTCGATTGGGCGTAAAATTTTCTTTCTTACCTGAGGTAGATCAATATACTCAATTCATCAAATATAAAACTATGATGGCTAAGTATCATATTCAGAACATAGCACATACAGAAACGCTAATAGCAGATCATAAAACAGGTAACATATAATTTCAACATTATAGTACGACATGTATATGTGCTATAAATTTGAATGGCTATACATAACCATATATAAATACAACAAGATCCAAGGAATAAGTACACAACAACTAGAATAAACCAATACACAACTTGGAAATGGCTTCAAGAGATAGTCCAAGGTAGATCAGCTAACCACAAATCAACTGTAAGCTACAACCTGCAATAATTCTGTCTGACGCGAGTATAAATACACGTGTCAATCTAGCTTAAACTTATTAGTTAGAGTATAATAGGTAAATAGGAAGACATATAGATAAGACTTCCTTTTTGATGCGAAAGGAATTAAGACAACAATTAATTCTTGAGATACTTCAGGCTGAACAACCTATGAAATCTGAAAGATAACACAAATAATCATAAGGAGGAATTTTTTTCCATCAAAAGGCAACTTGTAAACTCGTATATGAGTTTATTAAATTGAGGGTGATCATTATTTTAAATAACCTCAAGATAGTTCTAAGGCTATAAAATAACAAGCCATCATGAAATTGGATCCAAAATATCAATCTACTAATAAATCAATAAAACATCATAAAAAGGGTCTAAACCACCAAATTACACTAGTAACAACAAAAAAAAAGCTATTTTGCCAAGTACTATGGTTTTGGATCTACCAATAATTATAACATTTGGATCTACCTAGAACTTACAATGTTTGGATCTACCTAGAATTTACAACTTTTGGACCTGCCTAGAATATACAACGTTGGAGCCTACCCAAAATTGGCCACATTTGGATCTACTAAAATATTTCAAGCCGAAGCTATGCCTGCACATGCTAGCAACGTGGTGGCTTGGGCCATATCTAGCGGATCTGTCCAGAATTATAACTTTTGGATCTACCTAAATTATAGTTGTTGATTCTACCCATAATTTACAACATGATTTTGGATCTACCTAGAATCATGATTTTTGGATCTACGCAGAAGTACAACATAATCGATCCAAAGGTGTAGTACTAGCTAAACAACATAAATGTGTCACAAACTCTCAGTTGGTAACCCTAGTAGTGGTAACAATTTGTCCCATACCACATGTTCCCCTTACTGGTTCACTGCCCACTAGTCGCTCCACACTGTAAATCAAGGAGTTACTTTGATCGATGAATCTAGAATTAACCGATATCATATACCTTCGTGTCTCATACCACAAGGTTTACGATATCGTTGGATCGCAATCACGCCTTCTTAAAGGATGCAAAACGTGTATTTCAACACATGAAAAATACTTGGATTAACGAAAACTGTATTATAAAACAATTTCGGTAACTCTTAATTTATTTTTTTAAACTCCTTTATAATTGGGAATATATATATATATATATATATACATACATAATGCTACTTTGAGATGACTTTTATTTTAAGGCAAAGCTATAAAATCATTTGTCTCAAAGTGATAAAAAATATATGTTTACATATAGTAGCTTAAAACTCGTTTTATATAAATGTGCAAGTGTCACAAATTCACTAAAATTCAACATAGAACTTAGACCAAACAACACAAAGCAATGAATTTGAGATACGAATTCGATAATAATATAGGCTAATATCAATGCGATTAAAGCCATTGTATTTCATTACTAAAACTATATAAAAATTCATTAGAAAAACAACCAAAAGAAGTAGGAAAAAACACAACAGGTTACATGAATCCACTGCAAATTGACCACACAACATACATGCAAAGTTGGGTATAGACTAGGAATGCTTTAGAGAATAATATTTACACAAAAGTTGCTTACAGAGAATGAAAATCCAATTTCAGACAAAACAATCACAAAAAAGTTAAATAATTAAACATAGAAAAAGAGTTTAAGATAAAAGGAGCGAGTGTACCAACTCAACTTGCATGAAATTACATGAATCTGGGTTTCCTACAGCTTGCAGTAGTGAAAGTTTCAATATGCAAAGCCTTTGAAACTTACAGTAGCTTCTTCTTCTTGGATTTCCTAAGAAAAGATGATCTGAGTGTTTTTGCTGAAATTGATTGCCTGATCGAAATGGAGATTACAAGGCTCTTCATTATCTTGATTTAAAAGAGGGATTCAGATTTTGGATTTTTGTGGAAGCCATTATTTTCTTTTCATTCAAGGAGGAGGAAAGTGTTTTGGCTATAGGAGGAAAAAACAATGCAAGTTTTTCTATAATTCTCCTTACTAACCCATCATTAGAAACTATTTAAGCTTAATATTAGACCAAGGTTTGGTTTAGGGAAACTAATTAAAGGGTGTGTGGCTTTATTCACACTTATTTTAAGTGTTTGTCTTCTCTAATTGCATAAGTTTAAACTTAAAACATGCGAAATTTTTATTAGGCTATTGCAAAAAAATTCAAAATATGTTTTAACATATTTTTAACCAATCTTATTATTATTTCAACTCAATTTTACCTAAAGTTTACATTTTTCACAAAAATGAACATTTTAAGTTAACTTAGACAAAAATGAACATTTTGAAAGTTTGCATTACCCAAACACACTATTTTCTACACGAATAAATTTCCAACAGATAATGTTTATTGTAACACACTTATAAATATTTTTCAACAATATTTGTTTGTTTTATTATTGATTTCTGCACAAACCATATTCAAAATAAATGGTTTTCCCAAAAATTCACCATTTACTTGTTTATTGTAGTTTAATGCAATAAACCCCTAGGAATTGCATAAATTCCGACTTATTGACAATTTTACACATTATAAAGTTTTAGAAACTTTATTTTAACATTTTCCAACTTTATTCCACAAATATTGATTATTGAAATCTAGTTTACTCCAATTTTCCCAATTGACACATTCATACTCTTTTGATCACAAAATTTATATATACCTCAAATTTTACCTAAAACATATTATATTTTCAATATTCGCTTTGATCATTAAAATACGATCTACAAACATGGACTGGAATAATTCCTTGTTATAAGCAATGTATAAAATTTATTTTGATTCACACAACTCTAAAATTTACAAATTCTTTATTTTCTCATTTTAAATTATTATACGAGTTAGGGTTTTTGTAACAACCCGGAAAATCTGAACCAGTTTAAAAATTTTAAATTGGCTAAAACAGTATATTTTAAATATTTAAAATAAAGATTTAAATAATAGTAATGAAAAGTGAGTTTGAATCGATGTTTGAAAATAAATATAATGATTATAAATTATAAATATGGCTTGAAATGGCGCTGCAGTTTCAAAAATTGAATTCAAACTTTAACTGACTGTACCGGGTGCAAAATAAAACAGATTTTAGTGAAACCAAAAATATTTAAATATGTTAGTGAATATCTTTCTAACGAATCTGAAAAATCGAAGTTTCATAGTGGGAATCAAAAGTTATGGCCAAATGGATTTTCAGAAAGGTCGCTATATAAAATATATGGCCCTTGAAAATAGACATTTTGCAAACGACCTCGGAATTCGACGAAACCACTTTTGTTGGGTCCGGGATGTCAAACTATTGCTAGGTTTCAAATTTCATAATTTTTGAAGCTAGTCTGTGAGCGTGGCAAAAGAAAATGTGTTTGCTCAATTTCTATTAAATTGGATCGACCAGAAAAGGGCCATTTTTTCAAATGATCTCAGAATTCGACGAAACTAGTTTTGTTGGGATCGTAACGTCAAAACATAGCTAGATTTATTTTTCTGGAATTTTTCGAATCAGTTTGTGGCCCTGGCAAATTGAAATGTATATTCAAACTGAATATAAAATGTTTTATACTTTAATTTGAAAAATAACTAACTGTAATAGTCGAACTAGCCTACGAAACATATCCCATTGTGTTCGGGATGGGGGTATTTAGCTAGGGGCGACAGTCGTTGGGTTTGAATTGGGGTTCGTAAGTGAAAACCCTAATTTTCTGAATAATATATATATCAACGAATCGGAAAATTCCATTCATAAATAAAAAAAACGCGCAGAACCCTCGTTCTCTCTCGACGTCGACGGTGACATGAGCTCCAACATTCCCAGGCGATTTCCGACCGCCTCAGTCCCCTTTCGACGCCGCCACCACCACCAATCGACGCCGCCGCCTCCCCTCTACAAATCCGACCCACTTTCACCTTCCCCCTCCTCTCCATCGTCGAGCAAGACCTCTCAAAAGTCCGACGCTTCCCATCGCCGCCCCGACCAGATCCGACCACCGAACTGCCTCCAACCACCACCGACCGACTCCCCTCTCCTCACTCTTCCACGCTGTACCCTCCGATCATCGTATCGTGCCTCGGTTTTCGTGAAAACTGAAAACCTAGTTTTGAACCATCGTGAAAGGTGAGACCTTTATTATATTTGAACTTTGAAAAATCATATCTTTGTGGTGTGTTGACGAAATTCGATGAAACAGGAAACATAGTGACCGCAAGGAGGTTCTCTACCACATAGAAGAGACCACAGATTTTTCTGAGCCATCTATGATTTTTAACACTCCGAAAACCAAGGTGAGATTTTTAAAAATATGAAATTGAATGGAAAATGTCATGTATAAATTATACAAGTGAAATATAAATTATACACGTGTTGTATACCTCATGTATATGCGTTGTGTAAGCTATATGAGCGAAGTATGAATTATACATGCATAGTATAAATGATATGTGTATTGAAATGCAAGTGAAATATATATATATATATATATACACTCCCCTCGTCCACAAACCATGGACGATATTTATTGTTGTGAAATATTGGATGAAAAATGCGAATGGTTGAATAATTGCTTGTGGTTGATATTGATTGGTTGTGGTTGAAAAATACCCATTGGTGATTGAAATAAATTAGAATAGATTTTGGAAATGAAAATTAAACATGCTGCCTGCGTGCGAACTAGATGCATGAATCCCCATTGTCAAAAGTTGCGAGGCTTTAAGGTAGAGCGAGGAGCTTTACTAGGGACGGCCCCGGTTTTAACTACCCTACCGTTATGCTGCCGAAATTTTCAGTAATATTCATGTGTTAGAATTATTTTCATGTGTTGAAACTATATTCATGTGTTGAATAGAAATTCATGTGTTGAACGATAGTCGTGTTTTAAAATAAATAGTTTTATAATAAAAATCATATTTTTATCATCTATATGAACTATATAAAATAGTCGTGTTTTGAAATAAATTGTTTTACAATAAAAATCACATTTTTATTATATACATGAATTGTTGAAAATAGTGAAGTGTTGAAATAAATTACTGTTAGATAAAAATATCATTTTTATCAAATCTATAAAAGGGGATATGGTTTTGAGATCGATGAAAGAATTATATTTATATATATTATATAAATATAATCAAAATATAGTGAATAACGAGCCTGCAGTTCGTGTTTTGAAACCGTGATTTCAAACGATTAGTGCGGGAGATCCGACCATCGGACTTTCCCGAAACCACAACTGTCGGGTTCGCCTTGGAAATATCTTTCCAACGGCACCAACTTTGTGAAGATCCAACGGTTGGATTGTCTGGAATGTTTAATTCAAATCTAAAGAAAAACAGCGCCAGAATTGATTATATTTATATATATATATAAATATAATTAAATTAAATCGAATAACGACGCTGCAGTTCGTATTTTGAAATCGTAACTTCAAACGATTAGTGCTGGAGATCCGACCGTCGGATTTTCCCAAAACTGAAACTGTTGGATTCGTTTTGAAAAGATCTTTTTAATGATGTAAATTTTGTGAAGATCCAACGGTTAGATTTTCAGATATGTGTAAATCAAATCTGGAGAAAAACAGCGCCACGGCCGCGTTATGGCCTGAAGCGTCGTTTGAATGAATTGACTATCTTTAAATAAATAAAAATAGCGATAAATCGTGATAAAATATTATTAACGATATGGAATGGAAATAAACTGAATTTGCTCGATTTATGTGATATTTGATGGTTGAACGTGTTTGGTGTGAAAATTACACTAAAGAACAGAATTAGTGATATCGAATAATTTAACCATTGAAATGAATTGTTTTGAAATTCTAAATATACGTGAACTATTTGAAAAGGACGAGTTAATTCTCATTTCAAATAATTGACCGACGATTGAAAGTCGAAGATATGAAGATGGTGCAAGACCGATGATCTTCACGTCGAATGGAGGGGTGCAACTGATGCTCATGATGGGAGTAACTATCTTGACGGGGTTGAAGTAGTAGCCACCCGGACGTACTTGTTGATTGTACGGATATGCGAGGTATTGAGTGCCTCCGGTTTCATTCAGACCCAGGACGAACGTGTAAATGGACTGTGTGTCTGACATTGGATTTTTTTCTGTGCTGATTGATCTCTATTAAATATATTTATGTTTGGCGGCGGAGAATTTATTCTCTTGCTTAACGCCCTTCTCTGAAACGTACGAGCCCAGGGGTTATATATCGATAGAAATCAGTTGCACGGGGTGAATTGCATGTGTGGCATGCCTAAGTGATAGTTGATCAAGGCTTCTGTTGAAAAGCAAATTCTTGTGGTTTATGATCAAAGCACAGCCTGCGTGGCATAGCTTTGTGTATAACGTGAATTCGCGAGCCTCACATCCCGGAATGGACCAAAAACGGGAGAAGGATCTAGGGAGGACATGTGTTTCTTTCTAGCTAGGGTGGAGTCAGTGACCTACCATCCCTGACATTTATATACTTTTCACCTGTGTGGTTGTTGTTGTTGCGAGGCGCCTCAGATATATCGGTCGATCCGGGACCGATGGAGTCATTGGGCTCATTTACACCCCAAAGGGCGGGGAAACGCAGTGTTCAGGCATTTTAATCCACATCGGTGGACCAGCCCTTTGGCTCCTAGGTGCAGTTGCGGCTGCAGCCTGAAGCTCGAGCTAGAGAGTCTCGAATTCGGTAAGGACTATCTTTTGCCTTGGTTCATGTCGGAAATCCAATTTCCAAATACGACATCGTGCGGTTTTGATTGTATATATATATATATGGCGACATGTTATATGGTACCCATGCCGTCTATGATTGATAGTTATGATTGAAATCGTTTTTGAAACATATATACACTAGCAATAATATCAAGTGATTTGTTTTGCTCGTACCAAGCATATTTGGCCATTATAAGGTAAAACTCTATCCTCTGGTGTGTGTTGCATTGTGTGATGGGAACTTAGTCTTATAATGGCTTCATTTTTATAAAAAGCATTGCGATGTTTGAAAGATTTATTTGTTGTAAAGCACTGGCAATCGAATGGAGTAAACCCGTTCTGCGAAAGTGGTGTGGTCCTGTGATTGGCCATATTGTAAAATGTGTTAAGTAGATTTCTCATACCAGTCCCATGACTGACTCGTAGTTTGTTTCACTTGCAAACTCGGGTGCCCCTTTTCCTACATGGGCAGCCTTGTGTTCAGGTTTTAGCAGGCTCTTTCTGGATAGCTGGAGCTGAAGATGGATTCTATCATTTATCTCTTTTTATGCTGTTCAGCTCCTGTTGTACATATTATGTTTTCTTTTCCGCAGTAGACATTTATGTATAGCTGAACTGTATTTTGTACAAAGTATGATCCTATATACTGTGTAACTCTGATGATTATATTTATCCAGTGTATTCTATTGTGCATTATCTGGTGTATTTATTTATTTCTGTTCTGCTGTTATCTGTTTATGTGTTATATTCCAAAGATTACCTTTTGCACCGTCTTATTGGGAATGGGGTCGTCACAAACGTGGTATCAGAGCTTTGGTTAAGCTTAGTTCTGGAATATAACCTATTAACGAACTCGTCAGAAATAGAACCAGTAGTGTTCTAGGACGAGCAGCTCATTATAGATAGGATCAGTAATATCCTATTATGAGTATAGAAGAATGAAATACACTTCGATAGATACATTTACATACAAGTATATGTCTCTATGTTTCAAAATTACCTTTTTCTGTTGGCCTAACACTTTGTCTGCTATTTGCAGACATAGAAAATAAGTGGCAGAAGCAGAAGAAATAATCCTATGGTTCAACAAATTAATGAGCCAGTTGTACTCCCTCAGCCTGGATCGGATATAGAAGATCTATTGAAAAGATATCGAAATCTGGGTGGAGTACCATTCTCGGGCAATGAATCTATTATTCAAAATTAGGCTTGGATGAGTTCTACTGAAAGAATTTTTGAAAGTTTCCAGCTGAGAGATGACCAGAAAAGATTATTGGCATCTTGGGCACTCAAAGAAGAAGCTTTAATCTGGTGGGAAACAATCATTAAAGATAATCCAGAAGGTGATATCACCTGGGATATGTTCAAACAACTTTTCAATAAAAAAAATATTCCTCTAGAAGCAACTGAGCGGTTATGTGATGAATTCTACTATTTGATACAAGGAGATATGAATATCCCAGAATATCATAAGGAATTCAATGAACTTTCTCATTTCGCCCCTCATCTAGTACAAGATCCAAAGAGGAAGAATCTGAGATTTATAAATGGTCTTCAAAGGAAATAACAGAATAGTGTGATGGGCCATGTGAAGCTTCCTTTTTATGAAATGATATACATGGCTTATCAGTATGAAGATCTTGATAGACGAGGCCTTTTTGTCGATGAAGAGGAAGTTAGTACTAGTAGAAAAAGGAGAACTGAAAGTGATAGCCCAGAGATAAGTACACAGCCTGAGGCCAGTACGACGTCTGGGGCCAGAAAGAAACCTAGGTTGAATCGAAAGAAGGTTAAATCGGAAGAAGGATTAGCAACCACTGCCATATGCTCTAACTGCAATAAGCAAGGACATCTATCGATATGTTGCAGATCTCTTCATAGCCATATAAAGGGTAAATTTAAATCTAAGAACCTGACCGAAGAGCAGCGAAAATGCAATCTGTGCCATCAGGTTGGTCACGTAAAGCAGGATTGCCGGCTCTTAAAGAAATCTGAAGAGGTTCAGGTAAATAAAGTAGTAGAAACTTCTGAACCCTCAGCTAGTCAGGAAAGGTCAGATGTTTTAGAAGGCACGCTTACTATCAAAAACATTCCGGTTAAAGTACTGTTTGACACAGGCGCGTAAAGAAGCTTTATTGCAAAGAATGCGGTCAAGAAATTGGATTTGAAATTGAAAAAGCCCAAAGAACCCATCACTGTCCATAATCCGGTTGGGGGTTCTCTCGATCTTAATTGGGTTTGTGGGGTACCTGTTTCCTTTTCTCATTATCGGTTTCCTTGTATCTCGATCGTCATGAATTTTACCGAATTCGATCTTATTTTAGGATTGGATTGGTTAACCAAATACGAAGCTGAGGTTAAATGTGCAGAAAGGGTTATCAAGGTTAAAGCGAAGCTTGCCAATATTGTAATTCCCTGTGAAGGCCCGATTTCTGATAGGAAAGACTTCTGGGCAGCATTAGATGTCTTTCCTGCTCAAATAGAACCTGTTCCTGTCGTTACAGAGAATATTCAGGTCGACATTGCAAATATCCCTTATGTTAAGAACTATGCGGACGTGTTCGAAGAATTTATTAGCTTACCTCCGCAAAGAGAAATTGATTTTAAAATCTCTTTGGTTCTGAATGCAAGGCCGGTAGTTCATGCTATTCGAAGAATGACCTTGAAAGAGAAAGAAGAGTTAGATAATCAAACTAGACAGCTTGTATGGAAAGGTCTGATCAGGCCTAGTTTTTCTGATTGGGGAGCAGCAGTGGTATTTGTTCCGAAGTCCGACGGTACTCTCAGACTGTGTGTGGATTATCGCGACTTGAATAAGCAGACGTTGAAAAACAAATATCCATTGCCGCAGATTGATGATTTGTTGGACCGATTGAATGGAGCACAAGTTTTTTCACGAATGGACACAGCTACAGGTTTCCATCAGCTTCGTATTACCGAAGAGTGTGTTCCTTTGACAGCATTCAGAGGCCCCGACTTATTCTACGAGTGGTTAGTAATGTCGTTCGGCTTATGTAACGCTCCAGCCTATTTCGTCGATCTAATGAATCGGGTATTCAGAGGAGTATTGAATAAATTTGTTCTTGTCTTCATTGATGATATTCTAATCTTCTCTAAATCGGAAAGTGAACACGAAAAACATTTGGAACATGTGTTAGAAATTCTGAGAAGGAATGTTTTAAAAGCAAAGTTTTCCAAATGTATATTCTGGCAAGAAGAAGTCAAATTTCTTGGCCATGTCGTGTCAAAAGAAGGAATTTCAGTGGATCCCAGTAAAATCACTGCTATTCAGAATTGGAAACAGCCTCGTATGCCCACAGAAGTCAGAAGTTTTCTCGGGTTAGCCAGTTATTATCGGAAATTCATTAAGGATTTCGCGAAGACATCTAGTTCTTTAACGAAACTGACGAAGAAACATTCGAGATTCAATTGGACTTCAGAATGTGGGGAAGCTTTCCAGAATCTAAAATTAAAACTAACGAACGCTTCAGTGTTAACAATAATAGATGGCAATGAGGACTTGAAAGTCTGGACTGACGCATCTAGAGAAGGCCTTGGTGCAGTGTTAATCCAAAGAGGTCAAGTGATTGCTTATGCTAGCCGTCAGCTGAAATCGCATGAGAAGAATTACGTTACTCATGATCTTGGGTTGTTAGCCATTGTATTCGCTTTGAAAATTTTGAGGTACTATCTTTTGGGTGAGAAATTCGAACTGTATACAGACCATCAATCATTGAAATATCTGTTCACCCAGAAAGACTTGAATCTAAGGCAGCAGCGTTTGCTAGAATTTCTTGCGGCGTACGATTTTGAGATTTTGTACACTCCAGGGAAAGCCAATGTTGTGGCTGATGCGCTGAGTAGAAAGAATGTAATAATCGCCAGTTTTATCATCACGACATCTTTGATTGACAAATATCTACTCTTTAGAAGGATGATCACTTCATTCAAAGAATCAAAGAAAGGATAAAGAGAGGCGAGACCTTGAGTTTTCAGATAGATGACGAGGGAATCCTAAGGTTGAAAGGCCGTATATGTGTGTCGAACATTGCTGAACTTCGAAGAGAAGTATTGGATGAATGTCACAAAGCCAAGCTTAGTATCCATCCAGGGGTGAGCAAGATGTATAATGATATCAAACGCACTTTCTGGTGGAGATCTATGAAACGAGACATCTCCTTATATGTTAGCCGGTGTACTACTTGTTAGCAAGTCAAAAGCGATCAACAGAAGCTCGCTGGATTGTTGCAACCTTTGGAAATTCCCGGTGAGAAGTGGGAAGAGATTTCTATGGATTTCATAGATGGTTTGCACAAAACTAGAAAAGGAAATGACAGTATTTGGTTGATCGTAGATCGCTTTACCAAGACCGCTCATTTCATACCTGTCAAATCGAATAGAACTGCTCAAAGTTTGGCGCAGATTTATTTCAAAGAAATTGTTAGACTACAGGGAGTTCCCATGAGCATCGTTAGTGATCGTGACCCGATTTTTGCTAGTAAGTTCTAGGAAGCATTCCAAGCAGAATTGGGAACGAAACTAAACTTGAGCACCGCATATCATCCTCAAACAGATGGCCAAACTGAGAGGGTGAATCGTATACTAGAAGATCTATTGCGGGCTTGTATTCTTGATTTTGGCGGATCGTGGGAAGACCATTTACATTTGGCTGAATTCTCATATAACAACAGTTACCAAGCGAGCCTAACAATGTCACCATTCGAAGCATTTTATGGTAGACCGTGCCGATCCCCTGCTTGTTGGGTTGAACCTGGTAATAGACTTGTACTGGGGCCAGATATGATTCGCGATGCTGCGGACAAAGTCAATTTCGTTAAGAAACGATTACTGGCCGCCAATAGCCGACAGAAAAGCTATGCAGATAAGAGAAGAAGAGATATATCATTTGTTGTTGGCGACTATGTTTATTTGAAGGTATCTCCGATGAGAGGAGTTATCCGGTTTGGTAAAACAGGGAAATTGGAACCCAAATTCATTGGTCCGTTTCCTATTCTTGAACGGATTGGAACACTCGCATATAGGGTTAAATTGCCTGATTGGTTGCCTGGGGTGCATGATGTATTTCATGTATCTCAACTTCGAAATCACGTTCATGATCCAGACTTGATCGTGGAAGAAGCAGCGCAACAGGATATAGAAATCACTCCAAAATTGGCTGTGAGAAGAGAGCCGCTAAAGATAATTGGCAAAGAAACCAAAGAGCTGAGGAACAAAAAGGTTCACTTAGTCAAAGTGCAATGGAGTGGAGATCCACGAGACTATACTTGGGAAACAGAGGAAAGCATTAAGAAAGCCTATCCTAAGTGCAGGGTGGATATCTCTGATTGTGTAACGACCCGGAAATCCGAGCCAATTTAAAATTTTTATTTTGGCAATTCTAGTGAATTTTGATTATTTAAAATGAATTATTTTAAATAATAACGACGAAAAATTTATTTTGAATAGAATTCGAACATATATATTATATAGATCGTCGTTAGAATATAAATATTTATTTTAAATTATAAAAGGAATTGAAAATGGCGCGGTAGTTCGATAATTCGATTTCAAATTTCAAATGAATATACCGGGTGCAAAATAAACCGGATTTTAGTGAAACCAAAAATATTTGAATATAATTGGGAATATCTTTCCAACGAATCCGAAAAATTGAAATTTCATAGCGGGGATCAAAAGATACGCCCAGTTGAAAATTTTGAATAGTCGCTATGGAATTCAGGCCCTCAAAATTGGAAATTTTGCAAACGACCTCGGTTTTCGACGAAACCACTTTTGTTGGATCTGGGATGTCAAATTATTGCTAGGCTTCAAAATTCGTAATTTTTCGAATCAATGTGGGGGTAATTAGCTAAGGACGACAGTCGGTGGGTCTCATTTGGAGGTCGAAATAAGAAGTTGCTTTTTGGGATAATTAAATAGTTAATAAATTAATTAAATAAACCTCCCCTGTTCCCTTATCTAGTCAACACGAGACCCCCTTTTCGTTTAAAACCTGATACCAGAAATCGATTTATTAAAAAGAAAAAAAAACACGACGAACCAAAAATCGATTCCCCCCTCGCGAGCGCCGCCTGGCCCCACCCTCCACCGTCGTTTGGCCCACCTCACCCCCTCCTCTCTGCCGACGTCCTCCCTCCATCGTGCAAGCCTCAGGCGCGAAACCCTAGTCCGCACCACCCTAAAACCGCAACCCTAGCCACTGCCACCCACTGCTCCGGCCATCCCCTGGCCCACCGCCCACCTGCGCGGCCCCCACACCACCAGAGACGTCGATTCCCTCCTCCGGCAAAACCCACGCAGCCCCTCCGATGAGATAGACGGAAATAAGGTGATTTTATTTATTTATAAAAGTCAGTTTTTAATATATGGTGCAATTTATAAAATCAGTTCTTTTATATATGAAAGAGACTAAAGAAAAGATGGGATTTTTACTAAAGAAAAGATGGAATGTTTACTAATGTAAAGATATTTTGAAAACAATAAAGATGTGATTTTTTTAACCATAAAGGTTCGATTTTTCTATTGAGGATAAAAATATAATATTTTCATATAGAATAGCGATGTAAAAATATAATTTTTATCATATATGTAACAAAGTAAAACTACGATTTTTATCATTAGAATGGTGAAGGAAAAATATGATTTTTAAATTGAAAGAGAACAAATAAAAATGTGATTTTTATTTTAAAGATAGCCGTATAAAAATCTTATTTTTATATATGTAGTGGATGCGGGTGACGAAAGTGACAAAAGAAGAAATGGCAGAGATTTCCTACATAAGAAGGGTCGAGGCGTTTGGTTTAGCTATTCGGTGAGAACTCCTCACCTTTAATTTACTTCTAGTTTGAAATATATACTAGGATGTAGACGGTGTTTAGTAGCACCCGACACCCGTCGTCCATAGACCATGGACGGCTTGTATGCTTGTTTGTTTGATTTTGATGTGTAGTTGATTGTGTGATGTGAAATGAAATAAAATATTTATATAGTTAAAAATATTTTATGGTTAAAAATAGAATTTTTAACGTATATATGAAATGAAATAAATTAATATAAACAAGTCGAACGATTTGTTTATATACACACATTTGACTGATATTGATTGGGACGATAAATTTTACACATTGCACAACTGCACAAATAAAATCTGTGTTTGAAAACCCCACACGGGTATTGGGGTGATATAAGACATACACTAATCCCAATAGTTAGTTGTATGTCGATCGATTGATTGACAGACTATTATGAGTGTTAAATATTTATATTTGATGCTTATAAAGTGTAGAACGCACTTTGGATGATGGTTGATGATTTATCGTTGTTGTTATATACGTGTGGTAGAAAATCCATATAATTAACATTATATGGTAATTGATTGGGACTCATTCCAGTTTTGAAATAGAATATTTGAATAAGAAATATTTGAAAAAGAAATATTTGAAATAGAATATTTGAAAATAGAAATATATGAAGCCGTGTTGGTTAGATTGACGCCATTTTGACGTGAACGATATTTATATTGATTTTATTCATTTTACAATGAATATCGAAAGTGATTTCAAGTTCTGATATTTTGAAAGGAATTGAAATTCGAATTAAACTGAATAGAATTGAAATTCGAAATAGAATTGAAATCGCTTTGAATTGAATTTAAAACTTATTGAAATTGAACTGAAATTGATTTGAATTGAAACCGATTTGAATTGAAATAGAATTGAAAAGAATTTAAAATGAATTTATATTGGAAAATTCAATTTTGATTTGAATTTGAGATGGAAATTGGAATCGTTTTGAAAACGAATTTAAAATGATTTATATAATACGTTTTAAAAAGAAATCGACGAAGTATAAATTATATATATTATATATATAATGTAATGGCCTGAATAGAACGCGCTGCGCTGCGGTAGTTCGTGAATTTCGACCATTGACTTAAAATGAATATTGCGGGAGATCCGACCGTCGGATTCTCCTAAAACCAAAACCGTTGGGTTCGTATCGAAAAGAGCTTTCTAACGAATATTAGAAATTAGAAATCTAACGGTTGGATTTGGAATTATGTCCAAATCAAATTTTGAAAAGGTCGCTGTAAGTGCAGTTCGATGGCCGTTGATGGAAATCGACTGTACGGGCCTTGATAAAATTATTAAAAATATCAATAATTTGTGTAAAATCATAAGAAATGATTTGGGAAGAATCGGAATGAAAAACTCTATATTTGAAAAGATAAAAATAGATTTTTATCGAAATGAACTAGTTTTGAACTAGAATTAAAATTCTATTTATTTTTAAATAAATAAATTGGATTTGAAAAGGGTTTTAAAAGTAACTAGAATTTCCAATAATTGAATTGGATTGGATTTGAATCGAAATTGTCATTGGATTATTTCGATGTTGGATTTCGTGATTACACAGATATTGTTATGGAAATTTGAAAGATATATTTATATCGTTATTTCCAATACGATATTTGTGGGTCGAAGAATTTGATATTGAATATAAGCCGATATATTTTCTATTCAGAGCCTTGTATTGAATATCAAATGTGATTTGGGTTTGTTGTGAATGGTGTCTTCATTAACACTGTTTTTAAGCCCAATTGAGAAAAAAATTAAATCTTTTTATTTAGATTGAGTGAAGTGTTCCAATTAAATAATATTTAATTGGAATTGAATTGGTATTGATTTTTGGGTTTATCGTGAACAGTGTTTTAAATAACACTTGTTCTTTAACCCGATAATTAATGGAATGTGATTTTGGGTTTTCGTGAATGGTATCTTCAATAATACTGTTCTTAGACCCAAAGGAGTTAAGAAAATCAAAAACTAACTGGAGATTAGTTAAGTTAAATGGTTTCTGGGGTATTGATCATATGTTGGTTTCGGCCTTCGGGGTTAATACTTAGGGAATTGCTCACTTGCTAATTTACGGTTAGGGACTGATTGAAATGTGATGTGATTTTGGGTTTATCGTGAACCGTGTTTTAAATGACTCTGATTCTTTAACCTAGTCAAAGATTAAAACTAAGTGGAGTTTTAATGAATCTTTAATTAGATTGAAAAGATCGAGAATGGAGTATCACCAGTTTTACTCCAGAAGGTAGTAAAATCTTCAATTAGATTTGAACTTGAAATGGTAATTGAATTTACCGATAACACCGTGGTGTTAGATATGAAGTATGACCAGTTTAACTTCATGGGATGAATAGGTTGGGGTTGGGAAATTAAAACAAATGATTACTTCGGTAAGTTTCGTTAATCCCGATTGGTTTGAATTGATATTCAAAAGAAGATTAAAGAATAAATTCAAAAGAATTTATCTTTGATAAAATTAATGGGAACCTTTCCCTAAGAATGTGAAATTTAGAAACTAACTGTCGGTTAGCTAAGAAGAATGGTTTTCTGGATATTGATCTGATGTTGGTTTCGACCTTCGGGGTTAATATTTGGGGAATTATTCTCTTGTTTATTTACGGTTAGTGACTGATGAATTGGAATGAGGCGTATGTTGTGTTTGTGTAACACTTGTTTATTATATACGCGAGTTATTTGGAAAGACCGGGTTTATCCCATTCTGAATAACTGATACGACGATAAGTCGAAGGTGAAGACGGTGGTTGAAGATCGGAGGTCTTCACGTCGTTTGGATAATTACTGATGATCTTGATTGGGCCGTATACCCAAGAAGAGGGAATCAGTTAGTGGTCATCCAGACGTACTTGGAGATCGATGGATATGCGGGGTACTAGGTGCCTCCGGTTTCGTTCAGACCCAGGGCGAACTTGTAAATGGACTATTTGTCTGACATTGGATTTCATTCTGTGTGACTGATATTGGTTGCATAGTATAAGGACCCGTAACTTCCCCGTGAAGGAAAGAGCAGATACTTTGAGAACAGGACAAAATAGAACGCAAACGGAAGAACATTTCATTGTTATTACAACAATTCCATCAGATACAAGAATATACAGAGTATAATTGAATAAATTACATTCGATGAATATCAGAGATTACAATAAATTACAAAGCAGCGGAAAAATATACAAAACACAACTGAAAGTGATACGCGGATTCAGAGCTTTCCGAGCATCGTTCCAGCTGTAAATCAGGACCCTGTGAATATAAATCTGCAAAACCAAAACTACTAGCTGCCCGTGCGGAAAATAGGGGCACCCAGAGTTTAGGTTAAAACAATAAACTCCAGGTTAGTCATGTGACTGGTGTGAGAACTAAAACAGTTATTTAAAACTTTACTTTAAAAGAGAGTAATTCAAGGGACCACGCCATATAACACGGAACGGGTTTCCTCCCAAGAATACTAGTGCATATAACAAAACAGCGCTATGCTTTTTGGAAAGATGAAGCTATTATAAGACCCAGGTCCCATCACACAATGCAACGCAAGCCGGAGGATAGGGTTTTCCCTTATAATAGCCAAACATGCTTGGTACGTTTAAAACAAATCAATTGATACTATTATAAGTGTATAGTGTCAAAACAATTTCAATCATAAATATCAATCCTAGGTGGCATGGGTACCATCTATCATGTCGCCATACTAGGTTCTACAAATAAAACCGCAATATCACGTATTGGAAATTGGATTTCCGTCATGAGCTGAGGCAAGGGGAAAGCTCCTTTCCGATTCGAGACACTCTAGCAAATGTCTCAGGACCCCACTATGATCCTTGGATCTTCAGGGCCGGTCCTCTCTTACTTTTGAGGATTGGCAATTCCTGAACACACGTTTCCCGGTCCTTACAAACCTATATCCGAGGCGCCTCGTATCCAACAACCACACAGGTGAAAAGTATATAAATGTCAGGGTTGGTAGGTCACTGACACCACCTTAGCTAGAAAGAAACGTCGTGCTCTCCCTGCAGTCACTATCCCGTTTTTGACTCATACCGAGTTGTGAGGCTCGCGAATTCACGTTATACACAAAGCTGCGCCACACAGGCCGTGCTTTGATCATCAACCACCAGACTTTGCTTTTCAACAGAAGCCTTGATCAATTGCCACTTACGTGTGCCACACTAGCAATTCACTCCATTCGACTGATGTCCATCGATATACAACCTCTGAGCTCGTACGTCTCAGAGAAGGGCGTTAAGCAAGAGAATAAATTCTCCGCTGCCAAACAGATGTATATTTAATAGAGATCAATCAACACAGAATAAAATCCAATGTCAGACACACAATCCATTTACAAGTTCGTTCTGGGTCTGAACGAAACCGGAGGCACTTTCCTCGCATATCCATCCATCTCCATGTACGTCTGGACGATCACCAACTGATTCCCTCAACTTGGGTGTACAGCCCAATCAAGATCATCAGTAATCACCCAAACGATGTGAAGACTTCCGGTCTTCGACCACCGTCTTCATCTTCGACTTATCGCTGAATCGGTTATTCAGAATGGGTATAACCCGGCCTTTCTGAATAACCCACGTATATAATAAACAAATGTTACACAAACACAACGAACGCCTCATTCCAATTCAGAATATTCTTTTATTCACAAAATCACATTCTTAGGGAAAGGTTCCCATTAATTTTATCCAAGATAAATTCTTCTAAATTTATTCTTTAATCTTCCTTCGGATATCATTTCAAACTAGTCGGGATTAGCGAACCACACCGAAGTAATTATTTATTTTATTTTATTTCCCAATCCCAACCTTTTCATCCCCTGGAGCAAAACTGGTAATACTCCATATCTAACACCACGGTGTTATCGGTAAAATTAATTACCATCTCACGTTCAAATCTAATTAAAGATTTAACTATCGCTTTGGAGCAAAACTGGTGGTACTCCATTCTCGATCACCTTCAGATTTGATAATTTAAATTATCAATTCACATTTCAATCTAATTAAAGATTCATTTAAACTCCACTTAGTTTTAATCTTTTCAAAAATCAATATCCTGCCTTTAACTAGGTTAAAGAACCAATGTCATCTAAAACATGATTCACGATAAACCCAAAATCACACTCTATTGTTAATCGGGTTAAAGAACAGGTGTTGTTCAAAACACCGCTCACGATAAACCCAAAAACCAATTCAAATTCGATTCCAATTAAATATTATTTAATTGATACACTTCATTAAATCTAAATAGAAAGATTTAATCTTTTTCTCTATTGGGCTTAAGAACAGTGTTAATGAAGACACCATTCACGACAAACCCAAATCACATTTGATATTAAATACAAGGCTCTGAATAGAAAATATACCGGCTTATATTCAATATCAAATCCCTGAAATCAACGAATATCGTATTGGAAATAACGATATAAAATATATCTTTCAAATTCCCATAACAATATCTGTATAGTCACGAAATCCAACATCGAAATATTCCGAAGATAATTTCCATTCAACTCCAGTCCAATTCACGTATTGGGAATATTGATTATTTTTAAAATCAGTTTCAAATTCAATTTATTTATTTCAAAAATAAATTGATTTTAATTCTAGTTCAAAACAAGTTCATTTCGACAAAAATATATTTTTATCCTTTCGAATGTGGAATTTTTACATTCCAGTTCTTTCCAATTCACATATTATGATTTTACACAAATTATAGATATTTTTAATAATTTTATCGAGGCCCGTACAGTCGATTTCCATCAACGGCTATCGAACTGCACTTACAGTGACCTTTTCCAAATTTGATTTGGACATAATTCCAAATCCAACCGTTAGATTTCAAATTTCTAATATTCATTGGATAGCTCTTTTCGATACGAACCCAATGGTTCCAGTTTTAGGAGAATCCGACGGTCGGATCTCCCGTAATGTCAATTCGAAGTCAATGGTCGAAATTCACGAGCTGCCGCAGCGCGACGCGTTTTATTCAGGCCATTATATATATAATATATATATATTTCGTCGATTTCCTTTTAAAACATATTTTATAAATCGTTTTAAATTCGTTTTCAAAACCATTTCAACTCTATATTCAATTTTAAATCAAAATTGAATATTTCATATCATTACTATATAAATGATAATATTTTCAAAACGTTATATTTTGAAATCACCACTTTTTCTATATTCATTATAAAAACGAATATAATCGATATAAATATCGTCCACGTCAAAATAGCGCAACTCTAATCAACACGGCTTTATATATTTCAATAAATTCGTTATTCTATTCAACAAATGAATATATATTCTATTCAACACATGAATCTATATTTCTTTCAACACACGACCAATCTCAACACATGAGTATTGTCAACACACAACTATTTTTGTTATGTAAAATATTTCATAAAATTATGGTATCTATCGTTTGATTTTCAATCAAACTCCACCGTGAAGTAGATTCTAATTTTAAATATGATAAAGATGTAAATTCTATTATTAAAATATTTTACTCAACACATGAATAGTTTCAACACATGAACATCGTCGACACATGACTATTTTTATATTCAACACATGAATTTTCTTTTATAATATTCATTATTTTCTCGATTGGAATGAGGCCCAATCAATCACCATATAACGTTAATTATATGGATTCCATACAACACATGTATATAATAGCAACGATAACCAATCAACCATCATCCAAAGTGCACCACACAACTGCATAAGCATCAAATATAAATAATCAACGCTTACACAATCTGTCGACCAATCGATCGACATACAATTAAATAATTGGGATTAGTGTATGCCAAATATCATCCCAACACCGTGTGGGGTTTCAAATCAACAAACACTGAATATTATTTGTGCAGTTGGGCGATGTGTAAAATTTATCATCCCAATCAATATCCTTCAAATAGGTGTACATAAACAAACCGTCCGGTTTGTAAATGAATATTTATTTCTTCACATTCACTATATTCATATTCACGTTAAAAATTATATTTTTAACGATAATTAATTTATTCCAACCATCTATATTTTATTATCGATTTCACATCAACATCACAAACAAATTTCACAACACATTAATCAAACAAACAAGCCATCCATGGTCTGTGGATGACGGGTGTCGGGTGCTGCTAAGCACCGTCTGCATCCTAGTATATATATATATATATATATATATATATATAACTAGAAAAAGAAATTTAGAGTGAGAAGTTCTCACCGATAGCTAATCCAATACCACGACTCTTCTTGTGTAGAAGTCATCGCTGTTCTCACCTTTTGCCACTTTCGTTGCCGTAGCCACTACAAATATAAAAATCACATTTTTATGTTGTTGCTATGCATATAAAAATTCTATTTTTACACCGCTACTATATAGATAAAAATTCTATTTTTACATCGCTACTATATAGATAAAAATTCCATTTTTACATCGCTAGTATATAGATAAAAATTCCATTTTTACATCGCTACTATATAGATAAAAATTCCATTTTTACATCGCTACTATATAGATAAAAATTCTATTTTTACATGGCTACTATATAGATAAAAATTCCATTTTTACATCGCTACTATATAGATAAAAATTCCATTTTTACATCGCTACTATATAGATAAAAATTCTATTTTTACATCGCTACTATATAGATAAAAATTCTATTTTTACATCGCTACTATATAGATAAAAATTCCATTTTTACATCGATGTTCATATAGTAAAGATTATATTTTTATCACGCTATTCTCTATATAAAGACTTCGCCTTTTCAAATATAAAGATTTCGCCTTTTCAAATATAAAGACTTCGCCTTTTCAAATATAAAGATTTCGCCTTTTCAAATATAATGACTTCGCCTTTTCAAATATAAAGACTTAATCTTTACTATCTATATAATATAAAAATCGTATTTTTATTCTTCTACTTTATAAAAATTACATTTTTATTATCTCTACTACAAAAAGATAATATTTTTAGCCTTTCTATAATATAAAAATTATATTTTTAACCTTCCTGTACAATAAAAATTATATTTTTAACCTTCCTGTATAATAAAAATTATATTTTTACTAAGCAATGATCATATTTTTATACAAACAAAAACATCTCCTCCCCTATTTGCTACATACATGAAGATTTCATATTAAAAATCAATTCTTTATATGATAAAAATAACTAAACTTATCGTTATAATAATCCTACCTTCACATAAATTAAAAATCAGAATTTTAAATAAACAAAAATCATAATTTTATATAAACAAAAACTGAAGACTCACTGTTCAAAGAGGGAGGAGGCTGTTAGGGTTCGTCCGGGGTAGGGGATGTTGTGCGTCGCCAGCAGTCGGTGGAGACGGCGATGTAGGGCCTGCGGCGCGGATCTCGATGGAGGTTTTTGGGGGTTGCGTCGTTCGTAGGGAGGGAGGGGGGTTTTCTTCGAATTGGGTAGTGGTGGAGAGGAGGGGATCGGAGGGAGGTTCGAGCGTCGGGGATATCGCCGGAGGGGCGCCTGCTGGTGTGAAAACCCTTAACTTCCCCGTAAAGGAAAGCGTCGGATAGTTCGAGAACAAGCCACAACAAAACACATACAGAAGAACATTTCATTGTATATTACAACAATGCATCAGATTACAAGAATATACAGAGTATGAATAAATATTACACAGAAATACCAGAGATTTAAATTTCATTTAAATACATAGCAGCGGAAAATAATACAATACACAACTAGAAGGAGATATACGGATACAAAGCTTTCCGGATATCATTCCAGCTGTAAACCAGGATCCTGTGAATATAAATCTGCAAAAACCAAAACTACTAGCTGCCCGTGTCAAAATAGGGGCACCCAGAGTTTAGGTTAAACAATAAACTCCAGGTCAGTCATGTGACTGGTGTGAGAACTAAAACAGTTATTAATCTTTATTTTTAAATCATTAGGTAAATCAAGGGACCACGCCGTATAACACGGAACGGGTTTCCTCCCAAGAATACCAGTGCATAAAACTAACAGCGCAATGCTAAATAAAGAAAAATGAAGCTGTTATAATACCCAGGTCCTATCACACAATGCAAACGCAAGCCGGGGGATAGGGTTTTCCCTTATAACAGCCAAAGAATGCTTGATACGTTTAAAACAAATCATTTTGATACTATTATAAGTGCATAGTGTATAAAACAACTTCAAATCATAAGTATCAGTCATAGGCGGCATGGGTACCATATATCATGTCGCCATATATAGGTTTACAAATAAAACCGCAAATGTCACGTATTGGGAAATTGGATTTCTGTCTATGAACCGAGGCTAGGGGCAAGATCCTCAACCGATTCGAGACTCTCTAGCCCGAGCCTCAGGAACAGCCGCAACTGCCCCATGGATCCTCAGGGTCGGTCCACCGATGTGGATTATAGTGCCTGAACAATACGTTTCCCCGCCCTTTGGGGCGTAAATGAGCCAACTAAATGACTCCATCGGTTCGAGAACGACCGATCAATCCGAGGCGCCTCGCAACAGCAACAACCACATAAGTCAAACTCGTCAGGGCGTGTAAAACCACTGACGCCACTTTTTAGCTAGAAAGAAACGCATGCCCTCCCTGACGTCCTCTCCCGTTTTTGGTTCATACCGGGTGTGAAACACGCGAGGTAAACGTTACACAAAGCTACGCCACAAAGGCCGTGCTTTGATCATCACCACAAGACTTTGCTTTTCAACAGAAGCCTCGATCCATTGCCACTTAGGCATGCCACACGGGCAATTCACTCCATGCGTTTGATATCCATCAATATATAACCCCTGAGCTCGTACGTCTCAGAGAAGGGCGTTAAGCAAGAGAATAAATTCTCCGCCGCCAAACAGATATATATTTAATAGAGATCAATCACACGGACTAAAATCCAATGTCAGACACACAGTCCATTTACAAGTCCGTTCTGGGTCTGAACGAAACCGGAGGCACCTAGTACCCCGCACATCCATCGATCTCCAAGTACGTCTGGACGATCACCAACTGTTTCCATCTTCTTGGGTGTACAGCCCAATCAAGATCATCAGTTATCACCCAAACGACGTGAAGACCTCCGGTCTTCGACCATCGTCTTCATCTTCGACTTATCGTCGTATCAGTTATTCGGAATGGGATAAACCCGGTCTTTCCGAATAACTCGCGTATATTTTAAATAAGTGTTACACAAACACAACATACGCCTCATTCCAATTCATTAGTCACTAACCGTAAATTAATCAAGAGAATAATTCCCCAAATATTAACCCCGAAGGCCGAAACCAACATCAGATCAATTTCCAGAAAACCATTCTGCTTGGCTAACCGACAGTTAGTTTCTAAATTTCACGTTCATAGGGAAAGGTTCCCATTAATTTTTATCAAAGATAAATTCTTGAATTTATGCTTTAATCTACTTTTGAATATCAATTCAAACTAGTCGGGATTAGCGAACCTTACCGAAGTAATCATTTGTTTTAATTTCCCAATCCCAACCTATTCATCCCATGAAGTAAAACTGGTAATACTTCATATCTAACACCACGGTGTTATCGGTAAATTCAATTACCATTTCACGTTCAAATCTAATTAAAGATTTAACTAACGCCTGGAGCAAAACTGGTGATACTCCATTTCGATTATTTCAATCTAATTAAAGATTCATTAAAACTCCACTTAGTTTTAATCGTTAACTGGGTTAAAGAATCAGTGTCATTTAAAACACGGTTCACGATAAACCCAAAGTCACATTCATTAATTATCGGGTTAAAGAACGAGTGTTATTTAAAACACTGTTCACGATAAACCCAAAAATCAATATCAATTCAATTCCAATTAAATATTATTTAATTGGTACACTTCATTAAATCTAAATAAAAAGATTTAATCTTTTCTCAACTGGGTTCAAGAACAGTGTTAGTGAAGACACCATTCACGACAAACCCAAATCACATTCGATATTTAATACAAGGCTCTGAATAGAAAATATATCGGCCTATATTCAATATCAAATTCTACGATTAACAAATGTCGTATTGGAAATAACGATATAAATATATCTTTCAAATTTCCATAACAAACCTATATAATCACGAATTCCAATATCGAAATATTCCGAAGACAATTTCGATTCAAATCCACTCCAATGCAATCATTGGATATTTTGGTTATTTTCAAAACCCTTTTCAAATTCAATGTATTTACTTAAAAATAAATAGAATTATATTTCTAGTTTAAAACTAGTTCATTTCGATAAAAATCTATTTTTATCTCTTCAAATATGGAGTTTTTCATCCCAATTCTTTCTAAATCATTTCTTATGATTTTACACAAATTATTACTATTTTTAATAATTTTATCAAGGCCCGTACAGTCGATTTCCATCAATGGCCATCGAACTGCACTTACAGCGACCTTTTTCGAATTTGATTTGGACATAATTCCAAATCCAACCGTTAGATTTCAAATTTCTAATATTCGTTAGAAAGCTCTTTTCGATACGAACCCAACGGTTCCGGTTTTAGGAGAATCCGACGGTCGGATCTCCCGCAATGTCCGTTTGAAATAAATGGTCGAAATTCACGAGCTGCCGCGGCGCGGCGCATTCTATTCAGGCCATTATATTATATATATAATATATATAATATATACTTCGTCGATTTCTATTTAAAACGAATTATAAAATAGTTTTAAAAGCAATTTCAACTTCCATTTCAATTCAAATCAAAATTGAATTCTTCTTTATAAATTCGTTTTAAAATTCATTTCTATTCAATTCAAATTTCAATTCAATTTGAATTCATTTCAAATTGCTTTCAATTCAATTTGAATTCGTTTTCAATTCATTTCTTCTCGAAATCGTTTTCAATTCATTTTGAATTCGTTTTCAATTCAATTCATTTCGAAATCGTTTTCAATTCCTTTTGAATTCGTTTTCAATTCATTTCATTTCGAAATCGTTTTCAATTCATTTCATTTCGAAATGAATAAAATCGATATAAATATCGTTCACGTCAAAATGGCGTCAATCTAATCAACACGGCTTTATAAATTTCTATTTTCAAATATTCTATTTCAAATATTTCTTTTTCAAAATAGTTTTTATTATCAAAATATTTCGTTCAACACATGACCAATCTCAATGAATGAGTACTGTCAACACATGAACTTTTATTTTATATCGATAAAGGTGCAATTTTTATTACTAAAATATTTCGTTCAACACATGACCAATCTCAATGAATGAGTACTGTCAACACATGAACTTTTATTTTATAATATTCTTTATTTTCTAAATTGGAATGAGGCCCAATCAATCACCATATAATTTTAATTATATGGATTTTCATACATCACATGTATATAATAGCATTGAAAAATAATCAACCATCAACCAAAGTGCACTACACTGTATAAGCATCAAATATAAATATCTAACGCTTATAACAGTCTGTCAATCAATCGATCGACATATTTAATCAATCAGGATGAGTGAACTGCATATTTCATCCCAACACCCGTGTGGGGTTTTCAAACAACCAAACACAGATTTTATTTGTGCAGTTGGGCGATGTGTAAAATTTATCGTCCCAATCAATGTCCTTCAAATAGGTGTACATAAACAAACCGTCTGGTTTGTAAATGAATATTTATTTATTCACATTCACGTTAAAAATTATATTTTTAACGATAAAACATTTTATCCCAACATATGAATTTCTATTCAGTTCATTCTTTAAATAAAATGATATTTTTATTTTTCTAACATTTTTTAGAAAATTTCGGCGGCATAACGGCACGATACTAGAAACGGGACGAGGCCTAGCCTTATCCCCGGTCTAGTGAAGGCCCACGCCATTCACACATCAATCAATCCATTCAATTTCACCAAACAATTCCATTCAATCAAATCATATAACTAAGCTATGCAACCAAACAAACAAGTCCATGGTCTGTGGACGATTGTGTCGGGTGCTACTAAGCACCGTCTGCATCCTAGTATATATATATAACTAGAAAAAGAAATTGAAAGGTGAGAAATTCTCACCGAAAGCTATCCAATACCACGACTCTTCTTTTATAGAAATCTTCTTCGTTATCCTATCTTCGCCATCTTCGTTGCCCGTAGTCACTATATATATAAAAATCACACATTTTTATATTTCGATGACTTTAAAATAAAAATCACATTTTTATTTACTCACTTTCAATTTAAAAGTCATATTTCTATAATCACTTCATATATTTAAAAAAAATCGAATTTTCACTACGATGTTCAATATATAAAAATCTCATTTTTACTATGCTATTCAATATATAAAAATCATATTTTTACTATGCTATTCAATATATAAAAATCATATTTTTACTATGCTATATGGATAAAAATTCTATTTTATCACGCTAATCTCTATATAAAGTTTCCGCCTTTATAAAAATAAAGTTTTCTTCTTATAAAAATCACCACTTTATCTCAACGTATATAAAATAAAAATCAGATTTTTATTTCGTTACATACACAAAGATGATATCTTTATATTCTCTATCCTATAAAGATTATATTTTTAATACTTTAAAAATATAAAAATCATATTTTTAATACTTTAAAAATATAAAAATCATATTTTTAATATCCTACTTACTTAAAAATTATAATTTATTTATTTCAAAATCAAATCTTTATTCCAGCATCAGTTTTAATTACTATATAAAATTAGTTTTTTTTTCTCTTTTTTTTTCTTTTTTAAAAACTGAAAATAAAACATATTATTTTCATATAAAAAAAAATCATAACTTTAGATAATAAAATTCATAACTTTATATATTAAGGAAAATCAGATTTTATATAATAAAAATAAAACAAACAAAACAAGAAAACTCACTTTTTTTAAATTTTGGAGGAGGGAGGAAGGTTTGAGGTGGCGCTGGAGCTTGGTGTAGGCAGCGGTTGGTCGGAGCAGGCGGGGCATCTCAGCAGGCCGACGGGGTGTCAGAGGGGGTGGACGCGGTGAGGTTAGGGTTTGAGGTGGCTCACATTCACGAGGGGGGGGGGGCTCAAGCTCGGATCTGCGGAGGGAGGAAGGGGAGGGTCGCACGACGTGGAGGAGGGGCTGATCGCCTTAGAGGCGGCGGTGATAGCAGGCTGGGGTGGACGGCGGAGGACGATCGCCAGATCGATTTGGGGATGAGGGTCAATCGGTTCCCCTTTTTTTTATTTTTATTTTCATTTTTTTTACTGAACGAGTGAGTGGAGAGGACAAACTAAAGGGGCCCTATATAATTATATTTATTTAATTTTAATTTTGAATTCCGAAAAGTTGCCTCCTTAATCGGAACTCTAAATCGAACCCAACGACTGTCGTCCCTAGCTAATTACCCCCATCCCGAACACAATGGGATATGTATCGCAAGTTGATTCGATCGTTTGAATTAGTTTCCGTTGAATTTACATTTAAATCACTATATTGAATTTCAAACGTACATTTCAAATTACCGGGGTCGCATACTAACTCTAAAAATCCCATAAAAATATTTTCTAGCTTCGCATTGACGATACGGTCCTAACAAAACTAGTTTCGCCGAATTCTGAGACCGTTGGAAAAATGGCCGTTTTCCAGTCGATTAAAATCAACTGAAACTGGTCAAACGCGTTTTCCTTTGCCACGCTCACATATTGATTCGAAAAATTATGAAATTTGAAACCTAGCAATAATTTGACACTGCGGACCCAACAAAACTGGTTTCGTCGAGATCCGAGGTCATTTGCAAAATGTCCATTTTTAAGGGCCTGAATTCCATAGAGACTATTCAGAATTTTCAACTGGACATATCTTTTGATTCCCGCTATGAAATTATGATTATTCGGATTCGTTGGAAAGATATTTACTATTAGATCCCATTATTTTTGGTTTCACTAAAATCCGGATTGTTTTGCACCCGGTACATTCATTTGAAGTTTGAAATCGAATTATCGAACTACCGCGCCATTTTCAATTCTATTTATAATTATATAATATTTATATTCTAACGACGACGCGTATAATATATACGTTCGAATTATATTCAAAATAAATTTCACGTTGATATTATTTAAAATAATCTATTTTAAATATCAAATTTCGCTAAAATTGCCAAAATAAAAATTTTAAACTGGCCCAGATTTTCGGGTTGTTACAGCTGGTGGCGTGGGTTGCGACGCTGCGGTGGGTGGCGGGAAGGGCTGGCGTCGCCTCCCTTTTTTTTCACTTCGATCTGAGAGAGTAAAGGGCCAAGGGCCATTATATAAATATATATTTATTTAATTATTTAATCCCATAAAGTAACTTTTAATTTCGATCTCGAAAGACCCACCGCCTGTCGTCCATAGCTAATTACCACCATTTCGAACACAATGGGATATGTATCATAAGCTGATTCGGTCGTTTCGATCAGTTTTCGTCAAATTTACATTTAAATCATTATATTAAATTTTAAACTTACATTTCAATTTACTGGGGTCACATACTAACTCGAAAAATTGCAGAAAAATATTTTCTAGCTTCATATCGACGATACGGTCCTAACAAAACTAGTTTCATTGAATTCTGAGACCGTTGGAAAAATGGCCATTTTCCAGTCGATTAAAATCAACTGAAACTGGTCAAACGCGTTTTCCTTTGCCATGCTCACATATTGATTCTAAAAATTATGAAATTTGAAACTTAAAAATAATTTGACATCACGGATCCAACAAAAGTGGTTTCGTCGAAATCCGAGGTCGTTTGCAAAATGGCTATTTTTAAGGGCCTGAATTCCATAGCGACTATTCAGAATTTTCAACTGGACATATATTTTGATTCCCGCTATGAAATCTTCATTTTTCGGATTCGTTGGAAAGATATTCTCAATTAGATTCAAATATTTTTGGTTTCACTAAAATCCGGTTTGTTTTGCACCCGGTATGTTCAATTAAAGTTTGAAATCGAATTATCGAACTACCGCGCCATTTTCAATTCCTTTTATAATTAAAATAAAATATTTATATTCTAACGACGACGTATATAAATTTATACATTCTATTCAAAATAAATTTCTCGTTTATATTATTTAAAATAATCTATTTTAAATGTTCAAAATTCGCTAAAATTGCCAAAATAAAAAATTTAAACTGGCTCAGATTTTCCGGGTTGTTACACATAGGGTGGTTTGCCTGTGTGGCATGCTAAGATGCAAATGCTCAAGGCTTCTGTTGAAAAGCATAGTCTTGTGGTTGATGATCAAAGCACAGCCTGTGTGGCATAGCTTTGTGTAGCGTTGATTCGCGAGCCTCACCGGTGGTGAACCAGAAACGGGAGAGGACATCAGGGAGGACATGCGTTTCTTTCTAGTTAGAAGTGGCGTCAGTGGTTTTACATGCCCTGACGAGTTTGACTTATGTGGTTGTTGTTGTTGCGAGGCGTCTCGGTTTGATCAGACGATCCGGGTCCGATGGTGTCATTCATTGGCTCATTTGCGCCCCATAGGGCGGGGAGACGTATTGTTCAGGGTTTAAGTTTAATCCACATCGAGTGGACCAGCCTTGACGATCCAAGGGTCACTCGAGCTCTGATCCTGAGACATGGTAGGCTAGATTGTCTCGAATGGGTGGAGGACTATCTTTTGCCTCGGTTCACAGATGGAAATCCAACTTCCAATACGTGACGTTTCAATTTTAGTTGTAATCCTATATATGGCGACATAGTAGTATGGGGCGCTTATGCCGTCTATGATTGATACTTATGATTTGAAGTGGTTTTATACACTATGCACTTATAATAGTATCAGATAATGTGTTTTTAACATACCAAGCATTCTTGGCTATTATAAGGTAAAAACCCTATCCTCCGGCTTGCGTTGCATTGTGTGATGGGACCTGGGTCTTATAATAGCTTCATTTTTCTTTATTTAGCATTGCGTTGTTTGTTTTATGCACTGGTATTCTTGGGAGGAAACCCGTTCCATGTTATACGGCGTGGTCCCTTGATTTACCTAACTTTAAAATAAAGATAAGTAACTGTTTTAGTTCTCACACCAGTCACATGACTGACCTGGAGTTTATTGTTTTAACCTAAACTCTGGGTGCCCCTATTTTCGACACGGGTAGCTAGTAGTTTTGGTTTTGCAGATTTATATTCACAGGAACCTGGGTTACAGCTGGAATGATATCCGGAAAGCTTTGTATCCGTATATCTCCTTCAGTTGTGTATTGTATTATTTTCCGCTGCTATGTAGTTTACTGTAACCTCAGATAATTTGTGATGTATATTATTTATTCATACTCTGTATATTCTTGTATTCTGATGGAATTGTTGTAATTAGCAATGAAATGTTCTTCTGTCTGCGTTCTGTTGTGGCTTGTTCTCAACTCAATCCGTGATTTCCCGTAAGGGGGATTTCGGGTCGTTTCATCATGGTATCAGAGCTTTGGTTTACAAAGCTCAGAGAACAAGACACATTAGAACCATACGTAGGAATTCATCAGAAATTGGATTAGTAATATCCAATGGGAATGACTCGTTAGAGATGGGATCAGTAGTATCCTAGAACGAGTGTGAAGAGTATATGTAACACCCCGTAGTTCTATAACACTAAGATTTACAAATCAAGGCAGAACTAAAAGTTAAAATCAAAATCAAGGGAAACGGGCTGTGCCATTGCATTCGTCTTGGAATTCTGCATGAAAACGAGTCCGAGTTTGCGTAAATCGGAGTCCGTATGAGGAAGATATGACCTCCGGAAGTTTCAGCAAAGTTCAAATTTCAAAACAGACTAAGAAGGGACCCAGGTCGACTGGGTAGTCGACCCCCCCCAGGTCGACTGGGGAGTCGACTGGGTAGTCGACCCCCCAGGTCGACTGGGTAGTCGACCCCCCCCCTTTTTCCAGCTTTCTGAACCTGATTCGTTTCTCTGTATCCGGACGCCCTTCTGACCAGATTCGTTGACTTCTACACTATATAAACAGCCCTGGTCTTCTTCTTCATTCACAATTCTTTTCTATCCTTATGCTACCTCTGAGAAAATATATAAATAAATAAAAATAAGAAGATAATACGAAAATCCAAGACAAGGTTATGCTGCTCAAGTTTTCTAGAAGAGATTCAAAGCTTCAAGATAAGGATTAAAGGCTAAACGTCGCACGAATCATAGCAACGCCTCCTTTCTATTCTAATCTAATCTCTGTAAGTCAGTTATTTCTAGATTTTAACGTTTTTCTCTGTTCGTGACATGGAATTAAAGGAATAAAAGAATATGCCAAATCTCTCTCTCTCTCTATTCGAATCAGTGCCTATGCTCTTGAACCTAATTAAGAACTGTCATGATTCAAGGACAAATAAGACCGTGACTATGAAACTATGGACCTTAAAACCATATGCCTATGACTATGAACATTTTCCTATGACTATGAACATTGCCTATGACTATGGACATTGTCTATGACTATGAACATTGCCTATGACTGTGACTGTGACTATGAGGATTATTTCCTTGACTAAGCCTATGCCTTTGATTAGGAAATATAAACTATTGCCTATGACATAACAAGGACATCTGTGATTAAACACCAATGATTTGTGACTAGGAAAGTGTTGCTTAAGTTCTGTGATTATGAGATTAAACCCGATTATTTATTCTGCCTATCCTTGGTTTTCTTTGGTTTTAGACCTTGGGAATTTACCTATTAAGTTAGGTCTACCCATGTTCTTGAACCTACGTCTCTATTCTGTCTATTCTTGGTTTTAGACCTTGGGAATTTACCTATTAAGTTAGGTCTACCCATGTTCTTGAACCGACGTCGTTATTCAACCCTTTTTATGCCAGTTAGTATGTCTATCTTTTGCATAGCATCTTTGGTTCATTCCCTATTTTCTACGAACCTAGCTTTGTTTATAATCTAGACTGAATCACGATTATACGAACGGTGGGAATGCGGTTTGGGCAAAATATGAAATTTACTAAAAACGTAGTTTAACTTGGAAATTGGCATAAATTGGGAACATGTATTATGGCATGTTCATAGAAATGCAAATTGGATAAATTTGACATGAATTATAAGGTGTGTAATTTGAATCTAGTATTGACGTGTAAATCTAGCATTTACATCAATAGTGAACTAGAGTAATAAGTCTAGAATTAGAATGTTGAATCGGAATTGGATTAGCTAATTTGGCACGGTAAGTATATTGGCATAAATGTGAAATTAGCCATAATTGGGAGTAATTGGCAGGTTTAGCAAAATCATGGTTAGTGACACTTAATTTGGTATAGTCCACATACCAAAAAGCATAAATATGATTTAGAAGGGGAAATGGGCCATAAGAATGAATGTAGACAATTTACATTAAAGGAGTAATTAGGAAATAAGTAAATTAGAAATAATTTACTTATAGAATTTGGCCTGAATGAGGAAATATAAATTTAGACAAATTAAAGGTTTATTAACGACATCTCTTTTAATGACACACCAGAAAGTTCTTGGGTGACAGAGAGGATAGTGTCTAGGCTTGGGTTTGGAAAATACAAGTTTCCTGCTCTCCCTGGCTATCCCTAACTGATCCGATGAACGGGATGGTTACTTTCAAAACTTGATTTGAAAATAAATTGAAACCCTTTGAACTTAGAAAACACGAATATGCCTAGCCCGAGGTTAGACTGAGTTGCGATATAAACCTGCCAGGAACCAACCGGCACATCCAGTAGTCGCAACAATACCTGTCTAATGTGAGTGGTAGCGGCTTTAATTTATTTAGTTAAAGCTAGAACAAGAGTGGTAGGGTTAATTTAACTAAGACACTTAACCAGTTCAACATGATAACTAGACTAATGGGTGGACTGACACTTAACACAGTTAAGCTAGAATGGGAGGGTTAAGTCCATAGGAACACTTAACCAACTTAACACAGTTAAGCTAGAATGGGAGGGCTAAGTCCATAGAGACACTTAACCAAACTCAAGGTAGCAAAACGAGACTTGTAGGGGTTAAGTAAAGTTAATACACTTAGCCAAATTAATATGTTAACTAGACTAGAGGTTGGGGTTAAGTAAAATCTAATACGCTTAGCCAATTTTGATATGTTAGCTGGGCTAGACCGTAGGGTTAAGTAAACCTGAACACTTAACCATCAGGTTGTGATAAAGGAATGAGGTTAAGTCTAAAACATGAAGGGATAATACTTAACCATTAATAACATGTTAGTTAAAACAGACGGGCAAGGTTAAGTTAAAAAGGAACACTTAACCAATACAGGATGAAGGGGTAGGGTTAAGTAATAAGAAATATTTAACCAATATAACTTGGTTTGTGTTAGGGTTAAGTCAACGTGAATTGCTGATGACACTTAACCAGCTTAACAGGATAAATGAACAGGGTTAAGTTAGCTTGAATTGACTAATGACACTTAACCAATCCAAATTGACGGGAAAGAGAACTAAGTAGTAAACCTTAGTTAAAAGGAGCTAAGTAGTAAACCTTAGTTAAGAAAACAACGATTCTGGAAACTAAGTGGTAAACCTTAGTTGACAAAACTAAGTAGTAATTCTTAGTATAACACGAGGAGGAGTGAACGTCCGTCTGATTAAAAAGAAGGCTCCAACGAATTGGGTTACGAAGCCCGAGGCTTCGAGGGGACGTGAGGGTACTCTTGGTATCCCTCTGTGAGGCTGCAGATGATCCGCCTGGGCCCACAGAGGTTAAGGTCTGCGTAGAAGAACCAGGGGTATGCCTTGGTTGCAACACATGGCAACCTAAAGACCAGGATGGACCGGCGTGATTCGGCGAGCAAACGGTAGCCCTGTGATAGCGACTCGTCAACTACCATCCATCTTGAGTCAATCGAGATACATGAAGCGGAAAGGCGGAGAACTCCAAAAGACCATATACTTGCTATCTAGTTATGGGTGAGGATGGCCATAGGATAGTGGGGCACCGGGGGCCGGCGTATAATTCTCATTTTACAAGGTGTGCCTTTCATTAGTTGAGGGAGGGGTCAAGTGGGACCATAGCCACTGGAATTAAAACAGACCTTAGCATTTGCATCGGCAGATATCTGAAAGCTCCCGACCGAGTTCTGTATTCCTTGATTTGCCCTGACACAGGACTCAGGTCGCACATTACAGGACATGTGCATCTAGACAAGAGATAACGATTCGCGATACATGCGTGGGGAAGTATAGGAACAAATACCACTTTAGGTAGTGTGTCCTAGACTTGGGGGCATCGTTCGACAGGTAGCATAATCCCTAGTTGAACTAGGTGGCATAAACCCTGAATCCGAAAAGCGTTCAGCAGATAGCGTAAACTCTAGTTGAATCTAGAAAGCACTTGGTAGAAAACCCTAGATTAAATCTAGGTAACAAATAATAAATGTATGCCTGAAGGCAATGGAAACTACAGGGATTGGGATCACGTTATCGTTACTAGTTGGCACACTAGTTAGGCGGTGCAGAGATATAAAAACCAGTATAACAAGGAAATAGCGAAGCGGCGAAAGTATTTGAGCGTATCCAGTTTATCTTATCTTAGCATATCTTGTGATTACCTTGTCTAATCTTGTTGACCCTATCGTCATGGTGTAATCTTGTATTCAGTTAATTCATGTCGTTTTGTTTTTCCATGTTCACATGCTAGAAGTTACTGAACTTACTCAGGCTTTATGTCTGACTCTGTTTTTCTTTCGTCTTCTTTTCTTCCGTTCCCCCCCCCCAGGTAGTAAAGGAGGGAATAGTACAACTCAGGTTAAGTTAGACTGTCACTCTTTCCCAGCTTGAAGATTTGTCGAAGTTTGCTTGGATTCTCTTTTCAGATGCTATGGCTGGCTCTTGCTAAAATTGGGGAATATAAATGTTGTTTTATGCTTCTTTATTTTGTAAGACAGATGATACTCTGATATTGTAAAGAAATCATTGTACAAACTATTTTATCAATAAAGCAAAGTTTTATTTTCCGCTGTTTAATTTTTGTCTGTCTTGTAATTTATCTGCATCTTTTACCTTAAATGCTCCACAGAACTTAGTGCATTCCCTTTGTGAGTGACACTAACGGATGTGGGGTGTTACACGTGGTATCAGAGCTGAAGGTTACCGGATCAGATAAAAGATTTGAAAAAAAAAATGTTTTCAAAACGATTTTAAAAGAAGCAATTTCAAAAGAAAAGATTTGTTTTAAAGGCATATTCCCCAAAAGCCATACACACTATCTTCTCTTCCTCTGTTTGAATTCTTGTCTCCTTCTTTCTTGAGTCTTTGGGGCTCCTGGCTTTCTGGGAGGTAACCTCATCGAAGGGCAAAGTAGTGCCCGGCTTCCATCCATAGTCGTAGTTGTTTCATCTACGGGCAGTTTTCTTTCGAAGCTTATAGGGTTTCCCGGACGATGGAGGCAGTTTTCGAGAGATTTGTCAACATGACTACACACGGAAGGGGATGAGGAGTTTGGCTAAGGAGCATAACCCTAGGATGAGGAATTCATGGATGTAGACTTAGCACACGAAGGAGGGAGAAATTATAAAACCTAAGACATGAGGAAGTATCTTTACTAGGGTATGATAGGGCATACACTTAAGGACAAGGGCAAGAACGAGGACGAGATTTTCAGAAGGACAGGTACATGCTTTCACCGCCAAGCGTACCTAGGAGAAAGGTAGTCCGGTTGGAAGAGTCTAGTTTTCTGTTCATACTATTTCCTTAGGTTCTAGCGCTTCTCATTTGTTCATATCCACTTCCATAGTTGGGTCTCTGCACCATAGTACTTGTATAGTAGAAAGATCCCACTAGAGTCTCAAATCCAAATGGTGGTCCGACCAGTTTATTTTTGGGTAGTAGGGATTTGAGAATAGCTATCGAGTTTGCTTATATCATCTCACGTAGATCGTCTAAATTCGGAGGAGATATTCCTTGGGTGCTTGTCTGATATTGGTTTAGGCCTTTGGGGCTTGTACTTGAGAAATGTCGAGTTCGGTTTGGATGGTTTGCGTGAGAGATGAATAGTTATGGCAGGTACTCCAAAGAGCACGTAGTGACCTTTCGACTCTTATAGTTATGGCATGGCGGATAAGAGGGAAACCTCTAATCATCTTAGTACATATACTTGGTACCGTGATTGACATCTGTTTATTTTGAATTGGAGGTCAGAAACTTCACAATCACGAAGTTAAATTAGTTAAGATACAGTGGAGTAAAGCTCAAGAAGGCTAGATACTAGCGTCATACCCTTTTTCTTAAAGGTGCATCCTTGATTTCTTTGTGTAGGAGCCTTACGCATAATTGTTTCTCTCTTTCCGAAGTATATCACCTACGTCGTATCTTCGACCTTTAGGTAGAAGCCAATGGATGTAAACATGTGTTTGAAACATGTTATGGTTGGTGGTTGCAAGTGATTGCTAATGGTTGCTCGTGGATGCATATGCATACGTATTAAGCACTAGATCAGTTCAGACGCTTTCATATTACATTTACAAATATGTATTTGTTTGTAAATTGAACTTGATATGTTATCATATGGGTGTTGCATATGGATGAATGGCCGTGCACGCATATAGTATTTACATAACTAGGGATGCTTTCATACATGGTTGGACGCATGGCACTGACATGACTCGCATTAAGGAGGTCGACTGAATCAGTAGACCGCCTGATTTTACAGTAGATAAAGACATATAAACACACTATGCATATGAACATGAAGGCATTAGAAATCTTTTAAGGACAATGAATGCCTGTGATTGAATGGTTGAGTAGTTGGGTGATTGGATGGTAGGACACATTCTTACTAACTTGGAGATTTCGGGGACGAAATCCTTTTAAGTGGGGGAGAATGTAACACCCCGTAGTTCTATAACACTAAGATTTACAAATCAAAGCAGAACTAAAAGTTAAAATCAAAATCAAGGGAAACGGGCTGCGCCATTGCGTTCGTCTCGGAATTCTTCATGAAAACGAGTCCGAGTATGCGTAAATCGGAGTCCGTATGAGGAAGATATGAACTCCGGAAGTTTCAGCAAAGTTCAAATTTCAAAACAGACTCAGAAGGGACCCAGGTCGACTGGGTAGTCGACCCCCCCCCAGGTCGACTGGGGAGTCGACTGGGTAGTCGACCCCCCCAGGTCGACTGGGTAGTCGACCCCCCCCCCCCCAGGTCGACTGGGTAGTCGACCCCCCCTTTTTCCAGCTTTCTGAACCTGATTCTTTTCTCTGTATCCGGACGCCCTTCTGACCAGATTCGTTGACTTCTACACTATATAAACAGCCCTGGTCTTCTTCTTCATTCACAATTCTTTTCTATCCTTATGCTGCCTCTAAGAAAATATATAAATAAATAAAAATAAGAAGATAATACGAAAATCCAAGACAAGGTTATGCTGCTCAAGTTGTCTAGAAGAGATTCAAAGCTTCAAGATAAGGATTAAAGGCTAAACGTCGCACGAATCATAGCAACGCCTCCTTTCTATTCTAATCTAATCTCTGTAAGTCAGTTATTTCTAGATTTGAACGTTTTTCTCTATTCGTGACATGGAATTAAAGGAATAAAAGAATATGCCAAATCTCTCTCTCTCTCTATTCGAATCAGTGCCTATGCTCTTGAACCTAATTAAGAACTGTCATGATTCAAGGACAAATAAGACCGTGACTATGAAACTATGGAACTTAAAACCATATGCCTATGACTATGAACATTTTCCTATGACTATGAACATTGCCTATGACTATGGACATTGCCTATGACTATGGACATTGCCTATGACTGTGACTGTGACTATGAGGATTATTTCCTTGACTAAGCCTATGCCTTTGATTAGGAAATATAAACTATTGCCTATGACATAACAAGGACATCTGTGATTAAACACCTATGATTTGTGACTAGGAAAGTGTTGCTTAAGTTCTGTGATTATGAGATTAAACCCGATTATTTATTCTGCCTATCCTTGGTTTTCTTTGGTTTTAGACCTTGGGAATTTACCAATTAAGTTAGGTCTACCCATGTTCTTGAACCTACGTCTCTATTCTGTCTATTCTTGGTTTTATACCTTAGGAATTTACCTATTAAGTTAGGTCTACCCATGTTCTTGAACCGACGTCGTTATTCAACCCTTTTTATGCCAGTTAGTATGTCTATCTTTTGCATAGCATCTTTGGTTCATTCCCTATTTTCTACGTACCTAGCTTTGTTTATAATCTAGACTGAATCACGATTATATGAACGGTGGGAATGTGGTTTGGGCAAAATATGAAATTTACTAAAAACGTAGTTTAACTTGGAAATTGGCATAAATTGGGAACATGTATTATGGCATGTTCATAGAAATGCAAATTGGATAAATTTGACATGAATTATAAGGTGTGTAATTTGAATCTAGTATTGACGTGTAAATCTAGCATTTACATGAATAGTGAACTAGAGTAATAAGTCTAGAATTAGAATGTTGAATCGGAATTGGATTAGCTAATTTGGCACGGTAAGTATATTGGCATAAATGTGAAATTGGCCATAATTGGGAGTAATTGGCAGGTTTAGCAAAATCATGGTTAGTGACACTTAATTTGGTATAGTCCACATACCAAAAAGCATAAATATGATTTAGAAGGGGAAATGGGCCATAAGAATGAATGTAGACAATTTACATTACAGAGTAATTAGGAAATAAGTAAATTAGAAATAATTTACTTATAGAATTTGGCCTGAATGAGGAAATATAAATTTAGACAAATTAAAGGTTTATTAACGACGTTTCTTTTAATGACACACCAGAAAGTTCTTGGGTGACAGAGAGGATAGTGTCTAGGCTTGGGTTTGGAAAATACAAGTTTCCTGCTCTCCCTGGCTATCCCTAACTGATCCGACGAACGGGATGGTTACTTTCAAAACTTGATTTGAAAATAAATTGAAACCCTTTGAACTTAGAAAACACGAATATGCCTAGCCCGAGGTTAGACTGAGTTGCGATATAAACCTGCCCCGAACCAACCGGCACATCCAGTAGTCGCAACAATACCTGTCTAATGTGAGTGGTAGCGGCTTTAATTTATTTAGTTAAAGCTAGAACAAGAGTGGTAGGGTTAAGTTACTAAGACACTTAACTAGTTCAACATGATAACTAGACTAATGGGTGGGGTTAGGTTCAGACTGACACTTAACACAGTTAAGCTAGAATGGGAGGGTTAAGTCCATAGGAACACTTAACCAACTTAACACAGTTAAGCTAGAATGGGAGGGCTAAGTCCATAGAGACACTTAACCAAACTCAAGGTAGCAAAACGAGACTTGTAGTGGTTAAGTAAAGTTAATACACTTAGCCAAATTAATATGTTAACTAGACTAGAGGTTGGAGTTAAGTAAAATCTAATACGCTTAGCCAATTTTGATATGTTAGCTGGGCTAGACCGTAGGGTTAAGTAAACCTGAACACTTAACCATCAGGTTGTGATAAAGGAATGAGGTTAAGTCTAAAACATGAAGGGATAATACTTAACCATTAATAACATGTTAGTTAAAACAGACGGGCAAGGTTAAGTTAAAAAGGAACACTTAACCAATACAGGATGAAGGGGTAGGGTTAAGTAATAAGAAATATTTAACCAATATAACTTGGTTTGTGGTAGGGTTAAGTCAACGTGAATTGCTGATGACACTTAACCAGCTTAACAGGATAAATGAACAGGGTTAAGTTAGCTTGAATTGACTAATGACACTTAACCAATCCAAATTGACGGGAAAGAGAACTAAGTAGTAAACCTTAGTTAAAAGAAGCTAAGTAGTAAACCTTAGTTAAGAAAACAACGATTCTGGAAACTAAGTGGTAAACCTTAGTTGACAAAACTAAGTAGTAATATTAGTATAACACGAGGAGGAGTGAACGTCCGTCTGATTAAAAAGAAGGCTCCAACGAATTGGGTTACGAAGCCCGAGGCTTCGAGGGGACGTGAGGGTACTCTTGGTATCCCTCTGTGAGGCTGCAGATGATCCGCCTGGGCCCACAGAGGTTAAGGTCTGCGTAGAAGAACCAGGGGTATGCCTTGGTTGCAACACATGGCAACCTAAAGACCAGGATGGACCGGCGTGATTCGGCGAGCAAACGGTAGCCCTGTGATAGCGACTCGTCGACTACCATCCATCTTGAGTCAATCGAGATACGTGAAGCAGAAAGGCGGAGAACTCCAAAAGACCATATACTTGCTATCTAGTTATGGGTGAGGATGGCCATAGGATAGTGGGGCACCGGGGGCCGGCGTATAATTCTCATTTTAGAAGGTGTGCCTTTCATTAGTTGAGGGAGGGGTCAAGTGGGACCATAGCCACTGGAATTAAAACAGACCTTAGCATCTGCATCGGCAGATATCTGAAAGCTCCCGACCGAGTTCTGTATTCCTTGATTTGCCCTGACACAGGACTCGGGTCGCACATTACAGGACATGTGCATCTAGACAAGCGATAACGATTCGCGATACATGCGTGGGGAAGTATAGGAACATATACCACTTTAGATAGTGTGTCCTAGACTTGGGGGCATCGTTCGACAGGTAGCATAATCCCTAGTTGAACTAGGTGGCATAAACCCTGAATCCGAAAAGCGTTCAGCAGATAGCGTAAACTCTAGTTGAATCTAGAAAGCACTTGGTAGAAAACCCTAGATTAAATCTAGGTAACAAATAATAAATGTATGCCTGAAGGCAATGGAAACTACAGGGATTGGGATCACGTTATCGTTACTAGTTGGCACACTAGTTAGGCGGTGTAGAGATATAGAAACCAGTATAACAAGGAAATAGCGAAGCGGCGAAAGTATTAGAGCGTATCCAGTTTATCTTATCTTAGCATATCTTGTGATTACCTTGTCTAATCTTGTTGACCCTATCGTCATGGTGTAATCTTGTATTCAGTTAATTCATGTCGTTTTGTTTTTCCATGTTCACATGCTAGAAGTTACTGAACTTACTCAGGCTTTATGTCTGACTCTGTTTTTCTTTCGTCTTCTTTTCTTCCGTTCCCCCCCCCCCAGGTAGTAAAGGAGGGAATAGTACAGCTCAGGTTAAGTTGGACTGTCACTCTTTCCCAGCTTGAAGATTTGTCGAAGTTTGCTTGGATTCTCTTTTCAGATGCTATGGCTGGCTCTTGCTAAAATTGGGGAATATAAATGTTGTTTTATGCTTCTTTATTTTGTAAGACAGATGATACTCTGATATTGTAAAGAAATCATTGTACAAACTATTTTATCAATAAAGCAAAGTTTTATTTTCCGCTGTTTAATTTCTGTCTGTCTTGTAATTTATCTGCATCTTTTTCCCTAAATACTCCACAGAACTTAGTGCATTCCCTTTGTGAGTGACACTAACGGATGTGGGGTGTTACAGTATAATTTTAAAACGAAAACAATTTTTGTTTTGAAAATTTAAATCAATTATTCGTATTTGATTATTTATTTTAAATTGATTTGGACAATCCAGTATATAAAGATTTTGCATATATGTCTTGCAAACGTGTATTCGAAGTTTTAATGTATTGGATAGTTGTAGAATCGCACTTTAGTGCCCGGGGATAATTATGGTGACGGGGCACCATCGCCAGTATTTATTTTCGAGTTTCGAAAGTGAGATTTCTATATATTTCCAATTGACTGGTGTGAGAACCAAAACTAGATAGGGCTTATTGTTGTGATTTGGCATCAAAAATGTGATTTTTGACTATATATCAAAGTTATGCATTTGAAATGATAACCAACTAATTGATTGATGGTTGTTTTGATCGATTATGGCTTGATTAATTATTATTTTTAACCATTTAGCCAAATTGACCAAAAAGTGAATTGTATTGAAATTTGGTCGCATTTGGTCGCATATACATGTACTTACATTGAACAGGTCATAGCAAAGAGGCTAGAGAAGAAGAATAAAATTGTTTGCCCGACAAATAGGTACATCTTTACCATAATTTACTGTTTTGTTTGGGTGATGATGATTTTATGAGCCGATTGGCTTTTTCTTTTTCTTTTTGAGATCAGAGGGTCTGTATGGAAATTTCGGGATTTTCCCGGTGCTCCCAGTGCAGGGGCGGTTATGGCGAAATTTTTCGGAAATTTAGGGTGTTAGCCAAATTTTTGAAAAATTTGAAAAGTTCTTAGAAACTGAAAAGCTGAAGAACTTAAGCCGTAATCAAAATAATGAAAGTTGAGTTGATTAGTTAAACGACTTTCGGCTTCGTTCCTTTTCGGGGACGAAAAGTTTTAAGTGGGGGAGATTGTAACGACCCGGAAATCCGAGCCAATTTAAAATTTTTATTTTGGCAATTTTAGTGAATTTTGATTATTTAAAATGAATTATTTTAAATAATAACGACGAAAAATTTATTTTGAATAGAATTCGAACGTATATATTATATAGATCGTCGTTAGAATATAAATATTTATTTTAAATTATAAAAGGAATTGAAAATGGCGCGGTAGTTCGATAATTCGATTTCAAATTTCAAACGAATATACATGGTGCAAAATAAACCGGATTTTACTGAAACCAAAAATATTTGAATCTAATTGGGAATATCTTTTCAACGAATCCAAAAAATTAAAATTTCATATCGGGGGTCAAAAGATACGCCCAGTTGAAAATTTTGAATAGTCGCTATGGAATTCAGGCCCTTAAAATTGGAAATTTTGTAAACGACCTCGGTTTTCGACGAAACCACTTTTTTTGGATTCGGGATGTCAAATTAATGCTAGGTTTCAAAATTCGTAATTTTTCGAATCAATATGTGAGCGTGGCAAAGGAAAACGCGTTTGACCAGTTTCAGTTGATTTTAATTGACTGGAAAATGGCCATTTTTCAAACAGTCTCAGAATTCGATGAAATTAGTTTTGTTAGGATCGTATCGTCGATACGAAGCTAGAAATTATTTTTCTAGGATTTCTAGAGTCAGTAGGTGGCCGTGGTAAATCGAAATGTGCGTTCAAATTCAATATATAGATTTATATTTTGATTTAGACGGAAAAATGATCGTAACAGCCGAATTGGGTTACAAAACATATCCCATTGTGTTCGTAATGGGGGTAATTAGCTAGGGATGACAGTCGGTGGGTCTCATTTGGAGGTCGAAATCAGAAGTTGCTTTTTGGGATAATTAAATAGTTAATAAATTAATTAAATAAACCTCCCCTTCCCTTATCTAGTCAACGCGAGCCCCCCCTTTTCGTTCAAATCCCGATACCAGAAATCGATTTATTAAAAAGAAAAAAAAACACGATGAACCAGAAATCGATTCCCCCCTCGCGAGCACCGCCTGGCCCCACCCTCCGCCGTCGTTTGGCCCACCGCACCCCCTCCTCTCGGCCGATGTCCTCCCTCCATCGCACAAGCCTCAGGCGCGAAACCCTAGGCTGCTCCACCCCAAAACCGCAACCCTAGCCACTGCCACCCACTGCTCCGGCCATCCCCTGGCCCACCGCCCACCTGTGCGGCCCACACACCATCAGAGACGTCGATTCCCTCCTCCGGCAACACCCACGCAGCCACTCCGATGAGATAGACGAAAATAAGGTGATTTTATTTATTTATTTATTTATAAAAGTCAGTTTTTAATATATGGTGCAATTTACAAAATCAGTTCTTTTATATATGAAAGAGACTAAAGAAAAGATGGGATTTTTACTAAAGAAAAGATGGAATTTTTACTAATGTAAAGATTGAATTTTTCTAATGAAAGGATTGATTTTGAAAACAATAAAGAGGTGATTTTTTTAACCATAAAGGTTCGATTTTCCTATAGAGGATAAAAATATAATCTTTTCAAATAGTATAGCGATGTAAAAATATAATTTTTATCATATATGTAGCAAAGTAAAACTACGATTTTTATCATTAAAATGGTTAAGGAAAATATGATTTTTAAATTGAAAGCGAACAAATAAAAATGTGATTTTTATTTTAAAGATAGCAGTATAAAAATGTGATTTTTATATATGTAGTGGATGCGGGTGACGAAAGTGACAAAAGAAGAAACGACAGAGATTTCCTACATAAGAAGGGTCGAGGCATTTGGTTTAGCTATTCGGTGAGAACTCCTCACCTTTAATTTACTTCTAGTTTGAAATATATACTAGGATGTAGACGGTGTTTAGTAGCACCCGACACCCGTCGTCCACAGACCATGGACGGCTTGTATGCTTGTTTGTTTGATTTTGATGTGTAGTTGATTGTGTGATGTGACGTGAAATGAAATAAAATATTTATATAGTTAAAAATATTTTATAGTTAAAAATAGAATTTTTAACGTATATATGAAATGAAATAAATTAATATAAACAAGTCAGACGATTTGTTTATATACACACATTTGACTAATATTGATTGGGACGATAAATTTTACACGTCGCCCAAATGCACAAATAAAATCTGTGTTTGATTGTTTGAAAACCCCACACGGGTATTGGGGTGATATAAGACATACACTAATCCCAATAGTTAGTTATATGTCGATCGATTGATTGACAGACTGTTATGAGCGTTAAATATTTATATTTGATGCTTATACAGTGTAGAACGCACTTTGGATGATGGTTGATGATTTATCGTTGCTGTTATATACGTGTGGTAGAAAATCCATATAATTAACATTATATGGTAATTGATTGGGACTCATTCCAGTTTTGAAATAGAATATTTGAATAAGAAATATTTGAAAAAGAAATATTTAAAATAGAATATTTGAAAATAGAAATATATGAAGCCGTGTTGATTAGATTGACGCCATTTTGACGTGAACGATATTTATATCGATTTTATTCATTTTACAACGAATATCGAAAGTGATTTCAAATTCTGATATTTTGAAAGGAATTGAAATTCGAATTAAACATAATAGAATTGAAATTCGAAATAGAATTAAAATCGTTTTGAATTGAATATAAACTTATTGAAATTGAACTGAAATTGATTTGAATTGAATTCGATTTGAATTGAAAAGAATTTAAAACGAATTTATATTGGAAAATTCAATTTTGATTTGAATTTGAGATGGAAATTGAAATCGTTTTGAAAACGAATTTAAAACGATTTATATAATACGTTTTAAAAAGAAATCGACGAAGTATATATTATATATATTATATATATAATATAATGGCCTGAACAGAACGCGTCGCGCTGCGGTAGTTCGTGAATTTCGACCGTTGACTTAAAATGAATATTGCGGGGTATCTGACCGTCGGATTCTCCTAAAACCGGAACCGTTGGGTTCGTATCGAAAAGAGCTTTCTAACGAATATTAGAAATTAGAAATCTAACGATTGGATTTGAAATTATGTCCAAATCAAATTTGGAAAAGGTCGTTGTAAGTGCAGTTCGATGGCCGTTGATGGAAATCGACTGTACGGGCCTTGATAAAATTATTAAAAATATCAATAATTTGTGTAAAATCATAAGAAATGATTTGGGAAGAATCGGGATGAAAAACTTCATATTTGAAAAGATAAAAAATAGATTTTTATCGAAATGAACTAGTTTTGAACTAGAATTAAAATTCTATTTATTTTTAAATAAATAAATTGGATCTGAAAAGGGTTTTAAAAGTAACCAGAATTTCCAATAATTGAATTGGAATGGATTTGAATCGAAATTGTCTTTGGATTATTTCGATGTTGGATTTCGTGATTACATAGATATTGTTATGGAAATTTGAAAGATATATTTATATCGTTATTTCCAATACGATATTTGTGGGTCGTAGAATTTGATATTGAATATAAGCCGATATATTTTCTATTCATAGCCTTGTATTGAATATCAAATTTGATTTGGGTTTGTCGTGAATGGTGTCTTCATTAACACTGTTCTTAAGCCCAGTTGAGAAAAAGATTAAATCTTTTTATTTAGATTTAATGAAGTGTACCAATTAAATAATATTTATTTGGAATTGAATTGGTATTGATTTTTGGGTTTATCGTGAACAGTGTTTTAAATAACACATGTTCTTTAACCCGATAATTAATGGAATGTGATTTTGGGTTGTCGTGAATGGTATCTTCAATAATACTGTTCTTAGACCCAAAGGAGTTAAGAAAATCAGAAACTAACTGGAGATTAGTTAAGTTGAATGGTTTCTGAGGTATTGATCTGATGTTGGTTTCGGCCTTCGGGGTTAATACTTAGGGAATTTCTCACTTGCTAATTTACGGTTAGGGATTGATTGAAATGTGATGTGATTTTGGGTTCATCGTGAACTGTGTTTTAAATGACACTGATTCTTTAATCTAGTCAAAGATTAAAACTAAGTGGAGTTTTAATGAATCTTTAATTAGATTGAAAAGATCGAGAATGGAGTATCACCAGTTTTACTCCAGACGGTAGTTAAATCTTTAATTAGATTTGAACGTGAAATGGTAATTGAATTTACTGATAACACCGTGGTGTTAGATATGAAGTATGACCAGTTTTACTTCATGGGATGAATAGGTTGGGGTTGGGAAATTAAAACAAATGATTACTTCGGTAAGTTTCGTTAATCCTGATTAGTTTGAATTGATATTCAAAAGAAGATTAAAGAATAAATTTAAAAGAATTTATCTTTGATAAAATTAATGGGACCCTTTCCCTAAGAATGTGAAATTTAGAAACTAACTGTCGGTTAGCTAAGCAGAATGGTTTTCTTGATATTGATCTGATGTTGGTTTCGGCCTTCGGGGTTAATATTTGGGGAATTATTCGCTTGTTAATTTACGGTTAGTGACTGATGAATTGGAATGAGGCGTATGTTGTGTTTGTGTAACACTTGTTTATTATATACACGAGTTATTCGGAAAGACCGGGTTTATCCCATTCTATATAACTGATATGACGATAAGTCGAAGGTGAAGACGGTGGTTGAAGACCGGAGGTCTTCACGTCGTTTGGATAATTACTGATGATCTTGATTGGGCCGTACACCCAAAAGGAGGGAATCAGTTAGTGGTCGTCCAGACGTACTTGGAGATCGCTGGATATGCGGGGTACTAGGTGCCTCCGGTTTCGTTTAGCCCCAGGGCCAACTTGTAAATGGAATGTGTGCTTGACATTGGATTTCATTCTATGTGACTGATATCGGTTGCATAGGGTGGTTTGCCTGTGTGGCATGCTAAGATGAAAATTGTAACACCCCGTAATTTTATAACATTAAAATTCACAAATTAAAGTATACTTAATTTTTAGAAAAGAATTAAGTGAAATGGGTTGCGCAGAGAAATATATATATATATTGATATATATATATAAAAAAATTAAAAATTAAATAAATAAATATGCGAAAAAGTTAAAAACAGCGAATTGGGAGGGGGAATAACCGAACCGGCCCATTTTTGAGGTCGACCCGAGCCCTGCTGGGTCGACTAGGGGTTAATCCAGGGTTTTTGGCTGTCAACCCGTGGGCCGATTCGTTCAAATGCAGATTTTGCATTTGATTGGTTCTCATGGTTCAGGGTTAATCTAGTGGTCCTAAATAACTTCCTACACCTATAAATACATCCTAATGCTAACCCTAAACCTAATTAAAATAGAATAGTTACCGTCGCCATGGAAATCAATGGAGCCGCCGCCAACTAAGAAAGAAGAAAAGCAAATTCAATTCTAATTCTCTCAACCCTAAAGCAAAGCAAAACTCTCTCTTTTCTTCTCTAAATTGTGAGTATGATGATCTTAACAAGATTATTATTATTTTAATTAGATTGAGTTATGAATGGATTATGAGTAGATGATGTGAATTATCATATATGTTGTTGTAAACCCTTTTTGCTATCATGTATATTGTAAATCCAATATTATGTGATGATGATATCTTATATGTTGTAAATCATGCTATGATGATGTTATGTATGTTGAAAGTTTCTATGCTAAGTTGTGATGAATCATACATGTTAAAAAGGCCATGATGTTACCATCTATGCTAGTTAGTTCATATTAATTAAATCATCATGTTTGAGTTATGTTGATCTATATGACAAGTCACATATGCAAGTTAGATTGATTAGAAAAGTGATGAACATATGCCAAGACATCTATTATGACATCTAGAATTATGCTATGACATATGTGATATCCTATGCTAGTTCACACCATCATTATGTTGCCTAAAAACCCCATATGCAAGTTTATGTATAGATTTGGGCTATGATCATATCATATAAATTGAGACATTTAACAAGTTGACACCTTTTGATCCTTAACATGTGTAGTTTATGCAAGTTTAACCCCTATTATGATTAGATTTATTTTAATTGTCTATATGTTGTTATAATTTATCTTTGTGCTAGGTGTTAGACTACACAAGTCTAGCCTATATTATGCGTTGAATAAGCGAACGTATAAACGTGGGGTAGGGGTAATATTAAGGATTTAATATTAAAAAGTTGGGGTGCAATTGATATGATTTTGCATGCCATAAGTGGATGACCATAATTGAGTCAATTATGGACATCATTAAAAGTTGACTTAATTAATAATTTGAATAGGGAATTATTAAAACTGGGGTAAAAGATTTTAAGTGTTAATCAATGCTTAGGACACGAGGTTGGACTCGTTTGTGACGTAAACCTGCCCGGACCCGCCCGGCAAATCCAGTGGTCACAAATGTCAGCCCAATGTGAGAGGTCCTAGGCCTAAACTAAAGCATAACGGTTGTAAAGACACAAGGTTAGACTCTTTAATGGTGTAAGACTGTCCGGACCCACCCGGAAAATCCAGCTGCCATAAATGCCAGTCTAATGTGAGAGGTCTTTATGAGGTTATGGCCTGAATGAATTAAGAAATACTTAACCAGATAAACATGTAAGGTGGGACATGGGGGTTAAGTAGGTACCTTGGGTGGCATGAAGAATCTAGGGGGTGCCCTTAGTTGCATGTGAAATACGATTAGTAAGACTTAACCAAACACACATGTAAATGAACATGACTAAGAGGGTTAAGTGGGATATACTAGTGACAAGCTTAGGTGGGTAGCTTGTGGGGGCCCATTTCGACCAGTATCCCAAACGTATCTTTGTGGGCTCGACCCAAGTCGAGGACGGGACACGCATGCTGGGTTCGACTGTAAGAGGCCAAAACGGGGAGCAGTGGCAACGCAAGTCCAACGGGTTTCGTATGCGTGTGTGGACCCGGGATGGTAGGTAAGACGTTGTTGCATCGTGTAGGTATAAGCCGTGCATTCTCAAGTTGTATCGGGTTGCCACTTTAGGGGAGTGATACACCCCACTGTGGGGCCAGCATGGGTATCTACGAGTAGGGAGCCGATCGAAAGTGGGTAGTGGGGTCCACCTATTGGAGATAGGGGCAGACGACACCTATGTATTCAGCTAGGGGTACGTAAGGCTATTTATAAAGTTTCTGTGTGAAGCAAGTGGGATCAAACAATAGGGCTACTGGTGTGGTGCAGTGTAGTAATGTGCGGTGCAGTGTAGTAATCATTCGTTAGTAATTAGGTGTGCCTTTACCGTTATCTTTAACGTTATCTTAAACGCTATCTTTATCTTCCTAAGAGTTCATAGACATTTACTTGTCTTCCAGCTTATGCCTTAGTCTAGTTATTTTGATAATATGATTGTTAGAATTATCATACTCGCCAGACTTTATGTCTGACCCCCTCTATTTCTATCCTTTTTCCCCCTCCAGGTCCTCAGGTTGGGCCCAGCTCTAGTGGAGTTTGATTGAATTGCTTCATCTCTCTTTGGAAAGCTTGGACCGTTGAAGTAAAGTCCATCTTGTTATCTTTTTAATGGCTATTTATGTAATGAGATTATGTATTTTGTTTTTATGAAGATGGATATTGTACTTGGTTATGATCTATGGTTTTATGATGTAACAAACATGTTTAATTTCCGCTGCAATAAAATGAAGTTTTAGATTTCCAAATACTATTTATTATCTGTCTTATTGTAATTTTTCTGTTCTATATTCACTTATAACCTCCATGAAAGTTAATGCATTCCCTTCGTGAGTGACATTAATGGACGTGGGGTGTTACACGTGGTATCAGAGCTTAAGGTTACCAGAACAGATAAAAATACTTTAGAAAAATAGTTATTTTTGGAAGAAGTGTTTTCAAAAACATGTTTTAATGAGAAATTTAAAGAGAAACGTTTTTAAGAAAAACATAATCCCCAAATAGCCATATATCTTTATCTTTCGAATTCTCCATTTTGAATCTTTCCTTTTCCGTTTCAGCATGGCTGAAGATCTTAATCTACCCGACGGTGTAGCGATACCAGGATGGTATAGGAGGTTGTTAGAGGCTAGGGCCGCTACGGGTCCAGCCAATGTTCCACCACCAGTTGCACCCGTTCCTCCTCCTCCTCGCATAGATACTTTTGCAAAGACGTGCAAGGAATTCAAGGCTATGGGTGGAAAACCATTTCAAGGGTCAAAAACGTTTGTGGAAGCTAGAGATTGGCTTAAGGAGGTGGAAGAATTGCTAGAAATCTTTGAAGTAGAAGAAGGGAGGAGAGTTCGTCTAGCAGCTTGGTTGATGAAGGGAGAGGCGTCGTTTTGGTGGGAGGTCGCTAATGGGGAGCGTCCTGTTGACTCTTGGGCGGATTTCAGACGTAGGTTCGAGGCGAAGTTTCTCTCAAGGGCGGAAGAAAATCTATTTATGGAAAGGTTCTTGACATTGAAGCAAGGAAGCTCATCAGTGAAAGAATAAATTTAATCAGTTAGCAAGATTTGGCTTGGACTTAGTAAACACGCCGGAGAAGAAGGCTCTAAGGTTCGTGAATGGCTTGAATGAACCATTGCAAGGGTTGGCTATGACCCACATCCCGATGGGGGCCACCTTTGAGAAGTTAGTAGAAATGGCGCTCATGCATGAGGAGAAAAGCGCTAAAGCTGATAAGGCACCCAAGAAGAAGGGGGATCAGAAGAAACCACATAAGCAAAACAGGAAGGGTGGAAAAGACAATAATGGCAAGGGAAAGAAGAAGTGCTTTAACTGTGGAACCCCATGCCATCTCAGCAAGGATTGCCGAAAGAAAAAGAAGACATGTTGTTTTCACTGTGGCGATGCGGGACATTTAGTGAAGGACTGCCCAAAGAAGGGACAGAGGGCAGGAGCTACCTCGGGAGGACAGGTGCATGCTCTTATGGCACCAGGGCAGGCTAGGGGACAAGTTCAGGCTCTCGCGGTCCCACCGCTGCAAGAACGAGGTAGAACCATTTCTGTTGAAAGCTTAGTTTTTCTGTTTGATCATCCTGTCCGTACCTTATTCGATTCGGGCGCATCACATTCGTTTATCTCTACATCATTAGTTGAATCACTGCACTTAAACACCAGTTTAATAGAGGATCCCTTAGTTGTTTCGAATCCAATTGGGGGCTCGGCTTATTTGTCTATGATGTGTTTGGATTTGAAAATTTCCATACTTAGCGTTGAATTTAGATGTGATGCTTATGTGTTGGGCTTCACGGGCTATGGGCTAATTTTAGGAATGGATTGGTTATCCAGAAATGGGGCCGTTCTTGATTGTGAAAGGAGAGTAGTTAGGCTCGTGACTCGCCTTGGCAACACTCTCGAAATCTTCTGTAATCCCATAAATTCGGTTATGCTAAGTTATCTAGAATCGCTTGACGCGTCTGAGGAAAATCTACGATCTGTTAGAGTGGTCCGAGAATATTCAGATGTGTTTGAGGAGGTGAAGGGCTTGCCTCCGAAGCGGGAGATAGATTTTCGAATTTATATTGTGGATAATGCGAAACCAGTATCTTTGCCAGTACGCCACATGGCTCCACGTGAAAGGAGGGAACTCGATAAGCAAGTGATGGAGTTGCTTGAGAAGGGGTTCATAAGACGAAGTATATCGGAGTGGGGTGCTCCAGTAGTATTTGCCATGAAGGCGGATGGGTCCCTTAGACTGTGTGTGGACTATAGAGAACTTAATAAACTTACTAAGAAGATCAGACACCCACTGCCGAGGATTGACGATCTCTTCGATCAGTTAGTTGGCACCTCAGTGTTTTCGCAGTTGGACTTAGCCACTGGGTTCCATCAGTTGAGAGTGGCTGAGGATAGCATAGACAAGACTACCTTTAGGACTCCGGACGGTTTCTATGAATGGCTAGTGAGCCCTTCGGTTTGACAAACGCCCCCACATACTTTGTTGATTTGATGAGTAGGGTGTTTAGGGAGTACCTTAACAAATTTGTGGTAGTCTTTGTAGATGACATCTTGATCTTTTCTAAGGATGAAGAAGAGCATGCCCTACATCTTAGGGAAGTGTTGGAGACTCTTCGAGCGCATAAGCTTAAAGCTAAATTTTCTAAGTGTCACTTTTGGAGGAAGGAAGTACGGTTCTTAGGACACGTGGTTTCCAAAGAAGGGATAGCTGTAGATCCCGCGAAGGTGGTGGCCATCCAAGATTGGAAGGTTCCTAAAAATGCTACCGAAGTGAGAAGTTTCTTGGGGTTGGCTGGCTACTATAGGAAGTTTATCAAAGACTTCGCAAAGATATCAGCTCCATTGACACGCTTGACGAAGAAGAACCTAGTTTTCACATGGGACGTAGATTGTGATGATGCGTTCCAATGTTTGAAGAGAGCTTTGACATCAGCCCCAGTCTTAGTATTGCCAGACGGGAGTAAGCCGTTTACCGTTTATACTGATGCTTGTGGGACAGGACTAGGCGCAGTCTTAATGCAAGAGGGTAGGGTAATAGCCTATGGTGGAAGGCAGTTGAGAGCGCATGAGAAAAATTATCCTACACATGACCTAGAATTGGCCGCTATTGTTTTCGCGCTTAAGTCTTGGCGTCATTATCTTCTTGGTGAGAAATTCGAATTATTCACTGACCACAAGTCTTTAAAATACCTATTCTCTCAAAAGGACTTGAACTTAAGGCAGCAAAGGTGGATGGAGTTCTTAGCGTCCTACGACTTTGAAATAGCCTATACCCCTGGCAAGGGTAACGTGGTGGCAGACGCCTTAAGTAGAAAAAGATTATCCTTAAGTCCTTTGTTTGTTGAGCGGCGAAGTTTAGAATTCATTTCGATGTTTGACTTTAGACCTTCCGTTGACTTCGTACTCGGTTTCTAGCATCCTTGGAGGTCAGACCTACGCTTTTGGGACGGATTGGCGAGGCACAGCGAGACGACCCGCAGTTGGTTGAGTTAGTAGAAAAACTCAAAGGAGGGGAGTCATCAAGCCATCTCCGTAGGTATACCCTAGACGATAAGGGTTGGTTACGTAGGGACCGTAGACTTTGTGTACCAAAAGACGATGACCTAAGGAAGACTATTCTTGACGAAGCACATCATTCGAAGATGACCATTCATCCCGACGGGGACAAGATGTACAAAGACATGAAGAGAGTTTACTTTTGGGCCGGCAGGAAGAAAGATGTGGCCGAGTATGTCGCTAGATGCTTGGTGTGCCAACAATTAAAAGCGGAGCAAAAGAAACCCGGTGGGTTGCTTCACCCATTGGAGGTTCCACTATGGAAGTGGGAAAGTGTCTCGATGGATTTTGTGGATGGGTTACCGCGATCAAGGAAGGGTAATACGGGAATTTGGGTTATAGTAGATAGGCTTACTAAAAGCGCCCATTTCATTCCCGTAAAGAGTAAGAGGACTGCTCCATGGTTAGCCTCCGTATACGTTCGAGAAATATTTCGATTGCATGGTGTTCCTTCTAGCATAGTGAGCGACCGCGATCCTATTTTCACTAGCGATTTTTGGAGAAGCTTACAAGAGGCGGTAGGGAATCAGTTATGTTTGGGCACCGCATATCATCCTCAGATGGACGGCCAGACCGAGAGGGTGAATCGCATTCTAGGGGATCTGTGAGGCTATGTATCCTAGACTTTGGGGGTACGTGGGAAGAGCATCTTCCATTGGTGGAGTTCGCATATAATAACAGCTTTCAGTCCAGCATTGGTATGGCACCATTCGAAGCTCTTTATGGACGACCTTGTCGTTCACCTACATGTTGGTGGGAATCTACGGATAAGATCTTACTTGGGCCCGATATGATTAGGGAGACTTCGGAGAAGATCGACTTGATTCGAAGGAGGATGAAAGCAGCACAGGATAGGCAGAAATCTTATGCGGATAAGAGGAGGACAGATCTCGAGTTTGAAGTTGGGGACATGGTCTTTGTCAAAGTGTCTCCATTACGAAACGTTGTTCGCTTTGGGTCCGTTGGGAAATTAGCACCAAGGTTTGTAGGGTCGTTTCCTATTAAGGAGAGGATTGGATGGATGGCGTATAGAGTGGAGTTGCCTGAGAGACTTAGTGGTGTACATGACGTATTCCATGTGTCACATTTGAGGAAGTGCTTGCACGAGACCGCGGAAGTGGTAGAGCCGAGCTTGCTTAGAGAGGTGGAGATAGAGCGTGATGCGACAATTCGACGAGCTCCTACGCGCATTCTTGGGTCGGAGATCAAGAAGTTGAGGAATCGAGAGGTCAGACTAGTCAAAGTGCAATGGGGAGATGATGAGAGCAACGCTACTTGGGAGACAGAAGAGAAGATGCGTTCACTATACCATTTTCTTTTTGAGGGTATGTCCTTTAATTTCTCCTTTATCGCTTAGCTTGTACTTATCTTATCTTTAGTATATCCTCTTGCTAGTATCTTTGACCTTTAGTTAGGATAATCCTATGGTTGAAACATGTGTTTGAGACATGTTATGTATGGTGGATGCAAAGTGGATGCAAGTGTTTGCTAGTGGTTGCTCGTGGATGCATATACACACACTATTAGGCACCAGATCAGCTCAGTCACTTCATATTGCATATTGCATATATATGGATGTATTTAGTAAAATGGATGTATAATGGTTGTATTATCATATAGTTGATGCATTCGGGTGGATGGTTGTGCACGCATATAGAATTAATATGTATCATTAGGAATCTTTTGCATACATATTGGACGCATGGCACTATCATGAATTGCACTAAAGAGGTCGACTGAATCAGTAGACCGCCTAATTTTGCATTAGATATGGACATATACACACACTGTGCATATAAACATTAAAGCATTAGAAGTCTTTTAAGGACAATGGACGCTGGTGTTTGATGGTTGAGTAGATGGACGATTAGATGGTAGGATATACATTCTTCTTGACTTGGAGATTTCGGGGATGAAATCCTTTAAGGAGGGGAGAATGTAACACCCCGTAATTTTATAACATTAAAATTCACAAATTAAAGTATACTTCATTTTTAGAAAAGAATTAAGTGAAATGAGTTGCGCAGAGAAATATATATATATTGATATATATATATATATATATATATATATAAATTAAAAATTAAATAAATAAATATGCGAAAAAGTTCAAAACAGCGAATTGGGATGGGGAATAACCGAACCGGCCCATTTTTGAGGTCGACCCGAGCTCCGCTGGGTCGACTAGGGGTTAATCCAGGGTGTTTGGCTGTCAACGCGTAGGCCGATTCGCTCAAATGCAGATTTTGCATTCGATTGGTTCTCATGGTTCAGGGTTAATCTAATGGTCCTAAATAACTTCCTACACCTATAAATACATCCTAATGCTAACCCTAAACCTAATTAAAATAGAATAGTTACCGTCGCCATGGAAATCAATGGAGCCGCCGCCAACTAAGAAAGAAGAAAAGCAAATTCAATTCTAATTCTCTCAACCCTAAAGCAAAGCAAAACTCTCTCTTTTCTTCTCTAAATTGTGAGTATGATGATCTTAACAAGATTATTATTATTTTAATTAGATTGAGTTATGAATGGATTATGAGTAGATGATGTGAATTATCATATATGTTGTTGTAAACCCTTTTTGCTATCATGTATATTGTAAATCCAATGTTATGTGATGATGATATCTTATATGTTGTAAATCATGCTATGATGATGTTATGTATGTTGAAAGTTTCTATGCTAAGTTGTGATGAATCATACATGTTAAAAAGGCCATGATGTTACCATCTATGCTAGTTAGTTCATATTAATTAAATCATCATGTTTGAGTTATGTTGATCTATATGACAAGTCACATATGCAAGTTAGATTGATTAGAAAAGTTATGAACATATGCCAAGATGTCTAATATGACATCTAGAATTATGCTATGACATATGTGATATCCTATGCTAGTTCACACCATCATTATGTTGCCTAAAAACCCCATATGCAAGTTTATGTATAGATTTGGGCTATGATCATATCATATAAATTGAGACATTTAACAAGTTGACACCTTTTGATCCTTAACATGTGTAGTTTATGCAAGTTTCACCCCTATTATGAATAGATTTATTTTAATTGTCTATATGTTGTGATAATTTATCTTTGTGCTAGGTGTTAGACTATACAAGTCTAGCCTATATTATGCGTTGAATAAGCGAACGTATAAACGTGGGGTAGGGGTAATATTAAGGATTTAATATTAAAAAGTTGGGGTGCAATTGATATGATTTTGCATGCCATAAGTGGATGGCCATAATTGAGTCAATTATGGACATCATTAAAAGTTGACTTAATTAATAACTTGAATAGGGAATTATTAAAACTGGGGTAAAAGATTTTAAGTGTTAATCAATGCTTAGGACACGAGGTTGGACTCGTTTGTGACATAAACCTGCCCGGACCCGCCCGGCAAATCCAGTGGTCACAAATGTCAGCCCAATGTGAGAGGTCCTAGGCCTATACTAAAGCATAACGGTTGTAAAGACACGAGGTTAGACTCTTTTATGGTGTAAGACTGCCCGGACCCGCCCGGCAAATCCACCTGCCATAAATGCCAGTCTAATGTGAGAGGTCTTTATGAGGTTATGGCCTGAATGAATTAAGTAATACTTAACCAGATAAACATGTAAGGTGGGACATAGGGGTTAAGTAGGTGCCTTGGGTGGCATGAGGAATCTAGGGGGTGCCCTTAGTGGCATGTGAAATACGATTAGTAAGACTTAACCAAACACGCATGTAAATGAAAATGACTAAGACAGTTAAGTGGGATATACTAGTGACAAGCTTAGGTGGGTAGCTTGTGGGGGCCCATTTCGACCAGTATCCCAAACGTATCTTTGTGGGCTCGACCCAAGTCGAGGACGGGACACGCATGCTGGGTTCGACTGTAAGAGGCCAAAACGGGGAGCGGTGGCAACGCAAGTCCAACGGGTTTCGTATGCGTGTGTGGACCCGGGCTGGTAGGTAAGACGTTGTTGCATCATGTAGGTATAAGCCGTGCATTCTCAGGTTGTATCGGGTTGCCACTTTAGGGGAGTGATACACCCCACTGTGGGGCCAGCACGAGTATCTATGAGTAGGGAGCCGATCGAAAGTGGGTAGTGGGGTACACCTAGTGGAGATAGGGGCAGACGGCACCTACGTAGTCTGCTAGGGGTACGTAAGGCTATTTATAAAGTTTCTGTGTGAAGCAAGTGGGATCAAACAATAGGGTGATAGGTGTGGTGCAGTGTAGTAATCATTCGTTAGTAATTAGGTGTGCCTTTACCGTTATCTTTAACGTTATCTTAAAAGCTATCTTTATCTTCCTAAGAGTTCATAGACATTTACTTGTCTTCCAGCTTATGCCTTAGTCTAGTTATTTTGATAATAGTATTGTTAGAATTATCATACTCGCCAGACTTTATGTCTGACCCCCTCTATTTCTATCCTTTTTCCCCCTCCAGGTCCTCAGGTTGGGCCCAGCTCTAGTGGAGTTTGATTGAATTGCTTCATCTTTCTTTGGAAAGCTTGGACCGTTGAAGTAAAGTCCAGCTTGTTATCTTTTTAATGGCTATTTATGTAATGGGATTATGTATTTTGTTTTTATGAAGATGGATATTGTACTCGATTATGATCTATGGTTTTATGATGTAACAAACATGTTTAATTTCCGCTGCAATAAAATGAAGTTTTAGATTTCCAAGTACTATTTATTATCTGTCTTGTTGTAAATTTTCTATTCTATATTCACTTATAACCTCCATGGAAGTTAATGCATTCCCTTCGTGAGTGACATTAATGGACGTGGGGTGTTACAAAAATGATCAAGGCTTCTGTTGAAAAGCAGAGTCTTGTGGTTGATGATCAAAGCACAGCCTGTGTGGCATAGCTTTATGTAGCGTTGATCCGCGAGCCTCACACCCCGGTTGTGAGCCAGAAACAGGAGAGGACATCATGGAGGACATGCGTTTCTTTCTAGCTAGAAGTGGTGTCAGTGGTTTTACCCGCCCTGACGAGTTTGACTTATGTGGTTGTTGCTGTTGCGAGGCGCCTCGGTTTGATCGGACGATCCGGGTCCGATGGAGTCATTCGTTGGCTCATTTGCGGCCCATAGGGCGGGGAGACGTATTGTTCAGGGTTTAAGTTTAATCCACATCGAGTGGACCGGCCCTGACGATCCAAGGGTCACTCGAGCTCTGATCATGAGACATGGTAGGCTAGATTGTCTCGAATCGGTGGAGGACTATCTTTTTCCTCGGTTCACAGATGGAAATCCAACTTCCAATACGTGACGTTTCGATTTTAGTTGTAATCCTATATATGGCGACATAGTGGGATGGGGCGCTTATGCCGTCTATGATTGATACTTATGATTTGAAGTGGTTTTATACACTATGCACTTATAATAGTATCAAATAATGTGTTTTTAAAGTACCAAGCATTCTTGGCTATTATAAGGTAAAAACCCTATCCTTCGGCTTGCGTTGCATTGTGTGATGGGACCTGGGTCTTATAATAGCTTCATTTTTCTTTATTTAGCATTGCGCTGTTTGTTTTATGCACTGGTATTCTTGGGAGGAAACCCGTTCCGTGTTATACGGCGTGGTCCCTTGATTTACCTAACTTTAAAATAAAGATAATTAACTGTTTTAGTACTCACACAAGTCACATGACTGACCTAGAGTTTATTGTTTTAACCTAAACTCAGGGTGCCCCTATTTTCGACACGGGCAGCTAGTAGTTTTGGTTTTGCAGATTTATATTCACAGGAACCTGGTTTACAGCTGGAATGATATCCGGAAAGCTTTGTATCCGTATATCTCCTTCAGTTGTGTATTGTATTATTTTCCGCTGCTATGTAATTTATTGTAACCTCTGATAATTTGTGATGTATATTATTTATTCATACTCTTTATATTCTTGTATTCTGATGGAATTGTTGTAATTAGCAATGAAATGTTCTTCTGTCTGCGTTCTATTGTGGCTTGTTCTCAACTCAATCCGTGATTTCCCGTAAGGGGGATTTCGGGTCGTTTCATCGTGGTATCAGAGCTTTGGTTTACAAAGCTTATAGAACAAGACACATTAGAACCATACGAAGGAATTCATCAGAAATTGGATTAGTAATATCCGATAGGAATGACTCGTTAGAGATGGGATCAGTAGTATCCTAAAACGAGTGTGAAGAGTATATTTTTAAAATGAAAACAATTTTTGTTTTGAAAATTTAAAACAATTATTCGTATTTGATTATTTATTTTAAATTGATTTGGACAATCCATTATATAAAGATTTTGCATATATGTCTTGCAAACGTGTATTCGAAGTTTTAATGTATTGGATAGTTATAGAATCGCACTCTAGTGCCCAGGGATAATTCTGGTGACGGGGCACCATCGCCAGTGTTTATTTTCGAGTTTCGAAAGTGAGATTTCTATATATTTCCAACCGAAACTAGATAGGGCTTATTGTTTTGATTTGGCATCAAAAATCTGATTTTTGACTACATATCAAAGTTATGCATTTGAAATGATAACCAACTAATTGATTGATGGTTGTGTTGTTTGAATATGGCTTGATTAATTATCATTTTTAACCATTTAGCCAAATTGACCAAAAAGTGAATTGTATTGAAATTTGGTCGCATTTGCTTGCATATACATGTACTTACATTGAACAGGTCATAGCAAAGAGGCTAGAGCAGAAGAATAAAATTGTTTGCCCGATAAATAGGTACATTTTTACCATAATTTACTGTTTTGTTTGGGTGATGATGATTTTATGAGCCGATTGGCTAGCCGCTTGGCTTTTTCTTTTTCTTTTTGAGATCAGAGGGCCTATAGGAAATTTCGGGATTTTCCCGGTGCTCCTGGTGCAGGGGACGATATGGCGAAATTTTTCAGAAAATTAGGGTGTTAGCCAAATTTTTGAAAAATTTGAAAAGTTCTTAGAAACTGAAAAATTGAAGAGCTTAAGCCGTAATCAAAATATTGAAAGCTGAGTTGATTAGTTAAACGACTTTCGGCTTCGTTCCTTTTCGGGGACGAAAAGTTTTAAGTGGGGGAGATTGTAACGACCCGGAAATCCGAGCCAATTTAAAATTTTTATTTTCGCAATTTTAGTGAATTTTGATTATTTAAAATGAATTATTTTAAATAATAACGATGAAAAATTTAGTTTGAATAGAATTCGAACGTATATATTATATAGATCGTCGTTAGAATATAAATATTTATTTTAAATTATAAAAGGAATTGAAAATGGCGCGGTAGTTCGATAATTCGATTTCAAATTTCAAATGAATATACCGGGTGCAAAATAAACCGGATTTTAGTGAAACCAAAAATATTTGAATCTAATTGGGAATATGTTTCCAACGAATCCGAAAAATTGAAATTTCATAGCGGGGATCAAAAGATACGCCCAGTTGAAAATTTTGAATAGTCGCTATGGAATTCAGGCCCTTAAAATTGGAAATTTTGCAAACGACCTCGGTTTTCGACGAAACCACTTTTGTTGGATCCAGGATGTCAAATTATTGCTAGGTTTCAAAATTCGTAATTTTTCGAATCAATATGTGAGCGTGGCAAAGGAAAACGCGTTTGACCAGTTTCAGTTGATTTTAATCGACTGGAAAATGGCCATTTTTCAAACGGTCTCAGAATTTGACGAAATTAGTTTTGTTAGGATCGTATCGTCGATACGAAGCTAGAAATTATTTTTCTAGAATTTCTAGAGTCAGTAGTTGGCCCCGGTAAATCGAAATGTGCGTTCAAATTCAATATATAGATTTATATTTTGATTTTGACGGAAAACTGATCGTAACAGCCGAATTGGGTTTCGAAACATACCCCCATTGTGTTCAGAATGAGGGTAATTAGCCAGGGACGACAGTCGGTGGGACTCGTTTGGAGGTCGAAATAAGAAGTTGCTTTTTGGGATAATTAAATAGTTAATAAATTAATTAAATAAACCTCCCCCCTTCCCTTATCTAGTCAACGCGAGCCCCCCCCCCCCCCCCCCCTTTTCGTTCAAAACCCGATACCAGAAATCGATTTATTAAAAAGAACAAAAAAACACGACGAACCAGAAATCGATTCCCCACCTCGCGAGCGCCGCTTGGCCCCACCCTCCGCCGTCGTTTGGCCCACCGCACCCCCTCCTCTCGGCCGACGTCCTCCCTCCATCGTACAAGCCTCAGGTGCGAAACCCTAGGCCGCTCCACCCCAAAACCGCAACCCTAGCCACTTCCACCTACTGCTCCGGCCATCCCTTGGCCCACCGCCCACCTACGCGGCCCCACACCACCAGAGACGTCGATTCCCTCCTCCGGCAACACCCACGCCGCCCCTCTGATGAGATAGACGGAAATAAGGTGATTTTATTTATTTATTTATAAAAGTCAGTTTTTAATATATGGTGCAATTTATAAAATCAGTTTTTTTATATATGAAAGAGACTAAAGAAAAGATGGGATTTTTACTAAAGAAAAGATGGAATTTTTACTAATGTAAAGATTGAATTTTTCTAATGAAAGGATTGATTTTGAAAACAATAAAGAGGTGATTTTTTTTAACCATAAAGGTTTGATTTTTCTTTAGAGGATAAAAATATAATCTTTTCATATAGAATAGCGATGTAAAAAAATAATTTTTATCGTATATGTAGCAAAGTAAAACTACGATTTTTATCATTAGAATGGTTAAGGAAAAATATGATTTTTAAATTGAAAGCAAACAAATAAAAATGTGGTTTTTATTTTAAAGATACCAGTATAAAAATGTGATTTTTATATATGTAGTGGATGCGGGTGACGAAAGTGACAAAAGAAGAAACGGTAGAGATTTCCTACATAAGAAGGGTCGAGGCGTTTGGTTCACCTATTCGGTGAGAACTCCTCACCTTTAATTTACTTCTAGTTTGAAATATATACTAGGATGTAGACGGTGTTTAGTAGCACCCGACACCCGTCGTCCACAGACATGGACGACTTGTATGCTTGTTTGTTTGATTTTGATGTGCAGTTGATTGTGTGATGTGAAATGAAATAAAATATTTATATAGTTAAAAATATTTTATAGTTAAAAATAGAATTTTTAACGTATATATGAAATAAAATAAATTAATATAAAAAAGTCGGACGATTTGTTTATATACACACATTTGACTGATATTGATTGGGATGATAAATTTTACACATCGCCCAACTGCACAAATAAAATCTATGTTTGATTGTTTGAAAACCCCACACGGGTATTGGGGTGATATAAGACATACACTAATGCCAATAGTTAGTTGTATGTCGATCGATTGATTGACAGACTGTTATGAGCGTTAAATATTTATATTTGATGCTTATACAGTGTAGAATGCACTTTGGATGATGATTGATGATTTATCGTTGCTGCTTTATGCGTATGGTAGAAAATCCATATAATTAACATTATATGGTAATTGATTGGGACTCATTCCAGTTTTGAAATAGAATATTTGAATAAGAAATATTTGAAAAAGAAATATTTGAAATAGAATATTTGAATATAGAAATATATGAAGCCGTGTTTATTAGATTGACGCCATTTTGACGTGAACGATATTTATATCGATTTTATTCATTTTACAATGAATATCGAAAGTGATTTCAAATTCTGATATTTTGAAAGGAATTGTAATTCGAATTAAACTGAATAGAATTGAAATTCGAAATAGAATTGAAATCGTTTTGATTTGAATTTAAAACGTATTGAAATTGAACTGAAATTGATTTTAATTGAAACCGATTTGAATTGAAATAGAATTGAAAAGAATTTAAAACGAATTTATATTGGAAAATTCAATTTTGATTTGAATTTGAGATGGAAATTGAAATCGTTTTGAAAACGAATTTAAAACGATTTATATAATACGTTTTAAAAAGAAATCGACGAAGTATATATTATATATATTATATATATAATATAATGGCCTAAATAGAACACGCCGCGCTGTGGTAGTTCGTGAATTTCGACCGTTGACTTAAAATGAATATTGCGAGAGATCCGACCATCGGATTCTCCTAAAACCGGAACCGTTGGGTTCGTATTGAAAAGAGCTTTCTAACGAATATTAGAAATTAGAAATCTAACGGTTGGATTTGGAGTTATGTCCAAATCAAATTTGGAAAAGGTCGCTGTAAGTGCAGTTTGATGGCCGTTGATGGAAATCGACAGTACGGGCTTTGATAATATTATTAAAAATATCAATAATTTGTGTAAAATCATAAGAAATGATTTGGGAAGAATCGAGAAGAAAAACTCCATATTTGAAAAGATAAAAATAGATTTTTATCGAAATGAACTAGTTTTGAACTAGAATTAAAATTCTATTTATTTTTAAATAAATAAATTAGATTTGAAAAGGGTTTTAAAAGTAACCAGAATTTCCAATAATTGAATTGGAATGGATTTGAATCGAAATTGTCTTTGGATTATTTCGATGTTGGATTTCGTGATTACACAGATATTGTTATGGAAATTTGGAAGATATATTTATATCGTTATTTCCAATATGATATTTGTGGGTCGTAGAATTTAATATTGAATATAAGCCGATATATTTTCTATTCAGAGCCTTGTATTGAATATCAAATGTGATTTGGGTTTGTCGTGAAAGGTGTCTTCATTAACACTGTTCTTAAGCCCAGTCGAGAAAAAGATTAAATCTTTTTATTTAGATTCAATGAAGTGTACCAATTAAATAATATTTAATTGGAATTGAATTGGTATTGATTTTTGGTTTATCGTGAACAGTGTTTTAAATAACACTTGTTCTTTAACCCGATAATTAATGGAATGTGATTTTGGGTTATCGTGAACGATATCTTCAGTAATACTGTTCTTAGACCCAAAGGAGTTAAGAAAATCAGAAACTAACTGGAGATTAGTTAAGTTGAATGGTTTCTGGGGTATTGATCTGATGTTGGTTTCGGCCTTCTGGGTTAGTACTTAGGGAATTGCTCACTTGCTAATTTACGGTTAGGGACTGAGTGAAATGTGATGTGATTTTGGGTTTATCTTGAACCGTGTTTTAAATGACATTGATTCTTTAACCTAGTCAAAGATTAAAACTAAGTGGAGTTTTAATGAATCTTTAATTAGATTGATAAGATCGAGAATGGAGTATCACCAGTTTTACTCCAGACGGTAGTTAAATCTTTAATTAGATTTGAACGTGAAATGGTAATTGAATTTACCGATAACACCGTGGTGTTAGATATGAAGTATGACCAGTTTTACTTCATGGGATGAATAGGTTGGGGTTGGGAAATTAAAACAAATGATTACTTCGGTAAGTTTCGTTAATCCCGATTGGTTTGAATTGATATTCAAAAGAGGATTAAAGAATAAATTTAAAAGAATTTATCTTTGATAAAATTAATGGGAACCTTTCCCTAAGAATGTGAAATTTAGAAACTAACTATCGGTTAGCTAAGCGGAATGGTTTTCTGGATATTTATCTGATGTTGGTTTCGGCCTTCGGGGTTAATATTTGGGGAGTCATTCTCCTGTTAATTTACGGTTAGTGACTGATGAATTGGAATGAGGTGTATGTTGTGTTTGTGTAACACTTGTTTATTATATACGCGAGTTATTCGGAAAGACCAGGTTTATCCCATTCTGAATAACTAATACGACGATAAGTCGAAGGTGAAGACGGTTGTAACACCCCACCTCCGCTAGGGTCACTCACAAAGGGAATGCACTAGGTTTGGGAAGCATTATCGAGGTAAACATACACAGAAATATTACAAGATAAAAAATATATAAAATAGCGGAAGTAAAACAAATTTCATTTACCTTATAAAACAAGGTCTAAAACCTTTTACATCAGAATACATCAAAACCTGTCTTGCAATAATAAAGAAGCATAAAACCTTTTCATAAATTATTCCCCAAGTGAAATAGTAAAGTAGCCATAGCCAAGAAAAGTCCAAGCCATACAAGATGACCTTCAACAGAAGAAGTCCGAACTAACAACATCATTTCCTCCCTGAAACCTGGGGGGGGGGGAACGGAAGACAAAGAGGCGAAAGAAAACGGGGTCAGTCATAAAGACTGGTAAGTCCTATCTACTTCCAGCATAAAAACAGGTAAAGGTAACATGACATGCATAAACTGAAAGTAAACATAAGGATGACAACAAGATCGATAAGCTATACCAAGATAACTGGATGAACTACTGTAGCAAGGTAAACTAAAGTATCATGATAAACTACGGTGTCAAGAATCAAGGTATCACATCGTCAGGTTTCTATCAAGTATACTATCACAAGGTATCTGTCATGTATAACATCTCACGGTATCTATCATGTATAACATCCCAAGGTATTTGTCATGTATATTTGCTCTGCACCTCTCGTACTAGTATCCCAACCCGCGTCATGTGTTAAATATGGATGTCCCTTGCCCAGTATCATGTAATGGTCCATGTCAACCAAATATATAACATATGTAGGTTTTCCCAACTTGTATGTTTCTTTCCATGTATAAGTTCAGTCCTTTGCCGTAGGCCGTACGGGCTTTCCCATGTAAATCTATACCACCTCAACGTAGTACCATTTTATCCTTGAAGTTGTTTTGGACTGCTACCCTTGATCTGGTTATGTTTTCTTACCATGAACTATCGCGTGTTCACTTAGGATTTACGCCACCTAGGACCACTAGGGATTATGCTACCTAATGAACGTTTCTGTGTCTCGGTTTGGGTTCAAGCCACCTAGGACCACTAGGGATTATGCCACCCGTCAACCGCGCCCTTTATCCCGCGTATGTATCGTGAATCGTTTTCCATGTCTAGACGCACATGTTCCTCAATGTGCCATCCGAGTTCCGTGCCAGGGCAAATCAAGAAATACGGAACTCGGTCGGGAGCTTTAAGTCGTCTGCTGATGCAGATATCAAGGTCTGTTTTTGTACCCGTGGCTATGGTCCCACGTGACCCCTCCCTCAACTACTGAAAGGCAATCCAAGAAAAATCATGTATGAGAACCACATCCCGGCCCCACTATAGCCCCACTTTCCTATGGGCCAACCTCACCCATGACTCGATAGCAAGAACATGGTCTGTTGGGGGTTCCCTGCCTTTCCGTTCGTGCACGATTGACTAAAGATGGTAGGTAGTCGGCGACGTGCTATCCAGTGCAAAATCAAGTATCGTCGACTCCACGCTAATCCACCCCAGTCTTTAGGTCGCTCGCATAGCAACGAAGGCATACCCTTGGCTCTTCTACCGCAGACCTTAACCCCTGTGAGGCCGGGTTTCATGGACCATCTGCCACCTCACAGAGGGATACCAAGAGTACCCTCACGTCCCCCGAAGCTACTGCTTCGTCACCCAGTTCGTTGGAGCCTTTATCTAAGTCAGATAATTTGCTCCTCGTGTTTTAAGCGATGACCTACCGTACCGGGTTACTCATCTATTCATGAACTAGTCCCATGTCCTTGGCTAAGAATTATTACTTAGTTATACTTGGTTTACCACTTAACTTCATTTCCCCGTTACCCTTGAATAACTACGATTTTCTACCTAGTTCCTCTACTAGGGTTTTGCCTATTGGGTTAAGTGTTGTTATTCAAGTTCATGGCTTAGCTCGCCTATGAATCATGTCAAGATTGGCTAAGTATTCAAGTCCAAGACCTAGCCCTACAAGTTGGTTAAGTATACCAAGAAGCTCATGACTTAACCCTATTCAATCATCAAGTCAATTTGGTTAAGTACTTGTTTATCTTAACCCTATCAGGTTATCGTGTTAGATTGGTTAAGCACAGATTATCTTAACCTCATCGGATTATCGAGTCGGATTGGTTAAGTATAGGTTAACTTAACCCCATCCACTAATCGTATTATAATGGTTAAGTATATTTAAAAGGTCTTATGACTTAACCCTATCAGGTCCGCATATTAGATTGGTTAAGTATAGGTTACTTAACCTCATCAAATCATCATGTATAATTGGTTAAGTATAAGTTACTTAACCCCATTAAATTATCTTGTTAAGTTGGTTAAGTATTGGCTACTTAACCCCATTGAATTACCAAGTTTAGATCGGTTAAGTGTTTAATTTAACCCCATCGAAGTACCGTGTTTAGATTAGTTAAGTGTAGGTTACTTAACCCCATCTAATTACCGTGTTTAGATTAGTTAAGTCTAAATTACTTAACCCCACCTAATTACCAAGTCGGATTAGTTAAGCGTGAATTACTTAACCCCATCCCCTAATTGTCTTGTATGGTTAAGTGTCATTAAGAAATCAAGCCCGGTCCCACTTAACCTACCCATTCGTGTCATATCGGTTAAGTGTCATTAGTCAAATTTACTTAACCTTATCATGTGGCATTAATTTAATTAATGCACTCTCAACCACTCACATTAGACCTTGTTGTGGTTACTAGTTAAGCCGGGCGGGTCCGGGTAGTTTTACAACACAAAACATAGTCTAACCTCGGGTCTTAAGCGCGACATGACCAACTTCTCACATTGGATCCTATTGTTTGTAGCCACTAGTTAAGCTGGGCGGGTCCGGGTAGATTTATGCTACAAACTCAACCCAACCTCGAGTTGGCCACTTTCATGTTTGGTCTAGTGTTATATTACACTTACAACCCCCGTGTCTAGTTTCAAGTCCCATGTTTACCCCCCATGTCATGTCCCCATTTAGGTGTATCATGAGTGTCATATTTTCATGAAATCCCATATCAAATTTCCATGTCATAATCACGCTCGTCTATCCTACCCCCAATCGTGTTTTGCAACCCAAGTAAAAGCGAGTCAACATAGTGAGGATACTATGCCACATAATGGCCTCAAAACATGCACGATGTCAAGAAGGGGTTGGCCACAAATATGCATGGTATCATAAGGGGGTTTGGCCTCAAAATATGCATAGCATCATAAGGGGTTTTTGGCCACAAACATGCATAGTATCATAAGGGAATTTGGCCACAAACATGCATAGTATCATAAGGGGATTTGGCCACGAACATGCATAGTATCATAAGGGGATTTGGCCACAAACATGCATGATAACATAAGGGGTTTGGGTTCATTTACATGCATAAGCCCCAAAGTCCAATCTTTGTCAATGTTTCACAAGTCAAATGGTTCCCAAAGTTTCATGCTAGCATTCCATAGATAAAGATTCAAACTTGCAAGATAACTAGGTTAATCATAACATGAATAGCATGATTTAGTCACTAAGCATAGCCAAAAGTCATAGGTTCAAGCAAAAGAGACATGACAAGGTTCATATAGGCTAGCATACTTAGTTTAATCTCGTTTTATTCCATGCCATCACTAAAACCACTGTTTAGATCTAGAAGTAGCTAGAACTTACATAGCGTGGCTTAGCGAATTAGCATGAATCGTCTCGACGAAGAAAGGTGGCTCCTTTGAAGAAGAACCATCATGAAACCGTCGTAGCAACGTTGATTTGGCCTCTATTTGGTGTAGCAAGCTCGCACCTTTTGATTCGGATCTAGTTTGGATGCATAGTCTCTTGGAGTTGGAGATGGAGGCCATGATCACTTGGCATTTGGGCAGCACTTCGTGGCATGAGTGATTTGTGAGGGTTTAGGGTAGGCTTAGGGGTCTTTTTATAGAGATTAGGAGTAGTTTAGGCCGTAGGATAAACCCTAGGATAGATCTGAACCCTCAAAAATCGTCACAAGCCTCCAAAACCGAGCCAACATGACAAGCAGGTGCACCAGGTCGGGGTTCTACAGGGGGGGGGGGGGTCGACCCAGGGGTCGACACCCATGTCGACCCCCTGTGGAGGGGTCGACCCAGGGGTCGACACCCATGTCGACCCCCTGGAGGGGGGGTCGACACCCATGTCGACACGGGTGTCGACACCCTTTGTGTCTGGCGGGAATTTTCCCGCCTTCTCTTTTTGGGCCGAATTCGAGTCTGTTTTCGGATTTGGATTTTAGTGAAACTTCGTTGGGCCTTAACTGGGTCATACGGACTCCGATTTACGAAGTTTCGGACTCTATTTCGAGTATTTTTCCGAGACGAACGCAATGGCGCAACCCGTTTATCCTGATTCAGATTTTATAATTTAATTCTGCCTTGATTCTTGCCTTAACACGTTTGTTAAAATTCGGGTTATTACATTCTCCCCACCTTTAAGGATTTCGTCCCCGAAATCTCCAAGTTAGGAAGAACGTATCCTACCATCCATCATCCATCTACTCAAAACATCATCCACAAGCAACCATGGTCCTTAAAAGGCTTCTAATGCTTTATGAACACATGCAAGAAAGTGTGTGTATATGTTCCCTAGCTAATGCTAATGATCAGGCCTGAATGATCTTTCTAATGCAAAATATGTTTAGTGCTATGAATCCAACATGTATGCATATAGTCCTAGTCATATAAACACTATATGTGTGCACAAACATTCACCCACATGCAACATCCACATGACCACACATTCGATTTCATCCATAAACAAGTATAAATACTCGTTCATATGCTATATGAAACGTGACCGCGTCAATCTAGTATCTAATGTGTATTCGCGCATCCACGAGCAACCACTTGAAACCATTTGCAACCATATCAATCATAACATGTTTCAAATACATGTTTACATCCATAGAGTTCTACCTAAGGTTCTCACAATAGGATCGAGGAGATAAACAAGGTAAACTCCCTACGGGGTTTGCAACAGAAACAGGACCGAGAGGATATTCACCAAAAGATAACATGCGAGCAAGCTCTACAGGAAAAACCAGGGTTCAAGGATACACTCTTTTAAAAAGAGGTACGATGCGCGTGTCTAGTCTTACGTCTTCTAAGTCGCGTTTCCTTGAGCTTAATTCCTTGGTGCCTTGACCATCTTTTTTTTTTTACTCCATGATTTCGTAGCTCCTTGATTCCTATTTCCAAGATATGAGTTAGAACTCGTTTTATTGTCGCCTCTTATTCCACTTTCACTTATCCTTTCCCTAGTATACTTGGCTCAAACGTATCCACTTACTCATGCAAGCTCTCCAAAATTCACTAGGGAATTCTGGATCTCATTTGCCGATGCCAATCCATGTTGCCAAGAGTACTTACTAGGGTGATCCCCATAACTCATGCATAAGCGAAACGAACCATCCGCCTTAGCGGCGAATTCTACTCGAACGGATTACCAACAACTGCATCCCGAGATTCTAGATAACTAACCATGACAGAACCCAAAAGGTTACACGAGACTTCGAGGGTATTACCAAGGTGAGTCGAGAGTCTAATTACCCTCTTTCCAAAACCGAGAATGGCACCCCTTATTGGGTGACCACTTTATCCCTAGAATCCATCCGTAGCCGAGACATGTCATTCTCAAATCCAAACAAGTCATGAAGAAATGGACCAACTCTCCAACCAGGTTTTTGGGACAAAAGCTGGGATCCTCTACCATGCTAGTACTAAGGTGCAGAGACTCAACTATCCAAGCAGACTTAAATGATACGATGATCAAGACAAAGTCTGGACGGGATGATAGAAAAGAACGACTAAACCTTTACCAGAAACGGTACCATCTCTTTTAGGTACCCTAGAAATGGGAGCGTACAATTGCCCTCTCCGATGATCTTGTCCTTGTCCTCCTTGATGGACTAAGACATACCAACAAGTTGCTTATCCTTAAACTCGCGTCCTTTACCCTTACTCTTATTATCCTTCCTTGTACCACGGCAACAGGTCTCTCAAGAACCACCTCCATCGCACGGGAAAACACTTAAGCAGCTAGACAAGGATTAGTCGCAGTTGAAACTACTGTGACTACAGATGGAGGAAAGAAAGGAAAGGAGATTCAATCAAGGAAACAAAGGATAGTGCTAATGGCTTTTGGGGAATAGCCTTTAAAAACGTTTCTTGAAAAATGCTTCTTTGTAAACTGTTTTTCAAATAGTTTTCAGAAGGTTTTAAAAACTTTTGCCCAGTCTGGTAACCTTCTGCTCTGATACCAAATGTAACACCCCACCTCCGCTAGGGTCACTCACAAAGGGAATGCACTAGGTTTGGTGAAGCATTATCGAGGTAAACATACACAGAAATATTGCAAGACAGAACATATATAAAACAGCGGAAGTAAAACAAATTTCATTTACCTTATAAAACAAGGTCTAAAACCTTTTACATCAGAATACATCAAAACCTGTCTTGCAATAATAAAGAAGCATAAAACCTTTTCATAAATTATTCCCCAAGTGAAATAGTAAAGTAGCCATAGCCAAGAAAAGTCCAAGCCATACAAGATGACCTTCAACAGAAGAAGTCCGAACTAACAACAGCATTTCCTCCCTGAAACTTGGGGGGAAACGGAAGACAAAGAGGCGAAAGAAAACGGGGTCAGTTATAAAGACTGGTAAGTCCTATCTACTTCCAGCATAAAAACAGGTAAAGGTAACATGACATGCATAAACTGAAAGTAAACATAAGGATGACAACAAGATCGATAAGCTAAACCAAGATAACTGGATGAACTACTGTAGCAAGGTAAACTAAAGTATCATGATAAACTACGGTGTCAAGAATCAAGGTATCACATCGTCAGGTTTCTATCAAGTATACTATCACAAGGTATCTGTCATGTATAACATCTCACGGTATCTATCATGTATAACATCCCAAGGTATTTGTCACGTATATTTGCTCTGCACCTCTCGTACTAGTATCCCAACCCGCGTCATGTGTTAAATATGGATGTCCCTTGCCCAGTGTCATGTAATGGTCCATGTCAACCTAATATATAACATATGTAGGTTTTCCCAACTTGTATGTTTCTTTCCATGTATAAGTTCAGTCCTTTGCCGTAGGCCGTACGGGCTTTCCCATGTAAATCTATACCACCTCAACGTAGTACCATTTTATCCTTGAAGTTGTTTTGGACTGCTACCCTTGATCTGGTTATGTTTTCTTACCATGAACTATCGCGTGTTCACTTAGGATTTACGCCACCTAGGACCACTAGGGATTATGCTACCTAATGAATGTTTTCGTGTCTCGGTTTGGGTTTAAGCCACCTAGGACCACTAGGGATTATGCCACCCGTCAACCGCGCCCTTTATCCCGCGTATGTATGGTGAATCATTTTCCATGTCTAGACGCACATGTTCCTCAATGCGCCATCCGAGTTCCGTGCCAGGGCAAATCAAGAAATACGGAACTCGGTCGGGAGCTTTAAGTCGTCTGCTGATGCAGATATCAAGGTCTGTTTTTGTACCCGTGGCTATGGTCCCACATGACCCTCCCTCAACTACTGAAAGGCAATCCAAGAAAAATCATGTATGAGAACCACATCCCGGCCCCACTATAGCCCCACTTTCCTATGGGCCAACCTCACACATGACTCGATAGCAAGAACATGGTCTGTTGGGGGTTCCCTGCCTTTCCGTTCGTGCACGATTGACTAAAGATGGTAGGTAGTCGGCGACGTGCTATCCAGGGAAAAATCAAGTATCGTCGACTCCACGCTAATCCACCCCAGTCTTTAGGTCTCTCGCATAGCAACCAAGGCATACCCTTGGCTCTTCTACCGCAGACCTTAACCCCTGTGAGGTCGGGTTTCATGGACCATCTGCCACCTCACAGAGGGATACCAAGAGTACCCTCACGTCCCCCGAAGCTACTGCTTCGTCGCCTAGTTCGTTGGAGCCTTTATCTAAGTCATCTAAATTGGCCACTCGTGTTTTAAGCGATGACCTACCGTACCGGGTTACTCATCTATTCATGAACTAGTCCCATGTCCTTGGCTAAGAATTATTACTTAGTTATACTTAACTAAGGTTTACCACTTAGCTTCATTTCCCCGTTACCCTTGATTAACTACGATTTTCTACCTAGTTCCTCTACTAGGGTTTTTCCTATTGGGTTAAGTGTTGTTATTCAAGTTCATGGCTTAGCCCGCCTATGAATCATGTCAAGATTGGCTAAATATTCAAGTCCAAGACCTAGCCCTACAAGTTGGTTAAGTATACCAAGAAGCTCATGACTTAACCCTATTCAATCATCAAGTCAATTTGGTTAAGTACTTGTTTATCTTAACCCTATCAGGTTATCGTGTTAGATTGGTTAAGCACAGATTATCTTAACCTCATCGGATTATCGAGTCGGATTGGTTAAGTATAGGTTAACTTAACCCCATCCACTAATCATATTATAATGGTTAAGTATATTTAAAAGGTCTTATGACTTAACCCTATCAGGTCCGCATATTAGATTGGTTAAGTATAGGTTACTTAACCTCATCAAATCATCATGTATAATTGGTTAAGTATAAGTTACTTAACCCCATTAAATTATCTTGTTAAGTTGGTTAAGTATTGGCTACTTAACCCCATTGAATTACCAAGTTTAGATCGGTTAAGTGTTTAATTTAACCCCATCGAAGTACCGTGTTTAGATTAGTTAAGTGTAGGTTACTTAACCCCATATAATTACCGTGTTTAGATTAGTTAAGTCTAAATTACATAACCCCATCTAATTACCAAGTCGGATTAGTTAAGCGTGAATTACTTAACCCCATCCCCTAATTGTCTTGTATGGTTAAGTGTCATTAAGAAATCAAGCCCGGTCCCACTTAACCTACCCATTCGTGTCATATCGGTTAAGTGTCATTAGTCAAATTTACTTAACCTTATCATGTGGCACTAATTTAATTAATGCACTCTCAACCACTCACATTAGACCTTGTTGTGGTTACTAGTTAAGCCGGGCGGGTCCGGGTAGTTTTACACCACAACTTAGTCTAACCTCGGGTCTTAAGCGCGACATGACCAACTTCTCACATTGGATCCTATTGTTTGTAGCCACTAGTTAAGCCGGGCGGGTCCGGGTAGATTTATGCTACAAACTCAACCCATCCTCGAGTTGGCCACTTTCATGTTTGGTCTAGTGTTATATTACACTTACAACCCCCGTGTCTAGTTTCAAGTCCCATGTTTACCCCCCATGTCATGTCCCCATTTAGGTGTATCATGAGTGTCATATTTTCATGAAATTCCATATCAAATTTCCATGTCATAATCACGCTCGTCTATCCTACCCCAAATCGTATTTTGCAACACAAGTAAAAGCGAGTCAACATAGTGAGGATACTATGCCACATAATGGCCTCAAAACATGCACGATGTCATGAAAGGGTTGGCCACAAATATGCATGGTATCATAAGGGGGTTTGGCCTCAAAATATGCATAGCATCATAAGGGGTTTTTGGCCACAAACATGCATAGTATCATAAGGGAATTTGGCCGCAAACATGCATAGTATCATAAGGGGATTTGGCCACGAACATGCATAGTATCATAAGGGGATTTGGCCACAAACATGCTTGATAACATAAGGGGTTTGGGTTCATTTACATGCATAAGCCCCAAAGTCCAATCTTTGTCAATATTTCACAAGTCCAATGGTTCCCAAAGGTTCATGCTAGCATTCCATAGATAAAGATTCAAACTTGCAAGATAACTAGGTTAATCATAACATGAATAGCATGATTTAGTCACTAAGCATAGCCAAAAGTCATAGGTTCAAGAAAAAGAGACATGACAAGGTTCATATAGGCTAGCATACTTTGTTTAATCTCGTTTTATTCCATGCCATCATTAAAACCATCGTTTAGATCTAGAAGTAGCTAGAACTTACATAGCGTGGCTTAGCGAATTAGCATGAATCGTCTCGACGAAGAAAGGTGGCTCCTTTGAAGAAGAACCGTCATGAAACCGTCGTAGCAACATTGATTTGGCCTCTATTTGGTGTAGCAAGCTCGCACCTTTTGATTCGAATCTAGTTTGGATGCATAGTCTCTTGGAGTTGGAGATGGAGGCCATGATCACTTGGCATTTGGGCAGCACTTCATGGCATGAGTGATTTGTGAGGGTTTAGGGTAGGCTTAGGGGTCTTTTTATAGAGATTAGGAGTAGTTTAGGCCGTAGGATAAACCCTAGTATAGATCTGAACCCTCAAAAATCGTCACAAGCCTCCAAAACCGAGCCAACATGACAAGCAGGTGCACCAGGTCGGGGTTCTACAGGGGGGGTCGACCCAGGGGTCGACCCCCTGTGGAGGGGTCGACCCAGGGGTCGACACCCATGTCGACCCCCTGGAGGGGGGGTCGACACCCATGTCGACACGGGTGTCGACACCCTGTGTGTCTGGCGGGAATTTTCCCGCCTTCTCTTTTTGGGCCGAATTCGAGTCTGTTTTCAGATTTGAATTTTCGTGAAACTTCGTTGGGCCTTAACTGGGTCATACGGACTCCGATTTACGAAATTTCGGACTCTATTTCGCGTATTTTTCCGAGATGAACGCAATGGCGCAACCCGTTTATCCTAATTCAGATTTTATAATTTACTTCTGCCTTGATTCTTGCCTTAACACGTTTGTTAAAATTCGGGTTGTTACAACGGTGGTTGAAGACCGAAGTTCTTCACGTCGTTTGGATAATTACGGATGATCTTGATTGGTCCGTACACCCAAGAGGAGGGAATCAGTTAGTGGTCGTCCAGACGTACTTGGAGAACGATGGATATGCGGGGTATTAGGTGCCTCCCGTTTCGTTCAGACCCAGGGCGAACTTGTAAATGGACTGTGTGCCTGACATTGGATTTCATTCTGTGTGACTAATATCGGTTGCATAGGGTGGTTTGCCTGTGTGGCATGCTAAGATGCAAATGATCAAGGCTTCTTTTGAAAAGAAGAGTCTTGTGGTTGATGATCAAAGCACAGCTTGTGTGGCATAGCTTTGTGTAGCGTTGATTCGCGAGTCTCACACCCCAGTTGTGTACCAGAAACGGGAGAGGACATCAGGGAGGACATGCGTTTCTTTCTAGCTAGAAGCGGCGTCAGTGGTTTTACACGTCCTGACGAGTTTGACTTATGTGGTTGTTGCTGTTGCGAGGCGCCTCGGTTTGATTGGACGATCTGGGTCCGATGGAGTCATTCGTTGGCTCATTTGCGCCCCATAGGGCGGGGAGACGTATTGTTCAGGGTTTAAGTTTAATCCACATCGAGTGGACCGACCCTGACGATCCAAGGTTCACTCGAGCTCTGATCCTGAAATATGGAAGCTAGACTGTCTTGAATCGGTGGAGGACTATCTTTTGCCTCGGTTCATAGATGGAAATCCAACTTCCAATACGTGACGTTTTGATTTTAGTTGTAATCCTATATATGGCGACATAGTGGGATGTGGCGCTTATGCCGTCTATGATTGATACTTATGATTTGAAGTGGTTTTATACACTATGCACTTATAATAGTATCAAATAATGTGTTTTTAACGTACCAAGCATTCTTGGCTATTATAAGGTAAAAACCCTATCCTCCGGCTTGCGTTGCATTGTGTGATGGGACCTGGGTCTTACAATAGCTTCATTTTTCTTTATTTAGCATTGCGCTGTTTGTTTTATGCACTGGTATTCTTGGGAGGAAACCCGTTCCGTGTTATACGGCGTGGTCCCTTGATTTACCTAACTTTAAAATAAAGATAAGTAACTGTTTTAGTTCTCACACCAATCACATGACTGACATGGAGTTTATTGTTTTAACCTAAACTCTAGGTGCCCCTATTTTCGACATGGGTAGCTAGTAGTTTTGGTTTTGCAGATTTATATTCATAGGAACCTGGTTTACAGCTGGAATGATATCTGGAAATCTTTGTATCCGTATATCTCCTTCAGTTGTGTATTGTATTATTTTCCGCTGCTATGTAATTTATTGTAACCTCTGATAATTTGTTATGTATATTATTTATTCATACTCTGTATATTCTTGTATTCTGATGGAATTGTTGTAATTAGCAATGAAATGTTCTTCTATCTGCGTTCTGTTGTGGCTTGTTCTCAACTCAATCCGTGATTTCCCGTAAGGGGGATTTCGGGTCGTTTCAGATTGACTCTGGTGCAAGGTACATTTACCATATTTTACAGTTTCCATTGTGTTCTCTATTTTGTTGTTGTTTACTTTGCATAGATGTAAACCTTTTAGTTATATAGTCTGAATGATTTAAAAGAATATATGAATTAATTGATACATTTTTGAAAAGTTAAAAATAAATTGATTGATGTTTGTGTTGTGTGATTGTGGATTTGATTAATTAAATTATTAGAGCGATAGTTAATTTAATCAATAAGGGAATGAATGGTAGAATTTATTCGATTAAATCACACATTGAACTGATTTGAAAATAGATAGAAATATATACATGTGCATTATATATGTTTGAACAGGTAATTGGATAGCTGTTGAGTAAAGAATTCATTTGCGTGCCTGACAAATAGGTAAACCTTAATGAGTTGGATGCGCAATTTTATTATTATATCAACTCCTGTGAATGCCATTGGATGCGGAGTGCTGGTTATTCTGTGTGTAATTAATAAATGTCGCCATAGGATAGTAACAATTAATTTTGAACTACACTACATGGCATACTTCTTGAAGATAGGCATACTTCATCATATACCACATAAGCATTTGGAGCTTTTGTGACGAGGTTGAAGATTTACCGTACGAGCAAGAGGCTTGTATGGCGATGACTATATTTTACAGGTTGAACAGATGACTGATATAGACCATATAAAATATAACGGTGATCTGCCAGATCAATAAAAACCGCACACGGGTCTGGCGTTGGCAATAATCACGTCTCTCTAGTTATTAGATACGGAACATGGACTATTTATTTCCCACACGGGACGAGGTGACGAGGATTTATCCTCTGGAGCAATTAAAAATACACACTCCCTCAGGCTTTGACAGGGTGATGAGAATTTATTCTCTGGAGTTATTATTTATACACGCTCCCCTGTAAACACCAGAATATATCACTATAAATATGTGTATGCTTTATAGGATTTATTGGGTACCTAATACGGCCCAATAAATTTCCAAACCCCTCCAAGGAGGTTATGGCGAAATTTTTCGAAAATTCCGTGTGTTAGACAAATTTTTGAAGAATTTGAAATTTCTCAAAAACTGAAAAGTTGGAGAATGGAAGCCAGATTGAATGTAGAGTTGATAAATCAAACCACTTTCGACTTTGTTCCTTTTCGGGGACGAAAAGTTTTAAGTGGGGGAGATTGTAGCAACCCGGAAAATCTAAACCAGTTTAAAAAATTTTAATTGGCTAAAACAGTGGATTTTAAATATTTAAAATAAAGATTTTAAATAATAGTGATGAAAAGTGAGTTTGAATCGATGTTTGAAAATAAATATAATTATTATAAATTATAAATATGGCCTGAAATGGCGCTGCAGTTTCAAAAATTGAATTCAAACTCTAACTGATTGTACCGGGTGCAAAATAAAACGGATTTTAGTGAAACCAAAAATATTTAAATCTGTTAGTGAATATCTTTCTAACGAATCTGAAAAATCGATGTTTCATAGTGGGAATCAAAAGTTATGGCCAAATGGATTTTCAGAAAGGTCGCTATATAGAATATATAGCCCTTGAAAATAGACATTTTGCAAACGTCCTCGAAATTCGACGAAACCACTTTTGTTGGTTCCGGGATGTCAAACTATTGCTAGGTTTCAAATTTCATAAATTTTGAAGCTAGTCTGTGAGCATGGCAAAAGAAAATGTGTTTGGTCAATTTCTGTTAAATTGGATCGACCAGAAAAGGGCCATTTTTTCAAACGATCTCAGAATTCGACGAAACTATTTTTGTTGGGATCGTAACGTCAAAACATAGCTAGATTTATTTTTTGGAATTTTTCGAATCAGTTTGTGGCCTTGGCAAATTGAAATGTACGTTCAAATTGAATATAAAATGTTTTATAATTTAATTTGAAAAATAACTAACTGTAACAGTCGAATTGGCCTACGAAACATATCCCATTGTGTCCGGGATGGGGGTATTTAGCTAGGGATGACAGTCGTTGGGTTTGAATTGGGGTTCGTAAGTGAAAAACCTAATTTTCTGAATAATATATATATCGGCGAATCAGAAAATTCCATTCATAAATTAAAAATAAAAAAACGCGCGGAACCCTCGTTCTCTCTCGACATCGACGGCGACGCGAGCTGCAACCTTCCCAGGCGATTTCCAACTGCCTCAGCCCCCTACCGACGCCGCCACCACCAGCAATCGACGCCGCCGCCTCCCCTCTATAAATCCGACCCACTTTCACCTTCCCCCTCCTCTCCATCGTCGAGCACGACCTCTCCAAAGTCCGACGCTTCCCATTGCCGCCCCGACCAGATTCGACCACCGAACTGCCTCCAACCACCACCGGCCGACTCCCCTCTCCTCCCTCTTCCACGCTGTACCCTCCGATCATCGTATTGTGCCTCGGTTTTCGCGAAAACTGAAAACGTAGTTTTGAACCATCGTGAAAGGTGTGACCTTTATTATATTTGAACTTTGAAAAATCATATCTTTATGGTGTGTTGACGAAATTCGATGAAACAGGAAACATAGTGACCGCAAGCAGGCTCTCTACCACATAGAAGAGACCGCGGATTTTTCTGAGCCATCTATGATTTTTAGCACTCCGAAAACCAAGGTGAGATTTCTAAAAATATGAAATTGAATGGAAAATGTCATGTATAAATTATACAAGCGAAATATAAATTATACACGTGTTGTATACCTCATGTACATGCGTTGTGTAAGCTATATGAGCGAAGTATGAATTATACATGCATAGTATAAATGATATGTGTGTTGAAATGCAAGTGAAATATAGAAATATATATATATATATACTCCCCTCGTCCACAAACCATGGATGATATTTATTGTTGTGAAATATTGGATGAAAAATGCGAATGGTTGAATAATTGCTTGTGGTTGATATTGATTGGTTGTGGTTGAAAAATACCCATTGGTGATTGAAATAAATTAGAATAGATTGTGGAAATGAAAATAAAACATGCCGCCTGCGTGCGAACTAGATGCATGAATCCCCATTGTCAAAAGTTGCGAGGCTTTAAGGTAGAGCGAGGAGCCGTACTAGGGACGACCCCGGTTTTAACTACCCTGCCATTATGCTGCCGAAATTTTCAGTAATATTCATGTGTTAGAATTATTTTCATGTGTTGAAACTATATTCATGTGTTGAACGATAGTCGTGTTTTGAAATAAATTGTTTTATAATAAAAATCAAATTTTTATCATCTATATGAACTATATAAAATAGTCGTGTTTTGAAATAAATTGTTTTACAATAAAAATCACATTTTTATTATATAAATGAATTGTTGAAAATAGTGAAGTGTTGAAATAAAGGACTGTTAGATAAAAATATCATTTTTATCAAATCTATAAAAGGGGATATGGTTTTGAGATCGATGAAAGAATTATATTTATATATATTATATAAATATAATCAAAATATAGTGAATAACGAGGCTGTAGTTCATGTTTTGAAACCGTGATTTCAAACGATTAGTGCGGGAGATCTGACCATCGGACTTGCCCGAAACCACAACCGTCGGGTTCGCCTTGGAAATATCTTTCCAACGGCACCAACTTTGTGAAGATCCAATGGTTGGATTGTCTGGAATGTTTAATTCAAATCTGAAGAAAAACAACGCCAAAATCGATTATATATATATATATATATGTATATAATATAATTAAATTAAATCGAATAACGACGTTGCAGTTCGTATTTTGAAATCGTAACTTCAAACAATTAGTGCGGGAGATCCGACCGTCGGATTTAACCAAAACTTAAACTGTTGGATTCGTTTTGAAAAGATCTTTTTAACGATGTAAATTTTGTGAAGATCCAACGGTTAGATTTTCAGATATGTGTAAATCAAATCTGGAGAAAAACAGCGCCACGGCCGCGTTATGGCCTGAAGCGTCGTTTGAATGAATTGACTATTTTTAATAAATAAAAATAGCGATAAATCGTGATAAAATATTATAAATGATATGGAATGGAAATAAACTGAATTTGCTCGATTTATGTGATATTTGATGGTTGAATGTGTTTGGTGTGAAAATTACACTAAAGAACAAAATTAGTGATATCGAATAATTTAACCATTGAAATGAATTGATTTGAAATTCTAAATATACGTGAATTATTTGAAAAGGCCAAGTTAATTCTCATTTCAAATAATTGACCGACGATTGAAAGTCAAAGATATGAAGACGGTGCAAGAGCGATGATCTTCACGTCGAATGGAGGGGTGCTACTGATGCTCATGATGGGAGTAGCTACCTTGACGGGGTTGAAGTAGTAGCCACCCGGACGTACCTCTGGTTTCGTTCAGACCCAGGACGAACATGTAAATGGACTGTGTGTCTGACATTGGATTTTGTTCTGTGCTGATTGATCTTTATTAATTGTATATCTATTTGGCGGCGGAGAATTTATTCTCTTGCTTAACACTCTTCTCTGAGACGTACGAGCCCAGGGGTTATATATCGATAGAAATCAGTCGCACGGGGTGAATTGCCTGTGTGGAACGCCTAATTGATAGTTGATCAAGGCTTCTGTTGAAAAGCAAAGTCTGGTGGTTGATGATCAAGGCACATCCTGCGTGGCATAGATTTGTGTATAACGTGAATTCGCGAGCCTCACACCCCGGAATGGACCAGAAACGGGAGAAGGATCCAGGGAGGACATACGTTTCTTTCTAGCTAGGGTGGTGTCAGTGACCTACCAGCCCTGACATTTATATACTTTTCACCTGTGTGGTTGTTGTTGTTGCGAGGCGCCTTGGATATATCGGTCGATCCGGCACCGATGGAGTCATTGGGCTCATTTACGCCCCAAAGGGCGGGGAAACGCAGTGTTCAGGCATTTTAATCCATATCAGTGGACCGGCCCTGTGGCTCCTAGGTGCAGTTGCGGCTGTAGCCTGAGGCCTGGGCTAGAGAGTCTCGAATTCGGTAAGGACTATCTTTTGCCTTGGTTCATGTCGGAAATCCAATTTCCAAATACGACATCGTGCGTTTTTAATTGTGTGTGTGTGTATATATATATATATATATATATATGGCGACATGATATATGGTACCCATGCCGTATATGATTGAGAGTTATGATTGAAATCGTTTTTGAAACATATATACACTAGCAATAATATCAAGTGATTTGTTTTGCTCGTACCAAGCATATTTTGGTCATTATAAGGTAAAACTCTATCCTCTGGTGTGTGTTGCATTGTGTGATGGGAACTGAGTCTTATAATGGCATCATTTTTATAAAAAGCATTGCGATGTTTGAAAGATTTATTTGTTGTAAAGCACTGGCAGTGTAACACCCACCTCCGTTAAGGTCACTCACAAAGGGAATACCTTAACTTTGATGGAGCATTTTAGTAAACAGAACAGAACAGATATAACCTCAGGTTCAGATTTACAATTCATGTCACAATCAGAATTAACGTTTATATCGGAAAATAACTGTACTTTCCTTGGTTGGATTAAAGAAGGAACTTTAATTTGTTGTAGAATCGTTGTAGGAGCTTTAATCTCTAGTTTGATTGAGTTCGGAGGCTAAGAGAATTGCTTAGAGAGCGGCGACCATGATCAAGAGGAAGTCCAGCAACATTTTGATGTAAGAATGTTTTGTTATGCATTAGGTTAGGTCTTTGGATGTATTTATAGGTGTAGGAACTCATTTAGGCCCTCAGATTAACCCTAGAACTCATCAGGTCCGTCCAAACACGTCACAGCCCTCAAAATCGCACACGCACGCACCAGGTTCGACCAGGGAGGTCGACCCCCAGGTCGACTGCCCAGTCGACCTGGTCTGGGGGCTCGACTGCCCAGTCGACTCCCCGGTCGACCTGGGTCCTGGGGGGTCGACTGCCCGGTCGACACCCCAGTCGACCTGGGTCCTGGGCGGGAAATTCCCCGACCAGCCCGCTTCTGGGTTTGAATTCGAATTTTGAATTCGAATTTCGAACTGTCTTCGATTCTGAAAATTTCTGAAACTTCGGAGGGTCATATCTCCCTCATACGGACTCCGATTCTTGCAAACTCGGACTCGTTTCCAAGCAGAATTCCGAGAAGAACGCAATGGCGCAACCCGTTTCCCTTCATTCTTAATTTAAAATTTAATTATCCTCTGATTTGTTACTTATACATTCATAGAAAGTACGGGGTGTTACATTCTCCCCTCCTTAAAGGATTTCGTCCCCGAAATCTTTAAGTTAAGAAGAATGTGTCCTACCATCCAACATCCATCTACTCAATGATCAATCACTGGCGTCCATTGTCCTTAGAAACTTCTAATGTTGCATGAACATATGCAAAGGTGTGTGTATATGTTCCTTATCTAATGCAAAGATCAGGCGGTCCACTGATTCAGTTGACCTCCTTAATGCGAATTATGCCAGTGCCATGAGTCCAACATGTATGCAATTTCCCTACTCGATACATATCATTTCTATATGAGTGCACATCCATTCAGTCATATGCAACATCCATGTGCTGAGTCAATCATTTTGCATCCACAAAAATTGAAAATGCTCACACATCCATATGCAGTATGAGAGTGTTTTCGAGCCGATCTAGTGCCTAGTGTGTATATGCATCCACGAGCAACCACTAGCAACCACTTGCATCCACTTGCAACCATCAAACATAACATGTCTCAAACACATGTTTACACCCATTAGTTTCTACCTAAAGTTCGAAGATTCAATCGATAGGATACAGTCGAATGATGGAAGCGAGTACAGATAAAAAAAAACTTGGTTCCCATTAGACATGGGTCCTAAGTATTGGCCCCGAAGACCGAAACCCACATCAGATTGACACCCAGAGGATTACCCTCTTTAGATAATGTCAAAACTGGAAATCTTAACCTTATCAGAAATATTCAGATATTTACAGATTACTGGTACAGATCAGATTACTGAATGATTCTTAGGAAACTAAACATGATAAAACCCAGAATGTATGCGTCCTACTTGACGCCTAACACACATATCTCTCAAACCCCAATCTATCACAAACAGATTAGTCATAACCCTTATGGATTTGGGTCTACATCGGAATCAGAAACAATACTAATATTAAAGTGCAGAGTACCGATTACAGAATCAAAAGGCCAGAATCAGAAAGAGTTTTAACTCAACAATCAGATAAGAAAATTAAACCTTCTACTTAAATTTTCTTATTTCTACCCTATCTACCAGTCCCTTGAGCATTCGCCTGTCCTCCAAAAGTGGGTTCTGCCCTCTTCCCTTGCCCTCGTTTCTTCGGGCAGTCCCTAGTGAAGTGTCCCATCTCACCATAGTTGAACCAAGTGCCCTTCCTTTTTCTGCAATCCTTGTTCAGATGAGTCGAGCTTCCACAAGTAAAGCACTTTTTCCCCTTCTTATCTTCAGACTTCTCATCCTTCTTTTGTGTTTCATTTTTGGGCCATGCTTTCTTATTCTGTGGTTCTTCCTTCTTTGTCTCTTTCGGGCCCTTGTCTTCCTCGTGCAGTAGTGCCATGTCCACCAATTTCTCGTAAGTCGCTCCCATGGGTACATGGGTCATGGCTAGGCTGTGCAGTGGCTCGTTCAATCCTTTAACAAAGCGGAGAGCCTTTTTATGCTGAGTGTTGACTTAATCCAATCCGAACCTAGCTAGTTGGTTGAACTGGTTTACGTATTCCTTGACCGTCATACTTCCTTGCTTAAGAGATAAGAACTTTTCCAGTTGTAAACTTCGTTCAGCTTGCGAGAGGAATTTTGTCTCAAACCTTGTTCTGAAATCCATCCATGTTTCAACTGGCCTCTCGGCGTTAGTGACTTCCCACCAATAGGAAGCTTCGTCTTTGAGCAGCCATACCGCCAATGTACCTTCTGCCTATCGTCCACCTCGAAGATAACGAATAGATCCTTAGTTTCTTTGAGCCAGTTCCTCGCTTCTACGAATGATTCAGTTCCCTTGAAATCCTTTCCACCCATGGCCCTAAAATCTCTACAGATCTTTGAGAAAGTAATTGCACGAGGAGGGGGTGGAGGAGGGGGATCATTTACTGGACCTGCGGCGGCGGTCCTAGCCTCAAGATATTGACGAAACCAACCGGGTACATGAACACCCTCTGGTATCTCAGATGCTTCAGACATGCTGAAATGAAAAAGGAAAGATTCAATACAAAAAGGACTGAAGGAAAGATGTATGGCTCTTGGGGATCATGTTTTTCAAAATAAGCTTTATTTTTGAAAATACTTCCTTTCAAAACTTTTTTAAAATAGTTTTCAAAAACTTTACCCAATCTGGTAACCTCGCTCTGATACCAAGTGTAACACCCCACCTCCGTTAAGGTCACTCACAAAGGGAATGCCTTAACTTTGGTGGAGCATTTTAGTAAACAGAACAGATATAACCTCAGGTTCAGATTTATAATTCATGTCACAATCAGAATTAATGTTTATATCGGAAAATAACTATACTTGCCTTGGTTGGATTAAAGAAGGAACTTTAATTAGTTGTAGAATCGTTGTAGGAGCTTTAATCTCTAGTTTGATTGAGTTCGGAGGCTAAGAGAATTGCTTAGAGAGCGGCGGCCATGATCAAGAGAAAGTCCAACAACATTTTGATGTAAGAATGTTTTGTTATGCATTAGGTTAGGTCTTAGGATGTATTTATAGGTGTAGGAACTCATTTAGGCCCTCAGATTAACCCTAGAACTCATCAGGTCCGTCCAAACATGTCACAGCCCTCAAAATCGCACACACACGCACCAGGTTCGACCAGGGAGGTCGACCCCCAGGTCGACTGCCCAGTCGACCTGGTTTGGGGGGTCGACTGCCCAGTCGACTCCCCAGTCGACCTGGGTCCTGGGGGGTCGACTGCCCAGTCGACTCCCCAGTCGACCTGGGTCCTGGGCAGGAAATTCCCCGCCCAGCCCGCTTCTGGGTTTGAATTCGAATTTTGAATTCGAATTTCGAACTGTCTTCGATTCTGAAAATTTCTGAAACTTCGGAGGGTCGTATCTCCCTCATACGGACTCCGATTCTTGCAAACTCGGACTCGTTTCCAAGCAGAATTCCGAGACGAACGCAATGGCGCAACCCGTTTCCCTTGATTCTTATTTTAAAAATTAATTATCCTCTGATTTGTTACTTATACGTTCACAGAAAGTACGGGGTGTTATAGGCAATCCAATGGAGCAAACCCGTTCCGCGAAAGTGGCGTGGTCCTGTGATTGGCCATATTGTAAAATGTGTTAAGTAGATTTATCATACCAGTCCCATGACTGACTCGTAGTTTGTTTCACTTGCAAACTCGGGTGCCCCTTTCCCTACACGGGCAGCCTTGTATTCAGGTTTTAGCAGGCTCTTTCTGGATAGCTGGAGCTGAAGATGGATTCTATCATTTATCTCTTTTTATGCTGTTCAGCTCCTGTTGTACATATTATGTTTTCTTTTCCGCAGTAGACATTTATGTATAGCTGAACTGTATTTTGTACTAAGTATGATCCTATATACTGTGTAACTCTGATCATTATATTTATCCAGTGTATTCTGTTGTGCATTATCTGGTGTATTTATTTATTTCTGTTCTGCTGTTATCTGTTTATGTGTTATATTCCAAAGATTACCCTTTGCACCTTCTTATCGGGAATGGGGTCGTCACAGTTTTGAACTCGTATTTTAATCTTCTTAGATTTAAAATGAACAAAACTCACTATAATCTGTTTAGTCATAGCATCAAAAAACATAGTTGTTACCGACTCCTCCCTTAAATAAATTGTGTCCTCGCAATTTACTTTAGAGAACATATTACAAACTCTAACCATGAATTGGTTTACGTAGATTATTTACTCCGGGAAAACTTAGTTTAAGTACTAAATAGAAGGTGTAGGAAACTTTCATAATCTATCCCAAACTTATTTAGATTACAACATTAGAAATTTTGACTTTTATAAAATGTTTTAATTTTTCTTTCTAACTAATTGACACACAGAGTTTAAACAACACAACTTATCCTTTACATGACTTATCTTTGAAATACACATTCTTTAGTTTTTTGTTACGATCAATACTCAATATTGCCTTGCCATCAAATCTATTCTAATTTTCCTAAACAATTGCTGCTACTTTGTCCTTTATATCAAATGGACTCACCATTTATCGTTCATTATTACAGACTCGATGGATGCAACCATCTTATAAGCCCAAATATGAAAGTGAATTCCAAAAATATCGCATTAATTCAAGATAGTTATTAATTTAGAAAAACTTGTATACTCAAAGCAATTTAAATTTATTCACTAATTCTACTTGAAAACAAAATTTTCATTTATTAGCTATATAATTTTTTTTGAATAATGTTAAACCACCAAATTTGTATTGTTTTGTTTTCCATCCTTTGACTGTAAAGTTGATACATTATCGTCATTGCCACGTCATATTTCACGTCTTATGTGGTGGTTTAGTACTATTCCTACAAATATATAATTAACACTATACGGAGAAAAATTACATCATTTTACATCAGTAATGGCGGACAGAGCTAATACATCTTTTTCTACTTTATAAAATACAAGATCTCAACCAACTGTTTCCTTATCAAATCCTAATCAAAATTCTAGATCTGAATCTAGATCTGAGAATATAGATCCAAATGCAGTTACAAATCCTAAGTCGAATCCAGATCTGTCTTCAAACTTGAAAAGCAGAAAGCTCGAATTCATAAAACCGTCGCTGGATTATGTTTTTGTACCTGAAAAAGTGTATAATCTATCAAAATCTTCATGGGTTAATACGATTACTTTGATTCCAATATTTTTCAGACTTTCAACGATCAAACTTAAGGAGTATATAACAAAGGTATGGAAACCATTGGGGTATTATAGAAGGCAATACATACTCATATTTTGGGAGATTATTGTATGTCGAACCATGGCATCCTGGTTTTGTTTTTAAAGGTAAACAGAGTAATTTGGTCCAGATCTGGATTAGATTAGCTGATTTACCTTTAGAACTATGGACAAAAGAAGCATTTCAATTACTAGCCAGTTTTATCTCAAAACCACTATTAATTGATGAGAGCACACAAGAGAAAAAGTTCACTAAATATGCGAGAGTTCTTATTTCAATTGATACCCAAATAGAGTTGAAAACTGCAATTCCTATATTGCTTCATAATGGAGAGAAGATTAAAATAAATGTTGAATATGAATTCATACCATTAAAGTGCTCTCAATGCAATCTTTTTGGACATAATGATGAGTATCATGAAGTTGTAAAAGATTCAAGATGGATTCCTCTTGATACACAAGAAGAAAATCAAGAGAATAATGATGGATCTAAACAAACTGAAAATGTGGACTATTCAAATTCAGATAATGATACTTCAAATAATCAATCTCACCCAAAGGAATCTGGCATAGCTAATATATTATCAAATAATCTAGATCCATCTAGTTCAAGAGCTCAGGATAATTTAGATTTTTTGAATTCCAAGCTTCCCGAAAAAGTCATACCTGATGATATTAATAACATAGAAAATGTTATTGCTGAGAATGGTAAAGTTAATAATCTGGATAAAGGCAAAAAGGTGGATGTTTCTTCTTATATCAATCAGAACACAAGTTATTTACAAGCTGCAAAAAAAAAAAAAATTCCTACTCTTGCTAAAAGAAATACAAGGAGTTCTTCATCTATTAAATGACCTTATTAGCATGGAATGTAAGGGGAATGAACACTTCTTTTAGAATGAAGGAAGTGATCAAACTCCTTAATTCTACTAAATCAACTCTTGTTGGTTTAGTAGAAACAAAGTTAAATTCAGCTAATTTAGGTTTATTTTCTTCTCTTCTCCCAAATGACTGGAAATTCCTAACAAATAATTCATCAATTTCTTCTGGAAGAATATTATTGATTTGGGATTCTAAGATATGGGATTTGAATGTGCTATTTTTGTCCCCACAACATATGACAGTTAATGCAGTTAATAGAGGTGGATATACAATGACATTTACAGTGATATATAGTAGTAACACTTTTGGTGAAAGAATAAATCTTTGGAATCAACTGATTACAGAATCAAGTTCATATTCAAATGCATGGATTTTAATGGGAGATTTCAATAATGTGTTATCACTACATGATAAAAAAGGGGGACTTCCTGTTCTTTATAGCCAAATCAGATAATTTCAAAAATTCTTAATTCAAACTGGTCTGTCAAAGATAAAACCATTGGGTTTTCAATTTACTCGGCGTAGAAGAGGAATAGCTACACATATTGACAAAATACTGGTGAATAATATATGTATGCATCAATTCCTTAACATGAAGTCTTTCTCTTTTCCTCAAAAGTCCTGTGATCATAACCCTATTTTGCTAGATATAATCCCAACTCAAGAAATTAAAGGATTCCCTTTCAGATACAGAAATGATTGGCTACATAGAGAAGGATACCAGGAAGCAATTCAAAAAGGTTTGAATGGTACTAGTTGGGGTTTTCACAGTTATCAATTTTTATAAAAACTTTGCAATTGTAAAAGAGAATTGAAATTTTGGAATAAAGTAAGAAATAGGAATACAACTAACCTTGAGCATGCTGAACAGTTAGTTTCCCAATTGGAAGTTGATGCAGATCTTAATCCAGATGATGTCCATGTATATGATGATTATCTACAAGCTAAAAGAAATTTTCAGAATTTGCAACTATCTTACTTTAGTGGTTTAAAGCAACGATCTAAAGTTTCTTGGCTTCAGCAAGGTGATACAAATTCTAAATTTTTCTATTCTAGAATGTCCAACAGAAGGTATTTTAATCATATCAGAGCTCTAATTGATTCAAGTGGTAGTTTGCTGTTTAAATCAGAAGAGATTGAAAATGAGGCAATCAACTATTTCTCATCAATATTTAATGGTCCATGTGCAACCAACTTCCCCAATTTTCAGCCAATATCAACTGTTAATGAGCAAGGTCAGAATTATCTTCTTAGAGAAATTGATTTATCAGAAATTAAAGATGCAGTTTTCTCTATTCATGATGATTCTAGTCCTCGTCCAGATGGTATGGGTGCAAATTTTTTTAAATATCATTGGGATGAATTAAAAGATGATTTACATGCTGCAGTTTCTGATATATTTCAATCTGGAAAACTTCCTAAAGCATTAAATCTTACTTTTATAACTTTTATCCCAAAGAATGTACGACCATCTGAAATTGCTCATTACAGACCAATCTCATGCTGTAATGTCTATTATAATTTTTTTTCAAAAATTTTATGCAATAGACTAAAACCTTTTCTTCCATCAATGATTTCTTTAAATCAGAGTGCATTTATTCAAGAGAGGTACACTGGGGATAATATTCTTTTGGCTCATGAATTGCTGAGAAATTTCAGAATAGTAGGTATGCCAAAGATTTGTGTGAAGGTTGATTTACAAAAAGCATATGATAAAGTCAGTAGGAGGCTTATATGTTTTTTAATGTCAAAGATGAATTTTTCTAATCATTTTATCAATTTGATATTTTAGTGTATGGCTACTGCTTCTTTTTCTATTATAATTCAGGGAGTCCCTAAAGGTTTTATTTCATCTACAAGGGGATTGAGGCAAGGAGATCCACTGTCTCCATACTTGTTTGCAATAACTATGCAGTATTTCATGTTTATGATGGATGAAGCAACAAGTTTTAAAGTATTTCAACCAAGTAGTCTAGTGCAGCCTATGATTTCGCACCTATTATATGCTGATGACCTGATGATTTTTGGCAAAGCTTCAATTCAAAATGCAAATACTCTCAAGGATATATTGCAGAATCTAAGTAAATATGCAGACTTGAATGTGAATGCAACTAAAAAAAAGATATTTTTCAGCAAATCTGTTGAAAATGAATCTAAAATTTTAAATATACTGAGGTATAAGCAAGGTTCTCTTCCAATTAAATACCTTGGTGTTCCTTTGTCATCAAATTATCTACATTATTCAGAATGTAAGTCCTTGATTCAAAGGGTACAAAGTAAAATTCAAGGGTGGGTAACAAAACTTCTTAGTTTTGCAGGTAGAGCAGAACTAATAAATTCAGTAATAACCCTAATAGTTTTATATTGGTTATTAATTTATCAAATTCCTGAATATACCTTAAGCAAACTATAGACACTGTGTGCTGATTTTTTCTGGGGTGGGACTTCACACAAAGTTGCATGGGATTCACTGTGTAAACCTAAAGAACAAGGTGGTATTGGTTTGAAGAAATTTATTGATCTCAAGAAAGTTGCCTGTATCAAACTAATGTGGAATTATCTTTCTAATTCTTCTTTATGGAGCAAATGGGTTCAAGATAGATATTGCAAACAAAATTTTTTCTGGACTAGGGCAGTAGACGTAAATGCATCAAGTACATGGAAATCCATATTAAAACTCAGATCTAGATCCAAACAATTTTTTAATAAGATAATATCCAAAGGTCAAAACACTTATCTTTGGATGGAGCCCTGGATAAATTGTAAATGTATGGTAGATCTGCTTGGTTTTGATAGATTGCATATAATTGGCCAACCAAAAGAGAAAGTTGATGAAATTATCAGAAATGAAGTTTTCTATCCTCATGTCCATCCTACAACAAGAGAACTACTTGACGAAATAAATAAAATTAAGTGTTATCCTAAATTAAGTCATGACAGATTTGAATGGTGTGAAGGAGGTGATTTTTCTATTCACAAAGTTTGGGACTTTATTCGAGTTCATGAAGTTTCAGATCCACTTTATTCAATTATTTGGCATAAAAAGAACAGTAGAAGAATTTCATTTATATCATACCTTGCGGTTTTGGGGAGATTGAGCACTAAAGATAGAATCTTGCGATATAACTCTGAAGTAAACCCTCTTTGTCCACTTTGTGAAAACCATCCAGAATCCATAAATCATTTGTTTTTCCAGTGTGATTTTTCAGCTTTCATCTGGTTGACGTTGAAGCAAAAATTGGAACTTTCATTAAATAGTTCACTGGATCTGAAGGAAGAAGCAAGACAGTTGTTTTTAAACTTTCCAACAGCAGATCAATTGAGAGATTTAGCATATGGATCTTTTACAACAGCTATTTATTTCATTTGGAGAGAGAGGAATTTGAGGGTTTTCAGGGAAAGAAGAATCTTGCAGCATCAAATCTCTTTAAAATTGAACGTGAAATTGTGTTTCTTGTTCAAAATAATGGATCCAGATGTGCTCGAAGTTTGAGGAATAAGAGAGTTCTCGAAAAGTGGGGCATTGAATTAACAGAAACAGGATGAAGTGAAGATAAGCTTTTGAACTGAAGAAGTGGATGGGCCTGTTTCTTGGGCCGAGAAGAGCTGGATTTGAATTTTTAATTCTAATTTGAAATCCTTCTTTGTATTTTCTTTTTTTCATGACATATGTAATCTTCATGTAGTATACCAATTTTATGAGTACTCTTTTTCCTTATAAGGTACCCACTAGGGGGATTATGAGGTTTTAACGAGGCTCATAAAGGAGGTTTTATTGGTTTTAAGCAATAAAGTGAACCAATTTTCAAAATATATATATATATATATATATTTAACACTTTTCTTTACAAAATTTTATTTCATCACACAAAATATTGTGCTTGATCCTCTCATCTATGTTTTTAAGAAATTCTTATCGATAACGCTGATCAGATGTATCGATCAAAGCCCTTAAAATACCCAACGGACAATCCAACACGAAAGACAAACACTAAATTTTTTAGTTCTTATCTGGTTGTTTTCTATTATTTATCATTACCAATATTCTTGCTTTACCCAGAATAAAACAACCAATATTTTTAGTTAATAACTTGATTAACATTCACTAGGAAATTAATCCTCAACAACCCTTTAATCATCTTGTCTACCATCCCTTATTACCACCTACAAATTTATTTAATTTAGCTCAACCAAAACAATTCGCTTGTTTCTGCTATGCACACCGGTTTTTATTTCAATTTAATACTTCATACCTAACATGAACTTTAATATTTATTATCTCAGGTTCAATTCATTAACCCATCCCAATTTGTTTTATTTAATTCAATAACGAATTAAAAAACAAAAAGGATGAGGTTTAAATTTTTCCTTAAAATTTTAAACCAAAGATTAGCGCATCGAAAAGGGTAAAGGATGGAAATTTCTATCAGGATATACTACAGATGATAAGAAACTACTTATGGAGTACTATAGAATGAAATACATTCCTATACGTACTCTAAACCTAAGATTTACACATGATTCAACAGATAAGGGATAGTTTATGACGACCCCAAACCCCGTATTGACGGTGGCAATGGTAATCTTTGGAATATAACACAGAAACAGATAATAGCAGAACATAAATAAATAAATACACCAGATAATGTACAAATAATACACTGAATAAACGTAATCATCCGAGTTACACAGTATACAGGATCATACTTAGTACAAATACAATTCAGCTATACATAAATGTCTACAGCGGAAAACAAACAAAATATGTACAATAGGACTGAACAACATAAAAAGAGATAAATGATAGAATCTATCTTCAGCTCCAGCTATCCAGAATAGCCTGCTAAACCTGAATACAAGGCTGCCCGTGTAGAAAAAGGGGCACCCGAGTTTGCAAGTGAAACAAACTACGAGTCAGTCAAGGGACTGGTATGAGAAATCTACTCAACACATTTAAAATATGGCTAATCACAGGACCACGCCACTTTCGTGGAACGGGATTACTCCATTGGATTGCCAGTTCTTTAAAACAAGTAAATCTTTAAACATCACAATGCTTTTTATAAAAATGAAGACATTATAAGACTCAGTTCCCATCACACAATGCAACGCAAACCGAAGGATAGAGTTTTTACCTTATAACGGCCAAAATATGCTTGATACGAATAAAACAAAAGCACTTGGTATTATTGCTAGTGTTTATAAGTTTTGAAAACAATTTCGAATCATAATTATCAATCATAGATGGCATTAATGCCCCATACCATTATGTCGCCATATATAGGTATACAATCAAAACCGCACAGTCACGTATTTGGAAATTGGATTTCCGTCATGAACCAAGGCAAAAGATAGTCCTTACCGACTTCGAGACTGTCTAGCCCGAGCCTTAGGACCCAGACTCAGGTGGGCCCTTGGAGCGATAGGGCCGGTCCACCGATGAGGATTAAAATTCCTGAACAATGCGTTTCCCCGCCCTATGGGGCGTAAGTGAGCCAACGAATGACTCCATCGGACCCGGATCGTCCGGTCTAACCGAGGCGCCTCGCAACAGTAACAACCACATAAGTCAAACTCGTCAGGGTGTGTAAAACCACTGACGCCACTTCTAGCTAGAAAGAAACGCATGTCCTCCCTGAGGTCATTTCTCCCGTTTCTGGTTCATACCAGGTGTGAGGTTCGCGAATTCACGTTGTACACAAAGCTACGCCACACAGGCGGTGCTTTGATCTTCACCACAAGACTTTGCTTTTCAACAGAAGCCCTGATCACTGCATCTTAGCATGACACACAGGCAATTCACACCGTGCAACTGATGGCTATCAATCACACAGAATAAATTCCAATGTCAGACACACTGTCCATTTGCAAGTCCGTTCTGGGTCTGAACGAAACTGGAGGCACTATATACCTCGCAAAACCATCGACCTCCACGTACGTCTGGACGATCACCACTCATTATCCATATTTCAGGATGCCTCCCAATCAGGATCTCGGTTATCATCCAAACGAGGTGAAGATCTCCGGTCTTCAATCACCGTCTTCATCTTCGATTTCTTATCATCGATTCAGTTATTCAGAATAGGATAAACCCGGTCTTTCTGAGCAACTCGAGCATATAATAAACAAGTGCTATACAAACACTACTACGCATCATTTCAATTCATTAGTCACTAACCGTCAATAAGTAAGAGAACGATTTCCCAAATATTAACACCGAAGGCCGAAAACAACATCAGATCAATACCCAAGAAACCATTCGACTTAGCCAACCTTAAGTTAGTTTCTAAATTTCACATCCATATCGTTTATAACATTTTATAACGAGTTATCGCTATTTTTATTTATTTTAAAATAGCCAATTTATTCAAAACGACGCTTAAGACCATAACGCGGCCGTGGCGCTGTTTTTCCTCAGATTTGATTTACACATATCTGAAAATCTAATCGTTGGATCTTCACAAAATTTACATCATTAGAAAGATCATTTCAAAATGAATCCAACGGTTCCAGTTTCGGGAAAATCCGACGGTCGGATCTCCCGGTATAATCATTTGAAGTTTCGATTTCAAAATACGAACTGCAGTGTCGTGATTCGATTTAATATAATTATATATATATATATATAATCGATTCTGGCGCTATTTTTCTTCAAATTAGAATTAAACATTCCAGACAATCCAACCGTCGGATTTTTACAAGTTGGTGCCGTTGGAAAGATATTTCCAAAGCGAACCCAACAGTTGCGGTTTCGGGAAAATCCGATGGTCGGATCTCTCACACTAATCGTTTGAAATCACGGTTTCAAAATACGAACTGCAGCTTCGTTATTCGATATATTTCAATTCTATTTATATATATATATTTATATATATATATCGATTCTTCGATTTCAAAACTATATGATTTTCATACATTTGATAAAAATGATATTTTTATCTAACTGACTTCTATTTCAACACTTCACTATTTTTAACAATTCATGTACATAATAAAAATGTGATTTTTATTGTAAAACAATTCATTTCAAGACACGATTATTTTCTATAGTTCATATAGGTGATAAAAATAGGATTTTTATTATAAATCAATTTCTTTCAAAATATGAATACCATTCAACACATGAATTTCAATTCAACGAATGAATTCCGATTCAACACATGAACGTTTTCTATAGTTTATATATATGGATAAAAAGGTGATTTTTATATCTAAAACACGAATACTGTAACACCCCACCTCCGTTAAGGTCACTCACAAAGGGAATGCCTTAACTTTGGTGGAGCATTTTAGTAAACATAACAGAAACTTACAAGACAGATAAAAAAGTACTTGAAAAATTTATAACTTTATTACAACAGAAAACGAAATAAGCTTGGTTATATCCTTTCAAATCACAATATCAGAATTCAAGTACAAAATATCAGTCTTGTACAAAAGCCTTCAGAATGCATAGTTTAAAATCATAATCCCCACGGAAGAAGACAAGCCATACATTAAGCACTTCAAGCGGAAGAAATATGGATCAAGCTAGAGTATTCCCTTCTACAAAACCTGGGGGGGAAACGGAAGTAAGGAGGCGAAACAACAAGAGTCAGACAAAAAGTCTGGCAAGTCCAGTGATTTTCAGTTATGAACAGATAATAATAACATGACATGAATATAAAACTGGATGAGAGATAATTGTAACAGGTGTAGCGGATATAACAGAAGAACAGAATGACATAAGCTATTTCTTTACACTTCTGTGCACTAATACTAGTGTAACAGAATTAGGTGTCACCCTAATTTCTAAACTGAAACAGAAACGGTTACAGAATAATTTCTGCGCTAGTAATGGGCCTTTACTACCCGATCAGAAACAGACAGAAGCAGAATGCAGATAATGGGCCTTTACCACCCGAACCGAAACAAAAACAGATTAATCCCTACGGAAACAGAATGTAGCATTAGGTGTACACTAGTAATTGGGCCTTTACCACCCGAACAGACGGTACCACGCAGAAACAGACAGGTGTTGCCACCCAACAGAAACAGACGGTACCAACAGAAACATACAGAACTAAGTGAACCCTAAAACCCTACCCCAAGCGATCGGCTCCCTAATACATAAATACCCTGTGTCGGCCCCACGGTAGGGTGTATCACTCCCTAAAGTGACAACCAATTGGCACAGACCTATTTACAGATGTCACGGTGTCTTACATCCTCAGAGGCAGACCCGGATCCATGCACGCACATGACCCGGTTGGAACGCACCATCAACACCCCTCGCCATTATCAGAATGAACCTCTTATAATTAGTTCAGTAAGTGTGCCCGGACCCTACCTACTGTTGGGTCAAAGTTTTGATACCAGAAAGGGTTACTGACTAATATGGGTCCCAAACAACAGATGACACAAGTAATTCCCCTCCTAACCTTGTGTCCCCAGACTAACAGATTTCAGATTAACTTGTTTACAAGTTTCAGACATACAGAGTTTAGATCAAATAGTTCACAGATCAGACAATCAAATTAACAGGTTTTCAGACTAACGGATCAGATGTTCGGATAACAGATTAACTGGTTACAGATTAACAGACTTACAGATTTACTGGTTACAGATTTATAGACTTACAGATTAACTGGTTACAGATTAACCGGTTACAGATTGTCTAACTTTGTATTGGGCCTACAGATTCACGAAACGGGTTTATCAGATTCATTGGTCCAATTGGTTTAGCCTTACCCACCCAACACGTTTTTAGACATCATATTTATCTCAGATTTTCATTAATTAAATATTAATGCCCAGACCTCTCACATTAGACTGACAGTTTGCGGCTACTGGTTAGGCCGGTTGGTTCCGGGCAGGTTTCTGTCGCAAACTGAGTCTAACCTCGGGTTTCAAGCACATTATGATTAACTTCTCACATTAGAACCTATTGTTTGCGGCCACTGGAATATGCCGGGCGGTTCCGGGCAGAATTACGCCGCAAACTCATTCTAACCTCGAGTTAGCCATGTTTATCTTTGCGGCCAATTAATTAATGATTTACCATTTATACCCACGCCTAATGTACATGTCAGTTATTCATAACTATAGCCAATTCAGATTATGTCAATAACGGACTAATTATATCAACTCAACAGATATAGCAGATAACAGATTTTTGCAGATTAGGCGACCAAATGGATTTAACAGATTAAGCAAACTAGCAGATTTAGCAGACAACAGATTAGGTATCTCAACAGGTTTAGTTTAGCAGATTTGGCATTTTCAACAGACTTAGCAGATGACAGATTTGGCAGATGAACAAATCTAGCAGACTAGGCAGTAGAGCAGAACTAGCAGATTAAGCAATATAACAGAAAGGCAATATAACAGAACTAGCAGATTAGTCAAATATAGCAGAACTAGCAAATTACGCAAATATAACAGATTTAATCATTCCTTAAAGTTTCACAAACATATCTTGCCTAATTATAAATTTGGCCTAAGTTTACATGCCTAAATAGTTGTCATGATTCACACTATGATCATATACCCCACGTTTGCATTGAATTTACATGTCACAGATTATGGTCATAATTTACATGTCCTAATTTAGTTCAACTTGCCTAGTACAAAAGATTCACATATTAATTATACCAAATATATCCATCGATTTCAATGCATGTCATATGTTCAAAAATCTCCTACATAGGTGTTATTCACATTTGATAGATATCCTACTTTAATGTAAATCTTTATACCTAAGCCATATTCTCTTTATCTCAAGTCATATGTTCAATACAGTCTATACTTATGTCCAATTATATGCCTTTCTATGTCGTGTCCTCAAATCATATGTTCAATCCCCTTTATGTTATAAATATAACATGTTCGGTCATATGTCTCAAATTTACGTTCTAGCTACAGTCCATGTTCTTTCCTCAAATCAGTCACCTATTGGTCATGCCCAATTTATGCATCATTCATTTTACTGTCCCAAACATTTTAGCGTACGTTAATCTCTTATGAAATTGGCTCAGGCTCGTGGTAGCCTGGCTATAAAACAGAAAGAGGAAAGAGATACAAAATAAGATCAGAACAGAACAGATATAACCTCAGATTCAGATTTACAGTTCATGTCACAATCAGAATTAACGTTTATATCGGAAAATAACTGCTCTTGCCTTGGTTGGATTAAAGAAAGAACTTTAATTGTTGTAGAATCGTTGCAGAAGATTTAATCTCTAATTTGAATTGAGTTGCTTAGGTTGACGTTGGTTAGCTTCTAGTTTTGATTCCAGCAGAGTAGCGACGCCATTTTTATTTTTATTAGAACAGAGGTAGAGTAGAAGCAGAATAGAATTGTGTGTAGAGAAGACTAGGTCTTAGGATGTATTTATAGGTGTAGGAACTCATTTAGGCCCTCAGATTAACCCTAGAACTCATCAGGTCCGTCCAACCACGTCACAGCCCTCAAAATCGCACACACACGCACCAGGTTCGACCAGGGAGGTCGACCCCCAGGTCGACTGCCCAGTCGACCTGGTTTGGGGGGTCGACTGCCCAGTCGACTCCCCAGTCGACCTGGGTCCTGGGGGGGCGACTGCCCAGTCGACATGGGTCCTGGGGGGGCGACTGCCCAGTCGACCTGGGTCCTGGGTGGGAAATTCCCCGCCCAGCCCGCTTCTGGGTTTGAATTCGAATTTCGAATTCGAATTTCGAACTGTCTTCGATTCTGAAAATTTCTAAAACTTCGGAGGGTCATTTCTCCCTCATACGGACTCCGATTCTTGCAAACTCGGACTCGTTTCCAAGAAGAATTCCGAGACGAACGCAATGGCGCAACCCTTTTCCCTTGATTCTTATTTTAAAAATTTAATTATCCTCTGATTTGTTACTTATACGTTCCCAGAAAGTACGGGGTGTTACATTCTCCCCTCCTTAAAGGATTTCGTCCCCGAAATCTTTAAGTTAAGAAGAATGTGTCCTACCATCCAACATCCATCTACTCAATCATCAATCACTGGCGTCCATTGTCCTTAGAAACTTCTAATGTTGTATGAACATATGCAAAGGTGTGTGTATATGTTCCTTATCTAATGCAAAGATCAGGCGGTCCACTGATTCAGTTGACCTCCTTAATGCGAATTATGCCAGTGCCATGAGTCCAACATGTATGCAATTTCCCTACTCGATACATATCATTTCTATATGAGTGCACATCCATTCAGTCATATGCAACATCCATGTGCTGACTCAATCATTTTGCATCCACAAAAATTGAAAATGCTCACACATCCATATGCAGTATGAGAGTGTTTTCGAGCCGATCTAGTGCCTAGTGTGTGTATATGCATCCACGAGCAACCACTAGCAACCACTTGCATCCACTTGCAACCATCAAACATAACATGTCTCAAACACATGTTTACACCCATTAGTTTCTACCTAAAGTTCGAAGATTCGATCGATAGGATATAGTCGAATGATGGAAGCGAGTACAGATAAAACAAAAACTTGGTTCCCATTAGACATGGGTCCTAAGTATCGGCCCCGAAGACCGAAATCCACATCAGATTGACACCCAGAGGATTACCCTCTTTAGATAATGTTAAAACTGGAAATCTTAACCTTATCAGATATATTCAGATATTTACAGATTACTGGTACAGATCAGATTACCGAATGATTCTTAGGAAACTAAACATGATAAAACCCAGAATGTATGCATCCTACTTGACGCCTAACACAGATATCTCTCAAACCCCAATCTATCACAAATAGATTAGTCATAACCCTTATGGATTTGGGTCTACAGCGGAATCAGAAACAATAATAGTATTAAAGTGCAGAGTACCGATTACAAAATCAAAATTCCAGAATCAGAAAGAGTTTTAACTCAACAATCAGACAAGAAAATTAAACCTTCTTCTTAAATTTTCTTATTTCTACCCTATCTACCAGTCCCTTGAGCATTCGCCTGTCCTCCAGAAGTGGGTTCTGCCCTCTGCCCTTGCCCTCGTCTCTTCGGGAAGTCCCTAGTGAAGTGTCCCATCTCACCACAGTTGAAGCAAGTGCCCTTCCTTTTTCTGTAATCCTTGTTCAGATGAGTCGAGCTTCCACAAGTAAAGCAATTTTTCCCTTCCTTATCTTCAGACTTCTCATCCTTCCTTTGTGTTTCCTTTTTGGGCCCTGCTATCTTATTCGGTGGTTCTTCCTTCTTTGTCTATTTCGGGCCCTTGTCTTCCTCGTGCAGTAGTGCCATGTCCACCAATTTCTTGTAAGTCGCCCACATGGGTCATGGCTAGGCTGTGCAGTGGCTCGTTCAATCCTTTAACAAAGCGGAGAGCCTTTTTATGCTGAGTGTTGACTAAATCCAATCCGAACCTAGCCTGTTGGTTGAACTGGTTGACGTATTCCTTGACCGTCATACTTCCTTGCTTAAGAGATAAGAACTTTTCAAGTTGTAAACTTCGTTCAGCTTGCGAGAGGAATTTTGTCTGAAACCTTGTTCTGAAATCCATCCATGTTTCAACTGGCCTCTCGGCGTTAGTGACTTCCCACCAATAGGAAGCTTCGTCTTTGAGCAGCCATGCCGCCAACTGTACCTTCTGCCTATCGTCCACCTCGAAGATAACGAATAGATCCTTAGTTTCTTTGAGCCAGTTCCTCGCTTCTATGAATGATTCAGTTCCCTTGAAATCCTTTCCACCCATGGCCCTAAAATCTCTATAGATCTTTGAGAAAGAAATTGCACGAGGAGAAGGTGGAGGAGGGGGATCATTTGCTGGACCTGCGGCGGCGGTCCTAGCCTCAAGATATTGACGAAACCAACCGGGTACATGAACACCCTCTGGTATCTCAGATGCTTCAAACATGCTGAAACGAAAAAGGAAAGATTCAATTACAAAAAAAAAGGACGGAAGGAAAGGTATATGGCTCTTGGGAATTACGTTTTTCAAAATAAGCTTTATTTTTTAAAATACTTCCTTTCAAATCCTTTTTGAAAATAGTTTTCAAAAACTTTTATCTGATCTGGTAACCTTTGGCTCTGATACCAAGTGTAACACCCCACCTCCGTTAAGGTCACTCACAAAGGAAATGCTTTAACTTTGGTGGAGCATTTTAGTAAACAGAACAGAAACTTACAAGACAGATAAAACAGTACTTGAAAATTTTATAGCTTTATTACAACAGAAAACGACATAAGCTTGGTTACATCCTTTCAAATCACAATATCAGAATTCAAGTACAAAATATCAGTCTAGTACAAAAGCCTTCAGAATGCATAGTTTAAAATCATAATCCCCACGGAAGAAGACAAGCCATACTTTAAGCACTTCAAGCGGAAGAAATCTGGATCAAGCTAGAGTATTCCCTTCTACAAAACCTGGGGGGGAACGGAAGAAAGGAGGCGAAACAACAAGGGTCAGACAAAAAGTCTGGCAAGTCCAGTGATTTTCAGTTATGAACAGATAATAATAACATGACATGAACATAAAAATGGTTGAGAGATAACTGTAACAGGTGTAGTGGATATAACAGAAGAACAGAATGACATAAGCTATTTCTTTACACTTCTCTGCACTAATACTACTATAACAGAATTAGGTGTCACCGTAATGTCTAAACTGAAATAGAAACGGTTACAGAATAATTTCCGCGCTAGTAATAGGCCTTTACCACCCGATCAGAAACAGACAGAAGCAGAATGCAGATAATGGGCCTTTACCACCCGAACCGAAACAAAAACAGATTAATCCCTACGGAAACAGAATGTAGCATTAGGTGTACACTAGTAATTGGGCCTTTACCACCTGAACAGATGGTACCACGCAGAAACAGACAGGTGTTGCCACCCAACAGAAACAGACGGTACCAACAGAAACAGACAGAACTAAGTGTACCCTAAAACCCTACCCCAAGCGATCGGCTCCCTAATACATAAATACCCTGTGTCGGCCCCACGGTAGGGTGTATCACTCCCTAAAGTGACAACCAATTGGCACCTATTTACAGATGTCACGGCGTCTTACATCCTCAGAGGCAGACCCGGATCCATGCACGCACATGACTCGGTTGGAACGCACCATCAACACCCCTCGCCATAATCAGAATGAACCGCTTATAATTAGTTCAGTAAGCGTGCCCGGACCCTACCTACTGTTGGGTCAAAGTTTTGATACCAGAAAGGGTAACTGACTAATATGGGTCCCAAACAACAGATGACACAAGTAATTCCCCTCCTAACCTTGTGTCCCCAGACTAACAGATTTTAGATTAACTTGTTTACAAGTTTCAGACATACAGAGTTTAGATCAACTAGTTCGCAGATCAGACAATCAAATTAACAGATTTTCAGAATAACGGATCAGATGTTCGTATTACAGATTAACTGGTTACAGATTATCAAACTTACAGATTTACTGGTTATAGATTAACAGACTTACAGATTAACTGGTTACAGATTAACCGGTTACAGATTGTCTAACTTTGTATTGGGCCTACAGATTCACGAAACGGGTTTATCAGATTCATTGGTCCAATAGGTTTAACCTTACCCACCCAACACGTTTTTAGACATCATATTTATCTCAGAATTTCATTAATTAAATATTAATGCCCAGACCTCTCACATTAGACTGACAGTTTGCGGCTACTTGTTAGGTCGGTTGGTTCCGGGCAGGTTTCTGTCGCAAACTGAGTCTAACCTCGGGTTTCAAGCAAATTATGACTAACTTCTCACATTAGAACCTATTGTTTGCGGCCACTGGAATATGCCGGGCGGTTCCGGGCAGAATTACGCCGCAAACTCATTATAACCTCGAGTTAGCAATGTTTATCTTTGCGGCCAATTAATTAATGATTTACCATTTATACCCACGCCTAATGTACATGTCAATTATTCATAACTATAGCCAATTTAGATTATGTCAATAACGGACTAATTATATCAACTCAACAGATATAGCAGATAACAAATTTTTGTAGATTAGGCGACCAAATGGATTTAGCAGATTAAGCAAACTAGCAGATTTAGCAGACAACAGATTAGGTATCTCAACAGGTTTAGTTTAGCAGATTTGGCATTTTCAACAGACTTAGCAGATGACAGATTTGGCAGATGAACAAATCTAGCAGACTAGGCAGTAGAGCAGAACTAGCAGATTAAGCAATATAACAGAAAGGTAATATAACAGAACCAGCAGATTAGGCAAATATAGCAGAACTAGCAAATTAGGCAAATATAACAGATTTAATCATTCCTTAAAGTTTCACAAACATATCTTGCCTAATTATAAATTTGGCCTAAGTTTACATGCCTAAATAGTTGTCATGATTCACACTATGATCTTATACCCCACGTTTGCATTGAATTTACATGTCATAGATTATGGTCATAATTTACATGTCCCAATTTAGTTCAACTTGCCTAGTACAAAAGATTCACATATAAATTATACCAAATATAGCCATCTATTTCAATGCATGTCATATGTTCAAAAATCACCTACTTAGGTGTTATTCACATTTGATAGATATCCTACTTTAATGTAAATCTTTATACCTAAGCCATATTCTCTTTATCTCAAGTCATACGTTCAATACAGTCTATATTTATGTCCAATTATATGCCTTTCTATGTCGTGTCCTCAAATCATATGTTCAATCCCCTTTATGTTATAAATATAACATGTCCGGTCATATGTCTTAGATTTACGTTCTAGCTACAGTCCATGTTCTTTCCTCAAATCAGTCGCCTATTGGTCATGCCCAATTTATGCATCATTCATTTTACTGTCCCAAACATTTTAGCGTACGTTAATCTCTTATGAGATTGGCTCAGGCTCGTGGTAGCCTGGCTATAAAACGGAAAGAGGAAAGAGATACAAAATAAGATCAGAACATAACAGATATAACCTCAGATTCAGATTTACAATTCATGTCACAATCAGAATTAACGTTTATATCGGAAAATAACTGCACTTGCCTTGGTTGGATTAAAGAAAGAACTTTAATTGTTGTAGAATCGTTGCAGAAGCTTTAATCTCTAATTTGAATTGAGTTGCTTAGGTTGATGTTGGTTAACTTCTAGTTTTGATTCGAGCAGAGTAGCGACGCCATTTTTATTTTTATTAGAACAGGGGTAGAGTAGAAGCAGAATAGAATTGTGTGTATAGAAGGCTAGGTCTTAGGATGTATTTATAGGTGTAGGAACTCATTTAGGCCATCAGATTAACCCTAGAACTCATCAGGTCCGTCCAAACACGTCACAGCCCTCAAAATCGCACACACACGCACTAGGTTCGACCAGGGAGGTCGACCCCCAGGTCGACTGCCCAGTCGACCTGGTCTGTGGGGTCGACTGCCCAGTCGACTCCCCAGTCGACCTGGGTCCTGGGGGGTCGACTGTCCAGTCGACTCCCCAGTCGACCTGGGTCCTGGGCTGGGTTTGAATTCGAATTTCGAACTGTCTTCGATTCTGAAAATTTCTAAAACTTTGGAGGGTCATATCTCCCTCATACGGACTCCGATTCTTGCAAACTCGGACTCGTTTCCAAGCAGAATTCCGAGACGAACGCAATGGCGCAACCCGTTTCCCTTGATTCTTATTTTAAAATTTTAATTATCCTCTGATTTGTTACTTATACGTTCCCAGAAAGTACGGGGTGTGACAAATACCATTCAACACATGAATTTCAATTCAACGAATGAATATCGATTCGACACATGAAGGTTTTCTATAGTTTATATATATAGATAAAAAAGGTGATTTTTATATTTATAACACGAGTACCATTCAACACATGAATTTCTATTCAACGAATGAATTTCTATTCAACACATGAAGGTTTTCTATTCAACAGACGAATATAATTTCAACACAGGAAAATAATTCTAACACATTAATATTATTCAAAATTTCTGCAGCATAACGGCAGGGTAGTTAAAACCGGGACCGTCCCTAGTACGGCTCCTCGTTCTACCTTAAAGCCTCGCAGCTTTTGACAATGGGGAATCATGCATCTAGTTCGCACGCAGGCGGCATGTAAATTTTTTTCCATTTCCACAAACTAATCCTATGTGGTTTCAACCAAATATTTCTCAACCACAAACGCGTATTTTTCAACCACAATCAATCAATTTCAACCACAAATAATTTCAATCAACCATTCGCTATCAATGAATTTTCACACCAATCACAACCAATAAATATCGTCCATGGTTTGTGGACGAGGGGCGTATATATATATATATATATATATATATATATATATATATATATGTATATATTTATATATAGCATTCCACTTCTATTTCAACACATATATAATTTTTACAACGCATATATAACTTATACATCGAACGTACAACTTATACAACGCTTATACAAGAGGTGTACAACGCTTATATAACTCATACATCGATTATATAATTTATACATCGTCGTTGTCCATCTCGTTTATAAATTAGAAATCTCACTTTTCACATTTCGTATATATATACAATTCACAGTCACAACACAATCAAATAAATCGTCCATGGTCTATAGACGTATGTGAACAATTCAGATATGCAGTTATAATATAAATAAATGTACAAGAAATTTATAGTGAGAGAATTCTCACATTGGGATCCACTCCGTCGGTTTATCTGAATTTTCTGAACAGTTCAGGTTTGAATTTGCCTGAAATTGTGACGTGCTCTGTTTCGGACGCGGTCGGTTTCGTTCTGAAGCTCTCGTTGCTGCGAATCCAACGCATTTTGTTTTGTCGCTTTCTGACATAGTTTGAAAAAGATATAGCCGTTTAAAAATTAATCACACTAATTTACTAATTAAATAAATAATTTCCTTAACCTCATTTAACTCTTTCTCCTTCAGGCCGCTATCAGAACCCACTGTCCCTTTCAAAAAAATTCCGTCGACGCAGGAGCCAGAGGCCATCGGACCACCATCGAGCGATGCCACCTGGGGCGTCGCTCCTCCTCCTCCCTGCGCCAGCAGCGGGGCGCCACCCGAGGCCAAATCGAACCCCCAAATTTCGTTCGAACGGAGGTGCTTTGAGCACCAATTTTGGCAAATTCGTTCCACAATAACCCATCATGCCCGTTGGATTTCGAGACCTCACTGAGATGAAGATTTTCCCTCAGGAAGTTTCGATTTTTATCATGTGAAGAGGGAGATCGGAGGATGAAATGTTTGGAAGAAAATCCGCCGTCATCTGGGAAGAAACGCGACCCAGAATTAGGGTTTAATTTTTTGAATTCTCATTGGCCGATATTTATAGAAAAAAATATTTTTATTTTATTAAATCCCAAAAATACCCTCTTATTCATACAAACTCCAAATCGAACCCAACGACTGTCGCCCCTAGCTAATTACCCCCATTCCGAACACAATGGGATATGTTTCGTAAGCCAATTCGACTATTTCGATAGGTTTTCCTTCAAATTAAAGTATATAACATTTAATATTTAATTTGAACGTACATTTCAATTTGCCAGGGCCACAAACTGATTTGAAAAATTCCAGAAAAATAAACCTAGCTATGTTTTGACGATACGGTCCCAACAAAACTAGTTTCATCGAATTATGAGACCGTTTGAAAAATGGCCCATTTCTGGTCTATCCAATTTAATTGTAATTGACCAAAACACGTTTTCCTTTGCCACGCTCACATACTAGCTTCAAAAATTATGAAATTTGAAACCTAGCAATTATTTGACATCCCGGATCCAACAAAAGTGCTTTCGTCGAATTCCGAGGTCGTTTGCAAAATGGCCAATTTCACGGGCTATATAAACTCCATAGCGACCTTTCAGAAAATTCATTTGCCCATAACTTTTGCTTTCCGCTACGAAACTTCGATTTTTCAGATTCGTTAGAAAGATATTCATTAACAGATTTAAATATTTTTGGCTTCACTCAAATCCGTTTTGTTTTGCACCTGGTACAGTCAGTCAATGTTTGAATTCAAATTTTAAAACTACCGCGCCATTTCAGGCCTTGTTTATAATTCAAAGTAATTATATTTATTTTCAACTTTGATTCAAACTTACTTTTCATCATTATTATTTAAAATATTTATTTTAAATATTTAAAATCCACTATTTTATCCAATTTAAATTTTTTAAATTGGTTCAGATTTTCCGGGTCATTACAATCTCCCCCATTTAAAACTTTTCGTCCCCGAAAAGGAATAAAGTCGAAAGTGGTTTGATTAATCAACTCTACGTTCGATCTGGCTTCCATTCTCCAACTTTTCAGTTTCTGAGAATTTTCAAATTCTTCAAAAATTTGGCTAACACCCTGAATTTTCGAAAAATTTCGCCATAACCTCCTTTGTACGAGGAGAGGTTTGGAAATTTATTGGGCCGTATTAGGTACCCAATAAATCCTAATAAGCATACACATATTTATAGTGATATATTCTGGTGTTTATAGAGGAGCGTGTATAGATAATAACTCCAGAGAATAAATTCTCGTCACCCTGTCAAAGCCTAAGGGAGTGTGTATTTTAATTGCTCCAGAGGATAAATCCTCGTCACCTCGTCCCGTGTGGGAAATAAATAATCCATGTGCCGTATCTAATAACTAGAGAGACGTGATTATTGTCAACTCCAGACCCGTGTGGGGTTTTTATTAATCTGGCAATTTTATCGTTACTATTTAAATAGTCCATATCAGTCATCAGTTCAACCTGTAAAATATAGTCATCGCCATACAAGCCTCTCGCTCGTATGATAAATCTTCCACCTCGTCACACAAGCTCCAAATGCTTATGTGGTATATGATGAAGTATGCCTATCTTCAAGAAGTATGCCATGTAGTGTAGTTCAAAATTAATTGTTACTATCCTATGGCGACGTTTATTACTACACACAGAATAACCAGCACTCCGCATCCAATGGCATTCACGGGAGTTGATATAATAATATTTCGCATCCAACTCATTAAAGTTTACCTATTTGTCAGGCACGCAAATAAATTCTTTACTCAACAGCTATCCATTTACCTGTTCAAACATATATAATGCACAAGTATATATTTCTATCTATTTTCTAATCAGTTCAATGTGTGATTTAATCGAATAAATTCTACCATTCATTCTATTATTGATTAAATTAACTATCATTTCAATAATTTTAATTAATCAAATCTACTATCACACAACACAAACAACAATCAATTTGTTTTTTTAACTTTTCAAAAATATATCTTTTATATATTCAAAAATTATATTTCTAAAAGCAGACTATATATATTATCACAAATACGTTATTTAAAAACATATAACTCTCGACTCGTTCTAGGGCACTTCTAACCCTATCTCTAACGAGTTGTTCTAATTCTGCTATACTCATACTAGGATATTACTGATCCTATCTGTATAGAGTTACCCATCCTAGAACACTTCTGGTTCTATCTCTAACGTGTTCGTTAATATGTTATATTCCAGAACTAAGCTTAACCAAAGCTCTGATACCACGTTGTGACGACCCCAAACCCCGTATTGACGGTGGCAAGGGTAATCTTTGGAATATAACACAGAAACAGATAATAGCAGAACAGAAATAAATAAATACACCAGATAATGTACAAATAATACACTGAATAAACGTAATCATCCGAGATACACAGTATACAGGATCATACTTAGTACAAATACAGTTCAGCTATACATAAATGTCTACAGCGGAAAACAAACAAAATATGTACAATAGGAGCTGAACAGCATAAAAAGAGATAAATGATAGAATCTATCTTCAGCTCCAGCTATCCAGAAAAGCCTGCTAAACCTGAATATAAGGCAGCCCGTGTAGAAAAAGGGGCACCCGAGTTTGCAAGTGAAACAAACTACGAGTCAGTCATGGGACTGGTATGAGAAATTTACTCAACACATTTAAAATATGGCTAATCACAGGACCACGCCACTTTCGTGGAACGGGTTTACTCCATTGGATTGCCAGTGCTTTAAAACAAGTAAATCTTTAAACATCGCAATGCTTTTTATAAAAATGAAGCCATTATAAGACTCAGTTCCCATCACACAATGCAACGCAAACCGGAGGATAGAGTTTTTACCTTATAACGGCCAAAATATGCTTGATACGAATAAAACAAAAGCATTTGGTATTATTGCTAGTGTTTATAAGTTTTGAAAACAATTTCGAATCATAACTATCAATCATAGACGGCATTAATGCACCATACCACTATGTCGCCATATATAGCTATACAATCAAAACCGCACAGTCACGTATTTGGAAATTGGATTTCCGTCATGAACCAAGGCAAAAGATAGTCCTTACCGACTTCGAGACTGTCTAGCCCGAGCCTCAGGACCCAGACTCAGGTGGGCCCTTGGAGCGACAGGGCCGCTCCACCGATGTGGATTAAAATTCCTGAACAATGCGTTTCCCCGCCCTATGGGGCGTAAGTGAGCCAACGAATGACTCCATCGGACCCGGATCGTCCGATCTAACCGAGGCGCCTCGCAACAGTAACAATCACATAAGTAAAACTCGTCAGGGCGTGTAAAACCACTGACGCCACTTCTAGCTAGAAAGAAACGCATGTCCTCCCTGAGGTCCTTTCTCCCGTTTCTGGTTCATACCGGGTGTGAGGTTCGCGAATTCACGTTGTACACAAAGCTACGCCACACAGGCGGTGCTTTGATCATCACCACAAGACTTTGCTTTTCAACAGAAGCCCTGATCACTGCATCTTAGCATGCCACACAGGTAATTCACACCGTGCAACTGATGGCTATAAATTACATAGAATAAATTCCAATGTCAGACACACTGTCCATTTGCAAGTCTGTTCTGGGTCTGAACGAAACCGGAGGCACTATATACCTCGCAAACCCATCGACCTCCACGTACGTCTGGACGATCACCACTCATTACCAATATTTCGGGATGCCTCCCAATCAGGACCTCGGTTATCATCCAAACGAGGTGAAGATCTCCGGTCTTCGACCACCGTCTTCATCTTCGATTTCTTATCGTCGATTCAGTTATTCAGAATGGGATAAACCCGGTCTTTCTGAGCAACTCGAGTATATAATAAAAAAGTTCTATACAAACACTACTACGCATCATTTCAATTCATTAGTTACTAACCGTCAATCAGTAAGAGAACGATTTCCCAAATATTAACCCCGAAGGCCGAAAACAACATCAGATCAATACCCAAGAAACCATTCGACTTAGCCAACCTTCAGTTAGTTTCTAAATTTCACATCCATATCGTTTATAATATTTTATAACGATTTATCACTATTTTTATTAATTTTAAAATAGCCAATTTATTCAAAACGACGCTTCGGGCCATAACGCGGCCGTGGCGCTGTTTTTCTTCAAATTTGATTTACACATATATGAAAATCTAACCATTGGATCTTCACAAAATTTACATCATTAGAAAGATCTTTTCAAAACGAATCCAACGGTTCCAGTTTCGGGAAAATCCGACGGTCGGATCTCCCGGTATAATCGTTTGAAGTTTCGATTTCAAAATACGTACTGCAGTGTCGTTATTCGATTTAATATAATTATATATATATATATATAATCGATTCTGGCACTGTTTTTCTTCAGATTTGAATTAAACATTCCAGACAATCCAACCGTTGTATTTTTACAAAGTTGGTGCCGTTGGAAAGATATTTCCAAAGCGAACCCAACGGTTGCGGTTTCGGGAAAATCCGATGGTCGGATCTCTCGCACTAATCGTTTGAAATCACGGTTTCAAAATACTAACTGCAGCTTCATTATTCAATATATTTCAATTCTATTTAAATATATATATCGATTCTTCGATTTCAAAACTATATGATTTTCATACATTTGATAAAAATGATATTTTTATCTAACTGTCTTCTATTTCAACACTTCACTATTTTTAACAATTCATGTATATAATAAAAATGTGATTTTTATTGTAAAACAATTCATTTCAAAACACGATTATTTTCTATAGTTCATATAGGTGATAAAAATAGGATTTTTATTATAAAACAATTTCTTTCAAAATATGAATACCATTCAACACATGAATTTCAATTCAACGAATGAATTTCGATTCAACACATGAAGGTTTTCTATAGTTTATATATATAGATAAAAAGGTGATTTTTTTATCTAAAACACGAATACCATTTAACACATGAATTTCAAATCAACGAATGAATATCGATTCAACGCATGAAGGTTTTCTATAGTTTATATATATAGATAAAAAGGTGATTTTTATATTTAAAACACGAGTACCATTCAACACATGAATTTCTATTCAACGAATGAATTTCTATTCAACACATGAAAGTTTCTATTCAAAAGACGAATATAATTTCAACACAGGAAAATAATTCTAACACATGAATATTATTCAAAATTTCGGCAGCATAACGGCAGGGTAGTTAAAACCCAGACCGTCCCTAGTACGGTTCCTCGCTCTTGCTTAAAGCCTCGCAGCTTTTGACAATGGGGAATCATGCATCTAGTTCGCACGCAGGCAGCATGTAAATTTTTTTCCATTTCCACAAACTAATCCTATGTGGTTTCAACCAAATATTTCTCAACCACAAACAGGTATTTTTGTAACACCCCACACCCGCTAAGGTCACTCATAAGGGAATGCCTTAGCTTCTGTGGAGTATTTAAGTGAATATAGAACTGAAAATTTACAACAAGACAGATATAAGTGATACTTGAAATTTAAAACATCATTTTATTGCAGCAGAAGGTAAACATGTTTGGTTACATATCAAAAACCCACAAGAGTCAAGTACAAAATATCCATCTCGTTAAAACATAAGTACATAATCCCACTACATACTAATAGCCATAATAGAAAAGATAACCGAGCTTTTCTTCAAGAGTCCAAGCTCCAAAAGATAGATAAAGCAATCTGATCAAAGCCCACTAGTGCTAGGCCCACTCTGAGAACCTGAGGGTTGGGGAAAAAGATAAAATCAACGGGGTCAGACATAAGTCTGAGTGAGCCCTATAACCTTAACAATACAATCATTAAAGTAATTAGGGTATGATATAAACCTGGTACGGTACGACTGGGGATAAATGACTACACTAAGTAGCCAACTAGACTTAGGATAAACCAAGATAACGGTAAAGACGCGCCTATCCACCCAAGGATGAATACTACACTGCACCACACCAGATCTACCCACCCAAGGGTAATTCCTACACTGCACCACACCAGATCCACCCACCCAAGGGTAATTCCTACTTAAAGGTTGATCCCACTAAGTGTACTTAGTAATTTTTAATAATAGTTTCGTGTACCCCTAGCTGTCTACATAGGTGCCGTCTACCCCTATCTCCACTAGGTGTACCCACAACTTAGTAATTCTAATAGTAGTCTCTTGTACCCCTAGCTGACTACATAGGTGCCGTCTGCCCCTATCTCCACTAGGTGTACCTGCTACTCCCCAAGCGATCGGCTCCCTACCATAGATACCCGTGCTGGCCCCACAGTGGGGTGTATCACTCCCCAAAGTGGCAACCCGATAATCAATGGTGCACGGCTTATACCTACACGATGCAACAACGTCTTACCTACCAGCCCGGGTCCACACACGCATATGAAACCCATTGGACTCGCGTTGCCACCGCTACCCCGTTTTGGCCTCTTATAGTCAAGCCCAGTACGCGTGTCCCGTCCTCGACATTGGTCGAGCCCAATAAGATACATATGGGTTACTGGTTGAAATGGGCCCCCACAAGCTACTACTTAAGCTTGTCATTTTATCTAGTGCATCCCACTTAACCCCTTTTTCATAATCATGCCCACTTACATGTTAAGGTTTGGTTAAGTCATCTAATCATATTTCAATTGCCACTCAAGGCCCCCACAAGCTACTACTTAAGCTTGTCATTTTATCTAGTGCATCCCACTTAACCCCTTTTTCATAATCATGCCCACTTACATGTTAAGGTTTGGTTAAGTCATCTAATCATATTTCAATTGCCACTCAAGGCACCCACTAGATTTCTACATGCCACCCAAGGCACCCATTTGATTTCCACATGCCACCCAAGGCACCCACTTAACCCTTTAATCATGTTTAATTACATGTTCCACTTTGGTTAAGTATTTTAATCTTATCTTCCGTTGCCACCCAAGGCAACCACTAGATTTCCTCATGCCACCCAAGGCACCCACTTAACCCTTTAATCATGTTTAATTACATGTTACACTTTGGTTAAGTGTTTCTTAATTGATTAAGAACGTAACCGTTGTAAAGACCTCTCACATTAGACTATCTTTTATGGCAGCTGGATTTGCCGGTTGGGTCCGGGCAGCCTTACGCCATAACCGAGTCTAACCTCGTGTCTATACACTTGTCATGCATTTAGTTTGTGCCTAAGACCTCTCACATTGGGCCAATCATTTGTAGCCGCTGGATTTGCCGGTCGGTTCCGGGCAGTCTTACGCTACAAAAGGGTCCAACCTCGTGTCTTAGTCGATTAATTACACCTAATTAATCACCCCTGAATTAATTTTCCCTAATTAATTCCAATTTTAATGATGTACATAATTGACTCAATTATGTCCATCCACTTTATGGTATGCATAATCATACCAACTTCACACCATTTCATTAACATGTATATTAACCCCATCGTTCCCCACGTAATTCGCCAACATGACATAAAAGGGAAGATTCATCACAAATACAATGGGTTCAACTTGCATCACATTAACATCAACATGGGTTTAAAGGTGTCAACATGCATATAGCATCAACCCAACTAGCATAAATAATCAACCCAAACTTGCATGAATCACATATGTCATAAAGAGGTTAACTTGCATAAGTTATTTATGTCATACAAAGGGGTAAACTTGCATATGTATGTATGACATACAAAGGGGTTAACTTGCATATGCATGCATATCATACTAAGGTGTAAACTTGCACATGTTACTTGCATATAATCAAACACCAAACTTGCATAACATGTCATATATGAACTTGCATATAATCATACACCAAACTTGCATAACATATCATGTATGAACTAGCATATAATCATACACCAAACTTGCATATCATATCATGTATGAACTAGCATATAACCATACACCAAACTTGCATATCATGGTGTCATAATGGATCAATGTTTCTCATATGACTTGCATATCTTGCATAACATCATAAACACATAGCATATGACTTGCATAACTTGCATAACACCACAAACATATCGCATATGACTTGCATAACTTTCATAACACCACAAACACATAGCATATGACTTGCATAACTTGCATAACATCATGAACATGTATCATATGACTTGCATAACTTGCATAACTTCATGAACATATAGCATATGATAATATAATCTTGCATTGATCCACATTCATAGCCATAACCTCATTATATCCTATCATAATCATTTCAATAATTGGTCATTAAGGCTATAGAAAACTCACAACTTGTTGATTAGCACTTAAATGAAGAGGATTAAGTTGCTAGAGTTGATTAGAAGTTGATTTGAGAAGCTTTCCTCCTCTTTAATTTGTTGGTGGCTCCTCCTAGTTGCATTTTGACGGCATAACGACGTTGTCTCCAATTTTAGTATGAATTAGGGTAGTCTTAGGGTGTATTTATAGAATTAGGATGTAGTTTAGGCCCTTAGATTAACCCTAGATTAGGTTAGAGCCGTCAGATCTCGTCACAAGCCACCAGACACAGCCCAAAAGCCAAACTGATGCACCCAGGTCACCTGGGCTCGACCAGGGAGGTCGACCCCCAGGTCGACCCTAGGGTCGACTCCCCAGTCGACCTGGGGGGGGGGAGGTCGACTCCCCAGTCGACCCCCAGGTCGACCCCCTGGGTCTGGCGGGATTTTTCCCGCCACTTCTGAAAATCTGTTTTTAAATTTCTGAAAACATCTTTGGGCCTTATCGGGGTCATACGGACTCCGATTTTCAAAAACTCGGACTCTATTTCGCGTATTTTTCCGAGACGAACGCAATGGCATAGCCCGTTTCCCCTGATTCAGATTTTAAAATTTAATTCTGCCTTGTTTTATATTATAGCAAGTTATTCAACATACGGGGTGTTACATTCTCCCCTACTTAAAGGATTTCGTCCCGAAATCTCTAAGTCAAGAAGAACGTATCCTACCAACCAAACAACCATCTACTCAAACCATCAAACACTGGCATCCATTGTCCTTAAAGTTTCTAATGCTGTATGAACATATGCAAAGAGTGTGTGTATATGTTCCCTGTCTAATGCAAAATTAGGCGGTCTACTAATTCAGTTGACCTCCTTAATGCAAACCATGATAGTGCCATGCATCCAATATGTATGCGAAAGAACCCTATCGACACACACTATCTCTACATGTGTGCACAATCATTCACCAAAATGCATCATCCATGTGATAACACAACCAATATACATCCATTAATATAGCTACCAACACGCAATTTTATGCAATATGCAATATGAAGTGATTGAGCCGATCTAGTGCCTAGAGTGTGTGTATATGCATCCACGAGCAACCACTAGCAACCACTTGCATCCACGCGCATCCATCAAACATAACATGTCTCAAACACATGTTTCAACCATAGGTTTTACCCTATCTAAAGGTCAAAGGTACTAATGAGAGGACATACTAAAGATAAGATAAGTACTAGACAAACGATAAAGGAGAAGTTAAAAGAGACACCCTCAAAAAGAAATGGGTGCAATGAACGCATCTTCGCTTCTGTCTCCCAAGTAGCATTACTCTCATCTTCTCCCCTTGGCACTTTGACTAGTCAAACCTCTCTGTTTCACCACTTCCTAATCTCTGACCCAAGGATGCGGGTAGGAGCTCGTCGAATAGTCGCATCACGCTCTACCTCTACTTCTCTAAGCAAGCTCGGCTCTACCACCTCTGCGGTCTCATGTAGGCACTTCCTCAAATGTGACACATGGAATACGTCATGTTCCCTATGCAACTGAACTATCTCTCGAAGATAAACTGAAGCTAGCCATGGAGCAGTCCTCTTGCTCTTCACGAGTATGAAATGGGCACTCTTAGTAAGTCTGTCTACTTCAACCCTTCCTCGATCTCGGTAATCCATCAATAAAATCCATCGAGACGCTATCCCACTTCCATTGCGGAACTTCCAATGGGTGAAGCAACCCACCGGGTTTCTTTTGCTCCGCTTTCACTTGTTGGCACACCAAGCATCTAGCGACATACTCGGCCACATCTTTCTTCATACCGGCCCAAAAGAAAACTCGCTTCATGTTTTGGTACATCTTGTCCCCACCGGGATGAATGGTCATCTTCGAACGATGTGCATCATCAAGTATAGCCTTCCACAAACCCTCATCTTGCGGTACACAAAGTCTACCGTCTCTACGCAAGCACCCCAAATCGTCTAGGGTATACCTACTCAAATGGCTGGACGACTCCCCCCTTATGAGCCTCTCTACCAACTCAACCAACTGTGGGTCATCCCGCTGTGCCTCGCCAATCCGTCTCAAAAGAGTAGGTCTGACCTCCAAGGATGCTAGCAAACCGGGTATAAAGTCAACCGAAAGTCTAAAATCAAACATCGAGATAAATTCCAAGCTTCATCGTACCACGAACAATGGACTCAAGGACAACCTTTTTCCGCTCAAGGCGTCCGCCACCACGTTACCCTTGCCAGGGGTATACGCTATCTCGAAATCATAGGATGCTAAGAACTCCATCCACCTTTGCTGTCTCAAGACTATGCGCTCGAAGAGTCTCCAACACTTCCCTAAGATGTAGGGCATGCTTTTCTCCACTTCTGGAGAAAACCAGAATATTCTCCCATACAAAATCGTCACAACTATCCATCTCTCACGTAGACCATCCTAGTCGAACTCGCTATCCCCCAAGTGCAAGCCCCAAAGGCCTAAACCAATATCAGAAAAACACCCAAGGGACACCTCCTTCGAATTCAGACGACCTACGTGAGATGATACTAGTAAAAACGGCTAAATAATTAAGCCCTTGTCCAACTTTGGATGTCCTTGCCAATCTCGCCCCAAACCACCGTTGATCAAATAACTGGCTTTGCTTAACCTATTAAGCACACACGAAAACTTATTTCGCTTTTAGAAAAGACCAAGATGTCATCCACAAAGACCACTACGAAGTTATTTAGGTACTCCCTGAACACTCCACTCATCAAATCAACAAAGTATGCGGGGGCGTTCGTCAAACCAAATGGCATCACCATCCACTCATAGAAACCATCCGGAGCCCTAAAGGCGGTCTTCTCTATACCATCCTCAGTCACTCCAAACTGATGAAACCCCGTGGCTAAGTACAACTGTGAAACCACTGAGGCGCCAACCAATCTGATCAAAGAGATCCTCAATCCTCGGCAATGGGTGTCAATTCTTCTTTGTGAGCTTGTTGAGTTCTCTATAGTCTACACAAAGTCTGAGGGACTCATCCGCCTTCGTGGCAAAAACTACTGGAGCACCCCACTCCGATATACTTCGTCTTATGAACCCCCTTCTCAAGCAACTCCCCTACTTGCTTATGGAGTTCCCTCCTCTCACGAGGAGCCATGCGGCGCACTGACAAAGATACTGGTTTAGCATCGTCTACCAGATATATTCGGAGGTCTATCTCCCGCTTCGGAGGTAAGCCCTTCACCTCATCAAACTCATCCGAGTATTCCCGGACCACTCTAACAGATCGCAAACTCTCGACCGAAGCGTCAAGCGATTCAAAATAACTTAGCAAAACAGAATCTATGGGATTACAAGAGATCTCGAGAGTGTTACCCAAGCGGGTCATGAGCCTAACAACTCTCCTTTCGCAATCAAGAACGGAACCATTACTGGATAACCAGTCCATGCCCAAAATCAACCCATAGCCCGTGAAGCCCAAACAAAAGCATCACTTCTAAACTCAACGCTAAGTATAGAAATCTTCAAACCCAAACATATCATGGACAAATAAGTGGAGCCCCCCAATTGGGTTTGAAACAACCACGTGATCATCTACTAAACTGGTGTCTAGGTGCAGTGACTCAACTAATGATGATGAGATAAACGAATGTGGTGCACTAGAGTCGAATAAAGTTCGAACAGGATGATCGAGAGAACCAAATTTCCACTTATACGGTCCTACCCCCATCAGGTATACCCGTCGTGAGGGAATACATCTACCCTCCATAAGATCCTATACTTCGTCCTTACCTCTTTGGACAACCCCAAGGTGTCCTATTTCTCCAAAACAACTAGCCTTCACATTCTCCTTTTGTGGCCTTCTTACCACGATGAGGTTTCGTCCCTTATTTACCTAATAGCTATTTGAACCTTCCTCTCTCGTCCATCTTAAAGGTACCCATAAGCCCTCCACCTCCTTGGACTAACTTCTTAGCCTGGCAAACGTCTTAGTCCCTTGAAGTGGTTCTTCCGTCCTTCATGCGGAAGTCCTTATTTATCTTAAAAAGACATCTATACGCGGAGGGGAAATTCAAAAAGGGAAAGAGGAAGAGATTCAAAACGGAGAATCCGAAGGATAAAGATATGGCTATTGGGGATTATGCTTTTCTTTCAAAAACTTTTCTCTTAAAAGACCTGTTTTTGAAAATACTTCTTCCAAAAATGTTTTTAGAAAAATAATTTTCTAAAAGTTTTATCTGTTCTGGTAACCTTAAGCTCTGATACCACGTGTAACACCCCACACCCGCTAAGGTCACTCATAAGGGAATGCCTTAGCTTCTGTGGAGTATTTAAGTGAATATAGAACTGAAAAATTACAACAAGACAGATATAAGTGATACTTGAAATTTAAAACATCATTTCATTGCAGCAGAAGGTAAACATGTTTGGTTACATATCAAAAACCCACAAGAGTCAAGTACAAAATATCCATCTCGTTAAAACATAAGTACATAATCCCACTACATACTAATAGCCATAATAGAAAAGATAACCGAGCTTTTCTTCAAGAGTCCAAGCTCCAAAAGATAGATAAAGCAATCTGATCAAAGCCCACTAGTGCTAGGCCCACTCTGAGAACCTGAGGGTTGGGGAAAAAGATAAAAACAACGGGGTCAGACATAAGTCTGAGTGAGCCCTATAACCTTAACAATACAATCATTAAAGTAATTAGGGTATGATATAAACCTGGTATGGTACGACTGGGGATAAATGACTACACTAAGTAGCCAACTAGACTTAGGATAAACCAAGATAACGGTAAAGACGCGCCTATCCACCCAAGGATAAATACTACACTGCACCACACCAGATCTACCCACCCAAGGGTAATTCCTACACTGCACCACACCAGATCCACCCACCCAAGGGTAATTCCTACTTAAAGGTTGATCCCACTAAGTGTACTTAGTAATTTTTAATAATAGTTTCGTGTACCCCTAGCTGTCTACATAGGTGCCGTCTGCCCCTATCTCCACTAGGTGTACCCACAACTTAGTAATTTTAATAGTAGTCTCTTGTACCCCTAGCTGACTACATAGGTGCCGTCTGCCCCTATCTCCACTAGGTGTACCTGCTACTCCCCAAGCGATCGGCACCCTACCATAGATACCCGTGCTGGCCCCACAGTGGGGTGTATCACTCCCTAAAGTGGCAACTCGATAATCAATGGTGCACGGCTTATACCTACACGATGCAACAACGTCTTACCTACCAGCCTGGGTCCACACACGCATATGAAACCCGTTGGAGTCGCGTTGCCACCGCTACCCCGTTTTGGCCTCTTATAGTCAAGCCCAGTACGCGTGTCCCGTCCTCGACATGGGTCGAGCCCAATAAGATACATATGGGTTACTGGTTGAAATGGGCCCCCACAAGCTACTACTTAAGCTTGTCATTTTATCTAGTGCATCCCACTTAACCCCTTTTTCATAATCATGCCCACTTACATGTTAAGGTTTGGTTAAGTCATCTAATCATATTTCAATTGCCACTCAAGGCCCCCACAAGCTACTACTTAAGCTTGTCATTTTATCTAGTGCATCCCACTTAACCCCTTTTTCATAATCATGCCCACTTACATGTTAAGGTTTGGTTAAGTCATCTATCATATTTCAATTGCCACTCAAGGCACCCACTAGATTTCTACATGCCACCCAAGGCACCCATTTGATTTCCACATGCCACCCAAGGCACCCACTTAACCCTTTAATCATGTTTAATTACATGTTCCATTTTGGTTAAGTATTTTAATCTTATCTTCCGTTGCCACCCAAGGCAACCACTAGATTTCCTCATGCCACCCAAGGCACCCACTTAACCCTTTAATCATGTTTAATTACATGTTCCACTTTGGTTAAGTGTTTCTTAATTGATTAAGAACGTAACCGTTGTAAAGACCTCTCACATTAGACTATCTTTTATGGCAGCTGGATTTGCCGGTTGGGTCTGGGCAGCCTTACGCCATAACTGAGTCTAACCTCGTGTCTATACACTTGTCACGTATTTAGTTTGTGCCTAAGACCTCTCACATTGGGCCAATCATTTGTAGCCGCTGGATTTGCCGGTCGGTTCCGGGCAGTCTTACGCTATAAAAGGGTCCAACCTCGTGTCTTAGTCGATTAATTACACCTAATTAATCACCCCCGAATTAATTTTCCCTAATTAATTCCAATTTTAATGATGTACATAATTGACTCAATTATGTCCATCCACTTTATGGTATGCATAATCATACCAACTTCACACCATTACATTAACATGTATATTAACCCCATCGTTCCCCACGTAATTCGCCAACATGACATAAAAGGGAAGATTCATCACAAATACAATGGGTTCAACTTGCATCACATTAACATCAACATGGGTTTAAAGGTGTCAACATGCATATAGCATCAACCCAACTAGCATAAATAATCAACCCAAACTTGCATGAATCACATATGTCATAAAGAGGTTAACTTGCATAAGTTATTTATGTCATACAAAGGGGTAAACTTGCATATGTATGTATGACATACAAAGGGGTTAACTTGCATATGCATGCATATCATACTAAGGTGTAAACTTGCACATGTTACTTGCATATAATCAAACACCAAACTTGCATAACATGTCATATATGAACTTGCATATAATCATACACCAAACTTTCATAACATATCATGTATGAACTAGCATATAATCATACACCAAACTTGCATATCATATCATGTATGAACTAGCATATAACCATACACCAAACTTGCATATCATGGTGTCATAATGGATCAATGTTTCTCATATGACTTGCATATCTTGCATAACATCATAAACACATAGCATATGACTTGCATAACTTGCATAACACCACAAACATATAGCATATGACTTGCATAACTTGCATAACACCACAAACACATAGCATATGACTTGCATAACTTGCATAACATCATGAACATGTATCATATGACTTGCATAACTTGCATAACTTCATGAACATATAGCATATGATAACATAATCTTGCATTGATCCACATTCATAGCCATAACCTCATTATATCCTATCATAACCATTTCAATAATTGGTCATTAAGGCTATAGAAAACTCACAACTTGTTGATTAGCACTTAAATGAAGAAGATTAAGTTGCTAGAGTTGATTAGAAGTTGATTTGAGAAGCTTTCCTCCTCTTTAATTTGTTGGTGGCTCCTCCTAGTTGCATTTTGACGGCATAACGACGTTGTCTCCAATTTTAGTATGAATTAGGGTTGTCTTAGGGTGTATTTATAGAATTAGGATGTAGTTTAGGCCCTTAGATTAACCCTAGATTAGGTTAGAGCCGTCAGATCTCGTCACAAGCCACCAGACACAGCCCAAAAGCCAAACTGATGCACCCAGGTCACCTGGGCTCGACCAGGGAGGTCGACCACCAGGTCGACCCTAGGGTCGACTCCCCAGTCGACCTGGGGGGGAGGTCGACTCCCCAGTCGACCCCCAGGTCGACCCCCTGGGTCTGGCGGGATTTTTCCCGCCACTTCTGAAAATCTGTTTTTAAATTTCTGAAAACTTCTTTGGGCCTTATCGGGGTCATACGGACTCCGATTTTCGAAAACTCGGACTCTATTTCGCATATTTTTCCGAGACAAACGCAATGGCATAGCCCGTTTCCCCTGATTCAGATTTTAAAATTTAATTCTGCCCTGTTTTATATTATAGCAAGTTATTCAACATACGGGGTGTTACAATTTTTCAACCACAATCAATCAATTTCAACCACAAATAATTTCAATCAACCATTCGCTATCAATCAATTTTCACACCAATCACAACCAATAAATATCGTCCATGGTTTGTGGACGAGGGGCGTATATATATATATATATATATATATATATAGCATTCCACTTCTATTTCAACACATATATAATTTTTACAACGCATATATAACTTATACATCGAACGTACAACTTATACAATGCTTATACAAGAGGCGTACAACGCTTATATAACTCATACACCGACTATATATTTTACACATCGTCGTTTTCCATCTCGTTTATAAATTAGAAATCTCACTTTTCACATTTCGTATATATATACAATTCACAGTCACAACACAATCAAATAAATCGTCCATGGTCTATGGACGTATGTGAACAGTTCAGATATGCAGTTATAATATAAATATCTGTACAAGAAAATTTATAGTGAGAGAATTCTCACATTGGGATCCACTCCGTCAGTTTATCTGAATTTTCTGAACAGTTCAGGTTTGAATTTGCCTGAAATTGTGACGTGCTCTGTTTCGTATGCGTTCAGTTTCGTTCTGAAGCTCTCGTTGCTGCGAATCCAACGCATTTTGTTTCGTCGCTTTCTGACATCGTTTGAGAAAGATATAGCCGTTTAAAAATTAATCACACTAATTAACTAATTAAATAAATAATTTCCTTAATTATTTTCCTTAACCTCATTTAACTCTTTCTCCTTCAGGCCGCTATCAAAACCCACTGTCCCTTTCAAAAAAAATCCGTCGACACAGGAGCCAGAGGCCATCGGACCACCATCGAGCGATGCCACCTGGAGCGTCGCTCCTCCTCCTCCCTGCGCCACCAGCGGCGCGCCACCCGAGGCCAGATCGAACCCCCAAATTTCGTTCGAACGGAGGTGCTTTGAGCACCAATTTTTGCAAATCCGTTCCACAATAACCCATCATGCCCGTTGGATTTCGAGACCTCACTGAGATGAAGATTTTCCCTCAAGAAGTTTCGATTTTTATCATGTGAAGAGGGAGATCAGAGGATGAAATGTTTGGAAGAAAATCCACCGTCATCTGGGAAGAAACGCGGCCCAGAATTAGGGTTTAATTTTCTGAATTCTCATTGGCCGATATTTATAGAAAAATATATTTTTATTTTATTAAATCCCAAAAATACCCTCTTATTCATACAAACTCCAAATCGAACCCAACGACTATCGCCTCTAGCTAATTAGCCCCATTCCGAAAACAATGGGATATGTTTTGTAAGCCAATTCTGCTGTTTCGATAGGTTTTCCTTCAAATTAAAGTATATAACATTCAATATTTAATTTGAACGTACATTTCAATTTGCCAGGGCCACAAACTGATTCGAAAAATTCCAGAAAAATAAACCTAGCTATGTTTTGACGATACGGTCCCAACAAAACTAGTTTCATCGAATTCTGAGACCGTTTGAAAGATGGCCCATTTCTGGTCGATCCAATTTAACTGTAATTGACCCAAACACGTTTTCCTTTGCCACACTCACATACTAGCTTCAAAAATTATGAAATTTGAAACCTAGCAATTATTTGACATCCCGGATCCAACAAAAGTGGTTTCGTCGAATTCCGAGGTCGTTTGCAAAATGGCCAATTTCACGAGCTATATAAACTCCATAGCGACCTTTCAGAAAATTCATTTGGCCATAACTTTTGCTATCCGCTATGAAACTTCGATTTTTCAGATTCGTTAGAAAGATATTCGTTAACAGATTTAAATATTTTTAGTTTCACTCAAGTCCGTTTTGCTTTGCATCTGGTACAGTCAGTCAAAGTTTGAATTCAAATTTTGAAACTACCGCGCCATTTCAGGCCTTGTTTATAATTCAAAATAATATATTTATTTTCAACTTCGATTCAAACTTACTTTTCATCATTATTATTTAAAATATTTATTTTAAATATTTAAAATCCACTATTTTAGCCAATTTAAAAAAAAATAAATTGGTTCAGATTTTCCGGGTCGTTACATAGTTGATCAGGACAACAATGAAAGTGGTATAAGTAGACACATTAGTTATCCTTTCGTGTTGAAACGCACGTATTATTCTGGTTCTATTATGTGTCTATTGTTCTTCGTTCTAAACCTTACTCTGATATCAAAATGTAATGACCTACCCAAGACCAACCCTAATAAGGAGCATTAACAAGTAATATCATCTATTACAACGGAGAATAAGTCTGGTTAGAAGCGACCATCAATAGTTCTACATTAGATGAGTATCGAATACGTCAATTAGGTGTATAAACTTTTCTTTTTTACCTCAAGAGGTTCGACATACTCGTTTAATATAATATAAATCTACGAAGGCTAAGGATTGTATTTAGTACATAATACATACAAAAAGACAAATAACAGATCACAGAATAGATTTGCATACAATTACAACATCTGAATACAACATATACATGTGCGACCAATTCGAATGGTTATACACAACCATATACAAGTACAATAAGATCCAAAGAATAAGTATGCAACAACTCGTATACACCAATACACAACTAGGAAATAGCTTCAAGAGATAGTCAAAGTAAATAAGTTAACCATGAATCAACCGTAAGCTACAACCTGAAATAACTCGATCTGACCGAGTATAAATACTCGGGTTAGTCTAGCTTAAACATATCATTTAAAATACAACAGGTAAATAGGAAACCAATAGACAAGAATTTCTTTTTGATGCAAAAGGAATTATGTAAGTCCAAGACAACAATTAATTGGTGAGATAATTAAGGAAAAACAGCCTATGAAATCTGAAGGACAACACAAATAATCACAAGGAAGAATTCATTTCCATCAAAAGTCAACATATAAACTCGTATATGAGTTTATTCAATTGAAGGAGATCAATAATTTTAATAACCTCAAAATAGTTCTAAGGCTATAAAATCAACAAGCCATCATAAAATTGGATCCAAAATATCAAACAACTAATAAATCGATTAAACATCATAAAAAGGATCCAAACCACCAAATTTCACCAGTAACAACAAAAGAAAGCTATTTTTCCAAGTACTATGGTTTTGGATATACCGAGAATCACAACATTTGGACCTACCCAGAATTTACAACGTTTGGATCTACTCAGAATTTATAACATCGGGATCTACCCAGAATCTACTACGCTTGAATCAACCCAGAATTGGCTATATTTGGATCATCCCTCAATTGGCAAGCCGAAGTTATGCCTGCACGTGCTAGCAACGTGGTTGATCGGGCCATAGCCAGTGGATATCCATAGAATTACATCTTTTGGATGTAGTGATCTACCTGTAACAACCCGTATTTTTGGAACCAATTAAAAATTTATTTTTAAATGATTTAATGGATTTTAAGAATTTAAAATGATTTATTTTGAGAAATACCGATTTAAATTTTATTTAAAGCGAAGTTAGAATGTATAAATTTATTTTAATTATAAAACGAGCTTAAAATGGCGTGGTAGTTTGAAAATTCGATTTTTAATTTCAATTGAATACACAGAATTCAATATAAATCAGAATTGGATAAAACAAGAAACGTTGGAATATTTTGAACTGTAATTTTCTAACGAATGTTAGAAATTGAGATTTCACTTTATAAATTTTAAGTTATGTCTAGTTTAAAATTCAAAATAGTTCTTATGGAATTTATATATTTTTTAATATTAAATATAGCCCTTAAAAACAACCATTTTATAAACGACCTCCATTTTCGACGAAACCACTTTTATTGGATTTGGAAAGTCAAATTATTAGCAGGTTTAAAATTTCATAATTTTTGGAATTAATATGTGAGCGTGGTAAATTTAAACATGTTTTCAATTTTAGTTTAAATTTAATCGACTAGAAAAAGGCCATTTTTCAAATGGTCTCCAAATTCGACAAAATTAATTTTCTTAGGACTGTATCGTCAAAACATAGCTAGATTTCAATATTCGTAATTTTTGGAGTCAGTATGTAGCCCCAGTAAATTAAAATGTACGTTGGAATTTAATATTGAACGTTATATTAATTTATATTTTAATTTTGATAAAAACTGAACAAAATAGTCGAATTGGCTTGCGAAGCATATTCCATTGTGCCCGGAATGGGGGCATTTCGTTCGCAATGATAGCCGTTGGGTTGGATTTGGAGTTCGAACAAAAAGCAAGTAAATTTGTGAATAAAATATATTAAAATATTATATATATATAAGGTTTTGAAACCCTAATTCTCCAATCAAATTTTTCCGCCGCGTTTAATAAAACTGATGGCGATAATCGCCCGATTCTCCTCCTCCTTCATTCTTTAAATCCAAGCAACGATTCACGAAATTTTCCACATGATGGAGGTGGAAGCGCCGCCGCTTCAGCCCGTTTTCTGGGCATGTAGGGGCCGCGAGTTGGCCGAGGTGGCCAGAGCAAGGAGGCGGCGGTCGGCCGCGCAAGGTGAAGGCTCTAGATCCGGTGCCGGTAGCTCGTAGGTGGCGAGCACAGGTGGTTTGGAGGATCAATGAATGGGTTCAACAGGATAACGATGAGGAGGGGATAAGGTTAAGGGGATGATTAGTTTAATTATTTATTAATGTAATCAAATGTTTAAACTGTCATATCTTGACCATACGAACACATAATTCAACAAACTCAGTTGTGTTGTGACTGTGGCAACAAATTCTACATTTTAGAACTGATTGGAACAAAAATGGGAGCTATTGCAGTTTTTGATAAAATTAAACATCTGGTTTAATTTTATTAAAACAATCCTCAAATAAAGACCGACGGAGTAGAAACCAATGTGAGAACTCTCTCACTAAAATTTTATACAGTTTATTATTTTATAACTGAATGTAGTGATTGCCAGTATAGACTTTTATCTGTTTAAATTATCATAAACTATTATACAGTGCCTGTTAGCTCACTTCATTGTTGTTTGTAAACCATGGATGATTTGATTGACAGTATTGTGTGTTGACTGTGATTCTGAACAAAAAAATGTTAATATTAATGTGGTAGTTGAAATTAAATTATAAATATCTATTTATAATTTTAAAAGTGAAAATTTGTTAATTAGAAAAATAATTCAAACCGAATTAGAATTGGTTAAATTTATTAACCAATGATTTATTTAAATAGATTGTTATTGGCTGAAAACCCCACATGGGTTTGGGATGATAATTAATTCACATCTCCCATGGATTTAATTGTATGTCAACTGATTGATTTACAAACTGTTATCAGCGTACTTTAATTATTTAATGCTCGTATAGTTGTAAATTATACTTTGATGTAATTGTTGTAATAGCAATGAAACTATTATTTGTGTTCTGATGCGTCGTGTTCTCAAAGCAGTCCGCCTTCTTGTTCGGTTTAGACCGGTAGGGAAGTTTGGGTCGCTATACTACCCAAAATTATAGTTGTTAGATCCACCTAGAATTTACAAACTGATTTTGGATCTACCCAGAACTATAACACAATCCGATGATATAGCTTTGGATAAACATCATAAATGTGTCACAAACTCTCAGTTAGTAACCCAAGTAGTGGTAACTGTGCATCCCTTACCACATGTTCCCCCAACTGGTTAACTTCCCACTTGTCAGTTCCACATTGGAAATCGATGAATTACTTCAGCCAACGAGTCTGGAATTAACTGATAGTTTATACCTTCGTGCCGCATACCACGAGATTTACGATATCGTTAAATATAATCACACATTTACGAAGGGTGCAAAGCATGTATTTTAATATATGGAAAATACTCTGTTTTATGAAAACTGGATGATAAAACAATTTCGAAAACAATTAATTTATTTCTTTAAACTTCTTCATAATTGGAATTATATATATACATCATACTACGATGAGACGAATTTTGTTTTTAAAACAAAACTATAAAGCATTTGTCTTAAAGCAATACAAAAATCTATTTATAGATAGTTACATAAAACTCATTTTATAAAAATGTGTGCATGTCACAAATTCACTAAAATTCAACATAGAACTTAGATCATAGATCAACACAAAGCTATGAACCCAAAACACGAATTCGATAATAATACTGGCTTGTATTAATACGATTAAAGCCATGGTATTTCATAAGAAAAACTACATAGAAATTCATTAGAAAAACAACCAAAACAAGCAGGATGAAAACAAGCAAGATGAAACACAGTATGTTACAGAAAAACTGCTACATTTAATTACTCTATATGGGTCGTCACATCCCCAGCATGGGTTGACCTATGTGTTTATCCATTCCATGCTTTGGTCGACCCAATAGGGGTATGGGTCTGTAACGACCCGGGGAATTTGCGATCCTGGATATCGGCATACAACACTATGTCGACTATTCAAGCATCAGAAATACTGGATAGTCCATGAAAGAAATTAGAGGGTGAGAATAGATAAGGTAGAAAACTTAGAATAGAAGAAGAAGAAGAACATACAACATCAGAGTAACATGAATCTCACAGCGGAACGAATAAAGTATAACATAACTTTGAAATAAAAGATTTGTACTTGAATATACATATCATTATCAGAGTACAACACTTACAGCACAGCGGAAATAAACAATAGCTAGATAAATGCTGCTGAAGCCTCCTGCTCCTGCTCCTTCTAGTGCATCTGCAAATCCCTACTACTTGACTGCTCGTACAAAATTGAGCACCCAAGAGTTTTGGGAAAACAAAAACAAAACAAACTCTGGACCAGTCATGGGATTGATATGAGTAAAAAATTTAAAACAGTTTGGGAAAATAACGATATCTCATAAGACCACGCCGTATAACGGAATGGGTTTTTCCCTTATGAGAATCCAAATCAATTTGATTTAGCTTTCAAATCATTTTGAAAGAAATAATGATCTTTTATAACAAAACTCTTTTGATATTATAATAATGTCTATCAACCACAATATAATAATCATCTTGCAGAACGCTTTCATCTCACGTTCCACATATATAGTATACAATCAAAAGCGCGAGCACTTATTGGGTAATGGATTTCCAACTATGATAAGGTATGGAACCACATTCTGATAGTGTACCTCTAGAGAGGAATACACTGGGTACAACAAGAACATCTTGCAACCCGGCCACACATGTCAACCACTCATTTCGCTTGAGTGTATCGAATGTATGTCACCAACGGGTGGGATCAGCAACTGTTTCCCGAATGGGACAGCATCGACAATAGATTCTAGAATGAAATGAATATCTCTAGATAGGTGATAATACACCCTAATTGGCAGCCAACCACTTAGCCATGCTACCTGCCCGATTTTTTTCATTTCCCGGTTGTGAGGCTAGAAGTCACGCTTATCTCTGACAGATCACACTTTTATTCACTTTGAATGTCACATCGTCATACCCGCCAAATCACAAATTGATTTCCCCAATAATACAACGGGTATACAGCTAAGTGAAATGAATTCCTCCGCCACCAAACGTAAATAAGTTTAAAGAGATCAACTTACGCGATCCATTAAATATACTCTATTAGACATTCTTACATACAGGTCATCCTAGGACTGGACAAACCGAAGGCACTATTCTGTAAACAGGACAGCCCTTGCATAACTCCGTCTTCAATTATCTTCATCATATTTGATCGCAACGCTAACACCCATACAGAGAGGTTTTCAGATAATGAATCTGATCCCGGTCATTCCGTATTGATGACGGACAAATGGTCAAAAACTTCGATAGTCGGTGAGTTAACTATCAAAGAAAAACATGTGTGCAAACAACAATATTATTTCCAGATGGAAATTCTATCGATCAATCATCATTTGACGTTTATCTCTTTAGTTCATTAATTTATTCATTTCCTGTTTTCATATTTTCAACATTTCTTATTTTCTAAATTTAGAAAATATACGTTATTAATCAATGGAAAACATTTCCATCTCTTTTTCACGTATCATTGTCATTCCAGTATTCTTTACCATCAAACATTTCATTTTCTATGATTAGAAAATATCTCTGATTATATTTGGAAAATGTTTCCAAAACTCATTCATTGGATTTGAACAGATGTTTAAATAAAACATCACTATGCCACTTAAACCATTATACTCGTTAACTAAATTCACTTAACCAATCTTCACTGTCGAACCATAACCATTCTTTAGTTAAAAATGAAGCCAATCAAGTTGGGGTATAACTACCTCTCAGACCTTAACTGAACAACATTTCTAACTTCGAAACAGACAAGGTTCACCTTTTAAACCTTTAACAAACTTCCTTACATAACTCTCTTTTGAATAAATCTCTATTCGATAACTCTTTCCTTCGAATAAACTATATTCGATAATCTCTCTTCAAATAGCCATACTCGATTAACTCTATTCAATTAACACTATTCGATTAACTCTAATCGATTTACTCTTATTAGTTAGCTCTATTCGATTAACCCTATTCTGTTAACCCTATTTGATTAACTCTATTGGATTAACTCTATTTGATTAACCCTAATCGATTAACTCTATTGGATTAACTCTAATCAATTAACTCTTATCAATTAACTCCTATCAATTAACTCCTTTAACTCTATTCAAATAAAATATATTCGATAACTCCTTTCGAATAAACTATATTTGATTTACCTCTTTATGTTTGTTCGCATAAACTATATTCGATTAACTCCTTTAACTCTATTCGAATAAACTATATTCGATAACTCCTTCTTCAAATAACTAATATTCGATAACCCGTTCGAATAACTAATATTCGATAACTCCTTTCAAATAAATAATATTCGATAACTCCTTTTTCGAATAACTAATATTCGACAACTCCTTTCGAATATCTTATATTCGATAACTCCTTCTTTGAGTAACTAATATTCGACTAACTCTTGTTCGATTAACTCTATTCAATTAACTCTCTTCGATTAACTCTATTCAATTTTCTCTAATTCGGTTAACTCTAATTCGATCAACTCTAACTCGACTAACTCTAATCGATTAATTCTAATTCGGTTAACTCTCTCTCTAATCGATTAACTCTAACTCTAATCGATTAACTACAATTCGATTAACTCTAACTCAAATCGATTAGCTATAATTCGATTAACTCTAATCAATTAACTCTAATTCTAATCGATTAACTCTAACTCTAATCGATTAACTCTAACTATAATCGATTAACTATAATTCTAATCGATTAACTATGATTCGATTAACTCCCCTAACTCATTTTGATTAACTCAACGTCCATATTCAGTTTCAAATATCGATGTTGAAATCGATTCTTACTTCTCTATATAAGTCCTGACTTATATATTCTATTTATCCAATGATAAACATTTTATTTTATTTATAAAATATTATTTATAAATTAATATTCTCAATCAATTGGTTAGAACAGATTCTATTTAAAATCTTTGTTTTAAATCCATATCATGTTATACCCGTGTGTGAAGCACAGGTCTAAACCTTTCAAATGTAAAATTCTCTTTTTATACAATTCTATTCATTTTTCAAGTATTTTCTTTTATGATATCTTATTTATTTTCTAAATAAATATTCCTTTTATCCTTCTATTTATTTAACAAATAAATATTCCTTTTCAAATCTGTTTGTTCAACAATTATTTCCTTTTCAATTCTATTTGTAAATGGTTTACAAATATTTCCTTTCAATTCTATTTGTAAATGGTTTACAAATATTTCTCTCAATTCTATTTGTAAATGGTTTACAAATATTTCCTTTCCAATTCTATTTTTTTTCACAAATATTTCCTTTTCTATTTCTTTTCACAAATATTTCCTTTTCTATTTGTTTGCGCAAATATTTCCTTTTCTAATCTATTTATTTTCTAAATAAATATTTTCTTTTTAATCTATTTGTTTTCTAAATAAATATTTTCTTTTTAATCTATTTATTTTCTAAATAAATATTTTCTTTATTTTCTAAATAAATATTGTCTTTTTATAAAATCTTTTGATTTTATAAATATTTCCTTTTCAATATAACATTTAAAATTTCCTTTTCTAACATTCCAGTATTCCTTATGGTATTTAACGTACCATATAATAATGAGCGGTATCATTCCAACATACAAAATCAACAACAGATTTCATATCACATCATATAACACAATATATAAAAAACACAAAAATAAATGTTGAGGAATCCAGTTGGATTACTCTGACCTGTATCCATGCATCCACAGATGTTAAACAATACAATTAACATCAATTTCATTCACTATGAAATATTCTGCTAAACATAATCAATATTTGATTAACAATATATATATATATATATATATCGTTATATATAATTTAAACCAATATATCAACAGTTCATTCAAACAGTCAACACACAGCAATCAGTCATCATTTATCGGTTCTAAATATACATTATAAAAAATATGAATTGATAGAGTTTGTGAGTTTTACTCACATTGGAATTTATCGTTAAATAACGTTTAACTATCTTTGATTCAGATGGACAATTTATTTTACAATAAATTGTAATGGGCCCCAATTCACTCCCAGTCAGTTCCATTGTGTAGCCCCTGTCCATACGATCCCAATGGATCCGACCGTTCAAAATTCTGTTAACGTATGACCAAGATATAACATTTAGAAGTTAATATACATTTAATTAATTTAAACAATACATTTACTTTTTAAATGGGCCTCACACCTTAAACTTTAGGCCATCACTTTCAAAACCGTGACCGCATACCCTTCTTCCCTAATGAGACTTGCGATCGTTGCTCCTCATTTAAAGACATTTTCCCAATTTAAAGCTCCACCGCACTTTCCTTTATCACCTGATTTCAAAAACAAATGTCACCATTCTCTATCTCGTCTATCCCTCTTTCAACCCATTCCCACAAAGAAGCACCTGATCTCCCATTCCCTGATTCGTATTCGAACAGTACCACGCAAGCGTAGGAGAAGGTATCGACACTTATATAGTCAAAACCATCTCACACTTGCACAACAACTTTGGTTTATTCCCCCGAATCCAAATATGAAATCGATTTCGCAAACAATAGACTAAAAATTCCACGAACTCAAACCCTAATTTACTGCTCAAAAATTCGAGCAACCAAACACAGCATCGCACCTTAGTTTTAGCGTACCAGATTGAAGAGCTTCGTGTACTGATTCTAAATATCTCTCTCTCGTGATTTATAGGAATTTCTTTTGATTTTAAATGATTTTACTATCTCAAGTTTTTTTACTGCGTTTTTTTCATTTCTATGGCAGCGTGGTTTTTTAGTTGACTTGGAACGAAATCGGTTAGGGTTAGGAGGTTGGTATCATATTTATAGAGGAAGAAAAATATTTTTTTATTTGATTATTTCATTTATTTTAATCAATCGCTATATGTGTTTGTCCTTAAAATTCCTTTGATCACACATCATATCCAAAAAACATGAAAATTGGCATGTAGCTACAGTTTGATATTACGGACCCAACGAACTGGTTTCGTCGAATTCCGACTCCGTTTGCTCACACAGCATATTTTTAACTATCAAAATATCAACTTTTTTCACATTAAAATCCCATATATCCACATACTGACTTCAAAAATCACGAAAACTGAAATCTAGCAATAATTTAATATTGCAGATCTAACAAATTAGTTTGGTCGAAAACAGAGGTCGTTTGCAAAACTTGCTATTTTTAAAGCTCCAAATAACCCATTCAAATATATAAATATATTTAAAAAAATAATTAAATTAAATAAAAATAATTTAATATTATCGTATATATTCACACTAGAATATTATATAGCTCCAGAGTAATCCTATATGGATTTCCAACTCGATATCCAAATCCCGGTTGAATCGATATTCAATTTATACTGAAATTCCTTTTATATATCGTTATAAATTATAAAGGAATTCCATAGCGACTTTTCAAAAATTTGATTTGGACATAAATCAAAATCTACAGGACGAAATACTGATTTTTCTCTTCCATTAGAAAGATATACTTCACCAGCTCCGAACGTTTCTTGCATCATAGAAATCCGATTTAAAACGGACCCTGTATATTCAGTTGAAGTTTAAATCGCCAAATAGCGAACTTCCACGACGTTACGGGCTCGATTATAATTATAATATAATTATACGTTCAAACTGTCGTTATTTAAATACCTTTGTTATTCTAATTCAATTCTAAGCAGAATTAAATATTTTAAATTGTCCAGTTAACATAATATTGTCAATTCACTATTTCCGACTATTTCGAAATTAAATATATTATTCTATTGTTTAATTTAATTAAATATTCATTATTATTTAATTAAACACCATTTAAATATCTCAAACACTATTTAAATAATTAAATTAATTAATTATAATATCTTTGTAAATACGGGTCGTTACATTCTTCCCCCCTTAAAATAATTTCATCCTCGAAATTGCTAAGGTAGAAAACAAACCCTATTAACTGGTTATAATTATTTATTCACTTCTTTAACTCCAGTTTCACTGAACAAATAAATTTCAATTAATTTATTTCTATTAACGAAAATTTTGGAAATTTTCTAACACCCGAAATTTTTGAAAAATTTCGCCAGTACCTCCTTTGTATGGCTCAATCGGTACAACTACAACTCGCCTCTCTAGGCCTTCTCCAACCCAAAAGAAAACCAAAAAGCCAAGCGGCTTGCCAATTCAGCTCAAAAATCTCATATCCAATTAGTATATAAATGTGTACCTTTTTGTCGGGCATATCATTATATCATTTCCATTTGTTACCAATTCAGCATATACCAATATCATCCCAATTAATATCCAATCAATATATCCTCAAAACCAAATCATTTGCTTATACAAGCTAAATTCCATTCCCGATTTCAATTCTTACTTCCAGTCCAATTCCATTCCAGATTATCTCTAATCCAAACTAATTCGATATTTCTATCTCAATTCATTTTCCACTTAACTGGTTTCAATTAAATTTCTATATCTATTTGCTTTTACAAATTCTAATTTAATTTGTTTTTAATTCAACAGTCTATTTCTGGGAGTTTTAAACCGCTTAGTTTTTCTCAAAATCAAACCTTCCTTTTCAGGATTCAAAACAACTTGCTTTTCTCAAAACAATCTCTTTGGTAGTAATTCATCACTTGCAACTCGAAAATGAACACTAACGATGTCGCGATTCATCATCAGGGTTATTTCCCACCTATCGAAGTGAGTTCAATACTATAACAATTTCAAAACCATATTTAAACACCTTCATTTTGAAACACATTTCAAAATATCCTTTTCCATGCTTGTAACAAATTTAAAATCTCCCAGGATTTTAAAATTCACATATATTTATTCCGAATCCATTTACAAACACCTTTCCAATTTCCAAGGTTTTAATTTCAATTCTAGTTTTAATTTCAGATTTAGTTCATCTGATTTCACGTATTTCACTTATATGAATTCCGATTGGCTATTTACATAACCATTTCACACTTTATAATCTTATCTGATTAGAATCACAACCAACACATCCAATATACTATAATTCCAATATATATATTTTCTCTATATCAAAATATACTTTGGGTAAAATTATTTTCATTTACCCTCTTTTCAAAACATACCGTGTCGGTTCATCATATTCGAGTGTTTATAAACCCCTACCGGTACAGTGGATCAAATTGATCGACCAAAATTCATAAGCCAGTCAACCAATAAATCTCCACCATATAAAATCATTTTATATCAAATAATGAATACGTTCACTCGTATATATACACTCAACTCAATCTAGGGTATTACTAACCCCATCTTTACTGAGTCACGCCACAGAGCCAAGGTAATTACTTAAGCTTAAGCTCTGATACCACTGTAACGACACGGGGAATTTGTGATCCTAGATATCAGCATACAACACTATATAGACTATTCAAGCATCAGAAATACCGGATAGTCCATGGAAAAATTAGAGGGTGAGAATAGATAAGGTAGAAAACTTAGAATAGAAGAAGAACACACAACATCAGAGTAACATGAATTTCACAGCGGAACGAATAAATTATAACATAACTTTGAAATAAAAAATTTGTACTTAAATATACATATCATTATCAATGTACATCGCTTACAACACAACGGAAATAATCAATAGCTAGATAAACGCTGCTGAAGCCTCCAGCTCCAGCTCCTTCTAGTGCATCTGTAAATCCCGACTACTTGACTGCTCGTACAAATTTGAACACCCAAGAAATTAGGGAAAACAAAAACAAAACAAACTCTGGGTCAGTCATGGGACTAGTGTGAGTAAACAGTATAAAATAGTTTGGGAAAATAACGATATCTCATAAGACCACGCCGTATAACGGAACGGGTCTTTCCCTTATGAGAATCCAAATAGATTTTATTTAACTTTCAAATCATTTTGAAAGAAATAATGATCTTTTATAACAAAACTCTTTTGATATTATAATAGTGTCTATCAACCACAATAATATAATCATCTTGCAGAATGCTTTCATCTCACGTTCCACATATATAGTATACAATCAAAACCGCGAGCACTTATTGGGTAATGGATTTCCAACTATGATAAGGTATGGAACCACATTCTGATAGTGTACCTCTAGAGAGGAATACACTGGGTTCAACAAGAACATCTTGCAACCCGGCCACATATGACCGACCACTCATTTCGCTTGAGTGTATCGAATGTATATCACCAACGGTTAGGATCAGCAACCGTTTCCCGAATGGGACAACATCGACAATAGATTATAGAATGAAATGAATATCTCTAGATAGGTGATAATACACCCTAATTGGCAGCCAACCACTTATCCATGATGCCTTCCCGATTTTTGTCATTTCCCGGTTGTGAAGCTAGAGGCCACGCTTATCTCTGACAGATCACACATTTATTCACTTTGAATGTCACATCGTCATACCCGCCAAATCACAAATTGATTTCCCCAAAAATACAACGGGTATACAGCTCAGAGAAACAAATTTCTCCACCACCAAACGTAAATACGTTTGAAGAGATCAACTTACGCGATCCATTAAATATACTCTGTCAGACATTCTTCCATATAGGTCATCCTAGGACTGGACAAACCGAAGGCACTATTCTGTAAACAGGACAGCCCTTGCATAACTCCGTCTTCAATTATCTTCATCATATTTGATCGCAACGCTAACGCCCATACAAAGTGGTTTTCTGATAATGAATCCGATCCCGGTCTTTCCGTATTAACGATGGACAAATGGTCAAAAACTTCGGTAGTCGGTGAGTTAACTATCCAAAAAAACATGTGTGCAAACAACGATAATATTTCCAGATGGAAATTCTATCGATCAATCATCATTTAACATTTATCTCTTTAGTTCTTTAATTTATTCATTTCCTGTCCATAATTTCAACATTTCTTATTTTCTAAATTTAGAAAATATACATTATTAATCATTGGAAAACATTTCCATCTCTTTTTCACTATCACTGTCATTTCGGTATTGTTTATCATCAAACATTTCATTTTCTATGATTAGAAAATATCTCTGATTATATTTGGAAAATGTTTCCAAAACTCATTCATTGGGTTTAAACAGATGTTCAAATAAAACATCACTATGCCACTCAAACCATTATACTCGTTAACTAAATTCACTTAACAAATCTCCACCGTCGAACCTTAACCATTCCTTAGTTGAAAACGAAGCCAATCAAGTTGGGATATAACTACCTCTCAGACCTTAACTGAACAACATTTCTAACTTCGAAACAAACAAGGTGAAACGACCCGAAATCCCCCTTACGGGTAATCATGGATTGATTTGAGGACAAGACGAATCAGAACACAAACAGAAGAACTTTTCATTGCTTATTACAACAATTCATCAGAATACAAGAATATACAGAGTATTAATCAATATTACACATCATAAAATATCAGAGATTGCAATTCATTACATAGCAGCGGAAAATAATACAAAACACAATTGAAGGAGATATACGGATACAAAGCTTTCCGAATATCACTCCAGCTGTAAACCAGGTTCCTGTGAATATAAATCTGCAAAACCAAAACTACTAGCTGCCCGTGTCAAAAATAAGGGCACCCAGAGTTTAGGTCAAAACAATAAACTCCAGGTCAGTCATGTGACTGGTGTGAGAACTAAAACAGTTATTAATCTTTATTTTAAAGTTAGGTAAATCAAGGGACCATGCCGTATAACATGGAACGGGTTTCCTCCCAAGAATACCAATGCATAAAAACAACAGCGCAATGCTAAATAAAGAACAATGAAGCTATTATAAGACCCAGGTCCCATCACACAATGCAACACAAGCCGGAGGATAGGGTTTTACCTTATAATAGCCAAAGAATGCTTGATACGCTAAATTTCATCTTTTATTACTATAAGTTTATAGTGTCAAAACAATTTCAATCATAAGTATCAATCATAGACGGCATGGGTACCATATACCATGTTGCCATATATAGGTTTACAATCAAAACCGCAAAGTCACGTATTGGAAGTTGGATTTCCATCTGTGAATCGAGGCAAGGGATCTTCCTCACCCCGTCGAGACGCTCTAGCCCGTTTCTCAGGATCAGAGCTCGAGTGACCCTTGGAACTTCAGGGCCAGTCCACCGATGTGGATTAAAATGCCTGAACACCGCGTTTCCCCGCCCTATGGGGCGTCAATGAGTCAAATGACTCCATCGGACCTGGATCGTACGATCTAACCAAGGCGCCTCGCAATCCATCATCCACATAAGTAAAATGTCAGGCCGTGTAAAACATTGACACCACTCCTAGCTAGAAGGAAATGCATGCCCTCCCTGCAGTCCTCTCCCGTTTCTGGTTCACAACCGGGGTGTGAGGCTCGCGAATCAACGCTACACAAAGCTACGCCACAAAGGCCGTGCTTTGATCATCACCACAAGACTTTGCTTTTCAACTGAAGCCTTGATCATTTGCATCTCAGCATACCACACAGGCAATTCATGCTATGCAACCGATATCAATCACACAGAATGAAATCCGATGTCAAACACACATCCATTTACAAGTCCGTTCTGGGTCCGAACGAAACCGGAGGAACCTTATTCCTCGCATATCCATCGATCTCCAAGTACGTCTGGACGATCACCAACTGATTCCCTCCTCTTGGGTGTACAACCCAATCAAGATCATCAGTAATCACCGAAACGATGTGAAGACCTCCGGTCTTCGACCATCGTCTTGATCCTCGACCCCACGTCGAATCAGTTATTCAGAATGGGATAATCATGGTCTTTCTGAATAACTCGCGTATATAATAAACAAGTGTTACACAAACACAACATACGCCTCATTCCAATTCAGAATATTCCTATATTCAAATATTCTTATACTTTGGGAAAGGTTCCCATTAATTTTATCAAAGATAAATTCTTTAAATTTATTCTTTAATCTTCTTTTGAATATCAATTCAAACTAGTCGGGATTAACGTACCTTACTGAAGTAATCATTTGTTTTAATTTCCCAATCCCAACCTATTCATCCCATGAAGTAAAACTGGTAATACTTCATATCTAATACCACGGTGTTATCGGTAAATTCAATTACCATTTCACGTTTAAATCTAATTAAAGATTTAACTATCTCCTGGAGCAAACTGGTGATACTCCATACTTGATCATTTCTGTCTAATTAAAGATTCATTAAAAATCCCCCTGGTTTTAATCTTCCCAAAAATCAATATCAATGATTGTTTAACTTGAGAAATCATATCCTGTCTTTAACTGGGTTAAAGAACCAATGCCATTTAAAACACAGCTCACGATAAACCCAAAATCACATTCCATTAACGATGGAATCTTCATGGAAAACAAATAGGTATCTATAATCGATATAAACTTCCATATCCGACTAATAATATAAATGAAATAATGGCAAAGCCTTTTAAATTCCATACATATTAGCAGTCCTCATCCAGAGAAATTCACTTCGATTATCACCAAATCGAATTCCATTCCATTCCAATTTATTTTATTAAATTGGAAAACTTTACTTTGGAAAATCTCCTTTAAATCTTATCAAAGATTTATAAATTCCAAATCACATTTCACCGTAAATCGGGTTAAAGAACGAATGTCATTAAAACACAGTTCATGATAAACCCAATTCACATTCCATTTATTATCAGGTTAAAGAACAAGTGTTATTTAAAACACCATTCACGATAAACCCAAAAAATCAATTTTAATTCAAATCCAATTAAATATTATTTAATTGGTATACTTCATTAAATCTAAATAAAAAGATTTAATCTTTTTCTCAACTGGGTTTAAGAACAGTCTTAATGAAGACACCATCCACGACAAACCCAAATCACATTTGATATTAAATACAAGGCTCTGAATAGAAAATATATCGGCTTATATTCAATATCAAATTCTACGACCAACAAATATCGTATTGGAAATAACGATACAAATATATCTTTGGAATTTCCATAACAATATCTGTATAATCACGAAATCCAACATTGAAATATTCTAAAGACAATTTCGATTCAAATCCATTCCAATTCAATTATTGGAAATCCTAGTTATTTTCAAAACCATTTCGAATCCACTTTATTTATTTAAAAATAAATGGGATTATAATTCTAGTTCAAAACTAGTTTATTTCGATAAAAAAACTATTTTTTTCTTTTCAAATATGGAGTTTTTCATCCCAATTATTTCCAAATCATTTCTTATGATTTTACACTAATTATTGATATTTTTAATAATTTTATCAAGGCCCGTATAGTCGGTTTCCATCAACGGCCATCGAACTGCACTTACAGCGACCTTTTCCAATTTTGATTTGGACATAATTCCAAATCCAACCGTTAGATTTCTAATTTCTCATATTCGTTAGAAATCTCTTTTCGATACGAACCCAACGGTTCCGGTTTTAGGAGAATCCGACGGTCGGATCTCCCGTGTTGTCCATTCGAAGTCAATGGTCAAAATTCGCGAACTGCCGCAGCGCGGCGCGTTCTCTTCTGGCCATTATATTATATATATATACTATATATTTCGCCGATTTCCATTTAAAACGTATTTTATAAATCGTTTTAAATTCATTTTCAAAACGATTTCAACTTCCACCTCAAATTCAAATCAAAATTGAATTTTCCAATATAAATTCGTTTTAAATTCATTTCAAATCGATTTTAATTCACTTTCAATTCGCTTTAAATTCAATTCAAAACGATTTCAATTCTATTTCAATTTAATTCGAATTTCAATTCTATTCAATTTAATTCGAATTTCAATTCTATTCAATTCTATTCAATTTAATTCGAATTTCAATTCAATTCAATTTAATTCGAATTTCAATTCATTTCAAAATATCAGATTTTGAAATCACTTTCGATATTCATTGTAAAATGAATAAAATCGATAAAATTCCCGTTCGTGTTAAAATAGCGTTTAACTACTTAACACGGCTTCACATTTCAATATTCACTGAATATTATTTTAAAATATTCGATAATTCTGAACTGGAATCAGACACAGTCAATTACCATATAATGTGATTATACGGATTTCACACAACAAATGTGTATCACAACAATGAAAACAACAATCCATCATCCAGAGTGCATTCTACACTATATAAGCATTGAATATAAATATTCAACGCTTACACAGTCTGTCAATCAATCGATCGACATACAACTAATTATTGGGATTAGTGTATGCCCAATACCATCCCAATAGCCGTGTGGGGTTTCAATCAATCAAACACAGCTTTATTTGTGATGTTGGGCGATGTGTAAAATTTATCGTCCCAATCAATATCAGTCAAATGTGTGTATATAAACAAATCGTCCGATTTGTTTATAATATTTATTTTATATACACATTAAAAATTATATTTTTAACTGTAAAATATTTATTCTATCACACAATCAAATTTTACAACACAACAATCAATCAAGCAAGTCATCCATGGTCTGTGGACGACGGGTGTCGGGTGCTGCTAAGCACCGTCTGCATCCTAGTATATATTTCAACTAGAAATTAAAATAAAAGTGAGGAGTTCTCACCTTTGGGTTTCACTCCGCCAGTTTTACTTCTGAACTTCTGAACCGCTTGAATTTGTTTGAAATTCAACGCAATCCTTTACGCGCTGTTCATAATAAAATCCAATTTTCATATACCTACTACTTATGTATATAAATCAAAATTTTGATAGCGCCATCATATATATAAAGATTGAATTTTTATCTTGCTATTCGAATAAAAATTATATTTTTATATCGCTTTTCTATAATATAAAAAATATATTTTTAACCATTCTATAATATAAAAATTATATTTTTAATACTTCTACTTTATAAAAATAAAAATCATATCGTTCCTACTTCAAAGATATAATCTTTTCGCTATTTCATTATAAAAATCACTTATTGAAAATCATATTTTTCTCTTATGAAGATCATATTTTTCTCTCCTGGAAAATCACATTTTTCTCTCATGAAAAACCTAAGCTTTTCTAAAATAAAAATCAGAGTTTTCCTTATATAAAAATCAAAGTTTTGCTTATATAAAAATCAGTTTTTATACACATAAAAAATAAGTTTTTATAACATAATAAAATCAGTTTTTTAAAACAAAACGAAATAAAAATCTCACCTTTTCAATGTTCGGAGGAGGAAGAGAGTTCGCCGGACGCTGGTGGCTCGATGCAGGTGGCAGGTGGTGCTGCGCGAGGTGGTTTCCGTCGTTGGGGGGGTTTGGATTTTGGGGGCGTCTTCGGTTTGGGGGTCTCGCGGGTTGAGATGGCGCGAGAGGAAGGAGGGGGCGTGGCAGGTGGCTCGGCGAGGTGGGGGTCTTGGTGGAGGAGAGAGGGAGGTGGAGGTCGAGGAAGGGGGTCACGGGTCTCGCGAGCAGACAGAGGAGGGAGGAGATGGGTGGTAGAGGAGAGAGGACGGGTGGAGGGGCACGCGCCTGTCGGAGGGGAGGGGGGAGGCGGAGGTGGTTGCGCGACGAGGTGGAGGGAGGCGGCGAGATCGATTTTTTCCTTTTTTTTCTTTCTGTTAAATCGATTGAATGAGGGGGTAGGGGAGAGAGAAAGTAGGGAGAGGGGTTATATAATAATTTATATTTAATTTAATTTTATCTTCAAAAAGTAACTTTTTCATTCGATCTCTAAACGAGACCCACGGTATGTCGTCCCCAGCTAATTACCCCCATTCCGAACACAATGGGATATGCCATGTAAGCCAATTCGATCGTTACGATCAGTTTTCGTCAAAATCAAAATATAACTCTATATATTGAATTTGAACAGACATTTCAATTTACCGGGGCCACATACGGACTCTAAAAATTCCCGAAAAATATTTTCTAGCTTTGTATTGACGACACAGTTCTAACAAAACTAATTTCGTTAAATTCCGAGACCGTTTGAAAAATGGCCATTTTCCAGTCAATTAAAATCAACTAAAACTGGTCAAAGGCGTTTTCTTTGCCACACTCACATATTGATTCGAAAAATTACGAATTTTGAAATCTAGCAATAACTTGACATCACGGATCCAACAAAAGTGGTTTCGTCGAAAACCGAGGTCGTTTGCAAAATTTCCATTTTTAAGGGCTAGAATTCCATAGCGACTATTCTGAATTTTCAACTGAACGTAACTTTTGATTCCCGCTATGAAATCTTGATTTTTCGGATTCATTGTAAAGATATCTTCAAATAGGTTCTAATATTTTTGGTTTCGCCAAAATCTGATTCATTTTGAATCTTGTACATTCATTTGAAGTTTGAAATCGAATTTTCGAACTACCGCGCCATTTTCAATTCCTTTTATAATTATAAATAATTATTTATATTCTACGACGATTCAAATAAGAATATACATTCTAATTTTATTCAAAATAAATTTCTCGTTATTAATATTTAAAATAATTCATTTTAAATATTAAAAATTCACTAAATTTGCCAAAATAAAAATTTTAAATTGGCTCAGATTTCCGGGTTATTACAATCTCCCCCACTTAGAACTTTTCGTCCCCGAAAAGGAACGAAGCCGAAAGTTGTTTAACTAATCAACTCAACTTTCAGTATCTTCATTACGGCTTAAGTTCTTCAACTTTTCAGTTTCTAAGAACTTTTCAAATTTTTCAAAAATTTGGCTAACACCCTAAATTTTCGAAAAATTCCGCCATAACCTCCCCTGCAACGGGAGCTTCGGGATATTTCAAACAGCCTCCCATGGCCCTCATCAATCCAAAAAGAAAATGAAACAGCCAATCAGCTCATAAAGTCATCCAAACCCAATAAATACAATAAACATGTACCTATTTCTCGGGCAAACAACTTTATTCTTCTGCTCTAGCCTCTTTGCAATGACCTGTTCAATGTAGGTTCATGTATATGCATGCAAATGCGATAAACTTTCAATACAATTCACTATTTGGTTCAATTTGGCTAAAGGTTCAACCTTTAATTAATCAAACACTAATCAAACAACACAACTAGAATCAATTAGTTGATTAGCTTTTCAAATTCATAACTTTGATACATATACAGAAAATCATGTTTTTGATGCCAATTCACAACAATAAGCCCTATCTAGTTTTGGTTCTCACACCAGTCAATTGGAAACATATAGAAATCCCACTTTCGTCACTCGAACATAAATATTGATGATGTTTCGAACCACCATCAGAACATCTACAGGCGACTAGAGTGTGATTCTATATCTATCCAGTATAATAAAACTTCAAATACACGTGGATCAGAGTATATGCAAAATCTATATATACTTGATTATCCAAATTCAATATAAAATAAATAATCAAATACGAATAATTGATTTAAATTTTCAAAACAAAATTTGTTTTCATTTTAAAAATATACTCTTTACACTCATTCTAGGATACTACTGATCCTATCTATAACGAGTCATTCTCATTGGATATTACTAATCCATTCTCTGATGAATTCTTTCATGTGGTTCTAATAGGTCTTGTTCTCGAGCTTTGTAACCCAAAGCTCTGATACCACAATGAAACGACCTAAAATCCCCTTTAGGTGAAATCACGGATTGAGTTGAGGACAAGACGTATCAGAACACAAACAGAAGAACATTTCATTGCTTATTACAACAATTCATCAGAATACAAGAATATACAGAGTATTAATCAATATTACACATCATAAAATATCAGAGATTACAATTCATTACATAGCAGCTATAACGACAAGGATTTCGCCCTGACCTAATCGATCGCTAAATCGACCAAGACCGTTCGAATCCCGCATACGCTAACTCTGGGCATACAACAAATCAGAACAAATAACATAAGACTTTTATAAACATCATAATAATGTTACATCAGAGTACAGAATATCAGAGTATATCGAAATATAATACAGCGGAAGATGATTTTATAATAAATGTAATACAATGCACAACGGAAATATAAAATAACACAGCGGAAGACGATATACGCCTGGACACAGCTTAAAGCTTCAATTCAGAATCCTGCTCAATATATCTGCAAAATAAAACTACTCGACTGCCCGTGTGGAAAATAGGGGCACCCGAGTTTGCAAGGGAAAAGCAAACTACGAGTCAGTCATGGGACTCGTGTGAGAAAGTCTAAACTGTTATAATTAACTTATTTAATAATATAGCATATCACGGGACCACGCCGCTAACGCGGAACGGGTTTACCCCCATGAATGCCAATGTATAAACAATAATCAATATAGACATATGGATCTACTATGCATCAATCAACATGCAATATCCCAATCTACCCATTTAGATTAATCACCACACGTAGATTTTCTAAATCCAATTCAATTTACAGAAATTATTCCTTTGGACGTTATTTGTTCTGATGTGTTGTATGCCCAGAGTTAGCGTATGCGGGATTCGAATAGTCTTGGTCGGTTTAGCGATCGATTAGGTCCGGGCGAAATCCGTGTCGTTACAGCTGGTATCAGAGCTTTGGTTAACTCAAATCTTTGGGGTGCAACTATTTAGAACATAATAAAAGACTAATCAGAGGTAGGATTAGTAATATCCTATAGAAGAATGCTCATTAGACATAGAATTAGTAGCATTCTAGAATGAGTGACTCATTAGAGATGGGGTTAGAAATGCCCTAGAATGAAAGCCGTAAAGAAAATAATGAAAGTTGAGTTGATTAGTAAAACAACTTTCAGCTTCATTCCTTTTCGGGGACGAAAAGTTTTAAGTGGGGGAGATTGTAATAACCCGGAAATCCGAGCCAATTTAAAAATTTTGTTTTGGCAATTTTAATGAATTTTGAATATTTAAAATGATTTATTTTTAATAAAAACGACCAGAAATTTATTTTGAACAGAATTAGAACACATATATTTATATAGATCGTTGTTAGAATATAAATAATTATTTATAATTATAAAAGGAATTGAAAATGGCGTGGTAGTTCGATAATTCGATTTGAAAGTTCAAATGAATGTGCAGGATTCAAAATATACCGGATTTTAGCGAATTCAAAAATATTAGAATCTATTTGAGAATATCTTTCCAATAAATCCGAAAAATCAAAATTTCATAGCGGGGATAAAAAGTTATGCCCAGTTGAAATTTCAGAATAGTCGCTATGGAATTCTGGCCCTTAAAATGAAATTTTGCAAATGACCTCTGTTTTCGACGAAACCACTTTTGTTGGATCCGTAATGTCAAGTTATTGCTAGATTCCAAAATTCGTTATTTTTCGAATCAATTTGTGAGCGTGGCAAAGGAAAATGCGTTTGACCAGTTTTAGTTGATTTTAGTCGACTGGAAAATGGCCATTTTTCAAATGGTCTCAGAATTTGACGAAATTAGTTTTGTTAGGACCGCATCGTCAATACGAAGCTAGAAACTATTTTTCCGGAATTTTTAGAGTCCATATGTGGCCTCGGTAAATTGAAATGCACATTCAAATTCAATATATAGATTTATATTTTGATTTTGACGGAAACTGATCAAAACGATCGAATCAGCTTACAATACATATCCCATTGTGTTCAGAATGGGGGTAATTAGCTATGGACGACAATCAGTGGGTTCAATTTCGAGTTCGAAATAAAATGTTGCTTTTTAAAATTATAAAATAATTAATTATATATATTTATAAAGCATGGTCAACTCTCTCTCTCCCTCACTTCTCTCTCCCGTCGTTATCTTTCAGAAAGAAGAAAAAAATGTCGTGCGCTCCTTCTCCTCCCCGCCACACTCCTCCTCCTTCTCCTCCCCCTCCTCTCCTCCTCCTCTTCTTCTTCCTCCTTCTCTCTCTCCAATTTCTGAAACCCTAACCCCCTAAATCAACCCAATCCACCGCCGCCAGTCATGGCGCCACCCCCTCTCAGCACCCCTCCACCTCCAACGCGGAGCAGCCTCCTCGACCTCTCCTCCAACAACCGCAGTGAGTTTTTTTTAATATTGAATTAAAAAATCAGTTTTTTTTTATATGAAAAGCAATGAAAAAAATCAGTTTTTTTACATAAAAAGCAATGAAAAAAATCAGTTTTTTTTTATATAAAAGCATGATAAAAATGTGATTTTTTACATATGAAGTAGCAAAGAAAAAATATGATTTTTACATATGAAGTAGCGAAGAAAAAAAATATAATTTTTACATGTGAAGTAGCGAGGAAGAAAATGTGACTTTTTTATATATGAAGTAGCGAAGAAAAAATAAGTTTTTTATGATAAGAAAGTTATGATTTTTAAACATGTAAAGTATGATTTTTTATTCGTAAAGTTATGATTTTTATGAACATAAAGCTATGATTTTTAGTTATATAAAAAAATTGATTTTTATATATATGAATAGCGAATAAAAATTGGATTTTTATTTATATTGAAGAATGATAGAAATTGGATTTTTATATTGATAGAACGATAATATAATCTTTTATGTACATGTAGCGAAGTAAAAATATAATCTTTTATGTACATGCAGCGAAGTAAAAATATAATCTTTTATATACATGTAGCGTTATAAAAATATGATCATTATATATATAGTAGTGAAATAAAAATTTGATTTTTAAAATATATATAGCATAGTTAAAAATATGATTTTTAATATAAATTTCCTGAAACAGATTGCGTTGGAATCAGAACAACGAATCTACGCGATAACAAAGCATGACGGAGTGGATCCCAAAGGTGAGAACTCCTCACTGTAATTTCTTATACAGTTATTTATTTCATAACTGCATATATGAACTGTTCCCCATCGTCCACAGGCCATGGACGACTTGTTTGTTTGATTGTGTTGTGTAAATTGATTTTTATTTTACGTATTAACCATATGAAATATTCATGTTTGAAAGAAATTCTTTGAACGATAAAAATAACATTTTTATCATGTATGTGAAGTATTAAAAATAGTCATACGTTGAAATAAATTCTAGTTTTTTAAAAATAACATTTTTAACATGTATATGAGCTATTAAAAATAGTCATGCCTTGAAATAAATACGAGTTCGCTAAAATTATCATTTTTAGCTTATATATGGAATATATGTATAAAATTGTCATACGATGGAATATTATTAGTTCGCTAATAATATTATTTTTAGCTTATATATGGAATATATGTATAAAATTGTCATACGATGGAATATTATTAGTTCGCTAATAATATTATTTTTAGCTTATATATGTGTTGTGTGAAATTATATATACGTTGTATGGATTAATTATTAGTTGATAAAAATATATATATACGATTTTTAGCTTATATATGCTATATTGAGAATACATATACAAGCGTCGTATGAGATTATATATATACGTTGTATGAATATATACATGAGTGGTTTAAAATTATACAAATGTTATATGAGAATATGTATAAACGTTATATGAGAATATATAAACGATGTATGAAATATATATATATATATATATATATATATATATATATATATATATAGCGTTGTATAGAATTATATATAGGCGTTGAATGAAATATTCATTAGTTAGTTAAAAATATGATTTTTAACTTATGTATGCAACATATAAAATTCACATGCAATGAAATAATTATTAGTTAGTTAAAAATGTTATTTTTAACTAAAGTTTGCTATGAAAATAAGGAAAGTAATACGGCAACTTGTATGCATTGGAATGAAAGGTAAATTAAGCCAACTTGAATCAAAAATTGAACTAAGTTGAAAATCGATTGAAATTGCATACATGTACATGCATATAATTGAACAGGTCATAGCAAGGAGGCTAGAGAAGAGGAATAAAATTGTATGCCCAACAAATAGGTACATATTTACTGTTTTGTTTAGGTATGATGATTTTATGAGCCGATTGGCTAGCCGCTTGGCTTTTTCTTTTTCTTTTGGATTGGTGAGGGCCATGGGAGGCTATTTGAAATATCCTAAAGCTCCCAGTGCAGGGGAGATTATGGCGAAATTTTTCGAAAATTTAGGGTGTTAGCCAAATTTTTGAAAAATTTGAAAAGTTCTTAGAAACAGAAAAGTTGAAGAACTTGAGCCAGAATAGAAACTGAAAGCGTTTTAAAACGAATTTATAAAATACATTTTAAATGGAAATCGACGAAATATATATAATATATATATATATTATATATTATATGGCCTGAATAGAACGGGACACACAACGATCGTTCGCGAATTTCGACCATAGACTTCGAATGGACGTTACGGGAGATTCGACCGTCGGATTCTCCTAAAACTAGAACCGTTGGGTTCGTATCGAAAAGAGCTTTATAACGAATATGAGAAATTAGAAATCTAACGGTCGGATTTGGAATTATGTCCAAATCAAATTTGGAAAAGGTCGATGTAAGTGCAGTTCGATGGCCGTTGATGGAAATCGACTGTACGGGCCTTAATAAAATTATTAAAAATATCAATAATTAGTGAAAAATCATAAGAAATGATTTGAGAAGAATTGGGTTGAAAAAATCCAAATTTGAAAAGAAAAAAATAGATTTTTATCGAAATGAACTAGTTATTAACTAGAAAAATAATCCAATGTTTTTAAATAAATAAAATGGATTGAAATTGTGTTAATATAACCAGAAATTTCCAATATAAGAATTGGAATGGATTTGAATCTAAATTATCTTCGGAATATTTCGATATTGAATTCCATGATTATATGGATATTGTGGAGGAATTTGAAAGATATATATATATCATTATTTGAGACGACCCGAAATCCCGTTCTAACGGAAACAAGGGTTATCTTGGGAATATACCACAGAAACAGATAATAGCAGAACAGAATTAAGTAAATACACCAGATAATGAACAATAGAATATACTGGATAAAAGTAATCATCAGAGTTACATATTATACAGGATCTTACTTAATACAAATACAGTTCAGCTATACATAAATGTCTACAGCGGAAATAAACAAAATATGTACAATAGGAGCTGAACAGCATAAAAAGGGATAAATGATAGAATCCATCTTCAGCTCTAGCTATCCAGAAAGAACCAGCTAAACCTGAATACAAGGCTGGCCGTGTAGAAAAAGGGGCACCCGAGTTTGAGAGTGAAACAAACTACGAGTCAGTCATGGGACTGGTATGAGAAATCTACTCAACACATATATAATATGGCAAATCACAGGACCACGCCACTTTCGTGGAACGGGTTTACTCCATTGGATTGCCAGTGCTTTAAAACAAATCTTTCTTTTAAACATCGCTATGCTTTTTATAAAAATGAAGCCATTATAAGACTCAGTTCCCATCACACAATGCAACGCAAACCGGAGGATAGAGTTTTTCCTTATAACGGCCAAAATATGCTTGATACGAATAAAACAAAGGCATTTGATATTATTGCTAGTGTTTATATGTTTTGAAAACAATTTCAAATCATAACTATCAATCATAGACGACATGAGCGTCCCATGCCACTATGTCGCCAAATATATATATATACAATCGAAACCGCACCGTCACGTATTTAGAAATTGGATTTCCGTCATGAACCAAGGAAAGAGATAGTCCTTACCGAATTCGAGACGCTCTAGCCCGCCCCTCAGGACCCAGACTCAGGTGGGCCCTTGGATCGTCAGGGCCGGTCCACCGATGTGGATTAAAATTCCTGAACCTGCGTTTCCCCACCCTTTGGGGTGTAGACGAGCCAACGAATGACTCCATCGGACCCGGATCGTCCGATCAAACCGAGGCGCCTCGCAACAGCAACAACCACATAGGTGAAAAGTATATAAATGTCAGGGCTGGTAGGTCACTGACACCACCCTAGCTAGAAAGAAACGCAAGCCCTCCCTGATGTCCTCTCCCGTTTCTGGTTCAAACCGGGGTGTGAGGCTCGCGATTTTACGTTATACACAAAGCTACGCCACACAGGCGGTGCTTTGATCATCCCCACAAGGCTTTGCTTTTCAACAGAAGCCCTGATCACTGCATCTTAGCATGCCACACAGGCAGTTCATGCCATGCGACTGATGTCCATCGATATACAACCTCTGAGCTCGTGCGTCACAGAGAAGGGCGTTAAGCAAAAGAATAAATTCTCCACCGCCAAATAGATGTATATTTAATAGAAATCAATCAACACAGGATAAAATCCAATGTCAGACACACAGTCCATTTACAAGTCCGTTCTGGGTCTGAACGAAACCGGAGGCACTAAATACCTCGCAAACCCATCGATCACCACGTACGTCTGGACGATCACCACTCATTATCCATATTTCGGGATGCCTCCCAATCAGGACCTCGGTTACCATCCAAACGAGGTGAAGATCTCCGGTCTTCGACTGTCGTCTTCATCTTCGTATTTCCATCGTCGGTCAATTATTTGAAATGAGAATTAACTCGGCCTTTTCAAATAATTCACGTATATTTAGAATTTCAAATCAATTTATTTTAATGGTTAAATCATTCGACAACACTAATTTTGTTGTTTAATGTAATTTTCACACCAAACACATTCAACCATCAAATACAACATAAATCGAGCAAATTCAGTTTATTTCCACTCCATATTGTTTATGGTACTTTATAATGATTTATCGCTATTTTTATTTATTTTAAAATAGCCCATTTATTCAAAACGACGCTTCGGGCCATAACGCGGCCGTGGCGCTGTTTTTCTTCAGATTTGATTTACACATATCTGAAAATCTAACTGTTGGATCCTCACAAAATTTACATCATTAGAAAGGTCTTTTCAAAACGAATCCAACGGTTCCAGTTTCGGGAAAATCCGACGGTCGGATCTCCCGGTACAATCGTTTGAAGTTTCGACTTCAAAATACGAACTGCAGCGTCGTTATTCGATTAAATATATAATTATATTTATATATATAAATATAATCGCTTCTGGCGCTGTTTTTCTTCAGATTTGAATTAAACATTCCAGACAATCCAACCGTTGGATTTTTACAAAGTTGGTGCCGTTGGAAAGATTATTCCAAGGCGAACCCGACGGTTGAGGTTTCGGGAAAACCCAATGGTCGGATTTCCCGCACTAGTTGTTTGAAAACACGGTTTCAAAACACGAACTGCACGACTACGTTTCGTTTTAATTTTATTTATATTTATATATTTATATAAATATAGTTCATTCAATGATTTCAATATCGTGTTCGCTTCAAATATTTCACTAACGCCTTAAAATTTTGGAAAATTTCGCCATAACCTCCCCTGCACCGGGAGCATCGGGAAATCGCAAATAGCTTTCCCGGTCCTTCTAATCTCAAAAAGAAAAAGAAAAAGCCAAGCGGCTAGCCAACAGGCTCATAAAATCATCACCCAAACAAAACAGTAAATGTGTACCTATTTGTCGGGCACAAAATTTTATTCCTCTTCTCTAGCCCCTTTGCTATAATCTGTTCAATGAATATGCATGTACATATATATATAGTTCTTATCATTTATCATTTTCTATTCGACTTCATATTTGATTTCTATTTGGTTTAAAAACACCATTCATTCTAATGTTACATACATAGGTGCAAATCATTTCATTAGCTAATTAATGAATATTTCAACCCATATATGTTTATTTTGAACAAGTGGTTATTTTTAACACTTCACATTTCAACGATTCATGCATACAATAAAAATGTGATTTTTATTGTAAAACAATTCATTTCAAAACACTATTTTTCTATATAGTTCATATAGGTGACAAAAATAGGATTTTTATCATAAAACAATTTCTTTCAAAACGAGATTATTTTACACAGTTCATATAGTCGATAAAAGGTGATTTTTATTATCAAATAATTTATTTCAAAATATGAATACCATTCAACACATGAATTTCTAATCAACGAATGAATATCGATTCAACACATGAAGGTTTTCTATAGTTTCTATATATAGATAGAAATGTGATTTTTATATTTAAAACGCGAATACCATTCAACACATGAATTTTTAATCAACGAATGAATATCAATTCAACACATGAAGGTTTTCTATTCAATGAATAAATATAGTTTAAGCAAATGAAAATAATTCAAACACATGAATGTTATTCAAAATTTCGGCAGCATAACGGCAGGGTAGTTAAAACCGGGACCGTCCCTAGTACGGCTCCTCGCTCTACCTTAAAACCTCGCGGTTTTTGACAATGGGGATCATGCATCTAGTTCGCACGCAGGCGGCATGTATATATTTATTTCATTTCAACAAACTAATCATATGTGGTTTCAACCAAATATTTCTCAACCACAAATGGGTATTTTTCAACCACAATCAACCAATATCAACCACAAACAATCCCAAACAATCATTCGCTATCAATCAATTTTCACACCAATCACAATCAATAAATATCGTCCATGGTTTGTGGACGAGGGGCGTATATATATATATATATATATAGTTGTATATAGCAATTCACTTTTATTTCAACACATATATATATGGCTAGAAAAAGAAATTGAAGAGTGAGAAATTCTCACTAATAGCTATCCAACTTCGCGGCACTTCCAATGCAGGAAATCTTCACCGTTATCGCATTTTGTCGCTTTCGTTGCCCGTATTCACTACATATGTATAGATCAAATTTTTACTTCGTTATTCAATATTAAAAAATCGAATTTTTACTTTGCTTTTCAATATATAAAAATCGAATTTTTACTTTGCTTTTCAATATATAAAAATCAAATTTTTAATTTGCTATTCAATATATAAAAATCGAATTTTTACTTTGTTATTCAATATTTAAAAATCGAATTTTTACTTTGCTTTTCAATATATAAAAATCGAATTTTTACTTTGTTTTTCAATATATAAAAATCGAATTTTTACTTTGTTATTCAATATTTTAAAATCGAATTTTTACTTTGCTTTTCAATATATAAAAATCGAATTTTTACTTTGCTTTTCAATATATAAAAATCGAATTTTTACTTTGTTATTCCATATATAAAAATCGAATTTTTATGAACAAAAATCTCTACTTTGATCATGTTAAAAATCTCTCCTTTTACATGTTAAAAATCTAAACTTTGTCTATATAAAAACATGAACTTTATGTTGATAAAACCTACCCTTGATGTACATAAAAATTCAATCTTTCATCGTATAAAAATTGAATCTTAAACTTAATGACATACGTATTTAATTTAAACCAATTAAACAACAACAAAAACTCACCCTTTCACGTTTGGAGGGGCTGAAGCTTGCTGGAAGTGGAGCAAGGAGCGGCTTCAGGTGATTTCAACGCTGAGGGGAGGGGTGTCGGGTCTGCAGCCAGGCGCAGGTGGCACTGGAGTCGCCGCAGTGGCTAGGGCTCGCGGATCTCGAGGTGGGCGTAGGGTTTGGGTTCGAACAGGGGAAGGGGCGCGGGCTGACGCGAGGTCGGAGGGGCGCTTGCCTGCTCGGTGGCGCACGGAGGAGGAGGCGGCGAGCGACGTGGGGGCGACGACGTGAGGGGTTCCGTCGATCTCGATTTAGGGCTTAGGTTTTCCTTTTTTTTTTTGAACGGTAGAAAGAGAGGAGAGAGAGAGTAAAGGATTTATATAAATATTTATTATTTTTAATTTCAAAAAGTTGACTTTTTTATTCGACCCCTTAACGAGGCTCACCGCCTGTCGTCCATAGCGTTTTACCCCCATTCCGAACACAATGGGATATGTATCGCAAGCTGATTTGATCGTTACAATCAGTTTCCGTTGAATTTACATTTAAATCATTATATTGAATTTTAAACGTACATTTCAAATTACCGGGGTAACATACTAACTCTAAAAATTCCAGAAAAATATTTTCTAGCTTCGTATTGACGATACGGTCCTAACAAAACTAGTTTCGTCGAATTCCGAGACCATTAGAAAAATGACCATTCTCCAGTCGATTAAAATCAATTGAAACTGGTCAAACGCGTTTTCCTTTGCCACGCTCACATATTGATTCGAAAAATTATGAAATTTGGAATCAAACAATAATTTAACATCACGGTTCCAACAAAAGTGGTTTCGTCGAAATCCGAGGTCGTTTGCAAAATGTCCATTTTTAAGGGCCTGAATTCCATAGCGACTATTCAGAATTTTCAACTGGACATATCTTTTGATTCCCGCTATCAAATTTCGATTTTTGAGATTCGTTAGAAAGGTATTCACTAACAGATTTAAATATTTTTGGTTTCACTAAAATCCGGATTGTTCTGCACCCGGTACAGTCCGACAAAGTTTGAATTCAATTTTTGAAATTGCAGCGCCATTTCAGGCCTTATTTATAATTATAATTAATTATATTCGTTTTCAATTGTCGATTCAAACTCAGTTTTCATCGCCATTATTTAAAATATTTATTTTAAATATTTAAAATCCATTATTTTTGCCAATTTAAAAATTTTAAATTGGTTCAGATTTTCTGGGTCGTTACAATCTCCCCCACTTAAAACTTTTCGTCCCCGAAAAGGAACAAAGTCGAAAGTGGTTTGACAAATCTACAATCGCACAACACAACCAACAATCAATTCGTTTTAACCTTTCAAAAATATACTGATTAACCTCTATACCCTTTTCAAAATCATTCAGCCTATAGAATTTAAAAGTGCACATCCATGAAAAGAAAATAACAACAGAGTAGGGAATTGAATGGTAGTGCAAAGTAGGGTAAATGTACCTTGCACCGGAGTCAATCAGAGATATCTACTCGGCATCTAGGATAAGCTTTCTGAATGCTCTCCTCAGTTTCCCAAGTACAATCTCGTGGATCTCCACTCCATTGTACTTTGACTAAGCGAACCTTCTTGTTCCTCAGCTCTTTTGTTTCTTTGCCTATTATCTTTAGCGGCTCTCTTCTCACAGCCAATTCTGGAGTAATTTCAATGTCGTGCTGAGCTGCTTCTTCCACGATCAAGTCTGGATCATGAACGTGCTTTCGAAGTTGAGATATGTGAAATACATCATGAATTTCAGGCAACCAATTAGGCAGTTTGACCCTGTAAGCGAGAGTTCCGATCCGTTCCAGAATAGGAAATGGACCAATGAATTTGGGCGCTAACTTCCCAGTTTTACCGAACCGGATAACTCCTCTCATCGGCGATACCTTCAAATATACGTAGTCGCCAACTTCAAAGGATATATCTCTTCTTCTTCTATTGGCATAGCTCTTTTGTCGGCTTTGAGCGGCGAGTAATCGCTTCTTAATAAAATCGACTTTGTCGGCAGCTTCTCGAATCATATCAGGACCAAACACAAGTCTATTTCCAGGCTCGACACAACAAGCAGGAGATCGGCACGGTCTACCATACAATGCTTCGAATGGCGACATTGTCAGACTCGCCTGGTAGCTGTTGTTATAAGAGAATTCAGCCAAATGCAGATGGTCTTCCCATGATCCACCGAAATCTAGAACACAAGCCCACAATAGATCTTCTAAAATGTAGTTCACCCTCTCAGTCTGACCGTCTGTCTGAGGATGATAAGCGGTGCTCAAGTTCAACTTCGTTCCCAGCTCGACTTGAAATGCTTCCCAGAATTTGCTAGTGAATATTGTATCTCTATCACTTACTATACTGAGCGGCACTCCATGTAGTCTAACTATTTCCCTGAAGTATATCTGCGCCAGACTCTAAGCAGTTCTGTTTGATCTGACAGGTATGAAATGGGCGGTCTTCGTGAAGCGATCTACGATCACCCAAATACTATCATTTCCTTTCCTGGTTCTGGGCAAACCATCAATGAAATCCATAGAAATATGTTCCCACTTCCAGCCTGGAACTTCTAGCGGTTGCAATAATCCAGCTAGTTTCTGTTGGTCGCTCTTGACTAATTGGCAAGTAGGGCATCAACTAACATATATCGAGATGTCTCTTTTTAACGACTTCCACCAGAATGTGCGTTTGATATCGTTATACATTTTATTCACACCCGGATGGATACTGAGCTTAGATTTGTGGCATTCATCGAGCACATCTCTTCTGAGTTCAGGAATTTCTGGAACGCAAATTCGTCCTTCTAACCTCAAAATCCCTTCGCTGTCTAACTGGAAATCCGAAGCATTGCCTTCACGAATTCGCTGACTCATTCCTTTGATAAATTGGTCGCCTTCTTGGAGAGTCGATATCTTATCAATCAACGAAGTCGCAATGATGAAACTGGCGATCATTTCATTCTTTCGGCTTAACGCATCGGCCACGACATTGGCTTTTCCTGGAGTGTATAAAATCTCAAAATCATATGCTGCAAGAAACTCCAGCCAACGTTGCTGCCTCAAATTCAAGTCCTTCTGAGTGAACAGATACTTTAACGACTGGTGATCTGTAAACAGTTCAAATCTCTCGCCCAGAAGATAGTGTCTCCAGATTTTCAAAGCGAATACTATCGCCAATAACTCAAGATCGTGAGTTACGTAGTTCTTCTCGTGTGGCTTCAGTTGACGGCTAGCATAAGCAATCACTTGACCCCTTTGCATTAACACTGCGCCAAGGCCTTCTCTAGAAGCATCAGTCCATACTTTTAAATCCTGGTTGCCATCGATGATGGTTAACACTGGAGTTGTCGTTAATCTTAACTTTAGCTCTTCGAAAGCCTCCTCACTTTCTGGCGTCCATTTGAATTTAGAGTGCTTCTTTGTAAGCTTCGTTAAGTGGCCAGATATCTTCGAAAAGTCTTTAACGAACTTCCGATAATAGCCAGCCAATCCGAGAAAACTGCGGACTTCAGTGGGGGTGCTGGGCTGTTTCCAATTCTGAATAGCTGTGATTTTACTTGGATCCACAGTGATTCCTTCTTTCGATACAACATGGCCCAGAAATTTCACTTCATCTTGCCAGAATATACATTTGGAAAACTTGGCTTTTAATACATTCCGTCTCAGAATTTCTAGAACCTGTTCCAGATGCTTTTCTTGCTCGGCCTTTGATTTAGAGAAGATTAGAATATCGTCAATGAAAACCAGAACAAATTTATTCAAAACTCCTCTGAATACTCTGTTCATCAGATCGACAAAGTAAGCTGGAGCGTTACATAAGCCGAATGGCATTACTAACCACTCGTAGAATAAGTCGGGGCCTCTGAACGCTGTCATTGGAACACATTCTTCGGCAATTCGAAGTTGATGGAAACCTGTAGCTAGGTCCATTCGTGAAAATACTTGTGCGCCATTTAATCTATCCAACAAATCATCTATTCGCGGCAATGGATATTTGTTCTTTATTGTCTGTTTGTTCAGATCACCATAATCCACACATAGACGTAGAGTACCGTCAGATTTTGGGACAAACACCACTGCTGCACCCCAATCAGAGAAACTAGGCCTGATCAGACCCTTCCATACTAGCTGTCGTGTTTGATTGTCTAATTCCTCCTTCTCTTTCAAGGACATTCTTCGAATAGCGTGAACTACCGGCCTTGCATTGGGAATCAAAGCAATCTTGAAATCTATTTCTCTTTGCGGAGGTAAGCGAACAACTTCTTCGAACACATCCGCATAGTTCTTGACGACATGAATATCTTTGATGAGGTCGGGAATATTCTCTGCGATTTCAGGGACATTTTCTAGTTGGGCTGGAGAAACATTCAAAGCTGCCCAGAAGTCTTTTCTATTAGCGTTCTGACCTTCACACGGTATGGTTATATAACTCCCTGATTTAATCTTAGCTCTAACAACTCTCTCGGCGCATCTAACCTCTGCTTCATATTTGGTTAACCAATCCAATCCCAAAATAAGATCGAATTCATCAAAATTCATGACGACAGAGATAATAGGGAATTTATAGCAAGAAAAAGAGACGGGTACTGCACAAACCCAACTGAGATTGATGGAACCTCCAACTGGATTTCGGACAGTCATTGGCTCTTTGAGCTTCTTCAAATTCAAATCCAACTTCTTGACTGCACTCTTTGCAATAAAGCTTCGTGACGCGCCTGTGTCAAACAGTACTTTAACTGGAATGTTTTTGACATTGAGCGTGCCTTCTAAAACATCAGACCTTTCCTGAGCAGACGGGGAGGCAGGTACTTCTACCACTTCATTCACTTGTACTGCTTCAGATTTCTGAGATAGCAGGCAGTTTTTCGCAATATGCCCAGCTTGATGGCACTTATGGCGTCCTCTGCCCTCAGGAACCTTCTTACTGGGTTCTAATCCTCTCTTTCTTCGTTTGTTCCAAGATTTGCAACTTATCGCCAAATGTCCTTTTCTATTACAGCTTGAGCACGTGGCGGTCGTTGTTGGTTCTCTCCTGGATTCAGCCCTTTTTCTCTTGGCACTGGGCTTCTTACTGACTTCCGACATTGTACTGGCCTCAGGACGATCAGTTTCTGACTCTGTTTTGTCATTACAACAGACTTCTTCTTCGTCGCGCAACATTCCTTTCTTATGGAGATCTTCATACTGATAAGCCATGTATATCATTTCTGGAAAAGGAAGCTTCACATTCCTCATCACACTATTCTGATATCTCCTTTGCAGGCCATGAATAAATCTCATATTTTTCCTCTTTGGATCTTGAATCAGATGAGGAGCAAAGTGAGCAAGCTCGTTGAATTTCTTATGATAGGGAATGGTCATGTCACCTTGTATTAGATAAGAAAATTCATCACATAATCGCTCCGTCGCTTCGGGAGGAGTAAATCTTTCTAGGAAAATCACTTTGAATCTGTCCCAGGTGATATCACCTTCTGGATTATCTTTGATGATCGTTTCCCACCAAATTAAAGCTTCTTCTTTGAGCGCCCAAGATGCTACTAACCGTTTCTGGTCATCCCTCAGTTGTATATGCTCAAAAATTCTTTCGAAAGAACTCATCCAAGCTTGAGTTTGAATAATAGATTCATTGCCCGAGAATTGTGCTCCACCCAGATTTCGATATCTCTTGAATAGAGCCTCTAGATCGGGTTCTGTATTCCTTCTGTTTCTGGCACTCATTTTTCTAGTACTTCTGCAATTAGCAGATCAAGTGTCAGGTCACAGAAAAGGAAATTTTCAAACATAGAAACATATACATCAAATGTAAATGCGTCTACCGAAGTGCAATTTCATTTTGCTTTACTCATTCTAGGATATTGCCGATCCTATCTGTATAGAGTTACCCGTCCTAGAACACTACTGGTTCTATTTCTGATGAGTTCGTTCAAATGTTATATTCCAGAACTAAGCTTAACCAAAGCTCTGATACCACGTTGAGACGACCCGAAATCCCGTTCTAACGGAAACAAGGTTTATCTTGGGTATATAACACAGAAACAGATAATAGCAGAACAGAATTAAGTAAATACACCAGATAATGAACAATAGAATATACTGGATAAAAGTAATCATCAGAGTTACATAGTATACAGGATCTTACTTAGTACAAATACAGTTCAGCTATACATAAATGTCTACAGCGGAAATAAACAAAATATGTACAATAGGAGCTGAACAGCATAAAAAGAGATAAATGATAGAATCCATCTTCAGCTCCAGCTATCCAGAAAGAATCAGCTAAACCTGAATACAAGGCTGCCCGTGTAGAAAAAGGGGCACCCGAGTTTGAGAGTGAAACAAACTACGAGTCAGTCATGGGACTGGTATGAGAAATCTACTCAACACATATATAATATGGCAAATCACAGGACCACGCCACTTTCGTGGAACAGGTTTACTCCATTGGATTGCCAGTGCTTTAAAACAAATCTTTCTTTTAAACATCGCTATGCTTTTTCTAAAAATGAAGCCATTATAAGACTCAGTTCCCATCACACAATGCAACGCAAACCGGAGGATAGAGTTTTTCCTTATAACGGCCAAAATATGCTTGATACGAATAAAACAAAGGCATTTGATATTATTGCTAGTGTTTATATGTTTTGAAAACAATTTCAAATCATAACTATCAATCATAGACGACATGAGCATCCCATGCCACTATGTCGCCAAATATATATATATACAATCGAAACCGCACCGTCACGTATTTAGAAATTGGATTTCCGTCATGAACCAAGGAAAGAGATAGTCCTTACCGAATTCGAGACGCTCTAGCCCGCCCCTCAGGACCCAGACTCAGGTGGGCCCTTGGATCGTCAGGGCCGGTCCACCGATGTGGATTAAAATTCCTGAACCTGCGTTTCCCCACCCTTTGGGGTGTAGACGAGCCAACGAATGACTCCATCGGACCCGGATCGTCCGATCAAACCGAGGCGCCTCACAACAGCAACAACCACATAGGTGAAAAGTATATAAATGTCAGGGCTGGTAGGTCACTGACACCACCCTAGCTAGAAAGAAACGCAAGCCCTCCCTGATGTCCTCTCCCGTTTCTGGTTCAAACCGGGGTGTGAGGCTCGCGATTTTACGTTATACACAAAGCTACGCCACACAGGCGGTGCTTTGATCATCCCCACAAGGCTTTGCTTTTCAACAGAAGCCCTGATCACTGCATCTTAGCATGCCACACAGGTAGTTCATGCCATGCGACTGATGTCCATCGATATACAACCTCTGAGCTCGTGCGTCACAGAGAAGGGCGTTAAGCAAAAGAATAAATTCTCCGCCGCCAAATAGATGTATATTTAATAGAAATCAATCAACACAGGATAAAATCCAATGTCAGACACACAGTCCATTTACAAGTCCGTTCTGGGTCTGAACGAAACCGGAGGCACTAAATACCTCGCAAACCCATCGATCACCACGTACGTCTGGACGATCACCACTCATTATCCATATTTCGGGATGCCTCCCAATCAGGACCTCGGTTACCATCCAAACGAGGTGAAGATCTCCGGTCTTCGACCGTCGTCTTCATCTTCTAATTTCCATCGTCGGTCAATTATTTGAAATGAGAATTAACTCGGCCTTTTCAAATAATTCACGTATATTTAGAATTTCAAATCAATTTATTTTAATGGTTAAATCATTCGACAACACTAATTTTGTTGTTTAATGTAATTTTCACACCAAACACATTCAACCATCAAATACAACATAAATCGAGCAAATTCAGTTTATTTCCACTCCATATTGTTTATGGTACTTTATAATGATTTATCGCTATTTTTATTTATTTTAAAAAAGCCCATTTATTCAAAACGACGCTTCGGGCCATAACGCGGCCGTGGCGCTGTTTTTCTTCAGATTTGATTTACACATATCTGAAAATCTAACCGTTGGATCCTCACAAAATTTACATCATTAGAAAGGTCTTTTCAAAACGAATCCAACGGTTCCAATTTCGGGAAAATCCGACGGTCGGATCTCCCGGTACAATCGTTTGAAGTTTCGACTTCAAAATACGAACTGCAACGTCGTTATTCGATTAAATATATAATTATATTTATATATATAAATATAATCGCTTCTGGCGCTGTTTTTCTTCAGATTTGAATTAAACATTCCAAACAATCCAACCGTTGGATTTTTACAAAGTTGGTGCCGTTGGAAAGATTATTCCAAGGCGAACCCGACGGTTGAGGTTTCGGGAAAACCCAATGGTCGGATTTCCCGCACTAGTTGTTTGAAAACACGGTTTCAAAACACGAACTGCACGACTACGTTTCATTTTAATTTTATTTATATTTATATATTTATATAAATATAGTTCATTCAATGATTTCAATATCGTTTTCGCTTCAAATATTTCACTAACGCCTTAAAATTTTGGAAAATTTCGCCATAACCTCCCCTCCACTGGGAGCATCGGGAAATCGCAAATAGCTTTCCCGGTCCTTCTAATCTCAAAAAGAAAAAGAAAAAGCCAAGCGGCTAGCCAACAGGCTCATAAAATCATCACCCAAACAAAACAGTAAATGTGTACCTATTTGTCGGGCACAAAATTTTATTCCTCTTCTCTAGCCCCTTTGCTATAACCTGTTCAATGAATATGCATGTACATATATATATAGTTCTTATCATTTATCATTTTCTATTCGACTTCATATTTGATTTCTATTTGGTTTAAAAACACCATTCATTCTAATGTTACATACATAGGTGCAAATCATTTCATTAGCTAATTAATGAATATTTCAACCCATATATGTTTATTTTGAACAAGTGGTTATTTTTAACACTTCACATTTCAACGATTCATGCATACAATAAAAATGTGATTTTTATTGTAAAACAATTCATTTCAAAACACTATTTTTCTATATAGTTCATATAGGTGACAAAAATAGGATTTTTATCATAAAACAATTTCTTTCAAAACGAGATTATTTTACACAGTTCATATAGTCGATAAAAGGTGATTTTTATTATCAAACAATTTATTTCAAAATATGAATACCATTCAACACATGAATTTCTAATCAACGAATGAATATCGATTCAACACATGAAGGTTTTCTATAGTTTCTATATATAGATAGAAATGTGATTTTTATATTTAAAACGCGAATACCATTCAACACATGAATTTTTAATCAACGAATGAATATCAATTCAACACATGAAGGTTTTCTATTCAATGAATAAATATAGTTTAAGCAAATGAAAATAATTCAAACACATGAATGTTATTCAAAATTTCGGCAGCATAACGGCAGGGTAGTTAAAACCGGGACCGTCCCTAGTACGGCTCCTCGCTCTACCTTAAAACCTCGCGGTTTTTGACAATGAGGATCATGCATCTAGTTCGCACGCAGGCGGCATGTATATATTTATTTCATTTCCACAAACTAATCCTATGTGGTTTCAACCAAATATTTCTCAACCACAAATGGGTATTTTTCAACCACAATCAACCAATATCAACCACAAACAATCCCAAACAATCATTTGCTATCAATCAATTTTCACACCAATCACAATCAATAAATATCGTCCATGGTTTGTGGACGAGGGGCGTATATATATACATATATATATATATATATATATATATATATATATATATAGTTGTATATAGCAATTCACTTTTATTTCCACACATATATATATGGCTAGAAAAAGAAATTGAAGAGTGAGAAATTCTCACTAATAGCTATCCAACTTCGCGGCATTTCCAATGCAGGAAATCTTCACCGTTATCGCATTTTGTCGCTTTCGTTGCCCGTATTCACTACATATGTATAGATCAAATTTTTACTTCGTTATTCAATATTTAAAAATCGAATTTTTACTTTGCTTTTCAATATATAAAAATCGAATTTTTACTTTGCTTTTCATTATATAAAAATCGAATTTTTACTTTGCTATTCAATATATAAAAATCGAATTTTTACTTTGTTATTCAATATTTAAAAATCGAATTTTTACTTTGCTTTTCAATATATAAAAATCGAATTTTTACTTTGCTTTTCAATATATAAAAATCGAATTTTTACTTTGTTATTCAATATTTTAAAATCGAATTTTTACTTTGCTTTTCAATATATAAAAATCGAATTTTTACTTTGCTTTTCAATATATAAAAATCGAATTTTTACTTTGTTATTCCATATATAAAAATCGAATTTTTATGAACAAAAATCTCTACTTTGATCATGTTAAAAATCTCTCCTTTTACATGTTAAAAATCTAAACTTTGTCTATATAAAAACATGAACTTTATGTTGATAAAACCTACCCTTGATGTACATAAAAATTCAATCTTTCATCGTATAAAAATTGAATCTTAAACTTAATGACATACGTATTTAATTTAAACCAATTAAACAACAACAAAAACTCACCCTTTCACGTTTGGAGGGGCTGAAGCTTGCTGGAAGTGGAGCAAGGAGCGGCTTCAGGTGATTTCGACGCTGAGGGGAGGGGTGTCGGGTCTACAGCCAGGCGCAGGTGGCACTGGAGTCGCCGCAGTGGCTAGGGCTCGCGGATCTCGAGGTGGGCATAGGGTTTGGGTTCGGGTTCGAACAGGGGAAGGGGCGCGGGCTGACGCGAGGTCGGAGGGGCGCTTGCCTGCTCGGTGGCGCACGGAGGAGGAGGCGGCGAGCGACGTGGGGGCGACGACGTGAGGGGTTCCGTCGATCTCGATTTAGGGCTTAGGTTTTCCTTTTTTTTTTTTTTGAACGGTAGAAAGAGAGGAGAGAGAGTAAAGGATTTATATAAATATTTATTATTTTTAATTTCAAAAAGTTGACTTTTTTATTCGACCCCTAAACGAGGCTCACCGCCTGTCGTCCATAGCGTTTTACCCCCATTCCGAACACAATGGGATATGTATCGCAAGCTGATTTGATCGTTACAATCAGTTTCCGTTGAATTTACATTTAAATCATTATATTGAATTTTAAACGTACATTTCAAATTACCGGGGTCACATACTAACTCTAAAAATTCCAGAAAAATATTTTCTAGCTTCGTATTGACGATACGGTCCTAACAAAACTAGTTTCGTCGAATTCCGAGACCGTTAGAAAAATGACCATTCTCCAGTCGATTAAAATCAATTGAAACTGGTCAAACGCGTTTTCCTTTGCCACGCTCACATATTGATTCGAAAAATTATGAAATTTGGAATCAAACAATAATTTAACATCACGGTTCCAACAAAAGTGGTTTCGTCGAAATCCGAGGTCGTTTGCAAAATGTCCATTTTTAAGGGCCTGAATTCCATAGCGACTATTCAGAATTTTCAACTGGACATATCTTTTGATTCCCGCTATCAAATTTCGATTTTTCAGATTCGTTAGAAAGGTATTCACTAACAGATTTAAATATTTTTGGTTTCACTAAAATCCGGATTGTTCTGCACCCGGTACAGTCCGACAAAGTTTGAATTCAATTTTTGAAATTGCAGCGCCATTTCAGGCCTTGTTTATAATTATAATTAATTATATTCGTTTTCAATTGTCGATTCAAACTCAGTTTTCATCGCCATTATTTAAAATATTTATTTTAAATATTTAAAATCCATTATTTTTGCCAATTTAAAAATTTTAAATTGGTTCAGATTTTCTGGGTCGTTACAATCTCCCCCACTTAAAACTTTTCGTCCCCGAAAAGGAACAAAGTCGAAAGTGGTTTGACAAATCTACAATCGCACAACACCACCAACAATCAATTCATTTTAACCTTTCAAAAATATACTGATTAATCTCTATACCCTTTTCAAAATCATTCAGCCTATAGAATTTAAAAGTGCACATCCACGAAAAGAAAATAACAACAGAGTAGGGAATTGAATGGTAGTGCAAAGTAGGGTAAATGTACCTTGCACCGGAGTCAATCAGAGATATCTACTCGGCATCTAGGATAAGCTTTCTGAATGCTCTCCTCAGTTTCCCAAGTACAATCTCGCGGATCTCCACTCCATTGTACTTTGACTAAGCGAACCTTCTTGTTCCTCGGCTCTTTTGTTTCTTTGCCTATTATCTTTAGCGGCTCTCTTCTCACAGCCAATTCTGGAGTAATTTCAATGTCGTGCTGAGCTGCTTCTTCCACGATCAAGTCTGGATCATGAACGTGCTTTCGAAGTTGAGATATGTGAAATACATCATGAATTTCAGGCAACCAATTAGGCAGTTTGACCCTGTAAGCGAGAGTTCCGATCCGTTCCAGAATAGGAAATGGACCAATGAATTTGGGCGCTAACTTCCCAGTTTTACCGAACCGGATAACTCCTCTCATCGGCGATACCTTCAAATATACGTAGTCGCCAACTTCAAAGGATATATCTCTTCTTCTTCTATCGGCATAGCTCTTTTGTCGGCTTTGAGCGGCGAGTAATCGCTTCTTAATAAAATCGACTTTGTCGGCAGCTTCTCGAATCATATCAGGACCCAACACAAGTCTATTTCCAGGCTCGACCCAACAAGCAGGAGATCGGCACGGCCTACCATACAATGCTTCGAATGGCGACATTGTCAGACTCGCCTGGTAGCTGTTGTTATAAGAGAATTCAGCCAAATGCAGATGGTCTTCCCATGATCCACCGAAATCTAGAACACAAGCCCACAATAGATCTTCTAAAATGTGATTCACCCTCTCATTCTGACCGTTTGTCTGAGGATGATAAGCGGTGCTCAAGTTCAACTTCGTTCCCAGCTCGACTTGAAATGCTTCCCAGAATTTGCTAGTGAATATTGTATCTCTATCACTTACTATACTGAGCGGCACTCCATGTAGTCTAACTATTTCCCTGAAGTATATCTGCCGCAGACTCTGAGCAGTTCTGTTTGATCTGACAGGTACGAAATGGGCGGTCTTCGTGAAGCGATCTACGATCACCCAAATACTGTCATTTCCTTTCCTGGTTCTGGGCAAACCATCAATGAAATCCATAGAAATATGTTCCCACTTCCAGCCTGGAACTTCTAGCGGTTGCAATAATCCAGCTAGTTTCTGTTGGTCGCTCTTGACTAATTGGCAAGTAGGGCATCGACTAACATATATCGAGATGTCTCTTTTTAACGACTTCCACCAGAATGTGCGTTTGATATCGTTATACATTTTATTCACACCCGGATGGATACTGAGCTTAGATTTGTGGCATTCATCGAGCACATCTCTTCTGAGTTCAGGAATTTCTGGAACGCAAATTCGTCCTTCTAACCTCAAAATCCCTTCGCTGTCTAACTGGAAATCCGAAGCATTGCCTTCACGAATTCGCTGACTCATTCCTTTGATAAATTGGTCGTCTTCTTGGAGAGTCGATATCTTATCAATCAACGAAGTCGCAATGATGAAACTGACGATCATTTCATTCTTTCGGCTTAACGCATCGGCCACGACATTGGCTTTTCCTGGAGTGTATAAAATCTCAAAATCATATGCTGCAAGAAACTCCAGCCAACGTTGCTGCCTCAAATTCAAGTCCTTCTGAGTGAACAGATACTTTAACGACTGGTGATCTGTAAACAGTTCAAATCTCTCGCCCAGAAGATAGTGTCTCCAGATTTTCAAAGCGAATACTATCGCCAATAACTCAAGATCGTGAGTTACGTAGTTCTTCTCGTGTGGCTTCAGTTGACGGCTAGCATAAGCAATCACTTGACCCCTTTGCATTAACACTGCGCCAAGGCCTTCTCTAGAAGCATCAGTCCATACTTTTAAATCCTGGTTGCCATCGATGATGGTTAACACTGGAGCTGTCGTTAATCTTAACTTTAGCTCTTCGAAAGCCTCCTCACTTTCTGGCGTCCATTTGAATTTAGAGTGCTTCTTTGTAAGCTTCGTTAAGTGGCCAGATATCTTCGAAAAGTCTTTAACGAACTTCCGATAATAGCCAGCCAATCCGATAAAACTGCGGACTTCAGTGGGGGTGCTGGGCTGTTTCCAATTCTGAATAGCTGTGATTCCTTCTTTCGATACAACATGGCCCAGAAATTTCACTTCATCTTGCCAGAATATACATTTGGAAAACTTGGCTTTTAATACATTCCGTCTCAGAATTTGTAGAACCTGTTCCAGATGCTTTTCATGCTCGGCCTTTGATTTAGAGAAGATTAGAATATCGTCAATGAAAACCAGAACAAATTTATTCAAAACTCCTCTGAATACTCTGTTCATCAGATCGACAAAGTAAGCTGGAGCGTTACATAAGCCGAATGGCATTACTAACCACTCGTAGAATAAGTCGGGGCCTCTGAACGCTGTCATTGGAACACATTCTTCGGCAATTCGAAGTTGATGGAAACCTGTAGCTAGGTCCATTCGTGAAAATACTTGTGCGCCATTTAATCGATCCAACAAATCATCTATTCGCGGCAATGGATATTTGTTCTTTATTGTCTGTTTGTTCAGATCACGATAATCCACACATAGACGTAGAGTACCGTCAGATTTTGGGACAAACACCACTGCTGCACCCCAATCAGAGAAACTAGGCCTGATCAGACCCTTCCATACTAGCTGTCGTGTTTGATTGTCTAATTCCTCCTTCTCTTTCAAGGACATTCTTCGAATAGCGTGAACTACCGGCCTTGCATTGGGAATCAAAGCAATCTTGAAATCTATTTCTCTTTGCGGAGGTAAGCGAACAACTTCTTCGAACACATCCGCATAGTTCTTGACGACATGAATATCTTTGATGAGGTCGGGAATATTCTCTGCGATTTCAGGGACATTTTCTAGTTGGGCTGGAGAAACATTCAAAGCTGCCCAGAAGTCTTTTCTATTAGCGTTCTGACCTTCACACGGTATGGTTATATAACTCCCTGATTTAATCTTAGCTCTAACAACTCTCTCGGCGCATCTAACCTCTGCTTCATATTTGGTTAACCAATCCAATCCCAAAATAAGATCGAATTCATCAAAATTCATGACGACAGAGATAATAGGGAATTTATAGCAAGAAAAAGAGACGGGTACTGCACAAACCCAACTGAGATTGATGGAACCTCCAACTGGATTTCGGACAGTCATTGGCTCTTTGAGCTTCTTCAAATTCAAATCCAACTTCTTGACTGCACTCTTTGCAATAAAGCTTCGTGACGCGCCTGTGTCAAACAGTACTTTAACTGGAATGTTTTTGACATTGAGCGTGCCTTCTAAAACATCAGACCTTTCCTGAGCAGACGGGGAGGCAGGTACTTCTACCACTTCATTCACTTGTACTGCTTCAGATTTCTGAGATAGCGGGCAGTTTTTCGCAATATGCCCAGCCTAATGGCACTAATGGCGTCCTCTGCCCTCAGGAACCTTCTTACTGGGTTCTAATCCTCTCTTTCTTCGTTTGTTCCAAGATTTGCAACTTATCGCCAAATGTCCTTTTCTATTACAGCTTGAGCACGTGGCGGTCGTTGTTGGTTCTCTCCTGGATTCAGCCCTTTTTCTCTTGGCACTGGGCTTCTTACTGACTTCCGACATTGTACTGGCCTCAGGACGATCAGTTTCTGACTCTGTTTTGTCATTACAACAGACTTCTTCTTCGTCGCGCAACATTCCTTTCTTATGGAGATCTTCATACTGATAAGCCATGTATATCATTTCTGGAAAAGGAAGCTTCACATTCCTCATCACACTATTCTGATATCTCCTTTGCAGGCCATGAATAAATCTCAGATTTTTCCTCTTTGGATCTTGAATCAGATGAGGAGCAAAGTGAGCAAGCTCGTTGAATTTCTTATGATATTCGGGAATGGTCATGTCACCTTGTATTAGATAAGAAAATTCATCACATAATCGCTCCGTCGCTTCGGGAGGAGTAAATCTTTCTAGGAAAATCACTTTGAATCTGTCCCAGGTGATATCACCTTCTGGATTATCTTTGATGATCGTTTCCCACCAGATTAAAGCTTCTTCTTTGAGCGCCCAAGATGCTACTAACCGTTTCTGGTCATCCCTCAGTTGTATATGATCAAAAATTCTTTCGAAAGAACTCATCCAAGCTTGAGTTTGAATAATAGATTCATTGCCCGAGAATTGTGCTCCACCCAGATTTCGATATCTCTTGAATAGAGCCTCTAGATCGGGCTCTGTATTCCTTCTGTTTCTGGCACTCATTTTTCTAGTACTTCTGCAATTAGCAGATCAAGTGTCAGGTCACAGAAAAGGAAATTTTCAAACATAGAAACATATACATCAAATGTAAATGCGTCTACCGAAGTGCAATTTCATTTTGCTTTACTCATTCTAGGATATTGCCGATCCTATCTGTATAGAGTTACCCGTCCTAGAACACTACTGGTTCTATTTCTGACGAGTTCGTTCAAATGTTATATTCCAGAACTAAGCTTAACCAAAGCTCTGATACCACGTTGAGACGACCCGAAATCCCATTCTAACGGAAACAAGGGTTATCTTGGGTATATAACACAGAAACAGATAATAGCAGAACAGAATTAAGTAAATACACCAGATAATGAACAATAGAATATACTGGATAAAAGTAATCATCAGAGTTACATAGTATACAGGATCTTACTTAGTACAAATACAGTTCAGCTATACATAAATGTCTACAGCGGAAATAAACAAAATATGTACAATAGGAGCTGAACAGCATAAAAAGAGATAAATGATAGAATCCATCTTCAGCTCCAGCTATCCAGAAAGAACCAGCTAAACCTGAATACAAGGCTGCCCGTGTAGAAAAAGGGGCACCCGAGTTTGAGAGTGAAACAAACTACGAGTCAGTCATGGGACTGGTATGAGAAATCTACTCAACACATATATAATATGGCAAATCACAGGACCACACCACTTTCGTGACGGGTTTACTCCATTGGATTGCCAGTGCTTTAAAACAAATCTTTCTTTTAAACATCGCTATGCTTTTTATAAAAATGAAGCCATTATAAGACTCAGTTCCCATCACACAATGCAACGCAAACCGGAGGATAGAGTTTTACCTTATAACGGCCAAAATATGCTTGATACGAATAAAACAAAGGCATTTGATATTATTGCTAGTGTTTATATGTTTTGAAAACAATTTCAAATCATAACTATCAATCATAGACGACATGAGCGTCCCATGCCACTATGTCGCCAAATATATATATATATATACAATCGAAACCGCACCGTCACGTATTTAGAAATTGGATTTCCGTCATGAACCAAGGAAAAAGATAGTCCTTACCGAATTCGAGACGCTCTAGCCCGCCCCTCAGGACCCAGACTCAGGTGGGCCCTTGGATCGTCAGGGCCGGTCCACCGATGTGGATTAAAATTCCTGAACCTGCGTTTCCCCACCCTTTGGGGTGTAGACGAGCCAACGAATGACTCCATCGGACCCGGATCGTCCGATCAAACCGAGGCGCCTCGCAACAGCAACAACCACATAGGTGAAAAGTATATAAATGTCAGGGCTGGTAGGTCACTGACACCACCCTAGCTAGAAAGAAACGCAGGCCCTCCCTGATGTCCTCTCCCGTTTCTGGTTCAAACCGGGGTGTGAGGCTCGCGATTTTACGTTATACACAAAGCTACGCCACACAGGCGGTGCTTTGATCATCCCCACAAGGATTTGCTTTTCAACAGAAGCCCTGATCACTGCATCTTAGCATGCCACATAGGCAGTTCATGTTATGCGACTGATGTCCATCGATATACAACCTCTGAGCTCGTGCGTCACAGAGAAGGGCGTTAAGCAAAAGAATAAATTCTCCGCCGCCAAACAGATGTATATTTAATAGAAATCAATCAACATAGGATAAAATCCAATGTCAGACACACAGTCCATTTACAAGTCCGTTCTGGGACTGAACGAAACCGGAGGCACTAAATACCTCGCAAACCCATCGATCACCACGTACGTCTGGACGATCACCACTCATTATCCATATTTCGGGATGCCTCCCAATCAGGACCTCGGTTACCATCCAAACGAGGTGAAGATCTCCGGTCTTCGACCGTCGTCTTCATCTTCGAATTTCCATCGTCGGTCAATTATTTGAAATGAGAATTAACTCGGCCTTTTCAAATAATTCACGTATATTTAGAATTTCAAATCAATTTATTTTAATGGTTAAATCATTCGACAACACTAATTTTGTTGTTTAATGTAATTTTCACACCAAACACATTCAACCATCAAATACAACATAAATCGAGCAAATTCAGTTTATTTCCACTCCATATTGTTTATGGTACTTTATAATGATTTATCGCTATTTTTATTTATTTTAAAATAGCCCATTTATTCAAAACGACGCTTCGGGCCATAACGCGGCCGTGGCACTGTTTTTCTTCAGATTTGATTTACACATATCTGAAAATCTAACTGTTGGATCCTCACAAAATTTACATCATTAGAAAGGTCTTTTCAAAACGAATCCAACGGTTCCAGTTTCGGGAAAATCTGACGGTCGGATCTCCCGGTACAATCGTTTGAAGTTTCGACTTCAAAATACGAACTGCAGCGTCGTTATTCGATTAAATATATAATTATATTTATATATATAAATATAATCGCTTCTGGCGCTGTTTTTCTTCAGATTTGAATTAAACATTCCAGACAATCCAACCGTTGGATTTTTACAAAGTTGGTGCCGTTGGAAAGATTATTCCAAGGCGAACCCGACGGTTGAGGTTTCGGGAAAACCCAATGGTCGGATTTCCCGCACTAGTTGTTTGAAAACACGGTTTCAAAACACGAACTGCACGACTACGTTTCGTTTTAATTTTATTTATATTTATATATTTATATAAATATAGTTCATTCAATGATTTCAATATCGTTTTCGCTTCAAATATTTCACTAACGCCTTAAAATTTTGGAAAATTTCGCCATAACCTCCCCTGCACCGGGAGCATCGGGAAATCGCAAATAGCTTTCCCGGTCCTTCTAATCTCAAAAAGAAAAAGAAAAAGCCAAGCGGCTAGCCAACAGGCTCATAAAATCATCACCCAAACAAAACAGTAAATGTGTACCTATTTGTCGGGCACAAAATTTTATTCCTCTTCTCTAGCCCCTTTGCTATAACCTGTTCAATGAATATGCATGTACATATATATATATAGTTCTTATCATTTATCATTTTCTATTCGACTTCATATTTGATTTCTATTTGGTTTAAAAACACCATTCATTCTAATGTTACATACATAGGTGCAAATCATTTCATTAGCTAATTAATGAATATTTCAACCCATATATGTTTATTTTGAACAAGTGGTTATTTTTAACACTTCACATTTCAACGATTCATGCATACAATAAAAATGTGATTTTTATTGTAAAACAATTCATTTCAAAACACTATTTTCCTATATAGTTCATATAGGTGACAAAAATAGGATTTTTATCATAAAACAATTTCTTTCAAAACGAGATTATTTTACACAGTTCATATAGTCGATAAAAGGTGATTTTTATTATCAAACAATTTATTTCAAAATATGAATACCATTCAACACATGAATTTCTAATCAACGAATGAATATCGATTCAACACATGAAGGTTTTCTATAGTTTCTATATATAGATAGAAATGTGATTTTTATATTTAAAACGCGAATACCATTCAACACATGAATTTTTAATCAACGAATGAATATCAATTCAACACATGAAGGTTTTCTATTCAATGAATAAATATAGTTTAAGCAAATGAAAATAATTCAAACACATGAATGTTATTCAAAATTTCGGCAGCATAACGGCAGGGTAGTTAAAACCGGGACCGTCCCTAGTACGGCTCCTCGCTCTACCTTAAAACCTCGCGGTTTTTGACAATGGGGATCATGCATCTAGTTCGCACGCAGGCGGCATGTATATATTTATTTCATTTCCACAAACTAATCCTATGTGGTTTCAACCAAATATTTCTCAACCACAAATGGGTATTTTTCAACCACAATCAACCAATATCAACCACAAACAATCCCAAACAATCATTCGCTATCAATCAATTTTCACACCAATCACAATCAATAAATATCGTCCATGGTTTGTGGACGAGGGGCGTATATATATATATATATATATATATATATATATATATTTAGTTGTATATAGCAATTCACTTTTATTTCCACACATATATATATATGGCTAGAAAAAGAAATTGAAGAGTGAGAAATTCTCACCAATAGCTATCCAACTTCGCGGCACTTCCAATGCAGGAAATCTTCACCGTTATCGCATTTTGTCGCTTTCGTTGCCCGTATTCACTACATATGTAAAGATCAAATTTTTACTTCGTTATTCAATATTTAAAAATCGAATTTTTACTTTGCTTTTCAATATATAAAAATCGAATTTTTACTTTGCTTTTCAATATATAAAAATCGAATTTTTACTTTGCTATTCAATACATAAAAATCGAATTTTTACTTTGTTATTCAATATTTAAAAATCGAATTTTTACTTTGCTTTTCAATATATAAAAATCGAATTTTTACTTTGCTTTTCAATATATAAAAATCGAATTTTTACTTTGCTATTCAATATATAAAAATCGAATTTTTACTTTGTTATTCAATATTTAAAAATCGAATTTTTACTTTGCTTTTCAATATATAAAAATCGAATTTTTACTTTGCTTTTCAATATATAAAAATCGAATTTTTACTTTGTTATTCCATATATAAAAATCGAATTTTTATGAACAAAAATCTCTACTTTGATCATGTTAAAAATCTCTCCTTTTACATGTTAAAAATCTAAACTTTGTCTATATAAAAACATGAACTTTATGTTGATAAAACATACCCTTGATGTACATAAAAATTCAATCTTTCATCGTATAAAAATTGAATCTTAAACTTAATGACATACGTATTTAATTTAAACCAATTAAACAACAACAAAAACTCACCCTTTCACGTTTGGAGGGGCTGAAGCTTGCTGGAAGTGGAGCAAGGAGCGGCTTCAGGTGATTTCAACGCTGAGGGGAGGGGTGTCGGGTCTGCAGCCAGGCGCAGGTGGCACTGGAGTCGCCGCAGTGGCTAGGGCTCGCGGATCTCGAGGTGGGCGTAGGGTTTGGGTTCGGGTTCGAACAGGGGAAGGGGCGCGGGCTGACGCGAGGTCGGAGGGGCGCATGCCTGCTCGGTGGCGCACGGAGGAGGAGGCGGCGAGCGACGTGGGGGCGACGACGTGAGGGGTTCCGTCGATCTCGATTTAGGGCTTAGGTTTTCCTTTTTTTTTATTTCGAACGGTAGAAAGAGAGGAGAGAGAGAGTAAAGGATTTATATAAATATTTATTATTTTTAATTTCAAAAAGTTGACTTTTTTATTCGACCGCTAAACGAGGCCCACCGCCTGTCGTCCATAGCGTTTTACCCCCATTCCGAACACAATGGGATATGTATCGCAAGCTGATTTGATCGTTACAATCAGTTTCCGTTGAATTTACATTTAAATCATTATATTGAATTTTAAACGTACATTTCAAATTACCGGGGTCACATACTAACTCTAAAAATTTCAGAAAAATATTTTCTAGCTTTGTATTGACGATACGGTCCTAACAAAACTAGTTTCGTCGAATTCCGAGACCGTTAGAAAAATGACCATTCTCCAGTCGATTAAAATCAACTGAAACTGGTCAAACGCGTTTTCCTTTGCCACGCTCACATATTGATTCGAAAAATTATGAAATTTGGAATCAAACAATAATTTAACATCACGGTTCCAACAAAAGTGGTTTCGTCGAAATCCGAGGTCGTTTGCAAAATGTCCATTTTTAAGGGCATGAATTCCATAGCGACTATTCAGATTTTTCAACTGGACATATCTTTTGATTCCCGCTATCAAATTTCGATTTTTCAGATTCGTTAGAAAGGTATTCACTAACAGATTTAAATATTTTTGGTTTCACTAAAATTCGGATTGTTCTACACCCGGTACAGTCCGACAAAGTTTGAATTCAATTTTTGAAACTGCAGCGCCATTTCAGGCCTTGTTTATAATTATAATTAATTATATTCGTTTTCAATTGTCGATTCAAACTCAGTTTTCATCGCCATTATTTAAAATATTTATTTTAAATATTTAAAATCCATTATTTTTGCCAATTTAAAAATTTTAAATTGGTTCAGATTTTCTGGGTCGTTACAATATTCGAATACGATATTTGTTGATTTTTGAATTTGATACTGAATATAAGCCGATATATTTTCTATTCAGATCCTTGTATTTAATATCAAATTGGATTTAGGGTTGGCCATGAACTGCGTTTAAATGACTTTAGTTCTTTAACCCGAGTAAAAGCAGGATTAATTTCCAAAAAGTAGAATAATCAATATGAAATGATTTGAGAGATGAAACCAATTAGAGTTTGAATAAATTTTTAATTAGATTGTGAATAATATATGGTAATAAATAAATTATCAAAATGAGATTGAACCAAATATACTTGATTGTTGATATTGATTCTTATTGATTGATTGACTGTTTGGATAGTGCTCGACCAGTTTATGAGCAGAATATGCTTTTACATTTAGCATTGGGTTGGGTAGAAATACTTGTATGCTAACGCCTTGTGAAACACTACACGATTTGACTATGAGGTGTTAGCGAAGTTGTTGAGTTTATTTCAAATTTAATGAGTGATTTTGAAATGATATTTTCTTAAATGGAAAGAAATGTATTCCCGATTTTGGACAAGGGATGTTTTATAAAAATGTTTTATAAAATAGAAAGGATTTCGAGGCCTAAAACCCGATGATTTCGAAATGATTTGGAAATCTATTATGGTTTTACATTGTAGTTCATCACATATTCGATTAGTTGCTATTAATGATGTATCTGTTTGGTGGCGGAGAATTTATTCTCTTGCTTAACACCCTTCTTTGAGACGTACGAGCTCAAAGGTTATGTGATTAATAGTGACTAATCATATGTGTGAATTGCTGATGTGAAGTACTATGTTTTGAAAGTACTTGTGATTAGTATGTTGTGAAATGATTTTCCCTACTTCGGGATATGAAATGATTTAGTATATGGCTAAAGATTCGAGTAACCCTGAGACTAAAAGTATGGGTGAGAGGGCGGTGTATGCTCTCCATGTGTGGGAGGTGCATCGTCGGTGTAGCCTGCTCCTATGTGGGGTAGGTGCACATTTATATATCGAGTTGCTAGGTGCGTACCCTTTGCCTTGTCGATAGGGAGCATGATATTTGGTTGCATACTTGCTTGTATGCATTGTTACGATTTGGAATTCATATTTCCGAACGATTTGATTTGAGATCCCGAAGTGAAATCTACTTTGATATAGAATGTTAGATATGTATTTCAAATGATTTGAAATAGAAATCGAGAAATAACGTCCAAAGGAATAATTTCTATAAATTGAATTGGATTTAGAAAATCTACGTGTGGTGATTAATCTAAATCGGTAGATTGGGATATTGCATGTTGATTGATGCATAGTAGATCCATATATCTATATTGATTATTGTTTATACATTGGCATTCATGGGGGTAAACCCGTTCCGCGTTAGCAGCGTGGTCCCGTGATATGCTATATTATTAAACAAGGTAATTATAACAGTTTAGAGTTTCTCACACCAGTCCCATGACTGACTCGTAGTTTGCTTTTCCCTTGCAAACTCGGGTGACCCTATTTTCTACATGGGCAGTCGACTAGTTTTATTTTGCAGATATATTGAGCAGGATTCAGGATTGAAGCTTAAAGCTGTGTCCAGGCATTTATCGTCTTCCGCCGTGTTATTTTATATTTCCGCTGTGCATTTATTACATTTATTGTAAAATCATCTTCCGCTGTATTATATTTTGATATACTCTGATATTCTGCACTCTGATGTAACATTATTATGATGTTTATAAAAGTCTTCTGTTATTTATTCTGATGTGTTGTATGCCCAGAGTTAGCGTATGCGGGATTCGAATAGCCTTGGTCGATTTAGCGATCGATTAGGTCCAGGCGAAATTCGTGTCGTTGCAGCAGCGGAAAATAATACAAAATACAACTGAAGGAGATATACGGAAACAAAGCTTTCCAAATATCATTCCAGCTGTAAACCAGGTTCCTATGAATATAAATCTGCAAAACCAAAACTACTAGCTGCCCGTGTTGAAAATAAGGGTACCCAGAGTTTAGGTCAAAACAATAAACTCCAGGTCAATCATGTGACTGGTGTGAGAACTAAAACAGTTATTACTCTTTATTTTAAAGTTAGGTAAATCAAGGGACCATGCCGTATAACATGGAACGGGTTTCCTCCCAAGAATACCAATGCATAAAAACAACAGCGCAATGCTAAATAAAGAACAATGAAGCTATTATAAGACCCAGGTCCCATCACACAATGCAACACAAGCCGGAGGATAGGGTTTAACCTTATAATAGCCAAAGAATGCTTGATACGCTAAATTTCATCTTTTATTACTATAAGTGTATAGTGTCAAAACAATTTCAATCATAAGTATCAATCATAGACGACATGGGTACCATATATCATGTTGCCATATATAGGTTTACAATCAAAACCGCAAAGTCACGTATTGGAAGTTGGATTTCCATCTGTGAACCGAGGCAAGGGATCGTCCTCACCGCTTCGAGATGCTCTAGCCCGTGTCTCAGGATCAGAGCTCGAGTGATCCTTGGATCTTCAGGGCCGGTCCACCGATGTGGATTAAAATGCCTGAACACTGCGTTTCCCCGCCCTATGGGGCATCAATGAGCCAAATGATTCCATCGGACCCGGATCGTCCGATCTAACCGAGGCACCTCGCAATCCATCATCCACATAAGTGAAATGTCAGGCCGTGTAAAACACTGACACCACTCCTAGCCCGATGGAAACGCATGCCCTCCTTGCAGTCCTCTCCCGTTTCTGGTTCACAACTGGGGTGTGAGGCTCGCGAATCAACGCTACACAAAGCTACGCCACAATGGCCGTGCCTTGATCATCACCACAAGACTTTGCTTTTCAATAGAAGCCTTGATCATTGGCATCTCAGCATGCCACACAGGCAATTCATGCTATGCAACCGATATCAATCACATAGAATGAAATTAGATGTCAGACACACATCCAATTACAAGTCCGTTCTGGGTCTGAACGAAACCGGAGGAACCTTATTCCTCGCATATCAATCGATCTCCAACTACGTCTAGACGATCACCAACTGGTTCCCTCCTCTTCGGTGTACAACCCAATCAAGATCATCAGTAATCACTGAATCGATGTGAAAACCTCCGGTCTTCGGCCACCGTCTTCATCCTCGACACCACGTCGAATCAGTTATTCAGAATGGGATAAACCCGGACTTTTTGAATAACTCGCGTATATAATAAACAAGTGTTACACAAACACAACATATGCCTCATTCCAATTCAGAATGTTCCTTTATTCAAATATTCTTATACTTTGGGAAAGGTTCCCATTAATTTTATCAAAGATAAATTCTTTTAATTTATTTTTTAATCTTCTTTTGAATATCAATTCAAACTAGTCGGGATTAACGAACCTTACCAAAGTAATCATTTGTTTTAATTTCCGAATCCCAACCTATTCATCCCATGAAGTAAACTGGTATTACTTCATATCTAACACCACGGTGTTATCGGTAAATTCAATTACCACTTCATGTTTAAATCTAATTAAAGATTTAACTATCTCTTGGAGCAAAACTGGTGATACTCCATTCTCAATCATTTCAATCTAATTAAAGATTCATTAAAACTCCACTTGGTTTTAATCTTCCCAAAAATCAATAACAATGATTGTTTAACTTGAGAAATCATATCCTGTCTTTAACAGGGTTAAAGAACCAATGTCATTTAAAACACAGCTCACGATAAACCCAAAATCACATTCCATTAACGATGGAATCTTCATGGAAAATAAATCGGTATCTATAATCGATATAAACTTCCATATCCGACTGATAATATAAATGGAATAATGGCAAAGCTTTTTAAATTCCATACATATTAGCAGTCCTCATCCACAGAAATTCACTTCGATTATCACCAAATTAAATTCCTTTCCATTCCAATTTATTTTATTAAATTGGAAAACTTTACTTTGGAAAATCTCCTTTAAATCTTATCAAAGATATATAAATTCCAAATCAAATTTCACCGTAAATCGGGTTAAAGAACGAATGTTATTAAAACACAATTCACGACAAACCCAATTCACATTCCATTAATTATCGGGTTAAAGAACAAGTGTTATTTAAAACACCGTTCGCGTTAAACCCAAAAAATCAATTTCAATTCAAATCCAATTAAATATTATTTAATTGGTATACTTCATTAAATCTAAATAAAAAGATTTAATCTTTTTCTCAACTGGGTTTAAGAACAATGTTAATGAAGACACCATTCACGACAAACCCAAATCACATTTGATATTAAATACAAGGCTCTAAATTGAAAATATATCGGCTTACATTCAGTATCAAATTCTACGACCAACAAATATCGTATTGGAAATAACGATATAAATATATCTTTCGAATTTCCATAACAATATCTGTATAATCACGAAATCCAATATCGAAATATTCCAAAGACAATTTCGATTCAAATCCATTCCAATTCAATTATTGGAAATCCTAGTTATTTTCAAAACCATTTCAAATCCATTTTATTTATTTAAAAATAAATAGGATTATAATTCTAGTTCAAAACTAGTTTATTTCGATAAAAAACTATTTTTATCTTTTCAAATATGGAGTTTTTCATCCCAATTCTTTCCAAACCATTTCTTATGATTTTACACTAATTATTGATATTTTTAATAATTTTATCAAGGCCCGTATAGTCGGTTTCCATCAACAGCCATCGAACTGCACTTACAACGACCTTTCCCAATTTTGATTTGGACATAATTCCAAATCCAACCTTTAGATTTCTAATTTCTCATATTCGTTAGAAATCTCTTTTCGATACGAACCCAACGGTTCCGGTTTTAGGAGAATCCGACGGTCGGATCTCCCGTGTTGTCCATTCGAAGTCAATTGTCAAAATTCGCGAACTGCCGCAGCGCGGCACGTTCTCTTCAGGCCATTATATTATATATATAATATATATACTATATATTTCGTCGATTTCCATTTAAAACGTATTTTATAAATCGTTTTAAATTCATTTTCAAAATGATTTCAACTTCCACCTCAAATTCAAATCTAAATTGAATTTTCCAATATAAATTCGTTTTAAATTCATTTCAAATCGATTTCAATTCACTTTCAATTCGCTTTAAATTCAATTCAAAACGATTTCAATTCTATTTCAATTTAATTCAAATTTCAATTCTATTTAATTTAATTCGAATTTCAGTTCTATTCAATTTAATTCGAATTTCAATTCAATTCAATTTAATTCAAATTTCAATTCATTTCAAAATATCAGATTTTGAAATCACTTTCGATATTCATTGTAAAATGAATAAAATCGACAAAATTCCCGTTCGTGTTAAAATGGCGTTTAACTACTTAACACGGCTTCACATTTCAATATTCACTGAATATTATTTTAAAATATTCGATAATTCTGAACTGGAATCAGACACAGTCAATTACCATATAATGTGATTATATGGATTTCACACAACAAATGTGTATCACAACCATGAAAACAGCAATCCATCATCCAGTGTGCATTCTACACTGTATAAGCATTGAATATAAATATTCAATGCTTACATAGACTGTCAATCAATCGATCGACATACAACTAATTATTGGGATTAGTGTATGCCCAATATCATCCCAATACCCGTGTGGGGTTTCAATCAATCAAACACAACTTTATTTGTGCAGTTGGGCGATGTGTAAAATTTATCGTCCCAATCAATATCAGCCAAATGTGTGTATATAAACAAATCGTCCGATTTGTATACAAATATTTATTTTATATACACGTTAAAAATTATATTTTTAACTATAAAATATTTATTCTATCACACAATCAATTTTCACAACACAACAATCAATCAAACAAGTCATCCATGGTTTGTGGACGACGGGTGTCGGGTACTGCTAAGCAACGTCTGCATCCTAGTATATATTTCAACTAGAAATTAAAATAAAAGTGAGGAGTTCTCACATTTGGGTTCCACTCCGCCAGTTTTACTTCTGAACTTCTGAACCGCTTGGATTTGTTTGAAATTCAACGCAATCCTTTACACGCTATTCATAATAAAATCCAATTTTCATATCCCTGCTACTTATGTATATAAATCAAAATTTTGATAGCGCCATCATATATATAAAGATCGAATTTTTATCTTGCTATTCGAATAAAAATTATATTTTATATCGCTTTTCTGTAATATAAAAATTATATTTTTAACCTTTCTATAATATAAAAATTATATTTTTAATACTTGTACTTTATATAAATAAAAATCATATCTTTCCTGCTTCAAAGATATAATCTTTTCGCTATTTCATTATAAAAATCATTTCTTTCTCTTATGGAAAAATCATATTTTTCTCTTATGAAGACCATATTTTTCTCTCCAGAAAAATCGCATTTTTCTCTCATGAAAAACCTAAGCTTTTCTAAAATAAAAATCATAGTTTTCCTTATATAAAAATCAAAGTTTTGCTTATATAAAAATCAGTTTTTATACACATAAAAAATCAGTTTTTATAACATAATAAAATCAGCTTTTTAAAATAAAACGAAATAAAAATCTCAACTTTTCAACGTTCGGAGGAGGAAGAGGGTTCGCCGGACGTTGGTGGATCGATGCAGGTGGCGGGTGGTACTGTGGTAGGTGGTTTCCATCGTTGGGGGCTTTGGATTTTGGAGGCGTGTTCGGTTTGGGGGTCTCGCGGGTTGAGCTGGCGCGAGAGGAAGGAGGGGGACGTGGCAGGTGGCTCGGCGAGGTGGGGGTCTTGGTGGAGGAGAGAGGGAGGTGGAGGTCGAGGAAGGGGTTCGCGGGTCTCGCGAGCAGACAGAGGATGGAGGAGATGGGTTGTAGAGGAGAGAGGAAGGCTAGAGGGGCGCGCGCCTGTCAGAGGGGAGGGGGGAGAGGCGGAGGTGGTTGCGCGACGAGGTGGAGGGAGGCAATGAGATCGATTTTTTCCTTTTTTTTCTTTCTGTTAAATCGATTGAATGAGGGGGGGGGGGGGGGGGGTAGGAGAGAGAGAAAGTAGGGAGAGGGGTTATATAATAATTTATATTTAATTTACAAAAAATAACTTTTTCATTCGATCTCCAAACGAGACCCACCGCCTATCGTCCCTGGCTAATTACCCCCATTCTGAACACAATGGCATATGCCACGTAAGCCAATTCGATCGTTATAATCAGTTTTCATCAAAATCAAAATATAACTCTATATATTGAATTTGAATAGACATTTCAATTTACCGGGGCCACATACGGACTCTAAAAATTCCTGAAAAATATTTTCTATCTTTTTATTGACGATACGTTTCTAACAAAACTAATTTCGTCAAATTCCGAGATCGTTTGAAAAATGGCCATTTTCCAGTCGATTAAAATCAACTGAAACTGGTCAAACGCGTTTTCATTTGCCACGCTCACATATTGATTCGAAAAATTACGAATTTTGAAACCTAGCAATAACTTGACACCACGGATCCAACAAAAGTAGTTTCATCGAAAACCGAGGTCGTTTGCAAAATTTCCATTTTTAACGGCTAGAATTCCATAGCGACTATTCTGAATTTTCAACTGAACGTAACTTTTGATTCCAGCTATGAAATCTTGATTTTTCGGATTCGTTTAAAGATATTTTCAAATAGATTCTAATATTTTTGGTTTCGCCAAAATCCGATTTATTTTGAATCCTGTACATTCATTTGAAGTTTGAAATCGAATTTTCGAACTACCGCGCCATTTTCAATTCCTTTTATAATTATAAATAATTATTTATCTTATAACGACGATTCAAATAAGAATATACGTTCTACTTCTATTCAAAATAAATTTCTCGTCGTTAATATTTAAAATAATTCATTTTAAATATTAGAAATTCACTAAAATTGCCAAAATAATTTTTTTGTAAATTGGCTTAGATTTCCTGGTTATTACCAAAGGTTCACCTTTTAAACCTATAACAAACTTCGTTACGTAACTCTCTTTCGAATAAATCTCTATTCAATAACTCTTTCCTTTGAATAAACTATGTTCGATAATCTCTCTTCAAATAGCCATATTCGATTAACTCTATTCAATTAACACTAATCGATTAACTCTAATCGATCTACTCTTATCGGTTAGCTCTATTTGATTAACTCTATTTGATTAACCCTAATCATTAACTCTATTGGATAAACTCTAATCAATTAACTCTTATAAACTAACTCCTATCAATTGACTCCTTTAACTCTATTCGAATAAACTATATTCGATAACTCCTTTCGAATAAACTATATTCGATTTACTCCTTTAACTCTATTTGAATAAACTATATTCAATTAACTCCTTTAACTCTATTCGAATAAACAATATTCGATAAATCCTTCTTCAAATAACTAATATTCGATAACCCTTTTGAATAACTAATATTCGATAACTCCTTTCGAATAACTAATATTCGATTACTCCTTCTTCGAATAACTAATATTCGACAACTCCTTTTGAATAACTAATATTCGACTAACTCTTGTTCGATTAACTCTATTCAATTAACTCTATTCGATTAACTCTATTCGATTTTCTCTAATTCGATTAACTCTAATCCAATTAACTCTAACTCGATTAACACTAATCGATTAATTCTAATTTGATTAACTCTCTCTAATCCATTAACTCTAACTCTAATCGATTAACTATAATTCGATTAACTCCAACTCTAATCGATTAACTATAATTCGATTAACTCTAATCAATTAACTCTAATTCTAATCGATTAACTCTAATTCTAATCGATTAACTCTAACTATAATCGATTAAATATAATTCTAATCAATTATCTATGACTCGATTAACTCCCCTAACTCATTATGATTAACACATTTTGATTAACTCTTTTGATTAACTCTAGGTCCATATTCAGTTTCAAATATCGATGATGAAATCGATTCTTACTTCTCTATATAAGTCCTGACTTATATATTCTATTTATCCAATAATAAACATTTTATTTATAAAATATTATTTATAAATTAATCTTCTCAATCTATCGGTTAGAACATATTCTATTTAAAAATTTTATTTTAAATCCATATCATGTTATACCCGTGTGCGAAGCACGGGTCTAAACCTTTCAAATGTAAAATTATCTTTTTATACAATTCTATTCATTTTTCGAGTATTTTCTTTTATGATATCTTATTTATTTTCTAAATAAATATTCCTTTTATCCTTCTATTTATTTAACCAATAAATATTCCTTTTCAAATCTGTTTGTTCAACAACTATTTCCTTTTCAACTCTATTTGAATATGGTTTACAAATATTTCCTTTCAATTCTATTTGTAAATGGTTTACAGATATTTCCTCTCAATTCTATTTGTAAATGGTTTACAAATATTTACTTTTCAATTCTATTTGTTTTCACAAATATTTCCTTTTCTATTTGTTTTCACAAATATTTCCTATTCTATTTGTTTTCACAAATATTTCCTTTTCTAATCTATTTATTTTCTGAATAAATATTTTCTTTTTAATATATTTATTTTCTAAATAAATGTTTTCTTTTTAATCTATTTATTTTCTAAATAAATATTTTCTTTATTTTTAAATAAATATTTTCTTTTTATAAAATCTTTTGATTTTATAAATATTTCTTTTTCAATATAACATTGAAAATTTCCTTTTCTAGCATTCCAGTATTCCTTGTGGTATTTAACGTACCATATAACAATGATCGGTATCATTCCAACATACAAAATCAACAACATATTTCGTATCACATAGTATAACACAATATATGAAAAACAATAAAATAAATGTTGAGGAATCCAGTTGGATTCCTCCGACCTGTTTCCCTACATCCACAGATGTTAAACAATACGATTAACATCAATTTCATTCACTATGAAATATTCTGCTAAACAGAATCAATATTTGATTAATGATATATATATTTATATATCGTTATATATAATTTCAACCAATATATCAGCAGTTCATTTAAATAGTTAACACACAGCAATCAGTCATCATTTATCAGTTCTAGATATACATTATAAAAAATATGAACTGATAGAGTTGGTGAGGTTTACTCACATTGGACAGTTATCGTTAAATAACGATTAAATATCTTTGATTCAGACAGACAATTTATTTTGCTATAAATTGTAATGGGCCCCAATTCACTCCTAGTCAGTTCCATTGTGTAGCTCTTGTCCATACGATCCCAATGGATCCGACCGTTTGAAATTCTTTTAATGTATGACCAAGATATAACATTTAGAAGTTAATATACATTTAAATTAATTTAAACCAAACATTTGCCTTTTAAATGAGCCTCATACCTTAAACTTTAGCCCATCACTTTCAAAACCGTGAACGCATACCCTTTGTAGCGACCCGTAACTTCCCCGTGAAGGAAAGAGCGGATACTTTGAGAACAACACACAAATGAACGCAGACGGAAGAACATTTCATTGCTATTACAAGAATTCCATCAGATACAAGAATATACAGAGTATAAATTGAATAAATTACATTCGATAAATATCAGAGATTACAATAAATTACATAGCAGCGGAAAATAATACAAAGCACAACTGAAGGTGATATACGGATACAGAGCTTTCCGGATATCATTCCAGCTGTAAGCCAGGATCCTGTGAATATAAATCTGCAAAACCAAAACTACTAGCTGCCCATGCGAAAAATAGGGGCACCCAGAGTTTAGGTTAAAACAATAAACTCCAGGTCAGTCATGTGACTGGTGTGAGAACTAAAACAGTTATTTAAAACTTTACTTTAAAAGAGAGTAATTCAAGGGACCACGCCGTATAACACGGGACGGGTTTCCTCCCAAGAATACCAGTGCATAGAATAAACAACGCAATGCTTTTTCGAAAAATGAAGCTGTTATAAGACCCAGGTCCCATCACACAATGCAATGCAAGCCGGAGGATAGGGTTTTCCCTTATAATAGCCAAACATGCTTGGTACGTTTAAAATAAATCATTTGATACTATAATAAGTGTATAGTGTCAAAACAATTTCAATCATAAATATCAATCATAGACGGCATGGGTACCATATATCATGTCGCCATACTAATTCTACAATTAAACCCGCAATACACGTATTGGAAATTGGATTTCCGTCATGAGTCGAGGCAAGGGGCAAGCTCCTCTCCGCGCTCGAGACACTCTAGCAAATGTCTCAGGACTACACACTATGGGCAATCCTGGATTCGGCTGGGCCGGTCCTCACTTACGTTAGAGGATTAGTTATGCCTGAACACACGTTTCCCGGTCCTTACAGACCTATAATCGAGGCGCCTCATTCCAGCAACCACAAAGGTGAAAAGTATATAAATGTCAGGGCTGGTAAGTCACTGACACCACCAAAGCTAGAAAGAAACGTCGTGCTCTCCCAGCGGTCTGTATCCCGTTTTTAACTCATACCGAGGTGTGAGGCTCGCGAATCCACGTTATACACAAAGCTACGCCACAAAGGTCGTGCTTTGATCATCAACCACAAGACTTTGCTTTTCAACAGAAGACTTGATCCATGCAACTCAGCGTGCCACACAGGCAATTCATGCCATGCGATTGATATCTATCGATATATAACCTCTAAGCTCGTATGTCTCAGAGAAGGGCGTTAAGCAAGAGAATAAATTCTCCGCCGCCAAACAGATATATATTTAATAGAAATCAATCAACACAGAATTAAATCCAATGTCAGACACACAATCCATTTACAAGTTCGTTCTGGGTCTAAACGAAACCGGAGGCACTTTCCTCGCATATCCATCGATCTCCAAGTACGTCTGGACGACCACCAACTGATTCCCTCATCTTGGGTGTACAGCCCAATCAAGATCATCAGTAATCACCCAAACGATGTGACGACTTCCGGTCTTCAACCACCGTCTTCATCTTCGACATATCGTCGAATCGGTTATTCAGAATGGGTATAAACCCGGACTTTCCGAACAACCCGCGTATATTAAAACAAATGTTAGACAAACACAACATACGCCTCATTCCAATTCATATTCTCAGGGAAAGGTTCCCATTAATTTTATCCAAGATAAATTCTTTAAATTTATCCTTTAATCTTCCTTTGGATGTCATTTCAAACCAAATTATGGTTTTCTAAAACTAGTCGAGATTAGCGAACCACACCGAAGTAATTATTTATTTTATTTCCCAATCCCAACCTATTCATCCCATGAAGCAAAACTGGTAATACTCCATATCTAACACCACGGTGTTATCGGTAAAATTAATTATCATTTCACGTTCAAATCTAATTAAAGATTTAACTATCGCTTTGGAGCAAAACTGGTGATACTCCATTCTCGCTCACTTTCTATATTTGATAATTTAAATTACAAATTCACATTTCAATCTAATTGCAGATTCATTAAAACTCCTTTTATTGGGTTAAAGAACTAATGTCTTTTAAAAACACAGTTCACGACAAAACCAAATCATATTCTATTTATTATCGGGTTAAAGAACTGGTGTTATTTAAAATACTGTTCATGATAAACCCACATCAATTCTATTTAAACTCATTTCAAAACCAATTTATTTATTTAAAAATAAATGGGTTTTAATTTCAGTTCAAAACTAGTTCATTTCGATAAAAATCTATTTTTATCTTTTCAAATATGGAGTTTTTCATCCCAATTTTTTTCAAATCATTTATTATGATTTTACATAAATTATTACTATTTTTAATAATTTTATCAAGGCCGGTACAGTCGATTTCCAACAACGGCCATCGAACTGCACTTATAGCGACCTTTTTCAAATTTGATTTGGACGTATCTCCAAATCTAACCGTTAGATTTCAAATTTCTAATATTCGTTAGAAAGCTCTTTTCGATACGAACCCAACGGTTCCGGTTTTAGGAGAATCCGACGGTCGGATCTCCCGTAATGTCCGTTTGAAATAAATGGTCGAAATTCACGAACTGCCGCGGCGCGGCGCTTTCTATTCAAGCCATTATATTATATATATAATATATATAATAAATATTTCGTCGATTCCTATTTAAAACGAATTTTATAAATAGTTTTGAATTCGTTTCAAAAACAATTTCAACCTTTATTTCAATTTCAAATCAAAATTGAATTCTTTCTTATAAATTCGTTTTAAAATTCGTTTCTATTCAATTCAAATTTCAATTCAATTTGAATACATTTCAATTCGGTTTCAATTCAATTCGAATTCGTTTTCCATTCGATTCGAATTCGTTTTCAATTCAATTCGAATTCGTTTTCAATTCAATTTAATTCAAATTGGTTTTCTATTCAATTCAATTCAAATTGGTTTTCTATTCGATTTAATTCAAATTGGTTTTCTATTCGATTCAATTCAAATTGGTTTTCTATTCGATTCAATTCAAATTGGTTTTCTATTCGATTCAATTCAAATTGGTTTTCTATTCGATTCAATTCAAATTGGCTTTCTATTCGATTCAATTCAAATTTATTTTCTATTCGATTCAATTCAAATTTATTTCAAAATATTCGATTTCGAAATCACTTTTCAATATTCATTTTAAAATGAATAAAATCGATATAAATATCGTTTACGACAAAATGGCGTCAATCTAATCAACACGGCTTCATATAATTCTTTTTTCAAATATTCTATTCGACAAATGAATATTTATCCTTTTTTCTCCACACACGACTAATCTCAACGAATGAGTACTGTCCACGTGTGGCTATTTTGTTATTTAAAATATTTTATAAAATTTGGGTATCTATCGTTTGATTTTCAATTAGATTCCACCGTGAAGTAGTTCTAATTTTAAATATGATAAAGATGTATATTTTATTATTAAAATATTTCATTCAACACATGACTAATCTCAACGGATGAGTACGGTCAACACATGAACCTTTATTTTATATTAATAAAGATGTAAATTTTATTATATAAAATATTTCGTTCAACACATGACTAATCTCAACGGATGAGTACGGTCAACACATGAACCTTTATTTTATATTATTCTTCATTTTCTAAATTGGAATGAGGCCCAATCAATCACCATATAATATTAATTATATGGATTTTCATACATCACACGTATATAATAGCATTGAAAAATAATCAACCATCAACCAAAGTGCACTACACTGTATAAGCATCAAATATAGATATCTAACGCTTATAACAGCCTGTCGATCCATCGATCTACATATTTAATCAATCAGGATGAGTGAACTTCAAATTTCATCCCAACACCCGTGTGGGGTTTCAAATCAACAAACACGGATTTTATTTGTGCAGTTGGGCGATGTGTAAAATTTATCGACCCACTCAATGTCCTTCAAATAGGTGTACATAAACAAACCGTCCGGTTTGTAAATGAATATTTATTTATTCACTTTCACGTTAAAAAATATATTCTTAATGATAAAACATTTTATTCAACCTATGAAAATATTCTATTCAGTTCAATTATTAAATAAAATGATTTCTTTATTTTTCTAACTTATTTTAGAAAATTTCGGCGGCATAACGGCACGATACTTGAAACGGGACGAGGCCTAGCCTTATCCCCGGTCTAGTGAAGGCCCACGCCATTCACACATCAATCAAATCCATTCCATTTCACCAAACAATTCAATTCAAACCAAATAAACTAACCAACTACACAACCAAACAATTTAACAAACAAGCCATCCATGGTCTGTGGATGTAACACCCCGCCTCCGCTAGGGTCACTCGCAAAGGAATGCACTAGCTTTAGAGGGGCATTATTGGCAAACATGCACAGAAATATCACAAGACAGAACATATGAAATAGCGGAAGTAAAATCAAACTTTCATAAATTCAATAATTAAGGTCTAAAGCCTTTTACATCAGAGTACATCAAAACCTGTCTTGCAATAGTAAAGAAGCATAAAGACTTTTTAATAAATTATTCCCCAAGTAAAACAGAAAAGTAGCCATAGCCAAGAGAAGTCCAAGCCATCCATGATGACCTTCAAGCAGAAGAAGTCCGAACTAAACAGCATTGTTTCCTCCCTGTAACCTGGGGGGAACAGAAGAAAAGAGGCGAAACAAAACGGGTCAGTCAAAAAGACTGAGTAAGTCCTATCTACTTCCAGTATAAAAACAGGTAAAGGTAACATGACATGCATAAACTGAAAGTAAACATAAGGATAACTACAAGATAGATAAACTAAACCAGGGTAGCCGGTTCAACTACTGTGGCAAGGCAAACTAAGGTATCATGATAAACTACGGTGTTATGATAAGCCAAGGTATCACATCGTCAGATTTCTATCGAGTACATTATCCCAAGGTATCTGCCCCGTCTAACATCCCACGGTATCTATTATGTATATTCTTCCTAATTCTAACATGTATATTTGCTCTGCACCTCTCGTACTAGTATCCCAACCCGCGTCATGTGTTAACCATGAATGTCCCTTGCCCAACGCCATGTAATGGTCCATGTCAACCTAATATGTCGCATATATAGGTTACTCAAATCATATGTTTCTTTCCATGTATATAAGTTCAGTCCTTTACCGTACCTCGTACGGGCTTCCTCATGTCGTATTATCCTTGAAATCGTTTGGACTGTCACCCTCGTTCTAGCTAGGCTCTTCCATATGAATCATCGTTTGAACTACTAGGACTTACGCCACCTAGCACCACTAGGGATTACGCTTACCTATCGCATGCTTTCGTATTTCGGTTTGGGTTAAGCCACCTAGGCCACTAGGGATTACGCTAACCCTCAACCGCGCCCTTTTTCCCACGCATTCATCGTGAATCGTTTTTCTATAACTGTATGCACATGTATCACATCGTGCCATCCGAGTCCTGTCACAGGGCAAAGCAAGAAATACAGGACTCGGTCGGGAGCTTTAGATTTATCTGCCGATGCAGATACTAAGGTCTGCTTTTCTACACGTGGCTATGGTCCCACGAGACCCCTCCCTCAACTAGTGAAAGGCAACACAAGAGAAAATCTTGCATGAGAACTACACTCCGGCCAGCCCACATCACACGGCCTACCTCACCCATAATTAGATAGCAATTATGGTCTGTTGGGTGTTCCCTGCCTTTCCGTACGTACACGCTTGACTCAAGATGGTAGATGATCGACGAACTTGCTATCTCGGGCACCTTATGTATTCGTCGGCTCACTGCTATCCACCCCAGTCTTTAGGTCGCTCGCATAGCAACCAAGGCATATTCTTGGTTCTTCTACCGCAGACCTCAACCTCTCGTGAGCCTAGTATAATGACCTGGCAGCTCACAGAGGGATCCCAAGAATATCCTCACGTTCCCCGAAGCCGCTGCTTCGTTACCCCGTTCGTTGGAGCCTTTATCTAAATCAGATAGCCTGCTCCTACACGCATACTTAAACGTTGACCTACCGTATCGGGTTACTAATCCATCTAAGAAATGGTCCAAATTTCCTTGACTAAGAATTATTACTTAGTTTCCCTAAACTAAGGTTTACCACTTAGCCTTATTTCCATAATCCTTGTTAACTATGGTTATTTACCTAATCCTCCGAATTAGGGTTTATCTAATGGGTTAAGTGTCACTTAAGTTCATAACTTAGCCCGTCTACAAACCATGTCAAAATTGGCTAAGTATCCAAGTCCAAGACTTAACCCTACAAACCATGTGTCAAGTTGGCTAAGTATATTAAGCAATCCATAACTTAACCTCGTCTAATTATCATTTTAGATTGGTTAATTATATAAATTAACTTGACCTTGTCAAATTACCGAGTCATATCGGTCAAGCGCATTCAAACGATTCGTGACTTAGCCTTATCATGTTTTCACGTTAGATTGGTTAAGTATAGGTTAACTTAACCTCATCAAATTAACGAGTTAGATTGGTTAAGTATAGGTCACTTAACCTCATCAAATCATCGTGTTAAATTAGTGAAGTGTTTAACTTAACCCCATTAAATTACCAAGTTGGATTAATTAAGTCTAGGCTAACTTAACCCCATCCGATTACCATGTTTAGATTAGTTAAGTCTACTCTTAACCCCATCCATTAACTGTATTATACGGTTAAGTGTCATTAAGAAAATTTACTTAACCTTATCACGTTATCGTGTTGGATTGATTAAGTGTTGGTTAACTTAATCCCGTCCACCATTCGTATAAAAATGGTCAAGTGTCATTAGGCAAATCAAGTTACTTACCCTACCCAAGCTTATCATGTTCTGTTAAGTATCATTAGCCTGATCAAATTACTTAACCCATTTTGTCCATGTCATATTTGGTTAAGCCTCATTACTCAAATTAACTTAACCCTATTATGTGGCATTAATTATTTAATGCACCCCAACCTCTCACATTAGACTTTGTTGTGGTTACTAGTTAAGCCGGGCGGGTCCGGGTAGATTTACACCACAACTTGGTCTAACCTCGGGTTCAAGCACAACATGACCAACTTCTCACATTGAGTCCTATTGTTTGCAACTACTAGTTAGGCCGGTCGGTTCCGGGTAGTTTTACGTTGCAAACTCAACCCAACCTCGAGTTGGCCACTTTCATGTTTAGTCTAGTGTCATGTTCATAGTCAAGTTTTCAAGCAATTGGGTAGACCTAACTTAATAGGTAAATTCCCAATGGGTAGACCTAACTTAATAGGTAAATTCCCAAGCTTATGTTTTTATGCATACTTACATGTCAACTTCCATGTTATATTTAATGTCACATGTTGTCATGTTATACCCATTTAACCCAAATCATGTTTCACATCATATTTTTATGAAACTTCAAGTTAAGTTTTTCATGTATATTCATGCTCGTCTAACCTAACCCCAAAACGTGTTCCCAACGTAAGTATAGACGAGTCAACATAGTAGGAATACTATGACTACAAATTGGCCTCGATCATGCATAGTGTCATAAAAAGGGGTTTTGGCCACAAACACACAAAATGTCACAAGGAAATTTGGCCACAAACGTGCATATTATCAAAGAGGGTTTGGCCATAAACATGCACAACTTAAAAGAGGGGATTGGCCACAAGCATGCATAATCTCATAAAGGATTTGGCCACAAACTTGCATGATAACATAAGGGGTTTGGGTTCATAAACATGCATAAGCCCCAAAATCTTGCCTTAGCCAATGTTTCACAAGTAAAGTGGTTCCTAAAGGTTCATGCTAGCATTTCATGCATAAAGATCCAAACTTGCAAGTTAAACTAGGTTATGCATAGCATGAGAGGCATGATTAAGTCACTCACATGGCCTAAGATCATAAATATGAACACAAGAGGCATGGTAAGGTTCATATAGGTTCGCATAATCATGTTTAGCCTCATTTTATCCCATGTCATTATCAAAACTACCGTTTCCATCTAAAAGTAGCTAGAACTTACATAGTTAGGCCTAGGGAAAGAAGCATGAATCATCTTGGCTAAGAAAGGTGCCTCCTTTGTTGAAGAATCGTCATGAAACTCGCATAGCAATGTTGATTTGGCCTCTATTTGGTGTAGCAAGCTTGCATCTTTTGATTTGAACCCGATTTGAATGCATAGGCTCTAGGGATTGGAGATGGAGGCCATGATCAAAATTGATTTTGGCAGCACTTAGTTGCTAGGTTTGATTTTTAGGGATTTAGGTTAGGTTTAGGATCTTTTTATAGAGATTAGGATAGTTTTAGGCCCTTAGATTACCCCTAGGATAGATCAGGACCATCAGATCTCGGAAGCTTCTAGAACCAGCCCAAGAACAAGACCAGGTGAGACAAACAGGTGCGCCAGGCAAATTGCCCCGGCCACCCCCTGTCGACAGGCAAGTCGACAGGGCTGTCGACTTGGTCTGGGCCCAAGTCGACAGGCCTGTCGACAGCCCTGTCGACATGGCCTAGGCGGGGAAACTTCCCGCCTAGGCCCAGATCTGATTTCCAAAACTGTTTCCGAAATTCAAATTTCCAGAAATCTTCTTTGGGCCTTAACCGGGTCATACGGACTCCGATTTACAAAATTTCGGACTCTATTTCGCGTATTTTTCCGAGACGAACGCAATGGCATAGTCCGTTTTACTTGATTCAGAATTTAAAATTAAATTCTGCCTTGATTCTTGATTAAAGTGTTGTAAAAATTCGGGTTGTTACATTCTCCCCACCTTTTAGGATTTCGTCCCCGAAATCTCCAAGTTAGGAAGAACATATCCTACCATCCATCATCCATCTACTCAAAACATCATCCACAAGCAATCATTGTCCTTAGATGATTTCTAATGCTATATGAATATATGCAAAACGTGTGTGTACATGTTCCTTAGCTAATGCTAATGATCAGGCCTGAATAATCTTTCTAATGCAAAATATGTATAGTGCCATGAATCCAACATGTATGCAAATAGTCCTAGTCATATAGATACTATATGCGTGCACAATCATTCATTCATATGCAACAACCGCATGATAATACATTCGATTTCATCCATAAACAAGTATAAATACTCGTGCATATGCAATATGAAATGTGACCGAGTCGAACTAGTATCTAATATGTATTCACGCATCCACGAGAAACCACTTGCAACCATTTGCAACCATATCAATCATAACATGTTTCAAATACATGTTTACATCCATAGGGTTCTACCTAAGATTCCCTGAAACAGGGTCGAGAAGATAAACAAAACAAACTCCGTACGGGGTTTGTAACAGAGACAGGACCGAGAGGATATCCATAAAAGATAGCCTACAAGCAAGCTCAATAGAAAAACAGGGATCGAGGATATATTCCCAAAAGAGATATCATGCACGTATTTAGTCTTCAGTCTCATGAGTCGCATTACCTTGAGCTTAGTTCCATCGTGCCTTGACCGCCCCTTTTACTTCACGATTTCGTAGCTTCTTATTTCCTGTTTCCATAACATGAGTTGGAACTCATTTCCTCGTCGCCTCTCGTTCCACTTGCACTTATTCTCCTTCTAGAATACTTGGCGCAAACAGGACTGCGTACACATTATTCCATGCGAGCCCTCAAAATTCACTAGTGAATCCTGGACCTTGTACCATAAGGTGTTCCACGTAGAAAAACTTTCTCTTGAAAGTAAACAAGTTACCGTGCGCACTTACTAGGGTAATTCCCATAACCCATACATAAGCGAAGTAAACCATCCGTTCTATTAGCGAACACCACTCGATCGGGTTTCTAATTCCCAACAAGGGCATCTAGGGATTCTAAGTAACTAATCATGACAGAACCCAAAAGGTTACGCGATACTTCAAGGGTATTACCAAAACAAGCCAAGAGTCTAACTACCCTCCTTCTAAAACCGAGAGTGGCACCCCTTACTGGATAACCACTTCATCCTTAGAATCCATCCATAGCTTATAAACATAAGCATTATTTCCCAGCTCAATACTTGGCATAGACATTCTCAAATCCAAACAAGTCATGAATAAATGGACCGATCTTCCAATAGGACTTGGGACAAAAACGGGATCCCCTACTACGCTAGTACTAAGGTGCAGAGACTCAACTATCGAAGCGGACTTAAAAGATGCGGTGATCAAAACAAAGTCCCGACAGGATGATAGAGAAGAAAAGCTAAACCTTTAACAAGATCGTTACCCTCCTTCTGAGGTACCCTAGAAATGAGAGCATACTATTGCCCTCCGAATGATCTTGTCCCTGTTCCATGATACTTAACTATCCGTCCCGTTTCACCATGCCAAAGGTACTCTCTCGTCATGGGTTTCATTGTTCATCTTTCTCCCTCCTTTTAGGACTCAGCCATACCAACATGTTGCTTATCCCTGAGCTCGTATCCTTTATCCTTGTTCTTACTATCCTTTCATGCATGACTCTGCAACGGTCTCTCGAGAACCACCTCCATCGTACGGGAAACACTTACGCAGCTAGAAAGACTAGTCGCAGTCAAAACCACTGTGACTACAGATGGAGGAAAGAAAGGAAAAGGGATTCAATCAAGGAAACAAGGATAATGCTAATGGCCTTTGGGGAATAGCCTTTTTCTTTTTAAAAGAAAGTTTTCTTGAAAAATGCTTCTTTGTAAACGGTTTTTCAAATAATTTTCAGAAGGTCTTTTAAAAACTTTTGCCCAGTCTAATAACCTTCTGCTCTGATACCAAATGTAACACCCCGCCTCCGCTAGGGTCACTCGCAAAGGAATGCACTAGCTTTAGAGGGGCATTATTGGCAAACATGCACAGAAATATCACAAGACAGAACATATGAAATAGCGGAAGTAAAATCAAACTTTCATAAATTCAATAATTAAGGTCTAAAGCCTTTTACATCAGAGTACATCAAAACCTGTCTTGCAATAGTAAAGAAGCATAAAGACTTTTTAATAAATTATTCCCCAAGTAAAACAGAAAAGTAGCCATAGCCAAGAGAAGTCCAAGCCATCCATGATGACCTTCAAGCAGAAGAAGTCCGAACTAAACAGCATTGTTTCCTCCCTGTAACCTGGGGGGGAACGGAAGAAAAGAGGCGAAACAAAACGGGTCAGTCAAAAAGACTGAGTAAGTCCTATCTACTTCCAGTATAAAAACAGGTAAAGGTAACATGACATGCATAAACTGAAAGTAAACATAAGGATAACTACAAGATAGATAAACTAAACCAGGGTAGCCGGTTCAACTACTGTGGCAAGGCAAACTAAGGTATCATGATAAACTACGGTGTTATGATAAGCCAAGGTATCACATCGTCAGATTTCTATCGAGTACATTATCCCAAGGTATCTGCCCCGTCTAACATCCCACGGTATCTATTATGTATATTCTTCCTAATTCTAACATGTATATTTGCTCTACACCTCTCGTACTAGTATCCCAACCCGCGTCATGTGTTAACCATGAATGTCCCTTGCCCAACGCCATGTAATGGTCCATGTCAACCTAATATGTCGCATATATAGGTTACTCAAATCATATGTTTCTTTCCATGTATATAAGTTCAGTCCTTTACCGTACCTCGTACGGGCTTCCTCATGTCGTATTATCCTTGAAATCGTTTGGACTGTCACCCTCGTTCTAGCTAGGCTCTTCCATATGAATCATCGTTTGAACTACTAGGACTTACGCCACCTAGCACCACTAGGGATTACGCTTACCTATCGCATGCTTTCGTATTTCGGTTTGGGTTAAGCCACCTAGGCCACTAGGGATTACGCTAACCCTCAACCGCGCCCTTTTTCCCACGCATTCATCGTGAATCGTTTTTCTATAACTGTATGCACATGTATCACATCGTGCCATCCGAGTCCTGTCACAGGGCAAAGCAAGAAATACAGGACTCGGTCGGGAGCTTTAGATTTATCTGCCGATGCAGATACTAAGGTCTGCTTTTCTACACGTGGCTATGGTCCCACGAGACCCCTCCCTCAACTAGTGAAAGGCAACACAAGAGAAAATCTTGCATGAGAACTACACTCCGGCCAGCCCACATCCTACGGCCTACCTCACCCATAATTAGATAGCAATTAAGGTCTGTTGGGTGTTCCCTGCCTTTCCGTACGTACACGCTTGACTCAAGATGGTAGATGATCGACGAACTTGCTATCTCGGGCACCTTATGTATTCGTCGGCTCACTGCTATCCACCCCAGTCTTTAGGTCGCTCGCATAGCAACCAAGGCATATTCTTGGTTCTTCTACCGCAGACCTCAACCTCTCGTGAGCCTAGTATAATGACCTGGCAGCTCACAGAGGGATCCCAAGAATATCCTCACGTTCCCCGAAGCCGCTGCTTCGTTACCCCGTTCGTTGGAGCCTTTATCTAAATCAGATAGCCTGCTCCTACACGCATACTTAAACGTTGACCTACCGTATCGGGTTACTAATCCATCTAAGAAATGGTCCAAATTTCCTTAACTAAGAATTATTACTTAGTTTCCCTAAACTAAGGTTTACCACTTAGCCTTATTTCCATAATCCTTGTTAACTATGGTTATTTACCTAATCCTCCGAATTAGGGTTTATCTAATGGGTTAAGTGTCACTTAAGTTCATAACTTAGTCCGTCTACAAACCATGTCAAAATTGGCTAAGTATCCAAGTCCAAGACTTAACCCTACAAACCATGTGTCAAGTTGGCTAAGTATATTAAGCAATCCATAACTTAACCTCGTCTAATTATCATTTTAGATTGGTTAATTATATAAATTAACTTGACCTTGTCAAATTACCGAGTCATATCGGTCAAGCGCATTCAAACGATTCGTGACTTAGCCTTATCATGTTTTCACGTTAGATTGGTTAAGTATAGGTTAACTTAACCTCATCAAATTAACGAGTTAGATTGGTTAAGTATAGGTCACTTAACCTCATCAAATCATCGTGTTAAATTAGTTTAGTGTTTAACTTAACCCCATTAAATTACCAAGTTGGATTAATTAAGTCTAGGCTAACTTAACCCCATCTGATTACCATGTTTAGATTAGTTATGTCTACTCTTAACCCCATCCATTAACTGTATTATACGGTTAAGTGTCATTAAGAAAATTTACTTAACCTTATCACGTTATCGTGTTGGATTGATTAAGTGTTGGTTAACTTAATCCCGTCCACCATTCGTATAAAAATGGTCAAGTGTCATTAGGCAAATCAAGTTACTTACCCTACCCAAGCTTATCATGTTCTGTTAAGTATCATTAGCCTGATCAAATTACTTAACCCATTTTGTCCATGTCATATTTGGTTAAGCCTCATTACTCAAATTAACTTAACCCTATTATGTGGCATTAATTATTTAATGCACCCCAACCTCTCACATTAGACTTTGTTGTGGTTACTAGTTAAGCCGGGCGGGTCCGGGTAGATTTACACCACAACTTGGTCTAACCTCGGGTTCAAGAACAACATGACCAACTTCTCACATTGAGTCCTATTTTTTGCAACTACTAGTTAGGCCGGTCGGTTCCGGGTAGTTTTACGTTGCAAACTCAACCCAACCTCGAGTTGGCCACTTTCATGTTTAGTCTAGTGTCATGTTCATAGTCAAGTTTTCAAGCAATTGGGTAGACCTAACTTAATAGGTAAATTCCCAATGGGTAGACCTAACTTAATAGGTAAATTCCCAAGCTTATGTTTTTATGCATACTTACATGTCATCTTCCATGTTATATTTAATGTCACATGTTGTCATGTTATACCCATTTAACCCAAATCATGTTTCACATCATATTTTTATGAAACTTCAAGTTAAGTTTTTCATGTATATTCATGCTCGTCTAACCTAACCCCAAAACGTGTTCCCAACGTAAGTATAGACGAGTCAACATAGTAGGAATACTATGACTACAAATTGGCCTCGATCATGCATAGTGTCATAAAAAGGGGTTTTGGACACAAACACACAAAATGTCACAAGGAAATTTGGCCACAAACGTGCATATTATCAAAGAGGGTTTGGCCATAAACATGCACAACTTAAAAGAGGGGATTGGCCACAAGCATGCATAATCTCATAAAGGATTTGGCCACAAACTTGCATGATAACATAAGGGGTTTGGGTTCATAAACATGCATAAGCCCCAAAATCTTGCCTTAGCCAATGTTTCACAAGTAAAGTGGTTCCTAAAGGTTCATGCTAGCATTTCATGCATAAAGATCCAAACTTGCAAGTTAAACTAGGTTATGCATAGCATGAGAGGCATGATTAAGTCACTCACATGGCCTAAGATCATAAATATGAACACAAGAGGCATGGTAAGGTTCATATAGGTTCGCATAATCATGTTTAGCCTCATTTTATCCCATGTCATTATCAAAACTACCGTTTCCATCTAAAAGTAGCTAGAACTTACATAGTTAGGCCTAGGGAAAGAAGCATGAATCATCTTGGCTAAGAAAGGTGCCTCCTTTGTTGAAGAATCGTCATGAAACTCGCATAGCAATGTTGATTTGGCCTCTATTTGGTGTAGCAAGCTTGCATCTTTTGATTTGAACCCGATTTGAATGCATAGGCTCTAGGGATTGGAGATGGAGGCCATGATCAAAATTGATTTTGGCAGCACTTAGTTGCTAGGTTTGATTTTTAGGGATTTAGGTTAGGTTTAGGGTCTTTTTATAGAGATTAGGATAGTTTTAGGCCCTTAGATTACCCCTAGGATAGATCAGGACCATCAGATCTCGGAAGCTTCCAGAACCAGCCCAAGAACAAGACCAGGTGAGACAAACAGGTGCGCCAGGCAAATTGCCCCGGCCACCCCCTGTCGACAAGCAAGTCGACAGGGCTGTCGACTTGGTCTGGGCCCAAGTCGACAGGCCTGTCGACAGCCCTGTCGACATGGCCTAGGCGGGGAAACTTCCCGCCTAGGCCCAGATCTGATTTCCAAAACTGTTTCCGAAATTCAAATTTCCAGAAATCTTCTTTAGGCCTTAACCGGGTCATACGGACTCCGATTTACAAAATTTCGGACTCTATTTCGCGTATTTTTCCGAGACGAACGCAATGACATAGCCCGTTTTACTTGATTCAGAATTTAAAATTAAATTCTGCCTTGATTCTTGATTTAACGTGTTGTAAAAATTCGGGTTGTTACAGTGGATGACGGGTGTCGGGTGCTACTAAACACCGTCTGCATCCTAGTATATATATAACTAGAAAAAGAAATTTTGAAAGGTGAGAAGTTCTCACTGATAGCTATCCAATACCACGACTCTTCATTCATAGAAATCTTCATCGTGCTCGCCTTTTTGTCACCTTCGTTGCCCGTATTCTCTACCTATGTAAAAATCGAATTTTTACTTTGCTATTCAATATATAAAAATCGAATTTTTACTTTACTATTCAATATATAAAAATCGAATTTTTACTTTGCTATTCAATATATAAAAATCGAATTTTTACTTTGCTATTCAATATATAAAAATCGAATTTTTACTTTGCTATTCAATATATAAAAATCGAATTTTTATAATCACGCTATATGGATAAAAATCCTATTTTTCTAACGCTACTATATAGATAAAAATTATATTTTTTCCTCGCTATTCTCTATATAAAGATTTCGCCTTTTCAATTATATCATTATAAAAATCACATTTTTATACACATATAAAGATGGTATTTCTAATATTTCTTTCATGTAAAAATTATATTTTTAATTCTCTACATAAACAAAAATCATATTTTTACACCTTGTATATAGTAAAGATTATATTTTTAATACTTTAAAAATATAAAAATCATATTTTTAATTCTTTAAAAATATAAAAATCATATTTTTAACTGAACAAAATCTTTTCTTCACCAACATCATAGGTAAAAACTGATTTAACATTTCTTTTTAAATTAAACTAAACGAATTTTATAAAACAAATTAAATAATATATATATAAAAACTTACAGCTGGAATTATGTGGAGGGGGGGCTGCTGCGCACCGAGGTGGCGGCGCTGGTGGAGCTCCGGCGTCGGGTTCAGGCAGTGGAGGCGGCGGCTTTTGGGTGATGGGTTTCTAGGGTTTCGGGGGGGTTCGAGCTTCGAACGCGGGGAAGAAGAGAAGCGAGGAGGAAGAAGGGCGGTGAGGCACTGATGGAGGGTGGCGGCTCGTCGGCGATGGAGGAGGGTGGAGTAGGCGGCGCCCCCCCCCCCCGATCGACGCGTTTCATTTTTTTTTCTTTTATTTTCTGATTCGGAATATCGAATGGGGGGGCCAGATAGAGATAAAGGAGAGGAGAGAGGAGATATTTTTAATTTTTATTTGTTTAATTTATCACTAAAAAGCAACTTTTATTTTCGACCTCTAAACGAGGCCCACCGCCTGTCGTCCATAGCGTTTTACCACCATTCCGAACACAATGGGAGATGTATCACAGGCTGATTCGATCGTTTCGATCAGTTTCCGTTAAAATCAACATATAACTCTATATATTGAATTTGAACGCGCATTTCAATTTACCGGGGTCACAAACTAACTAGAAAAATTCCAGAAAAAATATTTTCTAGCTTCGTATTGACGATACGGTCCTAACAAAACTAGTTTCGTCGAATTCCGAGACCGTTGGAAAAATGGCCATTTTCCAGTCGATTAAAATCAACTAAAACTGGTCAAACGCGTTTTCCTTTGCCACGCTCACATATTGATTCGAAAAATTATGAAATTTGGAATCTAGCAATAATTTGACATCACGGACCCAACAAAAGTGGTTTCGTCGAAATCCGAGGTCGTTTGCAAAATGTACATTTTTAAGGGCCGGAATTCCATAGCGACTATTCAGAATTTTCAACTGGACATGTCTTTTGATCCCCGCTATGAAATTTTGATTTTTCGGATTCGTTGGAAAGATATTCCCAATTAGATCCTAATGTTTTTGGTTTCACTAAAATCCGGATTGTTTTGCACCCGGTACATTCAATTGAAGTTTGAAATCGAATTATCGAACTACCGCGCCATTTTCAATTCTATTTATAATTATATATAATTATTTATATTCTAACGACGGCGTATATAATATATACGTTCAAATTATATTCAAAATAAATTTCTCGTCGATATTATTTAAAATAATCTATTTTAAATATTCAAAATTCATTAAAATTGTCAAAATAAAAATTTTAAACTGGCTCAGATTTTCGGGTTGTTACAATCTCCCCCATTTAAAACTTTTCTTCCCCAAAAAGGAACAAAGTCGAAAGTGGTTTGATTAATCAACTCTACGTTCGATCTGGCTTCCATTCTCTAACTTTTCAGTTTCTGAGAATTTTCTAATTTTCAAAAATTTGGCTAACACCCTAAATTTTCGAAAAATTTCGCCATAACCTCCCATGCACCGGGAACCACGGGAAAATCCCGAAATTGCCATATAGGCCTTCTGATCTCAAAAAGAAAAAGAAAAAGCCAAGCGGCTAGCCAATAGGCTCATAAAATCATCATCACCCAAACAAAACAGTAAATTATAGTAAACATGTACCTATTTGTCGGGCAAACAAATTTTATTCTCTGCTCTAGCCTCCTTGCTATGACCTGTTCAATGTAAGTACTTGTATATGCAAGCAAATGCGACCAATTTTCAATACAGTTCAATATTTGATTCAATTAGGCTAAATGGTTCAAAGTTTGTCTAACAAATAAACAAACAACACAAACATCAATCAATTAGTGAATTTAACGTTTCAAATTCATAATTTTGATACATATACTGAAAATCATGTTTTTGATGCCAATTCACAACAATGTATTCTAGCTATATTTTGGTTCTCACACCAGTCTAATGGAAATATATAGATATCACACCTTCGTCACTCGAAAATAAATGCTGATGATGTTTCGAACCACCATCAGAACATCTCCGGGCTACTAGAGTATGATTCTATATCTATCCAGTATATTAAAACTTCGAATATACGTTCATGACGCGTATACGCGAAATCTTTATATATCGGATTGTCCAAATTCAAAGTAAATAAATATTCAAATACGTATAAATCGATTTAAATTTCAAAACAAAATTGTTTTCATTTGAAAAATATACCCTTCGCACTCGTTCTAGGATACTACCGATCCTATCTCTAACGAGTCATTCTTATTGGATATTACTAATCCAATATCAGATGAATTCTTTCGTATGGTTCTAATGTGTCTTGTTCTCGAGCTCTGTAAACCAAAGCTCTGATACCAACTGTAGCGACCCGTAACTCCCCCGTGAAGGAAAGAGCGGATACTTTGAGAACAACACACAAATGAACGCAGACGGAAGAACATTTCATTGCTATTTGTAACAACCCGGAAAATCTGGGCCAGTTTGAAAATTTTATTTTGGCAATTTTAGCGAATTTTGATTATTTAAAATGAATTATTTTAAATAATATCGACAATAAATTTATTTTGAATATAATTCGAACGTATATATTATACGCGTCGTCGTTAGAATATAAATAATTATATATAATTATAAATAGAATTGAAAATGGCGCGGTAGTTCGATAATTCGATTTCAAACTTCAATTGAATGTACCGGGTGCAAAACAATCCGGATTTTAGTGAAACCAAAAATAATGGAATCTAATAGTGAATATCTTTCCAGCGAATCCGAAAAATCAAGATTTCATATCGGGAATCAAAAGATATGTCCAGTTGAAAATTCTGAATAGTCGCTATGGAATTCAGGCCCTTAAAAATGGACATTTTGCAAACGACCTCGGATTTCGACGAAACCAGTTTTGTTGGATCCGCAGTGCCAAGTTATTGCTAAATTCCAAATTTCATAATTTTTCGAATCAATATGTGAGCGTGGCAAAGGAAAACGCGTTTGACCTGTTTCAGTTGATTTTAATCGACTGGAAATTGGCCATTTTTCTAACGGTCTCAGAATTCGACGAAACTAGTTTTGTTAGGACCGTATCGTCAATACGAAGCTAGAAAATATTTTTCTGCAATTTTTCTAGTTAGTATGTGACCCCGGTAATTTGAAATGTACGTTTAAAATTCAATATAGTGATTTAAATGTAAATTCAAAGGAAACTGATCGAAACGGTCAAATCAGCTTGCGATACATGTCCCATTGTGTTCGGAATGGGGGTGAAACGCTATGGACGACAGGCGGTGGGCCTCGTTTCGAGTTCGTATTTAAAGGTCAACCTTTTTTCGAATAAAATAATTAAAATAATAATAATAATAAAAAAAAAAAAATATATATCTTCTTTCCCTTTTATACGTTGGCCCCCCCCCTTCTGCAGATCGAATAAAAATAAATAAAAAAAAAACCCCCAAAGAAAATCGCGCCTCCCTCCTCCTGTCGGCGCCACCCTTTGCCAGAGCCGACCGCCGCCTCCGCCGAGTCCACCTCCCCCTCGCGCCCATCCTCTGATGAACCCCGCTCGAGCCTCGCGACCCCTGGACCCCAACCCCAAATCGCCACGCCCAGCAAACCACCGCAAATCGAAACCCTAGCCCCCAAGCCACTGTCGCCTCGCGGCTGCCCACCGCCGACCTCCGATGCTCGCTCCCCTCTCCCTATCCTCTGTTGACCAAAGACTGTAAGTTTAGTTTTGTTTTATTTGTTTATTTTCTTTTATCTGTAAATTTTATTAATGTTTAAAAACTGTTTTATTAAAAATTGAAAAACTGATTTTAGTTAAATAGAAAAAAAACAGTGAGCATTTTTAATATGACATTATTTATAAAATCAGTTTTCTTATATATATATATCTTTTTAGAAAAGTTTAGAAATTGATTTTGTTAACAAGCGAAAAGATTTGATTTTTGGTTAACTTTTATATATGTATATCATTATTTTTGAAATACAAGACATGAGTTGTTTTTGAAAATAAAGTTAGCGATGTTTTTAAAATATAAAGAAAGGATTTTTAAGATGTATAAAGTTGGGATTTTTAGAATTAAAAATAGGTTTTTTATTTATTAAACTTCGAACTAAAAATTCGATTTTTATCTATTAAACTTCGAACTAAAAATTCGATTTTTATCTATTAAACTTCGAACTAAAAATTCGATTTTTATCTATTGAACTTTGAAATAAAAATTCGATTTTTATCTATTGAACTTCGAACTAAAAATTCGATTTTTATCTATTGAACTTCGAACTAAAAATTCGATTTTTATCTATTAAACTTTGAAATAAAAATTCGATTTTTATATATTGAACTTTGAAATAAAAATTCGATTTTTATATATTGAACTTTGAAATAAAAATTCGATTTTTATATATTGAACTTTGAAATAAAAATTCGATTTTTATATATTGAACTTTGAAATAAAAATTCGATTTTTATATATTGAACTTTGAAATAAAAATTCGATTTTTATATATTGAACTTTGAAATAAAAATTCGATTTTTATATATTGAACTTTGAAATAAAAATTCGATTTTTATATATTGAACTTTGAAATAAAAATTCGATTTTTATATATTGAACTTTGAAATAAAAATTCGATTTTTATATATTGAACTTTGAAATAAAAATTCGATTTTTATATATTGAACTTTGAAATGGAAATTCGATTTTTATATTTATTGAATAACATAGTAAAAATTCGATTTTTACATATGTAGTGAAAGCGGACAACGAAGGTGACAAAAATGGCGAAACGACGAAGACTTCTGCAAATGAAGAGCCGTGGAGCTAGGATAGCTATAAGTGAGAATTTCTCACCTTTCAATTTATTTTTCTAGTTATATATATACTAGGATGCAGACGGTGCTTAGTAGCACCCGACACCCGTCCACAGACCATGGACTTGTTTGTTTGACTGTTTGGTGATTGATTGTGATATTGGTTTGAATGTGGTTTGTGGTGTGAAAAATCGAATCGATAAATTGGTTAGGATTAGACGTGCGCCGTTATAAGGCGAAGGAGTAAGGCTAGGTTAGACCCTTACTCCAAAGTTTGTGGTTTGCATAACGAATTGATTTGATTGATGTGTGAATGGCGTGGGCCTTCACTAGACCGGGGATAAGGCTAGGCCTTGTCCCGTTTCTAGTATCGTGCCGTTATGCCGCCGAAATTTTCTAAAATAAGTTAGAAAAATAAAATTAGCATTTTATTTAACGAATGAACTGAATATAAATTCATATGTTAAAATAAAATGTGTTATCGTTAAAAATATAATTTTTAACGTGAATGTGAATAAATAAATATTCATTTACAAACCAGACGGTTTGTTTATGTACACCTATTTGAATGACGTTGATTGGGTCGATAAATTTTACACATCGCCTAACTGCACAAATAAAATATGTGTTTGATTGTTTGAAACCCCACACGGGTGTTAGGATGAAATTTGAAGTTCACTCATCCTGATTTATTAAATATGTCGATCGATTGATTGACAAGCTGCTATAAGCGTTAAATGTCTATATTTGATGCTTATACAGTGTAGTGCACTTTGGTTGATGGTTGATTATTCATCGTTGTTGATATATACATGTGTTGTAGAAAATCCATATAATTAACATTATATGGTAATTGATTGGGCCTCATTCCAGTTTCGAGAAAAATAGAAATATTTGAAATAGAAATATTTGAAATAGAAATATTTGAAATAGAAATATTTGAAATAGAAATATTTGAAATAGAAATATTTGAAATAGAAATATTTGAAATAGAATATTTGAAAATAGAAATATGTGAAGCCGTGAGGATTAGATTGACGCCATTTTGACGTGAACGATATTTATATCGATTTTATTCATTTTAAAATGAATATTGAAACGTGATTTCGAAATCGAATATTTTGAAATGAATTGAATTGAAAACGATTTCGAAATGAATTGAATTGAAAACGATTTCGAAATGAATTGAATTGAAAACGATTTCGAAATGAATTGAATTGAAAACGATTTCGAAATGAATTGAATTGAAAACGATTTCGAAATGAATTGAATTGAAAACGATTTCGAAATGAATTGAATTGAAAACGATTTCGAAATGAATTGAATTGAAAACGATTTCGAAATGAATTGAATTGAAAACGATTTCGAAATGAATTGAATTGAAAACGATTTCGAAATAAATTGAATTGAAAACGATTTCGAAATGAATTGAATTGAAAACGATTTCGAAATAAATTGAATTGAAAACGATTTCGAAATGAATTGAATTGAAAACGATTTCGAAATAAATTGAATTGAAAACGATTTCGAAATGAATTGAAAACGAATTCAAATTGAATTGAAAGCGATTTCGAAATAAATTGAATTGAAAACGATTTCGAAATGAATTGAATTGAAAACGATTTCGAAATGAATTGAATTGAAAACGATTTCGAAATGAATTGAATTGAAAACGATTTCGAAATGAATTGAATTTTAAAACGATTTCGAAATGAATTGAATTGAAAACGAATTCAAATGGAATTGAAAGCGAATTGAAATGAATTCAAATTGAATTGAAATTTGAATTGAATAGAAATGAATTTTGAAACGAATTTATAAAGAAGAATTCAATTTTGATTTGAATTGAAAAGGAAGTTGAAATTGCTTTTGAAACGAATTTAAAACCATTTATATAATTCGTTTTAAATAGTAATCGACGAAATATATATTATATATATTATATATATAATATAATGGCCTGAATAGAACGCGCCGCGCTGCGGCAGTTCGCGAATTTCGATCATTTGTTTCAAACGGACATTACGGGAGATCCGACCGTCGGATTCTCCTAAAACCGGAACCGTTGGGTTCGTATCGAAAAGAGCTTTCTAATGAATGTTAGAAATTTGAAATCTAACGGTTGGATTTGGAGATACGTCCAAATCAAATTCGAAAAAGGTCGCTGTAAGTGCAGTTCGATGGCCGTTAATGGAAATCGACCGTACGGGCCTTGATAAAATTATTAAAAATAGTAATAATTTGTGTAAAATCATAAGAAATGATTTGTGAAAGTTTGGGATGAAAAACTCCATATTTGAAAAGATAAAAATAGATTTTTATCGAAATGAACTAGTTTTGAACTAGAATTATAATTCTATTTATTTTTAAATAAATAAATTGAATTTGAAATGGTTTTGAAAATAACCAAAATTTCCAATGATTGCATTGGAGTGGATTTGAATCGAAATTGTCTTCGGAATATTTCGATGTTGGAATTCGTGATATTACAGGTGTTGTTATGGAAATTTGAAAGATATATATGTATATCGTTATTTCCAATACGACATTTGTTAATCGTAGAATTTGATATTGAATATAGGCCGATATAGTTTCTATTCAGAGCCTTGTATTGAATATCGAATGTGATTTGGGTTTGTCGTGAATGGTGTCTTCACTAACACTGTTCTTGAACCCAGTTGAGAAAAGATTAAATCTTTTTATTTAGATTTAATGAAGTGTACCAATTAAATGATATTTAATTGGAATTGAATTGATATTGATTTTTGGGTTTATCGTGAACAGTGTTTTAAATAACACTTGTTCTTTAACCCGATAATTAATGGGATGTGACTTTGGGTTTATCGTGAACCGTGTTTTAAATGACACTGATTCTTTAACCCAGTCACAGATTAAAACTAAGTGGAGTTTTAATGAATCTTTAATTAGATTGAAAAGATCGAGAATGGAGTATCACCAGTTTTGCTCCAGGCGATAGTTAAATCTTTAATTAGATTTGAATGTGAAATTTAGAAACTAACTGGCGGTTAGCCAAGCAGAATGGTTTTCTGGATATTGATCTGATGTTGGTTTCGGCCTTCGGGGTTAATATTTGGGGAATTATTCTCTTGATTAATTTACGGTTAGTGACTAATGAATTGGAATGAGGCGTATGTTGTGTTTGTGTAACACTTTTATAATATATACGCGAGTTATTCGGAAAGACCGGGTTTATCCCATTCTGAATAACTGATACGACGATAAGTCGAAGATGAAGACGATGGTCGAAGACCGGAAGTCTTCACGTCGTTTGGGTGATAACTGATGATCTTGATTGGGCTGTACACCCAAGAAGATGGAAACAGTTAGTGATCGTCCAGACGTACTTGGAGATCGATGGATATGCGGGGTACTAGGTGCCTCCGGTTTCGTTCAGACCCAGAACGGACTTGTAAATGGACTGTGTGTCTGACATCGGATTTCATTCTGTGTGACTGATATCGGTTGCATAGGATGGCTTGCCTGTGTGGCATGCTAAGATGCAAATGATCGAGGCTTCTGTTGAAAAGCAAAGTCTTGTGGTGATGATCAAAGCACGGCCTTTGTGGCGTAGCTTTGTGTAACGTTTACCTCGCGTGTTTCACACCCGGTATGAACCAAAAACGGGAGACGGACCTCAGGGAGGGCATGCGTTTCTTTCTAGCTAGAAGTGGCGTCAGTGGTTTTACACGCCCTGACGAGTTTGACTTATGTGGTTGTTGCTGTTGCGAGGCGCCTCGGTTATATCGGTTTCGGCCGAATGCATTCTGGTCGGCTGACGGACCAGACTTACACCCCATAGGGTGGGGAGACGTATTGTTCAGGCATAATAATCCACTCCGTGTGGACCGGCCCTGACGATCCAAGGCTTGCCTGCGCGCTTGCCTGAGACATGGGCTAGATTGTCTCGAATCGGTTGAGGACTATCTTTTGCCTCGGTTCATAGATGGAAACCCAATTTCCAAATACGAGACTTTGCGGTTTTGATTGTATATCCTATATATGGCGACATAGTGGGATGGGGCGCTCATGCCGCCTATGATTGATACTTATGATTTGAAGTGTTTTATATACTATGCACTTATAATAGTATCAAATGATTTGTTTTAAACGTATCAAGCATTCTTTGGCTGTTATAAGGGAAAACCCTATCCTCGACTGCGTTGCATTGTGTGATGGGACCTGGGTCTTATAACAGCTTCATTTTTCTTTATTTAGCATTGCGCTGTTGGTTTTATGCACTGGTATTCTTGGGAGGAAACCCGTTCCGTGTTATACGGCGTGGTCCCTTGATTTACCTAATGATTTGAAATAAAGATTAATAACTGTTTTAGTTCTCACACCAGTCACATGACTGACCTGGAGTTTATTGTTTTAACCTAAACTCTGGGTGCCCCTATTTTCGACACGGGCAGCTAGTAGTTTTGGTTTTGCAGATTTATATTCACAGGATCCTGGTTTACAGCTGGAACGATATCCGGAAAGCTTTGTATCCGTATATCTCATTCTAGTTGTGTATTGTATTATTTTCCGCTGCTATGTATTTAAATGTAATTTAAATCTCTGATATTTCTGTGTAATATTCATTTATACTCTGTATATCCTTGTAATCTGATGCACTGTTGTAATATTCAATGAAATGTTCTTCTGTATGCGTTCTGCTGTGGCTTGTTCTCGAACTATCCGACGCTTTCCTTTACGGGGAAGTTGCGGGTCTTTAAAGTTGGTATCAGAGCTTTGGTTTACAAAGCTCAGAGAACAAGGCACATTAGAACCATACGAAAGAATTCATCAGATATTGGATTAGTAATATCCAATTAGAATGACTCGTTAGAGATGGGATCAGTAGTATCCTAGAACGAGTGTGAAGAGTATATTTTTTTCAAGTGAAAACAAATTTTGTTTTGAAAATTTAAATCAATCATTCGTATTTGATTTTCTATTTATATTGAGTTGGACAATCCAGTATATATAGATTTTGCGTATACGTCTGATCCGCGTGTATTCGAAGTTTTAATATATTGGATAGATATAGAATCACACTCTAGTCGCCCGGAGAAGGTACTGATGATAGCACGTGCATCATCGGTATTTATGTTCGTGTCTCGAAGGTGTGATTTTCTATATATTTCCATTAGGCTGGTGTGAGAACCCAAAACTTATATATAGCTAGAATACATTGTTGTGAATTGACATCAAAAACATGATTTTTGTATATGTATCAAAATTATGAATTTGAAACTCTAATTCACTAATTGATTGATGTTTGTGTTGTTTGTTGAATTGTTTGATAATTTTTAACCAATTAGCCTGATTGAATCATATATTGACTTATATTGAAAATTGGTCGCATTTGCTTGCATACATGTATATCTTTTGGAACAGGTCATAGCAAGGAGGCTAGAGCCAGAGAATAAAATTTGTTTGCCCGACAAATAGGTACATGTTTACTACATAATTTCCTGTTTTGTTTGGGTGATGATGATTTTGTGAGCCTATTGGCTAGCCGCTTGGCTTTTTCTTTTTCTTTTTGAGATCTGAAGGACCGGGGAAGCTATTTGAAATTCCCCGATGCTCCCATTGCAGGGGAGGTTATGGCGAAATTTTTCGAAAATTTAGGGTGTTAGCCAAATTTTTGAAATTTTAGAAGTTCTCAGAAACTGAAAAGTTGGAGAATGGAAGCCAAATCGAACGTAGAGCTGAATAATCAAACCACTTTCGACTTTGTTCCTTTTCGAGGACGAAAAGTTTTAAGTGGGGGAGATTGTAACAACCCGGAAAATCTGGGCCAGTTTGAAAATTTTATTTTGGCAATTTTAGCGAATTTTGATTATTTAAAATGAATTATTTTAAATAATATCGACAATAAATTTATTTTGAATATAATTCGAACGTATATATTATACGCGTCGTCGTTAGAATATAAATAATTATATATAATTATAAATAGAATTGAAAATGGCGCGGTAGTTCGATAATTCGATTTCAAACTTCAATTGAATGTACCGGGTGCAAAACAATCCGGATTTTAGTGAAACCAAAAATAATGGAATCTAATAGTGAATATCTTTCCAGCGAATCCGAAAAATCAAGATTTCATATCGGGAATCAAAAGATATGTCCAGTTGAAAATTCTGAATAGTCGCTATGGAATTCAGGCCCTTAAAAATGGACATTTTGCAAACGACCTCGGATTTCGACGAAACCAGTTTTGTTGGATCCGCAGTGCCAAGTTATTGCTAAATTCCAAATTTCATAATTTTTCGAATCAATATGTGAGCGTGGCAAAGGAAAACGCGTTTGACCTGTTTCAGTTGATTTTAATCGACTGGAAATTGGCCATTTTTCTAACGGTCTCAGAATTCGACGAAACTAGTTTTGTTAGGACCGTATCGTCAATACGAAGCTAGAAAATATTTTTCTGCAATTTTTCTAGTTAGTATGTGACCCCGGTAATTTGAAATGTACGTTTAAAATTCAATATAGTGATTTAAATGTAAATTCAAAGGAAACTGATCGAAACGGTCAAATCAGCTTGCGATACATGTCCCATTGTGTTCGGAATGGGGGTGAAACGCTATGGACGACAGGCGGTGGGCCTCGTTTCGAGTTCGTATTTAAAGGTCAACCTTTTTTCGAATAAAATAATTAAAATAATAATAATAATAAAAAAAAAAAAATATATATCTTCTTTCCCTTTTATACGTTGGCCCCCCCCCTTCTGCAGATCGAATAAAAATAAATAAAAAAAAAACCCCCAAAGAAAATCGCGCCTCCCTCCTCCTGTCGGCGCCACCCTTTGCCAGAGCCGACCGCCGCCTCCGCCGAGTCCACCTCCCCCTCGCGCCCATCCTCTGATGAACCCCGCTCGAGCCTCGCGACCCCTGGACCCCAACCCCAAATCGCCACGCCCAGCAAACCACCGCAAATCGAAACCCTAGCCCCCAAGCCACTGTCGCCTCGCGGCTGCCCACCGCCGACCTCCGATGCTCGCTCCCCTCTCCCTATCCTCTGTTGACCAAAGACTGTAAGTTTAGTTTTGTTTTATTTGTTTATTTTCTTTTATCTGTAAATTTTATTAATGTTTAAAAACTGTTTTATTAAAAATTGAAAAACTGATTTTAGTTAAATAGAAAAAAAACAGTGAGCATTTTTAATATGACATTATTTATAAAATCAGTTTTCTTATATATATATATCTTTTTAGAAAAGTTTAGAAATTGATTTTGTTAACAAGCGAAAAGATTTGATTTTTGGTTAACTTTTATATATGTATATCATTATTTTTGAAATACAAGACATGAGTTGTTTTTGAAAATAAAGTTAGCGATGTTTTTAAAATATAAAGAAAGGATTTTTAAGATGTATAAAGTTGGGATTTTTAGAATTAAAAATAGGTTTTTTATTTATTAAACTTCGAACTAAAAATTCGATTTTTATCTATTAAACTTCGAACTAAAAATTCGATTTTTATCTATTAAACTTCGAACTAAAAATTCGATTTTTATCTATTGAACTTTGAAATAAAAATTCGATTTTTATCTATTGAACTTCGAACTAAAAATTCGATTTTTATCTATTGAACTTCGAACTAAAAATTCGATTTTTATCTATTAAACTTTGAAATAAAAATTCGATTTTTATATATTGAACTTTGAAATAAAAATTCGATTTTTATATATTGAACTTTGAAATAAAAATTCGATTTTTATATATTGAACTTTGAAATAAAAATTCGATTTTTATATATTGAACTTTGAAATAAAAATTCGATTTTTATATATTGAACTTTGAAATAAAAATTCGATTTTTATATATTGAACTTTGAAATAAAAATTCGATTTTTATATATTGAACTTTGAAATAAAAATTCGATTTTTATATATTGAACTTTGAAATAAAAATTCGATTTTTATATATTGAACTTTGAAATAAAAATTCGATTTTTATATATTGAACTTTGAAATAAAAATTCGATTTTTATATATTGAACTTTGAAATGGAAATTCGATTTTTATATTTATTGAATAACATAGTAAAAATTCGATTTTTACATATGTAGTGAAAGCGGACAACGAAGGTGACAAAAATGGCGAAACGACGAAGACTTCTGCAAATGAAGAGCCGTGGAGCTAGGATAGCTATAAGTGAGAATTTCTCACCTTTCAATTTATTTTTCTAGTTATATATATACTAGGATGCAGACGGTGCTTAGTAGCACCCGACACCCGTCCACAGACCATGGACTTGTTTGTTTGACTGTTTGGTGATTGATTGTGATATTGGTTTGAATGTGGTTTGTGGTGTGAAAAATCGAATCGATAAATTGGTTAGGATTAGACGTGCGCCGTTATAAGGCGAAGGAGTAAGGCTAGGTTAGACCCTTACTCCAAAGTTTGTGGTTTGCATAACGAATTGATTTGATTGATGTGTGAATGGCGTGGGCCTTCACTAGACCGGGGATAAGGCTAGGCCTTGTCCCGTTTCTAGTATCGTGCCGTTATGCCGCCGAAATTTTCTAAAATAAGTTAGAAAAATAAAATTAGCATTTTATTTAACGAATGAACTGAATATAAATTCATATGTTAAAATAAAATGTGTTATCGTTAAAAATATAATTTTTAACGTGAATGTGAATAAATAAATATTCATTTACAAACCAGACGGTTTGTTTATGTACACCTATTTGAATGACGTTGATTGGGTCGATAAATTTTACACATCGCCTAACTGCACAAATAAAATATGTGTTTGATTGTTTGAAACCCCACACGGGTGTTAGGATGAAATTTGAAGTTCACTCATCCTGATTTATTAAATATGTCGATCGATTGATTGACAAGCTGCTATAAGCGTTAAATGTCTATATTTGATGCTTATACAGTGTAGTGCACTTTGGTTGATGGTTGATTATTCATCGTTGTTGATATATACATGTGTTGTAGAAAATCCATATAATTAACATTATATGGTAATTGATTGGGCCTCATTCCAGTTTCGAGAAAAATAGAAATATTTGAAATAGAAATATTTGAAATAGAAATATTTGAAATAGAAATATTTGAAATAGAAATATTTGAAATAGAAATATTTGAAATAGAAATATTTGAAATAGAATATTTGAAAATAGAAATATGTGAAGCCGTGAGGATTAGATTGACGCCATTTTGACGTGAACGATATTTATATCGATTTTATTCATTTTAAAATGAATATTGAAACGTGATTTCGAAATCGAATATTTTGAAATGAATTGAATTGAAAACGATTTCGAAATGAATTGAATTGAAAACGATTTCGAAATGAATTGAATTGAAAACGATTTCGAAATGAATTGAATTGAAAACGATTTCGAAATGAATTGAATTGAAAACGATTTCGAAATGAATTGAATTGAAAACGATTTCGAAATGAATTGAATTGAAAACGATTTCGAAATGAATTGAATTGAAAACGATTTCGAAATGAATTGAATTGAAAACGATTTCGAAATGAATTGAATTGAAAACGATTTCGAAATAAATTGAATTGAAAACGATTTCGAAATGAATTGAATTGAAAACGATTTCGAAATAAATTGAATTGAAAACGATTTCGAAATGAATTGAATTGAAAACGATTTCGAAATAAATTGAATTGAAAACGATTTCGAAATGAATTGAAAACGAATTCAAATTGAATTGAAAGCGATTTCGAAATAAATTGAATTGAAAACGATTTCGAAATGAATTGAATTGAAAACGATTTCGAAATGAATTGAATTGAAAACGATTTCGAAATGAATTGAATTGAAAACGATTTCGAAATGAATTGAATTTTAAAACGATTTCGAAATGAATTGAATTGAAAACGAATTCAAATGGAATTGAAAGCGAATTGAAATGAATTCAAATTGAATTGAAATTTGAATTGAATAGAAATGAATTTTGAAACGAATTTATAAAGAAGAATTCAATTTTGATTTGAATTGAAAAGGAAGTTGAAATTGCTTTTGAAACGAATTTAAAACCATTTATATAATTCGTTTTAAATAGTAATCGACGAAATATATATTATATATATTATATATATAATATAATGGCCTGAATAGAACGCGCCGCGCTGCGGCAGTTCGCGAATTTCGATCATTTGTTTCAAACGGACATTACGGGAGATCCGACCGTCGGATTCTCCTAAAACCGGAACCGTTGGGTTCGTATCGAAAAGAGCTTTCTAATGAATGTTAGAAATTTGAAATCTAACGGTTGGATTTGGAGATACGTCCAAATCAAATTCGAAAAAGGTCGCTGTAAGTGCAGTTCGATGGCCGTTAATGGAAATCGACCGTACGGGCCTTGATAAAATTATTAAAAATAGTAATAATTTGTGTAAAATCATAAGAAATGATTTGTGAAAGTTTGGGATGAAAAACTCCATATTTGAAAAGATAAAAATAGATTTTTATCGAAATGAACTAGTTTTGAACTAGAATTATAATTCTATTTATTTTTAAATAAATAAATTGAATTTGAAATGGTTTTGAAAATAACCAAAATTTCCAATGATTGCATTGGAGTGGATTTGAATCGAAATTGTCTTCGGAATATTTCGATGTTGGAATTCGTGATATTACAGGTGTTGTTATGGAAATTTGAAAGATATATATGTATATCGTTATTTCCAATACGACATTTGTTAATCGTAGAATTTGATATTGAATATAGGCCGATATAGTTTCTATTCAGAGCCTTGTATTGAATATCGAATGTGATTTGGGTTTGTCGTGAATGGTGTCTTCACTAACACTGTTCTTGAACCCAGTTGAGAAAAGATTAAATCTTTTTATTTAGATTTAATGAAGTGTACCAATTAAATGATATTTAATTGGAATTGAATTGATATTGATTTTTGGGTTTATCGTGAACAGTGTTTTAAATAACACTTGTTCTTTAACCCGATAATTAATGGGATGTGACTTTGGGTTTATCGTGAACCGTGTTTTAAATGACACTGATTCTTTAACCCAGTCACAGATTAAAACTAAGTGGAGTTTTAATGAATCTTTAATTAGATTGAAAAGATCGAGAATGGAGTATCACCAGTTTTGCTCCAGGCGATAGTTAAATCTTTAATTAGATTTGAATGTGAAATTTAGAAACTAACTGGCGGTTAGCCAAGCAGAATGGTTTTCTGGATATTGATCTGATGTTGGTTTCGGCCTTCGGGGTTAATATTTGGGGAATTATTCTCTTGATTAATTTACGGTTAGTGACTAATGAATTGGAATGAGGCGTATGTTGTGTTTGTGTAACACTTTTATAATATATACGCGAGTTATTCGGAAAGACCGGGTTTATCCCATTCTGAATAACTGATACGACGATAAGTCGAAGATGAAGACGATGGTCGAAGACCGGAAGTCTTCACGTCGTTTGGGTGATAACTGATGATCTTGATTGGGCTGTACACCCAAGAAGATGGAAACAGTTAGTGATCGTCCAGACGTACTTGGAGATCGATGGATATGCGGGGTACTAGGTGCCTCCGGTTTCGTTCAGACCCAGAACGGACTTGTAAATGGACTGTGTGTCTGACATCGGATTTCATTCTGTGTGACTGATATCGGTTGCATAGGATGGCTTGCCTGTGTGGCATGCTAAGATGCAAATGATCGAGGCTTCTGTTGAAAAGCAAAGTCTTGTGGTGATGATCAAAGCACGGCCTTTGTGGCGTAGCTTTGTGTAACGTTTACCTCGCGTGTTTCACACCCGGTATGAACCAAAAACGGGAGACGGACCTCAGGGAGGGCATGCGTTTCTTTCTAGCTAGAAGTGGCGTCAGTGGTTTTACACGCCCTGACGAGTTTGACTTATGTGGTTGTTGCTGTTGCGAGGCGCCTCGGTTATATCGGTTTCGGCCGAATGCATTCTGGTCGGCTGACGGACCAGACTTACACCCCATAGGGTGGGGAGACGTATTGTTCAGGCATAATAATCCACTCCGTGTGGACCGGCCCTGACGATCCAAGGCTTGCCTGCGCGCTTGCCTGAGACATGGGCTAGATTGTCTCGAATCGGTTGAGGACTATCTTTTGCCTCGGTTCATAGATGGAAACCCAATTTCCAAATACGAGACTTTGCGGTTTTGATTGTATATCCTATATATGGCGACATAGTGGGATGGGGCGCTCATGCCGCCTATGATTGATACTTATGATTTGAAGTGTTTTATATACTATGCACTTATAATAGTATCAAATGATTTGTTTTAAACGTATCAAGCATTCTTTGGCTGTTATAAGGGAAAACCCTATCCTCGACTGCGTTGCATTGTGTGATGGGACCTGGGTCTTATAACAGCTTCATTTTTCTTTATTTAGCATTGCGCTGTTGGTTTTATGCACTGGTATTCTTGGGAGGAAACCCGTTCCGTGTTATACGGCGTGGTCCCTTGATTTACCTAATGATTTGAAATAAAGATTAATAACTGTTTTAGTTCTCACACCAGTCACATGACTGACCTGGAGTTTATTGTTTTAACCTAAACTCTGGGTGCCCCTATTTTCGACACGGGCAGCTAGTAGTTTTGGTTTTGCAGATTTATATTCACAGGATCCTGGTTTACAGCTGGAACGATATCCGGAAAGCTTTGTATCCGTATATCTCATTCTAGTTGTGTATTGTATTATTTTCCGCTGCTATGTATTTAAATGTAATTTAAATCTCTGATATTTCTGTGTAATATTCATTTATACTCTGTATATCCTTGTAATCTGATGCACTGTTGTAATATTCAATGAAATGTTCTTCTGTATGCGTTCTGCTGTGGCTTGTTCTCGAACTATCCGACGCTTTCCTTTACGGGGAAGTTGCGGGTCTTTAAACTATTACAACAATTCCATCAGATACAAGAATATACAGAGTATAAATTGAATAAATTACATTTGATAAATATCAGAGATTACAATAAATTACATAGCAGCGGAAAATAATACAAAGCACAACTGAAGGTGATATACGGATACAGAGCTTTCCGGATATCATTCCAGCTGTAAGCCAGGATCCTGTGAATATAAATCTGCAAAACCAAAACTACTAGCTGCCCGTGCGAAAAATAGGGGCACCCAGAGTTTAGGTTAAAACAATAAACTCCAGGTCAGTCATGTGACTGGTGTGAGAACTAAAACAGTTATTTAAAACTTTACTTTAAAAGAGAGTAATTCAAGGGACCACGCCGTATAACACGGGACGGGTTTCCTCCCAAGAATACCAGTGCATAGAATAAACAACGCAATGCTTTTTCGAAAAATGAAGCTGTTATAAGACCCAGGTCCCATCACACAATGCAACGCAAGCCGGAGGATAGGGTTTTCCCTTATAATAGCCAAACATGCTTGGTACGTTTAAAACAAATCATTTGATACTATAATAAGTGTATAGTGTCAAAACAATTTCAATCATAAATATCAATCATAGACGGCATGGGTACCATATATCATGTCGCCATACTAATTCTACAATTAAAACCGCAATACACGTATTGGAAATTGGATTTCCGTCATGAGTCGAGGCAAGGGGCAAGCTCCTCTCTGCGCTCGAAACACTCTAGCAAATGTCTCAGGACTACACACTCTGGGCAATCCTGGATTCGGCTGGGCCGGTCCTCACTTACGTTAGAGGATTAGTTATGCCTGAACACACGTTTCCCAGTCCTTACAGACCTATAATCGAGGCGCCTCATTCCAACAACCACAAAGGTGAAAAGTATATAAATGTCAGGGCTGGTAAGTCACTGACACCACCAAAGCTAGAAAGAAACGTCGTGCTCTCCCAGCGGTCCATATCCCGTTTTTAACTCATACCGAGGTGTGAGGCTCGCGAATCCACGTTATACACAAAGCTACGCCACAAAGGCCGTGCTTTGATCATCAACCACAAGACTTTGCTTTTCAGCAGAAGCCTTGATCCATGCAACTCAGCGTGCCACACAGGCAATTCATGCCATGCGATTGATATCTATCGATATATAACCTCTAAGCTCGTATGTCTCAGAGAAGGACATTAAGCAAGAGAATAAATTCTCCGCCGCCAAACAGATATATATTTAATAGAAATCAATCAACACAGAATATAATCCAATGTCAGACACACAATCCATTTACAAGTTCGTTCTGGGTCTGAACGAAACCGGAGGCACTTTCCTCGCATATCCATCGATCTCCAAGTACGTCTGGACGACCACCAACTGATTCCCTCATCTTGGGTGTACAGCCCAATCAAGATCATCAGTAATCACCCAAACGATGTGAAGACTTCCAGTCTTCAATCACCGTCTTCATCTTCGACATATCGTCGAATCGGTTATTCAGAATGGGTATAAACCCGGACTTTCCGAACAACCCGCGTATATTAAAACAAATGTTAGACAAACACAAAATACGCCTCATTCCAATTCATATTCTCAGGGAAAGGTTCCCATTAATTTTATCCAAGATAAATTCTTTAAATTTATCCTTTAATCTTCCTTTGGATGTCATTTCAAACCAAATTATGGTTTTCTAAAACTAGTCGAGATTAGCGAACCACACCGAAGTAATTATTTATTTTATTTCCCAATCCCAACCTATTCATCCCATGAAGCAAAACTGGTAATACTCCATATCTAACACCACGGTGTTATCGGTAAAATTAATTATCATTTCACGTTCAAATCTAATTAAAGATTTAACTATCGCTTTGGAGAAAAACTGGTGATACTCCATTCTCGCTCACTTTCTATATTTGATAATTTAAATTACAAATTCACATTTCAATCTAATTGCAGATTCATTAAAACTCCTTTTATTGGGTTAAAGAACTAATGTCTTTTGAAAACACAGTTCACGACAAACCCAAATCACATTCTATTTATTATCGAGTTAAAGAACTGGTGTTATTTAAAATAATGTTCATGATAAACCCACATCAATTCTATTTAAACCCATTTCAAAACCAATTTATTTATTTAAAAATAAATGGGTTTTAATTTCAGTTCATTTCGATAAAAATCTATTTTTATCTTTTCAAATATGGAGTTTTTCATGCCAATTTTTCCCAAATCATTTCTTATGATTTTACACAAATTATTACTATTTTTAATAATTTTATCAAGGCCCGTACAGTCGATTTCCAACAACGGCAATCGAACTGCACTTATAGCGACCTTTTTCAAATTTGATTTGGACGTATCTCCCAATCCAACCGTTAGATTTCAAATTTCTAATATTCGTTAGAAAGCTCTTTTCGATATGAACCCAACGATTCCGGTTTTAGGAGAATCCGACGGTCGGATCTCCCGTAATGTCCGTTTGAAATAAATGGTCGAAATTCACGAACTGCCGCGGCGCGTTCTATTCAAGCCATTATATTATATATATAATATATATAATAAATATTTCGTCGATTCCTATTTAAAACGAATTTTATAAATAGTTTTGAATTCGTTTCAAAAACAATTTCAACCTTTATTTCAAATTCAAATCAAAATTGAATTCTTTCTTATAAATTCGTTTTAAAATTCATTTCTATTCAATTCAAATTTCAATTCAATTTGAATACATTTCAATTCGGTTTCAATTCAATTCGAATTCGTTTTCCATTCGATTCGAATTCGTTTTCAATTCAATTCGAATTCGTTTTCAATTCAATTTAATTCAAATTGGTTTTCTATTCAATTCAATTCAAATTGGTTTTCTATTCGATTTAATTCAAATTGGTTTTCTATTCGATTCAATTCAAATTGGTTTTCTATTCGATTCAATTCAAATTGTTTTTCTATTCGATTCAATTCAAATTGGTTTTCTATTCGATTCAATTCAAATTTATTTTCTATTCGATTCAATTCAAATTTATTTCAAAATATTCGATTTCGAAATCACTTTTCGATATTCATTTTAAAATGAATAAAATCGATATAAATATCGTTTACGTCAAAATGGCGTCAATCTAATCAACACGGCTTCATATAATTCTATTTTCAAATATTCTATTCGACAAATGAATATTTATCCTTTTTTCTCCACACACGACTAATCTCAACGAACTAGTACTGTCCACGTGTGGCTATTTTGTTATTTAAAATATTTTATAAAATTTGGGTATCTATCGTTTGATTTTCAATTAGATTCCACCGTGAAGTAGTTCTAATTTTAAATATGATAAAGATGTATATTTTATTATTAAAATATTTCATTCAACACATGACTAATCTCAACGGATGAGTACGGTCAACACATGAACCTTTATTTTATATTAATAAAGATGTAAATTTTATTATATAAAATATTTCGTTCAACACATGACTAATCTCAACGGATGAGTACGGTCAACACATGAACCTTTATTTTATATTATTCTTCATTTTCTAAATTGGAATGAGGCCCAATCAATCACCATATAATATTAATTATATGGATTTTCATACATCACACGTATATAATAGCATTGAAAAATAATCAACCATCAACCAAAGTGCACTATACTGTATAAGCATCAAATATAGATATCTAACGCTTATAACAGCCTGTCGATCCATCGATCGACATATTTAATCAATCAGGATGAGTGAACTTCAAATTTCATCCCAACACCCGTGTGGGGTTTCAAATCAACAAACACGGATTTTATTTGTGCAGTTGGGCGATGTGTAAAATTTATCGACCCACTCAATGTCCTTCAAATAGGTGTACATAAACAAACCGTCCGGTTTGTAAATGAATATTTATTTATTCACTTTCACGTTAAAAAATATATTTTTAACGATAAAACATTTTATTCAACCTATGAAAATATTCTATTCAGTTCATTTATTAAATAAAATGATTTCTTTATTTTTCTAACTTATTTTAGAAAATTTCGGCGGCATAACGGCACGATACTAGAAACAGGACGAGGCCTAGCCTTATCCCCGGTCTAGTGAAGGCCCACGCCATTCACACATCAATCAAATCCATTCAATTTCACCAAACAATTCAATTCAAACCAAATAAACTAACTAACTACACAACCAAACAATTTAACAAACAAGCCATCCATGGTCTGTGGATGACGGGTGTCGGGTGCTACTAAACACCGTCTGCATCCTAGTATATATATATAACTAGAAAAAGAAATTTTGAAAGGTGAGAAGTTCTCACCGATAGCTATCCAATACCACGACTCTTCATTCATAGAAATCTTCATCGTGCTCGCCTTTTTGTCACCTTCGTTGCCCGTATTCTCTACCTATGTAAAAATCGAATTTTTACTTTGCTATTCAATATATAAAAATCGAATTTTTACTTTGCTATTCAATATATAAAAATCGAATTTTTACTTTGCTATTCAATATATAAAAATCGAATTTTTACTTTGCTATTCAATATATAAAAATCGAATTTTTATAATCACGCTATATGGATAAAAATCCTATTTTTCTAACGCTACTATATAGATAAAAATTATATTTTTTCCTCGCTATTCTCTATATAAAGATTTCGTCTTTTCAATTATATCATTATAAAAATCACATTTTTATACACATATAACGATGGTATTTCTAATATTTCTATCATGTAAAAATTATATTTTTAATTCTCTACATAAACAAAAATCATATTTTTACACCTTCTATATAGTAAAGATTATATTTTTAATACTTTAAAAATATAAAAATCATATTTTTAATTCTTTAAAAATATAAAAATCATATTTTTAACTGAACAAAATCTTTTCTTCACCAACATCATAGGTAAAAACTGATTTAACATTTCTTTTTAAATTAAACTAAACGAATTTTATAAAACAAATTAAATAATATATATATAAAAACTTACAGCTGGAATTATGTGGAGGGGGGGCTGCTGCGCACCGAGGTGGCGGCGCTGGTGGAGCTCCGGCGTCGGGTTCAGGCAGTGGAGGCGGCGTCTTTTGGGTGATGGGTTTCTAGGGTTTCGTGGGGGGGGGGGGTTTGAGCTTCGAACGCGGGGAAGAAGAGAAGCGAGGAGGAAGAAGGGCGGTGGGGCACTGATGGAGGGTGGCGGCTCGTCGGCGATGAAGGAGGATGGAGTAGGCGGCGGTCCCCCCCCCGATCGACGCATTTCGTTTTTTTTTTCCTTTTATTTTCTGATTCGGAAAATCGAATGGGGGGGCCAGATAGAGATAAAGGAGAGGAGAGAGGAGATATTTTTAATTTTTATTTGTTTAATTTATCACTAAAAAGCAACTTTTATTTTCGACCTCTAAACGAGGCCCACCGCCTGTCGTCCAGAGCGTTTTACCCCCATTCCGAACACAATGGGAGATGTATCACAGGCTGATTCGATCGTTTCGATCAGTTTCCGTTAAAATCAACATATAACTCTATATATTGAATTTGAACGCGCATTTCAATTTACCAGGGTCACATACTAACTAGAAAAATTCCAGAAAAAATATTTTCTAGCTTCGTATTGACGATACGGTCCTAACAAAACTAGTTTCGTCGAATTCCGAGACCGTTGGAAAAATGGCCATTTTCCAGTCGATTAAAATCAACTAAAACTGGTCAAACGCGTTTTCCTTTGCCACGCTCACATATTGATTCGAAAAATTATGAAATTTGGAATCTAGCAATAATTTGACATCACGGACCCAACAAAAGTGGTTTCATCGAAATCCGAGGTCGTTTGCAAAATGTCCATTTTTAAGGGCCTGAATTCCATAGCGACTATTCAGAGTTTTCAACTGGACATATCTTTTGATCCCCGCTATGAAATTTTGATTTTTCGGATTCGTTGGAAAGATATTCCCAATTAGATCCTAATGTTTTTGGTTTCACTAAAATCCGGATTGTTTTGCACCCGGTACATTCAATTGAAGTTTGAAATCGAATTATCGAACTACCGCGCCATTTTCAATTCTATTTATAATTATATATAATTATTTATATTCTAACGATGGCGTATATAATATATACGTTCAAATTATATTCAAAATAAATTTCTCGTCGATATTATTTAAAATAATCTATTTTAAATATTCAAAATTCATTAAAATTTTCAAAATAAAAATTTTAAACTGGCTCAGATTTTCGGATTGTTACACCCTTCTTCCCAAATGAGACTTGCGGTCGTTGCTCCTCATTTACGGACATTTTCCCAATTTAAAGCTCCACCGCACTTTCCTTTATCACCTGATTTCAAAAACAAATGTCACCATTCTCTATCTCGTCTATCCCTCTTTCAACCCATTCCCACAAAGAAGCACCTGATCTCCCATTCCCTGATTTGTATTTGAACATTACCATGTGTAACGACCCGGAAAAAGCGAGCCAGTTTAAAAAATTTATTTTGGCAATTTTAGTGAATTTTGGACATTTAAAATGAATTATTTTAAATAATAGCGACGAGAAATTTATTTTGAATATAATTAGAACGCATATATTTATATACGTCGTCGTTAGAATATAAATATTTTATTTATAATTATAAAAGGAATTGAAAATGGCGCTGTAGTTCGATAATTCGATTTCAAACTTCAAATGAATGTACCGGGTGCAAAATAAACCGGATTTTAGAGAAACCAAAAATAATTGAATCTATTTGATAATATCTTTTCAACGAATCCGAAAAATCGAAATTTCATATCGGGGATCAAAAGATATGTCCAGCTGAAAATTCAGAATAGTCGCTATGGAATTCGGGCCCTTAAAAATAACCATTTTGCAAACGACCTCGGATTTCGACGAAACCACTTTTGTTGGATCCGCGATGTAAAGTTATTGATAGGTTTCAAATATCATAATTTTCTGAATCAATATGTGAGTGTGGCAAAGGAAAACGCGTTTGACCATTTTCAGTTAATTTTAATCGACTGGAAATTGGCCATTTTTCAAACGGTCTCAGAATTCGACGAAACTACTTTTGTTAGGACCGTATCGTTAATACGAAGCTAGGAAATATTTTTCGGGAATTTTTCGAGTTGGTATGTGACCCCAGTAAATTGAAATGCGCGTTCAAATTCAATATATAGAGTTATATTTTGATTTTGACGAAAACTGATCGAAACGGCCAAACTGGCTTACGTGGCATATCCCATTGTGTTCGGAATGGGGGTAATGTGCTAGGGCGACAGTCGGTGGGTCTCGTTTAGAGGTCGAAAATAAAAGTTGCTTTTTAGAAAATCTAATAATACAATATATATTTATTTAAATAATAGCCCCCTCCCTTACTCCTTATCTCCCCGTCAAAATTTCAGAAAGAAGAAGAAAAAAAAGAGATCCCAAATCGCGTCGCCCCCCCCCCCTCTGCTGCCGCCGCCGCCGCTTCTTCTTCTTCCTCCTCCTCCACCTGCTCTGCCTTCCTTCCTCCTCCCCTCCTTCTCGCGACCTCGAATTCGCACCCCCTTCCCAAAACTCGACGCAACTCCCACCTCCATCCACCAACGACGAGTCGACCCCCGCCTGCCACCTCCCTGTACGCCGGCGCCTCCTACCCCGTGACCCCCCCCAACCCGTGGACCCCCCTTTTCAAAAAAATCTGAATTTCTTCAAAGAAATGTAAGTATTTTTACTTTATTTTAATTAATTTATACATACCATTGTTTATATACAATGATAGGAGCAAAATATGTTTTTTCTTGTGTAAGGAAAAAAAATGATGAGATTTGCTTTCATGTATGGTTTTATAATGAGAATAACAAGATGTTTTTGAAATTATGAAAGGCGAAATCTTTATGTTATGAAAGGCGAAATCTTTATATTAGAAAAGGCGAAATCTTTATATTTGAAAAGGCGAAATCTTTATATTTAAAAAGGCGAAATCTTTATATTTGAAAAGGCGAAATCTTTATATTTGAAAAGGCGAAATCTTTATATTTGGAAAGGCGAATTCTTTATATTTGAAAAGGCAAAATCTTTATATTTGGAAAGGCGAAATCTTTATATTTGGAAAGGCGAAATCTTTATATTTGGAAAGGCGAAATCTTTATATTTGAAAAGGAGAAATCTTTATATTTAAAAAGGCGAAATCTTTATATGAATAATAGCATGATAAAAATATAATCTTTATTATATGAACATCGATGTAAAAGTAGAATTTTTATCTATATAGTAGCGATGTAAAAATAGAATTTTTATCTATATAGTAGCGATGTAAAAATAGAATTTTTATTTATATAGTAGCGATGTAAAAATAGAATTTTTATCTATATAATAGCGGTGTAAAATTAAATTTTTATGTATATAGTAGCAATGTAAAAATAGAAATTTTATATACATAGCAACAATATAAAAATGTGATTTTTATATATGTAGTGGCTACGGGCAACAAAAGTGACAAAAGGCGAGAACAGCGATGACTTCTACATAAGAAGAGTCGAGACGATTGGATTAGCTAGTCGGTGAGAACTTCTCACTTTAAATATTCATTTCTAGTTAAAAATATATACTAGGATGCAGACGGTGCTTAGTAGCACCCGACACTCGTCGTCCACAGACCATGGACGACTTGTTTTTTGATTGATGTGTTGTGAAAATTGTTTGTGATGTTGATGTGAAATAGATAATGAAATATATTCATGTGTTGAAATAAATTAATTATCGTTGAAAATATAATTTTTAACGTGAATGTGAATAAATGAATATTTATAAACAAATCGGTCGATTTGTTTATATACACTGATTTGACTGATATTGATTGGGATGATAAATTTTACACATCGCCCAACTGCATAAACAAAAATCTGTGTTTGTTGATTTGAAACCCCACACGGGTGTTTGGATGATATTTGGCGTACACTAATCCCAATTATTTAATTGTATGTCGATCGATTGGTCGACCGACTGTGTAAGCGTTGATTATTTATATTTGATGCTTATGCAGTTGTGTGGTGCACTTTGGATGATGGTTGATTGTTTATCGTTGCTATTATATACATGTGTTGTATGGAATCCATATAATTAACGTTATATGGTAATTGATTGGGCCTCATTCCTATCGGGAAAATAATGAATATAATAAAAGAAAATTCATGTGTTGAATATAAAAATAGTCATGTGTTGACGATGTTCATGTGTTGAAACTATTTATGTGTTGAGTAAAATATTTTAACAATAAAATTTACATCTTTATCATATTTAAAATTAGAATCTACTTCACGGTGGAGTCTGATTAAAAATCAAACGATAGATACCATAGTTTTATAAAATATATTACATAACAAAAATAGTTGTGTGTTGACAGTACTCATGTGTTAAGATTAGTCGTGTGTTGAAAGAAATATAGATTCATGTGTTGAATAGAATATATATTCATTTGTTGAATAGAATAACGAATTTATTGAAATATATAAAGCCGTGTTGATTAGAGTTGCGCCATTTTGACGTGAACGATATTTATATCGATTATATTCGTTTTTATAATGAATATAGAAAAGGTAGTGATTTCAAAATATAATGTTTTGAAAATATTATCATTTATATAGTAATGATATGAAATATTTAATTTTGATTTGAAATTGAATATAGAGTTGAAATTGTTTGAAAACGAATTTAAAACGATTTATAAAGTACGTTTTAAAAGGAAATCGACGAAATATATATAATATATATATTATATATATAATGGCCTGAATAGAACGCGCCGCGCCGCGGTAGTTCGTGAATTTCGACCATTGACTTCGAATTGACGTTACGGGAGATCCGACCGTCAGATTCCCCTAAAACCAGAACCGTTGGGTTCGTATCGAAAAGAGCTTTCCAATGAATATTTGAAATTTGAAATCTAACGGTTGGATTTGGAATTATGTCCAAATAAATTTGGAAAATGTTGCTGTAAGTGCAGTTCGATGGCCATTGATGGAAATCGACTATACAGGGCTTGATAAAATTATTAAAAATATCAATAATTTATGTAAATCATAATATGTGAATTGGAAAGAACTGGGATGAAAAATTCCACATTTGAAAAGATAAAAATAGATTTTTATTGAAATGAACTAGTTTTGAACTAGAATTAAAATCAATTTATTTTTGAAATGAATAAATTGAATTTGAATTGGTTTTGAAAATAACCAGAATTTCCAATATATATAAAGTGGAAGTGGATTTGAATCGAAATTGTCTTTGGAATATTTCGATGTTGGATTCCGTGATTATACAGATATTGTTATGGAAATTTGAAAGATATATTTATATCGTTATTTCCAATACGATATTTGTTGGTTTCAGAATTTGATATTGAATATAAGCCGGTATATTTTCTGTTCAGAGCCTTGTATTTAATATCAAATGTAATTTGGGTTTGCCGTGAATGGTGTCTTCATTAACACTGTTCTTAAGCCCAGTTGAGAAAAATATTAAATCCTTCTGTTTAGATTTAATGAGGTGTACCAATTAAATAATATTAATTGGAATTGAATTTAAATTAGTTCTTGGGTTTATCGTGAGCGGTGTTTTGAATAACACCTGTTCTTTAACCCGATTAACAATAGAAAGTGATTTTGGGTTTATCGTGAACCGTGTTTTAGATGACATTGGTTCTTTAACCCAGTTAAAGACAGGTTATAGATTTTTGTGAAGATTAAAACTAAGTGGAGTTTTAATGAATCTTTAATTAGATTGAAATGTGAATTGACAATTTAAATTATCAAATCTGAAAGGTGATCGAGAATGGAGTACCACCAGTTTTGCTCCAAAGCGATAGTTAAATCTTTAATTAGATTTGAACGTGAAATGGTAATTAATTTTACCGATAACACCGTGGTGTTAGATATGGAGTATTACCAGTTTTGCTCCATGGGATGAATAGGTTGGGATTGGGATATAAAATAAATAATTACTTTGGTGTGGTTCGCTAATCCCGACTAGTTTGGAAAACCATAATATGGTTTGATATGATATCCAAAGGATGATTAAAGAATAAATTTAGAAGAATTTATCTTTGATAAAATTAATGGGAAACTTTCCCTAAGAATGTGATTTTGTGAATAAAAGAATATTCTGAATTGGAATGAGGCGTATGTTGTGTTTGTGTAACATTTGTTTATCATATATGTGGGTTATTCAGAAAGGTCGGGTTTATACCCATTTTGAATAACCGATTCGACGATATGTCGAAGATGAAGATGGTGGTTGAAGACCGGAAGTCTTCACATCGTTTGGGTGATTACTGATGATCTTGATTTGGCTGTACACCCAAGATGAGGGAATCAGTTGGTGATCGTCCAGACGTACTTGGAGATGGATGGATATGCGAGGAAAGTAGTCCGGTTTCGTTCAGACCCAGAACGAACTTGTAAATGGATTGTGTGTCTGACATTGGATTTTATTCTATGTTGTTTGATCACTATTAAATATACATCTGTTTGGCGGCGGAGAATTTATTCTCTTGCTTAACGCGCTTCTCTGAGACGTACGAGATCAGAGGTTGTATATCGATGGACATCAGTCGCATGGAGTGAATTTCCTGTGTGGCACACCTAAGTGGCAGATGATCAGGGCTTCTATTGAAAAGCGAAGTCTTGTGGTTGATGATCAAAGCACAGCCTGTGTGGCATAGCTTTGTGTATAACGTGAATTCGCGAGCCTCATACCTCGGTATGAGTCAAAAACGGGATACGGACCGTTGGGAGAACACGACGTTTCTTTCTAGCTATGGGTGATGTCAGTGACCTACCAGCCCTGACATTTATATACTTTTTACCTGTGTGGATGTTGGAATGCGAGGCGCCTCGTATATAGGTCTGTTAGGACCGGAAAACGTGTGTTCAGGAATAACTAATCCTCCAAAGTTAGGTGAGGACCGGCCCAACCGATTCCAAGGATCATAGTGGGGTCCTGAGACATTTGCTAGAGTGTCTCGAACGGAGAAGAGCTTGCCCCTTGCCTCGACTCAAGACGGAAATCCAATTTCCAATACGTGATATTGCGATTTTATTTGTAGAACCTAGTATGGCGACATAGTGGTATGGGTCATTCATGCCGCCTATGATTGATATTTATGATTGAAATTGTTTTGACACTATAAATTTATTATAGTATCAAATAATGTGTTTTAAACGTATCAAGCATGCTTTGGCTATTATAAGGTAAAAACCCTATCCTCCGGCTTGCGTTGCATTGTGTGATGGGACCTGGGTCTTATAATAGCTTCATTTTTCTTTATTTAGCATTGCGCTGTTTGTTTTATGCACTGGTATTCTTGGGAGGAAACCCGTTCCGTGTTATATGGCGTGGTCCCTTGATTTACCGAACTTTGAAAGTTAAAATAATAATTGTTTTAGTTCTCACACCAGTCCCATGACTGACCTGGAGTTTATTGTTTTAACCTAAACTCTCGGTGCCCCTATTTTCCACATGGGCAGCTAGTAGTTTTGGTTTTGCAGATTTATATTCACAGGATCCTGGTTTACAGCTGGAACGATACTCGGAAAGCTCTGTATCCGTGTATTACTTTCAGTTGTGTGTTGTATTATTTTTCCGCTGCTATGTAATTTATTGTAATCTCTGATGTTTGTCAAATGTATATTTATTCATACTCTGTATATTCTTGTATTCTGATGGAATTGTTGTAATAGACAATGAAATGTTCTTCTGTTTGCGTTCCAATTTGTCCTGTTCTCAAAACGATCAGGGGTTTCGAACGGTCTTAGTTGGTCTAACGATCGATTCGGATCGAGCGAAATTCCTTGCCGTGACACCACGCAACCATAGGAGCAGGTGTCGACACTTATATCGCCAAAACCAGCTCAAACTTGCACACCAACTTCGGTTTATTCCCCCGGATCCAAATATGAAATTGATTTCGCAAACAGTAGACTAAAAATTCCACAAACTCAAACCCTAATTTACTGCTCAAAAATTCGAGCAACCGAACACAGTGTCGCACCTTAGTTTTAGCGTACCAGATTGAAGAGCTTCGCGCACTGATTCCAAATATCTCTCTCTCGTGATTTATAGGAATTTCTTTTGCTTTGAAATGATTTTACTATCTCAAGTTTTTTTTGCTGCGTTTTTTTTCATTTTTGTGGCGGTGTGGTTTTTTAGTTGACTTGGAACGAAAATGGTTAGGGTTAGGAGGTTGGTATCATATTTATAGAGGAAGAAAAATATTTTTTTATTTGATTTTAATCAATCGCTATATGTGTTTGTCGTTAAAAATTCCTGTGATCACACATGATATCCAAAAATCATGAAAATTGGCATGTATCTACAGTTTGATATTACAGACCCAATTAAACTAGTTTCGTCGAATTCCAACTCCGTTTGCTCACACAGTGTATTTTTAACTATCAAAATATCGACTATTTTTCACATTAAAATCCTGTACGTCCACATACTGACTTCAAAAATCATGAAAACTGAAATCTAGCAGTAATTTAACATTGCAGATCCAACAAAATTAATTTCGTCGAAAACAGAAGTCGTTTGCAAAACTGGCTATTTGTAAAGCTCTAAATAACCCATTTAAATGTATAAATATATTTAAAAAAATAATTAAATTAAATAAAAATAATTTAGTATTATCGTATATATTCACACTAGAATATCATACAGCTCCAGAATAATCCTAAATGGATTTCTAACTCGATATTCAAATCCCGGTTGAATCGATATTCAATTTTTGTTGAAATTCCTTTTATATATCATTATAAATTATAAAGGAATTCCATAGCGACTTTTCTAAAATTTGATTTGGACATAAATCAAAATCTACACGACGAAATCTTGATTTTTCTCTTCCATTAGAAAGATATACTTCACCAGGTCCTAACGTTTCTTGTTTCGCAGAAATCCGATTTAAAACAGACCTTGTATATTCAGTTGAAGTTAAAATCGCCAAATAGCGAACTATCGCAACGTTACGGGCTCGATTATTATTATAATATAATTATACATTCAAACATTCGTTATTCTAATTCAATTCTAAGTAGAATTAAATATTTTAAATTTTCCAGTTCACATAATATTGTCAATTCACTATTTCCGACTATTTCGAAATTAAATATATTATTCTATTATTTAATTTAATTAAATATTCATTATTATTTAATTAAACACTATTTAAATCTCTCAAACACTATGTAATAATTAAATTAATTAATTATAATATCTCTGAAAATACGGGTCGTTACAAGGTCGGTCCACAATATAAGATTTTTGGAAAACAAAAATCGTACTTCATTTGCATTTGGATCGAATTCTGGAACAACTGATAGCAAAATTATCACATGCAACATACCTAAGAGCTAATACAATATTTTGGCAACAGCTAAATTTTTTTAACCGAATCCACTAGAAATTGACTACACAACAAACATGCAAAGACCGGTATAAACTAGGAAAGGTTATGAGAATAATATTTTCCCAGAAGTTGTTTACATAATGAAAATCCAATTCTAGATAACACAATCACAAAAAAATTATACACTTAAACATAAAAAGGGAGTTTAATCTAGATGGAGTGAGTGTAGAAACTCACCTTGTGTGGATTAACATGAATTTCAGTTTCCTATAGAGTGTAGCAGTGAAAGTTTCAACATGCAAGGAATCTAACACTTACAGTAACTTCTTCATCTTGGATTTTCGGAGAAAAGATGACCTGAGTCTTTCTGCTGAAATTGATTGCTTGATAGAAATGGAAAGTACAAGGCTCTTCATTATTTTGATTTAAAGAGAGACTTGGCTTTTAGTTTTTTGAGGAATCAATTATTTTCTTTTTCATTTAAAGAGGAGGAAAGTGTTTTAGATGTAGGAGGAAAACCAATGCAAGTTTTTCTAGAATTCTCCTTCTTAACCCATCATTAGCAACTAGCTAAGCCTTAACAAACTAATTAGACCAAGATTTGGCATAGGGAAAGTAATTAAAGGGTGTAAGGCATTATTTACACTTGTTTTAATTTTCTTCTCTAACTACATAAGTTTAAACATGAAGGTTACAAAATTTTATATTAGGTCATTACGAAAATTACCAAAATACGTTTTAACATATTTTTAACCAACATTATTAATATTTATATTCAATTTTACCTAAAGTTTACATTTTTCACAAAAATTGTAATGTCCCATATTTTTGGTAGTCGGATATTTAATTTATTTTATTATTTTAAATATCGATGTGGAATTACAAATGGATTTATAATATATAGTTTGTTTACAAAATGAAGTTAGAATGTTTAATTTATATTAAATTATAAATCGAGCCCGTGATGTTGCGGCAATTCATAATTTACGATTTGAAATTCAATTGAATATACAGGATCCGATATAAGTCAGAATTCTGAGAAACAAGAATCATCCAGATCGATTTGATTATATTTTTCTAATGAAAGAAAAAATGGAGATTTCATGTTATAAGTTATTAGTTATGCCCAATTCAATTTTTATATTCGCTATGAAATTTGTTAATAAATGATAACGTTTATTTAGTTAATTATAAAGGATTTTTATATAAATTTGAATATTGTTTGGCTCAGGATTTTGGTTTAATATATATATATATATATATATATATATATATATTGGTTTATTCTGAAGCTGTGTAATATTATTATTTGGAGAAATATAATAATAATAATAATTTATTATTATTTAAAATGGATTGTTTTAGAATAAAATATATTTTATCATTATTATATAGGCCTCAGAAATGATTTATTTTTCAAACGATCTCCATTTTCGACGAAACGAGTTTTATTGGAAAACGTATAATTAGTTATTGCTACATTTCCAATTTGGAGCCAGCTGGAGCTGTTTTATCGGTGCGTCCAATTTAAAGGTGAACTGATAAATTAAAATAACGCAATTGTGCAAACGAAGCCGGTTTTCAATGAAATAAAGTTCATTGAGACCGAGACATTGAGACGCAGCAGCACGCCCGATTTCACTGTGTTCGTAGCATGTGCGTAACGATATGAGTTTAACGGTTAGCTGTGAATAACAGTTAGCATCAAATTTTAATACCATGAAATAAAAACAAAATGGAAATTTTACTTTTAAGGAAATTCAAGTATCTGTCTGTATTAAATCCTACAGCTATACTAGAAACAAATATAAAAATAAAACATTTGGCTATCCTCCTTTTTCTGTGGATTCATGTACAACCTTATATATATATCATCCTGCACATGCCATCACATACCCATGCTACCTGCTCCCTACCTAAGTTTTGCATGAAACAATGCGCTAGATGTATTCTTAAGTCAACACAAGATTTCCACGCACAACTACCCTAAAATAGAACATACGCAAATCAAAGAAAAAACACCAAAATATGCGAATTACTTCATGCTTAAGTAAAAAGCACGGCAACCTTCCTATCTCTTCAACCATACAACTATCAAATCTCTTCAATGTATATTAACATCAGCATGCCTATTCTACGTTTTAAACTCTTGCACTCGCACATGTACCTGCCTATTCTTTTTCTGCCTTAGCACATGCTGTTCAAATCTATAACTACCCTAAACCCACAGACATGCTACATTAAACTGTACCCTACTGCCTATAGTCTATATATCTCAACTCATTTATGTTCTAATCAGTACTGGCCAATGTAAGAACATACTGCTATCCTATATCAAGGCACATGCCTATTCGATTGGAATCATCATTATCCCCTAGTGTCTCCATCTATATATACGCGCATCTAGGTCAATAAATTTAATCTCCTCAACTGTTGTGATTAAGCCCAATGTATATACTAAGAAGATGAAGAGGGTTAGTTTCTTGGAGAATCATACAACTAATTCATTGAGAACGACGTAGCAACACACATTAAAAAGATCCCAAGTACATCTACGTCTGTCGACTTCTCCTCCATGGTCAAAGCCAGTCCTACATAGGCCAAGAACAGAGATAGTCCGTAGCACAAATATATTAAACATGAGGTGAGGATGGTGATGTTCGCATTCGCAGTAGCCGAGCCTAAGCCAAATGAGATCGCTTATTAGGATAGTGCGCTGCGTTGAGGATGACAAGATGATCAAGCTCGTGGAGGAGATGGAGTGGAAGTTGCGTACATGTCATGATGGGTTCAGATGAAAAGGAATTGTGCGTGAGTACCATGCAGGGCCAGTTGGATAAAGAGCACTAGTAAGTAACGAAAAGGAAAAATAAGGCGAGTTAAGCATTGTTTGGAGGTAGCAGGAGTTCAAAACTTGGTATGTGGAAGCTCGGCATAACGTTTGTAGTGTTAGCAATTGGGATGGAGGAGTGTTCTAGCATGAAAACAATGCATGGGGTGGAGGCCGATCTAGTGTAGTGAATGGCGAAGTGGAGAGGGAAGTTTACTGGACGAAGGGGATGAGGCGCAGTGGAGCGGTCAGCAGTTGGTGAGTATGATGACGGAGTGAAGCTGCTTAGTTGCTGTAGCAGTAGGTGTTAACGGAGCAAAGTTGTAGTGGCGATTTGATTTCTGTAGGGTGCGTGGGGTATATCTTGCAAACGGAGGACAGGTTCATTTTGAACAAACATGGAGTAGCTGCATGGGAAGCGAAATAAAATTCGGAGAAGAAGAAGAGGATAGCTGTAACTTGTTGCAAGCATCATGAAGTAAAGGAATAAACATAAGAGCATCTCCAACAGTGTTACGGGCCGTAACGTTACGGCCCGTAACATTACGGGAGATATCTTTGATATCTCCCAACAGGCGCGAGCTGATTTTATCAGCTCGCAGCCTGCGAGCTGATTTTATCAGCTCGCGAGCTGATAAAATCAACTCGCGATCTGCCGAGCCCATCTATGGCTCGGGAAGTTTGTGGGGGGGGGGGTTGTGTGGAATGTGTGTTCATTTGATTAAATATTTAGTTCTTATTTTTATCTACTTATTAATTTTTATTAGTAGATTATATACGAAAGATTATAGTTTAGAAGATTATATACGAAAGATTATATTTTAAATATATAGAACGTGAAATTTTTATATAGGAAAGATTACAATGATTCAATTAGGGGGTTTTCGCATAACAATAACCTTACAGATACAACCGACCGTTACAGATACAACCGACCGTTACAGATACAACCGACCGTTACAGATACAACACCGAATAATAGTACATGCCTACTACATCATCGCAAACATTAAAAGTACACATTCAATTTCAAGGGAGTCGCATTGCGTTCAGTCGCAACTCTTGAACAAGATTTTCGAGACGCATAATCTCTCGTTCGAGTTGGTTTGCATATACTATTCCCCGTGGGCACAACGGCTCGTCAATCCATTCCGTGTAGCTGCATCCATTTGGATAGAATCGACATTGCTGCATGCGCCGACCTATATTGTCGCCTTCTGCACGAACTATAACTTCGACCACATGACCGCAGTAGCAAAGTACAGGATAAGATTCACCTTCATGTTCATGTGGTGGTACTCGGTAGAACCCTACTTGTTGTTGTGGTTGAGCGAGAGTCTGTTCGTTTGCTAGTTGAACATGTGGCACTTGAACTTGTTGTAGATGTTGGAGGTTCCCCTGTTCATGTGATGGTTCATCATGGGGTGTAATTTGGATTAGAAACTCGAATTCGTCTTCGAGCGCTTGAAGTCTCATCTGTTCGTACGCTTGTTCATCAGAGTCAGTTTCGGATGGCCAAGAAGGCATTTTCGAGTGAGTAAGTAGTAGAATGAGAACGAAGTTGTTTGAGTGAGGTATTATGTGAGTAAATTGCATTGAGATATATAGGCAAGGAGTGTACAAATCAATAACAAAAATCATGATGGTACCGGTCACTGTTTCGCCTGACGTAATACTGTAGGGAATCTCTTTTTCTTACTGTCTTGATGTGAACAGACACTGTTGTTGGGCAGAGTCTCGATGTTACAGCTCGAGTAATGATGACAGTGCTTTATCAATATTCACCTACACTTATTTAAACATTTCATTCCCCGTCTCTCAACCATGACCATTATTTGTGCTTTCTAAATCAACCAAGGCAGTAAGGTGAGAAACCACTTATTATTTTTTCTACTGGTTCAAGTACTTTTTTAAATCGGACTAACTTTTTTTTTATTCCGTGTAGCTTTAATGGCCGATGGGGAGATTAGTGATGAACTTATAGAAAAAATGTTTGATGAGTTTGAACGGAACAACCAGGAGGAGAAAGTGCGTGGATTCGTTCCAAATATACAAGTAGATGAAGTTAGTAAATCCGAAACACAACCAAGAAAACACACAGCTAGGCAAAGGGTTAACCAACCTCGACGCAATCCAAGTAAAGCAAGCTCCAGTGCTGCTACAACCGAATTCTCTTCTACAGACTTACTTATACTCGTGAAATCCTATATCGAATGTGATAAAAGAGATTTGCAACTGAAGAAAAATGGAGGAGGACTTACCCATGAAGAATTTTGGTCCATGATAACAAGATTACATAACAACCACCGTTCATGCACTACTACACGAACGTCTGCCGAAATTCTTATGGCTCATCGGCGGTTCGTTAAAAATTGTGAACGATACCAGTTGATTATACAGGTAGTTGAAGATGAAAACGTATTTAAAACGAATAGGGCAACTTATGATTCTCGTTACCTTGTAGATTACGGCACTGATTTTGTTGGTCATGAGGCGTTTGAACTACGTTGTAGTTGGCTAACCCGATGATCTTTCGTTTACTTTGTGTTGTATCTTTCGTTTATTAGATAATCCTTTGTAAAAAGGATGAATTTCTTATAATTGTTTACGCAATAACAAAATATATAAAGCAAACATTTCATTATAAAAAAAGCGGTTGCTACAGAAGGAAATACAACGTTAATACAACAACATAATACGAGCAACTACTAATACGAGCATCTACTAATACGAGCATCTACTAATACGAGCAACTACTAATACGTTACTACATCAACTGTGGAAACCTTGACGTTATAATACGACGTTTCATCCCCATCCAAAATTCCTTTTCCAAATCAGACATTCCATCCAGATCTTTGTCCATGATAGCGTTCTCTTCTTGTTCTTTCTTATACGCATCTTGCTGTTTCTTATACGCATCGTGCTCTTTCTTATACGCTAAGTCCTCCGAAAGAATTTGAAGTTTCTTCTCTTCCAGATCAGCAATCCTTTTCAAAACTTCTGTTCTATCCCTAGCTTCTACAAGCCTTTTTTCCGCTCTACGACTGTGTTCTTCGTGTCGGGCGTTCACTTTTGATTCAAGCTCAACCGTTGTTTTGCCCCTTCTTTTCGCCGCTTTGCATCCCTCAGGTCTAAAATCTTCGTCATTCGTAGCATTGAACTCATCAAGTAGGTTTTCCCCTACACATTGAGAAATATTGCCACCTGAGCCGCTAGGACTAGAAGAATAACCCGATTTTGAACTTTTTTTCTTGGCCTTGCTAGCACTTTGAACATCGCGGAGACTCTTGGCAAGTTCTGAGTTCCACTTTGGTTGACTAGTAAGCAGATCATAACAATGCATAAACTGGTAATAGTGTGCCCTTTTCGTTCCATTTTCTCTAGGAAAAAACTTCTTGAACTCCTCATTCGCTAGTCGTTTCTACTTACCAAAATAAAATGTATCAATTAAAATGCTAACACCCATAAATAAAGTACGTACAAATACATACATACCAGATTATGTTCTCCTCCCATGCCGCTTGGATTCGCTATCTTTAGTTTGTACACTTGTGACTCATAATATTGGGTTTGGCGGCTTATTTTCCCAAAACGTCCCTGGATCGCCGATAACGTCCTTTGGCATCCCGGATGCCTCTCAACGAAGGATTTTTCCACTTTTTTCCAAAACGCAGCGCCTGTTTGGTCGTTCCCCGTTGCAGAATCTTGTGTGAAATGACAATATATGTTGCATAGAGAAATGTCTTCTTCGTCAGTCCACAGAGTGGTTCCTTGCCTGCTCGATGGAGTTTCAAATATATTGTTCGTGTTGCCTTGTGAGAACTGAGTTCCATCTATCGTCGGATGCGAAAATTCTCCGAATGGGGAAGACATTATATAGCAAGACTTGGTGTGGAGTAGAGAGATGTAGAAAGAAGATATGAATATGTTGTGATGAAGAAAGAATGCGATGGAATGCTTTTATAACTGAAAATATGGCCGTTAGAAAAGTTTTCACCGTTTTATGGCCGTTGGTAATCAAAATCGAGGCGGAAATGGCCGTTGGAAGCCATTGGGTTGAGATAGCCGTTGGGGAATTGGGGAGGGAGATGGCGAGCTGATTTTATCAGCTCGCCATGTTGCGAGCTGATTTTATCAGCGCGAGCTGATAAAATCAACTCGCCACATGGCGAGCTGATAAAATCAGCTCGCCGGACCCATTCCGGATTCTGAATCGAAGCTGTAACATTCCGCTGAATATTACACGAGAGGATAACTGTTGGGTGCAAAAACAACCCATATTACGCCCCGTAACATGAATATTGCCCTTTGTTGGAGATGCTCTAAGTGAGGGAGGCATGGGCGTTGTGAGTGGAGACTAGAAGGTAGTGGGAGCAGTGATGCGATGGTACCTGGCGAAGTTCGGTGATCAGAGATGTTAAGGGGAGGCTTATCGGTGCAAACAATGGAGGTACTGGTTCGGAAATAATGAAGGAGTACTGTGTTGGTGGAGGTTCAACAAAGCAGATAAATAATATGGGGGAGGAGAGGTAAACGTGCGTGTCCTACTGCTTTTATCAAAGAATTTAGGCTTTAGGCCTTCCTAAAAAAGGAAAAAAAATTATAGAAGTGAAAACGAAGCTGGGTGAATGGGAAATTAAACACAGTGACATGTAATAAAGAGAAAGTGGCATGCATGGGAGTTGGGCATTTTAACCTGAACGAAGAGTAGGATAGTTCTGTTGAAAGTTGAAACAGGAGTTTGATTTGTTCTTGCATGGGGAAGCAAGATGGCGGCCAGTTCGGTATAGTAAAGAAAACGTAGTTAAGCTTTTAATTATTTAATTAAGGACATAATTAATTTATTAAATCATATATTTATATTGTTTATAACCCGGGCGTTCATTAAGAGAATGGGATCAAACAAGCTACACCGAACCGTGGTGACGGACACTACAATTTGGACGGGAATGAAGACACCTGAGAACTACATTTAAATTAAACACTGTTTAATTTAACTATAACCGAACCGCTACAACGAACGAATAAAAATCAAAGAGAGTATAACTCACTCAGTTTTTACCCACTTATATTTTCATATAAGTAGGCATTTATTTTGTGTTCTACGGTTGATAATTGTTTGCTGTTTACTAAATATTTATATGGGATGAATTGGTTGGTTTACGCATTAGTTTAATTTAAATAAAAATCTAATCGTTATTCTAACGATTATTTTCCAACCGAGGTAACTTACCTTGTTGGTTACGTTTATAATAATATTAATGTATTATATCAAAATATGGTCGCTTGGATGACTGTTATTTATTTATTTTTGGATATTATATTTATATATTGAATTTAATAATATTATTAAGATAACATATTTGGATGTCGAGAAAACAGGTTAGAGGGATCCAACGTGATTTCTCAAATTTATTGTTTATTTCATATCACAATTATATGAACTGTTTAACCAATGTGATTGGCTGATTGTTTTTTATTATGGATCTTTGAATCTAAATTCAACGTTTGTTTTATTATTAACTAATGGACAATATTGGTTGGGTAATTGGCAGCATATGGCCTATAAATCAATCGTTTTATAAATACTATTTTACCGTCAAGTAAATCGATGGTAATGAAGTTATAAAATTTATTTTATAACTCAAAATAGATTTTAAATCTATTAATTGGAATAAAAATTATTTGAAAGGAAATATATGTTATTATTTATTATTTAAAGTTTATACGAAATTATTAAATTGCTTAATAAAGCGAGTTGTTATGTTAATGACAAAAATAAGCAGACGAGCAAAATTAGTGTAACAGTTAAGAGTTGATTTAATTGTTCTAAGTAACAATTAAAAGGAGTATTTAAATTAATTAAATTGTTAATTAATTTAAAGGATTAATTGGATTGGTTAATAAGATAACCGTGTTTTGAATCAAATGTTTTTACTGGGATTGATTATTAAAGTAAATTAGTTTATTGTTAAATAAATCTAATGAAATTGTTTAATGAGTAATTGTTAATTTTAATAAGATTTTAAATCGAGAAATTCATTATTTATTTAGTAATAAATAAGTTAACTAGCTCAACGATGATTAATGATGAAGTAAATTATTATTTTAATTAATAATATTTTAAGTAATTACTTCTTAAATGGAATACATTTAAGTAAGTAACCAGTTTGGAATGGGATATGGATGAGTTTTTAAAAGAGGTTATGAATGAGCTTTATACGAAAACCTGAGTTTTATAACAAAGTTATAAAAGAGATTCCGAGCGGGTGCGATAGGTAAAATAAAAGTTTTATTTTATATTCGAATAAAGAAAAGTCAAATTGAGAATAAAAAGGGTTTCATATTAAACTAAGTTGTGAAAATAAAATTTATAAAAGGGGCGTGAAGTTGAAAAAATGGTTTTAAATTGACGATACTTAATAGTGAAATTAAGTGGAACGAATGGAATCAAAATGATATTTTCAAAACGAGAAACGGTTGAATGGATTAGAAGGGGAATCATATGGATTGATAAGTCGTTAAGATAAGAGAAATAAGGAAAGGAAATGTTTCCGACTACGAAAAAGGATTTTAGGAGTTATAATAATAATTCCACAGTAATGGATAAAAGGATTTGAGAATATAAATTATATTTCCAATTTAAAGGAAATAGAAAGAGGTTTGTGAAGTTATACCATATTTACGAAGTAAATGAATTAATGCAACGAGTTTGAATGTGTTATCCAAAAGAAGATAAGTGTTAGCTTTTGTTTCCCAGCAATGAAAATCAAAGAGATTTCATAATGACATTTACTGTAACACCCCACGTCCGCTAAGGTCACTCATACCAGGGGAATGCCTTAGTTTCGGTGAAGTATTTTAAGTGAATATAGAACAGTAAAATTACAGCAAGACAGATATAAGTAATACTTGAAAATTAAAATCATCATTTAATTGCAACGGAAAGTAATACATGTTTGGTTACATCACAAAACCATAAACCAGAGTCAAGTACATAATATCCATCCTGATAAAATAGAAGTACATAATCCCACTACATAGACAATAGCCATAACAGAAAAGATAAACCGAGCTTTACTTCTACGATCCAAGCCCAAAAGATAGATATAGCGGTCTGATCCAAGCCCACTAGTGCTAGGCCCACTCTGATAACCTGAGGGTTGGGAAAAAGATAAAAACAACGGGGTCAGACATAAGTCTGAGTGAGTCCTATAACCCTAACAATACAACCATTAAAGTAATTAGGGTATGACATAAATAAGGTACGGTACCTCTGGGGATAATGACTACACTAAGTAGCCAACTAAACACCGGATGTACTACGATAACCGAAAAGACGCATTTATCCACCCAAAGATAATTCTTACCCTACCCTAGACTTATTCACCCAAGGGTAATTCCTACACTGCACCACACCAGTTTCACCTACCTAAGATTAATTCCTACTTAAAGGTTGATCCCACTAAATGTACTTAGTAATTTTTACCCAGTAGTTTCTGGTACCCCTACATAGGTGCCGTCTGCCCCTATCATTACTAGGTGTACCCACTACTCCCAAGCGATCGGCTCCCTAACGTAGATACCCGTGCTGGTCCCACAATGGGATGTATCATTTCCCCAAAGTGGCAACCTGATAATATCAACGGTGCACGGCTTTATATCTACACGATGTAACAACGATTTACTAACCAGCCCGGGTCCACACACGCATATGAAACCCGTTGGTCCTACGTTGCCACCGCTAACCCGTTTTTGACATCTTATAGTCAAGCCCAATATGCGTGTCCCGTCACTCGACTTGGGTCGAGCCCACTAAGATACGTTTGGGATATTGGTTGAGATGGGCCCCCACAAGCTACCACTTAAGCTTGTTAAATTATCTAGTGTATCCCACCTAACCCCTTTAACCATGTCCACTTACATGTTATAAATACTTTGGTTAAGTCATTAATCATATTTTAATTACCTTTCAAGGCACCCACTAGATTTCCACATGACACCCAAGTCCTTTACTTAATTCCCACATGCCACCCGAGGCACTTACTTAACCCCTTAATCATGTTTAATTACATGTTCCACTTTGGTTAAGTATTCTAATCGTGTTTTCTATTGCTACCCAAGGCAACCCACTAGTTTTCTCATGCCACCCAAGGCACCCACTTAACCCTCAAGCCCCACTACACGCTTATATGGTTACGTGTTTCTTAATTAATTAAGACCGTGATCCTCATAAAGACCTCTCACATTAGACTATCTTTTATGACCGCTGGTTAAGCCGGTTGGGTCCGGGCAGCCTTATGTCATAACCGAGTCCAACCTCGTGTCTTTACATTAATCACGTATTTAGTTTGTGCCTAAGACCTCTCACATTGGGCTAACATTTGTAGCAACTGGTTAAGCCGGTTGGGTCCGGGCAGTTTTACGCTACAACTGAGTCCAACCTCGTGTCTTAGTCGATTAATTACACCTAATTAATCACCCTCATAATTTATATTAATTATCCCTAATTAATATCAAGTTTTTCATAACATGGGTAGACCTAACTCAATAGGTAAATTCCCATGGGGTAGACCTAACTCAATAGGTAAATTCCCAATTATGTTAATTTATTTTTTTATGGTATGCTTAATCATACCCAACCATACTTTAATTAACATATTTATTAACCCCATCGTTCCCCACGCAAATCGTTCTCATTTCACGACATAATAAAAGGGAAGATCTATCACAAATATCATGGGTTTAACCAAATCTTAGAATATAACTTTGTCAGGGGTTAAGAGGACGTCAACTTGCATATATGAGCATATATTAACCCAACTATATTTAACCCAAACTTGCATATAAGCATTCACATAACTTGCATAAGCACACCTAACTTGCATGACATGTTGAACTTGCATATAAGCATTCTCACAACTTGCATAACATATCTTGCATATGTAACTTGCATATTAACAAACATGTAACTTGCATAGCATATCTTGCATATTAACATACATGTAACTTGCATATTAACAAACATGTAACTTGCATAGCCTATATTATCATACATGTAACTTGCATATGAACTTGTTAAACATGCATAAACCCACTTGTTAAATATGCATAAAACAACTTATTAATCATGCATATTATCACATACTTAGCATGCATAGAATCACATACTAAACTTGCATAATATCATATACTTAGCATGCATAGAATCACATACTAAACTTGCATAATATCATATACTTAGCATGCATAGAACCCAATACTTAACATGCATACAATCAAATACTTAGCATGCACAACATCAAATACTTAACATGCATAACACCAACTACTTAGCATGCATAAAATCACATGCATAACTTGCATATCATGTTACATATACTTGCATATATTCTCACATATAGTTTGCATAACATGTTACATATGCATAAATGTTCAACATAATATTTTACATCATAAAACATGGAAATAAACTTGCATATGGCATAAAACTTGCAATTCACATATCATACAACTTGCATACAACTCACTTATCCACAAACATAACCATTTCTTATCACATCCTACCATAATCAATTTAACAATTGATTATTAAAGCTATAGGAACTCACCAAAACACAATTAGCAAGCTAATGAAGAAGATTAAGATACTTAGAATGGATTAGAGATTGATTAGAGCTTGCTTTCCTCTTCATTGGTTTGTGGAGGCCATGACCAAGTTTCATTTTGCCATAGTTTAGTTACTAGGTTTAATTATGAATGAATTAGGGTAGGGTTAGGGTGTTATTTATAGGATTAGGTTGCATTTTAGACCCTTAGATTAACCCTAGATTAATTTAGGACCATCAGATCCAAGAAGCTTCCAGAACCAGCCCTCCAAGCCAGCCCAAGACCCAACCTGGTGCAACCTGGTGCACCCAGGTTCACTGGACGGTGCCACCCTGTCGACAGGCAAGTCGACAGGCATGTCGACACCCCTGTCGACAGGCCTGTCGACAGCCCTGTCGACATGGGTTAGGCGGGAACCTTCCCGCCTGACCCCGCCTGGCCCATTCCAAATCTGAATATTTGAAATTATTAAATCTGTTTTAATTTTGAATTTTCTGCAAACTTCATCGGGCCATAACTGGGCCATACGGACTCCGATTTTCGAAAACTCGGACTCTATTTCGCGTATTTTTCCGAGACGAACGCAACGACGTAGCCCGTTTCCCCCAATTCTCACATCTGAGATTATTTATTCTGTAATTAGTGAATTTTAGCATTAACCGAAATTCGGGGTGTTACATTCTCCCCTCCTTAAAGGATTTCGTCCCCGAAATCTCTAAGCTAAGGAGAATGCATATCCTACCATCCAAACAACCATCTACTCAATCCATCAAACACGAGCATCCATTGTCCTTAAATAATTTCTAATGATGTATGAGCATATGCGAAAAGTGTGTGTATATGTTCCCTATCTAATGTACGAACATATGCAAACCATGATAGTGCCATGCATCCAATATGTATGCGAGATAACCCTATCGACACATACAGTATCTATATGAGTGCACAATCATTCACCAAAATGCATCATCCATATGATAACACAATCATTACACATCCATAAATATAGCTAACTACACACAATTTTATGCAATATGCAATATGAAGTGATTGAGCCGATCTAGTGCCTAGAGTGTGTATATATATGCATCCACGAGCAACCACTAGCAAACACTTGCATCCACTTGCATCCATCAACCATAACATGTCTCAAACACATGTTTCAACCATAGGTTTTCCCTATCTAAAGGTCAAACAGCACTAATCGAGAGGACATACTAAAGATAAGATAAGTACTAGGCAAGCGATAAAGGAGAAGTTAAAAGACATACTCTCCAAAAAGAAATGGATACAAAGAACGCATCTTCGCTTCCGTCTCCCAAGTAGCATTTCTTTCGTCATCTCCCCATTGCACTCTAGCTGGCAGAACTTCTCTGTTCCTCAACTTCCTAGTCTCTGACCCAATGATGCGAGTAGGAGCTCGTCGAATCGTCTCATCGTGCTCTAACTCTACTTCTTTAAGCAAACTCGGCTCTACCACCTCAGCGGTCTCATGTAAGCACTTCCTCAAATGGGACACATGAAATACATCCGGTACACCACTAAGTCTGTCAGGCAACCCCACTCTATATGCCATCCGTCCAATTCTTTCCTTAATGGGAAATGGCCCTACAAACCTTGGTACTCACTTCCTAACAGATCCAAAGTGAACCACATTCCGTAACGGAGATACCTTGATAAAAAGCATGTCCTAATATCAAACTCAAGCTCTGTTCTCCTCTTGTCCGCATAAGATTTCTGTTTATCTTGCGTCGCTTTCATCCTTCTTTGAATCTTCTCTGAAGACTCTCTAATCACATCGGCCCAACCAAGATCTTATCCGTAGATTCCCACCAACATGTAGGTGATCAACAAGGCCTTCCATAAAGAGCTTCGAAAGGAGCCATACCAATACTGGACTGAAAGCTGCTATTATATGCGAACTCCACCAATGGAAGATGCTCTTCCCATGTATCTCCCAAAATCCAAAATACATAACCTCAAAAGATATTCTAAGATACGGTTCACCCTCTCGGTCTAACCGTCCGTCTGAGGATGCTACGCGGTGCTCAAACCCAACTGAGTCCCTACCGCCTCTTGCAAACTCTTCCAAAACTCGCTAGTGAAGATAGGATCTCGATCGCTCACTATACTGGAAGGTACACCATGCAATCTAATAATCTCTCAAAGGTAAACTGAAGCTAGACATGTAATAGTCCTCCTGCTCTTCACGGGTATGAAATGGGCACACTTAGTAAGTCCATCTACCATAAGCCCAATCCCCATATTACCCTTCCTTGATTTCGGTAATCCAATGAGACACTATCCCACTTCCTATTACGGAACTTCTAACGGATGAAGCAACCCTCCGGGTTTCTTCTGCTCCGCCTTCACTTGCTGGCACACCAAGCATCTAGCGACATACTTGGCCGCGTCTTTCTTCAGATTGGCCAAAAAGAAAATTCGCTCTATGTCTTGGTACATCTTGTCCCTACCGGGATGAATGGTTATCTTCGACCGATGTGTATCATCAAGTATAGCCTTCCTCAAACTCTCATCTTGCGGTACACAAAGTCTACCGTCTCTACACAACCACCCCTTACCATCTAGGGTGTACCTACTCAAATGGCTGGACGACTCCCCTCCTTATGAGCTTCTCTACTAACTCAACCAATTGTGGGTCGTCCCGCTGTGCTCTGCCAATATGCCCCAAAAGAGTAGGCCTAACCTCCAAGGAGGCTAGCAAACCGGATATAAAGTCAACGGAAGGTCTAAAGTCAAATATAGAAATAAGCCCTAAGCTCCGTCGCTTAACGAATCAATGAACTCAAGGACAACCTTTTTCTTCTTAAGGCGTCTGCTACCATGTTTCCCTTGTTAGGGGTATACGCTATCTCAACTCATAAGATGCTAAGAATCCTATCCAAAATCGTCACAACTGTCCATCTCTCACGCAGACCACCCTAGGCGAATTCGACATCCCCCAAATGCAAGCCCCAAAGGCCGAAACCAATATCAGACAAACACCCAAGGGACATCTCCTTCGAGTTCAGGCAACCTACGTGAGATGATACTAAAAATAATAATAATAATGGCTAAACAATTAAGCCTTTGACCAACTTTGGATGTCCTCGCCAGTCTCGCTCCAAAACCACCGTTTATCCTATAACTGGCTTTGCTCACCCTATTGAGCACATACGAAAACTTATTACGCTCCTTGAAAAGACCAAGATGTCATTTACAAACGCCATCACAAACTTATTTAGGTACTCCATGAACACCCTTCTCTTCCAATCAACAAAGTATGCGGGGGCGTTCGTCAAACCAAATAGCATCACCAGCCACTCATAAAACCATCCGGAGTCCTAAAGGCAATCTTCTCTATACTATCGTCAGCCACTCTCAACTGACGAAACCATGTGGCTTAGTCCAATTGCGAAAATACTGAGGCGCCAACCAACTGATCAAAGAGATCATCAATCTTCGGCAATGGGTGTCTATTCTTCTTTGTGAGTTTATTTAGTTCTCTTTAGCCTACACAAAGTCTGAGGGACCCATCCGCCTTCATGGCAAAAACTACTGGAGCGCCCCACTCCGATATTCTTCTTATGAACCCCTTCTCAAGTAATCGCCTACTTACTTATGGAGTTCCCTCCTCTCACGAGGAGCCTTGTGGCACACTGGCCAAGTCACTGGTTTGGCATTGTTTACCAGATATATTCGGAAGTCAATCTCCCGCTCCGGAGGTAAGCCCTTCACCTTCTCAAACACATCCGAGTATTTCCGGACCACTTCTAACAGATCGCAAACCCTCGACCGACGTGTCAAGAGATTCTAGATAACTTAGCATAACAGATTCTATGGGATTACAAGAGATCTCGAGAGTGTTACCCAAGCGGGTCATAAGCCTAACAACTCTCCTTTCAAAATCAAGAACGGCACCCCTACTGGATAACCAGTCCATGCCCCAAAACTAACCCATAGTCCGTGAAGCCCAACAAGCATCACATCCAAACTCAACGCTAAGTATAGAAACTTTCAAACCCAAACATAGCATGGAGCCCCAACTGGGTTTGAAACAACTAAGGGATCATCTACCAAACTGGTGTCTAAGTGCAGTGACTCTACTAACAATGGTGGGATAAACGAACTCGATAAATCAGAATCAAATAAAGCTTGAATCGGATGATAAAGAAATCTAAATTCCAACCTAGACAGTCATACCCCCATCTGGTACCCTAGTCGTGAGGGAATACAACTACCCTCCAGAAGATTCCATACCTTGCCCTTGCTTCTTTGAACAATCCTAATAAGGTGTCCTATTCCTCTCAAAAGGATAACCACTTGCCTTCTTCTTCCCTATTCTCCACTCGTAACCTCCCACCAATGAGGTTTCATCTTTCATTAACCAAACAACTATTTGAGCCTTCCTCCCCTCGTCCATCCAATAAGTACTGACAAGTCCTCCTCCTTCTTGAACCAACTTCTAACCTGATTTACGTCTAATTCCCTTGAAGCGGTTTTCCATTCTTATCTATCTTAGAAAGATCATCTACACACGGAGGGAAAACTCAAAACGAGAGAGAAAGAGATTCAAACGGTGAATTCGAAAGATAAAGATATGGCTATCGGGGATTATGCTTTTCTCTCAAAAACTTTTCTCTTAAAAGACATGTTTTTGAAAATACTCCTTCAAAATTTTCTTAGAAAAATAGTTTTTCTATAAATTTTATCTGTTCTGGTAACCTTAAGCTCTGATACCACGTGTAACACCCCACGTCCGCTAAGGTCACTCATACCAGGGGAATGCCTTAGTTTCGGTGAAGTATTTTAAGTGAATATAGAACAGTAAAATTACAGCAAGACAGATATAAGTAATACTTGAAAATTAAAATCATCATTTAATTGCAACGGAAAGTAATACATGTTTGGTTACATCACAAAACCATAAACCAGAGTCAAGTACATAATATCCATCCTGATAAAATAGAAGTACATAATCCCACTACATAGACAATAGCCATAACAGAAAAGATAAACCGAGCTTTACTTCTACGATCCAAGCCCAAAAGATAGATATAGCGGTCTGATCCAAGCCCACTAGTGCTAGGCCCACTCTGATAACCTGAGGGTTGGGAAAAAGATAAAAACAACGGGGTCAGACATAAGTCTGAGTGAGTCCTATAACCCTAACAATACAACCATTAAAGTAATTAGGGTATGACATAAATAAGGTACGGTACCTCTGGGGATAATGACTACACTAAGTAGCCAACTAAACACCGGATGTACTACGATAACCGAAAAGACGCATTTATCCACCCAAAGATAATTCTTACCCTACCCTAGACTTATTCACCCAAGGGTAATTCCTACACTGCACCACACCAGTTTCACCTACCTAAGATTAATTCCTACTTAAAGGTTGATCCCACTAAATGTACTTAGTAATTTTTACCCAGTAGTTTCTGGTACCCCTACATAGGTGCCGTCTGCCCCTATCATTACTAGGTGTACCCACTACTCCCAAGCGATCGGCTCCCTAACGTAGATACCCGTGCTGGTCCCACAATGGGATGTATCATTTCCCCAAAGTGGCAACCTGATAATATCAACGGTGCACGGCTTTATATCTACACGATGTAACAACGATTTACTAACCAGCCCGGGTCCACACACGCATATGAAACCCGTTGGTCCTACGTTGCCACCGCTAACCCGTTTTTGACCTCTTATAGTCAAGCCCAATATGCGTGTCCCGTCACTCGACTTGGGTCGAGCCCACTAAGATACGTTTGGGATATTGGTTGAGATGGGCCCCCACAAGCTACCACTTAAGCTTGTTAAATTATCTAGTGTATCCCACCTAACCCCTTTAACCATGTCCACTTACATGTTATAAATACTTTGGTTAAGTCATTAATCATATTTTAATTACCTTTCAAGGCACCCACTAGATTTCCACATGACACCCAAGTCCTTTACTTAATTCCCACATGCCACCCGAGGCACTTACTTAACCCCTTAATCATGTTTAATTACATGTTCCACTTTGGTTAAGTATTCTAATCGTGTTTTCTATTGCTACCCAAGGCAACCCACTAGTTTTCTCATGCCACCCAAGGCACCCACTTAACCCTCAAGCCCCACTACACGCTTATATGGTTACGTGTTTCTTAATTAATTAAGACCGTGATCCTCATAAAGACCTCTCACATTAGACTATCTTTTATGACCGCTGGTTAAGCCGGTTGGGTCCGGGCAGCCTTATGTCATAACCGAGTCCAACCTCGTGTCTTTACATTAATCACGTATTTAGTTTGTGCCTAAGACCTCTCACATTGGGCTAACATTTGTAGCAACTGGTTAAGCCGGTTGGGTCCGGGCAGTTTTACGCTACAACTGAGTCCAACCTCGTGTCTTAGTCGATTAATTACACCTAATTAATCACCCTCATAATTTATATTAATTATCCCTAATTAATATCAAGTTTTTCATAACATGGGTAGACCTAACTCAATAGGTAAATTCCCATGGGGTAGACCTAACTCAATAGGTAAATTCCCAATTATGTTAATTTATTTTTTTATGGTATGCTTAATCATACCCAACCATACTTTAATTAACATATTTATTAACCCCATCGTTCCCCACGCAAATCGTTCTCATTTCACGACATAATAAAAGGGAAGATCTATCACAAATATCATGGGTTTAACCAAATCTTAGAATATAACTTTGTCAGGGGTTAAGAGGACGTCAACTTGCATATATGAGCATATATTAACCCAACTATATTTAACCCAAACTTGCATATAAGCATTCACATAACTTGCATAAGCACACCTAACTTGCATGACATGTTGAACTTGCATATAAGCATTCTCACAACTTGCATAACATATCTTGCATATGTAACTTGCATATTAACAAACATGTAACTTGCATAGCATATCTTGCATATTAACATACATGTAACTTGCATATTAACAAACATGTAACTTGCATAGCCTATATTATCATACATGTAACTTGCATATGAACTTGTTAAACATGCATAAACCCACTTGTTAAATATGCATAAAACAACTTATTAATCATGCATATTATCACATACTTAGCATGCATAGAATCACATACTAAACTTGCATAATATCATATACTTAGCATGCATAGAATCACATACTAAACTTGCATAATATCATATACTTAGCATGCATAGAATCACATACTAAACTTGCATAATATCATATACTTAGCATGCATAGAACCCAATACTTAACATGCATACAATCAAATACTTAGCATGCACAACATCAAATACTTAACATGCATAACACCAACTACTTAGCATGCATAAAATCACATGCATAACTTGCATATCATGTTACATATACTTGCATATATTCTCACATATAGTTTGCATAACATGTTACATATGCATAAATGTTCAACATAATATTTTACATCATAAAACATGGAAATAAACTTGCATATGGCATATAAACTTGCAATTCACATATCATACAACTTGCATACAACTCACTTATCCACAAACATAACCATTTCTTATCACATCCTACCATAATCAATTTAACAATTGATTATTAAAGCTATAGGAACTCACCAAAACACAATTAGCAAGCTAATGAAGAAGATTAAGATACTTAGAATGGATTAGAGATTGATTAGAGCTTGCTTTCCTCTTCATTGGTTTGTGGAGGCCATAACCAAGTTTCATTTTGCCATAGTTTAGTTACTAGGTTTAATTATGAATGAATTAGGGTAGGGTTAGGGTGTTATTTATAGGATTAGGTTGCATTTTAGACCCTTAGATTAACCCTAGATTAATTTAGGACCATCAGATCCAAGAAGCTTCCAGAACCAGCCCTCCAAGCCAGCCCAAGACCCAACCTGGTGCAACCTGGTGCACCCAGGTTCACTGGACGGTGCCACCCTGTCGACAGGCAAGTCGACAGGCATGTCGACACCCCTGTCGACAGGCCTGTCGACAGCCCTGTCGACATGGGTTAGGCGGGAACCTTCCCGCCTGACCCCGCCTGGCCCATTCCAAATCTGAATATTTGAAATTATTAAATCTGTTTTAGTTTTGAATTTTCTGCAAACTTCATCGGGCCATAACTGGGCCATACGGACTCCGATTTTCGAAAACTCGGACTCTATTTCGCGTATTTTTCCGAGACGAACGCAACGACGTAGCCCGTTTCCCCCAATTCTCACATCTGAGATTATTTATTCTGTAATTAGTGAATTTTAGCATTAACCGAAATTCGGGGTGTTACATTTACGTAGGATATGACTGAGCTCGAATGTTTCGAGAATGTATAGATGTATGAATTAATTCCAAAGTGTTTAGATTATATTAAAATAAGAAACAAATACTGTGGTTTAAAATATTAAAAGATTAAGAAGTTTTAATTTTTTTTAAATTAAAAAGGCCAAATGATGCTGAGTACTGAATCAGTAAATATATTTTATTTTATCGCTGGATGGTTGTTCATTTTATAGTTAAATAACTGACTATCAAATCTGACCAATACGATTGTTGGGATGGAAAGATCGAGATCGAATTATATTCAAAAAACATTCCGACCAGCAAATATGAATCCAAGAAGATATCATATGTTGATCAAGATGGAGCAATTGAAGATCATAGATTTTCATGAAGTGGAAGGACTACTTAGAATCTCTGATTAACTCCTATATGTTTTCAAAATCTACTATATATTAACTAAGATATATTTTATAACCAGAGATAAACTGTGGTTCAGTCAGGCTTGAAATCTACGGATTTGCAAGGACTACTCGCTACTGATCGATAGGGTGATTCCTAGGATGTGGTAGAACAGTACCTTCGGTTCATCCTGTTCCTTGATGACTTGTATGGACGAATGTCTGACAGAGTATTTCTTAAGAATCACGTATGTTGATTTTCACAAACGTATTTCTGTAGGTGGCAGAGAAGACACCTTCTCTTAGCACAAACACTCATAATATTTTTGTGAACGTCAATTAGTGATTTGATGGATCTGACGATGTGGCATTTCTAAGTGATTGTGATGTTCTAAAAAGGTAGTGATAAACCTCAAGCCTCATCAACCTGGAAATGACAAAACCCGGGCAGGTAGCATGGCTTTGTGGGTCACTCCCATTAGGGTGTAATCACCTATCTAGAGAAAATCCTTTTCCTTCTTTAATCTATTTCGATGCTAACCCTTTTCAAAAAACGGTGGTATGAGCCAAACCGTTGGTGATATACATTCGATACACTCAAGCGAAATGAGTGGTCGGTCATGTGTGGGCCGGGTTTGCAAGACGTTCTTGTTAATTCCAGTATATTCCCCTCTAGAGATACACTATCGGAAGTGGGTTCCATACCTTGTCATAGTTGGAAATCCAATCTCCAATAAGCGCACGTGGTTTTGATTGTATACTATATATGTAGAGCTTGAGATGCAAGCATTCTACTAGATTGATATTTATTTGTATTTAGACACTATTATAGTATCAGAGAAATATATGATTTCAAAAATGTTTTAGGTTATCGCAAGAAAAAAACCGTTCGTGTTTATGTATGGATTGGTCTTACGATTATCCTTTTCTTTGGAAAAGATGTTTTGACTTTAAAATCAAGTTGGATAATATTTTAAACATAGCGAGTTTTCTCATTCTGGTTCACCAGACTGATCCGGCGTTTGTAATGCTCGGGTTAGCCCGGGGTGTGCAAGTTCAGGTTCGGATGAGGCGAATTTCAAGAAGACATGCTGGAGGAGTTCAGACGTATTTATTCCGCTGTGTGTTGTATATGAGGACAGATATTTAGAACTATCCAGTTGAGATTGATGTACTCTGATGATTGCGAGTATTTAGTTCAAAGCTCTCAATAAATTTTTATATCTATATTATATTTTGTTCCGTTGCGATGTGAGACTCTGATGTTGTTGTGTTCTTCGTTTTCTTTTTTCTAATATTTCTTTCTTTCTTATCTCACCCTCTATTTTCTTTCATTAACTATCTGGTCCTTTCGATATTTGAGTTCTGACAAGTAATACGAGTTATGTATTATTGTCAGAATTCGAGGGTCGAATTCCGCCGGGTCGTTACAAAAATGAACATTTTGAGTTAATGTAGACAAAAATGAACATTTTGAAAGTCTAAATTGTCCAATCACACTATCTTTAACCTGAATAAATTTCCAACACATAATGTTTATTGTTACACACATATGACTATTTTCCAACAATACTTATTTTTTTTTATTAATTTCTACATAAGCACCCAAAAATTCGCCATTTATTCATTTTTTTTAGTTTAATGCAATAAATCCTCAGGAATTGCATGAATTCCTATTTATTGACAAATTTACACATTATAAAGTTTCCAAAACTTTATTTTAACACTTTCCAACTTTATTCCACAAATATTAAGTATTTAAACCCAATTCACTCTTAATTTCCCAACTAACACATTTAATACACTCTTGATCATAAAATTTATCTATACCTCAAATTTTACCGAAACATATTGTATTTTTAATATTCTCTTTGATCACCAAAATACAATTCTGATACATGAATTGAAATAAATTCCTTGTTATAATCAATGCACAAAATTTATTCTGATAACACAACTCTAAAATTAAAAAATTCTTTACTTTCTGATTTTAAATTATTATACGAGTTAGGCAATTAAACTCGTATTTTATTCTTCCTAGATTTAAAATAAAGAGAACACGCTGTAATCTTTCTAACCCGAGCACCCAAAAACCCGGTTGTTACAAAACTAATATACGATTTATTGTATATTGAATGGAAATAAAAACATGAGGTAACTAATAGACATTATTAATGGAATAAATTTCACTGGTATCAACAAACCAATGTCAACAAACATGGTAACTAACTTATTTGTATTAACCATTAGTACTATATATATGCACTTTCAAATCCTTTTTTTAATTAGTAATCGTCAGATTTATGACTCGACATAGTAATAAAGATATGCAAAATGTTGGTTACCTTTTGTTTAACCAAAAAGGAACAAAATGGTAATAAATATATAATGCATCAATGACAAAGTTGTAATACATATTATACAAAATCAAGCTTAACCTTATTAAAATTGATCAAACAATAATGTAACTTATTAATGGAAAATGCCCGGTTTTTATTTAGTATGGTATAATTTCATAGAGTAAACCTAATCTTGCTCGCAGACATAATTCTCAACAAAATAATGATACATATTAGTTTTAGTTTTACTCATTATGTATGTATAGATAAACTCTAATTTATACACTTGCGTTATTATATTATTGAATATAATAAGAAATAAAATATGCGTACTTTGCTTTGATTATGTAGCATTTACTTCAAATGTCACAAACTCATATCATGCCTACAAATCCAGTCATTAGTTACCTTTTGTAACTATAACTTGTATTTCTTGAAAAACATTCTACATTCATTCAAAATGTGCAAATTCCCTAAGGAAAAAGAGCTGGATGTCGTATTTATTCCATGAAAACTATAATGATAATATTAATTCAGTTATGTTTATGCATTTAGACATAGCTGCGAATCAAGTAAACTCTAAAAGTATATATTCTTAAACCAATCTAGAAATAAGATAAAGAGGACTAAAGTGGTTTTTAAAAAAAGATGGGATTTAGATAACTAATCAGTTTTGTTCTCCTAAATCCTGTGTGCCCTATATAACTATATAGTCTCTACTCTCCTTTTTCAACAAATTAATTAATTTGATTAATCAATGTGATAAAATGAAGGCCTATGATTAGTAGGGATAGTCGAACATGAGATTTATGAGGAATATGCTAGGGACATATAATACAAACTCTTGCCATTATTAAAGAAAACAAGAGTCATAATAATGACCTAATCTGATTTTGCCACATGGATCACAGTTTCGAAACTATCGAAGTACCGATCGTTTAACGCCATTTATGGCATAGAAGTGGTGCATATGCACCAAAAAGCATAAGTCATTAGCCTATAAAGGCTGCGTCTTCGAATAATTACTCTTATTCCCTTAACATTAGTGCCTACTAACATATGGATATATTCGATTCACTAAGACACTACAAGTATTAATTTAAATGTTTCAAATTATTTTGTGTATAATTATTCATAAAACCTATATATGTGTACTTGTATTAATTTAAAGTCTTTTTTATACAATATATCACCGCATAAATCATCTTTTGAGTGGTGGTTAAATGATGCTGGTGGTAATTGGTCTCACTTCCATTGGATGTATAATTTAGAGAACTACTATCACATACATTTTAATCTTATTAATAATAATCAATACAATTATATTTTTACTAAGATCGGTTTCGATAGCGCATAAGCAATCCTTGAATTTTGGAACTGAATCGACTTAGTTCTTTCTTCCCCTCTGTGTGATTTTTACAAAATAAAACCTAGTTAGTAAATTTAGTTTGTTCCCTTCCCTTTTTTCTACAAACCATACAAAACCCCCTCATTCTTCCTCTGTGATTTGTCGTTTTTCACGAGATCGCCAAATTTCCTTTTCCTTTACCCTAACTCATCATTGGTCTCTGATTTTGTAACAAAATCCCTGATGCTTTCCCCTATGCCATTTTTTAGTTCCTATGATTCCAATTCACTCAGATTGGCCACTACTATCCTTTGCACCCTTCAGCCCGATTCTTCTTTCCTTCTATATTTGTTCTTTCTTCCTTTTACCAAACATGACGAAATTAAGGGATTGGACAGACTTTTGCCAAAGCGAGGCCGAGATTAATGCACTAAACAGACAATGATTAAGGGGATGGGCGTAGGCGGGCTGCTATTGCAAGGTTGGTGGTGGTTGTGGGTGGTATTTAGGTTTGAATTTCATGTTTGTGTTGTAGATTTTAGATGTTGGTAAGTGCATATTGGTGTCTCACAAGTTCATTGAATATGTTTTTATTTATGGTATTCTATAGGTTTGTTTAATATGTTTTATTTCGTTTATGTTCTAAACTAATAGGCGTACTGTAATTTTGCTTTAGTTCTTTCATACTGAGATGTATGGAATTCATCAAAAATCAAGTATTATTCTGGTTGATAAACAAAAATATGATTTTTTTTTGGATTTTGCGTGAGGGAGATCACCCTTTTTGGGTTGATTTCTCGGAATCTACTTTTATGTATGGATCAATTTTTCTTCTAAAAAATTACCCATTCATATGATTTCATTCTCTTCTAATTTTTAAAATGTTTTCTAATGAAATCTGGAATTTAACTTCCTTAAAATGTAGCATCATAAAAAATGCTGGATTTTTTCTTTTTGAAAATATATTGTATTTAGTTTGCAGTTTGAAGATTATGAAGTAATCTTGAGTTTAATGAATACTTATGTAACGACCCATATTTTTAGTGGTTGAATATTAATTTATTCAAATATTTAACTACTGATTTGGGAATTCAAGTAACTCAAGTTTAACAACCTTGAGTATTAATTCAATTTGAATAGAAAAATAATAAATTAAATTCAGAAATAGTCGAAATAAGTTTGATTTGCAATATAGTATAAATTGGGCAATATAAAAGGATTTAATTTTGAATTATAATAAGGAATTCATTAATTATATGAAATTTGAATATATATAGTTTATAATTTAATTAAAAACGAGCTCGCAATGTCGTGGTAGTTCGTAATTTTACATTTTGAACTTTAAATGGATGTACATTGTAATGACCCAAAAATTTCTACTTTGGATCGACCATAAGCTACACGGGTCTGATCCAAAAGGCTGAAATCCTCGAACCGTTATGGGATACAACTCATCAGAACAAAAAAATAAAAGAATATTTCATTGTTATTACAAAAAAATTACACTAGTGTACCAGATTATCAGAGTACATTGCAAATATCATAGATAATAAATTACAATACACAATGGAAACATAAATACAATTAGCGGAAGACTATCAAATGGCATGGACATAGCTCTTGCTTCAATCCGGAATCCCGCTCTATAAAATATCTGCAAAACCAAAACTACTAGCTGCCCATGTAGAAAATATGGGCACCCAGAGTTTAGGTGGGAAACAATACCGAGTTAGTTATAGGACTGGTGTAAGAACCAAAATAGTTGTTTACTTTATTTTAAAGTTGGGTAAATCACGGGACCATGTCGTATAACATGGAACGGGTTTTCTCTACATGAATACAAATCATAAAAACTCGCAATGCTTTTTTTTTGAAAAATAAAGCTATTTGTAACGACCCAGAAAATCTGAACCAATTTAAAAATTTTAAATTGGCTAAAATAATGGATTTTAAATATTTAAAATAAATATTTTAAATAATAGAGATGAAAAGTGAGTTGAATCGACAATTGAAAACGAATATAATTAATTCTAATTATAAACAAGGCCTGAAATGGCGCTGTAGTTTCAAAAATTGAATTCAAACTTTGTCTAACTGTACCGGGTGCAAAAAAAAACGGATTTTAGTGAAACCAAAAATATTTAAATCTGTTAGTGAATATATTTCATACGAATATGAAAAATCGAATTTTCATAGCGGAAAGCAAAAGTTATGGCCAAATGAATTTTCAGAAAGGTCGCTATGGAATTTATATAGCCCGTGAAATTGGCCATTTTGCAAACGACCTCGGAATTCGACGAAACCACTTTTGTTGGGACCATATCGTCAAAACATAGCTAGATTTATTTTTCTGGAATTTTTCGAATCAGTTTGTGGCCCTGGCAAATTGAAATGTACATTCAAATTGAATATTGAATGTTATATATTTTAATTTGAAGGAAAACTGACTGAAACAGTCGAATGGGCCTACGAAACATATCCCATTGTGTTCAAAATGGGGGGAAAACGCTAGGGACGACAGTCGTTGGGTTTAGATTGGTGGTCGTGTCAGAAAACCCCTTTAAAACTTCCCCGACCAATCAGAATTTTTATAAAAAAAAAGAAAAATCCTTTTTCTCTCTCCCCGATCGAAGGCGGAAACCGTTCGAAATCTTCCCTTCCACTTTCTAATCAATCCACGCAAAATTAGCCCCTCCTCCAGTTGAAGATTTTGTAGAGCTCCTCACGATCTTCACATCCATATAAAGATTGGATTTTTTCGTGGCCTGTAGCGCCTGGATCGACGCCTGGAAGTTGGCGACTTCCAACCGTCGCCGCCCCCTCCTGCCAGCGTTGAACTGGCCGACTCCCCTTGGCGCCTGAGCGCCTCTCCTCCCCCTTCGACACTGCGTAGCCCGATCGAGCTATCGATTCACGGATTGCACGAAAACTTGAAACCAAGTTTTGAAGATTTCAGAAAGGTAACGGCTGTTTAATTTAAAAATGATTTTAACAGTTTAAAACTGTTGCAAACTTTGTAAAAATCATATCTTTTTGCTGTGTTATCGAAATTCAGTGAAACAAGAGACAGTGGACTCGTGTGGACGTCTTCTACATTCTAGAAGAGACCGCTAATTTTTCTGAGCCTTCTGCTATTTTTGGTGGAGTGGAACCCAATGTGAGATTTCTAATTTATAAACGATATGGAAAACGACGATGTATAAATTATATAGTCGATGTATGAGTTATATAAGCGTTGTACACCTCTTGTATAAGCGTTGTACACCTCTTGTATAAGCGTTGTATAAGTTGTACGTTCGATGTATAAGTTGTATATGCGTTGTAAAAATTATATATGTGTTGAAATAGAAGTGAATTGCTATATATAAATATATATATACATATATACACCCCTCGTCCACAAACCATGGACGATATTTATTGGTTGTGATTGGTGTGAAAATTGATTGATAGCGAATGGTTGATTGGGATTGTTTGTGGTTGATATTGATTGATTGGGGTTGAAAAATACCCATTTGTGGTTGAGAAATATTTGGTTGAAACCACATAGGATTAGTTTGTGGAAATGAAATAAATATATACATGCCGCCTGCGTGCGAACTAGATGTGTAACGACCCGTATTCTACACATCATAGGATTGTAGAATATTTATTTCTTTCCCGTGTGAAGTCGTATGGTCATGTAACTTTGGGAAACATCTATTAGAGTCATTTTCCATGCTTATGATTTTTGTCGATTTTTAAATGACCATTTTGCCCTAGTTGGTACTGTTTTGGCCATAACTTTTGATTGGAAAGGAATTTTGACCTGAAACCACTTCCATTTGATTCGTTTGATAGTTTCTCTTTCCGTAGAGTGGTCATAATAGCCAAACGGACTTACCGTTTGGGAGATATGGCTGAAACAAGGTTTGGAGGGTGAAAAACTGCTTAACCGGGCCAAATCGGGTGATTAGTGAGTAGGCCCATAACCCATTTCGGGATTAGGGTATGGGAGGGCTGAAATGAGATGGAGAATCATTCCATTTCAGTTTTCTAACCTCCACTTATCACCAAGGATCCCTAAAAATGGCCTCCAACCTCTAGATCACCTCCAAATCATCATTTGGTCAAAGATTTGGCTTAGCAACCCCTAATCAAAGAAGATCTTCACCTAATCAACCTTGGAGCTGCTGTTAGCATTGGGATTCGCATCAAATCAGAGAATCATTTCAGATTCTAGTTTATTTTGTGGCTAAGGTGAGTGATTTGCATAGTTTTACACTAATTATGGCTAATTAGGGGTGATTAGTGCTAATTAGCGAATTTAAGCATGATAAAATTCGGGAAAAATGTCCATAAATTCTTAAATGATGTTTTAGACCTCTGATATGAATTTGGGTTAATTTGGTTAAGTTTTGCTAATCCTATCATTAGTTTCACCTAAACATGCTTAAGGGAAATGTGGGATTTTGGGTATGTTTGATCCATTTTAACCCATGATATTGATGTGAATGATGTTTGTGGTTGATTATGCATGTTGCTATGACTGTATGAAATGCTTTGTGATTGATTTCAATAGTTAGAATGGTCGAAAACGTCGTCGAATGGCGTAAATACTTGCTGGAACAGTTTCTGAAAACAGTGCAGGGTTCGGATCGGATCGGAAAAAGGGGCTCGGATCGGATATGTAGAACTGAGTAAAGAATCTGATCGGATCGGAACTCAACACTTGGGAAAAGTGGCAAAAAGGAAGGCCACGCTAGCAGAACTGGGATCGGATCGGATGGATGAAGACGGATCGGATCAAAGAGGACGGATCGGATCGGAAACACAAAGGCGAATCAGGGCAGGAGCACGAAAGCGGATCGGATAGGAGCATATGAAGGGGAGCATGAAGATGGATCGAAGGCACGAACCAAGAAGGACCCGACCCGACCCGAAAGGAAGCACCGACCCGACCCGAAGAAGAAGAAGCAGCTGACTCGAACCCAGAGGAACACCGACCCGAACCGCATCAGAAGGAGGACCCGACCCGAATGGATAAAGAATACCGACCCGAACCGATGACCTGAGGAAGAACCCGACCCGACCCAGTATTGACCAATAACCCGAGATGCAAAGGTAGTCCAATAGGGGAAGTTAGAGCTCAGGATCCCGGAACCAGTTGGGAACCAACGAGTTCACTTCATGGTTGGACTTTGCTGCGGGACGTGTGCTAAGGAGTTGTCGACGTTCATAACTTCGATTCACCACTAAGAATGATGGGCTACTTATCAGTGCAGTAGGGTCATTATGACCTGAGGGGAAAAGTGATGGTAGCAAGACTACGTTATCAGTGCAGTAGGGTCATTATGACCCGAGGGGCAAGGTGATGCGTAGTAAGACTATGAGCCAGCGCAGATGGGGTGAATAACTCCATAGGGCAAGTGGACATAGTAAGGATTAGTAAGGCTATGAGCCAGCGCAGATGGGGTGAATAACTCCATGGGGCAAGTGGACATAGCGAGGAATTAGTGGCTACGTTATCAGTGCAGTGAAGCCATTTATGACTTCGTGGGGCAAAGTGATCGTAGCAAGGAATGTGTGTGATCGAAGTGGTGAATATCGTATGCTTTACGTACTGAGTGAGAGATGTGAGGATGGATGCTATGTTTGATTGTTTGCCATCCCTATGACATGCACACCTCCCCCACCTCCGTATCTTTACACTGTTTGATATGATACCTTAGAGTGTTGTACAATATGTAGTGCTAACTCTTTGGTTGCAGGTCCAGGTTCAGGTATGTTTTAGTCTACCTGTTATTGTTCACTTTTGATGCTTATCGCTCATACCAGGCTTTATGTCTGACCCAGAGTTTTATGTCTCCTCTTATTACTCTGGGTGCTCACACGAGCAGACTAGAGACAGGTTAGCTGGTGATGTGCGAGTAGCTGATTCGGAGGCGGGCAGGAGGCTTCCACGTATTATATATATATACATTCTCCCTGTGTCGTTGGTGGTCGCTACTTGGGCATTAGTAGTGTACCTCATTTATCTTGCTTTTGCTTGAGACAGTTTGAATGTTGTAATAAGCTGTATTTTGGATTTCCGCTGCTATGATGTTTAGTTCTGATTTTCAGCTTATGCACTGTCTCTCCTGTTTTATGTCAAGTATGTTACTATTATATTTTGTTCTATGCGCTGTGAGACATTCTACAGGTTCTTTGTATGTTCATTTTCTTCTTCCCTTTCCTTCTGGCGACCCGTTCCGTGCTAACTGGACATGTGTACAGCGCACTTTTGGAGTAAATGTCGGTTGGTGCGGGGCGGGCCGTCACACTTGGTATCAGAGCTCTAGGTTGCGTAGTTAACCTAGGGAAAGACACTAGGGAGAGTTAGTACGTATATGAGAGTGCGTATTTGTGATTACTTTGGTTTTCAAAAGCTATGTATATATACTATTAGTAGTATAAGATGAAGTTGCACTGCACTAGTACCACTGTGGGGTCGTTGATCGTTTTCCTTTTACAGATTGACGATGAGCCGATATGTGAGAGGTACTGGTAGAGGGGCCAATAATGGGAATGCCGCTGACATGAGGGCAATGTTTACCGACCTCATGAGAGACATGCTTAGAGAAGTGCAAGGGGCAGTTCCTAATCCCGGAGTTGGTGGTGGCCCAGTAGTGCAAGCGCCTAGGGTCGATTTCGCCAAGTTGTGCAAGGATTACACTAATCTTGGTGGGAAGCCGTTCCACGGAACGGAGTCGGCCACAGATGTTCAAGATTGGATGGATAGCTGTGATCGTATCTTTGATGACTTGGGTCTTGAGGATGCGATGAAGAGAAGGCTAGCGTCTCGTCAGTTGCAAGGGCGAGCGATGAATTGGTGGAATGCCATTAGAACAGCTACTCCAGAGGACCAGGTTACTTGGGTTCAGTTCAAGGCTCGCTTTAGCGAGAAGTTCATTCCGGCTGCCCAGAAGTCGGTGTTGTTCAAGAGGTTCTTGGAACTGAAGCAGAATGGGAGGGCAGTTTCTGATTATATTGCTGAGTTCGACACTTTGTCGAAGTATGGACTGTCTCTTATCGATACTCATGAGAAGAAGAATGAGAAGTTCATTACTGGTTTGGATGGGTACTTGGGGGAAAGGCTCATCAACCACATCGATGAGACTTTTGAATCGATCGTGGGGAAAGCTTTGAGATCAGAGAGTCTTTACCCTAAGTCGAAGATTGAGGCTGCATCTGCAGAAGGGCCAAAGCCGCAAGCAGGCGGTGGAGGCAAGAATAGCTCTCAGAATAAGAGGAGGCAGGACCAATCAAAAGGTGGCCAGAAAAAGAGCAAGAAGGATGTTGAGTGCTTCAGCTGTGGGAAGAAAGGCCATTATGCTAAAGAATGTCGGGCCAAGCCAGCGGAAAGGAAGTGCTACAACTGTGGTCAAGTGGGACATCAGAAGGATAAGTGTCCGCAACCTCTTAAGGAGAAGCAGATTGTGAAAGCATATGCTCTTGATGCTGTTCCTTCTTCGTCGAATGCCCCAACTGCGGCGGAGAAAGGAAAGAATGTTGTTATTCAAGGTATGCTTTCTATTTATGATATACCAGTTCGAGTTTTGTTTGATACTGGGGCTTCCCGTTCCTTCATATCTAGTGATCTGGTAGATAGGTTGGGGCTGGAACCCGAGATAGTCGATAGACCATTGATAGTGACGAACCCGATTGGTGGTTCGACTAGCCTTAGTATGATTTGCAGGAATTTGGTCTTATCGAGTCATGGATGTATGTTTGTATGTGATTGCTTTGTTTTGGGCTTTACTGGGTATGGCATTATATTGGGAGTCGATTGGCTCCAAAGATACGGGGTGGTGGTAGACTGTGAGGGCTTTTTGGTGACAGTGAGGGCGGATGATGGGCGGAGGGTAGTGTTTGGTAGTCTACCCAGTGATGGGGTTATGGCTAGTTTTGTAAATTCTCTCGACATCCCGCAGGATGAGTTATCAGATGTGCCCGTGGTTGGCCAGTATCCGGACGTCTTCGAGGAGGTGACCGGGCTTCCACCACACCGAGAGATTGAGTTCCGTATTGATTTAGTGAAAGATGCCAGACCTATAGTGATGCCACTTCGTCGTATGGCACCAAGAGAGCAGCGAGAGCTCGGGGTGCAAGTCAGCAATCTTTTGAAGAAGGGATTGATTAGAAGGAGTGTCTCCGAGTGGGGAGCACCAGTTGTGTTTGCCACTAAGGCAGATGGTTCCCTTCGTTTGTGTGTGGACTATCGCGAGTTGAATAAGGTAACGAGGAAGAATAAGTATCCTCTACCGCGGATAGATGATTTGTTTGATCAGCTGGAAGGAGCAAGAGTGTTCTCCCAGTTGGACCTCGCGACAGGATTTCATCAGCTTCGAGTAGCAGATGAGAGTGTTCCGAAAACGACATTTAGGACGCCGTCTGGATTTTATGAGTGGTTGGTTATGCCATTTGGGTTGACTAATGCACCAGCCTACTTTGTGGATCTTATGAATCGAGTATTCAGAGATCAGTTGAATAAGTTTGTTCTTGTGTTCGTGGATGATATCCTTGTTTATTCAAGGACAGAGGAGGAACACAAGGGGCACTTGAGGATGGTGATGGAGGTGTTGAGGAAACACCAATTGAAAGCGAAATTCTCTAAGTGTCATTTCTGGAGAAGGGAAGTAAGATTCTTGGGTCATGTTGTTTCAGAGTGTGGTATTGCCGTGGACCCTGCGAAGGTGGCTACGGTACAGGATTGGCCTACACCCAAGAATGCTACAGATGTAAGAAGTTTCTTGGGATTAGCCGGATATTATCGTAAGTTTATCCAGGACTTCTCCAAGATTGCAGCACCGTTGACTCAGTTGACTAAGAAGAATCAGTCCTTCGTGTGGGACGGAGTGTGTGAGGATGCCTTCAAAAGTCTAAAGGAGAGGTTGACGTGTGCGCCAGTGTTAGTCATTCCTAAGGGGAATGAAGAGATGACGGTATACACGGATGCTTGTGGTACCGGACTGGGTGCAGTATTGATGCAAGGAGGTAGGGTTGTAGCTTATGCTAGTCGACAGGTAAAGCCGCATGAGAAGAAGTATCCTACCCATGACTTGGAATTGGCAGCGATTGTATTTGCGCTGAAGATGTGGAGACACTATCTCTTGGGAGAAAGATTCGAGTTGTTTACCGATCACAAATCGTTAAAGTATCTCTTCTCTCAGAAAGATCTGAATCTCCGTCAGCAGAGATGGTTAGAGTTCTTGGCTTCCTATGATTTTGATATTGCGTATACACCTGGAAAGGGTAATGCGGTAGCCGATGCCTTGAGTAGGAGACATGCCAGCTTAGGGGCAATGTTTCTTGAATGGAAGCAACTGGAGTTTATCGCGGGATTTGATTTCAGACCAAGGTGCGAATTGGATCCAGTTATGCTAGCTAGTTTGACGATCAGACCTACTTTGATAGAGCGGATTGGTTCCAGCCAGAGGGACGATCCTAATCTATTGGAAATAATCTCCAAATTAGAGATGGGTATCGATGAGGAGATGAATGTGTATGGGCTTGATCGAGATGGATGGCTTCGAAAGAATGGAAGGCTAGTTGTACCCAATGTCAATGGATTGAGAGATGAAGTGCTTAGAGAATGTCATCACTCAAAACTGACTATACACCCCGGTGGTAATAAGATGTATCGAGACATGAGACAAACTTACTACTGGGAAGGGATGAAAAGAGACGTTGGGAAGTTTATATCCAAATGCATGAATTGTCAGCTAGTTAAAGCCGAACAGAAGAAGCCTAGTGGGTTGTTGCAACCATTAGAAATTCCTGAATGGAAATGGGAGCAAGTCTCGATGGATTTCATCGATGGTTTACCTAGGACTAGATCGGGATATGATAGCATTTGGGTAATTGTGGATCGATTGACTAAGAGTGCCAGATTTATACCAGTCAAATCGACCAGAACAGCAGCCAAGTTGGCAGAATTGTATATGAAGTGGGTAGTGAGATTTCATGGAGTACCCAAAAGCATTGTGAGTGACCGAGACCCGTTATTCACTAGTGGGTTTTGGAAGAGCTTACAAGAGGCTCTAGGGTCAGGATTACATCTCAGTACCGCATATCAACCTCAGACCGACGGTCAGACGGAGAGGGTGAATCGTATATTGGAAGATCTCTTGAGAGCGTGTATATTGGATTTTGGTGGATCATGGGATGACCATTTACATCTAGTAGAGTTTGCATATAATAATAGCTACCAATCCAGTATCGGTATGGCTCCATATGAAGCTTTGTACGGGAGACCGTGTAACTCACCATCATGTTGGATAGAGACCGGCGAGAAGTTTGTGCTTGGACCAGATGTGGTGAGAGAAACTTCAGATAAGATTAAGATCATTCAGCAACGAATGAAAGCTGCCCAAGATAGGCAGAAAAGCTATGCTGATAAGAGGAGAAGAGACTTGAAATTCTCCGTTGGTGACTTGGTGTTTGTCAAGATCTCTCCGTTGAAGAGCGTGATACGATTTGGCAGGAGAGGCAAATTAGCACCAAGATTTGTTGGCCCATTCCCTGTTCTTGAACTAGTCGGGAATTTGGCATATAGAGTTGGCTTACCAGAGAAAATGGCAGGAGTTCACAATGTATTTCATGTTTCCCAACTGAGGAAGTTCGTTCACGACTCAGATATGACTATTTCACCTGATCAATTAGAGGACTTTGAAGTAGAGCCCGAGGCGGTTGGGAACCGCAAGCCGATTCGTATTGTGGGGCACGATACAAAGCAACTTCGAAGGAAGTCGGTGAAGCTAGTCAAGGTTCAGTGGGGCGAGAACGAGAATGATTGTACTTGGGAGACAGAGGAGAGCATTATGAAGGCTTATCCAGAACTCTTTGCCTGGTAAGATTTACTTTGCGATTTAGTTATTCCGCATGCTAAGATAGACTTGTTTTGTTTGTTTTGCATGTTTGATGGTTGTTTTATGATTGATAGGCATGCGGGACCTTTGTGTGTGTTTGGATTAGGGAATTTCGGGGGCGAAATTTCTTAAGGGGGGAAGAGTGTAACGACCCGTATTCTACACATCATAGGATTGTAGAATATTTATTTCTTTCCAGTGTGAAGTCGTATGGTCATGTAACTTTGGGAAACATCTATTAGAGTCATTTTCCATGCTTATGATTTTTGTCGATTTTTAAATGACCATTTTGCCCTAGTTGGTACTGTTTTGGCCATAACTTTTGATTGGAAAGGAATTTTGACCTGAAACCACTTCCATTTGATTCGTTTGATAGTTTCTCTTTCCGTAGAGTGGTCATAATAGCCAAACGGACTTACCGTTTGGGAGATATGGCTGAAACAATGTTTGGAGGGTGAAAAACTGCTTAACCGGGCCAAATCGGGTGATTAGTGAGTAGGCCCATAACCCATTTCGGGATTAGGGTTATGGGAGGGCTGAAATGTGATGGAGAATCATTCCATTTCAGTTTTCTAACCTCCACTTATCACCAAGGATCCCTAAAAATGGCCTCCAACCTCTAGATCACCTCCAAATCATCATTTGGTCAAAGATTTGGCTTAGCAACCCCTAATCAAAGAAGATCTTCACCTAATCAACCTTGGAGCTGCTGTTAGCATTGGGATTCGCATCAAATCAGAGAATCATTTCAGATTCTAGTTTATTTTGTGGCTAAGGTGAGTGATCTGCATAGTTTTACACTAATTATGGCTAATTAGGGGTGATTAGTGCTAATTAGCGAATTTAAGCATGATAAAATTCGGGAAAAATGTCCATAAATTCTTAAATGATGTTTTAGACCTCTGATATGAATTTGGGTTAATTTGGTTAAGTTTTGCTAATCCTATCATTAGTTTCACCTAAACATGCTTAAGGGAAATGTGGGATTTTGGGTATGTTTGATCCATTTTAACCCATGATATTGATGTGAATGATGTTTGTGGTTGATTATGCATGTTGCTATGACTGTATGAAATGCTTTGTGATTGATTTCAATAGTTAGAATGGTCGAAAACGTCGTCGAATGGCGTAAATACTTGCTGGAACAGTTTCTGAAAACAGTGCAGGGTTCGGATCGGATCGGAAAAGGGGGCTCGGATCGGATATGTAGAACTGAGTAAAGAATCTGATCGGATCGGAACTCAACACTTGGGAAAAGTGGCAAAAAGGAAGGCCACGCTAGCTGAACTGGGATCGGATCGGATGGATGAAGACGGATCGGATCAAAGAGGACGGATCGGATCGGAAACACAAAGGCGAATCAGGGCAGGAGCACGAAAGCGGATCGGATAGGAACATATGAAGGGGAGCATGAAGATGGATCGAAGGCACGAACCAAGAAGGACCCGACCCGACCCGAAAGGAAGCACCGACCCGACCCGAAGAAGAAGAAGCAGCTGACTCGAACCCAGAGGAACACCGACCCGAACCGCATCAGAAGGAGGACCCGACCCGAATGGATAAAGAATACCGACCCGAACCGATGACCTGAGGAAGAACCCAACCCGACCCAGTATTGACCAATAACCCGAGATGCAAAGGTAGTCCAATAGGGGAAGTTAGAGCTCAGGATCCCGGAACCAGTTGGGAACCAACGAGTTCACTTCATGGTTGGACTTTGCTGCGGGACGTGTGCTAAGGAGTTGTCGACGTTCATAACTTCGATTCACCACTAAGAATGATGGGCTACTTATCAGTGCAGTAGGGTCATTATGACCTGAGGGGCAAAGTGATGGTAGCAAGACTACGTTACCAGTGCAGTAGGGTCATTATGACCCGAGGGGCAAGGTGATGCGTAGTAAGACTATGAGCCAGCGCAGATGGGGTGAATAACTCCATGGGGCAAGTGGACATAGTAAGGATTAGTAAGGCTATGAGCCAGCGCAGATGGGGTGAATAACTCCATGGGGCAAGTGGACATAGCGAGGAGTTAGTGGCTACGTTATCAGTGCAGTGAAGCCATTTATGACTTCGTGGGGCAAAGTGATCGTAGCAAGGAATGTGTGTGATCGAAGTGGTGAATATCGTATGCTTTACGTACTGAGTGAGAGATGTGAGGATGGATGCTATGTTTGATTGTTTGCCATCCCTATGACATGCACACCTCCCCCACCTCCGTATCTTTACACTGTTTGATATGATACCTTAGAGTGTTGTACAGTATGTAGTGCTAACTCTTTGGTTGCAGGTCCAGGTTCAGGTATGTTTTAGTCTACCTGTTATTGTTCACTTTTGATGCTTATCGCTCATACCAGGCTTTATGTCTGACCCAGAGTTTTATGTCTCCTCTTATTACTCTGGGTGCTCACACGAGCAGACTAGAGACAGGTTAGCTGGTGATGTGCGAGTAGTTGATTCGGAGGCGGGCAGGAGGCTTCCACGTATTATATATATACATTCTCCCTGTGTCGTTGGTGGTCGCTACTTGGGCATTAGTAGTGTACCTCATTTATCTTGCTTTTGCTTGAGACAGTTTGAATGTTGTAATAAGCTGTATTTTGGATTTCCGCTGCTATGATGTTTAGTTCTGATTTTCAGCTTATGCACTGTCTCTCCTGTTTTATGTCAAGTATGTTACTGTTATATTTTGTTCTATGCGCTGTGAGACATTCTACAGGTTCTTTGTATGTTCATTTTCTTCTTCCCTTTCCTTCTGGCGACCCGTTCCGTGCTAACTGGACATGTGTACAGCGCACTTTTGGAGTAAATGTCGGTTGGTGCGGGGCGGGCCGTCACAAGATGCATGATCCCGATTGTCAAAAACTGCGAGGTTTTAAGGTAGAGCGAGGAGTCGTACTAGGGACGGTCCCTGTTTTAACTACCCTGCCATTATGCTGCCGAAATTTTGAATAATATTCATGTGTTTGAATTATTTTCATTTGCTGAAACTATATTTATTCGTTGAATAGAAAACCTTCATGTGTTGAATCGATATTCATTCGTTGAATTGAAATTCATGTGTTGAATGGTATTCGTGTTTTAAATATAAAAATCACATTTTTATCTATATATATAAAATATAGAAAACCTTCATGTGTTGAATCGATATTCATTCGTTGGATTGAAATTCATGTGTTGAATGGTGTTCGTGTTTTAAACAAAAAAAATCACCTTTTTATCTATATATATAAACTATAGAAAACCTTCATGTGTTGAATCGATATTCATTCGTTGAATTGAAATTCATGTGTTGAATGGTATTCATATTTTGAAAGAAATTGTTTTATAATAAAAATCCCATTTTTAACATCAATATGAAAAGTATAAAATAATCCTGTTTTGAAATAAATTGTTTTACAATAAAAATCCTATTTTTATCCCCTATATTAACTATACGAAATAATAGTGTTTTGAAATGAATTGTTTTACAATGAAAATCACATTTTTATTATATAAACGAATTGTTAAAAATAGTGAAGTGTTGAAATAGAAGACAGTTAGATAAAAATATCATTTTTATCAAATGTAAGAAAAGAATGTAGCTTTGAAATCGAAGAATCGAAATATATATATAAATAGAATTAAAATATATCGAATAACGACGCTGCAGTTCGTATTTTGAAACCGTGATTTCAAACGATTAGTACGGGAGATCCGACCATCGGATTTTCCTGAAACCGCAACCGTTGGGTTCGCTTTGGAAAAATCTTTCCAACGGCACCAACTTTGTAAAAATCCAACGGTTGGATTGTCTGGAATGTTTAATTCAAATCTAAAGAAAAATAGCGCCAGAATCGATTATATATATATATATATATAATTATATTTAATCGAATAACGACGCTGCAGTTCTTATTTTGAAATCGAAACTTCAAACGATTATACCGGGAGATCCGACCGTCGGAATTTCCCGAAACTGGAACTGTTGGATTCGTTTTGAAAAGATCTTTCTAATGATGTAAATTTTGTGAAGATCCAATGGTTAGATTTTCACATATGTGTAAATCAAATCTGAAGAAAAACAGCGTCACGGCCGCGTTATGGCCCGAAACGTCGTTTTGAATAAATTGGCTATTTTAAAATAAATAAAAATAGCGATAAATCGTTATAAAATATTATAAACGATATGGATGTGATTCAGAAATTAACTGAAGGTTGGCTAAGACGAATGGTTTCCTGGGTGTTGATCTGATGTTGGTTTCGGCCTTCGGGGTTAATATTTGGGAAATCGTTCTCTTACTGATTGACGGTTAGTGACTAATGAATTGAAATGATGTGTGTGTATGTTAGTGTTGCACTTGTTTATTATATACGCGAATTGCCCAGAAAGACTGGGTTTATCCCATTCTGAATAACTGAATCGACGGTAAGAAATCGAAGATGAAGACGGTGGTCGAAGACCGGAGATCTTCACCTCGTTTGGATGGTAACCGAGGTCCTGATTGGGAGGCATCCCGAAATATGGATAATGAGTGGTGATTGTCTACACGTACGTGGTGATCGATGGGTTTGCGAGGTTTTTAGTGCCTCCGGTTTCGTTCAGACCCAGAACGGACTTGTAAATGGATTGTGTGTCTGACATTGGATTTTATTCTGTGTTGATTGATCTCTATTAAATATACATCTGTTTGGCGGCGGAGAATTTATTCTTTTGCTTAACGCCCTTCTCTGAAAAGCACGAGCTCAGAGGTTGTATATCAATGGACATCAGTCGCACGGCATGAATGCTAGTGTGGCATGCCCAAGTGGCAAATGATCAAGGTTTCTGTTGAAAAGCAAAGTCTTGTGGTGATGATCAAAGCCCCGCATGTGTGGCGTAGCTTTGTGTATAATGTGAATTCGCGAGCCTCACACCCCGGTATGAACCAGAAACGGGAGAAGGACCTCAGGGAGGGTATGCGTTTCTTTCTAGCTAGGGTGGTGTCAGTGACCTACCAGCCCTGACATTTATATACTTTTCACCTGCGTGGTTGTTGCTGTTGCGAGGCGCCTCGGTTTGATCGGACGATCCGGGTCCGATGGAGTCATTCGTTGGCTCGTTTACGCCCCAAAGGGCAGGGAAACGTATTGTTCAGGCATAATAATCCACATCGGTGGACCGACCCTGACGATCCAAGGGGCAATTGCGGCTGTTCCTGAGACACGGGCTAGAGCGTCTCGAATTCGGTAAGGGCTATCTTTTGCCTTGGTTCATGACGGAAATCCAATTTCCAAATACGACATCGTGCGGTTTCGATTGTATATATATATATTTGGCGACATAGTGGCATGGGACGCTCATGTCGTCTATGATTGATAGTTATGATTTGAAATTGTTTTTGAAACATATAAACACTAGTAGTAATATCAAATGCTTTTGTTTTAATCGTATCAATCATATTTTGGCCATTATAAGGTAAAACTCTATCCTCCGGTTTGCGTTGCATTGTGTGATGGGAACTGAGTCTTATAATGGCTTCATTTTTATAAAAAGCATTGCGATGTTTAAAAGAAAGATTTGTTTTAAAGCACCGGCAATCCAATGGAGTAAACCCGTTCCACAAAAGTGGCGTGGTCCTGTGATTAGCCATATTATAAATGTGTAGAGTAGATTTCTCATACCAGTCCCATGACTGACTCGTAGTTTGTTTCACTTTCAAACTCGGGTGCCCCTTTTTCTACACGGGCAGCCTTGTATTCAGGTTTAGCTGGTTCTTTCTGGATAACTGGAGCTGAAGATGGATTATATTATTTATCTCTTTTTATGCTGTTTAGCTCCTATTGTACATATTTTGTTTATTTCCGCTGTAGACATTTATATATAGCTGAACTGTATTTGTACTAATTATGATCCTGTATACTGTGTAACTCTGATGATTACGTTTATCCAGTATATTCTATTGTCCATTATCTGGTGTATTTAATTATTCTGTTCTGCTATTATCTGTTTCTGTGTTATATTCCAAAGATAACCCTTGTCTCCGTCAATACGGGATTTGGGGTCGTCACAACGTGGTATCAGAGCTTTGGTTAAGCTTAGTTCTGGAATGTAACATATTAACGAACTCGTCAAAAATAGAACCAGTAGTGTTCTAGGACGGGTAACTCGTTACAGATAGGATCAGTAATATCCTAGTATGAGTAGCAGAATGAAATAACACCTAGATAGACACATTTACATTCAAGTATTTGTCTCTATATTTTGAAATATCTTTTCTGTTGACCTGACACTTGATCTGCTATTTGCAGAAGAACTAGAAAATGAGTGCCAGAAACAGAAGAAGTGATACAGACCCGGATATTGAAGCCCTATATATGAAATATAGAAATCTGGGTGGAAAGCCATTCTCGGGCGAAGAATCTATTATGAGAACACAAGCATGGATTCGTTCGGCTGAGAAAATCTTCGAAGGATTAAAGCTGAGGGATGACCAGAAAAGATTACTGGCCTCCTGGGCACTCAAAGACGAAGCTTTATTCTGGTGGGATTCTGTTGTTAAGGATAATCCAGAAGGTGATATCACCTGGGATAGATTCAAAGTGATTTTTCTGGAAAGATTTACTCCTCCAGAAGCAATTGAGCGGCTATGTGATGAATTTTCATATTTGATACAAGGAGATACGACCATTCCCGAATATCATAAGAAATTCAATGAACTTTCCCACTTTGCTCCTCATCTAATTGAGAATCCGAAGAGGAAGAATATGAGATTATCAACGGGCTTCAAAGAAAATATCAGAACAGTGTAATGAGGAATGTGAAGCTCCCCTTCTCTGAAATGATATACATGGCTTACCAGTACGAGGATCTAGACAAGAAAGGTATGTTACAGTACGAAGAGGAAGTCAACTCTAGTAATAAAATTAAGTCTGAAACTGATCGTCCTGAGGCTAGTACAATGTCTGAGGTCAGTAAGAAGCCCAGTGCCAAGAGAATAAGGGCCAAATCTGAGAAGAAACCAGTAACGACAACTGTATGCTCTAACTGCAATAAGCAAGGACATCTCTCGATAAGTTGCCGATCTCTAAAGAAACAAAGAAAGGAAGTATCTAAATCAAAGAACAAGGTTAAAGAAAATAGAAAGTGTAATCTTTGTCATCAAGCTGGTCACGTAAAGCAAGACTGCTGGCTGTCGAAAAAGACCAATGAGGCTCAGGTAAATGAAGTGGCAGAAACTTCTGAGCCCTCAGCTATTCAAGAAAGGCCAGATGTTTTAGAAGGCACGCTTACTGTCAAAGATATTCCAGTTAAAGTGTTGTTTGACACAGGCGCGTCACGAAGCTTCATTTCGAAGGATGCAGCTAAGAAACTAGATTTGAATTTGAAAAAGCTGAAGGAACCAATGACTGTCCAGAATCCGGTTGGGGGTTCCATTGATCTCAGTTGGGTTTGTGGAGTGCCGGTTTCTTTCTCTCATTATCGGTTTCCTACCATCGCGGCCGTCATGAATTTTAAAGAGTTTGATCTTATCTTGGGGTTAGACTGGTTGACCAAATATGAAGCTGAAGTCAAATGCGCCGACAGAGTCATAAAGGCAAAGATTAAATCAGGTGATTATATAACCATTCCCTGTGAAGGTCAGAATGCTAATAGAAAAGACTTCTGGGCAGCTTTGAATGTTTCTCCAGCCCAAATAGAAAATATCCCTGAAATCACAGAGAATGTTCCCGACCTAGTGAAAGATATTCCTGTCGTTAAGAACTATGTGGATGTGTTCGAGGAAGTTGTTCGCTTACCTCCGCAGAGAGAAATAGATTTTAAAATTTCTTTAATTCCGAATGCAAGGCCGGTAGTTCACGCTATTCGAAGAATGTCCTTGAAAGAGAAAGAGGAATTAGACAATCAAACACGACAGCTAGTATTGAAGGGTCTAATCAGGCCCAGTTTCTCTGATTGGGGAGCAGCAGTGGTGTTTGTCCCAAAATCTGACGGTACTCTACGGCTATGTGTGGATTATCGTGATTTGAACAAGCAGACGATAAAGAACAAATATCCATTGCCGCGGATTGATGATTTGTTCGATCGATTAAATGGCGCACAAGTATTTTCACGAATGGACCTAGCTACAGGTTTCCATCAACTTCGAATTGCCGAAGAGTGTGTTCCAATGACAGGATTCAGAGGTCCCGACTTATTCTACGAGTGGTTAGTAATGCCGTTCGGCTTATGTAACGCCCCAGCTTACTTCGTCGATCTAATGAATAGAGTGTTCAGAGGGGTTTTGAATAAATTTGTTCTGGTTTTCATTGACGATATTCTAATCTTCTCTAAATCAAAGGCCGAAAACGAAAGGCATTTGGAACAGGTTCTGGAAATCCTCAGAAGGAATGTATTGAAAGCCAAACTATCCAAATGTATATTCTGGCAGGATGAAGTAAAATTTCTGGGCCACGTTGTATCTAAAGAAGGAATTGTTGTGGATCCAAGCAAAATCACAGCTATTCAGAATTGGAAACAGCCCAGTACCCCCACTGAAGTCCGCAGTTTTCTCGGATTGGCTAGCTATTAACGGAAGTTCGTTAAAAACTTTTCGAAGATATCTGGTCATTTAACGAAGCTTACAAAGAAGCACTCTAAATTCAAAAGGACTCCAGAAAGTGAGGAGGCTTTCGAAGAGCTAAAGTTAAGATTAACGACAGCTCCAGTGTTAACCATCATCGATGGCAATCAGGATTTGAAAGTCTGGACTGATGCTTCTAGAGAAGGCCTTGGCGCAGTGTTAATGCAAAGGGGTCAAGTGATTGCTTATGCTAGCCGTCAGCTGAAGCCACACGAGAAAAACTACGTAACTCATGATCATGAGTTATTGGCGATAGTATTCGCTTTGAAAATCTGGAGGCACGATCTTCTGGGTGAGAGATTTGAACTGTTTACAGATCACCAGTCGTTAAAGTATCTGTTCACCCAGAAAGACTTGAATCTGAGGCAGCAACGTTGGCTAGGGTTTCTTGCGACATATGATTTTGAAATTCTATACACTCCAGGGAAAGCCAATGTCGTGGCCAATGCATTAAGCCGAAAGAACGAAATGATCGCCAGTTTCCTCATTGCGACTTCTTTGATTGACAAGATATCGGCTCTCCAAAAAGACGACCAATTTATCAAAGGAATGAGTCAGCGAATTCGTGAAGGCAATGCTTCGGATTTCCAGCTTGACAGCGAAGGGATTCTGAGGTTAGAAGGACGAATTTGTGTTCCAGAAATTCCTAAACTCAGAAGGGATGTGCTTGATGAATGCCACAAATCTAAGCTCAGTATCCATCCAGGTGTGAGTAAAATGTATAACGATATAAAGCGCACATTCTGGTGGAAGTCGTTAAAGAGAGACATCTCGATATATGTTAGTCGATGCCCTACTTGCCAACTAGTCAAAAGCGACCAACAGAAACTGGCTGGATTGTTACAACCGCTAGACGTTCCTGGTTGGAAGTGGGAACATATTTCTATGGATTTCATTGATGGTCTGCCTAGAACCAGAAAAGGGAATGACAGTATTTGGGTGATCGTAGATCGCTTCACGAAGACCGCCCATTTCATACCTGCCAGATCAAACAGGACTGCTCAGAGTCTGGCGCAAATATACTTCAGGGAAATTGTTAGACTACATGGAGTGCCGCTTAGTATAGTTGGTGATAGAGATACAATATTTACTAGCAAATTCTGGGAGGCGTTTTAAGTCGAGCTGGGAACGAAGTTGAACTTGAGCACCGCTTATCATCCTCAGACAGACGGTCAGACTGAGAGGGTGAATCGTATTTTAGAAGATCTATTACGGGCTTGTGTTCTAGATTTTGGTGGGTCATGGGAAGACCATCTACATTTGGCTGAATTCTCATATAACAACAGCTACCAGGCGAGTCTGACAATGTCGCCATTCGAAGCATTGTATGGTAGACCATGCCGATCTCCTGCTTGTTGGGTCGAACCTGGAAATAGACTTGTGTTAGGGCCAGATATGATTCGAGAAGCCGCCGACAAAGTCGATTTTATCAAGAAACGATTACTGGCCGCTCAAAGCCGACAAAAGAGCTACGCCGATAGGAGAAGAAGAGATATATCATTTGTTGTTGGCGACTATGTATATTTGAAAGTATCGCCGATGAGAGGAGTTATCCGGTTCGGTAAAACTGGAAAGTTGGCGCCCAAATACATTGGTCCGTTTCCTATTCTGGAACGGATCGGAACTCTCGCTTATAGGGTTAAATTGCCTGATTGGTTGCCTGGAGTTCATGATGTATTTCACATATCTCAACTTCAAAAACACGTTCATTATCCAGACTTGATCGTGGAAGAAGCCGCTCAACAGGATATTGAAATTACTCCAGAATTAGCTGTGAGAAGAGAGCCGCTAAAGATCATCGGCAAAGAAACCAAAGAGCTGAGGAACAAGAAGGTTCACTTAGTCAAAGTGCAATGGAGTGGAGATCCGCGAGATTGTACTTGGGAAACTGAGGAGAGCATTCAAAAAGCGTATCCTAGATGCCGAGTGGATATCTCTAATTGACTTCGGTGCAAGGTACATTTACCATACTTTGCATTACCAATCAGTTCTCTATTCTGTTGTTATTTTCTTTCCATGGATGTGCACTTTTAATTCTATAGTCTGAATGATTTTAAAAGAATATAGAAATTAATTTGTATGATTTTGAAAAGTTAAAAACAATTTGATTGTTGTTTGTGTTGTGTGATAGTAAATTTGATTAATTAAGTTATTAAAAAAATAGTTAATTTAATCAACAATAGAATGAATGGTAGAATTTATTCATTTAAATCACACATTGAACCGAGTTAAAAATAGATAGAAATATATATACTTGTGCATTATATATGTTTGAACAGGTAAATGGATAGCTGTTGAGTAAAGATTTTATTTGCGTGCCCGACAAATAGGTAAACCTTAATGAGTTGGATGCGAAATATTATTATATCAACTCCTGTGAATGCCATTGGATGCGGAGTGCTGGTTTTTCTGTGTGAAATAATAAACATCGCCATAGGATAGTAACAATTAATTTTGAACTACATTGCATACTTCTGGAAGATAGGCATACTTCATCATATACCACATAAGCATTTAGAGCTTGTGTGACGAGGTGGAAGATTTACCATACGAGCGAGAGGCTTGTATGGCGATGATATATTTTACAGGTTGAACTGATGACTGATATGGACTATTTAAATTGTAACGGTAAAATTGCCAGATTAATAAAAAACCCCACACGGGTCTGAAGTTGACAATAATCACGTCTCTCTAGTTATTAGATACGGCACATGGACTATTTATTTCCCACACGGGATGAGGTGACGAGGATTTATCCTCTGGAGCATTTAAAATACACACTCCCTCCGGCTTTGACAAGGTGACGAGAATTTATTCTCTGGAGTTATTATCAATACACGCTCCCCTGTAAACACCAGAATATATCACTATAAATATGTGTATGCTTATTAGGATTTATTGGGTACCTAATACGGCCCAATAAATTTCCAAACCCCTCCCCGTACAAAGGAGGTTATGGCGAAATTTTTCGAAAATTCCGGGTGTTAGCCAAATTTTTGAAGAATTTGAAAATTCTCAGAAACTGAAAAGTTGGAGAATTGAAGCCAGATCGAACGTAGAGTTAATTAATCAAACCACTTTCGACTTTGTTCCTTTTCTGGGACGAAAAGTTTTAAGTGGGGGAGATTGTAACGACCCAGAAAATCTGAACCAATTTAAATTTTTTAAATTGGCTAAAATAATGGATTTTAAATATTTAAAATAAATATTTTAAATAATAGAGATGAAAAGTGAGTTGAATCGACAATTGAAAACGAATATAATTAATTCTAATTATAAACAAGGCCTGAAATGGCGCTGCAGTTTCAAAAATTGAATTCAAACTTTGCCGGACTGTACTGGGTGCAAAACAAAACGGATTTTAGTGAAACCAAAAATATTTAAATCTGTTAGTGAATACCTTTCTAACCAATCTGAAAAATCGAATTTTCATAGCGGAAAGCAAAAGTTATGGCCAAATGAATTTTCAGAAAGGTCGCTATGGAATTTATATAGCCCGTGAAATTGGCCATTTTGCAAACGACCTCGGAATTCGACGAAACCACATTTGTTGGGATCGTATCGTCAAAACATAACTAGATTTATTTTTCTGGAATTTTTCGAATCAGTTTGTGGCCTTGGCAAATTGAAATGTACGTTCAAATTGAATATTGAATGTTATATATTTTAATTTGAAGGAAAACTGACTGAAATAGTCGAATGGGCCTACAAAACATATCCCATTGTGTTCGGAATGGGGGCAAAATGCTAGGGACGACAGTCGTTGGGTTTAGATTGGTGGTCGTGTCAGAAAACCCCTTTAAAACTTCCCCGACCAATCAGAATTTTTATAAAAAAAAAGGAAAAATCCTTTTTCTCTCTCCCCGATCGAAGGCGGAAACCGTTCGAAATCTTCCCGTCCACTTTCTGATCAATCCACGTAAAATTAGCACCTCCTCCAGCTGAAGATTTTGTAGAGCTCCTCACGATCTTCACATCCATATAAAGATTGGATTTTTTCTTGGCCTGTAGCGCCTGGATCGACGCCTGGAAGTTGGCGACTTCCAATCGCCGCCGCCGCCTCCTGCCAGCGTCGAACTGGCCAACTCCCCTCGGCGCCTGAGCGCCTCTCCTCCCCCTTCGACACTGCGTAGCCCGATCGAGCTATCGATTCACGGATTGCACGAAAACTTCAAACCTAGTTTTGAAGATTTCAGAAAGGTAACGGCTGTTTAATTTAAAACTGATTTTAACAGTTTAAAACCGTTGCAAACTTTGTAAAAATCATATCTTTTTGCTGTTTTATCGAAATTCAGTGAAACAAGAGACAGTGGACTCGTGTGGACGTCTTCTACATTCTAGAAGAGACCGCATATTTTTTTGAGCCTTCTGCTATTTTTGGTGGAGTGGAACCCAATGTGAGATTTCTAATTTATAAACGATATGGAAAACGACGATGTATAAATTATGTAGTTGATGTATGAGTTATATTAGCGTTGTACACCTCTTGTATAAGCGTTGTATAAGTTTTACGTTCGATGTATAAGTTGTATATGCATTGTAAAAATTATATATGTGTTGAAATAGAAGTGAATTGCTATATATAAATATATATATACATATATACGCCCCTCGTCCACAAACCATGGACGATATTTATTGGTTGTGATTGGTGTGAAAATTGATTGATAGCGAATGGTTGATTGGGATTGTTTGTGGTTGATATTGATTGATTCTGGTTGAAAAATACCCATTTGTGGTTGAGAAATATTTGGTTGAAACCACATAGGATTAGTTTGTGGAAATGAAATAAATATATACATGCCGCCTGCGTGCGAACTAGATGCATGAGCCCCATTGTCAAAAACCGCGAGGTTTTAAGGTAGAGCGAGGAGCCGTACTAGGGATGGTCCCGGTTTTAACTACCCTGCCGTTATGCTGCCGAAATTTTGAATAATATTCATGTGTTTGAATTATTTTCATTTGCTGAAACTATATTTATTCGTTGAATAGAAAACCTTCATGTGTTGAATCGATATTCATTCGTTGAATTGAAATTCATGTGTTGAATGGTATTCGTGTTTTAATATAAAAATCACATTTTATCTATATATATAAACTATAGAAAACCTTCATGTGTTGAATCGATATTCATTCGTTGGATTGAAATTCATGTGTTGAATGGTGTTCGTGTTTTAAACAAAAAAAATCACCTTTTTATCTATATATATAAACTATAGAAAACCTTCATGTGTTGAATCGATATTCATTCGTTGAATTGAAATTCATGTGTTGAATGGTATTCATATTTTGAAAGAAATTGTTTTATAATAAAAATCCCATTTTTAACATCAATATGAAAAGTATAAAATAATCCTGTTTTGAAATAAATTGTTTTACAATAAAAATCCTATTTTTATCCCCTATATTAACTATACGAAATAATAGTGTTTTGAACTGAATTGTTTTACAATAAAAATCACATTTTTATTATATAAACGAATTGTTAAAAATAGTGAAGTGTTGAAATAGAAGACAGTTAAATAAAAATATCATTTTTACCAAATGTATGAAAAGAATGTAGCTTTGAAATCGAAGAATCGATATATATATATATATATATATATATATATATATATATAAATAGAATTAAAATATATCGAATAACGACGCTGTAGTTCGTATTTTGAAACCGTGATTTCAAACGATTAGTACGGGAGATCCGACCATCGGATTTTTCTGAAACCGCAACCGTTGGGTTCGCTTTGGAAAAATCATTCCAACGGCACCAACTTTGTAAAAATCCAACGGTTGGATTGTTTGGAATGTTTAATTCAAATCTGAAGAAAAACAGCGCCAGAATTGATTATATTTTTATATATATAAATATAATTATATTTAATCGAATAACGACGCTGCAGTTCGTATTTTGAAATCGAAACTTCAAACGATTATACCGGGAGATCCGACCGTCGGAATTTCCCGAAACTGGAACCGTTGGATTCGTTTTGGAAAGATCTTTCTAATGATGTAAATTTTGTGAAGATCCAATGGTTAGATTTTCAGATATGTGTAAATCAAATCTGAAGAAAAACAGCGCCACGGCCGCGTTATGGCCCGAAACGTCGTTTTGAATAAATTGGCTATTTTAAAATAAATAAAAATAGCGATAAATCGTTATAAAATATTATAAATGATATGGATGTGATTTAGAAATTAATTGAAGGTTGGCTAAGACGAATGGTTTCCTGGGTGTTGATCTGATGTTGGTTTCGGCCTTCGGGGTTAATATTTGGGAAATCGTTCTCTTACTGATTGACGGTTAGTGACTAATGAATTGAAATGATGCGTGTGTATGTTAGTGTTGTACTTGTTTATTATATACGCGAGTTGCTCAGAAAGACCGGGTTTATCCCATTCTGAATAACTGAATCAGCGATAAGAAATCGAAGATGAAGACGGTGGTCGAAGACCGGAGATCTTCACCTCGTTTGGATGGTAACCGAGGTCCTGATTGGGAGGCATCCCGAAATATGGATAATGAGTGGTGATCGTCCAGACGTACGTGGTGATCGATGGGTTTGCGAGGTATTTAGTGCCTCCGGTTTCGTTCAGACCCAAAACGGACTTGTAAATGGACTGTGTGTCTGACATTGGATTTTATTCTGTGTTGATTGATCTCTATTAAATATACATCTGTTTGGCAGCGGAGAATTTATTCTTTTGCTTAACGCCCTTCTCTGAAATGCACGAGCTCAGAGGTTGTATATCAATGGACATCAGTCGCACGGCATGAATGCTAGTGTGGCATGCCCAAGTGGCAAATGATCAAGGCTTCTGTTGAAAAGCAAAGTCTTGTGGTGATGATCAAAGCCCCGCCTTTGTGGAATAGCTTTGTGTATAATGTGAATTCGCGAGCCTCACACCCCGGTATGAACCAGAAACGGGAGAAGGACCTCAGGGAGGTCATGCGTTTCTTTCTAGCTAGGGTGGTGTCAGTGACATACCAGCCCTGACATTTATATACTTTTCACCTGTGTGGTTGTTGCTGTTGCGAGGCACCTCGGTTTGATCGGACGATCCGGGTCCGATGGAGTCATTCGTTGGCTCGTTTACGCCCCAAAGGGCGGGGAAACATATTGTTCAGGCATAATAATACACATCGGTAGACCGGCCCTGACGATCCAAGGGGCAGTCGCGGCTGTTCCTGAGACACGGGCTAGAGCGTCTCGAATTCGGTAAGGACTATCTTTTGCCTTGGTTCATGACGGAAATCCAATTTCCAAATACGACATCGTGCGGTTTCGATTGTATATATATATTTGGCGACATAGTGGCATGGGACGCTCATGTCGTCTATGATTGATAGGTATGATTTGAAATTGTTTTTGAAACATATAAACACTAGTAGTAATATCAAATGCTTTTGTTTTATTCGTATCAATCATATTTTGGCCATTATAAGGTAAAACTCTATCCTCCGGTTTGCGTTGCAATGTGTGATGGGAACTGAGTCTTATAATGGCTTCATTTTTATAAAAAGCATTGCGATGTTTAAAAGAAAGATTTGTTTTAAAGCACTGGCAATCCAATGGAGTAAACCCGTTCCACGAAAGTGGCTTGGTCCTGTGATTAGCCATATTATAAATGTGTAGAGTAGATTTCTCATACCAGTCCCATGACTAACTCGTAGTTTGTTTCACTTTCAAACTCGGGTGCCCCTTTTTCTACATGGGCAGCCTTGTATTCAGGTTTAGCTGGTTCTTTCTGGATAGCTGGAGCTGAAGATGGATTCTATTATTTATCTCCTTTTGTGCTGTTCAACTCCTATTGTACATATTTTGTTTATTTCCGCTGTAGACATTTATGTATAGCTGAACTGTATTTGTACTAAGTATGATCCTGTATACTGTGTAACTCTGATGATTACGTTTATCCAGTATATTCTATTGTCCATTATCTAGTGTATTTAATTATTCTGTTCTGCTATTATTTGTTTCTGTGTTATATTCCAAAGATAACCCTTGTCTCCGTCAGTACGGGATTTGGGGTCGTCACAATATTATAAGACTCAAGCCCCATCATACAATGCAAGTGCAAACCAAAAGATAGAGTCTTACCTAATAATAGCCAAACATGTCTGATACACGATTTTTTATTATTATTACTAATGCATAGTGTGGAAATCAATTTCAAAATAAATGTATTAATCTTAGACGACATTATACCCATTCCTATTATGTCGCCATATAGGATTACAACTGAAAACGCAAGGTTCGCATTGGAAGTTGGATTTCCATCAATTACCAAGGAAAATGATCTTACTTATCTTATTCGGACCATCTCTAGCAAGATGTCAAGGACTCACACTCATGTGAACCCTAGATCAGTAGAGCCGGCCCACTAATTCTTGGTGAGTTCAGGTCACTCCTCAACATAACGTTCCCCGGTCGTATCTGACCGTCGTACTGGTCGTTGGTTGACCATCATCCACATAGTAAATTGCCTGGGCTCCATACCATGGCATCACTTTTAGCTAGAAGGAAACATTAGTCCTTACTCTGTTGTCTTTCATCCTGTTTTCGGCTAATACCGGGTTGTGAGGCTTGACGAAGTCACGTTTCAACACAAAGCTATGTTATATCGGCCATGCTTTTATCGTCGTCGACAATGCTCTGCTTTTCAATTGAAGCATTGATCTATCAGCAACACAGTATGCCACATTTTCAATTCACAATATATAATCGATGTCTATTTATATATAACCTCTTCTGAGTACATAAGTCTCAAAGAAGGGTGTTAAGCTAAGTGAATAAATTCTCTGGCACCATACTGATATAACATCAATAGACATTAATTTATTTTGTCGTGACTTATAGTGTCAGACATACATCCATTTACAAGTTCATTCCGGGTTTGAACGAAACTGAAGGCACCATATTCCTCGTCCCTTAAGGGAGAGAGGCCCTTGCATATCCGGTCAATCTCCATGTACGTCTGGACGACAACCACTTTAACCTTATAACGGGAGATACCCAAGGCATCAACAATAATCCTAATGATGCGAAAATCTCCGATCTTCAACCATCGCCTTCAATATCTTTGACCATCGTCGTATTAGTTATTCAGAATGTGTTGAAACCCGGTCTTTCCGAATAACCATCGCATCGTTAAAATCAAGTGATATATAAACATAACATAAGTCTCATTCCAATTCAGAATATTCTTTTATTCAAATATCACTTACATTGGGAATTACTCCCATAAATCTTATCAAAGATTTATATAATTTCTTTTCGCAAACTTAACTCAAATTAAGGTTTATAAGCCTTATCGGGATTATCGAGTCTTATAAAAAGGTAATCTCTTATATCATTATCTCATTCCCAACTTATTCATCCCATGGAGAAAAACTGGTGGTGCTCCATTTCTAACACCCCTCGTATTTTGGTAAGATTAATTACCTTCTCTCATTTCAAATCTTTGTTGAAAGATTTATTGAAACTTTAACATAGTTTTAATCTCCATTTCATTCAATCAAATCTTTATTGAATTTTTTTTTAAAACTCTTACATAGTTTAATCTCCCTTTCATTTGATCAAATCTTTATTGAAAGATTTATTAAACTCTAACATAGGTTTAATCTTCATTTCATCCAATAGAATCTTTATTGAAAGATTTATTAAACACTAACATAGTTTTAATCTTGATTTCATTCAATCAAATTTTTATCGAAAGATTTATTAAAACTCTGACATAGTTTTAATCTTCATTTCCAAATCATTATTCAATGATTATTTAACTTTGGACACAAATCTTATCTTTACCTAGGTTAGAAAATAAATGTTATTCAAGACATCATTCACGACAAACCCAAAATCCAACTTGATATCAAATATAAGGCTTTAAATAGAAATCGTATCGACTTATATTCAATATCAAATTCTGAACTCAATGGATACCGTATAGGGAATAACGATATCAATATCTTCCAAATTCCTCAAAACAATATCTATATAACTATGGAGCTCAATACTTAATATCCGATGATTATTTCCATTCAAAGCTAATAAACTTAAGTTTGAAAACTTTAAGCTAACTTAAACTAAATTCCAAAATATTGATTTACTATGTTGAGTAAATCAGGTCAAAAGTCCAAAATCTTCAAATCAAAGTTCAAAACTTCACAATTGTTGCGAATCATTTTAAAATGACTAATTATGACTTATCATAATTTTTTCATATTTTTAATAATTTTTGTAAGGCCGTTTCAGTCGGTTTCTAATTCCGGTCACCGAACTACATCTACAATGACCTTTTTCAAAATAGATTTGAAATTATCCTAAAATATAAGCATTGGATTTTAAAACTTTCTATTCCAATTAAAAACTCTCTTCAATTTAAACCTAATGTTTTTCCTTTTGGGACAATTCGACGGCTGAATCTTTCGTTATGCCAATTCAAAGTTAATGGTCGTTGTTTGCGAACGACCACTGCGCGACAAGTCCTATTCAGACTAAATTCGATTTATAATTTAAAATTAAATCGAAACATTTCCAAAATAATTTATTAATTATATAAAACATATATAATTATATTTGGACACCACATTTCAATTATTCCACTCAAAAATTCAATATCCCATTATTTAATCGTTTAATATTATTTTAATCGTTCAAATAATATTATTTTTCAAAACTTATTATTTGAAGTCCAAATTTTCTGGAGAACCATTACAAAAATAAGTAAGATACTTTTGTAAGGTTAATCCTTTAACCACTTACCCTAAATACCCTAACCGAAATTTACTTTCACCCGTTCTATTCATTTTAAAATAAATTTGAAAACTTGCCTTAATTGATTCAAATCAAATCCTTTCCTTTACAATAACTATTCTTAATGACCTAATTTATCTTTCCAAATTATTTTAAACTTAAAATTCAAACTTTCAATTTTCACTGAATATTTTACTAATAAAATATTCAAATAAATTCCGAATTGGAATGAGGCTCAAATAATTACCATATAATTAGATTTATATGGATTTCACACATCATAAGCATAAAATAATAATTATAAATATCTATTAAATTCCAATTACCACATATTGTGGTATATAACATATAAGTCATAAACCATTAACGCTTATATGGGTTTGTCAATCAACAGATGAACCGTAATGTACAGTCGTCATCAACATAAATATTTATCACAATCATATCATTATTTTAACATCCTATTAGATTAAAAATTTACAAGTTTAAACATGTAAATAACATCACATAGCATCAACATGGGAATCAATCACATAGCATTTTATCACCAATTCACTTATTAGCTAGTTTAACCATAATAGTAAACAAAAATAAGCGTAGAGCTCTCACCAAAGCCATCCAATCACCATGACTCTTCATATGTAGGACTTTCCAAACTAATATCACACATTTTCCACACCAATTTACCAATTACTAATAATATAAATATAAATATACTTATACTTGCGAATTCAAGGGAAAGGGTGAAGTTTTTCTAGGGTTTTCAAGGTTTGGAAGGCTAGTGGGGCCCACAGAAAAGGGATGGAAGGTACACCTAGGTTTTGCAGGTCTAAAGGGATGTAAACGGTGGTGTGTGAGGTTGTGAGGCATAGGGGAGGAGGCTATGGTGGTAGGATTTAGGAAAGAGGAGGGAAAATAGGGTTTTAAGTGTTATGTGGATAAAGGAAGTGTCTTTGGAGCAAGGGGGCTCACGTGGTGAAGGAAGGGATGCAGATGAGGTGCGCCAGGCCTGGTGGTGTGGTGGAGGCTGGTGATGGCGAGGGAAGAGGTGGCGTGGGGTTAGGATGGAGGAGGAGGAGGAAGGAATGGTACTTTAGGAGGAAAAGAATGGAAAATGGAATTAAATGTATAGTTTCTCTCTTCACATCTGAATAAGTACAAGGGAAAGTGGGCTTGTGGAAGAGTCTGACAAGTGTGGGGGAGGTACGTTGAGTTGTCTAAATGGTAGAAGTGGTAGGAAGTTGTGTAGGAAGGGATAAGGATGAACTTAAATAAAGGGTTAATGAAAGTTTAGGGTCTATCTTAGGAAGATTGTATCTATATTTAAATTAATTTCAATACGTACAAAATCATTGGTACATGTAAATATGTTATTTAAGTTGTCATTTACCATTTTAAAGGTATTTTAAATTTATTCAGTATTAGCCAAAACTGCTTAAATTCAAGTCAAAATTCAATAAAAAGGTTGATATATGTTTTCAGTCCTTATGACCAAACCATAAGTTCGATCAATACGAAAATTGAAACCCTACTATATTTCACTAGTACAAATCCAAAAGTGGTTTCATTGAATTCGGAAACCATTTGTAAAATGGCGATTTCTAGCTTTTATTGAATTTTAACTGATTTTTCAATATACATTTATATGGTGTATTCTTATACACTAACTTCAATTAACTTGAAATTTTAAACCCTACCATATTTTGAAGTTATGGATCCGATAAAATTTGTTTCATCGGATTCTGAGACTGTCTCAAAAATGTTTTTTTTTCGGTCATCAAAATAATATTGAACTATTGATTTTAAACATTTTCACTTTTAAATTGATTTTAAAAGTTTATTGACCTTGTTTTAATCTCAGTAAGATATAAAACCAAGTTTAGAATTATTTTTCAAAATTTTCAAGTCCAGTTTCAGTATTTTTTGAAATTTTGAAATTTAAATCAGACTTGTCCATGTAAAAAACCTTTTAAACATAATTAAATCCATATTTTAAATTGACTAAAAATATAGGTCGTACATTCTCCCCCACTTAAAAAGATTTTGTCCTCGAAATCGGACACTAAACTGAAGGTTGTTAATTTAATCAACTCAGCATTCATTCTAACTTAAGTCCTTTAAATTTTCAGTTTATAAGAACTTCCCATTTTTTCGAAATTTGGCTTACGCCATAAATTTTCGAAAATTTCACCATAACCTTCTTTGTACCGGTCAATCGATACAACTACAGTTTGCCTCTTTAGACCCTTATCAATCAAAAAGAAAAGCCAAGCAGCTCAAAAAATTATTAAACCCAATCAATACGGTAAACATGTACCTTTGCATTGGGCATGCAATTTTATTCCTCTTCTCATATTCCATGCAATAACCCATTCAACATATATATATATATATATAGACATACATATATATATATATATATACATATATATATATATATATTTGAAACTTGGTTCGCTTTATTACTAAAAGAAATCAAATTGTATAAACAAAATACATTATACTATACAACAACAACAAACAAATAATTACAACCCACTATCTTTTTCCGCTTCTCTCTCCTTATTTCATTTGGAACAAAATCACCTTGGGTCGTGTAATTCAATCCCCCATCTCGTTAAAAACCTCAAGTTGCTTATAGTTCTCATTGTCCTACTCCCATTATTTTCCACTAAATATCGAATCTCTATTTCAATCCACCTCAACAGATTAATAGCATCGCAAAACTGATTGTCGAATATATGTTTGTTGCGTTCATTCCAGATATAATAAACAGTTGAAGTAAGTGCGGTGCATGCAATATCATGAATCTGATTTCTCTTCCAAAAAAATTCATGTAGCTGGTTGATTTCATCTTCAATCGATGGTTCTGGTGATGAAGGTAAATCCATCTTCATCTTCAATACACTCCATATATAACCTGAATACTGACATGCGCGAAAAAGATGTCTTGCGGTTTCAGTGTCTTGGTTGCATAACGCACAGGAAGTTTCTGATGTAATGCCAAAGCGAGATAGCCTATCGCGAGTGTTCAATCTATCAAGCGTTGCCAGGTAAGATACAAAGGACATCCTTCTATAATTTTTGTTATGCCAAATTATACGGTAATACGGTCTGGATTCAACTATTACACGAGCAGCCTGAGTTTCTTTTATGAAAAAAAGTAACGTCCATCTCCCCATTCATAGTAGCCCTCTTGTTTATCTGACCTGATGCGTATGTTGGTGATGTGCCTTGCAGCTTCTTGAGTTGCTAAATGGAGAGCTGGATTTATGGTATCTTTCTGAACCGGTAAGGAAACCTTTTCCATGCTGTCGCCACAGTACTGAAGTCTATTGAAGCCGAGAATATCCACTAAACACTTGCAATTAAGTCAAGGACCATGTCATAACAAGGTATTTTTCCAATTTACTATCACTTCGTATTGTTTGCCTGACGTTCGAGTGCGTAACATTGATTTCCAGGTCGAGGACGTGTTATTATCGATGGCCATACTCCAAAAGTTTTTTCCTTTGCATATCTATTGAAAATCCATGATTTCCATAGGTTATTTTTTGTCAAGAAATTTCAAACCAATTTTAAACATGTAGCCTTTTTAAGATTGGAAAATGGTGTAATCCGATGCCTCCTTCGTTTTTGGGTCTGCCCAAGGTACGCCATGCCACCTTGTGATTTCCACCTGCCCATAAAAAATTTGCACATAAAGATTGTAGTTTATCAAGAGTGTGTTCGGGTAATTGGTAGACGAGTAACCAATATAGGTTCATCGGTGTAATCACTGAGATAAGTAATTCAGTCCTTCCTACGAAACTGAAGAGGGTAATCCTCCATCCATGTAACTTATCCTATACCTTTCTAATTAGAGATTGGCAATCATTGTAGTGTAAATAGGATGAAGAAAGAGGAACTCCTAGATATTTTATGGGAAACTCTCCAATCTAGAAGCCGAACAAAGCCTAAATTTGGTGTTGATTTGCAGCAGTTTTACTGAAATATATTTTAGTCTTATAGGAATTTATCATTAAACCTGCATAGAAACCCAGCTTAGAAAAAATACTTTGAAGAGTAGTAGCACAGGGAATGGTAGATTTCCCAAACACCATTAAGTCGTCGGCGTATAGAAGATGAGTTACAAGTGGTGTAATCTTGGACGCTGGTAAAAACTATTTATTGTAAGTTGCTTCATTCATTAAGAACGTAAAATTTTCCATTGCAATTGCAAACAAATAAGTGAGAGAGGATCCCCTTGCTGGCTTCCCCTGTTCAAAGTAATATAGCCCTTTGGTACTCCTTGGATCATGATAGAAAAAGTTGGAGTTGAAATACATTCGTATACGACGTTGATGAAGTGAACGGGGAACCCCATAATATGCATAATGTGGCATATGAACTTTCGAATGACAGAATCATAAGCCTTCTTAAGGTCCACCTTCACGCAAAAATTTAGCCGAACCCAATTTGTTGAAGCCATGTAGCATCTCAGGAGCCAATAAAATGTTGTCTCCGATATACCTACCCGAAATAAAAGCACACTGGTTTTGGGAAACTAAATAGGTTAGCAAGTGTTTAAACCTGTTACATATAACCTTACTTAACACTTTATAGTACATATTATAGCATGATATTGGTCGATAATGTAAAATAGAGGTGGGTTTATCGGATTTGGGTATCAAAGTAATGAAGGTATGGTTCACCCCCTTAGGAATTTTTGCTGAATTAAAAATATCATAAACAGTAGCAAGCAAATCGAATTTAATGTTATCCCAATGTGTCTTGTAAAACCTAGAATTTAAACCAATTGGCCTAGGGTTCAAATCATCATGAACAAAGAAAACAGCATGTCGAATTTCCTCCATATTTATATCTTTAAGAAGAAGATGCTGACCATTAGTGTTAACTGTGTAGGTTGATTGAAATTGTTGGAAATTAGCAGCAGAAGTACCGTTGAAAAGCTCAATGAAGTATTAAATAGCTTCTAGCTCTATTTCTTCAGGTTTGAATATATACTCACCATTTGCGTTTATGAGTGCATGAATGTTGTTTATGAATTTAAGCGTAGACATGCGAGAATAAAAGAATTTGGTGTTGTTATCGCCCTACTGTAGCCAAGCAATTTTTGCTTTTTGCCTCATACTCCAGTTCTTAAATTTCTTCTACGTGTACAAATTATGTTTAGCCTGCATTTATTTTTCATACAGATCGATATCAAATGGATTTTGATCAATTTCTTTCTCCATTACTTCAACCATATTCTCCGCCTGCAATAATAAATCATCATCTTTGAGCCTTAAACGATTCCACTGTTTTAATGCTTGTTTACAAGCTGTCAGTTTGGCCAAAAAGTTGTAACTAGGAGAGCCCCAAGTTTTTGCCAATAATCTTGTAGACACATAGTCGAAGTATTCATCAAAAAATGCCAATTGATTTTATACTTGAAAGGGTAACCTTTAGGATGATTCGTGGGAATTAAATGGAGAAGTACGGGATTGTGGTCACTAGATAATTGGGGTAGGGTGAAAGCTCTCATGTTAATGAACTTTGCGAGGCAAGTAGGGTTAGCAAGAATTTTGTCGATGTTTGTTGTGATCCCTCTTCCCCTCCTCATGTAATCTAGACCAAAAGGTCTTATTTCTGATAATCCACTTTGGCATTAAAAAGAAGAAAACACTCTAAGCTGTTGAAAAGTGTAACGACCCATGTTCTAGCGATATAATAATTAATTTATTTAATTATATAAATAGTGATTTAGAGATTTGAATGGTCGTAGAATTAAATAAAATTGAATATTTAATTAATATAAATAACATATTTTATTTCAGAAATAATCAAAAATAGTGGCATTCACAATATTGTGTAATTAGGATTATTTAAAATATATAATTCAGTTTAGAGTTGAATTATGTTCACGAATATATTATATAAACGAAGTTTGAACGTATAATTATATTATAATTACAATAGAGCTCGAAATGGCGCTGTAGTTCGCAATTTGGCGATTCGAACTTCAACTGAATATACAGGGTGCGTTTTAAATCGGATTTCCGTGAAAAAAGAAACGTTCAGAGCTGGCGAAGTGTATTTTTCTAATGGAAGAGAAAAATAGGGATTTCGTCGTGTAGATTTTGATTCATGTCCAAATCAAATTTTAGAAAAGTCGCTCTGGAATTCCTTTATAATTTATAACGATTTATTTATATTATAAATGGATTTTCGATATAAATTGAATATCGATTCAAATGGGATTTGAATATCGAATTATAAATCCAATTGGAGCTATATGATATCGTATGTGAATATATATATGATAATATTAATTTATTAATATTTAATTTAATTATTTTTAAATATATTAATATTTAAAAGGGTTTATTTAGAGATTTAAAAATAGCCAGTTTTGCAAACGACCTCCATTTTTGACGAAACTAATTTTGTTGGATCCGCAATATTAAATTATTGCTAGATTTCAATTTTTCGTGATTTTTGAAGTCAGTGTGTGGCTGTATGGATTTTTAGTGTGGAAAAACATTTAGTATTTTGATAGTTAAAAATACGCTGTGTGAGCAAACGGAGTCGGAATTCGACGAAACCAGTTTCGTTTGGTCCGTAATGTCGAACCGTAACTGCATGTCCAGTTTCATGATTTTGGGATGTCATGTCTGATTACAGAATTTTTTATTGATAAATATGGACAGCGTAGGAGTAAATATAAATTAAATAATCGAATATTAAAATATTATAATCTTCCTATATAATACCCTTACCTCATTCTAACACTAAACACTTTTTCTCACGGTCAAATACTCCAAGCCGCCACAGAGAAAAACTAACGTGGAAAAGATCTTCTTCAAACAATTTTTAAAAATCATATACTCAACAGAAAAACCAAACTCTTGATTCGTTGAGATCCATAGAGAAGGAGCTTCACACCGATGTTCTTAGATTTAGGTGTGAACAGTTTTCCCAGATGTCCCTCTTTGTACAGCGTGACCTAGGGCTGAGGGATTGTCCAAATCTGGACATGGATTCATGAAACGAATTGTGTATTTGGTATCGGGAAGGAGAGTAGCAACTTATGTGAGACTTTGGTGGAGTCCGGAGGTTTAAGTGACGCGGTGGTCACTGTACAGGGCTGTGAAATGTAGAAGTCGCATTACAGGAAGAACATGCGAGCTGGAGCAAACTAGTACAAAGAGATAGTGCTCGAGATGAGAAGAAATTATATGGGTTTATTTCGATTTATGAGAGAGTATGGAAGTAGCATTGGTACCTTGAGGTAGTGGCAATGTCGCGATGGATACTTGAGCAGATGCATGAGATTTAGGACCGGGAAGAAGGAGTACAATAGACAAAAGGTGCGGGTTGTATTTTGATTTGGGCTGGGTTGGTAAGAAGGCCCAATAACTAATTAGTTTAACCTTGTTTAATTTAAAACAATCTACTAACTTGTAAATGGAATATCTCTTCCATATGTTATCCAAACTCAGCGACACTGGTCACGTTGGGATCATATTAACGAGAGCAACACAATGGGACTGACTGGGAGTGAGTCGGAGCTCGTTGCAATTTATAGAAAAATAAATTGTCCGTCTGAATCAAGCGATGGTTATCGTTATTAATGATGATCGTCCAATGTGAGTAAAACTCACCAACTCTATCAGTTCATATTTTTATAACATATATTTAGAACTGACAAATGATGACTGATTGTTGTGTGTTGATTGTTTGAATGAACTGCTGATATATTGGTTGAAATTATATATAACGATATATATATATAAATCGTTAATCAAATATTGATTCTGTTTATCATAATATTTCATATTGAAATGAAATTGATGTTAATTATATTGTGTAACATCTGTGGATGCAGGGAAACAGGTTGGAGGGATCCAACTGGATTCCTCAATATTTATAATATTGTTCTGTTCATATATTGTAATATATAATGTGATATATAATCTGTTATTGATTATGTGAGTTTGAATGATATCGATCATTGTTATTTGTTATTTTAAATACCATGAGAAATACTAGGATGTAGAAAAGGGGATTTTCAAAGTGTATTTTGAAAATAAATTATTTATATAAAATCAATGGGTTTTGTATATAAAAGAAAAAGAATTTTGTAAAAGAAAATATTTATATGAAATAAATAGGATATTATCAAAGGATTTATTTATAAATAGCATTGAAAGGTATTAATTATAAATAGAAATATAAGGAAATATTTATTTAGAAAATAAATAGATTATAAAAGGAGATATTTATTTAGAAAATAAATAGAGTTATAAAAGGAATTTATTGGGAAAATAAATAGAAATATAAAAGGAATTTATTGGAAAATGAAAAGAATGTTATATAAGGAAATATTTGGCAAGTGAATAGAATTTTACATTAGGAAAGTTTAGACCCGTGCTTCACACATGGGGATAACATGATATGGATTTAAAGCAAAGAGTTTAAATAGAATCTGTTATAACCGATAGATTGAGAATACTAATTTATAAATAATATTTTATAAATAAAATGAAATATTTTATCATTGGATAAATAGAATATATAAGTCAGAATTTATATAGAGAAGTAAGAATCGATTTCAACATCGATATTTGAAACTGAATATGGAAGTAGAGTTAATCAAAGGAGTTAATCAAAATGTGTTAATCAAATCGAGTTAGAGTTAATCGATTAGAGTTAATCGAAGTAGAGTTAATTAATTAGAGTTAATCGAGTTAGAGTTAATCGATTTAGTTAAATAAATTGAGAAGGATTTAATCGTTTAGAGTTAATCGAATTAGAATAAATCGATTAGAGTTAATCGAGTTAGAGTTAGTTGAATAGAGTTAATCGAACAAGAGTTAGTCGAATATTAGTTATTCGAATAGAGTTAACTGAATTAGAGTTATTCGTATATAGTTTATTCGAAAGAAGAGTAATCGAATATAGTTAAAAGAGTAATCGAATATAGTTTATTCGAATAGATTTAAAGGAGTTAATCGAATATAGTTTATTCGAAAGGTGTTATCGAATATTAGTTTATTCGAAAGGAGTTATCGAATATTAGTTTATTCGAAAAGGAGTTAAATCGAATATAGTTGTTAGAAAAAGAGTTTCAAATATAGTTATCCGAAAGGAGTTAAATCGAATTAGTCTATTCGAAGGAGTTAATCGAATTAGTTTATTCGAAGGAGTTAATCGAATATAGTTTATTCGAAAGAGTTAATCAAGTAGTAATTTATTCGAAAAGGAATTAAATAGAATATAGTTATTCGAAAAGAAATTAATCAAATATTAATTTATTCGAAAGGTGTTAATCGGATATAGTTATTCGAAAGGAGTCAAATCGAATTAGTTATTCGAAGGAGTTAATCGAATTAGTTTATTGGAAGGAGTTAATCGAATATAGTCTATTCGAAGGAGTTAATCGAATAGTAATTTATTCGAAAAGTAATTAAATTGAATATAGTTAATCGAAAAGAAATTAATCGAATATTAGTTTATTCGAAAGGAGTTAATCAAATATAGTTTATTCGAAAAGGAGTTATCGATTAGAGATTATTCAAAAGCGAGTTATACGTTGGAATTCGATCGTATGAAATTCGGGAAAGTACTATTCACTTTTCCTTTTAATCAAGATTTATTTATTTAGCTATAAATTGTCTATTTAGTTGAATTAAGGAATAAAAGTTATATTTTGAAGTTAGATATTTTAGAAGTAAGGATTATAACACTATAGTTATAATCAATGTTTTAAATAAAAAAGTGGATTCGTAAATAGAATCCGAGAGTTACATAAGGAAGCTTGTTGAAGATTTAGCAGATGAACTTTGACTATTTCGAAGTTAGAAATGTTGTTCAGTTAAGGTTTGAGAGGTAGTTATACCCCAACTTGATTGACTCCATTTTAACTAAGGAATGGTTAAGGTTCGATAGGGAAAGTTGGTTAAGTAAATTTAGTTAATGATGGTAATGGGTTGAGTTGGCATAGCGATGTTTTATTTAAACATCTGTTTAAATCCAATAAAGGAGTTATGGGAATGTTTTCCAAATAAGAATCAGAAATATTTTCTAATATAGAAGATAAGAAATGGAAATGTTTTTCTAATGTTGATAACGTATATTTTCTAAATTTAGAAAATAAGAAATGTTGAATATATGGAAACAGGAGATAAAAAATGAATAAATTAAATAAATAGATAAATGTAAATGATGATTGATCGATATAAATTCCATTTGGAAATAATATCGTTGTTTGCACACGTGTTTTTCTTTGATAGTTAACTCACCGACTATCGAAGTTTTTGACCATTTTTCCGTCGTCAATACGGAGAGACCGGTATCAGATATATTATCTGGAAACCACTCCGCATGGCATTAGCGTTGCGAATCAAATATGATGAAGATAATTGAAGGTGGAGTTATGCAAGGGCTGTCCTGTTTACAGAATAGTGCCTTCGGTTTGTCTTGTCCCAGGACGACCCGTATGGAAGAATGTCTGACAGAGTATATTTAATGGATCGCGTAAGTTGATCTCTTCAAACGTGTTTACGATTGGTGGCGGAGGAATTCGTTTTTCTTATCTGTATACCCATTGTATTTTTTGGGAAATCAATTTGTGATTTGGCAGTATGACGATGTGACATTCAAAGTGAATAATTGTGTGATTTGTCAGAGATAAGCGTGGCCACTAGCCTCACAACCGGGAAATGACAAAAATCTGGTAGGCAGCATGGCTAAGTGGTTGGCTGCCAATTAGGGTGTATTATCACCTATCTAGAGATATTCATTTCATTCGTTAATCCATTCGATGCTGTCCCATTTGGGAAATGGTTGCTGATCCCAACCGTTGGTGATATACATTCGATACACTCAAGCTAAATGAGTGGTCGGTCATGTGTGGCCGGGTTGTAAGATGTTCTTATTGAACCCAGTGTATTCCACTCTAGAGGTAAACTATCGGAAGTTGGTTCCATACCTTGTCATAGTTGGACATCCATTATCCAATAAGTGCTCGCGGTTTTGAGTGTATACTTTGTATGTAGAATGTGAGATGAAAGCGTTTTTGCTAGTTGATTATTATATTGTGGTTGATAGACACTATTATAATATCAAAAGAATTTTGATATGAAGATTATTTTGGATTATCATAAGGGAAAAACCCGTTCCGTTATACGGCGTGGTCTTATGAGATATCGTATATTGCTCAAACTGTTTTTAAGTTGTTTTACTCACACCAGTCTCATGACTGACCCAAAGTTTATTTTGTTTTGTTTTCCCTAAACTCTTTGGTGCCCAATTTTGTATGGGCAGTCAAGTAGTCAGGATTTTACAGATATACTTGGATAGCTTGGAGCAGGAGGCTTCAGGATTATATAGCTATTGTTTATTTCCGCTGTGATGTAAGTGTTGTACTCTATTATACAAATACAGATTTGTGTTTCAAAGTTATTTTGTATACTATATTTTATTCATTCCGCTATGAGATTCGTGTTTACTCTGATGTTGTATGTTCTTCTTCTTCTTCTTCTATTCTAAGTTTATATCTTATCTATTCTCACCCTCTAATTTCTTTCATGGACTATCCGGTGTTTCCGATGCTTGAATAGTCGACATAGTGTTGTATGCTGATATCAAGGATCGCAAATTTACCCGGGTCGTTACAGTGGTATCAGAGCTTAAGGTTAAGTTATTACCTTGGCTCTGTGGCTTTGACTCAGTAGAGATGGGGTTAGTAATACCCTAGATTAAGTTGGGTGTATATATATATGAGTGAACGTATTTGTATATTTTATAAAAATGGTTTTATATTGTGGAGTTTTGTTGGTTGAGTTGTTTATCGGTTCTAGTCGATCGGTTTGATCCACTGAGTCGGTAGGAGTTTCTAAACACTTAAATACAATGAACTGACACATTATGTTTTGAAAATAGGGTAAATGAAATAATTTTACCCAAATATATTTTGATATAAAGAATATATAAATATATTTGAAATATAGTATATTGAATGTGTTGGTTAATTATAATTGAAATGGTTGTATAAATAACCAATCAAAATTGTATAAGTGTTACGAAATGAATTAAATCTGAAATTTAAAATCGAAATTGGAATTTAAACTCTGGAAATGTGAAAAAGTGTTTGTAAATGGATTTGGATTAAATATACGTGAATTTTAAAATCCTGGGAGATTTTAAATTATTTTAAAAGCATTGAAAATGGTATTTTGAATTGATTTCAAAATCGAAATGTTTAGAAATGGTTTTGAAAAGTGATATAGTATTGAACTCACTTCGATCGCTGGAAAACAGATTCCGATGATGACAGCTTTCATCATCGTTGTTCATTTTTGAGTTGCTAAGTGACGGATTACTACCGAAATTTTTTGTTTTTGAATTATTTTGAGAAAACAAGCTTTTTGATATTACAAAATGAATATTTTGATTTTTTGAAAAGGCTAAACTGTTTAAAAACTCCCAGAAACAGATTATTTGAATTAAAACAAATTAAAGTAGAATTTGTAAAAGCAAATAGAAAGAGAAATTGAATTGAAACCAGTTAATTGGAAAATGAATTGAGATAGAAAAATATCGAATTAGATTGGTGAGTTAACGATTTGGAATCGAGAATGAAACTCAAGTTGAAATGAGATCTGGTTTGAATATAACCGAATGAATTGTTTGAGTTGGCTGAGATGACATTGGTGTATGCAGAATTAGTAACACATGGAAAGGATATATTGATATGCCCGAAAAAAAGGTACATGTTTATATTAAATATAGGTTTGAGATTTTGATGAGCCGAATTGGCAAGCGGCTTGGCTATTTGATTTTCTTTTGGGTTGAAGAAGGCCTAGAGAGGCGAGTTGGAGTCTGAGTTATTGACCAGTACAAAGGAGGTGCGGGCGAAATTTTTCGAAAAGTTAAGGTGTTAGAAAATTTTCAGAGTTTATGGAAATTTTCGTTAGTAGAAATAAATTAATATTTTAAATAAAATTAATTGGTACAGTGAAAATGGAATTTAAGAACTAAACAAATAATTTTTAATTAGTGAGTAGGGTTTGTCTTCTACCTTAGCAATTTCGAGGACGAAATTATTTTAAGTGGGGAAGAATGTAATAACTCGTATTTTAGCAATATAACAATTAACTTATTTAATTACATAAATAGTGATTTAGAGATTTGAATGGTCATAGAATTAAATAATATTGAATATTTAATTAATATTAATAATATAATAATATATTTTATTTTAGAAATAATCAAAAATAGTGGAATTCACAATATTGTGTAATTTGGATTATTTAAAATATATAATTCAGTTTAGAGTTTAATTATATTCATGAATATATTATATAAACAAAGTTTGAACGTATAATTATATTAAAATTATAATCGAGCTCGAAATGGCGCTGCAGTTCGCAATTTGGCGATTCGAACTTCAACCGAATATACAGGGTCCGTTTTAAATCGGATTTCCATGAAACAAGAAACGTTCAGAGCCGGCGAAGTATATTTTTCTAATGGAAGAGAAAAAATGGGATTTTGTCGTGTAGATTTTGATTCATATCAAAATAAAATTTTAGAAAAGTCGCTATGGAATTCTTTATAATTTATAACGAATTATTTGTATTATAAATGGATTTTCAATATAAATTGAATATCGATTCAACCAGGATTTGAATATCGAGTTATAAATCCAACTAGAGTTGTATGACATCGTATGTGAATATATATACGATAATATTAATTTATTAATATTTAATTTAATTATTTTTAAATATATTAATATTTAAAAGGGTTTATTTAGAGCTTTAAAAATAGCTAGTTTTGCAAACGACCTCCGTTTTTGACGAAACTAATTTTGCTGGATCCGCAATATTAAATTATAACTAGATTTCAATTTTTCGTTTTTTTTGAAGTCAGTGTGTGGCCGTACGGATTTTTAATGTGAAAAACAGTCAGTATTTTGACAGCTAAAAATACGCTGTGTGAGCAAACGGAGCCGGAATTCGACGAAACTAGTTTCGTTGGGTCCGTAATGTCGAACTGTAGCTTCATGTCCAGTTTTGTGATTTTTGGATGTCATGTGTGATTACAAAATTTTTTAAAGATAAATATGGACAGCGTAGGAGTAAATATAAATTGAATAATCGAATATTAAAATATTATAATCTTCCTATATAATACCCTTACCTCATTCTAACCTAAGCCCTTTTTCTCACGGTCAAATACTCCAAGCCGCCACAGAGCAAAACTAACATGGAAAAGATCTTCTTCAAAAAAAATTTAAAAATCATATACTCAACATAAAAACCAAATTCTTGATTCGTTGAGATCCCTGGAGAAGAAGCTTCACACCGATGTTCTCAGATTTAGGTGCGAACAGTTTTCCCGGATGCCCCTCTTTGTACAGCACGACCTAGGGCTGAGGGATTGTCCAAATCTGGACATGGATTCATGAAACGAGTTATGTATTTGGGATCGGGAAGGAGAGTAGCAACTTATGTGAGACTTTGGTGGAGTTCGGAGGTTTAAAGTGACGCCGTGGTCACTGTACAGGGCTGCGAAATGTTGAAGTCTTATTACAGGAAGGACATGCGAGCTAGAGCAAACTGATATGAAGAGATAGTGCTCGAGATTAGATGAATTTATATGGGTTTATTTCGATTTATGAGAGAGTATGGAAGTAGCATTGGTACCTTGAGGTAGCGGCAATGTCGCGATGGATACTTGAGCAGATGCATGAGTTTTAGGACCGGAAAGAAGGAGTACTGTAGATAGAAGGTGCGGGTTGTATTTTGATTTTGGCTGGGTTGGTAAGAAGGCCTAATAACTAATTAGTTTAACTTTGTTTTAATTTAAAACAATCTATTAACTTGTAAATGGAATATCTCTTCCATATGTTATCCAAATTTTGCGAAACTGGTCACGTTGGGATCGTATGAACGAGAGCAACACAATGGAACTGACTGGGAGTGAATCGGAGCTCGTTACAATTTATAGCAAAATCAATTGTCCGTCTGAATCAAGCGATGGTTATCGTTATTAACGATGATTGTCCAATGTGAGTAAAACTCACCAACTCTATCAGTTCATATTTTTATAACGTATATCTAGAACTGACAAATGATGACTGATTGTTATGTGTTGACTGTTTGAATGAACTACTGATATATTGGTTGAAATTATATTTAACGATATATATATATATATATAAAAATCGTTAATCAACTATTGATTCTACTTATCAGAATATTTCATATTGAAATGAAATTGATGTTAATTGTATTGTGTAACATTTGTGGATGCAGGGAAACAGGATAGAGGGATCCAACTGGATTCCTCAATATTTATAATACTGTTCTGTTCATAAATTATAATATATGATGTGATATATAATCTGTTGTTGATTATGTGTGTTTGAAAGATATCGATCATTGTTATTTGGTATTTTAAATACCATGGGAAATACTAGGACGTAGAAAAGGAGATTTTCAAAGTGTATTTTGAAAATAAATTATTTGTATAAAATCAATGGGTTTTGTATATAAAAGAAAAAGAATTTTATAAAAGAAAATATTTATATGAAATAAATAGGATATTATCGAAGGAATTATTTATAAATAGCATTAAAAGGAATTATTTATAAATAGGAATATAAGGAAATATTTATTTAGAAAATAAATAGATTATAAAAGGAGATATTTATTAAGAAAATAAATAGAGTTATAAAAGGAATTTATTGGGAAAATAAATAGAAATATAAAAGGAATTTATTGTAAAATGAAAAGAATGTTATATAAGGAAATATTTGGCAAGTGAACAGAATTTTACGTCAGGAAAGTTTAGACCCGTGCTTCGCACACGGGTATAACATGATGTGAATTTAAAGCAAAGAGTTTAAATAGAATCTGTTCTAACCGATAGATTAAGAAGATTAATTTATAAATAATATTTTTATAAATAAAATAAAATATTTATCATTGGATAAATAGAATATATAAGTCAGAACTTGTATAGAGAAGTAAGAATCGATTTCAACATCGATATTTGAAACTGAATATGACAGTAGAGTTAATCAAAGGAGTTAATCAAAATGTGTTAATCAAATCGAGTTAGAGTTAATCGATTAGAGTTAATTGAATTAGAGTTAATCGGTTAGAGTTAATCGATTTAGAGTTAATCGATTTAGTTAAATAAATCGAGAAGGAGTTAATCGATTAGAGTTAATCGAATTAGAATAAATCGATTAGAGTTAATCAAGTTAGAGTTAATCGAATAAAGTTAACCGAACAAGAGTTAGTCGAATATTAGTTATTCGAATAGAGTTAATAGAATTAGAGTTAGTCGAATTAGAGTTAGTCGGATTAGAGTTATTAGAATAGAGTTTATTCGAAAGAAGAGTAATCGAATATAGTTTATTCGAATAGAGTTAAAAGAGTAATCGAATATAGTTTATTCGAATAGAGTTAAAAGAGTTAATCGAATATAGTTTATTCGAAAGGAGTTATCGAATATTAGTTTATTCGAAAGGAGTTATCGAATATTAGTTTATCAAAAAGGAGATAAATCGAATATAGTAAGAGTATCGAATATAGTTATTCGAAAGGAGTTAAATTTAATTAGTTTATTTGAAGGAGTTAATCGAATTAGTTTATTCGAAGGAGTTAATCAAATATAGTTTATTCGAAGGAGTTAATCGAATAGTAATTTATTCGAAAAGGAATTAAATCTAATATAGTTATTCGAAAAGAAATTAATCGAATATTAGTTTATTCAAAAGGAGTTAATCGGATATAGTTATTCGAAAGGAGTTAAATCGAATTAGTTTAGTCGAAGGAGTTAATCAAATTAGTTTATTCAAAGGAGTTAATCGAATATAGTTTATTCGAAGGAGTTAATCGAATAGTAATTTATTCGAAAAGGAATTAAATCGAATATAGTTATTCGAAAAGAAATTAATCGAATATTAGTTTATTCGAAAGGAGTTAATCAGATATAGCTGATTTGAAAAGGAGTTATCGAATAGAGATTATTCGAAGGAGAGTTATACGTTGGAATTCGATCATATCAAATTCGGGAAACTAATTTTCACTTTCCGTTTTTAATCAAGATTTATTTATTTAGTTATAAATTGTCTATATAGTTATTTAGTTGAATTAAGGAATAAAAGTTATATTTTGAAGTTAGATATTTCAAAAGTAGGGATTATAATGCTATATTTATAATCAATGTTTTAAATAAAGAAGTCGATTCATAAATAGAATCCGAGAGTTACGTATGGAAGGTTGTTGTAGATTTAGAAGATGAACTTTGTCTATTTCGAAGTTAGAAATGTTGTTCAGTTAAGGTCTGAGAGGTAGTTATACCCCAACTTGATTGACTCCATTTTGACTAAGGAATGGTTAAGGTTCGATAGGGAAAGTTGGTTAAGTAAATTTAGTTAATGAAGGTAGTGGGTTGAGTTGGCATAGCAATGTTTTATTTAAACATCTGTTTAAATCCAATAAAGGAGATTTGGGAATGTTTTCCAAATAAGAATCAGAAATGTTTTCTAATATAGAAGATAAGAAATGGAAATGTTTTTCCAATGTTGATAAGGTATATTTTCTGAATTTAGAAAATAAGAAATGTTGAATATATGGAAACAGGAGATGAAAAATGAATAAATTAAATAAAGAGATAAATGTTAATTGATGATTGATCGATATAAATTCCATCTGGAAATAATATCGTTGTTTGCACACGTGTTTTTCTTTGATAGTTAACTCACCGACTATCAAAGTTTTGACCATTTTTCCGTCGTCAATACGGAGAGACCGGGATCAGAAATATTATCTGAAAACCACTCCATATGGCATTTGCGTTTCGAATCAAATATGATGAAGATAATTAAAGACGGAGTTATAAAAGGGCTGTCCTGTTTATAGAATAGTACCTACGGTTTGTCCAGTCCTAGGACGACCCGTATGGAATAATGTCTGACAGAGTATATTTAATGAACCACGTAAGTTGATCTCTTCAAACGTATTTATGTTTGGTGGTGGAGGAATTCGTTTCTCTTAGCTGTATACCTGTTGTACTTTTGGGGAAATCAATTTGTGATTCGGTGGGTATGACGATGTGACATTCAAAGTGAATAATTGTGTGATCTGTCAGAGATAAGCGTGGCCTCTAGCCTCATAATCGGAAATGACAAAAATCGGGCAGGCAGCATGGCTAAGTGGTTGGCTGCCAATTAGGGTGTATTATCACCTATCTAGAGATATTCATTTCATTCTTTAATCTATTCGATGCTGTCCCATTCAGGAAACGGTTGCTAATCCCAACGTTGGTGATATACATTCGATACACTTAAGCGAAATGAGTGGTCGGTCATGTGTGGCCTAGTTGTAAGATGTTCTTGTTCAACCCAGTGTATTCCTCTCTAGAGGTACACTATCGGAAGGTGGTTCCATACCTTATCATAGTTGGAAATCCATTATCCAATAATTGCTCGCGGTTTTGAGTGTATACTATGTATGTAGAACGTGAGATGAAAGCGTTTATGCTAGTTGATTATTATATCGTGGTTGATTGAAACTATTATAATATCAAAAGAATTTTGATATAAAGATTATTTTGGATTCTCATAAGGGAAAAACCCATTCCGTTATATGGCATGGTCTTCTGAGATATCGTTTATTGCTCAAACTTTTTTTAAGTTGTTTTACTCACACCAGTCCCATGACTGACACAGAGTTTATTTTGTTTTGTTTTCCTAAACTCTTGAGTACCCAATTTTGTACGGGCAGTCAAGTAGTCAGGATTTTACAGATATACTTGGAGAGCTTGGAGCAGGAGGCTTCAGGATTATATAGCTATTGTTTATTTCCGTTGTGATGTAAGTGTTGTACTCTAATATACAAATACAGGTTTGTGTTTCAAAGTTATTTTGTATACTATATTTTATTCGTTCCGCTTTGAGATTCCTTTTTACTCTGATGTTGTTTGTTGTTCTTCTTCTTCTTCTTCTATTCTAAGTTTCTATCTTATCTATTCTCACCCTCTAATTTCTTTCATGGACTATCCGGTGTTTCCGATGCTTGAATAGTCGACATAGTGTTGTATGCCGATATCCAAGATCGCAAATTTACCCGGGTCATTGCAAAAAGGCACCGGCAGCCCACCTATTTTGTCATGAGAAGAGGATACATGGTTAAAATCTCCCATAGTGATCCACACGTCTTAATAGTCGAAGACTCTTAAACTAAGTGAGCCCATAATTCATGCCTTTCATTGTAGGATTTGCTGGCATACACGTTGGTGATAAAAAGAATAAAACAACCTGAATTTGATGCTTGCATTATGATTTGTTGTTTATGTAAAGACCCGTAACTTCCCCGGTAAGGAAAGAGCAGATACTTTGAGAACAACACACAAAGGAACGCAGACAGAAGAACATTTCATTTTATATTACAACAATTCCATCAGAATACAAGAATATACAGAGTATGAATAATATTACACATTATAAAATATCAGAGATTACAATACATTACATAGCAACGGAAAATAATACAAACACAACTGAAGGAGATATACGGATACAAAGCTTTCCGAATATCATTCCAGCTGTAAACCAGGATCCTGTGAATATAAATCTGCAAAACCAAAACTACTAGCTGCCCGTGTCGAAAATAAGGGCACCCAGAGTTTAGGTTAAAACAATAAACTCCAGGTCAGTCATGGGACTGGTGTGAGAACTAAAACAGTTATTTAAAACTTTACTTTAAATCAGATATATCAAGGGACCACGCCGTATAACACGGAACGGGTTTCCTCCCAAGAATACCAGTGCATATAACAAAACAGCGCAATGCTTTTTGGAAAAATGAAGCTATTATAAGACCCAGGTCCTATCACACAATGCAACGCAAGCCGGGGGATAGGGTTTTCCCTTATAATAGTCAAACATGCTTAGTACGTTTTAAATAAATCATTTGATACTATTATAAGTGTATAGTGTATAAAACAACTTCAAATCATAAGTATCAATCATAGACGGCATGGGTACCATATATCATGTCGCCATACTAGTTCTACAATTAAAACCACAAATGTCACGTATTTGGAAGTTGGATTTCCATCTGTGAACCGAGGCAAAAGATAGTCCTATACCGATTCGAGACAATCTAGCCTACCATGTCTCAGGATCAGAGCTCGAGTGACCCTTGGATCGTCAGGGCCGGTCCACCGATGTGGATTAAAATGCCCGAACATGCGTTTCCCCGCCCTTTGGGGCGCAAATGAGCCAACAGATGACTCCATCGGACCCGGATCGCCCGATCAAACCGAGGCGCCTCGCAACAGCAACAACCACATAAGTCAAACTCGTCAGGGCGTGTAAAACCACTGACGCCACTTTTAGCTAGAAAGAAACACATGTCCTCCCTGAGGTCCGTCTCCCGTTTTTGGTTCATACCGGGTGTGAAACTCGCGAAGTAAACTTTACACAAAGCTACGCCACAAAGGCCGTGCTTCGATCATCAACCACAAGACTTTGCTTTTCAACAGAAGCCTTGATCATTTGCATCTTAGCATGCCACACATGCAATTCACGCTATGCAACCGATATCAATCACACAGAATGAAATCCGATGTCAGACACACATCCATTTACAAGTCATTCTGGGTCTGAACGAAACCGGAGGCACCTAGTACCCCGCATATCCAACGATCTCGAAGTACGTCTGGACGATCACCAACTGTTTCCATCTTCTTGGGTGTACAACCCAATCAAGATCATCAGTAATCACCCAAACGACGTGAAGACCTCCGGTCTTCGACCATCGTCTTCATCTTCGACTTATCGTCGTATCAGTTATTCAGAATGGGATAAACCCGGTCTTCCCGAATAACTCGCGTATATCTTAAATAAGTGTTACACAAACACAACATACGCCTCATTCCAATTCATCAGTCACTAACCGTAAATTAATCAAGAGAATAATTCCCCAAATATTAACCCCGAAGGCCGAAACCAACATCAGATCAATATCCAGAAAACCATTCTGCTTGGCTAACCGACAGTTAGTTTCTAAATTTTACATTCATAGGGAAAGGTTCCCATTAATTTTATCCAAGATAAATTCCTTGAATTTATTCTCTAATCTCCTTTTGAATTTCGATTCAACTAGTCGAGATTAACGAACCTTACCGAAGTAATCATTGGTTTAAATTTCCCAATCCCAACTTATTCATCCCATGAAGTAAAACTGGTAATACTTCATATCTAACACCACGGTGTTATCGGTAAATTCAATTACCATTTCACGTTCAAATCTAATTAAAGATTTAACTATCGCCTGGAGCAAAACTGGTGATACTCCATTCTCGATCTTTTCAATCTAATTAAAGATTCATTAAAACTCCACTTAGTTTTAATCGTTAACTGGGTTAAAGAATCAGTGTCATTTAAAACACGGTTCACGATAAACCCAAAATCAAATTCCATTAATTATCGGGTTAAAGAACGAGTGTTATTTAAAACACTGTCCACGATAAACCCAAAAATCAATATCACTTCAATTCCAATTAAATATAATTTAATTGTTACACTTCATTAAATCTAAATAAAAAGATTTAATCTTTTCTCGACTGGGTTCAAGAACAGTGTTAGTCAAGACACCATTCACGACAAACCCAGATCACATTTGACATTAAATACAAGGCTCTGAATAGAAAATATATCAGCTTATATTCAATATCAAATTCTACGACTAACAAATATCGTATTGGAAATAACGATATATGTAACGACCCAGATTTTTGAATGATTTATTTTAAATATTAAATATTGTTTTAATTATTGTTGATAATATAAATGATATTTTTATTGAGTTATCAATTTAATATGGCCGTTTATATTTACAGTCGAATTTAAATTTCAATGTCAGTTCCGTTGAGTTCAGAATAACGTTATAATCTGAGAACGTTGGTCGTTACGAATGTATAGTGGCTTGAGATTACAAATTAAGGGTCACGAGGTATTATGTAACATTTTAGAAAAAAAAAAAAAGGAAAAGAAAATCCTAAATAATCTAATCACAGCCGACCTATACTTAAAAACCCCCTATATCGTGTACGAAAACCCGACCAGAATATTTAACTATGGAGACATCTTCATCGAGCCGATTAAAATGTCTCTCACCTTCAAAATCAAGCAAACAGAGATCGTAATGGCCTTGTACTCCTTGTCTCCCACCGTCGCGCCTATATAAACTCAAGGCCATCGCCTGTTTCATTCATTCCTCAGAATAATCCAAATCGAAGCCACTCCCTCCTTCATTCAAATCAAATTCGTTCGAAACAAAAGGAGAAAATCGAAACCGAATTCGTGACTGAGGCTAGGATGGTGCGAGGTGAAATTGACGAGCACGGTTCGGGTAGTCGCGATTGGAAAGGAAGGGTGCGACGCTATGGTTAGTGGGAGGGGGTCAGTTCGGCGCTGTAACTCGATGCATTGTTTTCAATGGCGAAGGGGAAATTCGATTTGTTGATTCTGGAGGAAGCGGGTTACGGTTTTGATCTTTTACTGAGTGCGGTTTTGGGCAAATCTGTAGAGATAGGGAAACAACGGCTACGGTGATATATGCATCAGCTTCGAGGTACTCACGCTCATGAGGAAACTGAGGCGTGGAAGTTGCGACTGTTTCATTTGATTTCTGGGGAGCTCGGATCTATCTTTTCGGAATGGTGGATGTAGTGAAGGGGGTCTGTCATTTGGGAAAGGAGCACGGCTGGAGTCTGCAGTAAGGACTGATGGGGCTGGTTTGGATTTGTAAATGAAATGGAGATCGACTGCCAGTTGCTCGATGAAATGCCAATGTGGATCAGGGCAGTTTTTGGAGCTGTTTTCGGTAAACGTTGATCATCGATTGTTAAATTGGTTCGCGGATGGGTCAAGTATGTTGCTATCGAAATAAGGTATATGTTTCATGCAATTTAAAATACCTAAGATAATCTATTTATTTATATGGTTAATTTAAATAAGTGGTGATCGATAAAATATGAAATAAATATCGTAGGTGAAAGAAGAATTCAACTCAAATAGATAATATCCGCAACAAAACGGAATTTAAATGGGTATTCAGCAATGAGGAAAAAAAACAAGGTGAGTAAATCTCACTCATCTTTTATTAAAATTTTTATTTCGTTGAAAATAATTGTTTGTTGCTTGTGTGAATGCTTTCTGGTTTATATATATTAGTTATTTAGGCTATATATATATATATTGGGTTGATTGGTTGGTTGGATTCCCGCAGTCTCATTAGCGGATGCCCGCAGTTTCATAGCGGATGATTACCCTATACGCCCCACGCTATGATTAGTGGATGACCTTCTATACCACGATATTCTGCCACGAAGCAGAATGGGTATTATTTATGTGCTAACATCTGTGGATGCAGGAAAACAGGTTGGAGGAATCCAACAGGATTCCTCAAAAATATATTATCTGTTTGTTTGTTGTTTGTTTGATTTCATATATATATATTCATATATGATGTGTTAAAAATCAAATGATTGGAAATTGGGTGATTTGATTGTTTAAATATCACTGGGCTTAAGTAATGATATTTAAAAATATCGTAAAAAGGATATTGGAGATTTAAAAAGGAAAATTCTATTTTAAATAGAATTTGAATTTTAAATGGAAATAAAATATAAAACTTGGTTTTGAAAAATAAAACAAGTAGTTTCTTTTTAAACGAAATTTATAAATAGTTCTTTTATAACGAAGTTATAAATGAAGTGAAAAGAATTATCATTTGATAATTCAGAAATAGAAATACAAGTGTGAAATTGGAATTCGAAATGAAATTTCAAAATAAGATGTGAAAAGGAAATTTTAAATATAAAACTCAAATGAAATTTGAGTATAACATTTGAATCGTAGCATTAGAACGGAGTTTAAATGTTTGAATTTTAAAAGGGGATTGAATATTAGAAATTCAAATTGAAGTTCAAATAGAATTTGAATAGACGAAATTAGAATGGAAAAATGGAATTTGAATTCAAGGAATTAAAATAAAATTTGAATTCAAAGGAATTCGAATAAAGAAATTCAAATAGAGATTTGAATGTGGAATTTCAAAAAAATAGAAATTGAAATATAGAATTTCAAAGAAGAATTGAATAGGATTTGAAATGTGAAATTTGAATAAAGATTTGAATTGGAATTCAAATATGAAATTTGAATAGAGATTTGAAATGGAAATTCGAGTATTGAATTTTGAACATGGAATTTGAATAAAGAAATTCGAATAGAAATTTGAATATGAGATTTCAAAATAGAATTCGAAATAAACTTGAAATAGGATTTTCAAAGTAGAATTGGAAATAGAATTTCAAATAGAAAATCCAAATGGTTTTGAAAATGGGATTTGAATTCAGGGGAATTCAAATGGGTTTGAGTGAAGAAATTCAAATGGGTTTGAATATTAGAATTTAAATGGGGCTGGAAATGAATTTGAATATTAGAATTCAAATGGAAAATGAAATTTGAATATAAGAGATTCAAATTGAATTCAAATAGGATTTGATCTATGGGATCTGAATATGAAATTCAAATGGGTTTTAACTATGGAATTTTGAATATAGAAATTCAAAAAGGAGTTGAAATGGAATTCGAATGGAGGAGTTGAAATGGAATTCGAATGGAGGATTTGAAATGGAATTCGAATAAATGATTTGAAATGAAATTCGAATAAAGGATTTCAAATGGGATTTGAATACAAGATTTAAAACTATGGAATTTGAAATGCAAAGATTCAAATGGAATTTGGAATATATATATCTATATATATATTAGAAGGGGGGTTAAATTCATTTTATACGAAGTTTAAAATTTATATATATAAATATAATTAAAACGAACTCGCCGCAGCGCTGCAGTTCGTAAATTGGCAATTCGAACTTCAATCGAGTATACAGAACTCAATTGAAGTCGGAATTCTTCGAAACAAGAAACGTCAGGACCGATTTGATAATAGTTTTCTAATGAAGAAGAAAAATCTGGATTTCGTCGTATAGATTTTGAGATATGTCAAAATCAAATTTTCAGAAAAGCAGCGCCAGAATCGTTTTAAAACCATAATGGTTTATTTAATGTTATAAAAGGATTTTAAGCAGGTAAAATCCGAAGTTTCTATTTAGAAAAATTCAGAGTTGAGTTGCAAAATATATGCGAATTCAAGTTGTGTAAATGAATATGATTTTTGAAACAGAAACCAGATTTTGATTTATTGAATAGAATTAACTAAATTGAATAGAAATTAGTTAATGAGTTTTCGAATGGATATTGGGGTTTGAATAAGTGAATTCGATTTGAAAATTTATATTCAAAATAGGAAAGAGAACTAGAATTGAAATTGAGATTCAATTTGGTTATGAACGAGTAAATATTTTGTTTGAACATGTTATGTTCAACAAAGAAGTGAAATAGGCAAAAGGCTAATTAAAGAATAATTGAGCAAAACTGAATTCAAGCGATTCAAAGTTTAATTCAAACGAATGGATTGAGTTGAATTGAATTGGAAACAGGTGAACAGGTGTTAAACAGATATGGGATGAAGTATATGAAGATTTTTAATGTATGTGCCCGACAATAAGGTACATGTTTAATTCATATATGGGTTTTATGCGCCGTATCGGCAAGCCGCTTGGCTTTTCCTTTTTCTTTTTGATTGAGGAAGATACCGGGAAGCTATTTGAAATTTCCCGATGCTCCCGATACAGGGGAGGTTATGGCGAATTTTTCCGGGAATTTAAGGAGTTAGAATATTTTTAAGAAATTTGACAATTAGAAATCTATATATCGGTATATATAGAATTCGATAAGGAAACGAAATCAAAAATAGCGAAAAGGGCCAAGATGATTATTGAAATATTTGGTTAACAAATATTGATAAGAGAATAGAGAAGTGGTTTAATTAATGAAATATTAATTAAAGAGCCCAGTGATTTGTTTGATATGTTGATTGAACACTTGTTTTTATTCGATAGTTAAATCACAGACTATCGAAGTTTTTGACCATCGTTGTCAATATGGAGAGACCGGTTGGATTATTATCCGAAGAACCACTCCGTATCGGCATTAGCGTTGCGAACCAAGTATGCTGAATATATTGAAGACGGAGTGAAGTGCAAGGGCTTTTTCTATTTATAGAAATAGTGCCTTCGGTTTCGTTCAATCCCAGAACGAACGTAAATGGACGAATGTCTGACAGAGTATTTCCAATGATCAAATGGGTTGGTCTGTATGAATATATATGGTTGCAACGGATTTATTCCCTTAGCATAATATCCAGAATATTTGTCCAAACTCAACTAGTGATTAACGGATCTGACAATGTGGCATTCAAAGTGATTGAGCTATCAATGAATGGTAAGTATTCGTAGCCTCAGGCCTCAACAACCGGGAAAGGACAAAAATCGGGCAGGCAGCATGGCTATGTGGGTCGCACCCATTAGGGTGTATAATCACCTATCTAGAGAAATTCCTTTTGTTTCTTAATCTATCGATTCTGCCCATTCGGGAACGGTGGTTTGAGTCCAACCGTTGGTGATATACATTCGATACACTCAAGCGAAATGAGTGGTCGGTCATGTGTGGGCCGGGTTGCAAGACGTTCTTGTTGAACCCAGGTGTATTTGCCTCTAGAGATACATCATCGGAAGGTGGTCCCATACCTTGTCATGTTAGAAATCCAATCTCCAATAAGCGCCATGCGGTTTTTGATTATATACTATATATGTGGAGCGTGAGATGCAAGCGTTCTACTATTTGGTTATTTACTTGATGTAGACATTATTATAATATCACTGGATTTTCGTATCAAAGTGTTTTGGGTTATAGTAAGGTAAAAACCGTCCGTGTTTATGTGTGGCTGGTCTTACTATTATCTTTTCTTTGAAAGAGTTTTTAAAGTTAAACAAGTGGTTGGAGTTTACTCACACCAGTCCCATGACTGACCCAGAGTTTATTTTGTTTTGTTTTCCCTAAACTCTTGGGTGCCCAAATTTGTACGGGCAGTCAAGTGTTTCAGGCTTTTACAGATACACTTGGAGGAGCTTGAAGCTGGAGGCTTCAACGTTAGTTATTTAGAGTTACTTCCGCTGAATCAAATGTTACGTGTACTCTGATGATGGTATGTATATAAAGTTACTGATTTGTATTTCAAAAGTTATGTTATATAATATATTTTATTCAGTCCGCTGTGAGTTTGTGATCTTCGTTTTCTTCTATTCTAATATTTCTTTCTTTCTATTTCTCATCCTCTATCTTCTTTCTATTAATGGTTCGTATTTCTGTGTTATTTGGGTTGGACGTGTGTTGTATTTAGTCAACTCAGATAGCACGGATTTGCGGGTCGTTTCAGTTGGTATCAGAGCTTAGGTTGAGCGAATACCTAGGCTTGTGTGGCATGTGCTCATTAGAGATAGGGTCAGTAGTACCCTAGAATGAGTTGAGTATACGAGAGAGCGTATTTGTAAACTGATATAAAAGTTGTTTTATATTGTGTTGGCTAGTCTGTTGAGTGGTTTATGAATTCTGGTCGAATCGTGGGACGCCACAAAGTCGATAGGGATTTCTGAACACTTGGACAGAAAATACAACACGATATTGTTTTAAAGTGGGTGAAATAATTTTACCCAAAATTCTATTTTGATATAGAAAGAATAATTTTCTAGAATTATTATTATATGGATGTGTTGGATGTTGAATTTATAATCGAATGAGATTATAAAATTGAAATGGTTATTTATAACCAAATAGAATTTGTATAGAAATTATATATACAAATGAGATGAATTAGAATTACATTCAAACCGGAATTGAGAATTCAAAATCCTGGGAAGTTGAAAAATATTTTTCAAAGTAATTAAAATAATATAGTTTTATTTTGAAAGGGTTTTTGAATGAAAATCATTTTGAATTGATAAAGCACTGAACTCACTTCAGTCGCTGGGAAATAATTCTGATGATGATTGCAACATCATCAGTGTTCATTTCCGAGTTTCTAAGTGATAGGTTGCTACCATAGAAAGTTTTGATGGAAATTTGTTGGAAAGAAAACAAGTAGATTGAAAATTCAAATGTTTTGAATTGAGATGAAAATAAATATATGTATATATTTATGGGATTTCAAAAGAATTTGAAAAGAAAAATCCAGGGATTTGAATTCTGGAATTAAAATTTAACTTAAAACAAGTTAAATAAATCAAGTGGATGAATTGATTAGAATCAATTTGAATAGGTTTATTGGAATATAGATTGGATATAAATGGATTGATCGTAGATCATTTGAATTGAAGGTGTGAAAACCAAAAGTTTTGGTTGGAGTTAATTTGTTGAAATATGAGGAGTTGAGTTTCAACATAAGTGGATTGTTGAAAGGTAATGGATTTGTATCATTTTTCCTACCTTAGCAATTTCGAGGACGAAATTATTTTAAGGGGGGAAGAATGTAACGACCCAGATTTTTGAATGATTTATTTTAAATATTAAATATTGTTTTAATTATTGTTGATAATATAAATGATATTTTTATTGAGTTATCAATTTAATATGGCCGTTTATATTTACAGTCGAATTTAAATTTCAATGTCAGTTCCGTTGAGTTCAGAATAACGTTATAATCTGAGAACGTTGGTCGTTACGAATGTATAGTGGCTTGAGATTACAAATTAAGGGTCACGAGGTATTATGTAACATTTTAGAAAAAAAAAAAAAAAAAGGAAAAGAAAATCCTAAATAATCTAATCACAGCCGACCTATACTTAAAAACCCCCTATATCGTGTACGAAAACCCGACCAGAATATTTAACTATGGAGACATCTTCATCGAGCCGATTAAAATGTCTCTCACCTTCAAAATCAAGCAAACAGAGATCGTAATGGCCTTGTACTCCTTGTCTCCCACCGTCGCGCCTATATAAACTCAAGGCCATCGCCTGTTTCATTCATTCCTCAGAATAATCCAAATCGAAGCCACTCCCTCCTTCATTCAAATCAAATTCGTTCGAAACAAAAGGAGAAAATCGAAACCGAATTCGTGACTGAGGCTAGGATGGTGCGAGGTGAAATTGACGAGCACGGTTCGGGTAGTCGCGATTGGAAAGGAAGGGTGCGACGCTATGGTTAGTGGGAGGGGGTCAGTTCGGCGCTGTAACTCGATGCATTGTTTTCAATGGCGAAGGGGAAATTCGATTTGTTGATTCTGGAGGAAGCGGGTTACGGTTTTGATCTTTTACTGAGTGCGGTTTTGGGCAAATCTGTAGAGATAGGGAAACAACGGCTACGGTGATATATGCATCAGCTTCGAGGTACTCACGCTCATGAGGAAACTGAGGCGTGGAAGTTGCGACTGTTTCATTTGATTTCTGGGGAGCTCGGATCTATCTTTTCGGAATGGTGGATGTAGTGAAGGGGGTCTGTCATTTGGGAAAGGAGCACGGCTGGAGTCTGCAGTAAGGACTGATGGGGCTGGTTTGGATTTGTAAATGAAATGGAGATCGACTGCCAGTTGCTCGATGAAATGCCAATGTGGATCAGGGCAGTTTTTGGAGCTGTTTTCGGTAAACGTTGATCATCGATTGTTAAATTGGTTCGCGGATGGGTCAAGTATGTTGCTATCGAAATAAGGTATATGTTTCATGCAATTTAAAATACCTAAGATAATCTATTTATTTATATGGTTAATTTAAATAAGTGGTGATCGATAAAATATGAAATAAATATCGTAGGTGAAAGAAGAATTCAACTCAAATAGATAATATCCGCAACAAAACGGAATTTAAATGGGTATTCAGCAATGAGGAAAAAAAACAAGGTGAGTAAATCTCACTCATCTTTTATTAAAAATTTTATTTCGTTGAAAATAATTGTTTGTTGCTTGTGTGAATGCTTTCTGGTTTATATATATTAGTTATTTAGGCTATATATATATATATATTGGGTTGATTGGTTGGTTGGATTCCCGCAGTCTCATTAGCGGATGCCCGCAGTTTCATAGCGGATGATTACCCTATACGCCCCACGCTATGATTAGTGGATGACCTTCTATACCACGATATTCTACCACGAAGCAGAATGGGTATTATTTATGTGCTAACATCTGTGGATGCAGGAAAACAGGTTGGAGGAATCCAACAGGATTCCTCAAAAATATATTATCTGTTTGTTTGTTGTTTGTTTGATTTCATATATATATATTCATATATGATGTGTTAAAAATCAAATGATTGGAAATTGGGTGATTTGATTGTTTAAATATCACTGGGCTTAAGTAATGATATTTAAAAATATCGTAAAAAGGATATTGGAGATTTAAAAAGGAAAATTCTATTTTAAATAGAATTTGAATTTTAAATGGAAATAAAATATAAAACTTGGTTTTGAAAAATAAAACAAGTAGTTTCTTTTTAAACGAAATTTATAAATAGTTCTTTTATAACGAAGTTATAAATGAAGTGAAAAGAATTATCATTTGATAATTCAGAAATAGAAATACAAGTGTGAAATTGGAATTCGAAATGAAATTTCAAAATAAGATGTGAAAAGGAAATTTTAAATATAAAACTCAAATGAAATTTGAGTATAACATTTGAATCGTAGCATTAGAACGAAGTTTAAATGTTTGAATTTTAAAAGGGGATTGAATATTAGAAATTCAAATTGAAGTTCAAATAGAATTTGAATAGACGAAATTAGAATGGAAAAATGGAATTTGAATTCAAGGAATTAAAATAAAATTTGAATTCAAAGGAATTCGAATAAAGAAATTCAAATAGAGATTTGAATGTGGAATTTCAAAAAAATAGAAATTGAAATATAGAATTTCAAAGAAGAATTGAATAGGATTTGAAATGTGAAATTTGAATAAAGATTTGAATTGGAATTCAAATATGAAATTTGAATAGAGATTTGAAATGGAAATTCGAGTATTGAATTTTGAACATGGAATTTGAATAAAGAAATTCGAATAGAAATTTGAATATGAGATTTCAAAATAGAATTCGAAATAAACTTGAAATAGGATTTTCAAAGTAGAATTGGAAATAGAATTTCAAATAGAAAATCCAAATGGTTTTGAAAATGGGATTTGAATTCAGGGGAATTCAAATGGGTTTGAGTGAAGAAATTCAAATGGGTTTGAATATTAGAATTTAAATGGGGCTGGAAATGAATTTGAATATTAGAATTCAAATGGAAAATGCAATTTGAATATAAGAGATTCAAATTGAATTCAAATAGGATTTGATCTATGGGATCTGAATATGAAATTCAAATGGGTTTTAACTATGGAATTTTGAATATAGAAATTCAAAAAGGAGTTGAAATGGAATTCGAATGGAGGAGTTGAAATGGAATTCGAATGGAGGATTTGAAATGGAATTCGAATAAATGATTTGAAATGAAATTCGAATAAAGGATTTCAAATGGGATTTGAATACAAGATTTAAAACTATGGAATTTGAAATGCAAAGATTCAAATGGAATTTGGAATATATATATCTATATATATATTAGAAGGGGGGTTAAATTCATTTTATACGAAGTTTAAAATTTATATATATAAATATAATTAAAACGAACTCGCCGCAGCGCTGCAGTTCGTAAATTGGCAATTCGAACTTCAATCGAGTATACAGAACTCAATTGAAGTCGGAATTCTTCGAAACAAGAAACGTCAGGACCGATTTGATAATAGTTTTCTAATGAAGAAGAAAAATCTGGATTTCGTCGTATAGATTTTGAGATATGTCAAAATCAAATTTTCAGAAAAGCAGCGCCAGAATCGTTTTAAAACCATAATGGTTTATTTAATGTTATAAAAGGATTTTAAGCAGGTAAAATCCGAAGTTTCTATTTAGAAAAATTCAGAGTTGAGTTGCAAAATATATGCGAATTCAAGTTGTGTAAATGAATATGATTTTTGAAACAGAAACCAGATTTTGATTTATTGAATAGAATTAACTAAATTGAATAGAAATTAGTTAATGAGTTTTCGAATGGATATTGGGGTTTGAATAAGTGAATTCGATTTGAAAATTTATATTCAAAATAGGAAAGAGAACTAGAATTGAAATTGAGATTCAATTTGGTTATGAACGAGTAAATATTTTGTTTGAACATGTTATGTTCAACAAAGAAGTGAAATAGGCAAAAGGCTAATTAAAGAATAATTGAGCAAAACTGAATTCAAGCGATTCAAAGTTTAATTCAAACGAATGGATTGAGTTGAATTGAATTGGAAACAGGTGAACAGGTGTTAAACAGATATGGGATGAAGTATATGAAGATTTTTAATGTATGTGCCCGACAATAAGGTACATGTTTAATTCATATATGGGTTTTATGCGCCGTATCGGCAAGCCGCTTGGCTTTTCCTTTTTCTTTTTGATTGAGGAAGATACCGGGAAGCTATTTGAAATTTCCCGATGCTCCCGATACAGGGGAGGTTATGGCGAATTTTTCCGGGAATTTAAGGAGTTAGAATATTTTTAAGAAATTTGACAATTAGAAATCTATATATCGGTATATATAGAATTCGATAAGGAAACGAAATCAAAAATAGCGAAAAGGGCCAAGATGATTATTGAAATATTTGGTTAACAAATATTGATAAGAGAATAGAGAAGTGGTTTAATTAATGAAATATTAATTAAAGAGCCCAGTGATTTGTTTGATATGTTGATTGAACACTTGTTTTTATTCGATAGTTAAATCACAGACTATCGAAGTTTTTGACCATCGTTGTCAATATGGAGAGACCGGTTGGATTATTATCCGAAGAACCACTCCGTATCGGCATTAGCGGTGCGAACCAAGTATGCTGAATATATTGAAGACGGAGTGAAGTGCAAGGGCTTTTTCTATTTATAGAAATAGTGCCTTCGGTTTCGTTCAATCCCAGAACGAACGTAAATGGACGAATGTCTGACAGAGTATTTCCAATGATCAAATGGGTTGGTCTGTATGAATATATATGGTTGCAACGGATTTATTCCCTTAGCATAATATCCAGAATATTTGTCCAAACTCAACTAGTGATTAACGGATCTGACAATGTGGCATTCAAAGTGATTGAGCTATCAATGAATGGTAAGTATTCGTAGCCTCAGGCCTCAACAACCGGGAAAGGACAAAAATCGGGCAGGCAGCATGGCTATGTGGGTCGCACCCATTAGGGTGTATAATCACCTATCTAGAGAAATTCCTTTTGTTTCTTAATCTATCGATTCTGCCCATTCGGGAACGGTGGTTTGAGTCCAACCGTTGGTGATATACATTCGATACACTCAAGCGAAATGAGTGGTCGGTCATGTGTGGGCCGGGTTGCAAGACGTTCTTGTTGAACCCAGGTGTATTTGCCTCTAGAGATACATCATCGGAAGGTGGTCCCATACCTTGTCATGTTAGAAATCCAATCTCCAATAAGCGCCATGCGGTTTTTGATTATATACTATATATGTGGAGCGTGAGATGCAAGCGTTCTACTATTTGGTTATTTACTTGATGTAGACATTATTATAATATCACTGGATTTTCGTATCAAAGTGTTTTGGGTTATAGTAAGGTAAAAACCGTCCGTGTTTATGTGTGGCTGGTCTTACTATTATCTTTTCTTTGAAAGAGTTTTTAAAGTTAAACAAGTGGTTGGAGTTTACTCACACCAGTCCCATGACTGACCCAGAGTTTATTTTGTTTTGTTTTCCCTAAACTCTTGGGTGCCCAAATTTGTACGGGCAGTCAAGTGTTTCAGGCTTTTACAGATACACTTGGAGGAGCTTGAAGCTGGAGGCTTCAACGTTAGTTATTTAGAGTTACTTCCGCTGAATCAAATGTTACGTGTACTCTGATGATGGTATGTATATAAAGTTACTGATTTGTATTTCAAAAGTTATGTTATATAATATATTTTATTCAGTCCGCTGTGAGTTTGTGATCTTCGTTTTCTTCTATTCTAATATTTCTTTCTTTCTATTTCTCATCCTCTATCTTCTTTCTATTAATGGTTCGTATTTCTGTGTTATTTGGGTTGGACGTGTGTTGTATTTAGTCAACTCAGATAGCACGGATTTGCGGGTCGTTTCAGTTGGTATCAGAGCTTAGGTTGAGCGAATACCTAGGCTTGTGTGGCATGTGCTCATTAGAGATAGGGTCAGTAGTACCCTAGAATGAGTTGAGTATACGAGAGAGCGTATTTGTAAACTGATATAAAAGTTGTTTTATATTGTGTTGGCTAGTCTGTTGAGTGGTTTATGAATTCTGGTCGAATCGTGGGACGCCACAAAGTCGATAGGGATTTCTGAACACTTGGACAGAAAATACAACACGATATTGTTTTAAAGTGGGTGAAATAATTTTACCCAAAATTCTATTTTGATATAGAAAGAATAATTTTCTAGAATTATTATTATATGGATGTGTTGGATGTTGAATTTATAATCGAATGAGATTATAAAATTGAAATGGTTATTTATAACCAAATAGAATTTGTATAGAAATTATATATACAAATGAGATGAATTAGAATTACATTCAAACCGGAATTGAGAATTCAAAATCCTGGGAAGTTGAAAAATATTTTTCAAAGTAATTAAAATAATATAGTTTTATTTTGAAAGGGTTTTTGAATGAAAATCATTTTGAATTGATAAAGCACTGAACTCACTTCAGTCGCTGGGAAATAATTCTGATGATGATTGCAACATCATCAGTGTTCATTTCCGAGTTTCTAAGTGATAGGTTGCTACCTTAGAAAGTTTTGATGGAAATTTGTTGGAAAGAAAACAAGTAGATTGAAAATTCAAATGTTTTGAATTGAGATGAAAATAAATATATGTATATATTTATGGGATTTCAAAAGAATTTGAAAAGAAAAATCCAGGGATTTGAATTCTGGAATTAAAATTTAACTTAAAACAAGTTAAATAAATCAAGTGGATGAATTGATTAGAATCAATTTGAATAGGTTTATTGGAATATAGATTGGATATAAATGGATTGATCGTAGATCATTTGAATTGAAGGTGTGAAAACCAAAAGTTTTGGTTGGAGTTAATTTGTTGAAATATGAGGAGTTGAGTTTCAACAAAAGTGGATTGTTGAAAGGTAATGGATTTGTATCATTTTTCCTACCTTAGCAATTTCGAGGACGAAATTATTTTAAGGGGGGAAGAATGTAACGACCCAGATTTTTGAATGATTTATTTTAAATATTAAATATTGTTTTAATTATTGTTGATAATATAAATGATATTTTTATTGAGTTATCAATTTAATATGGCCGTTTATATTTACAGTCGAATTTAAATTTCAATGTCAGTTCCGTTGAGTTCAGAATAACGTTATAATCTGAGAACGTTGGTCGTTACGAATGTATAGTGGCTTGAGATTACAAATTAAGGGTCACGAGGTATTATGTAACATTTTAGAAAAAAAAAAAAAAAAAGGAAAAGAAAATCCTAAATAATCTAATCACAGCCGACCTATACTTAAAAACCCCCTATATCGTGTACGAAAACCCGACCAGAATATTTAACTATGGAGACATCTTCATCGAGCCGATTAAAATGTCTCTCACCTTCAAAATCAAGCAAACAGAGATCGTAATGGCCTTGTACTCCTTGTCTCCCACCGTCGCGCCTATATAAACTCAAGGCCATCGCCTGTTTCATTCATTCCTCAGAATAATCCAAATCGAAGCCACTCCCTCCTTCATTCAAATCAAATTCGTTCGAAACAAAAGGAGAAAATCGAAACCGAATTCGTGACTGAGGCTAGGATGGTGCGAGGTGAAATTGACGAGCACGGTTCGGGTAGTCGCGATTGGAAAGGAAGGGTGCGACGCTATGGTTAGTGGGAGGGGGTCAGTTCGGCGCTGTAACTCGATGCATTGTTTTCAATGGCGAAGGGGAAATTCGAGTTGTTGATTCTGGAGGAAGCGGGTTACGGTTTTGATCTTTTACTGAGTGCGGTTTTGGGCAAATCTGTAGAGATAGGGAAACAACGGCTACGGTGATATATGCATCAGCTTCGAGGTACTCACGCTCATGAGGAAACTGAGGCGTGGAAGTTGCGACTGTTTCATTTGATTTCTGGGGAGCTCGGATCTATCTTTTCGGAATGGTGGATGTAGTGAAGGGGGTCTGTCATTTGGGAAAGGAGCACGGCTGGAGTCTGCAGTAAGGACTGATGGGGCTGGTTTGGATTTGTAAATGAAATGGAGATCGACTGCCAGTTGCTCGATGAAATGCCAATGTGGATCAGGGCAGTTTTTGGAGCTGTTTTCGGTAAACGTTGATCATCGATTGTTAAATTGGTTCGCGGATGGGTCAAGTATGTTGCTATCGAAATAAGGTATATGTTTCATGCAATTTAAAATACCTAAGATAATCTATTTATTTATATGGTTAATTTAAATAAGTGGTGATCGATAAAATATGAAATAAATATCGTAGGTGAAAGAAGAATTCAACTCAAATAGATAATATCCGCAACAAAACGGAATTTAAATGGGTATTCAGCAATGAGGAAAAAAAACAAGGTGAGTAAATCTCACTCATCTTTTATTAAAATTTTTATTTCGTTGAAAATAATTGTTTGTTGCTTGTGTGAATGCTTTCTGGTTTATATATATTAGTTATTTAGGCTATATATATATATATATATTGGGTTGATTGGTTGGTTGGATTCCCGCAGTCTCATTAGCGGATGCCCGCAGTTTCATAGCGGATGATTACCCTATACGCCCCACGCTATGATTAGTGGATGACCTTCTATACCACGATATTCTGCCACGAAGCAGAATGGGTATTATTTATGTGCTAACATCTGTGGATGCAGGAAAACAGGTTGGAGGAATCCAACAGGATTTCTCAAAAATATATTATCTGTTTGTTTGTTGTTTGTTTGATTTCATATATATATATTCATATATGATGTGTTAAAAATCAAATGATTGGAAATTGGGTGATTTGATTGTTTAAATATCACTGGGCTTAAGTAATGATATTTAAAAATATCGTAAAAAGGATATTGGAGATTTAAAAAGGAAAATTCTATTTTAAATAGAATTTGAATTTTAAATGGAAATAAAATATAAAACTTGGTTTTGAAAAATAAAACAAGTAGTTTCTTTTTAAACGAAATTTATAAATAGTTCTTTTATAACGAAGTTATAAATGAAGTGAAAAGAATTATCATTTGATAATTCAGAAATAGAAATACAAGTGTGAAATTGGAATTCGAAATGAAATTTCAAAATAAGATGTGAAAAGGAAATTTTAAATATAAAACTCAAATGAAATTTGAGTATAACATTTGAATCGTAGCATTAGAACGAAGTTTAAATGTTTGAATTTTAAAAGGGGATTGAATATTAGAAATTCAAATTGAAGTTCAAATAGAATTTGAATAGACGAAATTAGAATGGAAAAATGGAATTTGAATTCAAGGAATTAAAATAAAATTTGAATTCAAAGGAATTCGAATAAAGAAATTCAAATAGAGATTTGAATGTGGAATTTCAAAAAAATAGAAATTGAAATATAGAATTTCAAAGAAGAATTGAATAGGATTTGAAATGTGAAATTTGAATAAAGATTTGAATTGGAATTCAAATATGAAATTTGAATAGAGATTTGAAATGGAAATTCGAGTATTGAATTTTGAACATGGAATTTGAATAAAGAAATTCGAATAGAAATTTGAATATGAGATTTCAAAATAGAATTCGAAATAAACTTGAAATAGGATTTTCAAAGTAGAATTGGAAATAGAATTTCAAATAGAAAATCCAAATGGTTTTGAAAATGGGATTTGAATTCAGGGGAATTCAAATGGGTTTGAGTGAAGAAATTCAAATGGGTTTGAATATTAGAATTTAAATGGGGCTGGAAATGAATTTGAATATTAGAATTCAAATGGAAAATGCAATTTGAATATAAGAGATTCAAATTGAATTCAAATAGGATTTGATCTATGGGATCTGAATATGAAATTCAAATGGGTTTTAACTATGGAATTTTGAATATAGAAATTCAAAAAGGAGTTGAAATGGAATTCGAATGGAGGAGTTGAAATGGAATTCGAATGGAGGATTTGAAATGGAATTCGAATAAATGATTTGAAATGAAATTCGAATAAAGGATTTCAAATGGGATTTGAATACAAGATTTAAAACTATGGAATTTGAAATGCAAAGATTCAAATGGAATTTGGAATATATATATCTATATATATATTAGAAGGGGGGTTAAATTCATTTTATACGAAGTTTAAAATTTTTATATATAAATATAATTAAAACGAACTCGCCGCAGCGCTGCAGTTCGTAAATTGGCAATTCGAACTTCAATCGAGTATACAGAACTCAATTGAAGTCGGAATTCTTCGAAACAAGAAACGTCAGGACCGATTTGATAATAGTTTTCTAATGAAGAAGAAAAATCTGGATTTCGTCGTATAGATTTTGAGATATGTCAAAATCAAATTTTCAGAAAAGCAGCGCCAGAATCGTTTTAAAACCATAATGGTTTATTTAATGTTATAAAAGGATTTTAAGCAGGTAAAATCCGAAGTTTCTATTTAGAAAAATTCAGAGTTGAGTTGCAAAATATATGCGAATTCAAGTTGTGTAAATGAATATGATTTTTGAAACAGAAACCAGATTTTGATTTATTGAATAGAATTAACTAAATTGAATAGAAATTAGTTAATGAGTTTTCGAATGGATATTGGGGTTTGAATAAGTGAATTCGATTTGAAAATTTATATTCAAAATAGGAAAGAGAACTAGAATTGAAATTGAGATTCAATTTGGTTATGAACGAGTAAATATTTTGTTTGAACATGTTATGTTCAACAAAGAAGTGAAATAGGCAAAAGGCTAATTAAAGAATAATTGAGCAAAACTGAATTCAAGCGATTCAAAGTTTAATTCAAACGAATGGATTGAGTTGAATTGAATTGGAAACAGGTGAACAGGTGTTAAACAGATATGGGATGAAGTATATGAAGATTTTTAATGTATGTGCCCGACAATAAGGTACATGTTTAATTCATATATGGGTTTTATGCGCCGTATCGGCAAGCCGCTTGGCTTTTCCTTTTTCTTTTTGATTGAGGAAGATACCGGGAAGCTATTTGAAATTTCCCGATGCTCCCGATACAGGGGAGGTTATGGCGAATTTTTCCGGGAATTTAAGGAGTTAGAATATTTTTAAGAAATTTGACAATTAGAAATCTATATATCGGTATATATAGAATTCGATAAGGAAACGAAATCAAAAATAGCGAAAAGGGCCAAGATGATTATTGAAATATTTGGTTAACAAATATTGATAAGAGAATAGAGAAGTGGTTTAATTAATGAAATATTAATTAAAGAGCCCAGTGATTTGTTTGATATGTTGATTGAACACTTGTTTTTATTCGATAGTTAAATCACAGACTATCGAAGTTTTTGACCATCGTTGTCAATATGGAGAGACCGGTTGGATTATTATCCGAAGAACCACTCCGTATCGGCATTAGCGTTGCGAACCAAGTATGCTGAATATATTAAAGACGGAGTGAAGTGCAAGGGCTTTTTCTATTTATAGAAATAGTGCCTTCGGTTTCGTTCAATCCCAGAACGAACGTAAATGGACGAATGTCTGACAGAGTATTTCCAATGATCAAATGGGTTGGTCTGTATGAATATATATGGTTGCAACGGATTTATTCCCTTAGCATAATATCCAGAATATTTGTCCAAACTCAACTAGTGATTAACGGATCTGACAATGTGGCATTCAAAGTGATTGAGCTATCAATGAATGGTAAGTATTCGTAGCCTCAGGCCTCAACAACCGGGAAAGGACAAAAATCGGGCAGGCAGCATGGCTATGTGGGTCGCACCCATTAGGGTGTATAATCACCTATCTAGAGAAATTCCTTTTGTTTCTTAATCTATCGATTCTGCCCATTCGGGAACGGTGGTTTGAGTCCAACCGTTGGTGATATACATTCGATACACTCAAGCGAAATGAGTGGTCGGTCATGTGTGGGCCGGGTTGCAAGACGTTCTTGTTGAACCCAGGTGTATTTGCCTCTAGAGATACATCATCGGAAGGTGGTCCCATACCTTGTCATGTTAGAAATCCAATCTCCAATAAGCGCCATGCGGTTTTTGATTATATACTATATATGTGGAGCGTGAGATGCAAGCGTTCTACTATTTGGTTATTTACTTGATGTAGACATTATTATAATATCACTGGATTTTCGTATCAAAGTGTTTTGGGTTATAGTAAGGTAAAAACCGTCCGTGTTTATGTGTGGCTGGTCTTACTATTATCTTTTCTTTGAAAGAGTTTTTAAAGTTAAACAAGTGGTTGGAGTTTACTCACACCAGTCCCATGACTGACCCAGAGTTTATTTTGTTTTGTTTTCCCTAAACTCTTGGGTGCCCAAATTTGTACGGGCAGTCAAGTGTTTCAGGCTTTTACAGATACACTTGGAGGAGCTTGAAGCTGGAGGCTTCAACGTTAGTTATTTAGAGTTACTTCCGCTGAATCAAATGTTATGTGTACTCTGATGATGGTATGTATATAAAGTTACTGATTTGTATTTCAAAAGTTATGTTATATAATATATTTTATTCAGTCCGCTGTGAGTTTGTGATCTTCGTTTTCTTCTATTCTAATATTTCTTTCTTTCTATTTCTCATCCTCTATCTTCTTTCTATTAATGGTTCGTATTTCTGTGTTATTTGGGTTGGACGTGTGTTGTATTTAGTCAACTCAGATAGCACGGATTTGCGGGTCGTTTCAATATATATATATCTTTCAAATTTCCATAACAACATCTGTATAATCACGAAATCCAACATCGAAATATTCCGAAGACACTTTCGATTCAAATCCATTCCAATGCAATCATTGGAAATTCTGGTTATTTTCAAAATCATTTCAAATCCAATTTATTTATTTAAAAATAAATAGAATTATAATTCTTGTTCAAAACTAGTTCATTTCGATAAAAAACTATTTTTATCTTTTCAAATATGGAGTTTTTCATCCCAATTCTTTGTAAATCATTTCTTATGATTTTACACAAATTATTACTATTTTTGATAATTTTATCAAGGCCCGTACAGTCGATTTCCATCAATGGCCATCGAACTGCACTTACAGCAACCTTTTCCAAACTTGATTTGAACATAATTCCAAATCCAACCGTTAGATTTCAAATTTCTAATATTAGTTAGAAAGCTCTTTTCGATACAAACCCAACGGTTCCGGTTTTAGGAGAATCCGACGGTTGGATCTCCCGTAATATCCGTTCGAAGTTAATGGTCGAAATTCGCGAACTGCCGCGGCGCGGCGCGTTCTATTCAGGCCATTATATTATATATATATAATATATATTTCATCGATTTCAATTCAAAACGTGCTTTATAAATCGTTTTAAATTCATTTTCAAAACGGTTTCAACTTCATATTCAATTTCGATTCGAATTCGTTTATATTCGATTTCAATTCGAATTTATTTATATTCAATTTCAATTCGAATTTATTTATATTCAATTTCAATTCGAATTTATTTATATTCAATTTCAATTCGAATTTATTTATATTCAATTTCAATTCGAATTTATTTATATTCAATTTCAATTCGAATTTATTTATATTCAATTTCTTTTCAAAATATCAGATTTTGAAATCACTTTCGATATTCATTATAAAATGAATAAAATCGATATAAATATCGTTCACGTCAAAATGGCGTCAATCTAATCAATACGGCTTCATATATTCCTATTTTCAAATATTCTATTTCAAATATTTCTTTTTCAAATATTTCTATTTTAAAACTGGAATGAGGCCCAATCAATTACCATATAATGTTAATTATATGGATTTTCTACAACACATGTATATATCAACAACGATGAATAATCAACCATCATCCAAAGTGCATTCTACACTGTATAAGCATCAAATATAAATATCCAACGCTTATAACAGCCTGTCAATCAATCGATCGACATACAACTAAACAATCGGGATTAGTGTACGTCAAATATCATCCCAATACCCGTGTGGGGTTTCAAGCAATCCAACACAGATTTTTATTTGTGCAGTTGGGCGATGTGTAAAATTTATCGTCCCAGTCAATGTCCTTCAAATAGGTGTACATAAACAAACCGTCCGGTTTGTAAATGAATATTTATTTATTCACATTCACGTTAAAAATTATATTTTTAACGATCAAACTATTTTATTCAACCTATGAATATTCTATTCGGTTCATTTATTAAATAAAATGTTATCTTTATTTTTCTAACTTATTTTTTGAAAATTTCGGCGGCATAACGGCACGATACTAGAAACGGGACAAGGCCTAGCCTTATCCCCGGTCTAGTGAAGGCCCACGCCATTCACACATCAATCAAATCAATTTCATTTCACCAAACAATTCAATTCCAAACCAAATAATCTAACCAACTATACAACCAAACAATTAAACAAACAAGCCATCCATGGTCTGTGGATGACGGGTGTCGGGTGCTGCTAAGCACCGTCTGCATTCTAGTATATATATAACCAGAAAAAGAAATTGAAGAGTGAGAAGTTCTCACCGATAGCTATCCCAACTTCACGACACTTCATTTATAGAAATCTTCGCCGTTCTCGCCTTTCGTCACTTTCGTTGCCCGTAGCCACTACATATGTAAAAATCGAATTTTTACTTTGCTATTCAATATATAAAAATCGAATTTTTACTATGCTATTCAATATATAAAAATCGAATTTTTACTATGCTATTCAATATATAAAAATCGAATTTTTACTATGCTATTCAATATATAAAAATCGAATTTTTACTTCGCTATTCAATATATAAAAATCGAATTTTTACTTAGCTATTCAATATATAAAAATCGAATTTTTACTTCGTTGTTCAATATATAAAAATCGAATTTTTACTATGCTATTCAATATATAAAAATCGAATTTTTACTTCGCTATTCAATATATAAAAATCGAATTTTTATCAGCTAACACATAAAATAGAAATCGAATTTTTATTTCAAATCTAGATCTATAAAAATCGAATTTTTTTCCCATGAATAAAAACCAACTTTTTAATCAATGAAAGAAGAATAAAAATAGAAATCATATCTTCCAATACATAAAAAAAATCCTATTTTTCAATTAAAGAAATCATATTCTTCAATCGAAGAAATCATGTAATAAATTTTTTTTGTTTGAATTAAAATCAAAACAAGGAAAATAAAACTTACATTCATATTTTTAAGGTTTCATTGCCGGAGGGGGACTCGCTGCCGGAGTTGGTGGCGGGGTAGGTCGACTGCAGGCCGTTGGTGGCCTGAGGCAGGGGCGGAGGCTCCATGGTGGCGCTAGGGTTAGGGTAATCAGACAGGGAAAAAAAAAGGGGGGAGGGTGGCTGCGGTTCTTCACATCGAGGGGGGGGGGGAAGCTGTCGCGAGGTGAAATGGAGGAGGCGGGGTCAGGCGGCGCGATGGGGCGGCGCTCGTCGACGAGGTGGAGGCGTCATCGATCGTGATTTCATCGGTTTTTTTTTTCTTTTCATTTTTCTGTTTCGTGAATGAACGATAAAGGGGGTGGGTGTGTTTGACCAGGCATGATAAGGATAAGGGCCTGGGGTTTTTTTTATTTTTATTTTATTTAAAATTTTTTTTCCATCTAAAAAGTTACTTTTACATACGACCTCTAAACGAGGCCCACCGCCTGTCGTCCATAGCTAATTACCCCCATTCCGAACACAATGGGATATGTATCGTACGTTGATTCGATCGTTTCGACCAGTTTTCGTCAAAATCAACATATAACTCTATATATTGAATTTGAACGCGCATTTCAATTTACCGGGGTCACATAATAACTCTAAAAATTCCCGAAAAATATTTTCTAGCTTCGTATTGACGATACGGTCCTAACAAAAGTAGTTTCGTAGTATTCTGAGACCGTTTGAAAAATGACCATTTTCCAGTCGATTAAAATCAACTAAAACTGGTCAAACGCGTTTTCCTTTGCCACGCTCACATATTGATTCGAAAAATTATGAAATCTGAAATCTAGCAATAACTTTACATCACGGATCCAACAAAAGTGGTTTCGTCGAAATCCGAGGTCATTTGCAAAATTTCCATTTTTAAGGGTCTGAATTCCATAGCGACTATTCAGAATTTTCAACTGGACATATCTTTTGATTCCCGCTATGAAATTTTGATTTTTCGGATTCGTTGGAAAGATATTCACAATTAGATTCCATTATTTTTGGTTTCACTAAAATCCGGATTGTTTTGCACCCGGTACATTCAATTGAAGTTTGAAATCGAATTATCGAACTACCGCGCCATTTTCAATTCTATTTATAATTATATATAATTATTTATATTCTAACGACGACGTATATAATATATACGTTCGAATTCTATTCAAAATAAACTTCTCGTCGATATTATTTAAAATAATTCATTTTAAATAATCAAAATTCACTAAAATTGCCAAAATAAAATTTTTAAACTGGCCCAGATTTTCGGGTTGTTACAATCTCCCCCACTTAAAACTTTTCGTCCCCGAAAAGGAACAAAGTCGAAAGTGGTTTGATTAATCAACTCTACGTTCGATCTGGCTTCCATTCTCCAACTTTTCAGTTTCTGAGAATTTTCAAATTCTTCAAAAATTTGGCTAATACCCGGAATTTTCGAAAAATTTCGCCATAACCTCCCCTGCACCGAGAGCCACGGGAAAATCCCGAAATTGCCATACAGGCCTTCAGATCTCAAAAAGAAAAAGAAAAAGCCAAGCGGCTAGCCAATAGGCTCATAAAATCATCATCACCCAGACAAAACAGTAAATTATGATAAACATGTACCTATTTGTCGGGCAAACAAATTTTATTCTCTGTTCTAGCCTCCTTGCTATGACCTGTTCAATGTAAGTACAAGTATATGCAAGCAAATGCGACCAAATTTCAATACAATTTACTATTTGACCAATTTGGTTAAAGTTTCAACATTTAATTATTCAAACAATAATCAAACAACACAACCATCAATCAATTAGTGAATTATCATCTCAAATTCATAACTTTGATATATAGTCAAAAATCACATTTTTGGTGCCAATTCACAACAATGTATTCTAGCTATATTTTGGTTCTCACACCAGTCTAATGGAAATATATAAATATCACACCTTCGAAACTCGAACACAACACTGATGATGGGTACCCATCATCAGAATCATTCCCGGGCGACTACAGTGGGATTCCATATCTACCCAGTATATTAAAATTTCGAATATACGTTTGCAAGGCGTATATGCAAAACCTTTATATATTGGATTGTCCAAATCAATATAAATAAATAATCAAATACGTGTAAAACTATTTAAATTTCAAAACAGAATTGTTTTCATTTGAAAAATATATACTCTTCACACTCGATCTAGGATACTACTGATCCCATCTCTAACGAGTCATTCTCTTTGGATATTGCTAATCCAATATCTGATGAATTCTTTCGTATGGTTCTAATGTGTCTTATTCTCTAAGCTTTGTAAACCAAAGCTCTGATACCAAATGTGACGATCGGGAATTTCGCTCGATCTGAATCAGTCGCTAAACCGATCTAGACCGTTCGAAACGCCTGATTGTTTTGAGAACACGACAAAATAGAACGCAGACGGAAGGACATTTCATTGTATATTACAACAATGCATCAGAATACAAGAATATACGGAGTATAAATCAATATTACACATTAATATCAGAGATTACAATAAATTACAAAGCAGCGGAAAATAATACAATACACAACTAGAAGGAGATATACAGATACAAAGCTTTCCGGATATCATTCCAGCTGTAAACCAGGATCCTGTGAATATAAATCTGCAAAACCAAAACTACTAGCTGCCCGTGTCAAAATAAGGGCACTCAGAGTTTAGGTTAAAACAATAAACTCCAGGTCAGTCATGTGACTGGTGTGAGAACTAAAACAGTTATTTATCTTTATTTCTAAAGTTAGGTAAATCAAGGGACCACGCCGTATAACACGGAACGGGTTTCCTCCCATGAATACCAGTGCATAAAACAAACAGCGCAATGCTAAACAAAGAAAAATGAAGCTATTATAAGACCCAGTTCCCATCACACAATGCAACGCAAGCCGGAGGATAGGGTTTTTACCTTATAATAGCCAAGAATGCTTGATACGTTGAAAACAAATCATTTGATACTATTATAAGTGCATAGTGTATAAAACAACTTCAAATCATAAGTATCAGTCATAGGCGACATGAGCGTCCTATGCCACTATGTCGCCATATATAGGTTTACAAATAAAACCGCAAGGTCACGTATTTGGAAATTGGATTTCCATCTATGAACCGAGGCCAGGGATCGTCCTCTACCGATTCGAGACAATCTAGCCCATGTCTCCGAAACAGCCGCAACTGCCCCTTGGAGCGACAGGGCCGGTCCACCGATGTGGATTATAGTGCCTGAACAATACTTTTCCCCACCCTTTGGGGCGTAAATGAGCCAACGAATGACTCCATCGGACCCGGATCGTCCGATCTAACCGAGGATCCTCGCAACAGCAACAACCACAAAGGTGAAAAGTATATAAATGTCAGGGCTGGTAGGTCACTGACACCACCCTAGCTAGAAGGAAATGCATGCCCTCCCTGAGGTCCTCTCCCGTTTTTGGTTCACAACCGGGGTGTGAGGCTCGCGAATTCACGTTACACAAAGCTATGCCACACAGGCGGTGCTTTGATCATCAACCACAAGACTTTGCTTTTCAACAGAAGCCTTGATCATTTGCCACTTAGGCATGCCACACAGGCAATTCACTCCATGCGTTTGATATCCATCAATATATAACCCCTGAGCTCGTACGTCTCAGAGAAGGGCGTTAAGCAAGAGAATAAATTCTTCGCCGCCAAACAGATATATATTTAATAGAAATCAATCACACGGACTAAAATCCAATGTCATACACACAATCCATTTACAAGTCCGTTCTGGGTCTGAACGAAACCGGAGGCACCTAGTACCCCGCATATCCATCGATCTCCAAGTACGTCTGGACGATCACCAACTGTTTCCATCTTCTTGGGTGTACAGCCCAATCAAGATCATCAGTAATCACCCAAACGACGTGAAGACCTCCGGTCTTCGACCATCGTCTTCATCTTCGACTTATCGTCGTATCAGTTATTCAGAATGGGATAAACCCGGTCTTCCCGAATAACTCGCGTATATCTTAAATAAGTGTTACACAAACACAACATACGCCTCATTCCAATTCATCAGTCACTAACCGTAAATTAATCAAGAGAATAATTCCCCAAATATTAACCCCGAAGGCCGAAACCAACATCAGATCAATATCCGGAAAACCATTCTGCTTGGCTAACCGACAGTTAGTTTCTAAATTTTACATTCATAGGGAAAGGTTCCCATTAATTTTATCCAAGATAAATTCCTTGAATTTATTCTCTAATCTCCTTTTGAATTTCGATTCAACTAGTCGAGATTAACGAACCTTACCGAAGTAATCATTGGTTTAAATTTCCCAATCCCAACTTATTCATCCCATGAAGTAAAACTGGTAATACTTCATATCTAACACCACGGTGTTATCGGTAAATTCAATTACCATTTCACGTTCAAATCTAATTAAAGATTTAACTATCGCCTGGAGCAAAACTGGTGATACTCCATTCTCGATCTTTTCAATCTAATTAAAGATTCATTAAAACTCCACTTAGTTTTAATCGTTAACTGGGTTAAAGAATCAGTGTCATTTAAAACACGGTTCACGATAAACCCAAAATCAAATTCCATTAATTATCGGGTTAAAGAACGAGTGTTATTTAAAACACTGTCCACGATAAACCCAAAAATCAATATCACTTCAATTCCAATTAAATATAATTTAATTGTTACACTTCATTAAATCTAAATAAAAAGATTTAATCTTTTCTCGACTGGGTTCAAGAACAGTGTTAGTCAAGACACCATTCACGACAAACCCAGATCACATTTGACATTAAATACAAGGCTCTGAATAGAAAATATATCAGCTTATATTCAATATCAAATTCTACGACTAACAAATATCGTATTGGAAATAACGATATATATATCTTTCAAATTTCCATAACAACATCTGTATAATCACGAAATCCAACATCGAAATATTCCGAAGACACTTTCGATTCAAATCCATTCCAATGCAATCATTGGAAATTATGGTTATTTTCAAAACCATTTCAAATCGAATTTATTTATTTAGAAATAAATAGAATTATAATTCTAGTTCAAAACTAGTTCATTTCGATAAAAATCTATTTTTATCTTTTCAAATATGGAGTTTTTCATCCTAATTCTTTCTAAATCATTTCTTATGATTTTACACAAATTATTACTATTTTTGATAATTTTATCAAGGCCCGTACAGTCGATTTCCATCAATGGCCATCGAACTGCACTTACAGCAACCTTTTCCAAATTTGATTTGGACATAATTCCAAATCCAATCGTTAGATTTCAAATTTCTAATATTCGTTAGAAAGCTCTTTTCGATACGAACCCAACGGTTCCGGTTTTAGGAGAATCCGACGGTCGGATCTCCCGTAATATCCGTTCGAAGTCAATGGTCGAAATTGGCGAACTGCCGCGGCGCGGCGCGTTCTATTCAGGCCATTATATTATATATATAATATATATAATATATATTTCGCCGATTTCAATTCAAAACGTGCTTTATAAATCGTTTTAAATTCATTTTCAAAACGGTTTCAACTTCATATTCAATTTCGATTCGAATTCGTTTATATTCGATTTCAATTCGAATATATTTATATTCAATTTCAATTCAAATTTATTTATATTCAATTTCAATTAGAATTTATTTATATTCAATTTCAATTCGAATTTATTTATATTCAATTTCAATTCGAATTTATTTATATTCAATTTCAATTCGAATTTATTTATATTCAATTTCTTTTCAAAATATCAGATTTTGAAATCACTTTCGATATTCATTATAAAATGAATAAAATCGATATAAATATCGTTCACGTCAAAATGGCGTCAATCTAATCAATACGGCTTCATATATTCCTATTTTCAAATATTCTATTTCAAATATTTCTTTTTCAAATATTTCTATTTTAAAACTGGAATGTGGCCCAATCAATTACCATATAATGTTAATTATATGGATTTTCTACAACACATGTATATATCAACAACGATGAATAATCAACCATCATCCAAAGTGCATTCTACATTGTATAAGCATCAAATATAAATATCCAACGCTTATAACAGCCTGTCAATCAATCGATCGACATACAACTAAACAATCGGGATTAGTGTACGTCAAATATCATCCCAATACCCGTGTGGGGTTTCAAGCAATCCAACACAGATTTTTATTTGTGCAGTTGGGCGATGTGTAAAATTTATCGTCCCAATCAGTGTCCTTCAAATAGGTGTACATAAACAAACCGTCCGGTTTGTAAATGAATATTTATTTATTCACATTCACGTTAAAAATTATATTTTTAACGATCAAACTATTTTATTCAACCTATGAATATTCTATTCGGTTCATTTATTAAATAAAATGTTATCTTTATTTTTCTAACTTATTTTTAGAAAATTTCGGCGGCATAACGCACGATACTAGAAATGGGACAAGGCCTAGCCTTATCCCCGGTCTAGTGATGGCCCACGCCATTCACACATCAATCAAATCAATTTCATTTCACCAAACAATTCAATTCCAAACCAAATAATCTAACCAACTACACAACCAAACAATTAAACAAACAAGCCATCCATGGTCTGTGGATGACGGGTGCTGCTAAGCACCGTCTGCATCCTAGTATATACATAACTAGAAAAAGAAATTGAAGAGTGAGAAGTTCTCACCGATAGCTATCCCAACTTCACGACACTTCATTTATAGAAATCTTCGCCGTTCTCGCCTTTCGTCACTTTCGTTGCCCGTAGCCACTACATATGTAAAAATCGAATTTTTACTTTGTTATTCAATATATAAAAATCGAATTTTTACTATGCTATTCAATATATAAAAATCGAATTTTTACTATGCTATTCAATATATAAAAATCGAATTTTTACTATGCTATTCAATATATAAAAATCGAATTTTTACTTCGCTATTCAATATATAAAAATCGAATTTTTACTTCGCTATTCAATATATAAAAATCGAATTTTTACTTTGCTATTCAATATATAAAAATCGAATTTTTACTTCGTTGTTCAATATATAAAAATCGAATTTTTACTATGCTATTCAATATATAAAAATCGAATTTTTACTTCGCTATTCAATATATAAAAATCGAATTTTTATCGGCTAACACATAAAATAGAAATCGAATTTTTATTTCAAATCTAGATCTATAACAATCGAATTTTTTTCCCATGAATAAAAACCAACTTTTTAATCAATGAAAGAAGAATAAAAATAGAAATCATATCTTTCAATACATAAAAAAATCCTACTTTAACATTCTTAAAAATCCTATTTTTCAATTCGAGAAATCAAATTCTTCAATCGAAGAAATCATGTAATAATTTTTTTTTATTTTTATTTTTTGTTTGAATTAAAATCAAAACAAGAAAAATAAAACTTACATTCATATTTTTAAGGTTTCATTGCCGGAGGGGGACTCGCTGCCGGAGTTGGTGGCGGGGTAGGTCGACTGCAGGCCGTTGGTGGCCTGAGGCAGGGGCGGAGGCTCCATGGTGGCGCTAGGGTTAGGGGAATCGGACGGGGAAAAAAAAGAAAAGGGGGAGGGTGGCTGCGGTTCTTCACTTCGAGGGGGGGGGAAGCTGTCGCGAGGTGAACTGGAGGAGGCGGGGTCAGGCGGCGCGATGGGGCGGCGCTCGTCGACGAGGTGGAGGCGTCATCGATCGTGATTTCGTCGGTTTATTTTTTTTTCATTTTTCTGTTTCGTGAATGAACGATAAAGGGGGGGGGGGTGTGTTTGACCGGGCATGATAAGGATAAGGGCCTGGGGTTTTTTTTATTTTTATTTTATTTTATTTTATTTTCCATCTAAAAAGTTACTTTTACATACGACCTCTAAACAAGGCCCACCGCCTGTCGTCCATAGCTAATTACCTCCATTCCAAACACAATGGGATATGTATCGTACGTTGATTCGATCGTTTCGATCAGTTTTCGTCAAAATCAACATATAACTCTATATATTGAATTTAAACGCCCATTTCAATTTACCGGGGTCACATACTAACTCTAAAAATTCCCGAAAAATATTTTCTAGCCTTGTATTGACGATACGGTCCTAACAAAACTAGTTTCGTTGAATTCTGAGACCGTTTGAAAAATGACCATTTTCCAGTCGATTAAAATCAACTGAAACTGGTCAAACGCTTTTTCCTTTGCCACACTCACATATTGATTCGGAAAATTATGAAATCTGGAATCTAGCAATAACTTTACATCGCGGATCCAACAAAAGTGGTTACGTCGAAATCCGAGGTCGTTTGCAAAATTTCCATTTTTAAGGGCCTGAATTCCATAGAGACTATTCAGAATTTTCAACTGGACATATCTTTTGATTCCCGCTATGAAATTTTGATTTTTCGGATTCGTTGGAAAGATATTCACAATTAGATTCCATTATTTTTGGTTTCACTAAAATCCGGATTGTTTTGCACCCGGTACATTCAATTGAAGTTTGAAATCGAATTATCGAACTACCGCTCCATTTTCAATTCTATTTATAATTATATATAATTATTTATATTCTAACGACGACGTATATAATATATACGTTCGAATTCTATTCAAAATAAACTTCTCGTCGATATTATTTAAAATATTTCATTTTAAATAATCAAAATTCGCTAAAATTGCCAAAATAAAAATTTTAAACTGGCCCAGATTTTCGGGTTGTTACAATAAATATTTTATTTCACATCACATCACACAATCAACTACACATCAAAATCAAACAACTAAGCATACAAGCCGTCCATGGTCTGTGGACGACGGGTGTCGGGTGCTACTAAACACCGTCTGCATCCTAGTATATATTATTAACTAGAAAAGGAAATTTAAAGTGAGAAGTTCTCACCGACTAGCTAATCCAATACAACGACTCTTCATATGTAGAAATCTTCGCCGTGCTCGCCTTTCATCACTTTCGTCGCCCGTATACGCTACATATATAAAAATCACACTTTTATACCGCTACTATACAGATAAAAATTCTATTTTTACATCAATGTTCATATAATAAAGATTATATTTTTATCACGCTATTCTCTATATAAAGCTTTCGCCTTTTCAAATATAAAGATTTAAACTCTTCTTCTTTTTAAATAAAAGTCATTTCTACTATAAAAGATCCTATTTTTATTACTCTAATTAAATAAAAATCATATCTTTATTATTCTAAAAATATGAAAACCATATTTTTAATACTCTACATAAGTAAAAATCATATTTTTACCTTACTATTCAAATAAAAATTATATTTTTAATCTTCTACTTTTAAAAGAAAAATCACCTTTTTATCATTCGGTTTTATATATAAAGATCAAATCTTTATAAATAAAACCATGTCCTTTCTATCTTTGAAAAATCATTTCTTTTTAGTGAGGTTATACGAGTAAAAATTATATTTTTACCCACTAAAAATCGCCACTTTATATAGAAATCTTTTCTTTAAGTATCAAAAATCTAACCTTTCACTAATTTATAAATCCTAACCTTACTAAAAACAATAACTTTAATAAAATAAAAATCCTATTTTAATTATCTTTATGTATAAAACTGATCTTTAGATTTTCATAAATAAAAACAAAGAAGAAGAAAAGAAAGAAAAAAAGAAAAAGAAAAAAAACTTACAGTATGAATTGAAGTGAGGGAGGGGGACTGCGCTCGTTGGTTGCTGGAGGTGGGGTTGCGGTTCATATAGAGGAGGAGGGGCGAGGGAGCGTCGGTTGGAAGGGAGGGTTACACCGCTCCGGCGGTGGTCCACGTCAGCGCAGGGGGGGTCCCAGGCTAGTGCGCGGCGCGTTCCTCGAGGGTCGGGGGGGTCTTCGCGCTTGGGAGGAGGGAGAGCGATCGCTGGGGGGGGGGAGTTCATCTATGGCGGTGCGGCATCCTAGGGAGGCGGCGGTGGCCAGAAAAGGGGGAGCCGACGTGCGGGATCAGATTTTTTCTTTTTGGAGTGTGGCTGAGTTGTGAACGAAGAGAGAGAATATGAAGAAGGGGTTAGGTTATTATATAATTAATTATTTAATTAATTTAATTCTCCCAAATGGTCACTTTTCCATTCGAACTCTAAATCGAGTCCAATGACTGCCATCCCCAGCTAATTACCCCTATTCCGAACACAATGGGATATGTATCGTAAGCTGATTCGACTGTTTCGACCAGTTTTCGTCAAAATCAACATATAACTCTATATATTGAATTTGAACGCGCATTTCAATTTTCCAGAAAAATTATTTCTATTTTCGTATTGACGATACGGTCCTAACAAAACTAGTTTCGTCAAATTCTGAGACTGTTTGAAAAATGGCCAATTTCCAGTCGATTAAAATCAACCGAAAATGGTCAAACGCGTTTTACTTCGCCACGCTCACATATTGAATCGAAAAATTATGAAATTTGAAACCTAGCAATAATTTGACATCGCGGATCCAACAAAAGTGGTTTCATCGAAATCCGAGGTCGTTTGCAAAATGGCTATTTTTAAGGGCCGAAATTCCATAGCGACTATTCTGAATTTTCAACTGGGCATAACTTTTTATCCCTGCTATGAAATTTCAATTTTTCGGATTCGCTGGAAAGATACCATCAATTAGATTCAAATATTTTTGGTTTCACTAAAATCCGGTTTATTTTGCACCCGGTATGTTCAATTGAAATTTGAAATCGAATTATCGAACTACCGCGTCATTTTCAATTCCTTTTATATATATAAATAAATATTTAAAATCTAACGACGATTCGAATAAATATATACGTTCGAATTCTATTCAAAATAATTTCTCGTCGATATTGTTTAAAATATTCATTTTAAATATTCAAAATTCACTAAAATTGCCAAAATAAAAATTATAAATTGGCCAAGATTTCTGGGTTATTACAATCTCCCCCACTTAAAACTTTTCGTCCCCGAAAAGGAACGAAGCCGAAAGTTGTTTCACAAATCAACTCAACTTTTGATATATTGATTACGGCTTAAGTTCTTCAACTTTTCAGTTTCTAAGAACTTTTCAAATTTTTCAAAAATTTCTGAAAAATTTCGCCATAACCTCCCCTGCACCGGGAGCACCGGGAAAATCCCGAAATTGCCATACAGGCCCTCTGATCTCAAATAGAAAAAGAAAAAGCCAAGCGGCTAGCCAATCGGCTCATAAAATCATCATCACCCAAACAAAATAGTAAATTATGGTAAACATGTACCTATTTGTCGGGCAAACAATTTTATTTCTCTGCTCTAGCCTCCTTGCTATGACCTGTTCAATGTAAGCACATGTATATGCAAGCAAATGCGACTAATTTTCAAATAATTCACTATTTGATCAATTTGCCAAATGATTAAAATTTTAATTAATCAAACAATAATCAAACAACACAACCATCAATCAATTAGTTGATTATCGTTTCAAACTCATAATTTTGATATATAGTCAAAAATCACGTTTTTGATGCCAATTCACAACAATATATCCTATCTAATTTGGGTTCTCACACCAGTTAATAGGAGATATATAGAAATCCCACTTTCGAAACTCGAATACTAATTCTGATGATGTAGCTACAATCATCAGAATCATCTCCGGGCGACTAGAGTGTGACTCTATATCCATCCAGTATATTAAAACTTCGAATACACGCTAGCTAGGCGCATATGCAAAATCTTTATATATTGGATTGTCCAAATCCATATGAAATAAATAATCAAATACGAATAATTGATTTTAAATTTTTAAAACAAAATTTGGTTTCATTTTAAAAATATACTCTTCACACTCGTTCTAGGATACTACTGATCCTATCTCTAACGAGTCATTCTCGTTGGATATTACTAATCCAATCTCTAATGAATTCTTTCATGTGGTTCTAATGTGTCTTGTTCTCTGAGCTTTGTAAACCAAAGCTCTGATACCAAATGTAAAGACCCGTAACTTCCCCGGTAAGGAAAGAGCGGATACTTTGAGAACAACACACAAAGGAACGCAGACAGAAGAACATTTCATTGTATATTACAACAATTCCATCAGAATACAAGAATATACAGAGTATGAATAATATTACACATTATAAAATATCAGAGATTACAATACATTACATAGCAGCGGAAAATAATACAAACACAACTGAAGGAGATATATGGATACAAAGCTTTCCGGATATCATTCCAGCTGTAAACCAGGATCCTGTGAATATAAATCTGCAAAACCAAAACTACTAGCTGCCCGTGTCGAAAATAAGGGCACCCAGAGTTTAGGTTAAAACAATAAACTCCAGGTCAGTCATGGGACTGGTGTGAGAACTAAAACAGTTATTTAAAACTTTACTTTAAATCAGATATATCAAGGGACCACACCGTATAACACGGAACGGGTTTCCTCCCAAGAATACCAGTGCATATAACAAAACAGCGCAATTCTTTTTGGAAAAATGAAGCTATTATAAGACCCAGGTCCAATCACATAATGCAACGCAAGCCGAGGGATAGGGTTTTCCCTTATAATAGCCAAACATGCTTAGTACGTTTTAAATAAATCATTTGATACTATTATAAGTGTATAGTGTATAAAACAACTTCAAATCATAAGTATCAATCATAGACGGCATGGGTACCATATATCATGTCTCCATACTAGTTCTACAATTAAAACCACAAATGTCACGTATTTGGAAGTTGGATTTCCATCTGTGAACCGAGGCAAAAGGTAGTCCTCTACCGATTCGAGACAATCTAGCCTACCATGTCTTAGGATCAGAGCTTGAGTGACCCTTGGATCGTCAGCGCCGGTCCACCGATGTGGATTAAAATGCCTGAACATGCGTTTCCCCATCCTTTGGGGCGCAAATGAGCCAAGAGATGACTCCATCGGACCCGGATCGCCCGATCAAACCGAGGCGTCTCGCAACAGCAACAACCACATAAGTCAAACTCGTCAGGGCGTGTAAAACCACTGACGCCACTTTTAGCTAGAAAGAATCGCATGTCCTCCCTGAGGTCCGTCTCCCGTTTTTGGTTCATACCGGGTGTGAAACTCGCGAAGTAAACTTTACACAAAGCTACGCCACAAAGGCCGTGCTTCGATCATCAACCACAAGACTTTGCTTTTCAATAGAAGCCTTGATCATTTGCATCTTAGCATGCCACACAGGCAATTCGCGCTATGCAACCAATATCAATCACACAGAATGAAATCCGATGTCAGACATACATCCATTTACAAGTCAGTTCTGGGTCTGAACGAAACTGGAGGCACCTAGTACCCCGCATATCCATCGATCTCCAAGTACGTCTGGACGATCACCAACTGTTTCCATCTTCTTGGGTGTACATCCCAATCAAGATCGTTAGTAATCACCCAAACGACGTGAAGACCTCCGGTCCTAGACCACCGTCTTCATCTTCGACTTATCGTCGTATCAGTTATTCAGAATGGGATAAACCCGGTCTTTCAGAATAACTTGCGTATATTATAAACAAGTGTTACACAAACACAACATACGCCTCATTCCAATTCATCAGTCACTAACCGTAAATTAACAAGAGAATAATTCCCCAAATATTAACCCCGAAGGCCGAAACCAACATCAGATCAATATCCAGAAATCCATTATGCTTAGCTAACCGACAGTTAGTTTATAAATTTCACATTCTTAGGGAAAGGTTCCCATTAATTTTATCAAAGATAATGTAACACCCCGTGTATTCTATAACAGTGAAATTCACGAATTAAAGTATAATTAATTTCAAATCAAAGAAATAAGGGAAACGGGATACGCCATTGCGTTCGTCTCGGAATTCTGCTTGAAATAGAGTTCGAGTTTGCGTAAAACGGACTACGTATGAAGAAGATATGACCTCCGGAAGTTTCAGAATTCAGTTTAAAATTCAATCAGACCAAAACAGCTCAGAAAAACCAATTTAAAATTCAAAATCGGGCCGGTTTGGCCAGGGCGGGAAATTTCCCGCCCAAGGCACCCAGGTCGACTTGGCAGTCGAGCTGGGGCTAACCAGGTCGACTGGGCAGTCGACCTGGGTCACCCGTGTCGACTGCCAAGTCGACACGGTGTCGACTGGGGTGTCGACCTGGCCCTTGAGCCAGGTCGAACCCAGCCCCCCCTGGCTGGCCTGGTCTGTGTTTAGTCGATTTTCTGAGCCTTGCCTTGTCACTAGGGCTAGGTGTCAGCTCCTGGTTGGTCTCTCTTTCAAACGAACGGCTGTTATTAAACCAAGCTCCATCGACGGTCTAAATCAACTCACAAACTCTATAAAAAGGACCTAAGACTCACCCTAATTCACACAAACAAAAATGGATATGAGACCGTCATGCTGCTGAGGAGAGACTAAGAATAGCCGTCAGAAATTGAGAGTCAATTAGGAGATAATTTGAAAGCTTAAAGCAACGTCAATCAAATCAAAACAACGCCTACAACAAAGGATAGCATCTCCAAATTCAGATTTCAGATTCCTGAATTGAAGATTCGTCATACGTTGTAAGTAGAGTGCTATTCTGATGTGAATAATTAATTGCGTTTGATTTGTGTAAAATGCGAAATGGAATTGTGGCGATAATAATCTATATTTGTATGTTATTTTGATTCTAAACGATTTGGGAATGTTGTGGTATACGATTGGATATTTGCAAGTATGTGATTTACGTTGGAAGTTAACAACGAAATGGAATTGTGGCGACAATAATCTATACTTGTATGTTATTTTGATTCTAAACGATTTGGAAATGTTATACGATTGGATATTTGCAAGTATGTGATTTATGGTGGAAGTTAACAACCATATGTTGTGGTATTTTATTTGGGATTCATACAAGTATATGATTTATGTTGACAACCATATATTGTGGAATTTTAATTGGGATTCATGCAAGTATATGATTCACTATTATGCCAATATGATGTACATACTTTTATGATCACTTTTAGTGTGTAATTGGACTCGACTAAGTACTATGATTTATATGAATCTATGTTGAAATTGGCAAATCATACTTTTGTCTTAGAAACAAAAGTAAGAATCTTTATGAACATGACTAAACTATGTTTGGTATTATGCCTAGTTGAAAACATGTTTTAGGCCTACGTTGTTATCAAAACCATATGGTGATATATGTGACACAATTAAGTTAGATTTACATTCCAATTGCAAGTTTACATGAATAGAATGATTCATGTTTAAGTATTGTTTATGCCATGATTATATGAATAGAATGACTCATGTTTAAGTATTGTTTATGCCATGATTTTATGCTATTACAATGCAAGTTCACATGTGCCTAATTCATGTTAATTGAATCGTTATGTTGCAAGTTCATGCGTTCACACTCCCCTTTTTCATGTTACCTTATAAACACCATGTTATAAGCCTTCCCTTTTCATATGGCTAAGTTGGGTTTAAATGTTAAATCCAACATATCTTATATTGTGGCGAACGTGTAAAACGGGGGTAATGACGTTGGGTTAAAATATAGCACATATGTGTTGGCATGTTTGACGCATGCCAACAACCTTGAAAAACAATTAAGTGGCATAAATAAATTTTAACCAATAAAGATGAATTTGAATAATGGGCCGCAAATATTTACATATACAAAAGAAAAGAGACAAAATATGTAAATGTAGAAAATACGATGTGTTTAACCCGAGGTTGGATTGAGTTGTGATGTAAACCTGCCCGGAACCGCCCGGCTGTCCAGTAGTCACAACAATACCTATCCAATGTGGGTGGTTAAACACGGAGCCCAATAAGGACCCGAGGTTAGACTGAGTTGTGGCGTAAGACTGCCTGGACCCAACCGGCAACAGGCAGCCACAACAATACCTGTCTAATATGAGAGGTCGAGGCTTTAATAAGACAATTAAGGCTGAGTCAGGATTGATAGAATTAAGTAAATTATATTAATACTTAATCAAAATGGAACATGCTAAACTAATCAGACTGATTGGGGGTTAGGTTTATCAAACACTTAACCAACTTAGCATGTTGGCTAGAAATAGAAAACCTAGTAGCGGGGGACCCTTTTCAGCAGTAACCCTACAAGGTGTATCAGGATACCCTGAACTAGGCAGGGTGGGGCACGATTACTGGGCTGACTGTAAGAGATCAAATCGACGGCGGTGGTGCAGCAGTGTAGGTTCTAACGGGGTGCGGGCGTGCACACACTCCGGCGTAGAAAAATAAGGCACTGGGCACCAGTAGCATACCTGTGCATTCTAGAATTGTGTCGGGCCGCCACCATGGGACTTGATACACCCCATGGTGGGACCAGCATAGGTAACTACAACAACGGGGGCCGTAAGACACATGTAACTATGCGAGTAGGAGCCGATCATCAGAAAATGGATCACTTCACCCTGATTATGGGGTGCCTGTTGGGAACTAGTTTATATAGGTACAGAGATTAATATGGGGTACGATAGTATTCGACCCTAGACAACTTAACTTAGTTTATGGTGCTTTCCCATTTCCAGTTTATGCTTATCATACCCAGTTCTTTATTCATAGACTGAATAGTCCTAGACTTACTCAGGCTTTATGTTTGACTCTACTTTTCTTTCGCCTTCTTTTCTTTCGTTTCCCCCCCCAAGGTCCACAGGGAGGGAATACCGCAGCTTGACCAGTTTTCACATCCAGCTTGAAGAGAAAGAATGTATTGCTTGGATCTTTTCCGTTTTGGACTATGGCTTTGGACAACAATTATGGGACTTTTGCAGTTTATTTATGTTTTCTTTATGCTTCTTTAAATAATGTAATCAAGACAGTTATGGAGATGTTATGTTTTGGGAAGTATTGTAAAACAAATTATGACATGGTTTGTGTAACACGTATTTCGTTGAAATAAAAGTTGTTGATGTTTTCCGCTGTTCAACCATATGTGTTCTTATATCTGTCTTGTGTATCTGTGACTTATACTTATAAACCTCCACCAAAATTAGGGCATTCCCTTTGAGAGTGACCCTAACGGAGGTGGGGTGTTTCAGATAAATTCCTTTAAATTTATTCTTTAATCTTCCTTTGAATATCCTTTCAAACTAGTCGGGATTAGCGAACCTTACCGAAGTAATCATTTGTTTTAATTTCCCAATCCCATCTTATTCGTCCCATGAAGTAAAACTAGTAATACTTCATATCTAACACCACGGTGTTATCGGTATATTCAATTAACATTTCACGTTCAAATCTAATTAAAGATTTAACTATCTCCTGGAGTAAAACTGGAGATACTCCATTCTCGATCTTTTCAATCTAATTAAAGATTCATCAAAACTCCACTTAGTTTTAATCTGTGACTGGGTTAAAGAATCAGTGTCATTTAAAACACGGTTCACGATAAACCCAAAATCACATTCCATTTCAATCAGTCCCCAACCATAAATTAGCAAGTGAGCAATTCCCAAAGTATTAACCCCGAAGGCCGAAACCAACATCAGATCAATACCCCATAAATCATTCAACTTAACTAATCTCCAGTTAGTTTCTGATTTTCTTAACTCCTTTGGGTCTAAGAACAGTATTATTGAAGATACCGTTCACGATAACCCAAAATCACATTTCATTAATTATCGGGTTAAAGAACAAGTGTTATATAAAACACTGTTCACGATAAACCCAAAAATCAATACCAATTCAATTCCAATTAAATATTATTTAATTGGTGCACTTCATTAAATCTAAATAAAAAGATTTAATCTTTTTCTCAACTGGGTTCAAGAACAGGGTTAATGAGGACACCATTCACGACAAACCCAAATCACATTTGATATTAAATACAAGGCTCTGAATAGAAAATATATCGGCTTATATTCAATATCAAATTCTACGACCAACAAATATCGTATTGGAAATAACGATATAAATATATCTTTCAAATTTCCATAACAATATCTGTATAATCACGAAATCCAACATCGAAATAATCCAAAGACAATTTCGATTCAAATCCATTCCAATTCAATTATTTGAAATTCTGGTTACTTTTAAAACCCTTTTCAAATCCAATTTATTTATCTAAAAATAAATAGAATTTTAATTCTAGTTCAAAACTAGTTCATTTCGATAAAAATCTATTTTTATCTTTTCAAAAATGGAGTTTTTCATCCCAATTCTTCACAAATCATTTCTTATGATTTTACACAAATTATTGATATTTTTAATAATTTTATCAAGGCCCGTACAGTCGATTTCCATCAACGGTCATCGAACTACAATTACAGCGACCTTTTCCAAATTTGATTTGGACATAATTCCAAATCCAACCGTTAGATTTCTAATATTCGTTAGAAACTCTTTTCGATACGAACCCAACGGTTCCGGTTTTAGGAGAATCCGACGGTCGGATCTCCCGCAATATTCATTTGAAGTCAATGGTCGAAATTCACGAACTACCGCAGCGCGACGCGTTCTATTCAGGTCATTATATTATATATATAATATATATAATATATACTTCATCGATTTCCTTTTAAAACTTATTTTATAAATCGTTTTAAATTCGTTTTCAAAACGAATTCAACTTCCTTTTCAAATTTAAATCAAAATTGAATTTTCCAATATAAATTCGTTTTAAATTCATTTCAATTCAAATCCATTTCAGTTCAATTTCAATGCGTTTTAAATTCAATTCAAAACAATTTCAATCTAATTCGAATTTCAATTCTATTCAGTTTAATTCGAATTTCATTTCAATTCAATTTAATTCGAATTTCAATTCTATTCAAAATATCAGATTTTGAAATCACTTTCGATATTCATTGTAAAATGAATAAAATCGATATAAATATCGTTCACGTCAAAATGGCGTCAATCTAATCAACACGGCTTCATATATTTCTATTTTCCAATATTTTATTTCAAATATTTCTTTTTCAAATATTTCTATTTCAAATATTTCTTTTTCAAATATTTCTTTTTCAAATATGGGATGAGGCCCAATCAATTAACATATAATGTTAATTATATGGATTTTCTACCACACGTATCTAACAACAACGATAAATCATCAACCATCATCCAAAGTGCGTTCTATACTGTATAAGCATCAAATATAAATATTTAACGCTTATAACAGTCTGTCAATCAATCGATCGACATACAACTAATTATTGGGATTAGTGTATGTCATATATCACCCCAATACCCGTGTGGGGTTTTCAAACAATCAAACACAAATTTTATTTGTGCAGTTGGGCGATGTGTAAAATTTATCGTCCCAATCAATATCAATCAAATGTGTGTATATAAACAAATCATTCGATTTGTTTATAACTATTTATTTCATTTTAAATACATGTTAAAAATTCTATTTTTAACTATAAAATATTTTTAACTATATAAATATTTTATTTCACATCACATCACACAATCAACTACACATCAAAATAAAACAACTAAGCATACAAGCCGTCCATGGTCTGTGGACGACGGGTGTCGGGTGCTACTAAACACCGTCTGCATCCTTGTACATATTATTAACTATAAAAGGAAATTTAAAGTGAGAAGTTCTCACCAACTAGCTAATCCAATACCATGATTCTTCATATGTAGAAATCTTCGCCGTGCTCGCCTTTCATCACTTTCGTCGCCCGTATACGCTACATATATAAAAATCACACTTTTATACCGCTACTATACAGATAAAAATTCTATTTTTACATCGATGTTCATATAATAAAGATTATATTTTTATCACGCTATTCTCTATATAAAGCTTTCGCCTTTTCAAATATAAAGATTTAAACTCTTCTTCTTTTTAAATAAAAATCATTTCTACTATAAAAGATCCTATTTTTATTACTCTAATTAAATAAAAATAATATCTTTATTATTCTAAAAATATGAAAACCATATTTTTAATACTCTACATAAGTAAAAATCATATTCTTACCTTAATATTCAAATAAATATTATATTTTTAATCTTCTACTTTTAAAAGTAAAATCACCTTTTTATCATTCGGTTTTATATATAAAGATCAAATCTTTATAAACAAAACCATGTCCTTTCTATCTTTGAAAAATCATTTCTTTTTAGTGAGGTTATACGAGTAAAAATTATATTTTTACCCACTAAAAATCGCCACTTTATATAGAAATCTTTTCTTTAAGTATCAAAAATCTAACCTTTCACTAATTTATAAATCCTAACCTTACTAAAAACAATAACTTTAATAAAATAAAAATCCGATTTTAATTATCTTTATGTATAAAACTGATCTTTAGATTTTCACAAATAAAAACAAAGAAAAAGAAAAGAAAGAAAAAAAAGAAAGAAAAAAAAAACTTACAGTATGAATTGAAGTGAGGGATGGGGACTGCGCTCGCTGGTTGCTGGAGGTGGGGTTGCGGTTCGTATAGAGGAGGAGGGGCGAGGGAGCGTCGGTTGGAAGGGAGGGGTGTACCGCTCAGACGGTGGTCCACGTCAGCGTAGGGGGGGTACTAGGCTAGGGCGCGGCGCGTTCCTCGAGGGTCGGGGGGGTCTTCGCGCTTGGGAGGAGGGAGAGCGATCGCTGGGGGGGAGTTCATCCATGGCGGCGCGGCATCCTAGGGAGGCGGCGGTGGCCAGAAAAGGGGGAGGCGACGTGTAGGATCGAGTTTTTTCTTTTTGGAGTGTGGCTGAGTTGTGAACGAAGAGAGAGAATAGGAAGAAGAGGTTAGGTTATTATATAATTAATTATTTAGTTAATTTAATTCTCCCAAAAGGTCACTTTTCCATTCAAACTCTAAATCGAGTCCAATGACTTCCGTCCTTAGCTAATTACCCCCATTCCGAACACAATGGAATATGAATCGTAAGCTGATTCAACTGTTTCGATCAGTTTTCGTCAAAATCAACATATAACTCTATATATTGAATTTGAACGCGCATTTCAATTTACCAGGGCCACATACGAACTCTAAAAATTCCAGAATATTATTTCTAGTTTCATATTGATGTTACGGTCCTAACAAAACTAGTTTCGTCAAATTCTGAGACTGTTTGAAAAATGGCCAATTTCCAGTCGATTAAAATCAACCGAAAATGGTCAAACGTGTTTTACTTCGCCACGCTCACATATTGAATCGAAAAATTATGAAATTTGAAACCTAGCAATAATTTGACATCGCGGATCCAACAAAAGTGGTTTCATCGAAATCCGAGGTCGTTTGCAAAATGGCTATTTTTAAGGGCCGAAATTCCATAGCGACTATTCTGAATTTTCAACTAGGCATAACTTTTTATCCCCGCTATGAAATTTCAATTTTTTGGATTCGCTGGAAAGATACCATCAATTAGATTCAAATATTTTTGGTTTCACTAAAATCCGGTTTATTTTGCACCCGGTATGTTCAATTGAAATTTGAAATCGAATTATCGAACTACCGCGCCATTTTCAATTCCTTTTATATATATATAAATAAATATTTAAACGTCTAACGACGATTCGAATAAATATATACGTTCGAATTCTATTCAAAATAATTTCTCGTCGATATTATTTAAAATATTCATTTTAAATATTCAAAATTCACTAAAATTGCCAAAATAAAATTTTTAAATTGGCCCAGATTTCCTGGTTATTACAGTTTAGAGAGGGAAATAACTGAAATGTTCTACACGGTTGAGTCCCAAATAACAAGAATTCTTCCAATAATACTAGTGGATTTTTTAGTCAAACGATTCCATTGAGAAGGTAATCGTCGAACAAAATTATCCAGATTTTTCAAATTAAGTTTTGTTTCAACCAAACAAACCAAAGTTGGTTTAAATTTATTCAGGAGTGTGAATACGTCGCCAATACAATGGGGAGTATTCATACCCCTGACGTTCCAACTTAGGAATGTCATTTTATTGAGGAATTGCTCCTCAACGTTCTTTTAGAAGGACCTGGAGTGTCAATAATTTGTTTGCCTTTGATATGATATAAATATTTTTTGTTCTGACGGAAATATTTTTCCATGTCCACTGTTTCCTCTTCAGGAGCATTATCATCGATGCTTGCAGCCACCTTTTCAATATCATTGGGTAGAAAATGGGAAGGTAGGCCTTTATTCGAGAAATCAAGGTGATCAGATTTATCAGGAATAAGGTGTACAGGATCTGATTGAGTGGATTTTGCTGATGTCTGGCTTATTGGATCAGAAGAATGGTTATAAGAGGTAGAGGCAATATTTTCTTTATTCTTAGGTACCCATTGTTTAGTCTGATTTCTGCTGTGCATGTGATCTCTATGCCCGAAAATTTTACATCTATCACATTTTGGAGGAAGAAATTCATAGTGGACATCTACGTACTTTGTATTTCCTGTATGTAAAAGAACTGGAATTGTTTTGGGAGATGAGTGTCTATGTTTATACTAATTTGTACTCTCGCATATGTAGTGAATTTCTTTAAAGAAGTTTGTTCATCTATCTAAATAGATTACCCACGAAACTGAAAATCATTGATATAGCCTCTTTTGTCCACATTTCCATGTCCAGGTTCATTAGTCTCACCAAAATCTGGACTGTGTCCATCTTGAATTTGTTAAAGTATAGCCTGGTGTAATAACCCGGAAAATCTGAACCAATTTAAAAGTTTTAAATTGGCTATTTTAGTGGATTTTAAATATTTAAAATAAATATTTTAAATAGTAACGATGAAAAGTAAGCTAGAATCGATGTTAAAATAAATAAATTTAATTTGAATTATAAACAAGGCCTGGAATGGCACGGTAGTTTCGAAATTTCAATTCAAACTTTGACTGACTGTACCAGGTGCAAAATAAAACAGCTTTTGGTGAAACCAAAAATATTTAAATCTGTTAGTGAATATCTTTCTAACGAGTCTGAAAAATCGAAGTTTCGTAGCGGGAGTCAAAAATTATGGCCAAATGAATTTTCAGAAAGGTCGCTATAGAATTTATATAGCCCGTGAAAATAGACATTTTGCAAACAACCTCGGAATTCGATGAAACCACTTTTGTTGGATCCGAGATGTGAAGTTATTGATAGGTTTCAAATCTCATAATTTTTGAAGCTAGTATGTGAGCGTGGGAAAGAAAAATGTGTTTTGGTCAATTACAACTAAATTGGACCGACCAGAAAATGGCCATTTTTCAAATGGTCTCAGAATTCAACGAAACTAGTTTTGTTGGGGCCGTATCGTCAAAACATGGCTAGATTTATTTTTTTGGAATTTTTCGAATCAGTTTATGGCCCTGGCAAATTGAAATGTACGTTCAAATTGAATATTGAATGTTTTATACTTTTAATTTGAACAAAAACTAGTCGAAACAGTCGAATGGGCCTACGAAACATATCACATAGTGTTCGGAATGGGGGCATTTAGCTAGGGACGACAGTCGTTGGGTTTGGATTGGAGTTCGTATGTGACAACGGGTTTTTTTGGAAATTTAAAAATGTATAAATAAAAAAATATCTCATTGGCCCATTGACCATTCTCTCTCTCCCCGACACCAGAATCGAACGGCGCCTCCTCTTCATTCCTTCTCTGCTCCGTAACTCGTCCTCCACGCAAAGAAACCCATCAGTTGTTTGGAGATTTTTGAAGAGAATTCAGAGGGCTTCAAATCCATATAAGGTGTGAGATTTTTCGTTGAGGGTAGTGAGAGAATCGACAGCAGGATGTTGGCACCTTCCCATCGCCGCCGCGTCGCCTATAGGCCACCGAAGTGGGCCCCACTTCAGGCGCTAGCGTGCCACTCCTTCTTCGTCGCTGCGAAGGCCGGTCGTCGAATCACTTCACCGTTTGCACGAAAAATTCAAACCTAGTTTGGAACGATTTGCTGAGAGGTACGGCTGAATTATTTTAAACTGATTATAGCACTTTAAAGCGCTATGGTTTATAATTTTACAATTAAAATCATATCTTTTTCGTTTGTGGTCGAAATTCAATGAAACAAGAGACAACGGGACCGTGAGGACGTCTTCTACATTCTAGAAGAGACCGCATATTTTTCTGAGCCTTCTGCTATTTTTGGTGGAGTGGAACCCAATGTGAGATTACTAATTTATAATCGATATGGAAAACAACGATGTATAAATTATATAGTCGATGTATGAATTATATAAGCGTTTTACACCACATGTATAAGCGTTGTATAAGTTGTATGTTCGATGTATAAGTTATATATGCAATGTAAAAATTATATATGCGATGAAATGACATTGAAATGAATTGAAGTGAATTGAAATATACTTATATATATATACATATACATATATATATATATATACACGCCCCTTGTAACACCCCGTAATTCTGTTAATATTAATATTCACAAATTAAAGAATAACTAATCTCAAACATGAGAATTGTGGGAAACGGGTTGCGCCATTGTGTTCGTCTCGGAATTCTGGTTGAAATAGAGTCCGAGTTTGCGTGAATTGGACTTCGTATGAAGAAGTTATGGCCATCGGAAGTTTTAGAAAATTCAAAACAGATTTCAGAAATTTAAAATTCAAAATTCGGAGTCAAACAGGCTAGGCGGGAAAATTCACGCCCAACACCCCAGGTCGACTGGGGAGTCGAATGGGCAGTCGACACCCCCCCAGGTCGACTGGGTAGTCGACTGGGCAGTCGACCTGGGTGTCGACCTGTCCAGGCGGCTAGGGTTTTGACGGAGCCCAATCTTGAGCTGCTGATGTGTCTTTAGGGCTGAGTTGGAAAATTTAACGGTTCAGTTTAGTTCTGAGTTGATCTGACGGTCTAAATAAATCCTAAACTCTATAAATACCTAGGTAGTCTCTCACTCTAACTCACATGAAAAATAGAATAGCCACCGTCATACCGCCGCCATGGAACTTAGTGTAGTCGCCGACAACTAAGAAGGAAGAAAGCTAATCAAACCCTAATTCTACTCAACTCTAAAAGCAAATCAAGGCTCTCTTTCTCTTCTAATTGTGAGTATGATGATCTTAACAAGATTATTATTAAACTAATTAGATTAAGTTATGAATGGATTGTAAGTAAATGATATGGATTGTCATATATGTTGTTGTAAACCTTATGCTATCATGTATGTGGTGAATCCTATGTTATGTGATGATGATATCCTATATGTTGTAAATCATGCTATGATGATATTGTATAGGTTGTAGTTTTCTATGCTAAATTGTGATAAATCATACATGTTATGAAGCCATGATGTTATTATATATGCTAGTTAGTTCATGTTAATCAAATCATATCGTTGATATTATTTGGGCTATGTTAATCTATATGACAATTCACATATGCAAGTGTAGATTGATTAGTAAAGATTTATGAACATATGCCATGACATCTATTTAGATCTAGAATTATGACATCTAGAATTATGCTATGACATATGTGAATTCTATGTATTAGATGCTAGTTCACACCATCATTATGTTGCATAAAACCCCATATGCAAGTTTATACATAAATTTGGGTTATGATCATATCATGTAAATTGTGACATTTAACAAGTTGGCACCTTTAGATCCTTAACATGTGTAGTTTTATGCAAGTTTCACCCCTATTATGATTGGATTATTTTATTTGTCTATATGTTGTGATAATTTATCTTTGTGCTATGAGTTAGACTATTCGAGTCTAACGTATGTTCTGCGTTGAATAAGCGAACGTATAACGTGGGGTAGGGGTAATATTAAGGATTTAATATTAAGAAGTTGGGGTGCAATTGATATGATTTTGCATGCCATGAATGGATGGCCATAATTGAGTCAATTATGGACATCATTAAAAGTGGACTTAATTAATAATTTGAATAAGGAATTATTAAAACTAGGGTAAAAGAATAAAAGTGTTAATCAATGCTTAGGACACGAGGTTGGACTCGTTTGTGACGTAAACCTGCCCGGACCTGCCCTGCAAACCTAGTGGTCTCAAATGTCAGCCCAATGTGAGAGGTCCTAGTCCCAAACTAAAGCATAACAGTTGTAAAGACACGAGGTTAGACTCTTTTATGGTGTAAGACTGCCCGGACCCACCCGGCAAATCCAGCTGCCATAAATGCCAGTCTAATGTGAGAGGTCTTTATGAGGTTATGGCCTGAATGAATTAAGAAATACTTAACCAGATAAATATGCAAGGTGGGACATGGGTGTAAAGTAGGTGCCTTGGGTGGCATGAGGAATCTAGTAGGTGCCCTCAGTGGCATGTGAAATACGATTAGTAAGACTTAACCAAACACACATGTAAATGAACATGACTAAGAGGGTTAAGTGGGATGTACTAGTGGTGACAAGCTTAGGTGGGTAGCTTGTGGGGGCCCATTTCAACCAGTAACCCAAACGTATCTTTGTGGGCTCGACCCAAGTCGAGGACGGGACACGCATACTGGGCTTGACTATAAGAGGCCAAAACAGGGTAGCGGTGGCAACGCAAGTCCAATGGGTTTCATATGCATGTGTGGACCCGGGCTGGTAGGTAATACGTTGTTGCATCGTGTAGGTATAAGCCGTGCATTCTCAAGTTGTATTGGGTTGCTGTAACACCCCGCCTCCGCTAGGGTCACTCACAAAGGAATGCACTAGCTTTAGAGGGGCATTATTGGTAAACATGCACAGAAATATCACAAGACAGAACATATAAAATAGCGGAAGTAAAATCGAACTTTCATAAACATTTATAATTAAGGTCTAAAGCCTTTTACATCAGAGTACATCAAAACCTGTCTTGCAATAGTAATGAAGCATAAAGACATTTTAATAAATTATTCCCCAAGTAAAAACAGTAAAGTAGCCATAGCCAAGAGAAGTCCAAGCCATCCATGATGACCTTCAATCAGAAGAAGTCCGAACTAAACAGCATTGTTTCCTCCCTGTAACCTGGGGGGGGGAACGGAAGAAAAGAGGCGAAACAAAACGGGTCAGTCAAAAAGACTGAGTAAGCCCTATCTACTATTAGTATAGAAACTAGTAAAGTTAACTGACATGAGAAACTGAGATGAACATGAGCATGATAACAAGATAGATAAGCTAAATCAAAATAACAGGATAAACTACTGAACTAAGGTATCATGATAAACTACGGTGTCATGATAAATCAAAGTATCATATCGTCAGATTTCTATCAAGTATATTATCCCAAGGTATCTACCCCGTCTAACATCCCACGATATCTATTCCGTATATTCTTCCTGGTTCTAACATGTACATTTGCTCTGCACCCTCCGTACTAGTATCCCAGCCTTGTTATGTGTTAACCATGAATGTCCCTTACTCAAAGTCGTGTAATGGTCCATGTCAACCTAATATATCGCATATATAGGTTACTCAAATCATATGTTTCTTTCCATGTATATAAGTTCAGTCCTTTGCCGTACCTCGTACGGGCTTCCTCATGTCGTATTATCCTTGAAATCGTTTGGACTGTCACCCTTGTTCTAGCTAGGCTCTTCCATATGAACCATCGTTTGAACTACTAGGACTTATGCCACCTAGCACCACTAGGGATTACGCTTACCTATTGCGTGCTTTCGTATTTCGGTTTGGGTTAAACCACCTAGGCCACTAGGGATTATGCTAACCCTCAACCGCGCCCTTTTTCCCACGCATTCATCGTGAATCGTTTTTCTATAACTGTATGCACATGTATCACATTGTGCCATCCGAGTCCTGTCACAGGGCAAAACAAGAAACACAGGACTCGGTCGGGAGCTTTAGATTTATCTGCCGATGCAGATACTAAGGTCTGCTTTTCTACACGTGGCTATGGTCCCACGAGACCCCTCCCTCAACTAGTGAAAGGCAACACAAGAGAAAATCTTGCATGAGAACTACACTCCGGCCAGCCCACATCCTACGGCCTACCTTACCCATAATTAGATAGCAATTATGGTCTGTTGGGTGTTCCCTGCCTTTCCGTACGTACACGCTTGACTCAAGATGGTAGATGATCGACGAACTTGCTATCTCGGGCACCTTATGTATTCGTCGACTCACTGCTATCCACCCCAGTCTTTAGGTCGCTCGCATAGCAACCAAGGCATATTCTTGGTTCTTCTACCGCAGACCTCAACCTCTCGTGAGCCTAGTATATTGACCTGGCAGCTCACAGAGGGATCCCAAGAATATCCTCACGTTCCCCGAAGCCGCTGCTTCGTTACCCAGTTCGTTGGAGCCTTTATCTAAATCAGATAGCCTGCTCCTACACGCATACTTAAACGTTGACCTAACGTATCGGGTTACTAATCTATCTAAGAAATGGTCCAAATTTCCTTGACTAAGAATTATTACTTAGTTTCCCTTAACTAAGGTTTACCACTTAGCCTTATTTCCATAATCCTTGTTAACTATGGTTATTTACCTAATCCTCCGAATTAGGGTTTATCTAATGGGTTAAGTGTCACTTAAGTTCATAACTTAGCCCGTCTACGAACCATGTCAAAATTGGCTAAGTATCCAGGTCCAAGACTTAACCCTACAAACCATGTGTCAAGTTGGCTAAGTATATTAAGCAATCCATAACTTAACCTCGTCTAATTATCATTTTAGATTGGTTAATTATATAAATTAACTTGACCTTGTCAAATTACCGAGTCAAATCGGTCAAGCGTATTCAAGTGATTCGTGACTTAGCCTTATCATGTTTTCACGTTAGATTGGTTAAGTATAGGTCACTTAACCACATCAAACTAACGAGTTGGATTAGTTAAGTGTAAATTAACTTAACCCCGTCCAATTACCATGTTTAGATTAGTTAGGTCTGAGTTGACTTAACCCCATCCATTAACTGTATTAAACGGTTAAGTGTTACTAAGAAAATTTACTTAACCTTATCAAGTTATCGTGTTGGATTGATTAAGTGTTGGTTAACTTAATCCCGTCCCCTCGTCGTATAAAAATGGTCAAGTGTCGTTAGGCAAATCAAGTTACTTAACCTACCCAACCCTGTCATGTTTTGTTAAGTATCATTAGCCTAATCAAATTACTTAACCCATTTGTCCATGTCATATTTGGTTAAGCCTCATTAATCAAATTAACTTAACCCTATTATGTGGCATTAATTATTTAATGCACCCCAACCTCTCACATTAGACTTTGTTGTGGTTACTAGTTAAGCCGGGCGGGTCCGGGTAGATTTACACCACAACTTGGTCTAACCTCGGGTTCAAGCACAACATGACCAACTTCTCACATTGAGTCCTATTGTTTGCAACTACTAGTTAGGCCGGTCGGTTCCGGGTAGTTTTACGTTGCAAACTCAACCCAACCTCGAGTTGGCCACTTTCATGTTTAGTCTAGTGTCATGTTCATAGTCAAGTTTTCAAGCAATTGGGTAGACCTAACTTAATAGGTAAATTCCCAATGGGTAGACCTAACTTAATAGGTAAATTCCCAAGCTTATGTTTTTATGCATACTTACATGTCAACTTCCATGTTACATTTCAAGTTATGTTTTCAAGTATAAATACATGTCATATTTAACGTTACATGTTGTCATGTTTATACCCATTTACCCAAATCATATTCATGTCATTATGTTTCCCCATAATGTGACCCCAACGCTTTTTAAACTCGCATATACGTTTGCAACAACGCGATGGATTAAAAGAAGAGACTTGGCAAAGGCATGACAAAAATGGATATTAAGCCACAAGTTAATCATGGTGGCAAATGAGGCAAACATGTGTTCATTAACTTGCATGTTACATTCCTACACCTCAAAAACATGCATAAACCCAAACTTGGCACATAAACGAATCATGGTGACAAAAGACAAGGAATGATGACTAGTAACTCGCATATATCATCATATAAGGGTTATGACTTCATATGCAAGTTGACATAATGATTATGAAGGTTTTCATGTTGCATAATGCAACATTTCAACATAAAGGTTGTGGCTTTTAGCTCATAAGATCAAGATAATGACTTCATAAACTTGCATAACATGATAGCATGCATCATTCTCAATGATCAAACCCAAACTTTCAACATGAACTTTTAACTTCATAGTTAATACCTAAGAGTAGGGAAGGGCTTACATTGATTTGAAGGCCTAAATCGATTAAACTAAAGCTTGTGAGGAAGCCTATGCATGCCATCACCCAAAAACCCAAAGATGGATGCCCCAAATCAACAAAAACACCATCTTTATGAACAAAGATCAAAGCTTTTGCCTTGAAATCAACTTGAGAGGCTCTCATACTAACATAGGGACTCTCTAACACTCTCATGATCATGAAACCTTTCATAGAAATGAAGTGGAGGCTAGGATAGTTGAGTGGAGGCCATGAGAGTAGAAATTTTGCCATAGTTTAGTTGCATGAATGAATAATGAGGATTTAGGATAGGTTAGGGTCTTATTTGTAGATTAGGCAAGTGTTTTAGGCCATAGGATTAAACCTAGATTCAATCCAAGCCATCAAAGCATGTCTTGGGGAAGAAGTCAAGTGTAGGAACCATCTAGGGCCTTTAGATTAAAGATGAACCATGAGAACCATCCAAATGCAAAATCTGCATTTGAGCGAATCGGCCCACGGGTTGACAGCCAAACACCCTGGATTAACCCCTAGTCGACCCAGCGGGCTTGGGTCGACCTCAAAAATCGGCCGGTTCGGTTATTCCCCTCTCCCAATTCGCTGTTTTGAACATTTTTGCATATTTATTTATTTAATTTTCAATTATATATATATATATCAATATATATATTTCTATGCACAACCCATTTCACTTAATTAAGTATACTCTAATTTGGGAATTTTTCGTGAAACTTCGCGAGGCCATATCTTGGTCATACGGACTCCGATTTTCGAAAACTCGGACTCTATTTCACGTATTTTTCCGAGACAACGCAATGGCATAGCCCGTTTCACTTGATTCAGAATTTAAAATTAAATTCTGCCTTGATTCTCGTCTTTAATCATGTTATCGAAATACGGGTTGTTACATTCTCCCCACCTTTTAGGATTTCGTCCCCGAAATCTCCAAGTTAGGAAGAACATATCCTACCATCCATCATCCATCTACTCAAAACATCATCCATGAGCAACCATTGTCCTTAGATGATTTCTAATGCTGTATAAATATATGCAAGACGTGTGTGTACATGTTCCTTAGCTAATGCTAATGATCAGGCCTCAATAATCTTTCTAATGCAAAATATGTATAGTGCCATGAATCCAACATGTATGCAAATAGTCCTAGTCATATAGATACTATATGCGTGCACAATCATTCATTCATATGCAACAACCGCATGATAATACATTCGATTTCATCCATAAACAGGTATAAATACTCGTGCATATGCAATATGAAATGTGACCGAGTCGAGCTAGTATCTAATGTGTATTCGTGCATCCACGAGCAACCACTTGCAACCACTTGCAACCATATCAATCATAACATGTTTCAAATACATGTTTACATCCATAGGGTTCTACCTAGAATTCCCTGAAACAGGGTCGAGAAGATAAACAGGACAAACTCCTTACAGGGTTTGTAATGGAGAATAGGACCGAGAGGATGTCCACAAAAGATAGCCTACAAGTAAGCTCTACAGAAAACAGGGATCAAGGATATACTCCCAAAAAGAGATATCATGCGCGTATCTAGTCTTTGACCATCAAAGTCGTATTTCCTTGAGCTTAATTCCATTGTGCCTTGACCGTCCTTTAACTTCGCGATTTCGTAGCTTCTTATTTCCTGTTTCCATAACATGAGCTAAAACTCATTTCTTCGTCGCCTCTCGTTCCACTTGCACTTATCCTTTTCCTAAAATACTTGACGCAAACATGACTGCGTACTCATGATCTCATGCAAGCTTTCCAAAATTCACTAATGAATCTCGGACCTCGTACCACAAGGTATTCCACATAGAAGAACTTTCTCTTGAAAGTAAACAGATGCCAACCAGGTTATCAAGCGCACTTACTAAGGTGATTTCTATAACCCATGCATAAGTGAAATAAACCATCCGTCTTATCGGCGAACACCACTCGATTGGGCTTCCAATTTCCCATAAATGCATCAAGGGATTCTAAGTAACTAACCATGACCGAACCCAAAAGGTTACACGAGACTTCGAGGGTATTACCAAGGCTAGTCAAGAGTCTAACTACCCTCCTATCAAAACCGAGAGTGGCACCCCTTACTGGATAACCACTTCATCCCTAGAATCCATCCATAGCTTAAAAACATAAGCATTATTTCCAAACTCAACACTTGGCATAGACATTCCCAAATCCAAACAAGTCATGTATAAATGGACTGATTCTCCAATAGGACTTTGAGACAAAAATGGGATTCTCTAATACGCTAGTACTTAAGGTGCAGAGACTCAACTATCGAAGCAGACTTAAATGATATGATGATCAAACCAAAGTCCTAACGGGATGATAGAAAAGAAAAGCTAAACCTTTAACAAGATCGTTACCCTCCTTCCGAGGTATCCTAGAAATGAGAGCATACTACTGCCCTCCCGATGATCTTGTCCTTGTCCCATGATACTTAACTATCCGTCCCGTTCCACCATGCCAAAGGTACTCTCTCGTCATGGGTTTCATTGTTCATCTTTCTCTCTCATTCTGGGTTGAGCCATACCAACAAGTTGCTCATCCTTAAACTCGTATCCTTTATCCTCTTTCTCACTATCCTTTCTTATAACACGGCCACTGGTCTCTCGAGAACCACCTCCATCGCATGGAAAGCACTTTCGTAGATAGAAAAGACTAGTCGCAGTTAAAACCACTGTGACTACAGATGGAGGAAAGAAAGGAAAAGAGATTCAATCAAGGAAACAAGGATAGTGCTAATGGCCTTTGGGGAATAGTCTTTTTCTTTTAAAAGAAAATTTTCTTGAAAAATGCTTCTTTATAAACGATTTTCAAATAGTTTTCAGAAGGTCTTTAAAAACTTTTGCCCAGTCTGGTAACCTTCTGCTCTGATACCACGTGTAACACCCCGCCTCCGCTAGGGTCACTCACAAAGGAATGCACTAGCTTTAGAGGGGCATTATTGGTAAACATGCACAGAAATATCACAAGACAGAACATATAAAATAGCGGAAGTAAAATCGAACTTTCATAAACATTTATAATTAAGGTCTAAAGCCTTTTACATCAGAGTACATCAAAACCTGTCTTGCAATAGTAATGAAGCATAAAGACATTTTAATAAATTATTCCCCAAGTAAAAACAGTAAAGTAGCCATAGCCAAGAGAAGTCCAAGCCATCCATGATGACCTTCAATCAGAAGAAGTCCGAACTAAACAGCATTGTTTCCTCCCTGTAACCTGGGGGGGGGGGGGGAACGGAAGAAAAGAGGCGAAACAAAACGGGTCAGTCAAAAAGACTGAGTAAGCCCTATCTACTATTAGTATAGAAACTAGTAAAGTTAACTGACATGAGAAACTGAGATGAACATGAGCATGATAACAAGATAGATAAGCTAAATCAAAATAACAGGATAAACTACTGAACTAAGGTATCATGATAAACTACGGTGTCATGATAAATCAAAGTATCATATCGTCAGATTTCTATCAAGTATATTATCCCAAGGTATCTACCCCGTCTAACATCCCACGGTATCTATTCCGTATATTCTTCCTGGTTCTAACATGTACATTTGCTCTGCACCCTCCGTACTAGTATCCCAGCCTTGTTATGTGTTAACCATGAATGTCCCTTACTCAAAGTCGTGTAATGGTCCATGTCAACCTAATATATCGCATATATAGGTTACTCAAATCATATGTTTCTTTCCATGTATATAAGTTCAGTCCTTTGCCGTACCTCGTACGGGCTTCCTCATGTCGTATTATCCTTGAAATCGTTTGGACTGTCACCCTTGTTCTAGCTAGGCTCTTCCATATGAACCATCGTTTGAACTACTAGGACTTATGCCACCTAGCACCACTAGGGATTACGCTTACCTATTGCGCGCTTTCGTATTTCGGTTTGGGTTAAACCACCTAGGCCACTAGGGATTACGCTAACCCTCAACCGCGCCCTTTTTCCCACGCATTCATCGTGAATCGTTTTTCTATAACTGTATGCACGTGTATCACATCGTGCCATCCGAGTCCTGTCACAGGGCAAAACAAGAAACACAGGACTCGGTCGGGAGCTTTAGATTTATCTGCCGATGCAGATACTAAGGTCTGCTTTTCTACACGTGGCTATGGTCCCACGAGACCCCTCCCTCAACTAGTGAAAGGCAACACAAGAGAAAATCTTGCATGAGAACTACACTCCGGCCAGCCCACATCCTACGGCCTACCTTACCCATAATTAGATAGCAATTATGGTCTGTTGGGTGTTCCCTGCCTTTCCGTACGTACACGCTTGACTCAAGATGGTAGATGATCGACGAACTTGCTATCTCGGGCACCTTATGTATTCGTCGACTCACTGCTATCCACCCCAGTCTTTAGGTCGCTCGCATAGCAACCAAGGCATATTCTTGGTTCTTCTACCGCAGACCTCAACCTCTCGTGAGCCTAGTATATTGACCTGGCAGCTCACAGAGGGATCCCAAGAATATCCTCACGTTCCCCGAAGCCGCTGCTTCGTTACCCAGTTCGTTGGAGCCTTTATCTAAATCAGATAGCCTGCTCCTACACGCATACTTAAACGTTGACCTAACGTATCGGGTTACTAATCTATCTAAGAAATGGTCCAAATTTCCTTGACTAAGAATTATTACTTAGTTTCCCTTAACTAAGGTTTACCACTTAGCCTTATTTCCATAATCCTTGTTAACTATGGTTATTTACCTAATCCTCCGAATTAGGGTTTATCTAATGGGTTAAGTGTCACTTAAGTTCATAACTTAGCCCGTCTACGAACCATGTCAAAATTGGCTAAGTATCCAAGTCCAAGACTTAACCCTACAAACCATGTGTCAAGTTGGCTAAGTATATTAAGCAATCCATAACTTAACCTCGTCTAATTATCATTTTAGATTGGTTAATTATATAAATTAACTTGACCTTGTCAAATTACCGAGTCAAATCGGTCAAGCGTATTCAAGTGATTCGTGACTTAGCCTTATCATGTTTTCACGTTAGATTGGTTAAGTATAGGTCACTTAACCACATCAAACTAACGAGTTGGATTAGTTAAGTGTAAATTAACTTAACCCCGTCCAATTACCATGTTTAGATTAGTTAGGTCTGAGTTGACTTAACCCCATCCATTAACTGTATTAAACGGTTAAGTGTTACTAAGAAAATTTACTTAACCTTATCAAGTTATCGTGTTGGATTGATTAAGTGTTGGTTAACTTAATCCCGTCCCCTCGTCGTATAAAAATGGTCAAGTGTCGTTAGGCAAATCAAGTTACTTAACCTACCCAACCCTGTCATGTTTTGTTAAGTATCATTAGCCTAATCAAATTACTTAACCCATTTGTCCATGTCATATTTGGTTAAGCCTCATTAATCAAATTAACTTAACCCTATTATGTGGCATTAATTATTTAATGCACCCCAACCTCTCACATTAGACTTTGTTGTGGTTACTAGTTAAGCCGGGCGGGTCCGGGTAGATTTACATCACAACTTGGTCTAACCTCGGGTTCAAGCACAACATGACCAACTTCTCACATTGAGTCCTATTGTTTGCAACTACTAGTTAGGCCGGTCGGTTCCGGGTAGTTTTACGTTGCAAACTCAACCCAACCTCGAGTTGGCCACTTTCATGTTTAGTCTAGTGTCATGTTCATAGTCAAGTTTTCAAGCAATTGGGTAGACCTAACTTAATAGGTAAATTCCCAATGGGTAGACCTAACTTAATAGGTAAATTCCCAAGCTTATGTTTTTATGCATACTTACATGTCAACTTCCATGTTACATTTCAAGTTATGTTTTCAAGTATAAATACATGTCATATTTAACGTTACATGTTGTCATGTTTATACCCATTTACCCAAATCATATTCATGTCATTATGTTTCCCCATAATGTGACCCCAACGCTTTTTAAACTCGCATATACGTTTGCAACAACGCGATGGATTAAAAGAAGAGACTTGGCAAAGGCATGACAAAAATGGATATTAAGCCACAAGTTAATCATGGTGGCAAATGAGGCACACATGTGTTCATTAACTTGCATGTTACATTCCTACACCTCAAAAACATGCATAAACCCAAACTTGGCACATAAACGAATCATGGTGACAAAAGACAAGGAATGATGACTAGTAACTCGCATATATCATCATATAAGGGTTATGACTTCATATGCAAGTTGACATAATGATTATGAAGGTTTTCATGTTGCATAATGCAACATTTCAACATAAAGGTTGTGGCTTTTAGCTCATAAGATCAAGATAATGACTTCATAAACTTGCATAACATGATAGCATGCATCATTCTCAATGATCAAACCCAAACTTTAAACATGAACTTTTAACTTCTTAGTTAATACCTAAGAGTAGGGAAGGGCTTACATTGATTTGAAGGCCTAAATCGATTAAACTAAAGCTTGTGAGGAAGCCTATGCATGCCATCACCCAAAAACCCAAAGATGGATGCCCCAAATCAACAAAAACACCATCTTTATGAACAAAGATCAAAGCTTTTGCCTTGAAATCAACTTGAGAGGCTCTCATACTAACATAGGGACTCTCTAACACTCTCATGATCATGAAACCTTTCATAGAAATGAAGTGGAGGCTAGGATAGTTGAGTGGAGGCCATGAGAGTAGAAATTTTGCCATAGTTTAGTTGCATGAATGAATAATGAGGATTTAGGATAGGTTAGGGTCTTATTTGTAGATTAGGCAAGTGTTTTAGGCCATAGGATTAAACCTAGATTCAATCCAAGCCATCAAAGCATGTCTTGGGGAAGAAGTCAAGTGTAGGAACCATCTAGGGCCTTTAGATTAAAGATGAACCATGAGAACCATCCAAATGCAAAATCTGCATTTGAGCGAATCGGCCCACGGGTTGACAGCCAAACACCCTGGATTAACCCCTAGTCGACCCAGCGGGCTCGGGTCGACCTCAAAAATCGGCCGGTTCGGTTATTCCCCTCTCCCAATTCGCTGTTTTGAACATTTTTGCATATTTATTTATTTAATTTTCAATTATATATATATATATATCAATATATATATATTTCTATGCACAACCCATTTCACTTAATTAAGTATACTCTAATTTGGGAATTTTTCGTGAAACTTCGCGAGGCCATATCTTGGTCATACGGACTCCGATTTTCGAAAACTCGGACTCTATTTCACGTATTTTTCCGAGACAACGCAATGGCATAGCCCGTTTCACTTGATTCAGAATTTAAAATTAAATTCTGCCTTGATTCTCGTCTTTAATCATGTTATCGAAATACGGGTTGTTACAGTTGCCACTTTAGGGGAGTGATACACCCCACTGTGGGGCCAGCACGGGTATCTACGAGTAGGGAGCCGATCGAAAGTGGGTAGTGGGGTACACCTAGTGCAGATAGGGGCAGACGGTACCTATGTAGTCAGCTAGGGGTACGCAAGGCAATTTATAAAGTTTCTGTGTGAAGCAAGCGGGATCAACCTTTAGGGTGACTGGTGCGGTGCAGTGTAGCAATTATTCGTTAGTAATTAGGTGTGCCTTTAACGTTATCTTTAATGTTATCATTATTTGCTCTTCCATACCCAATAGTTCATAGACATTTCCTTGTTTTCCATCTTATGCCTTAGTCTAGTTACTTTGATAATAGTATTGTTAGAATTATCATACTCGCCATACTTTATGTCTGACCCCCTCCATTTCTATCCTTTTCCCCCTCCAGGTCCTCAAGTTGGGCCCAACTCTAGTGGAGTTTGATTGGATTGCTTCATCTCTCTTTAGAAAGCTTGGACCGTTGAAGTAAAGTCCAGCTTGTTATCTTTTTTTTTAATGGCTATTTATGTAATGGGATTATTTATTTTGTTTATCAAGATGGATATTGTACTTGACTCTGATTTATGGTTTTATGATGTAATAAACATGTTTAATTTCCGCGGTATTAAAATGAAGTTTTAGATTTTCCAAGTACTACTTATTATCTGTCTTGTTGTAATTTTTCTGTTCTATATTCACTTAAAACCTCCATGGAAGTTAATGCATTCCCTTGGTGAGTGACATTAATGGACGTGGGGTGTTACACGTGGTATCAGAGCTTAAGGTTACTAGAACAGATAAAATTTTTAGAAAAACTATTTTTCTAAAGTATTTTTGGAAGAGGTGTTTTCAAAAACATGTCTTGATGAGTAATTTAAAGAGGAAAGTTTTTAAGAAAAACATAATCTCCAATAGCCATATCTTTATCTTTCGAATTCTCCATTTTGAATCTTTCCGTTTTCGTTTCAGCATGGCTGAAGATCTTAACCTTCCGGACGGTGTAACGATACCAGGATGGTATAAGAGGTTATTAGAGGCTAGGGCCGCTGTAGGTCCAGCCAATGTTCCTCCACCACCAGTTGCACCTGCTCCTCCTCCTCCTCCTCGCATTGATACTTTTGCAAAGACGTGCAAGGAATTTTAGGCTATGGGTGGAAAACCCTTTCAAGGGTCAGAAAAGTTTGTGGAAGCTAGAGATTGGCTTAAGGAGGTGGAAGAATTGCTAGAAATCTTTGAAGTAGAAGAAGGAAGGAAAGTCAAATTAGCAGCTTGGTTAATGAAGGGAGAGGCCACATTTTGGTGGGAGGTCACTAATGGGGAGCGTCCTGTTGATTCTTGGGCGGATTTCAGGTGTAGGTTTGAGACGAAGTTTCTCTCAAGGGCAGAAGAGAATCTATATATGGAAATGTTCTTGACATTGAAGCAAGGAAGCTCATCAGTGAAAGAATATGTCAACAAATTTAATCAGTTAACAAGGTTTGGCTTGGACTTAGTGAACACGCTGGAGAAGAAGGCTCTGAGGTTCGTTAATGGATTGAATGAACCGTTGCAAGGGTTGGCTATGACCCACATCCCTATGGGGGCCACCTTTGAGAAGCTTGTAGACATGGCACTCATGCACGAGGAGAAAGGCGCTAAAGCTGATAAGGCATCCGAGAAGAAAGGGGATCAGAAGAAACCACAACAGCAAAACAAGAAGGGTGGTAAAGACAATAATGGCAAGGGAAAGAAGAAATGCTTTAACTGTGGGACACCAGGCCATCTCAGCAAGGATTGCCGAAAGAAAAAGAAGACTGGTTGTTTCCACTGTGGCGAAGCGGGACATCTAGTGAAGGACTGCCCAAAGAAGGGGAAGAGGGCAGGGTCTACCTCGGGAGGACAGGTGCAGGCTCTTATGGCACTAGGGCAGGCAAGGGGACAAGTTCAGGCTCTCGCGGTCCCACCGCTGCAAGAAAGAGGTAGAACCATTTCTGTTGAAAGCTTAGTTTTTCTGTTTGATCATCCTGTCCGTACCTTATTTGATTCGGGCGCATCGCATTCGTTTATCTCTACGCCATTAGTTGAATCACTGCACTTAAACACCAGTTTAGTAGAGGATCCCTTAGTTGTTTTGAATCCAATTGGGGGCTCAGCTTATTTGTCCATGATGTGTTTGGATTTGAAAATTTCTATACTTAGCGTTGAGTTTAGATGTGATGCTTATGTTTTGGGCTTCACGGGCTATGGGCTAATTTTAGGAATGGATTGTTTATCCAGAAATGTGGCCGTTCTTGATTGTGAAAGGAGAGTAGTTAGGCTTATGACTCGCCTTGGCATAACTCTTGAAATCTTTTGTAATCCCATAATTTCCTTTATGCTAAGTTATTTAGAATCGCTTGACGCGTCGGTGGAAAATCTACGATCTGTTAGAGTGGTCCGAGAATACTCAGATGTGTTTGAGGAGGTGATGGGCTTGCCTCCGAAGCGGGAGATAGATTTTTGAATATATCTTGTGGATAATGCAAAACCAGTATCTTTGCCAGTACGCCACATGGCTCCTCGTGAAAGGAGGGAACTCGATAAGCAAGTGAAGGAGTTGCTTGAGAAGGGGTTCTTAAAAAGAAGTATATCGGAGTGGGGTGCTCCAGTAGTATTTTCCATGAAGGAGGATGGGTCCCTTAGACTCTGTGTGGACTATAGAAAACTTAATAAGCTTACTAAGAAAAACAGACACCCACTGCCGAGGATTGACGATCTCTTCGATCAATTGGTTGGTGCCTCAGTGTTTTCGCAGTTGGACTTAGCCACTAGTTTCCATCAGTTGAGAGTGGCTGAGGATAGCATTGACAAGACTACCTTTAGGACTCCAGACGGTTTCTATGAATGGCTAATGATGCCCTTCGGTTTGACAAACGCTCCGCATACTTTGTTGATTTGATGAGTAGGGTGTTTAGGGAGTACCTTAATAAATTCGTGGTGGTCTTTGTAGACGACATCTTGATCTTTTCTAAAGATGAAGAAGAGCATGCCCTACATCTTAGGGAAGTGTTGGAGACCCTACGAGCGCATAATCTTAAAGCTAAATTTTCTAAGTGTCACTTCTAGAGGAAAGAAGTACGATTCTTAGGGCACGTGGTTTCCAAGGAAGGGATAGCTGTGGATCCCGCGAAGATGGTGGCCATCCAAGATTGGAAGGTCCCTAAAAATGCTACCGAAGTGAGAAGTTTCTTGGGGTCGGCTGGCTACTATAGGAAGTTTATCAAAGACTTCGCAAAGATATCAGCTCCATTAACACGCTTGACGAAGAAGAACCTAGTTTTCACATGGGACGTAGATTATGATGATGCGTTCCAACATTTGAAGAAAGCTTTGACCTCAGCCCTAGTCTTAGTACTGCCAGATGGGAGTAAGCCATTTACCGTTTATACTGACGCTTGTGGGACAGGACTAGGCGCAGTCTTAATGCAAGAGGGTAGGGTAATAGCTTATGGTGGAAGGCAGTTGCGAGCGCATGAGAAAAATTACCCTACACATAACCTAGAGTTGGCCGCTATTATTTTCGCGCTTAAGTCTTGGCGTCATTATCTTCTTGGGGAGAAATTCGAATTATTCACTGACCACAAATCGCTAAAATACTTGTTCTCTCAGAAGGACTTGAACTTAAGGCAGCAAAGGTGGATGGAGTTCTTAGCGTCCTACGATTTCGAAATAGTATATACCCCTGGCAAGGGTAACGTAGTGGCTGATGCGTTAAGTAGAAAAAGATTATCCTTAAGTCCTTTGTTTGTTGAGCGACAAAGTTTAGAATTCATTTCGATGTTTGACTTTACACCTTCCCTTGACTTTGTACCCGGTTTGCTAGCATCCTTGGAGGTCAGACCTACACTTTTGGGATGGATTGGCGAGGCACAGCGAGACGACCCACAGTTGGTGGAGTTAGTACAAAAGCTCAAAAGAGGGGAGTCATCAAGCCATCTCCGCAGGTATACCCTAGATGATAAGGGTTGGTTACGTAGGGATAGTAGACTTTGTGTACCTCGAGACGAAGGTTTGAGGAAGGCTATTCTTAACGAAGCACATCGTTCGAAGATGACCATTCATCCCGGCGGGGAGAAGATGTACAAAGACATGAAGCGAGTTTTCTTTTGGGCCGGTATGAAGAAAGATGTGGCCGAGTATGTCGATAGATTCTTGGTGTGCCAACAAGTAAAAGCGGAGCAAAAGAAACCCGGTGGGTTGCTTCACCCATTGGAGGTTCCACTATGGAAGTGGGAGAGCGTCTCGATGGACTTTGTGGATGGATTACCGCGATCAAGGAAGGGTAATACGGGGATTTGTGTTATAGTAGATAGACTTACTAAGAGCACCCATTTTATTCCTGTGAAGAGCAAGAGGACTACTCCATGGTTAGCTTCTGTGTACGTCCGAGAGATAGTTCGTTTGCACGGTGTTCCTTCTAGTATAGTGAGCGACCGCGATCCTATTTTCACTAGCGAATTTTGGAGAAGCTTGCAAGAGGCGGTAGGGACTCAGTTATGTTTGAGCACCGCATATCATCCTCAGAAGTACGGCCAGACTGAGAGGGTGAATCGCATCCTAGAGGATCTTTTGAGGCTATGTATCCTAGACTTTGGGGGTACATGGGAAGAGCATCTTCCATTGGTAGAGTTCGCATATAATAATAGCTTTCAGTCCAGCATTGGCATGGCACCTTTCGAAGCTCTTTATGGACGACCTTGTCGTTCACCTACATGTTGGTGGGAATCTACGGATAAGATCTTACTTGGGCCCGATATGATTAGGGAGACTTCGGAGAAGATCGACTTGATTCGAAGGAGGATGAAAGTAGTGCAAGATAGGCAGAAATCTTATGCGGATAAGAGGAGGACGGATCTTGAGTTTGAAGTTGGGGACATGGTCTTTATCAAAGTGTCTCCATTACGGAACGTTGTTCGCTTTGGGTCCGTTGGGAAATTAGCACCAAGGTTCGTAGGCCCGTTTCCTATTAAGGAAAGGATTGGGCAGATGGCGTATAAAGTGGAGTTGCCCGAGAGACTTAGTGGTGTACACGACGTATTCCATGTGTCACATTTGAGGAAGTGCTTGCACGAGACCGCGGAAGTGGTAGAGCCGGGCTTGCTTAGAGAGGTGGAGATAGAGTGTGATGCAACGATTCGACGAGCTCCTACATGCATTCTTGGGTCGGAGATCAAGAAGCTGAGAAATCGAGAGGTCAAACTAGTCAAAGTACAATGGGGAGATGATGAGAGCAACGCTACTTGGGAGACAGAAGAGGAGATGCGTTCGTTGTACCCTTTTCTTTTTGAGGGTATGTCTTTTAATTTCTCCTTTATCGCTTAGCTTGTACTTATCTTACCTATAGAGTATCCTCTCGCTAGTATCTTTGACCTTTAGTTAGGATAATCTTATGGTTGAAACATGTGTTTGAGACATGTTATGTATGATGGATGCAAAGTGGATGCAAGTGTTTGCTAGTGGTTGCTCGTGGATGCATATACACACACTATTAGGCACTAGATCGGCTCAGTCACTTCATACTGCATATTGCATATAAATGGCTGTATTTAGTAAAATGGATGTATAATGGTTGTGCTATCATATGGATACCGCATTTTGGTGAATGGTTGTGCACGCATGTAGAAATAATATGTATCGATAGGGTTCTTTCGCATACATAATGGACGCATGGCACTATCATGATTTGCATCAAGGAGGTCAACTGAATCAGTGGACCGCCTGATTTTGCATTAGATATAGACATATACACATACTGTGCATTTAAACATGAGAGCATTAGAAGTCTATAAGGACAATGGATGCCTGTGTTTGATGGTTAAGTAGATGGACGATTGGATGTTAGGATATACATTCTTCTTGACTTGAAGATTTCGGGGTCGAAATCCTTTAAGGAGGGGAGAATGTAACACCCCGTAATTCTGTTAATATTAATATTCACAAATTAAAGAATAACTAATCTCAGACGTGAGAATTGTGGGAAACGGGTTGCACCATTGTGTTCGTCTCGGAATTCTGGTTGAAATAGAGTCCGAGTTTGCGTGAATTGGACTTCGTATGAAGAAGTTATGGCCATCGGAAGTTTTAGAAAATTCAAAACAGATTTCAGAAATTTAAAATTCAAAATTCGCAGTCAAACAGGCTAGGCGGAAAAATTCCCGCCCAGCACCCCAGGTCGACTGGGGAGTCGACTGGGTAGTTGACACCCCCCAGGTCGACTGGGTAGTCGACTGGGCAGTCGACCTGGGTGTCGACCTGTCCAGGAGGCTAGGGTTTTGACTGAGCCCAATCTTGAGCTGCTGATGTGTCTTTAGGGCTGAGTTGGCAAATTTAACGGTTCAGTTTAGTTCTGAGTTGATCTGACGGTCTAAATAAATCCTAAACTCTATAAATACCTAGGTAGTCTCTCACTCTAACTCACATGAAAAATAGAATAGCCACCGTCATACCGCCGCCATGGAACTCTGTGTAGCCGCCGCCAACTAAGAAGGAAGAAAGCTAATCAAACCCTAATTCTACTCAACTCTAAAAGCAAATCAAGGCTCTCTTTCTCTTCTAATTGTGAGTATGATGATCTTAACAAGATTATTATTAAACTAATTAGATTAAGTTATGAATGGATTATAAGTAAATGATATGGATTGTCATATATGTTGTTGTAAACCTTATGCTATCATGTATGTGGTGAATCCTATGTTATGTGATGATGATATCCTATATGTTGTAAATCATGCTATGATGATATTGTATAGGTTGTAGTTTTCTATGCTATATTGTGATAAATCATACATGTTATGAAGCCATGATGTTATTATCTATGCTAGTTAGTTCGTGTTAATCAAATCATAATGTTGATATTATTTGGGCTATGTTGATCTATATGACAAATCACATATGCAAGTGTAGATTGATTAGTAAAGATTTATGAACATATGCCATGACATCTATTTAGATCTAGAATTATGACATCTAGAATTATGCTATGACATATGTGAATTCTATGTATTAGATGCTAGTTCACACCATCATTATGTTGCATAAAACCCCATATGCAAGTATATACATAAATTTGGGTTATGATCATATCATGTAAATTGTGACATTTAACAAGTTGGCACCTTTAGATCCTTAACATGTGTAGTTTTATGCAAGTTTCACCCCTATTATGATTGGATTATTTTATTTGTCTATATGTTGTGATAATTTATCTTTGTGCTATGAGTTAGACTATTCGAGTCTAACGTATGTTCTGCGTTGAATAAGCGAACGTATAACGTGGGGTAGGGGTAATATTAAGGATTTAATATTAAGAAGTTGGGGTGCAATTGATATGATTTTGCATGCCATGAATGGATGGCCATAATTGAGTCAATTATGGACATCATTAAAAGTGGACTTAATTAATAATTTGAATAGAGAATTATTAAAACTGGGGTAAAAGATTATAAGTGTTAATAAATGCTTAGGACACGAGGTTGGACTCGTTTGTGACGTAAACCTACCCAGACCCGCCCGGCAAATCCAGTTGTCACAAATGTCAGCCCAATGTGAGAGGTCCTAGGCCCGAACTAAAGCATAACATTAGTAAAGACACGAGGTTAGACTCTTTTATGGTGTAAGACTGCCCGGACCCGCCCGGTAAATCCAGCTGCCATAAATGCCTGTCTAATGTGAGAGGTCTTTATGAGGTTATGGCCTGAATGAATTAAGAAATACTTAACCAGATAAACATGCAAGGTGGGACATGGGGGTTAAGTAGGTGCCTTGGGTGGCATGAGGAATCTAGTGGGTGCCCTCAGTGGCATGTGAAATACGATTAGTAAGACTTAACCAAACACACATGTAAATGAACATGACTAAGAGGGTTAAGTGGGATGTACTAGTGGTGACAAGCTTAGGTGGGTAGCTTGTGGGGGCCCATTTCAACCAGTAATTCAAACGTATCTTTGTGGGCTCGACCCAAGTCGAGGACGGGACACGCATACTGGGCTTGACTATAAGAGGCCAAAACGGGGTAGCGGTGGCAACGCAAGTCCAACGGGTTTCATAAGCGTGTGTGGACCCGGGCTGGTAGGTATGACGTTGTTGCATCGTGTAGGTTTAAGCCGTGCATTCTCAAGTTGTATCGGGTTGCCACTTTAGGGGAGTGATACACCCCACTGTGGGGCCAGCACGGGTATCTACGAGTAGGGAGCCGATCGAAAGTGGGTAGTGGGGTACACCTAGTGGAGATAGGGGCAGACGACACCTATGTAGTGAGCTAGGGGTACGCAAGGCTATGTATATAGTTTTTGTGTGAAGCAAGCGGGATCAACCTTTAGGGTGACTGGTGCGGTGCAGTGTAGCAATTATTCGTTAGTAATTAGATGTGCCTTTAACGTTATATTTAATTTTATCATTATTTTCTCTTCCATACCCAATAGTTCATAGACATTTCCTTGTTTTCCAGCTTATGCCTTAGTCTAGTTACTTTGATAATAGTATTGTTAGAATTATCATACTCGCCAGACTTTATGTCTGACCCCCTCCATTTCTATCCTTTTTCCCCACTCAGGTCCTCAAGTTGGGCCCAACTATAGTGGAGTTTGATTGGATTGCTTCATCTCTCTTTAGAAAGCTTGGACCGTTGAAGTAAAGTCCAGCTTGTTATCTTTTTTTTAATGGCTATTTATGTAATGGGATTATGTATTTTGTTTATCAAGATGGATATTGTACTTGACTCTGATTTATGGTTTTATGATGTAATAAACATGTTTAATTTCCGCTGCAATAAAATGAAGTTTTAGATTTTCCAAGTACTACTTATTATCTGTCTTGTTGTAATTTTTCTGTTCTATATTCACTTAAAACCTCCATGGAAGTTAATGCATTCCCTTGGTGAGTGACATTAATGGACGTGGGGTGTTACACACCCCTCGTCCACAAACCATGGACGATATTTATTGGTTGTGATTGGTGTGAAAATTAGTTGATAGCGAATGGTTGATTAGAATATTTTGTGGTTGAAATTGGTTGATTGTAGTTGGAAAATACCCATTTGGGGTTGAGAATTATTTGGTTGAAACCACATAGGATTATTTGTGGAAAAGAAACAAAAATAAACATGCCGCCTGCGTGCGAACTAGATGCATGAAATACCCATTGTCAAAAGCTGCGAGGCTTTAAGGTAGAGCGAGGAGCCGTACTAGGGACGACCCGGTTTTAACTACCCTTCCGTTATGCTACCGAAATTTTCTGAAATATTCATGTGTTAGAATTATTTTCATTTGTTGAAATTATTTTCATATGTTGAAACCGCATTCATGTGTTGAATAGAAATTCATGTGTTGAATAATAGTAGTGTTTTGAAATAAATTGTTTTATAATAAAAATCATATTTTTATTGTAACACCCCGCGAATTCTATAACTAAGAAATTCACAAATTAAAGTATAATTAGTCTGAAATCAAAGAACTAAGGGAAACGGGATACGCCATTGCGTTCGTCTCGGAAAAATACGCGAAATAGAGTCCGAGTTTTCGAAAAACGGAGTCCGTATGAAGAAGATATGGCCTTCGGAAGTTTTTAAATTAAGTTTAAAATTCAAACAGAATAAAATAACTCAGGGAATCAAGTTTAAATTCCAAAATGGGGCCCAATGGGCCAGGGCGGAAAAACACCCGCCTAACGCACCCAGGTCGACTGGGCTGTCGACCTGGTCTAGCCAGGTCGACAGGGCTGTCGACAGGGCTGTCGACAGGCATGTCGACCTGGTCCAGAGCCAGGTCGAACCCAGTCCAACCTGGCTGGCCTATTTTATGTTGGTCGATTTTCTGTAGTCTGCTTTGTCATTAGGGCTAGGTGGCAGGCTCTAATTGGTCTCTCCTTAGGATGAATGGCTACGATCAATCCAAGCAACATCAATGGTCCTAATCAATTCATAACCCCTATAAAAATGACCCTAGACTCAACCCTAATCTATTCATTCAAAAATAAGAACAAAGCCGCCATGTTGCTGAGAAACGACTAAGAGTAGCCACCAATTGGAGAGAGGATTAGGAGACAAATTCTAAGGCATAAAGCAACTCAATCAAATCAAATCGCATCTTCAAATCCCTAAATTTGAGAATTCGCCACACCATTGTAAGTAGAGTATTATTTTGGTATGAACAAATAACTGTGTTGGTTTGTATACTTGATTGTGGTGATAAATAATTCATAATTTGTGCGTTACTATGATTCTTATCGATTTGGAATATTGTATACGTTTGGATATTCTCGAATTATGTTATTCATTATAAAAAACTACATGCGGTAGTTTTATGCAAGTATACGTTTGGAGTATTCGCAAATTATGTAATCCTTGTTGAGGCTACATGTATGTAGTTGTTTAATTGAAACTCATGCAAGTTTGGGGTTTTGCTACTATGCCATCATGATGTATATTTTTGTACATAAATCATTTTGTACGTAATTGGAACAAGTTTGGTTGTTATAGTTCATATGAAATTATGTTGAAATTTTGGCACCATGATTTATGTATTAAAACATGCTTTTGTACTAGAAAACCTATTTGCAAACTTATGAATATGACTAGGCTATGATTGATATTTGGTATAATTGAAATCCATGTTAAGTCTATATTGTTTACAAGAATTATATGATGACATATGTGGTACATAGCTAGGTTAGATTCAAAAATCCCTTTTTGCAAGTTTGCATGACTAAAGTAAAAATCATGATTTCATGTTAGAAATATTTATGCCATGGTTATGTGAACAAATTTAACTATACTTTTGTATTAGTCACAAAAGTAGACACCTTTGTAAACATGTAGTAGTCTTATGAACATGATTTGCTTATGTTTGACATTATGCCTGAATAGAAATATAGGTTTATGTTGTAGTTAAGCCTATGTGTCGATAGTGATATTCTTAACTTAACTACAAGTTTACATGGTTTGATTCATGTCACTTATGCTTTATGACCAAAGTATATGTCACTTTTATGCAAGTACACCAGTTTCTATTTTGTATTTCCAACGTCATATTGCAAGTTCATGCGTTCACATTCCCCTTTTTGTGTATGTAATCACGCTTTAAGCCTCCCCTTTTCGCATGGCTAAGTTGGGCTTAAAAAGGCTAAGCCCAACATATATATAATAAACGGACGTGTTAAACGGGGGAAAATAACGTTGGGTTAAAATTACTAATGAATGAAAATATAAAATAGAAGGGCCCAAATTCAGGTATGGGTTGGGCCCATGATTGGTGTAACCTTTGCACCATTAACTTAATAATGGGCCGCAAATATTTACATATAAGAAAATAAAGAAGAAAGACAAAATATGTAAATGTAGAACATACGATGTGTTTAACCCGAGGTTGGATTGAGCTGTGATGTAAACCTGCCCGGAACCGCCCGGCTGTCCAGTAGTCACAACAATACCTATCCAATGTGGGAGGTTAAACATGGAGCCCAATAAGGACCCGAGGTTAGACTGAGTTGTGGCGTAAGACTGCCCGGAACCAACCGGCAACAGGCGGCCACAACAATACCTGTCTAATGTGAGAGGTCAGGGCCTTAATAAGACAATTAAGGCTGAGTCAGGATTGTTATGATTAAGTGAACTAAAGACTTAATCGAAATGGAACATGCTAAACTAAACGGACTGGTGGGGGTTAGGTTAGAAAACACTTAACCAACTTAGCATGTTGGCTAGAGATAGAAAACCTAGTAACGGGGGACCCTTTTCAGCAGTAACCCTAAAAGGTGTATCATGATACCCTGAAACTAGGCAGGGTGGGGCACGATTACTGGGCTGATTGTAAGAGGTCAAATCGACGGCGGTGGTGTAGCAGTGTAGGTTCTAACGGGGTGCGGGCGTGCACACACCCCGGCGCAGAAAAATAAGGCACTGGGCACCAGTAACATACCTGTGCATTCTAAGGTTGTGTCGGGCCGCCGCCATGGGACTTGATACACCCCATGGTGGGACCAGCATAGGTAACTACAACATCGGGGGCCGTAAGACACATGTAACTATGCGAGTAGGAGCCGATCATCATAGAATGGATCACATCACCCTGATTTATGGGGTGCCAGTTGGAAACTAGTTTATATGGGTTCAGAGATTTACATGGGGTACGATAGTATATTCGACCCTAGACAACTTAACCAAGTTTATAGTGCTTTCCCACTTCTTGTTTATACTTATCATACCCAGTTCTTTATTCATAGACAAAATAGTACTAGACTTACTCAGGCTTTATGTCTGACTCTACTTTTCTTTCGTCTTCTTTTCTTCCGTTTCCCCCCCAGGTCCACAGGGAGGGAACACTGCAGCTTGACCAGCCTTAACATCCAGCTTGAAGAAGAGAAATGTAATGCTTGGACCTTTTCGTTTGAAACTATGGCTTTGGACAACCACTATGGGGCCTTTGCAGTTTATCTATGTTTTATTTATGCTTCTTTAAATAATGTAATCAAGACAGATTATGAAAGTGTTATGTTTTTGGAAAAGATGTAAGACAATTGTGGTGATGTTGTTGTAGCACGTATTTGCTTTTATGAAATAAAAGTTTGTTGTTTTTCCGCTGTTTACAAATATGTGTTCTTATATCTGTCTTGTATATCTGTGACTTATACTTATAAACCTCCACCAAAATTAGGGCATTCCCTTTGAGAGTGACCCTAACGGAGGTGGGGTGTTTCACTTGGTATCAGAGCACAGGTTTACCAGTTAAGATAAAAAGTTTTGAAAAATTATTTTCAAGAAGGAAATTTAAAGAAGCATTTTTAAAAGAAAAATATTATCTTATTTTAAAAAGGCAAAGTCCACTCCCCAAAGCCATAGGTACTATCTCTTATCCTTCGTTTTGAATCTGTCCTTTTTGTTTCAGCATGTCCGAAGATCTTAACTTGCCGGAAGGGGTGCCAATACCTGGTTGGTTTAGACGGTTCTTAGAAGCAAGAGCCACTCAGCCAGGTCCTACCGTTCCTCCTCCCCCAGCTGCCGGGAATCATCCAGCTGCAGCGACACCTTTTCCTCCACCTCCTCCACGGGGAAACACGTTTGCTAAGATATGTAAAGATTTTAAAGCTATGGGAGGAAAGGATTTCCATGGAACTGAGTCCTTCGTGGCAGCTAGAAATTGGCTGAAAGAAACTGAGGACCTATTCATCATCTTTGAGGTAGAGGATAGACAAAAAGTACAATTGGCAGTGTGGCTATTGAAGGGCGAGGCTTCCTACTGGTGGGAAGTCACTAATGCTGAAAGACCAGTGGAGACATGGGAGGACTTTAGGGCAAGGTTTGAGACTAAATTTCTCTCAGATGCGGAAAGAAGTTTGCAATTGGAAAAATTCTTATTTCTTAAGCAAGGGGACAAGACAGTCAGAGAGTATGTGAATCAGTTCGATGAGCTGGCTAGGTTTGGGCTTGACCTAGTCAACACCCCGCACAAGAAGGCTCTCCGTTTCGTCAAAGGGTTGAATGAGCCATTACACAGTTTGGCCATGACCCATATACCCATGGGAGCCACGTATGAAAGATTGGTGCAAATGGCATTGCTGAATGAAGAGGATAAGGGCAAGAAGGAGACAAAGGCAGAAAGCTCTCAAGGGAAGAAAGAGGGTTTGCAGCCTAAGAAGGCAGACTTTAAGAAAGGCGGGAAAGGCAACAAAGAGAAGAGAAAGTGCAATTTCTGTGGCAAAGTGGGGCACTTAGTAAAGGACTGCCGGAAAAAGAAGGCCAAGGAGAATGGTGGGTGCTTTTCTTGCGGTGAGACAGGCCACAGGGCTAAGGACTGCCCAAAGAAACGAGGACAGGGGCAGAGGGCTGGATCCACCCCGGGGGCACAGGTTCATGTGCTGGAAGCGCCACCTCTGCAACAGCGAGGTATAAATACTTCTGTAGAAAGTGTAGTTTATCTTTATGATCAACCAGTTCGCACTTTATTTGATTCTGGCGCATCACACTCCTTTATCTCGTCTGCTTTAGTAGAATCTCTGCACCTAAAAACTAGTATGGTAGAGGACCCCTTAATTGTTTCAAACCCAATTGGGGGCCCAGCTCATTTGTCTATGATCTGTTTGGGATTGAAAATCTCTATTCTAAGTGTAGAATTTCAATGTAGTGCCTTTGTTTTGGGCTTTTCGGGTTATGGTTTGATTATTGGGCATGGATTGGCTATCCAGTAATGGGGCCATCCTTGATTGTGAGAAAAGGGTTGTTAGGCTCCTAACCCAGCTCGGTAATACTTTGGAAATTTCTTGTAATCCCTCGTATGCGGTTATGCTTAGTTATCTTGAATCGCTAGATGCCTCTGTTGAAAATTTGCAATCAGTTAGAGTGGTCCGGGAATATCCGGATGTCTTCGAAGAGGTGAAGGGCTTGCCTCCGAAGCGGAAAATAGACTTCCGCATATATCTTGTAGATAATGCAAAGCCCGTTGCGTTACCCGTTAGACACATGGCTCCACGGGAAAGGAGAGAGCTCAGTAAACAGATTAAAGAGCTTCTAGAAAAGGGGTTCATTAGGGAAGTATTTCAGAATGGGGCGCTCCAGTGGTGTTCGCTACAAAGGCGGATGGTTCACTCCGTCTATGTGTTGACTATAGGGAGCTCAACAAGCTAACGAAAAAGAATAGGCACCCTCTCCCTAGAATTGACGATTTATTTGACCAGCTTGTAGGGGCGTCTGTTTTCTCCCAACTCGATTTAGCAACCGGTTTTCATCAGCTAAGGGTGGCTGAAGATAGCATCGATAAAACGGCGTTCAGAACCCCAGACGGCTTCTTTGAATGGCTTGTCATGCCTTTCGGCTTGACAAATGCACCTGCTTACTTCGTGGACCTGATGAGTAGGGTATTTAGAGATTTCCTCAACAAATTCGTAGTGGTCTTCGTAGATGATATCCTTATCTTTTCAAAGAGTGAAGAGGAACATGCTCAGCACTTAAGGGCAATCATGGAAACTTTGCGAGTCCATCAACTAAAAGCCAAATTCTCCAAATGCCACTTTTGGAGAGAAGAGGTGAGGTTCCTTGGGCACATAGTATCCAAACAAGGGTTAGCAGTGGACCCTGCTAAGGTAGTGGCGGTATAGGATTGGAAGACACCAAAGAATGCAACTGAGGTCCGAAGCTTTCTAGGACTAGCAGGTTTCTATCGAAAGTTCATAAGGGATTTTGCGAAAATCTCAGCTCCGCTCACGAAATTAACTAAGAAGAATCTAGTGTTCAATTGGGATTTGGATTGCGAGTTTGCTTTCCAACGACTGAAAAGGGCTCTCACAACAGCCCCAGTTTTGACGCTGCCAGATGGGAGCAAGATGTTCACTGTTTATACGGAAGCATGTGGGACAGGGCTAGGCGCCGTCTTAATGCAAGAAGGAAGGGTAGTAGCTTATGGCGGGAGGCAGTTGAAAGTGCACGAAAAGAACTACCCAACCCACGACCTTGAGTTAGCCGCCATCGTCTTTGCACTCAAGTCTTGGCGACACTATCTCCTAGGTGAGAAGTTCGAACTTTACACTGACCATAAATCGTTGAAATATCTTTTCTCGCAGAAGGATCTTAACTTGAGGCAACAAAGATGGATGGAGTTTCTTGCCTCGTACGATTTCGAAATCTCCTACACTCCGGGAAAAGGCAACGTAGTGGCAGACGCGTTGAGCCGAAAGAAATTGACCCTAAGCCCGTTGTTTATTGAAAGACAAAGCCTAGAGTTTATAGCCAGCTTCGACTTTAGGCCTTCCTCCGATTTCGTACCAAGCTTGCTAGCATCTCTCGAGGTGCGCCCAACTTTAGTGGATTCAGTAGGGACAGCACAACGCGAAGACCCTCAGCTTGTGGAAACAATTGATAGGCTAATTAGGGGTGAGACTTCAAGTCACCTCAACAGATACTCCATCGACGATAAGGGTTTGCTAAGGCGAGACGGAAGATTATGCGTCCCACAGACAAAAGATTTAGTAAAGAAGGTTCTCGAGGAAGCACATCACTCCAAGATGACGATACACCCAGGCGGAGATAAAATGTACAAAGACATAAAAAGGACTTTCTTCTGGAACGGCATGAAAAAGGACGTGGCAGAGTTCGTTTCTAAGTGTATGGTGTGCCAACAGGTTAAGGCAGAACAGAAAAAGCCTGGCGGACTGCTACATCCTCTGGAGGTCCCGCAGTGGAAGTGGGATAGCATCTCAATGGACTTCATCGATGGGCTGCCTAGGTCTAGGAGAGGCAACACTAGCATTTGGGTAATATTGGATAGGCTTACTAAAAGCGCCCACTTTTTACCTGTCAAAAGTAAAAGAACTGCCTCATCCCTAGCATCACTTTACCTCAAAGAAATCGTTCGACTCCATGGAATACCATCTAGCATTGTTAGTGACCGAGACCCCATCTTCACCAGCGAGTTTTGGCGGAGTCTGCAAGAAGCAGTAGGAACGCAGTTATGCTTGAGCACAGCCTATCATCCCCAAACCGACGGCCAAACAGAGAGAGTGAACAGAGTTTTGGAAGACCTCTTAAGGCTATGCGTCCTTGACTTCGGAGGGACATGGGAAGATCACCTTCCTTTGGTGGAATTTGCCTACAACAACAGCTATCAAGCAACCATCGGAATGGCGCCCTTCGAAGCTTTATATGGAAGACCGTGCCGATCGCCCACTTGTTGGTGGGAGTCTACTGATAAGCTCATACTTGGACCAGATATGATCCGAGAGACTTCAGAGAAAGTAGACTTAATACGAAGAAGGATGAAGACGGCCCAAGACAGACAAAAGTCCTATGCCGACAAGAGAAGGACCGACCTTGAATTTGAGGTTGGAGACAGAGTTTTTCTCAAGGTATCACCACTAAGAAACGTTGTTCGTTTTGGAACCACAGGAAAGCTAGCACCAAGGTTCGTAGGGCCATTCCCTATCATCGAGAAAATTGGGAAAATGGCCTATAGATTAGAGCTACCCGAGAAGTTGGCTGGAGTCCACAACGTTTTTCACGTTTCACATCTCCGAAAATGTCTACATGAGTCTGCTGAAGTGGTAGAGCCAAATATCCTCAAAGAAGCCGAAGTGGAACGCGAAGCAACCATAAGAAAAGTTCCAACCCGCATATTAGGAACAGAAGTGAAGAAGCTACGCAACCGCGAAGTCAAGCTCGTCAAAGTCCAGTGGAGCGACGCCGAGGGAGACGCGACTTGGGAAACTGAAGCTAGAATACGCACTGCCTACCCTTTTCTTTTCGAGGGTACATCCTTGATCTTTCTTTTTCCTTAAATTGCGCTTTTATCTATCTTTTTAGGTATATTTCCTCGACCTTATCTTTTAGGTAGAAACCCTTTGGATGAAAACATGTAATTAAAACATGTTATGGATGATGGTTGCAAGTGGTTGCAAGTGATTGCTAGTGGTTGCTCGTGGTTGCATATACACACACAATCTAGGGTTTAGATCGGCTCAGTCACTTCATATTGCATATGCATATATGTTTGCATTCGTATATGGTTGAACTTTAATGTGTTGTCAAATGGATGTTGCATTTGTATGAATGATTGTGCACTCATGTAGAATCAAGAATAGGAAAATTTGCATACATAATGGATTCATGGCACTTACATGATTCGCATTAAGGAGGTCAACTGAATCAGTAGACCGCCTGATTTTGCATTAGATAAGTACATGTATACACACACTTCGCATATGATCATTAAGCATTAGAAGTCTTTTAAGGACAATGGATGCTCGTGTTTGATGGATGAGTAGATGGATGATTGGATGTTAGGATATGCATTCCTCCTAACTTGAAGATTTCGGGGACGAAATCCTTTTAAGTGGGGGAGAATGTAACACCCCGCGAATTCTATAACTAAGAAATTCACAAATTAAAGTATAATTAGTCTGAAATCAAAGAACTAAGGGAAACGGGATACGCCATTGCATTCGTCTCGGAAAAATACGCGAAATAGAGTCCGAGTTTTCGAAAAACGGAGTCCGTATGAAGAAGATATGGCCTTCGGAAGTTTTTAAATTAAGTTTAAAATTCAAACAGAATAAAATAACTCAGGGAATCAAGTTTAAATTCCAAAATGGGGCCCAATGGGCCAGGGCGGAAAAACACCCGCCTAACGCACCCAGGTCGACTGGGCTGTCGACCTGGTCTAGCCAGGTCGACAGGGCTGTCGACAGGGCTGTCGACAGGCATGTCGACCTGGTCCAGAGCCAGGTCGAACCCAGTCCAACCTGGCTGGCCTATTTTATGTTGGTCGATTTTCTGTAGTCTGCTTTGTCATTAGGGCTAGGTGGCAGGCTCTAATTGGTCTCTCCTTAGGATGAATGGCTACGATCAATCCAAGCAACATCAATGGTCCTAATCAATTCATAACCCCTATAAAAATGACCCTAGACTCAACCCTAATCTATTCATTCAAAAATAAGAACAAAGCCGCCATGTTGCTGAGAAACGACTAAGAGTAGCCACCAATTGGAGAGAGGATTAGGAGACAAATTCTAAGGCATAAAGCAACTCAATCAAATCAAATCGCATCTTCAAATCCCTAAATTTAAGAATTCGCCACACCATTGTAAGTAGAGTATTATTTTGGTATGAACAAATAAATGTGTTGGTTTGTATACTTGATTGTGGTGATAAATAATTCATAATTTGTGCGTTACTATGATTCTTATCGATTTGGAATATTGTATACGTTTGGATATTCTCGAATTATGTTATTCATTATAAAAAACTACATGCGGTAGTTTTATGCAAGTATACGTTTGGAATATTCGCAAATTATGTAATCCTTGTTGAGGCTACATGTATGTAGTTGTTTAATTGAAACTCATGCAAGTTTGGGGTTTTGCTACTATGCCATCATGATGTATATTTTTGTACATAAATCATTTTGTACGTAATTGGAACAAGTTTGGTTGTTATAGTTCATATGAAACTATGTTGAAATTTTGGCACCATGATTTATGTATTAAAACATGCTTTTGTACTAGAAAACCTATTTGCAAACTTATGAATATGACTAGGCTATGATTGATATTTGGTATAATTGAAATCCATGTTAAGTCTATATTGTTTACAAGAATTATATGATGACATATGTGGTACATAGCTAGGTTAGATTCAAAAATCCCTTTTTGCAAGTTTGCATGACTAAAGTAAAAATCATGATTTCATGTTAGAAATATTTATGCCATGGTTATGTGAACAAATTTAACTATACTTTTGTATTAGTCACAAAAGTAGACACCTTTGTAAACATGTAGTAGTCTTATGAACATGATTTGCTTATGTTTGACATTATGCCTGAATAGAAATATAGGTTTATGTTGTAGTTAAGCCTATGTGTCGATAGTGATATTCTTAACTTAACTACAAGTTTACATGGTTTGATTCATGTCACTTATGCTTTATGACCAAAGTATATGTCACTTCTATGCAAGTACACCAGTTTCTATTTTGTATTTCCAACGTCATATTGCAAGTTCATGCGTTCACATTCCCCTTTTTGTGTATGTAATCACGCTTTAAGCCTCCCCTTTTCGCATGGCTAAGTTGGGCTTAAAAAGGCTAAGCCCAACATATATATAATAAACGGACGTGTTAAACGGGGGAAAATAACGTTGGGTTAAAATTACTAATGAATGAAAATATAAAATAGAAGGGCCCAAATTCAGGTATGGGTTGGGCCCATGATTGGTGTAACCTTTGCACCATTAACTTAATAATGGGCCGCAAATATTTACATATAAGAAAATAAAGAAGAAAGACAAAATATGTAAATGTAGAACATACGATGTGTTTAACCCGAGGTTGGATTGAGTTGTGATGTAAACCTGCCCGGAACCGCCCGGCTGTCCAGTAGTCACAACAATACCTATCCAATGTGGGAGGTTAAACATGGAGCCCAATAAGGACCCGAGGTTAGACTGAGTTGTGGCGTAAGACTGCCCGGAACCAACCGGCAACAGGCAGCCATAACAATACCTGTCTAATGTGAGAGGTCAGGGCCTTAATAAGACAATTAAGGCTGAGTCAGGATTGTTAGGATTAAGTGAACTAAAGACTTAATCGAAATGGAACATGCTAAACTAAACGGACTGGTGGGGGTTAGGTTAGAAAACACTTAACCAACTTAGCATGTTGGATAGAGATAGAAAACCTAGTAACGGGGGACCCTTTTCAGCAGTAACCCTAAAAGGTGTATCATGATACCCTGAAACTAGGCAGGGTGGGGCACGATTACTGGGCTGATTGTAAGAGGTCAAATCGACGGCGGTGGTGTAGCAGTGTAGGTTCTAACGGGGTGCGGGCGTGCACACACCCCGGCGCAGAAAAATAAGGCACTGGGCACCAGTAGCATACCTGTGCATTCTAAGGTTGTGTCGGGCCGCCGCCATGGGACTTGATACACCCCATGGTGGGACCAGCATAGGTAACTACAACATCGGGGGCCGTAAGACACATGTAACTATGCGAGTAGGAGCCGATCATCATAGAATGGATCACATCACCCTGATTTATGGGGTGCCAGTTGGAAACTAGTTTATATGGGTTCAGAGATTTACATGGGGTACGATAGTATATTCGACCCTAGACAACTTAACCAAGTTTATAGTGCTTTCCCACTTCTTGTTTATACTTATCATACCCAGTTCTTTATTCATAGACAGAATAGTACTAGACTTACTTAGGCTTTATGTCTGACTCTACTTTTCTTTCGTCTTCTTTTCTTCCGTTTCCCCCCCCAGGTCCACAGGGAGGGAACACTGCAGCTTGACCAGCCTTAACATCCAGCTTGAAGAAGAGAAATGTATTGCTTGGACCTTTTCGTTTGAAACTATGGCTTTGGACAACCACTATGGGGCCTTTGCAGTTTATCTATGTTTTATTTATGCTTCTTTAAATAATGTAATCAAGACAGATTATGAAAGTGTTATGTTTTTGGAAAAGATGTAAGACAATTATGGTGATGTTGTTGTAGCACGTATTTGCTTTTATGAAATAAAAGTTTGTTGTTTTTCCGCTGTTTACAAATATGTGTTCTTATATCTGTCTTGTATATCTGTGACTTATACTTATAAACCTCCACCAAAATTAGGGCATTCCTTTTGAGAGTGACCCTAACGGAGGTGGGGTGTTTCATTTATCATCTATATGAACTATATAAAATAGTCATGTTTTGAAATAAATTGTTTTATAATAAAAATCATATTTTTATCATCTATATGAACTATATAAAATAGTCGTGTTTTGAAATAAATTGTTTTATAATAAAACCATATTTTTATCATCTATATGAACTATATAAAATAGTCGTGTTTTGAAATAAATTGTTTTACAATAAAAATCATATTTTTATCATCTATATGAACTATATAAAATAGTCGTGTTTTGAAATAAATTGTTTTATAATAAAAATCATATTTTTATCATCTATATGAACTATATAAAATAGTCATGTTTTGAAATAAATTGATTTACAATAAAAATCACATTTTTATTATATACATGAATTGGTAAAAATAGTGAAGTGTTGAAATAAATGTCTGTTGGATAAAAATTTAATTTTTACCAAATATATAAAGTGGATATAGTTTTAAAATCAAAGAAAGAATTATATTTATATATATTTATATAAATATAATTAAAATATAGTGAATAACGATGCTACAGTTCGTATTTTGAAATCGTGATTTCAAATGATTAGTGCGGGAGATCCGACCATTGGATTTTCCCGAAACCACAACCGTTGGGTTCGCCTTTGGAATATATTTCCAATGGCACCAACTTTGTAAAGATCCAACGGTTGGATGGTCTGGAATGTTTAATTCAAATCTGAAGAAAAACAGCGCCAGAATCGATTATATATATATATATAATTAAATTAAATCGAATAACGACGCTGCAGTTCGTATTTTGAAATCGTAACTTCAAACGATTAGTGCGGGAGATCCGACCGGCGGATTTTCCCAAAACTGAAACCATTGGATTCATTTTGAAAATATCTTTCTAATGATATAAATTTGTGAAGATCCAACGGTTAGATTTTCAGATATGTGTATCAAATCTGGAGAAAAACAGCGCCACGGCCGCGTTATGGCTTGAAGTGTCGTTTGAATGAATTGGCTATTTTTAAATAAATAAAAATAGCGATAAATCGTGATAAAATATTATAAACGATATGGAATGGAAATAAACTGAATTTGCTCGGTTTATGTGATATTTGATGGTTGAATGTGTTTGGTGTGAAAATTTCATTAAAGAACAGAATTGGTGATGTCGAATAATTTAACCATTTAAATGAATTGATTTGAAATTCAAGATACGTGAATTATTTGAAAAGGCCGAGTTAATTCTCATTTCAAATAATTGATCGACGAGTGAAAGTCGAAGATATGAAGATGGTGCAAGACCGATGATCTTCACGTCGAATGGAGGGGTGCTACTGATGCTCATGATAGGAGTTGCTACCTTGACGGGGTTGAAGTAGTAGCCACCCGGACGTACTTGTTGATTGTACGGATATGCGAGGTAGTTAGTGCCTCCGGTTTCGTTCAGACCCAAAACGAACGTGTAAATGGACTGTGTGTTTGACATTGGATTTTGTCCTATGCTGATTGATCTCTATTAAATATATATCTGTTTGGCGGCGGAGAATTTATTCTCTTGCTTAACGCCCTTCTCTGAGACGTACGAGCTCAAAGGTTATATATCGTTGGAAACCAGTCAGATTGAGTGAATTGCCTGTGTGGCATGCCTAAGTGGCAGATGATCAAGGCTTCTGTTGAAAAGCAAAGTCCTGTGGTTGATGATCAAAGCACGGCCTATGTGGCGTAGCCATGTGTATAGCATTGTTTCGCGAGCCTCACACCCCGGTATGAACCAGAAACGGGAGACGAACATCAGGGAGGACATGCGTTTCCTTCTAGCTAGGAGTGGAGCTTTGGGTTTTGCATGCCCGGGTACTTTACTTATGTGGATGATGGAAAGCGAGGCCTTGGTTTGCTTCGGTCTCTTCGGAGCTGATGGTGCGGTCAGATATGGCTAGTTTACGCCCCATAGGGCGGGGAAACGCAGTGTTCAGGAATTTTAATCCTCATCGGTGGACCGGCCCTGACGATCCAAGGACCCACCTGAGTCTGGGTCCTGAGACACGGGCTAGAGCGTCTCGAATCGGTAAGGACTATCTTTTGCCTTGGTTCATGATGGAAATCCAATTTCTAAATACGACACCGTGTAGTTTTGATTGTGTATATATATAGCAACATGATATATGGTACACATGCCGTCTATGATTGATAGTTATGATTGAAATTGTTTTTGAAACATATGTACACTAGCAGTAATATCAAATGATTTGTTTTGCTCGTATCAAGCATATTTTGGCCATTATAAGGTAAAACTCTATCCTCTGGTTTGTGTTGCATTGTGTGATGGGAACTGAGTCTTATAATGGCTTCATTTTTATAAAAAGCATTGCGACGTTTAAAAGATTTATTTGTTTTAAAGCACTGGCAATCCAATGGAGTAAACCCATTCCACGAAAGTGGCGTGGTCCTGTGATTAGCCATATTGTAAAATGTGTTAAGTAGATTTCTCATACAAGTCCCATGACTGACTCGTAGTTTGTTTCATCTGCAAACTCGGGTGCCCCTATTTCTATACGGGCAACCTTGTATTCAGGTTTAGCAGGCTCTTTCTGGATAGCTGGAGCTGGAGATGGATTCTATCATTTATCTCTTTTTATGCTGTTCAGCTCCTGTTGTACATATAATGTTTTCTTTTCCGCGGTAGACAATTTATGTATAACTGAACTATATTTTGTACTAAGTATGATCCTGTATGCTGTGTAACTCTGATGATTATGTTTATCAAGTGTATTCCATTATACATTATCTGGTGTATTTAATTATTTCTATTCTGCTGTTATCTGTTTATGTGTTATATTCCAAAGATTACCCTTGCACCGTCCTATCGGGGTTTGGGGTCATCACAAACGTGGTATCAGAGCTTTGGTTAAGCTTAGTTCTGGAATATAACATATTAATGAACTCGTCAGAAATAGAACCAGTAGTGTTCTGGTACGAGGAACTCATTACAGATAGGATCAGTAATATCCTAGTATGAGTATAGAAGAATGAAATACACCTCGATAGACACATTTACGTTCAAGTATATGTCTCTATGCTTTATAATATCTTTTCTGTTGACTTGACACTTGGTCTGCTATTTGCAGAAGTACTAGAAAATGAGTGCTAGAAACAGAAGGAATGTAGACCCAGATATAGAAGCTCTATTCATGAAATATAGAAATCTGGGTGGAGCACTATACTTGGGCGAAGAATCTATTGCTAAAACACAAGCTTGGATTCGTTTTGCTAAGAAAATCTTTGAAGGTTTAAAGCTGAGGGATGACCAGAAAAGATTACTGGCATCTTGGGCACTTAAAGACGAAGCTTTGTTCTGGTGGGATTCGATTATTAAAGATAATCCAGAAGGTGATATCACCTGGGATAGATTCAAAGAGCTTTTCAGTGAGAAATTCATCTCTCCAGAAGCAACTGAGCGGTTATGTGATGAATTCTATTATTTGATACAAGGAGATATGAATATCCCAGAATATCATAAGAAATTCAATGAACTTTCTCATTTTGCTCCTCATCTAATCCAAGAGCCAAAGAGGAAGAATCTGAGGTTTATTAATGGTCTTCAAAGAAAATACCAGAATAAAGTAATGGGGCATGTGAAGCTTCCTTTTTCTGAAATGATATACATGGCCTACCAGTATGAGGATCTCAATAGGAAAGGTATGTTGCGAGACGAAGAGGAAGTCAGTTCTAGCAGCAAAAGGAAATTCGAAACTGATATCTCAGAGGCGAGTGCATAGCCTGAGGCCCGTCTAGGGTCAGAAATAAGCCTAGATTAAATAGAGAAAAGGTTATATCTGAGAAAGGATCAGTAACCACTGCAATATGCAATAGCTGCAAGAAACCAGGATATTTGTCGATAAACTGTGGACCCTTAAGGAAGCAGTTAAAGAGTGGATTTAAATTGAAGAACAAGCTTCAAGAGAATAGGGGATGCCATAAGTGCCGCCAAGCTAGTCATATTGCAAAAAACTGCCGACTATCAGAGAAATCTGAAATGGTACTGGTAAATAAAGTAGCAAAATTTCCTGGATCGTCATCCTGCCAGGAAAGGCCATATGTTTTAGAAGGCATGCTTACTGTCAAAAACATTCCAGTTAAAGTACTGTTTGATACAGGCGCGTTGCGAAGCTTTGTTGCAACGAATGCGGTTAAGAAACTAGACATGAATTTGAAAAAGCTCAGAGAACCCATGACTGTTCATAATCCGGTTGGGAGTTCTGTCGATCTTAGTTGGGTTTGTGGGGTTCCGGTTTCTTTTTCCTGCTACCGATTCCCTACTATTGCGATTGTCATGAATTTTACAGAGTTTGATCTGATTCTGGGAATGGATTGGTTAACCAAATATGAAGCTGAGGTTAAATGCGCCGACAGAGTCATAAGGGCGAAAATTAAATCAGGAAATTATATAACTATTCCATGTGAAGGTTCGAATTCTGATAGAAAAGACTTCTGGGAAGCATTGGATGTTTCTCCTGCTCAAACAGAACCTGTTCCTGCCGTTACAGAGAATATTCAGGTCGACATTGCAAATATTCCAGTTGTCAAGAACTATATTGATGTGTTCGAAGAAGTTGTTAGCTTACCTCCGCAGAGAGAAATCGATTTCAAAATCTCTTTAGTTCTGAATGCAAGGCCAGTAGTTCATGTTATTCGAAGAATGACCTTGAAGGAAAAAGAAGAGTTAGACAATCAAACTTGACAGCTTGTATGGAAAGGTCTGATCAGGCCTAGTTTCTATGATTGGGGAGCAGCAGCGGTATTTGTCCCAAAGTGAGACTCCCAGATTATGTGTAGACTATCGTGACTTGAATAAGCAGACACTGAAGAACAAATATCCGTTGCCGCGGATTGATGATTTATTGGACCGATTGAATGGAGCACAAGTGTTTTCACGAATGGACTTAGCTACAGGTTTCCATCAGCTTCGTATTGCCAAAGAGTGTGTTCCTTTGACTGCATTCAGAGGTCCAGACTTATTCTACGAGTGATTAGTAATGCCGTTCGGCTTATGTAACGCTCCAGCTTATTTTGTCAACCTAATGAACAGAGTATTCAGAGGAGTATTAAATAAATTTTTTCTGGTTTTCATTGATGATATATTGATCTTCTCTAAATCAGAAAGCGAGCATGAAAAACATTTGGAACAAGTGTTAGAAATTCTAAGAAAGAATGTGTTGAAAGCAAAGTTTTCCAAATGTATATTCTGGCAAGAAGAAGTCAAATTTCTTGGCCAAGTCGTGTCAAAAGAAGGAATTTCAGTGGATCCCAGTAAAATCACTGCTATTTAGAATTGGAAATAGCCTCGTATGCCCACAGAAGTTAGAAGTTTTCTCGGGCTAGCCAGTTATTATCGGAAATTCATTAAGGATTTCGCGAAGACATCTAGTTCCTTAACGAAACTGACTAAGAAACATTCGAGATTCAATTGGACTTCAAAATGTGAGGAAGCTTTCCAAAAGCTGAAATTAAAACTGACGACTGCTCTAGTGTTAACAATAATAGATGGCAATGAGGACTTGAAAGTCTGGACTGACGCTTCTAGAGAAGGCCTTGGTGCCGTGTTAATGCAATGAGGTCAAGTGATTGCTTATGCTAGCCGTCAGCTGAAACCGCATGAGAAGAATTACGTTACTCATGATCTTGAGTTGTTAGCCATTGTTTTTGCTTTGAAAATCTGGAGGCACTATCTTTTGGGTTAGAAATTCGAACTGTATACAGACCATCAGTCATTGAAGTATTTGTTCACCCAGAAAGACTTGAATTTGAGGCAGCAGCGTTGGCTAGAATTTCTTGCAGCGTACGATTTTGAGATTTTGTACACTCCAGGGCAAGCCAATGTTCTGGCTGATGCGCTATGTAGAAAGAATGTGATAATCACCAGTTTTATTGTCACGACTTCATTGATTGATAAAATATCTACTCTTCAGAAGGATGATCACTTAATTCAAAGAATCAAAGAAAGAATACAGAAAGGCGAGACCATGAGTTTTCGGATAGACGAAGAGGGAATCCTAAGGTTGAAAGGCCGAATATGTGTGCTGAACATTGCTGAACTTCGAAGAGAAGTATTGCGAATGTCACAAAGCCAAGCTTAGTATCCATCCAGGAGTGAGCAAGATGTATAATGATATCAAACGCACTTTCTGGTGGAGATCTATAAAACGAGACATCTCCTTATATGTTAGCCGGTGTTCTACTTGTCAACAAGTTAAAAGCGATCAGCAGAAGCTCGCTGGATTGTTGCAACCTTTAGAAAATCTAGGTGGAAAGTGGGAGCAGATTTCTATGGACTTCATAGATGATTTTCCCAGAACCCAAAAAGGAAATGACAGTATTTGGGTGATAGTGGATCGATTTACGAAGACCGCTCATTTCATACCTGTCAAATCGAATAGAACTGCTCAAAGTTTGGCGCAGATATATATCAAAGAAATTGTTAGACTGCACGGAGTCCCTATGAGCATCGTTAGTGACCGGGACCCTATTTTTGCTAGTAAATTCTAGGAAGCATTCCAAGCAGAATTGGGAACGAAACTGAACTTGAGCACCGCATATCATCCTCAAACAGATAGCCAAATTGAGAGGGTGAATCGTATTCTTGAAGATCTATTGCGGGCTTGTATTATTGATTTTGGCAGATCATGGGAAGACCATTTATATTTGGCTGAATTCTCATGTAATAACAGCTACCAGCCGAGCTTGAAAATGTCTCCATTCGAAGTATTGTATGGTAGACTGTGCCGATCCCCTGCTTGTTGGGTTGAACCTGGTAATAGACTTGTATTGGGGCCAGATATGATTCGCGACGCTGCGGACAAAGTCGATTTCGTTAAGAAACGATTACTAGCCGTCCAAAGCTGACAGAAAAGCTATGCAGATAAGAGAAGAAGGGATATATCATTTGCTGTTGGCGACTATGTATATTTGAAGGTATCTCCGATGAGAGGAGTTATTCAGTTTGGTAAAGCAGGGAAATTGGCGCCCAAATTCATTGGTCCGTTTCCTATTCTTGAACGGATTGGAACTCTCACATATAGGGTTTGATTGCCTGATTGGTTGCCTGGAGTGCATGATGTATTTCACGTATCTCAACTTCGAAAGCACGTTCATGATCCAGACTTGATCGTAGAAGAAGCAGCGCAACAGGATATATAAATCACTCCAGAATTGGCTGTGAGAAGAGAGCCGCTAAAGATAATTGGCAAAGAGACCAAAGAGCTGAGGAACAAAAAGGTGCACTTAGTCAAAGTGCAATGGAGTGGAGATCCGTGAGATTGTACTTGGGAAACAGAGGAAAGCGTTAAGAAAGCCTGTCCTAAGTGCAGGGTGGATATCTCTGATTGACTCTTGTGCAAGGTACATTTATCATATTTTGCATTTCCATTATGTTCTCCAATTTTTTGTTGTTTTCTTTGCATGGATGTAAACTTTTTAATTATATAGTTTGAAGGATTTAAAAGAGTATATGAATTAATAGATACATTTATGAAAAGTTAAAAATAAATTGATTGATGTTTGTGTTGTGTGATAGTGGATTTGATGAATTAAATTATTAGAAGGTAATTAAATTAATCAATAAGAGAATGAATGGTAGAATTTATTCGATTAATTCACACATTGAACTGAGTAGAAAATAGATAAAAGTATATACTTGTGCATTATATATGTCTGAACAGGTAAATGGATTATCTGTTGAGTAAAGAAATTATTTGCATGCCCGACAAATAGGTAAAACTTAATGAGTTGGATGCGCAATTTTATTATTATATCAACTCCTGTGAATGCCATTGGATGCGGAGTGCTGGTTGTTCTGTGTGTAATAATAAACATTGCCATAGGATAGTAACAATTAATTTTGAACTACACTACATGGCATACTTCTTTAAGATAGGCATACTTCATCATATACCACATAAGCATTTGGAGCTTGTGTGACGAGGTTGAAGATTTACCATACGAGCGAGAGGCTTGTATGGCGATGACTACATATTACAGGTTGAACTGATGACTGATATGGACCATATAAAATTGTAACGATAAATGTAACGACCTGGAATTTCGCTCGATCCGAATCAGTCGCTAAACCGACTAAGACCGTATGAAACGCCTGATTGTTTGAGAACACGACAAATTAGAATGTAGACAGAAGAACATTTCATTGTTAATTACAAAAATTCCATCAGAATACAAGAATACACAGAGTATAAATCAATATTACACAACAAAAAATATCACAGATTACAATAAATTACATAGCAGCGGAAAATAATACAATACACAACTAGAAGAGATATACGGATATTGAGCTTTTCAGATATCATTCCAGCTGTAAACCAGGTTCCTGTGAATGTAAATCTGCAAAACCAAAACTACTAGCTGCCCGTGTCAAAATATGGGCACCCAGAGTTTTGGTTAAAACAATAAACTCCAGGTCAGTCATGGGACTGGTGTGAGAACTAAAACAGTTATTAATCTTTATTTTAAAGTTAGGTAAATCAAGGGACCACGCCGTATAACACGGAACGGGTTTCCTCCCAAGAATACCAGCGCATATAACAACAACGCAATACTAAATAAAGAAAAATGAAGCTATTATAAGACCCAGGTCCCATCACACAATGCAACGCAAGCCGAAGGATAAGGTTTTACCTTATAATAGCCAAAGGATGCTTGATACGTTTAAAAACAGATTATTTTGATATTACTATAAGTGTATAGTGTCAAAACAATTTCAAACATAAATATCAATCATAGACGGCATGGGTACCATATATCATGTCGCCATAGGCTCTACAATCAAAACCACAAAGTCACGTATTTGGAAATTGGATTTCCATTTGTGAACCGAGGCAAAAGATAGTCCTCTACCGATTTGAGACGCTCTAGTCCGCCCCTAAGGTTAGAGCTCGAGTGACATTTGGATCGTCAGGGCCGGTCCACCGATGTGGATTAAAATGCCTGAACACTGCGTTTCCCCACCCTTTGGGGTGTCAATGAGCCAACGAATGACTCCATCGGCTTCACATAGTCACCAATATATCTGAGGCGCCTCGCAACAGCAACAACCACATAAGTCAAACTCGTCAGGGTGTGTAAACCACTGACGCCACTTCTAACTAGAAAGAAATGCATGTCCTCCCTGAGGTCCTTCTCCCGTTTTTGGTTAACAACCGGGGTGTGAGGCTTGCGAATTAACGTTACACAAACCTATGCCACACAGGCTGTGCTTTGATCATCCACCACAAGACTCTGCTTTTCAGCAGAAGCCTTGATCATTTGCATCTCAGCATGCCTCACAGGCAGACCACTCTATGCAACTGATATCCATCAATCACACAGAATGATATCCAATGTCAGACACACAGTCCATTTACGAGTCCATTCTGGGTCTGAACAAAACCAGAGGCACCTAGTACCCCGCATATCCACCGATCTCCACGTACGTCTGGACGATCACCAACTGATTCCCTCCTCTTGGGTGTACGACCCAATCAAGATCATTAGTAATTATTCAAACGATGTGAAGACCTCCGGTCTTCAACCACCGTCTTCACCTTCGACACTACGTCGAATCAGTTATTCAGAATGGTATAAACCCGGTCTTTATGAATAACTCGCGTATATTATAAACATGTGTTACACAAACACAACATACGCCTCATTCTAATTCATCAGTCACTAATTGCAAATCAACAAGAGAATAATTCCCCAAATATTAATCCCGAAGGCCGAAACTAACATCAGATCAATACCTAGGAAACCATTCATCTTAGCTAACCTACAGTTAGTTTCTAAATTTCACTTCCTTAGGGAAAGGTTCCCATTAATTTTATCAAAGATAAATTCTTTTAAATTTATTCTTTAATCTTCCTTTAAATATCACTTCAAACTAGTCGGGATTAGTGAACCACACCGAATTAATTATTTACTTTATTTCCCAATCCCAACCTATTTATCCCATGAAGTAAAGCTGGTAATACTTCATATCTAACACCACGGTGTTATCGGTAAATTCAATTACTATTTCACGTTCAAATCTAATTAAAGATTTAACTATCGCCTGGAGTAAAACTGGTGATACTCCATTCTCAATCTTTCCAATCTAATTAATGATTCATTAAAACTCCACTTAGTTTTAATCTTTAACTGGGTTAAAGAATCAGTGTCATTTAAAGCACGGTTCACGATAAACCCAAAATCACATTCCATTAGTTATCGGGTTAAAGAACAAGTGTTATTTAAAACACTGTTCACGATAAACCTAAAAATCAATACCAATTCAATTCCAATTAAATATTATTTAATTGGTACACTTCATCAAATCTAAATAAAAAGATTTAATCGTTTTCTCAACTGGGCTTAAGAACAGTGTTAATGAAGACACCATTCACGACAAACCCAAATCACATTTGATATTCAATACAAGGCTCTGAATAGAAAATATATCAGCTTATATTCAATATCAAATTCTACGATTAACAAATATCGTATTGGAGAAAACGATATATATATATATATGTATATATATATATATCTTTCAAATTCCCATAACAATGCCTGTATCATCACGAAATCCAACGTCGAAATATTCCAAAGACAATTTCGATTCCAATCCATTCCCATTCAATTATTGGAAATTCTGGTTACTTTTAAAACCCTTTTCAAATTCAATTTATTTATTTAAAAATAAATAGAATTATAATTCTAGTTCAAAACTAGTTCATTTCGATAAAAATCTATTTTTATCTTTTCAAATATGGAGTTTTTCATCCCAATTCTTCCCAAATCATTTCTTATGATTTTACACAAATTATTACTATTTTTAATAATTTTATCAAGGCCCGTACAGTCGATTTCCATCAACGGCCATCGAACTGCACTTATAGGCGACCTTTTCCAAATTTGATTTTGGACATAATTCCAAATCCAACCGTTAGATTTCTAATTTCTAATATTCGTTAGAAAGCACTTTTCGATATGAACCCAACGGTTCCGGTGTTAGGACAATCCGACGGTCGGATCTCCCGCGATATCCATTCGAAGTCAATGTTTGAAATTCACGAACTACCGCGGCGCGGCGCGTTCTATTCAGGCCATTATATTATATATATATATATATATATATATATAATATAATATATTTCGTCGATTTCGTTTGAAAAAGTATTTTATAAATCGTTTTAAATTCGTTTTCAAAACGATTTCAACTTCATTTTAAATTCAAATCAAAATTGAATTTTTCCTTATAAATTCGTTTTAAATTCATTTCAAATTGATTTCAATTCAAATCGATTTTTAATTCAATTTCAGTTCGTTTTCAATTCAATTTCAATTCGAATTCATTTCTATTCAATTTCAATTCAAATTCAATTCTATTCAATTTCAATTCGAATTAATTTTCAATTCGAATTCAATTCTATTCAATTTCAATTCGAATTCATTTTCAATTCGAATTCATTTCAAATTGATTTCCATTCAATTTCAATTCGATTCAATTTCAATTCGAATTCATTTCGAATTGATTTTCATTCAATTTCAATTCGATTCAAATTCATTTTCAAAATATTCGATTTTGAAATCACTTTTCAATATTCATTATAAAAACGAATATAATCGATACAAATATCGTTTGCGTCAAAATGGCGTGAATCTAATCAACACGGCTTCATATATTTCTATTTTCAAATATTATATTTCAAATATTCCTATTTTCAAATATTCTATTTCAAATATTCTATTTCAAATATTTCTATTTTCAAATATTATATTTCAAATATTTCTTTTTCAAATATTTCTATTTTCAAATATTCTATTTCAAATATTTCTTTTTCAAATATTTCTATTTTCAAATATTCTATTTCAAATATTTCTTTTTTTCAAATATTCTATTTCAAATATTTCTTTTTCAAATATTTCCATTTTCAAATATTCTATTTCAAATATTAATTTTTTTCAAATATTCAATTTCAAATATTTCTTTTTCAAAACTGGAATGAGGCCCAATCAATTACCATAGATTTTATTTCTATGGATTTCCATACAACGCATGTATATATCAACAATGACAAATAATCAACCATCATCCAAAGTGCATTCTACACTGTATAAGCATCAAATATAAATAATCAATGCTTATTACAGTCTGTCAATCAATCGATCGACATACAACTAATTATTGGGATTAGTGTATGTCACATATCACCCCAATACCCATGTGGGGTTTTCAAACAATCAAACACAAATTTTATTTGTGCAGTTGGGCGATGTGTAAAATTTATCGTCCCAATCAATGTCAGTCAAATGGGTGTATATAAACAAATCGTCCGACTTGTTTATTTTTATTTCATTTTAAATACACGTTAAAAATTCTATTTTCAACTATAAAATATTTTAACTATATAAATATTTTATTTCATTTCACATCACATCACACAATCAACTACACATCAAAATCAAACAAACAAGCATACAAGCCGTCCATGGTCTGTGGACGACGGGTGTCAGGTGCTACTAAACACCGTCTGCATCCTAGTATATATTTTAACTGGAAATAAATTTAAAAGTGAGGAGTTCTCACCGATTGGCTAAACCAACGCCACGACTCGTCTTATGTAGTAATCTTCATCGTTCTCGCCTTCTGTCAGTTTCCTTGTCCGTAGCCAATACATATATAAAATTCACATTTTTATAATACTCTTTATATAAAAATCAAATTTTTATATTGCTATAAATATAGATAAAAATTCTATTTTTATCTCGCCAGTAATATAATAAAAATTATATTTTTATATCTTCTACGCAATAAAGATCGAATTTTTATTTCGCTACAACATTAAAGATTAAATTTTTACTAGTTATATAATATAAAAATCGTATTTTTATTCTTTCTATAATATAAAAATCATATTTTTATTCTTTCTACAATATAAAAATCATATTTTTATTCTTTCTAAAAATCATAACTTTATGCCATCGAAAAAAATCATATGTTTAAGTAATTAAAAATCATGTCTTTATTTCGCCATCTTATTTAAAAACAATGCTTATTCACTTTCAAAACAAAGTATATTTATTTTCTACATGGCATATGATAAAGAAAATAATTAGAATAGAATTAACATTATTAATAACATTTTATATAACGTTTAGAATTGTTACCATCAGCTATCCCTTCACCCCATTCGTTATTTTCTGAACCCAAGGCCTCCTCTCGGTTTTTCACTGTCACCCGCCACTGTAGGGGCACGGACCACCATCGGCTGTGGCCGCTCGAACCGCCCTGGCCTCTCTCACCTGCGCCGGTGGCGCCTTAAAGACTGCACCCTCTTGGAGCTCGTTAAACAAGATCGAACTCGGCGGCTTTGGGTGTTCGGGTATGGAGGAAGGAGGAGAAGGAGGGGGGAAGAGAGGAGGGGGCTAGCGCCTGGCGTGGCGGCGCGATGGAGGGGGGAATCGGCGACGCGATTTCATCATTTTTTTTCTTTTTAAAATAACTGACCGGGAGGGGGGGGGTTATGAGGAGAGAAGGGGGTGTTGACTTTGAATAGAGGGAAGGGAGGGTTTATTTATTTATTTATTTAATTTCAAAAAGAAACTTTTAATTTCGACCTCGAAATGAAACCCACCGCCTGGCGTCCCTAGCTAATTACCCCCATTCCGAACACAATGGGATATGTATCATTGGCTGATTCGACGGTTTCGATCAGTTTTCGTCAAAATCAAAATATAACTCTATATATTGAATTTGAACGCGGATTTCAATTTACCGGGACCACATACTAACTAGAAAAATTCCTGAAAAATATTTTCTAGCCTCGTATTGACAATACGGTCCTAAAAAAATTAATTTTGTCAAATTCTGAGACCGTTTGAAAAATGGCCATTTTCCAGTCGATTAAAATCAACTGAAACTGTTAAAACACGTTTTCCTTTGCCACGCTCAGATATCGATTCAGAAAATTATGAATATTGGAATCTAGCAATAACTTGACATCCCGAATCCAACAAAAGTGGTTTCGTCGAAAACCGAGGTCGTTTGCAAAATGGCCATTTTTAAGGGCCAGAATTCCATAGCGACTATTCTGAATTTTCAACTGGACATAACTTTTTACCCCCGCTATGAAATTTCAATTTTTCGGATTTGTTGGAAAGATATTCCCAATTAGATTCAAATATTTTTGGTTTCCCTAAAATCCTGTTTATTTTGCACTCAGTACATTCATTTGAACTTTGAAATCGAAGTTTCGAACTACCGTGCCATTTCAGGCTCGTTATATAATTAAAATAAATTATTTATATTCTAACAACGATTCGAATAAATATATACGTTCTAATTCTATTAAAAATAAATTTTTCGTCATTATTATTTAAAATAATTCATTTTAAATATTCAAAATTCATTAAAATTGCCAAAATAAAAATTTTAAATTGGCTCGGATTTCCGGGTTATTACAATCTCCACTACTTAAAACTTTTCGTCCCCGAAAAGGAACGAAGCCGAAAGTTGTTTAACTAATCAACTCAACTTTCGCTATTTTCATCACGGCTTAAGTTTTTCAACTTTTCAGTTTCTAAAAACTTTTCAAATTTTTCAAAAATTTGGCTAACACCCTAAATTTTCGAAAAATTTCGCCATAACCTCCCCTGCACCGGGGACTTCGGGATATTTCTTATAGCCTCCCATGGCCTTCTTCAACTCAAAAGAAAAGGAAAAAGCCAAGCAGCTAGCCAATCGGCTCATAAAATCATCATCACCCAAACAAAACATTAAATTATGGTAAACATGTACCTATTTGTCGGGCAAACAAATTTTATTCTCTGCTCTAGCCTCCTAGCAATGACCTGTTCAATGTAAGTACATGTATATGCAAGCAAATGCAACAATTTTCAATATTTGATTCAATTTGGCATAATGGTTCAAATTTAATTAATCAAACAACATAACCATCAATCAATTAATTGATTAGCTTTTCAAATTCATAACTTTGATACATAGTAAAAAAAAATCAGTTTTTTGATGCCAAATCACAACAATAAGCCCTATCTAGTTTCGGTTCGCACACCAGTCAATTGGAAATATATAGAAATCTCACTTTCAAAACTCGAAAATAAATACTGGCGATGGTGCCCCGTCACCAGAATTATCCCCGGGCAACTAGAGTGTGATTCTATAACTATCTAGTACATTAAAACTTCAAAAACACGTTTGCAAGGCGTGTATGCAAAAACTTTATATATTGGATTATCCTAATTAATTTAATATAAATATTCAAATACGTGTAAAACGATTTAAATTTCAAAAAAAAAAAATTTGTTTTCTTTTTTATTTTAAAAAAAAACACTCTTCACACCCGTTCTAGGATACTACTGATCCCATCTCTAACGAGTCGTTCCCATTGGATATTACTAATCCAATTTCTGATGAATTATTTCGTTTTGTTCTAATGTGTCTTGTTCTCCGAGCTCTGCAAACCAAAGCTCTGATACCACGATGTAACGACCGGGAATTTCGCTCGATCCGGATCAGTCGCTAAACCGACTAAGACCGTACGAAATGTCTGATTGTTTGAGAACACGACAAATTAGAACGCAGATAGAAGAACATTTCATTGTTAATTACAACAATTCCATCAGAATACAAGAATATACAGAGTATAAATCAATATTAAACAACAGAAAATATCAGAGATTACAATAAATTACATAGCCGCGGAAAATAATACAATACACAACTAGCAGAGATATATGGATACAGAGCTTTCCGGATATCATCCCAGCTGTAAACCAGGTTCCTATGAATGTAAATCTGCAAAACCAAAACTACTAGCTGCACGTGTCAAAATAGTGCACCCAGAGTTTAGGTTAAAACAATAAACTCCAGGTCAGTCATGGGACTGATGTGAGAACTAAAACAGTTATTAATCTTTATTTTAAAGTTAGGTAAATCAAGGGACCACGCCGTATAACACGGAACGGGTTTCCTCCCAAGAATACCAGTGCATATAACAACAGTACAATGCTAAATAAAGAAAAATGAAGCTATTATAAGACCCAGGTCCCATCACACAATGCAACTCAAGCCGGAGGATAGGGTTTTACCTTATAATAGCCAAAGGATGCTTGATACGTTTAAAAATATATTATTTTAATATTACTATAAGTGTATAGTTTCAAAACAATTTCAATTATAAATATCAATCATAGACGGCATGGGTACCATATATCATGTCGCCATACTAGGCTCTACAATCAAAACCGCAAAGTCACGTATTTGTAAATTTGATTTCCATCTGTGAACCGAGGCAAAAGATAGTTCTCTACCGATTCGAGACGCTCTAGTCCGCCCCTCAGGTCAGAGTTTAAGTGACCTTTGGATCGTCATGGCCGGTCCACCGATGTGGATTAAAATGCCTGAACACTACGTTTCCCCACCCTTTGGGGTGTTAATGAGCCAACGAAGGACTCCATCGGCTTCACATAGTCACTGATATATTCGAGGCGCCTCGCAACAGCAACAACCACATAAGTCAAACTCGTCAGGGCGTGTAAAACCACTGACGCCACTTCTAACTAGAAAGAAACGCATGTCCTCCCTGAGGTCCTTCTCCCGTTTTTGGTTCGCAACAAGGGTGTGAGGCTCGCGAATCAACGTTACACAAAGCTATGCCACACAGGCTGTGCTTTGATCATCCACCACAAGACTCTGCTTTTCAACAGAAGCCTTGATCATTTGCATCTCAGCATGCCACACAGGTAGACCACTCTACGCAACCGATATCCATCAATCATACAGAATGATATCCAATGTCAGACACATAGTCCATTTACAAATCCATTCTGGGTCTGAATGAAACCGGAGGCACCTAGTACCCCGCATATCCATCGATCTCCACGTACGTCTGGATGATCACCAACTGATTCCCTCCTCTTGGGTGTACGACCCAATCAAGATCATTAGTAATTATTCAAACGATATGAAGACCTCCGGTCTTCAACCACCGTCTTCATCTTCGACACCACGTCGAATCACTTATTCAGAATGGGATAAACCCGGTCTTTCTGAATAACTCGCGTATATTATAAACAAGTGTTACACAAACACAACATACGCCTCATTCCAATTCATCAGTCACTAACTGCAAATCAACAAGAGAATAATTACCCAAATATTAACCCCGAAGGCCGAAACCAACATCAGATCAATACCCAGGAAACCATTCATCTTAGCTAAACTACAGTTAGTTTCTAAATTTCACTTCCTTAGGGAAAGGTTCCCATTAATTTTATCAAAGATAAATTCTTTTAAATTTATTCTTTAATCTTCCTTTAAATATCACTTCAAACTAGTCGGGATTAGCGAACCGCACCGAAGTAATTATTTATTTTATTTCCCAATCCCAACCTATTTATTTCATATATAACACCATGGTGTTATCGGTAAATTCAATTACCATTTCACGTTCAAATCTAATTTAAGATTTAACTATCGCCTGGAGTAAAACTGTTGATACTCCATTCTCAATCTTTTCAATCTAATTAAAGATTCATTAAAACTCCACTTAGTTTTAATCTTTAACTGGGTTAAAGAATCAGTTTCATTTAAAACACGGTTCACGATAAACCCAAAATCACATTCCATTAATTATCGGGTTAAAGAACAAGTGTTATTTAAAACACTGTTCACGATAAACCCAAAAATCAATACCAATTCAATTCCAATTAAATATTATTTAATTGGTACACTTCATTAAATCTAAATAAAAAGATTGGACTTAAGAACAGTGTTAATGAAGACAACATTCACGACAAACCCAAATCACATTTGATATTAAATACAAGGCTCTGAATAGAAAATATACCGGCTTATATTCAATATCAAATTCTACGATCAACAAATATCATATCGGAAATAACGATATATATATCTTTCAAATTCCCATAACAATACCTGTATCATCACGAAATACAACGTCGAAATATTCCAAAGACAATTTCGGTTCCAATCCATTCCCATTCAATTATTAGAAATTCTGGTTACTTATAAAACCCTTTCCAAATTCAATTTATTTATTTAAAAATAAATAGAATTATAATTCTAGTTCAAAACTAGTTACTTCGATAAAAATCTATTTTTATCTTTAAAAATATGGAGTTTTTCATCCCTATTCTTCCCAAATCATTTCTTATGATTTTACACAAATTATTACTATTTTTAATAATTTTATCAAGGCCCGTACAGTCGATTTCCATCAACGGCAATCGAACTGCACTTACAACGACATTTTCCAAATTTGATTTGGACATAATTCCAAATCCAACCGTTAGATTTCTAATTTCTAATATTCGTTAGAAATCTCTTTTCGATACGAACACAACGGTTCCGGTGTTAGGAGAATCCAACGGTCGGATCTCCCGCAATATCCATTAGAAGTCAATGGTCGAAATTCACGAACTACCGCGACGCGGTGCATTCTATTCAAGCCATTATATTATATATATAATATATACTTCGTCGATTTCGTTTGAAAAAGTATTTTATAAATCGTTTTAAATTCGTTTTCAAAACGATTTCAACTTCATTTTAAATTCAAATCAAAATTGAATTTTTCCTTATAAATTTGTTTTAAATTCATTTCAAATTGATTTCTATTCAAATCGATTTTTAATTCAATTTCAGTTCGTTTTCAATTCAATTTCAATTCGAATTCATTTCTATTCAATTTCAATTCAAATTCAATTCTATTCAATTTCAATTCGAATTCATTTTCAATTCGAATTCAATACTATTCAATTTCAATTCTAATTCATTTTCAATTCGAATTCACTTCAAATTTATTTCCATTCAATTTCAATTCGATTCAATTTCAATTCGATTCGATTTCAATTCGAATTCATTTCAAATTGATTTTCATTCAATTTCAATTCGATTCGAATTCATTTTCAAAATATTCGATTTTGAAATCACTTTTCAATATTCATTATAAAAACGAATATAATCGATACAAATATCGTTTGCGTCAAAATGGCGTCAATCTAATCAACACGGCTTCATATATTTCTATTTTCAAATATTCTATTTCAAATATTTCTATTTTCAAATATTCTATTTCAAATATTTCTTTTTCAAATATTTCTATTTTCAAATATTCTATTTCAAATATTTCTTTTTCAAATATTTCTATTTTCAAATATTCTATTTCAAATATTTCTTTTTCAAATATTTCTTTTTCAATTATTTCCATTTCCAAATATTCTATTTCAAATATTTCTTTTTTTCATATATTCTATTTCAAATATTTCTTTTTCAAAACTGGAATGAGGCCCAATCAATTACCATAGATTTTATTTCTATGGATTTCCATACAACGCATGTATATATCAACAATGACAAATAATCAACCATCATCCAAAGCTCATTCTACACTGTATAAGCATCAAATATAAATATTCAATGCTTATTACAGTCTGTCAATCAATCGATCGACATACAACTAATTATTGGGATTAGTGTATGTCACATATCACCCCAATACCCATGTGGGGTTTTCAAACAATCAAACACAGATTTTATTTGTGCAGTTGGGCGATGTGTAAAATTTATCATCCCAATTAATATCAGTCAAATGGGTGTATATAAACAAATCGTCCGACTTGTTTATTTTTATTTCATTTTAAATACACGTTAAAAATTCTATTTTCAACTATAAAGTATTTTAACTATATAAATATTTCATTTCATTTCACATCACATCACACAATCAACTACACAGCAAAATCAAACAAACAAGCATACAAGCCGTCCATCGTCTGTGGACGACAGGGTGTCGGGTGCTACTAAACACCGTCTGCATCCTAGTATATATTTTAACTGGAAATAAATTTAAAAGTGAGGAGTTCTCACTGATTAGCTAAACCAACGCCATGACTGTTCTTATGTAGTAATCTTCGTCGTGCTCTCCTTCTGTCAGTTTCCTTGTCCGTAGCCAGTACATATATAAAAATCACATCTTTATAATACTCTTTATATAAAAATCATATTTTTATACTGCTACTATATAGATAAAAATTCTATTTTTATCTCGCTAGTAATATAATAAAAATTATATTTTTATATCTTCTAGGCGATAAAGATCGAATTTTTATTTCGCTACAACATTAAAGATTGATCGAATTTTTATTTCGCTACAACATTAAAGATTAAATTTTTACTAGTTATATAATATAAAAATCGTATTTTTATTCTTTCTATAATATAAAAATCATATTTTTATTCTTTCTATAATATAAAAATCATTTTTTTATTCTTTCTATAATATAAAAATCATATTTTTATTCTTTCTAAAAATCATAACTTTTTGCCATCGAAAAAAATCATACCTTTAAGTAATTAAAAATCATGTCTTTATGTCGCCATCTTATTTAAAAACAATGCTTATTCACTTTCAAAACAAAGTATATTTATTTTCTACATGGCATATGATAAAGAAAATAATTAGAATAGAATTAACATTATTAATAACATTTTATATAACGTTAATAATTGATACCATCAGCTATCCCTTCACCCCCTTCGTTATTTTCTGAACCCAAGGGCTCACCTCGGTTTTTCACTGTCGCCCGCCACTGTAGGGGCACGGACCACCATCGGCGGTGGCCACTCGAACCACCCTGGCCTCTCTCACCTGCGCCGGTGGCGCCTTAAAGACTGCACCCTCTTGGAGCTCGTGAATTGAGCTCGAACTCGGCGGCTTTGGGTGTTCGGGTATGGAGGAAGGAGGAGAAGGACGGAGGAGGAGGGGGGAAGAGAGGAGGGGGCTGGCGCCTAGCGTGGCGGCGTGATGGAAGGTGGGAAGCAACAACGCGATTTCAGCATTTTTTTTCTTTTTAAAATAACTGACTGGGGCGGGGGGGGGGGGGGTTATGAGGAGAGAAGGGGTGTGTTGACTTTGAATAGAGGGAAGGGAGGGTGTTTTTATTTATTTATTTAATTTCAAAAAGCAACTTTTAATTTCAACCTCGAAACGAAACCCACCGCCTGTCGTCCTTAGCTAATTACATCCATTCCGAACACAATGTGATATGTATCATAGGATGATTCGACTGTTTCGATCAGTTTTCGTCAAAATCAAAATATAACTCTATATATTGAATTTGAATGCGCATTTCAATTTACCGGGGCCACATACTAAAAATTCCTGAAAAATATTTTCTAGCCTCGTATTGACGATATGGTCCTAACAAAACTAATTTCGTCAAATTCTGAGACTGTTTGAAAAATGGGCATTTTCCAGTCGATTAAAATCAACTAAAACTATTAAACCACGTTTTCCTTTGCCACGCTCACATATTGATTCAGAAAATTATGAAAATTGGAATCTAGCAATAACTTGACATCCCGGATCCAACAAAAATGGTTTCATCCAAAACCGAGGTCATTTGCAAAATGGCCATTTTTAAGGGCTAAATTCCATAGCGACTATTCTAAATTTTCAACTGGACATACCTTTTTACCCCCGCTATGAAATTTCAATTTTTCAGATTCGTTGGAAAGATATTCCCAATTAGATTCAAATATTTTTGGTTTCACTAAAATCTGGTTTATTTTGCCCCCGGTACATTCATTTGAACTTTGAAATCGAATTTTCGAACTACTGCGCCATTTCAGGCTCGTTATATAATTAAAATAAATTATTTATATTCTAACGACGATTCGAATAAATATATACGTTCTAATTCTATTAAAAATAAATTTTTCGTCGTTATTATTTAAAATAATTCATTTCGAATATTCAAAATTCATTAAAATTGGCAAAATAAAATTTTTAAATTGGCTTGGATTTTCGGGTTATTACAATAAATTGCCAGATTAATAAAAAACACCACACAGGTCTGGAGTTGACAATAATCACATCTCTCTAGTTATTAGATACTACACATGGATTATTTATTTCCCACACGGGACGAGGTGAAGAGAATTTAATCTCTGGAGTAATTAAAAATACACACTCCCTCAGGCTTAGACAGGGTGACGAGAATTTATTCTCTGGAGTTATTATCTATACACGCTCCCCTGTAAACACCAGAATATGTCACTATAAATATGTGCATGCTTATTAGGATTTATTGGGTACCTAATACGGCCCAATAAATTTCTAAACCCCTCCCCGTACAAAGGAGGATATGACGAAAATTTTCGAAAATTTAGGGTGTTAGCCAAATTTTTGAAGAATTTGAAAATTCTCAGAAACTGAAAAGTTGGAGAATGGAATCCAGATTGAGGGTAGAGTTAGTTAATCAAACCACTTTCGACTTTGTTCCTTTTCGGGGACGAAAAGTTTTAAGTGGGGGAGATTGTAACAACCCGGAAAATCTGAACCAATTTAAAATTTTTAAATTGGCTATTTTAGTGGATTTTAAATATTTTAAATAAATATTTTAAATAATAGATGAAAAGTAAGCTATATTCGATGTTTGAAAGTAAATAAATTTAATTAGAATTATAAACAGGGCCTGGAATGGCACGACAGTGTCGAAATTTCAATTCAAACTTTGACGGACTATACCAGGTGCAAAATAAAATAGATTTTAGTGAAACCAAAAGTATTTAAAGTTGCTAGTGAATATCTTTCTAACGAATCTGAAAAATCGAAGTTTCGTAGCGGGAGTCAAAAGCTATGGCCAAATGAATTTTCAGAAAGGTCGCTATAAAATTTATATTGCCCGTGAAAATAGACATTTTGCAAACGACCTCGGAATTCGACGAAACCACTTTTGTTGGATCTGGTATGTGAAGTTATTGCTAGGTTTCAAATCTCATAATTTTTGAAGCTAGTATGTGAGCGTGGCAAAGAAAAATGTGTTTTGGTCAATTACAGCTAAATTGGATCGAGCAGAAAATGGCCATTTTTCAAACGGTCTCAGAATTCAACGAAACTAGTTTTGTTGGGACCGTATCGTCAAAACATAGCTAGATTTATTTTTCTGGAATTTTTCTAATCAGTTTGTGGCCCTGGAAAATTGAAATGTACATTCAAATTGAATATCGAATGTTTTATACTTTTAATTTGAAGAAAAACTAGTCGAAACTGTCGAATGGGCCTACGAAACATATCCCATTGTGTTTGGAATGGGGGCATATAGCTAGGGACGATAGTCGTTGGGTTTGGATTGGAGTTTGTATGTGACAAGGGGTATTTTGGAAATTTAAAAATATATAAATTAAAAAAATATCTCATTGGCCCATTGACCATTCTCTCTCTCCCCGACATCAGAATCGAACAACGCCTCCTCTTCATTCCTTCTCTCCTTCGTAACTCCTCCTCCACACAAAGAAACCCATCAGTTGTTTGGAGATTTTTGAAGAGAATTCAGAGGGCTTCAAATCCATATAAGGTGTGAGATTTTTCGTTGAGGGTAGTGAGAGAATCGACAGCAGGAAGTTGGCACCTTCCCATCGCCGCCGCGCTGCCTACAGGCCACCGAAGTGGGCCCCACTTCAGGCGCCAGCGCGCCACTCTTTTTTCTTCACTGTTGCGAAGGACGATCGTCGAATCACTTCACCGTTTGCATGAAAAATTCAAACCTAGTTTGGAACGATTTGCTGAGAGGTACGGCTGAATTATTTTAAACTGATTATAGCACTTTAAAGCGCTACGGTTTATGATTTTAGAATAAAAATCATATCCTTTTCGTTTGTGGTCGAAATTCAGTGAAACAAGAGACACCGGGACCATGAGGACGTCTTCTACATTCTAGAAGAGACCGCATATTTTTCTGAGCCTTTTGCTATTTTTGGTGGAGTGGAACCCAATGTGAGATTTCTAATTTATAAACGATATGGAAAACAACGATGTATAAATTATATAGTCGATGTATGAGTTATATAAGCGTTGTACACCACATGTATAAGCGTTGTACAAGTTGTATGTTCGATGTATAAGTTACATATGCGTTGTAAAAATTATATATGCGATGAAATGACATTGAAATGAATTGAAGTAAATTGAAATATACTTATATATATACACACGCTCCTCGTCCACAAACCATGGACGATATTTATTGGTTGTGATTGGCGTGAAAATTAGTTGATAGCGAATGGTTGATTAGAATTGTTTATGGTTGAAATTGGTTGATTGTGGTTGAAAAATACCCATTTGTGGTTGAGAATTATTTGGTTGAAACCACATAGGATTATTTGTGGAAAAGAAATAAAAAATAAACATGCCGCCTAGGTGCGAACTAGATGCATGAAATCCCCATTGTCAAAAGCTGCGAGGCTTTAAGGTAGAGCGAGGAGCCGTACTAGGGACATCCCCGGTTTTAACTACCCTGCCGTTATGCTGCCGAAATTTTCTGAAATATTCATGTGTTAGAATTATTTTCATTTGTTGAAATTATTTTCATATGTTGAAACCGCATTCATGTGTTGAATAGAAATTCATGTGTTGAATAATAGTCGTGTTTTGAAATAAATTGTTTTATAATAAAAATCATATTTTTATCATCTATATGTACTATATAAAATAGTCGTGTTTTGAAATAAATTGTTTTATAATAAAAATCATATTTTTATCATCTATATGAACTATATAAAATAGTCGTGTTTTGAAATAAATTGTTTTATAATAAAAATCATATTTTTATCATCTATATGAACTATATAAAATAGTCGTGTTTTGAAATAAATTGTTTTATAATAAAAATCATATTTTTATCTTCTATATGAACTATATAAAATAGTCGGGTTTTGAAATAAATTGTTTTATAATAAAAATCATATTTTTATCATCTATATGAACTATATAAAATAGTCGTGTTTTGAAATCAATTGTTTTATAATAAAAAACTTATTTTTATCATCTATATGAACTATATAAAATAGTCGTGTTTTGAAATAAATTGTTTTACAATAAAAATCACATTTTCATTATATACATGAATTGGTAAAAATAGTGAAGTGTTGAAATAAATGTTTGTTGGATAAAAATATCATTTTTACCAAATATATAAAGTGGATATAGTTTTGAAATCGAAGAAAGAATTATATTTATATATATTTATATAAATATAATTAAAATATAGTGAATAACGACGCTGTAGTTTGTATTTTGAAATCGTGATTTCAAACGATTAGTGCGGGAGATCCGACCATCGGATTTTCCCGAAACCACAACCGTTGGGTTTGCCTTAGGAATATCTTTCCAACGGCACCAACTTTGTAAAGATCCAACGGTTGGATGGTCTGGAATGTTTAATTCAAATCTGAAGAAAAACAGTGCCGGAATCGATTATATTTATATATATATATATATAATTAAATTAAATCGAATAACGATGCTGCAGTTCGTATTTTGAAATCGTAACTTCAAACGATTAGTGCGGGAGATCCGACCGGCGGATTTTCCTAAAACTTAAACCGTTGGATTCGTTTTGAAAAGATCTTTCTAATGATATAAATTTTGTGAAGATCCAACGTTAGATTTTTAGATATGTGTAAATCAAATCTGAAAAAAAAACAGCGCCACAGCCGCGTTATGGCCTGAAGCGTCGTTTGAATGAATTGGCCATTTTTAAATAAATAAAAATAGCGATAAATCGTGATAAAATATTATAAACGATATGGAATGGAAATAAAATGAATTTGCTTCGTTTATGTGATATTTGATGGTTGAATGTGTTTGGTGTGAAAATTTCATTAAAGAACAGAATTGGTGATGTTGAATAATTTAACCATTGAAATGAATTGATTTGAAATTCTAGATACGTGAATTGTTTGAAAAGGCTGAGTTAATTCTCATTCCAAATAATTGATCGACGACTGAAAGTCGAAGATATGAAGACAGTGCAAGGCCGATGATCTTCACGTCGAATGGAGGGGTGTTACTGATGCTCATGATAGGAGTAGCTACCTTGACGGGGTTGAATGTAACACCCCAAATTTTCTGTTAACTGTATAATATAAAACTTAAGTATAATTAATTCTAAATGAAAGAACTAAGGGAAACGACTTGCACTGTTGTGATCGTCTCGGAATTTTGCTTGAGATAGAGTCCGAGTTTTCGTGAATCGGACTCCGTATGAAGGAGTTATGACCTCAGGAAGTTTCAGAATTCAAATTAAAGTTCAAACCGTTCAAAAAGTAGTTCAAAATTGAAAATCGGACCCAAACTGGGCTGGGAGGGAATTTTCGCGCCCAGGCACCAGGTCGACCAGGGGGTTGACCTGGGTGACCAGGTCGACCATAGGGTCGACCTGGGGATCGACCTGCCCTATTGACCTGGTTTGGCCCTGGCTGGCCTGGTCGGGTTCTGGTCGATTTCTAAGGCTTGGCTGTGTCACTAGGGCTGACATGTCGCATTTTGGTTGGCTCCTTTCGAAGTGAATGGTCTAGATTCATATATGATCATCTGACGGCTCAAATCAATCTGAAATTCTATAAATACAACCTAAGACTCCAACCTAAATTAACATAAGAAATTAGAGACAGAGCCACCATGCTGTCGGTAGGAAATTGAGAGGAGCCTCCACTTGTAGAAAAGCTTAGAGACGAGCCAAGTTAGAGTTAAAACTCGAATCAAATCAACGTTAGTCTACCCAAAGGAACGCATCTCAATTTCAGAACTCAGAATCAAGAATTCAAGTTCATCGATCGTAGTAAGTCTAGTTACGTTTGAGATGTAAATTGAAAAAGAACGTGATTTGATATGAATTGGAAATTGGAATCACATTATGTTATATAATGTCTACGTTGTATATTGTTAACAATGTATATATGTTGCGATGATTTTTATTGTGAATGGAATTGGGATGTTTGTGGTATAAATTGATGTGATGTGGACCTATTTAACGTTTGTAATTGAAAACAACATCACTTGCAAGTTTGTGGTTAATATTAGAATTTACACCTTTATGTTTATGTGGTTAACATGGATTGTATACATTTTGCTAATCCAAATTAAGAATTGTATACACATGTTCTATGTTATGACCGTTATGCCAACATGATTAAAATCCTTGTATATATATTCTTATGCTCATTTCAAGTTGTAATTGGATCCATTTTGGTGACACAATTAATACAAGTTTCATGTTGAAATAGGCTACATGATTTGAGTTAGTTCACATCTTTGTGTAAATAACAAAATTTGACATTTTTATGAACGTGTAATAACCTTGTCACATGCTAGTTTTGTGTTTGAAGTTATGTCTAGATAAATATAGTTAGGCCTATGTTTATGCAAGTCAAGATTATGCCATTTTATGTGACACCTATTTAGATGTAGTCATTTTGAAAGTTCACCCCTATTATGTTCATAATGGCTATGCCAAAATGCCAAGTTCACACCTATGACATTCATGATGATCATTTTGCAAGTTCACCATATTATGTATAAGTTTACAACTATGGCATGTTAAGTAGATAGATTCGTTTATGCAAACTTTGTGCGCTAAATTAGGCTAAGTTTTTAGCCTAATATCTTATGTTAAAATCATGTGAACGAAAATTAGGCTAAGAGTTGTTAGCCTAATATTTAGACGGGGTAACGTTGGGTAAAATGGGTAGGAAAACTTAGCATAAAAATATATGAAATTGGCATGTTTGTCACATGCCAAAGTTTGTGACATATAAACGGTATAAATTCTTATACCAAAAATGTTAAACTTGGAATGTGGGCCATAACCTTTAATGGTTAACAAACTTACATATAACAGGTAATAAAGACAAATATGTAAATTTAGAAAATACGAATGTGCTTAACACGAGGTTGGATTGAGTTGTGATGTAAACCTGCCCGGACCCGCCCGGCTGTCCAGTAGTCACAATAATACCTATCCAATGTGGGTGGTTAAGCATGGAGCCCAATAAGGACCCGAGGTTAGACTGAGTTACGATGTAAATCTGCCCGAAATCGACCGGCACATCCAGTAACCGTAACAATATCTGTCTAATGTGAGTGGTCGGTGCTTTAAGAGGCTAAGGACAGAAGATACGGTTAAGTAACTAAAACACTTAACCAATTCAACATGTTAAATGAACTGATGGGTGGGGTTAGGTAACTACAGACACTTAACCACTTAACATGTTTGACTAGAAAACCCTAGTAACGAGGGACCCGTTTCAGCAGTAACCCAAATTAGGTATCATGGTACCCTGAAACTAGGCGGGGTAGGGCACGATTACTGGGCTGATTGTAAGCAGTCAAAGCGACGACGGTGGGTGCAACAGTGCGGGTTCTAACGGAGTGCGGGCGTGCACACACTTCGGAGCAGACAAACAGGGCACTGGGGGCACCATTAGTATAACCTATGCATTCTAGTATTGTGTCGGGTCGCCACCATGGGACTTGATACACCCCATAGTAGGGCCAGCATAGGTATCTACAATATTTGGGGGCCGTAAGACACATGTAATTATGCGAGTAGGAGCCGATCTTTAGAATAATGGGATCACTTTACCCTCTGCACGGGGTGCCAGTTCAGAACTAATACATGTAGGTGCAGAGATATAGTGTGGGGTGCGATAGTATATTCATTTTAGAACTACCTTATCTTAGTTTATGATACTTTCCTGTTTCCAGTTTATATCTATCATGCCCTTATTCTTATTCTCATACTGAAGAGTCACTAGACTTACCAGGCTTTATGTCAGACCCTATTTTCTTTCGTCTTCTTTTCTTCCGTTCCCCCCCCCAGGTCCACAGGGAGGAAACAACTCAGCTTAGTCAGACTCTTTGCAAAGCTTCAAGATAGTAGATGTACGGTTTCGACTCTCTTGCTTTGGATATGGCTGTTGGATACAATCTTGGGGATTTATGCAGTTTTAATTATGTTTTATGCTTCTTTAATTAATAACCAAGACATAAATGATGATGTAATGTTTTGGAAGTGTTATGTGACAGTTATGGAAGTGTTTTTTTGGTATGAACAAGTATTTTATGAAATAAAAAGTCTGTTGTTTTTCCGCTACTTATATATATGTGTACATATCTGTCATGTGTTTATCTGTGACTGTTACTTACAAACCTCCACCAAAGTTAAGGCAGTCCCTTTGTGAGTGACCTTAATGGAGGGTGGGGTGTTTCACTTGGTATCAAAGCACAGGTTTACCAGACTGGATAAATTTTTTTTTTGAAACTATTTTCAAAAAGAAGTTTAAAGAAGCATTTTCAAGAAAAGTTTTGATATTTTAAAAGGCATAATCCCCCAAAAGCCATATGCACTATCTATCTATCCTTCGTTTTGAACCTTTCCTTTTTGTTTCAGCATGTCTGGAGACCTGAACCTTCTGGAAGGAGTACCCGTACCCGGCTGGTTTAGGAGGTACCTGGAAGCTAGGGCCAATGGGGCGGGCCCAGCAGACATTCCTCCTCCAGTGGCAGCGGTTCCTCCTCCTCCTCCTCCGCCTCCTCCTCGTGGAAATGCTTTTGCAAAGACATGTAGAGACTTCAAGGCTGTGGGTGGAAAGGAATTTTATGGAACCGAATTCTTTGTAGTAGCAAGAAACTGGCTAAAGGAGACCGATGCTCTGTTTGTCGTCTTCGAAGTTGATGACAGGCAAAAGATACAGCTAGTAATGTGGTTGCTTAAAGATAAAGCATCGTATTGGTGGGAGATCACCAATGCTGAGAGGCCAGTGGAAACATGGGAAGATTTCAGGATGAGATTTGAGATGAAATTCCTCTCCCAAGCTGAAAGAAGCCTGCAAATGGAGAAGTTCCTAACTCTGAAACAGGGAAGTATGACAATCAGGGAGTATGTAAATCAGTTTAATCAGCTGGCCAGATTTGGGTTGGACTTAGTGAACACCCAACACAAGAAGGCGCTCTGCTTCGTCAAAGGTCTGAATGAGCCTCTACACAGCCTTGCTATGACTCATGTATCCACGGGAGCGGCTTATGAAAGCTTAGTGGACATGGCATTGCTACACGAGGAAGATAAAGGTAAGAAAGAGGCAAAGGCAGAAGCGCCTCAAGAAAAGAAGGAGGGTTTACAGGCTAAGAAAACAGACTTCAAGAAAGGCGGGAAGAACAACAAATCCCGTGAAAAGAGAAAGTGCAATTTCTTTGGCATTGTGGGACATATAGCAAAAGACTGTAGAAAGAAGAAGGCAAAGATGAATGGTGGTTGCTTCAGTTGTGGCGAGACTGGACACTTGGCTAAGGACTGCCCAAAGAAGCGGGGGCAGGGATAGAGGACTGGATCCACCTCAGGCGGACAAGTTCACGCGCTGGTGGAACCTCCACAGGAACGAGGTAGAAATATTTCTGTAGAAAGCTTAGTTTATCGGTATGATCATCCAGTTCGCACTCTCTTTGATTCTGGTGCATCACACTCCTTTATTTCATCTTCTTTAGTAGAATCTCTGCACCTAGACACTAGTATGGTAGAAGATCCCTTGGTTGTTTCAAATCCAATTGGGGGCTCAGCTTATTTGTCGATGGTTTGCTTGGATTTGAAAATCTCTATTCTAAGTGTTGAATTTAGATGTAGTGCCTTTGTTTTGGGCTTCTCAGGGTATGGACTGATCTTAGGCATGGACTAGTTATCCAGTAATGGTGCCATTCTTGATTGTGAGAAAAGAATGGTTAGGCTCTTCACTCGGCTCGGTAACACTCTAGAAATTTCTTGTAATCCCTTGAATGCTGTTATGCTTAGTTATCTAGAGTCGCTTGACGCTTCTGTTGAGAATTTTGCAGTCGGTTAGGGTAGTCGGGGAATATCTGGATGTCTTTGAAGAGGTGAAAGACTTACCTCCGAAGCGGGAAATAGACTTCCGCATATATCTTGTTGATAATGCAAAGCCCGTAGCTCTGCCTGTTAGACACATGGCTCCAAAGGAGAGAAACGAACTCAGTAAGCAAGTTAAGGAACTTCTTGAGAAGGGGTTTATAAGGAGTATCTCGGAATGGGGTGCTCCAGTGGTGTTCGCCACCAAAGCAGATGGTTCACTATGTCTTTTTGTGGAGTATAGGGAGCTAAACAAGATGACTAAAAAGAATAGACACCCGCTTCCCCGAATAGACGATTTGTTTGATCAGCTTGTAGGTGCGTCGGTCTTCTCCCAACTTGATTTAGCTACTAGGTTCCATCAGCTAAGAGTAGCTAAAGATAGCATCGATAAAACGACGTTCAGAACCCCATATGGTTTCTTCGGGTGGCTTGTCATGCCTTTCGGTTTGACAAACGCACCCGCTTATTTCGTAGACCTAATGAGCAGGGTGTTCAGAGAATTCCTCAATAAGTTCGTGGTGGTCTTCGTAGACGATATTTTGATTTTCTCAAAGATTGAGGAAGAACATGCTCATCATTTGAAAGAAATCATGGATACTCTCCGTGCACATCAGCTAAAAGCCAAATTCTCCAAGTGCCACTTTTGGGGAGAAGAAGTAAGATTTCTGGGGCATATAGTATCCAAAGAGGGGTTAGATGTGGACCCCGCGAAAGTGGTGGCACTGCAAGATTGGAAGAAACCAAGAAATGCAACCGAAGTTTGAAGCATTCTTGGGCTAGCCGGTTTTTACCGAAAGTTCATTAGGGATTTCACGAAAATCTCAACTCCACTCACAAGGCTAACAAAGAAGAATCTGATGTTCACTTGGGATTTGGATTGCGAGTTTGCCTTCCAACGATTAAAAAAGTCTCACACAACAGCCCCAGTTCTGACTTTGCCGGACGGAAGCAAAATGTTCACAGTATATACGGATGCTTGTGGTACGGGGCTAGGCGCTGTTCTGATGCAAGAAGGAAGAGTAGTGGCTTATGGTGGAAGATAATTGAAAGTACATGAAAAGAACTACCCGACCCACGATCTTTAGTTGGCCGCCATCGTATTTGCGCTTAAGCCTTGGCGCCATTATCTCCTAGGTGAGAAGTTCGAATTATATACTGACCATAAATCGTTGAAGTACCTTTTCTCGCAGAAAGATCTTAACTTGAGGCAGTAAAGATGGATGGAGTTCCTTGCCTCATATGACTTTGAGATTTCCTATACTCCCGGTAAAGGCAACGTAGTAGCAGACGCGTTGAGCTGAAAGAAACTGACCCTAAGCCCTCTCTTTGTGGAAAGGAAAAGCTTGGAGTATATAGCCAGTTTTATCTTTAGGCCCTCCTCGGATTTTGTACCGGGTTTGTTAGCATCTTTCGAAGTTACTCAATTGGACTCAATAGGGGCTGCACAACGTGAAGACCCTTAACTTGTTGATGTGATTGATAAACTTATTAGGGGTGAGACTTCTAGTCACCTCAATAGATACACCATCGGTGATAAGGGTTGGCTGAGGCAAGATGGAAGATTATGCGTCCCACAAGCAAGGGAGTTGACAAAGAAGGTTCTCAAGGAAGCGCATCATTCCAAGATGACTATACACCCTGGCGGTGATAAGATGTACAAAGATATAAAAAGAACTTTCTTTTGGAGCGGCATGAAGAAGGACGTGGCAGATTTCGTTTCTAAGTGCATGACCTGCCAACAGGTCAAGGCGGAACAGAAGAAGCCTGGAGGACTACTTCATCCTTTAGAGGTCCCACAGTGGAAGTGGGATAGCATTTCAGTGGACTTCATTGACGGGTTGCCTAGGTCAAGAAGAGGCAATACTAGCATTTGGGTGATAGTGGACAGGCTTACTAAAAGCGCCCACTTTATACCTATCAAGATTAGAAGGACTGCTTCATCTCTAGCTTCTCTTTATCTCAAGGAAATAGATCGAATCCATGGAATACCCTCCAGCATAGTGAGTGACAGAGACCCCATCTTCACGAGCGAATTTTGGCAGAGTCCGCAAGAAGCTGTCGGCACACAGTTATGCTTGAGCACGGCCTATCATCCCCAAACTGATGGTCAGACAGAAAGGGTGAATAGAGTACTAGAAGTTCTTCCAAGACTGTGCGTTCTTGACTTCGGAGGGACTTTGGAGGATCACCTTCCTTTAGTGGAATTCGCCTATAACAACAGTTACAAGCCACCATCGGTATGGCGCCCTTCGAAGCTTTGTATGGAATACCTTGCCGATCACCAACTTGTTGGTGGGAGTCCACTGAAAAGATTATACTTGGGCCAGACATGATTAGAGAGACTTCAGAAAAAGTGGACTTGATACGAAGGAGAATGAAGACTGCCCAAGACAGACAAAAATCCTATGCCGACAAAAGAAGGACCGACCTTGAGTTTGAGGTTGGGGACAGGGTTTTCCTTAAGGTATCTCCCTTAAGGAACGTCGTTCGCTTGGGATCCGCAGGAAAGCTAGCACCAAGATTTGTAGGACCATTCCCTATTATTGAGAAGGTTGGAAAAATGGCTTATAGATTAGAGATGCCTGAAAGTTTGGCTGGAATTCACAACGTCTTTCACGTTTCTCATCTCCGGAAATGTCTACATGAATCAACGGAAGTGGTGAAGCCAAGCATTTTAGAAGAAGCCGAAGTGGAACACGAAGCGACTGTGAGGAAAGTTTCAACTCGAATCGTAGGAACTGAAGTGAAAAAGCTATGCAACTGCGAAGTCAAGCTCAATAAGGTTCAGTGGAGCGACGCCGAGGAAGACACGACTTGGGAAACTGAGGATAGATACGCGCGGCCTACCCTTTTCTTTTTGAGGGTACATCTTTGACCTCTCTTTTTCCTTAAGTTGTGTTTGTATCTATCTTTTTAGGTATATCTTCTCGATATAATCTTTTATCCTTAGGTAGAAACCCCTTTGGATGTAAACACGTATTTGAAACATGTTATGGTTGATGGCTGCAAGTGGTTGCAAGTGGTTGCTCGTGGATGCATATACACACACAACCTAGGTTTTAGATCGGCTCAGTCACTTCATACTGCATATGCATATATGTATTCATATTTATATGTGGTTGAAACTTGATACGTTGTCATATGGATGTCGCATTTATATTGATGGTCGTGCACTCATGTTGAATTATGAGTAAGGACAAATTTGCATACATAATGGACTCATGACACTTGCATGATTTGCATTAAGGAGGTCAACTGAATCAGTAGACCGCCTGATTTTGCATTAGATAAGGACGTGTACACACACTGTGCATATGACCATAAAGCATTAGAAGTCTTTTAAGGACAATGGACGCCTGTGTTTTATGGTTAAGTAGATGGACGATTGGATGTTAGGACTTACGTTCTTCCAGACTTGAAGATTTCGGGGACGAAATCCTAAAAGGAGGGGAGAATGTAACACCCCAAATTTTCTGTTAACTGTATAACAAAAAATTTAAGTATAATTAATTCTAAATGAAAGAATTAAGGGAAACGGGTTTCACCGTTACGATCGTCTCGGAATTCTGCTTGAGATAGAGTCCGAGTTTGAGTGAATCGGACTCCGTATGAAGGAGTTATGACCTCCGGAAGTTTCAGAATTCAAATTAAAATTCAAACAGTTCAAAAAGAAGTTCAAAATTCAAAATCAGACCCAAACTGGGCTGGGCGGGAATTTTCCCGCCCAGGCACCAGGTCAACCAAGGGGTCGACCTGGGTGACCAGGTCGACCATAGGGTTGACCTGGGGGTCGACCTGCCATGTCGACCTTGTTTGGCCCTGGCTGGCCTGGTCGGGTTCTGGTCAATTTCTGAGGCTTGGATGTGTCACTAGGGCTGACATGTTGCATTTTGGTTGGCTCCTTTCGAAGTGAATGGTATAGATTCATCTATGATCATCTGATGGCTCAAATCAATCTGAAATTCTATAAATACAACCTAAGACTCCAACCTAAATAAACATAAGAAATTAGAGACAGAGCCGCCATGCTGTCGGTAGGAAATTGAGAGGAGCCTCCACTTGTAGAAAAGCTTAGAGACGAGACAAGTTATAGTTAAAACTCGAATCAAATCAACGTTAGTCTACCCAAAGGAACGCATCTCAATTTCATAACTCAGAATCCAGAATTCAAGTTCATTGATCGTAGTAAGTCTAGTTACGTTTGAGATGTGAATTGAAAAAGAACGTGATTTGATATGAATTGGAAATTGGAATCACATTATGTTATATAATGTTTACGTTGTATAATGTTAACAATGTATATAAGTTGCGATGATTTTTACTGTGAATGGAATTGGGATGTTTGTGGTGTAAATTGATGTGATGTGGACCTGTTTAACGTTTGTAATTGAAAACAACATCACTTGCAAGTTTGTGGTTAATATTAGAATTTACACCTTTATGTTTATGTGGTTAACATGGATTGTATACATTTTGCTAAGTCCAAGTTAAGACTTATACGCACATGTTCTATGTTAAGAACGTTATGCCAACATGATTAAAATTCTTGTATATATATTCTTATGCTCATTTCAAGTTGTAGTTGGATCCATTTAGGTTACGCAATTAATACAAGTTTCATGTTGAAATAGGCTACATTATTTTAGTTAGTTCACATTTTTGTGTAAATACCAAAATTTGAGATTTTTATGAACATGTAATAACCTTGTCACATGCCAGTTTTGTGTTTGAAGTTATTCCTAGATAAATATGGTTAGGCCTATGTTTATGCAAGTCAAGATTACGCCATTTTATGTGACACCTATTTAGATGTAGTCATTTTGCAAGTTCACCCCTATTATGTTCATAATGGCTATGCCAAAATGCCAAGTTCGCACCAATGACATTCATGATGATCATTTTGCAAATTCACCCCTATTATGTATAAGTTTACACCTATGGCATGTTAAGTTGATAGATTCCTTTATGCAAACTTTGTGCGCTAAATTAGGCTAAGTTTTTAGCCTAATATCATATGTTAAAATCATGCGAACAAAAATTAGGCTAAGAGTTGTTAGCCTAATATTTAGACGCGGTAACGTTGGGTAAAATGGGTAGGAAAACTTAGCATAAAAATATATGAAATTGGCATGTTTGTCACATGCCAAAATTTGTGACATTTAAACGATATAAATTCTTATACCAAAAATGTTAAACATGGAATGTAGGCCATAACCTTTAATGGTTAACAAACTTACATATAACAGGTAATAAAGACAAATATGTAAATTTAGAAAATATGAATGTGCTTAACACGAGGTTGGATTGAGTTGTGATGTAAACCTGTCCGGACCCGCCCGGCTGTCCAGTAGTCACAACAATACCTATCCAATGTGGGTGGTTAAGCAAGGAGCCCAATAAGGACCCGAGGTTAGACTGAGTTACGATGTAAATCTGCCCAGAACCAACCGGCACATCCAGTAACCGTAACAATATCTGTCTAATGTGAGTGGTCGGTGCTTTAAGAGGCTAAGGACAGAAGATAGGGTTAAGTAACTAAAACACTTAACCAATTCAACATGTTGAATGAACTGATGGGTGGGTTTAGGTAACTAAAAACACTTAACCACTTAACATGTTTGACTAGAAAACCCTAGTAACGAGGGACCCGTTTCAGCAGTAACCCAAATTAGGTATCATGGTACCCTGAAACTAGGCAGGGTGGGGCACGATTACTGGGTTGATTGTAAGCGGTCAAAGCGACGGCGGTGGGTGCAAAAGTGCGGGTTCTAAAGGAGTGCGGGCGTGCACACACTTCGGAGCAGACAAACAGGGCACTTGGGGCACCAGTAGTATAACCTGTGCATTCTAGTATTGTGTCGGGTCGCCACCATGGGACTTGATACACCCCATGGTGGGGCCAGCATAGGTATCTACAATATTTGGGGGCCGTAAGACACATGTAATTATGCAAGTAGGAGCCGATCTTTAGAATAATGGGATCACTTTACCCTCAGCATGGGGTTCCAGTTCAGAACTAATACATGTAGGTGCAGAGATATAGTGTGGGGTGTGATAGTATATTCGTTTTAGAACTACCTTATCTTAGTTTATGATACTTTCCTGTTTCCAATTTATACCTATCATGCCCTTATTCTTATTTTCATACTGAAGAGTCACTAGACTTACCAGGCTTTATGTCTGATCCTATTTTCTTTCGTCTTCTTTTCTTCCGTTCCCCCCTCCCCAGTTCCACAGGGAGGAAACAACTCAACTTAGTCAGACTCTTTGCAAAGCTTCATGATAGTATATGTATGGTTTGGACTCTCTTGCTTTGGCTATGGCTGTTGGATACAATCATGGGGATTTATGAAGTTTTAATTATGTTTTATGCTTCTTTATTTAATAACCAAGACAGAAATAATGATGTAATGTTTTGGAAGTGTTATGTGACAGTTATGGAAGTGTTTTTTTGTATGAACAAGTATTTTATGAAATAAAAAGTCTGTTGTTTTTCCGCTACTTATATATATGTATTCATATTTGTCTTGTGTTTATCTGTGACTGTTACTTACAAAACTCCACCAAAGTTAAGGCAGTCCCTTTGTGAGTGAACTTAATGGAGAGTGGGGTGTTTCATTGAAGTAGTAGCCACCCGGACGTACTTGTTGATTGTACGGATATGCGAGGTATTGAGTGCCTCAGGTTTCGTTCAGACCCAGAGCGAACGTGTAAATGGACTGTGTGTCTGACATTGGATTTTGTTCTGTGCTGACTGATCTCTATTAAATATATATCTGTTTGGCGGCGGAGAATTTATTCTCTTGCTTAACGCCCTTCTCTGAGACGTACGAGCTCAGAGGTTATATATAGATGGAAACCAGTCGCATTGAGTGAATTGCCTATGTGGCATGCCTAAGTGGAAGATGATCAAGGCTTCTATTGAAAAGCAAAGTCTTGTGGTTGATGATCAAAGCACGGCCTGTGTGTCGTAGCTTTGTGCATAGAGTTGTTTCGTCTAACGACCCAGGGATTTCGGCCCCGGAAATCGACAAAAATACCTTTACCGTAACTCATGCCGACCTTCAAAACACCGAAAACACTGGAACGTTATTAGAAAGAATTTAGAGGGTGAGATAAGAAATAAAGAAATATAAGAATAGAAGAAGAAGAAGAAACAACACAACACAGAGTCTCACATCGCAACGGAACAAAATTAGGGCTGTCAATTTCCTACCCGATCCGTGACCCGACCCGAAACCCGCACGGAAATTAGCAGGTTAACCCGACCCGTTTAGTTAGCGGGTCATTTTTGGGTCAACCCGAATTTGACCCGTTTATAAACGGGTGGGTTTAGGGTTGACCCGCTAACCCGATTTTGACCCGCCAAACCCGATTATATATTATATCTCTTCCATACTGTTAGTCTTTTATGTATACTATTAGTGTTAGTCTTTTATGTATACAGTAATCAGTATGCTCGTATATGTAAGCTATTATATTTTACTAATTTATTCTTATATGTTGTTAGTTATATTTTACTTATAACAACTATATCTCTTCCATACTGGTAGTCTTTAATTTATGCAGTATGGGAATATATACTTATGTATAGAAAATGATTTTTGAATATGGGGATTTCATGCTTTATATAAGTGTTGTCTATTGGTGACTTTGCAACTTGTTGCATGTTGGTGATTATATAACAGTGTGCATGTTGATGATTTGGCTCTTTTGTTGCTTATATTAGTAGGCAATATCTATCAATGGGTCAAACAGGTAAACCCGACCCAACACGACCTGACACAACCCATTTAGTTAAACGGGTTATGCGGGTCGGGTCGGGTCAACCCATTTATAAACGGGTCGGGTTAGGGTTGGGAAAATATGACCCGTTAAATAAACGGGTTGACCCGACCCGTTTATAAATCAACCCGAACCCGACTTGACCCGACCCGAACCCGACCCGACACGACCCATTGACAGCCCTAAACAAAATATAATACAGAGATAAAACTTTGTTGAGAGCTTTCAAAATACTTACAATATCAGAGTACATCACACAATGGGACAGTTATAATAACCTGTTCCCATATACAGCACATAGTGGAATAGTAGCTATATAATATCATACGTCTGAACATCTCCAGCTCGTCTTTGGACTTCACGGCATTCGATAACCTGAACCTGTACCCCGGGCTAACCCGAGCATTTACAAAACACGGGGTTAGTCTGGTGAACCAGAGTGAGAAAAAACTCGCACAGCATTTAGGGTGTCACACAACTTGATTTTAAAGTCAAAACCTTTTCGAAAGAGAAGGATAATCGTAAGACCGAATCCACACATAAACACGGACGGTTTTTACCTTATGATAACCCAAAATATTTTTGAAATCGATATCTTGTCTGATATTATAATAATGTCTAAATACAAGTAAATAACAATCTAGTGGAATGCTTGCATGTCACGCTCCACATAAATAGTATATAATCAAAACCGTGGCCGCTTATTGGATATTGGATTCCGACCTTGACAAGGTATGGGACCACCTACCGATAGTGTATCTCTAGAGGCGAATAAACTGGGTTCAACAATAACGTCTTGCAACCCGGCCCTCACATGACCGACCACTCATTTCACTTGAGTGTATCGAATGTATATCACCAACGGTTGGGCTCAAACCACCGTTTCCCGAAAAGGGACAGCATCAAAATAGAATAAAGAAGCAAAAGGATTTTCTCTAGATAGGTGATTATACACCCTAATGGGAGCGACCCACATAGCCATGCTTCCTGCCCGATTTTTGTCATCTTCCGGTTGATGAGGCTTGAGGTTTGAATTTCCCTTTAGAACATCTGGCTATCATTTACTTTGAATGCCACATCGTCAGATCCACTGGATATCACTAATTGATGTCCACAAAAATACCCTGGTTAGGAGCGACCCAACTATGGTATGTTTGAAGAAATCAACGTACGCGATCCCTTTGGAAATACTCTTTCAGACATCCGTCCATGCAAGTCATATAGGAATAGGATGAACCGAAGGCACTCTGCTACTCCATCTCATATAGGAATCACCCCATGGATCAGTAGCGAGAAGTCCTTGCAATCCGTAGATTCCAACCACGATAGAACACAGTTTATCTCTGGGAGCTAACCAGAGATTATTAGCCGTCCTTCCGTTTAATGAAGATCCACGGTCTTCAATGCTCCATCTTGACCGTCTTCTGATATCTTCACGTATTTGTTGGCTGGAATGGTCTTCGAATATAAATTCGATCCCGGTCTTTCCGTACCAACAATCGTATTGGACAGATTTGATAGTCGGTGATTTAACTATCAAAACAATTAGTGTATCAATCATGACAATCGAATGAGTTCAATGGTTCAGTGTTCAGCATCACTTGGCCTTTTTAATTAAAAACAACTATGAAATCAAAACTCTTAAATCCTTCGATATTATAAATATAGTTTCACTTCTTATTTAACATAAGATTTATTTTTAAACAACTTCATTCTTATACTTCGGAAAATCCTATATCATATCCAGTTGATCTATTTTCACTTTTAAACATTAGCCAAGTTATTATCTATATTGGAAACCCCATTCAACTTATTTCTCATAAAACAGTGTTACGAGATATCTTCTATCCATTTCTTGAAAACAAAACCCAATGTTTATTCTTAGAGAATAAAAACTCAACCTTTGCGACAACCCCTTTTCTTTCCTCTTTACGTTGGATTTCCCATTATATATATATATCACTTAATTATAAACATAAATATCTATTTCCCTTTAAATAAGTTTTTATTCAAGTTATATATTTCAAAATCTGTCTTTTGTTATAAAGTAAATTTTATAACTTCAGTTCGATCGATTTACCTGACGGTAAATCGATATAAATAAAATAATTTACTTTTAGGCCATTTATTGCCGATTACCTAACCAATACTGCCAATTGGTTAAAACTAAACACCGGTTAATTTTCTAATCAATGATCAATACTCAAATCTATGACAGTTCATATAAGAATATGAAAATAAATAATATATTTGAGGAATCCGGTTGGATCCCACCAACCTGTTCTTCCCTGTATACAAATGGTTATCTCCACACAGTTCCAACCAATTCAAACAGATCAAACAATTCAAACCATTAAACACGTTTATTGATAAACGTGACCAACAAGGTAAGTTACCTTTATTGGAACCAATCGTTAGAATAACGATTTGGTATTTCACTGAAATTGAACACCGGTTTAACTTCATCAGTTCGATCAACAAATAAATAAATAAATGGCAATTAACAGTCAATCATTGGCAAGCAAGGTACACAAAATAAAAACCCAATTTATATATAATATAAATGGGAAAACTGAGTGAGTTTAACTCACCTTGATTTGTTTGTCGCGGAACCAGTTTATTCTAATTAAATTAAACAGTCGTTTAATTTAATTAAACCTCCCGGTTGCTGCCAACTCTGACCAAACCATCTTTATTACGTCGCGCTCGTCGATATGGATCCAATGTCCTTTGCTTCACTAGCTTCCATTACTGTATGATGACGTTATAATTTTAACGCGGTATCCACTCTAATAAATCAATATTGTATATATTTAAAAAGAAAAAATTTCTATTTCTATTTTTACCTTAAATCTACTTCACATAAAACGAACTCGGTTTGGCATGACAAAAAGGGTGAGGCACGTCCTAAAGCACTTGACGCAATTATCATTCCAGGCGCATGTCATAACAATTTGGCATGATATATATATGACCATGGTTTAGGCACATATACTAGATTAGTAGGGTTCGTTCTATACTTTGGTCAAAACTTATATATTAATCTAAACTTTACTAACGTTTATTAAAATATAACTTACTTCGGATTAAGCAATAAACCAAGGGTTGGGCACATTATATTTATTCGGTGACGTTATGTCTACAGGCCACGCAACTGTCTAGGTTGGCATATTAAAGTCTGACAAATACTTTAACTAAAAAGGTGTATTACGTTAATTAAACATTCAACACTAAGCACATTTTAAATATATATTCATTAGGCCTATAATCTGTTCTATTAGACACGGTCAGGCTTTGTATATTATTACCTGAAGACTTACTAACTTACCAACATTCTAGACAAGGCATTTAATAATCGTAATTAGTAATATTCTCGATAGCATTGGCACTTTGGCAGGCTACCCAATTTTAAACTTACGTTATAAATATAGATTAAATAAAATTAGGCAAATTTAAACTGTGTTTAGCAACTCAGTATTTCGATATGCCTTCCTTCCATTATATTCTTTATCATTTCTTCAGTTCATCTGCTACTACTCTCATTCTTCTCGAACTGCTCTTGCTAACGCACACATGCTTCTTCTACTGCATGTGCCTTGCAACTCTTTCAGTTCCCATTCGAACTGCTTGGACCTCCTCTATTTTCTTCGGCTCCCCCTTTTCAGTGTACACTTCTTTGTTCCGAGACCTGGTACCACGTCCTTGTATTTCCTTTACCACTCACGTCCATGTACCTTCTCCTATACTATTCACATGCGAGACCACTGCTTCCAAGTTTAAAACCTTCCCAAATCCGCACCACCATCCACAAACAGCTCCACCCGCTGCATGCTCCCTCCGTCAACAGATGCCACTCCCCCTCAGCACACCCGCTACCATTCAACTTCACCAACCAACGGCATCAACAAACACGCAGTACCCACCAACATCACGCACCTTCGAAGCTGCTTTGTGTATTAACCGCCCCCCTTATTTCCACCGCAGCTCCTCTTATTCACTTTATGTCAACCACTTGCTTAAAACCCAAAAGACGAGGACATATATGGACTTGTATAGAAATGGAGCTTGGGGTTTTTCATATGTATTAATACATGAGTTCAATTTGTTGGAGAGAGAGCTTGTGGTTTAATTCATGCTGCTATGTTCATATTTATAGATGAGGAGAAAGTGTCGATAGGAACGACGTCAATCACTGGCTAACGTAGGTCCGTGCCTCACAAATCCTAGATCGGCTTTTGCTGGGAAATTGTCTGTGTGACATGTGATGGAGACAATGGCACCTGTGTGAAACGTAATAGATTTACAGAAGAAAAGGTATAGCTGAAGGGTAGGCTACAGTGCGTGCTTCAGTGTTACGTCCAAAGTCATTTGATAGGGTAGAAAACTATCCCAGTGTAGACATACATTTGATTTTTCCTTTTCCGTCGTCTGTGTGATGGAAAGGATGTAGTACATGATTTGAAAGTATAGGGGCGTGGGGGCATATACTACTATACTGTGTGTGTTGTCTTAGGCAGATTTAGGCTGATTGATTTGGACATTCTTAAATCTTACTTTGAGGGAAATTTGAAAGACACATGCTTGTTTTTCCATCAAAGGAAAAAGAGAGATGAGTTCGTACCTTAGTTTAGGTATTAAGTTTTATTTTATCTATTTTTACATGGTTAGTATATTACCGATATTTACCCACTGACCGAATGAACAAGCTCTACGATAATGGTGTTGAAGATTTTGGTTTGATTTGTGTGAATCGTGAGAGAATGAGGGAGAACGATCATCAAATTCTGTTCGTTCATTCGTATGTGGCGGCCACAATTGTTGTTGATGAAAATTTAGGGTTCAGTTGGTATTTATATTGAGGACAAATCATTATTTTATTTCCAACGAAACTTACGGGTAAAGTAGTTTATTAAAACCATTACAAATGAATTCTGTCTACTGATAAAAAAACCGATCTTGCTGTAAAAAGATATTCCGGATCCAATGGGACAATTTTCGTCAAAATCCGAGGTCGTATGAAAAAATTTCCTTTATAAAACCAAAAATAAACACACGTTTAATTTTCCCATATTCACCAAATAAATCAACTCAACTTGAAACCTTGCAATCCTATAATAATTCTTCAATATGAACCAAACGGCACTAGTTTCGTCGCTTTCTGAGACTGTTTCCCCGGTAGGCTATTTTTACGCGTACCGCAATGCCTTTTTGAACACCAAATTACCCGGTCATCAAATATAACAAACTATATACCTATCCTAACTCTAATCGACGATACGAACTCAACGGGATTGGTTTCGTGGCTTAATTTGATCGTCTGCTCAAATTACACTCAAATATCTCTTTATTAAATAAAATAAATTAAATTACGTGCTATAGAAAATAACTGGGTGTTTACGGCTGCCGTGGCCACATACGACATCGGTTTACCACACCGTTTAACACCGTGCAATAATTTAACGTTACGGTCCCAATGAAACTGATTTCGTCGAAAACAAAGTCCGTTTGCAAAATGGCCATTTTAAAGGTCGATATTTAAATAAAGATTTTTCACAGCGACTATTTTAAAATTTGATTTAGCCATAACTTACAATCTATAACACGAAATCGGAATTTTCTTCTTTCATATGAAAATTATCGTCAACACGGTTCTAACCTTTCTTGTTTCACCGAAATCCGATTTATATTGGATCCTGTATATCAAATTGAAGTTCAAAACTCCATTTTACGAACTGCACGCCATTTTCAAGCTCGATTTATATTATATATAAATATATATATATAACGTTCAACCCTCGTTTTAATAACGAATTAAATATTAAAATCCTTTAATATTTCGAATATAATATTTTAAAATAAAATATTTGATGGCCAAAACATGGGTCATTACATTCTTCCCCCCTTAAAATAATTTCGTCCTCGAAATTGCTAAGGTAAGAAAGAGCGTAACAAACCCATTAATTTCTAAATCCATTTTATTATAAATGCAAACCAATTCAATATCGTAAATAAATATTTTAAAAAATATCGAAAATTTTCTAACACCTTAAATTCCTGGAAAAATTCGGCAGAGTCTCCCCTGCACGGAGTAACATCTGCGATATCGCAGGAACAAATAATATATATACATCGACCAATGGTCGGAAAACAAAAATCAAAACCCAAAATTATTATTTTCGCGCAGGCGTACCTTTTACGACCGCTATTGAGCATATTTGCTTAACGTATACGCGATTTACTCAACCAGTATCAATCTGCCACATGTGCTTAACTCAATTCACATATGAGTAGCCAAAACATGAAATTCTTAAATAATATTTCATTAAACAACTGGTATAGCTATACCAATTCTAGAATCAAACACATAACATCAACTCCTTATCATATACAAGGTTTAAGTAATAAATTTCAATACATACTCAGTTTTATTCTAGTTTAATTATACCGGAAATTATCCTTTAGTTTATAATTTATTCAACTTCATTAAATCGTTGATTATTCCCATCGAACAAACTATCATCCAATAACAAACAATTCACAATCAACAGCCAATACACAACCAAATCCATTAAATTTATATTCAATACTAATATTTTACTTTGGTTTCTCATATTTTTTTTTATTTATTCATTTAATTACAAATTTCCAACTCTATTTTATTTCATTTCAATATCACTATTAATTTAATTTCACTTAACTAAGTTAAGTTCTCATTCAAATTTTTAATCCAAATTTGAATCTTATACAAGTCAACTAATCACACCAATATCATAATAATTTCATAAAATTATTTTCTTTTCTATACAAAAATATAATTTGGGTAAAATTATTTCATTTACCCTCTTTACAAAACAATATTGTATCGATTGCCAGTTCAATGCTTCTCAATAATTGAACCGATCAACAAACACAATACAAAACATTTTATATAAAATTTACAAATACGCTCTCATATATATACACTCAATCTTGATGGTATTACTAACCCAATCTTTATCGAGTTACACCACAGAGCCAAGGTTATTACTAAACCAATAGCTCTGATACCACTGTAACGACCCAGGGATTTCGGCCCTGGAAATCGGCATAAATACCTTCACCGTAACTCATGCCGACCTTCCAAACACCGAAATCACTGCAACGTTATTAGAAAGAATTTAGAGGGTGAGATAAGAAAGAAAGGAATATAAAAATAGAAGAAGAAGAAACAACACAACACAGAGTCTCACATCGCAACGGAACAAAATATAATACAGAGATAAAACTTTATTGAGAGCTTTCAAAATACTTACAATATCAGAGTACATCACACAATGGGACAGTTATAATAACCTGTTCCCATATACAACACACAGCGGAATAGTAGCTATATAATATCATACGTCTGAACATCTCCAGCTCATCTCTGGACTTCACAGCATTCAATAACCTGAACCTGTACCCCGGGCTAACCCGAGCATTTACAAAACACCGGGTCAGTCTGGTGAACCAGAGTGAGAAAAAACTCGCACAGTATTTAGGGTGTCACACAACTTGATTTTAAAGTCAAAACCTTTTTAAAAGAAAAGGATAACCGTAAGACCGAATCCACACATAAACACGGACGGTTTTTACCTTACGATAACCCAAAATATTTTTGAAATCAATATCTTGTCTGATATTATAATAATGTCTAAATACAAGTAAATAACAATCTAGTGGAACGCTTGCATCTCACGCTCCACAAAAATAGTATACAATCAAAACCGCGGGCGCTTATTGGAGATTGGATTCCGACCTTGACAAGGTATGGGACCACCTACCGATAGTGTTTCTCTAGAGGCGAATACACTGGTTTCAACAAGAACGTCTTGCAACCCGGCCCTCACATGGCCGACCACTCATTTCACTTGAGTGTATCGAATGTATATCACCAACGGTTGGGCTCAAACCACCGTTTCCCGAAAAGGGAAGCATCGAAATAGATTAAAGAAGCAAAAGGATTTTCTCTAGATAGGTGATTATACACCCTAATGGGAGCGACCCACATAGCCATGCTGCCTGCCCGATTTTTGTCATCTTCCGGTTGATGAGGCTTGAGGTTTGAATTTCCCTTTAGAACATCTGGCAATCATTTACTTTGAATACCATATCGTCAGATCCACTGGATATCACTAATTGATGTCCACAAAAATACCCTGGTTAGGAGCGACCCAACTATGGTACGTTTGAAGAAATCAACGTGCGTGATCCCTTTGGAAATACTCTGTCAAACATCCGTCCCTGCAAGTCATCCAGGAACAGGATGAACCGAAGGCACTCTCCTACTGCATCTCATGTAGGAATCACCCCATGGATCAGTAGCGAGAAGTCCTTGCAATCAGTAGATTCCAACCATGACAGAACCACAGTTTATCTCTGGGAGCTAACCAGAGATTATTAGCGGTCCTTCCGTTTAATGAAGATCAACGGTCTTCAATGTTCCATCTCGACCGTCTTCTGATATCTTCACGTATTTGTTGGTCGGAATGGTCTTCGAATATAAATTCGATCCCGGTCTTTCTGTAACAACAATCGTATTGGATAGACTTGATAGTCGGTGATTTAACTATCAAAACAATTAGTGTTTCAATCATGACAATCCAATGAGTTCACTGGTTCAGTGTTCAGCATCACTTGGCCTTTTTAATTAAAAACAACTATGAAATCAAATCTCTTAAATCCTTCGATATTATAAATATAGTTTCACTTCTTATTTAACATAAGATTTATTTTTAAACAACTTCATTCTTATACTTAGGAAAATCCTATATCATATCCAGTTGATCTATTTTCACTTTTAAACATTAGCCAAGTTATTATCTATATTGGAAACCCCATTCAACTTATTTCTCATAAAACAGTGTTACGAGATATCTTCTATCCATTACTTGAAAACCAAACCCAATGTTTATTCTTAGAGAATAAAAACTCAACCTTATAATTCCTTTCTAACTTGAAAATATCGTTTATTTGCGACAACCCCTTTCCTTTCCTCTTTACCTTGGATTTCCCATTATATATATATATATATCACTTAATTATAAACATAAATATCTATTTCCCTTTAAATAAGTTTTTATTCAAGTTATATATTTCAAAATCTATCTTCAGTTATAAAGTAAATTTTATAACTTCAGTTCGATCGATTTACCTGATGGTAAATCGATATAAATAAAATAATTTACTTTTAGGCAATTTGCTGCCGATTACCTAACCAATACTGCCCATTGGTTAAAACTAGACACAGGTTAATATTTTAATCAATGATCAATACTCAAATCAATGACAGTTCATATAAGAATATGAAAATAAACAATATATTTGAGGAATCCGGTTGGATCCCTCCAACCTGTTCTTCCCTGTATACAAATGGTTATCTCCACACAGTTCCAACCAATTCAAACAGATCAAACAATTCAAACCATTAAACACGTTTATTGATAAACGTGACCAACAAGGTAAGTTACCTTTATTGGAACCAATCGTTAGAACAACGATTTGGAATTTCACTGAAATTGAACACCGGTTTAACTTCATCAGTTCAATCAACAAATAAGTAAATAACTGGAAATTAACAGTCAATCATTGGCAACCAGGGCACACAAAATAAAAACCCAATTTATATATAATATAAATGGGAAAACTGAGTGAGTTTAACTGGCCTTGATTTGTTTGCCGCGGAAAAAGTTCGTTCTAATTAAATTAAACAGTCGTTTAATTTAATTAAACATCCCGGTTGCTGCTAACTCTGACCAAACCATCTTTATTACGTCGCGCTCGTCGATATGGATCCAATATCATTTGCTTCACTAGCTTCCGTTATTGTATGATGACTTTATAATTTTAACGCGGTATCCACTCTAATAAATAAATATTATATATATTTAAAAAGAAAAAATTTCTATTTCTATTTTTACCTTAAATCTACTTCACATAAAACGAACTCGGTTTGGCATGACAAAAAGGGTGAGGCACGTCCTAAAGCACTAGACGCAATTATCATTCCAGGTGCATGTCATAACAATATGGCATGATATATATATGACCATTGTTTAGGCACATATACTAGATTAGTAGGGTTCGTTCTATACTTTGGTCGAAACTTATATATTAATATAAACTTTACTAACGTTTATTAAAATATAATTTACTTCGGATTAAGCAATAAACCAAGTGTTGGGCACATTAAATTTATTCGGTGATGTTATGTCAACAGGCCACGCAACTGTCTAGGTTGGCATATTAAAGTCTTATAAATACTTTAACTAAAAAGGTGTATTACGTTAATTAAACATTCAACACTAAGCACATTTTAAATATATATTCATTAGGCCTATAATCAGTTCTGTTAGACACGGTCAGGCTTTGTATATTATTACCTGAAGCCTTACTAACTTACCAACATTCTAGACAAGGCATTTAATAATCGTAATTAGTCATATTCTCGAAAGCATTGGCACTTTGGCAGGCTACCCTATTTTAAACTTACGTTATAAGTATAGATTAACTAAAATTAGGCAAATTTAAACTTTGTTCAGCACCTCAGTATTTCGATATGCCTTCCTTCCATTATATTCTTTATCATATCTTCAGTTCATCTGCTTCTACTCTCATTCTTGTCGAACAGCTCTTGCTAATGCACACATGTTTCTTCTACCGCACGTGCCTTGCAACTCTTTCAGTTCCCATTCGAACTGCTTGGACCTCCTCTATTTTCTTCGGTTCCCCCCTTTTTCAGTGTACACTTCTTAGTTCCAAGACCTGGTACCACGTCCTTGTATTTCCTTTACCACTCACGTCCATGTACCTTCTTCTCTACTATTCACATGCGAGACCACTGCTTCCACGTTTAAAACCTTCCCAAATCCGCACCACTATCCACAAACAGCTCCACCCGCTGCATGCTCCCTCCGTCAATAGATGCCACTCCCCCTCAACACACCCGCTACCATTCACCTTCACCACCCAACGGCATCAACAAACACGCAGTACCCACCAACGTCACGCACCTTGGAAGCTGCTTTGTGTATTAACCGCCCCCCTTATTTCCACCGTAACTCCTCTTATTCATTTATGTCAACCGCTTGCTTAAAACCCAAAAGACGAGGAGATATATGGACTTGTATAGAAATGGAGCTTGGGGTTTTTCATATGTATTAATACATGAGTTCAATTTGTTGGAGAGAGAGCTTGTGGTTTAATTCATGCTGCTATGTTCATATTTATAGATGAGGAGAAAGTGTCGATAGGAACGACGTCAATCACTGGCTAACGTAGGTCCGTGCCTCACAAATCCTACATCGGCTTTTGTTGGGAAATTGTCTGTGTGACATGTGATGGAGACAATGGCACCTGTGTGAAACGTAATAGATTTGCAGAAGAAAAGGTATAGGTGAAGGGTAGGCTACAGAGCGTGCTTCAGTGTTAGGTCCAAAGTCTTTTGATAGGGTAGAAAACTATCCCAGCGTAGACATACATTTGAGTTTTCCTTTTCCATCGTCTGCGTGATGGAAAGGATGTAGTACATGATTTGAAAGTATAGGGGCGTGGGGCGTATACTACTATACTATGTGTGTTGTCTTAGGCAGATTTAGGCTGAATTATTTGGACGTTCTTAAATCTTACTTTGAGGGAAATTTGAAAGACACATGCAAGTTTTTCCATCAGAGGAAAAAGAGAGAAGAGTTCGTACCTTAGTTTAGGTATTAAGTTTTATTTTATCTGTTTTTACACGGTTAGTTTATTACCGATATTTACCCACCGACCGAATGAACAAGCTCTACGATAATGGTGTTGAAGATTTTGGTTTGATTTGTGTGAATCGTGAGAGAATGAGGGAGAACGATCATCAAATTCTTTTCGTTCATTCGTATGTGGCGGACAAAATTGTTGTTGACGAAAATTTAGGGTTCAGTTGGTATTTATAGTGAGGACAAATCATTATTTTATTTATAATGAAACTTACGGGTAAAGTAGTTGATTAAAACCATTACAAATGATTTCTGTCTACTGATAAAAAAACTGATCTTGGTGTAAAAAGATATTACGGATCCAATGGGACAAGTTTCGTCGAAATCCGAGGTCGTATGAAAAAATTTCCTTTATAAAAGCAGAAATAAACACGCGTTTAATTTTCCCACAGTCACTAGATAAATCAATTAAACTTGAAACCTTGCAATCCTATAATAATTCTTCAATATGAACCCAACGGCACTAGTTTCATCGCATTCTGAGATTGTTTCCCCGGTAGGCTATTTTTACGCGTACCGCAATGCCCTTTTGAACACCAAATTACCCGGTCTTCAAATATAACAAACTATATACCTATCCTGACTCTAATCGACGATACGAACTCAACGGGATTGGTTTCGTGGCTTAATTTGATCGTCTGCTCAAATTACACTCAAATATCTCTTTATTAAATAAAATAAATTAAATTACGTGCTATAGAAAATAACTGGGTGTTTACGGCTGCCGTGGCCACATACGACATCGGTTTACCACACCGTTTAACACCGTGCAATAATTTAACGTTACGGTCCCAATGAAACTGATTTCGTCGAAAACAAAGTCCGTTTGCAAAATGGCCATTTTAAAGGTCGATATTTAAATAAAGATTTTTCACAGCGACTATTTTAAAATTTGATTTAGCCATAACTTACAATCTATAACACGAAATCTGAATTTTCTTCTTTCATATGAAAATTATCGTCAATACGGTTCTAACCTTTCTTGTTTCACCGAAATCCGATTTATATTGGATCCTGTATATCAAATTGAAGTTCAAAACTCCATTTTATGAACTGCACGCCATTTTCAAGCTCGATTTATATTATATATAAATATATATAACGTTCAACCCTCGTTTTAATAACAAATTAAATATTAAAATCCTTTAATATTCCGAATGTAATATTTTAAAATAAAATATTTGAGGGCCAAAAACACGGGTCGTTACATTTCGCGAGCCTCACACCCCGGTATGAGCCAGAAACGGGAGACGGACATCAAGGAGGACATGCGTTTCGTTCTAGCTAGGAGTGGTGCTTTGGGTTTTGCACACCCGGGTATTTCACTTATGTGGATGATGGAAAGCGAGGCGTCGGTTTGCTTCGGTCTCTTCGGAGCCGATGGTGTGGTCAGATATGGCCAGTTTACGCGCCATAGGGCGGGGAAACGCAGTGTTCAGAAATTTTAATCCACATCGGTCGACCGGCCTTGACGATCCAAGGGCCCACCTGAGTCTGGGTCCTGAGACACGGGCTAGAGCATCTCGAATCAGTAAGGACTATCTTTTGCCTTGGTTCATGATGGAAATCCCATTTTCAAAATCTATCTTTAGTTATAAAGTAAATTTTATAACTTCAGTTCGATCGATTTACCTGATGGTAAATCGATATAAATAAAATAATTTACTTTTAGGCAATTTGCTGCCGATTACCTAACCAATACTGCCCATTGGTTAAAACTAGACACAGGTTAATATTTTAATCAATGATCAATACTCAAATCAATGACAGTTCATATAAGAATATGAAAATAAACAATATATTTGAGGAATCCGGTTGGATCCCTCCAACCTGTTCTTCCCTGTATACAAATGGTTATCTCCACACAGTTCCAACCAATTCAAACAGATCAAACAATTCAAACCATTAAACACGTTTATTGATAAACGTGACCAACAAGGTAAGTTACCTTTATTGGAACCAATCGTTAGAACAACGATTTGGAATTTCACTGAAATTGAACACCGGTTTAACTTCATCAGTTCAATCAACAAATAAGTAAATAACTGGAAATTAACAGTCAATCATTGGCAACCAGGGCACACAAAATAAAAACCCAATTTATATATAATATAAATGGGAAAACTGAGTGAGTTTAACTGGCCTTGATTTGTTTGCCGCGGAAAAAGTTCGTTCTAATTAAATTAAACAGTCGTTTAATTTAATTAAACATCCCGGTTGCTGCTAACTCTGACCAAACCATCTTTATTACGTCGCGCTCGTCGATATGGATCCAATATCATTTGCTTCACTAGCTTCCGTTATTGTATGATGACTTTATAATTTTAACGCGGTATCCACTCTAATAAATAAATATTATATATATTTAAAAAGAAAAAATTTCTATTTCTATTTTTACCTTAAATCTACTTCACATAAAACGAACTCGGTTTGGCATGACAAAAAGGGTGAGGCACGTCCTAAAGCACTAGACGCAATTATCATTCCAGGTGCATGTCATAACAATATGGCATGATATATATATGACCATTGTTTAGGCACATATACTAGATTAGTAGGGTTCGTTCTATACTTTGGTCGAAACTTATATATTAATATAAACTTTACTAACGTTTATTAAAATATAATTTACTTCGGATTAAGCAATAAACCAAGTGTTGGGCACATTAAATTTATTCGGTGATGTTATGTCAACAGGCCACGCAACTGTCTAGGTTGGCATATTAAAGTCTTATAAATACTTTAACTAAAAAGGTGTATTACGTTAATTAAACATTCAACACTAAGCACATTTTAAATATATATTCATTAGGCCTATAATCAGTTCTGTTAGACACGGTCAGGCTTTGTATATTATTACCTGAAGCCTTACTAACTTACCAACATTCTAGACAAGGCATTTAATAATCGTAATTAGTCATATTCTCGAAAGCATTGGCACTTTGGCAGGCTACCCTATTTTAAACTTACGTTATAAGTATAGATTAACTAAAATTAGGCAAATTTAAACTTTGTTCAGCACCTCAGTATTTCGATATGCCTTCCTTCCATTATATTCTTTATCATATCTTCAGTTCATCTGCTTCTACTCTCATTCTTGTCGAACAGCTCTTGCTAATGCACACATGTTTCTTCTACCGCACGTGCCTTGCAACTCTTTCAGTTCCCATTCGAACTGCTTGGACCTCCTCTATTTTCTTCGGTTCCCCCCTTTTTCAGTGTACACTTCTTAGTTCCAAGACCTGGTACCACGTCCTTGTATTTCCTTTACCACTCACGTCCATGTACCTTCTTCTCTACTATTCACATGCGAGACCACTGCTTCCACGTTTAAAACCTTCCCAAATCCGCACCACTATCCACAAACAGCTCCACCCGCTGCATGCTCCCTCCGTCAATAGATGCCACTCCCCCTCAACACACCCGCTACCATTCACCTTCACCACCCAACGGCATCAACAAACACGCAGTACCCACCAACGTCACGCACCTTGGAAGCTGCTTTGTGTATTAACCGCCCCCCTTATTTCCACCGTAACTCCTCTTATTCATTTATGTCAACCGCTTGCTTAAAACCCAAAAGACGAGGAGATATATGGACTTGTATAGAAATGGAGCTTGGGGTTTTTCATATGTATTAATACATGAGTTCAATTTGTTGGAGAGAGAGCTTGTGGTTTAATTCATGCTGCTATGTTCATATTTATAGATGAGGAGAAAGTGTCGATAGGAACGACGTCAATCACTGGCTAACGTAGGTCCGTGCCTCACAAATTCTACATCGGCTTTTGTTGGGAAATTGTCTGTGTGACATGTGATGGAGACAATGGCACCTGTGTGAAACGTAATAGATTTGCAGAAGAAAAGGTATAGGTGAAGGGTAGGCTACAGAGCGTGCTTCAGTGTTAGGTCCAAAGTCTTTTGATAGGGTAGAAAACTATCCCAGCGTAGACATACATTTGAGTTTTCCTTTTCCATCGTCTGCGTGATGGAAAGGATGTAGTACATGATTTGAAAGTATAGGGGCGTGGGGCGTATACTACTATACTATGTGTGTTGTCTTAGGCAGATTTAGGCTGAATTATTTGGACGTTCTTAAATCTTACTTTGAGGGAAATTTGAAAGACACATGCAAGTTTTTCCATCAGAGGAAAAAGAGAGAAGAGTTCGTACCTTAGTTTAGGTATTAAGTTTTATTTTATCTGTTTTTACACGGTTAGTTTATTACCGATATTTACCCACCGACCGAATGAACAAGCTCTACGATAATGGTGTTGAAGATTTTGGTTTGATTTGTGTGAATCGTGAGAGAATGAGGGAGAACGATCATCAAATTCTTTTCGTTCATTCGTATGTGGCGGACAAAATTGTTGTTGACGAAAATTTAGGGTTCAGTTGGTATTTATAGTGAGGACAAATCATTATTTTTTTTATAATGAAACTTACGGGTAAAGTAGTTGATTAAAACCATTACAAATGATTTCTGTCTACTGATAAAAAAACTGATCTTGGTGTAAAAAGATATTACGGATCCAATGGGACAAGTTTCGTCGAAATCCGAGGTCGTATGAAAAAATTTCCTTTATAAAAGCAGAAATAAACACGCGTTTAATTTTCCCACAGTCACTAGATAAATCAATTAAACTTGAAACCTTGCAATCCTATAATAATTCTTCAATATGAACCCAACGGCACTAGTTTCATCGCATTCTGAGATTGTTTCCCCGGTAGGCTATTTTTACGCGTACCGCAATGCCCTTTTGAACACCAAATTACCCGGTCTTCAAATATAACAAACTATATACCTATCCTGACTCTAATCGACGATACGAACTCAACGGGATTGGTTTCGTGGCTTAATTTGATCGTCTGCTCAAATTACACTCAAATATCTCTTTATTAAATAAAATAAATTAAATTACGTGCTATAGAAAATAACTGGGTGTTTACGGCTGCCGTGGCCACATACGACATCGGTTTACCACACCGTTTAACACCGTGCAATAATTTAACGTTACGGTCCCAATGAAACTGATTTCGTCGAAAACAAAGTCCGTTTGCAAAATGGCCATTTTAAAGGTCGATATTTAAATAAAGATTTTTCACAGCGACTATTTTAAAATTTGATTTAGCCATAACTTACAATCTATAACACGAAATCTGAATTTTCTTCTTTCATATGAAAATTATCGTCAATACGGTTCTAACCTTTCTTGTTTCACCGAAATCCGATTTATATTGGATCCTGTATATCAAATTGAAGTTCAAAACTCCATTTTATGAACTGCACGCCATTTTCAAGCTCGATTTATATTATATATAAATATATATAACGTTCAACCCTCGTTTTAATAACAAATTAAATATTAAAATCCTTTAATATTCCGAATGTAATATTTTAAAATAAAATATTTGAGGGCCAAAAACACGGGTCGTTACATTTCGCGAGCCTCACACCCCGGTATGAGCCAGAAACGGGAGACGGACATCAAGGAGGACATGCGTTTCGTTCTAGCTAGGAGTGGTGCTTTGGGTTTTGCACACCCGGGTATTTCACTTATGTGGATGATGGAAAGCGAGGCGTCGGTTTGCTTCGGTCTCTTCGGAGCCGATGGTGTGGTCAGATATGGCCAGTTTACGCGCCATAGGGCGGGGAAACGCAGTGTTCAGAAATTTTAATCCACATCGGTCGACCGGCCTTGACGATCCAAGGGCCCACCTGAGTCTGGGTCCTGAGACACGGGCTAGAGCATCTCGAATCAGTAAGGACTATCTTTTGCCTTGGTTCATGATGGAAATCCCATTTTCAAAATCTATCTTTAGTTATAAAGTAAATTTTATAACTTCAGTTCGATCGATTTACCTGATGGTAAATCGATATAAATAAAATAATTTACTTTTAGGCAATTTGCTGCCGATTACCTAACCAATACTGCCCATTGGTTAAAACTAGACACAGGTTAATATTTTAATCAATGATCAATACTCAAATCAATGACAGTTCATATAAGAATATGAAAATAAACAATATATTTGAGGAATCCGGTTGGATCCCTCCAACCTGTTCTTCCCTGTATACAAATGGTTATCTCCACACAGTTCCAACCAATTCAAACAGATCAAACAATTCAAACCATTAAACACGTTTATTGATAAACGTGACCAACAAGGTAAGTTACCTTTATTGGAACCAATCGTTAGAACAACGATTTGGAATTTCACTGAAATTGAACACCGGTTTAACTTCATCAGTTCAATCAACAAATAAGTAAATAACTGGAAATTAACAGTCAATCATTGGCAACCAGGGCACACAAAATAAAAACCCAATTTATATATAATATAAATGGGAAAACTGAGTGAGTTTAACTGGCCTTGATTTGTTTGCCGCGGAAAAAGTTCGTTCTAATTAAATTAAACAGTCGTTTAATTTAATTAAACATCCCGGTTGCTGCTAACTCTGACCAAACCATCTTTATTACGTCGCGCTCGTCGATATGGATCCAATATCATTTGCTTCACTAGCTTCCGTTATTGTATGATGACTTTATAATTTTAACGCGGTATCCACTCTAATAAATAAATATTATATATATTTAAAAAGAAAAAATTTCTATTTCTATTTTTACCTTAAATCTACTTCACATAAAACGAACTCGGTTTGGCATGACAAAAAGGGTGAGGCACGTCCTAAAGCACTAGACGCAATTATCATTCCAGGTGCATGTCATAACAATATGGCATGATATATATATGACCATTGTTTAGGCACATATACTAGATTAGTAGGGTTCGTTCTATACTTTGGTCGAAACTTATATATTAATATAAACTTTACTAACGTTTATTAAAATATAATTTACTTCGGATTAAGCAATAAACCAAGTGTTGGGCACATTAAATTTATTCGGTGATGTTATGTCAACAGGCCACGCAACTGTCTAGGTTGGCATATTAAAGTCTTATAAATACTTTAACTAAAAAGGTGTATTACGTTAATTAAACATTCAACACTAAGCACATTTTAAATATATATTCATTAGGCCTATAATCAGTTCTGTTAGACACGGTCAGGCTTTGTATATTATTACCTGAAGCCTTACTAACTTACCAACATTCTAGACAAGGCATTTAATAATCGTAATTAGTCATATTCTCGAAAGCATTGGCACTTTGGCAGGCTACCCTATTTTAAACTTACGTTATAAGTATAGATTAACTAAAATTAGGCAAATTTAAACTTTGTTCAGCACCTCAGTATTTCGATATGCCTTCCTTCCATTATATTCTTTATCATATCTTCAGTTCATCTGCTTCTACTCTCATTCTTGTCGAACAGCTCTTGCTAATGCACACATGTTTCTTCTACCGCACGTGCCTTGCAACTCTTTCAGTTCCCATTCGAACTGCTTGGACCTCCTCTATTTTCTTCGGTTCCCCCCTTTTTCAGTGTACACTTCTTAGTTCCAAGACCTGGTACCACGTCCTTGTATTTCCTTTACCACTCACGTCCATGTACCTTCTTCTCTACTATTCACATGCGAGACCACTGCTTCCACGTTTAAAACCTTCCCAAATCCGCACCACTATCCACAAACAGCTCCACCCGCTGCATGCTCCCTCCGTCAATAGATGCCACTCCCCCTCAACACACCCGCTACCATTCACCTTCACCACCCAACGGCATCAACAAACACGCAGTACCCACCAACGTCACGCACCTTGGAAGCTGCTTTGTGTATTAACCGCCCCCCTTATTTCCACCGTAACTCCTCTTATTCATTTATGTCAACCGCTTGCTTAAAACCCAAAAGACGAGGAGATATATGGACTTGTATAGAAATGGAGCTTGGGGTTTTTCATATGTATTAATACATGAGTTCAATTTGTTGGAGAGAGAGCTTGTGGTTTAATTCATGCTGCTATGTTCATATTTATAGATGAGGAGAAAGTGTCGATAGGAACGACGTCAATCACTGGCTAACGTAGGTCCGTGCCTCACAAATCCTACATCGGCTTTTGTTGGGAAATTGTCTGTGTGACATGTGATGGAGACAATGGCACCTATGTGAAACGTAATAGATTTGCAGAAGAAAAGGTATAGGTGAAGGGTAGGCTACAGAGCGTGCTTCAGTGTTAGGTCCAAAGTCTTTTGATAGGGTAGAAAACTATCCCAGCGTAGACATACATTTGAGTTTTCCTTTTCCATCGTCTGCGTGATGGAAAGGATGTAGTACATGATTTGAAAGTATAGGGGCGTGGGGCGTATACTACTATACTATGTGTGTTGTCTTAGGCAGATTTAGGCTGAATTATTTGGACGTTCTTAAATCTTACTTTGAGGGAAATTTGAAAGACACATGCAAGTTTTTCCATCAGAGGAAAAAGAGAGAAGAGTTCGTACCTTAGTTTAGGTATTAAGTTTTATTTTATCTGTTTTTACACGGTTAGTTTATTACCGATATTTACCCACCGACCGAATGAACAAGCTCTACGATAATGGTGTTGAAGATTTTGGTTTGATTTGTGTGAATCGTGAGAGAATGAGGGAGAACGATCATCAAATTCTTTTCGTTCATTCGTATGTGGCGGACAAAATTGTTGTTGACGAAAATTTAGGGTTCAGTTGGTATTTATAGTGAGGACAAATCATTATTTTATTTATAATGAAACTTACGGGTAAAGTAGTTGATTAAAACCATTACAAATGATTTCTGTCTACTGATAAAAAAACTGATCTTGGTGTAAAAAGATATTACGGATCCAATGGGACAAGTTTCGTCGAAATCCGAGGTCGTATGAAAAAATTTCCTTTATAAAAGCAGAAATAAACACGCGTTTAATTTTCCCACAGTCACTAGATAAATCAATTAAACTTGAAACCTTGCAATCCTATAATAATTCTTCAATATGAACCCAACGGCACTAGTTTCATCGCATTCTGAGATTGTTTCCCCGGTAGGCTATTTTTACGCGTACCGCAATGCCCTTTTGAACACCAAATTACCCGGTCTTCAAATATAACAAACTATATACCTATCCTGACTCTAATCGACGATACGAACTCAACGGGATTGGTTTCGTGGCTTAATTTGATCGTCTGCTCAAATTACACTCAAATATCTCTTTATTAAATAAAATAAATTAAATTACGTGCTATAGAAAATAACTGGGTGTTTACGGCTGCCGTGGCCACATACGACATCGGTTTACCACACCGTTTAACACCGTGCAATAATTTAACGTTACGGTCCCAATGAAACTGATTTCGTCGAAAACAAAGTCCGTTTGCAAAATGGCCATTTTAAAGGTCGATATTTAAATAAAGATTTTTCACAGCGACTATTTTAAAATTTGATTTAGCCATAACTTACAATCTATAACACGAAATCTGAATTTTCTTCTTTCATATGAAAATTATCGTCAATACGGTTCTAACCTTTCTTGTTTCACCGAAATCCGATTTATATTGGATCCTGTATATCAAATTGAAGTTCAAAACTCCATTTTATGAACTGCACGCCATTTTCAAGCTCGATTTATATTATATATAAATATATATAACGTTCAACCCTCGTTTTAATAACAAATTAAATATTAAAATCCTTTAATATTCCGAATGTAATATTTTAAAATAAAATATTTGAGGGCCAAAAACACGGGTCGTTACATTTCGCGAGCCTCACACCCCGGTATAAGCCAGAAACGGGAGACGGACATCAAGGAGGACATGCGTTTCGTTCTAGCTAGGAGTGGTGCTTTGGGTTTTGCACACCCGGGTATTTCACTTATGTGGATGATGGAAAGCGAGGCGTCGGTTTGCTTCGGTCTCTTCGGAGCCGATGGTGTGGTCAGATATGGCCAGTTTACGCGCCATAGGGCGGGGAAACGCAGTGTTCAGAAATTTTAATCCACATCGGTCGACCGGCCTTGACGATCCAAGGGCCCACCTGAGTCTGGGTCCTGAGACACGGGCTAGAGCATCTCGAATCAGTAAGGACTATCTTTTGCCTTGGTTCATGATGGAAATCCCATTTCCAAATACGACACCGTGCGGTTTTGATTGTTTATATATATGGGGACATGATATATGGTACCCATGCCATCTATGATTGATAGTTATGATTGAAATTGTTTTTGAAACATATATACACTAGCAATAATATCAAATGATTTGTTTTGCTCGTATCAAGCATATTTTGGCCATTAAAAGGTAAAACTCTATCCTCTGGTTTGTGTTGCATTGTGTGATGGGAACTGAGTCTTATAATGGCTTCATTTTTATAAAAAGCATTGCGACGTATAAAAGATTCATTTGTTTTAAAGCACTGGCAATCCAATGGAGTAAACCCGTTCCGCGAAAGTGGCGTGGTCCTATGATTAGCCATATTGTGAAATGTGTTAAGTAGATTTCTCATACCAGTCCCATGACTGATTCGTAGTTTGTTTCGCTTGCAAACTCGGGTGCCCCTATTTCTACATGGGCAGCCTTGTATTCAGGTTTAGCAGGCTCTTTCTGGATAGCTGGAGCTGGAGATGGATTCTATCATTTATCTCTTTTTATGTTGTTCAGCTCCTGTTGTACACATTTTGTTTTCTTTTTCGCAGTAGACATTTTATGTATAACTGAACTATATTTTGTACTAAGTATGATCCTGTATACTGTGTAACTCTGATGATTATGTTTATCAAGTGTATTCAATTGTACATTATCTGGTGTATTTAATTATTTCTGTTCTGCTGTTATCTGTTTATGTGTTATATTCCAAAGATTACACTTGCACCGTCCTATCGGGGTTTGAGGTCATCACACCTGGTCACCACGCATCAACTAATAATAATTTGCCGTAATAAGAGTACGTGGTTGACTACAGGATGCGTGTATAATCTGCTTCAATATGGAATTGGATAAAAAATTGGAAGTTTGCCCCGATATGAATGGAATATTGACCTAATGGCTTCTAAACTGTCGATATAAATTCCCTCAATTTGAATACTGATAAACGAAATTCTGTTAGGTGGAAAGCGATAGTATAATTCCAGATTTCAGATGATTTATTGAATGTAGATTCTGGTAGAGCAACATGGGTAGATGTAGGCTTAACATAAGTGAGTTTTCTGGTTGAAGGGATGGTGGAAAGGTTGCGCTTCAAAGCAACAGCGTAACTATGTTGGGAAGACGAAGGTGTTGGTAGGATGCCGGAGGAAACGGTTGCAGGGAACGGTGGTTTAGGCAGGATTGGAGAAGATTGAAAAAACACAGTTAACCGTTCATCCGCCATTTTGTCATCATATATATATATATATATATATCCATTCCCAACTAATTTATAAATCAATTCAACATTAAATTTGACTAGGTTCAAATTACCGTCTATAATCATATTTGTTTTATCATTCCAATTTTTTTTATTAGTTAAACTGATTATCACACATCATAACCAACAATCAATTTGTTGATTAACTTTCCAAATTTATAAGTTGTCAAATCATATATCTTTTATATACTCAAAGTATAATTTCAAAGTCAAATTACAAACGTTAAACTCTAACTAAGTTCTTGGCCCTCACACGAGTCATTTGGAATTATATAGTCATCCCACTTTCAAAAAATTGAAAATAAACTCTAATGATGTTACAATCATCATCAGAATCATCCCCGAGCGGCTAGAGTGTGATTCTCTATCTATCCAGTATATTTAAGACATCGTATATACGTCGGCCATATATGCAAAATCTTCTTATACTCAATAGTCCGAACTCAACATCGAATAAAATATTCAAATTTTTATTATAAGATATAATGTTTCAAAAATTAATTTATTTTATCTTTACACCAATTTGTTTTCTTTTATACATATAATACTCTTCAAACTCATTATGGGGTATTAGTAACCCCATCTCTAATGAGTCACTCATTCTATGATACTACTGAACCTATCTCTAATGAGTAATTTCATCTTGTTCTAATGCGTCTATCCCCAAAGCTTTGTAAACCAAAGCACTGATACCAAATTATAACAACCCGAAAATTCCAACCCTTGGATCGATCATAAGCCATACAGGTCCGATCCAAAAGGCAGATACCGTTGAACCGTTATGGGATACAACACATCAGAAAAAAAGAATATTTCATTGTTATTACAACAACTTTACATCAAAGTACCAGATTATTAGAGTACATCGCAAATATCAGAGAAAATACACAGCGGAAACATAAATACAATCAGCAGAAGACTATCAAATGCCCTAGACATAGCTTTAGCTTCAATCCAAAATCCCGCTCTGTAAAACATCATAAAAACAAAAACTACTAGCTGCCTGTGTCGAAAATATGGGCACCTACAGTTTAGGTGGGAAATAATAAACTCCATGTCAGTCATGGAACTGGTGTGAGAACCAAAAACAATTGTTTACTTTATTTTAAAGTTGGGTAAATCACGGACCATGCTGTATAACACGGAAAGGGTTTTCTCCATATGAATACCAATAATAAATACTTGTAATGGTTTTTTTGAAAAATGAAGCTATTATAAGACTCAAGTCCCACCACACAATGCAAGCACAAACTGGACGATAGAGTTTTAACTTACAATATCCAAATATGCTTGACACACGAAAATACTCTTTTATTATGTAGTGTAGAAGTTAGCTTCGCAAACAAATTTATCAATCTTAGATGACTTAATAACCTATCCTATTATATCACCATATTGGTTTACAATTGAAAACGCAAGGTTCGTATTGGAAGTTTGATTTCCATTAATGACCAAGGCAAAGGGTCTTCCTTATCCTATTCGGACCATCTCTAGCTAGATGCTCAGGACCCACATGCATGTGAACCCTAGATCGGTAGAGCCGACCCACCAATTCCCAATGAGTTCGGCTCACTCCTAAACATAACGTTCCCTGGTCGTGTCTGACCATCATCCAAGATGCCTCAGTCCATCATCCACATGGTAAATTGCCTGGGCTCCTCCCCATGGCATTACTTTTAGCTAGAAGGAAACATTATTCATTACTCCGCTATCTTTCATCTTGTTTTCGGCCATTCCCAAGTTGTGAGGGTTGCCAAAGTCACGTTTCAACACATAGCTATGCTATATCAGCCATGCCTTGGTCATCATCCACAAAGCTCTGGTTTTCAACAAAAAACTTTGATCTACCAGCAACTTAGCATGCCACATTATCTGTTCACAACATATAATCGATGTTTACTAATATATAATCCTCTTATGTGACGACCCCGAACCTCGTACCGACGGCGACAAGGGTAATCTTTGGAATATAACACAGAAACAGATAATAGCAGAACCAAAAGAAATAAATACACCAGATAATGCACAATAGAATATACTGGATAAACGCAATCATCAGAGTTACACAGTATACATGATCATACTTAGTACAAATACAGTTCAGCTATACAAAAATGTCTACAGCGGAAAACAAACATAATGTACAATAGGAGCTGAACAACATAAAAAGAGATAAAGAATAGAACCCATCTTCAGCTCCAGCTATCCAGAAAGGGCCAGCTAAACCTGAATACAAGGCTGTCCATGTAGAAAAAGGGGCACCCGAGTTTGAAAGTGAAACAAACTACGAGTCAGTCATGGGACTGGTATGAGAAATCTACTCAACACACTCAAAATATGGCTAATCACAGGACCACGCCACTTTCGTGGAACAGGTTTACTCCATTGGATTGCCAGGGCTTTAAAACAAATCATTCTTTTAAACATCGCAATGCTTTTTATAAAAATTAAGCCATTATAAGACTCAGTTCCCATCACACAATGCAACGCAAACCGGAGGATAGAGTTTTTACCTTATAACGGCCAAAATATGCTTGATACAAATAAAACAAAAGCATTTGGTATTATTGCTAGAGTTTATAAGTTTTGAAAACAATTTCGAATCATAACTATCAATCATAGACGGCATTAATGCCCTATACCATTATGTCGCCATATATAGGTAAACAATCAAAACCGCATAGTCACGTATTTGGAAATTGGATTTCCGTCATGAACCAAGGCAAAAGATAGTCCTTACTGAATTCGAGACTACCAAGCCCGACCCTCAGGCAAGTACTCAGTCAAGCCTTTGGAGCGATAGGGCTGGTCTACCGATGTGGATTAAAATTCCTGAACAATGCGTTTCCCCGCCCTATGGGGCGTAAGTGAGCCAACGAATGACTCCATCGGTCCCGGATCGACCGATATAACTGAGGCGCCTCATATCCATCTTCCACATAAGTAAAATGTCAGGCCGTGTAAAAACACTGACACAACTCCTAGCTAGGAAGAAACGAATGCCCTCCTTGAGGTCCTTCTCCCATTTCTGGTTCATATCAGGGTGTGAGGCTTGCGAATTCACGTTATACACAAAGCTACGCCACACAGGCGGTGCTTTGTCATCAATCACAATACTTTGCTTTTCAACAGAAGCCCTGTTCATTGCATCTTAGCATGCCACACCGGCAATTCACCCCATGCAACTGATGGTTATCAATCGCACAGAATGAATTCCAATGTCAGACACACAATCCATTTGCAAGTCCGTTCTGGGTCTGAACGAAACCGAAGGCACTAAATAACTCGCATATCCATCGATCCCCACGTACGTCTGGACGATCACCACTCATTATCCAAATTTCGGGATGCCTCCCAATGAGGACATCAGTTACCATCCAAACGAGGTGAAGATCGGTCTTCAATCACCGTCTTCATCTTCGACTTCTTATCGTCGATTCAATTATTCAGAATAGGATAAACCCGGTCTTTCTGAGTAACTCGCGTATTTAATAAACAAGTGCTACACAAACACAACATACGCATCATTTCAATTCATTAGTCATTAACCGTCAATCAATAAGAGAACGATTTCCCAAATCTTAACCCCGAAGGCCGAAACCAACATCAGATCAAAATCCAGGAAACCATTCGACTTAGCTAACCTTCAGTTAATTTCTAAATTTCACAACCATATCGTTTATAATATTTTATAACATTTTATCGCTATTTTTATATATTTTAAAATAGCCAATTTATTTAAAATAAAGCTTCGGGCCATAACGCGGTCGTGGCGCTGTTTTTCTTCAGATTTGATTTACACATATCTGAAAATCTAACCGTTGGATATTCACAAATTTTACATCATTAGAAAGATCTTTTCAAAACGAATCCAACGGTTCCAGTTTCGGGAAAATCCGACGGTCGGATCTCCCGGTATAATCGTTTGAAGTTTCGATTTCAAAATACGAACTACAGCGTCGTTATTCGATTAAATATAATTATATATATATATACAAATATAATCGATTCTGGCGCTGTTTTTCTTTAGATTTGAATTAAACATTCCAGACAATCCAACCGTCGGATTTTTACAAAGTTGGTGCCGTCGGAAAGATATTTCCAAAGCGAACCCATTGGTTGCGGTTTCGGGAAAATCCGATGGTCGGATCTCCCACACTAATCGTTTGAAATCACGGTATCAAAATACGAACTACAGCTTCGTTATTCGATATATTTCAATTATATATATATATATATATCAATTCTTCGATTTCAGAACTATATGATTTTCATACATTTGATAAAAATGATATTTTTATCTAACTGTCTTCTATTTCAACACTTCACTATTTTTAACAATTCATGTATATAATAAAAATGTGATTTTTAATGTAAAACAATTTATTTCAAAACTCGACTATTTTATATAGTTAATATAAGTGATAAAAATAGGATTTTTATTCTAAAACAATTTATTTCTAAACAAGATTATTTTATATAGTTCATATTGATGATAAAAATAGGATTTTTATTATAAAGCAATTTCTTTCAAAATATGAATACCATTCAACACATGAATTACAATTCAATGAATGAATTACGATTCAACACATGAAGGTTTTCTATGGTTTATATTTATAAATAAAAAAGGTGATTTTTATATTTAAAACACGAATACCATTCAACACATGAATTTCGATTCAACACATGAAGGTTTTCTATAGTTTATTTATATAGTTAAAAAGGTGAATTTTATATTTAAAACTCGAATACCATTCAACACATGAATTTCTATTCAACGAATGAATTTCAATTCAACACATGAAGGTTTTCTATAGTTTATATATATAGATAAAAAGGTGATTTTTATATTTAAAACACGAATACCATTCAACACATGAATTTCTATTCAACGAATGAATTTCAATTCAACACGTGAAGGTTTTCTATAGTTTATATATATAGATAAAAAGGTGATTTTTATATTTAAAACACGAATACCATTCAACACATGAATTTCTATTCAATGAATGAATTTCAATTCAACACATGAAGGTTTTCTATTCAACGAATAAATATAGTTTCAACAAATGAAAATAATTCTAACACATGAATATTATTCAAAATTTCGGCAGCATAACGGCAGTGTAGTTAAAACCGGGACCGTCCCTAGTACGGCTCCTCGCTCTACCTTAAAGCCTCGCAGCTTTTGACAATGGGGAATCATGCATCTAGTTCGCACGTAGGCGGCATGTATATTTTTTTTTCATTTCCAAAAACTAATCCTATGTGGTTTCAACCAAATATTTCTCAACCACAAACGGGTATTTTTCAACCACAATCAATCAATTTCAACCACAAAAAATTTCAATCAACCATTCGCTATCAATCAATTTTCACACCAATCACAACCAATAAATATCGTCCATGGTTTGTGGACGAAGGGCGTATATATATATAGCATTTCACTTCTATTTCAACACATATATAATTTTTACAACGCATATATAACTTATATATCGAACGTACAACTTATACAACTCTTATACAAGAGGTGTACAACGCTTATATAACTCATAAATCGACTATATAATTTATGCATCGTCGATTTCCATATCGTTTATAATTTAGAAATCTCACATTGGGTTCCACTCCACCAAAAATAGCAGAAGGCTCAGAAAAATATGCGGTCTCTTCAAGAATGTAGAAGACGCCCACACGAGTCCACTGTCCCTTGTTCCACTGAATTTCGTCAAGAAAGGAAAAAGATATGATTTTTACAAGTTTGCAACGGTTTAAAAGTGTTAAAACAGTTGAAAATAAACAAAGTCGTATAACTCGTTTGAATCTTCAAAACTAGGTTTAGCCTTTTCGATTAATCCATGAAGCTATAGCCCGATCAGATTATACAGCGTTGAAGGGCTCCGAGAGAGCTTCCTTGCGCCACCTGTCTCGTCCAGCTCGACGACGAATCTAGCTCCTGGAGGCGGCACGAAGTTGGCAAATTCGAGCAGGTGGATCTCGAGCTACAGGCAACGAAAAAATCCAATACTTATATGGATTTGAAGAGAATTCGAAGCTCTACAAAATCCCGAACTGTGGCGTTGGATTTTATTGAGTGTATAACGAAGAATCAATGATAGAAGGTCTAGAGCTTTTATCGCCGTCGGTCAGATGATTTTATCGGGGAGAGAGAAAGATGTTGACCAATGGAATTTTTTATTTATTTATATATTTTAAAATCTCTAAAATACCCTCTTCCACACACGAACACCAATCCAAACCCAACAACTGTCGTCACTAGCATTTTACCCCCATTCCGAACACAATGGTATATGTTTCGTAGGCCCATTCGACTGTTTCAGTCAGTTTTCATTCAGATTAAAATATAAAACATTCAATATTTAATTTGAACGTACATTTCAATTTGCCGGGTCCACATACTGATTCGAAAAATTCCAGAAAAATAAATCTAGCTATGTTTTGACGATACGGTCCCAACAAAACTAGTTTCGTCGAATTCTGAGACCATTTGAAAAATGGCCCATTTCTGGTCGATCCAATTTAACTATAATTGACCAAAACACATTTTCCTTTGCCACGCTCACATACTAGCTTCACAAATTATGAAATTTGAAACCTAGCAATAACTTCACATCCCGGATCCAACAAAAGTGGTTTCGTCGAATTCCGAGGTCGTTTGCAAAATAGCCATTTTCACAGGCTATATAAATTCCAAAGCGACCTTTCGGAAAATTCATTTGGCCATAACTTTTGCTTTCCGCTATGAAACTTCATGTAACGACCCAGAAAATCCGAACCAATTTAAAATTTTAAATTGGCTAAAATAATGGATTTTTAATATTTAAAATAAATATTTTAAATAATAGCGATGAAAAGTGAGTTTGAACCGACGTTTGAAAACGAATATAATTAATTCTAATTATAAACAAGGCCTGAAATGGCGCGGTAGTTTCAAAATTTGGATTCAAACTTTGACTGACTGTACCAGGTGCAAAACAAAATGGATTTGAGTGAAACAAAAAATATTTAAATCTGTTAGTGAATAACTTTCTAACGAATCTAAAAAATCGAAGTTTTATAGCGGGAAGCAAAAGTAATGGCCAACTGAATTTTCAGAAAGGTCGCTGTGGAATTTATATAGCCCGCGAAATTGGCCATTTTGCAAACGACCTCGGAATTCGATGAAACCACTTTTGTTGGATCCGGGATGTGAAGTTATTGCTAGGTTTCAAATTTCATAATTTTTGAAGCTAGTATGTGAGCGTGGCAAAGGAAAACGTGTTTTGGTCAATTATAGTAAAATTGGATTGATCATCGCTAATCTATGAATTAGAAAAGCGCGACATTTGTAATAAATTCTGCAAGCATACAGGTGTGTAGCATACAGGTCGAACACAGGGAGGTGAATTAAATCAAATTATTTATCTAATCTCTTGGGCGAGTTAGACGAAGCTGGAGGTTGATTTTGCAAAACAAAACAAAATTAAAACTGTAATTTGATTCAGAACAGATCTAACTGAACCGACGATCAAATCACAATTTCAATGGAAAAGCAATGAAACTATAAATCAGATTCAAATCTAATCAAATCCAATTTAACCTATGAACGCGATTAAAATACAGAAAATAAAAGTGCAGAATATAAATAACAACAGGAAATAAAATTAGGATTACCGCTGAATCTAATCAGACGGTCAATCACTAATGAAAAGAAATGCAAAACACAAATAGTGTTCTACCGAATCTAATCGTGTAGACACACTAATTGCTAAGAAATAGAAAAAAAATGCAGAAAATAAAAAGAAGAAGAAGAACTAGAAACTTTATTAGAAATAGAAAATGGGATCTAGGATAGGATGGTGGCTACAATGCCATTACAAGGGTATATATAGGGTAGATAGCCAAACCCTAACCCTAATGGTAATTGGGCCTGGTCATTACATCACCACTTAGTTTACAATGAGAACATAAATGGGCCTTAGATAAATAAAGCAAATTTGGGCCTTTTCTCTTTTCCTCTTGCTTCCTTGACACTTCTTCATTGATTTGTGATGTGCAAAGCCTTGTTATCAATCCTTTTCTTGTCCAACAGCAACTAGATGTGATATCTTCATCTACAATTCTTCAAAATGCAAATACACAGCAAATTGAACTCTATTTCTCTACATTTCTGGTTGCATGCGGGCTGGGTTGGAATATCTGTAAAAGTAACAAAACAATACCCAAGTAATATTTATTTATATACAAAAGATAAGATATAAGAGCATAAAATAAACACATTTCTATGTCAATCAAATACCCCCACACTTATCTTTTACTCGTCCTCGAGTAAAACAAGAAATTTAAAACTAACTAGATAGGTCACACTTTCGTAGGAAACACGATTGCATTGAGCGCATGCAACAAGCCGTTAAACCTCTAGGTGTCCCTAGTAGGACGAGTGGTGTCTCGTGAGGGTTTTCAGCGGATACTACCCACAAAATCCAAATGCAGTATGCTATGATTCTAATGAAACTACATGAATGCAATGGACATATGCAAATAAAAACGAAAAATGAAAACACGACTTATTTCAGGAGTGGTACAACAAATTAAGTTGACAAATTCTAGTCAGTTGATTTTATTTTAGATATCTTGACTTGTCACAAATTTTCAATACAAATCAAGTTTTCAAATGTTAAATTCCAGTTTGGCCAGTTTGTTCGGTCGATAACATAGTGCAGCCATGAAATAAATTCTTAGTTTGCTTGGCACAGTTTGCAAAGTGGTATTCTAATTTTCTCATGTATGGCTAGTCAAATCAATAAAGTCAAGAAGTGTTTGGGTATCATCGCTTATTCTTTATTCTATAAAATTTTAAGATTTATGATTAAGTACATACACCTAACAAAAAAGACCAAGGTTTACCTCCCATGCACTGCCTTGCGGACTAACGGAGAGTGGGTAAAGAGCTTGGCGGATTGTGCAGGCCGACTTTGACTTTGTCAATAACGTGTCGGTAATCCTTAGGTGTCCAATCTCATAAAATGAGACCAAGATATTCCAACGCTGACTTTGTCAACAACGTGTCGGATAGAGCTTGGCGGGTTTGCACACCAACGCTCGATATACAAGCAATGTTGGATACCCTTGGAATACTATTATTATTATTATCGAAAATTTAAGCACAAAAGAGAGTTACGCGAATTCAACTTAACACAACTTAGTTTTAAAGATTTGAAAAGCCAATATAAGTATTTTAAGTCCTCCACTTATTTAAACAAAGTCTACAATATAGAATAGATTTCATGGCCATCACCTAAGAATCTCCCTATGTACTGGTTACACTATTATCCCTCAAGATTAAACTTTTCATTATATTTCCTATTCGATCTAGGTTGAGAGAGAAAAATACTATCAACTAGCTAAAAATTGTAAACTTATTTTGCTGTATCAATTGAAAATGAGTCGTATTTCAAAAAAAAAAAAAAATTGGTATGTTACTACAATCTAAAATGTATGATGGTCCTACTTAAATGGCTGAAAATAAAAAGAAATAAAAACAAAGAAAAATGAAAATGGATGAAATGCAGACTCCCCCCCACACTTGAACTAAACAGCGTCCACAATGTAAACGTTTCCTAAATTTGAAAGATAAAACCCATAGATGGATTAGATGCAAAATGATTTGAAGAATGAAATGGAGTTTAACCACTATATGTGAATGCCAATCATATGTACAATGATATATGTGTTTGCAATGCACACGATGCAAAGAATTCCACCAACTTTTCCCCCCACACTTGGTTCTAGCCCTATGGGTCCCATTCCCACTATGTCTAGGTATATTTTCTAACAAGCAAGAGTTTTTGAAAACCATATCATCTTTAAACCTAGATTTATAGTCCAGGAGATAAATGTCTAGGGTCGTCCAAACATGAAGTTTTTCAACAAAACTAACATTCCAAAAATAGTTCATGTATTCAACAAATTTGTCAGTGTAATTTTTCAAAAATTTGTGATCGTATGTAAATTCAGTGAAATTTGACATCTGAGTGGTGTTCAAGACTGTGTGATCACATTTCTCATCATTAACTATCAACGTATTTTCGACACTGACAATCTCAAGTTCATTTGAAATTTCCTCAAAATTAAAATTTTCGAACTCGTGACATGAATCCACTTCTTCCTTATTTGGCAATTCATCCTCGTACAAATCAAGAAATTCATGTTCATTAAAATCCATTTCCACTTCTGAGTTTTTGAAAAATTCAACATTTTCATTTGGTTCAATTTCAAAAATTTCAAGTTTCTCACAGCCTGAAAGAGGAAGATCAAAATTTAAGCTTAAATCTTCTTCCTGAAAAGAGTTGAAGTTCAAATCATTGGTTGAATTTTGAAAAACTTCATCAAGATGATTATTCTCAATTTCAAAAGTCGTTATTTGAAAATTTTCAATGTCAGCAAAGAATGGATTATTTCCTGATTCATCGCTTGTTTGAATTTGATTTTGTTGCTCTCGTTGTTCTTTCAAAGATGTCAATAAACAAAGAAGTTCATCCATCTTTCTATCTTTTTCATTAAGCTGTCTATCTAGCCTTTCTACCCTCTCTCTAAAAATGTTAAGACGATAGTTGATTTGAGAGCTCTCGTTTTGAATTTACTGATTTTCAAAATTATAATCCACATCAATTTCACAATCAATATTATTTCCAATGTGGTAGTTGTTTGAATTTTCAGAAAACTGACAATGATATTGGAAATCATTTTGATCATAGAAATTTTGTTCATAACCAAAACTGTTAAAATTCGAGTGAAAATTGCAATTTTGGTCATTTTCAAGATGTTGATATGGGTTGTAGTTTTGAAAATTTTGATCAATTTGAAAATCATTTTCAAAATTATTTTCGAATTGGTTTCCAACCCCATATTGATGTGGATCAAAGCTATTTTGCGATTCAAAACCGTTTTGGTGTGGATGTGACCCATAATCGAAATTATTGAAATTTAAATTGAAATCAACATTTCGATTATATCTATGATTTTGAAAACGTTGGTCATTTGAAGAAATTTGAAAATTGTTGACATTTGGCTCGCGAAATTTTGGAAAATGTTGCTTCATGAGTTGTAATTCAAAATCATACTCTTCAAGCGGACGTCTACTTCGACTATTATCCCATAATTCTCTCAAGGATTTTTGTGAATTAGACATTTGAAATGAAATCACGGCAAGACAGAAATTAATCTCGCTTCAAAATAATATAAAATGTCGAGTTGTGCTCTATTAATTAACTGACTCAATTAGAAGGGGGAAGAGGGTCTTATGGCCGTTCACGTATAGTATAAAACTAAGGGATACGACCAATGTTTTACGGGTAGTATGCAACCTCTTTTGCTAATAGTTCAATAAATTGAACTACTATATATCCGAGATCCAATTATACAAGACAGTCAACTTCAAAAAACACCACTTTTTAGTTATATTATTTTGAAAATCAAAATCACGTGTTAAAATTGAAAATCGATGAGAGTGATTAGTTATGGAAAACCGTTCCTCACCACAAATTCAGAAATATCAGTCACAGAACAGACACAGAAATATAAATTGCCGAATTAAAATTTACATTCAAGCCGCTGCCCCTGCAGAAATTTTTTACAACAATTGTCTATATATTATTTTTTTGCAGCAGATCACCTATAGAGTTCAGAAAATTTTACAGTGGTGTATGGCTGTCCATCCAGAAAAAGTTGATTAGTGTCAGCGGTTCCAATCCCAGTGTTTGCAATTCGTTTGATCTTTGAATTCCTTGTCGCCACACATCCCTTGTGTCTTTCTTTTTTTTTTTCCAACACCGGACTTAAAAAGAACAAAATTTCACCTAGCCCCCAAACGAGAGCAAACTACCAGAGAACCACAAAAATGAACAGATCAAAGAATTTCAAACCCCCATACTTCTTCAAATATGATTGGCGAATCACCGGATTTCTCGTCGAACACAAAATAAAGTCAATCCTTTTAATTTTCTTTAATTTCTTTTCATCTTACAAAACACGGAACTCTATCAAAACCTCAAAACCGAAAATTTCAATGGACCGAACAACCAGTCTTGAGTTCCCTTTCAAAACAGACTCGGGCTTCCGTTAACAAATCAAGATTTAACCTCACAATAAAATGGACTCCCTTTATTTTTGGAAACAGATCTTTGATTTATCAGATCGCTGGTTGATTTCTCCTCAGTAAACAAAGAAAGCGCCCCTTTTTTTTTCTCGAAACTGGTTTGATTTCTGGATCGACTTTGGTTTGTTCCAATCAGTTGAAAGCAGTGCTGCGAATGGGTTTCCAAGTCTTCGAACTGGGAATTTTTTTTTTTTTTTTTGGGTTGAATCGATGTGGGTTTTCGGTGGTTGTAAAGATTGGGGTTTTGCTTGGTATTGGCTGGTGACGTTTGAGAAGGCACGGTGAAGATGGTGCTGGGTAGGTGGGTGTTCAGGGATTGGAGAGTTCAGTGGTTTTGGTGCTTGCGTTCTTTGCTGGACAGGGGATGATCGAAGTGTGGATTAAGGAGAGGGGTTCTGCGACTTGACAGGGGTGAATCGAATTGGGTTCTGCTGTTGGTTGAAGTTGGTGTCAACGAGATTGTGGCAGGGGGCGTTTGGTCAGTTGTGACTAGGATGCGGATTTGAGTAGGGTTGCGTGGTGAAGTCGCTTGCGAGCTGGGGGATTGGCAGACGTTTTGGCGATGGTTGTTCAAGTCGGATCCGTTGATCGGTGGTTCTTGGTTTGAGAAGAAGGGAGCGTGTGTACTGATGTGGTACGGGTTTGTGTGAGGTTTGCTTTTGGGCGTGATGTGAAGTAGATGACCTGGACGTTGAGGGGTTGTGGTGAGGAGTTGGACTGCGGTGAATTTTGTGTACGGTGAGGAGGAATTGCAACTGGGGTTTTGTTGAATGTGTTTTGGCAAGGAGAACTTGTTGAACTGGGAAGATGGCAGTGCGATTGGGTACGGGGATTGATTAGTTTGTGAAACGGCTTTGTGGATGTATGGTTATGGTTTTTGTGAGCTGTAGGTAATGGGCGTTCTCGGTATTGTATGGGAGGTGGCTGAGGTCTTGAAGGAAATGTGGTGAGGAGCTTTGAAGTGGTGGATGGGGACCCGGGTTCTGCAAGCATACAGGTGTGTAGCATACAGGTCGAACACAGGGAGGTGAATTAAATCAAATTATTTATCTAATCTCTTGGGCGAGTTAGACGAAGCTGGAGGTTGATTTTGCAAAACAAAACAAAATTAAAACTGTAATTTGATTCAGAACAGATCTAACTGAACCGACGATCAAATCACAATTTCAATGGAAAAGCAATGAAACTATAAATCAGATTCAAATCTAATCAAATCCAATTTAACCTATGAACGCGATTAAAATACAGAAAATAAAAGTGCAGAATATAAATAACAATAGGAAATAAAATTAGGATTACCGCTGAATCTAATCAGACGGTCAATCACTAATGAAAAGAAATGCAAAACACAAATAGTGTTCTACCGAATCTAATCGTGTAGACACACTAATTGCTAAGAAATAGAAAAAAATGCAGAAAATAAAAAGAAGAAGAAGAACTAGAAACTTTATTAGAAATAGAAAATGGGATCTAGGATAGGATGGTGGCTACAATGCCATTACAAGGGTATATATAGGGTAGATAGCCAAACCCTAACCCTAACCCTAATGGTAAATGGGCCTGGTCATTACATCACCACTTAGTTTACAATGAGAACATAAATGGGCCTTAGATAAATAAAGCAAATTTGGGCCTTTTCTCTTTTCCTCTTGCTTCCTTGACACTTCTTCATTGATTTGTGATGTGCAAAGCCTTGTTATCAATCCTTTTCTTGTCCAACAGCAACTAGATGTGATATCTTCGTCTACAATTCTTCAAAATGCAAATACACAGCAAATTGAACTCTATTTCTCTACATTTCTAGTTGCATGCGGGCTGGGTTGGAATATCTGTAAAAGTAACAAAACAATACCCAAGTAATATTTATTTATATACAAAAGATAAGATATAAGAGCATAAAATAAACACATTTCTATGTCAATCAAATACCCCCACACTTATCTTTTACTCGTCCTCGAGTAAAACAAGAAATTTAAAACTAACTAGATAGGTCACACTTTCGTAGGAAACACGATTGCATTGAGCGCATGCAACAAGCCGTTAAACCTCTAGGTGTCCCTAGTAGGACGAGTGGTGTCTTGTGAGGGTTTTCAGCGGATACTACCCACAAAATCCAAATGCAGTATGCTATGATTCTAATGAAACTACATGAATGCAATGGACATATGCAAATAAAAACGAAAAATGAAAACACGACTTATTTCAGGAGTGGTACAACAAATTAAGTTGACAAATTCTAGTCAGATGATTTTATTTTAGATATCTCGACTTGTCACAAATTTTCTATACAAATCAAGTTTTCAAATGTTAAATTCCAGTTTGGCCAGTTAGTTCGGTCGATAACATAGTGCAGCCATGAAATAAATTCTTAGTTTGCTTGGCACAGTTTGCAAAGTGGTATTCTAATTTTCTCATGTATGGCTAGTCAAATCAATAAAGTCAAGAAGTGTTTGGGTATCATCGCTTATTCTTTATTCTATAAAATTTTAAGATTTATGATTAAGTACATACACCTAACAAAAAAGACCAAGGTTTACCTCCCATGCACTGCCTTGCGGACTAACGGAGAGTGGGTAAAGAGCTTGGCGGATTGTGCAGGCCGACTTTGACTTTGTCAACAACGTGTCGGTAATCCTTAGGTGTCCAATCTCATAAAATGAGACCAAGATATTCCAACGCTGACTTTGTCAACAACGTGTCGGATAGAGCTTGGCGGGTTTGCACACCAACGCTCGATATACAAGCAATGTTGGATACCCTTGGAATACTATTATTAGTATTATCGAAAATATAAGCACAAAAGAGAGTTACGCGAATTCAACTTAACACAACTTAGTTTTAAAGATTTGAAAAGCCAATATAAGTATTTTAAGTCCTCCACTTATTTAAACAAAGTCTACAATATAGAATAGATTTCATGGCCATCACCTAAGAATCTCCCTATGTACTGGTTACACTATTATCCCTCAAGATTAAACTTTTCTCTCTCCCCGTTTCTTCCCAGATACCCTCGAAGTCGACGGCGGCCGTGTTCCCCCCTTCCCTTCCATTTTCTGGCGAATCAGTTCACCTTTAGCCCCCACTCCAGTTAAGGTTTTTGTAGTACTCCTCAAGGCCTTCAAATCCATACCACCCTCGACCTCCATCGTTGCGCCATCAGCGAGATCCATCTCTTCAAAATTCAGCCGTTCGTCATCGGAGTTCTCCTCCGATCCACCACCGAAGGCCACGCTTCCACCGTCGATCGACGCGCTGCTCTGAGCCCTTGAACGCTGCACCGCCTGATCTGGACAAAGCTACACGGATTCGACGAAAAATCGAACCCTAGTTTTAAACCTCGAAGCAAGGTATACGGCTGAGGTTATTTAATTGAATTGCGACACTTTATTTCCGTCGCTAATATGTCTTTTCATTATAAAAATCATATCTTTTTCGTTTCTTATTGAAATTCAGTGAAACAAGATACAGTGGACTCGTGTTGACGTCTTCTACATTCTAGAAGAGACCGCATATTTTTCTGAGCCTTTTGCTGTTTTTGGTGGAGTGGAACCCAATGTGAGATTTCTAATTTATAAACAATATGAAAAACGACGATGTATAAATTATATAGTCGATGTATGAGTTATATAAGCGTTGTACACCTCTTGTATAAGCGTTGTATAAGTTGTACGTTCGATATATAAGTTGCATATGCGTTGTAAAAATTATATATGTGTTGAAATAGAAGTGAAATGCTATATATATATATATACGCCCCTCGTCCAAAAACCATGGACGATATTTATTGGTTGTGATTGGTGTGAAAATTGATTGATAGCGAATGGTTGATTGGAATTGTTTGTGGTTGATATTGATTGATTGTAGTTGAAAAATACCCGTTTGTGTTTGAGAAATATTTGGTTAAACCCAAATAGGATTTGTTTGTGGAAATGAAAAAAATATACATGCCGCCTGCGTGCGAACTAGATGCATGATTCCCCATTGTCAAAAACAGCGAGGTTTTAAGGTAGAGCGAGGAGCCGTACTAGTGACGGTCCCGGTTTTAACTACCTGCCGTTATGCTGCCGAAATTTTGAATAATATTCATGTGTTAGAATTATTTTCATTTGTTGAAACTATATTTATTCGTTGAATAGGAAACCTTCATGTGTTGAATTGAAACTCATTCGTTGGATAGAAATTCATGTGTTGAATGGTATTCGTGTTTTAAATACAAAAATCACCTTTTTATCTATATATATAAACTATAGAAAACCTTCATGTGCTAAATTGATATTCATTCGTTGGATAGAAATTCATGTGTTGAATGGTATTCGTGTTTTAAATATTAAAATCACCTTTTTTATCTGTATATAGATACTATAGAAAACCTTCATGTGTTGAATCGATATTCATTCGTTGAACTGAAATTCATGTGTTGAATGGTATTCATATTTCGAAAGAAATCGTTTTATAATAAAAATCCAATTTTTATCATCGATATGAACTATATAAAATAATCTTGTTTTGAAATAAATTGTTTTATAATAAAAATCCTATTTTTATCACCTATATTAACTATGTAAAATAGTCGAGTTTTGAAATGAATCGTTTTACAATAAAATCACATTTTTATTATATAAATGAATTGTTAAAAATAGTGAAGTGTTGAAATAGAAGACAGTTAGATAAAAGAATCATTTTTATCAAATGTATGAAAAGAATATAGTTTTGAAATCGAAGAATCGATATATATATATAAATATAATTGAAATATATCGAATAACGAAGCTGCAGTTCGTATTTTGAAACCGTGATTTCAAACGATTAGTGCGGGAGATCCGACCATCGAATTTTCCCGAAACAGCAACCGTTGGGATCGCTTTGGAAATATCTTTCCAACGACACCAACTTTGTAAAAATCCAACGGTTGGATTGGCTGGAATGTTTAATTCAAATCTGAAGAAAAACAGCGCCAGAATCGATTATATTTATATATAAATAAATATAATTATATTAAATCGAATAACGACGCTGCAGTTCGTATTTTGAAATCGAAACTTCAAAGGATTATACCGGGAGATCCGATCGTCAGATTTTCCCGAAACGGGAATCGTTGGATTCGTTTTGAAAAGATCTTTCTAACGATGCAAATTTTGTGAAGATCCAACGGTTAGATTTTCAGATATGTGTAAATTAAATCTGAAGAAAAACAACGCCACGGCCGCGTTATGGCCCAAAGCGTCGTTTTAAATAAATTGGCTATTTTAAAATAAATAAAAATAGCGATAAATCGTTATAAAATATTATAAACGACATGGATGTGAAATTTAGAAATTAACTGAAAGTTGGCTAAGTCGAATGGTTTCTTGGGTATTGATCTGATGTTGGTTTCGGCCTTCGGGGTTAATATTTGGGAAGTCGTTCTCTTGTTGATTGACGGTTAGTGACTAATGAATTGAAATGATGCGTATGTATGTTAGTGTTGCACTTGTCTATTATATACGCGAATTTCTCAGAAAGACCGGGTTTATCCCATTCTGAATAACTAAATCGACGATAAGAAATCGAAGATGAAGACGGTGGTCGAAGACCGGAGATCTTCACCTCGTTTGGATGGTAACCGAGGTCCTGATTTGGAGGCATCCCGAAATATGGATAATGAGTGGTAATCGTCCAGACGTACGTGGTGATCGATGGGTTCGTGAGGTATATAGTGCCTCCGGTTTCGTTCAGACCCAGAACGGACTTGCAAATGGACAGTGTGTTTGACATTGGAATTTATTCTGTGTGATGGATAGCCATCAGTTGCACGGTGTGAATTTCCTGTGTGGCATGCTAAGATGCAGTGATCAGGGTTTCTGTTGAAAAGCAAAGTCTTGTGGTGATGATCAAAGCACCGCCTGTGTGGCGTAGCTTTGTGTATAACGTGAAATCGCGAGCCTCACACCCCGGTATGAACCAGAAACGGGAGCAGGACCTCAGGGAGGGCATGCATTTCTTTCTAGTTAGAAGTGGCGTCAGTGGTTTTACACGCCCTGACGAGTTTGACTTATGTGGTTGTTACTGTTGCGAGGCGCCTCGGTTAGATCGGACGATCCGGGTCCGATGGAGCCATTCGTTGGCTCGTTTACGCCCCAAAGGGCAGGGAAACGTATTGTTCAGGCATAATAATCCACATCGGTGAACCGGCCCTGTCGCTCCAAGGCTTGCCTGCGCGCTTGCCTGTGGCTCGGGCTCGAGAGTCGCGAAGTCGGTAAGGACTATCTTTTGCCTTGGTTCATGACGGAAATCCAATTTCCAAATACGTGACTGTGTTGTTTTGATTGTATACCTATATTTGGCGACATAGTGGCATGGGACGCTCATGTCATCTATGATTGATAGTTATGATTTGAAATTGTTTTTGAAGCATATAAACACTAGTAATAATATCAAATGCTTTTGTTTTATTCGTATCAAGCATATTTTGGCCATTATAAGGTAAAACTCTATCCTCCGGTTTGCGTTGCATTGTGTGATGGGAAGTGAGTCTTATAATGTCTTCATTTTTATAAAAAGCATTGCGATGTTTAAAAGAATGATTTGTTTTTAAAGCACTGGCAATCCAATGGAGTAAACCCGTTCCACGAAAGTGGCGTGGTCCTGTGATTAGCCATATTATAAATGTGTTGAGTAGATTTCTCATACCAGTCCCATGACTGACTCGTAGTTTGTTTCACTTTCAAACTCGGGTGCCCCTTTTTCTACACGGGCAGCCTTGTATTCAGGTTTAGCTGGCTCTTTCTGGATAGCTGGAGCTGAAGATGGATTCTATCATTTATCTCTTTTTATGTTGTTCAGCTCCTATTGTACATATTATGTTTGTTTCCGCTGTAGACATTTATGTATAGCTGAACTGTATTTGTACTAAGTATGATCCTGTATACCATGTAACTCTGATGATTACGTTTATTCACTGTATTATTTGTACGTTATCTGGTGTATTTATTTAATTCTGTTCTGCTATTATCCGTTTCTATGTTATATTCCAAAGATTACCCCTGTCGCCGTCAGTACGGGGTTTGGGGTTATCACAACGTGGTATCATAGCTTTGGTTAAGCTTAGTTCTGGAATATAACATATTAACGAACTCGTCAGAAATAGAACCAGTAGTGTTCTAGGATGAGTAACTCATTACAGATAGGATCAGCAATATCCTAGTATGAGTATAGCAGAATCGGAACAACTCGTTAGAGATGGGGTCAGAAATGCCCCAGAACGAGTTGAGAGTTATATGTTTTTAAATAACGTATTTGTGATTATATATAAAGTCTGGTTTTAGAAATATAATTTTTGAATATATAAAAGATATATATTTGAAAAGTTAAAAACAATTTGATTGTTGTTTGTGTTGTGTGATTGTAGATTTGATTAATTAAAATTATTAGAACGATAGTTAATTTAATCAATAAGAGAATAATGGTAGAATTTATTCATTTAAATCACACATTGAACTGATTAGAAAATAGATAGAAATATATACATGTGCATTATATATGTTTGAACAGGTAAATGGATAGCTGTTGAGTAAAGATTTTATTTGCGTGCCCGACAAATAGGTAAACCTTAATGAGTTGGATGCGAAATATTATTATATCAACTCCTGTGAATGCCATTGGATGCGGAGTGCTGGTTATTCTGTGTGTAATAATAAACGTCGCCATAGGATAGTAACAATTAATTTTGAACTACACTACATGGCATACTTCTTGAAGATAGGCATACTTCATCATATACCACATAAGCATTTGGAGCTTGTGTGACGAGGTGGAAGATTTACCATACGAGCGAGAGGCTTGTATGGCGATTACTATATTTTACAGGTTGAACTGATGACTGGTATGGACTATTTAAATTGTAACAATAAAATTGCCAGACTAATAAAAAACCCACACGGGTCTGGAGTTGACAATAATCACGTCTCTCTAGTCATTAGATACGGCACATGGACTATTTATTTCCCACACGGGACGAGGTGACGAGGATTTATCCTATGGAGCAATTAAAATACACACTCCTTCAGGCTTTGACAGGGTGACGAGAATTTATTCTCTGGAGTTATTATCTATACACGCTCCCCTGTAAACACCAGAATATATAACTATAAATATGTGTATGCTTATTAGGATTTATTGGGTACCTAATACGGCCCAATAAATTTCCAAACCTCTCCCCGTACAAAGGAGGTTATGGCGAATTTTTTTGAAAATTCCGGGTGTTAGCCAAATTTTTGAAGAATTTGAAAATTTTCAGAAACTGAAAAGTTAGAGAATGGAAGCCAGATTGAACGTAGAGTTGATTAATCAAACCACTTTCGACTTTGTTCCTTTTCGGGGATGAAAAGTTTTAAGTGGGGGAGATTGTAACGACCCGGAAAATCTGAACCAATTTAAAAAATTTAAATTGGCTAAAATAATGGATTTTAAATATTTAAAATAAATATTTTAAATAATAGCGATGAAAAGTGAGTTTGAATCGACGTTTGAAAACAAATATAATTAATTCTAATTATAAACAAGGCCTGAAATGGCGCGGTAGTTTCAAAATTTGGATTCAAACTTTGATTGACTTTACCGGGTGCAAAACAAAACGGATTTGAGTGAAACCAAAAAATATTTAAATCTGTTAGTGAATACCTTTCTAACGAATCTGAAAAATCGAAGTTTCATAGCGGGAAGCAAAAGTTATGGCCAAATGAATTTTCAGAAAGGTCGCTATGGAATTTATATAGCCCGTGAAATTGGCAATTTTGCAAACGACCTCGGAATTCGACGAAACCACTTTTGTTGGACCCGGGATGTGAAGTTATTGCTAGGTTTTAAATCACATAATTTTTGAAGTAGTATGTGAGCATGGCAAAGGAAAACGTGTTTTGGTCAATTACAGTTTAATTGGATCGACCAGAAATGGGCCATTTTTCAAACGGTCTCAGAATTCGACGAAACTAGTTTTGTTGGGACCGTATCGTCAAAACATAGCCAGATTTATTTTTCTGGAATTTTTTGAATCAGTTTGTGGCCCTGGCAAATTGAAATGTACGTTCAAATCGAATATTGAATGTTATATATTTTAAATTGAATGAAAACTGACTGAAACAGTCGAACGGGCCTACGAAACATATCGCATTGTGTTCAGAATGGTGGTAAAATGCTAGGGACGACCGTCGTTGGTCTGGATTGGGGTTCGTGAGAGAAAGAGGGTATTTTCGAAATTTTAAAATTTAAAAATAAAAATAAAAAATATGATTGGCCCTCACTTTTTCTCTCTCCCCGTTTCTTCCCAGATACCCTCGAAGTCGACGGCGGCCGTGTTCCCCCCTTCCCTTCCATTTTCTGGCAAATCCGTTCACCTTTAGCCCCCACTCCAGTTAAGGTTTTTGTAGTACTCCTCAAGGCCTTCAAATCCATACCACCCTCGACCTCCATCGTTGCGCCATCAGCGAGATCCATCCCTTCAAACTTCATCCGTTCGTCATCGGAGTTCTCCTCCGATCTGCCACCGAAGGCTATGCCTCCACCATCGATCGACGCGCTGCTCTGAGCCCCTGAACGCTGCACCGCCTGATCTGGACAAAGCTACACGGATTCGACGAAAATCGAACCCTAGTTTTGAACCTCGAAGCAAGGTATCCGGCTGAGGTTATTTAATTGAATTGCGACACTTTATTTCCGTCGCTAATATGTCTTTTCATTATAAAAATCATATCTTTTTCGTTTCTTAACGAAATTCAGTGAAACAAGAGACAGTGGACTCGTGTGGACATCTTCTACATTCTAGAAGAGACTGCTTATTTTTTTGAGCCTTCTGCTATTTTTGGTGGAGTGGAACCCAATGTGAGATTTCTAATTTATAAACAATATGGAAAGCGACGATGTATAAATTATATAGTTGATGTATGAGTTATATAAGCGTTGTACACCTCTTGTATAAGCGTTGTATAAATTGTACGTTCGATATATAAGTTGTATATGCGTTGTAAAAATTATATATGTGTTGAAATAGAAGTTAAATGCTTTATATATATATACGCCCCTCGTCCACAAACCATGGACGATATTTATTGGTTGTGATTGGTGTGAAAATTGATTGATAGCGAATGGTTGATTGGAATTGTTTGTGGTTGATATTGATTGATTGTGGTTGAAAATTACCCGTTTGTGGTTGAGAAATATTCGGTTGAAACCACATAGGATTAGATTGTGGAAATGAAAAAAATATACATGCCGCCTACGTGCGAACAAGATGCACGATTCCCCATTGTCAAAAACCGCGAGGTTTTAAGGTAGAGCGAGGAGCCGTACTAGGGACGGTCCCGGTTTTAACTACCCTGCCGTTATGTTGCCGAAATTTTGAATAATATTCATGTGTTAGAATTAATTTCATTTGTTGAAACTATATTTATTCGTTGAATAGGAAACCTTCATGTGTTGAATTGAAGCTCATTCGTTGGATAAAAATTCATGTGTTGAATGGTATTCGTGTTTTAAATATAAAAATCACCTTTTTATCTATATATAAATAAACTATAGAAAACTGTGACGACCCCATTCCCAATAAGACGGTGGCGAGGGTTATCTTTGGAATATAACACATAAACAGATAATAACAGAACAGAAATAGATAAATACACCAGATAATGCACAATAGAATACACTGGATAAATATAATCATTAGAGTTACACAGTATGTAGGATCATACTTAGTACAAAATACAGTTCAACTATACAAAAATGTCTACTTCTGAAAAGAAAACATAATATGTACAACAGGAGCTGAACAACATAAAAAGAGATAAATGATAGAATCCATCTTCAGCTCCAGCTATCCAGAAAGATCCTGCTAACACCTGAATACAAGGCTGCCCGTGTTGAAAAAGGGGCACCCGAGTTTGCAAGTGAAACAAACTACGAGTCAGTCATGGGACTGGTATGAGAAATCTACTTAACACATTTTCAAAGATGTCTAATCAAAGGACCATGCCACTTTCGTAGAACGGGTTTACTCCATTGGATTGCCAGTGCTTTGAAACAAATAATTCTTTTAAAACATCGCAATGTTTTTATAAAAATGAAGCCATTATAAGACTCAGTTCCCATCACACAATGCAACACACACCCGAGGATAGAGTTTTACCTTATAATGGCCAAAATATGCTTGATACGAGGAAAACAAATCATTTGATATTATTGCTAGTGTATATATGTTTCAAAAACCATTTCAATCATAACTATCAATCATAGACGGCATGGGTACCATATATCATGTCTCCATATGTATATATACAACCAAAACCGCACGATGTCGTATTTGGAAATTGGATTTCCGTCATGAACCGAGGCAAAAGATCGTCCTCACCGAATTCGAGACTCTTTAGCCCGAGCCTCAGGCAAGTACTCAGTCAAGCCTTAGGAGCCACAGGGCCGGTCCACCGATGTGGATTAAAATGCCTGAACACTGCGTTTCCCCCGCCCTTTGGGGCATAAATGAGCCCAATGACTCTATCGGTCCCGGATAGACCGATATATCCGAGGCGCCTCACTACAGCAATAACTACAAAGGTGAAAAGTATATAAATGTCAGGGCTGGTAGGTCACTGACACCCCCTAGCTAGAAAGAAACGCATGCCCTCTCTGGATCCTTCTCCCGTTTTTGGTCCATTCCGGGGTGTGAGGCTCGCGAATTCACGTTATACACAAAGCTATGCCACACAGGCTGTGCTTTGATCATCTACCACAAGACTTTGCTTTTCAACAGAAGCCTTGATCATCTATCTCTTAGGCGTGCCACACAGGCAATTCACCCCCGTGCGACTGATTTCTATCGATATATAACCTCTGGGCTCGTACGTCTCAGAGAAGGGCGTTAAGCAAGAGAATAAATTCTCCGCCGCCAAACAGATATATATTTAATAGAGATCAATCCGCACAGAACAAAATCCAATGTCAGACACCCAGTCCATTTACACGTTTTTCTGGGTATGAACGAAACCGGGGGCACTCAATACCTCACATATCCGTATAATCAACAAGTACGTCCGGGTGGCTACTACTTCAACCCCGTCAAGGTAACTACTCCTATCATGAATATCCGTAGAACCCCTCCATTCGACGTGAAGATCATCGGTCTTGCACCGTCTTCGTATCTTCGACTTTCACTCGTCGATCAATTATTTGAAATGAGAATTAACTCGGCCTTTTCAAATAATTCCCGTATATCTAGAATTTCAAATCAATTCATTTCAATGGTTAAATTATTCGACAACACCAATTTTGTTCTTTAATGTAATTTTCACACTAAACACATTCAACCATCAAATATCAAATAAATCGAGCAAATCCAGTTTATTTCCATTCCATATCGTTTATAATATTTTATCATGATTTATCGCTATTTTTATTTGTTTAAAAATAGCCAATTCATTCAAACAATGCTTCAGGCCATAACGCGGCCGTAGCGCTGTTTTTCTCCAGAATTTAATTTACACATATCTGAAAATCTAACCGTTGGATCTTCACAAAATTTATATCATTAAAAAGATCTTTCCAAAACGAATCCAATGGTTTCAGTTTTGGGAAAATCCGACGGTCGGATCTCCCGCACTAATCGTTTGAAGTTATGATTTCAAAATATGAACTGCAGCGTCGTTATTCGATTTAATTTAATTATATTTATATATATATATATATATATATATATATATATATATATATAAATATAATCGATTCTGGCGCTGTTTTTCTTCAGATTTGATTTAAACATTCCAGACAATCCAACCGTTGGATCTTTACAAAGTTGGTGCCGTTGGAAAGATATTTTCAAGGCGAACCCAACGGTTGTGTTTTCAGGAAAATCCGATCGTCGGATCTTCCGCACTAATCGTTTGAAATCACGGTTTCAAAATACGAACTGCAGCTTCGTTATTCGATATATTATAATTATATATATTTCATTCTTCGATTTCAAAACCACTTTCACTTCGCACTATCGATAAAAATGATATTTTTATCCAACAGACATTTATTTCTACACATCACCATTTTCCACAGATCATGTATATATAGTAAAAATGTGATTTTTAATATAAAACAATTTATTTCAAAACACGATTTTTTTTATATAGTTCCAACAGATGATAAAAATGTGACTTTTAATATAAAACAATTTATTTCAAAACAAGATTATTTTATATAGTTCAAACAGATGATAAAAATGTGATTTTTAATATAAAACAATTTATTTCAAAACACGAGTATTTTATATACATGAATTTCCACTCAACCAATAATATAGTTTCAATAATTGAAAATAAATCAAACACATGAATATTTCAGGAAATTTCGGCAGCATAACGGCAGGGTAGTTAAAACTGGGACCGTCCCTAGTACGGCTCCTCGCTCTACCTTAAAACCTTGCGGTTTTTGACATTGGGGAATCATGCATCTAGTTCGCACGCATGCGGCATGTATATTTTTTTCATTTCCACAAACTAATCCTATTTGGGTTTAACTAAATATTTCTCAAACACAAACGGGTATTTTTCAACTACAATCAATCAATATCAACCACAAACAATTCCAATCAACCATTCGCTATCAATCAATTTTCACACCAATCACAACCAATAAATATCGTCCATGGTTTTTGGACGAGGGGCGTATATATATATATATATAGCATTTCACTTCTATTTCAACACATATATAATTTTTACAACGCATATGCAACTTATATATCGAACGTACAACTTATACAACGCTTATACAAGAGGTGTACAACGCTTATATAATTCATACATCGACTATATAATTTATACATCGTCGTTTTCCATATTGTTTATAAACTAGAAATCTCACATTGGGTTCCACTCCACCAAAAACAGCAAAAGGCTCAGAAAAATATGCGGTCTCTTCTAGAATGTAGAAGACGTCAACACGAGTCCACTGTCTCTTGTTTCACTGAATTTCATTAAGAAACGAAAAAGATATGATTTTTATAATGAAAAGACATATTAGCGACGGAAATAAAGTGTCGCAATTCAATTAAATAACCTCAGCCGTATACCATGCTTCGAGGTTTAAAACTAGGGTTCGATTTTTCGTCGAATCCGTGTAGCTTTGTCCAGATCAGGCGGTGCAGCGTTCAGGGGCTCAGAGCAGCGCGTCGATCGACGGTGGAAGCGTGGCCTTCGGTGGTGGATCGAAGGAGAATTCCGATGACGAACGGCTGAATTTTGAAGAGATGGATCTCGCTGATGGCGCAACGATGGAGGTCGAGGGTGGTATGGATTTGAAGGCCTTGAGGAGTACTACAAAAACCTTAACTGGAGTGGGGGCTAAAGGTGAACTGATTCGCCAGAAAATGGAAGGCAAGGAGGGAACACGGCCGCCGTCGACTTCGAGGGTATCTGGGAAGAAACGGGGAGAGAGAAAAAGTGAGGGCCAATCATATTTTTTTATTTTTATTTATATATTTTTAAATTTCTAAAATACCCTCTTTCTCTCACGAACCCCAATCCAGACCCAACAACTGTCATCCCTAGCGTTTTACCCCCATTCCGAACACAATGGAATATGTTTCGTAGGCCTATTCGACTGTTTCAGTCAGTTTTCATTCAATTTAAAATATATAACATTTAATATTCGATTTGAACGTACATTTCAATTTGCCAGGGCCACAAACTGATTCAAAAAATTCCAGAAAAATAAATCTGGTTATGTTTTGACGATACGGTCCCAACAAAACTAGTTTCATCGAATTCTGAGACCGTTTGAAAAATGGCCCATTTCTGGTCGATCCAATTTAACTATAATTGACCAAAACACGTTTTCCTTTGCCACGCTCACATACTAGCTTCAAAAATTATGAAATTTGAAACCTAGCAATAACTTCACATCCCGGATCCAACAAAATTGGTTTCATCGAATTCCGAGGTTGCTTGCAAAATGGCCAATTTCACGGGCTATATAAATTCCATAACGACCTTTCTGAAAATTCACTTGGCCATAACTTTTGCTTCCCGCTATGAAACTTCGATTTTTCAGATTCGTTAGAAAGTTATTCACTAACAGATTTAAATATTTTTGGTTTCACTCAAATCCGTTTTGTTTTGCACCTGGTACAGCCAGTCAAAGTTTGAATCCAAATTTTGAAACTACCGCGCCATTTCAGGCCTTGTTTATAATTAGAATTAATTATATTCGTTTTCAAACGTCGATTCAAACTCACTTTTCATTGCTATTATTTAAATTATTTATTTTAAATATTAAAAATCCATTATTTTAGCCAATTTAAAATTTTAAATTGGTTCTGATTTTCTGGGTCGTTACATGAAGTTTCATAGCGGAAAGCAAAAGTTATGGCCAAATGAATTTTCCGAAATGTCGCTATGGAATTTATATAGCCTGTGAAAATGGCCATTTTGCAAACGACCTCGGAATTCGACGAAACCACTTTTGTTGGATCCGGGATGTGAAGTTATTGCTAGGTTTCAAATTTCATAATTTTTGAAGCTAGTATGTGAGCGTGGCAAAGGAAAATGTGTTTTGGTCAATTACAGTTAAATTGGATCGACCAGAAATGGGCCATTTTTCAAACGGTCTCAGAATTCGACGAAACTAGTTTTGTTGGAACCGTATCGTCAAAACATAGCTAGATTTATTTTTTTGGAATTTTTCGAATCAGTATGTGGCCCCGGCAAATTGAAATGTACGTTCAAATTAAATATTGAATGTTTTATATTTTAATCTAAATGAAAACTGACTGAAACAGTCGAATGGGCCTACGAAACATATCCCATTGTGTTCGGAATGGGAGTAAAACGCTAGTGACGACAGTTGTTGGGTTTGGATTGGTGTTCGTGTGTGGAAGAGGGTATTTTAGAGACTTTAAAATATATAAATAAATAAAAATATTCCATTGGGCAATCAATTTTTTTATTTTATTTTATAATTTTTAAAATCTCCAAAATACCCCTTTTACCCACGAACCCCAATCCAAACCCAACGACTGTCGTCCCTAGCGTTTTACCCCCATTCCGAACACAATGGGATATGTTTCAAAGGCCCATTCGACTGTTTCAGTATGTTTCCATTCAAATTAAAATATATAACATTCAATATTCGATTTGAACATACATTTCAATTTGCCAGGGCCACAAACTAATTCGAAAAATTCCAGAAAAATAAATCTGGCTATGTTTTGACGATACGGTCCCAACAAAACTAGTTTCGTCGAATTCTGAGACCATTTGCAAAAAGGCCCATTTCTGGTCGATCCAATTTAACTGTAATTGACCAAAACACATTTTCCTTGGCCACGCTCACATACTAGCTTCAAAAATTATGAAATTTGAAACCTAGCAATAACTTCACATCCCGGATCCAACAAAAGTGGTTTCATCGAATTCCGAGGTTGCTTGCAAAATGGCCAATTTCACGGGCTATATAAATTCCATAGCGACCTTTCTGAAAATTCACTTGGCCATAACTTTTTCTTCCCGCTATGAAACTTCGATTTTTCAGATTCGTTAGAAAGTTATTCACTAACAGATTTAAATATTTTTGGTTTCACTCAAATCCGTTTTGTTTTGCACCTGGTAAAGCCAGTCAAAGTTTGAATCCAAATTTTGAAACTACCGCGCCATTTCAGGCCTTGTTTATAATTAGAATTAATTATATTCGTTTTCAAACGTCGATTCAAACTCACTTTTCATTGCTATTATTTAAAATATTTATTTTAAATATTAAAAATCCATTATTTTAGCCAATTTAAAAATTTAAATTGGTTCTGATTTTCTGGGTCGTTACATGAAGTTTCATAGCGGAAAGCAAAAGTTATGGCCAAATGAATTTTCCGAAAGGTCGCTATGGAATTTATATAGCCTGTGAAAATGGCCATTTTGCAAACGACCTCGGAATTCGACGAAACCACTTTTGTTGGATCCGGGATGTGAAGTTATTGCTAGGTTTCAAATTTCATAATTTTTGAAGCTAGTATGTGAGCGTGGCAAAGGAAAATGTGTTTTGGTCAATTAGAGTTAAATTGGATCGACCAGAAATGGGCCATTTTTCAAACGGTCTCAGAATTCGACGAAACTAGTTTTGTTGGGACCGTATCGTCAAAACATAGCTAGATTTATTTTTCTGGAATTTTTCGAATCAGTATGTGGCCCCGGCAAATTGAAATGTACGTTCAAATTAAATATTGAATGTTTTATATTTTAATCTGAATGAAAACTGACTGAAACAGTCGAATGTGCCTACGAAACATATCCCATTGTGTTCGGAATGGGGGTAAAACGCTAGTGACGACAGTTGTTGGGTTTGGATTGGTGTTCGTGTGTGGAAGAGGGTATTTTAGAGACTTTAAAATATATAAATAAATAAAAATATTCCATTGGCCAATCAATTTTTTTATTTTATTTTATAATTTTTAAAATCTCCAAAATACCCCTTTCACCCACGAACCCCAATCCAAACCCAACGACTGTCGTCCCTAGCGTTTTACCCCCATTCCGAACACAATGGGATATGTTTCAAAGGCCCATTCGACTGTTTCAGTATGTTTCCATTCAAATTAAAATATATAACATTCAATATTCGATTTGAACATACATTTCAATTTGCCAGGGCCACAAACTAATTCGAAAAATTCCAGAAAAATAAATCTGGCTATGTTTTGACGATACGGTCCCAACAAAACTAGTTTCGTCGAATTCTGAGACCGTTCGCAAAAAAGCCCATTTCTGGTCGATCCAATTTAAGTGTAATTGACCAAAACACGTTTTCCTTTGCCACGTTCACATATTAGCTTCAAAAATTATGAAATTTGAAACCTAGCAATAACTTTACATCCCTGATCCAATAAAAGTGGTTTCATCGAATTCCGAGGTCGTTTGCAAAATGACCAATTTCACGGGCTATATAAATTCCATAGCGACCTTTCTGAAAATTCATTTGGCCATAACTTTTTCTTTCCGCTAAGAAACTTTGATTTTTCAGATTCGTTAGAAAGGTATTCACTAACTGATTTAAATATTTTTGGTTTCACTCAAATCCGTTTTGTTTTGCACCCGGTACAGTCCGACAAAGTTTGAATTCAATTTTTGAAACTGCAGGGCCATTTCAGGCCTTGTTTATAATTAGAATTAATTATATTCGTTTTCAATTGTCGATTCAACCTCGGTTTTCATCGCTATTATTTAAAATATTTATTTTAAATATTTAAAATCCATTATTTTAGCCAATTTAAAAAATTTAAATTGGTTCAAATTTTCCGGGTCGTTACAAAAACCTTCACGTGTTGAATCGATATTCATACGTTGGATAGAAATTCATGTGTTGAATGGTATTCGTGTTTTAAATATAAAAATCACCTTTTTATCTATATATAGAAATATAGAAAACCTTCATGTGTTGATTCGATATTCATTCGTTGAATTGAAATTCATGTGTTGAATGGTATTCATATTTCGAAAGAAATTGTTTTATAATAAAAATCCAAATTTTATCATCGATATGCACTATATAAAATAATCTAGTTTTGAAATAAATTGTTTTGTAATAAAAATTCTATTTTTATCAACTATATTAACTATGTAAAATAGTCGAGTTTTGAAATGAATTGTTTTACAATAAAAATCACATTTTTATTATATAAATGAACTGTTAAAAATAGTGAAGTGTTGAGATAGAAGACAATTAGATAAAAGTATCATTTTTATCAAATGTATGAAAAGAATATAGTTTTGAAATCGAAGAATCGATATATATATATATATATATAAATAGAATTGAAATATATCGAATAACGAAGCTGCAGTTCGTATTTTGAAACCATGATTTCAAACGATTAGTGCGGGAGATCCGACCATCGGATTTTCCCGAAACCGCAACCGTTGGGTTCGCTTTGGAAATATCTTTCCAACGACACCAACTTTGTAAAAATCCAACGGTTGGATTGGCTGGAATGTTTAATTCAAATATGAAGAAAAACAGCGCCAGAATCGATTATACTTATATTTATATATATATATATAATTATATTAAATTGAATAACGACACTGCAGTTCGTATTTTGAAATCGAAACTTCAAACGATTATACCGGGAGATCCGATCGTCGGATTTTCCCGAAACGGGAATCGTTGGATTCATTTTGAAAAGATCTTTCTAACGATGCAAATTTTGTGAAGATCCAACGGTTAGATTTTCAGATATTTGTAAATTAAATCTGAAGAAAAACAGCGTCACGGCCGCGTTATGGCCCGAAGCATCGTTTTAAATAAATTGGCTATTTTAAAATAAATAAAAATAGCGATAAATCGTTATAAAATATTATAAATGTTATGGATGTGAAATTTATAAATTAACTAAAAGTTGGCTAAGTCGAATGGTTTCTTGGGTATTGATCTGATGTTGGTTTCGGCCTTCGGGGTTAATATTTGGGAAGTCGTTCTCTTGTTGATTGACGGTTAGTGACTAATGAATTGAAATGATGCGTATGTATGTTTGTGTTGAACTTGTCTATTATATATGCGAGTTGCTCAGAAAGACCGGGTTTATCCCATTCTGAATAACTGAATCGACGATAAGAAATCGAAGATGAAGACGGTAGTCGAAGACCGGAGATCTTCACCTCTTTTGGATGGTAACCGAGGTCCTGATTGGGAGGCATCCCGAAATATGGATAATGAGTGGTGATCGTCCAGACGTACGTGGTGATCGATGGGTTCGCGAGGTATATAGTGCCTCCAGTTTCGTTCAGACCCAGAACGGACTTGCAAATGGACAGTGTGTCTGACATTGGAATTTATTCTGTGTGATGGATAGCCATCAGTTGCACGGTGTGAATTACCTGTGTGGCATGCTAAGATGCAGTGATCAGGGTTTCTGTTGAAAAGCAAAGTCTTGTGGTGATGATCAAAGCACCGCCTGTGTGGCGTAGCTTTGTGTATAACGTGAAATCGCGAGCCTCACACCCCGGTATGAACCAGAAACGGGAGCAGGACCTCAGGGAGGACATGCGTTTCTTTCTAGTTAGAAGTGGCGTCAGTGGTTTTACACGCCCTGACGAGTTTCACTTATGTGGTTGTTACTGTTGCGAGGTCCCTCGGTTAGATCGGACGATCCGGGTCTGATGGAGCCATTCGTTGGCTCGTTTACGCCCCAAAGGGCGGTGAAACTTATTGTTCAGGCATAATAATCCACATCGGTGGACCGGCCCTGTCGCTCCAAGGCTTGCCTGCGCGCTTGCCTGTGGCTCGGGCTAGAGATTCGCGAAGTCGGCAAGGACTATCTTTTGCCTTGGTTCATGACGGAAATCCAATTTCCAAATACGTGACTATGCGGTTTTGATTGTATACGTATATTTGGCGACATAGTGGCATGGGACGCTCATGTCGTCTATGATTGATAGTTATGATTTGAAATTGTTTTTGAAGCATATAAATACTAGTAATAATATCAAATGCTTTTGTTTTATTCGTATCAAGCATATTTTGGCCATTATAAGGTAAAACTCTATCCTCCGGTTTGCGTTGCATTGTGTGATGGGAACCGAGTCTTATAATGGCTTCATTTTTATAAAAACATTGCGATGTTTAAAAGAATGATTTGTTTTTAAAGCACTGGCAATCCAATGGAGTAAACCCGTTCCACGAAAGTGGCGTGGTCCTATGATTAGCCATATTATAAATGTGTTGAGTAGATTTCTCATACCAGTCCCATGACTGACTCGTAGTTTGTTTCACTTTCAAACTCGGGTGCCCCTTTTTCTACATGGGCAGCCTTGTATTCAGGTTTAGCTGGCTCTTTCTGGATAGCTGGAGCTGAAGATGGATTCTATCATTTATCTCTTTTTATGCTGTTCAGCTCCTATTGTACATATTATGTTTGTTTCCGTTATAGACATTTATGTATAGTTGAACTGTATTTGTACTAAGTATGATCCTGTATACTATGTAACTCTGATGATTACGTTTATTCAGTGTATTATTTGTACATTATCTGGTGCATTTATTTAATTCTGTTCTGCTATTATCTGTTTCTGTGTTATATTCCAAAGATTACCCTTGCCACCGTCAGTACGGGGTTTGGGGTTGTCACACTTCGATTTTTCAGATTCGTTAGAAAGGTATTCACTAACAGATTTAAATATTTTTGATTTCACTCAAATCCATTTAGTTTTGCACCCGGTACAGTCAGTCAAAGTTTGAATTCAAATTTTGAAACAACCGCGCCATTTCAGGCCTTGTTTATAATTAGAATTAATTATATTCGTTTTCAAATGTCGATTCAAACTTACTTTTCATCGTTATTATTTAAAATATTTATTTTTAATATTTAAAATCAACTAAAATAGCCAATTTAAAAATTTTAAATTGGTTCAGATTTTCCGGGTCTTTACAATCTCCCCCACTTAAAACTTTTCGTCCCCGAAAAGGAACAAAGTCGAAAGTGGTTTGATTAATCAAATCTACATTCAATCTGGCTTCCATTCTCCGACTTTTCAGTTTCTCAGAATTTTCAAATTATTCAAAAATTTGGCTAACACCCGGAATTTTCGAAAAATTTCTCCATAGCCTCCTTTGTACGGGGAGAGGTTTGGAAATTTATTGGGCCGTATTAGGTATCCAATAAATCCTATAAAGCATACACATATTTATAGTGATATATTCTGGTGTTTACAGGGGAGCGTGTATAGATAATAACTCCAGAGAATAAATTCTCGTCACCCTGTCAAAGCCTGAGGGAGTGTGTATTTTTTTAATTGCTCTAGAGGATAAATCCTCGTCACCTCGTCCCGTGTGGGAAATAAATAGTCCATGTGTCGTATCTAATAACTAGAGAGACTTGATTATTGTCAACTCCAGACCCGTTTAGGGTTTTTATTAATCTGGAAATTTATCGTTACAATTTTATATTGTCCATATCAGTCATCATTGCAACCTGTAAAATATAGTTATCGCCATACAAGCCTCCCGCTCTTATGGTAAATCTTCCACCTCGTCACACAAGCTCCAAATGCTTATGTGGTATATGATGAAGTATGCCTATCTTCAGAAGTATGACATGCAGTGTAGTTCAAAATTAATTGTTACTATCCGATGGCGATGTTTATTATTTCACACAGAACAACCAGCACTCCGCATCCAATGGCATTCACAGGAGTTGATATAATAATATTTCGCATCCAACTCATTAAGGTTTACCTATTTGTCAGGCACACAAATAAATTCTTTACTCAACAGCTATCCAATTACCTGTTTAAACATATATAATGCACAAGTATACATTTCTATCTATTTTCTAATCAGTTCGATGTGTGATTTAAATGAATAAATTCTACCATTATCCTATTATTGATTAAATTAACTATCGTTTTAATAATTTAATTAATCAAATCTACTATCACACAACACAAACAACAATCAAATTGTTTTTCACTTTTCAAAAATATACTAATCAATTTCTATACTCTTTTAAACTCATTCAGACTATAGAATTAAAAGTGCACATCCATGGGAAGAAAATAACAACAGAGTAGAGAACTAATTGGTAATGCAAAGTATGGTAAATGTACCTTGCACCAGAGTCAATCAAAGATATCTACTCGACACTTAGGATAGGCTTTTTGAATGCTCTCCTCAGTTTCCCAAGTACAATCTCGTGGATCTCCACTCCATTGCACTTTGACTAAGTGGACCTTCTTGTTCCTCAGCTTTTTGGTTTCTTTGCCGATAATCTTTAGCGGCTCTCTTCTCACAGCTAGTTCTGGAGTAATTTCAATATCCTGTTGAGCTGCTTCTTCCACGATCAAGTCTGGATCATGAACGTGCTTTCGAAGTTGAGATATATGAAATACATCATGCACCCCAGGCAACCAATCTGGCAATTTAACCCTATAAGCGAGAGTTCCGATCCGTTCCAGAATAGGAAACGGACCAATGAATTTAGGCGCCAACTTCCCAGTTTTACCGAACCGGATAACTCCTCACTTCGGTGATACTTTCAAATATATATAGTCGCCAATTGCAAACGATATATCTCTTCTTCTCCTATCGGCATAGCTCTTTTGTCGGCTTTGAGCGGCGAGTAATCGTTTCTTAACGAAATCGACATTGTCGGCAGCTTCTCGGATCATATTAGGTCATAACACAAGTCTATTACCAGGTTCGACCCAACAAGCAGGAGATCGGCATGGTCTACCATACAAAGCTTCGAACGGTGACATTGTCAGGATCGCCTGGTAGCTGTTGTTATACGAGAATTCAGCCAAATGCAGATGGTCTTCCTATGATCCACCGAAATCGAGAACACAAGCCCGCAATAGATCTTCTAGTATACGATTCACCCTCTCAGTCTGACCATCTGTCTGAGGATGATAAGCGGTGCTCAAGTTCAACTTCGTTCCCAGTTCGACTTGAAATGCCTCCCAGAATTTGCTAGTAAATATTGGATCTCTATCACTGACTATACTGAGCGGCACTCCATGTAGCCTTACAATTTCCTTGAAGTATATCTGCGCCAGACTCTGAGCAGTTCTGTTTGATCTGACAGGTATGAAATGGGCGGTCTTCGTGAAGCGATCTATGATCACCCAAATACTGTCATTTACTTTTCTGGTTCTGGGCAAACCATCTATGAAGTCCATGGAAATATGTTCCCACTTCCAACCTGGAACGTCCAGCAGTTGCAACAATCCAGCCAGTTTCTGTTGGTCGCTTTTGACTAGCTGGCAAGTAGGGCATCAGCTAACATATATTGAAACGTCTCTCTTCATAGCCTTCCACCAGAATGTTCGCTTGAGATCATTGTACATTTTGGCCACACCAGGATGGATACTCAGCTTGGATTTGAGACACTCGTCTAACACTTCCCTTTTTAGCTCGGGGATGCCAGGAACACAAATCCTTCCTTTCAATCTCAGGATTCCATCGTTATCTATTTGGAAACATGAGGGTTCGCCTTTCGGAATCAGTTTCATCATATCCTTAATAAAGTTATCATCCTTCTAAAGAATAGATATTTTGTCAATCAGGGAAGTCTTAATAACAAAGCTGGCGATCATTACATTCTTTCGACTCAACGCGTCAGCCACGACATTGGCTTTCCCTGGAGTGTATAGAATCTCAAAATCATATGCTGCAAGGAACTCTAGCCAACGTTGCTGCCTCAGACTCAGGTCCTTCTGGGTGAACAGATACTTCAATGACTGATGGTCTGTATACAGTTCGAATTTCTCACCCAGAAGATAGTGTCTCCAGATTTTCAAAGAGAATACGATAGCCAATAACTCAAGATCATGAGTTACATAGTTTTTCTCGTGCGGCTTCAGCTGGCAGCTAGCATAAGCAATCACTTGACCTCTTTGCATTAACACTGCGCCAAGGCCTTCTCTAGAAGCGTCAATCCAGACTTTCAAGTCCTCATTACCATCTATTATTGTTAACACCGGAGCAGTTGTCAGTTTTAATTTTAGCTCCTGGAAAGCTTCCTCACATACCGGAGTCCAATTGAATCTCGAATGTTTCTTAGTTAGTTTTGTTAAGGAACTAGATGTCTTCGCAAAATCCTTAATGAATTTCCGATAATAACTGCCTAACCCGAGAAAACTTCTAACTTCTGTTGGCGTACGAGGTTGTTTCCAATTCTGAATTGCAGTGATCTTACTGGGATCCACTGAAATTCCTTGCTTTGACACTACGTGGCCAAGAAATTTGACTTCTTCTTGCCAGAATATACATTTGGAAAACTTTGCTTTTAATACATTCCTTCTGAGGATTTCCAGAACCTGTTCCAAATGTTTTTCATGTTCGGCCTTTGATTTAGATAAGATTAGAATATCGTCAATAAAAACCAGAACAAATTTATTCAAAACCCCTTTGAACACTCTATTCATCAAATTGACGAAGTATGCTGGAGCGTTACATAAGCCGAATGGCATTACTAACCACTCATAGAATAAGTCTGGACCTCTAAATGCTGTCATAGGAAGACACTCTTCGGCAATTCGAAGTTGATGGAAGCCTGTAGCTAGGTCCATCCTTGAGAATACTTGTGCTCCATTCAGACGATCCAATAAATCATCGATTCGCGGCAATGGATATTTATTCTTTATTGTCTGCTTGTTCAAATCACGATAATCCACACATAGCCGTAGAGTACCGTCTGATTTTGGTACAAACACCACTGCTGCACCCCAATCAGAGAAACTAGGCCTGATCAGGCCCTTCCATACGAGCTGTCATGTTTGATTGTCTAATTCCTCTTTCTCTTTCAAGGACATTCTTCGAATAGCATGAACTACCGACCTTGCATTTGGAATTAAAGCAATTTTGAAATCAATTTCTCTCTGCGGAGGTAAGCGAACAACTTCTTCAAACACATCCGCATAATTCTTGACGACAGGAATATCTTTCACTAGGTCAGGAATATTCTCTGTGGCTTCAGGGATATTTTCTATTTGGGCAGGAGAAACATTTAGAGCCAACCAAAAGTCCTTTCTATTTGAATTCGGGCCTTCACATGGTATGGTTATATAATTCCCTGATTGGGCCTTTGCCTTAACAACTCTCTCAGCACACCTAACCTCAGCTTTATATTTGGTTAGCCAATTCAATCCCAGAATAAGATCAAATTCAGTAAAATTCATGATGATTGAAATAGTAGGGAATTTATAACAGGAAAAAGAGACAGGCACCCCACAAACCCAACTGAGATCGATGGAACCCCCAACCGGATTTTGGACAGTCATTGGTTCTTTGAGCTTCTTCAAATTCAAATCCAACTTCTTAACTGCATTCTTGGCAATGAAGCTTCATGACACGCCTGTATCAAACAACACTTTAACTGGAATGTTTTTGACATTAAGCGTGCCTTCTAAAACATCAGCCCTTTCTTGACTGGCTGAGGGCTCAGAAGCTTCTGCTACTTCATTTATATGTACTGTTTCAGATTTCTTTGAGAGTTGGCACTCCTGTGCAATATGACCTGCTTTGTGGCACTTATGGCACATCCTTTCCTCATGTGGGTTCTTTTGCTTCTTAGTGGGTTTAGATTCACTCTTGCTTCGTTTGTTTAAAGATTTACATTTTCTGGACAAATGCCCCTTCTGATTGCAATTCTTGCACATGGCAGTGGTTGTTGGTTCTTTTTCAGATATGGCCCTTTTCCTCTTGGCACTGGGCTTCTTACTGAACTCAGGACTATCAGTCATAGACTCCACTTTGTTACTCGAGCTGACTTCCTCTTCGTCGCGCAACAAACCTTTCTTATGGAGATCTTCGTACTGATAAGCCATATAAATCATTTCAGAAAAAGGAAGCTTCACATTTCTCATCACACTATTCTGATATTTTCTTTGCAGGCCATGAATAAATCTCAGATTCTTCCTCTTTGGATATTGAATCAGATGAGGAGCGATGTGAGAAAGTTCGTTGAATTTCTTATGATATTCTGGAATGGTCATATCTCCTTGTATCAGATAAGAGAATTCATCACATAATCGCTCCGTCACCTCAAGAGGAGTAAATCTTTCTATGAAAATCTCCTTGAATCTATCCCAGGTGATATCACCTTCTGGATTATCTTTGATGATTGTTTCCCACCAGATTAAAGCTTCTTCTTTGAGCGCCCAAGATGCTACTAACCTTTCTGGTCATCTCTCAGCTGGAAACGCTCAAATATTCTTTCTGCAGAGCTCACCCAAGCTTGTGTTTGAATAATAAATTCATTGCCCGAGAATTGTGCTCCACCCAGATTTCGATATCTCTTAAATAGAGCCTCTGGATCTGGTTCTGCATTTCTTCTGTTTCTAACACTCATTTTCTAGTACTTCTGCAAACAGCAGATCAAGTGTCAGGTCACAGAAAAGATAATTTAAAATATAGAAACACGTACTTCAAATGTAAATGTGTCTATCGAGGTGTAATTTCATTCTGCTTTACTCATACTAGGATATTACTGATCCTATCTGTAAGGAGTTACCCGTCCTAGAACACTACCGGTTCTATTTCTGACGAGTTCGTTAATATGTTATATTCCAGAACTAAGCTTAACCAAAGCTCTGATACCACGTTGTGACGACCCCGAACCCCGTACTGACGGCGGCAAGGGTAATCTTTGGATTATAACACAGAAACAGATAATAGCAGAACCATAATAAATAAATACACCAGATAATGCATAATAGAATATACTGGATAAACGTAATCATCAGAGTTACACAGTATACAGGATCATACTTAGTACAAATACAGTTCAGCTATACATAAATGTCTACAGCGGAAAACAAACATAATGTACAATAGGAGCTGAACAACATAAAAAGAGATAAAGAATAGAATCCATCTTCAGCTCCAGCTATCCAGAAAGAGCCAGCTAAACCCGAATACAAGGCTGCCCGTATAGAAAAAGGGGCACCCGAGTTTGAAAGTGAAACAAACTACGAGTCAATCATGGGACTGGTATGAGAAATCTACTCAACATACTCAAAATATGGCTAATCACAGGACCACGCCACTTTCGTGGAACGGGGTTACTCCATTGGATTGCCAGGGCTTTAAAACAAATCATTCTTTTAAACAACGCAATGCTTTTTATAAAAATGAAGCCATTATAAGACTCAGTTCCCGTCACACAATGCAACGCAAACCGGAGGATAGAGTTTTTACCTTATAACGGCCAAAATATGCTTGGTACGAATAAAACAAAAGCATTTGGTATTATTGCTAGTGTTTATAAGTTTTGAACACAATTTCAAATCATAGCTATCAATCATAGATGGCATTAATGCCCCATACCACTATGTCGCCATATATAGGTATACAATCAAAACCGCACAGTCACGTATTTGGAAATTGGATTTCCGTCATGAACCAAGGCAAAAGATAGTCCTTACCGAATTTGAGACTGCCTAGCCCGAGCCTCAGGCAAGTACTCAGTCAAGCCTTTGGAGCGATAGGGTCGGTCCACCGATGTGGATTAAAATTCCTGAACAATGCGTTTCCCCACCCTATGGGGCGTAAGTGAGCCAACGAATGACTCCATCGATCCTGGATCGACCGATATAACCGAGGCGCCTCGCTATCCATCTTCCACATAAGTAAAATGTCAGGCCGTGTAAAAACACTGACACAACTCCTAGCTAGGAAGAAATGCATGCCATCCCTGAGGTCCTTCTCCCGTTTCTGGTTCAAACCGGGGTGTGAGGCTTGCGAATTCACGTTATACACTAAGCTACGCCACACAGGAGGTGCTTTGATCATCAATCACAAGACTTTGCTTTTCAACAGAAGCCCTGTTCATTGCATCTTACCATGCCACACCGGCAATTCACCCCATGTAACTGAGGGTTATCAATCGCACAGAATGAATTCCAATGTCAGACACACAGTCCATTTGCAAGTCCGCTCTGGGTCTGAACGAAACCGGAGGCACTAAATACCTCGCATATCCATCGATCCCCACGTACGTCTGGACGATCACCACTCATTATCCATATTTGGGGACGCCTCCCAATCAGGACATCAGTTACCATCCAAACGAGGTGAAGATCGGTCTTCAATCACCGTCTTCATCTTCGACTTCTTATCGTTGATTCAGTTATTCAGAATGGGATAAACCCGGTCTTTCTGAGCAACTCGCGTATTTAACAAACAAGTGCTACACAAACACAACATACGCATCATTTCAATTCATTAGTCACTAACCGTCAATTAGTAAGAGAACGATTTCCCAAATCTTAACCCCGAAGGCCGAAACCAACATCAGATCAAAATCCAGGAAACCATTCGACTTAGCTAACCTTCAGTTAATTTCTAAATTTCACAACCATATCATTTATAATATTTTATGACGATTTATGGCTATTTTTATTTATTTTAAAATAGCCAATTTATTCAAAACGACGCTTCGGGCCATAACGCGGCCGTGGCGCTGTTTTTCTTCAGATTTGATTTACACATATCTGAAAATCTAACCGTTGGATTTTCACAAAATTTACATCATTAGAAAGATCTTTTCAAAGCGAACCCAACGGTTCCAGTTTCGGGAAAATCCGACGGTCGGATCTCCCGGTATAATCGTTTGAAGTTTCGATTTCAAAATACGAACTGCAGCGTCGTTATTCGATTAAATATAATTATATATATATATATATAATCGATTCTGGCGCGGTTTTTCTTCAGATTTGAATTAAACATTCCAGACAATCCAATCGTTGGATTTTTACAAAGTTGGTTCCGTCAGAAAGATATTTCCAAAGCGAACCCAACGGTTGCGGTTTCAGGAAAATCCAATGGTCGGATCTCCCGCACTAATCGTATGAAATCACGGTTTCAAAATACGAAGTGCAGCTTCATCATTCGGTATATTTCAATTCTATTTATATATATATCGATTCTTCGATTTCAAAACTATATGATTTTCATACATTTGATAAAAATGATATTTTTATCTAACTGTCTTCTATTTCAACACTTCACTATTTTTAACAATTCATGTATATAATAAAAATGTGATTTTTAATGTAAAACAATTTATTTCAAAATTCGACTATTTTATATAGTTAATATAGGTGATAAAAATAGGATTTTTATTATGAAACAATTTATTTCAAAACAAGATTATTTTATATAGTTAATATTTATGATAAAAATAGGATTTTTATTATAAAACAATTTCTTTCAAAATATGAATACCATTCAACACATGAATTTCAATTCAACGAATGAATTTCGATTCAACACATGAAGGTTTTCTATAGTTTATATATATAGATAAAAAAAAGGTGATTTTAATATTTAAAACACGAATACCATTCAACACATGAATTTCTATTCAACGAATGAATTTCGATTCAACACATGAAGGTTTTCTATAGTTTATATATATAGTTAAAAAGGTGATTTTTATATTTAAAACACGAATACCGTTCAACACATGAATTTCTATTCAACAAATGAATTTCAATTCAACACATGAAGGTTTTCTATAGTTTATATATATAGATAAAAAGGTGATTTTTATATTTAAAACACGAATACCATTCAACACATGAATTTCTATTCAACGAATGAATTTCAATTCAACACATGAAGGTTTTCTATAGTTTATATATATATATATATATAAAAGGTGATTTTTATATTTAAAACACGAATACTATTCAACACATGAATTTCTATTCAACGAATGAATTTCAATTCAACACATGAAGGTTTTCTATTCAACGAATAAATATAGTTTCAATAAATGAAAATAATTCTAACACATGAATATTATTCAAAATTTCGGCTGCATAACGGCAGCGTAGTTAAAACCGGGACCGTCCCTAGTACGGCTCCTCGCTCTACCTTAAAGCTTCGTAGCTTTTGACAATGGGGAATCATGCATCTAGTTCGCACGCAGGCAACATGTATATTTTTTTTTCATTTCCACAAACTAATCCTATGTGGTTTCAACCAAATATTTCTCAACCACAAACGGGTATTTTTCAACCACAATCAATCAATTTCAACCACAAACAATTTCAATCAACCATTCGCTATCAATCAATTTTCACACCAATCACAACCAATAAATATCGTCCATGGTTTGTGGACGAGGGGCGTGTATATATATATAGCATTTCACTTCTATTTCAACACATATATAATTTTTACAATGTATATATAACTTATATATCGAACGTACAACTTATACAACGCTTATACAAGAGGTGTACAATGCTTATATAACTCATACATCGACTATATAATTTATACATCGTCGTTTTCCATATCGTTTATAATTTAGAAATCTCACATTGGGTTCCACTCCACCAAAAATAGTAAAAGGCTTAGAAAAATATGCGGTCTCTTCTACAATGTAGAAGACGTCCACACGAGTCCACTGTCTCTTGTTTCACTGAATTTCGTCAAGAAAAGAAAAAGATATGATTTTTACAAGTTTGCAACGGTTTAAAAGTGTTAAAAAAGTTGAAAATAAACAAAGTCGTATACCTCGTTTGAATCTTCAAAACTAGGTTTAGCCTTTTCGATTAATCCATGAAGCTATAGCCCGATCAGATTATAACGCGTCGAAGGTCTCCGAGAGAGCTTCCTTGCGCCACCTGTCTCGTCCAGCTCGACGGCGAATCCAGCTCCTGGCGGCGGCGCGAAGTTAGCGAATTCGAGCAGGTGGATCTTGAGTTACAGGCAACGAAAAAATCCAATACTTATATGGATTTGAAGAGAATTTGAAGCTCTACAAAATCCCTAACTGTGGTGTTGGATTTTATTGAGTGTATAACGAAGAATCGAGGAGAGAAGGTCTGGAGCTTTTATCGCCGTCGGTCAGATGGTTTTATCGAGGAGAGAGAAAGATGTTGACCAATGGAATATTTTTATTTATTTATATATTTTAAAATCTCTAAAATACCCTCTTCCACACACGAACACCAATCCAAACCCAACAACTGTCATCCCTAGCATTTTACCCCCATTCCGAACACAATGGAATATGTTTCGTAGGTCCATTCGACTGTTTCAGTCAGTTTTCATTCAGATTAAAATATAAAACATTCAATATTTAATTTGAACGTACATTTCAATTTGTCGGTGCCACATACTGATTCAGAAAATTCCAGAAAAATAAATCTAGCTTTGTTTTTACGATACGGTCCCAACAAAACTAGTTTCGTCGAATTCTGAGACCGTTTGAAAAATGGCCCATTTCTGGTCGATCCAATTTAACTGTAATTGACCAAAACACATTTTCCTTTGCTACGCTCACATACTAGCTTCAAAAATTATGAAATTTGAAACCTAGCATTAACTTCACATCCCGGATCCAACAAAAGTGGTTTCGTCGAATTCCGAGGTCGTTTGCAAAATGGCCATTTTCACAGGCTATATAAATTCCATAGCGACCTTTCTGAAAATTCATTTGGCCATAAATTTTACTTTCTGCTATGAAACTTCGATTTTTTATATTCGTTAGAAAGGTATTCACTAACAGATTTAAATATTTTTGATTTCACTCAAATCCGTTTTGTTTTGCACCCGGTACAGCCAGTCAAAGTTTGAATTCAAATTTTGAAAGTACCGCTCCATTTCAGGCCTTGTTTATAATTAGAATTAATTATATTCGTTTTCAAATGTCGATTCAAACTTACTTTTCATCGTTATTATTTAAAATATTTATTTTAAATATTTAAAATCAACTAAAATAGCCAATTTAAAATTTATAAATTGGTTCAGATTTTCCGGGTCATTACATCTTAGTACGTAAGTCTCAGAAGAGGGTGTTAAGCTAAGAGAATAAATTCTCTGCCACCAAACTGATGTAAAATCATTAGACATCAATTTACTATGTTGTGACTTACAATGTTAGACATACATCCATTTACAAGTTCGTTCTGGGTCTGAACGAAACCGAAGGCACCTTATTCCTCGTCCCCTAAGGGAGAGAGAGACCCTTGCATATCCGGTCAATCTCCAAGTTCGTCTGGACGACAACCACTTTAACCTTATAACAGGAGCTACCCAAGGCATCAACAATAATCCAAATAATCTAAAGATCCCGATCTTCAACCACCGCCTTCAATATCTTTGACCATCGTCGTATTAGTTATTCAGAATCGGTTGAAACTCGGTCTTTTCGAATAACTATCGCATCATTAAAATCAATTAATATATAAACATATCATAAGAATATCCTTTACATTGGGAATTACTCCGATAAATATTATCAAAGATTTATATAATCTTTTTTTCACAAACTTAATTCAAATTAGGATTTATTAGACTTATCGGGAATATCGAGCCTTATAAAAAAGGTAATCTCACATATCGTAATCTCATTCTCATCTTATTCATCCAATGGAGCGAAACTGCTGGTACTCCATATTTTCCACTCCTTGTATTTTGGTAAGATTAATTACCTTCTCTCATTTCAAATCTTTATTGCAAGATTTATTAAAATTCCAACATGGTTTTAATCTCCATTTCATTCAGTCAAATCTTTTTTGAAAGATTTTATAAACTCTAACATAGTTTAATCTCCATTTCATCCAATCAAATCTTTATTGAAAGATTTATTAAACTCTAACATAGTTTTAATCTTCTTTTCATTCAATCAAATCTTTATTGAAAGATTTAATAAACTCTAACATTTTTTAATCTCCATTTCATTCAATCAAAACTTTATTAAATTTATTAAACTCTAACATAGTTTTAATCTTCATTTCATTCAATCAAATCATTATTGAAAGATTTTTTAAAACACTAACATAGTTTTCATCCTCATTTCTGAATCAACATTCAATGATTATTTAACATTGGAAACAAATCCTATCTTCGTTTGGGTTAAAGAATAGATGTTATTTAAGACATCATTCATGAAAAACCCAAAATCCAATTTGATAGCAAATATACAGCTTTAAATAGAAATCATATTGACTTATATTCAATACCAAATTTTGAACTCAACAGATACCATATAGGGAATAATGTTACCAATATCTTCCGTATTCCTCAAAATAATATTTGTTAAATATGCTCCAATATTGAAATATCTGAAGATTATTTCCATTCAAATCCATTATACTTTAATTTGAAAATTATTAGTTTAATCTTAAACTAAATTCCAAAATATTAATTTTCTATGTTGAGTAAATCAGGTCAAAAGTCCAAAATGTTCAATTCTTAGTTCAAAACTTAATAATTCTTGCTCCAATAATTTTAAAATCATTAACTATGATTTATCATTTTTTTTTTCATAATTTTAATAATTTTTATAAGGTTGTTTCAGTTGGTTTCTAATTCTCGTCACAAACCGCATCTATAGCGACATTTTTCAAAATATATTTGAACTTATCTTACAATCTAACCGTTGGATTTTAAAACATTCTATTACAATTAAAATCTCTCTTCATTTTAAACCCAATGTTTTTCGTTTCGGGAGAATCCGACGATTGGATCTCCCGGTATGCCGATTCAAAGTTATTGGTCGAAGCTCGCGAACAACCACTGCGCGACAAGTCCAATTGTAACGACCCGGAAAATCTGAACCCATTTAAAAAATTTAAATTGGCTAAAATAGTGGATTTTAAATATTTAAAATAAATATTTTAAATAATAGCAATGAAAAGTGAGTTTGAATCGACATTTGAAAACGAATATAATTAATTCTAATTATAAACAAGGCCTGAAATGGCGCGGTAGTTTCAAAATTTGAATTCAAACTTTGACTGACTGTACCGGGTGCAAAACAAAACGGATTTGAGTGAACCCAAAAATATTTAAATCTGTTAGTGAATACCTTTCTAACGAATCTGAAAAATCGAAGTTTCATAGCGGAAAGCAAAAGTTATGGCCAAATGAATTTTCAGAAAGGTCGTTGTGGAAATTATATAGCCCGTGAAAATGGCCATTTTGCAAACAACCTCGGAATTCGACGAAACCACTTTTGTTGGATCCGGGATGTGTAGTTATTGCTAGGTTTCAAATTTCGTAATTTTTGAAGCTAGTATGTGAGTGTGGCAAAGAAAACGTGTTTTGGTCAATTACAGTTAAATTGGATTGACTAGAAATGGGCCATTTTTCAAACGGTCTCAGAATTCGACGAAACTAGTTTTGTTGGGACCGTATCATCAAAACATAGCTGGATTTATTTTTCTGGAATTTTTCGAATCAGTTTGTGGCCCTGGCAAATTGAAATGTACGTTCAAATCAAATATTGAATGTTTTATATTTTAATCTGAATGAAAACCGACTGAAACGGTCGAATAGGCCTACGAAACATATCCCATTGTGTTCGGGATGGGGGTAAAATGCTAGGAACGACAGTCGCTGGGTTTGAATTGGTGTTCATGTGTGACAAGGGGTATTTTCGGATTTTTAAAAACTTTATAAATAAATAAATAAATATCACTGGTCCACATCAGCCCCCCCCCCCCAAATTCTCTCTCCCCGACGTTGGCTGAAGGCGGAAACCGCATCGCCGCTTCCCACCTCTTTTCCGACCAAACCAGGAGGAATTAGACCCCCCCCCCCGGAGCTTTTTGAAGATCGAGACCTCCTCTCCACATCCATAGCCGGTTTGTCTCCTGCCATCGCCTGTGCACGGAGATCCGACGACCCAAAGTTCAGCACTTCAAACTGCCGCCACGAACACTAGGGTCCACCGAGCTGGCCCAATCCCCCACACGCGCGAAGCTCTCTCCTAGCCCTTCGACGCTGCGAAGGCCGATCGTCGAATAGCTACGCGGATTTCGAGATAAATGCAAACCTAGTTTTGAACAGTTTTCTGAAGGTACGACTATGATAATTTTAAACTGATTTTAACATTTAAAAGCGTAGTAAACTTCAAAAAATCATATCTTTTTCGTTTCTTGACGAAATTCAGTGAAACAAGAGACAGTGGACTCGTGTGGACGTCTTCTACCTACTAGAAGAGACCGCATATTTTTCTGAGCCTTCTGCTATTTTTGGTGGAGTGGAACCCAATGTGAGATTTCTAATTTATAAACGATATGGAAAACGACGATGTATAAATTATATAATCGATGTATGAGTTATATAAGCGTTGTACACCTCTTGTATAAGCGTTGTATAAGTGGTACGTTCGATGTATAAGTTGTATATGCATTGTAAAAATTATATATGTGTTGAAATAGAAGTGAAATGCTATATATAAATATATATATACACGCCCCTCGTCCACAAACCATGGATGATATTTATTGGTTGTGATTGGTGTGAAAGTTGATTGATAGCGAATGGTTGATTGAAATTGTTTGTGGTTGAAATTGATTGATTGTGGTTGAAAAATACCCGTTTCTGGTTGAGAAATATTTTGTTGAAACACATAGGATTAGTTTGTGGAAATGAAAAAAAAAATACATGCCGCCTGCGTGCGAACTAGATGCATGATTCCCCATTGTCAAAAGCTGCGAGGCTTTAAGGTAGAGCGAGGAGCCGTACTAGGGACGGTCCCGGTTTTAACTACCCTACCGTTATGTTGCCGAAATTTTGAACAATATTCATGTGTTAGAATTATTTTCCTGTATTGAAACTATATTCGTCTGTTGAATAGAAAACCATCATGTGTTGAATCGATATTCATTCGTTGAATTGAAATTCATGTGTTGAATAGTATTCGTGTTTTAAATATAAAAATCACATTTTTATGTATATATATAAACTATAGAAAACCTTCATGTGTTGAATCGAAATTCATTCGTTGAATAAAAATTCATGTGTTGAATGGTACTCGTGTTTTAAATATAAAAATCACCTTTTTATCTATATATATAAACTATAGAAAACCTTCATGTGTTGAATCGAAATTCATTCGTTGAATTGAAATTCATGTCTTGAATGGTATTCGTATTTTGAAAGAAATTGTTTAATAATAAAAATCCTATTTTTATCAACAATATGAACTATATAAAATAATCTTGTTTTGAAATAAATTGTTTTATAATAAAAATCCTATTTTGATCACCTATATTAACTATATAAAATAATCTTGTTTTGTAATAAATTGTTTCATAATAAAAGTCCTATTTTGATCACCTATATTAACTATATAAAATAGTCGAGTGTTGAAATAAATTGTTCTACATTAAAAATCACATTTTTATTATATACACGAATTGTTAAAAATAGTGAAATGTTGAAATAGAAAATAGTTAGATAAAAATATCATTTTTATCAAATGTATGAAAATCATATAGTTTTGAAATCGAAGAATCGATATATATATATAAATAGAATTGAAATATACCGAATGATGAAGCTGCACTTCGTATTTTGAAACCGTGATTTCATACGATTAGTGTGGGAGATCCGACCATCGGATTTTCCCGAAACCACAACCGTGGGGTTCGCTTTGGAAATATCTTTCCAACGGCACCAACTTTGTAAAAATCCAACGGTTGGATTGTCTGGAATGTTTAATTCAAATCTGAAGAAAAACAGCGCCAGAATCGATTATATTTATATATATATAAATATAGTTATATTAAATTGAATAACGACGCTGCAGTTCGTATTTTGAAATCGAAACTTCAAACGATTAAACCGGGAGATCCGACCGTCGTATTTTCCCGAAACTGGAACCGTTGGATTCGGTTTGAAATGATCTTTCTAATGATGTAAATTTTGTGGAGATCCAACGGTTTTGAAATGATCTTTCTAATGGGATATGTTTCGAAGGCCCATTCGACTGTTTTAGTCAGTTTCCATTCAAATTAAAATATATAACATTCAATATTCGATTTGAACGTACATTTCAATTTTCCAGGGCCACAAACTAATTCGAAAAATTTCCAGAAAAAAATCTGGCTATGTTTTGATGATACAGTCCCAACAAAATTAGTTTCATCGAATTCTGAGACCGTTTGCAAAAAGGCCCATTTCTGGTCAATCCAATTTAACTGTAATTGACCAAAACACATTTTCCTTTGCCACGCTCACATATTTACTTCAAAAATTATGAAATTTGAAACCTAGCAATAACTTCACATCCTGGATCCAACAAAAGTGGTTTCGTCGAATTCTGAGGTCGTTTGCAAAATGGCCAATTTCACGGGCTATATAAATTCCATAGCGACCTTTCTGAAAATTCATTTGGCCATAACCTTTGCTTTCCGCTATAAAACTTAGATTTTTCAGATTCATTAGAAAGGTATTCACTAACATATTTAAATATTTTTGGTTTCACTCAAATTCGTTTTGTTTTGCACCCGGTACAGTCAGTCAAAGTTTGAATTCAATTTTTGAAACTACTGCGCCATTTTAGGCATTGTTTATAATTAGGATTAATAATATTCGTTTTCAAACGTCGATTCAAACTCACTTTTCATTGCTATTATTTAAAATATTTATTTTAAATATTTAAAATCCATTATTATAGCCAATTTAAAAAATTTAAATTGGTTCAGATTTTCTGGGTCGTTACAATCTACCCCACTTAAAACTTTTCGTCCCCGAAAAGGAACAAAGTCGAAAGTGGTTTTATTAATCAACTCTACGTTCAATCTGGCTTCCATTCTCCAACTTTTCAGTTTCTGAGAATTTTCTAATTCTTCAAAAATTTGGCTAACACCCGGAATTTTCGAATTTTTTTGTCATAACCTCCTTTGTACGGGGAGAGGTTTGCAAATTTATTGGGCCGTATTAGGTACCCAATAAATCCTAATAAGCATACACATATTTATAGTGATATATTCTGGTGTTTACAGGGGAGCGTGTATTGATAATAACTCCAGAGAATAAATTCTCGTCACCCTGTCAATGCTTGAGGGAGTGTGTATTTTAAATGCTCCAGAGGATAAATCCTCGTCACCTCGTCCCGTGTGGGAAATAAATAGTCCATGTGCCGTATCTAATAACTAGAGAGACGTGATTATTGTCAACTCCAGACCCGTGTGGGGTTTGTATTAATCTGGCAATTTTATCGTTACAATTTAAATAGTCCATATCAGTCATCAGTTCAACCTGTAAAATATATCATCGCCATACAAGCCTCTCGCTCGTATGGTAAATCTTCCACCTCGTCACACAAGCTCCAAATGCTTATGTGGTGTATGATGAAGTATGCCTATCTTCAGAAGCATGCCATGTAATGTAGTTCAAAATTAATTGTTACTATCCTATGGCGACATTTATTTTTTTTCACACAGAATAACCAGCACTCCGCATCCAATGGCATTCACAGGAGTTGATATAATAATATTTTGCATCCAACTGATTAAGGTTTACCTATTTGTCGGGCACGCAAATAAAATCTTTACTCAACAGCTATCCATTTACCTGTTCAAACATATATAATGCACATGTATATATTTCTATCTATTTTCTAATCAGTTAAATGTGTGATATAATCGAATAAACTCTACCATTCATTCTATTATTGATTAAATTAACTATCGTTTTAATAATTTTAATTAATCAAATCTATTATCACACAACACAAACAACAATCAAATTGTTTTTAACTTTTCAAAAACATACTAATTAATTTCTATACTCTTTTAAAATCATTCAGACTATAGAATTAAAAGTGCACATCCATGGAAAGAAAACAACAACAGAGTAGAGAACTAATTGGTAATGCAAAGTATGGTAAATGTACCTTGCACCGGAGTCAATCAGAGATATCCACTCGGCATCTAGGATAGGCTTTCTGAATGCTCTCCTTAGTTTCCCAAGTACAATCTCGCGGATCTCCACTCTATTGCACTTTGACTAAGTGAACCTTCTTGTTCCTCAGCTCTTTGGTTTCTTTGCCGATAATCTATAGTGGCTCTCTTCTCATAGCTAATTCTGGGGTAATTTCAATATCCTGTTGAGCTGCTTCTTCCACGATCAAGTCTGGATCATGAACGTGCTTTCGAAGCTGAGATATGTGAAATACATCATGAACTCCAGGCAACCAATCAGGCATTTTAACCCTATAAGCGAGAGTTCCGATCCGTTCCAGAATAGGAAACGGACCAATGAATTTGGGCGCCAACTTTCCAGTTTTACCGAACCGGATTACTCCTCTCATCGGCGATACTTTCAAATATACATAGTCGCCAACTGCAAACGATATATCTCTTCTTCTTCTATCGGCATAGCTCTTTTGTTGGCTTTGAGCGGCCAGTAATCATTTCTTGATAAAATCGACTTTGTCGGCAGCTTCTCGAATCATATCGGGCCCCAATACAAGTCTATTACCGGGTTCGACCCAACAAGCAGGAGATTAGCACGGTCTACCATACAACGCTTCGAATGGCGGCATTATCAGGCTCGCCTGGTAGTTGTTATTATATGAGAATTCAGCCAAATGCAGATGGTCTTCCCACAATCCACCAAAATCTAGAACACAAGCCCGCAATAGATCTTCTAGTATACGGTTCACCCTCTCAGTTTGACCGTCTGTCTGAGGATGATAAGCGGTGCTTAGATTCAACTTTGTTCCCAGCTCTACTTGAAATGCCTCCCAGAATTTACTAGTAAATATTATATCTCTATCACTGACTATACTGAGCGGCACTCCATGTAGTCTAACTATTTCCTTGAAGTATATCTACGCCAGACTCTAAGCAGTTCTGTTTGATCTGACAGGTATGAAATGGGCGGTCTTCGTGAAGCGATCTACGATCACCCAAATACTATCATTTCCTTTTCTGGTTCTGGGCAGACCATCGATGAAGTCCATGGAAATATGTTCCCACTTCCAACCAGGAACGTGTAGCGGTTGCAATAATCCAGCTAGTTTCTGTTGGTCGCTTTTGACTAGCTGGCAAGTAGGGCATCGACTAACATATAAAGAAATGTCCCTCTTCATCGACTTCCACCCGAAAGTGCGTTTGATGTCATTATACATTTTGCTTACTCCCGGATGGACACTAAGTTTTGACTTGTGGCATTCATCCAGTACTTCCTTTCGGAGCTCAGGAATGTTAGGAACACAAATTCGACCTTTCTGCCTTAGAATCCCATCATCATCAACTTGAAAACTCGAGGGTTCGCCCTATTGAATTATCTCTCTGATCTTCTGAATGAAGTGATCATCCTGCTGAAGAGCAGATATTTTATCTAGCAATGAAGTCGTGATAATGAAACTGGCGATCATTTCATTCTTTCAGCTTAACGCATCGGCCACGACATTGGCTTTCCCTGGAGTGTATATAATCTCAAAGTCATATGCTACAAGAAACTCCAGCCAACATTGCTGCCTCAGATTCAAGTCTTTCTGGGTGAACAGATACTTCAGCGACTGATGATCTGTAAACAGTTCAAATCTCTCACCCAAAAGATAGTGTCTCCAGATTTTCAAGGCGAATACTATAGCCAATAACTCAAGATCATGAGTAACGTAGTTCTTTTCATATGGCTTCAGTTGACGGCTAGCATAAGCAATCACTCGTCCCCTTTGCATTAACACCGCACCAAGGCCTTCTCTAGAAGCATCTGTCCAGACTTTCAAATCCTGATTGCCATCGATGATGGTTAACACTGGAGCTGTCGTTAATCTTAACTTTATCTCTTCAAAAGCCTCTTCACTTTCTGGAGTCCATTTGAATTTAGAGTGCTTCTTTGTAAGCTTCGTTAAGTGACCAGATATCTTCGAGAAGTTTTTAACGAACTTCCGGTAATAACTAGCCGATCCGAGGAAACTGCGGACTTCTGTAGGAATACTGGGCTGTTTCCAATTCTGAATAGCTGTGATTTTACTTGGATCCACAGCAATTCCTTCTTTCGATACAACGTGGCCCAGAAATTTGACTTCTTCTTGCCAGAATATACATTTGGAAAACTTTGCTTTCAACACATTCTTTCTGAGAATTTCTAACACTTGTTCCAAATGTTTTTCGTGCTCACTTTCTGACTTAGAGAAGATAAGGATATCATCAATGAAAACCAGAACAAATTTATTCAATACTCCTCTGAATACTCTGTTCATTAGATCGATGAAATAGGCTGGAGCGTTACATAAGCCGAACGACATTACTAACCACCCGTAGAATAAGTCTGGGCCTCTGAATGTTGTCAAAGGAACACATTCCTCGGCGATACGAAGCTGATGGAAACCTGTAGCTAGGTCCATTCGTGAAAATACTTGTGCGCCATTTAATCGATCCAACAAATCATCAATCCGCGGCAATGGATATTTGTTCTTTATTATCTGTTTGTTCAGATCACGATAATCCACACATAGACGTAGAGTACCGTCAGATTTTGGGACAAACACCACTGTTGCACCCTAATCAGAGAAACTAGGCCTGATCAGACCCTTCCATACTAGCTGTCGTGTTTGATTGTCTAATTCCTCTTTCCCTTTCATGGACATTCTTCGAATAGCGTGAACTACCGGCCTTGCATTCGGAATTAAAGCAATCTTGAAATCTATTTCTCTCTGCGGAGGTAAGCGAACAACTTCTTTGTAACACCCCACGTCCATTAATGTCACTCACAAAGGGAATGCATTAACTTCCTTGGAGGTTATAAGTGAATATAGAACAGAAAAATTACAACAAGACAGATAATAAATAGTACTTGGAAATCTAAAACTTCATTTTATTGCAGCGGAAATTAAACATGTTTGTTTCATCATAAAACCATAGATCATAATCAAGTACAATATCCATCTTCATAAAAACAAAACACATAATCCCATTACATAAATAGCCATTAAAAAGGTAACAAGCTGGACTTTACTTCAACGGTCCAAGCTTTCCAAAGAGAGATGAAGCAATTCAATCAAACTCCACTAGACCTGGGCCCAACCTGAGGACCTGGAGGGGGAAAAGGATAGAAATGGAGGGGGTCAGACATAAAGTCTAGCGAGTATGATAAATCTAACAATACTATTATCAAAATAACTAGACTAAGGCATAAGCTGGAAGACAAGTAAATGTCTATGAACTATTTGGAAGATAAAGATAGCATTTAAGATAACGTTAAAAATAACGGTAAAGGCATACCTAATTACTAACGAATAATTACTATACTGCACCGCACATTACTACACTGCACCGCACATTACTACACTGCACCGCACCAGTCACCCTAAAGGTTGATCCCACTTGCTTCACACAGAATCAATATAAATAGCCTTACGTACCCCTAGCTGACTACATAGGTGCCGTGTAACACCCCGTAATTCTATAATGCTAAGATTTACAAATCAAGACAGAATTAAAAGTGAAAATCAAAATCAAGGGAAACAGGCTGCACCATTGCGTTCGTCTCGGAATTCTGCATGAAAACGAGTCCGAGTTTGCGTAAATCGGAGTCCGTATGAGGAAGATATGGCCTCCGGAAGATTCAGCGAAGTTCAAAATTCAAAACAGGTCAAGTTCAAAATTCAAATCGGACCCAGATTGGGCTGGGCGGGAATTTTCCCGCCCAAGGTACCCAGGCCGACTGGGTAGTCGACCTGGGTCACCCAGGTCGATTGGGTAGTCGACCTGGGGGTCGACCCCCCTTCTTTTTCCAGCTTTCTGCAACTGGTTCGTTCTGATGTATTTGGTCACGTTTTCTGCCTAGGTTCGTCCACCTAACACTATATAAACAGCCCTAATCTCCTTCTCTATTCACAATTCTTCTCTACCCTTATGCTGCAAAGATTCTTGGCGAACTTGGCTTCTTCTCCTCCTTTTAATTAAATAATAAATAGAATAATATATAAAATAAATCAAGACGACGAAGTGCTGCTCAAGTTTGTCAAGAAGAGGTTCGAATCAAGATTAAAGCTTCAAGATAAGAATCAAAGGCTAATTCAAACGGTTTCGCGCAACGTCGCACGAATCATAGCAACGCCATCTTTCTATTCTAATCTAAATTTCTGTAAGTCAGTTATTTCTAGATTTGAATGTTTTTCTCTGTTCGTGACATGAAATTAAAGGAATAAAAGAATATGCCAAATCTCTCTCTCCCTATTCGAATCAGTGCTTATACTCTTGAACCTAATTAAGAACTGTTATGATTCAAGGACAAACAAGACCATGACTATGAAACTATGGACGTTAAAACCATATGCCTATGACTATGAACATTTGCCTATGACTATGAACATTGCCTGTGACTATGGACATTGCCTATGACTATGAACATTGCCTATGACTGTGACTGTGACTGTGACTATGAGGATTATTTCCTTGACTAAGCCTATGCCTTTGATTAGGAAATATAAACTATTGCCTATGACATAACAAGGACATCTGTGATTAAGCACCTATGATTCATGACTAGGAAAGTGCTGCTTAAGTTTTGTGACTATGAAATTGGGTTTAAACCCGATCATCTATTCTGTCTATTCTTGGTTATCTTTGGTTTTAGACCTTGGGAATTTACCTATTAAGTTAGGTCTACCCATGTTCTTGAACCTACGTCTCTATTCTGTCTATTCTTGGTTTTCTTTGGTTTTAGACCTTGGGAATTTACCTATTAAGTTATGTCTACCCATGTTCTTGAACCGACGTCATTATTCAACCCTTTTTATGCCAGTTAGTATGTCTATCTTTTGCATAGCATCTTTGGTTCATTCCCTATTTTTTAAGAACCTCGCTTTATTTATAATCTAGACTGAATCATGATTATACGAACGGTGGGAATGCGGTTTGGGCAAAATATGAAATTTACTAAAAAAGTAGTTTAGCTTGGAAATTGGCATAAATTGGGAACATGTATTATGGCATGTTCATAGAAATGCAAATTGGATAAATTTGACATGAATTATAAGATGTGTAATTGGAATCTAGTATTGATGTGTAAATCTAGCATTTACATGAATAGTGAACTAGAGTAATAAGTCTAGAATTAGAATGTTGAATCGGAATTGGATTAGCTAATTTGGCACGGAAAGTATATTGGCATAAATGTGAAATTGGCCATAATTGGGAGTAATTGGCCGGTTTAGCAAAATCATGGTTAGTGACACTTAATTTGGTATAGTCCACATACCCAAAAAGCATAAATATGATTTAGAAGGGGAAATGGGCCATAAGAATGAATGTAGACAATTTACATTAAAAGTGTAATTAGGAAATAAGTAAGTTAGAAATAATTTACTTATAGAATTTGGCCTGAATGAGGAAATATAAATTTAGACAAATTAAAGGTTTATTAACGACATCTCTTTTAATGACACACCAGAAAGTTCTAGGGTGACAGAGAGGATAGTGTCTAGGCTTGGGTTTGGAAAATACAAGTTTCATGCTCTCCCTGGCTATCCCTAACTGATCCGACGAACGGGATGGTTACTTTCAAAACTTGATTTGAAAATAAATTGAAACCCTTTGAACTTAGAAAACACAAATATGCCTAGCCCGAGGTTAGACTGAGTTGCGATGTAAACCTGCCCGGAACCAACCGGCACATCCAGTAGTCGCAACAATACCTGTCTAGTGTGAGTGGTAGCGGCTTTAATTTATTTAGTTAAAGCTAGAAGAAGACTGGCAGGGTTAAGTTAACTAAGACACTTAACCAATTCAACAAGATAACCAAACCGATGGTTGGGTTTAGGTTCATACAGACACAGTTAAGCTAGAATGGGAGGGTTAAGTCCAAAGGAACACTTAACCAACTTAACACAGTCGAGCTAGAATGGGAGGGCTAAGTCCATAGGGACACTTAACCAAACATATGGTAACAAGACCAGATTTGTAGGGGTTAAGTAACTAAGAAAACACTTAGCCAAACTAACATGTTAACTAGACTAGAAGGCGGGGTTAAGAAAAGTTGATACACTTAGCCAAATTAACATGTTAACTAGACTAGAGGTTGGGGTTAAGTAAATACACTTAGCCAATTTGATATGTTATCTGGGCTAGACCGTAGGGTTAAGTAAACTTGAACACTTAACCATCAGATTGTGATAAAAGAATAGGGTTAAGTCTAAACATGAAGGGATAATACTTAACCATTAATAACATGTTAGTTAAGACAGACGGGCAAGGTTAAGTTAAAAAGGAACACTTAACCAATACGGGGTGAATGGGTAGGGTTAAGTAATAAGAAATACTTAACCAATATAACTTGGTTTGTGGTGGGGTTAAGTCAACATGAATTACTGATAACACTTAACCAGTATAACAAGATGAATGAAGAGGGTTAAGTTGGCTCGAATTGACTAATGACACTTAACCAATCCAAATTGACGGGAAAGAGAACTAAGTAGTAAACCTTAGTTAAGAAAACAACGATTCTGGAAACTAAGTGGTAAATCTTAGTTAGTAAAACTAAGTAGTAATTCTTAGTATAACACGTGAAGGAGCGAATGTCCGTCTGAGTAAAAAGGAGGCTCCAACGAATTGGGTTACGAAGCCCGAGGCTTCGAGGGGACGTGAGGGTACTCTTGGTATCCCTCTGTGAGGCGGCAGATGATCCGCCTGGGCCCACAGAGGTTAAGGTCTACGCAGAAGAACCAGGGGTATGCCTTGGTTGCAATACATGGCAACCTAAAGACTAGGATGGACCGGCGTGATTCGGCGAGCAAACGGTAGCCCTGTGATAGCGACTCGTCGTCTACCATCCATCTTCAGTCAATCGAGATACGTGAAGCGGAAAGGCGGAGAACTCCAAAAGACCATATACTTGCTATCTAGTTATGGGTGAGGATGGGCATAGGATAGTGGGGCCCCGGGGGCCGGCGTATAGTTCTCATTTTACAAGGTGTGCCTTTCATTAGTTGAGGGAGGGGTCAAGTGGGACCATAGCCACTGGAATAAAAACAGACCTTAGCATCTGCATCGGCAGATATCTGAAAGCTCCCGACCGAGTTCTGTATTCCTTGATTTGCCCTAACACAGGACTCGGGCCGCACATTACAGGACATGTGCATCTAGAAAAGCGATAACGATTCGCGATACATGCGTGGGGAAGTGTAGGAACATATACCACTCTAGGTAGTGTGTCCTAGACTTGGGGGCATCGTTCGTCAGGTAGCTTAATCCCTAGTTGGACTAGGTGGCATAAACCCTGAATCCGAGAAGCATTCAGTAGATAGCGTAAACTCTAATTTAGAAATCATTTGATAGAAAACCCTAGATTAAGATCTAGGTAATAAATAATAAATGGATGCCCGAAGGCAATGAAAGATACAGGGATTGGGATCACGTTATCGTTACTAGTTGGGACACTAGTTAGGCGGTGCAGAGATATAGAAACCAGTATAACAAGGAAATAGCGAAGCGGCGTATTAGAGCATGTCCAGTTTATCTTAGCTTAGCATACCTTGTGATTATCTTGTCTAATCTTGCTGACCCTATCATCATAGTGTTATCTTGTATTCAGTTAATTCATGTCGTTTTGTTTTTCCATGTTCACATGCTAGAAGTTACTGAACTTACTCAGGATTTATGTCTGACTCTGTTTTCCTTTCGTCTTCTTTTCTTCCGTCCCCCCCCCCCCCAGGTAGTAAAGGAGGGAATAATATAGCTCAGGCTAGGTTGGACCGTCACTCTTTCCCAGCTTGAAGATTTGTCGAAGTTTGCTTGGATTCTCTTTTCAGATGCTATGGCTGGTTCTTGCTACATTGGGGAATATAAATGTATTTTTATGCTTCTTTATTTTGTAAGACAGATGACACTCTAATATTGTAAAGAAATCTTTGTACAAACTATTTTATCAATAAAGCAAAGTTTTATTTTCCGCTGTTTAATTTCTGTCTGTCTTGTAATTTATCTGCATCTTTTACCCTAAATGCTCCACAGAACTTAGTGCATTCCCTTTGTGAGTGACACTAACGGACGTGGGGTGTTACACGTGGTATCAGAGTTGAAGGTTACCAGATTAGATGAAAAATTTGAAAAATTATTTTCAAAACGGTTTTTAAAGAAGCATTTTTTAAAGAAAAGATTTGTTTTAAAGGCATATTCCCCAAAGCCATACGCACTACTTTCTGATTCTCTGTTTGAATTCTTGTCTCATTCTTTCTTGAGTCTCTAGGGCTCCTGGCTTTCTGGGAGGTAACCTCATCGAAGGGCGAAGTAGTACCGGACTTCCGTCTATAACCATAGTAGTTTCACCTGCGGTTAGTTTTCTTCCAAGTTTAGTAGGGTTTTCTGTACAGCCTTCGAGAGATTTGTCAACATGGTCACATGCGGAAGGGGATGAGGAGTTTGGCTAAGGAGCATAACCCTAGGATAAGGAATTCATGGATGTAGATTTAGCTCACGAAGGAGGAAGAAATTAAAAGACCTAAGACAAGAGGAAGTATCTTTACTAGGACATGATAGGGCATATAATTAAGGACAAGGGCAAGAACGAGGAACAAGATTTTCAGAAGGGCAAGAACCTACTTTCGCCACCAAGCGTACCTAGGAGAAAGGTAGTGAAGTCCTGTTGGAAGAGTCTAGTTTTGCTGTTCATACTATTTCCTTTGGCTTTAGTGCTTCGCATTTGTTCATATCCACTTCCATAGTTGAGTCTCTGCACCATGGTACTTGTATAGTAGAAAGATCCCACTGGAGTCTCAAATCCAATTGGTGGTCCGACCAGTTTATTTTTTATTAGTAGGGATTTGAGAATAGCTATCGAGTTTGTTTATATCATCTCACGTAGATCTTCTAAATTCAGGGGAGATATTCCTTGGGTGCTTGTCTGATATTGGTTTAGGCCTTTGGGGCTTGTACTTGAGGAATGTCGAGTTCAGTTTGGATGGTTTGCGTGAGAGATGAATAGTTGTGGTAGGCACTCCAAAGAGCACGTAGTGACCTTTCGACTCTTATCGTTATGGCATAGCGAATAAGAGGGAAACCTCTAATCATCTTAGTACATATACCTGGTACCGTGATTGACATCTGTTTATTTTTGAAATGGAGATCCAGAACTTCACAATCGCGAAGTTAAATTAGTTAAGATACAGTGGAGTAAAGATCAAGAAGGCTAGATACTAGCATCATACCATTTTCCTTGAGGGTGCATCCTTGATTTCTTTGTTTTAGGAGCTTTACGCATAATTGTTTCTCTCTTTCCAAAGTATATCACCTAGGTCGTATCTTCGATCCTTAGGTAGAAGCCAATGGATGTAAACATGTATTTGAAACATGTTATGGTTGATGGTTGCAAGTGGTTGCTAATGGTTGCTTGTGAATGCGTATGCATACGTATTAGGCACTAGATCAGTTCAGATGCTTTCATATTACATTTACAGATATGTATTTGTTTGTAAATTGAACTTGATATGTTATCATATGGGTGTTGCATATGGATGAATGGCCGTGCATGCATATAGTATTTACATAGCTAGGGATGCTTACATACATGATTGGACGCATGACACTGACATGAGTCGCATTAAGGAGGTCAACTGAATCAGTAGACCGCCTGATTTTGCATTAGATAAAGACATATACACACACTATGCATATAAACATGAAAGCATTAGAAATCCTTTAAGGACAATGAATGCCTGTGATTGAATGGTTGAGTAGATGGGTGATTGGATGGTAGGACACATTCTTCCTAACTTGAAGATTTCGGGGACGAAATCCTTTTAAGTGGAGGAGAATGTAACACCCCGTAATTCTGTAACGCTAAGATTTACAAATCAAGGCAGAATTAAAAGTTAAAATCAAAATCATGGGAAACGGGCTGCGCCATTGCGTTCATCTCGGAATTATGCATGAAAACGAGTCCAAGTTTGCGTAAATCGGAGTCCGTATGAGGAAGATATGGCCTCCGGAAGATTCAGCGAAGTTCAAAATTCAAAACAGTTCAAGTTCAAAATTCAAATCAGACCCAGATTGGGCTGGGCGGGAATTTTCCCGCCCAAGGCACCCAGGTCGACTGGGTAGTCGACCTGGGTCACCCAGGCAGACTGGGTAGTCGACCTGGGTCACCCAGGCCGACTAGGTAGTCGACCTGGGGGTCGACCCCCCTGCTTTTTCCAGCTTTCTGCAACTGGTTCGTTCTGATGTATTTGGTCACGTTTTCTGCCTAGGTTCGTCCACCTAACACTATATAAACAGCCCTAGTCTCCTTCTCTATTACAATTCTTCTCTACCCTTATGCTGCAAATATTCTTGGCGAACATGGCTTCTTCTCCTACTCTTAATTAAATAATAAATAGAATAATATATAAAATAAATCAAGACGACGAAGTGCTGCTCAAGTTTGTCAAGAAGAGGTTCGAATCAAGATTAAAGCTTCAAGATAAGAATCAAAGGCTAATTCAAACGGTTTCGCGCAACGTCGCACGAATCATAACAACGCCATCTTTCTATTCTAATCTAAATTTCTGTAAGTCAGTTATTTCTAGATTTCAACGTTTTTCTCTGTTCGTGACATGAAATTAAAGGAATAAAAGAATATGCCAAATCTCTCTCTCCCTATTCGAATCAGTGCCTATACTCTTGAACCTAATTAAGAACTGTTATGATTCGAGGACAAATAAGACCATGACTATGAAACAATGGACCTTAAAACCATATGCCTATGACTATGAACATTTGCCTATGACTATGAACATTGCCTGTGACTATGGACATTGCCTATGACTATGAACATTGCATATGACTGTGACTGTGACTATGAGGATTATTTCCTTGACTAAGCCTATGCCTTTGATTAGGAAATATAAACTATTGCCTATGACATAACAAGGACATCTGTGATTAAGCACTTGTGATTCATGACTAGGAAAGTGTTGCTTAAGTTTTGTGACTATGAAATTGGGTTTAAACCCGATCATCTATTCTGTCTATTCTTGGTTATCTTTGGTTTTAGACCTTGGGAATTTACCTATTAAGTTAGGTCTACCCATGTTCTTGAACCTACGTCTTTATTCTGTCTATTCTTGGTTTTCTTTGGTTTTAGACCTTGGGAATTTACCTATTAAGTTAGGTCTACCCATGTTCTTGAACCGACGTCATTATTCAACCCTTTTTATGCCAGTTAGTATGTCTATCTTTTGCATAGCATCTTTGGTTCATTCCCTATTTTCTACGAACCTAGCTTTATTTATAATCTAGACTGAATCACGATTATACGAACAGTGGGAATGCAGTTTGGGCAAAATATGAAATTTACTAAAAAAGTAGTTTAGCTTGGAAATTGGCATAAATTGGGAACATGTATTATGGCATGTTCATAGAAATGCAAATTGGATAAATTTGACATGAATTATAAGATGTGTAATTTGAATCTAGTATTGACGTGTAAATCTAGCATTTACATGAATAGTGAACTAGAGTAATAAGTCTAGAATTAGAATGTTGAATCAGAATTGGATTAGCTAATTTGGCACGAAAAGTATATTGGAATAAATGTGAAATTGGCCATAATTGGGAGTAATTGGCCGGTTTAGCAAAATCATGGTTAGTGACACTTAATTTGGTATAGTCCACATACCCAAAAAGCATAAATATGATTTAGAAGGGGAAATGGGCCATAAGAATGAATGTAGACAATTTACATTAAAAGAGTAATTAGGAAATAAGTAAATTAGAAATAATTTACTTATAGAATTTGGCCTGAATGAGGAAATATAAATTTAGACAAATTAAAGGTTTATTAACGACATCTCTTTTAATGACACACTAGAAGTTCTAGGGTGACAGAGAGGATAGTGTCTAGGCTTGGGTTTGGAAAATACAAGTTTCCTGCTCTCCCTGGCTATCCCTAACTGATCCGACGAACGGGATGGTTACTTTCAAAACTTGATTTGAAAATAAATTGAAACCCTTTGAACTTAGAAACACAAATATGCCTAGCCCGAGGTTAGACTGAGTTGCGATGTAAACCTGCCCGGAACCAACCGGCACATCCAGTAGTCGCAACAATACCTGTCTAATGTGAGTGGTAGCGGCTTTAATTTATTTAGTTAAAGCTAGAACAAGAATGGTAGGGTTAAGTTAACTAAGACACTTAACCAATTCAACAAGATAACCAAACCGATGGGTGGGGTTAGGTTCATACAGACACAGTTAAGCTAGAATGGGAGGGTTAAGTCCATAGGAACCCTTAACCAACTTAACACAGTCGAGCTAGAATGGGAGGGCTAAGTCCATAGGGACACTTAACCAAACTTATGGTAACAAGACCAGATTTGTAGGGGTTAAGTAACTAAGAAAACACTTAGCCAAACTAACATGTTAACTAGAATAGAAGGTGGGGTTTAGAAAAGTTGATACACTTAGCCAAATTAACATGTTAACTAGACTAGAGGTTGGGGTTAAGTAAATACACTTAGCCAATTTGATATGTTATCTGGGCTAGACCGTAGGGTTAAGTAAACTTAAACACTTAACCATCAGATTGTGATAAAAGAATAGGGTTAAGTCTAAACATGAAGGGACAATACTTAACCATTAATAACATGTTAGTTAAGACAGACGGGCAAGGTTAAGTTAAAAAGGAACACTTAACCAATACAGGGTGAATGGGTAGGGTTAAGTAATAAGAAATACTTAACCAATATAACTTGGTTTGTTGTGGGGTTAAGTCAACATGAGTTACTGATAACACTTAACCAGTATAACAGGATGAATGAAGAGGGTTAAGTTGGCTCGAATTGACTAATGACACTTAACCAATCCAAATTGACGGGAAAGAGAACTAAGTAGTAAACCTTAGTTATGAAAACAACGATTCTGGAAACTAAGTGGTAAATCTTAGTTAGTAAAACTAAGTAGTAATTCTTAGTATAACACGGGAAGGAGCGAGTGTCCGTCTGAGTAAAAAGGAGGCTCCAACGAATTGGGTTACGAAGCCCGAGGCTTCGAGGGGACGTGAGGATACTCTTGGTATCCCTCTGTGAGGCTGCAGATGATCTGCCTGGGCCTACAGAGGTTAAGGTCTGTGCAGAAGAACCAGGGGTATGCCTTGGTTGCAATACATGGCAACCTAAAGACTAGGATGGACCGGCGTGATTCGGCGACCAAACGGTAGCCCTGTGATAGCGACTCGTCGTCTACCATCCATCTTCAGTCGATCGAGATACGTGAAGAGGAAAGGCGGAGAACTCCAAAAGATCATCTACTTGCTATCTAGTTATGGGTGAGGATGGCCATAGGATAGTGGGGCACCGGGGGCCGGCGTATAGTTCTCATTTTACAAGGTGTGCCTTTCATTAGTTGAGGGAGGGGTCAAGTGGGACCATAGCCACTGGAATAAAAACAGACCTTAGCATCTGCATCGGCAGATATCTGAAAGCTCCTGACCGAGTTATGTATTCCTTGATTTGCCGTGACACAGGACTCGGGCCGCATATTACGGGAAATGTGCATCTAGACAAGTGATAACGATTCGTGATACATGCGTGGGGAAGTGTAGGAACATATACCACTCTAGGTAGTGTGTCCTAGACTTGGGGGCATCGTTCGTCAGGTAGCTTAATCCCTAGTTGGACTAGGTGGCATAAACCCTGAATCTGAGAAGCATTCAGCAGATAGCGTAAACTCTAATTTAGAAATCATTTGATAGAAAACCCTAGATTAAGATCTAGGTAATAAATAATAAATGGATGCCCGAAGGCAATGAAAGATACAGGGATTGGGATCACGTTATCGTTACTAGTTAGGACACTAGTTAGGCGGTGCAGAGATATAGAAACCAGTATAACAAGGAAATAGTGAAGCGGCATATTAGAGCATGTCTAGTTTATCTTAGCTTAGCATACCTTGTGATTATCTTGTCTAATCTTGCTGACCCTATCATCATGGTGTTATCTTGTATTCAGTTAATTCATGTCGTTTTGTTTTTCCATGTTCACATGCTAGAAGTTACTGAACTTACTCAGGCTTTATGTCTGACTCTGTTTTCCTTTCGTCTTCTTTTCTTCCGTCCCCCCCCCCCCAGGTAGTAAAGGAGGGAATAGTATAGCTCAGGCTAGGTTGGACCGTCACTCTTTCCCAGCTTGAAGATTTGTCGAAGTTTGCTTGGATTCTCTTTTCAGATGCTATGGCTGGTTCTTGCTACATTGGGGAATATAAATGTATTTTTATGCTTCTTTATTTTGTAAGACAGATGACACTCTGATATTGTAAAGAAATCTTTGTACAAACTATTTTATCAATAAAGCAAAGTTTTATTTTCCGCTGTTTAATTTCTGTTTGTCTTGTAATTTATCTGCATCTTTTACCCTAAATGCTCCACAGAACTTAGTGCATTCCCTTTGTGAGTGACACTAACGGACGTGGGGTGTTGCACGTGGTATCAGAGCTGAAGGTTACCAGATCAGATAAAGGATTTGAAAAATTATTTTCAAAACGGTTTTTAAAGAAGCATTTTTAAAAGAAAAGATTTGTTTTAAAGGCATATTCCCCAAAGCCATACACACTACTTTCTGATTCTCTGTTTGAATTCTTGTCTCCTTCTTTCTTGAGTCTCTGGGGCTCCTGGCTTTCTGGGAGGTAACCTCATCGAAGGGCGAAGTAGTACCCGACTTCCGTCTATAACCATAGTAGTTTCACCTGCGGTTAGTTTTCTTCCAAGTTTAGTAGGGTTTTCTGTACAGCCTTCGAGAGATTTGTCAACATGGTCACATGCGGAAGGGGATGAGGAGTTTGGCTAAGGAGCATAACCCTAAGATAAGGAATTCATGGATGTAGATTTAGCTCACGAAGGAGGAAGAAATTAAAAGACCTAAGACAAGAGGAAGTATCTTTACTAGGATATGATAGGGCATATAATTAAGGACAAGGGCAAGAACGAGGAACAAGATTTTCAGAAGGGCAAGAACCTACTTTCGCCACCAAGCGTACCTAGGAGAAAGGTAGTGAAGTCCTGTTGGAAGAGTCTAGTTTTGCTGTTCATACTATTTCCTTTGGCTTTAGCGCTTCGCATTTGTTCATATCCACTTCCATAGTTGAGTCTCTGCACCATGGTACTTGTATAGTAGAAAGATCCCACTGGAGTCTCAAATCCAATTGGTGGTCCGACCAGTTTATTTTTGATTAGTAGGGATTTGAGAATAGCTATCGAGTTTGTTTATATCATCTCACGTAGATCTTCTAAATTCGGGGGAGATATTCCTTGGGTGCTTGTCTGATATTGGTTTAGGCCTTTGGGGCTTGTACTTGAGGAATGTCGAGTTCAGTTTGGATGGTTTGCGTGAGAGATGAATAGTTGTGGCAGGCACTCCAAAGAGCACGTAGTGACCTTTCGACTCTTATCGTTATGGCATAGCGAATAAGAGGGAAACCTCTAATTATCTTAGTACGTATACCTGGTACCGTGATTGACATCTGTTTATTTTTGAAATGGAGATCCGGAACATCACAATCGCGAAGTTAAATTAGTTAATATACAGTGGAGTAAAGCTAAAGAAGGCTAGATACTAGCATCATACCCTTTTCCTTGAGGGTGCATCCTTGATTTCTTTGTTTTAGGAGCTTTACGCATAATTGTTTCTCTCTTTCCAAAGTATATCACCTAGGTTGTTTCTTCGATCCTTAGGTAGAAGCCAATGGATGTAAACATGTATTTGAAACATGTTATGGTTGATGGTTGCAAGTGGTTGCTAATGGTTGCTTGTGAATGCGTATGCATACGTATTAGGCACTAGATCAGTTCAGACGCTTTCATATTGCATTTACAGATATGTATTTGTTTGTAAATTGAACTTGATATGTTATCATATGGGTGTTGCATATGGATGAATGGCCGTGCACGCATATAGTATTTACATAACTAGGGATGCTTGCATACATGATTGGACGCATGACACTGACATGATTCGCATTAAGGAGGTCAACTGAATCAGTAGACCGCCTGATTTTGCATTAGATAAAGACATATACACACACTATGCATATAAAAATGAAAGCATTAGAAATCCTTTAAGGACAATGATTGCCTGTGATTGAATGGTTGAGTAGATGGGTGATTGGATGGTAGGACACATTCTTCCTAACTTGAAGATTTCGGGGACGAAATCCTTTTAAGTGGGGGAGAATGTAACACCCCGTAATTCTGTAACGCTAAGATTTACAAATCAAGGCAGAATTAAAAGTTAAAATCAAAATCAAGGGAAACGGGCTGCGCCATTGCGTTTGTCTCGGAATTATGCAAGAAAACGAGTCCGAGTTTGCGTAAATCAGAGTCTGTATGAGGAAGATATGGCCTCCGGAAGATTCAGCGAAGTTCAAAATTCAAAACAGGTCAAGTTCAAAATTCAAATCGGACCCAGATTGGGCTGGGCGGGAATTTTCTCGCCCAAGGCACCCAGGCCGACTGGGTAGTCGACCTGGGTCACCCACGTCGACTGGGTAGTCGACCTGGGGGTCGACCCCCCTGCTTTTTCCAGCTTTCTGCAACAGGTTCGTTCTGATGTATTTGGTCACGTTTTCTGCCTAGGTTCGTCCACCTAACACTATATAAACAGCCCTAGTCTCCTTCTCTATTCACAATTCTTCTCTACCCTTATGCTGCAAAGATTCTTGGCGAACATGGCTTCTTCTCCTCCTCTTAATTAAATAATAAATAGAATAATATATAAAATAAATCAAGACGATGAAGTGCTACTCAAGTTTGTCAAGAAGAGGTTCGAATCAAGATTAAAGCTTCAAGATAAGAATCAAAGGCAAATTCAAACGGTTTCGCGCAACGTCGCACGAATCATAGCAACGCCATCTTTCTATTCTAATGTAAATTTCTGTAAGTCGGTTATTTCTAGATTTGAACGTTTTTCTCTGTTCGTGACATGAAATTAAAGGAATAAAAGAATACGCCAAATCTCTCTCTCCCTATTCGAATCAGTGCCTATACTCTTGAACCTAATTAAGAACTGTTATGATTCGAGGACAAATAAGACCGTGACTATGAAACTATGGACCTTAAAACCATATGCCTATGACTATGAACATTTGCCTATGACTATGAACATTGCCTGTGACTATGGACATTGCCTATGACTATGAACATTGCCTATGACTGTGACTGTGACTATGAGGATTATTTCCTTGACTAAGCCTATGCCTTTGATTAGGAAATATAAACTATTGCCTATGACATAACAAGGACATCTGTGATTAAGCACCTGTGATTCATGACTAGGAAAGTGTTGCTTAAGTTTTGTGACTATGAAATTGGGTTAAACCCGATCATCTATTCTGTCTATTCTTGGTTATCTTTGGTTTTAGGCCATGGGAATTTACCTATTAAGTTAGGTCTACCCATGTTCTTGAACCTACGTCTCTATTCTGTCTATTCTTGGTTTTCTTTGGTTTTAGACCTTGGGAATTTACCTATTAAGTTAGGTCTACCCATGTTCTTGAACCGACATCATTATTCAACCCTTTTTATGCCAGTTAGTATGTCAATCTTTTGCATAGCATCTTTGGTTCATTCCCTATTTTCTATGAACCTAGCTTTATTTATAATCTAGACTGAATCACGATTATACGAACGGTGGGAATGCGGTTTGGGCAAAATATGAAATTTACTAAAAAAGTAGTTTAGCTTGGAAATTGGCATAAATTGGGAACATGTATTATGGCATGTTCATAGAAATGCAAATTGGATAAATTTGACATGAATTATAAGATGTGTAATTTGAATCTAGTATTGACGTGTAAATCTAGCATTTACATGAATAGTGAACTAGAGTAATAAGTCTAGAATTAGAATGTTGAATCAGAATTGGATTAGCTAATTTGGCACGGAAAGTATATTGGCATAAATGTGAAATTGGCCATAATTGGGAGTAATTGGCCGGTTTAGCAAAATCATGGTTAGTGACACTTAATTTGGTATAGTCCACATACCCAAAAAGCATAAATATGATTTAGAAGGGGAAATGGGCCATAAGAATGAATGTAGACAATTTACATTAAAAGAGTAATTAGGAAATAAGTAAATTAGAAATAATTTACTTATAGAATTTGGCCTGAATGAGGAAATATAAATTTAGACAAATTAAAGGTTTATTAACGACATCTCTTTTAATGACACACCAGAAAGTTCTAGGGTGACAGAGAGGATAGTGTCTAGGCTTGGGTTTGGAAAATACAAGTTTCCTGCTCTCCCTGGCTATCCCTAACAGATCCGACGAACGGTATGGTTACTTTCAAAACTTGATTTGAAAATAAATTGAAACCCTTTGAACTTAGAAAACACAAATATGCCTAGCCCGAGGTTAGACTGAGTTGCGATGTAAACCTGCCCGGAACCAACCGTCACATCCAGTAGTCGCAACAATACCTGTCTAATGTGAGTGGTAGCGGCTTTAATTTATTTAGTTAAAGCTAGAACAAGAATGGTAGGGTTAAGTTAACTAAGACACTTAACCAATTCAACAAGATAACCAAACCGATGGGTGGGGTTAGGTTCATACAGACACAGTTAAGCTAGAATGGGCGGGTTAAGTCCATAGGAACCCTTAACCAACTTAACACAGTCGAGCTAGAATGGGAGGGCTAAGTCCATAGGGACACTTAACCAAACTTATGGTAACAAGACCAGATTTGTAGGGGTTAAGTAACTAAGAAAACACTTAGCCAAACTAACATGTTAACTAGACTAGAAGGTGGGGTTAAGAAAAGTTGATACACTTAGCCAAATTAACATGTTAACTAGACTAGAGGTTGGGGTTAAGTAAATACACTTAGCCAATTTGATATGTTATCTGGGCTAGACCGTAGGGTTAAGTAAACTTGAACACTTAACCATCAGATTGTGATAAAAGAATAGGGTTAAGTCTAAACATGAAGGGATAATACTTAACCATTAATAACATGTTAGTTAAGACAGACGGGCAAGGTTAACTTAAAAAGGAACACTTAACCAATATAGGGTGAATGGGTAGGGTTAAGTAATAAGAAATACTTAACCAATATAACTTGGTTTGTGGTGGGGTTAAGTCAACATGAATTACTGATAACACTTAACCAGTATAACAGGATGAATGAAGAGGGTTAAGTTGGCTCGAATTGACTAATGACACTTAACCAATCCAAATTGACGGGAAAGAGAACTAAGTAGTAAACCTTAGTTAAGAAAACAACGATTCTGGAAACTAAGTGGTAAATCTTAGTTAGTAAAACTAAGTAGTAATTCTTAGTACAACACGGGAAGGAGCGAATGTCTGTCTGAGTAAAAAGGAGGCTCCAACGAATTGGGTTACGAAGCCCGAGGCTTCGAGGGGACGTGAGGGTACTCTTGGTATCCCTCTGTGAGGCGGCAGATGATCCGCCTGGGCCCACAGAGGTTAAGGTCTACGCAGAAGAACCAGGGGTATGCCTTGGTTGCAATACATGGCAACCTAAAGACTAGGATGGACCGGCGTGATTCGGCGAGCAAACGGTAGCCCTGTGATAGCGACTCGTCGTCTACCATCCATCTTCAGTCAATCGAGATACGTGAAGCGGAAAGGCGGAGAACTCCAAAAGACCATATACTTGCTATCTAGTTATGGGTGAGGATGGCCATAGGATAGTGGGGCACCGGGGGCCGGCGTATAGTTCTCATTTTACAAGGTGTGCCTTTCATTAGTTGAGGGAGGGGTCAAGTGGGACCATAGCCACTGTAATAAAAACAGACCTTAGCATCTGCATCGGCAGATATCTGAAAGCTCCCGACCGAGTTCTGTATTCCTTGATTTGCCCTGACACAGGACTCGGGCCGCACATTACAGGACATGTGCATCTAGACAAGCGATAACGATTCGCGATACATGCGTGGGGAAGTGTAGGAACATATACCACTCTAGGTAGTGTGTCCTAGACTTGGGGGCATCGTTCGTCAGGTAGCTTAATCCCTAGTTGGACTAGGTGGCATAAACCCTGAATCCGAGAAGCATTCAGCAGATAGCGTAAACTCTAATTTAGAAATCATTTGATAGAAAACCCTAGATTAAGATCTAGGTAATAAATAATAAATGGATGCCCGAAGGCAATGAAAGATACAGGGATTGGGATCACGTTATCGTTACTAGTTGGGACACTAGTTAGGCGGTGCAGAGATATAGAAACCAGTATAACAAGGAAATAGCGAAGCGGCGTATTAGAGCATGTCCAGTTTATCTTAGCTTAGCATACCTTGTGATTATCTTGTCTAATCTTGCTGACCCTATCATCATAGTGTTATCTTGTATTCAGTTAATTCATGTCGTTTTGTTTTTCCATGTTCACATGCTAGATGTTACTGAACTTACTCAGGCTTTATGTCTGACTCTGTTTTCCTTTCGTCTTCTTTTCTTCCGTTCCCCCCCCCCCAGGTAGTAAAGGAGGGAATAGTATAGCTCAGGGTAGGATGGACCTTCACTCTTTCCCAGCTTGAAGATTTGTCGAAGTTTGCTTGGATTCTCTTTTCAGATGCTATGGCTGGTTCTTGCTACATTGGGGAATATAAATGTATTTTTATGCTTCTTTATTTTGTAAGACAGATGACACTCTGATATTGTAAAGAAATCTTTGTACAAACTATTTTATCAATAAAGCAAAGTTTTAATTTTCGCTGTTTAATTTCTGTCTGTCTTGTAATTTATCTGCATCTTTTACCCTAAATGCTCCACAGAACTTAGTGCATTCCTTTTGTGAGTGACACTAACGGACGTGGGGTGTTACATGCCGTCTGCCCCTATCTCCACTAGGTGTACCCCACTACCCACTTTCGATCGGCTCACTACTCGTAGATACCCGTGCTGGCCCCACAGTGGGGTGTATCACTCCCCTAAAGTGGCAACCCGATACAACTTGAGAATGCACGGCTTATACCTACACGATGCAACAACGTCTTACCTACCAGCCCGGGTCCACACACGCATATGAAACCCGTTGGACTTGCATTGCCACCGCTCCCTGTTTTGGCCTCTTACAGTCAAACCCAGCATGTGTGTTCCGTCCTCGACTTGGGTCGAGCCCACAAAGATACGTTTGGGATACTGGTCGAAATGGGCCCCCACAAGCTACCCACCTAAGCTTGTCACCAGTATATCCCACTTAACCCTCTTAGTCATGTACATTTACATGTGTGTTTGGTTAAGTCTTACTAATCGTATTTCACATGCCACTAAGGGCACACCCTAGATTCCTCATGCCACCCAAGGCACCTACTTAACCCACATGTCCCACCTTACATGTTTATCTGGTTAAGTATTTCTTAATTCATTCAGGCCATAACCTCATAAAGACCTCTCACATTAGACTGGCATTTATGGCAGCTGGATTTGCCGGGCGGGTCCGGGCAGTCTTACACCATAAAAGAGTCTAACCTCGTGTCTTTACAACCGTTATGCTTTAGTTTAGGCCTAGGACCTCTCACATTGGGCTGACATTTGTGACCACTGGATTTGCCGGGCGGGTCCGGGCAGGTTTACGTCACAAACGAGTCCAACCTCGTGTCCTAAGCATTGATTAACACTTAAAATCTTTTACCCCAGTTTTAATAATTCCCTATTCAAATTATTAATTAAGTCAACTTTTAATGATGTCCATAATTGACTCAATTATGGCCATCCACTTATGGCATGCAAAATCATATCAATTGCACCCCAACTTTTTAATATCAAATCCTTAATATTACCCCTACCCCACGTTTATATGTTCGCTTATTCAATGCATAATATAGGCTAGACTTGTATAGTCTAACACCTAGCACAAAGATAAATTATCACAACATATAGACAATTAAAATAAATCTAATCATAATAGGGGTGAAACTTGCATAAACTACACATGTTAAGGATCAAAAGGTGTCAACTTGTTAAATGTCTCAATTTATATGATATGATCATAGCCCAGATCTATACATAAACTTGCATACGGGGTTTTTAGGTAACATAATGATGGTGTGAACTAGCATAGGATATCACATATGTCATAGCATAATTATAGATGTCATAATAGATGTCATGGCATATGTTCATAACTTTTCTAATCAATTTAACTTGCATATGTAACTTGTCATATAGATCAACATAGCCCAAACATGATGATTTAGTTAATATGAACTAACTAGCATAGATGCCTTTCTAACATGTATGATTCATCACAACTTAGCATAGAAACTTTCAACATACATAGCATGATTTACAACATATAGTATATCATCACCACATAGCATAGGATTAATAACATACATGATAGCATATGACAATTCATATCATCTACTCACAATCCATTCATGACTTAACCTAATTAAAATGATAATAATCTTGTTAAGACTATCATACTCACAATTTAGGGATAAAAAGAGAGAGTTTTGCTTTTCTTTAGGGTTGAGAGAATTAGAATTGAATTTGCTTTTCTTCTTTCTTAGTTGGCGGCGGCTCCATTGATTTCCATGGCGACGGTAACTATTCTATTTTAATTAGGTTTAGGGTTAGCATTAGGATGTATTTATAGGTGTAGGAAGTTATTTAGGACCATTAGATTAACCCTGAACCATGAGAACCAATCAAATGCAAAATCTGAATTTGAGCGAATCGGCCCACGGATTGACAGCCAAACACCCTGGATTAACCCCTAGTCGACCCAGCGGCGCTTGGGTCGACCTCAAAAATGGTCCGGTTCGGTTATTCCCCCTCCCAATTCGCTGTTTTGAACTTTTTCGCATATTTATTTATTTAATTTTTAATTTATATATATATATCAATATATATATATTTCTCTGTGCAACCCATTTCACTTAATTCTTTTCTAAAAACTAAGTATACTTTAATTTGTGAATTTTAATGTTATAAAATTACGGGGTGTTACATTCTCCCCTCCTTAAAGGATTTCGCCCCCAAAATCTCCAAGTCAAGAAGAATGTATATCCTACTATCTAATCGTCCATCTACTCAACCATCAAACACCAGCATCCATTGTCCTTAAAAGACTTCTAATGCTTTAATGTTTATATGCACAGTGTGTGTATATGTCCATATCTAATGCAAAATTAGGTGGTCTACTGATTCAGTCGACCTCCTTAGTGCAATTCATGATAGTGCCATGCGTCCAATATGTATGCAAAAGATTCCTAATGATGCATATTAATTCTATATGCGTGCACAACCATCCATCCGAATGCAGCAACTATATGATAATACAACCATTATACATCCATTTTACTAAATACATCCATATATATGCAATATGCAATATGAAGTGACTGAGCCGATCTGGTGCCTAATAATGTGTGTATATGCATCCACGAGCAACCACTAGCAAACACTTGCATCCACTTTGCATCCACCATACATAACATGTCTCAAACACATGTTTCAACCATAGGATTATCCTAACTAAAGGTCAAAGATACTAGCGAGAGGATATACTAAAGATAAGATAAGTACAAGCTAAGCGATAAAGCAGAAATTAAAAGACATACCCTCAAAAAGAAAAGGGTATCGTAAACGCATCTTCTCTTCTGTCTCCCAAGTAGCGTTGCTCTCATCATCTCCCCATTGCACTTTGACTAGTCTGACCTCTCGATTCCTCAACCTCTTGATCTCCGACCCAAGAATGCGCGTAGGAGCTCGTCGAATTGTCGCATCACGCTCTATCTCCACCTCTCTAAGAAAGCTCGGCTCTACCACTTCCGCGGTCTCGTGCAAGCACTTCCTCAAATGTGACACATGGAATACATCGTGTACACCAATAAGTCTCTCGGTCAACTCCACTCTATACGCCATCTGTCCAATTTTCTCCTTAATAGGAAACGACCCTACAAACCTTGGTGCTAATTCCCAACGGACCCAAAGCGAACAACGTTCCGTAATGGAGACACTTTGACAAAGACCATGTCCCCAACTTCAAACTCGAGATCTGTCCTCCTCTTATCCGCATAAGATTTCTGCCTATCCTGCGCTGCTTTCATCCTCCTTCGAATCAAGTCGATCTTCTCCGAAGTCTCCCTAATCATATCGGGCCCAAGTAAGATCTTATCCGTAGATTCCCACCAACATGTAGGTGAACGACACGGTCGTCCATAAAGAGCTTCTAATGGTTCCATACCAATGCTGGACTGAAAGCTGTTATTATATGCGAACTCCACCAATGGAAGATGCTCTTCCCACGTACCCCCAAAGTCTAGGATACATAGCCTCAACATATCCTCTAGAATGCGATTCACCCTCTCGGTCTGGCCATCTGTCTGAGGATGATATGCGGTGCCCAAACATAACTGAGTCCCTACCGCCTCTTGTAAGCTTCTCCAAAATTCGCTAGTGAAAATAGGATTGCGGTCGCTCACTATGCTAGAAGGAACACCGTGCAAACGAACTATCTCTCGGACGTATACATAAGCTAACCATGGAGCAGTCCTCTTACTCTTTACGGGAATGAAATGGGCGCTTTTAGTAAGTCTATCTACTATAACCCAAATTCCCGTATTACCCTTCCTTGATCGCGGTAACCCATCCACAAAATCCATCGAGACACTTTCCCACTTTATAGTGGAACCTCCAATGGGTGAAGCAACCCACCGGGTTTCTTTTGCTCCGCTTTTACTTGTTGGCACACCAAGCATCTAGCGACATACTCGGCCACATCTTTCTTCATGCCGGCCAAAAAGTAAACTATCTTCATGTCTTTGTACATCTTGTCCCCGCCGGGATGAATGGTCATCTTCGAATGATGTGCTTCGTCAAGAATAGTCTTCCTTAGGTCATCGTCTTTTGGTACACAAAGTCTACCGTCCCTACGTAACCAACCCTTATCGTATAGGGTATACCTACAGAGATGGCTTGATGACTCCCCTCCTTTGAGTTTTTCTACTAACTCAACCAACTGCGGGTCGTCTCGCTGTGCCTCGCCAATCCGTCCCAAAAGCGTAGGTCTGACCTCCAAGGATGCTAGCAAACCGGGTACAAAGTCAACGGAAGGTCTAAAGTCAAACATCGAAATGAATTCTAAGCTTCGCCGCTCCACAAACAAAGGACTTAAGGATAACCTTTTTCTACTTAAGGCATCCGCCACCACGTTACCCTTTCCAGGGGTATATGCTATCTCGAAGTCGTAGGATGCTAAGAACTCCATCCACCTTAACATATCTCCCTTCCCTAGAGACCACATGCCCTAAATTCCTCACTTCCTTCCTCCAAAAATGGTATCTTGGAGAACTTAGCTTTAAGCTAGTGCACTTGTAGGGTCCCTAAGCTTTCCCTAAGACATAGGGCATGCTCTTCTCTGCTTCTAGAGAAAACCAGGATATTATCCCATGTAAAATTGTCACAACTATCCATCTCTCACGCAGACCATCCTAGTCGAATTCGACATCCCCCAAGTGCAAGCCCCAAAGGCCTAAACCAATATCAGACAAACACCCAAGGGATACCTCCTTCGAATTCAGATGACCTACGTGAGATGATACTAGTTAGATGGTCAATCAATTGAGCACTTGACCGACTTTGGCCGTCCTTGCCAGTCTTGCTCCAAAACTACCGCTGATTACATAACGGGCTTTGCTTAATCTATTAAGCACATACGAAAACTTATTCCGTGCCTATGGGTTAACCCCGCACTTTATCAACGACGTCTCCATACTCACGGACCACACAAACAGGTTCCTAATCATCGTTAGATGCATCAGAAGATTCTAGGCAGCTAAGCATCACTGAACCCCTAGGGTCGCAAGAAATATGAGGGTTTTTCTACAACGAATCAATTGTCTAACTACCCTCCTTTCACAGTCTAGGATGGCACCCCGCTTGGCTAGCCATACCACCCCTAGAATCAAACTAAAGCCCGTGAAACCAAGGATGAAGGCGTTGCATTCAAACTCAACGCCCAAGATAAACACTCTCAAATCCCGACAAATCATAGAAAGATGACCCGAACCACCAATAGGATTTGAGACTACTAAGGGATCAGTAACAATACAAGTATCTAGGTGCAGTGTTTCAACTAATGATGTAGAGATAAACGAATGCGGTGCGCCCGAATCGAATAAGGTACGGACAGGATAATCAAACAGAAAAACTAAGCTTTCAACAGAAATGGTTCTACCTCGTTCTTGTAGCGGTGGGACCGCGAGAGCCTGAACTTGTCCCCTTGCCTGCTCTGGTGCCAGAAGAGCCTGCACCTGTCCTCCCGAGGTAGCCCCTGCCCTCTGCCCCTTCCTTGGGCAGTCCTTCACTAAATGTCCCGCATCGCCACAATGAAAACAGCCAGTCTTCCTTTTCTTTTGGCAGTCCTTGCTGAGATGGCCTGGGGTCCCACAGTTAAAGCATTTCTTCTTCCCCTTAGCATTGTTGCCTTTGCCACCCTTATTTTGATCCCCTTTCTTCTCGGGTGCCTTATCAGCTTTAGCACTTTTCTCCTCGTGCATGAGCGCCATTTCTATTAGCTTCTCAAAGGTGGCCCCCATAGCGATGTGGGTCATGGCCAACCCTTGCAATGGTTCATTCAAGCCATTCACGAACCTCAGCGCCTTCTTCTCTGGCGTGTTCACTAAGTCCAAACCAAACCTTGCTAGCTGATTAAATTTGTTGACAAATTCTTTCACTGATGAGCTTCCTTGCTTCAATGTCAAGAACCTTTCCATATATAGATTTTCTTCTGCCCTTGAGAGAAACTTCGCCTCGAACCTACGTCTGAAATCCGCCCAAGAGTCAACAGGACGCTCCCCATTGGTGACCTCCCACCAAAACGAGGCCTCTCCCTTCATCAACCAAGCTGCTAAACGAACTCTCCTCCCTTCTTCTACTTCAAAGATTTCTAGCAATTCTTCCACCTCCTTAAGCCAATCTCTAACTTCCACAAACGTTTCTGACCCTTGAAATGGTTTTCCACCCATAGCCTTGAATTCCTTGCACGTCTTTGCAAAAGTATCTACGCGAGGAGGAGGAGGAACGGGTGCAACTGGTGGTGGAGGAACATTGGCTGGACCTGCAGCGGCCCTAGCCTCCAATAGCCTCATATACCATCCTGGTATCGTTACACTGTCGGGTAGATTAAGATCTTCAGCCATGCTGAAACGAAAAAGGAAAGATTCAAAATGGAGAATTCGAAAGATAAAGATATGTGGCTATTGGGGATTATGTTTTTCTTAAAAACTTTTCTCTTTAAATTTCTCGTTAAAACATGTTTTTAAAAACACTTCTTCCAAAAATAACTATTTTTCTAAAGTATTTTTATCTGTTCTGGTAACCTTAAGCTCTGATACCACGTGTAACACCCCACGTCCATTAATGTCACTCACAAAGGGAATGCATTAACTTCCATGGAGGTTATAAGTGAATATAGAACAGAAAAATTACAACAAGACAGATAATAAATAGTACTTGGAAATCCAAAACTTCATTTTATTGCAGCGGAAATTAAACATGTTTGTTTCATCTTAAAACCATAGATCATAATCAAGTACAATATCCATCTTCATAAAAACAAAATACATAATCCCATTACATAAATAGCCATTAAAAAGATAACAAGCTGGACTTTACTTCAACAGTCCAAGCTTTCCAAAGAGAGATGAAGCAATTCAATCAAACTCCACTAGAGCTGGGCCCAACCTAAGGACCTGGAGGGGGAAAAGGATAGAAATGGAGGGGGTCAGACATAAAGTCTGGCGAGTATGATAATTCTAACAATACTATTATCAAAATAACTAGACTAAGGCATAAGTTGGAAGACAAGTAAATGTCTACGAACTATTTGGAAGATAAATATAGCGTTTAAGATAACGTTAAAGATAACGGTAAAGGCATACCTAATTACTAACGAATAATTACTATACTGCACCGCACATTACTACACTGCACCGCACATTACTACACTGCACCGCACCAGTCACCCTAAAGGTTGATCCCACTTGCTTCACACAGAAACAATATAAATAGCCTTACGTACCCCTAGCTGACTACATAGGTGTCGTCTGCCCCTATCTCCACTAGGTGTACCCCACTACCCACTTTCGATCGGCTCCCTACTCGTAGATACCCGTGCTGGCTCCTCTAAAGTGGCAACCCGATACAACTTGAGAATGCACGGCTTATACCTACACGATGCAACAACGTCTTACCTACCAGCCCGGGTCCACACACGCATATGAAACACGTTGGACTTGCGTTGCCACCGCTCCCCGTTTTGGCCTCTTATAGTCAAACCCAGCATGCGTGTCCCGTCCTCGACTTGGGTCGAGCCCACAAAGATATGTTTGGGATACTGGTCGAAATGGGCCCCCACAAGCTACCCACCTAATCTTGTCACCAGTATATCCCACTTAACCCTCTTAGTCATGTTCATTTACATGTGTGCTTGGTTAAGTCTTATTAATCGTATTTCACATGCCACTAAGGGCACCCCTTAGATTCCTCATGCCACCCAAGGCACCTACTTAACCCCCATGTCCCACCTTACATGTTTATCTGGTTAAGTATTTCTTAATTCATTCAGGCCATAGCCTCATAAAGACCTCTCACATTAGACTGGCATTTATGGCAGCTGGATTTTCCGGGCGTGTCCGGGCAGTCTTACACCATAAAAGAGTCTAACCTCGTGTCTTTACAACCGTTATGCTTTAGTTTAGGCCTAGGACCTCTCACATTGGGCTGACATTTGTGACCACTGGATTTGCCGGGCGGGTCCGGGCAGGTTTACGTCACAAACGAGTCCAACCTCGTGTCCTAAGCATTGATTAACACTTATAATCTTTTACCCCAGTTTTAATAATTCCCTATTCAAATTATTAATTAAGTCAACTTTTAATGATGTCCATAATTGACTCAATTATGGCCATCCACTTATGGCATGCAAAATCATATCAATTGCACCCCAACTTCTTAATATCAAATCCTTAATATTACCCCTACCCCACGTTTATACGTTCGCTTATTCAACGCATAATATAGGCTAGACTTGTATAGTATAACACCTAGAACAAAGATAAATTATCACAACATATAGACAATTAAAATAAATCTAATCATAATAGGGGTGAAACTTGCATAAACTACACATGTTAAGGATCAAAAGGTGTCAACTTGTTAAATGTCTCAATTTATATGATATGATCATAGCCCAAATCTATACATAAACTTGCATATGGGTTTTTTAGGAAACATAATGATGGTGTGAACTAGCATAGGATATCACATATGTCATAGCATAATTCTAGATGTCATAATAGATGTCCTGGCATATGTTCATAACTTTCCTAATCAATTTAACTTGCATATGTAACTTGTCATATAGATCAACATAGCCCAAACATGATGATTTAGTTAATATGAACTAACTAGCATAGATGGCTTTCTAACATGTATGATTCATCACAACTTAGCATAGAAACTTTCAACATACATAGCATGATTTACAACATATAGTATATCATCACCGCATAACATAGGATTAATAACATACATGATAGCATATGACAATTCACATCATCTACTCACAATCCATTCATGACTTAACCTAATTAAAATGATAATAATCTTGTTAAGACTATCTTACTCACAATTTAGAGAAGAAAAGAGAGAGTTTTGCTTTGCTTTAGGGTTTAGAGAATTAGAATTGAATTTGCTTTTCTTCTTTCTTAGTTGGCGGCGGCTCCATTGATTTCCATGGCGACGGTAACTATTCTATTTTAATTAGGTTTAGGGTTAGCATTAGGATGTATTTATAGGTGTAGGAAGTTATTTAGGACCATTAAATTAACCCTCAACCATGAGAACCAATCAAATGCAAAATCTGCATTTGAGCGAATCGGCCCACGGGTTGACACCCTGGATTAACCCCTAGTCGACCCAGCAAGGCTCGGGTCGACCTCAAAAATGGGCCGGTTCAGTTATTCCCCCTCCCAATTCGCTGTTTTGAACTTTTTCGCATATTTATTTATTTAATTTTTAATTTATCTATATATATATATCAATATATATATATATATATATATATTTCTCTACGCAACCCATTTCACTTAATTCTTTTCTAAAAACTAAGTATACTTTAATTTGTGAATTTTAATGTTATAAAATTACGGGGTGTTACATTCTTCGAACACACCCGCATAGTTCTTGACGACAGGAATATCTTTGATGAGGTCAGGAATATTCTCTGTGACTTCAGGGATATTTTCTATTTGAACAGGAGAAACATTCAAAGCTGCCCAGAAGTCTTTTCTATTAGATTTCTGACCTTCACACGGTATGGTTATATAATTCCCTGATTTAATCTTAGCCCTAACAACTCCCTCGGCGCATCTAACCTCTGCTTCATATTTTGTTAGCCAATCCAATCCCAGAATAAGATCGAATTCATTAAAATTCCTGACGACAGATGTAACAACCCGTATTTTTAAATAACATGTAATAACATAAACCAAGGCAGAATTAAATGATAAAATCTGAATCAAGGGAAACGGGCTGTGCCATTGCGTTCGTCTCGGAAAAATATGCGAAATAGATTCCAAGTTTTCGAGAATCGGAGTCCGTATGACCCAGTTATGGCCCATAGAAGTTTTCAGAAAATTTCAAGTTCAAAATTCAGTTCAAATTTCAAATCTGGAGCCAAACAGACTGGGCGGGAAAATTTCCCGCCCAGGCCCCAAGTCGACTGGGGAGTCGACTTGGGAGTCGACACACCCCAGGCTGTGTCGACTGCCCAGTCGACACCCCTGTCGACTTGGGTGGTCGGCCAGTCTAGCCTGGTGCACCTGTTTTGGCTCCTGGGTCATGTTTTGTTGGCTAGTGACGTGAATTGATGGCTCAAATCTAAACTAGGGTTAATCCTATGGCCTAAACTAACCTAAACTTCTATAAAAAGACCCTAAGACCTAGCCTAAACCCTCATTAATCATTCCTACAACTAAACTATGCCAAAATGCTTCTTGATCATGGCCTCCATCTTCATCACATGGCCTCCATCCTCTTCATGAAAGTTTGAGTGTCCTTAGCTAGTAAAAGAGCCACCTTTCTTCATCAAAACAAGGATCTTTCTTCATACAAATCAAAGGAGCTTCTTGTTTCTCAAGACAACTTGGAGCTTGTATTCATTTGGGGGTTTTTAGAGTTGCTAGTGGCTTCGTCTCAATCTTATTTTATTTCATAGGTCTTCATAGCATTGTAAGCCCTATACTACTCTTAGATTCTAACTATTAAGTTAAATATGACATGTTGCAAGTTTGAGTTTGGGCCTAAGTATGATTTGTGCTTTGATTCTATCATGTTATGCATAGATTTATTCTATGCATGTTTGTACAGCTATCACCTTGACCTTGTGCATAGAAAGCTATGAGCTTTGATTTAAAATGTTGCATAAAGCAACATAGAAACTCTCATAAACCTTGTGTTATCTTGCATATGATGTTATGTGCGAATCACTAGTTATCATCCTATGCCATCTATGACCATGTATCACCTATTTGCTAAGTTTAATGCCATACATGTGTAGATTTGAATTGGACTTTAGTGCAATATTTGCCTTGAACCTATCATTGTATGCATAGATCTATTCATGCCTCTCTTGATTTATGATTGTGGACCTATCATGAACCTAGTACCGTTCATGTTGACCTTATGCTATGAAATGGATTGTGGCTTATGCATGTTAACAAACCTTGACCCCTCATGTTCCTTAACATGCATATGATGATATTGAACCTATTTGCTATGCACAAGTTAGGATTGTCACCCTATGTCAATTATTACCATGCTACCACCATATTTGCTATTGTGCATGCTTGTGGCCAAATCACCCTTATGCTATTATGCATGCTTGAGGCCAAAGCACTCTTATGCTATTATGCATGCTTGAGGCCAAAACACCCATAAGCTATTTGATATGTTCGAGGCCAAGTCACCTTTTATGCTATCATACATGTTGAGGCCATATGCTAGTATGTTGAACCCCCTTTGGCCTCAAATATCACCATGTTTAACTTGTGATAGACTTTGCCACCTTATGCCCACCTTGTCATATTGTTATGTTCCCTCTTTGATCTATTTGCGTTGATGCGAATTTACGTGCGATGGGAATACGTTATGGGTAGTTGGGCAAACTTAAATAACATGAAAACATGACTTGAAAATATGACATGAAAGTTTGACATGTGATTATGCTTGGAACATGAACATGAACTTGGACATGACTTCTAGAAAACATGAGAATGGCCAACTCGAGGTTGGGTTGAGTTTGTAGCATAAATCTACTCGGAACCGACCGGCTTAACTAGTGGCTACAAGCAATAGGACCCAATGTGAGTAGTTGGTCATGTCGCACTTAAAACCCAAGGTTAGACTAGGTTGTGGTGTAAATCTACCCGGACCCGCCCGGCTTAACTAGTAACCACAACAAAGTCTAATGTGAGAGGTTGGGGTGCATTAAGTTAATTAATGCCACATGGTAGGGTTAAGTCATGGAACACTTGAATACTTAACCAATTAAACACGATGGATTGGTAGGGTTAAGTCATGGACTGCTTGAATACTTAACCAATTAAACCCGATGTATTGATAGGGTTAAGTCATGAATTACTTGAACACACTTAACCAACTCAATACATGGTTAGGATGGGGTTAACCACACTTAACCCATTTGAAATCCTAGTTGCGTGGTCCTTTTCAGCCGTAACCTACAAGAAGTATCATGGATACCCTGGACTAGGCTAGGGTGGGGCACGATTACTGGACTGATTATAAGAGACCAAAAGAGACGACTGAATGGTGCATCGGTTGTTCAGGCGGACCATGGTCGTGCACATTAAGTCCGGAGTTGAACATGGGCACCAGTAGGATTAGACTGTGCGTGCTCGAATTGTGTCTGTGGTTTACAACTTAGGGCTGGATACACCCTAGGATGGACCTTGCACAGTTAACTACATTTCACGATTAAGCCGTATGACACCGATACACGACGAGCTAGGCTTATAGGGAGCCGATCGACTAGACCGTGTAGTTGGACCTGGACTTAGGTCATCTCGTGATGTTGGGACAATATTGGGCTAAGGGATCATTTCTTGTTTATACTTGACATGGATTAGAGTACTAGTACACCTGGTGCAACTTAACCTTGTATATTCGATGCCACACTTGATCTGTCTTGTTAACTTTTCACCATGCCAGTTATCATCCTATGTTTTATCTCTGTTGTACATGTCCAGTTAACTTTATTAGTTTTTATACTAATAGTAGGTAGGACTTACCAATCTTTTTGACTGACCCGTTTTCTTTCGCCTCTTTTCTTCCGTCCCCCCCCCCCCAGGTTCTCAAGGTGGGAACACTAGCACCTAGCTTGGATCTTTAGCTCGCTTTCTGGATAGCTCATGTACGGTTTGGACTTGAGCTTGCTATGGATTTACCACTTCTACTTTGGGGATATTTTACTTTATGTTATTTCCAGTTTTCAGTTTATGTTTCTAGACTTGTTGTAGTTGGAAAATAATGACTAAGTACTTTGATGTAACTTGACTATGGTTTTGAAATAGTAATTTTATCCGCTGCTTTATTTACTCTGTTTTACTTATATGTTCTGTCTTGTGATATCTTCATGCATGTTTACCTTGATCAACACCCCTCCAAAGCCAGTGTACTTGCAAGAGTGACCCTGGCGGAGGTGGGGTGTTACATTTGGTATCAGAGCATAAGGTTTACAAGATTTGAGCAAAAGGTTTTTAAAACTTACCTTTTGAAGAAAAAAAACTATTTTCAAAACCAATTAAGTATTTTTCCAAGAAAAAGTCTAGTTTATTTTAAAAGGCTATTCCCCAAAAGCCATTAGCACAATCCGTTGTTTCCTCGTTCTCAATCTATCTTTTTCTTCGTTTCAGTATGGCCGATAATTTTGCCATTCTGGAGGGCATACCAGTACCTATTTGGTTTAGAAGGTACATGGAGGCAAGGGCGAATGAAGCCGGCCCCACGAACATTCCTCCTCCTCCCGTAGCTGAGGTTCCTCCTCCTCCTCCTCAGCATCCGCAAGCGGATTTCGCGAAGATTTGCAAGGACTTTAAGGCGACGGGTGGCAAGAATTTTGTTGGGATGGAGACTTTTGTTGAGGCAAGGAACTGGTTGAAGGAAACTGAAGACCTCTTTGCCATCATTGATATAGAGGATCGTAGGAAAGTTCTGTTGGCGGTATGGTTATTGAAAGAGGAAGCTGCATATTGGTGGGTAGTCACCACCACTACTAGGCCAATTCAGGCTTGGGATGACTTTAGGAGAAGGTTTGGACTGAGGTTTCTATCATCGACAGAAGAGAACCTTCAGGTGGAGAGGTTCCTATTACTAAAGCAAGGGGACATGACCGTTAGGGAGTACGTGGATAAGTTTAATCGACTTGCTCAATTTGGTCTAGACTTGGTTAACACAGCTCAGAAGAAGGCCCTACGCTTTGCTCTAGGATTGAATGAGCTATTGCACGGTTTGGCCATGTCTCATATACCCATGGGGGCGACCTTCGAGAGTTTGGTGAATATGGCCCTGCTTCAAGAGGAAGATAAGAGTGGCAAGAAGGAGGTCAGGGCAAATGAGTCTCAAGGCGAGAAGGTAGATTCCGGAAAAGGAGGCAAGAACAACAACAGTAAGGACAACAAGTCAAGAGAAAGGAGGAAGTGCAACTTCTGTGGGATCGTTGGACACATAGCCAAAGATTGTAGGAAGAAGAAAAGGAAGTTGGGCGGATGCTTTCATTGTGGAGAGTCTGGACACTATAGAAAGGATTTCCCTAAGAAGCAAGGACAGGGGCATGGACAGACTCAGCGAGCAGGACCTTCTGGAGGGCAAGTGCATGCTCTCAACACCGCTCCTGTTCTTGATCAAGGTAGTATTTCTGTAGAAAGCCTTGTTTACATTTCTGATTTTCCTGTTCGTACCTTATTCGATTCTGGCGCATCGCATAGTTTTATTTATGATCTTGTTGAAAGTTTGCACCTAAGTACTAGTCTAGTTGGAAATCCCGTTAGTGTTTCAAATCCAATTGGGGGTTCTGCCCATCTATATGTGATTTGTATGGATTTGAATATCTCTATCTTGAGCGTAGAATTCGTGTTTAATGCTTATGTTCTCGGGTTTATGGGACACGGGTTGATTTTGGGCATGGGTTGGTTGTCCAGTTATGGAGCCATTCTTGACTTCGAACATAGGGTCGCGAGGCTCATGACTCGCCTTGGTAATACCCTCGAAATCTCGTGTGACCTTTAGGGTTCCGTCATGATTAGTTATCTAGAATCCCTTGGCACTTTTATTAGAAATTTGTAGTCCAATCGAGTAGTGTTCGCTACTAAGGCGGATAGTCCATTCCACTTAAACATGGGTTACAGAAATCACCCTAGTAAGTACATTTGGTAACATGGATTGACATTTGTTTTCAAGAGATAGTTATTCTGCGTGGAATACCGTATAGTATGAAAACGAGAGCCAGGATTCACTAACGAATTTTGGAAAGCTTGCATGAAAACATGAGCACGCAGTTATGTTTAAGCCAAGTATTTTAGGAAAAGAATAAGGGGAAGTGGAACGAGAGGCAACGGTGAAACGAGTTCCAACTCATATTTTGAAGCTACGAAATTGTGAAGTTAAAAGACGGTCAAAGCACGATGGGATTAAGCTCAAGAAAATGCGACTTAGAAGATTGAAGACTAGATACGCGCACTATATATCTTTTAAGAATATATCCTTGATCCCTATTATTCTGTAGAGCTTACTTGCATGCTATCTTTTAAGTATATCCTCTCGGTCCTATTCTCAATCTTAGTTCTGTCGCAAACCCCATAAGGAGTATGACTTGCCTGTTTGTGATATATAGTTGGGATGAAGATGTCCATTAAGTTGACCAAACTATTTGGGTTTTATGGGATATGGGTCATAGTTGATAGGCTTACGAAGAATGCTCACTTTGTTCCGGTGAAGAGCAAGAGGACCGCATCATGGCTAGCATCTGTTTATCTTTGAGAGGTAGTGCGATTGCATGGAGTTCCTTCTAGCATAGTTAGCGATCGTGACCCAATTCTCACTAGCCAATTCTGGAATAGTTTACAAGAAGCGATGGGTACGCGATTGAATCTAAGTACGGCCTATCACCCACGGACGGATGGCCAGACCGAAAGGGTGAATAGGGTACTAGAAGATCTATTGAGGCTATGCATTCTTGACTTTGGCGGCACTTGGGAAGACCACCTTCCTCTTGTAGAGTTTGCTTATAATAATAGCTATCAAGCTAGCATAGGGATGGCACCATTTGAAGCTTTGTATGAGAGGCCGTGTAGGTCACCATCTTGTTGGTGGGAGACAACAGATAGACTTATGCTTGGGCCCGATATGATACGGGACATGTCTGAGAAAGTTGAATTGGTGAGAAGACGGATGAAAACGGCCCAAGACAGGCAGAAATCCTATGCTGACAAGCGAAGGACTGATTTGGAATTCGAAGTTGGAGATATGGTTTTTTTTGTGGAGGTTTCTCCCTTGCTTAAAGTGATTTGTTTTGGAGCAGTTTGGAAGCTGGCACCAAGGTTCGTAGGACCCTTCCCTATCATAGAGAGAATTGGGAAGATGGCTTATAGAGTGGAATTGCCCGAGAAGCTGGCCGGAGTGCACAATGTCTTTCATGTTTCGCATCTCCGAAAGTGCCTACATGAGTCCGCTGAGGTGGTTGAACCTAGCATTCTTGAAGACGTGGAGATAGAGAAAGAGGCAACCTTGAGGAGGACACCGATTCGTATCTTAGGAACAGAGATCAAGAAGCTAAGAAATCGAGAAGTCAAATTGGTGAAGGTTCAGTGGAGTGAGGCCGAAGAGGATGCAACTTGGGAAACCGAGGAGAAGATGCGTAGGCTTTATCCTTTTCTTTTCGAGGGTACTTTCTCAATCTCTTTCCTGAGTCAGCATATCTTTCTTTTTCTATCCACGTTTATCTTGTTATTTCGTAAATCTTGTCATGAGAACCTTAGGTAGAAACCCTTTGGATGAAACATGTATTTGAAACATGTTATGCTTGATGTTTGCAAGTGGTTGCAAGTGGTTGCAAGTGGATACTCGTGGATGCATGATACACATTAAGCACTAAGATCGGCTCACACACTTTCATATTGCATATGTATGAGTGCTTATACTTTTTCATGGATGAAACTTGTTATGCTATCACGTGGATGTTGCATATGGATGAATGTTATGTGCACTCATGTAGAGATTATGAATTATGTCAGGAATTTGCATACATATGGACTCATTTCACTAACATACTTTGCATTAAGGAGGTTTACTGAATCAGTAACCGCCTGATTTTCGCATTAGATAAGTACATATACACACACCTCTGCATATGATCATATAGCATTTAGAATCTTGTAAGGACAATGTTTACTTGTGGATGATGTTTTGAGTAGATGGATGATGGATGGTAGGATATGTTCTTCCTAACTTGAAGATTTCGGGGACGAAATCCTTTAAGGAGGGGAGAATGTAACAACCCGTATTTTTAAATAACATGTTATAACATAAACCAAGGCATAATTAAATGATAAAATCTGAATCAAGGGAAACGGGCTGTGCCATTGCGTTCGTCTCGGAAAAATACGCGAAATAGAGTCCGAGTTTTCGAGAATCGGAGTCCGTATGACCCAGTTATGGCCCATAAAAGTTTTCAGAAAATTTCAAGTTCAAAATTCAGTTCAAATTTCAAATCTGGAGCCAAACAAACTGGGCGGGAAAATTTCCCGCCCAGGCCCCAAGTCGACTGGGGAGTCGACTTGGGAGTCGACACACCCCAGGCTGTGTCGACTGCCCAGTCGACACCCCTGTCGACTTGGGTGGTCGGCCAGTCTAGCCTGGTGCACCTGTTTTGGCTCCTGGGTCATGTTTTGTTGGCTAGTGACGTGAATTGATGGCTCAAATCTAAACTAGGGTTAATCCTATGGCCTAAACTAACCTAAACTTCTATAAAAAGACCCTAAGTCCTAGCCTAAACCCTCATTAATCATTCCTACAACTAAACTATGCCAAAATGCTTCTTGATCATGGCCTCCATCTTCATAACATGGCCTCCATCCTCTTCATGAAAGTTTGAGTGTCCTTAGCTAGTAAAAGAGTCACCTTTCTTCATCAAAACAAGGATCTTTCTTCATACAAATCAAAGGAGCTTCTTGTTTCTCAAGACAACTTGGAGCTTGTATTCATTTGGGGGTTTTTAGAGTTGCTAGTGGCTTCGTCTCAATCTTATTTTATTTCATAGGTCTTCATAGCATTGTAAGCCCTATACTACTCTTAGATTCTAACTATGAAGTTAAATATGACATGTTGCAAGTTTGAGTTTGGGCCTAAGTATGATTTGTGCTTTGATTCTATCATGTTATGCATAGATTTATTCTATGCATGTTTGTACAGCTATCACCTTGACCTTGTGCATAGAAAGCTATGAGCTTTGATTTAAAATGTTGCATAAAGCAACATAGAAACTCTCATAAACCTTGTGTTATCTTGCATATGATGTTATATGCGAATCACTAGTTATCATCCTATGCCATCTATGACCATGTATCACCTATTTGCTAAGTTTAATGCCATACATGTGTAGATTTGAATTGGACTTTAGTGCAATATTTGCCTTGAACCTATCATTGTATGCATTGATCTATTCATGCCTCTCTTGATTTATGATTGTGGACCTATCATGAACCTAGTACCGTTCATGTTGACCTTATGCTATGAAATGGATTATGGCTTATGCATGTTAACAAACCTTGACCCCTCATGTTCCTTAACATGCATATGATGATATTGAACCTATTTGCTATGCACAAGTTAGGATTGTCACCCTATGTCAATTATTACCATGCTACCACCATATTTGCTATTATGCATGCTTGTGGCCAAATCACCCTTATGCTATTATGCATGCTTGGGGCCAAAGCACTCTTATGCTATTATGCATGCTTGAGGCCGAAACACCCATAAGCTATTTGATATGTTTGAGGCCAAGTCACCTTTTATGCTATCATACATGTTGAGGCCATATGCTAGTATGTTGAACCCCCTTTGGCCTCAAATATCACCATGTTTAACTTGTGATAGACTTTGCCACCTTATGCCCACCTTGTCATATTGTTATGTTCCCTCTTTGATCTATTTACGTTGATGCGAATTTACGTGCGATGGGAATACGTTATGGGTAGTTGGCCAAACTTAAATAACATGAAAACATGACTTGAAAATCTGACATGAAAGTTTGACATGTGATTATGCTTGTAACATGAACATGAACTTGGACATGACTTCTAGAAAACATGAGAATGGCCAACTCGAGGTTGGGTTGAGTTTGTAGCATAAATCTACCCGGAACCGACCGGCTTAACTAGTGGCTACAAGCAATAGGACCCAATGTGAGTAGTTAGTCATGTCGCACTTAAAACCCGAGGTTAGACTAGGTTGTGGTGTAAATCTACCCGGACCCGTCCGGCTTAACTAGTAACCACAACAAAGTCTAATGTGAGTGGTTGGGGTGCATTAAGTTAATTAATGCCACATGGTAGGGTTAAGTCATGGACCACTTGAATACTTAACCAATTAAACACGATGGATTGGTAGGGTTAAGTCATGGACTGCTTGAATACTTAACCAATTAAACCCGATGTATTGATAGGGTTAAGTCATGAATTACTTGAACACACTTAACCAACTCAATACATGTTTAGGATGGGGTTAACCACACGTAACCCATTTGAAATCCTAGTTGCGTGGTCCTTTTCAGCCGTAACCTACAAGAAGTATCATGGATACCCTGGACTAGGCTAGGGTGGGGCACGATTACTGGACTGATTGTAAGAGACCAAAAGAGACGGCTGAATGGTGCACCGGTTGTTCAGGCGGACCATGGTCGTGCACATTAAGTCCGGAGTTGAACATGGGCACCAGTAGGATTAGACTGTGCGTGCTCGAATTGTGTCTGTGGTTTACACCTTAGGGCTGGATACACCCTAGGATGGACCTTGCACAGTTAACTACATTTCACGATTAAGTCGTATGACACCGATACACGACGAGCTAGGCTTATAGGGAGCCGATCGACTAGACCGTGTAGTTGGACCTGGACTTAGGTCATCTCGTGATGTTGGGCCAATATTGGGCTAAGGGATCATTTCTTGTTTATACTTGACATGGATTAGAGTACTAGTACAGCTGGTGCAACTTAACCTTGTATATGCGATGCCACACTTGATCTATCTTGTTAACTTTTCACCATGCCAGTTATCATCCTATGTTTTATCTCTGTTGTACATGTCCAGTTAACTTTATTAGTTTTTATACTAATAGTAGGTAGGACTTACCAGTCTTTTTGACTGACCCGTTTTCTTTCGCCTCTTTTCTTCCGTTCCCCCCCCCCCCCCCAGGTTCTCAGGGTGGGAACACTAGCACCTAGCTTGGATCTTTAGCTCGCTTTCTGGATAGCTCATGTACGGTTTGGACTTGAGCTTGCTATGGCTTTACCACTTCTACTTTGGGGATAGTTTACTTTATGTTATTTCTAGTTTTCAGTTTATGTTTCTAGACTTGTTGTAGTTGGAAAATAATGACTAAGTACTTTGATGTAACTTGATTATGGTTTTGAAATAGTAATTTTATCCGCTGCTTTATTTACTCTGTTTTACTTATATGTTCTGTCTTGTGATATCTTCATGCATGTTTACCTTGATCAACACCCCTCCAAAGCCAGTGTACTTGCAAGAGTGACCCTGGCGGAGGTGGGGTGTTACAACAGAGATAGTAAGGAATTTATAGCAAGAAAAAGAGACAGGCACTCCACAAACCCAACTGAGACCGATGGAACCTCCAACTGGATTTTGGACAGTCACTGGTTCTTTGAGCTTCTTCAATTTCAAATCCAACTTCGTGACTGCACTCTTTGCAACAAAGCTTCGTGATGCGCCAGTATCAAACAGTACTTTAACTGGAATGTTCTTGACATTGAGCGTGACTTCCAACACATCTGGCCTTTCCTGAGCAGACAGAGATGCAGGCACTTTTGCCACTTCATTTACATGTACTGCTTCGGGCTTGTTTAAGAGCGGGCAATCCTTTGCAAGATGACCAGCCTCGTGGCACTGTTTGCACTCCCTATTCTCTTGAAACTCCCATCTTTTCCAAACCTTTTCTTCTTTTGCTTTCGATTAGCTCTATATCCATCCTTTATTGGTTTCTTCAAAGATTTACATTTTCTGGACAAATGGCCTTTCTGATTGCAGTTAAGGCATATGGCAGCAGTTACTGGTTCTTTCTCAGATCTGGCCCTTTTTCGATTGACTTTAGGCTTTTACTAACCTCAGACCTCATACTGGCTTCAGGAATATCAGTTTCCGACCCTTCTTTGTTACTAGAGCTGACTTCCTCTTCGTCGCGCATCATATCTTTCTTATGGAGATCTTCATATTGATAAGCCATATAAATCATTTCTGAAAAAGGGAGCTTCACATTCCTCATCACACTATTCTGATATCTCCTTTGCAGGCCATGAATAAATCTCATATTCTTCCTCTTTGGATCTTGAATCAGATGAGGAGCAAAGTGAGAAAGCTCGTTGAATTTCTTATGATATTCGGGAACAGTCATATCTCCTTGTATCAGATAAGAGAATTCATCACATAATCGCTCAGTCGCTTCGGGAGGAGTAAATCTTTCCAGGAAGATCACTTTGAATCTGTCCCAGGTGATATCACCTTCTGAATTATCTTTAATGATTGTTTCCCACCAGATTAAAGCTTCTTCTGTAAGCGCCCAAGATGCTACTAATCTTTTCTGATCATCTCTCAACTGGATACGCTCAAATATTCTTTCTGCAGAGCTCACCCAAGCTTGAGTTTGAATAATAGATTCATTGCCCGAGAACTGTGCTCCGTTCAGATTTCGATATCTCTTTAATAGAGCCTCTAGATCGGGTTTTGCATTTCTTCTGTTTTTGACACTCATTTTTCTAGTACTTCTGCAAATGGAAGATCAAGTGTCAGATAACAGAAAAGATAATTTAAAATATAGAAACACATACTTCAAATGTAAATGTGTCTATCGAGGTGTAATTTCATTCTGCTTTACTCATACTAAGATATTACTGATCCTATCTATAATGAGTTACCCATCCTAGAACACTACTGGTTCTATTTCTGACGAGTTCGTTAATATGTTATATCCCAGAACTAAGCTTAACCAAAGCTCTGATACCACGTTGTGACGACCCCCTTTCCCGTACAGACGGAGACAAGGGTAATCTTTGGAATATAACACAGAAACAGATAATAACAGAACAGAATTAAATAAATACACCAGATAATGTACAATAGAATACACTGGATAAACGTAATCATCAGAGTTACACAGTATACAAGATCTTACTTAGTACAAATACAGTTCAACTATACATATATGTCTACAGCGGAAAAACAAACATAATGTACAATAGGAGCTGAACAGCATAAAAAGAGATAAATGATAGAATCCATCTTCAGCTCCAGCTATCCGGATAAAGCCGGCTAAACCTGAATACAAGGCTGCCCGTGTAGAAAAAAGGGCACCCGAGTTTGAAAGTGAAACAAACTATGAGTCAGTCATGGGACTGGTATGAGAAATCTACTCAACACATTTAAAATATGGCTAATCACAGGACCACGCCACTTTCGTGGAACGGGTTTACTCCATTGGATCGCTAGTGCTTTAAAAACAAATCATTCCTTTAAACATCGCAATGCTTTTTATAAAAATGAAGCCATTATAAGACTCAGTTCACATCACACAATGCAACGCAAACCGGAGGATAGAGTTTTACCTTATAATGGCCAAAATATGCTTGATACGAATAAAACAAAAGCAATTGATATTATTACTAGTGTTTACTTGTTTCAAAAACAATTTCAATCATAACTATCAATCATAGATGGCATGGGTACCATATATCATGTCGCCCTATATATAAATACAATCAAAACCGCACGATGTCGTATTTGGAAATTGGATTTCCGTCATGAACCAAGGCAAAAGATAGTCCTTACCGACTTCGAGACTGCCTAGCCCGAGCCTTAGGGTCAGAGCGCATCGACCCTTGGATCGTCAGGGCCGGTCCACCGATGTGGACTAAAATTCCTAAACACTGCGTTTCCTCGCCCTTTGGGGTGTAAATGAGCCAACGAATGGCTCCATCGGACCCGGATCGTCCGATCAAACCGAGGCGCCTCGTAACAGCAACAACCACATAAGTCAAACTCGTCAGGGCGTGTAAAACCACTGACGCCACTTCTAGCTAGGAAGAAATGCAGGCCCTCCCTGATGTGCTCTCCCGTTTCTGGTTCATACCGGGGTGTTAGGTTCGCGATTTCACGTTATACACAAAGCTACGCCACACAGGTGGTGCTTTGATCATCACCACAAGACTTTGCTTTTCAACAGAAGCCCTGATCACTGCATCTTAGCATGCCATGCAGGCAATTCACACCGTGCAACTGATGTCTATCAATCACACAGAATAAATTCCAATGTCAGACACACTGTCCATTTGCAAGTTCGTTCTGGGTCTGAACGAAACCGGAGGCACTATATACCTCGCAAACCCATTGATCACCACGTGCTTCTGGACGATCGCCACTCATTATCCGTATTTCGGGATGCCTCCCAATCAGGACCTCGGTTACCATCCAAACGAGGTGAAGATCTCCGGTCTTCGACCACCGTCTTCATCTTCGATTTCTTATCGTCGATTCAGTTATTCAGAATGGGATAAACCCGGTCTTTCTGAGCAACTCGTGTATATAATAAACAAGTGCAACACTAACATATACACGCATCATTTCAATTCATTAGACACTAACCGTCAATCAGTAAGAGAACGATTTCCCAAATATTAACCCCGAAGGCCGAAACGAACATCAGATCAACACCCACGAAACCATTCGACTTAGCTAACCTTCAGTTAATTTCTAAATCACATCCATATCGTCTATAATATTTTATAATGATTTATCGCTATTTTTATTTATTTTAAAATAGCCAATTTATTCAAAACGACGCTTCGGGCCATAACGCGGTCGTGGCACTGTTTTTCTTCAGATTTGATTTACATATATCTGAAAATCTAACCGTTGAATCTTCACAAAATTTACATCATTAGAAAGATCTTTTCAAAACGAATCCAACGGTTCCAGTTTCGGGAAAATCCGACGGTCGGATCTCCCGGTATAATCGTTTGAAGTTTCGATTTCAAAATACGAACTGCAGAGTTGTTATTCGATTAAATATAATTATATTTATATATATATAATCGATTCTAGCGCTGTTTTTCTTCAGATTTGAATTAAACATTCCAGACAATCCAACCGTTGGATCTTTACAAAGTTGGTGCCGTTGGAAAGATATTTCCAAAGCGGACCCAACTGTTGCGATTTCAGGAAAATCCGATGGTCGGATCTCCCGGTATAATCGTTAGAAATCACGGTTTCAAAATACGAACTGCAGCGTCGTTATTCGATATATTTTAATTCTATTTATATATATATATATCGATTCTTCGATTTCAAAGCTATATTCTTTTCATACATTTGATAAAAATGATATTTTTATCTAACTATCTTCTATTTCAACATTTCACTATTTTTAACAATTCATGTATATAATAAAAATGTGATTTTTATTGTAAAACAATTCATTTCAAAACTCTATTATTTTATGTAGTTCATATAGGTAATAAAATAGGATTTTTATTATAAAACAATTTCTTTCAAAACGAAATTATTTTATATAGTTCATCTAGATGATAAAAATGTGATTTTTATTATAAAACAATTTATTTCAAAATATGAATACCATTCAACACATGAATTTCAATTCAACGAATGAATATCGATTCAACACATGAAGATTTTCTATAGTTTGTATATATTGATAAAAAGGTGATTTTTATATTTAAAACACGAATCCATTCAACACATGAATTTCTAATCAACGAATGAGTTTCAATTCAACACATGAAGGTTTTATATAGTTTGTATATATCGATAAAAAGGTGATTTTTATATTAAAAACACGAATACCATTCAACACATGAATTTCTAATCAACGAATGAGTTTCAATTCAACACATGAAGGTTTTCTATTCAACGAATAAATATAGTTTCAACAAATGAAAATATTTCAAACACATGAATATTATTCAAAATTTCGGCATCATAATGGCAGGTTAGTTAAAACCGGGACCGTCCCTAGTACGGCTCCTCGCTCTACCTTAAAACTTCACGGTTTTGTACAATGGGGATTCGTGCATCTAGTTCGCACGCAGGCGGCATGTATATTTATTTCATTTCCACAAACTAATCCTATGTGGTTTCAACCAAATATTTCTCAACCACAAACAGGTATTTTTCATCCACAATCAATCAATATCAACCACAAACAAATCCAATCAACCATTCGTTATCAACCAATTTTCACACCAATCACAACCAATAAATATCGTCCATGGTTTGTGGACGAGGGGCATATATATATATATATATATATATATATATATATATATATATATATAGCAGTTCACTTCTATTTCAACACATATATAATTTTTACAATGCATATATAACTTATACATCGAACGTACAACTTATACAACGCTTATACATGAGGTGTACAACGCTTATATAACACATACATCGACTATATAATTTATACATCGTCGTTTTCCATATCGTTTATAATTTAGAAATCTCACATTGGGTTCCACTCCACCAAAAATAGCAGAAGGCTCAAAAAAATATGCGGTCTCTTCTAGAATGTAGAAGACGTCCACACGAGTCCACTGTCTCTTGTTTCACTGAATTTCGTCAATACACGAAAAAGATATGATTTTTAGAAGTTTGCAATGCTTTTATTTGTCGAAATCAGTTAAAAATAAATAAACCCATATACCTCTTTGAAATGGTTCGAACTAGGGTTTTGATTTTTCAATCAAACCATTGAACGATGACGAAATCGAAGTACACTACGCCGAGGAGAGATGAAAACCGCACCCAGCGGTGGTGGTTTGGTGTTGATCGACGCAGCAGGGGAGGAGCTCCTGCGTGCTGAACTTCGTGACTTCAGGTGGCCGATTCTTCTCAGATACTTGACGATAATTATCTAATCTAGTATGGATTTGTAGAGGAGAGGAAACTCTACAAAATCCCTAACTGAAGCTGGTGATTTTACTGAGTGGTTGGAAAGAAAAAGAGGAGAGAAGGGAGGAGCGGCCTTCCGTGTTGCGCAAGGAAGAAAGGTCGGGGCGAGAGGAGTGAGCTGACCAATCAATTTTTTTTATTTTATTTTATAATTTTTAAAATCTCCAAAATACCCCTTTCACCCACGAACCCCAATCCAAACCCAACAACTGTCGTCCTTAGCGTTTTACCCCCATTCCGAACACAATGGGATATGTTTCGAAGGCCCATTCGACTGTTTCAGTCATTTTCCATTCAAATTAAAATATATAACATTCAATATTCAATTTGAAAGTACATTTCAATTTGCCAGGGCCACAAACTGATTCGAAAAAATTCCAGAAAAATAAATCTGGCTATGTTTTGACGATATGGTCCCAACAAAACTAGTTTCGTCGAATTCTGAGACCGTTTGCAAAAAGGCCCATTTCTGGTCGATCCAATTTTACTGTAATTGACCAAAACACATTTTCCTTTGCCACGCTCACATATTAGCTTCAAAAATTATGAAATTTGAAACCTAGCAATTAATTCACATCCCGGATCCAACAAAATTGTTCGTCGAATTCCGTGGTCGTTTGCAAAATGGCCAATTTCACGGGCTATATAAATTTCATAGCGACCTTTCTGAAAATTCATTTGGCCATAACCTTTGCTTTCCGCTATGAAACTTCGATTTTTCAGATTCGTTAGAAAGGTATTCACTAACAGATTTAAATATTTTTGGTTTCACTCAAATCCGTTTTGTTTTGCACCCGGTACAGTCAGTCAAAGTTTGAATTCAATTTTTGAAACTACCGCGCCATTTCAGGCCTTGTTTATAATTAGAATTAATTATATTCGTTTTCAAACGTCGATTCAAACTCACTTTTCATTGCTATTATTTAAAATATTTATTTTAAATATTTAAAATCCATTATTATAGCCAATTTAAAATTTTCAAATTGGTTCAGATTTTCTGGGTCGTTACAAAAGGACCTCAGGGGGGGCATGCGTTTCTTTCTAGCTAGAAGTGGCGTCAGTGGTTTTACACGCCCTGACGAGTTTGACTTATGTGGTTGTTACTGTTTTGAGGCGCCTCGGAAATATCGGTCGATCCGGGACTGATGGAGTCATTCGTTGGCTCACTTACGCCCCATAGGGCGGGGAAACGCATTGTTCAGGAATTTTAATCCACATCGGTGGACCGGCCCTGACGATCCAAAGGCTTGACTAAGTACTTGCCTGAGGCTCGACCTAGAGAGTCTCGAAGTCGGTAAGGACTATCTTTTGCCTTGGTTCATGACGGAAATCCAATTTCCAATTACGACATCGTGCGGTTTTGATTGTATATATATATGGCGACATGATATATGGTACCCATGCCGTCTTTGATTGATAGTTATCAAATGCTTTTGTTTTATTTGTATCAAGCATATTTTGGCTATTATAAGGTAAAACTCTATCCTCCGGTTTGCGTTGCATTGTGTGATGGGAACTGAGTCTTATAATGGCTTCATTTTTATAAAAAGCATTGCGATGTTTAAAATAATGATTTGTTTTAAAGAACTGGCAATCCAATGGAGTAAACCCGTTCCACGAAAGTGGCGTGGTCCTGTGATTAGCCATATTTTGAATGTGTTGAGTAGATTTCTCATACCAGTCCCATGACTGACTCGTAGTTTGTTTCACTTTCAAACCCGAGTGCCCCTTTTTCTACACGGGTAGCCTTGTATTCAGGTTTAGCTGGCTTTCTCTGGATAGCTGGAGCTGAAGATGGATTCTATCATTTACCTCCTTTTATGTTGTTCAGCTCATATTGTACATATTATGTTTGTTTCCGCTGTAGACATTTATGTATAGTTGAACTGTATTTGTTCTAAGTATGATCCTGTATACTGTGTAACTCTGATGTTTATGTTTATCCAGTGTATTATTTCTTCATTATCTGGTGTATTTATTTAATTCTGCTCTGTTGTTACCTGTTTATGTGTTATATTCCAAGGATTACCCTTGCCGCCGTCAGTACGGGGTTCGGGGTCGTCTCACCAATTCAGACCAAATTCAATTTATAATTTACAATTAAATGGAAAAATTTCCAAAATAATTTATTAATTATGTAAAACATGTATAATTACTTTTGGAAACCATATTTCAATTATTCCACTAAAAAATCGAATATCCCATTATTTAATCATTTTAATATTATTCTAATCATTAAAATAATAAGATTTTTCAAAACATATTATTTGAAGTCCATATTTTCTTGACATCTGTTATTAAAATAAATAAGATACTTTTGTAAGGGAAATCCTTTTAACACTTACCCTAGATACCCTAACCGAACTTCACTTTCACCCATTACTATTCATTTCAAAATAAATTTGAAAACATGCCTTAATTAATTCAAATAAAATCTATTCTTTTACAAAAACTATTCGTAATGACATAATTTATCTTTACAAATTATTTTGAATTTAAAATTCAAACTTTCTATTTTCATTGAATATTTTATTAATAAATATTCAAGTAAATTCCAAATTGGAATGGGGTTCAACCAACTACCATATAATTACATTTATATGGATTTCACACATCATAAGCATCCAATAATAATAACTATTGACATCCAATTACACATATTGTGGTATATACCATATAAACCTAAAACCAGTAACACTTATATGAATTTGTCAATCAATAGATTAACCACAATGTAGAGTCATCAATAACCATAAATATTTATCATAATCATATCGTTATTCTAACATTTTGTTAGCTTAACAATTTACAAGTTTAAACATGTAAACAACATCACGAAGATTCAACATATGAATCACATAGCATTTTTTCACCAATTCACTTATTAGCTAGTTTAACCGTAATAGTAAACTAAAATAAGTATAGAGCTCTCACCAAAGCCATCCAATCACAATGACTCTTCATATGTAGGAATTTCCTAACCAAGCTCACACATTTCCTATAACAATTTACTAATTACCAATAATATAAATATAAATATACTTGCAAATTCAGGGGAAAAGGTGAAGTTTTCCTAGGGTTTTCAAGGTTTGGAAGGATAGTGGGGCCTAAGGAAAAGGGAGGGGGGTCCAACTATGTTGTGTAGGTCAAAGGGTATGTAAAGGGTGGTGCGTGAGGCTTTGGGGCCTAGGTGAGGAGGCTATGATGGTAGAATTTGGGAATGAGGAGGAAATTTAGGGTTTTAAGTATTATAAAGGTAAAAGGATGTGTCTTTGGAGCAAAGGGGCTCACGTGGTGGAGGAGGGGGGTGAGGAGAGGTGCGCCAGGTCGGGTGGTAGGGTGGAGGCTAGTGGTTGTAAGGGAAGAGGCGGCATGGGATCACGAAGGAGGAGGAAGAAAGAATGACATTTAACGAATAAAAGAAAGGAAAATTGGAGTTTTCAAAAACATAATTAAAAGAATAATTTCTCTCTTCACATGTGAATAAGTGCAAGGGGAAGTGGGCTTGTGAAAGAGTTTGACAAGTATGTGGGAGGTACGTTGAGTTGTTTAAAAAGTAGAAGTGGTGGGATGTTGCGTAGGAAAGGATAAGAATGAACTTAAGTAAAGGGTTAATATAAGTTTAGGGTCTATCTTAGGAAGGTTGTATCTATATTTAAATTAACTCCAACACTTATAAAATCGTTAGTACATGTTAATATACAGTTTAAGTTGCTGTTTACCATTTTATAGGTATTTTTAATTTATTCAGTATTTTACAAAACTGCTTAATTCCAAGTCAAAATTCAATAAAACGATTCCTATACGTTTTCAATTCGTATGACCAAACCATAAGTCCGGTCAATACGAAATTTGAAACCCTACTATACTTCACTAATATGAATCTATAAAAAGTGGTTTCATTGAATTTGGAAATCATTTGTGAAATGGTGTTATATCTAGCTTTTATTGAATTTTAACCGATTTTTTAATATACGTTTATGGTATGTATGCTTACACACTAACTCCAATTAAATTGAAATTTTAAACCTTACCATATTTTGACGTTATAGATCCGATAAAATTGGTTTCATCAGATTATCAAACAATCTTAAAAATAGTATATTTTCATGTCCTCAAAATAATATTGAATTACTGATTTTCAATAATTTAACTCTTAAATTGATTTTAAAAGTTTACTGACATCTTTTTAATCCCGGTAAGATATAAAACCAAGTTTAGAATTTATTTTTCAAAATTTTCAAGTACAGTTTTAGTATTTACTAAAATTTTGAAATTTAAATCAGACTTACCCATGTAAAAATCATTTTAAACATAATTAAATCCATATTTTAAATTGATAAAATATAGATCATTACATACATGATCCAATATAAGTCAGAATTTTTTGAAACAAGAATCTTCCTGATCTATTAGGTTATAAATTTCTAATAAAAGAGAAAAATCGAGATTTTACCTTATGGATTTTGAGTTATGTCAAAAACCAAATTTTTAGAAAGTCGTTATATAATCGTTTAAGAACTATAAGATTTTATTTAATGAAACGAAAGGATTTTAAATAAATTAAATATTGATATAACCTGGAATTTAAAAATCGAGTTAAAATAATAGAAGCTATAAATCATTCTATTTATTATCAATGGATTTGTTTGTTGTGAAATCAAAATATTTTATCAATTCAATATGGAACTTGAGAATAACCAGTTTCAAACGATATCGGATTCTAACAAAACTAATTTTATGAAATCTGTAATGATTAATCATTATAAGATTCTCAGTTTCAAGTCAATTGGAGTTATTCTGTGATCGTCCGCAATATAAATGCGTATCGATTCACGTTGAAATTAAAATAGAAAGTTTACAAATGATATCGGAATTCGACGAAACCAATTCCTTCATGTCTAGAATATTTAGTTATGGTAGGTTTCTATTTTCATAAAGATTGGAGCTCATATGTGGTCATTTAAGCGTTATTCCGGATGTAAGTTTCATGTGAATATTTTAGTAATAAAACAACCCTATAAATATACAATGAACTTGACCTAACCCTAAAACAAATTCAACACCTCATTAAACGAGTCGCCACTTCCTTTTCTTCTTCATTTTCGATTTTGATTTTTATCTCTCAAAAATGGAGTTTTAGCTGAAAGCCCCAACATGAAATTTGGAGAGGGGATCAAAGGATTCCTCTGGGTGGTAATGTGGTGGTGTTTCATGAACAGAGGTGGTCAGAATCTAGCTCGAAAGGGTGCGGTTGCGGTTTTAGTTTTTCTTTTATGCCTGGGTTGGAGGAAGAATCAGGATAAAGTTCCTAAGGGGCGAAGGAAGTGGTGGGAGAGGCGGAGGTACCGGTGGTGGTCCGATGACTTGCGGTGGTCGATGGACGTCAGGAAGTTGGTTCGAAGATTTTTTTGATTATCAGCGATTTCAAGCCAATGGAGGGGATTTTAGGAATGGGACCCAAAATGGAAAACGAGGAGAGGAGTCTGTAACAACCCGTAAAATCTGGGCCAGTTTAAAATTTTTATTTTTGCAATTTTAGCGAATTTTGATTATTTAAAATAGATTATTTTAAATAAAATCGACGAGAAATTTATTTTGAATAGAATTCGACGTATATATTATATACGCCGTCGTTAGAATATAAATATTTATATATAATTATAAATAGAATTGAAAATGGCGCGGTAGTTCGATAATTCGATTTCAAACTTCAATTGAATGTACCGGGAGCAAAACAATCCGGATTTTAGTGAAACCAAAAACATTAGGATCTAATTGACGATATCTTTCCAACGAAGTTAACAAACTGAGATTTCACTTTATAAATGATAAGATATGTCCAGTTGAAAATTCTGAATAGTCGCTATGGAATTCAGGCCCTTAAAAATGGACATCTTGCAGATGACCTCGGATTTCGACGAAACCAGTTTTGTTGGGTCCGCAATGTCAAGATATTGCTAGGTTTCAAATTTCATAATTTTTCGAATCAATATGTGAGCGTGGCAAAGGAAAACGCGTTTGACCGGTTTCAGTTGATTTTAGGGTGCGTTTTTTACAGGTCCCTATTAAGTTTCAAAATGTAAAAAAAACCCGGTGATAAAAAACTTATAAAATACATCCCTATTTTTGAAATTGCGCTAAAAAAATTCCTGATCTACCCTTATGCACCTAAAAAACTATCCAACAACTATTCGTCCTCATTTACTCAGTCCACCGCTCCTATAATCTTGTTCAAAAACCTAATCCTAATATTTTGGAAAACCGTCAATCATTCCAACAGCGTTTTTTTTTTTTTAAACGAAAAACTGGAAAATTAAATACAAATATTATTTAAAATTGCATACATTTATGCAACTAAGTAAAATAATTGCATACATATATTAATATTATACAGAAAATAAATTATTACTTTTAAGCAACAATGAAGTAGACGTGCATACATTAACATTGTAAAGAAATAAATTATTACTTGAATGTAGTGAGTGCAATTTTTTTATTAAGATTTGATTTTTATGAAAAACTAGACAATTAGATACAAATGTTAATTAAAATCGCATACATGTATGCAAAATGTGAAATAATTGCATACATATACAGAACTGTACTGCATAATTGCTGAAACAAACGAAATGATAAAAAAAAATACATATGATTATAACAAGATGCATATATATACGCAAATAACAGAAATATGTGCATATTTACATGAAAAATTTCATAACATTTACATGTACTACATCAAAAAATTAGTACAGACCAAATTTACACGTACTACATCAAATATTTCAGAACATTTACAAAGCAGAGATGATGGTCTTTTGAAGAACAAATAATTTTGTTAAGACCCAGCTTATTGCGCAAACGACATCTAGTAGTCTCTGTAGAAACAACTGTAGATTTCAATCATTTGGAAGAAGATGGCCGACCAAGCTTTAACAACACGATAACACCAATATCCGCCGAAACACTGTTATCAAGAAAAGAAAATCAACATTAATAAGCTTAATGTGCAGTAACCTAAATTACAAAAACAACTTCAGATTGATATAAATACATGCGTACAATTCAGCAAAATAACAATAATTTCTGCATATTTAAATGCAAGTATTCTAGATATATGCATAGAAATATGAATATTGTTGTAAAATAATATGTTTTTCTAAATGTTTGATAAAAAAATGCATACAGATATGCATATGTTAAGAATAGATGCATACAAAAAACAGCTTCAGATTAATATAAATACATGCGTACAATTCAGAAAAATAACAATAATTTCTGCATATTTAAATGCAAGTATTCTAGATATATGCATAGAAATATGAATATATTTGTAAAATAATATGTTTTCTGATTGTTTGATAAAAAATGCATACAGATATGCATATATTAAGAATAGATGCATACTTGTCCGCAACTTTTTATCAGAATTTCAGCAAAAAATCCATGAGTTCTAAAAACAGTTAAATTCTTACATCCAGTCAAAAAAAGTGATAAATTAACCATAATATAGGACCAAAAAATTAACCATAACATCATTTCTGATTTCGTTTAAGCCTATGGTTTCATTTGTACAGCAAATTCTCATATAGTAAAAGCCAAAAAAAACTCAACAGGAAAAATTAGAACAGCAGTAGACTACAAATTTAACCAAAAACCAAACAGTAATCCCAAAACAGAGACATGCCCCCCTTCAAGCAATACACGCTCATAACAATACAGTTTGATAACATGGAGGCATGCCGAACTCACTAAACTGAGAAGAACAGTCAAAATGCTTAAAACAAAAAATCATCAAATGCTTAAAACAACAAATCAATCTTACAAATTACTTGCTTATGGACCAATGGTGATTCCGAACGTCTGAAAGGTCCTTCGCTTCAATGTTCGTTCACTTGAAAGGATGAATCTGCCATGCCATGTTGCGTTTTCATTTGATTTGAATTGCCGCCGATTGATGATATTTCGTCGTCGGTTGCTCACTGACTCCGTGTTTTGTACTCGCGGATAAGATTTCTTGGCTCGTGAATAAGATTTCGTGGCTCGCGGATAAGATTTCGTTGCTCACATATGAGACGAGAGTTGCTGAGATGAGTGAAAGAGGGAGCCGCCGCCGCCATGAATTAGAAAATTAGGGTTCTGTAAAAAATAAAAACCTAATACGTAACATATAGTGAAAAACACACCGTAAAAATCTTATGAGGGCATTTCCGGGAAAAAAAATCTATGTTTTAAAAATAAGGATGAAATTTATATGTTTCAAAAGGGGAGGATGTGAGCCTAATTAACTTTAGTTTTAAGGATGTGAGACTAATTTTCACTTGATTTTAATCGACTGGAAATTGGCCATTTTTCAAACGGTGTCAGAATTCAACGAAACTAGTTTTGTTAGGACCGTATCGTCAATACGAAGCTAGAAAATATTTTTCGAGAATTTTTAGAGTTAGTATGCGACCCCGGTAATTTGAAATGTACGTTTAAAATTCAATATAGCGATTTAAATGTAAAATTCAACGGAAACAGATCGTAACGATCAAACCAGCTTACGATACATATCCCATTGTGTTCGGAATGGGGGTAAAACGCTATGGACGACAGGCGGCAGGCCTCGTTTCGAGGTCGTATGTAAAAGTCAACCTCTTTACTATAATTGAATAATTAATTAATAAAAATATATATTATTTTAATTTCCCCCCCTTTTCTTCTTCGTTGCCCCCCCCCCCCCCGATTCATTATTCAGAACGAAAAAAAAAAATCGATCTCGTTCCCCCTTACCACCGCCGCTCGTCGGCGAACCCTCTTCCCCCCGACCATCGATGCGAGCGCTGCCCACCCTCGACTCGACCCTCTTCTCCCGCTCCTTCCTCTCCCCCCCTGCTGTTAACCGAACCGCAACCTTTCCCCCCCTTCGAAACCCTAATCGCCGCGCCAGAGCCTCCCCCACCCCATCGACGACACAACGCGCCGCCATCACCCGAGCGCACCTCCGACGAACTGCAGACCCTCCCCCCCCTCTCTGAACGTGGTGAGCTTTGTTTTATTTTTTAGCTTATTTATATTATTTAATTAAATACAATCAGTCTTTTTATAGGAGCATTTATCAAATCAGTTTTATTATATAGTTAATATGATAAAGATTAGTTTTTTTCTTGAAAAACTGAATTTTTATTTAGAGAATATTATAAACTGAATTTTTATTTAGAGAATATTATAAACTGAATTTTTATTTAGAGAATATTATAAACTGAATTTTTATTTAGAGAATATTATAAACTGAATTTTTATTTAGAGAATATTATAAACTGAATTTTTATTTTTTTTGAAAAGATTAAAAACTGAATTTGTAAAAGAAAAAGATTTGAGATTTTAAAAATAGAAAAGACGGGATTTTTGTTAAGTAGAAGAAGTAGGATATGATTCTTATATTTTTAAAGCAATAAAAATATAATTTTTACATCATAGGAATATTAAAAATATCACCTTTATATGTGTAGAAAAATAAAAATGTGATTTTTATAAAGGCGAAATCTTTATTTTAGAAAAGGCGAAATCTATATTTTTGAAAATTCGATTTTTATATAAAGAATCGCAAAGTCAAAATTCGATTTTTATATAAAGAATAGCAAAGTCGAAATTCGATTTTTATATATTGAATGACAAAGTAAAAATGTGATTTTTACATAGGTGGTGAATACGGGCAACGAAAGCGACAAAAAGGCGAAACGACGAAGACTTCTGCAAATGAAGAGCCGTGGAGCTAGGATAGCTATAAGTGAGAATATCTCACCTTTCAATTTATTTTTCTAGTTATATATATATATACTAGGATGCAGACGGTGCTTATTAGAAGCACCCGACACCCGTCCACATACCATGGACTTGTTTGTTTGGTTATGTAGTTGGTTAGATTATTTGATTGAAATTGAATTGTGGGGTGAAATGAATTGGTTTGATTGATGTGTGAATGGCGTGGGCCTTCACTAGACCGGGGATAAGGCTAGGCCTTGTCCCGTTTCTAGTATCGTGCCGTTATGCCGCCGAAATTTTCTAAAATATGTTAGAAAAATAAAAATGTCATTTATTGAATAAATGAACTGACAAGAAAATTCATGTGTTAGAATGAATATTTTATCGTTAAAAATATAGTTTTTAACGTGAATGTGAATAAAATAAAATATTCATTTACAAACCAGACGGTTTGTTTATGTACACTGATTTGACTGATATTGATTGGGTCGATAAATTTTACACATCGCCCAACAGCACAAATAAAATAGGTGTTTGATTGTTTGAAACCCCACACGGGTGTTGGGATGAAATTTGAAGTTCACTCATCCTGATTGATTAAATATGTCGATCGGTTGATTGACAGGCTGTTTTAAGCGTTGGATATCTATATTTGATGCTTATACAGTGTAGTGCACTTTGGTTGATGGTTGATTATTTTTCCATGCTATTATATACATGTGTTGTATGATAATCCATATAATTAACTTTATATGGTAATGGATTGAGCCTCATTCCAGTTTTAAAATAGAAATATTTGAAATAGAATATTTGAAATTTGAAATTATGAAGCCGTGTTGATTAAATTGACGCCATTTTGACGTGAACGATATTTATATCAATTTTAATCGATTTCGAAATGAATTGAAAGTGATTTCGAAATGAATTGAATTGAAAGTGATTTCGAAATGAATTGAATTGAAAACGAATTCAAAGTGAATTGAATTGAAAGTGATTTCGAAATGAATTGAATTGAAAACGAATTCAAAGTGAATTGAATTGAAAGTGATTTCGAAATGAATTGAATTGAAAGTGATTTCGAAATGAATTGAATTGAAAACGAATTCAAAGTGAATTGAATTGAAAGTGATTTCGAAATGAATTGAATTGAAAACGAATTCAAAGTGAATTGAATTGAAAGTGATTTCGAAATGAATTGAATTGAAAACGAATTCAAAATGAATTGAATTGAAAACGAATTCAAAATGAATTGAATTGAAAACGAATTCAAAGTGAATTGAATTGAAAGTGATTTCGAAATGAATTGAAATTTGAATTGAATAGAAATGAATTTTAAAACGAATTTATAGAGAAGAATTCAATTTTGCTTTGAATTGAGATGGAAGTTGAAATAGATTTTGAAACGAATTTTAAAACTATTTATATAATTCGTTTTAAATAGAAATCGACGAAGCATATATTATATATATATATTATATATATAATATAATGGCCTGAATAGAACGCGCCGCGCCGCGGCAGTTCGCGAATTTCGACCATTGATTTCAAATGGACATTACGGGAGATCCGACCGTCGGATTCTCCTAAAACCGGAACCGTTGGGTTCGTATCGAAAAGAGCTTTCTAACGAATGTGATAAATTAGAAATCTAACGGTTGGATTTGGAATTATGTCCAAATCAAATTTGAAAAAGGTCGCTGTAAGTGCAGTTCGATGGCCATTGATGGAAATCGACTGTACGGGCCTTGATAAAATTATTAAAAATAGTAATAATTTGTGTAAAATCATAAGAAATGATTTGTGAAGAATTGGGATGAAAAACTCCATATTTGAAAAGATAAAAATAGATTTTTATCGAAATGAACTAGTTTTGAACTAGAATTATAATTCTATTTATTTTTAAATAAATAAATTGAATTCGAAAAGGGTTTTGAAAATAACCAAAATTTCCAATGATTGCATTGGAGTGGATTTGAATCGAAATTGTCTTCGGAATATTTCGATGTTGGAATTCGTGATTATACAGGTGTTGTTATGGAAATTTGAAAGATATATATTTATATCGTTATTTCCAATACGACATTTGTTAGTCGTAGAATTTGATATTGAATATAAGCCGATATATTTTCTATTCAGAGCCTTGTATTGAATATCAAATGTGATTTGGGTTTGTCGTGAATGGTGTCTTCACTAACACTGTTCTTGAACCCAGTTGAGAAAAGATTAAATCTTTTTATTTAGATTTAATGAAGTGTACCAATTAAATGATATTTAATTGGAATTGAATTGGTATTGATTTTTGGGTTTATCGTGAACAGTGTTTTAAATAACACTCGTTCTTTAACCCAATAATTAATGGAATGTGATTTTGGGTTTATCGTGAACCGTGTTTTAAATGACACTGATTCTTTAACCCAGTCGAAGATTAAAACTAAGTGGAGTTTTAATGAATCTTTAATTAGATTGAAATGGTCGAGAATGGAGTATCACCAGTTTTGCTCCAGGCGATAGTTAAATCTTTAATTAGATTTGAACGTGAAATGGTAATTGAATTTACCGATAACACTGTGGTGTTAGATATGAAGTATCACCAGTTTTACTTCATGGGATGAATAGGTTGGGATTGGGAAATAAAATAAAATGATTACTTCGGTGTGGTTCGCTAATCCCGACTAGTTTGAATTGATATTCAAAGGAGATTAAAGAATAAATTTAAAGAATTTATCTTGGATAAAATTAATGGGAACTTTTCCCAAAGTATGGGAATATTTGAATAAAAGAATATTCTGAATTGGAATGAGGCGTATGTTATGTTTGTGTAACACTTTTATAATATATACGCGGGTTATTCAGAAAGACCGGGTTTGTCCCATTCTGAATAACTGATTCGACGTGGTGTCGAAGATGAAGACGGTGGTCGAAGACCAGAAGTTTTCACGTCGTTTGGGTGATTACTGATGATCTTGATTGGGCTGTACACCCAAGAAGATGGAAACAGTTGGTGATCGTCCAGACGTACTTGGAGATCCATGGATATGCGGGGTACTAGGTGCCTCCGGTTTCGTTCAGCCCCAGAACGGACTTGTAAATGGACTGTGTGTCTGACATTGGATTTTAGTCCGTGTGATTGATCTCTATTAAATATATATCTGTTTGGCGGCGGAGAATTTATTCTCTTGCTTAACGCCCTTCTCTGAGACGTACGAGCTCAGGGGTTATATATTGATGGATATCAAACGCATGGAGTGAATTGCCTGTGTGGCATGCCTAAGTGGCAATTGATCGAGGCTTCTGTTGAAAAGTAAAGTCTTGTGGTGATGATCAAAGCATAGCCTGTGTGGCACAGCTTTGTGTAACGTGAATTCGCGAGCCTCACACCCCGGTTGTGAACCAGAAACGGGAGAGGACATCAGGGAGGGCATGCGTTTCTTTCTAGCTAGGGTGGTGTCAGTGACCTACCAGCCCTGACATTTATATACTTTTCACCTGTGTGGTTGTTGCTGTTGCGAGGCGCCTCGGTTTGATCGGACGATCCGGGTCCGATGGAGTCATTCGTTGGCTCATTTACGCCCCAAAGGGCGGGGAAACGTATTGTTCAGGCACTATAATCCACATCGGTGGACCGGCCCTGACGATCCAAGGGGCAGTTGCGGCTGTTCCGGTGGCTCGGGCTAGAGAGTCACGAATCGGTTGAGGACTATCTTTTGCCTCGGTTCATAGATGGAAATCCAATTTCCAAATACGTGACATTTGCGGTTTTGATTGTATAACCTATATATGGCGACATAGTGGTATGGGGCATTCATGCCGCCTATGATTGATACTTATGATTTGAAGTGTTTTATACACTATGCACTTATAATAGTATCAAATGATTTGTTTTAAACGTATCAAGCATTCTTTAGCTGTTATAAGGGAAAACCCTATCCTCGACTGCGTTGCATTGTGTGATGGGACCTGGGTCTTATAACAGCTTCATTTTTCTTTATTTAGCATTGCGCTGTTTGTTTTATGCACTGGTATTCTTGGGAGGAAACCCGTTCCGTGTTATACGGCGTGGTCCCTTGATTTACCTAACTTTAAAATAAAGATTAACTGTTTTAGTTCTCACACCAGTCACATGACTGACCTGGAGTTTATTGTTTTAACCTAAACTCTGGGTGCCCTTATTTTGACACGGGCAGCTAGTAGTTTTGGTTTTGCAGATTTATATTCACAGGATCCTGGTTTACAGCTGGAACGATATCCGGAAAGCTTTGTATCCGTATATCTACTTCTAGTTGTGTATTGTATTATTTTCCGCTGCGATGTATTTAAATGTAATTTAAATCTCTGATATTTCTGTGTTATATTCATCTATACTCTGTATATTCTTGTATTCTGATGCATTGTTGTAATATACAATAAAATGTTCTTTTATATGCGTTCTGTTGTGGTTTGTTCTCGAACTATCCGACGCTTTCCTTTACGGGGAAGTTGCGGGTCTTTACATTTGGTATCAGAGCTTTGGTTTACAAAGCAGAGAACAAGGCACATTAGAACCATACGAAAGAATTCATCAGATATTGGATTAGTAATATCCAACTAGAATGACTCGTTAGAGATGGGATCAGTAGTATCCTAGAACGAGTGTGAAGAGTATATTTTTTTTAAAAATGAAAACAAATTTTGTTTTGAAAATTTAAATCAATTATTCGTATTTGATTAGTTATTTATATTGATTTTGGACAATTCAGTATATAAAGAATTTGCATATACGCCTTGCAAACGTATATTCAAAGTTTTAATATATTGGGTAGATATAGAATCACATTCTAGTTGCCTGGGGAGGATTCTGATAATGCTGCAGCGTTACCAGTATTTATTTTCGAGTGACGAAGGTGTGATATCTATATATTTCCATTAGACTGGTGTGAGAACCAAAAATTAGATAGGGCCTATTGTTGTGAATTGGCATTAAAAATATGATTTTTGTATCTGTATTAAAATTATGAATTTGAAAAACTAATCAACTAATTGATTGATGTTTGTGTTGTTTGTTTATTTGTTTGCTAATTTTTAGCCATTTAGCCTAACAGAACCAAATATTGAATTATATTGAAAATTGGTTGCATTTGCTTGCATATACATATATATCATTGAACAGGTCATAGCAAGGAGGCTAGAGCAGAGAATAAAATTTGTTTGCCCGACAAATAGGTACATGTTTACTACATAATTTCCTGTTTTGTTTGGGTGATGATGATTTTGTGAGCCTATTGGCTAGCCGCTTGGCTTTTTCTTTTTCTTTTTGAGATCTGAAGGACCGGGGAAGCTATTTGAAATTCCCCGATGCTCCCACTGCAGGGGAGGTTATGGCGAAATTTTTCGAAAATTTAGGGTGTTAGCCAAATTTTTGAAATTTTGAAAATTCTCAGAAACTAAAGAGTTGGAGAATGGAAGTCAGATCGAGCGTAGAGTTGATTAATCAAACCACTTTCAACTTTGTTCCTTTTCGGGGACGAAAAGTTTTAAGTGGGGGAGATTGTAACAACCCGTAAAATCTGGGCCAGTTTAAAATTTTTATTTTTGCAATTTTAGCGAATTTTGATTATTTAAAATAGATTATTTTAAATAAAATCGACGAGAAATTTATTTTGAATAGAATTCGACGTATATATTATATACGCCGTCGTTAGAATATAAATATTTATATATAATTATAAATAGAATTGAAAATGGCGCGGTAGTTCGATAATTCGATTTCAAACTTCAATTGAATGTACCGGGAGCAAAACAATCCGGATTTTAGTGAAACCAAAAACATTAGGATCTAATTGACGATATCTTTCCAACGAAGTTAACAAACTGAGATTTCACTTTATAAATGATAAGATATGTCCAGTTGAAAATTCTGAATAGTCGCTATGGAATTCAGGCCCTTAAAAATGGACATCTTGCAGATGACCTCGGATTTCGACGAAACCAGTTTTGTTGGGTCCGCAATGTCAAGATATTGCTAGGTTTCAAATTTCATAATTTTTCAAATCAATATGTGAGCGTGGCAAAGGAAAACGCGTTTGACCGGTTTCAGTTGATTTTAATCGACTGGAAATTGGCCATTTTTCAAACGGTGTCAGAATTCAACGAAACTAGTTTTGTTAGGACCGTATCGTCAATACGAAGCTAGAAAATATTTTTCGAGAATTTTTAGAGTTAGTATGCGACCCCGGTAATTTGAAATGTACGTTTAAAATTCAATATAGCGATTTAAATGTAAAATTCAACGGAAACAGATCGTAACGATCAAACCAGCTTACGATACATATCCCATTGTGTTCGGAATGGGGGTAAAACGCTATGGACGACAGGCGGTAGGCCTCGTTTCGAGGTCGTATGTAAAAGTCAACCTCTTTACTATAATTGAATAATTAATTAATAAAAATATATATTATTTTAATTTCACCCCCCCCCCTTTTCTTCTTCGTTGCCCCCCCCCGATTCATTATTCAGAACGAAAAAAAAAAGTCGATCTCGTTCCCCCTTACCACCGCCGCTCGTCGGCGAACCCTCTTCCCCCCCCCCTTGACCATCGATGCGAGCGCTGCCCACCCTCGACTCGACCCTCTTCTCCCGCTCCTTCCTCTCCCCCCTGCTGTTAACCGAACCGCAACCTTTCCCCCCCCCCCTTCGAAACCCTAATCGCCGCGCCAGAGCCTCCCCCACCCCATCGACGACACAACGCGCCGCCATCACCCGAGCGCACCTCCGACGAACTACAGACCCTCCCCCCCCCCTCTCTGAACGTGGTGAGCTTTGTTTTATTTTTTAGCTTATTTATATTATTTAATTAAATACAATCAGTCTTTTTATAGGAGCATTTATCAAATCAGTTTTATTATATAGTTAATATGATAAAGATTAGTTTTTTTCTTGAAAAACTGAATTTTTATTTAGAGAATATTATAAACTGAATTTTTATTTAGAGAATATTATAAACTGAATTTTTATTTAGAGAATATTATAAACTGAATTTTTATTTAGAGAATATTATAAACTGAATTTTTATTTTTTTTGAAAAGATTAAAAACTGAATTTGTAAAAGAAAAAGATTTGAGATTTTAAAAATAGAAAAGACGGGATTTTTGTTAAGTAGAAGAAGTAGGATATGATTCTTATATTTTTAAAGCAATAAAAATATAATTTTTACATCATAGGAATATTAAAAATATCACCTTTATATGTGTAGAAAAATAAAAATGTGATTTTTATAAAGGCGAAATCTTTATTTTAGAAAAGGCGAAATCTATATTTTTGAAAATTCGATTTTTATATAAAGAATAGCAAAGTCAAAATTCGATTTTTATATAAAGAATAGCAAAGTCGAAATTCGATTTTTATATATTGAATGACAAAGTAAAAATGTGATTTTTACATAGGTGGTGAATACGGGCAACGAAAGCGACAAAAAGGCGAAACGACGAAGACTTCTGCAAATGAAGAGCCGTGGAGCTAGGATAGCTATAAGTGAGAATTTCTCACCTTTCAATTTATTTTTCTAGTTATATATATATATACTAGGATGCAGACGGTGCTTATTAGAAGCACCCGACACCCGTCCACATACCATGGACTTGTTTGTTTGGTTGTGTAGTTGGTTAGATTATTTGATTGAAATTGAATTGTGGGGTGAAATGAATTGGTTTGATTGATGTGTGAATGGCGTGGGCCTTCACTAGACCGGGGATAAGGCTAGGCCTTGTCCCGTTTCTAGTATCGTGCCGTTATGCCGCCGAAATTTTCTAAAATATGTTAGAAAAATAAAAATGTCATTTATTGAATAAATGAACTGACAAGAAAATTCATGTGTTAGAATGAATATTTTATCGTTAAAAATATAGTTTTTAACGTGAATGTGAATAAAATAAAATATTCATTTACAAACCAGACGGTTTGTTTATGTACACTGATTTGACTGATATTGATTGGGTCGATAAATTTTACACATCGCCCAACAGCACAAATAAAATAGGTGTTTGATTGTTTGAAACCCCACACGGGTGTTGGGATGAAATTTGAAGTTCACTCATCCTGATTGATTAAATATGTCGATCGGTTGATTGACAGGCTGTTTTAAGCGTTGGATATCTATATTTGATGCTTATACAGTGTAGTGCACTTTGGTTGATGGTTGATTATTTTTCCATGCTATTATATACATGTGTTGTATGATAATCCATATAATTAACTTTATATGGTAATGGATTGAGCCTCATTCCAGTTTTAAAATAGAAATATTTGAAATAGAATATTTGAAATTTGAAATTATGAAGCCGTGTTGATTAAATTGACGCCATTTTGACGTGAACGATATTTATATCAATTTTAATCGATTTCGAAATGAATTGAAAGTGATTTCGAAATGAATTGAATTGAAAGTGATTTCGAAATGAATTGAATTGAAAACGAATTCAAAGTGAATTGAATTGAAAGTGATTTCGAAATGAATTGAATTGAAAACGAATTCAAAGTGAATTGAATTGAAAGTGATTTCGAAATGAATTGAATTGAAAGTGATTTCGAAATGAATTGAATTGAAAGTGATTTCGAAATGAATTGAATTGAAAACGAATTCAAAGTGAATTGAATTGAAAGTGATTTCGAAATGAATTGAATTGAAAACGAATTCAAAGTGAATTGAATTGAAAGTGATTTCGAAATGAATTGAATTGAAAACGAATTCAAAATGAATTGAATTGAAAACGAATTCAAAATGAATTGAATTGAAAACGAATTCAAAGTGAATTGAATTGAAAGTGATTTCGAAATGAATTGAAATTTGAATTGAATAGAAATGAATTTTAAAACGAATTTATAGAGAAGAATTCAATTTTGCTTTGAATTGAGATGGAAGTTGAAATAGATTTTGAAACGAATTTTAAAACTATTTATATAATTCGTTTTAAATAGAAATCGACGAAGCATATATTATATATATATATTATATATATAATATAATGGCCTGAATAGAACGCGCCGCGCCGCGGCAGTTCGCGAATTTCGACCATTGATTTCAAATGGACATTACGGGAGATCCGACCGTCGGATTCTCCTAAAACCGGAACCGTTGGGTTCGTATCGAAAAGAGCTTTCTAACGAATGTGATAAATTAGAAATCTAACGGTTGGATTTGGAATTATGTCCAAATCAAATTTGAAAAAGGTCGCTGTAAGTGCAGTTCGATGGCCATTGATGGAAATCGACTGTACGGGCCTTGATAAAATTATTAAAAATAGTAATAATTTGTGTAAAATCATAAGAAATGATTTGTGAAGAATTGGGATGAAAAACTCCATATTTGAAAAGATAAAAATAGATTTTTATCGAAATGAACTAGTTTTGAACTAGAATTATAATTCTATTTATTTTTAAATAAATAAATTGAATTCGAAAAGGGTTTTGAAAATAACCAAAATTTCCAATGATTGCATTGGAGTGGATTTGAATCGAAATTGTCTTCGGAATATTTCGATGTTGGAATTCGTGATTATACAGGTGTTGTTATGGAAATTTGAAAGATATATATTTATATCGTTATTTCCAATACGACATTTGTTAGTCGTAGAATTTGATATTGAATATAAGCCGATATATTTTCTATTCAGAGCCTTGTATTGAATATCAAATGTGATTTGGGTTTGTCGTGAATGGTGTCTTCACTAACACTGTTCTTGAACCCAGTTGAGAAAAGATTAAATCTTTTTATTTAGATTTAATGAAGTGTACCAATTAAATGATATTTAATTGGAATTGAATTGGTATTGATTTTTGGGTTTATCGTGAACAGTGTTTTAAATAACACTCGTTCTTTAACCCAATAATTAATGGAATGTGATTTTGGGTTTATCGTGAACCGTGTTTTAAATGACACTGATTCTTTAACCCAGTCGAAGATTAAAACTAAGTGGAGTTTTAATGAATCTTTAATTAGATTGAAATGGTCGAGAATGGAGTATCACCAGTTTTGCTCCAGGCGATAGTTAAATCTTTAATTAGATTTGAACGTGAAATGGTAATTGAATTTACCGATAACACTGTGGTGTTAGATATGAAGTATCACCAGTTTTACTTCATGGGATGAATAGGTTGGGATTGGGAAATAAAATAAAATGATTACTTCGGTGTGGTTCGCTAATCCCGACTAGTTTGAATTGATATTCAAAGGAGATTAAAGAATAAATTTAAAGAATTTATCTTGGATAAAATTAATGGGAACTTTTCCCAAAGTATGGGAATATTTGAATAAAAGAATATTCTGAATTGGAATGAGGCGTATGTTGTGTTTGTGTAACACTTTTATAATATATACGCGGGTTATTCAGAAAGACCGGGTTTGTCCCATTCTGAATAACTGATTCGACGTGGTGTCGAAGATGAAGACGGTGGTCGAAGACCAGAAGTTTTCACGTCGTTTGGGTGATTACTGATGATCTTGATTGGGCTGTACACCCAAGAAGATGGAAACAGTTGGTGATCGTCCAGACGTACTTGGAGATCGATGGATATGCGGGGTACTAGGTGCCTCCGGTTTCGTTCAGCCCCAGAACGGACTTGTAAATGGACTGTGTGTCTGACATTGGATTTTAGTCCGTGTGATTGATCTCTATTAAATATATATCTGTTTGGCGGCGGAGAATTTATTCTCTTGCTTAACGCCCTTCTCTGAGACGTACGAGCTCAGGGGTTATATATTGATGGATATCAAACGCATGGAGTGAATTGCCTGTGTGGCATGCCTAAGTGGCAATTGATCGAGGCTTCTGTTGAAAAGCAAAGTCTTGTGGTGATGATCAAAGCATAGCCTGTGTGGCACAGCTTTGTGTAACGTGAATTCGCGAGCCTCACACCCCGGTTGTGAACCAGAAACGGGAGAGGACATCAGGGAGGGCATGCGTTTCTTTCTAGCTAGGGTGGTGTCAGTGACCTACCAGCCCTGACATTTATATACTTTTCACCTGTGTGGTTGTTGCTGTTGCGAGGCGCCTCGGTTTGATCGGACGATCCGGGTCCGATGGAGTCATTCGTTGGCTCATTTACGCCCCAAAGGGCGGGGAAACGTATTGTTCAGGCACTATAATCCACATCGGTGGACCGGCCCTGACGATCCAAGGGGCAGTTGCGGCTGTTCCGGTGGCTCGGGCTAGAGAGTCACGAATCGGTTGAGGACTATCTTTTGCCTCGGTTCATAGATGGAAATCCAATTTCCAAATACGTGACATTTGCGGTTTTGATTGTATAACCTATATATGGCGACATAGTGGTATGGGGCATTCATGCCGCCTATGATTGATACTTATGATTTGAAGTGTTTTATACACTATGCACTTATAATAGTATCAAATGATTTGTTTTAAACGTATCAAGCATTCTTTAGCTGTTATAAGGGAAAACCCTATCCTCGACTGCGTTGCATTGTGTGATGGGACCTGGGTCTTATAACAGCTTCATTTTTCTTTATTTAGCATTGCGCTGTTTGTTTTATGCACTGGTATTCTTGGGAGGAAACCCGTTCCGTGTTATACGGCGTGGTCCCTTGATTTACCTAACTTTAAAATAAAGATTAACTGTTTTAGTTCTCACACCAGTCACATGACTGACCTGGAGTTTATTGTTTTAACCTAAACTCTGGGTGCCCTTATTTTGACACGGGCAGCTAGTAGTTTTGGTTTTGCAGATTTATATTCACAGGATCCTGGTTTACAGCTGGAACGATATCCGGAAAGCTTTGTATCCGTATATCTACTTCTAGTTGTGTATTGTATTATTTTCCGCTGCGATGTATTTAAATGTAATTTAAATCTCTGATATTCTGTGTTATATTCATCTATACTCTGTATATTCTTGTATTCTGATGCATTGTTGTAATATACAATAAAATGTTCTTTTATATGCGTTCTGTTGTGGTTTGTTCTCGAACTATCCGACGCTTTCCTTTACGGGGAAGTTGCGGGTCTTTACAGAGTCAGGCGGATCTGTTAGTGGTAGTGGTGGCGAGGTTGTAGGTGGTCGGAGGCGCCGGAAATCCTAAGATGAATGGAATATGGTGGATTCCACGTTTTCGCATTGTGTAGGGGTCTACAGGTGATTGGAGGAGGGGAGGTCGGTCGTCCTGGGGAGTTGGGTCAGCGGCGGTTCTGGCAAGGGCCTGGGGTCGGGGTTCGATTGCAGAGAATGGCGACAACAAGGCTTTGAAGGGAGGTCGAGGTGTGTGAAGCTGGAAGGAATGGTCATCGCGATTTTTTGTGTTTAACGAAGAGATGATGGACGGTTTAATTAACACGATCATGGATTAATGACATAATATGGTAATTAATAAAATCTAATGACATTGGTTATAATTTAATTATTTAAATTTAAGCAATAACTTGTTTAAGCCATATCTTTGACATACGATAATAAAATCGCATGAAACAAGAAGCATTAGAATCGCAGTGACGAACACTACGCTTATGAGCTATTTTGGAATGCTTGGGAGCTATTGAAATTTTTATATATTTTCAAATGTTCATTTGAAACTATATAAATTGACCTGAATCGTCGAATCGGAAACAAAAATTGTGAGTTAAATCTCATGCCGTTTGGAATTCTATGATGTGATTAAATTGGTATTATTAAAGTTTATCGTTGTTAGTATAAATTGGATAATTGGATGCCATGAATGCTTATTTTTTGTTTGATGGTTGACGATATTCATATTTTTCATCATCCTAGATGCATTATTTTAGAATATTTATTTTATATGCAATTATATAATGATCTTATGAGCAGTGATGCAGGGGAAAATCGGTTGGAGGGATCCAACTGGGCTCCTCAAATAGTTTGTATGTTACATACTATTCATATTATTCACATATGAACTGTTTCGCCTAAGTAACATTATATCCTATTGGATGTTGATTGTTGAATTTAAAATTCGATAATTGTTATTTTCTAATCAACAGGCAATACTGATTAAGTAACTGGCAACAAATGACCTAAAATCCATCTTTTTAAGATGTTGATTTGTCATTAGGTGAATTGACGAAGTTTAAGTTATAAAATACTAATTTTTTAACTGAAGCAAGATTTTAAATTTTATTTTATATAAATTATATATAATAGTAAGTTTTATAATTAGTTTTCATAAAATAGTTATAAAATACTTTATATAATAGATTTCTTAATTTAGATAAAATTTATAAACAAATAAGTTAGAAATTAACCTAAGGGTTAATGTTTTGTGATAATTGTTTTAAGAAACGATTAAGTGGGATTAAATTAAATTAATTAAGTTGTTTGATTAATTTAAGAAGAAATAGTGGAAATCCATTAACAAGATAAATGATGTCCTCAAGTTTATTCAATTAACTATTTTAATCCGAATGAATATTAGATTGATTTGTTAAATCTAATGGAAATAGTTTTAACAAATAATCGTTAAAGTTAATGTGTATCCTTATAAGTTAATAAATCTTTTAATTAATTGTGATTGAAGATAACTATCAGGTTGATAGTTATTAATGAAGTTATTCATTATTTTAATAAGTGGGTTAACTATTCTATTTTTATGTAATAACAAAGTTAACAACTTTTACTTAGTTGTATATAGTTACCTGCTAGGCATGTTGGCAGCTATTGTTATTTGGTTATATAAATATATATATATATATATATGTGTGTGTGTGTGTGTGTGTGTGTGCGCGCGTGAGCGCTCTCTCTCTCTCTCTCTCTCTTCTTTAAAGAAGATCACGCATTTTTATTTTCGAAAACAAAACTTTAACTTAGTTAATAATGAAATAATTTATTTTTTAAATGGAATGCATTTAACAAATGATTAAGTTGTAATGAGATTCTTAATTGAATCGTGTTAAAGAAGTCTATAAGGGGATTTTATAAATAAATATAAGCTTTATAAACAAAGATTATAAAAGAAATTCAAAATTAATGGAATAGTTACTTAATATTTAAACTAAGTAAAAATGATTTTAAATTGAAAAGAGACATTCAAGTTTTGTAAATAGAGGATGCTTAAATGGATTTGGACAAAGAATTGGTAAATGGATTTTAGTAATAAAAACCAAATTAAGTGTTATAATAAGATGTTAAAGGATTTTTTATGTAATGGATTAGTAAATGGATTTTGTAATAAATCCAAGTTATAAAACAAATCGTTTAAAGAGGGTTTAAAGATAAAGATTTGTATTTTTGTAAGATTTTATAAAACAAGTTAAATTAAAAGTAATTATAATTGAAAGTTGATCTTTTTAGTTCAAGAATATTCTTTACTAAACCATATTTTAAATTAAGTAGAAAATTAGATTTTGTAATATCAAAATTAATATCAGTTTTTGAGTTCAATTTTTTATCTATCTTAAGATAAGAACATTGTCGGTCAAGGTCTAAGAGGTAAATAGGATACCTCAACCTGAATGACTTCAGGATTATCTGAGGATATATTAGTTTCAAATGGTAAGGATGTTGGAATAATTTATTATAATGGAAAAAATATTGCAACTTTTGTTGTAAGATTTATGAAATATAAATGAAATTATTGGTTTTTACTATACACAATGTTATTACTTGACAATGTTGGCCCAAAAGATGAAGTGTGCTTTTACTTATACCTTTCGGTTAATTATAAAGCACTATTTTCTAAGTAATGAAAATAGACTGGTTTTGTGAATACACTTATTACAAAAAAATAAGTACGACTATGGTTTTCAACGAAATGAAATAGAAGTTATATGGGTTGGAAACAAAAATGAATATTGGAAATTGAATTATTACTTCCATAAGAATTAATGTAAACTAAAATTGGCAAATTATAAAGTTAAATAAAACTGTTTGGTTTATTTTACCAACAACATGTAGAATGTCAATGTTTTGGCCATATTTAAGACTGGTAATTAGACTTATACTATTTGGTTACTATATAACGCTATATTTCCAAAGTAAGGAAATAAAAAGAGGGTTTGTGGATATATATCGATATTTTCAAAGTAAAGAAAATAAAGAGTTTGGTGAATACATTTATTTTAATAATATAATTATTGGTTATCGTTTCAAGTAAAGAAAACAAAGGAAATTTGTGGAGATAAGTTTACGGAATCGATTTTAAATTAATAAAATAGTTTTAATGAATAGTTTTAATTAAAAGGGTTTGAGCTGTTGATGTACTTGCTTGTACTATTTTTGATTTGATTGTTAAAAACCCGACTATCAATAATATTATTTTGGACCTTTGACGAGTTAGATCGAAGGGATCGGGATGGGAATTAGACCCAAAAACAACTTCGAACCGACTGTGCGTTTGAGTCTAACTTGCAGGAATTCATGTAAGATGGAAAATCGAACACCTTGGATCTTCATGAGCAGAAGAACTATTTGATGAATGTCTCTGATTAGCCCCTAAAGATATTTTAACGGTGATTCTGTCATGGTTGAAATCTTTGTATTGCAAGGACTGCTCTTATTGATCCTTGGGATGATTCCCATATACGATGCAGTAGGAGAGTGCCTTTGATTCATCCTGTTCTTGGATAACTTGCATGGACGAATGTCTGACGGAGTATTTCCTAAAAATTCACGTACGTTGATTTTTACGAATATACCAAGTTTGGTGGCGGAGAAGGAAACTTCTTTAGCGTAACACCCAGAGAATTTTGTGAATATCAATTAGTGGTTTGATTGATTTAAATTTGGCATTAAAAGTTAATGTGATGTTCTCGTAAAGGTAATCATTGCCTCAAACCTCATCAATCGGGAAATGACAGAAATCGGGTAGGCAGCATGCCTATGTGGGTCATTCCCATTAGAGTGTTTTATCACCGTCTAGAGAGAATTAATTTGTTTCTTCTTCTATCGCTTCTATATGCTTACGGAATACAGTTGACTAGCTATCAACCGTAGTGATAATATATTCAGTACACTCAAGTTGAATGAGTGTCCAGGTTGCAAGATATTCTTGTTGAACCCTACTGTTTCCTCTCTAGAGAACACTGATCGGAAGGCGGTTCCATACCTTGTCATGTTGGAAATCCAAACTTCAATACGAGTCGTACGTTTTTAGATGTAAACCAACTATCTTGGAAAGTGAGATGCAAGCATTCCAGCTAAATTCCTATTTATTTATGGATTGATAAACACAATTATTATATCATTGGATTTTGATATAAAAAGTGATTTGGGTATCGTTAGGCAAAAACACATGCCATGTTTATGTGTGGTCATGTCTTACGAGAGTTCCATTCTTTCAAACGAATTTTTAAAGTTACGCAAATTGTTTGTAATGTGAATTTATCATTGACATTATTCCAAATTGATTCGGGTTGATTTCGCTTTGCTTCAAGATGTGATCAAGTTAGAAAGAGTATATTTTCTAGGATAGATATACTTGGAGCTTCAGAAGAGGAGCTGGAATCGAGACGCATTACCATATTTTCTGGTATTAATTTATTTCCGTTGTGTGTGTTGTATTGATCTAATGTGTACTCTGATATTGTAAATGTAACGGCGCGATTTTCCATGTTTGGGAAACCGTGTCATTTTTGAAAGAATTTAGAAGATGAGATAGAAAAGATAGAACTTATATAAATAGAAGAGTAAGAAGTTATCAGAATCTCATAGCGGAATTTCACAAATACTTATATATATTACATCACAGAGTCTGATACATCAGAGTACATAACATATTACATCATCATGGTTCAACATCATAGTCATACAGTACCATACTACAATACCATAGATACTCAAACTGGTAATTAAACATATATGCTACTAGGTCTTGATCTTGTTCTGCATCATGTTCCACTTGCCTTACCTGAACCTACTTGTCTACTCATAATAAATATTATGAGTACCCAAGAGTTTAAGAAACACAAAAATAAACTCCGGGTCAGTCAGGGGACTGGTGTGAGGAAACATAATTAAACCATGTAAACAGGGAAATAAGTGTCAAGGTTTTCATTATGACGGTTCATTTACTTTAGAAATCTTTAGATCCATCCATGTCTAATATCTGGAAAATGATCTAAGTCCTTTATATAAAAACATTTGATATTATAATAGTTCGTAACAGATAACTAAAAATCTAGTGAAACGCTTGCATCTCAAGTTCACGTATATAGTATACAACTTTAAAAGTTCGCAGAGTGCGTATTGGAGTTTGGATTCCAACATACAGGGTATGGGAGCAACCACTGATCAGTGTACTCTAGATGTAACAACCCGGATTTTTTACAACATGCTAAGACGAGAATCAAGGCAGAATTTAATTATAAAATCTGAATCAAGGGGAACGGGCTATGCCATTGCGTTCGTCTCGGAAAAATACGCGAAATAGAGTCCGAGTTTTCGAAAATCGGAGTCCGTATGACCAAGTTATGGCCCGTCAAAGTTTTCAGAAAATTTCAAGTTCAAAAACAGTTCAAAATTGAATTCAGATTTCAAATTCAGCCAAGCAGAAGAGGCGGGAAAAATTCCCACCACCCCCAAGTCGACTAGGGAGTCGATTTGGGGGTCGACACACCCCAGGTGGTGTCGACTGCCCAGTCGACAATCCTGTCGACTTGGGTGGTCGGCCAGTTGGCCTGGGTGTGCCTGACTTGTTCCTCAAGACATGCTTTTGGGTCTGGTCTATTGGCCTGTGACGGGTTTTGAGGGTTCAGATCTATCCTAGGGTTAATCCAAGGGCCTAAACTACTCCTAATCTCTATAAAAACACCCTAGGACCTAACCTAAATCACTAAAAATCAATCCTACAACTAAGTGCTGCCAAAATCTATCTTGATCATGGCCTCCATCTCCAACTCCAAGGGCTTATGCATTCAAATCGGGTTCAAATCAAAAGGTGCTAGCTTGCTACATCAAATCAAGGGAGTGGATCAACGTTGCTAGGCCAATTTCATGACGATTCTTCAACAAAGGAGCCACCTTTTTTCGTCAAGATGATGCATGATCCTTCCCTAAGCCTCGCTATGTAAGTTCTAGCTACTTGTAGATTCTAACGGTGATTCTAATGTGACAAGAAATAAAATGCGATGAAACATAAGTATGCTAGCCTATGTGAACCTAACTTTGCCCCTTTTCTATGATCTATGACCTTGGGCTAAGTTTTAGCGACTTAATCATGCCACTCATGTTATGATTAACCTAGTTTATCTTGCAAGTTTGATTCTTTATCTATGGAATGTTAGCATGAACCTTTGGGAACCATTTGACTTGTGAAACATTGGCAAAGACTTGACTTTGGGGCTTATGCATGTAAATGAACCCAAACCGCTTATGTTATCATGCATGTTTGTGGCCAAATTCCCTTATGATACTATGCATGTTTGTGGCCAAATTCCCTTATGATACTATGCATGTTTGTGGCCAAAAACCCCTTATGATGCTATGCATATTTTGAGGCCAAACCCACTTATGATACCATGCATATTTGTGGCCAACCCCTTTTTGGCATCGTGCATGTTTTGAGGCCAATATGTATCATAGTATCCTTACTATGTTGACTCGCTTTTACTTAGGTTGGAAACACGATTTGGGGTAGGTTAGACGAGCATGATTATGACATGATAATTTGACATGGGATTTCATGAAAATACGACACTCATGATACACCTAAATGGGTACATGACATGTGGGGTAAACATGGGACTTGAAACTAGACACATATGAGTTGTAAGTCTAAGATGACACTAGACCAAACATGAAAGTGGCCAACTCGAGGTTGGGTTGAGTTTGTAGAATAAATCTACCCGGACCCGCCCGACTTAACTTGTGGCTACAAACAATAGGACCCAATGTGAGTAGTTGGTCACATAGCACTTAAAACCCGAGGTTAGACTAGGTTGTGGTTTAAATCTACCCGGACCAGCCCGGCTTAACTAGTAACCACAACAAAGTCTAATGTGAGAGGTTGGGGTGCATTAATCTAATTAATGCCACATGAAAAGGTTAAGTAATTTTGACTAATGACACTTAACCGATATGACACGAATGTGTAGGTTAAGTTAAACCGGACTTGATTTCTTAATGACACTTAACCATATAAGACAATTAGGGGATGGGGTTAAGTAATTTACACTTAACTAATCCGACTTGGTAATTAGATAGGGTTAAGTAATCCATACTTAACTAATCTAAACACGGTAATTAGATGGGGTTAACTAATTTATACTTAACTAATCTAAACACGGTAATTAGACGGGGTTAACTAATCTATACTTAACTAATCTAAACACGGTAATTAGATGGGGTTAAGTAACCTACACTTAACTAATCTAAACACGGCATTTAGATGAGATTAAGTAATTTACACTTAACCAATCTAAACACGGTAACTCGATGGGGTTAAAGTTAAACACTTAATCAGACTAAAATTGGTAATTCAATAAGGTTAAGTGACTTATACTTAACCAATTATACATGATGATTTGATGAGGTTAAGCAACCATACTTAACCAATCTAATATGAGAACTTGATAGAGTTAAGTCACAAGACCGTTTAAATATACTTAACCATCGTAATACGATTAGTGGATGGGGTTGAACTAACCCACACTTAACCAATCTGACTCGATAATCTGATGGGGTTAAGATAACCTATGCTTAACCAATCTAACACGATAATCTAATAGGGTCAAGACAAACTAATACTTAACCAATTTGACTTGATAATTGAATAGGGTTAAGTCATGAGCTTCTTGGTATATTTAACCAACTTGTAGGGCTAAGTCTTGAGCTTAAATACTTATCCAATCTTGACATGATTCGTAGGCAGGTTAAGTCATGAACTTAAATGACAATACTTAACCCATTTTACAAAACCCTAGTTCAGGGGACTAGGTGGAAAATCGTAGTTAACAAGGATAACGGGAAAGGAGACTAAGTGGTGAACCTCAGTTTAGGAAACTAAGTAATAATTCTTAGTCAAGGGATTTGGACCAGTTCACAGATAGATGAGTAACCCGATACGGTAGGTCATCGCTTAAACACACGAGGAGGAGCAATATCTGAGTTAGAAAAAGGCTCCAACGAACTGGGTGACGAAGCAGTAGCTTCGGGGAAACGTGAGGATACTCTTGGTATCCCTCTGTGAGGTTGCGGATGGTCCATGAAACCAGGGCTCACAGAGGTTAAGGTCTGCGGTAGGAGAACCAAGGGTATGCCTTGGTTGCTGTGCGAGCAACCTAAAGACTGGGGTGGATTAGCGTGGGGTCGGCAATATTTTCACGGTAGCCCTAGATAGCACATTCGTCGGCCACCTACCATCTTTAGTCAATCGTATACGTACGGAAAGGCAGAGAACACCCAACAAACCATACTTGCTATCTAGGTATGGGTGAGGTTGGCCGTCCGGAAAGGGGGCATCGATGGCTGTAGTTTAGTTCTCATACATGACTTTTCTTGTTTTGCCTTTCAGTAGTTGAGGGAGGGGTCACTTGGGACCATAGCCACGAATACAAAAACAGACCTTGATATCTGCATCAGCAGATGACTTAAAACTCCCGACCGAGTTCCGTATTTCTTGATTTGCCCTGGCACAGAACTCGGGTGGCACATTGAGATACATGTGCATCTAGACATGGGAAACGATTCCCGAGTCATACGTGGGAGAAAAGGGCGCGGTTGACGGGTAGCATAATCCCTAGTAGCCCTAGGTGGCTAAAACCCAAACCGAGACACGAAAACGTTCATTAGGTAGCATAATCCCTAGTAGCCCTAGGTGGCTAAAACCCAAACCGAGACACGAAAACGTTCATTAGGTAGCATAATCCCTAGCGGTCCTAAGTGGCATAAACCCTAGGTGAACACGCGATAATTCATGGTAAGAAAACATAACCAGAACAAAGGTAGCAGTCCAAAACAACTTCAAGGATAAAATGGTACTACGTTGAGATGGTATAGATTTACATGGGAAAGCCGTACGGCCTACGGCAAAGGACTAAACTTATACATGGAAAGAAACACACGAGTTGGGAAAACCTACATATGCTATATATTAGGTTGACATGGACCATTACATGACATTGGGCAAGGGACATTCATAGTTAACACATGACGCGGGTTGGGATACTAGTACGAGAGGTGCAGAGAAAATATACATGGTAAATACCGTGGGATGTTAGACATGATAGATACCTTGGGGTAGTATACTTGATAGAAACCTGACGATGTGATACCTTGATTTATCTTGACACCATAGTTTATCATGATACATTAGTTTATCTTGCTACAGTAGTTCATCCAGTTATCTTGGTTTAGCTTATCTATCTTGTCGTCATCCTTATGTTTACTTTCAGTTTATGCATGTCATGTTACCTTTACCTGTTTTTATGCTGGAAGTAGATAGGACTTACCAGTCTTTATGACTGACCCCGTTTTCTTTCGCCTCTTTGTCTTCCGTTTCCCCCCCTCCCCCCCCAAGGTTTTCAGGGAGGAAATGATGTTGTTTAGTTCGGACCTCTTATGCTTGAAGGTCATCATGTATAGCTTGGTCTTCTCTTGGCTATGGCTGCTTCACCGCTTTATTTTGGGGAATAATTGGAGAAAAGGTTTTATGCTTCTTTACTATTGCAAGACAGGTTTTGTAACACCCCGTATGTTGAATAACTTGTTATAATATAAATCAGGGCAGAATTAAATTTTAAGATCTGAATCAGGGGAAACGGGCTATGCCATTGCGTTCATCTCGGAAAAAATAGAGTCTGATTTTTCGAAAATCGGAGTCCGTATGACCCAGTTAAAGCTCGAAGAAGTTTTCAGAAAATTCAAATTTTGAAAAACAGATTTCAAATGCAGAAATGGAGCTAGGCGGGAAAATTCCCGCCAGCCGCCCCAAGTCGACAGGGGAGTCGACTTGGGAGTCGACACAGCTAGACCCAAGTCGACTGCCCTGTCGACTTGGGGGTCGACACAGGTGGTCGGGCAGATTTGCCTGGTGCACCATTTGAGTGAGATTGGTCAGGTTTGGGCTGTGTTTGGTGGCTTGTGACGAGATCTGATGGCTCTAAACTATCCTAGGGTTAATCCTATGGCCTAAAACACTTAACTAATCTATAAATACACCCTAAGACTACCCTAATCCATACTAAAAATAGATACAATGCCATCATGCCATCAAAATGCAACTTAGAAGGAGCCTCCACAAATTAAAGAGGAAGATAGCTTCTCAAATCAACTTCTAATCAACTCTAGCAACTTAGTCTTCTTCATACGAGTGCTAATCAACAAGTTGTGAGTTTCTATGCCTTTAGCAAGCAATTGCTAAACTAATTATGATAGGATATAATGAGGTTATGGTTATGTATGTGGATCAATGCAAGTTATGTTATCATATGCTATGTGTTCATGATGTTAGTTATGCAAGTTTTATGCGATATGTTCATGATGCTAGTTATGCAAGTTTTATGCTATATGTTCATGATGCAAGTTATGCAAGTTTGATGCTATGTGCTCATGAAGCTAGTTATGCAAGTTGGGTGTAATCTTTGCTATGTGTTCATGATGCTAGTTATGCAAATCACTATGATAAACATTGATCCATTATGACACCATGTTATGCAAGTTTGGTGTTTGATTTTATGCAAGTTCATATGTGACATGTTATGCAAGTTTGGTGTTTGATTTTATGCAAGTTCATATGTGACATGTTATGCAAGTTTGGTGTTTGATTATATGCAAGTTCATATATGACATGTTATGCAAGTTTGGTGTTTGATTATATGCAAGTAACATGTGCAAGTTTACACCTTTGTATGACATGCATACATATGCAAGTTAACCCCTTTGTATGTCATACATACATATGCAAGTTTACCCCTTTGTATGACATAAGTAACTTATGCAAGTAACTCTCTTTATGACATATGTGATTCATGCAAGTTTGGGTTGATTATTTATGCTAGTTGGGTTTGATGCTATGGTCATATATGCAAGTTGACACCTTTAAAACCCATGTTGATGCTAATGTAATGCTAAGTTGAACCCATTGTATTTGTGATGAATCTTCCCTTTTAAGTATGTCATGTTAGCGTATTACATGGGGAACGATGGGGTTAATATTCATGTTAACAAAATTGTGGTGAAATTGGTATGATGTTGCATACCATAAGTGGATGGACATAATTGAGTCAATTATGTACATCATTAAACTGGAATTAATTAGGGAAAATTATTTCAAAATATGGGGGTGATTAATTAGGTGTAATTAATCGACTAAGACACGAGGTTGGACCCTTTTGTAGCATAAGACTGCCCGGACCCGACCGGCAAATCCAGCGGCTACAAATGATTGGCCCAATGTGAGAGGTCTTAGGCATAAACTAAATACGTGACAAGTGTAAAGACACGAGGTTAGACTCTGTTATGGCGTAAGGCTGCCCGGACCCGACCGGCAAATCCAGCTGCCATAAAAGATAGTCTAATGTGAGAGGTATTTACAACGGTTACGTTCTTAATCAATTAAGAAACACTTAACTAGATAAGTATGTAGTGGGGCATGAGGGGTTAAGTGGGTCCCTTGGGTGGCATGTGGAAATCAAGTAAGTGCCTTGGGTGGCATGTGGAAATCTAGTGGGTTGCCTTGGGTGGCAATAGAAAATACGATTAGAATACTTAACCAAGTGGAAACATGTAATTAAACATGATTAAAGGGTTAAGTGGGAAGCACTAGAAAGGGACAAGCTTAGGTGGGTAGCTTGTGGGGGCCCATTTCAACCAGTAACCCAAAACGTATCTTTGTGGGCTCGACCCATGTCGAGGACGGGACACGCGTACTGGGCTTGACTATAAGAGGCCAAAACGGGTTAGCGGTGGCAACGCAAGTCCAACGGGTTTCATATGCGTGTGTGGATCCGGGCTGGTAGGTAAGACGTTGTTGCATCGTGTAGGTATAAGCCGTGCACTGTTGATTGTATCGGGTTGCCACTTTTGGGAGTGATACACCCCACTGTGGGGCCAGCACGGGTATCTACGTTAGGGAGTCGATTGCTTGGGTAGTAGTGGGTACACCTAGTGGAGATAGGGGCAGACGACACCTATGTGGTCAGCTAGGGGTACACGAAACTACTAGTTATATTTTCTAAGTCCTTGGGTGGGATCAACCTTTAAGTTAGGAATGACTGGTGTGGTGCAGTGTAGTAATTACCCTTGGGTGGGTAGATGCGTCTTTACCGATATCTTAGTTCATCCTATGTCTAGTTGGCTGCTTAGTGTAGTCATTTATCCCCAGTCATTACCGTACCAAGTTTATATCATACCCTAATTACTTTAATGATTGTATTGTTAAAGTTATAGGACTCGCTCAGACTTATGTCTGACCCTGTTGTTTTTATCTTTTTTTCCCCCTCAGGTCCTCAGGTTGGGCCTAGCACTAGTGGGCTTTGATCAGATTTCTTCATCTATCTTTTGGAGCTTGGACCGTTGATGTAAAGCCCAGCTTATCTTTTCTATTATGGCTATTAGTTATGTAGTGGGATTATGTACTTATGTTTTTATCAGGATGGATATTTAGTACTTGACTCTTGTTTTATGGTTTTGTAACCAAACATGTTTACCTTCTGCTGCAATGAAATGATGTTTTAGTTAACAAGTATTATTTATATCTATCTTGTTGTAATTTTTCTGTTCGATATTCACTTAAAATACTCCACTGAAGTTAAGGCATTCCCATAGTGAGTGACCTTAGCGGGTGTGGGGTGTTACACGTGGTATCAGAGCTGAAGGTTACCAGAACAGATAAATTTTTTAGAAAAACTATTTTTCTAAAAACATTTTTGGAAGAAGTATTTTCAAAAACATGTCTTTTGAGAGAAAAGTTTTTGAAAGAAAAGCATAATCCCCAATAGCCATATCTTTATCTTTCGAATTCTCCATTTTGAATCTTTCCTTGTTCGTTTCAGCATGGCTGAAGATCTTAATTTTCCGGAGGGTGTAGCGATACCAGTATGGTATAGGAGATTGATGGAGGCTAGGGCCGCCGCTGCGGGTCCAACAGATGTTCCTCCACCACCAGTTGCACCCGATCTTCCTCCCCCTCCTCCTCCTCGAGCGGATACTTTTGCTAAGAATTGCAAGAAATTTAAGGCTATGGGAGGGAAATCTTTTCAAGGATCAGAAACTTTTGTGGAAGCTAGGGATTGGCTTAAGGAGGTGGAAGAGTTGATAGATATCTTTGAGATGGAAGAAGGAAAGAAAGTCAAGTTAGCTGCTTGGTTAATGAAGGGAGAGGCCTAGTTCTGGTGGGAGGTCACTAATAGAGAGCGCCCTGTTGACTCTTGGGCGGATTTCAGGCAAAGGTTTGTGGCAAAATTTCTCTCAAGGGCAGAAGAAAATCTGTATATGGAAAGGTTCTTGACTCTAAAGCAAGGAAACCTATCAGTGAAGGAATATGTCAACAAGTTTAATCAGTTGGCAAGGTTTGGCATAGACATGGTGAATACACCGGAGAAGAAGGCTTTGAGGTTCGTTAAAGGCTTGAATGAACCGATGCATGGATTGTCTATGACTCACATCCCTATGGGGGCCACCTTTGAGAAGCTAGTAGACATGGCACTTATGCATGAGGAAGAGAAGGGTCCCAACGCTAATAAGGCACCCAAGAAGAAAGGAGATCAGAAGAGACCTCAACAGCAACAGCAAAACAAGGGTGGGAAAGGCAATGGTGGCAAGGGAAAGAAGAAGTGCTTCAATTGTGGGACACCAGGCCACCTAAGCAAAGATTGTCGGAAGAAGAAGAAGACTGGCTGCTTCCACTGTGGCGAAGCATGGCATCTAGTGAAGGACTGCCCTAAGAAGGGGCAGAGGACGGGATCTACCTCAGGAGGACAGGTGCAAGCTCTTATGGCACCAGGTCAGGCAAGGGGGCAAGTTCAGGCTCTCGCGGTTCCACCGATTCAGGAAAGAGGTCGAATTATTTCCGTTGAAAGTCTGGTTTTTCTGTTTGATCATCCTGTCCGTACTTTATTTGACTCTGGCGCATCGCATTCGTTTATCTCATCATCATTAGTTCAGTCACTGCACTTAGACACCAGTCTAGTAGATGATCCCTTGGTTGTTTCAAACCCAATTGGGGGCTCCACTTATTTTTCCATGATATGTTTGGGTTTGAAGATTTCTATACTTAGCGTTGAGTTTAGATGTGATGCTTTTGTTTTGGGCTTCACGGGCTATGGGTTAATTTTGGGCATGGACTGGTTATCCAGTGATGGTGCCGTTCTTGATTGCGAAAGGAGAGTTGTTAGGCTCATGACCCGCTTGGGGAACACTCTCGAGATCTCTTGTAATCCCATGAATTCTGTTATGCTAAGTTATCTTGAATCGCTTGACGCTTCGGTCGAGAGTTTGCGATCTGTTAGAGTGGTCCGGGAATACTCGGATGTGTTTGAGGAGGTGAAGGGTTTACCTCCGAAGCGGGAGATCGACTTCCGAATATATCTGGTAGACAATGCTAAACCAGTATCTTTGCCAGTGCGCCACATGGATCCTCGTGAGAGGAGGGAACTCCATAAGCAAGTAGGTGAGTTGCTTGAGAAGGGGTTCATAAGACGAAGTATATCGGAGTGGGGTGCTCCAGTAGTTTTTGCCACGAAGGCGGATGGGTCCCTCAGACTTTGTATAGACTATAGAGAACTCAACAAACTTACAGAGAAGAATAGACACCCATTGCCGAGGATTGATGATCTCTTTGATCAGTTGGTTGGCGCCTCAGTGTTTTCGCAGTTGGACTTAGCCACAACGTTTCATCAGTTGAGAGTGGCTGAGGATAGCATAGACAAGACTGCCTTTAGGACTCCGGATGGTTTTTATGAGTGGCTTGTGATGCCATTTGGTTTGACGAACGCCCCTGCATACTTTGTTGATTTGATGAGTAGGGTGTTCAGGGAGTACCTTAATAAGTTCGTGGTGGTCTTTGTGAATGACATCTTAGTCTTTTCTAAGAGTGAAGAAGAGCATGCCCTACATCTTAGGGAAGTGTTAGAGACTCTTCGAGCGCATAGCCTTAAAGCTAAATTCTCTAAATGTCACTTTTGGAGGAAGGAAGTGCGGTTCTTAGGGCACGTGGTCTCTAAGGAAGGGATAACTGTGGATCCCGCGAAGGTAGTGTCCATCCAAGATTGGAAGGTTCCGAAGAATGCTACCGAGGTGAGGAGTTTCTTGGGGTTGGCTGGCTACTATAGGAAGTTTATCAAGGACTTCGCGAAGATATCAGCCCCATTAACTCGCTTGACGAAGAAGAATCTAGTCTTCACATGGGACGTAGATTGTGATGATGCGTTCCAACGGTTAAAGAGAGCTTTAACCACAGCTCCAGTCTTAGTGTTGCCAGATGGGAGTAAGCCATTTGTTGTTTAACTGATGCTTGTGGAACAGGACTAGGCGCAGTCTTAATGCAAGAGGGAAGGGTAATAGCCTATGGTGGAAGGCAGTTGAGAGCGCATGAGAAAAATTACCCTACACATGATCTAGAGTTGGCCGCTATTGTTTTTGCGCTTAAGACTTGGCGCGATTATCTTCTTGGCAAGAGGTTCGAATTGTTCACTGACCACAAATCACTGAAGTACTTGTTTTCTCAAAAGGATTTGAACTTAAGGCAACAAAGGTGGATGGAGTTCTTAGCATCCTATGATTTCGAGATAGCGTATACCCCTGGCAAGGGTAACGTGGTGGCAGACGCCTTAAGCAGAAAAAGGTTGTCCTTGAGTCCATTGTTCGTGGAACGACGAAGCTTGGAATTTATCTCGATGTTTGACTTCAGACCTTCCGTTGACTTGGTACGTGGTTTGCTAGCATCCTTAGAGGTCAGACCTACTCTTTTGGGACAGATTGGCGAGGCACAGCGGGACGACCCACAGTTGGTTGAGTTGGTAGAGAGGCTCATAAGGGGGGAGTCGTCCAACCATTTGAGTAGGTACACCCTAGATGATAAGGGGTGGTTGCGTAGAGACGGTAGACTTTGTGTACCGCAAGACGAGGGTTTGAAGAAGGCTATACTTGATGATGCACATCTTTCTAAGATGACCATTCATCCCGGTGGGGACAAGATGTACCAAGACATGAAGCGAGTTTTCTTTTGGGCCGGTATGAAGAAAGATGTGGCCGAGTATGTCGCTAGATGTTTGGTGTGCCAACAAGTGAAAGCGGAGCAAAAGAAACCCGGTGGGTTGCTTCACCCATTGGAAGTTCCGCAATGGAAGTGGGATAGCGTCTCGATGGATTTTATCGATGGATTACCGCGATAGAGGAAGGGTAATACGGGAATTTGGGTTGTGGTAGACAGACTTACTAAGAGCGCCCATTTTATACCCGTGAAGAGTAAGAGGACTGCTCCATGGCTAGCTTCAGTCTACATTCGAGAGATAGTTCGGTTACATGGTGTACCTTCTAGCATAGTGAGCGATCGAGATCCTATCTTCACTAGCGAGTTTTGGAAGAGTTTGCAAGAGGCGGTAGGGACTCAGTTGTGTTTGAGCACCGCATATCATCCTCAGACGGACGGCCAGACCGAGAGGGTGAACCGTATTCTAGAAGACCTTTTGAGGCTATGTATCTTAGATTTTGGAGGTACATGGGAAGAGCATCTTCCATTGGTGGAGTTCACGTATAATAACAGCTTTCAGTCTAGTATTGTTATGGCTCCATTCGAAGCTCTTTATGGAAGGCCTTGTCGATCACCTACATGGTGGTGGGAGTCTACGGATAAGATCTTGCTTGGGCCTGATATGGTTAGAGAGACTTCGGAAAAGGTTGATTTGATTCGAAGAAGGATGAAAGCGGCGCAAGACAGACAGAAATCTTATGCGGATAAGAGGAGAACATATTTTGAGTTTAACGTAGGGGACATGGTCTTTGTCAAAGTATCTCCATTACGGAATGTTGTTCGCTTTGGGTCCATTGGGAAGTTAGCACCAAGGTTTGTAGGACCGTTTCCTATTAAGGAAAGGATTGGACAGATGGCATATAGAGTGGATTTACCCGAGAGACTTAGTAGGGTACAAGACGTATTCCATGTGTCACATTTGAGGAAGTGCCTACATGAGACCGCAGAGGTGGTAGAGCCGAGCTTGCTTAGAGAAGTGGAGGTAGAGCGTGATGCGACTATTCGACGAGCTCCTACCCACATCCATGGGTCAGAGATTAGGAAGTTGAGAAACATAGAGGTTCAACTAGTCAAAGTGCAATGGGGAGATGATGAGAGCAACGCTACTTGGGAGACAGAAGCGAAGATGCGTTCACTGTACCCATTCCTTTTTGAGGGTATGTTTTTTTACTTCTCCTTTATGGTTTGTCTAGTACTTATCTTATCTTTAGTATGTCCTCTCATTAGTACCTTTGACCTTTAGATAGGGTAAACCTATGGTTGAAACATGTGTTTGAGACATGTTATGATTGATGGATGCATGTGGATGCAAGTGTTTGATAGTGGTTGCTCGTGGATGCATATACACACACTTTAGACACTAGATCGGCTCAGTCACTTCATATTGCATATTGCATATAATTGTGTGTAGGTAGCTATATTAATGGATGTATAATGGTTGCGTTATCATATGGATGATGCATTTTGGTGTATGATTGTGCACTCATGTAGAGATAGTATGTGTCGATAGGGTTCTTTCGCATACATATTGGATGCATGGCACTATCATGGTTTGCATTAAGGAGGTCAACTGAATCAGTAGACCGCCTGATTTTGCATTAGACAGGGAACATATACACACACTTTTTGCATATGTTCATACAGCATTAGAAACTTTAAGGACAATGGATGCCAGTGTTTGATGGTTTAGTAGATGGTTGTTTGGTTGGTAGGATACGTTCTTCTTGACTTAGAGATTTCGGGGACGAAATCCTTTAAGTAGGGGAGAATATAACACCCCGTATGTTGAATAACTTGTTATAATATAAATCAGGGAAGAATTAAATTTTAAGATCTGAATCAGGGGAAACGGGCTATGCCATTGCGTTCGTCTCGGAAAAATAGGCGAAATAGAGTCCAAGTTTTCGAAAATCGGAGTCCGTATGACCCAGTTAAGGCCCGAAGAAGTTTTCAGAAAATTCAAATTTTGAAAAACAGATTTCAAATGCAGAAATGGAGCTAGGCGGGAAAATTCCCGCCAGCCGCCCCAAGTCGACAGGGGAGTCGACTTGGGAGTCGACACAGCTAGACCCAAGTCGACTGCCCTGTCGACTTGGGGGTCGACACAGGTGGCCGGGCAGATTTGCCTGGTGCACCATTTGAGTGAGATTGGTCAGGTTTGGGCTGTGTTTGGTGGCTTGTGACGAGATCTGATGGATCTAAACTATCCTAGGGTTAATCCTATGGCCTAAAACACTTAACTAATCTATAAATACACCCTAAGACTACCCTAATCCATACTAAAAATAGATACAATGCCATCATGCCGTCAAAATGCAACTTAGAAGGAGCCTCCACAAATTAAAGAGGAAGATAGCTTCTCAAATCAACTTCTAATCAACTCTAACAACTTATTCTTCTTCATAGGTGTGCTAATCAACAAGTTGTGAGTTTCTATGCCTTTAGCAAGCAATTGCTAAACTAATTATGATAGGATATAATGAGGTTATGGTTATGTATGTGGATCAATGCAAGTTATGTTATCATATGCTATGTGTTCATGATGTTAGTTATGCAAGTTTTATGCTATATGTTCATGATGCTAGTTATGCAAGTTTTATGCTATATGTTCATGATGCAAGTTATGCAAGTTTGATGCTATGTGCTCATGAAGCTAGTTATGCAAGTTGGGTGTAATCTTTGCTATGTGTTCATGATGCTAGTTATGCAAATCACTATGATAAACATTGATCCATTATGACACCATGTTATGCAAGTTTGGTGTTTGATTTTATGCAAGTTCATATGTGACATGTTATGCAAGTTTGGTGTTTGATTTTATGCAAGTTCATATGTGACATGTTATGCAAGTTTGGTGTTTGATTATATGCAAGTTCATATATGACATGTTAAGCAAGTTTGGTGTTTGATTATATGCAATTAACATGTGCAAGTTTACACCTTTGTATGACATGCATACATATGCAAGTTAACCCCTTTGTATGGCATACATACATATGCAAGTTTACCCCTTTGTATGACATAAGTAACTTATGTAAGTAACCCTCTTTATGACATATGTGATTCATGCAAGTTTGGGTTGATTATTTATGCTAGTTGGGTTTGATGCTATGGTCATATACGCAAGTTGACACCTTTAAAACCCATGTTGATGCTAATGTAATGCTAAGTTGAATCCATTGTATTTGTGATGAATCTTCCCTTTTAAGTATGTCATGTTAGCGTATTACGTGGGGAACGATGGGGTTAATATTCACGTTAACAAAATTGTGGTGAAATTGGTATGATGTTGCATACCATAAGTGGATGGACATAATTGAGTCAATTATGTACATCATTAAATTGGAATTAATTAGGGAAAATTAATTCAAAATATGGGGGTGATTAATTATGTGTAATTAATCGACTAAGACACGAGGTTGGACCCTTTTGTAGCATAAGACTGCCCGGACCCGACCGGCAAATCCAGCGGCTACAAATGATTGGCCCAATGTGAGAGGTCTTAGGCATAAACTAAATACGTGACAAGTGTAAAGACACGAGGTTAGACTCTGTTATGGCGTAAGGCTGCCCCGACCCGACCGGCAAATCCAGCTGCCATAAAAGATAGTCTAATGTGAGAGGTCTTTACAACGGTTACGTTCTTAATCTATTAAGAAACACTTAACCAGATAAGCATGTAGTGGGGCATGAGGGGTTAAGTGGGTGCCTTGGGTGGCATGTGGAAATCAAGTAAGTGCCTTGGGTGGCATGTGGAAATCTAGTGGGTTGCCTTGGGTGGCAATAGAAAATACGATTAGAATACTTAACCAAGTGGAAACATGTAATTCAACATGATTAAAGGGTTATGTGGGATGCACTAGAAAGGGACAAGCTTAGGTGGGTAGCTTGTGGTGGCCCATTTCAACCAGTAACCCAAAACGTATCTTTGTGGGCTCGACCCATGTCGAGGACGGGACACGCGTACTGGGCTTGACTATAAGAGGCCAAAACGGGTTAGCAGTGGCAACGCAAGTCCAACGGGTTTCATATGCGTGTGTGGACCCGGGCTGGTAGGTAAGACGTTGTTGCATGGTGTAGGTATAAGCCGTGCACCGTTGATTGTATCGGGTTGCCACTTTGGGGAGTGATACACCCCAATGTGGGGCCAGCACGGGTATCTACGTTAGGGAGCCGATCGCTGGGGGAGTAGTGGGTACACCTAGTGGAGATAGGGGCAGACGGCACCTATGTGGTCAGCTAGGGGTAAACGAAACTACTAGTTATATTTTCTAAGTCCTTGGGTGGGATCAACCTTTAAGTTAGGAATGACTGGTGTGGTGCAGTGTAGTAATTACCCTTGGGTTGGTAGATGCGTCTTTACCGATATCTTAGTTCATCCTATGTCTAGTTGGCTGCTTAGTGTAGTCATTTATCCCCAGTCATTACCGTACCAAGTTTATATCATACCCTAATTACTTTAATGATTGTATTGTTAAAGTTATAGGACTCGCTCAGACTTATGTCTGACCCTGTTGTTTTTATCTTTTTTTTTTCCCTCAGGTCCTCAGGTTGGGCCTAGCACTAGTGGGCTTTGATCAGATTTCTTTATCTATCTTTTGGAGCTTGGACCGTTGATGTAAAGCCCAGCTTATCTTTTCTATTATGGCTATTAGTTATGTAGTGGGATTATGTACTTATGTTTTTATCAGGATGGATATTTAGTACTTGACTCTTGTTTTATGGTTTTGTAACCAAACATGTTTACCTTCTGCTGCAATGAAATGATGTTTTAGTTAACAAGTATTATTTATATCTGTCTTTTTGTAATTTTTCTGTTCGATATTCACTTAAAATACTCCACCGAAGTTAAGGCATTCCCATAGTGAGTGACCTTAGCGGGTGTGGGGTGTTACAGGTTTTGATGTATTCTGATGTAAAAGGCTTTAGACCTTATTTTATAAGGTAATGAAATTTGTTTTACTTCCGGTGTTTTATATATGTTCTATCTTGTAATATTTCTGTGCATGTTTACCTCGATAATGCTTCACCAAACCTAGTGCATTCCCTTTGTGAGTGACCCTAGCGGAGGTGGGGTGTTACATTTGGTATCAGAGCAGAAGGTTACCAGACTGGGCAAAAGTTTTTAAAACCTTCTGAAAACTATTTGAAAAACCGTTTACAAAGAAGCATATTTCAAGAAAAAGTTTTTTTAAAGGCTATTCCCCAAAAGCCATTAGCACTATCCTTTGTTTCCTTGATTGAACCTCTTTTCCTTTCTTTCCTCCATCTGTAGTCACAGTAGTTTTAACTGCGACTAATCCTTGTCTAGCTACGTAAGTGTTTTCCCGTGCGATGGAGGAAGTTCTCGAGAGACCTGTTACCGAAGTTATATGAAGGGATAATAAGAGCAAGGATAAAGGACACGAGCTTAAGAATAAGCAACTTGTTGGTATGGCTTGATCCACAAAGGATAAGGACAAGATCAGCGAGAGGACAATTGTATGCTCTCATTTCTAGCGTACCTAAGAGGAATGGTACCATTTCTGTTAAAGGCTTAGCCTTTCTTTTCTATCGTCCCGTCTAGACCTTGTTTTGATCATCGCATCATTTAAGTCTGCCTCGATAGTTAAGTCTCTGCACCTTAGTAGTAGCATGGTAGAAGATCCCACTTTTGTCCCAAAAAATCTGGTTGGAGAGTCGGTCCATTTATTCATGACTTGTTTGGAATTGAGAGTGTAAACGCCAAGTGTTGAGATTAGAAGCAATGCTCCTATTGTTGAGCTATGGATGGATTCTACGGATGAAGTGGTTATCCAGTAAGGGATGCCATTCTCGGTTTTGAAAGGAGGGTAGTTAAACTCTTAACTTGCCTTGGTAATACCCTCGAAGTCTCGTGTAACCTTATGAGTTCTGTCATGGTTAGTTACCTAGAATCTCTTGGTGCATTTATCGGAAATCTCTGATCCGGTCGAGTAACGTTCGCCAATAAGGCGGATGGTTCATCCCGCTTAAGCATGAGTTATAGGAATCACCCTAGTAAGTGCACGTGGTAACATGAATTGGCATCGGTAAACGAGATCCAGAATTCACTAGTGAATTTTGGAGAGCTTGCATGAGTATGCAGATATGTTTGAGCCGAGCATACTAGGGAAAGAATAAGTGGAAGTGAAACGAGAGGCGACAGTGAAATGAGTTCCGACTCATACCTTGGAAATAGGAATCAAGGAGCTACGAAATCATGAAGTCAAAGGCGGTCAAGGCACAATGGAATTAAGCTCAAGGAAATGCGGCTTAGACGCGCGCATCATGTCTCTTTTTAAGAGTATATCGTTGATCCCTGGTTCTCCTGTAGAGCTTGCTTGCATACTATCGCTTGGTGGATATCCTCTCAATCCTGTTTATGTTGCAAACCCCGTAAGGAGTTTCTCTTGTTTATCTTCTCGATCCTATCTTGGGAACCTTGGATAGAACTCTATGGATGTAAACATGTATTTGAAACATGTTATGATTGATATGGTTGCAAATGGTTGCAAGTGGTTGCTCGTGGATGCGCGAATACACATTAGATACTAGATTGACGCGGTCACATTTCATGTTGCATATGCACGAGTAATTATACTTGTTTATGGATGAAATTGAATGTGTTGTCATGCGGATGTTGCATATGGATGAATGTTTGTGCACACATATAGTACTTATATGACTAGGACTATTTGCATACATGTTGGACTCATGGCACTAAACATATTTTGCATTAGAGAGATCATTCAGGCCTGATCATTAGCATTAGCTAAGGAGCATATACACACACGTTCTACATATGGCATTAGAAATCGTCTAAGGACAATGGTTGCCTGTGGACGATGTTTTGAGTAGATGGATGATGGATGGTAGGATACGTTCTTCCTAACTTGGAGATTTCGGGGACGAAATCCTTTAAGTTTGGGAGAATGTAACAACCCGGATTTTTTACAACATGCTAAGACGAGAATCAAGGCAGAATTTAATTATAAAATCTGAATCAAGGGAAACGGGCTATGCCATTGCGTTCGTCTCGGAAAAATACGCGAAATAGAGTCCGAGTTTTCGAAAATCGGAGTCCGTATGACCAAGATATGGCCCGTCAAAGTTTTCAGAAAATTTCAAGTTCAAAAACAGTTCAAATTTGAATTCAGATTTCAAATTCAGCCAAGCAGAAGAGGCGTGAAAAATTCCCGCCACCCCCAAGTCGACTGGGGAGTCGACTTGGGAGTCGACACACCCCAGGTGGTGTCGACTGCCCAGTCGACATCCCTGTCGACTTGGGTGGTCGGCCAGTTGGCCTGGGTGTGCCTGACTTGTTCCTCAAGACATGCTTTTGGGTTTGGTCTATTGGCCTGTGACGGGTTTTGAGGGTTCAGATCTATCCAAGGGTTAATCTAAGGGCCTAAACTACTCCTAATCTCTATAAAACACCCTAGGACCTAACCTAAATCACTAAAAATCAATCCTACAACTAAGTGCTGCCAAAATCTATCTTGATCATGGCCTCCATCTCCAACTCCAAGGGCTTATGCATTCAAATCGGGTTCAAATCAAAAGGTGCTAGCTTGCTACATCAAATCAAGGGAGTGGATCAACGTTGCTAGGCCAATTTCATGACGATTCTTCAAAAAAGGAGCCACCTTTTTTCGTCAAGACGATGCATGATCCTTCCCTAAGCCTCGCTATGTAAGTTCTAGCTACTTGTAGATTCTAACGGTGATTCTAATGTGACAAGAAATAAAATGCGATGAAACATAAGTATGCTAGCCTATGTGAACCTAACTTTTCCCCTTTTCTATGATCTATGACCTTGGGCTAAGTTTTAGCGACTTAATCATGCCACTCATGTTATGATTAACCTAGTTTATCTTGCAAGTTTGATTCTTTATCTATGGAATGTTAGCATGAACCTTTGGGAACCATTTGACTTGTGAAACATTGGCAAAGACTTGACTTTGGGGCTTATGCATGTAAATGAACCCAAACCCCTTATGTTATCATGCATATTTGTGGCCAAATTCCCTTATGATACTATGCATGTTTGTGGCCAAAACCCCTTATGATGCTATGCATATTTTGAGGCCAAACCCACTTATGATACCATGCATATTTGTGGCCAACCCCTTTTTGGCATCGTGCATGTTTTGAGGCCAATATGTAGCATAGTATCCTTACTATGTTGACTCGCTTTTACTTAGGTTGGAAACACGATTTGGGGTAGGTTAGACGAGCGTGATTATAACATGATAATTTGACATGGGATTTCATGAAAATACGACACTCATGATACACCTAAATGGGGACATGACATGTGGGGTAAACATGGGACTTGAAACTAGACACGTATGGGTTGTAAGTCTAAGATGACACTAGACCAAACATGAAAGTGGCCAACTCGAGGTTGGGTTGAGTTTGTAGCATAAATCTACCCGGACCCGCCCGGCTTAACTAGTGGCTACAAACAATAGGACCCAATGTGAGTAGTTGGTCACATAGCACTTAAAACCCGAGGTTAGACTAGGTTGTGGTGTAAATCTACCCGGACCCGCCCGGCTTAACTAGTAACCACAACAAAGTCTAATGTGAGAGGTTGGGGTGCATTAATCTAATTAATGCCACATGAAAATGTTAAGTAATTTTGACTAATGACACTTAACCGATATGACACGAATGGGTAGGTTAAGTTAAACCGGACTTGATTTCTTAATGACACTTAACCATATAAGACAATTAGGGGATGGGGTTAAGTAATTTACACTTAACTAATCCGACTTGGTAATTAGATAGGGTTAAGTAATCCATACTTAACTAATCTAAACACGGTAATTAGATGGGGTTAACTAATCTATACTTAACTAATCTAAACACGGTAATTAGACGGGGTTAAGTAATCTATACTTAACTAATCTAAACACGGTAATTAGATGGGGTTAAGTAACCTACACTTAACTAATCTAAACGCGGCAATTAGATGAGATTAAGTAACTTACACTTAACCAATCTAAACACGGTAACTCGATGGGGTTAAAGTTAAACACTTAATCAATCTAAAATTGGTAATTCAATGAGGTTAAGTGACTTATACTTAACCAATTATACATGATGATTTGATGAGGTTAAGCAACCATACTTAACCAATCTAATATGAGAACTTGATAGGGTTAAGTCACAAGACCGTTTAAATATACTTAACCATCGTAATACGATTAGTGGATGGGGTTGAACTAACCCACACTTAACCAATCCGACTCGATAATCTGATGGGGTTAAGATAACCTATGCTTAACCAATCTAACACGATATGAAACACCCCACCTCCGTTAGGGTCACTCTCAAAGGGAATGCCCTAATTTTGGTGGAGGTTTATAAGTATAAGTCACAGATATACAAGACAGATATAAGAACACATATTTGTAAATAGCGGAAAATCAACAACTTTTATTTCATAAAAGCAAATACGTGCTACAACAACACCACCATAATTGTCTTACATCTTTTCCAAAACATAACATAACATAACACTTTCATAATCTGTCTTGATTACATTATTTAAAGAAGCATAAATAAAACATAGATAAACTGCAAAAGCCCCATAGTGGATTGTCCAAAGCCATAGTTCAAAATGAAAAGGTCCAAGCAATACATTTCTCTTCTTCAAGCTGGATGTTAAGGTTGGTCAAGCTGCTGTGTTCCCTCCCTGTGGACCTGGGGGGGGGGGGGGAAACGGAAGAAAAGAAGACGAAAGAAAAGTAGAGTCAGACATAAAGCCTGAGTAAGTCTAGTACTATTCTGTCTATGAATAAAGAACTGGGTATGATAAGTATAAACAAGAAGTGGGAAAGCACTATAACTTGGTTAAGTTGTCTAGGGTCGAATATACTATCGTACCCCATGTAAATCTCTGAACCCATATAAACTAGTTTCCAACTGGCACCCCATAATCAGGGAGGTGTGATCCATTTTATGATGATCGGCTCCTACTCGCATAGTTACATGTATCTTACGGCCCCCGATGTTGTAGTTACCTATGCTGGTCCCACCATGGGGTGTATCAAGTCCCATGGCAGCGGCCCGACACAACCTTAGAATGCACAGGTATGCTACTGGTGCCCAGTGCTTTATTTTTCTGCGCCGGAGTGTGTGCACGCCCGCACCCCGTTAGAACCTACACTGCTACACCACCGCCGTCGATTTGACCTCTTACAATCAGCCCAGTAATCGTGCCCCACCCTGCCTAGTTTCAGGGTATCCCGATACACCTTCTAGGGTTACTGCTGAAAAGGGTCCCCCGTTACTAGGTTTTCTATCTCTAGCCAACATGCTAAGTTGGTTAAGTGTTTTCTAACCTAACCCCCACCAGTCCGTTTAATTTAGCATGTTCTATTTTGATTAAGTCTTTAGTTCACTTAATCCTAACAATCCTGACTCAGCCTTAATTGTCTTATTAAGGCCCTGACCTCTCACATTAGACAGGTATTGTTGTGGCTGCCTGTTGCCGGTTGGTTCCGGGCAGTCTTACGCCACAACTCAGTCTAACCTCGGGTCCTTATTGGGCTCCATGTTTAACCTCCCACATTGGATAGTTATTGTTGTGACTACTGGACAGCCGGGCGGTTCCGGGCAGGTTTACATCACAACTCAATCCAACCTCGGGTTAAACACATCGTATGTTCTACATTTACATATTTTGTCTTTCTTCTTTATTTTCTTATATGTAAATATTTGCGGCCCATTAAGTTAATGGTGTAAAGGTTACACCAATCATGGGCCCAACCCATACTTGAATTTGGGCCCTTCTATTTTATGTTTTCATTCATTAGTAATTTTAACCCAACGTTATTTTCCCCCGTTTAACACGTCCGTTTATTATGTATATGTTGGGCTTAGCCTTTTTAAGCGCAACTTAGCCATGCGAAAAGGGGAGGCTTAAAGCGTGATTACATACACAAAAAGGGGAAGGTGAGCGCATGAACTTGCAATATGACGTTGGAAATACAAAATAGAAACTGGTGTACTTGCATAGTGGTAACATATACTTTGGTCATAAAGCATAGGTGACATGAATCAAGCCATGTAAACTTGTAGTTGAGATAAGAATCTAAATTGGGTATCATTATTGACACATAGTCATAACTACAACATGAACCTATATTTTATTTTGGCATAATGTCAAACATAAGCATGACACAAATATTTCTAACATAAGCATGGCATAATGTCAAACATAAGCATGGCATAATGTCAAACATAAGCATGGCATAAGTATTTGTTCACATAACCATGGCATAAATATTTCTAACATGAAATCATGATTTTTACTTTAGTCATGCAAACTTGCAAAAAGGGATTTTTGAACCTAACCTAGCTATGTACCACATATGTCATCATATAATTCTTGTTGACAATTTCAATTATGCAAATTATCAATCATAGCCTAGTCATATTCATAAGTTTGCAAATAGGTGTTCTAGTACAAAAGCATGGCTTAATACATGATGCCAAATTCTCAACATAATTTCATATGGATTATAATAACCCAAACTTATTCCAATTACTCACAAAAATGATTTTTGTATAAAAATACATATTATGATGGCATAGTAGCAAAGCCCCAAACTTGCATGAATTTCAATCAACTACATGGATTACATAATTTGCGAATATTCCAAACGTATACTTGCATAGAACTACCGCATGTAGTTCTTTATAATGAATAACATAATTCAAGAATATCCAAACGTATACAATATTTCAAATCAATAATAATCATAGTAACGCACAAATTATGAATTATTTATCACCACAATCAAGTATACAAACCAACACAGTTATTTGTTCATACCAAAGTAATACTCTACTTACAATGGTGTGGCGAATTCTCAAATTTAGGGATAAGAAGATGCGGTTTGATTTGATTGAGTTGCTTTTATGCCTTAGAATTTGCCTCCTAATCCTCTCTCCAATTTGGTGGCTACCCCTAGTCGTTCCTCAGCAACATGGCGGCTTTGTTCTTATTTTTGAATGAACAGATTAGGGTTAGTCTAGGGTTGTTTTTATAGAGGTAATGAACTGATTAGGACCGTTGATGTTGCTCGGTTAGATCGTAGCCTTTCATCCTAAGGAGAGACCAATTAGAGCTTGCCACCTAGCCCTAATGACAAAGCAGACCACAGAAAATCGGCCAACATAGAATAGGCCAGCCAGGTTGGACTGGGTTCGACCTGGCTCTGGACCAGGTCGACACCCCTGTCGACAGGGGTGTCGACAGCCCTGTCGACATGGCTAGCCCAGGTCGACAGCCCAGTCGACCTGGGTGCGTCAGGCGGGACTTTTTCCGCCCTGGCCCATTGGGCCCCACTTCGGAGTTTTTAATTGTTTTATTCTGTTTGAATTTTAAATTTAATTCAGAAACTTCCGAAGGCCATATCTTCTTCATACGGACTCCGTTTTTCGAAAACTCGGACTCTATTTCGCGTATTTTTCCGAGACGAACGCAATGGCGTATCCCGTTTACCTTAGTTCTTTGATTTGAATTTGATTATACTTTAATTTATGAATTTCACAGTTATAGAATTCTCGGGGTGTTACATTCTCCCCCACTTAAAAGGATTTCGTCCCCGAAATCTTCAAGTTAGGAGGAATGTATATCCTAACATCCAATCATCCATCTACTCAACCATCAAACACGAGCATCCATAGTCCTTAAAAGACTTCTAATGCTTCATGATCATATGCGAAGTGTGTGTGTACATGTACTTATCTAATGCAAAATCAGGCGGTCTACTGATTCAGTTGACCTCCTTAATGCGAATTATGTAAGTGCCATGAATCCATTATGTATGCAAATTTTCCCTATTCTTGATTCTACATGAGTGCACAATCATTCATACAAATGCAACATCCATATGACAACACATTATAGTTCAACCATATACGAATGCAAACATATATGCATATGCAATATGAAGTGACTGAGCCGATCTAAAACCTAGATTGTGTGTGTATATGCAACCACGAGCAACCACTAGCAATCACTTGCAACCACTTGCAACCATCATACATAACATGTTTCAATTACATGTTTCCATCCAAAAGGTTTCTACCTAAAAGATAAGGTCGAGGAAATATACCTAAAAAGATAGATAAAAGCGCAACTTAAGTAAAAGGAAAGATCAAGGATGTACCCTCGAACAGAAAAGGGTAGGCAGTGCGTATTCTAGCTTCAGTTTCCCAAGTCGCGTCTCCCTCGGCGTCGCTCCACTGAACTTTGACGAGCTTGACTTCGCGGTTGCGTAGCTTCTTCACTTCCGTTCCTAGTATGCGGGTTGGAACTTTTCTTATGGTTGCTTCGCGTTCCACTTCGGCCTCTTCGAGGATATTTGGCTCTACCACTTCAGCAGACTCATGTAGACATTTTCGGAGATGTGAAACGTGAAAGACGTTGTGGACTCCAGCCAACTTCTCGGGTAGCTCTAATCTATAGGCCATTTTCCCAATTTTCTCGATGATAGGGAATGGCCCTACAAACCTTGGTGCCAGTTTTCCTGTGGTTCCAAAACGAACAACGTTTCTTAGTGGTGATACCTTGAGAAAAACTCTGTCTCCAACCTCGAATTCAAGGTCGGTCCTTCTCTTGTCGGCATAGGACTTTTGTCTGTCTTGGGCCGCCTTCATCCTTCTTCGTATTAAGTCCACTTTCTCTGAAGTCTCTCGGATCATATCTGGTCCAAGTATGAGCTTATCAGTAGACTCCCACCAACAAGTGGGCGATCGGCACGGTCTTCCATATAAAGCTTCGAAGGGCGCCATTCCGATGGTTGCTTGATAGCTGTTGTTGTAGGAAAATTCCACCAAAGGAAGGTGGTCTTCCCATGTCCCTCCGAAGTCAAGGACGCATAGTCTTAAAAGGTCTTCCAAAACTCTGTTCACTCTCTCCGTTTGGCCGTCGGTTTGGGGATGATAGGCTGTGCTCAAGCATAACTGTGTTCCTACTGCTTCTTGCAGACTCCGCCAAAACTCGCTGGTGAAGATGGGGTCTCGGTCACTAACAATGCTAGATGGTATTCCATGGAGTCGAACGATTTCCTTAAGGTAAAGTGATGCTAGGGATGAGGCAGTTCTTTTACTTTTGACAGGTAAAAAGTGGGCGCTTTTAGTAAGCCTATCCACTATTACCCAAATGCTAGTGTTGCCTCTCCTAGACCTAGGCAGCCCATCGATGAAGTCCATTGAGATGCTATCCCACTTCCACTGCGGGACCTCCAGAGGATGTAGCAGTCCGCCAGGCTTTTTCTGTTCCGCCTTAACCTGTTGGCACACCATGCACTTAGAAACGAATTCTGCCACGTCCTTTTTCATGCCGTTCCAGAAGAAAGTCCTTTTTATATCTTTGTACATTTTATCTTATCTGGTAAACCTATGCTCTGATACCAAGTGAAACACCCCACCTCCGTTAGGGTCAATCTCAAAGGGAATGCCCTAATTTTGGTGGAGGTTTATAAGTATAAGTCACAGATATACAAGACAGATATAAGAACACATATTTGTAAATAGCGGAAAATCAACAACTTTTATTTCATAAAAGCAAATACGTGCTACAACAACACCACCATAATTGTCTTACATCTTTTCCAAAACATAACATAACATAACACTTTCATAATCTGTCTTGATTACATTATTTAAAGAAGCATAAATAAAACATAGATAAACTGCAAAAGCCCCATAGTGGATTGTCCAAAGCCATAGTTCAAAATGAAAAGGTCCAAGCAATACATTTCTCTTCTTCAAGCTGGATGTTAAGGTTGGTCAAGCTGCTGTGTTCCCTCCCTGTGGACCTGGGGGGGGGGGGGAAACGGAAGAAAAGAAGACGAAAGAAAAGTAGAGTCAGACATAAAGCCTGAGTAAGTCTAGTACTATTCTGTCTATGAATAAAGAACTGGGTATGATAAGTATAAACAAGAAGTGGGAAAGCACTATAACTTGGTTAAGTTGTCTAGGGTCGAATATACTATCGTACCCCATGTAAATCTCTGAACCCATATAAACTAGTTTCCAACTGGCACCCCATAATCAGGGAGATGTGATCCATTTTATGATGATCGGCTCCTACTCGCATAGTTACATGTGTCTTACGGCCCCCGATGTTGTAGTTACCTATGCTGGTCCCACCATGGGGTGTATCAAGTCCCATGGCAGCGGCCCGACACAACCTTAGAATGCACAGGTATGCTACTGGTGCCCAGTGCTTTATTTTTCTGCGCCGGAGTGTGTGCACGCCCGCACCCCGTTAGAACCTACACTGCTACACCACCGCCGTCGATTTGACCTCTTACAATCAGCCCAGTAATCGTGCCCCACCCTGCCTAGTTTCAGGGTATCCTGATACACCTTCTAGGGTTACTGCTGAAAAGGGTCCCCCGTTACTAGGTTTTCTATCTCTAGCCAACATGCTAAGTTGGTTAAGTGTTTTCTAACCTAACCCCCACCAGTCCGTTTAATTTAGCATGTTCTATTTTGATTAAGTCTTTAGTTCACTTAATCCTAACAATCCTGACTCAGCCTTAATTGTCTTATTAAGGCCCTGACCTCTCACATTAGACAGGTATTGTTGTGGCTGCCTGTTGCCGGTTGGTTCCGGGCAGTCTTACGCCACAACTTAGTCTAACCTCGGGTCCTTATTGGGCTCCATGTTTAACCTCCCACATTGGATAGGTATTGTTGTGACTACTGGACAGCCGGGCGGTTCCGGGCAGGTTTACATCACAACTCAATCCAACCTCGGGTTAAACACATCGTATGTTCTACATTTACATATTTTGTCTTTCTTCTTTATTTTCTTATATGTAAATATTTGCGGCCCATTAAGTTAATGGTGTAAAGGTTACACCAATCATGGGCCCAACCCATACTTGAATTTGGGCCCTTCTATTTTATGTTTTCATTCATTAGTAATTTTAACCCAACGTTATTTTCCCCCGTTTAACACGTCCGTTTATTATGTATATGTTGGGCTTAGCCTTTTTAAGCCCAACTTAGCCATGCGAAAAGGGGAGGCTTAAAGCGTGATTACATACACAAAAAGGGGAAGGTGAGCGCATGAACTTGCAATATGACGTTGGAAATACAAAATAGAAACTGGTGTACTTGCATAGTGGTAACATATACTTTGGTCATAAAGCATAGGTGACATGAATCAAGCCATGTAAACTTGTAGTTGAGATAAGAATCTAAATTGGGTATCATTATTGACACATAGTCATAACTACAACATGAACCTATATTTTATTTAGGCATAATGTCAAACATAAGCATGGCACAAATATTTCTAACATAAGCATGGCATAATGTCAAACATAAGCATGGCATAATGTCAAACATAAGCATGGCATAAGTATTTGTTCACATAACCATGGCATAAATATTTCTAACATGAAATCATGATTTTTACTTTAGTCATGCAAACTTGCAAAAAGGGATTTTTGAACCTAACCTAGCTATGTACCACATATGTCATCATATAATTCTTGTTGACAATTTCAATTATGCAAATTATCAATCATAGCCTAGTCATATTCATAAGTTTGCAAATAGGTGTTCTAGTACAAAAGCATGGCTTAATACATGATGCCAAATTCTCAACATAATTTCATATGGATTATAACAACCCAAACTTATTCCAATTACTCACAAAAATGATTTTTGTATAAAAATACATATTATGATGGCATAGTAGCAAAGCCCCAAACTTGCATGAATTTCAATCAACTACATGGATTACATAATTTGCGAATATTCCAAACGTATACTTGCATAGAACTACCGCATGTAGTTCTTTATAATGAATAACATAATTCAAGAATATCCAAACGTATACAATATTTCAAATCAATAATAATCATAGTAACGCACAAATTATGAATTATTTATCACCACAATCAAGTATACAAACCAACACAGTTATTTGTTCATACCAAAGTAATACTCTACTTACAATGGTGTGGCGAATTCTCAAATTTAGGGATAAGAAGATGCGGTTTGATTTGATTTAGTTGCTTTTATGCCTTAGAATTTGCCTCCTAATCCTCTCTCCAATTTGGTGGCTACCCCTAGTCGTTCCTCAGCAACATGGCGGCTTTGTTCTTATTTTTGAATGAACAGATTAGGGTTAGTCTAGGGTTGTTTTTATAGAGGTAATGAACTGATTAGGACCGTTGATGTTGCTCGGTTAGATCGTAGCCTTTCATCCTCAGGAGAGACCAATTAGAGCTTGCCACCTAGCCCTAATGACAAAGCAGACCACAGAAAATCGGCCAACATAGAATAGGCCAGCCAGGTTGGACTGGGTTCGACCTGGCTCTGAACCAGGTCGACACCCCTGTCGACAGGGTTGTCGACAGCCCTGTCGACATGGCTAGCCCAGGTCGACAGCCCAGTCGACCTGGGTGCGTCAGGCGGGACTTTTTCCGCCCTGGCCCATTGGGCCCCACTTCGGAGTTTTTAATTGTTTTATTCTGTTTGAATTTTAAATTTAATTCAGAAACTTCCGAAGGCCATATCTTCTTCATACGGACTCCGTTTTTCGAAAACTCGGACTCTATTTCGCGTATTTTTCCGAGACGAACGCAATGGCGTATCCCGTTTCCCTTAGTTCTTTGATTTGAATTTGATTATACTTTAATTTATGAATTTCACAGTTATAGAATTCTCGGGGTGTTACACGATAATCTGATAGGGTCAAGACAAACTAATACTTAACCAATTTGACTTGATAATTGAATAGGGTTAAGTCATTAGTTTCTTGGTATACTTAACAAACTTGTAGGGCTAAGTCTTGAGCTTAAATACTTATCCAATCTAGACATGATTCGTAGGCAGGTTAAGTCATGAACTTAAATGACAATACTTAACCCATTTGACAAAACCCTAGTTCAGGGGACTAGGTGGAAAATCGTAGTTAACAAGGATAACGGGAAAAGAGACTAAGTGGTGAACCTCAGTTTAGGAAACTAAGTAATAATTCTTAGTCAAGGGATTTAGACCAGTTCACAGATAGATGAGTAACCCGATACGGTAGGTCATCGCTTAAACACACGAGGAGGAGCAATATCTGATTTAGAAAAAGGCTCCAACGAACTGGGTGACGAAGCGGTAGCTTCGGGGAAACGTGAGGATACTCTTGGTATCCCTCTGTGAGGTTGCGGATGGTCCATGAAACCAGGGCTCACAGAGGTTAAGGTCTGCGGTAGGAGAACCAAGGGTATGCCTTGGTTGCTGTGCGAGCAACCTAAAGACTGGGGTGGATTAGCGTGGGGTCGGCAATATTTTCACGGTAGCCCTAGATAGCACATTCGTCGGCCACCTACCATCTTTAGTCAATCGTGTACGTACGGAAAGGCAGAGAACACCCAACAAACCATACTTGCTATCTAGGTATGGGTGAGGTTGGCCGTCCGGAAAGGGGGCATCGATGGCTGTAGTTTAGTTCTCATACATGACTTTTCTTGTTTTTCCATTCAGTAGTTGAGGAAGGGGTCACGTGGGACCATAGCCACGAATACAAAAACAGACCTTGATATCTGCATCGGCAGATGACTTAAAACTCCCGACCGAGTTCCTTATTTCTTGATTTGCCCTGGCACGGAACTCGGGTGGCACATTGAGATACATGTGCGTCTAGACATGGGAAACGATTCACGAGTCATACATGGGAGAAAAGGGCGCGGTTGATGGGTAGAATAATCACTAGTAGCCCTAGGTGGCTAAAACCCAAACCGAGACACAAAAACGTTCATTAGGTAGCATAATCCCTAGTAGCCCTAGGTGGCTAAAACCCAAACCGAGACACGAAAACGTTCATTAGGTAGCATAATCCCTAGCGGTCCTAAGTGGCATAAACCCTAGGTGAACACGCGATAGTTCATGGTAAGAAAACATAACCAGACCAAAGGTAGCAGTCCAAAACAACTTCAAGGATAAAATGGTACTACGTTGAGATGGTATAGATTTACATGGGAAAGTCGTACGGCCTACGACAAAGGACTAAACTTATACATGGAAAGAAACATACGAGTTGGGAAAACCTACATATGCTATATATTAGGTTGACATGGACCATTACATGACATTGGGCAAGGGACATTCATAGTTAACACATGACGCGGGTTGGGATACTAGTACGAGAGGTGCAGAGCAAATATACATGGTAAATACCGTGGGATGTTAGACATGATAGATACCTTGGGGTAGTATACTTGATAGAAACCTGACGATGTGATACCTTGATTTATCTTGACACCATAATTTATCATGATACCTTAGTTTATCTTGCTACAGTAGTTCATCCAGTTATCTTGGTTTAGCTTATCTATCTTGTCGTCATCCTTATGTTTACTTTCAGTTTATGCATGTCATGTTACCTTTACCTGTTCTTATGCTGGAAGTAGATAGGACTTACTAGTCTTTATGACTGACCCCGTTTTCTTTCGCCTCTTTGTCTTCCGTTCCCCCCCGGTTTTCAGGGAGGAAATGATGTTGTTTAGTTCGGACCTCTTATGCTTGAAGGTCATCATGTACAGCTTGGTCTTCTCTTGGCTATGGCTGCTTCACCGCTTTATTTTGGGGAATAATTGGAGAAAAGGTTTTATGCTTCTTTACTATTGCAAGACAGGTTTTGATGTATTCTGATGTAAAAGGCTTTAGACCTTATTATATAAGGTAATGAAATTTGTTTTACTTCCGCTGTTTTATATATGTTCTGTCTTGTAATATTTCTGTGCATGCTTACCTCGATAATGCTTCACCAAACCTAGTGCATTCCCTTTGTGAGTGACCCTTGCGGAGGTGGGGTGTTACACTAGAGAGGATACACTGGGGTTCAACAAGAACGTCTTGTAACCCAGCCACACATGACCGTCCACTCATTTAGCTTGAGTGTGGCGAATATATTATCACTCCTTCGGTTGAGCTCGATTTACCGTTTCCGAATGCTACAGCAGCGAAATAGATTTAAGAAGTTAAATAAGGAAGTCCTCTAGATGGTGATAATATACCCTGCTTGGGTATGACCCAACTAGCCATGCTGCCTAGCCCAACTTTTGTTACTTCCGGGTTGTGAAGTTTTGAGGTCACGTTGTTCTTCTGATAGATTATTTTTTTACATTCTTTGAATGCCACATCGTCCTATCCGTCAGAAATACTCATTCGATTACCCATATATATTATGGGTAATAAAGCAAAGAGAAACGTATTCCTCCGCTACCAACGTAATATACTTACGTAAATCCGATGTGTAAAATCTAACTGACATACGCTGTCAAACAATCGTCCTTTCGGATTTGTTCTGGGATTGAACAGACCAAACTTATTTTATAATAACGCTTGCATCTCGTTGACTTCAGCATTCTGTTATGCGTCGTAAACTTCAAATTGAAGTGGAATTTGTTTATTCTGGACTCTTCAAACGATGTACGAATATTCTTTTTGCAGTTGATAAATGTTTTTCGTTTTAATCAGGAGTATTACTCCATTTCAGATAAATTATTATTCTATAAACAGTGTTTTGCTTATCTGGTTCACATTAGTACAGTCAAATTTTCCTTTAAATAAATCAGTTGAGGTGTATATGATTTTTGATAGTGTTTTGTTCATCATTTGAAAATTTCCCGTGCTTCGCACACTATATTCTCTTTTCCTTTATTATTTGTGCTCGGCGATGTTTCAACTTACTTCCTTCCTTTTTATTTCTCCCTTGATGATTATTTATTTTATAAATAATTTAAATAATAAATTTTAAATTATTTATTCAAGTATTATTTATATTTCGAACTAACCGAACTTCTACAGTCGAATTCATCGGTTTGATCTCAGCTTTTATTTTCCACTTGCCTTTGCTTAATTAAATAAAAACACTTCTTTTATTTAATTATTTATTTTTATTTATATTTCAAATTTAAATTTAACTATTTTTAATTTAAATCTTTGGTTGATTAAAATCAATTTGGCGAATTACCAAAGTGCTGGACTTGGCAAGTGCCAAAGTACCAGGCCTTGGCATTGCCAAAGTACCCGACTTTGGCACTGCCAAAGTGCCAGGATTTGGCAAATGCCAAATCTGGTTTGGCAAGTGCCAAGCCTTGGTTTGGCAAGTGCCAAACACAGTATATGGCAAGTGCCAAATCGGTTTAGCACTTTCATTTCTCATCAGGTAGCCGTGCACGGTGGTGCACGTGCACACCACCGCCGACCATCGTGACGCCACCGCGACCATCCCATCACACCACGCTTCGCCTCCCGGTCAACCTCCAACCACCTGATCATTGATCCTCCACTGCTTCAGTGAAATCACTATTCGAGCTCCCCCTCGTCAGAAAACATCAACGGAGAATCCTCCTCGTGCTCGCACCTCCGACCATATGACGCCGAACCCTTCTGGCCTCGACACCGCACCCCCCTGATGCCGATATCCCCCCACGTCCGACTTCCCCAAAGTTCACCGTCGACGAGAAATTCCGACGCAAAGAACCGAACCCATTTACACAGTAAAAACCCTAATTTCGATTCGTTTGCAAAATCTATACATTAGAAAAATCAATTTTCATTTTTCCTCGATACCCCCGTCCCTGATGATCCTTCCCTCGCAACTGCTTGACCCCAAGTGTCTCCGATGGTCGGAAATTGGTCCAAGACCATTTTCAGTTCATGTCCAAAATTCTCGTGATATATATACTTAAAAATCATGAAATTCATTTTAAAAATCATCAATTCAACCTACGATTTTATTCATATAATCAAAACGGGTTTTTATCACATTTGAATTTCAACTTTGATTTTGGTTTACAGAGAACTTCTTTGTGTTATTCTGTTTTGAACAAAAGCTTTGAAAATGTTATTACTTTGATCTGATATGTGAATGTATGGTATGTTTGCACCAGATCCATACACTTTCATCAATCAAAATGTGGATCATCATGTTTATTCATTTCCAGAGTTAATTGTACATGTTCTGTACTTTACAGAATACACATACAGGTTTTAACAGAAATGTTCAATCATCAAATCAATTTGCACACACATTCAATGATGTATACTAAATAGTAGATTAGTCTATAGGGATGAAATCAAGTGGTTCTAACATCATGTTTTACTGGTTGACAGTAATAGACAGTAAACAAACAAAACATGGCAGTTTGATCTATGTAAAAACTGTTTTACAGTAAGTAATTTAAACAAAGAGAATTTAGAGTGTTTCACTCACCAAATTGCTTTCCAAGATCCAGAAAATGTCTTCAGGTTTTAGATGTGAATTTCAGATTTGTTTGTGAGGAGAAAATGAAGAATTTGAGTGATATTTATAGGCAAGTTCATATTTAAAAAAATGAATTTCCATGCACATGATTGAACAGTAAACTTCACTTAGCCTCACCCCTCAATCCTATAGTCCCTACGGCACACGCATGAAGAACATGCATTGAAGAATTTGTCTCATTATGGTTTGTAGCCAATGACATGCTCCTAGGTTAGTTAATCTAGAAGTTTTCACCTTAACGTCATTAAATGCATGGATCTCTTTTTGGATTTTGTAGCTTTAAACAAATGCTCTACTTTGTTTTCTTCTTGCTGAGATTTTCTTCTTGCCTAAGGAAGTGCACATGTTACTTGTATTAGGATTTTAGGGAGATGGTTTATGAGATCCTAGATTACTATTCCAAGTATGCTTCATTAAATGATTTTGTCTCACTTGGTAGTTTCCTTTTTTTCTTTTGTTTAGATATTTGTTGGTGATCAAAAACAAATGTTTATATATGCTAGTATTTCATATTGTAGCCGATTTGTTTTCATGTTATAGACAACCATGTTGTGGTGTTTTTATCCCAAGGTCCTTCTCTACATTTAAATGAACAAAATACTCCTTATTTTGTTCATGTTGTAAGGCCATATTGTTTTTAACACCCTTGCTTTTACAAAATGATACTATGAAGTATTATATTTTCTCTTATGTATTATTCCATATGAATTTCTATTCAAATTCAAGATGAACCAAGTATATACAATACATATGCTTATGCATATATATATATATATATATATTTCAAAAATATCCTTAGTATTGATTTTTAAGTAGTAAATCTCATTTTAATTCCTCATTAAGATGATTTAAAAATAGTTGAAAAAGTCGGGACATTACAGTCCACCCCCCTTATAAGAATTTCGTCCCCGAATTAAAAGTAAGTAAGAAAGAATTTTTCCCAAAAGATGATATATCATATCACTACTACTTAGTACCTGCTAATTATACAATAGACCCATACTTGTACTAGTCATACATACATACTACAATATTAGGCTATATTTGACTAAATCAAGTTATAGCTACATAATATACACATACATAGTCACACACTCCTCCCTACTCCTCCGGATCACTATCAATCACTATCCACTCGTCATCGGTAATATTTACTACCTCAACCACCTCATCGTCGTCATCCGATGGCACAAAAACATCCATAATCCCCAGGTTAGCCGGTACCACCTCCTCATCATCAGAGATCTCTATAACTTCCACAGGCGGAATCATGTACACTTGAATCCAAGGATAACCAAACTCTCCAAAAATCTCGACCCATCCATCTACTTCGTGATACTCTACAAGTGCCTGCTTCAGTTTCTCCCATATCGCTACTGCTGGGTCCACAAACTCTGCTGGCTGCTCTCCCATATCAGCTATTGGTGTCTCAGGGACAACTTCCTCCTCATACTCTTCCTCATCATCACCCTCGACATCCATATCTTCTGCCTCGTCCTCATCTCGGTCGCTATCATCATCACTATCATCATCTCCGTCTCCAAAACCGGTCTCAATCATAAGTATATCATCATCCTCTGAGGGTTCTGTGCTGTCTGGATCTTGCTCCATGGGTTCCTCCCTTCCTACATAAGACTCTTCCGATGTCCTGTGGTTACCTTCGTCATCACTCGGTATCCTCTCCTTAACATCTTCAAAATCAACCACTCTCGCTTGCTTGGCTAGTAATCTCTCAGTCTGGCGTGATGTGAGTCTCTTTCTAGCGGTCCTCTTCATTAGTGGTGCCATCTGGAAAGTAAACAAGGAAATAGAACTCGTCAATGATAGAATCATAGCAAGGGAGTTCATAAGTTCTAATAAACTGAATCCACAAATGTACATACCAATGCTCACAGAAATGAAGAAATCCAAGGTTTCATTTCATCCAAACAAACCAAATAGCAAAACATACCTAATCTGTAGAGAAATCCGGGTATAATTTCATGATATGTTTCTCGGTCTCCCACGTGCAATCCTTCGGATTATTGCTCCGCTGAATCTTCAGCAGATTTGCTGCTTTGTTACGAAGTTGCTTTTCTTCTTTATCGATAATACGAAATGGTCGTCGAATCACTGTCAAATCTGGTTCAATTTCTATTTCATGTTGAACAGATGGTTCCAAAATTAAAGACGGATCGTGCAAACATTTCCTCAAATGAGATACGTGAAATACGTTGTGAATCCTTGCCATATGTTCGGGCAATTCAACTTTATAGGCTAGAGATCCAATTCTCTCCAGAACTCGGAAAGGTCCAACAAATTGCGGAGTTAACTTTCCAGCTTTTCCAAATCTCACCACTCCTCTCATCGGTGAAATCTTCGCAAATACCAGATCTCCTATCTCAATTACAAGATCCCTTCGCCTTTGATCAGCATAACTTATATGTCGATCCTGGGCTTCTTTCGTTCTCAACTTTACCAACTCCACCTTTTCTGTTGCTTCTCGGATCATATCTGATCCATGTATTAGTTTGTCTCCTGATTTGATCCAACATGCAGGTGCTTTACAAGGTCTTCCATACAGTGCTTCGTATGGTGCCATCTGTATACTCGCCTGGTAACTATTGTTATAAGCGAATTCCTCCAAATATAGATGATCTTCCCATGATCCTCCAAAATATAGAATACACGCTCTTAAAAAATCTTCCAATATTCGGTTCACTCTCTCAGTCTGACCGTCCGTTTGAGGATGGTAAGCTGTACTAAGATTCAATTTCGTTCCCAAAGTCTTTTGCATCGCTTCCCAAAATTTACTTGTAAAGATAGGATCTCTATCGCTTACAATGCTTACTGGGACTCCGTGTAGTCGTACAATCTCTCTCATGAAAACTTTGGCTAAAGATACGGCTTTGCGTGTTGGTTTTACTGGAATGAAATGCGCACTTTTCGTCAGTCGATCGACAATTACCCAAACTCCTTCAAATACTCTTCTTATTCTGGGCAATCCATCGATAAAATCCATGGATATCATTTCCCATTTCCAGTTGGGTATTTCTAATGATCGTAACAGTCCAGCCGTCTTCTGATGATCTCCCTTCACTTGCTGACAACACAAACATTCATTCACGAAAGTTGTAATATCCTTCTTCATTCCTGGCCACTAGAATACTCGTTTCATATCGTGATTCATTTTATGAATTCCTGGATGGATGCTTAACTTTGATGTGTGGCATTCTTTCAAAACTTCTTGTCTTAGCCCATCCACATCTGGAACGCATAATCTGTTGTTAATCTTTAACACTCCTCGGTTATCTAACTCGAAATCAGACTCTTTTCCCTCCATGACTCCTTGAATGATCTTTTCCAGTTTGGCATCTCTTCTTTGATTGCTCATAATCCTTTCTTGGAGAGTTGGTGTGACTTCCAATAGGGATAAAACTGCGTTTCTACTTAAGGCGTAGCTACTACATTTGCTTTGCCGGGTGTATAAATGATATCCAAATCATATGATGCAAGAAATTCCAACCATCGTTGTTGTCTTAAATTTAAATCCTTCTAGGAAAATAAGTACCTCAATGGTTTATGATCTGTAAAAAGTTCGAATTTTCCACCCAGAAGATAATGCCTCCATATCTTTAATGCAAAAACAACGGCCAATAACTCCCATTGTCATCAAACAAAATTACTGACAGAGAATGTGCTTCTCTGGTCACTGCAATTAGAGATAAATTGCAAAGTTGGAGCTCTAAATTGCTATCTTTTGCCGGCAGAGTTGAATTAGTACACACTGTGGTAGTGTGTGGTACAAGCTAAGATTTATTTTTGGCTTCAAACTTTTCAACTACCTGATGCCTCTATACATAAGATCGAGAGTGTATGTGCTGATTTTATATGGAGAGGTGGCATACATAAAATAAAGTACGCAGACTTGTGCAGACCAAAGAAAGAAGGAGGAGTTGGACTCAGAAATCTAAGAGCGATGAGAGACACTTTTGCTGCTAAGTTGGGATGGAAAATTATTAATTCTCAAGGATTATGGGCTCGATGGATGAGAAAGAGATATATCAAAGAAAATTTCTGGACAATGGGAGTAGATAATAACTCTTCAGCAACGTGGAAAGCAGTGATGAAATCAAGGGATATTCTTGCTGACAATTGCATAAAAGAAATAGCTAATGGCTATGACACTGATATTTGGCGAGATCCATGGTTTCATGGTAAAAGTCTTATAGAGAGAATGGGATGGGATACGTATTCAGCTTACAGTTGTCCAAAAAAAACAGTGAATGAAATTATAAATAATGGTGCTTGGCAATTAAATCAACTCCCTATATCTACAGACACCAGGAACGATATACTTCAGACCCCTATTTATGAATATCGAAGCAATGATATCTGGACATGGAATCAAGATGACAATTTTATTCTGCACAAGGCATATGACAATATAAGGACAATTAACCCTACAGCAGAATGGTCTAAAATTGTATGGAACTCAGCCAACATTCCTAAAATGGCTAGTACAACTTATAAAGCGATCATGCAAAGACTGCCTACCAAAGATAGACTGTGCAAATGGGGAGTTAATGTCGACCCTACATGTGTGCTCTGCAATACACATGAAGAATCGCACATGCACTTATTTTTTCAGTGTAATTACTCGAAACAAGTGTTACAACGCATATATGGAAATCAAAACACAAGACATAGCATGGAAGACTTAATCTCTTACCTGATCAGCATCTGGAAGGGCAAAAACGTGGTGACCAACGAAAATAGCATCATCTTCACAACTGTTACATGGTGGATTTGGAAAGAACGCAACAACAGAGTGTTTCAAAAAGGGAGCAAGACAGTAGACATCATCAGTAACCTCATAAAACACGAAATTAACAACACGAAGAGAATCAGAGTGGAGAAGAGGCTTACATCGCGCCTGGGACGCAGTGAAGATGACGAGATACGCGAGGATCGAAGGGAGACAAGCGTTGAAAACCAAGATAGGTGGAGTTGCTTTCGGCCGCCATGAATTTAGGGCTTAATTGCGTAAATTTGGGGCGTAATTTGAGGAGAAATGATTAGTGATGTTAGTTGCAAAGTGAAATTTCCTTTTATATGTGTTTTGGGCCGCTAATGGACATCGGCTATGTGTAGCATCTTGGGCTGAAATGCCTAACAATAATATATACCCATTTTCAAAAAAAAAAAACAACGGCCAATAACTCCAAGTCGTGAGTTGCATAATTCTTCTCGTGTATCTTTAATTGCCTACTTGCATATGCAATTACACGACGGTTCTGCATCAACACGGCTCCTAATCCAGTTCAACAAGCGTCGGTATAAACTTCAAATTTGCTTGTTCCATCTGGAACTGCAAACACTGGTGCTTTGGTTAAACTATCTTTTAACTCTTGAAAAGATTCTTCACACTTCGGGGTCCAAACAAACTTCTGGTTTTTCTTCGTTAATTTCGTCAGATGGGACGATATCTTAGAATAATCTTGAATAAATCTTCGGTAATATCCCGCCAATCCTAGGAAACTTCGAACGTCGGTTGGTGTACGAGGTTGTCTCCACTGTTGTACTTATTCAACTTTCACCGGATCTACCGATATCCCATCTCCATTTAAAATGTGTCACAAAAATCTCACTTCAGACTTCCAAAAATGGCATTTTGAAAATTTGGCTTTCAACACATTTTTCCTTAGAGTTTCTAATACTACTTTAAGGTGATAGCGATGCTCCTCTTCGGTTTTTGAATAAATCAGAATATCATCAATGAAAATTAGAACGAACTTGTTCAGAATTTTTCTAAAGACTCTGTTCATTAAATCCACGAAAAATGCTGGTGCGTTGGTTAGACCGAATGGCATAACCAACCACTCATTAAAGAAGTCCGGGCCTCTAAATATTGTGAAAGGAATACTATCTTCAGCGATTCTTAATTGGTGAATTCCTGTTGCTAGGTCCATTTGGGAGAATACTGTTGCTCCATGCAATTGATCGAAAAGATCGTCGATTCGGGGTAAAGGGTATTTGTTTTTGATGGTTGCTTTGTTTAATTCTCTATAGTCAACACACAATCGCAACGACCCGTCAGACATTACTACAAAAACTACTGCCGAGCCCCAACTAGAAAAACTTGTTTGGATTAAGCCTTTGCTAAGCAAATCCCGAGTCTGTTTCTCCAGTTCCGATACTTCCTTTGGAGCCATACGTCTCTTTGGTTGCACTATCGGTCTCGCTCCTGGGATTAAATCGATTCGGAATTCTATCTCCCGATGAGGAGGTAAACTTCCAACTTCTTCGAATATATCCTTGAATTCTCTCACTACGTCTAGTGTCTCAAGGTTCTCTTTTGGTGCTTCTAGGGCATATAGGAAACTATAGGTATGAATACCGGGTTTTCCACAAGGTATTCTAGCTTTACGGTCTAAACTGGTTATCAAGGTTATGGTTTCTTTATCACATTTTATCTTGGCTTGGAACTCGCTCAGCCAGTCCAATCCAAGAATAAAATTGAAACTTTTGAAATCTAGGACATAGAAGTCGAATCGAAAGGAATGTGAGAGATATAATAGTGCTATATCCTCACAACACATTTTTAACTCAATTTTACCACCAATGGGATTTGATACACAAATTGGGTTTGGGGAAATCATTGGTTTAAGGTTAAATTGGTCTACAGTTTCAGAAGAAATAAAACTGTGTGAAGCGCCAGTGTCAAACAAAACTCGAAGGTAAATTCCTTTAAATTGTAAAGTACCTTCCAGAACTCCCTTCCCCTTCATAGTCCGAGAGCCATATGGTTCATTCTTGATGGCATACACCTTTGCCTGAGGTGCCCTTTTCATCAGTGGACAGTCTTTCACCATATGCCCAGGCTAGTGACAGTTGAAACAGTGGTTCTTCAATACCATCTCATTCCTCTGAACTTGCTGCTGCTGCTGTAGTTGTTGCTGAGGCTTCCTTTGCTGTTATTTTGGTTGCTATTGTTAGGGTTTCTTGTTGCTCTTTTGTTTACAGAACCTGGCAATGTGACCCTTCTGTTTGCAATTGTGACACATCACATTCTTGAAACGATTCTCAGTTTTCTGCTGAACTGCTTTTCCTTGGTTCTTGTTATCTTTCCAATCAGGGTTAAATTTCCTTTTCTGGGGATTCCCTCAATTCGCTTCTCCAGTCTGAGCCTTTGCTACAGTTGGGTTTTTAGCGTCCAGGGCTTCATATCTGCGTGCTAAATCCACGAGTTCAACAAATGGATCTTTCAGGTGCCCCATCATACGACCTTGAAGACTATCCTTTAATCCTTCTATGAACATTTCGTTTTTCTTCAGTGAGGTATTTACCAACTCTGGTCCAAAGCTTGATAGCACATTGAACTTGTTCTCGTATTCAGTGACAGTCATGCTTTCTTGTTTCAGGTCAATGAAGTCTCGGTACATCCTGGTTTTTCCAGTTGCAGGCAGATATTGGGCTTCAAAAGCTGCTTTGAACATGGCCCAAGTAAAGTTCTCCTCCGGAGTGTTTGCAGTCTGGGCATCCCACCAGATGGCTGCAGCACCTTCCAGATTCCATGATGCTAACAGACGTTTGTACTCGTCATCTAACTTCAGTCCCTTAAAAATCTTTTCACAAGATCTAATCCATGCTTGGACGTCAACCAGTGATTCTGTTCCCTTAAAAGTTTTTCCTCCCAGAGTAGTGTAGTTCTTACAAATCATAGCGAAGTTTGGCTGCGCTGGAGCTTGGACTACTTCAGTTGTACCCACTTGGGTCTGATTAACAGTGTACCCATTGGTCGTAGTCGCCCGACTTGCTCCTCGGCCTCGCCTTGCTTGAGAACTCATTGTCAACTTCTGAGTAAATGATTTGAGAGTTAATACCCATCAGGAAATCAGTCTTTAGGGATAACCTAACCAAATAACTAGGGTCGTCCTATACTATATGGTTTTTTTATAAAAATACGCTCTCTCAGCACAAACTTATAGCCTAGGTGTTCAGAAATCCTAAGCTCTGATACCAACTGTAACGGCGCGATTTTCCATACCTGGGAAACCGTGTCATTTTTGAAAGAATTAAGAAGATGAGATAGAAAAGATAGAACTTATAGAAATAGAAGAGTAAGAAGTTATCAGAATCTCACAACGGAATTTCACAAATACTTATATATATTACATCACAGAGTCTGATACATCAGAGTACATAACATATTACATCATCATGGTTCAACATCATAGTCATACAGTACCATACTACAATACCATAGATACTCAAACTGGTAATTAAACATATATGCTACTAGGTCTTGATCGTGTTTTGCATCATGTTCCACTTGCCTTACCTGAACCTACTTGTCTACTCATAATAAATATTATGAGTACCCAAGAGTTTAAGAAACACAAAAATAAACTCTGGGTCAGTCAGGGGACTGGTGTGAGGAAACATAATTAAACAATGTAAACAGGGAAATAAGTGTCATGGTTTTCATTATGACGGTTCATTTACTTTAGAAATCTTTAGATCCATCCATGTCTAATATCTGGAAAATGATCTAAGTCCTTTATATCAAAACATTTGATATTATAATAGTTCGTAACAGATAACTAAAAATCTAGTGAAACGCTTGCATCTCACGTTCACGTATATAGTATACAACTTTAAAAGTTCACAGAGCGCGTATTGGAGTTTGGATTCCAACATACAGGGTATGGGAGCACTCACCGATCGGTGTACTCTAGAGAGGATACACTGGGGTTCAACAAGAACGTCTTGTAACCCGACCACACATGACCGTTCACTCATTTAGCTTGAGTGTGACGAATATATTATCAATCCTTCGGTTGAGCTCGATTTACCATTTCTGAATGCTACAGCAGCGAAATAGATTTAAGAAGTTAAATAAGGAAGTCCTCCAGATGGTGATAATATACCCTGCTTGGGTATGACCTAACTAGCCATGCTGCCTAGCCCAACTTTTGTTACTTCTGGGTTGTGAAGTTTCGAGGTCACGTTGTTCTTCTGACAGATTATTTTTTTACATTCTTTGAATGCCACATCGTCCTATCCGTCAGAAATACTCATTCGATTACCCAAATATATTATGGGTAATAAAGCAAAGAGAAACGAATTCCTCCACTACCAACGTAATATACTTACGTAAATCCGATGTGTAAAATCTAACTGACATACGCTGTCAGACACTCGTCCATTCAGATTTGTTCTGGGATTGAACAGACCAAACTTATTTTATAATAACGCTTGCATCTCATTGACTTCAGCATTCTATTATGCATCGTAAACTTCGAATCGAAGTGGAATTTGTTTATTCCGGACTCTTCGAACGATGTACGAATATTCTTTTTACAATCGATAAATGTTTATCGTTTTAATCAGGAGTATTACTCCGTTTCAGATAAAATATTATTCTATAAACAATGTTTTGCTTATCTAATTCACATTAGTACAGTCAAATTTTCCTTTAAATAAATCAGTTGAGGTGTATATGATTTTTGACATTGTTTTGTTAGTCATTTGAAAATTTCCCGTGCTTCGCACACTGTATTCTCCTTTCCTTTATTATTTGTGCTCAGCGATGTTTCAACTTACTTCCTTCCTTTTTATTTCTCCCTTGATGATTATTTATTTTATAAATAATTTAAATAATAAATTTTAAATTATTTATTCAAGTATTATTTATATTTCGAACTGAGCGAACTTCTACAGTCGAATTCATCGGTTTGATCTCAGCTTTTATTTTCCACTTGCCTTTGCTTAATTAAATAAAAACACTTCTTTTATTTAATTATTTATTTTTATTTATATTTCAATTTTAAATTTAAACTATTTTTAATTTAAATCATCGCTTTATTAAAATCAATTTGGCGAATTACCAAAGTGCCGGACCTGGCAAGTGCCAAAGTACCAGGCCTTGGCATTGCCAAAGTACCAGACTTTGGCACTACCAAAGTGCCAGGATTTGGCAAATGCCAAATCTGGTTTGGCAAGTGCCAAGCCTTGGTTTGGCAAGTGCCAAACCCTGGTTTGGCAAGTGCCAAACACAGTATTTGGCAAGTGCCAAATCGGTTTGGCACTTTCATTTCTCATCAGGTAGCCGTGCACAGTGGTGCACGTGCACACCACCGCCGGCCATCGTGACGCCACCGCGACCATCCCATCACACCACGCTTCGCCTCCAGGTCAACCTCCAACCACCTGATCATCGATCCTCCGCCGCTACAGTGAAATCACTATTCGAGCTCCCCCTCGTCAAAAAACATCAACGGAGAATCCTCCTCGTGCTCGCACCTCCGACCATATGACGCTGAACCCTTCTGGCCTCGACACTGCACCCCCCTGACGCCGCTATTGTAACAACCCGTAAAATCTGGGCCAGTTTAAAATTTTTATTTTGGCCATTTTAGCGAATTTAGATTATTTAAAATGAATTATTTTAAATAATATCGACGAGAAATTTATTTTGAATATATTCGAACGTATATATTATACGCGTCGTCGTTAGAATATAAATAATTATATATAATTATAAATAGAATTGAAAATGGCGCGGTAGTTCGATAATTCGATTTCAAACTTCAATTGAATGTACCGGGTGCAAAACAATCCGGATTTTAGTGAAACCAAAAATAATGGAATCTAATAGTGAATATCTTTCCAACGAACCCGAATGATCAAAATTTCTTAGCGGGAATCAAAAGATATGTCCAGTTGAAAATTCTGAATAGTCGCTATGGAATTCAGGCCCTTAAAAATGGACATTTTGCAAACGACCTCGGATTTCGACGAAACCAGTTTTGTTGGGTCCGTGATGTAAAGTTATTGCTAGATTTCAAATTTCATAATTTTTCGAATCAATATGTGAGCGTGGCAAAGGAAAACGCGTTTGACCAGTTTCAGTTGATTTTAATCGACTGGAAATTGGCCATTTTTCTAACGGTCTCAGATTTCGACGAAACTAGTTTTGTTAGGACCGTATCGTCAATACGAAGCTAGAAAATATTTTTCTAGAATTTTTAAAGTTAGTATGTGACCCCGGTAAATTGAAATGTACGTTTAAAATTGAATATATAGATTTATACATTAATTTCAGCGAAAACTGAGCGTAACAGCCGAACTGGCTTATGAAACATATCCCATTGTATTCGGAATGGGGGTAATTAGCTAGGGACGACAGTCATTGGGCCTCGTTCGGAGATCGAAATTTAAAGTTACTTTATGGAGAAATTAATTATTTAAATAATTAAAATATTATATAACCCCCTTGAGCTCTCTCTTTCCTCACAAGTCAAACCACGGTCAAAATATAAAAAAAAAAAAAAAAAAAAAAACCCCTTCCAGTTTCAGATCGCGACGCCTCTTCCTCCCCCTTGCTGACGCCGACGATGGACCGCCGCTCCCCCCTAAAGTCGCGCCTTCCTCTCCCCTCTAGCTCATCTCCTTCCTCCCTTCGAATCGAAGACGAAAACGCCAGAGCTTTCCCCCCCCCACAGTGATGACCGCCGACGAACTGAAGGCCGCCCCAACCCTCCGCCTCCTCCTGCCGCCGACCCAGAGCCACCCGAAGCCTCTCCGATGGTGGTGAACCCCCCCCTTTCGAACTGTAAGTTTTTACTTTATTTATAAAACTGATTTTTACTTAATTTATAAAACTGATTTTGTTAATATTAAAAACCGATTTTTATGTTTTTAAAATTCTGATTTTAGGTAGGTTTAAAACTGAATTTTATTTTAGGTTTAAGACTGAATTTTATTTTAGATTAGAAAACTGATTTTTAAATGATTTTTAAACTGAATTTTTAAATAAGGCAAAAACTGTATTTTTATTTTTTAAGTTATGAAAAAACTGCATTTTTATGAAAGCGAAAAACTGATTTTATTTTGAACTTTAAAATAGGAAAAAAAGTTTAATCTTTTAGTAGAAAAAGATTTGAACTTGCAAAAGAAAAAAAATTCGATTTTTATATATTGAATAGCGAAGTCAAAATTCGATTTTATATATTGAATAGCATAGTAAAAATTCGATTTTTACATATGTAGTGGCTACGGGCAGCGAAGATGACGAAGATGCGATAGCGATGAAGATTTCTATCAATGAAGTGCCGTGGAGCTAGGATAGCTAATCGGTGAGAATTTCTCACCTTTCTATTTATTTTCTAGTTATATATATATACTAGGATGCAGACGGTGCTTAGTAGCACCCGACACAATCGTCCACAGACCATGGACTTGTTTGTTTGACAGTTTGGTGATTGATTGCGATATTGTTTGAATGTGGTTTGTGGTGTGAAAAATCGAATCGATAAATTGGTTAGGATTAGACGTGCGCCGTTATAAGGCGAAGGAGTAAGGCTAGGTTAGATCCTTACTCCAAAGTTTGCGGTTTGCATAACGAATTGATTTGATTGATGTGTGAATGGCGTGGGCCTTCACTAGACCGGGGATAAGGCTAGGCCTTGTCCCGTTTCTAGTATCGTGCCGTTATGCCGCCGAAATTTTCTAAAACATGTTAGAAAAATAAAAATATCATTTTATTGAATAAATGAATTGAATAGAAATTCATAGGTTGAAATAAAATGTTTTATCGTTAAAAATATAATTTTTAACGTGAATATGAAAATAGTGAAGTGAATAAATAAATATTCATTTACAAACCAGATGGTTTGTTTATGTACACTTATTTGAATGATATTGATTGGGTCGATAAATTTCACACATCGCCCAACTGCACAAATAAAATCTGTGTTTGATTGTTTGAAACCCCACACGGGTGTTAGGATGAAATATGCAGTTCACTCATCCTGATTGATTAAATATGTCGATCGATTGATTGACAGGCTGTTATAAGCGTTGAATATCTGTATTTGATGCTTATGCAGTGTAGTGCACTTTGGTTGATGGTTGATTATTTTTCAATGCTATGATATACATGTGTTGTATGAAAATCCATATAATTAACTTTATATGGTAATTGATTGGGCCTCATTCCAATTTGAAAAATAAAGAATATTATAAAATAAAAGTTCATGTGTTGACAGTACTCATTCATTGAGATTGGTCATGTGTTGAACGAAATATTTTGATAATAACAACTATTTTGAAAAAGAAATATTTGAAATAGAATATTTGAAAATAGAAATTTATGAAGCCGTGTATGGACGCCATTTTGACGTGAACGATATTTATATCGAATTGAAAACGATTTCGAAATGAAATGAATTGAAAACGATTTCGAAATGAATTGAATTGAAAACGATTTCGAAATGAATTGAATTGAAAACGATTTCGAAATGAAATAAATTGAAAACGATTTCGAAATGAAATGAATTGAAAACGATTTCGAAATGAATTGAATTGAAAACGATTTCGAAATGAAATGAATTGAAAACGATTTCGAAATGAATTGAATTGAAAACGAATTCAAATGGAATAGAAAGCGAATTGAAATGAATTCAAATTGAATTGAAATTCGAATTGAATAGAAATGAATTTTAAAACGAATTTATAGAGAAGAATTCAATTTTGATTTGAATTGAAATGGAAGTTGAAAATGTTTTTGAAACGAATTCAAAACTATTTATATAATTCGTTTTAAATAGAAATCGACGAAATATATATTATATATATTATATATAATATAATGGCCTGAATAGAACGCGCCGCGCCGCGGCAGTTCGCGAATTTCGACCATTTATTTCAAACGGACATTACAGGAGATCCGACCGTCGGATTCTCCTAAAACCGGAACCGTTGGGTTCGTATCGAAAAGAGCTTTCTAATTAATGTTAGAAATTTGAAATCTAACGGTTGGATTTGGAGATACGTCCAAATCAAATTCGAAAAAGGTCGTTGTAAGTGCAGTTCGATGGCCATTGTTGGAAATCGACTGTACGGGCCTTGATAAAATTATTAAAAATAGTAATAATTTGTGTAAAATCATAAGAAATGATTTGTGAAAGTTTGGGGTGAAAATCTCCATATTTGAAAAGATAAAAAAATGGATTTTTATCGAAATGAACTAGTTTTGAACTAGAATTATAATTCTATTTATTTTTAAATAAATAAATTGAATTTGAAATGGTTTTGAAAATAACCAAAATTTCCAATGATTGCATTGGAGTGGATTTGAATCGAAATTGTCTTCGGAATATTTCGATGTTGGAATTCGTGACATTACAGGTGTTGTTATGGAAATTTGAAAGATATATATTTGTATCGTTATTTCCAATACGACATTTGTTAGTCGTAGAATTCGATATTGAATATAAGCCGATATATTTTCTATTCAGAGCCTTGTATTGAATATCGAATGTGATTTGGGTTTGTCGTGAATGGTGTCTTCACTAACACTGTTCTTGAACCCAGTTGAGAAAAGATTAAATCTTTTTATTTAGATTTAATGAAGTGTACCAATTAAATGATATTTAATTGGAATTGAATTGGTATTGATTTTTGGGTTTATCGTGAACAGTGTTTTAAATAACACTTGTTCTTTAACCCGATAATTAATGGAATGTGATTTTGGGTTTATCGTGAATCGTGTTTTAAATGACACTGATTCTTTAACCCAGATAATGATTAAAACTAAGTGGAGTTTTAATGAATCTTTAATTAGATTGAAAAGATCGAGAATGGAGTATCACCAGTTTTGCTCCAGGCGATAGATAAATCTGTAATTAGATTTGAATGTGAAATTTAGAAACTAACTGGCGGTTAGCCAAGCAGAATGGTTTTCTGGATATTGATCTGATGTTGGTTTCGGCCTTCGGGGTTAATATTTGGGGAATTATTCTCTTGATTAATTTACGGTTAGTGACTAATGAATTGGAATGAGGCGTATGTTGTGTTTGTGTAACACTTATTTAAAATATACGCGAGTTATTCGGAAAGACCGGGTTTATCCCATTCTGAGTAACTGATACGACGATAAGTCGAAGACGAAGACGATGGTCGAAGACCGGAGGTCTTCACGTCGTTTGGGTGATAACTGATGATCTTGATTGGGCTGTACACCCAAGAAGATGGAAACAGTTAGTGATCGTCCAGACGTACTTGGAGATCGATGGATATGCGGGGTACTAGGTGCCTCCGGTTTCGTTCAGACCCAGAACGGACTTGTAAATGGACTGTGTGTCTGACATCGGATTTCATTCTGTGTGACTGATATCGGTTGCATAGGATGGCTTGCCTGTGTGGCATGCTAAGATGCAAATGATCAAGGCTTCTGTTGAAAAGCAAAGTCTTGTGGTTGATGATCAAAGCACGACCTTTGTGGCGTAGCTTTGTGTAACGTTTGATTCGCGAGTTTCACACCCGGTATGAATCAAAAACGGGAGACGGACCTCAGGGAGGGCATGCGTTTCTTTCTAGTTAGAAGTGGCGTCAGTGGTTTTACACGCCCTGACGAGTTTGACTTATGTTGTTGTTGCTGTTGCGAGGCGCCTCGGTTATATCGGTTTCGGCCGAATGCATTCTGGTCGGCTGACGGACCAGACTTACACCCCATAGGGTGGGGAGACGTATTGTTCAGGCATAATAATCCACTCCGTGTGGACCGGCCCTGACGATCCAAGGGGCAGTTGCGGCTGTTCCTGAGGGGCGGGCTAGAGCGTCTCGAATCGGTTGAGGATCTTGCCCCTAGCCTCGGTTCATAGATGGAAACCCAATTTCCAAATACGTGACATTTGCGGTTTTATTTGTAAACCTATATATGGCGACATAGTGGTATGGGGCATTCATGCCGCCTATGATTGATACTTATGATTTGAAGTTGTTTTATACTCTATGCACTTATAATAGTATCAAATGATTTGTTTTAAACGTATCAAGCATTCTTTGGCTGTTATAAGGGAAAACCCTATCCTCGACTGCGTTGCATTGTGTGATGGGACCTGGGTCTTATAACAGCTTCATTTTTCTTTATTTAGCATTGCGTTGTTTGTCTTATGCACTGGTATTCTTGGGAGGAAACCCGTTCCGTGTTATACGGCGTGGTCCCTTGTTTTACCTAGCTTTGAAAATAAAGATTTATAACTGCTTTAGTTCTCACACCAGTCACATGACTGACCTGGAGTTTATTGTTTTGACCTAAACTCTGGGTGCCCTTATTTTGACACGGGCAGCTAGTAGTTTTGGTTTTGCAGATTTATATTCACAGGATCCTGGTTTACGACTGGAACGATATCCGGGAAGCTTTGTATCCGTATATCTCATTCTAGTTGTGTATTGTATTATTTTCCGCTGCTATGTATTTAAATGTAATTTAAATCTCTGATATTTCTGTGTAATATTCTTTTATACTCTGTATATTCTTGTAATCTGATGCATTGTTGTTATATACAATGAAATGTTCTTCTATATGCGTTCTGTTGTGGTTTGTTCTCGAACTATCCGACGCTTTCCTTTACGGGGAAGTTACGGGTCTTCACAGTTGGTATCAGAGCTTTGGTTTACAAAGCAGAGAACAAGACACATTAGAACCGTACGAAGGAATTCATCAGATATTGGATTAGTAATATCCAATGGAATGACTCGTTAGAGATGGGATCAGTAGTATCCTAGAACGAGTGTGAAGAGTATATTTTTAAAATGAAAACGATTTTTGATTTGAAAATTTAAATCAATTATTCGTATTTGATTATTTATTTTATATTGATTAGGACAATCCAAAATATAAAGATTTTTGCGTATGCGCCTAGCTAGCGTGTATTCGAAGTTTTAATATATTGGATAGATATAGCACCACACCCTAGTCGCCCGGAGATGATATTGATGATAGCGATCGCATCATCAACATTTATGTTCGTGTTTCGAAGGTTTGATATCTATATATTTCCTATTGACTGGTGTGAGAACCAAAATTAGATAGGGCTAATTGTTGTGATTTGGCATCAAAAATCTGATTTTTGTATATATATCGAAATTATGAATTTGAAACGTTAATCCACTAATTGATTGAAGTTTGTGTTGTTTGTTTAATTGTTTGCTAATTTTGAACAATTATGCCTAATTGAATCAAATATTGAACTCTATTGAAAATTGGTCGCATTTGTTTGCATATACATATATATCATTGAACAGGTCATAGCAAGGAGGCTAGAGCAGAGAATAAAATTTGTTTGCCCGACAAATAGGTACATGTTTATTACATAATTTACTGTTTTGTTTGGGTGATGATGATTTTATGAGCCTATTGGCTAGCCGCTTGGCTTTTTCTTTTTCTTTTTGAGATCTGAAGGACCGGGAACGCTATTTGCAATTTCCCGATGCTCCCGGTGCAGGGGAGGTTATGGCGAAATTTTTCAAAAATTTAGGGTGTTAGCCAAATTTTTGAAATTTTAAAAATTCTCAGAAACTAAAGAGTTGGAGAATGGAAGCCAGATCAAATGTGGAGCTGAATAATCAAACCACTTTCGACTTTGTTCCTTTTCGGGGACGAAAAGTTTTAAGTGGGGGAGATTGTAACAACCCGTAAAATCTGGGCCAGTTTAAAATTTTTATTTTGGCCATTTTAGCGAATTTAGATTATTTAAAATGAATTATTTTAAATAATATCGACGAGAAATTTATTTTGAATATATTCGAACGTATATATTATACGCGTCGTCGTTAGAATATAAATAATTATATATAATTATAAATAGAATTGAAAATGGCGCGGTAGTTCGATAATTCGATTTCAAACTTCAATTGAATGTACCGGGTGCAAAACAATCCGGATTTTAGTGAAACCAAAAATAATGGAATCTAATAGTGAATATCTTTCCAACGAACCCGAATGATCAAAATTTCTTAGCGGGAATCAAAAGATATGTCCAGTTGAAAATTCTGAATAGTCGCTATGGAATTCAGGCCCTTAAAAATGGACATTTTGCAAACGACCTCGGATTTCGACGAAACCAGTTTTGTTGGGTCCGTGATGTAAAGTTATTGCTAGATTTCAAATTTCATAATTTTTCGAATCAATATGTGAGCGTGGCAAAGGAAAACGCGTTTGACCAGTTTCAGTTGATTTTAATCGACTGGAAATTGGCCATTTTTCTAACGGTCTCAGATTTCGACGAAACTAGTTTTGTTAGGACCGTATCGTCAATACGAAGCTAGAAAATATTTTTCTAGAATTTTTAAAGTTAGTATGTGACCCCGGTAAATTGAAATGTACGTTTAAAATTGAATATATAGATTTATACATTAATTTCAGCGAAAACTGAGCGTAACAGCCGAACTGGCTTATGAAACATATCCCATTGTATTCGGAATGGGGGTAATTAGCTAGGGACGACAGTCATTGGGCCTCGTTCGGAGATCGAAATTTAAAGTTACTTTATGGAGAAATTAATTATTTAAATAATTAAAATATTATATAACCCCCTTGAGCTCTCTCTTTCCTCACAAGTCAAACCACGGTCAAAATATAAAAAAAAAAAAAAAAAAAAAAACCCCTTCCAGTTTCAGATCGCGACGCCTCTTCCTCCCCCTTGCTGACGCCGACGATGGACCGCCGCTCCCCCCTAAAGTCGCGCCTTCCTCTCCCCTCTAGCTCATCTCCTTCCTCCCTTCGAATCGAAGACGAAAACGCCAGAGCTTTCCCCCCCCACAGTGATGACCGCCGACGAACTGAAGGCCGCCCCAACCCTCCGCCTCCTCCTGCCGCCGACCCAGAGCCACCCGAAGCCTCTCCGATGGTGGTGAACCCCCCCCTTTCGAACTGTAAGTTTTTACTTTATTTATAAAACTGATTTTTACTTAATTTATAAAACTGATTTTGTTAATATTAAAAACCGATTTTTATGTTTTTAAAATTCTGATTTTAGGTAGGTTTAAAACTGAATTTTATTTTAGGTTTAAGACTGAATTTTATTTTAGATTAGAAAACTGATTTTTAAATGATTTTTAAACTGAATTTTTAAATAAGGCAAAAACTGTATTTTTATTTTTTAAGTTATGAAAAAACTGCATTTTTATGAAAGCGAAAAACTGATTTTATTTTGAACTTTAAAATAGGAAAAAAAGTTTAATCTTTTAGTAGAAAAAGATTTGAACTTGCAAAAGAAAAAAAATTCGATTTTTATATATTGAATAGCGAAGTCAAAATTCGATTTTATATATTGAATAGCATAGTAAAAATTCGATTTTTACATATGTAGTGGCTACGGGCAGCGAAGATGACGAAGATGCGATAGCGATGAAGATTTCTATCAATGAAGTGCCGTGGAGCTAGGATAGCTAATCGGTGAGAATTTCTCACCTTTCTATTTATTTTCTAGTTATATATATATACTAGGATGCAGACGGTGCTTAGTAGCACCCGACACAATCGTCCACAGACCATGGACTTGTTTGTTTGACAGTTTGGTGATTGATTGCGATATTGTTTGAATGTGGTTTGTGGTGTGAAAAATCGAATCGATAAATTGGTTAGGATTAGACGTGCGCCGTTATAAGGCGAAGGAGTAAGGCTAGGTTAGATCCTTACTCCAAAGTTTGCGGTTTGCATAACGAATTGATTTGATTGATGTGTGAATGGCGTGGGCCTTCACTAGACCGGGGATAAGGCTAGGCCTTGTCCCGTTTCTAGTATCGTGCCGTTATGCCGCCGAAATTTTCTAAAACATGTTAGAAAAATAAAAATATCATTTTATTGAATAAATGAATTGAATAGAAATTCATAGGTTGAAATAAAATGTTTTATCGTTAAAAATATAATTTTTAACGTGAATATGAAAATAGTGAAGTGAATAAATAAATATTCATTTACAAACCAGATGGTTTGTTTATGTACACTTATTTGAATGATATTGATTGGGTCGATAAATTTCACACATCGCCCAACTGCACAAATAAAATCTGTGTTTGATTGTTTGAAACCCCACACGGGTGTTAGGATGAAATATGCAGTTCACTCATCCTGATTGATTAAATATGTCGATCGATTGATTGACAGGCTGTTATAAGCGTTGAATATCTGTATTTGATGCTTATGCAGTGTAGTGCACTTTGGTTGATGGTTGATTATTTTTCAATGCTATGATATACATGTGTTGTATGAAAATCCATATAATTAACTTTATATGGTAATTGATTGGGCCTCATTCCAATTTGAAAAATAAAGAATATTATAAAATAAAAGTTCATGTGTTGACAGTACTCATTCATTGAGATTGGTCATGTGTTGAACGAAATATTTTGATAATAACAACTATTTTGAAAAAGAAATATTTGAAATAGAATATTTGAAAATAGAAATTTATGAAGCCGTGTATGGACGCCATTTTGACGTGAACGATATTTATATCGAATTGAAAACGATTTCGAAATGAAATGAATTGAAAACGATTTCGAAATGAATTGAATTGAAAACGATTTCGAAATGAATTGAATTGAAAACGATTTCGAAATGAAATAAATTGAAAACGATTTCGAAATGAAATGAATTGAAAACGATTTCGAAATGAATTGAATTGAAAACGATTTCGAAATGAAATGAATTGAAAACGATTTCGAAATGAATTGAATTGAAAACGAATTCAAATGGAATAGAAAGCGAATTGAAATGAATTCAAATTGAATTGAAATTCGAATTGAATAGAAATGAATTTTAAAACGAATTTATAGAGAAGAATTCAATTTTGATTTGAATTGAAATGGAAGTTGAAAATGTTTTTGAAACGAATTCAAAACTATTTATATAATTCGTTTTAAATAGAAATCGACGAAATATATATTATATATATTATATATAATATAATGGCCTGAATAGAACGCGCCGCGCCGCGGCAGTTCGCGAATTTCGACCATTTATTTCAAACGGACATTACAGGAGATCCGACCGTCGGATTCTCCTAAAACCGGAACCGTTGGGTTCGTATCGAAAAGAGCTTTCTAATTAATGTTAGAAATTTGAAATCTAACGGTTGGATTTGGAGATACGTCCAAATCAAATTCGAAAAAGGTCGTTGTAAGTGCAGTTCGATGGCCATTGTTGGAAATCGACTGTACGGGCCTTGATAAAATTATTAAAAATAGTAATAATTTGTGTAAAATCATAAGAAATGATTTGTGAAAGTTTGGGGTGAAAATCTCCATATTTGAAAAGATAAAAAAATGGATTTTTATCGAAATGAACTAGTTTTGAACTAGAATTATAATTCTATTTATTTTTAAATAAATAAATTGAATTTGAAATGGTTTTGAAAATAACCAAAATTTCCAATGATTGCATTGGAGTGGATTTGAATCGAAATTGTCTTCGGAATATTTCGATGTTGGAATTCGTGACATTACAGGTGTTGTTATGGAAATTTGAAAGATATATATTTGTATCGTTATTTCCAATACGACATTTGTTAGTCGTAGAATTCGATATTGAATATAAGCCGATATATTTTCTATTCAGAGCCTTGTATTGAATATCGAATGTGATTTGGGTTTGTCGTGAATGGTGTCTTCACTAACACTGTTCTTGAACCCAGTTGAGAAAAGATTAAATCTTTTTATTTAGATTTAATGAAGTGTACCAATTAAATGATATTTAATTGGAATTGAATTGGTATTGATTTTTGGGTTTATCGTGAACAGTGTTTTAAATAACACTTGTTCTTTAACCCGATAATTAATGGAATGTGATTTTGGGTTTATCGTGAATCGTGTTTTAAATGACACTGATTCTTTAACCCAGATAATGATTAAAACTAAGTGGAGTTTTAATGAATCTTTAATTAGATTGAAAAGATCGAGAATGGAGTATCACCAGTTTTGCTCCAGGCGATAGATAAATCTGTAATTAGATTTGAATGTGAAATTTAGAAACTAACTGGCGGTTAGCCAAGCAGAATGGTTTTCTGGATATTGATCTGATGTTGGTTTCGGCCTTCGGGGTTAATATTTGGGGAATTATTCTCTTGATTAATTTACGGTTAGTGACTAATGAATTGGAATGAGGCGTATGTTGTGTTTGTGTAACACTTATTTAAAATATACGCGAGTTATTCGGAAAGACCGGGTTTATCCCATTCTGAGTAACTGATACGACGATAAGTCGAAGACGAAGACGATGGTCGAAGACCGGAGGTCTTCACGTCGTTTGGGTGATAACTGATGATCTTGATTGGGCTGTACACCCAAGAAGATGGAAACAGTTAGTGATCGTCCAGACGTACTTGGAGATCGATGGATATGCGGGGTACTAGGTGCCTCCGGTTTCGTTCAGACCCAGAACGGACTTGTAAATGGACTGTGTGTCTGACATCGGATTTCATTCTGTGTGACTGATATCGGTTGCATAGGATGGCTTGCCTGTGTGGCATGCTAAGATGCAAATGATCAAGGCTTCTGTTGAAAAGCAAAGTCTTGTGGTTGATGATCAAAGCACGACCTTTGTGGCGTAGCTTTGTGTAACGTTTGATTCGCGAGTTTCACACCCGGTATGAATCAAAAACGGGAGACGGACCTCAGGGAGGGCATGCGTTTCTTTCTAGTTAGAAGTGGCGTCAGTGGTTTTACACGCCCTGACGAGTTTGACTTATGTTGTTGTTGCTGTTGCGAGGCGCCTCGGTTATATCGGTTTCGGCCGAATGCATTCTGGTCGGCTGACGGACCAGACTTACACCCCATAGGGTGGGGAGACGTATTGTTCAGGCATAATAATCCACTCCGTGTGGACCGGCCCTGACGATCCAAGGGGCAGTTGCGGCTGTTCCTGAGGGGCGGGCTAGAGCGTCTCGAATCGGTTGAGGATCTTGCCCCTAGCCTCGGTTCATAGATGGAAACCCAATTTCCAAATACGTGACATTTGCGGTTTTATTTGTAAACCTATATATGGCGACATAGTGGTATGGGGCATTCATGCCGCCTATGATTGATACTTATGATTTGAAGTTGTTTTATACTCTATGCACTTATAATAGTATCAAATGATTTGTTTTAAACGTATCAAGCATTCTTTGGCTGTTATAAGGGAAAACCCTATCCTCGACTGCGTTGCATTGTGTGATGGGACCTGGGTCTTATAACAGCTTCATTTTTCTTTATTTAGCATTGCGTTGTTTGTCTTATGCACTGGTATTCTTGGGAGGAAACCCGTTCCGTGTTATACGGCGTGGTCCCTTGTTTTACCTAGCTTTGAAAATAAAGATTTATAACTGCTTTAGTTCTCACACCAGTCACATGACTGACCTGGAGTTTATTGTTTTGACCTAAACTCTGGGTGCCCTTATTTTGACACGGGCAGCTAGTAGTTTTGGTTTTGCAGATTTATATTCACAGGATCCTGGTTTACGACTGGAACGATATCCGGGAAGCTTTGTATCCGTATATCTCATTCTAGTTGTGTATTGTATTATTTTCCGCTGCTATGTATTTAAATGTAATTTAAATCTCTGATATTTCTGTGTAATATTCTTTTATACTCTGTATATTCTTGTAATCTGATGCATTGTTGTTATATACAATGAAATGTTCTTCTATATGCGTTCTGTTGTGGTTTGTTCTCGAACTATCCGACGCTTTCCTTTACGGGGAAGTTACGGGTCTTCACAGCTATCCCCCCACGTCCGACTTTCCCAAAGTTCACCGTCGACGAGAAATTCCGATGCAATGAACCGAACCCATTTACACAGTAAAAACCCTAATTTCGATTCGTTTGCAAAATCTATACATTAGAGAAATCCGTTTTCATTTTTCCCCAATACCCCTGTCCCTGATGATCCTTCCCTCGCAACCGCCTGACCTCAAGTGTCTCCGATGGTTGGAATTTGGTCCAAGACCATTTTCAGTTCATGTACAAAATTCTCGTGATATATATACTTAAAAATCATGAAATTCATTTTAAAAATCATCAATTCAACCTACTATTCTATTCATATAATCAAAACGGGTTTTATCACATTTGAATTTCAACTTTGATTTTGGTTTACAGAGAACTTCTCTGTGTTATTCTATTTTGAACAAAAGCTTTGAAAATGTTATTACTTTGATCTGATATGTGAATGTATGGTATGTTTGCACCAGATCCATACAATTTCATAAATCAAAATGTGGATCATCATGTTTATTCATTTCCAGAGTTAATTGTACATGTTCTTTACTTTACAGAACACACATGCAGGTTTTAACAGAAATTTTCAATCATCAAATCAATTTGCACACACATTCAATGATGTATACTACATAGTAGATCAGTCTATAGGGATGAAATCAAGTGGTTCTAACATCATTTTTTACTGGTTGACAGTAACAGACAGTAAACAAACAAAACATGGCAGTTTGATCTATGTAAAAACTGTTTTACAGTAAGTAATTTAAACAAAGAAAATTTAGAGTGTTTCACTCACCAAATTGCTTTCCAAGATCCAGAAAATGTCTTCAGTTTTTAGATGTGAATTTCAGATTTTTTTGTGAGGAGAAAATGAAGAATTTGAGTGATATTTATAGGCAAGTTCATATTTAAAAAAATGAATTTCCATGCACATGATTGAACAGTAAACTTCATTTAGCCTCACCCCTCAATCCTATAGTCCCTACGGCACACGCATGAAGAACATGCATTGAAGAATTTGTCTCATTAAGGTTTGTAGCCAATGACATGCTCCTAGGTTAGTTCTTCTAGAAGGTTTCACCTTAACTTCATTAAATGCATGGATCTCTTTTTGGATTTTATAGCTTTAAACAAATGCTCTACTTTGTTTTCTTCTTGCTGAGATTTTCTTCTTGCCTAAGGAAGTGCACATGTTACTTGTATTAGGATTTTAGGGAGATGGTTTATGAGATCCTAGATTACTATTCCAAGTATGCTTCATTAAATGATTTTGTCTCACTTGGTAGTTTCCTTTTTGTCTTTTGTTTAGATATTTGTTGGTGATCAAAAACAAATGGTTATATATGCTAGTATTTCATATTGTAGCCGATTTGTTTTCATGTTATAGACAACCATGTTGTGGTGTTTTTATCCCAAGGTCCTTCTCTACATTTAAATGAACAAAATACTCCTTATTTTGTTCATGTTGTAAGGCCTTATTGTTTTTAACACCCTTGCTTTTACAAAATGATAGTATGGAGTATTTTGTTTTCTCTTATGTATAATTCCATATGAATTTCTATTCAAATTCAAGATGAATCAAGTATATACAATACATATGCTTATGCATATATATATATATATATATATATATATATATATATATTTCAAAAATCTCCTTAGTATTGATTTTTAACTAGTAAATCTCACTTTAATTCCTCATTAAGATGATTTAAAAATAGTCGAAAATGTCGGGACATTACAGTAAACATATATGTACAACTTTCTCTAGAGTAAAGAGTTTTTGATATATTATAATTTATTCATTCCACTGTGAGATTCTATTCAACTCGGATTTTGTTGTGTTTGTGTTTACTTCTTCTTCTATTCTAATATTTCTTTCTTTCCTCACCCTCTATTTTCTTTCTATTTGCTATCTGGGTTTTCAATACATGAGTTTTGGCAAGTGAATATAGGATTATGTATTATTGTTGAAGTTCAAGAATCGAATTTCTTTCGAGTCATTACAACTTATGCATTTCAACTTTGATGTAGTTAAAAAAAATGTAAGTTAGAGTCAAATGGCTGCTTCATTTACATGTACTATTTTGCACTAATCTCATTTCCTTTTTATCATGGGTTTGATTTACTTGCATTCACTAACCTTGTAGTATACTTCGGCAGTCCAACATTGTGTTTTCCACTTTTTCATTGCTGCTTCAGTTATAATGCTATTATCAAACACTATATGATATTCTTTAAATATATCTAGGCTTCTGATATATAAATAACAAATACATTGACAATTATTTAAATAAATTAAGTTACATTTTCCTAGCATTAATTCAAATAAATTATGATGACCTGCTTTGAAAAAATAGTCATTTCATATGCTTAATTTATATTCGTTATGTTAGTTATTTTGTGTGCTCAATCCATTGTCCATTCAAATAGATTACGTGTGAAAATAATATACATAATTAAATTAATTGTTTGAATGTTTCAAAATTTATTAATTATCGATAATTCAAACCACATGCCTTGGTATTACGGTTTATTTTGATTGATCATGAGAAATAATCAAAGATTATAGTTATTGCCTTGGTATTATGGGTTAGTCCTATAGAAATCAATATTGATTATATTTTAATCATATGAACAATTAAATATTATCAGATTATTCTCATTTGAAAGTGTAATGTCCACGAGTTATCAAAAAGTTTCTTTGTTAGCTTTGTTTAAAAAGAAAATGGTTGATTAATAAAACAACTTTTAGTCCAACAAGAAAACGATTTTCCTAATTCTAACAAAAATAATTAATACAATCCATAAGCACTGAAGGCAATCAAATAGCATATTAAAAGATATCATTTGCATAAAAGTGCATTAAACTAAGGCAAATGAAGAAACTACAGGTCAATTTTCCTCCCATGTAACAATTCAAAATGTACAAAGCATATTACATTGAACCACTTTCTTTTATTCATCTTCTAGGTTTCATGTGAGAGAATGTTCGTTATTTTCTACCATTGCTTCCATCGCCACTTTGAGAAATAAACTTTTAGATACTAACATTAACCCAACATCCAACCTCATCTTTCGCCTACCATCTGCCTACCCTATCATTTTGTTTCTAAATCACTGAATCTTTAGCCCTTTATAATCCCAATAATACCACTCAACCTGCATTCAAATTGACTTAAATTTATTGTTCTATTCTAAAAATTGATAGTACCTAAGGATGAATCTAAAATTGTATTATATTCATTGTTTATCTAGATATAATGTAGTTTGGATGTAGTATTGTAGTGAAATTCTTTTGTTAGCTACTATTACTAGCGATAGTGCAAATGATTTGAAATTGTCAACTTATTTGAATGTGCACTGTTTTGTGTCGTTGCTCTTAGAATTGTTACAATAGTCATTTGTTCAACTTACTGTTTCATAAATTAGTTTATCACTTACAAATTTTTTTTATAAGTTTTCAATCGGGAAAAAATTGATTTATATATTGGATTTGATAACATATACAAAATAGGTATTACTATACAGGTTTCACGGTGAAGCATCACTATCATGCATTAGTTTATATATATGCTCCAGGTTTGATATTTATATTTTTTTCAATCATATATACCCACTTAATTCTTATTACCATTTTCATGTAAATGTGATTAAGTTTGTGAATTTGACGTTCTAAGCTAATTTGATAAAATGGTAATTTCTTTTCAATTTTGGGAAAGAGGTGTAGTTGTTATTTTATGCATGGGATCGGCAGATTATCCAAAAAGATTTCCTCTCTTCCATCATTAGTTGCTTCAGTATAATGTGAATTCTGAATTTTCTGGTAGCCTTCGGTGACAGCACAGTTGAATAAAGTAAATTATTAAATTGTTTTGTCTAATACCTTATAAAAAATAGGTATATCTACAAAGATCCAACGGTGAAGCAAGTCTATTATGCATTAGTTTATATGCTGGCACCAAGTTTGATATATATATATATATATATATATATATATATATATATATATATATATCATTCTCAATCATACATACCCATTAAATTCTTGCCCCTATTTTCATGTAAATATGGTTAAGTTTGTACAACATTCTGAACTAGTTTAATAAACTAATTATTTCTTTTAAATTTTAGGAAAGAGGTGTAGGCGTTATTTTGAGTATAAGATTAACATAGTGTCCATAGAACATTTCCGCTCTTCCATCATTAGTTGCTTTAGTATCCTATAAATTCACAATTTTCTAGTAGTCTTCATTGACTGTTGAGTTGAATAAAGGTAAATTTATAAATTATTTAGTCTATGATCCACCAAAATTAAATTAAGTAATTAATTTTAAGAAAGCAATTTTTTATTTTTAGTTTTGAACAAATCATTGATCTATTTATTCGAAGCTCAAATAACAGGGCTTTTTTCTTATGATAAAATGCCTTTATTATGTTGGGGAATAACACACGATTGAGACCACTTAATCCAATCCCTAACACAGCCAAAAAACATGCTTAATCATGCTAGATAGTGCATAAATAACCAATCTTTGATCAAACCAACCGCTAATGATTCAAATTCGATCACAAAAACAAAACAAGCAATTTAAAAGACTATAACAACAAAATAAATCATATCAAGGTTTATTGTGGTTCCACTAACGATTTGTTAGTGTACATCCACTTCGAGAGAGGGCTTTTTTAATCACTAAATGAGAAGAGTACAAGAGATTGATTACAATGATCCAATATTCAATAGAGAATATAAGTTTGTGGAGATTAGAATTGAAGAAACAATTAGGATTGCCAAACCCTAATTAATGGAGGACAAAACCCTTGAATTGATGGATTAATCAATCGTATTTTTAAATCTGAGAAAAATAGCTTATATATTTGTGTAAAAACCCCAGGCAAATATCCAGAATTTGCCTTTCAGCTTCAAAAATTAACACCAGCTTTCCAGGCCTGAAATCAACCCAGATTCTAATTCAAGCGTCTGAATCTAAATTTCAAACGTCTGAAATTACATTCAGGATTCTCCCTGGCTCATTTCAGACATCTGCCAGAAATTTCAGACGTCTGAATGGCTTCCCAAACATCTGGAATTATTTTTAGACGTCTGAATGGCTACTCAGGTTTTATACAGTTTGATATCAAACGTATGAAATTATTTTCAAAAGTTTGAAACTGCTCCAAGCTCAAATCTTCCTGCCTTCTTCGCCATATCTTCCACATACGAGCTCCGAATTACGAACGGTCTTCTCCTACAAGAATCTACTTCTATCCTCTTCAATTCTACTATATAGTATTGCAAAATTTATTACTCAACCTTGATACTATGTCTATCTCTAGCACCAATGGTACCATAACATCATATACAATCGATAACACCAACTGTCACCACTTCTACCTTCACCAAAGCCTAAATGCTTTCCTCTCACAAAGCCACCCCCCATTGCACTTCATCAACGAGTTCAGGCAAAGCCCCCACCGCTAATAAAGTGATGAAAGCACTTAACTCCAAAACCTTCTCAAACAAAGGCTAAAGTACTTATGAAATAATCCAGACTTCCCCGTAAAGGAAAGTCCGGATTGAATTGAGAACACGACAAATCAGAACACAAATAGAAGAACATTTCATTGCTTATTACAACAATTACATCAGAGTACAAGAATATATCAGAGTACGAATAAATATTACACATTGGAAATACAATATCAGAGATTTAAATTACAAAGCAGCCAAAAAATAATACATAACACAATTGAAAGAAATACACGGATACAGAGCGTTCTAAATGAAGCTCCAGCTGTAAACCAGGATCCTGTGAAAAGTAATCTGCAAAACCAAAATTACCGACTGCCCGTATGGAAAATATGGGCACCCAGAGTTTAGGTTAAAACAATAAACTCCGAGTCAGTCATGGGACTGGTGTGAGAACTAAAACAGTTATTAGCTTGATTTTAAAGTTAGGTAAATCACGGGACCACGCCGTATAACACGGAATTGGTTTACACATGAATCTTAGTTTAAAATAAAACAACGCAATGCTTTTTGGAAAAATGAAACTATTATAAGACTCAGGCCCCATCACACAATGAACACAGTCGAGGATAGATTTTTCCTTATAATATTCAAATATGTTTGATACACGAATTTTTTTCTTTTATTATTACTATAAGTGAAGAAATCAACTTCAAATATAAATGCATCAATCATAGGTGGCATGGGTACCATTATATTACGTCTCCCTCTCTCTCTCTGTATATATATATGTATATATATATATATATATAGATAATTGGTTCACTTTGTTATAACAAAAAGAAGTACAATATGAAGGTTAGCATACTAGCCATTACAACATAACAAGATAAAGAAAACACGAAACTACACGAAATTCAAAATTAATCTAAGGTGGAACAGGCCCATGATGAGGCCATCCTCACATGCGACTCCCTACTCCAGAGCCAAAAGCTCCAAACAGATGCACACTACACCACATTCGATCAACCTTGTATGCAAAAGTTCTCAAAATCATCTTTCCCATGCGGTAAACATCTTCTTAACTGTAACGCAACACCAATATCTCCAAATTCCTACATTCCAAGCGGCAAAACAGCAAAATATACCAATAATTTTCCCATAAAACAGTCTTGAATTCTGCAAGAATGCTCTTCAATTTCAAGTACTAAATCTGGTTGACGACTCACAGACCCCTGTGAATCAGTCTTAATGCTAGAAATGATATGAATCACAAGAACTGAATCTCCAATATATGATGTTCGAACACATTCAAAGACTGAATCACTGTGGTACTTGAGATCAATAAGAAACTGCTCATATTTTACCCAAAAACCATCTATAAAAATTAGATGGATTTTGGGACAGAGATGAAACACAACTACTGAAGCATATTCAAAAGATTCCGAAACTTTCGATCTGACTAATGTAGTTTAGATTTGGTGATAAGGTCTCGCTAGGGGAAAACAGATCTAAACGAAATATGGAAGTAAGTTGAAAAAAAAACAAGTGGCTTATCAACGATTGAAAATCATCGAAATTTGCAGATAGAAAATGAAACACCCCACCTCCGTTAGGGTCACTCTCAAAGGGAATGCCCTAATTTTGGTGGAGGTTTATAAGTACAAGTCACAGATATACAAGACAGATATAAGAAAACATATTTGTAAACAGCGGAAGAACAACAAACTTTTATTTCATGAAGTCAAATACGTGTCACAAAACATCACCATGATTGTCTTACATCCTTTCCAAACACATAACATAACATTTTCATAATCTGTCTTGAGTACATGAATAAAACATAGATAAACTGCAAAAGCCCCATAGCGGTTGTCCCAAGCCATAGTTCAAAAACAGGAAAGTCCAAGCAATACATTTCTCTTCTTCAAGCTGGATGTTGAGGTTGATCAAGCTGCTGTGTTCCCTCCCTGAGGACCTGGGGGGGGGGGGAAACGGAAGAAAGAAGACGAAAGAAAAATAGAGTCAGACATAAAGCCTGAGTAAGTCTAGTACTACTTTGTCTATGAATAAAGAACTGGGTATGATAAGTAAAACAGGAAGTGGGCAAACACTATGAACTTGGTTAAGTTATCTAGGGTCGAATATACTATCGTACCCCATGTTAATCTCTGAACCCATATAAACTAGTTTCCAATTTACATCCCAAAATCAGGGTGATGTGATTCATTCTACGATGATCGGCTCCTACTCGCATAGTTACATGTGTCTTACGGCCCCCGATGTCTGTAGTTACCTATGCTGGTCCCACCATGGGGTGTATCAAGTCCCATAGTGGCAACCCGACACAACCTTAGAGTGCAAAGGTATGCTACTGGTGTCCAGTGCTTTATTTTTCTGCGCCGGAGTGCGTGCACGCCCGCACACCGTTAGAACCTACACTGCTACACCACCGCCGTCGATTTGACCTCTTACAATCAGCCCAGTAATCGTGCCCCACCCTGCCTAGTTTCAGGGTATCCTGATACACCTTCTAGGGTTACTGCTGAAAAGGGTCCCCCGTTACTAGGTTTTCTATCTCTAGCCAACATGCTAAGTTGGTTAAGTGTTTCCTAACCTAACCCCACCAGTCCGTTTAGTTTAGCATGTTCCATTTTGATTAAGTCTTTAGTTTACTTAATCCTAACAATCCTGACTCAGCCTTAATTGTCTTATTAAGGCCCTGACCTCTCACATTAGACAGGTATTGTTGTGGCTGCCTGTTGCCGGTTGGTTCCGGGCAGTCTTACGCCACAACTCAGTCTAACCTCGGGTCCTTGCTGGGCTCCATGTTTAACCTCCCACATTGGATAGGTATTGTTGTGACTACTGGACAGCCGGGCGGTTCCGGGCAGGTTTACATCACAACTCAATCCAACCTCGGGTTAAACACATCGTCTTTTCTACATTTACATATTTTGTCATTCTTCTTTATTTATATGTAAATATTTGCGGCCCATTATTAAGTTAACGGTGTAAAGGTTACACCAATCATGGGCCCAACCCATACTTGACTTTGGGCCCTTCTATTTCATATTTTCATTCATTAATTAATTTTTACCCAACGTTATTTTCCCCCGTTTTACACGTTCGTTTATATATATTGGGCTCAGCCTTTTAAAGCCCAATTTAGCCATGCGAAAGGGGAGGCTTATGGCGTATACACCAAGAGGGGAAAGTGAGCGCATGAACTTGCATATGACGTTGGAAAATACATAATAGAAATTGGTGTACTTGCATAGTGGTGACATGTATTTTGGTCATAAAACATAGGTGACATAAATCAAGGCATGTAAACTTGCATAGGTTTAACTACAACATGAACCTATATTCTTATTTAGGCATAATGTCAAACATAAGCATGGCCTAAATACTTCTAGCATAAACATGGCATATTGTCAAACATAGGCATGGCATAAAATACTTCTAGGATGAACATAGCATAATTCAACTTAATCATGATTTAAGCCTAATCACATAACGATGGTATAAACATACTTATGCATAAATATTCCTAAACATGGTGTTTGCTTTAAACTTGCAAAAAGGGATTTTTGAGTCTAACCTAGCCATGTCATCATATAATCCTTTAAAACAAGATAGACTTAATAACGGATTTCAATTATGCCAAATATCATTCCTAGCCATATTCATAAGTTTGTAAAAGCATGACTTAATGCATGGATTATGGTGTCAAAATTCTACATAGTTTCATATGAACTATAATAACCAAACTTGTTTCAATTACTTGCAAAACGATTTATGCACAAAATATACATCATAATGGCATAATAACAAAGCCTCAAATTTGCATGAATTTCAATTAACTACATACATGTAGCTTCAATATAGATTACACAATTTGCGCAATATCCCAAACGTTTATTTGCATAGAACTACCGCATGTAGTTCTTTATAATGAATAACATAATTTTGCACAAATATGAATTACTTCCATTGCCACAATTCAAGCATACACATCAACACAGTTGTTTATTAATACCAAAGTAATACTCTACTTACAATGGTTGCGGCGAATTCTCTAATTTAGGGATTGAAGACGCAAATTCCTTTGTTGAATTGATTAGCTTTAGGTTGCTTTGAATTGCTTTAGGCCTTAGAACTTTCTTCCTAATCTTCTCTTTAGTTGGCGGCTAATCTTTGTCGTTCCTCAGCAACATGGCGGCTATAATCTTATTTTGAATGAATAGATTAGGGTTTAGTCTAGGGTTGTTTATATAGAGGTTAGGAATTGATTAGGACCCTTGATGTTGCTAGGATAGATCATAGCCATACATTAGGAAGAGAGACCAATAAAAACCCACCACCTAGCCCTAATGACAAAGCAGACCACTGAAATTCGACCAAACACAGACCTGGCCAGCCAGGTTGACTGGGCTCGACCAGGTCGACACCCCTGTCGACAGGGCTGTCGACAGCCCTGTCGACATGGGTAGCCCAGGTCGACAGCCCAGTCGACCTGGGTGGCTAGGCGGGTGTTTTATCCGCCTGGCCCGTTGGGCCCCATTTCAAATTATTATTTTATTCTGTTTGAATTTTAAATTTAATTCAAAACTTCCGAAGGCCATATCTTCTTCATACGGACTCCGTTTTTCGAAAACTCGGACTCTATTTCGCGTATTTTTCCGAGACGAACGCAATGGCGTATCCCGTTTCCCTTAGTTCTTTGATTTGAATTTGATTATACTTTAATTCATGAATTTCACAGTTATAGAATTTTCGGGGTGTTACATTCTCCCCCACTTAAAAGGATTTCGTCCCCGAAATCTTCAAGTGTAGGAAAACGTATATCCTAACATCCAATCATCCATCTACTCATCCATCAAACACGAGTATCCATTGTCCTTAAAAGACTTCTAATGCTTCATGATCATATGCAAAGTGTGTGTGTATACATGTACTTATCTAATGCAAAATCAGTCGGTCTACTGATTCAGTTGACCTCCTTAATGCGAATTATGTTAGTGCCATGAATCCATTATGTATGCAAATTTTCCTATCCTTGATTCTACATGAGTGCACAGTCATTCAATACAAATGCAGCATCCACATGTCAACACATTAAAGTTCAACCACATACGAATACAAACACATATGCATATGCAATATGAAGTGACTGAGCCGATCTAAAACCTAGATTGTGTGTGTATATGCAACCACGAGCAACCACTAGCAATCACTTGCAACCACTTGCAACCATCATACATAACATGTTTCAATTACATGTTTTCATCCAAAAGGTTTCTACCCTAAAGATAAGGTCGATACCTAAAAAGATAGATAAAAGCGCAACTTAAGGAAAAAGAAAGATCAAGGATGTACCCTCGAACAGAAAAGGGTAGGCAGTGCGGATTCTAGCTTCAGTTTCCCAAGTCGCGTCTCCCTCGGTGTCGCTCCACTGGACTTTGACGAGCTTGACTTCGCGGTTGCGTAGCTTCTTTACTTCCGTTCCTAAGATGCGGGTTGGAACTCTTCTTATGGTTGCTTCGCGTTCCACTTCGGCCTCTTCGAGGATATTTGGCTCTACCACTTCAGCAGACTCATGTAGACACTTTCGGAGATGTGAAACGTGAAAAACGTTGTGGACTCCAGCCAACTTCTTGGGTAGCTCTAATCTATAAGCCATTTTCCCAATTTTCTCGATAATAGGGAATGGCCCTACGAATCTTGGCGCTAGCTTTCCTGTGGTTCCAAAACGAACAACGTTTCTTAGTGGTGATACCTTGAGAAAAACTCTGTCTCCAACCTCGAATTCAAGGTCGGTCCTTCTCTTGTCGGCATAGGACTTTTGTCTGTCTTGGGCCGTCTTCATCCTTCTTCGTATTAAGTCTACTTTCTCTGAGGTCTCTCGGATCATGTCTGGTCCAAGTATGAGCTTATCCGTGGACTCCCACCAACAAGTGGGCGATCGGCACGGTCTTCCATATAAAGCTTCGAAGGGCGCCATTCCGATGGTTGCTTGATAGCTGTTGTTGTAGGCAAATTCCACCAAAGGGAGGTGGTCTTCCCATGTCCCTCCGAAGTCGAGGACGCATAACCTTAAAAGGTCTTCCAAAACTCTGTTCACTCTCTCTGTTTGGCCGTCGGTTTGGGGATGATAGGCTGTGCTTAAGCATAACTGCGTTCCTACTGCTTCTTGCAGACTCCGCCAAAACTCGCTGGTGAAGATGGGGTCTCGGTCACTAACGATGCTAGATGGTATTCCATGGAGTCGCACGATTTCCTTGAGGTAAAGTGATGCTAGGGATGAGGCGGTTCTTTTACTTTTGACAGGTAAAAAGTGGGCGCTTTTAGTAAGCCTATCCACTATTACCCAAATGCTAGTGTTGCCTCTCCTAGACCTAGGCAGCCCATCGATGAAGTCCATTGAGATGCTATCCCACTTCCACTGCGGGACCTCCAAAGGATGTAGCAGTCCGCCAGGCTTTTTCTGTTCCGCCTTAACCTGTTGGCACACCATACACTTAGAAACGAACTCTGCCACGTCCTTTTTCATGCCGTTCCAGAAGAAAGTCCTTTTTATGTCTTTGTACATTTTATCTCCGCCTGGGTGTATCGTCATCTTGGAGTGATGTGCTTCCTCGAGAACCTTCTTTATTAAATCGTTTGTCTGTGGGACGCATAGTCTTCCATCTCGCCTTAGTACACCCTTATCGTCAATGGAGTATCTGTTGAGGTGACTTGAAGTCTCACCCCTAATTAGCCTATCAATTATTTCCACAAGCTGAGGGTCTTCGCGTTGTGCTGCCCCTACTGAATCTACTAAAGTTGAGCGCACTTCGAGAGATGCAAGCAAGCCCGGTACGAAATCGGAGGAAGGCCTAAAGTCGAAGCTGGCTATAAACTCTAGGCTTTGTCTTTCAACAAACAACGGGCTTAGGGTCAATTTCTTTCGGCTCAACGCGTCTGCCACTACGTTGCCTTTGCCCGGAGTGTAGGAGATTTCGAAATCGTACGAGGCAAGAAACTCCATCCATCTTTGTTGCCTCAAGTTAAGATCTTTCTGCGAGAAAAGATATTTCAACGATTTATGGTCATTGTAAAGTTCAAACTTCTCACCTAGGAGATAGTGTCGCCAAGACTTGAGTGCAAAGACGATGGCGGCTAGCTCTAGATCATGGGTTGGGTAGTTCTTTTCGTGCACCTTTAACTGTCTCCCGCCATAAGCTACCACCCTTCCTTCTTGCATTAAGACGGCGCCTAGCCCTGTCCCACATGCATCCGTATAAACAGTGAACATCTTGCTCCCATCTGGCAGCGTCAAAACTGGGGCTGTTGTGAGAGCCCTTTTCAGTCGTTGGAAAGCAAACTCGCAATCCAAATCCCAATTGAATACTAGATTCTTCTTGGTCAATTTCGTGAGCGGAGCTGAAATTTTCGCAAAATCCCTTATGAATTTTCGATAGAAACCTGCTAGTCCTAGAAAGCTTCGGACCTCAGTTGCATTCCTTGGTGTCTTCCAATCTTGTACCGCCACTACCTTAGCATGGTCCACCGCTAACCCTTGTTTGGATACTATGTGCCCAAGGAACCTCACCTCTTCTCTCCAAAAGTGGCATTTGGAGAACTTGGCTTTTAGTTGATGGACTCGCAAAGTTTCCATGATTGCCCTTAAGTGCTGAGCATGTTCCTCTTCACTCTTTGAGAAGATAAGGATATCACCTACGAAGACCACTACGAATTTGTTGAGGAAATCTCTAAATACCCTACTCATCAGGTCCACGAAGTACGCAGGTGCATTTGTCAAGCCGAAAGGCATGAGAAGTCATTCAAAGAAGCCGTCTGGGGTTCTGAAAGCCGTTTTATCGATGCTATCTTCAGCCACCCTTAGCTGATGAAAACCGGTTGCTAAATCGAGTTGGGAGAAAACAGACGCTCCTACAAGCTGGTCAAACAAATCGTCAATTCTAGGGAGAGGGTGCCTATTCTTTTTCGTTAGCTTGTTGAGCTCCCTATAGTCAACACATAGACGGAGTGAACCATCCGCCTTTGTAGCGAACACCACTGGAGCGCCCCATTCTGAAATGCTCCTCCTAATGAACCCCTTCTCTAGAAGCTCTTTAATTTGTTTACTGAGCTCTTTCCTTTCTCGTGGAGCCATATGTCTAACGGGCAACGCAACGGGCTTTGCATTATCTACAAGATATATGCGGAAGTCTATTTCCCGCTTCGGAGGCAAGCCCTTCACCTCTTCAAAGACATCCGGATATTCCCGGACCACTCTAACTGATTTCAAATTTTCAACAGAGGCATCTAGCGATTCAAGATAACTAAGCATAACCGCATACGAGGGATTACAAGAAATTTCCAAAGTATTACCGAGCTGGGTTAGGAGCCTAACAACCCTTTTCTCACAATCAAGGATGGCCCCATTACTGGATAGCCAATCCATACCCAAAATCAAACCATACCCCGAAAAGCCCAAAACAAAGGCACTACATAGAAATTCAACACTTAGGATAGAAATTTTCAAATCCAAACAGATCATAGACAAATGAGCTGGGCCCCCAATTGGGTTTGAAACAATTAAGGGGTCCTCTACCATACTAGTTTTTAGGTGCAGAGATTCTACTAAAGCAGACGAGATAAAGGAGTGTGATGCGCCAGAATCAAACAAAGTGCGAACGGGGTGATCATAAAGATAAACTACACTTTCTACAGAAGTATTGGTACCTCGTTGTTGCAATGGTGGCGCTTCTAGCACATGAACCTGTGCCCCTGGGGTGGATCCAGTGCCCTGCCCCTGTCCTCGTTTCCTTGGGCAGTCCTTAGCCCTGTGGCCTGTCTGACCGCACGAAAAGCACCCACCATTCTCCTTGGCCTTCTTTTTCCGGCAGTCCTTTACTAAGTGCCCCACTTTGCCACAGAAATTACACTTCCTCTTCTCCTTGTTGCCTTTCCCGCCTTTCTTAAAGTCTGTCTTCTTAGGCTGCAAACCCTCTTTCTTCCCTTGAGAGCTTTCTGCCTTTGTCTCCTTCTTGCCCTTGTCCTCTTCATTCAGCAATGCCATTTGCACCAATCTTTCATACGTGGCTCCCATGGGTATATGGGTCATGGCCAAACTATGTAATGGCTCATTTAACCCCTTGACGAAACGGAGAGCCTTCTTATGAGGGGTGTTGACTAGGTCAAGCCCAAACCTAGCCAGCTCATCAAACTGATTCACATACTCTCTAACAGTCTTGTCTCCTTGCTTAAGGAATAAGAATTTTTCCAACTGCAAACTTCTTTCTGCATCTGAGAGAAACTTAGTCTCAAACCTTGCCCTAAAGTCCTCCCATGTATCCACTGGTCTTTCAGCATTGGTGACTTCCCACCAGTAGGAAGCCTCGCCCTTCAATAGCCACACTGCCAACTGTACTTTTTGCCTATCTTCTACCTCAAAGATGATGAATAGGTCTTCGGTTTCTTTTAGCCAATTCCTAGCTGCTACGAAGGACTCAGTTCCATGGAAATCCCTTCCTCCCATAGCTTTAAAATCTTTACATATCTTAGCGAATGTGTTTCCTCGTGGAGGAGGTAGAGGAAAAGGTGCTGCTGCGGCTGGATGATTTCCTTCAGCTGGAGGAGGAGGAACGGTAGGACCTGGCTGAGTGGCCCTTGCTTCTAAGAAACGTCTAAACCAACCAGGTATGGGTACCCCTTCAGGCAAGTTAAGATCTTCAGACATGCTGAAACAAAAAGGATAGATTCAAAACGAAGGATAAGAGATAGTACCTATGGCTTTGGGGAGCGGACTTTTGCCTTTTTAAAATAAAATAATATTTTTCTTTTAAAAATGCTTCTTTAAATTTCCTTTTTGAAAATAATTTTTCAAAACTTTTTATCTTATCTGGTAAACCTATGCTCTGATACCAAGTGAAACACCCCACCTCCGTTAGGGTCACTCTCAAAGGGAATGCCCTAATTTTGGTGGAGGTTTATAAGTACAAGTCACAGATATACAAGACAGATATAAGAACACATATTTGTAAACAGCGGAAGAACAACAAACTTTTATTTCATGAAGTCAAATACGTGTCACAAAACATCACCATGATTGTCTTACATCCTTTCCAAACACATAACATAACATTTTCATAATCTGTCTTGAGTACATGAATAAAACATAGATAAACTGCAAAAGCCCCATAGCGGTTGTCCCAAGCCATAGTTCAAAAACAGGGAAGTCCAAGCAATACATTTCTCTTCTTCAAGCTGGATGTTGAGGTTGATCAAGCTGCTGTGTTCCCTCCCTGAGGACCTGGGGGGGGGGGAAACGGAAGAAAGAAGACGAAAGAAAAATAGAGTCAGACATAAAGCCTGAGTAAGTCTAGTACTACTTTGTCTATGAATAAAGAACTGGGTATGATAAGTAAAACAGGAAGTGGGCAAACACTATGAACTTGGTTAAGTTATCTAGGGTCGAATATACTATCGTACCCCATGTTAATCTCTGAACCCATATAAACTAGTTTCCAATTTACATCCCAAAATCAGGGTGATGTGATTCATTCTACGATGATCGGCTCCTACTCGCATAGTTACATGTGTCTTACGGCCCCCGATGTCTGTAGTTACCTATGCTGGTCCCACCATGGGGTGTATCAAGTCCCATAGTGGCAACCCGACACAACCTTAGAGTGCAAAGGTATGCTACTGGTGTCCAGTGCTTTATTTTTCTGCGCCGGAGTGCGTGCACGCCCGCACACCGTTAGAACCTACACTGCTACACCACCGCCGTCGATTTGACCTCTTACAATCAGCCCAGTAATCGTGCCCCACCCTGCCTAGTTTCAGGGTATCCCGATACACCTTCTAGGGTTACTGCTGAAAAGGGTCCCCCGTTACTAGGTTTTCTATCTCTAGCCAACATGCTAAGTTGGTTAAGTGTTTCCTAACCTAACCCCACCAGTCCGTTTAGTTTAGCATGTTCCATTTTGATTAAGTCTTTAGTTTACTTAATCCTAACAATCCTGACTCAGCCTTAATTGTCTTATTAAGGCCCTGACCTCTCACATTAGACAGGTATTGTTGTGGCTGCCTGTTGCCGGTTGGTTCCGGGCAGTCTTACGCCACAACTCAGTCTAACCTCGGGTCCTTGCTGGGCTCCATGTTTAACCTCCCACATTGGATAGGTATTGTTGTGACTACTGGACAGCCGGGCGGTTCCGGGCAGGTTTACATCACAACTCAATCCAACCTCGGGTTAAACACATCGTCTTTTCTACATTTACATATTTTGTCATTCTTCTTTATTTATATGTAAATATTTGCGGCCCATTATTAAGTTAACGGTGTAAAGGTTACACCAATCATGGGCCCAACCCATACTTGACTTTGGGCCCTTCTATTTCATATTTTCATTCATTAATTAATTTTTACCCAACGTTATTTTCCCCCGTTTTACACGTTCGTTTATATATATTGGGCTCAGCCTTTTAAAGCCCAATTTAGCCATGCGAAAGGGGAGGCTTATGGCGTATACACCAAGAGGGGAAAGTGAGCGCATGAACTTGCATATGACGTTGGAAAATACATAATAGAAATTGGTGTACTTGCATAGTGGTGACATGTATTTTGGTCATAAAACATAGGTGACATAAATCAAGGCATGTAAACTTGCATAGGTTTAACTACAACATGAACCTATATTCTTATTTAGGCATAATGTCAAACATAAGCATGGCCTAAATACTTCTAGCATAAACATGGCATATTGTCAAACATAGGCATGGCATAAAATACTTCTAGGATGAACATAGCATAATTCAACTTAATCATGATTTAAGCCTAATCACATAACGATGGTATAAACATACTTATGCATAAATATTCCTAAACATGGTGTTTGCTTTAAACTTGCAAAAAGGGATTTTTGAGTCTAACCTAGCCATGTCATCATATAATCCTTTAAAACAAGATAGACTTAATAACGGATTTCAATTATGCCAAATATCATTCCTAGCCATATTCATAAGTTTGTAAAAGCATGACTTAATGCATGGATTATGGTGTCAAAATTCTACATAGTTTCATATGAACTATAATAACCAAACTTGTTTCAATTACTTGCAAAACGATTTATGCACAAAATATACATCATAATGGCATAATAACAAAGCCTCAAATTTGCATGAATTTCAATTAACTACATACATGTAGCTTCAATATAGATTACACAATTTGCGCAATATCCCAAACGTTTATTTGCATAGAACTACCGCATGTAGTTCTTTATAATGAATAACATAATTTTGCACAAATATGAATTACTTCCATTGCCACAATTCAAGCATACACATCAACACAGTTGTTTATTAATACCAAAGTAATACTCTACTTACAATGGTTGCGGCGAATTCTCTAATTTAGGGATTGAAGACGCAAATTCCTTTGTTGAATTGATTAGCTTTAGGTTGCTTTGAATTGCTTTAGGCCTTAGAACTTTCTTCCTAATCTTCTCTTTAGTTGGCGGCTAATCTTTGTCGTTCCTCAGCAACATGGCGGCTATAATCTTATTTTGAATGAATAGATTAGGGTTTAGTCTAGGGTTGTTTATATAGAGGTTAGGAATTGATTAGGACCCTTGATGTTGCTAGGATAGATCATAGCCATACATTAGGAAGAGAGACCAATAAAAACCCGCCACCTAGCCCTAATGACAAAGCAGACCACTGAAATTCGACCAAACACAGACCTGGCCAGCCAGGTTGACTGGGCTCGACCAGGTCGACACCCCTGTCGACAGGGCTGTCGACAGCCCTGTCGACATGGGTAGCCCAGGTCGACAGCCCAGTCGACCTGGGTGGCTAGGCGGGTGTTTTATCCGCCTGGCCCATTGGGCCCCATTTCAAATTATTATTTTATTCTGTTTGAATTTTAAATTTAATTCAAAACTTCCGAAGGCCATATCTTCTTCATACGGACTCCGTTTTTCGAAAACTCGGACTCTATTTCGCGTATTTTTCCGAGACGAACGCAATGGCGTTTCCCGTTTCCCTTAGTTCTTTGATTTGAATTTGATTATACTTTAATTCATGAATTTCACAGTTATAGAATTTTCGGGGTGTTACAGAAAACCAGGGTAAAACAGGCGAAAAAACTCTTAAACCATATCTAATTGCAAGAAGAAACCGAAATCACCAATCAACTCCAACAACAACCAGCATGAAGTACTAGATCGCGATTCAATAATAAATCTCGAGCGCCTTCAGATTTCATTCGAATCCACTTAGATCCACAACAGCTTGAGCAACAGATCTGAGTGCACAGGCGATTATCCAGAGATAAAGCGAATCAGATCCAACAAAGGGAGATCGGAATACTATGCTTTAAGTTGAAACGCGATTTAGAAGCGAGCTCTCTTAAGATCTCAGATCTAGATCCAAACTTTTGATTTGTAAAATAGAGAATAGCTATGATGCAGATGAAATTCGGATGTTAAACAAATGGAAAACAAATACAAATCAGGTGAAAACGAGGAGAAAGGAAATCTCACACATGAAACGAACGCAAGCGATATATATAAACATATATATATATATATATATATATATATATATATATATATATATATATATATATATATTTACTACTAAAACCGAATATCGCGTATTAGAAATTGGGTTTCCATCTATGAACCAAGGCAAGCGATCGTCTTTACCGATTCGAGACTCTCTAGCCCGAGCCTTAGGATACAGCCGCGACTGCACCTGCAATTAGTGACAGGTCCGGTCATCCGTCGATGATTGGCAATACCATAAACTATATGTTAGCCTGCCCTAGGGGGCATAAAATAATCTGGTTAGTATATCGACCAGAACATCCATCGATCCCGTAGTGACCGATATATCCGACGCGCCTCGCAATCCATCATCCAGAGATAATAAGCAACATCCACATGAGTAAACAGTCTGGGCTCCATACCATGACGTTACTCCTAGCTAGAAACTAACATATGTCCATTTCCCTAAAGTACTCATCCCGTTTCTGGTTCATACCGGGGTGTGAAGCTCGCGAAATAACGCTATACACAAAGCTATGCCTAAATAAGTTGCGCTTTGATCATCAACCACAAGGCTCTGCTTTTCAACAAAAGCCTTGATCATTTGCATCTTAGCAAGCCACATTGACAATTCATACCATACCATTGATTTCTGCCAATATATAACCTCTAACTTCGTACGTCTCAGAGAAGGGTGTTAAGCAAGAGAATAAATTCTCCGCCACCAAACAGATACATATTTAGCAAAGATCAGCGAATACAGCATAAAGTAATAAAAAATCAGACATACCATCCATTTATAAGTCCGTTCTGGGTTTGAAAGAAACCGAAGGCACCTTATTCCTCGTCCCATATGTCCAATACAGGAGAGAGGTCCTCGCATATCCGTCGATCTCCAACTACGTTTGGACGATCACCACTTATTACCTTCTCTTGGGTGTACGACCCAATCAAGACCTCAGTAATCATCCAAACAATGTGAAGATCTCCGGTCTTCAACTACCGTCTTCATCGTCGACTTTTGGTCGTCGTAGTAATCATTCAGTATGGGTTAAACCCGGTATTTCCAAATAACTCGCGTATTTCATAATCAAGTGCTATAAAAACACATCATACGCCTCATTCCAATTCAGAATATTCTTTTAATAAAATATTCACATTATTAGGGAAAGGTTTCCATTAATTTTATCAAAGAAAAATCCTTTTAAATTTATTCTTTAATCTTCCTTTGGATATCAATTTCTAAAGATTTTATTAACTAGTCGGGGTTATCGAACCTTACCGAAGTAATCATTTATTTATATTTATTATCCTAATCCCAATCTATTTATTCCATAGAGAAAAACTAGTAGCACTCCATATCTAACACCCACAGTGTTATCGGTAAAATTAATTACCATTTCACGTTTAAATCTAATTAATGAATTAAACTATCGCCTGGAGTAAAACTGGTGGTACTCCATTCTCGATCATTTCAAGAATTCGATAAATTAAATTATCTCATCCCCATTTCAATCTAATTAGATATTTATTAAAACTCTAATTTGGTTTTAATATCAAAATTCATTACTTTATGATTATTCTAATTTAGGAAATTAATCTTTATCTTTAACCGGGTTAAAGAACTAATGTCATTTAAAACACAGTTCACGATAGACCCAAATCATCTTCCATTAACTATGGAATCTTCACGGAAAACGGATCAATATATAATCGATATAAATTTCCGTATCAGACTAATAATATAAATGGAATAACGGCAAGGCCTTTTTAAATTCCATATATGGTAATGGTCTTCAATCACATAAGCTTATCTCGATTATTATTAAATCGAATTCCCTTTAATTCTAATTTATTCTATTAAACTGGAAAACTTTACTTTGGAAAAAATTCCATTTAAATATTAATAAAAGGATTATAAATTCCATGTAAATCTTAATAAAAGATTTATAAATTCCAAAATTATATTTTCACTGTTAATCGGGCTAAAGAACGAATATCTTTAAAAACACAGTTCACAATAAACCCAATTCACATTTCATTTTACTCCAATTACTAAATATAATTAAAAATTCTAATAATCTTAATTACAAGATTTATTCTTTTCACACGGGGTTTAAGAACAGTGTTATTTAAGACATCATTCACGACAAACCCAAAATCCAATTCTTTTATGCAATTCTAAATAAATATTAATTAATTGGAAAACTTCACAAAATCCTAATTAAAAGATTTATTCTTTTCTCAATTGGGTTTAAGAATAGTGTTACTCAAGACACCGTTCACGACAAACCCAAAATTCAAATCTTTTATTCAATTCTAATTAAATATTAATTAATTAGAAAACTTCACTAAATCCTAATTAAAACATTTATTCTTTTCTCAATTGGGTTTAAGAACAGTGTTATTTAAGACACCGCTCACGACAAACCCAAAATCCAATTTGACACTAAATAAAAACTGAATAGAAATTATATTGACTTATATTCAATATCAAATTTCAAAATCAACAAATATGTTATTGGGAATAATGATATTTATATCTTCCGAATTCCTCAACAATATTCGTATAATCACGGAATTCAATATAGAAATATTGCGAAGATAATTTCCATTCCAATTCATACTTTGGAAAACTTTGTTTATGTTAAAACTGTTTACAAATCAAATTTATGTATTTACTTTAAAAACATTAGATTATTATTCTAGTTAATAACTAGTTCATTTCGATAAAAATGCATTTTTATCTTTTCAAACTTAGAATTTTTCATCCAAAATTTTTGAAAATTATTAATTATGATTTTACATATTTTTTCCATATTTTTAATAATTCTATCAAGGCCCGTACAATCGGTTTCCAATAACGGCCACCGAACTACATCCATAGCGATCTTTTTCAAATTTGATTTGGGCATAATTCAAAATCCAACCGTTAGATTTAAATCTTCTTATATTCATTGGAAACTCTTTTCGATACGAACCCAATGGTTCTGGTTCCAGGAGAATCTGACGGTCAGATCTTCCGTTTCCCCAATTTGAAGTTAATGGTCGAAATTCGCGAACGGTCGCTGCGCGACGCATTCCGTTTAGGCCATTATATTTATATAATATATATATTTCGTCGATTTCCAATTAAAACATATTTTATAAATCATTTATATATTTGTTTTAAAATGATTCCAACTTTATTTTCAATTGTAAATCAAAATCGGATATTCTATACCTTTATCATATTAAAATGATAATATTTTCAAAATATTAAATTTTGAAATCACTTATTTCGATATTCATTATAAAATGAATAAAATCGATCGATAAAAAGGGCGTTTAACTACAAAACTATTTTTATTGTTCAAAAATTTTATTCAACACAGGAATATCTTATATAGTTTATACATTCAATAAAAATGATATTTTTATTGTTCAATTTTTTTTTCAATACATAAATATTTTATATGGTTTATACATTCAATAAAATTGATATTTTTATTGTTCAAAATTTTTATTCAATACATAAATATTTTATTCACTTCATTAACATGTTAAAAATAATATTTTTATCTAACAAAAATATATTTAACACATGATTCTTTTATTCTTTATTTACATGTTAAAGATGACATTTTTCTATCAAAAATGTATTCTAAAACATGATTCTATCATTCTTAATTAACATGTTAAAGATGACATTTTTTTATCTAACAAAAATGTATTTTAACACATGATTTTTTTTATTCTTTATACATACCATAAAAATGTGATTTTTATTGTTAAAACATTTTATTTTAAAATATTCTTTATTTTAAAAGATTCTTTATTCTAAAAATATTCTTTATTTTGAAAATATTCTTCATTTTAAAAGGTCCTTTATTTAAAAATACTTTTTTATTTAAACATGTTTTTTATTTAAAAATGTTCTTTTATTTAAAAATGTTCTTTATTTAAAAATGTTCTTTATTTCTGAATCGGAATGCGACTCAATCAATTACCATATAATTTCAGTTATATGGATTTCATACATCGCATGTATGCAACAATAATGATAAATAATCATCAAACAATCCATTCACATCCAAAGTGAAATTTACAACTGCGTGAGCATTAAAATAAATAAATAATGCTCATCACAGATTGTCAATCCATCGATTAACATACAATTAAATATTGGGACTAGTGTATGCCAAATATCATCCCAATACCCGTGTGGGGTTTCCAAACAACAACAATTTATTTAAATAAATTATTGGTTAACAAATTTTAAAAATTCTAATTCAGATTGAGTTCTTTTTAAACTTAACCAATTTTGACTATTTTAAATTATAAATAAATATTTATAATATAATTCCAACTGCCACATTAATGTTAACATTATTTTTAATACGTTCAACATTTCAACATCACAAACAACATACAACACAGTCAATTTAAATCGTCCATGGTATGTGGACGAGGGAGGTGACCTAACAAGCACCGTATACAGTTTATAATGACTAAACTGATAAAAATCTAAACTGGCAATTCTATAATTCCAATTATGAAAATAAATAAATAACTGTGCAGAATTTTTAGTTAGGAATTCAAACCTTCGTTTCCACTCCATCAGTCTTTAACTGGAGGTTTTGGTACCGTTTGGGTTTGAATTTGCCCTAAATTTCAACTTGCTCCAAATTGGACCCGGTTAGTGTTGTTGCGAAGCTCTCGACTCCACGATCGCAGCGGATCTGAAATCGTCATATTTCGACCTCGTATGTGAAAGATATTGTGTTACGAACATTGATTATATAATTAAGATAATTAATTAATTAAATTCCTAATCACCTTAAACGTTGGTTCCCCCCTACCATCATCTGCCACCGCCATCTGGGCCCACTTGGATGTCGACTGACCGTCGTCGCCGGTTCCCCTAGCCTGACGCCGCTCCACCACTAGTGGCCCTCGGATCGACGTTGTCGATCAGAAATTGGGTGGAGCCCCAATTCGCCATCGTCCAAAAATCCGGCGCCACCGCCATGGTCGCGCACCCCCCCCCCCCCCCCAGACAGCTCCTCCATGCCACGACGAACCTCCAACCTTCAGACCCCCTCACCTGAAAACCCCTCCTCCGCCGCCAATCACCCCATTTTCGTTCGACAGCCCACCAAAAAAGAAGACGACGTTAAACTCCGTTTTCCCTCCACCACGTTCATCTTCAGGCCGAGCACCCAAAGGCAATATTGTAGCCCTTCCTTCCCTCTACAAATTCTTCAACTGGGCCATCACTATTTAGCAACGGTTTGGCCAGAATTTGCCAAAATCTGAAATCAATTTTCTGGCTTTCGATTGAGATTCCGGCGAATTCTTACGACGATAGCTCACCAACTTTTTGCGGTAGGTAGAGATCATCATGATCTACAATACGCAGAAACGGTTTGGGTTAATTGTGTGTGGATTGAGAGATATAAATTATTTAAGATCCGAGGTCTTTTTTGCAAAACTACAAGAGAGAGAGAGAGAGGAAGAAGGCTGCTGTCAATTTTTGAGGAAGAAGAGAAATGTGGGTTTGTGGAGAGGAAAAGATATTATATAGTGGAGGGTTTTATTATTTTATTATTAATTTTCTAGTTTTATTATTAATTCTCTAGTTCACGCTCTCTTCGTTCGACGATTATTGATGCCACGGTCACATATGAACTCCGTTCGCAACAAAAATTGACATGTTGTTATGTCTAAACGATACGGACCCAACAAAACTAGTTTCGTCGAATTACGAGACCGTTTGCTCGAGAAGCCCTGCTTTTGGCCATATATAGTTGATCGATTCACAATTAATTTCTCATGGCCACATACTAGCTCCAGAAATTATAAAAAACTTATTTCTAGCTTTGTTTTGATGACACGATCCTAACAAAATTAATTTCATCGAATTTGGAGACCGTTTGAAAATCGGTCATTTTCCTGTCGATTAAATTCAAACTGAAATTACCAAACGCGTTTACATTTACTGCGCTCACATATTAATTCCAAATAATTATGAAAATTGGAATCTAGCAATTATTTGACATTCCGGATCCAACAAAAGTGGTTTCATCGAAAACGGAGGTCGTTTGTAAAACGGTTATATGTTTATTAAAATATATATATATATATATATATATATTCCATAGCTGTAATGACCCGGGATTTTGTCGACTTTGGTTATCGCCATAAACTCAATGATGACTAACCAAACATCGAAAAATACCAGATGGTAAATGAAAGAAATTAGAGGGTGAGAATAGATAAGATAGAAACTTAGAATAGAAGAAGAACACAACACCAGAGTAACACGAACCTCACAGCGGAACGAATAACATATAATATATATAACATAACTTGAAATATACATCTGTACTTGAATATACATCATTATCAAAGTACAACACAGCGGAAATAAACAATAGTTATATGATCCTGAAGCCTCCTGCTCTAGCTCTTCCAGTATTTATAAATCCCGACTACTTGACTACCCATACAAAATTGGGCACCCAAGAGTTTAGGGAAAACAACAAAATAAACTCCGGGTCAGCCATGGGACTGGTATGAGTAAAACAGTTTAAAATAGCTTGAAAAGTAAACGATATCTCATAAGACCACGCCGTATAACGGAACGGGTTTTTCCCTTATGAGAATCCAAATTATCTTTATATCAAAAACTTTTTGATATTATAATAATGTCTATCAACCAAAATATAATAATCATCTAGCAGAACGCTTTCATCTCACGTTCTACATATATAGTATACAATCAAAACCGCAAGCACGTATTGGGTAATGGATTTCCAACTATGACAAGGTATGGAACCACCTTTCGCTAGTGTACCTCTAGAAAGGAATACACTGGGTTAAACAAGAACATCTTGCAACCCGGCCACACATGACCGACCACTCATTTCGCTTGAGTGTATCGAATGTATATCACCAACGGTTGGGATCAGCAACCGTTTCCCGAAAGACAACATCAACAATATATTTTTAGAAGAAAATGAAACTCTAGATCAGGTGATTATACACCCTACTTCGGAGTGACCGACTTAGCCATGTTGCCTGCCCGATTTCTATCATTTACTGGTTGATGAGGCTTGAAGTTACGCTTCATCATCACATCAGATTCACTTCGAATGCCACATTGATAGATCCATCAAAAATTACTAATTGACGTCTACAACCATACATTACGTGTCAGCTAAAAGAAGTTTCCTTCTCCGCTTCCACTCTTGGTACGGTTGAAGAAATCAATGTACATGACCTTTCTGGAAATACTCCGCCAGACATTCATCCATACAAGTCATCCAGGAATAGGATGAACCGAAGGTACTATTCAGTACATCCATCTTAGGCACTGTTATCTAAGACTTATACAATAGCCCTTGCACCTTACTCCATCTTCAATTATCTTTGGCATATATGATTAGCAACGCTTATGCCAATACAGAGTGGTTCTTTGATAATAATCCAACCGGTCTCTCCATATTAACAACGTTAAAATGGTCAAAAACGTCGATAGTCGGTGAGTTAACTATCAAAGAAAAATACGTGTGCAAACAACGATATTATTTCCAGATGGAAATTCTACCAATCAATCATCAATCATATATATATATATATTTATTTATGCTCATATTTCCCATTTCAATATTTGATTACGTTTCTGATTCTATTTGGAAAACATTTCCAAATCTTCTTTACTTGGATTTAAAACAGATGTTTAAATCAACATCGTGACGACAACTCAAACTACTATACTTATTTACTAAATCACTTAACCACTTTTACTCTCGAACCTTAACCATTTCTAAATTAAAAACGAAGTCAATCAAGTTGGGGTATAACTACCTCTCAGACCTTAACTGAACAACATTTCAAATCTTGAAATATGGTAAGTTCATCTTTTAACCCTTTAACACTTAATTACGAACCCTCGGATTCTATTTACGAACCCCCTTTATTTTATAAGTTTACGTGATTATAACAATGGTGTTATAATCTCCTGCATCCGAAATATATTATCTTTAATATGACTTTTATTTCCTAACTCGAATAATATAACAACAACTAATTTATTTACTCCTGTTTCGTTAACCCTAATCTATAACTCTTATTTGAATAACTCCAACCTAATAACTCTTACTGGATTAACTCTTATTCGAATAACTTATATTCGATTAACTCTATTCAACTAACTTGACTCGACTAACCCCTTTCGAATAACTTATTCGATTTACTTACTTTGGAATACCATATTCGATTTAACTCCCTTCGAATAACTTAAATTCGATTTAACTCCCTTCGAATACCATATTCAATTTAACTCCTTTCGAATACCATATTCGATTTAATTCCTTTCGAATACCATATTCGATTTAACTCCTTTCGAATAACTTATATTCGATTTAACACCTTTCGAATACCATATTCGATTTAACTCCTTTCGAATAACTTATATTCGATTTAACTCCTTTCAAATACCATATTCGATTTAACTCCTTTATTCGCTTTATAAAGATTTCCTTTTTAACAACGTTTATTCATTATTAAAGATTTACTTTTAGTAACGGTTCTCCACTTTAAAATGATTTCCTTCTTATAACAATTTCCTTTTTTATAACGTTTTCCCTTTTTATAACGTCCTATTGCGTTATAAATAAATTTCCCTTTTTGACTCTATTTATTTTCTAAATATTTCCTATCAATTCTATTTGTAAATGATTTACAAATCTTTCCTTTTCTATTATTCTATTTGCAAATGGTTTGCAATTATTTCCTTTTCAAATCTATTCTTTGATTTTATAATTTCCCTTTTCTAAATATCTCCTATTTATAAATATTCCAATTTATAAATATTTCTTATTTATAAATATTCCATTTATAAATATTTTATTTTCAAATATCACTTTGAAAATATTCCCTTATCAACATTCCGGTATGTTATGGTATTCAACATATCAAATCACGATGATCAGTATCGTCCAAGCACATATAATCGACAACAGATTATATATCACATCATATATCGCAATATATGAAAAAAACAATAAAATAACTGTTGAGGAATCCAGTCGGATTCCTCCAACCTGTTTCCCTGCATCCACAGATGTTACACAATAAAATCAACATCACTTTCAGTTCCATACGATATATTCTGTTAACCAGAATCAATATAGAAATTCACTAGCTGACTAGCAGTTCAATCAAACAGTCAACACACAGTCAATCAGCCACCATTTAACAATTCTAAAAATACAACATGAAATTATAAACTGTTCAGGGTTAGTGAGATTTACTCACACTGGCAGTTCATCGTTAAAGAACGATAAACTGTTTGTTTGATTTGAATCAAACAATTTATTTCTCCATAAATTCAAACGACCCCCAATCCACTTCCAGTCAGTTCCAGCGTGTAGCTACCATCCATACGATCCTAACATGACAGACCGTTCTCAATTCTGACAACGTATGTATGATATATCCTAATAAGAAGTTTGAGTACATTATTATATTTATTTAAAATTTAAATAGATAAAAAGATTGGGCCTTACGTTAATCCAGGCCCATCCCCCATTCACGCCTCATACCCGGTCCATGATGGACTTCTTCTCCCATTCAAACTTTCCAACCCCAGTAAACTGAAACCCAAAGTGCTCCATCATTTACATTATCTATTGCATTTTTTTCCCTTTAAAATGGACTTTACCCTCTCTTTTTTTCACATCGGCCCACACATAAACCATCCCCCATTTAAACAGTACTCTACTTCCTCCCTACTGAAACAAACACACTCCACTCCCATATACATCACCTTCAGCAAACTCTAGTTACGGCATCTCCCAAACCACTAAATCCTTAATCACGGTTTAGCTTAATCTTCTTCCCATTCACATAACACTCCAGTACGAACTCGCCCTCACTTATTTCAGAACTTCCCACCCGTTGTTCATCCATCCCATCACCACGAAGTGCAGTCTGCGGCCTCCTCTAGGATTCCGACTCCTGGGGATCGACGACGTGGTCCAGAAAAGATCGACATCATTATGTGTTGATCTCCACAAAACGGATTAGGCAGATGCTATTTGATACCTCGTTCCTAAAAATAGCCATTGAAACATGAATCGCTGCTTCGTACGAATGATCTCACGAACCCTAGCTCGACTGTACGAAACCAAGCCTCACAAAAATCAACCGCAACCCAATCCATGGCTACAGACATTTAGTCCCCGCTCACACGAGTTCGACGAACCTTGAATTTCTCGATTTTATTGAGTAAAAGTGGAGATTAAATTTATTTAAGAGTTTGATAAGTGGCGGCCTAAATTTTCTCTTTTAGCAGATAAGCGATTAGGTCTTAAGATAGAGGAGTTAAAAGGCATTATATAGACCAAGGAAATGGAGATATTTGTGGCTGAGCAGGGAGTAGATGTGGCTTTTCTTTTGGTCACAAAATGACTTAGTATATTGTTTTAAAAGTTAGGAGAATATGCATATCTCGTTTTATAAAATTTCGTGCATTTACTAACTGCTATCGACAGAAATCAGAATACTGTTATGATGAGCAATGCGCTACGATGCCAAAAATATAATAATATCGGTAGGTGAACTCATACTGTGAAACCCCAAAATATTGATTACAGGGTGCAAAATAATCCAAACAAAAAGTTGCTTATTTAATTAATTAAAATTTTCAATAAAATTCTAAAAATTAAATTATCACTATTTCCCAAAAGAACCTTGTCTAAATTCAAACCCAATCTCTAGTTATATCGAATAAACCGTTACGGTCGATAAACGATTCTATAGCAACTATTTTAAAATTTGATTTGGACCTATCTCAAAATCCACACGACGAAATCCTGATTTTTCTCTTCCACTAGAAAGATATACTCCACCAACTCCATACGTTTCTTGTTTCACAGAAATCCGATTTAAAACGAATCCTGTACATTCAGTTGAAGTTCAAATCGCCAAATTATGAACTACAACGCCATTTCAAGCTCGATTTTAATTATTTTATAATTCTACATTCAAACTGTCGTTTATATAATATATTCGTTATTCAAATTCAATCCCAAGCTGAATTAAATATCACAGATGATCCGGTTCACACCATATTGTCATTTCAGCCAATTCTGATTATTTCAGAATTAAATATATTATTTAATTTATTATTTTAATTAAATATTCATCATTATTTGATTCCACCACCATTTAATTCACTATATCACTATTTATATAATTAAATAAATTAATTATAATACCTCTGCCAATGCAGGTCATTACAATCTTCCCCACTTAAAATAATTTCGTCCTCGAAATTGCTAAGGTAGAGAACGACCCTATCGAATGGTTAGAACATATTTGTTCACTTTTTAACTCCAGTTTCAACTGAACCAATTTAATTTCAATTAAAAATTTATTTAATTCTTATCAACGAAAATTTTCAAAAATCCTAAAAATTTTCTAACGCCTTAACTCTTCGAAAAATTTCGCCAGCACCTCCTTTGTACTGGTCAGTACGTCAAACCACCACTCGCCTCTCTGGGCCATCTCCATCCCAAAAGAAAATCAAATAGCCAAGCGGCTTGCCAATTCGACTCATAAATCTTATATCCAATAGAAATATAAACTTGTACCTTTTGTCGGCATATCATTATATCCTTTCCACCTGTTATCAATTCAACGGATACAAGGGTCATCCCAATCAAACCCCAATCGCCTTTTATCCACGACACAACCATTCGCTTATATCCGAGCCAAATATCATTTCAACTCAAGTTTCTACTCGATTCCCAACTCTTAACTTGATTGTCACATTACACTTTAAATTTGAATCTCACAATCCAATTTGTCTTGATATCATTCTAATTCAATATCAGTTACCACTTTACTGGCTTTACTTTAATTCAAATTTGCTTTCACAAATTTCAGTTAAATTTGTTTTTAATTCAAACAGTCTTTCCCTGGGAGTTTTTAAACAGTTTGCTCTTTTCAAAAATCAAATTTTCCTATTTGAAATTCAACACAACTTGCCTTTCCCAAAACAAATTCAAAACAGTATCTCTGGTAGTAATTCGTCACTTACAACTCGAAAATGAATACTGATGATGCAGCTGTCATCATCAGAATCTATTTTCCAGTGATCAAAGTGAGTTCAATACTATAAAACCATTTCTAAACATTTCCACTTTGAAATTTATTTCAAAATATAATTCACACTGCTTGTAAAACAATTTAAAATCTCCCAGGATCTTAAATTTTCCTTATTTTTAATCCTAATCCATTTACAAACACTTATCCAATTTTCCAGAATTTTAATTCAATTTCTGGTTTAAATTCAGATTTAATTCATTTCATAACACTTATACGAATTCTACTTGCTTATATATATATATATATATATATATATATATAAACATCTCCATTATAATCTTACTCGATTATAATAACAACCAATATATCCAATATATTATAATCGTTCCAATATAAATCCTTTATATCCAAATATAATTTGGGTAAAATTATTTCATTTACCCTCTTTTCAAAACATACCATAACGGTCCATCGTATTCAAGTGTTTACCAACTCCTACCGATACAGTGGATCAAACTGATCGACCAGATCTCATAAACGACTCAACCAATAAATCTCCACAATATAAAACAAATTTTTATATCCATAACAAATACGTTCACTCGTATATATACACTCAACTCAATATAGGGTATTACTAACCCCATCTCTAGTGAGTCACGCCACAAAGCTAAGGTAATTCACTTAACCTTAAGCTCTGATATCAACTGTAATGACCCGGGATTTTGTCGACTTTGGATATCGCCATAAACTCAATGATGACTAACCAAACATCGAAAAATACCGGATGGTAAATGAAAGAAATTAGAGGGTGAGAATAGATACGATAGAAACTTAGAATAGAAGAAGAAGAAGAACACAACATCAGAGTAACATGAACCTCACAGCGGAACGAGTAACATATAATATATATAACATAAATTGAAATATACATCTGTACTTGAATATACATCATTATCAAAGTACAACACTTATAACATAGCGGAAATAAACAATAGTTATATGATCCTGAAGCCTCCTTCTCCAGCTCTTCAAGTATCTGTAAATCCCGACTACTTGACTGCCCGTACAAAATCGGGCACCCAAGATTTTAGGGAAAACAACAAAATAAACTCCGGGTCAGTCATGGGACTGGTATGAGTAAAACAGTTTAAAATAGTTTGAACAAGTAAACGATATCTCATAATACCACGCCGTATAACGAAACGGGTTTTCCCTTATGAGAATCCAAATTATCTTTATATCAAAAACCTTTTGATATTATAATAATGTCTATCAACTACAATATAATAATCATCTAGCAGAAATGCTTTCATCTCACGTTCTACATATATAGTTTACAATCAAAACCACAAGCATGTATTGGGTAATGGATTTCCAACTATGACAAGGGATGGAACTACCTTTCGCTAATGTACCTGTAGAAAGGAATACACGGGGTTAAACAAGAACATCTTGCAACCCGGCCACACATGACCGACCACTCATTTCGCTTGAGTGTATCGAATGTATATCACCAACGGTTGGGATCAGCAACCGTTTCCCGAAAGGGAAAGCATCAACAAAAGATTTTTAGAAGTAAATGAAACTCTAGATCAGGTGATTATACACCCTACTTCGGAGCGACCGACTTAGCCATGCTGCCTGCCCGATTTCTGTCATTTACCGATTGATGAGGCTTGAGGTTACGCTTCATCATCACATCAGATTCACTTCGAATGCCACATTGACAGATCCATCGAAAATCACTAATTGACGTCTACCACCATACATTACGTGTCAGCTAGAAGAAGTTTCCTTCTCCGCTTCCACTCTTGGTACGGTTGAAGAAATCAATGTACGTGACCTTTCTGGAAATATTCTGTCAGACATTCATCCATACAAGTCATCCAGGAACAGGATGAACCGAAGGTACTATTCAGTACATCCATCTTAGGCACTGTTCTCTGAGACTTATACAATAGCCCTTGCACCTTACTCCGTCTTCAATTATCTTTGGCATATATGATTCGCAACGCTTATGCCAATTCAGAGTGGTTCTTTGAATAATAATCCAACCGGTCTCTCCATATTAACAACGTTAAAATGGTCAAAAACTTCGATAGTCGGTGAGTTAACTATCAAAGAAAAATACGTGTGCAAACAACGATATTATTTCCAAATGGAAATTCTACCAATCAATCATCAATCATATATATATATATATATATTTATTTATACTCATATTTCCCATTTTAATATTTGATTACGTTTCTGATTCTATTTGGAAAACATTTCCAAATCTTCTTTACTTGGATTTAAAACAGATGTTTAAATCAACATCGCGACGACAACTCAAACCACTATACTTATTTACTAAATCACTTAACCACTTTTACTCTCGAACCTTGACCATTTCTAAATTAAAAACGAAGTTAATCAAGTTGGGGTATAACTACCTCTCAGACCTTAACTGAACAACATTCAAATCTTGAAATAGGGTAAGTTCAACTTTTAACCCTTTAACACTTCCTTACGAACCCTCGGATTCTATTTACGAACCCCCTTTCTTTTACAAGTTTACGTGATTATAACGATGGTGTTATAATCTCCTGCATCCGAAATATATTATCTTTAATATGACTTTTATTTCTTAACTCGAATAATATAACGACAACTAATTTATTTACTCCTGTTCGGTTAACTCTAATCTATATTCTTATTTGAATAACTCCAACCTAATAACTCTTGCTGGATTAACTCTTATTCGAATAACTTATATTCGATTAACTCTATTCAACTAACTCGACTCGACTAACCACTTTCGAATAACTAATTCGATTTACTAACTTTCGAATACCATATTCGATTTAACTCCCTTCGAATAACTTATATTCGATTTAACTCCTTTCGAATACCATATTCGATTCAACTCCTTTCAAATACCATATTCGATTTAACTCCTTTCGAATAACTTATATTCGATTTAACTCCTTTCGAATACCATATTCGATTTAACTCCTTTCGAATAACTTATATTCGATTTAACTCCTTTCGAATACCATATTCGATTTAACTCCTTTCGAATAACTTATATTCGATTTAACTCCTTTCGAATACCATATTCGATTTAACTCCTTTCGAATAACTTATATTCGATTTAACTCCTTTCGAATACCATATTCGATTTAACTCCTTTATTCGCTTTATAAAGATTTCCTTTTTAACAACATTGATTCATTTTTAAAGATTTACTTTTAGTAACGGTTCTCCACTTTAAAATGATTTCCTTCTTATAACAATTTCCTTTTTTATAACGTTTTCCCTTTTTATAACGTCCTATTCCGTTATAAGTAAATTTCCCCTTTTAACTCTATTTATTTTCTAAATATTTCCTATCAATTCTATTTGTAAATGATTTACAAATCTTTCCTTTTCTATTATTCTATTTTCAAATGGTTTGCAAATATTTCCTTTTCAAAACTATTCTTTGATTTTATAATTTCCCTTTTCTAAATATCTCCTATTTATAAATATTCCAATTTATAAATATTACTTATTTATAAATATTCAATTTATAAATATTTTATTTTCTAACATCACTTTGAAAATATTCCCTTATCAACATTCCGGTATGTTATGGTATTCAACATATCAAATCACGATGATCAGTATCGTCCAAACACATATAATCGACAACAGATTATATATCACATCATATATCACAATATATGAAAAAAAACAATAAAATATTTGTTGAGGAATACAGTCGGATTCCTCCAACCTGTTCCCTTCATCCACAGATGTTACACAATAAAATCAACATCACTTTCAGTTCCATACGATATATTCTGTTAACCAGAATCAATATAGAAATTCACCAACTGACTAGCAGTTCAATCAAACAATCAACACACAGTCAATCAGCCAACATTTAACAGTTCTAAAAATACAACATGAAATTATAAACAGTTCAGGGTTAGTGAGATTTACTCACATTGGCAGTTCATCGTTAAAGAACGATAAACTGTTTGTTTGATTTGAATCAAACAATTTATTTTGCCATAAATTCAAACGACCCCCAATCCACTTCCAGTCAGTTCCAGCGTGTAGCAACCGTCCATACGATCCTAACATGACAGACCGTTCTCAATTCTGACAATGTATGTATGATATATCCAAATAAGAAGTTTGAGTACATTATTATATTTATTTAAAATTTAAATAGACAAAAAGATTGGGCCTTACGTTAATCCAGGCCCATCACCCATTCACGCCTCACACCCGGTCCACGATGTACTTCTTCTCCCATTCAAACATTCCAACCCCAGTAAACTGAAACCCAAAGTGCCCCATCATTTACATTATCTGTTGCGTTTTTTTTTCCTTTAAAATGAACTTTACCCTCTTTTTTTCTCACATCGGCCCACACATAAACCATCCCCATTTAAACAGTACTCTTCTTCCTCCCGACTGAAACAAACACGCTCCACTCCCCTGTACATCACCTTCAGCAAACTGTAGTTACAGCATCTCCCAAACCACTAACTCCTTAATCACGATTTAGCTTAATCTCCTTCCCATTCACATAACACACCAGTACGAACTCGCCCTCATTATTTCAGCACTTCCCACCCGTTGTTCATCCATCCCATCACCATGAAGTGCATTCCGCGGCCTCCTCCAGGATTCCAACTCCCGGGGTTCGACGACGTGGTCCACAAAAGAACGACATCATTCTGTGTTGATCTCCACAAAACTGAGTAGGCAGATGTTATTTGATACCACGGTCCTAAGAATAGCAATTGAAACATGAATCGCTGCTTCGTACGAATGATCTCACGAACCCTAGCTCGACTGTACCGGAACCAAGCCTCACAAAAATCAACCGCAACCCAATCCGTGGCTACAGACGTTTAGTCCCCGCTCACACAAGTCCGACGAACCTTGAATTTCTCGATTTTATTGAGTAAAAGTGGAGATTAAATTTATTTAAGAGTTTGATAAGTGGCGGCCTAAATTTTCTCTTTTAGCAGATAAGCGATTAGGTCTTAAGATAGAGGAGTTAAAAGGCATTATATAGACCAAGGAAATGGAGATATTTGTGGCTGAGCAGGGAGTAGACGTGGCTTTTCTTTTGGTCACAAAATGACTTAGGATATTGTTTTAAAAGTTAGGAGAATATGCGTATCTCATTTTATAAAATTTCGTGCATTTACTGACTGCTATAGACAGAAATCAGAATACCGTTATGATGAGCAATGCGCTACGATGCCAAAAATATAATAATATTGGTAGGTGAACTCATATTGTGAAACCCCAAAATATTGATTACAGGGTGCAAAATACTCCAAACAAAAAGTTGCTTATTTAATTAATTAAAAATTTCAATAAAATTCCAAAAATTAAATTATCACTATTTCCCAAAAGAACCTTGTCTAAATTCAAAACTGATATCTAGTTATATCGAATAAACCGTTATGGTCGATAAACGATTCTATAACGACTATTTTAAAATTTGATTTGGACATATCTCAAAATCCACACGACGAAATCCTGATTTTTCTCATCCACTAGAAAGATATACTCCACCAGCTCCACACGTTTCTTGTTTCACAGAAATCCGATTTAAAACGAATCCTGTACATTCAGTTGAAGTTCAAATCGCCAAATTGCGAACTGCAGCGCCATTTCAAGCTCGATTTTAATTATATTATAATTCTACGTTCAAACTGTCGTTTATATAATATATTCGTTATTCAAATTCAATACTAAGCTGAATTAAATATCACAGATGATCCAGTTCACACCATATCGTCATTTCAGCCAATTCTGATTATTTCATAATTAAATATATTATTTAATTTATTATTTTAATTAAATATTCATCATTATTTAATTCCACGACCATTTAATTCACTATATCACTATTTATATAATTAAAAAATTTAATTAAAATACCTCTGCCAATGCGAGTCATTACAATAGCAACTATTCTGAATTTTAAACTGTGCATAACTTTCAATTCCCATTATGAAATCTGGATTTTTCACATTCGTTAGAAAGATATAGATTCAAATATTTCCTGTTTTACTGAAATCCGATTTATTTTGAATCATGTACATTCATTTGAAATTTAAAATCGAATTTTCAAACTACCGCGCCATTTCAGGCTCGTTTTACAATTAAAATAAATTTATTCGTTCTAAATTAAATTAAATTAAATTTTTATCGTTATTATTTAAAATAAATTATTTTAAATATTAAAATCCTTTAAAATATCTAAAAATAAAATTTTAAATTGGTTTAGAAATTCCGAGTTGTTACAATCTCCCCTACTTAAATTTTTCGTCCTTGAAAATGAACGGAGTTGAAAGTTGTTTAACTAACCAACTCAACTTTCATTCTGGCTTTCATTCTTCAACTTTTCAGTTTCTAAGAATTTCGCCATAACCTCCTTTGTACGGGTTGATATTTAAAACCGCAACTTGCGTTATAGGACCCTCATCAATCCCAAAAGAAAAGAAAAAGCCAAGCGGCTAGCCAATCGGCTGATTAAATCATCAAACACCAATAAATACAGTAAATATGTACCTATTTGTCGGGCATACAATTTTATTCCTCTTTTAGCTTCCATGTTATTACCTGTTCATATATATACATGTGTATATATGCAATTCCAATCAAATTTCAATTCAGTTCAATATTTTAATTGATTTGGCTTAATTTCTCATTCATTCACATGTTGGTTATATTATTTATTATTACAATATTTTTATTAGTTAAACTAATAATCAAACATCACAACCATCAATCAATTAGTTGATTGTCTTTTCAAATTCATAATAATTTTTTATACTCAAAAATCATATTTTTGATGTCAATTCCAAACAATAGACCTATCTAAGTTTTGGTTCTCACACCAGCCAATTGGAAACATATAGATATACCAATTTTGAAACTCGACCATAATCACTGATGATGATGCCTCATCATCGAAATCATCTCCGGGCGACTAGAGTGTGATTCTATATCTATCTAGTTTCTGAGGCTTCGAATACACGTTAATTACGCGTATATTCAAAATCTTTATATACTCGATTGTCCAAATTAAAAAAAATATACTTAAATACGTATTATTAGATTAAATTTTTGAAACTAAATTTGTTTTTTATTTTTATTTTAAAATTAATACTCTTCACACTTATTCTAAGATACTACTGATCCCATCTCTAATGAGTCGTTCTCATTGGATATTACTAATCCAATCTCTGATGAATTCTTTCGTTCGATTCTAATGTGTCTTGTTCTCGAGCTCTTTAAACCAACGCTCTGATACCAAATGAAACGACCCAAACTTCCCCGTAAAGGAAAGTCCGGATTGAATTGAGAACACGACAAATCAGAATACAAACAGAAGAACGTTTCATTGCTTATTAGAATAATTACATCAGAGTACAAGAATATATCAGAGTACGAATAAATATTACACACTGGAAATACAATATCAGAGATTTAATGTAATGGCCCGGAAATCCGTACCTTTTGAATGGACAATAATCCACACATGTCTAACTCAAAACTGTACGTATTTACGTATTGTTAAATGACGATCCACATCTTTAACCGTTATAGTAAAAAATTTAGTTAATCAAGGGGATTAATTTAGAATTAGAAAGAAAGAAGAAAAACAAGCACATAATCTCGCAACGGAATTGAACAAAATATAATAATCAAATAACAGTTCATGAAGCTATTTAAAATAAACATTTGATCATTTTACAACATATATCAGAATTATACAATTTATATACATAACTGATGATACAGAGTAATGCAATAGAATAGTAGTGGAATACAATAGTAATAATAGTATACCGTCTTCGTCTTCATCCTTCAGAAGATAACCTTTGAAACTGGAATGCTCAAGTCTGACCCAAGCGTAATAGCAAGAAAATAAAACAAGCTCGGATCAGGCAAAAATATTCTCATCTAAGTCGAATCGACATCATATGAACATGCACACACATAACTCAAGAGATGTTACGCGAAATTTCATCTCTTAAGGATCCGTCAAACTAGATACTATATAATATAATTTCGCTATTATACTAGTGTCTATTCACAAATACTTGTCAGAAAAATAGCGTAAGCGGGGTTACATTGATTACCCTTACACAGTTTATAAGCACATGGTCTATGCAGGTCCTGTAACACAACCAGTAAAACGCCGGTTGTAACACCCCACCTCCGTTAAGGACACTCACAAAGGGAATGCCTTAACTTTGGTGGAGCATTTTAGTAAACAGAACAGAAAATTTCAAGACAGATAAACAATACTTGAGAAATTATAACTTTATTATAGCGGAAAACAGAAATCAGTATGGTTACATCTTTAACAAAAACTCAAGTACATAAATATCAGTCTTGTTCAGAAAGTCATCAGAGTACAAAACTTTAAAATTATAATCCCCACAGAAGATGCCATAAGAAGTTAAGCCATACTTTACACGCTTCAAGCAGAAGAAATCCGGATCAAGCTAAAGTATTTCCTCCTTGGAAATCCTAGGGAGGAACGGAAGAAAAAAGGGAGAAAACAAGCAAGGTCAGACATAAAGTCTGGCAAGTCCAGTGACTTTCAGCATATGAACAGATAATAATAATTATGACATGAAAATAAGCTGGATAAGAGATAACAGTAACAGGAGCAGTAGATGTTCTTAGGTTAAACAGATGAAACAGAAAAATATTACTTTTCATTTCTCTGCACTAATACTAATATAACAGGATTAGGGTTATCCTAATGTCTAAACTAAACAGAAATGGGAACAGAATAATTTCCACAGAAGAGAATTCTGGTAATAGGCCTTTACCGCCCCAACAGAAGGTACAGAAACATAATTCTAATAAAGGGCCTTTACCACCCGAACAGATGGTATAGAAACAGAAACAGATTAATCCCTACAGAAATAGAATGTAGAATTACGTGTACACTAGTAAATGGGCCTTTACCACCTAAACAGACGGTACCACGCAGAAACAGACAGGTGTTACCACCCAACGAAAACAGATGGTACCAACAGAAACATACAGAACTAAGTGTACCCTAAAACCCTACCCCTAGCGATCGGCTCCCTGATACATAAATACCCTGTGTCGGCCCCACAGTAGGGTGTATCACTCCCTAAAGTGACAACCAATTGGCACAGACCTATTTACTGATGTCACGGCGTCTTAAATCCTCAGAGGCAGACTGGGATCCATGCACGCACATGACCCAGTTGGAATGCACCATCAACACCCCCTCGCCATTATCAGAATGTACCGCTTTATAATTATTTCAGTAAGCGTGCCCGGACCCTACCTACTGTTGGGTTAAAGTTTTGATACCAGAAAGGGTTACTGACTAATATGGGTCCCAAACAATAGATGACACAAGTAATTTCCCTCCTAACCTTGTGTCCCCAGACTAACAGGTTTCAGATTAACTTGTTTACAAGTTCATACATACAGAGTTCAGATCAACTAGTTCATAGATCAGACAAGTTTTCAGACTAACAGATCGGATATACGGATTTAACAGATTTATAGATTTTCTAACTTTGTAATTGGGCCTACAGATTCATGAAACGGGTTTGTTAAATTCATTAGTCCAATTGGTTTAACCCTATCCACCCAACACGTTTTAGACATCATATTTATCTTAGATTTGTATCAATTAAAAATTAACGCGTAGACCTCTCACATTAGACTGACATTTTGCGGCCATTGGTTAGGCCGGTTGGTTCCGGGCAGGTTTCTACCGCAAACTGAGTCTAACCTCGGGTTTCAAGCACATTATGACTAACTTCTCACATTAGAACCTATTTTTTGCGGCCAATGGATGTGCCGGGCGGTTCCGGGCAGGATTACGCCGCAAACTCATTCTAACCTCGAGTTAGCCATGTTTCATGTTTAGCCAATGCATTCATTCACAGACTATGCTAATATCCGACTAATCATGCTAATTTAACAAATTAACTTCTGTACAAGTTATAGCAGATTATTCGAGGTTCTATTAAAAAGTTTTGCTCAATTTTAAATTGAGCCTACAGATTTACATACTTCAAATTTCAGCATTACAGTTCCAACAGATTACGCCATTCAACAGATTAAACAGATAACAGATCTTGCAGACTAGGCGATTTAGCAGATTTAGCAGATAAGGCAATTTAACATAATTGGTAGATTAGGCAATTCAATTTAATTAGCAGTTTAGGCAATATAACAGAACTAGCATATTAGGCAATATAACAGATTTAATCATTCCTTAAAGTTTCATTGACATATTTGGCCTAAGTTTGCATGCCTAAATAATTGTCATGATTCACAATATGATCAAATACCCCACGTTTGCATTGAATTTACATGGCACAGATTATGGTCATAATTTACCATATAACACATGTCCCAATTTTAGTTAAACTTGCCTAGTACAAAAGATTCACATATAAATTATACCAAATATAGCCATCGATTTCAATGCATGTCATATATTCAAAAATCTCCCACTTAGGTGTTATTCACATTTAACAGCTATCAAATCTTAATATAGATCTTCACACCTAAGTCATATTCTCTTTTTATCTCAAGGCATGAATCGTTATATAAAAATATACCCAACAATCTAGAACTTTAAATTATAACAGATCTTAATTCAAAATATGTGTTATGTCCAAAGTCTCTTGTCACATGTTAACATACAATGGTTCCTCTTCTTCCAATTCACAGAATATGCATAGATCTAAATCTAGTTGACAACATCAGTCACAGATTAGCCATGTCCAATTATGCTGTGACATCAAGGAATTTCGCTCAATCCTAATCGATCGTTAAACCGACTAAGACCGTTCGAAACCTCTAATCGTTTGAGAACAGGACAAATAGAACGCAAACAGAAGAACATTTCATTGCTTATTACAACAATTCCATCAGAATACAAGAATATACAGAGCATGAATAAATATTACACAGAAAAATAACAGAGATTTAATATTACATTTAAATACATCGCAGCGGAAATAATACAAAACACAACTAGAAGAGATATACGGATACAGAGCTTTCCGGATATCGTTCCAGCTGTAGATCAGGATCATGTGAATATAAATCTGCAAAACCAAAACTACTAGCTGCCCGTGTGGAAAATAGGGGCACCCAGAGTTTAGGTTAAAACAATAAACTCCAGGTCAGTCATGTGACTGGTGTGAGAACTAAAACAGTTATTAATCTTTGTTTTTAAAGTTAGGTAAATCAAGGGACCACGCCGTATAACACGGAACGGGTTTCCTCCCAAGAATACCAGTGCAGAAAACAAACAGCGCAATGCTAAATAAAGAAAAATGAAGCTATTATAAGACCCAGGTCCCATCACACAATGCAACGCAAGCCGGAGGATAGGGTTTTCCCTTATAATAGCCAAATATGCTTGATACGTGAAATTTCATCTTATATTATTACAATAAGTGTAGAAAACAACTTCAAATATAAATATATCAATCATAGACGGCATGGATACCATATATCATGTCGCCAATACTAGGCTCTACAATCAAAACCGCAAAATGTCATATTTGGAAATTGAATTTCCATCATGGTGGCTCCTGATTCGAATGATCGATCGCGTAGTGCCATCTCAATGGCTTACGTCTCAGCTAGAGAAAACACCGTAATGCACATCCGCACTTTTGGGAAATCGAGTATCACTGCGGCTTACGTCTCGGCGAGAGAAAACACCGCTTACCCTATCCCTCTGAGCACTGAGCTCAATATCGGTCGACCGAATCCACGACACCACGAAGGTGCCCATCCACTAAAAAGCATACTGATCAAACCATCAATTTACCACCATACCGGGGTGTGAGGCTCGCGAATCAACGCTATACACAAAGCCATGCTATATTAAAGCTGCGCTTTGATCATCATCCACCAAACTTTGCTTTTCAACAAAAGTCTGGATCACTACATCTCAGCATGCCACACTATCAATCCATATCATACCACTGATTTCTGCCAATATATAACCTCTAAGCTCGTATGTCTCAGAGAAGGGCGTTAAGCAAGAGAATAAATTCTCCGCCGCCAAACAGATATATATTTAGCAGAGATCAACGAATACAATATAAAGGAATACAATGTCAGACACACCATCCATTTACAAGTCCGTTCTAGGTCTGAACGAAACCGGAGGCACTTTCCTCGCATATCCATCGACCTCCAAGCACGTCCGGACAACTACTACTTTAGCCCCCTTCAAGGTAGCTACTCCCATCGTGAGCGTCAGTAGCACCCATCCATTCGATGTGAAGATCGTCGGTCTTGCACCGTCTTCAATCTCTTCGACTTATCGTCGAATCGGTTATTCAGAATGGGTATAGACCCGGCCTTTCTGAATAACCCACGTATATAATAAACAATTGTTATACAAACACAACATATGCCTCATTCCAATTCATCAGTCAATTTCACATTCTTAGGGAAAGGTTCCCATTAATTTTATCAAAGATAAATTCTTTTAAATTTATTCTTTAATCTTCCTTTGGATATCATTTCAAACCATATCATGGTTTTCCAAACTAGTCGGGATTAGCGAACCACACCGAAGTAATTATTTATTTTATTTCCCAATCCCAACCTATTCATCCCATGGAGCAAAACTGTTATCACCCCATAACTAACACCACGGTGTTATCGGTAAATTTAATTACCATTTCACGTTCAAATCTAATTAAAGATTTAACTATCGCTAGGAGTAAAACTGGTGATACTCCCCTTTCGATCATTTCCCAATTTTGATAATTTAAATTATCAATTCCTATTTCAATCTAATTAAAGATTCATTAAAACTCCTTTTACTGGGTTAAAGAACTAATGTCATTTAAAACACAGTTCACTATAAACCCAAATCATATTCTATTTCAATTCCAATAAAATATATTAGAAATTCTGGTTATTTAAAACCCATTTCAAATTCAATTTATTTATTTCAAAAATAAATTGATTTTAATTCTAGTTCAAAACTAGTTCATTTCGATAAAAATCTATTTTCATCTTTTCAAATATGGAGTTTTTCATCCCAATTTTTCCCAAATCATTTCTTATAATTTTACACAAATTGTAGATATTTTTAATTATTTTATCAAGGCCCGTACAATCGATTTTCAATAACTGCCACCGAACTGCACTTACAGCGACCTTTTCCATATTTGATTTGGACATATCTCCAAATCCAACCGTTAGATTTCAAATTTCTAATATTCATTGGAAAGCTCTTTTCGATACGAACCAAACGGTTCCGGTTTTAGGAGAATCCGACGGTCGGATCTCCCGTAATGTCTGTTCGAAGTCAATGGTCAAAATTCGCGAACTGCCGCGGCGCGGCGTGTTCTATTCAGGCCATTATATTATATTATATATATATATATATTATATATAATATATACTTCGTCGATTTCTATTTAAAATGAATTTTATAAATCGTTTTAAATTCGTTTTCAAAACGATTCAACTTCATTTCAGATTCAAATCAAAATTGAATTTTTCCCAATATAAATTCGTTTTAAATTCATTTCAAATTGATTTCAATTCAAATTCGATTCTATTCAATTCCAATTCCAATTCATTTCTATTCAATTTCAATTCGAATTCGTTTTATATTCAATTCAATTCGAATTTGTTTTATATTCAGTTCAATTCGAATTCACTTTATATTCAATTCAATTCGAATTTGTTTTATATTCAATTCAATTCGAATTCACTTTATATTCAATTCAATTCGAATTTGTTTTATATTCAATTCAATTCGAATTCACTTTATATTCAATTCAATTCGAATTCGTTTTATATTCAATTCAATTCGAATTCACTTTATATTCTATTCAATTCGAATTCGTTTTATATTCTATTCAATTCGAATTCACTTTATATTCTATTCAATTCGAATTCATTTTATATTATATTCAATTCGAATTCATTTCTATTCAATTCGAATTCGCTTTATATTCTATTCAATTCGAATTCACTTTATATTCAATTCAATTCGAATTCACTTTATATTCAATTCAATTCGAATTCACTTTATATTCTATTCAACTCGAATTCACTTTATATTCAATTCAATTCGAATTCACTTTATCTTCTATTCAATTCGAATTTACTTTATATTCAATTCAATTCGAATTCATTTCTATTCAATTTTAATTCGAATTCACTTTATATTCTATTCAATTCGAATTCACTTTATATTCAATTCAATTCGAATTCATTTCTATTCAATTTCAATTCGAATTCACTTTATATTCTATTCAATTTGATTCTATTCTATTCGAATTCAAATTTCAATTCTATTCTATATTTTTACATCTCTTTCTAAACAGTCATTTTAAAAACGAATATAATCGATATCAATATCGTTCACATCAAAATAGCGCATCTCTAATCAACACGGCTTTATATTTTTCAATAACTTCGTTATTCTATTCAACAAATGAATATTTATCCTATTCAACACATGAATCTATATTTCTTTCACCACCTGACTAATCTCAACAAATGAGTACCGTCAACACGTTAATCTTTATTTTCTAATATTCTTTATTTTCCCAATTGGAATGAGGCCCAATCAATCACCATATAATGCTAATTATATGGATTCCATACACCACATGTATATAATAGCAATGATAAACAATCAACCATCATCCAAGGTGCACCACACAACTGCATAGGCATCAAATATATATAATCAACGCTTACACAGTCTGTTGACCAATCGATCGACATACAATTAATTAATTGGGATTAGTGTATGCCAAATTTCATCCCAACACCCGTGTGGAGTTTCAAATCAACAAACACATATTTTTATTTGTGCAGTTGGGCGATGTGTAAAATTTATCGTCCCAATCAATATCAGTCAAATGTGTGTATATAAACAAATCGTTTGATTTGTATATAAATATATATTTCATTTTATATTATATACACGTTAAAAATTATATTTTTAACTATATAAATATTTTATTTCACTATATAAATATTTTATTTCATTTCACAACACACGATCAACTACACATCAAAATCAAACAAACAAACAAGCCATCCATGGTCTGTGGACGACGGGTGTCAGGTGCTGCTAAGCACCGTCTGCATCCTAGTATATATATTAACTAGAAATTTAAAATAAAAGTGAGGAGTTCTCACCAATAGCTAAACCAAACTCTGCGACTCTTCGTATGTAGGAAATCTTGTCGTTCCCGCCTTTTGTCACTTTCGTTGCCCGTATTCACTACATATATAAAAATCACATTTTTATATCTTCATTCTAATAAATAAAAATCATATTTTTATTTCACTTCATATATAAAGATCGAATTTTTATTTCATCGCTATAAATAGAATAAAAATCGTATTTTTATTCCAAAACTAAATTATATTTTTATATTACTATTCCTTATATAAAGATCAAAATTTTAATACTTCTATAATATAAAAATTATATTTTTCTATCTATAAAAATCATTACTTTATACTAGCATAAAAATCGTTTTTTTATTTCAAATCAAAGTATTTTATATTTTCAAAAACAATTCTATTTCTATTTTCTCAAAATCAGTTCTATCTCTATTTTCAAAACAGTTCTACTTTTATTTTCAAAACAGTTCTACTTTATTTTTAAAAAATCCATTCCACTTATACTTTATAAAATCATATCTTTGTACTTTTAAAATTCATATCCTTATCTTTTAAACAATATCTATTTTTATTTTCAAAGCCATTTCTATTTTACTTTATAAATAAAGCTAATTTTATTTTAGAAAGAAAGCTAATTCTATATTTTAAAAATTATTTTTTTATTACTAATTTATATATATATATATTACATTTTAAAATAATGCTATTATTATCAAATATGAAAATAAAATTTAGTGCCTTACATTTTCGAAAACTGATTTTCAAACAATGTATTTATAATTTTAAACTGAATTTTAAACTATGTATTTATAAAAAAAAAAAGAGCTCACTGTTCTTCTTCCTGGACTGCTCGAACCATTCCTCCACATTGCGCCGCTGACAGAGACCGCCGGAGCACGATCGGAGGTGCTCACGGCGTTGACCTTCCCCGCGCCTCCCTCCGCCTGGCCAGGCGTTGGACTCGGCGCCGTCCATCTCCTCGAGATAGGCTCAAAAACCGGTGGCTTTGAGCACCAAAATCCTTCAAATCACAGCGCCATTCGTGATCAGAACTGTCTGGATTTGTAGAGGGAGGAAAACGCTTCGATTTTGTTTTAGGATCATTGTTTAATTCCAAACGTGCGTAGAGAAATTAAAGAAGGGAATCAGGATGTTTTCCGCCGTTGGACGAGATGCGTGGCGGCTGGGTTTCAATTGGGGATTAGGGTTTTCGGGGGAAGAGGTTTTATAAAGAATTTTTTATATTATTTTATTCATTTTTATTTCCAAATTTAATTGTCTATCGATTCTAACTCCAATTCGAATCCAATGACTATCGTCCCTAGCTAATTACCCCCATTCCGAACACAATCGGATATGTTTCGTAACCCAACTCGGCTGTTACGATCAGTTTTCATTTAAATTAACATTTAAATCATTATATTGAATTTTAAACGTACATTTCAATTTACCAGGGCCACATACTAACTCTAAAAATTCCCGAAAAATATTTTCTAGCTTCGTATTGAAGATACGGTCCTAACAAAACTAATTTCGTCAAATTCTGAGACCGTTTGAAAAATAGCCATTTTCCGGTCGATTAAAATCAACTGAAACTAGTCAAACACGTTTTCCTTTGCCACGCTCACATATTGATTCGAAAAATTACGAAATTTGAAACCTTGCAATAACTTGACATCACTGATCCAACAAAAGTGGTTTCGTCGAAAACCGAGGTAGTTTGCAAAATTGCTATTTTTAAAGGCCGAAATTCCATAGCGACTATTTTGAATTTTCAACTGGACATATCTTTTTACCCCCGCTATGAAATCTCGATTTTTCGAATTCGTTGGAAAGATATTCACAAATAGATTCTATTATTTTCTATTTCGTTAAAATCCGGGTTGTTTTGCACCCGGTACATTCAATTGAAATTTGAAATCGAATTATCGAACTACCGCGCCATTTTCAATACCTTTTATATAATTATAAATAAATATTTATATTCTAACGACGATCTATATAATATACGTTCGAATTTCTATTCAAAATAAATTTTTCGTTGATATTATTTAAAATAATCCATTTTAAATATTCAAAATTCATTAAATTGCAAAAATAAAAATTTTAAATTGGCCCAGATTTTACGGGTTGTTACAATCTCCCCCACTTAAAACTTTTCGTCCTCGAAAAGGAACGAAGCTGAAAGTTGTTTTAAAAACCAACTCAACTTCCATTATTTTGATTACGACTTAAGTTTTTCAACTTTTCAGTTTCTAAGAACTTTTCAAATTTTTCAAAAAATTTAGCTAACACCCTAAATTTTCGAAAAATTTCGCCATAACCTCCCCTGCACTGGGAGCACCGGGAAAATCCCGAAATTGCCATAGAGGCCCTCTGATCTCAAAAAGAAAAAGAAAAGGCCAAGCGGCTAGCCAATCGGCTCATAAAATCATCATCACCCAAACAAAACAGTAAATTATGGTAAACATATACCTATTTGTCGGGCAAATAATTTTATTCTTCTGCTCTAGCCTCTTTGCAATGACCTGTTCAATGTAAGTACATGTATATGCAAGCAAATTCGACTAATTTTCAATATAATTCACTATTTGGTACAATTAGGCATAATGTTTCAAAATTATAAAACAAATAAACAAACAACACAACCATCAATCAATTAGTGAATTAACATTTCAAATTCATAATTTTACTACATATACAGAAAATCAAGTTCAAATCACAATAATAATCCTATATAATTTTGGTTCTCACACTAGTCTAATGGAAATATATAGATATCTCACTTTCGAAACACGAACACAAATTCTGATGATGATATATCAATCATCAGAATCATCTCCGGGTGTCTAGAGTGTGATTCTATATTTATCTAATATATTAAAACTCCGAATATACGTTCATGACGCGTATATGCAAAAAATTTATATACTAGATTGTCCAAATTAAAAATAGATTAATATTCAAATACGTGTGAAACGATTTAAATTTTCAAAACAATGTTTGTTTTCAAATTTTTATTTTAAAAATATACTCTTCACACTCGTTCTAGGATACTACTGATCCAATCTCTAATGAGTCATTTTAATTGGATATTACTAATCCAATATCTGATGAATTCTTTCGTTTGGTTCTAATGTGTCTTGTTCTCGAGCTCTGTAAACCAAAGCTCTGATACCAACTGTGACGTCAAGGAATTTCGCTCAATCCTAATCGATCGTTAAACCGACTAAGACCGTTCGAAACCCCTAATCGTTTGAGAACAGGACAAATAAAACGCAAACAGAAGAACATTTCATTGCTTATTACAACAATTCCATCAGAATACAAGAATATATAGAGCATGAATAAATATTACACAGAAAAATAACAGAGATTTAATATTACATTTAAATACATCGCAGCGGAAATAATACAAAACACAACTAGAAGAGATATACGGATACAGAGCTTTCCAGATATCGTTCCAGCTGTAGATCAGGATCCTGTGAATATAAATCTGCAAAACCAAAACTACTAGCTGCCCGTGTGGAAAATAGGGGCACCCAGAGTTTAGGTTAAAACAATAAATTCCAGGTCAGTTATGTGACTGGTGTGAGAACTAAAACAGTTATTAATCTTTGTTTTTAAAGTTAGGTAAATCAAGGGACCACGCCGTATAACACGGAACGGGTTTCCTCCCAAGAATACCAGTGCAGAAAACAAACAGCGCAATGCTAAATAAAGAAAAATGAAGCTATTATAAGACCCAGGTCCCATCACACAATGCAACGCAAGCCGGAGGATAGGGTTTTCCCTTATAATAGCCAAATATGCTTGATACGTGAAATTTCATCTTATATTATTACTATAAGTGAAGAAAACAACTTCAAATATAAATATATCAATCATAGACGGCATGGATACCATATATCATGTCGCCAATACTAGGCTTTACAATCAAAACCGCAAAATGTCATATTTGGAATTTGAATTTCCATCATGGCGGCTCCTGATTCGAAAGATCGATCGCGTAGTGCCATCTCAATGGCTTACGTCTCAGCTAGAGAAAACACCGTAATGCATATCCGCAATTTTGGGAAATCGAGTATCATTGCGGCTTACGTCTCGGTGAGAGAAAACACCGCTTACCCTATCCCTCTGAGCACTGAGCTTAATCTCGGTCGACCGAATCCACGACACCACGAAGGTGCCCATCCACTAAAAAGCATACTGATCAAACCATCAGTTTATCACCATACCGGGGTGTGAGGCTCGCGAATCAACGCTATACACAAAGCCATGCTATATTAAAGCTGCGCTTTGATCATCATCCACCAAACTTTGATTTTCAACAAAAGTCTGGATCACTACATCTCAGCATGCCACACTATCAATCTATATCATACCACTGATTTCTGCCAATATATAACCTCTGAGCTCGTATGTCTCAGAGAAGGGCGTTAAGCAAGAGAATAAATTCTCCGCCGCCAAACAGATATATATTTAGCAGAGATCAACGAATACAATATAAAGGAATACAATGTCAGACACACCATCCATTTACAATTCCGTTCTAGGTCTGAACGAAACCGGAGGCACTTTCCTCGTATATCCGTCGACCTCCAAGCACGTCCGGACGACTACTACTTTAGCCCCCTTCAAGGTAGCTACTCCCATCGTGAGCGTCAGTAGCACCCATCCATTCGATGTGAAGATCGTCGGTCTTGCACCGTCTTCAATCTCTTCGACTTATCGTCGAGTCGGTTATTCAGAATGGGTATAGACCCGGCCTTTATAATAAACAATTGTTATACAAACACAACATACGACTCATTCCAATTCATCAGTCAATTTCACATTCTTAAGGAAAGGTTCCCATTAATTTTATCAAAGATAAATTCTTTTAAATTTATTCTTTAATCTTCCTTTGGATATCATTTCAAACCATATCATGGTTTTCCAAACTAGTCGGGATTAGCGAACCACACCGAAGTAATTATTTATTTTATTTCCCAATCCCAACCTATTCATCCCATGGAGCAAAACTGTTATCACCCCATAACTAACACCACGGTGTTATTGGTAAATTTAATTACCATTTCACGTTCAAATCTAATTAAAGATTTAACTATCGCTAGGAGTAAAACTGGTGATACTCCCCTTTCGATCATTTCCCAATTTTGATAATTTAAATTATCAATTCCTATTTCAATCTAATTAAAGATTCATTAAAACTCCTTTTACTGGGTTAACGAACTAATGTCATTTAAAACACAGTTCACTATAAACCCAATCATATTCTATATCAATTCCAATAATATATATTAGAAATTCTGGTTATTTAAAACCCATTTCAAATTCAATTTATTTATTTCAAAAATAAATTGATTTTAATTCTAGTTCAAAACTAGTTCATTTCGATAAAAATCTATTTTCATCTTTTCAAATATGGAGTTTTTCATCCCAATTTTTCCCAAATCATTTCTTCTGATTTTACACAAATTGTAGATATTTTTAATTATTTTATCAAGGCCCGTACAGTCGGTTTTCAATAACTGCCACCGAACTGCACTTACAGCGATCTTTTCCATATTTGATTTGGACATATATCCAAATCCAACCGTTAGATTTCAAATTTCTAATATTCATTGGAAAGCTCTTTTCAATCCGAACCCAACGGTTCCGGTTTTAGGAAAATCCGACGGTCGGATCTCCCGTAATGTCCGTTCGAAGTCAATGGTCAAAATTCGCGAACTGTCGCGGCGCGGCGCGTTCTATTCAGGCCATTATATTATATATATTATATATAATATATACTTCGTCGATTTCTATTTAAAACGAATTTTATAAATCGTTTTAAATTCGTTTTCAAAACGATTCAACTTCATTTCAGATTCAAATCAAAATTGAATTTTTCCCAATATAAATTCGTTTTAAATTCATTTCAAATTGATTTCAATTCAAATTCGATTCTATTCAATTCCAATTCGAATTCATTTCTATTCAATTTCAATTCGAATTCGTTTTATATTCAATTCAATTCGAATTTGCTTTATATTCAATTCAATTCGAATTCACTTTATATTCAATTCAATTCGAATTTGTTTTTTATTCAATTCAATTCGATTTCACTTTATATTCAATTCAATTCGAATTTGTTTTATATTCAATTCAATTCGAATTCACTTTATATTCTATTCAATTCGAATTCGTTTTATATTCTATTCAATTCGAATTCACTTTATATTCAATTCGAATTCGTTTTATATTCTATTCAATTCGAATTTATTTCTATTCAATTCGAATTCACTTTATATTCTATTCAATTCGAATTCACTTTATATTCAATTCAATTCGAATTCACTTTATATTCTATTCAATTCGAATTCACTTTATATTCAATTCAATTCGAATTCACTTTATATTCTATTCAATTCGAATTCACTTTATATTCAATTCAATTCGAATTCATTTCTATTCAATTTCAATTCGAATTCACTTTATATTCTATTCAATTCGAATTCACTTTATATTCAATTCAATTCGAATTCATTTCTATTCAATTTCAATTCGAATTCACTTTATATTCTATTCAATTCAATTTGATTTTATTCTATTCGAATTCAAATTTCAATTCTATTCTATATTTTTACATCTCTTTCTAAACAGTCATTTTAAAAACGAATATAATCGATATCAACATCGTTCGCGTCAAAATAGCGCATCTCTAATCAACACGGCTTTATATTTTCCAATAACTTCGTTATTCTATTCAACAAATGAATATTTATCCTATTCAACACATGAATCTATATTTCTTTCACCACCTGACTAATCTCAACAAATGAGTACCGTCAACACGTTAATCTTTATTTTCTAATATTCTTTATTTTCCCAATTGGAATGAGGCCCAATCAATCACCATATAATGTTAATTATATGGATTCCATACACCACATGTATATAATAGCAATGATAAACAATCAACCATCATCCAAGGTGCACCACACAACTGCATAAGCATCAAATATGTATAATCAACGCTTACACAGTCTGTCGACCAATCGATCGACACACAATTAATTAATTGGGATTAGTGTATGCCAAATTTCATCCCAACACCCGTGTGGGGTTTCAAATCAACAAACACAGATTTTTATTTGTACAGTTGGGCGATGTGTAAAATTTATCGTCCCAATCAATATCAGTCAAATATGTGTATATAAACAAATCGTTCGATTTGTTTATAAACATATATTTCATTTTATATACACGTTAAAAATTATATTTTTAACTATATAAATATTTTATTTCACTATATAAATATTTTATTTCATTTCACAACACACGATCAACTACACATCAAAATCAAACAAACAAACAAGCCATCCATGGTCTGTGGACGACGGGTGTCAGGTGCTGCTAAGCACCGTCTGCATCCTAGTATATATATTAACTAGAAATTTAAAATAAAAGTGAGGAGTTCTCACCAATAGCTAAACCAAACTCTGCGACTCTTCGTATGTAGGAAATCTTGTCGTTCCCGCCTTTTGTCACTTTCGTTCCCCGTATTCACTACATATATAAAAATCACATTTTTATATCTTCATTCTAATAAATAAAAATCATATTTTTATTTCACTTCATATATAAAGATCGAATTTTTATTTCATCGCTATAAATAGAATAAAAATCATATTTTTATTCCAACTAAAAATTATATTTTTATATTACTATTCCTTATATAAAGATCAAAATTTTAATACTTCTATAATATAAAAATTATATTTTTCTATCTATAAAAATCATTACTTTATACTAGCATAAAAATCGTATTTTTATTTCAAATCAAAGTATTTTATATTTTCAAAAACAATTCTATTTCTATTTTCTCAAAATCAGTTCTACCTCTATTTTCAAAACAGTTCTACTTTTATTTTCAAAACAGTTCTACTTTATTTTTAAAAATCCATTCCACTTATACTCTATAAAATCATATCTTTGTACTTTTAAAATTCATATCCTTATCTTTTAAACAATATCTATTTTTATTTTCAAAACCATTTCTATTTTACTTTATAAATAAAGCTAATTTTATTTTAGAAAGAAAGCTAATTCTATATTTTAAAAATTATATTTTTATTACTAATTTATATATATATTACATTTTAAAATAATGCTATTATTATCAAATATGAAAATAAAATTCAGTGCCTTACATTTTTGAAAACTGATTTTCAAACAATGTATTTATAATTTTAAACTGAATTTTAATCTATGTATTTATAATAAAAAAAAGAGCTCACTGTTCTTCTTCCTGGACTGCTCGAACCATTCCTCCACATCGCGCCGCTGACAGAGACCGCCGGAGCACGACCGGAGGTGCTCACGGCGTTGACCTTCCCCGCGCCTTCCTCCGCCTGGCCAGGCGTTGGACTCGGCGCCGTCCATCTCCTCGAGATCGGCTCAAAAACTGGTGGCTTTGAGCCCCAAAATCCTTCAAATCACAGCGCCATTCGTGATCAGAACTGTCTGGATTTGTAGAGGGAGGAAAACGCTTCGATTTTGTTTTATGATCATTGTTTAATTCCAAATGTACGTGGAGAAATTAAAGAAGGGAATCGGGATGTTTTCCGCCGTTGGACGAGATGCATGGCGGCTGGGTTTCAATTGGGGATTAGGGTTTTCGGGGGAAGAGGTTTTATAAAGAATTTTTTTATATTATTTTATTCATTTTTATTTCCAAATTTAATTGTCTATCAATTCTAACTCCAAATCGAATCCAAAGACTATCGTCCCTAGCTAATTACCCCCATTCCAAACACAATGGGATATGTTTCGTAACCCAACTCGGCTGTTACGATCAGTTTTCGTTTAAATTAACATTTAAATCATTATATTGAATTTTAAACGTACATTTCAATTTACCAGGGCCACATACTAACTCTAGAAATTCCCGAAAAATATTTTCTAGCTTCGTATTGACGATACGGTCCTAACAAAACTAATTTCGTCAAATTCTGAGACCGTTTGAAAAATAGCCATTTTCCGGTCGATTAAAATCAACTGAAACTGGTCAAACGCGTTTTCCTTTGCCACGCTCACATATTGATTCGAAAATTTATGAAATTTGAAACTTTGCAATAACTTGACATCACGGATCCAACAAAAGTGGTTTCGTCGAAAACCGAGGTCGTTTGCAAAATTGCTATTTTTAAAGGCCGAAATTCCATAGCGACTATTCTGAATTTTCAACTGGACATATCTTTTTACCCCCGCTATGAAATCTCGATTTTTCATATTCGTTGGAAAGATATTCACAAATAGATTCTATTATTTTCTGTTTCGTTAAAATCCGGGTTGTTTTGCACTCGGTACATTCAATTGAAATTTGAAATCGAATTATCGAACTACCGCGCCATTTTCATTTCCTTTTATATAATTATAAATAAATATTTATATTCTAACGATGATCTATATAATATATGTTCGAATTTCTATTCAAAATAAATTTTTCGTCGATATATTTAAAATAATCCATTTTAAATATTCAAAATTCATTAAATTGCTAAAATAAAAATTTTTAACTGGCCCAGATTTTACGGGTTGTTACATATGCCATCATTCATTATTTGTCCCAAAGTTTAGCGTTTGTGCGTTAATCTCTTATGAGATGTGGCGTAGGCTCATGGTAGCCTGGCTATAGAACAGAAAGAAGAAAGAGATATAGAATAAAATATATCAGAACAGAACGTACACAACCTCAAATTCAGATTTACAATCATGTCACAATTATAATTAAAGTTTATATCGGAAAATAACTGTACTTGCCTTTCGTGGTTTTAAGAAAGGATAATAAACTGTTGTTGATGCAGAAATGCGGAATTTCTCCTCTTTAATTGTTGTTGTAGCTCTAAACTTTGATTTGAGATTTGATTTAGCTTTTAATTCTATTTAGGTTGGAAGAAGATGCATCAGTCCAAGTTTTTATTCCAACAGAGTAGCGACGCCATTGTTATTTTTATTTAGAACAGAGGCAAAGTACAGATAGAATGAAATTGTGTAGAGAAAATGAGGCTAGGGGGCTGTTTATATAGGATTGGACGGATGAATCTAGACAGAAAACGAGACAGGATACATCAGAATGAACCGGGTTCAAAAACTGGGTTTCGGGAGCAGGTTGACCCCCAGGTCGACACTATGGTCGACCTGGACCCTGGGAGGTCGACACTATGGTCGATCCCTAGGTCGACCTAGTCTATGGGCGGGAATTTTCCCGCCCAGCCTATTCTGGGATTTTAAATTTGAATCTAAATTCGAATTTTCGAACTGTTTTCGATTCTGAAAATCTCTGAAACTTCGGAGGGCCATATCTCCCTCATACGGACTCCGTTTCTCGAAAACTCGGGCTTGTTTCCAAGCAGAATTTCGAGACGAACGCAATGGCACAACTAGTTTCCTTTGATTCTTATTTTTAAAATTAATTATTCTCTGATTTGTTATTTATATGTTCACAGAAAATACGGGGTGTTACATTCTCCCCTCCTTAAAGGATTTCGTCCCCGAAATCTTCAAGTTAAGAAGAATGTGTCCTACCATTCAGTCATCCATCTACTCAACCATCATCCACAAGCATCCATTGTCCTTAAAAGGTTTCTAATGCCGTATGAACATATGCAAAGTGTGTGTATATGTTTCTTATCTAATGCAAAATCAGGCGGTCTACTGATCCAGTTGACCTCCTTAATGCGAATCATGTTAGTGCCATGAGTCCAAATATGTATGCAAGAAATCCTATTTGATACACATCATTTTTATATGAGTGCATAACCATTCATCCAAATACAACATCCATGTGATGAGTCAATCATTTTATATCCACAAAAATTGAAATGCTCACACATCCATGTGCAGTATGAGAGTGTTTTCGAGCCGATCTAGTGCCTAGTGTGTGTATATGCATCCACGAGCAACCACTGGCAACCACTTGCATCCACTTGCAACCATCAAACATAACATGTCTCAAACACATGTTTACACCCATTAGTTTCTACCTAAAGTTTGAAGATTCGATCGATAGGATATAGTCGAATGTTGGAAGCGAGTACAGATAAAACAAAAACTTGGTTCCCATCAGACATTGGTTGAGAGAATAATTCCCCTAAGTATCTACCCCGAAGACCGAGATCAACATCAGGTTGACACCCAGAGGATTACCCTCTTTTGACAATGTCAAAACAGGAAATCTTAACCTTTTCAGAAATATCCAGATGCTTACGGACTATTAGTACAGATCAGATTATCGAATGATTCTTAGAAAACTAAGCATGGGAAAATCCCACCATATCCCTCAAAAACCCAGAATGTATGCATTACAATCGACTTGACGCCTAACACAGATACCCTCAAACCCCAACCTACCACCAACAGATGAGTCGTAACCCCTATGGGGTTTGAGACTATAACCAAATCAGAAACAAGACTAGTATTAAAGTGCAGAGACTCGGCTATAGAATCAGAATGCCATAATCGGAAAGAGTTCTAACTCAATAATCAGATAAGGAAACTAAACTCTCTACGGAAATTTTCCTACTTCTATCCTATCCACCAACTATGAGAGCATTTGCCTGCCTTCCCGAAGTAGGTCATGTCCTCCGTCCTTGCCCCTGTTTCTTTGGGCAGTCCCTAGTGAAGTGTCCCATCTCACCACAGTTGAAGTGAGTGTCCTTCCTCTTTCGGCAATCCTTGTCAAGATGAGTCAAGCTTCCATAAGTAAAGCACTTTTCTCCTCCTTTATCTTCAGAATTTTCTTCCTTCTTTTGTGTTTCCTTTTTGCCTCCTTTGTGAACCAAGTCCATGTCCATGAGTTTCTCATCCTTGGGTTGTGCTCCTTAGCCAAATTCCCTCATTCTCATCTTTACTCTCCGTGTGTAACACGTTTGACAAGTCCCTCGAAAGCGGCCTCCATCGCACAGAAAATCCTACAAAGCTCGAAAGAAAATTAGCCGTAGGTGAGACTACTGCGGCTACAAATGGAAGTCGAGCGCTTATTTGCCCTTTGACTGGTGTCGTAGTCTTATCAAGCCTACAGAACCATGCCAGGATGAGGTTACCTCCCAGAAAGCAAGGAGCCCCGGAGAAAGAAGGGAACAAAGATTCAAACAGAGGATCAAAAGATAGATATGTGGCTTTTGTAGATTATGTTTTTCAAAAATAAACTTTACTTTTGAAAATACTTCCTTCTAAAACCTTTTTGAAAATAGTTTTCAAAACTTTTTATCAAATCTGGTAACCTTCAGCTCTGATACCAAGTGTAACACCCCACCTCCGTTAAGGACACTCACAAAGGGAATGCCTTCACTTTGGTGGAGCATTTTAGTAAACAGAACAGAAAATTTCAAGACATATAAATAATACTTGAGAAATTATAACTTTATTACAGCGGAAAACAGAAATCAGTATGGTTACATCTTTACCAAAAACTCAAGTACATAAATATCAGTCTTGTTCAGAAAGTCATCAGAGTATAAAACTTTAAAATTATAATCCCCACAAAAGATGCCATAAGAAGTTAAGCCATACTTTACACACTTCAAGCAGAATAAATCCAGATCAAGCTAAAGTATTCCCTCCTTGGAAAACCTGGGGGGAACGGAAGAAAAAGGGGCGAAAACAAGCAAGGTCAGACATAAAGTCTGGCAAGTCCAGTGACTTTCAGCATATGAACAGATAATAATAATTATGACATGAAAATAAGATGGATAAGAGATAACGGTAACAGGAGAAGTAGATGTACTTAGGTTAAACAGAAGAAACAGAATAATATTACTTTTCATTTCTATGCACTAATACTAGTATAACAGGATTAGGGCTATCCTAATGTCTAAACTAAACAGAAATGGGAACAGAATAATTTCCACATAAGAGAATTCTAGTAATGGGCCTTTACCGCCCCAACAGAAGGTACAGAAACAGAATGCTAATAAAGGCCATTACCATCCGAACAGAAGGTACATAAACAGAAACAGATTAATCCCTATAGAAACAGAATGTAGAATTAGGTGTACACTAGTAAATGGGCCTTTACCACCCGAACAGACGGTACCAAGCAGAAACAGACAGGTGTTACCACCCAACAGAAACAGACAGTACCAACAGAAACAAACAGAACTAAGTGTAACCTAAAACCCTACCCCAAGCGATCGGCTCCCTGATACATAAATACCCTGTGTCGGCCCCACAGTAGTGTGTATCACTCCCTAAAGTGACAACCAATTGGCACAGACCTACTTACAGATGTCACGGCGTCTTACATCCTCAGAGGCAGATTGGGATCCATGCATGCACATGACCCAGTTGGAATGCACCATCAACACCCCTCGCCATTATCATAATGAACCGCTTATAATTAGTTCAGTAAGCGTGCCCGGACCCTACCTACTGTTGGGTCAAAGTTTTGATACCAGAAACGGTTACTGACTAATATGGTTCCCAAACAACAGATGACATAAGTAATTTCCCTCCTAACCTTGTGTCCCCAAACTAACAGGTTTCAGATTAACTTGTTTACAAGTTTAGACATACAGAGTTAAGATCAACTAGTTCACAGATCAGACAAGTTTTCAGACTAACGGATCAGATATACGGATTTAACATATTTACAGATTTGTCTAACTTTGTAATTGGGCCTACAGATTCAAGAAACGGGTTTGTTAAATTCATTAGTCCAATTGGTTTAACCCTATCCACCCAACACGTTTTAGACATCATATTTATCTTAGTTTTGTATCAATTAAAAATTAACGCACAGACCTCTCACATTTGACTGACAATTTGCGGCCACTGGTTAGGCTGGTTGGTTTCGGGTAGGTTTCTGCCGCAAACTGAGTCTAACCTCGGGTTTCAAGCACGTTATGACTAACTTCTCACATTAGAACCTATTGTTTGCGGCCACTGGATGTGTCGGGCGGTTCCGGGCAGGATTACGCTGCAAACTCTTTCTAACCTTGAGTTAGCCATGTTTCATGTTTAGCCAATGCATTCATTCATAGACTATGCTAATATCAGACTAATCATGCTAAGTTAACAAATTAACTTCTGTACAAGTTACAGCAGATTATTCGAGGTTCTATTAACAAGTTTTGCTCAATTTTAAATCGAGTCTACAGATTTACATACTTCAAATTTCAGCATTTCAGTTCCAACAGATTACGCCATTCAATAGATTAAACAGATAACAGATCTTGCAGACTAGGCGATTTAGCAGATTTAGCAGTTAAGGCAATTTAACATAATTGGAAGATTAGGCAATTCAATTTAATTAGTAGTTTAGGCAATATAACAGAACAAGCATATTAGGCAATACAACAGATTTAATCATTCCTTAATGTTTCATTGACATATTTGGCCTAAGTTTGCATGCCTAAATAATTGTCATGATTCACAATATGATCATATACCCCACGTTTGCATTGAATTTACATGGCACAGATTATGGTCATAATTTACCATATAACACATGTCCAAATTTTAGTTAAACTTGCCTAGTACAAAAGATTCACATATAAATTATACCAAATATAGCCATCGATTTCAATGCATGTCATATATTCAAAAATCTCCCACTTAGGTGTTATTCACATTTAATAGCTATCAAATCTTAATATAGATCTTCACACCTAAGTCATATTCTCTTTTTATCTCAAGTCATGAATCGTTATATAAAAATATACCCAACAATCTAGAACTTTAAATTATAACAGATCTTAATTCAAAATATGCGTTATGTCCAAAGTCTCTAGTCACATTAACATATAATGGTTCCTCTTCTTCCAATTCACAGAATATGCATAGATCTAAATCTAGTTTACAACATCAGTCACAGATTAGCCATGTCCAATTATGCCATCATTCATTATTTGTCCCAAAGTTTAGCGTTTGTGCGTTAATCTCTTATGAGATGTGGCGCAGGCTTGTGGTAGCCTGGCTATAGAATTGAAAGAAGAAAGAGATACAAAATAAAATATATTAGAACAGAACGTACACAACCTCAAATTCAGATTTACAATCATGTCACAATTATAATTAAAGTTTATATCGGAAAATAACTGTACTTGCCTTTCGTGGTTTTAAGAAAGGATAATAAACTGTTGTTGATGCAGAAATGCGGAATTACTCCTCTTTAATTGTTGTTGTAGCTCTAAACTTTGATTTGAGATTTGATTTAGATTTTAATTCTATTCAGGTTGGAAGAAGAAGCATCAGTCCAAGTTTTGATTCAAGCAGAGTAGCGATGCCATTTTTATTTTTAATTAGAACAGAGGCAGAGTCTAGACAGAATGAAATTGTGTAGAGAAAATGAGGCTAGAGTGCTGATTATATAGGATTAGACAGATGAATCTAGACAGAAAACGAGACCGGATACATCAGAATGAACCAGGTTCAAAAACTGGGTTTCGGGAGCAGGTCGACCCCTAGGTCGACACTATGGTCGACCTGGCCCCTGGGAGGTCGACACTATGGTCGTCCTCTAGGTCGACCTGGTCCATGTGCGGGAATTTTCCTGCCCAGCCTATTCTGGGATTTTGAATTTGAATTCGAATTTTCGAGCTGTTTTCGATTCTGAAAATCTCTGAAACTTCGGAGGGCCATATCTCCCTCATACGGACTCCGTTTCTCGAAAACTCGGAATCGTTTCCAAGTAGTATTTCGAGATGAACGCAATGGCGCAACCGGTTTCCCTTGATTCTTATTTTTAAAATTAATTATTCTCTGATTTGTTACTTATACGTTCACAGAAAATACGGGGTGTTACATCGGTAGCCAGTGAGTCACCTATAGACCTATGCCAAAATCAAAATCGTAGTTGTCTCGCATAAGGATAAACGTATGACAAGGCACATGAGGCAATACCCAAGGTAGTATGCTACCAGTTTTCCTGATCCAGACTGGTGGTTACCCCTAACGGCCCACCGTTGACATCCACCCCATATCGAATCAAAGGGAAATCCATCCCATCAATGGTGCGCACCAACAAAACAACAACAACTGAATAGTAATAGTATGGACCCGAGGCCTAGGAAAATCGAAGAGCTGATCCACTAAGAGGTAGTCAAGCCTTATTTGGTCTTGCACGGCTCCTGGTTTAGTCATTTCAAATTGACACAAGTGTCGAGGTCATCCATTATCGTTCACTTTCTTCAAGTCCAGTAATCACCTCCAAATTCATCCTACTTCATTTCTGGAACTCCACCGCGTACACAGTTGTTAAAGTGGTTCCAACATTGACAGAGAATATGTCAATAAGAGACCTCGGTCTCTTTAACAACAAAGCATCATGTTACACATCGATTCGTACTTTTATATTTCAATGGTGAATCGTTATGATATCAAAATATCATATTCAACTAAACAGATTTCACTTAAAAATATCATATTAATTTAATTAAAATAATATTTACTTTCAAAATTCATATTCACTTTGAGATAAATTTCAAATTCAATAATTGGTTATGATTTCAATTAACAACATTTCCTTCGAATCACTCAGTTTACTTCAAAAATAGTTTTGAATTTATTTTTGATTTTAACATCAAAATAATCATATTTACTTTTAAATCAGAGATTTAAATGTAAATAATTTCATTTCTAAAATAGTTTATAAGTTTGAATTAGTATTAGGCTTTAAATAAATTTTTGAATAATTTTAAATAGTTGAGAGATTTGGAATAGTTTAGAAATCAAAACAGCTTGAGTATTAGAAATGGTTTTTTATATATTAAAATATTTTATAAAATAAACTACTTTTATATATATAGAAAAATAGGTTTTTGAAAACAATTTTTATAAAGTACTTCATATATCAAAGGAACAAATTTCATGAAATAGTTTATATGTAAATTAGTTTATATAGAAATAATTTTAAATCAACTGTTTCTTTCCATTTCAATAAATCTGAACCTAAGTTCAAATCTCAAATAAACCAAATCGATTTCCTAAATCCAATCCAAATCGATTCCACAATCAAATTCATTTGAGAACAATCCATTTTTAGAGGATAACTTCCCATTCCAAATATTATTTCAAATTCAAGTTCATACTATTTGTTTAAGCCATTTAATTCGAAATTAATTTCAAAGTTTAAATAAAGATTTAAACCTTTGAAACAATTCAAATTATAATCAATTTTAGTTCAATTTCAAATAACAAATTTTAGATCATTTCAATTCGAATTTTATTTCAAATTTTAAATAAAGAATTAAACCTTTGAAATAATTCAATTTATAATCGATTTTAGTTCAATTTCAAATAACAAATTTTAGATCATTTCAATTCGGATTTTATTTCAAAGTTTAAATAAAGATTTAAACCATTGAGATAATTCAATTTATAATCAATTTTAGTTCAAATTTCAAATAACTTTAGACCCTTTCAATATGAATTTAATTTCAAAGTTTAACTAAAGATTTAAAACCTTTGAAATAATTCAATTTATAATCAATCTTAGTTCAAATTTCAAATAACAACTTTAGATCATTTCAATTTGATTTTTATTTCAAAGTTTAAATAAAGACTTAAACCTTTGAAATATTTCAATTTTAGTTCAAATTTCAAATAACAAATTTAGATCATTTCAATTTGAATTTAATTTCAAAGTTCAAATAAAAATTTAAACCTTTGAAATAATTCAATTTTAGTTTAAATTTCAAATTTCATATAACAAATTTAGATCATTTCAATATAATTCAATTTCAACATTTCAATGTAATTCGATTTCGACATTTCAATATGATTCAATTTCGACATTTCAATGTAATTCAATTTCGACATTTCAAATTTATTCAATCTTGACATTTCAATATAATTCAATTTCGACATTTCAATGTAATTTAATTTCGACATTTCAATATAATTCAATTTCGACATTTCAATTTATTTAAGTTCAACATTTCAATATAATTCAGTTTCAACATTTCAATATAATTCAATTTCAACATTTCAAATTAATTCAATTTCAACATTTCAATATAATTTAATTTCGACATTTCGATATAATTCGATTTCAACATTTCGATATAATTCGATTTCAACATTTCGATATAATTCGATTTCAACATTTTGATATAATTCGATTTTAACATTCCAATATAATTCGATTTCAACATTCCAATATAATTCAATTTCAACATTTCAATATAATTTGGTTTCGAAATTTCAATATAATTCAATTTCGACATTTCAATGTTATTCAATTTCGACATTTCAAATTTATTCAATCTTGACATTTCAATATAATTCAATTTCGACATTTCAATGTAATTTAATTTCGACATTTCAATATAATTCAATTTCGACATTTCAATTTATTTAATTTCAACATTTCAATATAATTCAGTTTCAACATTTCAATATAATTCAATTTCATCATTTCAATATTTCAATATAATTCAATTTCAACATTTCAATATAATTTAATTTCGACATTTCAACATAATTCAATTTCAACATTTCAATATAATTTGAAATCAACATTTCAATATAATTCGGTTTCGACATTTCGATATAATTCAATTTCAACATTTCGATATAATTCGATTTCAACATTCCAATATAGTTCGATTTCAACATTTCCACATAATTCGATTTCAACATTTCGATATAATTCGATTTCAACATTTCGATATAATTCGATTTCAACATTCCAATATAATTCGATTTCAACATTTCCATATAATTCGATTTCAACATTTCAATATAATTCGGTTTCGACTGACTGTTTATGATGACGCCCGCAACATCCAAGGTGATAACACTGATATAAAAATATATACAACATCCATACGGTTCAATATATCCATAAATAGACATCCATCACAATCATCATCCAAAACAGTTCGATTTGCAATAATTAACTGATGTAACATGTCGGGGTTTAACTAGCAATTTAATTCAAAAATAAACTAACTGTCAATTCAATTTCTACAGTTTAAATTTGATGTCCATTTTAAAATAGCAACCAACAAACAAATAATCACATTAATCACAGAATTTAATTTCACAAAAATGTGAATATTTTTGCAGCGTGAGAAAACTCACTTTGACTGGTTTTGAAATCACTTTAAATAACGATTGCTTTTGATTAAATTAAACAGAAGGTTTAATTTAACCAAAATTCCTACAAGCTCCAAATTTTGACTAGAGTGGTTTCATTGCGTAGACATCGTCATCACGGTTCCAACGGAAGTCGGTTCGTTCAATTTGGTCGTTGTTTGCAAATGTTATAGCAGTTTAAATATTTAAACATTTAAACATATAATTAAATTTATAATTTTTCCCTTAGTTACCAATTAAAATTCACGACCGTTCCTTTCTGCTACTTTTTCCAGCGATTCATGAAACCCACCTTCCCCTCTTCTCTCTCCTCACCGCACGCTGCACAGACCACTAGGGCACGATCGCCCTGTGCCACCTCGAAGAGCATGACGCCGCCTTCGCCCTCCTTCCCTGCCGTTGAACTCGGTGGGCCCTTTGGCCATAAAAACCCGTTCGAACGAAAGCCCTTCAAAGGCCGATTTCACTCATTTTTGACAACCAACGACGATCTCTACCATTAAAGAGGTAGATCTCATCTAGAGGAAGGTCTTTGCTGTTGGAGTTTCGAAAATTTCTAAGGGGATTGGAAGATTAAACGAGGGATTAAATGGGATGATTTTCCGCCTTCAAATGTTAAAGAGTAGCGGTAGAAGATGAAGTTGACCGGGCCAGTTACTTTGACTTAGGGTTTGACTAGGTTTGTAACGACCCTTATTCTACGCATCATGGGATCGTAGAATATTTATTTCTTTCACATATGAAGTCGTATGGTCATGTAACTTTGGGAGACGACTATTGGGGTCATTTCCCATGTTCATGATTTTTTTCGATTTTTAAATGACCGTTTTGCCCCTAGTTGGTACTGTTTTGGCCATAACTTTTGACTGGAAAGGAGTTTTGACCTGAAACCACTTCCATTGGATTCAAATGATGGTTTCTCTTTCCGTAGAGTGGTTACATTGGCCAAACGGACTTACCGTTTGAGAGATATGGCTGAATTAAGGTCTAAAGGGTTATTTTCAGCTAATTGGGCTTAACCGGGTAATTAGCAGTTAGGCCCAAAGGGGGATTTCGGGTTTAGTGGTATTTAAGGGCTTCTAGGGTTATGATTTCGGTTTTTACTTCATTTTCCAGCCGCCTAAGACATTCCTTCAAGTATAGCCATGGCCTCCACCTTCTAATTTCACTCTAAATCACCTCTAATCACTTTCTAATCAAAGATTAAGCAAAACTACATCAAACCAAAGGGGATTAGCACCAAATCAGAGACAGAGTTGCTGGAATACATAGAGATTGGATCTATATCAGAGGAGTTTCAGTTCTGAAAGTTAAATTGTGGCAAAGGTGAGTGATTTGCTTTGTTTTACACTAATTACGGCTAATTAGGGTAATAAGTGAAGATTAGCGAAATTATAACTCAGAAAAATCTAGAAAAATTCCTAAAATTCTAAAACATCATTTTATGCCTCTGATATGAATTTGGGTTAATTTCGACTAATTTTGCAAATCCCGGAATTTGGGGGATTAAGGGGTGATTAGTGGAAATTAGCGAATTTATGCATGTTAAAAATCTGGAAAAATATTTATAAATTCTAAAATATTATTTTAGACCTCCGTTAGAAAAATTGGCTAATTCGGTTAAATTTTGTTAATTCTATCATTAAGTTTGCTTGAACATGCTTAAGGGAAAAATATGGTTTTTGGGTATGTTTGATCTATTTCACATGCTATGATTTATGTTTTGGTGTTTGTGGTCTATCCCATATGTTGCTATGACTGTTTGACATGATTTATGATTGCATTATAAAGTTAGAATGGTTGAAAACGCCGTCGAGAGGCGAAAATAGCTTGCTGAATGGTGCAGGTTTTCTTCGGGTCGAGTTAGACCGACCAGGGGAGGGTTTTGACCGACCGACCCGAGCTCACGACCGACCAGGGGAGACCGATCAGGTTGGGAAAGGCCGACCACTATGCGATGCTCGACCGTCCCCATACGATGATGAAGTCCTACCGACCAGGAATGGTGAAGTACGACCGACCAGGAATGGTGAAGTGTTCGACCGACCAGGGATGGTGAAGTACGACCGACCAGGAATGGTGAAGTGTTCGACCGACCAGGGATGGTGAAGTACGACCGACCAGGAATGGTGAAGTGTTCGACCGACCAGGGGGCAATACCGACCGACCAGGGTAGAGATGATGAAAACCGACCAGAATGAAAGGTTCTTGACCGACCGACCCGAACAGGAGGAAACCAATAACCCGAGATGCAAAGGTAGTCCAAATGGAAGTTAGAGCTCAGGATCCCGGACCCAGTTGGGAACCAATGAGTTCACTTCATGATTGGGCTTTTCTGCGGGACGTGTGCTAAGGAGTTGTCGATGTCTGTATCTTTGGATCACTATGTATGGGAAGTATGTGAACGGATTCAGGGTCACAGTATGTAGTGACCTAGGTACGACTAAAAGTAGCTATAGACCAATGAAGTGGGATCATTGAAAAGGTTTGGTCATGATTCCATGTGGGTAAGCTTGGTTGTAGCAGTAGTTGTACAGAGTCGAACTCCGTCACTACTTCGATAAGTCTAGTGATTTACAGTGGTGGACATCGTATGCTTTACGCACTGAGTGAGAGATGTGAGGATGGTTGCTATGATTGATTTGTTTGCTATCATTATGACATGCACACCCCACCCCCGTATCTTTACACCACTTGTTTTGAGGCACCTTAGAGTATTGTACAGTATGTAGTGCTAACTCTTTGGTTGCAGGTCCAGGTTCAGGTATGGTTTAGTATACCTGTTATTGTTCTGTTTAGTTGCTTATCGCTCATACCAGACTTTTGTCTGACCCAGAGTTTTATGTCTCTTCTTATTACTCTGGGTGCTCACACGAGCAGACTAGAGACAGGTTAGGTGGTATGCACGAGTAGCTGATCCGGAGACGAGCAGAAGGCTTCTACGTATGATATATAGATATTCTCCCTGTGTCGCAGCTGGTCACTACTTTGGGCATTAGTAGTGTACCTTTCCTTTTTGCTTTAGAGACAGTATTTTTAAGTTGTAATAAGCTGTATTTTGGATTTCCGCTGCTATAATGGTTCTGATTTAGTTTTCAGCTTATGCACTGTCTCGCATGTTTATGTCAAGTATGTTATTATTATATTTTATTCCATGCGCTGTGAGATATGTTACAGGTTCTGTGCTAATTCAATTCTTCAAATCCCTTTCCTTTTCCTTTCTTTTGGCGACCGTTCCGTGCTGGTTGGACATCAGTACAGCGCATTTCAGTGAAATGTCGACTGGTGCGGGGCAGGCCGTCACACTTGGTATCAGAGCCAGGTTGCGTAGTTCACCTAGGGAAAGACACTAGGGAGAGATAGTACACGTATATGAGAGCGCGTATTTGTGATTATTTTGGTTTTCAGAAAGCTATATATATATACTACTAGTATAGATAAAGATAAGGTTGCACTGCACTGACACCACAAAGAAGAGGGTTAATCGTTTGATCTGTACAGATTGAACGATGAGCCGATATACGAGGGGTACTGGTAGAGGAGCTAATAATGGGGATGCTGCTGAGATGAGGACGATGTTTACTAACCTCATGAGAGAGATGCTTAGGGAAGTGCAAGGAGCAGTCCCTAATGCTGTTAATGGTGGTGGTGCAGCGGTGCAGGCGCTTAGGGCCGATTTCGCCAAGCTTAACAAGGATTATACTAGTCTTGGTGGGAAGCCGTTCCATGGAACGGAGTTGGCTACAGAAGTTCAAGATTGGCTTGATAGTTGTGAGCGCATCTTTGAAGATTTGGGAATAGAGGATGAGATGAAGAGAATGCTAGCATCCCGTCAATTGCAAGGACGAGCTATGAATTGGTGGAACGCTATTAAGGAAGCTACTCCAGGGAATCAAGTTACTTGGAATCAGTTTATGACTCGTTTCAGCGAAAAATTCATTCCAGCTGCCCATAGATCAGAATTGTTCAGGAGGTTCTTAGAGCTTAAGCAGAATGGCAGGGCAGTCTCAGAGTATATTGCTGAATTCAACACTTTATCGAAATATGGATTGTCCCTTATCGATACAGTCGAGAAGAAGAACAAGAAGTTTATAATTGGCTTGGATGGGTACTTGGGGGAAAGACTTGTAAACCATATCGACGAGACGTTTGAGTCTATTGTAAGAAAAGCATTAAGGTCTGAGAGCCTTTTCCCTAAGTCGAAGACTGAGGTTGCTATTGCATCTACAGAGGAGCCAAAACCGCAAGCAAGTGGTGAAGGCAAGAAGAATTCTCAGAGCAAGAGGAAACAAGACCAGGTTAAGGATGGTCAGAAAAAGAAAAATAAGAAAGATGGCGAGTGCTTTAGTTGTGGCAAGAAGGGCCATTACGCCAGAGATTGTCAAGAAAAACCTGGGGAAAGAAAGTGCTTTAACTGTGGACAAGTCGGACATCAAAAGGATAAGTGTCCACAACCTTTGAAAGAGAAGAAGATTGTGAAAGCATATACTATCAGTGTTGTTCCTTCTTCGTCGAATGCCCCAACTGCGGCGGAGAAGGGAAAGAATGTCGTCATTCAAGGTATGCTTTCTGTTTACGATGTTCCTGTTAGAGTTTTGTTTGATACCGGAGCTTCCAGTTCTTTCATATCTAGTGACCTGGTAGATAGGTTGGGATTGGAGCCCGAGATTGTCGATAGACCTTTAGTAGTGACGAACCCGATTGGTGGTTCGACTAGCCTTAGCATGATTTGTCGTAATGCGGTCTTATCGAGTCATGGATGCATGTTTGTTTGTGATTGCTTTGTTTTGGGCTTTACTGGGTTTGGCATTATTTTGGGAGTAGACTGGCTCCAAAGATACGGGGTGGTGGTAGACTGTGAGGGCTTTTTGGTGACAGCTAGAGCGGATGATGGGCGGAGGATAGAGTTTGGTGGTCTACCCAGTGAGGGGGTATTGGCTAGTTTTCTAAACTCCCTTGACATTCCGCATACTGAGTTGTTAGGTTTGCCCGTGGTTGGCCAGTATCCGGATGTTTTCGAAGAAGTGACCGGACTTCCACCACACCGAGAGATTGAGTTCCGTATTGATTTGGTAAAAGATGCCAGGCCTATAGTGATGCCACTTCGTCGTATGGCACCAAGGGAGCAGCGAGAGCTCGAGGTGCAAGTCAGCGATCTTTTGAAGAAGGGATTTATCAGAAGGAGTGTTTCTGAATGGGGAGCACCAGTTGTGTTTGCTACCAAGGCGGATGGTTCCCTTCGTTTGTGTGTAGACTACCGCGAGTTGAATAAAGTAACGAGGAAGAACAAGTATCCTCTACCGCGGATAGATGATTTGTTTGATCAGTTGAGTGGCACGAGAGTATTTTCTCAGTTAGATCTCGCGACATGTTTTCATCAGCTTAGAGTGGAAGCTGAGAGTATAGATAAAACGGCCTTTCGAACGCCGTCTGGATTTTATGAGTGGTTGGTCATGCCATTCAGGCTGACCAATGCACTAGCATATTTTGTGGATCCTATGAATAGAGTATTCAGAGATTAGTTGAATAAGTTTGTTCTTGTGTTCGTGGACGATATCTTGGTTTACTCGAGGACAGAGGAAGAACACAAGGAAAACTTGGAGATAGTGATGGAGGTGTTAAGAAAACACCAACTGAAGGCGAAGTTTTCTAAGTGTCACTTCTAGAGAAGAGAAGCGAGATTCTTGGGCCATGTCGTTTCAGAGAATGGTATTGCCGTTGATCCTTCAAAAGTGGCTACGGCGAAAGATTGGTTTACGCCCGAGAATGTAACAGACGTAAGAAGTTTCTTGGGATTAGCTGGACATTATCGTAAGTTCATCCAAGATTTTTCCAAGATAGCAGCACCGTTGACTCAGTTGACAAAGAAGAATCAAGCTTTTGTTTGGTTGTTTTGCTAGTACCATATCACGTAGATTTTCTGAATTCGGAGGAAATATTCCTTGGGTGCTTGTCTGATATTGGTTTAGGCCTTTGGGGCTTGTGCTTTGGGAATGTCGAGTCCGACAAGGATGGTTTACGTGAGAGATAAATAGTTGTGGCGATTTTTCATCGAGTGCATTGAGTTGGAGACATGTCAGTCTAAGGGTTATGTTTCTAGGTTGGAAGCAACTAGAGTATATCACGGAATATGATTTTAGACCTAAGAGCGAATTGGATTCAGAAACGCTAGTAAGCTTGACGATTAGATCGATTTTGATTGAGTGGATTGGTTCCAGTCAGAGGAACGATCCTAACCTATTGGAAATCATCTCTAGGAGGGAGGTGGGTATCGACGGTCAAACAGATAGGGTGAATCGAGTATTAGAAGACCACTCAAGATAGGTAGAGGAGTTATACTGATAAGAGACGAAGAGATTTAATTTCTCCGTGGGTGACATGGTACTCGTCAAGATTTCTCCGTTGAAGAGTGTGATTCGTTTTGGTAAAAGAGGAAAGTCGGCACTAAGATTTGTTGGTCCATTCCCGGTTATTGAGCAAGTTGGAAATTTGGCATATAAGGTAGAGTTACCAGACAAGATGGCAGGAGTTCACAATGTATTTCATGTCTCCTCGTTAAGGAAGTTTGTGCACGAACCCGGTATGACTATTTCACTTGGTCAGTTGGACGATGCCGAAGTAGGACCTGAGAAGGTAGGGAACCGCAAGCCGATGCGTATTGTCGAGTATGATACGAAGCTACTTCGAAGGAAAGCGGTGAAACTAGTAAAGCTTCAGTGGGGAGAGAATGAGAGTGACTGTACTTGGGACAGAGGAGAGTACTAGGAAGACGTATCCTGAACTCTTTGCTTGGTAAGGTTTTGGTTTCGATTTAGTTAAACCGCATGCTAGGATAGACTTGTTTTGCATGTTGATTGTTGTTTATGGTTGATAGGCATGCGGGAACAATTGTGTATGTTTTGATTAGGGAATTTCGGGGGCGAAATTTCTTAAGGGGGGGAGAGTGTAACGACCCGTATTCTACGCATCATGGGATCGTAGAATATTTATTTCTTTCACATATGAAGTCGTATGGTCATGTAACTTTGGGAGACGACTATTGGGGTCATTTCCCATGTTCATGATTTTTGTCGATTTTTAAATGACCGTTTTGCCCCTAGTTGGTACTGTTTTGGCCATAACTTTTGACTGGAAAAGAGTTTTGACCTGAAACCACTTCCATTGGATTCGAATGATGGTTTCTCTTTCCGTAGAGTGGTTACATTGGCCAAACGGACTTACCGTTTGAGAGATATGGCTGAATTAAGGTCTAAAGGGTTATTTTCAGCTAATTGGGCTTAACCGGGTAATTAGCAGTTAGGCCCAAAGGGGGATTTCGGGTTTAGTGGTATTTAAGGGCTGCTAGGGTTATGATTTCGGTTTTTACTTCATTTTCCAGCCGCCTAAGACATTCCTTCAAGTATAGCCATGGCCTCCACCTTCTAATTTCACTCTAAATCACCTCTAATCACTTTCTAATCAAAGATTAAGCAAAACTACATCAAACCAAAGGGGATTAGCACCAAATCAGAGAGAGTTGCTGGAATACATAGAGATTGGATCTGTATCAGAGGAGTTTCAGTTCTGAAAGTTAAATTGTGGCAAAGGTGAGTGATTTGCTTTGTTTTACACTAATTGCGGCTAATTAGGGTAATTAGCGAAGATTACCGAAATTATAACTCAGAAAAATCTAGAAAAATTCCTAAAATTCTAAAACATCATTTTATGCCTCTGATATGAATTTGGGTTAATTTCGACTAATTTTGCAAATCCCGGAATTTGGGGGATTAAGGGGTGATTAGTGGAAATTAGCGAATTTATGCATGTTAAAAATCTGGAAAAATATTTATAAATTCTAAAATATTATTTTAGACCTCCGTTAGAAAAATTGGCTAATTCGGTTAAATTTTGTTAATTCTATCATTAAGTTTGCTTGAACATGCTTAAGGGAAAAATATGGTTTTTGGGTATGTTTGATCTATTTCACATGCTATGATTTATGTTTTGGTGTTTGTGGTCTATCCCATATGTTGCTATGACTGTTTGACATGATTTATGATTGCATTATAAAGTTAGAATGGTTGAAAACGCCGTCGAGAGGCGAAAATAGCTTGCTGAATGGTGTAGGTTTTCTTCGGGTCGAGTTAGACCGACCATGGGAGGGTTTTGACCGACCGACCCGAGCTCACGACCGACTAGGGGAGACCGATCAGGTTGGGAAAGGCCGACCACTATGCGATGCTCGACCGTCCCCATACGATGATGAAGTCCGACCGACCAGGAATGGTGAAGTACGACCGACCAGGAATGGTGAAGTGTTCGACCGACCAGGGATGGTGAAGTACGACCGACCAGGAATGGTGAAGTGTTCGACCGACCAGGGATGGTGAAGTACGACCGACCAGGAATGGTGAAGTGTTCGACCGACCAGGGGGCAATACCGACCGACCAGGGTAGAGATGATGAAAACCGACCAGAATGAAAGGTTCTTGACCGACCGACCCGAACAGGAGGAAACCAATAACCCGAGATGCAAAGGTAGTCCAAATGGAAGTTAGAGCTCAGGTTCCCGGACCCAGTTGGGAACCAATGAGTTCACTTCATGATTGGGCTTTGCTGCGGGACGTGTGCTAAGGAGTTGTCGATGTCTGTATCTTTGGATCACTATGTATGGGAAGTATGTGAACGGATTTAGGGTCACAGTATGTAGTGACCTAGGTACGACTAAAAGTAGCTGTAGACCAATGAAGTGGGATCATTGAAAAGGTTTGGTCATGATTCCATGTGGGTAAGCTTGGTTGTAGCAGTAGTTGTACAGAGTCGAACTACGTCACTACTTCGATGAGTCTAGTGATTTACAGTGGTGGACATCGTGTTCTTTACGCACTGAGTGAGAGATGTGAGGATGGTTGCTATGATTGATTTGTTTGCTATCATTATGACATGCACACCCCCACCCCCGTATCTTTACACCACTTGTTTTGAGGCACCTTAGAGTATTGTACAGTATGTAGTGCTAACTCTTTGGTTGCAGGTCCAGGTTCAGGTATGGTTTAGTATACCTGTTATTGTTCTGTTTAGTTGCTTATCGCTCATACCAGACTTTTGTCTGACCCAGAGTTTTATGTCTCTTCTTATTACTCTGGGTGCTCACACGAGCAGACTAGAGACAAGTTAGGTGGTATGCACGAGTAGTTGATCCGGAGACGAGCAGGAGGCTTCTACGTATGATATATAGATATTCTCCCTGTGTCGCAGCTGGTCACTACTTTGGGCATTAGTAGTGTACCTTTCCTTTTTGCTTTAGAGACAGTATTTTTAAGTTGTAATAAGCTGTATTTTGGATTTCCGCAGCTATAATGGTTCTGATTTAGTTTTCAGCTTATGCACTGTCTCGCATGTTTATGTCAAGTATGTTATTATTATATTTTATTCCATGCGCTGTGAGATATGTTACAGGTTCTGTGCTAATTCAATTCTTCAAATCCCTTTCCTTTTCCTTTCTTTTGGCGACCGTTCCGTGCTGGTTGGACATCAGTACAGCGCATTTCAGTGAAATATCGACTGGTGCGGGGCAGGCCGTCACAAGGTTGAGTTGGTTATATATTATATAATTTAATATTATTAAATTCTCAATTTATCTAGTTTTCATTCGAACTCCAAATCAAACCCAACAACTGTCGCCCTAGCTAAATACCCCCATTCCAAACACAACAGAATTTGTTTCATAAGCCAATTCGGCTGTTTCGATCAGTTTTTATTTAAATCAAAACATAAATCATTATATAGAAATTCAAACGTACATTTTAATTTACTAGGGCCACATACTGACTTCAAAAATTACAGAAAAATAAATCTAGCTATGTTTTGACGATACGGTCCTAACAAAACTAATTTCGTCGAATTTGAAGACCGTTTGTAAAATGGTCATTTTCTGGTCGACCCAATTCAAAGTGAAATTGACAAAACATGTTTTCTTTTGCCATGCTCACATATTAAATTCAAAAATTATGAAAATTTAAACCTAATAATAATTTGACATTCCAGATCCAACAAAAGTTGTTTCGTCGAAAACGAAGGTCGTTTGCAAAATGGCTATTTTAAAGGTTATATATTATAATAAAATATTTATAAATTCTGCTACGACTTTTCTAAATTTTAAACTGGACATAACTTCCAGTTTATAAAGTGAAATCCCATTTTCTTACATTCTTAGAAAGATATGATTAAACAGATTCAAATATTTCCGGTTTTACTGAAATCCGATTTATTTTGACTCCTGTACATTCATTTGAAATTTAAAATCGAAATTTCAAATTACCGCGCCATTTCAGGCTCGTTATGTAATTAAAATAAATTTATACGCTCTAACTTTGATTAAACTAAATTTTTAGTCGTTATTATTTATCATTTTAAATATTCAAAATTCATTAAAACAACTAAAATAAAAAATTTAAACTGGTTCTGAAAATCAGGGTCGTCACAATCTCCCCCACTTAAAACTTTTCGTCCTCGAAAAGGAATGAAGCCGAAAGTCGTTTAACCAACCAACTCAACTTTCATTCTGGCTTTCATTCTTCAACTTTTAAGTTTCTAAGAAATTTCAAATTTCTCAAGAATCTGGCTAACACCCTAAATTTTCGAAAAATTTCGCCATAACCTCCTTTGTACGCGGAGCATCGGCAAAATCCCAAAACCGCCAACAGGCCCTCTCATCTCAAAAAGAAAAAGCCAAGCGGCTAGCCAATCGGCTCATAAAATCATCAAATCCCATTCAATATAGTAAACATGTACCTATTGGTCGGGAATGTAATTTTATTCCTCTTCTTAGCTTTCATGCTATGTCCTGCTCAATATATATACATGTATATGTATGCAATTCCAATCAATTTTCACTTTAGTTTAATATTAAATTCGATTTGGCTAATTTTACGCTTTTTTTTATTGGTGTTATCATTCCAATATTTTATTAATTAACTTAATAACCACACATCACAACAAGAAATCAATTTGTTAACTAGCTTTTCAAAGCATATAACTTTTGTATATACTCAAAAATCATATTTTCGATGTCAAGTCACAAACATAAACTCTAACTAAGTTTTGGTTCTCTCGCTTTGTAAACCAAAGCCTTTCCATTAAATCTTAGTTAAAAGACTAATAAGTTTCAAAAGATAATTTCACTGTTAATCGGGTTTTAAGAACTAATGTCGTTTAAAACAATGTTCACGATCAACCCAAAATCAACTTCCACTTAATTCAAATTATATTTATTAACTGAAAAACTTCTTTAAACCTTAGTTAAAATATTTTTTTCTTTTTTTCTCAAATGGGTTCAGGAACAGTGTTATTTAAGACGCCATTCACGACAACCCAAAATCCAATTTGTTATTTAAAACTGTTGGATTTTTTTATATATACTAGTTATTTCAATTTCTATATATGTAAATACTTTAATTTCATCTACATCTTGTGCTCTCTATGTTTTTAATTAATTTACTTAAATAGATTTCCAAACCATTCAACTTATACTTATTTACATCGCAATATAGCTTATTGTAAATTTTCTTAACTTATCTTTGACATTTTAATTCAACCAGAATCTAAGTCCCTTATTTTCATAACTTGGATTAGCTGATTACATTAGTTTAATTTGTTTAGCTCACTTCCTTTGTTGTAATTTGCACATTACATTTCAAACTTTTCAACATTATATTGAACAATTTAGAATTTTATTAGTATTAACTTATCTCTCAACCTCAGCTTATACTCACTTAAGTTTGATATTTCATTTTCTTAGATGACAAGTCCTTTGCGAATATTCCATCCATTAGTTAATCATTTCAGAACATTAACAAATTTAAAAAATTATTATAACCACTTGATTTACCTTAATAAACATTTCTTTGGTTCTAATTCATTTTTGAACATCTTTACTTTTCTTTATCTTCATAACTTTTCTATGATTCAACATATCATCTTGGAACATGTTATTAATTTAATTTCATTTGTAAAATATTTCATGACATATATATATACACTCTTAAACTTTTCATTTATGTAGGCTTGTATACATAACAAATGAAATTTAGTATTTCATAACTTTACTCTTTATTATCAAAGTAACATGAGTTTTTTTTCCTCTTTTACTTTAACATTTTCCTTACTTTATGTTCCAATTTTTTTTTCATATTATATTTTCATTTATATTTCTCTTATTCATTTATCGTATTTCTTTATTCACGTATTTAAAATTTCATTTGATATTAATACCGACAATTTATTTATTTCATTGATTATCGACAAGGAGAGTAATCTGTATAAATGGAGACTTGAGAATCTTAAATACCAATTTCTTTTCAAAACATTTTGAAATACTATATACTATACAAAAAAAATTGTATATCAAACATACGCAAGATTATAAATTAAAATTATTTCCAAAACGAATATGTAGCAATGCTACCAAGTGGTTTCCCCCACTTTGATACTCGTAAATTAAAGTCGATGACTATGATCATCTCATCACCGAAATTTATTTCCCAGTAGCAAAATAGAGTGCTTAACCAATTTTTTTCAAAATATCATTCAAATATTACTACTACATTATTTTTCAAAACCTTGAAAACATTTACAAATCATCGGAATTTAAAGATCTCATATTCTCCATTTAAATTCATTTGGTTCACAATTAATTATAAATCATATATAAAAGATCGATTTATTTTTATAGTCAATAGGTTAAGAGTATCGACTAATTTACCATCAAAATTATTTCTTATATATATGAAAACAATATTGTGTTAGAATGCCTTATTCAAGTGTTGTTGAAATCCCATTCAATAACGCTTGCAACACGCATCGACCGCAACTCCGAACTCAACTCACTAAGCCAAACAAAACAATATAAAACCATTTTTTTATATCAAAAGTACAAATACACTCTCTCGTATATATATATATATATATATATATACACACTCAGAACTCATTCTAGGGTGTTACTAACCCTATCTCTAATGAGTAAATCCCAATAGAGCCAAGGTTTACTGCTAAACCATAAGCTCTGATACCAACTGTAATGACCTGGAAATCCGTACCTTTTGAATCGACAATAATCCACACATGTCTAACTCAAAACTGTACGTATTTACAGATTGTTAAATGAAGATTTACATCTTTAACCGTTATTGTCAAAAATATAGATAATCAAGGGAATTAATTTAGAATTAGAAAGAAAGAAGAAAAAAAAGCACAGAATCTTGCAACGGAATGAATAAAATATAATAATCAAATAACAGTTCATGAAGCTGTTTAAAATAAACATTTAATCATTTTACAACATTTATCAGAGTTATACAAATTTATATACATAACTGATGATACAGAGTAATGCAACAGAATAGTAGTGGAATACAATAGTAATAATAGTATACCGCCTTCGTCTTCATCCTTCAGAAGATAACCTTTGAAATTGGAATGCTCAAGTCTGATCCGAGCGTAATAGCGTGAAAATAAAACAAGATCGGATCAAGCAAAAATATTCTCATCTAAGTCAAATCGACATCATATGAACATGCACACACATAACTCAAGAGATGTTACGGGAAATTTCATCTCTTAAGGATCCGTCAAACTAGATACTATATAATATAATTTCTCTATTATACTAGTGTCTATTCACAGATACTTGTCAGAAAAATAGCGTAAGCGGGGTTACATTGATTACCCTTACACAGTTTATAAGCACATGGTCTATGCAGGTCCTGTAACACAACCAGTAAAACATCGGTAGCCAGTGAGTCCCCTATAGACCTATGCCAAAATCAAAATCGTAGTTGCCTCGCATAAGGATAAACGTATGACAAGGCACATGAGGCAATACCCAAGGAAGTATGCTACCAGTTTTCCTGATCCAGACTGGTGGTTACCCCTAACGGCCCACCGTAGACATCCACCCCATATCGAATCAAAGGGAAATCCATCCCATCAAGGGTGCAGACCAACAAAACAACAACAACTGAAAAGTAATAGTATGGACCCGAGGCCCAGGAAAATCGAAGAGCAGATGTACACTGAGAGGTAGTCAAGCCTCATTTGGTCTGGCACGGCTCCTGTTTTAATATTCCAAATCGACACAAGTGTTGGGGTCATCCATTATCGTTCACTTTCTTCAAGTCCAGTAATAGCCTCCAAATTCATCCAACTTCATTTCTGGAACTCCACCGCGTACACAGTTGTTAAAGTGGTTGCCGCATTGACAGAGAATATGTCAATAAGAGGCCCCGGTCTCTTTAACAACAAAGCGTCATGTTACACATCGATTGGTACTTTTATATTTCAATGGTGATTCGTTCTGATATCAAAATATAGTATTCAACTAAACAGATTTCACTTTAAAATATCATATTAATTTAGTTAAATAATATTTACTTTCAAAATTCATATTCACTTTGAGATAAATTTCAAATTCAATAATTGGTTATGACATCAATTAACAACATTTCGTTTAAATCACTCAGTTTACATCAAAAATAGTTTTGAATTCATTTTTGATTTTAACATCAAAATAATCATATTTACTTTTAAATTAGAGATTTAAATGTAAATAATTTCATTTCTAAAACAGTTTATAAGTTTGAAATAGTCTTGGGGTTTAAATAATTTTGGAATAATTTTAAATAGTTGAGAGATTTGGAATAGTTTGGAAATCAAAACAACTTGAGTATTAGAAATGGTTTTATATATATTAAAATATTTTATAAAATAAACTACTTTTATATATATAGAAAAATAGGTTTTTGAAAACAATTTATATAAAGTACTTCATATATCAAAGGAAGAAATTTCATAAAATAGTTTATATGTAAATTAGTTTATATAGAAATAATTTCAAATCAACTATTTCTTTCCATTTCAATAAATCTGAACCTAAGTTCAAATCTCAAATAAACCGAATCGATTTCCAAAATCCAATCCAAATCGATTCCACAATCAAATTCATTTGAGAACAATCCATTTTTAGAGGATAACTTCCCATTCCAAATATTATTTGAATCTATTCAATTAAAATCAAATTCGATGTAACAACCCGTAAATTCTGGGCCAGTTTAAAATTTTTATTTTGGCCATTTTAGCGAATTTTGATTATTTAAAATGAATTATTTTAAATAATATCGACGTGAAATTTATTTTGAATATAATTCGAACGTATATATTATATACGCCGTCGTTAGAATATAAATATTTATATATAATTATAAATAGAATTGAAAATGGCGCGGTAGTTCGATAATTCGATTTCAAACTTCAATTGAATGTACCGGGTGCAAAACAATCCGGATTTTAGTGAAACCAAAAATCATAGGATCTAATTGATAGTATCTTTCCAACGAATCCGAAAAATCAAGATTTCATAGCAGGGAAGCAAAAGATATGTCCAGTTGAAAATTCTGAATAGTCGCTATGGAATTCAGGCCCTTAAAAATGGACATTTTGCAAACGACCTCGGATTTCGACGAAACCAGTTTTGTTGGGTCCGGGATGTAAAGTTATTGCTAGGTTTTAAATTTCATAATTTTTCGAATCCATATGTGAGCGTGGCAAAGGAAAACGCGTTTGACCAGTTTCAGTTGATTTTAATCGACTGGAAATTGGCCATTTTTCAAACGGTCTCGGAATTCGACGAAACTAGTTTTGTTAGGACCGTATCGTCAATACGAAGCTAGAAAATATCTTTCGAGAATTTTTAGAGTTAGTATGTGACCCCGGTAATTTAAAATGTACGTTAAAATTCAATATAGTGATTTAAATGTAAATTCAAAGGAAACTGATTGTAACGATCAAATCAGCTTGCGATACATATCCCATTGTGTTCGGAATGGGGGTAGAACGCTAAGGACGACAGGCGGTGGACCTCTTTTAGAGGTCGATTCAAAAAGTTGACTTTTTGAATAAAAATAAAATAATTAAATTAAAATAAAATAATAAAAAAAAACCCCTTTCCTCCTTATAACCCTCTGGCCCCCCCCGATTAATTCAACATTCAACAGAAAAAAAAAAAAAAAAAAAAAGGAGAAAACCCGATCTGCTCGTCGCCCCACCCGGAGGAGACCGCCGCCCATCCTCCTGGCGCCGCCGCAGGCCAGGCGCCCTCCACCCTCGCCCCGCTCTCGCTTCCCTCCCTCTTCGTTAAGCCCTAGCCTCCATCGCGAGATCCACAAACGCGGCGCCCCCCCCCAAATCGTCGAGCCACCTGACGACGAACAACCCGACCCCCCTTTTTCTTCCATCGAAGACCGCAGCCATCTCCCCCTTCCGACTGCGACCGAGCCCCCCCCTCGTCGAACTCCAGCACCGCCCAGTCTCCGACCCGACATCAACCCACCCTCTGTAAGTTTTAATTGTATTTTATTTTTATTTATTTTATTTTTATTTTATATAAAAACTGTTTGTTTTAATGAATTAGAACTGAAATTTTTATAAAAGTAAAAACTGTTTTTTTTTATTATTATTTATGAATAAAAACTGATTTTACTTTATGTTTTTAAAAATGAATTTGCTTTGAATATAAAACTATGGTTTTTAAAAATGAATTTGCTTTGAATATAAAACTATGGTTTTTAAAAATGAATTTGCTTTGAAAATATAATTTTTGTATTGTTTAAATCGAAATAAAAATATAATCTTTACTATATAGGAATATTAAAAATATGATTTTTATATTTTTAAAGTATTAAAAATATAATCTTTATAGGATAGAGAAGTTAAAAATATCACCTTAGTATATGTGGCGAAATAAAAATCTGATTTTTATTTTATATACATTGAAATCAAGTGATGAAATTTGAAAAGGTGAAATCTTTGAATTTAAAAAGGCGGAATTTTTATATATTGAACTTTGAACTAAAAATTCGATTTTTATATATTGAACTTCGAACTAAAAATTCGATTTTTATATATTGAACTTTGAACTAAAAATTCGATTTTTATATATTGAACTTTGAACTAAAAATTCGATTTTTATATATTGAACTTCGAAAGAAAATATAGTTTTTATGTTTTGAACTTCGAAAGAAAAATATAGTTTTTATGTTTTGAACTTCGAAAGAAAATATAGTTTTTATGTTTTGAACTTCGAAAGAAAATATAGTTTTTATGTTTTGAACTTCGAAAGAAAATAGAATTTTTATATATTGAACTTCGATAGAAAAATAGAATTTTTGTATATTGAACTTCGAAATAAAATGTGATTTTTATATATTGAATAACATAGTAAAAATTCGATTTTTATATATATGGAATAGCGAAGTAAAAATTCGATTTTTACATATGTAGTGAAAGCGGACAACGAAAGCGACAAAAGGCGAGTTGGCGAAGATTTCCTGCATTAGAAGAGCCGTAGAGCTTGGATAGCTATATGTGAGAATTTCTCACCTTTCAATTTATTTTCTAGTTATATATATATATACTAGGATGCAGACGGTGCTTAGTAGCACCCGACACCCGTCCACATACCATGGACTTGTTTGTTTGGTTGTGTAGCTGGTTAGATTATTTGATTGAAATTGAATTGTGGGGTGAAATGAATTGGTTTGATTGATGTGTGAATGGCGTGGGCCTTCACTAGACCGGGGATAAGGCTAGGCCTTGTCCCGTTTCTAGTATCGTGCCGTTATGCCGCCGAAATTTTCTAAAATATGTTAGAAAAATAAAAATATCATTTTATTTAAAGAATGAATTGAATAGAAAATCATATGTTGAAACAAAATGTTTTGTCGTTAAAAATATAATTTTTAACGTGAAGTGAATAAAATAAAATATTCATTTATAAACCGGACGGTTTGTTTATGTACACCTATTTGAATGACATTGATTGGGACGATAAATTTTACACATCGCCTAACTGCACAAATAAAATATGTGTTTGATTGTTTGAAACCCCACACGGGTGTTGGGATGAAATTTGAAGTTCACTCATCCTGATTGATTAAATATGTCGATCGATCGATTGACAGGCTGTTATAAGCGTTGAATATCTATATTTGATGCTTATCCAGTGTAGTGCACTTTGGTTGATGGTTGATTATTTTTCAATGCTATGATATACATGTGTTGTATGAAAATCCATATAATTAACTTTATATGGTAATTGATTGGGCCTCATTCCAGTTTTAAAATAGAAATATTTGAAAAAGAAATATTTGAAATAGAATATTTGAAAATAGAACTTTATGAAGCCGTGTTGATTAGATTGACGCCATTTTGACGTGAACGATATTTATATCAATTGAAAGTGATTTCGAAATGAATTAAATTGAAAACGAATTCAAAGTGAATTGAATTGAAAGTGATTTCGAAATGAATTGAATTGAAAACGAATTCAAAGTGAATTGAATTGAAAGTGATTTCGAAATGAATTAAATTGAAAACGAATTCAAAGTGAATTGAATTGAAAGTGATTTCGAAATGAATTGAATTGAAAACGAATTCAAAGTGAATTGAATTGAAAGTGATTTCGAAATGAATTGAATTGAAAACGAATTCAAAGTGAATTGAATTGAAAGTGATTTCGAAATGAATTGAATTGAAAACGAATTCAAAGTGAATTGAATTGAAAGTGATTTCGAAATGAATTGAATTGAAAACGAATTCAAAGTGAATTGAATAGAAATGAATTTTGAAACGAATCTATAAAGAAGAATTCAATTTTGTTTTGAATTGAAATGGAAGTTGAAATAGATTTTTGAAACGAATTCAAAACTATTTATATAATTCGTTTTAAATAGAAATCGACGATATATATATTATATATATTATATATATAATATAATGGCCTGAATAGAACGCGCCGCGCCGCGGCAGTTCGCGAATTTCGACCATTGATTTCAAATGGACGTTACGGGAGATCCGACCGTCGGATTCTCCTAAAACCGGAACCGTTGGGTTCGTATCGAAAAGAGCTTTCTAGCGAATGTTAGAAATTTGAAATCTAACGGTTGGATTTGGAATTATGTCCAAATCAAATTGGAAAAAGGTCGCTATACGTGCAGTTCGATGGCCATTGGTGGAAATCGACTGTATGGGCCTTGATAAAATTATTAAAAATAGTAATAATTTGTGTAAAATCATAAGAAATGATTTGTGAAGATTTGGGATGAAAAACTCCATATTTGAAAAGATAAAAATAGATTTTTATCGAATTGAACTAGTTTTGAACTAGAATTATAATTCTATTTATTTTTAAATAAATAAATTGAATTTGAAAAGGGTTTTGAAAATAACCAAAATTTCCAATGATTGCATTGGAGTGGATTTGAATCGAAATTGTCTTCGGAATATTTCGATGTTGGATTTCGGGATTATACGGATGTTGTTACGGAAATTTGAAAGATATATATTTATATCGTTATTTCCAATACGACATTTGTTAATCGTAGAATTTGATATTGAATATAAGCCGATATATTTTCTATTCAGAGCCTTATATTGAATATCAAATGTGATTTGGGTTTGTCGTGAATGGTGTCTTCACTAACACTGTTCTTGAACCCAGTTGAGAAAAGATTAAATCTTTTTATTTAGATTTAATGAAGTGTACCAATTAAATAATATTTAATTGGAATTGAATTGATATTGATTTTTGGGTTTATCGTGAACAGTGTTTTAAATAACACTTGTTCTTTAACCCGATAATTAATGAATGTGATTTGGGTTTGTCGTGAATGGTGTCTTCACTAACACTGTTCTTGAACCCAGTTGAGAAAAGATTAAATCTTTTTATTTAGATTTAATGAAGTGTACCAATTAAATAATATTTAATTGGAATTGAATTGATATTGATTTTTGGGTTTATCGTGAACAGTGTTTTAAATAACACTTGTTCTTTAACCCGATAATTAATGAATGTGATTTGGGTTTGTCGTGAATGGTGTCTTCACTAACACTGTTCTTGGACCCAGTTGAGAAAAGATTAAATCTTTTTATTTAGATTTAATGAAGAGTACCAATTAAATAATATTTAATTGGAATTGAATTGATATTGATTTTTGGGTTTATCGTGAGCAGTGTTTTAAATAACACTTGTTCTTTAACCCGATAATTAATGGGATGTGACTTTGGGTTTATCGTGAACCGTGTTTTAAATGACACTGATTCTTTAACCCAGTCACAGATTAAAACTAAGTGGAGTTTTAATGAATCTTTAATTAGATTGAAAAGATCGAGAATGGAGTATCACCAGTTTTGCTCCAGGCGATAGTTAAATCTTTAATTAGATTTGAATGTGAAATTTAGAAACTAACTGGCGGTTAGCCAAGCAGAATGGTTTTCTGGATATTGATCTGATGTTGGTTTCGGCCTTCGGGGTTAATATTTGGGGAATTATTCTCTTGATTAATTTACGGTTAGTGACTAATGAATTGGAATGAGGCGTATGTTGTGTTTGTGTAACACTTTTATAATATATACGCGAGTTATTCGGAAAGACCGGGTTTATCCCATTCTGAATAACTGATACGACGATAAGTCGAAGATGAAGACGATGGTCGAAGACCGGAGGTCTTCACGTCGTTTGGGTGATAACTGATGATCTTGATTGGGCTGTACACCCAAGAAGATGGAAACAGTTAGTGATCGTCCAGACGTACTTGGAGATCGATGGATATGCGGGGTACTAGGTGCCTCCGGTTTCGTTCAGGCCCAGAACGGACTTGTAAATGGACTGTGTGTCTGACATCGGATTTCATTCTGTGTGACTGATATCGGTTGCATAGGATGGTTTGCCTGTGTGGCATGCTAAGATGCAAATGATCAAGGCTTCTGTTGAAAAGCAAAGTCTTGTGGTGATGATCAAAGCACGGCCTTTGTGGCGTAGCTTTGTGTAACGTTTACTTCGCGTGTTTCACACCCGGTATGAACCAAAAACGGGAGACGGACCTCAGGGGGGACATGCGTTTTCTTTCTAGCTAGAAGTGGCGTCAGTGGTTTTACACGCCCTGACGAGTTTGACTTATGTGGTTGTTGCTGTTGCGAGGCGCCTCGGATTGATCGGTCGTTCTCGAACCGATGGAGTCATTTAGTTGGCTCATTTACGCCCCAAAGGGCGGAGAAACGCATTGTTCAGGCATTATAATCCACATCGGTGGACCGGCCCTGACGATCCAAGGTACGGTTGCGGCTGTGCCTGAGGGGCGGGCTAGAGCGTCTCGAATCGGTTGAGGATCTTGCCCCTAGCCTCGGTTCATAGTTGGAAACCCAATTTCCAAATACGTGACTTTGCGGTTTTATTTGTAAACCTATATATGGCGACATAGTGGCATGGGACGCTCATGTCGCCTATGATTGATACTTATGATTTGAAGTTGTTTTATACACTATGCACTTATAATAGTATCAAATGATTTGTTTTAGACGTATCAAGCATGCTTTGGCTGTTATAAGGGAAAACCCTATCCCCCGGCTTGCGATTGCATTGTGTGATAGGACCTGGGTCTTATAACAGCTTCATTTTTCTTTATTTAGCATTGCGCTGTTTGTTTTAAGCACTGGTATTCTTGGGAGGAAACCCGTTCCGTGTTATACGGCGTGGTCCCTTGTTTTACCTAATGATTTAAAATAAAGATTAATAACTGTTTTAGTTCTCACACCAGTCACATGACTGACCTGGAGTTTATTGTTTTAACCTAAACTCTGGGTGCCCCTATTTTCGACACGGGCAGCTAGCAGTTTTGGTTTTGCAGATTTATATTCACAGGATCCTGGTTTACAGCTGGAATGATATCCGGAAAGCTTTGTATCCGTATATCCCTTCTAGTTGTGTATTATATTATTTTCCGCTGCTATGTATTTAAATGTAATTTAAATCTCTGATATTTCTGTGTAATATTCTTTTATACTCTGTATATTCTTGTAATCTGATGCATTGTTGTAATATACAATGAAATGTTCTTCTGTATGCGTTCTGTTGTGGTTTGTTCTCGAACTATCCGACGCTTTCCTCTACGGGGAAGTTGCGGGTCTTTACATTTGGTATCAGAGCTTTGGTTTACAAAGCTCAGAGAACAAGACACATTAGAATCATACGAAAGAATTCATCAGATATTGGATTAGTAATATCCAATTAGAATGACTCGTTAGAGATAGGATCAGTAGTATCCTAGAACGAGTGTGAAGAGTATATTTTTCAAATGAAAACAAATTTGGTTTTGAAAATTTAAATCAATTATTCGTATTTGATTATCTATTTATATTGATTTGGACAGTTCAGTATATAAAGAATTTGCATATACGCCTTGCAAACGTATATTCAAAGTTTTAATATACTGGATAGATATAGAGTCACACTCTAGTCGCCCGGAGATGATTCTGATGATAGTCTAGACATCATCAGAATTGGTATTCGAGTTTCGAAGGTGTGATTTTCTATATATTTCCATTAGACTGGTGTGAGAACCAAAACTAATATAGCTAGAATACATTGTTAAGATTTGGCCTCAAAAATGTGATTTTTGACTATATATCAAAGTTATGAATTTCAAATGATAATCACTAATTGATTGATGTTTGTGTTGTTTGTTTATTTGTTTGCTAATTTTTAACCAATTAGCCTAACTGAATCAAATATTGACTAGTATCGAAATTTGGTCGCATTTGCTTGCATATGCATATATATCTTTGAACAGGTCATAGCAAGGAGGCTAGAGCAGAGAATAAAATTTGTTTGCCCGACAAATAGGTACATGTTTACTACATAATTTCCTGTTTTGTTTGGGTGATGATGATTTTGTGAGCCTATTGGCTAGCCGCTTGGCTTTTTCTTTTTCTTTTTGAGATCTGAAGGACCGGGGAAGCTATTTGAAATTCCCCGATGCTCCCGGTGCAGGGGAGGTTATGGCGAAATTTTTCAAAAATTTAGGGAGTTAGCCAAATTTTTTGAAGTTTTGAAAATTCTCAGAAACTAAAGAGTTGGAGAATGGAAGCCTGATTGATCGTAGAGCTGAATAATCAAACCACTTTCGACTTTGTTCCTTTTCGGGGACGAAAAGTTTTAAGTGGGGGAGATTGTAACAACCCGTAAATTCTGGGCCAGTTTAAAATTTTTATTTTGGCCATTTTAGCGAATTTTGATTATTTAAAATGAATTATTTTAAATAATATCGACGTGAAATTTATTTTGAATATAATTCGAACGTATATATTATATACGCCGTCGTTAGAATATAAATATTTATATATAATTATAAATAGAATTGAAAATGGCGCGGTAGTTCGATAATTCGATTTCAAACTTCAATTGAATGTACCGGGTGCAAAACAATCCGGATTTTAGTGAAACCAAAAATCATAGGATCTAATTGATAGTATCTTTCCAACGAATCCGAAAAATCAAGATTTCATAGCAGGGAAGCAAAAGATATGTCCAGTTGAAAATTCTGAATAGTCGCTATGGAATTCAGGCCCTTAAAAATGGACATTTTGCAAACGACCTCGGATTTCGACGAAACCAGTTTTGTTGGGTCCGGGATGTAAAGTTATTGCTAGGTTTTAAATTTCATAATTTTTCGAATCCATATGTGAGCGTGGCAAAGGAAAACGCGTTTGACCAGTTTCAGTTGATTTTAATCGACTGGAAATTGGCCATTTTTCAAACGGTCTCGGAATTCGACGAAACTAGTTTTGTTAGGACCGTATCGTCAATACGAAGCTAGAAAATATCTTTCGAGAATTTTTAGAGTTAGTATGTGACCCCGGTAATTTAAAATGTACGTTAAAATTCAATATAGTGATTTAAATGTAAATTCAAAGGAAACTGATTGTAACGATCAAATCAGCTTGCGATACATATCCCATTGTGTTCGGAATGGGGGTAGAACGCTAAGGACGACAGGCGGTGGACCTCTTTTAGAGGTCGATTCAAAAAGTTGACTTTTTGAATAAAAATAAAATAATTAAATTAAAATAAAATAATAAAAAAAAAACCCCTTTCCTCCTTATAACCCTCTGGCCCCCCCCCCCCCCCGATTAATTCAACATTCAACAGAAAAAAAAAAAAAAAAAAAAGGAGAAAACCCGATCTGCTCGTCGCCCCACCCGGAGGAGACCGCCGCCCATCCTCCTGGCGCCGCCGCAGGCCAGGCGCCCTCCACCCTCGCCCCGCTCTCGCTTCCCTCCCTCTCCGTTAAGCCCTAGCCTCCATCGCGAGATCCACAAACGCGGCGCCCCCCCCCAAATCGTCGAGCCACCTGACGACGAACAACCCGACCCCCCTTTTTCTTCCATCGAAGACCGCAGCCATCTCCCCCTTCCGACTGCGACCGAGCCCCCCCCCTCGTCGAACTCCAGCACCGCCCAGTCTCCGACCCGACATCAACCCACCCTCTGTAAGTTTTAATTGTATTTTATTTTTATTTATTTTATTTTTATTTTATATAAAAACTGTTTGTTTTAATGAATTAGAACTGAAATTTTTATAAAAGTAAAAACTGTTTTTTTTATTATTATTTATGAATAAAAACTGATTTTACTTTATGTTTTTAAAAATGAATTTGCTTTGAATATAAAACTATGGTTTTTAAAAATGAATTTGCTTTGAATATAAAACTATGGTTTTTAAAAATGAATTTGCTTTGAAAATATAATTTTTGTATTGTTTAAATCGAAATAAAAATATAATCTTTACTATATAGGAATATTAAAAATATGATTTTTATATTTTTAAAGTATTAAAAATATAATCTTTATAGGATAGAGAAGTTAAAAATATCACCTTAGTATATGTGGCGAAATAAAAATCTGATTTTTATTTTATATACATTGAAATCAAGTGATGAAATTTGAAAAGGTGAAATCTTTGAATTTAAAAAGGCGGAATTTTTATATATTGAACTTTGAACTAAAAATTCGATTTTTATATATTGAACTTCGAACTAAAAATTCGATTTTTATATATTGAACTTTGAACTAAAAATTCGATTTTTATATATTGAACTTTGAACTAAAAATTCGATTTTTATATATTGAACTTCGAAAGAAAATATAGTTTTTATGTTTTGAACTTCGAAAGAAAAATATAGTTTTTATGTTTTGAACTTCGAAAGAAAATATAGTTTTTATGTTTTGAACTTCGAAAGAAAATATAGTTTTTATGTTTTGAACTTCGAAAGAAAATAGAATTTTTATATATTGAACTTCGATAGAAAAATAGAATTTTTGTATATTGAACTTCGAAATAAAATGTGATTTTTATATATTGAATAACATAGTAAAAATTCGATTTTTATATATATGGAATAGCGAAGTAAAAATTCGATTTTTACATATGTAGTGAAAGCGGACAACGAAAGCGACAAAAGGCGAGTTGGCGAAGATTTCCTGCATTAGAAGAGCCGTAGAGCTTGGATAGCTATATGTGAGAATTTCTCACCTTTCAATTTATTTTCTAGTTATATATATATATACTAGGATGCAGACGGTGCTTAGTAGCACCCGACACCCGTCCACATACCATGGACTTGTTTGTTTGGTTGTGTAGCTGGTTAGATTATTTGATTGAAATTGAATTGTGGGGTGAAATGAATTGGTTTGATTGATGTGTGAATGGCGTGGGCCTTCACTAGACCGGGGATAAGGCTAGGCCTTGTCCCGTTTCTAGTATCGTGCCGTTATGCCGCCGAAATTTTCTAAAATATGTTAGAAAAATAAAAATATCATTTTATTTAAAGAATGAATTGAATAGAAAATCATATGTTGAAACAAAATGTTTTGTCGTTAAAAATATAATTTTTAACGTGAAGTGAATAAAATAAAATATTCATTTATAAACCGGACGGTTTGTTTATGTACACCTATTTGAATGACATTGATTGGGACGATAAATTTTACACATCGCCTAACTGCACAAATAAAATATGTGTTTGATTGTTTGAAACCCCACACGGGTGTTGGGATGAAATTTGAAGTTCACTCATCCTGATTGATTAAATATGTCGATCGATCGATTGACAGGCTGTTATAAGCGTTGAATATCTATATTTGATGCTTATCCAGTGTAGTGCACTTTGGTTGATGGTTGATTATTTTTCAATGCTATGATATACATGTGTTGTATGAAAATCCATATAATTAACTTTATATGGTAATTGATTGGGCCTCATTCCAGTTTTAAAATAGAAATATTTGAAAAAGAAATATTTGAAATAGAATATTTGAAAATAGAACTTTATGAAGCCGTGTTGATTAGATTGACGCCATTTTGACGTGAACGATATTTATATCAATTGAAAGTGATTTCGAAATGAATTAAATTGAAAACGAATTCAAAGTGAATTGAATTGAAAGTGATTTCGAAATGAATTGAATTGAAAACGAATTCAAAGTGAATTGAATTGAAAGTGATTTCGAAATGAATTAAATTGAAAACGAATTCAAAGTGAATTGAATTGAAAGTGATTTCGAAATGAATTGAATTGAAAACGAATTCAAAGTGAATTGAATTGAAAGTGATTTCGAAATGAATTGAATTGAAAACGAATTCAAAGTGAATTGAATTGAAAGTGATTTCGAAATGAATTGAATTGAAAACGAATTCAAAGTGAATTGAATTGAAAGTGATTTCGAAATGAATTGAATTGAAAACGAATTCAAAGTGAATTGAATAGAAATGAATTTTGAAACGAATCTATAAAGAAGAATTCAATTTTGTTTTGAATTGAAATGGAAGTTGAAATAGATTTTTGAAACGAATTCAAAACTATTTATATAATTCGTTTTAAATAGAAATCGACGATATATATATTATATATATTATATATATAATATAATGGCCTGAATAGAACGCGCCGCGCCGCGGCAGTTCGCGAATTTCGTCCATTGATTTCAAATGGACGTTACGGGAGATCCGACCGTCGGATTCTCCTAAAACCGGAACCGTTGGGTTCGTATCGAAAAGAGCTTTCTAGCGAATGTTAGAAATTTGAAATCTAACGGTTGGATTTGGAATTATGTCCAAATCAAATTGGAAAAAGGTCGCTATACGTGCAGTTCGATGGCCATTGGTGGAAATCGACTGTATGGGCCTTGATAAAATTATTAAAAATAGTAATAATTTGTGTAAAATCATAAGAAATGATTTGTGAAGATTTGGGATGAAAAACTCCATATTTGAAAAGATAAAAATAGATTTTTATCGAATTGAACTAGTTTTGAACTAGAATTATAATTCTATTTATTTTTAAATAAATAAATTGAATTTGAAAAGGGTTTTGAAAATAACCAAAATTTCCAATGATTGCATTGGAGTGGATTTGAATCGAAATTGTCTTCGGAATATTTCGATGTTGGATTTCGGGATTATACGGATGTTGTTACGGAAATTTGAAAGATATATATTTATATCGTTATTTCCAATACGACATTTGTTAATCGTAGAATTTGATATTGAATATAAGCCGATATATTTTCTATTCAGAGCCTTATATTGAATATCAAATGTGATTTGGGTTTGTCGTGAATGGTGTCTTCACTAACACTGTTCTTGAACCCAGTTGAGAAAAGATTAAATCTTTTTATTTAGATTTAATGAAGTGTACCAATTAAATAATATTTAATTGGAATTGAATTGATATTGATTTTTGGGTTTATCGTGAACAGTGTTTTAAATAACACTTGTTCTTTAACCCGATAATTAATGAATGTGATTTGGGTTTGTCGTGAATGGTGTCTTCACTAACACTGTTCTTGAACCCAGTTGAGAAAAGATTAAATCTTTTTATTTAGATTTAATGAAGTGTACCAATTAAATAATATTTAATTGGAATTGAATTGATATTGATTTTTGGGTTTATCGTGAACAGTGTTTTAAATAACACTTGTTCTTTAACCCGATAATTAATGAATGTGATTTGGGTTTGTCGTGAATGGTGTCTTCACTAACACTGTTCTTGGACCCAGTTGAGAAAAGATTAAATCTTTTTATTTAGATTTAATGAAGAGTACCAATTAAATAATATTTAATTGGAATTGAATTGATATTGATTTTTGGGTTTATCGTGAGCAGTGTTTTAAATAACACTTGTTCTTTAACCCGATAATTAATGGGATGTGACTTTGGGTTTATCGTGAACCGTGTTTTAAATGACACTGATTCTTTAACCCAGTCACAGATTAAAACTAAGTGGAGTTTTAATGAATCTTTAATTAGATTGAAAAGATCGAGAATGGAGTATCACCAGTTTTGCTCCAGGCGATAGTTAAATCTTTAATTAGATTTGAATGTGAAATTTAGAAACTAACTGGCGGTTAGCCAAGCAGAATGGTTTTCTGGATATTGATCTGATGTTGGTTTCGGCCTTCGGGGTTAATATTTGGGGAATTATTCTCTTGATTAATTTACGGTTAGTGACTAATGAATTGGAATGAGGCGTATGTTGTGTTTGTGTAACACTTTTATAATATATACGCGAGTTATTCGGAAAGACCGGGTTTATCCCATTCTGAATAACTGATACGACGATAAGTCGAAGATGAAGACGATGGTCGAAGACCGGAGGTCTTCACGTCGTTTGGGTGATAACTGATGATCTTGATTGGGCTGTACACCCAAGAAGATGGAAACAGTTAGTGATCGTCCAGACGTACTTGGAGATCGATGGATATGCGGGGTACTAGGTGCCTCCGGTTTCGTTCAGGCCCAGAACGGACTTGTAAATGGACTGTGTGTCTGACATCGGATTTCATTCTGTGTGACTGATATCGGTTGCATAGGATGGTTTGCCTGTGTGGCATGCTAAGATGCAAATGATCAAGGCTTCTGTTGAAAAGCAAAGTCTTGTGGTGATGATCAAAGCACGGCCTTTGTGGCGTAGCTTTGTGTAACGTTTACTTCGCGTGTTTCACACCCGGTATGAACCAAAAACGGGAGACGGACCTCAGGGGGGACATGCGTTTTCTTTCTAGCTAGAAGTGGCGTCAGTGGTTTTACACGCCCTGACGAGTTTGACTTATGTGGTTGTTGCTGTTGCGAGGCGCCTCGGATTGATCGGTCGTTCTCGAACCGATGGAGTCATTTAGTTGGCTCATTTACGCCCCAAAGGGCGGAGAAACGCATTGTTCAGGCATTATAATCCACATCGGTGGACCGGCCCTGACGATCCAAGGTACGGTTGCGGCTGTGCCTGAGGGGCGGGCTAGAGCGTCTCGAATCGGTTGAGGATCTTGCCCCTAGCCTCGGTTCATAGTTGGAAACCCAATTTCCAAATACGTGACTTTGCGGTTTTATTTGTAAACCTATATATGGCGACATAGTGGCATGGGACGCTCATGTCGCCTATGATTGATACTTATGATTTGAAGTTGTTTTATACACTATGCACTTATAATAGTATCAAATGATTTGTTTTAGACGTATCAAGCATGCTTTGGCTGTTATAAGGGAAAACCCTATCCCCCGGCTTGCGATTGCATTGTGTGATAGGACCTGGGTCTTATAACAGCTTCATTTTTCTTTATTTAGCATTGCGCTGTTTGTTTTAAGCACTGGTATTCTTGGGAGGAAACCCGTTCCGTGTTATACGGCGTGGTCCCTTGTTTTACCTAATGATTTAAAATAAAGATTAATAACTGTTTTAGTTCTCACACCAGTCACATGACTGACCTGGAGTTTATTGTTTTAACCTAAACTCTGGGTGCCCCTATTTTCGACACGGGCAGCTAGCAGTTTTGGTTTTGCAGATTTATATTCACAGGATCCTGGTTTACAGCTGGAATGATATCCGGAAAGCTTTGTATCCGTATATCCCTTCTAGTTGTGTATTATATTATTTTCCGCTGCTATGTATTTAAATGTAATTTAAATCTCTGATATTTCTGTGTAATATTCTTTTATACTCTGTATATTCTTGTAATCTGATGCATTGTTGTAATATACAATGAAATGTTCTTCTGTATGCGTTCTGTTGTGGTTTGTTCTCGAACTATCCGACGCTTTCCTCTACGGGGAAGTTGCGGGTCTTTACATTCGAGTTCAAGTTCATAATATTTATTTAAGCCATTTAATTCGAAATTAATTTCAAAGTTTAAATAAAGATTTTAAACTTTGAAACAATTCAAATTATAATCAATTTTAGTTCAATTTGAAATAACAAATTTTAGATCATTTCAATTCGAATTTTATTTCAAAGTTTAAATAAATATTTAAACCTTTGAAATAATTCACTTTATAATCGATTTTAGTTCAATTTAAAATAACAAATTTTAGATCATTTCAATTCGGATTTTATTTCAAAGTTTAAACAAAGATTTAAACCTTTGAGATAATTCAATTTATAATCAATTTTAGTTCAAATTTCAAATAACTTTAGATCATTTCAATATGAATTTAATTTCAAAGTTTAAATAAAGATTTAATACCTTTGAAATAATTCAATTTATAATCAATCTTAGTTCAAATTTCGAATAACAACTTTAGATCATTTCAATTTGAATTTTATTTCAAAGTTTAAATAAAGATTTAAACCTTTGAAATAATTCAATTTTAGTCCAAATTTCAAATAACAAATTTTGATCATTTCAATTTGAATTTAATTTCAAAGTTTAAATAAAGATTTAAACCTTTGAAATGATACAATTTTAGTTCAAATTTCAAATGTCAAATAACAAATTTAGATCATTTCAATATAATTCAATTTCAACATTTCAATATAATTCAATTTTGACATTTAAATGTCATTCAATTTCGACATTTCAATATAATTCAATTTCGACATTTCAATGTAATTCAATTTCGACATTTCAAATTTATTCAATCTTGACATTTCAATATTCAATGTAATTTAATTTCGACATTTCAATATAATTCAATTTCGACATTTCAATTTATTTAATTTCAACATTTCAATATAATTCAGTTTCAACATTTCAATATAATTCAATTTCAACATTTCAATATTTCAATATAATTCAATTTCAACATTTCTATATAATTTAATTTCGACATTTCAATATAATTCAATTTCAACATTTCGATATAATTCGATTATAACATTTCGATATAATTCGATTTCAACATTTCGATATAATTCGATTTCAACATTTCGATATAATTCGATTTCAACATTCCAATATAATTCGATTTCAACATTCCAATATTATTCGATTTCAACATTTCAATATAATTCGGTTTCGAGATTTCAATATAATTCAATTTTGACATTTCAATGTAATTCAATTTCGACATTTCAAATTTATTCAATCTTGACATTTCAATATAATTCAATTTCGACATTTCAATGTAATTTAATTTCGACATTTCAATATAATTCAATTTCGACATTTCAATTTATTTAATTTCAACATTTCAATATAATTCAGTTTCAACATTTCAATATAATTCAATTTCATCATTTCAATATTTCAATATTTCAATATAATTCAATTTCAACATTTCAGTATAATTTAATTTCGACATTTCAGTATAATTCAATTTCAACATTTCAATATAATTCAATTTCAACATTTCGATATAATTCGATTTCAACATTTCAATATAATTCGGTTTCAACATTTCCATATAATTCGATTTCGACATTTCGATATAATTCGGTTTCGACATTTCGATATAATTCGATTTCAGCATTCTAATATAATTCGATTTCAACATTTCCATATAATTCGATTTCAGCATTTCGATATAATTCGATTTCAACATTTCGATATAATTCGATTTCAACATTCCGATATAATTCGATTTCAACATTTCAATATAATTCGATTTCAACATTTCAATATAATTCGGTTTCGAATGACTGTTTATGATGATGTCCGCAACATCCAAGGTGATAACAATGATATAAAAATATAGACAACATCCATGCGGTTCAATATATCCATAAATAGACATCCATCACAATCATCATCCAAAACAGTTCAATTTGCAATAATTAACTGATGTAACATGTCGGGGTTTAACTAGCAATTTAATTCAAAAATAAACTAACTGTCAATTCAATTTCTACAGTATAAATTTGATGTCCATTTTAAAATAGCAACCAACAAACGAATAATCAAATCAATCATAAAATTTAATTTCACAAAAATGTGAATATTTTTGCAGTGTGAGAAAACTCACTTTGACTAGTTTTGAAATCGCTTTAAATAACCATTACTTTTAATTGAATTAAACAGAAGGTTTAATTTAACCAAAATTCCTACAATCTCCAAATCTTGACCAGAGTGGTTTCATTGCGTAGATATCGTCATCACGGTTCCAACGGAAGTCGTTTCGTTCAATTTGGTCGCTGTTTGCAAATGTTATAGCAGTTTAAATATTTAAACATTTAAACACATAATTAAATTTATAATTTTTTCCTTAATTACCAATTAAAATTCACGACCATTCCTTTCTGCTTCTTCTTCCTGCGATTCACGAAACCCCCCTTCCCCTCTTCTCTCTCCTCACTGCACACTGCACAGACCACTAGGGCATGATCGCCCTGTGCCACCTCGAAGAGCATGACACCGCCATCGCCCTCCTTCCCTGCCGTTGAACTCGATGGGCCCTTTGGCCATAAAAACCCGTTCGAACGAAAGCCCTTCAAAGGCCGATTTCACTCATTTTTGAAAACCAACGACGATCTCTACCATTGAAGAGGTAGATCTCATCTAGAGGAAGGTCTTTGCTGTTGGAGTTTTGAAAATTACTAAGGGGATTGGAAGATTAAACGAGGGATTAAATGGGATGATTTTCCGCCTTTAAACGTTAAAGAGCAATGGTAGAAGATGTAGTTGACCGGGCTAGTTACTTTGACTTAGGGTTTGACTAGGTTGAGTTGGTTATATATTATATTATTTAATATTATTAAATTCCCAATTTATCTAGTTTGCATTCGAACTCCAAATCAAACCCAACGACTGTCGCCCCTAGCTAAATACCCCCATTCCGAACACAATATAATATGTTTCATAAGCCAATTCGGCTGTTTCGATCAGTTTTTATTTAAATCAAAATATAAATCATTATATTGAAATTCAAACGTTAATTTTAATTTACTAGGGCCACATACTGACTTCAAAAATTACAGAAAAATAAATCTAGCTATGTTTTGATGATACGGTCCTAACAGAACTAATTTCATCGAATTTGCAGATCGTTTGTAAAATGGTCATTTTCTAGTCGACCCAATTCAAACTGAAATTGACAAAACACATTTTCTTTTGCCACGCTCACATATTAAATTCAAAAATTATGAAAATTTAAACCTAACAATAATTTGACATTCCGGATCTAACAAAAGTGGTTTCGTCGAAAACGAAGGCCGTTAGCAAAATGGCTATTTTAAAGGCTATGTATTATAATAAAATATTTGTAAATTCTGCAGCGACTTTTCTAAATTTTAAACTGGACATAACTTTCAGTTTATAAATTGAAATCTGAGTTTCTTACATTCGTTAGAAAGATATAATTAAACAGATCCAAATATTTTCGGTTTTACTGAAATCCGATTTATTTTGAATCCTGTACATTCATTTGAAATTTAAAATCGAAATTTCAAATTACCGCGCCATTTCAGGCTTGTTATGTAATTAAAATAAATTTATACGTTCTAACTTTGATTAAACTAAATTTTCCATCGTTATTATTTAAAATAATCATTTTAAATATTCAAAATTCATTAAAACAACTAAAATAAAAAATTTAAACTGGTTCTGAAAATCAGGGTCGTCACATTTAAATTACAAAGCAGCAGAAAAATAATACATAACACAACTAAAAGAAATACACAGATATAGAGCATTCTGAATATAGCTTCAGATGTAAACCATGATCCTATGAAAAAAAATCTGCAAAACCAAAACTATTGACTGCCCATGTGGAAAATATGGGCACCCGAGTTTAGGTTAAAACAATAAACTCTGAGTCAGTCATGGGACTGGTGTGAGAACTAAAACAGTTATTAGCTTGATTTTAAAGTTAGGTAAATCACAGGACCACGCCGTATAACATGGAACGTGTTTATTCCACATGAATCTTAGTTTAAAATAAAACAACGCAATGATTTTTGGAAAAATTAAGCTATTATACGACTCAGGTCCCATCACACAATGAATGCAGTCGAGGATAGAGCTTTCCCTTATAATAGCCAAATATGCTTGATATGCGAAATTTCATCTTTTATTATTACTATAAATGAAGAAATCAACTTCAAATATAAATGTATCAATCACAGGCGGTGTAGGTACCATTATATTATGTTGCCATATATATATATATATATATATATATATATATATATATATATATATATTTACAACTAAAATTGAATATCGCATATTGGAAATTGGGTTTCTATCTATGAACCAAGGCAAGTGATCGTCCTTACCGATTCGAGACTCTGTAGCCCGAGCCTCATGATACAACCGCGACTGCACCTGCGGTTAGCGACATGGCCGGTCATCCATCAATGATTGGCAATACCATAAACTATGTGTTAACCTGCCCTATAGGGCATAAAATAATCTGGTCAGTATATCGACCAGAAAATCCATCGATCCCGTAGTGACCGATATATCAGAGGAGCCTCGCAATCCATCATCCAGTAATAATAAGCAACATCCATATGAGTAAACAGTCTAGGATCCATACCATGACGTTACACCTAGCTAGAAACTAACATATGTCCATTTCTGTGAAGTCCTCATCCCGTTTTTGGTTCATACCAGGGTGTGAAGCTCGCGAAGTAACGCTTTACACAAAGCTATGCCTAAATAAGCTGTGCTTTGATCATCAGCCACAAGGCTCTGCTTTTCAACAAAAGCCTAGATCATTTGCATCTTAGCATGCCACATTGACAATCCATACCATACCATTGATTTTTTCCAATATATAACCGCTAAGCTCGTACGTCTTAGAAAAGGGTGTTAAGAAAGAGAATAAATTCTCCACCACCAACAGATATATATTTTGCACAGATCAACGAATACAGCATAAAGGAATACAATGTTAGATATACCATCCATTTACAAGTCTGTTCTGGGTCTGAAGGAAACCATAGGCACCTAATTCCTTGTCCCATATGTCTAATATAGGAGAGAGGTCCTCGCATATCCGTCGATCTCCAACTACGTTTGGATGATCACCACTTATTACCTTGTCTTGGGTGTACGACCCAATCAAGACATCAGTAATCATTGTAACGATGTGAAGATCTCCGGCCTTCAGCCACCATCTTCATCGTCGAATTTTGGTCGTCGTAGTAATCATTCAGAATGGGTTAAACCCGATCTTTCTGAATAACTCGCGTATTTTATAATCAAGTTCTATAAAAACACATCATATGATTCATTCCAATTCAGAATATTCTTTTAATAAAATATTCACATTATTTAGGAAAGGTTTCCATTAATTTTATCAAAGAAAAATTCTTTTAAATTTATTCTTTAATCTTCCTTTGGATATCAATTTCAAAAGATTTATTAACTAGTCGGGATTATCGAACCTTACCGAAGTAATCATTTATATATATTTATTATCCCAATCCAAACATATTCATCCCATGGAGCAAAACAAGTAGCACTCCATATCTAACACCCACAGTGTTATCGGTAAAATTAATTACCAATTCACATTTAAATCTAATTAAAGAATTAAAATATCGCCTGGAGTAAAACTGGTGGTACTCCATTCTCGATCATTTCAAGAATTCGATAAATTAAATTATCTCATCCCCATTTCAATCTAATTAGATATTTATTCAAACTCTAGTTTGGTTTTAATATCAAAAATCATTACTTTATGATTATTCAAATTTATGAAATTAATCATTATCTTTAACTGGGTTAGAGAACTAATATCATTTAAAACACAGTTCACGATAAACCCAAATCATCTTCCATTAACTATGGAATCCTCACGGAAAACGGATCTATATATAACCGATATAAATTTACGTATCAGTCTAATAATATAAACAGAATAACGGCAAGGCCTTTTTGAATTCCATATATTGTAATGGTCTTCATTCACAGAAGCTTATCTCGATTATTATTAAATCGAATCCTCTTCATTCCAATTTACTCTATTAAATTGGAAAACTTTACTTTGGATAAATTTCCATTTAAATCTTAATAACAGATTTATAAATTCCATGTAAATCTTAATAAAAGATTTATAAATTCCAAAATTATATTTTCACTGTTAATCGGGCTAAAGAACGAATATCTTTAAAAACATAGTTCACAATAAACCCAATTCACATTTCATTTTATCCCAATTACTAAATATAATAGAAAACTCTAATAATCTTAATTACAAGATTTATTCTTTTCACACAGGGTTTAAGAACAGTGTTATTTAAGACACTATTCACGACAAACCCAAAATCCAATTCTTTTATTCAATTCAAATTAAATATTAATTAATTGGAAAACTTCACTAAATCGTAATTAAAAGATTTATTCTTTTCTCAAATGGGTTTAAGAATAGTGTTATTTAAGACACCGTTCACGACAAACCCAAAATCCAATTCTTTTATTCAATTCTAATTAAATATTAATTAGTCGGAAAACTTCACTAAATCCTAATTAAAAGATTTATTCTTTTCTCAATTGGGTTTAAGAACAGTGTTATTTAAGACACCGTTCACGACAAACCCAAATCCAATTTGACATTAAATAAAAGGTTCTGAATAGAAATTATATCGACTTATATTCAATATAAAATTCTGAAATTAACAAATATTGTATTGGGAATAACGATATTTATATCTTCCAAATTCCTCAACAATATCCGTATAATCATGGAATTCAATATCGAAATTGTAACAACCCGGAAATTCTGAGCCAATTTAAAATTTTTATTTTGGCAATTTCGCTGAATTATGAATATTTAAAATGAATTTTTTTAAATAATAATGACGAGAAATTTATTTTGAATAGAATTTGAACGTATATATTTATATAGATCGACGTTAGAACATAAATAATTATTTTTAATTATAAAAGGAATTGAAAATGGCGCGGTAGTTCGATAATTCGATTTCAAATTTCAAATGAGTGTACAGGATTCAAAATAAACCGGATTTTAGCAAACCAAAAATATTAGAATCTAATTGAGAATATCTTTCCAATGAATCTGAAAAATCAAAATTTCATAGTGGGAATCAAAAGTTACGTCCACTTGAAAATTCAAAATGGTTGCTATGGAATTATGGCCTTTAAAAATGGATATTTTGCAAACGACCTCGGTTTTCGACGAAACCTCTTTTGTTGGATCCTTGATGTCAAGTTATTGCTAGGTTTCAAAATTCGTAATTTTTCGAATCAATATGTGAGCGTGGCGAAGTAAAACGCATTTGACCAGTTTCAGTTGATTTTAATCGACTGGAAAATGGCCATTTTTCAAACGGTCTTAGAATTTGACGAAATTAGTTTTGTTAGGATAGTATCGCCAATACGAAGCTAGAAAATATTTTTCGGGAATTTTTAGAGTTAGTATGTGACCCCGGTAAATTGAAATGCGCGTTCAAATTCAATATATAGATTTATATTTTGATTTTGACGAAAACTGATCGAAGCAGCTTACAATACATATCCCATTGTGTTCGGAATGGGCGTAATTAGCTATGGACGACAGGCGATTGTTCTCGTTTCGAGGTCAAAATAAAAAGTTGCTTTTTGAAATTAATTAAATAAAATAATATATATTATTATATAGCCCCCCTTTCTTTATTCTCTCTCCCTCTCTCTCTTCTCGCTTCTGGTCAACGCACAATAAATAAATTAAAAAACCCGCTACTCCTCAAATCGCCATCGCCCTCCCCTTCCAGACCTCTGCCCGCCCCACCGCTCCATCGCCACAACCACCGCTGGCCGCCGCAACCTTCCCCCGATCGCTAGCAACCCCGTCGAGCCCCTCCCTCTTCAAACCCTAAACCGCGCAAACCCCAGGCCGCATCGCCTGAGCAGCCCCACCACCACTTCCCGATGTCGATGTCACCTCCACGACTTCCAAGGCCGACAGCGATCCCCCCCCATTCGCAGTAAACTATAAGTTTTTTTTATTTCTTTTTATTTATTTTCTAAGTAATTGATTTTATAAATTCAAAATCAGTTTTTTTTGGCATAACATACAAAGAAATGATTTTTGTTTAAGAAAGTTCATATTTTTAATAATAGAGAAAGTTTATATTTTTTTTTAAATAAAAGAGTTGTTTTTTCATATAAAGAAAGATCATATTTTTTATTTTGAAAAGAATAGATTTTTAACATGTGGAAGATGAGTTTTTTTATTTTTATAAAGACGAGATTTTTAGCATTAGAAAGAAAATATTTTTAAATTATAGAAAGGTAAATTTTTTATAAAGAAGTAGTGAACTTAAAAATTCGATTTTTATATATATGAAGTAATGATAAAAATTCAATAGTTATATATATGAAGTAGCAATAAAAATTGGATCTTTATATAAGAAGTAGAAAAAATATATATAATTTTTATATAGAAAGAAGCGTTGTAAAAATATATGAAGTAGAAATAAAAATATGATTTTTATTTATTGAACGAAGCAATAAAAATATAATTTTTATTATGAATAGCGGGGCAAGGACTGCATCAGAATTTCGAACAGATCCAGATGGTTCAGCAGTTCAAAAGTAAAGCACGACGGAGTGGAACCCTCCATGAGAACTTCTCACTTTAAATTTTCTTTTCTAGTTAATTATACACTAGGATGCAGACGGTGTTTTGTAGCACCCGACACCCGTCGTCCACAGACCATGGACGGCTTGTTTGTTTGTTTGATTACGTTGTGAATGTGGATTGTGTGTAGTGGAATGAATTAAAATATTTTATAGTTCAAAATATAATTTTTAACGTGTATTTAAATGAAATATATATTTAAACAAATCGGACAATTTGTTTATATACACACATTTTACTGATATTGATTGGGACGATAAATTTTACACGTCGCCCAACTGCACAAATAAAAACTGTGTTTGATTGGTTGAAATCCCACACGGGTATTGGGATGATATATGACATACACTAGTCCCAATATTTGGTTGTATGTCGATCGATTAATTGACAGACTGTTATAAGCGTTAAATATTTATATTTGATGCTTATACAGCGTAGAACGCACTTTGGATGATGGTTGATTGTTTATCGTCATTGTTGTATATATGAATTGGATGAAATCCATATAATCAACATTATATGGTAATTGACTGTGTCTGATTCCAGTTCAAAATTATCGAATAATGTAAAATAATATTCAGTGAATATTGAAATGTGAAGCCGTGTTAAGTAGTTAAATGCCATTTTAAATGAATGGGAACTTTGTCGATTTTATTCGTTTTATAATGAATATTGAAAAGTGAATTCAAATCGAATATTTTGAAATGAAATTCGAATTGAAATTAAATTCGAATCGAATTGAATAGAAATGAAATTCAAATTAATATCAAATATTTTGAAAATTGAATTTCGAATTGAATTGAATAGAAAATGAATTCAAATTAGATTTAATCAAATTGAAAACGAACTAAAATTGAATTGAAATCGATTTGAATTGAAATCAATTTGAAATGAGTTTAAAACGAATTTATAATGGAAAATTCAATTTTGATTTGAATTTGAAATGGAAGTTGAAATCGTTTTGAAAATAAATTTAAAACGATTTATTAAATACGATTTAAAAGGAAATCGATGAAATATATATTATATATATTATATATATAATATAATGGCCAGAATAGAACGCGCCGCGGCAGTTCGTGAATTTTGACCATTGACTTCGAACGGACAATACAGGTGATCCGACCATCGGATTCTCCTAAAACTGGAACCGTTGGGTTCATATCGAAAAGAGCTTATATGAGAAATTAGAAATCTAACGGTTGGATTTGGAGATATGTCCAAATCAATTTCAGAAAAGGTCGCTGTAAGTGCAGTTCGATGGCCGTTATAGGAAATCGACTGTACGGGCCTTGATAAAATTATCAAAAATAGCAATAATTTATGTAAAATCATAATAAATGATTTGGAAAGAGATGGGATGAAATATCCTATATTTGAAAAGATAAAAATGTATTTTTATCAAAATAAACTAGTTTTGAACGAGAACTATAAACTCAATATTTTTAAAATAAATAAATTGGATTTGAAATGGTTTTAAAAATAACAAGAATTTCCAATATATGAATTGGAATGGATTTGAATCGAAATTATCTTCGGAATATTTCGATGATTGGATTCGGGATTATACGAATATTGTTATGGAAATTTGGAAGATATATTTTATATCGTTATTTCCAATACGATATTTGTTGATTTCAGAATTTGATAATGAATATAAGCCGATATATTTTCTATTCAGAGCCTTGTATTTAATATCAAATGAGATTTGGGTTTGTCGTGAATGGTGTCTTCATCAACACTGTTCTTGAACCCAGTTGAGAAAAGATTAAATCTTTTTATTTAGATTTAATGAAGTATACCAATTAATTAATATATTTAATTGGAATTGAATTAGAATTGAATTAGAATTAATTTTTGGGTTTATCGTGAACGGTGTTTTAAATAACACTTGTTCTTTAAACCGATTATAAGTGGAATGTGAATTGGGTTTATTGTGAACTGTGTTTTTAACGACATTCGTTCTTTAATCCAATTTATAGTGAAATATGATTTGGAATGTATAAATCTTTTTATAAAGATTTAATGGGATTTTCCAAAGTTAAATAATCATTAATATTGATTTTTGGGAAGATTAAGACTAAGTGGAGTTTTAATGAATCTTTAATTAGATTGAAATGTGAATTGATAATACAAATTATCAAATATAGGAAATGATCGAGAATGGAGCATCCCCAGTTTTGCTCCTAGCGATAGTTAAATCTTTAATTAGATTTGAACGGAAAATGGTAATTAAATTTGCCGATAACACTGTGGTGTTAGTTATGGGGTAATAACAGTTTTGCTCCATGGGATGAATAGGTTGGGATTGGGAAATAAAATAAATTATTACTCCGGTGTGGTTCACTAATCTCAAATAGTTTGTAAAACCATAATTTGGTTTGAAATGACATCCAAAGGAAGATTAAAGAATAAATTTTAAAGAATTTATCTTTGATCAAATTAATGGGAACCTTTCCCAAAAGATGGGAATATTTAAATAAAAGAATATTCAGAATTGGAATGAGACGTATGTTGGGTTTTCTAGCACTTGTTTATTATATCGTGAGTTATTCGGAAAGGCCGGGTCTATACCCATTCTGAATAACTATTTCGACGATAAGTCGAAGATGAATACAGTGGTTGAAGACCAGAGGTCTTCAGATCGTTTGGATGATTATTGACGATCCTGATTGGGCTGTACACCCAAGAGGAGGGAAATAGTTGGTGGTCGTCCAGACGTATTTGGAGATTAATGGATATGCGAGGTATAAGGTGCCTCCGGTTTCGTTCAGACCCAGAACGGACGTGTAAATGGATTGTGTGTTTGACATTGGATTTTATTCTGTGCTGATTGATTTCTATTAAATATATATCTATTTGGCGGCGGAGAATTTATTCTCTTACTTAACGCACTTCTCTGAGACGTACGAGCTTAGAGGTTATATATCGATAGATATCAGTCGCATGGCATGAATTGCCCGTGTGGCACGCTGAGATGCGATGATCAAGGCTTTTGTTGAAAAGCAGAGTCTTGTGGTTGATGATCAAAGCACGGCTTTGATACAGCGTAGCTTTGTGTATAACATGAATTCGTGAGCCTCACACCTTGGTATGAGTCAAAAACGGGATAGCGGCTGCAGGGAGAGCACGACGTTTCTTTCTATCTTTGGTGGTGTCAGTGACTTACCAGCCCTGATATTTATATTATTTTCACCTATGTGGTTGTTGGATGCGAGGCGCCTCGGTTATAGGTCTGTAAGGACCGGGAAACGTGTGTTCAGGAATAACTAATCCTCAAACGTAAGAGAGGACTGGCCCTGAAGATCCAAGGGTTGCCCAGAGTGTGCAGTCCTGAGACATTTGCTAGAGTGTCTTGAAGCGGAGATGATCTTGCCCCTTGCCTCGACTCATGACGGAAATCCAATTTACAATACGAGATATTTCGGTTTTATTTGTAGAGCCTAGTATGGCGACATGATAGATGGTACCCATGTTGCCTATGATTGATATTTATGATTGAAATTGCTTTGACACTATACACTTATAATACTATCAAATGATTTGTTTTAAACGTACCAAGCATGTTTGGCTATTATAAAGGAAAACCCTATCCTTCGGCTTGCGTTGCATTGTGTGATGGGACCTGGGTCTTATAATAGCTTCATTTTTCAAAAAAGCATTGGGTTGTTTATTCTAAGCACTGGTATTCTTGGGAGGAAACCCGTTCCGTGTTATATGGCGTGGTCCCTTGATTTACCTTATTTTTTTTAAAGTAAAGTTTTAATAACTGTTTTAGTTCTCACACCAGTCACATGACTGACCTGGAGTATATTGTTTTAACCTAAACTCTGGGTGCCCTTATTTCCGCACGGTCAGCTAGTAGTTTTGGTTTTGCAGATTTATATTCACAGGATCCTGATTTACAGCTGGAACGATGCTCAGAAAGCTCTGCATCCGTGTATTACTTTCAGTTGTGTTTTGTAGTGTATTATTTTCCGCTGCTATGTAATTTATTGTAATTTAAATCTCTGATATTTATCGAATTTATTTTATTTATTCATACTCTGTATATTCTTGTATTCTGATGGAATTGTTGTAATTAACAATGAATGTTCTTCTGTTTGTGTTTTGATTTATCTTGTTCTCAGGATAATCCGGGCTTTCCTTCACGGGGAAGTTCGGGTCGTCTCAGCTTGGTATCAGGGCTCTGGTTTACAGAGCTTGAGAACAAGACACATTAGAACCATACGAAAGAATTCATCAGAGATTGGATTAGTAATATCCAATGAGAATGACTCGTTAGAGATCGGATCAGTAGTATCCTAGAACGAGTGTGAAGAGTATATTTTTAAAATGAAAACAATATTATTTTGAAATTTAAATCATTTTATACGTATTTGATTATTTATTTTAAATTGATTTTTACAATCCAATATATAAAGATTTTGCATATACGCCTTGCAAACATGTATTCGAAGTTTTAATATACTGGATAGATATAGAATCACACTCTCTTTGCCCGGGTATAATTCTGGTGATGGGGCACCATCGCCAGTATTTATTTTCGAGTTTCGAAAGTGAGATTTCTATATATTTCCATTATGAGAACCAAAATATAGCTAGAATACATTGTTGTGAATTGGCACCAAAAAAATGTGATTTTTGACTATATATCAAAATTATGAGTTTGAAAAGCTAATCCACTAATTGATTGATGGTTGTGTTGTACGATTATTCCTTTAAACCATTATATGAAAGAACAGTGAATTTAGGCCAAATTGAACCAAATATTGAACTGTATTGAAAATTGTTTGGAATTGCATGCATATATAAGTGTATACATTGAACAGGTCATAGCAAGGAAGCTAGAGCAGAGGAATAAAATTGTTTGCCCGACAAATAGGTACATGTTTATTGTATTTCTTGGGTTTTGGATGATTTTATGAGCCGATTGGCTAGCCGCTTAGCTTTTTCTTTTTCTTTTGGATTGAAGAAGGCCATAGGAGGCTATATAAAATATCCCAAAGCTCCCGGTGCAGGGGAGGTTATGGCAAAAAAATTCGAAAATTTAGGGTGTTAGCCAAATTTTTGAAAAATTTGAAAAGTTCTTAGAAAATTAAAAGTTGAAGAACTTAAGCCGTAATGAAAATAATGGAAGTTTAGTTGATTTGTTAACAACTTTCAGCTTCGTTCCTTTTCGGGGGCGAAAAGTTTTAAGTGGTGGAGATTGTAACAACCCGGAAATTCTGAGCCAATTTAAATTTTTTATTTTGGCAATTTCACTGAATTTAGAATATTTAAAATGAATTATTTTAAACAATAACGACGAGAAATTTATTTTGAATAGAATTAGAACGTATATATTTATATAGATCGACGTTAGAATATAAATAATTATTTTTAATTATAAAAGGAATTGAAATTGGCGCGGTAGTTCGATAATTCGATTTCAAATTTCAAATGAGTGTACAGGATTCAAAATAAACCGGATTTTAGCGAAACCGAAAATATTAGAATCTAATTGAGAATATCTTTCCAACGAATCCGAAAAATCAAAATTTCATAGTGGGAATCAAAAGTTACGTCTAATTGAAAATTCAGAATGGTCGCTATGGAATTCTGGCCCTTAAAAATGGAAATTTTGTAAATGACCTCAGTTTTCGATGAAACCACTTTTGTTGGATCCGTGATGTCAAGTTATTGCTAGGTTTCAAAATTCGTAATTTTTCGAATCAATATGTGAGCGTGGCGAAGTAAAACGCGTTTGACCAGTTTCAGTTGATTTTAATCGACTGGAAAATGGCCATTTTTCAAACTGTCACAGAATTTGATGAAATTAGTTTTGTTAGGACCGTATCGTCAATACGAAGCTTGAAAATATTTTTTGTGAATTTTTAGAGTTCGTATGTGGCCCCGGTAAATTGAAATGCGCGTTCAAATTCAAAATATATATTTATATTTTGATTTTGACGAAAACTGATCGAAACGATCAAATCAGCTTACGATACATATGCCATTGTGTTCGGAATGAGGGTAATTAGCTATGGACAACAGGCGGTGGGTCTCGTTTCTAGGTCAAAATAAAAAGTTGCTTTTTGAAATTAATTAAATTAAATAAAATAATATATATTATTATGTAGCCCCCCTTTCTTTATTCCCTCTCCCTCTCTCTCTCTTCTCACATCTGGTCAACGCATGATAAATAAAAAACCCGCTACTCCTCAAATCGCCCTCCCCTTCCAGACCTCCGCCCGCCCCACCGCTCCATCGCCAGAACCACCGCTGGCCGCCGCACCCTTCCCCCGATCGCCGGCAACCCCATCGAGCCTCTCCCTCTTCAAACCCTAAACTGCGCAAACCCCAGGCCGCATCGCCTGAGCAGCCCCACCACCACTTCTCGATACCGGCGCTGCCTCCACGATTTCCAAGGCCGACAGCGATCCCCCTCATTCGCAGTAAACTGTAAGTTTTTTTTATTTCTTTTCTAAGTAATTGATTTTATAAATTCAAAATCAATTTTTTTTGGCATAACATACAAAGAAATGATTTTTGTTTAAGAAAGTTCATATTTTTAATAATAGAGAAAGTTTATACTTTTTTAAAAGAAAAGAGTTGTTTTTTTATTTAAAGAAAGATCATATTTTTTATTTTGAAAAGAATAGATTTTTATTTCTGAAAAGAATAGATTTTTAACATGTGAAAGATGAGATTTTTTATTTTTATAATGACGAGATTTTTAACATTAGAAAGATAATATTTTTAAATTATAGAAAGGTAAAATTTTTATAAAGAAGTAGTGAATATAAAAATTCGATTTTTATATATATGAAGTAATGATAAAAATTCGATTTTTATATATATGAAGTAGCAATAAAAATTCGATCTTTATATAAGAAGTAGAAATATAAAATATAATTTTTATATAGAAAGAAGCGTTGTAAAAATATATGAAGTTGAAATAAAAATATGATTTTTATTTATTGAATGAAGCAATAAAAATATAATTTTTATTATGAACAGTAGGGCAAGGACTGCATTAGAATTTCAAACAGATCCAGACTGTTCAGCAGTTCAAAAGTAAAGCACGGCGGAGTGGAACCCTCTGTGAGCACTTCTCACTTTAAATCTTCTTTTCTAGTTAATGATATACTAGGATGCAGATGGTGTTTAGTAGCACTCGACACCCGTCGTCCACAGACCATGGACGGCTTGTTTGTTTGTTTGATTACGTTGTGAATGTGGATTGTGTCTAGTGGAATGAAATAAAATATTTTATAGTTAAAAATATAATTTTTAACGTGTATATAAATGAAATATATATTTAAACAAATAGGACGATTTGTTATATACACACATTTTACTGATATTGATTGGGACGATAAATTTTACACACCGCCCAACTGCACAAATAAAAACTGTGTTTGATTGGTTGAAACCCCACACTGGTATTGGGATGATATATGACATACACTAGTCCCAATATTTAGTTTTATGTCAATCGATTGATTGACAGACTGTTATAAGCGTTAAATATTTATATTTGAAGCTTATACAGTGTAGAACGCACTTTGGATGATGGTTAATTGTTTATCGTCATTGTTGTATATATGAATTGGATGAAATCCATATAATCAACATTATATGGTAATTGACTGTGTCTGATTCCAGTTCAAAATTATCGAATAATGTAAAATAAGATTCAGTGAATATTGAAATGTGAAGCCGTGTTAAGTAGTTAAACGCCATTTTAACACGAACGAGAACTTTGTCGATTTTATTCGTTTTATAATGAATATTAAAAAGTGATTTCAAATCGAATTTTTTGAAATGAAATTCGAATTGAAATTAAATTCGAATCGAATTGAATAGAAATGAAATTGAAATTAAAATCGAATATTTTGAAAATTGAAATTCGAATTGAATAGAAAATGATCGAATTGAAAACGAACTGAAATTGAATTGAAATCGATTTGAATTGAAATCAATTTGAAATGAGTTTAAAATGAATTTATAATGGAAAATTCAATTTTGATTTGAATTTGAAATGGAAGTTTAAATCGTTTTGAAAACAAATTTAAAACGATTTATTAAATTTTATTTAAAAGGAAATCGACGAAATATATATTTGCCTGAATAGAACGCGTCGCGCTGCGGCAGTTCGTGAATTTCGACCATTGACTTCGAACGGACATTACGGGAGATCCGACCGTCGGATTCTCCTAAAACTGGAACCGTTTTGTTCGTATCGAAAAGGGCTTTCTAACGTGTATGAGAAATTATAAATCTAATGGTTGATTTGGAGATATGTCTGAATCAATTTCAAAAAAGGTCGCTATAAGTGCAGTTCCGTGGCTGTTATAGGAAATCGACTGTACGGGCCTTGATAAAATTATCAAAAATAGCAATAATTTGTGTAAAATCGTAATAAATGATTTGAAAAGAGCTGGGATGAAATATCCCATATTTGAAAAGATAAAAATGTATTTTTATCAAAATAAACTAGTTTTGAACGAGAACTATAAATTCAATATTTTTAAAATAAATAAATTGGATTTGAAATGGTTTTAAAAATAACCAGAATTTCCAATATATGAATTGGAATGGATTTGAATCGAAATTATCTTCGGAATATTTCGATGATTGGATTCAGGATTATACGAATATTGTTATGGAAATTTAGAAGATATATTTTATATCGTTATTTCCAATATGATATTTGTTGATTTCAGAATTTGATATTGAATATAGGCCGACATATTTTCTATTCAAAGCCTTGTATTTAATATCAAATGAGATTTGGGTTTGTGGTGAATGGTGTCTTAATCAACACTGTTCTTGAACCCAGTTGAGAAAAGATTAAATCTTTTTATTTAGATTTAATGAAGTATGCCAATTAATTAATATATTTAATTGGAATTGAATTAGAATTGATTTCTGGGTTTATCATGAACGGCGTTTTAAATAACACTTGTTCTTTAAACCGATTATAAGTAGAATGTGAATTGGGTTTATTGTGAACTGTGTTTTTAACGACATTCGTTCTTTAATCCAATTTACAGTGAAATATGATTTGGAATGTTTAAATCTTTTTATAAAGATTTAATGGGATTTTCCAAGGTTAGATAATCATTAATATTGATTTTTGGGAAGATTAAGACTAAGTGATGTTTTAATGAATCTTTAATTAGATTGAAATGTGAATTGATAATACAAATTATCGAATATAGGAAATAATCGAGAATGGAGTATCGCCAGTTTTGCTCCTAGCGATAGTTAAATCTTTAATTAGATTTGAACGGGAAATGGTAATTAAATTTACTGATAACACCGTGGTGTTAGTTATGGGGTAATAACAGTTTTGCTCCATGGGATGAATAGGTTGGGATTGGGAAATAAAATAAATTATTACTTCGGTGTGGTTCACTAATCTCGACTAGTTTGGAAAACCATAATTTGGTTTGAAATGACATCCAAAGGAAGATTAAAGAATTTATCTTTGATAAAATTAATGGGAACCTTTCCCAAAATATGGGAATATTTAAACAAAAGAATATTCAGAATTGAAATGGGACGTATGTTGGGTTTTCTAGCACTTGTTTATTATATACGCGAGTTATTCGGAAAGGCCGGGTCTATACCTAACTGTTTCGACGATAAGTCGAAGATGAAGACAGTGGTTGAAGACCAAAGGTCTTTACATCGTTTGGATGATTATTAACGATTCTGATTGGGCTGTACACCCAAGAGGAGGGAAATAGTTGGTGGTCGTCTAGACGTATTTGGAGATTAATGGATATGCGAGGTATAAGGTGCCTCCGGTTTCGTTCAGACCCAGAACGGACGTGTAAATGGATTGTGTGTCTGATATTGGATTTTATTCTGTGTTGATTGATTTCTATTAAATATTTATTTGTTTAGCGATGGAGAATTTATTCTCTTGCTTAACGCCCTTCTCTGAGACGTACGAGCTCAGAGGTTATATATCGATAGTTATCATTCGCATGGCATGAATTTCCTATGTGGCACGTTGAGATGCAATGATTAAAGCTTTTGTTGAAAAGCTGAGTCTTGTGGTTGATGATCAAGGCATGGCTTTGATACAGCGTAGCTTTGTGTATAATGTGAATTCGCGAGCCTCACACCTCAGTATGAGTCAAAAACGAGATAGTGACTACATGGAGAGCACGACGTTTCTTTCTAGCTATGGTGGTGTCAGTGACTTACCATCCCTGACATTTATATTATTTTCACCTATGTGGTTGTTGGATGTGAGGCGCCTCGATTATGGGTCTGTAAGGACCGAGAAACGTGTGTTCAGGAATAACTAATCCTCAAATGTAAGAGAGGATCGGCCCTGAAGATCCAAGGGTTGCCCAGAGTGTGTAGTCCTGAGACATTTGCTAAAGTGTCTTGAAGTGGAGAGGATCTTGCCCCTTGCCTCGACTCATGACGGAAATCCAATTTCCAATACGAGATATTTCGGTTTTATTTGTAGAGCCTAGTATGGCGACTTGATAGATGGTACCCATGCCGCCTAGGATTGATATTTATGATTGAAATTGTTTTGACACTATACACCTATAATAGTATCAAATGATTTGTTTTAAACGTACCAAGCATGTTTGGCTATTATAAGGGAAAACCCTATCCTCCGGCTTGCGTTGCATTGTGTGATGGGAACTGGGTCTTATAATAGCTTCATTTTTCGAAAAGCATTGCGTTGTTTATTCTACGTACTGGTATTCTCGGGAGGAAACCCATTCCGTGTTATACGGCGTGGTCCCTTGATTTACGTTATATTTTTTAAAGTAAAGTTTTAATAACTGTTTTAGTTCTCACACCTGTCACATGACTGACCTGGAGTATATTGTTTTAACCTAAACTCTAGGTGCCCTTATTTCCGTACGGGCAGCTAGTAGTTTTGGTTTTGCAGATTTATATTCACAGGATCCAGATTTACAGCTGGAACGATGCTCGGAAAGCTCTGTATCCGTGTATTACTTTCAGTTGTGTTTTGTATTATTTTCCGCTACTATGTAATTTATTGTAATTTAAATCTTTGATATTTATCGAATGTATTTTATTTATTCATACTCTGTATATTCTTGTATTCTGATGGAATTGTTGTAATTAACAATGAAATGTTCTTCTGTTTGTGTTCTGATTTGTCTTGTTCTCAAGGTAATCCGGGCTTTCCTTCACGGGGAAGTTTGGGTTATCTCAGAAATATTCAAAAGATAATTTCCATTCTAATTCATACTTTGGAAAATTCTATATATGTTAAAACCATTTACAAATCCAATTTATTTATTTATTTAAAAACATTGGATTATTATTCTAGTTAATAACTAGTTCATTTAGATGAAAATACATTTTTATGTTTTCAAACTTAGCATTTCCATCCATAATCTCTCCAAATTAATAATTATGATTTTTCATAATTTTTCCATATTTTAAATAATTTTATCAAGGCCCGTACAGTCAGTTTCCAATAACGGCCACCGAACTGCATTCATAGCTATCTTTTTCAAATTTGATTTGTACATAATTCCAAATCCAACTGTTAGATTTCAAACTTCTTATATTCATCGGAAAGCTCTTTTCGATACGAACACAATGGTTCTGGTTTTAGGAGAATCCGATGGTCGGATATCTCGTTACGCCAATTTGAAGTTAATGGTCGAAATTCTCGAACGGTCGTTGCGCGACGCGTTCTATTTAGGCTATTAAATATATGTAATATATATATATTATATATATTTCCTTGATTTCCAATTAATACGTATTTTATAAATCATTTATATATTTGTTTTAAAATGATTCCAACTTTATTTTCAGTTTTAAATCAAAATTGAACATTCAATATCTTTATCATATTAAAATGATAATATTTTCAAAATATTAAATTTTGAAATCACTTCTTTTCGATATTCATTATAAAATGAATAAAATCGATCGATAAAAAGGGTGTTTAACTACATAACTAATTTTATTGTTCAAAAATTTTATTCAACACATGAATATCTTATATAGTTTATACATTCAATAAAAATGATATTTTTATTGTTCAAAATTTTTATTCAATACATAAATATTTTATATGGTTTATACATTCAATAAAAATGATATTTTTAATGTTAAATTTTATTTAACACATAAATATTTTATTCACTTCATTAACATGTTAAAAATAATATTTTTATCTAACAAAAATATTTTAACACGTGATTCTTTTATTCTTTATTTACATGTTAAAGATGACATTTTTCTAACAAAAATGTATTCTTACACATGATTCTTTCATTCTTAATTAACATGTTAAAGATGACATTTTCTTTTATCTAACAAAAAGGTATTTTAACACATGATTTATTTATTCTTTATACATACAATAAAAATGTGATTTTTATTATTAAAACATTTTATTTTAAAATATTCTTTATTTTAAAAGATTCTTTATTCTAAAAATATTATTTATTTTAAAAAGTCCTTTATTTAAAAATGCTCTTTTATTTAAACATGTTCTTTTATTTAAAAATGTTCTTTTATTTAAAAATGTTCTTTTATTTAAAAATGTTCTTTATTTAAAAATGTTCTTTATTTCTGAATCGGAATGCGACTCAATCAATTACCATATAATTTCAGTTATATGGATTTCATACATCGCACGCATGCAACACTAATGATAAATAATCATCAAACAGTCCATTCGTGAAATTTACAACTGTGTGAGCATTAAAATAATAACGCTCATCACAGACTATCAATCCATCGATTGACATACAATTAAATATTGGGACTAGTGTATGCCAAATATCATCCCAATACCCGTGTGGGGTTTTCAAAAAACAACAGTTTATTTAAATAAATTATTGGGTAATGAATTTAACCAATTCTAATTCAGATTGAATTATTTTTAAACTTAACCAATTTTCACTATTTTAAATTATAAATAAATATTTATAATTTAGTTCCAACTGCCATATTAATGTTAACATTATTTTTAATATGTTCAACATTTCAACATCACAAACAACATACAATACAGTCAATTTAAATTGTCTATGGTCTATGGACGAGGGAGGTGATCTAACAAGCAACGTATACAGTTTATAATGATTAAACTGATAAAAATCTAAACTGGCAATTCTATATGTTTTCCAACTATGAAAATAAATAAATAACTATGCAAAAATTTTAGTGAGGAGTTCTCACCTTCGTTTCCACTCCGTCAGTCTTTAACTGGCGGTTTTGGTACCGTTTGGGTTTGAATTTGCCCCAAATTCCAGCTTGCTCCAAATTGGACCCGGTTAGTGTTGTTGCGAAGCTTTAGACTCCGCGATCGGAATGGATCTAAAATCGTCAGATTTTGACCTCGTATGTGAAAGATATTGCGTTACGAACATTGATTATATAACTAAGATTATTAATTAATTAAATTCCTAATCACGTTCAACGTTGGCTCCCCCTCTACCATCACCGGCCGCCTCCACCTGGACCCACTTGGATGTCGACTGACCATCACCGCTGCTTCCCCCCAGCCTGACACCGCTCCACCACCAGTGGCAGCCCTCAGATCGAAGCCGTCGATCAAAAATTGGGTGGAGCCCCAATTTGCCGTCGTCTAAAAATCTGGTGCCACCGCCGTGGTCACGCACCCCCCTAGACAGCTCCACCACGCCATGACGAACCTCCAACCTTCAGACCCCCTCACCTAAAAACCCCTCCTCCGCCGCCAGTATCCCCATTTCCGTTCGACAGCCAACCAGAAAATAAGATGACGTTGAACTCCATTTTCCCGCCACCATGTCCATCTTCAGGCCGAGCACCTAAAGGCAATATTATAGCCCCTCCTTTCCTCTACTAATTCTTTCACTGGGCCATCACCTAATTCGCAACGGTTTGGCCAGAATTTGCCAAAATCCAAAATCATTTTTCAGGCTTTGGATTGAAATTCCGGCGAATTCGTGCGACGATAACTCACCAACTTTTTGTGGTAGGTAGAGATCATCATGATCTACAATACCCAGAAACCGTTTGGGTTAAATGTGTATGGATTGAGAGATATAAATTATTTAAGATCTGGGTTTTGTTTTGCAAAATTACAAGAGAGAGAAAAAGAGAGAAAGGAAGGAAGAGGGTTGCTGTCAATTTTTGAGGAAGAAGAGAAATGACGGTTTGTGGAGATGAAATGATATTATATAGTCGAGGGTTTTATTAGTTTATTATTAATTTTCTAGTTTTATTATTAATTCTCTAGTTCACGCTCTCTTCGTTCGACAGTTATTGATGCCACAGTCACATACGAACTCCGTTGGCGATAAAAATTGACATGCTGCTATGTATTGACGATACAGTCCCAACAAAATTAGTTTCGTCAAATTCCAAGTCCGTTCGCTCAAAAATCCCTGTTTTTGGTCTTATATGGCTGATCGATTCACAATTAATTTCTCATGGCCACATACTAGCTCCAAAAATTACAGAAAAATTATTTTTAGCTTTGTTTTGATGATACGGTCCTAAAAAAATTAATTTCGTCAAATTTGGCGACCATTTGAAAAACAGTCATTTTCCAGTCTATTAAATTCAAACTGAAATTACCAAATGCGTTTACATTTACTGCGCTCACATATTATTTCCAAAAATTATTAAAATTGGAATCTAGCAATAATTTGACATTATGGATCCAACAAAAGTGGTTTTGTTGAAAACGGAAGTCGTTTGTAAAATGACTATGTATTATATTAATATATATATATATATACATAAATTCCATAGCGACTATTCTGAATTTCAAACTGGGCATAACTTTCAATTCCTGTTATGAAATCTGAATTTTTCACATTCGTTAGAAAGATATAATCAGACAGATTCAAATATTTCTTGTTTTACTGAAATCTGATTTATTTTGAATCCTATACATTCATTTGAAATTTAAAATCGAATTTTCAAAATACACGCCATTTCAGGCTCGTTTTATAATTAAAATAAATTTATTCGTTCTAACTTCGATTAAAATAAATTTTTAGTCGTTATTATTTAAAATAAATTAATTTAAATATTAAAATCCATTAAAATATCTAAAAATAAATTTTTAAATTGGTTCAGAAATTCCGGGTTGTTACAACTTAGGAGTGTCAACTAGTACTTACAATAAGATAGAAGTCAAATCTTGCACCACAATTCTTTTTCATCAAAACCTAACTCCTCTCTCACCCGGGCCACCTAGTGGCACCTAGCACTTGTCCAACATTTCACGAACTTCCCAACCGACAACGTCTTAGTGAACATATCCACTGTAATATCATTTGTGTGCACTTTTTGAAGATATACTTGCTAACCTTCATCCACGGCTACCAAGAATGACTCTCTCACTTCTATGTGTTTAGTCCGTGAGCTGAACGCCAATTTCCTCGCCAAATGGATAGAGATTTGACTATCACAATGAACATCGATGTTGTCGTGTTCAAACCCCAAGTCACACAACAAATGCTTCAAATATAGTGCCTCCTTTTCCGCCTCCAATGCGGGTATCAACTTCATCTCCATATTGGATAAACCAACTACGTTTTGCAATCTCGATCTCCAACATATGGTCATGCCATCAAGTGTATATGGAAGTTGACTTTCTCCAATCCCTATCACCGGCATAGTCTGAATCGCAATAACCAACCGAATTGTAAATCTTTTCCTTACTACCCCAAAAGATAAGTCCATGAGATTTTGTAACTTTCAAGTATCCCAAAATAAGTTTGACCGCTTCCCAAAGTGATTTTCACAGATTAGCCTTGAATCGAATAACCACCCTGATGGCATTTGCAATATCGGCCCATGTACGGACCATTGCATACATTAAACTACCAATCGCACTTACATATGGTATTGTTTCCATATAAGTCTTATCTCTCTTCAATAGGCAATCCTTGACTTGAAAAGTTTCCCATGCAAAGGTAAATGAGTATTCGATGCCTTTGCATTCTCCATGCTAAACCAGAAAAGAACTTTCTTTATATACTCCTTTTGAGTTAATTTTAACTGAAAAGGCTTTCGGTCTCTTTCAGTTTCCATGTCTAATATCTTCTTAGTTTCCTTAAGGTCTTTCATTTCGAACTCCATTTTCATCCTCACTTTTAACTTGTTGATTTCTTTCTTGTCCTTTGGAGCTCTGAGCATATCGTCCACGTACAAGAGCAAATACACCCAAGAATGATTTTCCAACTTCTTGAAATATACACAAGCGTCTTTGATCCTTCGATGGAAGCCACTTTCAAGCATGACATGATCAAATCTCTTGTACCATTGCCAAGGCGATTGCTTCAACCCAAATAGCGATTTCTTTAACTTGCACACCAAATTTGACTTACCATCTACCATAAACCCTTCTGGTTGCTCCATGTAAATATTTTCATCTAAGTCACCATCCAAGAAGGCGGTTTTCACATCAAGTTGCTCCAAGTCGTGAATAACAACTATAACAAGCAATATCCGGATAGAAATATTGTGCACAACTGGTGCGAATATCTCATGGTACTCCTTTCTCTTCCTTTGTACAAATCTCGTTTCCACTAGCCTAGCTTTGTATCCTCCATCATCCTTCACCTTGTATATCCATTTGTACCCAATTGCTCGGTTTCCCTTAGGAAATGGAACTAACTCCCAAATTGTGTTCTTCGTCAGTGATTACATCTCCTCCTCCATTGCACAAATCCATTTCGAGCTATAACTCGATTTTATTACGTCATCAATGTCCATCGGTTCATCTTGGACTACATAAAGCGCATAGTCCAACCTATCACAAAAGCTTAGGTAGTTACATTCACCATACCTCTCGGATGGCCTTATAGGACAACGACCAATCCGAGTAGCAATACTGTAATGACCTATGTTTTTTCAGTCAATTTAAAATATGGATTTAAATAGATGTAGAAGGATTTTTAAATGGCTAAGTCTGATTGAATTTCAAAATTCAGTAAATATTGAATCTAGCTTGAAAATTTATGGAAAATGAATTCTAAATTTGTTTTATATCTTACTTAAGTTAAAATAAGATTAATGAACTTTTAAAATTGATTTAAAAGTAAATATATTAAATTTAATAATTTAATATTGTTTCGAAAACCTAAAAATAGGCATTTCGTAAATGATCTCGGATTTCGAAGAAACTAGTTTCATCAGATCCTGAACATTAAGATATGGCAAGTTTTCAAATTTCATACCAATCGGAGTTAGTATATGAGCGTGCGCAATATAAATGCATGTCGAAAAATCTATTGAAATTTAATTAAAGCTTAAAATCGACCATTTTTCAAATAGTCTTCGAATTGAACTAGACCAGTTTCATTCGATGTGTACCATGAAATATAGTGGTATTTCAAATTTTGTATCGATCGGAGTTATGGTTTGATTGTACGAGTTGAAAACATATAAGAACGTTTAATTAAGTGCAAGCTTAAATTAATCAAGAGACAAGTTTCCTTAAATCACTCCCTCTTGGCACCTCATCAGTACTCTTCCATGATAACCTAGCCAAGGTAATAATTATGTCTATTCCCTCTTCCATGATGATGCCTATGTTATGATTATGTCTTGGCACATAAAATAAGGAAGGAATTAATTAATAAACCATAGAAGGGAAAATTGTTGTAAAGTCCTTACTTCACCATGAAGTTATCCCCTCTCACGGCGACACCTTGGCGACATTATGCACTCAACACCTAGCACATGTCTATAAATAGATCCATCTCCCTCACTTTTTCTTTCCCTTTCCATTCTCTCTTCCTTCTCTTCTCTTTTTTCTATTATTACTCCCTTTCTCTCTCCTTCCCTCATGCCCGTGGGCCCCGCCTAGCCAACCTACAACCCCACCAGCCCTGTCGTGGCTCTCTATTCCCCCTTTGGCCCCCTTGTCAAATCTCCCTTATTTCTCCTTTAAACCTATTTTAGCACTTACCAAAACACTAGCACCCTCTACCACCACCACCTCTACGTACCTCACACCAGTATTCAACATCCCCATGAATGCACCATAAGCTTCCAAGTGGGTCCCCCTCTTAAGATCCCACATTTGCATCAAAAATCACATTTTTATTCCTTAAACCCACTTTAGGACCTTATATATAAGCAACCATCACCACATGAACCATCACCAACCACTACACCACCCAATTGCCATGTGGAAGCCCTCATCCACTGCCCATGGGTCCCACATCCCTTAACCAAGCAAAAAATGCTTAAAGATCTTACCTTTACTCTCTTAAATACAAGTTAAAATATATATAATAGTATACGTTGAATATGTGAAGTGTTTGGAGTAGAAAAGGTGACAACTTGGTCCCCAAGTGAAGGTTTGGGGTTCTTTGGTAGCCTAAAGGTCCTACCTTTAAAGAATGGCGGAGTGGAAAACCTATGGTGAGCAAACCTTACTCGCATTTGATTAACTATTGTAGTTAGTGTAGCTAATTATGCTATGTTTGAAAATTGTTATTCTATTGAGTAATTTGGGTTTAATTATGTTAATGGAAGTTAGAAAAGTTAATTACTTTATAGTTGAGTAATTAAAGTGAACACCTAAATGAATATGAAGTAAACTAGTAATAAATGATCGGTTAGTTTGGTTGATAACGTGATTATTATGTTATGGATGAATAGTAACATCAATAAATTTTGAAGTGACATTGTTGACAACTTGTTGTGATGTATGTTGACATTAATTGGACATGATTGGATTTGCTAATTATAGCAAACAAATTATTGACGATGGTTAATAATTTAGTTAAAGTAATTTGAAATAGTAATTAAGTGTTAATGACTTTAATGCATATGTTAATGATTCAATTAAGTGATAACTAGAAGTTATTACCGTTAATAGTTGTTAGTGATCGCTAATGATTATTAATGATGTGTTACATCCACATAAGTTGAATTATATGGTAATTGATTGAGTTTTATTCCAAATTGATATCTAATTGGATATTTTATTAATAAAACATTAAGTGGAAAATAAAAGTTTGCAATTTAAATCTTAATTGATTTGGAAAGATAATTGAAGTAATTAAAAATAGTTTTCGTAAAGATGGAAATTTATTTGAATAAGTTTTCAAGCAACCAAGGCATGTTTCGAATTTGAGATATCCCAAAAAGGTTTTAACTCGATTTTATTATCCTAATCATCTTGTTTACTTTTATATTGAACTTTAGGAAAGTTTGAATTTCAAAAGATAAAGTTTGAAAAATATGTTATTTTAATGATTCAAATAATATTGTAATATTTAAATAAAGGAATATTTGAATATAAAGTTAAATACTGGAAATAGAGTTTCCAAAAGTTATTATATAGTTATAAACTATTTTGAAAGTAATTTGATTCGATTTTAAATATAAATCGAAGTTTTGTCTGAATATGACTTCTCACGCAGGTAGTTTGCAAATTTCGACCATTGGCTTTAAATTGGTGTACTAGGAGATTCGACCGCCGGATCTTCCCGAAACGAAAAACTTTTGGTTAGAAATGAAAAGAGGTTTCAAACTCTTAGTAAAGTTTTACAATCCAACGGTTATATTTTGAAATAAGTACAAATCAAATTTGAATAAAAACAACGGTAGTGCCGTTAGTGACTCGAAAATGGATTTTAATTAAATAAGCTATTTTTAAATTATTAAAAGTAGGAATAAATTATGATAAATCAAATAAATGATTTGAAAGAGATTTGGATTAAACAAACTAAGTTTTGAAAATTTAAAAAGCTATTTTCTGAAAATGAGCTGTTTTCAGCAATGCTTTTGCCGACAGTTTCTGGAATGGTTTAAAATCAAAAGGTTTTGAGATAACCAATGATATCCAAATGATTTGTAAACATATCCAAAGGATTAAAATGAAGTTTTAAGATATTTTGGGATTCGAAAAGTAAAAAACAAAACTAAAAGATTTCCAACTAAAATTGGAATTGAATGGGAATCGAAATTGTTCTAATTGGGATAAGTCAGATGAACACCTTTACTATTCAAGGAATTTAAAAGGATTTGTCATTATTCCGCTTATAGTATTAGTCCGATACAGAAATTTATTTCATTTGTGAACTGGTATGATTCCCATGAAGATTTCATTGAAGATGAAAGTATGGTTTTGGGTTTATCGTGAACGATGTCTTGAATAACATTTGTTCTGTAACCCACTTAAAGGAAAGATAAAATTCCAAGATAAGTTGAAGAGTAATATTTATTTAAGCGGAATATAAAGATTTAATGAAAGAGTTTTCCCCTATCAAACGATAATGGGAACAAAGTTAAAGATCATTTAAAATATAAGCGTGTTTTCATGTAAAGATAAGATTAAATCATAAATGAGATTTTTATACAAATAAAGGAGTTGAAACTTGATTTTTGTATCATTTAGTTGAGTGATCTTCTGGGTGTTTGATCTGATGTTGGTTTAGGCCTTGGAGTTCATGCACTTGTTATATTATTCTCTCGGCGTTGTGTAATCGAGAATTAATTCTAGTTAATGAATGTTTTTTCTCTAACGATATGTTCATGAAATCATAAATACAATTTTGGGATAAATATATGATCAATGAAAGATAAAGTAATCTAGCCTAATTAATGATCAATGAATGGGTTGGGATTGTGTAACACCCCGCATTTTTAATGAAATTAAAAATGTGGAAATATATATGTGTGTATATATATATTTTATACATAGATAAATTTAAGAGAAAAAATAAATAATGACAATAAAATTGCATGTAATAGGTTCATGCAGTGAAATGAAGGAAAAGGATTAATAAAAGAAATTAAATGCAATACATGAAATGCGAAGAAATGCATGCGAACAATTAAATTGAAATAAAAAGGAAAATTTGAAGAGCTTCAGGAATTTAGTCACAAAATTAGCGTCATTGCGTTCGTGGCGATTTTCTAGTCAATTTAGACCTATGGTTTGCAGAAAATCGATTTAGGATGAAAAAGATATCTTTAAATTAAATAATGCAACAAAACATGAAAAAGAGGAATGAGAAAAGAATAGTGTTTAGCATTGTTCTAAGTTTTGTAAACAAAAGACTTATTATCTCAATTGGTTAGAACATGTGACTTGTATACAAGTGGTTCTGAGTTAAATCTCTGCCAGTGCCATATACCCTTTGTTTTAAGGGAATGGCTAAAAAGTGGCTTAGTGTGAACGCAGTTCAATTATAAAGTGGTTTAGTGTGAAAAAGGTTAATTGGAGGATTAATTGGAAAGATGGTTAAAAGGAATATATATATATATATATATATATATATATATGACGTGTGGGTACACCCCTGCTGCTGCGTATCATGTTGCACACGTGGTGCGTTTTTATTGGTTAAAGATTTTTTTTCGCAACATGGCTGTTTTCTATTGGTCGGATGACGTGGACGATTCCTATGGTTCCTAATCTAATCCGGTGGTCTAGGTTGCACCACTACTCCTATGAAAAGGACTCTAAATCTAGGTTTTGTTCATAGAAAAATAATGCTGACGACGAAGCTCTACTGCGATGAAAATTAAAATGGTTCTTCTTCTTCTAAATCAATTCAAAAAAAAGAAGAAAAAAAGGATTATACATATTCAAAGATTTTTACAACAGAATCAGCAGTGGCTAAAACAACTTATTCAACATGTTCTTCGCAGTAAATTCACTGTGAGTTCATGTTATTTTTAGACATGAATATCTAATTAGTAATCATGATATCTATATAAATATTGGATCTTGAATCAGTGCCTAATCAGTTCTACTATGACATATTCCTCTGATCTATTCTTATATGTTTATGTCGTCACCAAGTCTAAACTTGTCATAATATGTCCATTCCGTTTTCAGCTTATTTCTACTGTTTGTTATTGATTCGGTAGTATGCCTGCTCTGGTTCTTTTCTTTCCCTTCTTTTTCTTTTTATTTTCATATAGCCAGGCTACATTCGAGCCTAGGCCTAACGCTGAAAAATACGAACATGCGAAATTGAGAATAATAGGAAAAGACATAATTTGGGGCATAATTGATATTGGAAAATATGAATATAAATTGGGCATAAAATGGGGAAAATATACGAATATGGATTTGGGGGCATGTTTCATATTGGATAATATTAATGCGAATTTTAGGCACAAATTGGAAAACATGAATTGTGGTTAATTTGTATTGGAACGTGTAAATATTAATTTGGCATATAAATTGGTACATGTCTGAATATGAATTTTAGGCATACATTAGGAATATGCAAATAAGGTTTTGGGTACAACTGGTATTGAAATATATGTAAATATGGAATTGGGTATAGAATGGGACATGTCTAAATATTAATTTGGGACATAAATTAGAACATATGTGAATAAGAATTTTAGGTATAGATTGGAAAATATGTGGGTTTGGGTTTGTGCAATATATATATATATATATATATATATATATGTATGTATGTATGTATGTATGTATATTTATACATATATATGTTGTATGTTATGATAAGGGGCATATGGTGCATAATTAAAAGGTGAATTAAAAAGAGGCATAAAAGTCTATAATTTGAATAGTGAATTAGACATAATTTAAATGGGGAACGGTTTAGTTGATTAATTAATTGTTTAATTAATTAATAATTGAATGTTTAGCAATTACAATTAGGAATTGTAACTGTACTTATGACACAAGGTTAGGTTACATTAGTGGTGGAAGTCTGCCCGGACCCGACCGGCATATCAAGCAGCCACTAATGTTGAACCTAACCTCGTGTCTAAGTACGTAAATACGAATCGGGCTAAGACACGAGGTTAGACCCAACTGTGGAATAAGACTGCCCGGACCCGACCGGCCTATCCAGCATCCACACGTTGTAGGCCTAATGTGGGAGGTCTAGCCCATTATAACCATAATTGAACATGGTAATGAATTGGACTACTTAACCTAATTTAATCCATTATGATTTTATGATTATGAACTTGATTTAGGGTTAAGTAAAATCGGATGGGTAATGGGTGGGTTAAATAAATTAGAGGGGATGGGTAATATTTACATATAGGCCCACGAACTTAACCCAATAAGGTTATGTAATTAAAGACACCTAGTGGTATACATAACCAGTAGAAATAATAAAGTTATGTAATTGGAAGAAACCTTGTAGGGTAAGCATAACTTGTAGAAATAGATATGTGTAATAATCTACTAAGTAGACAACGATACGTTGTGGTGGTGATGTAAATTGAATTTATGATTAAATGAGAAAGAATGAGGAAAACTTGTAAAATGAAATAAGTTATATTTAATCATAAATGGTAAGTAACATGTTAATTAGAAAACATGTGAACTGGATATACTTAATTACATATTAAGTAAAACATGTTATTGTAATGATATAACTAAGCAAGAATATAAAATAGATTGTGAATTTCAGACCTTGGGCCACAATCTAGAGAATAACATGTTGTGGGCTTATTAATAAACTTAAATTGATTAAGTTATATGGTTGAAAATAATAAGCAAGAGAAACTTGGTAATTTGAATAAGAATTCAATGTGAATGGTAATAACCAAGTTAGATGAAAACCCGGTGAAGTAAGGAAAGCACCTAATAGAATGTTTAGACATAGGGTCTAATAACATATTAAAATGAGGAGCTTGGACCAGTCCATACATTTGACGGTGAATAACCCAGTGGGGTAGATCATCGAGGTGTTATAAGGCACGAGGGGAGCGCACATTCATCTGATTGTTATGATGGCTCCGAAGGACTGGAAGGGGAAGCACGCGGCTTCCTGAGATGTTAAAGGTGCTCCTGTTAGTCCTCTGTAGTGGTGTAGTTTTTGACTGTGCTCACAGAGGTTGGGTCTGCGCGTAACTACCAGGTGGGTGGGCCTTGACTGCAGAGGTAACTATGCAGTCAAAATGCTGTGACGAGGTGACCTCAGGGTGATTCGACGGTTGCCTCACGAGGAGGTGGAAGGTCAGGACCGACAAGGATAGTAGATCGTCGGATACCCGTCATCGGTAGCCAGCAGGATGCGAAAAGACTAGAGCTAACTCCAAGATATCATTTCACCTTTCACTATCGAGGAACGGGGTTGAGGTGATATGCCACATGGATGTTTAGATTGGTTGTTTTAGGGGTGGTCGCTTAGCTCTGTAGTCTTTACTAGTTTAGGAAGGTGGTGAGGTGGGGCCAAAGCCACCATGGAAAATATACCCGAGGATTATCTATATTTGAAGGATCTTAAAGACGGGCCTGTACAGGTATGGAAAAGCTCCCGATCGAGTTCCGTGTTTAGGCCTGTTACGAAACTCGGTGCACATTAAAGGACGTGCGATTGAGGCATCGAGCTACAATTATAGTACATACGTGGGACAGTCTAGATACATGCATATCTTCTCTGGGTGGTGTATCGTAGACTAGAGGGCATTATTCCGACATGTAATCTGATTTGATCGATGGTGGCAGTACATACGCTTACATAGCACAGTAATGATAGATCTATGCAGAACGTAACACTATTATATAAGGATCCGTACGTCACTCTTGCGTAGGGTGAGGGACTGTGTTCATTTCGTAGCAGACCGTGCGAGTGGGGTACCATGGGATGTATCTCAATATTGATAGATAGCTACATATATTGTATTTGGTGAATCCACGGAAAAGTAAATGGGTACGATACATGTATAAGTCTTGTGTGCTATTAACCCAAGCAACCTAATAATCAATAAAATGTAATGGGACGATATTAGTAGGGATCATTCTACTTCTGATATACTAGTATCTGCGCGGTGCAGAGAAATGTGTTCAAGAAGTGTAATATATCCTGTTCATCTTTTCTTGCCTAGTTCACACTTGTTATTGTTATCTTGTTCTTCCAGTTTTTATATACCTGCCATGATACTTTTATTTATTTATATTTAAAAGTAACTGGACTCGCCAGACTTTATGTCTGACCCTTTTTATTTTCTCCTCTCTCTCTCTTCCGATCCCCCCTCCCCCCCCCCCCCAAGTTTCTCAGGGTAGAAGTGCTTAGAGTTGATTTGGATTCTTACGGCTGAGCTTGGATTTTGGTTATTGATGTACACCTTTGACTTATTGTCAACTCTCTCATGGCTCTGCTTGGGAAATATGGTTTATGCTTTTGTACTCTGATATTTTTGGCAAGACAGACTATTAAACATGTAACTAGTTATTTCAAACCTATGATGTAAACTCAGTATTTGGGACCATGATGTTAGGATTTAAATTAAGTTTTAATTCCGCTGCTATTTTGCATGTCTGTCTTGTGATATTATGTTCTTATTTACCTATAACGCTTCACGAAAGTTAATGCATTCCCTTAGTGAGTGACATTAATGGACGTGGTGTGTCACAGATTGGGTAAATACATTTTCTCGAAAAGATAATTAAGACTGAATAATCATTAAGGATTGTTTGGAAGATTTAACCCTTGATTCAAGATCAAGCAATCAATGAAGAATAATTCTGAATATTTAAAACTAAGTTAGATTTTTAATATATCTTTAAGTAAATATTTGAATTGAAAGAAAGAAATTGATGAAGGTAAATAAACTGACCAAAATACGAAGGCAATTAGATATGGAGTACTACCAGTTTTTCTCCATAGGATGACTAGGATGCGAATGGGATAACGATTTGAGAAATTGCCTTTTCGTAAGGTTAGATAATCCCAATAAATCATAGAAACCTTGGTTTGAGTTAATTCTGAGAAATGAGATTTTATAATCAATTGAAATGATTTCAAAGGAAAGATTTAAAAAAAAGTTTAAAGTAATTAAATCTTTGATAAGATTTAATGGGAGTAATTCCCAACGTAAAGAATGATTTGAGTAAAAGAACATTCCAAAATGGAATAAGACTCATAATATCTTGTATATCTATATTGATTTTAAAAATGCGCTAATTATTCGTAAATACCCGGTTTTGACCCATTATGAATAACTATACGTCGAGCGTTGAAGATATTTGAAGACAGTGGTTGAAGACCGGGGATCTTCACATCGTTTGGATTAATTGTTGATGTCTCGATTGGACTGGACACACAATACGAGGTTATAAGTGGTAGTTTTCCATACGTACTTGTTGATTATCCGGATTTGCAAGGGCTCTCTCCTTTATTGGACGAGGAATAAGGTGCCTTTGGTTTCGTTCACAACCTAGAACGAACTTGTAAATGGATGTATCTCTAATGTTATATTTTACGACATAACCAATTGGTTTCTATTGATGATATATCAGTTAGTGGCGAAGGATTTATCCTTTTAGCTTAATACCCTCCTCTGAGAATTATTTATTCAGTGGGTTATATATTTATAGACACCAATTAAATATTGTGAATTGACAACGTGACATGCTAAGTGATCAGCTATTGATGATCAATGCTGATTGTTGAAAAGCAGAGCTTTGTGTAGAAGTGTGACCTCAAGCCTTACAATAGGTAATGAGCCGAAACAGGATGAAGTACCACAGAGTTATGGACTAACGTTTCCTTCTAGTTGAGAAAGTAATGCCATGGTATGGAGCCCAGGCAATTTGCTTAGTGGATGACGGAAAGAAGCGCCTCAGATAATGGTCGGTAACGACTAGGGAATGTTATGTTCAGAAGAAACATTAACTACACCTGGTATAGGTGGATCAGCTTTTCCGCTACAAAAGGACTCATTTGTTGACTCCTGGGACATCCTGCTAGAGGTATGCCCGAATGTGATTAAGGAAGATCCTTTGCCTTGGTAAATGATGGAACCCAACTTCTAATATGAAGCCTTACGGTTCTAGTTGTACTATATGTATATAGATGTAATATATGGGTACGTACGTCTGCTATGATCTATACATTTATTTTGAAAAGGTTTTCAAAGATAAACATTAATGATGATACCAAATGATTTTCGTGTAACATGCATATTTGGTTATCATAAGGTTAAACCTGCTTCTAATGGTGTGTCTTTGCATTCTATGATGGGATATCAGTCTTATGATAACTTCATTTTCCAAAAAGCATGCACGAAGTTTTGAAAACCTTTTTGATGATGGTTTGAGATTTATATGACTTATTATCTAGTTCTCAAGCTGGTTAATCCAAGCCTAACTCGAGTGTTTGACACTCGGATCAGATCCGAGTGTATTTCAAGTTTAGATAGGATTCGAGGAGTTTCCATATGGTTCTAGAAAAACTCGTATTTTTCATCAAAAAGCGGGGCTTATTCTACAATCTATACCTGGATGTCGTGCTTGTATTATATAAAGAAGGTGTTTATCACTATCCATGGTATGTTGTCCCAATTTAAAAGTTTCCGCTATAAAGTTATTTGGAATATTATATTTGTTCTATTCCGCTATGAGATTTTGTTCTTCTCTTTTTTTTCTGTTCCGTTGTGTTCGCTCTGATAAAACCCTCGGTTGGATTGAGTGTGCGGTATTTGGTTTTGCGGTACATGAACACTATGGATGTGTTACGTATCGATTTTCGAAGATCGGAAATTCAGTTTATCCCATGATTCCAAGGATACTTACTTTTTTGACTCGACTTGTGTGGTTTATAGTCGTTTCAAAGGGTAGGGGTTTTGGATCGTCATAAGTATTGGATCTAGATTAACCCTAGAGGGGGGTGAATAGGGTTTATTATAGTTTTTCGCTGAGTTAAAAATATGATGGAATATTAAATGATAAACAGATCATAGAATGTAACAGAAATAAAAAGCAGAAAGGAAATAACACACAGAAATACCCAGCTTCGGCAAAACCCTGCCTATTGTTGCATTCCTAAGGTTTCCTGTAGGTGTTAAACACAGATCCCGCTTAAAAACCCTGTAAACTCGCGACCACCACGCTCTTGTCCTAACCCTATGCTCAAAACCCTAGACTGTTCTGATCCCCTAGAATAGATTTCCCTTGATTACAACCCCATAACCAGTAACCCTAATTTTTATAGACTCTAATAAACTGTCAGTTAACCCCTAACTGAATCTCCCTTAGATTTTACAGACTCTAGAACTGATCAGACGGTTTACAACACAAATTAAAAAACAATACAAAAATAAAAGAAAAAAAATGAGAAACGCTAGGATTTGAAAACTAAAGGGTCATCCCCTTTCCATTTGAAAACATGTCTCATTAGCTTGGCCGGCTCATTTGCATTTGAGTGCACCCGTTTATTTCCTTGTCCCCTTTCTCTTTGGAAAATAGTAATGGCGGCGGCTCCTTCAAAATTAGGATTTTCTGGAGTCTATCCCAAATCAGATCGACATCGATGCTTGATGGGGTTCTCGTATGATCGAATTTGCTGTAGCTTTCTGATCCTTTGATTTGGGATGAGGTGATCGAAAACAATAGATCAATTTGTGAGTTTCCTCTGAATTTTTCTTCTCGGTTAATCTTTGGTTTTCGATCTATTTTTATTTTATTTTTGCTTGTGATGATGTGGTAATTAAATAGGATTCTGAAATCCTAATTTAACTATGATTTCAAACATATGGCTTGTCTGGTTTGCGTTGCGTGATTTCTTCCCTTTGGTGCCTTGATTGAACCGGCCCTTGAAAAATTTCTGGAAACCTTTTTGAATTGTTGCCTTATAACACCATTGTGAAATTCTAGAAACCATGAATTCATTTCTTGGTAAAAACTGGAAATATGATTTCTGCCATTCCTGGAAATCTGATTTTCAAATTAAACTTTGTGAAATAAGGAAATAAAAACGTTGGCCCACTTGATATTATGCCATGAAATCATTTCTGGAAAATGAATAAAGCTTGCCAAAAAATGATTTTACCAAAAACAAACCGATTTAAATCTTGCCTTTAAAACTCTTGTTGATTTTCAGAAATCACTGAATTGTCTCTTGTCTAAAAACAACACTCTGATTTCTATGATTGAATATCTGGAAACTTAAATGATTTGCCAAAATTCAATTGTGCAAAACAGGAAAAGCTTTTAAACCAACAATAGAAAATTGGAAATATTTTGTTGCCCAGTTTGATCACTATTTTTCTTAAACTAAAATATCATCACCATGCTTGAACAAATTTTGTAAAGACATGTACTTGTGTGAATACACACTTGTTTATTTCAGTCTCGACATGCTACTTGACCATAGCTGAACCAATTTTAGCTTGTGCACTTGCTCATTCACTTGTAGTTGTACCAGATCTGCTTGCACTTTGCCATATTGACTGTGAATGAAAAAAATCGTGATTGAAAAACTTTTTGCCAAGTTGTGCTTCACTTTGCTGCCTGTATACATGCCTTGAATTTCTCGACATTGTTATGAAACCTGAGCATACATGTTGCCATAGACATCTTGCATCTGCCCTGTATATGATGAGTGTTCATGTTGTTGTTGCACCATTTTTGGTTTGTCCACTGTTTTATGTTCATTCATGCCTCGACCATTCCTGAAGTTTTTTTTTGTGCACTTGATCGAGTTTCTGAAGCACTGTTATTCTTTTGCTCTTCCATGTTGTGTATCTTGAATTTGACATGCATGAACCATTTTGCATTTTGACAAGTATGTTGCACCTATATTGTACACTGTCTTGATTTGCATTGAATAATCTCGACCCATACACTTTATATGCTGTAGCTTTTCACATTTCCAGTAGCATCCATGTAGCTAAATATGTACTCTGTTTATTCCATGTCTTGTGTGTTAAACTTGTTGGTGCTTGTTGACATGTCAGGCTTTTAGCTTTAAAAAAAACACTTTGCTATTTTTGTTGTCCATGCTTGATTTCGTCTGCATATGTACATGGTCTCGAGCCTGTGCATAACTGAAACTGCTTTTTGTGATCTTCACCATATAGTTCTGCTAAAACAAATTTGAGCTGCTATGTCTTGTTTGTATGGCTAGCCTTCGAATTCATTGTGTATACAGTTGTGTGTCCACTTCAGCTCCATTTGTATAAATGTTGTGTACATCATGTATGTCATCTGGCTTGACCATTGCTTTATGTTTGCTGAAGTGTTATCTAACTTGTCATCCTTATGTATATATATTGCTGCACCATGTCTTGTGCACACACTTGAGTATTTCAGTCTCGACCATTTTCTTGCTTGTATTCATTTGCTCCATTTCACTGCTTTGCTGACTATGTTGACCTGTATGTACACATATATGTATATAAACACGTATGTTTATATATATATATTTGTGTGTGTGTATGTATGTGTCTATTCTAATATATATCAGCACACCGCTACACTGAGTTGTGGCTGTTCAGAAGCAACTGGTTCTGATCAGCAAATCGGTGTAGTGTGTTGAGGCTGATGAGTGGGTACTAGAAATATATACATATCAGATCAAATCATAAAAAAATGTTGAGAAACACACCAAAATATTGAGGCAAATAAATTAAAAAAATAAAATAATACTTGCTATTTCTGTTCAAGATTACTTTGTATGTTTCTGTTTGTGACAGGTATGAAGACTGGACTGACTAAAAGTTGTAAAGACAAAAGACAAAAGATGACAGTGAAATATATGAGTGTAACTTAGTATGTATATGAGTGAATGTATAAATGAATTTGTACAGAGTGTTGTAGTGAGGAACTGTGTATGAAAATAAATGTGAATTGAATTGTATATCAGTGATGTGTTCAAACAGTGGAGTATAAAATTTGTACTATTTGAAAAGTTGAATATTTGAATTCTTGTCCAGAAGTATTTTATGTAAATATAAATATTAAATTTCTGTCTATGATTTAGTGTAACAGACTGATTACAAACACATTTAAAAGAATATATATTTGGTTGTTATCATCAAACAAAAATCATATAATTGTGAATACAACACCGTTATATACAACAATCTCCCGCTTTTGATGATGACAAACAAATATTAAGATTTTGAATATAATAAATGTGCTTACAGTGAAAAAAAAAGAACTCCTCCTATTAAGATGCTCCCCCTACAACTATGCATGAGTGAATAGAGTGTTAAAAAAAAGAAAAAAGAAATTTTCAAAATTAAAATATTTATAAAATATTCACTCATAAATTAAAATCTCAACCCATTCTCCCCCTTTTGTTATCATCAGAAGGATACAGAGTTTAAAATACATATGAAACATGACTAAAAATATAATTTCAGCTTAAGAGGAAGAACGATCATCATAAATCTCAATCAGCAAACAAAAATCGTAATATTCTAAGAATTAGTACCATATTTCACATTGTAGAGAATGGCGAATTTACGATGAAATTTATAAAAGTGGAGAGAGTTCAAAAACATGATTTCCAATTATTTTCAAAATAATTTTATAAAATTAAGCACAAAAACAGTGATGGATTTGGACTATAATTAATAATTCAATTTAAGTGACGCAATCACATAATATCAAATCCCAATGGCTATCAATAAACAAATCATAATACGTCATAAAATATTAACACATTTCTCAAAATAGAACATGGATTGATAGGATGGTTTTTACACACCAAGGAGAATTACATATAAATTTTTATTTATTCAAATTATTTTCTTTTTGTTTTCTTTTAATTTAAGAGCACACTGACCACGCATAACCAGATCTTGGATTTTTAAGATTAGTTGCTGCTTAAATACAAGTAATCTCATAACCATGCATGACCAGAGCTTGGATTTTTAAATGAGGTTAGAGAAACACTTATGAATATTATATTTTCTGTTTCAAAAATGAAAAACTCCGCAGTATATAAAACCAAAAATGGATGATAGAAATGCGGTAGGTACAAAAATGATTTGTGAAATAAATTTCTAAATTAATTATATTATGAAATATGCTCGACTGTACCGTTATCATTGAAAATTTTCAGTTATCACTAATTCTGAATAATAACATAGTCCAAATTTTATCACAAATATTTTCACTGTTTGTTCAAAAAAAAAATTAAAAATATTAAACTCTCCACATTAATATAAAAAACATGATGGGAAGATGGTCATGAAATAATTGCCAATTCAAAGATATTGTAATAAATGTTCAACCATCATGAAAAAATCTAAATAAAAATCTCCTCTTGTTGTGAAATATACCGTAGTCACAATTCATCACAATTTCAAAATCTAATAATAATTTTGATGAATTATAAATACAGTTCAATTTGGATATTGATTTCAATTTCTAAATGAAAAAAAAATTAATTTTAAAATTGAAAATCAATTACAAGATGAATTTAGAGAGATATATACAAGACAATATATATATATATATATATATATATAGAATGAGAATAAGATCAATAAAAAATTCAGCACTTCCTAATCTGATACCAATTGGTGTCCTTATTAACAAATATTAATCACAAAGCTCAACTAGACAAAGTTAACAAATTTAGCACATTTATCAGAGCTGCAGAAAAGAACAAGCAGTTATTTGAAAAACAGTATCAGAGAAACAAACAGATCATAAACAAGCAATTTCCAAAATATTTTCAATTCAATATTAGGGCAGCACAAACAATTTCAAAGCAAACTTGTCGGGATGACGATCACATAAGATGATTCATGATCCAAGATTAAATATACCGTTTATTTTAAATCATTTAAAGGAATATGAAGATATCAGGATTCAATGAATCGATCACACATGATTATTAATTTTTGATTCGAGATATGTGTGAGATTCAATAAATCAACAATTTCAAATTATTTTAAAACAAACAGATATTCAAATCAAATAACCATGAAATACCAATAAATTTCAAGAACCAAATTTTTCGAAGAATTTCAAAAAAATTCTGACAAGCACATGAGTAATTTTAGATGATTTACATCAAACTTAAGAGATATTCATGATCCAGAAAATTAAAAAATAATTTATTTGAAATCACTTGAATCAATGTCAAGTTTTGAGATATAATGAATCAATCACACAAGATTGATAATTTCAAATTTAAGAGGTATGTGAGATTCAGTATATCAAGTATTTCAAATGATTTCAAATAAAAATGTTTCAACCATAAAATGATCATGAATATAAGATGAATTTCTAGATGTATCACTAATTCAAGACATTTCAAAATATCCAAGCCAATCTGAAAAACAATGAAATTTTCAAAACTGAGAAATAACAAAGTACTGTAATGCGTATATATTTTCTAGACTTTCCAAAATGAATTAGAAGAAACTCAAAATAGTAGTGGTGTATGAAATTCCATTAAACTTTCAGATCTTCAAAAATTTAGAATTCAAATTAATAGTGTTCAAGATATGACAAGAATACAACAACACTATTATGAATTCAGCAATCAGAAAATAAACTTCAAAACAATTGCAGATATTTACAAATTTAAATTCAAGCTCTGGAAATGATTAAAATATCAGAGTTTTATTCAAATGAAGCGAATTTCTAGAAAATCATGAATTCTACAATTGGAAGTTAAAGAAGCTCAAGAAGAAAGAAACAAAAAAATATTGTAGTGACAAATCAAGAACAAAAACAAAAACAGAAGGGGTAGAAGGAGGAATAAACAAATAAAATATTTACAAAGATGAGTTTAGAGATTATACCTGAAATCGATGTAAACTAGAATTTCCAACTCATCAGACTTGGCAAAGGAACCGTGGATGATCCTATGATATGAAGCAGTTTGAAACAGATTCTTTTTAGGAAAGCAGTTCCTCAGCCTCCTTCGGTACCTAACAATTTAAAGGATAGAGTGGTCTAACAAAGGTTGTAAAACCACTCACATTTTTGTTCATATCTTTTGGTACCCAGATCTGTTTATATAGCAATCCCTTAGAATCAACTAGAGTACCCTTTGGAACCTAAATTCATTTAGTTTTTCCAAAAATCATTTTATTTCTTTTTAGGGTCCACAATTGTTCAATAGGATTATTATCAAACCAATTCTGATCTCGTTTGTGATTCAAAAACCTTTTGGAATTTTCAAAATTCAAATTTTCAGAATGACTCTTTTTGAAGCAGTTTGAAGGATTTTTAAAATCACAAGAGTTCAAATTTTCAAAACCATTTCTTTTCCCAAAACCAAGACCATTTTTATTTTTCGAAGAAAATTGGTTTTTCAACAACATATTCAAAGATTTTTCACCATTAGAAAATTTAGCCAATTTTAATGACCCGTATTTTTCAGCGATATAATAATTAATTTATTTAATTATTTAAATAGTGATTTAGGGAATATAAGGTTGTTTAATTAAATTATATGGAATATTTAAATTAATATTATAATTAAATAATAAATTTAATTATGGAATAATCAGAATTTGCTGAATTGACAATATAATGTGAACTGGACTATTTAAAATATTTAATTCAGCTTAGAATTGAATTAGAATAACGAATATATTTAAATAACGCCAGTTTGAACGTAGAATTATATTATAATTATAATCGAGCTCGAAATGGCGCTGCAGTTCGATATTTGGCGATTTGAACTTCAACTGAATTTACGGGGTCCATTTTAAATTGGATTTCTGTGAAACAAGAAACGTTCGGAGCTGGAGAAGTATATCTTTCTAATGGAAGAGAAAAATCGAGATTTCATCAGGTAGATTTTGATTTATGTCCAAATCAAATTTTAGAAAAGTCGCTATGGAATTCCTTTATAATATATATCGATTTATTTATATTTTTAAATGGATTTTAAATATAGATCGGATATCGATGTAACACTGGATTTGGAATATCGAGTTGTAAATCCCGATATGGAGCTGTGTAATATTCTATGTGAATATATACGATAATATTTATTTATAATTAATTAATTTAATTATTTTTAAATATATTTAATATTTAAATAGGTTATTTAGAGCTTTAAAAATAGCCAGTTTTGCAAACGACCTCTGTTTTCGACGAAACTAATTTTTTTGGATCCGCAATATTAAATTATTGCTAGATTTCAATTTTTGTGATTTTTGAAGTCAGTATGTGGCCGTGGGGGATTATAATGTGAAAAACAGTCAGTATTTTGACGGTTAAAAATATGTTGTGTGAGCAAATAGAGTCGGAATTCGACGAAACCAGTTTCGTTGGGTTCGTAATGTCGAACTGTAGCCGCATGTCCATTTTCATGATTTTTGGGTATCGTGTGTGATCGTTGGGATTGAAAAAATTAATCGAAAATTTATATTAATATAAAAACAAAAATATCTAGACATTTTGGCACCCTATAAATACTCCTTTCCATTTCTAAACCTAATTCTTTCATTCCAGACAGACCGAGCCATCAATTATTTCATCCTCAAACAAAAATCGAAGTTCTAAAATCAAGAAAAATTCATATAAATTCCTACAAATCGAATCAGATGTATACTTGCATTCGTAAGTCGATTCTCTCCATTCTAGTATGATTATTGCTGAGTTTGACGTTCATTTTGGGGGATTGTATTTGTACAGCGTTCACCTAGGGCTTTGTTTTGGCGATGCTAGAGGAAGTGTCGGTGGATGGTTTGTGAAGAAGAAGGAGAGAGGGAGGAGCGACGCTCCTAGTGATGGCTATGGGGTCGAACTCGACGGCCTTCAGCGACTGTGGCGGCGGTTTAAAATCCGATGTTTGTGATGGGTATTCAGGCGATTTGGTGGAGAGGGTAGGGGAAACAGGGTTGTCACTATTGGAGTGCGGTCTGGCCTCTGGTCTGATCATTGAAGTGAGAGGGAAGCAAGGATTTATGCCAGGGATTTTGAACCGTGAAGGGGGGTTGGGAACACGTCTGTTCATGGTAGGAGTGGGCTAAATATGTGAAAACGTATGGAGATGGTTTGTTAGTATAATGCGTATTGTGATGAAGGGGGAAGTTCGTGACAGGTCCGTGATGTAGAGAGGTTTATTCGAGCCTAGGGATTTTGTTTTAGGAGAAAAAGGGGTTTGAAGGTAATTCTGGGTTATTGAAGACTGGAAAGAAGGATTGAAGTCACGATATTTTTGAGGAGGAAGACAAGGTCACACGGTTGGGCTTGAGAGGTAGTTGGGCCGGTGAAGAATTTGGGTGAGGCTTGGAAATAAATTTGCTAAATTAAATTCAAATTTTTTTTGTATAATATATTGTAAAAATCATAACTACCTCATACGTAATCAGAATGTGACGAAACAAGATCCGACAGGATCGTATGGACGGACACTACATAGTGGAACTAACTGAAAGTGAATTCAAGCTCGTTACAATTTATAGCGAAATAAATTGTCGGATCTGAATCAAATCAAAGACAGATATCGTTATTTAACAATGATCGTCCAATGTGAGTAAAACTCACCAACTCTGAACAGTTATATTTTTATAACGTATTCTTAGAACTGATAATTATCTGTTGATTGTTGTGTGTTAACTATTTGGTTGAATTGCTTATGTATTGGTTGAAATTATAGATAACGATATATATATATATATATAAATCGTTAATCAAATATTGATTCTGTTTAGTAGAATATTTTATATTGAAATGAAATCGATGTTAATTATAGTGTTTAACATCTGTGGATGCAGGGAAACAGGTCAGAGGAATCCAACTGGATTCTTCAACATTCATTTTACTGTTTTTCATATATGGTGATATATGATGTGATATACAATCTGTTGTTGATTGTGTGTGTTTGGATAATATTGATAAGTGATATACGTTATGTTAAATACCATAACAAATACGGGAATATAAAAAAGGGAATTTTCAATGTTATATTGAAATTGAAATCTTTATAAAATCAAAGGATATTATATAAAGGAATATTTATAAAATCAAGGGATTTTATAGAAAGAAATATTTGTAAAACAAATAAAAAGGGAAAATATTTGTATAACAAATAGAAAAGGAAATTATTTGCATAGCAAATAGAAAAGGAAATATTTATTTAGAAAATAAATAAGATCTTTTAAAAGTGTATATTTGGAACGAAATATTTATAAAATCAAAGGACTTTATAAAAAAGGAATATTTATCATTTGATAAATAAAATAAAATTAAAGTAATATTTATTTAGAAAATAAATAGAATTATAAAAGTAATATTTATTTAAAAAATAAATAGAATTATAAAAGGAACATTTGGAAAATGAAAAGTATTTTATAAAAAGAGAATTTTACGTTTGAAATGTTTAAACCCGTGCTTCGCACACGGGTATAACAGGGTATAGATTTAAAGCAAAGATTTTAAATAGAATCTATTCTAACCAATAGATTGAGAAGATTAATTTATAAATAATATTCTATAAATAAAATAAAATATTTATCATTGGATAAATTTTAATATATAAGTCAGGACTTATATAGAGAAGTAAGAATCGATTTCATCATCGATATTTGAAACTGAATATGGACGTAGAGTTAATCAAAATGTGTTAAACAAAATGTGTTAATCAAAATGAGTTAGAGGAGATAATCGCATTATAGTTAATTGATTAGAGTTAGAGTTAATCGATTAGAGTTAGAGTTAATTGATTAGAATTAGAATTAATCAGTTAGAGTTAATCAATTAGAGTTAACCAGTTAGAGTTAATCAATTAGAGTTAACCAGTTAGAGTTAATCAGTTAGAGTTAACCAGTTAGACTTAATCAGTTAGAGATAATCGAGTTAGTCGAATATTAGTTATTCGAATAGGGTTAAAGGAATTTTTGAATATAGTTTATTCGAAAGAAATTATCGAATATAGTTTATTCGAAAGGAGTTAATCGAATATTAGTTATTCGAAGTGAGGTTATCGAATATTAGTTATTCGAAGTGAGGTTATCGAATATAGTTATTCGAAGAAAGTAGTAATCGAATATAGTTTATTCGAAGAGAGCTAATCGAATATAGTTTATTCGAAAAGGAGTTATCGAATATGGATTTTTCAAAAGAGAGTTATACGTTGAAATTCGATTATATTGAATGTAAGAAAGTATTATTTACTTTCCGATTTTATCTATATTTATTTATTTATAAATAAATTGTTTATTTAGTTATTTATTTAAATTAGGGAATAAAAGTTATATTTTGAAGTTAGAAATTTCAAAAGTAGGAATTATAACGCTATAGTTATAATCAGTGTTTTCAATAAAGAAGTGGATTCGTAAATAGAATCCGAGAGTTACGTAAGAAAGTTTGTTAAAGATTTGGAAGAAAAACCTTTTCTGTTCCTAAGTTAAAACGTTGTTCAGTTAAGGTCTGAGAGGTAATTATACCCCAACTTGATTGACTCCCTTCTTAACTAAGGAATGGTTAAGGTTTGATCGTGAAGGATGGTTAAGTGAATTTAGTTAATGAGTGAAATGGTTTGAGTTGGCATGGCGATGTTTGATTTAAACATCAGTTTAAATCCAGTGAAGGAGTTTTGTAACAACCCGTATTTTTATAACATATTAAAACAAGAAATCAAGGCAGAATTAAATTTTAAATTCAGAATCAGGGGAAACGGGCTATGCCATTGCGTTCGTCTCAAAATTTTACATGAAATAGAGTCCGATTTTTCGAGAATCGGAGTCCGGATGAAGAAGTTATGGCCTGTACAAGTTTCAGCAGTTTTCAGGCAGCACTGGACCAGGGGGTCGACCTACCCCACCCCCCCCTCCAGGTCGACTATAGGGTCGACCTACTCCCGCGGTCGACCATAGTGTCGAGCTCCCCCCCTTACAGGTCGGCCTGGTCAGCCTGTTTTGACCCAGAACTCATTTTTGAAGCCTGAGACGTGTTTTGACGGTCCGGATTGATTCTAGGGTTAATCTAAGGGCCAAAACTAGTTGCTACACCTATAAAAACACCCTTAGACCTAACCTAATTCATATCAAATCATTCTTTACACTATTATGCTGCTGAACTCCCTCTTGAACCATGGTCGCCGCCCCCAAATTAAAGTGCAAACATTCAAACTCAAATCAATTCGAAGAACAAAGCTTCAACAATGGTTCAAACAATAAATCAATACTACTACAACGTTCTATGACAATTTCAGTTCCTAATTCACTAGCCATGCTCTGTAAGTTCTAGTTGTTTTTAGATTTAAACATTTAATTATAATATGGTCATGGAATAAAGTGGAATTGGATTTAAGTATGTTTATCGATTCTGATCTATTTCTGTTGCTCCTTTAATCTTGTGTTTTGGGACTTGTCTATCTTTATGCTCATGACAAGTTTATGATCTATTCAGCAGTTCTCTTGATTCGTAATGACGTTATCATCAAGTTGTGATATTTATGCCTATGATGATGTTTTCCTCTGATCTCATTTTTATTCAATTTCTATCTCCCCCAATTTATTTTCTTTCATGAACCTTGGTTAATTTCGGACCTTGGCCTAAAATCGCAATTTGTGTACGATATGTATACGGGGGAATTATGGGATTATTGCCTATATGAATATGATGTAATAATTGGCAACATGAAATTGGATATTATCATTGTATTTGCAAGTTTGGGGTTGATCTGTAAATTTTGGTATAATCTTGTTATGAACAAATTTGCATAAATATTATATACATGGAATTTGGCACAAATAGGATCTATGTAATGTAACATGAGATTTGGTATATATAACATGTATGTAATTTGGCATGTAAATTAAACCACGAGTTCGGGCCTATGTAAATTAAATCAAAAGATTAGGCTTACGATTGGGCGTATGTAGAATTGGGGATTTGAATATAAAAGCGATTGTAAATTTGATAATTGGAATAAATATGTATTATGAACTTGGGTAGTTGGCGTGTGTTGTAATAAAAAGATTATAGTTTGGGATAACTACATCATGAATCATGATTTGGGTTTATTTGGGCATGATACATGCAATTTTGGCTAGAACTCGATATGGGTGAAATAGCATAAACTTGGCATACATGTAAATAGGCAAGAATTGGACATATGTAATCTGACAAGAATTGGGTATATATATCCATATATATATATATAAATTGGCATGGAACTTGGGCGTATGTTTATTAATACGTAAAGTTGGGAATTTCAAACGTGAAAATGACTGTGTATTGGATAATTGACTTGAACACGAACATGAACATTTTTATATGTTAAACACATGAGCTGATATTGGGTTTTTGGGTGGAATACGACCATTAATGAACCTTTGACATGAGGTTAGACTCAGTTTTTGGTGTAAATCTGCCCGGAACCGCCCGGCAAATCTAGTAGCCACAAAGTGTCAGTTTAATGTGAGAGGTCGAAGGTCGAATTGTAGGCGTAACGATTTATGACACGAGGTTAGACCCAGTTTGTGGTGTAAATCTGCCCGGAACCGCCCGGCAAATCCAGTGGCCACAAAATGCACGGTCTAATGTGAGAGGTCATGATTCGCTCATCATAATGAATGAATTAAGGAATACTAACCATAATAAGACGTGGGTATGGTTAGAGGGTTAGGTGGGATGACAAGGAAATTTGACATGTAAATGAGGACCTAACCAGTATGAGTTAAGAACATGTAAAACTTATAAATGTGGGCTTAACCAACATAATAGTTAATCAGACCAATGGGTGGGTTAAGTAATATGGCTAGATTAATGACACTTAACCAATATAACATGACACGTGGCAGGGTTAAGTCAACTTGAACATATAGATAATACTTCACCAACTTAGCATGATACGTGGGTGGGTTAAGCCATGAACCGCTTGAATATACTTAACCATTTGGACATGATGATTTGATAGGGTTAAGTCACGAACTGCTTGAATATACTTAACCAATTGGACGCGATGATTTGATAGGGTTAAGTCATGAACCGTTTGAATATACTTAACCAATTGGACATGATGATTTGATATGGTTAAGTCATGAACTGCTTGAATATACTTAACCAATTGGACGCGATGATTTGATAGGGTTAAGTCATGAACCACTTGAATATACTTAACCAACTTGACAGATGATTCGTAGGGCTATGTCATGAAACTGAACGACAACACTTAGCCAATTTGACATGACACGTAGGCGGGTTAAGTCACGAACTTGAATGACAACACTTAACCAACTTGACATGTTAAACTGATGGGGTTAAGTCTCAAATTTAAATGACAACACTTAACCTACTGAACGGAAACCCTAGTTGCGCGGTCCTTTTCAGCAGTAACCCACTAGATGTATCACGGTACCCTAGAACTAGGCAGGGTAGGGCACGATTACTGGGCTGATTGTAAGCGACCAGAATGACGGCTGAGTTGGTGCGCCATTGTAGATTCAGATGGACTATGGTCGTGCACGTAGTCCGGAGTTGAAAAAGCAAGCATTGGGCACCAGTAGGTTTACACTGTGCGTGCTTGATTCGTGTCGGTGGTTGGCACCCTAGGGCTTGATACACCCTATGGTGGACCTAGCACAGGTGACTACATTTCGTGATTGGGCCGTATGACACAGACACATGAACGACCTAGGACTTGTAAGGAGCCGATCGATTAATAGATCGTTACGTGGAATTCGTTAGGTAGCATAATCCCTAGTGGTCCTAGGTGGCATAAACCCTAATCGAATCTAGAAAATGTTAAATATGTAGCATAATCCCTAGTGATCCTAGGTGGCATAAATCCTAGTTGAACACGCGATAGCTCATGATAAGGAAACCTAGCCAGAACAAGGGTGGCGGTCCAAACGATTTCAAGAATGGTGGCACTACGTTGAAATAGTATAGAAATACGTAATGAAACCCATACGATATACGGCAAGGGACTGCACATATACATGGAAAGGATGATATGGGTTGGGATACTAGTACAGTTGGTGCAAAGAATATAGGAAATCAAAGAAAATAGTGGAACGACAAATCTTAGAAATCTTGCGATGTTATACTTTGTAGAAACCTTGCAATGTGATACTCGGTAGGAACCTTGTGATGATACTCTTGATAGGAAGCATGGGATGTTATACTTGATTTGTAACGTCTGGGATTTTCGACCCAGAAAATCAACATAAATACATTGTCAATTTCTCGAGCATCGAAAATACCGGGACATTAATAGAAGAATTGAGAGGATGAGAAAGATAAGATAGAACTAATAGAATAGAAGAAAAAGAAGAACACACTGAATAGAATCAGAGTAAACACGAATCTCACAGCGGAACAATAAAATGTATGATATACATAACTTTGAATTACAAAACTGCATTGTATATATACATACCATATCAGAGTATAATACATCATATCACAGCAGAAATAATCTCTCTATAACTAGTGGTGGAGTCTCCTGCTTCGAGCTCCCCTAAGTGAATCTGCAAAGCCTGAAACACTTGACTGCCCGTACAAATTTGGGCACCCAAGAGTTTAGGGAAAACAAACAAAATAAACTTTGGGTCAGTCATGGGACTGGTGTGAGTAAATTCCAACCATACTGTTTTACTTTGAAAATCCTTTTCAAAACAAGAAGATAATAGTAAGACCAGCCCACACATAAACATGGACGGTTTTTACCTTACTATAACCCGAAATATTCTTGATATCAAAACCCAGTGATATTATGATAATGTCTAACCAAATAATTATACAAGTAGTAGAACGCTTGCATCTCACGCTCCACATATATATAGTATAAAATCATAAACCGCAGGGCGCGTATTGGAGAATGGATTTCAACAGACAAGGTATGGGAGCACCTTCTGAATAGTGTACTCTAGAGGGGATACACTCAGGGTTCAACAAGAACGTCTTGCAAACCGGCCACACATGACCGCTCACTCATTTAGCTTGAGTGTCGCGAATATATTGCCACCACGGTTGTAGGCCATCCAACCGTCATCCGAAGATACAGAATCGAAAAGAAGTATAAATACGAATTTTCTCTAGATCGGTGACAATACACCCTGCTTGGGGATGACCTTTCTAGCCATGTTGCCTATCCCAACTTCTGTCACTTCTTGGTTGTGAGGCTAGAGGCTACGTCTATCTTCAGAACATCTGATCACCATTCACTTTGAATGTCACATCGTCAAATCCGTAATCACACATTGATTACACAAATGCACACTGGGTGTAGAATAAAGAGAAGTCACCTTCTCCCCACCAACTTGGTATATTCGTAAAATCAATGGCGTGACCGTTGGAAATACTCTGTCAGATACTCGTCCATACAAGTTGTCCTGGGACTGGACAAACAGAAAACACCATTCTGGAACTGGACGACCCTTGCGTTTAACTCCATCTTCAATTATCTTCAGCATAATATAATTCGCAGCGCTGATGCCTATACGGAGTGGTTTTTGGATAATATATCCCACCGGTCTCTCCGTATTGACAACGATGGTCAAAACACTTCGATAGTCGGTTATTTAACCATCGAAGTAAAAATAACATTCATTTAAATGATCAACTAAACACACACAACCACGGGCACTTTTATTTAATCATTCGTTTTTATTATTCGCATTCCCATATCTTACTAGATATTTCCCCAAATCCCGTTTTATACTTTTTACACTTCTTGGAAAACATTTCCATTCTTATCACATTCTTTATTTCTATACTTGGATAATCTACCCTATCTACTTTGAAAAATATTTCTAATATCATCATAAACATTTTAATCAGCCTAACGTTCACTTTTAAAACACTATCCACTTTAAAATTTGAATAACATACCTATGATATGAATCTAAACACCTTATCAAATAACTCATTATTCGAGTAATAAATACCCTTATCTCGTTTATCGAAACCTCTTTCACTTTATAACTCTGTGTCTAACTCAACTTCTTGTTAGATCAATATTAAGATTTTAACTACATATTGATTTCCTATCCTATCATAATTCATTGGTTTAGTAAATAAAGACTATCCGATCAGATTAAAATTCCTGAATATAATTCATTCGACATCGTCGAATTTTAGTTACAAATCCTAATGGTTTAATTCTAATCACATTTCGAACATCGAAATGCTGTCATCGTTTTCTAACACGATTTTCCAATTTCTCTTTCTAAAACTGATTCTTATATTTTCTTACGACATCGTTATTTGTCATTTTCGAATAAGTGGATTTCAACTTAACTACTTCATTTCCTAAGAAGTGCTGCCCTATATAAAAATCACGCTTAAGTTTGGTTAACAGCGCTAATCTATCGCTATGGTTCTAAACTTGTCATACGATGTAATATTCTCCTTATAACTAATCTCAACATTACAGTCATACTTACCTTATCAACAGCGTTACTTTATTGCTATAGTTCAACTTGTCATACGCTGTATTATTCTTTGTTATCTAATCTTGACATAACAGTCACACTTATCTTATCAACGGCGTTATTATATCTCTATAATTCTAAGACTTGCATATGCTGCCATATTCCTTTTATATTAATCTTAACATCTATCTCCCTCACAAACTGATATCATTCCTCGATAATATTGGAGCCGTTCAAGTTGGGGTATTCTATTTACCTCTCATACCTTGATCGACAACGTTCTTACCTTAGAACAGATATACGTTTGTAACTCTAAACTCCTTATTTCTTATAATATACATCAAATCGTATTTCCTTGTTTTATTTTGGAATATGGTTTTATAATACCACATCTTTATTTTGAACTCGATTGTTTTACGATTATTTATATTTCCACATTAACTTTTCGCTTTCTCTATTCCACAGTTCTATTGATAACTTCTTAAATTAAAAGGTAATTAAATCTCATTTATTTCTAAACTGTTTTCATTAGATTAATTAAAGGCCAATAAATCTAATAATCATTTTCCAAATAACAGTTGATTGAATCAACTTCATTTCATCAGTAAATTCGTTAACTGATCTTAATTACTTCTCATTAGATTAATATAATTAATCTAATAATATTTCTAAAATTGTTTATCTTAAATATAATTATCCAGATACTTAATCATCGGATAATTTCTGCTTTATAAACTTATTTAAATATCAACAATTGTTTTTATTTATTTTATAAAAACGAACTCTAGAATACTGGTTTATAATAGAACTTCTATTATAAATTTAAATCTTCTTTTTAATTATAAAAATATAATTTTTATAATTAACCTCGTTGATTTGCCTGACGGCCAAGCAGCTCTTTAACAAACGACGGTTTTACGGTCGACCGTCACCACTTTCTAAATCGATATCGTTTATTGATTTATCGAAACAGTTGTTGAATTTCCGTTCAACATCAATATTCCCATGGGGTTTTAAATATAATCCGGGTTCATACAAAACAAACAGTACATATAATTATCAAGGAATCCGGTCGGAATCCTCTAACCGGTTTCCGCATCCACAGATGTCAGTCAACACAATTTACACTAACTCTATACTAGGGGGTATTCTAATCGATGGAATCAGTATCCAACTGGTGATGTGTACATATGCAATGATATATGATATTTAACCAATTTAATTGTAATCTACTTAATCGGCCATCACACAACATTCAAACAACATTAAAATATAACTAAAATATTTTAAAATAGATCAGAGTTAGTGAATTTACTCACCTTCGCGCGTTAACCGTTAAATAACGATTTGCGTCATTCCTTGCTTCCTCTTACGGACGTTCCCTTTCTCCTCCTCAAGTACACGTTCCCTTAACACCATTTGCCAACTTGCTTTCAAGCTTTCCACCATTCGCAGCTAACCAATACCCTTCCACCATTCAACAGTACATGCTCCGCCTGTATGAACACGCTACAGGTCCTCAAACACTCCCATCTTTTGTATAAGCACCGCCACCTTACACTACTTCATGCAAGCCACACGTGCCAAGCACTTAGCCAACTTCTTTGAACTTTTCATTTCCGCAACACCTAGTTTAAACGCAACAACTTGAAACACCATCTTTGTGAAAACCCGCAACTTCCCCGTAAAGGAAAGCGTCGGATAGTTCGAGAACAAACCACAGCAGAACGCATATAGAAGAACATTTCACTGTATATTACAACAATGCATCAGATTACAAGAATATAATGAGTACAAATGAATATTACACAGAAATATCAGAGATTTAAATTACATAGCAGCGGAAAATAATACAATAAACAACTAGAAGAGATATACGGATACAAAGCTTTCCGGATATCGTTCCAGCTGTAAACCAGGATCCTGTGAAAATAAATCTGCAAAACCGAAACTACTAGCTGCCCGTGTCAAAATAGGGGCACCCAGAGTTTAGGTTAAAACAATAAACTCCAGGTCAGTCATGTGACTGGTGTGAGAACTAAAACAGTTAATCTTTATTTTCAAAGTAAGGTAAATCAAGGGACCACGCCGTATAACACGGAACGGGTTTCCTCCCAAGAACACCAGTGCATAAAACAAACAGCGCAATGCTAAATAAAGAAAAATGAAGCTGTTATAAGACCCAGGTCCCATCACACAATGCAAACGCAGTCGAGGATAGGGTTTTCCCTTATAACAGCCAAAGAATGCTTGATACGTTTAAAACAAATCATTTGATACTATAATAAGTGCATAGTGTATAAAACAACTTCAAATCATAAGTATCAATCATAGGCGGCATGGGTACCATATATCATGTCGCCATATATAGGTTTACAAATAAAACCGCAAATGTCACGTATTTGGAAATTGGATTTCCGTCTATGAACCGAGGCTAGGGGCAAGATCCTCAACCGATTCGAGACGCTCTAGCCCGCCCCTCAGGACCCAGACTCAGGTGGGCCCTTGGATCCTCAGGGCCGGTCCACCGATGTGGATTAAAATGCCTGAACATGCGTTTCCCCACCCTATGGGGTGTAAGTCTGGTCCGTCAGCCGACCAGAATGCATTCGGCCGAAACCGATATAACCGAGGCGCCTCGCAACAACAACAACCACATAAGTCAAACTCGTCAGGGCGTGTAAAACCACTGACGCCACTTCTAGCTAGAAAGAAACGCATGCCCTCCCTGACGTCCGTCTCCCGTTTTTGGTTCATACCGGGTGTGAAACACGCGAGGTAAACGTTACACAAAGCTACGCCACAAAGGCCGTGCTTTGATCATCACCACAAGACTTTGCTTTTCAACAGAAGCCTCGATCAATTGCCACTTAGGCATGCCACACAGGCAATTCACTCCATGCGTTTGATATCCATCAATATATTTAATAGAAATCAACCGCACAGACTAAAATCCAATGTCAGACACAGTCCATTTACAAGTCCGTTCTGGGTCTGAACGAAACCGGAGGCACCTAGTACCCCGCATATCCATCGATCTCCAAGTACGTCTGGACGATCCCCAACTGTTTCCATCTTCTTGGGTGTACAGCCCAATCAAGATCATCAGTTATCACCCAAACGACGTGAAGACCTCCGGTCTTCGACCATCGTCTTCATCTTCGACTTATCGTCGTATCAGTTATTCAGAATGGGATAAACCCGGTCTTTCCGAATAACTCGCGTATATATTATAAAAGTGTTACACAAACACAACATACGCCTCATTCCAACTCATTAGTCATTAACCGTAAATTAATCAAGAGAATAATTCCCCAAATATTAACCCCGAAGGCCGAAACCAACATCAGATCAATATCCAGAAAACCATTCTACTTAGCTAACCGACAGTTAGTTTCTAATTTCACGTTCAAATCTAATTAAAGATTCATTAAAACTCCACTCAGTTTTAATCGTTAACTGGGTTAAAGAATCAGTGTCATTTAAAACACGGTTCACGATAAACCCAAAATCACATTCATTAATTATCGGGTTAAAGAACAAGTGTTATTTAAAACACTGTTCACGATAAACCCAAAAATCAATATCAATTCAATTCCAATTAAATATTCTTTAATTGGTACACTTCATTAAATCTAAATAAAAAGATTTAATCTTTTCTCAACTGGGTTCAAGAACAGTGTTAGTGAAGACACCATTCACGACAAACCCAAATCACATTCATTAATTATCGGGTTAAAGAACAAGTGTTATTTAAAACACTGTTCACGATAAACCCAAAAATCAATATCAATTCAATTCCAATTAAATATTATTTAATTGGTACACTTCATTAAATCTAAATAAAAAGATTTAATCTTTTCTCAACTGGGTTCAAGAACAGTGTTAGTGAAGACACCATTCACGACAAACCCAAATCACATTCATTAATTATCGGGTTAAAGAACAAGTGTTATTTAAAACACTGTTCACGATAAACCCAAAAATCAATATCAATTCAATTCCAATTAAATATTATTTAATTGGTACACTTCATTAAATCTAAATAAAAAGATTTAATCTTTTCTCAACTGGGTTCAAGAACAGTGTTAGTGAAGACACCATTCACGACAAACCCAAATCACATTCATTAATTATCGGGTTAAAGAACAAGTGTTATTTAAAACACTGTTCACGATAAACCCAAAAATCAATATCAATTCAATTCCAATTAAATATTCTTTAATTGGTACACTTCATTAAATCTAAATAAAAAGATTTAATCTTTTCTCAACTGGGTTCAAGAACAGTGTTAGTGAAGACACCATTCACGACAAACCCAAATCACATTTGATATTCAATATAAGGCTCTGAATAGAAAATATATCGGCTTACATTCAATATCAAATTCTACGATTAACAAATGTCGTATTAGAAATAACGATACAAATATATCTTTCAAATTTCCATAACAACACCTGTATAATCACGAATCCCAACATCGAAATATTCCGAAGACAATTTCGATTCAAATCCACTCCAATGCAATCATTGGAAATTTTGGTTATTTTCAAAACCCTTTTCGAATTCAATTTATTTATTCAAAAATAAATAGAATTATAATTCTAGTTCAAAACTAGTTTATTTCGATAAAAATCTATTTTTATCTTTTCAAATATGGAGTTTTTCATCCCAATTCTTTCTAAATCATTTCTTATGATTTTACACAAATTATTACTATTTTTAATAATTTTATCAAGGCCCGTACAGTCGATTTCCATCAATGGCCATCGAACTGCACTTACAGCGACCTTTTTCGAATTTGATTTGGACATAATTCCAAATCCAACCGTTAGATTTCAAATTTCTAATCTTCGTTAGAAAGCTCTTTTCGATACGAACCCGACGGTTCCGGTTTTAGGAGAATCCGACGGTCGGATCTCCCGTAATTTCCGTTTGAAATAAACGGTCGAAATTCACGAACTGCCGCGGCGCGGCGCGTTCTATTCAGGCCATTATATTATATATATAATATATATATAATATTTTTCGTCGATTTCTATTTAAAACGAATTATATAAATAGTTTTAAATTCGTTTCAAAAACAATTTCAACTTCCATTTCAATTCAAATCAAAATTGAATTCTTCTTTATAAATTCGTTTCAAAATTCATTTCTATTCAATTCAAATTTCAATTCAATTTGAATTCATTTCAATTCGCTTTCAATTCAATTTGAATTCGTTTTCAATTCAATTCATTTCGAAATCGTTTTCAAAATCGATATAAATATCGTTCACGTCAAAATGGCGTCAATCTAATCAACACGGCTTCATATATTCCTTTATTTTCAAATATTCTATTTCAAATATTTCTTTTTCAAATATTTCTTTTTCAAATATTTCTTTTTCAAATATTTCTTTTTCAAAACTGGAATGAGGCCCAATCAATTACCATATAAAATTAATTATATGGATTTTCATACAACACATGTATATAATAGCATTGAAAATAATCAACCATCAACCAAAGTGCACTACACTGTATAAGCATCAAATATAGATATTCAACGCTTATAACAGCCTGTCAATCAATCGATCGACATATTTAATCAATCAGGATGAGTGAACTTCAAATTTCATCCTAACACCCGTGTGGGGTTTCAAACCATCAAACACATATTTTATTTGTGCAGTTAGGCGATGTGTAAAATTTATCGACCCAATCAACGTCATTCAAATAGGTGTACATAAACAAACCGTTCGGTTTATAAATGAATATTTTATTTTATTCACTTCACGTTAAAAATTATATTTTTAACGATAAAACATTTTATTTCAACCTATGAATTTCTATTCAATTCATTTCCACAATAAAATGATATTTTTATTTTTCTAACATATTTTAGAAAATTTCGGCGGCATAACGGCACGATACTAGAAACGGGACGAGGCCTAGCCTTATCCCCGGACTAGTGAAGGCCCACGCCATTCACTCATCAATCAAATCAATTTCATTTTGCAAACCACAAAAGTTGGAGTAAGGGTCTAACCTAGCCTTACTCCTACGCCTTATAACGGCGCACGTCTAATCCTAACCAATTTATCGATTCGATTTTTCACACCACAAACCACATTCAAACCAATATCGCAATCAATCACCAAACAGTCAAACAAACAAGTCCATGGTCTGTGGACGGTTGTGTCGGGTGCTACTAAGCACCGTCTGCATCCTAGTATAAATATATAACTAGAAAAGAAATAGAAAGGTGAGAAATTCTCACATATAGCTATCCTAGCTCCACGGCTCTTCATTTGCAGAAGTCTTCCTCGTTATCGCCTCTTCGTCATCTTCGTTGCCCGTAGTCACTATATATATAAAAATCGAATTTTTATTTCAAAGTTCAATATATAAAAATCGAATTTTTATTTCAAAGTTCAATATATAAAAATCGAATTTTAATTTCAAAGTTCAATATATAAAAATCGAATTTTTATTTCAAAGTTCAATATATAAAAATCGAATTTTTATTTCAAAGTTCAATATATAAAAATCGAATTTTTATTTCAAAGTTCAATATATAAAAATCGAATTTCTATTTCAAAGTTCAATATATAAAAATCGAATTTTTACTTCAAAGTTCAAACCATTTTCTTTTTAAAGTTCAAACCATTTTCAATTTAAAGTTAAAACCTTTTTCAATTTAAAGTTAAAACCTTTTTCAATTTAAAGTTAAAACCTTTTTCAATTTAAAGTTAAAACCTTTTTCAATTTAAAGTTAAAACCTTTTTCAATTTAAAGTTAAAACCTTTTTGAAATCAGTTTTAAAAACTTAAATAAAAATCAGTTTTAACTCCTAAAACCAAAATCAGTTTTTTCTTTCTTTTAAACATTTTCTGTTTTAAATTCTGCTTTATAAAAATAAAAAAAATAAAAAAAATTAAAAGTAACTTACAGGGGGAAACTGCCGTCGGGGTTGGTGAAGGCCAGAGGAGTCGGAGGCGGGTGGAGGCCGCTGGTGGCCGGCGCTGAGGCCTTGGGCTTCGCGATGTGGGGGTTCGGCGGCTTCATCGAGGGAGGGGGGTTCGGCGGCTTCGTCGAGGGAGGGGGGGGTCTCGCGTTCGTCGCGATAGGAAGGGGGGTGTGCGGTCTTTGGCCAGAGGAGGGGAGAGGCAGGCGGCTTCGTCGAGGGTTCGGAGGAGGGAGAAGAAGAGGGTGGCGGCGCGGCAGATGAAGGGGAGGCGGCGTCGATCTCGAGGGAGGGAGGGCGGCTCCGTCCGTCCTCTTCCCCCTTTTTTTTTTTTTTTTTTTTTTTTTTTTATTTCGAACCTTCTGATTTGGGAAGAAAAACTAGGGGGGGGGGTTTATGTAAAACTATATTTATAATTTTTTATTTAATTATTTTATTATTCTCTTTTAAGTTGACTTTTATTTTGAATCCCAATTCGAACCCACCGACTGTCGCCCCTAGCGTTTCACCCCCATTCCGAACACAATGGGATATGTATCGTAGGTTGATTCGACTGTTTGAATCAGTTTCCATTGAATTAACATTTAAATCACTATATTGAATTTTAAACGTACATTTCAAATTACCGGGGTCACATACTAACCCTTCAAAATTCTCGAAAAATATTTTCTAGCTTCGTATTGACGATCCGGTCCTAACAAAACTAGTTTCGTCGAATTCTGAGACCGTTTGAAAAATGGTCAATTTTCAGTCGATTAAAATCAATTGAAACTGGTCAAACGCGTTTTCCTTTGCCACGCTCACATATTGATTCGAAAAATTATGAAATTTGGAATCTAGCAATAACTTAACATCACGGACCCAACAAAACTGGTTTCGTCGAAATCCGAGGTCGTTTGCAAAATGTCCATTTTTAAGGGCCTGAATTCCATAGCGACTATTCAGAATTTTCAACTGGACATATCTTTTGATTCCCGCTATGAAATCCTGATTTGTCGGATTCGATAGAAAGATATTATCAATTAGATCTTATCATTTTTGGTTTCACTAAAATCCGGATTGTTTTGCACCCGGTACATTCAATTGAAGTTTGAAATCGAATTATCGAACTACCGCGCCATTTTCAATTCTATTTATAATTATATATAAATATTTATATTCTAACGACGACGTATATAATATATACGTCGAATTCTATATTGAAAATAAATTTCTCGTCGATATTATTTAAAATAATTCATTTTAAATAATCAAAATTCGCTAAAATCGCCAAAATAAAAATTTCAAACTGGCTCGCATTTTGCGGGTTGTTACAATCTCCCCCACTTAAAACTTTTCGTCCCCGAAAAGGAACAAAGTCGAAAGTGGTTTGATTATTCAACACTACGCTCGACCTGGCTTCCATTCTCCAACTTTTCAGTTTCTGAGAATTTTCAAAAATTTCAAAAATTTGGCTAACACCCTAAATTTTCGAAAAATTTCGCCATAACCTCCCCTGCAATGGGAGCATCGGGAAATTGCAAATAGCGTTCCCGGTCCTTCAGATCTCAAAAAGAAAAAGAAAAAGCCAAGCGGCTAGCCAATAGGCTCACAAAATCATCATCACCCAAACAAAACAGGAAATTATGTAATAAACATGTACCTATTTGTCGGGCAAACAAATTTTATTCTCTGCTCTAGCCTCCTTGCTATGACCTGTTCAATGATATATGTATATGCAAGCAAATGCAACCAATTTTCGATATAATTCAATATTTGGTTCTGTTAGGCTAAATGGCTAAAAATTAGCAAACAAATAAACAAACAACACAAACATCAATCAATTAGTTGATTAGCTTTTCAAATTCACAATTTTAATACATATACAAAAATCAGATTTTTGGTGCCAAATCACAACAATAGATCCTATCTAATTTTGGTTCTCACACCAGTCAATAGGAAGTATATAGATAACCCACTCTCGCCAGTCGAACACAACACAGATGACGATGCCTCATCATCAGAATCATCTCCGGCAACTAAAGTGTGATCCTATATCTATCCAGTATATTAAAACTTCGAATACAAGCCGCTAAGCGTGTATGCAAAATCTTTATATACTCAATTTCCCAAATTCAATTTAAATAGACTATTCAAATACGAATACTTAAGATTTGAATTTCCAAAACAAAGTGGGTTTTCACTTTTATTTTCAAAAACAACACTCTTTCGACTCGTTCTAGGACACTACTGATCCCATCTCTAACGAGTCATCCTCATTGGATATTACTAATCCAATTTCTGATGAATTCTTTCGTATGTTTCTAATGTGTCTTGTTCTCTGCTTTGTAAACCAAAGCTCTGATACCACGTGTAAAAACAAAGCTACGCCACAAAGGCCGTGCTTTGATCATCACCACAAGACTTTGCTTTTCAACAGAAGCCTCGATCAATTGCCACTTAGGCATGCCACACAGGCAATTCACTCCATGCGTTTGATATCCATCAATATATTTAATAGAAATCAACCGCACAGACTAAAATCCAATGTCAGACACAGTCCATTTACAAGTCCGTTCTGGGTCTGAACGAAACCGGAGGCACCTAGTACCCCGCATATCCATCGATCTCCAAGTACGTCTGGACGATCCCCAACTGTTTCCATCTTCTTGGGTGTACAGCCCAATCAAGATCATCAGTTATCACCCAAACGACGTGAAGACCTCCGGTCTTCGACCATCGTCTTCATCTTCGACTTATCGTCGTATCAGTTATTCAGAATGGGATAAACCCGGTCTTTCCGAATAACTCGCGTATATATTATAAAAGTGTTACACAAACACAACATACGCCTCATTCCAACTCATTAGTCATTAACCGTAAATTAATCAAGAGAATAATTCCCCAAATATTAACCCCGAAGGCCGAAACCAACATCAGATCAATATCCAGAAAACCATTCTACTTAGCTAACCGACAGTTAGTTTCTAATTTCACGTTCAAATCTAATTAAAGATTCATTAAAACTCCACTCAGTTTTAATCGTTAACTGGGTTAAAGAATCAGTGTCATTTAAAACACGGTTCACGATAAACCCAAAATCACATTCATTAATTATCGGGTTAAAGAACAAGTGTTATTTAAAACACTGTTCACGATAAACCCAAAAATCAATATCAATTCAATTCCAATTAAATATTCTTTAATTGGTACACTTCATTAAATCTAAATAAAAAGATTTAATCTTTTCTCAACTGGGTTCAAGAACAGTGTTAGTGAAGACACCATTCACGACAAACCCAAATCACATTCATTAATTATCGGGTTAAAGAACAAGTGTTATTTAAAACACTGTTCACGATAAACCCAAAAATCAATATCAATTCAATTCCAATTAAATATTATTTAATTGGTACACTTCATTAAATCTAAATAAAAAGATTTAATCTTTTCTCAACTGGGTTCAAGAACAGTGTTAGTGAAGACACCATTCACGACAAACCCAAATCACATTCATTAATTATCGGGTTAAAGAACAAGTGTTATTTAAAACACTGTTCACGATAAACCCAAAAATCAATATCAATTCAATTCCAATTAAATATTATTTAATTGGTACACTTCATTAAATCTAAATAAAAAGATTTAATCTTTTCTCAACTGGGTTCAAGAACAGTGTTAGTGAAGACACCATTCACGACAAACCCAAATCACATTCATTAATTATCGGGTTAAAGAACAAGTGTTATTTAAAACACTGTTCACGATAAACCCAAAAATCAATATCAATTCAATTCCAATTAAATATTCTTTAATTGGTACACTTCATTAAATCTAAATAAAAAGATTTAATCTTTTCTCAACTGGGTTCAAGAACAGTGTTAGTGAAGACACCATTCACGACAAACCCAAATCACATTTGATATTCAATATAAGGCTCTGAATAGAAAATATATCGGCTTACATTCAATATCAAATTCTACGATTAACAAATGTCGTATTAGAAATAACGATACAAATATATCTTTCAAATTTCCATAACAACACCTGTATAATCACGAATCCCAACATCGAAATATTCCGAAGACAATTTCGATTCAAATCCACTCCAATGCAATCATTGGAAATTTTGGTTATTTTCAAAACCCTTTTCGAATTCAATTTATTTATTCAAAAATAAATAGAATTATAATTCTAGTTCAAAACTAGTTTATTTCGATAAAAATCTATTTTTATCTTTTCAAATATGGAGTTTTTCATCCCAATTCTTTCTAAATCATTTCTTATGATTTTACACAAATTATTACTATTTTTAATAATTTTATCAAGGCCCGTACAGTCGATTTCCATCAATGGCCATCGAACTGCACTTACAGCGACCTTTTTCGAATTTGATTTGGACATAATTCCAAATCCAACCGTTAGATTTCAAATTTCTAATCTTCGTTAGAAAGCTCTTTTCGATACGAACCCGACGGTTCCGGTTTTAGGAGAATCCGACGGTCGGATCTCCCGTAATTTCCGTTTGAAATAAACGGTCGAAATTCACGAACTGCCGCGGCGCGGCGCGTTCTATTCAGGCCATTATATTATATATATAATATATATATAATATTTTTCGTCGATTTCTATTTAAAACGAATTATATAAATAGTTTTAAATTCGTTTCAAAAACAATTTCAACTTCCATTTCAATTCAAATCAAAATTGAATTCTTCTTTATAAATTCGTTTCAAAATTCATTTCTATTCAATTCAAATTTCAATTCAATTTGAATTCATTTCAATTCGCTTTCAATTCAATTTGAATTCGTTTTCAATTCAATTCATTTCGAAATCGTTTTCAAAATCGATATAAATATCGTTCACGTCAAAATGGCGTCAATCTAATCAACACGGCTTCATATATTCCTTTATTTTCAAATATTCTATTTCAAATATTTCTTTTTCAAATATTTCTTTTTCAAATATTTCTTTTTCAAATATTTCTTTTTCAAAACTGGAATGAGGCCCAATCAATTACCATATAAAATTAATTATATGGATTTTCATACAACACATGTATATAATAACATTGAAAATAATCAACCATCAACCAAAGTGCACTACACTGTATAAGCATCAAATATAGATATTCAACGCTTATAACAGCCTGTCAATCAATCGATCGACATATTTAATCAATCAGGATGAGTGAACTTCAAATTTCATCCTAACACCCGTGTGGGGTTTCAAACCATCAAACACATATTTTATTTGTGCAGTTAGGCGATGTGTAAAATTTATCGACCCAATCAACGTCATTCAAATAGGTGTACATAAACAAACCGTTCGGTTTATAAATGAATATTTTATTTTATTCACTTCACGTTAAAAATTATATTTTTAACGATAAAACATTTTATTTCAACCTATGAATTTCTATTCAATTCATTTCCACAATAAAATGATATTTTTATTTTTCTAACATATTTTAGAAAATTTCGGCGGCATAACGGCACGATACTAGAAACGGGACGAGGCCTAGCCTTATCCCCGGACTAGTGAAGGCCCACGCCATTCACTCATCAATCAAATCAATTTCATTTTGCAAACCACAAAAGTTGGAGTAAGGGTCTAACCTAGCCTTACTCCTACGCCTTATAACGGCGCACGTCTAATCCTAACCAATTTATCGATTCGATTTTTCACACCACAAACCACATTCAAACCAATATCGCAATCAATCACCAAACAGTCAAACAAACAAGTCCATGGTCTGTGGACGGTTGTGTCGGGTGCTACTAAGCACCGTCTGCATCCTAGTATAAATATATAACTAGAAAAGAAATAGAAAGGTGAGAAATTCTCACATATAGCTATCCTAGCTCCACGGCTCTTCATTTGCAGAAGTCTTCCTCGTTATCGCCTCTTCGTCATCTTCGTTGCCCGTAGTCACTATATATATAAAAATCGAATTTTTATTTCAAAGTTCAATATATAAAAATCGAATTTTTATTTCAAAGTTCAATATATAAAAATCGAATTTTTATTTCAAAGTTCAATATATAAAAATCGAATTTTTATTTCAAAGTTCAATATATAAAAATCGAATTTTTATTTCAAAGTTCAATATATAAAAATCGAATTTTTATTTCAAAGTTCAATATATAAAAATCGAATTTTTATTTCAAAGTTCAATATATAAAAATCGAATTTTTACTTCAAAGTTCAAACCATTTTCTTTTTAAAGTTCAAACCATTTTCAATTTAAAGTTAAAACCTTTTTCAATTTAAAGTTAAAACCTTTTTCAATTTAAAGTTAAAACCTTTTTCAATTTAAAGTTAAAACCTTTTTCAATTTAAAGTTAAAACCTTTTTCAATTTAAAGTTAAAACCTTTTTGAAATCAGTTTTAAAAACTTAAATAAAAATCAGTTTTAACTCCTAAAACCAAAATCAGTTTTTTCTTTCTTTTAAACATTTTCTGTTTTAAATTCTGCTTTATAAAAATAAAAAAAATAAAATAAATTAAAAGTAACTTACAGGGGGAAACTGCCGTCGGGGTTGGTGAAGGCCAGAGGAGTCGGAGGCGGGTGGAGGCCGCTGGTGGCCGGCGCTGAGGCCTTGGGCTTCGCGATGTGGGGGTTCGGCGGCTTCATCGAGGGAGGGGGGTTCGGCGGCTTCGTCGAGGGAGGGGGGGGTCTCGCGTTCGTCGCGATAGGAAGGGGGGGTGTGCGGTCTTTGGCCAGAGGAGGGGAGAGGCAGGCGGCTTCGTCGAGGGTTCGGAGGAGGGAGAAGAAGAGGGTGGCGGCGCGGCAGATGAAGGGGAGGCGGCGTCGATCTCGAGGGAGGGAGGGCGGCTCCGTCCGTCCTCTTCCCCCTTTTTTTTTTTTTTTTTTTTTTTTTTATTTCGAACCTTCTGATTTGGGAAGAAAAAATAGGGGGGGGGGTTTATGTAAAACTATATTTATAATTTTTTATTTAATTATTTTATTATTCTCTTTTAAGTTGACTTTTATTTTGAATCCCAATTCGAACCCACCGACTGTCGCCCCTAGCGTTTCACCCCTATTCCAAACACAATGGGATATGTATCGTAGGTTGATTCGACTGTTTGAATCAGTTTCCATTGAATTAACATTTAAATCACTATATTGAATTTTAAACGTACATTTCAAATTACCGGGGTCACATACTAACCCTTCAAAATTCTCGAAAAATATTTTCTAGCTTCGTATTGACGATCCGGTCCTAACAAAACTAGTTTCGTCGAATTCTGAGACCGTTTGAAAAATGGTCAATTTTCAGTCGATTAAAATCAATTGAAACTGGTCAAACGCGTTTTCCTTTGCCACGCTCACATATTGATTCGAAAAATTATGAAATTTGGAATCTAGCAATAACTTAACATCACGGACCCAACAAAACTGGTTTCGTCGAAATCCGAGGTCGTTTGCAAAATGTCCATTTTTAAGGGCCTGAATTCCATAGCGACTATTCAGAATTTTCAACTGGACATATCTTTTGATTCCCGCTATGAAATCCTGATTTGTCGGATTCGATAGAAAGATATTATCAATTAGATCTTATCATTTTTGGTTTCACTAAAATCCGGATTGTTTTGCACCCGGTACATTCAATTGAAGTTTGAAATCGAATTATCGAACTACCGCGCCATTTTCAATTCTATTTATAATTATATATAAATATTTATATTCTAACGACGACGTATATAATATATACGTCGAATTCTATATTGAAAATAAATTTCTCGTCGATATTATTTAAAATAATTCATTTTAAATAATCAAAATTCGCTAAAATCGCCAAAATAAAAATTTCAAACTGGCTCGCATTTTGCGGGTTGTTACAATCTTCTCCTCAATACATGCTCACGCATGTCTCCAGTATGCGTTGACAGTGAACCCACCTACTCCTTGTTACTTCATGTTTCACCTTCACAAACCGCCACTGTCTACTCAACTTCCTCCTCTCATATTATTTTCACCAAACTCATTTCCATTCTCTAAGATGCGACAGCGTGTTCCCATAGGAAAATTCGCATCACCGTTATGTTGATCTTGCCGAACTCCATGTATGAACACACGGAATATTATGTTTCTTTTCTCTGAAAGGATTTCGAATGACAGGAAAAAGAAAGAAGATTGGGGAATTTATTTTGAACGTGAGGTATATTAGAGGAAGAAGCTTGGTTTTCTCCTTTTCTGTCCGAAAGAACGAAGACGAAAGCACTGTTTTTATAGTGTTAATTTCCTTCATGGTGAAGGAATAGGGAGATGGTAGGACGTGCACCCTTCACCGCGAGTTTTGTAGATTTAGAATTCTTCATTATTAAGCAATAGGTCTCTACAGAACATGAAAGGATGGTGAGTGGTGACAACTCATAGCAGCTGCGTTCTTAGGGTGTAGGCATGTCCTTTAGTTTGTAGAGTAGTTCATGCGTTTACTTTCGAGGTAATGTTGGTATATTTACTTAACAGAGATGGCCATACCCTATAGGCTATATTTATGTATGTCTCTATATTTTAGTCGTATGTTCTATAGTTGTTTGTTCAATTTCTGATATGCATTTCTGAAATATCACTTTCATTTCTACCCTAGCAAATCTCCAGCGTTTGCTCTCAGCAAATCTTCAACAAAAAGAAACTAGTTGTAGGCTAAACGTATTAGGTTAGGGGAGTGGGGTGGCTTAACGCTACAGCTAAGGTATGGGTAGTTGGTGTCCATGTTTTGCTGCATTCTCATCGTACCCGTTACGTAAAATTACATTCACGTCGGAGCCATTATGGACAGATATAGGAATATGGTCGTGTCCAGCGAGGTGCCATGATCCCAAAAATATAATAATGTCGGTAAGTTGATTCATATTTTGAAAATCCCGAACTACCGATACAGGGTGCACCATACTCCAAATAAAAAGTTGCTTATTTAATTTATAAAAAATTACAGTAAAATTCTAAAAATTAAATTATCGCTGCGCCTCAAAAGAACCCTGTCCCGATTTGCAACCGATATCAAGTTACAGTCAAATAACCGTTACGGTCGATATATGATTTTACAGCGACTTTTTGAATATTTGATTTGGACATATCTTGCAATATATTCGACGAAATCTTCGTTTTTCACTTCTATTGGAAAGATACAGTTCAACAGATTCCAACGCTCCTTGTTTCGCAGAAATCTGATTTAAAATGAGTCCGGTACACTCAGTTGAAGTTCAGAACGTTAAATTACGAACTGCAGCGTCGTTATGAGCTCGGTTATAATTAATATATATTTTTATACGTTCAACTTTGTTTTAATTAAAATATAAATCCACTTAAATCCTGAATTCAATATTTAAACTGATTTAAATATTCAAGTACGAACCGACAAAAATGCGGGACGTTACAGTCCTTCTCCCTTAAAATAATTTCGTCCTCGAAATTGCTAAGATAGGGAAAATGCTATAATCTCTGTTATAAACCGGTTAAAAATCTTTTTGGTTTACTTCATAAATTTCAGTTTCAACTGAACTGATTAATTCCAATTAAATATCAATTCCTTCTTATTTCGAATATTTTCAAAATTCTGAAAATTTTCTAACAGCTAAATTTTCGGAGAATTTTGCCAGTATCTCTTCTACATGGCTCAATCGGTACTGCTACCACTCGCCACTCTGGGCCTTCTCCAACCCAAAAGAAAATCAATAACTAAGTATCTTGCCAAACGGGATAATAAATCTCATATTCCATTAAAATATAAACGTGTACCTTTTTGGTCGGGCACTCAACTCTATCATTTCCATTTGTAAATCCATTCAGCATACGTAAGCGAATATTCCAACTGATCTCCAGTCAGTTTATCCTCAACCAAAAATTTCCTTCATCCCAACCCAAATTCCTTTTTCACTCTCTAGTTTCAACCTCAAATTCCAAATTCTTACTTGGTAATCCGATTCCATTACCAAGTTCAGTTCAAATTCAAATCTTATTTCACCAATTCAATTACTTTGCCAAGTCAAATCTTTATTCCAGTACGATTTCCACTTACTTGGCTTCAATTCAACTCCCATTTTATTTGACTTAGTTAAATTCTTTATTTATTTACTTCATAAGTAAATTTTAAATTTTCAGAATTCAAATTCCTGGGGTTTTTATTTCAAATCAGTTTGAAATAATATATATATTTAGAAATTCAAAACAGTTGAATCTTTAACAACTCGTTTTCTCAAAACACTTCAAAAATAAACTCTTTTGGTAGTAATCTGTCACTTAAAACCTCGAAAATGAACACCGATAATGGTCGACTTCATCATCGGAATTTATTTCCCAGCGATCAAAGTGAGTTCAATACTAGATTGCTTTCAAAACACTTTATTTTGAAATTACATCAAAATATCCTTTCACAGCACTTGGAAAACAAATTTTCAAATCTCCCAGGATTTTAAAATTCCCTTATATTTAATTCAAATTCAATTTCAATTCTTATCCATGTTTCTAGAGTTTTATTTCAATTCTGGTTTTTAAATTCAGATTCAGCTCATCTGATTTTGCATATTATACTGATATAATATTTCGATTGGTTATTTATATAACCAACTCAATTATAAATCTTACTTGATCATAATAACGATCAACACTATAATAATCTCGAGATATATACTCCTTTTTATATCAAAATATATTTTGGGTAAAATTATTTCATTTGCCCCTTTTTCAAAACATACTGTGTCGAATTACTCTATTCAAGAGTTTAGAAACACCTAACGATCCAGTTTGCACTACTATTTCGACCAGAATTTATAAACCACTAGACTGACCAGTCAACACAATATAAAACGGTTTTTATATTAATTATAAATACACGCTCATATATATACACACTCAAACTCAATCTAGAGTATTACTAACTCCATCTCCATTGAGTCACGCCACAGAGCCAAGGTAATCACTTAACCTTATGCTCTGATACCAACTGTAACGTCTGGGATTTTCGACCCAGAAAATCAACATAAATACACTATCAATTTCTCGAGCATCGAAAATACCGGGACATTAATAGAAGAATTGAGAGGATGAGAAAGATAAGATAGAACTAATAGAATAGAAGAAAAAGAAGAACACACTGAATAGAATCAGAGTAAACACGAATCTCACAGCGGAACAATAAAATGTATGATATACATAACTTTGAATTACAAAACTGCATTGTATATATACATACCATATCAGAGTATAATACATCATATCACAACGGAAATAATCTCTCTATAACTAGTGGTGGAGTCTCTTGCTTCGAGCTCCCCTAAGTGAATCTGCAAAGCCTGAAACACTTGACTGCCCGTACAAATTTGGGCACCCAAGAGTTTAGGGAAAATAAACAAAATAAACTCTGGGTCAGTCATGGGACTGGTGTGAGTAAATTCCAACCATACTGTTTTACTTTGAAAATCCTTTTCAAAACAAGAAGATAATAGTAAGACCAGCCCACACATCAACATGGACGGTTTTTACCTTACTATAACCCGAAATATTCTTGATATCAAAACCCAGTGATATTATGATAATGTCTAACCAAATAATTATACAAGTAGTAGAAGGCTTGCGTCTCACGCTCCACATATATATAGTATAAAATCATAAACCGCAGGGCGCGTATTGGAGAATGGATTTCAACATACAAGGTATGGGAGCACCTTCTGAATAGTGTACTCTAGAGGGGATACACTCAGGGTTCAACAAGAACGTCTTGCAACCCGGCCACACATGACCGCTCACTCATTTAGCTTGAGTGTCACGAATATATTGCCACCACAGTTGTAGGCCATCCAACAGTCATCCGAAGATACAGAATCGAAAAGAATTATAAATATGAATTTTCTCTAGATCGGTGACAATACACCCTGCGTGGGGACGACTCAACTAGCCATGTTGCCTAGCCCAACTTCTGTCACTTCTTGGTTGTGAGGCTAGAGGCTACGTCTATCTTCAGAACATCTGATCACCATTCACTTTGAATGTCACATCGTCAAATCCGTAATCACACATTGATTACACAAATGCACACTGGGTGTAGAATAAAGAGAAGTCACCTTCTCCCCACCAACTTGGTATATTCGTAAAATCAACGGCGTGACCGTTGGAAATACTCTGTCAGACACTCGTCCATACAAGTTGTCCTGGGACTGGACAAACAGAAAACACCATTCTGGAACTGGACGACCCTTGCGTTTAACTCCATCTTCAATTATCTTCAGCATAATATAATTCGCAGTGCTGATGCCTATACGGAGTGGTTTTTAGATAATATATCCCACCGGTCTCTCCGTATTGACAACGATGGTCAAAACCCTTCGATGGTCGGTTATTTAACCATCGAAGTAAAAATAACATTCATTTAAATGATCAGCTAAACACACACAACCACGGGCACTTTTATTTAATCATTCGTTTTTATTATTCGCATTCCCATATCTTACTAGATATTTCCCCAAATCCCGTTTTATACTTTTTACACTTCTTGGAAAACATTTCCATTCTTATCACATTCTTTATTTCTATACTTTGATAATCTACCCTATATACATTGAAAAATATTTCTAATATCATCATAAACAATTTAATCAGCCTAACGTTCACTTTTAAAACACTATCCACTTTAAAATGTGAATAACATACCTATGATATGAATCTAAACACCTTATCAAATAACTCATTATTCGAGTAACAAATACCCTTATCTCGTTTATCGAAACCTCTTTCACTTTATAACTCTGTGTCTAACTCAACTTCTTGTTAGATCAATATTAAGATTTCAACTACATATTGATTTCCTATCCTATCATAATTCATTGGTTTACTAAATACAGACTATCCGATCAGATTAAAATTCCTGAATATAATTCATTCGACATCGTCGAATTTTAGTTACAAATCCTAATGGTTTAATTCTAATCACATTTCGAACATCGAAATGCTGTCATCGTTTTCTAACACGATTTTCCAATTTCTCTTTCTAAAACTGATTCTTATATTTTCTTACGACATCGTTATTTGTCATTTTCGAATAAGTGGATTTCATCTAAACTGCTTCATTTCCTAGGAAGTGCTGCCCTATATAAAAATCACGCTTAAGTTTGGTTAACAACGTTAATCTGTCGCTATGGTTCTAAACTTGTCATACACTGTAATATTCTCCTTATAACTAATCTCAACATTACAGTCATACTTACCTTATCAATAGTGTTACTTTATTGCTATAGTTCAACTTGTCATACGCTGTAATATTCTTTGTTATCTAATCTTGACAAAACAGTCACACTTATCTTATCAACAACGTTATTTTATTGCTATAATTCTAAGACTTGCATATGCTGCCATATTCCTTTTATATTAATCTTAACATCTATCTCCGTCACAAACTGATATCATTCCTCGATAATAGTGGAGCCGTTCAAGTTGGGGTATTCTATTTACCTCTCGAACCTTGATCGACAACGTTCTTACCTTAGAACAGATATACGTTTGTAACTCTAAACTCCTTATTTCTTATAATATACATCAAATCGTATTTCCTTATTTTATTTTGGAATATGGTTTTATAATACCACATCTTTATTTTGAACTCGATTGTTTTACGATTATTTATATTTCCACATTAACTTTTCGCTTTCTCTATTCCACAGTTCTATTGATAACTTCTTAAATTAAAAGGTAATTAAATCTCATTTATTTCTAAACTGTTTTCATTAGATTAATTAAAGGCCAGTTAATCTAATAATCATTTTCCAAATAACAGTTGATTGACTCAACTTCATTTCATCAGTAAATTCGTTAACTGATCTTAATTACTTCTCATTAGATTAATATAATTAATCTAATAATATTTCTAAAATTGTTTATCTTAAATATAATTATCCAAATACTTAATCATCGGATAATTTCTGCTTTATAAACTTATTTAAATATCAACAATCGTTTTTATTTATTTTATAAAAACGAACTCTAGAATACTGGTTTATAATAGAACTTCTATTATAAATTTAAATCTTCTTTTTAATTATAAAAATATAATTTTTATAATTAACCTCGTTGATTTGCCTGACGGCCAATCAGCTCTTTAACAAACGACGGTTTTACGGTCGACCGTCACCACTTTCTAAATCGATATCGTTTATTGATTTATCGAAACAGATGTTGAATTTCCGTTCAACATCAATATTCCTATGGGGTTTTAAACATAATTCGGGTTCATACAAAACAAACAGTACATATAATTATCAAGGAATCCGATCGGAATCCTCCAACCGGTTTCCGCATCCACAGATGTCAGTCAACACAATTTACACTAACTCTATACTAGGGGGTATTCTAATCGATGGAATCAGTATCCAACTGGTGATGTGTACATATGCAACGATATATGATATTTAACCAATTTAATTGTAATCTACCTAATCGACCATCACACAGCATTCAAACAACATTAAAATATAACTAAAATATTTTAAAATAGATCAGAGTTAGTGAATTTACTCACCTTCGCGCGTTAACCGTTAAATAACGATTTGCGTCATTCCTTGCTTCCTCTTACGGACGTTCCCTTTCTCCTCCTCAAGTACACGTTCCCTTAACACCATTTGCCAACTTGCTTTCAAGCTTTCCACCATTCGCAGCTAACCAATACCCTTCCACCATTCTACAGTACATGCTCCGCCTGTATGAACACGCTGCAGGTCCTCAAACACTCCCATCTTTTGTATAAGAACCGCCACCTTACACTACTTCATGCAAGCCACACGTGCCAAGCACTTAGCCAACTTCTTTGAACTTTTCATTTCCGCAACACCTATTTTAAATGCAACACCTTGAAACACCATCTTCTCCTCAATACATGCTCACGCATGTCTCTAGTATGCGTTGACAGTGAACCCACCTACTCCTTGTTACTTCATGTTTCACCTTCACAAACCGCCACTGTCTACTCAACTTCCTCCTCTCGTATTATTTTCACCAAACTCATTTCCATCCTCTAAGATGTGACAGCGTGTTCCCATAGGAAAATTCGCATCACCGTTATGTTGATCTTGCCGAACTCCATGTCTGAACACACGGAATATTATGTTTCTTTTCTCTGAAAGGATTTCGAATGACAGGAAAAAGAAAGAAGATTGGGGAATTTATTTTGAACGTGAGGTATATTAGAGGAAGAAGCTTGGTTTTCTCCTTTTCTGTCCGAAAGAACGAAGACGAAAGCACTGTTTTTATAGTGTTAATTTCCTTCATGGTGAAGGAATAGGGAGATGGTAGGACGTGCATCCTTCACCGCTAGTTTTGTAGATTTAGAATTCTTCATTATTAAGCAATAGGTCTCTACAGAACATGAATGGATGGTGAGTGGTGACAACTCATAGCAGCTACGTTCTTAGGGTGTAGGCATGTCCTTTAGTTTGTAGAGTAGTTCATGCGTTTACTTTCGAGGTAATGTTGGTATATTTACTTAACAGAGATGGCCATACCCTATAGGCTATATTTATGTATGTCTCTATATTTTAGTCATATGTTCTATAGTTGTTTGTTCAATTTCCGATATGCATTTCCAAAATATCACTTTCATTTCTACCCTAGCAAATCTCCAGCTTTTGCTCTCAGCAAATCTTCAACAAAAAGAAACTAGTTGTAGGCTAAACGTATTAGGTTAGGGGAGTGGGGTGGCTTAACGCTACAGCTAAGGTATGGCTAGTTGGTGTCCATATTTTGCTGCGTTCTCATCGTACCCGTTACGTAAAATTACATTCACGTCGGAGCCATTACAGACAGATATAGGAATATGGTCGTGTCCAGCGAGGTGCCACGATCCCAAAAATATAATAATACCGGTAAGTTGATTCATATTTTGAAAATCCCGAAATACCGATACAGGGTGCACCATACTCCAAATAAAAAGTTGCTTATTTAATTTATTAAAAATTACAGTAAAATTCTGAAAATTAAATTATCGCTGCGCCTCAAAAGAACCCTGTCCCGATTTGCAACCGATATCAAGTTACAGTCAAATAACCGTTACGTTCGATATATGATTTTACAGCGACTTTCTGAATATTTGATTTGAACATTTCTTGCAATATATTCGACGAAATCTTGGTTTTTCACTTTTGTTGGAAAGATACAGTTCAACAGATTCCAACGCTCCTTGTTTCGCAGAAATCTAATTTAAAATGAGTCCGGTACACTCAGTTGAAGTTCAGAACGTTAAATTACGAACTGCAGCGTCGTTATGAGCTCGGTTATAATTAATATATATTTTTATACGTTCAACTTTGTTTTAATTAAAATATAAATCCACTTATATACTGAATTCAATATTTAAACTGATTTAAATATTCAAGTACGAACCGACAAAAATGCGGGACGTTACATGATTCATCGTGCATGTAGCTTACCTTGTCATCATGCTTAAGTTTACTTTCAATTTATTCATGCCATATTATCTTCACCTGTTTTTATGCTGAAAGCCACTAGGACTTACTCGGTCTTTATGACTGACCCAGTATGTTTCGCCTCTTTTTCTTTCGTTCCCCCCCCCAAGGTTCGCAGGGTGGGAATACAGCTTAGTTCGGATCTTACCAAGCTCCAAGGCTCTTTCATGTACTGCTTGGATTTCTCTTGGCTATGGCTTGCTTTGCTGCTTTATTGGGGAATGATTTTTGACTATGGTTTTATGCTTCTTTACTATTGCAAGACAGATTTTGATGTAATGGATTTAATAGCATTTTGATGTAAAAGGCTTTAGACCTTTCTAGATTTTAAAGCAATGAAATTTGGTTCTTCTTCCGCTGTTTAATATGTTCTTTCTTGTAATATTTCTGTGTATGTTTACCTAGATAATGCTCCACCAAAGCTAGTGCTTTCCCTTTGTGAATGACTGTAGCGGAGGTGGGGTGTTACATTTGGTATCAGAGCAGAAGGTTACCAGACTGGGCAAAAGTTTTTAAAAACCTTCTGAAATTATTTTCAAAACGTTTACAAAGAAGCATTTTTCTAAAGAAAAGTTTTGTTTTACGAAAGGCATATTCCCCAAAGCCATATGCACTATCTTTTGATTCTCCTCTTAAGTCTCTTCGCTCTTTCTTTTTCACCATAGTTTGTAGGCATGCGACACATGTCAGAGGGAAAAGGAGTACCCAACCTCCATCTGTAGCCGCAGTAGTTTTACTTGCGACTAATCTTATTTCAAGCTTTGAAGGGTTGCCGTGCGATGGAGGTAGCTTTCGAGAAACTTGTCACCAAGTTATACAAGGATAGCAAGAACGAGGATAAAAGAACACAAGCCTAAGGATAAGAAACTTGTTGATAGGGCTTAATCCACGAAGGAGGAAAAAGGTGAAAGGAAAGAGGCCAAAGTGAGAGAATAATAAAACCCATGACAAGAGAGAGTATCTTTAGTATGGTAAAAAGGGACATGTAGTTAAGTATCATAGGATAAGGACAAGGGCAAAGAACAAGATCGTCGAGAGGGCAACTATATGCTCTCACTACTAGCATACCTAAGAGAGGTGGTAACGTTTCTGTTAAAAGTTTAGCTTTTCTTTTCTATCATACCGTGGGAACTTTGTCTTTGGTACATCACATCCTTTTAATTCTGCTTCGATAGTTGAATCTCTGCACCTTAGTACTAGCGTAGTAGAGGATCCCATTTTTGTCTCAAATCCTGTTGGGGAATCGGCTCAATTATTCATGACTTGTTTGGATTTGAGAATGTTTATGCTAAGTGTTGAGTTTAGAAGTAAAGCTTATGTTTTTAGGCTATGGGTTGATTCTAGGGATGGAGTGGTTGTCCAGAAATGGAACCATTCTCGAGTATGAAAAGAGGGTAGTTAGATTCTTGACTTGCCTTGGCAATGCCCTCGAAGTCTAGTGCAACCCCCAGGGTTCTTCCATGCTTAGTTACCTAGAATCTCTTGACACATTTATTGGTCCGCTCGAGTAATGTTCGCCACTAAGGCGGATGGTTCATCTCGCTTATGCATGAGTTAAATAAAATCACCTTAGTAAGTACACTTGGCAACATGGTTGACATCTGCAAGAGATAATTCTTCTGCATGGAATACCCTATAAACGAGATCCGAGATTCACTAGTGAATTTTGGAGAGCTTGCATGAAACCATGAGTACGCAGTTATGTTTGAGCCGAGTATATTAGAAAAAGAATAAATGAAAATGGGACGAGAGACAACAGTGAAATGAGTTCCAACTCATATTTTGGAAACAAGAATTAAGAAATTATGAAGATAAAGATGGACAAAGCACAGTGGAGTTAAGCTCAAGGAAATGCGACTTAGAAGATTGAAGACTAGATACGCACATCATATCTCTTTTTAAGAGTATATCCTTGATCCCTCTTTTCCTGTAGAGCTTACTTGCATGCTATCTTTTATGTATATCCTCTCGGTCCTATTCTCAATCTTATTTCTGTTGCAAACCCCATAAGGAGTATGACTCATCTGGTTGTGATATATATTGGGGTTTGAGGATGTCCGTTGGGTTGACTAAACTTTTTGGGCTTTATAGGATATGGGTTGGTTTTAGGAAGGGATTTCTTCCGACCTAAAAGGAGTTTATCATGCTTGGTTTCCTAGAATCATATATATTGGTTTTGGGCTGGTGTTTAGGGTACAAAGTTTTTCTTTACTTGCTTCTATCATTCGGTTATACCTTTAGGTAGGAACTAATGGATGTAAACATGTGTTTGAGACATGTTATAGTTGATGGTTGCAAGTGGTTTCAAGTGGTTGCTAGTTGTTGCTCGTGGATGCATGAACACACATTAGGCACTAGATCGGCTCAGTCAGATCTCATATTGCATATGCATGAATGTTTATACTTGTTTATGGATGGAATTGAATGTGTTATCATGTGGATGATGCATATGGATGGATGTGTGTGCACACATATAGTGTTTATGTGACTAGGACTATTTGCATACATGTTGGACTCATTGCACTAAACATATTTTGCATTAAGAAGATCAATCAGACCTGATCATTTGCATTAGACAAGGAACATTCGGGGGTTAGAGGACCCCACCAAACAGTTTGCACTTAATTTCATTCTGACCCTTTGCATCTTGATACCCTTTTGATCCAAGAATCCAAGCTTAACGATCCTACTCTCATTAATTCATGTTTGTCTTCATCTTTTAGTAACTGGGAATGCGTTAATGTTGAGCGTTCAAGTGGTGGCTTAATTACTGCTTGGAATAATAATTTGTGGTCCCCCTTACATGTTTTCAAATCCAAGTCGGCCCTACATGTCACCCTACATCATTTTTCCTCAAACATCAACTTCCTCTTATCCAATACTTACAGACCGCTATGCAGTGGCGAAAAACGCCAACTTTGGCAGGACTGCATGGACGTCGGTCTCAATCACGACGATCCCTGGCTGATCGGTGGTGACTTCAACGTCACACGTGGACCATCTGAGCGCAATAATGCCACCCACTCCTCTGAATCAACCGACTTCAACGATTTTATCAATGCCTATGCTCTGATTGACCCACCCATTACCAACAGGCGTTTCACATGGTCGAATCGTAAAGAGCATTCAACCTTAGTCAAACTGGATCGCTTCCTTTTTAACTCACTTTGGGATGATCACTTCCTTATTTCCATCGTTCTGGCCTTGCTTCAACGATTTCTGATCACTTCTCATTGTTAATGGACACTGACAACCGCCTTCCCTCAAAACGTTCTTTCCGCTTCGAGTGGATGTGGATGATCGAACATGGTTTCACAGACTTTGTAAATGTTGCATGGTGTTCTTTCCCACAACGGCACGATCCTTTCACCGCCTTTGTTTACAAACTTCGTTGCCTTTAGAAACTCATTAAACCTTGGGCTTGTAATGTATGGAGTTCCATCAGAAGATGCATTACATCCATCCAAAAAGACATCCATGACCTTAATATTAAAGAAGAATCATCCCGCCTCATTGTTGAAGATTCTAACAAACTGTTAGAACTTGAAAGCAAATTGCAACGGCTTCTTAAACAGGAGGAAATTGATTGGAAGCAACGTGCTAAAGCTAAATGGCTTTCTGAAGGTGATCGAAAAACTTCTTTTTTCCATAGATTTGCAAATGGAAGGACACGTTTCACGACAATTACAGATAATTATGATGATGATGACTTCCATACCTCTGACCCTATCGCCATCAATTTGCACTTCACTAACTTCTTCAAAAACCTAGTTGACCACCATCCACCGCCCACTCCATCTATTGACTGGTCACTTCTATACCCTAACCAATTCCCCATCCCATTGACGACCCCTTCACTGAGAGTGAGATCTTTACTGCTCTTAAAGGCATAGACATCAATAAAGCGTGTGGACCTGATGGCTTCGGTCCTGCTTTCTATGTCAACTTCTGGGATTCAATCAAACAAAATGTCTTCAACATGTTCAATGCTTTCCACTCTAATCCATTCTCTATCAGCCATTTGAATTATGCAAAAATCATTCTCTTACTTAAAAACAGAGCAGCAAACCACCACCAACAACTTCAACCCATTAGCCTCCTTAACTTTCCTTCAAACACATCATTAAAGTTCTAGCTAACCACCTTCAAACTCTCATCCCATCCTTGATCGGAACTGAACAATCATCCTTTTTCTTTGGTAGAAACATCCATGATTGTGTCATTACGGTACAAGATATCATCTCCTATTACCACGGCGCCAACACCGAAGGCCTTTTACTCAAACTTGACTTTCGCAAAGCTTTTGACACTATTAGCTGGGACTTCCTCCTCCAAATCCTCCCTTTTCATGGCTTCCCTGAGCGCTGGTGCATGTGGATCACCGCCATTCTCAACTCCAGCATGTCCTCCATTCATACCAATGGCATTGCTGGCAGTCTCATCAAATCCAGAAGGGGACCGCGTCAAACTGATATATTTTCCCCCTCCTTTTCATACTAGAAACTGATACCCTTAATCAAATGATTAGACTTTCCATTAATAACAATATTTTTTCACCATTCATACCATCCCCCTAGCCCTATCCGTTCCAACATTCAAATCGTCGTATTCTCTTCAGTACACCCTCTCCCCACAACATTTACTGCCTCAAAGTACTCTTATACTCATTCAAACTTATTTTGGGTATATCCATTAACTCCGTTAAAAGCTCCGTCTATATGTTGGGGAATACCAACGACCTTGGTCCTATAATAACTCGCGTCCTCAATTGCAAACTCCAACACTTCCCTATGTCCTACTTAGGTGTACCCATTCGCCCTACCAAACTTTGTCGCAATGATTGGATCACCCTACTCTCTAGGATTAACTCAAGATTATCTCACTGGAAAGCCATTTCCCTTTCCTCCGTCGGTCATTTGGTTCTATTGAAGTCTTTTTTACTTGCGCTACCACTATACTGGCTTTCTATTCATAGGGCACCATGTTGGGTCATCAATTACATTGATCATGCAAGACGTTCCTTTCATTTTCATGGTGACCCAATTCGATTGCTTGTCAATTGGAAGTCGGTCTGCATAAGTATCAACGCTGGCGGCTGGGAATCCCTGATATCCACTTACTTAACTATGCACTCCTTGCTAAATGGATTTGGAATTGTTTAACTCCTGGTGTTTTCACTTGGAATTCCGTTATCCTCTCCCTCTATTATTACAACCAACCAAAATCCATCATCCATTCGTGACCACGTTCCAGCCCATCTCCGCTCTGGGAGGTGTGCTCAGATCCCTACCATGCATTAAACACCTATTTTCTATCAATGTTGGTGACGGTTACTCGAGTTATTTATGGCTTGACGCGCGGTTCTTCGAATGCCCTCTGGCACATCTATTCTCTTCACTTTACTCCTTATGTCCTAACCCTAACATTACCATAAACGAAGCAGTTCATGTAACAACCGGTATTTTTATAACGTGTTATAACCATAAATCAAGACAGAATTAATTTTTAAGATAAGAATCAAGGGCAACAGGTTACGCCATTATGTTCGTCTCGAAATTCTGCTTGGAAACGGGTCCGTGTTTTCGAAAATTGAAGTCCGTATGACCAAGTTATGACCCTTCGAAGTTTTCAGAAATTTTCAAGTTCAGAACAACTCAGAATTCGAATTCAAATTTCAAATTCAAACCCCAGAACGGACTAGGCGGGAAATTTCCCGCCTAGGACCAGGTCGACCATAGAGTCGACCTGGGTGTCGACCTGGTAGCCGAGCCCATTTTTGAGTCAGAGTTCACTCTGATGTTTCTAGTCTGATTTCTGTCTAAATTCGTTGGCCAGACCCTATATAAACACCCCCTAACTATAGTCTCTCTACACAAATTCTCTCTGACCTTATGCTGCTAAAACTCTGGTTGAAAAGTTAGAGAAAAGGGATTGCTTCTTCTCCAACAAGGCTACGTGTAGAGTATTGTTGTTTGGGGGATTTCTGTTAGACTCAAGATTCAACATCGCCTCTTTGTTTTCTAATTCTCTATCCACAATCTGTAAGCCCCGGTTACTTTTAGATCTAAACTTTAAACTTAATATGGACATGCTGTAAATCGAGATTGAACCTAAGTATGATAATTATCTTGGATCTATTATTTTGGATCTACTATTTGTTCACCTTGGATCTATTCATCTTAAATCTTGACTTGAAGGAATATTTGCATGAAATTGATTTGGGGCCTATACATGTTGTAGATCTAAAACCCTTAATGTCCATAATATTCATGCCTATGATGTTGAAACAGTTGTTATTCACAAGTTTGGGGTTATTATCTTATGTCGCTGTTACCATGACTTTCACCCTATTTTGCTAGATTTGATATTTGAAACCACTATTCCATATGCCAGTATTGTTGTAATCGTTTATCTCAAGTTATACCATGCTTGACTTGTAATCACTTTTGCCACCTTATGCCAGTTCTTTCTATGTTATTCCCTGATTAGATTTGTCTATATCGATTCGAGTTTACGTGCGAGGGGAATGCGATTGGGTAGATTAGGAAAAACCTGAATTTACTATGAACTTGAAACATGAACATTGTTACAACTTGAACCTGGATATGGACATGAACTAATTGACATGAAAACTTGAACATGGACATGACGCTAGAATGAATTTGAAAATAGCCAACTCGAGGTTGGGTTGAGTTTGCAGTGTAAATCTGCCCGGAACCGCCAGGTGAATCCAGTGACTGCAAACAATAGGATCCAATGTGGGTAGTTGGTCATATCGCACGTAAAACCATAGGTTAGACTATGTTGTGGTGTAAATCTACCCGGAACTGCCCGGCAAATCCAGTGACCACAACAACTAGTCGAATGTGAGAGGTTGGGGTGCATTAATGAATTAATGCCATATGATAGGGTTAAGTCATGAACCACTTGAATATACTTAACCAATTTGACATGATGATTTGATAGGGTTAAGTCATGAACCGCTTAAACACACTTAACCAACTTGATACATGTTTTGGTAGGGTTAAGTCACGAATTTGAATGACAACACTTAACCCATTAGAAACCCTAGTTACACGGTCCTTTTCAGTAGTAACCCACTTAGATGTATCACGATACCCTGGGACTAGGCAGGGTGGGGCACGATTACTGGGCTGATTGTAAGCGACCAGAACCACGGCTGAGTAGGTGCGCCATTATAGGTTCAGGCGGACTATGGTCGTGCACGTAGTCCAGAGTTGAAAAAGCAGGCATTGGGCACCCATAGGTTTACACTGTTCGTGCTTGATTCGTGTCGGTGGTTGGCACCATAGGACTTGATACACCCTATGGTGGACCTAGCACAGGTGACTACGTTTCGTGATTGGGCCGTATAACACAGACACATGATGAGCTAGAATTTGTAGGGAACCGTTCGATTAGTAGATCGTACTGTAGGACCCCGTAATGGGTCATTTCATGATATTGAGCCAAGGGATCATTTCTTGGTTAATACTTAACATGGGTTAGAATACTAGTAAAGTTAGTGCAGCTAATCTTGAATATGCGATGCTAGACTTGATTTATCTTGTTATCTTAGTTATCATGCTAGACTTATCAACATCCTTATGTTTATTCTCCGTTTATTCATGTCTTGTTAACTTTACTAGTTTTTATACTGAAAGTCACTAGGGCTTACCAGTCTTTATGACTGACCCTTTTTCTTTCGCCCCTTTTTCTTTCGTTCCCCCCGCCCCAGGTTCTCAGGGAGGAAACGCTAGCTCTTAGCTTGGATTTAGCTTGCTTTCTGTCAGCTCATGTACGGTTTGGTCTCGAGCTATGCTATGGCTGCACTTCTGCTATCTTTGGGGAATAATTTACTCTTGTTATCTTAAGTTTATGCTTCTTTATTTAGAACTTGATGTAATGACAATTTGTACTTTGGATATATATGGTTTTGACTCTTTTCTTGAAAGTAATGAGATTTGGTTTTTAAATTCTACCGCTGCTTTATTTATGTCCTGTCTTGTGATATCTCTGTGCATGTTTACCTAGATAATGCTCCACCAAAACTAGTGCATTCCCTTTGTGAGTGACCCTAGCGGAGGTGGGGTGTTACATTTGGTATCAGAGCAGAAGGTTACCAGGCTAGGCAAAAGTTTCAAAAACCTTCTGAAACTATTTTCAAAACCATTTATAAAGAGGCATTTTTCAAGAAAAGTTTTATTTTTAAGAAAAGGCTATTCCCCAAAAGCCATTAGCACTTTCCTTTGTTTCCTCATTTGAATCTTTTTCTTTTCGTTTTTCAGCATGTCTGACCTTAACCTTCCTGAGGGAGTACCCGTACCTGGATGGTTCCGAAGGTACTTAGAAGCTAGGGCCAATGGCGTAGGCCCGGCAGACATCCCTCCTCCTCCTCCTCCAGTGGCCGCGGTTCCTCCTCCTCCTGGTAACGCCTTTGCCAAAATATGCAAAGACTTTAAAGCAATGGCCGGCAAGAACTTCGTTGGAACTGAAACCTTCGTTGAGGCACGAAACTGGCTAAAGGAGACTGAAGACTTGTTTGTTATCTTCGAAGTGGAGGATCAAAGGAAAGTTCAGTTGGCAACATGGTTGTTGAAAGAGGAAGCTGCATTTTGGTGGGAAGTCACCAACGCTACCAGGCCAGTTGAGACTTGGGCAGACTTTAGAGAGAGGTTTGGGCTTAAATTCTTATCGTCAGCAGAAGAGAACCATCAGATGGAGAGGCTCCTAGCACTCAAGCAAGGGGACATGTCTGTTAGGGAGTACGTGAACAGGTTAAATCAGCTTGCTCGGTTCGGTTTGGACTTGGTCAATACGGCCCAGAAGAAGGCTATACGCTTTGCTCGAGGATTGAACGAGCCACTACACAGTTTGGCTATAACTCATATACCCATGGGGGCGACCTTTGAAAGCTTGGTGGATATGGCCCTACTTCATGAGGAAGACAAGAATAGCAAGAAGGAGGTTAAGCCTAATGAGACTCAGAATAAGAAGGTTGACTTCAAGAAGGGAGGCAACAAGAATAACAAGAATAACAAGAACAACAACAACAACAATGCTAACAAACCACATGAGACAAGGAAGTGCAACTTTTGTGGTATTACGGGACATCAGCTAAAGACTGTAGAAGGAAGAAGAGAAAGTTGGGTGAACGCTTTCATTGTGGAGATACTGGACACTTCAGTAAATATTGCCCTAAGAAGCAAGGACAAGGGCAAGGGCAGAGCCAGCGAGCAGGACCTTCTGGAGGGCAGTTGCATGCTCTCAACACCACTCCAGCTCTTGACCAAGGTAGTAATATTTCTGTAGAAAGCCTTGTTTACATTTCTGAATTTCCTGTTCGAACCTTATTTGTAACAACCCGTAAAATGCGAGCCAGTTTGAAATTTTTATTTTGGCAATTTTAGCGAATTTTGAATATTTAAAATGAATTATTTTAAATAATATCGACGAGGAAATTTATTTTGAATATAATTCGAACGTATATTTTATATACGTCGTCGTTAGAATATAAATATTTATATATAATTATAAATAGAATTGAAAATGGCGCGGTAGTTCGATAATTCGATTTCAAACTTCAATTGAATGTACCGGGTGCAAAACAATCCGGATTTTAGTGAAACCAAAAATAATGGAATCTAATAGTGAATATCTTTCCAATGAATCCGAAAAATCAAAAGTTCGTAGCGGGAATCAAAAGATATGTCCAGTTGAAATTACTAAATAGTCGCTATGGAATTCAGGCCCTTAAAAATGGACATTTTGCAAACGACCTCGGATTTCGACGAAACCAGTTTTGTTGGGTCCGTGATGTTAAATTATTGCTAGGTTTCAAATTTCATAATTTCTAGAATCAATATGTGAGCGTGGCGAAGGAAAACGCGTTTGACCAGTTTCAGTTGATTTTAATCGACTGGAAATTGAGCATTTTTCAAACGGTCTCAGAATTCGACGAAACTAGTTTTGTTAGGACCGTATCGTCAATACGAAGCTAGAAAATATTTTTCGAGAATTTTTAGAGTTCGTATGTGACCCCGGTAATTTGAAATGTACGTTTGAAATTCAATATAGAGATTTAAATGTAAATTTAACGGAAACTGATTGTAACGATCAATTCAGCTTACGATACATATCCCATTGTGTTCGAAAAGGGGGTAAAACGCTATGGACGACAGGCGGTGGGCCTCGTTTCGAGGTCATATGAAAAAGTCAACTCTTAGTAAATAAAATAATAAAAAAATAAAAAAATAAATATATTTTCCCCTTTATCTTCTGGCCCCCCCTCCTCTTTATTTCAGAATCGAAATTCAGTTTAGAAGAAAAAAAAAAAAGGAGAAAACCCGATCTGCTCGTCGCCCCACCCGGAGGACCTCGCCGCCGCTCCCCTTGCAACCGCGCCGCCTACCTTCGCCGTCCTCCCTCTTCCTCCTCCCCTTCTCTTCCTTGGCCGCATCGCAGACCCCACCCCCATCAGAAATCGACCGCAACGCCCTCCCACAAACCATCGCGCCGCCCCTCCTCCTTCCTCCTCCTCCCCTTCCCTTTCGGAGCCGCCTCCGCCACCTGCGAATTCCCCCGCCACCTCGGACTCCGACGAACAGCAGTCTTTCCTTTCCCCCCCCCCACTCCCGATTGAAAAAAATGTAAGTCTTTTGATTTAGTTATCTTCAGTTATTTTATTTTTATTTTAATTTTGTTTTCCTAATTACTTATTTTGAAAAAAAAAAACGTTAAAACTGATTTTTTATATAACGTTAAAACTGATTTTTTATATATGTTAAAACTGATTTTTTATATATGTTAAAACTGATTTTTTTATATACGTTAAAACCGATTTTTTATATACGTTAAAACTGATTTTTATTTTAGGTTAGAAAGCAATGATTTTATTTAGAAATCTTTAAAATATGAAAAAGGCGAAGTCTTTATTTTTATAAAGGCGAAATCTTTATGTGATAGAGGATATAGAAATATCATCTTTGTATGTGTAAAGGAAATAAAAATATGATTTTTATTTTTTTAAAGTATTAAAAATATTGTCTTTACTATATAGAAATATTAAAAATATGATTTTTATATTTTTAAAGTATTAAAAATATAATCTTTATAGGATAGAGAATATAGAAATATCATCTTTGTATATGTAGCGAAATAAAAATCTGATTTTTTATTTTATATACGTTGAAATAAAGTGGTGATTTTTATAAAGGCGAAAACTTTATTTTTATAAAGGCGAAAACTTTATTTTTATAAAGGTGAAATCTATATTTTTGAAATGGGATTTTTATATATTGAACTTTGAAATAAAAATTCGATTTTTATATATTGAACTTTGAAATAAAAATTCGATTTTTATATATTGAACTTTGAAATAAAAATTCGATTTTTATATATGTAGTGGCTACGGGCAACAAAGGCGATAAAAAGGCGAGTTGGCGAAGATTTCCTGCGTTAGAAGTGCCGTGGAGCTAGGATAGCTATCTGTGAGAATTTCTCACCTTTCAAATTTATTTTCCAGTTATATATATATACTAGGATGCAGACGGTGCTTAGTAGCACCCGACACAATCGTCCACAGACCATGGACTTGTTTGTTTGACTGTTTGGTGATTGATTGCGATATTGGTTTGAATGTGGTTTGTGGTGTGAAAAATCGAATCGATAAATTGGTTAGGATTAGACGTGCGCCGTTATAAGGCGAAGGAGTAAGGCTAGGTTAGACTCTTACTCCAAATTTTGTGGTTTGCATAACGAATTGATTTGATTGATGTGTGAATGGCGTGGGCCTTCACTAGACCGGGGATAAGGCTAGGCCTCGTCCCGTTTCTAGTATCGTGCCGTTATGCCGCCGAAATTTTCTAAAATAAGTTAGAAAATAAAAATATCATTTTATTGTGTAAATGAATAATAGAAATTCATATGTTGGAATAAAATGTTTTATCGTTAAAAATATAATTTTTAACGTGAGAATGAATATAGTGAAAGTGAATAAAATAAAATATTCATTTACAAACCAGACGGTTTGTTTATGTACACCTATTTGAAGGACATTGATTGGGTCGATAAATTTTACACATCGCCCAACAGCACAAATAAAATATGTGTTTGATTGTTTGAAACCCCACACGGGTGTTGGGATGAAATTTGAAGTTCACTCATCCTGATTGATTAAATATGTCGATCGATTGATTGACAGGCTGTTATAAGCGTTGAATATCTATATTTGATGCTTATACAGTGTAGTGCACTTTGGTTGATGGTTGATTATTTTCAATGCTATTATATACATGTGTTGTATGAAAATCCATATAATTAATTTTATATGGTAATTGATTGGGCCTCATTCCAGTTTTGAAAAAGAAATATTTGAAAAAGAAATATTTGAAATAGAATATTTGAAAATAAAGGAATATATGAAGCCGTGTTGATTAGATTGACGCCATTTTGACGTGAACGATATTTATATCGATTTTAAAAGTGTTTTCGAAATGAATTGAATTGAAAGTGATTTCGAAGTGAATTGAATTGAAAACGAATTCAAAGTGAATTGAATTGAAAACGAATTCAAAGTGAATTGAATTGAAAACGAATTCAAAGTGAATTGAATTGAAAACGAATTCAAAGTGAATTGAATTGAAAACGAATTCAAAGTGAATTGAATTGAAAGTGATTTCGAAGTGAATTGAATTGAAAACGAATTCAAAGTGAATTGAATTGAAAACGAATTCAAAGTGAATTAAATTGAAAACGAATTCAAAGTGAATTGAATTGAAAACGAATTCAAAGTGAATTGAATTGAAAACGAATTCAAAGTGAATTGAATTGAAAACGAATTCAAAGTGAATTGAATTGAAAACGAATTCAAAGTGAATTGAATTGAAAGTGATTTCGAAATGAATTGAATTGAAAACAAATTCGAATTGAATTGAAAGTGAATTGAAATGAATTCAAATTGAATTGAAATTTGAATTGAATAGAAATGAATTTTAAAACGAATTTATAAAGAAAAAAATTCAATTTTGATTTGAATTGAAAAGGAAGTTGAAATTGCTTTTGAAACGAATTTAAAACTATTTATATAATTCGTTTTAAATAGAAATCGACGAAGTATATATTATATATATTATATATATAATATAATGGCCTGAATAGAACGCGCCGCGCCGCGGCAGTTCGTGAATTTCGACCATTTATTTCAAACGGACATTACGGGAGATCCGACCGTCGGATTCTCCTAAAACCGGAACCGTTGGGTTCGTATCGAAAAGAGCTTTCTAACGAATATTAGAAATTTGAAATCTAACGGTTGGATTTGGAGTTACGTCCAAATCAAATTTGAAAAAGGTCGCTGTAAGTGCAGTTCGATGGCCGTTGATGGAAATCGACTGTACGGGCCTAGATAAAATTATTAAAAACAGTAATAATTTGTGTAAAATCATAAGAAATGATTTGGGAAAAATTGGGATGAAAAACTCCATATTTGAAAAGATAAAAATAGATTTTTATCGAAATGAACTAGTTTTGAACTAGAAAGATAATTCTATTTATTTTTAAATAAATAAATTGAATTTGAAATGGTTTTAAAAATAACCAGAATTTCCAATGATTGCATTGGAGTGGAATTGAATCGAAATTGTCTTCGGAATATTTCGATGTTGGAATTCGTGATTATACAGGTGTTGTTATGGAAATTTGAAAGATATATATTTATATCGTTATTTCCAATACGACATTTGTTAATCGTAGAATTTGGTATTGAATATAAGCCGGTATATTTTCTATTCAGAGCCTTATATTGAATATCAAATGTGATTTGGGTTTGTCGTGAATGGTGTCTTCACTAGCACTGTTCTTGAATCCAGTTGAGAAAAGATTAAATCTTTTTGTTTAGATTTAATGAAGTGTACCAATTAAACAATATTTAATTGGAATTGAATTGATATTGATTTTTGGGTTTATCGTGGACAGTGTTTTAAATAACACTCGTTCTTTAACCCGATAATTAATGGAATGTGATTTTGGGGTTTATCGTGAACCGTGTTTTAAATGACACTGATTCTTTAACCCAGTTAGCGATTAAAACTAAGTGGAGTTTTAATGAATCTTTAATTAGATTGAAAAGATCGAGAATGGAGTATCACCAGTTTTACTCCAGGCGATAGTTAAATCTTTAATTAGATTTAAACGTGAAATGGTAATTGAATTTACCGATAACACCGTGGTGTTAGAGATGAAGTATGACCAGTTTTACTTCATGGGATGAATAGGTTGGGATTGGGAAATAAAATAAATGATTACTTCGGTGTGGTTCGCTAATCCCGACTAGTTTGAATTGATATTCAAAGGAGATTAAAGAATAAATTTAGAAGAATTTATCTTGGATAAAATTAATGGGAACATTTCCCTAAGAATGTGCTTTTGTGAATAAAAGAATATTCTGGATTGGAATGAGGCGTATGTTGTGTTTGTGAAACACTTTTATAATATATACGCGAGTTATTCAGAAAGACCGGGTTTATCCCATTCTGAATAACTGATTCGACGTGGTGTCGGAGATGAAGACGGTGGTCGAAGACCGGAAGTCTTCACGTCGTTTGGGTGATAACTGATGATCTTGATTGGGCTGTACACCCAAGAAGATGGAAACAGTTGGTGATCGTCCAGACGTACTTGGAGATCGATGGATATGCGGGGTACTAGGTGCCTCCGGTTTCGTTCAGGCCCAGAACGGACTTGTAAATGGACTGTGTGTCTGACATTGGATTTCATTCTGTGTGACTGATATCGGTTGCATAGAGTGGTTTGCCTGTGTGGCATGCTAAGATGCAAATGATCAAGGCTTCTGTTGAAAAGCAAAGTCTTGTGGTGATGATCAAAGCACAGCCTGTGTGGCACAGCTTTGTGTAACGTGAATTCGCGAGCCTCGCACCCCGGTTGTGAACCAAAAACGGGAGAGGACCTCAGGGAGGGCATGCGTTTCTTTCTAGCTAGGGTGGTGTCAGTGACCTACCAGCCCTGACATTTATATACTTTTCACCTGTGTGGTTGTTGCTGTTGCGAGGCGCCTCGGTTTGATCGGACGATCCGGGTCCGATGGAGTCATTTGTTGGCTCATTGACACCCCAAAGGGTGGGGAAACGCAGTGTTCAGGCATTTTAATCCACATCGGTGGACCGGCCCTGTCGCTCCAAGGGTCACTCGAGCTCTGATCCTGAGACACGGGCTAGAGCGTCTCGAATCGGTTGAGGACTATCTTTTGCCTCGGTTCATAGATGGAAACCCAATTTCCAAACACGTGACATTTGCGGTTTTATTTGTAAACCTATATATGGTGACATAGTGGTATGGGGCATTCATGCCGCCTATGATTGATACTTATGATTTGAAGTTGTTTTATACACTATGCACTTATTATAGTATCAAATGATTTGTTTCAAACGTATCAAGCATTCTTTGGCTGTTATAAGGGAAAACCCTATCCTCGGCTGCGTTGCATTGTGTGATGGGACCTGGGTCTTATAACAGCTTCATTTTTCTTTATTTAGCATTGCGCTGTTTGTTTTATGCACTGGTATTCTTGGGAGGAAACCCGTTCCGTGTTATACGGCGTGGTCCCTTGATTTACCTAACTTTGAAAATAAAGATTAATAACTGTTTTAGTTCTCACACCAGTCACATGACTGACCTGGAGTTTATTGTTTTAACCTAAACTCTGGGTGCCCTTATTTTGACACGGGCAGCTAGTAGTTTTGGTTTTGCAGATTTATATTCACAGGATCCTGGTTTACAGCTGGAACGATATCCGGAAAGCTTTGTATCCGTATATCTCTTTCTAGTTGTGTATTGTATTATTTTCCGCTGCTATGTATTTAAATGTAATTTAAATCTCTGATATTTCTGTGTAATATTCATTTATACTCTGTATATTCTTGTAATCTGATGCATTGTTGTAATATACAATGAAATGTTCTTCTGTATGCGTTCTGTTTTGTCCTGTTCTCAAACGATAGGGGCGTTTCGAACGGCCTGGATCGGTTTAGCGACTGGTTCGGACCGAGCGAAATTCCTTCTCGTCACAGTTGGTATCAGAGCCTTGGTTTACAAAGCAGAGAACAAGACACATTAGAACCATACGAAAGAATTCATCAGATATTGGATTAGTAAAATCCAATGGGAATGACTCGTTAGAGATGGGATCAGTAGTATCCTAGAACGAGTGTGAAGAGTATATTTTTAAAATGAAAACAAATTTTGTTTTGAAAATTTAAATCACTTATTCGTATTTGAATAGTTATTTATATTGATGTGGACAATCCAGTATATATAGATTTTGCGTATACGTCTGATCCGTGTGTATTCGAAATTTTAATATACTGGATAGATATAGAATCACACTCTAGTCGCCCGGACATGATTCTGATGATGGCGCGCCATCACCAGTATTTATTTTCGTGTTTCGAAGGTGTGATTTCTATATGTTTCCATTAGACTGGTGTGAGAGCCAAAATTAGATAGGGCCTATTGTTGTGATTTGGCATCAAAAACCTGATTTTTGACTATGTATCAAAGTTATCAATTTGAAAAGCTAATCACAAATTGACTGATGTTTGTGTTGGTTGTTTATTTGTTTGATAATTTTAACCACTAAGCCTAATTGAAACAAATATTGAATTGTATTGAAATTTGGTCGCATTTGCTTGCATATGCATATTCTTACATTGAACAGGTCATAGCAAGGAGGCTAGAGCAGAGAATAAAATTTGTTTGCCCGACAAATAGGTACATGTTTATTACATAATTTACTGTTTTGTTTGGGTGATGATGATTTTGTGAGCCTATTGGCTAGCCGCTTGGCTTTTTCTTTTTCTTTTTGAGATCTGAAGGACCGGGAACGCTATTTGCAATTTCCCGATGCTCCCATTGCAGGGGAGGTTATGGCGAAATTTTTCGAAAATTTAGGGTGTTAGCCAAATTTTTGAAATTTTTGAAAATTCTCAGAAACTAAAGAGTTGGAGAATGGAAGCCAGATCGAGCGTGGAGTTGAGTAATCAAACCACTTTCGACTTTGTTCCTTTTCGGGGACGAAAAGTTTTAAGTGGGGGAGATTGTAACAACCCGTAAAATGCGAGCCAGTTTGAAATTTTTATTTTGGCAATTTTAGCGAATTTTGAATATTTAAAATGAATTATTTTAAATAATATCGACGAGGAAATTTATTTTGAATATAATTCGAACGTATATTTTATATACGTCGTCGTTAGAATATAAATATTTATATATAATTATAAATAGAATTGAAAATGGCGCGGTAGTTCGATAATTCGATTTCAAACTTCAATTGAATGTACCGGGTGCAAAACAATCCGGATTTTAGTGAAACCAAAAATAATGGAATCTAATAGTGAATATCTTTCCAACGAATCCGAAAAATCAAAAGTTCGTAGCGGGAATCAAAAGATATGTCCAGTTGAAATTACTGAATAGTCGCTATGGAATTCAGGCCCTTAAAAATGGACATTTTGCAAACGACCTCGGATTTCGACGAAACCAGTTTTGTTGGGTCCGTGATGTTAAATTATTGCTAGGTTTCAAATTTCATAATTTCTAGAATCAATATGTGAGCGTGGCGAAGGAAAACGCGTTTGACCAGTTTCAGTTGATTTTAATCGACTGGAAATTGAGCATTTTTCAAACGGTCTCAGAATTCGACGAAACTAGTTTTGTTAGGACCGTATCGTCAATACGAAGCTAGAAAATATTTTTTGAGAATTTTTAGAGTTCGTATGTGACCCCGGTAATTTGAAATGTACGTTTGAAATTCAATATAGAGATTTAAATGTAAATTTAACGGAAACTGATTGTAACGATCAATTCAGCTTACGATACATATCCCATTGTGTTCGAAAAGGGGGTAAAACGCTATGGACGACAGGCGGTGGGCCTCGTTTCGAGGTCATATGAAAAAGTCAACTCTTAGTAAATAAAATAATAAAAAAATAAAAAAATAAATATATTTTCCCCTTTATCTTCTGGCCCCCCCCTCCTCTTTATTTCAGAATCGAAATTCAGTTTAGAAGAAAAAAAAAAAAAAAAAAAAGGAGAAAACCCGATCTGCTCGTCGCCCCACCCGGAGGACCTCGCCGCCGCTCCCCTTGCAACCGCGCCGCCTACCTTCGCCGTCCTCCCTCCCTCTTCCTCCTCCCCTTCTCTTCCTTGGCCGCATCGCAGACCCCACCCCCATCAGAAATCGACCGCAACGCCCTCCCACAAACCATCGCGCCGCCCCTCCTCCTTCCTCCTCCTCCCCTTCCCTTTCGGAGCCGCCTCCGCCACCTGCGAATTCCCCCGCCACCTCGGACTCCGACGAACAGCAGTCTTTCCTTTCCCCCCCCCCCCCCACTCCCGATTGAAAAAAATGTAAGTCTTTTGATTTAGTTATCTTCAGTTATTTTATTTTTATTTTAATTTTGTTTTCCTAATTACTGATTTTGAAAAAAAAAACGTTAAAACTGATTTTTTATATAACGTTAAAACTGATTTTTTATATATGTTAAAACTGATTTTTTATATATGTTAAAACTGATTTTTTTTATATACGTTAAAACCGATTTTTTATATACGTTAAAACTGATTTTTATTTTAGGTTAGAAAGCAATGATTTTATTTAGAAATCTTTAAAATATGAAAAAGGCGAAGTCTTTATTTTTATAAAGGCGAAATCTTTATGTGATAGAGGATATAGAAATATCATCTTTGTATGTGTAAAGGAAATAAAAATATGATTTTTATTTTTTTAAAGTATTAAAAATATTGTCTTTACTATATAGAAATATTAAAAATATGATTTTTATATTTTTAAAGTATTAAAAATATAATCTTTATAGGATAGAGAATATAGAAATATCATCTTTGTATATGTAGCGAAATAAAAATCTGATTTTTTATTTTATATACGTTGAAATAAAGTGGTGATTTTTATAAAGGCGAAAACTTTATTTTTATAAAGGCGAAAACTTTAATTTTATAAAGGTGAAATCTATATTTTTGAAATGGGATTTTTATATATTGAACTTTGAAATAAAAATTCGATTTTTATATATTGAACTTTGAAATAAAAATTCGATTTTTATATATTGAACTTTGAAATAAAAATTCGATTTTTATATATGTAGTGGCTACGGGCAACAAAGGCGATAAAAAGGCGAGTTGGCGAAGATTTCCTGCGTTAGAAGTGCCGTGGAGCTAGGATAGCTATCTGTGAAAATTTCTCACCTTTCAAATTTATTTTCCAGTTATATATATATACTAGGATGCAGACGGTGCTTAGTAGCACCCGACACAATCGTCCACAGACCATGGACTTGTTTGTTTGACTGTTTGGTGATTGATTGCGATATTGGTTTGAATGTGGTTTGTGGTGTGAAAAATCGAATCGATAAATTGGTTAGGATTAGACGTGCGCCGTTATAAGGCGAAGGAGTAAGGCTAGGTTAGACTCTTACTCCAAATTTTGTGGTTTGCATAACGAATTGATTTGATTGATGTGTGAATGGCGTGGGCCTTCACTAGACCGGGGATAAGGCTAGGCCTCGTCCCGTTTCTAGTATCGTGCCGTTATGCCGCCGAAATTTTCTAAAATAAGTTAGAAAATAAAAATATCATTTTATTGTGTAAATGAATAATAGAAATTCATATGTTGGAATAAAATGTTTTATCGTTAAAAATATAATTTTTAACGTGAGAATGAATATAGTGAAAGTGAATAAAATAAAATATTCATTTACAAACCAGACGGTTTGTTTATGTACACCTATTTGAAGGACATTGATTGGGTCGATAAATTTTACACATCACCCAACAGCACAAATAAAATATGTGTTTGATTGTTTGAAACCCCACACGGGTGTTGGGATGAAATTTGAAGTTCACTCATCCTGATTGATTAAATATGTCGATCGATTGATTGACAGGCTGTTATAAGCGTTGAATATCTATATTTGATGCTTATACAGTGTAGTGCACTTTGGTTGATGGTTGATTATTTTCAATGCTATTATATACATGTGTTGTATGAAAATCCATATAATTAATTTTATATGGTAATTGATTGGGCCTCATTCCAGTTTTGAAAAAGAAATATTTGAAAAAGAAATATTTGAAATAGAATATTTGAAAATAAAGGAATATATGAAGCCGTGTTGATTAGATTGACGCCATTTTGACGTGAACGATATTTATATCGATTTTAAAAGTGTTTTCGAAATGAATTGAATTGAAAGTGATTTCGAAGTGAATTGAATTGAAAACGAATTCAAAGTGAATTGAATTGAAAACGAATTCAAAGTGAATTGAATTGAAAACGAATTCAAAGTGAATTGAATTGAAAACGAATTCAAAGTGAATTGAATTGAAAACGAATTCAAAGTGAATTGAATTGAAAGTGATTTCGAAGTGAATTGAATTGAAAACGAATTCAAAGTGAATTGAATTGAAAACGAATTCAAAGTGAATTGAATTGAAAACGAATTCAAAGTGAATTGAATTGAAAACGAATTCAAAGTGAATTGAATTGAAAACGAATTCAAAGTGAATTGAATTGAAAACGAATTCAAAGTGAATTGAATTGAAAACGAATTCAAAGTGAATTGAATTGAAAGTGATTTCGAAATCAATTGAATTGAAAACAAATTCGAATTGAATTGAAAGTGAATTGAAATGAATTCAAATTGAATTGAAATTTGAATTGAATAGAAATGAATTTTAAAACGAATTTATAAAGAAAAAAATTCAATTTTGATTTGAATTGAAAAGGAAGTTGAAATTGCTTTTGAAACGAATTTAAAACTATTTATATAATTCGTTTTAAATAGAAATCGACGAAGTATATATTATATATATTATATATATAATATAATGGCCTGAATAGAACGCGCCGCGCCGCGGCAGTTCGTGAATTTCGACCATTTATTTCAAACGGACATTACGGGAGATCCGACCGTCGGATTCTCCTAAAACCGGAACCGTTGGGTTCGTATCGAAAAGAGCTTTCTAACGAACATTAGAAATTTGAAATCTAACGGTTGGATTTGGAGTTACGTCCAAATCAAATTTGAAAAAGGTCGCTGTAAGTGCAGTTCGATGGCCGTTGATGGAAATCGACTGTACGGGCCTTGATAAAATTATTAAAAACAGTAATAATTTGTGTAAAATCATAAGAAATGATTTGGGAAAAATTGGGATGAAAAACTCCATATTTGAAAAGATAAAAATAGATTTTTATCGAAATGAACTAGTTTTGAACTAGAAAGATAATTCTATTTATTTTTAAATAAATAAATTGAATTTGAAATGGTTTTAAAAATAACCAGAATTTCCAATGATTGCATTGGAGTGGAATTGAATCGAAATTGTCTTCGGAATATTTCGATGTTGGAATTCGTGATTATACAGGTGTTGTTATGGAAATTTGAAAGATATATATTTATATCGTTATTCCCAATACGACATTTGTTAATCGTAGAATTTGGTATTGAATATAAGCCGGTATATTTTCTATTCAGAGCCTTATATTGAATATCAAATGTGATTTGGGTTTGTCGTGAATGGTGTCTTCACTAGCACTGTTCTTGAATCCAGTTGAGAAAAGATTAAATCTTTTTATTTAGATTTAATGAAGTGTACCAATTAAACAATATTTAATTGGAATTGAATTGATATTGATTTTTGGGTTTATCGTGGACAGTGTTTTAAATAACACTCGTTCTTTAACCCGATAATTAATGGAATGTGATTTTGGGGTTTATCGTGAACCGTGTTTTAAATGACACTGATTCTTTAACCCAGTTAGCGATTAAAACTAAGTGGAGTTTTAATGAATCTTTAATTAGATTGAAAAGATCGAGAATGGAGTATCACCAGTTTTACTCCAGGCGATAGTTAAATCTTTAATTAGATTTAAACGTGAAATGGTAATTGAATTTACCGATAACACCGTGGTGTTAGAGATGAAGTATGACCAGTTTTACTTCATGGGATGAATAGGTTGGGATTGGGAAATAAAATAAATGATTACTTCGGTGTGGTTCGCTAATCCCGACTAGTTTGAATTGATATTCAAAGGAGATTAAAGAATAAATTTAGAAGAATTTATCTTGGATAAAATTAATGGGAACATTTCCCTAAGAATGTGCTTTTGTGAATAAAAGAATATTCTGGATTGGAATGAGGCGTATGTTGTGTTTGTGTAACACTTTTATAATATATACGCGAGTTATTCAGAAAGACCGGGTTTATCCCATTCTGAATAACTGATTCGACGTGGTGTCGGAGATGAAGACGGTGGTCGAAGACCGGAAGTCTTCACGTCGTTTGGGTGATAACTGATGATCTTGATTGGGCTGTACACCCAAGAAGATGGAAACAGTTGGTGATCGTCCAGACGTACTTGGAGATCGATGGATATGCGGGGTACTAGGTGCCTCCGGTTTCGTTCAGGCCCAGAACGGACTTGTAAATGGACTGTGTGTCTGACATTGGATTTCATTCTGTGTGACTGATATCGGTTGCATAGAGTGGTTTGCCTGTGTGGCATGCTAAGATGCAAATGATCAAGGCTTCTGTTGAAAAGCAAAGTCTTGTGGTGATGATCAAAGCACAGCCTGTGTGGCACAGCTTTATGTAACGTGAATTCGTGAGCCTCGCACCCCGGTTGTGAACCAAAAACGGGAGAGGACCTCAGGGAGGGCATGCGTTTCTTTCTAGCTAGGGTGGTGTCAGTGACCTACCAGCCCTGACATTTATATACTTTTCACCTGTGTGGTTGTTGCTGTTGCGAGGCGCCTCGGTTTGATCGGACGATCCGGGTCCGATGGAGTCATTTGTTGGCTCATTGACACCCCAAAGGGTGGGGAAACGCAGTGTTCAGGCATTTTAATCCACATCGGTGGACCGGCCCTGTCGCTCCAAGGGTCACTCGAGCTCTGATCCTGAGACACGGGCTAGAGCGTCTCGAATCGGTTGAGGACTATCTTTTGCCTCGGTTCATAGATGGAAACCCAATTTCCAAATACGTGACATTTGCGGTTTTATTTGTAAACCTATATATGGTGACATAGTGGTATGGGGCATTCATGCCGCCTATGATTGATACTTATGATTTGAAGTTGTTTTATACACTATGCACTTATTATAGTATCAAATGATTTGTTTCAAACGTATCAAGCATTCTTTGGCTGTTATAAGGGAAAACCCTATCCTCGGCTGTGTTGCATTGTGTGATGGGACCTGGGTCTTATAACAGCTTCATTTTTCTTTATTTAGCATTGCGCTGTTTGTTTTATGCACTGGTATTCTTGGGAGGAAACCCGTTCCGTGTTATACGGCGTGGTCCCTTGATTTACCTAACTTTGAAAATAAAGATTAATAACTGTTTTAGTTCTCACACCAGTCACATGACTGACCTGGAGTTTATTGTTTTAACCTAAACTCTGGGTGCCCTTATTTTGACACGGGCAGCTAGTAGTTTTGGTTTTGCAGATTTATATTCACAGGATCCTGGTTTACAGCTGGAACGATATCCGGAAAGCTTTGTATCCGTATATCTCTTTCTAGTTGTGTATTGTATTATTTTCCGCTGCTATGTATTTAAATGTAATTTAAATCTCTGATATTTCTGTGTAATATTCATTTATACTCTGTATATTCTTGTAATCTGATGCATTATTGTAATATACAATGAAATGTTCTTCTGTATGCGTTCTGTTTTGTCCTGTTCTCAAACGATAGGGGCGTTTCGAACGGCCTGGATCGGTTTAGCGACTGGTTCGGACCGAGCGAAATTCCTTCTCGTCACATTATTCGACTCTGGCGCATCACATACTTTTATTTCTTCTGATATTGTTGAAAATCTGCACCTAAGTACTAGTCTTGTTGAGGATCCCGTTAGTGTTTCAAATCCAATTGGGGGCTCCGCTCATTTATCTATGATTTGTGTGGATTTGAGGATTTCTATGTTAAGCGTAGAATTCACGTGTAATGCTTATGTTCTCGGATTTATGGGATACGGTTTGATCCTAGGTATGGATTGGTTGTCCAATTATGGAGCCATTCTTGATTGTGAATGAAGGGTAGTGAGGCTCATGACTCGCCTTGGTAATACCCTTGAAATTTCTTATAACCCGAAGGGTCCGTTCATGTTGTGTTATCTAAAATCCCTTGACTCGTCCGTCGACAATTTGCAATCTGTAAGAGTTGGTCCGAGAATATCCAGATGTCTTTGATGTGGTGAAGGGGTTACCCCCTAAACGCGAGATAGACTTCCGAATTTATCTTGTTGATAATGCCAAGCCAGTTTTATTGCCCGTTAGGCACATGGCCCCGCGAGAAAGAAGAGAGCTCAGTAAAGAAGTTAAGGAGTTGCTTGAGAAAAATTTCACAAGATGAAGCATTTCTGAATTGGGCGCTCCAGTGGTATTCGCTATTAAGGCGGATGGTTCGCTTCGTCTATGTGTGGATTATCGTGAGTTAAACAAGATGACGAAGAAGATTAGGCACCCACTTCCAAGAATCGACGATTTGTTTGACCAGCTTGTGGGAGCATCTGTTTTCTCTCAACTCGATCTAGCCACATGTTTCCATCAGCTTAGAGTGGCTGAGGATAGCATTGACAAAACTGCGTTTAGGACTCAAGATGGGTTCTTCGAATGGCTCGTCATGTCGTTTGGGTTAACGAATGCACCCGCGTACTTTGTAGATTTGATGAGTAGGGTGTTTCGGGAGTTCCTTAACAAGTTTGTGGTGGTTTTTGTGGACGATATTTTGATCTTCTCAAAAGATGAAGAAGGGCATGCTAGGCATCTCAAGGAAGTCATGGATACGCTTAGAGCACACCAGTTAAAGGCTAAGTTCTCCAAATGCCATTTTTGGAGAAAGGAAGTTCGGTTTCTTGGACATGTAGTTTCTAAGTAAGGTATAGCTATGGACCCCACGAAGGTAGTTGCGGTGCAAGACTGGAAAATTCCTAAGAATGCAACGGAGGTGAGAAGCTTTCTCGGTTTGGCGGGCTACTATAGGAAGTTCATTAAGGACTTCTCTAAGATTTCATCCCTCTTACTAAGATAACAAAGAAGAACCTATCTTTTGCATGGGACATAGAGTGTGACATTGCTTTTCAAAGGCTTAAGAGAGCCCTTACTACAGCTCCAGTTTTGGCATTACCCGACGGAGGCAAGACGTTTACGATGTACACAGATGCGTGCGGCACGGGATTAGGCGCTATCCTAATGCAAGATGGAAGAGTGATATGCTACGGGGGCAGACAACTTAAAGTTCATGAAAAAAACTATCCTACACATGACTTGGAGTTGGCCACGATTGTTTTTGCACTTAAATCTTGGCACCATTATCTTCTAGGGGAGAGGTTCGAGCTGTATACCGACCACAAATCGCTTAAGTACATCTTCTCACAGAAAGACTTGAATCTGAGACAACAGCGGTTGATGGAATTCTTGGCATCATATGACTTCGATATAGCTTATACCCCTGGCAAGGGTAACGTGGTGGCGGACGCGCTAAGTAGAAAAAGGTTGACTTTGAGCCCCTTGTTTGTTGAAAGGAACAGCCTTAAGTTTATAGCAACCTTTGATTTTACACCTACTGTTGAGTCATTGGCTGCTACGCTAGCATCTCTTGAGTTAAGACCTACACTCCTAGATCAAGTAGGGACTTCAAAGAAGGAAGACCCACAGATAGTCGAAATCATGGACAAGCTGATTAGTGGTGAGACGTCAAGTCACCTCGGTAGGTATGCCATAGATGACAAGGGATGGCTAAGGCATGATGGAAGGCTATGTGTCCCACAAGTGGAAGACTTAGTAAGGAAAGTCCTCGAGGAGGCGCATCACTCGAAGATGACCATACATCCCGGAGGGGATAAGATGTACAGGGATATGAAATGCAATTTCTTTTGGCCTGGAATGAAAAAGGACGTGGCTGAGTTTGTTCCGAAGTGCATGGTGTGCCAACAAGTAAAGGCCGAGTCGAAGAAGCCCGGTGGGCTATTACATCCTTTGGAGGTTCCGCAATGGAAATGGGAGAGTATCTCGATGGATTTCGTGGATAGACTGCCTAGGTCAAGGAAGGGAAATACTAGCATATGGGTCATAGTTGATAGACTAACCAAAAGTGCTCACTTCATTCCGGTGAAAAGCAAGAGGACCGCATCATGGCTAGCGTCTATTTACCTTCGAGAGATAGTACGGTTGCACGGGGTTCCTTCTAGTATAGTTAGAGATCGTGACCCGATTTTCACTAGCCAGTTTTGGAATAGTCTGCAAGAAGTAATGGGTACGCGACTGAGTTTAAGCACGGCCTATCACCCACAGACGGATGGCCAAACCGAAAGGGTAAATTGGTTACTAGAGGATCTCTTGAGACTATGCATTCTTGATTTGTGTGGTACCTGGAAAGACCATCTCCCTCTCGTGGAGTTTGCATACAATAATAGTTACCAAGCTAGCATAGGAATGGAACCGTTCGAAGCCTTGTATGGAAGACCGTGCAAGTCACCAACTTGTTGGTAGGAGACGACAGACAGGCTTATACTTGGCCCCGACATGATAAGGGACACTTCTGAGAAGACTGAGTTGATACGAAGACGGATGAAAATGGCCCAAGATAGACAGAAATCTTATGCGGACAAGAGAAGGACAGACCTAGAGTTTGAAGTCGGAGATATGGTCTTTATAAAAGTTTCTCCTTTATGCAATGTGGTTCGTTTTGGAAAGGTTGGAAAGCTAGCACCAAGGTTCGTAGGACCGTTCCCTATCACTGAGAGGATTGGGCAGATGGCCTATAAGGTAGACTTACCCGAGAAGCTGACCGGAGTACACAATGTCTTTCACGTCTCGCATCTCCGAAAGTGCTTACATGAGTCGGCCGAAGTGGTTGAGCCAAGCATCCTTAAAGGCGTAGAAGTGGAAAAAGAAGCAACATTGAGGCGAGTTCTGATTCGTATCTCAGGAACAGAGATCAAGAAGCTTAGGAATCGAGAAGTCAAGCTAGTTAAAGTATAGTGGAGTGAAGCCCAAGGAGATGCAACTTGGGAAACCGAAGAGAAGATACGCGCGCTTTACCCATTTCGTTTTGAGGGTACATTCTCAATCTCGTTTCCTATAAACTTGAAAACATTTCGTATCATGCTTTTACTACCTATGTTTGCCTTGTTATCTTCTCGATCTCATCTTAAGAACCTTAGGTAGAACCATATGGATGTAAACATGTGACTGAAACATGTTATGTTTGATGTTTGCAAGTGGTTGCTAGTGGATGCATGACACACATTATGCACTAGATCGGCTCAGTCACATTTTCATGTTGCATATGCATGAGTGCTTATACTTGTACATGGATGAAAACTTGTTATACTATCACTTGGATGTTGCATATGAATGAATGTTATGTGCACTCATGTAGAGATTATAAATTATGTTAGGAATTTGCAAACATGTTGGACACATTACACTAACATATTTTGCATTAAGGAAGTTTACTGAATCAGTAACCGCCTGATCTTTTGGATTAGATAAGTACATATACACACACTTTCTGCATATGTTCATATAGCACTAGAAATCTTTTAAGGGCAATGGTTGCTTGTGGATGATGTTTTGAGTAGATGGATGATGGATGGTAGGATACGTTCTTCCTAACTTAGAGATTTCGGGGACGAAATCCTTTAAGGAGGGGAGAATGCAACAACCCGTATTTTTATAACGTGTTATAACCATAAATCAAGACAGAATTAATTTTTAATATAAGAATCAAGGGCAACGGGTTATGCCATTACGTTCGTCTCGTAATTCTGCTTGGAAACGAGTCCGAGTTTTCGAAAATCGGAGTCCGTATGACGAAGTTATGACCCTTTGAAGTTTTCAGAAATTTTCAAGTTCAGAACAGCTCAGAATTCGAATTCAAATTTCGATTTCGAACCCCAGAACGGACTGGGCGGGAAATTTCCCGCCCAGGACCAGGTCGACCATAGGTCGACCTGCCCAGGACCAGGTCGACCATAGAGTCGACCTGGGTGTCGACCTGGTTGCCGAGCCTATTTTTGAGTCAGAGTTCACTCTGATGTTTCTAGTCCGATTTCTGTCTAAATTCGTTGGCCAGACCCTATATAAACAGCCCCTAACTATAGTCTCTCTACACAAATTCTCTCTGATCTTATGCTGCTAAAACTTTGGTTGAAAAGTTAGAGAAAAGGGATTGCTTCTCCAACAAGGCTACGTGTAGAGTATTGCTGTTTGGGGGATTTCTGTTAGACTCGAGATTCAACATCGCCTCTTTGTTTTCTAATTCTCTAACCACGATCTGTAAGCCCCAGTTACTTTTAGATCTAAACTTTAAACTTAATATGGACATGTTGTAAATCGATATTGAACCTAAGTATGATAATTATCTTGGATCTATCATTGTTCATTTTGGATCTATTATTTTGGATCTACTATTTGTTCACCTTGGATCTATTCATCATGAATCTTGACTTGAAGGAATATTTGCATGAAATTGATTTGGGGCCTATACATGTTGTAGATCTAAAACCCTTAATGTCCATAATATTCGTGCCTGTGAAGTTGAAACAGTTGTTATTCACAAGTTTGGGGTTATTATCTTATGTCAACTATTACCATGACTATCACCCTATTTTGCTAGATTTGATATTTGTAACCACTATTCCACATGCCAGTATTGTTGTAATCATTTATCCAAAGTTATACCATGCTTGACTTGTAATCACTTTTGCCACCTTATGCCAGTTCTTTCTATGTTATTCCCTAATTAGATTTGTTTGTATCGATTCGAGTTTACATGCGATGGGAATGCGATTGGGTAGATTAGGCAAAACCTGAATTTACTATGAACTTGAAACGTGAACATTGTTATAACTTGAACCTGGATATGGACATGAACTTGACATGAAAACTTGAACATGGACATGACGCTAGAATGAATTTGAAAATGGCCAACTTGAGGTTGGATTGAGTTTGCAGTGTAAATCTGCCCAGAACCGCCCGGCGAATCCAGTGACTGCAAACAATAGGATACAATGTGGGTAGTTGGTCATATCGCACGTAAAACCCGAGGTTAGACTATGTTGTGTTGTAAATCTGCCCGGAACCGCCCGGCAAATCCAGTGACCACAACAACTAGTCTAATATGAGAGGTTGGGGTGCATTAATGAATTAATGCCACATGATAAGGTTAAGTCATGAACCACTTGAATATACTTAACCAATTTGACACGATGATTTGATAGGGTTAAGTCATGAACCGCTTGAACACACTTAACCAACTTGATACATAATTTGGTAGGGTTAAGTCAAGAATTTGAATGACAACACTTAACCCATTAGAAACCCTAGTTATGCGGTCCTTTTCAGCAGTAACCCACTTAGATGTATCACGATACCCTGGGACTAGGCAGGGTAGGGCACGATTACTGGGCTGATTGTAAGCGACCAGAACCACGGCTGAGTAGGTGCGCCATTGTAGGTTCAGCGGACTATGGTCGTGCACGTAGTCCGGAGTTGAAAAAGCAGGCATTGGGAACCCGTCGGTTTACACTGTGCGTGCTTGATTCATGTCGGTGGTTGGCACCATAGGACTTGATACACCCTATGGTGGACCTAGCACAGGTGACTACATTTCGTGATTGGGCCGTATGACACAGACACATGACGAGCTAGAATCTGTAGGAAGTCGATCGATTAGTGTATCGTACTGTAGGACCCAGTAATGGGTCATTTCATGATATTGAGCCAAGGGATCATTTCATGGTTAATACTTAACATGGGTTAGAATACTAGTACAGTTGGTGCAGCGAATCTTGAATATGCGATGCTAGACTTGATTTATCTTGTTATCTTAGTTATCATGCTAGACTTATCATGATATTGAGCCAAGGGATCATTTCATGGTTAATACTTGACATGGGTTAGAATACTAGTACAGTTGGTGCAGCGAATCTTGAATATTCGATGCTAGACTTGATTTATCTTGTTATCTTAGTTATCATGCTAGACTTATCATCATCCTTATGTTTATTCTCCGTTTATTCATGTCTTGTTAACTTTACTAGTTTTTAAACTGAAAGTCAGTAGGGCTTACCAGTCTTTATGACTGACCCTTTTTCTTTCGCCCCTTTTTCTTTCGTCCCCTCCCCCCCAGGTTCTCAGGGAGGAAACGCAAGCTCTTAGCTTGGATTTAGCTTGCTTTCTGTCAGCTCATGTACGTTTTGGTCTTGAGCTATGCTATGGCTACACTTCCGCTATCTTTGGGGAATAATTTACTCTTGTTATCTTAAGTTTATGCTTCTTGTAACGACCCGAATTTTCCGACGTTGAATTCTGAATATTTATTTTGGTTTGAATATTTTATTTGGATTATATTTAGGAATTTATTTAGTAAAACGATATTTAAGCGTATAATTTATAATATAATTTAAAATAAGCTCGTAAAGTCGCTGCAGTTCGTAATTTAACATTTTGAACTTCAATTAGATATACAGGATTCAAAATAAGTCGGATTTCTGTCAAACAAGAAACTTGTGAATCTAATAAACAGTATCTTTCTAATGGAAGTGAAGAATCGAGATTTCGTCTTATATATTGTGAATTATGTCCAAATCAAATTTAGAAATAGTCGTTGTGGAATCGTATATAGGCTATAACGGTTATTTAAATATATTTAAGTATCGGTTTTGAATTTGGACAAGATTCTTTTGAGGCGTAGTTATAATTTAATTTTTAGAATTTTACTGTAATTTTTAATTAATTAAATAGGCAACTTTCTATTTGGAGTATTTTGCACCCTATATTAATATTTTGGAGTTTCATAATATAAGTTAAACTACCGATATTATTATATTTTTGGGATCGTGGTACCTCACTGGACACGATCGTACTCTTATTCCTGTCCGTAACAGTCCGTACATGAATAGGAGTTTTACGTAACGAGGTATGCAAATATTACAACTTAAAACACATACATATATATATATCCCTCTCTCAACGTATATATAACAGTAACCAGGCGATATAACATACACATATTATAATATCAATTACATTTTTGCTTCTCAACCAGTTCAGGTTGAAAATGTTACATCTCCCTACATCTAACTAATGAAGCTCGTTCAACATAATAATGGTGCTATAATATTTAAAGGACCAATTGTTATTAACCATCTCAGTATTCACGGCTAGTAGCTATGATTTCTTTCATAAACGGTATTCCCTGTGAACTTATAACACCAACACTGTCCTTTTCTTTTGAGTCTACATCAAAATTTAATGAATGAATGAAAACGTGTCGACAAAGGAATAAAATTACAAACCTACCTACCCTAGTGCTACAGCTATTACGTAGCGTGGACGCCAAACTTTGCAATGCCGTGCTCTCCAAACCTCCTCTTCTTTAAATAGTGGAAATTCATCTTTCTTCTTCTGAACAGCAAAAACAACGTAAGGAGAAAATCAAACCAGAAAGGAAAAACAAAACCAAATAAGAACTCCTAAATTCCTAATTTCACTTTCCCTTGTAGAGCTTAACCAACCCCTTCCTTCAATCATTCGATTCTCCCAAACCATTTACTTTCTATTAAAGAGACCAACGTGGAATTTAGAGAGGGGAGTCGGTGATCCGGACTAGTGGTGGTCGGAGGCGTCTTCGTGGTCTGTGCTGGAAGAAAATCATGGCCGAAGTTGACTGTAGGGTTTCGGTTTTAAAGATCTGGAGGCCGATTTGGCTGACGATGGAGGGAGTTGGCGGGGTCAATTGGAAGGAGGAGGTCTAGGCTTGAACTAGCCGGAGGAAGGGGAACAACGGAACTCGAAGTCCATGGTCGTGGTATGGTCTTTTGTGGCGATGAGGTGATGTCCGATGGCATGTGGTGTTAGTGGAAATTGATAGAAGAAAGGGCGTTGGCTTTGGGTTTAGCTGGAAGGAAGGCCGACGCGTTTTGGGAGGAGGAGACTTAAACGATGGTTAATAGTTTAAACATGGTAATTAAATAAATATCAGTGATGGTAGGGTTAGTTTGTTTTGAATGTGATAATGAAATCAATGGGAGTAGTTATGGGGGAAGAAGGATGTGCGTGAGCAGTTACAAGGGGGGACTAGTTTTAAATAAAAGTGAAAAGAGAAGGGATTAGAAGGGTGGCTTGCGTGGACTGGTATTAATGTATAGGGAAGGGAATTTGTGTTAGTGGGTAGTTGCAGTGTCTAAAAGTAATACATGGGAGGAAGAATATTTAAAACATGGATTAAAAATAATAAAAGGTGGCGTGTAATGTCATCGTGTGTTCTGGGAAGGAGGAGTCGCATAGTTGAATGTGAGGAAGAGCAGCATTTGTTTAAAATGTGGTTTTAAGAATGCCACCTCATTCTACTTTCATGTAGAAGCAACATAAGTTGGATAGTGAAGCATGGAGGGAATCTCAAAGTGTTGGTTACGGTAGATGAAATGGTGAATGAGGAATTCGAAAACATTGGTAAAATCAATAATGGGTTCATTCGTGATCAGAATCAGACAAAATCGGTCACGTTGGAATCGTAATGACCAGATCTTCCTCGTGGAACCACTGTGGCTGAGGACAAAGCTATTGAGATTTCGTGATGAAATGCTATTTGATTTTAAAACCAAATAAAGAAGAATCGTCAATTGCGAACCAAGTGAGTAAACTCACTCACTCTGACTCCTTCATATTTTTATATAATCGAGTTTTAAATTATTTATAGAAATTCTATAATGTGTGATGGTTGTTTGGTTGCATGGTTGATAAAATCGGTTAAATTGGTTGATAGGATTTCATCGTTGATTGATTATTAGTTCTGATATTTCATATTAATGTGAAATAATATTATTGATGCTATTAACATCTGTGGATGCAGGGAAACGGGTTGGAGGGATCCAACTGGATTCCTCAACATTTATATTATTGTTTGCATTGATTGTGATATTTGATGATATATATAATTGGTGATTGATTATGTTGTGGTTAAATTACACTGGCCTTGATATTTACATATCGTAAATATTTTTGAATATAGAAATGGGAATTTGAGTTTTTTAAAAGCAAATTTATTTCCAAAAATAGAAATCTAATTTCGAATAGAGTTGGAAATAGAAACCAGTTCAAATGAATGAATCTGGAGGTTGTTATAATTGAGAATTTAAGTTAATTGAATTATTTATCATTGGTTACATTGAAATAGAAATTTGAATTTGAATTTTTATAGAAATGTGAAAGTCAGTTTTTAACCCAATATTGGAAAGGAGATTTAAACTTAACAATTTTAAGGAAATCTTTTACGAGATTTTGAATGATTGAAATAAAAAGAAATGAGATTATGAATGTTTGAAATTAATAATGAGACTTTCTATAAACAATTGTAAATAGAAGTTATATATGAAATTTGGATTTGATAAGTTAAAATCAAATCGATTTGATTATGTAAAAAGAAATATTATTCACGATTAAAGTGACTAATCATTCAGAGTAGATATTTTGTAAATGAAAGCAGCTATAAAAGAGATCTGGGTTAGGAATGTGAATTCAAATAGAAATTTGAATGATAAGGGAAATGGAAATTCCTTTTCAAAAGGAAACGTTGGATTTTATTCCAAAGTTCGGAATATAAAACAAACTGAAATAAAATTTAAGGGATTATAATTATACTTTGACTAGATCGAAGTTCATTATAATGCTTTAGTTCAGGAAGGATACTTGAATTCTATTTAGTACAAAACTATAATACAAATTTTTTGTAAATCTAAACAGCGATCTTTAACGCTGTTGTCATAATAAATGTTCTGTAAATCTAAACAGTGATCTTAAACGATGTTGGCATAATAAATGTTTGTAAATCTAAACAGCGATCTTAAATGCTATTGTTATAAGGAAATGTTATATAATTTTAGACAGCGATTGTAACGTTGTAGTTAAAAGCAATGTTTTATAAATCAAATATTTGGAAACAACGATTATAACGCTACCGTTATAATCAATATTTTTCTGTAAAAGAAGTGGATCTTTATATTGGATCCGAGAGTCGCGTAAGCGAGGTTTTGTTTAAAGTTGTGAGCTTTGAACATTTCGAAGTTAGAGCGGTCGTTCAGTTAAGGTCTGAGAGGTAATTATACCCCAACGTGATTGGCTTCAGTTTTAACTAAGGAATGGTTAAAGTTCGATAGTGAAAATTAGTGATAAGTGAATTTAAGAGATAAATAAATGATGATTGATCGATAGGATTTCCATCTGGAAATAATATCGTTGGTTGCACACTTATTTTTCTTTGATAGTTAAATCACTTACTATCGAAGTTTTTGACCATTTTTCCATCGTCAATACGGAGAGACCGGGATCAGATTCATTATCTGGAATCCACTCTGTATGGGCATTAGCGTTGCGATCAAATATGATGAAGATAATTGAAGACGGAGTTATGCAAGGGCTATGCTGTTTACGGGATAGTGCCTTCTGTTTGTCCAGCCCCAGGACAACGTGAATGGACGAATGTCTGACAGAGTATATCTAACGGATCGCGTAAGTTGATCTCTTCAAACGTACTTATGTTGGTGGTGGAGGAACTCGTTTCTCTTAGCTTTATACCCGTGGTATTTTTGGGGAAATCAATTTGTGATTTGGCGGGTATAACGATGTGGCATTCAAAGTGAATGGTGGTCAGATGTTATGGAAGATAATTCAAACCTCAAGCCTCACAACCAGGAATTGAAAAAAATTGGGCAGGCAGCATGGCTATGTGGGTCGCACCAATTAGGATGTATAGTCACCTATCTAGAGAAATTCCAATTGTTCTTGAATCTATCGATGCTGTCCCTATCGGGAGACGGTTGCTGATCCCAACCTTTGGTGATATACATTCGATACACTCAAGCGAAATGAGTGGTCGGTCATGTGTGGGCCGGGTTGCAAGACGTTCTTGTTGAACCCAGTGTATTCGTCTCTAGAGATACAATATCGGCAGGTGGTCCCATACCTTGTCATGTTGGAAATCCAATCTCCAATAAGCGCCCTGCGGTTTTTGATTTTATATTATATATGGAGCGTGAGATGCAAGCGTTCCGCTAGATTCTATTTATTGATCTAGACATTATTATAATATCACTGGATTTGATATCAAAAAAATATTTTGGCTATCGTAAGGTAAAAACCATCCGTGTTTACGTGTGGATCGGTCTTTCCATTATCATTTCTTTTGAAAAGATTTTGAAAGTTAATCAAATGGTTGGAGTTTACTCACACCAGTCCCATGATTGACCTAGAGTTTATTTTGTTTGTTTTTCCCTAAACTCTTGGGTGCCCAAATTTGTACGGGCAATCCAGTGGTTGGGATTTTTCAGATTTACTAGGAGGAGCTCGAAGCAGGAGGCTTCACCAGTTAGCTATAGACTATCATATTTATTCTGTGTACTATGTAGTATCTGGAAATAGGTGTTTATAACTGTTCCAGAGATATCTGTTATGCTCTGATGATGGTATGTACATATATACTTACTGATTTGTATTTCAAAGTTATGTTATCTAAATATATTTTATTCGTTCCGCTGCGAGTTGTGATCTTCGTTTTCTTCTATTGTAATATTTATTTCTTTCTATTTCTCATCCTCTAACTTCTTTCTTAAAATGATTCGTGTTTCTGTGTCTTTTGGGTTGGACGTGTGGTGTTATTAGTCGATCAAAAATGTATGGAAATTCAGGTCATTTCATTTGGTATCAGAGCTGAAGGTTGAGTAGTAACCTTGGCTCTGTGGCGTGGCTCAATAGAGATGGGGTTAGTAATACCCTAGATTGAATTTGAGTGTATATATATGAGCGCGTATTTGTAGATTTGATATAAAATTGTTTTATATTGTGTTGGCTGGTGTGTTGAGTGGTTTATGAATTCTGGTCGATATAGGATGTACAACTGTATCGATAGGTGTTTCTAAACTCTCGAACAAAGCAAATCGATACAGTATTGTTTTAAATTGTGTAAATGAAATAATTTTGCCCAAAAATTATTTTGATATAAAAGGGATAATTTCGGAATTATTATAGTATATGAATGTGTTGATTGTTATTACAATCGAATGAAATTATCAAATGATGAAATGGTTATATAATTTATATACGGATAATGTATACAAATGAGATAAACCAAGACTTAGTTCAAACCAGAATTGGAATTTATATTCCGGGTGTTTAGAAAATATTTTCTGAGTATTATAAAGTAATATAACATTACTTTAAAGTATTTTTGAATAAAAATGGTTTGAATGGATTTTTAAAGTGATTAAGCACTGAAATCACTTTAGTGGCGAGAAAATAGTACTGATAATGGGTCGCGACATTATCGATATTCATTTTCAAATTTCTGAGTGATGGATTTCTACCATAATAATTTGGGAATGAAAAATTTGTTGAAAAAGGATAAGATGTTTTAGAAATTCAAGTGTTTTGAATTAAGTTGATTTTAAATATATGTATATACATATATATATGATTTCAAACTAATTTGAAATAAAACCCGCGAATTTGAGTTCTAAAAATTTAAAATTTAATTTGTATAAGTTGAATAAACTAAAGTGGTGGAAGTAAATCAAATGGATTGAAATTTAACTTAAGTTAAATGGAAATTGGAACTCAAACTGAATAAGTGGATTGATTCTGAAATAAAGATTAAATGGAATCGATAGAATGGAAGTGAACTAATCAGAAGTTGATTAGAGATTTCAAAACTGGAAGTTGGATTGATTTGAAACCAACTGGAAATGGATATGTATGCTGAGCAGATATTGAATGGAAGCAAATGCAAGAGATAGAAATATGCCCGACAAAAAGGTATGTGTTTACAATATTACTTGGGTTTGATGATTTCATGAGCCTATGGGGCAAGCCACTTGTCTTTTTGATTTTCTTTTGGATTGGAAAAGGCCTAGAAAGGCGAGTAGTGGTTGTACCGATTGAGCAGTGTAAAGGAGATGCTGCCGAAATTTTTCAAAATTTAAGGTGTTAGAAAATTTTCGTAATAAATTAATATTTTAATTGAAATAAATTGGTCCAGTTAAACTGAAAATTAAGAAGTGAACAAAAGGAATTTTGGACCCAGTTAATAGGGTATGTAGCATCTTTTCCTACCTTAGCAATTTCGAGGATGAAATTATTTTAAGGGGGAAGGAATGTAACGACCCAGATTTTCCGACGTTGAATTCTGAATATTCATTTTGGTTTGAATATTATATTTGGATTATATATAGGAATTTATTTAATAAAATGATATTTAAACGTATAATTTATAATATAATTTGAAATAAGCTCGTAAAGTCGCTGCAGTTCATAATTTAACGTTTTGAACTACAATTAGATATATAGGATTCAAAATAAGTCGAATTTCTGTCAAACAAGAAACGTGTGAATCTAATAAATAGTATCTTTCTAATGGAAGTGAAGAATCGAGATTTCGTCTTATATATTGTGAATTATGTCCAAATCAAATTTAGAAATAGACGTTGTGGAATTGTATTCAGGCCATAACGGTTATTTAAATATATTTAAGTAACGGTTTTGAATTTGGACAAGATTCTTTTGAGGCGTAGTTATAATTTAATTTTTAGAATTTTACTGTAATTTTTAATTAATTAAATAGGGAACTTTCTATTTGGAGTATTTTGCACCCTATATTAATATTTTGGAGTTTCATAATATAAGTTAAACTACCGATATTATTATATTTTTGGGATCGTGGTACCTCGCTGGATACGATCGTACTCTTATTCCTGTCTGTAACAATCCATACATGAACAGGAGTTTTACGTAACGAGGTATGCAAATATTACAACTTAAAACACATACATACATATATCCCTCTCACAACGTATATATAACAGCAACCAGGCGATATAACATACACATACTATAATATCAATTACATTTTTTCTTCTCAACCATTTCACGTTGAAAATGTTACATCTCCCTACATCTAACTAATGGAGCTCATTCAACATAATAACGGTGCTATAATATTTAAAGGACCAATTGTTATTAACCATCTCAGTATTCACGGCTAGTAGCTATGATTTTTTTCATAAACGGTATTCCCTGTGAACCTATAATACTAACACTGTCCTTTTCTTTTGAGTCTACATCAAAATTTAATGAATGAATGAAAACGTCAAAGGAAGAAAATTACAAGCCTACCCACCCTACTGCTACAGCTATTACGTAACGTGGACGCCAAACTTTGCAATGTCGTGCTCTCCAAACCTCCTCTTCTTTAAATAGTGGCAATTTATCTTTCTTCTTCTGAACAGCAAAACCAATGTGAGGAGAAAATCAAACCAGAAAGGAAAAACAGAACCAAATAAGAACTCCTAAATTCCTAATTTCACTTTCCCTTGTAGAGCGTAACCAACCCCTTCCTTCAATCGTTCGATTCTCCCAAACCATGTACTTTCTATTAAAGAGACCAACGTGGAATTTAGAGAGGGGAGTCGGGGATCCGAACTAGTGGTGGTCGGAGGCGTCTCCGTGGTCTATGCTGGAAGAAAATCATGGCCGAAGTTGACTGTAGGGTTTTAGTTTTAAAGATCTAGAGGCTGATTTGGCTGACGATGGAGGGAGTTGGTGGGGTCAATTGGAAGGAGGAGGTCTGGGCTTGAACTAGCTGGAGGAAGGGGAAGAACGGAACTCGAAGTCCATGGTCGTGGTATGGTCTTGTGTGGCGATGAGGTGATGTCCGATGGCATGTGGTGTTAGTGGCGATTGATGGAAGAAAGGGCGTTGGCTTTGGGTTTAGCTGGAAGGAAGGCCGACGCATTTTGGGAGGAGGAGACTTAAACGATGGTTAATAGTTTAAACATGGTAATTAAATAAATATAGTGATGGTAGGGTTAGTTTGTTTTGAACGTGATAATGAAATCAATGGGAGGTGAGTTGTTACATGGGGGGACTAGTTTCAAATTAAAGTGAAAAGAGAAGGGATTAGAAGGGTGGCTTGCGTGGACTGGTATTAGTGTATAGGGAAGGGAATTTGTGTAGTGGGTAGTTGCAGTGTCTAAAAGTAATACATGGGAGGAAGAATATTTAAAACATGGATTAAAATTAATAAAAGGTGGCGTGTAATGTCATCATGTGTTCTGGGAAGGAGGAGTCGCATTGTTGAATGTGAGGAAGAGCAGCATTTGTTTAAAATGTGGTTTTAAGAATGCCACCTCATTCTTCTTTCATGTAGAAGCAACATAAGTTGGATAGTGAAGCATGGAGGGAATTTCAAAGTGTTGGTTACGGTAGATGAAATGGTGAATGAGGAATTCGAAAACATTGGTTTCTGATGGAAATAATTTTAAGATAGTGGTAGGCTTTGTGTCAGGGTTTATTGGCCAAATTGTTGAAGTGGGTTGAGCAAAAGGTGCGGCATGGAATTTAGTTTAAACAGGAGCTGGGAATTCGGTTTCAAACGGGGAAGAAGTGTAATTACCAGGTGAATTAATGGTTCATTAAGGGAAATTAATTTAATAGTTAACTTATTAATAGTTTTAATTAAAATCAAAGCTAGTAAAATCAATAATGGGTTCATTCGTGATCAGAATCAGACAAAATCGGTCACGTTGGAATCGTAATGACCAGATCTTCATCGTGGAACCACTGTGGCTGAGGACAAAGCTATTGAGATTTCGTGATGAAATGGTGTTTGATTTTAAAACCAAATAAAGCAGAATCATCAACTGTGAAACAAGTGAGTAAACTCACTCACTCTGACTCCTTTATATTTTTATATAATCGAGTTTTAAATTATTTATAGAAATTCTATAATGTGTGATGGTTGTTTGGTTGCATTGTTGATAAAATCGGTTAAATTGGTTGATAGGATTTCATCGTTGATTGATTATTAGTTCTGATATTTCATATTAATGTGAAATAATATTATTGATGTTATTAACATCTGTGGATGCAGGGAAACAGGTTGGAGGGATCCAACTGGATTCCTCAACATTTATATTATTGTTTGCATTGATTGTGATATTTGATGATATATATAATTGGTGATTGATTATGTTGTGGTTAAATTACACTGGCCTTGATATTTACATATCGTAAATATTTTTGAATATAGAAATGGGAATTTGAGTTTTTTAAAAGCAAATTTATTTCCAAAAATAGAAATCTAATTTCAAATTGAGTTGGAAATAGAAACATGTTCAAATGAATGAATCAGGAGGTTGTTATAATTGAGAATTTAAGTTAATTGAATTATTTATCATTGGTTACATTGAAATAGAAATTCAAATTCAAATTTTTATAGAATGTGAAAGTCAGTTTCTAACCCAATATTGGAAAGGAGATTTAAACTTAACAATTTTAAGGAAATCTTTTACGAGATTTTGAATGATTGAAATAAAAAGAAATGAGATTATTAATGTTTGAAATTAATAATGAAATTTTCTATAAACAATTGTAAATAGAAGTTATATATGAAATTTGGATTTGATATGGTAAAATCAAATGGATTTGATTATGTAAAAAGAAATAATATTCACGATTAAAGTTTATAATCATTTAGAGTAGATATTCTGTAAATGAAAGCAGCTATAAAAGAGATCTGGGTTGGGAATGTGATGGAAATTCGTTTTCAAAAGGAAACGTCAGATTTTATTCCAAAGTTCGGAATATAAAACAAACTGAAATAAATTTAAGGGATTATAATTATACTTTGACTAGATCGAAGTTCGTTATAATGGTTTAGTTCAGGAAGGATACTTGAATTCTATTTAGTACAAAACTATAATACAAATGTTTTGTAAATCTAAACAGCGATCTTAAGCGCTGTTGTCATAATAAATGTTTTGTAAATCTAAACAACGATCTTAAACGTTGTTGGCTTAATAAATGTTTGTAAATCTAAACAGCGATCTTAAATGCTATTGTTATAAGGAAATGTTCTATAATTCTAGACAGCGATTGTAACGCTGTTGTTAAAAGAAATGTTTTATAAATCAAATATTTGGAAACAACGATTATAACGCTACCGTTATAATCAATATTTTTCTGTAAAAGAAGTGGATCTTTATATTGGATCCGAGAGTCGCGTAAGCGAGGTTTTGTTTAAAGTTGTGAGCTTTGAACATTTCGAGGTTAGAACGGTCGTTCAGTTAAGGTCTGAGAGGTAATTATATCCCAAAGTGATTGGCTTCAGTTTTAACTAAGGAATGGTTAAAGTTCGATAGTGAAAATTAGTGATAAGTGAATTTAAGAGATAAATGAATGATGATTGATCGATAGGATTTCCATCTGGAAATAATATCGTTGGATGCACACTTATTTGTAGTATTTGTCAATCTTTTGGACACGCAAATGTTAACTATGACAAAGGCAAAGAGAACAGAGATGGCGGATCCAACGTTGAAGCAAGGGAGAAAGTTGAGCTGGCGAAACAACAGCCTAACACTATGGTGTTTGCTAAACAAAGTGCTCAGAACAATACCAACGCTCAGGTAAATAAACACAGCCATAATTGGCAAAATGTAAGTTACAGAAGGAACAGCAGAGTCAAGTTTGCAAGTGAAACAAGTAATGTACAAGCTAGAACTGGCAGTTGGGTGATGAAAAACAAAGTGGTAGAAGAGATAGAAAAAACTAACAGTTTTGCTGTTCTTGAAGAGAGAGAAATTAAAGAGGAGACAAGTGCCATTGATGAGTGCAATGTAACTGAAGTTGAATTCGCTGATTTAGTCATGCAAGACAAAGCTGACATTCCATTGCCGACACATGAAAGCCTTATAAATGCTCAAAGCCATCATTCAAATATCACTTCCAATGATCTGTTACGGCAAAATGAAAATGATGAAGAAAAAGAAGCGGAAGAAGAAATAAATATCTTTTATCACGAGTTAATAATGCAAGAATGTTTAAAGGATAGGCGAAGAAAAATAAAGGAAGGAAAAGCAAAAGCGTCTGAAGTGTTAAATGTGATAAATGCAGTTTCAACAACCCAAAGTAATGCCACTTCAGGTTGTTGCACTATACATATAAGTGAAAACAATGACTCACCTACCAAATCTACGTCCCATGTCAATATTCCATGCATGCAAGCCTCTCTGTGTCTTTCACCAACCCATGACCCTGATATCGCCATGGCAACCATACCTTCTTCCACATCTCCGCAACCAGTTACCAATGTCTATGCTAAAATCCCGCCTCCGCTTGCTTTCAAAGAACCACCGCCAAACTCTTTCAACACAAAACCACCTGACTTAACTGTCAATGCTTCAAAACCAACAACTCCTAGTTCTGCTAACCGCCAGTACTTGACAAGGAGTATGAAATTGAAGTTCAATCAAACCCCAATGGTTTAATTTATGGTGAAAACTATCGGAGTTTGGAACATCCGTGGTTGTCATCGTGAAACCAAACTTGTTCAATGCAGACTTTTAATCTTTGAATTTAAGTTAAGTATCATCGCCATCGTCGAAACTAAACTCAACCTATCTTTGACTTTGAGGGCAGCAAATTTCATTAACCCCGCTTGGAAATGCTTACATAACCTCGCTGAGGCTCCTTACGGTCGCATTCTTGTTCTTTTTAACCCCAAAATCGTCACCTTAACTCCTCTTCACTCTTCAGATCAACATATCCATTGCCATGCTTTTAATATTAGTAACCATCACTCCTACTACGTGACCTTCATTTATGCTGCAAACAGCGCTTCTCCCAGAAAAAACTTGTTCAAATCGATCCTCTCTTTAAGACAGTCGTCTCATCCTTGGTTCCTCCTGGGTGACTTCAATTGTTGTTATGAAATCACTCAACGGGTTGGAGGCAATCCCCTTTCTATTCCTGAAATACAACCGCTTAAAGATACCCTGCATCACGCTGATCTTATTAATATAAAGTGCTCCGGAATGCCATACTCTTGGAATAATAAAAAGAGGGATGGTCCGCGTACCTTTTCCCTTATTGATCATGGTTTTTGCAATGACAAAGCCTTTGACTTTTGGCCTGCCCTCCAATGTAACTTGCCTCCTCCAATTCTTTCCGACCATTCCCCCCTTATCCTCCACCTGAGTGAGCAAAACATGAAAGGCAATCCAAGTTTTAAATTTTTTAACACCTGGGTTAATGACCCTGAATTCTTAGACCTTGTCAAAGGAATTTGGGAGAAACCATGTCATGGTAATCCTCTTATTATTTTGCAGGCGAAGATGAGGAATACAAAGAATCAACTGAAACACTGAGCGAAACATAAGTATGGCTGTGGTAACAACCAAACCACCATATGGAGAGAAAGACTAAAATAAATACAAATAGTAATGATGGCGGATCCGGCGAATCATAACCATTCGATCAATGAAAGTGAAGCTTCAAAGTAGTATAACAGAGCACTCAACGAGGAAGACGCAATGATCAAGCAAAAAGCACGTATCAAATGGAGGATTGATGGTGATAGCAACGGTTCGTTCTTTCATGCATCTCTCAAAAACAAGCAATGCAGAGACAACATTGTTAGAATTGAAGACAGTGAAGGTGCAACACATGTTACGCAAGGTGATGTCAATAAAGCTTTTGTTCTTCATTTCTCTAACCTTTTTGGTAACAGTGACAACTTCCATCCGAATTTCGAGTTGATTGATCCATATATTCTCCCCAAACTATCTACATGTGAACGACATTCTCTTTATAATGAAGTCAATGATAGTGAAGTCCATGAAGCAATGATGTCTCTCAACGGTAAATCCGTAGGTGGTCTGGATGGATTCAATGCATTTTTCTACTCCACTTGCTGGACAATAATTGGCCAAGATGTGTGTAATGCGGTTAGACATGTCTTCTTAAATCCAGTATGCTGCCATCATTCAACGCCACAAATATTGCGCTCATTCCTAAGGTGAAGAATCCTACAAAAGTAACCGATTATAGACCTATCTCCTGCTGCAATACGCTTTACAAGTGCATTTGTAAAATTATTGCATCTAGGATGAAGAGAGTGCTCCCGTCTTTAATCTCGCCTAATCAAGCAGCGTATTTGCCTGGTAGGAGTATTTTAGATAACGTTCTACTCTCGCATGAACTTTTAAATGGTTACAACCATTCGAACATCTGTCCTAGGGCAATGTTCAAGCTTGACATTATGAAAGCGTTTGATATGATACAGTGGGACTCAATCGTCAGAATCTTAGGCTACATGAATTTCCCACATCATTTTGTTAGCTGGATTCTAACATGTATATCGTCAGCTCATTTCTCAATACTAATCAATGACTCTCCCGTTGGATATTTCAAAAGTAAGCAAGGTATAAGGCAAGGAAACCCCACCTCTGCATATATTTTCATTGTTGTGATGGAGGTGCTTACTCAAATGTTGAATCGGAAGATTAACGAAGGTTCGTTTAAATTACATCCGATGTGCCAGCATCCAAGAGTCTCCTCTTTAATGTTCGCCGATGTCCTGGTTATCTTTTGTAATCCTACAATTCAGACCATAAATACTATATTCGAGACCCTTGAAGACTTCTATGCTATGACTGGTTTGAGGGTGAATATTCAAAAATCTAATATGAGAGCCGCAGGAATAACTGATATGCAATTGCAGGGAATTCAAACGAGAACTGGTTTAATATGCAGTACTGACAATCTTTCATATCTTGGTCTTCCTTTAGCCACGTCTAGAATTACGGTCTCACAATGCATGCCTCTCCTAGATAAAATAACGGCCAGACTGAACAACTGGACTACTAGATTGTTGGGCCAAGCGGGTAGATTAACACTTGTTAAGTCTGTCATCTTTTCAATGCAATTTTACTGGGCGAGGACGTTCATACTCCCAACCAAACTGGTATCCATGTTACGAACGGCAATGATGAAATTTCTTTGGAAGGGGACAACTACTGGGAGATATTTGGCACCGGTTCCTTTCAATAAGATTGAACGACCCATTTATAAGGGAGGACTAGGCATCTTAAACCTAAAACAATGGAATAAAGCTGCTCTGGTAAAGCATTTAGATGACTTTCTTAATGGCACTAATAGCATTTGGGTTCTCTAGTCCACGTATAATGTAATAAAGGGAAGATGCATATGGACCATGACTCAGCCTCAGAATTTAAGTTGGGTATGGAGAAGCCTTTTCAGAATAAAACAACAGGTATAGCTTTGCTTCAAATATGCGGTCTCGGAGAATTCGAACATCCTGCTTTGGGAGGATCCTTGGCTGGAAAACGGCTTGATACTAAGTAACACACTCACTCACTTGGAGATTCTATCCACTGGTATTAGTCACCATGCCAGGATCAGTGACTACGTGAATGATGGCATAATCTGCCTACCTCAGTCTTCGGTTTCCACTATTAATGCTTTATGGAAAAAAGCCCGACAGATTAAACTCAGCAACGAAGACACAACCGTCACTTTATGGTGTAATAAAGGGAACAAGTTTAGCATTAATAGACTTTACAACTTCTTAACTGGCATATGTGACATGCCTTCTTGCTCTTGGAGTAAGAAGATATGGAAGAGAAATAACCCTCCACGTGAAAACCTTATGCTGTGGAAAGTAATTAACAAATCAATGTTTACCAAAGACAAGCTCCTTCTTCGTGGTATCACTTGTGATCAAGTGTGTGTTTTTTGTTGCGTCGATAATGAAAATATGGAACACTTATTTTTCCATTGCAATGTTCTTTATAAAATTTGGGAAGATGTTTTGTCTGATATTGGGAGAGAGGATGCTTGCCAGAACTCGGTCTTACAATGGAGAAAATTGCATAAATAACTGGAAGTAGAAGAGGTAGAGGACGGTTACTTAATTTTGTGCTGAAAAAATTCTTGTACACGGTTTGGAGGGAAAGAAACACTTATGTCTTTGACCGAGACAGAGCAAAGAATAGTGCGCAGCTAAGAAGTCATGTTAGGCGAGTTATAAGAGGTGGAGTTAGAAATCTTAACTTCACTTTTGACCCTGGAATTCTCAGCAAACTTATGTAATATTTGTCTTGTTTTTGTTGTTTTCTTGTTCTTGGAGAACCGTGTCCCAGTTCTTTAATAAAAGTGGTAGGGGTCCACTCAACCCCGTAAGCCTTGCAAAAATCACCGACTATCGAAGTTTTTGACCATTTTTCCGTCGTCAATACGGAGAGACCGGGATCAGATTCATTATCTGGAAACCACTCTGTATGGGCGTTAGCGTTGCGATCAAATATGATGAAGATAATTGAAGACGGAGTTATGCAAGGGCTATCTTGTTTACGGGATAGTGCCTTCGGTTTGTCCAGTCCCAGGACAACGTGAATGGACGAATGTCTGACAGAGTATATCTAACGGATCGCGTAAGTTGATCTCTTCAAAGTACTTACGTTGGTGGCGGAGGAACTCGTTTCTCTTAGCTTTATTCCCGTGGTATTTTTGGGGAAATCAATTTGTGATTTAGCGGGTATGACGATGTGGCATTCAAAGTGAATGGTGGCCAGATGTTATGGAAGATAATTCAAACCTCAAGCCTCACAACCGGGAATTGACAAAAATCGGGCAGGCAACATGGCTATGTGGGTCGCACCCATTAGGATGTATAATCACCTATCTAGAGAAATTCCATTTGTTCTTGAATCTATCGATGCTGTCCCTATCGGGAGACGGTTGCTGATCCCAACCGTTGGTGATATACATTCGATACACTCAAGCGAAATGAGTGGTCGGTCATGTGTGGGCCGGGTTGCAAGACGTTCTTGTTGGTGTGTTCGTCTCTAGAGATACACTATCAGCATGTGGTACTATACCTTGTCATGTTGGAAATCCAATCTCCAATAAGCGCCCTGCGGTTTTCGATTTTATATTATATATGGAGCGTGAGATGCAAGCGTTCCGCTAGATTCTATTTATTTGATGTAGACATTATTATAATATCACTAGATTTGATATCAAAAAAATGTTTTGGTTATCGTAAGGTAAAAACCATCCGTGTTTGTGTGTGGATCGGTCTTATAATTATCATTTCTTTCGAAAAGATTTTGAAAGTTAATCAAATGGTTGGAGTTTACTCACACCAGTCCCATGACTGACCCAGAGTTTATTTTGTTTGTTTTCCCCTAAACTCTTGGATGCCGAAATTTGTACGGGCAGTCCAGTAGTTGGGATTTTTCAGATTCACTTGGAGGAGCTCGAAGCAGGAGGCTTCACCAGTTAGCTATAGACTATCATATTTCCGCTGTGTACTATGTTGTATCTGGAAACAGGTGTTTATAACTATTCCAGAGATATCTGTTATGCTCCGATGACGGTATGTACATATATACTTACTGATTTGTATTTCAAAGTTATGTTATCTAAATATATTTTATTTGTTCCGCTGTGAGTTGTGATCTTCGTTTTCTTCTATTCTAATATTTCTTTCTTTCTATTTCTCATCCTCTAACTTCTTTCTTAAAATGATTCATGTTTCTGTGTCTTTTGGGTTGGACGTATGGTGTTATTAGTCGATCAAAAAGGTATGGAAATTCGGGTCGTTTCACTTCTCTATTTAGAACTTGATGTAACGACAATTTGTACTTTGGATATATAAGGTTTTGACTCTTTTCTTGAAAGTAATGAGATTTGGTTTTTAATTTCTACTTTTGCTTTATTTATGTCCTGTCTTGTGATATCTCTGTGCATGTTTACCTAGATAATGCTCCACCAAAACTAGTGCATTCCCTTTGTGAGTGACCCTAGCGGAGGTGGAGTCTTACAGTTCAGCATGGCATGGCTGCTTATTGCCAACCACTTACTTCCACCCTCCCAGTCTGCATGATATCCATGAAGTTCTTAACATAATTCAATCAACCACCATAACAAGCAACTCTGACTTTGTTTACTGGATCCCATCAACTAAACGCACTTTCACAGTCAAGTCCTGTTATAACTACATCTCTCATCATGGGAAGCTTTTCACCCACACTAGGATTTGGAGAATCAATGTGCCGCCGAGTGTTCGCTTCTTTCTTTGGTGTCTAGCCCTTGAAAACATCCATACCAAAGATAGTTTGATCTGCAAAGGAAATTCAGTGAATCCAACTTACATTTTATGCCATAGAGACAATGAATCTATCCCCCATCTCCTCTACGACTATAGGCTCAGCTTTTATCTTTGGATCACATTAGCTATGCATATCTTCAATTACCTACCACCTCAACTCCATCACTACGATTACTGGCAATATTCCCTACCATCAACCAGTCTTGATTCATTTTTTGTTGCTTTTGTTTGGACTATATGGCTTGAACGCAACAATAGATGCTTCAACAGACGCTATGCCTCAAACAAACAGCTTTGTCACAAATTTTCTTACCTATACTATCACTGGATACGTACTCAGGCTTCTCTCTTCATCCCGACCATCATGGATACGGCTATCATATGAGAGGAATTTGTGGACAGCTCCGAGGCTGAGGGGTTGCGCCACCATCGATTCTACCCATGTCCATGGTAACCACATCCTGCAAGCCTAGTGATTTTGTGTTTGGTACCCTTGTGACAATCTTTTGGTTAGCTATGTATAGTGCTAGTTTGGATCAGGTTGCTTTAGCTCGTATGTTGTTCTACTTGGTGCTAACTATTGTTTTATATGATCCTTTGTGTATGTACATATATGCGCCTCGCGCTTGAAACTTAGTATGCATGCATGCTTGCATGCATTCCCAGTACTACTTATGCCAAAGGTCAGACATGTTGATTGTTATATTTTATTACCTTATTTTAATATATAATTATGAACCGGCTGCGTAGATCCGCTCTACTTAACCATCCAGCTAAAAAACATCCAAAATTCCTTTTAACCTATTGTAGCACAAACCAAGATAAATAACACCCATACCACCACCACCACCTCTCCAGACCCCACACCAACATCCAAAATCCCAAAACAACCCCTCCAATGCTCCCATAAGCTTCCAAGTGGGACCCACCTCTTAAAGATCCCACCTTTGCTTCAAATATCACATTTTAATGTCTTAAAATCACTTTAGAACCTTAGATCCAAGAAATCATCACCACGTGAACCACCACTGACCTCTACACCACCTTTTGGCATGTGGCAGCCCCTCCCCCACTAGTCGTGGTTCCCACACCCCTTAACCGAGCCTAAGACACTTAAAAATCTTACCTTCTGTCTCATTAATACAAGTTAAAATATATATATACTAGTATACGGTGTGTCCAGGAAGTGTTTGGAGTATAAAAGGTGACAACTTGGTCGTTAAGTAAAAGTTTGGACTTGTTTGGAGCCTAAAGGTCCTACATTTAAAGAATGACGGAGTGGGAAACCTATGGTGAGCAAAACTCGCTCATGTTTGGTTAACTGTTGTAGTTAGTGTAGCTTATTATGCTATGTCTGAAAATTACTAAGTGGTTGAGTAACTTTGGGTTTGACGATGTTAATGGAAGTTAGAAAAGTTAAGTACTTGATAGGTTAGTAATTAAAGTGAACACCTAAATGGTTATGAAGCAAACTGATAATAAATGATCAGTTAGTTTGATTGATAACGTGATTGTTATGTTATAGATAAATAGTAACATCAATAAATTTTGATGTGACATTGATTGACGACTTGATGTGATGTATGTTGACATTAATTGGAGATGATTGGATATGCTAATTACAGCAAACAAATTATCGTCTATGGTTATAATTCAATTAAAGTGATTTGAAATAGTAATTAAGTGTTAATGACCTTAACACTTATGTAAATGATGCAATTAAGTGATAATTGGAAGTTAATTATTGTTAACAATTGTTAATGATCATTGATAATTGTTAACGATGTGTTAAACCCATATAAGTTGAATTATATGGTAATTGACTGAGTTTTATTCCAAATTGGAATTTAATTGAATATTTTTTAATAAAATATTAAGTGAAAATAAAAGTTTGAATTTTAAATCTGAAATTATTTGAAAAGATAATTGAAGTAATTATGAATAGTTATCCTAAAGATGGAAATTTATTTGAAGAAGTTTTCAAGCAACTAAGGCATGTTTCGAATTTGAATTTAAAAGTGAACAGTAACTTTGAAAGGTGGAGTGCGGTTGGGATATCCCGAAAAGGTTTTAACTAGATTTTATTATCCAAGTCATCTTGTTTATTTCTATAATGGACTTTAGGAACGTTTGGATTTCAAAAGATAAGGTTAGAAGAATAATATTTTTTTAATTGATTTAAATAATATTATAATATTCAAATAAAGGAATATTGGAATATAAAGTTAAATATTGGAAATAGAGTTTCAGAAAGTTATTATATAGTTAATAAACTATTTTGAAAGTATTTTGATTCGATTTTAAGTATAAATCGAAGTTTGGTCCGAAAAGAACTAGTCGCGCAGCGGTAGTTCGCAAATTTCGATCATTGACTTTAAATTGACGTGCTGGGAGATCCGACCTTTGGATTTTCTCAAAACGAAAAACATTTGGTTCGAAATGAAAAGAGATTTCAAATGCATAATAAATTTTTATAATTCAACGGTTAGATTTTGAATTAATTACAAATCAAATATGAATAAAAACAGTGCTAGTGCCGTTAGTGACCCGAAACTAGTTTTTAATGAAATAAGCTATTTTTAAATTATTAAAAATAGGAATAAATTATGATAATTTGTAATAAATTATTTAAAAGATGTTTCTATTGAATACACTAAGCTTTGAAAAGTTAAATTTTTTTTTTTTTTTGAAAATGGGTTGTTTTCAACAACGCTATTTGCGACAGTTTCTGGAATTGTTTAAAATTAAAAGGTTTTGAGATAACCAATGATATCCAAATGATTTGCAAACATATCCTAAGGATTGAAATGAAGTTTTAATATATTTTTGGATTCGAAAATTAAGAAACAAGACTTAAAGATTTCTAAATAAAATTGGAATTGAATGGGAATCGAATTGGTTATAGTTGTGGTAAATCTCTATAGATGAAGACCTTTGCTATTCAAAGAATTTAAAAGGCTTTTCCGTTATTCCTCTTATATTATTTTTTCGATATTGGAATTTATATCGAATGTGAACAGATATGATTTTCATGAAGATTTCATTGAAGATGAAAGTATGATTTTGGGTTTATCATGAACGTGTCTAAAATAACATTTGTTCTGTAACCCACTTAAAGGAAAGATAATTTTCCAAAATAAGTTAAAGAGTAATATTTATTTAACCGGAATATAAAGTTTTAATGAAAGAGTTTTCCCTTATCAAACGATAATGGGAACAAAGTTAAAGATCGTTTAAAAGATAAGCGTGCTTCCATGTAAAGATGAGATCGAATCTTAAATAAGATTTTTAAACAAAGAAAGGAGTTGAAACTTGATTGTTTTACCTTTGAGTTGGGTGATCTTCTGGGTGTTTGATCTAATGTTTGTTTAGGCCTTCGAGGTCATGCACTTGATAGATTATTCTCTCGGCGTTGTGTAATCAAGAACTAATTCTAGTTAATGAACGGTTTTTCTCTAACAATGCATTTAAAAATCATAAATACGTTTTTGGGATAAAGATATGATCAATGAAATATAAAGTAAACTACCCTAATTAATGATAAATGAATGGGTTGGGATTTGGTAAATACGTTTTTTTCAAAAAGATATGACTAAATAATCATTAAGGATTTTCTGGAAGATTTAACCCTTGATTCAAGATTAAGCAATCACTGAAGAATGATTTTAAAGATTTTAAACTAAGTTAGAGTTTTAATATATCATTGAAGATTTGAATTGAAATAAATAAATTGATAAAGGTAATTAAACTTACCAAAATACAAGGGAAATTAAATATGGAGTACTGTCGGTTTTTCTCAATGGAATGAATAGGATGGGAATGGGATAATGATTTGAGAAATTGCCTTTTCATAAGGTTCGATAATCTCAAAAAATCGTACAAACCTTGGTTTGAGTTAAATATGTGAAATGAGATTTTATAATCAATTGAAATGATTTCCAAGGAAAGTTTTAAACAAAAGTCTAAAGTAAGAAAATCTTTGATAAGATTTAAAAGGAGTAATTCCCAATGTAAAGTATGGATTGAGTAAAAGAATATTCCAAAATGGAATAAGACTCATGATATCTTATATATATATATATATATATATATATATATTTTAAAGATGCACTGGTTATTCAGAAAGACCCGGTTTCGACCCATTGTGAATAACTATACGTCCAGCATTGAAGATATTTGAAGATGGTGGTTAAAGACCGGGGATCTTCACATCATTTTGATTAATTGCCAATGTCTTGATTGGACTGGACACCCAATACGAGGTTATAAGTGGCAGTTGTCCGAACATACTTGTTGATTGTCCGGATTTACAAGGGCCTCTCTCCTTTATTGGATGAGGAATAAGGTGACTCGGTTTCATTTACAACACAGAAAAAACTTGTAAATGGATGCATGTCTGATGTTGTATTTTACGACATAACCAATTGGTTTCTATTGATGATATATCAGTTGGTGGCGAAGGATTTATCCTTTTAGCTTAACACCCTCCTCTGAGATTTATGTATTCAGAGGGTTATATATTAATAGACACCAATTATATGCTATGAATTAACAATGTGGCATGCTAAGTGATCAGCTATTGATGATCAAAGCTTATTGTTGAAAAGCAGAGCTTTGTGTAGAAGCATGACCTCAAGCCTTACAACCGGTAATGAGCTGAAACAGGATGAAGTACCGCAGAGTTAGGGACTAACATTTCCTTCTTGTTGATAAGTGATGCCAAGGTATGGAGCCTAGGAAATTTGCTTAGCGAACGAGGCACCTCGTATAATGGTCGGTAACGACCAGGGAACGTTATGTTCAAGAGAAACCCGAACTACACCTAGTATAGGTGGGTCGGCTTTACCGCTAAAGAAGGACTTATTTGTAACTCCTGTGACATCCTGTTGGAGGTGTGCCAGAATGCGATTAAGGAAGATCCTATGCCTTGGTAATTGATGAAACCCAACTTCCAATACAAAGCCTTGTGTTTTTAGTTGTAATCTATGTATGTAGACGTAATATATGGGTACCTATGTCTGCTAAGATCTATACATTTATTTTGAAAAGGTTTTCAAAGATAGACACTAATGATAATATCAAATGATTTTCACGTACCAATCGTATTTGGTTATCATAAGGTAAAACATGCTCCTAATGGTGTGTGTTTGCATTATGTGATGGGATGCGGGTCTTATGGTAACTTCATTTTCCAAAAAGCATGCACGAAGTTTTGACAACCCTTCTTTATGATGGTTTAGGAATTATATGACTTGTTATCTAGTTCTCAAGCTGGTTAATCCAGGCCTGACTCGAGTGTTTGACACTCAGGTCAGATCCGAGTGTTTTTCCGGTTTAGACAGGATTCGAGGAGTTCCCAAAAGATTCCAAAGAAGCTGGTGTTCTTCTTTAGAAGGTAGGGAGTATTCTGCTATCTATACTTGGATGTCATGGTTGTATTATACGAAGATGGTGTTTATCACTATCCATGGTATGTTGTCCCAATTTAAAAGTTTTCGCTGTAAAGTTATTTGGAACATTATATTTGTTCTAGTCTGCTGTGAGATTATGTTCTTCTCTTTTGTTTACTGTTCCATTGTGTTTGCTTTGATAAAACCCCTGGATGGATTGAGTTTGCGGTATTTGGTTTTATGCTACAAGAACACCGTGGATGTGTTAAGCATCAATTTTTGAAAATCGGAAATTCAATTCATCCCATGATTCCAAGGATGCTTACTTTTTGGACTAGACATGTGTGATTTATAGTCCGTTCAAAGGGTGAGGGCTTTGTGTTGTCACAAATACCATCATCTGGACTTTTTTTGGCTCCACCTTGGGTCGAATCCTTTGTAGGCTCATGTGCATCACCAACACTACTAGAGGCACAATGTGTACTATGTGATGTTCCATCAACCGCTTCTTCCCCAAAAGCATCCCCAACAACTCTACTTGCTTTTCTCCTAGGACGAAATGTGATAATGATCTTCTTTGTAACACCCCTCTCGAAAAGCTAACATAAAGATCATTTAGCACAGTGATTAGTGCATGGTGTTGCTTTCCGGGAGGTCGGGGGTTCGAATCCTGTGGTTGTCACATTTGGTATCAGAGCCTATACCCAGTCGGAATTGTGTGTGTAATGCTGCGGATGTCAGTTGGTGTGGTACTGATGCGGGTTACATGCACAACGCCGGGGTGGTGAGTGATATGAGCCAACGAGGACATTGGGCTCTTTAAGGGGGGGTAGTCTGTAATACCCATCTCGAAAAGCTAACACGAAGATCTTTTAGCACAGTGGTTAGTGCATGGTGTTGCTTTCCGGGAGGTCGGGGGTTCGAATCTCGTGGTTGTCACATTCTTCCCCTTTGATTCACATTGAACAAAACCGGAACGTCTGATAAGCCATCATTCTCCTTGAATATAGACGTGATGAGATAATCTAACCTTCTTTGTTTTCGGATTCCAAATTCGATAGCCTTTTACTTCGTCCTCGTAACCAAGCAAAATCCCCTTTAAAGCTCTAGGCTCAAGTTTATCACCTGGATCATGCATATACATGGGACATCCAAAGACACGAAAATAACTCAAGTCAATGCCCTTTCCCTTCCATACTTCATCTATAATTTTGTTTTCAATATCCCAGCATGGAATTCGATTCACAATATGCATCGCGGTTGACAATGCTTCAGCCCAAAATCCCTTAAACAAACCCGATTTCAATCTCAAGCATCAAGCTCTCTCAAGTAGAGTACGGTTCACCCTCTCCGCAACCCCATTTGATTGTTGATCTTCCAGAGTAGTAAAATGCCTCCGAATACCATGATGCTTGCAATAATCCAAGAATTATCCAAAAACACGCTCCCAGCCATTGTCGGACCTAAGAACCTTCAAAGACCTACCACTTTCATTCTCAACAAGGATTCTTCCTTCTTTGAACTTAGCAAATGCCTCTGACTTGGGCTTCAATACATACACCTAAACTTTACGAGAAAAGTCATTTATGAAGGAAATTTAATTCCCTGCTCCCCCCAAAGAAGCTACCAGTGTCGGCCCCCGCACATCCGGATGCACATACTCAAGAATTCCTCTCGAACCATGTTCTCCTTCACCGAATGTTACGTTAGTTTGCGTCCGTATGGCACATTGTTCGCAAAACTCCAATTTGTTGAATCTTTCTCCACCAATCATGTAACACCCCGTAATTCTGTTAATATTAATATTCACAAATTAAAGAATAACTAATCTCAGACGTGAGAATTGTGGGAAACGGGTTGCGCCATTGTGTTCGTCTCGGAATTCTGGTTGAAATAGAGTCCGAGTTTGCGTGATTTGGACTTCGTATGAAGGAGATATGGCCATCGGAAGTTTCAGAAAATTCAAAATTCAAAATTCGAAGTCAAACAAGCCAGGCGGGAAATTTCCCGCCCAGCACCCAGGTCGACTGGGGAGTCGACACCCCCAGGACCAGGTCGACTGCGCAGTCGACTTGGGTGTCGACCTGGTCCAGTCGGCCAGGTTTTGGCAGAGCCCAATCTTGAGCTGCTGATGTGTCTTTAGGGCTGAGTTGGCTAATTTAACGGTTCAGGTTAGTTCTGAGTTGATCTGGCGGTCTAAATAAATCCTAAACTCTATATATACCTAGGTAGTCTCTCACTCTAAATTCACATGAAAAATAGAATAGCCGCCGTCATGCCATCGCCATGGAACTCAGTGTAGCCGCCGCCAACTAAGAAGGAATAAAGCTAATCAAAACTCTAATTCTACTCAACTCTAAAGCAAATCAAGACTCTCTTTCTTTTCTAATTGTGAGTATGATGATTTTAATAATATTATTAGCAAACTAAGTAGATTAAGTTGTGATATGGATTATAAGAGGATGATGTGAATTATTGATTATATATGTTGTAAATCTTATGCTATCATGTATGTTGTAAACCCTATGTTATGTGATGATGATGTTATATATATTGAAAGTTTCTATGCTAAGTTGCGATGTTACAAAGTCATGATGTTATTATTTATGTTATAGTTAGCTTATGCTTGATCAAATCATGATGTTGATTATATTTTTTTTTGGGCTATGATGATTCACATGATAAATCACATGTACCTATGCAAGTTTAGATTGATTAGTATGTATAATCTCACATATCCTATGACATTTATTTAGATCTAAAATTAGGTTATGACATGTGTGAGTTCTATGTGTTAGATGCTAGTTCACACCATCATTATGTTGCATAAACCACATATGCAAGTTTATACATGAACTTGGGTTATGATCATATTATGTAAGTTGTGACATTTAACCAAACAAGTTGACACCTTTAGATCCATGACATGTGTAGTTTTATGCAAGTTTCACCCCTATTATGATTATATCTATTTTAGTTGTCTATATGTTGTGATAATTTATCTTCGTGTTATGAGTTAGACTATTCGAGTCTAACGTATATTTTGCGTTGAATAAGCGAATGTATAACGTGGGGTAGGGGAAATATTAAGGATATAATATTAAGAAATTGGGGTGCAATTGATATGATTTTGCATACCGTAAGTGGATGGCCATAATTGAGTCAATTATGGTCATCATTAAAATTGGAATTAATTAATGATTTGAATAGGGATATATTTAAAACTGGGGTAAAAGATTATAAGTGTTAATCAATGCTTAGGACATGAGGTTGGACTCGTTTGTGACGTAAAACTGCCCAGACCCGCCCGGCGAATCCAGTAATCACAAATGTCAGCCCAATGTGAGAGGTCCTAGGCCCAAATTAAAGCATAACAGTTGTAAAGACACGAGGTTAGACTCTTTTATGGTGTAAGACTGCCCGGACCCGCCCGGCGAATCCAACTGCCATAAATGCCAGTCTAATGTGAGATGTCTTTATGAGGTTATGGCCTGAATGAATTAAGAAATACTTAACCAGATAAACATGTGAAGTGGGACATGGGGGTTAAGTAGGTGCCTTGGGTGGCATGAGGAATCTAGTGGGTGCCTTAAGTGGCATTTGAAATACGATTAGTAAGACTTAACCAAACACACATGTAAAAGAACATGACTAAGAGGGTTAAGTGGGATATACTAGTGGGGACAAGCTTAGGTGGATAGCTTGTGGTAAGTAATTGGGGGCCCATTTCAACCAGTAACCCAAACGTATCTTTGTGGGCTCGACCCAAGTCGAGGACGGGACACACATACTGGGCTTGACTATAAGAGGACAAACGGGTTAGCGGTGGCAACGCAAGTCCAACGGGTTTCATATGCGTGTGTGGAACCGGGCTGGTAGGTAAGACGTTGTTGCATCGTGTAGGTATAAGCCGTGCATCCTCAAGTTGTATCGGGTTGTCACTATAGGGGAGTGATACACCCCACTGTTGGGCCAGCACGGGTATCTACGAGTAGGGAGCCGATCGAAAGTGGGTAGTGGGCTACACCTAGCGGAGATAGGGGCAGGCGGCACCTATGTAGTCAGCTAGGGGTACACGAAGTTATTTATAAAATTTCTAAGTGAAGCAAGTGGGATCAACCTTTAGGGTGACTGGTGTGGTGCAGTGTAGTAATTATTCGTTAGTATTAGGTGTGCCTTTAACGTTATCTTTATATCCTCTTCCATACCCAATAGTTCATAGACATTTCCTTATTTTCCAGCTTGTGCCTCAGTCTAATTGTTTTGGTAATAGTATTGTTATAATTATCATACTCGCCAGACTTTATGTCTGACCCCCTCCATTTCTATCTTTTTCCCCCCTCCAGGTCCTCAGGGTGGGCCCAGCTCTAGCGGAGTTTGATTGGATTGCTTTATCTCTCTTTTAGAAAGCTTGGACCGCTGAAGTAAAGTCCATCTTGTTATCTTCTTTAATGGCTATTTATGTAATGGGGTTATGTATTTTGTTTTAACAAGATGGATATTGTACTTGACTCTGATTTATGGTTTTATGATGTAACAAACATGTTTAATTTCCGCTGCAATGAAATAAAGTTTTAGATTTTCAAGTACTACTTATTATCTGTCTTGTTGTAATTTTTATGTTCTATATTCACTTAAAACCTCCATGGAAGTTAATGCATTCCCTTTGTGAGTGACATTAATGGACGTGGGGTGTTACACATGGTATCAGAGCTTAAGGTTACCAGAACAGATAATTTTTTTAGAAAAACTATTTTTCTAAAGTATTTTTGGAAGAAGTGTTTTCAAAACCATGTCTTGATGAGTAATTTAAAGAGGAAAGTTTTTGTGAAAAACATAATCCCCAATAGGCATATATCTTTATCTTTCGAATTCTCCATTTTGAATCTTTCCTTTTTCGTTTTAGCATGGCTGGAGATCTTAACCTTCCGGAGGGAGTAACGATACCAGGATGGTATAGGAGGTTATTAGAGGCTAGGGCCGTTGCAGGTCCAGCCAATGTTCCTCCACCACCAGTTGCACCCGCTCCTCCTCCCCCTCCTCGCGCTGATACTTTTGCAAAGACATGCAAGGAATTTAAGGCTATGGGTGGAAAACCTTTTCAAGGGTCAGAAACGTTTGTGGAAGCTAGAGATTGGCTTAAGGAGGTGGAAGAATTGCTAGAAATCTTTGAAGTAGAAGAAGGGAGGAAAGTCAAATTAGCAGCTTGGTTAATGAAGGGAGAGGCCTCGTTTTGGTGGGAGGTCACTAATGGGGAGCGTCCTGTTGACTCTTGGGCGGATTTCAGACATAGGTTTGAGGCAAAGTTTCTCTCAAGGGTAGAAGAGAATCTATATATGGAAAGATTCTTGACATTAAAGCAAGGAAGCTCATCAGTGAAAGAATATGTCAACAAATTTAATCAGTTAGCAAGGATTGGCTTGGACTTAGTGAACACGCCGGAGAAGAAGGCTCTGAGGTTCGTTAAAGGCTTGAATGAGCCGTTGCAGGGGTTGGCTATGACCCACATCCCTATGGGGGCCACCTTTGAGAAGCTAGTAGACATGGCACTCATGCACGGGGAGAAAGGCGCTAATGCTAATAAGGCACCCGAGAAGAAAGGGGGTCAGAAGAAACCACAACAGCAAAACAAGAAGGGTGGTAAAGACAATAATGGCAAAGGAAAGAAAAATGCTTTAACTGTGGGACACCAGGCCATCTCAGCAAGGATTGCAGAAAGAAAAAGAAGACTGGCTGTTTTCACTGTGGTGAAGCGGGACATCTAGTGAAGGACTGCCCAAAGAAGGGGCAGAGGGCAGGGTCTACCTCAGAAGGACAGGTGCAGGCTCTTATGGCACCAGGGCAGGCAAGGGGACAAGTTCAGGCTCTCGCGGTCCCACCGCTGCAAGAACGAGGTAGAACCATTTCTGTTGAAAGCTTAGTTTTTCTGTTTGATCATCCTGTCCGTACCTTATTCGATTCGGGCGCATCGCATTCGTTTATCTCTACATCATTAGTTGAATCACTGCACTTAAACACCAGTTTAATAGAGGATCCCTTAGTTGTTTCGAATCCAATTGGGGGCTCAGCTTATTTGTCCATGATATGTTTGGATTTGAAAATTTCTATACTTAGCGTTGAGTTTAGATGTGATGCTTATGTTTTGGGCTTCACGGGCTATGGGCTAATTTTACGAATGGATTGGTTATCCAGAAATGGGGCCGTTCTTGATTGTGAAAGGAGAGTAGTTGGGCTTATGACTCGCCTTGGCAACACTCTCGAAATCTTTTGTAATCCCATAAATTCCGTTATGCTAAGTTATCTAGAATCGCTTGACGCGTCTGTGGAGAATCTTCGATCTGTTAGAGTGGTCTGAGAATACTCGGATGTGTTTGAGGAGGTGAAGGGCTTGCCTCCGAAGCGGGAGATAGAATTTCGAATATATCTTGTGGATAATGCAAAACCAGTATCTTTGCCAGTACGCCACATGGCTCCTCGTGAAAGGAGGGAACTCAATAAGCAAGTGAAGGAGTTGCTTGAGAAGGGGTTCATAAGACGTAGTATATCGGAGTGGGGTGCTCCAGTAGTATTTGCCACGAAGGCGGATGGGTCCCTTAGACTTTGTGTGGACTCTGGAGAACTTAATAAGCTTACTAAGAAGAACAGACACCCACTGCCGAGGATTGACGATCTCTTCGATCAGTTAGTTGGCGCCTCAGTGTTTTCGCAGTTGGACTTAGCCACTGGTTTCCATTAGTTGAGAGTGGCTGAGGATAGCATTGACAAGACTGCCTTTAGGACTCCGGACGGTTTCTATGAATGGCTAGTGATGCCCTTCAGTTTGACAAACGCCCCCGCATACTTTGTTGATTTGATGAGTAGGGTGTTTAGGGTGTACCTTAATAAATTCGTGGTGGTCTTTGTAGACGACATCTTGATCTTTTCTAAGAATGAAGAAGAGCATGCCCTACATCTTCGGGAAGTGTTGGACACTCTACGAGCGCATAACCTTAAAGCTAAATTTACTAAGTGTCACTTCTGGAGAGAGGAAGTGCGATTCTTAGGGCATGTGGTTTCCAAAGAAGGGATAGCTGTGGATCCCGCGAAGGTTTTGGCGATCGAAGATTGGAAGGTCCCTAAAAATGCTACCGAAGTAAGGAGTTTCTTGGGGTTGGCTGGCTACTATAGGAAGTTTATCAAAGACTTCGCAAAAATATCAGCTCCATTGACACGCCTGACGAAGAAGAACCTAGTCTTCGCGTGGGACGTAGATTGTGATGATGCGTTCCAACGTTTGAAGAGAGCTTTGACTTCAGCCCCAGTCTTAGTGCTGCCAGACAGGAGTAAGCCATTTACTGTTTATACCGATGCTTGTGGGACAGGACTAGGTGCAGTCTTAATGCATGAGGGAAGGGTAATAGCCTGTGGGGGAAGACAGTTGAGAGCGCATGAGAAAAATTACCCTACACATGACCTAGAGTTAGCCGCTATTGTTTTCGCGCTTAAGTCTTCGCGCCACTATCTTCTTGGCGAGAAATTCGAATTGTTCACTAACCACAAATCGCTAAAATACTTGTTCTCTCAGAAGGACTTGAACTTAAGGCAGCAAAGGTGGATGGAATTCTTAGCGTCCTACGATTTCGAAATAGCATATACCCCTGGTAAGGGTAACGTGGTGGCAAACGCCTTAAGTAGGAAAAGGCTGTCCTTGAGTCTGTTGTTTGTTGAGCGGCGAAACTTAGAATTCCTCTCCATGTTTGACTTTAGACCTTCCGTTGACTTTGTACCCGGTTTGCTAGCATCCTTGGAGGTCAGACCTACGCTTTTGGGACGGATTGGTGAGGCACCGCTAGACGACCCACAGTTGGTTGAGTTAGTAGAAAAGCTCAAAAGAGGGGAGTCATCAAGCCATCTCTGTAGGTATACCCTGGATAATAAGGGATGGTAACGTAGGGATAGTAGACTTTGTGTACCTCGAGACGAAGGTTTGAGGAAGGCTATTCTTGACGAAGCACATCATTCGAAGATGACCATTCATCCCAGCGGGGACAAGATGTACAAAGATATGAAGCGAGTTTTCTTTTGGGCCGGTATGAAGAGGGATGTGGCCGAGTATGTTGCTAGATGCTTGGTGTGCCAACAAGTAAAAGTGGAGCAAAAGAAACCCGGTGGGTTGCTTCACCCATTGGAGGTTCCACTATGGAAGTGGGAAATTGTCTCGATGGACTTTGTGGATGGATTACCAAGATCAAGGAAGGGTAATACGGGGATTTGGGTTATAGTAGACAGACTTACTAAGAGCGCCCATTTCATTCCCGTGAAGAGTAAGAGGACTGCTCCATGGTTAGATTCTGTATACGTTCGAGAGATAGTTCATTTGCATGGTGTTCCTTCTAACATAGTAAGCGACCGTGATCTTATCTTCACTAACGAATTTTGGAAGAGCTTGCAAGAGGCGGTAGGTACTCAGTTACGTTTGAGCTCCGCGTATCATCCTCAGACGGACGGCCAAACCGAGAGGGTGAATCGTATTCTAGAGGACCTTTTGAGGCTATGTATCCTAGACTTTTGGGGTACATGGGAAGAGCATCTTCCATTGGTGGAGTTCTCATATAATAATAGCTTTCAGTCTAGCATTGGCATGGCACCTTTCGAAGCTCTTTATGGACGACCTTGTCGTTCACCTACATGTTGGTGGGAATCTACGGATAAGATCTTACTTGGGCCCGATATGATTAGAGAGACTTCGGAAAAGATCGACTTGATTCGAAGGAGGATGAAGACGGCGCAAGATAGGCAGCAATCTTATGCAGACAAAAGGAGGACAGATCTTGATTTTGATGTTGGGGACATGGTCTTTATCAAAGTGTCTCCATTACGGAACGTTGTTCGCTTTGGGTCCGTTGGGAAAGTAGCACCAAGGTTCGTAGGGTCATTTCCTATTAAGGAGAAGATTGGAAAGATGGCGTATAGAGTGGAGTTGCCTGAGAGACTTAGTGGTGTACACGACGTATTCCATGTATCACATTTGAGGAAGTGCCTACACGAGACCGCGGAGGTGGTAGAGCCGAACTTGCTTAGAGAGGTGGAGATAGAGCGTGATGCGACGATTCGACGAGCTCCTACATGCATTCTTGGGTCGGAGATCAAGAAGTTGAGGAATCGAGAGGTCAGACTAGTCAAAGTACAATGGGGGAGATGATGAAAGCAACGCTACTTGGAATACAGAAGCGAAGATGCGTTCGTTGTACCCTTTTCTTTTTGAGGGTATGTCTTTTAATTTCTCCTTTATCGCTTAGCTTGTACTTATCTTATCTTTAGTATGTCCTCTCGCTAGTATCTTTGACCTTTAGTTAGGATAATCCTATGGTTGAAACATGTGTTTGAGACATGTTATGTATGATGGATGCAAAGTGGATGCAAGTGTTTGCTAGTGGTTGCTCGTGGACGCATATACACACACTATTAGGCACTAGATCGGCTCAATCACTTCATATTGCATATTGCATATATATGGATGTATTTAGTAAAATGGATGTATGAGGATTTTTTTTATCATATGGATGCTCCATTCAGATGATGATTGTGCACGCATATAGAGATAATATGCAGCATTAAGGAAATTTTGCATACATAATGGACGCGTGGCACTATCATGATTTGCATTAAGGAGGTCAACTGAATCAGTGGACCGCCTGATTTTGCATTAGATATGGACATATACACACACTGTGCATTTAAACATGAAAGCATTAGAAGTCTATAAGGACAATGGATGCCTTTGTTTGATGGTTGAGTAGATGGACGATTGATGTTAGGATATACATTCTTCTTGACTTGAAGATTTCGGGGTCGAAATCCTTTAAGGAGGGGAGAATGTAACACACCGTAATTCCGTTAATATTAATATTCACAAATTAAAGAAATACTAATCTCAGACATGAGAATTGTGGGAAACGGGTTGCACCATTGTGTTCGTCTCGGAATTCTGGTTGAAATAGAGTCCGAGTTTGCGTGATTTGGACTTCGTATGAAGGAGATATGGCCATCAGAAGTTTCAGAAAATTCAAAATTCGAAGTCAAACAGGCCAGGCTGGAAATTTCCCGCCCAGCACCCAGGTCGACTGGGGAGTCAACTGGGTAGTCGACACCCCCAGGACCAGGTCGACGGCGCAGTCGACTTGGGTGTCGACCTGGTCCAGTCGGCCAGGTTTTGGCAGAGCCCAATCTTGAGCTGCTGATGTGTCTTTAGGGCTGAGTTGGCTAATTTAATGGTTCAGGTTAGTTCTGAGTTGATCTGACGGTCTAAATAAATCCTAAACTCTATATATACCTAGGTAGTCTCTCACTTTAAATTCACATGAAAAATAGAATAGTCGCCGTCATGCCATCGCCATGGAACTCAGTGTAGCCGCCGCCAACTAAGAAGGAAGAAAGCTAATCAAAACTCTAATTCTACTCAACTCTAAAGCAAATCAAGACTCTCTTTCTTTTCTAATTGTGAGTATGATGATTTTAATAAGATTATTAGCAAACTAATTAGATTAAGTTGTGATATGGATTATAAGAGGATGATGTGAATTATTGATTATATATGTTGTAAATCTTATGCTATCATGTATGTTGTAAACCCTATGTTATGTTATGATGATGTTATATATATTGAAAGATTCTATGCTAAGTTGCGATGTTACAAAGTCATGATGTTATTATTTATGTTATAGTTAGCTTATGCTTGATCAAATCATGATGTTGATTATATATATGTTTGGGGCTATGATGATTCACATGATAAATCACATGTACCTATGCAAGTTTAGATTGATTAGTATGTATAATCTCACATATCCTATGACATCTATTTAGATCTAAAATTAGGTTATGACATGTGTGAGTTCTATGTGTTAGATGCTAGTTCACACCATCATTATGTTGCATAAACCGCATATGCAAGTTTATACATGAACTTGGGTTATGATCATATTATGTAAGTTGTGACATTTAACCAAACAAGTTGACACCTTTAGATCCATGACATGTGTAGTTTTATGCAAGTTTCACCCCTATTATGATTATATCTATTTTAGATGTCTATATGTTGTGATAATTTATCTTTGTGCTATGAGTTAGACTATTCGAGTCTAACGTATATTTTGCGTTGAATAAGCGAATGTATAACGTGGGGTAGGGGAAATATTAAGGATATAATATTAAGAAATTGGGGTGCAATTGATATGATTTTGCATACCGTAAGTGGATGGCCATAATTGAGTCAATTATGGACATCATTAAAATTGGAATTAATTAATGATTTGAATAGGGATATATTTAAAACTGGGGTAAAAGATTATAAGTGTTAATCAATGCTTAGGACACGAGGTTGGACTCGTTTGTGACGTAAAACTGCCCGGACCCGCCCGGCGAATCCAGTAGTCACAAATGTCAGCCCAATGTGAGAGGTCCTAGGCCCAAATTAAAGCATAACAGTTGTAAAGACACGAGGTTAGACTCTTTTATGGTGTAAGACTGCCCGGACCCGCCCGACGAATCCAGCTGCCATAAATGCCAGTCTAATGTGAGAGGTCTTTATGAGGTTATGGCCTGAATGAATTAAGAAATACTTAACCAGATAAACATGTGAAGTGGGACATGGGGGTTAAATAGGTGCCTTGGGTGGCATGAGGAATCTAGTGGGCGCCTTTAGTGGCATTTGAAATATGATTAGTAAGACTTAACCAAACACACATGTAAATGAACATGACTAAGAGGGTTAAGTGGGATATACTAGTGGGGACAAGCTTAGGTGGATAGCTTGTGGTAAGTAATTGGGGGCCCATTTCAACCAGTAACCCAAACGTATCTTTGTGGGCTCGACCCAAGTCGAGGACGGGACACGCATACTGGGCTTGACTATAAGAGGCCAAACGGGTTAGTGGTGGCAACGCAAGTCCAACGGGTTTCATATGCGTGTGTGGACCCGGGCTGGTAGGTAAGACGTTGTTGCATCGTGTAGGTATAAGCCGTGCATCCTCAAGTTGTATCGGGTTACCACTGTAGGGGAGTGTTACACCCCACTGTGGGGCCAGCACGGGTATCTACGAGTAGGGAGCCGATCGAAAGTGGGTAGTGGGGTACACCTAGCGGAGATAGGGGCAGGCGGCACCTATGTAGTCAGCTAGGGGTACACGAAGTTATTTATAAAATTTCTAAGTGAAGCAAGTGGGATCAACCTTTAGGGTGACTGGTGTGGTGCAGTGTAGTAATTATTCGTTAGTATTAGGTGTGCCTTTAACGTTATCTTTATCTGCTCTTCCATACCCAATAGTTCATAGATATTTCCTTATTTTCCAGCTTGTGCCTCAGTCTAATTATTTTGATAATAGTATTGTTAGAATTATCATACTTGCCAGACTTTATGTCTGACCCCCTCCATTTCTATCTTTCCCCCCTCCAGGTCCTCAGGGTGGGCCCAGCTCTAGCGGAGTTTGATTTGATTGCTTTATCTCTCTTTTAGAAAGCTTGGACCGCTGAAGTAAAGTCCAGCTTGTTATCTTCTTTAATGGATATTTATGTAATGGGGTTATGTATTTTGTTTTATCAAGATGGATATTGTACTTGACTCTGATTTATGGTTTTATGATGTAACAAACATGTTTAATTTCCGCTGCAATGAAACAAAGTTTTAGATTTCCAAGTACTACATATTATCTGTCTTGTTGTAATTTTTCTGTTCTATATTCACTTAAAACATCCATGGAAGTTAATGCATTCCCTTTGCGAGTGACATTAATGGACGTGGGGTGTTACAAATCATCTCCCTTTTCTAAAGAATATCCAAACTCTTCCTCGAGACATGACCCAATCTCAAATACCACAACCTTGTCGTATCCAAGACACGAGAACTATCAACTCCTATGCAAGTCTCGCCTTCAACAGTCACTCCTTGAAGCAAATAAACTCAATTATCTCTAGCACCTTTCATAGCCACAAGTGCCCCCTTTGAAACCCTCAAGTTATCACTCTCAATAGTGACCTTGCATCCCAAAGAATCCAACTTCCCCAAAGAGATAAGAGACTTCCTAAGTCCTAGAACATAGTGCACATTGGTGAGAGTACGAACCACTCCGTCAAACATATTAATTTGCGCGGACCCAATGTCTTCTAACTTACATATAGCACCATTACCCATAACAATTGCATTTCATTCCTTGTCGATATAAGAAGAAAACGAATTCCTATTAGATGTCGTATGATAAGACGCCCCCCGAAACGAGTACCGAATCACTACCCGAAACATCCGCTGCTACCACCGTCAAAACATCCATGTCTCCTTCTCCAACATATTTCAGCACCGCTACAGATGAAGAAGCTACTTCCTTATTTACCTTCTCCTTGTCTGAACACTCATTCTTCGAATGACCATGCTTCTTACAAATATATCATTTGCCTTTCCGTCGACTTCCCTCTCCAACCGGGATTCCTAGATTTGGGACACCCCTGGTTCTCCATCTTCACATATTTCTCCTTCTCCACAAACAAACCTTGACCGCTACCAGCACCACTATTTCCCATACTCAACTCCTTCATTTGATCTCTCAATTCCTCACTAAGAAGACCCATCTTGACATCATCCAACATCAACGTGTCCCGGCTATAGATCAAACTATTTGAGAAACCCAAATAGTCGTTCGGTAATGAACATAACAATATCATTGTCTTTTGCTCTTCCTCAATCTTCAAATCTACCACCTTCGTCTTCATTAGCAAATCATCAAACACATTCAAATGTGCCATAAGCAAAGTTCCTTCTTTCATCTTATAGGTGAAAAACGTTCGCAACTAGATTGAACTATTAGTGAGTGACTTCTTCATGTATAACTCCTTCAACTTCTCCCAAATACCCTTAGCAATCATCTAACCACTAATTTTGGAGATAACATTCTCTTCTGTAATAAGTTAAAGTGTAGTAAATGCACACACTTCCAATTCCCTCTCTCAACATCCAATATTTCCACCATCAACAAATGTGTATCAAACACAACCCGATGCACCTGATTCCTCCTTGAAACTGCTTTCATCTTCCATTGCCACTTTTCAAAATCATTTATCGTCATTCCACTTGTCTAAAACTAATTGTGATCCTAAAGCTGCACATAGTCCACGTACATATGTGCTATTCCACTTAAACAAACAACTAAGGGACTATATGAATCCGACTCAAGCATTTCTACAACCACCTAACAACACATATGCTCTGATACCAAATGTTGGGGAAAACACATGACTAAGACCACTCAATCAAAACTCTAACACAATGGGAAAACAAGCTAGATTGTGCTAGATAGTGCACAAACAATCAATCATTGATCAAACCAACCTCTATTGATTCAAATCCAATTACAAACACAAAACAAGATATTTAAAATAATGATAACAATAAACTAAATCACACTAAGTGGTTCCACTAACAATTTGTTCGTGTACATCCACTTTGAGAGAGGGCTTTTGTTATCACAAAATGAGAAGAGTATAAGAGATTATTACAATGATCCAATATTCAATTGATAATCTAAGTTTGTGGAGATTAGAACTGAAGAAACAATTAGGATTGCCAGACCCTAATTAATGGAGGACTAAACCCTTGAATTGATGGATTAATTAATCATACTTTTAAATATAAGAAAAATAGCTTATATACTTGTGTAGGAATCCCAGGAAAATGTCCACAATGCCCCTTTCAACTTCCCAAATAAACGCTAGCTTTCCAGGGATGAAATCAGCACAGATTCCAATTCAGACATCTGGACCTAAATTTCAGACGTCTGAAATCGAGATTCTCCCTGGTTCATTTCAGACGTCTACCAAAAATTTCAGATGTCTAGAATTATTTTTCAGAGTTTGAATGGCTACTCTAGTTTTATACATGTTGATTTTGGACGTTTGAAATTATTTTCAGATGTCTGAAACTACTCCAAGCCCAAATCTTCCTGCCTTCTTCGCCATATCTTCCACATACGAGCTCCGATTTGTGAACGGTCTTCTCCTACACGAAGCTACTTCCATCCTCTTCAATTATACAATATTGTATCGCAAAATTTAACATATTATTTCTTCAACTATGTTCTTTTCTATGGCAATTCCATGCTTCTTTGCTTGAAAATTGAAAATTAATTTACCAGGTGCTTTTTACATGATTCATTATTATGACTTAATCCATATCTTGCGAGAAATAAAGACTATATTACATACTTCATTTGCAGTTGAATCCTCCATTTATTTAAAATTTGTTTATTATAATTTATTGTGTGAATCCATACAACATGAAAACTACATGAATTAAAACTGAAGTACCTATTATGTAATAACCCGAAAATCTGGGCCAATTTAAAATTTTTATTTTGGCAAATTTCGTGAATTTTGAATATTTAAAATAGATTATTTTAAATAATATCGACGAAAAATGTATTTTGAATGGAATTCAAACGTATATATAATATAGATTGTCGTTAGAATATAAATAACTATATATAATTATAAAAGGAATTGAAAATGACGCGGTAGTTCGATAATTCGATTTCAAACTTCAAATGAAAGTACCGGGTGCAAAATAAACCGGATTTTAGCGAAACCAAAAATAATAGGATCTATTTGATGATATCTTTCCAACGAATCCGAAAAATCGAAATTTCATAGCGGGGATCAAAAGATATGTCCAGTTGAAAATTCTGAATAGTCGCTATGGAATTCAGGCCCTTAAAAATAGCCATTTTGAAAACGACCTTGGATTTCGACGAAACCACTTTTGTTGGATCCGCGATGTCAAGTTATTGCTAGGTTTCAAATTTCATAATTTTTCGATTCAATATGTGAGCATGGCAAAGGAAAATGTGTTTGACTAGTTTCAGTTGATTTTAATCGACTGGAAAATGGCCATTTTTCAAACGGTCTCGGAATTCGATGAAATTAGTTTTGTTAGGACCGTATCGTCAATACGAAGCTAGAAAATATTTTTCTGGAACTTTTCGGGTCCGTATGTGACCCCAGTAAATTGAAATGTACGTTTAAAATTCAATATAATGATTTAAATGTTAATTTAAATGAAAACTGATCGAAACGGTCGAAATGGCTTACGAAATATATCCCTTTGTGTTCGAAATGGGGGTATTTGGCTAGGGGCGACAGCCGTTGGGTTGGATTTGGAGTTGGGATCGATAAACAAGTAAAAGATGAAATTAAATAATAATAAAATAAAATATTCTATAAAGGGGCCCGAACTAAAACCTAACCCTAGAAAACGTTACAGCCACCGCTACTCACCAAAAACCAACGGCGATATTTGCTCCAAAATAAACCCCTCTCGATCTCGAACGATACTCAATGAAATTCGGAAATTAAAAGCGAAAATGGAAGAGAAGCTTGGGGTCTTCGAATCTGGCCTACTTTGATTGCCCCTGGTGAAGTATCGAACTCGATTTTCGGGTGTAAACTGGCCGACGTCGCCCTCAAATTGAGAGCGGAGAGGACCGCCGAACTTCGCCGTGTTTCAGGCGATGGTGGCGCACCCCAAGTCGACCGACGACATGGCCTCGGATCCTGGTCTGATTGCTTCTGGCGACGGCAAGATGGAACCCTCGTTTGGGCTATGGGTTTGAACGCGCCTGTGTCAAGTACAAAGAAGACAGTGTAAATTCTTTTAGTGTGTGATTAGTTTAGATAATTAAGAAAAATCTGAAATGTTTAAAAATAAATAAAATAAAATCTGGAATATAATGTACATATTATTGTGATAAAAATGGAAAATTTACATATATGTTTTTGTTTTAAAAATATAAATTAGCCTTGTTTTAAAAATATAAATTAGCTTTGTTTTAAAAATATAAACATTTTTTTTTTTAAAATATAATTATCATTGATTTAAAAATAGAAAAAGCATTGTTGTTAAAATGGGAATAAATAGCAGTGATAAAAATATGATTTTTATAGAATCTTTGAAATAAAAATGTGATTTTTATAGCAAAGTAAAAATTCGATTTTTATATATTGAATAGCAAAGTAAAAATTCGATTTTTATATATTAAATAGCAAAGTAAAAATTCGATTCTTATATATTGAATAGCAAAGTAAAAATTCGATTTTTATATATTGAATAGCGAAGTAAAAATTCGATTTTTATATATTGAATAGCAAAGTAAAAATTTGAATTTTTTATATATTGAATAGCATAGTAAAAATTCGATTTTTACATATGTAGAGAATACGGGCAAAGAAAGTGACAAAAGGTGAAAACGGCGAAGATTTCTACCCAAGAAGAATCGAGGCATTGGATTAGCTATTCTGTGAGAACTTCTCACCTTTTTATTTAATTTTTCTAGTTATAATTATATATACTAGGATGCAGACGGTGTTTAGTAGCACCCGACACCCGTCGTCCACAGACCATGGACGGCTTGTATGCTTGTTTGTTTGATTTTGATGTGTAGTTGATTGTGTGATGTGACGTGAAATGAAATAAAACATTTATATAGTTGAAATAAAATATTTTATAGTGGAAAATATTTTATGGTTAAAAATAGAATTTTTAACGTGTATAAGAAATGAAATAAAAATAAACAAATCGGACGATTTGTTTATATACACACATTTGACTGATATTGATTGGGACGATAAATTTTACACATCGCCCAACTGCACAAATAAAATTTGTGTTTGATTGTTTGAAACCCCACACGGGTATTGGGATGATATTTGACGTACACTAATCCCGATTGTTTAGTTGTATGTCGATCGATTGATTGACAGACTGTTATGAGCGTTAAATATTTATATTCGATGCATATACAGTGTAGAATGCACTTTGGATGATGGTTGATTATTCATCGTTGTTATTGTATACATGTGTTGTAGAAAATCCATATAATTAACATTATATGGTAATTGATTGGACCTCATTCAATATTTGAAATAGAATATTTGAAATAGAATATTTGAAAATAGAAATATATGAAGTCGTGTTGATTAGATTGACGCCATTTTGACGTGAACGATATTTATATCGATTTTATCCAATTTATAATGAGCATCGAAACTGATTTCAAAATCTGATATTTTGAATAGAAAACGAATTCGAATTGAATTTAATAGAAAACGAATTCAAATTGAATTGAATAGAAAATGAATTTGAATTGAATTGAATAGAAAACGAATTCGAATTGAATTGAATAGAAAACGAATTTGAATTGAATTTAATAGAAAACGAATTCGAATTGAATTGAATAGAAAACGAAATTGAATTGAATTCAATTGAAAACGAATTGAAATAGAATTGAAATCGATTTGAATTGAAATCAAATAGAAGTGAATGTAAAAAGAATTTATAAGGGAAAATTCAATTTTGATTTGAATTTGAAATAAAGGTTGAATTTTTTTTGAAACAAATTTGGAATGATTTATAAAATTCGTGTTAAAAAGGAAATCGACGAAATATATATAATATATATATATTATATATAATGGCCTGAATAGAACGCGCCGCGCCGCGGCAGTTCGTGAATTTCGACCATTGACTTCGAACGGACATTACGGGAGATCCGACCGTCGGATTCTCCAAAAACCGGAACCGTTGGGTTCGTATCGAAAAGAGCTTTCTAACAAATATTAGAAATTTGAAATCTAACGGTTGGAATTGGAATTATGTCCAAATCAAATTTGGAAAAGGTCGCTGTAAGTGCAGTTCGATGGCCGTTGATGGAAATCGACTGTACAGGCCTTGATAAAATTATTAAAAATAATAATAATTTGTGTAAAATCATAAGAAATGATTTGTGAAGAATTGGGGTGAAAAACTCCATATTTGAAAGGATAAAAATAATTTTTTATCGAAATGAACTAGTTTTGAACTAGAATAATAATTTATTTATTTTTAAAATAAATAAAGTAGATTTGAAATGGTTTTGAAAATAACCAGGATTTCCACTATATAGATTGGAAATGGATTTGAATCGAAATTGTCTTCGGAATATTTCGATGTGGGATTTTGTGATTATACAAGTATTGTTATGGGAAATTTGAAAGATATATTTATATCGTTATTTCCAATACGATATTTGTTGGTCGTAGAATTTGATATTGGATATAAGCCGATATATTTTCTATTCAGAGCCTTGTATTTAATATCAAATGGGATTTTGGGTTTGTCGTGAATGGCGTCTTCATTAACGTTGTTCTTAAACCCAGTTGAGGAAAAGATTAAATCTTCTTATTTACATTTAATGAAGTGCACCAATTAAATAATATTTAATTGGAATTGAATTGGTATTGATTTTTGGGTTTATCGTGAACAGTGTTTTAAATAACACTTGTTCTTTAACCCGATAATTAACAGAATGTGATTTTGGGTTGTCGTGAACGGTATCTTCAATAATACTGTTCTTAGATCCAAAGGAGTTAAGAAAATCAGAAACTAATTGGAGATTAGTTAAGTTGAATGGTTTCTGGGGTATTGATCTGAGGTTGGTTTCGGCCTTCGGGGTTAATACTTAGGGAATTGCTCACTTGCTAATTTATGGTTAGGGTCTGATTGAAATGTAATGTGATTTTGGGTTTATAGTGAACCGTGTTTTAAATGACACCGATTCTTTAACCCAGTTAAAGATTGAAACTAAGTGGAGTTTTAATGAATCTTTGATTAGATTGAAAAGATCGAGAATGGAGTATCACCAGTTTTGCTCCAAAGCGATAGTTAAATCTTTAATTAGATTTGAACGTTGAATGGTAATTAAATTTACCGATAACACCATGGTGTTAGATATGAAGTATTACCAGTTTTGCTTCATCGGATGAATAGGTTGGGATTGGGAAATAAAATAAATAATTACTTCGGTGTGGTTCACTAATCCCGACTAGTTTGGAAAACCATAATTTGGTTTGAAATGATATCCAGAGGAAGATTAAAGAATAAATTTTAAAGAATTTATCTTTGATAAAATTAATGGGAACCTTTCCCTAAGAACGTGAAATTTAAAAACTAATTGTAGGTTAGCTAAGAAGAATGGTTTCCTGGGTATTGATCTGATGTTGGTTTCGGCCTTCGGGGTTAATATTTGGGGAATTGTGCCCTTGCTAATTTACGATTAGTGACTGATGAATTGGAATGAGGCGTATGTTGTGATTGTGTAACATTTGTTTACTATATACGCGGGTTGTTCGGAAAGGCCAGGTTTATACCCATTCTGAATAACCGATTCGACGATAAGTCGAAGATGATGACGGTGGTCGAAGACCGGAAGTCTTCACATCGTTTGGGTGATTACTGATGATTTTGATTGGGCTATACACCCAAGATGAGGGAATCAGTTGGTGGTCGTCCAGACGTACTTGGAGATCGACGGATATGCGAGGAAAGTGCCTCCGGATTCGTTCAGACCTAGAACGGACTTGTAAATGGATGGTGTGTCTGACATTGTATTCCTTTATATTGTATTCGTTGATCTCTGCTAAATATATATCTGTTTGGCGGCGGAGAATTTATTCTCTTGCTTAACGCCCTTCTCTGAGACATACGAGCTCAGAGGTTATATATTGGCAGAAATCAGTGGTACGATATGGATTGATAGTGTGGCATGCTGAGATGCAGTGATCCAGACTTTTGTTGAAAAGCAAAGTTTGATGGATGATGATCAAAGCGCAGCTTTAATATAGCATGGCTTTGTGTATAGCGTTGATTCGCGAGCCTCACACCCCGGTATGGTGGTAAACTGATGGTTTGATCGGTATGCTTTTTAGTGGATGGGCACCTTAGTCGTGTCGTGGATTCGGTCGCCCGAGATGAGCTTAGTGCTCAGGGATATATAGAGTAAGCGGTGTTTTCTCTCACTGGGACGTAAGCCGCGGTGATACTCTGGTCCCAAAAGTGCGGATGTGTAGACGGTGTTTTCTCTTGTTAGGACGTAAGCCGTGGGGAATTGCATTACGCGATCGATCTTTCGAATCAGGAGCCACCATGATGGAAATCCAATTTCCAATACGTGTATTCCAGTTTTATTTGTAGAGCCTAGTATGGCGACATAGTGGGATGGGGCGCTTATGCCGTCTATGATTGATACTTATGATTTGAAGATATTTTATACAATATGCACTTATAATAGTATCAAATGATTTGTTTTAAACGTATCAAGCATTCTTGGCTATTATAAGGTAAAAACCCTATCCTCCGGCTTGCGTTGCATTGTATGATGGGACCTGGATCTTATAATAGCTTCATTTTTCTTTATTTAGCATTGCGCTGTTGTTTTATGCACTGGTATTCTTGGGAGGAAAACCGTTCCGTGTTATACGGCGTGGTCCCTTGATTTACCTTACTTTGAAAATAAAGATAAATAACTGTTTTAGTTCTCACACCAGTCACATGACTGACCTGGAGTTTATTGTTTTGACCTAAACTCTGGGTGCCCCTATTTTGACATGGGCAGCTAGTAGTTTTGGTTTTGCAAATTTATATTCACAGGATCCTGGTTTACAGCTGGAACGATATCCGGAAAGCTTTGTATCCGTATATCTCTTCTAGTTGTGTATTGTATTATTTTCCGCTGCTATGTAATTTATTGTAATCTCTGATAATTTGCGATGTATATTATTTATTCATACTCTGTATATTCTTGTATTCTGATGGAATTGTTGTAATTAACAATGAAATGTTCTTCCGTTTGCGTTCTGATTTGTCTTGTCCTCACAGTAATTCGTTCTTTCTCATCTCTTCGGAGACCGGGGAAGTTCGGGTCGCTTCATTTGGTATCAGAGCTTTGGTTTACAAAGCTCAGAGAACAAGACACATTAGAACTATATGAAAGAATTCATCAGATATTGGATTAGTAATATCCAATGGGAATGACTCGTTAGAGATGGGATCAGTAGTATCCTAGAACGAGTGTGAAGAGTATAAAATTAAAAACAAGTTTTGTTTTGAAATTTTAATTTAAATAATTCGTATTTGAATATTTATTTTAACTTGATCTGGACAATCCAGTATATATAGATTTTGCATATACGTCTGATCCACGTGTATTTGAAGTTTTAATATACTGGATATATATAGATTCACACTCTAGTCGCCCGGAGATGATTCTGATGATTGTAGCTACATCATCAGAATTAGTGTTCGAGTGTCGAAGGTGTGATATTTATATATTTCCTATTGACTGGTGTGAGAACCAAAATTAGATAGGGCCTATTGTTGTGGTTTGGCATCAAAAATGTGATTTTTGACTATATAACAAAATTATGTGTTTGAAATGCTAATCAACTAATTGATTGATGGTTGTGTTGTTTGATTATTTTTGGATTAATTAAAATTTGAACCATTTAGTCAAATTGTACCAAAAAGTGAGTTGTATTGAAAATGTGTCGCATTTGCTTGCATATACTTGTACTTACATTGAACAGGTCATAGCAAAGAGGCTAGAGCAGAAGAATAAAATTTGTTTGCCCGACAAATAGGTACATGTTTATCATAATTTACTGTTTTGTTCGGGTGATGATGATTTTATGAGCCGATTGGCTAGCCGCTTGGCTTTTTCTTTTTCTTTTTGAGATCAGAGGGCCTGTATGGCAATTTCGGGATTTTCCCGTGCTCCTGGTGCAGGGGAGGTTATGGCGAAATTTTTGGAAAATTTAGGGTGTCAGCCAAATTTTTTGAAAATTTTGAAAAATTCTTAGAAACTGAAAAGTTGAAGAACTTAAGCCGTAATCAAAACAATGAAAGTTGAGTTGGTTTTTAAAAACAACTTTCGTCTTCGTTCCTTTTCGGGGACGAAAAGTTTTAAGTGGGGGAAATTGTAATAACCCGAAAATCTGGGACAATTTAAAAATTTTATTTTGGCAAATTTCGTGAATTTTGAATATTTAAAATAGATTATTTTAAATAATATCGACGAAAAATGTATTTTGAATGGAATTCAAACGTATATATTATATAGATCGTCGTTAGAATATAAATAATTATATATAATTATAAAAGGAATTGAAAATGACGCGGTAGTTCGATAATTCGATTTCAAACTTCAAATGAATGTACCGGGTGCAAAATAAACCGGATTTTAGCGAAACCAAAAATAATAGGATCTAATTGATGATATCTTTCCAACGAATCCGAAAAATCGAAATTTCATAGCGGGGATCAAAAGATATGTCCAGTTGAAAATTCTGAATAGTCGCTATGGAATTCAGGCCCTTAAAAATAGCCATTTTGCAAACGACCTCGGATTTCGACGAAACCACTTTTGTTGGATCCGCGATGTCAAGTTATTGCTAGGTTTCAAATTTCATAATTTTTCGATTCAATATGTGAGCGTGGCAAAGGAAAACGTGTTTGACTAGTTTTAGTTGATTTTAATCGAATGGAAAATGGCCATTTTTCAAACGGTCTCGGAATTCGACGAAATTAGTTTTTTTAGGACCGTATCGTCAATACGAAGCTAGAAAATATTTTTTGGGTCCGTATGTGACCCCAGTAAATTGAAATGTACGTTTAAAATTCAATATAATGATTTAAATGTTAATTTAAATGAAAACTGATCGAAACGGTCGAAATGGCTTACGAAATATATCCCATTGTGTTCGAAATGGGGGTATTTGGCTAGGGGCGACAGCCGTTGGTTTGGATTTGGAGTTGGGATCGATAAACAAGTAAAAGATGAAATTAAATAATAATAAAATAAAATATTCTATAAAGGGGCCCGAACTAAAACCTAACCCTAGAAAACGTTACAGCCACCGCTACTCACCAAAAACCAACGGCGATATTTGCTCCAAAATAAACCCCACTCGATCTCGAACGATACTCAATGAAATTCGGAAATTAAAAGCGAAAATGGAAGAGAAGCTTGGGGTCTTCGAATCTGGCCTACTTTGATTGCCCATGGTGAAGTATCGAACTCGATTTTCGGGTGTAAACTGGCCGACGTCGCACTCAAATTGAGAGCTGAGAGGACCGCCGAACTTCGCCGTGTTGCAGGCGATGGTGGCGCACCCCAAGTCGACCGACGACATGGCCTCGGATCCTGGTCCGATTGCTTCTGGCGACGGCAAGATGGAACCCTCGTTTGGGCTATGGGTTTGAACGCGCCTGTGTCAAGTACAAAGAAGACAGTGTAAATTCTTTTACTGTGTGATTAGTTTAGATAATTAAGAAAAATCTGAAATGTTTAAAAATAAATAAAATAAAATCTGGAATATAATGTACTTATTATTGTGATAAAAATGGAAAATTTACATATATGTTTTTGTTTTAAAAATATAAATTAGCCTTGTTTTAAAAATATAAATTAGCTTTGTTTTAAAAATATAAACATTATTTTTTTTAAATATAATTATCATTGATTTAAAAATAGAAAAAGCATTGTTGTTAAAATGGGAATAAATAGCAGTGATAAAAATATGATTTTTATAGAAGCTTTGAAATAAAAATGTGATTTTTATAGCAAAGTAAAAATTCGATTTTTATATATTGAATAGCAAAGTAAAAATTCGATTTTTATATATTGAATAGCAAAGTAAAAATTCGATTCTTATATATTGAATAGCAAAGTAAAATTTCGATTTTTATATATTGAATAGCGAAGTAAAAATTCGATTTTTATATATTGAATAGAAAAGTAAAAATTTGATTTTTTATATATTGAATAGCATAGTAAAAATTCGATTTTTACATATGTAGAGAATACGGGCAAAGAAAGTGACAAAAGGTGAAAACGGCGAAGATTTCTACCCAAGAAGAATCGAGGCATTGGATTAGGTATTCTATGAGAACTTCTCACCTTTTTATTTAATTTTTCTAGTTATAAATATATATACTAGGATGCAGACGGTGTTTAGTAGCACCCGACACCCGTCGTCCACAGACCATGGACGGCTTGTATGCTTGTTTGTTTGATTTTGATGTGTAGTTGATTGTGTGATGTGACGTGAAATGAAATAAAACATTTATATAGTTGAAATAAAATATTTTATAGTGGAAAATATTTTATGGTTAAAAATAGAATTTTTAACGTGTATAAGAAATGAAATAAAAATAAACAAATCGGACGATTTGTTTATATACACACATTTGACTGATATTGATTGGGACGATAAATTTTACACATCGCCCAACTGCACAAATAAAATTTGTGTTTGATTGTTTGAAACCCCACACGGGTATTGGGATGATATTTGACGTACACTAATCCCGATTGTTTAGTTGTATGTCGATTGATTGATTGACAGACTGTTATGAGCGTTAAATATTTATATTCGATGCTTATAAAGTGCAGAATGCACTTTGGATGATGGTTGATTATTCATCGTTGTTATTGTATACATGTGTTGTAGAAAATCCATATAATTAACATTATATGGTAATTGATTGGACCTCATTCAATATTTGAAATAGAATATTTGAAATAGAATATTTGAAAATAGAAATATATGAAGTCGTGTTGATTAGATTGACGCCATTTTGACGTGAACGATATTTATATCGATTTTATCCAGTTTATAATGAGCATCGAAAGTGATTTCAAAATCTGATATTTTGAATAGAAAACGAATTCGAATTGAATTTAATAGAAAACGAATTCGAATTGAATTGAATAGAAAACGAATTTGAATTGAATTGAATAGAAAACGAATTCGAATTGAATTGAATAGAAAACGAATTTGAATTGAATTTAATAGAAAACGAATTCGAATTGAATTGAATAGAAAACGAAATTGAATTGAATTCAATTGAAAACGAATTGAAATAGAATTGAAATCGATTTGAATTGAAATCAAATAGAAGTGAATGTAAAAAGAATTTATAAGGGAAAATTCAATTTTGATTTGAATTTGAAATAAAGGTAGAAATTGTTTTTGAAACAAATTTGAAATGATTTATAAAATTCGTTTTAAAAAGGAAATCGCCGAAATATATATATAATATATATATATTATATATATATAATGGCCTGAATAGAACGCGCCGCGCCGCGGTAGTTCGTGAATTTCGACCATTGACTTCGAACGGACATTGCGGGAGATCCGACCGTCGGATTCTCCTAAAACCGGAACCGTTGGGTTCGTATCGAAAAGATCTTTCTAACGAATATTAGAAATTTGAAATCTAACGGTTGGATTTGGAATTATGTCCAAATCAAATTTGGAAAAGGTCGCTGTAAGTGCAGTTCGATGGCCGTTGATGGAAATCGACTGTACAGGCCTTGATAAAATTATTAAAAATAATAATAATTTGTGTAAAATCATAAGAAATGATTTGTGAAGAATTGGGTTGAAAAACTCCATATTTAAAAGGATAAAAATAAATTTTTATCGAAATGAACTAGTTTTGAACTAGAATAATAATTTATTTATTTTTAAAATAAATAAAGTGGATTTGAAATGGTTTTGAAAATAACCAGGATTTCCAATATATATATTGGAAATGGATTTGAATCGAAATTGTCTTCGGAATATTTCGATGTGGGATTTTGTGATTATACAAGTATTGTTATGGGAAATTCGAAAGATGTATTTATATCGTTATTTCCAAAACGATATTTGTTGGTCGTAGAATTTGATATTGGATATAAGCCGATATATTTTCTATTCAGAGCCTTGTTTTTAATATCAAATGGGATTTTGGGTTTGTCGTGAATGGCGTCTTCATTAACGCTATTCTTAAACCCAGTTGAGGAAAAGATTAAATCTTTTTATTTAGATTTAATGAAGTGCACCAATTAAATAGTATTTAATTGGAATTGAATTGGTATTGATTTTTGGGTTTATCGTGAACAGTGTTTTAAATAACACTTGTTCTTTAACCCGATAATTAATAGAATGTGATTTTGGGTTGTCGTGAACGGTATCTTCAATAATACTGTTCTTAGATCCAAAGGAGTTAAGAAAATCAGAAACTAATTGGAGATTAGTTAAGTTGAATGGTTTCCGGGGTATTGATCTGAGGTTGGTTTCGGCCTTCGGGGTTAATACTTAGGGAATGGCTCACTTGCTAATTTATGGTTAGGGTCTGATTGAAATGTAATGTGATTTTGGGTTTATAGTGAACCGTGTTTTAAATGACACCGATTCTTTAACCCAGTTAAAGATTGAAACTAAGTGGAGTTTTAATGAATCTTTGATTAGATTGAAAAGATCGAGAATGGAGTATCACCAGTTTTGCTCCAAAGCGATAGTTAAATCTTTAATTAGATTTGAACGTGGAATGGTAATTAAATTTACCGATAACACCGTGGTGTTAGATATGAAGTATTACCAGTTTTGCTTCATGGGATGAATAGGTTGGGATTGGGAAATAAAATAAATAATTACTTCGGTGTGGTTCGCTAATCCCGACTAGTTTGGAAAACCATAATTTGGTTTGAAATGATATCCAGAGGAAGATTAAAGAATAAATTTTAAAGAATTTATCTTTGTTAAAATTAATGGGAACCTTTCCCTAAGAACGTGAAATTTAGAAACTAATTGTAGGTTAGCTAAGAAGAATGGTTTCCTGGGTATTGATCTGATGTTGGTTTCCGCCTTCGGAGTTAATATTTGGGGAATTGTTCCCTTGCAAATTTACGATTAGTGACTGATGAATTGGAATGAGGCGTATGTTGTGATTGTGTAACATTTGTTTACTATATACGCGGGTTGTTCGGAAAGGCCGGGTTTATACCCATTCTGAATAACCGATTCGACGATAAGTCGAAGATGATGACGGTGGTCGAAGACCGGAAGTCTTCACATCGTTTGGGTGATTACTGATGATCTTGATTGGGCTGTACACCCAAGATGAGGGAATCAGTTGGTGGTCGTCCAGATGTACTTGGAGATCGACGGATATGCGAGGAAAGTGCCTCCGGATTCGTTCAGACCTAGAACGGACTTGTAAATGGATGGTGTGTCTGACATTGTATTCCTTTATATTGTATTCGTTGATCTCTGCTAAATATATATCTGTTTGGCGGCGGAGAATTTATTCTCTTGCTTAACGCCCTTCTCTAAGACATACGAGCTCAGAGGTTATATATTGGCAGAAATCAGTGGTACGATATGGATTGATAGTGTGGCATGCTGAGATGCAGTGATCCAGACTTTTGTTGAAAAGCAAAGTTTGGTGGATGATGATCAAAGCGCAGCTTTAATATAGCATGGCTTTGTGTATAGCGTTGATTCGCGAGCCTCACACCCCGGTATGGTGGTAAACTGATGGTTTGATCAGTATGCTTTTTAGTGGATGGGCACCTTAGTGGTGTCGTGGATTCGGTCGACCGAGATGAGCTTAGTGCTCAGGGATATATAGAGTAAGCGGTGGTTTCTCTTGCTGGGACGTAAGCCGCGGTGATACTCTGGTCCCAAAAGTGCGGATGTGCAGACGGTGTTTTCTCTGGTTGGGACGTAAGCCGTGGGGAATTTCATTACGCGATCGATCTTTCGAATCAGGAGCCACCATGATGGAAATCCAATTTCCAATACGTGTATTCCGGTTTTATTTGTAGAGCCTAGTATGGCGACATAGTGGGATGGGGGCGCTTATGCCGTCCATGATTGATACTTATGATTTGAAGATATTTTATACAATATGCACTTATAATAGTATAAAATGATTTGTTTTAAACGTATCAAGCATTCTTGGCTATTATAAGGTAAAAACCCTATCCTCCGGCTTGCGTTGCATTATGTGATGGGACCTGGGTCTTATAATAGCTTCATTTTTCTTTATTTAGCATTGCGCTGTTGTTTTATGCACAGGTATTCTTGGGAGGAAACCCGTTCCGTGTTATACGGCGTGGTCCCTTGATTTACCTTACTTTGAAAATAAAGATAAATAACTGTTTTAGTTCTCACACCAGTCACATGACTGACCTGGAGTTTATTGTTTTGACCTAAACTCTGGGTGCCCCTATTTTGACACGGGCAGCTAGTAGTTTTGGTTTTGCAGATTAATATTCACAGGATCCTGGTTTACAGCTGGAACGATATCCGGAAAGCTTTGTATCCGTATATCTCTTCTAGTTGTGTATTGTATTATTTTCCGCTGCTATGTAATTTATTGTAATCTCTGATAATTTGTGATGTATATTATTTATTCATACTCTGTATATTCTTGTATTCTGATGGAATTATTGTAATTAACAATGAAATGTTCTTCCCTTTGCGTTCTGATTTGTCTTGTCCTCACAGTAATTCGTTCTTTCTCATCTCTTCGGAGACCGGGGAAGTTCGGGTCGCTTCATATTACAATCCAAATATGCTTATTTCTACATCGAAATTTAGCTATGTGATTTCAGAAGCATAATATAATTGAATTAGGCTTATGTTATCTAATATGCTGAACAATTTCTAATTCATTGCTTTCTTGGTAAATCCATCATTTTAGTTATTATGTTCATATACATAGTATATTTTGACTAGCCCTTTATCAGTTTCAGTTTATCTTCATTTGAGTGATATTACTACTACCATGTTTGTTGATTTAAGCGTATACAAATAATTACATGTGACGGCAAGGAATCTCGCTCGGTCCGAACCAGTCGCTAAACCGACCCAGACCGTTCGAAACGCCCTATCGTTTGAGAACAGGACAAAACAGAACGCATACAGAAGAACATTTCATTGTATATTACAACAATGCACCAGAATACATGAATATACAGAGTATAAACAAATAAATATTACACAGAAATATCAGAGATTTAAATTACATTTAAATACATAGCAGCGGAAAATAATACAATACACAACTAGAAGAGATATACGGATACAAAGCTTTCCGGATATCATTCCAGCTGTAAACCAGGATCCTGTGAATATAAATCTGCAAAACCAAAACTACTAGCTGCCCGTGTCGAAATAAGGGCACCCAGAGTTTAGGTTAAAACAATAAACTCCAGGTCAGTCATGTGACTGGTGTGAGAACTAAAACAGTTAATCTTTATTTTAAAGTTAGGTAAATCAAGGGACCACGCCGTATAACACGGAACGGGTTTCCTCCCAAGAATACCAGTGCATAAAACAACAGCGCAATGCTAAATAAAGAAAAATGAAGCTGTTATAAGACCCAGGTCCTATCACACAATGCAACGCAAGCCGGGGGATAGGGTTTTCCCTTATAACAGCCAAAGAATGCTTGATACGCTTAAAACAAATCATTTGATACTATTATAAGTGCATAGTGTATAAAACAACTTCAAATCATAAGTATCAATCATAGGCGGCATGAGCGTCCCATGCCACTATGTCGCCATATATAGGTTTACAAATAAAACCGCAAATGTCACGTATTTGGAAATTGGATTTCCATCTATGAACCGAGGCAAAAGATAGTCCTCAACCGATTCGAGACAATCTAGCCCATGTCTCAGGATCAGAACGCATCAACCCTTTAGATCGTCAGGGCCGGTCTACCGATGTGGATTATTATGCCTGAACACTACGTTTCTCCGCCCTTTGGGGCGTAAGCGAGCCAACTAAATGACTCCATCGGTTCGAGAACGACCGATCAATCCGAGGCGCCTCGCAACAGCAACAACCACATAAGTCAAACTCGTCAGGGCGTGTAAAACCACTGACGCCACTTCTAGCTAGAAAGAAACGCAAGTCCTCCCTGATGTCGCTCCCGTTTTTGGTTCATACCGGGTGTGAAACTCGCGAAGCAAACGTTACACAAAGCTACGCCACAAAGGCCTTGCTTTGATCATCACCACAAGACTTTGCTTTTCAACAGAAGCCTCGATCAATTGCCACTTAGGCATGCCACACAGGCAATTCACTCCATGCGTTTGATATCCATCAATATATATTTAATAGAGATCAATCACACAGACTAAAATCCAATGTCAGACACACAGTCCATTTACAAGTCGGTTCTGGGTCTGAACGAAACCGGAGGCACCTAGTACCCCGCATATCCATCGATCTCCAAGTACGTCTGGACGATCACAAACTGTTTCCATCTTCTTGGGTGTACAGCCCAATCAAGATCATCAGTAATCACCCAAACGACGTGAAGACTTCCGGTCTTCGACCACCGTCTTCATCTTCGACTTATCGTCGTATCTGTTATTCAGAATGGGATAAACCCGGTCTTTCCGAATAACTCGCGTATATTTAAATAAGTGTTACACAAACACAACATACGCCTCATTCCAATTCATCAGTCACTAACCGTAAATTAATCAAGAGAATAATTCCCCAAATATTAACCCCGAAGGCCGAAACCAACATCAGATCAATATCCAGAAAACCATTCTGCTTAGCTAACCGACAGTTAGTTTCTGATTTCACATTCATAGGGAAAGGTTCCCATTAATTTTATCCAAGATAAATTTCTTGAATTTATTCTTTAATCTATTTTTGAATGTCAATTCAAACTAGTCGGGATTAGCGAACCTTACCGAAGTAATCATTTGTTTTAATTTCCCAATCCCAACCTATTCATCCCATGAAGTAAAACTGGTTATACTTCATATCTAACACCACAGTGTTATCGGTAAATTCAATTACCATTTCACATTCAAATCTAATTAAAGATTTAACTATCGCCTGGAGCAAAACTGGTGATACTCCATTTTCGATCATTTCAATCTAATTAAAGATTCATTAAAACTCCACTTAGTTTTAATCGTTAACTGGGTTAAAGAATCAGTGTCGTTTAAAAACACGGTTCACAATAAACCCAAAATCACATTCATTAATCATCGGGTTAAAGAACGAGTGTTATTTAAAACACTGTTCACGATAAACCCAAAAATCAATATCAATTTAATTCCAATTAAATATTATTTAATTGGTACACTTCATTAAATCTAAATAAAAAGGTTTAATCTTTTCTCTACTGGGTTCAAGAACAGTGTTAGTGAAGACACCATTCACGACAAACCCAAATCACATTTGATATTCAATATAAGGCTCTGAATAGAAAATATATCGGCTTATATTCAATATCAAATTCTACGATTAACAAATGTCATATTGGGAATAACGATATAAATATATATCTTTCAAATTTCCATAACAACATCTGTATAATCACGAATTCCAACATCGAAATATTCCGAAGACAATTTCGATTCAAATCCACTCCAATGCAATCATTGGAAATTTTGGTTATTTTTAAAACCCTTTTCGAATTCAATTTATTTATTTAAAAATAAATAGAATTATAATTCTAGTTCAAAACTAGTTCATTTCGATAAAAATCTATTTTTATCTTTTCAAATATGGAGTTTTTCATCCCAATTCTTTCTAAATCATTTCTTATGATTTTACACAAATTATTACTATTTTTAATAATTTTATCAAGGCCCGTACAGTCGATTTCCATCAATGGCCATCGAACTGCACTTACACCGACCTTTTTCGAATTTGATTTGGACATAATTCCAAATCCAACCGTTAGATTTCTAATTTATAATATTCTTTAGAAAGCTCTTTTCGATACGAACCCAACGGTTCCGGTTTTAGGAGAATCCGACGGTCGGATCTCCCGTAATATCCGTTTGAAATAAATGGTCAAAATTCGCGAACTGCCGCGGCGCGGCGCGTTCTATTCAGGCCATTATATTATATATATAATATATATAATATATACTTCGTCGATTTCTATTTAAAACGAATTATATAAATAGTTTTGAATTCGTTTCAAAAGCAATTTCAACTTCCATTTCAATTCAAATCAAAATTGAATTCTTCTTTATAAATTCGTTTTAAAAATTCATTCCTATTCAATTCAAATTTCAATTCAATTTGAATTCATTCCAATTCGCTTCCAATTCAATTTGAATTCGTTTTCAATTCAATTCATTTCGAAATCGTTTTCAATTCAATTCATTTCGAAATCGTTTTCAATTCAATTGATTTCGAAATCGTTTTCAATTCAATTCATTTCGAAATCGTTTTCAATTCATTTCATTTCGAAATCGTTTTCAATTCAATTCATTTCGAAATCGTTTTCAATTCAATTCATTTCGAAATCGTTTTCAATTCATTTCATTTCGAAATCGTTTTCAATTCAATTCATTTCGAAATCGTTTTCAATTCAATTCATTTCGAAATCGTTTTCAATTCATTTCATAATCGAATAAAATCGATATAAATATCGTTCACGTCGAAATGGCGTCAATCTAATCAACACGGCTTCATATATTCCTTTATTTTCAAATATTCTATTTCAAATATTTCTTTTTCAAAATAGTTGTTATTATCAAAATATTTCGTTCAACACATGACCAATCTCAATGGATGAGTACTGTCAACACATGAACTTTTATTTTATATTGATAAAGATGTAAATTTTATTACTAAAATATTTCGTTCAACACATGACCAATCTCAATGAATGAGTACTGTCAACACATGAACTTTTATTTTATAATATTCTTTATTTTTCAAATTGGAATGAGGCCCAATCAATTACCATATAACGTTAATTATATGGATTTTCATACAACACATGTATATAATAGCATGGAAAAATAATCAACCATCAACCAAAGTGCACTACACTGTATAAGCATCAAATATAGATATTCAACGCTTATAACAGCCTGTCAATCAATCGATCGACATATTTAATCAATCAGGATGAGTGAACTTCAAATTTCATCCCAACACCCGTGTGGGGTTTCAAACAATCAAACACAGATTTTATTTGTGCAGTCGGGCGATGTGTAAAATTTATCGACCCAATCAATGTCCTTCAAATAGGTGTACATAAACAAACCGTCTGGTTTGTAAATGAATATTTATTTATTCACATTCACGTTAAAAATTATATTTTTAACGATAAAACATTTTATTCCAACATATGAATTTCTATCCAGTTCATTATTTAAATAAAATGATATTTTCATTTTTCTAACATATTTTAGAAAATTTCGGCGGCATAACGGCACGATACTAGAAACGGGACAAGGCCTAGCCTTATCCCCGGTCTAGTGAAGGCCCACGCCATTCACACATCAATCAAATCAATTCGTTATGTAAACCACAAAATTTGGAGTAAGAGTCTAACCTAGCCTTACTCCTTCGCCTTATAACGGCGCACGTCTAATCCTAACCAATTTATCGATTCGATTTTTCACACCACAAACCACATTCAAACCAATATCGCAATCAATCACCAAACAGCCAAACAACCAAGTCCATGGTCTGTGGACGATTGTGTCGGGTGCTACTAAGCACCGTCTGCATCCTAGTATATATATATAACTAGAAAAGAAATAGAAAGGTGAGAAATTCTCACATATAGCTATCCTAGCTCCACGGCACTTCATTGATAGAAATCTTCATCGCTATCGCATCCTCGTCATCTTCGTTGCTGTAGCCACTACATATGTAAAAGTCGAATTTTTTACTTCAATGTTCAATATATAAAAATCGCATTTTTATTTCGAAGTTCCATATATAAAAATCCTATTTTTCTATGGAAGTTCAATATATAAAAATTCTATTTTTCTATCGAAGTTCAATATATAAAAATTCTATTTTTCTACCGAAGTTCAATATATAAAAATTCTATTTTTCAATCGAAGTTCAATATATAAAAATTCTATTTTTCAATCGAAGTTCAATATATAAAAATTCTATTTTTCTATCGAAGTTCAATATATTAAAATTCTATTTTTCTATCGAAGTTCAATATATAAAAATTCTATTTTTCTACCGAAGTTCAATATATAAAAATTCTATTTTTCAATCGAAGTTCAATATATAAAAATTCTATTTTTCTATCGAAGTTCAATATATAAAAATTCTATTTTTCTATCGAAGTTCAATATATAAAAATTCTATTTTTCTATCGAAGTTCAATATATAAAAATTCTATTTTTCTATCGAAGTTCAATATATAAAAATTCTATTTTTCTATCGAAGTTCAATATATAAAAATTCTATTTTTCTATCGAAGTTCAATATATAAAAATTCTATTTTATTTTTAACAAAACTATTTGTATTTTTATATATATATTTTTAAACTGATGCAATTTTCATTTAAAAAAAAAAACTGCATTTTATCCCTTTTAAAAACTGCATTTCATCCATTTTAAAAACTCAGATTTATATATATATTAAAAACTCAGATTTATATATATATTAAAAACTCAGATTTATATATATATTAAAAACTCAGATTTATATATATATTAAAAACTCAGATTTTCAAAAGCAAGGCTTTTTAATATAAGAAGAAAAAAGAAAAAATATATATATATATATATATATATATATAATGTATATAAGCTTACTGTCATTGTTCTGAACCCCTTCTGAATCGCTCACAGGGAAAGCTCCGCCCCTAGGGCATGAATTTGCGCGCCACCGGAGGAGCTGGACGTGGATCGACCGGCGCCACCGGAACGGGCTTCGAGTTATGCCCCTCCGCCCACGGCTCTGGCCATCTCGGTGGCCCACGGCGGCCTGGAGGACGCTGCGAACGGCAGCAGTTCGAGGGACGATTTGCAGCAATTTTTACAACGAAATCCGCTCCTGGGGGTAAGGATTTGAAGATCGAGTCATCCTCTCTTTGAATTTACTTTTGAAATGATTAGGATTAGAGGATTTAATTGGAAGAGAACGGTGGATTTAGTTTCGAGCTTCTCAGCCGTTCGAACGTGAGGGTGGCGGCTACTTTGAATTGTGGACTAGGGTTTTAACTTTTTTCTTGGCTATTTATATTAAATAATAATATTATTTTACTTCAAAATCTTTTCAAAAGTGAACTTCGCATTTGAACTCCTGTAAAAACCCAACGATTGTCGCCCCTAGCTAAATACCCCCATTCCGAACACAACGGGATATGTATCGCAAGCTGATTCGATCGTCTCGATAAGTTTCCGTTGAATTTACATTTAAATCGCTATATTGAATTTTAAACGTACATTTCAAATTACCGGGGTCACATACTAACTAGAAAAATTCCAGAAAAATATTTTCTAGCTTCGTATTGACGATACGGTCCTAACAAAACTAGTTTCGTCGAATTCTGAGACCGTTGGAAAAATGGCCTTTTTCCAGTCGATTAAAATCAACTGAAACCGGTCAAATGCGTTTTCCTTTGCCACGCTCACATATTGAATCTAAAAATTATGAAAATTGGAATCTAGCAATAACTTAACATTGCGGACCCAACAAAACTGGTTTCGTCGAAATCCGAGGTCATTTGCAAAATGTCCATTTTTAAGGGCCTGAATTCCATAGCGACTATTCAGAAATTTCAACTGAACATATCTTTTGATTCCCGCTACGAACTTGTGATTTTTCGGATTCGTTGGAAAGATATTCACTATTAGATTCCATTATTTTTGGTTTCACTAAAATCCGGATTGTTTTGCACCCGGTACATTCAATTGAAGTTTGAAATCGAATTATCGAACTACCGCGCCATTTTCAATTCTATTTATAATTATATATAATTATTTATATTCTAACGACGACGCGTATAAATATATACGTTCTAATTCTATTCAAAATAAATTTCACGACGATATTATTTAAAATAATTCATTTTAAATAATCAAAACTCGCTATAATTGCCAAAATAAAAATTTTAAACTGGCCCAGATTTTCCGGGTTGTTACATTACATTTGTATAGTCTGACAATAAAAGAAAATTTTATAACCTCTGGATGCATTATTAGTATTGTAGCTCCTGATCTATAAACAAAGTGTATATAAATTATGATGCAACGATTTGTCTATCCATTAGTTTAATGAAAACATAAATACATGAACACGATATTCATTTTGATAGTTGACTTAATGTATTTGTGTATAACAAATGAGTTTTAACTACATTAGCACAATCACTTATTGCACGTTTATCCTTATCTATACTGTATCATTAAAGGCGAGTATCAAACTAAGTTATATCCTGCATTTTATCATCTTTTTTTCAGTTTTCTATTTCGCCAACATTCCATGATGTTGCTTAAAGATTTTCGAGATATTTTTCCGATAACCATGAATAGGTATTTTTCATGCTAATTTTCTTTCTTTTTTTTCTCCCAATTGTTTTTGCATTTGCCTAATTTCATCTTTTCCCTGATTTTCGTTCATCCACAGTTATATAAATTGAACTCGCCATGTTGGTCCTTACTTTTGTTATGAATTTTCTCCTTTAGACACATTATCTTATTCTTTGTTGGTGTTGCACTTTTTGTACTTCATCGTTTTAGGTTTATTTTTCTTTGTCCTTAGTAATATGTGTCTTTGACTTGGTTTCCTTTTTAATTTTCAAGCTTTTAGATTTTTTTTTTTCCTGAATGTTGTACGGTGTAATTGGGCAATAATTCCTAAAAATAGATGTTTATCTTTTCATGGAAACAAATATACATCGATATTTTTGCCATGCGCTTGTATATTCATGTAAACATTGCTTGAACTTACTTTGTGCATTTCTTTCACTTGACAATATTGTTGCACTATTAGGAGGAGAAGCTTGATTTTAGGGAAAAGAGACATGTTTCTCACAAGTCACGATGGATAGTTAGTAATTATAACAGTTGCAAATGAAGTTTCTCTTTCGTTACTCTAACTCCATCAACCACATAAAGCAGTAATTGTTCCTTTTATTGATACATGCTGTTTTTCCTTGATGACCAGTATATTTATATTGACACACACATGTTGCTTATGCACTATACTTGAATAAATGGATTTCCATTTGACTTGACTTTAATGGAAATATTTTCTAATTTTAATCCTAGCCATGATTCCTAAGATTTAAGTGCATCTACGACACTAACTTCGACTTTTTTGTATGTTCAAATGTAGTTTCTACGTATTTATTATGCAATATGATAGTCTTACTTTGGATTTTTCCTTTCGGTGATATCTTATGATACGTCAAAAGCAGGTTGTTATTTCTCTATGGATGCTAGATTTTGTTATAAAATGAACACAGAACAGAAGAAACAAGGGAGAGAGGACATTTCTATTCATTCAAATGTGTATTTCTTTCTATTACATTGGATCCTTTATATATAGGCTTTGGAGCTGATGTTTAACTTTTTCCCATGATGTGGGACTAAACAGAGAACTAATAAAAGCATATTCACAACATTTATATATATATATATATATATATATTACAACACTCCCCCTTGAATATGCGTCTTCAAAAACTTGAATGCTCTGCTAACTTGAAGTTGTCCCTTTTAAAACATATATGATGATTAATCCCCCTTATTATTATCTTGCTTGCATATATCCATTCAGTCGATATAATTATTGTCTGTTGCCTTCAATACTCTATCAGGAAAACCCAATGGGGAAAACCTTGAATGAAAAAAGAGTATAGAGTTTGACATTATGAATATCATATTAAAATGATATTCCTTAAAAGAGTTTGATTCTTTAGGATAAAAACAATGCCTCATTAAAATCCTTTTTATGAAAAACCCTGTGGGAAAAATCATAAACAAGGAAAAGAGTGCAAATTCATTTCATCTTTAGGTAACATGTTTTACAATGTTACAGTAAGGGTTGATACTTCAGGATCAAGATAATGCCTCATTAAAAACCTTACTAACAAAAACCCAGTGGGAAAAATATTAATGAAGGAAAAGAGTACATTATAGCATAATTTTATATGCGCCCCCTTATTTATAACTCATTATTCAATTAGTATATTGATGTAGTCGACGCATGCCAATTTTGTATATCATCTTCTGAAATATTGATTTGGAAATTGCCTTTGAGAACGGATCCACCTTCTTTTCTTGAAATTGAGTTTGTTTCTCCTCTTTCTTGTTATCCTTTCATGCATATGTGAAGAGAAAATTAGAAGAAATGTGCTCCATCCTTTCATACTTGATATAATTCACTTGAATCTGAACCATGCAAACTGCCTTGTTGTAACGACCTAGGGTTTTCGGCCTCGAAAATCGACATAAATACCTTTACTGTATCTCATGCCGACCTTTCAAACACCGAGAACACCGGATTGTCAATGAAAGAAATTAGAGGGTGAGATAAGAAAGAAAGAAATATAAGAACAGAATAAGAAGAAGAACACAACACAGAGTCTCACATCGCAGCGGAACAAAATATAATATAGAAACAAATCTTTATTAAGAGATTTGAATAAAACTTACAATCATCAGAGTACATCATCATCATTGGACAGTTCTAATAATTTGCCCTTATATACAACACAGCGGAATAATATCATACGTCTGAACTCTTTCAGCCCGTCTCTTCACAGCCTTCGATAACCTGAACTTGTACACTCCGGGCTAACCCGAGCATTTACAAAACACCGGGTCAGTCTGGTGAACCAGAGTGAGATAAACTCGCACAGTATTTAAGGGTGAATCATCCAATCTTGATTTCAAAGTTCGAAATCTTTTCAAAAGCAAAAGATAATCGTAAGACCGAATCCACACATAAACACGGACGGTTTTTATCTTACGATAACCCCAAAACGGTTTTGAAAACAATATCTTTTCTGATATTATGATAAGGTCTAAATACAAATAAATAACAATCTAGTGGAACGCTTGCATCTCACGCTCCACATATATAGTATACAAATCAAAACCGCAGGCGCTTATTGGAGATTGGATTCCAACTCTGACAAGGTATGGGACCACCTGCCGATCGTGTATCTCTAGAGACGAATACACTGGGTTCAACAAGAACGTCTTGCAACCCGACCCTCACATGACCGACCACTCATTTCGCTTGAGTGTATCGAATGTATATCACCGACGGTTGGGATCAGCAACCGCCTCCCGACAAGGGACAGCATCGAATATAGATTTAAGAAACAAATGGAATTCCTCTAGATTGGTGATCATACACCCTAATGGGAGCGACCCACATAGCCATGCTGCCTGCCCGATTTTTGTCATTTCCTGGTTGATGAGGCTTGAGGTCAGAATTTCCTTTACAGCACCTGGCCACCATTTCACTTTGAATGCCACATCGTCAGATCCGCCAGGTATCACACTGATTGACGTCTACAAAAATACTCTAGTTTATCTGGCTAGAGACTAACCATTTCTGCGCCATCAACTATGGTACGTTTGGAGAAATCAACACATGTAATTCCTTTGGAAATACTCTGTCAGACATCTGTCCATACAAGTCATCCAGGAACAGGATGAACCAAAGGCACCCTCCTACTGAATCCTAGGAATCACCCTACAGATCAGTAGCGAGCAGTCCTTGCAATCCGTAGATTCCAATCACGACAGAATCACTGTTAAAAATCTCCGGCCGCTAAACCCGAGAAATCCAATCAGTAGTCCTTCCGCTCACGAAAATCAACGGTCTTCAACTGCTCTATCTTCAATGATCTTCTTTCACGTATACGCTGGTCGGAATGGTTTTCGAATATAAATTCAATTCCCGTCTTTCCGTACCAACGATCGTATGGGTCAACTTTGATAGTCGGTGTTTTAACTATCAAATAAATAACTATGTGAACAACATGAGTTTGCCAGTTCAGTACTAACACTACAGGGCCTTTTTAAAACGATTAACGACATTTAATCTTAAACTCTTTAAATATTTCATCATTTCAAATATAACTCATTTGATATATACGATTTCAAATTTTCAAAAACTATTTCACTTCGGTATCATATCAAATTCTTTATTTCCTTATCGTTTCAAAAACCATTTACTATTTTATTTCTCATTTACCATATTGGAAAATGACTCATCTTTTTCAAGTGAACAACGTTATGGGATCTTCTTTATTATATCACCTCGATATAATAACCACCATCTTTAGTATAGATCATTCACAAAACCTAGCATTTCAATTTCCTGTTATCTTGAAAATACCATTTCTGATTTTCATATACTCTCTTTTTATTTCCCTTACTTCGGAAATACAATTTATATAGTAAGTCTCGAACATTTTCCCTCCTTCATTACTTGGGTCGTCCAATTATAAATTCTCGACCCTTTTTCTTACATTCCGTTATCCTTTCTCGTACGGAACTAGATTATGTTCACCATCTCATTATGAACTAATATCACCCTTAGATAATCCTAAAGTCGTTCAAGTTGGGGTATTTAATTACCTCTCAGACCTTGATCAACAACGTTCCTACCTTTAGGTAAACATCAGTTGTAATTCAAAACTCGACATTTTTTCTAATTTCAGACACGCCTCATTTAACCATAAATTTCACTTTATACACTTCTTTCCTTGTAAATTCTTATTCTCACTAATATTTCTAAATCCCTTGATAACGGATTTAAATATTTCGTCTCCTTTTCTTCTTTAAATAATATATTTGTTGCTCGGATTTTTGTCAACCCAATCATGACTATCATATTAACAAACTCCAAATAATTAATTAACGATATAATTAACTTAAATAATCTCTTTTAAATTATCTCCCAACGAGTATTCAAATTTATATCATCAAGTTAATTTCTACTTGCTCGCTTATAAATCTGAAAAATCTCAGATTTTCCTTTATAAAAACCAATTTATAAGTTCGATAAATAAATAATAAATATTTTCCCCTCTTTTTCAAATTCTGTTTCAAAATAATAGATTTAAAAATCCCTTCCAGTTATAAAACAAATTTTTATAACTCTAATTCGTCGATTTACCTGACGGTAAATCGATATAGGCCCTGTACTGTCAATTACCCCACCAGCGGTGCACCTTTGTTTAAACCAAACAAATAGTGAAATTTCAAATCAATATTCTACCATCCAATCAAACCAATTCAATTCAAATGGATAATGGCCTCATAACAATCAAGGCTGATAACCCAATGTCAATCAAATTATCTCACACTACCACGCCAATTCACACAATCCAGTCGATTGGGTTTACTTTATAAATATGGCCAATACTTTGAACCAGTGGTCAAAATAACGGTTTTGGTTTTCATTTAATTTTTAAACAACGGTTTATTTCTGGAATTAAATCCATTTATATATATACGCACATATAAGCAAACAATCACAATCAATCATGAACAACCATAACACACGATAAAACCAACTTATATAAAATATAAGCGGATAGATCTGAGTGAGTTTAACTCACCGGGATTTGTTCGTTGATAGATCAAACCATTTCAGTTGAATTAAACTGCGTTTAATTCATTTGAAAAATTCAGCTGTTGCCTGCCCTGCTCAGTCCTTATCCATCGTGTCGTACTCGTCTTCAGGGTCACGGTGTTTTTCATTTCGTCTGAATCTGATTTCATGAACGTTCGAAATCAGTAATTGAAGTTTTATAAAACATTAAACTAACTTTTAAATTGAAAATAAAATAATGGGCCTTACTTAAAGTTGTTCAGCCCATTCACGAAACCAGCCCGCCCCATCCTTCATATATCAAACCCACAAATTCTCGGATCCTCATTTCCCAAAAGAAATTCCGCCGCCTCCAACAAACCCTACCAGGACGTTACTCAGATTTCTTCCACCCTCCTCCTTCGATCGACATGCCAAGCCTAACAAACCCTTCCACGTCCTGTTCGTACCACCACCGCTTCACTGGTTGTCCCAATTTACTCGACCCCCTTCGCAAACCACCGTGAACCCCAACGTTCCACTGATAACCACTGCCATGCCTGCTGCCTCGGCCTCCTTCCACTCGATTCGACCGAGACCGAAGCCCAAAAGCTAAGTATATTTTTTTAATTTAAATTTCTCTTTTGATTTCTGGTTTCGAACTGGGTTACTTTGTTGTATTGGTATGGATTTTTTTCTGTGGCAACTAGAACACCCTGCTAGTGTATTTATACTTGCGAACGATCCCTATAAGGTCATTTTCTATCTCGAGTTGTAACATCTTAGGTTAGATTTTTATTTTTTTTAGTGCTTAGGTCCAAGGTGCTGTCCTTCTTGTTTTAGCTATGCCGTAAGACCGAACATGTTTGGGATGGACTTGGTCTGCTTGTGATATTCGACAGTGACACTGTGGACTTTATATTGGATTGCATGTTCTTGTTTGCTTAGATCCTTGAACTGTTTATACATAGATTTGGATGAACTGTGTATGGTCAATTCAGTTATTAATATTTCAGATTTCTCTCTTGTTTGAAATTCTTTGTTCAGTTTTATAGATTGAGGCATGGATCTACATATATCTAGTTGTATAGCTACTTCTTAGCTGATTATGCCATGTGTCTATAGCCGACAGCCTTTATATAAGTTTTTTTTTCTGAAAAAAATATATTATCCTTCTCGATTGTTTAAATATTTGATGACATAATTCTTCCCTGTTTTACTTATCTTGGATTTGGTGATGCACATGTATAAAGTTTTCGGTAGCAGTTCCTATTTCTGATTTGCATTGGTCTTAGCTATTTTGATTTGTTGTTTCAATGCGGTACAGATTTAGTCTAAAGATTTTATTTCTCTTATATATTCATTGATGTATGACTTTACCTATACGTACCTACTTTGATGCTGTAAATTTTATGGTAGGTATATATATAGATGTTGTCCCCTCTGTTTGATCTTGCGGATTTTATGTAGAAAAAATGGTTCACTGATCTGTTCATGTCACTGTTAGATGTTGATTTGGTTGTGTACTTTATTTTTTTGTTTGGTCGAGTTGTGCAATTCATTTGATCCCCTGTGGTACTTTCCTTTTTCAAAATCTTTCATATATATGTCTATATATATATTCTTATTAGCTATTAATAGCTTTTCTCTTTCCTTTCAGGTTGATTTTACAAATGGCGATAGTGGTGCTTGGATGGCTGTACTACCAAAAGTGATGGTGTATTTATTTGAACAGTTTGGGTTGAAAATCATGTGCTCTTGTCTGTTGAAGTAGGAACATGTAGCTGTGTATGTAAATGTATTTAGCTTGTTCATTGTGAGTGTTCAGCTATCAAATTATTTATTCCATTTCGAAAATTTGAGTTGTGACAATGTATGGCCGAACATGATTTGTACCAAGATTTGTATATATATATATACATGTGTTGTTATCTCTATACTGTTCTGTTACACTTTTTTTTTTCTTTTTTTTTCTTATGTTCAAGTGGCAAACATTGTTATTTGTTGAATAAATATAGTGTATGTCTTCGGGTTTTGCCACATCAAATGAAATATTGATGAGACTATATACATACAGGGATTTTATGGAATATAAACTGTATGTTCTACACGGGTTTTTAGTTGATAATTATTTCAAATAAACGGTCAAAAAAAATACGGGACATTACATTCTTTCCCCCTTAAAATAATTTCGTCCACGAAATTGCTAAGGTAAGAAAAATGTTGCAAATCCCATAAATTTTAAAATATTTTATTTCAAAGCAAAACCAAATTATTTTGGTAAAACAGAATTTTAAAAAATAACGAAAATATTCTGACACATGAAATTCTCGAAAAATTTCAGCATTTTATTTAATTCTACATTAAACCATGGATGAATTTTATTTAGCCAATTTAACAAGCAGACAATAATTAATCAACAACCAGAGAACAACCACTTAATCAATTCAACTGAATCCACATTCAATTTTACTATTTAATTTAATTCAACATATTTAAATATCCATCGATTGATATTCGATTGATTCCTATTTAATTCATTCCCAAATAAATTAATTTATTCTTACTTAAATAGGTTAGTTTTCAATTCAAATTTAAATTCAATTTGAATTCATCTAAATTAACCAACACACAATACCTCAATAATTTCATAAAATTTATTTCTTTTCTATACAAAAATAAATTTCGGGTAAAAATATTTCATTTACCCCCGCTTCCAAAACATACTGTGTCGGTTTATCATACTTGAGTGTTTAGAAACCCCTATCGATACAGTGGATCAAACCGATCGACCAGAATTCGTAAACAATTCAACCAATAAATCTCCACACTATAAAACAATTTTTATAAAATCTACAAATACGTTCACTCGTATATATACACTCAAACTCAATCTAGGGTATTGCTAACCCCATCTCTACTGAGTCACGCCACAGAGCCAAGGTAATTACTTAACCTTTAGCTCTGATACCACTGTAACGACCCAGGGTTTTCGGCCTCGAAAATCGACATAAATGCCTTTACTGTATCTCATGCCGACCTTTCAAACACCGAGAACACCGGATTGTCAATGAAAGAAATTAAAGGGTGAGATAAGAAAGAAAGAAATATAAGAACAAAAGAAGAAAAAGAACACAACACAGAGTCTCACATCGCAGCGGAACAAAATATAATATAGAAATAAATCTTTATTGAGAGCTTTGAATAAAACTTACAATCATCAGAGTACATCATCATCATTGGACAGTTCTAATAATCTGCCCTTATATACAACACAGCGGAATAATATCATACGTCTGAACTCTTTCAGCCCGTCTCTTCACAGCCTTCGATAACCTGAACCTGTACACTCCGGGCTAACCCGAGCATTTACAAAACACCGGGTCAGTCTGGTGAACCAGAGTGAGATAAACTCGCACAGTATTTAAGGGTGAATCATCCAATCATGATTTTAAAGTTCGAAATCTTTTCAAAAGCAAAAGATAATCGTAAGACCGAATCCACACATTATACACGGACGGTTTTTATCTTACGATAACCCCAAAACGGTTTTGAAAACAATATCTTTTCTGATATTATGATAAGGTCTAAATACAAATAAATAACAATCTAGTGGAACGCTTGCATCTCACGCTCCACATATATAGTATGCAAATCAAAACCGCAGGTGCTTATTGGAGATTGGATTCCAACTCTGACAAGGTATGGGACCACCTGCCGATCGTGTATCTCTAGAGACGAATACACTGGGTTCAACAAGAACGTCTTGCAACCCGACCCTCACATGACCGACCACTCATTTCGCTTGAGTGTATCGAATGTATATCACCGACGGTTGGGATCAGCAACCGCCTCCCGACAAGGGACAGCATCGAATATAGATTTAAGAAACAAATGGAATTCCTCTAGATTGGTGATCATACACCCTAATGGGAGCGACCCACATAGCCATGTAGCATGCCCGATTTTTGTCATTTCCTGGTTGATGAGGCTTGAGGTCAGAATTTCCTTTACAGCACCTGGCCACCATTTCACTTTGAATGACACATCGTCAGATCCGCCAGATATCACACTGATTGACGTCTACAAAAATACTCTAGTTTATCTGGCTAGAGACTAACCATTTCTCCGCCATCAACTATGGTACGTTTGGAGAAATCAACACATGTAATTCCTTTGGAAATACTCTGTCAGACATCCGTCCATACAAGTCATCCAGGAACAGGATGAACCGAAGCCACCCTCCTACTGCATCCTAGGAATCACCCTACAGATCAGTAGCGAGCAGTCCTTGCAATCCGTAGAATTCAATCACGACAGAATCACTGTTAAAAATATCTGGCCGCTAAACCGGAGAAATCCAATCAGTAGTCCTTCCGCTCACGAAAATCAACGGTCTTCAACTGCTCTATCTTCAATGATCTTCTTTCACGTATACGCTGGTCGGAATGGTTTTCGAATATAAATTCAATTCCGGTCTTTCCGTACCAACGATCGTATGGGTCAACTTTGATAGTCGGTGTTTTAACTATCAAATAAATAACTGTGTGAACAACATGAGTTTGCCGGTTCAGTACTAACACTACAGGGCCTTTTTAAAATGATTAACGACATTTAATCTTAAACTCTTTAAATATTTCATCATTTCAAATATAACTCATTTGATATATACGATCTCAAATTTTCAAAAACTATTTCACTTCGGTATCATATCAAATTCTTTATTTCCTTATCGTTTCAAAAACCATTTACTATTTTATTTCTCATTTACCATATTGGAAAATGACTCATCTTTTTCAAGTGAACAACGTTATGGGATCTTCTTTATTATATCACCTCGATATAATAACCACCATCTTTAGTATTGATCATTCACAAAACCTAGCATTTCAATTTCCTGTTATCTTGAAAATACCATTTCAGATTTTCATATACTCTCTTTTTATTTCCCTTACTTCGGAAATATAATTTATATAGTAAGTCTTGAACATTTTCCCTCCTTCATTACTTGGGTCGTCCAATTATAAATTCTCGACCCTTTTTCTTACATTCCGTTATCCTTTCTCGTACGGAACCAGATTATCTTCACCATCTCATTACGAACTAATATCACCCTCAGATAATCCTAAAGTCGTTCAAGTTGGGGTATTTAATTACCTCTCAGACCTTGATCAACAACGTTCCTACCTTTAGGTAAACATCAGTTGTAATTCAAAACTCGACATTTTTTCTAATTTCAGACACGCCTCATTTAACCATAAATTTCACTTTATACACTTCTTTCCTTGCAAATTCTTATTCTCACTAATATTTCTAAATCCCTTGATAACGAATTTAAATATTACGGATCCTTTTCTTCTTTAAATAATATATTTGTTGCTCGGATTTTTGTCAACCCAATCATGACTATCATATTAACAAACTCCAAATAATTAAATAACGATATAATTAACTTAAATTATCTCCCAACGATTATTCAAATTTATATCATCAAGTTAATTTCTACTTGCTCGCTTATAAATCTGATAAATCTCAGATTTTCCTTTATAAAAACCAATTTATAAGTTCGATAAATAAATAATAAATATTTTCCCCTCTTTTTCAAATTCTGTTTCAAAATAATAGATTTAAAAATCCTTTCCAGTTACAAAACAAATTTTTATAACTCTAATTCGTCGATTTACCTGACGGTAAATCGATATAGGCCCTGTACTGTCAATTACCCCACCAGCGGTGCACATTTGTTTAAACCAAACAAATAGTGAAATTTCAAATCAATATTCTACCATCCAATCAAACCAATTCAATTCAAATGGATAATGGCCTCATAACAATCAAGGCTGATAACCCAATGTCAATCAAATTATCTCACACTACCACGCCAATTCACACAATCCAGTCGATTGGGTTTACTTTATAAATATGGCCAATACTTTGAACCAGTGGTCAAAATAACGGTTTTGGTTTTCACTTAATTTTTAAACAATGGTTTATTTCTATAATTAAATCCATTTATATATATATGAATATATAAGCAAACAATCACAATCAATCATGAACAACCATAACACACGATAAAACCAACTTATATAAAATATAAGTGGATAGATCTGAGTGAGTTTAACTCACCGGGATTTGTTCGTTGATAGATCAACCCATTTCAGTTGAATTAAATTGCGTTTAATTCATTTGAAAAATTCAGCTTCTGCCTGCCCTGCTCAGTCCTTATCCATCGTGTCGTACCCGTCTTCAGGGTCATGGTGTTTTTCGTTTCGTCTGAATCTGATTTCGTGAACGTTCGAAATCAGTAATTGAAGTTTTATAAAACATTAAACTAACTTTTAAATTAAAAATAAAATAATGGGCCTTACTTAAAGTTGTTCAGCCCATTCACGAAACCAGCCCGCCCCATCCTTCATATATCAAACCCACAAATTCTCGGATCCTCATTTCCCAAAAGAAATTCCGCCGCCTCCAACAAACCCTACCATGTCGTTACTCAGATTTCTTCCACCCTCCTCCTTCGATCGACATGCCAACCCTAACAAACCCTTCCATGTCATGTTCGTACCACCACCGCTTCACTGGTTGTCCCAATTTCCTCGACCCCCTTCGCAAACCACCGTGAACCCCAACGTTCCACTGATAACCACTGCCATGCCTGCTGCCTCGGCCTCCTTCCACTCGATTCGACCAAGACCGAAGCCCAAAAGCTAAGTATATTTTTTTAATTTAAATTTCTGTTTTGATTTATGGTTTTGAACTGGGTTTACTTTGTTGTATTGGTATGGATTTTTTTTTGTTGCAACTAGAACACCCTGCTAGTGTATTTATACTTGCGAACGATCCCTATAAGGTCATTTTCTATCTCGAGTTGTAACATCTTAGGTTAGATTTTTTTTTTAGTGCTTAGGTCCTAGGTGTTGTCCTTCTTGTTTTAGCTATGCCGTAAGACCGAACATGTTTGTGATGGACTTGGTCTGCTTGTGATATTCGACAGTGACACTGTGGACTATATATTGGATTGCATGTTCTTGTTTGCTTAGATCCTTGAACTGTTTATTCATAGATTTGGATGAACTGTGTATGGTCAATTCAGTTATTAATATTTCAGATTTCTCTCTTGTTTGAAATTCTTTGTTCAGTTTTATAGATTGAGGCATGGAGCTACATATATCTAGTTGTATAGCTACTTCTTAGCTGATTATGCCATGTGTCTATAGCCGACAGCCTTTATATAAGTTTTTTTTTCTGAAAAAAATATATTATCCTTCTCGATTGTTTAAATATTTGATGACATAACTCTTCCCTGTTTTACTTATCTTGGATTTGGTGATGCACATGTATAAAGTTACCGGTAGCAGTTCCTATTTATGATTTGCATTGGTCTTAGCTATTTTGATTTGTTGTTTCAATGCGGTACAGATTTAGTCTAAAGATTTTATTTCTCTTATATATTCATTGATGTATGACTTTACCTATACGTACCTACTTTGATGCTGTAAATTTTATGGTAGGTATATATATAGATGTTGTCCCCTCTGTTTGATCTTGTGGATTTTATGTAGAAAAAATGGTTCACTGATCTGTTCATGTCACTGTTAGCTGTTGATTTGGTTGTGTACTTTATTTTTTTGTTTGGTAGAGTTGTGCAATTCATTTGATCCCCTGTGGTACTTTCCTTTTTCAAAATCTTTCATATATATGTCTATATATATATTCTTATTAGCTATTAATAGTTTTTCTCTTTCCTTTCAGGTTGATTTTACAGATGGCGATAGTGGTGCTTGGATGGTTGTACTACCAAGCAGTGATGGTGTATTTATTTGAACAGTTTGGGTTGAAATCATGTGCTCTTGTCTGTTGAAGTAGGAACATGTAGCTGTGTATGTAAATGTATTTAGCTTGTTCATTGTTAGTGTTCAACTATCAAATTATTTATTCCATTCCGAAAATTTGAGTTGTGACAATGTATGGCCGAACATGATTTGTACCAAGATTTGTATATATATATATATATATACATGTGTTGTTATCTCTATACTGTTCTGTTACACTTTTTTTTTCTTTTTTTTTTCTTCTTATGTTCAAGTGGCAAACATTGTTATTTGTTGAATAAATATAGTGTATGTCTTCGGGTTTTGCCACATCAAATGAAATATTGATGAGACTATATACATACAAGGATTTTATGGAATATAAACTGTATGTTCTACACGGGTTTTTAGTTGATAATTATTTCAAATAAATGGTCAAAAAAATACTGGACATTACACTTGTCTTCTTCATAAATAATAGTTTACTGCATCAAAATATGTTTGATACTTCTGGATCAAAATGTTGCCTCGTCAAAACCTTACTAATAAAAACCCGATGGGAAAAATCTTAGTCAAGGAAAAAGAGTACAACATACAATGTTATATTTACTACGTCAAAAGTATTATGATACTTCTGGATCAATGTTATGCCTCGTTAAAATCTTATTAAGAAAAATCCAGTGGGAAAAATCTCAAATAAGGAAAAAGAGTACATTATAACTTATTTTTGTATATTACTTTTGGGTTGATACTTCTAGATCATGACACATGCCTCATTAAAACCTTACTAACAAAACCCAATGGGGAAAAACTTAGTTAAGGAAAAAGAGTGCATTATATCGTACTTATGGATGCTCCCCCTGATTTTTAATTTCCTCTAAATTTGTATTCTTCTTTCAGTAACTCAGATTGCTTACAAATACATCTTAATGGAGTTTTTTCTTCATTTAAAATTTCATGTGCATTTTCATGCTTCAGACATGCTTTCTTATTTAAAATGCCTCCCTTTTGTGATTTGTATGATACTAACATTCATTTATGAATACACTTCAGGTGCTTATAATTTTCTGTTTCAATCAGACTTGCATGTTGCAATACATATTTGATGAATAAGACAACTTTCATTACTAAGCAGGAAGTAATCTACTCATCTTGAAGTATATCAAGATTTTCATTACAACAATACTTAGAAGAATGTTGCAATCAATCATCCATGTTTTTGGTATTCTTTATAACAACAAATGTTATTTATGTTCTTCAGGAACTTATATATTATAATAAGTTTTGCATATCACAACTACCACTTCAATGAATATTAAGAGTTTTATTACAACAATTCTTGAAAGCAGGAAGTGATCTACTCATCATGAATTATTTCAAGATTTTCATCACAACAATACTTAAAAGAATGCTGTAATCTACATTTCTTTCTCTTTATCACTACAAAAGTTATTTAAATTCTTCTAGAATTTGTATACTTTCATTGTTTATACCTTCAGGGTATTATAACTGTTTTAAACACTTTCACCACTTTAATCAATTCAGTTATCTCTGAAAATACAATGCTCATGGCATTAATATGTTGTTGACACTCTATGGTGCTTCGGTCATTATATATTTCTATTTTTATCTTATGAACAACAGGTTCATATCTTATGGACTACATGTCCATATATCTTATTTAGGAGAATTTCATGATGGCCAATCATGTTTCTCTCTAATATGAGATTTTTAATCCATTTATAAACATAAGCGCTTTATTATTTATTAATTTATCATCGATGATTATTTCTTGTCAGTTCTATTCTTAATTTATTGAGATCTCAAAACTAATCATGCTATAGGTACCTAAACCACTTCTGGGGTTATTTTGACAATCATGTCATGGGTTTCTTTCAAAGTACCCTTAAGTGTTTCTTCAGGAACACTCACCTCCTTTATTTTGCATCTTTATGACTTACTCCAAATATATTTTGAACTGACTTTTATACCATATTTTCATCTGTGATTTACACCTTTTGATCGTTCGGGGATTCAAATGTATATTGGAGAAAGTCTATTAGGGACATAATTGATAATTTATAGAAGTTACTTAATACTTTGCATAATTCTATGTGTTTGCAAATATTTAACATCGATGATTCATTTATCCTCCCCCTCAATGTTGACAAACATTGCCACTTTAAATAATAAACCTACTTTGGATTCATTTTTGATCCATTATAGCATCATAGCTAGCAAATACATTAGATGTATTTGAATTGTAGGAGGATAATGCTCTTATTAGTTGATAAGATGCATTTATATTGTATTGCTTATTTCCTTTCAATGATCTAATGACTTGGAGGAATTTTCTATCATTTGAATATGCACATGACTTCAGGTTATTCAATATTGATGTCAATCGACTGCATAAATTATAATATGAGTTCATAACAACTTCAGGTTGTTAATTAAATATCACATATATGTGTATATACGTGTGTCCACGTATTACATATGTAATTGATTTGCATATTCTTTCTTATTCAAGTAATTGATTTTAGAACAAATTGTTTATAATGTTCCAATCATTAATTTTTGCTTATCAAGCAATGTCAACGTGAATCTTAAAGATCGTTTCATAATATCCAAAATATCTGATTTGGAACTGTATTGAACTTCTGGTTCAAATGAAATATATGAACAACTTCGAGTTGTTAATCCATATTGAACTTCTGGCTCAAATAATACATAAACAATTTCAAGTTTGTTAAACTATATTGAACTTCTGGTTCAACTGTATTGAACTGCTGGTTCCACTATATTGAACTTATGATTTCGCTGTATTGAACTTCTGGTTCCACTGTATTGAACTTCTGGTTCCATTGTGTTGAACTTCTGGTTCAAATAAAATATATAACAACTTCGAGTTGTTAAAATTTATTCTTCAATACAATATGTAAATATAAATATATAAGCAAGATACAACTCATTTTGAAAATTGTGAAATCTTTGGATATCAATTTTATTAATGTTATTATTTCACATTGTTTCAATAAAGCTTCAGGCTTTTAAATTATCAAGTATTTCAAATTCACTGATTGAGGAACTTCGAGTTCCTATGCATATATATACACGTACATATGCATATCAATTTTATAAACTTATGATGAACATATGGTTCTCAATCTTTTAACATACTTCTATTTTAGAAGCTTTTACATTCTTGCTCATTGACAAGATTTCAAACTTGTATACTTTATCAAAATGTTTATATAATACACACACACACACACACACACACACACATATATATATATATATAATTCAAGACTTTAGGTCCAAGATTTTGAGTTATACAATTTCCAGTATAAATATTTTCTTTGCACAACTTCAGATTATGGTTCTATCCTTTCTTCCATAACATTAGTTATTACTAGCTAAATACATCGAATAATAATACATATGTTTATTCTTATTCCAAATACAAACATACATCAATTAACTTACAATAGCCAATACTTTTAATACATTTATAATAATATGGTAATACAATATATATTACCATAACGGTACATATAATGCATTTATTATAAAAATAACGGAAATAACCGTTATACGGTCTAAATATATGAATCAAATAAATAAATTTTACTTAAAACAACATAACAAAAATTGGATCTAGCTACAGTATTGATCAAAACTGAAATAAACAACTTATAGTTGTACTGCACTCCCAATAATCCTATTTTCTAAATACCATGTACATGCATAATATCTGATCCAGAATTGAGTAAAAATGCATAATTATAGTACCGAGATTTTGCATTCTTTAATATGAGTGATTCGAAAAACTTGCAGATCTATACGTAAAATTCACAACATAAAAAAAATTACATGTTTCAAATTATACTATCCATATATAGATCTTTCTTTTTATATCAAAATTACTTATTACCATCATAGAAACTGCAGGTTCTAAGTTTTCCATTTTTATAACTAAAATTACTTTTGCATTCACTTCCGGTCTGCAAAATTAAGATCAATATTTAGATCTTAACTTAATATGATCATCGAGATGCATATTTTCTTTAGTCATTAAATTTGCATCATCATCTTTGATATTTGAAAATATTTCAATGCAAATTCTATTATAGACATATCAGAATATAATATCGCTTCTGGGATATTTCATAAACACCATTTATGGAGTTTTAATACATTTTTTTACAAATATTTATCGCCTTTAACTGTATAGATCTCTTCTGGAGACATTTTATTATTTTCAAATAAACAGATTTCTTGTGGAGATATTTTACAATTTCCAAGTATACAAATATCATCTAAAGATATTTTGTTATCATCACTTCTGGGATGAACTTATCTCTTTCAGAGATAAATATATACAAACTATTGAAATGTCATATCAATATATATTCAAACCTTAAATGCATTAACAAAATTAGGTGCATTAAATAAAAATAAGATTCAAGGGAGAAAAGAAATCACTACTTCTAGAGTGTATGATATTCCTTCAGGGAACTTATCTTTTACTTATGTAATTGTAATGCAACAAAAAAATTCTAACATCTCTTCTAGGATGTTTGATTTGCTATATAAAATTAAATCTGTAAAACATCTCTTTAAGAGATTAATATGTATATTATATCTTCAGGATATTCGGTTAATATAAACTGTACATGAAAGACGTCAGTTAAATGAAGCATGTTTAGAGATTTTCTATTGAATCTAATGTTTTTGTCACATATTATAATGTGTGTGTCTCTTTTAACTTCTTCTGGAAGTACAATCTTTTTATGTCACAACTTTTAAGAAAGCTTCGGGCTTTTGTTTCATCTTTCTCGTTTGCATATGAACTTCAGGTTCTTTATTTGCATATGAACTTCAGGTTCCTCATTTGCATATGAACTTCAGATTCCTTACTTGCATATGAACTTCAGGTTCCTTATTTAAAAAATTGTATATGAACTTCATGTCATATGAACTTCAGGTCATTTACATATGAACTTCAGGTTCTTAATTGGTTCACATCATGAGTTTTCAATCTCACTTCCATTGATAAATAAATATTACTCTTGAATTTAAATGCTATATCATTATATTCTATACCCATAATTCTGTTGGATATACAAAAAAAATCATCTTTTTTTTTTCGAGAGATATTGTCTTTAGTCTATCCAAATGAATCACATACGAAGAATAATAGTAGATCGGAAAGGATAAAACTAGGTCTACCTCTACATCATCAATAATGTAAACAATACATATATAATCAAATTTCCATTTGGATTTGGAAACTCAAAGTTAGATCTACAAAGAATTGAAAGAATATATCTGCACGTATTTAGGATCAGGATAGATAGTTAGATCTAAAAAGTTAGATCCACTAAAATAGAATGTAGATCTACAAAAACTGAAAAAGAAAAGTGATCTAGAAGTATGGATCACATCTAAGCAGAAGACACAACAAGTTCATATATGTAGATCTATATGATTTCAAAACATAAAAAAAATAACTTACATGATAGATCCATAAATATAGATCTAGAATATTTCAAACAATATCTCTAATAGAGCTTCATGCTGATAACGTGTTATAAAACGAACACAGAACAGAAGAAACAAGGGAGAGAGTACATTTCTATTCATTCAAATGTGTATTTCTTTCTATTACATTGGCTTCTTTATATATAGGCTTTGGAGCTGATGTTTAACTTTTTCCCATGATGTGGGACTAAACAGAGAACTAATAAAAGCATATTCACAACATTTATATATATATATATATATATATATTACAACAGATTTGAGTTATTTTCAGATAGTTGGAAAATGCGTACTGATTTTAATCAGATATTTATTTGATTTCTAACTTTTTTGTTTGTTTCACTGATATCTTACTACATATAGTTTGTCTTCCTATATATTTAGAGGTCTTAGGGAGAAAATAATAATATTTATGATACGTTGCCACCTTTTGGTAATAACCCAATTATCAAATTAATATGGTTCACAATTTAACCACGTTATAATAGGTATATGTATTTTTATCTTTGAACACTTAGTTCAAGAGATAGTGGTATTGTAGGAAAAACAAGTGTTATGAAAAAATATTAGTGGGTATTCCCAGTATTATGGATGTTGAGAAAATATATTTCTAATAATAATATAATATAATGATTAAGTAGGATGTGCATAGATTATCCTGAAGTATGCTTTTAGATGTGAGAATGCTAAACTTGACAAGATGCAAATTATATATACAATGAACTAATGCATAAACCTGTGTTGTAGCCCATTATAAATATACTATTTATTAAATTGGTGCTTAACCTGTACAATTATAGGTAACTTGAATTAGATATGGTTGAACCATGACCATTACATAGTGCAACGTATGCCCTAACTTGTATGAATGAATGTACAGTTGAGCTAGAGAATGTAACCTCTTTATGTGTCCATCTATGTTCTAATTAGTTAATTTAGTGAGTATTATTTGTAATACATTTAACTAATACTAAGTTCTTGGATCCTAAAGCTTAAGCTTTCCGCGCATATGGTATTATTTCTAAGATTTCTGCATTTTATTTTTTTAGGCTGGACAACTAGGAAGTCATGCTAACATCTTGGTTTATTTGTCTTCCATATGTATGTTCTCATTTTCAATTATAACCGTTTGATGGCACGAATGCTTTTAATATACGATAACTACTTTTTTTCCTAAATTTATAAAGTCAAATAAATTGAGAAATTTGATGATAAAGTTTAGGTCAAAACCCGAGACATACATAATTTAAATTTTTTTCCCCCTGGCATTTTATGTTAAATAGTTGCTTCCATAGAGAATTGAAAAGTTACTTACTAATCGTCCTACTAATGAAATGAGAACATGTAGTAACTTATACACATTATTGCTTCATTTAAATAATATATAATCTTACTTCTTTTGCTTTATAAATATAAATGTGAATCCTTTATTTAACGAAAAAATAAAATTACCGTATTTTTCTAGATATATGCGTGATTTCTTGTTTACTTGTTGAGAAAATATCATGTGGATGTCCCAATTGAATCCCATTTGAAGTTATAAAAGCACATGATTATAGCATGTAGTAAAATTAGAGGTGATTCATCTTTGAATGAAACTCAAGGCGACTAGGTGTATCGCTAATCTTTTTCACTTGTACATCTATGCCATTGCAGTATATTTAAATATAAATATTTACTTTCTCCATGGTTATCGTACACACAAATTCAAAGAGTATAGGGAAGTATATAACGTTAATTTAAGTGAATTACGAAAACTATTTTAAGCAAACTTTAAATTTTCAAACATTTACTGATTTTACGTAGAGATAAATTTACTGTTAAATTTCAAATTTAATTTTAGTTAACATTGTCTCTAATTATGAATTTATAGTGTAGGAATCCAAAATGGTTAAAAATAGATATTAGAAATGGTTTGAATGGAGTTTGGATGTTGAATTAAAAACTATTAAAATAGTAACTTTGAATTCAAACCATAAAGGTATAAGGGCATTTTGTTTTCATTTTTATTAAAATAGCTATAGTGTGTAAAATAATTTCCGGCTAATGAATATAATTTTCCATTGTGTATTAAATTAAGACATCTAATGTAAATGCTACTATGTATTCTTGAATTCTTTATGCTCTAATATTAGGGTTGTCAATTTCCTACACGACCCGAACCCAACCTGAAACTTGCACGGAAATTAGCAGGCCAACCTAACCCGTTTAGTTGGCGGGTCATTTTCGGGTCAACCCGAATTTGACCCGTTTATAAACGGGTGGGTTTCAGGTTAACCCGCTAACCCAAATTTGACTCGTTTATGACCCATTTATATTAATATGGGTTGACCTGACCCGTTTTACCCATGAACCTGAATTTGACCCGTTCATGACCCATTTATGACCCGTTGATGACCCGTGAACGCGAATTTGACCTGTTTATGACCCGTTTATACCTTATATGGGTTGACTCGACCCATTTATGACCCGACCCGCCATGACCCGTATACGACCCGACCTGGCCAAATTAAACGGGTTACTCGGGTCGGGTCCACCTTTTTATAAATGGGTCAGGTTCGGGTTGAGCTATTTCCAACCTGTTTAATAAACGCGTTGACCCGACCCGTTTTAAATCAAACCAAACCCGACTTGACCCAACCCGAACCCGACCCATTGACACCCCTATCTAATATGATATACTCTTCACTCTACCTTACAGCTACAGATTTGGAAAATAAAAACATGAATCTTTCTGGAGTGATAGAAAGAATAGAGTTAATTTTTCAACAAAGGACGTTGGTTCATTAAAATAAGGTGACCAATTTTAGATTGTCATATACATTTAATCAAAATTTTGACAAATACAACTTTATTATATGAATTGTAGTTGGGTTCAAAAACACCATTAAAATGATCACCCTTAATAGGATTGTCCAGGGATACCCGAAAAATCTGAAATCCATCCACATTCATATCAGAAAAGCGGATAAATATCTGATATCCGAAGAAACAAATGCGGGTATAGATACGAAGATATCTGCATCCAAGAATTATAGTATTATGCTCAAAATTATATTTTAGTACAATGAATGAGATTTATTTATTAGCTACTCAAATCTATTTAATTTCATCGTATTTGTTTATTTTTAACACTTTTATGACAAACGGAATTGAAAAACATTTATGTTAATGTAACAACCCGGAAAATACGAGCCAATTTAAAAAATTTAAATTAGTCATTTCAAAGGAATTTGAACAATTGAAATAGAATATTTCAATAAAATAGTGAATTAGAAATAGTGAGGTAGTTTGGAAATTTGAATTCAAACTTTGCTGACTGTGCAGGGTGGAAAATATAACGGATTTTAGCGAAACCAAAAATATTTAAATCTGTTAGTGAATACCTTTCTAACGAATCTGAAAAATCGAAGTTTCATAACGGGAATCAAAAGTTATGGCCGAATGAATTTTCAGAAAGGTCGCTATATAGAATATATAGCCCTGGAAAATTGATATTTTGCAAACGACCTCGGAATTCGACGAAACCACTTTTGTTGGGTCCGGGATGTCAAATTATTGCTAGGTTTCAAATTTCATAATTTTTGAAGCTAGTATGTGAGCGTGGCAAAAGAAAATGTGTTTGGTCAATTTTTGTTAAATTGGATCGACCAGAAAATGGCCATTTTTCAAGCGATCTCAGAATTCGACGAAACTAGTTTTGTTGGGACCGTAGCGTCAAAACATAGCTAGAATTATTTTTCGGGAATTTTTCGAATCAGTTTGTGGCCCTGGCAAATTGAAATGTACGTTCAGAGTTAAAAATTAAATGTTTTATACTTTAATTTGAAAAATAAATGACTGAAACAGTCGAATTGTCCAACGAAACATATCCCATTATGTCCGGGATGGGGGTATTTAGCTAGGGGCGACAGTCGTTGGGTTTGAATTGGTGTCCGTGTGGAGAAACAGTATTTTAAAATATAATAAAACCATGGGCCAATCAAAATTAGCCATTCATTATTTTAAAAATAAAAAAAAACGCGAAACCTTTTTTTTTCTTCCCCGATCGACGGCGACGCGAGCTCCAACCTTCCCCTTCAAATCGCCGCCTCCTCAGCCCCCTGCCGACGCCGCCACCTACCTCCGTCGACGCGCCTCCTCCTCCTCTTCAGATCCGACCAACCCTCACACCGCCTCGACCACCGTATCGCCTGAATCGAGCCCTCCAAGTCGTCGACTTCCCAGTGCCGCCCCGATCGCCAGAGACCACCGAACCACCTCCGACCACCACCGACCGACTCCCCTCTCCTCCCTCTTCCACGCTGTACCCTCCTATCATCCCCTCGTGCCTCGGTTTTCGCGAAAACCGCAACCCTAGTTTTGAACCATCGTGAAAGGTGAGTTCTTTTTTATGTTTGCACTTCGAAAAATCATATCTTTATGGTGTGTTGACGAAATTCGATGAAACAGGAAACATCGGGATCGCAAGGAAGCTCTCTACCACATAGAAGAGACCGCGGATTTTTCTGAGTCATCTACGATTTTTAGCACTCCGAAAACCATTGTGAGAAATCTAAATTAAATGAATTTGAATGGAAAATGTCGTGTATAAATTATATAAGCGAAATACAAATTACACACGTGTTGTATACCTCATGTACATGCGTGGTGTAAGCTATATAAGCGAAGTATGAATTATACATGCATAGAATAATTGATATACGTGTTGAAATGCAAGTGAAATATAGCAATAATATATATACATATATATATACTCCCCTCGTCCACAAACCATGGACGATATTTATTGTTGTGAATTGGTGTGAAACATTGGATGAAAAATACGAATGGTTGAATAATTGTTTGTGGTTGATATTGTTTGGTTGTGGTTGAAAAATACCCATTGGTGATTGAAATGAATTGGAAATAATTGTGGAAATAAAAATAAAACATGCCGCATGCATGCGAATTAGATGCATGAATCCCCATTGTCAAAAACCGCGAGGGTTTAAGGTAGAGCGAGGAGCCGTACTAGGGACGGCGCCGGTTTTAACTACCCTGCCGTTATGCTGCCGAAATTTTGAATAATATTCATGTGTTAGAATTAATTTCATTTGTTGAAATTATCTTCATGCGTTGAAATTAAAATCATGTGTTGAAACTATGTCCATGTGTGGAAATGTTCATGTGTTGAAAAGGGATGTGTGAAAATTAAATTCATGTGTGAATGAATGAAGTGTTTAAACGATAAAAATCACATTTTTATAATATATATGAAGTATGAAAAATATTCGCCTTATATATAAATAGTTTCAACAATAAAAATTTCATCTTTCTTATATGAACAACATATATAAAATATCCATGTGTGGAGGTGCTCGTGTGTTGAGAAGTGTGGGTATTGGAAAAGTTCATGTATTGAATAAAAAGATTGAACAATAAAAATTACATTTCTATTGAAACTATGAAGTGTTAAAAACATTCATTGGTTGAATAAATATTTTTAATGATAAAAATATCATTTTTATCATATATGTGATATGCTAAAGATATGCGAGCGTTGAAATAAATATTTATGAAAGAAATATTATTTTTAACATGCATAGGAACTAAATAAAATAGTCATGTGTTGAAATATATTTTAGTTCGCCAAAATTATCAATTTTGAAATGTGAAATTTTAAAAATAGCCACTTGTTCAAATAAATATGCATGAGTTGAAATATTCATTAATTAGCTAATGATATGATTTTTGCCAATGCATGCAACATTAGAATGAATGGTGTTTTTAAACCAAATTGAATCAAATATGAAGTTGAATGGAAAATGATAAGTGATGAGAATTGCATATATGTACATGCATATTTATTGAACAGGATATAGCAAAGAGGCTAGAGAAGAGGAATAAAATTTTGTGCCCGACAAATAGGTACACATTTACTGTTTTGTTTGGGTGATGATTTTATGAGCATGTTGGCTAGCCGCTTGGCTTTTTCTTTTTCTTTTTGACATGAGACGCTCGTGTGGCTATTTGAGAATTTTCCCAGCCCCTCCTGTACAAAGGAGGTTATGGCAAAAATTTCCAAAATTTAAAGGCGTTAGTGAAATATTTGAAGTGAAAACGATATAGGAATTTTTGAATGAACTATATTTATATAAATATATAAATAAAATTAAAACGAAATGTGGCCGTGCAGTTCGTGTTTTGAAACCGTGATTTCAAACGACTATTGCGGGAAATCCGACCATTGGATTTTCCCGAAACCGCAACCGTTGGGTTCGCCTTGGAAATATCTTTCCAACGGCACCAACTTTGTGAAGATCTGACGGTTGGATTGTCTGGAATGTTTAATTCAAATCTGAAGAAAAACAGCGCCAGAAACGATTATATTTTTATATATATATATATATATATATATATATAATTAATTAAATCGAATAACGACGCTGCAGTTCGTAAATTGAAATCGTAACTTCAAATGGCTAGTGTGGAAGATCCGACCGTCGGATTTTCCCAAAACTGAAACCGTTGGGTTCGTTTTGAAATGATCTTCCTAATAACATAAAATTTGTGAAGATCCAACAGTTAGATTTTCGGATATGTGTAAAACAAAATTAGTGAAAAACAGCGTCAGTGCATCGGCACGACCTGAAACATCGTTTAATTAAATATGGCCGTTTTAAATAAATAAAAATGGCGATATATCGTTATAAAATACAATAGACGATATAGAGTGGAAATAAACCAATTTTGTTGTGTTTGCTTGATATGTGATGGTTGAAGGTATTTAACATGAAAATTATAACTAAAGAACTAAAATGTGAATGTTGAATAGTCCAACCATGTGATAAAATGATTTGAAAATCTAAATATACGTGGGTTATTTGAAAAAGCCGAGTTCATCTCATTTCAAATAATCGATCGACGTTGAGAAGTCGAAGAGTCGAAGACGGTTGAAGACCGACGATCTTCACATTGGATGGATGGGCGCTACCGATGCTCGTGATTGGAGTAGCTATTGTGAAGGAGCTGAAGTAGTAGCTGTCCAGACATACTGTTGATTGTACGGGTATGCGAGGAATTTGGTGGCTCCGGCTTCGTTCAAACCCAGAACGGACTTGTAAATGGACTATGTGTCTGACATTGGATTTTGTTCTGTGCTGGTTGATCTCTGTTAAATATATATCTGTTTGGCGGCGGAGAATTTATTCTCTTGCTTAACGCCCTTCTCTGAGACGTACGAGCTCAGAGGTTATGTATTGATAGAAATCAGTCGCATGGAGTGGATTGCCTGTGTGGCACGCCTAAGTGGCATATGATCAAGGCTTATGTTGCAAAGCAAAGTCTTGTGGTTGATGATCAAAGCATGGTCTGTGTGACGTAGCTTTGTGTATAACGTGAATTCGCGAGCCTCACACCCCGGTATGAGTCAAAAACGGGAGAAGGACCCAAGGAGTGCACGACGTTTCTTTCTAGCTATGGTGGTGTCAGTGACCTCCCAGCCCTGACATTTATATATACTTTTCACCAGTGTGGTTGTTGGAATACGAGGCGCCTCGATTATAGGTCTGTAAGGACCGGGAAACGTGTGTTCAGGAATAACTAATCCTCAAAAGTAAGGGAGGACCGGCCTTGGAGGATCCAGGGATTGCTGTGTGCGGTCCCGAGGCATTTGCTAGAGTGTCTCGAATCGGAGAGGAGCTTGCCCCTTGCCTCGACTCATGAAGGAATCCAATCTCCAATACGAAATATGCGAATGTGGTTGTATTACTAGTACGGCGACATAGTGGTATGGGTCATTTATGCCGCCTATGATTGATATTTATGATTGAAATCGCTTTTGAAACATATATGCACTTGTAATAATGTCAAACACTTTTGTTTTATTCGTATGAAGCATTTTTGGCCATTATAAGGTAAAAACTCTATCCTCCAGCTTGCGTTGCATTGTGTGATGGGACCTGAGTCTTATAATGGCTTCATTTTATAAAAAGGCATTGCGATGATTTAATCATTTACTTTATTTCATGCACTAGCACTCATTGGAGTAAACCCGTTCCGCGAAAGTGGCGTGGTCCTTTGATTGCCTTATTATTGTTGTTAATAAGTTAAGTAGATTTCTCATACCAGTCCCATGACTGACTCGTAGTTTGTTTCACCTTGCAAACTCGGGTGCCCTCATTTTCACACGGGCAGCCTAGTTACAGGTATCTGGCGCACTTTTGGCTCATGGCGAGGCTTGACTACACCGTGCTGACTTTGACTCTTTTCGCCATTATTGTATATATATTATGATTCCGCCATCGGCGATGTAGACTGATATTTATTTTGTGTACTCTTTATGTGTTATTCCGCCTCTGGCGATGGTGACTGATTATGTATTATTATGCACTAAGTTGTATCCTGCACTGTGCTCTCTGATGTGATGATATCTATATGATTCCGTTGTCATATGTGTGCAAATTATTCTATTTTTATGTTTATTCTATTATCTGTGATCTGCTAATGATGATTGATGTGTTATATTCCAATGATTATCCTTAACACCGTGTCACGGGGTTTTGGGATCGTCACAGCTGGTATCAGAGCTTTGGTTAACCTTAGTTCTGGAGTCTAACACATTAAACACTTCGTCAAAATAGAATCAGTAGTATTCTGAGGCGAGTAGCTCATTAGAGATAGGACTAGTAAAGTCCTAGAATGAGCCAAGCAGAATAGCAAAAACAATTTGATCAGTCCATCGTTGTCTTTCCTTAAATTTTCTGCTTAACCATGCAATAAATTATCGTTTCTATAAGCTGACTCTTTTCTTGCTTATACAGAACTTGAAAAATGGCTACCAGAGCAGCCGCCGCTAGAGGAGGCCGTGCCGGCCGTGGCAGAGGACGGGGAGAAGCCCCAGTTGAAGAAGGACCTTTGATACAACCCCCGGCCGCTCAATACTTCGAGCTGGACCGCGTAGCTAAGAGATATAAAAACCTAGGAGGCAAGACCTTCTCGGGAACTGGCACAGTAATAGAGGCCCTTGCATGGCTCAAAACATGGGAGAAAATACTAGAGGGCCTTAGGCTTGGAGATCAAGATAAAGCTATTATGGGTGCCTGGCTTATGCAGGAACAAGCTGAACTATGGTGGGAATCTCTCACCGCCGGGAATAGAGAAGCTGGAAGAACATGGGACGGATTCAAAGAACTCTTCAAAGAGAAATATTTCCCGGAACAAGCCCTAGAACGCATGCACGATGACTTCGCCAACCTCCAACAAGGGGATCTTTCAGTGCAGGATTATCTGAATAAATTTACACAGTTGTCCCCCTATGCTCCGGAGCTTGTCGCCACTGCAAAGTCCAAAAATAAGAGGTTTATCCTTGGGCTAAAGCGACAGTATCATGATAGAGCCATGGCCCACGTCAAACTGGAATTTAATGAATTGGTGGAAATGACATGCAACTACGAAGACCTTGACCAAAGGCATCTGGAGCAGGATCGCGCTAAAAGTCAAGCTGGAAACAAATGCAAGCCTGCTGAGAACCAAGCTGAGTCAAGCCAAGCAGCATCCTCGAAACCTCAGACTGGCAAGCCGCCAAGAGGAAGCTGCTATAACTGTGGCAAGATGGGGCACTTCTCTAATGTGTGCACAGCCCCGAAGAGGCAGAAGACAAATTCACAAGGCTCAAGCCAGGGTTCTCAAAACCCTCGCTCCTGCTTTAATTGTCGCAAGACGGATCATCTTGTCAAAGACTGCCCTTTGCTGAAGAAGGCCGCAGTAGCTCACGTGTTTGACGGGTCGAGCCCGCCGGCTGCTTCCGATGGAGCAGGTAAACCCGATGGTTTGGGAGGTACCCTTACAATTAAAAATATTCCTGTCTCTGTATTGTTTGACACGGGTGCATCACGTAGTTTTATTGCTAATAACATAATGCACAAATTAAAGTTTAAACCAAAGAAGCTTAATGTAATGACCCGCATTCTACGCATCGGAGGATCGTAGAATATTTATTTCTTTCTCATATGAAGTCGTATGGTCATGTAACTTTGGAAAACATCCATTAGAGTCATTTCCCATGCTTATGATTTTTGTCGATTTTTAAATGACCATTTTGCCCCTAGTTGATCCTGTTTTGGCCATAACTTTTGATTGGAAAGGAATTTTGACCTGAAACCACTTCCATTAGATTCGTTTGATGGTTTACCTTTCCGTAGAGTGGTCATAATAGCCAAACGGACTTACCGTTTGGGAGATATGGCTGAAATAAGGTTTGGAGGGTGAAAAACTGCTTAACCGGGTCAAATAGGGTGATTAGTGAGTAGGCCCATAACCCATTTCGGGATTAGGGTTATGGGAAGGCTGAAATGAGATACAGGATCATTCCATTTCAGTTTTCTAGCCTCCACTTATCACCAAGGAACCCTAAAAATGGCCTCCAACCTCTAAATCACCTCCAAATCACCTTTTCATCAAGGATTTGGCTTAGCAACCCCTAATCAAGGAAGATCTACACCAAAGCAACATTGGAGCTGCTGTTTAGCATTGGGATTCACATCAAATCAGAGATTTATTTCAGATCTTAGTTTATTTGTGGCTAAGGTGAGTGATTTGCATAGTTTTACACTAATTATGGCTAGTTAAGGGTGATTAGTGTTAATTAGCGAATTTAAGCATGATAAAATTCTGGAAAAATGTTCATAAATTCCTAAATGATGTTTTAGACCTCTGATATGAATTTGGGTTAATTTGGTTAAGTTTTGCTAATCCTATCATTAGTTTCACCTAAACATGCTTAAGGGGAAATATAGGATTTTGGGGTATGTTTGATCCATTTTAACCTATCATATTGATGTTTTGATGTTTGTGGTTGATTATGCATGTTGCTATGACTGTATGAAATGCTTTGTGATTGACTTCAATAGTTAGAATGATCGAAAACGTCGTCGAATGGCGTAAACACTTGCTGGAACAGTTTCAGAAAACAGTGCAGGGTTCGGATCGGATCGGATATGGGGCTCGGATCGGATATGTTGAACTGGGCAAGGAATCCGATCGGATCGGAACCTGACACTTGAGAAAATTGGCAAAAAGGAAGGCCATGCTAACTGAACTGGGATCGGATCGGATCAAAGAGGAGGGATCGGAGCGGATAGAGGAGGATGGATCGGATCGAAGCGCGTGAAGGATGACGAGGCGGATCGGAGAGGAAGCAGGGACTGGAGGAGAGGCACCCGACCCGACCCGAAGTGAGGCACCCGACCCGACCCGAAGTGAGGCACCCGACCCGACCCGAGGAGAAATACTCGACCCGAACCGTACCAGAAGAGGACCCGACCCAAACAGATGGAGGATACCCGACCCGAACCGATGGCTTGAGGAGGAACCCGACCCGACCCAGTATTGACCAATAACCCGAGATGCAAAGGTAGTCCAATATGGGAAGTTAGAGCTCAGGATCCAGTTGGGAACCGATGAGTTCACTTCATGGTTGGACTTTGCTGCGGGACGTGTGCTAAGGAGTTGTCGATGTTCATAACTTCGATTCACCACTAAAAATGAAGGATGGCTACTTATCAGTGCAGTAGGGTCATTATGACCTGAGGGGCAAGGTGATGGTAGCAAGACTACGTTATCAGTGCAGTAGGGTCATTATGACCTGAGGGGCAAGGTGATGCGTGGTAAGACTATGAGATAGTGCAGATGGGGTGAACAACTCCATGGGGCAAGTGGACATAGTAAGGATTGGTAAGGCTATGAGCCAGCGCAAATGGGGTGAATAACTCCATGGGGCAAGTGGACATAGCGAGGAATTAGTGGCTACGTTATCAGTGCAGTGAAGCCATTTATGACTTCATGGGGCAGAGTGATCGTAGCAAGGTATGTTGGGTGATCGAAGTGGTGAATATCGTATGCTTTACGCACTGAGTGAGAGATGTGAGGATGGATGCTATGTTTGATTGTTTGCCATTACTATGACATGCACACCTCCCCCACCTCCGTATCTTTACACCGTTTGATATGGTACCTTAGAGTGTTGTACAGTATGTAGTGCTAACTCTTTGGTTGCAGGTCCAGGTTCAGGTATGTTTTAGTCTACCTGTTATTGTTCACTTTAGATGCTTTTCGCTCATACCAGACTTTATGTCTGACCCAGAGTTTTATGTCTCCTCTTATTACTCTAGGTGCTCACACGAGCAGACTGGAGATAGGTTAGCTGGTGATGCGCGAGTAGCTGATTCGGAGGCGGGCAGGAGGCTTCCACGTATGATATATATATACACACATTCTCCCTGTGTCGTTGGTGGTCGCTACTTGGGCATTAGTTATAACAACCCGCACCTCCGTTAACGTAAGATATTGTCCCCAACTTAGCCACCGTATAGGTGTGGGGTTTTGTTCCTCAAAAGGCCTCGGCCAAGTTTCGAGATCCGCCAACACATGGCGTTGCCACACAGGCTGAGCCAACCTCCCTACTAACACCGATATTGTCCCTACTTTGCCACCTCTCAGGTGTAGGGTTTTCCATCACTAGGCCTCGGCGTTAGGTAGAGATGGACTCTATTATATAAGTACCCACTTCACACAATCTTCTATGATGTGGGACTTAGGGGTGTTACATTCTCCCCTCCTACAGAGCCCAACGTCCCCGTTGGCTCACAATCACCTCACCCAGGCACTATGGTCCACTTAGGAGCCACAATTCCGGCTGGGTATTGGCTCTGATACCACTATAACAGCCCGCATCTCCGTTCACGCAAGATATTGTCCCCAACTTAGCCACCGTATAGGTGTGGGGTTTTGTTCCTCAAAAGGCCTCGGCCAAGTTTCGAGATCCGCCAACACATGGCGTTGCCACACAGGCTGAACCAACCTCCCTACTAACACCGATATTGTCCCTACTTTGCCACCTCTCAGGTGTAGGGTTTTCCATCACTAGGCCTCGGCGTTAGGTAGAGATGGGCTCTATTATATAAGTACCCACTTCACACAATCTTCTATGATGTGGGACTTAGGGGTGTTACATTCTCCCCTCCTACAGAGCCCAACGTCCCCGTTGGGTCACAATCACCTCACCCAGGCACTATGGTCCACTTAGGAGCCACAATTCCGGCTGGGTATTGGCTCTGATACCACTATAACAACCCGCACCTCCGTTAACGTAAGATATTGTCCCCAACTTAGCCACCGTATAGGTGTGGGGTTTTGTTCCTCAAAAGGCCTCGGCCAAGTTTCGAGATCCACCAACACATGGCGTTGCCACACAGGCTGAGTCAACCTCCCTACTAACACCGATATTGTCCCTACTTTGCCACCTCTCAGGTGTAGGGTTTTCCATCACTAGGCCTCGGCGTTAGGTAGAGATGGGCTCTATTATATAAGTACCCACTTCACACAATCTTCTATGATGTGGGACTTAGGGGTGTTACATTAGTAGTGTGCCTCATTTATCTTACTTTTGCTTTGAGACAGTTTGAAAAGTTGTAATAAGCTGTATTTTGGATTTTCGCTGCTATGATGCTTAGTTCTGGTTTTCAGCTTATGCACTGTCTCTCCTGTTTTATGTCAAGTATATTATTATTATATTTTGTTCTATGCGCTGTGAGACATTCTACAGGTTTTTGTATGTTCATTTCCTTCTTCCCTTTCCTTCTGACGACCCGTTCCGTGCTAACTGGACATGTGTACAGCGCACCTTTGGAGTAAATGTCGGTTGGTGCGGGGCGGGCCGTCACACTTGGTATCAGAGCTCTAGGTTGCGTAGTTAACCTAGGGAAAGACACTAGGGAGAGATAGTACGTATATGAGAGCGCGTATTTGTGATTACTTTGGTTTTCAAAAGCTATATATATATACTATTGGTAGTATAAGAATGAAGTCGCACTGCACTAGCACCACTATGGGGTCGTTAATCGTTTCCCTTTTTCAGATTGACGATGAGCCGAGACACGAGGGGTGCTGGTAGAGGGACCAACCATGGGAATGCTCCTGACATGAGGACAATTTCACTAACTTCATGAGAGACATGCTTAGAGATGTTCAGGGAGCAGTTCCCAATCCCGGAAATGGTGGTGGTCCAGTAGTGCAGGCGCCTAGGGTCGATTTCGCCAAGTTGTGCAAGGATTACACTAACCTTGGTTGGAAGCCGTTCCACGGGACGGAGTCGGCCACAGATGTTCAAGACTGGATGGATAGCTGTGGCCGTATCTTTGATGACTTGGGTCTTGAGGATGCGATGAAGAGAAGGCTAGCGTCTCGTCAGCTGCAAGGGCGAGCGATGAATTGGTGGAATGCCATTAGAGAAGCTACTCCAGAAGATCAGGTTACTTGGGATCAGTTCAAGGCTCGCTTTAGCGAGAAGTTCATTCCAGCTGCCCAGAAGTCAGTGTTGTTTAAGAGGTTCTTGGAACTCAAGCAGAACGGAAGGGAAGTTTCTGATTATATTGCTGAGTTCGACACTTTGTCGAAGTATGGACTGTCTCTTATCGACACTCCTGAGAAGAAGAATGAGAAGTTTATTACAGGCTTGGATGGATACTTGGGGGAAAGGCTTATCAACCACATCGATTAGATTTTTGAATCGATTATGGGGAAAGCTTTGAGATCAGAGAGTCTTTACCCTAAGTCAAAGACTGAGGCTGCATCTGCAGAAGGGCCAAAGCCGCAAGCAGGCGGTGGAGGCAAGAATAACTCTCAGAATAAGAGGAAGCAGGACCAATCTAAAGGTGGCCAGAAAAAGAGCAAGAAGGATGTTGAGTGCTTCGGCTGTGGTAAGAAGGGCCATTATGCTAAAGATTGTCGGGCCAAGCCAGCGGATAAGAAGTGCTTCAACTGTGGTCAAGTGGGACATTTCAAGGATAAGTGTCCGCAACCTCTTAAGGAGAAGCAGATTGTGAAAGCATATGCTATTGATGTTGTTCCTTCTTCGTCGAATGCCCCAACTGCGGCGGAGAAAGGAAAGAATGTTGTTATTCAAGGTATGCTTTCTATTTATGATGTACCAGTTCGAGTTTTGTTTGATACTGGGGCTTCCCGTTCCTTCATATCTAGTGACCTGGTAGATAGGTTGGGACTGGAACCCGAGATAGTCAATAGACCATTGGTTGTGACGAACACGATTGGTGGTTCAACTAGCCTTAGTATGATTTGCAGGAATTTGGTCTTATCGAGTCATGGATGTATGTTTGTATGTGATTGCTTTGTTTTGGGCTTTACTGGGTATGCATTATATTGGGAGTCGATTGGCTCCAAAGATACGGGGTGGTGGTAGACTGTGAGGGCTTTTTGGTGACAGTGAGTTCGGATGATGGGCGGAGGGTAGTGTTTGGTAGTCTACCTAGTGATGGGGTTATGGCTAGTTTTGTAAATTCCCTCGACATCCCGCAGGATGAGTTGTCAGATGTGCCCGTGGTTGGCCAGTATCCGGACGTCTTCGAGGAGGTGACCGGACTTCCACCACACCGAGAGATTGAGTTCCGTATCGATTTAGTGAAAGATGCCAGACCTATAGTGATGCCACTTCGCCGTATGGCACCAAGGGAGCAGCGAGAGCTCGGGGTGCAAGTCAGCAATCTTTTGAAGAAGGGATTTATTAGAAGGAGTGTCTTCGAGTGGGGAGCACCAGTTGTGTTTGCCACTAAGGCAGATGGTGTTGTATATAATAGTGTTGTATACACAATTACATGATTTTTGTTTGATGATAACAACCAAATATATTTTATTATGGAATGTGTTGATTTACTACACAACAAACAGAAATAAAAATATTTTATTTCAATATCAAAAAGTACATCTTTTTACTCCACTATTTGACATACTACATTTCATTCATACAACTCTGTCACTCACTCTATACAACTACGTTTATATTCACATATACAGACAATTATACATTGACACTTTTTTTTACTGTCTTCCATCTTATGTCTTCACAAGCTCAAGTCAAGTCCTGTCTTCATACCTGTCACAAGAAACGCACACACACAGTAGACTACAACAAAAATAAATTCTAATACAAGCAAATAAAAATTTAGTTTTAAATTTTATTTGCCTCAGAATTACGGTGTGCTTCTCATCATTTTTCTAGACTTGGTCTGATATGTAGGGATAGGAAAAACATGGCTGCATGTACACACATACGTGTGCACTGCCTCACCAATCAGAGAGCAACTGAGGAGTAGCCACAAGGACCTTCTCGACTCAGTGCACAGTTCAAGCCAAAGTAAAAAACAGTTCAACATACATGGTCGAGCCAAAAAGTGCAAACAAACATAAGAAGCCAACATGTTCACAGCAAGACAAGTCTCAAGCAACACACAATGAACAAGTACATATCGAACTCAAGGATGGCATGGATAAAGCATTTGTCAACAAACTCAAGTCAGGGTGATCATGGAAGATTCAAAAAGATTAGCTTGTACTTAAACATAGTAGTTCTACATGAACAAACAAAGCTACATGGTGCAACAAGTTAGACACAAGGCGTGAGTGATCAAGCAATAGCATGGTCATGTTCAACACAGCACAGATCAGGCACAACAGTAATAGAAATACATGTAACAAGCAATGATGGTGTATACAAAGGCATCGAATCAAAGTTAAGGCTTTAACTAGTGTATTCATGGGTGTACTACAAACTAAGCAAATGACAGGATGAAGCAGCATGTAAGTATGTACAAGAGGAACACCGGATATGGAGCAGCAAGCAAAAGTTTACACAAGTTTTAGTTCAGATACAACTAGGTTCATGAATGCACAATTCATAATGATCAAGTCCAGCATTACTAAGTTACAAATATTCAACAATGGAGCATTAGCACACTAAGGTACATGCAGGGGGTCAAGCAAGGAGCAAGTACTACAGGCCAGCAATTTAATATCTGTTCTTATCAGTTCAAAATTGATCAAGTTCAAGATTTCAAGAATCACGGATTAACTTAAAGTCAAAATTCCAGAAGCCACCAAAGTTACTTTCCAAAAAAAAAAATATTAAGCTACAACAATTCTTTAAAATTGGATATTTTTTGAAAAAGCTATCGGGATTTCAAAGTCAAGCAAAAAAAATATATATATATATATCTCGTAAAGTTCCAGAAATCAAAGGGAGATTAACTTAAGTTTAAAATCGAAGTTTGGATTCCAGAGGTAATTGAAAAAGTAAAGGTTCCAGAAATCTCGCAAGCTCAATATTAATTCAAAATCACACGCAAATAAAGGTTGAAGATTTCAAATCTATTCTCAGGGAGGACCAACTCAAAAATCAGTTAGTCAAATATGGCAAGCAAATATTCTCGTTTTAAAACCGACGAAAATTACCACAAATCCATGTACGAAGACTCCAGAATCAGAAGATTTCAAAGCCCCAAAATTCAAGTGAAAATTCTAGTACATATCATGACGAAAACAAAGCAAAATATCATCTAGAATCGAGCCCAAAATCCACGAATATATTCAAGACCAAGTCTACACTGAAATCAGAGATTTATTCTTCTAGAGTGTTCATAATACCCTATATAATTACCAATTCATCATAGGCGAAGGGCATCGAAAACCAAGCATATCAACAGAGAAACCAGAGAATTAAAATCAGAAATCTTACCAAGTTTCGATAATTCAGAAATCAAATCGGCGACGAGAAGAGAAATAGTGTACGGAGCATCACGAATTCACCTCAAGTAGTAAGAACAAAGTCACGATTTAAAAAGAGGAATAAAACCCTAGCAAAATTCGCCAGCCGCCATTTTTTCAGAAAAGAAAGACAAAGGTCGCGATTTGAAAAGAGGGAATTGAAACCCTAATTTTAGCACCACCACTATTTTTCCAGAGAGACAAAGGAGATCAGGCTTAAAGGGTTGATCGGAATTACAAAAGAGGCCGGCTTACTTTTATGTTAAAAAGGTGATAACCCTTAATCTTTAACTCCTAGGGTTCTATTATCTATTGTTTGTTTTAAATTTCAAATTTCATTTTTTTTAAGGTCAATAACTACTAGTGTCTGTAGTTGGAAAAATCACAACTTAACGGATCGAGTTGTGTCAAGGTCTTGAGCGTAGGGTTTAAACAGTCGGGAGCGAAGGTCGCAAGTTTACAAGAGTCTGTAAGCGAAGAGATTGTTTAAAATTCCTAGAAGAAACCTTGAATGCAGCAGTAGGCATAGTTTTGCCGAAGCTGGGTATTTTCTGTGTGTGATTTTTCTTTCTGCAATATTTCTGTGACATTTTATTTTTAATTTTATTTAATTTGTAATAAACCCTATTCACCCCCCCCCCCCCTCTAGGGTTAATTTAGATCCTACAAGTGGTATCAGAGCGGGTATTTTTAACTCTAGAGTCATGAATTTGTCTAACAACGCTTTTTCTGAGGGTCAGTCCATAGCTAGGCCACCAATGTTTAATGGAACTGATTATGCCTATTGGAAAGCTAGGATGAAAATTTACTTAAGTTCAGTTGATTATGATATATGGGATATCGTTGAAACAGGCTACAAACCTCCTGTTACGATTATCAATTATATTGAAATTCCTAAACAAAAAGATAAGTGGGATGCTAATGATAAAAAATTATTCTCAACTGATGCCAAAGAAATGAATGCTTTAATTTGTGCTCTTGATAAAACTGAATTTAACCGTATATATCACTGTTCAACTACGCAGGTAATTTGGCATACTTTGGAAGTTACACATGAAGGAACATCTCAAGTCAAGGAATCTCGTCTCGCACTACTCTGCAACAAATATGAAAATTTCACGATGCGGAAAGACGAAGATATAAAAGAGATGTATGGTCGATTTTCCACACTGATTTATAATGCAAGGGCTCTTGGTAAAGTCTACACTGAAGTAGAATTAATACGCAAGATACTGAGAGTACTGCCAATGAATTTCGAAGCCAAAGTAACTGCCATTCAAGAATCAAAAGATCTAAATAAGTTGCAAATAGAAGAATTGATTGGAAACTTGATTGCTTATGAAATGGAGTTAAAAGCCAAAGAAGGACGCGATGATTCAGAATCAAAGAAAAAGACAATTGCTCTAAGCAACACTGTTGAAAGTAACGATGAAGCCGAGAATCCTATCGAAGAATTGGCCATGGTTCTTAAAAAGTGGTCTAACAAAAAATACAAGTCACGAAAGAAGAGTTCAAAATCCAACAAATCCAAGAATTCAGACAATTCAGACGATGAAGTCATATGCTACAACTGCAATAAACCAGGCCATATCAAACCAAATTGTCCATTACTTTAGAAAGACAGAAAGAAGAAGAAGAAAAAGAAAGCTTTTGCAGCTACATGGGACGATGAAGAAGGAGAAGAAGAAGACTCTGACAGTGATAAAGAGGAAGCCAATTTGTGTCTTATGGCACAGTCAGATTCAGAAAGTAGCGAAGATGATTCCACTGAGGTACCAAATTACTCTTATAAAGATTTAATTTTAATGTGTCATGATCTTACCAAAACCGTTGATTCTCTTGAACTAAAAATCAAGAAATTAAAATCTGATAGGTTAAAATTGGTCCATGAAAACAATAGGTTAGAAACTGAGCTTGAAAAAGTGACAAACCTTGATTGTGAAAACTGCAAGTTATTAAAACAAGAGCAAACGGAATTTAAGGCAAATTTTGAAAAATTGAAACAAGAACACTTGGCTTTAAAAGAAAGTGATGACACAAAAAGAAAGAACTTCATTAACAGATGCACTTCTCTTGTAAATGAAAATGAAGCACTTAAAACCAAAGTAAAAAATCTTGAAATAACATTGAGTAAGTTTTCAAAAGGGGAAAAATCATTTAGAATGCTGCTTGGAAACCAATTATATGCTAATAATAGAAAAGGATTAGGATTTGGAAAAACACACATTAATATGAATGATAATGCGAAGGGTGGAAGTGTTTTTCCTAAATGTACAAAATGTGGAAAAATTGGACATAGCTATGAAAAATGTGAAAGTAGGAACAACAATGAAAAATTCATACAAATTTGGGTTCCAAAATGGTTGACAAGCAATTGTTATAGATTTGGATTTGGTAAGAACAAACAAATTTGGATTCCAAAAGGATCTGTTGTTCAGAATCAAAAATTTTCAGTTACTAATTTTGTTAGACCTATGAGTCTCTCTAGGTCAAACTCTTTTTCTCGTGTGTAGGTATGTTGGCGAGCTAAGGAGCAACAAGAATGGTACTTGGATTCAGGTTGTTCCAAACATATGACAGGAGATAAATCAAAGTTCCTTAGCCTTGAAAAATATAAAGGAGGAAGTGTGATAATGGGCGATAACAGAAAATGTAAAATTATCGGTAATGATCTGGATACGGTGGACAAAGAGAAAAACGATGAGGGAATTACATATGAGGGTGAAAAAGAAAATAGCAAAGAGAAGACTGGCAGTGATGATCCAACAAAACAAACGTTTGAAGTCGAAAAGTTGAAATTCAAAGCCAACCATCCTCCAGAATTGGTGATAGGAAATCCAACGGTAGGTATACGAACTCGTTCACCATTTAATAAAGACATCTGTACTTTTTGTATTCACAGCTGTTTTATCTCTGAAATCGAACCTAAAAATGTTGAAATTGCACTTAATGATGAAAGTTGGATTTTAGCGATGCAAGAAGAACTTAATCAATTTGAGCGGAATAAAGTTTGGAAATTAGTTTCTAGACCGAATGACTATCCAGTAGTAGGAACTAAATGGGTGTTCAAAAATAAACTTGATGAATCCGGAAATGTAATTAGAAACAAAGCTAGGTTGGTTGCAAAAGGATATAATCAAATTGAAGGCATTGATTTTGATGAGACATTTGCACCAGTAGCTAGGTTAGAAGCCATTAGAATTTTGCTCAGTTTTGCGTGTTATAAAGGTTTCAAACTTAAACAAATGGACGTAAAAAGTGCGTTTTTAAATGGAGAATTAAAAGAAGAAGTTTTTGTGGAACAACCCCCTGGTTTTGAAAATCATGAATTTCCAAATCATGTATTCAAACTTGAAAAAGCATTATATGGTCTTAAACAAGCTCCTAGAGCTTGGTACGATTGTTTAAGTGCATATCTTTTGGAAAACGGTTTTAAAAAGGGCAGTGCTGACACTACATTGTTTCTATTACATGAAGGTGATGACTTTTTAATAGTCCAAATTTATGTTGATGATATTATATATGGTGCTACTAATGATTGTTTGTGTGAGAAATTTGAAAAAGTCATGCAGGATAAATTCGAAATGAGCTTAGTAGGTGAATTAAAATACTTCCTTGGATTTCAAATCAAACAAAGCTCCAAGGGTATTTTCATATCACAAACAAAATACATTGTTGAATTGCTAAAAAGATTTGGACTAGAAAATGCAAAACCACTCAGAACACCGATGAGTCCTTCAACCAAGCTTGACAAAGACGAGAAAGGAGTTGCAGTTGATCAGAAAAAATATCGTGGAATAATTGGTTCACTTCTTTATCTCACTGCATCTAGGCCTGATATTATGTTTGCTGTTTGTTTATGTGCACGCTTTCAATCTAATCCAAAAGAATCTCACTTAAAAGCCACAAAAAGAATATTAAGATATCTTTTGCACATACACAAATTTGGTTTATGGTACCCCGCATGCAATAATTTCGAATTAATTGGATATTCTGATGCTGATTATGCTGGATCCCTTGTTGATAGAAAAAGCACTAGTGGGACTTGTTTTATGCTAGGACACTCGTTAGTCTCATGGTCAAGTCGAAAACAAAATTGTGTTGCTTTATCCACAACTGAGGCTGAATACATTGCTTTAGGAAGTTGTTGTGCACAAATACTATGGATGATGCAAACTCTTTCAGACTTTGGTCTAATTTATAAAAAAGTACCACTAAAATGTGACAGTAAAAGTGCTATAGACTTGTCTAATAATCCTGTTCACCATTCACGCACTAAACACATAGATGTGAGACATCATTTTATTAGAGATCACATTTCACGAGAAGATATTTGTATTGAGTTTATTTCAACTGACTGTCAACTTGCTGATATCTTTACAAAACCTCTTCCCGAAGATATATTTTCACGATTACGCTTAGATTTGGGAATTATAGAAATTGATTGATCATTAGTGTAACACCCCACCTCCGTTAAGGTCACTCACAAAGGGAATGCCTTAACTTTGGTGGAGCATTTTAGTAAACAGAACAGAAACTTACAAGACAGATAAAACAGTACTTGAAATTTTTTAACTTTATTACAGCGGAAACAGAAATTAATATGGTTACATCCTTTCAAATCTCAGAATTCAAGTACAAAATATCAGTCTTGTACAAAAGCCTTCAAAATGCATGGTTTAAAATCATAATCCCCATAGAACGGAAGCTATACAGAGCCAAGCCATACTTTAAGCACTTCAAGCAAAGAGAAATCCGGATCAAGCTAAAGTATTCCCTCCTTGGATAACCTGGGGGGGAACGGAAGAAAGGAGGCGAAACAACAAGGGTCAGACAAAAAGTCTGGCAAGTCCAGTGACTTTCAGCATATGAACAGATAATAATAATATGATATGAACATAAAACTGGATGTGAGATAACTGTAACAGGTGTAGCAGATATAACAGAAGAACATAATGACATAAACTATTGCTTCACACTTCTCTGCACTAATACTAGTATAACAGAATTAGGTGTCACCCTAATGTCTAAACTGAAGCAGGAACGGGTACAGAATAATTTAACAGAAATAGAATGCTAATAATGGGCCTTTACTACCCGATCAGAAACAGACAGAAGCAGAAACAGATTAATCCCTACGGAAGCAGAATGTAGAATTAGGTGTACACTAGTAATGGGCCTTTACCACCCGAACAGACGGTACCACACAGAAACAGACAGGTGTTACCACCCAACAGAAACAGACGGTACCAACAGAAATAGACAGAACTAAGTGTACCCTAAAACCCTACCCCAAGCGATCGGCTCCCTAATACATAAATATCCTGTGTCGGCCCCACAGTAGGGTGTATCACTCCCTAAAGTGACAACCAATTGGCACAGACCTATTTACAGATGTCACGGCGTCTTACATCCTCAGAGGCAGACCGGGATCCATGCACGCACATGACCCGGTTGGAACGCACCATCAACACCCCTCGCCATTATAAGAATGAACCACTTATAATTAGTTCAGTAAGCGTGCCCAGACCCTACCTACTGTTGGGTCAAAGTTTTGATACCAGAAAGGGTTACTGACTAATATGGGTCCCAAACAACAGATGACACAAGTAATTCCCCTCCTAACCTTGTGTCCCCAGACTAACAGATCTCAGATTAACTTGTTTACAAGTTCAGACATACAGAATTCAGATATACTAGTTCACAGATTAAATTAACAAGTTTTCAGACTAACAGATCAGATGTACAGATTTTTCAGATTTGTCTAACTTTGTACTGGGCCTACAGATTCATGGACGGGTTTACTACACTTATTAATCCAGTTGGTTTAACCCTATTTCCCCCAATACGTTTTAGACGTCATTCTTATCTTAGATTTGCATTAATTAATTATTAATGCCCAGACCTCTCACATTAGGTCGCTAGCTTGTGGCCGCTGGATGGGCCGGGCGGTTCCGGGCAGACTTCTGCCACAAGCCAGACCTAACCTCGTGTCTTAAGCAGGTTATGACTAACTTCTCACATTAGAACCTATTGTTTGCGGCCACTGGATGTGCCGGGCGGTTACGGGCAGAATTACGCCGCAAACTCATTCTAACCTCGAGTTAGTCACGTTTATCTTTACGGCCAATTAATTAATAATTTACCGTTTATGCGCACGCCCAATATATATGCCAATTCAGATTATATCAATAACAGGATGATTATATCAACACAGCAGATAATAGATTTTAGCAGATAACAGATTTTTTTTTCCAGATTATATGACTTAACGGATTTAACAGATTTAGCAACTTAGCAGATTTTGGCATATAACAGGTTAGGCATTTCAACCGACAAATTTAACAGGTTAGGCACTTCAATCTAATTAGCAGTCTAGGCAATATAACAAAACTAGCAGTTTAGGCAACTTGGCAAATTAGCAGATTTAGCAAATTTAATATTTCTAAAGGTTCTATTTACATGCCTTGCCTAATCATAAATTAGGCCTAAATTCATATGCCTACATAATTGTCATGATTCACAATATGAACATATACTCCATGTTTGCATAAATTTACATAGCGCCGAATATGGACATAATTTACCATATAACATATGTTCCAATTTTTTTGTTAAACTAGCATTTTACAGCAGATTCACATATAAATTATACCAAATATAACCGTTAATTACAATGCATGCCATATATCCAAAAATCCCTATTTAGGTGTAATCGCAATAATAGATATCCTAATTAATGTAAATCTTTACACCTAAGTTTCCATATCTTCTTCTTTTTATGTCATGAATCATTATGCAAACTATACCCAACAATCTAAATCTTTAAATCATATCTTCTAAAAATCAGATCTTGACTTTTATAAGCATTTTGTCCAAAGTCTCAAATCATATGTAATCTTACAATGGTTCCTCTCTTCTTTTATCACAGAATATGCATAGGTCTAAAACTAGTTTACAACATATGCTTATTTTTCTAATTAATTACAGATCTAAATAACATATGTTCATTTCTCTAATTAGTTACAGATCTAGATTACAACGTACACTATGCATACAACGTATATAAATTACATGTTTACAGTCAAATTCATGCATCCAATCCCAAGTCATATGTCAATATATTTTATGCCTCAGATCTAAAGTCATACGTTCAATTCAGTCTTGTCAAATTTCGCATCATTCATTATTTGTCCCAAAATTTGCGTTCATACGTTAATCTCTTATGAGATTAGGCACAGGCTCGTGGTAGCCTGGCTATAGAAACAGAAAGGAAGCAGAAAGGGATACAGAACAGTCACAGAAAAACAGATCTGACAGATATACAATCTCAGATTTAGATTTAAAAGCATATCAGAATTATAATTAATGTTTATAGCAGAAAATAACTGTACTTGCCTTGATTGGATTAAAGAAAGAACTTTAGTTGTTACAGAATTGTTGCAGAAGCTTTTATCTCAAATTTGAATTGAATTGCTTAGGTTGATGTTGATTAGCTTCTAGTTTTGATTCCAGCAGAGTAGCGACGCCATTTTTTATTTTTACTAGAACAGAGGCAGAGAAGAAGCAGAATAGAATTGTGTGTAGAGGAGGCTAGGTCTTAGGATGTATTTATAGGTGTGTTTAGTTGTTTTAGGCCTTTAGATAAACCCTAAAACAGATCAGAACCGTCAGAATTCGTCACAGGCTCACCAAAACAGCCCAAAAACCCATCCAGATGCACCCAGGCCGACCTGGCTCGACCAGGGAGGTCGACCCCCAGGTCGACCCTAGGGTCGACACCCATGTCGACCTGGTCCCCTCCAGGTCGACCCCCAGTTCGACCTGGTCTGGGCGGGAATTTTCCCGCCTGGCTCGTTTTCTGCATTTTTGAAATCTGTTTCGTTTTTCTGATTTTTCGTGAAACTTCTGAAGGCCATATCTCGGTCATACTGACTCCGATTTACGAAATTTCGGACTCTATTTCGCGTATTTTTCCGAGACGAACGCAACCGCAAAACCCGTTTCCCTTAATTCTCACATCTGTAATTAGTTATTCTTTAATTTGTGGCTATTAATATTAACAGAATTACGGGGTGTTACATTCTCCCCTCCTTAATGGATTTCGTCCCCGAAATCTTCAAGTTAAGAAGAATGTGTCCTACCATCCAACATCCATCTACTCAATCATCAATCACTGGCATCCATTGTCCTTAGAAACTTCTAACGTTGTATGAACATATGCAAAGGTGTATGTATATGTTCCTTATCTAATGCAAAGATCAGGCGGTCCACTGATTCAGCTGACCTCCTTAATGCGAATTATGTCAGTGCCATGAGTCCAACATGTATGCAATTTTCCTACTTGATACATATCATTTCTATATGAGTGCACAACCATTCAGTCATATGCAACATCCATGTGCTGAGTCAAGCATTTTGCATCCACAAAAATTGAAATATGCTCACACATCCATATGCCGTATGAGAGTGTTTTCGAGCCGATCTAGTGCCTAGTGTGTGTATATGCATCCATGGGCAACCACTAGCAACCACTTGCAACCATCAAACATAACATGTCTCAAACACATGTTTACACCCATTAGTTTCTACCTAAAGTTTGAAGATTCGATCGATAGGATACAGTCGAATGATGGAGGCGAGTACAGATAGAACAAAAACTTGGTTCCCATTAGACATGGGTCCTAAGTATCGGCCCCAAAGACCGAAACGAACATCAAATTGACACCCTGAGGATTACTTTCTTTAGACAATGTCAAAACTGGAAATCTTATCAGAAGTATTCAGATATTTACAGGCTACTGGTACAGATCAGGTTCCCTAATGACTCTTAGGAAGTTAAGCATGATAAAATCATACCCCACGAAAACTCAGAATGTATGCGTCATACTTGACGCCTAACACAGATATCCCTCAAACCCCAATCTCAAACAGATGAGCCATAACCCTTATAGGTCTGAGTCTACAGCAGAATTCAGAAATAATACTAGTATTAAAGTGCAGAGTATCGATTACAAAATCAAAATACCAGAATCAGAAAAAGTCTTAACTCCATAATCAGATAAAGAAATTAAACCTACTATAGAAATTTTTTTATTTCTATCCTAGCCACTAGCCTCAAGATTATTCGCCTGCCCTCCTTGTCCTCGTCTCTTCGGGCAATCCCTAGTGAAGTGTCCCATCTCCCCACAGTTGAAGCAAGCACCCTTCCTTTTTCTGCAATCCTTGTTCAGATGAGTCGAGCTTCCACAAGTAAAGCACTTTTTCCCCTTCTTATCTTCAGACTTCTCATCCTTCTTTTGTGTTTCCTTTTTGGGCCCCGCTTTCTTATTCTGTGGTTCTTCGTTCTTTGTCTCTTTCGGGCCCTTGTCTTCCTCGTGCAGTAGTGCCATGTCCACCAATTTCTCGTAAGTCGCTCCCATGGGTACATGGGTCATGGCTAGGCTGTACAGTGGCTCGTTCAATCCTTTAACAAAGCGGAGAGCCTTTTTATGCTGAGTGTTGACTAAATCCAATCCGAACCTAGCTAGTTGGTTGAACTGGTTGACGTATTCCTTGACCGTCATACTTCCTTGCTTAAGAGATAAGAACTTTTCCAATTGTAAACTTCGTTCAGCTTGCGAGAGGAATTTTGTCTCGAACCTTGTTCTGAAATCCATCCATGTCTCGACCGGCCTCTCGGCATTAGTGACTTCCCACCAGTAGGAAGCTTCGTCTTTGAGAAGCCATACCGCCAACTGTACCTTCTGCCTATCGTCCACCTCGAAGATAACGAATAGATCCTCAGTTTCTTTGAGCCAATTCCTCGCTTCTACGAATGATTCAGTTCCTTTGAAATCCTTCCCAACCATGGCCCTAAAATCTCTACAGATCTTTGAGAAAGCTATTGCACGAGGAGGGGGTGGGGGAGGGGGATCATTTGCTGGACCTGCAGCAGCGGTCCTAGCCTCAAGATATTGACGAAACCAACCGGGTACATGAACACCCTCTGGTATCTCAGATGCTTCAGACATGCTGAAACGAAAAAGGAAAGGTTCATTACAAAAAGGACTGAAAGAAAGATATATGGCTCTCGGGGATTATGTTTTTCAAAATAAGCTTTACTTTTGAAAATACTTCCTTTTCAAAACCTTTCTGAAAATAGTTTTCAAAAATTCTTTATCAAATCCGGTAACCTTCAGCTCTGATACCAAGTGTAACACCCCACCTCCGTTAAGGTCACTCACAAAGGGAATGCCTTAACTTTGGTGGAGCATTTTAGTAAACAGAACAGAAACTTACAAGACAGATAAAACAGTACTTGAAAAATTTTAACTTTATTACAGCGGAAACAGAAATTAATATGGTTACATCCTTTCAAATCTCAGAATTCAAGTACAAAATATCAGTCTTGTACAAAAGCCTTCAAAATGCATGGTTTAAAATCATAATCCCCATAGAACGGAAGCTATACAGAGCCAAGCCATACTTTAAGCACTTCAAGCAAAGAGAAATCCGGATCAAGCTAAAGTATTCCCTCCTTGGATAACCTGGGGGGAAACGAAAGAAAGGAGGCGAAACAACAAGGGTCAGACAAAAAGTCTGGCAAGTCCAGTGACTTTCAGCATATGAACAGATAATAATAATATGATATGAACATAAAACTGGATGTGAGATAACTGTAACAGGTGTAGCAGATATAACAGAAGAACAGAATGACATAAACTATTGCTTCACACTTCTCTGCACTAATACTAGTATAACAGAATTAGGTGTCACCCTAATGTCTAAACTGAAGCAGGAACGGGTACAGAATAATTTAACAGAAACAGAATGCTAATAATGGGCCTTTACTACCCGATCAGAAACAGACAGAAGCAGAAACAGATTAATCCCTACGGAAACAGAATGTAGAATTAGGTGTACACTAGTAATGGGCCTTTACCACCCGAACAGACGGTCCCACACAGAAACAGACAGGTGTTACCACCCAACAGAAACAGACGGTACCAACAGAAACAGACAGAACTAAGTGTACCCTAAAACCCTACCCCATGCGATCGGCTCCCTAATACATAAATATCCTGTGTCGGCCCCACAGTAGGGTGTATCACTCCCTAAAGTGACAACCAATTGGCACAGACCTATTTACAGATGTCACGGCGTCTTACATCCTCAGAGGCAGACCGGGATCCATGCACGCACATGACCCGGTTGGAACGCACCATCAACACCCCTCGCCATTATCAGAATGAACCACTTATAATTAGTTCAGTAAGCGTGCCCGGACCCTACCTACTGTTGGGTCAAAGTTTTGATACCAGAAAGGGTTACTGACTAATATGGGTCCCAAACAACAGATGACACAAGTAATTCCCCTCCTAACCTTGTGTCCCCAGACTAACAGATCTCAGATTAACTTGTTTACAAGTTCAGACATACAGAATTCAGATTTACTAGTTCACAGATTAAATTAACAAGTTTTCAGACTAACAGATCAGATTTACAGATTTTTCAGATTTGTCTAACTTTGTACTGGGCCTACAGATTCATGGACGGGTTTACTACACCTATTAATCCAGTTGGTTTAACCCTATTTCCCCCAATACGTTTTAGACTTCATTCTTATCTTAGATTTGCATTAATTAATTATTAATGCCCAGACCTCTCACATTAGGTCGCTAGCTTGTGGCCGCTGGATGGGCCGGGCGGTTCCGGGCAGACTTCTGCCACAAGCCAGACCTAACCTCGTGTCTTAAGCAGGTTATGACTAACTTCTCACATTAGAACCTATTTTTTGCGGCCACTGGATGTGTCGGGCGGTTCCGGGCAGAATTACGCCGCAAACTCATTCTAACCTCGAGTTAGTCACGTTTATCTTTGCGGCCAATTAATTAATCATTTACCGTTTATGCGCACGCCCAATATATATGCCAATTCAGATTATATCAATAACAGGATGATTATATCAACACGGCAGATAACAGATTTTAGCAGATAACAGATTTTTTTTTCTAGATTATATGACTTAACGGATTTAACAGATTTAGCAACTTAGCAGATTTTGGCATATAACAGGTTAGGCATTTCAACCGACAAATTTAACAGGTTAGGCACTTCAATCTAATTAGCAGTCTAGGCAATATAACAAAACTAGCAGTTTAGGCAACTTGGCAAATTAGCAGATTTAGCAAATTTAATATTTCTAAAGGTTCTATTTACATGCCTTGCCTAATCATAAATTAGGCCTAAATTCATATGCCTACATAATTGTCAAGATTCACAATATGAACATATACTCCATGTTTGCATAAATTTACATAGCGCAGAATATGGACATAATTTACCATATAACTTATGTTCCAATTTTTTTGTTAAACTAGCATTTTACAGCAGATTCACATATAAATTATACCAAATATAACCGTTAATTACAATGCATGCCATATATCCAAAAATCCCTATTTAGTGTAATCGCAATAATAGATATCCTAATTAATGTAAATCTTTACACCTAAGTTTCCATATCTTCTTCTTTTTGAGTCATGAATCATTATGCAAACTATACCCAACAATCTAAATCTTTAAATCATATCTTCTAAAAATCAGATCTTGACTTTTATAAGCATTTTGTCCAAAGTCTCAAATCATATGTAATCTTACAATGGTTCCTCTCTTCTTTTATCACAGAATATGCATAGGTCTAAAACTAGTTTACAACATATGCTTATTTTTCTAATTAATTACAGATCTAAATAACATATGTTCATTTCTCTAATTAGTTACAGATCTAGATTACAACGTACACTATGCATACAACGTATATAAATTACATGTTTACAGTCAAATTCATGCATCCAATCCCAAGTCATATGTCAATATATTTTATGCCTCAGATCTAAAGTCATACGTTCAATTCAGTCTTGTCAAATTTCGCATCATTCATTATTTGTCCCAAAATTTGTGTTCATACGTTAATCTCTTATGAGATTAGGCACAGGCTCGTGGTAGCCTGGCTATAGAAACAGAAAGGAAGCAGAAAGGGATACAGAACAGTCACAGAAAAACAGATCTGACAGATATACAATCTCAGATTCAGATTTAAAAGCATATCAGAATTATAATTAATGTTTATAGCAGAAAATAACTGTACTTGCCTTGATTGGATTAAAGAAAGAACTTTAGTTGTTACAGAATTGTTGCAGAAGCTTTTATCTCAAATTTGAATTGAATTGCTTAGGTTGATGTTGATTAGCTTCTAGTTTTGATTCCAGCAGAGTAGCGACGCCATTTTTATTTTTACTAGAACAGAGGCAGAGAAGAAGCAGAATAGAATTGTGTGTAGAGGAGGCTAGGTCTTAGGATGTATTTATAGGTGTGTTTAGTTGTTTTAGGCCTTTAGATAAACCCTAAAACAGATCAGAACCGTCAGAATTTGTCACAGGCTCACCAAAACAGCCCAAAAACCCATCCAGATGCACCCAGGCCGACCTGGCTCGACCAGGGAGGTCGACCCCCAGGTCGACCCTAGGGTCGACACCCATGTCGACCTGGTCCCCTCCAGGTCGACCCCCAGGTCGACCTGGTCTGGGCGGGAATTTTCCTGCCTGGCTCGTTTTCTGCATTTTTGAAATCTGTTTCGTTTTTCTGATTTTTCGTGAAACTTCTGAAGGCCATATCTCGGTCATACTGACTCCGATTTACGAAATTTCGGACTCTATTTCGCGTATTTTTCCGAGACGAACGCAACCGCGAAACCCGTTTCCCTTAATTCTCACATCTGTAATTAGTTATTCTTTAATTTGTGGCTATTAATATTAACAGAATTACGGGGTGTTACAATTATCCATTTTTAAAAAAAAAAAATTCTTAAATGGTTATTCGAAAGTTAAATGATTGATCATTTGAACTATTCTGGAACTCGTTGAAATTATATCAGATCTTGGAATTGTGATGAGTATTGACTATAATATTTTTTTTTCATGAGGAAATATTTTTAAATCTCATGATGACTGGACAGATTTTATAATACTTTTGAATTAGAGCTTATTTTACGACCATCTTCTATATCTACCATACTTCTGTCACTCATCATGGTTTTATTTAATTTGGGGAGTTCTAATTATTCTTGGAATTTAGAAATAAATAAATAATAATTTATCCTTGGTACTCACTCCCATTTAAAAGTCCTCGCGGTTATGCGTGGGTGAATTACCTTAATCTCTATGTGCTTCCATTCTCACTTAAAAGACCTTTGGGTTGTGCATTGATGGAACTCATCAGAGAAGATAAAGTTAAGTTACTACTAACCCCATTTAAAAGACCTTTGGGCTATGCGTGGTTAGGAAGTGCTTAACACATTTTTAAGCATATTTAAAATCTTTAAATTTTATATTAAAATATTCAATTTTTATTGAACTCTCCTAATTCTATAAAATCCATAGTAAATCCATTCATTCTGAAAGTGAAATTTGTCTCTGACTCGAAGAATATTATGATTTCTGTTTGAATCAATGAGATTTACGATATACTATCCTCTTGATCTGAATTTATATTTCTAGTTTATATTCATCAGTGTTTTAATTTCTGTTATTCTTTTGATGATAACAAAAGGGGGAGAATGATCAAGATTTTGATGGATGAGTATGCATTTATAGAATATTTTGAAATTGGGTGTTTGATTAATTTATTTCAAAATTTTCAAATCTATGCATCAATAAGGGAAGCTTAGTTAAAGGGAGAGCATACAAATAGGGGGACTAATATACTTCACGTTTCAAACACATTCAAAATCTTTTATTTGTTTGTCATCATCAAAAGGGGGAGATTGTTGTATATAATAGTGTTGTATACACAATTACATGATTTTTGTTTGATGATAACAACCAAATATATTTTATTATGGAATGTGTTGATTTACTACACAACAAACAGAAATAAAAATATTTTATTTCAATATCAAAAAGTACATCTTTTTACTCCACTATTTGACATACTACATTTCATTCATACAACTCTGTCACTCACTCTATACAACTACGTTTATATTCACATATACAGACAATTATACATTGACACTTTTTTTTACTCTCTTCCATCTTATGTCTTCACAAGCTCAAGTCAAGTCCTGTCTTCATACCTGTCACAGGAAACGCACACACACAGTAGACTACAACAAAAATAAATTCAAATACAAGCAAATAAAAATTTAGTTTTAAATTTTATTTGCCTCAGAATTACGGTGTGCTTCTCATCATTTTTCTAGACTTGGTCTGATATGTAGGGATAGGAAAAACATGGCTGCATGTACACACATACGTGTGCACTGCCTCGCCAATCAGAGAGCAACTGAGGAATAGCCACAAGGACCTTCTCGACTCAGTGCACAGTTCAAGCCAAAGTAAAAAACAGTTCAACATACATGGTCGAGCCAAAAATTGCAAACAAACATAAGAAGCCAACATGTTCACAGCAAGACAAGTCTCAAGCAACACACAATGAACAAGTACAGATCGAACTCAAGGATGGCATGGATAAAGCATTTGTCAACAAACTCAAGTCAGGGTGATCATGGAAGATTCAAAAAGATTAGCTTGTACTTAAACATAGTAGTTCTACATGAACAAACAAAGCTACATGGTGCAACAAGTTAGACACAAGGTGTGAGTGATCAAGCAATAGCATGGTCATGTTCAACACAGCACAGATCAGGCACAACAGTAATAGAAATACATGTAACAAGCAATGATGGTGTATACAAAGGCATCGAATCAAAGTTAAGGCTTTAACTAGTGTATTCATGGGTGTACTACAAACTAAGCAAATGACAGGATGAAGCAGCATGTAAGTATGTACAAGAGGAACACAGGATATGGAGCAGCAAGCAAAAGTTTACACAAGTTTTAGTTCAGATACAAGTAGGATCATGAATGCACAATTCATAATGATCAAGTCCAGCATTACTAAGTTACAAATATTCAACAATGTAGCATGAGCACATTAAGGTATATGAAGGGGGTCAAGCAAGGAGCAAGTACTACAGGCCAGCAATTTAATATCTGTTCTTATCAGTTCAAAATTGATCAAGTTCAAGATTTCAAGAATCACGGATTAACTTAAAGTCAAAATTCCAGAAGCCACCAAAGTTACTTTCCAAAAAAAAAAAGTTACAGCAATTCTTTAAAATTTGATATTTTTTGAAAAAGCTAACGGGATTTCAAAGTCAAGCAAAAAAAAAAAAAATATCTCGTAAAGTTCCAGAAATCAAGGGGAGATTAACTTAAGTTTAAAATCGAAGTTTGGATTCCAGAGGTAATTGAAAAAGTAAAGGTTCCAGAAATCTCGCAAGCTCAAGATTAATTCAAAATCACACGCAAATAAAGGTTGAAGATTTCAAATCTATTCTCAGGGAGGACCAACTCAAAAATCAGTTAGTCAAATATGGCAAGCAAATATTCTCGTTTTAAAACCGACGAAAATTACCACAAATCCATGTACGAAGACTCCAGAATCAGAAGATTTCAAAGCCCCAAAATTCAAGTGAAAATTCTCGTATATATCATGACGAAAACAAAGCAAAATATCATCTAGAATCGAGCCCAAAATCCACGAATATATTCAAGACCAAGTCTACACTGAAATCAGAGATTTATTCTTTTAGAGTGTTCATAATACCCTATATAATTACCAATTCATCATAGGCGAAGGGCATCGAAAACCAAGCATATCAACAGAGAAACCAGAGAATTAAAATCAGAAATCTTACCAAGTTTCGATAATTCAGAAATCAAATCGGCGATGAGAAGAGCAACAGTGTACGGAGCATCACGAATTCACCTCAAGTAGTAAGAACAAAGTCACGATTTAAAAAGAGGAAGAAAACCCTAGCAAAAATCGCCAGCCGCCATTTTTTCTGAAAAGAAAGACAAAGGTCGCGATTTGAAAAGAGGGAATTGAAACCCTAATTTTAGCACCGCCACTATTTTTCCAGAGAGACAAAGGAGATCAGGCTTAAAGGGTTGATCGGAATTACAAAAGAGGCCGGCTTACTTTTATGTTAAAAAGGGGATAACCCTTAATCTTTAACTCCTAGGGTTCTATTATCTATTGTTTGTTTTAAATTTCAAATTTCATTTTTTTAAGGTCAATAACTACTAGTGTCTGTAGTTGGAAAAATCACAACTTAACGGATCGAGTTGTGTCAAGGTCTTGAGCGTAGGGTTTAAACAGTCGAGAGCGAAGGTCGCAAGTTTACAAGAGTCTGTAAGCGAATAGATTGTTTAAAATTCCTAGTAGAAACCTTGAATGCAGCAGTAGGCATAGTTTTGCCGAAGCTGGGTATTTTCTGTGTGTGATTTTTCTTTCTGCAATTTTTCTGTGACATTTTATTTTTAATTTTATTTAATTTGCAATAAACCCTATTCACCCCCCCCTTTAGGGTTAATTTAGGTCCTACAGATGGTTCCCTTCGTTTGTGTGTGGACTATCGCGAGTTGAATAAGGTAACGAGGAAGAATAAGTATCCTCTACCACGGATAGATGATTTGTTTGATCAACTGGAAGGAGCAAGAGTGTTCTCCCAGTTGCACCTCGCGACAGGATTTCATCAGCTCCGAGTAGCAGATGAGAGTGTTCCGAAAACGGCATTTAGGACGTCGTCTGGATTTTATGAGTGGTTGGTCATGCCGTTTGGGTTGACCAATGCACCAGCCTACTTTGTGGATCTTATGAATCGAGTATTCAGAGATCAGTTGAATAAGTTTGTTCTTGTGTTCGTGGATGATATCCTTGTTTACTCAAGGACAGAGGAGGAATACAAGGGGCACTTGAGGATAGTGATGGAGGTGTTGAGGAAACACCAATTGAAAGCGAAATTCTTTAAGTGTCATTTTTGGAGAAGGGAAGTGAGATTCTTGGGTCATGTTGTTTCCGAGAGTGGTATTGCCGTGGACCCTGCGAAGGTGGCTACGGTACAGGATTGGCCTATGCCCAAGAATGCAACAAATGTAAGAAGTTTCTTGGGATTAGCTGGATATTATCGTAAGTTTATCCAGGACATCTCCAAGATAGCAGCACCGTTGACTCAATTGACTAAGAAGAATCAGTCCTTCGTCTAGGACGGAGTGTGTGAGGATGCCTTCAAGAGTCTAAAGGAGAAGTTGACGCGTGCGCCAGTGTTAGTCATTCCTAAAGGGAATGAAGAGATGACGGTATACACGAACGCTTGTGGTACCGGACTGGGTGCTGTATTGATGCAAGGAGGTAGGGTTGTAGCTTACGCTAGTCGACAGCTAAAGCCGCATGAGAAGAAGTATCCTACCCATGATTTGGAACTAGCAGCGATTGTGTTTGCGCTGAAGATGTGGAGACACTATCTCTTGGGAGAAAGATTTGAGTTGTTTACCGATCATAAATCGTTAAAGTATCTCTTCTCTCAGAAAGATCTGAATCTCCGTCAGCAGAGATGGTTGGAGTTCTTGGCTTCGTATGATTTTGATATCGCATACACACCTGGGAAGGGTAATGCGGTAGCCGATGCCTTGAGTAGGAGACATGCCAGCTTAGGGGCAATGTTTCTTGAGTGGAAGCAACTGGAGTATATCGCGGGGTTTGATTTCAGACCAAAGTGCGAATTGGATCCAGTTATGCTAGCTAGTTTGACGATCAGACCCACTTTGATAGAGCGGATTGGTTCCCGCCAGAGGGACGATCCTAACCTATTGGAAATCATCTCCAAGTTAGAGATGGGTATCGATGAGGAGATGAATGTGTATGGGCTTGATCGAGATGGATGGCTTCGAAAGAATGGAAGGCTAGTTGTGCCCAACGTGAATGATTTGAGAGATGAAGTGCTTAGAGAATGTCATCACTCAAAACTGACTATACATCCCGGTGGTAATAAAATGTATCGAGACATGAAGCAAACCTACTACTGGGAAGGGATGAAAAGAGAAGTTGGGAAGTTTATATCCAAATGCATGAATTGCCAGCTAGTTAAAGACGAGCAAAAGAAGCCTAGTGGGTTATTGCAACCATTAGAAATTCCCGAATGGAAATGGGAGCAAGTCTCGATGGATTTCATCGATGGTTTACCAAGGACTAGATCGGGATATGATAGCATTTGGGTAATTGTGGATCGATTGACTAAAAGTGCAAGATTTATACCAGTCAAATCGACTAGAAAGGCAGCCAAGATGGCAGAATTGTATATGAAGTGGGTAGTGAGATTTCATGGAGTACCGAAAAGCATTGTAAGTGACCGAGACCCGTTGTTTACTAGTGGGTTTTGGAAGAGCTTACAAGAGGCTCTAGGGTCAGGATTACATCTCAGTACCGCATATCATCCTCAGACCGACGGTCAGACGGAGAGGGTGAATCGTATATTGGAAGATCTCTTGAGAGCTTGTATATTGGATTTTGGTGGATCATGGGATGACCACTTGCATCTAGTAGAGTTTGCATATAATAATAGCTACCAATCCAGTATCGGTATGGCTCCATATGAAGCTTTGTACGGAAGACCATGCAACTCACCGTCATGTTGGATAGAGACTGGCGAGAAGTTTGTGCTTGGACCAGATGTGGTGAGAGAAACTTCGGATAAGATTAAGATCATTCAGCAACGAATGAAAGCTGCCCAAGATAGGCAGAAGAGTTATGCTGATAAGAGGAGAAGAGACTTGAAATTCTCCGTTGGTGACTTGGTGTTCGTCAAGATCTCTCCGTTAAAGAGCGTGATTCGATTTGGCAAGAGAGGCAAGTTGGCACCAAGATTTGTTGGCCCATTCCCTGTTCTTGAACTAGTCGGGAATTTGGCATATAGAGTTGGCTTACCAGAGAAGATGGCGGGAGTTCACAACGTATTTCATGTTTCCCAATTAAGGAAGTTCGTTCACGACTCAGGTATGACTATTTCACCTGATCAGTTAGAGGACTTCGAAGTAGAACCCGAGGCGGTTGGGAACCGCAAGCCGATTCGTATTGTGGGGCACGATACGAAGCAACTTCGAAGGAAGGCAGTGAAGCTAGTCAAGGTTCGGTGGGGCGAGGACGAGAATGATTGTACTTGGGAGATAAAGGAGAGCATTAGGAAGGCATATCCAGAACTCTTTGCCTGGTAAGACTTACCTTACAATTTAGTTCTACGCATGCTAGGGTAAACTTGTTTTGCTTGTTTGCATGTTTGATTGTTTTTTTTTTATTGATAGGCATGCGGGACCTTTGTGTGTGTTCTGATTAGGGAATTTCGGGGGCGAAATTTCTTAAGGGGGGGAGAGTGTGATGACCCGCATTCTACGCATCGGAGGATCGTAGAATATTTATTTCTTTCTCATATGAAGTCGTATGGTCATGTAACTTTGGGAAACATCCATTAGAGTCATTTCCCATGCTTATGATTTTTGTCGATTTTTAAATGACCATTTTGCCCCTAGTTGATCCTGTTTTGGCCATAACTTTTGATTGGAAAGGAATTTTGACCTGAAACCACTTACATTAGATTCGTTTGATGGTTTACCTTTCCGTAGAGTGGTCATAATAGCCAAACGGACTTACCGTTTGGGAGATATGGCTGAAATAAGGTTTGGAGGGTGAAAAACTGCTTAACCGGGCCAAATAGGGTGATTAGTGAGTAGGCCCATAACCCATTTCGGGATTAGGGTTATGGGAAGGCTGAAATGAGATAGAGGATCATTCCATTTCAGTTTTCTAGCCTCCACTTATCACCAAGGAACCCTAAAAATGGCCTCCAACCTCTAAATCACCTCCAAATCACCTTTTGGTCAAGGATTTGGCTTAGCAACCCCTAATCAAGGAAGATCTACACCAAAGCAACATTGGAGCTGCTGTTTAGCATTAGGATTCACATCAAATCAGAGATTTATTTCAAATCTTAGTTTATTTGTGGCTAAGGTGAGTGATTTGCATAGTTTTACACTAATTATGGCTAGTTAAGGGTGATTAGTGTTAATTATCGAATTTAAGCATGATAAAATTCTGGAAAAATGTTCATAAATTCCTAAATGATGATTTAGACCTCTGATATGAATTTGGGTTAATTTTGTTAAGTTTTGCTAATCCTATCATTAGTTTCACCTAAACATGCTTAAGGGGAAATATGGGATTTTGGGGTATGTTTGATCCATTTTAACCTATCATATTGATGTTTTGATGTTTGTGGTTGATTATGCATGTTGCTATGACTGTATGAAATGCTTTGTGATTGACTTCAATAGTTAGAATGATCGAAAACGTCGTCGAATGGCGTAAACACTTGCTGGAACAGTTTCAGAAAACAGTGCAGGGTTCGGATCGGATCAGATATGGGGCTCGGATCGGATATGTTGAACTGGGCAAGGAATCCGATCGGATCAGAACCTGACACTTGAGAAAATTGGCAAAAAGGAAGGCCACGCTAACTGAACTGGGATCGGATCGGATCAAAGAGGAGGGATCGGAGCGGATAGAGGAGGATGGATCGGATCGAAGCGCGTGAAGGATGACGAGGCGGATCGGAGCGGAAGCAGGGACTGGAGGAGAGGCACCCGACCCGACCCGAAGTGAGGCACCCGACCCGACCCGAGGAGAAATACTCGACCCGAACCGTACCAGAAGAGGACCCGACCCGAACAGATGGAGGATACCCGACCCGAACCGATGGCTTGAGGAGGAACCCGACCCGACCCAGTATTGACCAATAACCCGAGATGCAAAGGTAGTCCAATATGGGAAGTTAGAGCTCAGGATCCAGTTGGGAACCGATGAGTTCACTTCATGGTTGGACTTTGCTGTGGGACGTGTGCTAAGGAGTTGTCGACGTTCATAACTTCGATTCACCACTAAAAATGAAGGATGGATACTTATCAGTGCAGTAGGGTCATTATGACCTGAGGGGCAAGGTGATGGTAGCAAGACTACGTTATCAGTGCAGTAGGGTCATTATGACCTGAGGGGCAAGGTGATGCGTGGTAAGACTATGAGCCAGCGCGGATGGGGTGAACAACTCCATGGGGCAAGTGGACATAGTAAGGATTGGTAAGGCTATGAGCCAGCGCAGATGGGGTGAATAACTCCATGGGGCAAGTGGACATAGCGAGGAATTAGTGGCTACGTTATCAGTGCAGTGAAGCCATTTATGACTTCATGGGGCAGAGTGATCGTAGCAAGGTATGTTGGGTGATCGAAGTGGTGAATATCGTATGCTTTACGCACTGAGTGAGAGATGTGAGGATGGATGTATGGCATGCACACCTCCCCCACCTCCGTATTTTACACCGTTTGATATGGTACCTTAGAGTGTTGTACAGTATGTAGTGCTAACTCTTTGGTTGTAGGTCCAGGTTCAGGTATGTTTTAGTCTACCTGTTATTGTTCACTTTAGATGCTTATCGCTCATACCAGACTTTATGTCTGACCCAGAGTTTTATGTCTCCGCTTATTACTCTGGGTGCTCACACGAGCAGACTAGAGACAGGTTAGCTGGTGATGCGCGAGTAGCTGATTCGGAGGCGAGCAGGAGGCTTCCACGTATGATATATATATACACATTCTCCCTGTGTCGTTGGTGGTCGCTACTTGGGCATTAGTAGTGTGCCTCATTTATCTTACTTTTTCTTTGAGACAGTTTGAAAAGTTGTAATAAGCTGTATTTTGGATTTCCGCTGCTATGATGCTTAGTTCTGGTTTTCAGCTTATGCACTGTCTCTCCTGTTTTATGTCAAGTATATTATTATTATATTTTGTTCTATGCGCTGTGAGACATTCTACAGGTTTTTGTATGTTCATTTCCTTCTTCCCTTTCCTTCTGACGACCCGTTCCGTGCTAACTGGACATGTGTACAGCGTACCTTTGGAGTAAATGTCGGTTGGTGCGGGGCGGGCCGTCACACTTAAAGATTCGGTTGAAGTACATAATCCGATAGGGGGTTCTATTATTCTCAGTTCATGTTGTAGAGTGCCAATCTTTTATTCTTTCTACAAGTTTCCTTTCAATCTAGTCGTTATGGACTTTCCCGAATTCGATATCATTCTCGGGCTTGATTGGTTAACGAAGTATAAAGATGAGGTAAAGTGTGCGGAAAGAATCGTTAAAATTCGAACGAAGCTTGGACATATATTTATACCCTGTCATGGTTCGAATCCAGATAGAAAAGAATTTTGGTCGGCATTAGAAGTTATCCCCACTTCCATAGAAAAGATTCCTATTATCAGAAACTATGCGGATGTGTTTGAAGAAGTTGAAAACTTACCTCCGCAAAGAGAAATAGAATTCAGAATAGATCTAATTCCCAATGCCAGACCAGTGGTACATCCAATTCGCAGAATGACTCCGAAGGAAAAAGAAGAATTAGGCGATCAAACTCGTCAACTGTTGTGGAAGGGTCTGATCAGACCTAGCTTTTCTAATTGGGGTTCAGCTATTGTGTTTGTCCCAAAGTCAGACGGTACTCTTCGGTTGTGCATTGATTACCGAGACCTTAACAAACAGACGCTCAAAAATAAATATCCATTACCCCGCATCGACGATTTGCTAGACCAATTAAATGGGGCGAGAGTATTTTCCCGAATGGACCTAGCCACAGGTTTTCATCAATTGAGAATAGCAGAGGAGTGTGTTCCTTTGACAGCTTTCAGAGGTCCAGACATATTTTATGAATGGTTAGTAATGCCGTTCGGCCTGTGCAATGCTCCAGCATACTTTGTCGATCTAATGAATAGAGTGTTCAGGGGAGTTCTGAATAAATTTGTCCTCGTATTCATCGATGATATTTTAATCTACTCCAAATCGAAACCCGAGCATGAAAAACACTTAGAACAAGTATTGGAGATTCTAAGAAAGAACGTCTTCAAAGCCAAATTCTCTAAGTGTGTCTTCTGGCAAGAAGAAGTGAAGTTTCTTGGCCATGTCGTGTCAAAGAAAGGGATTTCTGTAGATCCGAGCAAAATAACAGCGATTCAAGACTGGAAACAACCCACTACACCCACAGAAGTTAGAAGTTTTATGGGGTTGGCTAGTTATTATCGAAAGTTCGTTAAGGATTTTTCGAAGATATCCGGTCCGTTAACGAAGCTCACGAAGAAGCATGAGAAATTTAAGTGGACTTCTGACTGTGAAGAAGCTTTCCAGGAATTGAAATCGAAACTGACAACTGCTCCAGTGTTAACCATTATTGATGGTAATCAGGATTTGACGGTATGGACAGATGCTTCTATTAGAGGTCTTGGTGCAGTGTTAATGCAAAGAGGCCAAGTAGTCGCTTATGCAAGCCGCCAACTGAAACCGCATGAGAAAAATTATGTAACTCATGATCTTGAGTTGCTAGCTATCGTTTTTGCTTTGAAAATTTGGAGGCATTATTTATTGGGCGAGAAATTTGTGCTGTACACAGATCATCAATCACTGAAGTATTTATACACCCAGAAAGATCTGAATTTGAGACAGCAGCGTTGGCTAGAATTTCTTGCTGCGTATGATCTTGATATCCTGTATACGCCGGGGAAGGCTAACGTTGTAGCAGATGCGCTTAGTAGAAAAACCGCAATCATAGCCAATCTTATAATTACGCCATGATTGATTGATAAAATATCTATTCTTCAGAAAAGTGACAATTTTGTGAAAGAGATTATAAGAAGGATTCAAAGGGGTGAGGGCTCCAGTTTCCAAGTGGATAGTGAGGGAGTTCTGAGATTGAATAGAAGGATATGTGTTCCCGACATTCCTGAGCTCAAAAGAGAAGTGCTAGATGGATGCCATAAATCCAAACTTTGCAATCATCCTGGTGTAGGTAAAATGTACAACGATATCAAATGCACTTTCTGGTGGAAGGCAATGAAGAGGGATATTTCTTTGTATGTTAGCAGATGCCCTACTTGTCAATTGGTCAAGAGCGACCAACAGAAGCTAGCTGGATTGTTGCAACCGTTGGAAGTCCCAAGTTGGAAATGGGAACAGATTTCCATGGATTTCATAGATGGTTTGCCGCGAATCAGGAAAGGTAATGACAGCATTTGGGTAATCGTAGATCGCTTCACGAAGACTGCCCATTTTATACCTGTCAGATCCAATAGAACCGCTCAAAGTCTAGCACAGATATATTTCAAAGAAATCGTAAAGCTGCATGGAATTCCCATCAGCATAGTCAGTGATAGAGACCCAATATTTGCTAGCAAATTCTGGGAGGCTTTCCAGATAGAATTGGGAACGAAACTGAATATGAGCACCGCTTATCACCCTCAAACAGATGGCCAGACTGAGCGGGTGAATAGAATTCTAGAAGATTTATTGCGGGCTTGTATAATTGATTTTGGTGGGTCATGGGAAGATCACTTGCATTTGGCAGAATTCTCATATAACAATAGCTATCAAGCAAGTTTGGGAATGTCGCCATTTGAAGCATCATATGGCAGACCGTGCAGATCTCCACCATGTTGGGTGGAACCTGGCAACAGACTTGTGTTAGGACCCGATATGATTAGAGAAGCATTTGATAAAGTCGACTTCATCAAAAAGCGATTGAGAACCGCACAAAGCCGACAGAAAAGTTATGCAGATTCTAGAAGAAGAGATTTGACATTTGCTGTTGGTGACCATGTTTATTTGAAAGTTTCTCCGATGAGAGGAGTAATCAGATTTGGCAAAACTGGGAAGTTGGCACCGAGATTTATTGGTCCCTTTCCTATACTTGAACGAATTGGAACTCTTTCTTATAGGGTTCAATTACCAGATTGGTTGCCTGGAGTGCATGATGTATTTCACGTATCTCAACTTAGAAGACATGTGCATGATCCAGATCTTGTTGTAGAAGAAGCAGCGCAACAGGATATAGATATAACTCCAGAATTAGCAGTCAGAAGAGAGCAATTAAAGATTGTTGGCAAAGAAACTAGAGAACTAAGAAGCAAAAAGGTTCATTTAGTTAAAGTACAGTAGAGTAGTGATCCTAGAGACTGTACTTGGGAGACTGAGGAAAGCATTAAGCAAGCTTACCCCAAATGCAGAGTGGACATCTCTGACTAACTCCGGTGCAAGGTACCTTTACAATACTTTGCATTTACATTTTGTTTCCTACTTTACTGTTGTTTCCTTTTCGAGGATGAAAAGTTTTAAGTGGGGGAGATTGTAACAACCCGGAAAATACGAGCCAATTTAAAAAATTTAAATTGGTCATTTCAAAGGAATTTGAACAATTGAAATAGAATATTTCAATAAAATAGTGAATTAGAAATAGTGAGTCAGTTTGGAAATTTGAATTCAAACTTTGACTGACTGTGCATGGTGGAAAATATAACGGATTTTAGCGAAACCAAAAATATTTAAATCTATTAGTGAATACCTTTCTAATGAATCTAAAAAATCGAAGTTTCATAACGGGAATCAAAATTTATGGCCGAATGAATTTTCAGAAAGGTCGCTATATAGAATATATAGCCCTGGAAAATTGATATTTTGCAAACGACCTCGGAATTCGACGAAACCACTTTTGTTGGGTCTGGGATGCCAAATTATTGCTAGGTTTCAAATTTAATAATTTTTGAAGCTAGTATGTGAGCGTGGCAAAAGAAAATGTGTTTGGTCAATTTCTATTAAATTGGATCGACCAGAAAATGGCCATTTTTCAAACGATCTCAGAACTCGACGAAACTAGTTTTGTTGGGACCGTAGCGTAAAAACATAGCTAGAATTATTTTTCTGGAATTTTTTGAACCAGTTTGTGGCCCTGGCAAATTGAAATGTACGTTCAGAGTTAAAAATTAAATGTTTTATACTTTAATTTGAAAAATAACTGACTGTAACAGTCGAATTGGCCAACGAAACATATCTCATTGTGTCCGGGATGGGGGTATTTAGCTGGGGACGACAGTCGTTGGGTTTGAATTGGTGTCCGTGTGGAGAAACAGTATTTTAAAATATAATAAAACCATGGGCCAATCAAAATTAGCCATTCATTATTTAAAAAAAAACGAGAAACCTTTTTTTTTCTTCCCCGATCGACGACGACGCGAGCTCCAACCTTCCCCTTCAAATCGTCGCCGCCTCAGCTCCCAGCCGACGCCGCCACCTACCTCTGTCGACGCACCTCCTCCTCCTCTTCAGATCAGACCAACCCTCACACCCCCTCGACCACCGTATCGCCTGAATCGAGCCCTCCAAGTCGCCGACTTCCCAGCGCCGCCCCGATCGCCAGAGACCACCGAACCACCTCCGACCACAACCGACCGACTCCCATCTCCTCCCTCTTCCACGCTGTACCCTCCGATCATCCCCTCGTGCCTCGGTTTTCGCGAAAACCGCAACCCTAGTTTTGAACCATCGTGAAAGGTGAGTTCTTTTTGATGTTTGCACTTTGAAAAATCATATCTTTATGCTGTGTTGACGAAATTCGATGAAACAGGAAACATCGGGACCGCAAGGAAGCTCTCTACCACATAGAAGAGACCGCGGATTTTTCTGAGTCATCTACGATTTTTAGCACTCCGAAAACCATTGTGAGAAATCTAAATTAAATGAATTTGAATGGAAAATGTCGTGTATAAATTATATAAGCGAAATATAAATTACACACGTGTTGTATACCTCATGTACATGTGTGGTGTAAGCTATATAAGCGAAGTATGAATTATACATGCATAGAATAATTGATATACGTGTTGAAATGCAAGTGAAATATAGCAATAATATATATACATATATATATACTCCCCTCGTCCACAAACCATGGACGATATTTATTGTTGTGAATTGGTGTGAAACATTGGATGAAAAATACGAATGGTTGAATAATTGTTTGTGGTTGATATTGTTTGGTTGTGGTTGAAAAATACCCATTGGTGATTGAAATGAATTGGAAATAATTGTGGAAATAAAAATAAAACATGCCGCCTGAGTGCAAATTAGATGCATGAATCCCCATTGTCAAAAACCGCGAGGTTTTAAGGTAGAGCGAGGAGCCGTACTAGGGACGGTGCCGGTTTTAACTACCCTGCCGTTATGCTGCCGAAATTTTGAATAATATTCATGTGTTAGAATTAATTTCATTTGTTGAAATTATCTTCATGCGTTGAAATTAAAATCATGTGTTGAAACTATGTCCATGTGTGGAAATGTTCATGTGTTGAAAAGGGATGTGTGAAAATTAAATTCATGTGTGAATGAATGAAGTGTTTAAACGATAAAAATCACATTTTTATAATATATATGAAGTATGAAAAATATTCGCATTATATATAAATAGTTTCAACAATAAAAATTTCATCTTTCTTATATGAACAACATATATAAAATATCCATGTGTGGAGGTGCTCATGTGTTGAGAAGTGTGTGTATTGGAAAAGTTCATGTGTTGAATAAAAAGATTGAACAATAAAAATTACATTTTTATTGAAACTATGAAGTGTTAAAAACATTCATTGGTTGAATAAATATTTTAAATGTTAAAAATATCATTTTTATCATATATGTGATATGCTAAAGATATGCGAACGTTGAAATAAAAATTTGTGAAAGAAATATTATTTTTAACATGCATAGGAACTAAATAAAATAGTCATGTGTTGAAATATATTTTAGTTCGCCAAAATTATCAATTTTGAAATGTGAAATGTTAAAAATAGCCACTTGTTCAAATAAATATGCATGAGTTGAAATATTCATTAATTAGCTAATGATATGATTTTTGCCTATGCATGCAACATTAGAATGAATGGTGTTTTTAAACCAAATTGAATCAAATATGAAGTTGAATGGAAAATGATAAGTGATGAGAATTGCATATATGTACATGCATATTTATTGAACAGGTTATAGCAAAGAGGCTAGAGAAGAGGAATAAAATTTTGTGCCCGACAAATAGGTACACATTTACTGTTTTGTTTGGGTGATGATTTTATGAGCCTGTTGGCTAGCCGCTTGGCTTTTTCTTTTTCTTTTTGACATGAGACGCCCGTGTGGCTATTTGGGAATTTTCCCAGCCCCTCCCGTACAAAGGAGGTTATGGCGAAATTTTCCAAAATTTAAAGGCGTTAGTGAAATATTTGAAGTGAAAACGATATAGGAATTTTTGAATGAACTATATTTATATAAATATATAAATATAAATATAAATAAAATTAAAACGAAACGTGGTCGTGCAATTCGTGTTTTGAAACCGTGATTTCAAACGACTAGTGCGGGAAATCCGACCATTGGATTTTCCCGAAACCGCAACCGTTGGGTTCGCCTTGAAAATATCTTTCCAACGGCACCAACTTTGTGAAGATCCGACGGTTGGATTGTCTGGAATGTTTAATTCAAATCTGAAGAAAAACAGCGCCAGAAACGATTATATTTATATATATATATAATTAAATTAAATCGAATAACGACGCTGCAGTTCATAAATTGAAATCGTAACTTCAAATGGCTAGTGTGGAAGATCCAACCTTCGGATTTTCCCAAAACTGAAACCGTTGGGTTCGTTTTGAAATGATCTTCCTAATAACATAAAATTTGTGAAGATCCAACGGTTAGATTTTCAGATATGTGTAAAAAAAATAGTGAAAAACAGCGCCAGTGCATCGGCACGACCTGAAACGTCGTTCAATTAAATATGGTCGTTTTAAATAAATAAAAATGGCAATATATCGTTATAAAATACTATAGACGATATAGAGTGGAAATAAACCAATTTTGTTGTGTTTGCTTGATATGTGATGGTTGAAGGTATTTAACATTAAAATTATAACTAAAGAACTAAAATGTGAATGTTGAATAGTCCAACCATGTGATAAATTGATTTGAAAATCTAAATATACGTGGGTTATTTGAAAAGGCCGAGTTCATCTCATTTCAAATAATCGATCGACGTTGAGAAGTCGAAGAGTCGAAGACGGTTGAAGACCGACGATCTTCACATTGGATGAATGGGCGCTACTAATGCTCGCGATTGGAGTAGCTACCGTGAAGGAGCTGAAGTAGTAGTCGTCTAGACATACTGTTGATTGTACGGGTATGCGAGGAATTTGGTGCCTCCGGCTTCGTTCAAACCCAGAACGGACTTGTAAATGGACTGTGTGTCTGACATTGGATTTTGTTCTGTGCTGGTTGATCTCTGTTAAATATATATCTGTTTGGCGGCGGAGAATTTATTCTCTTGCTTAACGCCCTTCTCTGAGACGTACGAGCTCAGAGGTTATGTATTGATAGAAATCAGTCGCATGGAGTGGATTGCCTATGTGGCACGCCTAAGTGGCATATGATCAAGGCTTCTATTGCAAAGCAAAGTCTTGTGGTTGATGATCAAAGCATGGTCTGTGTGACGTAGCTTTGTGTATAACGTGAATTCGCGAGCCTCACACCCCGGTATGGGTCAAAAACGGGAGAAGGACCCAAGGAGTGCATGACGTTTCTTTCTAGCTATGGTGGTGTCAGTGACCTCCCAGCCCTAACATTTATATATACTTTTCACCTGCGTGGTTGTTGAAATACGAGGCGCCTCGATTATAGGTCTGTAAGGACCGGGAAACGTGTGTTCAGGAATAACTAATCCTCAAAAGTAGGGGAGGACCGGCCTTGGAGGATCCAGGGATTACTGTGTGCGGTCCCGAGGCATTTGCTAGAGTGTCTCGAATCGGAGAGGAGCTTGCCCCTTGCCTCGACTCATGAAGGAATCCAGTCTCCAATACGAAATATGCGAATGTGGTTGTATTACTAGTACGGCGACATAGTGGTATGGGTCATTTATGCCGCCTATGATTGATATTTATGATTGAAATCGCTTTTGAAACATATATGCACTAGTAATAATATCAAACACTTTTGTTTTATTCGTATGAAGTATTTTTGGCCATTATAAGGTAAAAACTCTATCCTCCGGCTTGCGTTGCATTGTGTGATGGGACCTGAGTCTTACAATGGCTTCATTTTATAAAAAGGCATTGCGATGATTTAATCATTTACTTTATTTCATGCACTAGCACTCATTGGAGTAAACCCGTTCCGCGAAAGTGGCGTGGTCCTTTGATTGCCTTATTATTGTTGTTAATAAGTTAAGTAGATTTCTCATACCAGTCCCATGACTGACTCGTAGTTTGGTTCAGCTTGCAAACTCGGGTGCCCTCATTTTCACACGGGCAGCCTAGTTACAGGTATCTGGCGCACTTTTGGCTCATGGCGAGGCTTGACTACACCGTGCTGACTTTGACTCTTTCCGCCATTATTGTATATATATTATGATTCCGCCATCGGCAATGTAGACTGATATTTATTTTGTGTACTCTTTATGTATTATTCCGCCTCTGGCGATGGTGACTGATTATGTATTATTATGCACTAAGTAGTATCCTGCACTGTGCTCTCTGATGTGATGATATCTATATGATTCCGCTGTCATATGTGTGCAAATTATTCTATTTTTATGTTTATGCTATTATCTGTGATCTGCTAATGATGATTGATGTGTTATATTCCAATGATTATCTTTAACACCGTGTCACGGGGTTTTGGGATCGTCACAGTTAAACTAAAAGATTCCATTTATATTACTTGATTTATCGATGGTTAGTGGATAGGATAATTATCTGATATCCGTCCTATCCGCGAATATGGATATCCAATATCCGAAAATGATTTCAGATGTAGATACATATATACTACTATCTGTATTTAAAAATATCCGTTGACAACCCTAACTCTTAGTATTACATAATCACACTATTTTTTCGGAAAAATATACTAAATAATACAAGTTTTGCATATTTTGTGTTTGTTCCATTGTGCACTTAATTTGTAAAGTTTAACTATACCAATCGATTAACATGCTAAGAAGGAATTAATTTTTACATGGTATCAAATATTATTTATACAACTTTTCATACAACGGTTTCACAGTTGCATTCAATAAAATTTGAAATTCAATTTGAATGACTCATACTGTTATATTACATTACAATCAAAATTTCTATTTTCTCTTCCATGTACATTACCATCTTTTTCTGTTTATTGTGGCAATTCTTTTGACCTATTTTGATATTCACACATCTGCTTAATACAATAGAATTATTTTGCCAGAAATGTCTTATGTTCATCACTCTAAACTATTGCTGAACTCAGATCTAAAACTTTCACGGTCTGTCATGATCGTTTTTCATGAATCAAACGATTAACGATTTTATTCATTTCACTATGATTTCCATGCTTGATGAGACAACCTCAAATCCCGTACTGACGGCGACAAGGGTTATCTTTGGAATATAACACATATACAGATACTAGCAGAACAGAAATAAGTACACCAGATAATGAACAAATAATACACTGGATAAACATAATCATCAGAGTTACACAGTATACATGATCATACTTAGTACAAATACAGTTCAGCTATACATAAATGTCTACAGCGGAAAACAAACATAATATGTACAATAGGAGCTGAACAGCATAAAAAGAGATAAATGATAGAATCCATCTTCAGCTCCAGCTATCCAGAAAGAGCCAGCTAAAACCTGAACACAAGGCTGCCCGTGTGGAAAAAGGGGCACCCGAGTTTGAAAGTGAAACAAACTATGAGTCAGTCATGGGACTGGTATGAGAAATCTACTCAACATATTTAAAATATGGCTAATCACAGGACCACGCCGCTTTCGTGGAACGGGTTTACTCCATTGGATCGCCAGTGCTTTAAAACAAATAATTCTTTTAAACATCGCAATGCTTTTTATAAAAATGAAGCCATTATAAGACTCAGTTCCCATCACACAATGCAACGCAAACCGGAGGATAGAGTTTTTACCTTATAATGGCCAAGATATGCTTGATACGAATAAAACAAAAGCATTTGATATTACTACTAGTGTTTATATGTTTCAAAAACAATTTCAAATCATAAGTATCAATCATAGACGGCATTAATGCCCCATACCACTATGTCGCCATATATAGGTATACAATCAAAACCGCACAGTCACGTATTTGGAAATTGGTTTTCCATCATGAACCAAGGCAAAAGATAGTCCTTACCGACTTCGAGACGCTCTAGCCCGTGTCTCAGGATCAGAGCTCGAGTGACCCTAGGAGCGACAGGGCCGGTCCACCGATGTGGATTAAAATTCATGAACACTGCGTTTCCCCGCCCTATGGGGCGTCAATGAGCCAACGAATGACTCCATCGGTCCTGGATCGACCGATCTAACCGAGGCGCCTCGCAACAGCAACAACCACATAGGTGAAAATAACATAAATGTCGGCCAGTTTAAGCACCGACACCAACTCTAACTAGAAAGAAACGCATGTCCTCCCTGAGGTCCTTTCTCCCATTTCTGGTTCATACCGGGGTGTGAGGCTCGCGAATTCGCGTTATACACAAAGCTACGCCACACAGGCGGTGCTTTGATCATCAATCACAAGACTTTGCTTTTCAACAGAAGTCCTGCTCACTGCATCTTAGCATGCCACACAGGCAATTCACGCCATGTAACTGATGGCTATCAATCACACAGAATAAATTCCAATGTCAGACACACAATCCATTTACAAGTCCGTTCTCGGTCGGAACGAAACCGGAGGCACTATATACCTCGCAAACCCATCGATCTCCACGTACGTCTGGATGATCACCCCTCATTATCCATATTTCGGGATGCCTCCCAATCAGGACATCAGTTACCATCCAAACGAGGTGAAGATCTCCGGTCTTCGACCACCGTCTTCATCTTCGATTTCTTATCGTCGATTCAGTTATTCAAAATGGGATAAACTCGGTCTTTCTAAGCAACCCGCGTATATAATAAACAAGTGCAACACAAACACACATACGCATCATTTCAATTCATTAGTCGCTAACCGTAAATCAATAAGAGAACGATTTCGCAAATATTAACCCCGAAGGCCGAAACCAACATCAGATCAATAAGAGAACGACTTAGCCAACCTTCAGTTAGTTTCTAAATTTCACATCCATATCGTTTATAATATTTATTACGATTTATCGCTATTTTTATTTATTTTAAAATAGCCAATTTATTTAAACGACGCTTCGGGCCATAACGCGGTTGTGGCGCTGTTTTTCTTTAGATTTGATTTACACATATCTGAAAATCTAACCGTTGGATCTTCATAAAATTTACATCATTAGAAAGATCTTTTCAAAACGAATCCAACGGTTCCAGTTTCAGGAAAATCCGACGGTCGGATCTCCCGGTATACTCGTTTGAAGTTTCGATTTCAAAATACGAACTGCAGCGTCGTTATTCGATTTAATATAATTATATTTATATATATATATATATATAATCGATTCTGGCACTGTTTTTCTTTAGTTTTGAATTAAACATTCAAGACAATCCAACTGTTGGATTTTTATAAAGTTGGTGCCGTTGGAAAGATATTTCCAACTCGAACCCAACGGTTGCGGTTTCGGGAAAATCCGATGGTCGGATCTCCCGCACTAATCGTTTGAAATCATGGTTTCAAAACACGAACTGCAGCTTCGTTATTCTATATATTTCAATTCTATTTTTATATATATATCGATTCTTCGATTTCAAAACTATATTATTTTCATACCTTTGATAAAAATGATATTTTTATCCAACCGACAATTATTCCAACACTTCGCTATTTTCAACTATTCGTGTATATAGTAAAAATGTGATTTTTATTGTAAAACAATTCATTTCAAAATACGATTATTCTATATAGTTCATATAGATGTTAAAATATGATTTTTATTATAAAACAATTTATTTCAAAACACGAATACCATTCAACACATGAATTTCTATTCAACGAATGAATTTCTATTCAACACATGAACGGTTTTCTATAGTTTGTATATATATAGAAAAAAATCTATTTTTATTGCAAAACAATTTATTTCAAAACATTACTATTTTATATAGTTCATATAGATGTTAAAATATGATTTTTATTATAAAACAATTTATTTCAAAACATGAATACCATTCAACACATGAATTTCTATTCAACGAATGAATTTCTATTCAACACATGAACGGTTTTCTATAGTTTGTATATATATAGTAAAAATGTGATTTTTATTGCAAAACAATTTATTTCAATACATTACTATTTTATATAGTTCATATAGATGTTAAAAATATGATTTTTATTATAAAACAATTTGTTTTAAAACGCGAATACCATTCAACACATGAATATGATTCAACAAATGAATTTCTATTCAACAAACATGAACGGTTTTCTATTCAACACACGAATATAGTTTCAACACAGGAAAATAATTCTAACACACGAATATTATTCAAAATTTCGGCAGCATAACGGCAGGGTAGTTAAAACCGGGACCGTCCCTAGTACGGCTCCTCGCTCTACCTTAAAGCCTCGCAGCTTTTGACAATGAGGAAATCATGCATCTAGTTCGCACGCAGGCGGCATGTATATTTTTTCATTTCCACAAACTAATCCTATGTGGTTTCAACCAAATATTTCTCAACCACAAACGGGTATTTTTCAACCACAATCAATCAATGTCAACCACAAACAATTCTAGTCAACCATTCGAAATCAACCAATTTTCACACCAATCACAACCAATAAATATCGTCCATGGTTTCTGGACGAGGGGCGTATATATATATATATATATATATATATATATATATATATATATAAGCATTTCACTTCAATTTCAACACATATATAATTTTTACAACGCATATATAACTTATACATCGAACATACAACTTATACAACGCTTATACAAGAGGTGTACGACGATTATATAACTCATACATCAACTATATAATTTATACATCATCGTTTTCCATATCGTTTATAAATTAGAAATCTCACATTGGGTTCCACTCCACCAAAAATAGCAGAAGGCTCAGAAAAATATGCGGTCTCTTCTAGAATGTAGAAGGCGTCCACACGAGTCCACTGTCTCTTGTTTCACTGAATTTCATCAAGAAACGAAAAAGATATGATTTTTACAGTGAAATCATGAACGGTAGCGCTTTATAGTGCTATAATATATAAAATAATTTTAACTGCCATTACATATCTCGTTGGTTCAAAACTAGGGTTCGCCCTAGCGCTCGATCCGAAGCACTTGGGGTCGATCCACCTCTGCCACGGCGTCCAGCTCCGAGAGGCGCGCCTGGGAGCTGACGGCGTCGAACTCGCACGCGCCAGGGAGGAGGATTTCGAGGGTGAACGGCGCGACTTCGTGACCTCCGTTCGAACGAAATACAGGGCGAGGGGAGGTGAATCAAGTATGGATTTGGAGAGGAGGAGGAGCTCTTCAAAAACTTCAACTGTAGCTAAGGCTAATTTTGCTTATGGAGAGAGGAATCGGGCTGGGAAGGTTGGAAGAAAAACTGCGGTCGACCTGGGGGGTTTCGGAGAGAAGACGGGGAGAGAGAAGAATGCGTGGACCAATCACGTTTTTTCTTTAATTTATATATTTTAAAATTTCGAAAATACCCCCTTTCACACACGAACACCAATTCAAACCCAACGACTGTCGTCCCCAGCATTTTATCCCTATTCCGAACACAATGGGATATGTTTCGTAGGCCCATTCGACTGTTTCAGTCAGTTTTCATTCAAATTAAAATATAAAACATTCAATATTCGATTTGAACGTACATTTCAACTTGCCGGGGCCACACACTGATTCAAAAAATTCCAGAAAAATAAATCTAGCTATGTTTTGACGATACGGTCCCAACAAAATGAGACCGTTTGAAAAATGGCCCATTTCTGGTCAATCCAATTTAATTGTAATTGACCAAAACACATTTTCCTTTGCCATGCTCACATACTAGCTTCAAAAATTATGAAATTTGAAACCTGGCAATAGTTAAACATCCCGGATCCAACAAAAGTGGTTTCGTCGAATTCCGAGGTCGTTTGCAAAATGGCCATTTTCACGGGCTATATAAATTCCATAGCGAACTTTCTGAAAATTCATTTGGCCATAACTTTTTCTTTCCGCTATGAAACTTCGATTTTTCAGATTCGTTAGAAAGGTATTCTCTAACAGATTTAAATATTTTTGGTTTCATTCAAATCTGTTTTGTTTTGCACCCGGTACAGTCAGTCAAAATTTGAAATGAAAATTTGAAACTGCCGCGCCATTTCAGGCCTTGTTTATAATTAGAATTAATTATATTCGTTTTCAAATGTCGATTCAAACTTACTTTTCATCGTTATTCTTTAAAATATTTATTTTAAATGTTTAAAATCCACTAAAATAGCCAATTTAAAATTTTTAAATTGGTTCAGATTTTCCGGGTCGTTACACTTGAGCCTGTAAATTGACTATACACTATGTTATTGCCTTTGAGTTAGTGTAGAAAAGTCAATGTGATTGCATTGACTATCACAAACTCACAATATACCCTAAAATACTTATCAAGTTTTTTATGTACCTTGATTGCCAATGAAATTGGTAAAAGTAAATGTTGGATCTAGAATAACCCTAGAGGGGGGGTGAATAGGGTTTTTCACAGTTTTTAACTGAATTAAAAACTTAGCGAGATATATAATAATAAACTGATCACAGAGAATAGCAGAAACTGAAATGCAGAAAATAAATCACACACAAATATACCCAGCTTCGGCAAAACCTTGCCTACTGCTGCATTTCTAAGGTTTTTACTAGGTGATAGAACAGTTCCCGCATACAAGACCATGTACACTCGCAAACCCCTGCTCTTATTCTAACCCTACGCTCAAAACCGTAGACTGATCTAATCCCCTAGATCAGATTTCCCGAATTACAAACCCTGTAACTCGTAACTCAGATTTACAGACTCTGAAACTGACAGTCAACACCTTGACTAAATCCCCCTAGATTTTACAGACCTAGAACTGTTCAGAAATGATTTTACAATACAATTTAAAAAACAACAGAATGTAAAACAAAAATGTAAACCCTAGTTCTTAAAATAAAAATAAAAAGAGGAGTTTATATTAAAGGGGTCATTCCCTTTTCCTTTTAGAAGCTTGGCCTAGTTAAAATAGAAATAGGCCGGCCCCTTTTTAATTCATCTGCCCGATCCTCTTTTGTTTTCTGGAAGAATAAATGGCGGCTAGGGTTTTGCAACTTCCTCCCCAAATCGAATCGACTGCTTGAAGAATTCTGAAACTCTGATGCTTCACTTTAGTTGATGCTGGTCGATTGATGCTCCTCTCCGATTTGGGCTTTCTCTCCAAATCTCGATCGTTTGCTTCTGGTATCAGATCACTGATGCTTCGAAAAATATGAATGGCTTTGGTACTTTGATTTGGGAGTTGTTGTGATCGAAAAAGCACACGAAAAATTGTGAGTTCTCTGTATTTATATCTCTGAATTTTTCTCGAATTGTTTTATGGTTTTGGATCGAATTGTTTGTGGTTTTCGATACACTTTTGCCGATGATGCAATTGGTGTAAATATAGGATTATAAAATCCTAAATCACACTCTGATTTCACGATTGATGACTTGGCTGATAACTTGCGGTTTCCTCTTTTGTTTCTTCGATTGAATGAGAAATTTGCGTGATTTCTGGACATGATTTAGAGTTTTGATTCCTTAGCACTAGCATAATTTCTGCACTTTGAATAACTCCTTTGCGTGAAGATTTCCTCTTTTAATTCCTTAAATGAAATTGAAAATTGTTGCCTTGATCTCCATGCGCAGATTATGCTGCCTGATTGAATCAAAACAGGAAATAATGAATTTCTGAATTGAAAACAATTTTGAAAAATTGCCTTAATTCCTTAGATCATTTATGTCCTTCTGTTGTCTTAAGCAAGTCGAATTACCCCTTTGAATTCAAGCATGATTTCTGAAAAAAAAACATAATTGATTTCTTGCCCTTTGTTTACTCATTTCTGGAAACATCAGAAGTATGCCAAATATGCTTGTGTGATTGCTCAATGAACTCGAAAGGCATTATAAACTATTCAAAAATATTGTTCACCGATTTGATTTCTTTGCCATAAACATGCTGAAATGTTCTTGCTATGAGTCAGGTCGATCTATTCTTTTTATAAAGAATTGACTTTCTTGCATGTCCAAACTTGATTGACGCTTGAATGTATTCATGCCGATTTTAAGTCCTGAAATTCTTAAAACTGCTTTCAGTCGATAACACAGCACTGTGATTTCTTGAGACAGTAGAAATGCATACTTTATTTCTTCACAAAAAAAATGCTCCATTTTTGACCTTGCTGCATTGTTCACTTGTGTGCACTGTGTAGACAGAGCACCATCTATCTTGCCAACACCACCATTCAGTTTTGTTTATCATGACTTGTTGTACCTCTTTGCTATATTCATGCTATTTGTAAGCCTGGTCTGATCCACTCTCTGAAATGCATATATTTGTGTTGTTGTCCTTCTTTTCATTTGTTTACATGTTTTGATCCTGTGCATACTTGTATTGTTGACTGTATGTTTCAACCACTTTCATGTTGACCCTATACATACTAATTTGTTGCTGAACCAACGTTATAGCTGAATTGAGTTATGTCCTTGAATATGCATTGACTTGGTTCACCATGCTTGAGCTAGTTGTGTTGAACCAGTCCTGTAGCCTTTCTGTCTTGAAGACACTTTGAATTGAGCCATTTAATTTGTTGTATTTCTGAAATTTTTGAACCCTATTGCTTTCATACATGTTTGTTTCATTTCTGCCATTCTATGCTGCATGTCTTGGTGTATAACTTGCTGCTATGTGTCATGCTGAATCATGTGAACTGCCATGCACCAATATGTTTTCTTTATTTGTCTTGATGGTTGGACCTGCTAGCCTCATGCATATATACCAATATGCTCGACATTGATCCAAGTGCATTGCTTATCAAATGTTACATATATGCTTGTTCACCTTTGCCTTGCTTTTGCTTATCTTCACTGATCAGTTTTGATGTGCAATTTTACTTGAATCTGTTCCCTTTGTATTTCTGTCCATGATTATGCAGTTGACATATTTGCACTTCTCTCGACCATCCATGCTCACATTTGACTTCTTGTGTTTGAGCCTTGCTGCTGGAATGTTCTTGAACCTATTTGATATGTGCTCGACCACACACGTTGAGCCGACTCGACCACTTTGTTTAGTACTTTGAGATGTGTTGACTTTTGTTTTATTTCTTGAGTGTTGCACTGAGTCGAGATGGTCCCCGTGGCTCCTCCTCAGCTGCACACTGATTGGCGAGGCAGTACACATATGTATATTTTATACATGTGTGTATATGCAGCCATCAGACAAATTTTTCTGTCCCTGCACTTTATATACATACTGTCTACCTTGTGGTATTTACAGTGTATCACTGTGAATATCACAAGCTGTCTAGACACAGATTGACGATTTTACAAATCAGATCAAGTCATGAAAAATGATGAGAAACACACCAGAAAACTGAGGCAAATAACATTTTAAAAATAAAAATTTATATTTGCAAGTGTTCTGTTTTATTTCTATTGCAGTATACTGTGTGTTTCTGTTTCATGTGTGACAGGTATGCGGGGATGACTGGACTGATTGTGATAACTGGACTGACAATGAGCAGTGAAGACTGAAGATGAAAAACAGTGTGTAGTATCAGTGAATGTGTCAGTGTATGTATGTAGAAATGAGTATTATAGTGAGGAGCTGAAAAGTATTGTATTTCAATGATGTACAAATATTGGAGTTACAAATTCTGTACTGTTTGAAATTGTTGAATAAAATATTATATTTAAATAAAATACTGTTATAATATTTCAATTCTCGTGCAGTAGTATTCCATTTAAATATGAATATTATATTCCTGTCTGTGATGAGAAATAACAGTATAGTAACAAACACATTTATAATAAAAATATATTTGGTTGTTATCATCAAACAAAAAATCATATAATTGTGTATACAACACCGTTATATACAACAATCTCCCCCTTTTGATGATGACAAACAAATATTAAGATTTTGAATATAATAAATGTGTTTTACAGTGAACAACAGAAACTCCCCCTATTTGAATGCTCCCCCTACAACTAAACTCCCTCTATAACTGTGCATGAGTGAAATGTATGAACAATAATAAATTTTCAAAATTAAAAATATTTATAAAATATTCACTCATAAATCAAAATCTAATCCATTCTCCCCCTTTTGTTATCATCAAAAGGATACAGAGTTTAAAATACAGATGAAAAACGACTAAAAATATAATTTCAGCTTAAGAGGAAGAATGCGATCATCATAAACCTCAATCAGTCAAACAAAAATCATAATAAACTGAGAACTAGTGGCATATTTCACATTGCAGAAAATGACTGATTTACGATGAAGTTTATATAAATGAGGAGAGTTATATTAAAAAGAATTTCAATTAATTTTCAAACGAATTTTTTTATAAGAGTGAGGCTCAAAAAACAGTGATGGATTTGGATTATAATTATGATTCAATTTTAAGTGACAAAATCGTATAATCTCAAATCCCAATACCTATCAATCAACAAATCATAATACGTCATAAAAATTTCAACACATTTCACTGATTAGAAAGTGGATTGATAGGCTGGTTATTATACACCAAGGAGAATTTAAAAAAAAATATTTATTGCAAATTAGTTTCTTTTCTTTTTATTTTGATTTAAGAGCACCCTGACCACGCATAACCAGAGCTTGGATTTTTAAATGAGGTCAGTCGCAGCTTAAATTATAAGTTGTCTCTTAACCATGCATGACCAGAGCTTGGATTTTTAAATGAGATTAGAGACACACTTATATATTAATCATATTTTTCAGCTTTAACTAGAAAAACTCCTTGGTATATACAACCAATATGAATGACAGAAATGTGGTAAGTACAGAAATGGACTGTGAAATAAATTTCTAAATTAATTATATTATGAAATATGATCAACTGTATCGAGATAATTGAAAATTCTCAATTTCACTAATTCTGAATATAACATAACCACAATTCCATCACGAATAATTTCACTATTTATACAAAAAGATTTTAAAAATATTAAACTCTCCACATTAATATAAAAAACATGATGAATGGCAGACGGGTGATAGATTAAGGAGATGGTCGTGAAATTAACTGCCAATTCATAGATATTGTAATAATTGTTCAACCATCATGAAAATATGAATAAAAAAAACTCCTCTCGTTGTGGAATATATTGCAGTCACAGTTCATCATAATTTCAAAATCTAATAATAATTTTGATGAATTATCAATACAGCTCAAGTTGGATATTGATTTCAATTTCTGAATGAATAATCAATAAATAATTTTAAAATTGAAAATCAATTACAAGAGGAATATGCTGATCTATACACGACAAGAGGGAAAAAAAATGTGTACAAGACAAAAGGAGTGTGTGGATATATACATGGTGAAGATTTGAATCTAAGTACAGATGGGTGAGACAAAAATAAGGCGCTTCTGATATCACTTGGTGTCTCTATTTACGAGGAATTTTAACATGATACTGAACAGGAATGTCATAGACAAAAGAATTATAAATACAAAGCCCAATCAGACAAGATAACAGATTATGCACATGTATCAGAGCAGCGGTCAGATTAAAGCAGGCAGTTATTTGAAAACAGTATCAAAGCAACACAGAACATAAAATCACGTCAGACTTGTCAGCGGATGGTCACATAAGATCATTCATGATCCAAGATTAGAAATACCGTTTATTTGAAATCATTTGAGGAATATGAAAAATATCAGGATTTAATAAATCAATCACACCAATTTATAAATTTTTGAATTGAGATATGTGTGAGATTTAATAAATCAACAATTTCAAATGATTTTCAACAAACAAATATTTAAATCATATAACCATGAAATAACAGAGAAATTCAAGACCGGATTTTCAAAGAATTTTCACAAGAATTTTCTGACAAGTCCTCAAGAGATTTCAGATCATCTACATCAATTTTGTGAGATATTCATGATCCAAAGAAAATAATTTATTTGAAATCATTTGAATCAATGTCAAATTTTGAGATATAATGAATCAGTCACACAAGGTTAATAATTTCAGATTTAAGTGGTGTGTGAGATTCAAAATATCAGGAATTTCAGATGATTTCAAACTAAACTGATTTCAATCATAATAATCATGAATAAGAATGAAATTCAAGATGTATCACTGATTCAACCCAAATATTTTTCAAGTCAGAAATAATCAAGCCAATCAAAGAAAAATTAATGAGATTATCACAACTGAGAAGTAACAGTGCTGTAATGAGTATAATACTTTAAGCGTTTCAAAAATGAATTGGAAGGAACTCAAAACAGCATAAGTGTGTGAAATTTCATTAATTATTCAAATCTTCAAAAATTTAGAATTCTAGTTAACAGTGTTCAAGATATGATATGAATGCATCAACACTGTTATGAATTCAATAATCAGAAACTAAACTTCAAAACAATTGTAGATATTTACAAGTTTAAATACAAGATCTGGAAAAAATTAAAACATCAGAATTATATTCAACTAAGGCAAATTTCCAGAAAATATGAATTCTACAATTGGAAGTTAATGAAGCCCAGAAGAAGTTACAGTGATGCGACAGTGAAAAATTAAAACAGAAGAGATAAAGTAAATACACAGAGGGGGTAGAAGGAGAAATAAACAAAAATAAAAAATATTTACAAAAATGAGTTTAGAGATCATACCAGAATCCAATGTAAATCAGAATCTCTAACTCAACAGATCTTGGCCTAAAGAACTGTAAATGACACAGAGTTATAGGCAATCTTGATTTCAAATTTCTTTTCAGCACAGCAGTTCCTCAGCCACCTTCGATACCTAACAATTTATAGAATCGAGTGGTCTAACAAAGTTTGTAAAACCACTCACAGTTGTATTCATAGCTTTAGGTACCCAAACCTGCTTATATAACAATCCGTTAGAATCAACTAGAGTTCCCTTTGTAACCCAAATTTGTTTAGGTTTTCCAAAAATCATTTTATTTCTTTTCGGGATCCAAAATGAATTGTTATCAAACCAATTCTTATCTCGATTGTGATTCAAAAAACTTTTGGAATTTTTAAAATTCAAATTTTTAGAATGACTCTTCTTGAAGCAGTTTAAAGAATTTTTGAAATCACAAGAGTTCAAACTTTCAAAATCATTTCTTTTCCCAAAACCAAGACCATTTTTATGACCAGAAGAAAATTGATTTTTCAACAACATATTCAAAGATTTTTCACCAATTGAAAAGCGTTTCAAACTCAATTCAAGATTGTTGATTTTGGATTTAAGATCAGAATTCTCTTTCATTAGATTCGAACAACGATTAATGCTGATCTTTCTCTTTTCAGTATCATTCTGTTTCAAAATCAAATTTTCGTTTTCAAGCATTTTAACTTTGGTCTTGGATTCAAAGATCTCTGATTCAAATTTAATTTGTTTTTCAGATCCAAGTTTCTTGAGATTTTCAATCTCTTTTTCAAGCTCACTCAAAATCAGATCTGTTTTCAACAAACTATCACTTTCAGCAATTTTAAGTTTGGAATTTTCGATAGCCTTAAAATTGTTAAATTCCTTTTGAAAAAAATTGTTTGCATTTTTCAACTCAATCTCGTTACCTTTTAAAACTAGAATTTCTTCTTCAAGCCTTTGAATGTTATTGTTGAGATGAACGAGATCTGTTTTTAATTTCAAACAATTTTCACAATTAGAATTTTCAAATTTCACAACATTTTCAAGTTTTAATTCCAAACAATGAATTTTGCTGGTCAACTCATGATTTTCAGTTTTCAAAGATTTGTTTTTAGATTGGAGTTTATCAACAGATTTCGTTAAATCAAGACACATGTAAACCAAATCTTCATATGAGAGATTTTCTGTTTCAGCATTTGTTGATTCTCCATCATCTGATTCATCTGAAGTTTCATCTACATGACTTGTTAAGCATAGATCTGAATCAAAGTTAACATTATGGGGTTTTGAGCTGTTGTCAGATTTTCCATACAACTTGTTGAGAGTTCTCCAAACTTCCTGTGCAGATAAACAATGACAGATAAGATTAAACTGTTCAATGCTAAGATAGTCAAATATAATTTTCATAGCACGAGCATTGAAATTAATATCTACACTATCAAACCCATTGATAATGACATCCCAACATTTAATATTAACAGATTTTAAATAAAATTCCATTTTGGATTTCCAGTTTAAAAAATCTGTTCCATTGAAAATAGTTGGAGATGAGCTGGACTGACTCTCTATCGACTGACAACTAGGAATCACCATTACTCTAGAGTTAACAGAATACCTGCTCTGATACCACTTGTTGGATCTAGAATAACCCTAGAGGGGGGGTGAATAGGGTTTTTCACAGTTTTTAACGGAATTAAAAACTTAGCGAGATATATAATAATAAACTGATCACAGAGAATAGCAGAAACTGAAATGCAGAAAATAAATCACACACAGATATACCCAGCTTCGGCAAAACCTTGCCTACTGCTGCATTTCTAAGGTTTCTACTAGGTGATAGAACAGTTCCCGCATACAAGACCATGTACACTCGCAAACCCCTGCTCATATTCTAACCCTACGCTCAAAACCGTAGACTGATCTAATCCCCTAGATCAGATTTCCCGAATTACAAACCCTGTAACTCGTAACTCAGATTTACAGACTCTGAAACTGACAGTCAACACCTAGACTAAATCCCCCTAGATTTTACAGACCTAGAACTGTTCAGAAATGATTTTACAATACAATTTAAAAAACAACAGAATGTAAAACAAAAATGTAAACCCTAGTTCTTAAAATAAAAATAAAAAGAGGAGTTTATATTAAAGGGGTCATTCCCTTTTCCTTTTAGAAGCTTGGCCTAGTTAAAATAGAAATAGGCCGGCCCCTTTTTAATTCATCTGCCCGATCCTCTTTTGTTTTCTGGAAGAATAAATGGCGGCTAGGGTTTTGCAACTTCCTCCCCAAATCGAATCGACTGCTTGAAGAATTCTGAAACTCTGATGCTTCACTTTAGTTGATGTTGGTCGATTGATGCTCCTCTCCGATTTGGGCTTTCTCTCCAAATCTCGATCGTTTGCTTCTGGTATCAGATCACTGATGCTTCGAAAAATATGAATGGCTTTGGTACTTTGATTTGGGAGTTGTTGTGATCGAAAAAGCACACGAAAAATTGTGAGTTCTCTGTATTTATATCTCTGAATTTTTCTCGAATTGTTTTATGGTTTTGCATCGAATTGTTTGTGGTTTTCGATACACTTTTGCCGATGATGCAATTGGTGTAAATATAGGATTATAAAATCCTAAATCACACTCTGATTTCACGATTGATGACTTGGCTGATAACTTGCGGTTTCCTCTTTTGTTTCTTCGATTGAATGAGAAATTTGCGTGATTTCTGGACATGATTTAGAGTTTTGATTCCTTAGCACTAGCATAATTTCTGCACTTTGAATAACTCCTTTGCGTGAAGATTTCCTCTTTTAATTCCTTAAATGAAATTGAAAATTGTTGCCTTGATCTCCTTGCGTAGATTATGCTGCCTGATTGAATCAAAACAGGAAATAATGAATTTCTGAATTGAAAACAATTTTGAAAAATTGCCTTAATTCCTTAGATCATTTATGTCCTTCTGTTGTCTTAAGCAAGTCGAATTACCCCTTTGAATTCAAGCATGATTTCTGAAAAAAAAACATAATTGATTTCTTGCCCTTTGTTTACTCATTTCTGGAAACATCAGAAGTATGCCAAATATGCTTGTGTGATTGCTCAATGAACTCGAAAGGCATTATAAACTATTCAAAAATATTGTTCACCGATTTGATTTCTTTGCCATAAACATGCTGAAATGTTCTTGCTATGAGTCAGGTCGATCTATTCTTTTTATAAAGAATTGACTTTCTTGCATGTCCAAACTTGATTGACGCTTGAATGTATTCATGCCGATTTTAAGTCCTGAAATTCTTAAAACTGCTTTCAGTCGATAACACAGCACTGTGATTTCTTGAGACAGTAGAAATGCATACTTTATTTCTTCACAAAAAAAATGCTCCATTTTTGACCTTGCTGCATTGTTCACTTGTGTGCACTGTGTAGACAGAGCACCATCTATCTTGCCAACACCACCATTCAGTTTTGTTTATCATGACTTGTTGTACCTCTTTGCTATATTCATGCTATTTGTAAGCCTAGTCTGATCCACTCTCTGAAATGCATATATTTGTGTTGTTGTCCTTCTTTTCATTTGTTTACATGTTTTGATCCTGTGCATACTTGTATTGTTGACTGTATGTTTCAACCACTTTCATGTTGACCCTATACATACTAATTTGTTGCTGAACCAACGTTATAGCTGAATTGAGTTATGTCCTTGAATATGCATTGACTTGGTTCACCATGCTTGAGCTAGTTGTGTTGAACCAGTCCTGTAGCCTTTCTGTCTTGAAGACACTTTGAATTGAGCCATTTAATTTGTTGTATTTCTGAAATTTTTGAACCCTATTGCTTTCATACATGTTTGTTTCATTTCTGCCATTCTATGCTGCATGTCTTGGTGTATAACTTGCTGCTATGTGTCATGCTGAATCATGTGAACTGCCATGCACCAATATGTTTTCTTTATTTGTCTTGATGGTTGGACCTGCTAGCCTCATGCATATATACCAATCTGCTCGACATTGATCCAAGTGCATTGCTTATCAAATGTTACATATATGCTTGTTCACCTTTGCCTTGCTTTTGCTTATCTTCACTGATCAGTTTTGATGTGCAATTTTACTTGAATCTGTTCCCTTTGTATTTCTGTCCATGATTATGCAGTTGACATATTTGCACTTCTCTCGACCATCCATGCTCACATTTGACTTCTTGTGTTTGAGCCTTGCTGCTGGAATGTTCTTGAACCTATTTGATATGTGCTCGACCACACACGTTGAGCCGACTCGACCACTTTGTTTAGTACTTTGAGATGTGTTGACTTTTGTTTTATTGCTTAAGTGTTGCACTGAGTCGAGATGGTCCCCGTGGCTCCTCCTCAGCTGCACACTGATTGGCGAGGCAGTACACATATGTATATTTTATACATGTGTGTATATGCAGCCATCAGACAAATTTTTCTGTCCCTGCACTTTATATACATACTGTCTACCTTGTGGTATTTACAGTGTATCACTGTGAATATCACAAGCTGTCTAGACACAGATTGACGATTTTACAAATCAGATCAAGTCATGAAAAATGATGAGAAACACACCAGAAAACTGAGGCAAATAACATTTTAAAAATAAAAATTTATATTTGCAAGTGTTCTGTTTTATTTCTATTGCAGTATACTGTGTGTTTCTGTTTCATGTGTGACAGGTATGCGGGGATGACTGGACTGATTGTGATAACTGGACTGACAATGAGCAGTGAAGACTGAAGATGAAAAACAGTGTGTAGTATCAGTGAATGTGTCAGTGTATGTATGTAGAAATGAGTATTATAGTGAGGAGCTGAAAAGTATTGTATTTCAATGATGTACAAATATTGGAGTTACAAATTCTGTACTGTTTGAAATTGTTGAATAAAATATTATATTTAAATAAAATACTGTTATAATATTTCAATTCTCGTGCAGTAGTATTTCATTTAAATATGAATATTATATTCCTGTCTGTGATGAGAAATAACAGTATAGTAACAAACACATTTATAATAAAAATATATTTGGTTGTTATCATCAAACAAAAAATCATATAATTGTGTATACAACATCGTTATATACAACAGTAAAAAATAAATAAAAATTGAATTATGATTGTGAACATCTAAAACTGAATTTAATAATGCAAAACAAAAGCATATTTATCACCATGTAATATATCATGTACCACATTAGAGTTTCAAATGATTACAGGAAATCTTGTCAAAAAACCATAGCTATTTGTTTGATTTCATAATTGATATCTGCATCAACTTATGACCATCCTAAATTTTATAATTTTTTTTTAGCTTCTTGTGTTAGTATAACAAAAATCACTAAAACAGAGAGGCAGTAGGGAACACGAAGGATGAGTTAAGCATTTTCAAGATGAAAGTGCAATATGGTGCAGCTAGATCATGTTATTATGTGGGTATAATAACAAACTTGTATGGAAGTTACACACTGCTACGTTTTAGGTTTGAATTTATATGTTGTTTTCGATACTTACATATTATGTTATAAGTAGTATGGATTGAGCTGGTGGTTTGAGCAACATTGACACATTTACATGTTGCTTTACATATTGGAACCCACTGCTTTGTACAAATACTGTGCTTGAAAGACATATCAAATATGAATTTTTCACAAAAGAAAATTATGCTTTAGTGTAACATATGTTTGATGTCAAATGAAACCCATATAATATGTATTTTGAACCAAGTTTGTGATTATAATTTAGGATTTTACATTGTCAAACAAGCATTATACATGTTGGTCATTTTTTATATTCGAGCTAAGTCTGTGATTTACAAATTGATAGAACCAATTTTATATGGTAATTTGGGGATTAAAAGCAATTGTTATAATCATCTAACTCACTTAATAATGTATAAGTCAACTGTGAACATATTTACATGAAAGTATATAACATGTGTAACTCATTGACTATATCATGACAAATATTTACAATAAAAGCATTATTATTATTTAACATTGGAAATATTTCATATTTTTTGCAACGATCCAGGAAATTCGATGCCCGAATTCCAACAATAATACGTAATGCCAAAAACCAAGTATCGAAAATATCATATAGTTATTAGAAAGAAATTAGAGGGTGAGATAAGAAAGAAAAATATTAGAATAGAAAAAGAAGAAGAAGAACCAACTAACCAGCACAACACACAGTCTAACACCGCAGCAGAATAAAATATAATATAGAAATAAATCTTTATTGAGAGCTTTGACATAAATACGTACAATCATCAGAGTACATCAATACATCTGGATAGTTATAACAATCTGTCCTCATATACAACACACATCGGAATAAATACTAATACGCCTGATCTCCTCCAGCACATCTTTTGAAGTTCACAGCATCCAAACCTAAACCTGTAAAACCTGGTCTAAACCGAGCATTGCAAATGCCGGATCAATCTGGTGAACCAGAGTGATAAAACTTGTTAAGTTTATATGTATCATCCAACTTGATTTTAAAGTCGAAACATTTTTTTGGAAGAAAAGGATAATCGTAAGACCAGTCCACATATAAACACAGACGGTTTTTACCTTATGATAACCAAAAACATTTTGGAATCATATATTATTCTGATATTATAATAGTATCTAATTACAAATAAATAGCAATCTAGTGGAACGCTTGCATCTCATGCTCCACATACATAGTATACAATCAAAACCACGGGCACTTATTAGATATTGGATTTCCAACTATGACAAGGTATGGAACCACCTTCCAATAGTGTATCTCTAGAGGGGAATACACTGGGTTCAACAAGAACATCTTGCAACCCGGCCACACGTGACCGACCACTCATTTCGCTTGAGTGTATTGAATGTATGTCACCAACATCTGGGCTCAAACCACCATTTCCCAAAAGGTATAACATCGAATAGAATAAAGAAGGAAATGAATTTTCTGTAGATAGGTGATAATACACCCTAATTGGGAGCGACCCACTTAGCCATGCTGCCTAAACAATTTTTGTCATTTCCCGATTGATGAGGCTTGAGGTTAACATTACCTTTAGAACAACATATCACCATTCACTTTGAATGCCACATTGTCAGATTCGCCAAATCACGAATTGATGTCCACAAAAATATTCTAAGGTGTTTATGCTAAGAGAAGGTGTCTTCTCTACCACCTTCAGAAATATGTTTGTAGAAATCAATGCACATGATTCTTAAGAAATACTCCGTCAGACATTCGTCCATACAAGTCATCCAGAAACAGGATGAACCAAAGGCACCTTCCTACCACATCCTAGGAATCACCCTATAGATCAGTAATCCTTGCAAATCCATAGATTTCAGCCACGACAGAACCAAAGTATATCTCTAGTTATAAAATATAGGTTAAGTTAATATATAGTAGACTTTGAAAAATATAGGGGTTAACCAGAGATTCTAAGTAGTCATTCCGTTTCATGAAAATCTATGGTCTTCAATGGCTCCATCTTGATCAGCATCTGGTATCTTCTCCATTTCGTATTTGCTGGTCGGAATGATTTTCGAATATAATTCGATTCCGGTCTTTCCGTACAAACAATCGTATAACTCAGATTTGATAGTCAGTTATTTAACTATCAAATTAACAACCATGCAATCATAAAAATAAGATGAATTTACTAGTTCAGTATTCAGCAACACTTGGCCTTTTTAATTAAAAACTAATTAAAACATCTTAATCTTTCAATACTTTAAAACATAGTATTTACTCCTTATTTTAATATAAGAGTGTTCACAAAACCATTTAAATACTTTAGAATTAAATCATTTATATACATATCCCCAACTTTGGTTTCAACAAATTCCACGTAAAACAACGTTACAAAATCTCTTTGGGTTTCATTGTTTAGAATAATAACTAACACTTATCCCCTTTGAATAAACCTATTCAAACTCATCTATTAATTCCTTTATTTCGTATATCGTATAATTTCACAAAATCTCTTTCTATTTCCTTTACATAGGAAATATTATTTTACATTCTCAAATCCTTTTATTTCCATTACTTTGGATTATTATTATTATGATTTCTTAAACCCTTTTTCATAGTTGGAAATATTCTCATTTCTTATTCAAGCACTTCTATACTTCACCATTCATTAGTTCCTAACCGTAAATTGGTAAGAGAATAATTCCCTAAGTATCAACCCCGAAGACCGAAATCATCATCAGATTAACACTCAGAAAATCACTCAACTCAACCAAATCTCCGGTTAGGTTCCAGTCCTCTAATTTCTTATCTTAACTTCTTATCAACCCATATTATTCTACTTCTAATTCATTCAACCATTTCCCGCTTTGAAAATCTCGTTTCAATTCCATTCATTTCACTTAATTTCATTATTTAGTAATGCTAATTTAAAATTAATGTTTTAACTTCACACCTCTTCTGTAAACCTTATTTATAAACTCGGGTTTAATATAAACCCCTTTGCTACCTCGATTTCTTCTTACTTCAAATGTTAAATAAAACATTTATTTAAGCTGTCGCATCAGCTCAAAATCTCTTTATAACTTTGTTATAAAAAAATAGAGCTTTACTATAAAATCTGATCATCAACTCTTTTCAAATTCAACTAGATTCATTTCAACTCGATTATTTACTTAAATGAAATTTATTTAAGAAGTAATCGCTTAAATTATCATTAATTAACATAATAATTTTCTTAATCATTTACTACCATAAAATTAGTTAACTGCTTTATTAACTAAAATAAACAATAAATTTCTCTTTAAGTCTTGCTAAAATTGAAAACAAATATTCGTTAAGCTATTTCAATAGATTAATTAAACATAAACTAATTTAATAATCAATCTCAGTTAAAACGATTGACTTCATCAACTCAAACACGGTTACCTCGTTAACCAGTTCCAATTAGTCCTTCTTTAAATAAATTTATAATATAATTAATTCAAATAATCCCGTTAATTGTTTCTTAGAAATAATTAATCCAACTCTTACTCGTTACATTAATTGCTGCTCGTCTGCTTATGATTCTTATTAACATAAGAATTTGTTTTATCAAACAGTTTGATAATTACTTATAAACTTTAAATAATAAATATTTATTTCCTTTAAAATATTTTTCATTCAAAATAATAGGTTTAAAAATATATCTTCAGTTATAAAATGAAATTTATAACTTCATTTCTGTTGATTCACCTGACAGAAAATCAACATTTTTAAAATGATTGATTTATAGGTCATATGCTGCCAATTACCCAACCAACACTGTCCATTAGTTAGTAACAGACCAAACGTTGAATTTAGATTCAACGATCAATAATCAAATCAATCATCCAATCATATTTGTTAAACAGTTCATATAATTGTAATATGAAAATAAACAATAAATTTTGAGTAATTCAATTGGATCCCTCGAACCTGTTTCTCCCTGCATCCAAATATGTTACCTCAAATAATATTATTCAATTTAATAAACATAAATAATATTCAACAATAAATAAACAACAGTAATCCAAGCATCAATATTCTAATTTAATACGTTTGTATTATTATGAACGTAACCAACAAGGTAAGTTACCTCATTTGGAAATAATCGTTAAAATAATGATTAGATTTCATTTAAATTAAACTAATGTTTAAATCAACCAATTCATCCAACATATATATAAACATTCAGCACACACAGACAATCATCAACCGTAGCACACAAAATAAATTCTGACCTATATAAAATATAAGTGGGTTAAACTGAGTGAGTTATATACCCATTTTGATTCCGTGCGTTTCTGAAGTGGTTCGGTTACAACTAAATTAAATAATCATTTAATTTAACTATAAACTCCAACTATCTCTGTCCCTATCCAAAACAGTTCCATGATGTGATGCTCGTCAATACGATTTCGGAAAATCTTGTTTTGTTCGATTCTGTCCAGGGGATAAGAAGTTATTCAGGTTATATGTTAACATGATTTAAATTAATTTATTAACCTCTTAAATTATAAATTAATTACAGACCCTAATTACATTTCAATTCAGCAATTCGGCCGCCGCTTATCTCTTCTCACCCGCAATTCTTCTGCTCTGCCCACATTTCTTTGATCTGAAAACAAAAGGGACTAATTAATTAACTAACATTTCTAATTAAAAATATTTAACCCTAATTAAGATTAATTTAGGCCGATAATTATGTTAGTTACTTCGTTTATACCAGGCCCGACTCTTTGTTTATACCTTCACGTAACGCCCTTTGCTTCCAGTTCACACGTTCACACCCCCCTTCGCTTATGTCCAAACGTAGGGCGATCCTCCCTTTTTTTTAAAAAAGAACATGTCGATTCTTTCCTTCATATCCAAATACCGACTTTATGTTTCTCTGCCATGTGCCCAACTTTACATTCGTTCAACCTGCTACGGTCGATTTCGTTTTCTTCTTTCCCACGTTCTAAAATTTCTGCCCAACTTATATTCATGTGAACTATTTTTCTATGTTTCCTTCAATTAAAATGCCCGACTGTTTATTTCTTCCCCAATCTGATCGTATATCTCGTTCCAAGTTACCCACTTCGTTTCCCTTAATCATGAATACTGCTCGCGTAACCCACCCAGCCCCTTATCTTCACACCACCACTCCTCCCATCTCAAACCACCGGACAAGGATCTGGACCCATCACCCTCTTCGCCTCAACGACATCTGCCTTTGCCCAACCCCGTTCACAACTCAACGCAGTCATTTTCTCCCAAATTCTCTTCCAAATCAGCACTTCGTTGCGTGATTCAGGCCACTACACAGCGTAATACTCCATCACGACCGATCATTGTGAAGATTGTGAAGATCTCATTGTGCTCAAGCTAATTATAATTGGGAAGTTTTCGAATCGATTACTGAATTAGGTGTGATTTAAGGAGAAAATTGGAATAATATCTACCATTGGTTAAAATTGAGGTGTGATTGTAAAAGTGGAAGTAGGGTTGCTGTTTGTTAATTCGTGCTGGAGAAATTGTAGTGAGCAATGAATACATGTATGTATATAGGCGAGAAAGGAATGGATGAGAACAATGTTAAATCAGTAGTATAGGTAGTTACGTTAGTTTTTCTTGGGCAGAGCAGCTAGTTCAAAAATACAAGACAACACAGTAGCTGAAGAAATAGGCATAGCAACTAGTTTGAAAATACAAGACATAGTAGCTGAAGAAATAGGCAGAAGCTATGACTTACAATTCTTCTTAAGCGCAAAGCATTTCATTTTTTTTATTTTTTACGATTAATTTATTTTACAGTGTATTGCCGCTAATAGTATTATTCATTGTATGTTCCCTATATGTATTGTCACAAACAATACCCAATCGATTTGAAAATGGATGCACCGCTGTGTTTTGACGTTCTGAGTTCAACAAAACTCGTTTGGTTGAAAATCGACTTCGTTTGCACAACTATGTTATTTTAATTTCCATTTATTTATCGGTTCACCTTTAAATTGCACACACGAATAAAACAACTCCAATCAGCTCCAAACTAGAAATCTAACAATATACATATTCCAACAAAATTCTTTTCATCAAAAACGGAGATTGTTTAAAAAACGGTTATTCTTAAGGCCTATATAATATCAATATAAATATAATTTAAATCCAAAATAATTCTATTTAAATAATAGTAAATTATTATCATCGTATATCTCTAAATGAAATCTCATACAGCTTCAAAATAAACCAATATATATATTAAACTCAACATTTAAAAGTCCGGGTCAAATGATATTCATATATATATATATATATAAATCCTTAATATTTTATTCAGTAAACGTTATCGTTTATTAACAAATCCTTAGCCATCATTCGAAAATTTGAATTGGACATAACTAACAATCAACAATATGAAATCTCCATTTTTCTCTTTCATTAGAAAATTGTAATCATATACATTCAAACGTTACTTGTTCTACAGAATTCCGACTTATATCGGATCATGTATATTCAATTGAAGTTCAAATGTAAATTACGAACTACAGCGACATTACAAGCTCGTTTATAATTTAAATATAAATTTAACGTTCAAACTTCGTTTAATAATGACTTCTATATTATAAATCCATTTATAATACCAAATCAATATTTAAAATAATAAAATAAATTAAATATCTGACTATCAAGAATGCGGGACATTACAGTTTTCTTTCATATACTTATTGTTTCTATAAGTTATATATATATATATTGATAGTTTTTTTTCATGCACGCATTTTCTTTCGTACGAGTTTGTAGGATATTAATGATTTATGGATTTTTTGACCCTATCAATAATTTTAATTTCATTTTATTTAGTAAAAATCTTATAACGATTTATCGGTTTCTAGCCAACTACTTAAAAATCAAATTTTATTTTCTAAACATACAAGTGTATGTTACTATTACTTCTGAAGAAGTAGATCCTGACATAATTTACACCGACAAATCTTAATGTCACAATTTGGAACCATATTAACAGTTTTACTTAGATGTCCATGACAACATTTTTGGCATGTATTATGTGCATAGAAAGAGGCACACTTGTAGATTTTATCTTCCAACCCCAAGTAATCACTATAGCATTTGTTTAGGTTTATTTAAACTTTACTCATTAATCATGAAGACTTATTATTGTGCGAGTTCAAAGTGATATTTTATTTTCATTTTTATTAGAAGCATTGAACGAAAAATGATGCGCAAACTTTACTGGAGCACAACAAAGACATATGATCATATTCTTACGTGCCATTTTTGAAATGTTGGACTGTTTCCCAAGGGACATGCATAATCAGTGATATATTGTTTACATTATATCCTTTATTAAAAATTATGGTATTAAGTATCTAAACTTCATTAATCTTCATTCTACAAAAGAAAATTTGTAGCTAATTTTAGAATTTGAACTTTTGAAGATACTTGGTTCAACCAAATAACTTATATTGGTCACCGATACTACCTGGGCTAAAATCTTTGTGACCTTGTATTAATCCTGAGTTATATTGACACAAACCCATTCGTATTAAGGGTGACATATTCTTCCTTAAGTAGTGTTTCCCTTCAAATGAATCAACACATATCATGTTATAATAGTAACATGCAGTGTAACAACCATTATTTTCATTACCTTAATTAGGGCCAAACACCACCCAAATACCACAATGCAATAATTTTAGATGTCAAAAAATTAATTTCATTCGGCCTTGTATCTTATTCGTTGCTAGTATATATGTATATTGTTATTTATTTTCTTTATATGGTTTTTCCATTAGTCCCTTTTTTATTATATAACCAAAAACCTATTATTTTTGGAACCTTTTCGTGTATAAGCAATATTTTGATGATCTTTGCCATTAAGTTTTGACACTAAGAACTGTACAACATCAGAAAATGTTAATTATTAAATATTAATCCTAAACACTTTTTAAAAAATTGTACCTATAACTGTTTAAACACTTTATCCTAAGAGTTTCTATTTATTAATGTACTCTTCAAAATTATATACACATATGTATTAAAACGCATAAAATATATAAAATTACGAATCGTACATTTATTTATAGGATTTATTACATTGATTTAATAACATGATAAATTTTACAGTATTTTCAAATGGACATGCCCTTAAATCTATATAGTACTTTATTTATGATGTTAAATAATGATCTAAAGCTTATAGTTTAACAACGATCGACATTTTAGCTTGAACTTAATAAAGCACTTTGTGCATAAAACAGAACACACATAGAAAAGATACAAGAGTTTAAATATAGAGGATTAAATGTAATTCAGAGAAAAAGGGCTCTATGTCAACCTACCTAATCTAATCTTTATAGTCTTGCCATTGACATCATCATTATTTTCAATTTTTTGTGTTTGACTTGGCATTTGAGATTTGTCCAAACCACCATTATCTAGACTAAATTACTAGTACTTCTAGAGCCACACTCAATGCACCTATCGAAGAACCAGAGGTTTGTTGATTCCTTATCGCTAATTTGCCGAGTCATTGGAATATTGGCTACTTTGATGCATATCTCCTCTACATGTTCTGAAACATATAAGATATACTATCTTCAATGTATATTTTATCCATAATATACGAGGTAATGAGAATGGTGGGAGCATGGCACAAGGGAAACTGAAGAGGCATAGTGAATGTGTATCCTATTCAAAATCATGTGCATGCATTCATGTTCCAAGTGTGATTTTAAAGTAATAAATCTTAATGGTCAAGCCTACATTAATCACATTGAACTATCAGATTTGACTTTTGACAAGTGTTCTGAAAGACAAGAATGTATTCACAATATCAATTATATACCATTTAATTTACTTTGGGACAAATAATTATCTATAGACAATAAGACCTTTGGAATCTATTTATACAGTGGTAAGAACTTCTCGTATCTTCTAAAATATCTCAAAAACACGATAAACTCTTACCAATTCTCTTTTAATTAGAAATTTTATTTTGAAATTGTAATTAATTAAATGATATGTAGTTGAATTTTGTCAATACAACATCCCTATATCAATTCAATAATCATTAGTTTATATATATGTATAAGGGGTTTTTACCCTGAAGGACAAAAGTAACAAAAAATTGTATCATAAGTACAAAGGGGCAAAATTTTATCCTCAAGGACAAAATTTAGTGTAAAAGGAGGAATTCAGGGGTCCACTATAATTCATCCCTTTACACTAAAACTTGTCCTTATGGACAAAATTTTGCCCCCTGGTCCTTATGGAACAATTTCTTGTTCAGATTGTCCTCCAGAGTATTTTCCTGTATGATGGTATTTTCCTGTATGTATAATATCATTAGTTTTGATATATTAAATAATAAAATAAATGTATAATGTTTTTATATATTTTATTAGTTAAATCTCAAAACTTTTAATAATAATAAGAAATTGAAATAATGTTTATCGTTTAACTGAATAGCTCTAAGACTAGGCTTTTATGTAAGCTTCCACCTATGGTGATATCAACCATTTGTATCGCAGGGGACAGATTCGATTTTTAATGGAGTTTAACTTCACCTACCTCAATAAACTCCAATTATGGTCAAAATATGAAACCATATAATGTTATTTAGCAAATTCAAAGTACGGTTCACACGCATCTACAATATTCTCAATTCAAAAAAATACTACTACATCTTGTCATGCGAGATCTTCTTTTTAACTAAGATACAAAACCTATAAAGATTTTGACGAGTTATTTTATAAACATCACAAATAGCTACAATATGTTTGGTAGCCTTAATATACATAAATTGCACCTCATATGGATAATGTTCTATCCAGTAGTCTTACAAGTACGTTGGTATCACATTTGAGAAATATTTGGATTATCTAGTAGTCTTACAAATGTTGAATATATTGATCCAGTACACTTCTAAAAAAATCATAATTATAATTGTTCAAACATTTATCCTAAGAATTTCTAATTTATGTATTAATGTACTCTTCAACATTACACTCACATATTAAAAAAAAGTCATGAGATATATAAAATTATGAACATTACATTTATTTATAGGATTTTATTACATTGATTCAATAACATGATAAATTTTATAGAATTTTCAAATGGACATACCCTTGAATCTATATGGTACTATATTTATGATGTTAGATAATGATCTAAAGCTATAGTTTAACAATGATCGACATTTTAGTATGAACTTAATAAAGCACTTCATGCATAAAACAACGTGCACATGAAAAGATACAAGAGTATAAATGTGGAGGATTAAATATAATTTGAAAAAAGGCTCTATGTTAGTCTACCAAGTCTAATCTCTATATTCTTGACATTGGTATCATCATTATTTTCAAACTTTTGTGTTTGACTTAGCATTTTAGGTGTTGTCTTAGCCACCATTATCTAGACGAAATTATTTTATACGATAGGTGCATTGAGTGCGGCTCTAGCAGTACTAGTAATTTCGTCCAGATAATGGTGGTTAGGACTTATTGTCTATAGATAATTATCAACCATTTAATTTGTTTTGGGACAAATAATTATCTATAGACAATAAGACCTTTGGTATCTTAGTATCTATTTATACAGTGGTGTGAACCTCTCGTATCTTCTAAATATATCAAAAACTGGATAAACTCTTACTAATTCTCCTTTAATTAGAAATTACATTGTGAACTTTAATTAATGAGACGATACGTAGTTGAATTTTATCAAACATTACTATAACAATTCAATAATCATTTATTTATTTATACATATATTTTATCATTAGTTTTGATATATTAAATAATAAAATAAATATATAATGTTTATATATATTTTATTAGCTAAATTTCGAAACTTTTAATAATAACAATAAATTAAAATAATGTTTATCATAGTTTTGAGGCCATGACTTTATATAAACTTCCACTTACGTTGATACTAACCATTTGTATCGAAGGAGACGTATTTGATTTTTAAAGGAGTTTAACTTCACCGACCTTCAGTAAACTCCAATTATGGTCAAAATATGAAACCATATAATGTGATTTACCAAATTCAAAGTAAGCTTTACACAAATATGTAACACTCTCAATTCGAAAAAGTAATACTACACCTCGTCATGCGAGATCTTATTTTTAACTAAGATACAAAACCTATAAAAATTTTGACAAGTTATTTCGTAAACATCACAAATAGCTATAATATGTTTGGTGTCCTCAATAGACATAAATTAAACGTCGTATGGGTAATGCAATATTTAGTATTCTTAGAATTACATTGGTATCACATTCGAGAAATACTAGGATTAGCTAAACATTTTAACCTAAGGATTTCTCCAACTCTTGATATAATGCATACTTACATATTATAGAAGTAAAACTGATTCAAATACGATTTCTCATAAGATTTAAGTTTAATAGAAAAATTACATGATTTCCCCTAAGGTAATACCCCTAATTGTATCAATCTAGACATGTTTCGAGCTACATAATTTGGAATTGAGCCATAATTTGTAGATATATTCTTACATGTCAAAGATCTGTTCATTATAATTTAGGATAATTTGAATTACCGTAAGATATTCAAAATTATATTTAAGATTAGCAACTAAGATAATGTTCTAATAATTGAACTAACATTTTACTCGAAATTTCACTTAATTGGTTAATAATCTTACGGTCTCATGTAATTATGAATATTACAGCATTAAAATACCAAAGGCATAAAAAGTATATAACAAACTCATGATGCAATGCACTTGGATGAAAAATTTGGATAACAATTTTTTTTTACATATAACTAAATGCATAAATGTATTAAAAGCCATGTGAACTTGTTATATTGTAAGCAGTTAATCACGATATTAATTGGGAGCAAGCACGCAATATTTCAAAATATTAGGGTATAACAAGGATAATGCATGTGAAACATCAGTATGTTCCATAGAAATTTATATAACTTATGTAACAATGAAATATGTTTTTATTTTATCCCTTTAAACAAACATTAGACTGATTCAATATATCTATACACATAATTTTCATACATACATACATACGTACGTACATTCATACGTACGTACATTCATACGTACATACATATATATATATATACACACACACACACACACGTGTGTGTGTGTGTATGTATGTGTGCGCGGGTGTGTTTTTAATTGTATAGTTTCATGTTGTACAGTAAGCATATATTAATGTGTTTTTTTGCAACATGAGGAGATATTTAACTACTTTCAATGATATTTTCCTCAAATATTTGTTAAATATCAATGATATAACAAAAGGTAATAGTGATAATCACAAAATATGGTAAATGATATTTAATTGAATTCCAAATAATTATTCTTTAACGAACGATGTACGTTATATTGTGAATATGCAGTATTAACTACTTTGGTTATATCCAACAATTGTATTCTCTTTGATCTTATGCTAAAACTACAACACTTAGTTATGGAAAGAAGATCAAATTTGAATACCTATTTGATAAATATGTGATATTTTTTGCCAAAATTTGTGAGACAATGTTGAAGAAGGAATTTAATAGTTTGGTAGTTCGATGTGTAACCATCGGAATATGTTCTTTTTTTTTTTACTATTTTTGTTTTTATAAATGCAACATTTTGGCTAAAGCATGCGAAAAACTTATACGTTTTTTCTTTTGAACGTGGTATTACAAAATGTATAAAAAATAATAGGTGGTTGGCATTCTTTAAAAGTTACAGCATACCAAATTTAACTTGCATCACCATAATTTCCTTTCAAATCCCAGTTTTTCCAAAACTTAACAAAAAAATTCTTCTCATTCTAACATTCATTTTTTCTCCACCCTTCCTTTTTCTTTCTTCTTTTCCCTCCTATAAACTACACAACATCAAAATATGACATCTAGTTTAAAGCCTAAGTTGATCATCAAAGACTCTGCCTACAATGTCATCAAAGATGTGGGGTTCTTCCTATAATCGAATTTCATTCGTTAAAAATATAATACAACTCATTAATATCAACCTTGCTTGTGTGCAGCGTGGTACACCGAAGTATTCACGGTATGTTATTGCGTGGAGGCTAAAGACCACAACACCTATGGAGAGTGTGGGTTGTGGAAAATCACTTATCATTCCCTGATGAGGATTATCAAAGTCATCACGCTTTGCCTTTGTGTGGTTAATTCAGGAAATTTTGTTAATATACCCAAATTAACCATACATGCGTACACAGAGAGGAGTTTTAAAGTACTCTATGATAGCGACAAACATAATCCAACTCATTATCGATTCCAGAATTATACGAGTTTTCTTTTAAAGTCCTACGCTTAGCTTAACAAGGTTTGTATTATTAAACATTTTAGGGGGCTGTTCGTGTTCAACTTTTTAAAAGAAGATTAAGTTCCAGCAGGTTGAAAGGAAAAACAAAAAATCTAACTTGACAAAATCCAAATTTGATGTAATACAATGACGTATAGTACTGTACTCTAACATTGAAATGAAATATCAATCATTGTTATCTTAATCGTAAAATATTCTTTAAAAGTTTGGCTGATTGTAATGGTGTCGGAATTTTTTATGTAGAGATTGGAATTTAGTGATCTTTGGGTTATATTTCGCAATAGTGGTTGATATATAAGATATAGGATTTATTTTGGAAAGACAATGGATTAAATAAGTTGGATAGTCTTAGAATAAAGAGTATTTTTGTGATTTGACAAGGCATGCAAGAAAAAACAAAAATGAAAGGGTGATAAAGCAGAGGTATTTGTGGAATGTGAAAAAACGGAATGAAAATAGAAAAGACATTCCATCACTACAACAAAAATATAAAATTGAGACAAAATCTAGAGACATATGATATTTTTGTCTGTAAACAAGGCCTAATTTGATACAAAATAGGTGTGTCTCAGTTCATTATTACAAAGATCAAACCATCGTATTAATTGGGTCTCAAATAATACATGCCCATTTGAAATTACCTGATTTCATCGTGTCCTTTAATCAAACCCTTTTCTCTCCACGTTTGAGCACGTTTTCAGCTATAAACGTGTGTTGTTTCTCCCCTAGAAATACAATACCCTACATCATCTTCTCATGAAATAAATTCTTCTAAAAAAAATGAGAGCAAAAAAGTGGTAAAATTCATGTTACAAGTCGTCGGCATATTTGAATAAAGAAAACAACGGTAGTTTTCTCTTCCCCGATCTGTATGTAAATCTATTTGCTTTCTAGTGTATTATCAGTTTTTGTGGTTGATTTGCACTAATTTGTCTGCAAATGTTGAATAGTCTTACCGATTACTAATGGTTATTTCAATAGCATCCCTCTAAAATCAATTAACATGCAATTTTTTTCTTAATTTTCTATGTTTAATACATTTGGATGAAGCAGCTTAGGAGGAGGTTAGGGTGAAGGGAAAAGACTCACGCATGCGAACGAAAGGTTGAGATGAAGAACGACTAAGGAAAGAAGACAGATCTGGGACCTCATATAGCCAAAGACGGGTCGGAGGGTGCTTGCCTGGGATCTCGATCTTCGGAGAAATCAAAAAAAATTACTGTAGATGGTAATAAATTATGAAGATTAGAAGCTTCAGAGTTGCGGCTGAGCACATAATTTGTATTTGCAGTGTTGGTTGTAAAGTGTTGTATCACGATTTCATCTTCTATATTCTTTTGTTTGAATTTTGACATGGATTTACGGTTGTAAGACCCCAAGCTTTTTAGATTTGTAATACTGTACATGATTTTTATGGTTTAGCAAATGACAATTTGGTGTATTTATTTGTGCATTCATTCTTCTATTGTCATTGCAGAATGCCAGAATCTGCATATCTGACATTTAAGAGTAATTTGCCTATCCAATACTTAAGAATGTGGATCGTAAACATTGATGTCCAACTTTGAACTATATGTACGGTGGACTGACGATTTGTAATGTATATTAATATGTTTGTATGTATATTTTAGTTTCCATAACATATGGTGATTATTATTAGTCCAGAGACCTCAAATTGTTTCTAGTGCTATCCAAAATTACAAACTAAGTTGAGACAATTATTGTCTATAATATATTTGAGACATATGCTTGTGGTTACTAATTTTTTTGACATCAAAATTTAAAGACAATATTATTTGTTACTAGTTTGTCTCAATTAATAGTTAGAGACAAAATATTTTAATTTGATACCAAATAAAGTTGTCTCTAGTAAGCTTTATTTTTGTAATGCATAATTGTTGTATTAGGGCTATTATGGCTGAACGATCAACCGTTCAATCACATCAATCGTTTATGCGATCGATCACCATCTATAAAGCTAATGGCTGAAAAATAAGATAATCACCGTTAATCATATCAATGATACAAAATTTCTCTGTGTAATCTTTAATGTTAAACTATAAAATTAACGATTTGAGTTAAAAGATTGCATTTTACATTAATAATATATGTCTTTATGAAGTAATAATATCTGCATGGATGATTGTTTTATAAAAAAATAATATAACTTCACAAAGCAAAGGCTTTAGATATAATAAATTATCATCAATAGTGCATATATAATTGTAATTAAGTATTATAGAAAATGCTTTAAAATCGAAGATATACCATTAACCATCATATTAGTTATGGTAGCAGTTAAAAAAACCTATAATCGTCAACATTGATTATGGTGGTTACTGTTAGTTGTGATAACCATGGCTATCAAAACCGTAACAACATAAAGTTATACGTACTAATATTATTGTATATTCATGCACTATAGTGAAATAGTGAAATATTTATTTGGGATGTATTTGGATTCTCAGAGTAGACAAATCAAACACGGATGTACTCTAGATTTCAATTCAATAAATTTTCAAATTATGCATCGAGGATAATAAAATGATTTAATGTGTTTATCTAGATTTTCTTATAAAAGTGAAAATTAGATTGAATGGCCTTTTTTTTGCTAGAATAACTAGTTTTAAGACATCACTATTGACAAATTAATTTTAAGAAGAAATTTACATGAACATGATAAATTCATTTATCTTTTTTTCCGTACAGTTATCCTTAAAAGAAAATTTTCAGAAGTGCTGTGTTTAAAACTTATTATTCTAGACAAATAAGTGTAGAAGTAAAAATTCCCCTTTCTAAATTAACTATGGCCTAGAATTTGACTGTAGCCTTTGTGAATTTGAATTATTAAATCCTACAAAAGATATTAAGTTATTTTCACTGTGAAGTAGTGAAAAATTATGCAATTTTTTGACATTATTGCTTAAATGTCTGTAACGATTCATTGAATAATTTTGTGCAATTTTCAGTAGAGACCTAATTTACAATTTTTTTTTCTAAAATTAGATTTAGTGCATTAAGCTTGTTTTTAAGGGCTTGAGCCAATATTCACTTAATAAATACTACACGAGATATTAAATTAATTTTCACTGTGAAATCTTGTTATTCCGCCCTTCTATAAATACGAACCCAACCATCAACATTAAAATCGCATTCTTCTCTCAACTCCACAGTGGAAAATGAGTTCATCGTCGACTGGATCACACTGGACCTGGGAGGAGGAAAAAGCCTTCGAAAACGCGATTGCAGAGCTGGCGCTGAAAAACGGCGACGAGATCGTCGATTTGAACTTCGCCGAAATCGCGTACAGACTGAAGACGAAAAGCCCGATGGAAGTGAAGCACCATTTCGAGCTTCTGATGCAGGATTTGGAGGCCATAGACAACGGGACGGTTCCGATTCCGGAGTACGCGGATGAGGAGAAGGATGAAAGCGAAGGCAGCAATGTGTCTGCAGGGCCCGATTCGGAGACCGAGAGGCGAAGAGGGACGCCTTGGACTGAGGAAGAACACAGGTTTGAAAAATATATATTATTTTCTTCGGTAATATTTTGATTGTTTCAGCCCGTTTTTCGTAGATCTTTGAATGTTACCTGATCGTGATTGAAAATTTTCATGCTTGAACGCGGCAGTTTATATACATCGATTAAGATTTGCATGGGAGACAGTAAATCAAATACAATACATTGTTTCTCAGCTATTGATGATGCAGCTGATAAATAACGTGAAGTAGTTCATTGACGTGAAAGATTGTGCTTGAAACAATACTAGAAATTTAGATCCAATTTGTTTTATTTTATGCTTTGGGTTTTGCATGGAATCAAAGAAGAATAAAGACATTTTTAGGACGGAACAGTAAATTATATCTTGTATTTTTCTTTTAAAGAATTTTTTTTCTTCTGTTTTGTGTGTTAATTCCGTTTTTTAGATGGTTGTTTTTCACGAGGCAGCATTTGTAATTTTCTATGGATGAAAACTCAAAACTAAGATCTGTGATATGAATTAGTGTATGTTTGATAATCTAAGAGTGCTACTGTTGACCAGAGTGATATTGGCTCTATACAAACTTAAACCATGCTTTTAGTTTATCCGTCCTTGACTCCAACGAGGCTAGCTCAAGGTATCTTTTATCAAAAACTTTTAATGTTTAAACAAAAGTTAATCGCAAAAATACAGTATAGATGAACTGTAAAAGGTCCTCAAGGTCTGGAACCGAAGTCATATTTTTACCCACCACACCAACACAACTATTAGCTAAGCACATTATAGCAGTGCACGTTAATCAAATTTTAGTGACAGGGAAGAAGGCTGCAATAGTTTGATAGCGAAAATCGAAATGGTTAGCAACGAATATTCTGACCATGTGGTTTTTTATGGATCATCTTATGTGCGTCAAAAGCCATCATCAACCGTTATAAAATATCCCGTAACAAGTTAAGTATATTTATGTAAATATCTACGTCATAGGATAAGGATCCAGCTCATTCACAGGATAAGGATCCAGCTGACTCATACACATATAATGTTGCGTCATAAGATAAGTCGTCGACAATTGTAACTAATCTGAAACTACATGTCATAGCAATTAATGATGAACGGTTGGTTGGAAAGGAAAAAAGAATAAACAAATAAACCACGGTTCAACCAAGTAAAATGGACGGTCGGACCACTATTTTGGAGGTTCAACGTAGCTCCGTAAACAATTTGAGGTTCAACTGAATTCCAAAACGATACAGTTCACAATACACATGGTTATTAAAGGTTGGATCGCAGTTGGATCCGGTGTGGAAAAGACCGTTTAAGACTAAACGCAGAGAGACATGATTTATTCAAAATGGTGTATCTCGTATTATAGTTTTAAATTTTGTATCCACTAACATTAGGTAATTAAATAAAATGTCATGAGGACATTACTGAAACAAGAATTTGGTACCAATGAGTCTGCACTTGGTCGGTGTTCGAACCCATCAATGTCTCTTGGCTGTTAAAGCTACACCTTTTCATTTCTAAACACTTGTAAAGCCAAACACGACAGAGATCAGGACTTCATTCTGTTTACTAGTAACGTGTGTTAGCTAGCTAGTTCATTTTTATCTTGCATAATCAATCATTGCAACTTTTATTTTGAACTACCAAGGGGTTTAATCTAACTTATCTGCTAATGTTTGACCGTGCAGTTCGCAATTGTTTTGTGGTTATAGTAATATTCCGATTGTTTTTTCAGTTGTACGGGTCCTTTAAATATCTTATGAAAAACACTTTCAAGCTTTTATTTGGTTAATGCTTAACTAATCTGGCTGTGCAACTAATTTGGTGACTAATCATTCATCATCACTTTTTTACACATTGATATCCAGCAGCAAATAGATTGATGAATAGGATAGCATAACTTATTTTTTTAGCCCTTATAAGTTTATATTCAAATCATGTACATGTGAGGCTGAGCTATGATCAGCAGACCCTATAGCTCTTGTCCAATTTCCCAAAGCTTAATACCTGTATAACTTGAAATTTTCATTGTATAAATATACTTAGGTGTTTCCTTGAGGGCCTAGAAACATATGGAAAAGGCGACTGGCGAAGCATATCAAGAAACTGTGTCAAGACAAGGACAGCTACACAAGTGGCAAGCCATGCCCAAAAGTACTTCAACCGCATCCATAAGAAAGGCGATCGCAGTAGGAAGAGCATACATGACATCAGGCTACCTAGCGGTAGCAACGATGCTTCCTCGTCTCTGATCGGACCATCTTCTTCTTCTACTTCAATGGCAGTACAACTCTCTTCTCTGCAGTATTATAATCCCTTGATGAATACTGCGGGTCTGGGTCGCCCTAGAGAAGTCCACATGACCTCTGCAGAAAGCGCACCTGTTTTGCATCCAAATGCCCCTCCCAGAAGCATGCCTTAAGATGTTGTTGATCTTAGTGGCACCCATATTCGAACTATGCAAACTATATGAACTCATTATGCTGTAGATTGAACTAACGTCTTGTTATAGAGAGTGGAAATAATACAACTTATATCTTACTCATTATGTTTTCTTCCTTGGTTTAATTCCACTTGTGTTGGTCACTGATTCTTTATCCATTTTCTGTAATTAAATAGAAGTTAAGCCTCTTGAGATAGACTCAGACCCAATCCAACAAATTTAATTTACAGGCTCAATATCCAAATTCCAACGGTGGGATTTTCAAACTTCGGATTTTGCGTGATAAATACGGATATTGATACTAAACATTATGAATTTTCAAACTTGGGATTTGAAGCCTTTGTACATGAAAAAGGTTTGATGCAATCATTTTGCCGTAATAAAGATTTTGTTTAATTTCATAATATGTAAGTAATTTTGTACTTTTGTTGCGATACCCAAGTCTGAAATTGTTTGGATAATTTCATGGGAAAATAAGAGAACTTGCAAGCGTTTGAGCATTTTGCGTGTTTAATGATTTGGTGTTTAATCAAAAACTTAAAGATATTTTGTAGGGTTTACTGTGGATTGTTAAGGGCTACTTCTACTTCCACCCCTTCTTTTTTCTTTTCCATCCATCGAATTAATCTAAAATTAATAGAAATTTCTACCCTTATATCTTATCGTAAATAAGTTGAGATGATATATACAGCAGAATCGTCAGCATATACTTAACAATGTATGCGCACGTGCGCGCGCGCACACACACATATATATTTGCGAACGTTCAATGGCACTAAAAAATGGAACACCCCTTTGGTCTCCTGTTTTCCACCTCTTATTTATATTAATTAAAGTTAGTGGGATGTGAGAGAGTTAGTGGAAGGAAAGAGAAAAAAATATGTGGCGGAAAAGTGGTAAACTAAAGGGGTGCTCCATTTTCGGGGTGCTATTGAACCTGCCTCATATATATATATATATATATATATATATATATATATATATATATAACAACAACATTTGTATGTGTTTAATGACATTTCAGTGGATATTTTTAATGGTGCTTAGCACTGTTTAACAATGTAAGAATAACTAATGTTTTCATGAATAGAAAAGTGATAAATGGAAATTTAAAATAAAGTTTGAATCTAATCTCCTTCTTCGTCACTACTACATCAATTCAACCATTCTTTTTTTTTGGAAAAGAACAATCTGCATAACAATAAGATAGACGGATAATAAGATGTAATAAGAAATAGTACTTTTAGAAGATTCCGGGGTGTGAAAAGAAATAAATGGGGTATGTGTTTTTTTTAAACCCATGTGTGAGAAAAGTAAATTATTGGAGGGTGGTAATAGAATTAGCCATGTTAGGATCTATGTAAGAAGTGATAACATTGGCTATTATCATGATAAATTCTTCTGTCCTTAATGTCTCCTATCATCTTCCAAAAAAATCTTAATCACACCACATAATAATTTTAATCAATTCATTAAGCTCATCATATTTAATGAACGGTTAGTGATTTAAAAAATGAAAGACTGAAATCAATGTGACATAGGAAAATAAATGGAAAGGAAACAAAAGAATCAATTCTTTGTTGAATTTCAACTTCGACTAAGAGTTTGTATTATTTTAGAAAACATAGATTCAGTCGATTAACCCAAATATCATATAGATTAACCTTTTAAATCCAACCAAAATTTGAACAAAAGTAATTTTCATTTTGCACCTTTAAATATCATGTTCATTATCAAGAAAGACATGAACCCAAAACGAAATAATAAGAGTGAATATTAGGTAGACAATCCTTATAAGATGAATCTTATTAAAAAGTTAACTCTGTCAACAATGAAATACAAAGCGAAACCCAGAAATTAGCCTACTATAGCAAAAAAAAAAAAAAAATTGTTTCTTTTTTGTGCTCAATTTTTTTGGAAAATTCAAATATCAAAATTAGGAAATTGAAAAAAAAAAGATAAGCGCCGAAGTGTCTACAATTGCACAAATATTATAGAAATATATGCAAATATTCACTTAATAATTGCAGAAATATCTACAAATATTCACTCAGTAAACTAATATTTACTTCTGAAATCATAAAATTGTAGATATATTTGCAATTATTCTTTAAATTACAAATTTATCTATAATTTTGGATTGGAAGTGATCAATTTTTTTTTGTTTATGTTTGTAATGCTTTAACTTTTTCTTGCTTTTTTTTCCATAAACAATGTTGAATATAACTTGAAATAAGTTTCAAAATTCCAAAATATTTATCAAAAATTATATAAAAATTATGCAATCATTGACTATAATTGCTTGTATGTTAGCAGTATTTTGGTTAAGTGCGCAAATTTTCCTATAGCTTACTATTTCCATTTTTTGTGTACCATTAACTTTATTTTAATTTTTCTGATATGAAGACGAAGACAACTATAAATTGAAATAAGTTTTGAAATCCAAAAAGTTTTTTATTTTGTTTTTTAAGTGTCTTTTGATTATTTTTGAAAAAGATGGTCCTAATTTACGTTTATTTTTTAACAAGGGTGTTTTAGGTATTTTGAAACTTAATAGACGTCTTTGTCAAACTATCCCAAAAAATATACATTAATAACATGATTAGCTAAATAGTTGGTGTCACTGTAGACAACAAGGTATACTTTGTTGGTGTCAAATTAATTTAAGCCACCATAGTTCATGAGTTACCCACGTTCTTGAACAGTCATTTATTCTTTTAAAAGTTGGCACATTAAATTGTACTATTTTTAGTGCTAGTATGACATTGTATTAATATGATATGATTTCCATTAATCACTGAAAGCATTTTTTTAGAACTTGAAATCATAACTTACTTTATGTTTTAAATGCAGTTTTGAAACAATTATTTTAAATAAATTAAACGTAAAGTTTTTGTAGAACCCCGCCTCTATACCCACTATCGTCCAGTTCATTTCGGAGAAATGTCGTAGACAATAACGGAGAATGAGGTTTGTGAAGAGCGACCGATTGTATGATTACTCCATGTGAGGAATGCACATCGAATTCTGATACCGATTAAAATTTCGACATGACCATTCGACACATTGGGCAACTACACAACGGCTATATAAAATCCGGAAAGCATAATAAAATAGACAACAACAATAATATAAGTATGGTATATCTCAAAGCCAGACACAGAATAATCATATCACGAAGGCAGAATAGATATGAATAAACTAAGGATGTGTACAACAAGATAGTGGTCTACAAAGATCCACTAATACATGTACCATGATCTAAATAATAGAATATGTACACAACGATTGATAATGTCATAGGTACAAAAGTACATAAAACTGCAGAGATAAAGTAGCAAGCTGAAAGCGGAAGATCAATCATGCGAGAAGACCCAAAGGAGCACCTAAAACGACTCGGCCTGACCCGAGTATTATTTATAAGAAAATAAACAATAAACGGATCAGTCTAGCTGTACACATCAAATAAACTGAGATGACAAGAGATGTAACACAGGATGACATGATTCTAGTAATAATATCTAATCATAAATAAATATGAAACATGGCATGTCAATACACAAATATCTCTATACAATCTCATAGCTAATGTAGAATGCAACATTCAACTAATAGCACACAACAGGAAATGACAGAGGAATGTCAAACAAAAATCAAATTGACGCGCATCGCATCAAAGTAATCATAAATCATCAAGGTAAACATAAATCAAATTGACACGTATCGCATCAAAGTAATCATAAATCATCAAGGTAAACATAAATCAAATTGACGCGTATCGCATCAAAATAATCATAAATCATCAAGACATCATAAAGGGGCAGACCTGTTCATAGATGAGATACGATCTCTAGGTAGCGAACCCATTTTGTTGGAGCCGAAGCTCCCCACGGTGCCGAGTCGTGACCCCGGAGAGAGAAAACACATAAATCATGAAATCCCTAGAAAACATCATAAAGGGGGGAAGGCTTGTTCATAGATGAGATACAATCTCTTGGTAGCTAACCCATTTGTTTGAGCCGAAGCTCTCCCTAGTTTCCGGGTCGTGACCCCGGTAGAGAGAAAACACGTAAATTGTGAAATCTCTAGAAAACATCATAAATCATAGAAGGTTTGGACCGAAGTCCCATAGGTGAAATCCAAGAATCGTAAATTCCACTAGGGCGATCGAGGACCACAAAACATAAATCATAAAGGTTGGACCAAAGTCCCATAGGTGAAATCCAAGAATTGTAAATCCCACTCGGGCGATCAAGGACCACAAAACATAAATCATAAAGGATCACATCAATCCGGGTGAGTATGAATTACACCGAGATAGTTAATATAAGAAAATAGCTAAATGTCCCATAACCAGTCGCTATTCTCGAATATTTACGAACCCGTTGTTAGTTCATTCTCAAAACATCAAGAATCGTCACATCGTGTTCGAACGCACGAGTCCAAGTGTTATTCGCCGAAGTAAACATATAAGGGGTCATAGTCCTCAATTTTACTAGGGTAAATAAACTAGATTTCTTGTCCGACCGAGTAAAGAGGATCCGTACACACTAGTAGATTGAAATCCGTAGAAGGATTCGTGGTCCATTAATAATATATAAACCCTTTTATAATTCAAGTAACAGTAAACAATGGTACGATTGCCGAGGAAAATCGATCATGCGGATTCACGTCATAATGACATAAATCCAAATCATAAATCATCAAATATAAATTCGATAAATCGAATAAATATATAGCTCGTTAGTGCTTCTATAACGTTAGGAAACGACTAGAAACCACGTTGGAGCGACAGGAAACAAAGACCTAAAATCAGGTGCCCAAGATCAAAGAGCGATCACCAAGGTGATCGCTAATGCGTAATTCGCGTTACAACAATATACAGGAAATTAAAGGGATAATGTAACACCCCACATCCTTTAGTGTCACCCACAAAGTGAATGCACTAAGTTCTGTGGAGCATTTAAGGTAAAAGATGCAGATAAATTACAAGACAGACAAAATTAAAACAGCAGAAAATAAAACTTTACTTTATTGATAAAATAGTTTGTACAACAATTGTTTTCCAATATCAGAGTATCATCCGTCTTACAAAATAAAGAAGCATAAAATAACATTTATATTCCCCAATGTAGCATAAGCCAGCCATAGCAGCAGAAAAAGAGAGTCCAAAGCACTTTGTCAAAGAATCTTCGAGCTTGGGAAGAGTGACGGTCCAACCTAACCTGAGCTATTCTATTCCCTCCTTAACTACCTGGGGGGGGAAACGGAAGAAAAGAAGACGAAAGAAAACTGGGTCAGACATAAAGTCTGGTAAGTTCAGTTACTTCTAGCATGTGAACAAGGAAAAAAAAAACGACATGAATTAACTGAATACAAGACAATACCATGATGATAGGGTGTAACGACCCTGAATTCTGGGGCCAATTTAAAAATTTTATTTTAGAAATTTTAATGAATTTTGAATAATTAAAATGATTTATTTGAAATAATAACGATGAAAAGTTTATTTTAATCAAAGTTAAAAACGAAAAATAATTTAATTTTAATTATAAAAGAAGTTAGAAATAGCGCTGTAGTTTGAAAAGTCAAAATTGAACTTTGACTGACCGTACAGGATGCAAAATTTAACGGATTTTAGTGAAACCAAAAAAATTAGAATCTATTTAAAAATATCTTTCTAACGAATCCGAAAAATCGAAATTTCATAACGGGAATCAAAAGTTATGTCAAAATTAAAATCTAGAAAGGTCGCTATGAAATATATAAAGGTCAAAAATGCTACTTTTTGCATATGAAGGAATTTGGACTCGAAACCACTTTCATTGAGTCCAGAATAACGTTTCTGCATTTAAAAACAGTAAACACTTATATATTTCGAGTTTCAGAAATTATTTGTTTAAAAATGTATTTTTAATATTAAAATATAGCCTTTGAAAATAGCCGTTTTCCAAATGACCTCCATTTTCGACGAAACCACTTTTGTTGGATCCGGAATGTCAAAATATGGTTAAGTTTAATTTTTCATAATTTTTTTTTAATTTGTGGCCGTGGCAAAAAGATTTCTGTTTTGTCAATTTTTCGACTTTAAAAAGGCCATTTTTCAAACAGCCTCCGAATTCGACGAAAATAATTTTGTTGGATTCGTATCGTCAAAACATAACCAAAAATATATTTTTTGGATTTTTCGGAGTCGTATGTAGCTCCGGTGGATTTTTGAATACGTCAGAATATTAAAATAAAGGAATAATTTTAAATCTGAAAAACGGAGGCTGAGATGACCTCTTGGGCCTGCGGGACATAGTTAGATGCATCCGGAATAGGGGTTATTCGCTAGGAAACACAGTCGTTGGGCTGAAAGCGGAGTAAGTGGGTAAACGGACCTTTATTGGATAATAACCTAATTAAATAATAATATAAATAATAGGAAAAAGTACGGCCTCCTTCTTCCCCGTAGCATTTCAGCCGCACGCACAAATGGAACCCATCATGGCCGAAAATTGATGCTCCAAATTCTCCCAATCCACAAAGAATTAGATCATGCCGTAGTACAACTTTTTGAAGCTCTTCTCACTCTCTTTAATCTCCAACAAGTTTCATCCATTTTCATCGACCGTAGGCGAAGAACGAGCACCGCAAACCGGCGGCCTTTACACCCAAACCGCACCTTCCATGTGCCACCATTCATCACCCTATTTTCTGAGATTGTAGATCTCTCGTAGCCGGTCGTTTTGCCGCAAACCGTTCGCAATACCATCAACTACAGAGGAGAAATCTTGATCCAAAGTTTTGAACAAATCAAGGTATGAAATTTCAGAATTTGCCACGCTTTTAGATGTGGCAACTGCAGTTGTTAAAAGCTGTTTTCTAATATATACATATGAACATCAAATTGAAATATTTCAGATCCGAAACCGCCGTGACTTTGAACACGAGATCTGATCGAGTTTGGACCTTCATTTCAAATCCAAGCAATGTGAGAATTTATTTTTAATTAAATTTAATTAATTTAATTATTATAAATTTAGTTATTATTTTTGCGTAATGGGAAGTTTGAATGGCAAATATAAGTGGATCTGCGATGGATGTTATTTTAAGTTATGGATTTGAATTGGTTGTGATGTTATGATATTAGATCTGAAAATTTAAGTGTTAATTATTGTTTGGGGTTGTTAATTCGATTTGATCTCTTTATTATTTAAATTATTGTTTGTGGTTGGATTGGACATGAAATATTGGACACAAACGGTAAAATTAAAATAACATTTTTGTTTAGATGTAAATTAGAACGGTAAAATAAAAATAACATTTTTATATGTTATTTAGATGTGAAATAGGACCGTAAGATTAAAAAAATTAACTTTTTATATGTAATTAGTTATGAGTTGACACCGCATGAAGGAAATTACATTTTTATATGTAATTTATACATGAAATTACACCGCATGAATGAGATTACATTTTATATGTAATTCATATATGAATTTGCATTGTATGACTAAATTACATTTTTCTATGTAATTAAAACATGAATTTACATCATGTAATTAAAAATTACATTTTTCTATGTAATTTATATATGAATTAGAATGATATGATAAAAATTACATTTTTTTTATGTAATTTATATATGAATTAGAATTATATGATAAAAATTACATTTTTCTATGTAATTTATATATGAATTTGAATGATATGATAAAAATTACATTTTTCTATGTAATTAAAAGATGAGTTTGCATTGTATGATAAAAATTACATTTTTATATGTAATTAACACATGGATTTACATCGTATGATAAAAATTACATTTTTATATGTAATTAAAAGGGGGAATTTACATAGGATGATAAAAATTACATTTTTATATGTAATTTAGATATGAATGAAAACGGTAAAGTAAAAAATATTACATTTTTATATGTAATTAGAACATGAATTTGCATTGTATGATAAAGATGACATTTTTATACGTAATTAAGATGTAAATTTACATTGCATGATAAGAATTACATTTTTATTTGTAATTTATATATGAATTTACACCGCATGATAAATTTACATTTTTATATGCAATTAAAATGTGAATTTGCATTGTATGATAAAAATTACATTTTTATATGTAATTTATATATGAATTTGAACCGTAGGATAGGAAATTACATTTTTATATGTAATTTATATATGAATTTACACCGCATGATAAATTTACATTTTTATATGTAATTAAAATGTGAATTTACATTGTATGATAAAAATTACATTTTTATATGTAATTTAGATATGAATTAGAACGGTATAAACAAAATTACATTTTTATATGTAATTTAGTTATGAATTTACACCGTATGATAAGAATTACATTTTTTACATGTAATTTAGTTATGAATTTGCACCGTATAATAAAAATTATATTTTTACATGTAATTAAGACATAAACTTATAACGGATAATAAAAATTACATCTTTATATGTAATTAATATATGAACTTGCAATGTAAATTAAAAATTATATTCTTATATGTAACTTAAGATGAGATTTACATTGCAAATTAAAAATTACATTTTTCTATGTAATTGGAATATGAGTTTGCATCGTATGATTAAAAATTACATTTTTATATGTAATTAAGGTATGAATTTGCATTGTAAAATATAATTACATTTTTAATGTAATTTAAAAAGATATAAATTTGCACTGTTTTGAAACTTCATTTTTAATGTAATTTAAAAAGAAGTAATTACATTACAATGTAAATAATAATAAAAAAAAGAAAAAAAAAGAATTTTTACAATGCAACTGAAAGATAGGAATTTTACAGTATAATGTTTCTTAATGTAATCAAAAGAAGAAATATTACATTTTCAAAATGTAATAAAAGAAGTTAGAAGAATTACATTCCTTATAATGTAATAAAAGAGAATATAATGTAAAGAATGGAAAGGAAAATTTACGTTTTTTCTATAGTGCAAAGAACAATAAGAAAATATTACATTTTAAGTAAAATGAGAGAAAAAAATAAAATATTACATTTTCAATGTAATTAAGGAATGTAAATGAATTAGAAATTTACATTTCCTTATGTAAATAAAAAGAATTATTTTAGATGATGCTTTCATTTAAATTTTCATGTAAATAGGATATGTAGGAGAAAATTACATTTAGGTAAATAAATAAATAAGGAAAAGAAAAAGGAAGACATTTATTACTTTTAGTTTTAAATAAATAAGGAAAAGAGATGTTTTAATAATATTTTCTATGCATTAAAAGGAATGAATTGAAAGTTACATTTTGTTTGTTAATAAGTAAGGGTATGTCATTTATGATAGTATAAAAAGTTAGAATTTAAAAAGTTTACCTTTTTAATTGTCCCTGTGTTAAATTAAGAAGAATTTGTTTTCACAATGCTATCAATTTTGAATTAAAGGAATGTTTTTATTTTATATTCAACTAATGAAATTAATTGACGTTGATGTAGAAAGATTACATCTTTGATGTAAATATGTTAGAAAAAAAAAATGGTTTCAAAATTGGACATCTTGAAAAGATTTTTTAATAGAAAATCATAAAATTAGGGAAAGTTACAATTTATATTAAATTCTTGAAATCATGATATTTAGGAATAAAGAATACCTTAGAAGTAGGATTCTTTAAGGGAAAGGATAATTTAAATAATGACATGTTTTGGAAAAAAAATTAATTATAATTATAAATTATAATTGTGCTTGGACACGAGGTTAGGTTATATTTGTGGTAGAAGCCTGCCCGGACCCGACCGGCATATCCAGCAGCCACAAATGTTGAACCTAATGTGAGAGGTCCAAGTACACCAATACGAAACGGGCCATGACATGAGGTTAAGCCCAACTTGTGGGATAAGTCTGCCCGGAACCGACCGGCACATCCAGCATCCACAAGTTGTAGGCTTAATGTGAGGGGTCTAGCCCATTATAAAAATATAAAGGGTTAAAATAATGAATTGGGCTATTAAATCCATTTTAAAAATAGCGATACTATTTTTAACCCGAACGAGGTTATCGATTTATTTTATCCAATTTAAAATGAATATTAAGGGAGGGATAATTTCAAAATGAATATTTTAAAAATTAAAGTAAAACATTATTGTGTGTTATGTTATATATCAAAATGTTATGAAACCAAGTGCTCTTTACTTATTATGATAATCATAATAATGAAATGGACGAAGGAATTATAATTATATATATATATGTATGTATTATATATATAAATTAGAAGTACTTGAATCGAGCGTGGTAGTTCACATTTTAGAATCATACTTTTAATTGATTATACCGTATGATCCGACCGTCGGATTCTCCCAAAACTGAAATCGTTAGGTTCGCCTTGGGAAGATCTTTCCAATGACATGAATTATGTCAAAATCCAACGGTTAGATTTAGAGAAATGAGTAAAACAAATTTGGGTGAAAACAACGCCAAAATCGCCGGTTGACATGAGACGTCGTTAAATATAATTTAATTATTTTTATAAATAAAAATAAAGATTGATCGTTATAAATTAATGTTAACGATATAAAATTGTTTTCAAATTTATATATGCGAGAATTATTTGGAAAGTTCGAGTTTACTCTCATTCCAAATAATGATACGACGTTCGAAGAGTTGAAGACAGTGATTGAAGGCCGACGATCTTCACATCGAATGGGTGTGTTACTATTGAGACCCATGATGGGAGTAGCTACCTTGAAGGGGCGACAGTAGTAGCCGTCCGGACGTAGTGTTGATTGCACGGTTTTGGCTTTCGCTCAAACCCAGAGCATAAACGCGTAAATGGATTGTATGTCTGACGTTGTATTCCTTTATACTATATTCGTTGATCTCTGCTAAACATATATCTGCTTGGTGTTTTACACCCTTCTCTGAGACGTACGAGCTTAGAGGTTATATGTTGGTAGAAATCAATGGTATGGATTGACGATATGGCATGCTAAGATGCACTTGATCAAGGCTTTGTTGAAAAGCAGGCCTTGTGGGATGATCAAAGCATAGCCTGTTTAGGCATAGCTTTGTGTATAGCGTGACTTCGCGAGCCTCACACACCGGTGGAGTCTAAAACGGGAGAAGGGAACACAGGGAGAGCAGCACGTTTCTTTCTAGCTAGAAGTGGTGTCATGGTATGGAGCCCAGACATTTTACTTATGTGGATGATGGAATGAGGCGCCTCGGATAGGTCCTATAGGACCGGGAAACGTGTGTTCAAGAATTGCCAATCCACGAAGCTGTATGTGTGGACCGGCCCTGTAGGATCCAAGGGTTAACTGCGGGGAACCCTGAGACATTAGCTAGAGTGTCTCGAATCGGTAAGGAGCTCCTCCCTAGCCTTGACTCATGATGGAAACCTAATTTCCAATACGCCCCATACGTTTTGATTGTATCACTAGTATGGAGGCATAGTAGTATGGGATACTATTCTTCCTAGGATTGAAATATTATGAGTGAAATTGTTTTTAAAACATATACACACTAATAATAATATCAAATCCGTTTTTATCGTACCAAGCATGTTTAATCACCATAAGGTAAAACTCTATCCTCTGGTGTGCGTTGCATTGTGTGATGGGACCTGAGTCTTATGGTGATTTCATTTTTCCAAAAGCATTGCGTTGTTTAACGATTTACTTTAAGTTATGCACGACAATCCATTGGAGTAAACCCGTTCTGCGTTAGCGGCATGGTCCTTGGATTTGCTTTATTACTACTAGTATATTTGTTAAGAATTCTCACACCAGTCCCATGACTGACTCGTAGTTTGTTTCACTTTGCAAACTCGGGTGCCCTCTTTTCCACACGGGCAGTCGAGTAGTTTGTCTACAGGTTCTTATCTCGAGCAGGATGCTGGATTGAAGCTTAAAGCTGTGTCCAGAGCATAGTTATCTTCCGCTGTATCTATTTTATTGTTTCCGCTGCAATGTATTAAATTTATTGTAATTTATCTTCCGCTGTAATTTTATTCAATATACTCTGATATTCTGTACTCTGATGTAACATTATTATGATGTTTATAAAAGTCTGCTGTTATTGTTCTGATGTTGTTGTATTCCCAAAGTTAACGTACTCGGGTTTTGAACGGTCTTGCTCGATTTTGTGATCGATTAAGGTCGGGCAAAATGCGTGTCGTTACATAGGGCCAACAAGATAGGATAAGATTAACACAAGATATGCTAAGACAAGATAAATTAGATATGCTTTAATACTTTCTCCGCTTCGCTATTAACCTGTTATTATGGTTTATATGTCTCTGCACCACCTATCTAGTGTCCCAACTAGTAATCTGTCTAAAATTATAACGCGATCCTAATCCCAGTAATTGTGGTTTCCTTTAGGCGAACATTTATTATTTATTACCTAGATCTAATCTGGGGTTTTATATCAAAGTGCTTCCTAGATTCCACTCGGATTTACGCGGCTTATCTAATGCTTCACAGATTCAGGGTTTATGCCACCTAGGTCCAACTAGGGATTATGCTACCTGTCGAACGATGACCCTAGTCTAGGACGCACTACCTAGAGTGGTAAATGTTCCTTGACTTTCCCCACGTATGTGTCGCGAATCGTTCATTGCTGTCTCGATGCACATGTCCTGAAATGTGTGACCCGAGTCCCGTGGCAGGGCTATTCTAGAAACACGGAACTCGGTCGGGAGCTTTCAGATATCTGCTGATGCAGATGCTAAGGTCTGTTTTTCCAGTGGCTATGGTCCCACCTGACCCCTCCCTCAACTAATGAAAGGCCACCCTTGAAAAATTGAGAACTATACGCAGGCCTATGCCCCCACTGTCTTATGGCCATCCTCACCCATAACTAGATAGCAAGTATATGGTCTTTTGGAGTTCTCCGCCTTTCCGCTTTACGTATCTCGACTAACTCAAGATGGTAGGTAGACGACGAGTTGCTATCACAGGGCTACTGGTCTCCCCGAATCACGCTGGTCCACCCTAGTCTTTAGGTTGCCTTAAATTGCAACCAAGGCATACCCTTGGTTCTCCTAACGTAGGCCTTAACCTCTGTGAGCCCAGGAGGATCATCTGCAGCCTCACAGAGGGATACCAAGAGTACCCTCACGTCCCCTCGAAGCCTCGGGCTTCGTAACCCAATTCGTTGGAGCCTTCTTTAAGATCAGATGGACGTTCGCTCCTCCTCGAGTTATACAAAGAATTACGACTTAGTTTTCCTAACTAAGGTTTACCACTAAGTTTCCTGAATAATCGTTTTCTTAACTAAGGTTTACCACTTAGTCCTTTTAACTAAGGTTTACTACTTAGTTCTCTTTCTCGTCAAGTTGGATTGGTTAAGTGTCATTAGTCGATACAAGTTAACTTAACTTATTCATTTGTCATGTTAAACTGGTTAAGTGTTACCAGTAATTCACGTTGACTTAACCCTACCAACATCAAGTTATATTGGTTAAGTATTTACTTAACCCTACCCATTCATCTTGTATTGGTTAAGTGTTCCTTTTTAACTTAACCTTGCCTATTTGTTTTTAATAACATTTTATAACGGTTAAGTGTTCCCTTTGTTAACTTAACCCTAACATTGGTTTGATTAACATGTTCTAATGGTTAAGTATTGTCCCTTCATGTTTTTAACTTAACCCTATTCATTTATCACTCTCTGATGGTTAAGTGTTCAAGCTTACTTAACCCTATGGTCTAGTCCAGCTAACATATTAAATTGGCTAAGTGTATTAAATTTACTTAACCCCAACCTCTAGTCTAGTTAGCATGTTAAATTGGCTAAGTGTATTAACTTTACTTATCCCCAACCTCTAGTCTAGTTAACATGTTAAATTGGCTAAGTGTATTGAATTTACTTAACCCCCACTTTCTAATCTGGTTAACATATTAAATTGGCTAAGTGTTTTTCTTAGTTACTTAACCCCTACAAATCTTGTCTTGTTACCATGTTAAGTTGGTTAAGTGTTCTAGTTAACTTAACCCTATCGTTCTAACTTAACTGTGTTAAGTTGTTTAAGTGTTCCTATGGACTTAACCCTCCCATTCTAGCTTAACTGTGTTAAGTTGGTTATGTGTTCTTATGGACTTAACCCTCCCATTCTAGCTTAACTTTAATTGTCTTATTAAAGCACCAGCCACTCACATTAGACATGTATTGTTGTGGCTGCCGGTATGCCGGTTGGTTCCGGGCAGTCTTACGCCACAACTCAGTCTAACCTCGGGCCTTTATCGGGCTCAATGCCTTAACCTCCCACATTGGATAGGTATTGTTGTGATCACTGGACAACCAGGCGGGTCCGGGCAGGTTTACATCACAACTCAATCCAACCTCGGGTTAAGCATGTTCGTATTGTCTAAATTTACTTTTCTCATTTAGGTTAAATTCTATAAGTAAATTTTCCCTAATTTACTTATTCCATTATTACTCTTTTAATTTACATTGTCAACATTTATTATTATGGCCCATTTTCCCTATATATCATATTTATAGTTTTTGTATGTAAATTATACCAAATTAAGTGTCACTAACCATGATTATTCTAAACATGACAATTACTCACAATTATGACTAAATTCAAAATTTGTGCTAATATACTTATTATGCCAAATTAACTTTAATTGACCCAATTCTGATTTAACATCCTAATTTACAGTTTATGGCAAGACTAGAATTATTATTCTAGTTTACCGTTTACGCCTAAAACTTAGCTTACTTGCCAATACTAAATTTAATATGTCAAATTACATATTCCATAATTCATGTCAAATTTTCAAATTTGCGTTCTAATAAACATGCCATAATACATGTTCTAAATTATGTCAGACATAATTATGTTAATGTTCCACATTATGCCAATTTCCAAGTTTACAACCATGTTTAAGTCAAATTTATGATTTGCCCAAATCGTATTCCCATCGGTCGTGTAATCGTGATTTCATCCTAGATTATAGATAAATCTAGATTCGTGGATAAAAAGGGAATGAACCAAAATGCCATGAAAAGATAAACATAATGACTGGCAGAAGATGATAATTCACTAATCACAGATCTAACAAATTACACTGAATAAATTGATTAAAGCATCGAAGGCCTATAGATCTGATAATATTATGACATAAAAAGGGTTGAACAAATAACATAGGTTCAAGTATATGGGTAGAACTAACTTAATAGATAAATTCCCATAATCAAGATCCAAGGATAATTAAGAATAAACTGAATTGATAATCAAGTTTTAGATCCAATCTCACAGTCATAATCCTAGGCAATAATATCATGTTCATGAACCATAGATAATTATCCACTATTGTGCTTGTCATAGTCATAGGCATTGGTTTATGCTCCTAGTAAAAGGCTTATGTTCATAGTCAAAGGCTTATGTTCATAGTCAAAGGCTTATGGTTTCAAAGGCCACAGTTCCATAGTTATAATCTTAAGCATTGGCAATTTAGTCACAATGTGTTCTAGGCCATAATCAAGAATCAGATCCAAAGTCATAAACAAGCACGGATTCAATGAAATGATAAGGCATATTTCTTATATTCTTTTAATTTCAGGTCACAAATAGAAAAATTGGATCTAGAAAAGAATAGAAAGATAGCGTTGCTTGAAGCCTTTGAATCTTTACTTGAATCCGAACTTGTTTTGAATCTTCTCTTGAAAGACTTGAGCATGATATCCTCGTCTTGATTTATATTTTATTTTAATCTATCTACTTAGATTTAGAGGAAGAAGAAGAAGCCATGTCCATCAAGAATTTGTGCAACATAAGGTTAGAGAAGAATGGTGCAAAGAGAAGGAGACTAGGGGGCTGTTTATATAGGATTGCAAGTTAATTTGAGCCGTCGATGAAGCCAAGGTTAATCAAAGCCATCCGTTCTAAAGAGAAGCCAATTATGTTCACAATTACTTTCTTAATGTGCATTATTAACATTTATTATTAAATTTGTATGCACATTAGATACATCCCCCCTTTACACATTTATTATTAAATTTGTATGCACATTAGATACATCTCCCCTTTACACATTTATTATTAAATTTGTATGCACATTAGATACATCTCCCCTTTACACATTTATTATTAAATTTGTATGCACATTAGATACATCTCCCCTTTACACATTTATTATTAAATTTGTATGCACATTAGATACATCTCCCCTTTACACATTTATTATATTAAGCATTGGTTATTCTTAAATTAGTAACTTTAGTGTTAACAGAAGTACGGGGTGTTACATTCTCCCCTCCTTAAAGGATTTCGACCCCGAAATCTTCAAGTCAAGAAGAATGTAAATCCTACCATCCAATCATCCATCTACTCAACCATCAAACACAGGCATCCATTGTCCTTAAAGACTTCTAATGCTCGTTTGTTCATATGCATAGTGTGTGTACATGTCTTTATCTAATGCAAAATCAGGCGGTCTACTGATTCAGTTGACCTCCTTAATGCAAATCATGTCAGTGCCATGCGTCCAATATGTATGCAAACCCTAATGAAACATATTATTTCTATATGATTGCACAATCATTCACTCAAATGCGACATCCATATGATAACACATTAAGTTCAATTCAAAAACAAATACATATATGTAAATGAAATATGAAGGCATCTGAGCTGATCTAGTGCTTAATACGTGTGTATATGCATTCACGAGCAACCACTAGCAACCATTCGCAACCATCAACCATAACATGTTTCAAATACATGTTTACATCCAAAAGGGTTTCTACCTAAGGATCGATGATACGTCCTAGAAGATATACCTTAAAAGCTAGAAACTAGTATGCATAGAATTCCTAGAAAAAGGAATCAAGGATGTACCCTTAAGAAAAAGGGTATGAGGCGCGTATGCCTTATCTTCAATCTCCCGTATCACGTCTTCTTGAGCTTTACTCAACTGTACCTTAACAGATTCAACTTCACGATTGCGAAGTTTCTTGACCTCCATTTCCAAAATAAACAAATGTTACCTTGATACTGAGTGTATATACTAGGATGATCAGAGGTCTCTCCTCTTAGCTTATCCATCATGCCATAACTATGAGGGTCAAAAGGTCACTACGTACTTTTTACCTCTCTTAAGGTTAGTCCTTCTCAATATAGAGCGCCTGCCACAACTATTCATCTCTCAAGCAAACCATCCTAGTCGAACTCGACATCCCTGAAGTACAATCCCCAAAGGCCTAAACCAATATCAGACAAACACCCGAGGAATGTCTCCTCCGAATTTGGACGATCTACGTGAGATGATCTAAGAAAAAACAACCAAACACTTGAGCACTAGTTGGGATCTTTTACTATACAAGTACTAAGGTGCAGAGACTCAACTATGGAAGCAAATATGAACAAATGCGAAGTGCTAAAACCAAAAAAAAGAGTACAAACAGAAAATCTAGACTCTTCAAACAAAACTTTACTACCTTTCTCCTAGGTACGCTTAGTGGTGAAAGCATGTACTTGCCCTTCTGAAAATCTTGTCCTTTGTTCTTAATTATATGGCCTATTCTGCCATAGTAAAGATACTTCCTCTTGTCTTAGGTTTTATAATCCCTTCATCCTTCGTGAGCCAAGTCTACATCCATGAATTCCTCATCCTTGGGTTGTGCTCCTTAGCCAAACTCCTCATCCTCTTTCGTGTGTAATCATGTTGACAAATCTCTCGAAAGCTGCCTCCATCGTACAGAAAAGCCTACTAAGCTTGAAAGAAAACTAGCCGCAGGTGAAACTACTACGGTTATAGATGGAAGTCGGGCACTACTTCGCCCTTCGATGAGGTTACCTCCCAGAAAGCCAGGAGCCCCAGAGACTCAAGAAAGAAGGGGACAAGAATTCAAACAGAGAATCAGAAGATAATGCGTTGGCTTTTGGGGAATATGCCTTTAAAACAAAACTTTTCTTTTGAAAATGCTTCTTTTAAAACTATTTGAAAATAATATTTTTTTTCAAATCTTTTATCTGATCCGGTAACCTTCAGCTCTGATACCATGTGTAACACCCCACATCCTTTAGTGTCACTCACAAAGGGAATGCACCAAGTTCTGTGGAGCATTTAGGGTAAAAGATGCAGATAAATTACAAGACAGACAAAATTAAAACAGTGGAAAACAAAACTTTACTTTATTGATAAAATAGTTTGTACAACAATTGTTTTCCAATATCAGAGTATCATCTGTCTTACAAAATAAAGAAGCATAAAATAACATTTATATTCCCCAATGTAGCATAAGCCAGCCATAGCAGTAGAAAAAGAGAGTCCAAAGCACTTTGTCAAAGAATCTTCGAGCTTGGGAAGAGTGACGGTCCAACCTAACCTGAGATATACTATTCCCTCCTTAACTACCTGGGGGGTGGAGGGAACGGAAGAAAAGAAGACGGAAGAAAATTGGGTCAGACATAAAGTCTGGTAAGTTTAGTTACTTCTAGCATGTGAACAAGGAAAAACAAAACGACATGAATTAACTGAATACAAGGCAATACCCTGATGATAGGGCCAACAAGATAGGATAAAATTAACACAAGATATGCTAAGACAAGATAAACTGGATATGCTTTAATACTTTCTCCGCTTCGCTATTAACCTGTTATTATGGTTTCTATGTCACTGCACCACCTATCTAGTGTCCCAACTAGTAATCTGTCTAAATTGATAACGCGATCTCAATTCCAGTAATTGTGGTTGCCTTTAGGCGTACATTTATTATTTATTACCTAGATCTAATCTAGGGTTTTATATCAAAGTGCTTCCTAGATTCCACTCGGGTTTACACAGCTTATCTAATGCTTCACAGATTCAGGGTTTATGCCACCTAGGTCTAACTAGGGATTACGCTACCTGTCGAACGATGCCCCTAGTCTAGGACGCACTACCTAGAGTGGTATATGTTCCTAGACTTTCCCCACGAATGTGTCGCGAATCGTTTATCGCTGTCCAGATGCACATGTCCTGAAATGTGCGACCCGAATCCCGTGGCAGGGCTATTCTAGAAACATGGAACTCGGTCAGGAGCTTTCAAATATCTGCCGATGCAGATGCTAAGGTCTGTTTTTCCAGTGGCTATGGTCCCACCTGACCCCTCCCTCAACTAATGAAAGGCCACCCTTGAAAAATTGAGAACTATACATAGGCCCTCTATGCCCCACTGTCTTATGGCCATCCTCACCCATAACTAGATAGCAAGTATATGGTCTTTTGGAGTTCTCCGCCTTTCCGCTTTACGTATCTCGACTGACTCAAGATGGTAGGTAGACGACGAGTTGCTATCATAGGGCTACTGGTCTCGCTGAATCACTCTGGTCCGCCCTAGTCTTCAGGTTGCCTTAAATTGCAACCAACGCATACCCTTGGTTCTCCTAACGCAGACCTTAACCTCTGTGAGCCCAGGAGGATCATCTGCAGCCTCTCAGAGGGATACCAAGAGTACCCTCACGTCCCCTCGAAGCCTCGGGCTTCATAACCCAATTCGTTGGAGCCTTCTTTAAGATCAGATGGACGTTAGCTCCTCCTCGTGTTATACTAAGAATTACTACTTAGTTTTCCTAACTAAGGTTTACCACTTAGTTTCCTGAATCATCGTTTTCTTAACTAAGGTTTACCACTTAGTCCTTTTAACTAAGGTTTACTACTTAGTTCTCTTTCTCGTCAAGTTGGATTGGTTAAGTGTCATTAGTCGATACAAGTTAACTTAACTTATTCATTTGTCATGTTAAACTGGTTAAGTGTTACCAGTAATTCACGTTGACTTAACCCTACCAACATCAAGTTATATTGGTTAAGTATTTACTTAACCCTACCCATTCATCTTGTATTGGTTAAGTGTTCCTTTTTAACTTAACCTTGCCTATCTGTTTTAACTAACATGTTATAACGGTTAAGTGTTCCCTTTGTTAACTTAACCCTAACATTGGTTTGATTAACATGTTCTAATGGTTAAGTATTGTCCCTTCATGTTTTTAACTTAACCCTATTCATTTATCACACTCTGATGGTTAAGTGTTCAAGCTTACTTAACCCTACGGTCTAGTCCAGCAAACATATTAAATTGGCTAAGTGTATTAAATTTACTTAACCCCAACCTCTAGTCTAGTTAGCATGTTAAATTGGCTAAGTGTGTTTACTTTACTTATCCCCAACCTCTAGTCTAGTTAACATGTTAAATTGGCTAAGTGTATTGAATTTACTTAACCCCCACTTTCTAGTTTGGTTAACATATTAAATTGGCTAAGTGTTTTTCTTAGTTACTTAACCCCTACAAATCTTGTCTTGTTACCATGTTAAGTTGGTTAAGTGTTCTAGTTAACTTAACCCTATCGTTCTAACTTAACTGTGTTAAGTTGGTTAAGTGTTCCTATGGACTTAACCCTCCCATTCTAGCTTAACTGTGTTAAGTTGGTTAAGTGTTCTTATGGACTTAACCCTCCCATTCTAGCTTAACTTTAATTGTCTTATTAAAGCACCAGCCACTCACATTAGACATGTATTGTTGTGGCTGCCGGTATGCCAGTTGGTTCCGGGCAGTCTTACGCCACAACTCAGTCTAACCTCGGGCCTTTATCGGGCTCAATGCCTTAACCTCCCATATTGGATAGGTATTGTTGTGATCACTGGACAGCCGGGCGGGTCCGGGCGGGTTTACATCACAACTCAATCCAACCTCGGGTTAAGCATGTTCGTATTGTCAAAATTTTCTTTTCTCATTTAGGATAAATTCTATAAGTAAATTTTCCCTAATTTACTTATTCCATTATTACTCTTTTAATGTACATTGTCAACATTTATTATTACGGCCCATTTTCCCTATATATCATATTTATAGTTTTTGGTATGTAAATTATACCAAATTAAGTGTCACTAACCATGATTATTCTAAACATGAAAATTACTCACAGTTATGACTAAATTCAAAATTTGTGCTAATATACTTATTATGCCAAATTAACTTTAATTGACCCAATTCTGATTTAACATCCTAATTTACAGTTTATGGCAAGACTTGAATTATTATTATAGTTTACCGTTTACGCCTAAAACTTAGCTTACTTGCCAATACTAAATTTAATATGTCAAATAACATATTCCATAATTCATGTCAAATTTTCAAATTTGCGTTCTAATAAACATGCCATAATACATGTTCTAAATTATGTCAATCATAATTATGTTAATGTTCCACATTATGCCAATTTCCAAGTTTACAACCATGTTTAAGTCAAATTTATGATTTGCCCAAATCGTATTCCCATCGTTCGTGTAATCGTGATTTAATCCTAAATTATAGATAAATCTAGATTCGTGTATAAAAAGGGAATGAACCAAAATGCCATGAAAAGATAGACATAATGACTGGCAGAAGATGATAATTCACTAATAACATATCTAACAAATTACACTGAATAAATTGATTAAAGCATCGAAGGCCTATAGATCTGATAATATTATGACATAAAAAGGGTTGAACAAATAACATAGGTTCAAGTATATGGGTAGATCTAACTTAATAGATAAATTCCCATAACCAAGATCCAAGGATAATTAAGAATAAACTGAATTGTTAATCAAGTTTTAGATCCAATCTCACAGTCATAATCCTAGGCAATAATATCATGTTCATGAATCATAGGTAATTTTCCACTATTGTCCTTGTCATAGTCATAGGCATTGGTTTATGCTCCTAGTCAAAGGCTTATGTTCATAGTCAAAGGCTTATGTTCATAGTCAAAGGCTTATGGTTTCAAAGGCCACAGTTCCATAGTTATAATCTTAAGCATTGGCAATTTAGTCACAATGTGTTCTAGGCCATTATCAAGAATCAGATCCAAAGTCATAAACAAGCACAGATTCAATGAAATGATAAGGTATATTTCTTATATTCATTTAATTTCATTTCAAAAATAGAAAAGGCGTTCAAATCTAAAAAGTAACCGACTTACATTAATTGGGTCTAGAAAAGAACAGAAAGATAGCGTTGCTTGAAGCCGTTGAATCTTTATTTGAATCCTAACTTGTTTTGAATCTTCTCTTGAAAGACTTGGGCAGTATATCCTCGTCTTGATTTATATTTTATTTTAATCTGTTTATTTAGATTTAGAGGAAGAAGAAGAAGCCATGTCCATCAAGAATTTGTGCAGCATAAGGTTAGAGAAGAATGGTGCAAAGAGAAGGAGACTAGGGGGCTGTTTATACAGGATTGCAAGTTAATTTGAGCCATCGATGAAGCCAAGGTTAATCAAAGCCATCCGTTCTAAAGAGAAGCCAATTATGTTCACAATTACTTTCTTAATGTGCATTATTAACATTTATTATTAAATTTGTATGCACATTAGATACATCCCCCCTTTACACATTTATTATTAAATTTGTATGCACATTAGATACATCTCCCCTTTACACATTTATTATTAAATTTGTATGCACATTAGATACATCTCCCCTTTACACATTTATTATTAAATTTGTATTCACATTAGATACATCTCCCCTTTACACATTTATTATATTAAGCATTGGTTATTCTTAAATTAGTAACTTTAGTGTTAACAGAAATACGGGGTATTACAGATAACGGCTGTAATTTCGATCAATGAACGAATCAAAATCCAAAACTAGCACCCGAATGTTTTAAACTACATCGGAATAGATTCGAAGGATATCGAGTCGATAATTCACGTTTTAGAGTCGTGAATCATAATCGAACTAATATCGAGAGTCAAAGCGGAATTAACAAGTACACAGATTCAAATTACTCCAAAATTAGTTTCATTTCGAAGCTCTCGTTGATACGGTTCCAACGCATCTTGTTTCGCTGAATTCCGAGTTCGTATGAAAAAGTTATGATCGTTTTAAAGTGGATAATTATTTCACCCCTTTGTTTTTCACTGTTCGGTTATTTACATTGGATGTTTTCCTCCACCAAAAATTCACATTAGCTCCAAATCACTCCAAATTAGTTGGAAATCTCTCGTCGAGACGGTTCCAAGCACCTGATTTCGCTCAATTCCGAGTTCGTATGAAGAAGTTATGGCCGTTTAAAGATTGAACATTTTTTTTTCTTCTGTTTGGCCATTAATGGCCGACCAGGAGCCATTCCCACGGCCATTAATGGCCGAACGACTGTTAAACCCCCAATTATTTTACAGTTTCATCCCCATAATGATAGCGGCTAATGCCTGAAGGTCTATGATGTTATATACATGCAAATGAGGCGTCTATAACTCACCGAAGCTACTCATAACACCAAATTCACACGCACAAATATTCACACAAAAGATTTGCAATGATTCTTGATTATAAAGTCCAAAACGATTAAATTATCCAACCAAAGCAATCAAATGCGATATAAGTGAATTGTGAAGTCTTAGAACTTGCCGGTGCGACAACTGAGCTTCACAATATCACCAAATCAACTAGTAGCTTATGAATTAGATTGTGTGGACAATTCTAATCATAATTTTCAACTCAATGAAACATAAACACATGAAATCGGATAAGTTACACTAACCTAACCAATTCACAAGCACATGAAAACTCGTATGAACACTAAATTACACTTGTACAAGCCAATGGCTTGTGGCATAGATGTGAGTTCAAAAAGAACTCACCTTTGGCTCTTGAATACCAAGAACAAGCTATAACAAGGAAGAACAAGCACCCAAACAAATAAAGCTCCTCTCTTTCATCAATTTCTCCTCTCTAATCACCTCATGAACACATATGAAGACTCATGAGTGTTAGGGCACACTAAAAATCCGAAATTGAGAGGAGTATAAGTTAGAGAGGGAGAGTAGAGAGCTTACCCATGTCTTAGAATTGGATTTGTACAAGGATTGAGCTCTAGATTGAAAGCCCTAGCTTAGGGAATTTCTATTTCCCATTCCCTTCCCCTTTTTCTGTTTTCTTTGAAGTGAGAATAAATGAAGGAGGAGAGAGCTAAGTGGAGCTTTTAAGTGAAAGAGCTAGTTTGGCTAACCAAGCCCTAGCCAAGGTGCCGAAATTCCAAAGCTTGGAATATATCGAAGTTTATACATTTCGAACTCCTAAACGACATTTTGAACTCAACGGAAGTGGTTTCAAGTCCAAATTCGTCCATATACAAAAAGTGATATTTTGGTCATACATCAAATGAAAATGACCGAATTCGCCTTACTCAAAAGGTATCGATGCTTATAGTCAAAAAGGTCGTAAACGATGACCCCGACTCAATGGAAATGGTCCCGAATCCTAATTTTATCATTTGTGAAAAACGACATTTTGAGTGACACATGAGATACGATGATATATTTAAATAAAATATTTAAATCTTAAATCGTCGAACGAGCGGGTTGTTACAGTTTTGATGGACCGTTTGGAGATCATAAATAGTTCATATTCTTTGGTAGTTTGGTGTGTAACCTCGGAATATCCGATGATATAACATTTTGTTCCAAAAACGTAACATTCTAGATAGAGTATGGTGGAAACTAGTACACTTTTTGAACGTGATATTTGGAAACACGCGATTCCTTGAGAGTTACACACTATACAGTTAAAACCCCGCAAAATCTCTTCTATATCCCATAGCAACCTCCAACCGCTATGTTATTGCAATTTAGCGCCGATGAACAGTAGTTCCGCTTTAAGCCCCGCTATTTTCCGTTGCACGCTAAATCAACGCTATTTAGCATCCGCTTTAGCAATATTAATATACAAAGGGAGATTTAACTAGTTTTCTTTTTAAATAAATTCAAACAGTTGTTGTAAAGAGCTAATTTTAAGTAATAAGTGTCTTATATAAGATAGAAATATGTAGTAATCCTTGAATCTAGTGTGCATAACCGTAATATGTTTTGATTTTGTTATATAATATTAATTAATATTCGTTTCTTATACAAAAATGATGCGAGAATGATAATTAATTAATTTTAATTATATAGTTTTACATCTAATTAACATTTTTGCACCTCCGCTATATCCCCGCTACAACTTTTTACACCACTACCACTATAGAACCGCTAAATATTTTAACAGTAAAAGTTACACACCAATTCAACTTGCACCCCTAAAATTCCTTTTTGTATCATAGTTTTTCCTCAATTCAACGTTATATTTCACACCATATTTTTTTCCTCTTCATTCTTCTTTGTCTTACTATAAACTATACAACATCAAAATATGAGATCAGACTAGAAACCAAAGTGGGTCATCGAAGAATTACTGCTCGTGAAATCAATAGGTGTGAGGTTCTACTTATATTCAAATTTCCATTGGTGAAGCGATTCATCAACTTCAATCTCAACCTCGCTCGAGGGCAACGTGGTAAATTGAGATACCTACGATAGGTTATTGTGTGAATGCTAAAAACTAAAACATAAGTGGAGAGCATGGGTTGTGGACAATCACTCGTCATCTCCAAACATGGATTACTAAAATCACCATTGTTTTTCTGTGGTTAATTCATGAATCTTTCGTTAATATACCCAAACCAATCAAGCAGACACAGAGCGTGAAGTTTTTAATGCTCCATAGTAGTGCCAATCATAACCCAAAGCAATATCGAAACTGATACCATATGGTGTTTTCTTTAAGTCTTCACATGGTTTAGGACGATTTGTATTATAAACCATTCCTAAGGACTACTTGGGTTCATTCTTCTGACAACAAAAAAGTCTAATTTGCTCAAATCAAAATCGAAGTAATACAACGATCTATTCTATAATACAGCAACATTGAAAGCAATAAAATGACACAATATTCATTGTATTTTTATCTACCTTTTTTTTGGAATTTAGTACCTATATACAAGTTTTAGGTAGTACGTAATGTACTGCATATCAATATAAGTTCGAATCACGCTATACAAGATTCGAACCTGCAACATCTATCACCAAAGTAAAAATGCCTAACCATTGTTACAATGGTGTTGATATTTTACCTCAAAATATTGTTTGAATGCTTGCCAATTGCAATGATGATGCATGAGTTTTTGATCTAGGTATTGAGGATTTAGATATCTAGGGTTATTTTTACGGTACCGATTGGATTTATGATTCTGACATGTATGATAAGATTAGTTTTGTAAAAGAAAATGAATTAAATAAGTTTAGGAGTTAGAAGTTTTTCTTGTTTTTTGATGGGATGCATTTTTGATGGGATGTGAAATAAGAAATATGGAATGTGAAAAATTATGAATATTTTTGGTATGCGAAAGAGCGAAGGGAAAATAGAATAGGCCTTCCTCCAAGTTTATATGTAGACATCCAAAATAAAATTTTAGTATAATGTATGAATATAAAATAATACATTGAAATCAGGTTGAACGATTTATTATTTCGGGAAAATAATTTTAAGGACAACACTTTTGAATTATTAATTTTAGGATAATTTACGGAAAAATTGTAAATTAATTTACCTTTTACAGTTATAAAATGATAAACTCCTTTATTATTATTATTATTATTATTTCTATTGTAACTAAAAATGATGGCTTCATATATCATTTTCTTCTAGATTATTCTTAAAATTAATATTTTAAAAGTGTTGTCCTTGAACATTATTACCTTGACTAAAATAACATTTCAATGGAAATTCTCATGTAATATTTTATATTCATATAGTATACTAATTTTTTTATTTTAAATGTATTTGGATTCTTAGAATCGACAATTAAAACTCCTGGAATATATTATTGATTCCAACGTAATGAATTTCATGGATATGCATAACATCAAGTTACTTGAATAATATCTAAGTGAATAATATCACAAATGCACACTTGTTATGATATTATGCAAAAGTTTTAATACTGCATTAAGTACTAAATATTTTTGGCTAATTCTATTAGCATGCACATCAATTATTGCCTTTCCTACCCCAACGTATTAATCGAATAGAGTAACCCCAATTTTTCTTTTCTCACCCTAATTTCTTCCAAAATAGTCTTTATCTTCATTTTTTCTGTTTATTTCATTCCTTCCATTAAAATCAACATTCTTCTTCCATAATAAAATATTCCTCAAATCCTGCTCAGTAACTCAAAATATAAATCAACTACAAAAATTTTCAATCAATTTTTGATTTAAATAAAGGGAGAAGCCAGATTAAAAAATAAACAAGATATTTTCAACCAAATAATGCTATCTAAGAAAAAAAAACTAGTTAAGCTTTAATATAGTTTGAAATGGAGAAAAATTATGAATTATTACATCACACTAGGTTCAATTACAAACTAATTGTAATGTGCACTAGGTTTACAAATAACTGAAGTTAGACCTTAGCTAGTTTTCTATCAAATCCTAGTAATCGTAGAAAACCTAGGAATAAATACTTACGTCTAATTATATAAAACACTTCGGCTTGAAATAATGAGAACCAATTCCATTAGCTTCTTCAAAATTAGTATCTTCTTAAAACATGTTGTATTTTCCATAAAATAGTCACCTATATAAAAACGTAAGAAATAAGAAATGATATGAAAAGATATATAATCATTGTAAATAATAAGGGGAAAAGTAATCAAATATTAGTTTTCAAATTTAGTAGGTTAAGGAAAGAAATAACTGGTCTGCCAATAGAATCTGCCTATTTTTTATTTTGGAATATACTGTTTCGTTCTTCTATGTATAAAACGAATAGTTAAGATTAAAATAAGTTCTCTCTTAGAACTACTGTGAACCTTGTTTTGTACCATCAAAAATGAATGATGTGTACATTATAAACTTAATCGCACTGGACACGGAAGGGAGAAAAGGGTTTTGGAAATGCGATTACAAGCTTGCGACGAAGAATAAAGATGAGACTGATGATTTAAACTTCACCGAAATCATGAACAAATTAAGGATGAAAATCCCAGTCGAAGCGAGGCTTTATTTTGATGTTTCGATGCGATAGAGAATGCGATAGTTCTGATTCTGAAGTATTTGGAAGTGGAAAAGAATGAGCACTAGTAGTTTTCTGACACCACTTTAGTGGTTTCAACATGACTCCACCCCTTGATTGGTGGAAATCAGGCGGACTTATATGGCCCCCATGATTTCCACTAATTAGGACCCGGAGTCATGGTGACACCACATAAAGTGGTGTCAACGTGCAAAGGTTGTAACTTTACATCTTGACACGAAGATCGAGAAGCGAAGAGGGATGCCTCGGACTGAGGAAGAACACGGGTTTGGGAAATAATTTATTTTCATTGGATATTTTGTGATTATTTCCGAGTATTTTCATAGATCCCTGGATATTACTTAATTATGGTTGAAGAATTATACTTTACGCGTATATCATAATTTTCATTAAAGTATGGGTAAATAAAGGACTGTACATGCAAATGTAGCAATATTAAGGTGCCATTTGCTGCATTACTTGGTCCCTTTACCATCGCGTTGGACACATCCGAATCTAAAGACTGTTTTCTCTATGAGAAAATGATCCATTTTTCTTCCCCCATAAGACACTACCTCGTCTATCATCTTCCATCTCCTCTTCAACCTTCTTTACCTTCTTCTTCACTTTTCATCACATCTCCACCCCTTACATTCATACATTTTCGTCTACACAAATAATGGCTGATTCAAAAAATATTCTAGCAAACTAGACGCATATAGTACAAGAACGAGGGCTGATTTCGGACACCATTTAGTGATGCAATAGCAATGTTGCAATGGCGCTACTTCACTAAATTTTTTAGCACCACCAAAGCATCACAAATGTGTGATAGTTACCTATGATTTTATGGCACCATATTAGAACTTTTTTCTTATCAAAATTTCGAAGAAAGTTGGCTATGCCATTCTGACAAAGTTAAAACGCGGAAATGACGTCGTACTTCATTTTCCCATTAATGCATAATTAGATCAATTCACATCTCATGTAACAATAAACTCTTCTCCATTGATCTAAATCTAATCTAACGTACCAAAAGCGCCCATCTCATCAATCCACCACCAATTCTTGGTATTCACAGTTTACCACCTTTAATCTTTTCTCGTGTCCACTCCCAATTTGTAACAACCCTGAATTTTGACCAATTTAAAATTTATTTTTAACTGATTTTAATGGAAATTAAAAATTTTAATAGATTTATTTTGAGAAAAAACAATTTAGAATTTATTTAAAAACGATGTTAAACATAAGAATTTAAAATATAATTATAAATCGAACTCGTAACATCGCGATAGTTTGAAAATTTAGTTTTGAACGTTAAATGAATATACAAGATTCAAAATAAGTCAGAATTTGATAAAACAAGAAACGTTAGGATTTATTTAATAATATCTTTCTAACAAATGTGAAAAATTGAGATTTCATGTTATAAATTGTAAGTTATGACAGAATTAAAATTACACATAGTCGCTATGAAATCGTTTATAAATTATAATGATTTATTAAATTAAATAAAATGATTTTCACGTAGATTGAATACCGTTTGACTAGAAAATTTTGATATCGAATCTAAAACTTAATCATGTATATCTTACAGCTATATTATCTTTTATTCAAATATATACGATAATAATAAAAAGTTTATTTTTAATTTGAATAATTTTGGAATTTAATAATATTATTATAATATTACATAGCCCTTAAAAATAGCTATCTTGCAAATGACATCCGTTATCGATGAAACTAATTTTATCTGATCCGGAACATTAAATTACTGTTAGGTTTAAAATTCCTGGTCAATTGGAATTAATATGTAATCATGGTAAATATAAACGCGTGTTCAATTTCTGTTATAATTCAATAAAGCTAGTTATAAGGCAATTTTTCAAACAGTCTCCAAATTTGACGAAATAAAATTTGTTAGAACCGTAATTGTAAAATATAGCTAGATTTCAAATTTCATAATTTTTGAAGTCAGTTTGTGGCCGTAGTAAATTAAAACGTGCGTTCAAATTCAATGTTTAACGTTATATTGATTTATATTTTAATTTTGATAAAAACTAAATTAAATATTATAATATATATAAAAACATTTTTCCATAAAACCTTAATCCCATTTCCCATTCCTGCGCTGCCAACACAAATGAAGGGCTAGAAATGTTCGAAAATCATGACACAAATTCTCCCAATCCATTAAATAATTTCAGAAACTTCCAACACGAATTTTGTGAAGGTTTCCATGCTCTTTAAAATCATATGGGTTTGATCGAAAATTGTTATGTGAATTTCTCGAAATCGTGGCCTAAAGTAACCACATTTGCATGCCTTTCGAGGGCGCCACTAGGGTGTGAGTTGGCTGGCGAGCCTGGCATGGCCAAGGGCGACGTCCTGAAGGAGTTTGATCGAGCTCCGGTCGAGCATGGCAGCAGTGGTTTCAAACCGTAGCATAGGATGATGGGTTCAGCGTGTTTCCATAAAGAAGACGACAGTGAAGAGAATTATGGGTTTAATGTTTAATTAGTTGATTAATTATATTAAATATTTTATGTTAATATATTTATGTAATTAAATGTTCGAACGTCTATAACATTTGCAAATAGAAACGGAATTCAACAATTTCAGATGCTTTGGAATCGCATCGTCGAGCACTACACAATGAAACCAATTTGGACAGAAACGGAGCTATTTACAGTTTTTTGCTAAATTAAACGCATAGTTTAATTTAATCAAAACAATCGTTATTTAAATGATTTTAGAAAATGATCATTGTGAGAACTCTCTCACTCAATTAATTTGTGTAGTTATTGAATTTATAACTGAATATATATTGATTACTTGTGTTCATTTTTATTAGGTTAATTATCATAAATTGTTATACGGTATATGGTAGCTCACATCACCAGTTGTTTGAAAACCATATGGATTAATGGATGATTGAATTTAACATGTTGTGAATGTAATTCTGAGTTGATCAACATGTTAAAAACATTGCAAAAATATTTGTGATAGTTGATATTGGATTAGACATCCATTTATGAGTCGAAATACTTGTTTATGTTCACCTATTTAAGTAACATCGATTAAAATGAATATGTAATTTATTAATTAATTATTTTTTGGTTGAAAATCCCACACGGGTCTTGGGATGATAATTAATTTACACATTTCCCTTGTGTATAGTTTTATGTCAACCGATTGATTGACATACCATTATAAGCGTTATTTAATTATTTAATGCTTATACAGTTGTAAATGCACTCTGGATGTGAATCGAATGTTTAATAATTGTTTATAACTATTGTTGAATACATGCGATGTATGAAATCCATACAACTTAAATTATATGGTAATTTGTCGAATCTCACTTCAATCTGGAGTAAAAACGAATATTTTAATATAATATTCAGTAAAAATCAAAGATTGATTTTGATGTCTGATTTCTGATGGACACAAAGATTATAAAATTATAATTAATATCGAGAAAATTGGATTTCAAAATCTGATATTTTGAAAATATTATTATTTTAATATTATAATAGTATAGGATATTCAATTTTGATTTAAAATTGAACTGAAAGTTGAAATCGTTTTCAAACAAAATTATAAACATTTTATAAAATACGTTTTGAACAGAAATCAAATAAATCTATTATATATAATATAACGGCTTAATATGAAGATAAGGAAAAGACTAAAAGGGAATTTCAAATGGTAGTTGTGAATAATTTATAATATTTTGGAAACGTTTTCGATTTTATTTTTATCATAAATTGAATTCGGGCTTGAAAAGAATGCATCACGTAGCAATAGTTCATAAACGTTACCCGTAATTTCGAATTGACGTAACGGAAGATCCGACCATCAGATTCTCTTGAAACTGAACCCCTTAGGTTCTTATCGAAAATATCTTTCAAATGGGAACAAAAGATTTGAAATCTAATGGTTAAATTTTGTGAAATGTTGAATTCAAATTTGAATAAAAACAACGCCAGTGCAGCTAAATGACTAGAAACGTCATTTAACTGAAGGGCCTATTTTTAAATGATTAAAAATTAGGAAAATTTATCTTAAATCATAATAAATGTTTTGAAAAAAAATTGGATGAAATATTCCAAGTTTATAAAGATAAAACATATTTTTATCTGAATAAGTTGTTTATCAACTTACGTAAGGAACTGAAAGGAATTGAAATGTTTTTAATATAACCAGAATTTTCCAATGTATGAATTGGAATGGATTTGAATAGAAGTAATCTTCGGATGTTTCAGTATTGGATTCTGTGATTATACGATATTGTTGAGGAATTTGGAAGATATAGATATCGTTATTCCCAATACGTTATTTGTTGGTTTAAGAATTTGATGTTGAATATAAGCCGATATAATTTCTATTCAGAGCCCTGTATTTAACGTCAAATTGAATTTTGGGTTTGTCGTAAATGGCGTCTTTAATAAAACTGTTCTTAAACCTAGCTAAAAGTGAAGTTTTCCAATTAATAAATATAATTGGAATTAAATGGAAGTTGATTTTGGGTTCATTGTGAATGATGTTTCAAATAACATTAGTTCTTAAACCCAATTAACAGTGAAGTTATTATTTGGAATTTATAAATCTTTTAATTAAGATTTAATGGAATTTCCAAAGTAAAGTTTTCCAATTTAACTAGTTAAATTGGAATTGAATGGGATTCGATTTAATAATAATCGAGATGAGCTTCTTTGAAGGAAGATCGTTACTATTTACGGAATTTTAAAGGCTTTGCCGTTATCCCATTTATAGTATTAGTTTGATGTGGAAATTCATATTAATTACGAACGAACTGATTCCTGTGAAGATTCCATATTAAATAGAAGTTGATTTTGGGTTTATCGTGACCGATGTTTTAAATGACATTCGTTCTTTTACCCAGTTAAAGGCAAGATTAATTTCCTAAGTTAAATAATCATTAAATAATGATGTTGAAGATTAAAACTAAGTGGATTTTTAATGAATCTTGAATTAGGTTGAAATGTGAATGGGGTAATTAAATTTACCGAATTTGAGAAGTGTTCGAGATGGAGTATCACCAGTTTTACTCCATGCGATAATTTAATCTTTAATTAATTTTGAAGTGTTAAATGGTAATTAACTTTACCAATAACACAATGGGTGTTAGATACGGAGTATTACCATTTTTTCTCCAAGGGATGAATAGGTTGGGATTGGGATAATTAAATAAATAATTACTTCGGTAAGGCTTGATAATCCTGACTGGTGTTATAAATCTTAATTTGGTTTAAGTTGTGAAAATATATTATAAAATCTTTTGAAATGATTTCCAAGGAAAAGATTTAAATGATAAGTTTAAATGAAGAAAATCTTTGATAAGATTGATGAGTACCATTCCCAGTAAAAAGAATATTTGAACAAAAGAATATTATGGATTGGAATAAGGCGTATAATGTGTTTATGTATCACTTGATTATAAGATGCACGAGTTACTCTGAAAGACTGGGTTTAACCCTTTCTGAATAACTGTTACGACAATCAAAAGTCGAAGATTTGAAGACAGTGGTCGAAGACCAGATATCTTCACATCGTTTTGATATTGTTGATGTCTCGCTTGGGAGGTACACCCTATACGAGGTTATAAGTGGTGATCATCTAGACATACTTGGAGATCGATCGGATATGCGAGGGCCTCTCTCCTATATTGGACATATGGGACGAGGAATAAGGTGCCTCCGGTTTTGTTCAAACCTTGAACGGACTTGCAAATGGATTGTATGTCTGAAATTGTATTTTATGCTGCATAAATTGATCCCTACTAAATATATATCTTTTTGGTGGCGGAGAATTCATTATCTTTTCTTAACATCCTTCTCTGGGATGTACGAGTTCAGAAGTTGTATATCGTAGACACAGTCGTATGGTATGAATGGACAATGTGGCATGCTGAGATGCATGGATCATGGATTTTGTTGAAAAGAATAGCTTTCTGGATGATGATCAAAGCGTGGCTTTAACATAGCATTGCTTTAATATAGCTTAGCTTTGTGTATAGTGTTAATTCGCGAGCTTCACAACACGGAATGAACCAGAAACGGGATGAAGGACAGCAGAGAAAGGACATACGTTGCCTTCTAACTAGAAGTGATCCCATGGTATGGAGCCCAGGCATATTTACTTGTGTGAATGTTGTATGATGGAAAGTGAGGTAGCTCGAATTTGGCCGCACAATGCCCTTGATGGTCGGCATACTGACCAAGATGGTCAAAATACTGACCAGGTTTTAGGTCTAATAGGATCGGGGAACGTATCATTCAGGAAAAACCCAAATCAACGACGGCTGGCCTACTCTTACCACTCCTAGGTGTATATGCATGTGAGTCCTGGGAATATGGTAGATTGTCCTTAATTTGGTAGGAGAGATCCCTATGCCTTGGTTCATAGATGGAACCCAATTTCCAATACGTGATCTTATGATTTTAGTTGTATACTATGGCGACATAGTAGGATAGGGTACTATGTCGTCTATGATTGATACATTTATATTCAAAGTTGTTTCCTGCACTATGCACTTATAATCATATCAAAAATATTTGTTTTAAAACGTTTCAAGCATTTTTGGCTATTACAAAGTAAAACTCTATCCTCTAGTTTGTGTTGCATTGTGTGATGGGACCTAAGTCTTATAATAGCTTCATTTTTCCAAAAACATTGTATTGTTTTATTTTAAACTGGTATTCTGGTGGAGGAAACCCGTTCCGTGTTATACGGTGTGGTCCTATGATTTACCCAACTTTAGATTAAAGTTAATAACTGTTTTGGTTCTCATACCGGTCCCATGACTGACTCGGAGTTTATGGTTTTCACCTAAACTCTAGGTGCTCATATTTTCTACGCGGGCAGCTAGTAGTTTTGGTTATGCAGATATTTCTTTTTACAGTATCCTGGATTACGGCTGAAGCTATACTCCGGAACGTTCGTATCCGTGGATTTACTACAGCTGTGTTAGTTGATGTTTTCCGCTGCACATTATATTCATGTATCATATTTCTGTTGCTATGTATTTTTAAATCTCTAATATTATTTTTCAGTTGTATATTATTTATTTGTACTCTGGTATCTTGTACCCTGATGTAAATTGTTATAATAGCAACGAAATGTTCTCTTGTTATGTGTTCCGATGCGTCGTTTTTTCGTGAAAATTTGCGGATTTCTGTCTTTCGGATCGAACCTGTGCGGGTCGATTCGAAGGGCGGTGATTTTCAGGTCATCCAGTTGGTATCAGAGTTTTGGTTTACAAAACTCCGAGAACACATACGTTAGAACTAATGAAAGAATTCATCAAAGATAGAATTAGTAATATCCTATAAGAATAACTCGTTCGAGATAGGGTTAGTAATACTCTAGAATGAGTTTGAAGAGTATGGTTTTTAAAAATGAATTAGTTTTGATTTTTTTAATCTTATAATAAATATTTGATTATTTTATTTGATTTTGAGTTTGGACTATCGAGTATACGAAGCTTTTACATATATGTGTCATGAACATATATTCGAAGTCTCAAATATACTGGGTAGATATAGAATCACACTCAAGTCATCTGGAGATAATTCTGATGATAATGCATCATCATCAGTATTTATGTTCGAGTTTAGAAAGTGGGGTATCTATATGATTCCAATTGACTGGTGTGAGAACCAAGAACTTAGCTACGATTTAATGTTAGTGATTTGGCTTTGAAATTATATTTTTGAGTATATAAAAGATATATATTTGAAAAGTTAATTAACGAATTGATTGTTGGTTGTGATGTATGATAATTAGTTTAACTAATAAAAATATTGGAATAATAAAACCAATATAAGAATGAAAGGTAAATTAAGCCAAATCAAATCTAGTATTGAACTAAATTAAAAAATAGTTCGAATTCGACATGTATATGTTGGACAGGTTAGTGCATAGAAGCTAAGAAGAGGAATAAATTGTATGCTCGACAAAAAGGTACATATTTATTGTACTAATTGGGTTTAATGATTTTGTGAGCCGCTTGGATTTTGGTTTTTCTTTTTGATTGGTGAAGGCCCAGAGAGGCAAGCTATAGTTGTACTGATCAACCCATACAAAGGAGGTTATGGCGTATTTTTTTGAGAATTTAAGGCATACTGAAAAGTTGAGCTAAGACGAAGGTTGAGTTGGTCAAGTAAACGATCTTCGGTTCTACCTTTCTTTTCGGGGACGAAAAGTTTTAAGTGGGGGAGATTGTAACAACCTTGAATTTTGGAACCAATTTAAAATTTATTTCTAATTGATTTTAATGGAAATTAAATATTTTAAACGATTTATTTTGAGAATAAACAATTTAGAATTTATTAAAAAACGAGGTTAAACGTAAAAATTTAAAATATAATTGTAAATCGAACTCATAAAGTCGCACTAGTTTGAAAATTTAATTTTGAACTTTAAATGAATATACAGAATTCAAAATAAGTCAGACTTTGATAAAATAAGAAAAGTTCGGATTTATTTAATAATATCTTTCTAACGAATGTGAAAAATTGAGATTTCATGTTACAAATTGTATGTTACGACAAAATTAAAATTCCAAATAGTCGCCATGAAATCGTTTATAAATTATAACGATTTACTAAATTAAATAAAAGGATTTTCACGTAGATTGAATACCGTTTGACTCGAAAATTTCGATATCGAATCTAATACTTAAGTATGTTTATTTTATAGCTATATGATCTTTTATTCAGATATATACGATAATAATAAAAAGATTATTTTAAATTTGAATAATTTTGGAATTTAATAATATTATTATAATAGTACATAGCCCTTAAAAATAGCTATTTTGCAAATGACCTTCGTTTTCGATGAAATTAATTTTATCGAATCCAGAATATCCAATTATTGTTAGGTTTAAAATTTCAAGTCAATTGGAATTAATATGTAAGCGTGGTAAATATAAACGCGTGTTCAATTTCAGTTATAATTCAACAAAGCTAGTTATAAGAACATTTTTCAAACGGTCTCCAAATTCAACAAAATAAATTTTGTTAGAACCATAATTGTAAATTATATCTAAATTTCAAATTTCATAATTTTTGGAGTCTGTATGTGGCCATGGTAAATTAAAACGTACGTTCGAATTCAATGTTTAACGATATATTGATTTATGTTTTAATTTTGTTAAAAAACTGGTTGAAACGATCGAATCAGCTTACAAAACATATCGCATTGTGTTCGGAATGGGGGTATTTGGTTTGGGGCGTCAGTCGTTGGGATTCTTTGGAGTTCGGAGTGTTAAACGAGTGACATATGAATTAAATATTATAATATATATATAAACGTTTTTCCATAAAACCCTAATCCCCCTTCCCATTTCTGCACCGCCATCACAAACGAAAGGCTAGAAATGTTCGAAAATCATGCCACAAATTGTAATGACCCAGTATTTACCCCGATCACTGACACAGATGTGTATTGATCGTAAGTACGTATTTACAAATACGATTGAAAATCCAGACTTTGAAATTCCGAAACATGTAAACTTATGTATAATAGCATTTACATCACAACATTTACAAAACCTATTTTTACATATTCATGTATGATAGCATGTATTTGATAGCGTTTGTTTAAATTTTTTTTCATGTATGAATGATAACACTTTTACATAGCGAGTTTTAAAATGCCATTTTATTATATATGTTTTGTATATTTTTACAAAGGATTTAGAATGTGAGTTTTTGCAAACTTTTGATTTTAAAACTTTTAACACTTGAGTAAAAACATGCCAAAACTATTTTGTTGTCAAAGCAAGTATTAAAATAAGTTTAAATTCACATATACACAACACCAAAACATGAAATTACCATTCCATTTGCAAGCATGGTTCAAGAAAAATATTCAAGGATACAACCTACACTAGAAGTAAGCTAGTAAAGAGGATCTCGAGAAATATTTGTTACATGGCAAATCATTTTGTATCAATATATTTTCAGTTTTGAAATCTTTTTCTCTTCTCACATGATTTTCTGAAATGTCATTTTCTTTTTGCATTTTCAAAGACATGTTCACTTTGTCATGACCCATGTGCCAAAGGATCTTGCCAAATCCTTATGTATTTAACCATAGATACACCCTACACTAGATCATTTCTAAAATATAGATCATTCAAGATGTTTTCATGTCTATTTCATCACATGGCCGAGATCATATGGTACAAAACTTTCATATTTTGTATTGCCTTTGAAGGCAAGTAAAAGTATTTATATATTTTCATGTTACATCATTTTTTCATGTGAAATTTTGGTTTAAAAACCCAAGGCAAAACTGAATACATATGGTACTAGAATGGGTACTATTATTTTTTGAAACCAAGGAAAGATTTGTGAAAGATCAAGGGTTGTACCCTTAGCATTTAAGGTGACAATTCATAGAAACCAATAGGAGAAATTTGGTGGATTTCATAGGGGATTTTCAGATGAAGTATGGCTGAGATAAGCCATGTGAAAGTGAGGTGATAGTGTTTTGATTTGATAAGGAAAAAGAATTTTTTTGTGTTGTCAATCAATTGTCAAAACAAATCTGAAAACTGTTTTTTTTTTCTCTTTTCAAAAACATTTTTTAAATACACCATATTTTATGATTTTCTACCACTATATAAAGGCCACAAGCACACTCATTTTCCTCACAACACAAACACTTGAACTAGATCAGTAAAGGAGAGTATATAGCTAAAGGTTTCAAGCTTTGTAGGTGAGTAAACTCTTTTCAGAAATTCTTCCTGCAATTTCTATTCTGTTTTGAACTATCCTTTTGAATACCTAGGGTTTGCTTTGTTTTTTGGGTGCAATCTTGGTTGGATTATCCTTTTTACTTAGATCAGAATTAGGGGTAGGTACCTTAATTGGTTTACATTGGGTGTAGAAAACTTTTACAAATAGTGACAGACCCTGTAGTTTGTTAGAACAAATTGATGATCCTTGGCAAATGACCTTAAGGTAGATGATTTCCATAGGATTTCAGATTAGGTTACACCACTATATAACCAACAAAACCATTTCAAAGCAAGGAGTAAAAGTGAACAAACTTTAAACACACAAATACTGGAAACAGGAAAATACATAGTAGCTCTCTGTTACATCAAATTTTCAAATCAAGTAAAAACCCGATTTGACTGTATGGATGGAATCATATGTGTGAATGGTGATTTTTGAAGGTGTTTTCATGATTTTTAGCATTTTATATAAGTGGGGGTACGGAGATGATCAGAATTTGAAACACTATCAAATTCCGATCATCCAGGCCGAGGGAAGGCACGTGGTTGGGGGTGGAGCATCACCTAGGGTCGTGGATGCTAAGAAAAATACTAGTTATTTTTCTAATGGGTGGATTTCAAGAACGTCGTGAAAATAGGGTTGAAAGGGGGTTTTTGGGTTCGGGTTTTGTTCACCGAACTGCTCGCTGACGGTGGGCCTAGGGGGTGCGGTCCAGGGGGATAGCGGCGTCGGTGTGTCGGGTTGACGTGGCAAGGAGGAGGTGGCGGCCCATGGACGAGGTGGGGGCACGGTGGAGCGTTTCTTGGATGTTGTTTTTTGTGTTGAAATGGTGGCATGGTGGGATCACTGTAGCAGCGACGGTAGTGGTGGTCAGGTGGTGCAAAGTGGTCAGCAGATGGAAGGTGATCGGTGAGGACAGTCGGAGGTGATGGACGTAGGCCTGGGTGAGTGTGCACATGCACAGGCGTGACCAAAAGGGAAGGGGAAGAAGAAGAAGTGGCACCAATATTTAATGGTGTTCGGCTAAGAAAATCATGTGTTCTGAAGGTGGTACTTTGGATCATGTTGGTACTTTGGGGACTGGGACTGGCACACAAGGTTTTACAGCAGATCAGTAAGGAAATCAAGTGAATTTGGAAGTGGTGGTTGGTACTTTGGTATGGCACCTGGTACTTTGCTAAAATCATGGGAACTCGGCCAATTTACACATGCGCACACCCCTGATCTCGAACTGGTACTTTGCCAACAAGGGGGTACTTTACCATATTTGTGTTCAATAAGGATTTTTGAATTTAAATTTAATTAAATCAGTTTTTAATTTAATTAATAACTAAATATAAAAGGGAAAAATAAATATTTAAATAAAAATAATTTTTTATCTAAACAAGGAAAGAAAAATAAGTGAATCAGGATATAGTGCAGTGTTTGTCAAAAGTTAGAATTTAAATACAGAAGCTATAATTTATAGTTAAATTATAAATTTAGTTTATAATTTAAATTAGAATTTATTTTCTAATAAAATATTTAAATTTTAAACAAACAAGGTAAAGAAAAATCGTATGCAACACATTCACTGAGTTGTCAGTTATAAACTGTAGTATGAATTCCCTGATACAAGAAACTAGTCTTGTACGGTTCTGTACTTTATAAAATGAGAATTATAAATCATATTTTAATCGTGTTGAGTTAAATAAAAAGAGAAATTTTATTTAGTCTATAGAAGAAAATAGGAAGTAGATCGAGTACAAGAAATAAAAGGAAAATTTGACGAAACGATATGAAGGGTAAAAGGCTGAAATATAAATTATAAACCATAAATTTAATTCATTTGTGAATAATTAGAGTAAGGGATGATTATGAGTAATAAATTTTTTTCAAAGAATAATGTAAGTATTTCTTTTCAAAAGTGACGAACAAAATGGAAAGAAAGACCGTGTGCGGCACGCACACTGAAATTGTTCATTTCTAATAGATGATCAAAATTCCAGATATAAGCAAGATGATTTTATACTGTTTAGTTTGACTGTAATTATATATGTAAATTAGATTATAATCATGTTAGAATAATAATTTAAAAAGAAAATGTTCGCTAATCATTTCAAGGAGGCTGAAATAAATATTTGATTTGATTATACGCCGTGCGTCAGAGATTTTCAAAGTGAAGACGATAAGAAGATTATAAATAATATCTTCGGTCTGTTCAGTCCTAGGACAAACCCTAATGGACGAGTGTCTGACAACGTATATCAGTTAGATTCTACACATCGAATTTACGTAAGTATATTACGTTGGTAGCGGAGAAATTCGTTTCTCTTAGCTTTATTGCCCGTAATATATTTGGGAAATCGAATGAGTATTTCTGACGGATAGGAAGATGTGGCATTCAAAGAAAATAAACAAGTGATAATGAAAAGTAAAGTCTAACCTTAAGCCTCACACCCAGGAAATGACAAAAATCGGGCAGGCAGCATGGCTATGTGGGTCGCTCCCATTAGGGTGTATAATCACCTATCTAGAGAAATTCCTTTTACTTCTTTAATCTATTTCGATGCTATCCCTTTTCGGGAAACGGTGGTTTTAGCCCAACCGTTGGTGATATACATTCGATACACTCAAGCGAAATGAGTGGTCGGTCATGTGTGGGCCGGGTTGCAAGACGTTCTTGTTGAACCCAGTGTATTCGCCTCTAGAGATACACGATCGGAAGGTGGTTCCGTACCTTGTCATAGTCGGAAATCCATTATCCATAAGAGCCAAGCGGTTTTTATATTGATACTATATAGGAAAATGTGAGATGCAAGCATTCTTCTAGATTCTAATTTATTTGTGAAAACTTATAGACACTATGATAATATCTGATTTCAAGTATACAAAGTGTTTTCATCTCATAAGGTCAAAACTAGTTTCGTATTCACTGCGTGGTCTTATGAGATATTTTTATTTCTTTAAATCTGTTTTAAAACTGTTTACTCATACCAGTCCCCTGACTGACCCAGAGTTTATTTTTCTGTGTTTCCTTTAAACTCTTGGGTATTCATAACACTTGTTATGAATAGACAAGTGAATCAGGATTGGATAAAACTTGGAAAGCTAGAGTGGAACTTTCGGTGTGCTGGTCTACTTTTCTTATCTACCGTTTAATTAAGTCTGCAAGTTAGTCATCAATGATATGTATAATTAAAGATGTACTATGAATGGCTTGTATCACTAGATTCGATATGCTCTGATGTAATATGTACCGCTGTGTAATATTATGAAGTATCATCTTTTGAAAAAAAATCCGCTGTGAGATTCTGATGTTTTCTGTGAATTTATCTTCCATCTATTCTTATTCTTATTAATGGCACGACTTCCGATGTGTTCGAAAGTTGGGTCGTTACACAAATTCTCCGTTCCATTCAATAATTTCAGAAACTTCCAACACGGATTTTGTGAAGATTTTCATGCTCTTTAAATGATTTCAGAAACCGCTCAATGTGAGAACTCTCTCACTCAATTAATTTGTACAGTTGTTTAATTTATAACTAAATATATATTGATTACTTTTGTTGATTTTTACTTGGTTAATTTTCATAAATTGTTATACGGTATATGGTAGCTCACATCACCAGTTGTTTGAAAACCATATGGATGAATGGATGATTGATTGTGATATGTTGTGAATGTAATTCTAAGTTGATTAAAATGTTAAAAACATTGTTAAAATATTTGTGATAGTTGATATTGGATTTGACATCCATTTACAAGTCGAACGACTTGTTTTTGTTCACCCATTTAAATAGCGTCGATTAGAATGAATAAATAATTTATTAATTGATTATTTATTGGTTGAAAACCCCACATGGGTCTTGAAATGATAATTAGTCTACACATCTCCTTTGTGTATAGTTGTATGTCAATCGATTGATTGACAGACCGTTATAAGCATTATTTAATTATTTAATGCTTATACAATTGCAGATGCACACTTGATGTGAATTGGATGTTTAATAGTTATTTATAACTATTTTTGAATACTGTGACGATCCCGAAACCCGTACGACGGTGTTATGGATAATAATTGGAATATAACTCATTAATGATCATTAGCAGAGTACAGATAATAGCAAAAACAATAAATAGAATAATTTTACATAGATATGACAGCGGAATCATAACATGTAACAACATCAGAGTAGCACAGCGTAGGATATAACTTAGTAAATAAAAGGGGAATGATCAGTCAACATCGCCATAGGCGGAATATATACATACAGTGAGACATAATAAAGATATCAGTCTACATCGCCTGAGGCGGTACATGTACATAAGATAATAAATGGTGGAAGTAAATCAGTCTACATTGCCATAGGCGGAATCATATACATAAGATAAGGATAGCGGAAAGTCAATAGCCAAAATACAAGTGAATCTAATCCTCTCCATCAAGCCAAAAGCGCACTCCGTGCTGCAGTGCTAAGCCAAAATAACATGTCATCTGTCAACTAGGCTGCCCGTGTGAAAATAAGGGCACCCGTGTTTGCAAAGTAAAACAAACAACGACTCAGTCATGGGACTGGTATGAGAAATCAACTTAACTGGTTAAACAACAGTAATAAGGCAAATCATAGGACCACGCCACTTTCGCGGAACGGGTTTACTCCAGTGATTGCCGGTGCATTTAAAACAAAGTAAATTCTTTAAAACAACGCAATGCTTTTTTTAAAAGAATGAAGCCGTTATAAGACTCAAGTCCCATCACACAATGCAACGCAAACCGGAGGATAGAGTTTTACCTTATAATGGCCAAAATATGCTTAATACGTGCAAATCAAAATCACTTGATATTATTACTAGTGTATATATGTTTCAAAAACGAATATCATCATAAATATCAATCATATGCGGCATAGCTACCATATACTATGTCGCCATACTAGTTCTACAATCAAATCCGTTATTTCGTATTGGAAATTGGATTTCCATCATGAGTCGAGGCAAGGGGCAAGCTCCTCTCCGCTTCGAGACACTCTAGCAAATGCCTCAGGACTACACACTCTGGTTAACCCTTGGATACGACTGGGCCGGTCCTCCCTTACGTTTGAGGATTGGCAGTTCCTAAACACACATTTCCCGGTCCTTACAGACCTATAATTGAGGCGACTCGCATTCCAACAACCACAAAGATGAAAGTAATATAAATGTCAGCCAGTTTAAGCACTGACACCATCATAACTAGAAAGAAACGTCGTGTTCTCCCAGCGGTCTCTATCCCGTTTTTGACTTATACCGAGGTGTGAGGCTCGCGAATCCATGCTATACACAAAGCTAGGCCACATAGGCCGTACTATGATCATCGACCACAAGACTTCGCTTTGCAACAGAAGCCTTGATCACTGCATCTTGGCATGCCACACAGGCAATCCACTCCATACGACTGATTTCTATCGATATATAACCTCTGAGCTCGTACGTCTCAGAGAAGAGCATTAAGCAAGAGAATAAATTCTCCGCTGCTAAACATATATATATTTAACAGAGATCAATCAGTACAAAACAAAATCCAATGTCAGACAAACATTCCATTTACAAGTCCGTTCTGGGTCTGAACGAAACCAGAGGCACCATATTCCTCGCATATCCGTACAATCAACACATACGTCCAGACGGCTACTACTTCCGTTCCTTCAAGGTAGCTACTCCAATCAGGAACCTCAGCAGCGCCCATCCATCCGATACGAAGATCGTTGATCTTGAACCATCTTCGTATTTTCGACTTCGAATCGTTCGATTAATTATTTGAATTGAGGGTTAGATCGGCCTTTTCAAATAATTCACGTATAATTAGAATTCAAATCAATTCTTTCCATGGTTGTATTATTCGACATTCACATTTCAGTTCTTTAGTATAATTTTCATGTCAAACACGTATGCCCATCAAATATCAAGCAAACCAAGCAAAATTGGTTTATTTCCATTCTATGCCACTTATAATATTATATAATGAATTTTCGCCATTTTAATTTTTTTAAAAGTGGCCATATTTAATTAAACAACGTTTCAGGTCGTGCCGTGGCACTGGCGCTGTTTTTCCCCAAATTTGTTTTACACATATCGGGAAATCTAACCGTTGGATTTCTACAAAGTTTATATCACTGGGAAGATATTCCCAAAGCGAACCCAACGGTCCTAGTTTCGTGAAAATCCAACCGTCGGATCTTCCACACTAGTCGTTTGAAATTACGGTTTCAAAATACGAACTGCAGCGTTGTTATTCGATTTAATTTAATTATATTTATATTTATATATAAATATAATCGATTCTAGCGCTGTTTTTCTTCAGATTTGAATTAAACATTCCAGACAATCCGACCGTTGGATTTTTACAAAGTTGGTGTTGTTGGAAAGATATTTCCAAGGCGAACCCAACGGTTGCAGTTTCGGGGAAATCCGATGGTCGGATCTCTTGTACTAATCGATTGAAGTTACGATTTCAAAACACGAACCGCACGGCCTCGATTCCTTTCAATTCTATTTATATATATCTATATACATAGTTCATTATGTAATTTCAATATCGTTTTCACTTCAAATATTTCACTAACGCCTTTATATTTCGAAAAATTTCTCCATAACCTCCTTTGTACAGGAAGGGGTTTGGAAATTTATTGGGCCGTATTAGGTACCCAATAAATCCTATAAAGCATACACATATTTATAGTGATATATTATGGTGTTTACAGGGGAGCGTGTATAGATAATACCTCCAGATAATAAATTCTCGTCACCCTGTCTAAGCCTGAGGGAGTGTGTATTTTTAATTACTCCAGAGAATAAATTCTCGTCACCTCGTCCCTTGTGGGAAATAAACAATCCATGTTCCGCATCTAATAACTAGAGAGACGTGATTATTGTCAACTCCAGACCCGTGTGGTTTTTTTTATTAATATGGCAATTTATCGTTACAATTTTATATTGTCCATATCAGTCATCAGTTCAACCTGTAATATATAGTCATCGCCATACAAGCCTCTCGCTCGTATGGTAAATCTTCAACCTCGTCACACAAGCTCCAAATGCTTATGTGGTATATGATGTAGTATGACTATCGTCAAGAAGTATGCCATGTAGTGTAGTTCAAAATTTATTGTTACTATCCTATGGCGATGTTTATTTTTACACACAGACTAACCAGCACTCCGCATCCAATGGCATTCACAGGAGTTGATATAAAAATAAAATTGCGCAACCAACTCATTAAGGCTTACCTATTTGTCGGGCATGCAAATAAATTCTTTACTCAACAGCTAATCCATTTTCTCTATTCAACACATGTATATATATAAGCATAACAAAGCTAATAATAATATTTCTAGCGAACAAATATTTACTTCAACACGTGTGTATTTTTAGCGAGGCGTATACATGATAAAAGTAATATTTTTATCATCAAAAATATTTATTCCACGCATGAATGTTTTTAGCACTTCATACTCACAATAAAAATGTAATTTTTATTGTTAAAGCAATTTATTTAAAAGATGAATACCATTCAACACATGAATTTCTACCCAACACATGAATGTTCTCTATAGTTTGTATATATAATAAAAATGGGATTTTTATTGTTAAAGCTATTTATTTAAAACATGAATACCATTCAACACATGAATTTCTACTCAACGAATGAATTTCTATTCAACACATGAATGTTCTCTATAGTTTGTATATATAATAAAAATGTGATTTTTATTGTTAAAGCTATTTATTTAAAACACGAATACCATTCAACACATGAATTTCTATTCAAAGAATGAATTTCTATTCAACACATGAATGTTCTCTATAGTTTGTATATATAATAAAATGTGATTTTTATTGTTAAAGCTATTTATTTAAAACACGAATACCATTAAACACATGAATTTCTATTCAACGAATGAATTTCTATTCAACACATGAATGTTCTCTATAGTTTGTATATATAATAAAATGTGATTTTTATCGTTAAAGCTATTTATTTAAAACACGAATACCATTCAACACATGAATTTCTATTCAACGAATGAATTTCTATTCAACCCATGAATGTTCTCTATAGTTTGTTTATATAATAAAAATGTGATTTTTATTGTTAAAGCTATTTATTTAAAACACGAATACCATTCAACACATGAATTTCTATTCAATGAATGAATTTCTATTCAACACATGTATGTTCTCTATAGTTTGTATGTATAATAAAAATGTGATTTTTTATTGTTAAAGCTATTTATTTAAAACACGAATACCATTCAACACATGAATTTCTATTCAACGAATGAATTTCTATTCAACAGATGAATATGGTTTCAACATATGAAAATAATTTCAACAAATGAAAATAATTCTATCACATGAATATTTCAAAAAATTTCGACAGCATAACGACAGTGTAGTTAAAACCGGGACCATCCCTAGTATGGCTCCTCGCTCTACCTTAAAACCTCGCGGTTTTCTACAATGGGGACACATGCATCTAGTTCGCACGCAGGCGGCATGTTTTATATTCATTTCCACAGTCCTATTCTAATTTGTTTCAACCACAAGAGGGTATTTTTCAACCACAAAAGTATTTTTTAACCATAATCCAACAATATCAACCACAAACAATTATTTTCAACCATTCGTCATACCATATATTTTCACGCCAATCACAAGCAATAAATATCGTCCATGGTTTGTGGACGAGGGGAGTGTGTGTATATATATATATATATATTATTTCTATATTTCACTTGCATTTTAACACAATTCAAAGCATATATGTTTCATAAAACGCTTGTATAATTTATACATCACTCATATAACTTATACAACACATGTACATGAGGTATACAATGCGTATATAATTTACACTTCGCTATATAATTTATACAACACGATTTCATTCACACATTTCAATTTAGATTTCTCACATTGGTTTTCGAGGTGCTAAAAACCATAGATAGCTCAGAAAAATCCGCGGTTTCTTCTAGATGGTGGAGAGCCTCCTTGCGGTCACAATTTTTCCTGTTTCATCGAATTTCGTCAAAACACGACAAAGATATGATTTTTCAAAGTTTGCAACACTTAAAAGTGTTATTTTCAATTTAGAAAAAAAACAAGCCGTTCACCTCTGTAAACCTTCGAAACTAGGGTTGAATTTATCCTTCGATCTGCGTAGCGATACCAAAATCAGAAGGCACCACATTGTAGAGGGAAGAGGGGCACTCAGATCGGTGGCGGAGATGGCGAGCTCGGTGGCCAGACACTGCGGTGGCGGCGGCTTCCAAGCGGCGACTTCAGGAGGTCGATTCTCCACCTACACTGAACGATAGCGGGTGTTCTTGTTATGGATTTAAAGAGTGGAGTGAGTGCTTCAATAAGTTGCAAAGGGAGGGGGTCTGATTCTGCTTGGATCGATCGGAAAATGGGAGGGAAGATTGGAGCTGCTCCATCGTTTGTGGGGGGGAGGGGGGGTATCGGGTTTGACTGGTCAAAGAAAAATGAGAGAGAAAGAAAGTGATTGGCCATTATATTTTATTTTTAATTTATTTTAAATTCAAAAATATCTTCTTGTCTAAACGAACACCAATTTCAACCTAATGACTGTCGCCCCTAGCTAAATACCTCCATCCCGGACACAATGGAACATGTTTCGTAGGCCAATTTGATTGTTATAGTCAGTTATTTTTCAAATTTAAGTATATAACATTAAATATTCAATTTAAACGCACATTTCAATTTGCCAGCGCCACAAACTGATTTGAAAAAATTCCAGAAAAATAAATCTAGCTATGTTTTGACGCTACTGTCCCAACAAAACTAGTTTCGTCGAATTATGAGATCGTTTGAAAAATGGCCATTTTCTGGCCGATCCAATTTAACAAAAATTGACCAATCACATTTTCTTTTGCCACGCTCACATACTAGTTTCAAAAATTATGAAATTTGAAACATAGCAATATTTTGACATCCTGGATCCAACAAAAGTGGTTTCGTCGAATTCCGAGGTCATTTACAAAATGTCTATTTTCAAGGGCTATATATTCTATATAGTTACCCTTCTGAAAATTCATTTGGCGATAACTTTTTATTTCCGCTATGAAACTTCGATTTTTCAAATTCGTTAGAAAGGTATTCATAAACGGATTTAAATATTTTTGGTTTCACTAAAATCTTTTATAATTTCAACCTGGTACAGTCAGTCAAAGTTTGAATTCAAATTTTCAAACTGCCACGCTATTTCCAATTCATAATTTTATTGAAATATTCTATTTCAATTGTTTAAATTCTTTGAAAATAACCAATTTTAAAATTTTAAACTGGCTCGCATTTTCCGGGTTGTTACAATCTCCCCCACTTAAAACTTATCGTCCCCGAAAAGGAAACAACAGTACAGTAGGAAACAAAATGTAAATGGAAAGTATTGTAAAGGTACCATGTACCGGAGTTAGTCAGAGATATCCACTCTGCATTTGGGGTATGCTTGCTTAATGCTTTCATCAGTCTCCCAAGTACAGTCCCTAGGATCACTACTCCACTGCACTTCAACTAAATGAACCTTTTTGCTCCTTAGCTCTCTAGTTTCTTTGCCAACAATCTTTAATGGCTCTCTTCTGACTGCTAATTCTGGAGTAATTTCCAAGTCCTGTTGCGCTGCTTCTTCTACAACAAGATCTGGATCATGCACATGTTTTTTGAGTTGAGATACGTGGAACACATCATGCACTCCAGGCAACCAATCAGGTAATGAAACCCTATAAGCAAGAGTTCAAATTCATTCAATTATAGGAAAGGGACAAATAAATCTCGGTGCCAACTTCCCAGTTTTGCAAAATCTGATTACTCCCCTAATCAGATAAACTCTCAAATACACATAATCACCAACGGCAAAAGATAAATCTCTTCTTCTAGAATCTGCATAACTTTTTTGTCGGCTTTGCGCGGTTTTCAATCGTCTCTTGATTAAATCGACTTTATCAGATGCTTCTCTAATCTTATCGGGCCCCAACACAAGTCTGTTGCCAGGTTCTACCCAATATGCGAGAGATCTACATGATCTACCGTATAATGCTTCAAATGGCGACATTTTTAAACTTGCCTGATAGCTGTTGTTATAAGAGAATTCCGCCAAATGTAAGTGATCCTCCCATGACCCGCCAAAATCAATAATACAAGCCCGAAGTAAATCTTCTAGAATTCTATTCACCCGCTCAGTTTGGCCATCTGTCTGAGGGTGGTAAGCGGTGCTTAGATTCAACTTGGTTCCCAATTCTGTCTGGAATGCTTCCCAGAATTTTCTAGTAAATAGTGGATCTCTATCACTAACTATACTAAGCGGCACTCCATGTAGTTTAACTATTTATTTGAAGTAAATCTGCGCTAAACTTTGAGCTGTTTTGTTGGATCTGACAGATATGAAATGGGCAGTCTTCGTGAAACGATCTACGATCACCCAAGTACTGTCGTTTCCTTTCTTAGTTCGAGGCAAACCATCTATGAAGTCCATGGAAATCTGCTCCCACTTCCATCCTGGAATATCTAATGGTTGTAATAATCCAGCCAGTTTCTGCTGATCGCTCTTGACTAGCTGACAAGTAGAACACTTGCTAACGTATAAGGAGATGTATCTTTTCATTGATCTCCACCAGAATGTGCGCTTGATATCATTGTACATTTTTCTCACCCTTGGATGGATGCTCAGTTTGTACTTATGACATTCATCAAGTATTTCTCTCCGGAGCTCAGAAATGTTTGGAAAACATATTCGACCTTTTATTCTTAGAACCCCTTGGTTATCAATTTGAAAGCTCGTAGGTTCACCTTCCTTGACCCTCTGACTGATCCTCTGAATAAATTCATCAACTTTATGGAGAACGGCGATCTTATCTTTTAAGGAAGAAGTAATGATAAAACTGGCGATGATTTCATTCTTTCTGCTGAGCGCATCCGCAACAACATTCGCTTTCCCTGGAGTATATAGAATCTCAAAATCGTATGCTGCCAGGAATTCTAACCAACGCAATTGTCTCAAGTTCAGATCTTTCGGAGTGAATAGATACTTCAATGATTGATGATCAGTAAAAAGCTCGAACTTCTCACCCAACAAATAATGCCTCCAGATTCTCAAAGCAAACACGATGGCTAACAACTCAAGATCATGAGTTGCATAGTTCCTTTCATGCGGCTTCAGCTGACGGCTAGCATAAGCGACCACTTGGCCTTTTTGCATTAATACTGCGCCAATCCCTCTAATAGAAGCATCCGTCCATACCTTCAAGTCCTGGTTGCCATCTATAATTGTTAATAATGGAGCAGTTTTCAATTTCAGTTTCAGCTCTTGGAAAGCTTCCTCACATTCGAGAGTCCATTTGAATTTCTCATGCTTCTTTGTAAGCGTTGTTAATACACCGGATATCTTCGAAAAATCCTTAATGAATTTCCAATAGTAATTAGCCAATCCAAGAAAACTTCAAACTTCTGTGGGGGTAGTAGGTTGTTTCCAGTCCTGGATTGCTGAAATTTTGCTTGGATCAACAGAAATCCCTTCTTTTGTTACAATATGGCCAAGGAACTTAACTTCATCTTGCCAGAAGATACACTTAGAAAATTTAGCTTTCAAGACATTTCTTCTCAGAATTACCAACACTTGTTCTAAATGTTTCGCATGCTCGCCTTCTGACTTGGAGTAGATTAAAATGTCATCGATGAAGACCAGAACAAATTTATTTAAGACACCATGGAACACTCTGTTCATTAAATCGACGAAGTAGGCTGGAGCGTTACACAAGCCGAACGACATTACTAACCATTCATAGAATAAATAGGGACCCCTAAAGGCTGTCAAAGGAACACAGTCTTCGGCTAACATAATTGGTGGAAGCCTGTAGCTAGGTCCATTCTGGAGAATACTCGCGCTCCATTCAATTGATCTAACAGATCATAGATTCGCGGCAAGGGATATTTATTCTTCAATGTCTGCTTATTGAGATCTCGGTAATCAACACATAGTCATAGAGTACCATCTGATTTCGGGACAAACACTACTACTGCTCCCCAATCTGAAAAGCTTGGCCTGATCAGACCTTTCCACAGCAATTCTCGAGTTTGGTTGCCCAACTCTTCTTTTTCTTTCGAGGCCACTCTTCTAATTGGATGTACTACTGGCCTGACATTCAGAATTAGATCGATTCTGAATTCAATTTCTCTTTGCGGAGGTAAGTTTTCGACTTCTTCAAACACATCTGCATAGTTTTTTAACGACAGGAATCTTTTCTAATGAAGTGGGAATAACTTCCAAAGCAGACCAAAATTCTTTTCTATCTGTTTCTGAGCCGTGACATGGTATAATAATATACCCAAGTTTTGTTTTAACTTTAACGATTCTTTCAGCACATTTGACTTCTGACTCATATTTCCTTAACCAATCCGGCCCCAGAATAATGCCGAACTCATGAAAATCAATGACAATCGAATCAAAAGGAAATCGGTATCGAGAAAAGGAAATAGGTACTCTACAATATGAACTAAGAATGATAGAGCCACCTATCGAGTTTTGAACTTTAATTGGTTCTTTAAGCTTTCTTTGTTTCAATTTTAACTTGTGAACAGTGTTACTAGAAATGAAGCTACGTGATGCGCCAGTGTCAAAAAGTACAGAAACAGGAATATTTTTAATAGTAAGGGTACCTCCCAAGATATCGGGTTTACCTGATCCATCAGTGATAGCTGGTGGGTTTTCCCCGTCATAAACATGTGCCACCTGTGCATTCTTCTTCAAAGGACAATGCCTTCTATAGTGCCCTTTCTGATGGCAGTTGTAGCATTCAGCTGAGCTGCGGGGGTTCGGACTTGAGCTTTCTGGATTTTCCTTCAGTCTCTTTGGGGCGGTGCACACATTTGAATAATGCCCCTTCTTTCTGCAATTGTAGTAGCTTCCTTTGGGTATCTTACCAGCTTGCTGAGTAGCGGCTGCTGTATTGCTGGACTCTGGCTGATCTCCTAAAGCTTTGCGCTTGTTTCCTGCCTGGCTCTTAGCGCGGTCTAGATTGGAGTTCCTCTCATTCAAATCTTCATAGTTGCAGGCCATCTCTACCAGTTCTGAAAATGGGAGTTTGATGTTGCTCATGGCCCGGTCCTGATACTTAGATGTCAATATGAACCTCTTATTCTTTGCTTTAGATGTCAAGATGAGCTCTGGAGCATAACGTGATAGCTGTGTGAATTTGTTCAGATAGTCTTGAACAGAGTGGTCTCCCTGCTGGAGATTAGCAAACTCATCACGCATACGCTCTAATGCTTGCTCGAGGATGAACTTCCCCTTGAACAAGGTCTTGAACTTCTCCCAGGTTCTTACAGTATCTTCCTCATCCTCAGAAGTGAAGGCATCCCACCATAACTCGGCCTCCTCCTGTATGAGCCAAGCGCCCATAAGCGCTTTGTCGTCGGTTCCAAGTCTCATGCCACCAAAAATATTCTCGCATGTCTTCAGCCATACTATGGCCTCTGTCATGGTGCCAATGCCAGAAAAGGGTTTGCCTCATAGGTTTCTTTACCTCTTTGCTACTCGGTCAAGTTCGAAGTCCTGAGGTGCTGGTGGCTGTAGCATATGCCCCTGTTCTGCTGCGGGGATATTCCCCCGTCCTCCAGCTCTGCCTTCTCGGCCTCCTCGGCCGCCTCTGGCTGCAGCTGCTCGTGTAGCCATCAAGTCAAGTACTGTATAAGCAAGAAAAGAGTCAAGCTCACAGGAATGATAACTTTCATGTACGATAAAGTAGAAGAACATAAGGAAAGGTAATGATGTACTAATCAAATTGTTTTGCTATTCTGCTTAGCTCATTCTAGGACATTACTAATCCTATCTCTAATGAGCCACTCGCCTTAGAACATTACTGATTCTATTCTGATGAGGTGTTTAATGTGTTAAATTACAGAACTAAGGTTAACCAAAGTTCTGATACCAACTGTGACGATCCCGAAACCCGTATGACGGTGTTAAGGATAATCATTGGAATATAACTCATTAATCATCATTAGCAGAGTACAGATAATAACAAAAACAATAAATAGAATAACTTTACATAAATATGACAGCGGAATCATAACATGTAACAACATCAAAGTAGCACAGCGTAGGATATAACTTAGTAAATAAAAGGAGAATGATCATTCAACATCGCCATAGGCGGAATATATACATACATTGAGACATAGTAAAGATATCAGTCTACATCACCTGAGGCAATACATATACATAAGATAATAAATGGTGGAAGTAAATCAGTCTACACCGCCATAGGCGGAATCATATACACAAGATAAGGATAGCGGAAAGTCAATAGCCAAAATACAAGTGAATCTAATCCTCGCCATCAAGCCAAAAGCGCACTCCGTGCTGCAGTGCTAAGCCAAAATAACCTGTCATCTGTCAACTAGGTTGCCCGTGTGAAAATAAGGGCACCCAAGTTTGCAAAGTGAAACAAACAACGAGTCAGTCATGGGACTGGTATGAGAAATCTACTTAACTGGTTAAACAACAGTAATAAGGCAAATCATAGGACCACGCCACTTTCGCGGAACGGGTTTACCCTAGTGATTGCCGGTGCATTTAAAACAAAGTAAATTCTTTAAAACAATGCAACGCTTTTTTAAAGAATGAAGCCGTTATAAGACTCAAGTCCCATCACATAATGCAACGCAAACCGGAGGATAGAATTTTACCTTATAATGGCCAAAATATGCTTAATACGTGCAAAGCAAAATCACTTGATATTATTACTAGTGCATATATGTTTCAAAAACGAATATCATCATAAATATCAATCATAGGCGGCATAGCTACCATATACTATGTCGCCATACTAGTTCTACAATCAGATCCGTTATTTCGTATTGGAAATTGGATTTCCATCATGAGTCGTGGCAAGGGGCAAGCTCCTCTCTGCTTCGAGACACTCTAGCAAATGCCTCAGGACTACACACTCTGGGTAACCCTTGGATTTGGCTGGGCCGGTCCTCCCTTACGTTTGAGGATTGGCAATTCCTAAACACACGTTTCCCGGTCCTTACAGACCTATAATCGAAGTGCCTAACATTCCAACAACCACAAAGATGAAAGTAATATAAATGTCAACCAGTTTAAGCACTGACACTATCATAACTAGAAAGAAACGTCATGTTCTCCAAGCGGTCCCTATCCCGTTTTTGACTCATACCGAGGTGTGAGGCTCGTGAATCCACGCTATACACAAAGCCAGGCCACGTAGGCCGTACTTTGATCATCGACCACAAGACTTTGCTTTGCAACAGAAGCCTTGATCACTGCATCTTGGCATGCCACATAGGCAATCCACTCCATACGACTGATTTCTATCGATATATAACCTCTGAGCTCGTACGTCTCAGAGAAGGGCGTTAAGTAAGAGAATAAATTCTCCGCCACCAAACAGATATATATTTAACAGAGATCAATCAGTACAGAACAAAATCCAATGTCAGACACACAGTCCATTTACAAGTCCGTTCTGGATCTGAACGAAATCGGAGGCACCATATTCCTCGCATATCCGTACAATCAACACATACGTCCAGACGGCTACTACTTCCGTTCCTTCAACGTAGCTACTCCAATCCGGAACCTCAGCAGCGCCCATCCATCTGAAACGAAGATCGTCGGTCTTGAACCGTCTTCATATTTTCGACTTTGAATCGTTCGATCAATTATTTGAAATGAGGGTTCGCTCGGCCTTTTCAAATAATTCACGTATAATTAGAATTCAAATCAACTCTTTCCATGGTTGTATTATTCGACATTCACATTTCAGTTCTTTAGTATAATTTTCATGTTAAACAAATACGCCCATCAAATATCAAGCAAACCAAGCAAAATTGGTTTATTTCCATTCTATGCCACTTATAATATTTTATAACGATTTTTCGCTATTTTCATTTATTTAAAAGTGGCCATATTTAATTAAACGACGTTTCAGGTCGTGCCATGGCACTGGCGTTGTTTTTCTCCAAATTTGTTTTACACATATCGGGAAATCTAACCGTTGGATTTCGACAAAGTTTATATCACTGGGAAGATATTCCCAAAGTGAACCCAACTGTCCTAGTTTTGTGAAAATCCGACGGTCGGATCTTCCACACTAGTCGTTTGATGTTATGGTTTCAAAATACGAACTGCAGTGTCGTTATTCGATTTAATTTAATTATATTTATATTTATATACAAATATAATCGATTCTCGCGCTTTTTTTCTTCAGATTTGAATTAAACATTCCAGACAATCAAACCGTTGGATTTTTACAAAGTTGGTGTCGTTGGAAAGATATTTCCAAGGCGAACCCAACGGTTGCGGTTTCGGGGAAATCCGATGGTCGGATCTCTCGTACTAATCGATTGAAGTTACGATTTCAAAACACGAACTGCACGACCTCGATTCCTTTCAATTTTATATATATATATATAGATATATAAATATAGTTCATTCTGTAATTTCAATATCGTTTTCACTTCAAATATTTCACTAACGCCTTTATATTTCGAAAAATTTCGCCATAACCTCCTTTGTACGGGAAGGGGTTTGGAAATTTATTGGGCCGTATTAGGTACCCAATAAATCCTATAAAGCATACACATATTTATAGTGATATATTACGATGTTTACAGGGGAGGCGTGTATAGATAATAACTCCAGAGAATAAATTCTCGTCACCCTGTCTAAGCCTAAGGGAGTGTGTATTTTTAATTACTCCAGAGAATAAATTCTCGTTACCTCGTCCCGTGTGGGAAATAAATAATCCATGTGCCGTATCTAATAACTAGAGAGACGTGATTATTGTCAACTACAGACCCGTGTGGGGTTTTTATTAATCTGGCAATTTATCGTTACAATTTTACATGGTCCATATCAATCATCGGTTCGACCTTTAATATATAGTCATCACCATACAAGCCTCTCGCTCGTATGGTAAATCTTCAACCTCGTCACACAAGCTCCAAATGCTAATGTGGTATATGATGAAGTATGCCTATCGTCAAGAAGTATGCCATGTAGTGTAGTTCAAAATTTATTGTTACTATCCTATGGCGATGTTTATTTTTATACACAGAATAACCAGCACTCCGCATCCAATGGCATTCACAGGAGTTGATAAAAAAATAAAATTGCGCAACCAACTCATTAAGGCTTACCTATTTGTCGGGCACGCAAATAATTTCTTTACTCAACAGCTAATCCATTTTCTCTGTTCAACACATGTATATATATATATATGCAGAACAAAGCTAATAATAATATTTGTAGCGAAAAAATATTTATTTCAACACGTGTGTATTTTTAGCGAGGCGTATACGTGATAAAAGTAATATTTTTATCATCAGAAATATTTATTCCACGCATGAATGTTTTTAGCACTTCATATTCACAATAAAAATGTAATTTTTATTGTTAAAGCAATTTATTAAAAACAAGAATACCATTCAACACATGAATTTCTATTCAACGAATGAATTTCTATTCAACACATGAATGTTCTCTATAGTTTGTATATATAATAAAAATGTGATTTTTATTGTTAAAGATATTTATTTAAAACACGAATACCATTCAAGATATGAATTTCTATTCAATGAATGAATTTCTATTCAACACATGAATGTTCTCTATAGTTTGTATATATAATAAAAATGTGATTTTCATTGTTAAAGCTATTTATTTAAAACACGAATACCATTCAACACATGAATTTCTATTCAATGAATGAATTTCTATTCAACACATGCATGTTCTCTATAGTTTGTATATATAATAAAATGTGATTTTTATCGTTAAAGATATATATTCAAAACACGAATACCATTCAACACATGAATTTCTATTCAACGAATGAATTTCTGTTCAACACATGAATGTTCTCTATAGTTTGTATATATAATAAAATTGTGATTTTTATTGTTAAAGCTATTTATTTAAAACACGAACACCATTCAACACATGAATTTCTATTCAATGAATGAATTTCTATTCAACACATGAATGTTCTCTTTAGTTTGTATATATAATAAAAATGTGATTTTTATTGTTAAAGCTATTTATTTAAAACACGAAAACCATTCAACACATGAATTTCTATTCAATGAATGAATTTCTATTCAACACATGAATATGGTTTCAACATATGAAAATAATTTCAATAAATGAAAATAATTCTATCGCATGAATATTCAGAAAATTTCGACAACATAACGGTAGTGTAGTTAAAACTGGGATTGTCCCTAGTACGGCTCCTCGCTCTACCTTAAAACCTCGCAGTTTTTGACAATGGGGATTAATGCATCTAGTTCGCATGCAGGCGGCATGTTTTATTTTCATTTCCACAATCCTATTCTAATTTGTTTCAACCACAAGAGGGTATTTTTCAACCACAAAGGTATTTTTCAACCACAATCCAACAATATCAACCACAAACAATTATTTTCAACCATTCGTCATACCACATATTTTCATGCCAATCACAAGCAATAAATATCGTCCATGGTTTGTGAACGAGGGGAGTATATATATATATATTATCTCTATATTTGATTTGCATTTCAACACAATTCAAAGCGTATATGTTTCATACAACGCTTGTATAATTTATACATTGCTCATATAACTTATACAACACATGTACATGAGGTATACAATGCGTATATAATTTACACTTCGCTTATATAATTTATACAACACGATTTCATTCACACATTTCAATTTAGATTTCTCACATTGGTTTTCGAGGTGCTAAAAATCGTAGATAGCTCAGAAAAATCCGCGGTCTCTTCTAGATGGTAGAGAGCCTCCTTGCGGTCACAATGTTTCCTGTTTCATCGAATTTCGTCAACACACAACAAAGATATGATTTTTCAAAGTTTGCAACACTTAAAAGTGTTATTTTCAATTCAGAAAGAAAAACAAGCCGTTCACCTCTGTAAACCTTCGAAACTAGGGTTGAATTTTTCCTTCGATCCGCGTAGCGATACCAAAATCAGAAGGCACCACGTTGTAGAGGGAAGAGGGGCGCTCAGATCGGTGGCGAAGATGGCGAGCTATGTGGCCAGACACGGCGGTGGAGGCGGCTTCCAAGCGGCGACTTCAGGAGGTCGATTCTCCTCCTACACTGAACGATAGCGGGTGTTCTTGGTATGGATTTAAAGAGGGGAGTGAGAGCTTCAATAAGATGCGAAAGGAGGGGGTCTTCTTCTGCTTGGATCGATCGGAAAATGGGAGGGAAGATTGGAGCTGCTCCGTCGTTCGTGGGGGCGGGGGGTTATCGGGTATGACCGGTCAAAGAAAAATGAGAGAGAAAGAAAGTGATTGGCCATTATATTTTATTTTTAATTTATTTTAAATTCAAAAATGTCTTCTTGTCTAAACGAACACCTATTTCAACCTAACGACTGTCGCCCCTAGCTTAATACCCCCATCCCGGACATAATGGGATATGTTTTGTATGCCAATTCGATTGTTACAGTCAGTTATTTTTCAAATTTAAGTATATAACATTCAGTATTCAATTTGAACGCACATTTCAATTTGCCAGGGCCATAAACTGATTCGAAAAAATTCCAGAAAAATAAATCTAGCTATGTTTTGACGCTACGGTCCCAACAAAACTAGTTTCATCGAATTCTGAGATCTTTTGAAAAATGGCCATTTTCTGGCCAATCTAATTTAACAGAAATTGACCAATCACATTTTCTTTTGCCACGCTCACATACTAGCTTCAAAAATTATGAAATTTGAAACCAAGCAAAAGTTTGACATTCCGGATCCAACAAATGTGGTTTCGTCGAATTCCGAGGTCATTTGCAAAATGTCTATTTTCAAAGGCTATATATTCTCTATAGCAACCCTTCTAAAAATTCATTTGGCGATAACTTTTGATTTCCGCTATGAAACTTCGATTTTTCAGATTCGTTAGAAAGGTATTCATAAACAGATTTAAATATTTTTGGTTTCACTAAAATCTGTTGTAATTTCCACCCGGTACAGTCATTCAAAATTTGAATTCAAATTTTCAAACTGCCACGCTATTTCCAATTCATTATTTTTTATTGAAATATTCTATTTCAATTGTTTAAATTCTTTGAAAATAAACAATTTAAAAATTTTAAATTGGCTCGCATTTTCCAGGTTGTTACAAATACATGTGATATATGAAATCCATATAACTTAAATTATATGGTAATTGGTTGAATCTCATTTCAACCCGAAAAATCCAAATATTTTAATATAATATTCAGTGAAAATCAAAGATTGATTTTGATGTCCGATTTTGGATGGACACTGTAACACCCCACCTCCATTAAGGTCACTCACAAAGGGAATGCCTTAACTTCAATGGAGCGTTTTAAGTAAGTATAGAACAGAAAATCACAACAATACATATATAAAGCAGTACTTGAAAATTAAAACTTTATTTCATTGCAGCGGATAAACCCATATGTTTGATTACATCATCAAAACTATAAACCAAAGTCAAGTACATCATATCCATCTTGATAAAACAAAGTACATAAACTGAAAGACATAATCCCCAACATTAAAATAGCCATAAATAAAGAGAAGCTGAACTTTACTTCAACGGTCCTAGAAATCTTCTAAAAGCAGTCCAAGATCAAGCTCCACTGGTGCTAGTTCCAACCTGAGCACCTAGGGGGGGGGGGAAGGAAAGAGATGGAAAAAGGGGGGTCAGACATAAATTCTGGCGAGTGCTATAATTCTAACAATATAATTAACAAAGTAACTAGGCTAAGGCATAAGTTGGAAAATAGGGAAATGACCATGAACCATTGAGTATGACAGAGTAAACAAGGAAACAAGATGAATTACGATATCGTTAAAGCACACCTAAATTACTATAGGATAATTACTGAACTACACCAACACTATGGGATAATTCCTAAACTGCACCGCCACTAGTATACTGCACCACCACTAGTCACCCTAAGGTTGATCCCGCCTACAGACTTAATAATGATATTGGTAGTTTCGTGCACCCCTAGCTGCCTTCATAGTTGTCGTCTGCCCCTATCTCCACTAGGTGTACCCACTACCCCCAAGCGATCGGCTCCCTAACTCATCGATACCCGTGCTGGCCCTACAGTGGGGTGTATCACTCCCCAAAGTGGCAACCCGATACAACAAAGAATGCACGGCTTATACCTACACGATGCAACAATGTCGTACCTACCATCCCGGGTCCACACACGCATATGAACCCGTTGGACTTGCGTTGCCACCGCTAACCCGGTTTGGCCTCTTACAGTCAAGCCCAGTATGCGTGTCCCGTCCTCGACTTGGGTCGAGCCCACAAAGATACGTATGGGTTAATGGTTGAAACGGGCCCCCCATTACTTGACACAAGCTATCCACCTAAGCTTGGTCCCCTCTAGTACATCCCACTTAACCCACTTCCTGTTCATGTTTCGATTACATGTTCCATATTTTGGTTAAGTGTTTCTAATCGTATTTCCAAATGCCACCCAAGGCACCCACTAGATTCCACATGCCACCCAAGGCACCCACTTAACCCCCTCCTGTCCCACTACGTGCTTATCTGGTTAAGTGTTTCTTAATTCAATAGGACCGTAACTTCATAAAGACCTCTCACATTAGACTGGCTTTTGTGGCAGCTGGATTTGCCGGGCGGGTCCGGGCAGTCTTACACCACAAAAGAGCCTAACCTCGTGTCTTTACAATTGTTACGTATTTAGTTTATGCCTAAGACCTCTCACATTAGACTGGCATTTGTGGCAGCTGGATTTGTTGGGCGGGTCCGGGCAGTCTTACACCAAAAAAGAGTCTAACCTCGTATCTTAAACGATTAATTACTCCTAATTAATCACCCCCAATTTGAATTACTTTCCCTATTCAAATTATCAATCAATTCCAAATTTAGCGATGTCCATAATTGACTCAATTATGTCCATCCATTTATGGTATGTAAAATCATACCAATTTCACCACAATTTTATTTTATGCCTTTTAAGGCAATTATGCCAATTAAATATTTTTAATATTATTCCCCTTTTCCCCACGTAGTACGTTTGTTTGTTTAACGTAAAAATATACGTTAGACTCGAATAGTCTAACTCATGAAATAAAAGAAAGCATCACATATATACATAATTAAAGCATAGACGTAACATAGGGGTAAACTTGCATATGTGAATGATGTTCTACATCTAAAACTTGCATAGGCCAAGATTACAACTTGCATAACAACATATGTCATGGTTCCAAATTTTAAAGGTGTGAACTTGATGAAATAATGGCCACAAACTTGCATAAACATCATGTATAACATAGACCCAAATCTAAAGGTGTGAACTTGATGAAATAATGGCCACAAATTTGCATAGACATCATATGTCATGAACCTATATCTAAAGGGATTAAACTTGCATGGGTAATAACCTAACATGATTCATGTCTAACTCATAAATTCACATATGTGATTTATACATCGCAACAATGGTGTGAACTAACATGTAAAGTATCATGACATAGCCTAATCTTTCAATTTAATTCTCACATAAACTAGGTGCCATAATCATGTAAGGTCACATGTAATTCTACCCAACATGTATATGATTCGTGTTTGAACCCAAAATCTAAACTTGCCTAATAATGATTTAGCATATGAATCAATATCGCAAACTAGCATAAGAAACATGACGATTTGATTATATATAAAATTACAACATGGATGATAGCACATAACTTTGTATGATAGCATCACATCATAACATCATAGATATTCAATCATAATCCTACAACATGTAATCAATACTTCATATCACATCCATACAATCCGCGTTATAACTTAATCTAATTAAATTACTAATTATTTTGCTAAAACTATCGAACTCACAACTCAAAAGCAGCCTTGAGTTCTGAATTCTGATTTCTGGAGTTGAATTTGCGCTTCTTTGATGAAGAATCGCTGTTAGGGTTGAGTGGTTCTGATTTGGTTGCTGTTCTTTCTCTTTGATTTTGCGGCGGCTACTCTAGGGCTCAAGACAACAGCATGACGGCCATAGTTTTAGATTTAATTCTGATTTAGGGTTTGTGTCTATGGGTCTTTTTATAGAGTTATGAATTAATTTAAGCCGTCGGATGTTCTTAGGGTTAATCAAAACCATTCAATTATGATAGGGTGATGAGTCAGCCCTTATGACTCAGCAAGGAGTCAGAATGGACTCAACAACATGGATCAGCCTGAGCCAGAAAGCTGTGCAGGCTCCAGCCTCGGCCTGGGCGCACTTGGCAGGTGCGCCAGTGTTAATATGTACTGGCGCACGTCCCAAGTGCGCCAGTGCATTTTTTTCTTCTTTACTTTGCCACCAAACTTTGTTCGTCCATAACTCTTTCATCCGGTACTCGTTTCCCGCAAACTCGGACTCTATCTCAACTAGAATTCCGAGACGAACACAATGGCGCAACCCAATCCCCATAATTCTCACGTTTGGGATTTATTATTCTTTATTTTAGTTAATTTGATTATTCAAAAATCCGGGGTGTTACATTCTCCCCTCCTTAAAAGATTTCGTCCCCGAAATCTCCAAGTTAAGGAGAATGTATATCCTACCATCCAAACAACCATCTACTCAACCATCAAACACGGGCATCCATTGTCCTTATAAAATTTCTAATGCTGTATGAACATATGCAAAAAGTGTGTGTATTTGTTCCTTATCTGATGCAAAATCAGGCGGTCTACTGATTCAGTTGACCTCCTTAATGCAAACCATGATAGTGTCATGCGTCCATTATGTATGCGAAAGAACCCTATCGATACATATCATTTCTACATGTGTGCACAACCATTCATCAAAATGAAACATCCATATGATGGTACAACCATTATACATCCATTACTTACATATGAACACACATTTATATGTAATATGCAATATGAAGTGACTGAGCCGATCTAGTGCCTAAAGTGTGTGTATAAGCATCCACGAGCAACCACTAGCAAACACTTGCATCCACTTGCATCCATCATACATAACATGTCTCAAACACATGTTTCATCCATAGGATTATCCTATCTAAAGGTCAAGGATACTAGCGAGAGGGCATACTAAAGATAAGATAAGTACAAGATAAGCGATAAAGGAGAAATTAAAAGACATACCCTCGAAAAGAAAAGGGTACAATGAATGCATCTTCGCTTCCGTCTCCCAAGTAGCGTTACTCTCATCATCTCCCCATTGCACTTTGACTAGTTTGACCTCTCGACTTCTCAATTTCTTAATCTCCGACCCAAGAATGCGCGTAGTAGCTCGTCTAATCGTCGCATCACGCTCGATCTCCACTTCTCTAAGCAAGCTCGGCTCTACCACCTCTGCGGTCTCGGGCAAGCACTTCCTCAAATGTGATACATGGAATACGTCATGTACACCACTAAGTCTCTCGGGCAACTCCACTCTATACGCCATCTGCCCAATCCTTTCCTTAATAGGAAACGACCCTACGAACCTTGATGCTAACTTTCCAACGGACCCAAAGCGAACGACGTTCCGTAATGGAGACACTTTGACAAAGACCATGTCCCCAACATCAAACTCAAGATCTGACCTCCTCTTGTCCGCATAAGATTTCTGCCTATCTTGCGCCGTTTTCATCCTTCTTCGGATCAAATCAATCTTTTCCGAAGTCTCTCTAATCATATCGGGCCCAAGCAAGATCTTTTCTGTAGCTTCCCACCAACATGTAGGCGAACGACACGGCCGTCCATAAAGAGCTTTGAATGGTGCCATGCCAATGCTAGACTGAAAGCTGTTATTATATGCGAATTCTACCAACGGAAGATGTTCCTCCCATGTACCTCCGAAATATAAGACACATAACCTCAACAAGTCCTCTAGAATACGATTCACCCTCTCGGTCTGGTCGTCCGTCTGAGGATGATATGCGGTGCTCAAACATAACTGAGTCCCTACCGCCTCTTGCAAGCTTCTCCAAAATTCGCTAGTGAAAATAGGATCACGGTTGCTCACTATGCTAGAAGGAACACCGTGCAAACGAACTATTTCTCGAATGTATACAGAGGCTAATCAAGGAGCAGTCCTCTTACTCTTCACGGGAATGAAATGGGCGCGCTTAGTAAGTCTGTCTACCACGACCCAAATACCCATATTACCCTTCCTCGATCTCGGTAATCCGTCAACAAAGTCCATCGAGACGCTTTCCCACTTCCATTGTGGGACCTCCAATGGATGAAGCAATCCACCGGGCTTCTTTTGCTCCGCTTTTACTTGTTGGCACACCAAGCATCTAGCGACATACTTAGCCACATCTTTCTTCATGCCGGCCCAAAAGTAAACTCGTATCATGTCCATGTACATCTTGTCCCCGCCGGGATGGATTGTCATCTTCGAACGATGTGCATCATCAAGAATGGTCTTACTTAGGTCATCGTCTTTTGGTATACAAAGTCTACCGTCCCTACGTAACCAACCCTTATCATCTAGGGTATACCTACGAAGATGGCTCGATGACTCCACTCCTTTGAGCTTTTCTACTAACTCAACCAACTGTGTGTCGTCTCGCTGTGCCTCGCCAATCCGTCCCAAAAGCGTAGGTCTAACCTCTAAGGATGCTAGCAAACCAGGTACGAAGTCAATCGAAGGTGTAAAGTCAAACATAGAGATGAACTCTAAACTTCGCTGCTCAACAAACAACGAACTTAAGGATAATCTTTTTCTACTTAAAGCATCTGCCACCACGTTACCCTTGCCAGGGGTATATGCTATCTCGAAGTTGTAGGATGCTAAGAACTCCATCCACCTTTGCTGCCTTAAGTTCAAGTCCTTCTGAGAGAATAAGTATTTTAGCGATGTGCGATCAGTGAACATTTCGAATTTCTCGCCAAGAAGATAATGACCCCAAGACTTAAGCGTGAAAACAATAGCAGCCAACTCTAGGTCATGTGTAGGGTAATTTCTTTCATGCACTCTCAACTGCCTTCCACCATAGGCTATTACCCTTCCCTCTTGCATTAGGACTGCGCCTAGTCCTATCCCACAAGCGTCAGTATAAACGGTAAATGGCTTATTCCCATCTGGCAATACTACGACTGGGGCTGTGGCCAAAGCTCTCTTTAAACGTTGGAACGCATCATCACAATCTACGTCCCACGTGAAGACTAAGTTCTTCTTCGTCAAGCGTGTTAATGGAGCTGATATTTTTGCGAAGTCTTTGATAAACTTCCTATAGTAGCCAGCCAACCCTAAGAAACTTCTCACCTCGGTAGCATTTTTAGGGTCCTTCCAATCTTGGATGGCCACTATCTTTGCGGGATCCACTGCTATCCCTTCTTTGGAAACCACGTGCCCTAAGAATCTCACTTCTTTCCTCCAAAAGTGACATTTGGAAAATTTAGCTTTAAGGCTATGCGCTCGAAGAGTCTCCAACACTTCCCTAAGATGTTGGGCATGCTCTTCCTCGCTCTTAGAAAAGATCAAGATGTCATCTACAAAGACTACCACGAATTTATTAAGGTACTCCCTAAACACCCTACTCATCAAATCAACAAAGTATGCGGGGGCGTTTGTTGTAACACCCCGTATTTCTGTAACACTAAGATTCACAAATCAAGGCAGAATTAAATTTTAAAATCAAAATAAAGGGAAACGGGTTGCGCCATTGCGTTCGTCTCTGAATTTTGCATGAAAACGAGTCCGAGTTTGCGAGAATCGGAGTCCGTATGAGGGAGATATGACCTCCGAAAGTTTCAGAATTCAGTTTAAAATTCGAACAGGTCAGAAAACGAGTTCAAAATTCAAAATCGGACCCAGATTGGGCTGGGCGGGAATTTTCCCGCCCAAGACCAAGGTCGACTGGGTAGTCGACCTGGGGGTTGACCTCCCCGCCTTTTTCCAAATCTGCAGCCTGGTTCGTTTTTCTGTATCCGGACGCCATTCTGACCAGATTCGTTGACTTCTACACTATATAAACAGCACTAGTCTCCTTCTCTATTCACAATTCTTTTCTATCCTTATGCTGCCTCTGAGAAAATGTATAAATAAATAAAAATAAGAAAATAATATGAAAATCCAAGACAAGGTTATGCTGCTCAAGTTGTCAAGAAGAGATTCAAATAAAGATTAAAGCTTCAAGATAAAAATCAAAGGCTAACTCAAACGGTTTCGAGCAACGTCGCACGAATCATAGCAACGCCATCTTTCTATTCTAAAAACCGATCAATGTAAGTCGGTTACTTTTTAGATTTGGACGTTTTCTCTTTTTGTGACATGAAATTAAAGGAATAAAAGAGTGTGCCAATTCTTTCTATTCGAATCAGTGCTCATATCTTTGGACTTAATTAAGAACTGTTATGATTCGATGACCAATAAGACTGTGACTATGAAACTATGGACCTTAAAACCATATGCCTCTTTGACTATGAACATTGCCTATGACTATGAACATTGCCTATGACTATGAACACTGCCTATGACTATGACTCATGACTGAGAATTATTTCCTTGACTATGAACACAAGCCCATGCCTTTGATTAGGAAACATAAACTATTGCCTATGACATAACAAGGACAACTGTGATTAAACACCTATGATTCATGACTAGGAAAGTGTTGCTTAAGTTTTGTGACTGTGAAATTGGGTCTAAACCTGATTATCTATTCTGTCTATTCTTGGTTTTCTTTGGTTTTAGATCTTGGGAATTTACGTATTAAGTTAGGTCTACCCATGCTCTTGAACCTACGTCGTTATTCAACCCTTTTTATGTCATAAGATTTTCAAACCTATAGGCCTTCGATGTTTTAGATCAATTTCAGTGAAATTTGTTAGGTTTGTAATTAGTAAATTATCATTTTATGCCAGTTATTATGTCTATCTTTTTCATAGCATCTTTGGTTCATTCGCTATTTTCTACGAATCTAGATTTTTCTATAATTTAGATTGAATCACGATTATACGAACGATGGGAATACGATTTGGGCAAAATATGACATTTACTAAAAGCGTAGTTTAAACTTGGAAATTGGCATAAATTGGGAACATGTATTATGGCATGTTCATAGAAATGCAAATTGGATGAATTTGACATGAATTATAGGATGTGTAATTTGAATCTAGTATTGACTTGTAAATCTAGCATTTACATGAATTGTGAACTAGAATAATAAGTCTAGTTTGACATGAACTGTAATGTTAAATCAGAATTGGATTAGCTAATTGGGCATAATAAGTATATTGGCATAAATTTGAAATTGGCCATAATTGTGAGTAATTGTAATGTTTAGCAAAATCATGGTTAGTGACACTTAATTTGGTATAGTTTACATACCAAAAAGCATAAATATGATATAGAGGGGAAAATGGGCCATAATAATAAATGTTGACAATTTACATTAAAAGAGTAATTAGGAAATAAGAAAATTAGGAATGATTTACTTATAGAAATTGTTCTAAATGAGAAAATGTAAATTTAGACAAATTAAAGGTTTATTAACGACATCTCTTTTAATAATACACCAGAAAGTTCTAGGGTGACAGAGAGGATAGTGTCTAGGCTTGGGTTTGGAAAATACAAGTTTTCTGCTCTCCCTGGCTATCCCTAACTGATCCGACGGACGGGATGGTTACTTTCAAAACCTGATTTAAAAATTAATCGAAACCCTTTGAACTTAGAAAACCCGAATAGGCCTAACCCGAGGTTAGACTGAGTTGCGATGTAAACCTGCCCGGAACCAACCGGCACATCCAGTAATCGCAACAATATTTGTCTAATGTGAGTGGTCGCGGCTTTAATCTATTTAATTAAAGCTAGAACAAGAATGGTAGGGTTAAGTTAACTAAGAATCTTAAGCAATTCAACATGGTAACCAAATCGATGGGTGGGGTTAGGTTCATACTGACACTTGACACAGTTAAGCTAGAATTGGAGGGTAAAGTCCATAGGAACACTTAACCAACTTAACACGGTTAAGCTAGAATGGGAGGGCTAAGTCCATAAGGACACTTAACCAACTTAACATGGTAACAAGACAAGATTTTAGGGGTTAAGTAACTAAGGAAACACTTAGCCGAATTAACATGTTAAATTGACTAGAAGGTGGGGTTAAGTACACTTAGCCAAATTAACATGTTAACCAGACTAGAGGTTGGGGTAAAGTAAAATTTAACACACTTAGCCAATTTGATATGTTAGCTGGACTAGACCGTAGGGTTATGTAAACTTGAGCACTTAACCATCAGATTGTGATAAAGGAATAGGGTTAAGTCTAAAACATGAAGGGATAATACTTAACCATTAATAACATGTTAGTTAAAACAAATGAGCAAGGTTAAGTTAAAAAGGAACACTTAACCAATACAGGGTGAATGGGTAGGGTTAAGTAATAAGAAATACTTAACCAATATAACTTGGTTTGTGGTAGGGTTAAGTCAACATGAATTACTGATAACACTTAACCAGTTTAACAGGATAAATGAAGATGGTTAAGTTAGCTTGAATTGACTAACGACACTTAACCAATCCAAATTAACGGGAAAGGGAACTAAGTAGTAAACCTTAGTTAAAAGGAGCTAAGTAGTAAACCTTAGTTAAGAAAACAACGATTCTGGAAACTAAGTGGTAAACCTTAGTTAGCAAAACTAAGTAGTAATTCTTAGTATAACACGGGAAGGAGCGAATGTCCGTCTGAGTAAAAAGAAGGCTCCAACGAATTGGGTTACGAAGCCCGAGTCTTCGAGGGGACGTGAGGGTACTCTTGGTATCCCTCTGTGAGGCTGCAGATGATCCTCCTGGGGTCACAGAGGTTAAGGTCTGCGTTAGAAGAACCAAGGGTATGCCTTGGTTGCAAAATATGGCAACCTAAAGACTAGGATGGACCAGCGTGATTCGGCGAGAAACCGGTAGCCCTGTGATAGCAACTCGTCGTCTACCATCCATCTTGAGTCAGTCGAGATACGTGAAACGGAAAGGCGTAGAACTCCAAAAGACCATATACTTGCTATCAAGTTATGGGTGAGGATGGCCATAGGTTAGTTGGGCATAGGGGGCCTGCGTATAGTTCTCATTTTTCAAGGTGTGCCTTTCGTTAGTTGAGGGAGGGGTCGGGTGGGACCATAGCCAGTATAATAAAAACTGACCTTAGCATCTGCATCGGCAGATATCTGAAAGCTCCCGACCGAGTTCTTTGTTTCTTGATTTGCCCTACCACAGGACTCGGGTCGCACATTACAGGACATGCGCATCTAGACAAGCAATAACGATTCGCGATACATGCGTGGGGAAGTCTAGGAACGTATACCACTCTAGGTAGTGTGTCCTAGACTTGGGGGCATCGTTCGACAGGTAGCATAATCCCTAGTTGGACTAGGTGGCATAAATCCTGAATCCGAGAAGCGTTCAGCCGATAGCGTAAACTCTAGTAGAATCTAGAAAGCACTTGGTAGAAAACCCTAGATTAGATCTAGGTAATAAATAATATATGTATGCCTGAAGGCAATGAAAACTACAGGGATTGGGATCACGTTATCGTTACCAGTTGGGACACTAGTTAGGTGGTGCAGAGCTATAGAAACCAGTATAACAAGGAAATAGCGAAGCGGCGAAAGTATTAGAGCATATCCAGTTTATCTTATCTTAGCATATCTTGTGTCTAATCTTGCTGACCCTATCATCATGGTGTTATCTTGTATTCAGTTAATTCATGTCGTTCTGTTTTTTCATGTTCACATGCTAGAAGTTACTGAACTTACTCAGGCTTTATGTCTGACTCTGTTTTTCTTTCGTCTTCTTTTCTTCCGTCCCCCCCAGGTAGTAATGGAGGGAATAATATAGCTCAGGTTAAGTTGGACTGTCACTCTTTCCCAGCTTGAAGATTTGTCAAAGTTTTACTTGGATTCTCTTTTCAGATGCTATGGCTGGCTCTTGCTACATTGGGGAATATAAACATTGTTTTATGCTTCTTATTTTGTAAGACAGATGATACTCTGATATTGTAAAGAAATCGTTGTACAAATCATTTTATCAATAAAGCAAAGTTTTATTTTCCACTATTTTAATTTTTGTCTGTCTTGTAATTTATCTGCATCTTTTACCTTAAAATGCTCCACAGAACTTAGTGCATTCCCTTTGTGAGTGACACTAACGGATGTGGGGTGTTACACGTGGTATCAGAGCTGAAGGTTACCGGATCAGATAAAAGATTTGAGAAATTATTTTCAAAACGGTTTTAAAAGAAGCATTTTCAAGAGAAAAGATTTTTTTTAAAGGCATATTCCCCAAAGCCATACGCATTATCTTCTCTTCCTCTGTTTAAATTCTTGTCTCCTTCTTTCTTAAGTCTCTGGGGCTCCTGGCTTTCTGGGAGGTAACCTCATCGAAGGGCGAAGTCGTGCCTGGCTTCCATCCATAACCATAGTTGTTTCACCTACGACCAGTTTTCTTTCAAGCTTATAGGGTTTTCCGTACAATGGAGGCAGCTTTCGAGAGATTTGTCAACATGGTTACACACGGAAGGGGATGAGGAGCTTGGCTAAGGAGCACAACCCTAGGATGAGGAATTCGTGGATGTAGATTTAGCTCACGAAGGAGGAAGAAATTATAAAACCTAAGACAAGAGGAAGTATCTTTACTAGGGTATGATAGGGCATATAATTAAGGACAAGGGCAAGAACGAGGAACCAGATTTTCAGAAGGCCAAGTACATACTTTCGCCACCAAGCATACCTAGGAGAAAGGTAGTAAAGTTCTGTTGGAATAGTCCGGTTTTGTTGTTCGTACTCTTTCCTTTGGTTCTAGCGCTTCGCATTTGTTCATATCCACTTCCATAGTTGAGTCTCTGCACCATAGTACCTGTATAGTAGAAAGATCCCACTAGAATCTCAAATCCAATTGGTGGTCCGACCAGTCTGTTTTTGGTTAGTAGGGATTTGAGAATAGCTATCGAGTTTGCTTATATCATCTCACGTAGATTGTCTAAATTCGGAGTAGATATTCCTTGGGTGCTTGTCTGATATTGGTTTAGGCCTTTGGGGCTTGTACTTGAGGAATGTCAAGTTCGACTAGGATGGTTTGTGTGAGAGATGAATAGTTGTGACAGGCACTATAAAAAGCACGTAGTAACCTTTCGACCCTTATAGTTATGGCGTGATGGATAAGCTAAGAGGAGAGACCTCAAACCATCTTGGTATGTACACTTGGTATCATAGTTAACATCTATTTATTTTGGAAAGAGAGGTCAGAAACTTCACAATCGTGAAGTTAAATTAGTTAAGATACAGTGGAGTAAAGCTCAAGAAGGCTAGATACTGGCATCATACCCTTTCCCTTAAGGGTGCATCCTTGATTTCTTTCTTTTGTAGGAGCTTTACGCATAATCGTTTCTCTGTTTCCAAAGTATATCCTCTAGGTCGTATCTTCGATCCTTAGGCAGAAGCCAATGGATGTAAACATGTATTTGAAACATGTTATGGTTGATGGTTGCAAGTGGTTGCTAATGGTTGCTCGTAAATGCATATGCATACGTATTAGGCACTAGATCAGTTCGGACGCTTTCATATTGCATTTACAGATATGTATTTGTTTGTAAGTTGAACTTGATATGTTATCATATGGATGTTGCATATGGATGAATGGCTATGCACACATGTAGTATTTACATAACTAGGGATGCTTGCATACATGATTAGACGCATGGCACTGACATGATTCGCATTAAGGAGGTCAACTGAATCAGTAGACCGCCTGATTTTGCACTAGATAAAGACATATACACACACTATGCATATGAACATGAAAGCTTTAGAAATCCTTTTTAGGACAATGAATGCCTGTGGTTGAATGGTTGAGTAGATGGGTGATTGGATGGTAGGACACATTCTTCCTAACTTGAAGATTTCGGGGACGAAACCCTTTTAAGTGGGGGAGAATGTAACACCCCGTAATTCTGTAACACTAAGATTCACAAATCAAGGCAGAATTAAATTTTAAAATCAAAATCAAGGAAAACGGGTTGCGTCATTGCGTTCATCTCGGAATTCTGCATGAAAACAAGTCCAAGTTTGCGAGAATCGGAGACCGTATGAGGGAGATATGACCTCCGGAAGTTTCAGAATTCAGTTTAAAATTCGAATAGGTCAGAAAACGAGTTCAAAATTCAAGATTGGACACAGATTGGGCTGGGCGGGAATTTTCCCGCCCAAGACCCAGGTCGACTGGGTAGTCGACCTGGGGCACCCATGTCGATTGGGTAGTCGACCTGGGGGTCGACCTCCCTGCCTTTTTCCAGATCTGCAGCCTGGTTCGTTTTTCTGTATCCGGACGCCATTCTGACCAGATTCGTTGACTTCTACACTATATAAACAGCCCTAGTCTCCTTCTCTATTCACAATTCTTTTCTATCCTTATGCTGCATCTGAGAAAATGTATAAATAAATAAAAATAAGAAAATAATACGAAAATCCAAGACAAGGTTATGCTGCTCAAGTTGTCAAGAAGATATTCGAATGAGGATTAAAGCTTCAAGATAAGAATCAAAGGCTAACTCAAACGGTTTCGAGCAACGTCGCACGAATCATAGCAACGCCATCTTTCTATTCTAAAAACCGATCAATGTAAGTCGGTTACTTTTTAGATTTGGACGTTTTCTCTTTTCATGACATGAAATTAAAGGAATAAAATAGTATGCCAATTCTTTCTATTCGAATCAGTGTTCATATCTTTGGACTTAATTAAGAACTGTTATGATTCGATGACCAATAAGACTGTGACTATGAAACTATGGACCTTAAAACCATATGTCTCTTTGACTATGAACATTGCCTATGACTATGAACATTGCCTATGACTATGAACACTGCCTATGACTGTGACTCATGACTATGAGAATTATTTCCTTGACTATGAACACAAGCCCATGCCTTTGATTAGGAAACATAAACTATTTCCTATGACATAACAAGGACAACTGTGATTAAACACCTATGATTCATGACTAGGAAAGTGTTGCTTAAGTTTTGTGACTGTGAAATTAGGTCTAAACCTGATTATCTATTCTGTCTATTCTTGGTTTTCTTTGGTTTTAGATCTTGGGAATTTACGTATTAAGTTAGGTCTACCCATGCTCTTGAACCTATGTCGTTATTCAACCCTTTTTATGTCATAAGATTTTCAGACCTATAGGCCTTCGATGTTTTAGATCAATTTCAGTGAAATTCGTTAGGTCTGTAATTAGTAAATTATCATTTTATGCCAGTTATTATGTCTATCTTTTTCATAGCATCTTTGGTTCATTCGCTATTTTCTACGAATCTAGATTTTTCTATAATCTAGATTGAATCACGATTATACGAACGATGGGAATACGATTTGGGCAAAATATGAAATTTACTAAAAGCGTAGTTTTAAACTTGGAAATTGGCATAAATTGGGAACATGTATTATGGCATGTTCATAGAAATGCAAATTGGATGAATTTGACATGAATTATAGAATGTGTAATTTGAATCTAGTATTGACTTGTAAATCTAGCATTTACATGAATTGTGAACTAGAATAATAAGTCTAGTTTGACATGAACTGTAATGTTAAATCAGAATTGGATTAGCTAATTGGGCATAAAAAGTATATTGGCATAAATTTGAAATTGGCCATAATTGTGAGTAATTGTCATGTTTAGCAAAATCATGGTTAGTGACACTTAATTTGGTATAGTTTACATACCGAAAAGCATAAATATGATATAGAGGGGAAAATGGGCCATAATAATAAATGTTGACAATTTACATTAAAAGAGTAATTAGGAAATAAGTAAATTAGGAACGATTTACTTATAGAATTTGTTCTAAATGAGAAAATTTAAATTTAGACAAATTAAAGGTTTATTAACGACATCTCTTTTAATAATACACCAGAATTTTCTAGGGTGACAGGGAGGATAGTGTCTAGGCTTGGGTTTGGAAAATACAAGTTTCCTGCTCTCCCTGACTATCCCTAACTGATCCGACGGACGGGATGGTTACTTTCAAAACCTGATTTAAAAATTAATCGAAACCCTTTGAACTTAGAAAACCCGAATAGGCCTAACCCGAGGTTATACTGAGTTGCGATGTAAACCTGCACGGAACCAACCGGCACATCCAGTAATCGCAACAATATCTATCTAATGTGAGTGGTCGCGGCTTTAACCTATTTAATTAAAGCTAGAACAAGAATGGTAGGGTTAAGTTAACTAAGACGCTTAACCAATTCAACATGGTAACCAAATCGATGGGTGGGGTTAGGTTCATACTGACACTTAACACAGTTAAGCTAGAATTGGAGGGTTAAGTCCATAGGAACATTTAACCAACTTAACACGGTTAAGCTAGAATGGGATGGCTAAGTCCATAAGGACACTTAACCAACTTAACATGGTAACAAGACAAGATTTGTAGGGGTTAAGTAACTAAGAAAACACTTAGCCGAATTAACATGTTAACTAGACTAGAAGGTGGGGTTAAGTAAAGTTAATACACTTAGCCAAATTAACATGTTAACCAGACTAGAGGTTGGGGTTAAGTAAAATTTAACACACTTAGCCAATTTCATATGTTAGCTGGACTAGACCGTAGGGTTAAGTAAACTTGAGCACTTAACCATCAGATAGTGATAAAGGAATAGGGTTAATCTAAAACATGAAGGGATAATACTTAACCATTAATAACATGTTAGTTAAAACAGACGGGCAAGGTTAAGTTAAAAAGGAACACTTAACCAATACAGGGTGAATGGGTAGGGTTAAGTAATAAGAAATACTTAACCAATATAACTTGGTTTGTGGTAGGGTTAAGTCAACATGAATTACTAATAACACTTAACCAGTTTAACAGGATAAATGAAGAAGGTTAAGTTAGCTTGAATTGACTAATGACACTTAACCAATCCAAATTAACGGGAAAGGGAACTAAGTAGTAAACCTTAGTTAAAAGTAGCTAAGTAGTAAACCTTAGTTAAGAAAACAAAGATTCTGGAAACTAAGTGGTAAACCTTAGTTAGCAAAACTAAGTAGTAACTCTTAGTATAACACGGGAAGGAGCGAATGTCCGTCTGAGTAAAAAGAAGGCTCCAACGAATTGGGTTACGAAGCCCGAGGCTTCGAGGGGACGTGAGGGTACTCTTGGTATCCCTCTGTGAGGCTGCAGATGATCCTCCTGGGCTCACAGAGGTTAAGGTCTGCGTTAGAAGAACCAAGGGTATGCCTTGGTTGCAAAATATGGCAACCTAAAGACTAGGATGGACCAGCGTGATTCGGCGAGAAACCGGTAGCCCTGTGATAGCAACTCGTCGTCTACCATCCATCTTGAGTCAGTCGAGATACGTGAAACGGAAAGGCGGAGAACTCCAAAAGACCATATACTTGCTATCTAGTTATGGGTGAGGATGGCCATAGGTTAGTGGGGCATAGGGGGCCTGCGTATAGTTCTCATTTTTCAAGGTGTGCCTTTCATTAGTTGAGGGAGGGGTCGGGTGGGACCATAGCCACTGGAATAAAAACAGACCTTAGCATCTGCATCGGCAGATATCTGAAAGCTCCCGACCGATTTCTGTGTTTCTTGATTTGCCCTGCCACAGGACTCGGGTCGCACATTACAGGACATGTGCATCTAGACAAGCGATAATGATTTGGAATACATGCGTGGGGAAGTCTAGGAATGTATACCACTCTAGGTAGTGTGTCCTAGACTTGGGGGCATCGTTCGACAGGTAGCACAATCCCTAGTTGGACTAGGTGGCATAAACCCTGAATCCGAGAAGCCTTCAGCAGATAGCGTAAACTCTAGTAGAATCTAGAAAGCACTTGGTAGAAAACCCTAGATTAGATCTAGGTAATGAATAATAAATGTATGCCTGAAGGCAATGAAAACTACAGGGATTGGGATCACGTTATCGTTACTAGTTGGGGCACTAGTTAGGTGGTGCAGAGCTATAGAAACCAGTATAACAATGAAATAGCGAAGCGGCGAAAGTATTAGAGCATATCCAGTTTATCTTATCTTAGCATATCTTGTGTCTAATCTTGCTGACCCTATCATCATGGTGTTATCTTGTATTCAGTTAATTCATGTCGTTCTTCTTTTTCCATGTTCACATGCTAGAAGTTACTGAACTTACTCAGGCTTTATGTCTGACTCTGTTTTTCTTTCGTCTTCTTTTCTTCCGTTCCCCCCCAGGTTGTAAAGGAGGGAATAGTATAGCTCAGGTTAAGTTGGACTGTCACACTTTCCCAGCTTGAAGATTTGTCAAAGTTTTACTTGGATTCTCTTTTCAGATGCTATGGCTGGCTCTTGCTACTTTGGGGAATATAAACATTGTTTTATGCTTCTTATTTTGTAAGACAGATGACACTCTGATATTGTAAAGAAATCGTTGTACAAATCATTTTATCAATAAAGCAAAGTTTTTTTTCCGCTGTTTTAATTTTTGTCTGTCTTGTAATTTATCTGCATCGTTTACCTCAAAATGCTCCACAGAACTTAGTGCATTCCCTTTGTGAGTGACACTAACGGATGTGGGGTGTTACATTTGTCAAACAGAAGGGCATCACCAGCCACTCGAAGAAACCGTCCGGAGTCCTAAAGGCAGTCTTGAAACGACCCGAAAATCGCCCTTGCGGGAAATTGCTGGATACGCTTACTTTGGGCTACAACAACATCAGAACAATAACAGCAGACTTTTATTACATCATAATAACGTTACGTCAGAGTACAGAATATCAGAGTATATTGACTAATAATTACAGCGGAAGATAGTTTTACATGATTTTAATACATTGCAGCGGAAACAAAATAACTAAGGCAGCGGAAGGCTTCCAATGTTCTGGACAAAGCTTTAAGCTTCCATCCAGGATCCTGCTAAAGAGATAAACCTGTAGAAAAACTGCTCGACTGCCCGTGTGGAAAGAGGGCACCCGAGTTTGCAAAAAGGTGGAAACAAACAACGGGTCAGTCTTGGGAAAGGTGTGAGAATTCTTATCTAATTAATCACTATTAATAGGGAAAATCCAAAGACCACGCCGCTAATGCGGAACGGGTTTACTCTAATGGATTGCCGTGCATGAAAGTGTCAGAATAAATGATGAGTAAATCGTACAACAACGCTGTGATTTTTAGAAAAATGGAATCACCATAAGACCCAAGTCCCATCACACAATGCAACACAAACCAGAGGATAGGGCTTTACCTTATAGTGATTAAACATGCTAAATACGGCAAATACGAGTTTAATATTATAATTAGTATATATCAAAACATTTCAAAGTAAATGTATAAAGCCTAGGAAGAATAGTATCCCATACTACTATGCCTCCATACTAGTAATACAATCAAATCCGAATGGGGTTGTATTGGAAATTGGTTTCCATCATGAGTCAAGGCTAGGGAGGAGCTCCTACCGATTCGAGACACTCTAGCTAATGTCTCAGGATCCCCCGCAGTGAACCCTTGGAAAGCTGCAGGGCCGGTCCGTCGTACGAGTTGCGGATTAGTTATTCCTGAACACACGTTTCCCAGTCCTATAGGACCTATCCGAGGCGCCTCATTCCATCATCCGCATAAGTAAAATGCCGGGCCGTGTTAAAACCTAAACACCACTTCTAGCTAGAAAGAAATGTGCTGCTCTCCCTGCGTTCCCTTCTCCCGTTTTAGACTCCGCCGGTGTGTGAGGCTCGCGAAGTCACGCTATACACAAAGCTATGCCTAAACAGGCTATGCTTTGATCATCCCACAAGGCCTGCTTTTCAACAAAGCCTTGATCATATGCATCTTAACATGCCACATCATCACTCCATATCACATTACCCATCCTTTGCCGAAATATATGAACGGGTGTTAAGCATGAGAATAAATTCTCCGCCACCAAACATCCATACATTCGACAGAAGATTAATAACATGATATTTAATGGAGTACTATGTCGGACACACAATCCATTTATAAACTTATGCTTTGGGTCTGAGTGAAAGTCAAATCCGTACAAATCAACACTATGTTCGGACGGCCACCACTGTAGCCCCTTCAAGGTAGCTACTCCCATCACGGGCATCAGCAGTCGTCGTCCATTCGATGTGAAGATTGTCGGTCTTCTATCTTCGTCCTCAAATCTTGAATTTAACGTCGCTTAAAATATTTGGAATGAGATAGACTCGGACTTCCCAAATAATTCTCGTATATGTATAATTTGGAAATCATTTCATATCATTTGATTTTAATTTTTATATATAATTATATATAATTCTTTCATCCATTTCATTTTACTAAGTTTTACTAACAACAAATCTTCTTATTTACACCCAATATCATCACACACAACAATGTTTTCTTTTATTTTTTTCCAATTTTTCATACATATCCTATACACACAATGTATATTTTGCGTATCATTCCAATTACAACAAAAAATAGGATTTTTTTTTCATTCCCATTACAACAAACATGCATATTTTGGTACGCCATTTATAATTTAACAAAGATGAGTATTTTTGTGTCACTTCAATTTCCAACAAAAATGCAATATCAATTTGGTGTCAACTTCAATTCTATAAAAAAACGAATAACCTTGTTCATCTTTCATTACAAACAAAATATATCTTTGTGTGTTAACCTATCTACATAAAAATGTAAATTTTACATCTTAATTCTTCTATATGAAAAATGTAAATTTTCTTTAAATTCCATTTGCATGAAAATGTAAGTTTCTCTTTTTATCTAATTACATTGCAAATGTAAATTTTCCTTTTACCTAATTACATTATAAATGTAACTTTCCTTCTTAATTACAAAAAATGTAATTTTCTTTTCTTTTTTTTAATAATAAAATGAATGTTTTATTCTTTGTATTTGACAAAATAAATGTTTTTGTCCTTCTTTTACATTTGAAAAAAAAATTGAAATATTTTTATCACTCTTTTACATTTGATAAAAATGTAATTTTATCACTCTTTCATATTTGACAAAATAAATAGCTTTGTTTACATAAAAATGTAATCCTAATTCCCATGACAAAATCTTATCTTTTTATTTACATAGAAATGGAATTTTAACTTCTAATATAATTCACATGAAAAATGTAACTTTCACTTTAAATCAATCTCATAGAAATGTAAATAAAAGTATATTCTATTTTCTATGTATATTTGCATCGAAAAATGCAAATAAAAGAACAATTTATATTTCTACACGTATTTGCATGTAAGAATGCAAATAAAAGAATTTTTTTTCCTTTTTTATATTTTCATAAGGGAATGCAAATAAAGTAACCTTTTGATTTTTTTTCTAAATGACATTTAAACTACTATGCTTTTCATGCAAAAAGTATGACCTTAACCATGCATTTCATTTCATGTGCCATATATGACATTTCAAATATATTATTTCATATGCAGTATACGACCTCAACAAATAAATATTTTTTTTATATGAAGTATATGACATTAACAAATAAATGAGTTTTATTCATATGCAGTATATATGACATCAACAAATAAATATATTTTATTCATATGTGGTATATGACATCTCATCTCTAATTTCCATCATATGCAAGGTATGATATTAAATTATAATTTTACTTAATATGCAGCATAATGCTACTCTTTTGTTTCATATGCAATACATGACATTTACAAATATATATATTTTATTTCATATGCAGTACATGACATTTACAAATAAATAAATATGTTTCATTTCATATTCTAGTTACATTGAAAAAATGTAAATTTTATTTACAAATCAAATTCTCATTCATGGTTACAAATAAAAAATGTAATTTTTTTTTGCATATCAAATTTCGTTTCTTTAGTCCAAATAAAAATGTGATTTCTATTTGCGTATAAAAATCATGCTTATATTTTTCAAATAAAAATGTAAACATTATCATACGATGTAAATTCATTTTTTAGTTACACAGAAAAATGTAGTTTTTATCATGCGGGACAAATTCACATTTAAATTACATAGAAAATTGAAATTATATCTTACGGTGTAAATCCATATATAAATAACACAATAAAATGTCATTTTTATTTTACCGTTCTAATTTACATGCAAACTCTACTTTATATTTATATTATAAAAATGTAAATTTATTACATCGTAAATTCCTACTTTTATTTACATATAAAATAATGTAAATTTTCCTATGGTGTAAAATCTCATTTTAATTACATATACAATTGTAACTTTAACTTACAATGTAAATTATCGTTCACAATTACATATAAAAATGTAAGTTTTCTTTGCTATGCTGATTTTCATTTTTATTTGCATATAAAAATGTAAGTTTCTTTACATGTTAATCCTACTTCCACACCACATATAAAAATGTATTTTTATCACTAGGTAAATTCCCATCTCTAAGTTCATAAAAAGTAAATTTTTTCTACATGTCCATTCTCATCCTAGGTTCATAGAATAAAAGTAATTTTCATATATATGGTTCATTCTCATCCCATATTTATAAAATAAAAGTGATTTTCCTATATATGGTTCATTCTTTAATAATTCATTGCAAAAATTCATTCCTTAATAAATCATTGCAAAAATTCATTCTTTTCATAGACAATGAAAAATCTTTTTTTTTTTATTATTTACAATGAAACATATCTTTTAATTTAATATAAAAATTTCATCTTTCATTTACAATGTAAAAATTTATTCTTAAATTACAATGTAAACATTTTAGCATTTAATATTTACATAAAAAAAAATCATCTTTCAATATTTTCATGAAAATTTACATCTTTAATATTTCAATTAAAGATTCAGTCTTTAATAATTTCAATCAAAAATTCAATATATAAAGGTTAGTCTTCCTATTTACAATGTAAAGATTGAGCCTTCATCATTTACCACATCGTATTTCATGTCACATCCAATCAACAACAATGATTGACATAGAAATGTGTTTATTTTATGCTCTTATTTCTTATCTTTTGTATATAAATGAATATTACTTGGGTATTGTTTTGTTACTTTTACAGATATTCCAACCCAGCCCGCATGCAACCAGAAATATAGAGAAATAGAGATGAAATTGCTGTGTATTTGCAGTTTGAAGAATTGTAGATGAAGATCTCACATCTAGTTGCTGTTGGACAAGAAAAGGAGTGATAAAAAGGCTTTGCACATCACAAATCAATGAAGAAATATCAAGGAAGCAAGAGGAAAAAGAGAAAAGGCCCAAATTTGCTTTATTTATCTAAGGCCCATTTATGTTTCTCATTATAAACAAATTAGTGGTGTAATGACCAGGCCCATTTACCATTAGGGTTAGGGTTAGGGTTTGGCTATCTACCCTATATATACCCTTGTAATGGCATTGTAGCCACCATCCTATCCTATCTCATCTCTTATTCCATTGTTCTAATAAAAGTTCTTCTTTCTCTTTTATTTTCTACATTTTTTTTTGTTTCTTAGCAACTAGTGTTGTCTACACGATTAGATTCGGTAGAACACTATTTGTATTTTGCACTTATTTGCATTAGTGATTTACCGTCTGATTAGATTCAGCGGAAATCCTAATTTTAATTCTTGTTTGTTATTTCAATTTCTTCTTTTATTATTTTCTTAGGTCAAATTGGATTTGATTAGATTCAAATCTAATTCATAGTTTTATTTCTTTCCCATTGAAATTGTGATCTGATCGTCGGTTCAGTTAGATCTGTTCTGAATCAAATCACAGTCTTAATTTTGTTTTGTTTTATTTTCAAAATCAACCTCCAAAGTTCGTCTAACACGATCAAGTTTTTGGCGTCGTTGCCGGGGAGGTAACGATTAAATTTTATTATTTATTTAATTTCCGATTCGTGTTAGTTTCATTTTTTTTATTTTCCTTTTGTTTTCTTGTATATATAGAAAAACAAAATTCTTAATTGGCTAGATTTGGTATTGTTCAATGATACCGTAATCTCCCAAACAAAAAAAAAAACTTGTCAAATTTTGTTGATTTCTTTCCATTTTTCAATTCCTTTTTTTTTATTATGTTACTTCTTTTACAAATCTCACCACATAATTAAATAAATAATTGCCAATTTGTTTTCTTTTGTTTCCAATCTTTCTCCTCCTTTCCATATTTTTCTTGCACCTTGACTTCTGCCTTTTTTTTAAAAAAAAAAAAAACAAAAGAAAAAAAATATTTCCATCTTTCAATTCCTTTTTTTTTTTCAATTTCTTTCTCTCTCACAAATTGCTTTCCTCTTTTCAACAATTTCAGATAATAAATACAAAAAAAAAAAGAGATCTTTCTTCTATCTTCCTCTTTAATTTCTTCCACACCCTTCTACAAATCCCCTACAGCAACACCACCCGATCATATTGCCACTTCATCAAACATAACCACACCCAACTCCATACAAATCGCCAATCTGACCGAACCCGTTTGCTTCGCTGCCGATCACCAAAAACCCACGTCCATCGGTCTATCTTCACCTATGGTCAGCATCCACCCAGATCAGTTCGAAACTTCCCTTTCAAACAAGCACCCAACACCGAATTCCAATACCTGAATCAACCGGAACAACCCTTCTTCAAAACCCAACACGCTGCAACCCATTCTTCACAGCAACCCTTTTGAACAAGCAATACCAAGCTAATCATCCATACCCCATCAACAAACAGATCAAGCACCATCAGCAAACTGGTCAACATACCTCCTGCCTTCCTCTCCACAAGCAAACTTCACTCCTACAGCATCTTCATACCCTCACCGAACCAAAGCCAGAACTCTCCCACCATCCTTCACACCATCTGTGTTGCTACAGTCTTCACCATACCTCCACGCAAGTACCCAATTCAACAAACCACAACCTCCAGCAATTAAAACCTATCAGATCGAAATACCCAAATTGAAACTCCAACAAAGCAGCAATCACCGAATTCAACCTCATTCAAACCCTTTAACCGCTCCTAGTACCAAAATCCAAACTTGCAATAGAAACCATATTCGATCCCAAATCAAACCGTCGATCCCAAACCCACCCTTGCCAACTCGCAACATCGATAAACCCTCGACCCAAACCATCATCGTCTCAGCCATTTCGAAATCCAAATCTGATTTTAAACCTAAAAAAAACCGCATCGAAAAAGAAAAAAAAAAGGGGCGAACTTGAGTTGAAACCCAAATCCGATTTCTTGCGTCTGAATTAAGTGGTTTACTTTCAGGGATAAAGGGCGTGAGTTGTATTTTTCTTTGTGGGGTTCAATCGCCATCTTTAAAAGGAAAGGGGAGATTTCTTTTGGCTATAGAAGAAAAGAAATAGGCGTCTGAGACGCTTTGTTTTATACAATTGAAATTATACTGAGTGGATGTTGACATTTTCTATTGAGGTATTTGGTTGAGTCCCTGATGGTGCGCGAATTAAGTTGGTTTACTTCCAGGGAATAGGGTTAGATCGATTGTTTCCATGTTATGTTTTGACTTCTTTTCCTAATTTAATTCTTGCTTAATTTCTTTTCTTCCTAATTTAGTTCTCTCCAGTTTTAAGTTTTTTTTCCTTTTCCTTTGTTTTAAAGTCGATTTAGTTTTTTTCTTTTACTTGCTCTTTCTTTCTCTTTTAAAAAAAAAAAAAAAATTAAAAAAAAAAAAGGTCTTAAAAAAATAATAGAAGGAGCCCGAACCCGTGCCGCAGCGCAGTCAAGCAATTAATAGAAGGGGACAACAACAGAAAGCAGCGGACGATTCAGATGGTTTGGAGTGGTTGCACACCAAGTGAGGTGTGAACGCGCTAGAGCTTCCTAAATTCACTGGAGGGCTGCCGATCAAGGTGAAAACTTTTAAAACTCTACAGGTGCTCTGCCGCAAAGAAAAAAAAATATATAGACAAGTGTTGTAAAAATTTTCTGCAGGGGCAGCGGCTTGAATGTAAATTTTAATTCTGCAATTTATATTTCTGTGTCTGTTCTGTGACTGATATTTCTGAATTTGTGGTGAGGAACGGTTTTCCATAACTAATCACTCTCATCGATTTTCAATTTTAACACGTGATTTTGATTTTCAAAATAATATAACTGAAAAGTGGTGCTTTGTGAAGTTGACTGTCTCGTACAATTGGATCGCGGATATATATTAGTTCAATTTATTGAACTTTTAGCAAAAGAGGTTGTATACTACCCGTAAAACATTGGTCGTATCCCTTAGTTTTATACTATACGTGAACGGCCATAAGACCCTCTTCCCCCTTCCAATTGAGTCAGTTAATTAATAGAGCACAACTCATTCTTTTATACTATTTTGAACTAAGAATAATTTCTGTCTTCTCTTGATTGCATTCAAATGTCTAATTCAAAAAAATCATTGAGAGAAATGTGGAATCATAACCTGAGTAGACGTCCTCTTGAAGAGTATGAGTATGAATTACAACTCATAAAGCAAAATTTTCCGAATTTTTGTGAGTCCAATGCCAACAATTTTCAAAATTTTCAAAATGACCAACATTTTCAACATCATGAATATAATCGAAATGGCGATTTCAATTCAAATTTCGATAATTTCGATTATGGGCCACATCCGTATCAAAACGACTTTGAATCCCAATATGACTTTGATCTACAACAATATGGGGTTGGAAACCAATTTGAAAATAATTTTCAAATCGATCAAAATTTTCAAAACTACAACCCATATCCACATCTTGAGAATGACCAAAATTGGAATTTTCCCACCAATTTTAACAATGTTGGTTACGAATCTAATTTTCAAAATCAAAATGATTTCCAATCTCAATTTCAATTTTCTGAAAATTCAAACTATTTTGAAAATCAAGAAATCCAAAACGAGAGCTTTCAAATCAACGATTCTGAAGAATATCATCTTAACATTCTCAGAGAGAGGGTAGAAAACCAAGATAGAAAGCTTGATGAACTCCTTTTCTTAATGAAATCTTTTGAAGAACAACAAGAGCAACAAAATCAAATGAGCATTGAATCAGAAAATAATCCAATTTCTACTGACATTGAAAATTTTCAAATAACGACTTTGGAAATTGAGAATAATCATCTTGATGAAGATCTTCAAAATTCAACAAATGATTTGGACTTCAACTCTTTTCAGAAAAAAGATTTAAGCTTAGATTTTGACCTTCCTCTTTCAGGCTGTGAAAAACTTGAAATTCTAGAAGTTGAACAGAATAAAAATGTTGAATTTTTCAAAAACTCAAACGTGGAAATGGATTTTAATGAACATGAATTTCTTGATTTGTACGAGGATGAATTGCCAAATGAGGAAGAGGTAGATTCAAGTCACGAGTTTGAAAATTTTGATTTTGAGGTTTCAAGTAAGCTTGAAATTGTCAGTGTCGAAAATACGTTGACAGTTAATGATGAGACATGTGATCACACGGTCTTGAACACCACTCGGATGTCAAATTTCACTGAATTTACATACGATCACAAATTTTTGAAAAATTACACTGACAAATTTGTTGAATACATGAACTATTTTTGGAATGTTAGCTTTGTTGAACAACTTCGTGTTAGGACGACCCTAGATATTTATCTCCTGGACCACAAATCGAGGTATAAAGATGAGATGATTTTCAAAAACCTGCACTTATTAGAAAATATGCCTAGACATAGTGGGAATGGTAATCATCGGGCTAGAACCAAGTGTGGGGGAAAAAGTTGGTGGAATTCTTTGCGTCGCATGCATCGCAAACACATATATCATTGTACATATGATCCATTCTTACATATAGTTAGATTGCATTTCATTTTACAAGTCATTTTACATTTAATCCATCTTTGGGTACGATCTTTCAAATTTAGGAAACGTTACAGTGTGGACACTGTTTAGTTCTAGTGTGGGGGGGAGTCTGCATTTCATCCATTTTCATTTTTCTTTGTTTTTATTTCTTTTTATTTTCAGCCATTTAAGTAGGACCATCATACATTTTAGATTGTAGCAACATACCATAATTTTTTTTTTTTTGAAAAAACAACTCAATTTGGATTTGATACAACAAAATAAGTTAAGGATTATCAATCAGTTGATAGTATTTTTTTCTCTCAGCTAAGTTCGAATTTGAAATATAATGAAAAGTTTAATTTTGAGGAATAATAGTGTAACCGGTACATAGGGAGATTCTTAGGTGATGGCCATGAAATTTATTCTATATTGTAGACTTTGTTTAAATAAGTGGAGGACTTAAAATACTTACATTGGCTTTTCAAATCTTTAAAACTAAGTTGTGTTAAGTTGAATTCGCGTAACTCTCTTTTGTGCTTATATTTTCAATAATAATAATAATATTCCAAGGGTATCCAACATTGCTTGTATATCGAGCGTTGGTGTGCAAACCCGCCAAGCTCTATCCGACACGTTGTTGACAAAGTCAGCGTTGGAATATCTTGGTCTCATTTTATGAGATTGGACACCTAAGGATTACCGACACGTTGTTGACAAAGTCAAAGTCGGCCTGCACATTCCGCCAAGCTCTTTACCCACTCTCCGTTAGTCCGCGAGGCAGTGCATGGGTGGTAAACCTTGGTCTTTTTAGTTAGGTGTATGTACTTAATCATAAATCTTAAAATTTTATAGAATAAAGAATAAGCGATGATACCCAAACACTTCTTGACCTTATTGATTTGACTAGCCATACATGAGAAAATTAGAATACCACTTTGCAAACTGTGCCAAGCAAACTAAGAATTTATTTCATGGCTGCACTATGTTATCGACCGAACTAACTGGCCAAACTGGAATTTAACATTTGAAAACTTGATTTATGTTGAAAATTTGTGACAAGTTGAGGTATCTAAAATAAAATCAACTGGTTAGAAATTGTTAACTTAAATTGTTGTACCACTTTCCTGAAATAAGTCGTGTTTTCATTTTTCGTTTTTATTTGCATATGTCCATTGCATTCATATAGTTTCATTAGAATCATAGCATACTGCATTTGGATTTTGTGGGTAGTATCCGCTGAAAACCCTCACGAGACACCACTCGTCCTACTAGGGACACCTAGAGGTTTAACGGCTTGTTGCATACGCTCAATGCAATCGTGTTTCCTACGAAAATGTGACCTATCTAGTTAGTTTTTCATTTTCTTTTTACTCGAGGACGAGTAAAAGATAAGTGTGGGGGTATTTGATTGACATAGAAATGTGTTTATTTTATGCTCTTATTTCTTATCTTTTGTATATAAATGAATATTACTTGGGTATTGTTTTGTTACTTTTACAGATATTCCAACCCAGCCCGCATGCAACCAGAAATATAGAGAAATAGAGATGAAATTGCTGTGTATTTGCAGTTTGAAGAATTGTAGATGAAGATCTCACATCTAGTTGCTGTTGGACAAGAAAAGGAGTGATAAAAATGCTTTGCACATCACAAATCAATGAAGAAATATCAAGGAAGCAAGAGGAAAAAGAGAAAAGGCCCAAATTTGCTTTATTTATCTAAGGCCCATTTATGTTTCTCATTATAAACAAATTGGTGGTGTAATGACCAGGCCCATTTACCATTAGGGTTAGGGTTAGGGTTTGGCTATCTACCCTATATATACCCTTGTAATGGCATTGTAGCCACCATCCTATCCTATCTCATCTCTTATTCCATTGTTCTAATAAAAGTTCTTCTTTCTCTTTTATTTTCTACATTTTTTTTGTTTCTTAGCAACTAGTGTTGTCTACACGATTAGATTCGGTAGAACACTATTTGTATTTTGCACTTATTTGCATTAGTGATTTACCGTCTGATTAGATTCAGCGGAAATCCTAATTTTAATTCTTGTTTGTTATTTCAATTTCTGCTTTTATTATTTTCTTAGGTCAAATTGGATTTGATTAGATTCAAATCTAATTCATAGTTTTATTTCTTTCCCATTGAAATTGTGATCTGATCGTCGGTTCAGTTAGATCTGTTCTGAATCAAATCACAGTCTTAATTTTGTTTTGTTTTATTTTCAAAATCAACCTCCAAAGTTCGTCTAACACGCCCACGAAACATATAAATAATAAAATTTAACTTTCCTCCCTGTGTTCGACCTGTATGCTACACACCTGTATGCTTGCAGAATTTATTACAAATGTCGCGCTTTTCTAATTCATAGACTAGCGTCGATCAAACAACATTCAAATAAACCAACATGACTAAATCTAACAATTCACATCAAGGTAATATAAAGGGTGATGTTTATATTGACATATGACAAATCAACGAGGCATGATTCAATAAAATTAACAAATAATTAATTCTAATTAATCAATAAATTTAGATCTAATATTTAGATTTGCAGATCTAACATCATACGGTATAAACAATTAAGATCCATATTTAAAATATCTCGACATAGCAGATCTATTAATAAATATATTTTTAATCACAAAGAATTAATAATTAAATAAATTAAATTAAATTAAAAATAAATTCTCACCTAGGCCGGATCTGAAATGAATTGTCAACTTTGATCAGATCTTGTGTTTGAATTCAAAACGGTTTCGGATCTGAAAGATTTCAATTAGAAATTCATGTATAAATTAGAATTCTGACTTTTAACAACTGGCACTGCGACAGTTAAAAGCGTCGCAAAATCTGAAATTAATTTTACCTTAGAGTTCAAAACTTTGAATTCGATTTTCGGGAGCTGTAGTCGATGGATTTGCGAATGGTTTGCGGGAGATTGGAGAGCTACGAGAGGGCTATCGGCACCGGGAAGTGGGGGGTGGGTGCGCACGCACGTGGGTGGCGCAGTTTAGTGCGTGGTGGCGGTGGTTCGGGTGGTCGGGGCGTCGATTTCAGGCAACGAGGAGGGTTGGGTTCGGTATGTATTTGAAGAGCTCGGAAATCTCTTCGAAACGTGATAAACCACGAAGGATTCCGTCGAGAATTGAAGGAGAAATCGGAGTTTAAAGTTTTGAAGCTCTATGGGTTTGTTGCGGCTGAAATGAACGGAAGGAAGAAGACACTGTTGCTCCTTTATATAATATAATATTAGGGTTAATTAATTAATTAATTATTTAATTACCCAATAAAGGCTTGATTAGCTCCGATTTCAGAATTAGGCCTGCTCACTGTCGTTCTTAAGGTTTTGACGCCTTCTGAACGCAATGGGATAGGTCTCATTGCCCAATTTCGAAATTTGTTGCTCGTTTTATTAAAATTACAATAAAAATTAATTAATTAAATATTGACCTTACATTTAAATATGCCGGGGCCACATATGACCTCAAAAAATTCTAAAAAACATATTTTTAGCTTTCTTATGACGATACGAATCCAACAAAATTATTTTCGTCGAATTCTGAGACTGTTTGAAAATGGCTATTTTTAAGGCGTTTAAATTTAACTGAACTAGTCAAAACACATTTTCTTTTTCCATGCTCACATATTAATTCGAAAAATTCTGAAAATTGAAATCTAGCTATAATTCGACATTCCTGTTCCGACAAAAGTGGTTTCGTCAAAAACAGAGGTCGTTTGAAAAATGACTATTTTTAAGGCCAATATATTTAATATTAAAAATACATTTTTAAACAAATAAATCCTGAAACTCAAAATATATAAGTGTTTACTGTTTTTCAATGCAGAAACATCATTCTGAACTCAATGGAAGTGGTTTCGAGTCCAAATTCCTTCATATGCAAAAAGTGGCATTTTTGACCTTTATATATTTCATAGCGACCTTTCTAAATTTTAATTTGGGCATAACTTTTGATTCCCGTCATGAAATTTCGATTTTTCAGATTCGTTAGAAAGATATTTTTAAAGAGATTCTAATATTTTTGGTTTCACTAAAATACGTTAAATTTTGCATCCTATACGGTCAGTCAAAGTTCAAGTTTGACTTTTCAAACTACAGCGCTATTTCTAACTTTTTTTATAATTAAAATTAAATTATTCATTCTAACTTCAATTTAAATCAATCCTTAATCATTATTATTTTAAATAAATTATTATAAATATCAAAAACCTCATTAAAATTACTAAATTTAAATTTTAAATTGGCCCTAAAATTCAGGGTTGTTATAGTCTCCCCCACTTAAGAACTTTTCGTCCTCGAAAAGGAACGAAGCTAAAAGTGTTTAATTATCCTACACAATTTTTCATTGGTTTACATAATTTTATTAGTTGATTAACTTTTTAAAATATATAACTTATATATATATATATATTCAAAATTCATATTTTCTAAAATAGATTATAATTACAGTTACGTATATTATAGGCTTGCTACTCTCAACTCATTCTAGGGCATTACTAACCCCATCTCTAATGAGTTTTCTCATTCTAGGATACTGCTGATCCTATCTCTAATGAGTATTCTTGTTGGATATTACTAATCCAATCTCTGATGAGTCTTTTGTTTAATTCTATCGAGTTGTACCCCAAATATTTGAGTTAACCAAAGCTCTGATACCAAAATGAAACGACCCGAAAATCGCCCTTGCGGGAAATCGCCGGATACGCTTACTTTGGGCTACAACAACATCAGAACAATAACAGCAGACTTTTATTACATCATAATAACGTTACATCGGAGTACAGAATATTAGAGTATATTGACTAATAATTACAGCGGAAGATAATTTTACATGATTTTAATACATAGCAGCGGAAACAAAATAAATAAAGCAGCGGAAGGCTTCCAATGTTCTGGACACAGCTTTAAGCTTCCATCCAGGATCCTGCTAAAGAGATAAACCTGTAGACAAACTGCTCGACTGCCCGTGTGGAAAGAGGGCACCCGAGTTTGCAAAAAGGTGGAAACAAACAACGGGTCAGTCGTGGGACTGGTGTGAGAATTCTTATCTAATTAATCACTATTAATAGGGAAAATCCAAAGACCACGCCGCTAATGCGGAACGGGTTTACTCTAATGGATTGCCGTGCATGAAAGTGTCAGAATAAATGATGAGTAAATCGTACAACAACGCTATGCTTTTTAGAAAAAGGGAATCACCATAAGACCCAGGTCCCATTACACAATGCAACACAAACCAGAGGATAGGGTTTTACCTTATAATGATTAAACATGCTAAATACGACAAATACGAGTTTAATATTATAATTAGAATATATCAAAACATTTCAAAGTAAATGTATAAATCCTAGGAAGAATAGTATCCCATACTACTATGCCTCCATACTAGTAATACAATCAAATCCGAATGGGGTTGTATTGGAAATTGGTTTCCATCATGAGTCAAGGCTAGGGAGGAGCTCCTACCGATTCGAGACACTCTAGCTAATGTCTCAGGATCCCCCGCAATGAACCCTTGGAAATCTGCAGGGCCGGTCCGCCGTACGAGTTGCGGATTAATTATTCCTGAACACACGTTTCCCAGTCCTATAGGACCTATCCGAGGCGCCTCATTCCATCATCCATATAAGTAAAATGCTGGGTCGCGTTAAAACCCAAACACCACTTCTAGCTAGAAAGAAACGTGCTGCTCTCCATGCGTTCCCTTCTCCCGTTTTAGACTCCGCCGGTGTGTGTGGCTCGCGAAGTCACGCTATGCACAAAGCTATGCCTAAACAGGCTATGCTTTGATCATCCCACAAGGCCTGCTTTTCAACAAAGCCTTGATCATATGCATCTTAGCATGCCACATCATCACTCCATATCAAACTACCCATCCTTTGCCGAAATATATGAACGGGTGTTAAGCAAGAGAATAAATTATCCGCCACCAAACATCCATACATCCGACAGAAGATTAATAACATGATATTTAATGGAGTACGATGTCGGACACACAATCCATTTATAAACTTATGCTCTGGGTCTGAGCGAAATTCAAATCCGTACAAATCAACACTACGTCCGGACGGCCACCACTGTAGCCCCTTCAAGGTAGCTACTCCCATCACGGGCATCAGCAGTCGTCTTCCATTCGATGTGAAGATCGTCAGTCTTCTATCTTTGTCCTCAAATCTTGAATTTAACGTCGCTTAAATTATTTGGAATGAGATAGACTCGGACTTTCCAAATAATTCTCGTATATATATAATTTGGAAATCATTTCATATCGTTTGATTTTAATCTTTAAATAAAATTATATATAATTCTTTCATCCATTTCATTTTACTAAGTTTTACTAACAACAAATCTTCTTATTTACATCCAATATCATCACACACAACAATGTTTTCTTTTATTTTTTCCAATTTTTCATACATATCCTATACACACAACGTACATTTTGCGTATCATTCCAACTACAACCAAAAATAGGAAAATTTTTTTGTTTCATTCCCATTACAACCAACATGCATATTTTGGTACGTCATTTATAATTTAACAAAGATGAGTATTTTTGTGTCACTTCAATTTCCAACAAAAATGCAATATCAATTTGTTGTCAACTTCAATTCTATAAAAAAATGAATAACCTTGTTCATCTTTCATTACAAACAAAATATATCTTTGTGTGTTAACCTATCTACATAAAAATGTAAATTTTACATCTTAATTCTTCTATATGAAAAATGTAAATTTTCTTTAAATTCCATTTGCATGAAAATGTAAGTTTCTCTTTTTATCTAATTACGTTGCAAATGTAAATTTTCCTTTTACCTAATTACATTACAAATGTAACTTTCCTTCTTAATTACAAAAAAATGTAGTTTTCTTTTCTTTTTTTTTAATAATAAATGAATGTTTTATTCTTTGTATTTGACAAAATAAATGTTTTTGTCCTTCTTTTACATTTGAAAAAAAAAATTTGATATATTTTTATCACTCTTTTACATTTGATAAAAATGTAATTATATCACTCTTTCATATTTGGCAAAATAAATACCTTTGTTTACATAAAAATGTAATCCTAATTCCCATGACAAAATCTTATCTTTTTATTTACATAGAAATGAAATTTTAACTTCTAATATAATTCACATGCAAAATGTAACTTTCACTTTAATTCAATCTCATATAAATGTAAATAAAAGTACATTCTATTTTCTATGTATATTTGCATCGAAAAATGCAAATAAAAGAACAATTTATATTTCTACATGTATTTGCATGTAAGAATGCAAATAAAAGAATTTTTTTCCTTTTTTATATTTGCATAAGGGAATGCAAATAAAGTAACCTTTTGATTTTTTTTCTGAATGACATTTAAACTACTATGCTTTTCATGCAAAAAGTATGACCTTAACCATGCATTTCATTTCATGTGCCATATATGACATTTCAAATATTATTTCATATGCAGTATATGACCTCAACAAATAATTTTTTTTTTCATATGCAGTATATGACATTAACAAATAAATGAGTTTTATTCATATGGAGTATATATGACATCAACAAATTAATATATATTTTATTCATATGTGGTATATGACATCTCATCTCTAATTTCCATCATATGCAAGGTATGATATTAAATTATAATTTTACTTCATATGCAGCTTAATGCTACTCTTTTGTTTCATATGCAATACATGACATTTACAAATATATATATTTTATTTCATATGCAGTACATGACATTTACCAATAAATAAATACGTTTCATTTCATATTCTAGTTACATTGAAAAAATGTACATTTTATTTACATATCAAATTCTCATTCATGGTTACAAATAAAAAATGTAATTTTTATTTTGCATATAAAATTTCATTTCTTTAGTCCAAATAAAAATGTGATTTTTATTTGCGTACAAAAATCATGCTTATAGTTTTCAAATAAAAATGTAAACTTTATCATACGATGTAAATTCATTTTTTAGTTACACAGAAAAATGTAGTTTTTATCATGCGGTACAAATTCACATTTAAATTACATAGAAAAATGAAATTTTATCTTACGGTGTAAATCCATATATAAAAAACATAATAAAATGTCATTTTTATTTTACCGTTCTAATTTACATGCAAACTCTACTTTATATTTATATTATAAAAATGTAAATTTATTACATCATAAATACCTACTTTTATTTACATATAAAATAATGTAAATTTTCCTATGGTGTAAAATCTCATTCTAATTACATATACAATTGTAACTTTAACTTACAATGTAAATTATCTTTCACAATTACATATAAAAATGTTAGTTTTCTTTGCTATGCTAATTTTCATTTTTATTTGCATATAAAAATGTAAGTTTCTTTACATGTTAATCCTACTTCCATACCACATATAAAAATGTATTTTTATCACTAGGTAAATTCCCATCTCTAAGTTCATAAAAAGTAAATTTTTTCTACTTGTCCATTTTCATCCTAGGTTCATAGAATAAAAGTAATTTTCATATATATGGTTCATTCTCATCCCATATTTATAAAATAAAAGTGATTTTCCTATATATTGTTCATTCTTTAATAATTCATTGCAAAAATTCATTCCTTAATAAATCAGTGCAAAAATCCATTCTTTTCATAGACAATGAAAAATCATATCTTTTATTATTTACAATGAAACATATCTTTTAATTTAATATAAAAATTTCATCTTTCATTTACAATGTAAAAATTTATTCTTAAATTACAATGTAAAATTTTTATCATTTAATATTTACATAAAAAAAATTCATCTTTCAATATTTTCATGAAAATTTACATCTTTAACATTTCAATTAAAGATTCAGTCTTTAAAAAATTCAATATATAAAGGTTAGTCTTCCTATTGACAATATAAAGATTGAGCCTTCATCATTTACCACATCGTATTTCATGTCACATCCAATCAACAACAACATTCAAATAAACCAACATGACTAAATCTAACAATTCACATCAAGGTAATATACAGGGTGATGTTTATATTGGCATATGACAAATCAACGAGGCATGATTCAATAAAATTAACAAATAATTAATTCTAATTAATCAATAAATTCAGATCTAATATTTAGATTTGTAGATCTAACATCATACGGTATAAACAATTCAGATCCATATTTAAAATATCTCGACATAGCAGATCTATCAATAAATATATTTTTAATCACAAAGAATTAATAATTAAATAAATTAAATTAAATTAAAATTAAATTCTCACATAGGCCGGATCTGAAATGAATTGTCAACTTTGATCAGATCTTGTGTTTGAATTCAAAACGGTTTCGGATCTGAAAGATTTCAATTTGAAATTCATGTATAAATTTGAATTCTGACTTTTAACAACTGGCACTGCGACAGTTAAAAGCGTCGTAAAATCTGAAATTAATTTTACCTTAGATTTCAAAACTTTGAATTCGATTTTCGGGAGCTGTAGTCGATGGTTTTGCGATCGGTTTGCGGGAGATTGGAGAGCTACGAGAGGGCTATCGGCGCCGGGAAGTGGGGGGGGGGGGTGCGCACGCACGTGGGTGGCGCAGTTCCATGCGTGGCGGTGGCGGTTCGGGTGGTCGGGGCGGCGATTTCAGGCAACGAGGAGGGTTGGGTTCGGTATGTATTTGAAGAGCTCGGAAATCTCTTCGAAACGTGACAAACGGCGAAGGATTCCGTCGAGAATTGAAGGAGAAATCGGAGTTTAAAGTTTTGAAGCTCTATGGGTTTGTTGCGGCTGAAATGAACGGGAGGAAGAAGACACTGTAGCTCCTTTATATAATATAATATTAGGGTTAATTAATTAATTATTTATTTAATTACCCAATAAAGGCCCGATTAGCTCCGATTTCAGAATTAGGACTGCTCACTGTCGTTCTTAAGGTTTTGACGCCTTCTGAACGCAATGGGACAGGTCTCATGGCCCAATTTCGAAATATGTTGCTCATTTTATTAAAATTACAATAAAAATTAATTAATTAAATATTGACCTTACATTTAAATATGCCGGGCCACATATGACCTCAGAAAATTCTAAAAAAATATATTTCTAGCTTTCTTATGACGATACGAATCCAAAAAAATTATTTTCGTTGAATTCTGAGACTGTTTGAAAAATGGCTATTTTTAAGGCATTTAAATTTAACTGAAATAGTCAAAACACATTTTCTTTTGCAATGCTCACATATTAATTCGAAAAATTCTGAAAATTGAAATCCAGCTATAATTCGACATTCCGGTTCCGACAAAAGTGGTTTCGTCGAAAACAGAGGTCGTTTGAAAAATGACTATTTTTAAGGCTAATATATTTAATATTAAAAATACATTTTTAAACAAATAAATCCCGAAACTCAAAATATATAAGTGTTTACTGTTTTTCAATGCAGAAACATCATTCTGAACTCAATGGAAGTGGTTTCGAGTCCAAATTCCTTCATATGCAAAAAGTGGCATTTTTGACCTTTATATATTTCATAGCGACCTTTCTAAATTTTAATTTGGGCATAACTTTTGATTCTCGTTATGAAATTTCGATTTTTCAGATTTGTTAGAAAGATATTTGTAAGGAGATTCTAATATTTTTGGTTTCACTAAAATCCGTTAATTTTGCATCCTGTACAGTCAATCAAAGTTCAAGTTTGACTTTTCAAACTACAGCGCTATTTCTAACTTTTTTTATAATTAAAATTAAATTATTCATTCTAACTTCAATTAAAATCAATCCTTAATCATTATTATTTTAAATAAATTATTTTAAATATCAAAAACCTCATTAAAATTACTAAATTTAAATTTTAAATTGGCCCCAAAATTCAGGTTTGTTACAAGTCTTGTCTATGCTATCCTCAGCCACTCTCAACTGATGGAAACCCGTGGCTAAGTCCAACTGCGAAAACACTGAGGCGCCAACTAACTGATCGAAAAGATCGTCAATCCTCGTCAGTGGGTGTTTATTCTTCTTAGTAAGTTTATTAAGTTCTCTATAGTCCACACAAAGTCTGAGGGACCCATCCGCCTTTGTGGCAAATACTACTAGAGCACCCCACTCCGATATACTACGTCTGATGAACCCCTTCTCAAGCAATTCTTTCACTTGCGTACCGAGTTCTCTTCTCTCTCTAGGAGCCATGTGGCGCACTGCCAGTGCAACTGGCTTTGCATTGTCCACTAGATATATTCGGAAGTCGATTTCACGTTTTGGTGGTAAACCCCTCACCTCATCGAAAACATCAGCATATTCACGGACTATGGGAATAGAATGTAAATCATTATCGGATGCGTCAAGGGATTCTAGGTAACTAAGCATTACTGGACCTCTAGGGTCACAAGAAATATCAAGGGTCTTTCCCCCAACAAGTCAACAATCTAACTACCTTTCTTTCGCAATCTAGGATGGCCCCATATCTAGTTAGCCAATCCATACCTAGAATTAAACTGTAGCCCATGAAGCCAAGAACAAAAGCATTGCATTCAAACTCAACGCCCAAGATAAACACTCTCAAATCCCGACAAATCATAGAAAGATGAGCCGAACCACCAATAGGATTTGAGACTACTAAGGGATCAGTAACAAGACTAGTATCTAGGTGCAGTATTTCAACTAATGATGTAGAGATAAACGAATGCGATGCACCAGAATCGAATAAAGTATGGACAGGATGATCAAACAGAAAAACTAAACTTTCAACGGAAATTGCTCTACCTCATTCTTGCAGCGGTGGGACCACGAGAGCCTGAACTTGTCCCCTTGCCTTCTCGGGTGCCATAAGAGCTTGCACCTGTCCTCCCGAGGTAGACCCTGCCCTCTGCCCTTTCTTTGGACAGTCCTTAATAAGATGTCCCGCTTCGCCATAGTGGAAACAACCGGTCTTCTTCTTCTTCCTACAATCTTTGCTTAGATGGCCGGGTGTCCCACAGTTAAAGCATTTCTTCCTCCCCTTAGCATTATTGCCTTTGCCACCTTTCTTGTTCTGTTGTTGCTGTTGCGAATTCTTTTGATCCCCTTTCTTCTCGGGTGCCTTACTAGCATTGGCGCCCTTCTCCTCTTCATGCATGAGTGCCATGTCAACTAACCTCTCAAAGGTAGCCCCCATGGGAATGTGGGTCATAGCTAACCCATGAAGCGGCTCGTTTAAGCCCTTAACAAATCTTAGAGCCTTCTTTTCTGGAGTGTTCCCCAAGTCTAAGCCAAACCTTGCCAATTGGTTGAATTTGTTAACGTACTCTTTCACCGATAAATTTCCTTGCTTCAGTGACAAGAACCTTTCCTTGTATAGATTCTCTTCAGCCCATGAGAGAAACTTTGCCTCAAACCTCTGCCTAAAATCTTGCCATGTATCGATTGGACGACCCCCATTAGTGACCTCCCACCAAAACGAGGCCTCATCCTTCATCAGCCATGCAGCTAGCTGGACTTTCCTTCCATCATCCACTTCAAAAATTCCAAATAATTCTACCACCTCCTTTAGCCAGTTACGAGCCTCAACAAATGTTTCCGTTCCATGAAAAGGTTTCCCACCCTTTGCTCTAAAGTCCATGCATATCTTTGCGAAATTATCGACATGAGGAGGAGGAGGAGGATTTGCTGGACCTGCGGCGACGGCCCTAGCCTCAAGATATTGACGGAACCAACCGGGCACATGAACGCCCTCTGGTATCTCAGATGATTCAGACATGCTGAAACGAAAAAGGAAAGATTCAATACAAAAAGGACTGAAGGAAAGATATATGGCTCTTGGGGTTATGCTTTCCAAAATATACTTTTCTCTTGAAAATACTTTCCTTAATTCATAATTTTGAAAGTACTTCTTTATAAAAAAAATTGTTTTGAAAAATAGTTTTTCAAAAATTTATATCTGTTCTGGTAACCTTCAGCTCTGATACCACGTGCAACACCCCACCTCCATTAAGGTCACTCGCAAAGGGAATGCCTTAACTTCAGTGGAGCGTTTTAAGTAAGTATAGAACAGAAAATCACAACAAGACAGATATAAAGCAGTACTTGAAAATTAAAACTTTATTTCATTGCAGCGGATAAACCCATATTTTTGATTACATCATCAAAACTATAAACCAAAGTCAAGTACATCATATCCATCTTGATAAAACAAAGTACATAAACTGAAAGACATAATCCCCAACATTAAAATAGCCATAAATAAAGAGAAGCTGAACTTTACTTCAGCGGTCCAAGAAATCTTCTAAAAGCAGTCCAAGATCAAGCTCCACTGGTGCTAGTTCCAACCTGAGCACCTGGGGGGGGGGGAGGAAAGAGATGGAAAAAGGGGGGTCAGGCATAAAGTCTGGCGAGTGTGATAATTCTAACAATATAATTAACAAAGTAACTAGGCTAAGGCATAAGTTGGAAAATAGGGAAATGACCATGAACCATTGAGTATGACAGAGTAAACAAGGAAACAAGATGAATTACGATATCGTTAAAGCGCACCTAAATTACTATAGGATAATTACTGAACTACACCAACACTATGGGATAATTCCTAAACTGCACTGCCACTAGTATACTGCACCACCACTAGTCACCCTAAGGTTGATCCCGCCTACAGACTTAATAATGATATTGTTAGTTTCGTGCACCCCTAGCTGCCTTCATAGGTGCCGTCTGCCCCTATCTCCACTAGGTGTACCCACCACCCCCAAGCGATCGGCTCCTTAACTCGTAGATACCCGTGCTGGCCCCACAGTGGGGTGTATCACTCCCCAAAGTGGCAACCCGATACAACAAAGAATGCACGGCTTATACCTACACGATGCAACAACGTCTTACTTACCAACCCGGGTCCACACACGCATATGAACCCGTTGGACTTGCATTGCCGCCGCTAACCCGGTTTGGCCTCTTACAGTCAAGCCCAGTATGCGTATCCCATCCTCGACTTGGGTCGAGCCCACAAAGATACGTTTGGGTTACTGGTTGAAACGGGCCCCTATTACTTGACACAAGCTATCCACCTAAGCTTGGTCCCCTCTAGTACATCCCACTTAACCCACTTCTTGTTCATGTTTCAATTACATGTTCCATATTTTGGTTAAGTGTTTCTAATCGTATTTCCAAATGCCACCCAAGGCACCCACTAGTTTCCACATGCCACCCAAGGCACCCACTTAACCCCCTCCTGTCCTACTACATGCTTATCTGGTTAAGTGTTTCTTAATTCAATAAGACCGTAACCTCATAAAGACCTCTCACATTAGACTGGCATTTGTGGCAGCTGGATTTGCCGGGCGGGTCCGGGCAGTCTTACACCACAAAAGAGCCTAACCTCGTGTCTTTACAATTGTTACGTATTTAGTTTGTGCCTAAGACCTCTCACATTAGACTGGCATTTGTGGCAGCTGGATTTGTCGGGCGGGTCTGGGCAGTCTTACACCACAAAAGAGTCTAACCTCGTGTCTTAGACGATTAATTACTCCTAATTAATCACCCCCAATTTGAATTACTTTCCCTATTCAAATTACCAATCAATTCCAAATTTAGCGATGTCCATAATTGACTCAATTATGTCCATCCATTTATGGTATGTAAAATCATACCAATTTCACCACAATTTTATTTTATGCCTTTTAAGGCAATTATGCCAATTAAATATTTTTAATATTATTCCCTTTTTCCCCCCGTAGTACGTTTGTTTGTTTAACGTAAAAATATACGTTAGACTCGAATAGTCTAACTCATGAAATAAAAGAAAGCATCACATATATACATAATTAAAGCATAGACCTAACATAGGGGTGAACTTGCATATGTGAATGATGTTCTACATCTAAAACTTGCATAGGCCAAGATTACAACTTGCATAACAACATATGTCATGGTTCCAAATTTTAAAGGTGTGAACTTGATGAAATAATGGCCACAAACTTGCATAAACATCATGTATAACATAGACCCAAATCTAAAGGTGTGAACTTGATGAAATAATGGCCACAAATTTGCATAGACATCATATGTCATGAACCTATATCTAAAGGGATTAAACTTGCATAGGTAATAACCTAACATGATTCATGTCCAACTCATAAATTCACATATGTGATTTATACATCGCAACAATGGTGTGAACTAACGTGTAAAGTATCATGACATAGCCTAATCTTTCAATTTAATTCTCACATAAACTAGGTGCCATAATCATGTAAGGTCACATGTAATTCTACCCAATATGTATATGATTCGTGTTTGAACCCAAAATCTAAACTTGCCTAATAATGATTTAGCATATGAATCAATATCGCAAACTAGCATAAGAAACATGAAGATTTGATTGTATATAAAATTACAACATGGATGATAGCACATAACTTTGTATGATAGAATCACATCATAACATCATAGATATTCAATAATAATCCTACAACATGCAATCAATACTTCATATCACATCCATACAATCCGCGTTATAACTTAATCTAATTAAATTACTAATTATTTTGCTAAAACTATCGAACTCACAACTCAAAAACAGTCTTGAGTTCTGAATTCTGATTTCTGGAGTTGAATTGGCGCTCCTTTGATGAAGAATCGCTATTAGGGTTGAGTGGTTCTGATTTGGTTGTTGTTCTTTCTCTTTGATTTGGTGGCGGCTACTCCAGGGCTCAAGACAACAGCATGACGGCCATAGTTTTAGTTTTAATTCTGATTTAGGGTTTGTGTCTATGGGTCTTTTTATAGAGTTATGAATTAATTTAAGCCGTCGGATGTTCTTAGGGTTAATCAAAACCATTCAATTATGATAGGGTGATGAGTCAGCCCTAATGACTCAGCAAGGAGTCAGAATGGACTCAACAACACGGGTCAGCCTGAACCAGAAAGCTGTGCAGGCTCCAGCCTCGGCCTGGGCGCACTTGGCAGGTGCGCCAGTGTTAATATGTACTGGCGCACTTCCCAAGTGCGCCAGTGCATTTTTTTCTTTACTTTACCACCAAACTTCGTTCGTCCATAACTCTTTCATCTGGTACTCGTTTCCCGCAAACTCGGACTCTATCTCCACTAGAATTCCGAGACGAACACAATGGCGTAACCCAATCCCCATAATTCTCACGTCTAAGATTTATTATTCTTTATTTTAGTTAATTTGATTATTCAAAAATCCGGGGTGTTACAGACACAAAGAATATAAAATAATAATGAATATCGAGAAAATTGGATTTCAAAATCTAACATATTGAAAATATTAATATTTTAATATTATAGTAATATGGGATGTTCATTTTTGATTTAAAATTGAACTGGTAGTTGAATTTTTTTTAAACGAAATTACAAACGTTTTATAAAAACGTTGTGAATAGAAATTGAATAAATTAATTATATATAATATAATGGCTTAATATGAAGATATCTGATTTGAAAGAAAAAGACTAAAAGGGAATTTCAAATGGTAGTTATGATTAATTTATAATATTTATAAATTATATTGGAAATGTTTACGATTTTATTTTAAGTATAAATTGAATTCAGCTTGAATTTAATGTGTCGCGCAACGACAGTTCGCGAACGTCTACATTTAACTTCGAATTGACGTAACGGGAGATTCGGCAGTCGGATTCTCCTGACACCAGACCCGTTGGGTCCATATCGAAAAGATCTTTCAAATGAGAATAAAATATTTGAAAACTAACAGTTAGGTTTTGTGAAATGTTAAATTCAAATTTGAATTAAAACAGTGCCAGTGCAGCTAAATGACTTGGAACGTCATTTAACTTAAAGGGCCAATTTTTAAGTGATTAAAAATTGGGAAAATTAATGTTACATCATAATAAATGATTTGAAAAGATTTTGGATGTAATATTCCAAGTTTATAAAGATATAAGATATTTTTATTTGAATGAGTTGTTTATCAACTTGAGCTAAAAACTGAAAGGAATTGAAAGGGTTTTATTATAACCAAAATTTCTCAACGCATGAATTAAAATGGATTTGAATAGAAATAATCTTTGGATGCTTCAATATTGGATTTCGTGATTATAAGAATATCATCGAGGAATTTGGAAGATACAGATATCGTTATTCCCAATACGATATTTGTTGGTTTCAAAATTTGATGTTAAATATAAGCCGATATAATTTCTATTCGGAGCCTTGTATTTAACGTCAAATTGGATTTTGGGTTTATCGTGAATGGTGCCTTTAATAACACTGTTCTTAAACCGAGCTAAAAGTGAAGTTTTCCAATTAATAAATATAATTGAAATTAAATGGAAGCTGATTTTGGGTTCATTGTGAACAATGTTTTAAATAACATTAGTTCTTAAACCCAATTAACAGTGAAGTTGTGATTTGGAATTTATAAATCTTTTAATCAAGATTTAATGGAATTTCCAAAGTAAAGTTTTCCAATTTAACAAATTAATTTGGAATTGAATGGAATTCTATTTAATAATAATCGAGATGAGCTTCTATGAAGGAAGACCGTTACTATTTATGGAATTTAAAAGGCTTTGCCGCTATCCCATTTATACTATTAATCTGATATGGAAATTCATATTGATTACTACTGATCTGATTCCTGTGAAGATTCCATATTAAATGGAAGTTGAAGTTTGGGTTTATCGTGAGCGATGTTTTAAATGACATTCACTCTTTAACCCATTTAAAGGCAGATTAATTTCCTAAGTTAAATAATCATTAAATAATGATTTTGAACATTAAAACGAAGTGGAGTTTAATGAATCTTCAATTAGATTATAATGTGAATAGGGTAATTAAATTTACCGAATTCGAGAAGGAGTATCACCAATTTTACTCCAAGCGATAGTTAAATCATTAATTAATTTTGAAGTGTTAAATGATAATTAAATTTATTGATAACACAATGGGTGTTAGATATGGAGTACTACCATTTTTGCTCCATGGGATAGGTTGGGATTGGGATAATAAATGAATGATTACTTCGGTATGGCTCGGTAATCCCGACTAGTGTTATAAACCTTAATTTGGTTTAAGTTGTGAAAAGATATTATAAAATCCTTTGAAATGATTTCCACAGAAAAGTTTTAAACGGTAAGTTTAAATGAAGAAAATCTTTGACAAGATTGATGGGAACCAGTCCCAGTAATATCCTATTAATAAGAATATTTTAATAATAGAATATTCTGGATTGGAATGAGGCGTATAATGTTCTATATATCACTTGATTATAAGATGCGCTAGTTATTCGGAAAGACTAGGTTTAACCCATTTTGAATAACTATTACGACGATTAAAAGTCGAAGATTTGAAGATGGTGGTCAAAGACTGTAGATCTACTTATCGTTTGGATTATTGTTGATGTCTCGCTTGGGAGGTACACCCAAGATGAGGTCATAGGTGGTGATCGTCCAGATGTGCCTGGAGATCAACCGAATATGCGAGGGCCTCTCTCCTGTATTAGACATATGGGATGATGAATAAGGTGCCTCCGGTTTCGTTCAGACTCAGAATGGACTTGCAACTGGATTATATGTCTTGCATTGTATTTTATGCTGTATAAATTGACTCCTACTAAATATATATTTGTTTGGTGGAGGGCATTTTATTCGCATTGCTTAACACCCTTCTTTGAGACGTACGAGCTCAGAGTTTGTATACCGGTAGACATTAGTTGTATGGTATGAATTGACAATGTGGCATGCTGAGATGCATAGATCAAAGCTTTTGTTGAAAAGAAGAGCTTTGTGGATGATGATCAAAGTGTGGCTTTAATATAGCATAGCTTTGTCTATAGCGTTAATTCGCGAGCTTCACACCCCGGTATGAATCAGAGACGGGATGAAGGACAACATAGAAAGGCATACGTTGCCTTCTAGCTAGAAGTGATGCCATGGCATGGATCCCGGGAATATTTACTTATGTGGATGTTAGATGATGGAAAGCGAGGTGCCTCGGATTTGGCCACACAAGGCCCCATGATGGTTGACATACTGACCAAGATGGTCGACGTACTGACCAGGTTTTAGGTCCGATAGGACCGGGGAATGTATCGTTCAGGAGAAACCCTAATTAGTGACGGCTGGCCGGCTCTGCTACTTCTGGGAGAACATGAGTGTGAGTCCTGGGAATGGGCTAGATTGTCCTTAATTCGGAAGGAGAGATCTCTATACCTTGGTTCATAGATGAAAATCCGATTTCCAATATATGATCTTGCGATTTTAGTTGTATACTACGGCGACATAGTAGGATGGGGTACTATGTCGTCTACGATTGATATATTTATATTCAACGCTATTTCCTGCACTATGCACTTATAATAATATCAAAAATATTTTCTTTAAAACGTATCAAGCATGTCTGGCTATTATAAGGTAAAACTCTATCCTCTGGTTTATGTGTCATTGTGTGATGGGATCTGAGTCTTATAATAGCTTCATTTTTCAAAAAGCATTGCGTTGTTTTATTTTAAACTGGTATTCATGTGGAGGAAACCCGTTCCATGTTATATGGCGTGGTCCCATGATTTACCAAACTTTAAATTAAAATTAATAACAGTTTTGGTTCTCATACCAGTCTCATGACTGATTCGGAGTTTGTTGTTTTCACCTAAACTCTGGGTGCCCATATTTTCTACGCGTACAACTAGTAGTTTTTGTTTTGTAGATATTTCTTTTCATAGGATCTTGGGTTACGACTAAATCTATAATCCGGAATGCTTTATATCCATGTATTTTCTTTAACTGTGTTATTTGATGTTTTCCGCTGCACATTATATTCATGTATAATAATTCCTCCGCTATGTGTTTTAAATCTTTGATATTATTTTTCAGATGTGTATTATTTATTTGTACTCTGATGTAAATTGTTGTAATAGAAATGAAATATTCTCTTGTTTTGTGCTCCGATGCGTCGTGTTCTCATGACAATCCGCAAATTTCTTTCTTTTGGATCGGACCTGTGCGGTTTACGGTCAATTCGAAGGGCGGCGATTTTCGGGTTGTCACACCATTCTTCTAATCTCATTTCACCAAAATAATACCCTTCATAACATAAAACTTTCCCCCAAAAACTTCCAATCCCTTATTTTAGCATTCTCCAAAATGTTTCATTATTTTACCCCGAGTTAAGATTCGTTCTTTGTTGTTGCTTTGTGTGAGGGGGTGGGTGCAATCAAAAAATGGGGCTTTGCGGCTTGTGGAAAAGCAAAGATAGCAGATCTGGAGGATGAAACTGGGTATATAGGTGGCACGGTGAGTACGGATCATGTTTATATTTACGGATTCGATTTTCTGATGGTAAGGAGATTGCGATTTAGTGATTCAGGTGGTTTAAGTTTCATGAGTTTGAATATAGGTGGTTTGGGTTATTCAAGACGTGTTAAATTTCTGCTATAACCATTATCATCGTTTTATTACAGTTTACTAAGTAAATCTTTAGTACTTAATTCTCTATTAGTTGGGCAGTCTCCATAAATAATCAAGATAGCAAGGTTATATGCTATTTAATATAAAATTGATTTTTTAATAAGGTGGTAATGCTCAGTATATTTTAATTTTTCAGATTCAAATACAACAATGGAACTTTACCAGATGTAACTGAATTATACTTCGGGCTTCGTCTTTCCAAGGATTACAGAGGATAAATTTGTGTTGTAACCGAAATTAAACATTATGCCACAACACACAAACATATTGCTTTTGTTTATTAATCAAAAGCATTTGGGTTTCAAAATATGGCCATAAATATCAGATTATAATGGAAACAACTTGTTGATATAAGTACCAAGAGTCATTTCATGCACAAGAATGCTTAAGACATCTACATCTACACCCTTATAAATAAATCTAACACCTTGGTTTGAATCCATCTGTTCAGCGGTTGAGATCAAACTGATCTTTTTGCCAGATGATAACACGAGTTTTTCGAGAATGGTGTCAATAGAGTATGCACTAAGACTTGTAGATACTAGCGACCCGACAAATAACAAAGGAACTATGGAAACATCTAGTGTCATAGGCATAAGAAAATCGTAGAGCCCAAAGGAGAGTGCATGGTATACATCTGAGTAGAAGCAAGCTATGCCAAATCCATGGTAAATCCCTAAATATCCTTCAAATTTCCGAGTTTTTCTATAAACATCAATAACACCTTTAAACTGCCTTTTTTCTTTGCAGTCTTGACATCATATGCAAGCTCTGTCCTTGCATAAATCAGCTAGTAAACAAATATACGACGATACACATCTGATGGGCATTCTGTTATCAAATTATTTACGTACATTTTCCAATAGTTGTCATCTGTGACTACAGAAAAACTGAAAAGACCATGACTTATATCATGACTCAACTCTTCTTGAAGATGAATGGAGATGTGGATATCCTAGTTTGTGGTTAGCCATATGACAAAGAAAAAAATGGAGAATGCTTTGCTTTAGATATGTTTGGAAAAGAGAAAGGAGCTACCATTTACAAGAAAAAAGTTTCCTTAAATGTAGGAAAGTTAAAGGTGAACATTTATGCTGATAAGTTAAAGATGTACATTTACATTAGAAATGCTTATGTAGTGGCCCGTCAAAAACAAAGAATGGCCTACCTAAGTTTTGAGTTAGATGGAATGTTCTATGACATTGCTGTCAGGTAATTAAAGTTTCACATGCTACAGGGATGTACGTCATGTATTTGGAAATGTAGGTTGCTATGATCATTGTAAATATAATGCATTTGTAATGAACCGAAAATCCGATCCAATTTGAGCTGACCAAAAACACAAGTCCAACCCCAAATTAAACTGAAAATCAGGAAATTAATAGAAAGAAAACAGAGGGTGAGGAAAGATAAGATAGAAACTTAGAACAGAAGAAGAAGAACAACACAACATCAGAGTAACATGAATCTCACAGCGGAACAAATAACATATAATAGATAACATATCTTTGAAATGAACATCTGTACTTGAATATACATCATTATCAAAGTACAACACTTACAACACAGCGGAAATAAACTATAGCTGTATGATCCTGAAGCCTCCTGCTCCAAGCTCTTCCAGTATATCTGTAAATCCTGACTATTTGACTGCCCGTACAAATTTAGGCACCCAAGAGTTTAGGGAAAACAAAACAAAATAAACTCCGGGTCAGTCATGGGACTGGTATGAGTAAAACAGTTTTAAACAGTTTGATTAAGTAAACGATATCTCATAAGACCACGCCGTATAACGGAACGGGTTTTTCCCTAATGAGAATCCAAAATATTTTTATATCAAAAACCTTTTGATATTATAATAATGTCTATCAACCACAGTATAATAATCATCTAGCAGAAACGCTTTCATCACACGTTCTACATATATAGTATACAATCAAAACTGCAAGCACGTATTGGGTAATGGATTTCCATTTATGACAAGGTATGGAACCACCTTTGCTAGTGTACTTCTAGAGAGGAATACACTGGGTTCAACAACAATATCTTGCAACCCGGCCACACATGAGCGACCACTCATTTCGCTTGAGTGTATCGAATGTATATCACCAACAGTTGGGATCAGCAACCGTTTCCCGAATGAGACAGCATCAACAATAGATTTTTAGAAATAAATGAAACTCTAGATCAGGTGAATATACACCCTACTTAGGTGCGACCGACTTAGCCATGCTGCCTGCCCGATTTATGTCATTTACCGGATGTGAGGCTAGAAGCTACGCTTTATCATCACACCAGATTCACTTTGAATGCCATATCGTCAAATCCATCAAATCACCGATTGACGTCCTTAACCATACATTATGTGTTAGCTAAAAGAAGTTTCCTTCCCCGCTTCCACTCTTGGTACGGTTGGAGAAATCAATATACGTGATCGTTTGGAAATACTCTGTCAGACATACGTCCATACAAGTCATCCAGGAACAGGATGAACCGAAGGCACTATTCAATACATCCATCTTAGAAACGGTTATCTAAGACTTATACAATAGCCCTCCGTCTTCAATTATCTTTGGCATATATGATTCGTAACGCTTATGCCAATACAGAGTGGTTCTTTGGATAATAATCCAACCGGTCTCTCCATATTAACAACGTTAAAATGGTCAAAACTTCGATAGTCTGTGATTTAACTATCAAAGAAAAACAGGTGTGCAAACAACGATATTATTTCCAGATGGAAATTATATCAATCAAACATCATTTAACATTTATCTCCTTAGTTCATTTTTCATCTCCTGTTTCCCTATATTCAACATTTCTTATTTTCTAAATTTAGAAAATATATGTTATTACCATTGGAAAACATTCCCATTTCTTGTTTTCTATATCAGAAAACATTTCTGGTTCTTGTTTGGAAAACATTTCCAAAACTCCTACGTTTGGATTAAGCAGGTGTTTAGATAAAACATCGCTATGTCAACTCAACCATTTACTTTAATTACTAAATTCACTTTACCATCCTTTACTGCCGAACCTTAGCCATTTCTTAGTTAAAAACGAAGCCAATCAAGTTAGGGTAGAACTACCTCTCAGACCTTAACTGAACAACATTTCTAACCTTGAAATAGGCAAAGTTCACTTTAAATTTCTTTAACTAACTTCCTTACTTAAGCTTTCTTTCGAATAACTATATTCGATTGACTCTTTTCACTTAACTCCTGTCGAATAAACTATATTCGATAACTCCTCTAACTCTATTCGAATAAACTATATTCGATTAACTCCTCTAATTCCATTTGAATAAATATATTCGATTTATTCCTTTAACTCCATTTAACTCTATTCGAATAACTAATATTCGATTAACTCATTTCCACTCTATTCGAATAAACTAAATTTGATTAACTCCATTTGAATAACTCTACTTCGATTTAACTCTATTGATTAACTCTGACTGGTTATCTCTAACTAATTAACTCTAACCGATTAACTCTTACTGATTTAAATCTAACTAGTTTAACTCTAACTGGTTAACTCTAATTTGTTAACTCTTATTCGAATAACTAATATTTGATAACTCCTTTTACTTTATTCGAATCACTAATATTCGATTAAACTCTATTCGAATAACTAAATTCGATAACTCCTTTTTGAATAAATTATTCATTTATAAAGATTTACTTTTAGTAACGATTCTTCACTTTACAAATGATTTCCTTTTTATAACTCTATTTATTTTCTAAATATTTCCTATCAATTCTATTTGTAATGATTTACAAATATTTCCTTTTCTATTATTCTATTTGCAAATGGTTTGCAAATATTTCCTTTTCAAATCTATTCTTTGATTTTATAATTTCCCTTTTCTAAATATCTCCTATTTATAAATATTCCAATTTATAAATATTTCTTATTTATAAATATTCCATTTATAAATATTCTATTTTCAAATATCATTTTGAAAATATTCCCTTATCAATATTTCGGTATGTTATGGTATTCAACATATCAAATCACGATGATCAGTATCGTCCAAACACATTTAATCGACAACAGATTATATATCACATCATATATCAAAATATTTGAAAAACAATAAAATAAATGTTGAGGAACCCAATTCGGTTCCTCCAACCCGTTTCCCTGCATCACAGATGTTAAACAATATAGATAACATCACTTTCAGTTCCATATGATATATCCTGTTAAACAGAATCAAATATAGGAATTCAACTAACTGACTAGAAGTTCAATCAAACATTCAACACACAGTCAATCAGCCAATATTTAACAGTTCTAAAAACACAACATGAAATTATAAACTGTTCAGAATTAGTGAGATTTACTCACTTTGGCAGTTCATCGTTAAAGAACGATAAACTGTTGTTTGGTTTGAATCAAACAATTTATTTCGCCATAAATCCAAACGAGCCTCAATCCACTTCCAGTCAGTTCCATGGTGTAGCCACCGTCCATACGATCCTGTCGGATCTTTTTTCGTCTGATTCTGATATCGTATGAGAAAGATACGACTATTTAAAGTCAATACACTATTATGTTTTAAATTTAAACTCAATTAAATTTCATCTTGGGCCTTTACCATTTAAAACAAGCCCATTCGAACTACTTCCAACACCTTGAAACTCTCCTCACCAACAAGTGGTGGCCTTCTTCCTTGAATACACACATTCGGTTTTTGAAACTGAGACCAAAACCCATGTTCCTAATCCCAACAATCCTACTCCTTCTTTAATACTCCAGCCCATCCACCCTTTTGAACTAAAACCCATCCCCATCCATGTAAACCAGCATCCGCAACCTTGTCTTCCCCAAATCGTGACCTGTTCCTTTTGAACTCATTATTTCAAACTTCGGTAACTTCATCCGCATTGTTTCTTCATGAATTCCACCACCGATCGCACCATTCTCCTCCTCGTTTTGAACTCGACCTTCCCATACTTTCCTCCTACAAACCGTATCTCAGTCGATCATCGCAACTACAGTGGTTCGTTCGAACCCACACAGTGACCATTAACATTAATATGTTCGAAATCACCCAAACAACTCAGGCGAGGTGTTAAACTCCCTGCTAAGACCAAAAACGATGTCGAAAACCAACCTCGACGACTCCTCTTCACCATTTCGCTAACCCTAGATGGACTGTTGAAACTCGACCTCCCTAAAAAGTGAATCGCACTCTATAACACTCGTATCGAATTGAAGAGGAACTCCCATGGATTGTACAGATGTTTGAATTTCAATTTATAGAAATTTATTTAAATTGTAGGAATTTTCTAAAGATCGATTTCCATAAATGAGGAATGAAGACTAGCGGCGGAACTTAGGTTAACCGCTGGAATGAATAAATTTAGGGTTAGAGAATGGTTCAGCATATTTATAGGCAAATCAAAATATCTAGATATTTTATTTTTGGTTATTTTATTCATTTTAAATCAATTTTCTATTTGTATTCGTCTTTAAAAAAAATCCTTGTGATCACGTAAAATCTTCTAAAACCATGGAAATGGACACGTAGCTAGAGTTTGACATTACGGTCCTAACGAAACTGGTTTCGTCGAATTCCGACTCCGTATGCTCATACAACGTATTTTTAACCATCGAAATACTGATTGTTTCTCACTCTAAAAATCCGTACGACCACACAGTGACTCTAAAAATCACGAAACTAGAAATCTAACAACTGTTTGACATTGAGGATCTAACAAAATTAGTTTCGTCGAATTCCGACTTCGTTTGCAAAAGTGGCTATTTTTAAAGCTCTTGATGACCCATTTAAATATATAAATATATTTAAATATAATTAAATTTAATATTTAAAATTAAATATTATCGTATATATTCACAGTGGAATACCATACAGCTCTAGAATATTCCTATATGAATTTCTAACTTGATATTTCAAATCTGGGTCAAACCGATATTCGATTTATATTGAAATTCCTTTTTAAAATATAAATAATTCCTTTATAAATTATAAAGGAATTCCACAGTGACTTTTCTGAAATTTGATTTGGACGTGAATCGAAATATACACGATGAAATCCCGATTTTTCTCTTCCACTAGAAAGATATACTCCACCAGCTCCACACGTTTCTTGTTTCACAGAAATCCGATTTAAAACGACTTCTGTATATTCAGTTGAAGTTCAAATCGCCAAATAGCGAACTGCCGCGCCATTTCCAGCTCGATTATAATTATATTATAATTCTATGTTAAAACTATCGCTTATATAATATATTCGTTATTCAAATTCAATTCCAAGCTGAATTAAATATCACAGATGATCCAGTTCACACCATATTGTCATTTCAGCCAATTGTGATTATTTCAGAACTAAATATATTATTTAATTTATTATTTTAATTAAATATTCACCATTATTTAATTCCACGACCATTTAATTCACTATATCACTATTTATATAATTAAATAAATTAATTATAATACCTCTGCCAATGCGGGTTATTACAATCTTCCCCACTTAAAATAATTTCGTCCTCGAAATTGCTAAGGTAGAGAACGACCCTATCGACTGGTTGGAACATATTTGTTCACTTCTTAACTTCAGTTTCAACCGAACCAATTTAATTTCAATTAAATTATTAATTAATTCTTATCAACGAAAATTTTCAAAAATCCTGAAAATTTTCTAACACCTTAACCTTTTGAAAAATTTCGCCAGCACCTCCTTTGTACTGGTCAATTGGTCAAACTCCAACTCGCCTCTCTAGGCCTTCTCCAACCCAAAACAAAATCAAACAGCCAAGCGGCTTGCCAACTCGGCTCATAAATCTTATATCCAATAGAAGTATAAACTTGCACCTTTTTGTCGGCATATCATAATATCCTTTCCACCTGTTATCAACCCAGCGGATACCAGGGTCATCCCGATCAAATCCAATCTGCTTTTATCCACAACACAACCATTCTCTTGTATCCGAGCCAAATGTCTTTTAACTCGAGTTTCTTCTCGATTCCCAACTCTTAACTTGATTATCACATTACACTTCAAATTTGAATCTCACAATCCAATTTGTCTTGATATCTTTCTAATTCAATCTCAGTTACCATTTTTTGGCTTTACTTTAATTCAAATCTTGCTTTCACAATTAAATGTTAAATTGGCTTTTAATTCAAACAGTCTTTCCCTGGGAGTTTTTAAACAGTTTACTCTTTTCAAAAATCAAATTTTCCTTTTGAACCTGTCACTGAGCCCTTAATTAATATTCCATTAGTTAAATCACTTCTCTATTTCTTTATCAATATTTGTTAACCAAATATTTTCAATAACCATATTGGCCTTTTATGTTATTGGGAAAACATTTCCGAATATTGCCTTCCTTTATTTTCTAACCTTTAGAAAATATTTGCTATTTATAATTGGAAAATATTCCAATTACTTATCTCTTTTCCGATCTCGTTTATTTCTATACTTAGGAAATATTCTTTATTATATTTCCGAGCTTACACTTATTTGGGTTAAAACGGATGTTGTGTAAAACATCGTTACGACAACCCAAATACTATATTCAACTAACTCTTATTCAACATTGATCTTCGAGCCTAAAATCTTACTATTTATTTGTTAATAGTGAAATCAATCAAGTTGGGGTATAACTACCTCTCAGACCTTGACTGAATAACATTTATAACGTCAAAACAGATATGACTACTTACTCGAAAAATCAACACCATACAACTACTTATTCACTTTTAAACATGTACGCTTCCTCGTTCCATTCTTACTGGATTTTATTCTTAGTCTTCCTTTTTGATTTTACTATTCTATTTCTAAGTTCGTTTCCTTATCGACTTCTCTCTCTCTCTCTCTCTATATATATATATATATATATATCGATACGTTGATTTCTAACTATCAAATTATCTTAAAAATATTCTAACTCCTTAAATTCCCGGAAAAATTCGCCATAACCTCCTTTGTACTAGGAGCATCGGGATATTTCAAATAGCCTCCCCTGGCCCTCACCAATCCAAAAGAAAATAAAAAGGCCAAGCGGCTAGCCGATTCGGCACATAAAATCTCATATATGAGTTAAATACATACCTTTTCGTCGAGCATTCTATTTATATACCTTCATACCTTATCCATACATATCTCATGTATATTTATACCTGCCCAATCTATTTTAACTATACCTGATCGTTTTTAACTCAATTCGTTATTTAATTTGTTAATTAACTCTTTAGTCTATTTCACTTTTATATTTGAACATGACATGTTCAAATATATTTTAACTTGCTTATTAACTAATTTGAATCCAAATTTCAAATTTAAGTTCTATATTCGATTTCGAACATCCATTTACAAATCCAATTCACCTTTCAAAGTTCAACTTCAAATTCAAAACTCGATTAACTAATTCCTCTTCGACTTATTTAATTCTATTCAATTTCTATTCAAATTTTATATCACTTCTATTATTCAAATCTATTTCACTTCTATTATTCAAATTCTATATATCAAATCCTATTCAAGTTCTCTATTATAAATCCCATTTGAATTTCTATATTCGAATTCCATATATTCAAATCCTATATTTGAATTCCTTTATATTTTCTATATTCAAATTCTATATTTGAATTCCATTTGAATTTCTATATTCAAATTCTATATCACTTCCATTGAATTTCATATATTCAAACTCCCTTTGAATTTTTGTATTCAATTTCTATTTCAATTCCATTTAATTTCATATATTCAAACTCCCTTTTGAATTTCTATATTCAATTTCTATTTCAAACTTTCTTTATTCATTCTTTGTTATAAATCCCATTTTGAAATTCAACACAACTTGTCTTTCCCAAAACAAATTCAAAACAGTATCTCTGGTAGTAATTCGTCACTTACAACTCGAAAATGAATACTGATGATGCAGCTGTCATCATCAAAATCTATTTTCCAGCGATCGAAGTGAGTTCAATACTATTAAACCATTTCTAAACATTTTCACTTTGAAATTCATTTCAAAATATAATTCACACTTCTTGTAAAACAATTTAAAATCTCCCAAGATCTTAAATTTTCCTTATTTTTAATCCAAATCCATTTACAAACACTTATCCAATTTTCCAGAATTTTAATTCAATTCCTGGTTTAAAATTTAGATTTAACTCATCTGATTTCACGTATTTCACTTATATGAATTCTATTTGGTTATTTACATAACCATTTAATTTATAATCTTACTCGATTATAATAACAACCAATATATCCACTATATTATAATTTTGATATATATATCTTCTCTATATCAAGATATACCTTGGGTAAACTTATTTTAATTTACCCTCTTTTCAAAACATATCGTGTCGACCCATCATATTCGAGTGTTTATGAACTCCTACCGATACAGTGGAACAAACTGATCGACCAGAACTCATAAAAAACTCAACCAATGAATCTCCACAATATAATTTTTTTTATCAAATAACAAATACGTTCACTCGTATATATACACTCAAACTCAATCTAGGGTATTACTAACCCAATCTCTACTGAGTCACGCCACAGAGCAAAGGTAATTCACTTAACTTAAGCTTTGATACCAACTGTAATGAACTGAAAATCTGATTCAATTTGAGCTGACCAAAAACACAAGTCCAACCCCAAATTAAACTGAAAATCAGGAAATTAATAGAAAGAAAACAGAGGGTGAGGAAAGATAAGATAGAAACTTAGAATAGAAGAAGAAGAGCAACACAACATCTGACACGACCCGAACTTCCCCGTGAAGGAAAGCGCGGATAGCGTTGAGAACAGGACAAATCAGAACGCAGACGGAAGAACATTTCATTGTTATTACAACAATTCCATCAGATAAAAGAATACACACAGTATAAATGAATGGATTACATTCGATAAATATCAGAGATTACAATAAATTACATAGCAACGGAAAATAATACAAAGCACAACTGAAGGTGATATACGGATACAGAGCTTTCCGAGCATCGTTCCAGCTATAAACCAGGATCTTGTGAATATAAATCTGCAAAACCAAAACTACTAGCTGCCCGTGTCTAAAATAAGGGCACCCAGAGTTTAGGTTAAAACAATAAACTCCAGGTCAGTCATGTGACTGGTGTGAGAACTAAAACACTTATTTAAAGCTTTACTTTAAAAGAGAGTAATTCAAGGGACCACGCCGTATAACACGGAACGGGTTTCCTCCCAAGAATACCAGTGCAAAGAATAAACAGCGCAATGCTTTTTCGAAAAATGAAGCTATTATAAGACCCAGGTCCCATCACACAATGCAACGCAAGCCGGAGGATAGGGTTTTCCCTTATAATAGCCAAACATGCTTGGTACGTTTTAAAACAAATCATTTGATACTATAATAAGTGTATAGTGTCAAAACAATTTCAATCATAAATATCAATCCTAGGCGGCATGGGTACCATCTATCATGTCGCCATACTAGGCTCTACAAATAAAACTGAAATACACGTATTGGAAATTGGATTTCCGTCATGAGTCGAGGCAAGGGGCAAGCTCCTCTCCACTTCGAGACAGTCTAGCAAATGCCTCAGGACTACACACTCTGGGTAACCCCGGATGCTTCAGGGCCAATCCTCTCTTACGTTTGAGGATTGTTTATTCCTGAACACACGTTTCCCGGTCCTTACAGACCTAAAATCGAGGCGCCTCATCCAACAACCACATAGGTGAAAAGTATATAAATGTCAGGGCTGGTAAGTCACTGACACCACCAAAGCTAGAAAGAAACGTCGTGCTCTCCCTGCAGTCCTTATCCCGTTTTTAACTCATACCGAGGTGTGAGGCTCGCGAATTCACGTTATACACAAAGCTGCCACATAGGTCGTGCTTTGATCATCAACCACAAGACTTTGCTTTTCAACAGAAGCCTTGATCCATGCAACTCAGCATGCCACACAGGCAATTCATGTTATGCGATTGATATCTATCGATATATAACCTCTAAGCTCGTACGTCTCAGAGAAGGGCGTTAAGCAAGAGAATAAATTCTCCGCCGCCAAACAGATATATATTTAACAGAAATCAATCAACACAGAATAAAATCCAATGTCAGACACACAATCCATTTACAAGTTCGTTCTGGGTCTGAACGAAACCGGAGGCACTTTCCTCGCATATCCATCCATCTCCAAGTACGTCTGGACGACAACCAACTGATTCCCTCATCTTGGGTGTACAGCCCAATCAAGATCATCAGTAATCACCGAAACGATGTGAAGACTTCCGGTCTTCAACCACCGTCTTCATCTTCGACATATCGTCGAATCGGTTATTCAGAATGGGTATAAACCCGGACTTTCCGAACAACCCGCGTATATTAAAAACAAATGTTACACAAACACAACATACGCCTCATTCCAATTCATTAGTCACTAACCGTAAATCAGTAAGAGAGCAATTCCCCAAATATTAACCCCGAAGGCCGAAACCAACATCAGATCAATACCCAGGAAACCATTTTTCTTAACTAACCTACAGCTAGTTTCTACATTTCAATTCTTAGGGAAAGGTTCCCATTAATTTTATCAAAGAAAAATTCTTTAAAATTTATTCTTTAATCTTCCATTGGATGTCATTTCGAACCAGATTATGGTTTTCCAAACTAGTCGAGTGAGACGACCCGAACTTCCCCGTGAAAGAAAGCATGGATAGAATTGAGGACAAGACAAAATAGGACGCATACGGAAGAACATTTCATTATTTATTACAACAATTCCATCAGATACAAGAATATACAGAGTATAAATGAATAAATTACATTCGATACATATCAGAGATTACAATAAATTACATAGCAGCGGAAAAATATACAAATCACAACTGAAAGTGATACACGGATACAGAGCTTTCCGAGCATCGTTCCAGCTATAAATCAGGACCCTGTGAATATAAATCTGCAAAACCCAAACTACTAGCTGCCCGTGCGGAAAATAGGGGCACCCAGAGTTTAGGTTAAAACAATAAACTCCAGGTCAGTCATGTGACTGGTGTGAGAACTAAAAACAGTTATTAATCTTTATTTTTAAAGTTAGGTAAATCAAGGGACCACGCCGTATAACACGGAACGTGTTTCCTCCCAAGAATACTAGTGCATAAAACAAACAGCGCAATGCTAAATAAAGAAAAATGAAGCTGTTATAAGACCCAGGTCCCATCACACAATGCAACGCAAGCCGGAGGATAGGGTTTTCCCTTATAACAGCCAAAGCATGCTTGATACGTTTAAAACACATTATTTGATACTATTATATGTGCATAGTGTCAAAACAATTCAAATCATAAATATCAATCATAGGCGGCATGGGTACCATCTATCATGTCGCCATACTAGTTCTACAAATAAAACCGAAACACGTATTGGAAATTGGATTCCATCATGAGTCGAGGCAAGGGGCAAGCTCCTCTCCGCGTTCGAGACACTCTAGCAAATGCCTCAGGACCCCACTATGATCCTTGGAATCGACTGGGCCGGTCCTCTCTTGCTTTTGAGGATTGGCAATTCCTGAACACACGTTTCCCGGTCCTTACAGACCTATATCCGAGGCGCCTCGTATCCAACAACCACACAGGTGAAAAGTATATAAATGTCAGGGCTGGTAGGTCACTGACACCACCCTAGCTAGAAAGAAACGTCGTGCTCTCCCAGCGGTCCGTCTCCCGTTTTTGACTCATACCGAGGTGTGAGGCTCGCGAATTCACGTTATACACAAAGCTACGCCACACAGGCCGTGCTTTGATCATCAACCACAAGACTTTGCTTTTCAACAGAAGCCTTGATCAATTGCCACTTACGCATGCCACATTGGAAATTCACTCCATGCGACTGATGTCCATCGATATACAACCTCTGAGCTCGTATGTCTCAGAGAAGGGCGTTAAGCAAGAGAATAAATTCTCCGCCGCCAAAAAGATGTATATTTAATAGAGATCAATCATCACCGAATAAAATCCAATGTCAGACACACAATCCATTTACAAGTTCGTTCGGGGTCTGAACGAAACCGGAGGCACTTTCCTCGCATATCCATCCATCTCCAAGTACGTCTGGACGATCACCAACTGATTCCCTCATCCTGGGTGTACAGCCCAATCAAGATCATCAGTAATCACCCAAACGATGTGAAGACTTCTGGTCTTCAACCACCGTCTTCATCTTCGACATCTCGTCGAATCGGTTATTCAGAATGGGTATAACCCGGCCTTTCTGAATAACCCACGTATATGATAAACAAATGTTACACAAACACAACAAACGCCTCATTCCAATTCAGAATATTCTTTTATTCACAAAATCACATTCTTAGGGAAATGTTCCCATTAATTTTATCCAAGATAAATTCTCCTAAATTTATTCTTTAATCTTCCTTTGGATACCATTTCAAACCATATTATGGTTTTCCAAACTAGTCGGGATTAGCGAACCACACCGAAGTAATTATTTATTTTATTTCCCGATCCCAACCTATATATCCCATGGAGAAAACTGGTAATACTCCACATCTAACACCACGGTGTTATCGGTAAAATTAATTACCATTTCACGTTCAAATCTAATTAAAGATTTAACTATCGCTTTGGAGCAAAACTGGTGGTACTCCATTCTCGATCACCTTTCAGATTTGATAATTTAAATTATCAATTCACATTTTTAATCTAATTAAAGATTCATTAAAATTCCACTTAGTTTTCATCTTTTCAAAAATCAACATCTTGCCTTTAACTGGGTTAAAGAACCAACGTCATCTAAAACACGATTCACGATAAACCCAAATCACATTTGATATTAAATACAAGGCTCTGAATAGAAAATATATCGGCTTATATTCAATATCAAATTCTGAAACCAACATATATCGTATTGGAAATAACGATATAAAATATATCTTTCAAATTCCCATAACAATATCTGTATAGTCACGAAATCCAACATCGAAATATCCCGAAGATAATTTCGATTCAAGTCCAGTCCAATTCACGTATTGGGAATATTGATTATTTTTAAAATCACTTCAAATTCAATTTATTTATTTCAAAAATAAATTGATTTTTAATTCTAGTTCAAAACTAGTTCATTTCGATAAAAATCTATTTTTATCATTTCAAATTTGGAGTTTTTCATCCCAGTTCTTTCCAATTCACATATTATGATTTTACATGAATTATCAATATTTTTAATAATTTTATCAAGGACCGTACAGTCGATTTCCATCAACGGCTATCAAACTACACTTACAACGACCTTTTTCAAATTTGATTTGGACATAATTCCAAATCCAACCGTTAGATTTCAAATTCCTAATATTCATTGGAGAGCTCTTTTCGATATGAACCCAACGGTTCCGGTTTTAGGAGAATCCGACGGTCGGATCTCCCGCAACGTCAATTCGAAGTTAATGGTCGAAATTCACGAACTGCCGCGGCGCGGCGCGTTCTATTCAGGCCATTATATATATAATATATATATATTATATATATTTCGTCAATTTCCTTTTAAAACGTATTTTATAAATCGTTTTAACTTCGTTTCAAAACCATTTCAACACTATTTCAATTTCAAATCGATTTGATTTCAATTCAATTCAAATTCTAATTCGTTTCAATTCAATTCAATTTGAATTCATTTTTATTCAATTCGAATTCAAATTCACTTTCTATTCAATTCGAATCGAATTCATTTACTATTCGATTCGAATTCATTTCAAATTGATTCAATAAAATTTCAATTTGAATGTTTAATCTAATTTAATTTGAATTTCATTTCAAAATATTAAGTTTTGAAATCACTTTTCAATATTCATTATAAAACGAATAAAATCGATATATAAATGTTGTTCACGTCAAAATAGCGCATCTCTAATCCACACGGCTTTATATATTTCAATAAATTCGTTATTCTATTCAACAAATGAATATTTATTTTATTCAACACATGAATTTATGTTTCTTTCAACACACGACTAATCTCAACACATGAGTACTGTCAACACATCACTATTTTTGTTATGTAAAATATTTTATAAAACTAAGGTATCTATCGTTTGATTTTAATTAGACTCCACCGTAAAGTAGATTCTAATTGTAAATATGATAAAGATGTAATTTTTATTATTTAAAATATTTTACTCAACACACGAATATTTTCAACACATGAACATCGTCAACACATGACTATTTTCATATTCAACACATGAATTTTCTTTTATAATATTCATTATTTTCCCGATTGGAATGAGGCCCAATCAATCACCATATAATGTTAATTATATGGATTTTCATACATCACACGTATATAGTAGCATTGAAAAATAATCAACCATCAACCAAAGTGCACTACACTGTATAAGCATCAAATATAGATATCTTATGCTTATAACAGCCTGTCAATCAATCGATCGACATATTTAATAAATCAGGATGAGTGAACTTCAAATTTCATCCCAACACCCGTGTGGGGTTTCAAACAGTCAAACACAGATTTTAGTTGTGCAGTTGGGCGATGTGTAAAATTTATCGACCCAATCAATATCAGTCAAATCAGTGTATATAAACAAATCGGCCGATTTGTTTATAAATATTCATTTATTCACTTTCACGTTAAAATTATATTTTTAACGATAAAACAATTTATTTTAACACATGAATTTCTATTCATTTCATTTATCAAATAAAATGATATCTTTATTTTTCTAACTTATTTTAGAAAATTTCGGCGGCATAACGGCACGTTACTAGAAACGGGACGAGGCCTAGCCTTATCCCCGGTCTAGTGAAGGCCCACGCCATTCACACATCAATCAAATCAATTTCATTTCACCAAACTATTCAATTCAAATCAAATAATCTAACCAACTACACAACCAAACAATTTAACAAACAAGCCATCCATGGTCTGTGGATGACGGGTGTCGGGTGCTACTAAACACCGTCTACATCCTAGTATATATATAACTAGAAAAAGAAATTTAGAGTGAGAAGTTCTCACCAATAGCTATCCAACTTCTCGACTCTCCACTGATAGAAATCTTCGCCATTCTCGCATTTTGTCGCTTTCGTTGTCCGCTTTCACTACATATGTAAAAATCACATTTTTATATATTGATGTCTTTAAAAATAAAAATCACATTTTTATTTATTCACTTTCAATTTAAAAAATCATATTTTTATAATCACTTCCTATATTTAAGAATCGAATTTTTACTATGCTGTTCAATATATAAAAATCGAATTTTTTTACTATGATGTTATATAGATAAAAATTATATTTTTATCACGCTATTTTCCATATAAAGATTTCGCCTTTTCATAAATAAAGTTTTCGCCTTTTCATAAATAAAGTTTTTTTCGCTAATCAAAGATCTAAACTTTCTTTCTCTATTGATCTATTCCTTTCTAATAAAAACCATTTCTTTGTCCTAATAAAAAACGTATGTTTTTATAACTCTACAACATAAAAGATTATATTTTTATAATGCTAAAAATCGTAACTTTTTGTTATATAAAAATTAAACCTTTTTCCTATATAAAAATACAACCTTTCTAGATAAATCATACAATAATAATCATGCTTCGGTTTACAATAAAAATTATACTTTTGCTTACAATCATCTAAACAAAAAAACAAAAAGAAAATTATAAACAAAAACTCACAGTGTTGGTCAGAGTTGGGGAGAAGGCTAGTGATGACGATGGTGGTCGACATCGGCACCCGCATTGGTCGGAACAGCGGGGTTTGGGGTTTTGAACATCGAAGTGGGAAGGAGGAGGGAAATGAGGGCGGAGGAGAGAAGAAGATCGGAGAGGGGCGGTGTTGGACGGCGAGGCTCGGCGGAGGATGGCCTCCAGCGGTGGCGCAGCTCGCAGGGGGGCGATGGGCTACAGATTTGGGGCGCGTGGATTTTAATTAGAGGAAGGGAGAGAGGAGAGAGAGGGGAAGAGGAAGGGGGGAGGCGCAGATTGGCCGGACGACGGTGGAGGAAGTGGGGCGACGACGATGGTGGCTAGGGCTAGGAGGTGCGACGGATTTTGAGGAAAGGGGGAGGGTCGGGTTCTGTTGGAACGATAGAAATGAGAAGGGTTAAGTATATATATTTTTAATTTATTTAATTATTTAATTTCAAAAAAGCAACTTTTATTTTCGACCTCTAAACGAGGCCCACCGCCTGTCGTCCATAGCTAATTACCACCATTCCGAACACAATGGGATATGTATCGCAGGCTGATTCGATCGTTTGAATCAGTTTCCGTTAAATTTACATTTAAATCACTATATTGAATTTTAAACGTACATTTCAAATTACCGGGGTCACATACTAACTCTAAAAATTCTCAAAAAATAGTTTCTAGCTTCGTATTGACGATACGGTCCTAACAAAACTAGTTTCGTCGAATTCTGAGACCGTTGGAAAAATGGCCAATTTCCAGTCGATTAAAATCAACTGAAACTTGTCAAATGCGTTTTCTTTTGCCACACTCACATATTGATTCGAAAAATTATGAAATTTGGAATCTAGCAATAATTCGACATCACGGACCCAACAAAACTAGTTTCGTCGAAATCCGAGGTCATCTGCAAAATGTCAATTTTTAAGGGCCTGAATTCCATAGCGACTATTCAGAATTTTCAACTGGACATATCTTTTTATTCCCGCTATGGAATCTTGATTTTTCGGATTTGTTAGAAAGATATTATCAATTAGATCCTAATGTTTTTGGTTTCACTAAAATCCGGATTGTTTTGCACCCGGTACATTCAATTGAAGTTTGAAATCGAATTATCGAACTACCGCGCCATTTTCAATTCTATTTATAATTATATATAAATATTTATATTCTAACGACGGCGTATATAATATATACATTGAATTATATTCAAAATAAATTTCTCGTCGATATTATTTAAAATAATCTATTTTAAATACCCAAAATTCGCTAAAATTGCCAAAATAAAAATTTCAAACTGGCTCGCATTTTACGGGTTGTTACAATCTCCCCCACTTAAAACTTTTCGTCCCCGAAAAGGAACAAAGTCGAAAGTGGTTTGATTAATCAACTCTACGTTCGATCTGGCTTTCATTCTCCAACCTTTTAGTTTCTGAGAATTTTCAAATTTTCAAAAATTTGGCTAACACCCTAAATTTTCGAAAAATTTCGCCATAACCTCCCCTGCACCGGGAGCATCGGGGAATTTCAAATAGCTTCCCCGGTCCTTCTAATCTCAAAAAGAAAAAGAAAAAGCCAAGCGGCTAGCCAATCGGCTCATAAAATCATCATCACCCAAACAAAACAGTAAATTATAGTAAACATGTACCTATTTGTCGGGCAAACAAATTTTATTCTTCGGCTCTAGCCTCCTTGCTATGACCTGTTCAATGTAAGTACTTGTATATGCAAGCAAATGCGACCAATTTTCAATATAGTTCAATATTAGGCATAATGGTTCAAAATTAGCAGACAAATAAACAAACAACACAAACATCAATCAATTAGTGAATTAGAGTTTCAAATTCATAAATTTTGACATATATACAAAAATCATGTTTTGATGCCAATTCACAACAATGTGTTCTAACTATATTAGTTTTGGTTCTCACACCAATCTAATGGAAATATATAGAAAATCACACCTTCGAAACTCAAATACAAATACTGATGATGTGGCCACATCACCAGAATTATCCCCAGGTGTCTAGAATGTGATTCTATATCTATCCAGTATATTAAAACTTCGACTATACGTTCATGACGCGTATACGCGAAATCTATATATACTCGATTGTCCATATTCAAAATAAATAAATAATCAAATACGAATAAAACGATTTAAATTTTAAAACAAAATTGTTTTCATTTGAAAAATATACTCTTCACACCCGTTCTAGGATACTACTGATCCTATCTCTAACGAGTAATTCTAATTGGATATTACTAATCCAATATCTGATGAATTCTTTCGTATGGTTCTAATGTGTCTTGTTCTCGAGCTCTGTAAACCAAAGCTCTGATACCAAACTGAGACGACCCGAACTTCCCCGTGAAGGAAAGCACGGATAGAATTGAGGACAAGACAAAATAGGACGCATACGGAAGAACATTTCATTATTTATTACAACAATTCCATCAGATACAAGAATATACAGAGTATAAATGAATAAATTACATTCGATACATATCAGAGATTACAATAAATTACATAGCAGCGGAAAAATATACAAATCACAACTGAAAGTGATACACGGATACAGAGCTTTCCGAGCATCGTTCCAGCTATAAATCAGGACCCTGTGAATATAAATCTGCAAAACCCAAACTACTAGCTACCCGTGCGGAAAATAGGGGCACCCAGAGTTTAGGTTAAAACAATAAACTCCAGGTCAGTCATGTGACTGGTGTGAGAACTAAAAACAGTTATTAATCTTTATTTTTAAAGTTAGGTAAATCAAGGGACCACGCCGTATAACACGGAACGGGTTTCCTCCCAAGAATACTAGTGCATAAAACAAACAGCGCAATGCTAAATAAAGAAAAATGAAGCTGTTATAAGACCCAGGTCCCATCACACAATGCAACGCAAGCCGGAGGATAGGGTTTTCCCTTATAACAGCCAAAGCATGCTTGATACGTTTAAAACACATTATTTGATACTATTATATGTGTATAGTGTCAAAACAATTCAAATCATAAATATCAATCATAGGCGGCATGGGTACCATCTATCATGTCGCCATACTAGTTCTACAAATAAAACCGAAACACGTATTGGAAATTGGATTCCATCATGAGTCGAGGCAAGGGGCAAGCTCCTCTCCGCGTTCGAGACACTCTAGCAAATGCCTCAGGACCCCACTATGATCCTTGGAATCGGCTGGGCCGGTCCTCTCTTGCTTTTGAGGATTGGCAATTCCTGAACACACGTTTCCCGGTCCTTACAGACCTATATCCGAGGCGCCTCGTATCCAACAACCACACAGGTGAAAAGTATATAAATGTCAGGGCTGGTAGGTCACTGACACCACCCTAGCTAGAAAGAAACGTCGTGCTCTCCCAGCGGTCCATCTCCCGTTTTTGACTCATACCGAGGTGTGAGGCTCGCGAATTCACGTTATACACAAAGCTACGCCACACAGGCCGTGCTTTGATCATCAACCACAAGACTTTGCTTTTCAACAGAAGCCTTGATCAATTGCCACTTACGCATGCCACATTGGCAATTCACTCCATGCGACTGATGTCCATCGATATACAACCTCTGAGCTCGTATGTCTCAGAGAAAGGCGTTAAGCAAGAGAATAAATTCTCCGCCGCCAAACAGATGTATATTTAATAGAGATCAATCATCACAGAATAAAATCCAATGTCAGATACACAATCCATTTACAAGTTCGTTCTGGGTCTGAACGAAACCGGAGGCACTTTCCTCGCATATCCATCCATCTCCAAGTACGTCTGGACGATCACCAACTGATTCCCTCATCCTGGGTGTACAGCCCAATCAAGATCATCAGTAATCACCCAAACGATGTGAAGACTTCTGGTCTTCAACCACCGTCTTCATCTTCGACATCTCGTCGAATCGGTTATTCAGAATGGGTATAACCCGGCCTTTCTGAATAACCCACGTATATGATAAACAAATGTTACACAAACACAACAAACGCCTCATTCCAATTCAGAATATTCTTTTATTCACAAAATCACATTCTTAGGGAAATGTTCCCATTAATTTTATCCAAGATAAATTCTCCTAAATTTATTCTTTAATCTTCCTTTGGATACCATTTCAAACCATATTATGGTTTTCCAAACTAGTCGGGATTAGCGAACCACACCGAAGTAATTATTTATTTTATTTCCCGATCCCAACCTATATATCCCATGGAGAAAACTGGTAATACTCCACATCTAACACCACGGTGTTATCGGTAAAATTAATTACCATTTCACGTTCAAATCTAATTAAAGATTTAACTATCGCTTTGGAGCAAAACTGGTGGTACTCCATTCTCGATCACCTTTCAGATTTGATAATTTAAATTATCAATTCACATTTTTAATCTAATTAAAGATTCATTAAGACTCCACTTAGTTTTCATCTTTTCAAAAATCAACATCTTGCCTTTAACTAGGTTAAAGAACCAACGTCATCTAAAACACGATTCACGATAAACTCAAATCACATTTGATATTAAATACAAGGCTCTGAATAGAAAATATATCGGCTTATATTCAATATCAAATTCTGAAACCAACATATATCGTATTGGAAATAACAATATAAAATATATCTTTCAAATTCCCATAACAATATCTGTATAGTCACGAAATCCAACATCAAAATATCCCGAAGATAATTTCGATTCAACTCCAGTTCAATTCACGTATTGGGAATATTGATTATTTTTAAAATCACTTCAAATTCAATTTATTTATTTCAAAAATAAATTGATTTTTAATTCTAGTTCAAAACTAGTTCATTTCGATAAAAATCTATTTTTATCATTTCAAATGTGGAGTTTTTCATCCCAGTTCTTTCCAATTCACATATTATGATTTTACATGAATTATCAATATTTTTAATAATTTTATCAAGGACCGTACAGTCGATTTCCATCAACGGCTATCGAACTGCACTTACAACGACCTTTTTCAAATTTGATTTGGACATAATTCCAAATCCAACCGTTAGATTTCAAATTCCTGATATTCATTGGAAAGCTCTTTTCGATACGAACCCAACGGTTCCGGTTTTAGGAGAATCCGACGGTCGGATCTCCCGCAACGTCAATTCGAAGTTAATGGTCGAAATTCACGAACTGCCGCGGCGCGGCGCGTTCTATTCAGGCCATTATATATAATATATATATATATATATTATATATATTTCGTCAATTTCCTTTTAAAACGTATTTTATAAATCGTTTTAACTTCGTTTCAAAACCATTTCAACACTATTTCAATTTCAAATCGATTTGATTTCAATTCAATTCAAATTCTAATTCGTTTCAATTCAATTCAATTTGAATTCATTTTTATTCAATTCGAATTCAAATTCACTTTCTATTCAATTCGAATCGAATTCATTTACTATTCGATTCGAATTCATTTCAAATTGATTCAATAAAATTTCAATTTGAATGTTTAATCTAATTTAATTTGAATTTCATTTCAAAATATTAAGTTTTGAAATCACTTTTCAATATTCATTATAAAACGAATAAAATCGATATATAAATGTTGTTCACGTCAAAATAGCGCATCTATAATCCACACGGCTTTATATATTTCAATAAATTCGTTATTCTATTCAACAAATGAATATTTATTTTATTCAACACATGAATTTATGTTTCTTTCAACACACGACTAATCTCAACACATGAGTACTGTCAACACATCACTATTTTTGTTATGTAAAATATTTTATAAAACTAAGGTATCTATCGTTTGATTTTAATTAGACTCCACCGTAAAGTAGATTCTAATTGTAAATATGATAAAGATGTAATTTTTATTATTTAAAATATTTTACTCAACACACGAATATTTTCAACACATGAACATCGTCAACACATGACTATTTTCATATTCAACACATGAATTTTCTTTTATAATATTCATTATTTTCCCGATTGGAATGAGGCCCAATCAATCACCATATAATGTTAATTATATGGATTTTCATACATCACACGTATATAGTAGCATTGAAAAATAATCAACCATCAACCAAAGTGCACTACACTGTATAAGCATCAAATATAGATATCTTACGCTTATAACAGCCTGTCAATCAATCGATCGACATATTTAATCAATCAGGATGAGTGAACTTCAAATTTCATCCCAACACCCGTGTGGGGTTTCAAACAGTCAAACACATATTTTAGTTGTGCAGTTGGGCGATGTGTAAAATTTATCGACCCAATCAATATCAGTCAAATCAGTGTATATAAACAAATCGGCCGATTTGTTTATAAATATTCATTTATTCACTTTCACGTTAAAATTATATTTTTAACGATAAAACAATTTATTTTAACACATGAATTTCTATTCATTTCATTTATCAAATAAAATGATATCTTTATTTTTCTAACTTATTTTAGAAAATTTCGGCGGCATAACGACACGATACTAGAAACGGGACGAGGCCTAGCCTTATCCCCGGTCTAGTGAAGGCCCACGCCATTCACACATCAATCAAATCAATTTCATTTCACCAAACTATTCAATTCAAATCAAATAATCTAACCAACTACACAACCAAACAATTTAACAAACAAGCCATCCATGGTCTGTGGATGACGGGTGTCGGGTGCTACTAAACACCGTCTACATCCTAGTATATATATAACTAGAAAAAGAAATTTAGAGTGAGAAGTTCTCACCAATAGCTATCCAACTTCTCGACTCTCCACTGATAGAAATCTTCGCCATTCTCGCATTTTTTCGCTTTCGTTGTCCGCTTTCACTACATATGTAAAAATCACATTTTTATATATTGATGTCTTTAAAATAAAAATCACATTTTTATTTATTCACTTTCAATTTAAAAAATCATATTTTTATAATCACTTCCTATATTTAAGAATCGAATTTTTACTATGCTGTTCAATATATAAAAATCGAATTTTTTTACTACGATGATATATAGATAAAAATTATATTTTTATCACGCTATTTTCCATATAAAGATTTCGCCTTTTCATAAATAAAGTTTTCGCCTTTTCATAAATAAAGTTTTTTCGCTAATCAAAGATCTAAACTTTCTTTCTCTATTGATCTATTCCTTTCTAATAAAAACCATTTCTTTGTCCTAATAAAAAAACGTATGTTTTTATAACTCTACAACATAAAAGATTATATTTTTATAATGCTAAAAATCATAACTTTTTGTTATACAAAAATTAAACCTTTTTCCTATATAAAAATACAACCTTTCTAGATAAATCATACAATAATAATCATGCTTCGGTTTACAATAAAAATTATACTTTTGCTTACAATCATCTAAACAAAAAAACGAAAAGAAAATTATAAACAAAAACTCACAGTGTTGGTCAGAGTTGGGGAGAAGGCTAGTGATGACGATGGTGGTCGACATCGGCACCCGCATTGGTCGGAACAGCGGGGTTTGGGGTTTTGAACATCGAAGTGGGAAGGAGGAGGGAAATGAGGGCGGAGGAGAGAAGAAGATCGGAGAGGGGCGGTGTTGGACGGCGAGGCTCGGCGGAGGATGGCCTCCAGCGGCGGCGCAGCTCGCAGGGGGGCGACGGGCTACAGATTTGGGGCGCGTGGCTTTTAATTAGAGGAAGGGAGAGAGGAGAGAGAGGGGAAGAGGAAGGGCGGAGGCGCAGATTGGCCGAACGACGGTGGAGGAAGTGGGGCGACGACGATGGTGGCTAGGGCTAGGAGGTGCGACGGATTTTGAGGAAAGGGGGAGGGTCGGGTTCTGTTGGAACGATAGAAATGAGAAGGGTTAAGTATATATATTTTTAATTTATTTAATTATTTAATTTCAAAAAAGCAACTTTTATTTTCGACCTCTAAACGAGGCCCACCGCCTGTCGTCCATAGCTAATTACCCCCATTCCGAACACAATGGGATATGTATCGCAAGCTGATTCGATCGTGTGAATCAGTTTCCGTTAAATTTACATTTAAATCACTATATTGAATTTTAAACGTACATTTCAAATTACCGGGGTCACATACTAACTCTAAAAATTCTCGAAAAATATTTTCTAGCTTCGTATTGACGATACGGTCCTAACAAAACTAGTTTCGTCGAATTCTGAGACCGTTGGAAAAATGGCCAATTTCCAGTCGATTAAAATCAACTGAAACTGGTCAAACGCGTTTTCTTTTGCTACGCTCACATATTGATTCGAAAAATTATGAAATTTGTAATCTAGCAATAATTCGACATCACGGACCCAACAAAACTAGTTTCGTCGAAATCCGAGGTCATCTGCAAAATGTCAATTTTTAAGGGCCTGAATTCCATAGCGACTATTCAGAATTTTCAACTGGACATATCTTTTGATTCCCGCTATGGAATCTTGATTTTTCGGATTCGTTAGAAAGATATTATCAATTAGATCCTAATGTTTTTGGTTTCACTAAAATCCGGATTGTTTTGCACCCGGTACATTCAATTGAAGTTTGAAATCGAATTATCGAACTACCGCGCCATTTTCAATTCTATTTATAATTATATATAAATATTTATATTCTAACGACGGCGTATATAATATATACGTTGAATTATATTCAAAATAAATTTCTCGTCGATATTATTTAAAATAATCTATTTTAAATACCCAAAATTCGCTAAAATTGCCAAAATAAAAATTTCAAACTGGCTCGCATTTTACGGGTTGTTACATCGAGATTAGCTAACCACACTGAAATAATTATTTATTTTATTTCCCAATCCCAACCTATTCATCCCATGAAGCAAAACTGGTAATACTCCATATCTAACACCACGGTGTTATCGATAAAATTAATTATCATTTCACGTTAAAATCTAATAAAAGATTTAACTATCGCTTTGGAGCAAAACTGGTGATACTCCATTCTCGCTTATTTTCTATATTTGATAATTTAGATTATCAATTCATATTTCAATCTAATTGTAGATTCATTAAAACTCCTTTTACTGGGTTAAAGAACTACTGTTATTTAAAATATAGTTCACGATAAACCCACGAATCAATTCTATTTAAAACCCCTTTCAAATCCAATTTATTTATTTGAAAATAAATGGGTTTTAATTTTTGTTCAAAACTAGTTCATTTCGATAAAAATCTATTTTTATCTTTTCAAATATGGAGTTTTGCATCCCAATTTTTCCCAAATCATTTCTTATGATCTTACACAAATTATTACTATTTTTAATAATTTTATCAAGGCCCGTACAGTCGATTTCCATCAACGGCCATCGAACTGCACTTACAGCGACCTTTTCCAAATTTGATTTGGACGTATCTCCAAATCCAACCGTTAGATTTTGAATTTCTAATATTCATTAGAAAGCTCTTTTCGATACGAACCCAACGGTTCCGGTTTTACGAGAATCCAACGGTCGGATCTCCCGTAATGTCCGTTTGAAATAAATGGTCGAAATTCACGAACTGTCGCGGCGCGGTGCGTTCTATTCAAGCCATTATATTATATATATAATATATATAATATATATTTCGTCGATTCCTATTTAAAACGAATTTTATGAATAGTTTTAAATTTGTTTCAAAAGCAATTTCAACTTCCATTTCAATTCAAATCAAAATTGAATTCTTCCGTATAAATTGGTTTTAAAATTCATTTCTATTCAATTCAAATTTCAATTCAATTTGAATTCATTTCAATTTCTTTTCAATTCAATTCGAATTCGTTTTCAATTCAATTCAAATCAAATTCGTTTTCTATTCAAATCAAATTCAATTCATTTTCTATTCAAATTCAATTCGTTCTCTATTCAAATCAAAATCAATTCATTTTCTATTCAAATTCAAATTTCAATTCAATTTCGTTTTCTTTTCAATTCAAATTCGTTTTCTTTTCAATTCAAATTCAAATTAAATTCAAGAACGAATATAATCGATATAAATATCGTTCGCGTCAAAATAGCGCATCTCTAATCAACACGGCTTTATATTCAACAAATGGATCTATATTTCTTTCAATACACGACTCTATATCTTTTTCAACACACGACTAATCTCAATGAATGAGTACTGTCCACGTGTGACTATTTTTGTTATTTAATATATTATATGAAAATTAAGGTATCTATCGTTTGATATTAAATCAGACTCCAACCGTAAATTAGTAAGAGAACGATTCCCTGAATATTAACCCCGAAGGCCGAAACCAACATCAGATCAATATCCAGGAGACCACTCATCTTATCTATTTTCCAGTTAGTTTCTAATTTTATATTTGATAAAGATGTAAATTTTATTATTAAAATACTTCGTTCAACACATGACTAATCTCAACGGATGAGTACAGTCAACACATTAACCTGTACTTTATAATGTTCTTTATTTTCTAAATTGGAATGAGGCCCAATCAATTACCATATAAAGTTAATTATATGGATTCCATACAACACATGCATATATGTGACGACCAGAAACTTCCCCGTAAAGGAAAGCGTCGGATAGTTCGAGAACAAGCCACAACAGAACGCATACGGAAGAACATTTCATCGTATATTACAACAATGCATCAGATTACAAGAATATACAGGGTAAAAATGAATATATTACACAGAAATATCAGAGATTTAAATTACATTTAAATACATAGCAGCGGAAAATAATACAATACACAACTAGAATGAGATATACGGATACAAAGCTTTCCGGATATCGTTCCAGCTGTAAACCAGGATCCTGTGAATATAAATCTGCAAAACCAAAACTACTAGCTGCCCGTGTCAAAATAGGGGCACCCAGAGTTTAGGTTAAAACAATAAACTCCAGGTCAGTCATGTGACTGGTGTGAGAACTAAAACAGTTATTATTCTTTATTTTCAAAGGTAAATCAAGGGACCACGCCGTATAACACGGAACGGGTTTCCTCCCAAGAATACCAGTGCATAAAACAAACAGCGCGATGCTAAATAAAGAAAAATGAAGCTGTTATAAGACCCAGGTCCTATCACACAATGCAACGCAAGCCGGGGGATAGGGTTTTTACCTTATAACAGCCAAAGAATGCTTGATACGTTTAAAACAAATCATTTGATACTACTATAAGTGCATAGTGTATAAAACAACTTCAAATCATAAGTATCAATCATAGGCGGCATGAATGCCCCATACCACTATGTCGCCATATATAGGTTTACAAATAAAACCGCAAATGTCACGTATTTGGAGATTGGATTTCCATCTATGAACCGAGGCAAAAGATAGTCCTCAACCGATTCGTGACTCTCTAGCCCGAGCCACCGGAACAGCCGCAACTGCCCCTTGGATCGTCAGGGCCGGTCCACCGATGTGGATTATAGTGCCTGAACAATACGTTTCCCCGCCCTTTGGGGCGTAAATGAGCCAACGAATGACTCCATCGGACCCGGATCGTCCGATCAAACTGAGGCGCCTCGCAACAGCAACAACCACACAGGTGAAAAGTATATAAATGTCAGGGCTGGTAGGTCACTGACACCACCCTAGCTAGAAAGAAACGCATGCCCTCCCTGATGTCCTCTCCCGTTTCTGGTTCACAACCGGGGTGTGAGGCTCGCGAATTCACGTTACACAAAGCTGTGCCACACAGGCTATGCTTTGATCATCACTACAAGACTTTGCTTTTCAACAGAAGCCTCGATCAATTGCCACTTAGGCATGCCACACAGGCAATTCACTCCATGCGTTTGATATCCATCAATATATAACCCCTGAGCTCGTACGTCTCAGAGAAGGGCGTTAAGCAAGAGAATAAATTCTCCGCCGCCAAACAGATATATATTTAATAGAGATCAATCACACGGACTAAAATCCAATGTCAGACACACAGTCCATTTACAAGTCCGTTCTGGGGCTGAACGAAACCGGAGGCACCTAGTACCTCGCATATCCATCGATCTCCAAGTACGTCTGGACGATCACCAACTGTTTCCATCTTCTTGGGTGTACAGCCCAATCAAGATCATCAGTAATCACCCAAACGACGTGAAAACTTCTGGTCTTCGACCACCGTCTTCATCTTCGACACCACGTCGAATCAGTTATTCAGAATGGGACAAACCCGGTCTTTCTGAATAACTCGCGTATATATTATAAAAGTGTTACACAAACACAACATACGCCTCATTCCAATTCAGAATATTCTTTTATTCAAATATTCCCATACTTTGGGAAAAGTTCCCATTAATTTTATCCAAGATAAATTCTTTAAATTTATTCTTTAATCTCCTTTGAATATCAATTCAAACTAGTCGGGATTAGCGAACCACACCGAAGTAATCATTTTATTTTATTTCCCAATCCCAACCTATTCATCCCATGAAGTAAAACTGGTGATACTTCATATCTAACACCACAGTGTTATCGGTAATTCAATTACCATTTCACGTTCAAATCTAATTAAAGATTTAACTATCGCTTGGAGTAAAACTGGTGATACTCCATTTTCGATCATTTCAATCTAATTAAAGATTCATTAAAACTCCACTTAGTTTTAATCTTCGGCTGGGTAAAGAATCAGTGTCATTTAAAACACGGTTCACGATAAACCCAAAACCACATTCATTAATTATCGGGTTAAAGAACGAGTGTTATTTAAAACACTGTTCACGATAAACCCAAAAATCAATACCAATTCAATTCCAATTAAATATCATTTAATTGGTACACTTCATTAAATCTAAATAAAAAGATTTAATATTTTCTCAACTGGGTTCAAGAACAGTGTTAGTGAAGACACTATTCACGACAAACCCAAATCACATTTGATATTCAATACAAGGCTCTGAATAGAAAATATACCGGCTTATATTCAATATCAAATTCTACGACTAACAAATGTCGTATTGGAAATAACGATATATATATATATCTTTCAAATTTCCATAACAACATCTGTATAATCACGAATTCCAACATCGAAATATTCCGAAGACAATTTCGATTCAAATCCACTCCAATGCAATCATTGGAAATTTTGGTTATTTTCAAAACCCTTTTCAAATTCACTTTATTTATTTAAAAATAAATAGAATTATAATTCTAGTTCAAAACTAGTTCATTTCGATAAAAATCTATTTTTATCTTTTCAAATATGGAGTTTTTCATCCCAAATCTTCACAAATCATTTCTTATGATTTTACACAAATTATTACTATTTTTAATAATTTTATCAAGGCCCGTACAGTCGATTTCCACCAATGGCCATCGAACTGCACGTATAACGACCTTTTTCCAATTTGATTTGGACATAACTCCAAATCCAACCGTTAGATTTCTAATTTATCACATTCGTTAGAAAGCTCTTTTCGATACGAACCCAACGGTTCCGGTTTTAGGAGAATCCGACGGTCGGATCTCCCGCAATGTCCGTTTGAAATAAATGGTCGAAATTCACGAACTGCCGCGGCGCGGCGCGTTCTATTCAGGCCATTATATTATATATATACTATATATAATATATACTTCGTCGATTTTCTATTCAAAACGAATTATATAAATAGTTTTAAAATTCGTTTCAAAACCTATTTCCACTTCCATTTCAATTCAAAGCAAAATGGAATTCTTCTTTATAAATTCGTTTCAAAGTTCATTTCTATTCAATTCAAATTTCAATTCAATTTGAATTCATTTCAATCCACTTTCAATTCAATTTGAATTCGTTTTCAATTCAATTCATTTCGAAATCACCTTCAATTCAATTCACTTTGAATTCGTTTTCAATTCAATTCATTTCGAAATCACCTTCAATTCAATTCACTTTGAATTCGTTTTCAATTCAATTCATTTCGAAATCACCTTCAATTCAATTCACTTTGAATTCGTTTTCAATTCAATTCATTTCGAAATCACTTTCAATTCAATTCACTTCGAAATCACTTTCAATTCAATTCACTTTGAAATCACTTTCAATTCAATTCACTTCGAAATCACTTTTAAAATCGATATAAATATCGTTCACGTCAAAATGGCGTCAATCTAATCAACACGGCTTCATATATTCCTTTATTTTCAAATATTCTATTTCAAATATTTCTTTTTCAAATATTTCTTTTCAAATATTTCTTTTTCAAAACTGGAATGAGGCCCAATCAATTACCATATAAAATTAATTATATGGATTTTCATACAACACATGTATATAATAGCATTGAAAATAATCAACCATCAACCAAAGTGCACTACACTGTATAAGCATCAAATATAGATATTCAACGCTTATAACAGCCTGTCAATCAATCGATCGACATATTTAATCAATCAGGATGAGTGAACTTCAAATTTCATCCCAACACCCGTGTGGGGTTTCAAACAATCAAACACAGATTTTATTTGTGCAGTTGGGCGATGTGTAAAATTTATCGTCCCAACCAATATCAGTCAAATCAGTGTACATAAACAAACCGTCTGGTTTGTAAATGAATATTTTATTTATTCATATTCACGTTAAAAATTATATTTTTAACGATAAAACATTTTATTCCAACAAATGAATTTCTATTATTCATTTACACAATAAAATGATATTTTTATTTTCTAACATATTTTAGAAAATTTCGGCGGTATAACGGCACGATACTAGAAACGGGACAAGGCCTAGCCTTATCCCCGGTCTAGTGAAGGCCCACGCCATTCACACATCAATCAAACCAATTCATTTCACCCCACAATTCAATTTCAATCAAATAATCCAACTAATCTATGCAACCAAACAAACAAGTCCATGGTCTGTGGACGATTGTGTCGGGTGCTACTAAGCACCGTCTGCATCCTAGTATATATATATAACTAGAAAAGAAATTGAAAGGTGAGAAATTCTCACCAATAGCTATCCAACTACACGATTCTTCCTTTATAGAAATCTTCGCCTTTTGTCGCTTTCACCCGTATTCTCTACATATGTAAAAATAGAATTTTTTACTATGCTATGCAATATATAAAAATCGAATTTTGACTTCGCTATTCAATATATAAAAATCGAATTTTGACTTCGCTATTCAATATATAAAAATCGAATTTTGACTTCGCTATTCAATATATAAAAATCGAATTTTGACTTCGCTATTCAATATATAAAAATTGAATTTTGACTTCGCTATTCAATATATAAAAATCGAATTTTGACTTCGCTATTCAATATATAAAAATTGAATTTTGACTTCGCTATTCAATATATAAAAATCGAATTTTGACTTCGCTATTCAATATATAAAAATCATATTTTGACTTCGCTATTCAATATATAAAAATCATATTTTGACTTCGCTATTCAATATATAAAAATCATATTTTGACTTCGCTATTCAATATATAAAAATCATATTTTGACTTCGCTATTCAATATATAAAAATCATATTTTTAATTGTTCACTTCACAATAAAGATCATATTTTTATATCTTCTCCATAATAAAAATTATATTTTTATTTTAAATAAAAACCTTATCTTTATTTCAAATAAAATCTTGTCTTTATTTGAAGTGATTGCATATAAAAGAAAAAAAGAAAATCTAATCTTTATTTGGTAATAAAAATCGAATCTTTCCACTTATAAACATCTATGCTTTTCTATATAAAAATCTATGTTTCTCCTATATAAAACTCTATGTTTTTCCTATATAAAACTCTATGTTTTTCCTCATATAAAAATCTATGCTTTGTAAATATATAAAAAAAACAGTTTTGAAAATATATAAAATATCAGTTTTTATACTCTAAATAAAAATCATTAAAAACTGACCATTTTCGAGTGTGGGGGGGGGGGGAGGGGTTTGTGGCGCGCTGGCCATCAACGATCGGCGGTGCTGCTCAGGGCGTCGGGCTTGGGATTTAAATGGGTTTGGGACTGAGGTGCGCGGATTGCTGAATGGGGAAGGAGAAGAGGAGGGAGCGGAGGGACCGAACTCCGGCGATGGCGAACTCCAGGAAGGGCGCGGTGGTCTTCGGTGGAGGAGCGATGGCGATCTGCCATCGATTTGAGAGATCGATCCCCTTTTTTTTTAATTACAGATGGGAAAAGTAAGAGAGAGAAGAGGGAAAGAAATAAGGGGGGGCTATATATAAATTATAATATTTAATTTCATTTATTTTCAAAAAAGCAACTTTTTATTTTAAACTCCAAACGAAACCCACCGACTATCATCCCTAGCTAATTACCCCTATTCCGAACACAATGGGATATGTATCGCAAGCTGATTCGATCTTTTCAATTAGCTTCCGTTGAATTTACATTTAAATCACTATATTGAATTTTAAACGTGCATTTCAAATTACCGGGGTCACATACTAACTAGAAAAATTCCAGAAAAATATTTTCTAGCTTCGTATTGACGATACGGTCCTAACAAAACTAGTTTCGTCGAATTCCGAGACCGTTGGAAAAATGGCCAATTTCCAGTCGATTAAATTCAACTGAAATGGTCAAACGCGTTTTCCTTTGCCACGCTCACATATTGATTCGAAAAATTACGAAATTTGAAACCTAGCAATAACTTGACACTGCGGATCCAACAAAAGTGGTTTCGTCGAAATCCGAGGTCATTTGCAAAATGTCCATTTTTAAGGGCCTGAATTCCATAGCGACTATTCAGAATTTTCAACTGGACATATCTTTTGATTCCCGCTATGAAATCTTGATTATTCGGATTCGTTGGAAAGATATTATCAATTAGATCCTATCATTTTTGGTTTCACTAAAACCCGGATTGTTTTGCACCCGGTACATTCAATTGAAGTTTGAAATCGAATTATCGAACTACCGCGCCATTTTCAATTCTATTTATAATTATATATAAATATTTATATTCTAACGACGACGCGTAATATATACGTTCGAATTATATTCAAAATAAATTTTCTCGTCGATATTATTTAAAATAACCTATTTTAAATATTCAAAATTCGTTAAAATTGCCAAAATAAAAATTTCAAACTGGCTCGCATTTTACGGGTTGTTACAATCTCCCCCACTTAAAACTTTTCGTCCCCGAAAAGGAACAAAGTCGAAAGTGGTTTGATCATTCAACTCTACGTTCGATCAGGCTTCCATTCTCCAACTCTTTAGTTTCTGAGAATTTTCAAAACTTCAAAAATTTGGCTAACACCCTAAATTTTCGAAAAATTTCGCCATAACCTCCCCTGCACCGGGAGCATCGGGGAATTTCAAATAGCTTCCCCGGTCCTTCAGATCTCAAAAAGAAAAAGAAAAAGCCAAGCGGCTAGCCAATAGGCTCACAAAATCATCATCACCCAAACAAAACAGTAAATTATGTAGTAAACATGTACCTATTTGTCGGGCAAACAAATTTTATTCTCTGCTCTAGCCTCCTTGCTATGACCTGTTCAATATATACATGTATATGCAAGCAAATGCAACCAATTTTCAATACAGTTCAATATTTGATTCAATCAGGCATAATGGTTCAAAATTAGCAAACAAATGAACAAACAACACAAACATCAATCAATTAGTGAATTTAACGTTTCAAATTCATAATTTTGATACATATACAGAAAATATTGTTTTTGATGCCAATTCACAACAAAGTGTTCTAGCTATATAAGATTTGGTTCTCACACCAGTCTAATGGAAATATATAGATATCACACCTTCGAAACACGAATATAAATACTGATGATGTGGCCACATCATCAGAATTATCCCCGAGTGTCTAGAATGTGACTCTATATCTATCCAGTATATTAAAATTTCAAATACACGTGGATCAGACGTATACGCAAAATCCTTATATACTGGACTGTCCAACTCAATATAAAGAGATAATCAAATACGAATAATTGATTTAAATTTTCAAAACAAAAATTTGTTTTCATTTGAAAAATATACTCTTCACACTCGTTCTAGGATACTACTGATCCCATCTCTAACGAGTCTTTCCCATTGGATATTACTAATCCAATATCTGATGAATTCTTTCGTATGTTTCTAACGTGTCTTGTTCTCTAGCTTTGTAAACCAAAGCTCTGATACCACGTGTGACGACCAGAAACTTCCCCGTAAAGGAAAGCGTCGGATAGTTCGAGAACAAGCCACAACAGAACGCATACGGAAGAACATTTCATCGTATATTACAACAATGCATCAAATTACAAGAATATACAGGGTAAAAATGAATATATTACACAGAAATATCAGAGATTTAAATTACATTTAAATACATAGCAGCGGAAAATAATACAATACACAACTAGAATGAGATATACGGATACAAAGCTTTCCGGATATCGTTCCAGCTGTAAACCAGGATCCTGTGAATATAAATCTGCAAAACCAAAACTACTAGCTGCCCGTGTCAAAATAGGGGCACCCAGAGTTTAGGTTAAAACAATAAACTCCAGGTCAGTCATGTGACTGGTGTGAGAACTAAAACAGTTATTATTCTTTATTTTCAAAGGTAAATCAAGGGACCACGCCGTATAACACGGAACGGGTTTCCTCCCAAGAATACCAGTGCATAAAACAAACAGCGCGATGCTAAATAAAGAAAAATGAAGCTGTTATAAGACCCAGGTCCTATCACACAATGCAACGCAAGCCGGGGGATAGGGTTTTTACCTTATAACAGCCAAAGAATGCTTGATACATTTAAAACAAATCATTTGATACTACTATAAGTGCATAGTGTATAAAACAACTTCAAATCATAAGTATCAATCATAGGCGGCATGAATGCCCCATACCACTATGTCGCCATATATAGGTTTACAAATAAAACCGCAAATGTCACGTATTTGGAGATTGGATTTCCATCTATGAACCGAGGCAAAAGATAGTCCTCAACCGATTCGTGACTCTCTAGCCCGAGCCACCGGAACAGCCGCAACTGCCCCTTGGATCGTCAGGGCCGGTCCACCGATGTGGATTATAGTGCCTGAACAATACGTTTCCCCGCCCTTTGGGGCGTAAATGAGCCAACGAATGACTCCATCGGACCCGGATCGTCCGATCAAACCGAGGCGCCTCGCAACAGCAACAACCACACAGGTGAAAAGTATATAAATGTCAGGGCTGGTAGGTCACTGACACCACCCTAGCTAGAAAGAAACGCATGCCCTCCCTGATGTCCTCTCCCGTTTCTGGTTCACAACCGGGGTGTGAGGCTCGCGAATTCACGTTACACAAAGCTGTGCCACACAGGCTATGCTTTGATCATCACCACAAGACTTTGCTTTTCAACAGAAGCCTCGATCAATTGCCACTTAGGCATGCCACACAGGCAATTCACTCCATGCGTTTGATATCCATCAATATATAACCCCTGAGCTCGTACGTCTCAGAGAAGGGCGTTAAGCAAGAGAATAAATTCTCCGCCGCCAAACAGATATATATTTAATAGAGATCAATCACACGGACTAAAATCCAATGTCAGACACACAGTCCATTTACAAGTCCGTTCTGGGGCTGAACGAAACCGGAGGCACCTAGTACCTCGCATATCCATCGATCTCCAAGTACGTCTGGACGATCACCAACTGTTTCCATCTTCTTGGGTGTACAGCCCAATCAAGATCGTCAGTAATCACCCAAACGACGTGAAAACTTCTGGTCTTCGACCACCGTCTTCATCTTCGACACCACGTCGAATCAGTTATTCAGAATGGGACAAACCCGGTCTTTCTGAATAACTCGCGTATATATTATAAAAGTGTTACACAAACACAACATACGCCTCATTCCAATTCAGAATATTCTTTTATTCAAATATTCCCATACTTTGGGAAAAGTTCCCATTAATTTTATCCAAGATAAATTCTTTAAATTTATTCTTTAATCTCCTTTGAATATCAATTCAAACTAGTCGGGATTAGCGAACCACACCGAAGTAATCATTTTATTTTATTTCCCAATCCCAACCTATTCATCCCATGAAGTAAAACTGGTGATACTTCATATCTAACACCACAGTGTTATCGGTAATTCAATTACCATTTCACGTTCAAATCTAATTAAAGATTTAACTATCGCTTGGAGTAAAACTGGTGATACTCCATTTTCGATCATTTCAATCTAATTAAAGATTCATTAAAACTCCACTTAGTTTTAATCTTCGGCTGGGTTAAAGAATCAGTGTCATTTAAAACACGGTTCACGATAAACCCAAAACCACATTCATTAATTATCGGGTTAAAGAACGAGTGTTATTTAAAACACTGTTCACGATAAACCCAAAAATCAATACCAACTCAATTCCAATTAAATATCATTTAATTGGTACACTTCATTAAATCTAAATAAAAAGATTTAATATTTTCTCAACTGGGTTCAAGAACAGTGTTAGTGAAGACACTATTCACGACAAACCCAAATCACATTTGATATTCAATACAAGGCTCTGAATAGAAAATATACCGGCTTATATTCAATATCAAATTCTACGACTAACAAATGTCGTATTGGAAATAACGATATATATATATATCTTTCAAATTTCCATAACAACATCTGTATAATCACGAATTCCAACATCGAAATATTCCGAAGACAATTTCGATTCAAATCCACTCCAATGCAATCATTGGAAATTTTGGTTATTTTCAAAACCCTTTTCAAATTCACTTTATTTATTTAAAAATAAATAGAATTATAATTCTAGTTCAAAACTAGTTCATTTCGATAAAAAACTATTTTTATCTTTTCAAATATGGAGTTTTTCATCCCAAATCTTCACAAATCATTTCTTATGATTCTACACAAATTATTACTATTTTTAATAATTTTATCAAGGCCCGTACAGTCGATTTCCACCAATGGCCATCGAACTGCACGTATAGCGACCTTTTTCCAATTTGATTTGGACATAACTCCAAATCCAACCGTTAGATTTCTAATTTATCACATTCATTAGAAAGCTCTTTTCGATACGAACCCAACGGTTCCGGTTTTAGGAGAATCCGACGGTCGGATCTCCCGCAATGTCCGTTTGAAATAAATGGTCGAAATTCACGAACTGCCGCGGCGCGGCGCGTTCTATTCAGGCCATTATATTATATATATACTATATATAATATATACTTCGTCGATTTTCTATTCAAAACGAATTATATAAATAGTTTTAAAATTCGTTTCAAAACCTATTTCCACTTCCATTTCAATTCAAAGCAAAATGGAATTCTTCTTTATAAATTCGTTTCAAAGTTCATTTCTATTCAATTCAAATTTCAATTCAATTTGAATTCATTTCAATCCACTTTCAATTCAATTTGAATTCGTTTTCAATTCAATTCATTTCGAAATCACCTTCAATTCAATTCACTTTGAATTCGTTTTCAATTCAATTCATTTCGAAATCACCTTCAATTCAATTCACTTTGAATTCGTTTTCAATTCAATTCATTTCGAAATCACCTTCAATTCAATTCACTTTGAATTCATTTTCAATTCAATTCATTTCGAAATCACTTTCAATTCAATTCACTTCGAAATCACTTTCAATTCAATTCACTTTGAAATCACTTTCAATTCAATTCACTTCGAAATCACTTTTAAAATCGATATAAATATCGTTCACGTCAAAATGGCGTCAATCTAATCAACACGGCTTCATATATTCCTTTATTTTCAAATATTCTATTTCAAATATTTCTTTTTCAAATATTTCTTTTCAAATATTTCTTTTTCAAAACTGGAATGAGGCCCAATCAATTACCATATAAAATTAATTATATGGATTTTCATACAACACATGTATATAATAGCATTGAAAATAATCAACCATCAACCAAAGTGCACTACACTGTATAAGCATCAAATATAGATATTCAACGCTTATAACAGCCTGTCAATCAATCGATCGACATATTTAATCAATCAGGATGAGTGAACTTCAAATTTCATCCCAACACCCGTGTGGGGTTTCAAACAATCAAACACAGATTTTATTTGTGCAGTTGGGCGATGTGTAAAATTTATCGTCCCAACCAATATCAGTCAAATCAGTGTACATAAACAAACCGTCTGGTTTGTAAATGAATATTTTATTTATTCACATTCACGTTAAAAATTATATTTTTAACGATAAAACATTTTATTCCAACAAATGAATTTCTATTATTCATTTACACAATAAAATGATATTTTTATTTTCTAACATATTTTAGAAAATTTCGGCGGTATAACGGCACGATACTAGAAACGGGACAAGGCCTAGCCTTATCCCCGGTCTAGTGAAGGCCCACGCCATTCACACATCAATCAAACCAATTCATTTCACCCCACAATTCAATTTCAATCAAATAATCCAACTAATCTATGCAACCAAACAAACAAGTCCATGGTCTGTGGACGATTGTGTCGGGTGCTACTAAGCACCGTCTGCATCCTAGTATATATATATAACTAGAAAAGAAATTGAAAGGTGAGAAATTCTCACCAATAGCTATCCAACTACACGATTCTTCCTTTATAGAAATCTTCGCCTTTTGTCGCTTTCACCCGTATTCTCTACATATGTAAAAATAGAATTTTTTACTATGCTATGCAATATATAAAAATCGAATTTTGACTTCGCTATTCAATATATAAAAATCGAATTTTGACTTCGCTATTCAATATATAAAAATCGAATTTTGACTTCGCTATTCAATATATAAAAATCGAATTTTGACTTCGCTATTCAATATATAAAAATTGAATTTTGACTTCGCTATTCAATATATAAAAATCGAATTTTGACTTCGCTATTCAATATATAAAAATCGAATTTTGACTTCGCTATTCAATATATAAAAATCGAATTTTGACTTCGCTATTCAATATATAAAAATCATATTTTGACTTCGCTATTCAATATATAAAAATCATATTTTGACTTCGCTATTCAATATATAAAAATCATATTTTGACTTCGCTATTCAATATATAAAAATCATATTTTGACTTCGCTATTCAATATATAAAAATCATATTTTTAATTGTTCACTTCACAATAAAGATCATATTTTTATATCTTCTCCATAATAAAAATTATATTTTTATTTTAAATAAAAACCTTATCTTTATTTCAAATAAAATCTTGTCTTTATTTGAAGTGATTGCATATAAAAGAAAAAAAGAAAATCTAATCTTTATTTGGTAATAAAAATCGAATCTTTCCACTTATAAACATCTATGCTTTTCTATATAAAAATCTATGTTTCTCCTATATAAAACTCTATGTTTTTCCTATATAAAACTCTATGTTTTTCCTCATATAAAAATCTATGCTTTGTAAATATATAAAAAAAACAGTTTTGAAAATATATAAAATATCAGTTTTTATACTCTAAATAAAAATCATTAAAAACTGACCTTTTTCGAGTGTGGGGGGGGAGGGGTTTGTGGCGCGCTGGCCATCAACGATCGGCGGTGCTGCTCAGGGCGTCGGGCTTGGGATTTAAATGGGTTTGGGACTGAGGTGCGCGGATTGCTGAATGGGGAAGGAGAAGAGGAGGGAGCGGAGGGACTGAACTCCGGCGATGGCGAACTCCAGGAAGGGCGCGGTGGTCTTCGGTGGAGGAGCGATGGCGATCTGACATCGATTTGAGAGATCGATCCCCTTTTTTTTTAATTACAGATGGGAAAAGTAAGAGAGAGAAGAGGGAAAGAAATAAGGGGGGCTATATATAAATTATAATATTTAATTTCATTTATTTTCAAAAAAGCAACTTTTTATTTTAAACTCCAAACGAAACCCACCGACTATCATCCCTAGCTAATTACCCCTATTCCGAACACAATGGGATATGTATCGCAAGCTGATTCGATCTTTTCAATTAGCTTCCGTTGAATTTACATTTAAATCACTATATTGAATTTTAAACGTGCATTTCAAATTACCGGAGTCACATACTAACTAGAAAAATTCCAGAAAAATATTTTCTAGCTTCGTATTGACGATACGGTCCTAACAAAACTAGTTTCGTCGAATTCCGAGACCGTTGGAAAAATGGCCAATTTCCAGTCGATTAAATTCAACTGAAATGGTCAAACGCGTTTTCCTTTGCCACGCTCACATATTGATTCGAAAAATTACGAAATTTGAAACCTAGCAATAACTTGATACTGCGGATCCAACAAAAGTGGTTTCGTCGAAATCCGAGGTCATTTGCAAAATGTCCATTTTTAAGGGCCTGAATTCCATAGCGACTATTCAGAATTTTCAACTGGACATATCTTTTGATTCCCGCTATGAAATCTTGATTATTCGGATTCGTTGGAAAGATATTATCAATTAGATCCTATCATTTTTGGTTTCACTAAAACCCGGATTGTTTTGCATCCGGTACATTCAATTGAAGTTTGAAATCGAATTATCGAACTACCGCGCCATTTTCAATTCTATTTATAATTATATATAAATATTTATATTCTAACGACGACGCGTAATATATACGTTCGAATTATATTCAAAATAAATTTTCTCGTCGATATTATTTAAAATAACCTATTTTAAATATTCAAAATTCGTTAAAATTGCCAAAATAAAAATTTCAAACTGGCTCGCATTTTACGGGTTGTTACAATATAATAGCAACGATAAATAATCAACCATCATCCAAAGTGCACTACACTGTATAAGCATCGAATATAGATATCTAACGCTTACAACAGCCTGTCAATCAATCGATCGACATACAACTAATTATTGGGATTAGTGTATGCTGTATTTTTATCCCAATACCCGTGTGGGGTTTCAAATCAACAAACACAAATTTTATTTGTGCAGTTGGGCGATATGTAAAATTTATCGTCCCAATCAATGTCCTTCAAATAGGTGTACATAAACAAACCGTCCGGTTTGTAAATGAATATTTATTTATTCACATTCACGTTAAAAATTATATTTTTAACGATAAATATTTTATTTTAACACATGAATTTTTATTCAGTTCATTTACAAAATAAAAATGATATTTTTATTTTTCTAACTCATTTTAGGAAATTTCGGCGGCATAACGGCACGATACTAGAAACGGGACGAGGTCTAGCCTTATCCCCGGTCTAGTGAAGGCCCACGCCATTTACACATCAATCAAATCCATTCCATTTCACCAAACAATTCAATTCAAACCAAATAATCTAACCAACTACACAACCAAACAAACAAGTCCATGGTCTGTGGACGATGGTGTCGGGTGCTACTAAACACCGTCTGCATCCTAGTATATATATAACTAGAAAAAGAAATTAAAGTGAGAAGTTCTCACCAAAGCTAATCCAATCATCTCGACTCTTCTTATGTAGGGAATCATCGTCGTTCTCGCCTTTTGTCACTTTCGTTGCCCGTAGCCACTACATATATAAAAATCACATTTTTATTTCGCTATGTATATAAAAATCACATTTTTATTCTACTACTATATAGATGAAAATTCTATTTTTACAACGGTGTTCATATAATAAAGATTATATTTTTATATCGCCACTTATATAAAAATCACATCTTTGCTCCTTCTACATAATAAAGATCAAATCTTTAATACTTCTATAATGTAAAACTCATATTTTTAATCTTCTACTAATATAAAAATCATATTTTTATTATCTCTATAACATAAAAAATATATTTTTATTAACCTCATATGTCAAAAACCATAGAAGCTTTAAAGCGGAGAAAACTCACTTTTTTTTCTGACGCCCGGATTCGCTGTTCGGGTTCCCGAATTTGTAAACGAGCTTTAATCTTCACTCCATCTTTTTTTTTAGCTTAAACGCGCCATTCCGGACAACTTTCTCCTAAGAGACTTTTTGCCAAAAATATTCCAATTCGCCAGAATTCGCAAAAGTACACGATTTTTTCAGCTTTTGAACAGCAGACTTCGCACACGTTTTCCGAGCAGCTCCGAACTCCAAAACATGACTTCCATATAACCAAATCGAAGAGAATTTCGTGCTCTACAACTTTGGTCTAGAGGGACTTTGGCCAAAAACGCACCATTTGGGAGTTATTCGCGAAATGGTGACAGGGTGTTATTTGCAAAACGGGATTTTTGGTGAAAATGGATTTTTGGGTGTAGCGGGGCCCATGGCCAAAGTTGGGTGGTACTGAGGGGGGCGCCGGCCTGACTGACGTGGGGGAGGGGCTGAGGTGCGTCGGTGGGGTCCACGGAGGCGGGTGGTGGTGATTTGGGGCTTAGGGTTCGCAAATGGAGAGAGGAGAGAGAGGAGGAGGAAGAGGAGGAGGAGGGGGTGCGACGGCTCGCCGGAGGCCGGTGGTGGCGCTGGTGGAGGAGGGTAGCGGCGGTGGGAGGAGGAGGCCATTAATGAGTTTTTTTGCAGAAAGAGGAAGAGGAAGAAAGTGAAGAAGTAAAGGAAGTAAAAGTGTTTATATGCTAGTTTCTCGCGTATCGCCTTAACGCTAACGATTTCCAATCGCCGCGGATTTCGGACACAAGATAGTAGACGTGAAGACGAGTCCAACGAAACAAGTTTCGTCGAATTCCGAGTTCGTTTGTCCGTTCAAAAAAAATCACGAAAATGCTCAGATAAGCTCTAAAAATGTTATTTTGGCGCACCTTTTCTTCTCGCACGCCCACATGCTAACCCGAAAAATCAAGCCCTCTTGGATTTAACCATTATTAGACAATACGAATCCATAAAAAAAATGAAATCGAATTCTGAGGTCGTATCAATAATGTTCCTTTGTAAAATGACTGCTCGCTTTACCCGGAACTGTTTCAGCTCGCACAACCACATACTAACTCCGTTCGACGCGCCATTTGGAACTCAACAATGATTTGTCATTATGAATCCATAAAAATTTATCTCGTCGAATTCTGAGCTCGTATGCAAAATTTCACTTTTTAAGGGCTATGTTTTGTTAACCGAACAACTCCAGCCCATAGCCACTATTCCGGATATCGGAATATATCGAAGCTTATGCTTTTCGGATTCTAAACGGCATTTTGAACTCAATGGAAGTGGTTTTGAGTCCAAATTCATTCATATGCAAAATTTGACTTTTTGGGCCATGTATAATTTACACAGCAACTATTCTGAATTTTCAACTGGGCATAACTTTTGATTCCCGCTATGAAATTTCGATTTTTCGGATTCGTTGGAAAGATATTATCAATTAGATCCTATTATTTTTGGTTTCGCTAAAATCCGGATTGTTTTGCATCCGGTACATTCAACTGAAGTTTGAAATCGAATTATCGAACTACCGCGCCATTTTCAATTCCTTTTATAATTATATATAATTATTTATATTCTAATGACGATGCGTATAAATATATACGTTCTAAATATATTCAAAATAAATTTTCGTCGATATTATTTAAAATCATCTATTTTAAATACTCAAAATTCGTCGAAGTTGCCAAAACAAAAAAAAATTAAACTGGCTCAGAATTTCCAGGTTATTACAATCTCCCCCACTTAAAACTTTTCGTCCCCAAAAAGGAACAAAGTCGAAAGTGGTTTGATTAATCAACTCTACGTTCATGCTGGCTTCCATTCTCCAACTTTTCAGTTTCTGAGAATTTTCAAATTCTTCAAAAATTTGGCTAACACCCTAAATTTTCGAAAAATTTCGCCATAACCTCCCCTGCACCGGGAGCCACGAGAAAATCCCGAAATTGCCATACATGCCTTCTGATCTCAAAAAGAAAAAGAAAAAGCCAAGCGGCTAGCCAATCGGCTCATAAAATCATCATCACCCAAACAAAACAGTAAATTATATAGTAAACATCTATTTGTCGAGCAAACAAATTTTATTCTCTTCTCTAGCCTCCTTGCTATGACCTGTTCAATGTAAGTACATGTATATGTGAGTAAATGTGACCCATTTTCAATAAAATTCAATATTTAGTACAATTAGGCTAAATGGTTCAAAAATTATCAAACAAATGAACAAACAACACAAACATCAATCAATTAGTGGATTAACGTTTCAAATTCATAATTTTGATATATAGTCGAAAATCATGTTTTTGATGCCAATTCACAACAAATAAATCTATCTATGTAAGTTTTGGTTCTCACACCAGTCTAATGGAAATATATAGATATCACACCTTCGAAACATGAACATAAATACTGATGATGCACGTGCTATCATCAGTACCATCTCCGGGCGACTAGAATGTGATTCTATATCTATCCAGTATATTAAAACTTCGAATATACGTTCATGACGCGTATATGCAAATTCTTTATATATTGGATTGTCCAAATTCAAAATAAATAAAATATTCAAATATGCATACAACGATTTAAATTTCAAAACAAAATTGTTTTCATTTGAAAAATATACTCTTCACTCTCGTTCTAGGATACTACTGATCCTATCTCTAACGAGTCATTCTAATTGGATATTACTAATCCAATATCTGATGAATTCTTTCGTATGGTTCTAATGTGTCTTGTTCTCGAGCTCTGTAAACCAAAGCTCTGATACCAAACTGACATAGCCCAACGAAATCCGGTAGGCTTTGCAACCATCCCTTCATCCCCCAAAGCAGCAGGTACCGTGGCTGTCACTGGTCCCCTAGTACACTTGTTTTACGGCGACCCTCTAGAGCTACCCGACCACTGCCTAACCAACCCCCGCAAGGGACATGTGGGGGCAAGAGCCCACTGTTCGCCACCAAACCACATGGTGAGAACCCCCCATCATGACTGCAACAAGAACTGGTGATACTCCATTCTCGCTTATTTTCTATATTTGATAATTTAGATTATCAGTTCACATTTCAATCTAATTGTAGATTCATTAAAACTCCTTTTACTGGGTTAAAGAACTAATGTTATTTAAAATACAGTTCACGATAAATCCACGAATCAATTCTATTTAAAACCCCTTTCAAATCCAATTTATTTATTTGAAAATAAATGGGTTTTAATTTTTGTTCAAAACTAGTTCATTTCGATAAAAATCTATTTTTATCTTTTCAAATATGGAGTTTTGCATCCCAATTTTTCCCAAATCATTTCTTATGATTTTACACAAATTATTACTATTTTTAATAATTTTATCACGGCCCGTACAGTCGATTTCCATCAACGCCATCGAACTGCACTTACATCGACCTTTTCCAAATTTGATTTGGACGTATCTCCAAATCCAACCGTTAGATTTTGATTTTCTAATATTCGTTAGAAATCTCTTTTCGATACAAACCCAACGGTTCCGGTTTTAGGAGAATCCGACGGTCTGATCTCCCGTAATGTCCGTTTGAAATAAATAGTCGAAATTCACGAACTGCCGCGGCGCGTTCTATTCAGGCCATTATATTATATATATATAATATATATAATATATATTTCGTCGATTCCTATTTAAAAAGAATTTTATGAATAGTTTTAAATTCGTTTCAAAAACAATTTCAACTTTCATTTCAATTCAAATCAAAATTGAGTTCTTCCGTATAAATTCATTTTAAAATTCATTTCTATTCAATTCAAATTTCAATTCAATTTGAATTCATTTCAATTCGTTTTCAATTTAATTCGAATTCGTTTTCAGTTCAATTCAAATCAAATTCATTTTCTATTCAAATCAAATTCAATTCAATTCTATTCAAATTCAATTCGTTCTCTATTCAAATCAAAATCAATTTATTTTCTATTCAAATTCAAATTTCAATTTCGTTTTCTTTTCAATTCAAATTCGTTTTCTTTTCAATTCAAATTCAAATTAAATTCAAAAATGAATATAATCGATATAAATATCGTTCGCGTCAAAATAGCGCATCTCTAATCAACACGGCTTTATATTCAACAAATGGATCTATATTTCTTTCAATACACAACTCTATATCTTTGTCAAAACACGACCAATCTCAACGAATGAGTACTATCCACGTGTGACTATTTTTGTTATTTAATATATTTTACGAAAATTAAGGTATCTATCGTTTGATATTAAATCAGACTCCAACCGTAAATTAGTAAGAGAACGATTCCCTGAATATTAACCCCGAAGGCCGAAACCAACATCAGATCAATATCCAGGAGACCACTCATCTTATCTATTTTCTAGTTAGTTTCTAATTTTATATATGATAAAGATGTAAATTTTATTATTAAAATACTTCGTTCAACACATGACTAATCTCAACGGATGAGTACGGTCAACACATGAACTTTTACTTTATAATGTTCTTTATTTTCTAAATTGGAATGAGGCCCAATCAATTACCATATAAAGTTAATTATATGGATTCCATACAACACATGCATATAATAGCAACGATAAATAATCAACCACCATCCAAAGTGCACTACACTGTATAAGCATCAAATATAGATATCTAAAGCTTACAACAGCCTGTCAATCAATCGATCGACATACAACTAATTATTGGGATTAGTGTATGCTGTATTTTTATCCCAATACCCGTGTGGGGTTTCAAATCAACAAACACAGATTTTATTTGTGCAGTTGGGCGATGTGTAAAATTTATCGTCCCAATCAATGTCCTTCAAATAGGTGTACATAAACAAATCGTCCGGTTTGTAAATGAATATTTATTTATTCACATTCACGTTAAAAATTATATTTTTAACGATAAATATTTTATTTTAACACATGAATTTTTATTCAGTTCATTTACAAAATAAAAATGATATTTTTATTTTTCTAACTCATTTTAGGAAATTTCGGCGGCATAACAGCACGATACTAGAAACGGGACGAGGTCTAGCCTTATCCCCGGTCTAGTGAAGGCCCACGCCATTCACACATCAATCAAATCCATTCCATTTCACCAATCAATTCAATTCAAACCAAATAATCTAACCAACTACATAACTAAACAAACAAGTCCATGGTCTATGGACGATGGTGTCGGGTGCTACTAAACACCGTCTGCATCCTAGTATATATATATAACTAGAAAAAGAAATTAAAGTGAGAAGTTCTCACCAAAGCTAATCCAATCATCTCGACTCTACTTATGTAGGGAATCATCGCCGTTCTCGCCTTTTGTCACTTTCGTTGCCCGTAGCCACTACATATATAAAAATCACATTTTTATTTCGCTATGTATATAAAAATCAAATTTTTATTCTACTACTATATAGATAAAAATTCTATTTTTACAACGGTGTTCATATAATAAAGATTATATTTTTATATCGCCACTTATATAAAAATCACATCTTTGCTCCAACATAATAAAGATCAAATCTTTAATACTTCTATAATGTAAAAATCATATTTTTAATCTTCTACTAATATAAAAATCATATTTTTATTATCTCTATAACATAAAAATCATATTTTTATTAACTTCATATGTCAAAAACCATAGAAGCTTTAAAGCGGAGAAAACTCACTTTTTTTTCTAACGCCCGGATTCGCTGTTCGGGTTCCAGAATTTGCAAACGAGCTTTAATCTTCACACTAACTTTTTTTCTAGCTTAAACGTGCCATTCTGGACAACTTTCGCCTATGAGACTTTTTGCCAAAAATGCTCCAATTCGCCAGAATTTGCAAAAATACACGATTTTTTCAGCTTTTGAACAGCAGACTTCGCACGCGTTTTCCGAGCAGCTCCGGACTCCAAAACATGACTTCCATATAGCCAAATCGAAGAGAATTTCTTGCTCTACAACTTTGGTCTAGAGGGACTTTGGCCAAAAACGCACCGTTTGGGAGTTATTCGCGAAATGGTGACAGGGTGTTATTTGCAAAACGGGATTTTTGGTAAAAATGGATTTTTGGGTGTAGCGGGGCCCATGGCCGGAGTTGGGTGGTGCTGAGGGGTGCCGCCGGCCTGACTGACATGGGGGAGGGGCTGAGGTGCGGTGGTGGGATCCCCGGAGGCGGGTGGTGGTGATTTGGGGCTTAGGGTTCACAAATGGAGAGAGGAGAGAGAGGAGGAGGAAGAGGAGGAGGAGGGGAGGAGGAGGAGGGGGTGCGGCGGCTCGACGGAGGCCGGTGGTGGCGCTGGTGGAGGAGGGCAGCGGCGGCTAGAGGAGGAGGCCATTAATGAGTTTTTTTGAAGAAAGAGGAAGAGGAAGAAAGTGAAGAAGAAAAGGAAGTAAAAGTGTTTATATGCTAGTTTCTCGCGTATCGCCTTAATGCTAACGATTTCCAATCGCCGCGGATTTCGGACACGAGATAGTAGACGTGAAGACGAGTCCAACGAAACAAGTTTCGTCGAATTCCGAGTTCGTTTGACCGTTCAAAAAAAATCACGAAAATGCTCAGATAAGCTCTAAAAATGCTATTTTGGCGCACCTTTTCTTCTCGCACGCTCACATGCTAACCCGAAAAATCAAGCCCTCTTGGATTAACCATTATTAAACGATACGAATCCATAAAAAGAAACGAAATCGAATTCTGAGGTCGTATCAATAATGTTCCTTTGTAAAATGACTGCTCGCTTTACCCGGAACTGTTTCAGCTCGCACGACCACATACTAACTCCGTTCGACGCACCATTTGGAACTCAACAATGATTTGTCATTATGAATCCATAAAAATTTATCTCGTCGAATTCTGAGCTCGTATGCAAAATTTATCTCGTCGAATTCTGAGCGACTATTCTGAATTTTCAACTGGGCATAACTTTTGATTCCCGCTATGAAATTTCGATTTTTCGGATTCGTTGGAAAGATATTATCAATTAGATCCTATTATTTTTGGTTTCGCTAAAATCGGGATTGTTTTGCACCCGGTACATTCAATTGAAGTTTGAAATCGAATTATCGAACTACCGCGCCATTTTCAATTCCTTTTATAATTATTTATATTCTAACGACGACGCGTATAAATATATACGTTCTAAATATATTCAAAATAAATTTTCGTCGATATTATTTAAAATAATCTATTTTAAATACTCAAAATTCGTCGAAGTTGCCAAAACAATTTTTTTTTTATACTGGCTCAGAATTTCCGGGTTATTACAACATCAGAGGAACACGAATCTCACAGCGGAACGAATAACATATAATAGATAACATATCTTTGAAATAAACATCTGTACCTGAATATACATCATTATCAAACTACAACACTTACAACACAGCGGAAATAAACTATAGCTATATGATCCTGAATCCTCCTGCTCCAAGCTCTTCCCGTAAATCCGTAAATCCCGACTACTTGACTGCCCGTACAAATTTAGGCACCCAAGAGTTTAGGGAAAACAAAACAAAATAAACTCCGGGTCAACCATGGGACTGGTATGAGTAAAACAGTTTTAAACGGTTTGAACAAGTAAACGATATCTCATAAGACCACGCCGTATAACGGAACGGGTTTTTCCCTTATGAGAATCCAAAATATCTTTATATCAAAAACCTTTTGATATTATAATAATGTCTATCAACCATAGTATAATAATCAGCTAGCAGAAACACTTTCATCTCACGTTCTATATATATAGTATACAATTAAAACTGCAAGCACGTATTGGGTAATGGATTTCCAACTATGACAAGGTATGGAACCACCTTTCGCTAGTGTACCTCTAGAGAGGAATACACTGGGTTCAACAAGAACATCTTGCAACCCGGCCACACATGACCGACCACTCATTTCGCTGGAGTGTATCAAATGTATATCACCAACAGTTGGGATCAACAACCGTTTCCTGAATGGGATAGCATCAACAATAGATTTTTAGAAATAAATGAAACTCTAGATCAGGATTTATACACCCTACTTCGGTGCGACCGACTTAGCCATGCTGCCTGCCCGATTTCTGTCATTTACCGAATGTGAGGCTAGAAGCTACGCTTTATCATCCCATCAGATTCACTTTGAATGCCACATCGTCAAATCCATCAAATAACCGATTGAAGTCCTCAACTATTCATTATGTGTTAGCAAAAAGAAGTTTCCTTCCCCTCTTCCACTCTTGGTACGGTTGGAGAAATCAATATACGTGATCGTCTGGAAATACTCTGTCAGACATCCGTCCATGCAAGTCATCCAGGAACAGGATGAACCGAAGGCACTATTCAATACGTCCATCTTAGACACGGTTATCTAAGACTAATACAATAGCCCTTGCACTTTACTCCGTCTTCAATTATCTTTGGCATATATGATTTTTAACGCTTATGCCAATATAGAGTGGTTCTTTGGATAATAATCCAACCGGTCTCTCCATATTAACAACGTTAAAATGGTCAAAACTTCGATAGTCTGTGATTTAACTATCAAAGAAAAACAGGTGTGCAAACAACGATATTATTTCCAGATGGAAATTATATCGATCAAACATCATTTAACATTATCACCTTAGTTACTTTTTCATCTCCTGTTTCCCTATATTCAACATTTCTTGTTTTCTAAATTTAGAAAATATATGTTATTACCATTGGAAAACATTTCCATTTCTTGTTTTCTATATCAGAAAACATTTCTGGTTCTTGTTTGGAAAACATTTCCAAAACTCCTACGTTTGGATTAAGCAGGTGTTTAGATAAAACATTGCTATGTCAACTCAACCATTTCCTTTAATTACTAAATTCACTTTAGCATCCTTTACTGCCGAACCTTTGCCATTTCTTAGTTAAAAACGAAGCCAATCAAGTTGGGGTAGAACTACCTCTCAGACCTTAACTGAACAACATTTCTATCCTTGAAATAGGCAAAGTTCACTTTAAATTTCTTTAACTAACTTCCTTACTTAACCGTTCTTTCGAATAACTATATTCGATTGACTCATTTCACTTAACTCCTGTCGAATAAACTATATTCGATAACTCCCCTCACTCTATTCGAATAAACTATGTTCGATTAACTCCTCTAATTCCATTCGAATAAACTATATTCGATTTATTCCTTTAACTCCATTTAACTCTATTCAAATAACTAATATTCGATTAACTCATTTCAGCTCTATTCGAACAAACTAAATTCGATTAACTCCATTTGAATAACTCTAGTTCGATTTAACTCTATTGATTAACTCTGAATGGTTATCTCTAACAAAATAACTCTAACTGATTAACTCTTACTGATTTAACTCTAACTGGTTTAACTCTAACTGGTTAACTCTAATTGGTTAACTTGAGACGACCCAAACTTCCCCATGAAGGAAAGCCCGGATATAATAGAGTACAAGACGAATCAGAACGCAAACGGAATAACATTTCATTGTTATTACAACAATTCCATCAGATACGAGAATATACATAGTATAAATGAATAAAATACATTCGATGAATATCAGAGATTACAATAAATTACATAGCAGCGGAAAAATATACAAAACAAAACTGAAAGTGATACACGTATACAGAGCTTTCCGAGCATCGTTCCAGCTGTAAATCAGGACCTTGTGAATATAAATCTGCAAAACCAAAACTACTAGCTGCCCGTGTGGAAAATAGGGGCACCAAGAGTTTAGGTTAAAACAATAAACTCCAGGTCAGTCATGTGACTGGTGTGAGAACTAAAACAGTTATTTAAAAGTTTACTTTAAAAGAGAGTAATTCAAGGGACCACACCGTATAACACGGAACGGGTTTCCTCCCAAGAATACTAGTGCATACAACAAAACAACACAATGCTTTTTGGAAAAACGAAGCTATTATAAGACCCAGGTCCCATCACACAATGCAACGCAAGCCGGAGGATAGGGTTTTCCCTTATAATAGCCAAACATGCTTGGTACGTTTAAAACAAATCATTTGATACTATTATAAGTGTATAGTGTCAAAACAATTCAAATCATAAATATCAATCATAGGCGGCATGGGTACCATCTATCATGTCGCCATACTATTTCTACAATTAAAACCGCAGTATCACGTATTGGAAATTGGATTTCCGTCATGGGTCGAGGCAAGGGGCAAGCTCCTCTCCGATTCGAGACACTCTAGCAAATGTCTCAGGACCCCATTATGATCCTTGGATCTTTAGGGTCGGTCCTCACCTAACTTTGGAGGATTAGTTATTCCTGAGCACACGTTTCCCGGTCCTTACAGACCTATATCCGAGGCGCCTCGCATTCCAACAACCACATGGGTGAAAAGTATATAAATGTTAGGGCTGGTAGGTCACTGACACCACCACTAGCTAGAAAGAAACGTCGTGCTCTCCCTGCAGTCACTATCCCGTTTTTGACTCATATCGAGGTGTGAGGCTCGCGAATTCACGCTATACACAAAGCTACGCCACACAGGCCGTGCTTTGATCATCAACCACAAGACTTTGCTTTTCAACAAAAGCCTTGATCAATTGCCACTTACGCATGCCACACCGGCAATTCACTCCATGCGACTGATGTCCATCGATATACAACCTCTAAGCTCGTACGTATCAGAGAAGGGCATTAAGAAAGAGAATAAATTCTCCGCTGCCAAACGATGTATATTTAATAGAGATCAATCAACACAGAATAAAATCCAATGTCAGACACACAATCCATTTACAAGTTCGTTCTGGGTCTGAACGAAACCGGAGGCACTTTCCTCGCATATCCATCCATCTCCAAGTACGTCTGGACGATCACCAACTGTTTCCCTCATCTTAGGTGTACAGCCCGATCGAGATCATCAGTAATCACCCAAACGATGTGAAGACTTCCGGTCTTCAACCACCGTCTTCATCTTCGACATCTCGTCGAATCGGTTATTCAGAATGGGTATAAACCCGGCCTTTCTGAATAACCCACGTATATGATAAACAAACGTTACACAAACACAACAAACGCCTCATTCCAATCCAGAATATTCTTTTATTCACAAAATCACATTCTTTGGGAAAGGTTCCCATTAATTTTATCAAAGATAAATTCTTCTAGATTTATTCTTTAATCTTCCTTTGGATATCATTTCAAACCATATTATGGTTTTCCAAACTAGTCGGGATTAGCGAACCACACCGAAGTAATTATTTATTTTATTTCCCAATCCCAACCTATTCATCCCATGGAGCAAAACTGTTATTACCCCATAACTAACCCCACGGTGTTATCGGTAAATTTAATTACCATTTCACGTTCAATCCAATTAAAGATTTAACTATCGCTTTGGAGCAAAACTGGTGGTACTCCATTCTCGATCACCTTTCAGATTTGATAATTTAAATTATCAATTCACATTTCAATCTAATTAAAGATTCATTAAAACTCCACTTAGTTTTAATCTTCTCAAAAATCTATAACCTGTCTTTAACTGGGTTAAAGAACCAATGTCATCTAAAACACGATTCACGACAAACCCAAATCACATTTGATATTAAATACAAGGCTCTGAATAGAAAATATATCGGCTTATATTCAATATCAAATTCTAAAACCAACAAATATCGTATTGGAAATAACGATATAAAATATATCTTTCAAATTCCCATAACAACATTTGTATAATCACGAAATCCAACATCGAAATATTCCAAAGACAATTTCGATTCAAATCCACTTCCACTTCAATTATTGGGAATATTGATTATTTTTAAAATCACTTCCAAATTCAATTTATTTATTTCAAAAATATATTGATTTTAATTCTAGTTCAAAACTAGTTCATTTCGATAAAAATCTATTTTTATCTTTCCAAATGTGGAATTTTTCATCCCAGTTCTTTCCAATTCACATATTATGATTTTGCACAAATTATTGATATTTTTAATAATTTTATCAAGGCCCGTACAGTCGATTTCCATCAAAGGCCATCGAACAGCACTTACAGCGACCTTTTCCAAATTTGATTTGGACTAATTCCTAATATTCATTGGAAAGCTCTTTTCGATACGAACCCAACGGTTACGATTTTAGGAGAATCCGACGGTCAGATCTCCCGCAACGTCAATTCGAAGTCAATGGTCAAAATTCACGAACTGCCACGGCGCGGCGCGTTCTATTCAGGCCATTATATATAATATATATATATATATATTATATATTTCGTCGATTTCCTTTTTAAAACGTATTTTATAAATCGTTTTAAATTCGTTTTCAAAACCATTTCAAATCTATATTCAATTTCAAATCAAAATTGAATATTTCATATCATTACTATATAAATGATAATATTTTCAAAACGTTATATTTTGAAATCACTCCTTTTCTATATTCATTATAAAAACGAATATAATCGATATAAATATCGTTCACGTCAAAATAGCGCAACTCTAATCAACACGACTTTATATATTTCAATAAATTCGTTATTTTATTCAACAAATGAATATTTATTCTATTCAACACATGAATCTATATTTTTTTCAACACACGACTAATCTCAACACATGAGTACTGTCAACACACGACTATTTTTGTTATGTAATATATTTTATAAAATTATGGTATCTATCGTTTGATTTTTAATTAGACTCCAACCGTAAGGTAGCGTCTAATCTTAAGTATGATAAAGATGTAAATTTTATTGTTAAAATATTTTACTCAACACATGAATAGTTCCAACACATAAATATTCTCAACACATGATCATTTTCATATTTTTATATTCTTCCCAATCGGAATGAGGCCCAATCAATTACCATATAACGTTAATTATATCGATTCCATACAACACATGTATATAATAACAACGATAAACAATCAACCATCATCCAAATTGCACCACACAACTGCATAAGCATCAAATATAAATAATTAACGCTTACACAGCCTGTCGACCAATCGATCGACATACAATTAAATAATTGGGATTAGTGTACGCCAAATATCATCCCAACACCCGTGTGAGGTTTCAGATCAACAAACACTGAATATTATTTGTGCAGTTGGGCGATGTGTAAAATTTATCGTCCCAATCAATATCCTTCAAATAGGTGTACATAAACAAACCGTCCGGTTTGTAAATGAATATTTATTTATTCACATTCACTATATTCATATTCACGTTAAAAATTATATTTTTAACGATAATTAATTCATTACAACACATGTATATATTTTATTATCTATTTCACCTCAACATCACAAACAATTTTCACAACACATCAATCAAATAAACAAGTCGTCCATGGTCTGTGGACGACATGTGTCGGGTGCTACTAAACACCGTCTGCATCCTAGTATATATGAAACACCCCACCTCCGTTAGGGTCACTCTCAAAGGGAATGCCCTAATTTTGGTGGAGGTTTATAAGTACAAGTCACAGATATACAAGACATATATAAGAACACATATTTTTAAACAGCGGAAGAACAACAAACTTTTATTTCATAAAGTCAAATACGTGTTACAACAACATCCTTTCCAAAAACATAACATAACACTTTCATAATCTGTCTTGAGTACATTATTTAAAGAAGCATAAATAAAACATAGATAAACTGCAAAAGCCCCATAGTGGATTGTCCAAAGCCATAGTTCAAAACAGGAAAGTCCAAGCAATACATTTCTCTTCTTCAAGCTGGATGTTGAGGTTGGTCAAGCTGCTGTGTTCCCTCCCTGAGAACCTGGGGGGGGGGGGGGGGAAACGGAAGAAAGAAGACGAAAGAAAAGTAGAGTCAGACATAAAGCCTGAGTAAGTCTAGTACTATTTTGTCTATGAATAAAGAACTGAGTATGATAAGTATAAACAGGAAGTAGGCATGCATTATAAACTTGGTTAAGTTGTCTAGGGTCGAATATACTATTGTACCCCATGTTGATCCATATAAACTAGTTTCCAACTGGCACCCCATAATCAGGGTGATGTGATCAATTCTATGATGATCGGCTCCTACTCGCATAGTTACATGTGTCTTACGGCCCCCGATGTCTGTAGTTACCTATGCTGGTCCCACCATGGGGTGTATCAAGTCCCATGGCAGCGACCCGACACAACCTTGGAATGCACAGGTATGCTACTGGTGCCCAGTGCTTTATTTTTCTGCGCCGGAGTGTGTGCACGCCCGCACCCCGTTAGAACCTACACTGCTACACCACCGCCGTCGTTTTGACCTCTTACAATCAGCCCAGTAATCGTGCCCCACCCTGCCTAGTTTCAGGGTATCATGATACACCGTGTAGGGTTACTGCTGAAAAGGGTCCCCCGTTACTAGGTTTTCTATCTCTAGCCAACATGCTAAGTTGGTTAAGTGTTTTGCTAACCTAACCCCCACTAGTCCGTTTTGTTTAGCATGTTACATTTTGATTAAGTCTTAGTCCACTTAATCCTAACAATCCTGACTCAGCCTTAATTGTCTTATTAAGGCCCTGACCTCTCACATTAGACAGGTATTGCTGTGGCTGCCTGTTGCCGGTTGGTTCCGGGCAGTCTTACGCCACAACTCAGTCTAACCTCGGGTCCTTATTGGGCTCCATGTTTAACCTCCCACATTGGATAGGTATTGTTGTGACTACTGGACAGCCGGGCGGTTCCGGGCAGGTTTACATCACAACTCAATCCAACCTCGGGTTAAACATATCGTATTTTCTACATTTACATATTTTTGTCTTTCTTCTTTATTGATATGTAAATATTTGCGGCCCATTATTAAGTTAATGGTGTAAAGGTTACACCAATCATGGGCCCAACCCATACTTGAATTTGGGCCCTTCTATTTTATATTTTCATTCATTAATTAATTTTAACCCAACGTTATTTTCCCCCGTTTTACACGTCCGTTTATATATATTGGGCTTAGCCTTCTAAAGCCCAATTTAGCCATGCGAAAAGGGGAGGCTTAAAGCGTGATTACATACACAAAGAGGGGAAGGTGAGCGCATGAACTTGCATATGACGTTGGAAATACATAATAGAAACTGGTGTACTTGCATATATATACTTTGGTCATAAAGCATAGGTGACATGAACCAAACCATGTAAACTTAAGATAAGAATCTAACTTAGGTGTCACATAGTCTTAACTACAACATAGACCTATATTCTCATTTAGGCATAAACATAAACAAGTCATGTTCATAAGGTTTCTACATGTTTACAAAGGGGATACTTTGTTACTAACGCAAAAGCATAGTTCAACTTAATCATGATTTAAGTCTAATCACATAACGATGGTATAAACATACTTATGCATAAATATTCCTAAACATGGTGTTTGCTTTAAACTTGCAAAAAGGGATTTTTGAGTCTAACCTAGCCATGTCTCACATATGTCATCATATAATTCTTTTAAACAAGATAGACTTAATCATGGATTTCAATTATGCCAAATATCATTCATAGCCTAGCCATATTCATAAGTTTGCAAAAGCATGACTTAATACATGGACTATGGTGTCAAAATTCCAACATAGTTTCATATGAACTATAATAACCAAACTTGTTTCAATTACTTGCAAAATGATTTATGCACAAAAATATACGTTATGATGGCATAATAACAAAGCCCCAAACTTGCATGAATTTCAATCAACTACATACATGTAGCTTCAACATAGATTACATAATTTGCGAAATATTCCAAACGCATACTTGCATAGAACTACCGCATGTAGTTCTTTATAATGAATAACATAAATTTTGCACAAATATGAATTACTTTATTATCCCAATTCAAGCATACAAATCAGCACAGTTATTTATTCATACCAAAGTAATACTCTACTTACAATGGTTGCGGCGAATTCTCTAATTAAGAGATATGATTCCTTTGTTGAATTGATTTGATTTAGGTCTCTTTAAGCTTTAGAATTTTCCTCCTAATCCCCTCTCTAGTTGGCGGCTACTCTTAGTCGTTCCTCAGCAACATGGCGGCTATCTTCTTAATTTGAATGAATAGATTAGGGTTTGTCTAGGGTTGTTTATATAGAGGTTAGGAACTGATTAGGACCATTGATGTTGCTTGGATTGATCATAGCCATTCATTAGATAGAGAGACCAATGAGAACCCGCCACCTAGCCCTAATGACAAAGCAGACCACAGAAAATCGGAGGAACACAGACCTGGCCAGCCAGGTTGACTGGGCTCGACCAGGTCGACACCCCTGTCGACAGGGCTGTCGACAGCCCTGTCGACATGGGTAGCCCAGGTCGACAGCCCAGTCGACCTGGGTGGCCCAGGCGGGCGTTCTCCCACCCTGGCCCATTGGGCCCCACTTCGGAATTTTTTATTATTTAATTCTGTTTGAATTTTAAATTTAATTTAAAACTTCCGAAGGCCATATCTTCTTCATACGGACTCCGTTTTTCGAAAACTCGGACTCTATTTCGCGTATTTTTCCGAGACGAACGCAATGGCGTATCCCGTTTCCCTTAGTTCTTTGATTTCAGATTAATAATACTTTAATTTATGAATTTCAAAGTTATAGAATTCTCGGGGTGTTACATTCTCCCCCACTTAAAAGGATTTCGTCCCCGAAATCTTCAAGTTAGGAGGAATGTATATCCTAACATCCAATCATCCATCTACTCATCCATCAAACACGAGTATCCATTGTCCTTAAAAGACTTCTAATGCTTCATGATCATATGCGAAGTGTGTGTGTTCATGAACTTATCTAATGTAAAATCAGGCGGTCTACTGATTCAGTTGACCTCCTTAATGCGAATTATGTAAGTGAAATGAATCCATTATGTATGCAAATTTTCCTATTCATGATTCTACATGAGTGCACAATCATTCAATACAAATGCAACATCCATATGCCAACACATTACAATTCAACCATATACGAATGCAAACATATATGCATATGCAATATGAAGTGATTGAGCCGATCTAAAACCTAGATTGTGTGTGTATATGCAACCACGAGCAACCACTAGCAATCACTTGCAACCACTTGCAACCATCATACATAACATGTTTCAATTACATGTTTTCATCCAAAAGGGTTTCTACCTAAAAGATAAGGTTGAGGAAATATACCCTAAAAAGATAGATAAAAGCGCAACTTAAGGAAAAAGAAAGATCAAGGACGTACCCTCGAATAGAAAAGGGTATGCAGTGCGTATTCTAGCTTCAGTTTCCCAAGTCGCGTCTCCCTCGGCGTCGCTCCACTGGACTTTGACGAGCTTGACTTCGCGGTTGCGTAGCTTCTTCACTTCCGTTCCTAATATGCGGGTTGGAACTTTTCTTATGGTTGCTTCGCGTTCCACTTCGGCCTCTTCAAGGATATTTGGCTCTACCACCTCGGCTGACTCATGTAGACATTTTCGGAGATGTGAAACGTGAAAAACGTTGTGGACTCCAGCCAACTTCTCGGGTAGCTCTAATCTATAGGCCATTTTTCCAATTTTCTCGATGATAGGGAATGGTCCTACGAACCTTGGTGCTAGCTTTCCTGTGGTTCCGAAACGAACAACGTTTCTTAGCGGTGATACCTTGAGAAAAACTCTGTCTCCAACTTCAAATTCAAGGTCGGTTCTCCTCTTGTCGGCATAGGACTTTTGTCAGTCTTGGGCCGTCTTCATCCTTCTTCGTATTAAGTCTACTTTCTCTGAAGTCTCTCGGATCATGTCTGGTCCTAGTACGAGCTTATCAGTAGACTCCCACCAACAAGTGGGCGATCGGCATGGTCTTCCATATAGAGCTTCGAAGGGCGCCATTCCGATGGTCGCTTGATAGCTGTTGTTGTAGGCAAATTCCACCAAAGGAAGGTGGTCTTCCCATGTCCCTCCGAAGTCAAGGACGCATAACCTTAAAAGGTCTTCCAAAACTCTGTTCACTCTCTCCGTTTGGCCGTCGGTTTGGGGATGATAGGCTGTGCTCAAGCATAACTGTGTTCCTACTGCTTCTTGCAGACTCCGCCAAAACTCACTGGTGAAGATGGGGTCTCGGTCACTAACAATGCTAGATGGTATTCCATGGAGTCGAACGATTTCCTTAAGGTAAAGTGATGCTAGGGATGAGGCATTTCTTTTACCCTTGACAGGTAAAAAGTGGGCGCTTTTAGTAAGCCTATCCACTATTACCCAAATGCTAGTGTTGCCTCTCCTAGACCTAGGCAGCCCATCGATGAAGTCCATAGAGATGCTATCCCACTTCCACTGCGGGACCTCTAGAGGATGTAGTAGTCCACCAGGCTTTTTCTGTTCCGCCTTAACCTGTTGGCACACCATACACTTGGAAACGAACTCTGCCACATCCTTTTTCATGCCGTTCCAAAAGAAAGTCCTTTTTATGTCTTTGTACATTTTATCTCCGCTTGGGTGTATCGTCATCTTGGAGTGATGAGCTTCTTCGAGAACCTTCTTTATTAAATCGTTTGTCTGTGGGACGCATAGCCTTCCATCTCGCCTTAGTAAACCCTTATCGTCGATGGAGTATCTGTTGAGGTGACTTGAAGTCTCACCCCTAATTAGCCTATCAATTATTTCTACAAGCTGAGGGTCTTCGCGTTGTGCTGCCCCTACTGAATCCACTAAAGTTGGGCGCACTTCGAGAGATGCTAGCAAGCCCGGTACGAAATCGGAGGAAGGCCTAAAGTCGAAGCTGGCTATAAACTCTAGGCTTTGTCTTTCAACAAACAACGGGCTTAGGGTCAATTTCTTTCGGCTCAACGCGTCTGCAACTACGTTGCCTTTGCCCGGAGTGTAGGAGATTTCGAAATCGTACGAGGCAAGAAACTCCATCCACCTTTGTTGCCTCAAGTTAAGATCCTTCTGCGAGAAAAGATATTTCAACGATTTATGGTCAGTGTAAAGTTCGAACTTCTCACCTAGGAGATAGTGTCGCCAAGACTTGAGTGCAAAGACGATGGCGGCTAACTCTAGATCGTGGGTTGGGTAGTTCTTTTCGTGCACCTTCAACTGCCTCCCGCCATAAGCTACTACCCTTCCTTCTTGCATTAAGACGGCGCCTAGCCCTGTCCCACATGCATCCGTATAAACAGTGAACATCTTGCTCCCATCTGGCAGCGTCAAAACTGGGGCTGTTGTGAGAGCCCTTTTCAGTCGTTGGAAAGCAAACTCGCAATCCAAATCCCAATTAAACACTAGATTCTTCTTAGTCAATTTCGTGAGCGGAGCGGAGATTTTCGCAAAATCCCTTATGAATTTTCGATAGAAACCTGCTAGTCCTAGAAAGCTTCGGACCTCAGTTGCATTCCTTGGTGTCTTCCAATCCTGTACCGCCACTACCTTAGCAGGGTCCACCGCTAACCCTTGTTTGGATACTATGTGCCCAAGGAACCTCACCTCTTCTCTCCAAAAGTGGCATTTGGAGAATTTGGCTTTTAGTTGATGGGCTCGCAACGTTTCCATGATTGCCCTTAAGTGTTGAGCATGTTCCTCTTCATTCTTTGAGAAGATAAGGATATCATCTACGAAGACCACTACGAATTTGTTGAGGATATCTCTAAATACCCTACTCATCAGGTCCACGAAGTAAGCAGGTGCATTTGTCAAGCCGAAAGGCATGACAAGCCATTCAAAGAAGCCGTCTGGGGTTCTGAAAGCCGTTTTATCGATGCTATCTTCAGCCACCCTTAGCTGATGAAAACCGGTTGCCAAATCGAGTTAGGAGAAAACAAACGCTCCTACAAGCTGGTCAAATAAATCGTCAATTCTAGGGAGAGGGTGCCTATTCTTTTTCGTTAGCTTGTTGAGCTCCCTATAGTCAACACATAGACGGAGTGAACCATCCGCCTTTGTAGCGAACACCACTGGAGCGCCCCATTCTGAAATGCTCCTCCTAATGAACCCCTTCTCTAGAAGCTCTTTAATCTGTTTACTGAGCTCTTTTCTTTCTCGTGGAGCCATGTGTCTAACGGGCAACGCAACGGGCTTTGCATTATCTACAAGATATATGCGGAAGTCTATTTCCCGCTTCGGAGGCAAGCCCTTCACTTCTTCGAAGACATCCGGATATTCCCGGACCACTCTAACTGATTGCAAATTTTCAACAGAGGCATCTAGCGACTCAAGATAACTAAGCATAACCGCATACGAGGGATTACAAGAAATTTCCAAAGTATTACCGAGCTGGGTTAGGAGCCTAACAACCCTTTTCTCACAATCAAGGATGGCCCCATTACTGGATAGCCAATCCATACCCAAAATCAAACCATACCCCGAAAAGCCCAAAACAAAGGCACTACATTGAAATTCTACACTTAGAATAGAAATTTTCAAATCCAAACAGATCATAGACAAATGAGCTGGGCCCCCAATTGGGTTTGAAACAATTAAGGGGTCCTCTACCATACTAGTTTTTAGGTGCAGAGGTTCTACTAAAGCAGACGAGATAAAGGAGTGTGATGCGCCAGAATCAAATAAAGTGCGAACGGGGTGATCATAAAGATAAACTACACTTTCTACAGAAGTGTTTGTACCTCGCTGTTGCAAAGGTGGCGCTTCCAGCACATGAACCTGTGCCCCTGGAGTGGATCCAGTCCTCTGCCCCTGTCCTCGTTTCTTTGGGCAGTCCTTAGCCCTATGGCCCGTCTCACCGCAAGAAAAGCACCCACCATTCTCCTTGGCCTTCTTTTTCCAGCAGTCCTTTACTAAGTGCCCCACTTTGCCACAGAAATTGCACTTCCTCTTCTCTTTGTTGCCTTTCCCGCCTTTCTTAAAGTCCGTCTTCTTAGGCTGCAAACCCTCTTTCTTCCCTTGAGAGCTTTCTGCCTTTTTCTCCTTCTTGCCCTTATCCTCTTCATTCAGCAACGCCATTTGCACCAATCTTTCATACGTGGCTCCCATGGGTATATGGGTCATGGCCAAACTGTGTAATGGCTCATTTAACCCCTTGACGAAACGGAGAGCCTTCTTGTGCGGGGTGTTGACTAGGTCAAGCCCAAACCTAGCCAGCTCATCGAACTGATTCACATACTCTCTGACCGTCTTGTCCCCTTGCTTAAGAAATAAAAATTTCTCCAACTGCAAACTTCTTTCCACATCTGAGAGAAATTTGGTCTCAAACCTTGCCCTAAAGTCCTCCCATGTCTCTACTGGTCTTTCAGCATTAGTGACTTCCCACCAGTAGGAAGCCTCGCCCTTCAATAGCCACACCGCCAATTGTACTTTTTGTCTGTCCTCTACCTCAAAGATGATGAATAGATCCTCAGTTTCCTTCAGCCAATTTCGAGCTGCTACGAAGGACTCAGTTCCATGGAAATCCCTTCCTCCCATAGCTTTAAAATCTTTACATATCTTAGCAAACGTGTTTCCCCGAGGAGGAGGTGGAGGAAAAGGTGCCGCTGCAGCTGGATGATTATCGGCACCTGGGGGAGGAGGAACGGTAGGACCTGGCTGAGTGGCCCTTGCTTCTAAGAACCGTCTAAACCAACCAGGTATTGGTACCCCTTCCGGCAAGTTAAGATCTTCGGACATGCTGAAACAAAAAGGATAGGTTCAAAACGAAGGATAAGAGATAGTACCTATGGCTTTGGGGAGTGGACTTTGCCTTTTAGAATAAAATAATATTTTTCTTTTAAAAATGCTTCTTTAAATTTCCTTTTTGAAAATAAATTTTCAAAACTTTTTATCTTATCTGGTAAACCTATGCTCTGATACCAAGTGAAACACCCCACCTCCGTTAGGGTCACTCTCAAAGGGAATGCCCTAATTTTGGTGGAGGTTTATAAGTACAAGTCACAGATATACAAGACAGATATAAGAACACATATTTTTAAACAGCGGAAGAACAACAAACTTTTATTTCATAAAGTCAAATACGTGTTACAACAACATCCTTTCCAAAAACATAACATAACACTTTCATAATCTGTCTTGAGTACATTATTTAAAGAAGCATAAATAAAACATAGATAAACTGCAAAAGCCCCATAGTGGATTGTCCAAAGCCATAGTTCAAAACAGGAAAGTCCAAGCAATACATTTCTCTTCTTCAAGCTGGATGTTGAGGTTGGTCAAGCTGCTGTGTTCCCTCCCTGAGAACCTGGGGGGGGGGGGGAAACGGAAGAAAGAAGACGAAAGAAAAGTAGAGTCAGACATAAAGCCTGAGTAAGTCTAGTACTATTTTGTCTATGAATAAAGAACTGAGTATGATAAGTATAAACAGGAAGTGGGCATGCATTATAAACTTGGTTAAGTTGTCTAGGGTCGAATATACTATTGTACCCCATGTTGATCCATATAAACTAGTTTCCAACTGGCACCCCATAATCAGGGTGATGTGATCAATTCTATGATGATCGGCTCCTACTCGCATAGTTACATGTGTATTACGGCCCCCGATGTCTGTAGTTACCTATGCTGGTCCCACCATGGGGTGTATCAAGTCCCATGGCAGCGACCCGACACAACCTTGGAATGCACAGGTATGCTACTGGTGCCCAGTGCTTTATTTTTCTGCGCCGGAGTGTGTGCACGCCCGCACCCCGTTAGAACCTACACTGCTACACCACCGCCGTCGTTTTGACCTCTTACAATCAGCCCAGTAATCGTGCCCCACCCTGGCTAGTTTCAGGGTATCATGATACACCGTGTAGGGTTACTGCTGAAAAGGGTCCCCCGTTACTAGGTTTTCTATCTCTAGCCAACATGCTAAGTTGGTTAAGTGTTTTGCTAACCTAACCCCCACCAGTCCGTTTTGTTTAGCATGTTACATTTTGATTAAGTCTTAGTCCACTTAATCCTAACAATCCTGACTCAGCCTTAATTGTCTTATTAAGGCCCTGACCTCTCACATTAGACAGGTATTGCTGTGGCTGCCTGTTGCCGGTTGGTTCCGGGCAGTCTTACGCCACAACTCAGTCTAACCTCGGGTCCTTATTGGGCTCCATGTTTAACCTCCCACATTGGATAGGTATTGTTGTGACTACTGGACAGCCGGGCGGTTCCGGGCAGGTTTACATCACAACTCAATCCAACCTCGGGTTAAACATATCGTATTTTCTACATTTACATATTTTTGTCTTTCTTCTTTATTGATATGTAAATATTTGCGGCCCATTATTAAGTTAATGGTGTAAAGGTTACACCAATCATGGGCCCAACCCATACTTGAATTTGGGCCCTTCTATTTTATATTTTCATTCATTAATTAATTTTAACCCAACGTTATTTTCCCCCGTTTTACACGTCCGTTTATATATATTGGGCTTAGCCTTCTAAAGCCCAATTTAGCCATGCGAAAAGGGGAGGCTTAAAGCGTGATTACATACACAAAGAGGGGAAGGTGAGCGCATGAACTTGCATATGACGTTGGAAATACATAATAGAAACTGGTGTACTTGCATATATATACTTTGGTCATAAAGCATAGGTGACATGAACCAAACCATGTAAACTTAAGATAAGAATCTAACTTAGGTGTCACATAGTCTTAACTACAACATAGACCTATATTCTCATTTAGGCATAAACATAAACAAGTCATGTTCATAAGGTTTCTACATGTTTACAAAGGGGATACTTTGTTACTAACGCAAAAGCATAGTTCAACTTAATCATGATTTAAGTCTAATCACATAACGATGGTATAAACATACTTATGCATAAATATTCCTAAACATGGTGTTTGCTTTAAACTTGCAAAAAGGGATTTTTGAGTCTAACCTAGACATGTCTCACATATGTCATCATATAATTCTTTTAAACAAGATAGACTTAATCATGGATTTCAATTATGCAAAATATCATTCATAGCCTAGCCATATTCATAAGTTTGCAAAAGCATGACTTAATACATGGACTATGGTGTCAAAATTCCAACATAGTTTCATATGAACTATAATAACCAAACTTGTTTCAATTACTTGCAAAATGATTTATGCACAAAAATATACGTTATGATGGCATAATAACAAAGCCCCAAACTTGCATGAATTTCAATCAACTACATACATGTAGCTTCAACATAGATTACATAATTTGCGAAATATTCCAAACGCATACTTGCATAGAACTACCGCATGTAGTTCTTTATAATGAATAACATAAATTTTGCACAAATATGAATTACTTTATTATCCCAATTCAAGCATACAAATCAGCACAGTTATTTATTCATACCAAAGTAATACTCTACTTACAATGGTTGCGGCGAATTCTCTAATTAAGAGATATGATTCCTTTGTTGAATTGATTTGATTTAGGTCTCTTTAAGCTTTAGAATTTTCCTCCTAATCCCCTCTCTAGTTGGCGGCTACTCTTAGTCGTTCCTCAACAACATGGCGGCTATCTTCTTAATTTTGAATGAATAGATTAGGGTTTGTCTAGGGTTGTTTATATAGAGGTTAGGAACTGATTAGGACCATTGATGTTGCTTGGATTGATCATAGCCATTCATTAGATAGAGAGACCAATGAGAACCCGCCACCTAGCCCTAATGACAAAGTAGACCACAGAAAATCGGAGGAACACAGACCTGGCCAGCCAGGTTGACTGGGCTCGACCAGGTCGACACCCCTGTAGACAGGGCTGTCGACAGCCCTGTCGACATGGGTAGCCCAGGTCGACAGCCCAGTCGACCTGGGTGGCCCAGGCGGGCGTTCTCCCACCCTGGCCCATTGGGCCCCACTTCGGAATTTTTTATTATTTAATTCTGTTTGAATTTTAAATTTAATTTAAAACTTCCGAAGGCCATATCTTCTTCATACGGACTCCATTTTTCGAAAACTCGGACTCTATTTCGCGTATTTTTCCGAGACGAACGCAATGGCGTATCCCGTTTCCCTTAGTTCTTTGATTTCAGATTAATTATACTTTAATTTATGAATTTCGTAGTTATAGAATTCTCGGGGTGTTACAATATATATATATATAACTAGAAAAAGAAATTTAAAGTGAGGAGTTCTCACCAGAGCAAATCCAAATGCCTCGACTCTTCTTATGTAGAAGTCATCGCTGTTCTCGCCTTTTGCCACTTTCGTTGCCCATAGCCACTACATATATAAAAATCATATTTTTATATTGTTGCCATGTATATAAAAATCATATTTTTATAATCACTCCATATGGATAAAAATTCTATTTTTACATCACTACTATATAGATAAAAATTCAATTTTTACACCGCTACTATATAGATAAAAATTCTATTTTTACACCGCTACTATATAGATAAAAATTCTATTTTTACACCGCTAATATATAGATAAAAATTCTATTTTTACAATGGTGTTCATATAATAAAGATTATATTTTTATCATGCTATTCTCTATATAAAGATTTCGCCCATTCATATATAAAGATCTCGCCTTTTCAAATATAAAGATCTCGCCTTTTCAAATATAAAGATCTCGACTTTTCAAATATGAAGAACTAATTTTTACTATCTATATAATACAAAAATCGTATCTTTATTCTTTCTATAATATAAAAATCATATTTTTATTTCAACATATATATAATAAAAATCGAATTTTTATTTCGCTACACATATAAAGATAATATTTTTATATTCTTTATTATATAGAAATTTTATTTTCCATACACCACTTATATAAAAATAGTATTTTATATCTTCTATTATATAAAGGTCATATTTTTAATACTCTACACAAGTAAAAAAAATCATATTTTTGATTCACTACATATATAAAGATCAAATCTTTACTTCGCTAGAAAACCTCGTCTTTTCTAATTTCAAAAATACGATCTTTTTATTTTTAAAACACAATTTAAGATCTAATTCAAAATAAAACTAAATTTAAAATAGAACTGATTTTAAACAACATGTTTTAAATAAACAAATGAGAGATTGAAACAACAACAAAACTTACATTGAAATCGGAGGCGGGGGCGTTCGAGGTGGACAAGGAGAAGGAGAAGGGCGCGTAGAGGGAGGGAAGGGGTCGGAGGGGGCGCGCATCACCAGGGCGCGGTGGCGGTTCTGGGTAGGGTTCGATTCGGGGGTGTTTGGGATGGGGGTTCCTCGCGGTTCAGAGGGGAAGAAGAAGGGAAGGGGCGGCGATGGTGGCTGGGTGCGGTGGACGGAGGCGCACCTCCGGTGGTGGCGCGATGGCGTCTGGGGAGCGATCTTCGATGCAATTTTTTTTTTTTTTCTGGTAATCGGGTTTGGAATGAACCGTAAGGGAAAGGGCAAAGGGGTTTGACCGATGACTAAGGAAAAGGGCTTGGTCCAAGGTTTTTAAATATATACTTAATTCAATTAATTCTCTATACAGTAACTTTTAATTTCGAACTCAAAACGAGACCCACTGTAACACCCCGTAATTCTGTAACACTAAGATTTACAAATCAAGGCAGAATTAAAAGTTAAAATCAAAATCAAGGGAAACGGGTTACGCCGTTGCGTTCATCTCGGAAAAATACGAGAAATAGAGTCCGATTTTTCGAAAATCGGAGTCCGTATGACCAAGATATGGACGAACGAAGTTAGGCAGAGAAACCAGAAATAGACCAGAATGCACTGGCGCACTTGTGAAGTGCGCTAGTACAAAAATGCACTGGCGCACTTGCCAAGTGCGCCCATACTAATCCAGCACCGAATTCTGGAGTGTTCTGTGCTGACGTGTCTCCTTTTGAGTGGTTGGATGATGTGTATTCGACCTGTGCGATTCTGATGGCTTCTATGATGATCTAAGGGCCCTAAAACACTCTCTACACCTATAAAAGAATGCATAGACCTAAGGGTTCCTCCACACAAATTCTCTAAGGCATCTACATACTGCTTCTCTTTACTCTAGCCTCCACCATTAAAATAAATCTAATCCTCCACTAAAACAAGTTATAGTTCTTCTTCTAATTTGAGATTCAAATCAAGAATAAAGCTTCAAGAAGGGAATCAAAAGCTGATTCAACGGTTTCAAGCAACGTCGCACGAATCATAGCAACGCCATCTTTCTTTTCTAATCTAAATCTCTGTAAGTCAGTTATTTTTAGATTTGAACGTTTTGTTTTTATTCGTGACATGAAATTAAAGGGATAAAAGACTATGCCTATTCTTTCTACTTGAATCAGTGCTTGTACCTTTGGACCTAATTAAGAACTGTTGTGATTCGATGACCAATTAGACTGTGACGGTGAAACTATGGACTTTGGAACCATATGCCTTGGAACTATGAACATAAGCCTTTGATTTTGGGACATAAAACATTGCCTATGACTATGAATATTTCCTATGACTATGAACGTTGCCTATGACTATGAACATCGCCCATGACTGAGATTCATTGAACTGTGAGGATTATTGCCTATGACTATGGATATAAGATTATTATTTATGCCCATGACATTGTAGTTACAAAACCATGTTGTTTAACAAATTGACATTATTTTTGGATCTAGGCCTGACTTTCTATTCAGTTTATTCTTGGTTATCTTTGGTTTTAGACCTTGGGAATTTACCTATTAAGTTAGGTCTACCCATGTTCTTGAACCTACTCTGTCTACTCTTGGTTTTAGACCTTGGGAATTTACCTATTAAGTTAGGTCTACCCACGTTCTTGAACCTACGTCGTTATTCAAAACCATTTTATGCCAGTTGTTGTATCTATACTTTTCATAGCAATCTTTGGTTCATTCCCTATTTGCTACGAATCTAGATTTATCTATAATCTAGATTGAAACACGAGTGTACGAATGGTGGGAATGCGATTTGGGGCAAAATATGAAATTTACTAAAACGTAGTTTAACTTGGAAATTGGCATAAATTGGGAACATGTATTATGGCATGTTCATAGGAATGCAAATTGGATAAATTTGACATAAATTATAAGATGTGTAATTTGAATCTTGTATTGACGTGTAAATCTAGTATTTACATGAATAGCGAACTAGAGTAATAAGTCTAGTTTGACGTGAATTAGAATGTTAAATCAGAATTGGATTAGCTAATTTGGCTCGATAAGTATATTGGCATAAACTTGAAATTGGCCATAATTGGGAGTAATTGTCAGGATTAGCAAAATCATGGTTAATGACACTTGATTTGGTATAGTTTACATACCAAAAAAGCATAAACATGATTTAGAGGGAAAATGGGCCATAAGAATGAATGTTGACAATTTACATTAAAAGGGGAATTAGGAAATAAGTAAATTAGGAATAATTTACTTATAGAATTTGTTCTAAATGAGAAATGTAAACTTAGACAAATTAAAGGTTTGTTAAACGACATCTCTTTTAATGAAACACCAGAAAATTCTAGGGTGACAGAGAGTATAATGTCTAGGCTTGAGTTTGGAAAATACAAGTTTCCTGCTCTCCCTGGCTATCCCTAACTGATCCGACGGACGGGATGGTTACTTTCAAAACCTGATTTGAAAACTAATCAAAACCCCTTTTGAACTTATAAAATAGGAATATGCCCAACCCGAGGTTAGACTGAGTTGCGATGTAAACCTGCCCGGAACCAACCGGCACATCCAGTAGTCACAACAATACCTATCTAATGTGAGTGGTAGCGGCTTTAATTCATTTAATTAAAGCTAGAACAAGAATGGTAGGGTTAAATTCACTAAGACACTTAACCAATTCAACATGACAACCAGACTGGTGAGTGGGGTTAGGGCCATACAGTTAAGCTTAAATGGGAGGGTTAAGTCCATAGGAACACTTAACCAATTTAAACACAGTTAAGCTAGAATGGGAGGGCTAAGTCCATAGAGACACTTAACCAAACTCAAGGTAGCAAAACGAGACTTGTAGGGGTTAAGTAAAGTTAATACACTTAGCCAAATTAATATGTTAACTAGACCAGAGGTTTGGGTTAAGTAAAAATCTAATACACTTAGCCAATTTGATATGTTAGCTGGGCTAGACCGTAGGGTTAAGTAAACTTGAACACTTAACCATCAGGTTTTGATAAAGGAATGGGGTTAAGTCTAGAACATGAAGGGATAATACTTGACCATTAATAATAACATGTTAGTTAAAACAGACGGGCAAGGTTAAGTTAAAAAGGAACACTTGACCAACACAGGGTGAATGGGTAGGGTTAAGTAATAAATACTTAACCAATACAACTTGGTTTGTGGTAGAGTTAAGTCAACATGAGTTATTGACAACACTTAACCAGTTTAACAGGATAATTAAGGAGGGTTAAGTTAGCTTGAATTGACTATGACACTTAACCAATCTAAACTAACGGGAAAGAGAACTAAGTAAACCTTAGTTAAGGAAACAACGATTCTGGAAACTAAGTGGTAAATCTTAATTAGTAAAACTAAGTAGTAATTCTTAGTATAGCACGAGGAGGTGCGAACGTTCGTCTGAGTAAAAAGTAGGCTCCAACGAATTGGGTTACGAAGCCCGAGGCTTTGAGGGGACGTGAGGGTACTCTTGGTATCCCTCTGTGAGGCTGCAGATGATCTTCCTGGGCCCACAGAGGTTAAGGTCTGCGTAGAAGAACCAGGGGTATGCCTTGGTTGCAATACATGGCAACCTAAAGACTAGGATGGACCGGCGTGATTCGGCGAGAGAACGGTAGCCCTGTGAATGCAACTCGTCGTCTACCATCCATCTTGAGTCAATCGAGATACGTGAAGCGGAAAGGCGGAGAACTCCTTAAGACCATATACTTGCTATCTAGTTATGGGTGAGGATGGTCATAGGATAGTGGGGCACCGGGGGCCAGCGTATAGTTCTCATTTTACAAGGTGTGCCTTTCATTAGTTGAGGGAGGGGTCAAGTGGGACCATAGTCACTGAAATAAAAACAAACCTTAGCATCTGCGTCGGCAGATATCTGAAAGCTCCCGACCGAGTTCTGTATTCCTTGATTTTCCCTGACACAGGACTCGGACCGCACATTATGGGACATGTGCATCTAGACAAGCGATAACGATTCGCGATACATGCGTTGGGAAGTATAGGAACATATACCACTCTAGGTAATGTGTCCTAGACTTGGGGGCATCGTTCGACAGGTAGCACTAGTTGGACTAGGTGGCATAAATCCTGAATCCGAGAAGCGTTCGGCTGATAAAGTAAACTCTAGTTAAATCTAGAAGGCACTTGGTAGAAAACCCTAGATTAAATCTAGGTAACAAATAATAAATGTACGCCTGAAGGCGATGGGAAATACAGGGATTGGGATCACGTTATCGTTACTAGTTGGAACACTAGTTAGGTGCTGCAGAGATATAGAAACCAGTATAACAAGGAAATAGGGAAGCAGCGAAAGTATTAGAGCGTATCCAGTTTATCTTAGCATATCTTGTGACTACCTTGTCTAATCTTGTTGACCCTATTGTCATGGTGTAATCTTGTATTCAGTTAATTCATGTCGTTCTGTTTTTCCATGTTCACATGCTAGAAGTTACTAAACTTACTCAGGCTTTATGTCTGACTCTGTTTTTCTTTCGTCTTCTTTTCTTCCGTTTCCCCCCAGGTAGTAGAGGAGGGAATAGTATAGCTCAGGTTAAGTTGGAATGTCACTCTTTCCCAGCTTGAAGATTTGTCGAAGTTTGCTTGGATTCTCTTTTCGGATGCTATGGCTGGCTCTTGCTAAAATTGGGGAATATAAATATTGTCTTATGCTTCTTTATTTTGTAAGACAGATGATACTCTGATATTGTAAAGAAATCTTTGTACAAACTATTTTATCAATAAAGCAAAGTTTTATTTTCCACTGTTTAATTTCTGTCTGTCTTGTAATTTATCTGCATCTTTTACCCTAAATACTCCACAGAACTTAGTGCATTCCCTTTGTGAGTGACACTAACGGACGTGGGGTGTTACACCCACCGCCTGTCGTCTACAGCTAGTTACCCACATTCCGAACACAATGGGATATGTATCGTAAGCCAATTCCATCATTTCGACCAGTTTTCATTTAAATTAACATTTAAATCATTATATTGAATTTTAAACGTACATTTCAATTTACTGGGGCCACATACTAACAAGAAAAATTCCCGAAAAATATTTTCTAGCTTCGTATTGACGATACGGTCCTAACAAAACTAGTTTCATCGAATTCTTAGACCGTTTGAAAAATGGCCAATTTCCAGTCGAGTAAAATCAACTGAAACTGGCCAAATGTATTTTCTTTTGCCACCCTCACATATTGATTCGAAAAATTATGAAATTTGAAACCTAGCAATAACCTTACATCCCGTATCCAAGAAAAGTGGTTTTGTCGAAATCCGAGGTCGTTTGCAAAATTCCAATTTTTAAGGGCCTGAATTCCATAGCGACTATTCAGGATTTTCAACTGGACATATCTTTTGATTCCCGCTATGAAATTTTGATTTTTCGGATTCGTTGGAAAGATATCCTCAAATAGATCCTATTATTTTTGGTTTCGCTAAAATCTGGTTTATTTTGCACCCGGTACATTCAATTGAATTTTGAAATCGAAATATCGAACTACCGCGCCACTTTAAATTCCTTTTTATAATTATATATAATTATTTATATTCTAACGACGACGTATATAAATATACACGTTCTAATTCATTCAAAATAAATTTCTCGTCGATATTATTTAAAATAATCATTTTAAATATTCAAAATTCGCTAAAATTGCCAAAACAAAAATTTTAAACTGGCTCGCATTTCCGGGTTGTTGTATTCTCCCCCACTTAAAACTTTTCGTCCCCGAAAAGGAACAAAGCCGAAAGTTGTTTAACAAATCGAATCAACTTTCATTCTTTTCTTTACGGCTTAAGTTCTTCAACTTTTCAGTTTCTAAGAACTTTTCAAATTTTTCAAAAATTTGGCTAACACCCTAAATTTTCGAAAAATTTCGCCATAACCTCCCCTGCACCGGGAAAATCCCGAAATTTCCATACAGGCCCTCTGATCTCAAAAAGAAAAAGAAAAAGCCAAGCGGCTAGCCAATCGGCTCATAAAATCATCATCACCTAAACAAAACAGTAAATTATGATAAACATGTACCTATTTGTCTGGCAAACTAATTTTATTCTTCTGCTCTAGCCTCCTTGCTATGACCTGTTCACACATATTTATGTACATGCATGCAATTGCAAATAATTTTCGATACAATTCAATATTTGATACAATTAGGCATAATGGTTCAAAATTATCAAACAAATAAACAAACAACAAAAACATCAATCAATTAGTGGATTAACGTTTCAAATTCATAAATTTTGATACATATATACAGAAAATCATGTTTTTGATGCCAAATCACAACAATAAACCTATCTAGTTTTGGTTCTCACACCAGTCTAATGGAATCATATAGAAATCTCACCTTCGAAGCACGAACATAAATATTGATGATGCCATGGTCATTATCAACATCATCTCCGGGCGACTAGAGTGTGATTCTATATCTATCCAGTATATTAAAACTTCGAATATACGTTCATGACGCGTATACGCGAAATCTTTATATATTGGATTGTCCAAATTCAAAATAAATAAATATTCAAATACGTATAAAACGATCCAAATTTCAAAACAAAATTTGTTTTCATTTGAAAAATATACTCTACACTCGTTCTAGGATACTACTGATCCTATCTCTAACGAGTCATTTTCATTGGATATTACTAATCCAATATCTGATGAATTCTTTAGTTTGGTTCTAATGTGTCTTGTTCTCGAGATCTGTAAATCAAAGCTCTAATACCAACTAAGATGACTCGAACTTCCCCATGAAGGAAAGCCCGGATAGAATTGAGTACAAGACGAATTAGAATGCAAACGGAAGAACATTTCATTGTTATTACAACAATTCCATCAGATACAAGAATATACAGAGTATAAATGAATAAAATACATTCGATGAATATCAGAGATTACAATAAATTACATAGAAGTGGAAAAATATACAAAACACAACTGAAAGTGATACACGGATACAGAGCTTTCCGAGCATCGTTCCAGCTGTAAATCAGGACCCTGTGAATAAAAATCTGCAAAACCAAAACTACTAGATGCCCGTGTGGAAAATTGGGGCACCCAGAGTTTAGGTTAAAACAATAAACTCCAGATCAGTCATGTGACTGGTGTGAGAACTAAAATAGTTATTTAAAACTTTACTTTAATATAGAGTAATTCAAGGGACCACGCCGTATAACATGGAACGGGTTTCCTCCCAAGAATACTGGTGCATACAACTAAACAGCGCAATGCTTTTTGGAAAAATGAAGCTATTATAAGACCCAGGTCCCATCACACAATGCAATGCAACGCAAGCCGGAGGATAGGGTTTTCCCTTATAATAGCCAAACATGCTTGGTACGTTTAAAACAAATCGTTTGATAATATTATAAGTGTATAGTGTCAAAACAATTCAAATCATAAATATCAATCATAGGCGGCATAGATACCATCTATCATGTCGCCATACTATTTCTACAATTAAAACCGCAATATCACGTATTGGAAATTGGATTTCCGTCATTAGTCGAGGCAAGGGGCAAGCTCCTCTCTGATTCGAGACACTCTAGCAAATGTCTCAGGACCCCACTATGATCCTTGGATCTTCAGGGCCGGTCCTCACCTAACTTTGGAGGATTAGTTATTCCTGAGCACACGTTTCCCGGTCCTTACAGACCTATATCCGAGGTGCCTCGCATTCCAACAACCACATGGGTGAAAAGTATATAAATGTCAGGGCTGGTAGGTCACTGACACCACCACTAGCTAGAAAGAAACGTCGTGCTCTCCCTGCAGTCACTATCCCGTTTTTGACTCATGCCAAGGCGTGAGGCTCGTGAATTCACGCTATACACAAAGCTTCCCCACACAGGCCGTGCTTTGATCATCAACCACAACACTTTGCATTTCAACTGAAGCCTTGATTAATTGCCACTTACGCGTGCCACACTGGCAATTCACTCCATGCGTCTGATGTCCATCGATATACAACCTCTGAGCTCGTACGTCTCAGAGAAGGGCATTAAGCAAGAGAATAAATTCTCCGCCGCCAAACAGATGTATATTTAATAGAGATCAATCAACACAGAATAAAATCCAATGTCAGACACACAATCCATTTACAATTTCGTTCTGGGTCTGAACGAAACTGGAGGCACTTTCCTCGCATATCCATCCATCTCCAAGTACGTCTGGACGATCACCAACTGTTTCCCTCATATTGGGTGTACAACCCAATCGAGATCATCAGTAATCACCCAAACGATGTGAAGACTTCCGGTCTTCAACCACCATCTTCATCTTCGACATCTCGTCGAATCGGTTATTCAAAATGGGTATAAACCCGGCCTTTCTAAATAACCCACGTATATGATAAACAAACGTTACACAAACACAACAAACGCCTCATTCCAATCCAGAATATTCTTTTATTCACTAAATCACATTCTTAGGGAAAGGTTCCCATTAATTTTATCAAAGATAAATTCTTCTAGATTTATTCTTTCATCTTCCTTTGGATATCATTTCAAACCATATTATGGTTTTCCTAACTAGTCGGGATTAGCGAACCACACCGAAGTAATTATTTATTTTATTTCCCAATCCCAACCTATTCATCCCATGGAGCAAAACTGTTATTACCCCATAACTAACCCCACGGTGTTATCGGTAAATTTAATTACCATTTCACGTTCAAATCTAATTAAAGATTTAACTATCGCTTTGGAGCAAAACTGGTGGTACTCAATTCTCGATCACCTTTCAGATTTGATAATTTAAATTATCAATTCACATTTCAATCTAATTAAAGATTCATTAAAACTACACTTAGTTTTAATCTTCTCAAAAATCAATAACCTGTCTTTAACTGGGTTAAAGAACCAATGTCATCTAAAACACGTTTCACGACAAACCCAAATCACATTTGATATTAAATAAAAGGCTCTGAATAGAAAATGTATTGGCTTATATTCAATATCAAATTCTGAAACCAACAAATATCGTATTGGAAATAACGATATAAAATATATCTTTCAAATTCCCATAACAATATTTGTATAGTCACGAAATCCAACATCGAAATACTCCAAAGACAATTTCGATTCAAATCCACTTCCACTTCAATTATTGGGAATATTGATTATTTTTAAAATCACTTCCAAATTCAATTTATTTATTTCAAAAATATATTGATTTTAATTCTAGTTCAAAACTAGTTCATTTTGATAAAAATCTATTTTTATCTTTTCAAATGTGAAAATTTTCATCCCAATTCTTTCCAATTCACATATTATGATTTTGCACAAATTATTGATATTTTTAATAATTTTATCAAGGCCCGTACAGTCGATTTCCATCAAAGGCCATCGAACTGCACTTACAGCGACCTTTTCCAAATTTTATTTGGACATAATTCCAAATCCAACCTTTAGATTTCAAATTTCTAATATTCATTGGAAAGCTCTTTTCGATACGAACCCAACGGTCCCGGTTTTAGGAGAATCCGACGGTCGGATCTCCCGCAACATCAATTCGAAGTCAATGGTCGAAATTCACGAACTGCCATGGCGCGGCGCGTTCTATTCAGGCCATTATATATAATATATATATATATTATATATATTATATATTTCGTCGATTTCATTTTTAAAATGTATTTTATAAATCGTTTTAAATTCGTTTTCAAAACCATTTCAACTCTATATTCAATTTCAAATCAAAATTGAATATTTCATATCATTACTATATAAATGATAATATTTTCAAAACGTTATATTTTGAAATCACTCCTTTTCTATATTCATTGTAAAAACGAATATAATCGATATTAATATCGTTCACGTCAAAATAGCGCAACTCTAATCAACACGGCTTTATATATTTCAATAAATTCATTATTCTATTCAACCGATGTATATTTATTCTATTCAACACATGAATCTATATTTTTTCAACACACGACTAGCCTCAAGACATGAGTACTGTCAACACACGACTATTTTTGTTATGTAATATATTTTATAAAATTATGGTATCTATCGTTTGATTTTTAATTAGACTCCAACCATAAGGTAGCGTCTAATCTTAAATATGATAAAGATGTAAATTTTACTGTTAAAATATTTTACTTAACACATGAATAGTTTCAACACATAAATATTCTCAACACATGATCATTTTCATATTTTTATATTCATCCTAATCGGAATGAGGCCCAATCAATTACCATATAACGTTAATTATATGGATTCCATACAACACATGTATATAATAGCAACGATAAACAATCAACCATCATCCAAAGTGCACCACACAACTGCATAAGCATCAAATATAAATAATTAACGCTTACACAGCCTGTCGACCAATCGATCGACATACAATTAAATAATTGGGATTAGTGTACGCTAAATATCATCCCAACACCCGTGTGGGGTTTCAAATCAACAAACACAGAATATTATTTGTGCAGTTGGGTGATGTGTAAAATTTATCGTCCCAATCAATATCCTTCAAACATGTATACATAAACAAACCGTCCGGTTTGTAAATGAATATTTATTTATTCACATTCACTATATTCATATTCATGTTAAAAATTATATTTTTAACGATAATTAATTCATTACAACACGTGTATATATTTTATTATCTATTTCACCTCAACATCACAAACAATTTTCACAACACATCAATCAAACAAACAAGCCGTCCATTGTCTGTGGACGACGTGTGTCGGGTGCTACTAAACACCGTCTGCATCCTAGTATATATATATATAACTAGAAAAAGAATTTTAAATTGAGGAGTTCTCACCAGAGCAAATCCAAACGCCTCGACTCTTCTTATGTAGAAGTCATCGCTGTTCTCGCCTTTTGCCACTTTCGTTGCCCATAGCCACTACATATATAAAAATCATATTTTTATATTGTTGCCATGTATATAAAAATCATATTTTTATAATCACTCCATATGGATAAAAATTCTATTTGTACATCACTACTATATAGATAAAAATTCTATTTTTACACCGTTACTATATAGATAAAAATTCTATTTTTACACCGCTACTATATAGATAAAAAATCTATTTTTACACCGCTACTATATAGATTAAAATTCTATTTTTACACCGCTACTATATAGATAACAATTCTATTTTTACAACGGTGTTCATATAATAAAGATTATATTTTTATCACGCTATTCTCTATATAAAGATTTCGCCCTTTCATATATAAAGATCTCGCCTTTTCAAATATAAAGATCTCGCCTTTTCAAATATAAAGATCTCGCCTTTTCAAATATGAAGATCTAATTTTTACTATCTATATAATATAAAAATCGTATCTTTATTCTTTCTATAATATAAAAATTATATTTTTATTTCAACATATATATAATAAAAATCGAGTTTTTATTTCGCTACACATATAAAGATAATATTTTTATATTCTTTATTATATAGAAATTTTATTTTCCATACACAACTTATATAAAAATAGTATTTTATATCTTCTATTGTATAAAGGTCATATTTTTAATACTCTACACAAGTAAAAATCATATTTTTGATTTACTACATATATAAAGATCAAATCTTTACTTCGGTAGAAAACCTCGTCTTTTCTAATTTCAAAAATACGATCTTTTTAATTTTAAAACACAATTTAAGAACTAATTCAAAATAAAACTAAATTTAAAATAGAACTGATTTTAAACAACATGTTTTAAATAAACAAAAGAGAGATTGAAACAACAACAAAACTTACATTGAAATCAGAGGCGGGGGCGTTCGAGTTGGACAAGGAGAAGGAGGAGGACGCTTAGAGGGAGGGAAGTGGTCGGAGGGGGGCGCGCATCACCAGGGCGCCGTAGCGGTTCTGGGTATGGTTCGATTCGGGGGTGTTTGGGTTGGGGGTTCCTCGGTGTTCAGAGGGGAAGAAGAAGGGAAGGGGGCGACGATGGTGGCTGGGTGCGGTGGACGGAGGCGCTCCTCCGGCGGTGGCGCGATGGCGTCTGGGGAGCGATCTTCGATGCGATTTTTTTTTTCTTTTTTTCTTCTGGTAATCTGGTTTGGAATGAACCGTAAGGGAAAGGGTAAGGGGGTTTGACCGATGACTAAGGAAAAGGGCTTGGACCAAGGTTTTTAAATATATAATTAATTCAATTAATTCTCTATAAAGTAACTTTTAATTTCGAACTCAAAACGAGACCCACCACCTGTCGTCCAGAGCTAATTACTCCCATTCCGAACACAATGGGATATGTATCGTAAGCCAATTCCATCATTTCGATCATTTTTCATTTAAATAAACATTTAAATCACTATATTGAATTTTAAACTACATTTCAATTTACTGGGGCCACATACTAACAAGAAAAATTCCCAAGAAATATTTTCTAGCTTCGTATTGACGATACGGTCCTAACAAAACTAGTTTCATCGAATTCTGAGACGGTTTGAAAAATGGCCAATTTCCAGTCGATTAAAATCAACTGAAACTGGTCAAACGCGTTTTTTTTGCCATGCTCACATATTAATTCGAAAAATTATGAAATTTGAAACTTAGCAATAACCTTATGTAACACCCCATGTATTCTATAACAGTGAAATTCACAAATTAAAGTATAATTAATTTCAAATCAAAGAATTAAGGGAAACGGGATGCGCCATTGTGTTCGTCTCGGAAAAATACGCGAAATAGAGTCCGAGTTTTCAAAAAACGGAGTCCGTATGAAGAAAATATGGCCTCCGGAAGTTTCAGAATTCAAGTTAAAATTCAAACAGACGAAAACAGCTCAGAAAACAAGTTTAAAATTCAAAATCGGGCCCAATTGGCCAGGGCGGGAAAATTCCCGCCTAAGGCACCCAGGTCGACTTGGCAGTCGACCTGGGCTAGCCAGGTCGACAGGGCTGTCGACTGGGCTGTCGACCTGGCCCCAGAGCCAGGTCGAACCCAGCCCACCCTGGCTGGCCTAGTCTATGTTTGGTCGATTTTCTGAGCCTTGCCTTGTCACTAGGGCTAGGTGTCAGCTCCTGGCTGGTCTCTTCTTTGGACGAACGGCTATTGTTGAATCAAGCTCCATCGACGGTCTAAAACAACTCACAAACATTATAAAAAGAACCTAAGACCTAGCCTAAATCATACTATTTCATTTTAGCCTCAGGCCGCCGCCATTAAACCTAGAGCTCTGAATTAAAAATACAAAGAATAAAATTATAGAAGATGGAGGACGATTCTTGAAGGCTACAACTAGAAGCTACAACAACTACGATGCTTTAGACAACGAATTTGGGACTAATTGATTTGGGATTTTTATTTGGGTTATTTGCTTCATATTGTAAGTTCTATGTTACTTTTTAGGCAAAAACGCTAAAACAATATGGACATGCCATGAATTGAAACCGCATTTAGGAACTAATGTTAATCCATTGTTTATATTGTTTATCTTTGAATTATAATTTGGGGATATTGCTATGGCAACGATGCAAGTTAAACTTGTCATGATTTTGATGTTGTTATGAATCACTTGGGCTTAATTGTTTGGCAAGTTGGACTAATACATGTCCATGTAATCACTATGTTTATCGAAATCTTTATGTCGATTAAACCATGCCTATGGTGCTAATTAAACCATGGCTATGACTATTGATGGAATTATGCCTGCGATGTTAATATACCCATCATGATTAATGAAAATTGGGTATTGCTAGGCTATGATGAAAAATTGGAATCATTATGTCTATCATGTTAATTATGTTAAAAACGCTAAATTGGGATCATTATGTCTATCATGTTAATTGAGAATCATTATGTTAAAAACGCTAAGTTGGAATCATTATGTCTATCATGTTAATTATGTTAAAAACGCTAAATTGGAATCATTATGTCTATCATGTTAATTATGTTAAAAATACTAAATTGGAATCATTATGTCTATAATGTTAATTGAGAATCATTATGTTAAAAATGCTAAGTTGGAACCATTATGTTTATAATATTAGATGAGAATCATTATGATAAATTGGAATTATTATGTCTATGAGAATTATTATGTTAAAAATGCTAAATTGGAATCCACTATGCCTATTAGGATTACTATGCCTTTAATGTTTCATGTTTATAATAAAATTATTATTATGCCCGAAAAGATTATTATGCCTATGATGTAAAGTTGGAACCATCATGTTAAATTAAGTTGGAATCATTACTATGCCAAGTTATCATCATACTAGTATTGCAACCAAGTGATATGTTATAGCCTGTTTATTATGCAAGTGATGTTGGAATTGTCACATATGCCTATCACATGTTTGGTGTTATTCCCCTTTATCTCTTGAATTGTTTATGCTTGTGAACGAAGTACGTTTATATACGTTGGGGATACGATTGGGTAGAATAGGCAAAACTTGAATTAATTATAAGCATAAACTGTGAAATTTGGCATAAGTAGAACATGAAATATGGCACGAAAACTTGACTTGAACATGCCATAATTTTACTTTAAACATGCCTTAGTTGGGCACGAAGTTGATATATGAACATGATGTGGAAATAGCAAAATCTGATAAGAAAATGGGCACGACTTTAGAAAACAAGAAAGTGGCCAACTCGAGGTTGGGTTGAGTTTGTAGTGTAAATCTGCCCGGAACCGCCTAGCAAATCCAGTTGCTACAAACAATAAGATCCAATGTGGGTAGTTGGTCACATCGCGCTTGAAACCCGAGGTTGGGTTGAGTTCGTAGCGTAAACCTGCCCGGAACCGCCCGGCAAATCCAGTGGCTACGAACAATAGGATCCAATGTAAGTGGTTCGGTGCATTAACGAATCAATTAATGCCAATTAGGGTTAAGTCATGAACATGAAAAGACAACTTAACCAACTTGAACACGATTTGTAGGGCTAAGTCATGAACTTGAAAACGACAACACTTAGCCAACTTGACATGACACGTAGGTGGGTTAAGTCGCGAACTGAAATGACATACTTAACCATCTGGACATGACTAGACTAGAAAAGGATTAAGTCACGAATTACATGACTTAATCTGTTAGGCGGGTTTGGTCACGAATTACATGACCTAATCTATTAGGCGAAACCCTAGATACGACCCCTTTCAGCAGTAACCCTCTAGAAGTATCAAGGTACCCTGGGGCTAGGCCGGGTGGGGGCACGATTACTAGGCTGATTGTAAGAGGTGAACGACGGCAGTGGGGTACGCCAGTGTAGGTTCGGTGGACTACGATCGTGCACGTATCCGGGGCAGACACTAGGTATCCGTAGATTTATCTGTGCATCTTGAATCGTGTCAGGGGTTGACACCCTAGGGCTGATACACCCGAAGGTGGACCCAGCACAGGTGACTACATTCGTGATTAGCCGTATGACACGGACACTTGACGAGCTAGAACTTGTAGGGAGCCGATCGACTAGATAATCGCTCCGTAGGACCCCGTACTTGGGTCAGACCCCGTTTCAGGGTCATTTCATGACATTGGGCCGTAGGATTTATTTCGTGATTAACTTGTGATATGGGCTTAGTATACTAGTACAGTCGATGCAACGAATCTCGAACATGTGATGCTTTACTTGACTTGTCTTGACTTATCCTGATCACCTTAGTCTATCTTGTTCACTTTGACACCATTCTTAAGTTTAGTTCCAGTTCATACATGACAGGTTGTTTTAACCGTTTCTACACTGAAAGTCACTAGAACTTACTCGGTCTTTATGACTGACCCTTTCCCTTTCGCCTCTTTTTCTTTCGTTTCCCCCCCAGGTTCTCAGGGAGGGAATACCGCAGCTTGATCAGTTTTCACATCCAGCTTGAAGAGAAAGAATGTATTGCTTGGATCTTTTCCGTTTTGGACTATGGCTTTGGACAGCAATTAGGGGACTTTTGCAGTTTATTTATGTTTTCTTCATGCTTCTTTAAATAATGTAATCAAGACAGTTATGATTTTTGGGAAGTATTATGGCATGGTTTGTGTAACACGTATTTTGAAGAAATAAAAGTTGTTGTTTTTCCGCTGTTCAAAAATATGTGTTATTATATCTGTCTTGTATATCTGTGACTTGTACTTATAAACCTCCACCAAAATTAGGGCATTCCCTTTGAGAGTGACCCTAATGGAGGTGGGGTGTTTCACCTTACATCCCGGATCCAAAAAAAGTGGTTTCGTCGAAATCCGAGGTCGTTTGCAAAATTCCCATTTTTAAGGGCCTGAAGCGACTATTCAAGATTTTCAACTAGACATATCTTTTGATTCCCGCTATGAAATTTTGATTTTTCGGATTCGTTGGAAAGATATCCTCAAATAGATCCTATTATTTTTGGTTTCGCTAATATCCGGTTTATTTTGCACCCGGTACATTCAATTGAATTTTGAAATCGAAATATCGAACTACCGCGCCACTTTCAATTCCTTTTTATAATTATATATAATTATTTATATTCTAACGATGACGTATATAAATATACACGTTCTAATTCATTCAAAATAAATTTCTCGTTGATATTATTTAAAATAATCATTTTAAATATTCAAAATTCGCTAAAATTGCCAAAACAAATTTTTTAAACTGGCTCGCATTTCCAGGTTGTTACATAACTCTTATTCGAATAACTAATATTCAATAACTCCTTTTACATTATTCGAATCACTAATATTCGATTTAACTCTATTCGAATAACTAAATTCGATAACTCCTTTTTGAATAAACTATTCATTTATAAAGATTTACTTCTAGTAACGGTTCTTCACTTTAAAAATGATTTCCTTTTTATAACTCTATTTATTTTCTAAATATTTCCTATCAATTCTATTGGTAATGATTTACAAATAGTTCCTTTTCTATTATTCTATTTCCAAATGGTTTGCAAATATTTCCTTTCCAAATCTATTCTTTGATTTTATAATTTCCCTTTTCTAAATATCTCCTATTTATAAATATTCCAATTTATACATATTTCTTATTTATAAATATTCCATTTATAAATATTTTATTTTCAAATATCATTTTGAAAATATTCCCTTATCAATATTTCGGTATGTTATGGTATTCAACATATCAAATCACGATGATCAGTATCGTCCAAACACATATAACCGACAACAGATTATATATCACATCATATATCAAAATATATGAAAAACAATAAAATAAATGTTGAGGAACCCAGCTGGGTTCCTCCAACCTGTTTCCCTGCATAATAGATGTTAAACAATATAGATAACATCACTTTCAGTTCCATATGATATATTATGTTAAACAGAATCAAATATAGGAATTCAACTAACTGACTAGCAGTTCAATCAAACAGTCAACACACAGTCAATCAGCCAATAATTAACAGTTCTAAAAATACAACATGAAATTATAAACTGTTCAGAATTAGTGAGATTTACTCACTTTGGCAGTTCATCGTTAAAGAACGATAAACTGTTGTTTGGTTTGAATCAAACAATTTATTTCGCCATAAATTCAAACGAGCCTCAATCCACTTCCAGTCAGTTCCATGGTGTAGCCACCGTCCATACGATCCCGTCGGATCTTGTTTCGTCTGATTCTGATATCGTATGAGAAAGATACGACTATTTAAAGTCAATACACTATTATGTTTTGAATTTAAACTCAATTAAATTTCATCTTGGGCCTTTACCATTTAAAACAAGCCCATTCATACTGCTTCCAACACCATGAAACTCTCCTCACCAACAAGTGGTGGCCTTCTTCCTTGAATACACGCATTCGATTTTTGAAACAGAGACCAAAACCCATGTTCCTAATCCCAACAATCCTACTCCTTCTTTAATACTCCAGCCCATCCACCCTTTTGAACTAAAACCCATCCCCATCCATGTAAACCAGCATCTGCAACCTTGTCTTCCCCAAATCGTGACCTGTTCCTTTTGAACTCATCATTTCAAACTTCAGGAACTTCATCCACATTGTTTCTTCATGAATTCCACCACCGATCGCACCATTCTCCTCCTCGTTTTGAACTCGACCTCCCTATACTTTCCTCCTACAAACCGCATCTCAGTCGATCATCGCAACTACAGTGGTTCGTTCGAACCCACACAGTGACCATCGACATTAATATGTTCGAAATCACCCAAACAACTAAGGCTAGGTGTTAAACTCCTTGCTAAGACCAAAAACGATGTCGAAAACCAACCTCGACGACTCCTTTTCACCATTTGGCTAAACCTAGATGGACTGTTGAAACTCGACCTCCCTAAAAAGTGAATCGCACTTTGTAACACTCGTATCGAATTGAAGAGGAACTCCCATGGATTGTACAGATGTTTGAATTTCGATTTACAGAAATTTATTTAAATTGTAGGAATTTTCTGAAGATCGATTTCCACAAATGAGGAATGAAGACTAGCGGCGGAACTTAGGTTGACTGCTGGAATGAATAAATTTAGTGTTAGAGAATGGTTCAGGCTATTTATAGGCAAATCAAAATATCTAGATATTTTATTTTTGGTTATTTTATTCATTTTAAATAAAATTTCTATTCGTATTCGTCTTTAAAAAAATCCTTGTGATCACGTAAAATCTTCTAAAATCATGGAAATGGACACGTAGCTAGAGTTCGACATTACGGTCCCAACGAAACTGGTTTCGTCGAATTCCGACTTTGTATGCTCACACAACGTATTTTTAACCGTCGAAATACTGATTGTTTCTTACTCTAAAATTCCGTACGACCACGCAGTGACTCTAAAAATCACGAAACTGGAAATCTAACAACTATTTGACATATCCAACAAAATTAGTTTCGTCGAATTTCGACTTCGTTTGCAAAAGTGGCTATTTTTAAAGCTCTGGATGACCCATTTGAATATATAAATATATTTAAATATAATTAAATTTAATTTTTAAAATTAATTATTATCGTATATATTCACAGTGGAAATACATACAGCTCTAGAATATTCCTATATGAATTTCTAACTTGATATTTCGAATCTGGGTCAACCCGATATTCGATTTATATTTAAATTCCTTTTTAAAAGTTTAATAATTCCTTTATAAATTATAAAGGAATTCCACAGTGACTTTTTTGAAATTTGATTTGGACGTGAATCAAAATATACACGACGAAATCCTGAATTTTCTTTTCCACTAGAAAGATATATTCCACCAGCTCCACACGTTTCTTATTTCACAGAAATCCGATTTAAAACGACTTCTGTATATTCAGTTGAAGTTCAAATCGCCAAATAGCCAACTGCCGCGCCATTTCCAGCTCGATTATAATTATATTATAATTCTATGTTAAAACTGTCGTTTATATAATATATTCGTTATTCAAATTCAATTCCAAGATGAATTAAATATCACAGATGATCTAGTTCACACCATATCGTTATTTCAGCCAATTCTGATTATTTCAGAACTAAATATATTATTTAATTTATTATTTTAATTAAATATTCACTATTATTTAATTCCACGACCATTTAATTCACTATATCACTATTTATATAGTTAAATAAATTAATTATAATACCTCTGCCATTGTGGGTCATTACAGCATTACCTTATTAATGAATACAACTATATTATATTTATCGTTAGCATAGCTTAACTCTGAAGCATTAAGCTATTAGAGATTTTACGTGCGTGTATAATTACAACTGTGTGCAATATAGATCCATTTGATTGTCGAATGAAATTTCAACTAGTTTTAAACGAAATTATATGCATTTATTGTAAATATAGTTATAATTTGGTTGTATTGTAATTATTGAGGATTGAAATTTTATATTGAACTATTTAAATTTAATTGAGTCAATAAATTCATAATTAAATTTTAATGGTTTATTTGTGAAACTGTATGGCTAAAATTTAATTAAATTGTGCGATTAATTAAATTTAACTTATTTTGACAATGGTGACTTGTATTGATTGCAAATAAATTTGTGATTTTGTTTATATTGGAAAACACTAAAATTTAGAATTTAATATTGATATATTTTAATGAAGTTGATTTGTGTAATTTATAATTGAAATAAAATTTGAATTTGTAAATAATGAAATTGAGTTCACAATAAACGATAGTTGATTTATAAGTTTATATGAATTCCATTTTGATTTGAATAGAATTAATAAACTTTTGAATTTAACATAAAAAGGTGAATAAGCGAAAACTGAAAATTTTGTTATGTTAATGAACCTGTTAAAATTGCCATTTTTGCAAACAATCTAAGAATTCGAGGAAATTAGTTTCATCGAATCCGGAATATTTAATTATCGTAAAACTTAAAATCTTGTAGCCATCGGATTTGTCGTTTGATTGTACAACTTTATAACGTGTAGCAATTTATGTGTGCAATTTAATTAAAATGATCGAGTTTAAAGAATAAACTGTTGTAGACTTCCGAGTTGGGCTTCTCTACTTATCCCATTGCATTCAGAAGGCCTTAAAACATATAGGTAGGCTGTAAGCTGACCTGATTTGCGTATAGGTTGCATTCAGAAGGCCTTAAAATGTATAGGTAGGCTGTAAGCAGACCTGATTTGCGTATAGGTAGGCCTAAATACATGCGGTTCGAGAAATATTATTAATTTATTCAAAACCCTAATCTATATTCTTTCTGAGCTGCCATTTCATATATTTCAATGGATGAAATCTTCCTTCTTTCATCTTCTAATTCCTCTCAATCCATGAAACGATTGGAAAAAATTCTAACATAGAAATCATAGAGCGATGCGATTTCCTTTAATCCAACGGTCAAGATTGTAAATCGAGTTCTGGTGGTGGATCAGCACGGCTACAAAGGCAAAATGGTTTCAGGATGGTTGCAGGTGCCAGAGGCCACGGAGTGGTGCAGATCGTGGGCTTTGGTGGAGTAAGTAGTGGCGGTCGTATTGGTGCATGTTGATTGAATTCCGGTGGCGTATAATTGGTGCGATGGGATCCTAAGTTTTGCGTGAAAATGGGTTTCAAATTGGCGTGTGCCTGTAGCGGTTTCACGAAGAAGAAGGTGCAGTAAGGGCTAACGACGTGGCGGTTCCTTCTAAAATAATGGATAATTGTTAATAAAATGTTAATAACTTCTTCATACGACCTCAGATTGACGCGCGGTTAGATCCGTTGGGATCGTATTGAAATTCCAGACAACATGGAGCTATCGTGGACTAATTCTTTGACTGTTGATTTTTGGGCCTATAATTGAATCTCAAACGCACTTGAATTTAAAGGTGAGTGATTTAATCGACTCACGCTTAACTAAAATATTCGAGTATTAGTTAGATTAAAATCATGTCATAGTATGATTGTATTGATTGTTGTTTAGAAGTTAAAATTGCATATTTATGTTTATTTGCATCGATTGTGTAATTTAATTTAACTGTTGAATTAAATCGAAAAAGTTAGGTTAAATTTGAAATTTAATGACTAGTTTAAACCCGATACTTGATGACTTGTAAATTGATATTATATTGAACTGTTTGGATAAATCGACCTTAATGGATTCCTGTGATTGATGTGTTTTTATGTATTTATGTTTAATTCATTTTGTTATTCACCTTGATTATATATGACTACTGTTTGTGTGATTAACCCCAACCTTTTACCCTATATATTACGGGAATCAAATATAAGCCTAGGACTAATCATTTAAAATGAATTAAGAATATGGGTTGAAATGATAAATACTTTTGACCCTGATTTGGATTGATTTGATATATATCCTTTCCCAAAATACGAAAATTTAATTTTAAGTATCACTTGGCCTAGGATAGTAAATTACATACTTACACCGGTTGGTTAAATAATATTTGTTTTAAATCTTGAATCTTAAAATATTGTTTAAAGATAATACAAGCGATGTTTTATGAATTGATTACCTTTGAAATTTAAAGGTTAATGAAATTATGTAATGTCGTAAACTGAAGTGAAAAGCGAAATCTAATGTGAATTGAATTATTTACCCATATTTGAACTGACTTTATTTAAAGTGATACATTTTGAACTAGAGATTATTATAAACTGAAATAATTCAAAGTGAGAATTCCAATTGAAAACCTCAAATATTTGAATCGAATTGTTTGAATTGAATTTAAATTGGAAGTTTAATCGAATTGAAGTATCGAAGTTATTTATTTGATTTGAAGTGGGAATATAACTTAAAGTTTAATTAAAATTTGGTAGAAACAATTCTAATTCCAACTATAGTATTTTAAACCATTATATAACTATTTTAGTAAATAAATATTTTTATAAACTATTATATTTTAACGTATATATATTTATATTTTAACTATTTTTAAACTACATTATTAAATAACTATTTTACTTTATAAACAAATTTACTTTAATTTTTCTTATATATATATATATTAGTTATTTAAAATAAATTATTTTTAGCAATCAACTATCTATGTTTATAAAATTCTTAAATATTTAACTATATATATATAACTAATTTTGATAAATACTATTTTATATTCATACTATTTATTTAACCTTTTGATGTTCCTAACTATTTGTTTTAAAACTATTTCAAATATGTATCTAAACTATTTTAATATACTTTTCAACTATTTTATTTATTCAAATTATTTTAAGATTGAGATTGCTTCTAGTTTCTAAAGTCGTTTAATGGAGATTTTATTATGAATAATATTCTATCTTGACTATTGAAATGATTTTAAAGCAAAATCTGATATTTTGATATGAGGTATGAACCTCTTTGAAATGTAAAAGAACTGACCGGTGTGAAAAATGTAAATGTTTGGTTGTTAAAGAGAACGGGATTGGATATTGTCATACTATCTGCCAATACCCAAAACCACTTTAACAACTGTGTACGTGGTGGAGTATCCAGAATGAAGTAGGTTGGTTTGGCGAACGCTACTAGAATGAAGTAAGAGAACAATGATGGATGTCCTTGACCTTCGGGTCATAAATAAAATGACTAAAATAGGGCTATACCGGCCCAACTGGGGTTAGCTACCCCTATCGGTAACACTTCTTCCTTTATTACTCTAGTCCCTTGGTTGATTTGGTTTGAAAGATGCGCGTCATTGATTTGGGAGTGTTGATCCGAGGTGGGCGATAGTCACTGCTATGCATTACCACCAGTCTGGGTGTGCAACTAGTATATTCCTACTCTGGGCATTCCTCGTGTACCTTGTCGTATTATCCTGATTGAGTCCCCTATGACTTTGATTTGCACCGTACCTATGGAGTGCCCTCTGATAGCCACTGGTTTATAGTGGATTTTACGGTATCTGTATAAACTACGGTATTATAAACGGTGTAAGGGTTATAATGGTTATCTCACTTATGCTATTTTAATATTTTCTATTTAACCGTAGACACTATTATAATAGCGTATTGTATTATATTGTGACAACCCGGAAAATCAGAACCAATTTAAAAATTTTATTTTGGCAACTTTGATGGATTTTGAAAATTTAAAATGATACATTTTAAATAATAACGGCTAGAAATTTATTTTCGACGAAGTTAGAACAAATAAATTTATTTTAATTAAAATTCGAGCCTGAAATGGCGTGGTAGTTTGAAAATTTGATTTCGAATTTCAAATGAATATACAGAATTCAATATAAGTCAGAATTGAACGAAACAAGAAATATTTGAATATGTTTAATCATATCTTTCTAACGAGTGTAAGAAGCTGATATTTTATTTTAAAAGTTGAGAGTTACGTCCAGTTTAAAATTCAGAAAAGTCGTTGTTGAATTTATATATATTTTAATATATAAAACAACCCTTAAAAATAGCCATTTTGCAAATGACCACCATTTTCGACAAAACCACTTTTGTTGGATCCGAGATGTCGAATTATTGCTAGGTTCCAAAATTCATAATTTTCCGAATCAATATGTGAGCGTGGTAAAAACGTGTTTGGTTAATTTCAGTCAATTTGGATCGACCATAAATTGGCCATTTTTGAAACGGTCACCAAATTTGACGAAATCAGTTTTGTTGGGACCGTATCGTCAAAACATAGCCAGATTTATTTTTCTGGATTTTTGGGATCAATATGTGAGCGTCGCGAAGTTAAACGTGTTTTGACAGTTTCAGTCAATTTGGATCGACCAGAAATTGGCCATTTTTCATACGGCCATCAAATTTGACGAAATTAGTTTTGTTAGGACCGTATCATCAATGCAAAGCTAGAAATAATTTTTCTGGAATTTTCAGAGTTAGTATGTGGCCCAAGTAAATTGAAATGTGCATTAAATTCAATATACATTGAATTATATTTTAATTTGAACGGAAACTGATCGTAACAAGCGAATTAGCATATGAAACATATCCTATTGTGTTCGGTATGGGGATAATTAGCTAAGGACGACAGTCATTGGGTTTGATTTGGGGTTCGTATCGATAAAAAGATATTTTTGAAATTAAAATAAAATAAATAATTATTATAAATAGCCCAACAGCCAATCAAATTTCAAGAAAACCCTAGCCTCATTAGTTACGTCGCCACTCAGAATTGGATGCCCGAAATGCTCCTAAATTCGATCCTTAAATTCGTCTAATCCAAGAAACAAAATCCAGATCATCCAAAAGGAAAAGATAGCGCTCTCTGAGGTCTTCATTTCTATATGAATATGATGTAATTCTATGTTGAAACGAGCTTGGATTTCCTCGGAGAAGTATCACCGTTCGAGCGCAAATCCTAGGTGTTGGGTCCCATCGCATGTCGAGCCGCGCCTGGAGGAGGGACGTCTGACAATGGTGGTTCAAGTGACAGTGGTGGATCATCGGTCAATGGTCCGTGGAGCTGAGGGTTTCGATCTAGGGTTGTTGAGCTTTTGGGTTTTCCTCGGTTCAGCTTTAAACAAGGGAGACAATGTTAATCTCAGCCAATTAGGATTAAGTTAAGTGATTAATTCAATTAATCTTGCTTAATTATTTATCCATGTAATTAAGCGCTTGAACGATTATATCTTTTGCAAACAGACACAGAATTGGACGATTTTTGAAGCGTTGGAACCGTGATGGCGATATCTACATAATGGAGCAGACCAGAACTGAAACAAAGGCCATTTGGATTTTTGATAAAAATAAACCTCTGTTTAATTTTATTAAAAACAATCGTTATTAAAACGATTTTGAACCAATCAAAGTGAGAATTTCTCGCCAAAATTGAAACAACCCATAATTCCAAGTAAAGGAAAGACTGGATTGCTTTGAGAACAACACACATTAGAACACAAACTGAAGAACATTTAATTGCTGATTACAACAATTACATCAGAGTACAAGAACATAGCAGAGTATGAATACATATTACACAATAGAAACACAATAATATCAGAGATTTAAATTACACTTGAATAGCAGCGGAAAAATAATACAAATATACAACCGAAAGGAATACACGGATATAGAGCTTTCCGAATACCACTTCAGCTGTAAACCAGGATCCTGTAAATATATCTGCAAAAGCTACTCGACTGCCCATGTGGAAAATATGGGCACCCGAGTTTGCCAGTGAAACAAACTACAGGTCAGTCATAGGACTGGTATGAGAAATCTAGCTTAACTTATCTAAATAAGGCTAATCATAGGACCACGCCGCTAACGCGGAACGGGTTTACTCCATTGGATTGCCAGTGCATAAAATAAAGTAAATCATTAAACATGTTGGATCTAGAATAACCCTAGAGGGGGGGGGGTGAATAGGGTTTTTGACAGTTTTTAACTGAATTAAAAATCAAACGAGATAAATAAAAATAAACTGATCAAAGAATATAGCAGAAACAGAAATGCAGAAAATAAATCACACACAGATATACCCAGCTTCGGCAAAACCCTGCCTACTGCTGCATTTCTAAGGTTTCTACTAGGTGATAGAACAGATCCCGCATACAAGACCATGTACACTCGCAAACCCTGCTCCTATTCTAACCCTACGCTCAAAACCGTAGACTGATCTAATCCCCTAGATCAGATTTCCCGAATTACAAACCCTGTAACTCGTAACTCAGATTTACAGATTCTGAAACTGACAGTCAACACCTTGACTAAATCCCCCTAGATTTTACAGACCTAGAACTGTTCAGAAATGATTTTACAACACAATTTAAAAAACAACAGAATGTAAAACAAAAATGTAAACCCTAGTTCTTAAAATAAAAATAAAAAGAGGAGTTTATATTAAAGGGGTCATCCCCTTTACCTTTTAGAAGCTTGGCCTAGTTAAAATAGAAATAGGCCGGCCCCTTTTTAATTCATCTGCCCGATCCTCTTTTGTTTTCTGGAAGAACAAATGGCGGCTACGGTTTTGCCCCAAATCCAATCGCGATAGCTCCAGATTGATGTAATCTGGTTCTCTGATGTTCTTCTTCACGTTGTTTCTCTCTGGTCAGTGATTTGGGGCTTCTCTCTTACGCTCGACACTGATTTGGAATTGTTCTCTGGCTCGATCGAAAAACTGTGAGTATTTCTGAAAATTCTTGCTTTGAAAAACTTGTGGGTTGTTTGTTGGTTTCGATAGATGCTTGCCAGTGATGAATGGTTGTGTTTATAGGATTTAGAAATCCTTTAATTGAGCTCTGATTTCACTGAATGGCTCGTCTGATTGCGTGGCTGATTTTGTAGTTTCCCTTGCGTTTATTTCTCTTTGTATTGCCTTGATTAAAAAATCTTGAATGATTCCTGATTGAATCAAAACTGGAAATTCGAATGAAAATGATTCCCTGGCTTTAAAAAGCTTTCCTGAAATGCTTTTGCTGATAAATTCGGCCTTGATTTGTATGGCTTGAATGAAATTGGCTGATAAAATTTGTTTCCATATTAGCTTGATTTTTCACTGATTTGTTGTGATTTCCCCTTTAGAAATTCTCGGCTTTGAAATGCTTTGTCTGCTTTCCTCTTTTGACATTGATTGCTTTGATGAAATGCGTGATACCCAGTGATAAAACATTTATCACATTTTGGAAATAATGATTGATCTCTTGCTTAAAATGTTACTTGCGGATTTTTGAGCAAATCTGTTTTGGTCATATATGAGATGATGCTCTTGCCATGTATCTCCACTGTGATCTCATGAAGTCATTTAGGAATTGCCAAAAAAAATGTTTATAAAGATTTCTGTCCATAAAAAAACTTTCCCAAAAAAAAAAACTCCCATTTTTTTTTAAAAAAAAATTTGTTGCCAAAAATACTTGAGACACATTTCTGAAAATCATTTTCTTTCTTGCCAAGAATACTGTGATTTCTTCCAAATACAGCTTTGCATAATTACTTTAATGAGCTTAGTTCCTTGCTAGGAATCATTCATCATGTTTGTGCTTCCATGTAAATGCTGCTCTCTCTCTCTGATTTCTTGGAAATAAATGATTCATTCTGAATCTGTCTTGATTACCCTTTTGTATTGTTGCATCTTTGTATACACCATTGTTGTACTTGGCTATGTAGCCTGGCTTTGCATTTTCTAGTACTTGTCTTGAATTTGGTATGACATGATATGTTTTGTGACTTGACAAAAACAAAAATGCCACATTGCCTTGTCCATTGTAAACTGCAGTTTGAATTCCCTGATGCACTGCTGAGCTTTGCATTGAGTACATGAATTTGTTTCAGTTGCACCATACGGTTTGTGCATTCATACTTGATTACCATTTATGTAACTACCCTCTCTTGCTGCATGCACCATTCACATGTATCATCTAACCTTGTTGTCTTGTGCATGTTTGGACTTCATCATGGTTGCATTTACATATCCCTGATATCCCTGTTATACCATTTCTGCTCTGTCTAAATTGCGATGTCACTTATGCATTTGTACTGAGTTGACCCAATCAGTTTGTGCGTTGACTCAGCGTTGACCTATTCTGATTGAGTGTTGACCAGAGATCAAGTGCGCACTATATAGCACTGAGTCGAGATGGTCCCCGTGGCTCCTCCTCAGCTGCACACTGATTGGCGAGGCAGTACACATATGTATATTTTATACATGTGTGTATATGCAGCCATCAGACAAATTTTTCTGTCCCTGCACTTTATATACATACTGTCTACCTTGTGGTATTTACAGTGTATCACTGTGAATATCACAAGCTGTCTAGACACAGATTGATGGTTTTATAATTCAGATCAAGTCGAGAAAAATGATGAGAAACACACCAGAAATCTGAGGCAAATAAAATTCTAAAAACAAAATTTATATTTGCATATATTCAGTATTATTTCTATTGCAGTATACTGTGTGTTTCTGTTTCATGTGTGACAGGTAAGCTGGGATGACTGGACTGACTGTGATGACTGGACTGACAATGACTGGACTGAAAGCTGAAGATAAGAAGACAGTGTGTGGTGTCAATGAATGTATGAGTCTGTATATACAAGTGAAAATGGATATATATATGAAATGTAACTGTGTATATGTTGTGTGTATGTATGACTGAGTGACAATGAATGAACTGTACTGAGGAGCTGTGAGAGAATTGTACAAATATATGTAATAAACAAATTTGATTGAAATAAAATATCATTTTATTGTTGTCAAACGAACTTGTCTATTATATTCTGTTTATATACAAGTACAATATACAGTGAATGTTTAAATAGTGGAGTTATACAGAGTTGTACTGTTTGAATGTTAGAGATATAATATTCAATTCAAATATTATATTCCTATCTGTGTTGTATATATAAAACATTACAATAACAAACACATTTATAATAATATATATTTGTTTGTTATCATCAAACAAAAATCATATAATTGTGTATACAACTGCGTTATATACAACAATCTCCCCCTTTTGATGATGACAAACAAATAAAAGATTTTGATTACAATAAATGTGTTTGACAGTGAATTCTGAACTCCCCCTATTTATTAGCTCCCCCTACAACAGAAACTCCCCCAATAACTGTGCATGAGTGAATTTAATTGAATGATAATGAATTTTTCAAAGGTAAAACTATTTATAAAATATTCACTCATAAATCAAAAAAATCTAATCAAATAAAAGATTTTGATTACAATAAATGTGTTTGACAGTGAATTCTGAACTCCCCCTATTTATTAGCTCCCCCTACAACAGAAACTCCCCCAATAACTGTGCATGAGTGAATTTAATTGAATGATAATGAATTTTTCAAAGGTAAAACTATTTATAAAATATTCACTCATAAATCAAAAAAAATCTAATCCATTCTCCCCCTTTTGTTATCATCAAAAGGATACAGATTTTAAAATACAAATGAAAAATGACTAAAAATATAATTTCAACTTAGGAGGAAGAACGATCATCATAAATTTCAATCAGTCAAACAAAAATCATAATATTCTAAGATCAAGTGGCATATTTCACATTGTAGAGAATGACGAATATACGAAGAATTTTATATAAAATGGAGAGTCTTAAAAAAAAACATTTTCAATTATTTTCAAGGGATTTTAAAAAAAAAACACAAAAAACAGTGATGGATTTGGACTATAATTAATAATTCAATTTAAGTGACAAGATCGAATAATCTCAAATCCCAATATCTATTGATCAATAAATCATAAGACGTCATAATATTTCAACACATTTCACAGATAGAAGATGGATTGATAGGTTGGTTTTTATAAACACCAAGGAGAATTTCATATAAATCTTTATTTTATCCAAATTATTTTCTTTTCTTTTTCTTTTTAATTTAAGAGCACACTGACCACGCATAACCAGATCTTGGATTTTTAAATGAGATCAGTTGCAGCTTAAATAATCTCGTAACCATGCATAACCAGAGCTTGGATTTTTAAATGAGGTTAGAGAAATACTTATTATATTATTATCTTTTTCTGTTTCAAAAAGAAAGACTCCTTGATATATAAAATCAATATGGATGATAGAAAAGGGGTAGGTACAGAAATGGACTGTGAAATAAATTTCTAAATTAATTATATTATGAAATATGCTCAACTGTACTGGGATTATTGAAGATTTTCAGTTGACACTAATTCTGAAAAATAACATAACCATAATTCCATCACAAATATTTTCACTGTTTATTCAAGATGATTTTAAAAAAAATATTAAACTCTCCACATTTATAAAAAAATTATCATGGATGGCAGAATGATGATAGATAATGAGGATGGTCCTGAAATAATTGCCAGTTCAAAGATATTATAATAAATATTCAACCATCATGAAAATCCACATAAAATCTCCTCTTATTATGAAATATATTACAGTCATAATTCATCACAATTTCAAAATCTGATAATAATTTTGATGAATTATAAATACAGTTCAATTGGATATTGATTTCAATTTCTGAATGAATAATTAATAAATAATTTTAAAATTGAAAATCAAATACAAGAGGAATATGCTGATCTATACACGACAAGAGGAAAAAAAAATGTGTACAAGACAAAAGGAGTGTGTGGATTTATACATGGTGAAGATTTGAATCTAAGTACAGATGGGTGAGACAAATATAAGGCGCTTCTGATACCACTTGGTGTCTCTATTTACGAGAATGATACTGAACAAGAATGTCATAGACAAAAAAAATTATAAATACAAAGCCCAATCAGACAAGATAACAGATTATGCACATGTATCAGAGCAGCGGTCAGATTAAAGCAGGCAGTTATTTGAAAACAGTATCAGAGCAACACAGAACATAAAATCACGTCAGACTTGTCAGCGGATGGTCACATAAGATCATTCATGATCCAAGATTAGAAATACCGTTTATTTGAAATCATTTGAGGAATATGAAAAATATCAGGATTTAATAAATCAATCACACCAATTTATAAATTTTTGAATTGAGATATGTGTGAGATTTAATAAATCAACAATTTCAAATGATTTTCAACAAACAAATATTTAAATCATATAACCATGAAATAACAGATAAATTCAAGACCGGATTTTCAAAGAATTTTCACAAGAATTTTCTGACAAGTCCTCAAGAGATTTCAGATCATCTACATCAATTTTGTGAGATATTCATGATCCAAAGAAAATAATTTATTTGAAATCATTTGAATCAATGTCAAATTTTGAGATATAATGAATCAGTCATACAAGGTTAATAATTTCAGATTTAAGTGGTGTGTGAGATTCAAAATATCAGGAATTTCAGATGATTTCAAACTAAACTAATTTCAATCATAATAATCATGAATAAGAATGAAATTCAAGATGTATCACTGATTCAACCCAAATATTTTTCAAGTCAGAAATAATCAAGCCAATCTAAAAAAAATTAATGAGATTATCACAACTGAGAAGTAACAGTGCTGTAATGAGTATAATACTTTAAGCGTTTCCAAAATGAATTGGAAGGAACTCAAAACAGCATAAGTGTGTGAAATTTCATTAATTATTCAGATCTTCAAAAATTTAGAATTCTAGTTAACAGTGTTCAAGATATGATATGAATGCATCAACACTGTTATGAATTCAATAATCAGAAACTAAACTTCAAAACAATTGTAGATATTTACAAGTTTAAATACAAGATCTGGAAAAGATTAAAATATCCGAATTATATTCAACTAAGGCAAATTTCCAGAAAATATGAATTCTACAATTGGAAGTTAATGAAGCCCAGAAGAAGTTACAGTGATGCGACAGTGAAAAATTAAAACAGAAGAGATAAAGTAAATACACAGAGGGGGTAGAAGGAGAAATAAACAAAAATAAAAAATATTTACAAAAATGAGTTTAGAGATCATACCAGAATCCAATGTAAATCAGAATCTCTAACTCAACAGATCTTGGCCTAAGGAACTGTAAATGACACAGAGTTATAGGCAATCTTGATTTCAAATTTCTTTTCAGCACAGCAGTTCCTTAGCCACCTTCGATACCTAACAATTTATAGAATCGAGTGTTCTAACAAAGTTTGTAAAACCACTCACAGTTGTATTCATAGCTTTAGGTACCCAAACCTGCTTATATAACAATCCGTTAGAATCAACTAGAGTTCCCTTTGTAACCCAAATTTGTTTAGGTTTTCCAAAAATCATTTTATTTCTTTTCGGGATCCAAAATGAATTGTTATCAAACCAATTCTTATCTCGATTGTGATTCAAAAAACTTTTGGAATTTTTAAAATTCAAATTTTTAGAATGACTCTTCTTGAAGCAGTTTAAAGAGTTTTTGAAATCACAAGAGTTCAAACTTTCAAAATCATTTCTTTTCCCAAAACCAAGACCATTTTTATGACCAGAAGAAAATTGATTTTTCAACAACATATTCAAAGATTTTTCACCAATTGAAAAGCGTTTCAAACTCAATTCAAGATTGTTGATTTTGGATTTAAGATCAGAATTCTCTTTCGTTAGATTCGAACAACGATTAATGCTGATCTTTCTCTTTTCAGTATCATTCTGTTTCAAAAACAAATTTTTGTTTTCAAGCATTTTAACTTTGGTCTTGGATTCAAAGATCTCTGATTCAAATTTAATTTGTTTTTCAGATCCAAGTTTCTTGAGATTTTCAATCTCTTTTTCAAGCTCACTCAAAATCAGATCTGTTTTCAACAAACTATCACTTTCAGCAATTTCAAGTTTGGAATTTTCGATAGCCTTAAAATTGTTAAATTCCTTTTGAAAAAAATTGTTTGCATTTTTCAACCCAATCTCGTTACCTTTTAAAACTAGAATTTCTTCTTCAAGCCTTTGAATGTTATTGTTGAGATGAACGAGATCTGTTTTTAATTTCAAACAATTTTCACAATTAGAATTTTCAAATTTCACAACATTTTCAAGTTTTAATTCCAAACAATGAATTTTGCTGGTCAACTCATGATTTTCAGTTTTCAAAGATTTGTTTTTAGATCGGAGTTTATCAACAGATTTCGTTAAATCAAGACACATGTAAACCAAATCTTCATATGAGAGATTTTCTGTTTCAGCATTTGTTGATTCTCCATCATCTGATTCATCTGAAGTTTCATCTACATGACTTGTTAAGCATAGATCTGAATCAAAGTTGACATCCTGGGGTTTTGAGCTGTTGTCAGGTTTTCCATACAACTTGTTGAGAGTTCTCCAGACTTCCTGTGCAGATAAACAATGACATATAAGATTAAACTGTTCAGTACTAAGATAATCAAATATAATTTTCATAGCACGAGCATTGAAAGTAATATCTACACTATGAAACCCATTAATAACAACATCCCAACATTTAATATTAACAGATTTTAAATAAAATTCCATTTCGGATTTCCAGTTTAAAAAATCTGTTCCAGTGAAAATAGTTGGAGATGAACTAGACTGACTCTCTATCGACTGACAACTAGAAATCACCATTACTCTAGAGTTAAACACAAATACCTGGCTCTGATACCACTTTTGGATCTAGAATAACCCTAGAGGGGGGGGTGAATAGGGTTTTTGACAGTTTTTAACTGAATTAAAAATCAAACGAGATAAATAAAAATAAACTGATCAAAGAATATAGCAGAAACAGAAATGCAGAAAATAAATCACACACAGATATACCCAGCTTCGGCAAAACCCTGCCTACTGCTGCATTTCTAAGGTTTCTACTAGGTGATAGAACAGATCCCGCATACAAGACCATGTACACTCGCAAACCCTGCTCCTATTCTAACCCTACGCTCAAAACCGTAGACTGATCTAATCCCCTAGATCAGATTTCCCGAATTACAAACCCTGTAACTCGTAACTCAGATTTACAGATTCTGAAACTGACAGTCAACACCTTGACTAAATCCCCCTAGATTTTACAGACCTAGAACTGTTCAGAAATGATTTTACAACACAATTTAAAAAACAACAGAATGTAAAACAAAAATGTAAACCCTAGTTCTTAAAATAAAAATAAAAAGAGGAGTTTATATTAAAGGGGTCATCCCCTTTTCCTTTTAGAAGCTTGGCCTAGTTAAAATAGAAATAGGCCGGCCCCTTTTTAATTCATCTGCCCGATCCTCTTTTGTTTTCTGGAAGAATAAATGGCGGCTAGGGTTTTGCCCCAAATCCAATCGCGATAGCTCCAGATTAATGTAATCTGGTTCTCTGATGTTCTTCTTCACGTTGTTTCTCTCTGGTCAGTGATTTGGGGCTTCTCTCTTACGCTCGACACTGATTTGGAATTGTTCTCTGGCTCGATCGAAAAACTGTGAGTATTTCTGAAAATTCTTGCTTTGAAAAACTTGTGGGTTGTTTGTTGGTTTCGATAGATGCTTGCCAGTGATGAATGGTTGTGTTTATAGGATTTAGAAATCCTTTAATTGAGCTCTGATTTCACTGAATGGCTCGTCTGATTGCGTGGCTGATTTTGTAGTTTCCCTTGCATTTATTTCTCTTTGTATTGCCTTGATTAAAAAATCTTGAATGATTCCTGATTGAATCAAAACTGGAAATTCGAATGAAAATGATTCCCTGGCTTTAAAAAGCTTTCCTGAAATGCTTTTGCTGATAAATTCGGCCTTGATTTGTATGGCTTGAATGAAATTGGCTGATAAAATTTGTTTCCATATTAGCTTGATTTTTCACTGATTTGTTGTGATTTCCCCTTTAGAAATTCTCGGCTTTGAAATGCTTTGTCTGCTTTCCTCTTTTGACATTGATTGCTTTGATGAAATGCGTGATACCCAGTGATAAAACATTTATCACATTTTGGAAATAATGATTGATCTCTTGCTTAAAATGTTACTTGCGGATTTTTGAGCAAATCTGTTTTGGTCATATATGAGATGATGCTCTTGCCATGTATCTCCACTGTGATCTCATGAAGTCATTTAGGAATTGCCAAAAAAAATGTTTATAAAGATTTCTGTCCATAAAAAAACTTTCCCAAAAAAAAAAACTCCCATTTTTTTTTAAAAAAAAATTTGTTGCCAAAAATACTTGAGACACATTTCTGAAAATCATTTTCTTTCTTGCCAAGAATACTGTGATTTCTTCCAAATACAGCTTTGCATAATTACTTTAATGAGCTTAGTTCCTTGCTAGGAATCATTCATCATGTTTGTGCTTCCATGTAAATGCTGCTCTCTCTCTCTGATTTCTTGGAAATAAATGATTCATTCTGAATCTGTCTTGATTACCCTTTTGTATTGTTGCATCTTTGTATACACCATTGTTGTACTTGGCTATGTAGCCTGGCTTTGCATTTTCTAGTACTTGTCTTGAATTTGGTATGACATGATATGTTTTGTGACTTGACAAAAACAAAAATGCCACATTGCCTTGTCCATTGTAAACTGCAGTTTGAATTCCCTGATGCACTGCTGAGCTTTGCATTGAGTACATGAATTTGTTTCAGTTGCACCATACGGTTTGTGCATTCATACTTGATTACCATTTATGTAACTACCCTCTCTTGCTGCATGCACCATTCATGTGTATCATCTAACCTTGTTGTCTTGTGCATGTTTGGACTTCATCATGGTTGCATTTACATATCCCTGATATCCCTGTTATACCATTTCTGCTCTGTCTAAATTGCGATGTCACTTATGCATTTGTACTGAGTTGACCCAATCAGTTTGTGCGTTGACTCAGCGTTGACCTATTCTGATTGAGTGTTGACCAGAGATCAAGTGCGCACTATATAGCACTGAGTCGAGATGGTCCCCGTGGCTCCTCCTCAGCTGCACACTGATTGGCGAGGCAGTACACATATGTATATTTTATACATGTGTGTATATGCAGCCATCAGACAAATTTTTCTGTCCCTGCACTTTATATACATACTGTCTACCTTGTGGTATTTACAGTGTATCACTGTGAATATCACAAGCTGTCTAGACACAGATTGATGGTTTTATAATTCAGATCAAGTCAAGAAAAATGATGAGAAACACACCAGAATTCTGAGGCAAATAAAATTCTAAAAACAAAATTTATATTTGCATATATTCAGTATTATTTCTATTGCAGTATACTGTGTGTTTCTGTTTCATGTGTGACAGGTAAGCTGGGATGACTGGACTGACTGTGATGACTGGACTGACAATGACTGGACTGAAAGCTGAAGATAAGAAGACAGTGTGTGGTGTCAATGAATGTATGAGTCTGTATATACAAGTGAAAATGGATATATATATGAAATGTAACTGTGTATATGTTGTGTGTATGTATGACTGAGTGACAATGAATGAACTGTACTGAGGAGCTGTGAGAGAATTGTACAAATATATGTAATAAACAAATTTGATTGAAATAAAATATCATTTTATTGTTGTCAAACGAACTTGTATATTATATTCTGTTTATATACAAGTACAATATACAGTGAATGTTTAAATAGTGGAGTTATACAGAGTTGTACTGTTTGAATGTTAGAGATATAATATTCAATTCAAATATTATATTCCTATCTGTGTTGTATATATAAAACATTACAATAACAAACACATTTATAATAATATATATTTGTTTGTTATCATCAAACAAAAATCATATAATTGTGTATACAACTGCGTTATATACAACAAAACAATGCAATGCTTTTTAGAAAAATGAAACCATTATAAGACTCAAGTCCCATCATACAATGCAACACAAACCGAAGGATAGAGTTTTACCTTATAATTGTCAAAAGATGCTTGATACGATAAAGACGGATTTAATATTAGTGTGTATATGTTTTAATAAAACATTTCAATCATAATATATCAATCATAGACGGCATGAGTACCATATAACATGTCGCCATGCTAGTTCTACAATCAAAACCGCAAGGTCGTATCGGAAGTTGGGTATCCATCATGAGATCGAGGCTAGGGATCGTCCTCTCCGATTCGAGACACTCTAGCAAATGCCTCAGGATCACACCTATGGGCAACCCTTGGAGCGGTAGGGCCGGTCCCCACCTAACGGTAGTGGATTAGTTATGCCTGAACACACGCTTCCCGGTCCCTTTGGACCTATAGTATGACCACTAACGGCCTATAAATCCGAGGCGCCTCAAAATCCATCATCCACATAAGTAAAATGTCAGCGCTGGTAGGTCCCTGACATCACTCTAGCTAGAAAGAAATGTGTGCACTCCCTCCGGTCCATATCCCATTTTTGACTCATACCGGGGTGTGAGGCTCGCGAAGTCACGCTATACACAAAGCTATGCCATAATAGGCTATACTTTGATCATCTCACAAGGCCTTTCTTTTCAACAAAAGCCTTGATCAATTGCATCTTGGCGTGCCACATTGACAATTCACGCCATGCGATCAATCACTATTAATATATACCAGGGTGTTAAGAAGAGAATAAATTCTCCACCACCAATCAAATATACATTAATAAAAATTAATTTAATTCACATGGAACGAAATCCAATGTCCGACACGCATCCATTTACAAGTCTGTTCTGGGTCTGAATGAAACCAGAGACACCTGAGAGGTCCTCGCATATCCGAAACAATCAACAATAGTCGGACAGCTACCACTGAAGCCCCTTCAAGGTAGCTACTCCCATCATGGGCTCAGTAGCAACACATCCATTCGATGTGAAGATCTTCGGTCTTCAATCTCTGTCTTCAACTTTGACTCTTCATCGTCGTAGTGATTATCCGGAATGGGTTAAACCCGGTTTTTCCGAATAACTCGCATATTTTTATAATAAAAATCAAGTACTATAAAAACACATCCAACGCCCTATTCCAATTCAGGATATTCTAAGATAATTCTTTAAATTTATCCTTAAATCTTTCTTTGAAAGATTTATTAAAACCCCAATTTGGTTTTAATATCGAAAATCATTATTCAATGATTATTTAAATTTAAGAAATTAATCTTATCTTTAACTGGGTTAAAGAACTAATGTCATTTAAAACATAGTTCACGGTAAACCTAAAATCAACTTCCATTAAATATGGAATCTTCACAGAAATCAAATCAATATATAATCGTTATAAATTTCTGTATCCGACCAATAATGTAAATGGAATAACGACAAAGCCTCTTAAATTCCATATGTAGTTTCGAGCTTCTTTTACAGAAGCTTATCTCGGTTATTATTAATTCGAATTCCATTCAATTCCAATTAAATATATTAAATTAGAAAACTTTACTCTTGGAAAATTCCAATTTAAATCTTAATAAAAGATTTATAAATTCCAAATCATAATTTTCACTGTCAGTTGGGTTAAAGAACAAATGTCGCTTAAAACACAGTTCACAATAAACCCAACTCACATTTCATCTTATTCCAATTACTAAGTATAACTGAAACTTTAATAATCTAAAATAAAAGATTATTCTTCTCATACGGGGTTTAAGAACAATGTTATTTAAGACACTATTCACGACAAACCCAAAATCCAATTTATTTAATTTAGTTTCAATTAAATATTAACAAATTGGAAAACTTCATTAAATCTAAATTTAATGATTTATTCTAGTTGGTAACTAGTTCATTTCAATAAAAATATATTTTTCTAAAATATATTCTTTTTCTAAGATATTTTCTAAAATATACCTTTTCTAGAATATTCTTTATTGGAATGTGACTCAATCAACAACCATATATTGCATGTAATCAATAATCATGACAAATAATTATCAAGCATCCAAATAACACGCAAAGTGGATTCTACACTAAATATTGGGACTAGTGTAGATCAGATATCATTCCAACACCGTGTGGGGTTTCATCCAACAATCAAATAATAAATTATTTGTGCACTTGGGCGATGTGTGAAAATTATCGTCCCAATCACATAAACAAGTTGGATAACTTGTAAATGGAAGTGTAATATTCAATTTGAATATACTAAACATTATATTTTACACATCAACATTTCAACATCGCAGACATATATTTCAGTTCTTTTCATTCCGAATAAATGACAATAAAAATTTAATCTTCAATTTCAATTCTTTTTATTGTAAACAAATGACAAATAAAATCTAGTCTTTTTAATTCAATTCTTTTTATTGTTAACAAATGATAATAAAATCTTAACTCTTATTTATTTACCAAAATGTATTTTCTTGGTCCCATTCATTTTTAAATGACAAAATGAATATTTTACTTCATCCTTTTTTAAAATGACAAAAATGTCTCTTTTATTCTAATTCTTTTAAAGTGACAAAATTTTATAATTTTGTCTAATTCCTTTTAATGTACAAAATATGATGATTTTGTCTAATCTTTTCAACGTGACAAAATATGATGATTTTGTCTAATCTTTTCAATGTAACAAAATATGATAATTTTGTCTAGTCTTTTAAAGTAAACAAAAATGTTATTTTTGTCTTCATTCTTTTGAAGTAAACAAAAATACTAATTTTTCTTTAGTCCTTTTTAATGATCAAAATGTAATCTTTCTTCTCAATGAACAAAAATGTAATTTTGTTTTAATCCTTATTAATGATCAAAATGTAATCTTTCTTCTTAATGAACAAAAAGGTATTTTTGTTTAAAGTCCTTTTAATGACCAAAACTAAATGTTTTGTTTCATTCCTTATAAATGACAAAATGTGTATTTTTACTCCGTTCTTTTTAATGTGACAAAAATGCCCATTTCAAATTCATTCCTTTTTAATGTATAAAAATATACATTTCTAATTCATTCTTTTTAATGTATAAAAATATACATTTCTAATTCATTCTTTTTAATGTATAAAAATATACATTTCTAATTCATTCTTTTTTAATGTGTAAAAATATACATTTCTAATTCATTCTTTTTAATGCATAAAAATATACATTTCTAATTCATTCTTTTTTTAATGTATAAAATATACATTTCTAATTCATTCTTTTTAATGCATAAAAATATACATTTCTAATTCATTCTTTTTAATGTATAAAAATATACATTTCTAATTCATTCTTTTTAATGTATAAAAATATACATTTCTAATTCATTCTTTTAATGTATAAAAATATACATTTCTAATTCATTCTTTTTAAATGACAAGAATGTCCTTTTTATTTTAATTTACATTTTCTAACAGAAATGTACTTTTTATTCTAATATTCATTTTCTAGCAAAAATGTACTTTTTATTATAATATACATTTTCTAGCAAAAATATACTTTTCTCTACTATAACATTTAAAGATAGAAATGTTAATTTCTCAAATGTAACATTTAAAAATAAAATGTTAATCCCATCTAATGTAACATTTAAAAATAAAAATGTTAATTTCATCTTACAGGACAATTCATAACAAAAATGCTACTTTCATTACTATAATCATGTTTTGACAAAAATGCTACTTCTATTTTTGTAATCATATTTTAACATAAATGTGATTTTCTTTCACTAATCAAGTTTTAATCTAAAATGTGATTTCCTTTCACTAATTAAGTTTTAATCAAAAAATGTTATTCTTTTTATTTCATTCTTATTAAAGTGACAAAAATATCTCTTTTTATCTAACTATTTCATTTCAATAAAATGATTCAATTTGTTTCAACTATTTCTATCCAACAAAAATGATAATTTTTGTTTAATCTATTTTTATTCAACAAAAAATGTGAATCTTTGTCATAAAAACAAAGCTATATTCATGGGTCTAAATTGAAGGTGAAGTATTTATTTTCAAACCCTTTCAATATTCATAACTCCGAAATAAAAATATGATTTTTTTATTTTAAATCAAATGTGAATCTAATTTTAACAAAACACATATATCACAATCAACAAAATCAACAAGCAACAAATACAACATGTAATGACCCGCATTGGCAGAGGTATTATGATTAATTTATTTAATTATATAAATGGTGGCTTAGAGAATTTAATGGTCGTGGAATTAAATAATGGTGAATATTTAATTAAAATAATAAATTAAATAATATATTTAATTCTGAAATGATCAGAATTGGCCGAAATGACGATATTGTGTGAACTGGATCATCTATAATATTTAATTCAGCTTGGAATTTAATTTGAATAACAAATATATTATATAAATGACAGTTTGAACGAAGAGTTATAATATAATTATAAACGAGCTTGAAATGGCGCTGCAGTTCGTAAATTAGTGATTCGAACTTCAACTGAATGTACATGATTCGTTTTAAATCGGATTTCTGTGAAACAAGAAACGTTAGAAGCTGGTAAAGTATATCTTTCTAGTAGAAGAGAAAAATCGAGATTTCGTCGTGTAGATTTTGATTTGTGTCCAAATCAAATTTTCGAATAGTCGCTATAGAATCGTTTATCGACCGTAACGGTTTATTCGATATAACTAGATACCGGATTCGAATTTAGACAAGGTTCTTTTGAGACGTAGTGATAATTTAATTTTTAGAATTTTACTGTAATTTTTAATTAATTAAATAAGCAACTTTTTATTTGGAGTATTTTGCACCCTGTAATCAATATTTTGGGGTTTCAAAATATGAGTGAACCTACCGGTATTATTATATTTTTGGAATCGTGACACCTTGCTCAACACAACGGCACTTTTATTTCTGTTGACGACAATCTGTATGTGAACGTAAATTTATATAACATGTGTCCTAAGCTTTGTAACTTAAACAGAAAGGGGCGTGCAGACTAAAAACAGACCACCCACATGTAAGGCTAATAGAAGAAAACTTGTAAGTCTACAAAACCTATATCTCTACCTACCCGAAAGTAACAACGTGGCTATTCCTTTTCCATGAAGAACCTAAGAATGTGGCTAATTCCTTTTCCATGAAGTACCTAAGAACGTGGCTAGCTATATGCCAATCCCTTAACTGCTAAGTCTCCAAAATTTATATAAATACAGCAGCCGACTTATATTTTTTTTTCATTTCTTCGTCGCTAAGGAAATTTCCTGTATATAATGTGGCAATGTGATGGTCATATTTTTGGGTTTTCTTTTTGCTCCATTTATATCCTTTTCTCAGCAAATTCATTCATGCCATTTTCTCCACTCGAAATACAACAGGCAACACTTCACCAACCCTCTTCCTTTACCTCGTTTCTAGCAACGCATGTGTGCATATGTTTTAATGATTTACTGGAATTAGGTACATAGTATACTTGCATGGACCATAATGAGTTGTTTAGGCCGAAGGAGAAACGAGTGGTGCTGACACGGAGAGTGTGTGCATGGGTACTAGGCTGTGTATGTTCTGAGGAGTTGGAGAAGGGACGGTGCGAGCTTCTGTTCTTGTGAAGGGGTGCGAGTTGAGGACAGTGGACTGACAAAAGGTGGTGAGGGAGCCGAAGTGTTCGGTCATTGCAGTTATATGCGGTTGCAGGTACGGGAAACGAAGTGTCCGGTCATTTGCATGGGAGGTCCCGACGTATACTTGAGGAGAAACGTTGTTTCACTGTTAGGGAAGAACGGACGTGTGGATTTGCCTGTAGGGGTTATGGGGAAAACAGTTTTTAACTGAAGCTTGCATTTGTTACTTGGTAAAGATGATACTACTGCGAATGGAGCAGCGTTTTATTTAAACAGGAAACTGGGTTCAGCTGCGCATGTCAGGGATCCGGGAGGTGGTAAGAGAAGATAGCAGTGTTTGGAAATAATGTGAGTAACAAGGGGAAGTTGAGAAACACGTTATGGCCAATGAAGAAATGAGGAGCAGGTTCCTGGAAGCCTTGTTTGTAGAGGACGAGTTCATTTGAGGCGGGTCGGGACTTTTAGTTTGCGCTGGGATGATGTGAAGAAGTGGGTTGGTTTGAACCCAGATTAAGAAACAAAAAAAAGTAATGAAAGAAAAGAATCGAAAAGAAGGAACATGGAGTTTTCATTGCATGATCGGGTACCGCGGAAAGTAAGAGGATGCAATCAGGAGCATTTAAATGATAATCGACCGAATCAAAAGGGGTAAGGCCATTATCTAAATTTATTAAGGTTAAAATTTTATTTAAATACTGTATAAACTTTAAAAGGTGATATCTTATACATACGATACCAGAATCACGAACGGATTGATCCGTTGGGATTGTATGAACGACAACTACACAATGGAACTGACTGGGAGAGAATCTGAGCTCATTACAATTTATAGCAAAATAAATTGTCCGTCTAAATCAAGCGATGGTTATCGTTATTAACGATGATCGTCCAATGTGAGTAAAACTCACCAACTCTGAACAGTTATATTTTTATAACGTATTTTTAGAACTGTTAGATATTAGCTGATTGACTGTATGTTGACTGTTTGATTGAAATGCTAGCCAGTTAGTAAAATTTCTATATTGATTCTGTTTAACAGAATATATCATATGGAACTGAAAGTGATGTTATCTATATTGTTTAACATCTGTGATGCAGGGAAACAGGTTGGAGGATTCCAACTGGATTCCTCAACATTTATTTTACTGTTTTCTTATATTGTGATATATGATGTGTTATATAATCTGTTATGGATTATGGGTGTTGGAATGATGTTGATCATTTTTATTCGATATTTTAAATATCATAAAAGACCCTGGGATGTAAAAAGAATTTATTTCAAAGTATATTGAAATAAAGGGAGTTTATAAAATCAACATATTTTATAAAAGGAAATATTTCGAAAGTAAATAAAAAGGGAAAAATGTTTTTAAAACGAATAGAGTTTTATAGAAGGGAAATCATTTGTAATGTGAAGAACTGTTACTAAAAGTAAATCTTTATAAATGAATAGTTTATTCGAATAGAAAAGGAGCTAATCGATGTTAGTTTAATCGATTAGAGTTAAAGAAAAAAGAGCTAATCGATGTTAGTTTAATCGATTAGAGTTAAAGTAAAAGGAGTTAAACAATGTTAGTTAATCGATTAGTGTTAAAGAAAAAGGAGCTAAACGATGTTAGTTTAATCGATTAGAGTTAAAGTAAAAGGAGTTAATCGATGTTAGTTTAATCGATTAGAGTTAAAGTAAAAGGAGTTAATCGATGTTAGTTAATCGACTAGAGTAATAGAAAAGGGAGCTAATCGATGTTAGTTTAATCGATTAGAGTTAAAGTAAAAGGAGTTAAACAATGTTAGTAAATCGATTAGTGTTAAAGTAAAAGGAGTTAATCGATGTTAGTTTAATCGATTAGAGTTAAAGTAAAAGGAGTTAATAGAATATAGTTTATTCGAATAAAGTTAGTAAATCGAATATAGTTTATTCGAAAGGGGTTAAGTGAATAGAGTAAATCAAATGGAATAAATCGAATAGAGATTTATTCGAACGAGAGTTAAGTAAGGAAGTTAGTAAAAGGGATATAAAGTGAACTTTGCCTAAATCAAAGTTAGAAATGTTGTTCAGTTAAGGTCTGAGAGGTAGTTCTACCCCAACTTGATTGGCTTCATTTTTAACTAAGGAATAGTTAAGGTTCGGCAGTAAAGGAAATGGTTTGAGTTGGCATCGCGATGGTTTGTTTAAACATCTGTCTAAGTCCAATGAAGAAGCTTTGGAAATGTTTTCCAAATAAGAAACCAGAAATGTTTTCTAATAAAGAAAACAAGAAATGGAAATGTTTTCCATTGTTAATAATGTATATTTTCCAAATTTAGAAAATAAGAAATATTGAATATAGGGAAACAAGAGATGAAAAATGAACTAAGGAGATGAATGTTAAATGATGTTTGATCAATATAATTTCCATTTGGAAATAATATCGTTGGTTGCACACCTGTTTTTATTCGATAGTTAAATCACAGACTATCGCAGTTTTGACCATTTTAACATTGTTAATATGGAGAGACCGATTGGATTATTATCCAAAGAACCACTCTGTATTGGCAAAAGCGTTGCGAAGCATATATGCCAAAGGGAATTGAAGACGGAGTTATGCAAAGGCTATCCTGTTTACAGAATAGTGCCTTCGGTTCACACTGTTCCTGGGTGACTTGTATGGACGGATGTCTGACAGAGTATTTCCAGACGATCACGTATATTGATTTCTCCAACTGTACCAAGAGTGGAAGCAGAGAAGGAAACTTCTTTTAGATAACACGTAATGTATGGTTGATGACGTCAATCAGTGATTTGATGGATTTAACGATGTGTCATTCAAAGTGAATCTGGTATGATGATAAAGCGTAGCTTCAAGCCTCATCATCCGGTAAATGACAAAAATCGGGCAGGCAGCATGGCTAAGTCGGTCGCACCGAAGTAGGGTGTATAATCACCTGATCTAGAGTTTCATTTACTTCTAAAAATCTATTGTTGATGCTGTCCCATTCGGGAAACGGTTGATGATCCCAACTGTTGGTGATATACATTCGATACACTCAAGCGAAATGAGTGGTCGGTCATGTGTTGCCGGGTTGCAAGATGTTCTTGTTGAACCCAGTGTATTCCTCTCTAGAGGTACACTAGCGAAAGGTGGTTCCATACCTTGTCATAGTTTGAAATCCATTACCCAATACGTGCTTGCGGTTTTGATTGTATACTATATATGTAGAACGTGAGATGAAAGCGTTTCTGCTAGATGGTTATTATATTGTGGTTGATAGACATTATTATAATATCAAAAGGGTTTTGATATAAAGTTATTTTGGATTCCAATAAGGGAAAAACCCGTTCCGTTATACGGCGTGGTCGTATGAGATATCGATTACTTGTTCAACCTGTTTTAAATCTGTTTACTCATACCAGTCCCATGACAGACCCGGAGTTTATTTTGTTGTTTTCCCTAAAATCTTGGGTGCCTAAATTTGTACGGGCAGTCAAGTAGTCGGGATTTTACAGATACATTGAAAAGCTGGAGCAGGAGGCTTCAGAATTATATCGCTATTATTATTCCGCTGTGTTGTAAGTGATGTACTTTGATATTGATGTATATTCAAGTACAGATGTATATTTCAAGTTATGTTATATATATTATATGTTATTCATTCCGCTGTGAGATTCGCGTTACTCTGATGTTGTGTTCTTATTCTTCTTCTTCTATTCTAAGTTTCTATCTTATCTTTCCTCACCCTCTAATTTCTTTCACTAATTACCAGGATTTTTCGATGTTTTGGTTATCGACATCGTGTTTATGTCGATAACCAAATTCGCCAAAAATCCGGGTCATTACAGTTGGTATCAGAGCTTAAAGTTAAGTGAATTACCTTGGCTCTGTGGCGTGACTCGGTAGAGATAGGGTTAGTAATACCCTAGATTGAGCTGAGTGTATATATACGAGTGAACGTATTTGTTATTGATATAATTTTTTTTTATATTATGGAGATTCATTGGTTGAGTTGTTTATGAATTCTGGTCGATCAGTTTGATCCACTGTATCGGTAGGAGTTACTAAACACTCGAATACGATGGGTCGACACGATATGTTTTGAAAAGAGGGTAAATTAAAATAAGTTTACCCAAGGTATATCTTGATGTAGAGAAGATAAATATACCAAAATTATAATATATTGGATATATTGGTTGTGATTATAATCGAGTAAGATTAAAAGTAAAATGGTTATGTAAATAACCAATCATAATTCATATAAGTGAAATATGTGAAATCAGATGAGTTAAATCTGAAATTTAAATCAGAAATTGAATTAAAATTCCTGGAGAATTGGATAAGTGTTTGTGAATGGATTTGAATTAAAAATAAGGAAAATTTAAGATCCTGGGAGATTTTAAATTGTTTTACAAGCCGTGTGGATTATATTTTGAAATGAATTTCAAAGTGGAAATGTTTAGAAATGGTTTTATAGTATTGAACTCACTTCATCGCTGGAAAGAAGATTCTGATGATGACAGCTGCATCATCAGTATTCATTTTCGAGTTGTAAGTGACGAATTACTACCAGAGATACTGTTTTGAATTTGTTTTGGGAAAGACAAGTTGTGTTGAATTTCAAAATGGGATTTAGAATATAGAATTTGAATTTTTAAATAGATTTGAAATATTAACTTTTTTAAAAGAAATAAAATGAGAAGTTCCTTTATAAACGAAGTTTATAAATAGCTCTTTTATAACGAAGTTTATAAATGAAGTGAAGAGAATTATCATTGGATAATTCAGAAATAAAAATACAAGTGTGAAATTGAAAGGGAAATCTATTTTCCAAAGGCAGAAATATCGATTTCAAAAGGAATTGAAATCGAGACTTATGTAAAGAATGAATAAAGAAAATTTGAAATAGAAATTGAATATGTGAAATTCAATGGAATTGAAATAGGATTTGAATATAGAAAATTCAAAGGGGATTTGAATATAGAAATTCAAATGAGATTCGAATAAAGAAGATTTAAATAATGGAAAATTTTGAATATAAAATTCATATAGAGTAATAATGAAATTTGAATATAGAAGAGTAAAATAGAATTGAAATGAAATTCAAATATAGAATTTGAATAAGGAAATTGAAACGAAATTCAAATATAAAATTTGAATAAGATGTTTGAAATGAAATTCAGATATAGAATTTGAATAAGAGAATTGAAATGGAATTTGAATATAGGAAACTCAAATAGAATTGAAATGGAATTCAATTAGTTGACAAACAAGTTAAACTTATATTTGAACAAGTATATTCAAATATAAAAGTGAAATAGACTAAAGAGTTAATTAACAAATTAATCAACGAATTGAGTTAAAACGATCGGGTATAGTTAAAATAAAGTTGACATGTATAAATATACATGAGATAGGTATGAAGGTATATAGATAGAATGCTCGACGAAAAGGTATGTATTTAATTCACATATGAGATTTTATGCGCCGTATCGGCTAGCCGCTTGGCTTTTTCTTTTTCTTTTGGATTGGTGAGGGCCATGGGAGGCTATTTGAAATATCCCGATGCTCCTAGTACAAAGGAGGTTATGGAAAATTTTTCCGGGAATTTAAGGAGTTAGAATATTTTTAAGATAATTTGATAGTTAAAAATCAACGTATCGATGTGTGTTTAGAAGTCGATAAGGAAACAAACTTATAAATAGAATAGTATAATCAAAAAGGAAGTCTAGAATAAAATCTAGTAAGAACAGAAAGAGGAAGCGCATACATGTTTAAAAGTGAATAAGTAGTTGTATGGTATTGATTATTCGAGTAAGTAGTCATATCTGTTTTGACGTTATAAATGTTATTCAGTCCAGGTCTGAGAGGTAGTTATACCCCAACTTGATTGATTTCATTATTAACCAATAAACAGTAAGATTTCAAGCTTGAAGATCAATGTTGGATAAGAGTTAGTTGAATATAGTATTTGGGCTGTCGTAACGATGTTTTACACAACATCCGTTTTAACCCAAATAAGTGTAACTTGGAAATATGATTATAAATATTTCCTAAGTATAGAAATAAACGAGATCGGAAAAGAGATAAGTAATTGGAGTATTTTCCAATTATAAATAGCATATATTTTCTAAAGTTTAGAAAATAAAGGAAGGCGATATTCGGAAATGTTTTCCAAATAACATAAAAGGCCAATATGGATATTGAAAATATTTGGTTAACAAATATTGATAAAGAAATAGAGAAGTTATTTAATTAATGGAATATTAGTTAAGGGCTCAGAGACATGTTCAAAAGGAAAATTTGATTTTTGAAAAGAGTAAACTGTTTAAAAACTCCCAGGGAAAGACGGTTTGAATTAAAAACAAATTTAACAGAAATTTGTGAAAGCAAAATTTGAATTAAAGTAAAGCCAGTAAAGTGGTAACTGAGATTGAATTAGAATGATATCAAGACAAATTGGATTATGAGATTCAAATTCGAAGTGTAATGTGATAATCAAGTTAAGAGTTGGGAATCGAGAAGAAACTAGAGTTGAAATAATATTGGCTCGGATATGAGCGAATGGCTGTGTTGTGGATAAAAGCAGATTGAAATTTGATTGGGATAACCCTGGTATATGTTGAATTGATAACAGGTGAAAGGATATAATGATATGTCGACAAAAGGTACAAGTTTATATTTCTATTGGATATAATATTTATGAGCCGAATTGGCAAGCCGCTTGGCTGTTTGATTTTCTTTTGGGTTCGAGATGGCCCAGAGAGGCGAGTTGGAGTTTGACCGATTGACCAGTACAAAGGAGGTGCTGGCGAAATTTTTCGAAGAATAAGGAGTTAGAAAATTTTCAGGATTTTTGAAAATTTTCAATGATAAGAATTAATTAATAATTTAATTGAAATTAAATTGGTTCAGTTGCAACTGAAGATAAGAAGTGAACAAGTATGTTCTAACCAGTCGATAGGGTCGTTCTCTACCTTTTAGCAATTTCGAGGACGAAATTATTTTAAGTGGGGAAGAATGTAATGACCCGCATTGGCAGAGGTATTATGATTAATTTATTTAATTATATAAATGGTGGTTTAGAGAATTTAATGGTCGTGGAATTAAATGATGGTGAATATTTAATTAAAATAATAAATTAAATAATATATTTAATTCTGAAATGATCAGAATTGGCCGAAATGACGATATGATGTGAACTGGATCATCTATGATATTTAATTCAGCTTGGAATTTAATTTGAATAACGAATTTATTATATAAACGACAGTTTGAACGAAGAGTTATAATATAATTATAAACGAGCTTGAAATGGCGCTGTAGTTCGTAAATTGGCGATTCGAACTTCAACTGAATGTACAGAATTCATTTTAAATCGGATTTCTGTGAAATATGAAACGTTTGGAGCTGGTGAAGTATATCTTTCTAGTGGAAGAGAAAAATCGAGATTTCGTTGTGTAGATTTTGATTTGTGTCCAAATCAAATTTTCGAATAGTCGCTATAAAATCGTTTATCGACCGTAACGGTTTATTCGATATAACTAGATACCGGATTCGAATTTAGACAAGGTTCTTTTGAGACGTAGTGATAATTTAATTTTTAGAATTTTACTGTAATTTTTAATTAATTAAATAAGCAACTTTTTATTTGGAGTATTTTGCACCCTGTAATCAATATTTTGTGGTTTCAAAATATGAGTGAACCTACCGGTATTATTATATTTTTGGAATCGTGACACCTTGCTCAACACAACGGCACTTTTATTTCTGTTGACGACAATCTGTATGTGAACGTAAATTTATATAACGTGTGTCCTAAGCTTTGTAACTTAAACAGAAAGGGGCGTGCAGACTAAAAACAGACCACCCACATGTAAGGCTAATAGAAGAAAACTTGTAAGTCTACAAAACCTATATCTCTACCTACCCAAAAGTAACAACGTGGCTATTCCTTTCCATGAAGAACCTAAGAACGTGGCTAATTCCTTTTCCATGAAGTACCTAAGAACGTGGCTAACTATATGCCAATCCCTTAACTGCTAAGTCTCCAAAATTTATATAAATACAGCAGCCGACTTATATTTTTTTTCCCATTTCTTCGTCGCTAATGAAATTTCCTGTATATAATGTGGCAACGTGATGGTCATCTTTTTGGGTTTTCTTTTTGCTCCATTTATATCCTTTTCTCAGCAAATTCATTCACGCCATTTTCTCCACTCGAAATACAACAGGCAACACTTCACCAACCCTCTTCCTTTACCTCGTTTCTAGCAACGCATGTGTGCATACGTTTTAATGATTTACTGGAATTAGGTACTTAGTATACTTGCATGGACCATACTGAGTTGTTTAGGCCGAAGGAGACACGAGTGGTGCTGACATGGAGAGTGTGTGCAAGGGTACTAGGCTTTGTATGTTCTGAGGAGTTGGAGAAGGGACGGTGCGAGTTTCTGTTCTTGTGAAGGGGTGCGAGTTGAGGACAGTGGACTGACAAAATGTGGTGAGGGAGCCGAAGTGTTCGGTCATTGCAGTTATGTGCGGTTGCAGGTACGGGAAACGAAGTGTCCGGTCATTTGCATGGGAGGTCCTGACGTATACTTGAGGAGCAACGTTGTTTCGTTGTTAGGGAAGAAAGGACGTGTGGATTTGCCTGTAGGGGTTATGGGGAAAACAGTTTTTAACTGAAGCTTGCATTTGTTACTTGGTAAAGATGATACTACTGCGAATGGAGCAGCGTTTTGTTTAAACAGGAAACTGGGTTCAGCTGCGCATGTCAGGGATCCGGGAGGTGGTAAGAGAAGATAGCAGTGTTTGGAAATAACATGAGCAACAAGGGGAAGTTGAGAAACACGTTATGGCCAATGAAGAAATGAGGTGCAGGTTCCTGGAAGCCTTGTTCGTAGAGGACGAGTTCATTTGAGGCGGGTCGGGACTTTTAGTTTGCGTTGGGCTGATGTGAAGAAGTGGGCTGGTTTGAACCCAGATTAAGAAACAAAAAAAAAGTAATGAAAGAAAAGAATCGAAAAGAAGGAACAGGGAGTTTTCGTTGCATGATCGGGTACCGCGGAAAGTAAGAGGATGCAATCAGGAGCATTTAATTGATAATGGACCGAATCAAAAGGGGTAAGGATATTATCTAAATTTATTAAGGTTAAAATTTTATTTAAATACTGTATAAACTTTAAAAGGTGATATCTTATACATACGATACCAGAATCACGAATGGATTGATCCGTTGGGATTGTATGAACGACAGCTACACAATGGAACTGACTGGGAGAGAATCCGAGCTCATTACAATTTATAGCAAAATAAAATGTCCGTCTAAATCAAGCGATGGTTATCGTTATTAACGATGATCGTCCAATGTGAGTAAAACTCACCAACTCTGAACAGTTATATTTTTATAACGTATTTTTAGAACTGTTAGATATTGGCTGATTGACTGTATGTTGAGTGTTTGATTGAACTGCTACCCAGTTAGTTAAATTTCTATATTGATTCTGTTTAACAGAATATATCATATGGAACTGAAAGTGATGTTATCTATATTGTTTAACATCTGTGATGCAGGGAAACAGGTTGGAGGAATCCAACTGGATTCCTCAACATTTATTTTACTGTTTTCATATATTGTGATATATGATGTGTTATATAATCTGTTATGGATTATGGGTGTTGGAATGATGTTGATCATTTTTATTCGATATTTTAAATATCATAAAAGACCCTGGGATGTAAAAGAATTTATTTCAATGTATATTGAAATAAAGGGAGTTTATAAAATCAATAGATTTTGTAAAAGGAAACATTTCAAAAGTAAATAAAAAGGGAAAAATGTTTTTAAAACGAATAGAGTTTTATAGAAGGGAAATCATTTGTAAAGTGAAGAACTGTTACTAAAAGTAAATCTTTATAAATGAATAGTTTATTCGAATAGAAAAGGAGCTAATCGATGTTAGTTTAATCGATTAGAGTTAAAGAAAAAGGAGCTAATCGATGTTAGTTTAATCGATTAGAGTTAAAGTAAAAGGATTTAAACAATGTTAGTTAATCGACTAGTGTTAAAGAAACTGAGCTAATCGATGTTAGTTTAATCGATTAGAGTTAAAGTAAAAGGAGTTAATCGATGTTAGTTTAATCGATTAGAGTTAAAGTAAAAGGAGTCAATCGATGTTAGTTAATCGATTAGAGTAATAGAAAAGGGAGCTAATCGATGTTAGTTTAATCGATTAGAGTTAAAGTAAAAGGAGTTAAACAATGTTAGTAAATCGATTAGTGTTAAAGTAAAAGGAGTTAATCGATGTTAGTTTAAGCGATTAGAGTTAAAGTAAAAGGAGTTAATAGAATATAGTTTATTCGAATAAAGTTAGTAAATGAATATAGTTTATTCGAAAGGGGTTAAGTGAATAGAGTAAATCAAATGGAATAAATCGAATAGAGATTTATTCGAATGAGAGTTAAGTAAGGAAGTTAGTAAAAGGGATAGAAAGTGAACTTTGCCTATTTCAAAGTTAGAAATGTTGTTCAGTTAAGGTCTGAGAAGTAGTTCTACCCCAACTTGATTGGCTTAGTTTTTAACTAAGGAATAGTTAAGGTTCGGCAGTAAAGGAAATGGTTTGAGTTGGCATCGCGATGGTTTGTTTAAACATCTGTCTAAGTCCAATAAAGAAGCTTTGGAAATGTTTTCCAAATAAGAAACCAGAAATGTTTTCTAATAAAGAAAACAAGAAATGGAAATGTTTTCCATTGTTAATAACGTATATTTTCCAAATTTAGAAAATAAGAAATATTGAATATAGGGAAATAGGAGATGAAAAATGAACTAAGGAGATGAATGTTAAATGATGTTTGATCAATATAATTTCCATTTGGAAATAATATCGTTGGTTGCACACCTGTTTTTATTCGATAGTTAAATCACAGACTATCGAAGTTTTGACCATTTTAACGTTGTTAATATGGAGAGACCGGTTGGATTATTATCCAAAGAACCACTCTGTATTGGCAAAAGCGTTGCGAAGCATATATGCCAAAGGAAATTGAAGACGGAGTTATGCAAGGGCTATCTTGTTTACAGAATAGTGCCTTCGGTTCATCCTGTTCCTGGATGACTTGTATGGACGGATGTCTGACAGAGTATTTACAGACGATCACGTATATTGATTTCTCCAACTGTACCAAGAGTGGAAGCAGAGAAGGAAACTTCTTTTAGCTAACGCGTAATGTATGGTTGAGGACGTCAATCGGTGATTTGATGGATTTAACGATGTGGCATTCAAAGTGAATTTGGTATGATGATAAAGCGTAGCTTCTAGCCTCATCATCCGGTAAATGACAGAAATCGGGCAGGCAGCATGGCTAAGTCGGTCGCACCGAAGTAGGGTGTATAATCACCTGATCTAGAGTTTCATTTACTTCTAAAAATCTATTGTTGATGCTGTCCCATTCGGGAAACGGTTGCTGATCCCAACTGTTGGTGATATACATTCGATACATTCAAGCGAAATGAGTGGTCGGTCATGTGTAGTGACCCGAAAATCCGGTCCAATTTGAGCTAACTAAATAACACAAGTCCAACCCAAATCGCACTAGAAATTCAAGAAACTAATAGAAAGAAGACAGAGGGTGAGGATAGATTAGATAGAAACTTAGAATAGAAGAAGAAGAAGAAGAAGAACACAACATCAGAGTAACACGAACCTCACAGCGGAACGAATAACATATAATAGATAACATAACTTTGAAATATAACAGTTATGTATACAATAGCACTTATCAGAGTATAACACTTACAACACAGCGGAAATAACTATAGCTATATGATCTTGAAGCCTCCTGCTCCACGCTTTTCCGGTATATCTTTAAATCCCGACTACTTGACTACCCATACAAATTTAGGCACCCAAGAGTTTAGGGAAAACAACAAAGTAAACTCCGGGTCAGTCATGGGACTGGTATGAGTAAAACAGTTTAAACAGGTATATGAACAAGTAAACGATATCTCATAAGACCACGCCGCAGAACGGAACGGGTTTTCCCCTTATGAGAATCCAAAATATCTTTATATCAAAAACCTTTTGATATTATAATAATGTCTATGTACAAATAGATATCAACTAGCAGAAACGCTTTCATCTCACGTTCTACATATATAGTATAAAATCAAAACCGCAAGCACGTATTGGGTAATGGGTTTCCAACTATGACAAGGTATGGAACCACCTTCCGATCAGTGTACTCTAGGAACGATACACTGGAGTTCAACAAGAACATCTTGTAACTCAGCCACACATGACCGACCACTCATTTCGCTTGAGTGTATCGAATGTACATCACCAACGGTTGGGATCAGCAACTGTTCCCGTATATATATGGGACATCATTGATCGATTTAAGAAACAAATGAATATTCACTAGTTAGGTGATTATACACCCTACTTCGGTGCGACCGACTTAGCCATGCTGCCTGCCCGATTTCTGTCATTTACCGGTTGATGAGGCTAGAAGCTACGCTTTATCATCACATCAGATTCACTTCGAATGCCACATTGTTAGGTCCATCGAAAATCACTAATTGGCGTCTACAACAGTACATTACGTGTCAGCTAAAAGAAGTTTCCTTCTCCGCTTCCACTCTTGGTACGGTTGAAGAAATCAGTGTACGTGACTTTTCTGGAAATACTCTGTCAGACATTCATTCATACAAATCATCATCATTCACTTAGAATGTCACATCGTCATACCCGCCAAATCACAAATTGACTTATCCAAAAATAACACGGGTATACAGCTAAGAGAAACAAATTCCTCCGCCACCAAACGTGAATACGTTTGAACAGATCAACTTACGCGATCCATTGGATATACTTTGTCAGACCTTCGTCCATACAAGTTGTCCTGGGACTGGACAAACCGAAGGCACTATTCTGTAAACAGGATAGCCCTTGCATTTTACTCTGTCTTCAGTTATCTTTGGCATATATGATTCGCGACGCTTATGCCAATACAGAGTGGTTCTTTGGATAATAATCCAACCGGTCTCTCCATATTAACAACGTTAAAATGGTCAAAACTTCGTTAGTCGGTGAGTTAACTATCAAAGAAAAACAAGTGTGCAAACAACGATATTATTTCCAGATGGAAATTTATATCGAACAAACATCATTTAACATTAACCTCTTTAGTTCATTTATTTACTTATCTCCTGTTTCCCTATATTCTAAATTCTTATTTTCTTTTATCAGAAAACATTTCTGATTCTCGTTTGGAAAACATTTCAAAAACTTCTTTATGATCAAACCTTACCATTTCTTAGTTAAGAAGGAAGTCACTCAAGTTGGGGTATAATTACCTCTCAGACCTTAACTGAACAACGTTATAACTTCAAAATGGTCAAAGTTTATCTTTTAATCTTTAACAACTTCTTTACACCTTTCTCGGATCCAATTTTACTAATCCACTTCTATATTTAAAACATTGGTTATAACGATAATGTTATAATCCCTCCTTTCGAATTATCTAACTTTAATTATTACTTCTATTCTTATTAGTGAATAATTAACCTAACACTTATTTATTTATAAATAAATAAATCTCTATTTAAACACTGGAAAGTATAAGTACTTTCCCGAATTCGATATAATCGAATTTGCCGATTAACTCTCTTTGAGAAATCTCTATTTGATTAACTCTTCTTCGAATAACCTATATTCGATTAACTTCTTCTCGAATAAACGATATTCGATAATCTCTCTTCGAATAACAAATATTTGATAACTCTTCCTTTTCAAATATCTCATATTTTAAAATCTCACTTCGATTAAACTATAATCGATAACTCCCTTCGATGAATCTAACATCGATAACTCCTTTCGATGAAACTAACATCGATAACTCCTTTCGATGAAACTAACATCGATTTATTTAACTCGACGAACTTAACTCGACTAACTTAACTTGACTCGACTAACTCGTCTTACTTTGTTCGACCAATTCGATTCGATTAACTAGGCTCGACTAACTTGGTCGAACCACCCGATCAACTCAACTTATTTAACTTAACTTATTGCTCAACTCGATCAACTCGATTAACTCGTATCGAATAACTAATATTCGATTAAACACCATTCGCTTGACTCTAGATCGCAGTGATCACAATGGTTACGCCTGACTCCCTCAGGAAACATCCGACCGCCGTAGGCTATTTACAGCCCTGCGAATTACGCTAGCAGTCGTACAAGATGGCAACTTACCCTGAATATTATGTTTGACTAACTCTGTCTCAAATAACTATATTTGATTAACTCTAGTTCGTTTTAACTCTAATCGATTTACTCTTACTAATTAACTCCAACTGGTTAACTCTAACTGATTAACTCTAACTGGTTAACTCTGTTTGACTAACTCGACTTGACTAAACCCTTTCAAATAACATATTCGATTAACTAACTTTCGAATACCATATTCGATTAACTAACTTCGAATATCATATTCGATTACCTCCTTTCGAATGTCTATATTCGATTAACTAACTTCGAATACCATATTCGATTAACTCCTTTCGAATACCTATATTCGATTAAATAACTTCGAATACCATATTCGATTTCTCCTTTCGAATACCATATTCGATTTACTTTATTCACTTTATAAAGATTTCCTTTTTAACAACGTTTTATTCATTTGAAAAGATTTACTTTTAAATAACGGTTCTACACTTTAAAAATGATTTCCATTTTATAATGTTCCCTTTCCAATTCTATTTGTAAAAGGTTTACAAATATTTCCTTTTCAAATTTATTCTTGAAATATTCTAACTCCTTAAATTCCCCGGAAAATTCGCCATAACCTCCTTTGTATTGGGAGCATCGGGAAAATCCCCAAACTCGCCACACAGGCCTTTCCATTCAAAAAGAAATGTTTTGAATTTATTTCCTTTTCAAATATCTCCTATTTATAAATATTCCAATTTATAAACAATTCTTATTTATAAATATTCCACTTTATAAATATCTCTTATTCAATATCACTTTGAAAAATCTCCTTTATCTACATTTCGGCATGTTATGGTATTCAATCTTATCAAATCACGATGTCTAATCTCGTCCATACACACACAATCAACAACAGGTTATAATTCACATCATATATTAAAATATATGAAAAACAATAAAATAACTGTTGAGGAATCCAGTCGGATTGCTCCAACCTGTTTCCCTGCATCAAAGATGTTAAACAATAATATTAACATCGATTTCACTTCGATGTGAATTATTCTGATCAACAGAATCAACATATAAATATCTAACTGTTATATATATATGTATACACATATGTATAAAATTTCCACTAACTGTCTAGCAGTTCAATCAAACAGTCAACACACATCAAACAGACAATATCTAACAGTTCTAAAAATACAACATGAAATTATAAACTGTTCAGAGTTGGTGAGTTTTACTCACATTGGTTGGTTATCGTTAAATAACGATATTTGTCCGTCGATTTAGATCGAACAATTTATTTTGCAATAAATTTGTAACTAGCCCCAATTCACTCCTAGTCAGTTTCATTGTGACGCACCTGTCCATACGAACCCAACGCGACCAACCGTTCGCAATTCTGATATAGCATGATAAAGTTATCGCGTACACAAGTTTAACACTTATTTAAATTTAATAAAGAAACTTAATTTAAATCATTTGGGCTTTAGGGGAAATGTGCCGGCCCATTTACCTTCTATATTTCCAGGCCCGAATAACCCTTCTTCCCAAAAAGCACCGTGAGCTACTACTGTAAATCGATGGCCATTTCATCTTCTTCAATCCACACGTTCTCCCTCCATTCATCACCGAATCATATGGAACCACCTCCCAACTTCATCTCGTTCCAGTCTCTTCATCCCTATGTACATTTTAGTGAACTCGATTTCACCACTTCAAACCACATCATCCCACTTTTCTCGCTGCAATAGTATGGCGATCGACATTTAAAAGCACGGATTCCCACAGAGTGATGCACTGAGATGCTACGCGCCTCACTCGACTCAAATCCGGACTCGGATTCACGAATAGAGGCTTCTACTCCCCAAAAACTGTAACCCTACCTCCGCTGTCCACTTTTTAAACGACAGGAAATGATGTTGTTCTCAACAAATTTAACATCAACGTGAAGCCCTGCCCCATACGACTCAAACAAAACTGACATCTCTCGATTTCGTTAGGAATTTGATTTAATATGATTTTCTGAAGTTGGTCTTCCTCACGTTGGAAAAGGAAGCAGATGACGGCGGATAAATTTGAGGAAGAATTAGGTTAAGAAAGGAAAGAGGGGTATATATAGGGTCTAGGATTTAGATATTTTTAGTTAGATATTTTATAGGATATTTTATAGGATATTTTATTTTATCAATTATTTATTGATTTCGTCTTCTAAAAATTCCTATGATCACACGTGATACCCAATAATTACGAAACTTGACATGCAGCTGGAGTTCGACATTACGGTCCCAACAAAACTGGTTTCGTCGAATTCCGACTTCGTACGCTCACACAGTGTATTTTTAACCGTCAAAATACTGACTTTTCTCACTCTAAAAATCCGTACGGCCACAAAGTGACTCTAAAAATCACGAAACTAGAAATCTAACAACTATTTGACATTGCGGATCCAACAAAATTAGGTTCGTCAAATTCCGACTTCGTTTGCAAAACCGGCTATTTTAATGCTCTGGATGACCATTTAAATATGTAAATATATTTAAATATTATTAAATTAAATATAAATAAATTTATATTATCGTATATCTTCACATATGATATCATACAGCTTCAGAATATCATATCAGAATTTACAGCTTGATATTTTAGATTTCAGATTTATCGATATTCAGTTTATATCGAAAATCAATTTATAACGTAATTAAAGCGTCGCAAATTATAAAGGAATTCTGCAGTGACTTTTCCGAATTTTGATTTGGACATACATCAAAATCTACACGACGAAATCCCGATTTTTCTCTTCCACTAGAAAGATATACTCCACCAGCTCCACACGTTTCTTGTTTCACAGAAATCCGGCTTAAAACGAATCCTGTACATTCAGTTGAAGTTCGAATCGCCAATTTACGAACTGCAGCGCCATTTCAAGCTCGATTTTAATTATATTATAATTATACGTTCAAACTGACGTTGATTGAATATATTCGTCAATTAAAATTCAACTCTAAGCTGAATTAAATCTAAGGGACGACCCCGTTCACAGAATATTGTGATTTCCAATATTTTTGATTATTTTGACATTATAATATATTTTATTATATTATAATTATTAATTAAATATTCAATATTATTTAATTCACGTTCTCGATATCGATAAATCGATATTTAATAATTAAATAAATAAATTATTCAACAGCTGAAAATGCGGGTCACTACAATCTTCCCCCCTTAATAGAATTTCGTCCTCGAAATTGCTAAGCTAGGGGACGACCCTATCTACTGGGTAAAAATTTATCTGTTTACCTCTTATCTCCGGTTTCAACTGAACCAATTAATATCGACTAAAATATTAATTTATTCTGACTAACTAAATTTTCAAAAATTTTGAAAATTTTCTAACGCCTTAACTTTTCAAAAAATTTCGCCAGCACTTCCTTTATACTGGTCAATATCTCAAACTCCAGCTCGCCTCTCTGGGCCTTCTCCAACCCAAAAGAAAATCAAACAGCCAAGCGGCTTGCCAAATTGGCTCATAAATTCCAAACTCATATATAATATAAACTGGTACCTTTTTGTCGGGCACATCGACTCTATCACTTCCATATGCTATCAACTCAGCATATACCAGTGTTATCTCAATCAAATTCCAATAAGTTCATATCCTCAAATCCAAATCGAATTTCATTCGAACCCCAATGTCAAGTTCCAAATTATTGACTTATCAATTTGGTTCCATTCTAGATTATCTCTAACCCATTCAATTTTATTTAACTCAGTTCAAGTTAATTTCAATTTATGTTTCTCAATTTTTACCATCTCAATCTCTTTAACTTCATAGGTTAAATTTATATTCCATAATTTAAATTTCTGGGTTTATTTCAAATCAATTTGAAATCATAATACCAATTTAAAACCTTTGAATTTCTAAACACTTGTTTTCTCAAAACATTTCAAAAACAAAACCTTTGGTAGTAATCTGTCACTTAGAGCTCGAAAATGAACACTGATGACGTCGCGATTCATCATCAGAATCTATTTTCCAACTATCAAAGTGAGTTCTATACTATATCATTTTCAGTTTGAAAAACATTTTCAACATCTCCCAGGAACTTAAAATTTCCTTATTTTAATTCCAAATCTGATTTAAAATTCCAGATTTATTTCATCTTATTTCATATATTTTACTTATATGAATTCTGATTAGTTATTTAAAATCATTTCACCTTTTTATAATCTTACTCGATTATAATAACAATCAACACAACCAATTATACTATGCTAATTTTAAAACATATCATGTTGGTTCATCGTATTCGAGTGTTTAGTAACCCCTATCGATATAGTGGATCAAACTGATCGACCAAAATTCATAAACAACTCAGCCAATGAATCTCCACAATATAAAACCATTTTTATATCAAATACAAATACGCACTCGTATATATACACTCAAACTCAATCTAGTGTGTTACTAACCCTATCTCTACCGAGTCACGCCACAGAGCCAAGTAATTCTAAACTTAAGCTCTGATACCAACTGTAGTGACCCGAAAATCCGGTCCAATTTGAGCTGACTAAATAACACAAGTCCAACCCAAATCGCACTGGAAATTCAAGAAACTAATAGAAAGAAGACAGAGGGTGAGGATAGATAAGATAGAAACTTAGAATAGAAGAAGAAGAAGAACACAACATCAGAGTAACACGAACCTCACAGCGGAACGAATAACATATAATAGATAACATAACTTTGAAATATAACAGTTATGTATACAATAGCACTTATCAGAGTACATCACTTACAACACAGCGGAAATAACTATAGCTATGTGATCTTGAAGCCTCCTGCTCCACGCTCTTCCAGTATATCTGTAAATCCCGACTACTTGACTACCCATACAAATTTAGGCACCCAAGAGTTTAGGGAAAACAACAAAGTAAACTCCGGGTTAGTCATGGGACTGGTATGAGTAAAACAGTTTAAACAGGTATATGAACAAGTAAACGATATCTCATAAGACCACGCTGCATAACGGAACGGGTTTTCCCCTTATGAGAATCCAAAATATCTTTATATCAAAAACCTTTTGATATTATAATAATGTCTATGTACAAATAGATATCAACTAGCAGAAACGCTTTCATCTCACGTTCTACATATATAGTATAAAATCAAAACCGCAAGCACGTATTGGGTAATGGGTTTCCAACTATGACAAGGTATGGAACCACCTTCCGATCAGTGTACTCTAGGAACGATACACTGGAGTTCAACAAGAACATCTTGTAACTTAGCCACACATGACCAACCACTCATTTCGCTTGAGTGTATCGAATGTACATCACCAACGGTAGGGATCAGCAACCGTTCCCGTATATATATGGGACAACATTGATAGATTTAAGAAACAAATGAATATTCACTAGATAGGTGATTATACACCCTACTTCGGTGCGACCGACTTAGCCATGCTGCCTGCCCGATTTCTGTCATTTACCGGTTGATGAGGCTAGAAGCTACGCTTTATCATCACATCAGATTCACTTCGAATGCCACATTGTTAGGTCCATCGAAAATCCCTAATTGGCATCTACAACAGTACATTACGTGTCAGCTAAAAGAAGTTTCCTTCTCCGCTTCCACTCTTGGTACGGTTGAAGAAATCAGTGTACGTGACTTTTCTGGAAATACTCTGTCATACATTCATTCATACAAATCATCATCATTCACTTAGAATGTCACATCGTCATACCTGCCAAATCACAAATTGACTTATCCAAAAATAACACGGGTATACAGCTAAGAGAAACGAATTCCTCCGCCACCAATCGTGAATACGTTTGAACAGATCAACTTACGCGATCCATTGGATATACTCTGTCAGACCTTCGTCCATACAAGTTGTCCTGGGACTGGACAAACCGAAGGCACTATTCTGTAAATAGGATAGCCCTTGCATTTTACTCTGTCTTCAATTATCTTTGGCATATATGATTCGCGATGCTTATGCCAATACAGAGTGGTTCTTTGGATAATAATCCAACCGGTCTCTCCATATTAACAACGTTAAAATGGTCAAAACTTCGATTGTCGGTGAGTTAACTATCAAAGAAAAACAAGTGTGCAAACAACGATATTATTTCCAGATGGAAATTTATATCGAACAAACATCATTTAACATTAACCTCTTTAGTTCATTTATTTACTTATCTCCTGTTTCCCTATATTCTAAATTATTATTTTCTTTTATAATAAAACATTTCTGATTCTCGTTTGGAAAACATTTCCAAAACTCCTTTACGATCAAACCTTACCATTTCTTAGTTAAGAAGGAAGTCACTCAAGTTGGGGTATAATTACCTCCCAGACCTTAACTGAACAACATTATAACTTCAAAATGGTCAAAGTTTATCTTTTAATCTTTAACAACTTCTTTACACTTTTCTCGGATCCAATTTTACTAATCCACTTCTATATTTAAAACATTGGTTATGACGATAATGTTATAATCCCTCCTTTCGAATTATATAGATTTAATTATAACTTCTATTCTTATTAGTGAATAATTAACCTAACACTTATTTATTTATAAATAAATAAATCTCTATTTAAACACTGGAAAGTATAAGTACTTTCCCGAATTCGATATAATCGAATTTGCCGATTAACTCTCTTCGAGAAATCTCTATTTGATTAACTCTTCTTCGAATAACCTATATTCGATTAACTTCTTCTCGAATAAACGATATTCGATAATCTCTCTTCGAATAACTAATATTCGATAACTCTTCCTTTTCAAATATCTCATATTTGAAAATCTCACTTCGATTAAACTATAATCGATAACTCCCTTCGATGAAACTAACATCAATAACTCCTTTCGATGAAACTAACATCGATAACTCCTTTCGATGTAACTAACATCGATTTATTTAACTCGACGAACTTAACTCGACTAACTTAACTTGACTCGACTAACTCGACTTACTTGGTTCGACCAATTCGATTCGATTAACTAGGCTCGACTAACTTGGTCGAACCACCCGATCAACTCAACTTATTTAACTTAACTTATTGCTCAACTCGATCAACTCGATTAACTCCTATCGAATAACTAATATTCGATTAAACTCCATTCGCTTGACTCTAGATCGCAGTGATCACAATGGTTACGCCTGACTCCCTCAGGAAACATCCGACCGCCGTAGGCTATTTACAGCCCTGCGAATTACGCTAGCAGTCGTACAAGATGGCAACTTACCCTGAATACTATGTTTGACTAACTCTGTCTCAAATAACTATATTTGATTAACTCTAGTTCTTTTTAACTCTAATCGATTAACTCTAACTAATTAACTCCAACTGGTTAACTCTAACTGATTAACTCTAACTAGTTAACTCTATTAGACTAACTCGACTTGACTAAACCCTTTCGAATAACATATTCGATTAACTAACTTTCGAATACCATATTCGATTAACTAACTTCGAATACCATATTCGATTAACTCCTTTCGAATGTCTATATTTGATTAACTAACTTCGAATACCATATTCGATTAACTCCTTTCGAATACCTATATTCGATTAATTAACTTCGAATACCATATTCGATTTCTCCTTTCGAATACCATATTCGATTTACTTTATTCACTTTATAAAGATTTCCTTTTTAACAACGTTTTATTCATTTGAAAAGATTTACTTTTAAATAACGGTTCTACACTTTAAAAATGATTTCCATTTTATAATGTTCCCTTTCCAATTCTATTTGTAAAAGGTTTACAAATATTTCCTTTTCAAATTTATTCTTGAAATATTCTAACTCCTTAAATTCCCGAGAAAATTCGCCATAACCTCCTTTGTATTGGGAGCATCGGGAAAATCCCCAAACTCGCCACACAGGCCTTTCCATTCAAAAAGAAATGTTTTGAATTTATTTCCTTTTCAAATATCTCCTATTTATAAATATTCCAATTTATAAACATTTCTTATTTATAAATATTTCACTTTATAAATATCTCTTATTCAATATCACTTTGAAAAATCTCCTTTATCTACATTTCGGTATGTTATGGTATTCAATCTTATCAAATCACGATGTCTAATCTCGTCCATACACACACAATCAACAACAGGTTATAATTCACATCATATATTAAAATATATGAAAAACAATAAAATAACTGTTGAGGAATCCAGTCGGATTCCTCCAACCTGTTTCCCTGCATTTTAGATGTTAAACAATAATATTAACATCGATTTCACTTCGATGTGAATTATTCTGATCAACAGAATCAACATATAAATATCTAACTGTTATATATATATGTATACACATATATATAAAATTTCCACTAACTGTCTAGCAGTTCAATCAAACAGTCAACACACATCAAACATACAATATCTAACAGTTCTAAAAATACAACATGAAATTATATCTGTTCAGAGTTGGTGAGTTCTACTCACATTGGTTGGTTATCAGTAAATAACGATATTCGTCCGTCGATTTAGATCGAACAATTTATTTTGCAATAAATTTGTAACTAGCCCCAATTCACTCCTAGTCAGTTTCATTGTGACGCTCCTGTCCATACGAACCCAACGCGATCAACCGTTCGCAATTCTGATATAGTATGATAAAGTTATCGCGTACATAAGTTTAACACTTATTTAAATTTAATAAAGAAACTTAATTTAAATCATTTGGGCTTTAGGGGAAATATGCCGGCCCATTTACCTTCTATATTTCCAGGCCCGAATAACCCTTCTTCCCAAAAAGCACCGTGAGCTACTACTGTAAATCGATGGCCATTTCATCTTCTTCAATCCACACGTTCTCCCTCCATTCATCACCGAATCATATGGAACCACCTCCCAACTTCATCTCGTTCCAGTCTCTTCATCCCTATATACATTTTAGTGAACTCGATTTCACCACTTCAAACCACATCGTCCTGCTTTCCTCGCTGCAATAGTATGGCGATCGACATTTAAAAGCACGGATTCCCACAGAGTGATGCACTGAGATGCTACGCGCCTCGCTCGACTCAAATCCGGACTCGAATTCACGAATAGAGGCTTCTACTCCCCAAAAACTGTAACCCTACCTCCGCTGTCCACTTTTTAAACGACAGGAAATGATGTTGTTCTCAACAAATTTAACATCAACGTGAAGCCCTGCCCCATACGACTCAAACAAAACTGACATCTCTCGATTTCGTTAGGAATTTGATTTAATATGATTATCTGAAGTTGGTCTTCCTCACGTTGGAAAAGGAAGCAGATGACGGCGGATAAATTTGAGGAAGAATTAGGTTAAGAAAGGAAAGAGGGGTATATATAGGGTCTAGGATTTAGATATTTTTAGTTTGATATTTTATAGGATATTTTATTTTATCAATTATTTATTGATTTCGTCTTCTAAAAATTCCTATGATCACACGTGATACCCAAAAATTACGAAACTTGACATGCAGCTGGAGTTCGACATTACGGTCCCAACAAAACTGGTTTCGTCGAATTCCGACTTCGTATGCTCACACAGTGTATTTTTAACCGTCAAAATACTGACTGTTTCTCACTCTGAAAATTCGTACGGCCACACAGTGACTCTAAAAATCACGAAACTAGAAATCTAACAACTATTTGACATTGCGGATCCAACAAAATTAGGTTCGTCGAATTCCGACTTCGCTTGCAAAACCGGCTATTTTAATGCTCTGGATGACCCATTTAAATATATAAATAAATTTATATTATCGTATATCTTCACATATGATATCATACAGCTTCAGAATATCATATCAGAATTTACAGCTTGATATTTCAGATTTCAGATTTATCGATATTCAGTTTATATCGAAAATCCATTTATAACGTAATTAAAGCATCGCAAATTATAAAGGAATTCTGCAGCGACTTTTCCGAATTTTGATTTGGACGTACATCAAAATCTACACGATGAAATCCCGATTTTTCTCTTCCACTAGAAAGATATACTCCACCAGCTCCACACTTTTCTTCTTTCACAGAAATCCGGCTTAAAACGAATCCTGTACATTCAGTTGAAGTTCGAATCGCCAATTTACGAACTGCAGCGCCATTTCAAGCTCGATTTTAATTATATTATAATTATACGTTCAAACTGACGTCAATTGAATATATTCGTCAATTAAAATTCAACTCTAAGCTGAATTAAATCTAAGGGACGACCCCGTTCACAGAATATTGTGATTTCCAATATTTTTGATTATTTCGACATTGTAATATATTTTATTATATTATAATTATTAATTAAATATTCAATATTATTTAATTCATGTTCTCGATATCGATAAATCGATATTTAATAATTAAATAAATAAATTATTCAACAGCTAAAAATGCGGGTCACTACATCATGTGTGGCTTGCAAGATGTTCTTGTTGAACCCAGTGTATTCCTCTCTAGAGGTACACTAGCGAAAGGTGGTTCCATACCTTGTCATAGTTGGAAATCCATTACCCAATACGTGCTTGCGGTTTTGATTGTATACTATATATGTAGAACGTGAGATGAAAGCGTTTCTGCTAGATGGTTATTATATTGTGGTTGATAGACATTATTATAATATCAAAAGGGTTTTGATATAAAGTTATTTTGGATTCTCATAAGGGAAAAACCTGTTCCGTTATATGGCGTGGTCTTATGAGATATCGATTACTTGTTCAACCTGTTTTAAATCTGTTTACTCATACCAGTCCCATGACTGACCCGGAGTTTATTTTGTTGTTTTCCCTAAACTCTTGGGTGCCTAAATTTGTACGGGCAGTCAAGTAGTCGGGATTTTACAGATACATTGAAAAGCTGGAGAAGGAGGCTTCAAAATTATATCGCTATTATTATTCTGCTGTGTTGTAAGTGATGTACTTTGATATTGATGTATATTCAAGTACAGATGTATATTTCAAGTTATGTTATATATATTATATGTTATTCGTTCCGCTGTGAGATTCGCGTTACTCTGATGTTGTGTTCTTCTTCTTCTTTTATTCTAAGTTTCTATCTTATCTTTCCTCGCCCTCTAATTTCTTTCACTAATTACCAGGATTTTTTGATGTTTTGGTTATCGACATCGTGTTTATGTCGATAACCAAAGTCGCCAAAAATCCGGGTCATTACACAACATCATACATCACAGATCTAAATTTAATTAACATAAACACATGGAATTTAAATAATGAAATATAATTAAATTTTAATTATTTTTAAATATAGAAATCTCACATAGATTTTGAGTCAGATATAAAATTTCCTGAATTTTCAACATGCTCGATTACAACTTTAGTCAGCTTCATAGCGTAGATCTCGGAAGGACGATTCCAACGCAACTGAAATCATTTGATTTCTTTTCTGTATGAACGAGATATGATTTTATGAAAGTTGACCATATTTTAAAGAAAATAAATAAATAAATAAAATAATATACCATCTCCTTCTTCAATATACAGGCCAATGGTTTCAAGTTTGTTCGATTCTAGGGTTAACACCCACCGCCGCTACCTACGTCCGGACCCACATCAGACCACATTGCCTCGACCGCCTTCGACTTCTCTACCTGCGCGTGGAGTACCACCCAGCTAGCACGCCCCTAGGGCGCTGGAATCCAGTTCGAACGACAGGAGATGGAGCTCCAAATTCGCACAACCCAGGATAGTACATCCGATCTCAACCGTACCAATTTCAATATCTCGAAACTCTCAATGATTTACATTTAATTAGATTGATGAATGATTTGTGGATAGAGCAGAAATTGGAATTGAATTCCAGATGAAATCGTCCATCTTTTTCTTTGAATGGCGGCTTTACTGTAATGGAATTAGGGCTCTGCGTATACGACCGTATTTATATGGTATATAGAGCATATTTTATTTGATTTTAATTTATTTATTTTCCAAATTTATTTGTATGTTGCTACCAACTCCAAATCAAACCCACCGAGTGTCGCCCCCAGCCAAATACCCCCGTGCTGGACACAATGGAATATGTTTCGTAACCCAATTCTGTTGTTACGGTATGTTTTTCTTTAATTTAAAATATAAATCAATATAAATTAAATTTAAACGTACATTTTAAATTACTGGGCCACATACGTGCTCTAAAAATTACAGAAAAATTATTTCTAGTTATGTTTTGACGACGTAGTTCTAACAAGACTAGTTTCATTGAATTTTGAGATCGTTTGAAAAATGGCCATTTTTAAGTCGATTAAATTTGACTGAAACTGAAAAAACACATTTACTTTTGCCACGCTCACATATTAATTCGAAAAATTATGAAAATTGAAACCTAGCAATAATTTGACATTCCGGTTCAAACAAAGTGGTTTCGTCGAAAATAGAGGTCATTTGCAAAATGGCTATTTTTAGGGCTATATATTAAAATAAAATATATATAAATTCTACAACGACTTTTCTAAATTTTAAACTGGACATAACTTTCCATTTTCAAAGTGAAGTTTCAGTTTTTCAGATTCGTTAGAAAGATATGATTAAACAGATTTAAATATTTTTGGTTTCATTCAATTCTGATTTAAAATGAATCCCATACATTCAGTCAAAGTTTCAAATTCAAAATTTAAAACTACAGCGTTGTTTCAAACTCCTTTTATATTTAAATTAAATTTATTCGTTTTAACTTCATTTAAAATAAATTTTTAGTCGTTATTATTTAAAATAAATTATTTTAGATATTGAAAACCCATTAAAATTTCTAAAATAAAAATTTTAAATTGGCCCCAAAATTCCAGGTTGTTACAATCTCGCCCACTTAAAATCTTTTCTTCCTCGAAAAGGAACATAGCTAAAAGTTGTTTAATTAGCTAACTAAATTAAATTTTTATTTATTGTTTTAATTAATTATCATTCTAATATTTTAATTATTTAAACTAATATTCAAACATCACAACCAGCTGTCAATTAGGTGATTAACTTTTCAAATATATATAACTTTTATATATAGTCAAAAATCATATTTTTAGTGCAAATCACAGCAATATACCCTATCTAAGTGATCGACGCTAGTCTATGAATTAGAAAAGCGCGACATTTAAATTAAATTCTGCAAGCATACAGGTGTGTAGCATACAGGTTGAACACAGGGAGGTGAATTAAATCAATTATTTATCTAATCTCTTGGGCGAGTTAGACAAAGCTTAGAGGTTGATTTTGCAAAACAAAATAGAAAGTGAAACTACGAATAAAAGATGCAATTAAATTCACTACAGATTCGAATCTAATCGGATCTGTAATAAATTCAATGATTAAAATAAAATAGAACACTGGAAATAGCATTGCAGAAAAGAAATCATCAACTGAAAATAAAAACTAGGATTACCGCTGAGTCTAATCAGACGGTCAATCACTAGTAAGAAAAATAGAAGCAATAGCAAATTGTGTTCTAGCAAATCTAATTGACTAGACAACACAATTTGCCATGAAAATAAAATGCAGAAACTAAAGAAAAGAAAGCTTTATTAAAACTAAAAGAGAGTACAGAAGAATGAATGATTTTTTACAATGGTTACAACACATATTTATAGATGAGAATGGGAAAACCATAATTAGGTCTATGAATAAATGGGCCTCCTCATTCATGAATATCTCTTGCTTTCCTTGACTCAGCTTGATTGGAGAAAATCTGGGCATATCATGGTAAATATTTTCCATATCTCTCAATTCTCTCATGTGGCTAATTGATTGATAAAAGATTGCATATAATTAATTCTTCCAAACAAGGATGCTTATTAGACTCCAAAGGAAACAAAGGATAAAATCTTCACAATGGATCTTTTCTTGGCAGCAATTCAATCAGAAATTCTTCTAATTGAAATTGAATGATTTGAATTTAATTCCATGATAAGAATATGGCTATTGCTGAAATGTTAATTGGTGCACATCATAAATACATACACATGAATCTGTGTATGTATATATATAACATAACACTAATCCAAATATTCCTCAAAGCAAGGGGCCAGTGTGAACGCGCTCCGTTTCTTTGGCAAAAAGTGAGCTTGACGGGGTTCGAACTCAGGTCTCTCAGCACCAATTCCTATGCCTTTACCAGTGAGCTACTACTTCTTTTGCAATTGAAATGAATTTGATGTGAGGAAGTAGCTCTGTCTTGTAGTTGGCCTTTGATTTGAATTGAAGGAGGCAACGCTTGAAATCTGTAAAAACACACAAAAGTAACCAAAGTATCATTTATTTATTTACAAAAGATAAAATATAAGAGCATAGAATAAACACATTTCTATGTTAATCACTAAGTTTTGGTTCTCATACCAGTCAGTGGAAATATATAGATATCCCACTTTTGAAACTCGAACACAAATACTGATGATGGAGCTCCATCATCAGAATCATCTCCGGGCGACTAGAGTGTGATTCTATATCTATCCAGTATATTAAAACATTGAATATCCGTTAATTACTCGAATATTTGAAATCTTTATATACTCGATTGTCCAAATTAAAATATAATAATATACTGAAATACGTATATTTAGATAAAATTTTCAAAACTAAATTTATTTTTACTTTTGTTTTAAAGAAAATCATACTCGTCGCACTCGTTCTAGGATACTACTGATCCCATCTCTAACGAGTCATTCTTATTGGATATTACTAATCCAATCTCTGATGAATTCTTTTGTTCGGTTCTAATGTATCTTGTTCTCGAGCTCTGTATACCAAAGCTCTGATACCAAATGAAACGACCCAAACTTCCAAGTAAAGGAAAGACTGGATTACTTTGAGAAAAACACACATCAGAACACAAACTGAAGAACATTTTATTGCTGATTACAACAATTACATCAGAGTACAAGAATATAACAGAGTATGAATACTTATTACACAATAGAAACACAATAATATCATAGATTTAAATTACACTTAAATAGCAGCGGAAAAATAATACAAATATACAACCGAAAGGAATACACGGATACAGAGCTTTCCGAATACCGCTTCAGGTGTAAACCAGGATCCTGTAAATATATCTGCAAAAGCTACTCGATTGCCCATGTGGAAAATATGGAAACCCGAGTTTGCCAATGAAACAAACTACAGGTCAGCCATGGGACTGGTACGAGAAATCTAGCTTAACTTATCTAAATAAGGCTAATCACAGAAACACGCCGCTAACGCAGAACGGGTTTACTCCATTGGTTTGCCAGTGCATAAAATAAAGTAAATCGTTAAACAGCGCAATGCTTTTTAGAAAAATGAAACCATTATAAGACTCAAGTCCCATTATACAATGCAACGCAAACCGAAGGATAGAGTTTTACCTTATAATGGTCAAAAGATGCTTGATACGATAAAGACGGATTTAATATTTGTATATGTTTTAATAAAACATTTCAATCATAATATATCAATCATAGACGACATGGGTACCATATATCATGTCTCCATACTAGTTCTACAATCAAAACCGTAAGGTCGTATCGAAAGTTGGGTTTCCATCATGAGATCGAGGCTAGGGATCGTCCTCTCCGATTCGAGACACTCTAGCAAATGCCTCAGGATCACACCTATGGGCAACCCTTGGAGTGGTAGGGCCGGTCCCCACCTAACGGTAGTGGATTAGTTATGCCTGAACACACGCTTCCCGGTCCCTTTGGACCTATAGTATGACCACTAACGACCTACAAATCCGAGGCGCCTCAAAATCCATCATCCACTTAAGTAAAATGTCAGCGCTGGTAGGTCCCTGACATCACTCTAGCGAGAAAGAAACGTGTGCACTCCCTATGGTCCATATCCCATTTTGACTCATACCGGGGTGTGAGGCTCACGAAGTCACGCTATACACAAAACTATGTCGTAATATGCTATACTTTCATCATCCCACAAGGCCCTGCTTTTCAACAAAAGCCTTGATCAATTGCATCTTGGCGTGCCACATTGACAATTCGCGCCATGCGATCAATCACTATTAATATATACCAGGGTGTTAAGCAGAAAATAAATTCTCCACCACCAATCAGATATACATTAATAAAAATCAATTTATTTCACATGGAACGAAATCCAATGTCCGACACGCATCCATTTACAAGTCTATTCTGGGTCTGAACGAAACCGGAGACACCTGAGAGGTCCTCGCATATCCGAAACAATCAACAATAGTTCAGACGGCTACCACTAAAGCCCCTTCAAGGTAGCTACTCCCATCATGGGTCTCAGTAGCAACACATCCATTCGATGTGAAGATCGTCGGTCTTCAATCACTGTCTTCAACTTTGACTCTTCATCGTCGTAGTGATTATCCGGAATGGGTTAAACTCGGTTTTTCCGAATAACTCGCGTATTTTTATAATAAAAATCAAGTACTATAAAAACACATCCAACGCCTCATTCCAATTCAGGATATTCTAAGATAAATTCTTTAAATTTATCCTTAAATCTTTCTTTTAAAGATTTATTAAAACCCCAATTTGGTTTTAAATATCAAAAATCATTATTCAATGATTATTAAAATTTAAGAAATTAATCTTATCTTTAACTGGGTTAAAGAACTAATGTCATTTAAAACAGAGTTCACGGTAAACCCAAATCATCTTCCATTAAATATGGAGTCTTTACAGAAATCATATCAATATATAATCATTATAAATTTCTGTATCCGACCAATAGCGTAAACAGAATAACGGCAAAGCCTCTTAAATTCCGTATGCAGTATCGATCTTCTTTTACAGAAGCTTATCTCGGTTATTATTAATTCGAATTCCATTCAATTCCAATTAAATATATTAAATTGGAAAACTTTACTCTTGGAAAATTCCCATTTAAATCTTAATAAAAGAATTATAAATTCCAAATCATAATTTTCACTGTCAATTAGGTTAAAGAACAAATGTCGCTTAAAACACAATTCACAATAAACCGAACTCACATTTCATCTTATTCCAATTACTAAGTATAACAGAAACTTTAATATTCTAAATTAAAAGATTATTCTTCTCATACGGGGTTTAAGAACAATGTTATTTAAGACACAATTCACGACAAACCCAAAATCCAATTTATTTAATTTAGTTTCAATTAAATATTAACAAATCGGAAAACTTCATTAAATCTAAATTTAATGATTTATTCTAGTTGATAACTAGTTCATTTCAATAAAAATATATTTTTCTAAAATATATTCTTTTTCTAAGATATTTTCTAAAATATACCTTTTCTAGAATATTCTTTATTGGAATGTGACTCAATCAACAACCATATATTGCATGTAATCAATAATCATGACAAATAATTATCAAGCATCCAAATAACACCCAAAGTGGATTCTACACTAAATATTGGGACCAGTGTAGATCAGATATCATCCCAACACCCGTATGGGTTTTCATCCAACAATCAAATAATAAATTATTTGTGCACTTGGGCGATGTGTGAAAATTATCGTCCCAATCACATAAACAAGTCAGATAACTTGTAAATGGAAGTGTAATATTCATGTAATGACCCGGAATTTTGGCCGTTGAATTTTGAATATTTAAATTTGTTTTAAATATTTTATATGAATTATATATAGGGTTTTATTTAATAAAACAATATTTAAACAAATAATTTATATTATAATTAAAACGAGTTCAAAATGGCGTGGTAGTTTGAAAATTCGATTTCAAATTTCAAATGAATGTACATAATTCAAAATAAATCGGATTTTAGCGAAACAAGAAATATTTGAATCTTTTTGAAAATATCTTTTCAACAAATGTGAAAAATCAAGATTTCATAGCGGGAATAAAAAGTTATGTTCAAATCAAATTTAGAAATAGTCGCTATAGAGTCGTGTATACGCCATAACGATTTATTTAATATAAGTAAATATTAGTTTCGAATTTGGACAAGGCTCTTTTGAGGCGTAGTTATAATTTAATTTTTAGAATTTTACTGTAATTTTTAATTAATTAAATATGCAACTTTTTATTTGGATTATTTTGCACCCTATATCAATATTTTGGGGTTTCATAATATAAGTTAAACTACCGATATTATTATATTTTTGGAATCCTGATACGTTGCTCGTCTTAATGTTATTTTTATCTTTGTCGACAATGATTCGTAAATAAATTGAATTTTACGTAATAGTTTTTTAAACATTATAATTCAAATCACATGTACATGATTAGTTTCTACAATTTTTGGTTTGCATAATCTAAAATAAACAAATGGAGAAAGGGACCCAAGGCAAAACATAAGTCTTCAATATCGGCGTGCATCAACAGAACTATCTCCATACCAGCCTGCTATTTAAAATCGTACAGACAAAGGTACCCTATCTTAAACCTATCCGAACTTGCGTGCTTGCCAAACTAACTGAATTTCCTTCACTACCAAGCTACTATAATTCGTGTTTACCATGGAATCGAGAACCGTGTGTGCCAAGCTGTTCAATGCCGTGCATGTCAAGTTACTTAGATCTATATAAATGAATAAATTAAACAAACCAACCCTCTTGGTTTTCCTTCAGCAAGACAAGCTCCATCCTCAAACAAAAAAAATCACGCCTGCTAAATTCAATATAAAATCGAAAAGAAACTCATAAATTTCATCTGCGAGTCCTATGAGAAATTCTCTTCAATTATTCTATGATACTATTACAAGGTGCGATTATATTTCTAGTGTTGTTCGAGTGCTACAGCGAATTGGGGATCCAAAATTCTTAGAGAGGATTTTTTTGTGGAATTTTTTTGGTGATCTTCGCTGGAAAATGAGTCTGATACCCTTGCTGTACTGGCCTAGAGGCTGTACGCCACACCAATGAGGTGGTGATTGGCCTTTGACTGAAAAGGTGAAGGAGATGTATGTCACGAAGGGGAGCATTTTGGTAAGTCTCGGTTTGGTTTTCGCGAAGACGAGAGGGAGAGGAGAGGAGTGGCAGGCTGACAGAGGGTGGCAACTGGAATCCGCCTCCAGTGACTGTGCGTGGCAAAGTACGAATCTGGAATGCCGGAGTTGGTCAGTGCGATGGGGTTGTGTAGAGGGGGAGCTGGCTTTGGGTTATAACGGTAAGGATGATGACATGAGCGGTTCATGATGAAGTAGGAGAGGGAGAGCAGTATCGTTTGCCTGGGGAAATATAAATGATGGGTTTACTTTGCCAGAAATTCCTATCATCTCAGAAATTGATAATCTTGCACATGAATACAGGTATATTGCGATAAGAAGTAAGTTGAGAAATAAGTCAGGAAATAATCTAACTGTTAGGATGAGAGTAACAAGAGATGGATAAAAACTTAGAGAGACTACTGGTTGAATTATATGAAAATTTGGAGTAGGAAATGGGTTAAGCGGCCGAATGAAGATTAATTATGACTAAAGGGTAATTAAGAAGTAATTGGTGATTAGGAAGGTTTCATGATTTAGTGAGGAGTGGCAGTCTTGGTTCGCTGCAGAAGGAATACAGATTCAAAGTATTGGGATAATTGCATTGGTAAAGGGAGTGGATTAAAGTGGTCAAAATGGGTCAACATCATCTTCTTTCAAGTAGGTTTCGATTTAGCTGATTGGGAGAAGGGTAACCATGGGTTATGGTATACACTGGTAATGAGTTATAATACAATGATTAGAGAACTAAATAATATATAGTGATCGTAATCTTGTAATAATCATAGCTAGTTCGTTCGTGAACAGAATTGAACCAGACTGTAACACCCCGTATGTTGAATAACTCTCTATAATATAAAACAGGGCAGAATTAAATTTTAAAATCTGAATCAGGGGAAACGGGCTATGCCATTGCGTTCATCTCGGAAAAATACGCGAAATAGAGTCCGAGTTTTCGAAAATCGGAGTCCGTATGACCCCGATAAGGCCCAAAGAAGTTTTCATAAATTTAAAAACAGATTTTCAGAAGTGGCGGAAAAAATCCCGCCAGACCCAGGGGGTCGACCTGGGGGTCGACTGGGGAGTCGACCTCCCCCCCCCCAGGTCGACTGGGGAGTCGACCCTAGGGTCGACCTGGGAGTCGACCTCCCTGGTCGAGCCCAGGTAACCTGGGTGCACCAGCTTGTCTTTTGGGCTGTGTTTTAGTGGCTAGGACGTGATCTGACGGCTCTAATCTAATTTACGGTTAATCTAATGGCCTAAAACACCTAGCTAATCTATAAATACACCCTAAGACTACCCTAATTCATACTAAAAATAGAAACAATGCCGTCATGCCGTCAAAATGCAACTTGAAGGAGCCTCCGTCAATTTGTAGAAGAAGATAGCATCTCAAATCAATCTCTAATCAACTCTAGCAACTTAATCTTCTTCTTAGGAGTGCTAATCAACAAGTTGTGAGTTTTCTATAGCCTTACTGACCAATTATTGAAATGATTATGATAGGATATAATGAGGTTATGGTTATGAATGTGGATCAATGCAAGTTATGCAAGTTGTATGCTATGTGCTAATGATGTTATGCATGTTATGCAAGTTATGTGCTATGTGTTAATAATGTTATGCATGTCATGCAAGTTATATGCTATGTGTTTGTGATGTTATGCAAGTTATGCAAGTAATATGCTACATGTTTGAGATGTTATGCAAGTTATGCAAGGCATATGTTACATGTTCATGATGTTATGCAAGTTATGCAAGTCATATGTTACATGTTCATGATGTTATGCAAGTTATGCAAGCTATATGCTATATGATCATGATGTTATGCAAGTTATGCAAGTGTTCATGATGCTAGTTGCTATGATAAACATTGATCCACTATGACACCGTGATTATGCAAGTTGGGTGTATGATGATATGCAAGTTCATGTATTATATGTATGCAAGTTTGGTGTATGATTATATGCAAGTTCACATATGACATGTTATGCAAGTATGGTGTTTGATTATATGCAAGTGACATGTGCAAGTTTACACCTTAGTATGATATGCATACATATGCAAGTTAACCCCTTTACATGTCATACATACATGTGCAAGTTTACCCCTTTGTATGACATAAGAAACTTATGCAAGTTAACCTCTTTATGACATATGTGATTCATGCAAGTTTGGGTTGATTATTTATGCTAGTTGGGTTTGATGCTATATGCATGTTGACACCTTTAAACCCATGTTGATGCTAATGTGTTATGCAAGTTGAACCCATTGTAATTGTGTTGAATCTTCCCTTTTATGTCATGTTAGCGAATTACGTGGGGAACGATGGGGTTAATAAACATGCTAATGAAATTGTGTGAAGTAGGTATGATTATGCATACCACAAAGTGGATGGACATAATTAAGTCAATTATGCACATCGTTAAAATTGGAATTAATTAGGGAAAATTAACTCGGGGGCGATTAATTAGGTGTAATTAATCGACTAAGACACGAGGTTGGACCCTTTTGTAGCGTAAGACTACCCGGAACCGACCGGCAAATCCAGCGGCTACAAATGATTGGCCCAATGTGAGAGGTCTTAGGCACAAACTACATACGTGACAAGTGTAAAGACACGAGATTGGACTCGGTTATGGCGTAAGGCTGCCCGGACCCAACCGGCAAATCGAGCTGCCATAAAAGATAGTCTAATGTGAGAGGTCTTTACAACGGTCACGTTCTTAATCAATTAAGAAACACTTAACCAGATAAGCATGTAGTGGGAATGAGGGGTTAAGTGGGTGCCTTTGGTGGCATGTGGAAATCAAGTAGTGCCTTGGGTGGCATGTGGAAAAATCTAGTAGTTTCCTTGGGTGGCAATAGAAAATACGATTAGAATACTTAACCGAAGTTGAACATGTAATTAAACATGATTAAAGGGTTAAGTAAGTGCCTTGGCTGGCATGGGTAAATCTAGTGGTTGCCTTGGGTGGCAATAGAAGATGAGATTAAAATACTTAACCAAAGTGGGACATGTAATTAAACGTGATTAAAGGGTTAAGTGGGTGCCTTGGGTGGCATGTGGAAAAATCTAGTCGGTTGCCTTGGGTGGCAATAGAGAATACGACTAGAATACTTAACCAAAGTGGAACATGTAACTAAACATGATTAAAGGGTTAAGTGGGTGCCTTGGGTGGCATGTAGAAATCAAGAGGGTGCCTTGAGTGGCAATTGAAATATGATTAGATGACTTAACCAAACCTTAACATGTAAGTGGGCATGATTATGAAAAAGGGGTTAAGTGGGATGCACTAGATAAAATGACAAGCTTAAGTAGTAGCTTGTGGGGGCCCATTTCATTGGGATGCACTAGATAAAATGACAAGCTTAAGTAGTAGCTTGTGGGGGGGCCCATTTCATTGGGATGCACTAGATAAAACGACAAGCTTAAGTAATAGCTTGTGGGGGCCCATTTCAACCAGTAACCCATATGTATCTTATTGGGCTCGACCCATGTCAAGGACGGGACACGCGTAATGGGCTTGACTATAAGAGGCCAAAACGGGGTAGCGGTGGCAACGCGAGTCCAACGGGTTTCATATGCGTGTGGCTGGTAGGTAAGACGTTGTTGCATCGTGTAGGCATAAGCCGTGCACCATTGATTATCGGGTTGCCACTTTGGGGAGTGATACACCCCACTGTGGGGACAGCACGGGTATCTACGTCAGGGAGCCGATCGCTTGGGGAGTAGCAGGTACACCTAGTGGAGATAGGGGCAGACGGCACCTATGTAGTCAGCTAGGGGTACAAGAGTCTACTATTAAAATTACTAAGTTGTGGGTACACCTAGTGGAGATAGGGGCAGACGGCACCTATGTAGTCAGCTAGGGGTACACGGAACTATTATTAAAAATTACTAAGTACACTTAGTGGGATCAACCTTTAAGTAGGAATTACCCTTGGGTGGGTAGAACTAGTGTGGTGCAGTGTAGGAATTACCCTTGGGTGGGTAGATCTGGGGTGGTGCAAGGTAGTATATATCCTTAGGTGGATAGGCGCGTCTTTACTGTTATCTTAGTTTATGCTAAGTCTAGTTGGCTACTTAGTGTAGCCGTTTATCCCCAATCGTACCGTACCAGGTTTATGTCATACCCTAATTACTTTAATGATTGTATTGTTAAGGTTATAGGGCTCACTCAGACTTATGTCTGACCCCGTAGTTTTTATCTTTTTCCCCAACATTCAAGTTCTAAGAGTGGGCCTAGCACTAGTGGGCTTTGATCAGATTGCTTTATCTATCGTTTGGAGCTTGGACTCTTGAAGAAAAGCTCGGTTATCTTTTTTATTATGGCTATTAGTATGTAGTGGGATTATGTACTTATGTTTTAACAAGATGGATATTTTGTACTTAACACTTGTTGGTTTTTGAGATGTAACCTAACATGTTTACCTTCTACTGCAATGAAATTATGTTTTAAATTTCAAGTATTACTTATTTCTGTCTTGTTGTAATTTTTTAGTTCTATATTCACTTAAATACTCCACCGAAGCTAAGGCATTCCCTTTGTGAGTGACCTTAGCGGGTGTGGGGTGTTACACGTGGTATCAGAGCTCAAGGTTACCAGAACAGATAAAATTTTTAGAAAACTATTTTTCTAAAAACATTTTTGGAAGAAGTATTTTCAAAAACATGTCTTTTAAGAGAAAATTTTTTGAAAGAAAAGCATAATCTCCAATAGCCATATCTTTATCCTTCGGATTCTCCGTTTTGAATCTCTTCCTCTTTCACTTTTTGAATTCCCCCTCCGCGTATAGATGTCTTTCTAAGATAAGTAAGGACTTCCGTATGAAGGACGGAAGAACCACTTCAAGGGACTAAGTCGTTTGTCAGGCTAAGAAGTTAGTCCAAGGAGGTGGAGGGCTTATGGGTACCGTTAAGATGGACGAGAGAGGAAGGATCAAATAGCTATTAGGTAAATAAAGGACGAAACCTCATCGTGGTAAGAAGGCCACGAAAGGAGAATGTGAAGGGGAAGGCTAGTTGTTTTGGAGAAATAGGACACCTTGGGGGTTGTCCAAAGAGGTAAGGACGAAGTTTAGGATCTTCTGGAGGGTAGATGTATTCCCTCACGACGGGTATACCTGATGGGGGTAGGACCGTCTAAGTTGAAATTTGGTTCTCTCGATCATCCTGTTCGAACTTTATTCGACTCTGGCGCACCATATTCGTTTATCTCATCATCATTAGTTGAGTCACTGCACCTAGACACCAGTTTGGTAGATGATCCCATGGTTGTTTCAAACCCAATTGGGAGGGCTCCACTTATTTTTCCATGATATGTTTGGATTTGAAGATTTCCATACTTAGCGTTGAGTTTAGAGGTGATGCTTTTGTTTGGGCTTCACAGGCTATGGGTTGATTTTGGGCATGGACTGGTTATCCAGTAATGGTGCCGTTCTTGATTGTGAAAGGAGAGTTGTTAGGCTTGTGACCCACTTGGGTAACACTCTCGAGATCTTTTGAAATCCCATAGATTTTGTTATGCTAAGTTATCTTGAATCGCTTGATGCTTCGGTCGAGAGTTTGTGATCTATTAGAGTGGTCTGGGAATACTCGGATGTGTTTGGGGAGGTGAAGGGCTTACCTCCGAAGCGGGAGATAGACCTCCGAATATATCTGGTAGATGATGCTAAACCAGTATCTTTGTTAGTGCGCCACATGGCTCCTCGTGAGAGGAGGGAACTCCATGAGCAAGTAGGGGAGTTGTTTGAGAAGGGGTTCATAAGACGAAGTATATAGGAGTAGGGGTGCTCCAGTAGTTTTTGCTACGAAGGCGGATGGGTCCCTCAGACTTTGTGTAGACTATAGAGAACTCAACAAGCTCACAAAGAAGAATAGATACCCATTGCCAAGGATTGATGATCTTTTTGATCGGTTGGTTGGCGCCTCAGTGTTTCGCAGTGGGACTTGGCCACGGAGTTTTATCAGTTGGGAGTGACTGAAGATAGTATAGAGAAGACCGCCTTTAGGGCTCCGGATGGTTTCTATGAGTGGCTGGTGATGCCATTTGGTTTGACGAACGCCCCCGCATACTTTGTTGATTTAATGAGTAGGGTGTTCAGGGAGTACCTAAACAACTTCGTAGTGGTCTTTTTGGATGACATCTTGGTCTTTTCTAAAAGCGAAATAAGTTTTCGTGCGTGCTTAATAGGTTAAGCAAAGCCAGTTATTTGATCAACGGTGGTTTCGGAGCGAGACTGGCAAGGACATCCAGAGATTGGACAAGGGCTTAATCATTTAGCCGTTTTACTAGTATCATCTCACGTAAGTCATCTGAATTCGAAGGAGTTGTCCCTTGGGTGCTTGTCTGATATTGGTTTAGGCCTTTGGGGCTTGCACTTGGGGGATGTCGAGTTCGACTAGGATGGCCTGCGTGAGAGATGGATAGTTGTGATGATTTTGTATGGGAGAATATCCTGGTTTTCTCCAGAAGTGGAGAAAAGTATGCCCTACATCTTAGGGAAGTGTTGGAGACTCTTCAAGCGCATAATCTTGAGAAAGAAAAGGTGGATGGAGTTCTTAGCATCCTTTGATTTCGAGATAGCGTATACCCCTGGCAAGGGTAACGTGGTGGCGGATGCCTTGAGCAGAAAAAGGTTGTCCTTGAGTTCATTGTTCATGGAACGACGAAGCTTGGAATTTATCTCGATGTTTGATTTTAGACCTTCCGTTGACTTTGTACCCGGTCTGCTAGCATCCTTAGAGGTCAGACCTACTCTTTTGGGATGGCTTGGAGAGGCATAGCGGGACGACCCACAGATGGTTGAGTTAGTAGAGAGGCTCAATAGGGGGGGAATCGTCCAGCCATTTGAGTAGGTACACCCTAGACGATAGGGGGTGGTTGCATAGAAACGGTAGACTTTGTGGGCCGCAAGACGAGGGTTTGAGGAAGGCTATACTTGATGATGCGCATCGTTCGAAGATGACCATTCATCCCGGTGGGGACAAGATGTACCAAGACATGAAGCGAGTTTTCTTTTGGGTCGGTATGAAGAAAGATGTGGCCGAGTATGTCGCTAGATGCTTGGTGTACCAACAAGTGAAAGCGGAGCAAAAGAAACCCGGTGGGTTGCTTCACCCATTGGAAGTTCCGCAATGGAAATGGGATGGCGTCTCGATGGATTTTATTGATGGGTTACCTAGGCCGAAGAAGGGTAATACAGGGACTTGGGTTGTGGTAGACAGACTTACTAAGAGTGCCCATTTCATACCCGTGAAAAGCGAGAGGACTGTTCCATGGCATATAGAGTGGATTTACCCAAGAGACTTAGTGCGGTACATGGCGTATTCCATGTGTCACATTTGAGGAAGTGCCTTCATGAGACCGTAGAGGTGGTAGAGCCGAGCTTGCTTAAAGAGGTGGAGGTAGAGCGTGATCTGACTATTCGACGAGCTCCTACCCGCATCCTTGGGTCATAGATTAGGAAGTTGAGAAACAGAGAGGTTCGACTAGTCAAAGTGCCAAGGGGAGAAGACGAGAGTAATGCTACTTGGGAGACAGAAGCGAAGATGCGTTCATTGTACCCATTCCTTTTTGAGGGTATGTCCTTTAACTTCTCCTTTATCGTTTGTCTAGTGCTTATCTTATCTTTAGTATGTCCTCTCATTAGCACCTTTGACCTTTAGATAGGGTAAACCTATCGTTGAAACATGTGTTTGAGACATGTTATGATTGATGGATGCGAGTGGATGCAAGTGGTTGCTAGTGGTTGCTCGTGGATGCATATACACACACTCTAGGCACTAGATCGGCTCAATCACTTCATATTGCATATTGCATAAAATTGTGTGTAGGTAGTTATATTAATGGACGTATAATGGTTGCGTTATCATATGGATGATGCATTTTGGTGTATGGTTGTGCACACATGTAGAGATAGTATGTGTCGATAAGGATCTTTTGCATACATATTGGATGCATGGCACTATCATGGTTTGCATTAAGGAGGTCAACTGAATTAGTAGACCGCCTAATTTTGCATTAGACAGGGAACATATACACACACTCTTTGCATATGTTCATACAACATTAGAAACTTTAAGGACAATGGATGCCAGTGTTTGATGGTTTGAGTAGATGGTTGTTTGGTTGGTAGGATACGTTCTTCTTGACTTAGAGATTTCGGGGACGAAATCCTTTAAGTAGGGGAGAATGTAACACCCCGTATGTTGAATAACTCGCTATAATATAAAACAGGGCAGAATTAAATTTTAAAATCTGAATCAGGGGAAACGGGCTATGCCATTGCGTTCGTCTCGGAAAAATACGCGAAATAGAGTCCGAGTTTTCGAAAATCGGAGTCCGTATGACCCCGATAAATCCCAAAGAAGTTTTCAGAAATTTAAAAATAGATTTTTAGAAGTGGCGGGAAAAATCCCGCCAGACCCAGGGGGTCGACTGGGGAGTCGACCTCCCCCCTAGGTCGACTGGGGAGTCGACCTGGGAGTCGACCTCCCTGGTCGAGCCCAGGTAACCTGGGTGCACCAGCTTGTCTTTTGGGCTGTGTTTTAGTGGCTAGGACGTGATCTGACGGCTCTAATCTAATTTAGGGTTAATCTAATGGCCTAAAACACCTAGCTAATCTATAAATACACCCTAAGACTAACCTAATTCATACTAAAAATAGAAACAATGCCGTCATGTCATCAAAATGCAACTTGAAGGAGCCTCCATCAATTTGTAGAAGAAGATAGCATCTCAAATCAATCTCTAATCAACTCTAGCAACTTAATCTTCTTCTTAGGAGTGCTAATCAACAAGTTGTGAGTTTTCTTTAGCCTTAATGACCAATTATTGAAATGATTATGATAGGATATAATGAGGTTATGGCTATGAATGTGGATCAATGCAAGTTATGCAAGTTGTATGCTATGTGTTAATGATGTTATGCATGTTATGCAAGTTATGTGCTATGTGTTAATGATGTTATGCATGTCATGCAAGTTATATGCTATGTTTTTGTGATGTTATGCAAGTTATGCAAGTAATATGCTACATGTTTGAGATGTTATGCAAGTTATGCAAGCCATATGTTACATGTTCATGATGTTATGCAAGTTATGCAAGTCATATGTTACATGTTCATGATGTTATGCAAGTTATGCAAGCTATATGCTATATGATCATGATGTTATGCAAGTTATGCAAGTGTTCATGATGCTAGTTGTTATGATAAACATTGATCCACTATGACACCATGATTATGCAAGTTGGATGTATGATGATATACAAGTTCATGTATGATATGTATACAAGTTTGGTGTATGATTATATGCAAGTTCACATATGACATGTTATGCAAGTATGGTGTTTGATTATATGCAAGTGACATGTGCAAGTTTACACCTTAGTATGATATGCATACATATGCAAGTTAACCCCTTTACATGTCATACATACATATGCAAGTTTACCCCTTTGTATGACATAAGAAACTTATGCAAGTTAACCTCTTTATGACATATGTGATTCATGCAAGTTTGGGTTGATTATTTATGCTAGTTGGGTTTGATGCTATATGCATGTTGACACCTTTAAACCCATGTTGATGCTAATGTGTTATGCAAGTTGAACCCATTGTAATTGTGTTGAATCTTCCCTTTTATGTCATGTTAGCGAATTACGTGGGGAACGATGGGGTAAATAAATATGCTAATGAAATTGTGTGAAGTTTGTATGATTATGCATACCACAAAGTGGATAGACATAATTGAGTCAATTATGTACATCGTTAAAATTGGAATTAATTAGGGAAAATTAACTCGGGGGTGATTAATTAGGTGTAATTAATCGACTAAGACACGAGGTTGGACCCTTTTGTAGTGTAAGACTGCCCGGAACCGACTGGCAAATCCAGCGGCTACAAATGATTGGCCCAATGTGAGAGGTCTTAGGCACAAACTACATACGTGACAAGTGTAAAGACACGAGGTTAGACTCGGTTATGGCGTAAGGCTGCCCGGACCCAACCGGCAAATCCAGCTGCCATAAAAGATAGTCTAATGTGAGAGGTCTTTACAACGGTCACGTTCTTAATCAATTAAGAAACACTTAACCAGATAAGCATGTAGTGGGCATGAGGGGTTAAGTGGGTGCCTTGGGTGGCATGTGGAAATCAAGTAGTGCCTTGGGTGGCATGTGGAAAAATCTAGTAGTTGCCTTGGGTGGCAATAGAAAATACAATTAGAATACTTAACCGAAGTGGAACATGTAATTAAACATGATTAAAGGGTTAAGTAAGTGCCTTGGGTGGCATGGGTAAATCTAGTGGTTGCCTTGGGTGGCAATAGAAGATGAGATTAAAATACTTAACCAAAGTGGGACATGTAATTAAACATGATTAAAGGGCTAAGTGGGTGCCTTGGGTGGCATGTGGAAAAATCTAGTGGGTTGCCTTGGGTGGCAATAGAGAATACGACTAGAATACTTAACCAAAGTGGAACATGTAACTAAACATGATTAAAGGGTTAAGTGAGTGCCTTGGGTGGCATGTAGAAATCTAGTGGGTGCCTTGAGTGGCAATTGAAATATGATTAGATGACTTAACCAAACCTTAACATGTAAGTGGGCATGATTATGAAAAAGGGGTTAAGTGGGATGCACTAGATAAAATGACAAGCTTAAGTAGTAGCTTGTGGGGGCCCATTTCATTGGGATGCACTAGATAAAATGACAAGCTTAAGTAGTAGCTTGTGGGGGGGCCCATTTCATTGGGATGCACTAGATAAAATGACAAGCTTAAGTAGTAGCTTGTGGGGGCCCATTTCAACCAGTAACCCATATGTATCTTATTGGGCTCGACCCATGTCGAGGACGGGACACGCGTACTGGGCTTGACTATAAGAGGCCAAAACGGGGTAGCGGTGGCAACGCGAGTCCAACGGGTTTCATATGCGTGTGTGGACCCGGGCTGGTAGGTAAGATGTTGTTGCATCGTGTAGGTATAAGCCGTGCACCATTGATTATCGGGTTGCCACTTTGGGGAGTGATACACCCCACTGTGGGGCCAGCACAAGTATCTATGTTAGGGAGCCGATCGCTTGGGGAGTAGCAGGTACACCTATTGGAGATAGGGGCAGACGGCACCTATGTAGTCAGCTAGGGGTACAAGAGTCTACTATTAAAATTACAAAGTTGTGGGTACACCTAGTGGAGATACGGGCAGACAGCACTTATGTAGTCAGCTAGGGGCACACAGAACTATTATTAAAAATTACTATGTACACTTAGTGGAATCAACCTTTAAGTAGGAATTACCCTTGGGTGGGTAGAACTGGTGTGGTTCAGTGTAGGAATTACCCTTGGGTGGGTAGATCTGGGGCGGTGCAAGGTAGTATATATCCTTAGGTGGATAGGCGCGTCTTTACCGTTATCTTAGTTTATCCTAAGTCTGGTTGGCTACTTAGTGTAGTCGTTTATCCCCAGTCGTACCGTACCAGGTTTATATCATACCCTAATTACTTTAATGATTGTATTGTTAAGGTTATAGGGCTCACTCAGACTTATGTCTGACCCCGTTGTTTTTATCTTTTTCCCCAACCCTCAGGTTCTCAGAGTGGGCCTAGCACTAGTGGGCTTTGATCAGATTACTTTATCTATCGTTTGGAGCTTGGACTCTTGAAGAAAAGCTTGGTTATCTTTTCTATTATGGCTATTAGTATGTAGTGGGATTATGTACTTATGTTTTAACAAGATGGATATTTTGTACTTAACTCTTGTTGGTTTTTGAGATGTAACCAAACATGTTTACCTTCTGCTGCAATGAAATGATGTTTTAAATTTCAAGTATTACTTATATCTGTCTTGTTGTAATTTTTCAGTTCTATATTCACTTAAATACTCCACCGAAGCTAAGGCATTCCCTTTGTGAGTGACCTTAGCGGGTGTGGGGTGTTACACAGACTAGTTACATTAGAATCATAGCGACGAGGTCTTCGTTGTGGAACTATTGGGGCTAGAACAGGGCTTCTGGATTTTTTTGATAAAATCAATAAATGAAACAAAAGTAGAATCTTCAACTGCGAATCAAGTGAGTAAACTCACTAACTCTACCTCGTTTATATTTTTATATAAACAAAGTTTAAATTTATCTATTATTAGTTTTATGTTGTGCAATGGTTGCTTGATTGAATAGTTGATAAAATTGGTTGAAATGGTTAATATGTTTACATCGTTGATCGATTACCAGTTCTGATATTTCATATTAATGTGAAATAATATTATTGATGTTATTAACATCTGTGGATGCAGGAAAACAGCTTGGAGGGATCCAACTGGATTCCTCAACATTTTATATACTGTTTTTATTTGATTGTGACGTATGTTGTGCTATATAATCCATGGTTGAATATGTGTGTTGGGTTTACCCTAGCCTTAGGAACCTGGTATTTTAGATACCGTAAATTATCATCGAATGTGAAAAAGAAAATTTGAATTTAAAAATAGAGTTTATTTCCAAATTAGAAATAGTTTCTTTGAGTTGAAAATAGAAATCTGTTCAATTAGATAAATCCAGAAAATCTTATAAATAAACATATAAATTAAGTGGATTGTTAATTATTGTATAAATTAAAATATAAGTTCAAATATTAACGTATATTGGAAAGTGAATATCGGTATTGAAACCAATGTTTGGAAATGGATTTGAATCTAGCAAATTATATAGGAAAGTTTAAAGAAAGGTTTTAAATGCTTAGAATAAAAGAATGAGATTAGTATGGAAAATTCGGAATAGAAGTTATAAGTAGAATGGGGTTAAGATATTACTTTTAAGTACGAAATCAAACTGATATGACTATATGTATAAAAGGAATACATTTATGGTTAAAAAGAATAATAGTATAAAGCAAGAAATTTGCATATAAAATATATATAAAGAGATTTATAGAAATCAAATTGAGTTAATTTCATAAGTTAAAAGAATGTATAGCTTGTAAATACATTAAAAGAGAACTTGAATTGTTTAAAATAAACAGAGTTTATAAATGAACAACGGAGGCATGTGCGTCGCACACGGTACTTTATTTACAATAGCAATTATAGCGTTGTTGTTATAATATATGCTTTGTAAATCTAAACAGTGATTTTAACATTGTTGTTATAATAAAATATTTTGTTAATTCTGAATAGCGAATTTAACGCTGTCGTTATAATAAGTGTTTTGTAAATCTAAACAGCGATCTTAATGCTATTGTTATAATAAATGTTCTACACAGCAATTGTAACACTGTTGTTAAAAGCAATGTTTTATAAATCAAATATTTGGGAACAACGATTATAACGCTACCATTATAACAAATATTTTTCTGTAAAAGAAGTGGATCCTTATATTGGATCCGAGAGTCGCGTAAGTGAGGTTTTTTTAAAAATTGTGAGCTTTGAACATTTCGAGGTTAGAACGGTTGTTCAGTTAAGGTCTGAAAGGTAATTATACCCAACTTGATTGACTTCAGTTTTAACTAAGGAATGGTTAAAGTTCGATAGTGAAAATTAGTGGTAAGTGAATTTAAGAGATAAATGAATGATGATTGATCGATAGAATTTCCATCTGGAAATAATATCGTTGTTTGCACACATATTTTTCTTTGATAGTTAAACCACCGTATATCGAAGTTTTTGAACATTTTTCCATCGTCAATACGGGGAGACCGAGATCAGATTCATTATCTTGAAACCACTCTGTATGGGCGTTAGTGTTGCGACCAAATATTATGAAAATAATTGAAGGCGGAGTTATGCAAGGGCTATCCGGTTTACGGGATAGTGCCTTCGGTTTGTCCTGTCCCAGGACAACGTGAATGGACGAATGTCTGACAGAGTATATCTAACAGATCACGTAAGTTGATCTCTTCAAACGTACTTACGTTTTGGTGGCGGAGGAATTCGTTTCTCTTAGCTTTATACCCATGGTATTTTTAGGGAAATCAATTTGTGATTTGGCGGGTATGACGATGTGGCATTCAAAGTGAATGGTGGTCAGGTGTTCTAAAAGATACGTAATGACCTCAAGCCTCACAACCGGGAATTGACAAAAATCAGGCAGGCAGCATGGCAATGTGGGTTGCTCCCATTAGGATGTATAATCACCTATCTAGAGAAATTCCAATTGCTTCTTTAAATCTATCGATGCTGTACCTTTCGGGAAACGGTTCCTGATCCCAACCATTGGTGATATACATTCGATACACTCAAGAGAAATGAGTGGTCGGTCTCGTGTGGGTCGGGTTGCAAGATGTTCTTGTTGAACCCAGTGTATTCGCCTCTAGATATACACTATCGGCAGGTGGTCCCATACCTTGTCATGTTGGAAATCCAATCTCCAATAAGCGCCCTGCGGTTTTTGATTTTATATTATATATGGAGCGTGAGATGCAAGCGTTCCGCTAGATTCTATTTATTTGATTTAGACACTATTATAATATCACCAGATTTTGATATCAAAAGGTTTTAGGTTATCGTAAGGCAAAAACCATCCGTGTTTATGTGTGGATCGGTCTTACGATTATCTTTTCTTTCGAAAGGATTTTGAAAAGTTAAACAAATGGTTGGAGTTTACTCGCACCAGTCCCATGACTGACCCAGGGTTTACTTTGTTTTGTTTTCCCGAAACTCTTGGGTGCCCAAATTTGTATGGGCAGTCAAGTAGTCTGGATTTTTTAGATTCACTTGGAGGAGATCAAAGCAGGAGGCTTCACCAGTTAGCTATAGACTACCATATTTTCCGCTGTGTACTATGTTGTATCTCGAAACAGGTGTTTATTACTGTTCCAGGGATAACCGTTATGCTCTGATAATGGTATGTATAGAAAGTTACTGATATATATTTCAAAGCTTATGTTATCTAATTTATTTTATTCGTTCCGCTGTGAGTTTGTGATCTTCATTTTCTTCTATTCTAATATTTCTTTCTTTCTATTTCTCATCCTCTAACTTCTTTCTAATAATGATTCGTATTTCTGTGCAATTTGGGTTGGACGTGTGGTGTTATTAGTCAACTCAAAGGGTACGGAAATCTGGGTCAATTTGAATATACTAAACATTATATTTTACACATCAACATTTTATCATCACAGACATATATTTCAGTTCTTTTCATTCCGAACAAATGACAATAAAAATTTAATTTTTTATTCCAATTCTTTTTATTGTAAACAAATGACAAACAAAATCTAGTCTTTTTAATTCAATTCTTTTTATTATTAACGAATGATAATAAAACTCTTATTTATTTACCAAAATGTATATTCTTGGTCCCATTCATTTTTAAATGACAAAATGAATATTTTACTTCATCCTTTTTTAAAAGGACAAAAATGTCTCTTTTATTCTAATTTTTTAAAGTGACAAAATTTGTAATAACCCGGAAATCTGGGCCAGTTTAAAATTTTTATTTTGGCAATTTTAGTGAATTTTGATTATTTAAAATGAATTATTTTAAATAATATCAACGAGAAATTTATTTTGAATATAATTCGAACATATATATTCGTTCGAATCGACGTTGGAATATAAATATTTATTTATATTTATAAAAGGAATTGAAAATGGCGTGGTAGTTCGATAATTCGATTTCAAACTTCAATTGAATGTACCGGGTGCAAAATAAACCGGATTTTAGTGAAACCAAAAATATTTGAATCTAATAGAGAATATATTTCCAACGAATCCGAAAAATTAACCGAAAAATTGAAATTTCATAACGGGGATAAAAAGATATGTCCAGTTGAAATTTCAGATTAGTCGCTATGGAATTTCGGCCCTTGAAAATAGCCATTTTGCAAACGACCTCGGATTTCGACGAAACCACTTTTGTTGGATCCGAGATGTAAGGTTATTGCTAGATTCCAAATGTCATAATTTTTCGAATCAATATGTGAGCGTGGCAAAGGAAAACACATTTGACCAATTTAAGTTGATTTTAATCGACTGGAAAATGGCCATTTTTCAAACGGTCTCAGAATTTGGCGAAATTAGTTTTGATAGGACCGTATCGTCAATACGAAGCTAGAAAATATTTTTCCTGAATTTTTCGAGTTAGTATGTGGGCCCAGCAAATTGAAATGTGCGTTCAAATTCAATATATAGGCTTATATGTTGATTTTGATGAAAAATGATCGAAACAGTCGAATCAGCCTACGATACGTATCCCATTGTGTTCGGAATGGGGGTAATTAGCTAGGGTCGACAGTCGTTGGGTCTCGTTTGGTGTTCAAATAAAAAGTCAACCCTTTTGAAAATTAAATGGAAATAAATTAAATATTTAAATATAAATTACACCCTATATTCTCCTTTACCCCCCTGTTAGTTTCAGATCCAAAAAAAAATAAGAAAAAGGGGGGGCTAAACGCGATCGACGATCGCTGGGGGAGGGAGATGCTCCACCGCCGCACCCCGTTCTTCACCTCCGCCATCCTCCCCTAGCCCTCCTCCTTCTGAGAAACCGAACCCCCCCCAAGCTTCATCGATTAACCCTCCACCCACATCCACCCCACCACCTCACCGCGAGCCTCCCACGACCCCCGTGCTAGGCGCCAAACCCCCACCACCACCTGCGAAGCTTCCAGTCCAGCCGACGCAGCCCCTCCGCCTCCTCCTGGATCTGACGTGCCTCAGACAGGCCCCCCCTTCTTCGAATAATCAAATGTAAGATTTATCTTTTCTTTGATTTTAATTCATATGCAAAGCTAGGACTTTGAGGGGAGGATTTAATTTTTATTATCATCAAGATTTGATTTTTAAGCCATGAAAGATCGTATTTTTAAACCATGAAAGGTCGGATTTTATTATATAAAGATCGAATTTCAGTTTATGGAAGTTATGATCTTTATCGTTCAGGTAATAAGCTAAAAACATAATTTTTATTATGTAGAAGATTATAAAAATATAATTTTTATAGAGTAGATATAATAAAAATATGATTTTTATATATTGAATAGCAAAGTAAAAATTCGATTTTTATATATTGAATAGCAAAGTAAAAATTCGATTTTTATATATTGAATAGCAATGTAAAAATTCGATTTTTATATATTGAATAGCGAAGTAAAAATTCGATTTTTATATATTGAATAGAGAAGTAAAAATTCGATTTTTATATATTGAATAGCGAAGTAAAAATTCGATTTTTATATATTGAAGAGCAAAGTAAAAATTCGATTTTTATATATTGTATAGCGAAGTAAAAATTCGATTTTGATATATTGAATAGCGAAGTAAAAATTCTATTTTTTATATTGAATAGCAAAGTAAAAATTCGATTTTTATATATTGAATAGCAAAGTAAAAATTCGATTTTTATATATTGAATAGCAAAGTAAAAATTCGATTTTTATATATTGAATAGCAAAGTAAAAATTCGATTTTTACAAATGTTGAGAATACGGGCAAAGAAAGTGATAAGAGGCAAGAACAGCAAAGATTTCTACATAAGAAGAATCGTGGGATTGGATTAGCTAATCAGTGAGAACTTCTCACCTTTTAATTTTATTTCTAGTTAAAATATATACTACGATGCAGACGGTGTTTAGTAGCACCCGACACCCGTCGTCCACAGACCATGGACGGCTTGTACGCTTGTTTGTTTGATTTTGATGTGTAGTTGATTGTGTGATGTGATGTGAAATGAAATAAAATATTTATATAGTTGAAAATATTTTATATAGTTAAAAATAGAATTTTTAATGTGTATATGAAATGAAATAAAAATAAACAAATCGGATGATTTGTTTGTATACACACATTTGACTGATATTGATTGGGACGATAAATTTTACACATCGTCCAACTGCACAAATAAAATCTGTGTTTGATTGTTTGAAACCCCACATGGGTATTGGGATGATATTTGACGTACACTAATCCCAATAATTAGTTGTATGTCGATCGATGGATTGACAAACTGTTATTAGCGTTAAATATTTATATTTGATGCTTATACAGTGTAGAACGCACTTTGGATGATGGTTGATGATTTATCGTTGTTGTTAGATACATGTGGTGGAAAATACATATAATTAACATTATATGGTGATTGATTGGGCCTCATTCCATATTTGAAAAAAAAACATTTGAAATAGAAATATTTGAAAAGGAAACATTTGAAATAGAAATATTTGAAATAGAAACATTAGAAATAGAATATTGGAAAATAGAAATATATGAAGCCGTGTAGATTAGATTGACGCCATTTTGACGTGGACGATATTTATATCGATTTTATTCATTTTAAATAAATATCGAAAGTGATTTCAAAATCTGATATTTTGAAAAGAATTGAAATTCAAATTGAAACTGAATAGAAATGAATTCAAATTGAAATTGAATAGAAATGAATTCAAATTGAAACTGAATAGAAATGAATTCAAACTGAAACTGAATAGAAATGAATTCGAATTGAAACTGAATAGAAATGAATTCGAATTGAAATTGAATAGAAATGAATTCAAATTGAAACTCAATAGAAATGAATTCAAACTGAAACTGAATAGAAATGAATTCGAATTGAAACTGAATAGAAATGAATTCGAATTGAAACTGAATAGAAATGAATTCAAATTGAAACTGAATAGAAATGAATTCAAATTGAAACTGAATAGAAATGAATTCAAATTGAAATTGAATAGAAATGAATTCGAATTGAAATTGAATTGAATTGAAAATGAACTGAAATTGAATTAGAAATCAATTTGAATTAAATCGATTTGAAATGAAATTAAAAGGAATTTATGTTGAAAAATTCGATTTTGATTGAATTTGAAATAGAAGTTGAAATCATTTTGAAAATGAATTTAAAACGATTTATAAAATACGTTTTGAAAAGGGAATCAACGAAATATATATAATATATATTATATATATATATATATATATATATATATATATATATATATATATATATATATATAATGGCCTGAATAGAACGCGCCGCGCCACGGCAGTTCGCGAATTTCGACCATTGACTTCGAATGGATATTACGGGAGATCCGACCGTCGGATTCTCCTAAAACCAAAACCATTGGGTTCGTATCGAAAAGAGCTTTCTAACGTATATTAGAAATAAGAAATATAACGGTTGGATTTGGAATTATGTCCAAATCAAATTTGGAAAAGGTCGCTGTAAGTGCAGTTCGATGGCCATTGATGGAAATCGACTGTACGGGCCTTGATAAAATTATTAAAAATAGTAATAATTTGTGTAAAATCATAAGAAATGATTTGGAAAGAATTGGGATAAAACTCCATATTTGAAAAGATAAAAATAGATTTTTATCGAAATGAACTAGTTTTGAAATAGAATTATAATTCTATTTACTTTTAAAATAAATAAATTGGATTTGAAATGGTTTTGAAAGTGACCAGAATTTCCAATAATTATATTGGAATGGATTTGAATCGAAATTGTCTTCAGAATATTTCGATGTTGGATTTCGTGATGATACAGATATTGTTATGGGAATTTGAAAGATATTTATATATATCGCTATTTCCAATACGATATTTGTTGGTCGTAGAATTTAATATTAAATATAAGCCGATATATTTTCTATTCAGAGCCTTGTATTTAATATCAAATGTGATTTGGGTTTGTCGTGAATGGTGTCTTCATTAACACTGTTCTTAAGCCCAGTTGAGAAAAGATTAAATCTTTTTATTTAGATTTAATGAAGTGTACCGATTAAATAATATTTAATTGGAATTGAATTGGTATTGCTTTTTGGGTTTATCGTGAACAGTGTTTTAAATAAAACTTGTTCTTTAACCCGATAATTAATGGAATGTGATTTTGGGTTTATCGTGAACCATGTTTTAAATGACACCGATTCTTTAACCCAGTTAAAATTATAACTAAGTGGAGTTTTAATGAATCTTTAATTAGATTGAAAAGGTGTTAGAATGGAGTATCACCAGTTTTGCTCCAGGCGATAGTTAAATCTTTAATTAGATTTAAACGTGAAATGGTAATTAAATTTACCGATAACACCGTGGTGTTAGATATGAAGTATTACCAGTTTTACTTCATGGGATGAATAGGTTGGGATTGGGAAATTAAAATAAGTGATTACTTCGGTGTGGTTCGCTAATCCCGACTAGTTTGAATTGATATTCAAAGGAGATTAAATAATAAATTTAAAGAATTTATCTTTGATAAAATTAACGGGAACCATTCCCAAAACATAAGAATATTTAAATAAAAGAATATTCTGAATTGGAATGAGGCGTATGTTGTGTTTGTGTAACACATGTTTATTATATATATACGCGAGTTGTTCAGAAAGACCGATTTTATCCCATTTTGAATAACTGATTCGATGTGGTGTCGAAGATGAAGACGGTGGTTGAAGACCGGAGGTCTTCACGTCGTTTGGATAATTACTAATGATCTTGATTGGGCTGTACACCCAAGAAGATGGAAACAGTTGGTGATCGTCCAGATGTAGTTGGAGATCGATGGATATGCGGGGTACTAGGTGCCTCCGGTTTCGTTTAGACCCAGAACGGACTTGTAAAATTTTTATTTTGGCAATTTTAGAGAATTTTGATTATTTAAAATGAATTATTTTAAATAATATCGACGAGAAATTTATTTTGAATATAATTCGAACGTATATATTCATTCGAATCGACGTTGGAATATAAATATTTATTTATATTTATAAAAGGAATTGAAAATGGCGCGGTAGTTCGATAATTTGATTTCAAACTTCAATTGAATGTACCGGGTGCAAAATAAACCGGATTTTAGTGAAACCAAAAATATTTGAATCTAATAGATAATATCTTTCCAACGAATCCGAAAAATTGAAATTTCATAACGGGGATAAAAAGATATGTCCAGTTGAAATTTCAAATTAGTCGCTATGGAATTTCGGCCCTTGAAAATAGCCATTTTGCAAACGACCTCGGATTTTGACGAAACCACTTTTGTTGGATCAGGGATGTAAGGTTATTGCTAGATTCCAAATTTCATAATTTTTCGAATCAATATGTTAGCGTGGAAAAGGAAAATGCGTTTGACCAATTTCAGTTGATTTTAATCGACTGGAAAATGGCCATTTTTCAAACGGTCTCAGAATTTGACGAAATTAATTTTGTTAGGACCCTATCGTCAATACGAAGTTAGAAACTATTTTTCCTGAATTTTTTGAGTTAGTATATGGCCCCAACAAATTGAAATGCGCGTTCAAATTCAATATATTGATTTATATGTTGATTTTGACGAAAACTGATCGAAACAATCGAATCAGCCTACGATACATATCCCATTGTGTTCGGAATGGGGGTAATTAGCTAGGGGCGACAGTCGTTGGGTCTCGTTTGGGGTTCAAATAAAAAGTCAACCCTTTTGAAAATTAAATGGAAATAAATTAAATATTTAAATGTAAATTACACCCTATATTCTCCTTTACCCCCCGTTAGTTTCAGATCCAAAAAAAAATAGAAAAAAGGGGGGGCTAAACGCGATCGACGATCGCTGGGGGAGGGAGATGCTCCAACGCCGCACCCCGTTCTTCACCTCCGCCATCCTCCCCTAGCCCTCCTCCCTTCTGCGAAACCGAAACCCCCCCCCAAGCTTCATCGATTAACCTGCCACCCACATCCACCCCACCACCTCACCGCGAGCCTCCCACGACCACCGTGCCAAGCGCCAAACCCCCACTACCACCTGCGAAGCTTCCAGTCCAGTCGACGCAGCCCCTCCGCCTCCTCCTGGATCTGACGTGCCTCAGACAGGCCCCCCCTTCTTCGAATAATCGAATGTAAGATTTATCTTTTCTTTGATTTTAATTCATATGCAAAGCTAGGACTTTGAGGGGAGGATTTAATTTTTATTATCATCAAGATTTGATTTTTAAGCCATGAAAGATCGTATTTTTAAACCATGAAAGGTCAGATTTTATTATATAAAGATCGGATTTCAGTTTATGGAAGTTATGATCTTTATCGTTCAGGTAATAAGCTAAAAACATAATTTTTATTATGTAGAAGATTATAAAAATATAATTTTTATAGAGTAGAGATAATAAAAATATGATTTTTATATATTGAGTAGCAAAGTAAAAATTCGATTTTTATATATTGAATAGCAAAGTAAAAATTCGATTTTTATATATTGAATAGCAAAGTAAAAATTCGATTTTTATATGTTGAATAGCGAAGTAAAAATTCGATTTTTATATATTGAATAGCAAAGTAAAAATTCGATTTTTATATATTGAATAGCGAAGTAAAAATTCGATTTTTATATATTGAATAGCAAAGTAAAAATTCGATTTTTATATATTGAATAGCAAAGTAAAAATTCGATTTTTATATACTGAATAGCAAAGTAAAAATTCAATTTTTACATATGTAGAGAATACGGGCAAAGAAAGTGACAAGAGGCAAGAACAGCAAAGATTTCTACATAAGAAGAGTCGTGGGTTTGGATTAGCTAATCAGTGAGAACTTCTCACCTTTTAATTTTGTTTCTAGTTAAAATATATACTACGATGCAGACGGTGTTTAGTAGCACCCGACACCCGTCGTCCACAGACCATGGACGGCTTGTATGCTTGTTTGTTTGATTTTGATATGTAGTTGATTATGTGATGTGAAATAAAATAAAATATTTATATAGTTGAAAATATATTATATAGTTAAAAATAGAATTTTTAATGTGTATATGAAATGAAATAAAAATAAACAAATCGGATGATTTGTTTGTATACACACATTTGACTGATATTGATTGGGACGATAAATTTTACACATCGCCTAACTGCACAAATAAAATTTGTGTTTGATTGTTTGAAACCCCACACGGGTATTGGGATGATATTTGACGTACACTAATCCCAATAATTAGTTGTATGTCGATCGATGGATTGACAGACTGTTATAAGCGTTAAATATTTATATTTGATGCTTATACAGTGTAGAACGCACTTTGGATGATGGTTTATGATTTATCGTTGTTGTTAGATACATGTGGTGGAAAATCCATATAATTAACATTATATGGTGATTGATTGGGGCTCATTCCATATTTGAAAAAAAACATTTGAAATAGAAATATTTGAAAAGGAAACATTTGAAATAGAAATATTTGAAAAGGAAACATTTGAAACAGAAATATTTGAAATAGAAACATTTGAAATAGAATATTGGAAAATAGAAATATATGAAGCCGTGTAGATTAGATTGACGCCATTTTGACGTGGACGATATTTATATCGATTTTATTTATTTTAAATGAATATCGAAAGTGATTTCAAAATCTGATATTTTGAAAAGAATTGAAATTCAAATTGAAACTGAATAGAAATGAATTCAAATTGAAATTGAATAGAAATGAATTCAAATTGAAACTGAATAGAAATGAATTCAAATTGAAACTGAATAGAAATGAATTCGAATTGAAACTGAATAGAAATGAATTCGAATTGAAATTGAATAGAAATGAATTCAAATTGAAACTGAATAGAAATGAATTCGAACTGAAACTGAATAGAAATGAATTCGAATTGAAACTTAATAGAAATGAATTCGAATTGAAACTGAATAGAAATGAATTCAAATTGAAATTGAATAGAAATGAATTCAAATTGAAACTGAATAGAAATGAATTCAAATTGAAATTGAATAGAAATGAATTCGAATTGAAATTGAATTGAAAACGAACTTAAATTGAATTAGAAATCAATTTGAATTAAATCGATTTGAAATGAAATTAAAAGGATTTTTTGTTGAAAAATTCGATTTTGATTTGAATTTGAAATAGAAGTTGAAATCGTTTTGAAAACGAATTTAAAACGATTTCTAAAATACGTTTTGAAAAGGGAATCGACGAAATATATATAAGATATATATTATATATATAATGGCCTGAATAGAACGCGCCGCGCCGCGGCAGTTCGCGAATTTCGACCATTGACTTCGAATGGATATTACGGGAGATCCGACCGTGGGATTCTCCTAAAACCAGAACCGTTGGGTTTGTATCGAAAAGAGCTTTCTAACGAATATTAGAAATTAGAAATCTAACGGTTGGATTTGGAATTATGTCCAAATCAAATTTGGAAAAGGTCGTTGTAAGTGCAGTTCGATGGCCATTGATGGAAATCGACTATACGGGTCTTGATAAAATTATTAAAAATAGTAATAATTTGTGTAAAATCATAAGAAATGATTTGGGAAGAATTGGGATGAAAACTCCATATTTGAAAAGATAAAAATAGATTTTTATCGAAATGAACTAGTTTTGAACTAGAATTATAATTCTATTTATTTTTAAAATAAATAAATTGGATTTGAAATGGTTTTAAAAGTGACCAGAATTTCCAATAATTATATTGGAATGGATTTGAATCGAAATTGTCTTCGGAATATTTCGATGTTGGATTTCGTGATGATACAGATATTGTTATGGGAATTTGAAAGATATTTATATATATCGCTATTTCCAATACGATATTTGTTGGCCGTAGAATTTGATATTGAATATAAGCCGATATATTTTCTATTCAGAGCCTTGTATTTAATATCAAATGTGATTTGGGTTTGTCGTGAATGGTGTCTTCATTAACACTGTTCTTAAGCCCAGTTGAGAAAAGATTAAATCTTTTTATTTAGATTTAATGAAGTGTACCGATTAGATAATATTTAATTGGTATTGAATTGGTATTGATGTTTGGGTTTATCGTGAACAGTTTTTTAAATAACACTTGTTCTTTAACCCGATAATTAATGGAATGTGATTTTGGGTTTATCGTGAACTGTGTTTTAAATGATACCGATTCTTTAACCCAGTTAAACATTAGAACTAAGTGGAGTTTTAATGAATCTTTAATTAGATTGAAAAGGTGTTAGAATGGAGTATCACCAGTTTTTCTCCGGGCGATAGTTAAATCTTTAATTAGATTTAAACGTGAAATGGTAATTAAATTTATCGATAACACCGTGGTGTTAGATATGAAGTATTACCAGTTTTACTTCATGGGATTAATAGGTTGGGATTGGGAAATTAAAATAAATGATTACTTCAGTGTGGTTCGCTAATCCCGACTAGTTTGAATTGATATTCAGAGGAGATTAAAGAATAAATTTAAAGAATTTATCTTTGATAAAATTAAAGGGAACCTTTCCCAAAGTATAAGAATATGTGAATAAAAGAATATTTTGAATTGGAATGAGGCGTATGTTGTGTTTGTGTAACACGTGTTTATTATATATATACGCGAGTTGTTCAGAAAGACCGGGTTTATCCCACTCTGAATAACTGATTCGACGTGGTGTCGAAGATGAAGACGGTGGTTGAAGACCGGAGGTCTTCACGTCGTTTGGATAATTACTGATGATCTTGATTGGGCTGTACACCCAAGAAGATGGAAATAGTTGGTGATCGTCTAGACGTACTTGGAGATCGATGGATATGCAGGGTACTAGGTTCCTCCGGTTTCGTTCAGACCCAGAACGGACTTATAAATGGACTGTGTGTCTGACATGGGATTTTAGTCTGTGTGATTTGATTCTATTAAATATATATCTGTTTGGCGGCGTAGAATTTATTCTCTTTCTTAACGCCCTTCTCTGAGACGTACGAGCTCAGGGGTTATATAATGATGGATATCAAACGCATAGAGTGAATTGCCTGTGTGGCATGCCTGAGTGGCAATTGATCAAGGCTTCTGTTGAAAAGCAAAGTCTTGTGGTGATGATCAAAACACGGCCTTTGTGTCATAGCTTTGTGTAACGTTTACTTCGCGAGTTTCACACCCGGTATGAACCAAAAACGGGAGAGGACGTCAGGGAGGGCATGCGTTTCTTTCTAGCTAGAAGTGGCGTCAGTGGTTTTACACGCCCTGACGAGTTTGACTTATGTAGTTGTTGCTGTTGCGAGGCGCCTCGGTTTGATCGGACGATCCGGGTCCGATGGAGTCATTTAGTTGGCTCACCTACGCCCCATAGGGCGGGGAAACGCATGTTCAGGCATTTTAATCCACATCGGTGGACCGACCCTGAGGATCCAAGGGCCCACCTGAGTCTGGGTCCTGAGGGGCGGGCTAGAGCGTCTCGAATCGGTTGAGGACTATCTTTTGCCTCAGTTCATAGATGGAAATCCAATTTCCAAATACGTGATTTTGCGGTTTTAATTGTAGAACTAGTATGGCGACATGATATATGGTAACCATGCCGTCTATGATTGATACTTATGATTTGAAGTTGTTTTATACACTATGCACTTATAATAGTATCAAATGATTTGTTTAAAATGTACTAAGCATGTTTGGCTATTATAAGGGAAAACCCTATCCCCCGGCTTGCGTTGCATTGTGTGATAGGACCTGGGTCTTATAACAGCTTCATTTTTCTTTATTTAGCATCGCGCTGTTTGTTTTATGCACTGGCATTCTTGGTCGGAAACCTGTTCCGTGTTATACGGCATGGTCCATTGGTATATCTGATTTAAAATAAAGATTAATAACTGTTTTAGTTCTCACACCAGTCCCATGACTGACCTGGAGTTTATTATTTTGACCTAAACTCTGGGTGCCCCTATTTTGACATGGGCAGCTAGTAGTTTTGGTTTTGCATATTTATATTCACAGGATCCTGGTTTACAGCTGGAACGATATCCGGAAAGCTTTGTATCCATATATCTCTTCTAGTTGTGTATTGTATTATTTTCCGCTGCTATGTAATTTATTGTAATCTCTGATATTTATCGAATGTATATTATTTGTTTATACTCTGTATATTCTTGTAATCTGATGTATTGTTGTAATATACAATGAAATGTTCTTCCGTCTGCGTTCTGATTTGTCCTGTTCTCAAACGATCAGGGGTTTCGAACGGTCTTTGTCGGTTTAACGACTGATTCCTATCGAGCGAAATTCCTTTTCGTCACAAAAATTTATAATTTTGTCTAATTCCATTTAATGTACAAAATGTGATGATTTTGTCTAATCTTTTCAATGTAACAAAATATGATGATTTTGTCTAATCTTTTCAATGTAATAAAATATGATAATTTTGTCTAGTCTTTTGAAGTAAACAAAAATGTTATTTTTGTCTTCATTCTTTTGAAGTAAACAAAAATGCTAATTTTTCTTTAATCCTTTTTAATGATCAAAATGCATTCTTTCTTCTTAATGAAAAAAAATGTATTTTTGTTTTAATCCTTATTATTGATCAAAATGTAGTCTTTCTTCTTAATGAACAAAAATGTATTTTTGTTTAAAGTCTTTTTAATGACCAAAAATAAATGTTTTGTTTCATTCCTTGTAAATGACAAAATGTGTATTTTTACTTCGTTTTTTTAATGTGACAAAAATGCCCATTTCTAATTCATTCTTTTTTAATGTATATAATATACGTTTCTAGTTCATTCTTTTTAATGTATAAAAATATGCATTTCTAGTTCATTCTTTTTAATGTATAAAAATATACATTTCTAATTCATTTTTTTTAATGTATATAAATATACATTTCTAATTCATTCTTTTTAATGTATAAAAATATACATTTCTAATTCATTCTTTTTTTAATGTATAAAAATATACATTTCTAATTTATTCTTTTTAATGCATAAAAATATACATTTCTAATTCATTCTTTTTAATGTATAAAAATATACATTTCTAATTCATTCTTTTTAATGTATAAAAATATACATTTCTAATTCATTCATTTTTAATGATTAGAACGTACTTCTTATTTTAATTTGCATTTTCTAACAGAAATGTACTTTTTATTCTAATATTCATTTTCTAGCAAAAATGTACTTTTAATTCTAATATACATTTTCTAGCAAAAATGTACTTTTCTCTACTGTAACATTTAAAGATAGAAATGTTAATTTCTCAAATGTAACATTAAAAATAAAGTGTTAATCCCATCTAATGTAACATTTAAAAATAAAAATGTTAATTTCATCTTACAGGACAATTCATAACAAAAATGCTACTTTCGTTACTATAATCATGTTTTGACAAAAATGTTACTTCTATTTTTATCATCATGTTTTAACAAAAATGTGATTTTCTTTCACTAATCAAGTTTTAATCAAAAATGTGATTTCCTTTCACTAATCAAGTTTTAATAAAAAATGTTATTCTTTTTATTTCATTCTTATTAAAGTGACAAAAATATCTCTTTTTATCAAACTATTTCATTTCAACAAAATGATTCAATTTGTTTCAACTATTTCTATCCAACAAAAATGATAATTTTTATTTAATCTATTTTTATTCAACAAAAAATGTGAATCTTTGTTATATAAACAAAGCTATATTCTTAGGTCTAAAATAAAGGTGAAGTCTTTATTTTCAAACCCTTTCAATATTCATAACTCCGAAATAAAAATATGTTTTTTTTTTATTTTAAATCAAATGTGAATCTAATTTTAACCAAACGCATATATCACAATCAACAAAATCAACAAGCAACAAATACAACATCATACATCACAGATCTGAATTTAATTAACATACACACATGGAATTTAAATAACGAAATATAATTAAATTTTAATTATTTTTAAATATAGAAATCAAACATAGATTTTGATTTATATATGAAATTTCCTGAATTTTCAACATGCTCGGTTACAACTCTAGTCAGCTTCATAGCGTAGATCTCGGAAGGACGATTCCAACGCAACTTAAATCATTTGATTTCGTTTCTGTATGAACGAGATATGATTTTATGAAAGTTGACCATATTTTAAAGAGAATTAATTAATTAATTAATTAATATACCATCTCCTTCTTCAATATACAGGCCGATGGTTTCAAGTTTGTTCGATTCTAGGGTTAACACCCACCGCCGCTACCTACGTCCGGACCCACATCAAACCACATCGCCTCGACCGCCTTCGAACCCTCTACCTGCGCGTGGAGTACCACCCAGCTCGCACGCCCCTAGGGCGCTTGAATCCAGTTCGAACAACAGGAGATGGAGCTCCAAATTCGCGCAACCCAGGTGTAACAACCGGCAAATTCTGAACCAATTTAAAAAGGGTGCGTTTTTTAGAGGTCCCTATTAGGTTTCAAAATATAAAAAAAACCCGGTCATAAACTTATTGTAAATTTAGTCCCTATTTTTCGAAAATTCATAAAAAAAATATAAAAAAATTATAAAAAAATCACGATAATTCGTATTTAAATTAAACATGTACTCGCCCAAAAATTCAGATCATAATAAAATCAAAACATGCATCAAAATCAAAAAAATACAGAAAACAACGAAAAATGCAGTAATTTGCATCAAATCATGCACATATTTGGAATACTTGCATTCATCTGTGCAAGTATTTCTCTGTTATATTTTTACATGCAATACTTGCATACATGTGTGCAAGTATTAAAAATAGTTGCATACATGTATGCAAGTTTCTGCACACATTTTATTTTCACATGTAAATACTTGCATACATGTGTGCAAGTATTTCAAATAGTTGCACACATGCATGCAAGTTTCTGCATACATTTTCAACTAAAACAGCTTCAGAAATACTTGCATACATGTATGCAACTATTGGCAAAAGTTGCATACATGTATGCAACTATTTGCAAGTTTTAAATTCACAATACATCCCTGTAATTAATGTTTTCTCTGTAAACCCGCCCCCTATTTTAGCTGCCGCCTGGAATCTTCCGCCTGCCACTTTCCATACCTCCGCCTCTTTCGTTTTCTGTCCAAATTTTCAGGCGCTATCACTTAAAAAAAAAAAATCTAAAATCTATAAATATTCTCGAAAGTCCACAGAAATTAAAAAAAAAAAGTTGCATAAATGTATGCAACTTTTACGAATAGTTGCATACATTTATGCAACTATTCGAATACACATGCATATATTTATGCACGCCTGTTTGAAAAATTGCATACATGTATGCAGTTTTTCTATATAACTGCATACATGTGTGCATATATGTCAAAATACATGCAAACGTGAATAAGTTGCACGTAGGTATGCAGTTTTTAAATAAATGCATCAGCAGATGCATGTTTTAACAATATGTGCATACATGTATGCATTTATACTACAGTTTTGACGCAGATTTGAAATAAATGCATACATGTATGCAACTAATCGATTTATATGCATGTTTTGATGCAATTTACTGCATTTCGTTGATTTTCTGTATTTCGTGATTTTGACGTTGTTTTTAATGTTTTTTTGATCTGATTTTTTTCACGATTAATTGTTTTAATTAAATACGAATTTACATGGTTTTTTAATATTTTTTTTATATGTTTTTGAAAAATAGGGACCTAATTTACAATAAGTTTATGACCGGATGTGAGCCTAATTAAGTTTCGTTTTAGGGATGTGTGCCTAATATTCACATTTAAAAATTTTATTTTAGAAAATTTTAATGAATTTTGGGAATATAAAATGATTTATTATTAATAATAATGGCTAGAATTCATTTTAATTGAAGTTAAAACGAATAAATTTAATTATAATATAAATGGAGTTAGAAATGGCGCAGTAGTTTGAAAAGTCAAACTTGAACTCTGACTGACCGTACAGGATTCAAAATTTAACGGATTTTAGTGTGACCAAAAATATTAGAATCTATTTAAAAATATCTTTCTAACGAATCTGAAAAATTGAAATTTCATAGCGGAAATCAAAAGTTATGGCCAATTCAATATTTAGAATGGTCGCTGTAGAATTTATATATATAATATATATGGCCCAAAAGGCTACTTTTCACATATGAAGGAATTTCGACTCGAAACCACTTCCATTGAGTTCGGAATGATGTTTCTGCATTGAAAAACAGTAAACACTTATATATTTTGAGTTTCGGAATTTATTTGTTTAAAAATATATTTTTAATATTAAATATATTGGCCTAAAAAATAGTCATTTTTCAAAGGACCTCCATTTTCGACGAAACCACTTTTGTTGGAACCGGAATGTCGAATTATTGCTAGATTTCAATTTTCAGAATTTTTCGAATTAATATGTGAGCGTGGCGAAAGAAAATGTGTTTTGACAATTTTACTTAAATTTAAACGCCTTAAAAATAGCCATTTTTCAAACATTCTCAGAATTCAACAAAAATAATTTTGTTGGATTCGGATCGTCATAAGAAAGCTAAAAATATTTTTTATAGAGTTTTCTGAGGTCGTATGTGGCCCCGACATATTTTAATGTACGGTCAATATTTAATTAATTAATTTTTAATGCAATTTTATATAAAATTCGTACAGATTTCGGAATTGGTCCACGGGACCTATCCCATTGCGTTCAGAAGGTGTCAAAACCTTAAGAACGATAGTAAGCAGGCCCAAATCTGAGAAAGTCCGAAAATCCACATTTTAAGCTCAATTTTCGAGATTTAATATTAAAATATTCAGGTCGAAACCCTAACCCTAATTTCAGCCGCCGCCCTTAAAACAATGGCCAGAAACATCCGATTTTCAAACATCAATTTCTCTCAATCCGTTCAACGAAAATCTACAAATTATATACCAAATCGAAGAGAATTCAGAGAGCTTCGAATCTATACGGTTAAGATCGGGTTTTGGTGCACGGATTTCGCGAATTCTGACGAGGAAGTGGCCGCGTACGGGTTTGGATTTGGAGGCGAGGAGGGGGCCGAGCGTGGTGGCCTTCTGGGCGGTGGTGGCTCGCGGCCGGAGGTTCGGAGTGGCGGTGTCTGATCGGCGCATGGGTGACCGTAGGGGGTGCGCACAGAAGGATTGAAGGAGGTATATGGGTGCGGCCGAATACGTGAACGAGAAGAAGAAGGTATTTTTTTATTATTTTATTAATTTAATATTTAATTTATGCAATCTTTTAAAATCAATAACTCTCTCATACGAGGTCCGATTGACGAACCGTAAGTTGCGTTGGACTCGTCTTTCCGAGAGCTTCGCGATGGTGTAGACCAGAACTGATTCTGAGACAGTTAAATTTTCAGCAAAAATCTAGGTGAGATTTCTGAATTTATTATTTAATTAATTATAAAATATTTTTCTTGTGTTAAAAATAATTGTATAATGATGTAAACTCAGATCCGAAATGTTCTGTGATTGATGAATGGTTGATTGTTGTTGGTGGTTTCTTTTGTTGTTCATGATAGGTTGGATCTTCATTGAATTGAATATATTGTTGAATGTATTTAAGGTTAGGGAATTAGATCTAAATCATATTGTATTCAGATTTAAATCGTAATATAGTTGCTCTAATTTATTTAAAGTATTAAATTATTTATTCTATCATTTTAATGAACAATGAAATTTGAACGACAAATAATATATTATTTTTATTTGTTTATTTACGATAGAATATGAACAGCAAATATATAAATCAAAAGAGATTACATTTTCATTGTAATTAGAAAAAATCAAAAAGACTACATTTTTAATGTGATTAGAAATAGATTAAAAAGATTAGATTTTTCAATGTAATTAAAATTGAAATAAAATGATTACATTTTCTAAATGTAATTAAAATTGAAGTAAAATGATTATATTTTCAATATAATTAAAATTGAAATGAAAATAACATTTTGATTAAAACTTAAGTATTGAAATAAAAATAACATTTTTGTTAAAGCATAAGTATTGAAATAAAAAATCACATTTTTGGCCAAAACTTTATTAGTGAACATTTTTTGTCAAAACTTTATTAGGGAAATGAAAATATCACTTTTATCAAAACTTGATTATTGAATTGAAAATATCATTTTTGTCAAAACTTTGATTTCTAAAATGAAAGTAACAATTTTGTTTACATTTTATATGTAAATAAGAAATTAATTTCAGAAGTTACATAGAAATGAATTATTATTTTTATTTGTGTTTTTTTCAACACAAATATAACTCAGCAAAAGAATTATCTTTTTTATTTGTGTTTACCAACACAAATAAAACTTAGAATATGAATTATCTATTTATTTGCATTCTACAATGCAAATATTACATAGAAAATGAGATCACAAATGAATTATCTTTATATTTGTGTTCTTAACGTAAACATAGAACGTGAATCCTCTTTTCATTTGTATTTGTAACACCCCGCAAATTCTATAACTGTGAAACTCACAAATTAAAGTATAATTAATTTCAAATCAAAGAACTAAGGGAAACGGGATACGCCATTGCGTTCGTCTCGGAAAAATACGCGAAATAGAGTCCGAGTTTTCGAAAAACGGATATCGTATGAAGAAGTTATGGACGAACGAAGTTGGGCGAAAAACCGAAAAAGGGCCAGAATGCACTGGCGCACTTGGGAAGTGCGCCAGAACAAAAATGAACTGGCGCACCTGTGAAGTGCGCCAGTGCATTTTTGACCTGGCGCACCTGCCAAGTGCGCCCAGGTCAAAAATGACCTGCTGGCTAGGTCTGGTCTAGCCCTGGCTGGCCAGGTCGGTGTGTGGTCGAATTTCTGTGGTCTGCTTTGTCATTAGGGCTAGGTGGCGGGTTTTTATTGGTCTCTCTTCCTAATGAATGGCTATGATCTAACCTAGCAACATCAATGGTCCTAATCAATTCCTAACCTCTATATAAACAACCCTAGACTAAACCCTAATCTATTCATTCAAAATAAGATTATAGCCGCCATGTTGCTGAGGAACGACAAAGATTAGCCGCCAACTAGAGAGAGAGTTAGGAAGAAAGTTCTAAAGCCTAAAGCAATTCAAAGCAACCTAAAGCTAATCAATTCAACAAAGGAATCGTGTCTCTTAATTAGAGAATTCGCCGCAACCATTGTAAGTAGAGTATTACTTTGGTATAATAAACAACTGTGTTGATGTGTATGCTTGAATTGTGGCAATGGAAGTAATTCATATTTATGCGTTCTTATCAATTTATATACGTTTGGGTATTTATGGATTATGTTATAAAGAACTACATGCGGTAGTTCTATACAAGTTTACGTTTGGAATATTGCGCAAATTATGTTATCTATGTTGAAGCTACATGTATGTAGTTGATTGAAATTTATGCGAATTTGGGCTTTGTTATTATGCCATCATGATGTATATTTTGTGCATAAATCATTTTGCAAGTAATTGAAACAAGTTTGGTTGTTATAGTTCATATGAAACTATGTTGGAATTTTGACACCATAATCCATGTATTTGCAAAACTTATGAATATGGCTAGGCTATGAATGATATTTGGCATAATTGAAACCCATGATTAAGTCTATCTTGTTTAAAAGAATTATATGATGACATATGTGAGACATGGCTAGGTTAGACTCAAAAATCCCTTTTTGCAAGTTTTAAAGCAAACACCATGTTTAGGAATATTTATGTATAAGTATGTTTATACCATCGTTATGTGATTAGACTTAAACCATGATTAAGTTGAACAATGCTTTTGTGTTGGTAACAAAGTATTCCCTTTGTAAACATGAAGAAACCTTATGAACATGACATGTTTATGCCATGAACAAAATTTAACTTTACATATGCCATGTTTATGCCAAAAGTATTTATGCCATGTTTATGTTTGACATTATGCTATGCTTATGCTAGAAATATTTACAACATGCTCATGTTTGACATTATGCCTAAATAAAAATATAGGTTCATGTTGTAGTTAAACCTATGCAAGTTCACATGCTTTGATTCATGTCACCTATGTTACCACTATGAAAGTACACCAGTTTCTATTATGTATTCCCAACGTCTTATGCAAGTTCATGCGCTCACCTTCCCCTCTTTGTGTATACGCCAAAAGCCTCCCCTTTCGCATGGCTAAATTGGGCTTTAAAAGGCTAAGCCCAATATATATGAACGGACGTGTAAAACGGGGGAAAATAACGTTGGGTTAAAGATTAATTAATGAATGAAAATATAAAATAGAAGGGCCCAAATTCAAGTATGGGTTGGGCCCATGATTGGTGTAACCTTTACACCATTTACTTAATAATGGGCCGCAAATATTTACATATAAATAAAGAAGAATGACAAGATATGTAAATGTGGAAAATACGATGTGTTTAACCCGAGGTTGGATTGAGTTGTGATGTAAACCTGCCCGGAACCGCCCGGCTGTCCAGTAGTCACAACAATATCTATCCAATGTGAGAGGTTAAACATGGAGCCCAGCAAGGACCCGAGGTTAGACTGAGTTGTGGCGTAAGACTGCCCGGAACCAACCGGCAACAGGCAGCCACAACAATACCTGTCTAATGTGAGAGGTCCGGGCCTTAATAAGACAATTAAGGCTGAGTCAGGATTGTTAGGATTAAGTGGACTAAAGACTTAATCAAAATGGAACATGCTAAACTAAACGGACTGGTGGGGTTAGGTTAGGAAACACTTAACCAACTTAGCATGTTGGCTAGAGATAGAAAACCTAGTAACGGGGGACCCTTTTCAGCAGTAACCCTAAAAGGTGTATCAGGATACCCTGAAACTAGGCAGGGTGGGGCACGATTACTGGGCTGATTGTAAGAGGTCAAAATCGACGGCGGTGGTGTAGCAGTGTAGGTTCTAACGGTGTGCGGGCGTGCACGCACTCCGGCGCAGAAAAATAAAGCACTGGACACCAGTAGCATACCTTTGCACTCTAAGGTTGTGTCGGGTTGCCACTATGGGACTTGATACACCCCATGGTGGGACCAGCATAGGTAACTACAGACATCGGGGGCCGTAAGACACATGTAACTATGCGAGTAGGAGCCGATCATCGTAGAATGGATCACATCACCCTGATTTTGGGGTGCAAATTGGAAACTAGTTTATATGGGTTCAGAGATTAACATGGGGTACGATAGTATATTCGACCCTAGATAACTTAACCAAGTTTATAATGTTGCCCACTTCCTGTTTTACTTATCATACCCAGTTCTTTATTCATAGACAAAGTAGTACTAGACTTACTCAGGCTTTATGTCTGACTCTATTTTTCTTTCGTCTTCTTTCTTCCGTTTCCCCCCCCCAGGTCCTCAGGGAGGGAACACAGCAGCTTGACCTACCTCAACATCCAGCTTGAAGAAGAGAAATGTATTGCTTGGACTTTCCTGTTTTGAACTATGGCTTTGGACAATCCACTATGGGGCTTTGGCAGTTTGTCTATGTTTTATTTATGCTTCTTTAAAAATAATGTACTCAAGACAGATTATGAAGTGTTATGTTATGTTTTTGGAAAGGATGTTGTTGTAACACGTGTTTGACTTGATGAAATAAAGTTTGTTGTTCTTCCGCTGTTTACAAATATGTGTTCTTATATCTGTCTTGTATATCTGTGACTTGTACTTATAAACCTCCACCAAAATTAGGGCATTCCCTTTGAGAGTGACCCTAACGGAGGTGGGGTGTTTCACTTGGTATCAGAGCATAGGTTTACCAGATAAGATAAAAAGTTTTGAAAAATTATTTTCAAAAAGGAAATTTAAAGAAGCATTTTTAAAAGAAAAATATTATTTTATTTTTAAAAGGCAAAGTCCACTCCCCAAAGCCATAGGAACTATCTCTTATCCTTCGTTTTGAATCTATCCTTTTTTTTGTTTCAGCATGTCCCAAGATCTTAACTTGCCAGAAGGGGTGCCAATACCTGGTTGGTTTAGACGGTTCTTAGAAGCAAGGGCCACTCAGCCAGGTCCTACCGTTCCTCCTCCCCCAGCGGAAGGGAACCGTCCAGCTGCAGCAGCACCTTTTCCTCCACCTCCTCCTCGGGGAAACAATTTTGCTAAGATATGTAAAGATTTTAAAGCTATGGGAGGAAGGGATTTCCATGGAACTGAGTCCTTCGTAGCAGCTAGGAATTGGCTAAAAGAAACTGAAGACCTATTCATCATCTTTGAGGTAGAGGATAGACAAAAAGTACAGTTGGCAGTGTGGCTATTGAAGGGCGAGGCTTCCTACTGGTGGGAAGTCACTAATGCTGAGAGACCAGTGGAGACATGGGAGGACTTTAGGGCAAGGTTTGAGACCAAATTTCTCTCAGATGCAGAAAGAAGTTTGCAGTTAGAAAAATTCTTATTTCTTAAGCAAGGGGACAAGACTGTCAGAGAGTATGTGAATCAGTTTGATGAGCTGGCTAGGTTTGGGCTTGACCTAGTCAACACCCCGCACAAGAAGGCTCTCCGTTTCGTCAAAGGGTTAAATGAGCCATTACACAGTTTGGCCATGACCCATATACCCTTGGGAGCCACGTATGAAAGATTGGTGCAAATGGCATTGCTGAACGAAGAGGACAAGGGCAAGAAGGAGACCAAGGCAGAAAGCTCTCAAGGGAAGAAAGAGGGTTTGCAGCCTAAGAAGACAGACTTTAAGAAGGGCGGAAAAGGCAACAAAGAGAAGAGGAAGTGTAATTTCTGTGGCAAAGTGGGGCACTTAGTAAAGGACTGCCGGAAGAAGAAGGCTAAGGAGAATGGTGGGTGCTTTTCGTGCGGTCAGACAGGCCACAGGGCTAAGGACTGCCCAAGGAAACGAGGGCAGGGGCAGGGCACTGGATCCACCCCAGGGGCACAGGTTCATGTGCTAGAAGCGCCACCATTGCAACAGCGAGGTATAAATACTTCTGTAGAAAGTGTAGTTTATCTTTATGATCACCCCGTTCGCACTTTGTTTGATTCTGGCGCATCACACTCCTTTATCTCGTCTGCTTTAGTAGAATCTCTGCACCTAAAAACTAGTATGGTAGAGGACCCCTTAATTGTTTCAAACCCAATTGGGGGCCCAGCTCATTTGTCTATGATCTGTTTGGATTTGAAAATTTCTATCCTAAGTGTTGAATTTCAATGTAGTGCCTTTGTTTTGGGCTTTTCGGGGTATGGTTTGATTTTGGGTATGGATTGGCTATCCCGTAATGGGGCCATCCTTGATTGTGAGAAAAGGGTTGTTAGGCTCCTAACCCAGCTCGGTAATACTTTGGAAATTTCTTGTAATCCCTCGTATGCGGTTATGCTTAGTTATCTTGAATCGCTAGATGCCTCTGTTGAAAACTTGCAATCAGTTAGAGTGGTCCGGGAATATCCGGATGTCTTTGAAGAGGTGAAGGGCTTGCCTCCGAAGCGGGAAATAGACTTCCGCATATATCTTGTAGATAATGCAAAGCCCGTTGCATTGCCCGTTAGACATATGGCTCCACGAGAAAGGAAAGAGCTCAGTAAACAGATTAAAGAGCTTCTAGAAAAGGGGTTCATTAGGAGGAGCATTTCAGAATGGGGCGCTCCAGTGGTGTTCGCTACAAAGGCGGATGGTTCACTCCGTCTATGTGTTGACTATAGGGAGCTCAACAAGCTAACGAAAAAGAATAGGCACCCTCTCCCTAGAATTGACGATTTATTTGACCAGCTTGTAGGAGCGTCTGTTTTCTCCCAACTCGATTTAGCAACCGGTTTTCATCAGCTAAGGGTGGCTGAAGATAGCATCGATAAAACGGCTTTCAGAACCCCAGACGGCTTCTTTGAATGGCTTGTCATGCCTTTCGGCTTGACAAATGCACCTGCGTACTTCGTGGACCTGATGAGTAGGGTATTTAGAGATTTCCTCAACAAATTCGTAGTGGTCTTCGTAGATGATATCCTTATCTTCTCAAAGAGTGAAGAGGAACATGCTCAGCACTTAAGGGCAATCATGGAAACTTTGCGAGTCCATCAACTTAAAGCCAAGTTCTCCAAATGCCACTTTTGGAGAGAAGAGGTGAGGTTCCTTGGGCACATAGTATCCAAACAAGGGTTAGCGGTGGACCCTGCTAAGGTAGTGGCGGTACAAGATTGGAAGACACCAAGGAATGCAACTGAGGTCCGAAGCTTTCTAGGACTAGCAGGTTTCTATCGAAAATTCATAAGGGATTTTGCGAAAATCTCAGCTCCGCTCACGAAATTGACTAAGAAGAATCTAGTGTTCAATTGGGATTTGGATTGCGAGTTTGCTTTCCAACGACTAAAAAGGGCTCTCACAACAGCCCCAGTTTTGACGCTGCCAGATGGGAGCAAGATGTTCACTGTTTATACGGATGCGTGTGGGACGGGGCTAGGCGCCGTCTTAATGCAAGAAGGAAGGGTAGTAGCTTATGGCGGGAGGCAGTTGAAGGTGCACGAAAAGAACTACCCAACCCACGATCTCGAGTTAGCCGCCATCGTCTTTGCACTCAAGTCTTGGCGACACTATCTCCTAGGTGAGAAGTTCGAACTTTACACTGACCATAAATCGTTGAAATATCTTTTCTCGCAGAAGGATCTTAACTTGAGGCAACAAAGATGGATGGAGTTTCTTGCCTCGTACGATTTCGAAATTTCCTATACTCCGGGCAAAGGCAACGTAGTGGCAGACGCGTTGAGCCGAAAGAAATTGACCCTAAGCCCGTTGTTTGTTGAAAGACAAAGCCTAGAGTTTATAGCCAGCTTCGACTTTAGGCCTTCCTCCGATTTCGTACCGGGCCTGCTAGCATCTCTCGAAGTGCGCCCAACTTTAGTGGATTCAGTAGGGACAGCACAACGCGAAGACCCTCAGCTTGTGGAAATAATTGATAGGCTAATTAGGGGTGAGACTTCAAGTCACCTCAACCGATACTCTATCGACGATAGGGGTTTGCTAAGGCGAGACGGAAGACTATGCGTCCCACAGACAAACGATTTAATAAAGAAGGTTCTCGAGGAAGCGCATCATTCCAAGATGACGATACACCCAGGCGGGGATAAAATGTACAAAGACATAAAAAGGACTTTCTTTTGGAATGGCATGAAAAAGGACGTGGCAGAGTTCGTTTCTAAGTGTATGGTGTGCCAACAGGTTAAGGCGGAACAGAAAAAGCCTGGCGGACTACTACATCCTCTGGAGGTCCCGCAGTGGAAGTGGGATAGCATCTCAATGGACTTCATCGATGGGCTGCCTAGGTCTAGGAGAGGCAACACTAGCATTTGGGTAATAGTGGATAGGCTTACTAAAAGCGCCCACTTTTTACCTGTCAAAAGTAAGAGAACTGCCTCATCCCTAGCATCACTTTACCTCAAGGAAATTGTTCGACTCCATGGAATACCATCTAGCATTGTTAGTGACCGAGACCCCATCTTCACCAGTGAGTTTTGGCGGAGTCTGCAAGAAGCAGTAGGAACGCAGTTATGCTTGAGCACGGCCTATCATCCCCAAACCGACGGCCAAACGGAGAGAGTGAACAGAGTTTTGGAAGACCTCTTAAGGCTATGCGTCCTTGACTTCGGAGGGACATGGGAAGACCACCTTCCTTTGGTGGAATTTGCCTACAACAACAGCTATCAAGCAACCATAGGAATGGCGCCCTTCGAAGCTTTATATGGGAGACCGTGCCGATCGCCCACTTGTTGGTGGGAGTCCACGGATAAGCTCATACTTGGACCAGATATGATCCGAGAGACCTCAGAGAAAGTAGACTTAATACGAAGAAGGATGAAGACGGCCCAAGACAGACAAAAGTCCTACGCCGACAAGAGGAGGACCGACCTTGAATTCGAAGTTGGAGACAGAGTTTTTCTCAAGGTATCACCACTAAGAAACGTTGTTCGTTTTGGAACCACAGGAAAGCTAGCGCCAAGATTCGTAGGGCCATTCCCTATTATCGAGAAGATTGGGAAAATGGCCTATAGATTAGAGCTACCCGAGAAGTTGGCTGGAGTCCACAACGTCTTTCACGTTTCACATCTCCGAAAATGTCTACATGAGTCTGCTGAAGTGGTAGAGCCGAATATCCTCGAAGAGGCCGAAGTGGAACGCGAAGCAACCATAAGGAAAGTTCCAACCCGCATCTTAGGAACGGAAGTGAAGAAGCTACGCAACCGTGAAGTCAAGCTCGTCAAAGTTCAGTGGAGCGACGCCGAGGGAGACGCGACTTGGGAAACTGAAGCTAGAATACGTACTGCCTACCCTTTCCTGTTCGAGGGTACATCCTTGATCTTTCATTTTCCTTAAGTTGCGCTTTTATCTATCTTTTTAGGTATATTTCCTCGACATTATCTTTTAGGTAGAATCTTTTTGGATGGAAACATGTAATTGAAACATGTTATGTATGATGGTTGCAAGTGGTTGCAAGTGATTGCTAGTGGTTGCTCGTGGTTGCATATACACACACAATCTAGGGTTAGATCGGCTCAGTCACTTCATATTGCATATGCATATATATGTTTGCATTCGTATGTGGTTGAACTTTAATGTGTTGTCATGTGGATGTTGCATTTGTATTGAATGATTGTGCACTCATGTAGAATCATGAATAGGAAAATTTGCATACATAATGGATTCATGGCACTTACATAATTCGCATTAAGGAGGTCAACTGAATCAGTAGACCGCCTGATTTTGCATTAGATAAGTTCATGTACACACACACTTCGCATATGATCATGAAGCATTAGAAGTCTTTTAAGGACAATGGATGCTCGTGTTTGATGGATAAGTAGATGGATGATTGGATGTTAGGATATACATTTCTCCTAGCTTGAAGATTTCGGGGACGAAATCCTTTTAAGTGGGGGAGAATGTAACACCCCGCAAATTCTATAACTGTGAAACTCACAAATTAAAGTATAATTAATTTCAAATCAAAGAACTAAGGGAAACGGGATACGCCATTGCGTTCGTCTCGGAAAAATACGCGAAATAGAGTCCGAGTTTTCGAAAAACGGATATCGTATGAAGAAGTTATGGACGAACGAAGTTGGGCGAAAAACCGAAAAAGGGCCAGAATGCACTGGCGCACTTGGGAAGTGCGCCAGGACAAAAATGAACTGGCGCACCTGTGAAGTGCGCCAGTGCATTTTTGACCTGGCGCACCTGCCAAGTGCGCCCAGGTCAAAAATGACCTGCTGGCTAGGTCTGGTCTAGCCCTGGCTGGCCAGGTCGGTGTGTGGTCGAATTTCTGTGGTCTGCTTTGTCATTAGGGCTAGGTGGCGGGTTTTTATTGGTCTCTCTTCCTAATGAATGGCTATGATCTAACCTAGAAACATCAATGGTCCTAATCAATTCCTAACCTCTATATAAACAACCCTAGACTAAACCCTAATCTATTCATTCAAAATAAGATTATAGCCGCCATGTTGCTGAGGAACGACAAAGATTAGCCGCCAACTAGAGAGAGAGTTAGGAAGAAAGTTCTAAAGCCTAAAGCAATTCAAAGCAACCTAAAGCTAATCAATTCAACAAAGGAATCGTGTCTCTTAATTAGAGAATTCGCCGCAACCATTGTAAGTAGAGTATTACTTTGGTATAATAAACAACTGTGTTGATGTGTATGCTTGAATTGTGGCAATGGAAGTAATTCATATTTATGCGTTCTTATCAATTTATATACGTTTGGGTATTTATGGATTATGTTATAAAGAACTACATGCGGTAGTTCTATACAAGTTTACGTTTGGAATATTGCGCAAATTATGTTATCTATGTTGAAGCTACATGTATGTAGTTGATTGAAATTTATGCGAATTTGGGCTTTGTTATTATGCCATCATGATGTATATTTTGTGCATAAATCATTTTGCAAGTAATTGAAACAAGTTTGGTTGTTATAGTTCATATGAAACTATGTTGGAATTTTGACACCATAATCCATGTATTTGCAAAACTTATGAATATGGCTAGGCTATGAATGATATTTGGCATAATTGAAACCCATGATTAAGTCTATCTTGTTTAAAAGAATTATATGATGACATATGTGAGACATGGCTAGGTTAGACTCAAAAATCCCTTTTTGCAAGTTTTAAAGCAAACACCATGTTTAGGAATATTTATGTATAAGTATGTTTATACCATCGTTATGTGATTAGACTTAAACCATGATTAAGTTGAACAATGCTTTTGTGTTGGTAACAAAGTATTCCCTTTGTAAACATGAAGAAACCTTATGAACATGACATGTTTATGCCATGAACAAAATTTAACTTTACATATGCCATGTTTATGCCAAAAGTATTTATGCCATGTTTATGTTTGACATTATGCTATGCTTATGCTAGAAATATTTACGACATGCTCATGTTTGACATTATGCCTAAATAAAAATATAGGTTCATGTTGTAGTTAAACCTATGCAAGTTCACATGCTTTGATTCATGTCACCTATGTTACCACTATGAAAGTACACCAGTTTCTATTATGTATTCCCAACGTCTTATGCAAGTTCATGCGCTCACCTTCCCCTCTTTGTGTATACGCCAAAAGCCTCCCCTTTCGCATGGCTAAATTGGGCTTTAAAAGGCTAAGCCCAATATATATGAACGGACGTGTAAAACGGGGGAAAATAACGTTGGGTTAAAGATTAATTAATGAATGAAAATATAAAATAGAAGGGCCCAAATTCAAGTATGGGTTGGGCCCATGATTGGTGTAACCTTTACACCATTTACTTAATAATGGGCCGCAAATATTTACATATAAATAAAGAAGAATGACAAGATATGTAAATGTCGAAAATACGATGTGTTTAACCCGAGGTTGGATTGAGTTGTGATGTAAACCTGCCCGGAACCGCCCAGCTGTCCAGTAGTCACAACAATATCTATCCAATGTGAGAGGTTAAACATGGAGCCCAGCAAGGACCCGAGGTTAGACTGAGTTGTGGCGTAAGACTGCCCGGAACCAACCGGCAACAGGCAGCCACAACAATACCTGTCTAATGTGAGAGGTCCGGGCCTTAATAAGACAATTAAGGCTGAGTCAGGATTGTTAGGATTAAGTGGACTAAAGACTTAATCAAAATGGAACATGCTAAACTAAACGGACTGGTGGGGTTAGGTTAGGAAACACTTAACCAACTTAGCATGTTGGCTAGAGATAGAAAACCGAGTAACGGGGGACCCTTTTCAGCAGTAACCCTAAAAGGTGTATCAGGATACCCTGAAACTAGGCAGGGTGGGGCACGATTACTGGGCTGATTGTAAGAGGTCAAAATCGACGGCGGTGGTGTAGCAGTGTAGGTTCTAACGGTGTGCGGGCGTGCACGCACTCCGGCGCAGAAAAATAAAGCACTGGACACCAGTAGCATACCTTTGCACTCTAAGGTTGTGTCGGGTTGCCACTATGGGACTTGATACACCCCATGGTGGGACCAGCATAGGTAACTACAGACATCGGGGGCCGTAAGACACATGTAACTATGCGAGTAGGAGCCGATCATCGTAGAATGGATCACATCACCCTGATTTTGGGGTGCAAATTGGAAACTAGTTTATATGGGTTCAGAGATTAACATGGGGTACGATAGTATATTCGACCCTAGATAACTTAACCAAGTTTATAATGTTGCCCACTTCCTGTTTTACTTATCATACCCAGTTCTTTATTCATAGACAAAGTAGTACTAGACTTACTCAGGCTTTATGTCTGACTCTATTTTTCTTTCGTCTTCTTTCTTCCGTTTCCCCCCCCAGGTCCTCAGGGAGGGAACACAGCAGCTTGACCTACCTCAACATCCAGCTTGAAGAAGAGAAATGTATTGCTTGGACTTTCCTGTTTTGAACTATGGCTTTGGACAATCCACTATGGGGCTTTGGCAGTTTGTCTATGTTTTATTTATGCTTCTTTAAAAATAATGTACTCAAGACAGATTATGAAGTGTTATGTTATGTTTTTGGAAAGGATGTTGTTGTAACACGTGTTTGACTTGATGAAATAAAGTTTGTTGTTCTTCCGCTGTTTACAAATATGTGTTCTTATATCTGTCTTGTATATCTGTGACTTGTACTTATAAACCTCCACCAAAATTAGGGCATTCCCTTTGAGAGTGACCCTAACGGAGGTGGGGTGTTTCAGTATTCTTAACACAAGCATAAACATAAGAAAAATAAATGTCTTTATATTTGTGTTCTTAACACAAATGCACATAGAATAATGAATGTCTTTTTAATTTTTGTCCATTAACACAAATATTAAAATGGAAATTGAATTGCTTCTTTTATTTGTGTACTCAACACAAATATTAACATAGAAATTGACTTGTTTCTTTTTATTTGGGTTCTTAACACAAATATACACTTAGCAAATGAAGTATCTTTTTATTTATGTTCTTAACACAAATATAACTTAGAAAATGAATTATCCTTATATATGTATTTTTCCATACAAATATAACATAGAAATAAAGTTCATCTTTTTATTTGTATTTTTCAATACAAATATAACATAGATATAAAGTTTATCTTTTTATTTGTACTTTTCAATACAAATATAACATAGAAATTAAGTTCATCTTTTTATTTGTATTTTTCAATACAAATATAACATAGAAATAAAGTTCATCTTTTTATTTGTATTTTTCCATACAAATATGACATAGAAATAAAGTCCATCATTTTATATTCTTGCTACAACACAAATATGTACTTAGAATTTGTTGCACAAATAAAATTCACTTTTTATTTGTCATTTGAAATTTAGAATTTATTAGATGGATAAAATCTATTTTTATTTGTCATTTAAAAATTAGGATTTATTGCACAAATAAAATTCACTTTTATTTGACATTAGAATACATAGAAAAATGTTTACATATAAAATATTATTTTATATGTTAGTAGAATGTATAGAAAAGTATAAACAAATAAAAGGATTCTTTTATTTATTATTAGAACACATAGTAAAGTGTAAAACAATGAAATACCCTTTTTATGTTATCCTAGAACTGAAATTTTGAGTTCACTCTTTTATTTGCATTCACTAATGCTAACATGCATTAAAATAAAAATTTACCCTTTTATTTGCAGCCACCAATACAAATATATGTTGAAACTAAATTTTATTCTTCTATTTACATTCACTAATGCAAATATAACATACAAAAATAAGTTAACTTCTTATTTGCATTTTTCAATGCAAATATACATTGAAGATAAAGTTTATTGTTTTTTTTTTTGCATTCTCTTATGCGAATATACATTAAAATATAAATTGTTCTTTTATCTGCATTCTCTAATGCAAATATATCTTGGAAATAGAGCTTGCCCTTTTATTTGCATTCACAAATGCAAATATATTCTGAAAATGAATTTTGTTCTTTATTTGCATTCTTCAATGCAAATATGCATTATAAATAAAATTATTTCTTTTATTTGCATTCACAAATGCAAATATACATTGAAAATAAAATTATTTCTTTACTTGCATTCACAAATGTAAATATATATATTGAAAATAAAATTTGCTCTTTTTACATTCACAAATGTAAATTTACTTCGAAAATCAGGTTTGTGCTTTTATTTACATTCCACAATGCAATATAACAACTAAAATAAAAGTTACGTTTTATTTGCAAACATAAACATGAAATAAACATCTTTGTCAAACTTAATTTAGTTAAAATGAAATGAACATTTTTGTCAAACTTTATTAGTTAAAACAAATATTCACTTTTGTCAATTCACACTAGTTAAGACCAATTATTTACTTATGTCAATTTACATTTGTTGAAACCAATTATTTGTTTGTCATGGCTATATATTGTGTATTACAATTCCATTCACAAGTTACCCGACTTGTGTATGTGATTGGGACGATTATTTTCACACATCGCCCAAGTGCACAAATTAGTTTATTATTTGTTTGATGGTTGAAACCCCACACGGGTGTTGGGATGAAAATTTACATACACTAATCCCAATTTTCAGTTGTATGTTGATCGTTAGATCGACAGGCTGTGATGAGCGTTATTGTTTCATTTTAACGCTTACATAGTGGAAATTGCACTCTGGATGTAGATGGATGATTATACTGATATTGTCATATATATGATGTGTGTGTGAAATCCATATAATCCAAATTATATGGTAAATGTTTGAGTCGCATTTCGATTCAGGTGTTCTTTTAAATAAGAATATTTTTACATTAGAAATCCATTTTATATAAAGTGTATATATTTTCATAAAATATATTTTTAATCAAGTATATGTTAAAACATAGAATATTTGGAAAAGATAAGAATTTGTAATATAAATACTACTTCTCATTTAGAATCTTTTATATAAAGAATATTTTAATGATTATTTTAAATTATGTTTTTATAATAATTAATATTTAAGGGGAGATCTTTTAATTAAGATTATTAGAAGTCGCAATTATAAATAAATTGAGATGTGAAGTGGATTTATCGTGGACGGTGTTTTTAAACGAAATTTGTCCTTTAATCCAATTTACATTGAAATTATTATTTGGAATTTATAAATCTATTTTATAGATTTAAAAAGACATTTTCTAAAAATCTAGTTTTCCACTTTAATATATTAAATTGGAATTAAGTGGAAATTCGATTGGTAATAATCAAAATGGGCTTCTGTAAAAGAAGACCGATATTATACATGGAATTTAAGAGGCTTTGCCTTTATTCCATTTATATTATTAGTCCGATACAGAAATTTATATCGATTATGTATTGATTTGATTTATGTAGAATTCCCTATTTGGAAATTGATTTATAGATTTTATTTTCAGAGTTTATCTTTGATAAAATTAATGAGAATCTTTTTAAACGAATATTTTATTAAAAGAATACTCTGTGTTGGATTGTGGTGAAATGTGTGATTTTCCAATATTGGCTTTCTAATCGCAAAATACGCGAGTTATTCAGATAGACCAGGTTCAACCCATTCTGAATAATCATCACGACGATCAAGAGTCGAAGATGAAGACGGTGATTGAAGACCGAAGGTTTTCACATCGTTGGGATGATGATGACTGGTATCTTGAATTGGGATTGGCCTCCCAAGGCAAGGTATTTTGAAATGATCGTCCAAACGCATTTGGAGATCGACGGACACGTTGTTTCTCTCAGACCCAGAGCAGACTTGTAAATGGATTGAGTATCTGACATTGTATTCATTTCTACTGTATTTGTTGAACGCCACTGATAATATATTTCTGTTTGGTGGTGAAAAATTTATTCTTTACTTATCACCCTTCTCTAAGATGTATGAGCTTAGAGGTTATATATATATATATATATATATATATATTGGTAGATGATCAATAATATGGTAGGGTCTGACAATGTGACATGCTAAGATGCAAATGATCAAGGCTTTGTTGAAAAGCAGGCCTTGTGGTTGATGATCAAAGCACAGTCTCTTTAGGCATAGCTTTGTGTATATCATGACTTCGCGAGCCTCACACACCGGTTGAGTCTAAAACGGGAGAAGGGAACGCAGGGAGTGCACACGTTTCTTTCTAGCTAGAAGTGGTGCCGGGCTTTAACACGGCCCGACATTTGCTTATGTGGTTGATGGAATTTTTGCGAGGCCTCGGTTTATTCTTATCGGTCGCCCTCGGCCGATTTGTAGGTCCAATAAGATCGGGGAGCGTGTGTTCAGGCATAACTAATCCACTAAAGTATTTGTGGACCGGCCCTGTTGTATCCATGGGTTCGCCAGCGTCCGAATCCAGAGGCATTGCTAGAGTGTCTCGAATCGGTCAGGAGCTCCTCCCTAGCCTTGACTCATGATGGAAACCCAATTTCCAATACGCCCTTGCGGTATTGATTGTATAACTAGTATGGCGACATAGTAGATGGTATCTATGCCGTTTAGGATTGATATTATATTTGAAATGTTTTAAATATATATATACATATATAGACACTAATAATATCGTATTTTGCGTATTTAGCATCTTTTGACCATTATAAGGTAAAACCCTATCCTCTATTGTGCGTTACATTGTGTGATGGGACCTGGGTCTTATAATGGTTTCATTTTTCCCAAAAAACATTGCGTTATTTGACGATTTACTTTATTTATGCACTGGCAATCCACTGGAGTAAACCCGTTCCGCATTAGCGGCATGGTCCTGTGATTAGCCTATTTATTAGATAAGTTTAAGTATAGAATTCTCACACCAATCCCACGACTGACTAGTAGTTTGTTTCACTTTGCAAACTCGGGTGCCCTCTTTCCACACGGGCAGTCGAGTAGCCTTTTACAGATATAGTTAAGCAGGATCCTGGATTGAAGCCTGAAGCTGGAACCAGAATATGGATGGCCTTCCGCTGAGATTAGTTCCGCTGCAATGTATTAATCTATTGTAATTTATCTTCCGTTGTAATTTATCTTCCGCTGTAATATTTATTGATGTACTCTGATATTTTGTACTTTGATATAACATTTATTATTGATGTTATAAAAGTCTGTGTTGTTGTTCTGATGTTTCGTATGCCCAAAGTTAACGTACGCGGAATTTGAACGGTCTTGATCGATCTTGCGATCGCTTGGGGTCGGGCGAAATCCGGGTCGTTACAGCTGGTATCAGAGCTCTGGTTAGCTCAAATCTTTGGGGTACAATTCATTAGAACTAAACAGAAGACTCATAAGAGGTTGGATTAGTAATATCCAATAAGAATACTCATTAGAGATAGGATCAACAGTATCCTAGAATGAGAATACTCATTAGAGATGGGGTCAGCAATGCCCTAGAATGAGTCAGAGTGGTAAAATTATAATTAACGTACTTGTTATATATATAATTCTATTTTAGAAAATATGATTTTGAATATATAAAAGTGATATATTTTTGAAAATTTAATCAACCAATTGATTAATGATTGTGTTGTGTGAATATGAGTTCAATTAATAAAATTATTAAACAATTATAGAATGAAAATTAACTTAGTTAAATAAACAACATTAGCTTCATTTCCTTTTTGAGGACGAAAAGATTTTAAGTGTGGGGGATTGTAACAACCCGCAAATTCTGAACCAATTTAAAATTTTTATTTTAGAAAATTTTAATGAATTTTGGGAATATAAAATGATTTATTATTAATAATAATTGCTAGAATTCATTTTAATCGAAATTAAAATGAATAAATTTAATTATAATATAAATGGAGTTAGAAATGGCGCAGTAGTTTGAAAATTCAAACTTGAACTTTGACTGACCGTACAGGATGCAAAATTTAACGGATTTTAGTGAAACCAAAAATATTAGAATTTATTTAAAAATATCTTTCTATCGAATCTGAAAAATTGAAATATCATAGCGGAAACCAAAATTTATGGCCAATTCAATATTTAGAAAGGTCGTTGTAGAATTTATATATATAATATATATGGCCCAAAAGGCTACTTTTCAGATATGAAGGAATTTCGACTCGAAACCACTTCCATTGAGTTCGGAAAGATGTTTCTGCATTGAAAAACAATAAGCACTTATATATTTTGAGTTTCGGAATTTATTTGTTTAAAATTATATTTTTAATATTAAATATAATGGCCTTAAAAATAGTCATTTTTCAAACGACCTCCGTTTTCGACGAAACCACTTTTGTTGGAACCTGAATGTCGAATTACTGCTAGATTTCAATTTTCAGAATTTTTCAAATTAATATGTGAGCGTGGCGAAAGAAAATGTGTTTTGACCTTTTTAGTTAAGTTTAAACGCCTTAAAAATAGCCATTTTTCAAACAGTCTCAGAATTCAACGAAAATAATTTTGTTGGATTCGTATCATCATAAGAAAGCTAAAAATAATTTTTTTGGAATTTTCTGAGGTCGTATGTGGCCCCGACATATTTTAATGTACGGTCAATATTTAATTAATTAATTTTTAACGCAATTTTGTATAAAAATCGTACAAATTTCGGAATTGGGCCACGGGACCTATCCCATTCCGTTCAGAAGGTGTCAAAACCTTAAGAACGACAGTAAGGAGGCCCAAATCAGAGAAAGTCCGAAAATCCACCTTTTAAGCACAATTTTCGAGATTTAATATTAAAATATTATTAAAATATTCAGGCCGAAACCCTAACCCTAATTTCAGCCGCCGCCCTTAAAACAATGGCCAGAAACATCCGATTTTCAAACATCAATTTCTCTCAATCCGTTCAACGAAAATCTATAAATTATATACCAAATCGAAGAGAATTCAGAGAGCTTCGAATCTATACGGATAAGATCGGGTTTTGGTGCACAGATTTTGTGAATTCGGGCGAGGAAGTGACTGCGTTCGGGTTCGGATTTCGAGGCGAGGAGGGGGCCGAGCGTGGTGGCCTTCTGGGAGGTGGTGGCTCGCGGGCGGAGCTTCGGAGTGGTGGTGTCTGATCGGCGCATGGGTGACCGTAGGGGGGTGCGCACGGAAGGATCGAAGGAGGTATATGGGAGCGGCCGAATACGTGAACGAGAAGAAGAAGGTCTTTTTTTATTATTATTCTATTAATTTAATATTTAATTTATGTAATCTTTAAAAATCAATAACTCTCTCATACGAGGTCCGATTGACGAACCGTAAAATGCGTTGGACTCGTCTTTCCGAGAGCTTCGCGATGGCGCAGACCAGAACTAATTCTGAGACAGTCAATTTTTCAGCAAAAATCTAGGTGAGAATTCTGAATTTATTATTTAATTAATTATAAATTATTTTCTTGTGTTAAAAATATTTTTATAATGATGTAAATTCAGATCCGAAATGTTATGTGATTGATGAATGGTTGATTGTTGTTGGTGGTTTGTTTTGTTGTTCATGATAGGTTGGATCTTCATTGAATTGAATATATTGTTGAATGTATTGGAGGTTGGAGAATTAGATCTAAAATTAGATCTAAATCATATTGTATTCAGATTTAAATTGTAATATAGTTGCTCTAATTTATTTAAAGTATTAAATTATTTATTCTATCATTTTAATGAACAATGAAATTTGAACGACAAATAATATATTATTTTTATTTGTTTATTTACGATAGAATATGAACATCAAATATATAAATCAAAAGAGATTACATTTTCATTGTAATTAGAAATAAATCAAAAAGACTACATTTTTAATGTGATTAGAAATAGATTAAAAAGATTACATTTTTCAATGTAATTAAAATTGAAATAAAATGATCACATTTTTCAAATGTAATTAAAATTGAAGTAAAATGATTATATTTTCAATATAATTAAAACTGAAATGAAAATAACATTTTGATTAAAAATTAAGTATTGAAATAAAAATAACATTTTTGTTAAAGCATAAGTATTGAAATAAGAAATCACATTTTTGGCCAAAACTTTATTAGTGAACATTTTTGGTCAAAACTTTATTAGGGAAATGAAAATATCACTTTTATCAAAACTTGATTATTGAATTGAAAATATCATTTTTGTCAAAACTTGATTTCTGAAATGAAAGTAACAATTTTGTTTACATTTCATATGTAAATAAGAAATTAATTTCAGAAGTTACATAGAAATTAATTATTATTTTTATTTGTGTTTTTTTCAACACAAATATAACTCAGCAAAAGAATTATCTTTTTTATTTGTGTTTACCAGCACAAATAAAACTTAGAATATGAATTATCTATTTATTTGCATTCTACAATGCAAATATTACATAGAAAATGAGATCACAAATGAATTATCTTTATATTTGTGTTCTTAACGTAAACATAGAACGTGAATCCTCTTTTCATTTGTATTCTTAACACAAGCATAAACATAAGAAAAATAAATGTCTTTATATTTGTGTTCTTAACACAAATGCACATAGAATAATGAATGTCTTTTTAATTTTTGTCCATTAACACAAATATTAACATGGAAATTGAATTGCTTCTTTTATTTGTGTACTCAACACAAATATTAACATAGAAATTGACTTGTTTCTTTTTATTTGGGTTCTTAACACAAATATACACTTAGCAAATGAAGTATCTTTTTATTTGTGTTCTTAACACAAATATAACTTAGAAAATGAATTATCCTTATATATTTATTTTTTTCATACAAATAAAACATAGAAATAAAGTTCATCTTTTTATTTGTATTTTTCAATACAAATATAACATAGAAATAAAGTTCATCTTTGACGCGACCCGAACTTCCCCGTGAAGGAAAGCACGGATTGCGTTGAGGACAAACAAAATAGAACGCAGAAAGAAGAACATTTCATTGTTATTACAACAATTCCATCAGATACAAGAATATGCAGAGTATGAATAAATATACATTCGATAAATATCAGAGATTACAATAAATTACATAGCAGCAGATAAATATACAAAACACAACTAAAAGTAATACACGGATACAGGGCTTTCTGAGCATCGTTCCTGCTGTAAATCAGGGTCCTGTGAATATAAATCTGCAAAACCAAAACTACAAGCTGCCTGTGCAGAAAATAGGGGCACCCAGAGTTTAGGTTAAAACAATAAACTCCAGGTCAGTCATGTGACTGGTGTGAGAACTAAAACAGTTATTAATCTTTATTTTAAAGTTCGGTAAATTAAGGGAACACGCCGTATGACATGGAACGGGTTTCCTCCCAAGAATACCAGTGCATAAACAAACAGCGCAATGCTAAATAAAGAAAAATGAAGTTGTTATAAGACCCAGGTCCCATCACACAATGCAACGCAAGCTGGAGGATAGGGTTTTTACCATATAACAGCCAAAGCATGCTTGATATGTTAAAAACACATTATTTGATACTATTATAAGTGTATAGTGTCAAAACAATTTCAATCATAAATATCAATCATAGACGGCATAAGTGCCCCATCCCACTATGTCGCCATACTAGGCTCTACAAATAAAACCACAATATCACGTATTGGAAATTGGATTTCTGTCATGAGTCGAGGCAAGGAGCAAGCTCCTCTCCAATTCGAGACACTCTAGCAAATGTCCCAGGACCCCACTATGATCCTTGGATCTTCAGGGCTGGTCCTCACCTAACTTTGGAGGATTAGTTATTCCTGAGCACACGTTTCTCGGTCCTTACAGACCTATATCCGAGGCGCCTCGCATTCCAACAACCACACAGGTGAAAAGTATATAAATGTCAGGGCTGGTAGGTCACTGACACCACCCTAGCTAGAAAGAAACGTCGCGCTCTCCCTGTAGTCACTATCCCATTTTTGACTCATACCGAGGTGTAAGGCTCGCGAATTCACGTTATACAAAAAGCTACGTCACACAGATCGTGCTTTGATCATCAACTACAAGACTTTGCTTTTCAGCGGAAGCCTTGATCAATTGCCACTTACGCGTGCCACACTGGCAATTCACTCCATGCGACTGATGTCCATTGATATACAACCTCTGAGCTCGTACGTCTCAGAGAAGGGCATTAAGCAAGAGAATAAATTCTCCGCCGCCAAACAGATGTATATTTCATAGAGATCAATCAACACAAAATAAAATCCAATGTCAGACACACAGTCCATTTACAAGTTCGTTCGGGGTCTGAACAAAACCGGAGGCATTTTCCTCGCATATCCATCCATCTCCAAGTACGTCTGGACGATCACCAACTGTTTCCCTCATCTTGGGTGTACAGCCAAATCAAGATCATCGGTAATCACCCAAACGATGTGAAGACTTCCGGTCTTCAACCATCGTCTTCATCTTCGACATATCGTCGAATCGGTTGTTCAGAATGGTTATAAACTCGGCCTTTCTGAATAAACCACGTATATGATAAACAAATATTACACAAACACAACAAACACCTCATTTCAATTCAGAATATTCTTTTATGCACAAAATCACATTCTTAGGGAATAGGTTCCCCTTAATTTTATTAAAGATAAATTCTTCTAAATTTATTCTTTAATCTTCCTCTGGATATCATTTCAAACCATGTTATAGTTTTCCAAGCTAGTCGGGATTAGCGAACCACACCGAAGTAATTATTTATTTTATTTCCCAATCCCAACCTGTTCATCCCATGGAGCAAAACTGGTAATACTCCATATCTAACACCACGGTGTTATTGGTAAAATTAATTACCATTTCACGTTCAAATCTAATTAAAAATTTAACTATCGCTTTGGAGCAAAACTGGTGGTACTCCATTCTCGATCACCTTTCATATTTGATAATTTAAATTATCAATTCACATTCCAATTTAATTAAAGATTCATTAAAACTCCACTTAGTTTTAATCTTTTCAAAAATCAATATCTTGCCTTTAAGTGGGTTAAAGAACCAATGTCATATAAAACACGATTCATGATAAACCTAAATCACATTTGATATTAAATACAAGGCTCTGAATAGAAAATATACCGGCTTATATTCAATATCAAATTCTCAAACCCACAAATATCGTATTGGAAATAACGATATAAAATATATCTTTCAAATTCCCATAACAATATCTGTATAGTCACGAAATCCAATATCGGAATATTCCAAAGACAATTTCGATTCAGATCCACTTCCACTTTATATATATTGGAGATTCTGGTTATTTTCAAAACCGATTCAAATTCAATTTATTCATTTCAAAAATAAATTGGTTTTAGTTCTAGTTCAAAACCAGTTCATTTCGATAAAAATCTATTTTTATCCTTTCAAATATGGATTTTTTCATCCCAGTTCTTTCCAATTCACATATTATGATTTTACACAAATTATTAATATTTTTAATAATTTTATCAAGGCCCGTACAGTCGATTTCCGTCAACGGCCATCGAACTGCACTTACAACGAACTTTTTCAAATTTGATTTGGACATAATTCCAAATCCAACCGTTGGATTTCAAATTTCTAATATTCATTGGAAAGCTCTTTTCGATACGAACCCAATGGTTCTGGTTTTAGGAGAATCTGACGGTCGGATCTCCCGCAACGTCAATTCGAAGTCAATGGTCGAAATTCACGAACTGCCGCGGCGTGGCGCGTTCTATTCAGGCCATTATATATATATATAATATATATATTATATATTTCGTCGATTTCCTTTTTAAAACGTATTTTATAAATCGTTTTGAATTCGTTTTCAAAACCATTTCAACTCTATATTCAATTTCAAATCAAAATTGAATATTTCGTATCATTACTATATAAATGATAATATTTTCAAAACGTTATATTTTGAAATCACTTCTTTTTTATGTTCATTATAAAAATGAATATAATCGATATAAATATCGTTCACGTCAAAATAGCGCAACTCTAATCAACACGGCTTTATATATTTCAATAAATCCGTTATTCTATTCAACAAATGAATATTTATTCCATTCAACACATGAATATATATTTCTTCCAACACCTGACTAATCTCAACACATGAGTACTGTCAACACACGACTATTTTTGTTATGTAAAATATTTTATAAAATTATGGTATCTATCATTTGATTTTTAATTAGACTCCAACCGTAAAGTAGATTCTAATCGTAAATACGATAAAGATGTAAATTTTATTATTTAAAATATTTTACTCAACACATGAATAATTTCTACACATGAAAATCATCAACACATAACTATTTTTATATTCAACACATGAATTTTCTTTTATAATATTCATTATTTTCCCGATTGGAATGAGGCCCAATCAATCACCATATAATGTTAATTATATGGATTCCATACAACACCTGTATATAATAGCAACGATAAACAATCAACCAACATCCAAAGTGCACCACACAACTGCATAAGCATCAAATATAGATAATCAACGCTTACACAGTCTGTCGACCAATCGATCGACATACAATTAAATAATTGGGATCAGTGTACCCTAATATCATCCCAAACCCGTGTGGGGTTTCAAATCAACAAACACAGATTTTTATTTGTGCAGTTGGGTGATGTGTAAAATTTATCGACCCAATCAATATCAGTCAAACCAGTGTATATAAACAAATCGGCCGATTTGTTTATAAATATTTATTTATTCACTTTCACGTTAAAAATTATATTTTTAACGATAATTAATTTATTTTAACCATCTACCTTTTATTATCGATTTCACATCAACAACACAAACAAATTTCACCACACATCAAGCAAGCATACAAGCCATCCATGGTCTGTGGACGACGGGTGTCGGGTGCTGCTAAGCACCGTCTGCATCCTAGTATATATATATATAACTAGAAAAAGAAATTCAGAGTGAGAAGTTCTCACCGAAGCTATCCCAACTCCATGACACTTCAAATGTAGGAAATCATCACTGTTCTCGCCTTTCGTTACCCGTAGCCACTACATATATAAAAAATCACATTTTTATATTGTTCCTATGTATATAAAAATCATATTTTTATAATCACTCCATAAGGATAAAAATTCTATTTTTACACCGCTACTATATAGATAAAAATTCTATTTTTGCATCATTACTATATAGATAAAAATTCTATTTTTGCATCATTACTATATAGATAAAAATTCTGTTTTCGTTTCGCTACATATATAAAAATCGAATTTTTATTTTCACCTCATATATATAAAAATCAAATTTTTATCTTCACTTCGTTATAAAAATTATATTTTTATATTGCTCTTCTACTAATAAAGATTATATCTTTATTACTCTACATGAATAAAAATCATATTTTTACTATCCTACCCATATAAAACTCATATTTTTAATGTGCCACTAGTATAAAAATTATATTTTTAACTTCTCTACCATATAATAGAAATTATATTTTGACTCTATACTATTTTATTTTAATTTCAGAATTAAAATGAACTACAAAAAAAATGAATAAAACAAAAGTAAATAAAACAAGGAGGCTTACAACAATTGAAGAGGAGGAGGGGGGTTCGGCGCGCGGATGTAGGCGCGGTGGAGGCAGAAGGCAGCGTTGACAAGGGGAGGCAGTGCTAGGGCTGAAGGGGGGTGCAGTTTTGTTTGGCTATGGTGCGACGGGTTGTAGAGGGAAGGGAGGAGTAGGAGAAGGGGAGATCAGAGAAGAAGAGGAGGCGCGGGGAGAAGGGGCTCCGCCCTGGTGGCGGCGCACGGCGGCGCTGTTGGCAGGTGCGGCGGCTCCTCCCCCTTCTTCGTTTTGTTTTTTTCTTTTTCCTCATGGATCGAAAACGAACTGATGGGGGGGGGGCTGAATGAATAAAGGAGATGGAAGGGGGGATTATTTTAATTATTTTATTTAATTATCTCCCAAAAAGCAACTTTTATTTTTGACCTCTAAACGAGGCCCACCGTCTGTCGTCCATAGCTAATTACCCCCATTCTGAACACAATGGGATATGTATCGTCGGCTGATTCGATCGTTATAATCAGTTTTCGTCAAAATCAAAATATAATTCTATATATTGAATTTGAATGCACATTTCATTTTACCGGGGTCACATACTAACTCTAAAAATTCCAGAAAAATATTTTCTAGCATTGTATTGACGATACGGTCCTAATAAAACTAATTTCGTCGAATTCTGAGACAGTTGGAAAAATGGCCATTTTCCAGTCGACTAAAATCAACTGAAAATGGTCAAACACGTTTTTCTATGTCACACTCACATATTGATTCGAAAAATTATGAAATTTGAAATCTAGCAATAATTTGACATCACGGATCCAACAAAAGTGGTTTCGTCGAAATCCGAGGTGGTTTGCAAAATTCCCATTTTTAACGGCCTGAATTCCATAACGACTATTCAGAATTTTCAACTGGACATATCTTTTGATTCCCGCTATGAAATATCAATTTTTAGGGTTCGTTGGAAAGATATTCCCAAATAGATCCTATTATTTTTGGTTTCACTAAAATCCGGTTTATTTTGCACCCGGTACATTCAATTGAAGTTTGAAATCAAATTATCGAACTACCGCGCCATTTTCTATTCCTTTTATAATTATATATAATTATTATATTCTAACGATGACGTATATAAATATATACATTCTATTTATATTCAAAATAAATTTCTCGTCGATATTATTTTAAAATAATTCATTTTAAATATTCAAAATTCGTTAAAATTGCCAAAATAAAAATTTTAAACTGGCTCGCATTTTCCGGGTTGTTACATTCTCCCCCACTTAAAACTTTTCGTCCCCGAAAAGGAACGAAGCCGAAAGTTGTTTAACTAATCAACTCAACCTCCATTATTTTATTTACGGCTTAAGTTCTTCAACTTTTCAGTTTTTAAGAACTTTTCAAATTTTTCAAAAATTTGGCTAACACCCTAAATTTTCGAAAAATTTCGCCATAACCTCCCCTGCATCGGGAGCAACGGGAAAATCCCGAAATTGCCATACAGGCCCTCTGATCTCAAAAAGAAAAAGAAAAAGTCAAGTGGCTAGCCAATCGGCTCATAAATTCATCATCACCCAAACAGAACTGTAAATTATGGTAAACATGTAACTATATGTCGGGCAAACAAATTTTATTCTTCTGCTCTAGCCTCCTTGCTATGACCTGTTCAATGTAAGTACATGTATATGCAAGCAAATGCGACCAATTTTCAATACAATTCAATATGTGATTCAATTAGGCTAAATGGTTCAAAATTATCAAACAAATAAACAAACAACTCAAACATCAATCAATTAGTGGACTAATGTTTCAAATTCATAATTTGATATATACAAAAATCATGTTTTTGATGCCAATTCACAACAATGTATTCTAGCTATATTTTGGTTCTCACACCAGTCTAATGGAGATATATAGATATCGCACCTTCGAAACTCGAACACAAATACTGATGATGTTGCAATCATCATCAGAATTGTCCCCGGGCGACTAGAGTGTGATTCTATATCTATCAAGTATATTAAAACCTCGAACATACGTTCATGACGCGTATATGCAAAATCTTTATATATTGGATTGTCCAAATTCAATATAAATAAAATATTCAAATATGTAAAAAATGATTTAAATTTTAAAACAAAATTGTTTTCATTTGAAAAATATACTCTTCACACTCGTTCTAGGATATTACTGATCCTATCTCTAACGAGTCATTCTAATTGGATATTACTAGTCCAATATCTGATGAATCCTTTCGTTTGGTTCTAATGTGTCTTGTTCTCGAGCTCTGTAAACCAAAGCTCCGATACCAAACTGACACGACCCGAACTACCCCGTGAAGGAAAGCACGGATTGCGTTGAGGACAAGACAAAATAAAACGCAGACGGAAGAACATTTCATTGTTATTACAACAATTCCATCAGATACAAGAATATACAGAGTATGAATAAATATACATTCGATAAATATCAGAGATTACAATAAATTACATAGCAGCGGAAAAATATACAAAACACAACTGAAAGTAATACACGGATACAGAGCTTTCCGAGCATCGTTCCAGCTGTAAATCAGGATCCTGTGAATATATATCTGCAAAACCAAAACTACTAGCTGCCCGTGCAGAAAATAGGGGCACCCAGAGTTTAGGTTAAAACAATAAACTCCAGGTCAGTCATGTGACTGGTGTGAGAACTAAAACAGTTATTAATCTTTATTTTAAAGTTCGGTAAATCAAGGGACCACGCCGTATGACAAGGAACGGTTTTCCTCCCAAGAATACCAGTGCATAAACAAACAGCGCAATGCTAAATAAAGAAAAATGATGTTGTTATAAGTCCCAGTTCCCATCACACAATGCAACGCAAGCCAGAGGATAGAGTTTTTACCTTATAACAGCCAAAGCATGCTTGATACGTTAAAAACACATTATTTGATACTATTGTAAGTGTATAGTGTGAAAACAATTTCAATCATAAATATCAATCATAGACAGCATAAGTGCCCCATCCCACTATGTCGCCATACTAGACTCTACAAATAAAACCACAATATCATGTATTGGAAATTGGATTTCCGTCATGAGTCGAGGCAAGGGGCAAGCTCCTCTCCGATTCGAGACACTCTAGCAAATGTCCCAGGACCCCACTATGATCCTTGGATCTTCAGGGCCGGTCCTCACCCAACTTTGGAGGATTAGTTATTCCTGAGCACACGTTTCCCGGTCCTTACAGACCTATACCGAGGCGCCTCGCATTCCAACAACCACACAGGTGAAAAGTATGTAAATGTCAGGGCTGGTAGGTCACTGACACCACCCTAGCTAGAAAGAAACGCCGTGCTCTCCCTGCAGTCACTATCCCGTTTTTGACTCATACCGAGGTGTGAGGCCCGCGAATTCACGTTATACACAAAGCTACGTCACACAGACTGTGCTTTGATCATCAACTACAAGACTTTGCTTTTCAACAGATGCCTTGATCAATTGCCACTTACGCGTGCCACACTGGCAATTCACTCCATGCGACTGATGTCCATCGATATACAACCTCTGAGCTCGTACGTCTCAAAGAAGGGCGTTAAGCAAGAGAATAAATTCTCCGCCGCATAACAGATGTATATTTAATAGAGATCAATCAACACAGAATAAAATCCAATGTCAGACACACAGTCCATTTACAAGTTCGTTCTGGGTCTGAACGAAACCGGAGGCACTTTCCTCGCATATCCATCCATCTCCAAGTACGTCTGGACGATCACCAACTGTTTCCCTAATCTTGGGTGTACAGCCCAATCAAGATCATCGATAATCTCCCAAACGATGTGAAGACTTCTGGTCTTCAACCATCGTCTTCATCTTCGACATATCGTCGAATCGGTTGTTCATAATGGGTATAAACCCGACCTTTCTGAATAACCCACGTATATGATAAACAAATATTACACAAACACAACAAACGCCTCATTCCAATTCAGAATATTCTTTTATGCACAAAATCGCATTCTTAGGGAATAGGTTCCCCTTAATTTTATCTAAGATAAATTCTTCTAAATTTATTCGTTAATCTTCCTTTGGATATCATTTCAAACCATGTTATGGTTTTCCAAGCTAGTCGGGATTAGCGAACTACACCAAAGTAATTATTTATTTTATTTCCCAATCCCAACCTATTCATCCCATGGAGCAAAACTGGTAATACTCCATATCTAACACCACGGTGTTATCGGTAAAATTAATTACCGTTTCACGTTCAAATCTAATTAAAGATTTAACTATCGCTTTGGTGCAAAACTGGTGGTACTCCATTCTCGATCACCTATCAGATTTGATAATTTAAATTATCAATTCACATTCCAATTTAATTAAAGATTCATTAAAACTCCACTTAGTTTTATTCTTTTCAAAAATCAATATCTTGCCTTTAACTGGGTTAAAGAACCAATGTCATATAAAACACGAATCACGATAAACCCAAATCACATTTGATATTAAATACAAGGCTCTGAATAGAAAATATACCGGCTTATATTCAATATCAAATTCTGAAACCCACAAATATCGTATTGGAAATAACGATATAAAATATATCTTTCAAATTCCCATAACAATATGTGTATAGTCACGAAATCCAATATCAAAATATTCCAAAGACAATTTCGATTCAGATCCACTTCCACTTTATATATATTGGAGATTCTGGTTATTTTCAAAACGGATTCAAATTCAATTTATTCATTTCAAAAATAAATTGGTTTTAGTTCTAGTTCAAAACCAGTTCATTTCGATAAAAAACTAATTTTATCCTTTCAAATATGGAGTTTTTCATCCCAGTTCTTTCCAATTCACATATTATGATTTTACACAAATTATTAATATTTTTAATAATTTTATCAAGGCCCGTACAGTCGATTTCTGTTAACGGCCATCGAACTGCACATACAGCGACCTTTTTCAAATTTGATTTGGACATAATTCCAAATCCAACCGTTGGATTTCAAATTTCTAATATTCATTGGAAAGCTCTTTTCGATACGAACCCAACGGTTCCGGTTTTAGGACAATCCGACGGTCAGATCTCCCGCAACGTCAATTCGAAGTCAATGGTTGAAATTCACGAACTGCCGCGGCTCGGCGCGTTCTATTCAAGCCATTATATAATATATATATATATATATATATATATATATATATTGTCGATTTCCTTTTTAAAACGTATTTTATAAATCGTTTTGAATTCGTTTTCAAAACCATTTCAACTCTATATTCAATTTCAAATCAAAATTGAATATTTCGTATCATTACTATATAAATGATAATATTTTCAAAACGTTATATTTTGAAATCACTTCTTTTCTATATTCATTATAAAAACGAATATAATCGATATAAATATCGTTCACGTCAAAATAGCGCAACTCTAATCAACACGGCTTTATATATTTCAATAAATCCGTTATTCTATTCAACAAATGAATATTTATTCCATTCAACACATGAATATATTTCTTCCAACACCTGACTAATTTCAACACATGAGTACTGTCAACACACGACTATTTTTGTTATGTAAAATATTTTATAAAATTATGGTATCTATCGTTTGATTTTTAATTAGACTCCAACCGTAAAGTAGATTCTAATCGTAAATATGATAAAGATGTAAATTTTATTATTTAAAATATTTTACTCAACACATGAATAATTTCAACACGTGAAAATCGTCAACACATGACTATTTTTATATTCAACACATGAATTTTCTTTTATAATATTCATTATTTTCCCGATTGGAATGAGGCCCAATCAATCACCATATAATGTTAATTATATGGATTCCATACAACACCTGTATATAATAGCAACGATAAACAATCAACCAACATCCAAAGTGCACCACACAACTGCATAAGCATCAAATATAAATAATCAACGCTTACACAGTCTGTCAACCAATCGATCGACATACAATTAAATAATCGGGATTATTGTACCCAAATATCATCCCAACACCCGTGTGGGGTTTCAAATCAACAAACACAGATTTTTATTTGTGCAGTTGGGCGATGTGTAAAATTTATCGACCCAATCAATATCAGTCAAACCAGTGTATATAAACAAATCGGCCGATTTGTTTATAAATATTTATTTATTCACTTTCACGGTAAAAATTATATTTTTAACGATAATAAATTTATTTCAACCATCTACCTTTTATTATCGATTTCACATCAACAACACAAACAAATTTCACCACACATAAAGCAAGCATACAAGCCGTCCATGGTCTGTGGACGACGGGTGTCGGGTGCTGCTAAGCACCGTCTGCATCCTAGTATATATATATATATATATAACTAGAAAAAGAAATTTAGAGTGAGAAGTTCTCACCGAAGCTATCCCAACTCCACGACACTTCAAATGTAGGAAATCATCACTGTTCTCCCCTTTCATTACTCGTAGCCACTACATATATAAAAAATCACATTTTTATATTGTTGCTATGTATATAAAAATCATATTTTTATAATCACTCCATATGGATAAAAATTCTATTTTTACACCGCTACTATATAGATAAAAATTCTTTTTTGCATCGTTACTATATAGATAAAAATTCTATTTTTGCATCGTTACTATATAGATAAAAATTCTATTTTCGTTTCGTTACATATATAAAAATTGAATTTTTATTTTCACCTCATATATATAAAAATCAAATTTTTATCTTCACTTCGTTATAGAAATTATATTTTTATATTGCTCTTCTCCTAATAAAGATTATATCTTTATTACTCTACATGAATAAAAATCATATTTTTACTATCCTACCCATATAAAACTCATATTTTTAATGTGCCACTAGTATAAAAATTATATTTTTAACTTCTCTACCATATAATAGAAATTATATTTTGACTCTATACGATTTTATTTTAATTTCAGAATTAAAATGAACTACAAAAAAAATAGAATAAAACAAAAGTAAATAAAACAAGGAGGCTTATAGCAATTGAAGAGGAGGAGGGGGGTTCGGCGCGCAGATGCAGGCGCGGTGGAGGCGGAAGGCGGCGTTGACAGGGGGAGGCGACGCTAGGGCTAAAGGGGGGTGCGGTTTTGTTTGGCTGTGATGCGTCGGGTTGTAGAGGGAAGGGAGGAGAAGGAGAAGGGGAGATCGGAGAAGAGAGAGGCGCGGGGAGAAGGGGCTCCGCCCTGGTGGCGACGCACGGCGGCGCTGTTGGGAGGAGCGGCGGCTCCTCCCCCTTCTTCGTTTTTTTTCTCTTTGATCAAAAATGAACTTACGGGGGGGGGGGGGGCTGAATGAATAAAGGAGATGGAAGGGGGGATTATTTTAATTATCTCCCAAAAAGAAACTTTTATTTTCGACCTCTAAACGAGGCCCACCGCCTGTCGTCCATAGCTAATTACCCCCATTCTTAACACAATGGGATATGTATCGTCGGCTGATTCGATCGTTATAATCAGTTTTCATCAAAATCAAAATATAACTCTATATATTGAATTTGAACGCGCATTTCATTTTACCGAGGTCACATACTAACTCTAAAAATTCTAGAAAAATATTTTCTAGCTTCATATTGACGATACGGTCCTAACAAAACTAATTTCGTCGAATTCTGAGACCGTTGGAAAAATGGCCATTTTCCAGTCGACTAAAATCAACTGAAAATGGTCAAACGCGTTTTTCTATGCCACGCTCACATATTGATTCAAAAAATTATGAAATTTGAAATCTAGCAATAATTTGACATCATGGATCCAACAAAAGTGGTTTCGTCGAAATCCGAGGTCGTTTGCAAAATTCCCATTTTTAAGGGCCTGAATTCCATAGCGACTATTCAGAATTTTCAACTGGATATACCTTTTGATTCCCGCTATGAAATCTCAATTTTTAGGGTTTGTTGCAAATATATTCCCAAATAGATCCTATTATTTTTGGTTTCACTAAAATTCGGTTTATTTTGCACCCGGTACATTCAATTGAAGTTTGAAATCGAATTATCGAACTACCGCGCCATTTTCTATTCCTTTTATAATTATATATAATTATTATATTCTAACGACGACGTATATAAATATATACATTCTATTTATATTCAAAATAAATTCCTCGTCGATATTATTTTAAAATAATTCATTTTAAATATTCAAAATTCGCTAAAATTGCCAAAATAAAATTTTTAAACTGGCTCGCATTTTCCGGGTTGTTGCATTCTCCCCCACTTAAAACTTTTCGTCCCCGAAAAGGAACGAAGCCGAAAGTTGTTTAACTAATCAACTCAACCTCCATTATTTTATTTACGGCTTAAGTTCTTCAACTTTTCAGTTTCTAAGAACTTTTCAAATTTTTCAAAAATTTGGCTAACACCCTAAATTTTCGAAAAATTTCGCTATAACCTCCCCTGTACCGGGAGCAACGGGAAAATCCCGAAATTGCCATACAGGCCCTCTGATCTCAAAAAGAAAAAGAAAAAGCCACGCGGTTAGCCAATCGGCTCATAAAATTATCATCACCCAAACAGAACAGTAAATTATGGTAAACATTTACCTATTTGTCGGGCAAGCAAATTTTATTCTTCTGCTCTAGCCTCCTTGATATGACCTGTTCAATGTAAGTAGATGTATATACAAGCAAATGCGACCAATTTTCAATACAATTCAATATGTGATTCAATTAGGCTAAATGGTTCAAAATTATCAAACAAATAAACCAACAACTCAAACATCAATCAATTAGTGGATTAACGTTTCAAATTCATAATTTGATATATACAAAAATCATGTTTTTGATGCCAATTCACAACAATGTATTCTAGCTATATTTTGGTTCTCACACCAGTCTAATGGAGATATATAGATATCACACCTTCGAAACTCGAACACAAATACTGATGATGTTGCAATCATCATCAGAATTGTCCCCGGGCGACTAGAGCGTGATTCTATATCTATCCAGTATATTAAAACCTCGAACATACGTTCATGACGCGTATATGCAAAATCTTTAAATATTCAAAATTTGCTAAAATTGCCAAAATAAAAATTTTAAACTGGCTCGCATTTTCCGGGTTGTTCCAATCTTTTTATTTGTATTTTTCAATACAAATATAACATAGAAATAAAGTTCATCTTTTTATTTGTATTTTTCAATACAAATATAACATAGAAATAAAGTTCGTCTTATTATTTGTATTTTTCCATACAAATATGACATAGAAATAAAGTCCATCTTTTTATATTCATGCTACAACACAAATATGTACTTAGAATTTGTTGCACAAATAAAATTCACTTTTTATTTGTCATTCGAAACTTAGAATTTATTAGACGGATAAAATCTATTTTTATTTGTCATTTAAAAATTAGGTTTTATTGCACAAATAAAATTCACTTTTATTTGACATTAGAATACATAGAAAAATGTTTACATATAAAATATTCTTTTATATGTTAGTAGAATGTATAGAAAAGTATAAACAAATAAAAGGATTCTTTTATTTGTTATTAGAACACATAGAAAAGTGTAAAACAATGAACTACACTTTTTATGTTATCCTAGAACTGAAATTTTGAGTTCACTCTTTTATTTGCATTCACTAATGCAAACATACATTGAAATAAAAATTTACCCTTTTATTTGCCGCCACCAATACAAATATATGTTGAAACTAAATTGTATTCTTCTATTTACATTCACTAATGCAAATATAACATAGAAAAATAAGTTAACTTCTTATTTGCATTTTTCAATGCAAATATACATTGAAGATAAAGTTTATTGTTTTTTTTTGCATTCTCTAATGCGAATATACGTTAAAATATAAATTGTTCTTTTATCTGCATTCCCTAATGCAAATATATCTTGGAAATAGAGCTTGCCCTTTTATTTGCATTCACAAATGCAAATATATTCTGAAAATGAAATTTGTTCTTTATTTGCATTCTTCAATGCAAATATGCATTGTAAATAAAATTATTTCTTTTATTTGCATTCACAAATGTAAATATACATTGAAAATAAAATTATTTCTTTATTTGCATTCACAAATGTAAATATATATATTGAAAATAAAATTTGCTATTTTTACATTCACAAATGTAAATATACTTTGAAAATCAAGTTTGTGCTTTTATTTGCATTCCACAATGCAATATAACATCTAAAATAAAAGTTACATTTTATTTGCAAACATAAGATTGAAATAAACATCTTTGTCAAACTTAATTTAGTTAAAATGAAATGAACATTTTTGTCAAACTTGATTAGTTAAAACAAATATTCACTTTTGTGAATTCACACTAGTTAAGACCAATTATTTACTTATGTCAATTTACATTTGTTGAAACCAATTATTTGTTTGTCATGACTATATATTGTGTATTACACTTCCATTCACAAGTTACCCGACTTGTGTATGTGATTGGGACGATTATTTTCACACATCGCCCAAGTGCACAAATTAGTTTATTATTTGTTTGATGGTTGAAACCCCACACGGGTGTTGGGATGAAAATTTACATACATTAATCCCAATTTTCAGTTGTATGTTGATCGTTAGATCGACAGGCTATGATGAGCGTTATTGTTTCATTTTAACGCTTACACAGTGGAAATTGCACTCTAGATGTAAATGGATGATTATACTGATATTGTCATATATATGATGTGTGTGTGAAATCCATATAATCCAAATTATATGGTAAATGTTTGAGTCACATTTCGATTCAGGTGTTCTTTTAAATAAGAATATTTTTACATTAGAAATCCATTTTATATAAAGTGTATATATTTTCATAAAATATATTTTTAATCAAGTGTATGTTAAAACATAGAATATTTGGAAAAGATAAGAATTTGTAATATAAATACTACTTCTCATTTAGAATCTTTTATATAAAGAATATTTTTAATGATTATTTTAAATTATGTTTTTATAATAATTAATATTTAAAGGGATATCTTTTAATTAAGATTATTAGAAGTCGCAATTATAAATAAATTGAGATGTGAAGTGGATTTATCGTGGACGGTGTTTTTAAACGACATTTGTCCTTTAATCCAATTTACATTGAAATTATTATTTGGAATTTATAAATCTATTTTATAGATTTAAAAAGACATTTTCTAAAAATCTAGTTTTCCACTTTAATATATTAAATTGGAATTAAGTGGAAATTCGATTGGTAATAATCGAAATCGGCTTCTGTAAAAGAAGACCGATATTATATATGGAATTTAAGAGGCTTTGCCGTTATTCCATTTATATTATTAGTCCGATACAGAAATTTATATCGATTATGTATTGATTTGATTTCTGTAGAATTCCCTATTTGGAAATTGATTTGTAGATTTTATTTTCAGAGTTTATCTTTGATAAAATTAATGAGAATCTTTTTAAAACGAATATTTTATTAAAAGAATACTCTGAGTTGGAATGTGGAGAAATGTATGATTTTCCAATATTGGCTTTTTAATCGCAAAATACGCGAGTTATTCAGAAACACCGGGTTCAACCCATTCTGAATAATCATCACGACGATCAAGAGTCGAAAATGAAGACGGTGATTGAAGACCGAAGGTTTTTACATCGTTGGGATGATCATGACTGGTATCTTGAATTGGGATTGGCCTCCCAAGGCAAGGTATTTAGTAATGATCATCCAAATGCATTTGGAGATCGACGGACACATTGTTTCACTCAGACCCAGAGCGGACTTGTAAATGGATTGCGTGTCTGACATTGTATTCATTTCTACTGTATTTTTTGAATGCTACTGATTATATATTTCTGTTTGGTGGTGAAGAATTTATTCTTTACTTATCACCCTTCTCTAAGACGTATGAGCTTAGAGGTTATATATATATATATATATTGGTAGATGATCAATACTATGGTAGGGTCTGACAATGTGACATGCTAAGATGCAAATGATCAAGGCTTTGTTGAAAAGCAGGCCTTGTGGTTGATGATCAAAGCACGGTCTCTTTAGGCATAGCTTTGTGTATATCGTGACTTCGCGAGCCTCAGACACCGGTTGAGTCTAAAACGGGAGAAGGGAACGCAGGGAGTGCAGACGTTTCTTTCTAGCTAGAAGTGGTGCTGGGCTTTAACACGGCCTGACATTTGCTTATGTGGTTGATGGAATTTTTGCGAGGCCTCGGTTTATTCTTATCGGTCGCCCTCGGCCGATTTGTAGGTCCAATAGGATCGGGGAGCGTGTGTTCAGGCATAACTAATCCACTAAAGTATTTGTGGACCGGCCCTGCTGTATCCAAGGGTTCACCAGCGTCCGAATCCTGAGGCATTGCTAGAGTGTCTCGAATCGGTCAGGAGCTCCTCCCTAGCCTTGACTCATGATGGAAACCCAATTTCCAATACGCCCTTGCGGTATTGATTGTATAACTAGTATGACGACATAATAGATGGTATCTATGCCGTTTAGGATTGATATTATATTTGAAATGTTTTAAATATATATACATATATACACACTAATAATATCGTATTTTGCGTATTTAGCATCTTTTGACCATTATAAGGTAAAACCCTATCCTCTGGTGTGAGTTGCATTGTATGATGGGACTGGGTCTTATAATGGTTTCATTTTTCCCAAAAAGCATTGCGTTATTTGACGATTTACTTTATTTATGCATTGGCAATCCACTGGAGTAGACCCGTTCCGCATTAACGGCGTGGTCCTGTGATTAGCCTATTTATTAGATAAGTTTAAGTATAGAATTCTCACACCATTCCCATGACTGACCTGTAGTTTGTTTCACTTTGCAAACTCGGGTGCCCTCTTTCCACACGGGCAGCCGAGTTACTTTTTACAGATATAGTTAAGCAGGATCCTGGATTGAAGCCTGAAGCTGGGACCAGAATATGGATGGCCTTCCGCTGAGATTAGTTTCGCTGCAATGTATTAATCTATTGTAATTTATCTTCCGCTGTAATTTATCTTCTGTTGTAATATTTATCGATGTACTCTGATATTCTGTACTCTGATGTAACATTTATTATTGATGTTATAAAAGTCTGTGTTGTTGTTATGATATTTTGTATGCCCAAAGTTAACGTACGCGGAATTTGAACGGTCTTGATCGATCTTGCGATCGATTGGGGTCGGGCAAAATCCGAGTCGTTACACCAGGATAGTACATCCGATCTCAACTGTACCAATTTCAATATCTCGAAACTCTCTATGATTTACATTTAATTAGATTGATGAATGATTTGTGGATAGAGCAGAAATTGGAATTGAATTCCAGATGAAATCGTCCGTTTGTTTCTTTGAATGGCGGCTGTACTATAATGGAATTAGGGTTCTGCGTATACGACCGTATTTGTATGGTATATAGAGCGTATTTTATTTGATTTTAATTTATTTATTTTCCAAATTTATGTATGTTTCTACCAACTCCAAATCAAACCCACCGAGTGTCGCCCCTAGCCAAATACCCCCATCCCGGACACAATGGAATATGTTTCGTAACCCAATTCTGTTGATACGATATGTTTTTCTTTAATTTAAAATATAAATCAATATAAATTAAATTTAAACGTACATTTTAAATTACCGGGGCCGCATACGAGCTCTAAAAATTACAGAAAAATTATTTCCAGTTATGTTTTGACGATGCGGTTCTAACAAGACTAATTTCGTCGAATTCTGAGACCATTTGAAAATGGCCGTTTTTAAGTCGATTAAATTTGACTGAAACTGAAAAAACACATTTTCTTTTGCCACGCTCACATATTAATTCGAAAAATTATGAAAATCGAAACCTTGCAATAATTTGACATTCCGGTTCCAATATAAATGGTTTCGTCGAAAACAGAGGTCGTTTGCAAAATGGCTATTTTTAGGGCTATATATTAAAATAAAATATTTATAAATTCTACAACGACTTTTCTAAATTTAAACTGGACATAACTTTCCATTTTCAAAGTGAAGTTTCAGTTTTTCAGATTCGTTAGAAAGATATGATTAAACAAATTTAAATATTTCTGGTTTCGTTCAATTCTAATTTATAATGAATCCCGTACATTCAGTCAAAGTTTCAAATTCAATTTTTCAAACTGCAGCGCTGTTTCAAACTCCTTTTATATTTAAATTAATTTTATCCGTTTTATCTTCGATTAAAATAAATTTTTAGTCGTTATTATTTAAAATAAATTATTTTAAATATTAAAAAACCATTAAAATTTCTAAAAGAAAAATTTTAAATTGGCCCCAAAATTCCAGGTTGTTACAAAAATATTTTAGGTATAGTAATTTAATTTGTAACTGCATATATGAACTGCTCTCCATCGTCCACAGACCATGGATGACTTATTTGATTGTACTTTGTTGTGATTGCAGTGTGAAAAAAAATATGCGCTGTGTAATTATATATATGCGTTGTGAATAAAATATATATAAGATTTGTGAAAATTATATATATATATACGATGGGAAATTATAAATTATATATATACGTTGTGGAAATTATATATATATATATATATGAAATGAATATATATATATATATATGTGATGTGAAATGAAAATGAAAATTATATATATGAAATGTCAATAATATATATACATATATGAAATGAAAATAATATATATATATATATATATATGAAATAAAAATAATATATATATGAAATGAAAATAATATATATATGGAGTGTGAATGAAATAAATATTGATTGGTTAAAAATATTATTTTTAACATATATATGAGATGTATAAAATTGTCGTGTATATGGAATATTCAATTTTGGTATAAAATTGAAAATGAAGTGGAAATCTTTTTAAAACGAAATTAAAACGATTTATAAAATACATTTTAAAATGGAAATCAATGAAATATATATAATATATATATTATATGTATATTAAATGGCCTTAATAGAACGCGCCGCACTGCTACCGTTCGTGAATTTTGACTGTTGACTTCGAATTGACGTTACGGGAGATCCGACCGTCGGATTCTCCTGAAACCGGGGCAGTTGGGTTCGTATCGGAAAGAGATTTCCAACGAATATAAGAGATTTGAAATCTAATGGTTGGATTTGGAATTATGTCCAAATCAAATTTGGAAAAGGTCGTTGTAAGTGCAGTTTGATGACCGTTTATGGAAATCGACTATACGTGCCTTGATAAAATTATTAAAAATATCAATAATTTTTGAAAAATCATAATAAATGATTTAGAAAGAACTGGGATGAAAAATTCTATGTTTGTAAAGATAAAAATATATTTTTATCAAAAAGAACTAGTTATTAACTAGAGAAATAATCTAATATTTTTAAATAAATAAATTGGATTGAGGAAACGGTTTTAATATAACCGGAATTTCCAATATATGAATTGGAATTGATTTGAATCGAAATTATCTTCGGAATATTTTGATATTGGATTCCGCGATTATACGTACATTCTAGAGGAATTTGGAAGATATATATATCGTTATTCCAATACGATATTTATTGATTTCAGAATTTGATATTGAATATAAGCCGATATATTTTCTATTCAGAGCCTTGTATTTAATATCAAATTGGATTTTGGGTTTGTCGTGAAAAGTGTCTTTACTACCACTGTCCTTAAACCCAACTGAGAAAAGATTTAATGAAGCGTACCAATTAGTTAATATTGAATTGGAATTGAATTGATTTGGATTTTGGGTTTGTCGTGAACTGTGTTTAAACGACATTGGTTCTTTAACCCCATTAAAGCAGGATTGATTTCCAGAAAGTTGACCAATCAATAAGAAATGATTTTAGAGATAGAAACTAATTGGAGTTTGAATAAATCTTTAATTAGATTGGGAATGAATATATGGTAATAAATAAATTACCAAAACGAGATTGAACCAAATGTACTTGGTTGTTGATATGGATTGGGCTAATTGATAGTTGATATTGATTCTTAATGATTGATTGACTGTGTGGATGATGCTCGACCAATTTATGAGGAAAATATGCTTTTACATTTAGCATTGGGTTGGGTAGAAATACTGGTATGCTAACGCCTTGTGAAACACTTCACGATTTGACTATGAGGTGTTAGCGAAGTTGTTGAGTTCATTTCAAATTTAATGAATGATTTTGAAATGATATTTTTCTTATGTGAAAAGAAATGTATTCCCGATTTTGGACATGGAATGTTTTATAAAAATGTTTATAAAACAAAAAGGATTTCGAGGCCCAAAGCCCGATGATTTCTAAAATTATTTAGAAATGTATTATGGTTTTACATTGGGGTTCATCGCGTATCCGATTAGTTGCTATTGATGATGTATCTGTTTGGTGGCGGAGAATTTATTTTCTTGCTTAACACCCTTCTTTGAGACGTACGAGCTCAAAGGTTATGTGATTAATAGTGACGAATCATATGTGTGAATTGCTGATGTGAATCACTGTAGATTCGATTATACTTGTGATTATGTTGTGAAATGATTTTCCCTACTTCGGGATATGAAATGATTTGGTATGTGGCCAAAGATTTGGTAACCCGGTATACTAAAAGTATGGGTGAGATGGGCAGTGTATGCTTCCATGCGTGGGAGGTGCATCGTCGGTGTAGCCTGCTCAATGCGTGGGAGGTGCACATATAAATATCGAGTGGCTTAGGTGCGTGCCCTTTGCCTTGTCTGAGGAGAGCCCGATGTTTGGTTGCGTACTAGTTTGTATGCATTGTTATGTTTTGGAATTCATATTTCTGAAGATTTTGGTTTGAAATCCCATAGTGAAATCTACTTTGATATAAAAGTTAGATATGTATTTCAAAATGAATTGAAATAGAAATCGGGAAATAAAGTCCAAAAGGATAATTTCTGTAAATTGAATTGGATTTGGGAAATCTAAGTTTGGTGATTAATCTAAATGGGTAGATTGGGATATTGCATGTTGATTGATGCATAGTAGATCCATATCTCTATTACTAATTGTTGCTAATACACTAGCATTCATGGGGGTAAACCCGTTCGCGTTAGCGGCGTGGTCCTGTGATTTGCCTTATCATTTATATAAGTAAATTTTAACTGTAGAGTTTCTCACACCAGTCCCATGACTGACCTGTAGTTTGGTTTTCCCTTGCAAACTCGGGTGCCCCTATTTTCGACATGGGCAGTCGAGTAGTTTGTTTTGCAGATATATAAGCAGGATTCTGGATTGAAGCTTAAAGCTGTGTCAAGAGCATTGATAGTTTTCCGCTGTGCATTGTATTACATTTGATGTAAATTAATCTTCCGCTGTATTATATTTCGATATACTGTGATATATTATGTACTCTGATGTTACATTATTATGATGTTTATAAAAATCTTCTGTTGTTTGTTCTGATGTGTTGTATGCCTAGAGTTAGCGTATGCGGGATTCGAATGGTCTTGGTCGGTTTAGCAATCGATTAGGTCCGGGCAAAATCCGTATCGCTACAGATGGTATCAGAGCTTTGGTTTATAGAGCTTGAAAACATGACACATTAGAACCGAACGAAAGAATTCATCAGAGAGTGGATTAGTAATATCCAATGAGAACGGCTCGTTAGAGATGGGATCAGTAGCATCCTAGAACGAGTTGGAAGAGTGTTATTTTCAAAAATAAAATGAAAATAAAATTTGTTTTTGAAAATTTAAACCACATTGTACGTATTAGAATATTTATTTGGACAATCGAGTATATGAAGATTTTGTGTATATGCGTCATGAACGTATATTCGAAGTCTCAAATATACTGGATAGATATAGAATCACACGCTAGTCGCCTGGAGATGATTCTGATGATGAGGCCTCATCATCAGTGTATGTGTTTGAGTTTCAAATGTGGGATATCTATATATCTCCAATTGGATGGTGTGAGAACCAAAACTTAAACAGGATTATTTGTTGTGACTTGGCCTCAAAAACCTGATTTTTGACTATGTATTAAAGTTATTTATTTGAAAAAAAACTGATCAACTAATTGATTGCTGGCTGTGTTGTTTGATAATTAGTTCACTAATTAAATTATTCAAACCCATATGTGAATGTAAGGTAAAATTAGTCAAATGTTGAACTGAATGGAAAATTGTTTGAAATTGCATGCATGTACTTACATATGTGTGAACAGGTCATAGCAAGGAGGCTAGAGAAGAGGAATAAAATTGTATGCCCGACAAATAGGTACATGTTTACAAATTTCTTGGGTTTGGATGATTTCTTGAGCCGATTGTCTAGCCGGTTGGCTTTTTCTTTTTCTTTTTGAGATGAGAGGGCCTATGTGGCGGTTTGGGGATTTTCGCGATGCTCCCGGTACAAAGGAGGTTATGGTGAAATTTTTCTAAAATTTAGGGTGTTAGCCAAATTTTTGAAGGATTAGAAAATTCTTAGAAACTGAAAAGTTGAAGAATGAAAGCCAGAATGAAAGTTGAGTTGGTTAGTTAAACAACTTTCAGCTCCGTTCCTTTTCGAGGACGAAAAGATTTTAAGTGGGGGAGATTGTAACAACCCAGAAAATCAGAACCAATTTAAATTTTTTATTTTGACAACTTTAACAGATTTCGAATATTTAAAATGATATATTTTAAATAATAATGGCTAGAAATTTATTTTCGACGAAGTTAGAACAGATAAATTTATTTTAATTATAATTTGACCCTGAAATGGCGCGGTAGTTTGAAAATTCGATTTCGAATTTCAAATGAATATATACAGAATTCAATATAAGTCAGAACTGAATGAAACAAGAAATATTTGAATCTGTTTAATCATATCTTTCTAAAAAGTGTAAGAAACTGAGATTTCATTTTAAAAGTTGCGAGTTACGTCCAGTTTAAAATTTAGAAAAGTCGCTGTGGAATTTATATATATTTTAATATACATAATGACCCTTAAAAATAACCATTTTGCAAACGACCTCCGTTTTCAACGAAACCACTTTTATTGGATCTGGGATTTCGAATTATTGCTGGGTTCCAAAATTCATAATTTTTTGAATCAATATGTGAGCGTGGAAAAAGAAAACGTGTTTGGTTAATTTCAGTCAATTTGGATCGACCAGAAATTGGCCATTTTTCAAACGGTCACCAAATTTGACGAAATCAGTTTTGTTGGGACCGTATCGTCAAAACATAGCCAGGTTTATTTTTCTGGAATTTTTGTGATCAATATGTGAGCGTGGCGAAGTTAAAGGTTTTTTGACAGTTTCAGTCAATTTGGATCGACCAGAAATTGGCCATTTTTCAAACGGTCTTCAAATTTGACGAAATTAGTTTTGTTAGGAACGTATCGTCAATACGAAGCTAGAAATAATTTTCTGAAATGTGCATTCAAATTCAATATACATTGATTTATATTTTAATTTGAACGGAAACTGATTGTAACAAGCGAATTAGCATACGAAACATATCCCATTGTGTTCGGTATGGGGGTAATTAGCTAGGGACGACAGTCGTTGGGTTTGATTTGGGGTTCGTATTGATAAAAAGGTATTTTTGAAATTAAAATAAAATAGATAATTATTATAAATAGTCCACCGACCAATCAAATTTCAAAGAAACCCTAGCCTCATTTGTTCTGCCGCCACTCAGAATTGGATGCCTGAAATGCTCCCAAATTCGATCCTTAAATTCGTCTAATCCAAGAAACAAAATCGAGATCTCCAAAAGGAAACGATAGCGCTCTCTATGGTCTTCATTTCTATATGAATATGATGTAATTCTATGTTGAAACGAGCTTGGATTTCCTCCGAGAAGTATAACTGTTCGAGTGCAAATCCTGGGTGTTGGGGCCCATCGCAAGTCGAGTGGCGCCTGGAGGAGGGATGTTGGACAATGGCGGTTCGAGTGGTAGTGGTAGATCGTCGGTCAGTGGTCCATGGAGCTGAGCGTTTCGATCTAGGATTGTTGAGCTTTTGAGTTTTCCTCCGTTCAGCTTTAAACGAGGGAGACGATGTTAATCTCGGCCAATTAGGATTAAGTTAAGTGATTAATTTAATTAATCTTGTTTAATTATTTATCCATGTAATTAAGCGCTTAAATGATTATATCTTTTGCAAACAGACATGGAATTGGACGATTTTTGAAGCGTTGGAACCGTGATGGCAATATCTACACAATAAACCAGACCAGAACTGAAACAGAGGCCATTTGGATTTTTGATAAAATTAAACCTCTGTTTAATTTTATAAAAACGATCGTTATTAAAATGATTTCAAACCAATCAATGTGAGAATTTCTCACTAAAATATTTTATGTACAGTAATTTAATTTGTAACTGCATATATGAACTGCCCCCCGTCGTCCATAGACCATGGACTACTTGTTTAATTGTACTGTGTTGTGATTGCGATGTGAAAAAAAATGCGCTGTGTAATTATATATATGCGTTGTGAATAAAATATATATAAGAGTTGTGAAAATTATATATATATATATATACAATGGGAAATTATATATATATGTTGTGGAAATTATATATATATGAAATGAATATATATATATATGTGATGTGAAGTGAAAATGAAAATTATATATATATGGAATGTGAATAATATATATATATATGAAATGAAAATAATACATATATATATATATGAAATAAAAAATAATATATATATGGAGTGTGAATGAAATAAATATTGATTGGTTAAAAATATTATTTTTAACAACTCCTGAAAGGATCTTTTGGCACTCTGAGAGTTCGAACATCTTTGGGAACCGAACTCCAGCATTCCCAAACAATCCAAATCATCATTCAAAGTATATTTTGAATAATTGAGTGAATGTATATGAAAAGTGAGTGAAATTGAGTGAATATCTCATTGTATTTTCGTCTACATCATCAAATAAAGTGATATAAAGTGGACGTAGGCTCTTTAACGCCGAACCACTATAAATCATGTGTCTATTTTCTGTTTTTGATCTCATTTTATTGTAATTTCAGTCAATTTGGGTGTTAGAACCACTTTTTGGTCTAACATTTTGGTGCTTTCATTGAGAACAATTTGAATTCTCTGTTTTTCTGGATTACTGTTCTACTATTTGAACCGTTGAGTTCAAAGAAGTTAATCCCCAAATTTCAACGCTTTTAAGTACTTATTAGCTGATTGTTGAAGAATTATGGCCAAAGGAAAAGGCAAGGAAGTTCAAACCAGTCGAGAGAACGAAGTTGGTGAAGATCAGCAAAATCCGGTCGTTACGAGGTCTCATGGATAGAGTTCGGGAGCGGATCGGACAGGTTCAGGAAATCCGAACCGATCGCAGAGGGAGAGCTCCGATCCGAACCGAATAGAGGATGATGCTGGAACCTCTACTCGAGCCCCTCCAAATGCTCCGACTCCAGCCACCAGGACCAATGACCAGGTCAATCCATCTGCACCTGTCACCCAAGGAGATTTTTCGCGCCTTCTTGACATGCTTGAGAGCATAGGGAGACCATGAGAATCCACGAGCGCACCAATCTTATGATGCAAGAGAATATGAGAATCATGAGTAGGGAAATTGGCGAACTCCGCAGACAGAGAACTCCATCCCCAGTTCATCAAACTGCAATGGATCAGTCTTCTTATTCTGAGGAAGAACGACCCCGTGAAAGAAGGCCGCTCGAACGACCTCAGAATTAGAAGCAAATGACTTTCGGATTTTTGGGATCCCGCGAAGACGCTTCTCGTGTACTAGGACCCAATGATCCGAGCTTGAGAGAGCCTGTGCTATTACCAATGCGAGGATCCCATGTCTTGCCTAGAGACCCTAATCTCACCAATCCCACTCAGGGACAAATGCTTCAGCCCCTTCCTCCCAAGATCGACCGGGAACGTAGGGAGAAAAGCAGAGCAGAAGCCGCTAGAAGAAGGAGGGTGTCCCCTAATCAAGACCCCAGAGGAAACCCGAACATCAGAGCCAGGGAGCCTGAACGGCACTTGACCAATGCTGACGAATGGGCTATGGTACGCCAGATCATGTCTGAGAATCGAAACTACACCAATGAAGATTATGGTATTGAGCGAAGCCATACTCCCTTTACTGATGACATTCTTGACTTTCAGTTCCCCCGACGTTTTAATTTGCCACAGACGGACAGATATAACGGGAGAACCGACCCGAGACAACATTTGATGCGATATGCATGGCTTATGAATGCTGCCGCTGCCCCTGACGCTGTGAAGTGTAAGGCTTTCCCGATTTACTTAGAAGACGTAACATTACTATGGTTTACCCGACTTCCTCCTCGATCGATATTAAATTTCAAAGAACTAAGTGAATGTTTTATGAATCAATTCCAACTTCACGCCCGAAAGTCTAAGAATGTTATCGAATTATCGAGAATTAAGCAAGCGCCGGGTGAGTCCTTGAAGTCATATCTAGACCGCTTCAACTTAGCTGTAACAGAAGTCAGCGACCCGCATGAGCCTACCATCTTGATGGCCTTAATGGAAGGAATTGACCCTGATTCAGAGTTTGGAGATTATCTTTCTGGGAAGCCGCCTCCCATAAGAGAGTTGTTTTATGAGAAGGCCAATATTCAGTTAAGACGGGAGGAAGCAAGGGCAAACAGAAAGAGGAAGTCCGGGGCGGCCTCAAAAGAAGCTGTTTAGAGTAATGTTGCCGTAAAGCAGTCTGGAGAAAGCTCTGGGAAAGTCGAAGTGAATGTTGGAAACAAGAATGGAAATAATAATAATGGAAACGGGGTCAACAGCAACCGTAATGGGAATGGTAATAGGAGAAACAGGAACCGAGGAAGTAATTCTGTCAAAAGACCCCAGTTCCAGACATTTGAAAACTATTCACCGTTGAATGACACGCTAGAGAACATTTATTTGAACACGTATAATGTTTTGCAATATAAAAAACCGCTGCCACGAGATTTGACAGAGAAAGAAATTGCTACCGGAAAATTTTGTTTATTTCACGGAACTCACAGACATTCAACAAACGAATGTCGACACTTGAGAGATGTAGTTGAGAAGTTGTTGCGTGAAGGTAAGTTGGATGAGTATAAGGCTGCCCCAAGGGACAAGGGGCAAGGAGGACAGGCCCCAAACCAGAGTCAGTCTGCTCCCAAACCTACAGCGCAACAAAAAGGCAAAGGGATTGTCATTAACACCATAGTAGGTGGACTCCATCTGGCTATCCACAGTTTCAGAGCAATGCACCAATACGTTAATGCAGTTAAGCACATAGAGGTGGACGAGTGCGATGATTTGGAAGACATCACCCCTGTGAAACAGTAGAAGACAATGTTCGATGATGTAGTGTTCCATAGCAGAGACGATACCGGAATCCAGTCACCTACCGAAGATCCGTTGGTTATTACCACTACCATTGGACCGACACTGGTTCATAAGGTACTAGTGGACAATGGAAGCTCTGTCAACATTTTGTTTAAGAAGTCGTCTGATCAAATGAGACTCGAGTCTGGAGATTTAAAGCCCTGTGAAGGTTGGATCCAAGGCTTCAACGGGACATCGATAGCTCCAATGGGGTACATAGAATTACCCATAACATTGGGACAAGGGGATCGTTGAAGAGTACGAATGCTTCAGTTCGTAGTGCTAGATATAGGTTCACCCTACAACGCATTTTTTGGAAGGCCTGCCCTTGTAGAGTTCAGGCCTTGTATTGCGCCGTGGTGCTTATTGCTAAAGTTCCCAACTAAAGCCGGAACAGGAGTAATGAGAGGAGATCAAGTCTCCGGACGAGTTTGCTATATTGCTTAATTAAAGATGCTGATGAAGGGACTCAACATCGAGACTAAAGGTACCTCACCTCCTCCAATGGAGGGTTCGGCGTAGCAATTAGAGGGATCAGCCCCGAAGGAGTTGCCCAAGGGAATGCCCGAAGACCTGGATCCGAGAGAAGATGAGGAACCTAAGGATAGAAAGGCAACTCCTAACAAAACTATAGTGGATATACCCATTGACGAAGCTGATCCAACAAAAGTTTTGAAGATTGGATCCTAGTTGGATCCGCACCGAGCCAAAGAACTGGCTGACTTCCAGAAGGCAAACCTGGATGTGTTTGCCTGGACCCATGCCGACATGTGTGGGATATCACCATCCATCATGAGACATTCGCTGAGTATAAACCCAAAACACCCGCCTGCAAAGCAGAAGAGACGTGTGTTGGGCCCAGAGAGGTCGGCAGCTCTAAAAGAAGAAGTGGAGAAGCTGAAAGAGAATGGATTTATTAGAGATTCGACATATCCCGACTGCATATCGAATCCTGTTTTGGTAAAGAAGTCAAACGGAAAGTGGAAGACATGTATTGATTTTTCAGACTTGAACAAAGCTTGCCCGAAAGATAGCTTCCCACTCCCCAGAATAGACCAGCTTATGGATTCGACGGTAGGACATGAACTTCTTTCTTTCATGGACGCATATTCCGGATACAACCAGATTCCCATGCATGTGCCCGATCAAGAGAACACGAGCTTCATTACAAATTTGGGGTTGTATTGCTATGTGCTCATGCCGTTCGGATTGAAAAATGCTGGAGCCACCTACCAACGCTTGGTGAACAGGATGTTTTATAACCAAATAGGGAAGACTATGGAGGTTTATGTGGATGATATGCTTGTCAAATCGAGACAGTCCTCTAGCCATACGCAAGACTTGGCAGAGATGTTCGGTATCCTGCGAAAGTATCGGATGAAGCTAAATCCTTTGAAGTGCTCGATTGGGATGGCATCTAGAAAGTTTCTAGGTTTCATCGTGATCTCTCGAGGAATTGAAATTAATCCCAGTCAGATAGCAGCGATAAGGAACATTGAGGAACCAAGGAGAATCAAAGATGTCCAAAGTCTTGCGGGGAAAGTAGCTGCGTTTAGTAGATTTATCTCCAAAGCAACAGACAAATGCGTCCCATTTTTTGACTTGATAAAAAGGGGAAAGAAAAATTTCAAATGGACTCCGAACTGTGTTGAGGCCTTTCGAAATCTATTGGACTTACTAGAGAGACCACCGATTTTGTCGAAGCCAGTGGATCATGAAGAGCTATTTGTTTATCTAGCAGTATCGGCTCACGACGTTAGCACTGCCTTGGTCCGGGAAGAAGACAAAGTGCAAAGGCCAGTATATTACGTAAGTAAGAAATTGGCAGCTGCAGAACGTAACTACCAAAGGATTGAGAAGCTTGCTTACAGTCTTCTGATCGCCTCCCGAAAACTTCACCATTATTTTCAAGCTCACCCAATAACCATATACACTGATCAGCCTCTGAGACAGGTGTTGCAAAGACCCGAAGCATCGGGACGGTTGATCAAGTGGAATATTGAATTAAGTCAATTTGATTTAAATTTTCAGCCGCGGAGATCAATCAGGGGGCAAGCTCTGGCTGACTTTATAGCAGAGTTCACAATTCCGGAGGAAGAGATGATCAACGACAAGGGGTCAAGTCAGAAGAGGAATTAAAATTAGATCCATGGAAGTTGTACACAGACGGAGCCAAGAACGACCGAAGGTCCGGGGCTGGAGTCGTCTTAGTTACTCCTGAAGGACGATCGTTATATTATGCTCTGCGACTAGAATTTTCAGCGACCAATAATGACTCTGAATATGAAGCCCTGATTGTCGGGCTGAAACTTTCTAAGGAATTCGGAATAAAGGCATTGGATATATTCTGCGATTCCAAAATAGTCGTCTGCCAAGTGCGAAATGGATTGTGGCCTGGGGACCTCGACTTATTACCTATCTCGGAAAAGTGGAGAAGCTGTTGAGCAATTTGGAATGGTATAACATAACGCATATCCCAAGAGCTGAAAACCAGAAGGCAGACCGGCTAGCGATGCTGGCTAGTTCCGACAATCCGGAGGAAACCGAAATGATTCCAATTGAGACATTGGGATCGCCAAGATTTGAGTCAATGGAAATTGAATTAGCTTTCGAAGTAGAACCGGAGAGGTAGTCGTGGATGACCGCAATCAAGAATTTCCTAAGAAATGGAGTACTCCTACCAAAGAAGAGTGAGAGGCGAGCCATAGTTCGCAAAGCTACCAGATACATCCTACAAGATGATACCCTTTATCGGCAAGGATTTTCTATGCCCCTGTTATGATGTATAGCAAACGACGACATCAAATGCGTACTAAGGGAAGTACACAAAGGTGAGTGTGGAGATCATGCAGGGGGTCAGACTTTAGAAAAAAAGGTATTGCGGTATGGGTATTTCTGGCCCACAAGTAATAAAGATGCAGCTGATTACTCACGGCGCTGCAACAAATGCCATAGTTTCGCCAAGATCCCCAGAGCACCACCGACCCAGCTCAAGTCGATGGTGAATCCGTGGCCGTTTGCCATGTGGGGAATTGACATCATCGGAGTTCTACCGATTGCCAAAGGAGGAGCCAAGTATGCAATAGTCGTCGTGGACTATTTTACGAAGTGGGTGGAAGCTGAGCCCTTAACCAAAATTGATTGACATAGAAATATGTTTATTTTATGCTCTTATTTCTTATCTTTTGTATATAAATAAATATTACTTGGGTATTGTTTTTGTTACTTTTACAGATATTCCAACCCAGCCCGCATGCAACCAGAAATGTAGAGAAATAGAGTTCAATTTGCCGTGTATTTGCATTTTTGAAGAATTGTAGATGAAGATCTCACATCTAGTTGCTGTTGGACAAGAAAAGGATTGATAAAAAGGCTTTGCACATCACAAATCAATGAAGAAGTGTCAAGGAAGCAAGAGGAAAAGAGAAAAGGCCCAAATTTGCTTTATTTATCTAAGGCCCATTTATGTTTCTCATTGTAAACTAAATAGTGATGTAATGACCAGGCCCATTTATCATTAGGGTTAGGGTTAGGGTTTGGCTATCTACCCTATATATACCCTTGTAATGGCATTGTAGCCACCAGCCTATCATATATCTCATTCTATTCTCTTCATTAAAAAAACTCATTTTTCTTTTTATTTTATGCAATTTTCTATTTTTTAGCAATTAGTGTTGTCTACACGATTAGATTCGGTAGAACACTATTTGTATTTTGCATTTCTTTTCATTAGTGATTGACCGTCTGATTAGATTCAGCGGTAATCCTAATTTTTATTTTCCGTTCGTTTAATTCTGTTCTGCAATTTTATTTCCATTGTTCTATTTTATTTTATTTTAATCGTTGAATTTATTACAGATCTGATTAGATTCGAATCTGCAGTAAATTTAATTGCATCTTTTAATTGTAGTTTCACTTTTTACTTTGTTTTGCAAAATCAACCTCCAGCTTCGTCTAACACGCCCAAGAAGAAATAAATAATAATTTTTAATTACACCTCCCTGTGTTCGACCTGTATGCTTGCAGAATTTATTACAAATGTCGCGCTTTTCTAATTCATAGACTGGCGACGATCAAGTTTTTGGCACCGTTGCCGGGGAGGTAACGATTAAATTTTATTGTTTATTAAATTTCTGATTCGTGTTAGTTTTTTTATTTTCTCTTTTGTTTTCTTGTATATATATAAAAAAATCTTGATTAGTAAAGTGGTGTATCAATTACATTGGTACTCTCATGAACTGAGCAAGAAAAAAAATACTTGTCAAGTTTCCTTGATTTTATTTCTTTAATTTTCATTTATTTCTTTCCTCTTTTCGGTCTCCTTTCCCATATTTACATTTCTTCTTTCCCATATATTTTTAAAAAAAAATTCTCTATTAAACTCTTTCCCCTTTCTGCCTTGTAATTAATTTTCTCTGTTTGATTGGATGTCATTTAATTTCTTTTCTTTTTGTTTCTTGTATATATAGAAGAAGAAAAACTCTTGATTGGTTAGATTTGGTATGATACCGTAATCTACCAAATAAAAAAACTTACCAAATTTCCTTAATTTTATCTTCTTCTTTCTCATTTATTTCTTCCCCCTTTCAATTTTTTTCCTTTTATATTTATTTTTCCTTTCCTACTTTCAAAGCAATAAAAAAAACTCATCATTTAATTTCTCAAACTCTTTCCCCTTTTTCAATTTCATTCCCAGTTTCTACAACCTCTCTTTCAATAGCTTTCATATAAAAAAAAAAAAAAAATTGAAAACTTTCCATTCTTTCTTCCTTGTAGTTAATTCTTTGCTTTGTCATTTGATTACTACCCTCTTTTGCTATTTCTTTATTTCTTTCCATTCTTTTTCTTTTTGCAATTACAACAGCAATCTCTTCTCATCTTCTTGCCATTCCGTACATCTTCTTCTCTTCCACCAAGACCAAAACCAAAACCATCTTCACGCATACCCATAAAAATCCATATATCTTGCACCAACGAAAACTAATACATCAAGTCATAACCTCCCCAAAACCATCCTTTCTCACAACCACCAACATCAGCACATCACCCTCGTCCATCACAAATACCCCACGCACAACTTCTGCGCACCATCACCGCCATCAAATCCGATCACAACGCACTACTCAGCAGTTCCACTACGTTTACCAGCCTCTATCCACTAAAACCGCTCCACAATACCACCAATACCCACTCCAAATCCGATTCTCCGATCACGACATCATCCTCCAACCTCACGTTCGAATTCCAACACCACCTCCACCACGCAACAGATCCAAGAAACCCATAAATCGCCAATTCGAAACCAAGCCAAAAATCCCAAGTCAACAACGAAAAAGCAAATCGGAGGGGCCTTGAGTTTCATATTGAAAATTTTCCTTTTTTTTGGATCTCGAATAGCTTAGTTGTGGAGATTGATTGTGGGTGGAGTCTATTAGGGGTGTTGCGTCCTGTTTTCCAAGAAAAGGAGGAGGCGCGTCTCAGTGAGATCTCCCGTGAATTTTTTTTTGGGGCACTGCAATTTTTTTTTTTTGGTGAACATTGAAGTTTGTGCATGGTGTTTAGCAATTGAGTAGGCAATTGATTTGTTTTCATTTTCTTTTTGATGTGGTCTCTTCGTGAAAGGTAAATTATACTACACACATTAAAAAAATAAAATATTGGGACTGCCATTTTTGGTTTCTGAGAGATTTTGGGAGCGCATATCCTGTATTTTGTTTTTGGCCTGTTCGACTGTGCCAAAACAAATAGCAAAAAAAAAAAATTTGTGGTTTGAGGAGCATAATTAAGGAGAGAATTGGATTGTGTTGCCTATTTTTGGGTGCGTGCGTTTTGATTGAGAATTGACTATCCAGGAGTAATTCTTTATTTAGTGCGTTAGTGCTTGTTCCCTACTTTTTTATTTTTTTTATTAGGCTTAGCTTTTATTTTAAGTTTAGTTTATTTATTTTGTTTGGTTTTATTTTTATTTTTATTCTAGGTTTTTATCAGTTTGTAGTTTTCTTTTGATTTTACTTCTTTTCTTTTTCTTAAAAAAAAAAGAGTACGTTTTTTTTAAGGCTTAATCGAGTAGGTTCGCTTGTTTGTTTGTTTGTATTTTTTTTTCTTTTTTTTTCCTTTGTTAGTTTTTTTTTCTTTTTCTTTTTAGGTTTTCTCCCTTTCAATTGTTTATATTTTTATTTTGTTTTATTTGCGTCTCTTTATTAAAAAAAAAAGAGGAAACCTCATTCAAATCAAAGGCAAAAAGCAAAGAATTCGAGCAAAAAAACAAGAAAACTCGGAAGCCAAGCAAATTTGCAAATCGCCAACGCTACTCAATTGCACTGGACGGACTGCCATACCCCGCTGTAAAATTCTCTTAACTCTACAGGTGCTCTGCTGCAAAATAAAAATATAGAAATTGTTGTAAAAATCTTCTGCAGGGTTAGCGGCTTGAATGTAAAAAAAAAAAAAAAAATTCTGCAATTTATATTTCTGTGACTGTAATTTCTGAATTAATTTGGTGCGGACTGACATTTCCATAAATGAAATCTTCATTCTCATTGTTTTCAACAATAAAAATAGACTTTTCAAAATAATATAATTGAAAAGTGGTGCTTTGTGAGTTGACTGTCTCAAATAATTGGATCGCGGATATATAGTAGTTCAATTTATTGAACTATTAGCAAAAGAGGTTGCATACTACCCGTAAAACATTGGTCGTATCCCTTAGTTTTATACTATACGTGAACGGCCATAAGACCCTCTTCCCCCTTCCAATTGAGTTAGTTAATTAATAGAGCATAACTGAGTATTTTATATTATTTTGAAGTGAGAATAATTTTTGTCTTCTGCTGACTTCATTCAAATGTCTGATTCAAAAAAATCCTTGAGAGAAACGTGGGATAATAATCGGAGTAGATGTCCTCTTGAAAAGTATGAGTATGAATTGCAACTCATGAAACAAGATTTTCCAAAATTTCGTGAGCCCAATGTCAACAATTTTCAAAATTTTCCAACTGATCAACATTTTCAAAATCACAGATATAATCGTAACGACGATTTCAATTTAAATTTCAATAACTTCGATTATGGGCCACATCCACATCAAAACGGTTTTGAATCGCAACATACCTTTGATCAACATCAATATGGGGTTTTAAACCAATTCGAAAATAACTTTGAAAATGATTTTCAAATCGACCAAAATTTTCAAGATTACAACCCACATCCACATCAAAATTTTCAAAGATCAAAATTGCGATTTTCCCTCAAATTTTAACAGTTTTGGTTATGAACAAAATTTCTATGATCAAAATAATTTCCAATATCATTGTCAGTTTCCTGAAAATTCAAACAACTACCACATTGGAAATAATATTGATTGTGAAATTGATGTGGATTATAATTTTGAAAATCAAGAAATCCAAAACGAGAGCTCTCAAATCAACGATCGTCTTAACATTCCTAGTGAGAGGGAAGAAAGACTAAATAAAAAGGCCGATGAACTTCTTTGTTTATTGACATCTTTGAAAGAACAACGAGAGCAAGAAAATCAAATTCAAACAAGCCTTGAATCAGAAAATAATCCAATTTCTACTGACATTGAAAATTTTCAAATAACGACTTTGGAAATTGAGAATAATCATCTTGATGAAGTTTGTCAAAATTCAACAAATGATTGGGACTTCAACTCTTTTAAGAAAGAAGATTTAAGCTTAGGTTTTGACCTTCCTCTTCCGGGCTGCGAGAAACTTGAAAATTTTGAAATTGAACAAAATGAAAATGTTGAATTTTTCAAAAACTCAGAAGTGGAAATGGATTTTAATGAACATGAATTTCTTGGATTGTACGAGGAGGAGTTGCCAAATAAGGAAGAAGTGGATTCACGTCACGAGTTCGAAAATTTTAACTTTGAGGAAATTTCAAACGAACTTGACATTGTCGGTATCGAAAATACGTTGTCAATTAATGATGAGAAATGTGATCACATAGTCTTGAACAACACTCAGATGTCAAATTTCACTGAATTTATATACGATCACAAATTTTTGAACAATTACACTGATAAATTTGTTGAACACATGAGTTATCTTTGGAATGCTGGTTTGGCTGAAAAACTTCATGTTAGGACGACCCTGGATATTTATCTCCTAAACTATAAATCTAGGTTTAAAGATGATATGGTTTTCAAAAACTCTTGCTTGTTAGAAAACATGCCTAGGCATAGTGGGAACATGACTCATAGGGCTAGAACCAAGTGTGGGGGGAAAAGTTGGTGGCAATCCTTGCGTCGCATGCATCGCAAACACATATATCATTGTACATATGATCCATTCTTACATATAGTTAGACTGCATTTCATTTTACAAATCATTTTACATTCACTCCATCTTTGGGTACGATCTTTCAAATTTAGGAAACGTTTACAGTGTGGACACTGTTTAGTTCTAGTGTGGGGGGGAGTCTGCATTTCACTCATTTTCGTTTTTTTTCTTGTTTTTCTTTCTTTTCATTTTCTGCCACTTGAATAGGACCATCATGCATTTTAATCGTAGTAACATACCATATTTTAAAAATAAAAAAAATACGACTCATTTTCAATTGATACAACAAAATAAGTTTACAATTTTTAGCCAGTTGATAGTATTTTTCTCTCTCAACTAAGTTCGAATTTGAAATATAATGAAAAGTTTAATTTTGAGGGATAATAGTGTAACCGGTACATAGGGAGATTCTTAGGTGATGGCCATGAAATCTATTCTATATTGTAGACTTTGTTTAAACAAGTGGAGGACTTAAAGTACTTATAATGGCTTGTCAAATCTTTAAAACTAAGTTGTGTTAAGTTGAATTCGCGTAACTCTCTTTTTGTGCTTATAAATTCAATAATAATGATAATAGTAATCCAAGGGTATCCAACATTGCTTGTATATCGAGCGTTGGTGTGCAAACCCGCCAAGCTCTATCCGACACGTTGTTGACAAAGTCAGCGTTGGAATATCTTGGTCTCATTTTATGAGATTGGACACCTAAGGATTACCGACACGTTGTTGACAAAGTCAAAGTCGGCCTGCACAATCCGCCAAGCTCTTTACCTACTCTCCGTTAGTCCGCGAGGCAGTGCATGGGTGGTAAACCTTGGTCTTTTTAGTTAGGTGTATGTACTTAATCATAAATTTTAAAATTTTATAGAATAAAGACTAAGCGATGATGCCCAAACACTTCTTGACCTTATTGATTTGACTAGCCATACATGAGAAAATTAGAATACCACTTTGCAAACTGTGCCAAGCAACCTAAGAATTTATTTCATGGCTGCACTATGTTATCGACCGAACTAACTGGCCAAACTGGAATTTAACATTTGAAAACTGGATTTATATTGAAAATTTGTGACAAGTCGAGGTATCTAAAATAAAATCAACTGATTAGAAATTATTAACTTAAATTGTTGTACCACTTTCCTGAAATAAGTCGTGTTGTCATTTTTCGTTTTTATTTTTGCATATGTCCATTGCATTCATGTAGTTTCATTAGAATCATAGCATACTGCATTTGGATTTTATGGGTAGTATCCGCTGAAAACCCTCACGAGACACCACTCGTCCTACTAGGGACACCTAGAGGTTTAACGGCTTGTTGCATGCGCTCAATGCAATCGTGTTTCCTACGAAAGTGCGACCTATCTAGTTAGTTTTTCATTTTCTTTTTACTCGAGGACGAGTAAAAGATAAGTGTGGGGGTATTTGATTGACATAGAAATATGTTTATTTTATGCTCTTATTTCTTATCTTTTGTATATAAATAAATATTACTTGGGTATTGTTTTTGTTACTTTTACAGATATTCCAACTCAGCCCGCATGCAACCAGAAATGTAGAGAAATGGAGTTCAATTTGCTGTGTATTTGCATTTTTGAAGAATTGTAGATGAAGATCTCACATCTAGTTGCTGTTGGACAAGAAAAGGATTGATAAAAAGGCTTTGCACATCACAAATCAATGAAGAAGTGTCAAGGAAGCAAGAGGAAAAGAGAAAAGGCCCAAATTTGCTTTATTTATCTAAGGCCCATTTATGTTTCTCATTGTAAACTAATTAGTGATGTAATGACCAGGCCCATTTATCATTAGGGTTAGGGTTAGGGTTTGGCTATCTACCCTATATATACCCTTGTAATGGCATTGTAGCCACCATCCTATCATATATCTCATTCTATTCTCTTCATTAAAAAAACTCATTTTTCTTTTTATTTTATGCAATTTTCTATTTTTTAGCAATTAGTGTTGTCTACACGATTAGATTCGGTAGAACACTATTTGTATTTTGCATTTCTTTTCATTAGTGATTGACCGTCTGATTAGATTCAGCGGTAATCCTAATTTTTATTTTCTGTTCGTTTAATTCTGTTCTGCAATTTTATTTCCATTGTTCTATTTTATTTTATTTTAATCGTTGAATTTATTACAGATCTGATTAGATTCGAATCTGCAGTAAATTTAATTGCATCTTTTAATTGTAGTTTCACTTTTTACTTTGTTTTGCAAAATCAACCTCCAGCTTCGTCTAACACGCCCAAGAAGAAATAAATAATAATTTTTAATTACACCTCCCTGTGTTCGACCTGTATGCTACACACCTGTATGCTTGCAGAATTTATTACAAATGTCGCGCTTTTCTAATTCATAGACTGGCGACGATCAAAAATCATAGCGAGAAAGGTGATAAGATTCGTGGTTAGAAATATCATATGCCGATTTGGGATTCCAAGGACCATTATAACTGATAATGGAACCCAGTTCGATGGTGCCGAATTCAGAAATTTCTGCCAGAAATACAAGATCGACAAGCGGTACACTGCAGTCGCCCACCCACAGTCGAATGGGCAAGTAGAAGCGATAAATAAAGTCATAAAGTCCATCCTCAAGAAGCGATTGGAACGTGCAAAAGCAAAATGGGTGGATGAATTTCCCTTGGCCTTGTGGGCATATCGGACAACGTTTAAAACAGCTACCGGGCATACTCCTTTCTCTCTCTAATTTGGCTCAGAAGCAGTAATCCCGGTAGAGCTTGAAGTTCCCTCTCACAGGGTGACATATTATGACCCGATGACGAATCAGGCACTCCTCCTCGAGTCCCTTGATGAAATCAAAGATAAAAGGGACGAGGCAGACTTGCGTGCGTCAAGACATCGATGTCAGATGGCATGCTATTATGACAAGAAAGTTCGCTTTAGAACCTTTGAACCAGGAGATTTGGTGCTAAAGCGAGTTGTTCCATCCCTTCCTCACCTCGGTCCAAAGTGGGAAGGATCATTCGTCATCCAATGGAAACTTGAGACAGGAGCCTTCAAGTTAACGACCGTAGATGGTGAAGAAGTGCCTAGGGCATGGAATGCCCAACATTTGATGCGATATTTGAATCAAGGATGTTGTATTTTCTTTTGTTTTTCTTTTGAACCCTGTAAAAAGGCACGACTAGCCTTAGAAAAGTACATTGATACGAACAAAGAACTATAAAGTGGATGTAGGCTACGACTTAGCCGAACCACTATAAAAATATCATGTGCCATTTACTTTCCTGCATTATTTATATCTACAACTATTATTCTATTGTGACTGTAGAATACGAGATGTTAAATTAAAATCTGAAAAGTTGGAGATGGCTTAGATGCAGGAACAAACACAACGACTGTTTGTACAATAAGACATAAAAGAATGGGAAGACGACATTCTTAACTCTAACTCTCAAGAATTGAGAGAGAGTATAAAGGAAGGGAAGACGACGTCCTCTGAGGCGTGAAGGTGCACCCAGATGAGAGACCGCCTCAACAAGAACTCTAACCTGAATATAAGACAGAAGAGTATAAAAGATGCCAGAAAAGAACAAGCATCAATGACAAAAGGAATGTGACCCCCGTCAGAGAATCGGGGACATTCGGACTTTTTAATTTAATCTTGAATAGTTTTTCAAGACTGACTGGGGGCATGTATGTACACACATATTTCCCCCCACTATGACTCCATTACACAACTTTAGTAGCACATGCATTTGCATTTTTACATAAGTACTGAACTGACGACTAACAGGCATTGTAGGAAATGAATTATTTTTATTTACAAATGTATGGATTTGTACAGAAAAACAGGCAAAAAGAAGATGCGAGGGCCGCACTCGTTGCAACAATTGTGGGCCAATTAAATGCTAAAATAAAGCAAACCACTTCATCACTTAGTCTTTTAAGTGGATTTGGATTTTTTTAGCAGCCTTCTGAGCATCCTTCGCCTCTCTTTCAGCATCAGTTAAGATGCGCCTTGGTTTTTTATTCCCTGAGACTGAAGTGCTGGAATTGGTTGATTTTTTCCCGGGAGTCGGAACGTTGGAATCAAGAGAAGACTTTTTAGCTAGTTCTTCTGTAATAGATCTAGTTGAAAGCTTAACAACTAACCTTGATCCAGCATCCACTACTGCGAGAGGCATAAGGCTTTCGGGGTCTAGGTCTTCAACTTTAAGCGCATGCGTTTGTCTTGTTCGGCTTTCAATGCAGCTAAAGTAATGTCATCGGCGCTTTTTGACTCCCCAACTATAGCCACCTCAGGGCCTTCCTCATGTTCCTCGTTGCCATCATCATCTTTCAAGGTGTCTATCATCTCACCATCATGAGGAGCATCAGCCTTATCCTTGTCTCCTTCAGCCTTCTCCACTGACTTTGGTTCGGCAGTTGTTCCCTAAGGCACGTCTGCCTTCTCGGACGGTTCAGCACCTGCGGAGTGAGAAGTTACAGTTATCAACTCGGGAGAAAATAAAGGGTCCTTCATCGATTGCCCAACTATGTAATGGAAAGCGGAAACAGCTTTGACGAATTGGGGTGAAAAGGTAGAAATACCTTCTGATGATTTCTCTGCTAGAGTAGCTGCTGCCTCTGAAGCCGATTCAGGAATATGAGATAAAAGAGATGCCTGAGAGATCATTACGTTTTCGGGGTCATATCTCACTACTTCAGAAGTTTCAGCGGCAGTGGAAGAAGAACCAGCCTCCAAGATGTCCTTTTGTTTAACCTTCCGTCTTTCCTCATCCATGGCAGCAGCAATCAAGCGACGCCCCTCAGCTAGGCTCATCGGCTCGTCATCTCTTAGATATTTTTCCATAAGTTTGTCCTCGTCAATGGAATCTACCTTGAGTTCTTCTTTTTCCCATTCAACAATTTGGCTCCACACATGAACCAAGGTGGTCAGATAATCATCAATCCAAGAGATGTTTCGATGACGGATTATATGTGCAAAAAATTCGATCAGTAATTCACCAAAGCCCTGCACATCCTCCTGGGCCTCTGCCAACTGGTTGCGAGACTCTTCGGCCGATCTGGTGACACTTTCAACATTACCCTCCGCCAGGGCAGCCCCGTTCTCGGCCTCCATCAACTTGGAAGCCAAGTCAGCATTTTTCTTCTCCAATTCGGCGTTCTTCTTCGCCAACTCGGCCTTTTCTCGCTCAAGGTCAGCATAAGAAAGTTGCATTTTGGCAGCATCTAACTTGGCATCTTTTGCTTGCTTTTTCAGCTCCGAACGTTCTTGAGTATGGGACTCGAGGAAGTCATGATAGCATTTTTGTAGATCTTCAAATTGTAGCTTGAAGCTAGCAGCGTCCCGTTGAGCGATAGCAAGTTGAGCCAGTGTATCCTCGAGGTCTTTTCCTAAATTTTTTAAGGCCCTTGCATCATCTTCTGCGGTCTTCTGCATCGAGTTAGTATTCGTGATTAGATTTCGGATGATTCTGGAAAGGTTATGCGAATAATTGAACATCTCTGAATATTGTTTCTCAATTGTGTCAATTTTTGCTTTGGCCTCATCTGCCCACCTCGAGGAAATAGGCTCAAGAGCAGATAAGAAAGTCAAGTTTTCAAAGTAGTGATCGGGGAACTGCTCCTCCAGATATGCTCTCTTAATTGCAGTTTCAACGTACAATGGCGGAGGTTTGGGGAATGTCAGCTCAGTATCCTTATGTGTGGAAGGTCAATGGCCTCCTCACCCTTTCAAGGCCGCTTAGCAGGAACCTTGCGCTTACTTCGCGAGTCGGTATCTCTCAGCGGGCTCCTTTCCCTTCCACGCTTTTCTTGAGAAGAAATTGGGTCTTTTGACTGCGGCCTGTCATCTTCTCGACGGCCATGGTAGCCCTTATATCGCTCTGGATCTGACCGAATGGGAGAGCGAGAGCGCGAGGACCGCGACTGATAAGAGTCATAGGGCCTTCTATCCTCCCTACCGTGGCCTTCGCGACGATCATACTCAATATCATGAAGGGGTCTGGTCATGCTGCGGCGTAGTTTCTTGATGTCATAGTAAACACGAGACATTGTACCTGCACAATAATGCAAGTGGAATTCAGAATCAGTATTCTCATAAGAAGTAAGTGCTGTGAAGTGGGGTGCAATTGTGTTAAGTGCATCCTAAGTAGTGTCCCCCTTCCGACAAACCAGAGCCTGAAGACGAGCCAGTGCGAGAGGGCTCTTTGGCCTTAACAGGAGTGGCCTCCTCCGAAGAAGTAAAAACTAAAGGATTTGTGCCAAAATCCTCGGAAGTGTAAATAGTGTCAGGAAGAGGGAGATCTCCCAAGCCCTGAAATGTAGGATCATCAACAGTAGGGGCATCTCTTTGGGAAGCGCCTGTTGGCTGTTCTTTAGGAGATGGTGATTTCTCAGGAGAAACGACATCCCCAGGAGTGATGTACCCCTCTCGGTGCTTTTCAGGTAAATTAGCCAACTCATCGTCTTGAGTCAAACTTGGAGAAGGTGAAGTTCGAAGTGGCATGGCGGGACCTTTCGAGCTCTCGCGCATTTCTGGAATTACATCCACCGGAGGGATATATACATATGGACCTGACCCGTGACCTATGCTACGGGTAATGGATAGCAACCCGTGGTGATGAAGATATTCATCCTTGAGGAACTCATCGATAGTTAGAATTTTTTTATCACCATTGAGAAGTTGATGCATCCGATCAAAATACACTTGACCCGATACTTGCTTTGGATTATCAACTGCAAACAAAAATAAAACTTATTAATGTGGTGGCGCGTACATTCAGAGTTAAGATTTAGAAAACCAGTGCCTTACTCAACTTTGTCCGTCACCTAGCACACCCCGGCTGTTGCCTTATATAAAACCATTCCAGCTTGGAGTCGCCGGCCTTGCTGTTGAATGGCACCGAAATTATCTTTCTTTTTGGGACAGACTCGAAGTAAGAGAAAGAAGGAGTTTCTCGAGTCCGATGCTTGAAGTTATAAAAGAAATGAACGTCATCAAAAGTGAGATTTGTGCCTAAGATCTCACGGTACGCTAAGTATAAGGTATACAGGTAAGCATAGGAGTTGGGATGCAGCTGCATGGGGGCAATCTGCATTTGTCTTAGAAAATTGACGACAAAAGGAGAAAATGGAGGGATAGCCCCAACCATGCACATTAATTGGGTAATTGCCATAAACCCCTCCGGAGGATTATGAGGACGATCAGTCTTTGACGGAACCAGGGTGTCCTTTTTCAGTATCCCGGGCTTTAGGCGTATTCGAGTGAGTCTGTCATAGTCAATCGTCGATTTAACAGAATCTTGAGGTGATTCCAATATGAAGGCAGATTCAAATTCGTCAGGAGCTCGAGTATCTCCAACCCCTCCTTCCTCTTCACAGCCCAGGGAAACATCACTGTCAGAAGGCATTTCGTTGTTATGTGCCTCTACTTCATAATCCGATCCCTCGTCGTCCCATTCAGGGTCTGAGGAAGAAGATATGTCGTTAAGAGTGACTTTAGTGGATGTCTCTGGGATCTCTTTCTTTTCTGCCAGTCCAGAAGAATGTCTTTCGGCCATGATCGCTAAACTATCGAATAAGTAATAACAAATGTTAGAGTAAACTAGCCCGTGTCCCCCTGTGCACATGTGTGAACTAAAGTTTGTACAGTGTGTGCAGAAGATGTAAAGCGAACACTTGAAAGTATAATGCAAAGTTTTGGCAAAAGAGCGAAGTTCAGAATAGTTCTTGATGTTCGTTTATGTTCGCGAGGCACTATCCTAACTGTCCATTAAGTTGAAGATTATGTCAAGAGTTGATTTGGCCAGTTAAGCAAGTTCTTATGCATTAAGTTGGACTGCTCTTCGGTTCGGTTCAGATATATTCATTGGGATCGGATCGGGGGCACAGCCCTGCCTTGGACTCGGACAAACATTGAAGCCCAGGGATCAAAGTCAGATCGGTTCGGAAGTAGACTTCTCGAACGGTCCGGATCGAATTAAGCAACCATGCCCCTCTCCTCCTTTATTTCACTTTTCGGTCCGATCCAGTTGCAAGAGTACTGTCCGACCCGATCCGGTTAGGTGAGCTCTGTCTCCCTCTTCAAATTTTACCCCGACCCGATCTGGCCTTCTGAGCCTTTTCTTCTCCTCCATCTTCCATACCTCCTCATCCCAACTGATCCCCCATGCTCTTCATATTCTTCTTCCTCCTCAACCAATACCGAACTCAATCCTGTCTCCAAAACCCCAGTTAGAACCAAACAAATACCATCTTCCACCTCCTAGCGCTTCGAGGTGATGGCGGAGCCACCAACGACAACGGCGAGGAAGGAGGGAGCCACGACGTCGAAGCCGAGCAATAACCACACTCAAATCACTCAAATCGACCGCAAATTTCAATTGGAACCAGTTATTACTAAGATAATTGAAGTTTTAAGCCTACCACGGTGTTTAAATTGAAGACTAACAAGAGAATTTAAGAGTTTTTGAGCTTTCTGAAAGCTAGAGTTTCGGTGTAGGATCTGTTGAGCGAGATTAATGAAAGAAAAGGAGGAAGAAGGAAATAGGTAATGGGTTTATATATGTATTCTTAGTGGCTAATCGTATTCCCTGTTTTCTTCTCCCCGCTCGGACCGGGAAACAGGCCCACGAACACATTCTGGCCTATTGGACCAGCATTAAGCAATACAAAGGGAAACCCAGTTCAGTTCGGGTCCGAACCGGATGGAACTAAGCGTAATGGCTTGACGTGCAAGTTGAGTTAGAAGAAAAAAAAATTACCTGGAAGAATCACTAGACGTTAAAAGGAGCTCTTGAAGTTGTTTAAAAATGAAGAAAGTAGTCTGCATGCTTTGTGATATATATACATATATATATATATATATATATATATATATATATATATATATAGACATCAAGAAATGCGACTTTCTTAAGTAGTATATCCCTATTGGTCAATGGAAACGACTTTTCAATGACTCAAACTCAAGGATCAATGAGTAGATGATATCAAAGCACGCTTCATCTTCAACAGAAGCATCCTTTGAGGGGCAAAATGTTAGCCTACTTTGTAAACTAGGCTATACAAATTCAAGAAGTTAGAAGATCAAGTAGACAAAAGACACTCTGTTACGCATCTGGTTCGGATCGGAATTACAGGGGTAGGAACAGAGGCAACACAAAGCTAAAAGATCAAGTACTAGAATATAATCTGCCTATAAATCGGATCGGATCGGGTGTAGTCAGAGAAAAGCAAAGCAAGACAAAGTGAGGAAAGGCAAAATTCAAGCCGGATCGGATGGGATGCTCCGATCCGAACCTCATTTGCTAGCCTATTTGATCCGAACCCTATTTACTAGCCTATCCGAACCGAACCTAGTGTACCCTGCTCTTCACTCCACGATCTCCTGGATATTCGGGGCAGTTACAACCACTTTCTACCCACGATGGCCACTAACCAGATGTATTGTCCTCACCAGAACTCACTCGATCCCGAAAGTCATGGGATGGAGGCCACGTGTCCCCGATCCGAACCGGATCTCGAAGGAATTCTCACCTATAAATAAACCCCCAAGGGTCGTTTGAAAGGATATTTTGGCACTCTGAGAGTTCGAACATCTTTGGGAACTGAATTCCAGCATTCCCAAACAATCCAAATCATCATTCAAAGTATATTTTGAGACAATTGAGTGAATGTATATGAAAAGTGAGTGAGTGAATATCTCATTGTATTTTCATCTACATCATCAAACAAAGTGATATAAAGTGGATGTAGGCTCTTTAATGCCGAACCACTATAAATTTTGTGTCTCTTTTCTGTTATTGATCTCATTTTATTGTAATTTCAGTCAATTTGGGTGTTAGAACCATTTTTGGTCTAACAATATAGAATATTCAATTTTGATATAAAATTGAAAATGAAGTGGAAATCGTTTTTAAAACAAAATTAAAACGATTTTAAAATAAGTTTGAAAATGGAAAACAACGAAATATATATAATATATATATTAAATGGCCTGAATAGAACGCGTCGCGGTGCGACCGTTCGTGAATTTCGACCATTGACTTCGAATTGACATTACGGGAGATCCGACCATCCGATTCTCCTGAAACCGGGACCGTTGGGTTCATATCAAAAAGAGCTTTCCAATGAATATAAGAGATTTGAAATCTAATGGTTGGATTTGGAATTATGTCCAAATCAAACTTGGAAAAGGACGCTGTAAGTGCAGTTCGATGAACGTTTACGGAAATCGACTGTATGGGCCTTGATAAAATTATTAAAAATATCAATAATTTGTGAAAAATCATAATAAATGAGTTAGAAAGAATTGGGATGAAAAACTCTACGTTTGTAAAGATAAAAATATAATTTTATCATAATGAACTAGTAATTAAATAGAGAAATAATACAATATTTTTAAATAAATAAATTGGATTGAGGAAATCGTTTTAATATAACCGGAATTTACAATATATGAATTGGAATGGATTTGGATCGAAATTATCTTCGGAATATTTCGATATTGGATTCCGCGATTATACGGACATTGTGGAGGAATTTGGAAGATATATATATCGTTATTCCAATACGATATTTGTTGATTTCAAAATTTGATATTGAATATAAGCCGATATATTTTCTATTCAGAGCCTTGTATTTAATATCAAATTGGATTTTGGGTTTGTCGTGAACGGTGTCTTCACTAACACTGTCCTTAAACCCAGTTGAGAAAAGATTTAATGAAGCATACCAATAAATTAATATATAATTGGAATTGAATTGATTTGGATTTTGGGTTTGTCGTGAACTGTGTTTAAACGACATTTGTTCTTTAACCCCATTAAAGCAGGATTAATTTCCAAAAAGTTGAACAATCAATAAGAAATGATTTTAGAGGTAGAAACCAATTGGAATTTGAATAAATCTTTAATTAGATTGTGAATGAATATATGGTAATAAATAAATTACCAAAACGAGATTGAACCAAATATAGTTGGTTGTTGATATGGATTAGACTAATTGATAGTTGATATTGATTCTTATTGATTGATTGACTGTGTGGATGGTGCTCGACCAGTTTATGAGCAAAATATGCTTTTACATTTAGCATTGGGTTTGGTAGAAATACTGGTATGCTAACTCCTTGTGAAACACTTCACGATTTGACTATGAGGTGTTAGCGAAGTTGTTGAGTTCATATCAAATTTAATGAATGATTTTGAAATGGTATTTTTCTTAAGTGAAAAGAAATGTATTCCCGATTTTGGATAGGGAATGTTTTATAAAAATGTTTATAAAACAGAAAGGATTTCGAGGCCCAAAACCCGATGATTTCTAAAATGATTTAGAAATTTATTCTGGTTTTACATTGTGGTTCATCGCGTATCCGATTAGTTGCTATTGATGATGTATCTGTTTGGTGGCGGAGAATTTATTCTCTTTCTTAACACCCTTCTTTGAGACGTACGAGCTCAAAGGTTATGTGATTAATAGTGACTAATCATATGTGTGAATTGCTGATGTGAAGCACTATAGATTCGATTATACTTGTGATTATGTTGTGAAATGATTTTCCCTCCTTCGGGATATGAAATGATTTGGTATGTGGCTAAAGATTTGGTAACCCGGTCTACTAAAAGTATGGTGAGATGGGCGGTGTATGCTTCCATGCGTGGGAGGTGCATCGTCGGTGTAGCCTGCTCCATGTGTGGGAGGTGCACATATATATATATCGAGTTTCTTAGGTGCGTGCCCTTTGCCTTGTCTGAGGGGAGCCCGATATTTGGTTGCATACTTGTTTGTATGCATTGTTATGTTTTGGAATTCATATTTACAAAGATTTTGGTTTGAAATCCCGAAGTGAAATCTACTTTGATTTAAAAGTTAGATATGTATTTCAAAATGAATTGAAATACAAATCGGGAAATAAAGTCCAAAGGGATAATTTCTGTAAATTGAATTGGATTTGGGAAATCTAAGTTTGGTGATTAATCTAAATGGGTAGATTGGGATATCGCATGTTGATTGATGCATAGTAGATCCATATCTCTATTACTGATTGTTGCTCATGCACTAGCATTCATGGGGATAAACCTGTTCCGCGTTAGCGGTGTGGTCCTGTGATTTTCCTTATCATATATATAAGTAAATTTTAACTGTAGAGTTTCTCACACCAGTCCCATGACTTACCTGTAGTTTTCTTTTCCCTTGCAAACTCGGGTGCCCCTATTTTCCACACGGGCAGTCGAATAGTTTGTTTTGCAGATATATAAGCAGGATTCTGGATTGAAGCTTAAAACTGTGTCCAGAGCATTGATAGTTTTCCGCTACGCATTGTATTACATTTGATGTAAATTAATCTTTCGCTGTATTATATTTCGATATACTCTGATATATATTATGTACTCTGATGTAACATTATTATGATGTTTATAAAAGTCTTCTGTTATTTGTTCTGATGTGTTGTATGCCTAGAGTTAGCGTACGCGGGATTCGAACGGTGTTGGTCGGTTTTGCGATCGATTAGGTCCGGGCGAAATCCGTATCGTATGATGATGATAGAGCCTGACCGACGTATTCATTCATATTATTCTGCTGCATATATTGGTATGTTGTATGATAGTTAACTCTTATAATCGTTGTAAATGTATGTTTAAACAACTTCATAAACTGTTATTTATTTATTTATTATACTTTGTCCTTTCACTGTGAGATTCTGTGATTGTTTTCTTCTTTCTTCTTTTTCTTTTATTAATTCCAATAACTATCTGTATTTTTGTGAAACGACCCGAACTTTCCCGGTGAAGGAAAGTGCAGATTGAGTTGAGAACAACACACAAAACAACGCAGACAGAAGAACATTTCATTGTATATTACAACAATACCATCAGAATACAAGAATATACAGAGTATAAATGAATATTACACAGAAATATCAGAGATTTAAATTACGTTTAAATACATCGCAGTGGAAAATAATAAAATACACAACTAGAAGTAATACACGGATACAGAGCTTTTCGAGTATCGTTCCAGCTGTAAATCAGGATCCTGTAAATATAAATCTGCAAAACAAAAACTACTAGCTGCCCGCGTCGAAATAAGGGCACCCAGAGTTTAGGTTAAAACAATAAACTCCAGGTCAGTCATATGACTAGTGTGAGAACTAAAACAGTTATTTATCTTTATTTTAAAGTCAGGTAAATCAAGGGACCACGCCATATAACACGGAACGGGTTTCCTCCCAAGAATACCAGTGCATAAAACAACCAGCGCAATGCTAAATAAAGAACAATGAAGCTATTATAAGACCCAGGTCCCATCACACAATGCAACGCAAGCCGGAGGAGAGGGTTTTTACCTTATAATAGCCAAAGAATTCTTGATACGCTAAATTTGTTGTTTTAATTCTTAATCAGACTCCAACCGCAAATTAGTAAGAGAACGATTCCCTAAGTATTAACCCCGAAGGCCGAAACCAACATCAGATCAATACCCAGGAAACCACCCGTCTTAGCTCATTTCCAGTTAGTTTCTGATTTTATATACAATCATAAATATCAATCATAGGCGGCATGAATGTCCCATACCACTATGTCGCCATATATACTCAAAACCGCAAAATGTCGTATTGGAAGTTGGGTTATCATTTATGGAATGAACCGAGGTAAAAGATAGTCCTCTCTGAATTCGAGACGCTCTAGTGCGCCCCTTAGGCAAGTACTCAGTCAAGCCTTTAGATCGTCAGGGCTGGTCCACACGGAGTGGATTAAAATGCCTGAACATGTGTTTCCCCGCCCTATGGGGTGTAAATGAGCCAACGAATGACTCCATCGGTTCGAGAACGACCGATAAATCCGAGGCGCCTCCAATTACAACAACCACATAAGTCAAACTCGTCAGGGCGTGTAAAACCACTGACGCCACTTCTAACTAGAAGGAAACGCATGCCTCCCTGATGTCCGTCTCCCTTTTTGGTTCATACTGGGTGTGAAACTCGCGAATTAGACGTTACACAAAGCTATGCCACAAAGGCCGTGCTTTGATCATCAACCACAAGACTTTGCTTTTCAACAGATGCCTTGATCCATTGCCACTAAGGCATGCCACACAGGCAATTCATTCCATGCGATGGATATCCATCAATATATAACCCCTGAGCTCGTACGTCTCAGAGAAGGGCGTTAAGCAAGAGAATAAATTCTTCGCTGCCAAACAGATATATATTTAATAGAAATGAATCACACAGACTGAAATCTAATGTAAGACACACAGTCCATTTACAAGTTCGTTCTGGGTCTGAACGAAACCGGAGGCACCTAGTACCCCACATATCCATCGATCTCCAAGTACATCTGGATGATCACCAAATGATTCTCTCCTCTTGGGTGTACGACCCAATCAAGATCATCAGTAATTATCCAAACAATGTGAAGACCTCTGGTCTTCAACCATCATCTTCATCTTTGACACCACGCCGAATCAGTTATTCAGAATGGGATAAACCCGGTCTTTCTAAATAACTCGCGTATATAATAAACTTGTGTTACACGAACACAACATACACCTCATTCCAATTCATCAGTCACTAACCGTAAATTAATCAAGAGAATAATTCCACAAATATTAACCACGAAGGCCGAAACCAACATCAGATCAATACCGAGGAAACCATTCTGCTTAGCTAACCTACAGTTAGTTTCTAAATTTCACATTCTTAAGGAGAGGTTCCCGTTAATTCGATCAAAGATAAATTCCTTTAAATTTATTCTTTAATCTACTTTTGAATATCAATTCAAACTAGTGGGGATTAGCGATCTACACCGAAGTGATCACTTATTTTATTTCCCAATCCCAACCTATTCATCCCATGAAGTAAAACTGGTAATACTTCATATCTAACACCACAATGTTATCGGTAAATTCAATTACCATTTCATGTTTAAATCTAATTAAAGATTTAACTATCGCCTGGAGCAAAACTGGTGATACTCCATTCTCGATCTTTTCAATCTAATTAAAGATTCATTAAAACTCCACTTAGTTTTAATCTTTGACTGGGTTAAAGAATCAATGTCTTTTAAAACACGGTTCACGATAAACCCAAAATCACGTCCCATTTAAATTAGTCCCTAACCATAAATTAGCAAGTGAGAAATTCCCTAAGTATTAACCCCGAAGGCCGAAACCAACATCAGATCAATACCCCAGAAACCATTCAACTTAACTAATCTCCAGTTAGTTTCTGATTTTCTTAACTCCTTTGGGTCTAAGAACAGTATTATTGAAGATACCATTCACGACAACCCAAAATCATATTCCATTAATTATCGGGTTAAAGAACAAGTGTTATTTAAAACACTGTTCAGGATAAACCCAAAAATCAATACCAATTCAATTCCAATTAAATAATATTTAATTGGTACACTTCATTTAAATCTAAATAAAAAGATTTAATCTTTTTCTCAGCTGGGCTTAAGAACAGTGTTAATGAAGACACCATTCACGACAAACCCAAATCACATTTGGTATTAAATACAAGGCTCTGAATAGAATATATATCGGCTTATATTCAATATCAAATTCTACGACCAACAAATATCGTATTGGAAATAACGGTATATATATATATATATATCTTTCAAATTTCCATAACAATATCTGTTTTTACACGAAATCCCACATCAAAATATTCCAAAGACAATTTCAATTTAAATCCATTCCAATGCAATTATTGGAAATTCTGGTTATTTTCAAAACCATTTCAAATCAAATTTATTTACTATAAAAATAAATAAATGATTATTCTAGTTCAAAACTAGTTCATTTCAATAAAAATTTATTTTTATCTTTTCAAATATGGAGTTTTTCATCCCAATTCTTCACAAATCATTTCTTATGATTTTACACAAATTATTGATATTTTTAATAATTTTATCAAGGCCCGTATAGTCGATTTCCACCAACAGCCATCGAACTGCACTTACAGCGACCTTTTCCAAATTGGATTTGGACATAGTTCCAAATCCAACAGTTAGATTTCAAATTTATAAAATTCATTAGAAAGCTCTTTTCGATACGAACCCAACGGTTCCGGTTTTAAGAGAATCCGACAGTCGGATCTCCCGTAATATCCGTTCGAAGTCAATGGTCGAAACTCGCGAACTGCCGCGGCGCGGCGCGTTCTATTCAGGCCATTATATTATATATATATAATATATACTTCGTCAATTTCCTTTTAAAACGTATTTTGTAAATCGTTTTAAATTCGTTTTCAAAACGATTTCAACTTCTTTTTCAAATTCAAATCAAAATTGAATTTTCCCTTACAAATTCGTTTTAAATTCATTTCAAATTGATTTCAATTCAAATCGATTTTCAGTTCAATTTCAATACGTTTTAAACATAATTCAAAACGATTTCAATTCTATTTCAATCTAATTCGAATTTCAATTCTATTCAGTTTAATTCGAATTTCAAATCTTTTCAGTTTAATTCGAATTTCAATTCTTTTCAATATAATTCGAATTCCAATTCTTTTCAATATAATTTGAATTTCAATTCTTTTCAATATAATTCGAATATCAATTCTTTTCAATATAATTAGAATTTCAATTCTTTTCAATAAAATTCGAATTTTGAAATCACTTTTAATATTCATTGAAAAATGAATAAAATCGATATAAATATCGTTCGCGTCAAAATGGCGTCAATCTAATCAACTCGGCTTCATATATTTCTATTTTCAAATATTCTATTTCAAATATATCTATTTCAAATATTTCTTTTTCAAAACTGGAATGAGGCCCAATCAGTTACCATATAATGTTAATTATATGGATTTTCTACAACACATGTATAAAATAACAACGATAAATAATCAACCATCAACCAGAGTGCACCACACAACTGCATAAGCATTAAATATAAATAACTAACGCTTACACAGTCTGTTGACAACTCGATTGACATACAACTAAACAATCGGGATTAGTGTACGTCAAATATCATCCCAATAACCGTGTGGGGTTTCAAACAATCAAACACTGGTTTTATTTGTGCAGTTGGGCGATGTGTAAAATTTATCGTCCCAATCAATATCAGTTTAATCAATGTCTATAAACAAATCGTCCGATTTGTTTATATTTATTTCATTTTAAATACATGTTAAAAATTCTATTTTCAACTATGAAATATTTTTAACTATATAAATATTTTATTTCATTTCCCCTCACATCACACAATCAACTACACATCAAAAACAAACAAACAAGCATACAAGCCGTCCATGGTCTGTGGACGATGGGTGTCGGGTGCTACTAAACACCGTCTGCATCCTAGTATATATTTTAACTAGGAAATTAAATTAAAAGTGAGAAGTTCTCACCGTGGGGTTCCACTCCTCCATTCGCTTATCTCTGAACGGTTTGAATTCAGATTCGTTTGCAATGCCAACGCAGTCTTCTCTACGCTGTTCATATTAAAAATCACATTTTTAATAATGCTACATGTACATAAAAATTATATTTTTATAATCTCTACTATATAAAATTATATTTTTATTATCTCTTCTATATAATAATTATATTTTTATCCCGCTACTCACATAAAAATAATATCTTTATATTCTCTATTCATTTCAAAGATCTCTTCTTTAAAGAAATAAAAATCCTAAATTTAACGAGATAAAAATCAAATCTTTTTCAGTGTTTAAACTATACAAAAATCGGTTTTTAAAGCTAATAAAAATCAGTATTTAAACTAAATTAAAATCAGTTTTTAAACTAAATTAAAATCAGTTAAAATAACTCACTGAGTTATTAGAGGAAAGGGGGTTTTATGACTCGTCTGAAGGGAGGTGGCCCGCTGCAGCGTCGCAGGTGGCTTGGCGGCAGGGAGGGGCGAGCAACCGGATCTGGCAGCGCTCAAGGGGATCGCGGTGCCCAGGTTCACGAAGAGGAAGGGGAAGGGTCTCTGGTCTCGCTGGAGAGAGAGAGAGGGGGGTTGGGCAAGTCGACGGAGAAGGCCAGAGGTGGGAGAACACTCGAAGGTGACCAACGAAGGCGGAGGAGACAGCGCACTCCATTGATTTGTTTTCCCTTTTTTTTAATACAAAACCCGATCTGAGGAATTGATGGAAGAGAGAGTGCAGAGGGAGGTATAGGTAAATAAATTTATTTATTTTATTATTTTATTTAATTCTAAAAATAATGTTGACTTTTTATTCAAACTCTAATCGGGACCCAATGACTGTCGTCCCAAGCTAATTACCCCCATTCCGAACACAACGGGATATGTTTTGAAACCCAATTCGGCTGTTACGATCAATTTTCGTTGAATTTAAAATATAAATCTCTATATATTCAATTTAAATGCACATTTCAATTTACCGGAGCCACATACTAACTCTATAAATCCTAGAAAAAAAATTTCTAGCTTCGTATTGACGATACGGTCCTAACAAAACTAATTTCGTCAAATTCTGAGACCATTTGAAAAATGACCATTTTCCAGTCGATTAAAATCAAATGAAACTGGTCAAACGCGTTTTCCTTTTCCATGCTCACATATTGATTTGAAAAATTATGAAATTTGAAACCTAGCAATAATTAGACATTCCGGTTCCAACAAAAGTGGTTTCGTCGAAAACCGAGGTCGTTTGCAAAACGGCTATTTTTAAGGGCCAGAATTCCATAGCGACTATTCTGAATTTTCAACTGGGCATGTCTTTTGATTCGTGCTATGAATTTTGATTTTTCGGATTCGTTGGAAAGATATTCTCAATTAGATTCAAATACTTTTGGTTTCGTTGAAATCCGGTTTATTTTGCACCCGGTACATTCATTTGAATTTTGAAATCGAGTTATCGAACTACCGCGCCATTTTCTGTTCCTTTTATAATTTAAAATAAATATATATATTCTAACGACAATCTATATAAATATATACATTCTAATTCTATTCAAAATAAAATTCTCGTCTTTATTATTTAAAATAATTCATTTTAAATAATCAAAATTGGCTAAAATTGCCAAAATAAAAATTTTAAATTGGCTCGGATTTCCGGGTTATTACAATCTCCCCCACTTAAAACTTTTCATCCCCAAAAAGGAATGAAGCCGAAAGTTGTTTCACAAATCAACTCAACTTCCAGTATTTTCACTACGGCTTAAGTTCTTCAACTTTTCAGTTTCTAAGAACTTTTCAAATTTTCCAAAAATTTGGCTAACACCCTAAATTTTGAAAAATTTCGCCATAACCTCCCCTGTACCGCGGACTTCGGGATATTTCATATAGCCTCCCTTGGCCATATTCAATCCAAAAGAAAACGAAAAAGCCAAGCGGCTAGCCAATCGGCTCATAAAATCATCCAAATCCAAAGAAATACAATAAATTATGTTAAACATGTACCTATTTGTAGGGCAAACAATTTTATTCTTCGGCTGTAGCCTCCTTGCTATGACCTGTTCAATTTAAGTACACGTATATGCATGCAAATGCGGCAAATTTTCAATACAATTCACTTTTTGATTCAATTTGGTTAGAGGTTCAACATTTTAATTAGTCAAACAATAATCAAACAACACAACCATCAATCAATTAGTTGATTAGCTTTTCAAATTCATAACTTTGATACATAGTCCAAAATTCAGATTTTTGATGCCAAATCACAACAATATATTCTAACTATATTTTGCTTCTCACACCAGTCTAATGGAAATATATAGATATCATGCTTTCGGCACTAGAATATAAATACTGATGATGCGGCCGCATCATCAGAATTATCCCCGGACGACTAGAGTGTGATTCTATAACTATCCAGTACATTAAAACTTTGTATACACGCTAGCTAGGCGCATATGAAAAATCTTTATATATCGGATGGTCCAAATCAAATTAAAATAAATATTCAAATACGTTGAATAAAATTTAAATTTTTAAAACAAAATTGTTTTCATTTTTAAAAATATACTCTTCACACTCGTTCTAGGATACTACTGATCCCATCTCTAACGAGTCATTCTCATTGGATATTACTAATCCAATCTCTGATGAATTCTTTCGTTTGGTTCTAATGTGCCTTGTTCTTTGAGCTTTGTAAACCAAAGCTCTGATACCAGCTGAAACGACCCGAACTTCCCCGGTGAAGGAAAGCGCGGATTGAGTTGAGAACAACACACAAAAGAACGCAGACAGAAGAACATTTCATTGTATATTACAACAATACCATCAGAATACAAGAATATACAGAGTATAAATGAATATTACACAGAAATATCAGAGATTTAAATTACATTTAAATGCATCGCAGCGGAAAATAATACAATACACAACTAGAAGTAATACACGGATACAGATCTTTCCGAGTATCTTTCCAGCTGTAAATCAGGATCCTATGAATATAAATCTGCAAAACCAAAACTACTGGCTGCCCGTGTCGAAATAAGGGCACCCAGAGTTTAGGTTAAAACAATAAACTCCAGGTCAGTCATGTGACTGGTGTGAGAACTAAAACAGTTATTTATATTTATTTTAAAGTTAGGTAAATCAAAGGACCACACCGTATAACACAGAACGGGTTTCCTCCCAAGAATACCAGTGCATAAAACAACCAGCGCAATGCTAAATAAAGAACAATGAAGCTATTATAAGACCTAGGTCCCATCACACAATGCAACGCAAGCTGGAGGATAGGGTTTTTACCTTATAATAGCCAAAGAATGCTTGATACGCTAAATTTCATGTTTTAATTCTTAATCAGACTCCAACCGCAAATTAGTAAGAGAACGATTCCCTAAGTATTAACCCCGAAGGCCGAAACCAACATCAGATCAATACCCAGGAAACCACCCGTCTTAACTCGTTTCCAGTTAGTTTCTGATTTTATATACAATCATAAATATCAATCATAGGCGGCATGAATGTCCCATACCACTATGTCGCCATATATAGGTATACAATCAAAACCGCAAAATGTCGTATTGGAAGTTGGGTTATCATTTATGGTATGAACCGAGGCAAAAGATAGTCCTCTCCGAATTCGAGATGCTCTAGTCCACCCCTTAGGCAAGTACTCAGTCAAGCCCTTAGATCGTCAGGGCCGGTCCACACGGAGTGGATTAAAATGCCTGAACATGCGTTTCCCCGCCCTATGGGGTGTATATGAGCCAACGAATGACTCCATCGGTTCGAGAACGACCGATAAATCTGAGGCACCTCCAATTCCAACAACCACATAAGTCAAACTTGTGAGGGCGTGTAAAAAAAACTGACGCCACTTCAAACTAGAAGGAAACGCATGACCTCCCTGATGTCCGTCTCATGTTTTTGGTTCATACCGGGTGTGAAACTCGCGAATTAAACGTAACACAAAGCTATGCCACAAAGGCCGTGCTTTGATCATCAACTACAAGACTTTGCTTTTCAATAGAAGCCTTGATCCATTGCCACTTAGGCATGCCACACAGGCAATTCATTCCATGCGATGATTATCCATCAATATATAACCCCCGAGCTCGTACGTCTCAGAGAAGGGCGTTAAGCAAGAGAATAAATTCTTCGCGGCCAAACAGATATATATTTAATAGAAATCAATCACACGGACTGAAATCCAATGTCAGACACACAGCCCATTTACAAGTTCGTTCTAGGTCTGAACGAAACCGAAGGCATCTAGTACCCCGCATATCCATCGATCTCCCAGTACGTCTGGACGATCACCCACTGATTCTCTACTCTTGGGTGTACGGCCCAATCAAGATCATCAGTAATTATCCAAACAACGCGAAGACCTCCGGTCTTCAACCACCGTCTTCATCTTTGACACCACGTTGAACCAGTTATTCAGAATGGGATAAACCTGGTCTTTCTGAAAAACTCGCGTATATAATAAACATGTGTTACACAAACACAACATACGCCTCATTCCAATTCATCAGTCACTAACCGTAAATTAATCAAGAGAATAATTCCCCAAATATTAACCCCGAAGGTCGAAACCAACATCAGATCAATACCCAGAAAACCATTCTGCTTAGCTAACCTACAGTTAGTTTCTAAATTTCACATTCTTTGGGAGAGGTTCCCATTAATTTTATCAAAGATAAATTCATTCAAATTTATTCTTTAATCTACTTTTGAATATCAATTCAAACTAGTCGGGATTAGCGATCCACACTAAAGTGATCGTTTATTTTATTTCCCAATCCCAACCTATTCATCCCAAGAAGTAAAACTGGTAATACTTCATATCTAACGCCACGGTGTTATCGGTAAATTCAATTACCATTTCACGTTTAAATCTAATTAAAGATTTAACTATCGCCTGGAGCAAAACTGGTGATACTCCATTCTCGATCTTTTCAATCTAATTAAAGATTCATTAAAACTCCACTTAGTTTTAACCTTTGACTGGTTAAAGAATCATTGTCTTTTAAAACACGTTTCACGATAAACCCAAAATCACATCCCATTTCAATCAGTCCCTAACCATAAATTAGCAAGTGAGCAATTCCCTAAGTATTAACCCCGAAGGCTAAAACCAACATCAGATCAATACTCCAGAAACCATTCAACTTAACTAATCTCCAGTTAGTTTCTGATTTTCTTAACTCCTTTGGGTCTAAGAACAGTATTATTGAAGACACCGTTCACGACAACCCAAAATCATATTCCATTAATTATCGGCTTAAAGAAAAAGTGTTATTTAAAACACTATTAAAGATAAACCCAAAAATCAATACCAATTCAATTCCAATTAAATTTTACTTAATTGGTACACTTCATTTAAATCTAAATAAAAAGATTTAATATTTTTCTCAACTGGGCTTAAGAATAGTGTTAATGAAGACACCATTCACGACAAATCGTAATCACATTTGATATTAAATACAAGACTCTGAATAGAAAATATATCGGCTTATATTCAAAATCAAATTCTACGACCAACAAATATCATATTGGAAATAACGGTATATATATATCTTTCAAATTTCCATAACAATATCTGTATAATCACGAAATCCCACATCGAAATATTCCGAAGACAATTTCGATTTAAATCCATTCCAATGCAATTACTGGAAATTCTGGTTATTTTCAAAACCATTTCAAATCCAATTTATTTATTTTAAAAATAAATAAATTATTATTCTAGTTCAAAACTAGTTCATTTCGATAAAAATTTATTTTTATCTTTTCAAATATGGAGTTTTTCATCCCAATTCTTCACAAATCATTTCTTATGATTTCACATAAATTATTGATATTTTTAATAATTTTATCAAGGCCCGTACAGTCGATTTCCATCAACGACCATCGAACTGCTCTTACAACGGCCTTTTTGAAATTGGATTTGGACATAGTTCCAAATCCTACTGTTAGATTTCAAATTTCTAATATTCATTAGAAAGCTCTTTTCAATCCGAACCCAACGGTTTTGGTTTTAGGAGAATACGACGGTCGGATCTCCCGTAATATCCGTTCGAAGTCAATGGTCGAAATTCGCGAACTGCCGTGGCACGGCGTGTTCTATTCAGGCCATTACATTATATATAATATATACTTCATCGATTTCCTTTTAAAATGTATTTTATAAATCGTTTTAAATTCGTTTTCAAAACGATTTCAACTTCTTTTTCAAATTCAAATCAAAAATGAATTTTCCCTTACAAATTCGTTTTAAATTCATTTCAAATTGATTTCAATTCAAATCGATTTTCAGTTCAATTTCAATACGTTTTAAACTTAATTCAAAACGATTTCAATTCTATTTCAATCTAGTTCGAATTTCAATTCTATTCAGTTTAATTCGAATTTCAATTCTTTTCAACTTAATTCGAATTTCAATTCTTTTCAATATAATTCGAATTTCAATTATTTTCAATATAATTCGAATTTCAATTATTTTCAATATAATTCGAATTTCAATTCTTTTCAATATAATTCGGATTTCAATTCTTTTTAATATAATTCGTATTTCGAAATAACTTTATTTATTCATTGAAAAATGAATAAAATCGATATAAATATCGTTCGCGTCAAAATGGCGTCAATCTAATCAACTCGACTTCATATATTTCTATTTTCAAATATTCTATTTCAAATATTTCTTTTTCAAAACTGGAATGAGGCCCCATCAATTACCATATAATGTTAATTATATGGATTTTCTATAACACATGTATAAAATAACAACGATAAGTAATCAACCATCATCCAGAGTGCACCACACAACTGCATAAGCATTAAATATAAATAACTAATGCTTACACAATCTGTCGACCACTCGATCGACATACAACTAAACAATCGGGATTACTGTACGTCAAATATCATCCCAGTACCCGTGTGGGGTTTCAAACAATCAAACACAGGTTTTATTTGTGCAGTTGGGTGATGTGTAAAATTTATCGTCCCAATCAGTATCAGTCAAATCAGTGTGTATAAACAAATCGTCCTATTTGTTTATATTTATTTCATTTTAAATACACGTTAAAAATTCTATTTTCAACTATAAAATATTTTTAACTATACAAATATTTTATTTAATTTCCCCTCATATCACACAATCAACTACACATCAAAATCAAACAAACAAGCATACAAGCCGTCCATGGTCTGTGGACGACGGGTGTCGGGTGCTACTAAACACCGTCTGCATCCTAGTATATATTTTAACTAGAAAATTAAATTAAAAGTGAGAAGTTTTCACCGTGGGGTTCCACTCCTCCATTCTCTTATCTTTGAAAGGTTTGAATTCAGATTCGTTTGTAAATACAACACAGTCTTCTCTACGCTGTTCATATTAAAAATCACATTTTTAATAATGCTACATGTATATAAAATTATATTTTTATAATCTCTGCTATATAAAAATTATATTTTTATTATCTCAGCTATATAATAATTATATTTTTTTCCCTCTACTTGTAGAGAAATAATATCTTTATATTCTCTATTCATTTCAAAGATCTCTTCTTTAACGAAATAAAAATCATATCTTTAACGAGATAAAAATCAAATCTTTTTCAGTGTTTAAACTATACAAAAATCGGTTTTTAAATATAATAAAAATCAGTTTTTAACTAAATTAAAATCAGTTTTTAAACTAAATTAAAATCAATTAAAATAACTCATTGAGTTATTGGAGGAAAAGGGGGGGGGGGTTTGTGACTCGTCTGAAGGGAGGTGGCCCGCTGCAACGTCGGAGGTGGCTTGGCGGCAGGGAGGGGCGAGCAACCGGATCTAGAGGCGCTCAAGGGGTTCACGGTGCCCAGGTTCACGAAGAGGAAGGTCTCGGGTCTCGCTGGAGAGAGAGAGGGGGCTGGGCTAGTCGACGGAGAAGGCCAGAGGTGGGGGAACCCTCGACGGCAGCGTGAACGGAGGCAGAGGCGACAACGCACTCCATCGATTTGTTTTTCCTTTTTTTTATTTATACAAAACCCGATCTGAGGAATTGATGGAAGAGAGAGTGCAGAGGGAGGTATAGGTAAATAAATAAATTTATTTTATTATTTTATTTAATTCTAAAAAAAATGTTGACTTTTTATTCAAACTCCAATCGGGACCCAACGATGTCGTCCCTAGCTAATTACCCCCATTCCGAACACAACGGGATATGTTTCGTAACCCAGTTCGGCTGTTACGATCGATTTCCGTTGAATTAAAATACAAATCTCTATATATTCAATTTAAACGCACATTTCAATTTACCGGAGCCACATACTAACTCTATAAATTCCAGAAAAATATTTTATAACTTTGTATTGACGATACGGTCCTAACAAAACTAATTTCATCAAATTCTGAGACCGTTTGAAAAATGACCATTTTCCAGTCGATTAAAATCAACTAAAACTGGTCAAACGCGTTTTCCTTTGCCACACTCACATATTGATTCAAAAATTATGAAATTTGAAACCTAGCAATAATTAGACATTCCGGTTCCAACAAAAGTGGTTTCATCGAAAACCGAGGTCATTTGCAAAACGACTATTTTTAAGGGTCAGAATTCCATAGCGACTATTCTGAATTTTCAACTGGGCATATCTTTTGATTCCCGCTATGAAATTTTGATTTTTTGGATTCGTTGGAAAGATATTCCCAATTAGATTCAAATATTTTGGGTTTCGTTAAAATCCAGTTTATTTTGCACCCGGTACATTCATTTGAATTTTGAAATCGAATTATCGAACTACCGCGCCATTTTCTATTCCTTTTATAATTTAAAATAAATATATATATTCTAACGACGATCTATATAAATATATACGTTCTAATTCTATTCAAAATAAAATTCTCGTCGTTATTATTCAAAATAATTCATTTTGAATAATCAAAATTCGCTAAAATTTCAAAAATAAAAATTTTAAATTGGCTCGGATTTTTGGATTATTACATTTTGGATTCGTTTAAGTTGACATTTATAGATTTTTGTCGATTTGAACGACCAAAAATCCGGGTCATTACATCTGGTATCAGAGTTTTGGTTTAGTGGTAACCTTGACTCTATTTGGGATTAACTCGTTAGAGATAGGGTTATAATAACCTAGAATGAGTTTGTGAGTATATGAGACAGCATATTTGTAGTTTGACCAAAAGATGGTTTGTATTTTGTTTGTTCGCTCCATTGAGTATTTATGAATTCTGGTCGGTACTTGGGACGCTAAGGCATCGATTGGGATTTCTAAACACTCGAATAGGACTGATCGACACAATATCATTTGGATTATATTATATATATAATCATATTGGTTGTTTGAAATGAAATATTAAATTATCATCATTTATTGTTTAATTAGTTGGTGATTTAAACTATTAACTATTGAATGATATTAATGAAATAAGATGAATTTGAATATGAATTTGAGAATTAAATTTCGGGTGGTTTTATAATACTAATTTAAAAATGGTTTTGAAATAATATCATTATACATTAAAAGTTGTTTCATATAGAAATTGTTTTCAAATGAATTTTAGAACTAAGTGTATACTCCCCTCTTGTCTTCGGGAAATGACTTCGATGATGAGTGCACACACCATCGACATCTATTTTCAAGAGTTTGAGTGAAGAGACCACTTAGAACATTGTACATTGTTTTGCGAAGTTGAATTTCATTTAAATCTTTTATAGTACGGTTTCATATAAAGTATATAATACATATATTATTTTGAAAGTTAATTTGGAAATGAACTCGAAGTTGAATTGGTAACTCTATAATAATTAATGAAATGAATAAAACTTGAATTTTAGAAACTTCTAAATTTATAATAAGAAAATGAACTGAAGAGAAATGAAGTTTAAATAGAAACTCTTAGAAATTTGAACTGATGAATTTGAGGACAAATTGGAACTGCTAAACTTATATAATAACCAATCTTTTTCTATAACATAATATAACTATAACAACCTGGAAAGTCAGAACCAATTTAAATTTTTTATCTTAGTAATTTTAATGGATTTTGAATATTTAAAATGATTTATTTTAAATAATAACAATTAAATTTTTTATTTAAATCGAAGTCAGAACGAATAAATTTATTTCAATTATATAACGAGCCTGGAATGGCGCAGTAGTTTGAAAATTCGATTTCAAATTTCAATTTAATATGCAGAATTCAATATAAGTCAGAATTGGACGAAACAAGAAATATTTGAATCTGATTAATAATATCTTTCTAACGGATGTAAGAAACCGAGATTTCACTTTATAGAGTGTAAGATATGTCCAGTTTAAAATTCAGGAAAGTCGCTGTGGAATTTATATATTATTTAATATAATATATAGCCCTTAAAAATAGCCATTTTGCAAACGACCTCCGTTTTCGATGAAACCACTTTTGTCGGATCCATAATGTCAAATTATTGCTAGATTCCAATTTGCATAATTTTTGGAATTAATATGTGAGTGCAGTAAATTTAAATGTGTTTTCAATTTAAATTTGAATTAAATCGACCAGTTAAAAAGGCCATTTTTCAAACGGTCTCCAAATTCGGCGAAATTAGTTTTGTTAAAACCGTATTTGAAAAACATAGCAAGATTTTTTTTTTAATTTTTGGAGCTAGTATGTGCTCGTGCACAATAAATTGTGAATCAATTAGCCATTTAAGACAGAAACAAAGCTTTCTGAGCAAACAGACTCGTAATTCGACGAAACCAGGTTTTTTTGGGACCGTATCGCCAAGACATAGCAACATGTCAATTTTCATCGCCAGTGTGATCGTGGCATCAATAAACGTCGAACAAAGAGAGCGCTAGCTAGAGAAATAATAAAAAAATCATAAACCACCACTATATAACATCTTTTCTCTCCACAAACCCTCACTTCTCTTCTCCCTCCAAAAATTGGCAGCAGCCCCTCTCACTTTATCTTTTCCGAAATTTTGCAAAAAAGCCCCTGTAACTAAATAATTTATATCTCCGAAACCTTAAAGAGTTAGGCCATGAAATTTTGTTATATTGTAGAGCACGACGAGTACTAGCTACTATAAAAATTTGGTGGTGATTGGACTGGTGATTTGGTCGGAATTGGGCTCGAAGTGTAGTGGTTTTAGTATATTGGTTGCTGCGGGCCCCACATAGGGAATTAGGTCGAACGGTTTAGAGGGATGGTAGAGTGGAAGCATACAAATGTTTTGATGGTAGTGGCATGGTTCCAGGTGGGGGAGTTGGCCGGAATGTCAATTTTACTAGAGGGGTGCTAAAAAGGGGACAGTCGCAAAGATGAGCAATTTCCCATCGATCCGTGCATTTTCAGGCAAAGTGACTAAAGGGAAAATTGTCCGGGAGTTCGAGACCAAGCTACTGGTAAAAATTGGGGGCATTTTGAGCATCGAGGTGGCCGCAACACTAAGATGAACGGAAACTGCAGTTTTCTGTTCAACTGCAGATCGTGGAGCCCACGTGGCGAACTGGAGGGGGACACTACCAGGCGTGGAAAATGCGAGAGAAGCCGGAGAGAACGGCACTGGTTTCATTAAATTCAGACTTAAGGTTTGGCTATAGCGAGCATTTGAAGTTGTGGGTGTCATTTGGAGAAGAAGGTGAATAGTGATTTTATTATTTAAATAATATTCCATGTTCGTATATTATTATCTTTTTGCCACAAACTCCAAATCGCATGAAACAGGATCCGTTGCATCTGTGGAGTCGAGAGCTTCGCAACAAAACTGATCGGGTCCAAATTGGAGCTTGTTTGAATTTGGAGCAAATTTATATCCAAACGGTACCAAACCGTCAATTAAAGACTGGTGGAGTGGAAACCAAAGGTGAGACCTTCTCACTCTAATTTTATTATCTAGTTAAATATATACTAGGTTGTAGACGGGGCTTAATAGCTCCTGACACCGTCGTCCACAAATCATGGACGACTTGTTTGATTGTATTGTGTTGTGGAAATTGATTGTGATTGTGATGTGTAATGGAAAATATTCATGTGTTGAAATAAATATTCTATAGTTAAAAATATAATTTTTAACGTGTATATGAATAAAATAAATATTCATTTACAAATCAGACGATTTGTTTATGTACACCCATTTATCTGATATTGATTGGGACGATAAATTTTACACATCGCCCAACGGCATAGATAAAGATTTGTGTTTGTTGATTGAAACCCCACACGGGTATTTGTGACGATATTTGACGTACACTAATACCAATTGTTTAGTTGTATGTCGATCGAATGGTTGACAGACTGTTGTAAGCGTTAATTATTTATATTTAATGCTTATGTAGTTGTGTAATGCACTCTGGATGATGGTTGATTATATATCATTATTATTATATACATATGTTGTATGGAATCCATATAAATAACGTTATATGGTAATTGATTGGATCTCATTCCAAATTGGAAAATAAAGAATATTTTATAATAATATTTAGAAAAATAATAAAATATTCATGTGTTGAATAAAATATATTCATGTGTTGAATAAAATATATTCATGTGTTGAATAAAGTATTCATGTGTTGAATAAAATATTTAAACAATAAAAATATCATTTTTATTGAACGTATAAACCTTTAAAATTATTTATGTGTTGAATAAAATATATTCATGTGTTGAATTAAATGAATTCATGTGTTGAATAAAGTATTCATGTGTTGAGTAAAATATTTAAACAATAAAAATATCAATTTTATTGAACGTATAAACCATTAAAATTATTCATGTGTTGAATAAAATAAAATAACGAATATTTTAAAATAATATTCAGTAAAAGATCAAAATATGATTTTGATGTCCGATTTTGGACGGACACAACAATATTGAAATATATGAAGCCGTGTTGATTAGATATGCGCCATTTTGACGCGAACGATGTTTATATTGATTATATTCATTTTCATAATGAATATCGAAAAGGAAGTGATTTCAAAATATAATGTTTTGAAAATATCATCATTTATAAATTAATGATATGGAATATTCAATTTTGATTTAAAATTGAATATGAAATTGAAATCGTTTTTGAAACGAATTTAAAATGATTTATAAAATACGTCTTAAATAGAAATCGACGAAATATATATAGTATATATATTATATGGCCTGAATAGAACGCGCCGCGCCGCGACCATTCGCGAATTTCGACCATTGACTTTGAATTGACGTTACGGGAGATCCGACCATCAGATTCACCTAAAACCGGGACTGTTGGGCTCTTATCGAAAAGAGCTTTCGAACGAATATGAGAGATTTGAAGTTTAACGGTTGGATTTGGAATTATGTCCGAATCAAATTTGGAAAATGTGGCTGTTAGTGCAGTTCGATGACCATTTATGGAAATCAAATGTATGGGCCTTGATAAAATTATTAAAAACATTAATAATTTGGGTGAAATCATAATAAACGATTTGGAAAGAATTTGGATGAAAAATTACATATTTGGAAAGATAGAATTATATTTTTATCGAAATGAACTAGTTATTAACTAGAATTATAATCCAATTATTTTTAAATAAATAAATTGGATTGAGAATGGGTTTTAATATAACTAGATTTTCCAATATATGAATTGGAATGGACTTGAATCGAAATTCTCTTCGGAATATTTCGATATTGGATTCCGTGATTATACAGATATCGTTATGGAAATTTTGAAGATATATATATATATCGTTATTTCCAATACGATATTTGTTGGTTTCAGAATTTGATATTGAATATAAGCCGATATAATTTTTATTTAGAACCTTGTATTTAATATCGAATTGGATTTTGGGTTTGTCGTGAACAGTATCTTCATTAACACTGTTATTAAACCTAGTTGTGAAAAGAATAAATATTTTAATTAAGATTTAAAGAAAAATTACCAATAAATTAACATTTAATTGGAATTGAAAAAGGAATGTGAATTGTCTTTATCGTGAACAGTGTTTCAAGTAACACTTGTTCTTTAACCCGATTAACAGTGAAAATGAGATTTGGAATTTATAAATCTTTATTAAGATTTAATGGAATTTTCCAAATTAAAGTTTTCCAATTTAATAAAATAAATTGGAATGGAATGGAATTCGATTTGATAATAATCGAAATGAACTTCTATGGAGGAAGACTGTTACTATATATGGAATTTAAAAGCTTTGTCGTTATTCCATTTATATTATTAGTCGGATACGGAAATTGATATCGATTATATATTGATTTGCTTTTCCATGAAGATTCCATAATTAATGGAATGTGATTGGGTTTATCGTGGAATGTGTTTTATAATGACATTTTCTTTAACCTAGTTAAAGACATGATTTATTTCCCAAAGTTAAATAATCATTCATATTGATTTTTGGGAAGATTAAAACTAAGTGGAGTTTTAATGAATCTTTAATTAGATTGAAATGTGAATGGATAATTTAAATTATCAAATTTGAGAAAATGATCGAGAATGGAGTATCACCAGTTTTGCTCCAAGCGATAGTTACTTTAATTAGATTTGAACGTGAAATGGTAATTAATTTTTACCGATAACACTGTGGTGTTAGATATGGAGTATTACCAGTTTTGCTCCATGGGATGAATAAGTTGGGATTGGGAAATAAATTAAATGATTACTTCGGTGTGGTTCGCTAATCCCGACTAGTTTGGATAAACCTTAATATGGTTTGAATTGATATCTAAAGAAAGATTAAAGAATAAATTTAAATAATTTATCTTTGATAAAATTAATGGGAACCTTTCCCGAATGATGTGAATATTTGAATAAAAGAATATTATGGATTGGAATGAGGCGTATGTTGTGTGTTTATATCACTTGATTATGATATACGCGGGTTATTCGGAAAGGTCGGGTTTATACCCATTATGAATAACCAATTCGACGATAAGTCGACGATGAAGACGGTGGTTGAAGACCGGAGGTCTTCACATCGTTTGGATGATTACTGATATCTTGATTGGGCTATACACCCAAGACAAGGTAATAAGTGGGGATCGTCCAGACGTACTTGGAGATCGACGGATATGCGAGGGCCTATCTCCTGTATTGGACATATGGGACGAGGAATAAGGTGCCTCCGGTTTTTTTCAGACCCAGAACAAACTTGTAAATGGACTGTGTGTCTGACATTGTATTTTATTCAATGCTAATTAATCTCTATTAAATATATATTTGTTTGGTGGTGGAGAGTTTATTCTTTTTCTTAACACGCTTCTCTGATACGTACGAGCGCAGAGGTTATATATCGATAGACATCAGTCGCATGTCTTGAATTGCCTGTGTGCATGTCTAAGTGGCAAATGATCAAGGATTCTATTGAAAAGCAGAGTCTTGTGGTTAATGATCAAAGCACGGCCGTAAAGGGCATAGCTTTGTGTATAGTGTTAATTCGCGAGCCTCACACCTCGGTATGAATCAAAAACGGCATAACGGAACGTAGGGAATGCATGACGTTTCTTTCTAGCTATGGGTGGTGTCGGGGTTTTGCAAGCCCAAACATTTTATATTTTTACCTGCGTGGTTGTTGGAATGCGAGGCACCTAGGATATATCGGTTATTATGGAGCCGATGGATATAGGTCCTATTGGACCTGGAAATGTGTGTTCAGGTATAACTAATCCGCTATGTGTGGACCGACCCTGCAGGATCCAGGGGCTCGCCAGCGTCCGAGCCATGAGGCATTTGCTAGAGTGTCTCGAAGCCGACGAGGAGTACATCCCTTGCCTCGACTCATGACAGAAATCCAATTTCCAATACGATACCTTTCGGTTCCGATTGTAGAGCCTTGTATGTCGACATGATATATGGTACCCATGCCGTCTATGATTGATACATTTATATTTGAAGTTGTTTTTGACACTATACACTTATAATAGTATTAAATGATTTGTTTTAAACGTACCAAGTATGTTTGGCTATTATAAGGGAAAACCCTATCCTCCGGCTTGCGTTGCATTGTGTGATGGGACCTGGGTCTTATAATAGCTTCATTTTTCCAAAAAAGCATTGCACTATTTATTCTATGCACTAGTATTCTTGGGAGGAACTCGTTCCGTGTTATGCGGCGTGGTCCCTTGATTTACTTTATTTTAAAGTGAAGTTCTAATAATTGTTTTAGTTCTCACACCAGTCACATTACTGGCCTGAAGTTTATTGTTTTAACCTAAAATCCGGGTGCCCCTATTTTCCACACGGGCTTGGTTTTGCATATTTATCTTCACAGGATCCTGGTTTTACAACCACAGCTATATTCGGAAAGCTCTGTATCCGTTTATCTCTTTCAGTTGTGTTAGGTATTATTTTCCGCTGCAGTAATGTATTTAAACCTCTGATATATATCAAATGTGTAATATTTATTCATACTCTGGAATATTCTTCTACTCTGATGTAAATTGTTGTAATAAGCAATGAAATGTTCTTCTGTTTGTGTTCTGATTTGTCATGTTCTCAACTCAATCCGGGCTTTCCTTCACGGGGAAGTTTTAGGTCATTATATTTGGTAAACCAAATATATAACAAAAAGTTAACATGTTATAGGAATAAGAAATTGAATAATATACAAATATTGGCCCAAATGAAAAAAGTTGAAATTATATTGATGATTTATGAAATAAAAAAAAGAGAAAAAAAATTCAAGGTTAAACAATCAAAATAATTGAATGTGAATAGGAAGTTGAATATAATAAATTAAAATATGAATTGTTTATAAATGGAATGAACAATTGAAATTGTACAAATAAAATATTGACATTGTGGAATTTGATACTGTGCTTATTTGGATGAATATTGAGATGACCCGAACTTCCCCGGTCTCCGAAGAGAAGAGAGAACGGATTGCTTTGAGGACAAGACGAATCAGAACACAGATAGAAGAACATTTCATTGTTATTACAACAATTACATCAGAATACATGAATAATCCAGAGTATGAATAAATACTACACATTTGATAAACATCGGAGATTTACAAATTAAAATGCAACGGAAAAGTAATACAAAACACAACTGAAAGAAATATACGGATACAGAGCTTTCCCAATATCCCTTCAACTATAAACCAGGATCCTGTGAATATAATATCTGTAAAACCCAACTACTAGCTACCCATGTGGAAAATAGGGGCAACCAGAGTTTACGTTAAAACAATAAACTCCAGATCAGTCATGTGACTGGTATGAGAACTAAAACAATTATTAACTTGGTTTTAAAGTTAGGTAAATCAAGGGACCATGCCGTATAACACGGAACGGGTTTTAACCCCAAGAATACGAGTGCATTAAACAAACAGTGCAATGCTAAATAAAGAACAATGAAGCTATTATAAGATTCAGGTCCCATCACACAATGCAACTCAAGCCGGAGGATAGAGTTTTACCTTATAATAGCAAAATTTGCTTGGTACGCCAAATTTATCTTTTATTATTACTATAAGTGAAGAAATCAACTTCAAATATAAATGTATCAATCATAGACGGCATAGTATCCCATGCTACTATGTCGCCGTACTAGGCTCTACAATCGAAACTGCACGATGTCGTATTGGAAGTTGGATTTCCATCTATGAACCGAGGCAAGGGACCGTTCTCACCGAATTCGAGACAATCTAGCCCATGTCTCAGGACTCAGTCGCAACTGCACCTAGGAGCCACAGGGCCGGTCCACATTTTAAGTGGATTAAAAATCCCTGAACAATACGTCTCCCTGTCCTATGGGGCATAAATGAGCCAAATGACTCAATATCCATCGGCTCCGTAGTAACCGATATATCCGAGGTGCCTCGAATTCCAACAACCACATAGGTAAAAATATAAAAATATCAGGGCGTGTAAAACCCTGACCCCATAGCAAGAAAGAAGCGCATGTTCTCCCAGGATCCTCTCCCGTTTCTGGTTCATACCGGGGTGTGAGACTCGCGAATTAACGCTATACACAAAGCGACGCTATATAAAAGCTATGCTTTGATCATTGAAACACCCCATGTCTGTTAATGTCACTCACAAAGGGAATGCATTAACTTCCATGAAGCATTATAAGTAAACAGAACAGAATATTACAAGACAGATGCGTAAAGTAGTACTTGAAAAATTTATAACTTTATTACAGTAGAAACAGAAATAAGTTTGGTTACATATTTCAAAATCACAATACCAAAACCCAAGTACACAAGTGTCAGTCTTATACAAAAATCTTTCAAAATGCATGATTTTAAAGCCATAATCCCCAACATAAATTGCCATGAAAAGATAGAGTCAAAGCCAAGCAATACTTCAACAATTCAAGCAGAGAAAATCTGAACCAAGCTCCCATGTTTCCACCCTGAGAACCTGGGAAGGGGGGGCGAACGGAAAGAAAAGGGGCGAAAACAAACTAGGTCAGACATAAAGTCTGGCGAGTCCAGTTACTTTCAGCATATAAATAGATAACAGTATCATGACATGTAAATAAAGCTGGATGAGAGATAACAACAACAGGAGTAGTAGGTATGCTTAAGTTAAACAGAAGAAACAGAATGATATAGACCAAGATATGCTTCTTAACTATATCTTACTTCTTTGCACTAATACTAGTATAACAGGATTAGGTGTTACCCTAATGTCTAAAAGGAAACAGAAACGGAAAAAGAATAATCTTTATAGAAACAAAATGCTAGTAATGGGCCTTTACCACCACAACAGAGATAGAAGGTACAGAAACAGAATGCTAATAATGGGCCTTTACCACCCCAATAAATGGGCCTTTACCACCCCAACAGACGGTACTACGTAGAAACAGACAAGTGTTACCACCCCAGCAGAAACAGACGGTACCCTAACAGAAACATCCAGAACTAGGTGTACCCTAAATTCTACCCCAAGCGATCGGCTCCCTAATACATAAATACCCTGTGTCGGCCCCACAGTAGGGTGTATCACTCCCTAAAGTGGCGACCTACGGAGAGACGTAGACTTATTTACATATGTCACGGCGTCTTAACTTCCCTAGAGTAGACCGAATCCATGCATGCACATCACCCGTTCGGAATGCGCCATCAACATCCCTCGCCATTATCAGAATGAACCTCTTACAATTAGTTCAGTAAGCGTGCCCGGACCCCTACCTAGTGTGGGGTCATAGTTTTGATACCAGAAAAGGGTTACTTGCTAATACTGGTCCCACACAATAGATGGCACAAGTAATTACCCCTCCTAACCTTGTGTCCCCAGACTAACAGATTTCAGATTAACTTGCTTACAGATTTCAGATATACAAAGTTCAGATTAACTAGTTCTCAGATCAGACATACAGGTTAACAAGTTTTCAGACTAACAGATCAGATGTAAAAATTAACACTTACGGATTAGTTTCACCTAACCTTGTATTGGGCCTACAGATTCACGAAACGGGTTTATTAGATTCATCAGTCCAGTTGATTTAACCCTATCCACCCAACACGTTTTAGGCATCATATTTATCTTAGATTTGCATTAATTAATTATCGATGCACAGACCTCTCACATTAGGTCGGTAGCTTGTGGTCGCTAGATGTGCCGGGCGGTTCCGGGCAGACTTCTGCCACAAGCCAGACCTAACCTCGTGTCTAAGCATCTTATGCCTATGACCTCTCACATTAGACTGATAGTTTGCGGTTGCTGGTTAAGCTGGTTGGAACCTGGGGGGCTTCTACCGCAAACAGAGTCTAACATAGTGTCTCAGCATTTTTAGCTGAAGTATTCATTCACAGATTATACCAATATCAGACTAATTATGCCTATTCAACAAATTAACTTCTTTACAAGTTACGACAGATTATTCAAAGTTCTATTAACATGTTTTGCTCAATTTTAGATTGAGCCTACAGACTACATACCCAAATCACAGTATTCAGTTCCGACGGATCTAGTGGATTGGGCAATTTAACAGATTTAAACATATCTAAAAGTTTTATTGACATATCTTGCCCACTCATAAATTTAGCCTCATTTTACGTGCCTAAATTATTGTCATGATTCACAATATAACATTTGCCCAAATTTAGTTAAAATTTTCATAATACAGAATATTCTCTAAAAGCTCCAAATCATGATATACGATATGAATTATGCCATTTTATAGCCTTTGCTTTCATCGTATGCCAAATATCGAAAATCCCCTTTTTGGCGTATTCACATTTAATAGTTATCCTAATTTTAATGTAGATCTTTACGCCTAAGTTACATATCCCCTTTTTTTTCAAGTCATGGATCATGATACAAAATATGACAAACCTAGTTCTTAAATTATATCATGCATTTTGTCCCCAAAATCAGATCTTGAATTATAACATGCATTATGTCCCCAAATTACAAGTCATATTTTATCATAGCATAATTTTCCTTTGCCCAAATCATACACCGTCATATAAAGTATGCCCAGATCTAGATTTTAAATTACAACATTTGTTGTGTTCTCAAATCAGTTATGTCCAATTATGCATCATTCAATATTTTCCCCGAATTTAGCGTTCGTGCATTCATCTCTTATGAAAATTTGGCTCAGGCTCGTGGTATCCTGGCTATAAAACGAAAAGGAAGAAAAGGGGGAGAAGATTACAGAACAGTCACCCAAAAGTATGCATAATCTCAGATTCAGATTCATAACAATGTCAAGATAATAACTAAGTTTCATATCTGAAAATAACTGTACTCACAAACAAAAAGGAAAATCTTGATTTCTGGCATCTGTATTCTAAAATTGAATAGCGCACCTTTGATGTTGACTAGTTGTTCTTCTAATTTAGTTTTGATTTAGTTTGATTCTCTACTTGAATTCTAACTTGATTTCACGAAGAACTTGAGCAGCATAACCCCGTCTTTGATTTATTTTTAGGGAAGGAGAGTGCAATGGAGGCGTCAGAAGGAATTGTTTATAAATTAGGTTAGGTCTAGGCACAATTTTACAGGTGTAGAGAGTATTTTAGAGCCATTAAATCGCCCTAGAAGCCATCCGGTCCGTCCAGCACACCAAAAATCGTCACTGCCTAGATCTGGAAAAATCAGGGGGAGGTTGACCCCCAGGTCGACATCCCTGGGGAGGTCGACTCCCAGGTCGACCTGCCTGGGTATTTTCCTATATAAATTCTGAATTTTTGTTGAAACTTCCGCAGGCCATAACTCTTTCATACGGAGTCCGATTTACGCAAACTCGGACTCTATCTCAAGCAGAATTCCGAGACGAACACAATGGCACAACCCGTTTCCCTTAATTATTAATTTAAAAATTAAGTATACTTTGTTTTGTTACTTTTATGTTTACAGAAAATACGGGGTGTTACATTCTCCCCTCCTTAAAGAATTTCATCCCCGAAATCTTTAAGTTAAGAAGAATGTGTCCGACCATCCAATTACCCATCTACTCAACCATCATCCACAACATCCATTGTCCTTAGAAAACTTCTAATGTTGTATGAACATATGCAAAAGTGTGTGTATATGTCTCTTATCTAATGCTAAGATCAGGCGGTCTACTGATTCAGTTGACCTCCTCAATGCGAATCATGTTAGTGCCATGAGTCCAATTATGTATGCAAGAAATCCTATTTGGTACATATCATTTCTATATGAGTGCATAACCATTCATCCAAATGCAACATCCATGTGATGAGTCAATCATTTTGCATCCACAAAAATTGAAAATTGCACACACATCCATATGCAGTATGGGAGTGTTTTTGAGCCAATCTAGTGCCTAATGTGTGTATATGCATCCACGAGCAACCACTTGCAACCATCAAACATAACATGTCTCAAACACATGTTTACACCCATTAGTTTATACCTAAAGGTCGAAGATTCGATCGATAGGATACAACCGAGTGATAGAAGCAAATATAATTAAAACAAAAGCTCTATTCCCATTAGACATCGGTTAAGAGAATAATTCCCTAAGTATCAACCCCGAAGATCGAAATCAACATCAGATTGACACTCAGAGAATTACTCCCTTTAAACAATGTCAAAACTGGAAATATACTTCACGCTTCGAGTAAAAACCCCTGTCCTTTTCAAAAATATTCAGATAATTACAGATTACTGGTACATATTAGATTATCAAATGATTATTAGGAAACTAAGCATGATAAAGCCCCACCATATTCCATAAAAACCAGAATGTATGCGTCATAGTCAACTTAACGCCCAACACAGATACCCTCAAATCCCAACCTATCACAAACAGATGAATCGTAACCCTTATAGGGTTTGAGACTATAACGGTATCAGAAACAAGACTAGTATTAAAGTGCGCAGAGTCTCAATTACAGAATCAAAATGCCAGAATCAAAAAGAGTTTTAACTCATTATTCAAATAAGGAAATTAAACCTACTACAGAAATTTTCATATTTCTATCCTATCCACTAGCCTCGAGAGTGTTCGCCTGCCCCCTAGAAGTGGGTCCTGTCCTCTACCCTTGCACTCGTTTCTTCGGGCAGTCCCTAGTGAAGTATCCCATTTCACCACAGTTGAAACAAGCGCCCTTCCTTTTCATGCAATCCTTTTTCAAATGAGTCAAGCTTCCACAAGTAAAGCACTTTTTCTCCTTCTTATCTTCAGACTTTTCATCCTTCTTTTCTGTTTCCTTTTTGGGCCATGCTTTCTTGTCCTGTGGTCCTTCGAGATTTTCTTCTTTCTTCTCACCTTTGGCTTCCTCTTCATGCGTTAATTCCATGTCAACCAATTTCTTGAAGGTAGCCCCCATAGGAATGTGGGTCATAGCCAACCCGTGTAGCGACTCATTCAAAACTTTAATGAACCTCAGAGCCTTTTTCTCAGGTGTGTTCACCAAGTCTAAGCCGAATCTCGCCAACTGGTTGAACTTGTTGACGTACTCTTTCACTGATAAATTCCCTTGTTTCAACGCCAAGAACCTCTCCATGTATAAATTCTCTTCTGCTCGTGAGAGAAATTTCATCTCGAACCTACACCTGAAATCCATCCAAGTCTCCACCGCTCGTTCTCCATTCGTGACCTCCCACCAGAATGAGGCTTCGTCCTTAAGTAACCACATAGCCAACTGTATCTTCTGCCTATCATCCAATTCGAAGATAACGAACAAATCTTCTGTTTCCTTAAGTCGGTTTCTTGCTTCCACGAATGGTTCTGTTCCATTAAAGTTCCTTCCACCCATGGCTCGGAAGTCTCTACATATCTTCGGGAAAGTAGTCATGCGTGGAGGAGGAGGAGGAACAGCTGCAGCTGGGGGAGGAGGAATGTCTGCTGGGCCTACATCATTAGCCCTAGCCTTTAGGTACCTTCTTAACCAGCCAGATACCTGTACACCCTCTGGAAGGTTAAGATCCCCAGACATGCTGAGACGAAAAAGGAATGATTCAAAACGAAGGATAGAAAGATAGGCATATGGCTTTGGGGATTATGTTTTTCAAATAAACTCTACTTTTGAAAATACTTTTTTTTTAAAACCTTTTTGAAAATAGTTTTCAAAAACTTTTTATCAAATCTGGTAACCTTCAGCTCTGGTACCAAGTGAAACACCCCATGTCGGTTAATGTAACTCACAAAGGGATTGCATTAACTACCATGAAGCATTATAAGTAAACAGAACAGAATATTACAAGACAGATACGTAAAGTAGTACTTGAAAAATTTATAACTTTATTACAGCAGAAACAGAAATAAGTTTGGTTACATCTTTCAAAATCACAATACCAAAACCCAAGTACACAAGTATTAGTCTTATACAAAAATCCTTCAGAATGCATAATTTTAAAGCCATAATCCCCAACATAAATTGCCATGAAAAGATAGAGTCAAAGCCAACCAATACTTCAGCACTTCAAGCAGAGAAGATCTGAATCAAGCTCCTATGTTTCCACCTTGAGAACCTGAGGGGGGGGGGAGGGAACAGAAAGAAAAGGGGCGAAACTAAACGAGGTCAGACATAAAGTCTGGCGAGTCCAGTGACTTTCAGCATATAAACAGATAATAGTATCATGACATGTAAATAAAGCTGGATGAGAGATAACAGCAACAGGAGTAGTAGGTATGCTTAAGTTAAACAGAAGAAACAGAATGATATAGACCAAGATATGCTTCTTACCTATATCTTACTTCTTTGCACTAATACTAGTATAACAGGATTAGGTGTTACCCTAATGTCTAAAATGAAACAGAAACGGAAAAAGAATAATCTTTATAGAAACAAAATGCTAGTAATGGGCCTTTACCACCCCAACAGAGATAGAAGGTACAGAAACAGAATGCTAATAATGGGCCTTTACCACCCCAACAAATGGGCCTTTACGACCCCAACACAAGGTACCACGTAGAAACAGACAGGTGTTACCACCCCAATAGAAACAGACGGTACCCCAATAGAAACAGCCAGAACTAGGTGTACCCTAAATTCTACCCCAAGCGATCGGCTCCCTAATACATATGTATTAACCCGGAAATCTGGGCCAATTTAAAAATTTTATTTTGGCAATTTTTGCGAATTTTGAATATTTTAAATAATAACGACGAGAAATTTATTTTGAATAGAATTCGAACGTATATATTTATTCGAATTGTTGTTAGAATATAAGTATTTATTTATGTATATAAAAGGAATCGAAAATGGTGCGATAGTTCGATAATTCGATTTCAAAATTCAAATGAATGTACCGGGTGCAAAATAAACCGGATTTTGGTGAAACCAAAAATATTTGAATCTAGTTGGGAATATCTTTCCAACAAATCCGAAAAATAAAAATTTCATAGTGGGAATCAAAAATTATGCCCAGTTGAAAATTCAGAATAGTCGCTATGGAATTCTGGCCCTTAAAAATGGAAATTTTGCAAACGACCTCGGTTTTCGACGAAACCACTTTTGTTGGATCCGTGATGTCAAGTTATTGCTAGATTCCAAAATTCGTAATTTTTCGAATCAATATGTGGGCGCGGCAAAGGGAAAAGCATTTCACCAGTTTAAGTTGATTTTAATCGACTGGAAAATGGCCATTTTTCAAACTGTCCCAGAATCTGATGAAATTAGCTTTGTTAGAACCATATCGTAAATACGAAGTTAGAAATAATTTTTCGGGAATTTTTAGAGTTAGTATGTGGCCCCGGTAATTAGAAATGTACGTTTAAAATAGAATATATGGATTTAAATTTGGATTTAAACGGAAACTGATCGAAACAGCCGAAATGGCTTACGATACATATCCCATTGTGTTTGGAATAGGGTTGATTCGCTAGGGACGACAGTTGGAATAGGTTTGATTTCGAGTTCGTGTTAAAAAGTTACCTTTTTGTAATTAAAAATAATAAAATATTTGAATATATATCCTTGGTCAACCCCCCTATTTCTCTCACGTCCAAATCAGATGTAGATCGAAAGGAAATAAAAAAAGGGGGGCAGAGCGTTGTCGCCCTCTACCCGCCATCATTGTTGCAGGTGGTGGAGCAGCGCCGCCACCACCCCAGCTCGGCGCGCCCCACCGTCGAAACCCCTGTAACACCCCACCTCCATTAAGGTCACTCACAAAGGGAATGCCTTAAATTTTGTGGAGCGTTTAGTAAACAGAACAAAAATTTATAAGACAGATAAACAATACTTGAGAAATTATAACTTTATTACAGCGGAAAACAGAAATCAGTTTGGTTACATCTTTACCAAAAACTCAAGTACATAAATATCAGTCATGTTCAGAAAATCATCAGAGTACAAAACTTTAAAGTCATAATCCCCATAGAAGCTGCCATAAAGAGTCAAGCCATACATTAAGCACTCTGGGTACTTCAAGCAGAAGAAATCCGGATCAAGCTAAAGTATTCCCTCCTTGGAAAACCTGGGAGGGGGAATGGAAGAAAAGGTGCGAAAACAAGCAAGGTCGGACATAAAGTCTGGCAAGTCCAGTGACTTCCAGCATACAAACAGATAATAATAATCATGGAATGCAAATAAAACTGGCTGAGAGATAACAGTAACAGGAGCAGCAAATGTACTTAGGTTAAATAGAAGAAATAGAATAATATTAATTTTCATTTCTCTGCACCAATACTAGTATAACAGGATTAGGTGTCACCCTAATATCTAAGCCGAAGCCGAAACAGGCACAGAATAATTTCCACAGAAACAGAACGCTAATAATGGGCCTTTACCACCCGAACAGAAACAGACAGAAGCAGAATGCTGATAATGGGCCTTTACCACCCGAATAGAAACAAACATAAACAGAATGTTAATAATGGGCCTTTACCACCCGAATAGAAAGTACAGAAACAGAATGCTAATAATGGGCCTTTACCACCCGAACAGAAACAAACAGAAACAGAAATAGATTAATCCTTACGGAAATAGAATGTAGAATTAGGTGTATAATAGTAAATGGGCCTTTACCACCCGAACAGACGGTACTACGCAGACAGGTGTTGCCACCCAACAGAACAGACGGTACCAACAGAAACAGACAGAACTAAGTGTACCCTAAAACCCTACCCCAAGTTATTGGCTCCCTAATACATAAATACCCTGTGTCAGCTCCACAATAGGGTGTATCTCTCCATAAAGTGACAACCAATTGGCACAGGCCTATTTATAGATGTCACGGCGTCTTACATCCTAAGAGGCTGACCGGGATCCATGCAAGTACATGACCCGATTGGAACGCACCATCAACACCCCTCGCCATTATCAGAATGAACCACTTATAATTAGTTCAGTAAGCGTGCCCGGACCCTACCTACGGTTGGGTCAAAGTTTGATACTAGAAAGGGTAACTGACTAATTTGGGTCCCAAATAACAGATGACATTAGTAATTTCCCTCCTAACCTTGTGTCCCCAGACTAACATATTTCAGATTAACTTGTTTACAAGTTCAGGCATACAGAGTTCAGATCAACTAGTTCACAGATCAGACAGGTTTTCATACTAATGGATCAGATATACGGATTTAACAGTTTTACAGATTTGTCTAACTTTGTAATTGGGCCTACAGATTCATGAAACGGGTTTGTTAACCAATTGGTTCAACCTATCCACCCAACACGTTTTAGACATCACATTTATCCCAGATTTACATTATTTAAATATTAATGTACAGACCTCTCACATTAGGCCAGTAGCTTGTGGCCGCTGGATATGCCGGGCGGTTCCGGGCAGACTTCTGCCACAAGCCAGACCTAACCTCGTGTCTAAGCATATTTTAGTCATGCGTACGACCTCTCACATTAGACTGACAGTTTGCGGTGGTTAGTTAAGCCGGTTGGTTCCGGGCAGGCTTCTGCCACAAACATAGTCTAACCTCGTGTCATAGCCCATTCATTCTAATACAGATTTTTCAGATATCAGACTAATTCTATTTATTTAACAGATTAAACTTCTTTACAAGTTAAAGCAGATTATTCGAGGTTCTATTAACAAGTTTTTCTCAATTTTAAGTCGACCCTACAGATTTACATACTTCAAATTTCAGCATTTTAGTTCCAATAGATTACATCATTCAACAGATTAAACAGATAACAGATCTTGCAGATTAGGATTTTACCAGATTTAGCAGATATGGCAATTTAACATAATTAGCAGATTAGGCAATTCAATCTAATTAGCAGTTTAGGCAATATAACAGAACTAGCGGATTAGGCAATATAACAGATTTTAGCAGATAACAGATTTAGCAGATTATATAGATCATACCTTGCCTAATCATAAATTTAGCCTAAACTCACTTGCCAAATCATGGTTATAATTCCTAATACTACATATGCTCCTAGTTTTAGTTAAACATTACACAGTACAGAATATTCTCCATAAATCACGATAAATAATATGAATTCTGCCAAATTATAGCCTATGATGCCAGATATCCAAAAACCTTTATTTAGGCGCATTCACATTAATAGTTATCCTGTTTTTGTATAGGTCTCTACGCCTAAGTCACATATTCCTATTTCAAGTCATGAATTTTTACATAAAAGAATATGTCCCAAAAATCTAGATTTTTAAACTATAACATGTAGTATGTCCTCATGCATTATCATTCATGCATAACATGTTGTAAATTATCTTTAAACTCTAACATCAGACCTTGATTTAAAACATGCATTATGCCTCCCAAGTTTCAAGTTGTCCTATATTTCCCCTTCTCCCAAATCACAGATTATAATACCTAGTATGAACAGATCTAGATCTAACATATGTTTACTTCTCAAATTAACTACAGATCTAGATTACAACATGTACTATGCATCTAAATTAGTTTCATGTTTATGGTTAAATCTACGCCCGAATCCCAAGTCATAAGTCCAATATATTTTGCGCCTCAATCTTAAGTCATATGTTATTATATGCCTTAGATTTTATATCATGTCCTCGAATCAGTCCTGTCCAATTATGCATCATTCATTATTTGTCCCAACCATTTTAGCGTTCGTGCGTTAATCTCTTATGAGATTTGGCTCAGGCTCGTGGTAGCCTGGCAATAGAACAGAAAGAAGAAAAGAGATACAGAATAAGATAGATCTAAGCAGAACAGAACAGACATAACCTCAAATTCAGATTTACAGTTCATGTCACAATCATAATTAACGTTTATACCCGAAAATAACTGTACTTGCCTTTCATGGTTTTAAGAAAGGATAATAAACTGTTGTTGATGCAGAAATGCTGAATTATTCCTCTTTAACTGTCGTAGCTCTAAACTTGGATTTGTGATTTGATTTAGCTTTTAATTCTATTCAGGTTGGAGGAAGATTCATCAGTCCAAGTTTTGATTCCAGCAGGGTAGCGACGCCATTTTTATTTTTAATTAGAACAGAGGCAGAATATAGACAGAATGAAATGGTGTGGAGATAATGAGGCTAGGGGTGAGTTTATATAGGATTAGGCGGACGAATCTAGATAGAAAACGAGTCTAAATACATCAGAATGCATCCGGTTCTGAAAGAGGGTTCGGGAGGAAGGTCGACCCCCAGGTCGACACTATGGTCGACCTGGCCCTAGGAGTAGGACACTATGGTTGACCTCCAGGTCGACCTGGTCCATGGGTAGGAATTTTCCCACCTAGCCTATTCTGGGATTTTGAATTCGAATTGGAATTCGAATTTTTGGGCTGTTTTCGATTCTGAAATTCTCGGAAACTTCGGAGGGCCATATCTCCCTCATACGGACTCCGTTTCTCGAAAACTCAGACCCGTTTCCAAGCAGAATTTCGAGACGAACGCAATGGCGCAACCCGTTTCCCTTGATTCTTATTTTAAAAATTAATTATTCTCTGATTTGTTACTTATACGATAACAAAAAATACCTGGTGTTACATTCTCCCCTCCTTAAAGGATTTCGTCCCCGAAATCTTCAAGTTGAGAAGAATGTGTCCTACCATCCAGTCATCCATATACTCAACCATCATCCACAAGCATCCATTGTCCTTAGAAAACTTCTAATGTTGTATGAACATATGCAAAAGTGTGTGTATATTTTCCTTATCTAATGCAAAGATCAGGCAGTCCACTGATTCAGTTGACCTCCTTAATGCGAATTATGTTAGTGCCATGAGTCCAACATGTATGCAATTTTCCTATTTGATATTATTCTTATATGAGTGACAACCATTCATTCATATGCAACATCCATGTGATGAGTCAATCATTTTGCGTCCACAGAAATTGAAAATGCTCACACATCCATATGCAGTATGAGAGTGTATTCGAGCCGATCTAGTGCCTAGTGTGTGTATATGCATCCACGAGCAACCACTACCAACCACTTGCATCCACTTGCAACCATCAAACATAACATGTCTCAAACACATGTTTACATCCATAGGATTCCTATCTATAGGTCGATGACTCGATTGATAGGACATAGTCAAGTGATGGGAGCGAGTACAGATAAAACAAAAACTTGGTTTCCATTAGACCTTGGTTGAGAGACAAATTCCCCTAAGTATCAACCGCGAAGACTGAAATCACATCAGATTGACACCCAGAGGATTAACCTTTTTATGCAATGTCAAAATTGGAAATCTCAACCTTATCATAAATATTCAGATATTTACAGATTACCGGTACAGAGCAGATTACTAAATGATTTTTAGGGAAACTAAGCATGATAAAAACCCAGAATGTATGCGTCATAGTCAACTTAACGCTCAACAAAGATACCCAACTTACCACGTTTAGATAAATCACAACCCTTATGGGTCTGAATCTACAGCGGAATCAGAAACAATACTAGTATTCAAGTGCAGAGTATCGATTACAGAATCAAAATGCCAAAATCAGAAAAGAGTTTTAACTCAAAAATCAGATAAAGAAATTAAACCTCCTACGGAAAGTTTTCCTATTTCTATCCTATCCCCTAGCCTCGAGACTGTTCGCCTGCCTTCCAGAAGTTGGTCCTACCCTCTATCCTTGCCCTCGTTTCTTCGGACAGTCCCTAGTGAAGTGTCCCATCTCACCACAGTTGAAGCAAGTGCCCTTTCTTTTTCTGCAATCCTTGTTCAGATGAGTCGAGCTTCCACAAGTAAAGCAGTTTTTCTCCTTCTTATCTTTAGACTTTTCTCCCTTCCTTTTTGTTTCCTTTTTGGGCCATGCTTTCTTGTTCTATGGTTCTTCCTTCTTTGCCTCTTTCTTGCCGTTGTCTTCCTCGTGCAGTAGTGCCATATCCACCAATCTCTCGTAAGTCGCTCCCATGGGTACATGGATCATGGCTAGACTGTGTAGTGGCTCGTTCAATCCTTTAACAAAGCGGAGAGCCTTTTTATGCTGGGTGTTGACTAAATCTAGCCCGAACCTAGCTAGTTGGTTGAACTGGTTGACGTATTCCTTGACCGTCATACTTCCTTGCTTAAGAGATAAGAACTTTTCCAGTTGTAGACTTCGTTCAGCTTGCGAGAAGAATTTCATCTCAATCCTTGTTCTGAAATCCATCCATGTTTCAACCGGTCTCTCGGCGTTAGTGACTTCCCACCAATAGGAAGCTTCGTCCTTGAGCAACTACACCGCCAATTGTACCTTCTGCCTATCGTCCACCTCGAAGATAATGAACGGATCCTTAGTTTCTTTGAGCAAGTTCCTCGCTTCTACGAATGATTCATTTCCCTTGAAATCCTTTCCACCCATGGCCCTAAAATCTTTACAGATCTTTGAAAAAGCAATTGCATGAGGAGGGGGCGGAGGAGGAGGAATCGCTGCAGCTGGAGGAGGAATATTTGCTGGGCCTGCATCATTGGCCCTAGCCTCTAAGTACCTCCTGAGCCAGCCAGGTATTGGAATGCCCTCTGGAAAGTTAAGATTCCCAGACATGCTGGAATGAAAGAAAAAGATTTAAAACGGAGAACGGAGAAGATAGATATATGGCTTTTTGGGGATTATGTTTTTCAAAATAAACTTTATTTTTGAAAATATTTCCTTTTATGACCTTTTTGAAAATAGTTTTCAAAAACTTTTTATCTAATCCGGTAACCTTCAGCTCTGATATCAAGTGTAACACCCCACCTCCATTAAGGTCACTCAGAAAGGGAATGCCTTAACTTTGGTGGAGCGTTTTAGTAGACAGAACAGAAATTTACAAGACAGATAAACAATACTTGAGAAATTATAACTTTATTACAGTAGAAAACAGAAATCAGTTTGGTTACATCTTTAACAAAAACTCAATTACATAAATATCAGTCTTGTTCAGAAAATCATCAGAGTACAAAACTTTAAAGTCATAATCCCCACAGAAGCTTCCATAAAGAGTCAAGCCATACTTTAAGCACTCTGAGTACTTCAAGCAGAAGAAATCTGGATCAAGCTAAAGTATTCCCTCCTTGGAAAACCTGGGGGGGGGGACGGAAGAAAAGGGGCGAAAACAAGCAAGGTCAGACATAAATCTAGCAAGTCCAGTGACTTTCAGCATATGAACAGATAATAGTAATCATGGCATGCAAATAAAATTGGATGAGAGATAACAGTAACAGGAGCAACAGATGTACTTAGGTTAAACAGAAGAAACAGAATAATATTAATTTTCATTTCTCTGCACTAATACTAGTATAACAGGATTAGGTGTCACCCTAAAATCTAAGCTGAAGCAAAAACAGGCACAAAATAATTTCCACAGAAACAGAACGCTAATAATGGGCCTTTACCACCCGAACAGAAACAGACAGAAGCAGAATGCTGATAATGGGCCTTTACCACCCGAACAGAAACAGACAGAAACAGAATGTTAATAATGGGCCTTTACCACCCGAACAGAAAGAACATAAACAGAATGCTAATAATGGTCCTTTACCACCCGAACAGAAATAGACAGAAACAGAAACAGATTAATCCATACGGAAACAGAATGTAGAATTAGGTGTACACTAGTAAATGGGCCTTTACCACCCGAACAGACGGTACCACGCAGACAGGTGTTGCCACCCAACAGAACAGACGGTACCAACAGAAACAGACATAACTAAGTGTACCCTAAAACCCTACCCCAAGCGATCGGCTCCCTAATACATAAATACCCTGTGTCGGCTCCACAATAGGGTGTATCACTCCCTAAAGTGACAACAAATTGGCACAGGCCTATTTACAGATGTCATGGCATCCTACATCCTTAGAGGCAGACCGGGATCCATGCACGCACATGACCCGGTTGGAACGCACCATCAACACCCCTCGCCATTATCAGAATGAACCACTTATAATTAGTTCAAAAAGCGTGCCCGGACCCTACCTACGGTTGGTTCAAAGTTTGATACCAGAAAGGGTTACTGACTAATATGGGTCCCAAACAACAGATGACACAAGTAATTTCCCTCCTAACCATGTGTCCCCAGACTAACAGATTTTAGATTAATTTGTTTACAAGTTCAGGCATACAAAGTTCAGATCAACTAGTTCACAGATCAGATAGGTTTTTAGACTAACAGATCAGATATACGGATTTAACAGATTTACAGATTTGTCTAACTTTGTAATTGGGCCTACAGATTCACGAAATGGGTTTGTTAAATTCATTTGTCCAATTGGTTCAACCCTATCCACCCAACCCGTTTTAGACATCATATTTATCCCAGATTTGCATTAATTAAATATTAATGCACAGACCTCTCACATTAGGTCGGTAGCTTGTGGCCGTTTGATATGCCGGGCGATTCCAGGCAGACTTCTGCCACGAGCCAGACCTAACGTCGTGTCTAAGCATATTTTAGTTTTGGCTACGACCTCTCACATTAGACTGACAGTTTGCGGTCGCTGGTTAAGCCGGTTGGTTCCGAGCAGGCTTCTACCGCAAACAGAGTCTAACCTCGTGTCATTGACAATTCATTCTAATACAGATTTTTCAGATATCAGACTAATTCTGTTTATTTAACAGATTAAACTACTTTACAAGTTACAGCAGATTATTCGAGGTTCTATTAACAAGTTTTGCTCAATTTTAAGTCGAGCCTACAGATTTACATACTTCAAATTTCAGCATTTCAGTTCCAACAGATTACATCATTCGACAGATTAAACAGATAACAGATATTGTAGATTAGGCTATTTAGCAGATTTAGCAAATAAGGCAATTTAACATAATTAGCAGATTCGGCAATTCAATCTAATTAGCAGTTTAGGCAATATAACAGAACTAGCGGATTAGGCAATATAACAGATTTAGCAGATTATATAGATCATACCTTGCCTAATCATAAATTTAGCCTAAACTCACTTGCCGAATCATGGTCGTAATTCCTAATACCACATATGCTCCTAGTTTAAGTTAAACATTACACAGTATAGAATATTCTCCATAAATCACGATAAACAATATGAATTCTGCCAAATTATAGCCTATGATACCAGATATCCAAAAACCCTTATTTAGGCGCATTCACATTAGTAGTTATCCCGTTTTTGTATAGGTCTCTACGCCTAAGTCACATATTCCTTTTTCAAGTCATGAATTTTTACATAAAAGAATATGTCCCAAAAATCTAGATTTTTAAACAATAACATGTAGTACGACCTCATGCATTATCATTCATGCATAACATGTTGTAAATTATCTTTAAACTCTAACATCAGGCCTTGATTTAAAACATGCATTATGCCTCCCAAGTTTCAAGTTGTCCTATATTTTCCATTCTCCCAAATCATAGATTATCATACCTAGTATGAACAGATCTAGATCTAACATATGTTTATTTCTCAAATTAACTACAGATCTAGATTACATCATGTACAATGCATCTAAATTAGTTTCACGTTTACGGTTAAATCTACGTCCGAATCCCAAGTCATAAGTCCAATATATTTTATGCCTCAATCTCAAGTCATATGTTATTGTATGCCTCAGATTTTATGTCATGTCCTCGAATCAGTCTTGTCCAATTATGCATCATTCATTATTTGTCCCAACCATTTTAGCGTTCGTGGGTTAATCTCTTATGAGATTTGGCTCAGGCTCGTGGTAGCCTTGCTATAGAACAGAAAGAAGAAAAGAGATACAGAATAAGATAGATCTAAACAGAACAGAACAGACATAACCTCAAATTCAGATTTGCAGTTCATGTCACAATCATAATTAACGTTAATAGCGGAAAATAACTGTACTTGCCTTTCATGGTTTTAAGAAAGGATAATAAACTATTGTTGATGCAGAAATGCTGAATTGTTCCTCTTTAATTGTCGTAGCTCTAAACTTGGGTTTGAGATTTGATTTAGCTTTTAATTCTATTCAGGTTGGAAGTAGATTCATCAGTCCAAGTTTTGATTCCAGCAGGGTAGCGACGCCATTTTTATTTTTAATTACAACAAAGGCAGAATATAGACATAATGAAATGGTGTGGAGAGAATGAGGCTAAGGGTGAGTTTATATAGGATTAGGAGGACGAATCTAGACAGAAAATGAGTCTAAATACATCAGAATGCATCAGGTTCAGAAAGAGGGTTCGAGAGGCAGGTCGACCCCCAGGTCATCACTATGGTCGACCCGGTCCCCCCAGGTCGACACTATGGGCGACCTGGCCCTGGGAGGTCGACACTATGGTCAACCTGGTCCATAGGCGGGAATTTTCCCGCCCAGCATGTATTCGAATTTGAATTCAAATTTTCGAGCTGTTTTCGATTCTGAAATTCTTTGAAACTTCGGAGGGCCATATCTCCCTCATACGCACTCCGTTTCTCGAAAACTCGGACTCGTTTCCATGCAGAATTTCAAGATGAACGCAATGGCACAACCCGTTTCCCTTGATTCTTATTTTAAAAATTAATTATTCTCTGATTTGTTACTTATACGATTACAGAAAATACTGGGTGTTACACCCCCCTCTCTCTCCTCCAGTCCCTCCTCTCGCCACCGCGTGCTCCCCTAACCGGCCACCCTGCGCCGGAGACACCCCCCCCCCCACGGCCACCCTCAGACGATGCTCCGCCCTCTCTCTTCTTTTCCCACTGCCAAAACCTCTCTCCCTTCTCTTGCTTTCAACGCTCAAACCCCCAACGAAAGCCCTAACCCAAATCGAAGGCAGCCACTCGATGTGAAACCCTTCCTCCTCGATTTCCGCGAGGAACTCCCTGTTGAGACACGAAAATTTCGATTGATAACAACAAAATAAAGATCAATGGAAATCATGACATGGAGCTAAGATTATGGATATGTAGATGTTTAAAGAGAGACAGAACTTATATACAGGGGGAGATAGCAATAAAGATTAAAATATCAAGCTATATTGTCATCTATCAAAAAGGGGGAGAATGTTGAGTCAACGGTTTCAATGCTTATTTTGATTAATGACAAGAAGGAGCTTCATGATCGACAAAAAGAAGACTCAATGTTTTATAGGTTAGAAGATGGTTATTTAGAGTTATTTATGTTAAAATCTATCCTCAAATAATCATACTTCTTATTCTCTTCAAAAATATAGATGAAAACTCATTTTTTATGTATGTTGACAAAAACCTGTCAACCTGTTAAATTTAACAGGTCAACAGCTTTTTAAACTTAACAGGTCAACCTGTTAAAATTAACAGATCAACAGCTTTTTAAACTTAACAGGTCAACCTGTTAAAATTAATAGGTCAACAGTTTTTTGAAATAACGGTCAAAAACCTGTCAACCTATTAATTTTTCGTGTCGACCTATTTTTGAATTTCATGAAGAGTCATCTTCTTTCTTGAAAAGTTGCATCCATTTCTCTTTATTTAAATCATTTCTTTTGATTGCAACTTTTCACCAACAATTGCAACTTCTCAATTACTATAAATACATAAGTTTTCAATCAATCAAATTACCCGAATTTTCTCTCCATTCTCTGATCTATATTGTATTATTCTTAGCATTCTAAAAGCACTCAAAAGCATTCAATTATCGTTTGAATCTCCAAGCATATTTAACACACTTGTGATTCAACTCGATAATCCACTACCAAATCTTTGCAAACATCAATATATATATTTGAGGATAATATTATAGGAAGGTTGTACTCAATCATTGACTAATCAGTGTTGAAGAATGAACACATTCAAGGTCAAACTCTTGTAATCGTCTTGTGTGGGTAAGCTTGTATCCCGTGAAATCAAGTGGGTAAACTTGTAGCCCGTAAATCAAGTAGTTGTGAACCTGTTCCTCCGGGTGAAGCGAGGGTGTGGTTTAGTGAAATGCCGAAGAGGAGCTTTGGGACTGGACGTAGGACGGGAGGTCCGAACCAGTATAAAATTCCTGGTGTCGTTATACTATTTATTGCATTTATAGTTATCTGTGATATATATTGTTATCATATCATATTCCGCATATCCATATTAAAGATCCTGCACAAGTCGTACACAACCGACTTTTTCAATTGGTATCAGAGCAAGGTGTTCTAGAGATCGTAACAACATCCTAGAACAAATGGCAATAAAGAAATCTAGTCAAGGCATTTGAAAATGGAACAGCAACAAAGCAGAATCAGGAGAGCAAGGAAACAAATGTCTCATGGCAAAAGTCAGATCACAATCGGTATGTACAGATTCTTTATATAAAGATCTTTTGTTAAACCATGAGAAATTATTGAAAGAATTTAAAACATTGAGCAAACTCAATATTGTGATTATAGCTAAGTCAAAAATTTGCGAGCAAGAAAATTCCAAATTAAAAGAATATAACAATGTTCTTTTAAAGGAAATCGATCTTTTGCAAAATAGAAATAAATCTTTAGAAGATTCTTTAAATAATTCTTGTTCTTTAATTTCGTCTCTTGAAAAAGAGAATGGAGCTTTAACTGAAAAGAATTTAGAACTATCTAAAGAATGTGAGTTTTTAAAGGTGAATAATAATATTTTGCAAAATGAAATTTCTGACTCAAAAGAAAATTTTGAAAAGTTACAATCTTCTTTAGATAATTCAGAATCTCAAATTTTAGGTCTCAAAACTGAGAATGGTACATTAAAAAGGAAAAATTCTGAATTAAATAAGGAAATTGATGATTTAAAGATTAACAAAATTTCTTTTGAAAATATCAATAGCGACTTTGGAAATAAATTTGATAAATGTGCAAATAAGTTCGCAAAATTTAATAAAGGTCAAAATGATTTAAATATGATTTTATCTAGATCTCGACCTTTACATGACAAAAGTGGTTTAGGATATAATAAAACTAAACTTAGAAATAGTACTAGATATGCTTTCATGTACAATAAAAATATTACTGCTAGTACTAATGCTCATCCTAGAACCAATTATTATAGAAATTCGAATACTTCTATGACTAGAGATCTGTATAATAGATCTAGAAGTATGAAAAGGAATATCAATAGAGATTATTTAAGTATTTGGGTTCCTGTAAGTTGGAAAAACAGAGAAAAATATATTGATGATTATTTTGATTCAGTAGTTAATAATGAAAATTTTATCTTTAAAGGTTCCATTAAACCCTCTTGGGTATGGTTACCTTCCATCTAACTCATGGACCCAAACAAATCAAGTGGGTACCAAAACTATATATGTTATATATTTGTTTGCAGGTACACCACAACAAAGAGAAGGCTATTCGGTATCTCTAAATATCTTTGAAAATTTAGCTTATCAAAAAGCACATGTTTCAATATTTCATCGTCATCGAGGACACAAAATTCATGGGATAGGAATTACATCAAAAATGAAGGCGGAAGCGGAAAATATTCTCCATGGGAACCAAGAAAATAATGATTATATTGGATCTAAGGAGATTTCTTTATATTCCGTTTAATAATGTTTTTAGTTCCTTTTTTATGAGTTTACATTCTTTTATTTTAATAAAATGATGTTTGAGTATTGATTTCATTCAAAATATAGTCGAAAAAACAGTTTTATACATATCCTGTCGACCTAAAATAAAAAGCTGTCGACCTAAATAGATGAATTTCAAACCAGAGAGTTTTTAGGTCGACCGGTCCAAGAATATAGGTCGACCGGTTTGATTTTCACAATCCAGAGAAGTTTTCGGTCGACCGGTCAAAAAATTATGTCGACCGGTATCATTTTTTTTTTTTTTGAAACAGAGAAATTTTAGGTCGACCTGTATACATTTTTAGGTTGACCGGTTTTTGTTTCATCAAGATAACGGTTGACCGGTTGAACATTTCGGTCCACCGCTTTGTACTATTTCTTTCATTTTCTCCAACCCGAAACTTTTTAGGTCGACCGCCTTGATTTTATAGGTCGACCGGTCTTTCTAAAAACTGTTTTTTATAAAGACACGTCGTTTCAAATTCCAAACTCAAACACCATTTCTTATACTATTTTAAAATTATACTACTCTCGATTATTAAGGTTATTATGATATTTATTCTTTTTAATCGATGACAAAGGGGGAGAAATATTTTACATATACTATTTAAAATATATGCGCTTGATATGGTAAAAGTATATGTGTGCTAACATTTGTTAATGCAGGAATCAAAAGGTAAGATTATTTACTAACAAATGTTGCAGAAATTCAGGGGAAGCTTTATATTCAAAGGGAGAAAATCCAAGGTGTTGTCATCAATCAAAAATGGGGAGAATGTTGAGACACGAAAATTTCGATTGATAACAACAAAATAAAGATCAATGGAAATCATGACATAGAGCTAAGATTATGATATGTAGATGTTTAAAGGGAGACAGAATTTATATACAGGGGGGGATAGCAATAAAGATTAAAATATCAAGCTATATTGTCATCAATCAAAAATGGGGAGAATGTTGAGTCAACACTTTCAATGCTTATTTTGATTAATGACAAGAAGGAGCTTCATGATCGACAAAAAGAAGACTCAATGTTTTATAGGTTAGAAGATGGTTATTTAGAGTTATTTATGTTAAAATCTATCCTCAAATAATCATACTTCTTATTCTCTTCAAAAATATACATGAGAACTCATTTTTTATGTATGTTGACAAAAACCTGTCAACCTGTTAAATTTAACAGGTCAATAGCTTTTTAAACTTAACAGGTCAACATGTTAAAATTAACAGGTCAACAGCTTTTTAAACTTAACAGGTCAACCTGTTAAAATTAACAAGTCAACAGTTTTTTGAAATAACGGTCAAAAACCTGTCAAGCTATTAATTTTTCCTGTCGACCTATTTTTGAATTTCATGAAGAGTCATCTTCTTTCTTGAAAAGTTGCATCCATTACTCTTCATTTAAATCATTTCTTTTGATTGGAACTTTTCACCAACAATTGCAACTTCTCAATTACTATAAATACATCAGTTTTCAATCAATCAAATTACCCGAATTTTCTCTCCATTCTTTGATCTATATTGTATTATTCTTAGCATTCTAAAAGCACTCAAAAGCATTCAATTATCGTTTGAATCTCCAAGCATATTTAACACACTTGTGATTCAACTCGATAATCCACTTCCAAATCTTTGCAAACATCAATATATATATTTGAGGATAAGATTATAGGAAGGTTGTACTCAATCATTGACTAATCAGTGTTGAAGAAAGAACACATTCAAGGTCAAACTCTTGTAATCGTCTTGTGTGGGTAATCTTGTAGCCCATGAAATCAAGTGGGTAAATTTGTAGCCCGTAAATCAAGTAGTTGTGAACCTGTTCCTCCGAGTGAAGCGAGGGTGTTTTTTAGTGAAAAGCCGAAGAGGTGCTTCGGGACTGGACGTAGGACGGGAGGTCCGAACCAGTATAAAAATCCCGGTGTCGTTACACTATTTATTGCATTTATAGTTATCTGTGATATATATTGTTATCATATCATATTCCGCATAGCCATATTAAAGATCCTGCACAAGTCGTACACAACCAATTTTCTCACTCCCCTCCCCCTTTTCAGACACTCCGACCACCTCCAACGAGCGCCATTACCCCTTTCCCCCTCTCCGATTGACTGTAGAACAAAGTGAGTTTTCCTACTTTTCTTTTCTTTATCTTTTATTTAGGAATGTTTTTTTTGTACTTTATAGTGTTGTAAAAATATGTTTCTTATATGTAAAACGTTGATTTTATTTCCAGTTTCAACGTATAAAGATTCGATTTTTATTTTATGTTTAACAAGTAAAAATTAGTTTTTTATCTGAAAAATAGCAAAGTAAAAACTAGATTTTTATAAATATGAAAGTAACATAAAAATTTGATCTTTATATATGTAACGAAATAAAAATCTGATTTTTATTACATCTATGTTGAATTAAAAGTGTGTTTTTTTGCGATGAAATAAAAATTCGATCTTTATATAAGAAGTAGAAATATAAAAATATAATTTTTATATAGAAAGAAGCGTTGTAAAATTAATGAAATAGAAATAAAAATATGATTTTTATTTATTAGAATGAAGTGATAAAAATATAATTTTTATTTGAACAGCGTGAAAAGATCTGCATAGGAATTTCAAGCTAATTCAAACAGTTCAGGAGCTCAAAAGCAAAGCACGACGGAGTGGAACCCTCAATGAGAACTCCTCACTTTTTATTTCAAGTTTAAAATATATACTAGGATGCAGACGGTGTTTAGTAGCACCCGACACCCATCGTCCACAGACCATGGACGGCTAGTATGCTTGTTTGTTTGATTTTGATGTGCAGTTGATTGTGTGATGTGATGTGAAATGAAATAAAATATTTATATTGTTAAAAATATTTTATAGTTGAAAATAGAATTTTTAACATGTATATGAAATAAATATTTATAAACAAATCAAACGGTTTGTTTATATACACATTTGACTGATATTGATTGGGACGACAAATTTTACACATCGCCCAACTGCACAAATAAAATATGTGTTTGATTGTTTGAATCCCCACACGGGTATTGGGATGATATATGATATACACTAATCCCAATAATTAGTAGTATGTCGATCGATTGATTGACAGACTATTATGAGCATTAAATATTTATATTTGATGCTTATACAGTGTAGAATGCACTTTGGATGATGGTTGATTATTTTTTGTTGTTGATTATTTTTTGTTGTTGATTAATACATGCGTTGTATGGAAATCCATAAAAATAAATTCTATGGTAATTAATTGGGCCTCATTCCAGTTTTGAAATAGAATATTCGAAGAGAAATATTTGAATGAAATATTTGAGAAGAAATATTTGAAAAGGAATATTTGAATAGAATATGGGAAATAGAAATATATAAAGCCGTGTTAATTAGATATGCGCTATTTTGACGCGAACGATATTTATAACAATTATATTCATTTTTATAATGAATATTGAAAAGTGATTTCAAAATCGAATATTTTGAAATGAAATTCGAATTAAATGAAACGAATTAGAATTCGAATTGAATTGAAACAAATTAAAATTCGAATTGAATTGAAAATAAAATGAATTCGAATCGAATTGAAATTGAATGGAAATCAATTTGAAATGAATTCGAATTGAAAATGAATTCGAATTGAATTCGAATAGAATTGAATTCGAATTGAAATTGAATGGAAATGAAAACGAATTGAAATTGAATTAAAAATCGATTTGAATTGAAATCAATTTGAAATGAATTTAAAATGAATTTATATTGAAAAAGTCAATTTTGATATGAATTTGAAAAGAAGTTGAAATCATTTTGAAAACGAATTTAAAATGATTTATAAAATACGTTTTAAAAGGAAATCGACGAAGTATATATTATATATATAATATAATGGCCTGAATAGAACACGCCGCGCTGCGGTATTTCATGAATTTCGACCAATGATTTCGAATGAATATTGCGGGAGATCCGACCGTCGGATTCTCCAAAAACCAGAATCGTTGGGTTCGTATCGAAAAGAGCTTTCTAACGAATATTAGAAATTAAAAATCTAACGGTTGGATTTGGAATTATGTCCAAATCAAATTTGGACAAGGTCGCTGTAAGTGCAGTTCGATGGCCGTTGATGGAAATCAACTGTGCGGGCCTTGATAAAATTATTAAAAATAGTAATAATTTGTGTAAAAATCATAAGAAATGATTTGTGAAGAATTAGGGTGAAAAACTCCATATTTGAAAAGATAAAAATAGATCTTTTATCGAAATGAACTAGTTTTGAACTAGAATTATAATTCTATTTATTTTTAATAAATAAATTGAATTTGAAAAGGGTTTTAAAAGTAACCCGAATTTCCAATAATTGAATTGGAATGGATTTGAATCGAAATTGTCTTTGGAATATTTCGATGTTGGATTTCGTGATGATACAGGTATTGTTATGGGAATTTGAAAGATATATTTATATCGTTATTTCCAATACGATATTTGTTGGTCGTAGAATTTGATATTGAATATAAGCCGATATATTTTCTATTCAGAGCCTTGTATTTAATATCAAATGTGATTTGGGTTTGTCGTGAATGGTGTCTTCATTAAGACTGTTCTTAAGCCCAGCTGAGAAAAAGATTAAATCTTTTTATTTAGATTTATTGAAGTGTACTAATTAAATAATATTTAATTGGAATTGAATTTGTATTGATTTTTGGGTTTATCGTGAACAGTGTTTTAAATAACACTTGTTCTATAACCCGATAATTAATGGAATGTGATTTTGGGTTTATAGTGAACCGTGTTTTAAATGACACTGATTCTTTAACCCAGTTAAAGATTAAAACTAAGTGGAGTTTTAATGAATCTTTAATTAGATTGAAAAGACCGAGAATGGAGTATCACCAGTTTTACTCCAGGCAATAGTTAAATCTTTAATTAGATTTGAACATGAAATGGTAATTAAATTTACCGATAACACCGTGGTGTTAGATATGAAGTATTACCAGGTTTACTTCATGGGGTAAATAGGTTGGGATTGGGAAATAAAATAAATGATTACTTCGGTGTGGTTCGCTAATCCCGACTATTTTGAATTGATATTCAAAGAAGATTAAAGAATAAATTTGAAGAATTTATCTTTGATAAAATTAATGGGAACCTTTTTCCCTAAGTATAAGAATAAAACAATATTCTGAATTGGGATGAGGCGTATGTTATTTTTGTGTAACACATATTTATTATATACGTGAGTTATTCAGAAAGGCCGGATTTATCCCATTCTGAATAACTAATTCGACGTGGTGTCGAAGATGAAGACAGTTGTTGAAGACCGGAGGTCTTCACGTCGTTTGGATAATTACTGATGATCATGATTGGGACGTGCACCCAAGAGGAGGGAATCAGTTAGTGATCGTCCAGACGTACTTGGAGATCGATGGATATGCGGGGTACTAGGTGCCTCCGGTTTCATTCAGACCCAGAACGGACTTGTAAATGGACTGTGTGTCTGACATTGGATTTTAGTCTGTGTGATTGATTTCTATTAAATATATATTTGTTTGGCGGTGGATACTTTATTCTCTTGCTTAATGCCCTTCTCTGAGACGTACGAGCTCAGGGGTTATATGTTGATGGATATCCATCGCATGGAGTGAATTTCCTGTGTGGCATGCCTAAGTGGCAATTGATCAAGGCTTCTGTTGAAAACAATGTCTTGTGGTTGATGATCAAAGCACCGCCTGTGTGGCATAGCTTTGTGTAGTGTTGATTCGCGAGCCTCACACACCGGTGTGAACCAAAAACGGGAGAAGACGTCAGGGAGGGCAAGCGTTTCTTTCTAGCTAGAAGTGGCATCAGTGGTTTCACACGCCCTGACTAGTTTGACTTATGTGGTTGATACTGTTGCGAGGCGCCTCGGATACATCGGTGACTATGTGAAGCCGATGGAGTCATTCGTTGGCTCATTTACGCCCCATACGGCGGGGAAACGCATGTTCAGGTTTTAAGTTTAATCCACATCGGTGGACTAGCCCTGAGGATCCAAGGGACGATGCGTTCTGTTCCTGAGACACGATCTAGAGCGTCTCGAATCAGTAGAGGACTATCTTTTGCCTCGGTTCACATACGAAAATCCAATTTCCAAATACGTGACATTTGCGGTTTTAATTGTAGAACTATTATGGCAACATGATATATGGTACTCATGCCATCTATGATTGATACTTACGATTTGAAGTTGTTTTATACACTATGCACTTATAATAGTATCAAATGATTTGTTTTTAAACGTATCAAGCATGCTTTGGCTATTATAAGGTAAAACCCTATCCTTCGGCTTGCGTTGCATTGTGTGATGGGACCTGGGTCTTATAATAGCTTCATTGTTATTTATTTAGCATCGCGCTGTTGTTTTATGCACTGGTATTCTTGGGAGGAAACCCGTTCCATGTTATGCGGCGTGGTCCCTTGATTTACCTAACTTTAAAATAAAGATTAATAAATGTTTTAGTTCTCACACCAGTCCCATGACTGACCTGGAGTTTATTGTTTTAACCTAAACTCTGGGTGCCCTATTATCCGCACGGGCAGCTAGTAGTTTTGGTTTTGCAGATTTATATTCACAGGATCCTGGTTTATAGCTGGAATGATATCCGGAAAGCTCTGTATCCATGGATTACTTCTAGTTGTGTATTGTATTACTTTCCGCTGCTATGTAATTTATTGTAATCTCTGATATTTTCTGATATATATTATTTGTTTATACTTTGTGACGATCCCAAAACCCCGTGACACGGTGTTAAGGATAATCATTGGAATATAACACATAAATCGTCATTAGTAGATCACAGATAATAGCATAAACAAGAAATAGGATAATTTACACACATATGACAGCGGAATCATATATATATATCACCACATCAGAGAGCACAGTGCAGGATACTACTTAGTGCATAACAGTACATAATCAGTCTACATCACCTGTGGCGGAATCATACATAGAGAATACATAAACTAAACATCAGTCTACATCGCCAGTGGCGGAATCATAATACATATACAATAATGGCGGAAAAGTCACGATCATCACAATATAGTCAAGCCTCGCCATGAGTCCAAAAGTGCACCTCTACTGCGGTGCCAAGCCAAAAAATATCAGCTACCTGTAACTAGGCTGCCCGTGTGAAATTGAGGGCACCCGAATTTGCAAGGTGAAACAAACTACGAGTCAGTCATGGAACTGGTATGAGAAATCTTGTAATGACCCGCATTGGCAGAGGTATTATGATTAATTTATTTAATTATATCAATGGTGATATAGTGAATTTAATGGTCGTGGAATTAAATAATGGTGAATATTTAATTAAAATAATAAATTAAAAATATATTATATTCTGAAATAATCAAAATTGGCTGAAATGGCGATATGGTGTGAATCGGATCATCTGTGATATTTTATTCAGCTTAGAATTGAAGTAGAATAACGAATATATTATTTGAACGATAGTTTGAACATGTAATTATATTATAATTAAAACCGAGCTTGAAATGGCGCTGCAGTTCGTAAATTGGCTATTCGAACTTAAACTGAATGTACAGAGTTCATTTTAAATCAGATTTCTGTGAAACAAGAAACATGTGGAGCTGGTGGAGTATATCTTTCTAGCGGAAGAGAAAGATCAGGATTTCGTCGTGTAGTTTTTGAGATATGTCCAAATCAAATTTCAGAATAGTCGCTATAGAATCGTTTATCGGCCATAACGGTTATTTCAAAATAACTAGATATTGGGTGTGAATTCAGACAAGGTTCTTTTGGGGAATAGTGATAATTTAATTTTTAGAATTTTACTGAAATTTTTAATTAATTTAATAAGCGATTTTTTTATTTGAAGTATTTCGCACCCTGAAATCAACATTTTGAAGTTTCAAAATATGAGTCCACCTACTGGTATTATTATATTTCTGGGATCATGGCACATTGATCGTCATGATGGTATATTTAATCCTGTCGATAGCTGTTCGTAATTAACAAAGTTTTATAAAATAAGATGATCAAAATGTTATAACGTAAATTAATTTAATCCCTTCATTTTTGTGAGCGATAGAAGTCCACCCTTCGTCTCTTCTGAACCACTCATTCCCTTTGGTCTCAAGTACATCCACGTTACTCCATACGCATCCTATTACTTAAGAACTAAGTCACCATTCTCTATATATGTATATATATACACAGTTGCGTCCGCCTTCAGTTGGGTTTTGGAGTAGGAAAATGATGTATGAAGTTTGGGTTGTTTACATAGAGAGGCAACGTATGATGTGGCAGTGGAAGGAGTTGCCGACGTAAATAGATGGAGGGGAGTTAGGGGGTGTGCTGTACAACGTTGAAGTCATGGTGCATGGGAAATGTTGTGACGAGGAGTAAAGGAAGGGAAGGTTCTCGGCAAGAGTGTTGTGGGAGAGAAGCTTGGAGGATGTGGCGATGTCAGCATCAGGAAGGGATAGCGTGATGTCTGGTTAAGGGTGTAGTTGCATGGTGGATTTCTGGGATGAGGATGACCGTAACTTAAGCAGTAGGTTTGGGTTGAAAGCGAGTTCGAAGGGGATAGAGGAATCACGTTTTGTTTGGAGGAATGATGGGTTCTGTAACAACCCATATTTTCAATAACTTATAATAATGTAAATCGAGGCAGAATTTAATTTAAAAATCTGAATCAAGGGAAACAGGCTATGCCACTGCGTTCGTCTCGGAAAAATACGCGAAATAGAGTCCGAGTTTTCAAAAATCGGAGTCCGTATGACCCAGTTAAGGCCCATTGAAGTTTTCAGAAATTTCCATAGTAAAAACAGATTTAAATTTTAAGTTAAAAACAAGGGATTAGGGCTAACCGGCGTCAGGCGGGAAAATTCCCGCCAAGACCCCCAAGTCGACAGGCATGTCGACAGGGGTCTTGGGGGTGTCGACTGCCCTGTTGACAGCCCTGTCGACAGGGGGTGGCCGGGCAGTTTTGCCTGGCGCACCATTTTGATTTGGGCTTGGTTGTGTGGCTTGGTTCTGGAGAGTTCCGAAATCTGATGGACCTAATTCAGCCTAGGGTTAATCCTAGGGCTAAAAACACTTTAATCTTCTATAAATAAGAAGCTAATCCTACCCTAAAACCTCATTATTCATTCTAGCAACCAAACTATGTCAAATTGAATTCTCAAATGGCCTCCACCTAAAAACCCTAGCCTCCATCCTCTTCAAAAATCATTCCTATGAAGATTTTGATGTTCATACAAGCATTTCTAAGTTGTATGAATGATCATTAGCTTGCATACATCATCAAGTTGCAAGCTTTACTTGCTAAGCTAGAGTTTTTGGGATTTTTGTTAATTGGAGCTTTGTTTTGGGTTTTTATATGCTTGCATAAAGGGCTTCTCAATCTTTGTTAGTAGATTTGTGCCTTCATAATATTTGTAAGCCCTCTTACCTTCATTTTAGAAACTCTAAAGTTAATATGTGATAAAAGTTGGGATTTATGCATGTTTGATAAGTTATGCATGTTTATGCAAGTTCACTATGCCATGATTTGCAAGTTTAACAAGTTATGCATGTTTATGCAAGTTCACTATGCCATGATTTGCAAGTTTAACAAGTTATGCATGTTTATGCAAGTTCACTATGCCATGATTTGCAAGTTTAACAAGTTATGCATGTTTATGCAAGTTCACTATGCCATGATTTGCAAGTTTAACAAGTTATGCATGTTTATGCAAGATCACCATGCCATGATTTGCAAGTTTGACAAGTTATGCATATTTATGCAAGTTCACTATGCTAAGTTATGCAAGTCCAACATGTTATGCATATTTATTATGATATGAAAAATTCATCATGTATGTTGTGCCAATTTCCCTCTTCCTATCCTTTATGCGTTATGACGAATATGTAAGCGATGGAATGACGTTAGGAGGGTTTTGGGTAAAACTTAAAATACATGAAAATATAAGATTGGGAATTTACCTATTAAGTTAGGTCTACCCCTTGGGAATTTACCTATTAAGTTAGGTCTACCCAAGTATTTGTTAAACTTGTAATTATGTTTTGAAATTAAAGTGGACATGACACTTAGAAAACATAAGTGTGGCCAACTCGAGGTTGGGTTGAGTTTGTAGCATAAACCTACCCGGAACCAACCGGCTTAACTAGTGGCTACAAGCAATAGGACCCAATGTGAGTAGTTGGTCATGTTGCACGTGAAACCCGAGGTTAGACTAAGTTGTGGTGTAAACCTACCCGGACCCGCCCGGCCTAACCAGTAACCACAACAAGGTCTAATGTGAAAGGTTGGGTGCATTAAATTAACTAATGCCTCATGATTAGGGTTAAGTCATGGCCCACTAATACTTAACCAATTTTGGGGGATACGAGGGATTAAATGGGGTTAGGTGGTGAATTGTTGGTTACACTTAACTAATTTAATCCATGATTAGTGAGGGGTTAAACCACACTTAACCCTCTTAGAAAACCCTAGCAACGTGGTCTGTTCCAGCAGTAATCCCAGTTGGGTATCATTCACAACCCTAGAGGCTAGGCTAGGGCGGGGGCACGATTACTGGACGGATGTAAGCGACCAAAGCAATGGCTGAGTGGTACAGCGGTGCGGGTCCAGGCGGGCTACGTACGTGCACGTAGTCCGGTGTTGGACAAACTCGAGGCACGGGTACCAGTAGGTTTAGACTGTGCATTATTGCTTAGGTGTCTGGGGTTGACACCCGAGGGCTTGATACACCCAAAGGTGGACCCAACACAGTCTAACTACAACCATATGTGGGTCGTATGGACACCAACACTTGACGTGTTAGGTTTATAGGGAGCCGATCGACTAGACCGTTGGGCTGGGCCTTGTATTAAGGTCACCTCATGTTATTGGGCCAAAGTTTGGGCTGAGGGATCAATACCTGTTATGTTAGTTTGCTAGTACACTGTGGTGCAAAGCTTAATCTTCTCTATGTGATCGTAGTAGGGCTTACCAGTCTTTTTGACTGACCTGTTTTCTTTCGCTTCTTTTCTTCCGTTTCCCCCCCCCCCAGGTTCTCAGGGAGGGAATAGTGGTGCTTAGCTTGGATCGCTTGCTTGTTTGCTGGATAGCTCATGTATGACTGGACATTGAGCTCGCTATGGTTTATCATCTTTATTTTGGGGATAACACTATGTATTTCAGTATTTCTGTTTATGATGTACTAGACTTGTTTTGAGATGGTTTGAGATATTCCGCTGTTTTATTCTCACTTACTCTATTTTACATATGTATTTATTCTGTCTTGGTATATCATTATGCATGCTTACCCAGTTCTAACGCCCCCCAGAAGCTAGTGCCCCCGAAAGAGTGACCCTAGCGGAGGTGGGGTGTTACAAATTTGGTATTAGAGCGAGGTTTACAAGAAAGAACAAAAAGTTTTTAAAAGACTTTTGAAAAACTATTTTCAAAACAAGTATAAAGTATTTTCCAAAGAAAAGTCTAGTATTTTAAAAGGCTATTCCCCAAAAAGCCATTAGCGTTATCCTTCGTTCCCTTGATCTAATCTTATCTTATCTTTCGTTTCAGTATGGCTGAGAATCTTGCCATCCCGGATGGAGTAAACGTACCACTCTGGTATAGGAGACTTCTAGAAGCTAGGGCGGCAGCTGGCCCCGCAAACCCTACTCCCACTCCTCCTCCTATAGTTGAGAATCCTCCCCCTAATGTCCCTCCTCCTGTGGTTCCTGTTCCTCCCCCTCCAGTTGCTGAGGCTCCTCTTCCTCCTCCTCCCCCTCAGCATCCTCAGGTTGAGTTCACGAAGGTTTGTAAAGACTTCAAGGCGATGGGAGGCAAGAATTTCCTAGGCACGGAATCTTTTGTTGAAGCTAGGAATTGGCTAAAGGACACTGAGGACTTGTTTGCTATCTTTAGGATTGATGACGAAAGAAAGATCCTATTGACAGTATGGCTTTTGAAGGACGAAGCAGCCTATTGGTGGGAGGTCACCAATGGGACGAGGCCCGTCGAGACTTGGGCCGATTTGAGGGCTAGATTTGTGGCCAAGTTTCTATCCTCCGCTGAGGCGAATTTACAGATGGAGAAGTTCATTGCATTAAAGCAAGGTGATATGACTGTCAAGGAGTATGTGAACAAGTTTAATCAGCTGGCCCGTTTTGGTTTGGATATGGTAAACACTCCTGAGAAGAAGGCTCTTAGATTTGCTAGAGGGTTGAACGAGCCGCTGCAGGGCTTGGCGATGTCACATATTCCGCATGGAGCTACTTTTGAGAGTTTGGTCGATATGGCTCTACTTCAGGGTGATGGAAAGAAAGAGGTCAAGTCGGGTGACACTCAAGCAAAGAAGACTGATTCTCAGGGTAAAGGCAATCAAGGTGGTCAAAACAGTCAGGGGAATCAGAGCAAGAACAAGAAGGGGAACAACAACAAAGGCAAGGGAAAGTGCAATTACTGTGGTGCGCCTGGATACTTTGCTAAGGATTGTAGAAAGAAGAAAAGGAAGCTTAGTGGGGGATGTTTTACCTGTGGTGAGACTGGTCACTTTAGCAAGGAATGCCCGAAGAAGAAAGGGCAGGCTGGACCTTCAGGAGGGCAAGTTCATGCTCTCAATACCGCCCCAGTTCCCGATCGAGGTAGTGTTTCTGTTGAGAACCTTGTTTATATTTCCGATCTTCCAGTTCGTACTTTGTTTGATTCTGGTGCATCACATACTTTATTTCATCTGATCTTGTTGATAGTTTGCACCTTAGTACTAGCTTAGTGGATGATCCCGTTTGTGTTTCGAATCCTATTGGGGGTTCTACTCATCTATCTATGATATGTGAGGATCTGAGGATCTCTATACTCAGTGTAGAGTTCTTGTGTAGTGCGTATGTTCTTGGTTTCAGGGGATACGGATTGATTTTGGGCATGGATTGGCTGTCTAGACATGGAGCCATTCTTGATTGTGAGCATAGGGTTGTGAGGCTTGTGACTCGCCTTGGAAACACCTTAGAGATTTCATGCAATCCGAAGAATCCCGTCATGTTGTGCTATCTTGAATCTCTCGATTCGTCAGAGGAAACCCTTCAGTCTGTAAGGGTGGTCCGGGATTATCCAGATGTTTTTGAAGAAGTTAAGGGGTTGCCCCCTAAACGAGAGATTGATTTTCGCATTTATCTGGTGGATAATGCTAAGCCTGTTTCTTTGCCCGTTCGGCACATGGCTCCGCGTGAGAGACGGGAGCTCAGCAAACAAGTAAAAGAGTTGCTTGAGAAAAACTTCATCAGACGAAGTATATCCGAATGGGGAGCACCTGTGGTGTTTGCTACTAAGGCAGATGGTTCTCTTCGACTTTGTGTGGACTATAGAGAGTTGAATAAGCTGACTAAGAAGAACAGACACCCATTACCGAGGATTGATGATCTTTTTGACCAGCTCGTTGGTGCTTCTGTTTTCTCTCAGCTTGATCTTGCTACTGGATTTCATCAGCTCAGAGTGGCTGAAGATAGTATAGACAAGACTGCATTCAGAACTCCAGATGGATTCTTTGAATGGCTTGTCATGCCGTTCGGTTTGACGAATGCACCCGCGTATTTCGTGGACTTGATGAGTAGGGTGTTTCGAGAGTTCTTGAACAAGTTTGTCATGGTCTTTGTGGATGATATTCTGATCTTCTCTAAGGATGAAGAAGAGCACGCGAGGCATCTTGTAGAGGTGATGGATACGCTTAGAGCGCATCAGTTAAAGGCCAAGTTCTCCAAGTGTCACTTTTGGAGAAGGGAAGTTCGGTTCCTTGGGCATATAGTATCTAAGCAAGGCTTGGCAGTGGATCCCGCTAAAGTAGTTGCTGTGCAGGATTGGAAGACTCCAAGGAATGCAACCGAAGTGAGAAGTTTTCTAGGTCTTGCAGGTTTTTACCGGAAGTTCATCAAGGACTTCGCGAAGATATCCGCCCCTCTTACTAAGTTGACGAAGAAGAACTTAGTTTTTGCTTGGGATATGGACTGTGAGCTTGCTTTTCAAAGACTCAAGAGAGCCCTTACCTCAGCACCAGTTCTAGCTTTACCCGATGGTGGTAAGATGTTTACCGTGTACACTGATGCTTGTGGCATGGGATTGGGCGCCGTTCTGATGCAAGAAGGCAGAGTTATATGTTTTGGTGGTAGGCAACTTAAGGTGCATGAGAAAAATTATCCCACCCATGATCTAGAGCTGGCAGCGATAGTATATGCACTCAAGGCTTGGCGTCATTATCTTCTGGGAGAGAGATTTGAGCTATATACTGATCATAAGTCTTTGAAGTATCTCTTCTCGCAGAAGGATCTGAACTTGAGGCAGCAAAGGTGGATGGAATTATTGGCGTCCTACGATTTTGATATAGCCTATACCCCTGGCAAGGAGAATGTTGTAGCGGATGCGTTGAGTAGAAAAAGGTTGACACTAAGTCCTCTATTTGTTGAGATGAAGAATTTAGAGTTCTTGGCAACCTTTGATTTCTCTTTGGCAGTTGAGTCGATGACCGGTTCTTTAGCATCTCTTGAGCTCAGGCCTACCCTTCTGGATCAAGTTGGGGCTTCGCAGAAGGAAGACCCTCAGATAGTTGAGATTATGGATAAGCTGATTCGAGGGGAGACATCTAGTCACCTTGCTCGATATTCTATTGATGACAAGGGTTGGCTGAGGAGAGATGGAAGGTTATGTGTCCTTATGGTGGAAGATTTAGTAAGAAAAGTTCTGGAAGAAGCACATCGCTCTAAATTGACTATACATCCAGGCGGGGATAAGATGTACCAAGACATGAGGCGTATTTTCTTTTGGCCTGGGATGAAGAAGGATGTGGCGGAGTTTGTCTCTAGATGTATCATTTGCCAGCAAGTTAAGGCCGAGTCAAAGAAGCCCGGTGGGCTATTGCATCCTCTGGACGTCCCACTTTGGAAGTGGGAGAGTATTTCCTTGGACTTTATTGATGGGCTTCTAAGGTCAAGGAAGGGGAATACGAGCATTTGGGTTATTGTGGATAGACTTACGAAGAGTGCTCATTTTATTCCGGTAAAGAGAAAGAAGACAGCATCTTGGCTAGCGTCTGTATATCTTCGTGAGATTGTGAGACTTCATGGAGTCCCTTCTAGTATTGTCAGTGACCGCGACCCAATCTTTACAAGCCAGTTCTGGAACAGTTTGCAGGAAGCTATGGGCACGAGGTTGAATCTGAGTACTGCTTATCACCCACAGACGGACGGTCAAACCGAAAGGGTGAATAGAGTACTCGAGGATCTGTTGAGGCTTTGTATTCTGGACTTTGGTGGTACTTGGGAAGACCATCTTCCACTGGTTGAGTTTGCATATAATAACAGTTATCAGGCAAGCATAGGGATGGCACCATTTGAAGCTCTACATGGGAGGCCGTGCAAGTCGCCTACATGTTGGTGGGAGACTACAGATAAGCTCATACTTGGGCCTGATATGATCAGAGATACATCCGAGAAAATCGAGTTGATTCGGAGACGGATGAAAGCGGCCCAAGACCGACAGAAATCCTATGCTGATAAGCGAAGATCTGATTTGGAATTTGATGTAGGAGATATGGTTTTCGTGAAGGTTTCTCCTTTGCGGAATGTGGTCCGATTTGGAGCCGTTGGGAAGTTAGCCCCGAGATTCGTTGGACCATTCCCCATTGTTGAGAGAATCGGGCAGATGGCCTATAGAGTGAAGTTGCCCGAGAAGCTTGCCGGAGTAGACGATGTTTTTCATGTCTCGCATCTCCGGAAGTGTTTGCATAAATCAGCAGAGATTGTGGAGCCAAGTGTTTTGGAAGATGTGGAAGTGGAGAAAGAAGCTACCTTGAGGAGAGCTCCGATTCGTATCTTGGGGACAGAGATCAAGAATCTAAGGAATCGAGAGGTCAAGTTGGTGAAGGTTCAATGGGGTGAAGCTGAAGAAGACGCAACTTGGGAAACCGAGGAGAAGATGCGTGGGCTTTATCCATTCCTTTTTGAGGGTACACTCTCGATCTCTTTCCTTTTGTTAGCATATCTTTCTCTTTGCTACCCATATTTACCTAGTTTATCGTGTTAATCTTGTCATGAGAACCTTAGGTAGAAACCCTTTGGATGAAACATGTGTTTGAAACATGTTATGCTTGATGGTTGCAAGTGGTTGCAAGTGTTTGCAAGTGGTTGCTCGTGGATGCATTATACACGATTAGGCACTAGATCGGCTCGCACACTACTCATAATTGCATATGCATGAGTGTTTATGCTTATTCATGGATGAAAAATTGTGTGTTATCACATGGATGTTGCATATGGGTGTATGTTATGTGCACACATATAGATATTATACATTATGTTAGGAATTGCATACATATGGATACATTTCACTAACATATTTTGCATTGATTTTTGCATTAGATAAGTACATATACACACACCTTTGCATATGTTCATACAACATTTAGAATCTTGTAACGACAATGATTGCTCGTGGATGATGTTTTGAGTAGATGGATGATTGGATGGTAGGATACGTCCTTCCTAACTTGAAGATTTCGGGGACGAAATCCTTTAAGGAGGGGAGAATGTAACAACCCATATTTTCAATAACTTATAATAATGTAAATCGAGGCAGAATTTAATTTAAAATTTTGAATCAAGGGAAACGGGCTATGCCATTGCGTTCGTCTCGGAAAAATACGCGAAGAGTCCGAGTTTTCGAAAATCGGAGTCCCTATGACCCAGTTAAGGCCCATTGAAGTTTTCAGAAATTTCCATAGTAAAAACAGATTTAAATTTTAAGTTAAAAACAAGGGATTAGGGCTAACTGGCGTCAGGCGGGAAAATTCCCGCCAAGACCCCCAAGTCGACAGGGGTCTTGGCGGTGTCGACTGCCCTGTCGACAGGGGGTGGCCGGGAAGTTTTGCCTGGCGCACCATTTTGATTTGGGCTTGGTTGTGTGGCTTGGTTCTGGAGAGTTCCGAAATCTGATGGACCTAATTCAGCCTAGGGTTAATCCTAGGGCTAAAAACACTATAATCTTCTATAAATAAGACCCTAATCCTACCCTAAAACCTCATTATTCATTCTAGTAACCAAACTATGTCAAATTGAATTCTCAAATGGCCTCCACCTAAAAACCCTAGCCTCCATCCTCTTCAAAAATCATTCCTATGAAGATTTTGATGTTCATACAAGCATTTCTAAGTTGTATGAATGATCATTAGCTTGCATACATCATCAAGTTGCAAGCTTTATTTGCTAAGCTAGAGTTTTTGGGATTTTTGTTAATTGGAGCTTTGTTTTGGGTTTTTATATGCTTGCATAAAGGGCTTCTCAATCTTTGTTAGTAGATTTGTGCCTCCATAATATTTGTAAGCCCTCTTACCTTCATTTTAGAAACTCTAAAGTTAATATGTGATGAAAGTTGGGATTTATGCATGTTTGATAAGTTATGCATGTTTATGCAAGTTCACTATGCCATGATTTGCAAGTTTAACAAGTTATGCATGTTTATGCAAGTTCACTATGCCATGATTTGCAAGTTTAACAAGTTATGCATGTTTATGCAAGTTCACTATGCCATGATTTGCAAGTTTAACAAGTTATGCATGTTTATGCAAGATCACCATGCCATGATTTGCAAGTTTGACAAGTTATGCATATTTATGCAAGTTCACTATGCTAAGTTATGCAAGTCCAACATGTTATGCATATTTATTATGATATGAAAAATTCATCATGTATGTTGTGCCAAGTTCCCTCTTCCTATCCTTTATGCGTTATGACGAATATGTAAGCGATGGAATGACGTTGGGAGGGTTTTGGGTAAAACTTAAAATACATGAAAATATAAGATTGGGAATTTACCTATTAAGTTAGGTCTACCCCTTGGGAATTTACCTATTAAGTTAGGTCTACCCAAGTATTTGTTAAACTTGTAATTATGTTTTGAAATTAAAGTGGACATGACACTTAGAAAACATAAGTGTGGCCAACTCGAGGTTGGGTTGAGTTTGTAGCATAAACCTACCCGGAACCAACCGGCTTAACTAGTGGCTACAAGCAATAGGACCCAATGTGAGTAGTTGGTCATGTTGCACGTGAAACCTGAGGTTAAACTAAGTTGTGGTGTAAACCTACCCGGACCCGCCCGGCCTAACTAGTAACCACAACAAGGTCTAATGTGAGAGATTGGGTGCATTAAATTAACTAATGCCTCATGATTAGGGTTAAGTCATGGCCCACTAATACTTAACCAATTTTGGGGGATACGAGGGATTAAATGGGGTTAGGTGGTGAACTGTTGGTTACACTTAACTAATTTAATCCATGATTAGTGAGGGGTTAAACCACACTTAACCCTCTTAGAAAACCCTAGCAACGTGGTCTGTTCCAGCAGTAATCCCAGTTGGGTATCATTCACAACCCTAGAGGCTAGGCTAGGGCGGGGGCACGATTACTGGACGGATGTAAGCGACCAAAGCGATGGCTGAGTGGTACAGCGGTGCGGGTCCAGGCGGGCTACGGACGTGCACGTATTCCGGTGTTGGACAAACTCGAGGCACGGGTACCAGTAGGTTTAGACTGTGCATTATTGCTTAGGTGTCTGGGGTTGACACCCGAGGGCTTGATACACCCAAAGGTGGACCCAGCACAGTCTAACTACAACCATATGTGGGCGGTATGGACACCAACACTTGACGTGTTAGGTTTATAGGGAGCCGATCGACTAGACCGTTGGGCTGGGCCTTGTATTAAGGTCACCTCATGTTATTGGGCCAAAGTTTGGGCTGAGGGATCAATACCTGTTATGTTAGTTTGCTAGTACACTGTGGTGCAAAGCTTAATCTTCTCTATGTGATGACACCTTTATCTATTGCCAGTATGTTCATCTCAATTTCCATCATGATGTTAACTTTATTAGTTTATAGAATGATCATAGTAGGGCTTACCAGTCTTTTTGACTGACCTGTTTTCTTTCGCTTCTTTTCTTCCGTTTCCCCCCCCCCCAGGTTCTCAGGGAGGGAATAGTGGTGCTTAGCTTGGATCGCTTGCTTGTTTGCTGGATAGCTCATGTATGACTGGACATTGAGCTCGCTATGGTTTATCATCTTTATTTTGGGGATAGCACTATGTATTTCAGTATTTCTGTTTATGATGTACTAGACTTGTTTTGAGATGGTTTGAGATATTCCGCTATTTTATTCTCACTTACTCTGTTTTACATATGTATTTATTTTGTCTTGGTATATCATTATGCATGCTTACCCAGTTCTAATGCCCCCCAGAAGCTAGTGCCCCCGAAAGAGGGACCCTAGCGGAGGTGGGGTGTTACAGGTTCATGAGGGTAGCTTCAATGTCAATAAAGCTGGTGGCATACGGGAGTAAAGGGGCACGTCAGGAGTAAAACGGTGAAGGAGTGGTGATGGAAGATTTGTTCGTCAATAATGTTTGAAGAGGAGTTGAAACACCCCACCTTCGTTAGGGTCACTCTCAAAGGGAATGCCCTAATTTTGGTGGAGGTTTATAAGTATAAGTCACAGATATACAAGACAGATATAAGAACACATATTTTTGAACAGCGGAAAAACATCAACTTTTATTTCATAAGAGAAAATACGTGTTACAACAACATTAGCACAATTGTCTTACATACTTCCAAAAACATAACATCATTATAACTGTCTTGAATTACATTATTTAAAGAAGCATAAAGAAAACATAAATAAACTGCAAAAGTCCCATAGTTGTTGTCCAAAGCCATAGTCCAAAACGAAAAGGTCCAAGCAATACATTCTTTCTCTTCAAGCTGGATATGAATGCTGGTCAAGCTGCGGTATTCCCTCCCTGTGTACCTCGGGGGGGGGGGAAACGGAAGAAAAGAAGACGAAAGAAAAGTAGAGTCGGACATAAAGCCTGAGTAAGTCTAGGACTATTCAGTCTATGAATAAAGAACTGGGTATGATAAGTATGAACTCGAAATGGGAAAGCACTGTAAACTTAGTTAAGTTGTCTAGGGTCGAATATACTATCGTACCCCATATTAATCTCTGAACCCATATAAACTAGTTCCCAACTGGCACCCCATAATCTGGGTGACGTGATCCATTTTATGATGATCGGCTCCTACTCGCATAGTTACATGTGTCTTACGGCCCCCGATGTTGTAGTTACCTATGCTGGTCCCACCATGGGGTGTATCAAGTCCCATGGCGGCGGCCCGACACAACCCTAGAATGCACAGGTATTCTACTGGTGCCCAGTGCCTTATTTTTCTGTGCCGGAGTGAGTGCACGCCCACACCCCGTTAGAACCTACACTGCTGCACCACCGCCGTCGATTTGACCTCTTACAATCAGCCCAGTAATCGTGCCCCACCCTGCCTAGTTTCAGGGTATCATGATACACCTTATAGGATTACTGCTGAAAAGGGTCCCCCGCTACTAGGTTTTCTATTTCTAGCCAACATGCTAAGTTGGTTAAGTGTTTTATAAACCTAACCCCCATCAGTCTGTTTAGTTTAGCATGTTCCATTTTTGATTAAGTATTAATATGATTTACTTAATCCTATCAATCCTGACTCAGCCTTAATTGTCTTATTAAAGCCTTGACCTCTCACATTAGACAGGTATTGTTGTGGCTGCCTGTTGTCGGTTGGGTCCGGGCAGTCTTACGCCACAACTCAGTCTAACCTCGGTTCTTTATTGGGCTCCATGTTTAACCACCCACATTGGATAGGTATTGTCGTGACTACTGGACAGCCGGGCGGTTCCGGGCAGGTTTACATCACAACTCAATCCAACCTCGGGTTAAACACATCGTATTTTCTACATTTACATATTTTGTATTTCTTCTTTACTTTCTTATATGTAAATACTTGCGGCCCATTATTAAAAATCAACGGTGTAAAGGTTACACCAATCATGGGCCCAACCCATTCTTGAATTTGGGCCCCTCTACTTTATCTTTTCATTTATTAATTAATTTGGCCCAACGCTATTTTCCCCCGTTTAATACGTTCGTTTATTATATATATGTTGGGCTTAGCCTTTTTAAGCCCAACTTAGCCATGTGAAAAAGGGGAGGCTTAAAGTGTGATTACATACACAAAAAGGGGAATGTGAACGCATGAACTTGCAACATAACGTTGGAACTACAAAATAGAAACTGGTGTACTTGCATAGTAGTAACGTATACTTTGGTCATAAAGCATAAGTGACATGAATCAAACCATGTAAACTTGTAGTTAAGTTAAGAATCTAAATTGTATATCACTATTGACACATAGTCTTAACTACAACATAAACCTATATTTTTATTTAGGCATAATGTCAAACATAAGCAAATCATGTTTATAAGATTACTACATGTTTACAAAGGTGCTTACTTTTGTTACTAATACAAAAGTATAATTCCACTAGAATTATTCCAACTTAATCATGGTTTTAAATCTATTCACATGACCATGGCACAAATATACTTATGGCATAAATATTCCTAAACATGAAATCATGGTTTTTACTTTATTCATACAAACTAGCAAAGGGGATTGTAAATTTATCCTAACTATGTGTCACATATATTAACAATATAGGCCTAACATGTTTTTCAATTATGCGAAATATCCAACATAGCCTAGTCATATTCATAAGTTCACAAAGAGGATTACTTTTGTTTCTAGTACAAAAGTATGATTTAATACATAGATCATGATGCCAATTCCAAAATTTCATATGAACCATAATACCCCAAATTTGGCCTAATTACACAAAAACTGATTTTGTACAAAAATATACATTATGTTGGCATAATAGCAAAACCACATACTTGCATGAATCTCAATTTAACGATCATAAACATGTAGCTTCAACGTGAATTACATATTTTGCGAATATCCAATCGTATACTTGCATAAAACTACCGCAAACATGTAGTTTTTATAATAAATTACATACTTGCGAATATCCAATCGTTATACAACATTCAAAATCGATAAGAATCATAGTAACGCACAAATATGAATTACTAATCACCACAAATCAAGTGTACAAATCAAACACAGTTATTTATTCACACCGGAATAATACTCTACTTACAATCGTGTGGCGAATTCTCCAATTCAGGAATTTGGAGATGCGACTCCTTTGACGTAGGTGTTGATTTGATTTGTTTAAGTTGCTTTATGCTTTAGAATTTGCCTCCTAATCGTCTCTCAAATTGGTGGCTACTCCTAGTCGTTCCTCAGCAGCATGATGGCCTCGTTCTTATTTTTGAATGAATAGATTAGGTAGAGTCTAGGGTCATTTTTATAGAGTTTATGAACTGATTAGGACCATCGATGTAGCTTGGGTTAATCGTAGCCATTCATTCGAAAGAGAGACCAATTAGGGGCTGCCACCTAGCCCTAGTGACAAAGCAAGCTTTTGAAAATCGACCAACATAGACTAGGCCAGCCAGGGTGGGCTGGTTTTGACCTGGCTCTGGACCAGGTCGACAGCCCTGTCGACAGGCCTGTCGACAGCCCTGTCGACATGGCTAGCCCAGGTCGACAGCCCAGTCGACCTGGGTGCCTTAGGCGGGAATTTTCCCGCCATGGCCAATTGGGCCCGATTTTGAATTTTGAATTGTTTTTCTGAGTTGTTTTTCTTATGTTCGAATTTTAAACTTAATTCAGAAACTCCTGGAGGCCATATCTTCTTCATACCGACTCCGTTTTTCGAAAACTCGGACTTTATTTCGCGTATTTTTCCGAGACGAACGAAATGGCGTATCCCGTTTCCCTTAGTTCTTTGATTTGAAATTAATTATTCTTTAATTTGTGAATTTCACTGTTATAGAATACATGGGGTGTTACATTCTCCCCTACTTAAAAGAATTTCGTCCCCGAAATCTTCAAGTTAGGAGGAATGTATATCCTAACATCCAATCATCCATCTACTCATCCATCAAACACGAGAATCCATTGTCCTTAAAAGACTTCTAATGCTTCATGATCATATGCGAAGTGTGTGTGTGTACATGTACTTATCTAATGCAAATTCAGGCGGTCTACTGATTCAGTTGACCTCCTTAATGCGAATTATGTAAGTGCCATGAATCCATTATGTATGCAAATTTTCCTATTCATGATTCTACATGAGTGCACAATCATTCATACAAATGCAACATCCATATGACAACACATTAAAATTCAACCATATACGAATGCAAACATATATGCATATGCAATATGAAGTGACTGAGCCGATCTAAAACCTAGATTGTGTGTGTATATGCAACCACGAGCAACCAATAGCAATCACTTGCAACCACTTGCAACCATCATCCATAACATGTTTCAACTACATGTTTTCAACCAAAGAGTTTCTACCTAAAAGATAAGGTCGAGGAGATATATCTAAAAAAAAGATAGATAAAAGCGCAACTTAAGGAAAAAGAAAGATCAAGGATGTACCCTCGAAAAGAAAAGGGTAGGCAGTGCGTATTCTAGCTTCAGTTTCCCATGTCGCGTCTCCCTCGGCGTCGCTCCACTGAACCTTGACGAGTTTGACTTCGCGGTTGCGTAGCTTTTTCACTTCCGTTCCTAATATGCGGGTTGGAACTTTTCTTATGGTTGCTTCGCGTTCCACTTCGGCTTCTTCTAGGATATTTGGCTCTACCACTTCAGCAGACTCATGTAGACATTTTCGGAGATGTGAAACGTGAAAAACGTTGTGAACTCCGGCCAGTTTCTCGGGTAGCTCTGATCTATAGGCCATTTTCCCAATTTTCTCGATGATAGGGAATGGCCCTACGAACCTTGGTGCTAGCTTTCCTGTGGTTCCAAAACGAACAACGTTCCTTAGTGGAGATACCTTAAGAAAAACTCTGTCCCCAACCTCAAATTCAAGGTCGGTTCTCCTCTTGTCGGCGTAGGACTTTTGTCTGTCTTGGGTCGTCTTCATCCTTCTTCGTATTAAGTCTACTTTCTCTGAAGTTTCTCGGATCATATCTGGTCCAAGTATGAGCTTATCAGTAGACTCCAACCAACAAGTGGGCGATCGGCACGGTCTCCCATATAAAGCTTCGAAGGGCGCCATTCCGATGGTTGCTTGATAACTGTTGTTATAGGAAAATTCCACCAAAGGAAGGTGGTCTTCCCATGTCCCTCCGAAGTCAAGGACGCACAGTCTTAAAAGGTCCTCCAAAACTCTGTTCACTCTTTCTGTTTGGCCGTCGGTTTGAGGATGATAGGCTGTGCTCAAGCATAACTGCGTTCCTACTGCTTCTTGCAGACTCCGCCAAAACTCACTGGTGAAGATGGGGTCTCGGTCACTAACAATGCTGGATGGTATTCCATGGAGTCGAACGATTTCCTTGAGGTAAAGTGATGCTAGGGATGAGGCAGTTCTTTTACTTTTGACAGGTAAAAAGTGGGCGCTTTTAGTAAGCCTATCCACTATTACCCAAATGCTAGTGTTGCCTCTCCTAGACCTAGGCAGCCCATCGATGAAGTCCATTGAGATGTTATCCCACTTCCACTGCGGGACCTCCAGAGGATGTAGCAGTCCGCCAGGCTTTTTCTGTTCCGCCTTATCCTGTTGGCACACCATACACTTAGAAACGAATTCTGCCACGTCCTTTTTCATGTCGTTCCAGAAGAAAGTCCTTTTTATATCTTTGTACATTTTATCTCCGCCTGGGTGTATCGTCATCTTGGAGTGATGTGCTTCCTCGAGAACCTTCTTTACTAAATCTTTCGTCTGTGAGACGCATAGTCTTCCGTCTCGCCTTAGCAAACCCTTATCGTCGATGGAGTATCTGTTGAGGTGACTTGAAGTCTCACCCCTAATTAGCCTACCAATCATTTCCACAAGCTGGGGGTCTTCGCGCTGTGCTGTCCCTACTGAATCCACTAAAGTTGGGCGCACTTCGAGAGATGCTAGCAAGCCTGGTACAAAATCGAAGGAAGGCCTAAAGTCAAAGCTGGCTATAAACTCTAGGCTTTGTCTTTCAACAAACAGCAGGCTTAGGGTCAATTTCTTTCGGCTCAACGCGTCTGCCACTACGTTGCTTTTGCCTGGAGTGTAGGAGATTTCGAAATCGTACAAGGCAAGAAACTCCATCCATCTCTGTTGCCTCAAGTTAAGATCTTTCTGCGAGAAAAGATATTTCAACGATTTATGGTCAGTGTAAAGTTCGAACTTCTCACCTAGGAGATAGTGTCGCCAAGACTTGAGTGCAAAGACGATGGCGGCTAACTCAAGATCGTGGGTTGGGTAGTTCTTTTCGTGCACTTTCAACTGCCTCCTGCCATAAGCTACTACCCTTCCTTCTTGCATTAAAACGGCGCCTAGCCCTGTCCCACATGCATCTGTATAAACAGTGAACATCTTGCTCCCATCTGGCAGCGTCAAAACTGGGGCTGTTGTAAGAGCCCTTTTCAGTCGTTGGAAAGCAAACTCGCAATCCAAGTCCAATTGAACACTCTATTCTTCTTGGTCAATTTCGTGAGCGGAGCTGAGATTTTCACAAAATCCCTTATGAACATTCGATAGAAACCTGCTAGTCCTAGAAAACTTCGGGCCTCAGTTGCATTCCTTGGCGTCTTCCAATCCTGTACCGCCACTACCTTAGCAGGGTCCACTTCTAACCCTTGTTTGGATACTATGTGCCCAAGGAACCTCACTTCTTCTCTCCAAAAGTGGCATTTGGAGAATTTGGCTTTTAGTTGATGGACTCACAGAGTTTCCATGATTGCCCTTAAGTGCTGAGCATGTTCCTCTTCACTCTTTGAGAAGATAAGGATATCACCTACGAAGACCACTACGAACTTATTGAGGAAATCTCTGAATACCCTACTCATCAGGTCCACGAAGTAAGCAGGTGCGTTTGTCAAGCCGAAAGGCATGACAAGCCATTCCAAGAAGCCGTCTGGGGTTCCGAATGCTGTTTTATCGATACTATCTTCAGCCACCCTTAGCTGATGAAAACCGGTCGCTAAATCGAGTTGGGAGAAAACAGACGCTCCTACAAGCTGATCAAACAAATCGTCAATTCTGGGGAGAGGGTGCCTATTCTTTTTCGTTAGCTTGTTGAGCTCCCTATAGTCAACACATAGACGGAGTGAACCATCCGCCATTGTAGCGAACACCACTGGAGCGCCCCATTCTGAAACGCTCCTCCTAATGAACCCCTTTTCTAGAAGCTCTTTAATCTGTTTACTGAGCTCTTTCCTTTCCCGTGGAGCCATGCGTCTAACGGGCAACGCAACGGGCTTTGCATTATCTACAAGATATATGCGGAAGTCTATTTCCCGCTTCGGAGGCAAACCTTTCACTTCTTCGAAGACATCCGGATATTCCAGGACCACTCTAACTGATTGCAAATTTTCAATAGAGGCATCTAGCGATTCAAGATAACTAAGCATAACCACATACGAGGGATTACAAGAAATTTCCAAAGTATTACCGAGCTGGGTTAGGAGCCTAACAACCCTTTTCTCACAATCAAGGATGGCCCCATTACTGGATAGCCAATCCATGCCCAAAATCAAACCATATCCCGAAAAGCCCAAAACAAAGGCACTACATTGAAATTCTACGCTTAGAATAGAAATTTTCAATCCCAAACAGATCATAGACAAATGAGCTGGGCCCCCAATTGGGTTTGAAACAATTAAGGGGTCCTCTACCATACTAGTTTTTAGGTGTAGAGATTCTACTAAAGCAGACGAGATAAAGGAGTGTGATGCGACAGAATCAAATAAAGTGCGAACGGGGTGATCATAAAGATAAACTACACTTTCTACAAAAGTATTCATACCTCGCTGTTGCAGAGGTGGCGCTTCTAGCACATGAACCTGTGCCCCTGAGGTGGATCCAGCCCTCTGCCCCTGTCCTCGTTTCTTTGGGCAGTCCTTAGCCCTGTGGCCTGTCTCACCGCAAGAAAAGCACCCACCATTCTCCTTGGCCTTCTTTTTCCGGCAGTCCTTTACTAAGTGCCCCACTTTGCCATAGAAATTAAACTTCCTCTTCTCTTTGTTGCCTTTCCCGCCCTTCTTAAAGTCTGTCTTCTTAGGCTGCAAACCCTCTTTCTTCCCTTGAGAGCTTTCTGCCTTTGTCTCCTTCTTGCCCTTATCCTCTTCGTTCAGCAATGCCATTTGCACCAGTCTTTCATACGTGGCTCCCATGGGTATATGGGTCATGGCCAAACTGTGTAATGGCTCATTCAACCCTTTGACAAAACGGAGAGCCTTCTTGTGCGGGGTGTTGACTAGGTCCAACCCAAACCTAGCCAGTTCATCGAACTAATTAACATACTCTCTGACTGTCTTGTTCCCTTGCTTAAGAAATAAGAATTTTTCCAACTGCAAACTCCTCTCCGCATCTGAGAGAAATTTAGTCTCAAACCTTGCCCTAAAGTCCTCCCATGTCTCCACTGGTCTTTCAGCATTAGTGACTTCCCACCAGTAGGAAGCCTCGCCCTTTAATAGCCACACTGCCAGTTGTACTTTCTGTCTATCTTCTACCTCAAAGATGATGAATAGGTCCTCAGTTTCTTTCAGCCAATTCCTAGCTGCCACGAAGGACTCAGTTCCATGGAAGTCCTTTCCTCCCATAGCTTTAAAATCTTTACATATCTTAGCAAACGTGTTTCCCCGCGGAGGAGGTGGAGGAAGAGGTGCCGCTGCAGCTGGATGATTTCCTGCAGCTGGGGGAGGAGGAACGGTAGGACCTGGTTGAGTGGCCCTTGCTTCTAAGAACCGTCTAAACCAACCAGGTATTGGTACACCCTCTGGCAAGTTAAGTTCTTCGGACATGCTGAAACAAAAAGGATAGATTCAAAACGAAGGATAAGAGATAGTACCTATGGCTTTGGGGGGACTTTGCCTTTTTTTTTAAAATAAAATAATATTTTTCTTTTAAAAATGCTTCTTTAAATTTCTTTTTTGAAAATAAATTTTCAAAACTTTTTATCTTATCTGGTAAACCTATGCTCTGATACCAAGTGAAACACCCCACCTCCGTTTGGGTCACTCTCAAAGGGAATGCCCTAATTTTGGTGGAGGTTTATAAGTATAAGTCACAGATATACAAGACAGATATAAGAACACATATTTTTGAACAGCGGAAAAACAGCAACTTTTATTTCATAAGAGAAAATACGTGTTACAACAACATTACCACAATTGTCTTACATACTTCCAAAAACATAACATCATCATAACTGTCTTGAATTACATTATTTAAAGAAGCATAAAGAAAACATAAATAAACTGCAAAAGTCCCATAGTTGTTGTCCAAAGCCATAGTCCAAAACGAAAAGGTCCAAGCAATACATTCTTTCTCTTCAAGCTGGATATGAATGCTGGTCAAGCTGCGTTATTCCCTCCCTGTGTACCTTGGGGGGGGGAACGGAAGAAAAGAAGACGAAAGAAAAGTAGAGTCAGACATAAAGCCTGAGTAAGTCTAGGACTATTCAGTCTATGAATAAAGAACTGGGTATGATAAGTATGAACTCGAAATGGGAAAGCACTATAAACTTAGTTAAGTTGTCTAGGGTCGAATATACTATCGTACCCCATATTAATCTCTAAACCCATATAAACTAGTTCCCAACTGGCACCCCATAATCTGGGTGAAGTGATCCATTTTATGATGATCGGCACCTACTCGCATAGTTACATGTGTCTTACGGCCCCCGATGTTGTAGTTACCAATGCTGGTCCCACCATGGGGTGTATCAAGTCCCATGGCGGCGGCCCGACACAACCCTAGAATGCACAGGTATTCTACTGGTGCCCAGTGCCTTATTTTTCTGCGCCGGAGTGAGTGCACGCCCACACCCCGTTAGAACCTACACTGCTGCACCACCGCCGTCGATTTGACCTCTTACAATCAGCCCAGTAATCGTGCCCATCCCTGCCTAGTTTCAGGGTATCATGATACACCTTATAGGGTTACTGCTGAAAAGGGTCCCCCGCTACTAGGTTTTCTATTTCTAGCCAACATGCTAAGTTGGTTAAGTGTTTTATAAACCTAACCCCCATCAGTCTGTTTAGTTTAGCATGTTCCATTTTTGATTAAGTATTAATATGATTTACTTAATCCTATCAATCCTGACTCAGCCTTAATTGTCTTATTAAAGCCTTGACCTCTCACATTAGACAGGTATTGTTGTGGCTGCCTGTTGCCGGTTGGGTCCGGGCAGTCTTACGCCACAACTCAGTCTAACCTCGGGTCTTTATTGGGCTCCATGTTTAACCACCCACATTGGATAGGTATTGTCGTGACTACTGGACAGCCGGGCGGTTCCGGGCAGGTTTACATCACAACTCAATCCAACCTCGGGTTAAACACATCGTATTTTCTACATTTACATATTTTGTCTTCCTTCTTTACTTTCTTATATGTAAATATTTGCGGCCCATTATTAAAAATCAACGGTGTAAAGGTTACACCAATCATGGGCCCAACCCATTCTTGAATTTGGGCCCCTCTACTTTATCTTTTCATTTATTAATTAATTTGGCCCAACGCTATTTTCCCCCGTTTAATACGTTCGTTTATTATATATATGTTGGGCTTAGCCTTTTTAAGCCCAACTTAGCCATGTGAAAAAGGGGATGCTTAAAGCGTGATTACATACACAAAAAGGGGAATGTGAACGCATGAACTTGCAACATAACGTTGGAACTACAAAATAGAAACTGGTGTACTTGCATAGTAGTAACGTATACTTTGGTCATAAAGCATAAGTGACATGAATCAAACCATGTAAACTTGTAGTTAAGTTAAGAATCTAAATTGTATATCACTATTGACACATAGTCTTAACTACAACATAAACCTATATTTTTATTTAGGCATAATGTCAAACATAAGCAAATCATGTTTATAAGATTACTACATGTTTACAAAGGTGCTTACTTTTGTTACTAATACAAAAGTATAATTCCACTAGAATTATTCCAACTTAATCATGGTTTTAAATCTATTCACATGACCATGGCACAAATATACTTATGGCATAAATAATCCTAAACACGAAATCATTGTTTTTACTTTATTCATACAAACTAGCAAAGGGGATTGTAAATTTATCCTAACTATGTGTCACATATATTAACAATATAGGCCAAACATGTTTTTCAATTATGCGAAATATCCAACATAGCCTAGTCATATTCATAAGTTCACAAAGAGGCTTACTTTTGTTTCTAGTACAAAAGTATGATTTAATACATAGATCATGATGCCAATTCCAACATTTCATATGAACCATAATACCCCAAATTTGGCCTAATTACACAAAAAGTGATTTTGTACAAAAATATACATTATGTTGGCATAATAGCAAAACCACATACTTGCATGAATCTCAATTTAACGATCATAAACATGTAGCTTCAACATGAATTACATATTTTGCGAATATCCAATCGTATACTTGCATAAAACTACCGCAAACATGTAGTTTTTATAATAAATTACATACTTGCGAATATCCAATCGTTATACAACATTCAAAATCGATAAGAATCATAGTAACGCACAAATATGAATTACTAATCACCTCAAATCAAGTGTACAAATCAAACACAGTTATTTATTCACACCGGAATAATACTCTACTCACAATCGTGTGGCGAATTCTCCAATTCAGGAATTTGGAGATGCGACTCCTTTGACGTAGGTGTTGATTTGATTTGTTTAAGTTGCTTTATGCTTTAGAATTTGCCTCCTAATCGTCTCTCAAATTGGTGGCTACTCCTAGTCGTTCCTCAGCAGCATGATGGCCTCGTTCTTATTTTTGAATGAATAGATTAGGTAGAGTCTAGGGTCATTTTTATAGAGTTTATGAACTGATTAGGACCATCGATGTAGCTTGGGTTAATCGTAGCCATTCATTCGAAAGAGAGACCAATTATGGGCTGCCACCTAGCCCTAGTGACAAAGCAAGCTTCTGAAAATCGACCAACATAGACTAGGCCAGCCAGGGTGGGCTGGGTTCGACCTGGCTCTGGACCAGGTCGACAGGCCTGTCGACAGCCCTGTCGACATGGCTAGCCCAGGTCGACAGCCCAGTCGACCTGGGTGCCTTAGGCGGGAATTTTCCCGCCCTGGCCAATTGGGCCCGATTTTGAATTTTGAATTGTTTTTCTGAGCTGTTTTTCTTATGTTCGAATTTTAAACTTAATTCAGAAACTCCCGGAGGCCATATCTTCTTCATACCGACTCCGTTTTTCGAAAACTCGGACTCTATTTCGCGTATTTTTCCGAGATGAACCAAATGGCGTATCCTGTTTCCCTTAGTTCTTTGATTTGAAATTAATTATTCTTTAATTTGTGAATTTCACTGTTATAGAATACACGGGGTGTTACAGGAGTCGGGTTCGGATCCTGCTGGGAGAAGAAGGAGGTTGAGCGACATTTCCTTTTCACGTGGATATATTTGGGGGGGGGGGGTGGGCCGTTAAAAACAAAATGCGGAAGTCAAAAACAGGAAGAAGAGTAAGTGTAGACGTGGTCTGTTAAGGGTAGCGGGCCGGTGGAGGAAAAGGTAAGGCCCATTTGCTATGTTAAAACCAAGTTTTTATTTTATTTTAATATATATCGAACTTGTAAAATACGTAACTTGCTCGTACGATGTCAGAATCTGACGAAACAAGATCCGTTGGGATCGTATGGACGGACACCACCCAATGGAGCTGACTGAGAGTGAATCGAACCTCGTTACAATTTATGGCGAAATAAATTGTCCGACTGAATCAAATAACGCAAACCGTTATTTAACGGTTAACGCGCCAAAGTGAGTAAATCTCACCAACTCTGAACAGTTTGTAATTTCATGTTGTATTTTTAGAACTGTTAGATATTGGCTGATTGACTGTGTGTTGACTGTTTGATTGAACTGCTAGTCAGTTAGTTGAATTTCTATATTGATTCTGTTTAACAGAATATATCATATGGAACTGAAAAGTGATGTTATCTATATTGTTTAACATCTGTGATGCAGGGAAACAGGTTGGAGGAATCCGACAGGATTCCTCAACATTTATTTTACTGTTTTCATATATTGTGATATATGATGTGTTATATAATCTGTATGGATTAGGTGTGTTGGAATGATGTTGATCATTGTTATTCGATATTTTAAATATCATAAAAGACCCTGGGATGTAAAAAGAATTATTTCAATGTATATTGAAATAAAGGGAGTTTATAAAAATCAACAGATTTTGTAAAAGGAAATATTTCGAAAGTAAATAAAAAGGGAAAAATGTTTTTAAAACAAATAGAGTTTTATAAAAGGGAAATCATTTGTAAAGTGAAGAACTGTTACTAAAAGTAAATCTTTATAAATGAATAGTTTATTCGAATAGAAAGTAAAAGCAGTTAATCGATGTTAGTTTAATCGATTAGAGTTAAAGCAAAAAGAGCTAATCGATGTTAGTTTAATCGATTAGAGTTAAAGTAAAAGAGCTAATCGATGTTAGTTTAATCGATTAGAGTTAAAGCAAAGGAGTTAATCGATGATAGAGTTAAATCGATTAGAGTTAAAGTAAAAGGAGTTAATCGATGATAGAGTTAAATCGATTGGAGTTAAAGTAAAAGGAGTTAATCGATGATAGAGTTAAATCGATTAGAGTTAAAGCAAAGGAGTTAATCGAATATAGTTTATCCGAATAGAAGCAAAAGAGTTAATCGAATATAGTTTATTCGGATAGAAGCAAATGAATTAATCGAATATAGTTTATTCGAAGAAGTAAAAGGAATTATCGAATATAGTTTATTCGAAAGGAGTTAAGCGAAATGAGTAAATCAATAGCGTTAGTCAAATAGAGTTAATCCAATAGAGTTAATTGAGAAGGGTTAATCGAATAGAGTTAATTGACAAGGGTTAATCGAATAAAGTTTAAGTGAAAAGAGTCAATCGAATATAGCTATTCAAAGAGGGTTAAGTAAGGAAGTTAGTAAAGGAATATAAAGTGAAATTTGCCTATTTCAATGTTAGAAATGTTGTTCAGTTAAGGTCTGAGAGGTAGTTCTACCCCAACTTGATTGGCTTCGTTTTTAACTAAGGAATAGTTAAGGTTCGGCAGTAAAGGAAATGGTTTGGGTTGGCAACGCGATGGTTTGTTTAAACAACTGTCTAAGTCCAATGAAGAAGCTTTGGAAATGTTTTCCAAATAAGAAACCAGAAATGTTTTCTAATAAAGAAAACAAGAAATGGAAATGTTTTCCATTGTTAATAACGTATATTTTCCCAATTTAGAAAATAAGGAATATTGAACATAAGGAAACAGGAGATAAGTTAAATTAATAAAGAGATAAATGTTGGATGATGTTGATTGATATAAATTTCCATTTGGAAATAATATCGTTGTTTTCACACCTGTTTTTCTTCGATAGTTAAATCATAGACTATCGAAGTTTTGACCATTTTAACGTTGTTAATATGGAGAGACCGGTTGGATTATTATCCAAAGAACCACTCTGTATTGGCATAAGCGTTGTGAATCATATATGCCAAAGGAAATTGAAGACGGAGTTATGCAAGGGCTATCCTGTTTACAGAATAGTGCCTTCGGTTCATCCTGTTCCTGGATGACTTGTATGGACGGATGTCTGACAGAGTATTTCCAGACGATCACGTATATTGATTTCTCCAACTGTACCAAGAGTGGAAGCAGAGAAGGAAACTTCTTTTAGCTAACACAGAACGTACGGTTGAGGACGTCAATCAGTGATTTGATGGATTTGACGATATGGCATTCAAAGTGAATCTGGTATGATGATAAAGCGTAGCTTCTAGCCTCATCATCTGGTAAATGACAGAAATCGGGCAGGCAGCATGGCTAAGTTGGTCGCACCGAAGTAGGGTGTATAATCACCTGATCTAGAGTTTCATTTACTTCTAAAAATCTATTGTTGATGTTGTCCCATTCGGGAAACGGTTGCTAATCCCAACCATTGGTGATATACATTCGATACACACAAGCGAAATGAGTGGTCGGTCATGTGTGGCCGAGTTGCAAGATGTTCTTGTTGAACCCAGTGTATTCCTCTCTAGAGGTACACGAGTGAAAGGTGGTTCCATACCTTGTCATAGTTGGAAATCCATTACCCAATACGTGCTTGCAGTTTTGATTGTATACTATATATGTAGAACGTGAGATGAAAGCGTTTCTGCTAGATGATTATATATAATGTGGTTGATAGACATTATTATAATATCAAAAGGTTTCTGATATAAAGATATTTTGGATTCTCATAAGGGAAAAACCCGTTCTGTTATGCGGCGTGGTCTTATGAGATATCGTTTACTTGTTCGAACTGTTTAAACTGTTTTACTCACACCAGTCCCATGACTGATCCGGAGTTTACTTTGTTGTTTTCCCTAAACTCTTGGGTGCCTAAATTTGTATGGGCAGTCAAGTAGTCGGGATTTACAGATATACTGGAAGAGCTTGGAGCAGGAGGCTTCAGGATCATATAGCTATAGTTATTTCCGCTGTGTTGTAAGTGTTGTACTTTGATAATGTATTGTATACATATAATTATTTATTTCAAGGATATGTTATCTATTATATGTTATTCGTTCCGCTGTGAGATTCGTGTTACTCTGATGTCGTGTTCTTCTTCTTCTTCTATTCTAAGTTTCTATCTTATCTTTTCGCACCCTCTAATTTCTTTCACTAATTACCAGGATTTTTCGATGTTTTGGTTGTCGACATCGTGTTTATGTCGACAACCAAAGTCGCTAAAAATCCGGGTCATTACAGTTGGTATCAGAGCTTAGGTTAAGAATTACGTGGCTCTGTGGCGTGACTCGGTAGAGATAGAGTTAGTAATACCCTAGACTGAGATTGAGTGTATATATACAAGTGGACGTATTTGTTATTGATATAAAATTTGTTTTATATTGTGGAGATCCATTGGTTGAGTTGTTTGTGAATTCTGGTCGATCAGTTTGATCCACTGTATCGGTAGGGATTTTGTAAACACTCGAATACGATGAACCGTCATGGTATGTTTTGAAAAGAGGGTAAACGAAATAATTTTACCCAAATTATATTTGATATAAAGGATTTATATTGGTTGTGATTATAATCGAGTAAGATTATAAATTAAATGGTTATGTAAATAACCAATCAGAATTCATATAAGTGAAAGACGTGAAATCAGATGAATTAAATCTGAAATTTAAACCAGAAATTGAGTAAGAACTCTGGAGAATTAGATAAGTGTTTGTAAATGAATTTGGATTAAAAATAAGGAAAATTTAAGATCTTGGGAGATTTTAAATTGTTTTACAAGCAGTGTGAATTATATTTTGAAATGAATTTCAAAGTGGAAATGTTTAGAAATGGTTTTATAGTATTGAACTCACTTCGATCGCTGGAAAATAGATTCTGATGATGACAGCTGCATCATCAGTATTCATTTTCGAGTTGTAAGTGACGAATTACTACCAGAGATACTGTTTTGAATTTGTTTTGGGAAAGACAAGTGTGTTGAATTTCAAAATGGGATTTAAAATATAGAATTGGAATTTTTAAATAGATTTGAAATATTAACTTGTTTTAAAAGAAATAAAACGAGAAGTTCCTTTATAAACGAAGTTTATAAATAGTTCTTTTATAAACGAAGTTTATAAAATGAAGTGAAGAGAATTATCATTGGATAATTCAGAAATAAAAAATACAAGTATGAAATTGAAAGGGAAATCTATTTTCCAAAGGTAGAAATATCGATTTCAAAAGGAATTGAAACCGAGACTTATTTAAAGGAATTTGAACAAAGGAAGTTCAAACATAGGATTTGAATATAGAAAATTCAAAGGGGATTTGAATAAAGAGAATTCAAATAGAAATTGAATATAGAAATTCAAAGAGAGTTTGAATATATGAAATTCAATGGAAGTGATATAGAATTTGAATATAGAAATTCAAATGGCGTTTGGATATAGAAAATATAAAATGTTTCAAATATAGGATTTGAATATCGAAAGTGAAATGAAATTTGAATGTAGAGGATTCAAATAGAATTGAAATTGAAATTTGAATATAGAATTTGAATAAGAGATTTGAAACGAAATTCAAATATAAAATTTGAATAAGATATTTGAAATGAAATTCAAGTATAGAATTTGAATAAGAGAATTGAAATGGAATTTGAATATAGGAAATTCAAATAAAATTGAAATGGAATTCAATTAGTTGATAAACATGTTAAACCTATATTTGAACATGTATATTCAAATAAAAAGGTGAAATGGGCAAACCAGTAATTTGAAAATCACTTAACGAAATAAGTTAAAACGATTGGATTAAGTTGGAATGAATTAGAAATGTATGGATATACAGGAGACAGGTTTGGAATAAAGTGTTAGAGGGTATATAAAATGATATGCCGACAAAAATGTACGTATTTAATTCATATATGAGATTTTATGCGCCGTATCGGCTAGCCACTTGGCTTTTTCTTTTTCTTTTGGATTGGTGAGGGCCATGGGAGGCTATTTGAAATATTCCGATGCTCCCGGTACAAAGGAGGTTATGGCGAATTTTTCCGGGAATTTAAGGAGATAGTATATTTTTAAGATAATTTGATAGTTAGAAATCAACGTATCGGTATATGTATATAGAAGTCGATAAGGAAACGAACTTAGAAATAGAATAGTAAAATCAAAAAGGAAGACTAAGAATAAAATCTAGTCAGAATAGAAGGAGAAAGTTTATATGTGTTTAAAAGTTAATCAGTAATTGTAGGGTATTGATTATTCGAGTAAGTAGTCATATCTGTTTTGACGTTATAAATGTTATTCAGTCAAGGTCTGAGAGGTAGTTATACCCCAACTTGATTGATTTCATTATTAAAAAATAAATAGTAAGATTTCAGGATCGAAGGTCAATGTTGAATAACAGTTAGTTGAATATAGTATTTGGGTTGTCGTATCGATGTTTTACACAACATCCGTTTTTACCCAAATAAGTGTAACTTGGAAATAGAAAAATAAATATTTCCTAAGTATAGAGATAAACGAGATCGGAAAAGAGATAAGTAATTGGAATATTTTCCAATTATAAATAGCATATATTTTCTAAAGTTTAGAAAATAAAGGAAGGCGATATTCGAAAATGTTTTCCAAATAACATAAGAGGCCAATATGGTTATTGAAAATATTTGATTAACAAATATTGATAAAGAAATAGAGAAGTAATTTAACTAATGGGATATTAATTATGGGCTCAGTTGAATTTCAAAAAGGAAAATTTGATTTTTGAAAAGAGTAAACTGTTTGGAAACTCCCAGGGAAAGACTGTTTAAATTAAAAACAAATTTAACAAAAATGTGTGAAAGCAGATTTGAATTAAAGTAAAGTCAGTTAAGTGGTAACTGAAGTTGAATTGAAATCGAATAAGATTGGATTTGTGAAATTAGAATCCGAAATGATATTGGATTGGGAAGTTAAGAGTTTGAAATCGAGAATGGAACTCGAATTTGAAATAAAATTCGACTTAGGATATAAGCGAATGGTTGTGCCATGGATAAAAGAAGATGGGGATTTGATTGGGATAACCCTTGTATCCGCTGAATTGATAACAGGTGGAAAGGATATAATGATATGCCGACGAAAAGGTACTAGTTTATTATATATATTGGGTATGAGATTTTGATGAGCCGAATTGGCAAGCCGCTTGGCTGTTTTATTTTCTTTTGGGTTGGAGATGGCCCAGAGAGGCGAGTTGGAGTTTGACCGATTGACCGGTACAAAGGAGGTACTGGAGAAATTTTTCGAAGAGTTAAGGCGTTAGAAAATTTTCAATATTTTTGAAAATTTTCGTAGACAAGAATTAATTAATAATTTAATTGAATTTAAATTGGTTCAATTTAAACTGAAGTTAGAAGTGAACAGATATGTTCTAACCAGTCGATAGGGTCGTCCTCTACTTTTTAGCAATTTCGAGGATGAAATTATTTTAAGTGGAGAAGATTGTAATGACCCGCATTGGCAGAGGTATTATGATTAATTTATTTAATTAGATCAATGGTGATATAGTGAATTTAATGGTCGTGGAATTAAATAATGGTGAATATTTAATTAAAATAATAAATTAAAAATATATTATATTCTGAAATAATCAGAATTGGCTGAAATGGCGATATGGTGTGAATCGGATCATCTGTGATATTCTATTCAGCTTAGAATTGAAGTAGAATAACGAATATATTATTTGAACGATAGTTTGAACGTATAATTATATTATAATTAAAACCGAGCTTGAAATGGCGCTGCAGTTCGTAAATTGGCTATTCGAATTGCAACTGAATGTACAGAGTTCATTTTAATTCGGATTTCTGTGAAACAAGAAACGTGTGGAGCTGGTGGAGTATATCTTTCTAGCGGAAGAGAAGGATCAGGATTTCGTCGTGTAGATTTTTAGATATGTCCAAATCAAATTTTAGAATAGTCGCTATAGAATCGTTTATTGGCCATAACGGTTATTTCAAAATAACTAGATATCGGGTGTGAATTCAGACAAGGTTCTTTTGGGAAATAGTGATAATTTAATTTTTAGAATTTTACTGAAATTTTTAATTAATTTAACAAGTGATTTTTTTATTTGAAGTATTTCGCACCCTGAAATCAACATTTTGAAGTTTCAAAATATGAGTCCACCTACCGGTATTATTATATTTCTGGGATCGTGGCACATTGATCGTCATGATGGTATATTTAATCATGTCGATAGCTGTTCGTAATTAACAAAGTTTTATAAAATAAGATGATCAAAATGTTATAACGTAAATTAATTTAATCCCTTCATTTTTGTGAGCGATAGAAGTCCACCCTTCGTCTCTTCTGAACTACTCATTCCCTTTGGTCTCAAGTACATCCATGTTACTCCATACGTATCCTATTACTTAAGAACTAAGTCACCATTCTCTCTATATATATATACACAGTTGCGTCCGCCTTCAATTGGGTTTTGGAGTAGGAAAATGATGTATGAAGTTTGGGTTGTTTACATAGAGAGGCAACGTATGATGTGGCAGTGGAAGGAGTTGCCGACGTAAATAGATGGAGGGGAGTTAGGGGGTGTGCTGTACAACGTTGAAGTCACAGTGCATGGGAAATGTTGTGACGAGGAGTAAAGGAAGGGAAGGTTCTCGGCAAGAGTGTTGTGGGAGAGAAGCTTGGAGGATGTGGCGATGTCAGCATCAGGAAGGGATAGCGTGATGTCTGATTAAGGGTGTAGTTGCATGATGGATTTCTGGGATGAGGATGACCGTAACTTAAGCAGTAGGTTTGGGTTGAAAGCGAGTTCGAAGGGGATAGAGGAATCATGTTTTGTTTGGAGGAATGATGGGTCCATGAGGGTAGCTTCAACGTCAATGAAGCTGGTGGCATACGGGAGTAAAGGGGCACGTCAGGAGTTAAACGGTGAAGGAGTGGTGATGGAAGATTCGTTCGTCAATAACGTTTGAAGAGGAGTCGGGTTCGGATCCTGCTGGGAGAAGAAGGAGGTTGAGCGACATTTCCTTTTCACGTGGATATGTTTGGGGGGGTGGGCCATTAAAAACAAAATGCGGAAGTCAAAAACAGGAAGAAGAGTAAGTGCGGACGTGGGCTGTTAAGGGTACTGGGCCGGTGGAGGAAAAGGTAAGGCCCATTTGCCATGTTAAAACCAAGTTTTTATTTTTTTTAATATATATCGAACTTGTAAAATACGTAACTTGCTCGTACGATGTCAGAATCTGACGAAACAACATCCGTTGGGATCGTATGGACGGACACTACCCAATGGAGCTGACTGAGAGTGAATCGAACCTCGTTACAATTTATGGAGAAATAAATTGTCCGACTGAATCAAATAACGCAAACCGTTGTTTAACGGTTAACGCGCCAAAGTGAGTCAATCTCACCAACTCTGAACAGTTTATAATTTCATGTTGTTTTTTTAGAACTGTTAAATATTGGCTGATTAACTGTGTGTTGACCGTTTGATTGAACTGCTAGTCAGTTAGTTGAATTTCTATATTGATTCTGTTTAACAGAATATATCATATGGAACTGAAAAGTGATGTTATCTATATTGTTTAACATCTGTGATGCAGGGAAACAGGTTGTAGGAATCCGACTGGATTCCTCAACATTTATTTTACTATTTTCATATATTGTGATATATGATGTGTTATATAATCTGTATGGATTAGGTGTGTTGGAATGATGTTGATCATTGTTATTCGATATTTTAAATATCATAAAAGACCCTGGGATGTAAAAAGAATTATTTCAATGTATATTGAAATAAAGGGAGTTAATAAAAATCAACAGATTTTGTAAAAGGAAATATTTCGAAAGTAAATAAAAAGGGAAAAATGTTTTTAAAACGAATAGAGTTTTATAAAAGGGAAATCATTTGTAAAGTGAAGAACTGTTACTAAAAGTAAATCTTTATAAATGAGTAGTTTATTCGAATAGAAAGTAAAAGCAGTTAATCGATGTTAGTTTAATCGATTAGAGTTAAAGCAAAAAGAGCTAATCGATGTTAGTTTAATCGATTAGAGTTAAAGTAAAAGAGCTAATTGATGTTAGTTTAATCGATTAGAGTTAAAGCAAAGGAGTTAATCGATGATAGAGTTAAATCGATTAGAGTTGAAGTAAAAGGAGTTAATCGATGATAGAGTTAAAGCGATTAGAGTTAAAGTAAAAGGAGTTAATCGATGAAAGAGGTAATCGATTAGAGTTAAAGCAAAGGAGTTAATCGAATATAGTTTATCCGAATAGAAGCAAAAGAGTTAATCGAATATAGTTTATTCGGATAGAAGCAAATGAATTAATCGAATATAGTTTATGCGAAGAAGTAAAAGGAATTATCGAATATAGTTTATTCGAAAGGAGTTAAGCGAAATGAGTAAATCAATAGCGTTAGTCAAATAGAGTTAATCCAATAGAGTTAATTGAGAAGGGTTAATCGAATAGAGTTAATTGATAAGGGTTAATCGAATAAAGTTTACGTGAAAAGAGTCAATCGAATATAGCTATTCGAAGAGGGTTAAGTAAGGAAGTTAGTAAAGGAATATAAAGTGAACTTTGCCTATTTCAAAGTTAGAAATGTTGTTCAGTTAAGGTCTGAGATTTAGTTCTACCCCAACTTGATTGGCTTCGTTTTTAACTAAGGAATAGTTAAGGTTCGGCAGTAAAGGAAATGGTTTGGGTTGGCATCGCGATGGTTTGTTTAAACGTCTGTCTAAGTCCAATGAAGAAGCTTTGGAAATGTTTTCCAAATAAGAAACCAGAAATGTTTTCTAATAAAGAAAACAAGAAATGGAAATGTTTTCCATTATTAATAACGTATATTTTCCCAATTTAGAAAATAAGGAATATTGAACATAGGGAAACAGGAGATAAGTTAAATTAATAAAGAGATAAATGTTGGATGATGTTTGATCGATATAAATTTCCATTTGGAAATAATATCGTTGTTTTCACACCTGTTTTTCTTCGATAGTTAAATCACAGACTATCGAAGTTTTGACCATTTTAACGTTGTTAATATGGAGAGACCGGTTGGATTATTATCCAAAGAACCACTCTGTATTGGCATAAGCGTTGTGAATCATATATGCCAAAAGAAATTGAAGACGGAGTTATGCAAGGGCTATCCTGTTTACAAAATAGTGCCTTCGGTTCATCCTGTTCCTGGATGACTTGTATGGACGGATGTCTGACAGAGTATTTCCAGACGATCACGTATATTGATTTCTCCAAATGTACCAAGAGTGGAAACAGAGAAGGAAACTTCTTTTAGCTAACACATAATGTATGGTTGAGGACTTCAATCAGTGATTTGATGGATTTGACGATATGGCATTCAAAGTGAATCTGGTATGACGATAAAGCGTAGCTTCTAGCCTCATCATCCGGTAAATGACAGAAATCGGGCAGGCAGCATGGCTAAGTCGGTCGCACCGAAGTAGGGTGTATAATCACCTGATCTAGAGTTTCATTTACTTCTAAAAATCTATTGTTGATGTTGTCCCATTCGGGAAACGGTTGCTGATCCCAATCGTTGGTGATATACATTCGATACGCTCAAGCGAAATGAATGGTCGGTCATGTGTGGCCGGGTTGCAAGGTGTTCTTGTTGAACCCAGTGTATTCCTCTCTAGAGGTACACGAGTGAAAGGTGGTTCCATACCTTGTCATAGTTGGAAATCCATTACCCAATACGTGCTTGGGGTTTTGATTGTATACTATATATGTAGAACGTGAGATGAAAGCGTTTCTGCTAGATGATTATATATATACTGTGGTTGATAGACATTATTATAATATCGAAAGGTTTTTGATATAAAGATATTTTGATTCTCATAAGGGAAAAACCCGTTCCGTTATGCGGTGTGGTCTTATGAGATATCGTTTACTTGTTCGAACTGTTTAAACTGTTTTACTCACACCAGTCCCATGACTGACCTAGAGTTTACTTTGTTGTTTTCCCTAAACTCTTGGGTGCCTAAATTTGTATGGGCAGTCAAGTAGTCGGGATTTACAGATATACTGGAAGAGCTTGGAGCAGGAGGCTTCAGGATCATATAGCTATAGTTATTTCCGCTGTGTTGTAAGTGTTGTACTTTGATAATGTATTGTATACATATAATGATTTATTTCAAGGATATGTTATCTATTATATGTTATTCGTTCCGCTGTGAGATTCGTGTTACTCTGATGTTGTGTTCTTCTTCTTATTCTATTCTAAGTTTCTATCTTATCTTTTCTCACCCTCTAATTTCATTCACTAATTATCAGGATTTTTCGATGTTTTGGTTGCCGACATCTTGTTTATGTCGACAACCAAAGTCGCTAAAAATCTGGGTCATTACAAATCTACTTAACTTATTAAACAACAATAATAAGGCAAATCAAAGGACCACGCCACTTTCGCGGAACGGGTTTACTCCAATGAGTGCTAGTGCATGAAGTAAAGTAAATGATTAAATCATTGCAATGCTTTTTATAAAAATGAAGCCATTATAAGACTCAGGTCCCATCACACAATGCACGCAAGCCGAAGTATAGAGTTTTACCTTATAATGGTCAAAAATGCTTCATACGTATAAAACAAAAGTGTTTGGTACTATTACTAGTGCATATATGTTTCAAAAGCGATTTCAATCATAAATATCAATCATAGACGGCATAAATGACCCATACCACTATGTCTCCATACTAGAAATACAATCACATCCGCAATCTCGTATCGGAAATTGGATTATATTCCATCATGAGTCGAGGCAAGGGGAAAGCTCCTCTCCATTCGAGAAACTCTAGCAAATGCCTCGGGACCGCACACAGCAATCCCTGGATCCTCCAAGGCCGGTCCTCTCTTACTTTTGAGGATTGGAAATTCCTGAACACACGTTTCTCGGTCCTTACAGACCTATAATCGAGGCGCCTTGCATTCCAACAACCACACAGGTGAAAAGTAGTCATAAATGTCAGTGCTTACATTTTGGTATCAGAGCTTTGGTTTACAAAGCTCGGAGAACAAGACACATTAGAACCAAATGAAAGAATTCATCAGATTTTGGATTAGTAATATCCAAAGGGAATGACTCGTTAGAGATGGGATCAGTAGTATCCTAGAACGAGTGTGAAGAGTATATTTTTCAAATGAAAACCAACTTTGTTTTGAAAATTTAAACCTTATACGTATTAGAATATTTATTTCAAATGATCTGGACAATCCTATATAAAAAGAATTTGCGTATACGTCTTGCAAATGTGTATTCGAAGTTTTAATATACTGGATAGTTATAGAATCATACTCTAGTTGCCTGGGAATAATTCTGGTAATGGGGCACCATTGCCAGTATTTATTTTCGAGTAAGAAGGTGAGATTTCTATATTTCCTATTGACTGGTGTGAGAACCGAAATTAGATAGGGCCTATTGTTGTGGTTTGGCATCAAAAATGTGATTTTTTTTACTATGTATCAAAATTAAGGATTTGAAACGTTAATCAACTAATTGATTGCTGAATGTGTTGTTTGATTATAGTTTTGATTGATTAGAATTTTGAACCATTATGTCAATTTGAACCAAATAGTAAACTGTATGGAAAATTGTTTGAAAATGCATGCGTATACATGTACTTACATTGAACAGGTCATAGCAAAGAGGCTAGAGCAGAAGAATAAAATTGCATGCCTGACAAATAGGTACATGTTTACCATAATTTACTGTTTTGTTTGGGTGATGATGATTTTATGAGCCGCTTGGCTTTTTCTTTTTCTTTTTGATTGAAGAAGGCCATGGGAGGCTATATGAAATATCCCGAAGTCCCTGGTGCAGGGGAGGTTATGGTGAAATTCTTCGAAAATTTAGGGTGTTAGCCAATTTTTTTGAAAAATTTGAAAAGTTCTTTGAAACTGAAAAGTTGAAGAACTTAAGCCGTAATGAAAATAATGAAAGTTGAGTTGATTAGTTAAACAACTTTCGGCTTCGTTCCTTTTCGGGGATGAAAAGTTTTAAGTGGGGGAGATTGTAATAACTCGGAAATCTGGGCCAATTTAAAAATTTTATTTTGGCAATTTTAGCGAATTTTGAATATTTAAAATGAATTATTTTAAATAACAACGACGAGAAATTTACTTTGAATAGAATTCGAACGTATATATTTATTCGAATCGTCGTTAGAATATAAATATTTATTTATATATATAAAAGGAATCGAAAATGGCGCGGTAGTTCGATAATTCGATTTCAAAATTCAAATGAATGTACCGGTGCAAAATAAACCGGATTTTGGTGAAACCAAAAATATTTGAATCTAGTTGGGAATATCTTTCCAAGAATCTGAAAAATCAATATTTCATAGCGGGAATCAAAAGTTATGCCTAGTTGAAAATTCAGAATAGTCACTACGGAATTCTGGCCCTTAAAAAAGGAAATTTTGCAAATGACCTCGGTTTTCGACGAAACCACTTTTGTTGGATCCGTGATGTCAAGTTATTGCTAGATTCCAAAATTCATAATTTTTCAAATCAATATGTGGGCGCGGCAAAGGAAAACACGTTTGACCAGTTTCAGTTGATTTTAATCGACTGGAAAATGGCCATTTTCAAATGGTCTCAGAATCTGACGAAATTAGTTTTGTTAGAACCGTATCGTCAATACGAAGTTAGAGATAATTTTTTGGAAATTTTTCGAGTTAGTATGTGGCCTCGGTAATTAGAAATGTTCATTTAAAATAGAATATATGGATTTAAATTTTGATTTAAACGGAAACTAATCAAAACAGTCGAACTGGCTTACGATACATATCCCATTGTGTTCGAAATAGGGGTAATTCGCTAGGGACGACATTCGGTGGGCTTGATTTCGAGTTCGTGTTAAAAAGTTACCTTTTTGTAATTAAAAATAATAAAATATTTGAATATATATCCTTGGTCAACCCCCCTATTTCTCTCCCGTCCAAATTAGATGCAGATCGAAAGGATATAAAAAAGGGGGCAGAGCGTTGTCGTGCTCCACCCGCCATCACTGCCGCAGGTGGCGAAGCAGCGCCGCCACCTCCCCAGCTCGGCACGCCCCACCGTCGAACCCCCTCTCTCTCCTCCAGTCCCTCCTTCTCTCTCCACCGCGTGCTCCCCTAGCCAACCACCCAGGGGCGGAGACACCCCCCCCCACGGCCACCCTCAGATGATGCTCCGCCCTCTCTCTCCTTTTCCCGGTGTCGAAACCTCCCTCCTCTTGCTTTCAACGCTCGAACCCCTAACGCAAGCCCTAACCCAAATCGAAGGCTGCCACCCGACGTGAAACCCTTCCTCCTCGATTTCTGCGAAGAACTCCCATCCCCCTTTTCAGACACTCTGACCACCTCCAACGAGCGCTATTTCCCCTTTCCCCCTCTCCGATTGACTGTAGAACAAACTGTGTTTACCTACTTTTATTTTCTTTATCTTTTATTTAGGAAAGTTTTTTTTTGTATTTTATAGTGTTGTAAAATTATGTTTCTTATATATAAAACGTTGATTTTATTTTCAGCTTCCACGTATAAAGACTCGATTTTTATTTTATGTTTAACAAGTAAAAATTAGATTTTTATTTGAAAAATAGCAAAGTAAAAACTAGATTTTTATACGTATGAAAGCAACATAAAAATTTGATCTTTATATATGTAACGAAATAAAAATCTGATTTTTATTATATCTATGTTGAAATAAAAATGTGTTTTTTTTGCGATGAAATAAAAATTCGATCTTTATATAAGAAGTAGAAATATAAAAATATAATTTTTATAGAAAGAAGCGTTGTAAAAATAAATGAAATAGAAATAAAAATATGATTTTTATTTATTAGAATGAAGTGATAAAAATATAATTTTTATTTGCACAGCGTGAAAAGAACTGCATAGGAATTTCAAGCTAATTCAGACAGTTCAGCAGCTCAAAAGCAAAGCACGGCGGAGTGGAACCCTCAGTGAGAACTCCTCACTTTTAGTTTATTTCTAGTTTAAAATATATACTAGGATGCAGACGGTGTTTAGTAGCACCCGACACCCGTCGTCCACAGACCATGGACGCCTTGTATGCTTGTTTGTTTGATTTTGATGTGTAGTTGATTGTGTGATGTGATGTGAAATGAAATAAAATATTTATATAGTTAAAAATATTTTATAGTTGAAAATAGAAATTTTAACGTGTATATGAAATAAATATTTATAAAAAATCGGACGGTTTGTTTATATACACACATTTGACTGATATTGATTGGGACGATGAATTTTACACATCGCCCAACTGCACAAATAAAATCTGTGTTTGATTGTTTGAATCCCTACACAGGTATTGGGATGATATATGACATACACTAATCCCAGTAATTAGTAGTATGTCAATCGATTGATTGATAGACTGTTATGAGCGTTAAATATTTATATTTGATGCTTATACAGTGTAGAATGCACTTTGGATGATGGTTGATTATTTGTCGTTGTTGATAGATACATGCGTTGTATGGAAATCCATAGAAATAAAATCTATGGTAATTAATTGGGCCTCATTCCAGTTTTGAAATAGAATAATTAAAGAGAAATATTTGAATGAAATATTTGAGAAGAAATATTCGAAAAGGAATATTTGAATATTATATGTGAAATAGAAATATATAAATACGTGTTGATTAGATATGCGCTATTTTGACGCGAACGATATTTATAACGATTATGTTCGTTTTTATAATGAATATTGAAAAGTGATTTAAAAATCGAATATTTTGAAATTAAATCCGAATTAAATTGAATTAAAACGAATTAGAATTCGAATTGAATTGAAACAAATTAGAATTGGAATTGAATTGAAAATAAAATGAATTCGAATCGAATTGAAATTGAATGGAAATCAATTTGAAATGAATTCGAATAGAAAATGAATTCGAATTGAAATTGAATAGAATTGAATTCGAATTGAAATTGAATGGAAATGAAAACGAATTGAAATTGAATTAAAAATCGATTTGAATTGAAATCAATTTGAAATGAATTTAAAACGAATTTATATTGAAAAATTCAATTTTGATTTGAATTTGAAAAGAAGCTGAAATCATTTTGAAAACGAATCTAAAACGATTCATAAAATACGTTTTAAAAGGAAATCGACGAAGTATATATTATTTATATAATATAATGGCCTGAATAGAATGCGCCGCGCTGCTGTAGTTCGTGAATTTCAACCATTGACTTCGAATGGATATTGCGGGAGATCCGACCGTCGGATTCTCCTAAATCCGGAACCTTGGGTTCGAATCGAAAAGTGCTTTCTAACGAATATTAGAAATTAGAAATCTAATGGTCGGATTTGGAATTATGTCCAAATCAAATTTGGAAAAGGTCGCTATAAGTGCAGTTCGATGGCCGTTGATGGAAATCGACTGTGCGGGCCTTGATAAAATTATTAAAAATAGTAACAATTTGTGTAAAATCATAAGAAATGATTTGTGAAGAATTGGGGTGAAAAACTCCATATTTGAAAAGATAAAAATAATTTTTTATCGAAATGAACTAATTCTGAACTAGAATTATAATTATATTTATTTTTAAATAAATAAATTGAATTTGAAAAGGGTTTTAAAAGTAACCAGAATTTCCAATAATTGAATTGGAATGGATTTGAATCGAAATTGTCTTTGGAATATTTCGATGTTGGATTTCGTGATGATACAGGTATTGTTATGGGAATTTGAAAGATATATTTATATCGTTATTTCCAATATGATATTTGTTGGTCGTAGAATTTGATATTGAATATAAGCCGATATATTTTCTATTCAGAGCCTTGTATTTAATATCAAATGTGATTTGGGTTTGTCATGAATGGTGTCTTCATTAACACTGTTCTTAAGCCCAGTTGAGAAAAAGATTAAATCTTTTTATTTAGATTTAATGTAGTGTACTAATCTAATAATATTTAATTGGAATTGAATTGGTATTGATTTATGGGTTTATCGTGAACAGTGTTTTAAATAACACTTGTTCTTTAACCCGATAATTAATGGAATGTGATTTTGGGTTTATATTGAACCGTGTTTTAAATGTCACTGATTCTTTAACCCAGTTAAAGATTAAAACTAAGTGGAAGTTTAATGAATCTTTAATTAGATTTAAAAGATCGAGAATGGAGTATCACCAGTTTTACTCCGGGCGATAGTTAAATCTTTAATTAGATTTGAACGTGAAATGGTAATTAAATTTACCGATAACACTGTGGTGTTAGATATGAAGTATTACCAGGTTTACTTCATGGGGTGAATAGGTTGTGATTGGGATATAAAATAAATGATTACTTCGGTGTGGTTCGCTAATCCCGACTAGTTTGAATTGATATTCAAAGAAGATTAAAGAAAAAATTATGAAAAATTTATCTTCGATAAAATTAATGGGAACCTTTTTCCCAAAGTATAAGAATATTTGAATAAAAGAATATTCTGAATTGGGATGAGGCGTATGTTTTGTTTGTGTAACAACTATTTATTATATACGCGAGTTATTCAAAAAGACCGGGTTTATCCCATTCTGAAAAACTAATTCGACGTGGTGTCAAAGAAGAAGACGGTGGTTGAAGACCGGAGGTCTTCACGTTGTTTGGATAATTACTGATGATCTTGATTGGGCCATACACCCAAGAGGAGGGAATCAGTTAGTGATCGTCCAGACGTACTTGGAGATCGATGGATATGCGGGGTACTAGGTGCCTCCGGTTTCGTTCAGACCCAGAACGGACTTGTAAATGGACTGTGTGTCTGACTTTGGATTTTAGTCTATGTGATTGATTTCTACTAAATATATATCTGTTTGGTGGCGGAGAATTTATTCTCTTGCTTAATGCCCTTCTCTGAGACGTACGAGCTCAGGGGTTATATATTGATGGATATCCATCGCATGGAGTGAATTGCCTGTGTGGCATGCCTAAGTGGCAATTAATCAAAGCTTCTGTTGAAAAGCAAAGTCTTGTGGTTGATGATCAAAGCACCGCCTGTGTGGCATAGCTTTTTGTAGCATTGATTCGCGAGCCTCACACACCGGTGTGAACCAAAAACGGGAGAGGATGTCAAGAAGGGCATTCGTTTCTTTCTAGCTAGAAGTGGCGTTAGTGGTTTTACACGCCCTGACGAGTTTGACTTATGTGGTTGTTACTATTGTGAGGCGCCTCAGATATATCGGTGACTATGTGAAGCCGATGGAGTCATTCGTTGTCTCATTTACGCCCCATAGGGCGGGTAAATGCATGTTCAGGGTTTAAGGTTAATCCACATCGGTGGACTATCCCTGAGGATCCAAGGGACGATGCGTTCTATTCCCGAGACACGGGCTAGAGCGTCTCGAATCGGTAGAGGACTATCTTTTGGCACGATTCACAAACCGAAATCCAATTTCCAAATACGTGACATTTGCGGTTTTAATTGTAGAACTAGTATGGCGACATGATGTATGGTACCCATGCCGTCTATGATCGATACTTATGATTTGAAGTTGTTTTATACACTATGCACTTATAATAGTATCAAATGATTTGTTTTTAAACGTATCAAGCGTGCTTTGGCTATTATAAGGTAAAACCCTATCCTCCGGCTTGTGTTGCATTGTGCGATGGGACCTGAGTCTTATAATAGCTTCATTGTTATTTATTTAGCATCGCGCTGTTGTTTTATGCACTGGTAATCTTGGGAGGAAACCCGTTCCGTGTTATGCGGCGTGGTCCCTTGATTTACCTAATTTTAAAATAAAGATTAATAACTGTTTTAGTTCTCACACCAGTCCCACGACTGACCTGGAGTTTATTGTTTTAACCTAAACTCTGGGTGCCCCTATTATCCGCATGGGCAGCTTGTAGTTTTGGTTTTGCAGATTTATATTCACAGGATCCTGGTTTACAGCTGGAATGATATCCGGAAAGCTCTGTATCCATGTATTACTTCTAGTTGTGTATTGTATTACTTTCCGCTGCTATGTAATTTATTGTAATCTCTGATATTTTCTGATGTATCTTATTTGTTTATACTCTGTATATTCTTGCAATCTGATGAATTGTTGTAATATACAATGAAATGTTCTTCCGTCTACGTTCTTTTGTGTGTTGTTCTCAAAGTATCCGCTCTTTCTTTTACGCGGAGGTTACGGGTTCTTACAACATAAATACCCAGTGTCGGCCCCACAGTAGGGTGTATCACTCCCTAAAGTGGCGACCTATGGAGAAACACAGACTTATTTACAGATCTCACGGCGTCTTAACTTCCCCAGAGTAGACCGTATCCATGCACGCACATAACCCGGTTGGAATGCGCCATCAACACCCCTCGCCATAATCAGAATGAACCTCTTACAATTAGTTCAGTAAGCGTTCCCGTACCTCTACCTAGTGTGGGGTCGTAGTTTTGATACCAGAAAAGCGTTACTGACTAATATGGCTCCCACACAATAGATGACACAAGTAATTACTCCTCCTAACCTTATGTCCCCAAACTAACAGATTTCAGGTTAACTTTCTTACGGATTTCAGATGTACAAAGTTCAGATTAACTAGTTCTCAGATCAGACATACATGTTAACAAGTTTTCAGACTAAAGGATCAGATGTACAAATTAACAGTTACAGATTTGTTTTACCTAACCTTGTATTGGGCCTACAGATTCACGAAACGGGTCTATTAGATTCATCAGTCCAGTTGATTTAACCCTATCCACCCAACACATTTTAGGCTTCATATTTATCTTAGATTTGCATTAATTAGTTATTAATGCACAGACCTCTCACATTAGGTCGGTAGCTTGTGCCCGCTGGATGTGTCGGGCGGTTCCGAGAAGACTTCTTCCACAAGCCAGACCTAACCTTGTGTCTAAGCATCTTATGCCTACGACCTCTCACATTAGACTGACAGTTTGCGGTTGCTGGTTAATCCGGGCAGGCTTCTACCGCAAACAGAGTCTAACCTCGTGTCTCAGCATTTTTAGCTAAAGTATTCATTCGCAGATTATGCCAATATCAGACTAATTATGTTTATTCAACAAATTAACTTCTTTACAAGTTACAGAAGATTATTCAAAGTTCTATTAACATGTTTTGCTCAATTTTAGATCAAGCCTACAGACTACATACCCAAATCACAGTATTCAGTTCCAACGGATCTAGCGGATTAGGCAATTTAACAGATTTAAATGTATCTTAAAGTTTCATTGACATATCTTGCCCACCCATAAATTTAGCCTCATTTTACATGTCCAAATTATTGTCATGATTCACAATATAACATATGCCCAAATTTATTTAAATTTTGCACAATACAGAATATTCTCTAAAAGCCCCAAATCATGATATACGATATGAATTATGCCATTTTATAGCCTTTGCTTTCATCGTATGCCAAATATCAAAAATCCCCTTTTTGGCATATTCACATTTAATAATTATCCTAATTTTAATGTAGATCTTTACGCCTAAGTTACATATCCCTTTTTTTTCAAGTCATAGATCATGATATAAAATATGTCAAACCTAGATCTTAAATTATAACATGCATTTTTTCCCCAAAATCAGATCTTGAATTAGAACATGCATTATGTCCCCAAATTACAAGTCATATTTTATCATAGCATAATTCTCCTTCGCCCAAATCATACACCATCATATAAAGTATGCCCAGATCTAGATCTTAAATTACAACATTTGTTAAGTTCTCAAATCAGTTATGTCCAATTATGCATCATTCAATATTTTCCCTAAATTTAGCGTTCGTGCATTCATCTCTTATGAAAATTTGGCTCAGGCTCATGGTAGCCTGGCTATAAAACGAAAAGGAAGAAAAGAGGGATAAGATTATAGAACAGTCACCCAAAAGTATGCATAATCTCAGATTCAGATTCATAACATTGTCAAGATAATAATTAAGTTCATATCTGACAATAACTATACTCACAAACAAAAAGGAAAATCTTGATTTCTGGGATCTGTATTCTGAAATTGAATAGCGCTCCTTTGATGTAGACTAGTTGTTCTTCTAATTTAGGTTTGATTTAGTTTCATTCTCTACTTGAATTCTAACTTGATTTCATGAAGAACTTTGAGCAGCATAACCCCATCATTGATTTATTTTTAGGGAAGGAGAGAGCAATGGAGGCATCAGAAGGAATTGTTTATGAATTAGGTTAGGTCTAGGCACTATTTAACAGGTGTAGAGAGTATTTTAGAGCGATTAGATCGCCCTAGAAGCCATCCGGTCCGTCCAGCACACCAAAAATCGTCACTGCCTAGATCTGGAAAAATCAGGGGGGAGGTCGACTCCCAGGTCGACCTCCCTGGGTAGGTCGACTCCCAGGTCGACCCCCAGGTCGACCTCCCTGGATAGGTCGACCCCCAGGTCGACCTGCCTGGGTATTTTCCTATGTAAATTCTGAATTTTTGTTGAAACTTCCGCAGGCCATAGCTCTTTCATACGGAGTCCGATTTACGCAAACTCAGACTCTATCTCAAGAAGAATTCCAAGACTAACGCAATGGAACAACCCGTTTCCATTAATTATTCATTTAAAAATTAAGTATACTTTGTTTTGTTAATTTTATGTTTATAGAAAATACAGGGTGTTACATTCTGCCCTCCTTAAAGGATTTCATCCCCGAAATCTTTAAGTTAAGAAGAATGTGTCCTACCATCCAATTACCCATCTAGTCAACCATCATCCACAACATCCATTGTGCTTAGAAAACTTCTAATGTTGTATGAACATATGCAAAAGTGTGTGTATATGTCTCTTATTTAATGCAAAGATCAGGCGGTCTACTGATTCAGTTGACCTCCTCAATGCGAATTATGTTAGTGTCTTGAGTCCAATTATGTATGCAAGAAATCCTATTTGATACACATCATTTCTATATGGGTGCATAACCATTCATCCAAATGCAACATCCATGTGATGAGTCAATCATTTTGCATCCACAATAATTGAAAATTGCACACACATCGATATGCAGTATGGGAGTGTTTTTGAGCCGATATAGCGCCTAGTGTGTGTATATGCATCCACGAGCAACTACTAGCAACCACTTGCATCCACTTGAAACCATCAAACATAACATGTCTCAAAACACATGTTTACACCCATTATTTCTACCTAAAGGTCGAAGACTCAATCGATAGGATACATCTGAGTGATAGAAGCAAATATAATTAAAACAAAAGCTCTGATCCCATTAGACATAGGTTAAGAGAATAATTCCCTAAGTATCAACCCCGAAGACCGAAATCAACATCAGATTGACAATCAGAGAATTACTCCCTTTAAACAATGTCAAAACTGGAAATACACTTCATGCTTTGAGTAAAAACCCCTGTCCTTTTCAGAAATATTCAGATACTTACAGACTACTGGTACAAATTAGATTATCAAATGATTCTTAGGAAACTAAGCATGATAAAACCCCACCATATTCCACAAAACCCAGAATGTATGCGTCAAACTCAACTTAACGCCCAACACAGATACCCTCAAATCCCAACCTATCACAAACAGATGAGTCGTAACCCTTATGGGGTTTGATACTATAACGTGATTAGAAACAAGACTAGTATTAAAGTGCGCAGAGTCTCAATTGCAGAATCAAAATGCCTGAATCAAAAAGAGTTTTAACTCATTATTCAGATAAGGAAATTAAACCTTCTTGTAACAACCCGAAAATCTGGGCCAGTTTAAAATTTTTATTTTGGCGATTTTAGCGAATTTTGATTATTTAAAATGAATTATTTTAAATAATATCGACGAGAAATTTATTTTGAATGGAATTAGAACGTATATATTATATACGTCGTCGTTAGAATATAAATAATTATTTATAATTATAAAAGGAATTGAAAATGGCGCGGTAGTTCGATAATTTGATTTCAAACTTCAATTGAACATACCGGGTGCAAAACAAACCGGATTTTAGTGAAACCAAAAACAATAGGATCTATTTGATAATATCTTTCCAACGAATCCGAAAAATCGAAATTTCATAGCGGGAATCAAAAGATATGTCCAGTTGAAAATTCTGAATAGTCGCTATGGAATTCAGGCCCTTAAAAATGGGGATTTTGCAAACGACCTCGGATTTCGACGAAACCAGTTTTGTTGGGTCCGGGATGTCAAGTTATTGCTAGATTCCAAATTTCATAAATTTTCGAATCAATATGTGAGCGTGGCAAAGGAAAACGCATTTGACCAGTTTTAGTTGATTTTAATCGACTGGAAAATGGCCATTTTTCCAACGGTCTCAGAATTCGACGAAATTAGTTTTGTTAAGACCGTATCGTCAATACGAAGCTAGAAAATATTTTTCTAGAATTTTTAAAGTTCGTATGTGACCCCGGTAAATTGAAATGTACGTTTAAAATTCAATATAATGATTTATATGTTGATTTTAGCGGAAACTGATCGAAACGATCAAATCAGTCTACGATACATATCCCATTGTGTTCGAAATGGGGGTAATTAGCTATGGACGACAGGCAGTGGGTTCGATTTTGAGTTCAAACATAAAAGTTACTTTATGGAAAAAAATAAAAAAATATATTTATTTATATAATTAAACTTCCTCACCCCCTCTCCTTTTCTTTCCAAAGTCAACCCCATCCCCACGTTCAAAACCAAACAGATCGAGAAAAAAAAAACTCCCGATTGCCCTAGCCATCGCCCCCCCCTAGACGGAAATCACTGCCGCCCGTCCTCCCTCCACCAACGCCTCTTCCTCCTTCGACACAACCTCCGACGGCGCGAGCTTCTTCAATTTCATGGCGTGAGCTACCATGATCGAGGGCGTCGAGTTCACCGCCGTGGCAGCGGTTGGGGCGCCTCTCAGAGCTCTTCGTCATGAGCTGCTCCGTTCATCTGCTCGGGTCTCGTACGGCGTGAAATCTGCAACCCTAGGTTGCGACAGGGAGGGTTCAGCGTGTCTGAGAGGAGCAGTACATGAAAAGGTAATTTATTTACTTAACTATTTAGTTATTAATTTAGTTTGGTTAAAAATCTGGAATTTGGTTTAGAAAAGAAATAAATAATTAAAAATAGAACTGAATTTTCATAAATAGATAACATGAATTTCTAAACTAAATTTGCATTATTTTTAAAATAGCGATGATTTAAAAATGTGATATTTATAGAAAATAACTTGTTGTTAAGAGTGTTAGTTTTCAATTACGAATTTTCATATAAGTAAGCATTGTTGTGAAATGAAATATATATATATATAGTTTAAAATAAAAAGGTGAGATCTTTATATCGAAAAAGATTCGATTTTAAAAATATAAAGATTCGATTTTAAAACAATAAAGGAGTGAGTTTTATTTATATAAAAATATGATTTTTATATATTGAACATCGAAGTAAAAATATGATTTTTATATATTGAACATCGAAGTAAAAATATGATTTTTATATATTGAACATCGAAGTAAAAATATGATTTTTATATATTGAATATCGAAGTAAATAATGGTTTTTATATATTGAACATCGAAATAAAAATATGATTTTTATATATTGAACATCGAAGTAAAAATATGATTTTTATATATTGAACATCGAAGTAAAAATATGATTTTTATATATTGAACATCGAAGTAAAAATATGATTTTTATATATTGAACATCGAAGTAAAAATATGATTTTTATATATTGAACATCTAAGAAAAATGTGATTTTTATATATTGAACATCGAAGTAAAAATATGATTTGTATATATTGAATAGCGAAGTAAAAATTCGATTTTTACATATGTAGTGAAAGCGGACAACGAAGGTGACAAAAAGGCGAGAACGAAGAAGATTTATATCAAATAAGTGTCGTGAAGTTGGATAGCTATCTGTGAGAATTTCTCACCTTTCAATTTCATTTTCTAGTTATATATATATACTAGGATGCAGACGGTGCTTAGTAGCACCCGACACATTCGTCCACAGACCATGGACTTGTTTGTTTGATTGCAAAAATAAGTTAGATTATTTGATTGAAATTGAATTGTTTGGTGAAATGAATGGATTTGATTGATGTGTGAATGGCGTGGGCCTTCACTAGACCGGGGATTAGGCAAGGCCTTGTCCCGTTTCTAGTATCGTGCCGTTATGCCGCCGAAATTTTCTAAAAATATGTTAGAAAAATAAAAATATCATTTTATTGAATAAATGAACTGAATAGAACATTCATAAGTTAAATAAAATAGTTCGATCGTTAAAAATATAATTTTTAACGTGAATGTGAATAAATAAATATTCATTTACAAACCGGACGGTTTGTTTATGTACACCTATTTGAAGGACGTCGTTTGGGTCGATAAATTTTACACATCGCCCAAATGCACAACTAAAATCTATGTTTGATTGTTTGAAACCCCACACGGGTGTTGGGATGAAATTTGAAGTTCACTCATCCTGATTGATTAAATATGTCGATCGATTGATTGACAGGCTGTTATAAGCGTCAGATATCTATATTTGATGCTTATACAGTGTAGTGCACTTTGGTTGATGGTTGATTATTTTTCAATGCTATTATACATGTGTTGTATGAAAATCCATATAATTAACTTTATATGGTAATTGATTGTGCCTCATTCCAATTTGAAAAATAAAGAATATTATAAAATAAAGGTTCATGTGTTGACTGTACTCATCCGTTGAGGTCAGTCATGTGTTGAACGAAATAATTTAACAAAAATAGTCACACGTGGACAGTACTCATTCGTTGAGATTAGTCGTGTTTTGACAAAAATAAATATTCATTTGTTGAATAGAATATTTGAAAATAGAAATATATGAAGCCGTGTTGGTTAGATTGACGCCATTTTGACGTGAACGATATCTATATCGATTTTATTCATTTTAAAATGAATATTGAAAAGTGATTTCGAAAACGCATATTTTGAAAAGAAATTTGAATCAAATTGAATAGAAAGCGAATTCGAATTGAATATATAACGAATTGACTTCGAATTGATTATAAAACGAATTTGATTTCCATTGAACATATAATGAATTTGATTCAAATAGAAAACGGAAATGAATTGAATTGAAAACGAATTTGAAATGAATTGAATTGAAAACGAATTTGAAATGAATTGAATTGAAAACGATTTCGAAATGAATTGAATTGAAAACGAAATTTGAAATGAATTGAATTGAAAACGATTTCGAAATGAATTGAATAGAAAACCAATTTGAATTGAATCGAATAGAAAATGACCTTGAAACCGAATTGAATTGAAAACGAATTCAAATTGAATTGAATGCGAATTGAAATGAATTCAAATTGAATCGAAATTTGAATTGAATAGAAATGAATTTTAAAACGAATTTATAAAGAAGAATTCAATTTTGATTTGAATTGAAATGGAAGTTGAAATTGCTTTTGAAACGAATTTAAACTATTTATATAATTCGTTTTAAATAGAAATCGACGAAATATATATTATATATATTATATATATAATATAATGGCCTGAATAGAACGCGCCGCGCCGCGGCAGTTCGTGAATTTCGACCATTTATTTCAAACCGACATTACGGGAGATCCGACCGTCAGATTCTCCTAAAACCGGAACCATTGGGTTCGTATCGAAAAGAGCTTTCTAACGAATATTAGAAATTTGAAATCTAACGGTTGGATTTGGAGTTACGTCCAAATCAAATTTGAAAAAGGTCGTTGTAAGTGCAGTTCGATGGCCATTGATGGAAATCGACTGTACGGGCCTTGATAAAATTATTAAAAATAGTAATAATTTGTATAAAATCAGAAGAAATGATTTGGGAAAAATTGGGATGAAAAACTCCATATTTGAAAAGATAAAAATAGATTTTTATCGAAATGAACTGGTTTTGAACTAGAATTATAATTCTATTTATTTTTAAATAAATAAATTGAATTTGAAAAGGGTTTTAAAAATAACCAGAATATCCAATGATTGCATTGGAGTGGATATGAATCGAAATTGTCTTCGGAATATTTCGATGTTGGAATTCGTGATTATACAGGTGTTGTTATGGAAATTTGAAAGATATATATTTATATCGTTATTTCCAATACGACATTTGTTAATCGTAGAATTTGATATTGAATATAAGCCGATATATTTTCTATTCAGAGCCTTGTATTGAATATCAAATGTGATTTGGGTTTGTCGTGAATGGTGTCTTCACTAACACTGTTCTTGAACCCAGTTGAGAAATGATTAAATCTTTTTATTTAGATTTAATGAAGTGTGCCAATTAAATAATATTTAATTGGAATTGAATTGATATTGATTTTTGTGTTTATCGTGGACAGTGTTTTAAATAACACTCGTTCTTTAATCCGATAATTAATGGAATGTGATTTTGGGTTTATCGTGAACTGTGTTTTAAATGACACTGATTATTTAACCTAGCTAAAGATTAAAACTAAGTGGAGTTTTAATGAATCTTTAATTGGATTGAAATAATCGAGAATGGAGTATCACCAGTTTTGCTCCAGGCGATAGTTAAATCTTTAATTAGATTTGAACGTGAAATGGTAATTGAATTTACCGATAACACCGTGGTGTTTGATATAAAGTACTACCAGTTTTACTTCATGGGATGAATAGGTTGGGATTGGGAAATTAAAACCAATGATTACTTCGATAAGGTTCGTTAATCCCGACTAGTTGAATCGAAATTCAAAAGAAGATTAAAGAATAAATTCAAGGGATTTATCTTGGATAAAATTAATGGGAACCCATCTCTATGAATGTGAAATTTAGAAACTAACTGTCGGTTAGCTAAGCAGAATGGTTTTCTGGATATTGATCTGATGTTGGTTTCGGCCTTCGGGGTTAATATTTGGGGAATTATTCTCTTGATTAATTTACGGTTAGTGACTAATGAAATGGAATGAGGCGTATGTTGTGTTTGTGTAACACTTATTTAAAATATACGCGAGTTATTCGGAAAGACCGGGTTTATCCCATTCTGAATAACTGATGCGACGATAAGTCGAAGAAGAAGACGATGGTCGAAGACCGGAAGTCTTCACGTCGTTTGGGTGATTACTGATGATCTTGATTGGGCTGTACACCCCAGAAGATGGAAACAGTTGGTGATCGTCCAGACGTGCTTGGAGATCGATGGATATGCGGGGTACTAGGTGCCTCCGGTTTCGTTCAGACCCAGAACGGACTTGTAAATGGACTGTGTGTCTGACATTGGATTTTAGTCCGTGTGATTGATCTCTATTAAATATATATCTGTTTGGCGGCGGAGGATTTATTCTCTTGCTTAACGCCCTTCTCTGAGACGTACGAGCTCAGGGTTATATATTTGATGGATATCAAACGCATGGAGTAAATTGCCTCTGTGGCATGCCTAAGTGGCAATTGATCGAGGCTTCTGTTGAAAAGCAAAGTCTTGTGGTGATGATCAAAGCAAGGCCTTTGTGGCGTAGCTTTGTGTAACGTTTACTTCGCGTGTTTCACACCCGGTATGAACCAAAAACGGGAGAGGACCTCAGGGAGGGCATGCGTTTCTTTCTAGTTAGAAGTGGCGTCAGTGGTTTTACACGCCCTGACGAGTTTGACTTATGTGGTTGTTGCTATTGCGAGGCGCCTCGGATTGATCGGTCGTTCTCGAACCGATGGAGTCATTTAGTTGGCTCATTTACGCCCCAAAGGGCGGAGAAACGTATTGTTCAGGCACTATAATCCACATCGGTGGACCGGCCCTGTCGCTCCAAGGGGCAGTTGCGGCTGCTCCGGAGACATGGGCTAGATTGTCTCGAATCGGTAGAGGACGATCCCTGGCCTCGGTTCATAGATGGAAATCCAGCTTCCAAATACGTGACATTTGCGGTTTTATTTGTAGAGCCTAGCATGGCGACATAGTGGCATGGGACATTCATGCCGCCTATGATTTATACTTATGATTTGAATTTGTTTTATACACTATACACTTATAATAGTATCAAATGATTTCTTTTAAACGTATCAAGCATTCTTGGCTATTATAACGTAAAAACCCTATCCCCCGGCTTGCGTTGCATTGTGTGATAGGACCTGGGTCTTATAATAGCTTCATTTTCTTTATTTAGCATTGCGCTGTTTGTTTTATGCACTGGTATTCTTGGGAGGAAACCCGTTCCGTGTTATACGGCGTGGTCCCTTGATTTACCTAACCTTAAAAATGAAGAATAATAACTGTTTTAGTTCTCACACCAGTCACATGACTGACCTGGAGTTTATTTTTTTAACCTAAACTCTGGGTGCCCCTATTTTGACACGGGCAGCTAGTAGTTTTGGTTTTGCAGATTTATATTCACAGGATCCTGGTTTATAGCTGGAATGATATCCGGAAAGCTTTGTATCCGTATATCTCCTTCTAGTTGTTTACTGTATTATTTTCCGCTGCTATGTATTTAAATGTAATTTCAATCTCTGATATTTCTGTGTAAAGTTTATTTGTTTATACTCTGTATATTCTTGTAATCTGATGCATTGTTGCAATTTACAATGAAATGTTCTTTTGTATGCGTTCTATTTTGTCATGTTCTCAAACGATAGGGCGTTTCGAACGGTCTGGGTCGGTTTAGCGACTGGTTCGGACCGAGCGAAATTCCTTGCCGTCACATTTGGTATCAAAGCGAGGTTTACAAAGCTCAGAGAACAAGACACATTAGAACCATACGAAAGAATTCATCAGATATTGGATTTGTAATATCCAATGAGAATGACTCGTTAGAGATGGGATCAGTAGTATCCTAGAACGAGTGTGAAGAGTGTATTTTTAAAGTGAAAAAAAAAATTTGTTTTGAAGATTTAAATCAATTATTCGTATTTGATTATCCATTTATATTGAGTTGGACATTCCAGTATATAAAGATTTTACGTATACATCTGATCCACGTGTATTTGAAATTTTAATATACTGGATAGATATAGAATTGCACTGTAGTCGTTCGGGGATAATTCTGATGATAGCGATCGCATCATCAGTATTTATGTTCGAGTGACGAAGGTGGGACGTCTATATATTTCCTATTGACTAGTGTGAGAACCAAAATTAGATAGGGCTTATTGTTGTGATTTGGCATCAAAAACATGATTTTTGTATATGTATCAAAATTATGAATTTGAAACTCTAATTCACTAATTGATTGATGTTTGTGTTGTTTGTTTATTTGTTTGATAATTTTGAACCATTTTGCCTAATTGAATCAAATATTGAATTGTATTGAAAATTAGTTGCATTTGCTTGCATATACAATACTCGCATTGAACAGGTCATAGCAAGGAGGCTAGAGCAGAGAATAAAATTTGTTTGCCCGACAAATAGGTACATGTTTACTACATAATTTACTGTTTTGTTTGGGTGATGATGATTTTATGAGCCTATTGGCTAGCCGCTTGGCTTTTTCTTTTTCTTTTTGAGATCTGAAGGACCGGGGAAGCTATTTGAGATTTCCCGATGCTCCCGTTATAGGGGAGGTTATGGCGAAATTTTTCGAAAATTTAGGGTGTTAGCCAAATTTTTGAAATTTTAGAAAATTCTCAGAAACTGAAAAGTTGGAGAATGGAAGCCAGATCGAACGTAGAGTTGGTTAATCAAACCACTTTCGACTTTGTTCCTTTTCGAGGACGAAAAGTTTTAAGTGGGGGAGATTGTAACAACCCGAAAATCTGGGCCAGTTTAAAATTTTTATTTTGGCAATTTTAGCAAATTTTGATTATTTAAAATGAATTATTTTAAATAATATCGACGAGAAATTTATTTTGAATGGAATTAGAACGTATATATTATATACGTCGTCGTTAGAATATAAATGATTATTTATAATTATAAAAGGAATTGAAAATGGCGCGGTAGTTCGATAATTTGATTTCAAACTTCAATTGAACATACCGGGTGCAAAACAAACCGGATTTTAGTGAAACCAAAAACAATAGGATCTATTTGATAATATCTTTCCAACGAATCCGAAAAATCGAAATTTCATAGCGGGAATCAAAAGATATGTCCAGTTGAAAATTCTGAATAGTCGCTATGGAATTCAGGCCCTTAAAAATGGGGATTTTGCAAACGACCTCGGATTTCGACGAAACCAGTTTTGTTGGGTCCGGGATGTCAAGTTATTGCTAGATTCCAAATTTCATAATTTTTCGAATCAATATGTGAGCGTCGCAAAGGAAAACGCGTTTGACCAGTTTTAGTTGATTTTAATCGACTGGAAAATGGCCATTTTTCCAACGGTCTCAGAATTCGACAAAATTAGTTTTGTTAAGACCGTATTGTCAATACGAAGCTAGAAAATATTTTTCTAGAATTTTTAAAGTTCGCATGTGACCCCTGTAAATTGAAATGTACGTTTAATATTCAATATAATGATTTATATGTTGATTTTAACGGAAACTGATCGAAACGATCAAATCAGTCTACGATACGTATCCCATTGTGTTCGGAATGGGGGTAATTAGCTATGGACGACAGGCGGTGGGTTCGATTTTGAGTTCAAACATAAAGGTTACTTTATGGAAAAAAATAAAAAAAAAATATTTATTTATATAATTAAACTCCCTCACCCCCTCTCCTTTTCTTTCCAAAGTCAACCCCATCCCCACGTTCAAAACCAAACAGATGGAGAAAAAAAAAAACTCCCGATTGCCCTAGCCATCGCCCCCCCCCCCTCGACGGAAATCACTGTCGCCCGTCCTCCCTCCACCAACGCCTCTTCCTCCTTCGACACCACCTCCGATGGCGCGAGCTTCTTCAATTTCATGGCGTGAGCTACCACGATCGAGGGCGTTGAGTTCACCGCCGTGGCAGCGGTTGGGGCGCCTCTCAGAGCTCTTCGTCATGAGCTGCTCCGTTCATCTGCTCGGGTCTCGTACGGCGTGAAATTTGCAACCCTAGGTTGCGACAGGGAGGGTTCAGCCTGTCTGAGAGGAGCATTACATGAAAAGGTAATTTATTTACTTAACTATTTAGTTATTAATTTAGTTTGGTTAAAAATCTGGAATTTGGTTTAGAAAAGAAATAAATAAATAAAAATAAAACTGAATTTTCATAAATAGATAACATGAATTTCTAAACTAAATTTGCATTATTTTTAAAATAGCGATGATTTAAAAATGTGATATTTATAGAAAATAACTTGTTGTTAAGAGTGTTAGTTTTCAATTACGAATTTTCATATAAGTAAGCATTGTTGTGAAATGAAATATATATATATATAGTTTAAAATAAAAAGGTGAGATCTTTATATCGAAAAAGATTCGATTTTAAAAATATAAAGATTCGATTTTAAAACAATAAAGGAGTGAGTTTTATTTATATAAAAATATGATTTTTATATATTGAACATCGAAGTAAAAATATGATTTTTATATATTGAACATCGAAGTAAAAATATGATTTTTATATATTGAACATCGAAGTAAAAATATGATTTTTATATATTGAACATCGAAGTAAAAATATGATTTTTATATATTGAACATCGAAGTAAAAATATGATTTTTATATATTGAACATCGAAGTAAAAATATGATTTTTATATATTGAACATCGAAGAAAAATGTGATTTTTATATAACATCGAAGTAAAAATATGATTTGTATATATTGAATAGCGAAGTAAAAATTCGATTTTTACATATGTAGTGAAAGCGGACAACGAATGTGACAAAAAGGCGAGAACGAAGAAGATTTATATCAATGAAGTGTCGTGAAGTTGGATAGCTATCTGCGAGAATTTCTCACCTTTCAATTTCATTTTCTAGTTATATATATATACTAGGATGCAGACGGTGCTTAGTAGCACCCGACACAATCGTCCACAGACCATGGACTTGTTTGTTTGATTGCAAAAATAAGTTAGATTATTTGATTGAAATTGAATTGTTTGGTGAAATGAATGGATTTGATTGATGTGTGAATGGCGTGGGCCTTCACTAGACTGGGGATTAGGCTAGGCCTTGTCCCGTTTCTAGTATCGTACCGTTATGCCGCCGAAATTTTCTAAAAATATGTTAGAAAAATAAAAATATCATTTTATTGAATAAATGAACTGAATAGAACATTCATAAGTTAAATAAAATAGTTCGATCGTTAAAAATATAATTTTTAACGTGAATGTGAATAAATAAATATTCATTTACAAACCGGACGGTTTGTTTATGTACACCTATTTGAAGGACGTCGTTTGGGTCGATAAATTTTACACATCGCCCAACTGCACAATTAAAATCTATGTTTGATTGTTTGAAACCCCACACGGGTGTTGGGATGAAATTTGAAGTTCACTCATCCTGATTGATTAAATATGTCGATCGATTGATTGACAGGCTTTTATAAGCGTTAGATATCTATATTTGATGCTTATACAGTGTAGTGCACTTTGGTTGATGGTTGATTATTTTTCAATGCTATTATACATGTGTTGTATGAAAATCCATATAATTAACTTTATATGGTAATTGATTGTGCCTCATTCCAATTTGAAAAATAAAGAATATTATAAAATAAAGGTTCATGTGTTGACTGTACTCATCCGTTGAGGTCAGTCATGTGTTGAACGAAATAATTTAACAAAAATAGTCACACGTGGACAGTACTCATTCGTTGAGATTAGTCGTGTGTTGACAAAAATAAATATTCATTTGTTGAATAGAATATTTGAAAATAGAAATATATGAAGCCGTGTTGGTTAGATTGACGCCATTTTGACGTGAACGATATCTATATCGATTTTATTCATTTTAAAATGAATATTGAAAAGTGATTTCGAAAACGCATATTTTGAAATGAAATTTGAATCAAATTGAATAGAAAGCGAATTCGAATTGAATATATAACGAATTGAATTCGAATTGATTATAAAACGAATTTGATTTCCATTGAATATATAATCAATTTGATTCAAATAGAAAACGGAAATGAATTGAATTGAAAACGAATTTGAAATGAATTGAATTGAAAACGAATTTGAAATGAACTGAATTGAAAACGATTTCGAAATGAATTGAATTGAAAACGAAATTTGAAATGAATTGAATTGAAAACGATTTCGAAATGAATTGAATAGAAAACCAATTTGAATTGAATCGAATAGAAAACGACCGTGAAACCGAATTGAATTGAAAACGAATTCAAATTGAATTGAATGCGAATTGAACTGAATTCAAATTGAATCGAAATTTGAATTGAATAGAAATGAATTTTAAAACGAATTTATAAAGAAGAATTCAATTTGGATTTGAATTGAAATGGAAGTTGAAATTGCTTTTGAAACGAATTTAAACTATTTATATAATTCGTTTTAAATAGAAATCGACGAAATATATATTATATATATTATATATATATATAATATAATGGCCTGAATAGAACGCGCCGCGCCGCGGGAGTTCGTGAATTTCGACCATTTATTTCGAACCGACATTACGGGAGATCCGACCGTCGGATTCTCCTAAAACCGGAACCGTTGGGTTCGTATCGAAAAGAGCTTTCTAACCAATATTAGAAATTTGAAATCTAACGGTTGGATTTGGAGTTACGTCCAAATCAAATTTGAAAAAGGTCGCTGTAAGTGCAGTTCGATGGCCATTGATGGAAATTGACTGTACGGGCCTTGATAAAATTATTAAAAATAGTAATAATTTGTATAAAATCATAATAAATGATTTGGGTAAAATTGGGATGAAAAATTCCATATTTGAAAAGATAAAAATAGATTTTTATCGAAATGAACTGGTTTTGAACTAGAATTTTAATTCTATTTATTTTTAAATAAATAAATTGAATTTAAAAAGGGTTTTAAAAATAACCAGAATATCCAATGATTGCATTGGAGTGGATTTGAATCGAAATTGTCTTCGGAATATTTCGATGTTGGAATTCGTGATTATACAGGTGTTGTTATGGAAATTTGAAAGATATATATTTATATCGTTATTTCCAATACGACATTTGTTAATCGTAGAATTTGATATTGAATATAAGCCGATATATTTTCTATTCAGAGCCTTGTATTGAATATCAAATGTGATTTGGGTTTGTCGTGAATGGTGTCTTCACTAACACTGTTCTTGAACCCAGTTGAGAAATGATTAAATCTTTTTATTTAGATTTAATGAAGTGTACCAATTAAATAATATTTAATTGGAATTGAATTGATATTGATTTTTGGGTTTATCGTGGACAGTGTTTTAAATAACACTCGTTCTTTAACCCGATAATTAATGGAATGTGATTTTGGGTTTATCGTGAACTGTGTTTTAAATGACACTGATTCTTTAACCCAGGTAAAGATTAAAACTAAGTGGAGTTTTAATGAATCTTTAATTAGATTGAAATAATCGGGAATGGAGTATCACCAGTTTTGCTCCAGGCGATAGTTAAATCTTTAATTAGATTTGAACGTGAAATGGTAATTGAATTTACCGATAACACCGTGGTGTTAGATATGAAGTACTACCAGTTTTACTTCATGGGATGAATAGGTTGGGATTGGGAAATTAAAACCAATGATTACTTCGGTAAGGTTCGTTAATCCCGACTAGTTGAATCGAAATTCAAAAGAAGATTAAAGAATAAATTCAAGGGATTTATCTTGGATAAAATTAATGGGAACCCTTCTCTATGAATGTGAAATTTAGAAACTAACTGCCGGTTAGCTAAGCAGAATGGTTTTCTGGATATTGATCTGATGTTGGTTTCGGCCTTCGGGGTTAATATTTGGGGAATTATTCTCTTGATTAATTTACGGTTAGTGACTAATGAATTGGAATGAGGCGTATGTTGTGTTTGTGTAACACTTATTTAAAATATACGCGAGTTATTCGGAAAGACCGGGTTTATCCCATTCTGAATAACTGATATGACGATAAGTCGAAGATGAAGACGATGGTCGAAGACCGGAAGTCTTCACGTCATTTGGGTGATTACTGATGATCTTGATTGGGCTGTACACCCAAGAAGATGGAAACAGTTGGTGATCGTCCAGACGTGCTTGGAGATCGATGGATATGCGGGGTACTAGGTGCCTCCGGTTTCGTTCAGACCCAGAACGGACTTGTAAATGGACTGTGTGTCTGACATTGGATTTTAGTCCGTGTGATTGATCTCTACTAAATATATATCTATTTGGCGGCAGAGGATTTATTCTCTTGCTTAACGCCCTTCTCTGAGACGTACGAGCTCAGGGGTTATATATTTGATGGATATCAAACGCATGGAGTGAATTGCCTGTGTGGCATGCCTAAGTGGCAATTGATCGAGGCTTCTGTTGAAAAGCAAAGTCTTGTGGTGATGATCAAAGCAAGGCCTTTGTGGCGTAGCTTTGTGTAACGTTTACTTCGCGTGTTTCACACCCGGTATGAACCAAAAACGGGAGAGGACCTCAGGGAGGGCATGCGTTTCTTTCTAGTTAGAAGTGGCATCAGTGGTTTTACACGCCCTGACGAGTTTGACTTATGTGGTTGTTGCTGTTGCGAGGCGCCTCGGATTGATCGGTCATTCTCGAACCGATGGAGTCATTTAGTTGGCTCATTTACGCCCCAAAGGGTGGAGAAACGTATTGTTCAGGCACTATAATCCACATCGGTGGACCGACCCTGTCGCTCCAAGGGGCAGTTGCGGCTGCTCCGGAGACATGGGCTAGATTGTCTCGAATCGGTAGAGGACGATCCCTGGCCTCGGTTCAAAGATGGAAATCCAACTTCCAAATACGTGACATTTGCGGTTTTATTTGTAGAGCTTAGTATGGCGACATAGTGGCATGGGACATTCATGCCGCCTATGATTGATACTTATGATTTGAAGTTGTTTTATACACTATACACTTATAATAGTATCAAATGATTTCTTTTAAACGTATCAAGCATTCTTGGCTATTATAAGGTAAAAACCCTATCCCCCGGCTTGCGTTGCATTGTGTGATAGGACCTGGGTCTTATAATAGCTTCATTTTCTTTATTTAGCATTGCGTTGTTTGTTTTATGCACTGGTATTCTTGGGAGGAAACCCGTTCCGTGTTATACGGCGTGGTCCCTTGATTTACCTAACCTTAAAAATGAAGAATAATAACTGTTTTAGTTCTCACACCAGTCACATGACTGACCTGGAGTTTATTGTTTTAACCTAAACTCTGGGTGCCCCTATTTTGACACGGGCAGCTAGTAGTTTTGGTTTTGCAGATTTATATTCACAGGATCCTGGTTTACAGCTGGAATGATATCCGGAAAGCTTTGTATCCATATATCTCCTTCTAGTTGTTTATTGTATTATTTTCTGCTGCTATGTATTTAAATGTAATTTCAATCTCTGATATTTCTGTGTATTTTTTATTTGTTTATACTCTGTATATTCTTGTAATCTAATGCATTGTTGCAATTTACAATGAAATGTTCTTTTGTATGCGTTCTATTTTGTCATGTTCTCAAACGATAGGGCGTTTCGAACGGTCTGGGTCGGTTTAGCGACTGGTTCGGACCGAGCGAAATTCCTTGTCGTCACACTTCTACAGAAATTTTCCTATTTCTATCCTATCCACTAGCCTCGAGAGTGTTCGTCTGCCCCCCAGAAGTGGGTCCTGTCCTCTGCCCTTGCCCTCGTTTCTTCGGACAGTCCCTAGTGAAGTGCCCCATTTCACCACAGTTGAAACAAGCGCCCTTCCTTTTTCTGCAATCCTTGTTCAGATGAGTCAAGCTTCCAAAAGTAAAGCACTTTTTTCCTTCTTATCTTCAGATTTGTCATCCTTCTTTTGTGTTTCCTTTTTGGGCCATGCTTTCTGGTTCGGTGGTCCTTCGAGCTTTTCTTCTTTCTTCTCACTTTTGGCTTCCTCTTCATGCATTAATGCCATGTCAACCAATTTCTCGAAGGTAGCCCCCATAGGAATGTGGGTCATAGCCAACCCGTGTAGTGGCTCATTCGAACCTTTAACGAACCTCAGAGCCTTTTTCTCAGGTGTGTTCACCAAGTCTAAGCCGAATCTCGCCAACTGGTTGAACTTGTTGACGTACTCTTTCACTGATAAATTCCCTTACTTCAACGCCAAGAACCTCTCCATGTATAAATTCTCTTCTGCTCATGAGAGAAATTTCATTTCGAACCTACGCCTGAAATCCATCCAAGTCTCCACCGCTTGTTCTCCATTCGTGACCTCCTACCAGAATGAGGCTTCGTCCTTATGTAACCACACAGCCAACTGTATCTTCTGCCTATCATCCAAATCGAAGATAACAAACAAATCTTCTGTTTCCTTAAGCCAGTTTCTTGCTTCCACGAACAGTTCTGTTCCATTAAAATTCCTTCCACCCATGGCTTGGAAGTCTCTACATATCTTCGGGAAAGTAGTCATAGGCGGAGGAGGAGGAGGAGGAACTGCTGCAGCTAGGGGAGGAGGAATGTCTGCTGGTCCTACGTCGTTAGCCCTAGCATCTAGGTACCTTCTGAACCAGCCAGGTACCGGTACACCCTCTGGAAGGTTAAGATCCCAAGAGAAACACCCCATGTCTGTTAATGTAACTCACAAAGGGAATGCATTAACTTCCATGAAGCATTATAAGTAAGCAGAACAGAATATTACAAGACATATACGTAAAGTAGTACTTGAAAAATTTATAACTTTATTACAGCAGAAACAGAAATAAGTTTGGTTACATCTTTCAAAATCACAATACCAAAACCCAAGTACACAAGTATTAGTCTTATGGAAAAATCCTTTAGAACGCATAATTTCAAAGCCATAATCCCCAACGTAAATTGCCATGAAAAGATAGAGTCAAAGCCAACCAGTACTTCAGCACTTCAAGCACAGAAAATCTGAATCAAGCTCCTATGTTTCCACCCTGAGAACCTGGAGGGGGGGGGACGGAAAGAAAAGGGGAGAAAACAAACGAGGTCAGACATAAAGTCTGGCGAGTCCAGTGACTTTCAGCATATAAACAGATAACAGTATCATGACATGTAAATAAAGCTGGATGAGAGATAACAGCAACAGGAGTAGTAGGTATGCTTAAGTTAAACAGAGGAAACAGAATGATATAGACCAAGATATGCTTCTTACCTATATCTTACTTCTTTGCACTAATACTAGTGTAACAAGATTAGGTGTTACCCTAATGTCTAAACTGAAACAGAAACGGAAACAAAAACAAAATAATCTTTATAGAAACAGAATGCTAGTAATGGGCCTTTACCACCCCAACAGAGACATAAGGTACAGAAACAGAATGCTAATAATGGGCTTTTACCACCCCAACTAATGGGCCTTTACCACCCCAACAGACGGTACCACGTAGAAACAGACAGGTGTTACCACCCCAACAGAAACAGAAGGTACCCCAACAGAAATAGGCAGAACTAGGTGTACCCTAAATTCTACCCTAAGCGATCGGCTCCCTAATACATAAATACTCTGTGTCGGCCCCATAGTAGGGTGTATCACTCCCTAAAGTGGCGACCTATGGATAGACACAGACCTATTTTCAAATGTCACATCGTCTTAACTTCCCCAGAGTAGACCAGATCCATGCACGCATATGACCCGGTTGGAATGCGCCATCAACATCCCTCGCCATTATCAGAATGAACCTCTTACAATTAGTTCAGTAAGCGTGCCCGGACCCCTAACTAGTGTGGGGTCATAGTTTTGATAACAGAAAAGGGTTACTGACTAATATGGGTCCCACACAATAGATGACACAAGTAATTACCCCTCCTAACCTTGTGTCCCCAAACTAACAGATTTCAAATTAACTTTCTTGCAGATTTTAGATGTACAAAGTTCAGATTAACTAGTTCTCAGATCAGACATATAGGTTAACAAGTTTTCAGACTAACGGATCAGATGTACAAATTCAGACTTACAGATTTGTTTCACCTAACCTTGTATTGGGCCTACAGATTCACGAAACGGGTTTATTAGATTCACCAGTCCAGTTGATTTAACCCTATCCACCCAACACGTTTTAGGCATCATGTTTATCTTAGATTTGCATTAATTAATTATTAATGCACAGACCTCTCACATTAGGTTGGTAGCTTGTGGCCGTTGGATGTGCCGGGCGGTTCCGGGTAGACTTCTGCCACAAGCCAGACCTAACCTCGTGTCTAAGCATCTTATGCCTATGACCTCTCACATTAACAGACAGTTTGCGTTTGCTGGTTAAGCCGGTTAGGTCCGGGCAGGCTTCTACCGCAAATAGAGTCTAACCTCATGTCTCAGCATTTTTAGCTAAAGTATTCATTCAGAGATTATGCGAATATCAGACTAATTATGCCTATTCAACAAATTAACTTCTTTACAAGTTACAGCAGATTATTCAAAGTTCTATTAACATGTTTTGCTTAATTTTAGATAGAGCCTACAGACTACATACCCAAATCACACTGTTCAGTTCCAACGGATCTAGCGGATTGGGCAATTTAACAGATTTAAACGTATCTTAAAGTTTCATTGACGTATCTTGCCCACTCATAAATTTAGCCTCATTTTACATGTCCAAATTATTGTCATGATTCACAATATAACATATGCCCAAATTTAGTTATATTTTGCACAATACAGAATACTCTCTAAAACCTCAAATCATGATATACGATATGAATTATGCCATTTTATAGCCTTTGCTTTCATCGTATGCCAAATATCAAAAATCCCCTTTTTGGCATATTCACATTTTATAGTTATCCTAATTTTAATGTAGATCTTTACGCCTAAGTTACATATTCCCTTTTTTTTTCAAGTCATAGATCATGATATAAAATATGCCAAACCTAGATCTTAAATTATAACATGCATTTTGTCCCCAAAATCAGATCTTGAATTAGAACATGCATTATGTCCCCAAATTACAAGTCATATTTTATCATAGCATAATTCTCCTTCGCCTAAATCATACACCGTCATATAAAGTATGCCCAGATCTAGATCTTAAATTACAACATTTGTTGAGTTCTGGAATCAGTCATAAATCAGTAATGTCCAATTATGCATCATTCAATATTTTCCCTAAATTTAGCGTTTGTGCGTTCATCTCTTATGAGAATTTTGCTTAGGCTCGTGGTAGCCTGGCTATAAAACGAAAAGGAAGAAAAGAGGGATAAGGTTACAGAACAGTCACCCAAAAGTATGCATAATATCAGATTCAGATTCATAACAGTCAAGATAATAATTAAGTTCATATCTGAAAATAATTGTACTCACAAACAAAAAGGAAAATCTTGATTTCTGGGATCTGTATTCTGAAATTGAATAGCGCTCCTTTGATGTAGACTAGTTGTTCTTCTAATTTAGATTTGATTTAGTTTGATTCTCTACTTGAATTCTAAATTGATTTCACGAAGAACTTGAGAAGCATAACCCCGTCTTTGATTTTTTTTAGGGAAGGAGAGAGCAAAGGAGGCGTCAGAAGGAATTGTTTATGAATTAGGTTAGGTCTAGGCACTATTTTATTGGTGTAGAGAGTATTTTAAAGCCATTAGATCGCCCTAGAAGCCATCTGGTCCGTCCAGCACACCGAAAATCGTGACTGCCTAGATCTGGAAAAATCAGATGAGACGACCCGAAATCCCCCTTACGGGGAATCATGGATTGAATTGAGGACAACCCACATCAGAACGCAAACAGAAGAACATTTCATTGTATATTACAACAATTTCATCAGATTTACAAGAATTTATAGAGTAATGAATAAATATAACACATCATAAAATATCAGAGATTACAATACATTACATAGCTACGAAAAATAATACAAAACACAACTGAAGGAGATATATGGATACAAATCTTTCCGAATATCATTCCAGCTGTAAACCAGGTTCTTGTGAAGATAAATCTGCAAAACCAAAACTACTAGCTGCCCGTGTGGAAATAGGGGAACCCGGAGTTTAGGTTAAAACAATAAACTCCAAGACAGTCATGTGACTGGTAAGAGAACTAAAACTGTTAATAATCTTTATTTTAAAGTAAGGTAAATCAAGGGACTACGCCGTATAACACGGAACGGGTTTCCTCCTAAGAATACCAGTGCATAAAACAATAGCACAATGCTAAATAAAGAACAATGAAGCTATTATAAGACCCAAGTCCCATCACACAATGCAACACAAGCTGGAGGATAGGTTTTACCTTGTAATAGCCAAAGAATGTTTGATATGCCAAATTTCATCTTTTATTATTACTATAAGTGTATAGTGTCAAAACAATTTCAATCATAAGTATCAATCATAGACGGCATGGGTACCATATATCATGTCGCCATACTAGTTCTACAATTAAAACCGCAAAATCACGTATTTGGAAGTTGGATTTCCATCTGTGAACCGAGGCAAGGGATCGTCATCACCGCTTTGAGACGCTCTACCCCGTGTCTCAGGAATAGCCGCAACTGCCCCTTGGATCGTCAGGGCCGGTCCATCGATGTGGATAAAATGCCTGAACACTGCGTTTCCACGCCATTTGGGGCGTCAAATGAGCCAACGAATGACTCCATCGGACCCGGATCGTCCGATCTAACTGAGGCGCCTCGCAACAGCAACAACCAAAAAGGTGAAAATAATATAAATGTCAGGGCTGGTAGGTCACTGACACCACCCTAGCTAGAAGGAAACGCACGCCCTCCCTGATGTCCTCTCCCGTTTCTGGTTCACAATCGGGGTGTGAGGCTCGTGAATTAACGCTACACAAAGCTACGCCACAAAGGCCGTGCTTTGATCATCAACCACAAGACTTTTCTTTTCAACAGAAGCCTTGATCATTTGCATCTCAGCATGCCACACAGGCAATTCGCGCTATGCAACTGATATCAATCACACAGAATGAAATTCAATGTCAGACACACATCCATTTACAAGTCCGTTCTGGGTCTGAACAAAACCGGAGGAACCTTATTCCTCGCATATCCATCGATCTCCAAGTACGTCTGGACGATCACCAACTGATTCCCTCCTCTTGGGTGTACAGCCCAATCATGATCATCAGTAATTATCCAAACTATGTGAATACCTACGGTCTTCGACCACCGTCTTCATCCTCGACACATCGTCGAATCAGTTATTCAGAATGGGATAAACCCGGTCTTTCTGAATAACTCGCGTATACAATAAACAAGTGTTACACAAACACAACATACACCTCATTCCAATTCAAAATATTCTTTTATTCAAATATTCTTATACTTTGGGAAAGGTTCCCATTAATTTTATTAAAGATAAATTCTTTAAATTTATTCTTTAATCCTCTTTTTGAATATCAACTCAAACCAAATTATGGTTTTATCTAAACTAGTCGGGATTAGCGATCCTTACCAAAGTAATCATTTATTTTAAATTTCCCAATCCCAACCTATTCATCCCATGAAGTAAAACTGGTACTACTTCATATCTAACACCACGGTGTTATCAGTAATTTCAATTACCATTTCACGTTCAAATCTATTTAAAGACTTAACTATCGCCTGGGGCAAAACTGGTGATACTCCATTCTCGATCATTTCTTGAATTTGATAATTTTAATTATCAAATCCCCTTTTCAATCTAATTAAATATTCATTAAAACTCTAATTCAGTTTTAATCTTCCCAAAAATCAATATCAATGATGGTTTAACTTGGGAAATCTTATCCTGTCTTTAACTGGGTTAAAGAACCAATGTCATTGAAAACACGGTTCACGATAAACCCAAAATCACATTCTATTCCATCAGCCTTTAACCATAAATTAGCAAGTGAACAATTCCCTAAGTAATAACCCCGAAGGCCGAAACCAACATCAGATCAATACCCAGGAAACCATTCAACTTAACTAATCTCCAGTTAGTTTCTGATTTTCTTAACTCCGTTAGGTCTAAGAACAGTATTATTAAAGATACCATTCACGACAACCCAAATCACAGTTCATTAATTATCGGGTTAAAGAACAAATGTTATTTAAAACACCGTTCACGATAAACCCAAAAATCAATTCAAATTCAATTCCAATTAAATACCATTTAAATGGTATACCTTATTAAATCTAAATAAAAAGATTTAATATTTTTCTCAACTGGGTTTAAGAACAGTATTAATGAAGACACCATTCACGACAAACCCAAATCCCATTTGATATTAAATACAGGGCTCTGAATAAAAAATATATCGGCTTATATTCAATATCAAATACTACAACCAACAAATATCGTGTTGGAAATGACGATATAAATATATCTTTCAAATTTCCATAACAATATCTGTATAATCACGAAATTCAATATCGAAATATTTCGAAGATGATTTCGATTCAAATCCATTTCCAATTTATATATTGGGAATTCTGGTTATTTTCAAAACCATTTCAAATCTAATCTATTTATTTTTCAAAATAATTGAATTACAATTCTAGTTCAAAACTAGTTCATTTCGATAAAAATCTATTTTTGTCTTTTCAAATATGGGATTCTTCATCCCAATTCTTTCCAAATCATTTCTTATGATTTTACATTAATTATTGATATTTTTAATAATTTTATCAAGGTCCGTACAGTCGATTTCCATCAACGGCCATCGAACTACACTTACACCGACCTTTTCCAGATTTGATTTTGACATAATTCCAAATCCAACCGTTAGATTTCTAATTTCTAATATTCTTAGAAAGCTCTTTTCGATACGAACCCAACGGTTCCGTTTTTAGGAGAATCCGACGGTCGGATCTCCCGTATTATCCTTTCGAAGTCAATGGTCGAAATTCGCGAACTGCCGCAGCGCGGCGCGTTCTATTCAGGCCATTATATTATATAATATATATATATTATATATATTTCGTCGATTTCCATTTAAAACATATTTTATAAATCGTTTTAAATTCGTTTTCAAAATGATTTAATCTTCCATCTCAAATTCAAATCAAAATTGAATTTTCCAATATAAATTCGTTTTGAATTCATTTCAACTCGGTTTCAATTCAAATCAATTTCAATTCCAATCGGTTTCAATTCAAATCGATTTCAATTCAAATTCAATACGTTTTAAATTCGATTCAAAATGATTTCAATTGTATTTCAATCTAATTCGAATTTCAATTTATTTCAATTTAATTCAAATTTCAGTTTATTTCAATTTAATTTGAATTTCAATTCATTTCAATTTAATTCGAATTTCAATTCATTTCAAAAGGTCAGATTTTGAAATCACTTTCGATATTCATTGTAAAATGAATAAAATCGACAAAATTCCCATTCGTGTTAAAATGGCATTTAACTACTTAACACGGCTTCACATTTCAATATTCACTGAATATTATTTTAAAATATTCGATAATTCTGAACTAGAATCAGACATAGGCAATTACCATATAATGTGATTATATGGATTTCACACAACAAATGTGAATAACAATAATGAAAACAACAATCCATCATCCAGAGTGCATTCTACACTATATAAGCCTCAAATATAAATATTTAATGCTTACACAGTCCGTCGATCAATCGATCTCCACACAACTAATTATTGGGATTAGTGTATGCCCAATATCATCCCAATACCCGTGTGGGGTTTCTATCAATCAAATACAGGTTTTATTTGTGTAGTTGGGCGATGTGTAAAATTTATCGTCTCAATCCATATAAGTCAAATGTGTGTATATAAACAAATCGTCCGATTTGTTTATAAATATATATTTTATTTTATATTCACGTTAAAAATTATATTTTTAACTATAAAATATTTTTAACAATACAAATATTTGTTCTTTCTCATCACACAATCAATTATCACAACACATCAATCAAACAAACAAGCCGTCCATGGTCTGTGGACGACGGGTGTCGGGTGCTACTAAACACCGTCTGGATCCTAGTATATATTTTAACTAGAAATAAAATAAATTAAAAGTGAGGAGTTCTCACCAAGAGCTAAACCAAATGCCACGACTCTTCATATGTAGGAAATCTTTGTCGCTCGCCTTTTGTCACCCTCGACATCCATTTCATATCAATCCGTTTTCACGCTGTTCATATAGAAATCACATTTTTATATTGATGTATACACCGTAAAGTTCATATTTTTATCCTCTACATTATATAAATATAATATTTTTATTTCATTACTTCTACAAAAATCTAATTTTTATATTCTTCCTTTCATGACAAAAATCCTATTTTTATTATATAACTTCATGCATAAATGTTAATAAAATTATAATCTTTCATACTTCAAAAATTAAATCCTTTTGGTTTATAAAATCAATTCTTTATCTTGTTAAAAATACGGTCTTTTCATTAACAAAAATACGATCTTTTCATTAACAAAAATACGATCTTTTCAATAACAAAAATACGATTTTTCAATAAAAAAATACGATCTTTTCATTAACAAAAATCCTATATTTCAAATTAAAACTCATTCCTTTTTGTATGGACAAAATCATATATTTTTTTTCACTTTCTTCTTCACACGCATACTAAAAACTGATTTTTATACGCTTCTAAACTTAATTAAAATGTAACAGCAAGGAATTTCGCTCGATCTGAATCGATCGTTAAACCGATCTAGACCGTTCGAAACCCCTGATCGTTTTGAGAACAGGACAAATCATAACGCAGACGGAAGAACATTTCATTGTTATTACAACAATTCCATCAGATACAAGAATATACAGAGTATAAATGAATAAATTACATTCGATAAATATCAGAGATTACAATAAATTACATAGCAGCGGAAAATAATACAAAGCACAACTGAAGGTGATATACGGATACAGAGCTTTCCGGATATCATTCCAGCTGTAAACCAGGATCCTGTGAATATAAATCTGCAAAACCAAAACTACTAGCTGCCCGTGTCGAAAATAAGGGCACCCAGAGTTTAGGTTAAAACAATAAACTCTAGGTCAGTCATGTGACTGGTGTGAGAACTAAAACAGTTATTTAAGCATTACTTCAAAAGAGAGTAATTCAAGGGACCACGCCGTATAACACGGAACGGGTTTCCTCCCAAGAATACCATTGCATAGAAAAGACAGCGTAATGCTTTTTCGAAAAATGAAGCTATTATAAGACCCAGGTCCCATCACACAATGCAACGCAAGCCGGAGGATAGGGTTTTCCCTTATAATAGCCAAACATGCTTGGTACTTTTAAAACAAATCATTTGATACTATAATAAGTGCATAGTGTCAAAACAATTTCAATCATAAATATAAATCATAGACGGCATAGCATCCCATGCTACTATGTCGTCATATTAGGCTCTACAAATAAAGCCGAAATATCTCGTATTGGAAATTGGATTTCCGTCATGAGTCGAGGCAAGGGGAAAGCTCCTCTCCGCTTCGAGACACTCTAGCAAATGCCTCGGGACTACACACTTTGGGTAACCCCTAGATGCTTCAGGGCCGGTCCTCTCTTACGTTTGAGGATTGGCAATTCCTGAACACACGTTTCCCGGTCCTTACAGACCTAAAATCGAGGCGCCTCATCCAACAACCACATAGGTGAAAAGTATATAAATGTCAGGGCTGGTAAGTCACTGACACCACCAAAGCTAGAAAGAAACGTCGTGCTCTCCCTGCAGTCCTTATCCCGTTTTTGACTTATACCGAGGTGCGAGGCTCGCGAATTCACGTTATACACAAAGCTACCACATAGGCCGTGCTTTTATCATCAACCAAAAGACTTTTCTTTTCAACAGAAGCCTTGATCCATGCAACTCAACATGCCACACAGGCAATTCATGCCATGCGATTGATATCTATCGATATATAACCTCTAAGCTCGTACGTCTCAGAGAAGGGCGTTAAGCAAGAGAATAAATTCTCCGCCGCCAAACAGATATATATTTAACAGAAATCAATCAACACAGAATAAAATCAAATGTCAGACACACAATCCATTTACAAGTTCGTTCTGGGTCTGAACGAAACCGGAGGTACTTTCCTCGCATATCCATCGATCTCCAAGTACGTCTGGACGACCACCAACTGATTCCCTCATCTTGGGTGTACATCCCAATCAAGATTATCAGTAATCACCCAAACAATGTGAAGACTTCCGGTCTTCAACCACCATCTTCACCTTCGACATATCGTCGAATCGGTTATTCAGATTGGGTATAAACCTGGCCTTTCCGAACAACCCGCGTATATTAAAAACAAATGTTACACAAACACAACATACGCCTCATTCCAATTCATCAGTCACTAACCGTAAATTAGCAAGAGAACAATTCTCCAAATATTAACCCCGAAGGCCGAAACCAACATCAGATCAATATCCAGGAAACCATTCTTCTTAACTAACCTACAGCTAGTTTCAAAATTTCATATTCTTAGGGAAAGCTTCCCATTAATTTTATCCAAGATAAATTCTTTGAATTTATTCTTTAATCTTCCTTTGGATGTCATTTCAAACCAAATTATGGTTTTCCAAACTAGTCGAGATTAGCGAACCACACCGAAGTAATTATTTGTTTTATTTCCCAATCCCAACCTATTCATCCCATGAAGCAAAACTGGTAATACTCCATATCTAACACCATGGTGTTATCGGTAAATTTAATTACCATTCCACGTTCAAATCTAATTAAAGATTTAACTATCGCTTTGGAGCAAAACTGGTGATACTCCATTCTCGCTCAATTTCTAAATTTGATAATTTAGATTATCAATTCACATTTCAATCTAATTGCAGATTCATTAAAACTCCTTTTGCTGGGTTAAAGAACTAATGTCTTTTAAAACACAGTTCACGACAAACCCAAATCACATTCTATTTATTTATCGGGTGAAAGAACAAGTGTCATTTAAAACACCCTTCACGATAAGCCCACAAATCAATTCTATTTACAACCCATTTCAAATCAAATTTATTTATTTAAAAATAAATGGGTTTTAATTTTAGTTCAAAACTAGTTCATTTCGATAAAAATCTATTTTTATCTTTTCAAATGTGGAGTTTTTCATCCCAATTTTTCCCAGATCATTTCTTATGATTTTACACAAATTATTGATATTCAATTCAATTCGAAATTTGTTTATATTCAATTCAATTTTGTTTTATATTCAATTCAATTCGAATTCGTTATATATTCTATTCAATTCGAATTCGTTATATATTCAGTTCAATTATATAAAAACGAATATAATCGATATAAATATCGTTCGCGTCAAAATAGCGCATCTCTAATCAACACGGCTTTATATATTTCAATAATTCCGTTATTCTATTCAACAAATGAATATTTATTCTATTCAATACATGAATCTATATTTTTGTCAACACATGACTAATTTTAACGGCTGAGTACTGTCCACGTTTGACTATTTTTGTTATTTAATATATTTTATAAAAATTGTGGTATCTATCGTTTGATTTCAAATTAGACTCCAATCGTAAATTAGTAAGAGAACGATTCCCTATATATTAACCCCGAAGGCCGAAACCAACATCAGATCAGTATCCAGGAGACCACTCATCTTATCTATTTTCCAATTAGTTTCAAATCTTATATATGATAAAGATGTAAATTTTATTATTAAAATATCTCATTCAACACATGACTAATCTCAACGGATGAGCACCGTCAACACATGAACCCTTATTTTATAATATAAAGATGTAAATTTTATTGTTAAAATATTTCGTTCAACACATGACTAATCTCAACGGATGAGTACTGTCAACACATGACTAATCTCAATGGATGAGTACTGTCAACACATGAACCTTTATTTTATAATATAAAGATGTAAATTTTATTGTTAAAATATTTCGTTCAACACATGGCTAATCTCAACGGATGAGTACTGTCAACACATGAACCTTTATTTTATAATATTCTTTATTTTCTAAATTGGAATGAGGCCCAATCAATTACCATTTAAAGTTAATTATATGGATTTCATTCAACACATGTATATAATAGCAACGATACATAATCAACCATCATCCAAAGTGCACTACACTGTATAAGCATCAAATATAGATATCTAACGCTTATAACAGACTGTCAATCAATCGATCGACATACAACTAATTATTGGGATTAGTGTATGCCGTATTTTATCCCAATACCCGTGTGGGGTTTCAAACAATCAAACACAGATTTTATTTGTGCAGTTGGGCGATGTGTAAAATTTATCGTCCCAATCAATGTCCTTCAAATAGGTGTACATAAACAAACCGTCCGATTTGTAAATGAATATTTATTTATTCACATTCACGTTAAAAATTATATTTTTAACGACCAAACTATTTTATTCAACCTATGAATATTCTATTCGGTTCATTTATAAAATAAAATGATATCTTTATTTTTCTAACTTATTTTAGAAAATTTCGGCGGCATAACGACACGATACTAGAAACGGGACAAGGTCTAGCTTTATCCCCGGTCTAGTGATGTCCCACGCCATACACATATCAATCAATCCATTCCATTTCACCAAACAATCAAGTTCAAATCAAATAATCTTACCAACTACACAACCAACAAACAAGTCCATGGTCTGTGGACAATGGTGTCGGGTGCTACTAAACACGGTCTGCATCCTAGTATATATTTATAACTAGAAAAAGAAATTTAGAGTGAGAAGTTCTCACCGATAGCTAATCCAATCATCTTGACTCTTCTTTTGTAGAAGTCTTCGTCGTTCTCGCCTTTCTTCACTTTCGTTGCCCATAGCCACTACATATATAAAAATCGAATTTTTACTTCGCTATTCAATACATAAAAATCGTATTATTACTTCGCTATTCAATATATAAAAATCGAATTTTTTCTTCGTTATTCAATATATAAAAATTGAATTTTTACTTCGGTATTCAATATATAAAAATCGAATTTTTACTTCGCTATTCAATATATAAAAATTTCGCCCTTTCAAACATAAAGATTTCGCCTTTTCCTACTTTAAAAATGTCGTCTTTCACTACATAAAAATATCATCTTTTTATATCCTACCATATAAAGATCACATTTTTATTATCTATATAATATGAAAATTATATTTTCAACCTTTACATGCGATAAAAATTATATTTTTAACTTCTACAATACAAAACATTATATTTTGAACTCTCTATAATATAAAAATCAAATCTTTATATTCGCCACTATATAAAAATCCTATTTTTATTTCATATAAAAATCCAATTTTTATTCAAATAAATAAATAATAATAAAATAAAAACTCACCGGGCTGAAATGGCGGTGGGAATGGTCGCGCCGGAGTCCGAGATGGTCGGTGGTAGACCAGCGTGGACTGTAGCGGTGGAATGGGGTGGTCTTTGGCTGCGGTGGGGCTTCAAACTCGAGATGGAAGCGGAGTGGGGGGTGCTGGTGGTATGCAGTGGTTGGAGGGGGTGTGTGGGTCGTCGAGGCGGCTGTCAGGAGGAGGGGGGCCCGCAGATCGTCGGCGGCGCGTGGCAAGGGCTCGGTTTGGGGCTCGAGGGGTGGTGCGAGTCTCGAATGGAGGAGGTGAGGGGAACGACGGGATGAGGGAACGGAGGGGAAGGAGGAGGGCGGCGTGGTGGGGTCCTGACCGCCGACGAGTGGTGGTGGGTGGCGGCTCCATCGTGCCCCTTTTACTTTTTTTTTGTTTTCTTTTCTATTTTGAAAAATGAATTGGGGGGGGGGGGCTGAAGTGGAAGGATAAGGAGAGGAGAGAGGAAAGGGAAGTTTTATTATTTAATTATTTTATTTTTCCACCAAAAAGCAACTTTTATTTTCGACCTCTAAACGAGGCCCACCGCCTGTCGTCCATAGCTAATTACCCCCATTCCGAACACAATGGGATATGTATCGTAAGCTGATTCGATCAGTTTTCATCAAAATCAACATATATCTCTATATATTGAATTTGAACACGCATTTCAATTTACCGGGGGCACATACTATCTCTATAAATCCCAGAAAAATATTTTCTAGCTTCGTATTGACGATACGGTCCTAACAAAACTAATTTCGTCGAATTCCGAGACCGTTGGAAAAATGGTCATTTTCCACTCGATTAAAATCAACTAAAACTGGTCAAACGCGTTTTCCTTTGCCGCGCTCACAAATTGATTCTAAAAATTATGAAATTTGGAATCTAGCAATAACTTGACATCACGGACCCAACAAAAGTGGTTTCGTCGAAATCCGAGGTCGTTTGCAAAATTTCCATTTTTAAGGGCCAGAATTCCATAGCGACTATTCAGAATTTTCAACTGGGCACATCTTTTTATCCCCGCTATGAAATTACGATTTTTTGGATTCGTTGGAAAGATATTATCAATTAAATTCAAATGTTTTTGGTTTCACTTAAATCCGGATTGTTTTGCACCCGGTATATTCAATTGAAGTTTGAGATCGAATTATCAAACTACCGCGCCATTTTCACTTCTATTTATAATTATATATAATTATTTATATTCTAACTAAGACGTATATAATATATATGTTCTAAATATATTCAAAATAAATTTCTCGTCGATATTATTTAAAATAATTCATTTTAAATATTCAAAATTCGCTAAAATTGCCAAAATAAAAATTTTAAACTGGCTTGCATTTCTGGGTTATTACATAAAATCTAAATAAAAACTCACTTTGGTTGTTCGAAGTAGGAGAAGGAAGTGCCCGCATTCGGGACAGTGGCCACTGGGGCGCCGGAGGTGGTCCGCGGTCTTGCGTGGGCAAAGCGGTTGGACCGGAGGCGGCGTGGGCTGTTTTGGGCGCGGGGGAGGGTGCAAATCGAAGGGAGAGAGAGCAGGGAGGAGAGAGGCGCGGATCTGATGTCGGAGGCGGGTTGACCAGGGACGGAAGGCGCAACAGGTGGTGGGGGGAATCGAAGTCACGGATATTCAGAGGGGTAGGGGTTTCGGTGGAGGGAGGGGAGGTCAGAGGAAAGGGGAGGTGGTCGGAGTGAGGTGGAATCGTGCTGGGGAGGGGGCGGCGCAGCCACGGTGGCCAGAGGCGGGAGTAGTGGGAGGGCGACCGGGTTAGGGCACGGTTTTTCTTTCCCTTAATCGATTTGAAAAAAAAAGAACGGGAGTATAACTGGAGAGAAAGGAAGGAAGGAGTTATAGGGGTTTTATAATATTTTATATATTTTATTATATTTAACTTTGAAAAAGCAACTTTCTATTTCGAACTCGAAATCGAACTCACCGACTGTCGTCTTAGCATATTACCCCCATTTCGAACACAATGGGTATGTTACATAGGCCAATTCGATCATTACGTTCAGTTTTCGTTAGATTTAAAGTATAAATCCATATATATTCAGTTTAAACGCACATTTCAATTTACCGGGGCCACATACGAACTCTAAAAATTCCATAAAAATTATTTCTAGCTTCGTATTGACGATATGGTCCTAACAAAACTAATTTCGTCAAATTCTGAGACCATTTGAAAAATGGCCATTTTCCAGTCGATTAAAATCAACTGAAACTGGTCAAACGCGTTTTCCTTTGCCACGCTCACATATTGATTCAAAAAATTACAAATTTTGAAAGCTAGCAATAACTTGACATCACGGATCCAACAAATGTGGTTTCGTCGAAAACCGAGGTCATTTGCAAAACGGCTATTTTTAAGGGCCATAATTCCATAGCGACTACTCTGAATTTTCATCTGGACATATCTTTTGATTCCCGCAATGAAATTTTGATTTATCGGATTCGTTGGAAAGATATTCTCAAATAGATTCTAATATTTTTGGTTTCGCTAAATGTAACACCCCACGTCCATTAATGTCACTCACAAAGGGAATGCATTAACTTCCATGGAGGTTATAAGTGAATATAGAACGGAAAAATTACAACAAGACAGATAATAAGTAGTACTTGGAAATCTAAAATTTCATTTTATTGTAGCGGAAACATGTTTATTACATCACAAAACCATTAATCAAAGTCAAGTACATTATCCATCTTCATAAAACAAAATACATAATCCCATTACACAAATAGCCATTAAAGAAGATAACAAGCTGGACTTTACTTCAAGGGTCCAAGCTTTCCAAAGAGATGAAGCAATCCAATCAAGCTCCACTAGAGCTGGGTCCAACCTGAGGACCTGGAGGGGAAAAAGGATAGAAATGGAGGGGGTCAGACATAAAGTCTGGCGAGTATGATAATTCTAGCAATACTATTATCAAAATAACTAGACTAAGGCATAAACTGGAAGACAAGTAAATGTCTATGAACTATTAAGAAGATAAAGATAGCGTTTAAGATAACGCTGAAGATAACGGTAAAGGCATACCTAATTACTAACGAATAGTTACTATACTGCACCGCACATTACTACACTGCGCCGCACCAGTCACCCTAACGGTTGATCCCACTTGCTTCACACAGAAACATATAAATAGCCTTACGTACCCCTAGCTGACTACATAGGTGCCGTCTGCCCCTATCTCCACTAGGTGTACTCCACTACCCATTTTCGATCGGCTCCCTACTCGTAGATACCCGTGCTGGCCCCACAGTGGGGTGTATCACTCCCCTAAAGTGGCAACCTGATACAACTGAGAATGCACGGCTTATACCTACACGATGCAACAACGTCTTACCTACCAGCCCGGGTCCACACACGCATATGAAACCCGTTGGACTTGCGTTGCCACCACTCCCCGTTTTGGCCTCTTATAGTCAAACCCAGTATGCGTGTCCCGTCCTCGACTTGGGTCGAGCCCACAAAGATACGTTTGGGATACTGGTTGAAATGGGCCCCCACAAGCTACCCACCTAAGCTTGTCACCACTAGTATATCCCACTTAACCCTCTTAGTCATGTTCATTTACATGTGTGTATGGTTAACTCTTACTAATCGTATTTCACATGCCACTAAGGGCACCCACTAGATTCCTCATGCCACCCAAGGCACCTACTTAACCCCTATGTCCCACCTTACATGTTTATCTGGTTAAGTTTTTCTTAATTCATTCAGGCCATAACCTCATAAAGACCTCTCACATTAGACTGGCATTTATGGCAGCTGGATTTGCCGGGCGGTTCCGGGCAGTCTTACACCATAAAAGAGTATAACCTCGTGTCTTTACAACTGTTACGCTTTAGTTTAGGCCTAGGACCTCTCACATTGGGCTGACGTTTGTGACCACTGGATTTGCCAGGCAGTTCCGGGCAGGTTTACATCACAAACGAGTCCAACCTCGTGTCCTAAGCATTGATTAACACTTATAATCTTTTACCCCAGTTTTAATAATTCCCTATTCAAATTATTAATTACTTCTAATTTTAATGATGTTCATAATTGACTCAATTATGGTCATCCACTCATGATATGCAAAATCATATCAATTGCACCCCAACATTTTAATATTAAATCCTTAATATTACCCCTACCCCACGTTTATACGTTCGCTTATTCAACGCATAATATAGGCTAGACTTGAATAGTCTAACACATAGCACAAAGATAAATTATCACAACATACAGACAATTAAAATAAATCTAATCATAATAGGGGTGAAACTTGCATAAACTACACATGTTAAGGATCAAAAGGTGTAAACTTGTTAAATGTCACAATTTACATGATATGATCATAGCCCAAATCTATACATAAACTTGCATATGGGGTTTTTAGTCAACATAATGATGGTGTGAACTAGCATAGGCTATCACATATGTCATAGCATAGTTCTAGATGTCATAATAGATGTCATGGCATATGTTCATAACTTTTCTAATCAATCTAACTTGCATATGTGACTTGTCATATAGATCAACATAGCCTAAACATGATGATTTAATTGATATGAACTAACTAGCATAGATGGTAACATCATGGCTTTTTTAACATGTCTGATTTATCACAACTTAGCATAGAAACTTTCAACATACATAACATCACCATAGCATGATTTACAACATATAGGATATCATCACAACATAGCATAGGATTAATAACATACATGATAACATATACGATAATTCACATCATCTACTCATAATCCATTCATGACTTAACCTAATTAAAATGATAATAATCTTGTTAAGACTATCATACTCACAATTTAGAGAAGAAAAGAGAGAATTTTGCTTTGCTTTAGGGTTGAGAGAATTAGAATTCAATTAGCTTTTCTTCCTTCTTAGTTGGCGGCGGCTCCATTGATTTCAGGGCTGGTAGGTCACTGACACCACCCTAGCTAGTAGGAAACGCATGCCCTCCCTGATGTCCTCTTCCATTTCTGGTTCACAATCGGGGTGTGAGGCTCGCGAATTAACACTACACAAAGCTACGCCACAAAGTCCGTGCTTTGATAATCAACCACAAGACTTTGCTTTTCAACAGAAGCCTTGATCATTTGCATCTCAGCATGCTACACAGGCAATTCACGCTATGCAACCTTTATCAATCACACAGAATGAAATCCGATGTCAGACACACATCCATTTACAAGTCCGTTCTGGGTCTGAATGAAACCGGAGGAACCTTATTCCTCGCATATCCATCGATCTCCAAGTATGTCTGGACGATCACCAACTGATTCCCTCCTCTTGGATGTACAACCCAATTAAGATCATCAGTAATTATCCAAACGATGTGAAGACCTCCGGTCTTCGACCACCGTCTTCATCCTCGACACGTCGTCGAATCAGTTATTCAGAATGGGATAAACCAGGTCTTTCTGAATAACTCGCGTATATAATAAACAAGTGTTACACAAACCCAACAAACGCCTCATTCCAATTCAAAATATTCTTTTATTCAAATATTCTTATACTTTGGGAAAGGTTCCCATTAATTTTATCAAAGATAAATTCTTTAAATTTATTCTTTAATCATCTTTTTGAATATCAACTCAAACCAAATTATTGTTTTATCCAAACTAGTTAGGTTTAGCGATCCTTACCGAAGTAATCATTTATTTTAAATTTCCCAATCCGAACCTATTCATCGCATGAAGTAAAACTGGTACTACTTCATATCTAACGCCACGGTGTTATAGGTAATTTCAATTACCATTTCACGTTCAAATCTAATTAAAGGCTTAACTATCATCTGGAGCAAAACTGGTGATACTCCATTCTCGATCATTTCTTGAATTTGATAATTTTAGTTATCAAATCCACTTTTCAATCTAATTAAAGATTCATTAAAACTCTAGTTCAGTTTTAATCTTCCCAAAAAATCAATATCAATGATGGTTTAACTTGGGAAATCTTATCCTGTATTTAACTGGGTTAAAGAACCAATGTCATTTAAAGCACGGTTCACGATAAACCCAAAATCACATTCTATTCCATCAGCCGTTAACCGTAAATTAGCAAGTGAACAATTCCCTAAGTAATAACCCCGAAGGCCGAAACCAACATCAGATCAATACCCAGGAAACCATTCAACTTAACTAATCTCCAGTTAGTTTCTGATTTTCTTAACTCCATTGGGTCTAAGAACAGTATTATTAAACATACCATTCACGACAACCCAAATCACATTTCATTAATTATCGGGTTAAATAACAAATGTTATTTAAAACACCGTTCACGATAAACCCAAAAGTCAATTCAAATTCAATTCCAATTAAATACCATTTAATTGGTATACTTCATTAAATCTAAATAAAAAGATTTAATCTTTTTCTCAACTGGGTTTAAGAACCGTGTTAATAAAGACTTCATTCACGACAAACCCAAATCTCATTTGATATTAAATACAAGGCTCTGAATAGAAAATATACCGGCTTATATTCAATATCAAATACTACAACCAACAAATATCGTGTTGGAAATAACGATATAAATATATCTTTCAAATTTCCATAACAATATATGTATAATCACGGAATTCAATATCGAAATATTTCGAAGATGATTTCGATTCAAATCCATTTCCAATTTATATATTGGGAATTCTGGTTATTTTCAAAACCATTTCAAATCCAATCTATTTATTTTTCAAAATAATTGAATCATAATTCTAGTTCAAAACTAGTTCATTTCGATAAAAATCTATTTTTATCTTTTCAAATATGGGATTTTTCATCCCAATTCTTTCCAAATCATTTCTAATGATTTTACATTAATTATTGATATTTTTAGTAATTTTATCAAGGTCCGTACGGTCGATTTCCATCAACGGCCATCGAACTGCACTTACACGGATCTTTTCCAGATTTGATTTGGACATAATTCCAAATCCAATCGTTAGATTTCTAATTTCTAATATTCGTTAGAAAGCACTTTTCGATACGAACCAAACGGTTCCAGTTTTAGGAGAATCGGACAGTCGGATCTCCCGTAATATCCATTCGAAGTCAATGGTCGAAATTCGCGAACTGCCGCAGCGCGGCGCGTTCTATTAAGGCCATTATATTATATAATATATATTATATAATATATATATATATATATATATATATATTTCGTCGATTTCCATTTAAAATGTATTTTATAAATCGTTTTAAATTCGTTTTCAAAATGATTTCAACTTCCATCTCAAATTCAAATCAAAATTGAATTTTCCAATATAAATTCGTTTTGAATTCATTTCAACTCGATTTCCATTCAAATCAATTTCAATTCAAATCGGTTTCAATTCAAATCGATTTCAGTTCAATTTCAATACGTTTTAAACTCAATTCAAAACGATTTCAATTCTATTTGAATCTAATTCGAATTTCAATTTATTTCAATTTAATTCAAATTTCAATTTATTTCATTTTAATTCGAATTTCAATTCAACATCGATCTCAAATTCAAATCAAAATTGAATTTTCCAATATAAATTCGTTTTGAATTCATTTCAATTCGATTTCCATTCAAATCAATTTCAATTCAAATCGATTTCAATTCAAGTCGATTTCAGTGCAATTTCAATACGTTTTAAATTCAATTCAAAACGATTTCAATTCTATTTGAATCTAATTCGAATTTCAATTTATTTCAATTTAATTCAAATTTCAATTTATTTCATTTTAATTTGAATTTCAATTCATTTCAATTTAATTCGAATTTCAATTTAATTCGAATTTCAATTCATTTCAAAAGTTCAGATTTTGAAATCACTTTCGATATTCATTGTAAAATGAGTAAAATCGACAAAATTCCCGTTTGTGTTAAAATGGCGTTTAACTACTTAACACGGCTTCACATTTCAATATTCACTAAATATTATTTTAAAATATTCGATAATTCTGAACTGGAATCAGACACAGTCGATTACCTTATAATGTTATTATATGAGTTTCACACCAAAATGTGTATAACAATAATGAAAACAGCAATCCATCATCCAGAGTGCATTCTACACTGTATAAGCCTCAAAAATAAATATTTAACGCTTACACAGTCTGTCGATTAATCGATTGACATATAACTAATTATTGGGATTAGTGTATGCCCAATATCATCCCAATACCCATGTGGGGTTTCAATTAATCAAACACAGGTTTTATTTGTGCAGTTGGGCGATGTGTAAAATTTATCGTCCCAATCCATATCAGTCAAATGTGTGTATATAAACAAATCATCCGATTTGTTTATAAATATATATTTTATTTTATATTCACGTTAAAAATTATATTTTTAACTATAAAATATTTTTAACTATATAAATATTTGTTCATTCTCATCACACAATCAATTATCACAACACATCAATCAAACAAACAAGTCGTCCATGGTCTGTGGACGACGGGTGTCGGGTGCTACTAAACACCGTCTGCATCCTAGTATATATTTCAACTAGAAATAAAATAAGTTAAAAGTGAGGAGTTCTCACCAAGAGCTAAACCAAACGCCACGACTCTTCATATGTAGGAAATCATCGTTGCTCGCCTTTGGTCACCCTTGTCGTCCGTTTCATATCAATCTGTTTTCAAGCTGTTCATATAGAAATCACATTTTTATATTGATGTATACACCATAAAAATCATACTTTTATGCTTTACATTATATAAAAATTATATTTTTATTTTATTACTTCTATAAAAATCTAATTTTTATATTCTTCCTTTCATGACAAAAATCCTATTTTTATTATATAACTTCATGCATAAATGTTAATAAAAATATAATCTTTCATACTTCAAAAATTAAATCCTTTTGGTTTATAAAATCAAATCTTTATCTTGTTAAAAATACGATCTTTTCATTAACAAAAATACGGTCATTTCATTAACAAAAGTACGATCTTTTCATTAACAAAAATACGATCTTTTCAATAACAATAATACAATCTTTTCAATAACAAAAATATGATCTTCTCATTAACAAAAATCCTATCATTTCAAATTAAAACTCATTCCTTTTTGTATGGACAAAATCAAATATATTTTTTCACTTTCTTCTTCACACCCATACTAAAAAATGATATTTATATGCTTATAAAACTAATTAAATTCTAAACAAAACTCACTTTGTTTGTTCAAAGAAGGAGAAGGAAGAGCCCGCATTCGAGACAGTGGCCATTGGGGCGCTAGAGGTGGCCAGCGGTCTTGCGTGGGCCCAGGGGTTGGACTGGAGGCGGCGTTGGCTATTTTGGCCGCGGGGGAGGGTGTAAATCGAATGGAGAGAGCAGGGAGGAGAGAGACGCGGATCTGATGTTGGAGGCGGGCTGACCAGGGGCGGAAGGCGCAACAGGTGGTGGGAGTGGTGGGGGGAATCGATGTAACGACCCAGAATTTTGGGGCCAATTTAAAATTTTTATTCTAGAAATTTTAATGGATTTTAATATTTAAAATAATTTATTTTAAATAAAAATGACTAAAAATTTATTTTAAAACGAATAATTTTAATTTAATTATAAAAGGAGTTCAAAACAGCGATGTAGTTCGAAAATTCAATTTCAAACTTTGATTGACTGTACAGAATTCATTTTAAATCAGAATTGAGCGAAACCTGAAATATTTAAATCTGTTTAATCATATCTTTCTAACGAATCTGAAAAACTGAAATTTCATTTTAAAAATCAAAATTTATGTCCAGTTTAGAAGTTAGTAAAGTCGGTGTAGAATTTGTATATATTTTAATATAATATATTGGCCTTAAAAATAGCCATTTTTCAAACGACCTCGGTTTTCGACGAAACCACTTTTGTTGGAACCGGAATGTCAAATTAGTGCTAAGTTTCAATTTTCATAATCTTTCGAATTAATATGTGAGCGTGGTAAAAGAAAACGTGTTTTGTCAATTTTTTTTAAATTTAATCGACTTGAAAATAGTCATTTTTTTCAACGGTCTCAGAATTCAATGAAATTAATTTTGTTAGGACCGTATCATCATGACGAAGCCAAAAATATATTGTTTGGATTTTTCTGAGACCAATGTGGCCTCGGTGAATTTAATTGCGCGGTAGGATTAATTTAATAAATGACTTTATTATTAAATTAAAGAATACAGGCTACAGACATTCATTTGGGCCTGCGAGACATAGCCAGATGAGTCCGGGATAAGGGTTATTGGGTAAGGACGGCAGTCGTTGGGCTGAAATCAGAAAAATTGCTAATCGGGCCTTAATTGGGTAAATTAGAAATTTTATAATATAAATATTAGAAAATATTAACCGTAATCACTATTCACCCTCGTTCAAAACAATCGGCCGCCGCCATTTCCTTTTTCAAAGGCCGGAACTGTTCGATTTTCATTCCTCAAAATCTCTAAATCTTGTAAGAATTAAAATCCAATCTCCAGCTAATATTGAAGAGCTAACTCTGCTCTTTGATTTGATAAGGAGTTGATCATCTCTGGTGGCACACTGACCGAGCACCAGTCCTCCAAGCCAGCGCCGCCTCAACCGCTGTACCACCCACCACAGGCCGCCGAGCTGCGCCACACACCCACCGCCGACGCGCTTCCCCAAGCTCGTCAACACCGTACCCTCTGATCGACCTCCCGTGCACTGTACAACGAGCAAACGTGAGCCCTAGGATTGAGTCAGTTACAGTAAACGTCAGCCGAACCTAATTGGGGAAGAAGAAGGGTATTACCCCTTTTATTTTCAGTTATTTAAATTTAAATATTTCCAATCTTAAATAAATCATAACGTGTTGACACAAACTCGAAATCCAACGATTTCAGGACCGCCAAGATCGTAATTCAGAGGGCTATTTTTCTATACTGATTTGAAGCCATTCTGAGCCAGTCTAATTTAGGCCAAATTCAAGAGGATCAATGCTTAGGTGAGAATTATGATTTATAAATTAAATAAAATCTAATTATTTCATTTGCTATTAAAATTATGTTGTGAATGATTATGATTCTGATCTGTGATGTGACTTTTAAATTTGTTGTTTGATGATTGGGTTGGATTATGATGCTCATATTTTGTTAGATCCGACAAGGATACTTTTTTTTATTTCATATTTGTGAACATAGACCTTATAAAGACCCTCCTTTTACCTAGATCCATGGAATTCAATATGGTTTGATAATAAAGTTTTAATCTTTATTGTTGATTCTTTAACAATGAATTGATTTCAATGCAAAGGCCATATTTTTAACATCGAATAATTTACATACAAAAAGATACAATTTATAATGTCTTACATTAAAAAGAGACAATTCTTAATGTCATTATTTTAGATTAAAAAGGTTAACACAGATAAGAACCATTTTTTGTTGTCATTTTCTTTTTGTACAAAAAGAACAAATTTTATTATCATTTTTGTTTTCAACAAAATATTACTTGTTTTTAATGTCATTTTGTTTCTACTAGAAGTATTATAATTTTTTGTGTCATTTAATAAGAATCATAACAAAATTCATATTTTGTTAATGTTAAAAGAATCATAACAAAATTCATATTTTGTTAATGTTAAAAGAATCATAACAAAATTCACATTTTGTTAATGTTAAAAGAATTATAACAAAATTCACATTTTGTTAATCTTAAAAGGATTATAACAAAATTTACATTTTGTTAACATTTTATGTAAAGGAAATTAAAAGGACATTTTATCTCTTGAAATAAAAGAATATATTTTTGTCACTTGAAATAAAAGAATATATTTTTGTCACTTGAAATAAAATAACATTTTCTTATAAATGTTACAGTGGAATAAAACCAGATTTCCGTACAAATGTAACCTTGTGAATAAAGACAACCTTTTTATTTGAAATAGGTTTTGCAAATTAAAATAGCAATATTGAATTGAAGTGTGTTTTGTAAATAAAAAGAAATAGTTGTTTACATAGAAATATTAGACAAATTAACATATTTTGTTTATATATAAGAAAGAATGACAAATTCATATTTTGTCTACATATTAAGGAGAAGATTAACATCTTTTGTTAAGTATATTATAAAGAAAAAGATTAACATTTTGTCAATTAGATTATAAAGAATAAAATTAACATTTTTGTTAACTAGATTGTATAGGACAAAAATTAATATTCTTGGTAATTAGAAAGAATAAATTGGAAAATTTATATTTCTATACTTTAGAAAGAATAAATTGGAAAATGTATATTTTATACATTAGAAGGAATAAATTGAAAAATGTATATTTTGTACATTAGAAAGAATAAATGTGAAAACCCGTAACTTCCCCGTAAAGGAAAGCGACGGATAGTTCGAGAACAAACCACAACAGAACGCATTTAAAAGAACCTTTCACTGTATATTACAACAATGCATCAGATTACAAGAATATACAGAGTACAAATGAATATTACACAGAAATATCAGAGATTTAAATTACATTTAAATTCATAGCAGCGGAAAATAATACAATACACAACTAGAAGAGATATACGGATACAAAGCTTTCCGGATATCATTCCAGCTGTAAACCAGGATCCTGTGAATATAAATCTGCAAAACCGAAACTACTAGCTGCCCGTGTCAAAATAGGGGCACCCAGAGTTTAGGTTAAAACAATAAACTCCAGGTCAGTCATGTGACTGGTGTGAGAACTAAAACAGTTATTAATCTTTATTTTAAATCATAAGGTAAATCAAGGGACCACGCCGTTTAACACGGAACGGGTTTCCTCCCAAGAATACCAGTGCATAAAACAAACGGCGCAATGCTAAATAAAGAAAAATGAAGCTGTTATAAGACCCAGGTCCCATCACACAATGCAACGCAGTCGAGGATAGGGTTTTCCCTTATAACAGCCAAAGAATGCTTGATACGTTTAAAACAAATCATTGGATACTACTATAAGTGCATAGTGTATAAAACAACTTCAAATCATAAGTATCAATCATAGGCGGCATGGGTACCATATATCATGTCGCCATATATAGGTTTACAAATAAAACCGCAAAGTCACGTATTTGGAAATTGGATTTCCGTCTATGAACCGAGGCAAAAGATAGTCCTCAACCGATTCGTGACTCTCTAGCCCGAGCCACAGGACCCAGACTCAGGTGAGCCCTTGGAGCGACAGGGCCGGTCCACCGATGTGGATTAAAATGCCTGAACACTACGTTTCCCCACCCTATGGGGTGTAAGTCTGGTCTGTCAGCCGACCAGAAGCATCGGCCGAAACCGATATAACCGAGGCGCCTCGCAACAGCAACAACCACATAAGTCAAACTCGTCAGGGCGTGAAAAACCACTGACGCCACTTCTAGCTAGAAAGAAACGCAAGTCCTCCCTGAGGTCCGTCTCCCGTTTTTGGTTCATACCTGGTGTGAAACACGCGAGGTAAACGTTACACAAAGCTACGCCACAAAGGCCGTGCTTTGATCATCACCACAAGACTTTGCTTTTCAACAGAAGCCTTGATCATTTGCATCTTAGCATGCCACACAGGCAAACCATTCTATGCAACCGATATCAGTCACACAGAATGAAATCCGATGTCAGACACACAGTCCATTTACAAGTCCGTCCTGGGTCTGAACGAAACCGGAGGCACCTAGTACCCCGCATATCCATCGATCTCCAAGTACGTCTGGACGATCACTAACTGTTTCCATCTTCTTGGGTGTACAGCCCAATCAAGATCATCAGTAATTACCCAAACGACGTGAAGACCTCCGGTCTTTGACCATCGTCTTCATCTTCGACTTATCGTCGTATCAGTTATTCAGAATGGGATAAACCCGGCCTTTCCGAATAACTCGCGTATATATTATAAAAGTGTTACACAAACACAACATACGCCTCATTCCAATTCATTAGTCACTAACCGTAAATTAATCAAGAGAATAATTTCCCAAATATTAACCCCGAAGGCCGAAACCAACATCAGATCAATATCCAGAAAACCATTCTGCTTGGCTAACCGACAGTTAGTTTCTAAATTTCACATTCATAGGGAAAGATTCCCATTAATTTTATCAAAGATAAATTCCTTGAATTTATTCTTTAATCCATTTTTGAATATCAATTCAAACTAGTCGGGATTAGCGAACCTTACCGAAGTAATCATTTGTTTTAATTTCCCAATCCCAACCTATTCATCCCATGAAGTAAAACTGGTAATACTTCATATCTAACACCACAGTGTTATCGGTAAATTCAATTACCATTTCACGTTCAAATCTAATTAAAGATTTAACTATCGCCTGGAGCAAAACTGGTGATACTCCATTTTCGATCTTTTCAATCTAATTAAAGATTCATTAAAACTCCACTCAGTTTTAATCGTTAACTGGGTTAAAGAATCAGTGTCATTTTAAACACGGTTCACGATAAACCCAAAATCACATTCATTAATTATCGGGTTAAAGAACAAGTGTTATTTAAAACACTGTTCACGATAAACCCAAAAATCAATATCAATTCAATTCCAATTAAATATTATTTAATTGGTACACTTCATTAAATCTAAATAAAAAGATTTAATCTTTTCTCAACTGGGTTCAAGAACAGTGTTAGTGAAGACACCATTCACGACAAACCCAAATCCCATTTGATATTCAATATAAGGCTCTGAATAGAAAATATATCGGCTTATATTCAATATCAAATTCTACGATTAACAAATGTCGTATTGGAAATAACGATATAAATATATATCTTTCAAATTTCCATAACAACACATGTATAATCACGAATTCCAACATCGAAATATTCCGAAGACAATTTCGATTCAAATCCACTCCAATGCAATCATTGGAAATTTTGGTTATTTTTAAAACCCTTTTTGAATTCAATTTATTTGTTTAAAAATAAATAGAATTATAATTCTAGTTTAAAACTAGTTCATTTCGATAAAAACCTATTTTTATCTTTTCAAATATGGAGTTTTTCATCCCAAATCTTCACAAATCATTTCTTATGATTTTACACAAATTATTACTATTTTTAATAATTTTATCAAGGCCCGTACAGTCGATTTCCATCAATAGCCATCGAACTGCACTTACAGCGACCTTTTTCGAATTTGATTTGGACATAATTCCAAATCCAACCGTTAGATTTCAAATTTCTAATTTTCATTAGAAAGCTCTTTTCGATACGAACCCAACGGTTCCGGTTTTAGGAGAATCCGACGGTCGGATCTCCCGCAATGTCCGTTTGAAATAAATGGTCGAAATTCGCGAACTACCGCGGCGCGGCGCGTTCTATTCTGGCCATATATTATATATATAATATATATAATATATATTTCGTCGATTCCTATTTAAAACGGATTATATAAATAGTTTTAAATTCGTTTCAAATTCTATTTCAACTTCTATTTCAATTCAAAGCCAAAATTGAATTCTTCTTTATAAATTCGTTTTAAAATTCATTTCTATTCAATTCGAATTTCAATTCAATTTGAATTCATTTCAATTCGCTTTCAATTCCATTTGAATTCGTTTTCAATTCAATTCATTTCGAAATCGTTTTCAATTCAATTCACTTTGAATTCGTTTTCAATTCAATTCATTTCGAAATCACTTTCAATTCAATTCACTTTGAATTCGTTTTCAATTCAATTCATTTCAAAATCACTTTCAATTCAATTCACTTTGAATTCGTTTTCAATTCAATTCATTTCGAAATCACTTTCAATTCAATTCACTTTGAATTCGTTTTCAATTCAATTCATTTCGAAATCACTTTCAATTCAATTCACTTTGAATTCGTTTTCAATTCAATTCATTTCGAAATCACTTTCAATTCAATTCACTTTGAATTCGTTTTCAATTCAATTCATTTCGAAATCACTTTCAATTCAATTCACTTTGAATTCGTTTTCAATTCAATTCATTTCGAAATCACTTAAAATTGATATAAATATCGTTCACGTCAAAATGGCGTCAATCTAATCAACACGGCTTCATAAATTTCTATTTTCAAATATTCTATTTCAAATATTTCTTTTTCAAAACTGGAATGAGGCCCAATCAATTACCATATAAAATTAATTATATGGATTTGCATACAACACATGTATATAATAGCATTGAAAATAATCAACCATCAACCAAAGTGCACTACACTGTATAAGCATCAAATATAGATATTCAACGCTTATAACAGCCTGTCAATCAATCGATCGACATATTTAATCAATCAGGATGAGTGAACTTCAAATTTCATCCCAACACCCGTGTGGGGTTTCAAACAATCAAACACAGATTTTATTTGTGCAATTGGGCGATGTGTAAAATTTATCGACCCAATCAATATCAGTCAAATCAGTGTATATACAAACAAATCGGCCGATTTGTTTATAACTATTCATTTATTCACATTCACGTTAAAAATTATATTTTTAACGACAAAACATTTTATTTCGATCTATGAATTTCTATTCAATTCATTTACACAATAAAATGATATTTTTATTTTCTAACACATTTTAGAAAATTTCGGCGGCATAACGGCACGATACTAGAAACGGGACAAGGCCTAGCCTTATCCCCGGTCTAGTGAAGGCCCACGCCATTCACACATCAATCATATCAATTTCTTTTCACCAAACTATTCAAATCAACCCAAACAATCTAACTAACAACACAGCCAAACAAACAAGTCCATGGTCTGTGGACGATTGTGTCGGGTGCTACTAAGCACCGTCTGCATCCTAGTATATATATATAACTAGAAAAGAAATAGAAAGGTGAGAAATTCTCACATATAGCTATCCTAGCTCCACGGCTCTTCTTCTGCAGAAGTCTTCCTCGTTATCGCCTCTTCGTCATCTTCGTTGCTGCTTTCACCACATACGTAAAAATCACATTTTTACTTCGCTATTCAATATATAAAAATCGAATTTTTAGTTCGAAGTTCAATATATAAAAATCGAATTTTTAGTTCGCTATTCAATATATAAAAATCGAATTTTTAGTTCGCTATTCAATATATAAAAATCGAATTTTTAGTTCGAAGTTCAATATATAAAAATCGAATTTTTAGTTCGCTATTCAATATATAAAAATCGAATTTTTAGTTCGCTATTCAATATATAAAAATCGAATTTTTATTTCGACTTTCAATATCTAAAAATCTGATTTTTCTTGCTTTTTAAAAATCTAACTTTCTTCTTGCCATTTACCTATACAAAAATCATGTTTTTTTTTCTATTTAAAAATATCGCTACTTTATGCTAAGATTTATATATATTTTTAATACTTTAAAGATATAAAAATCATATTTCTAATATTTCTATATAGTAAAGACTATATTTTTAATTCTTTAAAAATATAAAAACTATATTTTTATTATTTTAAAAATATAAAGATCATATTTTTATTTGTAAATTAGCCTAAAATTCACACTTTTAATTAGACATTACACACAAAGCATATATATGAGCCAAGAACTGAATTCAACAACGTTTTTAAATTAAAACTGAATTTAAATGAAGATAAAATTAAAATAAAATAAAATAAAAAGGAAGAGGCTCACTATTTTCATGAATCGGAGGAGGATGGGGTCGGAGATGAGGAAGGGAGGTGGCAGGGATTCGCTGGCGGCTTGCGGTCCTCTCTGGTGGCGGTGGCGACCCTTCAGGGCGGCGGCGCTGGGATCTCGAGGGTTTAGGGGGGGCGCGTCGGAGAAGAAGTTGGGGGAGAGGAACTATGGGGCGCGCGATGTCGGACTTCGATGGCTGGGGAGGGGCGACGAGGCGTCGGCAGGGTGGAGGGTTCGAACGTCGATACCGCGTTCTCCTTTTTTTTTTTTTTTTCCTTTTCCGATCTGAAATGAAAGTATGGGGGGGGGGGGCCAGAACGAAGATAAAGGAGGGAAGGGAATTAAAATATATATATATTTTTTTTTTTATTTAATTATTCAAAAAGTTGACTTTTACATACGACCACTAAACGAGGCTCACCGCCTGCCGTCCATAGCGTTTTACCCCTATTCTGAACACAATGGGATATGAATCGCAAGCTGATTTGATTCCTACAATCAGTTTCCTTTTGAATTTTCATTTAAATCTTTATATTGAATTTTAAACGCACATTTCAAATTACCGGGGTCACATACTAACTAGAAAAATTCCAAAAAAATATTTTCTAGCTTCGTATTGACGATACGGTCCTAACAAAACTAGTTTCGTCGAATTCTGAGACCGTTAGAAAAATGGCCAATTTCCAGTCGATTAAAATCAACTGAAACTGGTCAAACGCGTTTTCCTTTGCCACGCTCACACATTGATTCGAAAAATTATGAAATTTGAAACCTAGCAATAACTCGACATCACGGACACAACAAAACTGGTTTCGTCGAAATCCGAGGTCGTTTGCAAAATGTCCATTTTTAAGGGCCTGAATTCCATAGCGACTATTCAGAATTTTCAACTGGACATATCTTTTGATTCCCGCTACGAACTTTTAATTTTTCGGATTCGTTGGAAAGATATTCTCAAATAGATCCTATCATTTTTGGTTTCACTAAAATCCGGATTGTTTTGCACCCGGCATGTTCAATTGAAGTTTGAAATCGAATTATCGAACTACCGCGCCATTTTCAATTCTATTTATAATTATATATAATTATTTATATTCCAACGACGACGCGTATAATATATACGTTCGAATGCTATTGAAAATAAATTTCTCGTCGATATTATTTAAAATAATTCATTTTAAATAATCAAAATTCGCTAATAATAGCCAAAATAAAAATTTTAAACTGGCCCAGATTTTACGGGTTGTTACAATCTCCCCCACTTAAAACTTTTCGTCCCCGAAAAGGAATAAAGTCGAAAGTGGTTTGATAATTCAACTCTACGTTCGATCAGGCTTCCATTCTCTAACTTTTCAGTTTCTGAGAATTTTCTAAAATTTCAAAAATTTGGCTAACACCCTAAATTTTTGAAAAATTTCGCCATAACCTCCCCTTCACCGGGAGCATCGGGGAATTTCAAATAGCTTCCCCGGTCCTTCAGATCTCAAAAAGAAAAAGAAAAAGCCAAGCGGCTAGCCAATAGGCTCACAAAATCATCATCACCCAAACAAACAGTAAATTATGTAGTAAACATGTACCTATATGTCGGGCAAACAAATTTTATTCTCTGGCTCTAGCCTCCTTGCTATGACCTGTTCAATGATATATATGTATATGCAAGCAGATGCGACCAATTTTCAATATCGTTCAATATTTGATATAATTAGGCTAAACGGTTCAAAATTATCGAACAATTAAACAAACAAAACAAACATCAATCAATTAGTGAATTAGAGTTTCAAATTCATAATTTTGATACATATACAAAAATCATGTTTTTGATGCCAATTCACAACAAAGTGTTCTAGTTATATAAGATTCGGTTCTCACACCAGCCTAATGGAAATATATAGAAATCACACCTTCGAAACTCGAACATAAATGTTGATGATGCGATCGCTATCATCAATATCATCTTCGGGCGACTAGAGTGTGATTCTATAACTATCCAATATATTAAAATTTCAAATACACGCGGATCAGACGTATACGCAAAATCTATATATACTGGATTGTCCACATCAATATAATTAAATAATCAAATACGAATAAGTGATTTAAATTTTCAAAACAAAAATTTGTTTTCATTTTCAAAAATATACTCTTCTCACTCGTTCTAGGATACTACTGATCCTATCTCTAACGAGTCATCCCATTGGATATTACTAATCCAATTATCTGATGAATTCTTTCGTATGGTTCTAATGTGCCTTGTTCTCTGAGCTTTGTAAACCAAAGCTCTGATACCAAACTGTGAAAACCCGTAACTTCCCCGTAAAGGAAAGCGACGGATAGTTCGAGAACAAACCACAACAGAACGCATTTAAAAGAACCTTTCACTGTATATTACAACAATGCATCAGATTACAAGAATATACAGAGTACAAATGAATATTACACAGAAATATCAAAGATTTAAATTACATTTAAATTCATAGCAGCGGAAAATAATACAATACACAACTAGAAGAGATATACGGATACAAAGCTTTCCGGATATCATTCCAGCTGTAAACCAGGATCCTGTGAATATAAATCTGCAAAACCGAAACTACTAGCTGCCCGTGTCAAAATAGGGGCACCCAGAGTTTAGGTTAAAACAATAAACTCCAGGTCAGTCATGTGACTGGTGTGAGAACTAAAACAGTTATTAATCTTTATTTTAAATCATAAGGTAAATCAAGGGACCACGCCGTATAACACGGAACGGGTTTCCTCCCAAGAATACCAGTGCATAAAACAAACGGCGCAATGCTAAATAAAGAAAAATGAAGCTGTTATAAGACCCAGGTCCCATCACACAATGCAACGCAGTCGAGGATAGGGTTTTCCCTTATAACAGCCAAAGAATGCTTGATACGTTTAAAACAAATCATTGGATACTACTATAAGTGCATAGTGTATAAAACAACTTCAAATCATAAGTATCAATCATAGGCGGCATGGGTACCATATATCATGTCGCCATATATAGGTTTACAAATAAAACCGCAAAGTCACGTATTTGGAAATTGGATTTCCGTCTATGAACCGAGGCAAAAGATAGTCCTCAACCGATTCGTGACTCTCTAGCCCGAGCCACAGGACCCAGACTCAGGTGAGCCCTTGGAGCGACAGGGCCGGTCCACCGATGTGGATTAAAATGCCTGAACACTACGTTTCCCCACCCTATGGGGTGTAAGTCTGGTCCGTCAGCCGACCAGAAGCATCGGCCGAAACCGATATAACCGAGGCGCCTCGCAACAGCAACAACCACATAAGTCAAACTCGTCAGGGCGTGAAAAACCACTGACGCCACTTCTAGCTAGAAAGAAACGCAAGTCCTCCCTGAGGTCCGTCTCCCGTTTTTGGTTCATACCTGGTGTGAAACACGCGAGGTAAACGTTACACAAAGCTACGCCACAAAGGCCGTGCTTTGATCATCACCACAAGACTTTGCTTTTCAACAGAAGCCTTGATCATTTGCATCTTAGCATGCCACACAGGCAAACCATTCTATGCAACCGATATCAGTCACACAGAATGAAATCCGATGTCAGACACACAGTCCATTTACAAGTCCGTCCTGGGTCTGAACGAAACCGGAGGCACCTAGTACCCCGCATATCCATCGATCTCCAAGTACGTCTGGACGATCACTAACTGTTTCCATCTTCTTGGGTGTACAGCCCAATCAAGATCATCAGTAATTACCCAAACGACGTGAAGACCTCCGGTCTTCGACCATCGTCTTCATCTTCGACTTATCGTCGTATCAGTTATTCAGAATGGGATAAACCCGGCCTTTCCGAATAACTCGCGTATATATTATAAAAGTGTTACACAAACACAACATACGCCTCATTCCAATTCATTAGTCACTAACCGTAAATTAATCAAGAGAATAATTTCCCAAATATTAACCCCGAAGGCCGAAACCAACATCAGATCAATATCCAGAAAACCATTCTGCTTGGCTAACCGACAGTTAGTTTCTAAATTTCACATTCATAGGGAAAGATTCCCATTAATTTTATCAAAGATAAATTCCTTGAATTTATTCTTTAATCCATTTTTGAATATCAATTCAAACTAGTCGGGATTAGCGAACCTTACCGAAGTAATCATTTGTTTTAATTTCCCAATCCCAACCTATTCATCCCATGAAGTAAAACTGGTAATACTTCATATCTAACACCACAGTGTTATCGGTAAATTCAATTACCATTTCACGTTCAAATCTAATTAAAGATTTAACTATCGCCTGGAGCAAAACTGGTGATACTCCATTTTCGATCTTTTCAATCTAATTAAAGATTCATTAAAACTCCACTCAGTTTTAATCGTTAACTGGGTTAAAGAATCAGTGTCATTTTAAACACGGTTCACGATAAACCCAAAATCACATTCATTAATTATCGGGTTAAAGAACAAGTGTTATTTAAAACACTGTTCACGATAAACCCAAAAATCAATATCAATTCAATTCCAATTAAATATTATTTAATTGGTACACTTCATTAAATCTAAATAAAAAGATTTAATCTTTTCTCAACTGGGTTCAAGAACAGTGTTAGTGAAGACACCATTCACGACAAACCCAAATCCCATTTGATATTCAATATAAGGCTCTGAATAGAAAATATATCGGCTTATATTCAATATCAAATTCTACGATTAACAAATGTCGTATTGGAAATAACGATATAAATATATATCTTTCAAATTTCCATAACAACACATGTATAATCACGAATTCCAACATCGAAATATTCCGAAGACAATTTCGATTCAAATCCACTCCAATGCAATCATTGGAAATTTTGGTTATTTTTAAAACCCTTTTTGAATTCAATTTATTTATTTAAAAATAAATAGAATTATAATTCTAGTTTAAAACTAGTTCATTTCGATAAAAACCTATTTTTATCTTTTCAAATATGGAGTTTTTCATCCCAAATCTTCACAAATCATTTCTTATGATTTTACACAAATTATTACTATTTTTAATAATTTTATCAAGGCCCGTACAGTCGATTTCCATCAATAGCCATCGAACTGCACTTACAGCGACCTTTTTCGAATTTGATTTGGACATAATTCCAAATCCAACCGTTAGATTTCAAATTTCTAATTTTCATTAGAAAGCTCTTTTCGATACGAACCCAACGGTTCCGGTTTTAGGAGAATCCGACGGTCGGATCTCCCGCAATGTCCGTTTGAAATAAATGGTCGAAATTCGCGAACTACCGCGGCGCGGCGCGTTCTATTCTGGCCATATATTATATATATAATATATATAATATATATTTCGTCGATTCCTATTTAAAACGGATTATATAAATAGTTTTAAATTCGTTTCAAATTCTATTTCAACTTCTTTTTCAATTCAAAGCCAAAATTGAATTCTTCTTTATAAATTCGTTTTAAAATTCATTTCTATTCAATTCGAATTTCAATTCAATTTGAATTCATTTCAATTCGCTTTCAATTCCATTTGAATTCGTTTTCAATTCAATTCATTTCGAAATCGTTTTCAATTCAATTCACTTTGAATTCGTTTTCAATTCAATTCATTTCGAAATCACTTTCAATTCAATTCACTTTGAATTCGTTTTCAATTCAATTCATTTCAAAATCACTTTCAATTCAATTCACTTTGAATTCGTTTTCAATTCAATTCATTTCGAAATCACTTTCAATTCAATTCACTTTGAATTCGTTTTCAATTCAATTCATTTCGAAATCACTTTCAATTCAATTCACTTTGAATTCGTTTTCAATTCAATTCATTTCGAAATCACTTTCAATTCAATTCACTTTGAATTCGTTTTCAATTCAATTCATTTCGAAATCACTTTCAATTCAATTCACTTTGAATTCGTTTTCAATTCAATTCATTTCGAAATCACTTAAAATTGATATAAATATCGTTCACGTCAAAATGGCGTCAATCTAATCAACACGGCTTCATAAATTTCTATTTTCAAATATTCTATTTCAAATATTTCTTTTTCAAAACTGGAATGAGGCCCAATCAATTACCATATAAAATTAATTATATGGATTTGCATACAACACATGTATATAATAGCATTGAAAATAATCAACCATCAACCAAAGTGCACTACACTGTATAAGCATCAAATATAGATATTCAACGCTTATAACAGCCTGTCAATCAATCGATCGACATATTTAATCAATCAGGATGAGTGAACTTCAAATTTCATCCCAACACCCGTGTGGGGTTTCAAACAATCAAACACAGATTTTATTTGTGCAATTGGGCGATGTGTAAAATTTATCGACCCAATCAATATCAGTCAAATCAGTGTATATACAAACAAATCGGCCGATTTGTTTATAACTATTCATTTATTCACATTCACGTTAAAAATTATATTTTTAACGACAAAACATTTTATTTCGATCTATGAATTTCTATTCAATTCATTTACACAATAAAATGATATTTTTATTTTCTAACACATTTTAGAAAATTTCGGCGGCATAACGGCACGATACTAGAAACGGGACAAGGCCTAGCCTTATCCCCGGTCTAGTGAAGGCCCACGCCATTCACACATCAATCATATCAATTTCTTTTCACCAAACTATTCAAATCAACCCAAACAATCTAACTAACAACACAGCCAAACAAACAAGTCCATGGTCTGTGGACGATTGTGTCGGGTGCTACTAAGCACCGTCTGCATCCTAGTATATATATATAACTAGAAAAGAAATAGAAAGGTGAGAAATTCTCACATATAGCTATCCTAGCTCCACGGCTCTTCTTCTGCAGAAGTCTTCCTCGTTATCGCCTCTTCGTCATCTTCGTTGCTGCTTTCACCACATACGTAAAAATCACATTTTTACTTCGCTATTCAATATATAAAAATCGAATTTTTAGTTCGAAGTTCAATATATAAAAATCGAATTTTTAGTTCGCTATTCAATATATAAAAATCGAATTTTTAGTTCGCTATTCAATATATAAAAATCGAATTTTTAGTTCGAAGTTCAATATATAAAAATCGAATTTTTAGTTCGCTATTCAATATATAAAAATCGAATTTTTAGTTCGCTATTCAATATATAAAAATCGAATTTTTATTTCGACTTTCAATATCTAAAAATCTGATTTTTCTTGCTTTTTAAAAATCTAACTTTCTTCTTGCCATTTACCTATACAAAAATCATGTTTTTTTTTCTATTTAAAAATATCGCTACTTTATGCTAAGATTTATATATATTTTTAATACTTTAAAGATATAAAAATCATATTTCTAATATTTCTATATAGTAAAGACTATATTTTTAATTCTTTAAAAATATAAAAACTATATTTTTATTATTTTAAAAATATAAAGATCATATTTTTATTTGTAAATTAGCCTAAAATTCACACTTTTAATTAGACATTACACACAAAGCATATATATGAGCCAAGAACTGAATTCAACAACGTTTTTAAATTAAAACTGAATTTAAATGAAGATAAAATTAAAATAAAATAAAATAAAAAGGAAGAGGCTCACTATTTTCATGAATCGGAGGAGGATGGGGTCGGAGATGAGGAAGGGAGGTGGCAGGGATTCGCTGGCGGCTTGCGGTCCTCTCTGGTGGCGGTGGCGACCCTTCAGGGCGGCGGCGCTGGGATCTCGAGGGTTTAGGGGGGGCGCGTCGGAGAAGAAGTTGGGGGAGAGGAACTATGGGGCGCGCGATGTCGGACTTCGATGGCTGGGGAGGGGCGACGAGGCGTCGGCAGGGTGGAGGGTTCGAACGTCGATACCGCGTTCTCCTTTTTTTTTTCTTTTTCCTTTTCCGATCTGAAATGAAAGTATGGGGGGGGGGCCAGAACGAAGATAAAGGAGGGAAGGGAATTAAAATATATATATTTTTTTTATTTAATTATTCAAAAAGTTGACTTTTACATACGACCACTAAACGAGGCTCACCGCCTGCCGTCCATAGCGTTTTACCCCTATTCTGAACACAATGGGATATGAATCGCAAGCTGATTTGATTCCTACAATCAGTTTCCTTTTGAATTTTCATTTAAATCTTTATATTGAATTTTAAACGCACATTTCAAATTACCGGGGTCACATACTAACTAGAAAAATTCCAGAAAAATATTTTCTAGCTTCGTATTGACGATACGGTCCTAACAAAACTAGTTTCGTCGAATTCTGAGACCGTTAGAAAAATGGCCAATTTCCAGTCGATTAAAATCAACTGAAACTGGTCAAACGCGTTTTCCTTTGCCACGCTCACACATTGATTCGAAAAATTATGAAATTTGAAACCTAGCAATAACTCGACATCACGGACCCAACAAAACTGGTTTCGTCGAAATCCGAGGTCGTTTGCAAAATGTCCATTTTTAAGGGCCTGAATTCCATAGCGACTATTCAGAATTTTCAACTGGACATATCTTTTGATTCCCGCTACGAACTTTTAATTTTTCGGATTCGTTGGAAAGATATTCTCAAATAGATCCTATCATTTTTGGTTTCACTAAAATCCGGATTGTTTTGCACCCGGCATGTTCAATTGAAGTTTGAAATCGAATTATCGAACTACCGCGCCATTTTCAATTCTATTTATAATTATATATAATTATTTATATTCCAACGACGACGCGTATAATATATACGTTCGAATGCTATTGAAAATAAATTTCTCGTCGATATTATTTAAAATAATTCATTTTAAATAATCAAAATTCGCTAATAATAGCCAAAATAAAAATTTTAAACTGGCCCAGATTTTACGGGTTGTTACAATAAATTGGAAAATGTATATTTCTATACATTAGAAAGAATAAATTGGAAAATGTATATTTTATACGTTAGAAAGAATAAATTAAAAATGGACATTCTGTCACTTTGAGAAAAATGAATAAAAAGCACAATTTTATCATATTTAGTAGAATGAATGTGAAATACACATTTTGTCGTATTTAGAAGAATGGATAAAAAGGACATTTTGGTTAGAAATGTTAAAAAGGATTAAAAAGAACATTTTGTTAAAATATACATTAGAAAGATAAAAAGGTTATTTTGTTTAGAAATGATTATAGAAATATAAAGTCACATTTTTGATGAATACTTAATTTGTGAAAAATAGAATCAACATTTTCTTCAAAACTTGATTGACAAAATAATCATATTTGTTTGCATTGAAAAGATTTAACAAAATTATCATATTTTGTTGCATTTAAAAGAGTTAGACAAAATTATCATATTTTGTCAAATTAAAAAGGATGAAGTAAAATATTCATTTTTGTCATTAAAAATGAATGAGACCAAAAATATACATTTTGGTCAATAGATAAGAGTTAAGATTTTATTATCATTTGTTAACAATAAAAAGGATTGGAATCAAAGTTAAGATTTTTATTGTCATTTGTCAACAATAAAAAGAATGGTGATGTTTGTCTGTGATGTTGAAATAGTTGATGTGTTAAATATATTGTTAGTATATTCAAAACTGAATATTACACTTCCATTTATAAGTCATCCGACTTGTTTATGTGATTGGGACAACAATTTTCACACATCGCCCAACTGCACAAGTAATTTATTATATGTTTGTCGGATGAAACCCCACACGGGTGTTGGGATGATATTTGATCTACACTAGTCCCAATATTTAGTGTAGAATCCACTTTGGTTAATTAATTGGATGTTTGATAATTATTTATCATGCTTGTTGATTTCATGCAATATATGGTTGTTGAATGAGTCACATTCCAATAAAGAATATTCTAGAAAAAGAATATTTTAGAAAATATCTTAAATATATATATATATATATATCTTAGAAAAAGAATATATTTTAGAAAAATACATTTATCTGATATGGACTAGTTATTAACTAGAATAAATCATTAAATTTAGATTTAATGTAGTTTTCCAATTTGTCAATAAATTTAATTGACATTAAATTAAATAAATATGATTTTGGGTTTGTCGTGAATAGTGTTTTAAATAACACTGTTCTTAAACCCCATATGAAAAGAATAATCTTTTAATTTCGATTATTACAGTTTTCAATTATATTTAGTAATTGAAATAAGATGAAATGTGAGTTGGGTTTATTGTGAACTATGTTTTTAAGCGACATTTGTTCTTTAACCCAAGTGATAGTGAAAATACGATTTGGAAATTGTAAATCTTTTATTTAGATTTAAATGAAAATTTCCAAAGGTAAAGTTTTCCAATTAAATAAATTAAATTGGAATTGAATGGAATTCGAATTAATCATAACCGAGATAAGCTTCTGTAAAAGAAGGCCAATACTACATATGGAATTTAAGAGGCTTTGCCGTTATTCCATTTATATTATTGGTCGGATACAGAAGCTTATAACGAGTATATATTGATTTGATTTCTGTGAAGATTCCATATTTTATGGAAGATGATTTTGGGTTTACCGTGTACTATGTTCTAAATGACATTAGTTCTTTAACCCAGTTAAGAATAAGATTAATTTCTTGAATTTAAATAATCATTGAATAATGATTTTTGATACCTAAAACCAAGTTGTGTTTTAATAAATCTTTAAAAAGAAAGATTTAAGAATAAAGTTACAGAATTTATCTTTGATAAGATAATGCGAATATTTTATTAGAAGAATAATTCTGAATTGGAATGAGACGTTGGGTGTGCTTTAAAAGTACTTGATTTTTATTATAAAATACGCGAGTTATTAGGAAAGACCGGGATTAACCCATTCCGAATAATTACTACGACGATGAAGAGTCGAAGATGAAGACGGTGTTTGAAGACCGACGATCTTCACATCGAATGGATGTGTTGCTACAGAGACCCTTGATGGGAGTAGCTACCTTGAAGGGGCTTCAGTGGTGGCCGTCCGGACTATTGTTGATTGTTCGGATTTGGTTTTCGCTCAGACCCAGAGCATAAGATAGTAAATGGATGCGTGTCTGACATTGGATTTCGTTCCATGTGAATTAAGTTGATTTTTATTAATGTATATCTGATTGGTGGTGGATAATTTATTCTCTGCTTAACACCATGATATATATTAATAGTGATTGATTGCATGGTGTGAATTGTCAATGTGGCACGCCAAGACGCAATTGATCAAGGCTTTTGTTGAAAAGCAGGGCCTTGTAGGATGATCAAAGTATAGCCTATCATGGCACAGCTTTGTGTATAGCGTGACTTCACGAGCCTCACACCCCGGTATGAGTCAAAAACGGGATATGGATCGTAGGGAGTGCACACGTTTCTTTCTAGCTAGGGGTAGTGTCAATGCTTAAACTAGTTGGCATTTTACTTATGTGGATGATGGATTTTGATGCGCCTCGGATTTTTATAGGCCGTTAGTGGTCATACTATAGGTTCAAAGGAACCGGGAAACGTGTGTTCAGGCATAACCAATCTACTGCCAATAGGCGGGGACCGGCCCTACCGCTCCAAGGGTTTCCCACAGGTGTGATCCTGAGGCATTTGCTAGAGTGTCTCGAATCGGAGATGAGCTTGCCCCTAGCATCGACTCATGATGGAAATCCAATTTCCAATACGACCTTGCAGCTTTGATTGTAGAACTAGTATGGCGATATAGTAGGATGGGGTACTAGGCCGTCTATGATTAATACATTATGATTGAAAGTGTTTTTGAAATATTTATGTACCCATAGATATACACACAAATATTAAATTCATTTTATCGTATCAAGCATCTTTTGACCATTATAAGGTAAAACCCTATCCTCCGGTTTGCGTTGCATTGTGTGATGGGACTTGGGTCTTATATGGTTTCATTTTTCCAAAAAGCATTGCGTTGTTTAACGATTTACTTTAATTTAGGCACTGGCAATCCAATGGAGTAAACCCATTCCGCGTCAGCGGCGTGGTCCTGTGATTAGCCTTATTAGACAAGTTCAGTTAAGATTTCTCATACCAGTCCCATGACTGACTTGTAGTTTGTTTCACTGGCAAACTCGGGTGCCCATATTTTCCACATGGGCAGTCGAGTAGCTTTTTGCAGATATATTTACAGGATCCTGGCTTACAACTGAAGCGGTATTCGGGAAGCTCTGTATCTGTATATTCCTTCCAGTTGTATATTTGTATTATTTTTCCGCTGCTATTTAAATGTAATTTAAAACTATGATATTATTGTATTTCTATTATGTAATAAGTATTCATGCTCTGTTACATTCTTGTACTCTGATGTAATTGATGTAATCAGCAATAAAATGTTCTTCAGTTTGTGTTCTGATGTGTGTTGTTCTCAAAGCAATCCAGCCTTTCCTTTACTGGGAAGTTTGGGTTGTTTCAGTTGGTATCAGAGCTTTGGTTTACAGAGCTCGAGAACAAGACACATTAGAACCGAACGAAAGAATTCATCAGAGATTGGATTAGTAATATCCAATAAGAATAACTCGTTAGAGATGGGATCAGTAGTATCCTAGAACGAGTGTGAAGAGTATTATTTTCTTTAAAAATGAAAACAAATTTAGTTTTGAAAATTTTATCTAAATATACGTATTTGAATATATTATATTTTAATTTGGACAATCGAGTATATAAAGATTTTGAATATACGAGTAATTAACGAATATTCGAAGTTTTAATATACTGGATAGATAAAGAATCACACTCTAGTAGCCCTTAGATGATTCTGATGATTGCTAGCGTCATCAGAGTTTACGTTCGAGTCTTGAAAGTGGGATTTCTATATGTTTCCATTGACTGGTATGAGAACCAAAACATAGTTAGTACACATTGCTGTGATTTGCACTAAAAATATGATTTTTGGATTATATAAAAGTTATATATATTTGGAAAGTTAATGTGAAAACCCGTAACTCCCCCGTAAAGGAAAGTGTCGGATAGTTCGAGAACAAGCCACAACAAAACGCATACAGAAGAACATTTCACTGTATATTACAACAATGCATCAGATTACAAGAATATACAGAGTATAAATGAATATTACACAGAAATATCAGAGATTTAAATTACATTTAAATACATAGCAGCGGAAAATAATACAATACACAACTAGAATTAGATATACGGATACAAAGCTTTCCGGATATCGTTCCAGCTGTAAACCAGGATCCTGTGAATAAAAATCTGCAAAATCAAAACTACTAGCTGCCCGTGTCAAAATAAGGGCACCCAGAGTTTAGGTTAAAAAAATAAACTCCAGGTCAGTCATGTGACTGGTGTGAGAACTAAAACAGTTATTAATCTTTATTTTTAGAGTTTGGTAAATCGAGGGACCACGCCGTATAACACGGAACAGGTTTACACCCAAGAATACCAGTGCATAAAACAAACAGTGCAATGCCAAATAAAGAAAAATGAAGCTGTTATAAGACCCAGGTCCTATCACACAATGCAACGCAAGCCGGGGGATAGGGTTTTCCCTTATAACAGCCAAAGAATGCTTGATACGTTTTAAAACAAATCATTTGATACTATAGTCAGTGCATAGTGTATAAAACAACATCAAATCATAAGTATCAATCATAGGCAGCATGGGTACCATATATCATGTCGTCATACTAGTTCTACAATTAAAACCGCAAATGTCACGTATTTGGAAATTGGATTTCCGTCTATGAACCGAGGCAAAAGATAGTCCTCAACCGATTCGAGACGCTCTAGCCCGTGTCTCAGGCAAGTACTCTGTCAAGCCTTTGGATCGTCAGGGCCGGTCCACCGATGTGGATTAAAATGCCTGAACACTGCGTTTCCCCGCCCTATGGGGCTTAGGTGAGCCAACTAAATGACTCCATCGGACCCGGATCGTCCGATCAAACCGAGGCACCTCGCAACAGCAACAACCACATAAGTCAAACTCGTCAGGGTTTGTAAAACCACTGACGCCACTTCTAGCTAGAAAGAAACGCAAGTCCTCCCTGAGGTCCGTCTCCCGTTTTTGGTTCATACCGGGTGTGAAACTCGCAAAGTAAACGTTACACAAAGCTACGCCACAAAGGCCGTGCTTCGATCATCAACCACAAGACTTTGCTTTTCAACAGAAGCCTTGATCATTCGTCACTTAGGCATGCCACACAGGCAATTCACTCCATGCGTTTGATATCCATCAATATATAACCCCTGAGCTCGTACATCTCAGAGAAGGGCGTTAAGCAAGAGAATAAATTCTCCGCTGCCAAACAGATATATATTTAATAGAGATCAATCGCACGGACTAAAATCCAATGTCAGACACATAGTCCATTTACAAGTCCGTTCTGGGTCTGAACGAAATCGGAGGCACCTAGTACCCCGCATATCCATCGATCTCCAAGTACGTCTGGACGATCACCAACTGTTTCCATCTTCTTGGGTGTACATCCCAATCAAGATCATCAGTAATTACCCAAACGACGTGAAGACCTCCGGTCTTCGACCATCGTCTTCATCTTCGACTTATCGTCGTATCAGTTATTCAGAATGGGATAAACCCGGTCTTTCCGAATAACTCGCGTATATTTTAAATAAGTGTTACACAAACACAACATACACCTCATTCCAATTCATCAGTCACTAACCGTAAATTAATCAAGAGAATAATTTCCCAAATATTAACCCCGAAGGCCGAAACCAACATCAGATCAATATCCAGGAAACCATTCCGCTTGGCTAACCGACAGTTAGTTTCTAAATTTCACATTCATAGGGAAACGTTCCCATTAATTTTATCCAAGATAAATTCCTTGAATTTATTCTTTAATCTTCTTTTGAATTTTGATTCAACTAGTCGAGATTAACGAACCTTACCGAAGTAATCATTGGTTTTAATTTCCCAATCCCAACCTATTCATCCCATGAAGTAAAACTGGTAATACTTCATATCTAACACCACGGTGTTATCGGTAAATTCAATTACCATTTCACGTTTAAATCCAATTAAAGATTTAACTATCGCCTGGAGCAAAACTGGTGCTACTCCATTCTCGGTCATTTCAATATAATTAAAGATTCATTAAAACTCCACTTAGTTTTAATCTTTAACTGGGTTAAAGAATCAGTGTCATTTAAAACACAGTTCACGATAAACCCAAAATCACATTCCATTAATTATCGGATTAAAGAACGAGTGTTATTTAAAAACACTGTACACGATAAACCCAAAAATCAATATCAATTCAATTAAATAATATTTAATTGGTACACTTCATTAAATCCAAATAAAAAGATTTAATCTTTTCTTAACTGGGTTCAAGAACAGTGTTAATGAAGACACCATTCACGACAAACCCAAATCACATTTGATATTAAATACAAGGCTCTGAATAGAAAATATCCCAGCTTATATTTAATATCAAATTCTACGACCAACAAATATCATATTGGAAATAACGATATATATATCTATATCTTTCAAATTTCCATAACAACATCTGTATAATCACAAAATCCAACATCGAAATATTCTGAAGACAATTTCGATTCAATTCCATTCCAATGCAATCATTGGAAATTCTGGTTATTTTCAAAACCATTTCAAATTCGATTTATTTATTTTAAAAATAAATAGGATTATAATTCTAGTTCAAAACTAGTTCATTTCGATAAAAATCTATTTTTATCTTTTCAAAATGGAGTTTTTCATCCCAATACTTTCTAAATCATTTCTTATGATTTTACACAAATTATTACTATTTTTAATAATTTTATCAAGGCCCGTACAGTCGATTTCCACCAATGGCCATCGAACTGCACGTATAGCAACCTTTTTCAAATTTGATTTGGACATAATTCCAAATCCAACCGTTAGAATTTTAATTTATCACATTCGTTAGAAAGCTCTTTTCGATACGAACCCAACGGTTCCGGTTTTAGGAGAATCCGACGGTCGGATCTCCCGTAATGTCCGTTTGAAATAAATGGTCAAAATTCATGAACTGCCGCGGCGTGGTGCGTTCTATTCAGGCCATTATATTATATATATAATATATATAATATATATTTTATCGATTTCTATTTAAAACGAATTATATAAATAGTTTTAAAATTCGTTTCAAAAGCAATTTCAACTTTCATTTCAATTCAAATCAAAATTGAATTCTTCTTTATAAATTCGTTTTAAAATTCATTTCTATTCAATTCAAATTTCAATTCAATTTGAATTCATTTCAATTCGCTTTCAATTCAATTTGAATTCGTTTTCAATTCAATTCATTTCGAAATCATTTTCAATTCAATTCATTTTGAAATCATTTTATATTCAATTCATTTCGAAATCGTTTTATATTCAATTCATTTCGAAATCGTTTTCAATTCAATTCATTTCGAAATCGAATAAAATCGATATAAATATCGTTCACGTCAAAATGGCGTCAATCTAATCAACACGGCTTCATATATTCCTTTATTTTCAAATATTCTATTTCAAATATTTCTTTTTCAAAATAGTTGTTATTATCAAAATATTTCGTTCAACACATGACCAATCTCAATGGATGAGTACTGTCAACACATGAACCTTTATTTTATATTGATAAAGATGTAAATTTTATTATTAAAATATTTCGTTCAACACATGACCAATCTCAACGGATGAGTACTGTCAACACATGAACCTTTATTTTATAATATTCTTTATTTTCTAAATTGGAATGAGGCCCAATCAATCACCATATAATGTTAATTATATGGATTTTCATACATTACACATATATAATAGCATTGAAAAATAATCAACCCTCGACCAAAGTGCACTACACTGTATAAGCATCAAATATAGATATCTAACGCTTATAATAGCCTGTCAATCAATCGATCGACATATTTGATCAATCAGGATGAGTGAACTTCAAATTCAATCCCAACACCCGTGTGGGGTTTCAAACAATCAAACACAGATTTTATTTGTGCATCTGGGCGATGTGTAAAATTTATCGTCCCAATCAATGTCATTCAAATAGGTGTACATAAACAAACCGTCCGGTTTGTAAATGAATATTTCATTTTATTCACTTCACGTTAAAATTATATTTTTAACGATAAAACATTTTATTTTAACATATGAATTTCTATTCAGTTCATTCTTTAAATAAAATGATACTTTTATTTTTCTAACATATTTTAGAAAATTTCGGCGGCATAACGGCAAGATACTAGAAACGGGACGAGGCCTAGCCTTATCCCCGGTCTAGTGGAGGCCCACGCCATTCACACATCAATCAAATCCATTCATTTCACCACACAGTTCAATTTCAATCAAATTATCTAACTAATTTTGCAATCAAACAAACAAGTCCATGGTCTGTGGACGATTGTGTCGGGTGCTACTAAGCACCATCTGCATCCTAGTATATATATATATATATAACTTAGAAAAAGAGATTGAAAGGTGAGAAATTCTCACCGATAGCTATCCCAACTTCACGACACTTCATTTAGAAATCTTCGCCGTTCTCGCCTTTCGTCACCTTCTTTGCCCGTATTCTCTACATATGTAAAAATCGAATTTTCACTTCGCTATTCAATATATAAAAATCATATTTTTACTTCGATGTTCAATATATAAAAATCATATTTTTACTTCGATGTTCAATATATAAAAATCATATTTTTACTTCGATGTTCAATATATAAAAATCATATTTTTACTTCGATGTTCAATATATAAAAATCATATTTTTACTTCGATGTTCAATATATAAAAATCATATTTTTACTTCGATGTTCAATATATAAAAATCATATTTTTACTTCGATGTTCAATATATAAAAATCACATTTTTACTTCGATGTTCAATATATAAAAATCATATTTTTACTTCGATGTTCAATATATAAAAATCATATTTTTACTTCGATGTTCAATATATAAAAATCATATTTTTACTTCGATGTTCAATATATAAAAATCACATTTTAAAAATATAGATTCGGCCTTTTCAAAAATAAAGATTATATTTTTAATATTCCTATGATGTAAAAATTATATTTTTATTACTTTAAAAATATAAAAAAACATATCTTACTTCTTCTACTTAATAAAAATTCCGTCTTTTCTATTTTTAAAAATATGATCTTTTCTATCCAAGTTCAAATCTTTTTCTATTTAAAGTTCAAATCTTTTCTATTTAAAGTTCAAATCTTTTCTATTTAAAGTTCAAATCTTTTCTGTTTAAAGTTCAAATCTTTTTCTATTTTAAAATTCAAATCTTTTTCTATTTTAAATCTTAAAATTAAAATCAGTTTTAAATCCTTTTAAAAATCAGAATTTTCAGAATTAAAATAAAAATAATATAACAACACTTACTTTTGCTGTCGCCTTAAGAGGGGGGGTGCTTCGGGTTCACGGATCGAGGAAGGGGGGGTCGCGGGTGCTCAGGCGCTGGTGGTGGCGGGGCTTGTGGAGGAGGGCGGCTTCAGGCAACGCGTCGGTTTTTGGCAGTTCGATTGGAATTGGGGGTTGACGCGACTGATAAATGGAGGAGGAGAAGACGGGGGAGCGGGGTTGCGAGGCCGTTCTGAGCTGAGGGAGGGTAGCGACGGAGGTGAAGGCGTCGATCGGTGGTGGGCGGCTTCGAGATCGACGGGGCGAATCGATTTTCTCTTTTTTTTTGTTTTTTTTTTCTCTGTGGAAATAATGAATCGGGGGGGCCAGAACGGATAAAGGGGGAGAAGGATTATTTTATATTTTTATTTATTTATTTTTAATTTTTTATTCACGTAAAGCAACTTTTTCTATCGACCTCGAAACAAGGCCCACCGCCTGTCGTCCATAGAGTTTCACCCCCATTCCGAACACAATGGGATATGTATCGCAAGCTGATTCGATCGTTACAATCAGTTTCCGTTAAATTCACATTTAAATCATTATATTGGATTTTAAACGTACATTTCAAATTACCGGGGTCACATACTAACTCGAAAAATTCCAGAAAAATATTTTCTAGCTTCGTATTGACGATACGGTCCTAACAAAACTAATTTCATCGAATTCTGAGACCGTTTAAAAAATGGCCAATTCTCAGTCGATTAAAATCAACTAAAACTGGTCAAACGCGTTTTCCTTTGCCACGCTCACATATTGATTCGAAAAATTATGAAATTTGGAATCTAGCAATAACTTGACATCGCGGATCCAACAAAAGTGGTTTCGTCGAAATCCGAGGTCGTTTGCAAAATTTCCATTTTTAAGGGCCTGAATTCCATAGCGACTATTCAGAATTTTCAACTGGACATATCTTTTGATTCCCGCTATGAAATTTTGATTTTTCGGATTCGCTGGAAAGATATTATCAATTAGATCCCATTAATTTTGGTTTCACTAAAATCCGGATTGTCTTGCACCCGGTACATTCAATTGATTTTTGAAATCGAATTATCGAACTACCGCGCCATTTTCAATTCTATTTATAATTATACATAAATATTTATTTTCTAACGACGACGCGTATAAATATATACGTTCGAATTATATTCAAAATAAATTTCACGTCGATATTATTTAAAATAATCCATTTTAAATATTCGAAATTCGCTAAAATTGCCAAAATAAAAATTTTAAACTGGCCCAGATTTTTGGGTTATTACAGTTAATCACCTAATTAATTACTGGTTGCGATGTTTGATTATTGGTTTAACTAACAAAAATATAGAAATGATAATTAATTTGACTAAATAAAATTATTGAAACCAATAAATAAAATTTAATTGAGTTAGTTAATTAAACAACTTTTAGCTACGTTCCTTTTCGAGGACGAAAAGATTTTAAGTGGGGGTGATTGTAACGACCCAGAATTTTGAGGCCAATTTGAAATTTTTATTCTGGAATTTTAATGGATTTTAATATTTAAAATAATATATTTTAAATAATAATGACTAAAAATTTATTTTAAAACGAATATATTTAATTTAATTATAAAAGGAGTTCAAAACAGCGCTGTAGTTCGAAAATTCAATTTCAAACTTTGATTGACTATACATGATTCATTTTAAATCAGAATTGAGCGAAACTAGAAATATTTAAATCTGTTTAATCATATCTTTCTAACGAATCTGAAAAACTGAAATTTCGTTTTAAAAATCAAAAGTTATGTCCAGTTTAAAAGTTAGAAAAGTCGTTGTAGAATTTATATATATTTTGTAACAACCCTAATTTTATAACATGTTAAAACAAGAAATCAGGGCAGAATTAAATTATAAATTAAGAATCAAGCGAAAGGGGTTACGCCTTTGCGTTCGTCTCGGAATTCTGGTTGGAAACTTGTCCGAAATTTTGTAAATCGGTGTCCGTATGACCGAGATATGGCCTCTAGAAGTTTCACGAAAAATCAGAAACGAAAACAGATTTTCGAATTTCAAAATTTAGCCCTAGACGGTCTGGGCGGGAAATTTCCAGCCCAGCACCAGGTCGACTGGGGAGTCGACTGGGGAGTCGACCCCCCAGGGACCAGGTCGACTGCCCAGTCGACCTGGGTGTCGACCTGGGTGTCGACTTCCCTGGTCGGACCAGGTCGGCCTGGGTGCACCTGCATGGTCTTTTAGCCCTAGTTTGGGGGCCTATGACGATTTTGACGGTTCAGATCTAAACTAGGGTTAATCTAAGGGCCTAAACTAGTCCTAACTCCTATAAAAACACCCTAAGACCTAACCTAAATCACTAAAAATCATTCTAGCAACTAAGTGCTGCCAAAGTGCTCCTAAATCATGGCCTCCATCTTCATCATTGAGAGCTTGAGAGTTCTAAACTAAAGCTAAGGCAAAGGAGCAATCTTTCCCCATCAAATAAAGGAGCTACTTACATTCTCAAGGCTTCTAGTGTTGCTACATCATTCCTAAAGCTTCTACAACGATTCTATGACGATTCTTGCTCCTAATTCACTAGCCACGCTTTGTAAGTTCTAGCTACTTTTAGATCTAAATGGAAGTTCTAATGTTGACATGGAATAAAATGAGATGGAACGTAAGTATGTTAGTCTATGTGAATCTAGTCTTGCCCCTCTCTTGAACCTATGACTTTGGGCTATTTCTTAGTGATTAAATCATGCCACTCATGTTGTGTTTTACCTAGTTTATCATGCAAGATTGAATCTTGACTTGTGGAATGTTGGCATGAACCCTTAGAATAATTTGACTTGTGGAACATTCATGTGAACTTGACTTGGGGCTTATGCATGTAAAAGAACCTAAACCCCTAATGACCATTTACATGCTTATGATGAGGAACCTAGTGTTATGCTATCATACATGCTTGAGGCCAATCCCTTTATGCTATCATACATGCTTGAGGCCAATCCCTTTAGGCTATCATACATGCTTGAGGCCAATCCCTTTATGCTATCAAACATGCTTGAGGCCAATCCGTTTATGCTATCATATATGTTTGGGGCCAATATGTTGTCATATTATTCCTACTATGTTGACTCGCTTTCACTTGCATTGGGAATACGCCTTGGGTAGTTTAAGCAAACGTGAGATGGGCTATGAAACTTAACATGAATTAAGTAATTGGACAATGGGCATAAGTGGAAAACGTGGACTTTGTCGTAGCCTAAATTTGACATGAACATGACAAGTAGAAAAACATGAAAGTGGCCAACTCGAGGTTGGGTTGAGTTTGTAGCATAAATCTTCCCGGAACCGCCCGGCAAATCCAGTAGCTACTGACAATAAGACCCAATGTGAGTAGTTGGTCATATCGCGCTCAAAACCCGAGGTTAGACTAGGTTGTGGTGTAAAGCTGCCCGGACCCGCCCGGCATAACCAGTAACCACAACAAAGTCTAATGTGAGAGGTTGGGGTGCATTATTTTACTTAATGACACATGATAAGGTTAAGTTAGTTGACTAATGGCACTTAACCGATATGACATGAATGGGTAGGTTAAGTAAGACGGGACTTGATTACTTAAAGACACTTAACCATATAACATGATTAGCGGATGGGTTAGTTTAACCTAAATGGGTAGATAACACCCGACTGGGATAACGCGATGCGTGGTAGAGTTAAGTAAACCCCCAAGAATGATACTTAACCATTATAAATACGACTAGTGGATGGGGTTAAGTTAACCTACACTTAACCAATCCGACTCGGTAATTTGATAGGTTTAAGTTAACTTACACTTAACCAATCCGACTTGATGATTTGATAGGGTTAAGTCACGAACCTCTTAAATATACTTACCCAATCTGACTCGATAATTTAATGCGATTAAGTTAACCTACACTTAACCAATTTTCCTCGGTAATTTGATAGGGTTAAGTTAACCTGTACTTAACCAAATCTGACACAATAATCTAGGGTTAAGTCATGAACGTCTTGATATACTTAACCAACTTGATACATGGTTTATAGAGCTAAGCCTTGAACTTGAATACTTAGCCAACTTTGACATGATTCGTAGGCGGGGTAAGTCATGAACTCGAATGACAACACTTAACCCATTAGACAAAACCTTAGCTTCAGGGGACTAAGTGGAAAATCGTAGTTAATAAGGATAATGGGAAGGGAAACTAAGTGATAAACCTTAGTTAAGGATAACTAAGTAATAATTATTAGTCAAGAAAATTGGACCAGTTCATAGATAGATGAGTAACCTGATACCATAGGTCATCGTTTAAAACGAACACACGAGGAGGAGCGAATGTTTATCTGACTTAGATAAAGGCTCCAGCGAACTGGGTGACGAAGCGGTAGCTTCAGGGTACGTGAGGGTACTCTTGGTATCCCTCTTTGAGGTTGCAGATGATCCTCCTGGGCTCACGGAGGTTAAGGTCTGCGGTTGAAGAACCAAGGGTATGCCTTGGTTGCTGTGCGAGCAACCTAAAGACTGGGGTGGATTAGCGTGGAGTCGGCGATATCTAGTTTAGCCCTGTGATAGCACGTCGTCGACTACCTACCATCTTTAGTCAATCATGTACGTATGCGGAAAGGCAGAGAACTCCCAACAGACCATATACTTGTTATCTAGTTATGGGAGAGGTTGGTCAATAGGAAAGTGGGGCATGGATGGTCAGGGTATAGTTCTCGTGCATGATTTTTGTAACACCCCGCCTCCGCTAGGGTCACTCACAAAGGAATGCACTAGCTTTAGAGGGGCATTATTGGTAAACATGCACAGAAATATCACAAGACAGAACATATAAAATAGCGGAAGTAAAATCGAACTTTCATAAACATTTATAATTAAGGTCTAAAGCCTTTTACATCAGAGTACATCAAAACCTGTCTTGCAATAGTAAAGAAGCATAAAGACTTTTTCATAAATTATTCCCCAAGTAAAGACAGTAAAGTAGCCATAGCCAAGAAAAGTCCAAGCCATCCATGATGACCTTCAAGCAGAAGAAGTCCAAACTAAACAGCAGTATTTCCTCCCTGTAACCTGGGGGGGAACGAAAGAAAAGAGGCGAAACAAAACGGGTCAGTCAAAAAGACTGAGTAAGCCCTATCTACTATTAGTATAAAAACTAGTAAAGTTAACTGACATGAGAAGCTGAGATGAACATAAGCATGATAACTAGATAGATAAGCTAAATCAAAATAACAGGATGAACTACTGAACTTAGGTGAACAAAGGTGTCATGATAAATTACGATGTCAAGATAAAACAAGGTATCACATCGTCAGGTTTCTATCAAGTATAATATCCCAAGATATCTGTCACGTATAACATCCCATGGTATCTATCCTGTACATCTGCTCTGCACCTACCGTACTAGTATCCCAACTGTATCACGTGTTATCTGTGAATGACCCTTACTCAAAAGTCGTGTAGTGGTCCATGTCAACCTAATATATCGCATATATAGGTTACTCAACTCGTATGTTTTATTCCATGTAAATGTTCAGTCCCTTGCCGTAGGCCATACGGGCTTTCCCATGAGATTCTATATTACTTTACATAGTTCCATGATCCTTAAGATCGGTTTGGACTGTTACCCTAAACCTAGCTAGGGTCTTCCAACATGAATTAGCGTCTGTACAACTAGGACTTATGCTACCTAGGGCTACTAGGGATTACGCTTACCTATTGCACGTTTTCGTATCACGGTTTGGGTTCAACCACCTAGGGCCACTAGGGATTACGCTAACCGCCAACCGCGCCCTTTTTCCCACGCATTCATCGTGAATCGTTTTTCCATGACTGTATGCACATGTATCACATCGTGCCATCCGAGTCCTGTCACAGGGCAGACCAGGAAATACAGGACTCGGTTGGGAGCTTACGATTTATCTGCCGATGCAGATGCTAAGGCCTGTTTTTTCTATACGTGGCTATGGTCCCACGCGACCCCTCCCTCAACTAGCGAAAGACAAGACAGGATAAATCATGTACGAGAACACACTACTGGCCAACCCCCAATCCGAGCCTTACCGCACCCATAATTAGATAGCAATTATGGTCTATTGGGTGTTCTCTGCCTTTCCGTACGTACACGCTTGACCAAAGATGGAAGGTAGCCTGACGAAAAATGCTATCTAGGGTACGACCGTGTTTCATCGACTATACCATATCCATCCCCGTCTTTAGGTCGCTCGTATAGCAACCAAGGCATACTCTTGGTTCTTCTAACGCAGACCTTAACCTCTCATGAGCCTAGTATAATTACCTGGCAGCCCACAGAGGGATCCCAAGAATATCCTCACGTTCCCCGAAGCCGCTGCTTCGTTACCCAGTTCGCTGGAGCCTTTATCTAAATCAGATACTTGCTCCTACTCGTATACTTAAACGATGACCTACCGTATCAGGTTACTCATCTATCTATGAACTGGTCTAAATTTCCTTGACTAAGAATCATTACTTAGTTATCCTTCAACCAAGGTTTACGACTTAGCCTTATTCCCGTTATCCTTGTTAATTACGGTTACCCACCTAATTCTCTGAATTAGGGTTTACATAATAGATTAAGTGTCACTTAAGTTCATGACTTAATCCCGTCTACAAATCAAGTCAAAATTGGCTAAGTATCCAAGTTCAAGGCTTAACCCGTCTACAAATCATGTCAAAATTGGCTAAGTATCCAAGTCCAAGACTTAACCCTACAAACCATGCTCAAGTTGGTTAAGTATATATTAACTTGACCCTATGAAATTACTTAGTCAAACCGGTCAAGTGTATTCAAGCGATTCATGACTTAGCCTTATCATGTTTTCACGTTATATTGGTTAAGTATGGGTTAACTTAACCTCAATAAATTCACGAGTTAGATTGGTTAAGCATAAATCACTTAACCACATCAAATTAACGAGTTAGATTGGTTAAGTTTAGGTCACTTAACCTCTTCAAATTAACGGGTGAGATTGGTTAAGTATAGGTCACTTAACCACTTCAAATCATCGTGTTAGATTAGTTAAATATTTAACTTAACCCCATTAAACTACCAAGTGGGATTAATTAAGTCTAGGCTAACTTAACCCCATCCGATTATCATGTTTAGACTAGTTAAGTCTAATCTTAACCCCACCCATTAACTGTATCTTTTGGTTAAGTGTCATTAAGAAAACTTACTTAACCTTACCAAATTATCATGTTGGATTGATTAAGTGTTGGTTAACTTAATCCCCATCCACTAGTCGTATAAAAATGGTTAAGTGTCATTAGGCAAATCAAGTTACTTAACCTACCCAACCTTGTCATGTTTTGTTAAGTATCATTAGCCTAATCCAATTACTTAACCCATTTGTCCATGTCATATTTGGTTAAGAGTCATTAATCAAATTAACTTAACCCTATCATGTGGCATTAATTTCTTAATGCACCCCAACCTCTCACATTAGACTTTGTTGTGTTTACTAGTTAAGCCGGTCAGTTCCGGGTAGCTTTACACCACAACTTGGTCTAACCTCGGGTTCAAGCACAACATGACCAACTTCTCACATTGGGTCCTATTGTTTGCAACTACTAGTTAGGCCGGTCGGTTCCGGGTAGCTTTATGTTGCAAACTCAACCCAACCTCGAGTTGGCCACTTTCATGTTTAGTCTAGTGTCATGTTCATATTCAAGTTTTCAAGCAATTGGGTAGACCTAACTTAATAGGTAAATTCCCAATGGGTAGACCTAACTTAATAGGTAAATTCCCAAGCTTATGTTTTTATGCATACTTACATGTCACTTCCATGTTATATTTCAAGTCATGTTTTCAAGTATAAACACATGTCATATTTAACGTTACACGTTGTCATGTTTATACCCATTTACCCAAATCATGTTCATATCATTATGTTTTCCCATAATGTGACCCCAACGCTTTTTAAACTCGCATATACGTTCGCAACAACGTAATGGATTAAAAGAAGAGACTTGGCAAAGGCATGACAAAAATGGATATTAAGCCACAAGTTAATCATGGTGGCAAATGAGGCACAAATGTGTTCATTAGCTTGCATGTTACATTCTTAAGCCTCAAAAACATGCATAAACCCAAACTTGGCACATAAGCGAATCATGGTGACAAAAGACATGGAATGATGACTAGAAACTCGCATATATCATCATATAAGGGTTATGACTTCATATGCAAGTTGACAAAAAAAGGGTATGAAGGTTCTCATGTTGCATAATGCAACATTTCAACATAAAGGTTGTAGCTTTTAGCTCATAAGATCAAGATAATGACTTCATAAACTTGCATGACATGATAGTATGTATCATTCTCAATGATCAAACCCAAAATTGCAACATGAACATTTAACTTCATAGTTAATATCTAATAGTAGGAAAAGGGCTTACATTGCTTTGAAGGCCTAAATCGATTAAACTAAAGCTTGTGAGGAAGCCTATGCATGCCATCACCCAAAAACCCAAAGATGGATGCCCCAAATCAACAAAAACACCATCTTTATGAACAAAGATCAAAGCTTTTGCCTTGAAATCAACTTGAGAGGCTCTCATACTAACATAGGGACTCTCTAACACTCTCATGATCATGAAACCTTTCATAGAAATGAAGTGGAGGCTAGGATAGTTGAGTGGAGGCCATGAGAGTAGAAATTTTGCCATAGTTTAGTTGCATGAATGAATAATGAGGATTTAGGATAGGTTAGGGTCTTATTTATAGATTAGGCAAGTGTTTTAGGCCATAGGATTAAACCAAGATTCAATCCAAGCCATCAAAGTATGTCTTGGGGAAGAAGTCAAGTGTAGGAACCATCTAGGGCCTTTAGATTAAAGATGAACCATGAGAACCATCCAAATGAAAAATCTGCATTTGTGCGAATCGGCCCACGGGTTGACAGCCAAACACCCTAGATTAACCCCTAGTCGACCCAGCGAGCTCGGGTCGACCTCAAAAATCGGCCGGTTCGGTTATTCCCCTCTCCCAATTCGCTGTTTTGAACATTTTTGCATATTTATTTATTTAATTTTCAATTATATATATATATATCAATATATATATATTTCTCTGCGCAACCCATTTCACTTAATTAAGTATACTTTAATTTGGGAATTTTTCGTGAAACTTCGCGAGGCCATATCTTGGTCATACGGACTCCGATTTTCGAAAACTCGGACTCTATTTCGCGTATTTTTCCGAGACGAACGCAATGGCATAGCCCATTTCACTTGATTCAGAATTTAAAATTAAATTCTGCCTTGATTCTCGTCTTTAATCATGTTATCGAAATACGGGTTGTTACATTATCCCCACCTTTTAGGATTTCGTCCCCGAAATCTCCAAGTTTGGAAGAACATATCCTACCATCCATCATCCATCTACTCAAAACATCATCCACGAGCAACCATTGTCCTTAGATGATTTCTAATGCTGTATGAATATATGCAAGACGTGTGTGTACATGTTCCTTAGCTAATGCTAATGATCAGGCCTGAATAATCTTTCTAATGCAAAATATGTATAGTGCCATGAATCCAACATGTATGCAAATAGTCCTAGTCATATAGATAATATATGCGTGCACAATCATTCATTCATATGCAACAACCGCATGATAATACATTCGATTTCATCCATAAACAAGTATAAATACTCGTGCATATGCAATATGAAATGTGACCGAGTCGAGCTAGTATCTAATGTGTATTCGCGCATCCACGAGCAACCACTTGCAACCACTTGCAACCACTTGCAACCATATCAATCATAACATGTTTCAAATACATGTTTACATCCATAGGGTTCTACCTAGAATTCCCTGAAACAGAGTCGAGAAGATAAACAGGACAAACTCCTTACAGGGTTTGTAACGGAGAATAGGACCGAGAGGATGTCCACAAAAGATAGCCTACAAGTAAGCTCTACAGAAAACAGGGATCAAGGATATACTCCCAAAAAGAGATATCATGCGCGTATCTAGTCTTTGACCATCAAAGTCGTATTTCCTTGAGCTTAATTCCATTGTGCCTTGACCGTCCTTTAACTTCACGATTTCGTAGCTTCTTATTTCCTGTTTCCATAACATGAGCTGAAACTCATTTCTTCGTCGCCTCTCGTTCCACTTGCACTTATCCTTTTCCTAAAATACTTGACGCAAACATGACTGCGTACTCATGATCTCATGCAAGCTTTCCAAAATTCACTAATGAATCTCGGACCTCGTACCACAAGGTATTCCACATAGAAGAACTTTCTCTTGAAAGTAAACAGATGCCAACCAGGTTATCAAGCGCACTTACTAAGGTGATTTCTATAACCCATGCATAAGTGAAATAAACCATCCGTCTTATCGGCGAACACCACTCGATTGGGCTTCCAATTTCCCATAAAGGCATCAAGGGATTCTAAGTAACTAACCATGACCGAACCCAAAAGGTTACACGAGACTTCGAGGGTATTACCAAGGCTAGTCAAGAGTCTAACTACCCTCCTATCAAAACCGAGAGTGGCACCCCTTACTAGATAACCACTTCATCCCTAGAATCCATCCATAGCTTATAAACATAAGCATTATTTCCAAACTCAACACTTGGCATAGACATTCCCAAATCCAAACAAGTCATGTATAAATGGACTGATTCTCCAATAGGACTTTGAGACAAAAATGGGATTCTCTATTACGCTAGTACTTAAGGTGCAGAAACTCAACGATCGAAGCAGACTTAAATGATACGATGATCAAAACAAAGTCCTAACGGGATGATAGAGAAGAAAAGTTAAACCTTTAACAAGATCGTCACCCTCCTTCCGAGGTACCCTAGAAATGAGAGCATACTGCTGCCCTCCCAATGATCTTGTCCTTTTCCCATAATACTTAACTATCCGTCCCGTTTTACCATGCCAAAGGTACTCTCTCGTCATGGGTTTCATTGTTCATCCTTCTCTCTTGTCCTGGGCTGAGCCATACCAACAAGTTGCTCATCCTTAAGCTCGTATCCTTTATCCTCTTCCTCACTATCCTTTCTTATAACGCGGCCACTGGTCTCTCGAGAACCACCTCCATCGTAAGGAAAACACTTTCGTAGATAGAAAAGACTAGTCGCAGTTAAAACCACTGTGACTACAGATGGAGGAAAGAAAGGAAAAGAGATTCAATTAAGGAAACAAGGATAGTGCTAATGGCCTTTGTGGAATAGCCTTTTTCTTTTAAAAGAAAATTTTCTTGAAAAATGCTTCTTTATAAACGATTTTCAAATAGTTTTCAGAAGGTCTTTAAAAACTTTTGCCCAGTCTGGTAACCATCTGCTCTGATACCACGTGTAACACCCCGCCTCCGCTAGGGTCACTCACAAAGGAATGCACTAGCTTTAGAGGGGCATTATTGGTAAACATGCACAGAAATATCACAAGACAGAACATATAAAATAGCGGAAGTAAAATCGAACTTTCATAAACATTTATAATTAAGGTCTAAAGCCTTTTACATCAGAGTACATCAAAACATGTCTTGCAATAGTAAAGAAGCATAAAGACTTTTTCATAAATTATTCCCCAAGTAAAGACAGTAAAGTAGCCATAGCCAAGAAAAGTCCAAGCCATCCATGATGACCTTCAAGCAGAAGAAGTCCAAACTAAACAGCAGTATTTCCTCCCTGTAACCTGGGGGGGAACGAAAGAAAAGAGGCGAAACAAAACGGGTCAGTCAAAAAGACTGAGTAAGCCCTATCTACTATTAGTATAAAAACTAGTAAAGTTAACTGACATGAGAAGCTGAGATGAACATAAGCATGATAACAAGATAGATAAGCTAAATCAAAATAACAGGATGAACTACTGAACTTAGGTGAACTAAGGTGTCATGATAAATTACGATGTCAAGATAAAACAAGGTATCACATCGTCAGGTTTCTATCAAGTATAATATCCCAAGATATCTGTCACGTATAACATCCCATGGTATCTATCCTGTACATCTGCTCTGCACCTACCGTACTAGTATCCCAACTGTATCACGTGTTATCTGTGAATGACCCTAACTCAAAAGTCGTGTAGTGGTCCATGTCAACCTAATATATCGCATATATAGGTTACTCAACTCGTATGTTTTATTCCATGTAAATGTTCAGTCCCTTGCCGTAGGCCATACGGGCTTTCCCATGAGATTCTATATTACTTTACATAGTTCCATGATCCTTAAGATCGGTTTGGACTGTTACCCTAAACCTAGCTAGGGTCTTCCAACATGAATTAGCGTCTGTACAACTAGGACTTATGCTACCTAGGGCTACTAGGGATTACGCTTACCTATTGCACGTTTTCGTATCACGGTTTGGGTTCAACCACCTAGGGCCACTAGGGATTACGCTAACCGCCAACCGCGCCCTTTTTCCCACGCATTCATCGTGAATCGTTTTTCCAGTACTGTATGCACATGTATCACATCGTGCCATCCGAGTCCTGTCACAGGGCAGACCAGGAAATACAGGACTCGGTCGGGAGCTTACGATTTATCTGCCGATGCAGATGCTAAGGTCTGTTTTTTCTATACGTGGCTATGGTCCCACGCGACCCGTCCCTCAACTAGCGAAAGACAAGACAGGATAAATCCTGTACGAGAACACACTACTGGCCAACCCCCAATCCGAGCCTTACCGCACCCATAATTAGATAGCAATTATGGTCTATTGGGTGTTCTCTGCCTTTCCGTACGTACACGCTTGACCAAAGATGGAAGGTAGCCTGACGAAAAATGCTATATAGGGTACGACCGTGTTTCATCGACTATACCATATCCATCCCTGTCTTTAGGTCGCTCGTATAGCAACCAAGGCATACTCTTGGTTCTTCTAACGCAGACCTTAACATCTCATGAGCCTAGTATAATTACCTGGCAGCCCATAGAGGGATCCCAAGAATATCCTCACGTTCCCCGAAGCCGCTGCTTCGTTACCCAGTTCGCTGGAGCCTTTATCTAAATCAGATACTTGCTCCTACTAGTATACTTAAACGATGACCTACCGTATCAGGTTACTCATCTATCTATGAACTGGTCTAAATTTCCTTGACTAAGAATCATTACTTAGTTATCCTTCAACCAAGGTTTACGACTTAGCCTTATTCCCGTTATCCTTGCTAATTACGGTTACCCACCTAATTCTCCGAATTAGGGTTTACATAATAGATTAAGTGTCACTTAAGTTCATGACTTAATCCCGTCTACAAATCATGTCAAAATTGGCTAAGTATCCAAGTTCAAGGCTTAACCCGTCTACAAATCATGTCAAAATTGGCTAAGTATCCAAGTCCAAGACTTAACCCTACAAACCATGCTCAAGTTGGTTAAGTATATATTAACTTGACCCTATGAAATTACTTAGTCAAACCGGTCAAGTGTATTCAAGCGATTCATGACTTAGCCTTATCATGTTTTCACGTTATATTGGTTAAGTATGGGTTAACTTAACCTCAATAACTTCACGAGTTAGATTTGTTAAGCATAGATCACTTAACCACATCAAATTAACGAGTTAGATTGGTTAAGTTTAGGTCACTTAACCTCTTCAAATTAACGGGTGAGATTGGTTAAGTATAGGTCACTTAACCACTTCAAATCATCGTGTTAGATTAGTTAAGTATTTAACTTAACCTCATTAAACTACCAAGTGGGATTAATTAAGTCTAGGCTAACTTAACCCCATCCGATTATCATGTTTAGACTAGTTGAGTCTAATCTTAACCCCACCCATTAACTGTATCTTTTGGTTAAGTGTCATTAAGAAAACTTACTTAACCTTACCAAATTATCGTGTTGGATTGATTAAGTGTTGGTTAACTTAATCCCCGTCCACTAGTCGTATAAAAATGGTTAAGTGTCATTAGGCAAATCAAGTTACTTAACCTACCCAACCTTGTCATGTTTTGTTAAGTATCATTAGCCTAATCCAATTACTTAACCCATTTGTCCATGTCATATTTGGTTAAGAGTCATTAATCAAATTAACTTAACCCTATCATGTGGCATTAATTTCTTAATGCACCCCAACCTCTCACATTAGACTTTGTTGTGGTTACTAGTTAAGCCGGTCGGTTCCGGGTAGCTTTACACCACAACTTGGTCTAACCTCGGGTTCAAGCACAACATGACCAACTTCTCACATTGGGTCCTATTGTTTGCAACTACTAGTTAGGCCGGTCGGTTCCGGGTAGCTTTATGTTGCAAACTCAACCCAACCTCGAGTTGGCCACTTTCATGTTTAGTCTAGTGTCATGTTCGTATTCAAGTTTTCAAGCAATTGGGTAGACCTAACTTAATAGGTAAATTCCCAATGGGTAGACCTAACTTAATAGGTAAATTCCCAAGCTTATGTTTTTATGCATACTTACATGTCACTTCCATGTTATATTTCAAGTCATGTTTTCAAGTATAAACACATGTCATATTTAACGTTACACGTTGTCATGTTTATACCCATTTACCCAAATCATGTTCATATCATTATGTTTTCCCATAATGTGACCCCAACGCTTTTTAAACTCGCATATACGTTCGCAACAACGTAATGGATTAAAAGAAGAGACTTGGCAAAGGCATGACAAAAATGGATATTAAGCCACAAGTTAATCATGGTGGCAAATGAGGCACAAATGTGTTCATTAGCTTGCATGTTACATTCTTAAGCCTCAAGAACATGCATAAACCCTAACTTGGCACATAAGCGAATCATGGTGACAAAAGACATGGAATGATGACTAGAAACTCGCATATATCATCATATAAGGGTTATGACTTCATATGCAAGTTGACAAAAAAAAGGGTATGAAGGTTCTCATGTTGCATAATGCAACATTTCAACATAAAGGTTGTAGCTTTTAGCTCATAAGATCAAGATAATGACTTTATAAACTTGCATGACATGATAGCATGTATCATTCTCAATGATCAAACCCAAACTTGCAACATGAACATTTAACTTCATAGTTAATATCTAAGAGTAGGAAAAGGGCTTACATTGCTTTGAAGGCCTAAATCGATTAAACAAAAGCTTGTGAGGAAGCCTATGCATGCCATCACCCAAAAACCCAAAGATGGATGCCCCAAATCAACAAAAACACCATCTTTATGAACAAAGATCAAAGCTTTTGCCTTGAAATCAACTTGAGAGGCTCTCATACTAACATAGGGACTCTCTAACACTCTCATGATCATGAAACCTTTCATAGAAATGAAGTGGAGGCTAGGATAGTTGAGTGGAGGCCATGAGAGTAGAAATTTTGCCATAGTTTAGTTGCATGAATGAATAATGAGGATTTAGGATAGGTTAGGGTCTTATTTATAGATTAGGCAAGTGTTTTAGGCCATAGGATTAAACCTAGATTCAATCCAAGCCATCAAAGCTTGTCTTGGGGAAGAAGTCAAGTGTAGGAACCATCTAGGGCCTTTAGATTAAAGATGAACCATGAGAACCATCCAAATGCAAAATCTGCATTTGTGCGAATCGGCCTACGGGTTGACAGCCAAACACCCTGGATTAATCCCTAGTCGACCCAGAGGGCTCGGGTCGACCTCAAAAATCGGCCGGTTCGGTTATTCCCCTCTCCCAATTCGCTGTTTTGAACATTTTTGCATATTTATTTATTTAAATTTCAATTATATATATATATATATATCAATATATATATATTTCTCTGCGCAACCCATTTCACTTAATTAAGTATACTTTAATTTGGGAATTTTTCGTGAAACTTCGCGAGGCCATATCTTGGTCATACGGACTCCGATTTTCGAAAACTCGGACTCTATTTCGCGTATTTTTCCAAGACGAACGCAATGGCATAGCCCATTTCACTTGATTCAGAATTTAAAATTAAATTCTGCCTTGATTCTCGTCTTTAATCATGTTATCGAAATATGGGTTGTTACATTTTTCTTGGATTGCCTTTCAGTTGGTGAGGGAGGGGTCACGTGGGACCATAACCACTGGTAGAAAAACAGAACTTAATATTTGCATCGACAGATAACCTAAAGCTCCTGACCGAGTCATGTATTTCTTGATTAGCCCTGGCACGGGACTCGGATGGCACATTGAGATACCTGTGCATCTTGACATGGAAAAACGATTCACGATACATACGTGGGAAAAAGGGCGTGGTTGACGGGTAGCGTAATCCCTAGCGGTCCTAGGTGGCTAAAACCCAAACCGAGTTACGAAAACATCTAGTAGGTTGCGTAATCCCTACTGGTCCTAGGTGGCATAAATCATAGCCGAACATTCAAGAATTCATGGTAAGAAAATACAGCTAGATCAAGGGTGATAGTCCAAAACGATTTCAAGGATAATGGAACTACGTTGAAGTAGTATAGAACTACGTGAGGAAGCCCGTAGGATTTACGGCAAAGGACTAAACATATACATGGAAAGAAACATACAAGTTGGGAAAACCTACATTAGGTTGACATGGACCATTTCATGACATTGGGCAAGGGACATTTTGTAGCTAACACATGACACGGGTTGGGAAACTAGTACGGAAGGTGCAGGGCAAATATACTTGATAGAACCTTGGGGTGTATTACTCGGTAGAACCTTGGGAGGTTATACTCGATAGAACCTTGGGATGTTATACTTGATGCATAGTGACCGTAGTTTATCTCTATACAGTAGTTCATCCTGTTACCTTAGTTTAGCTTGTCTATCTTGTCATCATCCTTATGTTTACTTTCAGTTTATGCATGTCATGTTACCTTTACCTGTTTTTATGCTGGAAGTAGATAGGACTTACCAGTCTTTATGGCTGACCCCGTTTCTTTCGCCTCTTTGTCTTCGTTTCCCCCCCAGGTTTTCAAGGAGGAAATACTGTTATTTAGCTCGGATTTCTTCTGCTTCAAGGTCATCATGTATGGCTTGGATTTTCTTGGCTATGGCTAATTTACCGTTTTACTTGGGGAGTATTTTATGACTGTGGTTTTATGCTTCTTTAACTATTGCAAGACAGGTTTCCATTGTAATGGCTTTTAAAGGCATTTTGGTGTAAAAGGATTTAGACCTTGTAATTTTATGAGGTAATGAAATTTGGTTTTTCCTTCCGTTGTATTATATGTTCTGTCTTGTAATATTTCTGTGCATGTTTACCTTGACAACGCCCCTCCAAAGCTAGTGCATTCTCTTGTGAGTGACCCTGGTGGAGGTGGGGTGTTACATTTGGTATCTGAGCACAAGGTTACTAGACTGGGCAAAAGTTTTAAAACCTTATGAAAACTATTTGAAAACCGTTTACAAAGAAGCATTTTTCAAGGAAAGTTTTACTTTTTAAAAAATAGGCTATTCCCCAAAGGCCATTAGCATTATCCTTTGTTTCCTTGATTGAATCTCTTTTCCTTTCTTTCCTCCACCTGTAGCACAGTGGTTTGAACTGTGACTAATCTTTTTTCTAACTACGTCAGTGTTTTCGGTACGATGGAGGCAGTTCTCGTGAGACTTGTTACCGCGTTATAAGAAAGGATAGTAAGAACAAGGATAAAGGATACAAGCTTATGGACAAGCAACTGGTTGGTATGGCTCAATCCACAAAGGAGGAAAAGGGTGAATGATATAACCCATGACAAGAGAGAGTATCTCTAGTAGGATAAAAAGGGAAAGATAATCAAAGTATTATGAGACGAGGACAAGATCATCGAGAGGGAAATTGTATGCTCTCACTGTTAGCGTACCTAAGAAGGATGGTAACGCTTCTGTGAAAGGTTTAGCTTTTCTTCTCTATCATCCCGTCAGGACTTTGTTTTGATCACCGCATCATTTAAGTCTGCTTCGATAGTTGAGTCTCTGCATCTTCGTACTAACATAGTAGAGGATCCCATTTTTTCTCAAATCTTGTTGAGGAATCGGTCCATTTATTCATGACTTGTTTGGATTGGAGGACGCCTATGACTTCTGGGAATAATGCTTATGCTTTTAAGCTATGGGTTGAATTCTAAGAATGGAGTGGTTATCCAGTAAGGGTGCCATTCTCGGTTTTGAAAGGAGGGTAGTTAGGCTCTTGACTTGCCCCGGTAATACCCTCGAAGTCTCGTGTAACCTTTAGGGTTCTGTCATGATTGGTTACCTAGAATCTCTTGATGCATTTGTTGGTAATCCGTTCGAGTAGAGTTCGCCACTAAGGCGGATGGTTCATTTCTCTTGTGCATGAGTTATGGAAATCACTCTAGTAAGTACACTTGGTAACATGGTTGACATCTGTTTGTTTTCAAGAGATAAGTTCTTCTACGTGGAATGCCGTAGAGTTAGTAAACGAGATCCATGATTCACTAGTGAATTTTGGAGAGCTTACATGAAACCATGAGAGCACGGATATGATTGAGCCAAGTATACTAGAGGGAGAATAAGTAAAAGTGGAACGAGAGGCGACAATGAAGTGAGTTCCAGCCCATATTTGGAAATAGGAGTTAAGAGGCCACGAAATCATGAAGTTAAAGATGGTCAAAGCACAATGGAATTAAGCTCAAGGAAATGCAACTTAGAAGATTGAAGACAAGATACGCGCATCATATCTCTTTTTAAAAGCATATTCTTGATCCCTGTTTTCCTGTAGAGCTTACCCGCATGCTATCTTTTATGCATATCCTCTCGATCCTATTCTCGATCTTATTTCTGTTGCAAACTCCATAGGGGGTATGGCTCATCGGTTAATAATACATGTCAAGGTTTGAAGGTGTCCGTTAGGTTGACTAAACCATTTGGGCTTTATAGGACATGGGTTGGGTTTATAAAGGGATTTCTTGTAATCCAAAAGGAGTTTATCTTGCTTATCTTCTCGGTCCTATCTTGAGGACCTTAGGTAGAACCCTGTGGACGTAAACATGTATTTGAAAACATGTTATGATTGATATGGTTGCAAGTGGTTGTTCGTGGATGCGCGAATACACACTAGGCACTAGACCAGTTCAGTCACATTTCATATGTATACGTGTTTATGCTTGTTTATGGATGAATTTGAATGTGTTATCATGTGAATATTGCATATAGATGAATGGTTGTTGTAACACCCCACATCCGTTAGTGTCACTCACAAAGGGAATGCACTAAGTTCTATGGAGCATTTAGGGTAAAAGATGCAGATAAATTACAAGACAGACAGAAATTAAACCACGGAAAATAAAACTTTGCTTTATTGATAAAATAGTTTGTACAATGGTTTCTTTACAATATCAGAGTATCATCTGTCTTACAAAATAAAGAAGCATAAAAACAACATTTATATTCCCCAATTTTAGCAAGAGCCAGCCATAGCATCTGAAAAGAGAATCCAAGCAAACTTCGACAAATCTTCAAGTTGTGAAAGAGTGGCAGTCCAACTTAACCTGAGCTAAACTATTCCCTCCTTTACTTCCTGGGGGGGGGGGGGACGGAAGAAAAGAAGACGAAAGAAAAACATTCAGACATAAAGCCTGAGTAAGTTCAGTAACTTCTAGCATGTGAACATGGAAAACAAAACGACATGAATTAACTGAATACAAGATTACACCATGACGATAGGGTCAACAAGATTAGACAAGGTAATCACAAGATATGCTAAGATACGATAAACTGAATACGCTTTAATACTTTCGCCGCTTCGCTATTTCCTTGTTATACTGGTTTCTATATCTCTGCACCACCTAACTAGTGTCCCAACTAGTAACGATAACGTGATCCCAATCCCAGTATTTTCCATTGCCTTCGAGCATCCATTTATTATTTATTACCAAGATCTAATCTAGGGTTTTCTATCCAGTGCTTTCGAGATTCAACTAGAGTTTACGCTATCTGCTGAATGCTTCTCGGATTCAGGATTTATGCCACCTAGTCCCACTAGGGATTATGCTACCTGTCGAACGATGCCCCCAAGTCTAGGACACACTACCTAGAGTGGTATATGTTCCTATACTTCCCCACGCATGTATCGCGAATCGTTATCGCTTGTCTAGATGCACATGTCCTGTAATGTGCGGTCCGAGTCCTGTGTCAGGGCAAATCAAGGAATACAGAACTCGGTCGGGAGCTTTCAGATATCTGCCGATGCAGATGCTAAGGTCTATTTTTATTTCAGTGGCTATGGTCCCACTTGACCCCTCCCTCAACTAATGAAAGGCACACCTTGTAAAATGAGAACTATACGCCGGCCCCCGGTGCCCCACTATCCTATGGCCATCCTCACCCATAACTAGATAGCAAGTATATGGTCTTTTGGAGTTCTCCGCCTTTCCGCCTCACGTATCTCAATTAACTCAAGATGGATGGTAGACGACGAGTTGCTGTCACTGGGCTACCGTTTTCTCGCCAAATCACGCCGGTCCATCCTAGTCTTTAGGTTGCCACATTTCCTCATTCAGGCCAAATTTTATAAGTAAATTATTCCTAATTTACTTATTTCCTAATTACTCTTTTAATGTGAATTGTCAGCATTTATTCTTACGGCCCATTCTCCCCTCTATATCATATTTATGCCCTTTTGGTATGTAGACTATACCAAATTAAGTGTTACTAAACATGATTTTGCTAAACCTGATAGTTATTCCCAATCATGGCCAATTTCTCATTTATGCCAATATACATACCGTGCCAAATTAGCTAATCCAATTCCGATTCAACATTCTAATTCACGTCAAACTAGACTTATTACTCTAGTTCACTGTTCATGTAAATGCTAGATTTACACGTAAATACTAGATTCAAATTACACATCTTATAATTCATGTCAAATTTATCCAATTTTCATTTCTATGAACATGCCATAAAAAATGTTCCCAATTTATGCCAATTTCCAAGTTAAACTATGTTTTTAGTAAATTTCATATTTTGCCCAAACCGCATTCCCACCGTTCGTATAATCGTGATTCAGCCTAGATTATAAATAAAGCTAGGTTCGTAGAAAATAGGGAATGAACCAAAGATGCTATGCAAAAGATAGACATACTAACTGGCATAAAGAGGGTTGAATAACGACGTTGGTTCAAGAACAAGGGTAGACCTAACTTAATAGGTAAATTCCCAAGGTCTAAAACCAAAGAAAACCAAGAATAGACAAAATAGAGACGTCGGTTCAAGAACATGGGTAGACCTAACTTAATAGGTAAATTCCCAAGGTCTAAAACCAAAGATAGCCAAGAATAGACAGAATAGATGATCGGGTTCAGACCCAATTTCATAGTCACAAAACTTATGCAACACTTTCCTAGTCATGAATCATAGGTGTTTAATCACAGATGTCCTTGTTATGTCAAAGGCAATAGTTTATGTTTTCTAATCAAAGGCATAGGCTTAGTCAAGGAAATAATCCTCATAGTCACAGTCACAGTCATAGGCAATGTTCATAGTCATAGGCAATGTCCAAAGTCATAGGCAATGTTCATAGTCATAGGCAAATGCTCATAGTCATAGTCTTATTTGTCCTCGAATCATAACAGTTCTTAATTAGGTTCAAGAATGTAGGCACTGATTCGAATAGAGAGAGAGAGATTTGTCATATTCTTTTATTCCTTTAATTTCATGTCACGAACAAAGAAAAACGTTCAAATCTAAAAATAACTGACTTATAGAGATTTAGATTTAGAAAAGAAAGATGGCGGTGCTATGATTCGTAGAAAATCATTCGTTGAAGTCGTTTGAACCTCCTTTTGAATCCTATCTTGAATCTCTTCTTCTTGAAAGTCTTTTGAGCAGCATCTCCTCGTCTTGTTTTATTTTATATATATTATTTATTTATTTATATATTTTAGAGGAGGAGAAGAAGCCATGTCTAACTAGAATCTTTGCAGCATAAGGGTAGAAAAGAATTGTGAATAGAGGAGGAGACTAGGGCTGTTTATATAGTTGCTCAAAACTTATCGTACACGCAGCGCTGAGTCAGCATTGAACCTAATTAAGAAAATAGTCCAGGTTCGCAGATGAATCTAGCTAAATATTATCGTACATGCAGTGCTAAGTCAGCATTGGGTCCCACAAGCTGTTTTGGCGCAGAAATTTGAATTTCGAATATTTGAATTTCTGGAATTTATTTAATTGTTTTATTCACATGAAATATTCTTATATGTATACAACTCCTTTAACGACCATTTTATGCGTATATATATATATATATGCGCACAACTTTCAATTTATTTTCAAAATTCAAACGATGTTGCACCATTATTTAATTCTTGCCATATTTCATTTACTATAGCCTTATCTTAAATTTTATCTTTCGTATACATATATTTCTGCATATATATATATATATTCTCATGTATATACATATATTTTCTTTATTTCCTTATATGTACGTTCTTATCCTTTCAAATTTTGAATTTATACATGTACATATATTTGCATGTTCAGTTGGCCCTCTTTAAAACAAAGATAAAAATTATGTTGCCGCCGGGGTTCGAACCCCGACCTCCATGTTACAAATCCAATGCCTTAACCAACTAAGCTACAAAGTCTTTTGTTAATAAGTCTTAGAACAATGATAATTATTGTTCTTTCCTTACTTCTCTTTTTCATGTTAGTTACAATACTTAAATTAAACCAATGCATTATGTTTGCAAATCAGTGCATGCAACATATTTACATCGCATGCAACCAATCCTTTCTTTCTTTCATATATTAATTAATTTTCATTATACATCACCATATTAATCCTATCTGTGCATATATATACATTTTTAATTACATTAAAAATACGGGGTGTTACATTCTCCCCCACTTAAAAGGATTTCGTCCCCGAAATCTTCAAGTTAGGAAGAATGTGTCCTACCATCCAATCACCCATCTACTCAACCATTCAATCACAGGCATTCATTGTCCTTAAAAGATTTCTAATGCTTTCATGTTCATATGCATAGTGTGTGTATATGTCTTTATCTACTGTAAAATCAGGCGGTCTACTGATTCAGTCGACCTCCTTAATGCGAGTCATGTCAGTGCCGTGCGTCCAACCATGTATGCAAGCATCCCTAGTTATGTAAATACTATATGCGTGCACAGCCATTCATCCATATGCAACACCCATATGATAACATATCAAGTTCAAGTTACAAACAAATACATATCTGTAAATGCGATACGAAAGCGTCTGAACTGATCTAGTGCTTAATACGTATGTATATGCATCCACGAGCAACCATTAGCAACTACTCGCAACCATCAATCATAACATGTTTCAAATACATGTTTACACCCAAAAGAGTTTCTACCTAAAGATCGAAGATAAGACCTAGAGGATATATTATGGAAAGAGAGAAACAATTATGTGTAAAGCTCCTACAAAAAGGAATCAAGGATGCACCCTTAAGAAAAAGGGTATGATGCTAGTATCTAGCCTTCTTGAGCTTTACTCCACTGTATCTTAACTAATTTAACTTCACGATTGTGAAGTTCTGGATCTCCATTTCCAAAATAAACAGGTGTTAACTATGATACCAAGTGTACAATACCAAGATGGATTGAGGTCTCTCCTCTTAGCTTATCTATAATGCCATAACTATAAGGGTCGAAAGGTCACTACGCACTTTCTAGAGTGCCTGCCACAACTATTCATTTCTCACGCAAGCCACCCTAGTCGAACTTGAGATTCCTCAAGTACAAGCCCCAAAGGCCTAAACCAATATCAGACAAGCACCCAAGGAATACCTCCTCCGAATTTAGATGATCTTCGTGAGATGATATAAGCAAACTTGATAGCTATTCTCAAATCCCTACTATCCAAAAATAAACGGGTCGAACCACCCACTGGATTTGAGATCTAGTGGGATCTTTCTACTATACAAGTAATATGGTACAGAGACTCAACTAGGGAAGTGGATATAAACAAATGCGAAGTGCTAAATCCAAAGGAAAGAGTACGAACAACACAACTAGACTCTGCCAACAGAACTTTACTACCTTTCTCCTAGGTACGCTTGGTGGTGAAAGTATGTACTTGCCCTTCTGAAAATCTTGTTCCTCATTCTTGCCCTTGTCCCTAATTATATGCCCTATCATACCCTAGCAAAGATACTTCCTCTTGTCTTAGGTTTTATGATTTCTATCTCCTTCGTGAGCTAAATCTACATCCATGAATTCCTCATCCTCGGGTTGTACTCCTTAGCCATGCTCCTCATCCCTTTCTATGTGTAGTCATGTTGACAATCCCTCGAAAGCTGCCCCCATTGTACGGAATATCCTACTAAGCTTGGAAGAAAACTAACCGCAGGTGAAACTACTACGGTTATAGATGGAGGTCGGGCACTACTTCGCTTATCGATGAGGTTAACTCCTAGAAAGCCAGGAGCCCTAGAGACTCAAGAAAGAAGGAGACAAGAATTCAAATGGAGGAAGAAAAGATAATGCGTATGGCTTTTGGGGAATTTGTCTTTAAAACAAAACTTTTCTCTGAAAATGCTTCTTTAAAAACCGTTTTGAAAATAATTTTTCAAATCCTTTATCTAATCTGGTAACCTTCAGCTCTGATACCACGTGTAACACCCCACATCCGTTAGTGTCACTCACAAAGGGAATGCACTATGTTCTGTGGAGCATTTAGGGTAAAAGATGCAGATAAATTACAAGACAGACAGAAATTAAACCGCAGAAAATAAAACTTTGCTTTATTGATAAAATAGTTTGTACAATGGTTTCTTTACAATATCAGAGTATCATCTGTCTTACAAAATAAAGAAGCATAAAAACAACATTTATATTCCCCAATTTTAGCAAGAGCCAGCCATAGCATCTGAAAAGAGAATCCAAGCAAACTTCGACAAATCTTCAAGCTGTGAAAGAGTGGCAGTCCAACTTAACCTGAGCTAAACTATTCCCTCCTTTACTACTTGGGGGGGGGGGGAACAGAAGAAAAGAAGACGAAAGAAAAACAGAGTCAGACATAAAGCCTGAGTAAGTTCAGTAACTTCTAGCATGTGAACATGGAAAACAAAATGACATGAATTAACTGAATACAACATTACACCATAACGATAGGGTCAACAAGATTAGACAAGGTAATCACAAGACATGCTAAGATAAGATAAACTGGATACGCTTTAATACTTTCACCGCTTCGCTATTTCCTTGTTATATTGGTTTCTATATCTTTGCACCACCTAACTAGTGTCCCAACTAGTAACGATAACGTGATCCCAATCCCAGTATTTTCCATTGCCTTCGAGCATCCATTTATTATTTATTACCTAGATCTAATCTAGGGTTTTCTATCTAGTGCTTTCTAGATTCAACTAGAGTTTACGCTATCTGCTGAACGCTTCTCGGATTCAGGATTTATGCCACCTAGTCCAACCAGGGATCATGCTACCTGTCGAACGATGCCCCCAAGTCTAGCACACACTACCTAGAGTGGTATATGTTCCTATACTTCCCCACGCATGTATCGCGAATCGTTATCGCTTGTCTAGATGCACATGTCCTGTAATGTGCGGTCCGAGTCCTGTGTCAGGGAAAATCAAGGAATACAGAACTCGGTCGGGAGCTTTCAGATATCTGCCGATGCAGATGCTAAGGTCTGTTTTTATTTCAGTGGCTATGGTCCAACTTGACCCCTCCCTCAACTAATGAAAGGCACACCTTGTAAAATGAGAACTATACGCCGCCCCCCGGTGCCCCACTATCCTATGGCCATCCTCACCCATAACTAGATAGCAAGTATATGGTCTTTTGGAGTTCTCCGCCTTTCCGCCTCACATATCTCGATTGACTCAAGATGGATGGTAGACGACGAGTTGCTATCACAGGGCTACCGTTTTCTCGCCGAACCACGCCGGTCCATCCTAGTCTTTAGGTTGCCACATTTCCTCATTCAGGCCAAATTCTATAAGTAAATTATTCCTAATTTACTTATTTCCTAATTACTCTTTTAATGTGAATTGTCAACATTTATTCTTACGGCCCATTCTCCCCTCTATATCATATTTATGCCCTTTTGGTATGTAGACTATACCAAATTAAGTGTTACTAACCATGATTTTGCTAAACCTGACAGTTATTCCCAATCATGGCCAATTTCACATTTATGCCAATATACTTACCGTGCCAAATTAGCTAATCCAATTCCGATTCAACATTCTAATTCACGTCAAACTAGACTTATTACTCTAGTTCACTATTCAAGTAAATGCTAGATTTACACGTAAATACTAGATTCAAATTACACATCTTATAATTCATGTCAAATTTATCCAATTTTCATTTCTATGAACATGCCATATTACATGTTCCCAATTTATGCCAATTTCCAAGTTAAACTATGTTTTTAGTAAATTTCATATTTTGCCCAAACCGCATTCCCACCGTTCGTATAATCGTGATTCAGCCTAGATTATAAATAAAGCTAGGTTCGTAGAAAATAGGGAATGAACCAAAGATGCTATGCAAAAGATAGACATACTAACTGGCATAAAGAGGGTTGAATAACGACGTTGGTTCAAGAACATGGGTAGACCTAACTTAATAGGTAAATTCCCAAGGTCTAAAACCAAAGAAAACCAAGAATAGACAAAATAGAGATGTCGGTTCAAGAACATGGGTAGACCTAACTTAATAGGTAAATTCCCAAGGTTTAAAACCAAAGATAGCCAAGAATAGACAGAATAGATGATCGGGTTCAGACCCAATTTCATAGTCACAGAACTTAAGCAACACTTTCCTAGTCATGAATCATAGGTGTTTAATCACAGATGTCCTTGTTATGTCAAAGGCAATAGTTTATGTCTTCTAATCAAGGGCATAGGCTTAGTCAAGGAAATAATCCTCATAGTCACAGTCACAGTCATAGGCAATGTTCATAGTCATAGACAATGTCCAAAGTCATAGGCAATGTTCATAGTCATAGGCAAATGCTCATAGTCATAGTCTTATTTGTCCTCGAATCATAACAGTTCTTAATTAGTTTCAAGAATGTAGGCACTGATTCGAATAGAGAGAGAGAGAGATTTGTCATATTCTTTTATTCCTTTAATTTCATGTCACGAACAAAGAAAAACATTCAAATCTAAAAATAACTGACTTACAGAGATTTAGATTTAGAAAAGAAAGATGACGGTGCTATGATTCATAGAAAATCATTCGTTGAAGTCATTTGAACCTCCTTTTGAATCCTAGCTTGAATCTCTTCTACTTGAAAGTCTTTTGAGCAGCATCTCCTCGTCTTGTTTTATTTTATATATATTATTTATTTATATATTTTAGAGGAGGAGAAGAAGCCATGTCTAACTAGAATCTTCGTAGCATAAGGGTAGAAAAGAATTGTGAATAGAGGAGGAGACTAGGGCTGTTTATATAGTTGCTCAAAACCTTATCGTACACGCAGCGCTGAGTCAGCATTGAACCTAGTTAAGAAAATAGTCCAGGTTCGCAGATGAATCTAGCCAAATCTTATCGTACATGCAGTGCTAAGTCAGCATTGGGTCCCACAAGCTGTTTTGGCGCAGAAATTTGAATTTCGAATGTTTGAATTTCTGGAATTTATTTAACTGTTTTATTCACATGAAATATTCTTATATGTATACAATTCCTTTAACGACCATTTTACGTGTATATATATATACGCACAACTTTCATTTTATTTTCAAAATTCAAACGATGTTGCACCGTTATTTAATTCTTGCCATATTTCATTTACTATAGCCTTATTTTAAATTTTATCTTTCGTATACATATATTTCTGCATATATATATATTCTCATGTATATACATATATTTTCTTTATTTCCTTATATGTACGTTCTTATCCTTTCAAATTTTGAATTTGTATATGTACATATATTTGCATATTCAGTTGGCCCTCTTGAAAACAAAAATAAAAATTATGCTGCCGCCAGGGTTCGAACCCCCGACCTCCATGTTACAAATCCAATGCCTTAACCAACTGAGCTACAAAGTCTTTTGTTAATAAGTCTTAGAACAATGATAATTATTGTTCTTTCCTTACTTCTCTTTTTCATGTTAGTTACAATACTTAAATTAAACCAATGCATTATGTTTGCAAATCAGTGCATGCAACATATTTACATCGCATGCAACCAATCCTTTCTTTCTTTCATATATTAATTAATTTTCATTATATATCACCATATTAATCCTATCTGTGGATATATATACATTTTTAATTACATTAAAAATACGGGGTGTTACAGTTGTGCACACATATAGTGTTTATGTGACTAGGACCATTTGCATACATGTGGATTCATGGCACTAAACATATTTTGCATTTAGAAGATCAATCAGGCCTTATCATTTGCATTAGATAAGGAACATATACACACACTTTCTGCATATGTTCATACAGCATTAGAAATCTCTTAAGGACAATGTTTGCTTGTGGATGATGTTTTGAGTAGATGGATGATGGATGGTAGGATACGTTCCTCCTAACTTAGAGATTTCGGGGACGAAATCCTTTAAGGGGGGGAGAATGTAACAAACCGAATTTTATAACATGTTAAAACAAGAAATCAGGGCAGAATTAAATTATAAATTAAGAATCAAGCGAAACGGGTTGCGCCATTGCGTTTGTCTCGGAATTCTGGTTGGAAACGAGTCCGAAATTTCGTAAATCGAAGTCCGTATGACCGAGATATGGCCTCTTGAAGTTTCACGAAAAAATCAGAAACGAAAACAGATTTTCGAATTTCAAAATTTAGCCCCAGACGGACTGGGCGGGAAATTTCCCGCCCAGCCCCAGGTCGATTGGGGAGTTGACTAGGGAGTCGACCCCCCAAGGACCAGGTCGACTGCCCAGTCGACCTGGGTGTCGACCTGGGTGTCGACTTCCCTGGTCGGACCAGGTCGGCCTGGGTGCACCTGCATGGTCTTTTGGCTTTGGTTTGGGGGCCTGTGACGGTTTTGACGGTTCAGATCTAAACTAGGGTTAATCTAAGGGCCTGAACTAGTCCAAACTCCTATAAAAACACCCTAAGACCTAACCTAAATCACTAAAAATCATTCTAGCAACAAAGTGCTGCCAAAATGCTCCTAAATCATGGCCTCCATCTTCATCATTGAGAGCTTGAGAGTTCTAAACTAAAGCTAAGGCAAAGGAGCAATCTTTCTCCATCAAATCAAGGAGCTACTTACATTCTAAAGGCTTCTAGTGTTGCTACATTATTCCTAAAGCTTCTACAACGATTCTATGACGATTCTTGCTCCTAATTCACTAGCCACGCTTTGTAAGTTCTCGCTACTTTTAGATCTAAACGGTTGTTCTAATGTTGACATGGAATAAAATGAGATGGAACCTAAGTATGTTAGTCTATGTGAATCTAGTCTTGCCCCTCTCTTGAACCTATGACTTTGGGCTATTTCTTAGTGATTAAATCATGCCACTCATGTTGTGTTTTACCTAGTTTATCATGCAAGATTGAATCTTGACTTGTGGAATGTTGGCATGAACCCTTAGAACAATTTGACTTGTGGAACATTCATATGAACTTGACTTGGGGCTTATGCATGTAAAAGAACCTAAACCCCTCATGACCATTTACATGCTTATGATTATGAACCTAGTGTTATGCTATCATACATGCTTGAGGCCAATCCCTTTATGCTATCATACATGCTTCAGGCCAATCTCTTTAGGCTATCATACATGCTTGAGGCCAATCCCTTTATGCTATCATACATGCTTGAGGCCAATCCCTTTATGCTATCATATATGTTTGGGGCCAATATGTTGTCATATTATTCCTACTATGTTGACTCGCCTTCACTTGCGTTGGGAATACATCTTGGGTAGTTTAGGCAAACGTGAGATGGGCTATGAAACTTAACACGAATTAAGTAATGGGACAATAGGCATAAGTGGAAAACGTGGACTTTGTCGTAGCCTAAATTTGACATGAACATGACAAGTAGAAAAATATGAAAGTGGCCAACTCGAGGTTGGGTTGAGTTTGTAGCATAAATCTGCCCAGAACCGCCCGGCAGATCCAGTAGCTACAGACAATAAGACCCAATGTGAGTAGATGGTCATATCGCGCTCCAAACCCGAGGTTAGACTAGGTTGTGGTGTAAAGCTGCCCGGACCCGCCCGGCATAACCAGTAACCACAACAAAGTCTAATGTGAGAGGTTGGGGTGCATTAATTTACTTAATGCCACATGATAAGGTTAAGTTAGTTGACTAATGGCACTTAACCGATATGACATGAATGGGTAAGTTAAGTAAGACCGGACTTGATTACTTAACGACACTTAACCATATAACATGATTAGTGGATGGGTTAGTTTAACCTAAATGGGTTGATAACACCCGACTGGGATAAGGCGATGCGTGGTAGAGTTAAGTAAACCCACAAGAATGATACTTAACCATTATAAATACGACTAGTGGATGGGGTTAAGTTAACCTACACTTAACCAATCCGACTCGTTAATTTGATAGGGTTAAGTTAACTTACACTTAACCAATCCGACTTGATGATTTGATAGGGTTAAGTCACGAACCTCTTAAATATGCTTACCCAATCTGACTCGATAATTTAATGGGGTTAAGTTAACCTACACTTAACCAATTTTCCTCGGTAATTTGATAGGGTTAAGTTAACCTATACTTAACCAAATCTGACACGATAATCTAGGGTTAAGTCATGAACGTCTTGATATACTTAACCAACTTGATACTTGGTTTGTAGGGCTAAGCCTTGAACTTGAATACTTAGCCAACTTTGACATGATTCGTAGGTGGGGTAAGTCATGAACTCGAATGACAACACTTAACCCATTAGACAAACCCCTAGCTTCAGGGGACTAAGTGGAAAATCGTAGTTAATAAGGATAATGGGAAGGGAAACTAAGTGATAAACCTTAGTTAAGGATAACTAAGTAATAATTCTTAGTCAACAAAATTGGACCAGTTCATAGATAGATGAGTGACCTGATACGGTAGGTCATCCTTTAAAACGAACACACGAGGAGGAGCGAATGTTTATCTGACTTAGATAAAGGCTCCAGCGAACTGGGTGACGAAGCGGTAGCTTCAGGGGACGTGAGGGTACTCTTGGTATCCCTCTGTGAGGTTGCAGATGATCCTCCTGGGCTCACAGAGTTTAAGGTCTGTGGTAGAAGAACCAAGGGTATGCCTTGGTTGTTGTGCGAGCAACCTAAAGACTGGGGTGGATTAGCGTGGAGTCGGCGATATCTAGTTTAGCCCTTTGATAGCACATCGCCGACTACCTACCATCTTTAGTCAATCGTGTACGTATGCGGAAAGGCAGAGAACTCCCAACAGACCATATACTTGCTATCTAGTTATGGGTGAGGTTGGCCAATAGGAATGTGGGGCATGGATGGCTGGAGTATAGTTCTCATGCATGATTTTCTTGGATTTCCTTTCAGTAGTTGAGGGAGGGATCACGTGGGACCATAACCACCGGTACAAAAACAGACCTTAATATCTGCATCGGCAGATAACATAAAGCTCCCGACCGAGTCCTGTATTTCTTGATTAGCCCTGGCACGGGACTCGGATGGCACATTGAGATACATGTGCATCTAGACATGGAAAAACGATTCACGATACATACGTGGGAAAAAGGGCGTGGTTGACGGGTAGCGTAATCCCTAGCAGTCTTAGGTGGCTAAAATCCAAACCGAGTTACGAAAACGTCTAGTAGGTAGCGTAATCCCTAGTGGTCCTATGTGGCATAAATCCTAGCCGAACATTCAAGAATTCATGGTAAGAAAATACAGCTAGATCAAGGGTGACAGTCCAAAACGATTTCACGGATAATGGAACTACGTTGAAGTAGTATAGAACTACGTGAGGAAGCCCGTAGGATTTACGGCAAAGGACTAAACATATACAAGAAAAGAAACATACGAGTTGGGAAAACCTACATTAGGTTGACATGGACCATTTCATGACATTGGGCAAGGGACATTTTGTAGCTAACAGATGACATGGGTTGGGATACTAGTACGGAAGGTGCAGGGAAAATATACTTGATAGAACCTTGGGGTGTATTACTCGATAGAACCTTGGGAGCTTATACTCGATAGAACCTTGGGATGTTATACTTGACGCATAGTGACCGTAGTTTATCTCTATACAGTAGTTCATCCTGTTACCTTAGTTTAGCTTGTCTATTTTGTCATCATCCTTATCTTTACTTTCAGTTTATGCGTGTCATGTTACCTTTACCTGTTTTTATGCTGGAAGTAGATAGGACTTACAAGTCTTTATGACTGACCCCGTTTCTTTCGCCTCTTTGTCTTCCGTTCCCCCCCCCCCCCAGGTTTTCAGGGAGGAAATACTGTTATTTAGCTCGGACTTCTTTTGCTTCAAGGTCATCATGTATGGCTTGAATTTTTCTTGGCTATGGCTACTTTACCGTTTTACTTAGGGAATATTTTATGACTGTGGTTTTATGCTTCTTTAACTATTGCAAGACAAGTTTCCAATGTAATGGCTTTTAAAGGCATTTTGGTGTAAAAGGCTTTAGACCTTGTAATTTTATGAGGTAATGAAATTTGGTAATTCCTTCCGCTGTTTTATATGTTCTGTCTTGTAATATTTCTGTGCATGTTTACCTTGATAACGCCCCTCCAAAGCTAGTGCATTCTCTTGTGAGTGACCCCGGCGGAATTGGGGTGTTATATATTTTAATATAATATATTGGCCTTAAAAATAGCCATTTTTCAAATGACCTTGGTTTTCGACGAAACCACTTTTGTTGGAACCGGAATGTCAAATTATTGCTAAGTTTCAATTTTCATAATTTTTCGAATTAATATGTGAGCGTGGTAAAAGAAAACGTGTTCTGTCAATTTATGTAAAATTTAATCGACTTGAAAATAGTCATTTTTTTCCAATGGTCTCAGAATTCGATGAAATTAATTTTGTTAGGACCGTATCATCATGACGAAGCCAAATATATTTTTTTTTTGGATTTTTCTGAGACCGAATGTGGCCTCAGTGAATTTAATTCCGCGGTAGGATTAATTTAATAAAGGACTTCATTATTATATTAAAGAATACAGGCTACAGACATTCATTTGGGCCTGCGGGACATAGCCAGATGAGTCTGGGATAGGCATTATCGGATAAGAACGGCAGTCGTTGGGCTGAAATCAAACAAAATTGCTAATCGGGCCATAATTGGGTTAATTAGAAATTTTATAATATAAATATTAGAAAATATTAACCCTAATCACTATTCACCCTCGTTCAAAACAATCGGCCTCCGCGATCTCCTTTTTCAAAGGCCAGAACTGTTCGATTTTCATTCCTCAAAATCTCTAAATCCTGTAAGAATTAAAACCCAATCTCCATCTAATATTGAAGAGCTAACTCTGCTCTTCGATTTGATAAGGAGATGATTATCTCTGGTGGCACACTGACCGAGCACCAGTCCTCCAAACCAGCGCCGCCTCAACTGCCGTTCCACCCACCACAGGCCGCCGAGCTGCGCCACACACCCACCGCCGACGCGCCTCCCCAAGCCCGTCAACACTGTACCCTCTGAACGACCTCCCTTGCACCGTACAGCGAGCAAACGTGAGCCCTAGGATTGAGTCAGTTACAGTAAATGTCGGCCGAACCTAATTGGGGAAGAAGAAGGGTATTACCCCTTTTATTTTCATTTATTTAAATTTAAATATTTCCAATATTAAATAAATCATCACGTGTTGACACGAACTCGAAATTCGACGATTTCAGGACCGCCAGGATCGTAATTCAGAGGGCTATTTTTCTATACTGATTTGAAGCCATTCTAAGCCAGTCTAATTTTGGCCAAATTCTAGAGGATCAACGCTTAGGTGAGAATTCTGATTTATAAATTAAATAAAATGTAATTATTTCTTTTTCTTTTAAAATTATGTTGTGAATGATTATGATTCTGATCTGTGACGTGATATTTAAATTTGTTGTTTGATGATTGGGTTGGATTGTGATGCTCATATTTTGTTAGATCCGACAAGGATACTTTTTTTTTATTTCATATTCGTGAGCATAGACCTTATAAAGATTCTCCTTTTACCTAGATCCATGGAGTTCAATATGGTCTGATAATAAAGTTTTAATCTTTATTGTTGATTCTTTAACAATGAATTGATTTCAATGCAAAGGCCATATTTTTAACATCGAATAATTTACATACAAAAAGATACAGTTTATAATGTCTTACATTAAAAGGAGACAATTATTAATGTCATTATTTTAGATTAAAAAGGTTAACATAGATAAGAACCATTTTTGGTTGTCATTTTCTTTTTGTACAAAAAGAACAAATTTTATTGTCATTTTTGTTTTCAACAAATTATTACATATTTTTAATGTCATTTTGTTTCTACTAGAAGTATTATAATTTTTAGCGTCATTTAATAAGAATCATAACAAAATTCATATTTTGTTAATGTTAAAAGAATCATAACAAAATTCACATTTTGTTAATGTTAAAAGAATCATAACAAAATTCACATTTTGTTATTATTAAAAGGATTATAACAAAATTTACATTTTGTTAACATTTTATGTAAAGGAAATTTAAAGGACATTTTGTCTCTTGAAATAAAAGAATATATTTTTGTCACTTGAAATAAAAGAGTATATTTTTGTCACTTGAAATAAAATAACATTTTCTTATAAATGTTACAGTGGAATAAAACCACATTTCCATACAAATGTTACCTTGTGAATAAAGACAAACTTTTTATTTGAAATAGGTTTTGCAAATAAAAATAACAATATTGAAATGAAGTGTGTTTTGTAAATAAAAAGAAATAGTTGTTTAAATAGAAGTATTAGACAAATGAACATATTTTGTTTACATATAAGAAAGAATGACAAATACATATTTTGTCTACATATTAAGGAGAAGATTAACATCTTTTGTTACGTATATTATAAAGAAAAAGATTAACATTTTGTCAATTAGATTATGAAGAATAAAATTAACATTTTTGTTAACTAGATTGTATAGGACAAAAATTAATATTCTTGGTAATTAGAAAGAATAAATTGGAAAATTTATATTTCTATACATTAGAAAGAATAAATTGGAAAATGTATATTTTGTACATTAGAAAGAATAAATTGGAAAATGTATATTTTGTACATTAGAAAGAATAAATTGGAAAATGTATATTTCTATACATTAGAAAGAATAAATTGGAAAATATATATTTTATACATTAGAAAGAATAAATTAAAAATGGACATTCTATCACTTTGAGAAAAATGAATAATAAGCACAATTTTATCATATTTAGTAGAATGAATGTGAAATACACATTTTATCATATTTAGAAGAATGGATAAAAAGGACATTTTGGTTAGAAATGTTAAAAAGGATTAAAAAGAACATTTTGTTAAGATATTTTGTTTAGAAATGATTATTGAAATATAAAGTCACATTTTTGATGAATACTTAATTTGTGAAAAATAGAATCAACATTTTTGCCAAAACTTGATTGACAAAATAATCATATTTGTTTGCACTGAAAAGATTTAACAAAATTATCATATTTTGTTGCATTTAAAAGTGTTAGACAAAATTATCAAATTTTGTCAAATTAAAAAGGATGAAGTAAAATATTCATTTTTGTCAATAAAAATGAATGAGACCAAAAATATACATTTTGGTCAATAGATAAGAGTTAAGATTTTATTGTCATTTGTTAACAATAAAAAGGATTGGAATCAAAGTTAAGATTTTTATTGTCATTTGTCAACAATAAAAAGAATGGTGATGTTTGTCTATGATGTTGAAATAGTTGATGTGTTAAAAATATTGTTAGTATATTCAAAACTGAATATTACACTTCCATTTATAAGTCATCCGACTTGTTTATGTGATTGGGACGACAATTTTCACACATCGCCCAAGTGCACAAGTAATTTATTATATGTTTGTTGGATGAAACCCCACACGGGTGTTGGGATGATATTTGATCTACACTAGTCCCAATATTTAGTGTAGAATCCACTTTTGTTGATTAATTGGATGTCTGATAATTATTTATCATGCTTGTTGATTTCATGCAATATATGGTTATTGAATGAGTCACATTCCAATAAATAATATTCTAGAAAAAGAATATTTTTGAAAATATCTTAAAATATATATATATATATATATCTTAGAAAAAGAATATATTTTAGAAAAATATATTTATTTGATATGGACTAGTTATTAACTAGAATAAATCATTAAATTTAAATTTAATGTAGTTTTTCAATTTGTCAATAAATTTAATTGAAATTAAATTTAATAAATGTGATTTTGGGTTTGTCGTGAATAGTGTCTTAAATAACACTGTTCTTATACCCCGTATGAAAAGAATAATCTTTTAATTTAGATTATTACAGTTTTCAATTATATTTAGTAATTGAAATAGGATGAAATGTGAGTTGTGTTTATTGTGAACTGTGTTTTTAAGCGACATTTGTTCTTTAACCCAACTGACAATGAAAATACGATTTGGAAATTGTAAATCTTTATTTAGATTTAAATGAAAATTTTCCACAGGTAAAGTTTTCCAATTAAATAAATTAAATTGGAATTGAATGGAATTCGAATTAATCATAACCGAGATAAGCTTCTGTAAAAGAAGCCCGATACTACATATGGAATTTAAGAGGCTTTTTCGTTATTCCATTTATATTATTGGTCGGTTAGAGAAATTTATAACGAGTATATATTGATTTGATTTCTGTGTAGATTCCATATTTTATGGAAGATGATTTTGGGTTTACCGTGAAATACGTTCTAAATGACATTAGTTCTTTAACCCAGTTAAGAATAAGATTAATTTCTTGAATTTAAATAATCATTGAATAATGATTTTTGATACCTAAAACCAAGTTGTGTTTTAATAAATCTTTAAAAAGAAAGATTTCAGAATAAAGTTACAGAATTTATCTTTGATAAGATAATGCGAATATTTTATTAGAAGAATAATTTTATAGTACTTGATTTTTATTATAAAATACGCGAGTTATTCGTAAAGACTGAGATTAACCCATTCCGAATAATTACAACGACGATGATGAGTCAAAGATGAAGATGGTGTTTGAAGACCGACAATCTTCACATCGAATGGATGTGTTGCTACAGAGACCCTTGATGGGAGTAGCTACCTTGAAGGGGCTTCAGTGGTGGCCGTCCGGACTATTGTTGATTGTTCAGATTTGGTTTTCGCTCAGACCCAGAGCATAAGCTAGTAAATGGATGCGTGTCTGAAATTGGATTTCGTTCCATGTGAATTAAATTGATTTTTATTAATGTATATCTGATTGGTGGTGGAGAATTTATTCTCTGCTTAACACCTTGATATATATTAATAGTGATTGATCGCATGGCGTGAATTGTCAATGTAGCACGCCAAGATGCAATTGATCAAGGCTTTTGTTGAAAAGCAGGGCCTTGTGGGATGATCAAAGTATAGACTATCATGGCACAACTTTGTGTATAGCGTGACTTCGCGAGCCTCACACCTTGGTATGAGTCAAAAACGGGATATGGACCGTAGGGAGTGCACACGTTTCTTTCTACCTAGGGGTAGTGTCAGTGCTTAAACTGGATGGCATTTCACTTATGTGGATGATGGATTTTGAGGCGCCTCGGATTTTTATAGGCCGTTAGTGGTCATACTATAGGTTCAAAGGAACTGGGAAACGTGTCTTCAGGCATAACCAATCCACTGTCGATAGGCGGGGATCGGCCCTACCGCTCCAAGGGTTGCCCATAGGTGTGATCCTGAGGCATTTGCTAGAGTGTCTCGAATCGGAGAGGAGCTTGCCCCTAGCCTCGACTCATGATGGAAATCCAATTTCCAATACGACCTTGCGGTTTTGATTGTAGAACTAGTCTGGCGATATAGTAGGATGGGGTACTATGCCGTCTATGATTAATACATTATGATTGAAAGTGTTTTTGAAATATTTATATACCCATAAATATACACCCTAATATTAAATCCGTTTTATCGTATCAAGCATCTTTTGACCATTATAAGGTAAAACCTTATCCTCCGGTTTGCGTTGCATTATGTGATGGGACTTGGGTCTTATAATGGTTTCATTTTTCTAAAAAGCATTGCGTTGTTTAACGATTTACTTTAATTTAGGCACTGGCAATCCAATGGAGTAAACCCATTTCGCGTCATCGGCGTGGTCCTGTGATTAGCCTTATTAGATAAGTTTAGTTAAGATTTCTCATTGTAGTCCCATGACTGACCTGTAGTTTGTTTCACTGGCAAACTCGGGTGCCCATATTTTCCACACGGGAAGTCGAGTAGCTTTTTACAGATATATTTACAGGATCCTGGCATACAGCTGAAGCGGTATTCCGGAAGTTCTGTATCCGTATATTCCTTCTAGTTGTATATTTGTATTATTTTTCTGCTGCTATTCAAATGTAATTTAAAACTATGATATATTGTATTTCTATTATGTAATAAGTATTCATGCTCCGTTACATTCCTGTACTCTGATGTAATTGTTGTAATAAGCAATAAAATGTTCTTCAGTTTGTGTTCTAATGTGTGTTATTCTCAAAGCAACCCAGCCTTTCCTTTACTAGGAGTTTGGGTTGTTTCAATCGAAGTCGCAGGTTTTCAGAGGGGTAGGGTGTAACCCCCCGAGTTTTCGGTTAACAACAAATTGATAAACTAATGTATACTTAATTCAAAACATAAGAATTAAGGGAAAGGGTTAACGCCATTGCGTTCGTCTTGAAATTCTGCTTGAGATAGAGTCCGAGTTTGCGTAAATCGGACTCCGTACGAAGGAGATATGACCTTCGGAAGTTTCAGAATTTATTTAAAATTCAAACAGCTCGAAAATCGAATTCAAAATTCGAAAATAGGACCAGACCCGGGTTGGGCAGGAAAGTTCATGCCCAGGGCCCAAGTCGACCATTGGGTCGACCTTGTTGACCCAGGTTGACCATAGGGTCGACCTGGGGGTCGACTATAGGGTCGACCTGCCCTGTCGACTTGGTCAGGTCTGGCTGGCCTGGTATGTGTTCTGGTCGAATTCCTGAGCCTTGGTTTGTCACTAGGGTTGACATGTCAATACCGGTTTGGTTCCTCTTGACGTGTATGGCCTAGATTCCTTCTGTCTTCATCTGATGGCTCAAATCAACTTGAAACTCTATAAAAGCAGCCTAAGACTCAAACTAATTCACACAAAAAAATAAAGCTAGAGCCGTCATGCTTCCGGAAGGGAATGGAGAATAGCCGTTAAGAGAACAAAAGCTTAGAGACGAGCCAACTTAAAGAGAAACAAAAGTCTAATCAAATTTCAATGCAACGTTTTCTACCCCAAAGGAAAGCTTTGCAAATTCAGAATACAGAAACCCGAAAACAAGATTTCAGCGCCCGTTGTAAGTATAGTGGTTTTCTGAATATGAATAAAACTTAGATTTGACTGGATGTAAATGAAATGGAATCTTACTATTGTACAATGTTTGTGTTAATTATGTATATTGTGATGATTATGTCATGTTTTGTATTTGGTTTTTGTGGCATTAATTGATTGATGCGAGCCTATTGGACATTTGTATATGAAAATGATACCACTTGCAAATTTGTGGAAAAAAAAAACTAGAAGTGGCACCTTTATGTTTATGTCGATAGTATGGACTGTGTACATTTTCTAAGTATAAATTAAGGCTTATATAAATATGTTTATTTTAAAACTTTTTATGCCTACATGACTCCAAAACCTATGTATACATTCTTGTATTTATTTGCAAGTTATAATTGGGTTTATAAAAGTACAGTTGGTTACACAAACTATGCTAGTTTCATGTTAAAATAGGCTACTTGATTTGAAGTTAGTTTACATTATGTCAAAAAGTGGATATTTCTATGAACATGTAACATGCTTGACACTATGCCTAGTTATATATGTATAAAACCATGTTTAGGCAAGCCTAAAAACTATGCCATTCCATGTGACACCAATTTAGTTATATCCTTATTGAATGCAAGTTCACATGACCCATAATCTATGTTAGTGAAAACGCTATGTTGCAAGTTCATGTGCCACAGACATTTTATGTATCCTAGAGTATTTCATGATTCCGTGCTTCCCCTGTTTATGTTTATAAGTTGGGCTGAAATGTCAAGCCCAACATTTGTTATAACGTTGCAAACGTACGGACAGGGGAAATAACGTTGGGTTTAAAATAAAATATATGTGTTGGCATGTTTAGCACATGCCAATGACTTGTGACATGTAAGCGGTATAAATTGTTACACCCAAAATTAGTGAATTTGGAAAATGGGCCATGACATTTACATATAAAAATGAAAAGAGACAAATATGTAAACTTAGAAAATACGAGTATGCTTAACCCGAGGTTGGATAGAGTTGCGATGTAAACCTGCCCGGACCCGTCCGGCTGTCCAGTAATCACAACAATACCTATCCAATGTGGGTGGTTAAGGCATTGAGCCCAATAAGGACCCGAGGTTAGACTGAGTTGCGGTGTAAACCTGCCCGGAACCGACCGGGATATCCAGTAACCGCAACAATACATGTCTAATGTGAGTGGTTGGTGCTTTAATAAATAAATTAAAGCTAAGTCAGGATTGCTAGGGTTAAGTTAACCGAGGTAACACTTAACCAATATATATGTATATATATAACGTGGCGTGTGGTAGGATTAAGTTAATTAAGGTAACACTTAACCAATGCAATGTGCTAACTAAACTGATGGATGGGGTTAAGTTAATTTGGACACTTAACCAACTTAACACGTTAACAAGATGAGATTTTTAGGGGTTAAGTAACTAAGGAAACACCTAACCACTGTAACCTGACAAACGAGTAAGGTTAAGGAATACTTAACCAATTTGACATTATATAGGGGTGGGTTAAGTCAACATGAACCGGTAGACAACACTTAACGAATTTGATTTGATATATTGGTGGGTTAAGTCAACGTGAACTACCGATAACACTTAACCAAATTAACATGACAAGTGAATGGGTTAAGTTAACTTGAATTGACTAATGACACCTAACCAATCCAACTTGACGAGAAGAAGAACTAAGTGGTAAACCTTAGTTAGGAGAACTAAGTAGTAATCCTTAGTGGAACGCAAAAAAAGAGCGAACGTCCATCTGATCTTAAAGAAGGCTCCAACGAGCTGGGTGATGAAGCACGCGGCTTCAAGGGGACGTGAGGGTACTCTTGGTATCCCTCTGTGAGGCTGCAGATGATCCTCCTGGGCTCACAGAGGTTAAGGTCTGTGTCAGAAGAACCAAGGGTATGCCTTGGTTACAATATAAGGAAAAATAAAGACTAGGATGGACCAGCGTGATTCGACGAGACCAGTAGCCATGTGATAGCAACTCGTCGTCTACCTACCATCTTGAGTCTATCGAGATACGGGAAGCGGAAACGCGGAGAACTCCAAGAGACCATATACTTGCTATCTATTTGTGGTTGCGGATGGCCATAGGTTAGTGGGGCATGAGGGGCCTGCGTATAGTTCTCATTTTTCAAGGTGTGCCTTTCATTAGTTGAGGGAGGGGTCAGGTGGGACCATAGCCACTGGAATAAAAATAGACCTTAGCATCTGCATCGGCAGATATCTAAAAGCTCCCGACCGAGTTCCGTGTTTCTTGATTTGCCCTGCCACAGGACTCGGGTCGCATATATAGAGGACATGTGCATCTAGACAGCGATAATGATTCGCGATACATATGTGGGGAAAGTCTAGGAACATATACCACTCTAGGTTGTGTGTCCTAGACTAGGGGGCATCGTTCGACAGGTAGTATAATCCCGAGTTGGACTAGGTCGTAAAAACCCTAGTTGAATCTAGGAAGCGCTCGATAGAAAACCCTAGATTAGATCTAGGTAATGAATAATAGACGTACACCTGAAAGCAACCACAAGTTTGGGGATACTAGTTAGGTGGTGCAGAGATTAGTATGGGGTGCGATAGTAATTTCGGTTCTAAACCGCTTTGCCTTAGTTTATGGTATTTTCCCATTTTCAGTTTATGCTTGTCATGTCCTTTTTCTTATTCATATACCAAAGTACCACTAGACTTACCAAGCTTTATGTAATAATCTATGTTTTCATTCGTCTTCTTTTCTTCCGTCCCCCCTCCCCCAGGTAGTCAGGAAGGGAATAACTCAGATTTGTATGGACCTGTTACTCTTTCCAAGCTTAAAGACTCTTTGATGTGCTGCTTTGGACTCTCTTTTCCACCTCTATGGCTGGCTAATGTTTCATTAGGGAATATCATTTTATATTTATGCTTCTTTATTTTGTTAAACAAGATAGATACATTGTTTTAGGAAAACAATCTTTGTACAAGTTGTTTATAAATGAAATAAAGTTTTATTCTCTTTTCCGCTGTTTTATTTATCTGTCTTGTAATTTATCTGCATCTTTTAACTATAATACTTCACAGAATTTAGTGCATTCCCTTTGTGAGTGACACTAACGGATGTGGGGTGTTACACGTGGTATCAGAGTTGAAGGTTACCGGATCAGATAAAAGATTTGAAAAATTACTTTCAAAACGGTTTAAAAAGAACCATTTTCAAAAGAAAAGTTTTGTTTTAAAAGGCATGTTCCCCAAAGCCATATGCACTATCTTTTGATCCTCTATTTGAATCCTTGTTTCCTTCTTACCTGAGACTCTGGGGCTCCTGGCTTTCTAGGAGGTAACATCATCGCTGCACGGTTCCGTAGGCTTGATAAGACTACGATACCTATCAAAGGGCAAAAGTAGTGCCCGACTTCCATCTATAGCCATAGTTTCACATGCGTGTAGTTTTCTTTCAAACTTTGAACGGTTTTCCGTGCGATGGAGGCAGCTTTTGAGAAATTTGTCAACATGATTTCACAAGGAGGGTAAAAATGAGGATAAGGGAGTTTGGCTAGGGAGCTCAAGGTAAGGATGAGAAATTCATGGACATAAAACTCGACCCACGAAGAAAGGATTATAAAACCTAAGAGGAGAGGAGGTATCTTTTCCATAGTATAATTAAGGACAAGGGCAAGGACAAGGGACAGGATTTGCAGAAGGGCGAGTGCATGCTTTCACCTCTAGAATACCTGAGAGAGAGAGGTAGTAAAAGTCTCTATTGGAAAAGTTTAGCTTTTCATTTCGATTAGTACTCTTTTGATCTTAGTGCTTCGCATTTGTCCATATCTACTTCCATAGTTGAGTCTCTGCACCGTTGTACTTGTGTAGTAGAAAGATCCCACTAGTGTCTCAAATCCAATTGATGGTTCGACCAATTTATCTTTGGTTTGTAGGGATTTGAGAGTAGCTTTAGTTAAGTATTGGGTTTAAGCGTAATGCTTATGCTTTTGGGTTTCATGGGCTATGGGTTGATTCTAGGCATTGGTTGGTTAGCTAATAATGGTGAAGGGAGGGTAGTTAGACTTTTGATTCGCCTCAGGAATACCCTCGAGATTTCGTGCGGTTCTAAAGGATCAGTTAGGCCTAGCTAGCTAGAATCACTTGATACATCTATCAATGGTTTGTGTTCCGTTAGGATAGTCCATGAGCGCGCAGATGTTCTGGTTAGGTTAGGGTTTTTCCCCCTAAAACTCGAGATAGATTTCCGCATATATCTAGTTGATAATGCAAAGTCAGATATGCGACCAATGATAATTTTGGAGCAAGACTGGCGAGGATAGCCAGAGTCGGTTAAGTGCTCAATTGCTTGGTTGTTTTGCTTATATCATCTCACATAGATTGTCCAAATATGGAGGAGATATTCCTTGGGTGCTTGTCTGATATTGGTTTAGGCCTCTGGGGCTTGTACTTGAGGGATGTCGAGTTCGACTAGGATGGTTTGCGTGAGAGATAAATAGTTGTGGCAGGCGCTCTAAATAGAAAAAAGACTAGCCTTAAAAGAGGTAAAAAGTACGTAGTGACCTTTAGCTTTTCACCCTCATAGTTATGGCATGATGGATAAGCTAAGAGGAGAGACCTCTAATCATCTTAGTATATACACTTGGTATCATGGTTAACATTTGTTTATTTTGGAAATGGAGGTCAAGAAACTTCGCAATTGTGAAGTTAAATTAGTTAAGGTACAGTGGAGTAAAGCTCAAGAAGACGCGATATGGGGGATTGAAGATAAGACACACGCGCCGTACTCTTTTTCTTAAGGATATATCCTTGATCTTTTTGTAGGAATTTTACGCATACTTGTTTCTCTCTTTCTAAGGTATATCCTCTAGGACGTATCATCGATCCTTAGGTAGAAGCCAATGGATGTAAACATGTATTTGAAACATGTTGATATTGATGGTTGCAAGTGGCTGCTTGTGGATGCATATCTTAGGCACTAGATCAGCTCGGACACTTTCATATTGCATTTACAAATATGTATTTGTTTATGAATTGAACTTGATGTGTTATCATATGGACGTTGCATTTGTATGAATGATTGTGCACTCATGTAGAAAATCTTGAGTTAGAAAAAATTTGCATACATAATGGATTCATGGCACAGACATAAATCGCATTAAGGAGGTCAACTGAATCAGTAGACCGCCTGATTTTGCATTAGATACGGACATATACACACACTATGCATATGATCATGAAGCATTAGAAGACTTTTAAGGACAATGGTTGCCTATATTTGATGGTTGAGTAGATGGATGATTGGATGGTAGGATATATGTTCTTCCAGACTTGAAGATTTCGGGGACGAAATCCCTTAAGAAGGGGAGAATGTAACACCACGAGTTTTCGGTTAACAGCAAATTGATAAAATAAAGTATACTTAATTCAAAACATAAGAATTAAGGGAAACATGTTACGCCATTGCGTTCGTCTCGAAATTTTGCTTGAGATAGAGTCTGAGTTTGCGTAAATTGGACTTTGTACGAAGGATTAATGACCTCCGGAAGTTTCAGAATTTATTTAAAATTCAAACAGCTCGAAAATTGGATGCAAAATTCGAAAATAGGACCAGACCCGGGCTGGGCAGGAAAGCTCATGCCCAGGGCCCAAGTCGACCATAGGGTCGACCTAGGGGTCGACCTGGTTGACCTAGGTCGACCTGGGGGTCGGCCATAGGTCGACCTGCCCTGTCGACCTGGTCAGGTCTGGCTGGCCTAGTTTGTGTTCTGGTCGAATTCCTGAGCCTTGGTTTGTCACTAGGGCTGACATGTCGACACCGGATTGATTCCTCTTGATATGTATGGCCTAGATTCCTTCTGTCTTCATCTGACGGCTCAAATCAACTTGACACTCTATAAAAGCAGCCTAAGACTCAACCTAATTCACATAAAAAAATAAAGATGGAGCCGTCATGCTGCCGGGAGGGAATGGAGAATAGCCGTCAAGAGAGAAAAAGCTGATAGACGAGCCAACTTAAAGAGAAACAAATGTCTAATCAAATTTCAATGCAATGTTTTCTACCCTAAAGGAAAGCATTGCAAATTCAGAATACAGTAACCCGAAAACAAGATTTCAGCGCCCGTTGTAAGTATAGTGGTTTTCTGAATATGAATAAAACTAAGATTTGACTCGATGTAAATGAAATGGAATCTTACTATTGTACAATGTTTATGTTAATTCTGTATATTGCGATGATTATGTCATATTTTGTATTGGGTGTTTGTGGCATAAATTGATTGATGCAAGCCTATTGGACATTTGTATATGAAAATGATATCACTTGCAAATTTGTGGAAAAAAAAACTAGAAGTGACACCTTATGTTTATGTCGATAGTATGGACTGTGTACATTTTCTAAGTCTAAATTAAGGCTTATATAAATATGTTCTAGTTTGAGACCTTTTTATGCCTACATGACTCAAAAACCTATGTATACATTCTTGTGTTTATTTGCAAGTTATAATTGGGTTTATAAAAGTACAGTTGGTTACACAAACTATGCTAGTTTCATGTTAATATAGCCTACTTGATTTGAAGTTAGTTTACATCTTTAGGTTATGCCAAAAATTGGAAATTTCTATGAACATGTAACATGCTTGACACTATGCCTAGTTATATATGTTTAAAACCATGTTTAGGCAAGCCTAAAAAGTATGCCATTCCATGTGACACCAATTTAGTTATATCTTTATTGAATGCAAGTTCACATGACCCATAATCTATGTTAGTGAAAACGCTATGTTGCAAGTTCATGCGCCACACACCTTTTATGTATCCTAGAATATTTCATGATTCTGTGCTTCCCCTTTTTATGTTTATAAGTTGGGCTGTAATGTCGAGCCCAACATTTTTTATAACGTTGCAAACGTACGGACGGGGGAAATAACGTTGGGTTTAAAATAAAATATAAGTGTTGGCAAGTTTGGCACATGCCAATGACTTGTGACATGTAAGCGGTATAAATTGTTACACCCAAAATTAGTGAATTTGGAAAATGGGCCATGACATTTACATATAAAAATGAAAAGGGACAAATATGTAAACTTAGAAAATACGAGTATGCTTAACCCGAGGTTGGATTGAGTTGCGATGTAAACCTGCCCGGACCCGCCCGGCTGTCCAGTAATCACAACAATACCTATCCAATGTGCGTGGTTAAGGCATTGAGCCCAATAAGGACCCGAGGTTAGACTGAGTTGCGGTGTAAACCTGCCCGGAACCGACCGGGATATCCAGTAACCGCAACAATACATGTCTAATGTGAGTGGTTGGTGCTTTAATAAATAAATTAAAGCTAATTCAGGATTGTTAGGGTTAAGTTAACCGAGGTAACACTTAACCAATTTATATGTATATATATAATATGGCATGTGGTAGGATTAAGTTAATTAAGGTAACACTTAACCAATGCAACGTGTTAACTAAACTGATGCGTGGGGTTAAGTTAATTTGGACACTTAACGAACTTAACACGTTAACAAGATGAGATTTGTGGGGGTTAAGTAACTAAGGAAACACCTAACCACTGTAACCTGACAAACGAGTAAGGTTAAGGAATACTTAACTAATTTGACATGATATAGTGGTGGGTTAAGTCAACATGAACCGCTAGACAACACTTAACCAATTTGATTTGATATATAGGTGGGTTAAGTCAACGTGAACTACCGATAATACTTAACCAAATTAACATGACAAGTGAACGGGTTAAGTTAACTTGAATTGACTAATGACACTTAACCAATCCAACTTGACGAGAAGAAGAACTAAGTGGTAAACCGTAGTTAGGAGAACTAAGTAGTAATCCTTAGTGGAACGCAAAAAAAAAAAAGCGAACGTCCATCTGATCTTAAAGAAGGATCCAACGAGCTGGGTGACGAAGCACGCGGCTTCAAGGGGACATAAGGGTACTCTTGGTATCCCTCTGTGAGGCTGCAGATGATCAGGCTGGGCTCACAGAGGTTAAGGTCTGCGTCAGAAGAACCAAGGGTATGCCTTGGTTGCAATATAAGGAAACCTAAAGACTAGGATGGACCAGCGTGATTCGACGAGACCAGTAGCCCTGTGATAGCAACTCGTCGTCTACCTACCTTCTTGAGTCAATCGAGATACGTGAAGCGGAAAGGCGGAGAACTCCAAGAGACCATATACTTGCTATCGAGTTGTGGTTGCGGATGGATATAGGTTAGTGGGGCATAAGGGGCCTGCCTATAGTTCTCATTTTTCAAGGTGTGCCTTTCATTAGTTGAGGGAAGGGTCAGGTGGGACCATAGCCACTTGAATAAAAATAGTCCTTAGCATCTGCATCGGCAGATATCTGAAAGCTCCCGACCGAGTTCCGTGTTTCTTTATTTGCCCTGCCACAGGACTCGGGTCACACATATAGAGGACATGTACATCCAGACAGCGATAACGATTCGTGACACATACGTGGGGAAAGTCTAGGAACATACCACTCTAGGTAGTGTCTCCTAGACTAAGGGGCATCGTTCGATAGGTAGTATAATCCCGAGTTGGACTAGGTCGTATAAACCATAGTTGAATCTAGGAAGCGCTCGATAGAAAACCCTAGATTAGATCTAGGTAATGAATAATAGACGTACACCTGAAAGCAACCACAAGTTTGGGGATACTAGTTAGGTGGTGCAGAGATTAGTATGGGGTGCGATAGTAATTTCGGTTCTAAACTGCTTTGCCTTAGCTTATGGTATTTTCCCATTTTCAGGTTATGCCAGTTATGTCCTTTTTCTTATTCATATACCAAGTACCACTAGACTTACCAGGCTTTATGTCTGACTCTATGTTTTATTTCGTCTTCTTTTATTCTGTCCCCTCCAGTTAGTCAGGAAGGTAATAGCTCAGATTTGTATGGACCTGTTACTCTTTCCAAGCTTGAAGACTCTTTGATGTGCTGCTTTGGACTCTCTTTTCCACCGCTATGGCTGTCTAATGTTTCATTGGGGAATATCATTGTATATTTATGCTTCTTTATTTTGTTAAAAAAGATAGATACTTTGTTGAAGGAAAACAATCTTTGTACAAGCTGTTTATAAATGAAATAAAGTTTTACTCACTTTTCCATTGTTTTATTAATCTATCCTGTAATTTATCTGCATCTTTTACCTATAATACTTCACAGAACTTAGTGCATTCCCTTTGTGAGTGACACTAACGTATGTGGGGTGTTACATAGGGGTTTCGGTGGAGAGAGGGGAAGTCAGAGGAAAGGGGAGGTGGTCGGAGTGAGGTGGAATCGTGTTGGGGAGGGGGCGGCGCAACCTCGGTGGCCGGAGGCGGGAGTAGGGGGAGGGCGATGGGGTTAGGGCACGGTTTTTCTTTCCTCTAATCGTTTTGAAAAAAAAGAACGCGAGTTTGACTGGAGAGAAAGGAAGGAAGGAGTTATAGGGGTTTTATAATATTTTATATATTTTATTATATTTAACTTTCAAAAAGCAACTTTCTATTTCGAACTCGAAATAGAACTCACCGACTGTCGTCCCTAGCGTATTACCCCCATTCCGAACAAAATGGGATATGCTACATAGGCCAATTCGATTGTTACGATCAGTTTTCGTTATATTTAAAGTATAAATCCACATATATTCAGTTTAAACACACATTTCAATTTACCGGGGCCACATACGAACTCTAAAAATTCCAGAAAAATTATTTCTAGCTTCGTATTGACGATACAGTCCTAACAAAACTAATCTCGTCAAATTCGGAGACCAATTGAAAAATGACCATTTTCCAGTCGATTAAAATCAACTGAAACTGGTCAAACGCGTTTTCCTTTTCCACGCTCACATATTGATTCGAAAAATTGCGAATTTTGAAACCTAGCAATAACTTGACATCACGGATCCAACAAAAGTTGTTTCGTCGAAAACCGAGGTCGTTTGCAAAATGGCTATTTTTAAGGGCCATAATTCCATAGCGACTATTCTGAATTTTCAACTGGACATATCTTTTGATTCCCGCTATGAAATTTTGATTTTTCGGATTCGTTGGAAAGATATTCTTAAATAGATTCTAATATTTTTGATTTTGCTAAAATCCGGTTTATTTTGAATCCTGTACACTCAATTGAACTTTGAAATCGAATTATCGAACTACTGCGCCATTTTCAATTCCTTTTATAATTATAAATAATTTTTTATATTCTAACGACGATCTATATAAATATATACGTTCGTATTTTATTCAAAATAAATTTCTCGTCGCTATTATTTAAAATAATTCATTTTAAATATACAAAATTCATCAAAATTGTCGAAATAAAATTTTTAAATTGGCTCAGAATTTCCGGGTTGTTACATCAGGGGGAAGGTCGACCCCTAGGTCAACCTCCCTGCGTAGGTCGACCTACCTGGGTATTTTCCAATGTAAATTTTGATTTTTTGTTGAAACTTCCGTAGGCCATAACTCTTTCATACGGAGTCCATTTACACAAACTCAGACTCTATTTCAAGCAGAATTCCGAGGCAAACGCAATGGCGCAACCCGTTACCCTTAATTCTTCTTTTAAAAATTAAGTATACTTTGTTTTGTTATTTTTATGTTTACAGAAAATACGGTGTGTTACAATCATCAACCACAAGACTCTGCTTTTCAACAGAAGCATTGATCGTTTGCCACTAAGGCATGCCACACAGGCAATTCACTCCATGCGACTGATGTTTCTCGATAGACAACCTCTAAGCTCGTACATCTCAGAGAAGGGTGTTAAGCAAAAGAATAAATTCTCTGCCACCAAACAGATGTATATTAGATAGAGATCAATCAACACAGAATAAAATCCAATTCCAGACACACAGTCCTTTTACAAGTTCGTTCTGGGTCTGAAAGAAACCAAAGGCACTTTATTCCTGTCCCATATGTCCAATACAGGAGTGTGGCCCTCGTATATCTGTCGATCTCCAAGTATGTCTGGATGATCACCACTTATTACATCGTCTCGGGTGTACAGCCAAATCAAGACATCATTAATCATCCAAACGATGTGAAGACCTCCGGTCTTCAACCACCGTCTTCATCGTCGACATATCGTCATATCAGTTATTCAGAATGGGATAAATCCGGTCTTTCCGAATAAGCTTCAAAAACACAACATACGCCTCATTTCAATCCAGAATATTCTTTATTCAAATATTCACATTTTTAGGGAAAGTGTAACACCCCGTGAATTCTATAACTGTGAAATTCACAAATTAAAGTATAATTAATTTGAAATCAAAGAACTAAGGGAAACGGGATACGCCATTGCGTTCGTCTCGGAAAAATACGCGAAATAGAGTCTGAGTTTTCGAAAAACGGAGTCCGTATGAAGAAGATATGGCCTCCGGAAGTTTCTGAATTAAGTTTAAAAATTCGAACAGCTCAGAAAAAACAATTCAAAATTCAAAATCGGGCTCAATTGGCCAGGGCGGGAAAACTCCCGCCTAAGCCACCCAGGTCGGCTGGGCTGTCGACCTGGGCTAGCCATGTCGATTGGGCTGTCGACAGGGCTGTCGACCTGGTCCAGAGCCAGGTCGAACCCAGCCCACCCTGGCTGGCCTAGTCTATGTTGGTCGATTTTCAGGAGCCTGCTTTGTCATTAGGGCTAGGCGGCAGGCTCTAATTGGTCTCTCTTTCGAATGAATGGCTACAATCAATCCAAGCATCATCGATGGTCCTAATCAGTTCATAAACTCTATAAAAATGACCCTAGACTCTACCTAATCTATTCATTCAAAAATAAGAACGAAGCCACCATGCTGCTGAGGAACGACTAGGAGTAGCCACCAAATTGGAGAGAAGATTAGGAGGCAAATTCTAAAGCATAAAGCAACTTAAACAAATCAAATCAACGCCTACGTCAAAAGGAGTCGCATCTCTAAATTCCTGAATTAGAGAATTCGCCACACGATTGTAAGTAGAGTATTATTTTGGTATGAACAAATAACTGTGTTGGTTTGTATACTTTATTTGTGGTGATAAAGTAATTCATATTTGTGCGTTAATATGATTCTTATCGAATTGGAATATTGTATACGTTTGGATATTCTCAAATTATGTTATTCATTATAAAAACTACATGTTGCGGTGGTTTTATGCAAGTATACGTTTGGATATTCGCAAAGCATGTTATTCATTATAAAAAACTACATGTTTGCGGTAGTTTTATGCAAGTATACGTTTGGAATATTCGCAAATTATGTAATTCATGTTGAAGCTACATGTATGTAGTTGTTTAATTGAAATTCATGCAAGTTTGGGGTTTTGCTACTATGCCATCATAATGTGTATTTTTGTACAAAAATCATTTTTGTGTGTAATTGGAACAAATTTGGGTTATTATAATTCATATGAAATTATGTTGTAAATTTGGCATCATAATCTATGTATTAAGCCATACTTTTCAATTAGAAAACCTCTTTGCGAACTCATGAATATGACTAGGCTATGTTTGATATTATGCCTAATTGAAAAGCATGTTAGGTCTATATTGTTAACAGGAATTATATGATGACATATGTGGTACATAGCTAGGTTAGATTCAAAATCCCATTTGCAAGTTTGCATGACTAAAGTAAAAATCAAGATTTCATGTTAGAAATATTTATGCCATAAGTATATGTGTACCATGGTTATGAGAATAGATTTAAAATCATGATTAAGTTGGAATAATCCTAGTTGAACTACACTTTTGTATTAGTAACAAAAGTAAGCCCCTTCGTAAACATGTAGTAATCTTGTGAACATGATTTGCTTATGTTTGACATTATGCCTAAATGAAAATATAGGTTTATATTGTAGTTAAGACTATGTGCCAATAATGATATCCAATTTAGATTCTTAACTTAACTACAAGTTTACATGCTTTGATTCATGTCACTTATGCTTTATGTCCAAAGTATACATTACTGCTATGCAAGTACACCAGTTTCTAATTTGTAATTCCAACGTTATGTTGCAAGTTCATGCGTTCACATTCCCCTTTTTGTGTATGTAATCACGCTTTAAGCCTCCCCTCTTTCGCATGGCTAAGTTGGGCTTAAAAAGGCTAAGCCCAACATATATATAATAAATGGACATATTAAACGGGGGAAAATAACGTTGGGTTAAATTTATTAATAAATGAAAAGATAAAGTAAAGGGGCCCAAATTCAAGAATGGGTTGGGCCCATGATTGGTGTAACCTTTACACCATTGATTTTTAATAATGGGCCGCAAATATTTACATATAAATAAAGGAGAAAGACAAAATATGTAAATGTAGAAAATACGATATGTTTAACCCGAGGTTGGATTGAGTTGTGATGTAAACCTTACCGGAACCGCCCGGCTGTCCAGTAGTCACAACAATACCTATCCAATGTGGGTGGTTAAACATGGAGCCCAATAAGGACCCGAGGTTAGACTGTGTTGTGGCGTAAGACTGCCCGGAACCAACTGGCAACAGGCAGCCACAACAATACCTGTCTAATGTGAGAGGTCAAGGCTTTAATAAGACAATTAAGGCTGAGTCAGGATTGTTAGGATTAAGTGAACTAAAGAATTAACCAAAATGGAACATGCTAAACTAAACAGACTGATTTGGGGGGGTTAGGTTTATAAAACACTTAACCAACTTAGCATGTTGGCTAGAAATAGAAAACCTAGTAGCGGAGGACCCTTTTCGCAGTAACCCTACAAGGTATCATGATACCCTGAAACTAGGCAGGGTGGGGCACGATTACTGGGCTGATTGTAAGAGGTCAAATCGACGGCGGTGGTGCAGCAGTGTAGGTTCTAACGGGGTGCGGGCGTGCACACACTCCGGCGCAGAAAAGTAAGGCACTGGGCACCAGTAGCATACCTGTGCATTCTAGGATTGTGTCGGGCCGCCACCATGGGACTTGATACACCACATGGTGGGACCAGCACAGGTAACTACAACATCGGTGGCCGTAAGACACATGTAACTATGCGAGTAGGAGCCGATCATCATAAAATGGATCACTTCACCCAGATATGGGGTGCCAGTTGGGAACTAGTTTATATGGGTTCAGAGATTAATATGGGGTACGATAGTATATTCGACCCTAGACAACTTAACCAAGTTTATAGTGCTTTCCCATTTCGAGTTTATACTTATCATACCCAGTTCTTTATTCATAGACAGAATAGTCCTAGACTTACTCAGGCTTTATGTCTAACTCTACTTTTCTTTCGTCTTCTTTTCTTCCGTTTCCCCCAGGTCCACAGGGAGGGAATACAGCAGCTTGACCAGCCTTCATATCCAGCTTGAAGAGAAAGAATGTATTGCTTGGATCTTTTCGTTTTGGACTATGGCTTTGGACAACCACTATGGGGCTTTTGCAGTTTATTTATATTTTCTTTATGCTTCTTTAAATAATGTAATTCAAGACAGTTATGATGATGTTGTGATTTTGGAAGTATGTAAGACAATCATGGTGATGTTGTTGTAACACGTATTTACTTTTATGAAATAAAAGTTGCTGCTTTTCTGCTGTTTACAAATATGTGTTCTTATATCTGTCTTGTATATCTGTGACTTATACTTATAAACCTCCACCAAAATTAGGGCATTCCCTTTGAGAGTGACCCTAACGGAGGTGGGGTGTTTCACTTGGTATCAGAGCATAGGTTTACCAGATAAGATAAAAAGTTTTGAAATTTTATTTTCAAAAAGAAAATTTAAAGAAGCATTTTTAAAAGAAAAATGTTATTTTATTTTAAAAAAGGCAAAGTCCCCCTCCCAAAGCCATAGGTACTATCTCTTATCCTTCGTTTTGAATCTATCCTTTTTTTTTCAGCATGTCCGAAGAACTTAACTTGCCAGAAGGGGTACCAATACCTGGTTGGTTTAGACGGTTCTTAGAAGCATGGGCCACTCAGCCAGGTCCTACCGTTCCTCCTCCTCCAGCTGCAGGAAATCATCCAGCTGCAGCGGCACCTCTTCCTCCACCTCCTCCACGGGGAAACACGTTTGCTAAAATATGTAAAGATTTTAAAGCTATGGGAGGAAAGGATTTCCATGGAACTGAGTCCTTCGTGGCAGCTAGGAATTGGCTGAAAGAAACCGAGGACCTATTCATCATCTTTGAGGTAGAAGATAGACAGAAAGTACAACTGGCAGTGTGGCTATTAAAGGGCGAGGCTTCCTACTGGTGGGAAGTCACTAATGCTGAAAGACCAGTGGAGACATGGGAGGACTTTAGGGCAAGGTTTGAGGCTAAATTTCTCTCAGATGCCGAAAGGAGTTTGCAGTTGGAAAAATTCTTATTTCTTAAGCAAGGGAACAAGACAGTCAGAGAGTATGTTAATCAGTTCGATGAGCTGGCTAGGTTCGGGCTGGACCTAGTCAACACCCCGCACAAGAAGGCTCTCCGTTTTGTCAAAGGGTTGAATGAGCCATTACACAGTTTGGCCATGACCCATATACCCATGGGAGCCACGTATGAAAGACTGGTGCAAATGGCATTGCTGAACGAAGAGGATAAGGGCAAGAAGGAGGCAAAGGCTGAAAGCTCTCAAGGGAAGAAAGAGGGTTTGCAGCCTAAAAAGATGGACTTTAAGAAAGGCGGGAAAGGCAACAAAGAGAAGAGGAAGTGTAATTTCTGTGGCAAAGTGGGGCACTTAGTAAAGGACTGCCGGAAAAAGAAGGCCAAGGAGAATGGTGGGTGCTTTTCTTGCGGTGAGACGGGCCACAAGGCTAAGGACTGCCCAAAGAAACGAGGACAGGGGCAGAGGGCTGGATCCACCTCAGGGGCACAGGTTCATGTGCTAGAAGCGCCACCTCTGCAACAGCGAGGTATAAATACTTATGTAGAAAGTGTAGTTTATCTTTATAATCACCCCGTTCGCACTTTATTTGATTCTGGCGCATCACACTCCTTTATCTCGTCTGCTTTAGTAGAATCTCTGCACCTAAAAACTAGTATGGTAGAGGACCCCTTAATTGTTTCAAACCCAATTGGGGGCCCAGCTCATTTGTCTATGGTCTGTTTGGGATTGAAAATTTCTATTCTAAGCGTAGAATTTCAATGTAGTGCCTTTGTTTTGGGATTTTCGGGATATGGTTTGATTTTGGGCATGGATTGGCTATCCAGTAATGGGGCCATCCTTGATTGTGAGAAAAGGGTTGTTAGGCCCCTAACCCAGCTTGGTAATGCTTTGGAAATTTCTTGTAATCCCTCGTATGCGGTTATGCTTAGTTATCTTGAATCGCTAGATGCCTCTGTTGAAAATTTGCAATCAGTTAGAGTGGTCCGGGAATATCCGGATGTCTTCGAAGAGGTGAGGGGCTTGCCTCCGAAGCGGGAAATAGACTTCCGCATATATCTTGTAGATAATGCAAAGCCCGTTGCATTGCCCGTTAGACACATGGCTCCACGGGAAAGGAAAGAGCTCAGTAAACAGATTAAAGAGCTTCTAGAAAAGGGGTTCATTAGGAGGAGCATTTCAGAATGGGGCGCTCCAGTGGTGTTTGCTACAAAGGCGGATGGCTCACTCCGTCTATGTGTTGACTATAGGGAGCTCAACAAGCTAACGAAAAAGAATAGGCACCCTCTCCCCAGAATTGACGATTTGTTTGATCAGCTTGTAGGAGCGTCTGTTTTCTCCCAACTCGATTTAGCGACCGGTTTTCATCAGCTAAGGGTGGCTGAAGATAGTATCGATAAAACAGCATTCAGAACCCCAGACGGCTTCTTTGAATGGCTTGTCATGCCTTTCGGCTTGACAAACGCACCTGCTTACTTCGTGGACCTGATGAGTAGGGTATTCAGAGATTTCCTCAACAAGTTCGTAGTGGTCTTCGTAGATGATATCCTTATCTTCTCAAAGAATGAAGAGGAACATGCTCAGCATTTAAGGGCGATCATGGAAACTCTGCGAGTCCATCAACTAAAAGCCAAATTCTCCAAATGCCATTTTTGGAGAGAAGAAGTGAGGTTCCTTGGGCACATAGTATCCAAACAAGGGTTGGCAGTGGACCCTGCTAAGGTAGTGGCGGTACAGGATTGGAAGACACCAAGGAATGCAACCGAGGTCCGAAGTTTTCTAGGACTAGCAGGTTTCTATCGAATGTTCATAAGGGATTTTGCGAAAATCTCAGCACCGCTCACGAAATTGACCAAGAAGAATCTAGTGTTCAATTGGGACTTGGATTGCGAGTTTGCTTTCCAACGACTAAAAAGGGCTCTTACAACAGCCCCAGTTTTGACGCTGCCAGATGGGAGCAAGATGTTCACTGTTTATACTGATGCATGTGGGACAGGGCTAGGCGCCGTTTTAATGCAAGAAGGAAGGGTAGTAGCTTATGGCGGGAGGCAGTTGAAAGTGCACGAAAAGAACTACCCAACCCACGATCTTGAGTTAGCCGCCATCGTCTTTGCACTCAAGTCTTGGCGACACTATCTCCTAGGTGAGAAGTTCGAACTTTACACTGACCATAAATCGTTGAAATATCTTTTCTCGCAGAAAGACCTTAACTTGAGGCAACAGAGATGGATGGAGTTTCTTGCCTCGTACGATTTCGAAATCTCCTACACTCCGGGCAAAGGCAACGTAGTGGCAGACGCGTTGAGCCGAAAGAAATTGACCCTAAGCCCGCTGTTTGTTGAAAGACAAAGCCTAGAGTTTATAGCCAGCTTCGACTTTAGGCCTTCCTCCGATTTTGTACCAGGCTTGCTAGCATCTCTCGAAGTGCGCCCAACTTTAGTGGATTCAGTAGGGACAGCACAGCGCGAAGACCCCCAGCTTGTGGAAACGATTGATAGGCTAATTAGGGGTGAGACTTCAAGTCACCTCAACAGATACTCCATCGACGATAAGGGTTTGCTAAGGCGAGACGGAAGACTATGCGTCCCACAGACGAAAGATTTAGTAAAGAAGGTTCTCGAGGAAGCACATCACTCCAAGATGACGATACACCCAGGCGGAGATAAAATGTACAAAGATATAAAAAGGACTTTCTTCTGAAACGGCATGAAAAAGGACGTGGCAGAATTCGTTTTTAAGTGTATGGTGTGCCAACAGGTTAAGGCAGAACAGAAAAAGCCTGGCGGACTGCTACATCCTCTGGAGGTCCCGCAGTGGAAGTGGGATAGCATCTGAATGGACTTCATCGATGGGCTGCCTAGGTCTAGGAGAGGCAACACTAGCATTTGCGTAATAGTGGATAGGCTTACTAAAAGCGCCCACTTTTTACCTGTCAAAAGTAAAAGAACTGCCTCATCCCTAGCATCACTTTACCTCAAGGAAATCGTTCGACTCCATGGAATACCATCCAGCATTGTTAGTGACCGAGACCCCATCTTCACCAGTGAGTTTTGGCGGAGTCTGCAAAAAGCAGTAGGAACGCAGTTATGCTTGAGCACAGCCTATCATCCCCAAACCGACGGCCAAACAGAAAGAGTGAACAGAGTTTTGGAGGACCTTCTAAGACTGTGCGTCCTTGACTTCGGAGGGACATGGGAAGACCACCTTCCTTTGGTGGAATTTGCCTACAACAACAGTTATCAAGCAACCATCGGAATGGCGCCCTTCGAAGCTTTATATGGAAGACCGTGCCGATCGCCCACTTGTTGGTGGGAGTCTACTGATAAGCTCATACTTGGACCAGATATGATACGGGAGACTTCAGAGAAAGTAGACTTAATACGAAGAAGGATGAAGACGGCCCAAGACAGACAAAAGTCCTACGCTGACAAGAGGAGAACCGACCTTGAATTTGAGGTTGGGGACAGAGTTTTTCTTAAGGTATCTCCGCTAAGGAACGTTGTTCGTTTTGGAACCATAGGAAAGCTAGCACCAAGGTTCGTAGGGCCATTCCCTATCATCGAGAAAATTGGGAAAATGGCCTATAGATTAGAGCTACCCGAGAAACTGGCCGGAGTCCCCAACGTTTTTCACGTTTCACATCTCCGAAAATGTCTACATGAGTCTGCTGAAGTGGTAGAGCCAAATATCCTCGAAGAAGCCGAAGTGGAACGGGAAGCAACCATAAGAAAAGTTCCAACCCGCATATTAGGAACGGAAGTGAAGAAGCTACGCAACCGCGAAGTCAAACTCGTCAAAGTTCAGTGGAGCGACGCCGAGGGAGACGCGACTTAGGAAACTGAAGCTAGAATACGCACTGCCTACCCTTTTCTTTTCGAGGGTACATCCTTGATCGTTCTTTTTCTTTAAGTCGCGATTTTATCTATCTTTTTAGGTATATTTCCTCGACCTTATCTTTTAGGTAGAAACCTTTTGGATGAAAACATGTAATTGAAACATGTTATGGATGATGGTTGCAAGTGGTTGCAAGTGATTGCTAGTGGTTGCTCGTGGTTGCATATACACACACAATCTAGGTTTTAGATCGGCTCAGTCACTTCATATTGCATATGCATATATGTTTGCATTCGTATATGGTTGAACTTTAATGTGTTGTCATATGGATGTTGCATTTGTATGAATGATTGTGCACTCATGTAGAATCATGAATAGGAAAATTTGCATACATAATGGATTCATGGCACTTACATGATTCGCATTAAGGAGGTCAACTGGATCAGTAGACCGCCTGATTTTGCATTAGATAAGTACATGTACACACACACTTCGCATATGATCATGAAGCATTAGAAGTCTTTTAAGGACAATGGATGCTCGTGTTTGATGGATGAGTAGATGGATGATTGGATGTTAGGATATACATTCCTCCTAACTTGAAGATTTCGGGGACGAAATCCTTTTAAGTGGGGGAGAATGTAACACCCCGTGAATTCTATAACTGTGAAATTCACAAATTAAAGTATAATTAATTTGAAATCAAAGAACTAAGGAAAACGGGATACGCCATTGCGTTCGTCACGGAAAAATACGCGAAATAGAGTCCGAGTTTTCGAAAAACGGAGTCCGTATGAAGAAGATATGGCCTCCGGAAGTTTCTGAATTAAGTTTAAAAATTCGAACAGCTCAGAAAAAACAATTCAAAATTCAAAATCGGGCCCAATTGGCCAGGGCGGGAAAACTCCCGCCTAAGCCACCCAGGTCGGCTGGGTTGTCGACCTGGGCTAGCCATGTCGACAGGGCTGTCGACCTGGTCCAGAGCCAGGTCGAACCCAGCCCACCCTGGCTGGCCTAGTCTATGTTGGTCGATTTTCAGGAGCCTGCTTTGTCATTAGGGCTAGGTGGCAGGCTCTAATTGGTCTCTCTTTCGAATGAATGGCTACGATCAATCCAAGCAGCATCGATTGTCCTAATCAGTTCATAAACTCTATAAAAATGACCCTAGACTCTACCTAATCTATTCATTCAAAAATAAGAACGAAGCCACCATGCTGCTGAGGAACGACTAGGAGTAGCCACCAAATTGGAGAGAAGATTAGGAGCCAAATTCTAAAGCATAAAGCAACTTAAACAAATCAAATCAACGCCTACGTCAAAAGGAGTCGCATCTCTAAATTCCTGAATTAGAGAATTCGCCACACGATTGTAAGTAGAGTATTATTTTGGTATGAACAAATAACTGTGTTGGTTTGTATACTTGATTTGTGGTGATAAAGTAATTCATATTTGTGCGTTACTATGATTCTTATCGAATTGGAATATTGTATACGTTTGGATATTCTCAAATTATGTTATTCATTATAAAAACTACATGTTGCGGTGGTTTTATGCAAGTATACGTTTGGATATTCGCAAAGCATGTTATTCATTATAAAAAACTACATGTTTGCGGTAGTTTTATGCAAGTATACGTTTGGAATATTCGCAAATTATGTAATTCATGTTGAAGCTACATGTATGTAGTTGTTTAATTGAAATTCATGCAAGTTTGGGGTTTTGCTACTATGCCATCATAATGTGTATTTTTGTACAAAAATCATTTTTGTGTGTAATTGGAACAAATTTGGGTTATTATAATTCATATGAAATTATGCTGTAAATTTGGCATCATAATCTATGTATTAAGCCATACTTTTCAATTAGAAAACCTCTTTGCGAACTCATGAATATGACTAGGCTATGTTTGATATTATGCCTAATTGAAAAGCATGTTAGGTCTATATTGTTAACAGGAATTATATGATGACATATGTGGTACATAGCTAGGTTAGATTCAAAATCCCATTTGCAAGTTTGCATGACTAAAGTAAAAATCAAGATTTCATGTTAGAAATATTTATGCCATAAGTATATGTGTACCATGGTTATGAGAATAGATTTAAAATCATGATTAATTTGGAATAATCCTAGTTGAACTACACTTTTGTATTAGTAACAAAAGTAAGCCCCTTCGTAAACATGTAGTAATCTTGTGAACATGATTGGCTTATGTTTGACATTATGCCTAAATGAAAATATAGGTTTATATTGTAGTTAAGACTATGTGCCAATAATGATATCCAATTTAGATTCTTAACTTAACTACAAGTTTACATGCTTTGATTCATGTCACTTTTGCTTTATGACCAAAGTATACATTACTGCTATGCAAGTACACCAGTTTCTAATTTGTAATTCCAACGTTATGTTGCAAGTTCATGCGTTCACATTCCCCTTTTTGTGTATGTAATCACGCTTTAAGCCTCCCCTCTTTCGCATGGCTAGGTTGGGCTTAAAAAGGCTAAGCCCAACATATATATAATAAACGGACATATTAAACGGGGGAAAATAACGTTGGGTTAAATTTATTAATAAATGAAAAGATAAAGTAAAGGGGCCCAAATTCAAGAATGGGTTGGGCCCATGATTGGTGTAACCTTTACACCATTGATTTTTAATAATGGGCCGCAAATATTTACATATAAATAAAGGAGAAAGACAAAATATGTAAATGTAGAAAATACGATATGTTTAACCCGAGGTTGGATTGAGTTGTGATGTAAACCTGCCTGGAACCGCCCGGATGTCCAGTAGTCACAACAATACCTATCCAATGTGGGTGGTTAAACATGGAGCCCAATAAGGACCCGAGGTTAGACTGAGTTGTGGCGTAAGACTGCCCGGAACCAACCGGCAACAGGCAGCCACAACAATACCTGTCTAATGTGAGAGGTCAAGGCTTTAATAAGACAATTAAGGCTGAGTCAGGATTGTTAGGATTAAGTGAACTAAAGACTTAATCAAAATGGAACATGCTAAACTAAACAGACTGATTTGGGGGGGGGTTAGGTTTATAAAACACTTAACCAACTTAGGCAGGGTGGGGCACGATTACTGGGCTGATTGTAAGAGGTCAAATCGACGGCGGTGGTGCAGCAGTGTAGGTTCTAACGGGGTGCGGGCGGGCACACACTCCGGCGCAGAAAAGTAAGGCACTGGGCACCAGTAGCATACCTGTGCATTCTAGGATTGTGTCGGGCCGCCACCATGGGACTTGATACACCCCATGGTGGGACCAGCACAGGTAACTACAACATCGGGGGCCATAAGACACATGTAACTATGCGAGTAGGAGCCGATCATCATAAAATGGATCACTTCACCCAGATATGGGGTGCCAGTTGGGAACTAGTTTATATGGGTTCAGAGATTAATATGGGGTACGATAGTATATTCGACCCTAGACAACTTAACCAAGTTTATAGTGCTTTCCCATTTCGAGTTTATACTTATCATACCCAGTTCTTTATTCATAGACAGAATAGTCCTAGACTTACTCAGGCTTTATGTCTGACTCTACTTTTCTTTCGTCTTCTTTTCTTCCGTTTCCCCCAGGTCCACAGGGAGGGAATACAGCAGCTTGACCAGCCTTCATATCCAGCTTGAAGAGAAAGAATGTATTGCTTGGATCTTTTCGTTTTGGACTATGGCTTTGGACAACCACTATGGGGCTTTTGCAGTTTATTTATATTTTCTTTATGCTTCTTTAAATAATGTAATTCAAGACAGTTATGATGATGTTGTGATTTTGGAAGTATGTAAGACAATCATGGTGATGTTGTTGTAACACGTATTTACTTTTATGAAATAAAAGTTGCTGCTTTTCTGCTGTTTACAAATATGTGTTCTTATATCTGTCTTGTATATCTGTGACTTATACTTATAAACCTCCACCAAAATTAGGGCATTCCCTTTGAGAGTGACCCTAACGGAGGTGGGGTGTTTCAGAAAGGTTCCCATTAATTTTATCATAGATAAATTTTTTAAAATTTATTCTTTAATCTTCCTTTGGATATCATTTCAAACCAAAATAAGGTTTATCCAAACTAGTCGGGATTAGCGAACCTTACCAAAGTAATCATTTGTTTAATTTCCCAATCCCAACATATTCATCCCATGGAGCAAAATCGGTAATACTCCATATCTAACACTACGATGTTATCGGTAAATTTAATTACCATTTCACGTTCAAATCTAATTAAAGATTTAACTATCGCTTGGAGCCAAACTGTTGATACTCAATTCTCGATCATTTCCCGAATTTGATAATTTAATTTATCACATTCACATTTCAATCTAATTAAAGATTCATTAAAACTCTAATTCGGTTTTAATCTTCCTAAAAATCATTACTTAATGATTATTCAAAGTTAAGAAATTAATCTTATCTTTGACTGGGTTAAAGAACTATTGTCATTTAAAACACAGCTCACGATAATCCCAAAATCACATTCCATTAACAATGGAATCTTCACGATAAAAGATCAATATATATATAATCGATACAAACTTCCATAACCAACCGATAATATAAATGAAATAACGGCAGAGCCTCTTAAATTCCATATATAGTAAAAGTCTTCCTCCACAAAAGTTCACTTCGATTATTACCAAATCGAATTCCATTCCATTCCAATTTATTTTGTTAAATTGGAAAACTTTACTTTGGAAAATTCCATTAAATCTTAATTAAAAGATTTATAAATTCCAAATCACATTTCATTGTTAATTGGGTTAAAGAATGAATGTCATTAAAAATACAGTTCACAATAAACCCAATTCACATCCCATTTTATTCCAATTAAATGTTAATTAACCGGAAACACTAATAATCTTAATTAAAAGATTTATTCTTTTCACACATGGTTTAAGAACAGTGTTATTTAAGACACCATTCACGACAAACCCCAAAATCCAATTCTTTTATTCAATTCCAATTAAATATTAATTAATTGGAAAACTCCACTAAATCTGAATTAAAAGATTTATTCTTTTTCTCAACTGGGTTTAAGAACAATGTTATTTAAGACACCGTTCACGACAAACACAAAATCCAATTTGATATTAAGTACAAGGCTCTGAATAGAAAATGTATTGGCTTATATTCAATACCAAATTCTGAATCCAACAAATATCGTATTGGAAATAATGATATAAATATATCTTCCAAATTTCCATAACAATATCCGTATAATCACGAAATCCAATATTGAAATATTCCGAAGATGATTTCCATTCAAATCAATTCCAATTGATATATTGGAAATTCTGGTTATTCTTAAAACCATTTCAAATCCAATTTATTTATTTAAAAATATTGGATTATAATTATAGTTCATAACTAATTCATTTCGATAAAAATATATTTTTATCTTTTCAAATACGGAATTATTCATCCCAATTTTTTCCATATCATGTATTATAATTTTACACAAATTATTAATATTTTTAATAATTTTATTAAGGCCATTTCAGTAGATTGCCATAAACGGTCATCGAACTGCACATACAATGACCTTTTTCAAATTTGATTTGGACATAATTCCAAATCCAACCGTTAGATTTCAAATCTCTTATATTCGTTGGAATCTTTTCGACACGAACCCAAAGGTTTTGGTTTTAGGAGAATCCGACGGTCGGATCCCCGTAATGTCCATTCGAAGTCAATGGTCGAAATTCGCAAACTGCCGCGGCACGGCACGTTCTATTCAGGCCATTAAATATATATATATATATATATTATATATACTTCGTCGATTTCCATTTAAAACGTATTTTATAATCATTTATAAATTCGTTTTAAAACGATTCAAACTTCATTTTCAATTTTAAATCAAAATTGTATTTTCCTTGTCATAATAATATATAAATGATAATATTTTCAAAATATTAGATTTTGAAATCATTTTGTAACGACCCGGTTTTTGAGCGACTTTGGTTATCGACATAAACACGATGTCGATAACCAAAACACGGAAAACCTGGTAATTAGTGAAAGAAATTAGAGGGTGAGGAAAGATACGATAGAAACTTAGAATAGAAGAAGAAGAAGAAGAACACAACATCAGAGTAACACGAACCTCACAGCGGAACGAATAACATATAATATATATAACATAACTTGAAATATACATTTGTACTTGCATATACATATCATTATCAAAGTACAGCACTTACAACACAGCGGAATAATAATAGCTATATGATCCTGAAGCCTCCTGCTCCAGCTCTTCAATGTATCTGTAAATCCCGACTACTTGACTGCCCATACAAATTTAGGCACCCAAGAGTTTAGGGAAAACAACAAAGTAAACTCCGGGTCAGTTATGGGACTGGTGTGAGTAAAACAGTTTAAAACAGTTCAAGCAGGTAATCGACATCTCACAAGACCACGCCGTATAACGGAATGGGTTTTTCCCTTATGAGAATCCAAAATAACTTTATATCAAAAACCTTTTGATATTATATTAATGCCTATCAATCACAGTATATATAATCATCTAGCAGAAACGCTTTCATCTCACGTCCTACATATATAGTATACAATCAAAACCGCAAGCACGTATTGGGTAATGGATTTCCAACTATGACAAGGTATGGAACCACCTTCTGCTTGTGTACCTCTAGAGAGGAATACACTGGGTTCAACAAGAACATCTTGCCACCCAGCCACACATGACCGACCACTCATTTCGCTTGAGTGTATCGAATGTATATCACCAACAGTTGGGATCAGCAACTGTTTCCCGAATGGGACAGCATCAACAATAGATTTTTAGAAGTAAATGAAACTCTAGATCAGGTGATTATACACCCTACTTCGGTGCGACCGACTTATCCATGCTGCCTGCCCGATTTCTGTCATTTACCGGTTGATGAGGCTAGAAGCTACGCTTTATCATCACACCAGATTCACTTTGAATGCCACATCATCAAATCCATCAAATCAGCGATTAACGTCCTCAACCATACATTATGTGTTAGCTAAAAGAAGTTTCCTTCTCCGCTTCCACTCTTGGTACAGTTGGAGAAATCAATATACGTGATCGTCTGGAAATACTCTGTCACACATCCGTCCATACAAGTCATCCAGGAACAGGATGAACCGAAGGCACTATTCTGTAAACAGGATAGCCCTTGCATAACTCCGTCTTCAATTTCCTTTGGCATATATGATTCGCAATGCTTATGCCAATACAGAGTGGTTATTTGTATAATAATCCAACCGGTCTCTCTATATTAACAACGTTAAAATGGTCAAAACTTCGATAGTCTGTGATTTAACTATCGAAGAAAAACAGGTGTGCAAACAACGATATTATTTCCAAACGGAAATTATATCGATCAAACATCATTTAACATTCATCTCCTTAGTTCATTTTTCTTCTCCTGTTTCCCTATATTCAACATTTCTTGTTTTCTAAATTTAGAAAATATATGTTATTACCATTGGAAAACATTTCTATTTCTTGTTTTCTTTATTAGAAAACATTTCTGGTTTCTTATTTGAAAAAAACATTTCCAAAGCTTCTTCATTGGACTTAGACAGATGTTTAAACAAACCATTGCAAATGCCAACTAAAACCATTTCCTTTACTGCCGAACCTTAACTATTCCCTAGTTAAAAACGAAGCCAATCAAGTTGGGGTAGAACTATCTCTCAGACCTTAACTGAACAACATTTCTAACTTTGAAATAGATGAAGTTCACTTTATATCCCTTTACTAACTTCCTTACTTAACCCTCCTTCGAATAGTTACATTCGATTTACTCTTTTCACTTAACTCTATTCGATTAACCCTTATCAATTAACTCCATTGGACTAACACTATTGGATTAACTCTATTTGACTAATGCTATTGATTTACTCATTTCACTTAACTCCTTTCGAATAAACTATATTCGATTAACTCATTTCACTTTCTTCGAATAAACTATATTCGATTAACTCATTTTACTTTAACTCTAATCGATTAAACTAACATCGATTAACTCCTTTTACTTTAACTCTAATCGATTAACTAACATCGATTAACTCCTTTTACTTTAACTCTAATCGATTAAACTAACATCGATTAGCTCCTTTATTCTTTTCGAATAAACTATTCCTTTATAAAGATTTACTTTTAGTAACAGTTCTTCACTTTACAAATGATTTCCTTTTATTCTAACTTATCCTTTGATTTTATAAATATTTCTTTTATAAAAATTCTTTTCATTTTCTATATAAAATCCATCGATTTTATATAAATAATTCATTTTCAAATTACACTTTGAAAAAAATTCTTTATCAACATTCGGTATGTTATGGTATTCAACATATCAAATCACGATGATCAGTATCGTCTAAACACATATAATCGACAACAGATTATATATCACATCATATATCACAATATATGAAAAACGATAAAATAAATGTTGAGGAATCCAGTCGGATTCCTCCAACCTGTTTCCCTGCATCACAGATGTTAGACAATATAATTAACATCGATTTCACATCACTGTGAAATATTCTGATAGCAAAATCACATATAAATATTTAACGGTTTATATATATATATATATATAATTTCTACTAACTGACTAGCAGTTCAATCAACAGTCAACACACAGTCAACAGACAATAATTAACAGTCCTAAGAATACACTGTAAAAAATAGAACTATTCAGAGTTGGTGAAATTTACTCACCTTTGTTACTTAACCGTTACTGAGTAACGATTAATTGTTGGTTCAGTTGAGTCAACATTTAATTTTCCTATGAACATCCAGTAGCTCAGTTCTTCGCGGAAACAGTCCCATACCGTAGATTTTGTCGCCACGGTTTCAATAGCTTTTGATTTCGTCGGATGTTTGATTGTTCTCAGCCTAGATCCGCAGTTAAACATCTAGATCCACCCCAATTTAAGCAACCAGATCTGCTTATCCCCATACCGCATCCAGCGTGAAAGGTTCTCTTCTCCATCCCACTCCATCCTCACTCCAGTAGTTCATGCACAAATGTCCACTTTCAATCTCAAAAACACCCCCATCTCACTCTACAAACCCCGTTTAAAACCCGAATTCCACCAATTTCAACCTCAGTTGGAACAATATATTTCCATCTCCAGTACTGCCGTCCTCTCAGTAAACCAAATCCGAGCAACTCTTTGAATTCATCTCCCAAAATTTTGCCTTCTCCACGTTTTGGACAAACGAAATAAAACAGGTAGTATCGCTCCTTCCAGAAAACGCCAGAGCTCTACCTCGGTCAGCCGCCACCTCCGCAACGTCGTGACCCTCCCCTATTGAAAGCGACGCCCTCCAGCAACTCCTCCATACGCATGAACTCGAGAATCTATGATTTTGTTCAGCCTTAGCTCGATGTATAACAGCGTCGAATCCCCCAAATCTCATATAAGAAGGGAGAGGATCATCCAAGGATTCGATATATGTGTGTTTGGAAATTTCTAGGAATTGTTTGAATTTTTTTGAATTTTTCTTCTCGCAATTTTTGTTTGAGGATGAGATTTACAGTGGCAGCTCATAACTGACGGACGAGAAAAAGTAAAGTAAGGTTGGGAGGAAACGATGATTTATAGGGTAGGGGAGATATTTTATTTGGATTTTGTTTTAAGGTCCAGTACCTTCCACGTTTTGGCTACACGTGGAGAGTAAATGGCCGGTGGGTTGTTTTAATGTGGTTTAAAGGATATCGCGGCTGCTAAGAAGACCACATAAGATATAAGGCATGCTTCATTCTTTCATAAGGAGATGGGATGATTTTTGTTACTATATTTTTAGATAATTATTTAAACCATTATCAAATCTATTAATTTATATAGTTACGTAATGCTACAGACAGAAATAACAACACCATCTTGACGAGCGAGGTGTCCCGACTCCAGAAATAAAATAATACCGGTAGATTAACTCATATTGTGAGGCCCCAAAATCGTTGATTAAAGGTGCAAAATACTCCAAATAAAAAGTTGCTTATTTAATTAATTAAAAATTACAGTAAAATCCTAAAAATTAAATTATCGTTATTCCCCAAAAGAACCTTGTCTAAATTCAAACCCGATCTCTAGTTATATCGAATAAACTATTACGGTCAATAAACGATTCTATAGCGACTATTTTAAAATTTGATTTGGACATATCTCAAAATCTACACAATGAAATCCTGATTTTTCTCTTCCACTAGTAAGATATACTCCACCAGCTCTACACGTTTCTTGTTTCATAGAAATCCGGCTTAAAACGAATCTTGTACATTCAATTGAAGTTCGAATCGCCAAATAGCGAACTGCCGCGCCATTACGGGCTCAATTATAATTATATTATAATTTATTCGTACAACTGTCGTTTTATAATATATTCGTTATTATAATTCAACTTTAAACTGAATTATATAATTCGAATTGCCCAATTCACACATATCGCCATTTCAGCCAATTCTGATTATTTCAGAATTAAATATTTTATTTAATTTATTATTTTAATTAAATATTCATCATTATTTAATTCAACGACCATTTAATTCACTAAACCACCATTTCAAAGATTAAATAAATTAACTATAATACCTCTGCCAATGCGGGTCATTACACATTTCCTTTTTGATATTCATTATAAAAATGAATAAAATCGATATAAATATCGTTCGCGTCCAAAATGGCGCATATCTAATCAACACGGCTTCAAATATTTTAATAGTTACGCGTCCATACAAAATTGGACATCAAAATCGCATTTTGATTATTTGCTGAATATTATTTCAAAATATTTGTTATTTTAAAATATTTCGTTAATTTAAAATATTCGTTCCTTCTGAATTGGAATCAGACACAGTCAATTTCCATATAATGTATTTATATGGATTTCATACAACACATCTATACAACAAACATGATACACAATCAACCATCATCCAGAGTGCATTACACAACTGCATAAGCATTAAATATAAATAATTAATGCTTACAACAACCTGTCAACCAATTGATTGACATACAGCTAATTAATGGGACTAGTGTATGGCATATACCATCCCAATACCAGTGTGGGGTTTTAATCAACAAACACAGATTTTTATTTGTGCAGTTGGGCGATGTGTAAAATTTATCATTCCAATCAATATCAGTCAAATTGGTGTACATAAACAAATCGTCCGATTTGTAAATGAATATTTATTTTATTCATATAGATGTTAAAAATTATATTTTTAACGATAAAATATTTTATCCAACATATGAATCTTTTATTTTCTAATCACATCATGATCACAATCAATTTCCACAACACAATACAATCAAACAAGTCGTCCATGGTCTATGGACGACGGTGTCGGGTGTTGCTAAGCACCGTCTGCATCCTAGTATATATTTTAACTAGAAAATAATTAAAGTGAGAAGTTATCACCTTTAGGATCCACCTCGCCGTTCTTTATTCCCGAACGGTTTGGATTTGGATTTGCTTCCAGTCAGCCCCATCGCAATCTGTTTCACACAATTCTTGTAACAGTAAGGAATTTCGCTCGATCCGAATCAGTCGTTAAACCGATCTAGACCGTTCGAAACCCCTGATCGTTTTGAGAACGGGACAAATCAGAACACAGACAGAAGAACATTTCATTGCTATTACAACAATTCCATCAGATACAAGAATATACAGAGTATAAATGAATATTATACAGCAAAGAATATCAGAGATTACAATAAATTACATAGCAGCAGAAAAACAATATAAAACACAACTGAAAGTAATACACGGATACAGAGCTTTCCGAGCATCGTTCCAGTTGTAAATCAGGATCCTGTGAATATAAATCTACAAAACCAAAACTGATAGCTGCCCGTGTCGAAAATAAGGGCACCCAGAGTTTAGGTTAAAACAATAAACTCCAGGTCAGTCATGTGACTGGTATGAGAACTAAAACAGTTATTTAAACTTTACTTTAAAAGAGATTAATTCAAGGGACCACACCGTATAACACGGAACGGGTTTCCTCCCAAGAATACTAGTGCTTAGAATAAACAACGCAATGCTTTTTCAAAAAATGAAGCTATTATAAGACCCAGGTCCCATCACACAATGCAACGCAAGCCGGAGGATATGGTTTTCCCTTATAATAGCCAAACATGCTTGGTACGTTTAAAACAAATCATTTGATACTATAATAAGTGTATAGTGTCAAAACAATTCAAATCATAAATATCTATCATAGGAGGCATGGGTACCATCTATCATGTCGCCATACTAGGCTGTACAAATAAAACCGAAACATCACGTATTGGAAATTGGATTTCCGTCATGAGTCGAGGCAAGGGGCAAGCTCCTCTTCGATTCGAGACACTCTAGCAAATGCCTCGGGACTACACACTCTGGGTAACCCCTGGGATCCTCCAAAACCAGTCCTCCCTTACGTTTGAGGATTAGTTATTCCTGAACACACGTTTCCCGGCCCTATAGGACCTATAATCGAGGCGCCTCGCATCCAAACCACAAAGGTGAAAAGTATATAAATGTCAGGGCCGGTAGGTCACTGACACCACCCATAGCTAGAAAGAAACGTCGTGCACTCCATGGGTCCTTATCCCGTTTTTGACTCATACCGAGGTGTGAGGCTCGCGAATCCACGCTATACACAAAGCAGCCACGTAGGACGTGCTTTGATCATCAACCACAAGACTTTGCTTTTCAACAGAAGCCTCGATCAATTGCCACTTAGGCGTGCCACACTGGTAATTCATGCCATGCGACTGATGTCCATCGATATACAACCTATGAGCTCGTACATCTCAGAGAAGGGCGTTAAGAAAAAGAATAAATTCTCCACCGCCAAACAGATGTGTATTAAATAGAGTTCATTCAACATAGAATAAAATCCAATGTCAGACACACAGTCCATTTACAAGTTCGTTCTGGGTCTGAACGAAACCGGAGCTAATTTCCTCGCATATCCATCGATCTCCAAGTACGTCTGGACGACCACCAATTGATTCCCTCCTCTTGGGTGTACAACCCAATCAAGATCATCAGTAATCACCCAAACGATGTGAAGACTTCTGGTCTTCGACCACCGTCATCATCTTCGACTTATTGTCGAATCAGTTATTCAGAATGGGTATAAACCCAGCCTTTCCGAACAACCCGCGTATATAGCAAACAAATGTTACACAAACACAACATATGCCTCATTCCAAATATTAACCCCGAAGGCCGAAACCAACATCAGATCAATACCCAGGAAACCATTCTTCTTAGCTAACCTACAACTAGTTTCTAAATTTCACATTCTTAGGGAAAGATTCCCATTAATTTTATCAAAGATAAATTCTGTAAATTTATTCTTTAATCTTCCTTTGGATATCATTTCAAACCAAATTATGGTTTTCCAAACTAGTCGAGATTAGCGAACCGCACCGAAGTAATTATTTATTTTATTTCCCAATCCCAACCTATTCATCCCATGAAGCAAAACTGGTAATACTCCTTATCTAACACCATGGTGTTATTGGTAAATTTAATTACCATTTCACGTGCAATTCTAATTAAAGATTTAATTATCGCTTGGAGCAAAACTGGTGATACTCCATTCTCGCTCATTTTCCAAATTTGATAATTTACATTATCAATTCACATTTCAATCTAATTGCCGATTCATTAAAACTCCCTTTACTGGGTTAAAGAACTAATGTCATTTAAAACACAGTTCACGATAAACCCAAATCACATTCTATTTATTATCGGGTTAAAAAACAAGTGTTATTTAAAACACCGTTCCCGATAAACCCACCAATCAATTCTAATTCAATTCCAATCAAATGTATTAGAAATTCCAATTATTTAAAACCCTTTTTAAATCCAATTTATTTATTTAAAAATAATTGGGTTTAAATTTAGTTCAAAATTAGTTCATTTCGATAAAAATCTATTTTTATCTTTTCAAATATGGAGTTTTTCATCCCAATTTTTTCCAAATCATTTCTTATGATTTTACACAAATTATTGATATTTTAAATAATTTTATCAAGGCCCGTATAGTCGATTTCCATCAACGGCCATCGAACTGCACTTACAGCGACCTTTTCCAAAATTGATTTGGACGTATCTCCAAATCCAACCGTTAGATTTAAAATTTCTAATATTCATTAAAAAGCTCTTTTCGATATGAACCCAACGGTTCCAGTTTTAGGAGAATCCGACGGTCGGATCTCCCGTAATGTCCATTCGAAATCAATGGTCGAAATTCATGAACTGTCGCGGCGCGGCGCGTTCTATTCAAGCCATTATATATATAACATATATAATATATATTTCGTCAATTTCAATTTAAATCGAATTTTATAAATAGTTTTAAATTCGTTTCTAAAACAATTTCAACCTTCATTTCAAATTCAAATCAAAATTGAATTTTCCCTTATAAATTCGTTTTAAATTCATTTCAATTCAATTCAAATTTCAAATTCATTTCAATTCGAATTCATTTTCTATTCAATTCAATTCAAATTCGTTTTCTATTCAATTCAATTCAAATTCGTTTTCTATTCAATTCAATTCAAATTCGTTTTCTATTCAATTCAAATCAAATTCGTTTTCTATTCAATTCAAATTCGTTTTCTTTTCAATTAAATCAAATTCGTTTTCTTTTCAATTAAATCAAATTCGTTTTCTATTCAATTAAAACTCGTTTTCTTTTCAATTCAATTCAAATTCGTTTTCTATTCAATTCAAATCAAATTCATTTTCTATTCAATTCAAATCAAATTCGTTTTCTATTCAATTCAAATCAAATTCGTTTTCAATTCAATTCAATTCAAATTGGTGTTATAAATATTCGATATTTATCTCTTTTCAATATTCATTATAAAAACGAATATAATCGATATAAATATCGTTCGCATCAAAATAGCGCATCTCTAATCAACATGGCTTTATATTTTTCAATAAATTCGTTATTCTATTCAACAAATGAATATTTATTCTATTCAACACATGAATCTATATTTCTTTAAATACATGACTCTATATTTTTGTCAACACATGACTAATCTCAACGAATGAGTACTGTCCACGTGTGACTATTTTTGTTATTTAATATATTTTATAAAAATTATGGTATCTATCGTTTGGTTTCAAATCAGACTCCAACCGTAAATTAGTAAGAGAACGATTCCCTGAATATTAACCCCGAAGGCCGAAACCAACATCAGATCAATATCCAGGAGACCACTCATCTTATCTATTTTCCTGTTAGTTTCTAATTTTATATATGATAAAGATGTAAATTTTATTGTTAAAATATTTCGTTCAACACGTGACTAATCTCAACGGATGAGTACTGTCAACACATGAACCTTTATTTTATAATATTCTTTATTTTTCAAATTGGAATGAGGCCCAATCAATCACCATATAGCATTAACTATATGGATTCCATGCAACACATGTTTATAAATAGCAACGATAAATAATCAACAATCATCCAAAGTGCACTACTCTGTATAAGCATCGAATATAGATATCTAATGCTTATAATAGTCTGCCAATCAATCAATCGACATACAACTAATTACTGGGATTAGTGTATGCCGTATTTTATCCCAATACCCTTGTGGGGTTTCAAATCAACAAACACATTTTATTTGTGAAGTTGGGCGATGTGTAAAATTTATCGTCCCAATCAATGTCCTTCAAATAGGTGTACATAAACAAACTGTCCGGTTTGTAAATGAATATTTATTTATTCACGTTCACGTTAAAAATTATATTTTTAACGACCAAATTATTTTATTCAACCTATGAATATTCTATTCGGTTCATTTATTAAATAAAATGATATATTTATTTTTCTAACTTATTTTAGAAAATTTCGGTGGCATAATGGCACAATACTAGAAACGGGACAAGGCCTAGCCTTATCCCCGGTCTAATAATGGCCCACGCCATACACATATCAATCAAATCCATTCCATTTTACCAAACAATCAAATTCAAATCAAATAATCTAACCAACTACACAACCAAACAAACAAGTCCATGGTCTGTGGACGATGGTGTCAGGTGCTACTAAACACTGTCTGCATCCTAGTATATATTTATATAACTAGAAAGGAAAAGTTAAAGTGAGAAGTTCTCACCAGCTAGCTAATCCAAACGCCACGACTTTTCTTATGCAGAAGCCATCGCTGTTCTCGCCTTTTGTCACTTTCGTTGCCCGTAGCCACTACATAAATAAAAATCACATTTTTATATTATCACTATCTTATAAAAATCATATTTTTATATTCTCGACTGTATAAAAATCATATTTTTATATCGCTCTATGCCTTTTTTATCGCTACTCTACATAGATAAAAATCAAATTTTTATTGTGCTAAGCATATGAAAACCATATTTTTAAAACAAATAAAGATCATACCTTTCATGCATATTCTTTCATGTATATAAAAATAGAATTTTTATCTTCACTAAAAATTATGTTTTTACTTTACTACACATATAAAAATTATATTTTTATCTTTTCTATATTATAAACATTATATTTTTTAACCTTTCTATATAATAAAAATCATATTTTTAAACTTCGTATATAATAAAAATCATATTTTTATACTTCGTATATAATAAAAATCATATTTTTATTCGACTAAAATTCATATCTTCTTCTAATCAAAGATTATATTTTCTATCTAGACAAAAATTATATTTTCCTTCGCTATAAAAATCTATAATTTTCCCATATAAAAATCACGTCTTTTCTAATATAAAAATAAAATCTTTCCTAGTAACTATCAAAATTTTAGATGAATAAAACTCGTACATTTGCAGTTTTAAAAATCATCTTTTTATGGTGTTAAAAATTAAAAACAAAGCAATATACATTTATATATAAAAATCACTTTTCACTGTTGACATTAGTGGCTGGAGAGGGGCAATGGGATGCCGCTGGTCGGCCGGGGTCTGAAGAGGTAATGCAACATCGAGGTGGTGGTGCTAGGGAGGTCCACGGAACTGATTTGGGACGGGGGTTTCGAGGTTGGATGGGTTTAAATCGAGGCAGAGGGAGAGAGAAGGGGCGGTGGACCAGGAGAAGGGTCGCTGGAGGGGGGCGGTGGACCAGGAGAAGGCTTATGCTTTGATCATCACCACAAGACTTTGCTTTTCAACATAAGCCTCGATCAATTGCCACTTAGGCATGCCACACAGGCAATTCACTCCATGCGATTGATATCCATCCATATATAACCCCTGAGCTCGTACGTCTCAGAGAAGGGCGTTAAGCAAGAGAATAAATTCTCCGCCGCCAAACAGATATATATTTAATAGAGATCAATCACACGGACTAAAATCCAATGTCAGACACAAAGTCCATTTACAAGTCCGTTCTGGGTCTGAACGAAACCGGAGGCACCTAGTACCCCGCATATCCATCGATCTCCAAGCACGCCTGGACGATCACCAACTATTTCCATCTTCTTGGGTGTACAGCCCAATAAAGATCATCAGTAATCACCCAAACGACGTGAAGACTTCCGGTCTTCGACCATCGTCTTCATCTTCGACTTATCGTCGTATCAGTTATTCAGAATGGGACAAACCCGGCCTTTCCGAATAACTCGCGTATATTTTAAATAACTGTTACACAAACACAACATATGCCTCATTCCAATTCATTAGTCACTAACCGTAAATTAATCAAGAGAATAATTCCCCAAATATTAACCCCGAAGGCCGAAACCAACATTAGATCAATATCCAGAAAACCATTCTGCTTGGCTAACCGACAGTTAGTTTCTAAATTTCACATTCATAGGGAAAGGTTCCCATTAATTTTATCCAAGATAAATCATTAAAATTTATTCTCAAATCTTCTTTTGAATTTCGATTCAACTAGTTGGGGTTAACGAACCTTACCGAAGTAATCATTTGTTTAATTTCCCAACCCCAACCTATTAATCCCATGAAGTAAAACTGGTCCTACTTCATATCTAACACCACGGTGTTATCGGTAAATTCAATTACCATTTCTCGTTCAAATCTAATTAAAGATTTAACTATCGCCTGGAGCAAAACTGGTGATACTCCTTTCTCGATCATTTCAATCTAATTAAAGATTCATTAAAACTCCACTTAGTTTTAATCTTCTCAAAAATCGATATCTTGCCTTTAACTGGGTTAAAGAACCAATGTCTTCTAAAACACGATTCACGATAAACCCAAATCACATTTGATATTAAATACAAGGCTCTGAATAGAAAATATATCGACTTATATTCAATATCAAATTCTGAAACCAACATATATCGTATTGGAAATAACGATATAAAATATATCTTTCAAATTCCCATAACAATATCTGTAGAGTCACGAAATCCAACATCGAAATATCTCGAAGATAATTTCGATTCAACTCCAGTCCAATCCACGTATTGGGAATATTGATTATTTTTAAAATCACTTTCAAATTCAATTTATTTATGTCAAAAATAAATTGATTTTAATTCTAGTTCAAAACTAGTTCATTTCGATAAAAATCTATTTTTATCTTTTCAAATGTGGAATTCTCTAGCTCAATTCTTTCCAATCCACATATTATGATTTTACACAAATTATAGACAATTTTAATAATTTATCAAGGCCCGTACAGTCGATTTCCAACAACGGCCATCGAACTGCACTCACAGCGACCTTTTTCGAATTTGATTTGGACATGACTCCAAATCCAAACGTTAGATTTCAAATTTCTAATATTCATTGGAAAGCTCCTTTCGATACGAACCCAACGGTTCCGGTTTTAGGAGAATCCGACGGTCGGATCTCCCGCAACGTCAACTCGAAGTCAATGGTCGAAATTCACGAACTGCCGCGGCGTGGCGCGTTCTATTCAAGCCATTATATATAATATATATATATATATATATATATATATATCGTCGATTTCCTTTTAAAATGTATTTTATAAATCGTTTTAAATTCGTTTCCAAAACCATTTCAATGCTACATTCAAATTCAGATCGATTTGATTTCAATTCAATTCGATTTGATTTCAATTCAATTCGAATTCATTTCAATTTTATTTAATTCGAATTCAAATTCGTTACAATTCAATTCTAATTCTAATTCGTTTCAATTCAATTTGAATTTACTTTCTATTTAATTCAATTCGAATTCATTTCAAATTGATTTCAATTCAATTTCAGTTTGAATTTTAATCTAATTCAATTTGAATTTCATTTCAAAATATTAAATTCTGAAATCACTTTTCAATATTCATTATAAAACGAATAAAATCGATATAAATATCGTTCGCGTCAAAATAACGCATCTCTAATCCACACGGCTTTATATTTTTCAAAAACTTCTTTATTCTATTCAACAAATGAATATTTATTCTATTCAACACATGAATCTATATTTCTTTCAACACACGACTATTTTTGTTATGTAAAATATTTTATAAAACTATGGTATCTATTGTTTGATTTTTAATTAGACTTCTACTGGGAAGTAGTTCTAATTTTAAATATGATAAAGATGTAATTTTTATTATTTAAAATATTTTACTCAACACCCGAATATTTTCAACACATGAATTTTCTTTTATAACATTCATTATTTTCCCGATTGGAATGAGGCCCAATCAATCACCATACAATGTTGATTATATGGATTCCATACAACACTTGTATATAATAGCATTGAAAAATAATCAACCATCAACCAAAGTGCACTACACTGTATAAGCATCAAATATAAATATATAATGCTTATAACAGCCTGTCAATCAATCGATCAACATATTTAATCAATCAGGATGAGTGAACTTCAAATTCATCCCAACACCCGTGTGGGGTTTCAAACAATCAAACAAAGATTTTAGTTGTGCAGTTGGGCGATGTGTAAAATTTATCGACCCAATCAATGTCAGTCAAATCAGTGTACATAAACAAACCGTCCGGTTTGTAAATGAATATTTTATTTATTCACTTTCACGTTAAAAATTATATTTTTAACGATAATATATTTTATTTTAACACATGAATTTCTATTCATTTCATTTATCAAATAAAATGATATCTTTATTTTTCTAACCAATTTTAGAAAATTTCGGCGGTAGAACGGCACGATACTAGAAACGGGACGAGGCCTAGCCTTATCCCCGGTCTAGTGAAGGCCCACGCCATTCACACATCAATCAAATCCATTCCATTTCACCAAACAATTCAATTCAAACCAATTAGACTAATCAACTACACAACCAAACAATTTAACAAACAAGCCATCCATGGTCTGTGGATGACGGGTGTCGGGCGCTACTAAACGCCGTCTGCATCCTAGTATATATATATAACTAGAAAAAGAAATTGAAGAGTGAGAAGTTCTCACCGATAGTTATCCAACTTCACGACACTCCTTTTTTAGAAATCTTCATCGTTCTTGCCTTTTGTCGCTTTCGTTGCCCGTAGCCACTACATATATAAAAATCACATTTTTACTTCGCTATTCAATATGAAAAAACCCAATTTTTACTTTGATGTTCAATATATAAAAATCATATTTTTACTTCAAATCCATATGGATAAAAATCGCATTTCCATACCGCTAATATATAGATAAAAATTCTATTTTTATAACGCTATTCTCTATATAAAGATTTCGCCTTTTCTAACTTAAACATCTAATCTTTTCATTTATAAAAATCTCGTCTTTTCAAATAAAGGTTTGCCTTTCTATAATATAAAAATTATATTTTTCCCGAAGTAAAAATCATATTTTTCCTTCACTACTCATCTCAAAATATCGTCTTTTCATATCTAAAAATATCGTCTTTTCATATTTAAAAATATCGTCTTTTCACTTTTAAAAATATCGTCTTTTCATATTTTAACGTATAAAGATCCCATTTTTATTATTTATATAATATGAAAATTATATTTTCAACCTTTACATACGATAAAAATTATATTTTTAACTTCTACATATAATAAAAATTATATTTTTATAACTCTACAATATAAAAGATTATATTTTTCTCTCGCTACTTTGAATAAAAAGATTATATTTTTCTCAGAAAATAAATAATAAAAGTTAATAAAACTCACCTTTTCAGATGGGAGGAGGGGATTCAGACCAACATTGGTTGGCGCAGGTCGTCCGGGAGGTTATTGGGGCGTCGCGGTTGTCACCGATGGTCGGAAGTGGGCCCGAGGCGGCTGGGCAGCGGGCTAGAGGGGGTCACGGCTCGAATTTGAAGGTGAAAAGAGGGGGGGTCGCAGCAGGCGAAGGTGGGGCCAGGGGGGTCGCGGCGTCGGTGTAGGCGGTCGGAGGCGGGGGTTTCAGAAGAGGAGGGAGAGGAGGTCTCGAGGTGGAGGAGAAGGGGGAAGAGGGGCGGAGGACCCCTGGGGGTCGGCGCCAATCGAGACCTGGGTGTGACTGAGTGGAGAGAATAAGAAATTTATATATATATATATATATATTAATTATTTAATTTGGTTTAATTCTCCTTAATGTTGACTTTTCGCTCGAACTCCAATCGAGACCTAACGACTGTCGCCCCTAGCTAATTACCCCTATTCCGAACACAATGGGATATGCCACGTAGGCTGATTTGATCGTTTGAATCAGTTTCTGTTAAATTTACATTTAAATCACTATATTGAATTTTAAACGTACATTTCAAATTACCGGGGTCACATACTAACCCTATAAATCCCATAAAAATATTTTCTAGCTTCGTATTGACGATACGGTCCTAACAAAACTAGTTTCGTCAAATTCTGAGACCGTTTGAAAAATGGCCAATTTCCATTCGATTAAAATCAACTAGAACTGGTCAAACGCGTTTTCCTTTGCCACGCTCACATACTGATTCGAAAAATTATGAAAATTGGAACCTAGCAATAATTTGACATCACGTACCCAACAAAACTGGTTTCGTCGAAATATGAGGTCGTTTGCGAAATGTTTATTTTTAAGGGCCTGAATTCCATAGCGACCATTCAGAATTTTCAACCGGACATATCTTTTGATTCCCGCTATGAAATTTTGATTTCCCGGATTCGTTGGAAAGATATTATCAATTAGATCCTAATGTTTTTGGTTTCTCTAAAATCCGGATTGTTTTGCACCCGGTACATTCAATTGAAGTTTGAAATCGAATTATTGAACTACCGCGCCATTTTCAATTCTATTTATAATTATATATAAATATTTATTTTCTAACGACGACGTATATAATATATACGTTTGAATTATATTCAAAATAAATTTCTCGTCGATATTATTTAAAATAATTCATTTTAAATCATCAAAATTCGCTAAAATCGCCAAAATAAAATTTTTAAACTGGCCCAGATTTCCGGGTTATTACACCTTCCCCCTTTTCCCTCTAAACCTAATTCAGAAATCAAAAAAAAAAAAAAAAATCGCTGCACCAGCGATGGAAGCCGCCGCCCTCGTCGATCTCCCCCGCCACCTCGCCTGCCGCCTCCACCTTCTTCTTCTCCACTCCTCCTCTTGCCGCGTCTTCCTTCCTCCTCCCCCTCTTCTAAATCGATCGCCGAGCTCCTCCTTGCCCCAGCGGCACCGCCACAGCCGCACCCTCCTACCGCACCCCCCTCCATTGCCTACACCTCCACCGCACCCTCCCCCAAATCAGAAAACCGATGCACTCCCTCCACCACTGCCTGACCCCGACCTCTCCCACCACCAGTGAGCACGTCTCCTCCCCCTGGCTTGGGGAAGCCGCCACAACCCCCCTTCTCCAACCGAGAACGCAGTGAGTTTCTATTTTATTTATAATTCAGTTTTATTTATATTCAATCAAGTTTAGATTTTTATATATAATAAATATTTGATTTTTAATTTAGGAAAGTTTATATTTTTAGTAAAGGAAAGTTATGATCTTCAATGTAATGGAAAAAACGAATTTTTATGTAATGCAAAGAGTAAAAATTCGATTTTTATATATTGAATAGCGAAGTAAAAATTCGATTTTTATATATTGAATAGCGAAGTAAAAATTCGATTTTTATATATTGAATAGCAAAGTAAAAATTCGATTTTTTATATATTGAATAGCGAAGTAAAAATTCGATTTTTATATATTGAATAGCAAAGTAAAAATTCGATTTTTATATACTGAATAGCAAAATAAAAATTCGATTTTTATATATCGAATAGCGAAGTAAAAATGTGATTTTTATATATGTAGAGAATACGGGCAGTGAAAAGTGACAAGAGGCAGAACGGCGAAGATTTCTACATTTGAAGAGTCGTGATGTTGGATTAGCAATATCTGTGAGAATTTCTCACCTTTAATTTTATTTTCTAGTTAAAATATGTACTAGGATGCATACGGTGTTTAGTAGCACCCGACACCCGTCATCCACAAACCATGGACGGCTTGTTTGTTTGTTTGATTTTGATGTGTAGTTGATTGTGTGATGTGAAATGAAAATAAAATATTTATATAGTTAAAAATATTTTATAGTTGAAAATAGAATTTTTAACGTGTATATGAAGTGAAATAAATAAATATAAACGAATTGGACGATTTGTTTATATACACACATTTGACTGATATTGATTGGGACGATAAATTTTACACATCGCCCAACTACACAAATAAAATCTGTGTTTGATTGTTTGAAACCCCACACGGGTATTGGGATGATATATGACATACACTAATCCCAATAATTAGTTGTATGTCGATCGATTGATTGACAGACTGTTATAAGCGTTAAATATTTATATTTGATGCTTATACAGTGTAGAATGCACTTTGGATGATGGTTGATTATTCATTGTTGTTATAGTATACATGTGTCGTAGGAAATCCATAGAAATAAAATCTATGGTAATTGATTGGGCCTCATTCCAGTTTTGAAATAGAAATATTTGAAAAAGAAATATTTGAAATAGAATATTTGAAATAGAAAATATATGAAGCCGTGTTGATTAGATTGACGCCATTTTGACGTGAACGATATTTATATCGATTGTTTTCATTTTATAATGAATATCGAAAGTGATTTCAAAATCTTATATTTTGAAAAGAATTGAAATTCGAATTGAAATTGAATAGAAACGAATTCGAATTGAAATTGAATATAAATGAATTCGAACTGAAATTGAATATAAATGAATTCAAATTGAAATTGAAAATAAACGAATTCGAATTGAAATTGAATATAAATGAGTTCGAATTGAAATTGAATATAAATGAATTCGAATTGAAATTGAAAATAAATGAATTCGAATTGAAATTGAATATAAATGAATTCGAATTGTAATTGAATATAAATGAATTCGAATTGAAATTGAATCGAATTGAAAACGAACTGAAATTGAATTAGAAATCAATTTGAATTGAAATCGATTTGAAAAGAATTTAAAACAAATTTATATTGGAATATTCAATTTTGATTTGAAATTGAATATGAAGTTGAAACCGTTTTGAAAACGAATTTAAAACGATTTATATAATAGGTTTTAAAAGGAAATCGACGAAGTATATATTATATATTTTATATATATATATATTATATTGGCCTGAATAGAACGCGCCGCGCCACGGCAGTTCGTGAATTTCAACCATTGACTTCGAACGGATATTACCGGAGATCCGACCGTCGGATTCTCCTAAGACCGGAACCGTTGGGTTCGTATCGAAAAGTGCTTTCTAACGAATATTAGAAATTTGAAATCTAATGGTTGGATATGGAATTATGTCCAAATCAAATTTGGAAAATGTCGCTATAAGTGCAGTTCGATGGCCGGTGATGGAAATCGACTGTACGGGCCTTGATAAAATTATTAAAAATAGTAATAATTTGTGTAAAATCATAAGAAATGATTTGTGAAGAATTGGGATGAAAAACTCCATATTTGAAAAGATAAAAATAGATTTTTATCGAAATGAACTAGTTTTGAACTAGAATTATAATTCTATTTATTTTTAAATAAATAAATTGAATTTGAAATGGTTTTGAAAATAACCAGAATTTCCAATGATTGCATTGGAATGGATTTGAATCGAAATTGTCTTCGGAATATTTCGATGTTGGATTTCATGATTATACAGATGTTGTTATGGAAATTTGAAAGATATAGATATATATATCGTTATTTCCAATACGATATCTGTTGGTCGTAGAATTGATATTGATATTGAATATAAGCCGATATATTTTCTATTCAGAGCCTTGTATTTAATATCAAATGTGATTTGGGTTTGTCGTGAATGGTGTCTTGACTAACACTGTTCTTGAACCCAGTTGAGAAAAGACTAAATCTTTTTATTTGGATTTAATGAAGTGTACCAATTAAATAATATTTAATTGATATTGAATTGATATTGATTTTTGGGTTTATCGTGAACAGTATTTTAAATAACACTTGTTCTTTAACCCGATAATTAATAGAATGTGATTTTGGGTTGTCGTGAACGGTATCTTCAATAATACTGCTCTTAGACCCAAAGAAGTTAAGAAAATCAGAAACTAACTGGAGATTAGTTTAGTTGAATGGTTTCTGGGGTATTGATCTGATGTTGGTTTCGGCCTTCGGGGTTAATACTTAGGGAACTGCTCACTTGCTAATTTACAGTTAGGGACTGATTGAAATGTGATGTGATTTTGGGTTTATCGTGAACCGTGTTTTAAATGACACTGATTCTTTAACCCAGACATAGATTAAAACTAAGTGGAGTTTTAATGAATCTTTAATTAGATTGAAATGATCGAGAATGGAGTAACACCAGATTTGCTCCAGGCGATAGTTAAATCTTTAATTAGATTTGAACGTGAAATGGTAATTAAATTTACCGATAACACCATGGTGTTAGATATGAAGTATTACAAGTTTTACTTCATGGGATGAATAGGTTGGGATTGGGAAATTAAAACAAATGGTTACTTCGGTAAGGTTCGTTAATCCCGACTAGTTGAATCGAAATTCAAAAGAAGATTAAAGAATAAATTCAAGGAATTTATCTTTGATAAAATTAATGGGAACCTTTCCCTATGAATATGAAATTTAGAAACTAACTGTCCGTCAGTCTTGGGTGTACATCCCAATCAAGATCATCAGTAATCTCCAAGTACGTCTGGACGATCTCCAAGTACGTCGTGGTCCCTTGATTTACCTAACTTTAAATAAAGATTTGCAACTGTTTTTAGTTCTCACACCAGTCCCATGACTGACCTGGAGTTTATTGTTTTAACCTAAACTCTAGGTGCCCTTATTTGGACACCGGCAGCTAGTAGTTTTGGTTTTGTAGATTTATCTTCACAGGATCCTGGTTTACAGCTGGAACGATATCTGGAAAGCTTTGTATCCGTTTATCTGTTCTTGTTGTGTATTGTATTATTTTCCGCTTCTATGTATTTAAATTTAATTTAAATCTCTGATATTTCTGTGTAATATTCATTTGTACTCTGTTTATTCTTGTAATCTGATGCATTGTTGTAATATACAATGAAATGTTCTTCCGTCTGCGTTCTGTTGTGGTTTGTTCTCGAACTATCCACGCTTTCCTTCACGGGGAAGTCACGGGTTTTTACACAATTCCATCAGATACAAGAATATACAGAGTATAAATGAATATTATACAACAAAGAATATCATAGATTACAATAAATTACATAGCAACGGAAAAGCAATATAAAACACAACTGAAAGTAATACACGGATACAGAGCTTTCCGAGCATCGTTCAAGCTGTAAATCAGGATCCTATGAATATAAATCTGCAAAACCGAAACTGCTAGCTGCCCGTGTCGAAAATATGGGCACCGAGAGTTTAGGTTAAAACAATAAACTCCAGGTCAGTCATGTGATTGGTGTGAGAACTAAAACAATTATTTAAACTTTACTTTAAAAGAGAGTAATTCAAGGGACCACGCCGTATAACACGGAACGGGTTTCCTCCCAAGAATACTAGTGCTTAGAATAAACAACGCAAAGCTTTTTCAAAAAATGAAGCTATTATAAGACCCAGGTCCCATCACACAATGCAACGCAAGCCAGAGGATAGGGTTTTCCCTTATAATAGCCAAACATGCTTGGTACGTTTAAAACAAATCATTTGATACTATAATAAGTGTATAGTGTCAAAACAATTTAAATCATAAATATCAATCATAGGCGGCATGGGTACCATCTATCATGTCGCCATACTAGGCCTACAAATAAAACCGAAACATCACGTATTGGAAATTGGATTTCGGTCATGAGTCGAGGCAAGGGGCAAGCTCCTCTCCGATTCGAGACACTCTAGCAAATGCCTCGGGACTACACACTCTAGGTAACCCCGGGGATCCTCCAAGACCGGTCCTCCCTTACGTTTGAGGATTAGTTATTCCTGAACACACGTTTCCTGGCCATATAGGACCTATAATCGAGGCGCCTCGCATCCAAACCACAAAGGTAAAAAGTATATAAATGTCAGGGCTGGTAGGTCACTGACACCACCCATAGCTAGAATGAAATGTCGTGCACTCCTTGGGTCCTCATCCCATTTTTGACTCATACCGAGGTGTGAGGCTCGCGAATCCACGCTATACACAAAGCTGCCACGTAGGCCATGCTTTGATCATCAACCCTAAGACTTTGCTTTTCAACAGAAGCCTCGATCAATTGCCACTTAGGCGTGCCACAATGGCAATTCAAACCATGCGACTGATGTCCATCGATATACAACCTCTGAGCTTGTACGTCTCAGAGAAGGGCGTTAAGCAAAAGAATAAATTCTCCGCTGCCAAACAGATGTGTATTTAATAGAGATCAATCAACATTGAATAAATTCCAATGTCAGACACACAGTCCATTTACAAGTTCATTCTGGGTCTGAACGAAACCGGAGGCACTTTCCTCGCATATCCATCGATCTCCAAGTACGTATGGACGACCACCAACTGATTCCCTTCTCTTGGGTGTACAGCCCAATCAAGATCATCAGTAATCACCCAAACGATGTGAAGACTTCCGGTCTTCGACCACCGTCATCATCTTCGACTTATCGTCGAATCGGTTATTCAGAATGGGTATAAACCCGGCCTTTCCGAACAACCCGCGTATATAGTAAACAAATGTTACACAAACACAACATACGCCTCAATCCAATTCAGCAGCCACTAACCGTAAATCAGCAAGAGAACAATTTCCCAAATATTAACCCCAAAGGCCGAAACCAACATCAGATCAATACCCAGGAAACCATTCTTCTTAGCTAATCTATGGCTAGTTTCTAAATTTCACATTCTTAGGGAAAGATTCCCATTAATTTTATCAGAGATAAATACTTTAAATTTATTCTTTAATCTTCCTTTGGATATCATTTCAAACCAAATTATGGTTTTCCAAACTAGTCGAGATTAGCGAACCGCACTGAAGTAATTATTTATTTTATTTCCCAATCCCAACCTATTCATCCCATGAAGCAAAACTGGTAATACTCCATATCTAACACCATGGTGTTATCGGTAAATTTAATTACCATTTCACGTTCAAATCTAATTAAAGATTTAACTATCGCTTGGAGCAAAACTGGTGATACTCCATTCTCGCTCATTTTCCAAATTTGATAATTTACATTATCAATTCACATTTCAATCTAATTGCAGATTCATTAAAACTCCCTTTACTGGGTTAAAGAACTAATGTCATTTAAAACACAGTTCACGATAAACCCAAATCACATTCTATTTATTATCGGGTTAAAGAAAAAGTGTTATTTAAAACACAGTTCCCGATAAACCCACGAATCAATTCTAATTAAATTCCAATCAAATGTATTAGAAATTCCGATTATTTAAAACCCCTTTTAAATCCAATTTATTTATTTAAAAATAATTGGGTTTTAAATTTAGTTCAAAACTAGTTCATTTCGATAAAAATCTATTTTTATCTTTTCAAATATGGAGTTTTTCATCCCAATTTTTCCCAAATCATTTATTATGATTTTGCACAAATTATTGATATTTTTAGTAATTTTATCAAGGCCCGTACAGTCGATTTCCATCAACGGCCATCGAACTGCACTTACAGCGACCTTCTCCAAATTTGATTTGGACGTATCTCCAAATCCAACCGTTAGATTTCAATTTTCTAATATTCGTTAGAAAGCTCTTTTCGATACGAACCCAATGGTTCTTGTTTTATGAGAATCCAACGGTCGGATCTCCCGTAATGTCCGTTCGAAATCAATGGTCGAAATTCACGAACTGCCGCGGCGCGAAGCGTTCTATTCAGGCCATTATATATATATATATATATATATATAACATATATAATATATATTTCGTCGATTTCTATTTAAAACGAATTTTATAAATAGTTTTAAATTCGTTTCTAAAACAATTTCAACCTTCATTTCAAATTCAAATCAAAATTGAATATTCCCTTATAAATTCGTTCTAAATTCATTTCAATTCAATTCAAATTTCAAATTCATTTCAATTCGAATTCATTTCAAATTCGTTTTCTATTCAATTCAATTCAAATTCGTTTTCTATTCAATTCAAATAAAATTCGTTTTCAAATCAAATTCGTTTTCTATTCAATTCAAATCAAATTCGTTTTCTTTTCAATTCAATTCAAATTCGTTTTCTATTCAATTCAAATCAAATTCGTTTTCTATTCAATTCAAATCAAGTTCGTTTTCTATTCAATTCAATTCAAATTCGTTTTATATTCAATTCAATTCAAATTTGTGTTATAAATATTCGATTTTTATCTCTTTTCAATATTCATTATAAAAACGAATATAATTGATATAAATATCGTTCGCGTCAAAATAGCGCATCTCTAATCAACATGGCTTTATATTTTTCAATAAATTCGTTATTCTATTCAACAAATGAATATTTATTCTATTCAACACATGAATCTATATTTCTTTAAATACATGACTCTATATTTTTGTCAACACATGACTAATCTCAACGAATGAGTATTGTCCACGTGTGACTATTTTTGTTATTTAATATATTTTATAAAAATTATGGTATCTATCGTTTGGTTTCAAATCAGACTCCAACCGTAAATTAGTAAGAGAACGATTCCCTGAATATTAACCCCGAAGGCCGAAACCAACATCAGATCAATATCCAGGAGACCACTCATCTTATCTAATTTCCAGTTAGTTTCTAATTTTATATATGATAAAGATGTAAATTTTATTGTTAAAATATTTCGTTCAACACATGACTAATCTCAACGGATGAGTACTGTCAACACATGAACCTTTATTTTATAATATTCTTTATTTTTCAAATTGGAATGAGGCCCAATCAATCACCATATAGCGTTAACTATATAAATTCCATACAACACATATATATAAATAGCAACGATAAATAATCAACAATCATCCAAAGTGCACTACTCTGTATAAGCATCAAATATAGATATTTAACGGTTATAATAGTCTATCAATCAATCGATCGACATACAACTAATTACTAGGATTAGTGTATGCCGTATTATATCCCAATACCCGTGTGGGGTTTCAAATCAACAAACACAGATTTTATTTGTGAAGTTGGGCGATGTGTAAAATTTATCGTCCCAATCAATGTCCTTCAAATAGGTGTACTTAAACAAACCGTCCGGTTTGTAAATGAATATTTATTTATTCACGTTCACGTCAAAAATTATATTTTTAACGACCAAATTATTTTATTCAACCTATGAATATTCTATTCGGTTAATTTATTAAATAAAATGATATCTTTATTTTTCTAACTTATTTTAGAAAATTTCGGCGGCATAACGGCACGATACTAGAAACGGGACAAGGCCTAGCCTTATCCCCGGTCTAATAATGGCCCACGCCATACACATATCAATCAAATCCATTCCATTTCAACAAACAATCAAATTCAAATCAAATAATCTAACCAACTACACAACCAAACAAACAAGTCCATGGTCTGTTGACGATGTTGTCGGGTGCTACTAAACACTGTCTGCATCCTAGTATATATTTATATAACTAGAAAAGAAAAGTTAAAGTGAGAAGTTCTCACCAGCTAGCTAATCCAAACTCCACGACTTTTCTTATGCAGAAGCCATCACTGTTTTCGCCTTTTGTCACTTTCGTTGCCCGTAGCCACTACATATATAAAATCACATTTTTATATTATCACTATCTTATAAAAATCATATTTTTATAATCTCGACTGTATAAAAATCATATTTTTATATCGCTCTATGCCTTTTTTATCGCTACTCTACATAGATAAAAAACAAATTTTTATTGTGCTAAGCATATGAAAACCATATTTTTAAAACAAATAAAGATCATACCTTTCATGTATATTCGTTCATGTATATAAAAATCGAATTTTTATTTTCACTAAAAATTATATTTTTACTTTACTACACATATAAAAATTATATTTTTATCTCTTCTATATTATAAACATTATATTTTTTAACCTTTCTATATTATAAAAATTATATTTTTAAACTTCGTATATAATAAAAATCATATTTTTATACTTCGTATATAATAAAAATCATATTTTTATACTTCGTATATAATAAAAATCATATTTTTATTCGACTAAATTTCATATCTTCTTCTAATCAAAGATTATATTTTCTATCTAGACAAAAATTATATTTTCCTTCGCTATAAAAATCTATAATTTTCCCATATAAAAATTACGTCTTTTCTAATCTAAAAATAAAATCTTTTCAGTAACTATCAAAATTTTAGATGAATAAAAGTCGTACATTTTCAGTTTTAAAAATAATCTTTTTATGGTGTTAAAAATTAAAAACAAAGCAATATACATTTATATATAAAAATCACCTTTCACCGTTGACATTAGTGGCTGGAGAGGGGCAATGGGTTGCCACTAATCGGCCGAGGTCTGAAGAGGTGATGCAACATCGAGGTGGTGGTGCTAGGGAGGTCCACGGCACTGATTTGGGGCGGGGGTTTCGAGGTTGGACGGGTTTAAATCGAGGCAGAGGGAGAGAGAAGGGGCGGTGGACCAGGAGAAGGGTCGCTGGAGGGGGGTGATGCTGGTGGGTGGCCGGCAGGTGGCGGTGGGTCAACGAGGTGGTTGGAGGCGCGTTGGTTTTGGGTATTGGGGTCGGGAGTTGAAATCGAGAGGAGCGAGGGTTTTAGAGGAGAACGGGGAGAGAGATTCGAGGGTGGAGGGGTGCGACCGATCGCCGGAGGTGGGTGGTTCTCTAGGAGGGGGTGTGGTGGACGGAATGGGGAGGGAGAGACGGGCAAGAGTCGGGTTGTTTTTTTTCTTTAGATCTGAAAAGTGATGGTGGAAGGGAGAGAAAAGGGGGAGGGAGTTTTAAAAATAAATAAATATAATAAATTAATATTATTTTCTCCTTTATAGTTGTCTTTTCAACCGAATCCCGATTCGAACCCAACGACTGTCGTCCCTAGATTTAACCCCCATTCCGAACACAATGGGATATGTATCACGGGCCAATTCGACCATTACGATCAGTTTTCATTCAAATTAAAATATAAATCTTTATATATTCAGTTTAAACGCACATTTCAATTTACCGGGGCCACATACTAACTCTATAAATTCCCGAAAAATATTTTCTAGCTTCGTATTGACGATACGGTCCTAACAAAACTAATTTCATCAAATTCTGAGACCGTTTGAAAAATGGCCATTTTCCAGTCGATTAAAATCAACTGAAACTGGTCAAACGCATTTTCCTTTGCCACGCTCACATATTGATTCAAAAATTTATGAAATTTGGAATCTAGCAATAACTTGACATCACGGATCCAACAAAAGTGGTTTCATCGAAATCCGAGATCGTTTGCAAAATTCCCATTTTTAAGTGCCTGAATTTCATAGCGACTATTCAGAATTTTCAACTGGACATATCTTTTGATTCCCGCTATGAAATTTTGATTTTTCGGATTCGTTGGAAAGATATTCTCAATTAGATTCAAATATTTTTGGTTTCACTAAAATCCGGTTTATTTTGAATCCTGTACATTCATTTGAAGTTTGAAATCGAATTATCGAACTACCGCACCATTTTCAATTCGTTTTATATATATAACAAATATTTATATTCAAACGATGATCTATATTAATATATTTGTTCGAATTCCATTCAAAATAAATTTCTCGTCATTATTATTTAAAATAATTCATTTTAAATAATCAAAATTCGCTAAAATTGCCAAAATAAAAATTTTAAATTGGCTCGCATTTCCGGGTTGTTACAATTCTTATATTAAAATCACATTTTTCTTTTAACGCTATTTAAATAAAATCACATTTTAAAATGCTGTTTATATAATAAAAATCATATTTTAATTTAGCTACATATATAAAAATCATATTTTTATACCGCTACTTCATATATAATAAAGATCATATTTTTAATTCAAAACCATATGTGTAAAAATCACATCTTTAACACGACGTTTACATTATAAAGATCATATTTTGATTTCGATGTTTATAGTATAAAAATCATATTTTTATTACACCACTTATATGATAAAAATCATATTTTTATATCACTAAAAATTATATTTTTATATCGCTCCTACTTATATAAAAATCATATTTTTATCGCTACTTCGTATTAATAAAAATCATATTTTTATCGCTACTTCATATTGATAAAAATCATATTTTATCGCTACTTCATATTGATAAAAATCATATTTTTATCGCTACTTCATATTTTTACATAACTAAAAACCATAATTTTATATTATTAAAAACAATGCTTTATATGATTAAAACTGGAAATAAACAATGCAAATTTTATTTTAAAAACAATGTGTATTTTTTTTACAAAAATATTGCTAATTTTATTTTCAAAAATAATTGTATTTTTATTCAAAAGTAATGCTATTTTAATTTAAAAGCCAATTTCAATTTTATTTAAAAAAACAATGTATATTTATATTACTAAAGCAATGTATATTTATATTTTAAAACTGCATTTTATATATTTTTAAAACTGCATTTTATATGTTAGTTACAAAAATTAATGTAATTAAATAATTAACTAAACATTTATCCATTGTTAAGGGGTAATTACCTCGTCTTCTTCCCCGTTGATAATCGCTCCGGGCTTTAAGCCGTAACCCATGCTTCGAAAAATCAATCACCTGCGCCCTCCTCCTCAGGCCGTCCGCCTCCAATGAGACCGCCCCCATAAAGCGAACGGTCCTAAATCATGCCACTTTAAACCCTAAAATCGAACTGAATCCGAACTTATATATAATCACCACCATATGAATTTAAAGCTCTCTTATTGCTGTTTGATTTTTGTTTAGAAATCACAATCCCATACGTGAAGTATTGAAAGAGAATGAGGAATGAATTTGGGACCGTTTTCATCATTAGTTTTTGCCTTAGGCGGCTGAACGAAATAATGAAATTAGGGTTTTGTTTTTTGGCCTTAAATAATTATTTTATTATATTTTATTATTTTAATTTCAAAATTACCTGTTTACCGATACGAACTCCAAATCAAACCCAATGACGGTCACGCCTAGCTGAATACCCCTATTCCGGACACAATGGGATATGTCCCATAAGCCAATTCGACCGTTTTGATTACTTTTTATCAAAATTAAAATATAAATCAATATATATTTAATTTGAACACACATTTAAATTTACTGGGGCAACATATTGACTCTAAAAATTCCAGAAAAATAAACTAGCTATGTTTTGGCAATACGGTCCTAACAAAACTAATTTTATCTAGTTTGGAGACCGTTTGAAAATTGGCCATTTTCTTTTGCCACACTCACATATTAATTCCAAAAATTATGAAAATTGGAATCTATAAATAATTTGATATTTCGGATCCAACAAAAGTGGTTTCGTTGAAAACGGAGGTCATTTGCAAATTGACTATTTTAATGGCCATATATATATATATTAAAATATATATAAATTTCATAGTGATTTTTCTGAAATTTAAACTGGACATAACTTTCGATTTATAAAATGAAATCTCAGTTTCTTACATTCGTTAGAAAGATATTATTAATCAGATTCAAATATTTTTGGTTCCCTCCAATTCTGACTTAAAATGAATTCTATGCATTCAATTGAAATTAGAAATCGAATTTTCAAATTACCGCGCCATTTCAGGCTCGTTTTATAATTAAAATAAATTTATTCTTTTTAACTTCATCGAAAATAAATTTTTAGTATCGTTATTATTTAAAATAAATCATTTTAAATATTCAAAATCCATTAAAATTATGAAAATAAATATTTTTTATTGGTTCTGATTTTCCGGGTTGTTACAATTATAATCGTTTGTACATTTGTTATTTTAGTTGCATTGGCTATTTTATATATATTTATGGTTGACATATAGATTTACTTCTTTCATACGTATGTCATTATTTGTTGTTGAGAGTTTTAGTAGGTATGGATTGCATTTGTTTGCTTCGGGAGCTGATTGCGCATAAGTATTATTATTGTCTACTTTAAAATAAGTTAAATTGCTAATAACACAAATGAAAAGGTACACATACCGAGTTATATATCGTATTCTAAATGTTATATATATATATTTTTCCCATTTTTGGGATGCCTCACCACTGAGATGAGATGTATATTTGTGATTATATTTATATTGTTGTTTTTCGGACCTAATCGTATAAAGGAGACTCTGACGAAATTTTTCGTGAATTTATGACCTAGAAAATTTTGTGAAAATTTGAGTTTTCAAACCTATGTTAAACTTTTGTATATGTAATTGTTTCTAAGTTGAATAAGATATTGTATGATTAAATATATAAATTGACAACATTCTTATTACGCATTTTCGAGGAAGAAAAGTTTTAAGTGGGGGAGAGTGTAACATCCCGAGATTTTGCGACAATCTGAAATATTAAATTTAATATGATTTTGAACAATATTGGTTCAAATATTAAAATTAATGATTTATGTCGTAAATTTATAAGTTATGGAATTTAACTCATCTTGTTAAACAATGAATTTCAATAGCTATATATGAAAATGACTTGTGTTCGATAATTTACTTATATTGAAATAGGAAGTTAATATTGAATTTACAATATACAATGGATTAACAAATATTGGAGTTCCATATATATTGAAAACTTTAATGTATTGAACACGGTAATAATATAGATCCATTTGATTGTGCAATGAAATTTCAACTAGTTGTAAATGAAATTATATGCATTTATTGTAAAGATAGTTATAATTTGGTTGTATTATAATGATTGAGGATTGAATTTTTATAGGATAAATTGACAAAAATAATCCCAAGTTTAACGTGTCTTTCCATATTAATCCCAAGTTCGGATTATTTTTAGTCAATCCCAAGTATTAGGGGTCTCTTCCCATGTCGATCCCAATTACCTGTTAATTTGTTATAGCAAGTTTCATCCCCCTCTCTCTCACTTGAAATTGTTTGCTTCTTTACTTTAACTTCTACAACAAAACTGAAAAAGACACCGCCTCCTTCGACAATTCTTCAAATAATTAAATATTGCAATATACTTCATGAAATCGAACGATTCCGTAGTCGTTAAACTCGTGTAAGTGAGAGCTTCAACTTGGTGTGAGCAATGATGGGTGGGATCACACTTCACTGGAACTCGAGATCTTGTAACGCGGCTAGGGCTTGGGTGCTAGAAGTGACCGGAGAAATCACCACCATAGCCTTTTATGCTTCCCTAGTTTTATTTCTACCATAATTTTATTTTCAAATCTTGGTTCTTGCTGCCCCAATTTTCAATTCCAAGTGTTGTCGCCTGCTGCCTTAATCTCTGATATCAACTTTTATTTCCTACTGCCTTAATCTCCGATATCAAGTATTATTTCCTGCTTTTGTACTAAAATAAGCACTTGAATGGGAAATCATAAAGATGAGGATATAATCGTTGGTAATGTTAAAGCTTTCGAAGAATTAAGAAAGATCATTATTTATCCTTTTTTATATGCAAAGGAATCTCAGATTCATGGCCTCAAGTGGCCTAAATGGTTGCTTCTTTTTGGTCCTCCCGGAACTGGAAAAACAAGTATGGTCATGGAATTGGAGTTATTGTGCTGGGAGGCTTCAAGGCTTGCATACCAAAGAATATTGAAAATAGCTGAATATGACAACAAAATCAAGTTAAAAATGGATGATTGAAAAAATGCACTGTATATGGTGCCTCCAAGTATAACTAAAGGTGTAACTAAGGAACTTGCAAAGGTTTTACATTATCTTCTTCGTTGCAATTTAGAGCACGTTTTACGTTGTCTTCTTTGTTGTAATTCAGAGCAGGTTCATTGTATTCTTGTTTGGATATCTACAAATCAGTTTAACATTTTGATAGTAGGATAATTTTAGATAAATATTTGTTGTTAAAAAAAGTGGTCGGAGGTGGAGGCGAGGTCATGGTAGGGTTCATGGCAAGAAGAAGCATCTGTTGGTCAATTTGGTGAAGATCGACACTAATACATATCGCACCAATTCATGTAGCCGAGAGTTTAGGCTACAGGCTGCGTTCTAAATCAGGGGATCGAAGGTGAAGATGATGTGTCGAGCAAGTGGAGGTTGAGGTAGGAAATTCATTCGTGAAGTCGGATTATGGAATGCATGCTTGATTTGCGGTATCACTCAAATTCGTTCACATTAGTTTTGGTTTTGTGCACAGGAGGGAGACACGGATTTTCAAATTGAGGAAGAAGGGTTGTTTCACATGAGAGATATGGAGATGAAACCGGCTATAACAAGTTAATAAATAATTGGAATCAATATGGGAAGGGACCCCCAATACTTAGGATTAATTAAAAATAATCTAAACTTGGGGTTAATATGGGAAGACACGTTAAACTTGGGATTATTCTTGTCAATTTGTCCAATTTTATATTGAACTATTTGAATTTAATTGAGTCAATAATTTTTAATTAAATTTTAATGGTTTATTTGTGAAACTGTATGGCTGAAACTTAATTAAATTGTGCAAGTAATTAAATTTAACTTATTTTGACAATGGTGACTTGTATTGAAAGTAAATAAATTTGTGATTTTGTTTATATTGGTAAATATTGAAAGTTAGAAAATATTGATATATTGAAAGTTAGAAAATATTGCATAGAAATACGAATCATTGTGGGTTAAAGAAGAAAAAGACAGAGGAAGAATAGGAACGACAATACAAAATCTCACACCGCAGTAGAATATAATATATATATATATATATATATATATATATATAACAGCTTTTGGAATACAAAAATTTACTTACATAAACATACCATTATCAGAGTACATTACATACAGCACAACGGAAATAATAATAACTATATAATGATGTAGCCTCCTGCTCCAAGCTACTCCAAGTATATCTGTATTACCTGAACTACCTGACTGCCCGTACAAATTTGGGCACCCAAGAGTTTAGAGTAAAACAAAACAAAATAAACTCTGGGTCAGTCATGGGATTGGTGTGAGTAAACTTCAACCACTTAGTTTAACTTTTAAAAATCCTTTTAAAAAAGGATAGTCGTAGGACCGATCCACACATAAACATAAATCGATTTTACCTTACGATAACCCAAATCATTCTTTGAAATCAATATTTTTCTGATATTATAATAGTGTCTAAATAAAGTAAATAGCAATCTAGCAGAATGCTTGCATCTCACGCTCCACATACATAGTATACAATCAAAATTGCGGGCTCTTATTGGATAATGGATTCCAGCTGGTAAGGTATGGGACCACCTTCCGATAGTGTATGTCTAGAGAGGAATACACCGGGTTCTACAAGAACATCTTGCAACCCAGGCTAAACATGACTGGTCACTCACTTCGCTTAAGTTTTCCAAATGTATTGCCACCAACGGTTGGGATCAGCAATCGTTTCACGGAAGGGACAACATCCAAAGAATAAAGAAGCTAATTGATTTTCTCTAGATCAGGTGACAATACACCCTTGTTGGGAGCTACCCACTTAGCCATGCGACCTATCCGATTTTATACCATTTCCCGGTTGTGAGGCTTGAGGCTATGTCTTATCTTTTTCAACACCAGAGCATCATTCACTTTGAAAGCCACATCGTCAAACCTGCCAAATCATTTGTTGACTTCCTCAAAAATATTACGTGTATAAAACTAAGAGAAATGAATTCTTCCGCCACCAATCGTAATACATTTGAAGAGATCAATATAGATGAGCTGTTAGGCATAATCTGTCATACACTCGTCCATACAAGTTGTCCTTGGAGGACAAACCGAAGGCATCATCCCATTAATCCATCTTAGGCAATTTCTACCTAAGATTAAGAAAACAACCATTGTGTTTTACTCTGTTTTCAAATTTCTTCAGCGTATTTTGATTTGCAACGCTTATAGCTATTCAGAGTGGTTTTCGATAACAAATCCGATCGGTCTCTCCGTATTTACAATGATGGTGTTAAATTGACCAAAAACTTTGATAGTCGGTTATTTAATTATGAAAGAAACAAACATTCATCCAGACATCCTATTACCAAAGGGAAATATTATCATTTAGCACTAAACAATCACTGAGCCCTTTTAATTAATATTTCATTAATTAAATTTATCATTTCCGAATTTCTCTTCAATATCTTTGCCCAGATATTTCTCTAAACTCGTCTATCCTCTCACGATTCTTGGAAACACGTTTCCATATATCATAACTATTTATTTTCTATATTCCATAAAATATCGCTTTTTAACATTAGAAAACATTTCTATATATTCACAAACCACCATTCTTCCACATTCATCAGTCCGTAACCGTAAACTAGTAAGAGAACAACTCCATAAGTATCAATCTCGAAGGCCGAAACCAGCATCAGATCGATACTCAAGAAGCCATTCAACTCGTGTAATCTCCAGTCATTTTCTAATTTCTTTGACTACATTTCTTAAATTATTATCAACAAAATCATTTCAATCTGCAAAACGTTTGTTTTTAAACCATCATTCATTTTGAAATGTATATACGTTTCTCCTTCCAACCTCTCAAGATTTCATTTTATAAATTCCTTTTTTTCTTATAAAATTCCATATATAATTGATAAGCTGATTTCTAGTTATCAAACTTTCTTAAAATTTTCTATCTCCTTAAATTTTTGGGTTATACGGGTCAATCGGTGCAACTACAAATCGCGTCCCTAGCACCTTTCCATTCAAAAAGAAAATCAAAAAACCAAGAGGCTTACCAAATAGGCCCATAAAATCTCATATTTAATTAAATACATACCTGTTTATCAAGAAAATCAATTTATATTTCTTCCATTACTTCATTCCATACCTGCTTAACATATATCCAGCCGTTCCCAATTTATTCCAACTCAATCCAATGGTTTTTTAATCAATTCGCTAATTTATTCTCTAATTACCTCTTTGGCCAATTTCACTTTTTATTTGAACATAACATGTTTAAATATATTTTAACTTGTTTATAAACGAATTGAATTCCATTTTCAATTCAAGTTTCATATTCGATTTCTAATAGAAATTCACAAATCCAATTTACTTATCCAAAGTCAAACTTGATCCAAAACTCGATTAACTAATTATTCTTCTACTTAGTTAATTATATTCAATAATAAATATCTGATTTAGTTTCAAAAATCAATCCGTTTACTTAACTTGAGTTCATATTTATTTTATAACTCAAGTCTGGATTTTTCTAATGGAAATCTAATTTTTATTTGCTTAAAATCTTTTTATTTTATTAAATAACCGTTATGGTTTCTAAACGATTATAGCGCTGTTTTTTAGAAATTTTGATTTAGACATAACTCAAAATCTATAAGACGAAATCAGAATTTTTCTCTTCCATTAGAAAAATATTATTCAATAGATTCAGACGATTCTTTTTTCAAAGAATTCCGACTTAAATTGAGTTGTATATACTCAATTGAAGTTCAAATCGTCAAATTGCGAACTACCGCTTCGTGGCGAGCTCGTTTTAATTATATTTAAATATAAACGTTTATATTTTGTTTATTAATAAATTCCAACTCCATTTTTCCATATATTTTAAATATAAATTAATCCAGTTTTCCTAATCCAACTTAATATTTATTATTATCACTAATCATCGATTATTTCATTACTCGGTTGTAAATTTAATTACAACTCAATCTTTTATATTAAATTCCAGTACCCTTTATTAATTATATTATCTCAGTTTAGTTTATATTTTGAATTACGATATAAAGTCCATCTTTCCCTTTTTGAAACGATTTCTAATTTCCCCTTTAAATTCATACCTGAATTTAAACTTCCAAATTATATGATGATAATTTCTTCAGTACATTTATAAACATCGTTTATAAATTATTTCCTTGTTTTATATATTAAATATGCTTCCATTTCAACATCTATCTAAAACACAAATCTTATTTTGGAATATTTTATTAGCTATAACTTATATATATGTAACATAGAATTTGTTTTCATATTTAATCTTAGTTTCTATCTAATACAATTCCGACATCTTTTCTTGAAATATTTTCTTTTATAAATTCGACGTAGTCGAATTCAAATCGTAAATCCATATGGATTTATTTTAATTCAATTTACATTCCGAACGTCGGAATAGATTTCAACGTTTTCTATTTTAAACGATTCCCATTTTCATTTTAAATTCACATTTGAATTTTAATTTCCCAATTATCTAATGATAATTATTTCCCTTCATTTATAAACATTCTCTATAAATTTACTTATTGTTATTATGCAAACAAGTTAATATTTCTTAACCCATTCGAAATTCAAATTCTATTTTGGAAAAATAAAATTTCCTTTTTAAAAAATCTCAAATCAATTTTCATGATATTTTTAAATATCAATATTAAGGGTCAGTGACATTCAACATCCAATTCACAAAATCATCAACCGAAGATTTTTACACATCATAGATTACATTATATATATATATATATATATAACAAATAATAATAAATTTTGAGGAATCCAGTTGCATACCTCCAACCTGTTTTTCCTACATCCACAGATGTTAGACAATATAAATAGTACCCATCCTTCTACAAGGCAGGATATCGCAGTATAGAAGGTCATCCACTATATATATTATGGGGCGCATAGGATCATCCGCTAATGATACTGTGGGAAATATCCAAATATATATAATAGCTACAACCACCGAGCCTATAGAATTAATATATATAATAGCCACAATAATATTTCAATGCATCTAAACAACCAACAAACAACATATAAAAATGTTTTAAAATAACAATTCATGTATAATAAAATTATAAACGAATCCAGGGAGTGAGTTTACTCACATTGATTTTAATCATCGTTTTAGCTATTTGTTTCAATTAAATTAAACAGATGTTTAGTTTATTTGAAAATCGCAGTTGGCTCCAATTCACTTCAATTCAATTTAACTGCGTAGTTATCGTCAATGTGACTCCAATACACTTCGTCTCACTTGAAGTCAATATTGTATGAACCAGTTACATTTTTTACAATTTTATATTTAAATCAAAATAATTTAAACATCATTAAATTAATTACCCAACCCCTTAATCCAGTGCACTCCTTTTCCATGAATAACTCTCGCCTACAGTACTCCCCACACCGACCAGTGTTGACCAACCATGGCTATTTCTCCGGCCATGCATTGATGCCGAAACCACCATCAGTGCACTCCATGTCTCAAGCTACACCCATTGGTCACCACCTCTTCTCACTTGTGCTTCTCCCTTGAAATTGAACTGCTGCCCTAATCGATTGTTTCCCAGCTCCGACAATCGGACATTCCCTCTTTGATGCAAATAGGTGTGCATTGTTTCCACGAAACCCCATCGTCTTTCCACCTCCGACCAAAAATGACACCTCTGGTGCCCTGTACATCGCAGGAAGCCTTCGATCTCAAAGTCTGGGCTCAAGCTGTTCGAATGAATGAACAACAAACGATGAGCACTCAATTCCAATCCCTTTTATTATTAATATACGAAGCTTTCGATTTTTGATTGAGGGAAGGGGGATTTTCGTTTGATTTCAATTTTAAGGAAATGCTGGAAATAGAAACGAATGGAAACAAAATAGAGGAGAAAATCAATTTGTTTTTCAGTGGAGAATTAGAGGAAGAAAGGGTCATTTTTCCCCTTTGTTTAAGCTTTTGAATTTCTACTGTGAGCCCTTTAAATTTGCAAATAATATGAAGGAGGGTCGTCATCGAATTTCTGAGGAACAAAATGGAAGGATTAACAGAAGTTCATTGCGTTTATATAATTGGGGAGATAGTTCTGCATACGTACCATTTTAGGTGATAGGTTATGAAACGACCCAAACTCGCCCTTATGCGAAAGCCCGGATTGAGTTGAGAACATGACAAGTCAAACACAAACGGAAGAACATTTCATTTCTGTTACAACAATTACATTAGAGTACAAGAATATAACAGGGTATGAATAAATAATATACATCAGAAAAATATCAGAGATTAAAATACATTAGATAGAAGTGAAAAAATAATACATAACACAACTGAAAGAGATATACAGATACAAAGCTTTTTGAATATAGCTCCAACGGTTCGAGATTCTATGATTGTTTTCTTCTTTCTTCGTTTTCTTTTATTAATCCCAATAACTGTTTGTATTTTTGGATTTGTTTAAGTTAACATTTATGGATTTTTGTTGATTTGAACGACCAAAAATCCGGGTCGTTACACTAATTGTATCGGACTTCGGACTTCCAGAATATGTAGACAGTTTGCTCAAATTCAAAAAGTTTGAAGCTACAAAATACTCTGGAAATGTTTGCCTAGTATCTTTAGTTTTGTTTAAATCATTTGGATTGTTCCATCTTTATCAATTATGCAGTTTAATCGACATTTATGTTAACACCATCAGTCTCTATTTTCAAGTCCATTGTTCATTTGTTTTGTAGCATGGAATGCCCAATGACAATTTTTTATTGACAAAAGATATTTTAAGTTGAAGTTGAAATAATATTTTTAAAATAAACACAATCATGTGTTTTTGTGATAAAATAATGGACTTAGATAATAATTATGCAAAGTTCATAACTTTTGACAGTTCTGTTGCAGGCATGACATGTATAATTGAGATGAAATTCAACAGAAAACTTATCTCTTCTATTTTTTGTACATTTATGGTATGATATGTGAATTCATTTTCTTTTTATTTTTTTACTTGCAGATATAATAGTATTGAGTGTGTAATTATATAATTACTTATACATATTAAGATATTCTTGAAAGCTTTCAGGTTTGAAGAATGCCATTACCACGCCTTGCACATGTCAGAGAAGTTGCAAATGAGTGAATTAACAAGTCAAAAGCAAAAAAAAGTAAAAAGTGGTCTCCAGTTAGCTCATTTGGTTAAAGACATGAAGATGACAGTGAAGAGATACAAAATTTAAATCTCAACACAATAGATGTAAATTCATTTGCTAATAGGATGAACCATAATCACAACATGATTTGTGTATCATATACATATTTATGTTATTAAGCATTATTCAAACATATTGGGTTGCAATTGTAGTTCTTCCGTGACTTAAATTGTATTTGACTATCATACTTTATTGGTTAAATATATATATGTTTAGCATATTTTTTTTAAAATAAAAATATATATGTAGTATAACAAAAATGGGGAATATAGCCATTCTCCAACGGCTCACAAAAACGGTTTCTACAGAATGCAGAACCCTGCATACAAAGAAACAAAACATACAAATCCAATATACATCTAAAACAGAAGACAGGTGTAAACCAAAAGCCAGCACAGCAACAGACAAGTCCAAAGAGGCCTCAGCAGACGAAGCGGAAGGCGATGCTGAAACCCCAAGCTGCATATAAGACGAACTAGTAGTTGTCGAGCCATCCAAGTAAAACCATGTCCAAACTGACGATCGTGATCCTCTAAGTCTGCCAGGTCCTCTTGCTCCAAGATATCCAGCAAGGCATCCGAAGTCTGAGTTATCATCAATTCTCCCAATCCACAAATAACTCCAGCTTCTCCTACTCCAGCAAACCCTCCCTGGGATGGAGAATAGAAAACACCACCAGCTCCCGACTGACCATTCTGATAACCTGTACTTCAATATCTACACAACTAGCAAACGGTATAAGATCGATTGGGGGGGTTGTGTGGGAAAGTGGTGCATAGCAGGAGACATGAAAAAGCCAACCTTACCTAATAAATCAAAAAATCAACCAATACCTGCCCTGGGAGTGGCCGAAACCGATGCAACATCAAAGATCGTAGCCCACCTCCTCGAGCGGGAGCTTAAGGCTCCCTAGAAAGGTCTACCACGAAATGCAAGGAATACATCGTTCCTTACTTTCCGGATGATGGTAGGAGGGTCCATAGCCACTTCGTCAAATACTGCCTTATTCCGCGAGCACCAGATGTGCCAGCAAATAAGATTAGCATATATATGATTATATATTTTGATTATGTGGCATGTTTTGTATAGGTGGTTTGGTTTTAAATGATAGTTCTATTTTATCTGCAATTATAGATAGTTGACGCAAAGATGAATGTTCTACTTAAGAGCCTTGAAGTCACAATGGCATCAGTAAAATTAGTGATTCCATTGTGACACTATTTTTGTAATATAAACATGTGTCACAATGTCATCACTAATGTTTAGCGATGCCACTATAATGTAAATTTTGTGCCTCCTTAGCGATGCCAAGTAATTTAGTGACGCCTATTTTTCTAACTCACATTTTGTGTCATTATGGTGTCAATAAACATTAACGGTTCAACCCAAATACACGTCAGAAATATGCAGATTTGTAGTAGTGTATGTATCATTTCAACCTATATGATTTTCTTAAATCTATTAGAAATAAGTCAACATAGATAAACAAAAATAAATTTTCACATTGCATCAATATCATTGCATCACAAATCATGTACCATCCATGCACTCACGTGTCATATATAGGTCGTGTCATAACGTGTCGTATATGAAAAAATGTACATATCAAATAAAATTATTTCTACGAGAAATCATACACATTTCATAATAATTTATTTGTGTTGAATTTATCATTCATGAACATGTAAGTTAAGTGTGAGATCAACTCACATTTTATAGCATTGAACGGAGAAGATGCAAACTCTGGATTAAATAAATGGACATGGAAATAAACAACGCCCAATTCTAGATCCAATAACAAATCCAAACTTCTCACTCCTTTTTTACAGAGAAGATGCAAACTCTCAACCACAGTTTTCATAACCGTGTCGTTAATCGAATAGTGATTACTCATGGTCTGAAGGTTTGATGGTTGAACCGAAAGCCATGACCATTAATTTTTTATTATTTATAATGTAAATATATAAAATTTTCCAGTGTAAAATCAACATTTTAACCAAATTATAATTTATATTGTAATGAAATGATTTCCATAGTAAAATTATTGTTAGATTCGCTGATTAAGATGTGTTATTTAACTAATACCAGTATATGTGTGTTGTTACTAATATGAAATCCAGTTTTCACTTAAAGATCCAATTCATTAATCCAGCAAACTAAAGGTTAGTACATACTAAGAAAGATAATCTATTTGAGAACTCTGAAATAATTGTATTCAAAGTCACATATCGGCTGAATGGAATAAGATTTTAATTGTATAGGTATAAGATAGCGCCATTTATATGGTTTCATAAGGTTGACGTGAAGGATTTTCAGTGGGCTAGCACCTTAACAATGAACCATTTAAAAATAAAAAATATTTTATATGTTTTGCTATTCTAAGACAATTAAACCGGGTTTTGTTTGTTTAACAGTGTCATTCACGATTCCATGGAAATTGTGATTTTGGAGCACTTCTCTTGGTTCAAGGTTTTTACGGCTGGACCGCCGGGTCGGTTTGGCTATGAAAACAGAGCTAGCACCAAACACTGTTTTTTAGACAAGAAATACAATTTGTTTCAGTAACAACCTCTTTGAAAAAAGACAGCAAAAGGTAACGACAACACTGGAAAACTCAACGCACACCGCCTCAAACATCGCAGGATGAATGCTGGCCGAAAAAGAAGCACGGGTCGGAGGATGACTGGAAGGTGGAGCTAGGTTTACGGGTTATGTTTGGGTTTTGGTTCATAGGTTGTGCTGGACATTGGTGATCACGGTGGTAGAAAGGGTAAGGAATATATTTTGAGGATGGTATGCATTGTCATTAAATCCTCTCTACCCAAAATGTAACGACCCGAAGGATTTGCGACCTTGGATATCGGCATACAACACCATGTCGAACATCCAAGATCCGAAAACACCGGATAGTCCATGAAAGAAAATAGAGGGTGAGAATAGAAAAGATATAGAATAGAGGAAGAAGAAGAACATACAACATCAAAGTAAACAGGAATCTCACAGCGTAATGAACAATATATAATAGATACATATCTTTGAAATAAAAATCAGTATATGTATACAGTAACATTATCAGAGTATAACACTTACTACACAGCGGAAATAATAATAGCTATATAATCCTGAAGCCTCCTGCTCCAAGCTCTCCGAGTATATCTGTAAAACCTGACTACTTGGCTGCCCGTACAAATTTGGGCACCCAAGAGTTTAGGGTAAAACAAACAAAATAAACTGCGGGTCAGTCATGGGACTGGTATGAGTAAACAATTTAAAACAGTTTGAGAAAATACACGATATCTCATAAGACCATGCCGTATAACAGAACGGGTTTTTTCCATATGAGAATCCAAAACACTTGATTTGACTTTTAAAATCCTTTTGAAAGAAACGATAATCTTTATATTAAAACTCTTTGATATTATAGTAGTATCTATCAATCACAACTAATAATCATCTAGCAGAACGCTTTCATCTCACGTTCCACATATATAATATATAATCAAAAACCGTGGGCGCTTATTGGTTAATGAATTCCAACTGGCAAGGTATGGGACCACCTTCCGACAGTGTATCTCTAGAAAGGAATACACTGGGGTCAACAAGAACATCTTGTAACCCAGGCTAAACATGAGCGGTCACTTATTTCGCTTGAGTGTACCGAATGTATAATCACCAACGGTTGGGATTAGCAACCGTTTCCTGAAAGGGACAACATCAAAATAGGTTAAAGAAGTAAATGAAACTCTAGATTAGGTGACAGTACAACGTAATTGGCAGCCAACCCCTTGGCCATGCGACCTTCCCGATTTTATACCATTCCTGGTTGTGAGGTTAGAGGCCACGCTTACCTCTGACAGATCACACATTTATTTATTTTGAATGTAACATCGTTATACATGCCAAATCACAAATTGATTTCCCCAAAAATACCACGGGTATATAGCTAAGAGAAACGAATTCCTCTGCCACCAAACGTAAATACGTTCGAAGAGATCGACTTGTGCGATCTATTAAATATTCTCTATCAGACATTCTTCCATACAGGTTGTCCAGGGACTGGACAAACCGAAGGCACTATTCTGTAAACAGGACAGCCCTTGCATAACACCGTCCTCAATTATCTTCATCATATTTGCAATGTTAACATCCATACAGAGTGGTTTTCAGATGATGAATCTGATCCCGGTCTCTCCGTATTGACGACGTTAAAATGGTCAAAAACTTCGATAGTCGGTGATTTGACTATCAAAGAAAAACACGTGTACAAACAACAATATTATTTCCAGATGGAAATTCTATCTATCAATCATCATTCATCTTTTTATCTCTTTAGTTCGTTTATCATTAATTTATCATTTTCCATTTCATGTTACCATACATTCGTAATCCATTATTTTCTAAATTTTGAAAATATATTGTTATTAGTCATTGGAAAACATTTCCGATTCTTATTTGGAAAACATTTCCGAAACTGCTTCATTGGATTTAAACAGATGTTTAAATAAAACATCGCTATGCCAACTCAAACCATTACACTCATTAACTAAATTCACTTAACCAACCTTTACTATCGAACCTTAACCATTCCTTAGTTAAAAATGAAGTCAATCAAGTTGGTGTATAATTACCTCTCAGACCTTAATTGAACAACATTTCTAACTTCGAAATAGACAAAGTTCACCTTTTAAATCTTTAGCAAACTTCCTTACGTAACTCTCGGATTCAATTTACGAACCCACTTCTTTTATCATTAGTTATAAAAATTGATTTATAATCCCAACTTCCTAAATATCTAACTTTAAAGAAAACTTTTATACCTTAATATAAATAAACGATTTATTTAATAAATAAATCTTGATTTAAAACTAGAAAGTAAATAGTACTTTCCTACAATCGATACAGTCGAAATCTAATGCATAATTCACTCTCGAATCACTTCTATTCGATAACTCTCCTTCGAATGATTTACATTCGATTAACTCTCTTCTAATGACTTACATTCGATTAACTCTCTTCGAATGACTTACATTCGATTAACTCTCTTCGAATGACTTACATTCGATTAACTCTCTTCGAATGACTTACATTCGATTAACTCTCTTGGAATGACTTACATTCGATTAACTCTCTTGGAATGACTTACATTCGATTAACTCTCTTCGAATGACTTACATTCGATTAACTCTCTTCGAATGACTTACATTCGATTAACTCTCTTCGAATGACTTACATTCGATTGGCTCTCTTCGAATGATTTACATTCGCCCTCTTCGAATGATTTACATTCGATTAACTCTCTTCAAATGATTTACATTCGATCCTTTATAATTTCCTTTATAGATGTTGCGTTTACATTCTATTTTCAAATATCGGTGTTAAAACCAATTTTCACTTCTCTATATAAATTCAGACTTATAATTTCAATTTATCAAATGATAAATATTTTAATTAAATTATAAAATATTATTTATAAATTAATCTTCTCCATTTTATCTGATAAAAAAGATTTCTATTTAATATTTATTTTTCACATATTTCCTTTTTATAAAATTCTATTCATTTTATAAAATATTTCCTTTTATAATATCCTATTTATTTACCAAAAATTCTTTTTCTATAATTCTATTTATTTTATAAATATTTCCATTTCAATTCTATTTGTAAATGTTTTACAAATATTTCCTTTTCAATTCTATTTGTAATTGTTTTACAAACATTTCTTTTTTTTATTCTATTTGTAAATGTTTTACAAATATCTCCTTTTCAATTCTATTTGTGTTATAACTATATATTCCTTTTATAATGCTATTTATTTTCTAAATTAATATTTCTTTTATAACTCTATTTATTTCCTAAATAAATATCCCTTTTATAAAATCCTTTGATTTTATAAATACTTTCTTTCATAAAATCCTTTGATTTTATAAATGCTTTCTTTTATAAAATACTTCGATTTTATAAGTGTATTATTTTCAATATACACTTTGAAAATTCCCTTTTTACATTCCAGTATTTCTTATGGTATTTTAAATACCAATTAAAAAGACCAGTATCATCCAAACACATTATAATCCATCACAGATTTTATACCACATCACATATCACAATATATGAATAAAACAGTATAATAAATATTGAGGAATCCAGTTGGATCCCTCCAACCTGTTTCCCTTCATCACAGATGTTAGACGATATAAATAACATCAATTTCACTTCAATGTGAAATATTCTGATAAACATAATCAATATTTGATTAACGATATATATACACACACACACACGTATACATCGTTATTTATAATTTCAACCAACTGATTAACAGTTCAACCAAACGATCATCACACAGCAATCGATCATCATTCATAAATTCTAAAATACGCTTATAAAAATATAAATGTGCAGAGTTAGTGGGATTTACTCACATTGGACGATCATTGTTAAATAACGATAACTGTCGCTTGATTCAGACAGACAATTTATTTTACTATAAATTGTAACGAGCTCTACTTCACTCCCAGTTAGTTCCATTGTGTAGCCCTCGTCCATACGATCCCAACGGATCCTGTTTTGTTTGATCTCTTTCACGTATGAATTTGTTATGCTTTATACAAATTAATACACCATTAAATTAAAATAAACTTTAAATATTTATTATTATTGGGCCAAACCTTTTGTCTCAGCCCACATTTAAACTAACCCACGTGACCTTCTTCTCCGTTCATTTCAAAAGGCCGTGCTCCACTAATTGCTCACGATAAAAAAATGGCCATTGCCAATACTCATGCTCCACGTTCTATCTCATTTCTCCATTAATTTCTAAACCGAGATTGCCATCCTTTATTCCTTCGTGTACTCCTTCCTCTCCACACAAATGGATGAACTCGACGGTCTTCCCTCCATCCCGTCGTTTAGACCTGTACGCCACCACATAGTGACCATGCATCACTTTTTACTCCCAAATGCCGCCAAAAATGGACACCTCGAGCCATTCTCCTCCACAAACATAAATAAAACATCCGATTTCCACATCGACGCCTTAATCCTCCTATAAACCAAACCCTAGATGCTTAGTTAAAACTTTGGAATGCAAGAATCAACTTCGCACCCTGCAAATTGGGTATCGAATTGAAGATAACCCTCCAGATGTTTCATAGATAACTGAGTTGCGATTTATTGAAATTTATTTGAATTTCTTTTGATTTATGAAGAATAGGAATTTATGTTTCCTGAAGAAAACTTGATGGCGCGATTTGTCACTGACCAGGGAAAATGAAATTAGGTTTTGGCTAAGGGAGGGTATTTATAGGATAGAGGAATGAATTTTTTATTGATTATTATATTTATTTTTAAGTAACCGTTATATGTATTTGTTGTTAAAAATTTCTATGATCACATATAATACCCAAAAATCACGAAAATGGACCTACACCTCCAGTTCGACATTACGGACCCAAGAAACTTGTTTTTCGAATTCCAACTCCGTTTGCTCACACTACATATTTTTAACCGTCAAAATACTGACTGTTTTTCACATTAAAAATCTGTACGGCCACATACTGACCCCAAAAATCATGAAACTTGAAATCGAACAATAATTTAATATTCGGGATCCAACAAAATTAGTTTCGTCGAAAACAGAGCTCGTTTGCAAAAGTGGCTATTTTTAAAGCTCTAAATAAACCAATAAATATATAAATATATTTAAAAACAAATTAATTAAATTAAAATAAATTAATATTATCGTATATATATTCACATAGAATATCGTACAGCTCCAAAATATGCATGTCTGGATTTATATATCCATATTTCAAATCCAGAGTTAAATCGATATTCAATTTATATTGAAAATCAATTTAAATATAAATAAATCGATATAAATTATAAAGGAATTCCATATCGACTTTTCTAAAATTTTATTTGTACATAACTCAAAATCTACACGATGAAATATCGATTTTTCTCTTCCATTAGAAAAATATAGCTCACCAGCTCCGAACGTTTCTTATTTCATAGAAATCCGATTTAAAATGGATTCTATTATTCATTTAAAGTTCGAATCGCCAAATTACGAACTGTTGCGCCAGTATGGGATTGACTATAATTATAATATAATTTATATGTTCAACCGTCGTTAATTAAATATATTCGTTATTGTAATTCAATTTTAAACTGAATAATACATTTTGAATTGCCAAATTCACATAATATTGCCATTTCAGCTAATTCTGATTATTTCAGAATTAAACATACTATTTAATTATTATATTAATTAAATATTCAATAGTTATTTTAATTTAAACCAATTAAATTACCAAACCATATTTTAAATAATTAAATAAAATTAATTATTATACTGTATAAAAATACGGGATGTTACACCAAATCCCTTACTCCTCTATATCCAACCAATCAGAACCCCCTGAATTCCACATTTTTACAATTAAGTCCTCTTTCTCTTTAACAACCCAGATTTTGGAGCCAATATAAAATTTTATTTGTAATTGATTTAATGGATTTTAAGGATTTAAAATGATTTATTTTGAGAATTAATGATTTAAAATTTATTTAAATCAATGTTAGAACATATAAATTTAAAATTTAATTTAAACGAACTTGAAATGACGCGATAGTTTGAAAATTTGATTTTAAAACTTTAATGAATATACAAAATTCAATATAAGCCAGAACTTGATGAAACAAGAAAACTTGGAATATTTTGAACTATAATTCTCTAAAGAATGTAAGAAACTGAGATTTCACTTTATAAATTAAAAGTTATGTCCAGTTTAAAATTTAAAATAGTCGCTATGGAATTTATTTATATTTCATATTATATATAGCCCTTAAAATAGCCATTTTGCAAATGACCTCCGTTTTCGACGAAACCACATTTGTTGGATCTGGAATGTCATATTATTGTTAGGTTTAAAATTTCATAATTTTTGGAATTAATATGTGAGCGTAGTAAATTTAAACATGTTTTCAATTTCAATTTGAATTTAAAAACCAATTAAAAAGGCCAATTTTCAAACGGTCTCCAAATTGGACGAAATTAATTTTGCTAGGACCGTATCATCAAAACATAGCTAGATTTCAAATTTCATAATTTTTGGAGTCAGTGTGTGGCCCCGATAAATTAAAATGTATGTTGGAATTCAATATTGAACATCATATTAATTTATATTTTAATTTTGGTTAAAACTTATTAAAACAGTCGAACAGGATTACGAAACATATTCCATTGTGTCCGGAATGGGGGTATTTGGTTAGGAACGACAGTCGTTTGGTTTGATTTGGAGTTCGGATCGATAAACAAATATTATTGGAATTAAATAATAATATATATGTGTATGCCGTAATTCTATTCTCAATATCATCCGCCGCCGCTTGTTTAAACTGTTGGACGATTTTGTTCCAATCTTTCCTCCCAAAAATTTTAACACCCCACCTCCGTTAATGTGACGGCCCGCCCCGCACCAACCGACATTTACTCCAAAAGTGCGCTGTACACGTGTCCAGTTAGCACGGAACGGGTCACCAGAAGGAAAAGGAAGAAGGAAATGAACATACAAAGAACCTGTAGAATGTCTCACAGCGCATAGAACAAAATATAATAGTAACATACTTGACATAAACAGGAGAGACAATGCATAAGCTGAAAATCAGAACTAAACATCACAGCAGCGGAAATCCAAAATACAGCTTATTACAACTTTCAAACTGTCTCAAAGCAAAGGTAAGATAAATGAGGTACACTACTAATGCCCAAGTAGCGACCACCAACGACACAGGGAGAATGTGTATATATATATATATATATATCATACGTGGAAGCCTCCTGCCCGCCTCCGAATCAGCTACTCGCGCATCACCAGCTAACCTGTCTCTAGTCTGCTCGTGTGAGCACCCAGAGTAATAAGAGGAGACATAAAACTCCGGGTCAGACATAAAGCCTGGTATGAGCGATAAGCATCTAAAGTGAACAATAACAGGTAGACTAAAACATACTTGAACCTGGACCTGCAACCAAAGAGTTAGCACTACATATTGTACAACATTCTAAGGTATCATATCAAACGGTGTAAAGATACGGAGGTAGGGGAGGTGTGCATGTCATAATGATGGCAAACAATCAAGCATAGCATCCATCCTCACATCTCTCACTCAGTGCGTAAAGAATACGATATTCAACACTTCGATCACCCAACATACCTTGCTACGATCACTCTGCCCCGTGAAGTCATAAATGGCTTCACTGCACTGATAACGTAGCCACAAATCATTTGCTATGTCCACTTTGCCCCATGGAGTCAAAAGAACCCCACTGCACTGGTTCATAGCCTTACCAATCCTTACTATGTCCACTTGCCCCATGGAGTTATTCACCCCATCTGCGCTGGCTCATAGTCTTACTACGCATCACCTTGCCACTCAGGTCATAATGACCCTACTGCATTGATAATGTAGTCTTGCTACCATCACCTTGCCCCTAAGGTCATAATGACCCTACTGCACTGATAAGTAGCCCATCATTCATTCTTAGTGGTGAATTGAAGTTATGAACGTCGACAACTCCTTAGCACACGTCCCGCAGCAAAGTCCAACCATGAAGTGAACTCATTGGTTCTCAACTGGTTCCGGGATCCTGAGCTCTAACTCCCATTTGGACTACCTTTGCATCTCGGGTTATTGGTCATCACCATCGAATCAGATCGGATCAGCCTTCACATTCTTCATCGGATCGGATCGGCCTTAGACATTCGGATCGGGTCGCGCCTCCTGCATTGGATCGAGTCGTGATCCTCCAGGTGATTGGATCGCCCTCCTCCATTGTCTCGTGAATCCAGTCTCCATCGGATCGGGTCGAGTACCCTTCAGCGGATCGGGTCGGGGTCTCCAAGTCCATCGCCATGGATCGATTCGTGGTAAGTCCCTTCGGATCGGATCGTGGTCCTTCCAGCGGTTCGGGTCGGAAAGCACTCCTCCAGGTCAACGGATCGTGCTCACCCTTCTTGGACGGATCGGGTCGTTATGCTCATTCGCGATCCGGATCGGAGTACTTCAGTTTGGGCGCGGCGCTGCATCGATTCGTCTCGTGGGCCTTGCGCAGGTGGTTCGATTCGGAGGATATGACTCGACTCGTGGTGATGTCCCACGGTCCCATAGGGCGATCCGATCGTCCCTCAATCCCCTATCCGATCTGAATCTCTGCACCTTGTCCAGCGAGCTGTTTACGCCATTCGATGGCGTTTTCGACCATTCTAACCATTCTAATCAATCACAAATCATACCATACAGTCATAGCAACATACATAATCAACCACAAACATCAAAACATCAATATGATAAGTAGAAATGGATCAAACATACCCAAAATCCCATATTTCCCCTTAAGCATGTTTAGGTGAAACTAATGATAGGATTAGCAAAACTTAACCAAATTAACCCAAATTCATATCAGAGGTCTAAAACATCATTGTGAATTTTATAAACATTTTTCCCGAATTTTATCATGTATAAATTTGCTAATTAACACTAATTACCCCTAATTAGCCATAATTAGTGTAAAAGCAAGCTAATCACTGACCTTAGCCACAAAATAAACTAAGATCTGAAATAATTCTCTGATTTGATGTGAATCTTAATGCCAAACAGCAGCTCCTTAGTTGCTTTGGTGAAGATCTTCCTTGATTAGTGGTTGCTAAGCCAAATCCTTGACCAAAAGATGATTTGGAGGTGATTTAGAGGTTGGAGGCCATTTTTAGGGATCCTTGGTGATAAGTGGAGGCTAGAAAACTGAAATGGAATGATTCTCCATCTCATTTCAGTCCTCCCATAACCCTAATCCCGAAATGGGTTATGGGCCTACTCACTAATCATCCGATTTGGCCCGGTTAAGCAGTTTTTCACCCTCCAAACCTTGTTTCAGCCATATCTCCCAAACGGTAAGTCCGTTTGACTACTATGACCACTCTACGGAAAGAGAAACCACCAAACGAATCAAATGGAAGTGGTTTCAAGTCAAAATTCCTTTCCAATCAAAAGTTATGGCCAAAACAGTACCGACTAGGGGCAAAATGGTCATTCAAAAATCAACAAAAATCATGAACATGGGAAATGACTCTAATAGATGTTTCCCAAAGTTACATGACCATACGACTTCACGTGGGAAAGAAATAAATATTCTACAAATCTATGATGTATAGAATACGGGTCATTACACTCTCCCCCCTTAAGAAATTTCGCCCCCGAATTTCCCTAATCCAAACACGCACAAAGGTCCCGCATGCCTATCAATCATAAAACAACAATCAACATGCAAAACAAGTAAAATAAGTCTATCCTAGCATGCGGAATAACTAAATCGCAAAGTAAATCTTACCAGGCAAAGATTTCTGGATGTGCCTTCCTAATGCTCTCTTCTGTCTCCCAAGTACAATCATTCTCGTCCTCGCCCCACTGAACCTTGACTAGTTTCACCGACTTCCTTCGAAGTTGCTTCGTATCATGCCCCACAATACGAATCGGCTTGCGGTTCCCAACCGCCTCGGGTTCTACTTCGAAGTCCTCTAACTGATCAGGTGAAATAGTCACATGTGAGTCGTGAACGAACTTTCTTAGTTGGGAAACATGAAACACATTGTGAACTCCCGCCATCTTCTCTGGTAAGCCAACTCTATACGCCAAATTCCCGACTAGTTCAAGAACAGGGAACGGGTCAACAAATCTTGGTGCCAACTTGCCTCTCCTGCCAAATCGTATCACGCTCTTCAACGGAGAGATCTTAACAAACACCAAGTCACCAACGGAGAATTTCAAGTCTCTTCTCCTCTTATCAGCATAACTCTTCTGCCTATCTTGGGCAGCTTTCATTCGTTGCTGAATGATCTTAATCTTATCCGAAGTTTCTCTCACCACATCTGGTCCAAGCACAAACTTCTCGCCAGTTTCTATCCAACATGATGGTGAGTTGCACGGTCTTCCGTACAAAGCTTCATATGGAGCCATACTGATACTGGATTGGTAGCTATTATTATATGCAAACTCTACTAGATGCAAATGGTCATCCCATGATCCACCAAAATCCAATATACAAGCTCTCAAGAGATCTTCCAATATACGATTCACCCTCTCCGTCTGACCGTCGGTATGAGGATGATATGCGGTATTAAGATGTAATCCTGATCCTAGAGCCTCTTGTAAGCTCTTCCAAAACCCACTAGTGAACAACGGGTCTCGGTCACTCACAATGCTTTTGGGTACTCCATGAAATCTCACTATCCACTTCATATATAATTCTGCCAACTTGGCTGCTGTTCTGGTCGATTTGACTAGTATAAATCTTGCACTCTTAGTCAATCGATCCACATTTACCCAAATGCTATCATGTCCTGATCTAGTCCTTGGTAAACCATCGATGAAATCCATCGAGACTTGCTCCCATTTCCATTCAGGAATTTCTAATGGTTGCAACAACCCACTAGGCTTCTTTTGTTCGGCTTTAACTAGCTGGCAATTCATGCATTTGGATATAAACTTCCCAACGTCTCTTTTCATCCCTTCCCAGTAGTAAGTCTGTCTCATGTCTCGATACATCTTATTACCACCTGGATGTATAGTCAGTTTTGAGTGATGACATTCTCTAAGCACTTCATCTCTCAAACCATTCACGTTGGGCACAACTAGTCTTCCATTCTTCCGAAGCCATCCATCTCGATCAAGCCCATACACATTCATCTCCTCATCGATACCCATCTCTAACTTGGAGATGATTTCCGATAGATTAGGATCGTCCCTCTGACTAGAACCAATCCGCTCTATCAAAGTGGGTCTGATCATCAAACTAGCTAACATAACTGGATCCAATTCGCACTTTGGTCTGAAATCAAACCCCGCGATATACTCCAGTTGCTTCCACTCAAGAAACATTGCCCCTAAGCTGGCATGTCTCCTACTCAAGGCATCGGCTACCGCATTACCCTTCCCAGGTGTGTATGCGATATCAAACTCATACGAAGCCAAGAACTCTAACCATCTCTGCTGACGGAGATTCAGATCTTTCTGAGAGAAGAGATATTTCAACGATTTATGATCGGTAAACAGCTCAAATCTTTTTCCCAAGAGATAGCATCTCCACATCTTCAGCGCAAATACAATCGCTGCCAATTCCAAATCATGGGTAGGATACTTCTTCTCATGCGGCTTTAACTGTCGACTAGCATAAGCTACAACCCTACCTCCTTGCATCAATACTGCACCCAGTCCGGTACCACAAGCATCCGTGTATACTGTCATCTCTTCATTCCCTTTAGGAATGACTAACACTGGCGCACGCGTCAACCTCTCCTTTAGACTTTTGAAGGCATCCTCACACACTCCGTCCCAGACGAAGGACTGATTCTTCTTAGTCAACTGAGTCAACGGTGCTGCTATCTTGGAGAAGTCCTGGATAAACTTACGATAATATCCGGCTAATCCCCAGAAACTTCTTACATCTGTAGCATTCTTGGGCGTAGGCCAATCCTGTACAGTAGCCACCTTCGCAGGGTCCACGGCAATACCACACTCTGAAACAACATGACCCAAGAATCTTACTTCCCTTCTCCAAAAATGACACTTAGAGAATTTCGCTTTCAATTGGTGTTTCCTCAACACCTCCATCACTATCCTCAAGTGCCCCTTGTGTTCCTCCTCTGTCCTTGAATAAACAAGGATATCATCCACGAACACAAGAACAAACTTATTCAACTGATCTCTGAATACTCGATTCATAAGATCCACAAAATAGGCTGGTGCATTGGTCAACCCAAATGCCATGACCAACCACTCATAAAATCCAGACGGCGTCCTAAATGCCGTTTTCGGAACACTCTCATCCGCTACTCGTAGCTGATTAAATCCTGTCGCGAGGTCCAACTGGGAGAACACTCTAGCTCCTTCCAGCTGATCAAACAAATCATCTATCCGTGGTAGAGGATACTTATTCTTCCTCGTCACCTTATTCAACTCGCAATAGTCCACACACAAACGAAGGGAACCATCTGCCTTAGTGGCAAACAAACTGGTGCTCCCCACTCGGAGACACTCCTTCTAATCAATCCCTTCTTCAAAAGATTGCTGGCTTGCACCCCGAGCTCTCGCTGCTCCTTTGGTCCCATACGACAAAGTGGCATCACTATAGGTCTGGCATCTTTCACTAAATCAATAGAACTCAATCTCTAGGTGTGGTGGAAGCCCGGTCACCTCCTCGAAGACGTCCGGATACTGGCCAACCACGGGCACATCTGACAACTCATCCTGCGGGATGTCGAGGGAATTTACAAAATTAGCCATAACCCCATCACTAGGTAGACTGGCAAACACTACCCTCCGCCCATCATCCGCCCTCACTGTCATCAAAAAGCCCTCACAGTCTACCACCACCCCGTATCTTTGGAGCCAATCGACTCCCAATATAATGCCATACCCAGTAAAGCCCAAAACAAAGCAATCACATACAAACATACATCCATGACTCGATAAGACCAAATTTCTGCAAATCATACTAAGGCTAGTCGAACCACCAATCGGGTTCGTCACAACCAATGGTCTATCGACTATCTCGGGTTCCAGTCCCAACCTATCTACCAGGTCACTAGATATGAAGGAACGGGAAGCCCCAGTATCAAACAAAACTCGAACTGGTACATCATAAATAGAAAGCATACCTTGAATAACAACATTCTTTCCTTTCTCCACCACAGTTGGGGCATTCGACGAAGAAGGAATAGCATCAAGAGCATATGCTTTCACAATCTGCTTCTCCTTAAGAGGTTACAGACACTTGTCCTTCTGATGTCCCACTTGACCACAGTTGTAGCACTTCCTTTCCGCTGGCTTGGCCGGACATTCTTTAGCATAATGGCCTTTCTTTCCACAGCTGAAGCACTCAACATCCTTCTTGCTCTTTTTCTGGCCACTCTTAGATTGGTCCTGCTTACTCTTATTCTGAGAGTTATTCTTGCCTCTACCGCCTGCTTGCGACTTTGGCCCTTCTGCAGATGCAGCCTCAGTCTTGGACTTAGGGTAAAGACTCTCTGATCTCAAAGCTTTCCCCACGATCGATTCAAAAGTCTCATCGATGTTGTTGATAAGCCTTTCCCCAAGTATCCATCTAAACCAGTAATGAACTTCTCATTCTTCTTCTCAGGAGTATCGATAAGAGATAGTCCATACTTCGACAAAGTGTCGAACTCAGCAATATAATCAGAAACTGCCCTCCCATTCTGCTTGAGTTCCAAGAACCTCTTGAACAACACTGACTTCTGGGCAGCTGGAATGAACTTCTCGCTAAAGCGAGCCTTGAACTGAACCCAAGTAACCTGGTCCTCTGGAGTAGCTGTTCTAATGGCATTCCACCAATTCATCGCTCGCCCTTGCAGCTGACGAGACGCTAGCCTTCTCTTCATCGCATCCTCAAGACCCAAGTCATCGAAGATACGGTCGCAGCTATCCATCCAATCTTGAACATCTGTGGCCGACTCCGTTCCGTGGAACGGCTTCCCACCAAGATTAGTGTAATCTTTGCACAACTTGGCGAAATCGACCCTAGGCGCCTGCACTACTGGGCCAACACCAGCTCCGGGATTGGGAACTGCCCCTTGCACTTCTCTAAGCATGTCTCTCATGAGGTTGGTAAACATCGCCCTCATGTCAGCGGCATTCCCATTATTGGCCCCTGTACCAGTACCTCTAACATATCGGCTCATCGTCAATCTGTAAAAAGGGAAACGATTAACGACCCCGTAATGGTACTAGTGCAGTGCAACTTTATTCTTATACTACTAATAGTATATATATACATAGCTTTTGAAAACCAAAGTAATCACAAATACGCGCTCTCATATACGTACTAACTCTCCCTAGTGTCTTTCCCTTGGTTAACTACGCAACCTGGCTCTGATACCAAGTGTGACGGCCCGCCCCGCACCAACCGACATTTACTCCAAAAGTGCGATGTACACGTGTCCAGTTAGCACGGAACGGGTCGCCAGAAGGAAAAGGAAGAAGGAAATGAACGTACAAAGAACCTGTAGAATGTCTCACAGCGCATAGAACAAAATATAATAGTAACATACTTGACATAAACAGGAGAGACAATGCATAAGCTGAAAATCAGAACTAAACATCATAGCAGCGGAAATCCAAAATACAGCTTATTACAACTTTCAAACTGTCTCAAAGCAAAGGTAAGATAAATGAGGTACACTACTAATGCCCAAGTAGCGACCACCAACGACACAGGGAGAATGTGTATATATATATCATACGTGGAAGCCTCCTGCCCGCCTCCGAATCAGCTACTCGCGCATCACCAGCTAACCTGTCTCTAGTCTGCTCGTGTGAGCACCCAGAGTAATAAGAGGAGACATAAAACTCTGGGTCAGACATAAAGCCTGGTATGAGCGATAAGCATCTAACGTGAACAATAACAGGTAGACTAAAACATACCTAAACCTGGACCTCCAACCAAAGAGTTAGCACTACATACTGTACAACACTCTAAGGTATCATATCAAACGGTGTAAAGATACGGAGGTGGGGGAGGTGTGCATGTCATAATGATGGCAAACAATCAAGCATAGCATCCATCCTCACATCTCTCACTCAGTGCGTAAAGTATACGATATTCACCACTTCGATCACCCAACATACCTTGCTACGATCACTCTGCCCCGTGAAGTCATAAATGGCTTCACTGCACTGATAACGTAGCCACAAATCATTTGCTATGTCCACTTTGCCCCATGGAGTCACAAGAACCCCACTGCACTAGCTCATAGCCTTACCAATCCTTATTATGTCCACTTGCCCCATGGAGTTATTCACCCCATCTGCGCTGGCTCATAGTCTTACTACGCATCACCTTGCCCCTCAGGTCATAATGACCCTACTGCACTGATAACGTAGTCTTGCTACCATCACCTTGCCCCTCAGGTCATAATGACCCTACTGCACTGATAAGTAGCCCATCATTCATTCTTAGTGGTGAATCGAAGTTATGAACGTCGACAACTCCTTAGCACACGTCCCGCAGCAAAGTCCAACCATGAAGTGAACTCATTGGTTCCCAACTCGTTCCGGGATCCTGAGCTCTAACTCCCATTTGGACTACCTTTGCATCTCGGGTTATTGTTCATCACCATCGAATCGGATCGGATCAGCCTTCACATTCTTTATCGGATCGGATCGGCCTTAGACATTCGGATCGGGTCGCGCCTCCTGCATCGGATCGAGTCGTGATCCTCCAGGTGATTGGATCGCCCTCCTCCATTGTCTCGTGAATCCAGTCTTCATCGGATCGGGTCGAGTACCCTTCAGCGGATCGGGTCGGGGTCTCCAAGTCCATCGCCATGGATCGATTCGTGGTAAGTCCCTTCGGATCGGATCGTGGTCCTTCCAGCGGTTCGGGTCGGAAAGCACTCCTCCAGGTCAACGGATCGTGCTCACCCTTCTTGGACGGATCGGGTCGTTATGCTCATTCGCGATCCGGATCGGAGTACTTCAGTTTGGGCGCGGCGCTGCATCGATTCGTCTCGTGGGCCTTGCGCAGGTGGTTCGATTCGGAGGAGATGACTCGACTTGTGGTGATGTCCCATGGTCCCATAGGGCGATCCGATCGTCCCTTAATCCCCTATCCGATCTGAATCTCTGCACCATGTCCAGCGAGCTGTTTACGCCATTCGACGGCATTTTCGACCATTCTAACCATTCTAATCAATCACAAAGCATACCATACAGTCATAGCAACATACATAATCAACCTCAAACATCAAAACATCAATATGATAAGTAGAAATGGATCAAACATACCCAAAATCCCATATTTCCCCTTAAGCATGTTTAGGTGAAACTAATGATAGGATTAGCAAAACTTAACCAAATTAACCCAAATTCATATCAGAGGTCTAAAACATCATTGCGAATTTTATAAACATTTTTCCCGAATTTTATCATGTATAAATTTGCTAATTAACATTAATCACCCCTAATTAGCCATAATTAGTGTAAAAGCAAGCTAATCACTCACCTTAGCCACAAAATAAACTAAGATCTGAAATAATTCTCTGATTTGATGTGAATCTTAATGCCAAATAGCAGCTCCTTAGTTGCTTTGGTGAAGATCTTCCTTGATTAGGGGTTGCTAAGCCAAATCCTTGACCAAAAGATGATTTGGAGGTGATTTAGAGGTTGGAGGCCATTTTTAGGGATCCTTGGTGATAAGTGGAGGCTAGAAAACTGAAATGGAATGATTCTCCATCTCATTTCAGCCCTCCCATAACCCTAATCCCGAAATGGGTTATGGGCCTACTCACTAATCACCCGATTTGGCCCGGTTGAGCAGTTTTTCACCCTCCAAACCTTGTTTCAGCCATATCTCCCAAACGGTAAGTCCGTTTGACTAATATGACCACTCTACAGAAAGAGAAACCATCAAACGAATCAAATGGAACTGGTTTCAGGTCAAAATTCCTTTCCAATCAAAAGTTATGACCAAAACAGTACCGACTAGGGGCAAAATGGTCATTCAAAAATCAACAAAAATCATGAACATGGGAAATGACTCTAATAGATGTTTCCCAAAGTTACATGACCATACGACTTCACGTGGGAAAGAAATAAATATTCTACAAATCTATGATGTGTAGAATACGGGTCATTACAGTTAAGGTCACTCACAAAGAGAATGCCTTAAATTTGGTGGAGCGTTTTAGTAGATAGAACAGAATATTACAAGACAGATAAGTAGTATTGAAAAATTATAACTTTATAACATCAGAAGCAGAAATAAGTCTGGTTACATCTTTCTAAATCACAATACCAAAACTCAAGCACACAATTATCAATCTGATACAAAATCCTTCAGAATGTAAAGTTTCAAAGCCATAATCCCCAACATAAACTGCCATGAAAAGACAGAGTCAAAGCCAAGCAATACTCCAAGCACTTCAAGCAGAGAGAATCAGAATCAAGCTCCTATGTTTCCACCCGGAGCACCTGGGTGGGAAACGGAAAGAAAAGGGGCGAAAACAAACGAGGTCAGACATAAAGTCTGGCGAATCCAGTGACTTCCAGCATATAAACAGATAATATTATCATGACATGTAAATAAAGCTGGATGAGAAATTACATTAACAGGAATATCAGATATACTTTAAGTTAACAGAAGAAACAGAATGATGTAAACCAAGTTATGTTCCTTACTTACATCTTACTTCTCTGCACTAATACTAGTGTAACAAGATTTGATGTTACCCTAATGTCTAAACTGAAACAGAATCGAAACAGAATAATCTGTAAAGAAACAAAATGCTCATAATGGGCCTTCAGCACCCCAACAGACAGAAGGTATAGAAGAATACTAATAATGGGCCTTTACCACCCCAACAGATAGAAGGTACGGAAACAGAATCGGGAACGGAATCTGCGACGGAAACAAAATAATCCCTACGGAAACAAAATGTTAGAATTAGGTGTACACTAGCAATGGACCTTTACCACCCAACAGACGGTACCACGCAGAAACAGACAAGTGTTACCACCCAACATAAACAGATGGTACCAAGAGAAACAGACAGAACTAAGTGTACCCTAAGTCCTACCCCAAGCAATCGTCTCCCTAATACATAAATACCCTATGTCGGCCCCACAGTAGGGTGTATCACTCCCTAAAGTGGCAACCTATTGGAACAGACCTATTTACAGATGTCACGGTGTCTTACATCCTCAGAGCAGACCGGATCCATGCACGCACATGACCCGGTTGGAACGCACCATCAACACCCCTCGCCATTATCAGTTTGAATAGCTTATAATTAGTTCAGTAAGCGTGCCCAGACCCATACATAGCATGGGGTCAAAATTTTTGATACTAGAAAGGGTTACTGACTAATATGGGTCCCAAACAATAGATAACACAAGTATTTCTCCTCCTAACCTTGTGTCCCCAGACTAACATATTTCAGATTAACTTGTTTACAAGTTTCAGATAGACAGAGTTCAGATTTACTAGTTCATAGATCAGACAATCAAGTTAACAAGCTTTCAGACTAACGAGTCAGATGTATAGTTTTAATAGACTTACAGATTGTCTAACTTTGTATTAGGCCTACAGATTCACGAAACGGGTTTGTTAAATTCATCAGTCCAGTTGGTTTAACCCTGTCCACCCAACACATTTTAGACATCATATTTATCCCAGGTTTGCATTAATTAAATATAAATGCATAGACCTCTCACATTAGGTCGGCAGCTTGTGGCCATTGGATATGCCGGGCGGTTCCGGGCAGACTTCTGCCATAAGCCAGACCTAACCTCGTGTCTAAGCATAATTTAGTTATGCCTACGACCTATCACATTAGACTAACAGTTTGCGGTTGCTGGTTACGTCGATTGGTTCCGGGCAGGTTTCTACCGCAAACGGAGTCTAACCTCATGTCATAGCCACTTTATTCCATTACAGAAAATATCAGACTAATTATGTCCATTTAGCAGATTTAACTTCTTTACAAGTTACGGTAGATTATCCAAAGTTCTATTAACATGTTTTGCTCAATTTTAGATCGAGCCTCCAAATTACAATTATTCCGCTTTCAACAGATTAAGCAATTCAACAGATTTAGCGGATAACAGATCTAGCAGATTAGGCAATTTAGCAGATTAGTAGAACATGCAATTCAACGGATTTAGCAGATTAAGCTATTCAGTAGAATAGCATATTTAACATTTCTTAAAAATTCTATTTACATATATTGCCTTATCATAAATTAAGCCTAAACTTACATTCTCAAATCATGGTCATAATTCATAATACAATATATGCCCCCAAATTTTCGTTAAATTTTGCACAGTACAGAACACTCTCTAAAAGCTCCAAATCATGATATGAATTATGCCAAATTATAACCTTTAATGCCAATATCCATAAATCCATATTTAGGTGCATTCACATTAATAGTTATCCTATTTTAATATAGGTCCTTACGCCTAAGTTTCATATTCCTTTTTCAAGTCATGAATCGTTATATAAAATATACCCAAAAATCTAGATCTTTAAATTATATCCTCTCAAAATTTAATCTTAATTTTTATAGGCGTTATGTCCCCAAGTTTCTAGTCATATGTTATCATTCAATGATTCCTCTTCTTCCAAATCACAAAGTATGCACAGATCTAGATCTAATTTACAACATATGTCCTTTTCTCAAATCAGTCACAGATCAGTCATGTCCAATTATGCATTATTCATTATTTACCCTAAAATTTAGCTTTCATGCGTTAATCTCTTATGAGATTTGGCGCAGGCTTGTAGTAACCTGGCTATAGAACATAAAAAAAAAGAGAATAGTCACAGAAAAACAGATCTAACAGATAAGAATATACATAACCTTAGATTCAGATTTATAACCATGTTAAGATCATAATTAAAGTTCATATCTGAAAATAACTACACTCACAAAAAGGGAATGATTCTTGTATTCTGGAATCTATATTCTGACACTGAATAGCTCTCCTTTGGCGTAGACTATTGATTAGATTAGAAAATGGTTATTCTCTTTTAATTCTATTCAGATTGGAAGGAGATGCACTAGTTCTAGCTTAGATTTCAGCAGAGTAGCGGTGCCATTATTTTATTTTAATTAGAATAGAGGCAGAGTATAGGCAGAATGAAATTGTGTGGAGAGAAAGTGAGGTTTGGTGGTGTTTTTATAGGAGAATAGGGTGATTTAGAGCCTTCAAATCAGTCCAGAAGTCATCAGAACCACCCAGCTCGAAGACAGGTCATCCAGCCACTCAGAAGGAGACATGTCATCATAGAACACTCTAGAATTTTGTGCTAGATCGGTATGGGCGCACTTGGTAGATGCGCCATTGTACTTTTGTACTGGTGCACTTCACAAGTGCGCCAGTGTATTCTGGCCTGTTTCTGGTTTTTCTGCTACCTCCGTTCGTCCATATCTTCTTCATACGGTATCCGTTTTACGAAAACTCGGACTCTATCTCAAGAGGAATTTCGATACTAACGCAATGACGTAACCCATTTCCCTTAATTCTTATCCTAAAAAGTAAGTATACTTTAATTTGTTACTTATACATTCACAGAAAATACGGGGTGTTACATTCTCCCCTCGTTAAAGGATTTCGTCCCCGAAATCTTCAAGTTAAGAAGAATGTGTCCTACCGTCCAATCATCCATCTACTCAACCATCATCCAAAGGCATCCATTGTCCTTAGAAAGCTTCTAATGTTGCATGAACATATGCAAAAGTGTGTGTATATGTCTCTTATCTAATGCAAAGATCAGGCAGTCTACTGATTCAGTTGACCTCCTCAATGCGAACCATGTTGGTGCCATGAGTCCAATTATGTATGCAAGAAATCCTATTTGATACACATCATTTCTATATGTGTGCATAACCATTCATCCAAAAGCAACATCCACGTGATGAGTCAATCATTTTGCATCCACAAAAATTGAACAATGCGCACACATCCACATGCAGTATGAGAGTGTTTTTGAGCCGATCTAGTGCCTAGTGTGTGTATATGCATCCACGAGCAACCACTAGCAACCACTTGCATCCACTTGCAACCATCAAACATAACATGACTCAAACACATGTTTACACCCATTAGTTTCTACCTAAAGGTCAAAGACTTGATCGATAGGATATAGCTGAGTGATAGAAACAAGTATGATTAAAATAAGAGCTCTGTTCCTATTATACATCGGTTAAGAAAATAATTTCCTAAGTATCAACCCCGAAGACCGAAATCAACATCAGATTGACACCCAATGAATTACTCCCATTAAACAATGCCAAACTGGAAATCTACTTCACGCTTCGAGTAAAAACCCAAACCTTGTCAGAAATATTCAGATACTTACAGACTACTGGTACAAATCAGATGATCAAATGATTCTTAGGAAACCAAGCATGATAAAAAAAACCCAGAATGTATGCGTCATAGTCAACTTAACGCCCAACACAGATACCCTCAAACCCCAACTTATCACAAACAGATGAGTCATAACCCTTATGAGTTTGAGTCTACAGCGGGATTAGAAACAAGACTAGTATTAAAGTGCAGAGTATCAATTACAAAACCAAAATGCCAGAATCAAAAAGAGTTTTAACTCAACAATCAGATAAGGAAATTAAACCTTCTATAGATTTTTTTCCTTATTTCTATCCTATCCACCAGCCTCGAGGGTATTCGCCTTCCCTCCAAAAGTTGGACCTGCCCTCTCCCCTTGCCCTCGTTTCTTCGGGCAGTCCCTAGTGTAGTGTCCCATCTTACCACAGTTGAAGCAAGTACCCTTCCTCTTTCTGCAATCCTTGTTCAAATGAGTCGAGCTTCCACTAGTAAAACACTTTTTCTCCTTCTTATCTTCAGACTTTTCATCCTTCTTTTGTGTTTCCTTTTTGGGCCACGCCTTCTTGTTCTGTGGTCCTTCGAGCTTTTCCTCTTTCATTTTATGTAACGACCCGAAAACCCCATGACACGGTGTTAAGGATAATCATTGGAATATAACACATTAATCATCATTAGCAGATCACAGATAATAGCATAAACGAGAAATAGAATAATTTACACACATATGACAGCGGAATCATATAAATATCACCACATTAGAGAGCACAGTGCAGGATACAACTTAGTGCATAATAGTACATAATCAGTCAACATCACCAGAGGCGGAATCATACATAGAGAGTACATAAACTAAACATTAGTCTACATCGCCAGAGACGGAATCATAATACATATACAATAATGGCGGAAAAAGTCATAGTCATCGCGGTGTAGTGAAGCCTCGCCATGAGCCAAAAGTGCACCTCTACTGCGATGCCAAGCCAAAATATACCAGCTACCTGTAACTAGGCTGCCCATGTGAAAATGAGGGCACCCGAGTTTGCAAGGTGAAATAAACTACGAGTCAGTTGTGGGACTGGTATGAGAAATCTACTTAACTTGTTAACAACAATAATAAGGCAAATCAAAGGACCACGTCACTTTCGCGGAACGGGTTTACTCCAATGAGTGCTAGTGCATGAAATAAAGTAAATGATTAAATCATCGCAATGCTTTTTATAAAATGAAGCCATTATAAGACTCGGTTCCCAGCACACAATGCAAGCAAGCCGGAGGATAGAGTTTTACCTTATAATGGCCAAAAATGCTTCATACGTATAAAACAAAAGTGTTTGATATTATTACTAGTGCATATATGTTTCAAAAGCGATTTCAATCATAAATATCAATCCTAGATGGCACGGGTACCATATACCATGTCGTCATACTAGTAATACAATCACATCCGCATATTTCGTATTGGAAATTGGATTCCATCATGAGTCCAGGCAAGGGGCAAGCTCCTCTCCGTTCGAGACACTCTTGCAAATGCCTCAGGACCGCACATAGCAATCCCTGGATCTTCAGGGCCGGTCCTCTCTTACTTTTGAGGATTGGCAATTCCTGAACACACGTTTCTCGGTCCTTACAGACCTATAATCGAGGAGCCTCGCATTCCAACAACCACATAGGTGAAAAGTATATAAATGTCAGGACTGGTAGGTCACTGACACCACCATAGCTAGAAAGAAACGTCGTGCTCTCCTTGCAGTCACTATCCCGTTTTTGACTCATACCGAGGTGTGAGGCTCGAGAATCCACGTTATACACAAAGCTACGTCACACAGACCATGCTTTGATCATCAACCACAAGACTTTGCTTTGCAACAGAAGCCTTGATCATATGCCACTTAGGCGTGCCACACAGGCAATCCACTTCATGCGACTGATTTCTATAAATACATAACCTCTGAGCTCGTACGTCTCAGAGAAGGGCGTTAAGCAAGAGAATAAATTCTCCACCACCAAACAGATATATATTTAACAGAGATCAATCAGCATAGAATAAAATCCAATGCCAGACACACAGTTCATTTACAAGTTCTTTATGGGTTTGAACGAAGCCGGAGGCACCAAATTCCTCGCTTATCCGCACAATCTACAATACGTCCGGACGGCTACTACTTCAGCTCCTTCAAGGTAGCTACTCCAATCATTAGCATCAGTAGCGCCCATCCATTCGATGTGAAGATCGTCAGTCTTCAACCGTCTTCAACTCTTCGAATTCTCACCGTCGATTGGTTATTTGAAATGAGAATGAACTCGGCCTTTTCAAATAATCCAAGTATATTTAGATTTTCAAATAAAATTTTCAATTGGTTAAATTATTCAACACTCACATTTCAGTTTCTTAGTATAATTTTAATGTTAAACACATTCAACCATCACATATCAAGCAAACACAACAAAATTGGTTTATTTCCGCTCTATATCGTCTATAGTATTTTATAACGATATATCGCCATTTTTATTTATTTAAAATGGCCATATTTAATTAAACGACGTTTCAGGTCGTGCCGAGGCATTGGCGTTGTTTTTCACTAAATTTGTTTTACACATATCTGAAAATCTAACCGTTGGATTTTCTCAAATTTTATATCATTAGGAAGATCATTTCAAAACGAACCAACGGTTTCAATTTTGGGAAAATCCGACGGTCGGATCTCCCACACTAGTCTTTCGAAGTTACGATTTCAAATTATGAACTGCAGCATCGTTATTCGATTTAATTTAATTATATTTATATTTATATATAAATATAATCGATTCTAGCGCTAATTTTCTTCATATTTGAATTAAAAATTTCAGACAATCCAACTGTCGGATCTTTACAAAGTTGGTGCCGTTGGAAAGATATTTCCAAGGCGAACCCAACGGTTGCGGTTTCGGGAAAATCCGATGGTCGGATTTCCCGCACTAAGCCTTTGAAATCACGGTTTGAAAACATGAACTGCACGGCCACGATTCGTTTTAATTTCATTTATATTTATATTATATATAAATATAGTTCCTTCGAAAATTCCTATATCGTTTTCACTTCAAATATTTCAATAACGCCTTAAATTTAGGAAAATTTCGCCATAAACTCCTTTGTACGGGGGGGCTGGGAAAATTCCCAAATAGCCAGACGGGTGTCTCATCTCAAAAAGAAAAAGAAAAAGCCAAGCGGCTAGCCAACAGGCTCATAAAATCATCACCCAAGCAAAACAGTAAACATGTACATATTTGTCGGGCACAAAATTTTATTCCACTTCTCTAGCCTCTTTGCTATAACCTGCTCAATAAATATGCATGTACATATATGCAATTCTTATCACTTATCATTTTCCATTCAACTTCATATTTGATTCAATTTGGTTTAAAAACACCATTCATTCTAATGTTGCATACATAAGCAAAAAATCATGTCATTAGCTAATTAATGAATATTTCAACTCATGCATACTTATTTGAACAAGTGGTAATTTTTAACACTTGACATTTCAATAAAAATGATATTTTTGGCGAACTAAAATATATTTCAACACATGACTATTTTATTTAGTTCCTATGCATGTTAAAAATAATATTTCTTTCACAAATATTTATTTCAACGCTCGCATATCTTTACCATATCACATATATGATAAAAATGGTATTTTCATCATCTAAAATATTTATTCAACACATGAATGTTTTTAACACTTCATATTTTCAATAAAAATGTAATTTTTATCGTTCAATCTTTTATTCAACACATAAACCTTTCCAACACACACACTTCTCAACACATGAGCATCTTCACACATGGATATTTTATATAGTTTGTTCATATAAGAAAGATGTAATTTTTATTGTTGAAACTATTTATATGTATAAGGCGAATATTTCACATACTTCATATATATTACAAAAATGTGATTTTTATTGTATAAACACTTTATTCATTCACACATGAATTTAATTTTCACACATCACTTCTCAACACATGAGCATTTCCACACATGGATATAGTTTCAACACATGACTTTAGTTTCATCGCATGAAAATAATTTCAACATATGAAAATAATTATAACACATGTATATTATTCAAAATTTCGGTAGCATAACGGCAGGGTAGTTAAAACCGGCACCGTCCCGAGTACGGCTCCTCGCTCTACCTTAAAACCTCGCGGTTTTTGACAATGGGGATTTCATGTATCTAATTCGCACACAGGCGTCATGTTTTATTTTCATTTCCACAATTATTTCCAATTTGTTTCAATCACCCATGGCTATTTTTCAACTACAACCAATAAATATCAACCATAAATAATTATTCAACCATTTGCATTTTTCATCCAATATTTCACAACAAAAAATATCGTCCATGGTTTGTGGACGAGGGGAGTATATATATATATATATATTATTTCTATATTTCACTTGCATTTCAACACACATATCGTTTATACTATGCATGTATAATTCATACTTCGCTCATATAGCTTACACAACGCATGTACATGAGGTATACAACACGTGTATAATTTATATTTCGCTTGTATAATTTATACATGACATTTTCCATTCAATTTCATATTTTTAGAAATCTCACATTGGTTTTCGAAGTGCTAAAAATCGTAGATGGCTCAGAAAAATCTGCAGTCTCTTCTATGTGGTAGAGAGCCTCCTTGCGGTCCCGATGTTTCCTGTTTCATCAAATTTCGTCAGCACACCATAAAGATATGATTTCTCAAAGTTCAAATATAATAAATGACTCACCTTTCACGATTGTTCAAAACTAGGTTTTCAGTTTTTGCAAAAACCGAGGCACGATACGATGATCAGAGGGTACAACGTGGAAGAGGGAAGAGAGGCGAGTCGGTCGGTGGTGGTTGGAGGCAGTTCGGTGGTCAGATGCGGTCGGGGCGGCGCTGGGAAGGTTCGACGTTTACGGAGGCGATTCAGGCGGCACAGGCGATGAGGGGGGTCGAGGTTTGGTCAGATCTGTAGAACGGAGGCGGCGCCGTCGAGTGCAGGTGGTGGCGAGGTCGGCAGGGGGCTGAGGCGGTCGGAAATCGCCTGGGAAGGTTGGAGCTCGCGTCGCCGTCGATGTCGAGAGAGAAAGCGGGTTTCTGAGCGTTTTTTATTTATTTTTAATTTATGAATGGAATTTTCTAATTCGCCGATATATATTATTCAGAAAATTAGGTTTTTCACTTACGAACCCCAATTCAAACCCAACGACTATCGCCCCTAGCTATATACCCCCATCCCGGACACAATGGGATATGTTTCGTAGGCTCATTCGACCGATACAGTCAGTTATTTCTCAAATTAAAGTATAAAACATTTTATATTCAATTTGAACGTACGTTTCATTTTGCCATGGCCACAAACTGGTTCAAAAAATTCCAGAAAAATAAATATAGCTATGTTATGATGCTACGGTCCCAACAAAACTAGTTTCGTCGAATTCTGAGATCATTTGAAAAATGGCCCTTTTCTGGTCGATCCAATTTAACAAATATTGGCCAAACACATTTTCTTTTGCCACGCTCACATACTTGCTTCAAAAATTATGAAATTTGAAACCTAGCAATAGTTTTACATCCCGGACCCAACAAAAGTGGTTTCGTCGAATTCCGAGGTCATTTGCAAAATTTCGATTTTCAAGGGCTATATATTCTATATAGCGACCTTTTTGAAAATTCATTTGGCCATAACTTTTGATTCCCGCTATGAAACTTCGATTTTTCGGATTCGTTAGAAAGGTATTCACTAATAGATTTGAATATTTTTGGTTTCACCAAAATCCGTTATATTTTGCACCCGGTGTAGTCAGTTAAAGTTTGAATTCAAATTTTCAAATCGACACACTATTTCTATTTCACTATTTTATTGAAATATTCTATTTCAATTGTTCAAATTCCTTTGAAATAACCAATTTAAAAATTTTAAATTGGCTCTTATTTTCCGGGTTGTTACAATCTCCCCCACTATAAATTTTCATCCCCGAAAAGGAAACAACAGCAAAGTAGGAAACAAAAATGTAAATGCAAACTATTGTGAAGGTACCTTGCACCGGAGTTAGTCAGAAATGTCCACTTTGCATTTGGGGTAAGCTTGCTTAATGCTCTCCTCAGTCTCCCAAGTACAGTCTCTAGGATCACTACTCCACTGGACTTTAACTAAATGAACCTTTTTGCTTCTTAGCTCTCTAGTTTCTTTGCCAACAATCTTTAACGGCTCTCTTCTGACTATTAATTCTGGAGTTATTTCCAAGTCCTGTTGCGCTTCTTCTTCTACAACAAGATCTGGATCATGCACATGTCTTCTAAGTTGTGATACATGAAATACATCATGCACTCCAGGCAACCAATCCGGTAATTGAACCCTATAAGCAAGAGTTCCAATTCATTCTAGTACAGGAAAGGGACCAATAAATCTCGGTGCCAACTTCTCAGTTTTGCCAAATCTGATTACTCCTCTCATCGGAGAAACTTTCAAATAAACATGGTCACCAATAGCAAATGTCAAGTCTCTTCTTCTAGAATCTGCATAATTTTTCTGTCGGCTTTGTGCGGTTCTCAATCGCTTTTTGATGAAGTCGACTTTATCAGACGCTTCTCGAATCATATCGGGTCCTAATACAAGTCTGTTGCCAGGTTCTACCCAACATGCTGGAGATTTGCATGGTCTACCGTATAATGCTTCAAATGGCGACATTACCAAACTTGCTTGATAGCTATTGTTATATGAGAATTCTGCCAAATGTAAGTGATCTTCCCATGACCCACCAAAACCAATTATACAAGCCCGTAGTAAATCTTCCAGAATTCTATTCACACGCTCAGTTTAGCCATCTGTCAGAGGGTGATAAGCGGTGCTCATATTCAGTTTCATTCCCAGTTCTGTCTGGAATGCCTGCCAGAATTTGCTAGCAAATATTGGGTCTTTATCACTGACTATGCTGACTGGAATTCCATGCAGCTTAACGATTTCTTTGAAATGTATCTGTGATAGACTTTGAGTGGTTCTATTGGATCTGACAGGTATGAAATGGGCAGTCTTCGTGAAGCGATCTACGATTACCCAAAAACTGTAATTACCTTTCTTGGTTCGAGGCAAACCATCTATAAAATCCATGGAAATCTGTTCCCATTTCCAACCTGGGACTTCCAACGGTTGCAACAATCCAGCTAGCTTTTGTTGGTCGCTCTTGAATAATTGACAAATAGGGCATCTGCTAACATATAAAGAAATGTCCCTCTTCATTGCCTTCCACCAAATAGTGCATTTGATATCGTTGTACATTTTACTTACTCCAGGATGAATGCAAAGCTTGGATTTATGGCATACATCGAGCACCTCTCTTTTGAGCTTTGGGATTTTGGGAACACAGATTCTCCCTTTCAGTCTCAGAACTTCTTCTTTATCTATCTGAAAACTTGAGGGCTCGCCGTTCTTGACTCTCCCCCTGATCCTTTGAATGAAGTGATCTTTCTTCTGGAGAGCAGATAACTTATCAATCAACGAAGATGTAACAGTCAAACTAGTGATGATTTCATTCTTTCTACTAAGTGCATCTGCTACAACATTAGCCTTTCCTAGCGTATACAAAATATCTAGATCATACACGGCAAGAAATTCTAGCCAACACTGCTGTCTCAAGTTCAGATCTTTCTGGGTGAACAAATATTTTAATGATTGATGATCTGTATACAGTTCAAATTTCTCACCCAGCAAGTAATGCCTCTAGATTTTCAAAGCAAAAACGATGGTTAACAGCTCAAGATCATGAGTTACATAATTCTTCTCATGCGGTTTTAGCTGGCGGCTTACATAAGCGACTACTTGGCCTCTTTGCATTAACACTGCACCAAGACCTCTAATAGAAGCATCTGCCCAAACCATTAAATCCTGATTGCCATCAATATTGGTTAACACTGGAGCAGTTGTCAATTTCGATTTCAATTCCTGGAAAGCTTCTTCACAGTCAGATGTCCACTTAAATTTCTCATGCTTCTTCGTGAGCTTTGTTAATGGACTGGATATATTCGAAAAATCCTTAACGAACTTTCGATAATAGCTAGCCAACCCTATAAAACTTCTAACCTCTGTGGGTGTAGTAGGCTGTTTCCAGTCTTGAATCGCTGTTATTTTGCTCGGATCGACAGAAATCCCTTCCTTTGACACTACATGGCCAAGGAATTTCACTTCTTCTTGCCAGAAGACACATTTAGAGAATTTGGCTTTGAAGACGTTCTTTCTCAGAATCTCTAATACTTGTTCTAAGTGTTTTTCATGCTCGGGTTTTGATTTGGAGTAGATTAAAATATCATCGATGAATACGAGGAAATTTTTTATTCAGAACTCCCCTGAACAATCTATTCATTAGATCGACAAAGTATGCTGGAGCATTGCATAGGCCGAACGACATTACTAACCATTCATAAAATATGTCTGGAGCTCTGAAAGCTGTCAAAGGAACACACTCCTTTGCAATTCTCAATTGATGAAAACCCGTAGCTAGGTTCGTTCGGGAAAATACTCTCGCCCCATTTAATTGGTCTAGCAGATCATCGATGCAGGGTAACGGGTATTTGTTTTTGAGCGTCTATTTGTTGAGGTCTCGGTAGTAAACACACAATCGAAGAGTACCGTCTGACTTTGGGACAAACACTACAGCTGCACCCCAACTAGAAAAGCTAGGTCTGATCAGACCCTTCCATAGCAGTTGACGAGTTTGATCGCCTAATTCTTCCTTTTCCTTTGGAGTCATTCTTCTGATTGGATGTACTACTGGTCTGGCATTGGGAATTAGATCAATTCTGAATTCTATTTCTCTTTGCGGAGGCAAGTTTTCGACTTCTTCAAACACATCCGCATAGTTTCTAACAACAGGAATCTTTTCTAAGGAAGTGGGGATAACTTCCAATGCAGACCAAAATTCCTCTCTATCTGGAATCGAACCATGACATAGTACAGTAATATGTCCTAGCTTCGTTTGAATTTTTACTATCCTTTATGCACACTTCACTTCAGCTTCATATTTCGTTAACCAATCAAGCCCGAGAATGATATGGAATTCAGGAAAATCCATGGTGATCAAATTAAAAGAAAACTTGTAGGAAGAATAATAGACTGGCACTCAACAATATGCACTGAGAATGAGAGATCCTCTTATCAGATTATGAACTTTAACCGATTCTTTAAGCTTTCTCTGTTTTAACTTTAATTTGTGAACTGTGTTACTAGCAATAAAACTACGTGATGCACCCATGTCAAATAATATTGAAACATGATTATTTTTAATTGTAAGGGTACCTCCCAAAACATCGGGTTTACCTGCTCCATCGGAAGCAGCCGGCGGGTTCGTCCCGTCATACACGTGAGCTACTTCAGCCTTCTTAAGCAAAGGACAGTCTTTGACAAGATGATCTGTCTTGTGGCAGTTAAAGCAGGAACGAGGGTTCTGAGAGCCCTGGCTTGAACCTTGAGAATTTGTCTTCTGCCTCTTCGGGGCTGTGCAAACATTTGAGTAGTGCCCCACCTTTCCACAATTGTAGCAGCTTCCTTTTGGCGGCCAGCTAGTCTGTGGTTTCGAGGATGCCGCTTGGCTTGATTTCGCTTGATTCACAGTGGGCTTGCGTTTATTTCCGACTTGGCTTTTAGCACGATCCTGTTCCAGGTGCCTTTGATCCAGGTCTTCGTAGTTGCATGCCATTTCTACCAATTCACTAAACCCCAGCTTGATGTGGGCCATTGCCCTGTCTTGGTACTATCGCTTCAGCCCGCGGATGAACCTCTTGTTCTTGGACTTTGCGGTGGCAACGAGCTCTGGAGCATAGCGGGATAATTGTGTAAACTTATTCAGATAATCTTGCACCGAGAGATCCCCCTGCTGGAGGTTTGCGAATTCGTCGTGCATGCACTCAAGGGCTTGCTCTGGGACATACTTCTCTTTGAATAGTTCATTGAATTCGTCCCGAGTCCTACCAGCATTTCTGTTCCCGGCGATGTGAGCTTCCCACCATAGTTCGGCTTCTTCTTGTAGGAGCCAAGCGCCCATGAAAGCTTTATCCTGATCACCAAGCCTCAGACCTTCTAGTATCTTCTCGCATGTTTTCAGCCATGCAAGGGCCTCTATTACAGTGCCAGTTCCAGAGAAGGTTTTCCCTCCTAGGTTCTTGTACCTCTTAGCTTCGCGGTCCAGCTCGAATTGTTGAGCGGCCAGGGGTTGTATCAAGGGTCCTTCTTCAACTGGGACTTCTCCTCGTCCTCTGCAACGGCCAGCTCGGCCTCCTCTACCAGCGGCTGCTCGGGTAGCCATTGTTCAAGCTCTGTATAAGCAAGAAAAGAGTCAGTCTACAGAAATGATAATTTTATTGTATGGTTAAGAAGAAAAAATTAAGGAAAGATAACGATGGACTGATCAAATTGTTTTTGCTATTCTGCTTAGCTCATTCTAGGACATTACTAGTCCTATCTCTAATGAGCTACTCGCCTTATAATACTACTGATTCTATTCTGACGAAGTGTTTAATGTGTTAGACTCCATAACTAAGGTTAACCAAAGCTCTGATACCAGTTGTGACGACCCCAAAACCCCGTGATACGGTTTTAAGGATAATCATTGGAATATAACACATTAATCATCATTATCAGATCACAGATAATAGCCTAAATGATAAATAGAATAATTTACACACATATGACAGTGGAATCATATAGATATCACCACATCAGAGAGCATAGTGCAGGATACAACTTAGAGCATAATAGTACATAATCAGTCAACATCGCCAGAGGCGGAATCATACATAGAGAGTACATAAACTAAACATCAGTCTACATCACTAGAGGCGGAATCATAATACATATACAATAATGGAGTAAAAAGTCATAGTCATCGCGGTGTAGTCAAGCCTCGCCATGAGCCAAAAGTGCACCTCTACTGCGGTGCCAAGCCAAAATATACCAGCTACCTGTAACTAGGCTGCCCGTGTGAAAATGAGGGCACCCGAGTTTGCAAGGTGAAACAAACTACGAGTGAGTCGTGGGACTGGTATGAGAAATCTACTTAACTTATTAACAACAATGATAAGGCAAATCAAAGGACCACGCCACTTTCGCGGAACGGGTTTACTCCAATGAGCGCTAGTGCATGAAATAAAGTAAATGATTAAATCATCGTAATGCTTTTTATAAAATGAAGCCATTATAAGACTCAGGTCCCATCACATAATGCAACGCAAGCCGGAGGATAGAGTTTTACCTTATAATGGCCAAAAATGCTTCATACGTATAAAACAAAAGTGTTTGATATTATTACAAGTGCATATATGTTTCAAAAGCGAATTCAATCATAAATATCAATCCTAGACGGCATGGGTACCATATATCATGTCACCATACAAGTAATACAATCACATCTGCATATTTCGTATTCGAAATTGGATTCCATCATGAGTCGAGGCAAGGGGCAAGCTCCTCTCCGTTCGAGACACTCTAGCAAATGCCTCAGGACCGCACACAGCAATCCCTAGATCTTCAGGGCCGGTCCTCTCTTACTTTTGAGGATTAGCAATTCCTGAATACACGTTTCCCGGTCCTTACAGACCTATAATCGAGGCGCCTCGCATTCCAACAACCACACAGGTGAAAAGTATATAAATGTCAGGGCTGGTAGGTCATTGGCACCACCATAGCTTGAAAGAAACGTCGTGCTCTCCCTGCAGCCACTATCCCGTTTTTGACTCATACCGAGGTGTGAGGCTCGCAAATCCACGTTATACACAAAGCTACGTCACACAGACCATGCTTTAATCATCAACCACAAGACTTTGCTTTGCAACAGAAGCCTTGATCATATGCCACTTAGGCGTGCCACACAGGCAACCCACTCCACGCGAATGATTTCTGTTAAACCGAAATTTGGGCCTAACACCCAAACTCTATGTGAAATCCTCACAAATCACAGATTACAGATAAAAAGCAGTAAAAACAGGGAACACACGAGATTTTTATAGTGGTTCGGCTCAATGCAAGCCTACGTCCACTTTATAGTTTCTCATATCCTAAGGAATTACAATTACAATGATGTCTCACAATCCGTGAGATTCGATTATACACAATAGCCTTGTGTTGTAATGAAGAAGAGGAGAAAAGAGATTGAATTTATCCACGATAGCCTCGTGTTTGATTGAGTTGAGGAGTACCCAAAGTCCATGAATACTTGGTAATGGAGATCGGGAGGTGTTAGTGCCGGAAAGTCCCTTGAAATGACCACCTCGTGCTGTATTTATAGGCGTAGAGAAGCTGGTAGGTGCTCTGAACCGGTTCGGATCGGGTGGACACGTGGCACGTGGCGAGGCTATCCCGGAGATAATGGAGAACGTGGTCTCCAGGTTGTATGCAAACAGGTGGAGCTCGATCCACATTTGTAGGTGCGGTTATCCCTTAAGAAGCGGTCAAAACAGTTGTGTAGCAGTAGGTAAAGGGGGATCGGATCGGTTCTCCGATCCGAACAGGGGACAAGCCTTTGAACTGAAGACGTTGTGTTCTCTTGAGCAACTGATATGAGGCGGGTCGGATTCTCCTTGTTCCGGACCGAGCCGTCATTTCCGATCCGAACCGAGATGGAGTTTCCGAACGGTAGACATGATGTGCATTTCTGTGCAGAGCAAGGCGGTTCGGGTTCTGATGGTCCAATCCGAACCGAAGTGAGCTGGAGTTTAAGTCTGGGCGTCTTTGAAGTATGGGGTCGGAGTGGGTCCGATCCGATCCGGGGTTCTATTTAATGCTAAATTCCAGGTTTCCGGTTCTGCATGCGTTCACGGGAACGGGCGTAACTTTCAAACCGCAAGTCCGATTGAGCCAAACCAAAGCTCAAACTGAAGCTGATTCAGAGATTTACAAGAATTATTGAGCTCATCTCCGTAATCGCTATTTTCGGGCCCAAAAGAGGCCGTCTGGTAGGAGTTTCGGGCCTTTCTTTGTTTGTGATGCGATTTCGACCAAATCGCTGCCTGTCTTCTGACGATGTTTCCAATACTCTAGTGTGTTGTTCATCAGAGATTCCATATGTGACTGCTTTGACTAAAAAGCAGGTCAACATTTTGCCCTCCAGAACATATCTTGCTGGTTGAAGGAAGATGTGTTCTAGATAATCCAAGGCCACGCCGGGCCTGCCAGCTGCAAGTATAATCCATACCTGCGAAGAAGAGAAAGCAAACAGCTATGTCAAAACCTAACAAAACCGATTACACTTTCGAGCATAAACCATGTTTGGGCATTTGTTTGAGCATAAACCATACTGAAGATACGTTCGAATCATCCTGCCAAAACCTGACGAGGGACCTAACCTTCCGGGTATAAGCCATACCAGGAAGTTCAAACTGAGCATAAACCATACTCGAGTTTTATTGAGTTCCTTTGCCAGATCCTGACAAAACAATAAGCCGTTCCAGAGTATAATCCATACTTAAGAATCCTAGTGAGTACAATCCATACTCATGTCGGGATAGAGCTATGCTTGCCAAAACCTGACAAGACAGTCTGTCCCTAGGCATAATCCATGCCTAGGGGTCTGAGATAAGTATAAGCCATACTTTAGTTGAGATTGAGAATCCTGCCACAACCCGACAAGATACTTAAATTTCCAAACATAATCCATGCTTGGAAAGTCCTTCCTTAGTCAATTCAAAGTACAAAACCAAAGCAAATCCTGATCGGTTTGTCATCGAGTGCAGAGCACGATTTGGAGCTAAATCCTAACCCCGAACGTGTGTACTCCGATTTAGCCAATCGGAAAACCTAAAGAAAGCAAAGAGACATATCTTAAATCCTACGAAATGCTGAAAACGCAGAGTGGTCCAATCCAGATCAGTTGATGACGAGCCGATGGGAGCTCGTTCCAGGGTCATTCCCTCTCCGGGGAGCAGGTGGTGGCAGCACAGGTACAGGTGCTGTTGGTTGTTTCACATACTCGGGTAGCTCTCCACGTCTAACCCGTTCCTCAATCAAGTCTCGCAAGTGTCTACAGTCATTTGTGTCATGACCGTCCATATCATGAAACATGCAGTATTTCCCAGAATCGCGTTCTTTTTGCGATGGCTCCCTCCTGGGAGGCTTTGGATAGGAGACATCACCGTTTGTGTTCACGTAGATGTCAGTCAATGTTGAATTGAGTTCGGTGTACTTTTCATATCTAGGCCCTCTCCGTGGCTGAGCGTTGCGGTCATTCTTGACGGCAGCTTTTCCTTTGCCTTTACCAGAATCAGGCGGTTCTCCGTCTTTGAGCATGTTAACATCAAGAATTTTCTTTTCGGACGTTGCGTCTTCTTCATGCAATAATCTATCCGATTCAAGATAGAATTCGCTGAGATTCCTTGGTGGGTCTCGGTACAAGGATTTTTTGAACTCCGAGTTGTCTAGAACGCCGGATACTGCCGCCATCAATACCATAGATGGCTCAGGTCAATCAACTAATGCTGCTGCAACGTTGAACCTTTCCAGAAATGACCGCAGAGTTTCTTTTGGCCTCTGCTTTATTGTAGTTAGTGACATTACATTCTTGGGTCGTGCGATATGGACCCGAAACTGTTCAATAAAGCGAGCGACCAACATGTTCCAGTTGTTGATCGATTCAGATACCAGCTGCTGAAACCACATAGCAGCAATATCAGTCAAAAAGAGGGGAAAGCATTTAGCCATGATGTTTTCCGACGCCGATTGAACTTCCATATGTCGTTTATAGCGCATTAGGTGCACGGTAGGATCTGCCCTGCCGTTGTAGGGTTCCAATTATGGAAGTTTGAAATCTGGAGGATTGTGGGAATTCCTGATTTCCTGTGTGAATGGATTGTGATTGACATAATCCATGTCATTCTGATAAATGCGGCCTCTCGAAAGGCGTTCAATAAGGCTGGCGAGCCGATCGCCTTCAAAGAGCTGTTGCAAGTTGACAAGTACAGAGCTGGTGCCCCCAGCGTTAAGTTCAGAAGTGTGTGGAAGAGTATAAGGAGCTTGGCAGGTCATCCGGTTCGGTTCGGAGGTGCCCCCTTGCTGCAGCTCGGAGGAACGAGGGAGGTTATGGAGAGGTGCACGGTTCGGATCAGATGTTCGGATCGGGTTGGAGGTACCGAACTGACCCGGTTCGTCTTGCTCGACCTGAACGGGTCTGTGGTGATTGTCCTGCTGCATTCCACTATAGAGCTGTGTCATTGTAATTTCCTATCCGAACCGGAGCAAATATTGGACGTGGTAAGCCTGTGCTTCTAGTGACGTTTCCATCCAAAACGTTAAGTGTTGAAGGTGCAAGTTGTTGAGGGGGATTTCCCCCGAGTTCTCTCGAAGCTTGCTCATCGGTTCGGATCGGGTCCGAACCGATCCGGTTCTCTGCTCCTGCTGGGGCTGATTCAAAGTTATTTCCAGCGATTTGTGCATTGCCGCTCGGCCTTCCTTCCATCCGAGCGAAGAATTGGTCAATCATCTCCTGTTGTTTGTGGAGGAGATCATCTTGCCTTGCCATTTGAGTTCTCAATTCAGCGAGAACGCCATCCATCTCTTCTCTGGTTAAGTATGCTGATGGATTTTCATGAGAGGAAGCCTCCTGGCTTGCCTCGTTCCTTGCGCCTTCAGTGCCAACATCCTCAGCACGAGAGAAGGTTTCGTCTTTCTTTCGCTTGACCATTGATCCAATAGCCAAATAATCCGCTTTCGTTCAAGCTAGTAGAAGAAGTTGTATCATGTGCCCCCCCTACCTGACGCGCCAAAATGTTAGACCAAAATTTGGGCCTAGCACCCAAACTCTATGTGAAATCCTCACAAATCACATATTACAGATAAAAAGCAGTAAAAACAGGGAACACACGAGATTTTTATAGTGGTTTGGCTCAATCCAAGCCTACGTCCACTTTATAGTTTCTCATATCCTGAGGAATTACAATTACAATGGTGTCTCACAATCCGTGAGATTCGATTATACACAATAGCCTTTTGTTGTAATGAAGAAGTGGAGAAAAGAGATTGAATTTATGCACGTTAGCCTCGTGTTTGATTGAGTTGAGGAGCACCCAAAGTCCTTGAATACTCTGTAAAGACCCGTAAATTCCCGCCCTTTGGATCGACCATAAACCACACAAGTCTGACCCAACGGTCAGAAATCCACGAATACTTTAACTTTAGGAATACAACAACATCAGAACAATAACAGCAGACTTTTATAACATCATAATAAATGTTACATCAGAGTACAGAATATATATTAGAGTACGTTAAATAAATTTACAGCGGAAGATAATTTTACATTTCTTTAATACAGTGCAGCGGAAATAAAATAACTAAGACAGCAGAAACTTTTCTATGCTCTGGACACAGCTTTGAGCTTCAATCCAGGATCCTGCTAAAGAGATAAATATCTGCAAAAAGCTACTCGACTGCCCGTGTGGAAAAGAGGGCACCCGAGTTTGCAAAAGTGGAAACAAACAACGGGTCAGTCGTGGGACTGGTGTGAGAATTCTTAACTAGTATAACAAATAGTAATAAGGCAAATCCAAGGACCACGCCGCTAAAGCGGAACGGGTTTTATTCCAATGAATTGCCGTGCATAATTTAAGTAAATCGTCAAAACAACGCAATGCTTTGTAGAAAAATGAAACCATCATAAGACCCAAGTCCCATCACACAATGCAACGCAAACCGGAGGATAGGGTTTTACCTTATAATGGTCAAACATGCTTGATACGATAAAAACGATATTATTATTAGTGTGTATATGTTTTAAAACATTTCAAAGTAAATGTATCAATCCTAGGAAGCATAGGTACCATATTCTATGCCTCCATACTAGTAATACAATCAAAACCGCAAGGGTCGTATTTGGAATTTGGATTTCCATCTCAGTCAAGGCTAGGGAGGAGCTCCTTACCGATTCGAGACACTCTAGCTGATGCCTTAGGATTACCCGCAGTTAACCCTTGGAAATGGCAGGGCCGGTCCTCAAATACAGCTTAGAGGATTGGCAATTCCTAAGCACACGTTCCCCGGTCCTATAGGACCTATCCGAGGCGCCTCATTCCATCATCCACATAAGTAAAATGTCAGGGCTGGTAGGTCACCGACACCACTCTAGCTAGAAAGAAACGTGCTGCTCTCCCTGCGTTCCCTTCTCCCGTTTTAGACTCCGCCGGTGTGTGAGGCTCGTGAAGTCCCGCTATACACAAAGCTATGCCTAAATAGGCTATGCTTTGATCATCCTACAAGGCCTTCTTTTCAACAAAGCCTTGATCATATGCATCTTAGCATGCCACATCGTCAATCCATACTATACCATTGATTTCTACCAACATATAACATCTGAGCTCATACGTCTTAGAGAAGGGTGTAAAACACCAAACAGATATATGTTTAGCAGAGATCAACGAATACAGTATAAAGGAATACAATGTCAGACATACAATCCATTTACGCGCTTATACTCTGGGTTTGAGCGAAAGCCAAACCCGTGCAATCAACACTACGTCCGGACGGCTACTACTGTCACCCCTTCAAGGTAGCTACTCCCATCATGGGTCTCAATAGCAACACACCCATTCGATGTGAAGATCGTCGGTCTTCAATCACCGTCTTCAACTCTTCGAACGTCGTATCATTATTTGGAATGAGAGTAAACTCGGACTTTCCAAATAATTCTCGCATATATAAATTTGAAAGCAATTTCATATCGTTAAAATAAATTTATAACGATTAATCTTTATTTTTAATTAAATTCTATTTAACGACGTCTCATGTCAACAGGCGACTTTGGCGCTGTTTTCACCCAAATTTGTTTTACACGTTTCTCTAAATCTAAATATTGGATTTTGATGAAATTTATATCATTGTAAAGATTTTCCCAAAGCGGTCCTAAAGGTTCCTGTTTTGGGAAAATCCGACGGTCGGATCTTTCGGTATAACCGTTTAAAGTTATGATTGTCGATACGCGAACTACCGCGCGTGTTTCGTTTAAATTTAATTTATACATACATATATATATATAAATCGTTTTACTATTTCAATTATAAAAGTCTATTCATTTTATCGCATCTAAAATGACAATAAAATATTTCTTGTTTTATTTTACTACTTTTTTTGTTTTATTTACACTAACTGTAAATAAATTATAATTTATATATCCTTTCATTTTATTTACACTAAGTGTAAATAAATTGTATTCTTTTTCCTATTTATTTACCTAATTGTAAATAAATATATTCTTATCCTTTTGTTATTTATTTACCTAAATAAATAAATGGTTTCATCTTCTTTTTCTTCCTTATTTGCACTATTTGTAAATAAAGAGTTTTAATTTCTTGTTCTTATTTATTTACTTAATTCCACTCCAATCTAATTAAAGTTTTAATTAAAACCTTATTTCGTTTTAACCTTCCAAAGTCATTATTAAATAATTAATCAAAAATTAGGAAATTAATCCCCTCATTAATCCGGGTTAAAGAATAAATGTTATTTAAAACATAATTCACGATAAACCCAAATTCAAATTTCATTGTAAATCCGTAGTTATAATAAAACCATTTATTCTGATCAAAATATCGTTTCTCATATTAAAACATTATTTTCAAAATATTAATTTTGAAATTAACTCTTTTAATATTCATTATATAATGGATAATATAAGTTAATAAACTTATTCAGGTTAAAATGATGTTTCTATTTAAAATGGATAAAATAATCCAATTCGTTATATAATCCATTTATGTTTTATAATGGGCCAGACTTCTCACATTAGGCCTACAACTTGTGGAAGCTGGATATGCCGGTTGGGTCCGGGCAGACTTATTCCACAGTTGGGCTTAACCTCGAGTCAAAACCCAAATTGTACTCGTGTACTTGGACCTCTCACATTAGGCCCAACATTTATGGCTGCTGGATATGCCGGTTGGTTCCGGGCAGACTTCCACCATAAACGTGAACTAACCTCGTGTCCAAATACCATTTATAATTTATAATTATAATTGTTTCTTAAAAATCTTATTTTTTAAAAATATTTCCCATTTTAAAACCCCTAAAATATCATTCATTCCTTGAAATACTCTTTGTATAAATTCTTATCTTTCCATTTCAATACACATTAATTTTTCCCCATTATTATAATACTATAATAATAATCACTTCCAAAAATGGTTTTAATTGTTATATTAAAAACCTACCATTCCAACATTAAATCAATCATTTATGTCAAGTATTGAAATTCATCTTCCAAATTTAATGTTAACATAAAACAGAATCTTTCAGTTTCAAATTCTCCTTATAGTTGGAATGTAATTTACCAATTCTAGAAATTTGTTTTATAACTTTCCAAATAAACAAGGATATGTCCTCCTTAATTTATGCGTCCATTAATTCTATTAATTGAGTAATCAATGGAATTTATTTCTTTCATTCCAAACTTCTATTTTATCCTTTTTAAATAGTAAAATACATAACTCCTTAATCCAATTTCCAATTTATTGTATTAATTGCATATTTATTTGTTTGAATCAAAATTGGAATGAGACCCACACCATTCATTTCCATATAATTCGATTATACGGAAATTGTACATTTATTACATAGCAAATTTCAAACATCAACAACCAAAGTGCATTTTCTAATTAAATCCAAGGGTGACGTGTATTCAAATGCCAACCCATGACCCGTGTGGGGTTTCAACCAACACAATTCAAATATTATAAAATAAACGGTGCTTCTGGACAATGTGTTAAAATTGATCGTCCAATCACATAAACAGGCCAAGGTCGCTTGTAAATGACAGTGTATACAAGTGCATTAAATAATAACATAAATAACATACCCAATTAACGATGTTCACATAATAGGTATGACGGTTCCAATTTCATCCCTTTTAAATGAAATAAATTTACAATAAACATATTCACTTTATACCATTTCATTTAATGTAAACAGCCCATATACAAACTATTTCCTTTTTAAATCCGTTCCTAAATAAAGAACAAATTTTATTCATTTTAAAATAAAGAAATAAAACTTTTTTTTTTAAGTCCTTTATTAAAATAAAGAACAAAACTTTGTTCATTAATGTCCTTTTTATAATAAAGGATAAAACTTATACATCTTAGTTCCTTTAAAATAAAGAAATAAACTTTTACCTTTTAATCCTTTTTCAAATAAAGAAATAATCTTTATTCTAATCTTTTATTAAAAATAAAAGTCAAACACTATCTTAATTTCAAAACAAAATAAAAAAAAATAAAAAAAATAAAGATAAAGTTTCATTATGTTTTTAACAAAACAAAATCAAAAATAAAGTTGCATTCTATGTTTCAACAAACAAAAAGAAAGGTTTCATTTTGTTCTTCAACAAAATAAAATATAAGAATGTTTCATTTTTGTTTTTCAAAAAAATAAAATATAAAAATGTTTCATTTATCTCCAATAAACCAAAAATATAAAAAGGTCTATTTTTGTTACAACAAACAAAAGTAAAAGTTTCATTCTTGTTTCACTAAACAAGATATTTGTGCTTCATTTGTTTTAACAAAATTAAAGGTTCCATTTTGACTCAACCCAATAGTATCAACCACATATGCAACATCAACTGACAATCACAGTACAAGCAACAACATCCATATTCAAGCATACATCACAGATTCATATTCATTCACATCATACAATGATTTTCATACAACGAAAGAAAAAAAATCAAATTAAACATAGAATCTCACCGAAAGCTTTCCACTAAACATTCACGTCACGCCGCCACTACAGGAGTTCAGGTTGCATCTGTCTTCACCACGTTAGAGCCCCTATTGTGTGCCACCGTCGCCCGCAACCACCACCAGTTCGGTGGTCTCTCGAGACCCTCTTTCATTTTTGCTTGGGAAATTTCGAATTTTACTGAATGGGTTCAAAGTAAAGTGGAAAGGAATTTAGGAGTGTTAGGGCCATTGATAAAGAACATGACGGCGGCTTGGAATAAGAATTAGGGTTTAGTTTTGACCGTATATATATTAGGTTATATGTATATTAAATAATATTTAATTTAATAGGTGTTTATCTATTTTTTTCCTTGAATTTATAAAAGGGATAAAATATGACATATATGCAAATGAGAGGAAGAGAGAGAGAACATAGGAGAAATAAATGAAATGCATGCGGCCATTATTATTCTCATTTTCATTATTCTTTTTCCTTCTTTATATTTTTTGCAATGAATGACATGCCTCTAATTACCATTGATTATAATTCCAAATTAACACGACGGTGTAAATTGCGTCATCACACTATTTTGACACAAGTACAATTGGGTGTAGTTCTGATGAGTCACAATAAAGGTCCCAACTTCACTTTTATTTGTAAATGAAAATGAATATTTAAACTCACATTTTATATTATACATAAAGGTAAAGGTTAAACTTGCATTCTATTATGTTCTCCAAAACCAAAATAAAAATTAGTATTTTGATTTGTGCAAAAAGATAAACGTTTGCTTTTATTTTAGTAAGCAAAATAGAGATAAAAATTGTCCTTTAATTTATGACCATAAAAATTATTCTTTTTATCCTGTTGACAAAACCAACACAAAAATTGGTCATTTTATTTTGTTAACAAAAGAAACATAAGATTTAGTCTTTTTATTTTGAACACAAAAACTATGTTAAAATTGTCCTTTTTATTTTAACAACAAAATTAAATGTTAAACTTGAAAACAAAATAAACAAACAAGATTGTATGTCTTAATTTTATTTAAGAAAGTAGAATGAAAATAAAAACCAAAATTAAAGTAAAACTTTGTCATTTATGTTTTGTAAATAAAATTTTAGCCTCAAATAGAACGGAGCAAAGATAGAAATAAGATGGGAATTTTATTATGACTACATCAAGATTTTACGGTCTGACTAACATAGTTATTCTATCCATTTGTTTGATCTCACACATATATACAAAGTATGTTACATACGTGCATGGCAATATGATAATAAATTTTTTGTATTAATTGTAACTTATTTCCAATTCATCACCAATGAATTAAATAGCAATTGGTTTCCCACACTAGTCCATTAATCTATTGCAATCGTTATTTTAATACTAGTTACCATTCAATGTATTTCTTTAATTACCATTCATAATTAATGTTATCCTTTGTCTTACAATTTATACAAACAAAATTTCCAAATATATACATATCAACACAATGTAAAATACACATTAATTCATATATATATCCTATGCATTGATTATTCTGCTTCTCATTTAATTATAATATATTTGTAAAAATTTACAAAATTTGTTAATAACAAAATGCCAGTTACTGTCCAATAGCTTAACAACTGATTTACTTAATAGAATTTGATAACTGATTGCAATGAAATGTAAATTTCAAATTTTCAAACTGCAGCGCTGTTCTAACTCCAATTACCCTTGTATGTTTTATTATTATTATTATTATTATTTAAATTAACAAGAACGTGTTTTCCTTCGTTTCTTTTATTACATTAAAATGTAATCTCTTCTTTCATTACAAGATTCAACGTGACACTAAAAATGCGTTTATTCTTACTATTTATACATGATATTAAAAATATGCTTTATTTTTAATATTTAAAAACATGATATTAAAAATATTTTTTTCTTACTCTTAATATTCCAACTAATGACCATTTCTATATGTACACTAAAAATGAAATCTTATCATTTGTATATTTCTCCATCATAACATTCTTAACATAATGAATTTTTTATTAACATGACATTTTTATATAACTTACATTACTCACTAAAATGACATATTTATTTTAACTAAACATTCCTAATAAGAGTGATGACTCTATATTAATACAACGTTTCTAAAAATGACGCTAAAAAAGATATCCTTATTCACATATATTAATATAATGCTAAAAATATAATTATTTCTAGTATAACACAACGACGCTAAGTTCATACTTGTTTTTAGTGAAAATACACAACCCAAATTTTATATGTTTGATGTCAACATATAATTTCAACATAAATTATTTAAAAATAGAATTTTTATTTTCTGCCTTAATTTCTTAACAAACTTCATAAAAATAAGATTTTAAAATTGGTCCAAAATTCCGGGTAGTTACATACTCGGTAATGGAGATCGGGAGGTGTTAGTGCCGGAAAGTCCCTTGAAATGACCATCTCGTGGTGTATTTATAGGCGTAGAGAAGCTGGCAGGTGCTCTGAACCGGTTCGGATCGGGTGGACACGTGGCGCGTGGCGAGGCTATCCCGAAGATAATGGAGAACGTGGTCTCCAGGTCGTATGCAAACAGGTGGAGCTCGATCCACATTTGTAGGAGCGGTTAACCCTTAATAAGCGGTCAAAACAGTTTTGTAGCAGTAGGTAAAGGGGGATCGGATCGGTTCTCCGATCCGAACAGGGGCGAAGCCTTTGAACTGAAGACGTTGTGTTCTCCTGAGCAACTGATATGAGGCGGGTCGGATTCTCCTTGTTCCGGACCGAGCCGTCATTTCCGATCCGAACCGAGATGGAGTTTCCGAACGGTAGACATGACGTGCATTTCTGTGCAGAGCAAGGCGGTTTGGGTTCTGATGGTCCGATCCGAACCGAAGTGAGCTGGAGTTGAAGTCTGAGCGTCTTTGAAGTATGGGGTCGGAGCGGGTCCGATCCGATCCGGGGTTCTATTTAATGCTAAATTCCAGGTTTCCGGTTCTGCATGCGTTCACGGAAACGGGCGTAACTTTCAAATCGTAAGTCCGATTGAGCCAAACTAAAGCTCAAACTGAAGCTGATTCAGAGATCTACAAGAGTTACAGAGCTCATCTCCGTAATCGCTGTTTTCGGGCCCAAAAGAGGCCGTCTGGTAGGAGTTCCGGGCCTTTCTTTGTTTGTGATGCGATTTCGACCAAATCGCTGCCTGTCTTCTGACGATGTTTCCAATACTCTAGTGTGTTGTTCATCAGAGATTCCATATGTGACTGCTTTGACTAAAAAGCGGGTCAACAATTTCTATCAATACATAACCTCTGAGCTCGTACGTCTCAGAGAAGGGCGTTAAGCAAGAGAATAAATTCTCCGCCGCCAAACAGATATATATTTAACATAGATCAATCAGCACAGAATAAAATCCAATGTCAGACACACAGTCCATTTACAAGTTCGTTCTGGGTTTGAACGAAGACGGAGGCACAAAATTCCTCGCTTATCCACACAATCAACAATACGTCCGGATGGCTACTACTTCAGCTACTTCATGGTAGCTACTCCAATCATGAGCATCAGTAGCGCCCATCCATCCAATGTGAAGATCGTTGGTCTTCAACCATCTTCAACTCTTCGACTTCTCACCGTTGATCGATTATTTGAAATGAGAATGTACTTGGCCTTTTCAAATAATCCACATATATTTAGATTTTCAAATCAATTTTTCAACTGGTTAAATTATTCAACACTCACATTTCAGTTTCTTAGTATAATTTTCATGTTAAACTCATTCAACCATCACATATCAAGTAAACACAACAAAATTTGTTTATTTCCACTCTATATCGTCTATAGTATTTTATAACGATGTATCGCCATTTTTTTTAATTTAAAATGGCCATATTTAATTAAACGACGTTTCAAGTCGTGCCGAGGCACTGGCGATGTTTTTCACTAAATTTGTTTTACACATATCTGAAAATCTAACCGTTGGATTTTGACAAATTTTATATCATTAGGAAGATCATTTCAAAATGAATCCAATGGTTTCAGTTTTGGGGAAATCTGATGGTCGGATCTCCCATACTAGTCGTTCGAAGTTACGATTTCAAATTACGAACTGCAGCATCATTATTCGATTTAATTTAATTATATTTATATTTATATATAAATATAATCGATTCTGGCGCTGTTTTTCTTCAGATTTGAATTAAACATTCCAGACAATCCAACCTTCGGATCTTTACAAAGTTGGTGCCGTTGGAAAGATATTTCCAAGGCGAACCCAACGGTTGCGGTTTCGGGAAAATCCGATGGTCGGATTTCCCGCACTAGGCATTTGAAATCACGGTTTCAAAACATGAACAGCACGGCCACGATTCGTTTTAATTTTATTTATATTTATATTACATATAAATATAGTTCCTTCGAAAATTCCTATATCGTTTTCACTTCAAATATTTCACTAACTCCTTTAAATTTTGGAAAATTTCGCCATAACCTCCTATGTACGGGAGGGGCTGGGAAAATTCCCAAATAGCCACACGGGCGTCTCATCACAAAAAGAAAAATAAAAAGCCAACAGGCTCATAAAATCATCACCCAACCAAAACAGTAAACATGTACCTATTTGTCGGGCACAAAATTTTATTCCTCTTCTCTAGCCTCTTTGCTATAACCTGTTCAACAAATATGCATGTACATATATACAATTCTTATCACTTATCATTTTCCATTCAACTTCATATTTGATTCAATTTGGTTAAAAAACACCATTCATTCTAATGTTGCATACATAGGCAAAAATCATATCATTAGCTAATTAATGAATATTTCAACTCATGCAAACTTATTTGAACAAGTGGTTATTTTTAACACTTCACATTTCAATAAAAATGATATTTTTGGCGAACAATAATATATTTCAACACATGACTATTTTATTTAGTTCCTATGCATGTTGAAAATAAAATTTCTTTCACAAATATTTATTTCAACGCTCGCATATCTTTAGCATATCACATATATGATAGAAATGGTATTTACATCATCTAAAATATTTATTCAACACATGAATGTTTTTAACACTTCATAGTTTCAATAAAAATGTAATTTTTATCGTTCAATCTTTTATTCAACACATGAACCTTTCCAACACACGCACTTCTCAACACATGAGCATCTCCACACATGAATATTTTATATAGTTTGTTCATATAAGAAAGATGAAATTTTTATTGTTGAAACTATTTATATGTATAAGGCGAATATTTTACATACTTCATATATATTACAAAAATGTGATTTTTATTATTTGAACACTTTATTCATTCACATATGAATTTAATTTTCACACATCACTTCTCAACACATGAGCATTTCCACACATGGATATAGTTTCATCACATGACTTTAGTTTCATCGCATGAAAATAATTTCAACATATGAAAATAATTCTAACACATGAATATTACTCAAAATATCGGCAGCATAATGGCAGGGTAGTTAAAACCGGCACCGTCCCGAGTACGGCTCCTCGCTCTACCTTAAAACCTCGCGGTTTTTGACAATGGGGATTTCATGCAGCTAATTTGCACGCAGGCGGCATGTTTTATTTTCATTTCCACAATTATTTCCAATTTGTTTCAATCAGCAATGGGTAATTTTTTAACCACAACCAATCAATGTCAACCACAAACAATTATTCAACCATTCGCATTTTTCATCCAATATTTCACAACAATAAATATCGTCAATGGTTTGTGGACGAGGGGAGTATATATATATTATTTCTATATTTCACTTGCATTTCAACACACATATCGTTTATACTATGCATGTATAATTCATACTTCGCTCATATAGGTTACCCAACGCATGTACATGAGGTATACAACACGTGTATAATTTATATTTCGCTTGTATAATTTATGCATGACATTTTCCATTCAATTTCATATTTTTAGAAATCTCACATTGGTTTCCGGAGTGCTAAAAATCGTAGATAGCTCAGAAAATTTGCGGTCTCTTCTATGTGGTAGAGAGCCTCCTTGCAGTCCCGATGTTTCATGTTTCATAGAATTTCGTCAACACACCATAATGATATGATTTTTCAAAGTTCAAATATAATAAAGTACTCACCTTTCACGATTGTTCCAAACTATGTTCTCAGTTTTCGCGAAAACCGAGGCACGATACGATGATCAGAGAGTACAATGTGGAAGAGGGAAGAGAGGCGAGTTAGTCGGTGGTGGTTGGAGACAGTTCGGTGGTCAGATGCGGTCGGGGCGGCGCTGGGAAGGTTCGGCGTTCATGGAGGCGATTCAGGCGGCACAGGCGACGAGGGCGGTCGAGGTTTGGTCGGATCTGTAGAGGGGAGGCGGCGCCGTCGACTGCAGGTGGTGGCGAGGTCGGCAGGGGGCTGAGGCGGTCGGAAATCGCCTGGGAAGGTTGGAGCTCGCGTCGCCGTCGATGTCGAGAGAGAATGAGGGTTTCTGAGCGTTTTTTTTAATTTATGAATGGAATTTTCTGATTCGCCGATATATATATTATTAAGAAAATTAGGGTTTTCACTTACGAACTCCAATTCAAACCCAACGACTGTCGCCCTAGCTAAATACCCCCATCCCGGACACAATGGGATATGTTTCGTAGGCCCATTTGACCGTTACAGTCAGTTATTTCTCAAATTAAAGTATAAAACATTTTATATTCAATTTGAACGAGCATTTCGATTTGCTAAGGCCACAAACTGATTCAAAATATTCCAGAAAAATATATCTAGCTATGTTTTGACGCTACGGTCCCAACAAAACTAGTTTCGTCAAATTCTGAGATCGTTTGAAAAATGGCCCTTTTCTGGTCGATCCAATTTAACAGAAATTGACCAAACACAGTTTCTTTTGCCATGCTCACATACTAGCTTCAAAAATTATGAAATTTGAAACTTAGCAATAGTTTGACATCCCGGACCCAACAAAAGTGGTTTCGTCAAATTCCGAGGTCGTTTGCAAAATGTCTATTTTCAAGGGCTATATATTTTACATAGCGACCTTTTTGAAAATTCATTAGGCCATAACTTTTGATTCCCGCTATGAAACTTCGATTTTTCGGATTCGTTAGAAAGGTATTCACTAACAGATTTAAATATTTTTGGTTTCACCAAAATCCGTTATATTTTGCACCCGGTGTAGTCAGTCAAAGTTTGAATTCAAATTTCAAACCGACACACTATTTCTAATTCACTATTTTATTGAAATATTCTATTTCAATTGTTCAAATTCCTTTGAAATAACCAAATTAAAATTTTTTAAATTGGCTCGTATTTTCCGGGTTGTTACGTTTTACTTTCGGCTTCCTCTTCATGCATTAACGCCATGTCCACCAATTTCTTGAAGGTTGCCCCCATAGGAATGTGGGACATCACCAATCCGTGTAGCATCTCATTCAAACCTTTAGCAAACCTTAGCGCCTTTTTATGCGGTGTATTTACCAAATCTAAGCTGAATCTTGTCAACTGATTAAACTTGTTGATGTACTCTCTCACTGATAAATCCCCCTGATTCAACGCCAAGAACCTCTCTACGTATAGACTCTCTTCCCCTCGTGAGAGAAATTTCATCTCGAACCTATGCCTGCAATCAATCCATATCTCTACCAGACGCTCTCCATTTGTGACCTCCCACCAAAAAGAAGCTTCGTCCTTAAGCAACCATACCGCCAACTGTATCTTCTGCCTATCGTCCACCTTGAAGATAACGAACAAATCCTCAGTTTCTTTGAGCCAGTTCCTTGCCTCCACGAATGATTCAGTTCCATTTAAATTCTTCCCACCCATGGCTCGAAAGTCTCTACATATCTTCGGGAAAGTATTCACGCGCAGAGGAGAAGGAGGAGGAACCGCTGCAGCTGGGGGAGGAGGGACGTCTGCTGAGCCCGCATCATAAGCCCTACCTTCTAAGTAACTTCTAAACCAGCCAGGTACCGGTACGCCCTTTGAAATGTTAAGATCCCTAGACATACTGAAACGAAAAAAATAAAAGGGATTCAAAACGGAGAAAGGATAGATATATGGTTTTTGGGGATTATGTTTTTCAAAATAAACTTTACATTTGAAAATACTTCCTTTTTAAAACCATTTTGAAAATAGTTTTCAAAAACTTTTTATCAAATCTGGTAACCTTCCGCTCTAATACCAAGTGTAACACCGCACCTCCATTAAGGTCACTCACAAAGGGAATGCCTTAACTTTGGTGGAGCTTTTGACAGAACAGAATATTACAAGACAGATAAGTAGTACTTGAAAAATTATAACTTTATTACAGCAGAAACAGAAATAAGTTTGGTTACATCTTTCTAAATCACAATACTAAAAATCAAGTACACAATTATCAGTCTTATACAAAATCCTTCATAATATAAAGTTTCAAAGCCATAATCCCCAACATAAACTGCCATGAAAAGATAGAGTGGAAGCCAAGCAATACTCCAAGCACTCCAAGCAGAGAGAATCAGAATCAAGATCCTATGTTTCCACCCTCAGCACCTGGGTGGGAAACGGAAAGAAAAGGGGCGGAAAAAAACAAGGTTAGACAAAAAGTATGGCGAGTCCAGTGACTTCCAGCATATAAACAGATAATATTATCATGACATGTAAACAAAGCTGGATGAGAGATTACATCAAAAGGAATAGCAGATATACTTTAAGTTAACAGAAGAAACAGAATGATGTAAACCAAGTTATGTTCCTTACTTACATCTTACTTCTTTGCACTTATACTAGTATAACAGGATTAGGTGTTACCCTAATGTCTAAACTGAAACAGAATCGAAACAGAATAATCTATACAGAAACAGAATGTGTAACGGCCCGGATTTGTCAGCTATTTGAATTCGAATATTTAAATTGGTTTTAAATATTATATTTGGGATATTAATGTAGAATCCATTTATAAACGATGATTAAAACGTTTATATTTATATATTATATAAAAAGAATTCGAAATAGAGCAGTGTTCGGAATTCATGAATGACGGTATGTAGATTAAAAGGGTATAGTGAATAACGGAAATATGTGGTAAAATTAAACATCGTAGGAATAAAATAAAATGATATATAAAAATTTAATCCAAAGCTTTTATTCTAAAGCAAAGTATCAATGTTACTTGAGCGCGAAGAGTTTGCATATGAGCTATCTTACTACTACCATGTACATTGTTGAAATCTCTTTGAAATTACACCTACCTTATTACGAAATGAAGTACCACACGTGCATGCTATGGATACTAGGAACATGCCTATTTCAGAAAAGCTGAGACAACCTAAACTATATCCTATTATATGGTTAAATAACAGCTTGCCTACCCAATCATAAGAAAAGTGCAAACTGCAGCTACTCTATCCTCTGAAGCGTACATATCCTAGCAAAAACGGACATGCAACTGAACGCCTGCTCTTTTCTCCTACAACGACTTCTCCTGCAAACACACCCACATGTACAACTACCCTATCTTCCATTTTTCACTCTACCATTTCTTTCCTTTGACTTGAGTTAACACTGCATGCAATCAGCCTGTACTATACACTGTGCATGCAGAGCTGATATAACCCAAGCACATACAAATCAAACCACAGACCTACCCAATCCTTTATGTCCTAAACATAGCACGCCTACCCACTGAGAAGAAAAAACAACATAGTCGCACGCAAATCACTTCATTAGGCAAGCATTGATGAGGGAAATGTCAAGGTGAAAGTATACACAGCTATGAAATGAACGAACAGAGCAGGCCTACAAACAAAAACATACAACCTATACATCCCTACTTTCTTTTCTTCCTGGCAAAGTAAGAGGCAGCACATGCGAATAAACAAAGTTTCATGCCTAATGAAAACAACATCAGCTGTTCTATGAACCTACAAAGCCATTCAGACCTATCCAAAACAATGTCGTGCTTGCCAAATTTTCGAAACCGTGCTTGCCAAACTTTCGAAACCGTGGGTACCAAGACTCTCACCATCATAAATACAGGCCTCCCCTCCATTTTTTTCTCCAGAAAAGAAGTGCAAACCATAAATATATACGTACACAAAACAGTAATATATATAAAGGAAATATTTAAGGGAAGGAGAGGGAAGAGGCCGGTGGTTCGGTGTTGGTTGGAGAAAACTGGGTGGGGCGCAGGTACTAGTAGCGAAGGATGGTGTTCACTCCAGGTGGCGGTGTTTCGAAGAGCGGAGTGGGCAGTGTACTTCGAACGGAAGCAGAACGGAGGGGAGATGATGTAGCGGGGGAGCGGATTCTAGAGTTTAGAGCTTTTAGGCTACGGTGTAACGCAAGAGGGCTTTTAGGTGAACGAGACAGTAGAAAAGAAATGACAAGAAGTTTTATTTTTAACAAGAAAGTGGGAACTGGAAAGTAACACTATGCGATGGGGAGAGAAGGAGATGACTTTACAAGCGGGTTCAGGTATATGCGAAGGGGGCTGGTCTGCATTGGAAGTGGGCTGTTCAGGTTGTGGTGGGCATTGGGCCTTGATAAAAAAAAAACCGCAAATGTATGGGAAGAGAAGCGTGGCCTGTATGTTCAAACCGTTGGAAGCAGAAGGGCTTTGGAATGAATGGTTGAAGCTTGGGTGGGTTTTGTCCTTGTCATGCAATGTAGCATGTATAGGAAAATGGAGAGGACGCAAGGCATGCGGTGATGATTGGCCATGGTGGGTATCAAGTACAAGGGCTGATGGGCAGTAGAGGTTCTAGACTGATGAGCATGGGTTTGGATGGACATTTGACAGAACGTGGTAAGGACAATGGCCTGATTTCTGTTATAATATTTAAAGTCAAAATTTAATTAAATTTTTGCAATTGATAACCCATATATATACCACCAAGTATGTTTACGTGGCCAACAACGTTTGCAATAACGTGTTTAAATTTAAAAAGGATCTAACTGTGTTTTAAGATGCCTAATGAAGATTTATCATGACTAACGTTTTATTATAATAACTTAAATGACTTTAATTAAAATTTATTTAAGGTTTAGTTAATTTAAATCAATATGTATGAATTATGTAACGTACTTGTATGTTATCAGAATTCGGCAATATTGATCGGCATTGGAACCGCTTCAGTGAACGACTTCAGGACTATCGAAGGATGATATTAGTTGTAATGGCAAAGATGTTAGAAGAGATTTATTTTGAGAATAATGTCATAGAAATGTTTTGAAATGATAGTTAATGGAAGAACTGGATATAATTTTAAGATATTTTTCCATGTATATGAATAAAACGATCTGAGAATATTAATATATTAAAGCTGATACATTAATTTTTTGGCCAAGGGATGCAATGTTATAAATCAATGAATCTGTATTATTTTTATAGTTGTTTATTTTGATAGTTAAATAACCGACTATCAAAATCTGGCCAACGTTATTGGTACAGAAAGACCGAGATTGAATTTATATTCGAAACCATTTCGACCAATAAATACAATTACGTCAGAAATGCTGATCGAGGTGGAGCAATTGAAGACCGTAGATCTTCATAAAATGGAAGAGTTACTTACAATCTCTGGCTGATCCCCTGAGATATAATGTAATTCTGTCGTGGCTAAAATCTATGGATTGCAAGGACTACTCACTACTGATCCATTGGGTGATTCCTAGGATGTGGTAGGAGGGTGCCTTCGGTTCATCCTGTTCCTGGATGACTGGTGTGGACGGTGGACAGATGTTCCAAAAGTCGATTATAACCTCAAGCCTCATCAACCGGGAAATGACAAAAATCGGGCAGGCAGCATGGCTATGTGAGTCGCACCCATTATGGTGTATAATCACCAATCTGGAGAAAATCCATTTCATTCTTTAATCTATTTCGATGCTGTCCCTTTCGGGAAACGGTGGTTTGAGCCCAATCGTTGGTGATATACATTCGATACACTCAAGCCAAATGAGTGGTCGGTCATGTGTAGGTCGGGTTGCAAGAAGTTCTTGTTGAACCTAGTGTATTCGCCTCTAGAGATACACTATCAGCAGGTGGTCCCATACCTTGTCATAGTCGGAATCCAGTCTCCAATAAGCGCCCGCGGATTTGTTTGTATACTATATATATGTGGAGCATGAGATGCAAGCGTTCTGCTAGATTATAATTATTTGTGTTTAGACACTATTATAATATCAGAATAAGATATTGATTTCAAAATGTTTTGGTTTATCGTAAGGTCACAACCGTCCATATTTATGTGTTGATTTGGTCTTACGATTATCCTTTTCTTTCGAAAAGAATTTCGAACTTTAAAATCAAGTTGGATGATTCCCCTTAAATCCTTGTGATTTTATCTCACTCTGGTTCACCAGACTGACCCGGTGTTTTGTAAATGCTCGAGTTAGACCGGGTGTACAGGTCCAGGTTATCGGATGCTTTGAAGTCCAAAGACGAGCTGAAAAAGTTCAGACGTATGATGTTCAACCGTAATTATTCCGCTGTGTGTTATATATATGAGGACAGATAATTATAACTGTCCAGGCGTATTGATATACTCTGATGTTATAAGTATTATTTCAAGCTCTCAATAAAAGTTATTTCCATATTATATTTTGTTCCGCTGCGATGTAAGAATCTGTGATGTATTACTTCTTCTTCTTATTCTTCTATTCTAATATTCTTTATTTCTTATCTCACCCTCTTATTTCTTACTCCTAGATTTATAGGTTTTGATACTTGAGTTTGGATACAAGTTGTGTTAATGTTCAGATTCAAGTGTCGAAAACTCCCGGGACACTACAGTTGGTATCAGAGCAATGGTTTAGGAATAACCTTGGCTCTGTTGCGTAACTCGATAGACATTGGGTTAGTAATAGCCTAGATCGAGATTGAGTGTGTATATATGATAGCGTAATTGTAAACTTATATACTAATGTTTTGTATTGTATTGTTTGATCGGTTCAAGTTTAACTGACAAATTGATACAATATTGTTTTGTAAAGAGAGAAAATTAAATAACTTTGCTCAAGCTATATTTTCGTATAGAAAAGAAATAATTTTTATTAAATTATTGATATTGGTGTGTTTGATTAATTTGAATGAGAATTCAAATTGAATTATAAATTTGAATGGTTTAAGAAAACCAGAAGATAACTTAAATTATAGATGTTGTGAAAAAGAATTTGAATATGGAATTCAATATTTAACTAAAGACAAGTTAAATAAAAATTGGAAAGGAGAATGGATTTATTTCGTTAAATTGGTTGTGTATTGTGATTGTTTGTTTATTTGATAACAAATATGTTGAATAATAAAATTCATCAATAGTAATATGAATTAAATTCCAGAATAATAAATTAGAATGTATTCGCCGATGAACTAAAACTAGACGATTTGACACCCTGATGTGTTTTTGCATTATATACTGAGTAAGGGCAGGAATGAAGGAGAAAAAGAGATGTTAATGCTTTCATTTGGAATTAGAGTTTGAGTTGCCCGACAAATAGGTAAGCCTTATTATCTTGGGTTTGGGTAATTAATTTTATACCTTTAAGATGGGTAGCCACTTAACTTTGTTTCCTTTTGATCGACATGTGAGGGCAAAGTGGCGAGTTGTGGTAGTTCGATTAAACCGTGCAGAGGAGGTGCTGACGAATTTTTTTGTAAAGTTTTAAACTTATAATTTTTTTTGATAATATTTTGAATTAATTATTTAAAAAAATAATAATCAGGGTTTGGAGGATTCTTCTTACTTAGCAATTTCGGGGACGAAATTCTTTTAAGGAGGGAAGAATGTAATGGCCCGGATTTGTCATCTATTTGAATTCGAATATTTAAATTGGTTTTAAATATTATATTTGGGATACTAATATAGAATCCATTTATAAACGATAATCAAAACGTTTATATTTATATATTATATAAAACGAATTCGAAATAGAGCGGTGTTCGGAATTCATGAATGACAGTACTTATATTAAAATGGTACAGTGAACAACGAAAATATGTGGTAAAATTAAACATCGTAGAATTAAAATAAAATGATATATAAAAATTTAATCCAAAGCCTTTATTCTAAAGCAAAGTGACAATGTTACTTGAGCGCGAAGAGTTTGCATATGAGCTATCTTACTTCTACCATGTACAGTGTTGAAATCTCTTTGAAATTACACCTACCTTATCACGAAATGAAGTACCACACGCACAGGCTATGGATATTAGGAACAAGCCTATTTCAGAAAAGCTGAGACAACCTAAACTATAACCAATTCTATGGTTATATAATAGCCTACCTACCCAGCCACAAGAAAAGTGCAAACTGCAGCTACTCTATCCTCTGAAGCGTACATATCCTAGCAAAAACACACATGCAACTGAACATCTACTGTAACACCCCGAATTGCAGTTAACACTGATATTCACTAATTACAGAATTAATAATCTCAGATGTGAGAATCAGGGGAAACGGGTTAAGTCGTTGTGTTCATCTCGGAAAAATACGCGAAATAGAGTCCGAAATTTTGTAAATCGGAGTCCGTATGACCAGGTTAAGGCCCAAAGAAGTTTTCGGAAAATTTGAATTTCGAAACAAGCAGAAATGGGGGCCAGGCGGGAAAACTCCCGCCCAGCCAAGTCGACTTGGCTGTCGACTCGGTTGTCGACTTGCCTGTCGACATGCTTGTCGACTTGGCAGTGGACAGGGCTGTCGACTTGCCCTGTCGGCTGATTCTGGCCTGGGTGCACCTGGTTGAGTTTTGGGCTGGGTTGGAGGGCTTGGGACGAAATCTGACGGACCTAAACTAACCTAGGGTAAATCTAAGGGTCTAAAACACAACCTAATCCTATAAATACACCCTAAGACTACCCTAATCCATACTAAAAATAGAATCTATGCCATCATGCCGCCAAAATGCAACTTAGAAGGAGCCTCCACGAATTAGAGAAGAGGATGCAAGCTAATCAACTACTAATCCACCTCTACTTCAACTCTAGCAACTATCTAAGGAGCTAATCTTGGAGTTTGTGAGTTTCTATCACTTTAATAACCAATTGTTAAACTAAGTAGATGAGATGTGATGAGATCATATGGTTTTGCTTGCGGATCAATGGGTTTTAGGTCATATGTTATGATGCTAGTTTGCTAATCACTATGTTTAACACTTATTCATGATGACACTATGTTTATGCAAGTTAAGTGTTTGGGTTTATGCATGTTAAGTGGTGGGTTTTCTGCATGCTAAGTATTTGGGTTTAAGCATGCTAAGTATTTGGTTTTATGCATGCTAAGTATTTGGTTTTATGCACGCTAAGTATTTGGTTTTATGCATGCTAAGTGTTTGGTTTTATGCAAGTTAAATGCTTGGTTTTATGCTAGAATCATGTGTGAAATAAGTGACATGACATGCAAGTTTAACCTATGAGTTTGGATCTATAATATGCATAATCTATGCAAGTTGTTTGGATTAGTGATATGCATAACATATGCGAGTTTACCTTTGTATGTCATACATACATATGCAAGTTCATATGTAACATGTTATGCAAGCTATATGTGAGATTATATGCAAGATCATATGTAACATGTTATGCAAGCTATATGCGAGATTGTATGCAAGTTCATATGTAACATGTAATGCAAGTTATGTGCATGATTTTATGCAAGTTCATATGTAACATGTTATGCAAGTTATGTGTTTGGTTATATGCAAGTTAACATGTGACATGCTATGCAAGTTCACACCTTTGTATGACATAAGAATTATATGCAAGTTACCCCTTTGTGACATATGTGCTTCATGCAAGTTTGGGTTAAATGCTAGTTGGGTTTAATGTATGCTCATATATGCAAGTTGACACCTTTTAAACCCATGATAAAGTTATATGCTATGTTGGTTAAACCCATGGCATTTGTGATGAATCTTCCCTTTATTATGTCATGTATGAGAACGAATTACGTGGGGAACGATGGGGTTAATATGCATGTTAATAAAATGGTGTGAAATGGGTATGCTTAAGCATATCATAAAGTGAATGGACATAATTGGGAATTTACCTATGGAGTTAGGTCTACCCATATTATGGAATTGGGAATTTACCTATTAAGTTAGGTCTACCCATATTATGGAATTGGGAATTTACCTATTGAGTTAGGTCTACCCATATTCTTGAAATTGTTAATTAATTAGGGATAGTTAATACAAATTATGGGGGTGATTAATTAGGTGTAATTAATCGACTAAGACACGAGGTTGGACCCTTTTGTAGCATAAGACTGCCGTAACCGACCGGCAAATCCAGCGGCTACAAATAATTGGCCCAATGTGAGAGGTCTTAGTCATAAACTAAATACGTGACAAGTGTAAAGACACGAGGTTAGACTCTGTTATGGTGTAAGGCTGCCCGGAACCAACCGACATATCCAGCTGCCATAAAAGACAGTCTAATGTGAGAGGTCTTTACAAAGGTTACGATCTTAATTAATTAAGAAACACTTAACCAAATTAGCATGTAGTGGGGCATGAGGGGTTAAGTGGGTGCCTTGGGTGGCATGTAGTAACTAGAGGGGGTGTCTTGGGTGGCATGAGGAAACTAGTGGGTTGCCTTGGGTGTCAATAGAAAATACGATTAGAATACTTAACCAAAGTGGAACATGTAATTAAACATGGCTAAAGGGTTAAGTAAGTGCCTTGGGTGGCATGTGAGAATCAAGTAAGTGCCTTGGGTGGCATGTGGAAATCTAGTGGGTGCCTTGAGTGGCAATTAAAATATGATTAAAAGACTTAACCAAAATTTATAACATGTAAGTGGACATGGTAAAAGGGTTAAGTGGGATTCACTAGAAATGACAAGCTTAGGTGGGTAGCTTGTGGGGGCCCATTTCAACCAATATCCCAAACGTATCTTTGTGGGCTCGACCCAAGTCGAGGACGGGACACGCATATTGGGCTTGACTATAAGAGGCCAAAACGGGTTAGCGGTGGCAACGCAAGTCCAACGGGTGTCATATGCGTGTGTGGACCCGGGCTGGTAAGTAAGATGTTGTTGCATCGTGTAGGTATAAGCCGTGCACCGTTGACATTATCAGGTTGCCACTTTGGGGAGTGATACACCCCACTGTGGGGCCAGCACAGGTATCTACGTTAGGGAGCCAATCGCTTGGGGAGTAGTGGGTACACCTAGTGGAGATAGGGGCAGACGGCACCTATGTAATCAGCTAGGGGTACACGAAACTACTATAAAAAAATTACTAAGTACACTTAGTGGGATCAACCTTTAAGTAGCAATTACCCTTGGGTGGGTAGAACTGGTGTGGTGCGGTGTAGGAATTACCCTTGGGTGGGTAGATCTGGGGTGGTGCAGTGTAGTAATTATCCTTGGGTGGGTAAATGCATCTTTACGGTTATCTTAGTTCATCCTAAGTCTAGTTGGCTGCTTAGTGTAGCCATTTATCCCCAGTCGTTACAGTATATCAAGCTTATGTCTTACTCTGGTTACTTTAATGATTGTATTGTTAAAGTTATAGGACTCGCTCAGACTTATGTCTGACCCCGTTGTTTTTTTCTTTTTCCCAACCCTCAGTTTATCAGAGTGGGCCTAGCACTAGTGGGCTTTGATCAGACTGCTTTATCTATCTTTTGGAGCTTGGACCGTGGATGTAAAGCTCAGTTTATCTTTTCTATTATGGCTATTAAGTTATGTAGTGGGATTATGTACTTTTGTTTTATCAGGATGGATATTATGTACTTGACTCTTGTTTATGGTTTTGGTGTAACCAAACATGTTTTACTTTCCGCTGCAATGAAATGATGTTTTAAATTCTCAAGTATTACTCACATCTGTCTTGTTGTAATTTTTCTGTTCTATATTCACTTAAAATACTCCACCGATGTTATGGCATTCCCTTAGTGAGTGATCGTAGCGGTTGTGGGGTGTTACACGTGGTGTTAGAGCTTAAGGTTACCAGAACAGATAATTTTTTTAGAAAAACTATTTTCTAAGAATATTTTTGAAAGGAGTATTTTCAAAAACATGTCATTTAAGATAAAAGTTTTTGAAAGAAAAGCATAATCCCGATAGCCATATCTTTATCTTTCGAATTCTCCATTTTGAATCACTTCCTCTCTCGTTTTGAGTTTCCCCTCCGCGTATAGATGATCTTTCTAAGATAGATAAGAATGGAAAACTACTTCAAGGGACTTAGACGTTAGTCGGATTAGAAGTTGGTTCAAGAAGGAGGAGGACTGGAAGGTACCTATAGGATATACGATGGGAGGAAGTCTCAAATAGTTGTTTGGTTAATGAAGAGCGAAACCTCATTGGTGGGAGGTTACGAGTGGAGAATGGGAAGAAGAAGGCGAGTAGTTATCCTTTTGGGAGGAATAGGACACCTTATTAGGGTTGTCCAAAGAGGCAAGGGCAAGGTATGGAATCTTCTGGAGGGTAGTTGTATTCCCTCACGGCTAGTGTACCAGATGGGGATAAGACCGTCTAGGTTGGAATTTGGATTTCTTTATTATCCGGTTCGAACATTATTTGATTCTGACGCATCGAGTTCGTTTATCTCATCGTTATTAGTTGAGTCACTGCACTTAGATACCAGTTTAGTAGATGATCCCTTAGTTGTTTCAAACCCAATTGGGGGCTCCATGATGTGTTTGGGTTTGAAAGTTTCTATACTTAGCGTTGAGTTTAGATGTGATGCTTGTTGGGCTTCACGGGCTATGGGTTAGTTTTGGGCGTGGACTGGTTATCCAGTAATGGTGCCGTTCTTGTTTTTGGATGGAGAGTTGTTAGGCTTATGACCCGCTTGGGTAACACTCTCGAGATCTCTTGTAATCCCATGGAATCTATTATGCTAAGTTATCTAGAATCGCTTGACACATCGGTCGAGAGTTTGCGATCTGTTAGAGTGGTCCGGGAATACTCGGATGTGTTTGAGGAGGTGAAGGGCTTACCTCCGAAGCAGGAGATAGACTTCCGAATATATCTGGTAGACAATGCCAAACCAGTATCTTGGCCAGTGTGCCACATGGCTCCTCGTGAGAGGAGGGAACTCCATAAGCAAGTAGGCGATTTGCTAGAGAAGGGGTTCATAAGACGAAGTATATCGGAGTGGGGTGCTCCAGTAGTTTTTGGCCACGAAGGCGGATGGGTCCCTCAGACTTTGTGTAGGCTAAAGAGAACTAAATAAACTCACAAATAAGAATAGACACCCATGGCCGAGGATTGATGATCTCTTTGATCAGTTAATTGGCGCCTCAGTATTTTCACAGTTGGACTTAGCCATGGGGTTTCATCAGTTGAGAGTGGCTGAGGATAGTATAGATAAGACTGCCTTTAGGACTCCGGATGGTTTTTATGAGTGGCTGGTGATGCCATTTGGTTTGACGAACGCCCCCGCATACTTTGTTGATTTGATGAGAAGGGTGTTCAGGGAGTACCTAAATAAGTTCGTGATGGTCTTTGTAAATGACATCTTGGTCTTTTCTAGGAGCGAAATAAGTTTTCGTGTGTGCTTAATAGATTGAGCAAAGCCAATTATGGGAAAAACGGTGGTTTTGGAGCGAGACTGGCGAGGACATCCAAAGTTGGTCAACGGCTTAATTGTTTGGCCATTTTTACTAGTATCATCTCACGTAGGTCGTCTGAACTCGAAGGAGATATCCCTTGGGTGTTTGTCTGATATTGGTTTAGGCCTTTGGGGCTTGCACTTGGGGGATGTCAAGTTCGACTAGGATGGTCTGCGTAAGAGATGGACAGTTGTGATGATTTTGGATGGGGTAATATCCTGGTTTTCTCTAGAAGTGGAGAAGAGCATGCCCTACATTTTAGGGAAGTGTTGGAGACTCTTCAAGCGCATAGTCTTAGGACAACAAAAGTGGATGGGATTTTTAGCATCCTATGAGTTTGAGAAAGCATATACCCATGGCAAGGGTAACGTGGTAGCGGACGCCTTAAGTAGAAAAAGGTTGTCCTTGAGTTCATTGTTCGTTGAACGACGGAGCTTAGAGTTTATTTCTATGTTTGACTTTAGACCTTCCGTTGACTTTGTACCCGGTTTGCTAGCCTCCTTGGAGGTTAAGCCTACTCTTTTGGGGCGGATTGGCGGAGCACAGCGAGACGACCCACAGTTGGTTGAGTTAGTAGAGAAGCTCATGAGGGGGGGGGGGGAGTCGTCCAGCCATTTGAGTAGGTACACCCTAGATGGTAAGGGGTGGTTGCGTAGAGACGGTAGACTTTGTGTACCGCGAGACGAGGGTTTGACGAAGGCTATACTTGATGATGCACATCGTTCGAAGATGACCATTCATCCCGGTAGGGACAAGATGTACTAAGACATGAAGCGAGTTTTCTTTTTGGCCGGTATGAAGAAAGACGCGGCCGAGTATGTCGCTAGATGCTTGGTGTGCCAACAAGTAAAAACGGAGCAAAAGAAACCCGGTGGGTTGCTTCACCCATTGGAGGTTCCGCTATGGAAGTGGGATAGTGTCTCGATGGATTTCGTCAATGGATTACCAAGATCGAGGAAGGGTAATACGGGAATTTGGGTTGGGGTAGACAAAATTACTAAGAGTGCCCATTTTATACCCGTGAAGAGTAAGAGGACTGCTCAATGGCTAGCTTCAATCTACATTCGAAAGATTGTTAGATTGCATGGTGTACCTTCCAGCATAGTGAGTGGTCGAGATCCTATCTTCACTAGCGAGTTTTGGAAGAGTTTGAAAGAGGCAGTAGGGACTCAGTTGTGTTTGAGCACCGCAAATCATCCTTAGACGGACGACCAGACCGGGAAGGTGAATCGCATTTTAGAAGACCTTTTGGGTCTATATATCTTAGATTTTGGAGGTACATGAGAAGAGCATGAGGAGAGCAGAGCTTAAGTTTGATGTTGGGGACACGGTTTTATCAAGGTATCTCCATTACGGAATGTGGTTCGCTTCGGATCTGTTGGAAAGTTAACACCAAGGTTTGTTGGACCGTTTCCTATTAAGGAAAGGATTGGACAGATGGCATATAGAGTGGAGTTGCCCGACAGGCTTAGTGTTGTACATGACGTATTCCATGTGTCACAATTGAGGAAGTGCCTACATGAGACAGTTGAGGTGGTAGAGCCGAGCTTGCTTAAAGATGTAGAGATAGAGCGTGATGAGACGATTCGACGAGCTCCTACTCGCATCCTTGGGTCAGAGACTAGGAAGTTGAGGAATCGAGAGGTTCAACTAGTCAGAGTGCAATGGGGAGAAGATGAGAGCAACGCTACTTTAGAGACGGAAGAGAAGATGCGTTCATTATACCCATTCCTTTTAGGATATGCCTTTTTATTTCTCCTTTATCGTTTGACTAGTACTTATCTTATCTGTAGTATGTCCTCTCGTTAGTACCTTTGACCTTTAGATAGGGTAAACCTATGGTTGAAACATGTGTTTGAGACATGTTATGATTGATGGATGCATGTGGATGCAAGTGTTTGCTAGTGGTTGCTCGTGGATGCATATACACACACTCTAGACACTAGATCGGCTCAATCACTCCATATTGCATATTGCATATAATTGTGTGTAGGTAGCTATATTTATGGATGTATAATGGTTGTGTTATCATATGGATGATGCATTTTGGTGAAAGATTGTGCACTCATGTAGATATAGTATGCGTCGATAGGGTTCTTTCGCATACATATTGGATGCATGACACTATCACGGTTTGCATATGTTCATACATTAGATAGGGAACATATACACACACTTTTTGCATATGCTCATACATCAGTAGAAATTGTTTTAAGGACAATGGATGCCCGTGTTTGATGGATTGAGTAGATGGTTGTTTGGATGGTAGGATATGCATTCTCCTTAACTTGGAGATTTCGGGGACGAAATCCTTTAAGGAGGGGAGAATGTAAAACCCCGAATTGCAGTTAACACTGATATTCACTAATTACAAAATTAATAATCTCAGATGTGAGAATCAGGGGAAACGGGTTACGTCGTTGTGTTCGTCTCGGAAAAATACGCGAAATAGGGTCCGAAATTTTGTAAATCGGAGTCCGTATGACCCGGTTAAGGCCAAAGAAGTTTTCGGAAAATTTGAATTTCAAAACATGCAGAAATGGGGGCCAGGCGGGAAAACTCCCGCCCAGCCAAGTCGACTTGGTTGTCGACAGGGCTGTCGACTTGCCTGTCGACATGCCTGTCGACTTGGCAGTCGACAGGGCTGTCGACTTGCCCTGTCGGCTGATTCTGGCCTGGGTGCACCTGGTTGAGTTTTGGGCTAGGTTGGAGGGCTTAGGACGAAATCTGACGGACCTAAACTAACCTAGAGTTAATCTAAGGGTCTAAAACACAACCTAATCCTATAAATACACCCTAAGACTACCCTAATCCATACTAAAAATAGAATCTATGCCATCATGCCGCCAAAATGCAACTTAGAAGGAGCCTCCACTAATTAGAGAAGAGGATGCAAGCTAATCAACTACTAATCCACCTCTACTTCAACTCTAGCAACTATCTAAGGAGCTAATCTTGGAGTTTGTGAGTTTCTCTCACTTTAATAACCAATTGTTAAACTAAGTAGATGAGATGTGATGAGATCATATGGTTTTGCTTGCGGATCAATGGGTTTTAGGTCATATGTTATGATGCTAGTTTGCTAATCACTATGTTTAACACTTATTCATGATGACACTATGTTTATGCAAGTTAAGTGTTTGGTTTTATGCATGATAAGTGGTGGGTTTTATGCATGCTAAGTATTTGGGTTTAAGCATGCTAAGTATTTGGTTTTATGCATGCTAAGTATTTGGTTTTATGCATGCTAAGTATTTGGTTTTATGCATGCTAAGTATTTGGTTTTATGCAAGTTAAATGCTTGGTTTTATGCTAGAATCATGTGTGAAATAAGTGACATGACATGCAAGTTTAACCTATGAGTTTGGATCTATAATATGCATAATCTATGCAAGTTGTTTGGATTAGTGATATGCATAACATATGCGAGTTTACCTTTGTATGTCATACATACATATGCAAGTTCATATGTAACATGTTATGATCATATGTAACATGTTATGCAAGCTATATGTGAGATTATATGAAAGTTCATATGTAACATGTAATGCAAGTTATGTGCATGATTTTACGCAAGTTCATATGTAACATGTTATGCAAGTTATGTGTTTGGTTATATGCAAGTTAACATGTGACATGCTATGCAAGTTCACACCTTTGTATGACATAAGAATTATATGCAAGTTACCCCTTTGTGACATATGTGCTTCATGCAAGTTTGGGTTAAATGCTAGTTGGGTTTAATGTATGCTCATATATGCAAGTTGACACCTTTTAAACCCATGATAAAGTTATATGCTATGTTGGTTAAACCCATGGCATTGGTGATGAATCTTCCCTTTATTATGTCGTGTATGAGAACGAATTACGTGGGGAACGATGGGGTTAATATGCATGTTAATAAAATGGTGTGAAATGGGTATGCTTAAGCATAACATAAAGTGAATGGACATAATTGGGAATTTACCTATTGAGTTAGGTCTACCCATATTATGGAATTGGGAATTTACCTATTAAGTTAGGTCTACCCATATTATGGAATTGGGAATTTACCTATTGAGTTAGGTCTACCCATATTCTTGAAATTGGTAATTAATTAGGGATAATTAATACAAATTATGGGGGTGATTAATTAGGTGTAATTAATCGACTAAGACACGAGGTTGGACCCTTTTGTAGCATAAGACTGCCCGGAACCGACCGGCAAATCCAGCGGCTACAAATAATTGGCCCAATGTGAGAGGTCTTAGTCATAAACTAAATACGTGACAAGTGTAAAGACACGAGGTTAGACTCTGTTATGGTGTAAGGCTGCCCGGAACCAACCGACATATCCAGCTGCCATAAAAGACAGTCTAATGTGAGAGGTCTTTACAAAGGTTACGATCTTAATTAATTAAGAAACACTTAACCAAATTATCATGTAGTGGGGCATAAGGGGTTAAGTGGGTGCCTTAGGTGGCATGTAGTAACTAGTGGGGGTGTATTGGGTGGCATGAGGAAACTAGTGGGTTGCCTTGGGTGGCAATAGAAAATACGATTAGAATACTTAACCAAAGTGGAACATGTAATTAAACATGATTAAAGGGTTAAGTAAGTGCCTTGGGTGGCATGTGAGAATCAAGTAAGTGCCTTGGGTGGCATGTGGAAATCTAGTGGGTGCCTTGAGTGGCAATTAAAATATGATTAAAAGACTTAACCAAAATTAATAACATGTAAGTGGACATGGTAAAAGGGTTAAGTGGGATTCACTAGAAATGACAAGCTTAGGTGGTAGCTTGTGGGGGCCCATTTCAACCAATATCCCAAACGTATCTTTGTGGGCTCGACCCAAGTCGAGGACGGGACACGCATATTGGGCTTGACTATAAGAGGCCAAAACGGGTTAGCGGTGGCAACGCAAGTCCAACGGGTTTCATATGCGTGTGTGCACCCGGGCTGGTAAGTAAGACGTTGTTGCATCGTGTACGTATAAGCCGTGCACCGTTGACATTATCAGGTTGCCACTTTGGGGAGTGATACACCCCACTGTGGGGCCAGCACGCGTATCTACGTTAGGGAGCCGATCGCTTGGGGAGTAGTGGGTACACCTAGTGGAGATAGGGGCAGACGGCACCTATGTAGTCAGCTAGGGGTACACGAAACTACTATAAATTTTTTTACTAAGTACACTTAGTGGGATCAACCTTTAAGTAGGAATTACCCTTGGGTGGGTAGAACTGGTGTGGTGCGGTGTAGGAATTACCCTTGGGTGGGTAGATCTGGGGTGGTGCAGTGTAGTAATTATCCTTGGGTGGGTAAATGCGTCTTTACGGTTATCTTAGTTCATCCTAAGTCTAGTTGGTTGCTTAGTGTAGCCATTTATCCCCAGTCGTTACCGTATATCGAGCTTATGTCTTACTCTGGTTACTTTAATGATTGCATTGTTAAAGTTATAGGACTCGCTCAGACTTATGTCTGACCCCGTTGTTTTTATCTTTTTCCCAACCCTCAGGTTATCAGAGTGGGCCTAGCACTAGTGGGCTTTGATCAGACTGCTTTATCTATCTTTTGGAGCTTGGACCGTGGATGTAAAGCTCAGTTTATCTTTTCTATTATGGCTATTAAGTTATGTAGTGGGATTATGTACTTTTGTTTTATCAGGATGGATATTATGTACTTGACTCTTGTTTATGGTTTTGGTGTAACCAAACATGTTTTACTTTCCGCTGCAATGAAATGATGTTTTAAATTCTCAAGTATTACTCATATCTGTCTTGTTGTAATTTTTCTGTTCTATATTCACTTAAAATACTCCACCGATGTTATGGCATTCCCTTAGTGAGTGATCGTAGCGGGTGTGGGGTGTTACATCTACTCTTTTCTCCTACAATGTCTTCTCCTGCAAACACACCCACATGCACAGCTATCCTATCTTCCACTTTTTACTCTACCATTTCTTTACTTTGACTTGAGTTAACACTGCGTGCAATCAGCCTGTAGTATACACTGGGCACGCAGAGCAGATATAACCCAAGCACTTGCAAATCAAACCACAGACCTACCCAATCCTTTATGTCCTAAACATAGCACGCCTACCCACTGAGAAGACAAAACAACACAGGCGCACGCAAATCACTTCATTATGCAAGCATTGATGAGGGAAATGTCAAGGTGAAAGCATACACAGCTATGAAATGAACGAACAGAGCAGGCCTACAAAAAAACGTACAACCTATACATCCTTACTTTCTTTTCTTCCTGGCAAAGTAAGAGGCAGCACATGCGAATACACAAAGTTTCATGCCTAAAGAAAATAACATCAGCTATTCTATGAACCTACAAAGCCATTCAGACTTATCCAAAACAATGTCGTGCTTGCCAAATTTTCAAAACCGTGCTTTCCAAACTTTCGAAACCGTGGATACCAAGATTCTCACCATTATAAATACATGCCTCCCCTCCATTGTTTTCTCCAGAAAAGAAGTGCAAACCATAAATATTACATACACAAAACAGAATTATAAAAAAATATTTAAGGGAAGGAGAGAGAAGAGGCTGGTGGTTCGGTGTTGGTTGGAGAAAGTTGGGTGGGGCGCAGGTACTAGTGGCGAAGGATGGTGGTCAGTTCAGGTGGTGGTGTGTCGAAGAGCGGAGTGGGCGGTGTACTTCGAACGGAAGCAGAACAGAGGGGAGAAGATGCAGCAGGGGAGCGGATTCTGGAGTTTAGAGCTTTTGGGCTACGGTGTAATGCCGGAGGGCTTTCAGGATAACGAGACAATAGAAAAGAAATGACAAGAAGTTTTATTTTTAACAAGAAAGTGGGAACTGGAAAGTAACACTATGCGATAGGGAGAGAAGGAAATGACTGTACAACCGGGTTTAGGTACATGCATAGGGGGCTGGTATGCATTAGACGTGGGCTGTTCAGGTTGTCGTGGGCATTGGGCCTTGATCAAAAAAAAACTTCAAATGTATGGGAAGAGAAGCGTGGCCTGTATGTTCAAACTACTGGAAGTAGAAGGGCTTTGGAACGAAAGGTTGAGGCTTGGGTAGGTGCTGTCCTTGTCATGCAATGTCGCATGTATGGGAAACTGGAGGGGACGCAAGGCGTGTGGTGATGATCGGCCATGGTGGGTATCAAATACAAGGGCTGATGGGCGGTATAGGTTTTGGACTGATGAGCATGGGTTCGGATGGACATTTGACAGAACATGGTAAGGATAATGGCCTGATTTCAGTTATAATATTTAAAGTTAAAATTTAATCAAAATTTTGTAATTGATAACCCATATATATACCACCAAGTATGTTTACATGGCCAACAACATTTGCAATAACGTGTCTAAATTTAAAAAGGATTTAACTATGTTTTAAGATGCCTAATGAGGATTTATCAAGACTAACGTTTTATTATAATAACTTAAATGACATTAATTAAATTTTATTTAAGGTTTAGTTAATTTAAATCAATATGTATAAATTATGTAATGTACTTGTATGTTATCAGAATTTGGGAAGATCGATCGGCGTTGGAACCGCTTCAGTGAACGACTTCAGGACTATCGAAGGATGATATTAGTTGTAATGGTAAAGATGTTAGAAGAGATTTATTTTGAGAATAATGTTGCAGAAATGTTTTGAAATGATAGTTAATAGAAGAACTGGATATGATTTTAAGATATTTATCCAAGTATATGAATAAAACGATCTGAGAATATTAATATATTAAAACTGATATATTAATTTTATGGCCAAGGGATGCCAATGAATCAGTTTTATTTTTACAGTTGTTCATTTTGATAGTTAAATAACCGACTATCAAAATCTGGCAACGTTATTGGTACAGAAAGACCGGTATCGAATTTATATTCGAAACCATTCCGACCAATAAATACGAATACGTCAGAAATGCTGATCGAGATGGAGCAGTTGAAGACTGTAGATCTTCATAAAACAGAAGAGTTACTTACAATCTCTGGCTGATCCCCCGAGATATACTGTGATTCTGTCGTGGCTGAAATCTATGGATTGCAAGGACTACTCGCTACTGATCCATAGGGTGATCCCTAGGATGTGGTAGGAGGTTGCCTTTGGTTCATCCTGTTCTTGGATGACTGGTGTGAACGGTGGCCAGATGTTCCAAAAATCGATTATAACCCCAAGCCTCATCAACCATGAAATGTCAAAAATCGGGCAGGCAACATGGCTATATGGGTCGCACCCATTAGGGTATATAATCACCTATCTAGAGAAAATCCATTTCATTCTTTAATCTATTTCGATGCTGTCCCTTTCGGGAAACGGTGGTTTGAGCCCAACCGTTGGTGATATACATTCGATACACTCAAGCGAAATGAGTGGTCGGTCATGTGTGGGCCGGGTTGCAAGAAGTTCTTGTTGAACCCAGTGTATTCGCCTCTAGAGATACACTATCGGCAGGTGGTCCCATTCCTTGTCATAGCCGGAATCCAGTCTTCAATAAGCGCCCGCGGATTTGGTTGTATACTATATATATGTGGAGCGTGAGATGCAAGCGTTCTGCTAGATTCTAATTATTTGTGTTTAGACACTATTATAATATCAGAATAAGATATTGATTTCAAAATGTTTTTGGTTATCGTAAGGTAACAACCGTCCGTATTTATGTTTGTATTCGGTCTTTCGATTATCCTTTTCTTTCGAAAAGATTTTTTAACTTTAAAATCAAGTTGGATGATTCCCCTTAAAACCATGCGAGTTTATCTCACTATGATTCACCAGACTGACCCGGTGTTTTGTAAATGCTCGGGTTAGATCGGGTGTACAAATTCAGGTTATCTTATGATGTGAAGTCCAAAGACGAGCTAAAAAAGTTCAGACGTATGATGTTCGACCATTATTATTCTGCTATGTGTTATATTTATGAGGACAGATAATTATAACTATCCAGGCGTATTGATGTACTCTGATGTTGTAAGTATTATTTCAAGATTTCAAAAAAAGTTATTTCCATATTATATTTTGTTCTGCTGCGATGTGAGAATCTGTGATGTATTAGTTTTTCTTCAAATTCTTCTATTCTAATATTCTTTCTTTCTTATCTCACCCTCTTATTTCTTCCTTCTAGCTTTCTTGGTTTTGATACTTGAGTCTGGGTACGGGTTGTGTTAATATCCAGATTCAAGTGTCAAAAACTCCCGGGATGCTACAGAATGCTAGTAATGGGCCTTCACCACCCCAACTGACAGAAGGTACAAAAGCAGAATACGAATAACGAGCCTTTACCACCCTAACAGACAGAAGGTACGGAAACAAAATCGGAAACGGAATCAGAGACGGAAACAGAATAATCCCTACGGAAACACAATGTTAGAATTAGGTGTACACTAGAAATAGGCCTTTACCACCAAACAGACGATACCATGCAGAAACATACACGTGTTACCACTCAACAAAAATAGACAGTACCAACAGAAACAGACAGAACTAAGTGTACCCTAAGACCTACCCCAAGCGATCAGCTCCCTAATACATAAATACCCTGTGTCGGCCTCACAGTAGGGTGTATCACTCCCTACAGTGGCAACCTATTGGCATAGACCTATTTACAGATGTCACGGTGTCTTACATCCTCAGAGCAGACCAGATCCATGCACGAACATGACCTGGTTGGAACGCACCATCAACACCCCTCGCCATTATCAGAATGAACTGCTTATAATTAGTTCAGTAAGCATGCCCGGACCCCTACATAGCGTAGGGTCAAAGTTTTTGATACCAGAAAGGGTTACTGACTAATATGGGTCCCAAACAACAGATTACACAAGTATTTCCCCTCCTAACCTTATGTCCCCAGACTAACAGATTTCAGATTAACTTGTTTACAAGTTTCAGATATACAGAGTTCAGATTTACTAGTTCACAATTCAGACAATCAAGTTAACTAGTTTTCAGACTAACGGATTAGATGTACAGTTTTAACAGACTTACAGATTGTCTAACTTTGTATTAGGCCTACAGATTCATGAAACGGGTTTGTTAAATTCATCAGTCCAGTTGGTTTAACCCTATCCACCCAACACGTTTTAGACATCATATTAATCTCAGATTTGCATTAATTAAAAATTAATTCACATACCTCTCACATTAGGTCGGTAGCTTGTGGCCGCTGGATATGTCGGGCGGTTCCGAGCAGACTTCTGCCACAATCCAGACCTAACCTTGTGTCTAAGCATATTTTAGTTATGCCTACAACCTCTCACATTAGACTGACAGTTTGCGGTTGTTGGTTAAGCCGGTTGGTTCTGGGCAGGCTTCTACCGCAAACGGATTCTAAGCTCGTGTCATAGCCACTTTATTCCATTACAGAAAATATCAGACTAATTATGTCCATTTAGAAGATTTAACTTCTTTACAAGTTACGGTAGATTATCCAAAGTTCTATTAACATGTTTTGATCAATTTTAGATCGATCCTTCAAATTATAATTATTCAGCTTTCAACAGATTAAGCAATTCAACAGATTTAGCAGATAACAGATCTAGTAGATTAGGCAATTTAGCAGATTAGCAGAACATGCAATTCAACAGATTTAGCAGATTAAGCGATTCAGCAGATTAGCAGATTTAACACTACTTAAAAATTCTATTTACATATCTTTCCTAATCATAAATTAAGCCTAAACTTACATTCTCAAATCATGGTTATAATTCATAATACAATATATGCCCCCAAATTTTCGTTAAACTTTGCACAGTATAGAACACTCGCTAAAAGCCCCAAATCACGATATGAATTATGCCAAATTATAGCCATTAATGCCAATATCCAAAAATCCATATTTAGGCGCATTCACATTAATAGCTATCCTATTTTAATATAGGTCTTTACGCCTAAGTTTCATATTCCCTTTTCAAGTCATAAATCATTATATAAAATATACCCAAAAATCTAGATCTTTAAATTATATCCTCTCAAAATCAGATTTTAATTTTTATAGGCATTAAGTCCCCAAGTTTCAAGTCATATGTTATCATTCAATGATTCCTCTTCTTCCAAATCACAGAGTATGCACAGATCTAGATCTAATTTACAACATATGTCCTTTTCTCAAACTAGTTATAGATCAGTCATGTCCAATTATGCATTATTCATTATTTACCCCAAAATTTAGCGTTCGTGCGTTAATCTCTTATGAGATTTGGCGCAGGCTCGTAGTAGCCTGGCTATAGAACAGAAAAAAAAATTAAGAGAATAGTCACAGAAAAACAGATCTGACAGATAAGAATATGCATAACCTCTGATTCAGATTTATAACCATGTCAAGATCATAATTAAAGTTCATATCTGAAAATAACTATACTCACAAAAAGGGAACGATTCTTGTATTCTAGAATCTGTATTATGCACTGAATAGCTCTCCTTTGGCGTAGACTATCGATTAGATTAGAAAATAGTTGTTCTCTTTTAATTTTATTCAGATTGGAAGGAGATGCACTAGTTCTAGCTTAGATTTTAGCAGAGTAGCGATGCCAATATTTTATTTTAATTAGAATAGAGTCAGAGTATAGGCAGAATGAAATTGTATGGAGAGAAAGTAAGGTCTTGGGTGTTTTTATAGGACAATAGGGTGATTTAGAGCCTTCAGATCAGTCCAGAAGTCATCAGAACAACCCAGCTCGAAGACATATCATCCAGCCACTTAGAAGGAGACACGTCATCACAGAACATTCCAGAATTCTGTGTTAGATCGGTATGGGCGCACTTGGTAGGTGCGCCAGTCTATTTTTGTACTGGCGCACCTCACAAGTGCGCCAGTGTATTCTGGCCTGTTTCTGGTTTTTCTGCCTAAATTCGTTCGTCAATATCTTCTTCATGCGGTATCCGTTTTATGCAAACTCGGACTCTATCTCAAGCAGAATTTCGAGACAAATGCAATGGCGTAACCCATTTTCCTTAATTCTTCATCTAAAATTTAAGTATATTTTAATTTGTTACTTATACGTTCAAAGAAAATACAGGGTGTTACAAAAATATTCAAATCCACGCACTGATTTCAGAAACTCCAAGCACAAGAAATGTTAAGCTAAGTGAGGGCTTTATTTTCATACAAGCTTGATCATTTATAGTGGCTTGATTCTTTCGGATTTTTGGTTAGAAGCTGCTGACTTTAGATGGGGTTTTCGAGGAGTGGGTGCATCGAACGGGGCGCAACCGCAAGTGAAGGTGGAGGGCGGTCGTGGCTATCGAGTGGTGGCGATGGATTGGTGTCAGGTGGACTTGGGAGGCTGGTGACTGGAGGTTTTGAACTTCGGTGATGGGTTTGATTAATCGGCCTGAGGAAGGGATTAAGGGAAAATGTAATTAGAGTGTTAATTTATTTATTTATTAGTTTATGTAATTAAAGTTTGTAATACCGTATCTTTGCCATACGAGATCAGAATTCAGCGATTTTAGTTGCGTTGCGATCATGACAACAAACGCTACAACATGGAAATTACCAGAATAGAAACAAAAGTTGTTGCAATTTTTGATAAAACTAAATGCGTGTTTAATTTTATTAAAACAATTCTCAATTGAAGAATGACGGAGTTGAAACCAATGTGAGAATTCTCTCAATCAAAATTTTGTACATTTATTTATTTTTATAACTGAATATGTATTGATCGACTGTGATTGCAATAATTGTTTGATGATTGATGGATGTTACAGTTTTAAATATTATCATTATTAAACTACGAAAATATTAGATAAATTCACATGGACTATGATGTAAACCCCACACGGGTATTGGGACGATAATTTTACACATCGTCCAATTATTGTTGATGGTTGAAACCCCACACGGGTCTGGGGATGATAATTTATTCACATCTCTCCTGAATTTGATTGTATGTCAACCGATTGATTGACAGGCTGTGATAAGCGTTATTTAATTATTTAACGCTTATACAGTTGTAAATTGCACTTTGGATGTGAATTGACTGTTTATTAGTTGTTTATCACTATTCCTGAATACATGCGATGTATGGAATCTATATAAATAAAATTATATGGTAATTGCTTGAGTCTGATTCCAATTTAGAATATAAATGAATATTTTAAATTAATATTCAGTGAAAAATAAAATTGCGATTTTGATGTCCGATTTTGGATGGACACGAAAATATTGGAATACATGAAGCTGAGTTAAGTAGATGTTCGCCATTTTAACTCGAACGAATATTTATATCGATTTTATTCATTTTATAATGAATATCGAACATATTTGATTTCAAAATCTGATATTCTGAAAATATTATCATTTTTATATTATAATGACATGGAATATTCAATTTTGATTTAAAATTTAAATAGAAGTTGAAATTGATTTAAAATGAATTGACAAACGATTTATAAAATACGTTTTAAACAGAAATCAACGATACATATATTATATATATTTAACAGCTTGAATATAACGAGTAGCGCAGCGACCGTTCACAAATTTCAACCATTGACTTCAAATTGACATAACGGGAGATCCAATCATCGGGTTCTCCTAAAACCAGAATAGTCATTAAGTAATGACAAGATTAATGCAGTTAAAGACAAGATTAATTTTCCTAAAGTTGAAAAATCAGTAAGTAATGATTTTTGGAAGATTAAAACTAAATGGAGTTTTAATGAACCTTTAAGTAGATTAAAAATGAGAATGGAATAACTAAATTTATTGAATTCATGAAATGATCGAGAATGGGGTATCTCCAGTTTTACTCCAGGCGATAATTAAATCTTTAATTAGATTTGAACGTAAAATGGTAATTAAATTTACCGATAACCCAGTGGGTGTTAGATATGAAGTACTACCAGTTTTGCTCCATGGGATGAATAGGTGGGGATTGGGATAATAAAATATGTGATTACTTCGGTAAGGCTCGATAATCCCGACTAGTTTTATGAACTAAATTTTGGTTTAGAATTGTTAAAGGATAAAATAAAATATTTTGAAATGAATATCCAGTGAAAGAAGAAATTGTTTAAATAAACTTAACTTTGATAAAATTAATGGGAACCTTTCCCCTAAGATATGAATATTTAAATAAAAGGATATTCTGAATTGGAATGAGGCATATGATGTGTTTTTGTAGCACTTGATTATTGATTATAAAATACGCGAGTTATTCGGAAAGACTGGGTTTATCCCATTCTGAATAACTAAAACGGCGACTAAAAGTCGACAATAAAGACGGTGGTTGAAGACCAAAGATCTTCACATCGTTTGGATGATTACTGATGTCTTGATTGGGTTGTACACCCAAGAAAAGGTAATAAGTGGTGATCGTCCAGACGTACTTAGAGATCGATCAGATATGCGAGGACTTCTCTCCTGTATTGTGCATATGGGATGAGGAATAAGGTGCCTCCGGTTTCTTTCAGACCCAGGATAAACTTGTAAAAGGATGTGTCTCTGACATTGGATTTCATTCTGTTTGATTGATTTCTATTAAATATATATTCAGTTTGAAGGTAGAGAATTTATTCTCTTTCTTAACACCCTTCTTTGAGACGTACGAGCTTAGAGGTTATATATTGATAGACATCAGTTCTATGTCATGAATTGTCAATGTGGCATGCTAAGATGCAAATGATTAAGACTTTTGTCGAAAAGCAAAGTCTTGTGAATGATGATCAAAACACGGCTTTAAGTAGCATAGCTTTGTCTATAGCGTTAATTAGCGAGCCTCACACCTCGGTATGAGTCAAAAACGGGATAGTGACCGTAGAGAGAACACGACGTTTATTTCTAGCTAGAAGTGGTGTCATCGTATGGAGCCCTGACATTTTTACTTATGTGGATGACAGAATGAGGCGCCCTGGATATTGAGTCTCTAATGGTTCAGAGATAGGTCCAATAGGACCAGGAAATGTGTGTTCAGGAATAACTAATCCTCAAAAGTAAGAAAGGACTGACACTACCGATTCCAAGGGTTGCCCGTAGGTGTGATCCTTAGGCATTTTCTAGAGTTTCTCAAAACCAGTGAGGACGATCCCTTGCCTCGACTGATAGATGGAATCCAATTTCCAATACGCAACTTTTCGGTTTTAGTTGTAAACCTATATGGCGACGTAGTAGGATGGGGTACTATGCCGTCTATGATTGATACATTTATATTCGAAGTTGATTTCTTCATTTATAGTAATAATAAAAGATAAATTTCGTGTACCAAGCATGTTTGGCCATTATGAGGTAAAACTCTATCCTCTGGTTTGTGTTTGCATTGTGTGACGGGACTTGAGTCTTATAATGGCTTCATTTTTCCTTTTAGCATTGCACTTTTGGTTTTACGGTATTCTTGGGAGGAAACCCGTTCCGTGTTATATGGTGTGGTCCCTTGATTTACCAAACTTTAAAATAAATTTAATAACTGTTTTAGTTCTTACACCAGTCCCATGATTGACTCGGAGTTTATTGGTTCCACCTAAACTATGGGTGCCCATATTTTCCGCATGGGCAGCTAGTAGTTTTGGATTGCAGATATTTCTTTTCGAGGATCCTGGATTACGGTTGGAGCTATATTCGGAATGTTTTATATCCATCTATTTCTTTCAGTTATGGTAGTTGATGATTTTTCCAATGTGCATTATATTTATGTATTATATTTTCCGCTGCTATTTATTTTAATCCCTGATATTTGTATTTCGGTTGTGTATATTATTTATTCGTACTCTGATATATTCTTGTACTCTGTTGTAAATTGTTCTAATAGCAATGAAATGGTCTCATGTTTGAGTTATGACGCGTCGTGTTCTCAAAACAATCCGGGCTCCTCCGTCTCTTCGGGGATCGGGGAAGTAGAGGTCGTTTCATTCTCGCTTTGACTTAATTATATAAAGGTGAAAATCAGAGGTTCTGATTAGGTGGGTACATGGGGATAGGGGATTTTGGGTATAGATGATTTTCTCTCGCATGCATGAGACATGTAAGCTATAGGAAGCATTGTGGCATATTTTCCTTCTTTTTTTGGAGGCGGATATAATATAGCGAGGAAAAGAAAAGGAGGGGGAACTAAAGAAGAAGGGATACATGGCATAAGTGACGTAGAATGCATGAAACAAAAAGAAAACATAAAAGTGATGCACGGTATGTTTACGTTGGAGACATTGTATTTGAAGTGAACAAGAAGAATAGTTGAGAAGGAAATTAAAGTGGAGAGGAAATTGCACCGTGGAAAGGTGGAGTTATAAATTCTAGTATTTTTTTTTATTTGTAAGTATGTTAAAAAGAATGAAGAGTAACAAGCATATGAAGATTTATTTGGCTTCAACCTGCGGTAACTTTAAATTATGGAAGGCAAGAAAAATTTATTCACACTCTATGAATTTACACGGTTTACAGTCAAGCTTATTGTAAAAAATTTAGCTTGCATTAACACTCTTCAGCAACTTATTTTGTAATTCTACAAACAATTGGCTAGCAGTTCTCGAGCTTTTTCCAAATACTCTATTGTTTCTCTCTAACCAAACTGAATAAATAAATTTCTTTAGAAACTTCAACAACAGTTTTGATTGATTTATTTTCCATCTAGTGGCTCTAAAATTGTTATACCATTCAGCTACACTTGAATTACATGCTCTATGATACCCACCAGAAGCCAACAGCCTACTCCAAATATGGTAAACATAAGTATACTCAAAGAAGAGATGTACGTTGCCTCACTGTTACAAAGCATGCATGTTGGAGAATGGATTTTTGATGACAATAACCTTATTTCAATATTAATTGATTATAAAATATATACTAACACCTCTATCTAGAATATATATACATACACATGTGCAGGATTTATATAAAGGAAATATTACATAAGACTGTATAGTTTAAAGATGTTAGAGATTCAGAATTCAGAGATATTTCAAGACTCATGAGTATTCAAGATTTCAAGAGTTCAAGATAAATATAGTTATAGATTCTAGATTATGTAAGACTCTAAATAGCACTCAAGGTTCAAATTCAAAATAATTTCAAATTCTGTTTCAAATTCTATCTTCAATCTCTTTCTTCTCTATTTTACTTCCTAGTTTTATTTGATTTTAAACATAAGTTTTATAGATTTATAATTTATAAGTTTTATGTATCTATATTTTATATACTTTATATTTATATAGTTTTAAACTCTATAATTTTATAAATATGTTTATATAGTTTATATTTATGTTTTCATATGATTTTCTACTTTATACTATTTATTCATAACACTATATTTTAATTCAAGAGTTTCCAGAATTATATATACATACATATATATATATATATATATATATTTATATATATATCAAAACACTTGAAAAAAATTCAATTTTCAGTTTTGTACATATATATGTCCACATGCATATATATACATGTCGACATATAACTATCATTTTTTCAAATTTGAAAGGAAGTGTCTTATCATTATTTGTGTCGGTTCTGAGACATTGCAACCATTCACACATTATAAAATGAGCTGATTTCGAATTTTTAACCACTTCTTCTTCTCCATCTTCATTCTCTTTCATTACACCATCATTCTTTATCATTTTTATGATTTATACACCTATACTCTGCCAAATTCAATTCTGTTTTCATTAACCTTCTTCTCTCGACACTCTCTACTCATTACTCTCTGAATCAAGTGCTATTGAAGATTTCTATGGCTATTTGTAATTGTTCGGGTTATGTAAATTAATCAGTGGTATCCTTGTAGCTGTGAAATCAAGGATGGGTAATCGGTGGTATCCCTTGTAGTCGTGAAATTATGGAAGCTGTACATGATCAAGTGTGTATGGAAACCGTGGTATCGCTTGTAGCCGTGAAATCAAGGAGGTTGGAATCGGTGGTATCCCTTATAGCCGTGAAATCAAGGAGGTTGTAATTGGATATTGATATAGTAATAAAACTCTATAGAATCCAGCGTTTCGTGGGACTGGACGTAGGAGCAATTCCGAACCAGTATAAAATCCGGTGTGTTCTTTCCTTTTCTACACTTTACTTTTGTTTATATTTGTGTTTGTGTTTGATTCTGTGTCTGTGATTGTCTCTATGGTGTTTGATTCATATAGTAGTTCACATAAGTTTTAGATTTTGTTTAAATTATCAAAAACACTATTCACCCTCTTGTGTTTGTTTTGCCTTAACGATAGATCTGCAATCCCTAACAATTGGTATCTGAGCTTGGTATTTGAAAAAGTTCATAATCTGATTTTTGAAAATTTTAAAATGGCAAGTTTTGAAATAATTATTAATACTAGTTTATATTTGTAAGGACCCAGATTTTCGGTCATTTTAATTTGGATATTTGATTTTGTTTCAAAATTTTTAATTGGAATATTAATGGATTTTTAATAATTAATTCGCTATTTAAATGAAGTTTAAAAGTTATAATTTATATTTAATTATAAACGAGCTCGTAATGGCGTGGTAGTTCGTAATATTCAGTTTTAAAATTCAATTGGATATACAGGATCGATATAAGTCGGAATTTCACGAAATGAGACACTTGTGAATCTTTTTGATTATAATTTTCTAATGAAAGAGAAAAATCAGGATTTCAGTTTATAGATTGTTAGTTATTTCCAATTCAAATTTTAAAATAGTCGCTATAAAAATCATTAATAAACGATAACATTTATTTAATAAATTTAATAAAGTTTTCTATATAAATTAGATATCGTTCTATTCGAACTTGTTGATGCTGAGTTATAATTCGATATTGACTAATCAAAAGTGAGGGTCTATTCCAGTTGAGTATATCTAGCGATGATAATTTATTTATTTATTTATTTTGAATTTAATAGTTTCAGGATTTATTAACTAATTTATCGATAATATTTTATAAACTATTTATATATTTACAGACCTTACTGTATAATAGCAAAACGGTATAACATGCGCAGCGGTATATAATCATCCCATAGTGAATACAAAATCTCCTAGTGTACGCGTGACCAAGCATATCGACAACATATGTTAAACATGTAATGGATAATAATAATAATTAAACTTATAGGTTTTTTCTAAGTACAAACAATATGCAATAGGAAATTAAAGTCAGTAGCAGTAGGTAAAGAGAATACTGAACCCCAGAAATAGAAATCATCCAACCAAATCAATAACTAAGCTAAGCAGTATATATAGAAATAGAAAATACAATAAGATGAGAACAACTCCCTACGTTCATGTACAAGGTCAATTAACAAACTTAAACACTGAAGCCAAGAAAATTCCAAACCAAACTCATTCAGTGAAAAAGTTACATACCAAATCAAGTAAGGAAAATATAAAATAAGATAACATTTTTTCACATCCTTGAGTCATTTACAATATCTTTTGCTAACCCAATTGACAAACTGACGTGAACATTATAAAGCAAAGTACCATGTCAAATAAATAAGAACAAGGACAATGCAAGAAAATATAAGATAGGATAGAAACAATTCTTCACGTCCATGATCCTGTACCAAATCTTTTGCCTTGCCAAACCTTACAACAGACTTTAATACTGACATGAACATCAATTAAAATATATGTAAACTACTACAAATTTCTGCATCAATCTTAAATGGCAACACTTTGGGGAAAATGGTCTACTTGTAAAAAAGTAGTATGGCTAACCTATCATTCCAGTAGCACATACCCTATGGGAGAAGACAACACACGCCTAAGGCTCTCAACCATCACCATGTACATTGTGTTCCCCCCATCTTCAACTGATTAATGCACAGCAACTGCATGAACAGGGAATCCATAGCTGCTAGACCTACTGAGCAGACATGGTGCTTATTCTCAAATCCCCATTCACCTATATATATATACTGCGGTACCAATGTTTCCCCAAGCTAACTCATTCTCACTTCGCAACCCATTCATTCATGACTCGAACAGACCCAATATGTCATGCAAACTAGGAATAAACAGAAGAAACCAATTCAGATCCTTCCCCCACATGAAACTCTTGATCGACCCAATTATTCACAAAATTTAAAACATCAAGTATGTAAAGGACAGTGAGATTTATACGCTGACCTGTTGTGATGAAATTCGAAGTAACGGGGAGGGCTGAATCTCGCATGAAAGGCGGCATCTTTGTGGACGAACTACGGTCGTACAGAAGGGCTAGGGGCGATGCGGTTAAAGCTGGGGGAGGAGCTGCCTCAGGCGCTGGATTTGGGGGTGTCTAGCGGAAAACTGATCAACGGAGGAGGGGGAAAGGCGCCGCTTTTTGTTTTGACAGAGTGGGTTTTATTTTGGGCGATTGAAAAGAGGAGCAGATGGTATAATATGAAGGTTGATCCGTTCTTTAATGTAGACAGGGGTTTTGACGTGGACCATTTTGGGGTGTGATGCATAGAGATGGGCCTGCAAGGTCATATAGGATGAAAACGTGAAAGCCCAATTTCAAGGAACGAAAAATATGGCTTGCTACGGTAATAAACAATAATTACTGAACATTTTAATGAAATTAAAGGTAAATTAATTTATATTGAAAAATGTTAATGATCATAGTATATTTTAAATCAGGATAGGGTTTAAACAATTGGGCTAGGGTCCTGGAATTTCGGTCACAGTTTGGAATAGAGCAGGAATAGACGAAGTGGTGAATAAAGAAGTCGAGCTGCAATATTTTGAAACCAAGTAATTAGTTCGTTAAATTAAATTAATTAGTTATTAAAATAAAGTAAAATTTAAGCATTTACAACGTATTTATATTTTATCAGAATTTGCCGATTCCAAATAGACTGGAACCATATTAACAAGCAAGACGTTATGGAACGGAATTTATTGGACAGAGTTGGAATTGTATGGAACGGGATGTGTATACAATGCAGATCAAGGTGAGTATAACTCACTCAGTTCACCCACTTATATTTTATAAGTAGGGTTTAACATTTGTGTGTTATGCTTGTTTACTATTTGATGAATGCTGAATGATACTTTAATTGACTGAATAAATTAAATTAAACGTTTGTTTAGTTTAATTAAAACCAAATCGTTATTCTAACGATTGGAACCGACTGAGGTAACTTACCAGATTGCTCGCATTTATATTTTTATAAACGTGTTAAATTAAATGGTTGACGTTAAATTATCATTGTAGAATGTTTATTGAAATTTTCAGTTTAGTTGTATATTCCCATGAATAGTGATTATATTAAAATAACATACTTGTATGCAGGGAAGGACAGGTTGGAGGAATCCAACTGAATTCTTCAAATTTATTGTTTATTTTCATATGATCATTATATGAACTGTCGAACCCATATGATTGGGTTATTGAATTGGTTATTGATTGTTTAACCCAAATGCAACATTTGTTTGGTTATTAACCAATGTGTGATATTGGTCGAGAAATTTGTAGCAGATGGCCAAAATACAAACTATTTTATAAAGATTGATTTACCGTCAGGTGAATCGATAAAAATGAAGTTATAGAATTTATTTTTAACTGAAATATAGATTTTTAAATATATTTTTAAATGAAGTTTATAAAGGGAAATAAACAAACCATATATATATTGTTTGTTTTAATGACGAATCACTATTTTTGTACCAAAATCTACCGTGTGCGAAGCACGTGCCCATCTTAATTACTAAATAATTTATAAAGTTGATTCTTATATTAATATTGATATGCAAGTGGGCTAGAATTAACGTGACGATCAATAATCGGGATTTATTGTTTTTAAAAAACAATTAAAATGAGATTTATTTAGAAATAGATTATTGTTTATTTAATAATAATCGAAGTAAATAAGTTTATTTGGATTAATAATGTTAATGAAATGATGAGTCAGAGTTGATCAATGGGTTAATAATGTTTTAAGACTGACCAAGCCAACTATTTTAACGGAAATTGATTATTAAATTAAATTAGATTGTGCCAATTAATCTGATGAAATAATTTAGCAAACAGTTATTTATCTAAATGAGATTTTAAAAAGGGAATTTAATTCCAGTTAATGATGAAGTAAATTAAAATTCTTATTTAATTTAAGGAATTATTTCTTAAATGAAGTTCATTTAAGTAAGATATTGAAGATAGAAATAAAATATAATTGAGTTTCAATGGAAGTTTATGAACGGGCTTATATTTAAACCAAATTTGGTAAATGAAGTTATAAAGTGATTTTAAGCGAATACGGTAAGCTTAAAATAAATGTTACTAATATTTTAAGTAAAGGAAATCGAGATGGAAAAGGGTCTTTATATTAAACTAGAGATATGTAAATGAGTTGTGAATGAGGAGATAGGAAGTTAAAGCGTTAAATTGTAAATTAATGCTACCTAGTAATGACAGTAAGTGTAATTGATGAGATTGAAGTGAGATTTCCCAATTTAAAGAATTAGAAAAGGGATTTCTGTAATTGAATTTGACAAAATGTTTAGTAATAGGATTTGAAATAAAAATCCCGATAATGGGACAAATAGTTTTAAAGAAGTTAAAGTTAATGTGTATTAATCATTTTCTAAATCAATGAATATAGTAATAACCTTATATTTAAAAAGGAAATTTCAAAAGTAAGAAGGTTCTATAAAACCGTATTTTAATACAATAGTGAAGTGGTATTAAAATGAATAGGGGTTTTTGAATTACAGTTCATATTTATCTTAAGATAAGAATGTTGTTGATCAAGGTCTGAGAGGTAATTAAAATACCCCAACTTAAACAATTTTAGGATTATCAAAGGATGATATTAATCGTAATAGTGGAGATGTTAAAGTAAATTATCTTGGGAAAGTATAAGTGTAACGTTATCTAAGGAATTTGGATATATATATATATATATATGATGGGATTCCGAAATAAAAGGAAATAAAGAAGGGCTTGAGAATATGAAATAATATTTCTATAATAACGAAATAAAAAGAGGATTTTGTAATGATTGTTTTACGATGGTAAGTGAATTGATCTCGTAAATATAGATGACAAGTAATGTAGTGGGAAATGTTTTGAAGGATAGTAACAAAAAATTGGATAGGATTTTTAGGTATTTCTTTTAAGTATTTTAATAAAATGATTTGAGAACAATATATATTAAAACTAATATATTATTTTTGATATTATAACTGGTATATTATTTAAATAGCCAAGAGACGCTGTGTAATAAACCATTGGATTTATTTTATTTTTTATGATTGTTTATTTTGATAGTTAAATAACCGATTATCAAAATCATGCCTAATGCATTGTTGGTACGGAAAGACCAGGATCGAATTTATATTCGAGAACCGTTCCGAACCGGCAAATACGTAAAAGATGCTGGTTGAAGATGGAGCAGTTGAAGACCGTGGATCTTCATAAGAGGAAGAGCTACTTGATAGATTTCTCTAACTTGCAACCAAAGATATTTTGATGGTAATTCAGTCGTAGTTGAAATCTATGGACTGTAAGGACTACTCGCTACTGATCAATAGAGTGATTCCTAGGATGCAGTAGGAGGGTGCCTTCGGTTTGCCCAATCCCAGGACAACTTTTATGGATGGATGTATGACAGAGTATTTCCAAAGGGATTACATACGTTGACTACTTCAAACGTACTATAGTTGGTGGCAGGGAGAGGCACTTCTCTTAGCTTAACTACAAGAGTATTTTTTTGTACGTCAATTAGTGATATCTGATGGATCTGACAATGTGGCACTCAAAGTGAATGGTGGCCAAATGTTCTAAAAGGTAATTTAAACCTCAAGCCTCGTCAACCGGGAAATGACAAAAACCGGGTAGGCAACATGGCAATGTGGTTCTCTCTCATTAGGGTGTATTGCCACCTATCTGGAGAATATTTGTATTTGTCTCTTCTTTCACTTCTGTATCTTCGAATAATGGTTTTGTGGGCCTAATCATTGGTGATAATACATTCGATACACTCAAGAGAAATGAGTGGTTGGTCATGAGTGGGCCGGGTTGCATGACGTTCTTGTTGAACCCAGTGTATTCCCCTCTAGAGATACACTATCAGTAGGTGGTTCCATACCCTGTCATAGTCGGAATCCAATCTCTGATAAGCGCCCGCGATTTTGTTTTTATACTATATATGTGAAGCGTGAGATGCAAGCATTCTACTAGATTCTATTTATTTGTATTTAGACACTATTATAATATCAGAAAAGTATTGATTTTCAAAACTGTTTTGGGTTATCGTAAGGTAAAAACCGTCCATATTTATGTGTGGATCTGGTCTTATGATTATCCTTTTCTTTCAGAAAGGATTTTTGAGTTTAAAATCAAGTTGTGTGATACCTTTAAAACTTAGTGGGTTTCTCACTCTGGTTCACCAGACTGACCCGGTATTTGTAATGCTCGGGTTAGACCGAGTTGTACAGGTTCAGATTATCGAATGCTGTGAAGAGATGAGCTGGAAGAATTCAGAACAAATGAAGTTATATTATTCCGCTGTGTGTTGTATATGAGGACAGATTATTATAACTATCCAGATGTGTGATGTACTCTGATAACTGTAAGTGTATTTTCATGCTCTCAATAAAGATTTATTTCTTTATTATAATTTGTTCTGCCGCGATGTGAGACTATGTCATATTGAATCTTCTTCTTCTTCTATTCTAATATTTCTTTCTTTCTTATCTCACCCTCTAAATTCTTTCTAATAACAAGCTGGTGTGCTCGACCCTTGAATTTTTGGCAAGTAGTATGATATGATGTATTGTTGTCGGAATTCGGAGCTCGAATCCCTACTAGGTCATTACAATATTCATGCATTGCATCAGTATTATATGAGTCTACATTCAATTCTATTGAAAAATCATGTTATCGTGATATGATTTCTTGAAAAGTTTAAATGGATATATCATAGAATCATCATGATGTTATCATATCAAATTACAATTAGTTATTTTGAAAAGTCACTTGATTCTTTGAAAACGTATGTTGTTTTGTAGGAAAGAAGTTATATCTAATGATTGTTGGCCAAAAGATACCAAGATGATCATTCATCAATCAAAAATAGAAGAGTTAATGAAGAGATATGACTTTTGGGGTTATAGTAGGTGAATTGTCTGTTCATTCAAAATTCAGAACCAAATTCAAAATTTTGGAGCCAAGTTGGTACAACTACTAAATCGTCGACCTCATCGTCAAATTCTAAAAGATGTAAATATGATTTAGATTCATCAACAAGTAATAAAGAGCCAGAAACTGGAAATCCAAATATGTGTTTCACAGCGATTTAGAATTTAGATAATATCAAAAAAATGGATCTAAAAACAAGGTATGCCTTAATTAATTTTTTTTTGTTGAATGGATGTTTTGTTTGCATTGCTTGTTTTCTTTGGTTGAATTTGAAATTTAAATTTTAACTTGAACTTTAAAATTTGAAATTTGGATTTCAAAGTAGTAATAATAAATATAATAATAAAATAAATTTTAGACAGGATTAATATTATTTCAGGAAATAGTTAAATTTAAAATATATATCGATAACTTAAAACCAAGAGTCATAAAACCATATGTCCTTTGAAATTATGCATGTATGTCGACATACATAAATGAGCATGTCGACATATGTTCCAATAAGTTCAAAAGTTTAAACTTTCAAACTTCCCACCAGTTTTTTTTTTTAGAAAATGCCAATTCAAATTCTGGTTACTAACTTTGTCTATCTACTTATTTTCTTATACCTTGTTTCTAAATATATATAAAGTATGTAAATTTACAATATTATATAGATATGTTAATATGATATACAAAGTTGATATAACTTTTTGATATTGTTACAAAATATTAATTTATTCATCTTTTATATAGTTTAAACATGCATAGTTTAACTTATATATTTTTCATATAATTTCATAACAATTTTAGGTTACATTATCACAAATACTATTTGTAACTTAAATACTTATTTTGATTTCTTATTAAGATTTATAAAAGCTTAAATATTTAACCTAATATTTTGTTACAAAAATAATTATATATATATATATATAGGATTTTATGTCTTAAATTTAAGTAATTATAGTTTTATAGTTTAATTTATATCCAGATTTCATAATTTTGTTATGGCTATAGATTTCTTTTTAAAGTTTTAACATATAAATGGTTCTTTAGCAAATTAATATATTTTGATTTCAAAAGTTTAAATTTAAAATTTATTTGTATCAAAAGATTGATTTATATAAATAAATAAATTTTAAGTCCTTTTTAAAATTTGTTTATATATATATATATACAATTATGAATATATGTTTATATAAAATAGTTTGCTTTATATGATACAATTCTATATTCTTTTTAAAAAGATCTTCAATTTTAACTATATTAAAGAAGCACCCTACTAAGATTATTTGACTCCACGTTTCCAATAGAATTATTTTTAATATTTTATTATTTATTATGAATACCATAAAACTTTAATCTTTACTATCGTTTAAATCTCTTTCATAAGTATCATTAATCTAAGTCTAGAAATCAATATATATTACCGTTGTTTGATTTGAATAATCTATAATATATAGTTAGATATTACTTTAAGTATCTTTTTATAGAAATACATATCATCATCAAATCATATTACCATAATATCATTACATATCTTATTTCATATCATATATCATTATTATAAATTATCGTACATTCCAAATTAAAATCATTCACATCATAAGTTGCATTTCATTTAATATATCATTTTATATTGCTTTGCATATGACATACATTATAATCAATATACTGCACACACTACATTACATATTAACCTTTAACTCCACATATAACAAGTATACTATATGGGGAATTATTATCTTAGAAATACATAGGATTATTAAACATATAACATATTTACTTTGTCTTGATTAACTTGATAGACTTGTTTGACTTGGTTGAATTAATTGAATTGGTTGGATTGATTGACTGAAATGACCCGAACTTCCCCGTGATGGAGGGCCCGGATTTCTTTGAGGACAAGACGAATCAGAACACAAACAGAAGAACATTTCATAGCTTATTACAACAATTCCATCAGATTACAAGAACATACAAAGAACGAATAAATATTCCACATTTGATAATTATCAGAGATTTAAATACATTACTGCAGCGGAAAAATAATACAAAACATAACTGAAAGGAATACATGGATACAGAGCTTTTCGAGTATCACTTTAGCTGTAAACCAGGATCCTGTGAATATAAATCTGCAAAACCCAACTACTAGCTGCCCATGCGGAAAATTAGGGCACCCAGAGTTTAGGTTAAAACAATAAACTCCAGGTCAGTCATGTGACTGGTGTGAGAACTAAAACAATTATTATTTTGGTTTTAAAGTTTGGTAAATCCAGGGACCACGCCGTATAACACGAAACGGGTTTCCTCCCAAGAATACTAGTGCATAAAACAAACAGCGCAATGATAAATAAAGAAGAATGAAGCTATTATAAGACCCAGGTCCCATCACAAAATGCAACGCAAGCCGGAGGATAGGGTTTTATCTTATAATAGCCAAATAATGCTTGATAAGAGAAATTTAATCTTTTGTTATTACTATAAGTGAAGAAAACAACTTCAAATATAAATGTATCAATCATAGATGACATGGGTACCATATATCTTGTCGCCATACTAGTTCTACAAAAGATACCGCAAAATCCCGTATTTGGAAGTTGGATTTCCATCTATGAACCGAGGCAAAAGATAGTCCTCACCGATTCGAGACGCTCTAGCCCGTGTCTCAGGAACAACCGCAACTACCCCTTGGATCGTCAGGGCCGGTCCGCACGGAGTGGATTATTATACCTAAACAATACGTTTCCCCACCCTATGGGGCGTAAATGAGCCAAATGACTCCATCGGTCCCGGATCGACCGACATAACCGAGGCGCCTCGCATTCCAACAACCACATAAGTCAAACTCGTCAGGACATGTAAAACCACTGACGCCACTTCCAGCTAGAAGGAAACACATGTCCTCCCTGAGGTCCTCTCCCATTTCTGGTTCATACCCGCGGTCTGAGACTCGCGAATTAATGCTACACAAAGCGGCGCTATATTAAAGCTATGCTTTGATCATCAACCACATGACTTTGCTTTTCAACAAAAGCCTTGATCACTGCATCTCAGCATGCCACACAGGCAATTCATGCTATCCAACCGATATCAATCACACAGAATGAAATCCAATGTCAGAGACACAGTCCATTTACAAGTTCGTTCTGGGTCTGAACGAAACCGGAGGAACCTTATACCTCGCATATCCATCCATCTCCAAGTACGTCTGGACGATCACCAACTGATTCCCTCCTCTTGGGTGTACAGCCCAATCAAGATCATCAATAATCATCCAAACGATGTGAAGACCTTCGATCTTCAACCACCGTCTTTGTCTTCGACTTATCGTCGAATCGGTTATTCAGAATGGGTATAAACCCGGCCTTTCTGAATAACCCGCATATATAATAAACAAATGTTACACAAAAACAACATATGCCTCATTCCAATTCAGAATATTATTTTATTCAAATATTCACATCATTAGGAAATAGGTTCCCATTAATTTTATCAAAGAGAAATTCTTTTAAATTTATTATTTAATCTTTCTTTGGATATCAAACCATATTAAGGTTTTCCAAACTAGCCGGGATTAGCGAACCACACCGAAGTTATAATTTATTTTATTTCCCTATCCCAACCTATTCATCCCATGGAGCAAAACTGGTAATACTCCATATCTAACACCACGGTGTTATCGGTAAATATTAATTATCATTTCACGTTCAAATCTAGTTAAAGATTTTACTATCGTTTTGGAGAAAAACTGGTGATACTCCTTTCTCGATCATTTTAATCTAATTAAATATTCAATAAAACTCCACTCAGTTTTAATCTTCTCAAAAATCAATAGTAATGATTATTTAACTCGGGAAATCCTATCCTGTTTTTAACTGGGTTAAAGAACCAATGTCATTTAAAACACGGTTCACGATAAACCCAAAATCACATTCCATTCTATTAGTCTCTAACTATAAATTAGTAAGAGAACAATTCCCCAAATATTAACCCCGAAGGCTGAAACCAACATTAGATCAATACCCAGGAAACCAATCGTCTTAACTGATTTCCAGTTATAAACTAGTTCATTTCGATAAAAATATATTTTTATCCTTACAAATGTGGAATTTTTCATCCCAGTTCTTTCCAATTCATATATTATGATTTTACAAAAATTATAGATATTTTTAAAATTTTTATCAAGGCCCGTACAGTCGATTTCCATAAACGGTCATCGAACTGCACTTACAGCGACCTTTTCCAAATTTGATTCGGAATAATTCCAAATCCAACCGTTAGATTTCAAACTTCTCATATTCTTTGGAAAGCTCTTTTCGATACGAATCAAAAGTTTTTGGTTTTAGGGGAATCCGACGGTCGGATCTCCCGTAACGTCAATTTGAAGTCAACGGTCGGAATTCGCGAACGGTCGCGGCGCGGCACGTTCTATTCAAGCCATTAATATATATAATATATATATATTATATATTTCATCGATTTCAATTCAAAACGTATTTTATAAATTGTTTTAACTTCGTTTTAAAAACGATTTCAACTTCATATTCAATTTTAAATCAAAATTGAATATTCCATATCATTAATATATAAATGATAATATTTTCAAAATATTAAATTTTGAAATCACTTCCTTTCCTATATTCATTATGAAAACGAATATAATCGATATAAATATCGTTTGCGTCAAAATGGCGCATATCTAATCAACACGGCTTTATATATTTCAATAACTTCGTTATTCAATTCAACAAATGAATATTTTCTTCAACACATGAATATATACTTTATTCAACACATGAATATTTATTAATTCTTACTTACAATAAAAATGCGAATTTTATTGTATAAATATTTTATTCAACACATGAATCGTTTCAATACATGAATATTCTCAACACATGAGTATTGTCAACACATGACTATTTTTGTTATTTAATATATTTGATAAAATTGTGTTTTATATCGTTTAATTCTTAATAAGCCTGTAACCGTAAATTAACAAGAGAACGATTCCCTAAGTATTAACCCTGAAGGCCGAAACCAACATCAGATCAATACCCAGGAAACCATTCATTTTAGCTAGTTTCCAGTTAGTTTCTAATTTTATATATGATAAAGATGTGAATTTTATCGTTTAGAGATTTTTCTCAACACATGAATTTTCTTTTATTCAACACATGAATATATATTTTATTCAACACATGAATATTTATTCTATTCAACACATGAATATTTATTCTATTATATTCTTTATTTTCCAAATTGGAATGAGGCCCAATCAATTACCATATAATGTTAATTATAGGGATTCCATACAACACATGTATATAATAGCAATGATAAACAATCAACCATCATCCAAAGTGCACTACACAACTGTCTGTCAACCTATCGATTGACATACAACTAAACAATTGGGACTAGCGTACGTCAAATATCATCCCAATACCCGTGTGGGGTTTCAGTCAACAAACACAGATTTTTATTTGTGTAGTTGGGCGATGTGTAAAATTTATCGTCCCAATCCATATCAGTCAAATGGGTGTACATATACAAATTGTCTGATTTGTAAATGGATATTTATTTTATTCATTTATCTAATAAAATGATATTTTTATTTTTCTAACATATTTTAGAAAATTTCGGTGGCATAACGGTGCGATACTAGAAACGGGACAAGGCCAAGCCTTATCCTCAGTCTAATAATGGCCTACGCCATACACATACCAATCTAATCAATTCCATTTCACCCAAACAACCGAATTCAAATCAATAATCCAATCAACTACATAACCAAACAAACAAGTCGTCCATGGTCTGTGGATGACCGGGAACAGTTCATATGTGCAGTTATATAATAAATAACTGTATAAAGAAAATTTGGTGAGGAGTTCTCAACGAGAGGCTAAACCAAATGCCACGACTCTTCGTATGTAGAAAATCTTTGCCGTGTTTCCAACGAGATCTGTTTCACGTTGTTCATAGTGAAAAAATCATATTTTTATCGCTTTATTGCAATAAATAAAAATCATATTTTTATTTCTACTTCATATATATATATATATATATAAATCGCTTTGGTAATCCCTATATAAAAATCGAAATTTTATAACGCTACTTAAATAAAAATCATATTTTTCAAATGCTATCTTCTATATAAATATTATATTTTTATCGCTTCACTTCCTATATAAAAATCTTATTTTTATATAAAGAAAATTCATATAAAAATCCCATTTTTAATTAGTTACATATATAAAAATCGTGGTTTTATATAATTAAAAATCATATCTTTAATCTAATAAAAATCTTAACTCTTTGCTAAATTAAAAATCACATTTTTACAAATGTAAAAAATACATCCATGTTAATTTAAAAATCACTACTTTATGTAAACAAAAACTGAACCTTTATGTTTTATAAATCAACTCTTTAATTCGCTAATTATAAAATAAAGTTCATATTTTTATCTAATCTAATCTTTATATTCTATTCAAATAAAAATTGAATTTTTATTTCGCTAATAAACACATAAAAATCAGATTTTATCTTCGTATAATAATTAAAAATCTGCGAACAAAATTCAAATTGGAATACATACTTCAAATCGAGCAAGGAGGAGGCGGAGGTGCTGCGTGGGGCTGTTGGAGCAGTGCTCGTCGGAGCAGAGACTGGCGCAGGTGGGTCCGGGTGTGGTGCACGATTCCAGCCCGTGATTTTGGGGGTTGTGTCCTCGATTTTCGGGTTTCGGGGTCTTTGGGGAAAGAAGGGGGCGCCGGCATCGTTGGTCAGAGGAGGAATCGAGGAAGGGAGGGCTGCGCTCCGAGGTGAGGCGGCGGTGGTGCAAGACCGCGGTGGCGGCGTCGATCTGCGTGGAGGGGGCCTACAAGAATTATTGGCTTTATCTTTTTTTTATTTACGATTTCTGATATAGTGAACGAGGGGAAAAGGTTATATAATTATACATATATATTATTATTATTAATTTCATAAAGTACCTTTTTATTTTGAGATTGAAATCAAACACCCCGATTGTCGTCCCTAGCTAATTACCCCTATTCCGAACACAATGGGATACGTCATGTAGGCCAATTCGATCGTTACGATCAATTTTTATTAAATTTAAAATATAAATCAGTATATATTCAATACGAACGCACATTTCAATTTACTGGGGCCACATACTGATTCTCAAAATTCCAAAAAAATTATTTCTAGCTTCGTATTTACGATACGGTCCTAACAAAGCTAATTTCGTCAAATTCTGAGACTATTTGAAAAATGGCCATTTTCTGGTCGATCCAAATTTACTAAAACTGTTAAAACACATTTAACTTCGCCACGCTCACATATTGATTCAGAAAATTACACAAATTGGAATCTAGCAATAATTTGACATTCTGGATCCAACAAAAGTGGTTTCGTCGAAAACGAAGGTCGTTTGCAAAATTTCCATTTTTAAGGGCTTTTTTTTTGAAAATTGGTTCTTTATTATTGACGTTAAAGAACGCCTAGTTGACTCGTCTCCTTAAAAAACCCTACCACCGAATTAGGGAAAAAGAGTACGACATCGAACTAGTAACTTCTCACAATAATATGCACAATATACACTTATAGGCCATAAATACAAAAGAAAAAACAAAAGAAAAAGCCCGGCTTATGTAGAAAAAGCCCGTTCCTTCCTTTATGTTTTTAGCTCCTTCAGATTCGGCCGACACTCTCAAAAAGCAAGGACGAAAAATTAGGGTTCCTCTCATCCATTGTCCATCAGTTCGATTCCCCAACTCCGAAGTATGGTATTGAAAAAACTGCTGCTCGTCTTCTTCTTTGATGATTTGCGCATCATCTATGCTATTTCTACTTGGAGAACTTTAGCTTTTTCAAATTTATCCATCTCCTTGTGCATAAAAATTCTCTCGTTCCTTGGCTCCCAGATATGATATGTCGTTGTAACGATGGCTGCTAATGCAAGTTGATATATACTCTTTTCTTTCGGCTTGTAATTGTTCTGGAGCTTCTGGATCTCGTTTTGCAGTGTAAGGGAAGTTTCTCTATTATCTTTTATCCCTATTCTTGTTTTGATTATGCTCCAAATGTACCTGCTATATAAACAGTTGAAGAATACATGATCTATAGTTCCTCGTATATCTTCACACAGTAAACATTTTCGTCAACATTCGTTCCCCATCTGATAAGTTTATCCTTTGTGTTTACCCTTTGTAATATGATTCTATACGCACAACAGGCCATTTTTCTACTGTTTATAGGGTTCCAAATGATTGAACTCCAGTTAACCTTAACCTGTTTATTTCTGATGTTGTCCCAAGTTTGTGTGAACGAGAATTTTTGTGTCTCCATCCATAACCAGTAGTCTTCAGCATGATTTTCATGAATGTGCACTTGTTTGATTTCATTTTCTACTTCTCTAGTCTCTGTGTACTTCCCAGTAGTCCACTGATTTTCATTTATTATATCTGTCACTTTTTTATCTCTGCATACGCTCATATAAAATCTGTCCCATCCCAAAATGTTTACCAAACACTTGCTATTTATCCATGGGTCAGTCCACAGATTTGTCCTATTCCCATTAGCAATATGTCTATTCGTGCATTGTAGAGCCATTGATCTGTGTCTCAACATGTTTTTAAAAGTGCAGGACATGTTGTTGCTGATATTCATAACCCAAAATTTTCATTTTTGCAAAATTTTCCTTTCATCCATTTAGTCCATAGATTTTCAGTGAAGAACAATTTATGTATGAGTTTGAGTATGGCCACTTCTCTCAATTCTTCAAAGCATTTGATCCCAATGCCCCCTTCTTCCTTTGGTCTGCATAATTTATTCCATGCAATTTATGTGATTTTCCTCCCCAAAAGAAGTCTGCACACAAACTGTCTATCTTGTTTATTGTTGTTGTCGGTATGTAGTATACTAGCAACCAATATAACACCATAGGTGTTATTACAGTGTGAATTAATTCAGCTCTTCCTACCATTGATAGCATATTACTTTCCCAACTATCAATTTTATCCATTATTTTCTGAAATAGGCTTGTACATCCTACATAGTGTAAATAGTCACTTGACATAGGCACCCTCAAGTATTTTACTGGAAACTGTCCCTCCTATAGTCCCAGTACTTGTAAAATCTCATTTTTGTTATTGCAACTTGTACTGAAATATATTTTTCTTTTGGTTTGATTGAACTTCAGTCCATCATATTCTCCCATTCTATTGGCTAATTCTCCTATAAATTGAGCACTTTTCACATCTGCATTTGCATATATCATTGTGTCGTCTGCATAGAGTAAATGTGAGATGCATGGTTTTATATTATTTATAGGAGTAATTTGCTTCCTTCTAGCTGCTTGTTCTAGCTTTAATGACATGTATTCCATGGCAATTGTGAACAGATAAGGAGATAGATGATCTCCTTGTCTTATACCCCTGTTGGATGTAATGTATCCTCTTGGAATACCATTTATACTGATAGAAAAAGTTGGTGTGCATATGCATTCTTTAATATGCTCTATAAGTTGTTTAGGAAACCCCATTCTATGCATAATGTATGTGACGACCCCAAAACCCCGTGACACGGTGTTAAGGATAATCATTGGAATATAACACATTAATCATCATTAGCAGATCACAGATAATAGCATAAACATGAAATAGAATAATTTACACACATATGACAGCGGAATCATATAGATATCACCACATCAGAGAGCACAGTGCAGGATACAACTTAGTGCATAATAATACATAATCAGTAACCATCGCCAAAGGCGGAATCATACATAAAGAGTACACAAAATATATATCATTCTACATCGCCAACGGTGGAATCATAATACATATACTATAATGGCGGAGAGAGTCAAAGTCAGCACGGTGTAGTCAAGCCTCGCAATGAGCCAAAAGTGCACCAGATACCTGTAACTAGGCTGCCCGTGTGAAAATGAGGGCACCTGAGTTTGCAAGGTGAAACAAACTATGAGTCAGTCATGGGACTGGTATGAGAAATCTACTTAACTTATTTACAACAATAATAAGGCAAATCAAAGGACCACGCCACTTTCGCGGAACGGTTTACTCCAATGAGTGCTAGTGCATGAAATAAAGTAAATGATTGAATCATCGCAATGCTTTTTATAAAATGAAGCCATTATAAGACTCATGTCCCATCACACAATGCAACGCAAGCCGGAGGATAGAGTTTTACCTTATAATGGCCAAAAATGCTTCATACGTATAAAACAAAAGTGTTTGATATTATTACTAGTGCATATATGTTTCAAAAGCGATTTCAATCATAAATATCAATCCTAGACGGCATGGTTACCATATATCATGTCGCCCTACTAGTAATATAATCACATTCGCATATTTCGTATTGGAAATTGGATTCCTTCATGAGTGGAGGCAAGGGGCCAGCTCCTCTCCGATTCGAGACACTCTAGCAAATGTCCCAGGACCCCACTATGATCCTTGGATCTTTAGGGCCGGCCCTCTCTTACTTTTGAGGATTAATTATTCTTGAACACACGTTTCCCGGTCCTTACAGACCTATAATCGAGGTGCCTCGTATTCCAACAATCACACAGGTGAAAAGTATATATAATGTCAGGGCTGGTATGTCACTGACACCACCTTAGCTAGAAATAAACGTCGTGTTCTCCCTGCAGTCACTATCCCGTTTTTGACTCATACCGAGGTGTGAGGCTCGTGAATCCACGTTATACACAAAGCTATGTCACATAGACTGTGCTTTGATCATCAACCACAAGACTTTGCTTTGCAACATAAGCCTTGATCATATGCCACTTAGGTGTGCCACACAGGCAATCCACTCCATGTGACTAATTTCTATCAATACATAACCTCTGAGCTCGTACGTCTCATAAAAGGGCGTTAAGCAAGAGAATAAATTCTCCGCCGCCAAACAGATATATATTTAACAGAGATCAATCAGCACAAAACAAAATCCAATGTCAGACACATTGTCCATTCACAAGTCCGTTCTGGGTTTGAATGAAACCGGAGGCACCAAATCCTCACATATCCGTACAATCAACAATATGTCTGGACGGCTACTACTTCAGCTCCTTCACGGTAGCTACTCCAATCACGAGCATCAGTAGCGCCCATCCATCCAATGTGAAGATCGTCGGTCTTCAACCGTCTTCGACCCTTCGACTTCTCAACGTCGATCGATTATTTGAAATGAGATGAACTCGGCCTTTTAAAATAACCCACGTATATTTAGATTTTCAAATCAATTTATCACATGGTTGGACTATTCAACATTCACATTTCAGTTCTTTAGTTATAATTTTCATGCTAAATACATTCAACCATCACATATCAAGCAAACACAACAAAACTGGTTTATTTCCACTCTATATCGTCTATAGTAATTTATAACGATAAATCTCCATTTTTATTTATTTAAAACGGCCATATTTAATTAAATGACGATTCAGGTCGTGCCGATGCACTGGCGCTGTTTTTCACTAAATTTGTTTTACACATATCTGGAAATCTAACCGTTGGATCTTCACAAATTTTATGTCATTAGAAAGATCATTTCAAAATGAATCCAACGGTTTCAGTTTTGGGAAAATCCGACGGTCGGATCTTCCGCACTAGCCATTTGAAGTTACGATTTCAATTTACAAACTGCAGCATCGTTATTCGATTTAATTTAATTATATTTATATATAGATATATAAATATAATCGTTTCTGGCGCTGTTTTTCACAAATTTTGAATTAAACATTCCAGACAATCCAACCGTCGGATCTTTACAAAGTTGGTGCCGTTGGAAAGATATTTCCAAGGCGAACCCAACGGTTGGGGTTTCGGGAAAATCCAATGGTCGGATTTCCCGTACTAGTCGTTTGAAATCACGGTTTCAAAACATGAACTGCACGGCGACGTTTCGTTTTAATTTTATTTATATTTATATATTTATATAAATATAGTTCATTCAAAAATTCCTATATCATTTTCACTTCAAATATTTCACTAACGCCTTTAAATTTCGGAAAATTTCGCCATAACCTCCTTTGTACGGAGGGGCTGGGAAAATTCCCAAATAGCCACACGGGCGTCTCATGTCAAAAAGAAAAAGAAAAAGCCAAGCGGGTAGCCAATAGGCTCATAAAATCATCACCCAAAAAAAAAACAGCAAACGTGTACCTATTTCTCGGGCACAAAATTTTATTCCTCTTCTCTAGCCTCTTTGCTATAACCTGTTCAATAAATATGCATGTACATATATACAATTCTTATCACTTATCATTTTCCATTCAACTTCATATTTGATTCACTTTGGTTTAAAAACACCATTCATTCTAATGTTGCATGCATAGGCAAAAATCATATCATTAGCTAATTAATGAATATTTCAACTCATGCATATTTATTTGAACAAGTGGCTATTATTAACACTTCCCATTACAAAGATGATAATTTTGGCGAACTAAAATATATCTCAACACATGACTATTTTATTTAGTTCCTATGCATGTTAAAAATAATATTTCTTTCACAAATATTTATTTCAACACTCGCATATCTTTAGCATATCACATATATGATAAAAATTATATTTTTATCATTCAAAATATTTATTCAGCACATGAATGTTTTTAACACTTCATAATTTCAATAAAAATATAGTTTTTATTGTTCGATCTTTTTATTCAACACCTGAACTTTTCCAATACACACACTTCTCGACACAAGAGCATTTCCGCACATGGATATTTTATATATGTTGTTCATATAAGAAAGATGAATTTTTTTATTGTTGAAACTATTTATATATATAAGGCAAATATTTTGCATACTTCATATATAATATAAAAATGTGATTTTTATTGTTTAAACACTTCATTCATTGACACATGAATTTAATTATCACACATCACTTCTCAACACATGAGCATTTCCACACATGGATATAGTTTCAACACATGACTTTAATTTCGACGCATGTAGATAATTTCAATATATGAAAATAATTCTAACACATGAATATTATTCAAAATTTCGGTAGCATAACCGCAGGGTAGTTAAAACCGGCACCGTCCCTAGTACGGCTCCTCGCTCTACCTTAAAATCTCGCGGTTTTTGACAATGGGGATTCATGCATCTAATTCGCACGCAGGCGGCATGTTTTATTTTTATTTCCACAATTATTTCCAATTTATTTCATTCACCAATGGGTATTTTTCAACCACAACCAAACAATATCAACGACAAACAATTATTCAACCATTCGCATTTTTTCATCCAATATTTCACACCAATTCACAACAATAAATATCGTCCATGGTTTGTGGACGAGGGGAGTATATATATATATATGCTATATTTCACTTGCATTTCAACACATATATCAATTATTCTATGCATGTATAATTCATACTTCGCTCATATAGCTTACACATCGCATGTACATGAGGTATACAACACGTGTGTAATTTATATTTCGCTTATATAATTTATACACAACATTTTCCATTCAAATTCACTTAATTTAGATTTCTCACCTTGGTTTTCGGAGTGCTAAAAATTGTAGATGACTCAGAAAAATCCGCGGTCTCTTCTATGTGGTAGAGAGCTTCCTTGCGGTCCCGATGTTTCCTGTTTCATCGAATTTCGTCAACACACCATAAAGATATAATTTTTCAAAGTGCAAACATAAAAAAGAACTCACCTTTCAAGATGGTTCAAAACTAGGGTTGCGGTTTTCGCGAAAACTGCAACCCTCGGAACGATGGGATGATCAGAGGGTACAACGTGGAAGAGGGAGGAGAGGGGAGTCGGTCGGTGGTGGTCTTGGCCGGAGCGAACGCCTGTAGCGACGGAGGCGGCGCTGGGAAGGTCGGAACTTCCTGGGCCTCGTTCTCGTCGATGGGGAGGAGGGAGGTGACGAGGGTGGGTCGGATTTGAAGAGGGGAGGCGGCGGCGTTGACTGGTGGTGGCGTCGGCAGGGGGCTGAGGCGGCGGAGATTTGACTGGGAAGCGGCGAACGATTTCCGCCGTAGGTCGAGAGAGAAAAAGGGTTTTCGCGTTTTTTTTATTTTTTTAAAATAATGAAAGGATTTTTTCCATTGGCCCGTGGTTTTATTATATTTTAAAATACTGTTTCTCCACACGGACACCAATTCAAACCCAACGACTGTTGCCACTAGCTAAATACCCCCATACCGGACACAATGGGATATGTTTCATTGGCCAATTCGAGTGTTACAGTCAGTTATTTTTCAAATTAAAGTATAAAACATTTAATTTTTAACTTTGAACGTACATTTCAATTTGCCAGGGCCACAAACTGATTTGAAAAATTCCAGAAAAATAAATCTAGCTATGTTTTGACGGTACGGTCCCAACAAAACTAGTTTCGTCGAATTCTGAGATCGTTTGAAAAATGGCCATTTTCTGGTCGATCCAATTTAACAGAAATTGACCAAACACATTTTCTTTTGCCACGCTCACATACTAGCTCCAAAAATTATGAAATTTGAAACCTAGCAATAGTTTGACATCCTGGACCCAAAAAAAGTGGTTTCGTCGAATTCCGAGGTCGTTTGCAAAATACCAATTTTCCAGGGATATATATTCTATATATCGACCTTTCTGAAAATTCATTCGGCCATAACTTTTGATTCCCGTTATTAAACTTCGATTTTTTGGATTCGTTAGAAAGGTATTGATAAACAGATTTAAATATTTTTGGTTTCGCTAAAATCCGTTATATTTTCCACCCTGCACAGGCAGTCAAAGTTTGAATTCAAATTTTCAAACTGACTCACTATTTCTAATTCACTATTTTATTGAAATATTATATTTCAATTGTTCAAATTCCTTTGAAATGACCAATTTAAAAATTTTAAATTGGCTCGTATTTTCCGGGTTGTTACAATCTCCCCCACTTAAAACTTTTCGTCCTCGAAAAGGAAACAACAGTAAAGTAGGAAACGAAATGTAAATGCAAAGTATTGTAAAGATACCTTGCACCGGAGTTAGTCAGAGATGTCCACTCTGCATTTGGGGTAAGCTTGCTTAATGCTTTCCTCAGTCTCCCAAGTACATTCTCTAGGATCACTACTGCACTGCACTTTAACTAAATGAACCTTTTTTCTTCTTAGTTCTCTAGTTTCTTTGCCAACAATCTTTAATGGCTCTCTTCTGACTGCTAATTCTGGAGTTATGTCTATATCCTGTTGCGCTGCTTCTTCTACAACAAGATCCGGATCATGCACATGTCTTCTAAGTTGTGATACGTGAAATACATCATGCACTCCAGGCAACCAATCTGGTAATTGAACCCTATAAGCAAGAGTTCCAATTCGTTAGAGTATAGGAAAGGGACCAATGAATCTCGGTGCCAACATCCCAGTTTTGCCAAATCTGATTACTCCTCTCATCGAAGAAACTTTAAATTAAACATGGTCACCAACAGCAAATGTCAAATCTATTCTTCTAGAATCTGCATAACTTTTCTATCGACTTTGCGCGGTTCTCAATCGCTTTTTGATGAAGTCAACTTTATCAGATGCTTCTCTGATCATATCGGGTCCTAACACAAATCTATTGCCAGGTTCTGCCCAACATGCTGGAGATCTGCACGGTCTGCCATATAATGGTTCAAATGGCGACATTCCCAAACTTGCGTGATAGTTATTGTTATATGAGAATTCTGCCAAATGCAAGTGATCTTCCCATGACCCACCAAAATCAATTATACAAGCCCGCAATAAATCTTCTAGAATTCTATTCACCCACTCAGTCTGGCCATCTGTTTGAGGGTGATAAGTGGTGCTCATATTCAGTTTCGTTCCCAATTCTGTCTGGAAAGCCTCCCAGAATTTGCTAGCAAATATTGGGTCTTTATCACTGACTATGCTGATGGGAATTCCATGCAGCTTAACGATTTCTTTGAAATATATCTGTGCTAGACTTTGAGCGGTTCTATTGGATCTGATAGGTATGAAATGGGCAGTCTTCGTGAAGCGATCTACGATTACCCAAATGCTGTCATTACCTTTCCTGGTTCGCGGCAAACCATCTATGAAATCCATGGAAATCTGTTCCCATTTCCAACCTGGGACTTCCAACGGTTGCAACAATCCAGCTAGCTTCTGTTGGTCGCTCTTTACTAATTGACAAGTAGGGCATCTACTAAATACAAAGAAATATCCCTCTTCATTGCCTTCCACCAGAAAGTGCGTTTGATATCGTTATACATTTTACTCACACCAGGATGAATGTAAAGTTTGGATTTATGGCATTCATCGAGCACCTCTCTTTTGAGCTCAGGAATGTTGGGAACACATATTCTCCCTTTCAGCCTCAGAACTTCTTCTTTATCTACCTGAAAACTCGAGGGCACTCCGTTTTGGATTCTCCCTCGGATCCTTTGAATGAAATAATCATTCCTCTGGAGAGCACATATCTTATCAATCATGCCAGGCGTAATTATAAGATTTGTAGTGGTTGCGGTTTTTGTACTAAGCGCATCCGCTACAACTTTAGCCTTTCCCGGCGTATACAAGATATCAAGATCATATGCTGCAAGAAATTCTAGCCAACGCTGCTATCTCAAATTCTAATCTTTCTGGGTGTATAAATACTTCAATGATTGATGATCTGTATACAGTATATATTTCTCGACCAATAAATAATGCCTCCAGATTTTCAATGCAAAAATGATGGATAGCAACTCAAGATCATGAGTTACATAATTCTTCTCATGTGGTTTCAGTTGGCGGCTTGCATAAGCGACTACTTGGCCTCTTTGCATTAACACTGCTCCAAGACCTCTAATAGAAGCATCCGTCCAAACCGTCAAATCCTGGTTGCCATCAATAATGGTTAACACTGGAGCAGTTGTCAGTTTCGATTTCAATTCCTGGAAAGCTTCTTCACAGTCGGAAGTCCAGTTAAATTTCTCATGCTTCTTCGTGAGCTTCGTTAACGGACCGGATTTCTTCGAAAAATCCTTAACGAACTTTCGATAATAACTAGCCAACCCCATAAAACTTCTGACCTCTGTGGGTGTAGTGGGTTGTTTCCAGTCTTGAATCGCTGTTATTTTGCTCGGATCTACAGAAATCCCTTTCTTCGACACGACATGGCCAAGAAACTTCACTTCTTCTTGCCAGAAGACACATTTAGAGAATTTGGCTTTGAAGACGTTCTTTCTCAGAATCTCCAATACTTGTTCTAATTGTTTTTCCTGCTCGGGTTTTGATTTGGAGTAGATTAAAATATCATCGATGAATACGAGGACAAATTTATTCAGAACTCCCCTGAACACTATATTCATTAGATCGACAAAGTATGCTGGAGTGTTGCACAGGCCGAACGACATTACTAACCATTCATAAAATATATCTGGACCTCTGAAAGCTGTCAAAGGAACACACTCTTCTGCTATTCTCAATTGATGAAAACCTGTAGCTAAGTCCATTCGGGAAAATACTCTCGGTCCATTTAATTGGTCTAGCAGATCATCGATGCGGGGTAATGGATATTTATTTTTGAGCGTCTGTTTGTTGTGGTCTCGGTAATCAACGCATAATCGAAGAGTACCGTCTGACTTTGGGACAAACACAATAGCTGCACCCCAATTAGAAAAGCTAGGTCTGATTAGACCCTTCCACAACAGTTAACGAGTTTGATCGCCTAATTCTTCTTTTTCCTTCGGAGTCATTCTGCGAATTGGATGAACCACTGGTCTGGCATTGGGAATTAGATCGATTCTGAATTCTATTTCTCTTTGCGAAGGTAAGTTTTTGACTTCTTCAAACACATCCGCATAGTTTCTGACAACCAGAATCTTTTCTATGGAAGTGGGGATAACTTCTAATGCAGACCAAAATTCTTCTCTATTTGGATTCGAACCATGGCATGGTACAATAATATATCCAAGCTTCGTTCGAATTTTAACGATTCTTTCTGCACAATTTAATTCGGCTACGTATTTCGTTAACCATTCTAACCCAAGGATAACGTCGAATTCGGGAAAATCCATAACGACTAAATTAATGGGAAATTTGTAGGAAGAATAAGAGATTGGCACTCTACAACATGAACTGAGAATAATAGAACCCCCTATCGGATTATGAACTTCAACCGAATCCTTGAGCTTTCTCTGTTTTAACTTTAATTTATGCACTGTGTTACTAGAAATAAAACTACGTGATGCACCCGTGTCAAACAATATAGAGACAGGAATATTTTTAATTGTAAGGGTACCTCCCAGAACATCGGGTTTACCTGCTCCATCAGAAGCAGCTGGCGGGCTCGACCCGTCATAGGCATGAGCTACTACGGCCTTCTTCAGCAAAGGACAGTCTTTGACAAGATGATCCGTTTTACGGCCATTAAAGCAGGAGCGAGGGTTCTGAGAGCCCTGGCTTGAACCTTGTGAATTTGTCTTCTGCCTCTTCGAGGATGTGCAAACATTAGAGAAGTGCCCCATTTTGCCACAGTTATAGCAGCTTCCTTTTGGTGGCCTGCCAGTTTGTGGTTTCGAGGATGCTGCTTGGATTCACTCAACTTGATTCGCAGAAGGCTTGCGTTTGTTCCCGGCTTGGCTTTTAGCGCGATCCTGCTCTAGGTGCCTTTGGTCAAGGTCTTCGTAGTTGCATGTCATTTCAACCAATTCATTAAATTCCAGCTTGACGTAGGCCATGGCTCTATCATGATACTTTCGCTTCAGCCCGAGGATGAACCTCTTATTTTTGGACTTTGCAGTGGCGACAAGCTCCGGAGCATAGGGGGACAACTGTGTAAATTTATTTAGATAATCCTACACTGAAAGATCCCCCTGCTGGAGGTTGGCGAAGTCATCGTGCATGCGTTCTAAGGCTTGTTCCGAGACATATTTCTCTTTGAAGATTTCTTTGAATCCGTCCCAGGTTCTTCCGGCTTCTCTATTCCCGGCGGTGAGAGATTCCCACCATAGTTCAGCTTGTTCCTGCATAAGCCAGGCACCCATAATAGCTTTATCTTGATCCCCAAGCCTTAGGCCTTCTAGGATTTTCTCGCATGTTTTGAGCCAAGCAAGGGCCTCTATTACTATGCCAGTTCCCGAGAAGGTCTTTCCTCCTAGGTTTTTGTATCTCTTAGCTACGCGGTCCAGCTCGAGGTATTGAGCGGCCGGGGGTTGTATAAAAGGTCCTTCTTCAATTGGGGCTTCTCCCCATCCTCTGCCACGGCCGACACGGCCTCCTCTAGCGGCGGCTGCTTTGGTAGCCATTTTTTCAAGTTCTGCATAAGCAAGAAAAGAGTCAGCTTACAGAAACGATAATTTGTTGCATGGTTAAGCAGAAAATTTAAGGAAAGATAACGATGGACTGATCAAATTGTTTTTTCTATTCTGCTTGGCTCATTCTAGACTTTACTAGTCCTATCTCTAATGAGCTACTCGCCTTAGAATACTACTGATTCTATTTTGACGAAGTGTTTAATATGTTAGACTCCAGAACTAAGGTTAACCAAAGCTCAGATACCAGCTGTGACGACCCCAAAACCCTATGACACGGTGTTAAGGATAATCATTGGAATATAACACATTAATCATCATTAGCAGATCACAGATAATAGCATAAACATGAAATAGAATAATTTACACACATATGACAGCGGAATCATATAGATATCACCACATCAGAAAGCACAGTGCAGGATACAACTTAGTGCATAATATTACATAATCAGTCACCATCGCCAGAGGCGGAATCATACATAAAGAGTACACAAAATAAATATCAGTCTACATCGCCAATGGCAGAATCATAATACATATACTATAATGGCGGAGAGAGTCAAAGTCAGCACGGTGTAGTCAAGCCTCGCCATGAGCCAAAAGTGCACCAGATACCTGTATCTAGGCTGCCCGTGTGAAAATGAGGGCACCCGAGTTTGCAAGGTGAAACAAACTACGAGTCAGTCATGGGACTGGTATGAGAAATCTACTTAACTTATTTACAACAATAATAAGGCAAATCAAAGGACCACGCCACTATCGCGGAACGGGTTTATTCCAATGAGTGCTAGTGCATGAAATAAAGTAAATGATTGAATCATCGCAATGCTTTTTATAAAATGAAGCCATTATAAGACTCAGGTCCCGCCACACAATGCAACGCAAGCCGGAGGAAAGAGTTTTAACTTATAATGGCCAAAAATGCTTCATACGTATAAAGCAAAAGTGTTTGATATTATTACTAGTGCATATATGTTTCAAAAGCGATTTCAATCATAAATATCAATCCTAGACGGCATGGGTACCATATATCATGTCGCCCTACTAGTAATACAATCACATTCGCATATTTCGTATTGGAAATTGGATTCCTTCATGAGTCAAGGCAAGGGGCAAGCTCCTCTCCAATTCGAGACACTCTAGCAAATGTCCCAGGACCCCACTATGATCCTTGGATCTTCAGGGTCGGTCCTCTCTTACTTTTGAGGATTAATTATTCCTGAACACACGTTTCCCGGTCCTTATAGACCTATAATCGAGGCGCCTCGTATTCCAACAACCACACAGGTTAAAAGTATATATAATGTCAGGGCGGTAGGTCACTGACACCACCTTAGCTAGAAAGAAACGTCGTGCTCTCCCTGTAGTCACTGTCCCGTTTTTGACTCATACCGAGGTGTGAGGCTCGCGAATCCACGTTATACACAAAGCTACGTCACACAGACCGTGCTTTGATCATCAACCACAATACTTTGCTTTGCAACAGAAGCCTTGATCATATGCCACTTAGGCATGCCACATAGGCAATCCACTCCATGCGACTAATTTCTATCAATACATAACCTCTAAGCTCGTACGTCTCAGAGAAGGGCGTTAAGCAAGAGAATAAATTCTCCGCCGCCAAACAGATATATATTTAACAAAGATCAATCGGCACAGAACAAAATCCAATGTCAGACACACAGTCCATTTACAAGTCCGTTCTGGGTTTGAAAGAAACCGGAGGCACCAAATCCTCGCATATCCGTACAATCAACAGTATGTCTGGACGGCTACTACTTCAGCTCCTTCACGGTAGCTACTCCAATCACGAGCATCAGTAGCGCCCATCCATCCAATGTGAAGATCGTCGGTCTTCAACCGTCTTTGACCCTTCGACTTCTCAACGTCGATCGATTATTTGAAATGAGATGAACTCGGCCTTTTCAAATAACCCACGTATATTTAGATTTTCAAATCAATTTATCACATGGTTGGACTATTCAACATTCACATTTCAGTTCTTTAGTTATAATTTTCATGCTAAATACATTCAACCATCACATATCAAGCAAACACAACAAAATTGGTTTATTTCCACTCTATATCGTCTATAGTAATTTATAACGATAAATCTCCATTTTTATTTATTTAAAACGGCCATATTTAATTAAACGACGATTCAGGTCATGCCGATGCACTGGTGCTGTTTTTCACTAAATTTGTTTTACACATATCTGGAAATCTAACTGTTGGATCTTCACAAATTTTATGTCATTAGAAAGATCATTTCAAAACGAATCCAACGGTTTCAGTTTTGGGAAAATCCGACGGTCGGATCTTCCACACTAGCCATTTGAAGTTACGATTTCAATTTACAAACTACAGCATCGTTATTCGATTTAATTTAATTATATTTACATATAGATATATAAATATATTCATTTCTGGCGCTGTTTTTCACAAATTTTGAATTAAACATTCCAGACAATCCAACCGTCGGATCTTTACAAAGTTGGTGCCGTTGGAAAGATATTTCCAAGGCGAACCCAACGGTTGGGGTTTCGGGAAAATCGAATGGTCGGATTTCCCACACTAGTCGTTTGAAATCACGGTTTCAAAACACAAACTGCACGGCCACGTTTCGTTTAATTTTAATTTTTATTTATATATTTATATAAATATAGTTCATTCAAAAATTCCTATATCGTTTTCACTTCAAATATTTCACTAACGCCTTTAAATTTTGGAAAAATTCGCCATAACCTCCTTTGTACGGGAGGGGCTGGGAAAATTCCCAAATAGCCACACGGGCGTCTCATGTCAAAAATAAAAAGAAAAAGCCAAGCGGCTAGCCAATAGGCTCATAAAATCATCACCCAAACAAAACAGTAAACGTGTACCTATTTGTCGGGGACAAAATTTTATTCCTCTTCTCTAGCCTCTTTGCTATAACCTGTTCAATAAATATGCATGTACATATATAAATTTTTTATCACTTATCATTTTCCATTTAACTTCATATTTGATTCACTTTGGTTTAAAAACACCATTCATTCTAATGTTACATGCATAGGCAAAAATCATATCATTAGCTAATTAATGAATATTTCAACTCATGCATATTTATTTGAACAAGTGGCTATTTTTAACACTTCCCATTAAAAAGATGATAATTTTGGCGAACTAAAATATATCTCAACACATGACTATTTTATTTAGTTCCTATGCGTGTTAAAAATAATATTTCTTTCACAAATATTTATTTCAACGCTCGCATATCTTTAGCATATCACATATATGATAAAAATAATATTTTTAACATTCAAAATATATATTCAACACATGAATGTTTTTAACACTTCATAATTTCAATAAAAATGTAGTTTTTATTGTTCGATCTTTTTATTCAACACATGAACTTTTCCAATACACACACTTCTCGACACATAAGCATTTACACACATGGATATTTTATATATGTTGTTCATATAAGAAAGATGAATTTTTTTATTGTTGAAACTATTTATATATATAAGGCAAATATTTTACATACTTCATATATATTATTAAAATGTGATTTTTATTGTTTAAACACTTCATTCATTCACACATGAATTTAATTTCCACACATCACTTCTCAACACATGAGCATTTCCACACATGGATATAGTTTCAACACATGACTTTAATTTCGACGCATGTAGATAATTTCAATATATGAAAATAATTCTAACACATGAATATTATTCAAAATCTCGGCAGCATAACGGCAGGGTAGTTAAAACCGGCACCGTCCCTAGTACGGCTCGTCGCTCTACCTTAAAACCTCGTGGTTTTTGACAATGGGGATTCATGCATCTAATTCGCACGCAGGCGGCATGTTTTATTTTTATTTCCACAATTATTTCCAATTCATTTCATTCACCAATGGGTATTTTTCAACCACAACAAAACAATATCAACCACAAACAATTATTCAACCATTCGCATTTTTTCATCCAATATTTCACACCAATTCACAACAATAAATATCGTCCATGGTTTGTGGACGAGGGGAGTATATATATAAATATATTTGTTAGATTTCACTTGCATTTCAACACATATATCAATTATTCTATGAATGTATAATTCATACTTCACTCATATAGCTTACACATCGCATGTACATGAGGTATACAACACGTATGTAATTTATATTTCGCTTATATAATTTATACACAACATTTTCCATTCAAATTCACTGAATTTAGATTTCTCACCTTGGTTTTCGGGGTGCTAAAAATCGTAGATGACTCAGAAAAATCCGTGGTCTCTTCTATGTGGTAGAGAGCTTCCTTGCGGTCCCGATGTTTCCTGTTTCATCGAATTTCGTCAACGCACCATAAAGATATGATTTTTCAAAGTGCAAACATAAAAAAGAACTCACCTTTCACGATGGTTTAAAACTAGCATTGCGGTTTTCGCGAAAACTGCGGCACGGTGGGATGATCAGAGGGTACAGCGTGGAAGAGGGAGGAGAGGGGAGTCGGTCGGTGGTGGTCTTGGCCGGAGCAAATGCCTGTAGCGGCGGACGCGGCGCTGGGAAGGTCGGAACTTCCTGGGCCTCGTTCTCGTGGATGGGGAGAAGGGAGGTGACGAGGGTGGGTCGGATTTGAAGAGGGGAGGCTGCGGCGTCGACTGGTGGTGGTGGCGGCGTCGGTAGGGGGCTGAGGCGGCGGCGATTTGACTGGGAAGCGGCGAACGATTTCCGCCGTAGGTCGAGAGAGAAAAAGGGTTTTTGTGTTTTTTTTTAATTTTTTAAAATAATGAAAGGAATTTTTCCATTGGCCCGTGGTTTTATTATATTTTAAAATACTGTTTCTCCACACGGACACCAATTCAAACCCAACGACTGTCGCCCTAGCTAAATACCACCATCCCGGACACAATGGGATATGTTTCGTTGGCCAATTCGACTATTACAGTCAGTTAATTTTCAAATTAAAGTATAAAACATTTAATTTTTAACTTTGAACGTACATTTCAATTTGCTAGGGCCACAAACTGATTCGAAAAATTCCAGAAAAATAAATCTAGCTATGTTTTGACGCTATGGTCCCAACAAAACTAGTTTCGTCGAATTCTGAGATCGTTTGAAAAATGGCCATTTTCTGGTTGATCCAATTTAACAGAAATTGACCAAACACATTTTATTTTGCCACGCTCACATACTAGCTTCAAAAATTATGAAATTTGAAACCTAGCAATATTTTGACATCCCGGACCCAACAAAAGTGGTTTCGTCGAATTCCGAGGTCGTTTGCAAAATATCAATTTTCCAGGGCTATATATTATATATAGCGACCTTTCTGAAAATTGATTCGGCCATAACTTTTGATTCCTATTATGAAACTTCGATTTTTCACATTCGTTAGAAAGGTATTGATAAACAGAATTAAAAAAATTTGGTTTCACTAAAATCCGTTATATATTCCACCCTGCACAGTCAGTCAAAGTTTGTATTCAAATTTTCAAACTGACTCACTATTTCTAATTCACTATTTTATTGAAATATTCTATTTCAATTGTTCAAATTCCTTTGAAATGACCAATTTAATTTTTTTAAATTGGCTCGTATTTTCCGGGTTGTTACAATGTAGCCAATGAAAATTCTGTTTACCATGTCATAGGCTTTTTGAAGGTCCACCTTAATGCAAAACTTTTTGATTCCTCTTTTCTTGAAATTTCTGATAAGCTCATGAGATAAAAATTATTTTCTGCAATATTTCTCCCTTGAATGAAAGTAGACTGAGATTCAGAAATGAGATGTGTTAAAACATGCTTAATTCTATTACATATGATTTTTGTAATGATTTTATAAAGCATGTTGCAGCAAGCAATAGGTCTATAGTCTAAATGCTTGATGGTTTATCATTTTTTGGGATAAGAGTTATGAAAGTATGATTTAAACCTTCAGGCATTTCAGGATTTTCGAACATGTAATTTACAGTAGCAAAAAGATCATCTTTAATTTGTAACCAATGCAATTTATAAAACTTAGCTGACATTCCATTTGGCCCTGGAGGTTTTTTATCCTTTACTGAAAATATAGCCTCTTTTATTTCATTTTCAGTCACCTGCTTTGTCATGTACTTCCTGCCTCTATCATTGATCAGCTTTCTGCAGTTGAAGTTTTCAAATTGGTCACATTGTACTTCTTCTGTATTGTACATGTCTCTGTAGTATTGAATAGCCTATTCCTGTATCAAGTCTGCATCATATAGGATATTTCCATTATCATCCATTAATGCTTGGATATTATGTCTATGTCTTCTCATTGACATTTTGGCATAGAAAATTTTTGTATTATAGTCCTCTTCATTTTACCAGCTGATCTTTGATTTTTGCACGGATTCGTTATATTTTGTGTATAGTTCTGCTTTGAGCTTTGAGTTTGCTTCCATCGTTTCTTCAAAGCTATACACATCTTCAGGATGCATATCTGTTTTCATTAAATTATCCATGTAACGGTTTTCCAATTCAGTAATATTTGCATTATTTTTTGGTCTGACTTTATTCCAAGCTTTCAAATTATTCTTGACCAATTTTAATTTATATCTTAATTTTTGAATTGGATTTCCCTAAGAAGAATTATTTAAGGCATCACTTACCTGTTCTTCATAACCTTCAATGTTGTACCAAGTGTTTAAATATTTGAATGGCTTTCCTTTGTCTTGTTCCTTTGCTGTATATAGTTTAATGATGATTGGGGTATGATCACTTAGAACACTTGATAAAGCATTGATAGATATGTTTGGGCATTTTTGAAGTATATCCATATTTATCATCACTTTGTCAATGTGTGTTACGATCCCTTTTCTTCTCCAAATGAAATTATATCCATTTACTTTAGTCTCTGCTAGTCCACATGTTGTAAGACAGTTAGTAAACCCTCTAATATGAGAGAAAGGCACTGGCAGTCCTCCATTCTTATCTTTGGGTTTAAGAACATTATTAAAATCTTCTATTAGCATCCATGCTTCATTTATTATCCCATGCATATCTGTCAATTGTTGCCATAGTGTTACCCTGTCTGAAAACAGATTTTTAGCATACGCAATGGTTAAGAACATGCTAAAGCCACCTTTGTTTGCTGCTTTACAAAAAATGTGTTGATCACTTTTCTTTATGACCATCATTTGCCAGCATCTTTTATCCTATATATACATTATTCTCCCTTTTACGCTACAATCGTTATTATGGTAACAGTCCCAATTTTTATTCATCTTCTGCTTAATTTTTTTCGCAATCATTTCATCATTGAGCTTATTTTCAAGTAAACCAACTATGGTTGGTTTTTCTTTGTTGAGGAAACTTAACACTTGATTCATTTTGAAATCAATATTAATTCCTCTTACATTCCATGAGACAATCGTCATTTACCTGATGCTAAAGCCCTTGTAGTTCTTTTAACGGGCTTAGATTTGCTTTCTATTTTTTGTGTTTCCTTCATCATATCATTTATATATGCAGGGTTTTCTTCTACCATGTCAGCTCCTTCATTGTTTCCTTCTGGAGTTTGTTCTTTATCTTCTATACTTGTGGCTATATTTTTAATAAAATCTGCTTCTTCTCTGTCTTGTTCATTTACATGCACTGATTCACTTTCTTTGTTTTGCAGATTTTCAGAATCATCAATATCCACAATTTCTAGTATTGTAGCTTCATTCTCTTTGCTTTGCTGATTTTCTGCTTCTTCAATGTTCACAATTTCATGTGAATTTGATGTTGAGGGGTCCTCATGTCTTCCAGTAGCCACTCCTTTCTGTTTTTCATTTGGAGGTAAATTATCTTTTTCGACGTTTCCTTCCTCCTGTATGTTGCTTGCTTGATTAACATTACTTTCTTGCCTTCCATCTTCCCTTTGTATTTGATTTTCCTTCCACATTGTTTTTGTTTTTTGCTTATGTACTTCAGTCTTTTGTCCAAACACACCACATATTGTGCACATGTATGGTTTGAACTCGTACACTACTTTTATGTTTGAGAATTCATCATTTTGTGACTTTACTGTGATTTCCTCCTTGTATTATTTTGTAGGTACTATGTTAACCAATATTATCGCATACTTCATCCTTGTCATTTCTGCAGTTATAGCATCAAGTTTAAGTGGCTCTCCAATGGTGCTTGCAATTCTTCTTAATGCCTCATCATCCCAATGTTCCAGTTTTGATTGAAAAGTTGGACCCATATAGGCATTTTTGTTATATTATTTGTAAATAGTTCCATGCCAAGTTTCCATTTTTGCATTATTATGTATCTAGATTGGTATGTATATGGAAAATTTTCCAAAACATGTTCGAAATCAGTGGCATCAGAGAATTGTAACATGTAATTTTCTTCCTGAACTTGTAATCTATATTGATTTTTCGGTTTCTAGACTCGATCTATATAGCTTTTAAATTGAGAGTAAGAAGGTGCTAGTCCATATACCTTACAGATCAGAGTATTCATCCATCTCTTTTTAGATCTATAATGATAGTTTCTGGTAATACTACATAGTCCTCTGATACTTCGTATTTTTTAATGTTTCTTCCCAATTTGAAACCCTGCGATGATGTTGTGATTGGTTCTGCTCTTAATTTATCAGCCCATGTTGTCGTTGTTGTCATTGTAGTGTAATTAGATTCATTCTCTATTGCTGGATCCGGTGGATCTGTTGCTTTTTCCGATGAGATTCCGTTTTCCTTAATCATAGGATCTGCTTCTGCCATTTTTAAGTTTGAAAATAATATATTAAAATGTATATAAATTCCACAACGACTTTTCTGAATTTTAAACTGGACGTAACTCTCAAGTTATAAAACGAAATCTCAGTTTCTTACATCCGTTAGAAAGATATGATTAAACAGATTGAAATATTTCTTGTTTCGTTCAATTCTGACTTATATTGAATTCTGTATATTCATTTGAAATTCGAAATAGAATTTTCGAACGACAGCGCCATTTTATGCTCGTTATATAATTAAAATAAATTTATTCATTTTAACTTCGTCGAAAAAAAATTCCGTCGTTATAATTTAAAATAAATCATTTTAAATAACCAAAATTCATTAAAATCACCAAAATAAATTTTTTAAATTGGCTCAGAATTTCCGTATTGTTACATTCTCCCCCACTTAAAATCTTTTTGTCCTCGAAAAGGAACGGAGCTGAAAGTTGTTTAACAAACCAACTCAACTTTCACTTTGGCTTTCATACTTCAACTTTTCAGTTTCTAAGAATTTCTAATTTTCAAAAATTTGGCTAACACCCTAAATTTTTGAAAAATTTAGCCATAACCTTCTTTGTACGGGGAGCACGGGGAAAAACCCTAAACCGCCACACAGGCGCTCTCATCTCAAAAATAAAAATAAAAGTTAAGCGGCTAGCCAATCGGCTCATAAAATCCTCAACACCCAAGAAATTAGTAAATATGTACCTATTTGTCGGGCATACAATTTTATTCCTCTTCTCTAGCCTCCTTGCTATGACCTGTTCAATGTATATACTTGTACATGTACGCAATTTCAACCAATTTTCGATTCAATTCAACATTCAACACAATTTGGCTACATTTACCATTCGTTCGCATAAGGGTTTTATTGGTTAACAAATAATCATGCAACACAACCATCAATCAGTTGGTTAATTTGTTTCCATCATATAATTTTGATATAAATATTCAAAAATCATATTTTTGATGCAAAATCACAACAATATACCCTATCCAGTTTTGGTTCTCACACCAGTCAAAGGAAATATATAGGCATCCCACTTTCGAAACTCGAACATAAATTCTGATGACGACGCATCAATCATCAGAATCATCCCCGGGCGACTAGAGTGTGATTCTATATCTATCCAGTATATTAAAACTTTGAATACACGTTTGCAAGGCGTATATGCAAAATCTCTATATACTCGATCGTCCAAAATCAATATAAAAATAATATTCAAATACGTATACTAAGGTTTAAATTTTCAAAAAAAAGTTTGTTTTCATTTTTATTTTAAAAACACACTCTTTACACTTGTTCTAGGATGATACTGATTCCATCTCTAATGAGTCATTCCCATTGGATATTACTAATCCAATCTCTGATGAATTCTTTCATTCGGTTCTAATGTGTCTTGTTCTCGAGCTTTGTAAACCGAAACTCTGATACTAGTGAAACGACCCGAACTTCCCCGTGAAGGAAAGCCCGAACTGCTTTAAGGACAGGACGAATCAAAACACAAACAGAAGAACATTTCATTGCTTATTACAACAATTCCATCAGATTATAAGAATAAACAAATAATGAATAAATATTACACATTTGATAATTATCAGAGATTTAAATACATTACTGCAGTGGAAAAATAATACAAAACATAACTAAAAGGAATACACGGATACAGAGCATTCTGAGTATCACTTCAGCTGTAAACCAGGATCCTGTGAATATAAATCTGCAAAACCCAACTACTAGCTGCCCATGCGGAAAATAAGGGCACCCAAAGTTTAGGTTAAAACAATAAACTCCAGGTCAGTCATGTGACTGGTGTGAGAACTAAAACAATTATTAATTTGGTTTTAAAGTTAGGTAAATCTAGGGACCACGCCGTATAACACGGAACGGGTTTCCTCCCAAGAATACCAGTGCATAAAACAAACAGCGCAATGTTAAATAAAGAACAATGAAGCTATTATAAGACCCAGGTCCCATCACATAATGCAACGCAAGCCGGAGGATAGGGTTTTTATCTTATAATAGCCAAATAATGCTTAATACGCGAAATTTAATCTTTTATTATTACTATAAGTGAAGAAAACAACTTCAAATATAAATGTATCAATCATAGACGATATGGGTACAATATATCATGTCACCATACTAGTTATACAATTAAAACCTCAAAATCCCGTATTTGGAAGTTGGATTTCCATATATGAACCGAGGAAAAAGATAGTCCTTACTGATTCGAGACGCTCTAGCCCGTGTCTCAGGAATAGCTGCAACTGCCCCTTGGATCGTCAGGGCCGGTCCACACGGAGGGATTATTATGCCTGAACAATACGTTTCCCCGCCCTATGGGGCGTAAATGAGCCAAATGACTCCATCGGTCCCGGATCGACCGATATAACCGAGGCGCCTCGCATTCCAATAACCACATAAGTTAAACTCGTCAGGGCGTGTAAAACCACTGATGCCACTTCTAGCTAGAAGGAAACGCATGTCCTCCCTGAGGTCCTCTCCCGTTTCTGGTTCATACCCGGGGTGTGAGGCTCACGAATTAATGATACACAAAGCGGTGCTATATTAAAGCTATGCTTTGATCATTAACCATAAGACTTTGCTTTTCAACAAAAGCTTTGATCACTGCATCTCAGCATGCCACACAGGCAATTAATGCTATGCAACCGATATCAATCACACAGAATGAAATCCAATGTCAGACACACACTCCATTTTCAAGTTCGTTCTGGGTCTGAACAAAACCGAAGGAACCTTATTCCTCGCATATCCATCGATCTCCAAGTACGTCTGGATGATCACCAACTGATTCCCTCCTCTTGGGTGTACAACCCAATCAAGATCATCAATAATCATCCAAATGATGTGAAGCTCCGGTCTTCAACCACCGTCTTCGTCTTCGACTTATCGTCGAGTCGGTTATTCAAAATGGGTATAAACCCGGCCTTTCTGAATAACCCGCATATATAATATACAAATGTTACACAAAAACAACATATGCCTCATTCCAATTCATAATATTATTTTATTCAAATATTCACATCATTAGGAAATAGGTTCCCATTAATTTTATCAAAGAGAAATTCTTTTAAATTTATTCTTTAATCTTTCTTTGAATATCAAACCATATTAAGGTTTTCCAAACTAGCCGGGATTAGCGAACCACACCGAAGTAATCATTTATTTTATTTCCCAATCCCAACCTATTCATCCCATGGAGCAAAACTGGTAATACTCCATATCTAACACCATGGTGTTATCGGTAAATATTAATTACCATTTCACGTTCAAATCTAGTTAAAGATTTTACTATCGTTTTGGAGCAAAACTGGTGATACTCCATTCTCGATCATTTCAATCTAATTAAAGATTCAATAAAACTCTACTTAGTTTTAATCTTCTCAAAAATCAATAGTAATGATTATTTAACTTGGGAAATCCTATCCTGTCTTTAACTGGGTTAAAGAACCAATGTCATTTAAAACACGGTTCACGATAAACCCAAAATCACATTCCATTCTATCAGTCTCTAACTATAAATTAGTAAGAGAACAATTCCCCAAATATTAACCCCGAAGGCCGAAACCAACATTAGATCAATACCCAGGAAACCATTCATCTTAACTGATTTCCAGTTATAAACTAGTTCATTTCGATAAAAATATTTTTTTATCCTTACAAATGTGGAATTTTTCATCCTAGATCATTCCAATTCATATATTATGATTTTACACAAATTATAGATATTTTTAATAATTTTATCAAGGCCCGTACAGTCGATTTCCAAAAACGGTCATCGAACTGCACTTACAACGACCTTTTCCAAATTTGATTTGGACATAATTCCAAATCCAACCATTAAAATTCAAACTTCTCATGTTCGTTGGAAATCTCTTTTCGATACGAACCCAACGGTTCCGGTTTTAGGTGAATCCGATGGTCGGATCTTCCGTAACATCAATTCTAAGTCAATGGTCGAAATTCGATAACGGTCGCGGCGCGGCATGTTTTATTCAGGCCATTAATATATATAATATGTATTATACATATTTCGTCGATTTCAATTCAAAACATATTATGTAAATCGTTTTAACTTCGTTTTAAAAACGATTTAAACTTCTTATTCAATTTTAAATCAAAATTGAATATTCCATATCATTAATATATAAATGATAATATTTTCAAAATATTAAATTTTGAAATCACTTCCTTTTCTATATTCATTATAGAAACGAATATAATCGATATAAATATCGTTCGCGTCAAAATGGCGCATATCTAATCCACACGGCTTTATATATTTTAATAACTTCGTTATTCAATTCAACAAATGAATATTTTCTTCAACACATGAATGTATACTTTATTCAACACATGAATATTTATTAATTCTTACTTACAGTAAAAATGTGAATTTTATTTTGTAAATATTTTATTCAACACATGAATCGTTTCAACACATGAATATTCTCACCACATGAGTATTGTCAACACATGATTATTTTTGTTGTTTAACATATTTGATAAAATTGTGTTTTATATCATTTAATTCTTAATCAGCCTCTAACCGTAAATTAGTAAGAGAACGATTCCCTAAGTATTAACCCTGAAGGCCGAAACCAACATCAGATCAATACCCAGGAAACCATTCTTCTTAGCTAGTTTCCAGTTAGTTTCTAATTTTATATATGATAAAGATGTGAATTTTATCGTTTAGAGATTTTTCTCAACACATGAATTTTCTTTTATTCAACACATGAATATATATTTTATTCAACACATGAATATTTATTCTATTCAACACATGAATATTTATTCTATTATATTCTTTATTTTCCAAATTGGAATGAGGCCCAATCAATTACCATATAATATTAATTATATGGATTCCGTATAACACATGTATATAATAGCAATGATAAATAATCAACCATCATCCTAAGTGCACTACACAACTGTCTGTCAACCTATCGATTGACATACAACTAAACAATTAGGATTAGTGTACGTCAAATATCATCCCAATACCCATGTGGGGTTTCAGTCAACAAACATAGATTTTTATTTGTGCAGTTGGGCGATGTGTAAAATTTATCGTCCCAATCCATATCAGTCAAATGGGTGTACATATACAAATCGTCTGATTTGTAAATGGATATTTATTTCATTCATTTATCTAATAAAAATGATATTTTTATTTTTTCTAACATATTTTAGAAAATTTCGGTGGCATAACGGCGCGCAGGACAAGGTCTAGCCTTATCCCCAGTCTAATAATGGCCTACGCCATACACATACCAATCTAATCAATTCCATTTCACCCAAACAACCAAATTCAAATCAATAATCCAATCAACTAAATAACCAAACAAATAAGTCGCCCATGATCTGTGGACGATGGGGAACAGTTCATATGTGCAGTTACATAATAAATAAATGTATAAAGAAAATTTGGTGAGGATATCTCACCTAGAGGCTAAACCAAACGCCACGACTCTTCGTATGTAGAAAATCTTCGTCGTGTTTCCAACGAGATCTGTTTCACGCTATTCATAGTAAAAAAGTCATATTTTTATTGCTTCATTCCAATAAATAAAAATCATATTTTTATTTCCACTTCATATATATATATATATAAATCGAATTTTTAATTTTCTAATCCCTATATAAAAATCGAATTTTTATAACACTACTTAAATAAAAATCATATTTTTTAAACGTTATCTTCTATATAATGATTATATTTTTATAGCTTCACTTCCTATATAAAAATCATATTTTTATATAAAGAAAATTCATATAAAAATCCCATTTTTAATTAGTTACATATATAAAAATCGTGTTTTTATATAATTAAAAATCATGTCTTTACTCTAATAAAAATCTTAACTCTTTGCTAAATTAAAAATCACATTTTTACAAATGTAAAAAATCACATCCTTGTTAATTTAAAAATCACTACTTTATGTAAACAAAAATCGAAACTTTATGTTATTTTAAATCAAATCTTTAATTTGCTAATTATAAAATAAAGTTCATATTTTTATCTAAAATAATCTTTATATTCTATTCATATAAAAATCGAATTTTTATTTCACTAATAAACACATAAAAATCAGATTTTTATCTTCGTATAATAATTAAAAATCTGCAAACAAAATTCAAATTGGAATACATACTTCAAATCGAGCAAGGAGGAGGTGGAGGTGCTGCGTGGGGGTGCTGGGGCAATGCTTGTCGGAGCAGAGACTGGCGCAGGAGGGTCCGGGTGTGGCGCGCGATTCCAGCTCGCGGTTTTGGGGGTTGTGTCCTCGATTTTGGTGTTTCTGGGTCTTTGAGGAGAGAAGGGGGCGCCGACGTCGTTGGTCAGAGGAGGAATCGGGGAAGGGAGGGCTGCGCTGAGAGGTGAGGCGGCGGTGGTGCAAGACCGCGGTGGCGGCGTCGATCTGCGTGGGGAGGGGGAGACGAGATGTAGCGGGTTTCTCTTTTTCTTTTTCATTTACGATTTCTGATATGGTCAACGAGGGGAGAGAGAACGTGGGGAAAAGGTTATATAATTATATATATATTTTATTATTTTTAATTTCAAAAAGTACCTTTTTATTTTGAGCTCGAAATCAAATACCCAGACTGTTGTCCCTAGCTAATTACCCCCATTCTTAACACAATGGGATGTCACGTAGGCCAATTCGATCGTTACGATCAGTTTTCGTTAAATTTAAAATATAAATCCGTATATATTCAATTTGAATGCACATTTCAATTTACTGGGGCCACATACTGATTCTAAAAATTCCAGAAAATTTATTTCTATCTTCGTATTGACGATACGGTCCTAACGAAGCTAATTTCATCAAATTCTGAGACCGTTTGAAAAATGGCATTTTCTGGTCGATCCAAATTTACTAAAACTGTTAAAACACGTTTAACTTCTCCACGCTCACATATTGATCCATAAAATTACGTAAATTGTAATCTAGCAATAATTTGACATTCCGGATCCAACAAAAGTGGTTTCGTCGAAAACGAAGGTCGTTTGCAAAATTTCCATTTTTAAGGACTTTATATACATTAAAATATATATAAATTCCACAGCGACTTTTCTGAATTTTAAACTGGATGTAACTCTCAACTTATAAAACAAAGTCTCAGTTTCTTACATCCGTTAGAAAGACATGAGATTCAAATATTTCTTGTTTCGTTCAATTCTGACTTATATTGAATTCTGTATATTCGTTTGAAAATCGAAATCGAATTTTCGAACTGCGGCGCCATTTCAGGCTCGTTATATTACTAAAATAAATTTATTCGTTTTAACTTCGTTGAAAATAAATTTTCCGTCGTTATAATTTAAAATAAATCATTTTAAATAACCAAAATTCATTAAAATTGCTAAAATAATAATTTTAAATTGGCTCAAAATTTCTGGGTTGTTACATTGACTTGTTTGGATTGTGAAGCGACCCGAAACTTCCCCGGTCTCCGAAGAGATGAGAAAGAACGAATTACTGTGAGGACAAGACAAATCAGAACACAAACAGAAGAACATTTCACTGTTATTACAACAATGCATCAGATTACAAGAATATACAGAGTATAAATGAATATTACACAGGAATATCAGAGATTTAAATTACATTTAAATACCTAGCAGCGGAAAATAATACAATACACAACTAGAAGAGATATACGGATACAAAGCTTTCCGGATATCATTCCAGCTGTAAACCAGGATCCTGTGAATATAAATCTGCAAAACCAAAACTACTAGCTGCCCGTGTCGAAAATAAGGGCACCCAGAGTTTAGGTTAAAACAATAAACTCCAGGTCAGTCATGTGACTGGTGTGAGAACTAAAACAGTTATTTAAAACTTTACTTTAAAAGAGAGTAATTCAAGGGACCACGCCGTATAACACGGAACGGGTTTCCTCCCAAGAATACTAGTGCATAGAATAAACAGCGCAATGCTTTTTCGAAAAATGAAGCTATTATAAGACCCAGGTCCCATCACACAATGCAACGCAAGCCGGAGGATAGGGTTTTACCTTATAACAGCCAAACATGCTTGATACGTTTAAAACAAATCATTTGATACTATAATAAGTGTATAGTGTCAAAAACAATTTCAATCATAAATATAAATCATAGACGGCATGAGTGCCCCATCCCACTATGTTGCCATACTAGGCTCTACAAATAAAGCCGAAATACACGTATTGGAAATTGGATTTCCATCATGGTGGCTCCTGATTCGAAAGATCTATCGCGTAGTACAAATCACCGCGGCTTACGTCTCAGCGAGAGAAAACACCGCTATGCACATCTGCACTTTTGGGACTCAAGTATCACCGCGGCTTACGTCCCAGCAAGAGAAAACACCGCTTACTCTATCCCTCCGAGCACGAAGCTCAATATCAGTCGACCGAATCCACTACACTAAAAATGTATACTGATCAAACCATCAATTTACCACCATCCCGGGCTGTGAGGCTCGCGGATCAATGCTATACACAAAGCCATGCTATATCAGCTGCGCTTTGATCATCAACCACCAAACTTTGCTTTTCAACAAAAGTCTGGATCACTGCATCTCAGTATGCCACACTATCAATCCATATCGTACCACTGATTTCTGCCAATATATAACCTCCGAGCTCATATGTCTCAGAGAAGGGCGTTAAGCAAGAAAATAAATTCTCCGCCGCCAAACAGATATATATTTAGCAGAGATCAACAAATACAATATAAAGGAATACAATGTCAGACACACCATCCATTTACAAGTCCGTTCTAGGTCTGAACGAAACCGGAGGCACTTTCCTCGCATATCCATCCATCTCCAAGTACGTCTGGACGACCGCCAACTATTTCCATCCTCTTGGGTGTACAGCCCAATCAGGATCGTCAGTAATTATCCAAACGATGTGAAGACTTCCGGTCTTCAACCACCGTCTTCATCTTCGACATCTCGTCGAATCGGTTATTCAGAATGGGTGTAAACCCGGCCTTTCTGAATAACCCACGTATATGATAAACAAATGTTACACAAACACATCAAACGCCTCATTCCAATTCAGAATATTCTTTCACAAAAACACATTTTTAGGGAAAGGTTCCCATTAATTTTATCCACGATAAATTCTTCTAAATTTATTCTTTAATCTTCCTTTGGATATCATTTCAAACCATATTATGGTTTTCCAAACTAGTCGGGATTAGCGAACCACACCGAAGTAATTATTATTTTATTTCCCAATCCCAACCTATATATCCCATGGAGAAAACTGGTAATACTCCACATCTAACACCACTGTGTTATCGGTAAAATTAATTACCATTTCACGTTCAAATCTAATTAAAGATTTAACTATCGCTTTGGAGCAAAACTGGTGGTACTCCATTCTCGATCACCTTTCAGATTTGATAATTTAAATAATCAATTCACTTTTCAATCTAATTAAAGATTCATTAAAACTCCACTTAGTTTTAATCTTCTCAAAAATCGATATATTGCCTTTAACTGGGTTAAAGAACCAATGTCTTCTAAAACACGATTCACGATAAACCCAAATCACATTTGATATTAAATACAAGGCTCTGAATAGAAAATATATCGGCTTACATTCAATATCAAATTTTGAAACCAACATATATCGTATTGGAAATAACGATATAAAATATATCTTTCAAATCCCCATAACAATATTTGTATAGTCACGAAATCCAACATCGAAATATCCCGAAGATAATTTCGATTCAACTCCAGTCCAATCCACGTATTGGGAGTATTGATTATTTTTAAAATCACTTTCAAATTCAATTTATTTATTTCAAAAATAAATTGATTTTAATTCTAGTTCAAAACTAGTTTATTTCGATAAAAATCTATTTTTATCTTTTCAAATGTGGAATTTTCCAGGTCAACTCTTTCCAATCCATATATTATGATTTTACACAAATTATAGATATTTTTAATAATTTTACCAAGGCCCGTACAGTCGATTTCCAACAACGGCCATCGAACTGCACTTACAGCGACCTTTTTCGAATTTGATTTGGACATAACTCCAAATCCAACCGTTAGATTTCAAATTTCTAATATTCATTGGAAAGCTCTTTTCGATACGAACCCAACGGTTCCGGTTTTAGGAGAATCCGACGGTCGGATCTCCCGCAATGTCCGTTTGAAATAAATGGTCGAAATTCACGAACTGCCGCGGCGCGGCGCGTTCTATTCCGGCCATTATATATATAATATATATATTATATATATTTCGTCGATTTCCTTTTAAAACGAAATTTATAAATAGTTCTACATTCGTTTCAAAACAATTTCAACTTCCATTTCAATTCAAATCAAAATTGAATTCTTCTTTATAAATTCGTTTTAAAATTTATTTCTATTCAATTCAATTTGAATTCATTTCGAATTCGCTTTCAATTCAATTCATTTCGAAATCATTTTCAATTCAATTCATTTCGAAATCGTTTTCAATTCAATTCATTTCGAAATCGTTTCAATTCAATTCATTTCGAAATCGTTTTCAATTCAATTCATTTCGAAATCGTTTTCAATTCAATTCATTTCGAAATCGTTTTCAATTCAATTCATTTCGAAATCGTTTTCAATTCAATTCATTTCGAAATCGTTTTCAATTCAATTCATTTCGAAATCAATAAAATCGATATAAATATCGTTTACGTCAAAATGGCGTCAATCTAATCAACACGGCTTTATATTTTCAAAACTTCTTTATTCTATCCAACAAATGAATATTTATCCCATTCAACACATGAATCTATATTTATTTCAACACACGACTAATCTCAACACATGAGTACTGTCAACACATCACTATTTTTATATTCAACACATGAATTTTCTTTTCTAATATTCATTACTTTCCCGATTGGAATGAGGCCCAATCAATCACCATATAACGTTAATTATATGGATTCCATACAACACATGTATATGATAACAATAATAAACAATCAACCATCAACCAAAGTGCACTACACTGTATAAGCATCAAATATAGATATCTTACACTTATAACAGCCTGTCAATCAATCGATCGACATATTTAATCAATCAGGATGAGTGAAATTCATATTTCATCCCAACACCCGTGTGGGGTTTCAAACAATCAAACACAGATTTTTAGTTGTGCAGTTGGGCGATGTGTAAAATTTATCGACCCATTCAATATCAGTCAAATCAGTGTATATAAACAAATCGGCCGATTTGTTTATAAATATTTATTTATTCACTTTCACGTTAAAACTATATTTTAATGATAATATATTTTATTTTAACACATGAATTTCTATTCATTTCATTTACACAATAAAAATGATATTTTTATTTTTCTAACATATTTTAGAAAATTTCGGCGGCATAACGGCACGATACTAGAAACGGGACGAGGCCTAGCCTTATCCCCGGTCTAGTGAAGGCCCACGCCACTCACACATCAATCAAATCAATTTCAATTCACCAAACAATTCAAATTTCAATCAATTAGACTAACCAACTACACAACCAAACAATTTAACAAACAAGCCATCCATGGTCTGTGGATGACGGGTGTCGGGTGCTACTAAGCACCGTCTACATCCTAGTATATATATATATATATATATATATATAACTAGAAAAAAAATTGAAAGGTGAGAAATTCTCACATATAGCTATCCCGAATCCACGACTCTTCTTATGCAGGAAATCTTCACTGTTCTCGTCTCTTATCGCTTTCGTTGTCCGCTTTCACTACATATGTAAAAATCGAATTTTTACTTTGATGTTCAATATATAAAAATCACATTTTTACTTCGATGTTCAATATATAAAAATCACATTTTTACTTCGATGTTCAATATATAAAAATCACATTTTTACTTCGATGTTCAATATATAAAAATCACATTTTTATTTCAAAGTTCAATATATAAAAATCGAATTTTTATTTCAAAGTTCAATATATAAAAATCGAATTTTTATTTCAAAGTTCAATATATAAAAATCGAATTTTTATTTCAAAGTTCAATATATAAAAATCGAATTTTTATTTCAAAGTTCAATATATAAAAATCGAATTTTTATTTCAAAGTTCAATATATAAAAATCGAATTTTTATTTCAAAGTTCAATATATAAAAATCGAATTTTTATTTCAAAGTTCAATATATAAAAATCGAATTTTTATTTCAAAGTTCAATATATAAAAATCGAATTTTTATTTCAAAGTTCAATATATAAAAATCGAATTTTTATTTCAAAGTTCAATATATAAAAATCGAATTTTTATTTCAAAGTTCAATATATAAAAATCGAATTTTTATTTCAAAGTTCAATATATAAAAATCGAATTTTTATTTCAAAGTTCAATATATAAAAATCAAATTTTGCTTATATAAATCAGTTTTTAAATCAAATAAATAAAATTAGTTTTTACATCTAAATAAAATCAGTTTTTACAGTAAAATAAAAATCAGTTTTTACATCTAAATAAAAATCAGTTTTTACGTCTAAATAAAAATCAGTTTTTACATCTAAATAAAAATCAGTTTTTACAGTAAAATAAAAATCAGTAAAAAACAGTAAACTTACAGGGGGGGCTGACTGTCGGTGGGTGGCCAGAGGGCGCGGAGGAGGTTGCGAGGAGGGGTTCGACGCGGTGGTGGGGGTCCGATGAGACGGTGGTGCTGTTGCATCAGCTCCGGTTGGAAGGAGGGAGGCTCGCGGAGTCAATGAATCGGGGAGGGAAGAAATCGATGAAGTGGAGAGAGAAAGGGGGAGGGAGGCGAGGCGGGGGAGGTCTGACGATCGGAGGCGCGGCGGCTGGAGCCTACCGACGGTGGCGCGAGGTCGATGAGGCCCCTTTTTTTTTTTCCCTTTTGCAGAAGAATGATCGGGGGGGCCAGAAGGTTTTAAGGGAGGAAGGGGTTTTTTTTTATTTAATTATTTAATTTCTAAAAAAGGTACTTTTACATACGACCTCGAAACGAGGCCCACCGCCTATCGTCCATAGCATTTTACCCCCATTCCGAACACAATGGGATATGTTTCGCAAGCTGATTTGATCGTTTCGATTAGTTTCCATTGAATTTACCTTTAAATCACTATATTGAATTTTAAACGTACATTTCAAATTACCGGGGCCACATACGAACACGAAAAATTCCAGAAAAATATTTCCTAGCTTCGTATTGACGATACGGTCCTAATAAAACTAATTTCGTCGAATTCTAAGACCGTTTGAAAAATGGCCAATTCCAGTCGATTAAAATCAACTGAAACTGGTCAAATGCGTTTTCCTTTGCCACGCTCACATATTGATTCGAAAAATTATGAAATTTGGAATCTAGCAATAATTTGACATCACGGACCCAACAAAATTGGTTTCGTCGAAATCCGAGGTCATTTGCAAAATTTCAATTTTTAAGGGCCTGAATTCCATAGCGACTATTCAGAATTTTCAATTGGACATATCTTTTGATCCCCGCTATGAAAATTTGATTATTCGGATTCGTTGGAAAGATATTATCAATTAGATCCCATTATTTTTGGTTTCACTAAAATCCGGATTGGTTTGCACCCGGTACATTCAATTGAAGTTTGAAATCGAATTATCGAACTACCGCGCCATTTTCAATTCTATTTATAATTATATATAAATATTTATATTCTAACGACGACGTATATAATATATACGTTCGAATTATATTCGAAATAAATTTCTCGTCGATATTATTTAAAATAATTCATTTTAAATATTCAAAATTCGCTAAAATTGCCAAAATAAAAATTTTAAACTGGCCCAGATTTTCGGGTTGTTACAGATTGTTTGATTTGTTTGACTTGAATAACTTGATTGACTTACTTGTCGTGGTTAAATTTCATTAGTGGTTGATAGGTTTGTAAGAAAAATACTTATTTTAAGGATATCTTAGTTAACTCTTAGTCTAGATTAAAATCTTATTATAGTTTTAAGGGAATTAGAGTTTAGGATAGGTTTAGTCCTATATTAGATTAAGGGTGAGTTTTAGAGTTTCTAATGATTAGTTGAAGGTTCAAGAATGCTTTTATTGATTTAATTGTTTATAATTGTTTGTTTGAATTGCTTGTTTGTTTGAATTTCTTATTTTAATTGATTTGCTTGTTTGAATTGATTGGTTTGCTTAGTTTATTATCCTTCTATTTAATTTATTAGACTAGTGTAGTCATAGAATTAGGGGAAGTTACAGAAATTTATAAATTATTATAAATAAAGAGAAAATTGTAGATTTAGGGGAAGTTATATACCGAATTAGGATGTTGTATAGGCATAAATTTAGGGGGAGTATTTTACTTTAGTATAGGAATATGATTTAAGGGGAATACTTTAAGAAATTCTTTTTGATAACGCCAAAGGGAGAGAAATTATAAAATATAGGATTCATATAGATCGGGGGTGTTTGTGAAGGATCATCATCAACAGGTATATATACGTATGATATTTTATAAACTAAGGTTTTCATCATAAAAAAGGTGGAGATTGTTTGAGAATGGAGTTTTGATGACAATAACCTTTTTTAAATATTAATTGATTATAAAATATATACTAACACCTCTATCTAAAAAACACACACACACACACATATGCAGGATTTATATACAGGAAATATTACTGAAGACTCTACAGTTTAAAGATGTTAGAGATTCAGAATTCAGAGATATTTCAAGACTCATGAGTATTCAAGAATTCAAGATAAATATAGTTATAGATTCTAGAATATGTAAGACTCTAAATAGCACTCCAGGTTCAAATTGAAAATAATTTTAAATTCTGTTTTTCAAATTCTGTTGTAATGACCCACATTGGCAGAGGTATTATAATTAATTTATTTAATTATATAAATAGTGATATAGTGAATTTAATGGTCGTGGAATTAAATAATGGTGAATATTTAATTAAAATAATATATTTAATTCTGAAATAATCAGAATTGGCTGAAATGGCGATATGGTGTAAACCGGATCATGTGTGATATTTAATTCAGCATGGAATTGAATTTGAATAACGAATATATTATATAAACGATAGTTTGAACAGAGAATTATAATATAATTAAAATTGAGCTTGAAATGGCGCTGTAGTTCGTAAATTGGCGATTCGAACTTCAATTGAATGTACAGGATTCGTTTTAAGCCGGATTTCTATGAAACAAGAAATGTGTGGAGCTGGTGGAGTATATCTTTCTATGGAAGAGAAAAATCAAGATTTCGTTGTGTAGATTTTGATTTACGTCCAAATCAAATTTTAGAAAAGTCGCTGTGGAATACCTTTATAGTTTATAAAGGAATTATTTATATTTTAAAAAGGAATTTCAATATAAATCGAATATCGGGTTGACCCAGATTTGAAAATATCAAGCTGCAAATTCTGATATGATATTCTAGAGCTGTATGGTATTCCACTGTGAATATATATACGATAATATTTATTTATAAATATTTAATTTAATTATATTTAATTATATTTATATATTTAAATGGGTCATCCAGAGCGTTAAAAATAGCCACTTTTGCAAACGAAGTGGGAATTCGACGAAACTAATTTTGTTGGATCCGCAATGTCAAATAGTTGTTAGATACCAAGTTCTGTGATTTTTAGAGTCACTGTGTGGCCGTATGGATTTTTAGAGTGAAAAACAGTCAGTATTTTGACGGTTAAAAATACGTTGTGTGAGCAAACGGAGTCGGAATTCGATGAAACCAGTTTCGTTAGGACCGTACTGTCGAACTCTAGTTGGATGTCAATTTTCATGATTTTTGAGTATCGTGTGTGTAACACGATTTTTTAGAAGGCAATAATGAATTAACAAAAAGGAATATCCCGATAATATGCCACTTTCACCCTATAAATACATACCCTTCACCCATTCTAACCTAATTTCTACTCTTCCCTGATCAACAGCTTTTTCCGCCGTCACAGCAAAAACAAACCATGGAAAAACCCTCTTCTAAAATCCGAAACAAAATGTATAAAACCCTATAAATCGAGAGAGATGTATATTTGGATTCAACGTCGTAAGAACTTTGATCCGGTACCCGTTTGGTCGAGTGTAATTAAAGTTTTGTGTTGTTGGAGTATTCCAGCGTGAGGGCAAAGTGGCTAGGGTTTAATGTTTGTGCAAATTAGGTCGTTTATTCTTGGTTCGAGTTTTGTATTTGGGGCTTTGTGCTTCGATTCGGTTTATTTGTGGGGATTTTGTTTTTTGCGTGATATTTTTGTTCGATGAGATGCTGGGTTTTGTTTGTGGTCTCGAACTGACGAGGTGGGCGACTCCGAGGGTAGGTGTTGGGTAAGGAGAAGAAGTTGATGCTGAGTGGAAAGGTGGATTCTTTTCATGGTGTCGAGGGACTGACGGGTCTATGGAAGGAGTGGGTGTTTTCACTGTACTGTACGCTACAGCTTGGAGCAGTGTTTTGCGAAGATTTCAGGTGTGTTGGGTTTCATTGGAATGATGGAATGAGCTGTTTTGGGGGTTTTACAAGTGAAGGAGAACGTGTTGGAGGAGATTGCCTTGCGGATCTGAATGGGGGCGTGAGTTGAGCAGGTTTTGTTCTAGAGTGTTGTTAGTAGAAGATAATGAGGAGTGGTTTTACTGAAGGGTTTAAACGTGGATTAAGGGATATGCCACTAAGAAATGTTGATTTATGTAGAATGGCAACGGGTTCAAATTGAAAATGAAGGGGAAGAAAGGATTGTGCAGTGGACCAGTGATGTCGGGTTGAAATTGTTGGGCTATGATCAGATGGGTAAGGCCTATGGATAATTTAATTAAGTTCAAATATAAAAGAAAATAGCATGTTAAATTGTAAATTTCATATCTTAATCATACTATATCAGAATGTCGAACGGTCAGTCACGTTAGGATCGTATGGACGACGACAACACCATGGAACTGACTGGAAGTGAATCCGAGCCTATTACAATTTATAGCGAAATAAATTGTCTATCTAAATCAAGCGATGGTTATCGTTATTAACGACGAACTACCAATGTGAGTAAATCTCACTAACTCTGAACAATTTATAATTTCATGTTGTATTTTTAGAACTGTTAAATGTTGGCTAATTGACTGTGTGTTGACTGTTTGATTGAACTACTAGACAGTTAGTTGAATTTCTATATTGATTCTGTTTAACAGAATATATCATATGGAACTGAAAGTGATGTTATCTATATTGTTTAACATCTGTGATGCAGGGAAATAGGTTGGAGGAATCCAACTGGATTCCTCAACATTTATTTTACTGTTTTTCACATATTGTGATATATGATGTGATATATAATCTGTTGTCGATTATATGTGTTTGAACGATACTGATCATCGTGATTTGATATGTTGAATACCATAACATACCGAAATGTTGATAAGAGAATATTTTCAAAGTGATATTTGAAAATAAAATATTTATAAATGGAATATTTATAAATAATAAATATTTATAAATTGGATATTTATAAATAGTAGATATTTAGAAAAGGGAAATTATAAAATCAAAGAATAGATTTGAAAAGGAAATATTTGCAAACCATTTGCAAATAGAATAATAGAAAAGGAAATATTTGTAAATCATTTACAAATAGAATTGATAGGAAATATTTAGAAAATAAATAGATTTATAAAAAGGAAATTTGTTTATAACCGAATAGGATGTTATAAAAAGGAAAACGTTATAAAAAGGTAAACGTTACTAAAAAGGAAATCATTCGTAAAGTGAAGAACCGTTACTAAAAGTAAATCTTTATAAATGAATAGTTTATTCGAAAAGGAGTTAATCGAATATTAGTTATTCGAATATTAGTTTATTCGAATAGAGATAAATAAATAAGAGTTATTCGAATTAGTTATTCGAATAGAGTTAAAAACAAAGTAGTTATTGAATTAGTTATTCCAAAGGAGTTATCGGTTATAGTTTAATCGAAAGGAGTTATCGAATTAGTTATTCGAAAGGAGTTATCGAATTAGTTATTCGAAAGGAGTTATCGATTATAGTTTAATCAAAAGGAGTTATCGAATTAGTTATTCGAATGGAGTTATCGAATTAGTTATTCGAAAGGAGTTATCGATTATAGTTTAATCGAAAGGAGTTATCGAATTAGTTATTCAAAAGGAGTTATCGATTATAGTTTAATCGAAAGGAGTTATCGAATTAGTTATTCGAAAGGAGTTATCGATTATAGTTTAATCGAAAGGAGTTATCGAATTAGTTTTCGAAAGGAGTCATCGATTATAGTTTAATCGAAAGGAGTTATCCAATTAGTTATTCAAAGGAGTTATCAATTATAGTTTAATCGAAAGGAGTTATCGATTATAGTTTAATCGAAAGGAGTTAAGTAAGGAGTTAAGTAAAAAGAGTTAATCGATTAGGGTTAAATAAATAGAGTTTATCGAATTTAGTTTATTCGAAGAAACGTTTTCGAATCTAGTTATTCGTAAGAGAGATTAACTAATATAGTTATTCGAAGGGAGGAGTTATCGAATAGAGATTTATTCGAATGAGAGTTACGTAAGGAAATGTTAAAGGGTTAAAAGATGAACTTACCCTATTTCGAGATTTGAAATGTTGTTCAGTTAAGGTCTGAGAGGTAGTTATACCCCAACTTGATTGACTTCGTTTTTAATTTAGAAATGGTTAAGGTTCAAGAGTGAAAGTAGTTACGTGATTTAGTAAATAAGTATAGTGGTTTGAGTTGTCGTCGCGATGTTGATTTAAACATCTGTCTAAATCCAAGTAAAGAAGATTTGGAAATGTTTTCCAAATAGAATCAGAAACGTAATCAAATATTGAAATAGGAAATATGAATATATATATATATATATGATTGACGATTGATTGATAGAATTTCCATCTGGAAGTAATATCGTTGTTTGCAGACCTGTTTTTCTTTGATGGTTAAATCATATACTATCGAAGTTTTGACCATTTTAACGTTGTTAATATGGAGAGATCGATTGGATTATTATCCAAAGAACCACTCTGTATTGGCATAAGAGTTGCGAATCATATATGCCAAAGATAATTGAAGACGAAGTAAAGTGCAAGGGTTATTGTATAAGTCTTAGATAACTGTGTCTATGATGGATGTATTGAATAGTACCTTCGGTTCATCCTGTTCCTGGATGACTTGTATGGATGAATGTCTGACAGAGTATTTCTAGAAAGGTCACGTACATTGATTTCTTCAACCGTACCAAGAGTGGAAGCGGAGAAGGAAACTTCTTTTAGCTAACACATAATGTATTGTTGAGGACGTCAATCGGTGATTTGATGGATTTTTTGATGTGGCATTCGAAGTGAATCTGAAGTGATGATAAAGCGTAACCTCAAGCCTCATCAACCGGTAAATGACAGAAATCGGGCAGGCAACATGGCTATGTAGGTTGCACCTATTAGGGTGTATAATCACCTGATCTAGAGTTTCATTTACTTCTAAAAATCTATTGTTGATACTGTCCCATTCAGGAAACGGTTGTTGATCCCAACCGTTGGTGATATACATTCGATACACTCAAGCGAAATGAGTGGTCAGTCATGTGTGGCCGGGTTGCAAGATATTCTTGTTGAACCCGGTGTATTCCTTTCTAGAGGTACACTAGGGAAAGGTGGTTCCATACCTTGTCATAGTTGGAAATCCATTACCCAATACGTGCTTGCAGTTTTGATTGTATACTATATATGTAGAACGTGAGATGAAAGCGTTTCTGCTAGATGATTATTATATTGTGGTTGATAGACATTATTATAATATCAAAAGGTTTTTTATATAAAGATAATTTGGATTCTCATAAGGGAAAAAGCCGTTCCGTTATACGGCGTGGTCTTATGAGATATCGTTTACTTGTTCAAACTATTTTAAGTTGTTTTACTCATACCAGTCCCATGACTGACCCGGAGTTTATTTTGTTTGTTTCCATAAACTCTTGGGTGCCTAAATTTTTACGGGCAGTCAAGTAGTCGGGATTTATAGATATACTGGAAGAGCTTCGAGCTGGAGGCTTCAGGATCATATAGTTACAGTTATTTCCGCTATGTTGTAAGTGTTGTACTTTGATAATGATATGTATATTCAAGTATAGATCTGTTTTCAAATTCTATCTTCAATCTCTTTCTTCTCTATTTTACTTTCTATTTTTATTTGATTTTAAACTTAAGTTTTATAGATTTATACTTTATAAGTTTTATATATTTATATTTTATATACTTTATATTTATATAGTTTTAAACTCTATATTTCAATAAATATGTTTATATTTATGTTTTCATATGATTTTCTACTTTATAATATTTATTTATAACACTATATTTTAATTCAAGAATTTCCAGAATTATATGTATATATATATATATCAAAACACTTGAAAAAAAAATCATATTTCAATTTTGTACATATATATGTCGACATACATATATATACATGTCGACTGTCATTTTTTCAAATTTGAAAGGAAGTGCCTTTTCACTATTTGTGACGGATCTAAGACGTTGCAACCTTTCACACATTATAAAATGGGGCCGATTTCGAATTTTTAATCACTTCTTCTTCCCCATCTTTATTCCTTTTCATTACATCATTATTTGTAACAACCCATGTCCGTTAATGTCACACACAAAGGGAATGCATTATGTTTCGAGGAGCGTTTAAGGAAACAGAATAGAATATTACAAGACAGATACATAAAATAGTACTTGAAAAACTTTATTACTTTATTGCAGCGAAAAACAGAAATAAGTTTGGTTACATCTTTCAAAATCACAGTACCAAAACTCAAGTACATAAATATCAGCCGTGTTCAAAAGCCATCAGAGTATAAAACTTTAAAATCATAAATCCCACAGAAGATGCCATAAAAAGGCAGGCCATACTTTAAGCACTTCAAGCAGAAGAAATCCGGATCAAGCTAGAGTATTCCCACCTTGAAACCCTGGGGGGAGGGGGGAACGGAAGAAAAGAGGCGAAACAAAAAGGGTCAGACAAAAAGTCTGGCAAGTCCGGTGACTTTCAGCTATGAACATATAATAATGTCATGGCATGGAAATAAAACTGGATGAGAGACAACAGTAACAAGAGTAGAAAATATACGTAGGTTAAACAGAAGAAACAGAATGATATAAGCTATTACTTTTCACTTCTCTGCAATAATACTAATATAACTGGATTAGGTGTTACCCTAATGTCTAAACAGAAACAAGAACAGAAACAGAATAATCTCTACAGAAACAGAATGCTAGTAATGGGCCTTTACCAACCCAACAGAGACAGAAGGTGCAGAAAACAGAATATAAATAATGGGCCTTTACCACCCCAACTAATGGGACTTTACCACCCCAACAGACGGTACCACGAAGAAACAGATAGGTGTTACCACCCCAACAGAAACAGACGGTACCTCAACAGAAACAGACAGAACTAGGTGTACCCTAAATTCTACCCCAAGCGATCGGCTCCCTAATACATAAATACCATGTGCCGGCCCCACAGAAGGGTGTATCATTCCCTAAAGTAGCAACCTATAGAGACAGACATATTTACAGATGTCACAGTGTCTTACATCCTTAGAGCAGACTGGATCCATGCACGCACATGACCCGTTTGGAATGCGCCATCAACACCCCTCTCCATTATCAGAATGAACCGTTTATAATTAGTTCAGTAAGAGTGCCCAAACCCTACCTACTGTTGGGTCATAGTTTTGATACCAGAAAGGGTTACTGACTAATATGGGTCCCACACAACAGATGACACAAGTAATTACCCATCCTAACCTTGTGTCCCCAGACTAACATATTTCAGATAACTTGCTTACGGATTTCAGATGTACACAGTTCAGATTAACTAGTTCTCAGATCAGACATACAGATCAACAAGTTTTTAGACTAGTGAATTAGATATACAGATTAACAGTCTTACAGACTGTTTCACCTTTGTATTGGGCCTATAGATTCACAAAACGGGTTTATTAGATTCATCATTCTTGTTGATTTAACCCTATCCACCCAACATGTTTTAGGCATTATATTTATCTTAGATTTGCATTAATTAATTATTAATGCACAGACCTCTCACATTAGGTCGGTAGCTTGTGGCCGCTGGATGTGCTGGGCGGTTCCGGGCAGTCTTCTGCCACAAGCCAGACCTAACCTCGGGTTTAGGCATCTTTTAGTTATGCCTACGATCTCTCACATTAGACTGACAGTTTGCGGCTACTGGTTAGGACGGTTGGTTCCGGGCAGGTTTTCACCGCAAACTGAGTCTAACCTCGTGTCTCAACATTCTTATTATAGCTAAAATATTCATTCAAAGATTATGCCAATAACAGACTTATTATGCTAATATCAGACTAATTATGCCAATTCAACAAATTAAATTCTTTACAAGTTACAGTAGATTATTCAAACATGTTTTGCTCAATTTTAGATCGAGCCTACAGATGCATACTCAAATTACAGTATTCAGTTTCAACAGATTTAGCAGATTGGGCAGTTAAAACATCTCTCTAAAGTTCCATTAACATATCTTGCTTGATTATAAATTAAGCCTATAAATCTACATGCCCAAATTATGGTCATAATTCACAACATACATATGCCCCCATATTTTAGTTAAATTTGCATAGTACAGAATATTCCCCAAAAACCCCAAAATCATGGTGCACAATATAAACTACGCCAAATTATAGCCTTTTATTACCGCATATGTCAAATATCCAAAAATCCAAATTAGGCATATTCACATTAATAGTTATCCCTATTTTAATATCGGTTTTTCAGGCCTAAGTCACAAATCCTTTTTCTTACAAGTCATAAATTGTCATATAAAATATGCCCCAAATCTAGATCTTAAATTCAACATGTATTATGTCCTTAAAATCAGATCTTGAATTATAATATGCATTATGTCCCCAAATTACAAGTCATATGTTATCATATAATGATCTTCCTCCCCAATCATGAACCATCATATATATAGTATGCCCAGATCTAGATCTTAAATTACAACATGTGTTGTGTTCTCAAATCAGTCACAAATCAGTTTTGCCCAATTATGCATGTTTCAATATTTTCCCCAAATTTAGCGTTTGTGCGTTCATCTCTTATGAGATTTGGCTCAGGCTCGTGGTAGCCTGGCTATAAAAACAGAAAGGAAGAATAAGGGAAGAGATACAGAACAGTCACAATAAATAAGATAGATTCACAGGAAAACGGATCAGATAAACAAAAATAGGCATCATCTCATATTGAGATTCATTATCATGCTAGGATCATAATTAAATTTCATATCGAAAAATAACTGTACTTGCCTTGGTTGGATTCTAAAAGAAAAAGGTGTTGCAGCTGTTCTCTTTTAATCCTAATCAGAATTGGAGGAAGAAGAAGCACAAGTCCTAGCTTAGGTTTCAGCAGAGTAGAGACGCCATTGATTTATTTTTTAGAGAAGAAGAGAGCAATGGAGGCTAGAGAATTGTGTAAGAGATTTAGGTTAGGTTAGGGATGTATTTATAGATGTCTAGGATCGATTAGAGCTCTTAGATTAACCTAGAAACCATTAGGACCACTCAGATGCCATATCAGCCCTTAACGCGAATCGGGCCACGGGTGGACAGCCAAACACCCTGGATTGGCCTCTAGTCGACCCAGCATGGCTCGGGTCGACTCCAAAAATGGTGCGGTTCGGCTATTCCCCCTCCCGATTCGCTGTTTTGAACTTTTTTTTGAATATTTTTTTTTTTATGTATATATATATATATATTTCTCTTATATGCATAAAAACTTCAAGGCTTAATAACTTCTTCATAATTAACCATTTTCACACTAAACCACTTTTTTGAACTGCGTTCACACTAAGCCACTTTTAAGCCATTCCCTTAAAACAAAAATATGGCGCTGGCGGGGATCGAACTCTGTACCTCTTGTATGCAAGTCACATGCTCTATCCAACTGGACTACTAAGGCTATTTTGTACAAACCTTATAACAATGCTAAACATTATTCTTTTCTCATTACTCTTTTTCAAATTAATTATTCTTTAATTTGTTATTTTAATATTCTGACAAAACACGGGGTATTACATTCTCCCTTTCTTACAGGATTTCATCCCCGAAATCTCCAAGTTAAGGAGAATGTATATCCTACCATCCAATCATCCATCTACTCGACCATTCAATCACGGACATCCATTGTCCTTAAAAGGTTTCTAATGCCATATGAACATATGCAAAGTGTGTGTATATGTTTCTAATCTAATGCAAAATCAGGCGGTCTACTGATCCAGTTGACCTCCTTAATGCGAATCATGTTAGTGCAATGAGTCCAAATATGTATACAAGAAATCCTAGTTGATACACATCATTTCTATATGAGTGCGCAACCAAACATTCAAATGCAACATACATGTGAGGAGTCAATCATTCTGCATCCACAAAAATAGTAAAATGCACACACATCCATATGCAGTATGGGAGTGTTTTTGAGCCGATCTAGTGCCTAGTGTGTGTATATGCATCCACTAGCATCCACTAGCAACCACTTGCATTCACTTGCAACCATCAATCATAACATGTCTCAAACACATGTTTACATCCATTAGATTCTACCTAAAGGTCGAAGACTCGATTGATAGGATACAACCGAGTGATAGAAGCAAGTACAATTAAAACAAAAGCTCTATTCCAATTGGACATCGGTTATGAGAATAATTCCCTAAGTATCAACCCGAAGACCGAAATCAACATCAGATTGACACTCAGTGAATTACTCCCGGTAAACAATGTCAAAATTGGAAATCTACTTCATGCTTCGAGTAAAAACCACTATCCTTTTCATAAATATTCAGATACTTACAAACCGCTGGTATGGATCATATTATCATATGATTCTTAGGAAACTAAGCATGATAAAACCCCACCATATCCCACAAAACCCTGAATGTACGCGTCATAGTCAACTTAACCCCCAACACAGATTCCCTCAAACCCCAACCTATCACAAACAGATGAGTCGTAACCCTTATGGGGTTTTGAGACTATAGTGGGATCAGAAACAAGACTAGTATTAAAGTGCAGAGTCTCAATTACAGAAAAATGCCAGAATCAAAAAGAGTTGAAACTCAAAAATCAGATAAGAAAATTAAACCTCCTACATAAATTTTTCTATTTCTATCCTATCCATCAGCCACGAGAGCATTCGCCTACCCTCCAGGAGTAGGTCCTGTCTTCTTCCCTTGCCCTCGTTTCTTCGGGCAGTCCTAGTGAATTATCCCATCTCACCACAGTTGAAGCAAGCGCCCTTCTTTGGATCCACTTTCTTATCGTGTGTCCTATCCAGGTCTCCCATGTACGTTCTCCATTCCGTTGAGCAAATTTCTAGCCTCGACAACGTCTCAGTCCCATAAAGTGGTTTTCCGCCCATCGCACGGAAGTCCTTACATATCTTAGAAAAATGCATCTATAAGCGGAGGAAGAGATTCAAAAGGGAAAGAGGAAGGAACTCAAAACAAAGAATCGAAAGAAAGTTATATGGCTTTTGGGGATTATTATTTTTTTCAAAATAAGCTTTACTTTTGAAAATACTTCCTTTTTAAAACCTTTTTGAAAATAGTTTTCAAAAACTTTTTATCAAACTTGGTAACCTTCAGCTCTGATACCAAGTGTAACACCCCACGTCCGTTAATGTAACTCACAAATGGAATGCTTTAAGTTGCGAGGAGCGTTTAAGTAAACAGAACAGAATACTACAAGACAGATACATAAAATAGTACTTGAAAAACTTTATAACTTTATTGCAGCGGAAAACAGAAATAAGTTTGGTTACATCTTTCAAAATCACAGTACCCAAACTCAAGTACATAAATATCAGCCTTGTTCAAAAGCCATCAGAGTACAAAACTTTAAAATAATAATCCCCACAGAAGATGCCATAAAAAGGCAAGCCGTGCTTTAAGCACTTCAAGCAGAAGAAATCCGGATCAAGCTAGAGTATTCCCTCCTTGAAAACCTGGGGGAACGGAAGAAAAGAGGCGAAACAACAAGGGTCAGACAAAAAGTCTGGCAAGTCCAGTGACTTTCAGCTATGAACAGATAATAATGTCATGGCATGCAAATAAAACTGGATGAGAGATAAAAGTAACAGGAGTAGCAGATATACTTGGGTTAAACAGAAGAAACAAAATGATATAAGCTATTACTTTTCAATTCTCTGCGCTAATACTAGTATAAAAGGATTAGGTGTTACCCTAATGTCTAAACAGAAACAAGAACAGAACAGAATAATCTCTATAGAAACAGAATGCTAGTAATGGGCCTTTACCACCCCAACAGAGACAGAAGGTGCAGAAAACAAAATATTAATAATGGTCCTTTACCACACCAACTAATAGGCTTTTACCACCCCAACAGACGGTACCACGAAGAAAAAGACAAGTGTTACCACCCCAGCAGAAACAGACGGTACCTCAACAGAAGCAGACAGAACTAGGCGTACCCTAAATTCTACCCCAAGCGATCGGCTCCCTAATACATAAATACCCTGTGTCGGCCCCACAGAAGAGTGTATAATTCCCTAAAGTAGCAACCTATAGCTACAGACCTATTTATAGATGTCACGGTGTCTTACATCCTCAGAGCAGACCGGATCCAAGCACGCACATGACCTGGTTGGAATGTGCCATCAACACCCCTCGCCATTATTAGAATGAACCGCTTATAATTAGTTCAGTAAGCGTGCCCGGACCCTACCTACTGTTGGGACATAGTTTTGATACCAGAAAGGGTTACTGACTAATATGGGTCCTACACAACAGATGACACAAGTAATTACCCATCCTAACCTTGTGTCCCCAGACTAACAGATTTTAGATTAACTTGCTTACAGATTTCAGATGTACAAAGTTCAGATTAACTAGTTCTCAGATCAGACATACAGGTTAACAAGTTTCCAGACTAGCGAATCAGATGTACAGATTAACAATCTTACAGATTATTTCGCCTAACATTGTATTGGTCCTACAGATTCACGAAACGGGTTTATTAGATTCATCAGTCCAGTTGAGTTAACCCTATCCACCCAACACGTTTTAGGCATCATATTTATCTTAGATTTGCATTAATTAATTATTAATGCACAGACCTCTCACATTAGGTCAGTAGCTTGTGGCCGCTGGATGTTCCGGGCGGTTCCGGGCAGACTTCTGCCACAAGCCAGACCTAACCTCATGTCTAGACATCTTTTAGTTATGCCTACGACCTCTCACATTAGACTGACAATTTGCGGCTACTGGTTAGGCTAGTTGGTTCCGGGTAGGTTTCCACTGCAAACTGAGTCTAACCTCGTGTCTCAGCATTCTAATTATAGCTAAAATATTCATTCACAGATTGTGACAATAACAGACTAATTATGCAAATATCAGACTAATTATGCCAATTCAACAAATTAACTTCTTTACAAGTTACAGCAGATTATTCAAACATGTTTTGCTCAATTTTAGATCGAGCCTACAGATGCATACTCAAATTACAGTATTCAATTTCAACAGATTTAACAGATTAGGCAGTTAAAACATCTCTGTAAAGTTCCATTAACATATCTTGCTTAATTATAAATTAAGCCAATAAATCTACATGCCCAAATTATGGTCATAATTCACAACAAACATATGCCCCCATATTTTAGTTAAATTTGCATAGTACAAAATATTCTCCAAAAACCCCAAAATCATGGTGCACAATATAAACTACGCCAAATTATAGCCTTTTATTACCGCATATGTCAAATATCCAAAAATCCAAATTAGGCGTATTCACGTTAATAGTTATCCCTATTTTAATATAGGTTTTTCAGGCCTAAGTCACAAATCCTTTTTCTTCCAAGTCATAAATTGTCATATAAAATATGCCCCAAATCTAGATCTTAAATTCAACATGTATTATGTCCTCAAAATCAGATCTTGAATTATAACATGCATTATGTCCCCAAATTACAAGTCATATGTTATCATATAATAATCTTCCTTCTTCCAAATCATGAACCGTCATATATATAGTATGCCCAAATCTAGATCTTAAATTACAACATGTGTTGTGTTCTCAAATCAGTCACAAATCAGTTATGCCCAATTATGCGTATTTCAATCTTTTCCCCAAATTTAGCGTTTGTGCGTTCATCTCTTATGAGATTTGGCTCAGGCTCATGGTAGCCTGGCTATAAATACAGAAAGGAAGAAAAGAGGGAAAAGATACAGAACAGTCATAATAAATAAGATAGATTCACAGGAAAACAGATCAGATAAACAAAAATAGGCATCATCTCAGATTCAGATTCATTATCATGCTAGGATCATAATTAAATTTCATATCGAAAAATAACCGTACTTGCCTTGGTTGGATTCTAAAAGAAAAAGGTGTTGTAGCTGTTCTCTTTTAATCATAATCATAATTGGAGGAAGAAGAAGCACAAGTCCTAGCTTAGGTTTCAGCAAAGTAGAGACGCCATTGATTTATTTTTTAGAGAAGAAGAGAGTAATGGAGGCTAGAGAATTGTGTAAGAGATTTAGGTTTCGGTTAGGGATGTATTTATAGATGTCTAGGATCGATTAGAGCTCTTAGATTAACCTAGAAACCATGAGGACCACTCAGATGCCATATCAGCCCTTAGGGCAAATCGGGCCACGGGTTAACAGCTAAACACCCTGGGTTGACCCCAAGTTGACCTAGCATAGCTCGGGTCAACTCCAAAAATGGTGCGGTTCGGCTATTCCCCCTCCCGATTTGCTGTTTTGAAATTTCTGTTTGAATATTTATTTATTTGGTTTTTATATATATCTATATATATTTCTCTTATATGCATACAAACTTCAAGGCTTAATAACTTCTTCGTAATTAACTATTTTCACACTAAACCACTTTTTTTGAACTGCGTTCACACTAAGCCACTTTTTAGCCATTCCCCTAAAACAAAAATATGGCGCTGGCGGGGATCGAACTCTGTACCTCTTGTATGCAAGTCACATGCTCTAGCAAACTGGACTACTAAGGCTATTGTTTACAAACCTTAGAACAATGCTAAACATTATTCTTTTCTCATTCCTCTTTTTCAAATTAATTATTCTTTAATTTGTTATTTTAATATTCTCAGAAAATATGGGGTGTTACATTGTTCTTTATCATTTTTATGATTTCTACACCTATCTCTGCCAAATTCATTTCTGTTTTCATTAATCTTCTTCTCTCTACACTCTCTACTCATTACTCACTTAATCAAGTGCTATTGAAGAGTTATAGGGCCGTTTGTAATTTTTTTGGATTGTGTAAAGTAATCGGTGGTATCCCTTGTAGCCGTAAAATAAAGGAGATCGGTGGTATCCCTTGTAGCCGTGAAATCAAGAACGGGTAATCGGTGTATCCCTTGTAGCCGTGAAATCAAGGAGGTTGGAATCGATGGTATCCTTTGTAGCCGTGAAATCAAAGAGGTTGTAATTGGATATTGATATAGTTCTGCGCAATCCCACGTTGCGTGGGACTGACGTAGGAGCAATTACGAACCAGTATAAAATCCAGTGTGTTCTTTCCTTTTTGCACTTTAGTTTTGTTTATATTTGTGTTTGATTCTACGTCTGTGATTGTTTCTGTGGTTTTCGATTCATATAGTAGTTCACATAAGTTTTAGATTTTGTTTAAATTATCAAAAACACTATTCACCCACCCCTCTTGTGTTTGTTTTGCCTTAACGATCCATTCTGCAATCCCTAACAATGAATTGATTGTCTGAGATTATACCAACTAAGAAAAGTTTTCCTTTTTGTTTAAGGCATTGGCCATTACTTTCCAAAGTAAAAGGTTTTCCTTAGTAGTGCTTCCAGTAATCCAAATACGAGATGACCATGGAAATTTTTGTCTTCCACACTTCAGCAAATTATATACATGTCTTATAGAGTGTTTTTTCCCATTCCACAAGATTGGTCTGCAACGACCCGGAAAATCTGAACCAACATAAAATTTTTAAATTGGCTAAAATAGTGGATTTTAAATATTTAAAATAAATATTTTAAATAATAAAGATGAAAACTGAGTTTGAATCGACAATTGAAAAGAAATATAATTAATTCTAATTATAATCAAGGTCTGAAATGGCGCGGTAGTTTCAAAATTTGAATTCAAACTTTGACTGACTGTACCAGGTGCAAAACAAAACGGATTTGAGTGAAACCAAAAATAATTAAATCTGTTAGTCAATACCTTTCTAACGAATCTGAAAAATCGAAGTTTCATAGCGGAAAGCAAAAGTTATGGCCAAATGAATTTTCAGAAAGGTCGCTATGGAATTTATAAAGCCCGTGAAATTGGCCATTTTGCAAACGACCTCGGAATTCGACGAAACCACTTTTGTTGGATCCGGGATGTTAAATATTGCTAGGTTTCAAATTTCATAATTTTTGAAGCTAGTATGTGAGCGTGGCAAAGGAAAACGTGTTTTGGTCAATTACAGTTAAATTGGATCGACCAGAAAAGGTCCATTTTACAAACGGTCTCAGAATTCGACGAAACAAGTTTTGTTGGGACCTTATCGTCAAAACATAGCCAGATTTATTTTTCTGTAATTTTTCGAATCAGTTTGTGGCCCTGGCAAATTGAAATGTACGTTCAAATCAAATATTTAATGCTTTATACATTAATTTGAAGGAAAACTGACTGAAACAGTCGAATGGGCCTACGAAACATATCCCATTGTGTTCGGAATGGGGGTAAGACGCTGGGGACGATAGTCGTTGGGTTTGGACCGGTGTTCGTGTGTGTAAGAGGGTATTTTAGAGATTTAAAAATTTATAAATTAATAAAAAAATTCATTGGCTCATAAATTTTCTCTCTCCCCGTAACCTATCCAAATCGCATGGTGGAACCCCTTTCTTTCCTTCTCTCCTCGATTTCTTCTAATCCGCTCAATAAAATCACCTACTTCAGTTAAGGTTTTTGTAGAGATTCTTCAAAGCTTCAGATCCATACCTACTGCAGATTTTTTCGTGGCGCTGGCTGATCGAGACAACGATCAATGGATTAGGAGAAAATTACAACCCTAGTTTCGAACGATTTGCTGAGGTAATCGGCTTTGATTATTTTGAACTGTTTTAAACATTTAAAACTGTTGCAAATTAAGATTTCACAATAAAAATCATATCTTTTTGCTGTAATATCGAAATTCAGTGAAACAAGAGACAGTGGACTCGTGTGGACGTCCTCTACCTTCTAGAAGAGACCGCATATTTTTCTGAGCCTTCTGCTATTTTTGGTGGAGTGGAACCCAATGTGAGATTTCTAAATTACAAACGATATGGAAAACGACGATGTATAAATTATATAGTCGATGTATAGGTTATATAAGCATTGTACACCTCATGTATAAGCGTTGTATAAGTTGTAAGTTCGATGTATAAGTTGTGTATGCGTTATAAAAATTATATATGTGTTGAAATAGAAGTGAAATACTATGTATATATATATATATATATATATATATATATATATATACGCCCCTCGTCCACAAACCATGGACGATATATATTGGTTGTGATTGGTGTAAAAATTGGTTGATTACGAATGTTCGATTAGAATTGTTTGTGGTTGAAATTGATTGATTGTGGTTGAAAAATACCCGTTTGTGGTTGAGAAATATTTGGTTGAAACCACATAGGATTAGTTTGTGGAAATGAAAAAAATATACAAGCCGCCTGCGTGCGAACTAGATGCATGATTCCCCATTGTCAAAAGCTGCGAGGCTTTAAGGTAGTGCGAGGAGCCGTACTAGGGACGGTCCCGGTTTTAACTACCCTGCCGTTATGCTGCCGAAATTTTGAATAATATTCATGTGCTAGAATTATTTTCCTGTGTTGAAATTATATTCGTCTGTTGAATAGAAAACCTTCATGTGTTGAATAGAAATTCATTCGTTGAATCATATTCATGTATTGAATGGTATTCTTGTTTTGAATAAATTGTTTTAACAATAAAAATCACATTTTTACTCTATATATACAAACTATAGAAAATCTTAATGTGTTGAATCGATATTCATTCGTTGAATTGAAATTCATGTGTTGAATGGTATTCGTGTTTTAAATAAAAAAATCACCTTTTTATCTATATATATAAACTATAGAAAACCTTCATGTGTTGAATCGAAATTCATTCGTTGAATTGAAATTCATGTGTTGAATGGTATTCGTGTTTTAAATATAAAAATCACCTTTTTATCTATATATATAAACTATAGAAAACCTTCATGTGTTGAATCGATATTCATTCGTTGAATTGAAATTCATGTGTTGAATGGTATTCATATTTTAAAATAAATTGTTTTATAATAAAAATCCTATTTTTATCACCTATATTAACTATATAAAATAGTCGTGTTTTGAAATAAATCTTTTTACAATAAAAAACACATTTTCACTATATACATGAATTGTTAAAAATATAGAAGTGTCGAAGTGAATGTTGTTGGATAAAAATATCATTTTTATCATATATATATGAATAGAATATAGCTTTGAAATCGAAGAATCGATATATATATATAGAATTAAAATATATCGAATAACGAAGCTGCAGTTTGTATTTTGAAACCGTGATTTCAAACGATTAGTGCGGGAGATCCGACCATCGGATTTTCTCGAAACCGCAACCGTTGGGTTCGCGTTGGAAATACCTTTCCAACGACACCAACTTTGTAAAGATCCAACGGTTGGATTGTCTGGAATGTTTAATTCAAATCTGAAGAAAAACAGCGCCAGAATCGATTATAGTTATATTTATAAATATAATTATATTAAATTGAATAACGACGCTGCAGTTCATATTTTGAAATCGAAACTTCAAACGATTATACCGGGAGATCCGACCGTCGGATTTTCCCGAAACTAGAACCGTTGGATTCGTTTTGAAAAGATCTTTCTAATGATGTAAATTTTGTGAAGATCCAATGGTTAGATTTTCAGATATGTGTAAATCAAATCTGAAGAAAAACAGCGCCACGGCCGCGTTATGGCCCGAAGCGTCGTTTTGTATAAATTTGCTATTTTAAAATAAATAAAAATAGCGATTAATCGTTATAAAATATTATAAACGATATGGATGTGAAATTTAGAAATTAACTGATGGTTAGCTAATTCGAATGGTTTCCTAGATTTTGATCTGATGTTGGTTTTGGCCTTCGGGGTCAATATTTGGGAAATCGTTCTCTTACTGATTGACGGTTAGTGACTAATGAATTGAAATGATGCGTATGTAGTGTTTGTGTAGCACGTGTTTATTATATACGCGAGTTGCTCAGAAAGACCGGGTTTATCCCATTCCGAATAACTGAATCGACGATAAGAAATCGAAGATGAAGACGGTGGTTGAAGACCCGAAGTCTTCACCTCGTTTGGATGGTAACTGATGTCCTGATTGGGAGGCATCGCGAAATATGGATAATGAGTGGTGATCGTCCAGACGTACGTGGAGATCGATGGGTTTGCGAGGTATATAATGCCTCCGGTTTCGTTCAGACCCAGAACGGACTTGTAAATGGATTGTGTGTCTGACATTGGAATTTATTCTATGTGATTGATAGCCATCAGATGCATGGTGTGAATTGCCTGTGTGACATGCTAAGATGCAGTGATCAGGGCTTCTGTTGAAAAGAAAAGTCTTGTGATTGATGATCAAAGCACCGCCTTTGTGGCGTAGCTTTGTATATAACGTGAATTCGCGAGCCCCACACCCCGGTATGAACCAGAAACGGGAGAACGACCAAAGGGAGGGCATGCGTTTCTTCCTAGCTAGGAGTTGTGTCATTGTTTTTACACGGCCTGACATTTTACTTATGTGGATGATGGATAGCGAGGCGTCTCAGTTATATCGGTGGATCCGGGACCGATGGAGTCATTCGTTGGCTCACTTACGCCCCATATGGCGGGGAAACGTAGTGTTTAGGAATTTTAATCCACATCGGTGGACCAGCCCTGTCGCTCCAAGGGTCGATGCGTTCTGACCCTAAGGCTCGGGCTAGACAGCCTCGAATTCGGTAAGGACTATCTTTTGCCTTGGTTCATGACGGAAATCCAATTTCCAAATACGTGACTGTGTTGTTTCGATTGTATACCTATATATGGCGACATAGTGGTATGGGGCACTAATGCCGTCTGTGATTGATACTTATGATTTGAAATTGTTTTTGAAACATATAAACACTAGTAATAATATCAAATGCTTTTGTTTTATTTGTATCAAGCATATCTTGGCCATTATATGGGAAAAACTCTATCCTCCGGTTTGCGTTGCATTGTGTGATGGGAACTGAGTCTTATAATGGCTTCATTTTTATAAAAATCATTGCGATGTTTAAAAGAATTATTTGTTTTAAAGCACTGGCGATCCGATGGAGTGAACCCGTTCCACGAAAGTGGCGTGGTCCTGTGATTAGCCATATTTTAAATGTGTTGAGTAGATTTCTCATACCAGTCCCATGACTGACTCGTAGTTTGTTTCACTTTCAAACTCGGGTGCCCCTTTTTCTACATGGGCAGCCTTGTATTCAGGTTTTAGCTGGCTCTTTCTGGATAGCTGGAGCTGAAGATGGATTCTATCATTTATCTCTTTTTATGCTGTTCAGCTCCTATTGTACATTATGTTTGTTTTCCGCTGTAGACATTTATGTAAAGCTGAACTGTATTTGTACTAAGTATGATCCTGTATACTGTGTAACTCTGATGATTACGTTTATCCAGTATATTCTATTGTGCATTATCTGGTGTATTTATTTAATTCTGTTATGTTATTATATGTTTTGGTGTTATATTCCAAGGATTACCCTTGCCACTGTCAGTACGGGGTTCGGGGTCGTCTCAATTTGGTATCAGAGCCTTGGTTAAGCTTAGTTCTGGAATATAACATATTAACGAACTCGTCAGAAATAGAACCAGTAGTGTTCTAGGATGAGTAACTCATTACAGATAGGATCAGTAATATCCTAGTATGAGTAGCAGAATGTAATACACCCCAATAGACACATTTACATTTGAAGTATATGTTTCTATGTTTTAAAATATCTTTTCTGTGACCTGACACTTGATCTGCTATTTGCAGAAGTACTAGAAAATGAGTGTCAGAAACAGAAGGAATGCAGAACCGGATATTGAGGACCTATTAATCAAGTATCGAAATATGGGTGGAATACCGTTCTCTGGTGAAGAATCTATTATGAAGACACAGGCTTGGATTCGTTCTGCTGAAAAGATCTTTGAGGTTTTAATGCTGAGGGATGACCAGAAAAGATTACTGGCCTCCTGGGCACTCAAAGACGAAGCTTTGTTCTGGTGGGATTTGGTTATTAAGGATAATCCAGAAGGTGATATCACCTGGGATAGATTCAAAGTGATTTTCCTGGAAAGATTTACTCCTTCCGAAGCGACTGAGTGATTATGTGATGAATTTTCTTATCTGATACAAGGAGATATGACCATTCCAGAATATCATAAGAAATTCAATGAACTTTCTCACTTTTCTCCCTATCTAATTCAAAATACGAAGAGAAAGAATCTAAGATTTATTAACGGGATTCAAAGGAAATACCAGAATAAAGTAATGGCGAATTTGAAGCTTCCTTTTTCAGAAATGATTTATATGGCTTATCAGTATGAAGATCCCCATAAGAAAGGCATGTTTCGTGACGAAGAGGAACTCAGTTCTAGTAATAAACTTGAGTCTGAAACTGATCGCCCTGAGGCCAGTACGATGTCTAAGGTGAGCAAGAAGCCCTAGGACAATCGGAAAAGGGCTAGATCTGAGAAAGAGCCAGTAACAACTGCCATATGCAATAACTGCCATAAGCAAGGGCATTTGCAAGGAAAATGCAAATCTTTAAAGAAGCAAAGAAAAGAAGGATCTAAATCTAATAAAATTGTTCATGAGGGCAGAGGATGCCATAAGTGGCACCAGGCCGGTCATATTGCGAAAAATTGCTCGCTATTCAGAAAAACTAAGCCGGTGCATGTAAATGAAGTGGCAGAAGTGCCTGCATCATCGTCTGCTCAGGAAAGGTCTGATGTTTAGAAGGCACGCTCAATGTCAAAAATATTCCAGTTAAAGTGTTGTTTGACACTGGCGCGTCGCGAAGCTTTGTTGCAAAGAATGCGGTTAGGAAACTGGATTTAAATTTGAAGAAGCTCAAAGAACCAATGACTGTCCAAAATCCGGTTGGGGGTTCCATCGATCTCAGTTGGGTTTGTGCAGTACCTGTCTCATTTTCCTATTATAAATTCCCTACTATCTCTATCGTCATGAATTTTACTGAATTCGATCTTATTCTGGGATTGGATTGGCTAACCAAATATGAAGCTGAGGTTAGATGCGCCGAGAGAGTGGTTAAGGCAAAGGCCCAATCAGGGAATTATATAACCATACCATGTGAAGGCCCGAATTCAAACAAAAAAGATTTCTGGTCAGCTCTTGATGTTTCTCCTGCTCAAATAGAAAATGTCCCAGAAGTCACAGAGAATATTCCCGACCTCGTAAAATATATTCCTGTCGTCAAGAATTATGCGGATGTGTTTGAAGAAGTTGTTCGCTTGCCTCCGCAGAGAGAAATTGATTTCAAAATTGCTTTAATTCTGAACGCAAGGCCGGTAGTTCAGGCTATTCGAAGAATGTCCTTGAAAGAGAAAGAGGAATTAGACAATCAAACAAGACAGCTTGTATGGAAGGGTCTGATCAGGCCTAGTTTCTCTGATTGGGGAGCAGCGGTGGTGTTTGTCCCAAAATATGACGGTACTCTGTGACTATGTGTGGATTATCGTGATTTGAACAAGCAGACAATAAAGAACAAATATCCATTGCCGCGAATTGATGATTTATTGGATCGTCTGAATGGAGAACAAGTATTTTCAAGGATGGACCTAGCTACAGGCTTCCATCAGCTTCGAATTGCCAAAGAGTGTGTTCCTATGACAGCATTCAGAGGTCCCGACTTATTCTATGAGTGGTTAGTAATGTCGTTCGGCTTATGTAACGCTCCAGCATACTTCGTCGATTTGATGAATAGAGTGTTCAGAAGAGTTTTGAATAAGTTTGTTCCGGTTTTTATTGATGATATTCTAATCTTCTCTAAATCAAAAGCCGAACATGAAAAGCATTTGGAACAGGTTCTGGAAATTCTCAGAAGGAATGTATTGAAAGCCAAACTGTCCAAATGTATATTCTGGCAAGATGAAGTGAAATTTCTGGGCCACGTTGTATCGAAAAAGGAATTAATATTTGAGCGCGGTAAATTTAAATGTGTTTTGTCAATTTAGTTTAAATTTAATCGACTAAAGAATGGTCATTTTTCAAACGGTCTCCAAATTCGACGAAATTAGTTTTGTCAGGACCGTATCGTCAAAACATAGATAGATTTATTTTTTTGTGATTTTTAGAGTTAGTATGCGGCCTCAATAAATTAAAATGTACATTTGAATTTAATATATATATTGATTTATATTTTAATTTAAAGAAAAACTGACTGAAACAGTCGAATGGGCCCACGAAACATATTCCATTGTGTTCGAAAAGGGGGTATTTAGTTCGGGGCGACACTCATTGAGATTCGTTTGGAATTCAAATGCAAAAATTTCAACGCTAAGAAGTAATTGAATAAAAATGAATAATATATATATAAACAAAAAAAAGAAACCCTAACTTCATTTCTTCAGTTCGCCGCCAGCTAGTTTTGAACGGTTGAAAACCTCGGGATTTTAAGGCGATTTTTCTCCAAAATCGTAGCGATTTAAATCCTGAATCCAAAACAAAAATTAAAGAACAAATTCTGATTTTCAAGTTGATATCGAGATGATAGGTTATGGTGGTGTATCTGCTCCGATTTTCTCGCCCAAAGGCAGCTCATTCGAGCACGAATCATGATGTGTCTGTGTAACGACCCAGAAAATCTGAACTAATTTAAAATTTTAAATTGGCTAAAATAGTGGATTTTAAATATTTAAAATAAATATTTCAAATAATAGCAATGAAAACTGAGTTTGAATCGACGTTTGAAAACGAGTATAATTAATTCTAATTATAAACAAGGCCTGAAATGGCGCTGTAGTTTCAAAATTTGAATTCAAACTTTGTCGGACTGTACCGGGTGAAAAACAAAACGGATTTGAGCAAAACCAAAAATATTTAAATGTGTTAGTGAATACCTTTCTAACGAATCTGAAAAATCGAAGTTTCATAGCGGAAAGCAAAAGTTATGGCCAAATGAATTTTCAAAAAGGTCGCTATGAAATTTATATAGCCCGTGAAATTGGCCATTTTACAAACGACGTCGGAATTCTACGAAACCACTTTCGTTGGATCCGGGATGTGTATTTATTACTAGGTTTCAAATTTCATAATTTTTGAAGCTAGTATGTGAGCGTGGCAAAGGAAAACGTGTTTTGATCAATTAAAGTTAAATTGGATCGACCAGAAATGGGCCATTTTTCAAGCGGTCTCAGAATATGACGAAACTAGTTTTATTAGGACCGTACCGTCAAAACATAGCCAAATTTATTTTTCTGGAATTTTTCGAATCAGTTTGTGGCCCTGGCAAATTGAAATGTACGTTCAAATCGAATATTGAATGCTATATATTTTAAATTGAATGAAAACTTACTTAAACAGTCGAATGGGCCTACGAAACATATTCCATTGTTTTCGGAATGGGGGTAAAACGCTAGGGACGACAATCGTTGGGTTTGGATTGGAGTTCGTGTGCGAAAACCCTATTTTTTCGAATTAAAATAAATATGGACCAATCAGAATTTTTCTTCATAAAACTAAAATAAAATAAATGTATTCTCTCTCCCCGTTACTCAGATCGAAGGCGGAAAATCCTTCCAACCTTCCAGCCCCGATTCCGACCAAACCAGGAGGAATCAGACCCCCCCTCCAGTTAAACTTTTTGAAGATCCTAACGCCCTCTACAAATCCTTATAAGGTTTGCCAATTTCCACTGAGTATTCGAGGAGATCTGACCCTCGAAAGTAATCGACTTTCAGCCGCCGCCGGGTTCGCCAGAGGCCATCGAGTGGGACCCTCTAACTTCGTTTTGCGCGTCTCTCCAAGCGCTGCGACGTGGTGTTGGCCGATCTTCATATCGTTGCACGGATTGGAAGTAAAAGCTAAACCTAGTTTTGAACCTTTCAGCCGTGGTACGACTATATATATTTTCAACATTTTTAACACTTTTAAACCGTTGCAAACTTTGAAAAATCATATCTTTTTCGTGTGTTGACGAAATTCAGTGAAACAAGACACAGTGGACTCGTGTGGACGCCTTCTACATTCTAGAAGAGACCGCATATTTTTCTGAGCCATCTGCTATTTTTGGTGGAGTGGAACCCAGTGTGAGATTTCTAATTTATAAACGATATGGAAAACAACGATGTATAAATTATATAGTCGATGTATGAGATATATATGCATTGTACACCTCTTGTATAAGCGTTGTATAAGTTGTACGTTCGATGTATAAGTTATATATGCGTTGTAAAAATTATACATGTGTAGAAATAGAAGTGAAATGCTATATATACATGTGTATATATATATATATACATATACGCCCCCTCGTCCACAAACCATGGACGATATTTATTGGTTGTGATTGGTGTGAAAATTGATTGATAGCGAATGGTTGATTGGAATTGTTTGTGGTTGATATTGATTGATTGTGGTTGAAAAATACCCGTTTGTGGTTGAGAAATATTTGGTTGAAACCACATAGGATTAGTTTGTGGAAATGAAATAAATATACATGCCGCCTGCGTGCGAACTAGATGCATGATTCCCCATTGTCAAAAACCGCGAGGTTTTAAGGTAGAGCGAGGAGCCGTACTAGGGACGGTCCCGGTTTTAACTACCCTGTCGTTATGCTGCCGAAATTTTGAATAATATTCATGTGTTAGAATTATATTCCTATGTTGAAATTATATTCGTCTGTTGAATAGAAAACCTTCATATGTTGAATAAATATTCATTAGTTGAATCATATTCATGTGTTGAATGGTATTCGTGTTTTGATTAAATTGTTTTAACAATAAAAATCACATTTTTACTCTATATATACAAACTATAGAAAACTTTCATGTGTTGAATCGATATTCTTTCGTTGAATTGAAATTCATTTGTTGAATGGTATTCGTGTTTTAAATATAAAAATCACCTTTTTATCGATTTATACAAACTATAGAAAACCTTCATGTGTTGAATCGATATTCATTCATTGAATTGAAATTCATGTGTTGAATGGTATTCGTGTTTTAAAATATAAAATTCACCTTTTGATCTGTTTATATAAACTATAGAAAACCTTCATGTGTTGAATCGAAATTCATTCGTTGAATTGAAATTCATGTGTTGAATGGTATTCATATTTTGAAACAAATCGTTTTATAATAAAAATCCCATTTTTAACATCGATATGAACTATATAAAATAGTCTAGTTTTGAAATAAATTGTTCTAAAATAAAAATCATACTTTTATTACCTATATGAACTATATAAAATAATAGTGTTTTGAAATGAATTGTTTTACAATAAAAATGACATTTTTATTATATAAATGAATTGTTAAAAATAGTGAAGTGTTGAAATAGAAGACAGTTAGATAAAAATATCATTTTTATCAAATGTATGAAAAGAATATAGTTTTCAAATCGAAGAATCGATATATTTATATATAAATAGAATCGAAATATGTCGAAAAATGGCGCTGCAGTTCGTATTTTGAAACCGTGATTTCAAACGATTAGTATGGGAGATCCGACCATCGGATTTTCCTGAAATCGCAACAGTTGGGTTCGCTTTGGAAATATCTTTCCAACGACACCAACTTTGTAAAAATCCAACGGTTGGATTGTCTGGAATGTTTAATTCAAATCTGAAGAAAAATAGCGCTAGAATCGATTATATTTATATAAATATAAATATAATTATATTTAATCGAATAACGACGTTGTAGTTCGTATTTTGAAATCGAAACTTCAAACGATTATACCGGGAGATCCGACCGTCGGATTTTCCCGAAACTGGAACCGTTGGATTCGCTTTGAAAAGATCTTTCTAATGATATAAATTTTGTGAAGATCCAACGGTTAGATTTTCAGATATGTGTAAATCAAATCTTAAGAAAAACAGCGCCACGGTCGCCTTATGGCCCGAAGCGTCGTTTTGAATAAATTGGCTATTTTAAAATAACTAAAAATAGCGATAAATCGTTATAAAATATTATAAGCAATATGGATGTGAAATAAAGAAATTAACTGAAGGTTGGCTAAGTCGAATGGTTTCCTGGGTGTTGATCTGATGTTGGTTTCGGCCTTCGGGGTTTATATTTGGGAAATCGTTCTCTTACTGATTGACGGTTAGTGACTAATGAATTGAAATGATGCGTGTGTATGTTAGTGTTGCACTTGTTTTTTATATACGCAAGTTGCTCAGAAAGACTGGGTTTATCCCACTCTGAATAACTGAATCGACGATTAGAAATCGAAGATGAAGACGGTGATCGAAGACCGGAGATCTTCACCTCGTTTGGATGGTAACCGAGGTCCTGATTGGGAGGCATCCCGAAATATGGATAATGAGTGGTGATCGTCCAGACGTACGTGGTGATCGATGGGTTTGCGAGGTATATAGTGCCTCCGGTTTCGTTCAGACCCAGAACGGACTTGCAAATGGACAGTGTGTCTGACATTGAAATTTATTCTGTGTGATTGATAGCCATCAGTTGCACGGTGTGAATTCCCTGTGTGGCATGCTAAGATGCAGTGATCAGGGCTTCTGTTGAAAAGAAAAGTCTTGTGGTGATGATCAAAGCACTGCCTGTGTGGCGTCACTTTGTGTATAACGTGAATTCGCGAGCCTCACACCTCGGTATGAACCAGAAAAGGGAGAGGACATCAGGGAGGGCCTGCGTTTCTTTCTAGTTAGAAGTGGCGTCAGTGGTTTTACATGCCCTGACGAGTTTGAATTATGTGATTGTTACTATTGCGAGGAGCCTCGGTTGGATCAGACGATCCGGGTCCGATAGGAGTCATTCATTGGCTCATTTACACCCCAAAGGGTGGGGAAACGTAGTGTTCAAGAATTTTAATCCACATCGGTGGACCGGCCCTGACGATCCAAGGGCCCACCTGTGTCTAGGTCATGAGACACGGGCTAGAGCGTCTCGAAGTCGGTAAGGACTATCTTTTGCCTTGGTTCATGACGGAAATCCAATTTCCAAATATGTGACTGTGCAGTTTTGATTGTATATCTATATATGGCGACATAGTGGTATGGGGCATTAATGCCATCTATGATTGATAGTTATGATTCGAAATTGTTTTTGAAACGTATAAACACCAGTAGTAATATCAAATGCTTTTGTTTTATTCGTATCAAGCATATTTTGGCCATTATAAGGTAAAACTCTATCCTCCGGTTTGCGTTGCATTATGTGATGGGAACTGAGTCTTATAATGGCTTCGTTTTTATAAAAAGCATTGCGATGTTTAAAAGAAAGATTTGTTTTTAAAGCACTGGCAATCCAATGGAGTAAACCCATTCCACGAAAGTGGCGTGGTCCTGTGATTATCCATATTATAAATGTGTTGAGTAGATTTCTCATACCAGTCCCATGACTGACTCGTAGTTTGTTTCACTTTCAAACTTGGGTGCCCCTTTTTCTACACGGGCAGCATTGTATTCAGGTTCAGCAGGCTTTATCCGGATAGCTGGAGCTGAAGATGGATTCTATCATTTGTCTCTTTCTATGCTGTTTAGCTCCTATTGTACATTATGTTTGTTTTTCCACTGTAGACATATATGTATAGTTGAACTGTATTTGTACTAAGTAAGATCCTGTATTCTGTTGTACATTATCTGGTGTATTTATTTAATTCTGTTCTGCTATTATCTGTTTCTGTGTTATATTCCAAAGATTACCCTTGTCTCCGTCTGTATGGGAAATGGGGTCGTCACAACGTGGTATCAGAGCTTTGGTTAAGCTTAGTGCTGGAATATAACATATTAACGAACTCGTCAGAAATAGAACCAGTAGTGTTCTAGGACGGGTAACTCTATACAGATAGGATCAGTAATATCCTAGTATGAGTAAAGCAGAATGAAATACACCCCACTAGACACATTTACATTTGAAGTATATGTTTCTATGTTTTAAATTATCTTTTCTATGACCTGACACTTGATCTGTTGTTTGCAGAAGTACTAGAAAATGAGTGTCAGAAACAGAAGAAATGCAGAACCAGATCTAGAGGCTCTATTTAAGAGATATCGAAATATGGGTGGAGCACAATTCTCGGGCAATGAATCTATTATTCACACTCAAGCTTGGGTGAGCTCTGCAAAAAGAATATTTGAGCGTTTCCAGTGGAGAGATGATCAGAAAAAATTAGTAGCATCTTGGGCGCTCAAAGAAGAAGCTTTAATCTGGTGGGAAACAATCATCAAAGATAATCCAGAAGGTGATATCACCTGGGACAGATTCAAAGAGATTTTCCTAGAAAGATTTACTCCTCCTGAAGCGACGGAGCGATTATGTGATGAATTTTCTTATCTGATACAAGGTGATATGACCATCCCAGAATATCATAAGAAATTCAATGAACTTGCTCACTTTGCTCCTCATCTGATTCAAGATCCAAAGAGGAGGAATTTGAGATTTATTCATGGCCTGTAAAGGAGATATCAGAATAGTGTAATGAGGAATGTAAAGCTTCCTTTTTCAGAAATGATATACATGGCTTATCAGTATGAAGATCTCCATAAGAAAGGATTGTTGCGCGATGAAGAAGAAGTCTGTTCTAGTGACAAAGTTGAGTCGGAAACTGATATTCCTGAAGCCAGTACGTGGTCTGAGGTCAATAAGAAGCCCAGTGCCAAGAGGAAAAGGGTCAGAGCTGAGAAAGAACCCGTAACAACCGTCGTATGCAATAACTGCCATCAAAAGGGGCATTTGTCGGTAAATTGCGGGCCCTTAAAGAAACGAAGCAAGGGTGGATTCAAACCCGGTGGGAAGTCTCGAGAAGGTAGGAAATGGCGGAAGTGTCATCATGCAGGTCATATTGAGAAGAATTGCCAGCTATTAAAGAAAGAATCTGAAGCAGTACATGTAAATGAAGTAGCAGAAACTTCTGAGCCCTCAGCTAGTCAAGAAAGGGCTGATGTTTTAGAAGGCACGCTCAATGTCAAGAAAATTCCAGTTAAAGTACTGTTTGATACTGGCTCGTCACGAAGCTTTATTGCAAAGAGTGCAGTCAAGAAGTTGGATTTGAAATTAAAGAAGCTCAAAGAACCAATGACTGCCCAAAATCCAGTTGGGGGTTCCATCGGTCTCAGTTGGGTTTGTGGGGTGCCTGTCTCTTTTTCCTGCTATAAATTCCCTACTATCTCTGTCGTCATGAATTTTAATGAATTCGATCTTATTCTGGGATTGGATTGGCTAACCAAATATGAAGCAGGGGTTAGATGCGCCGAGAAAGTTGTTAGGGCTAAGATTAAATCAGGGAATTATATAACCATACCGTGTGAAGGTCAGAAATCTAATAGAAAAGACTTCTGGGCAGCTCTAGATGTTCCTCCAGCCCAAACAGAAAATATCCCTGAAGTTACAGAGAATATTCCGGACCTAATAAAAGATATTTCTGTCGTCAAGAACTATGCGGATGTGTTCGAAGAAGTTGTTTGCTTACCTCCGCAAAGAGAGATTGATTTCAAAATTGCTTTAATTCTGAATGCAAGGCCGGTAGTTCACGCTATTCGAAGAATGTCCTTGAAGGAGAAAGAAGAACTTGACAATCAAACACGACAGCTCATATGGAAGGGTCTGATCAGGCCTAGTTTCTCAGATTGGGGAGCAACAGTAGTGTTCTTCCCAAAATCAGACGGTACTCTGCGACTATGTGTGGATTATCGCGATTTGAACAAGCAGACGATAAAGAACAAATATCCATTGCCGCGGATTGATGATTTGTTGGATCGATTGAATGGCGCACAAGTATTTTCACGAATGGACCTAGCTACAGGTTTCCATCAGCTTCGTATCGCCGAGGAGTGTGTTCCTTTGACAGCATTCAGAGGTCTAGACTTATTCTACGAGTGGTTAGTAATGCCGTTCGGCTTATGTAACGCTCCAGCCTATTTCATCGATCTAATGAACAGAATATTCAGAGGAGTATTGAATAAATTTGTTCTGGTTTTCATAGATGATATCCTTATCTTCTCTAAGTTAGAAAGTGAGCACGAAAAACATTTGGAACAAGTGTTAGAAATCCTCAGAAGGAATGTATTAAAAGCAAAGTTTTCCAAATGTATATTCTGGCAAGAAGAAGTCAAATTTCTTGGTCACGTAGTGTCAAAGCAAGGAATTGCAGTGGATCCCAGTAAAATCACTGCTATTCAGAATTGGACGCAGCCTCGTATGCCAACAGAAGTTAGAAGTTTTCTCTGGTTAGCCAGTTATTATCGGAAATTCATTAAGGATTTCGCGAAGACATCTAGTTCTTTAACGAAACTGATGAAGAAACATTTGAGATTCAATTGGACTCCGGTATGTGAGGAAGCTTTCCAGGAGCTGAAATTAAAACTGACAACTGCTCCAGTGTTAACAATAATAGATGGCAATGAGGACTTGAAAGTCTGGACTGACGCTTCTAGAGAAGGCCTTGGTGCTGTATTAATGAAAAGAGTTCAAGTGATTGCATATGCTAGCCGTCAGCTGAAACCACATGAGAAGAATTATGTGACTCATGATCGGGAGCTGTTAGCCATCGTATTCACCTTGAAAATCTGGAGGCACTAACTTTTGGGTGGGAAATTCGAACTGTTTACAGATCACCAGTCGTTGAAGTATCTGTTCACCCAGAAGGACTTGAATGTGAGGTAACAACATTAGCTATAGTTCTTTGCAGCATATGATTTTGAGATTCTATACACTCCAGGGAAAGCCAATGTCGTGGCCGATGCACTAAGCCGAAAGAATGTAATGATCGCCAGCTTTATTATTACGACTTCCTTGATTGACAAAATATCATTCTTCAAAAAGAGGATAACTTTACTAAGGATATGATCAAAAGGATTCAGAAAGGTGAACCCTCGTGTTTTCAAATAGATGACGACGGGATCCTGAGAATGAAAGGAAGGATTTGTGTTCCTGGCATCCCCGAGCTCAAAAGGGAAGTGTTAGACGAGTGTCACAAGTCCAAGTTGAGTATCCATCTTGGTGTGGCCAAAATGTACAACGATCTCAAGCGAACATTCTGCTGGAAGTCTATGAAAAGGGACGTTTCAATATATGTTTGCAGATGCCCTACTTGCCAGCTAGTCAAGAGCGACCAACAGAAACTGGCTGGATTGTTACAACCGCTAGACATTCCTGGTTGGAAGTGGGAACATATTTCCATGGATTTCATTGATGGTCTTCCCAGAACCAGAAAAGGGAATGACAGTATTTGGGTGATCGTAGATCGCTTCACGAAGACCGCCCATTTCATACCTGTCAGATCAAACAAAACTGCTCAGAGACTGGCGCAGATATATTTCAAGGAAATAGTTAGACTACATGGAGTGCCGCTCAGTATAGTCAGTGATAGAGACACAATATTCACTAGGAAATTTTGGGAGGCATTTCAAGTCGAGCTGGGAACGAAGTTAAACTTGAGCACTGCTTATCATCCTCAGACAGACGGTCAGACTGAGAGAGTGAATCGTATTTTAGAAGATCTATTGTGGGCTTGTGTTCTAGATTTTGGTGGATCGTGGGAAGACCATCTGCATTTGGCTAAATTCTCATATAATAACAGCTACCAGGCGAGCCTGACAATGTCGCCATTCGAAGCGTTGTATGGTAGACCGTGCCGATCTCCCGCTTGTTGGGTCGAACCCGGTAATAGACTTGTGTTGGGCCTGATATGATCTGAGAAGCTGCCGACGAAGTCGATTTTATTAAGAAGCGATTACTCGCCGCTCAAAGCCGACAAAAGAGCTATGCCGATAGGAGAAGAAGAGACATATCCTTTGCTGTTGGCGACTATGTATATTTGAAAGTATCGCCGATGAGAGGAGTTATCCGGTTTGGTAAAATTGGAAAGTTGGCGCCCAAATTCATTGGTCCGTTTCCTATTTTGGAATGGATCGGAACTCTCGCGTATAGGGTTAAACTGCCTGATTGGTTGCCTGGAGTTCATGATGAATTTCACATATCTCAACTTCGAAAGCACGTTCATGATCCAGACTTGATCGTGGAAGAAGTAGCGCAACAGGATATTGAAATTACCCCTGAATTAGCTGTGAGAAGAGAGCCGCTAAAGATCATCGGCAAAGAAACCAAAGAGCTGAGGAATAAGAAGGTTCACTTAGTCAAAGTGCAATGGAGTGGAGATCCACGAGATTGTACTTGGGAAACTGAGGAGAGCATTCAGAAAGCCTATCCTAGATGCCGAGTGGATATCTCTGATTGACTCCGGTGCAAGGTACATTTACCATACTTTGCATTACTAATTAGTTCTCTACTCTGTTGTTATTTTCTTTCCATGGATGTGTACTTTTAATTCTATAGTCTGGATGATTTTAAAAGAGTATAGAAATTGATTAGCATATTTTTGAAAAGTTAAAAATAGTTTGATTGTTGTTTGTGTTGTGTGATAGTAGATTTGATTAATTAAAATTATTAGAACGATAGTTAATTTAATCAATAATAGAATGAATGGTAGAATTTATTCGATTTTATCACACATTGAACTGATTAGAAAATAAATAGAAATATATACATGTACATTATATATGTCTGAACAGGTGAATGGATAGCTGTTGAGTAAAGATTTTATTTGCGTGCCCGACAAATAGGTAAACCTTAATGTGTTGGATGCGAAATATTATTATATCAACTCCTGTGAATGCCATTGGATGCGGAGTGCTGGTTGTTCTGTGTGAAATAATAAACATCGCCAGAGGATAGTAACAATTAATTTTGAACTACATTACATGGCATACTTCTGAAGATAGGCATACTACATCATATACCACATAAGCATTTGGAGCTTGTGTGATGAGGTGGAAGATTTACCATACGAGCGAGAGGCTTGTATGGCGATGACTATATTTTACAAGTTGAACTGATGACTGATATGGACTATTTAAATTGTAACGATAAAATTGCCAGATTAATTAAAACCCCACATGGGTCTGGAGTTGACAATAATCACGTCTCTCTAGTTATTAGATACGGCACATGGACTATTTATTTCCCACACGGGACGTGGTGACGAGGATTTAATCTCTGGAGCATTTAAAATACACACTCCCTCAGGCTTTGACAGGGTGACGAGAATTTATTCTCTGGAGTTATTATCTATACACGCTCCCTTGTAAACACTAGAATATATCACTATAAATATGTGTATGCTTATTAGGATTTATTGGGTACCTAATACGGCCCAATAAATTTCCAAACCTCTCCCCAAACAAAGGAGGTTATGGCGAAATTTTTCGAAAATTCCGGGTGTTAGCCAAATTTTTGAAGAATTTGAAAATTCTCATAAACAGAAAAGTTGGAGAATGGAAGCCAGATTGAACGTAAAGTTGATTAGTCAAACCACTTTCTACTTTGTTCCTTTTCGGGGATGAAAAGTTTTAAGTGAGGGAGATTGTAACGACCTAGAAAATCTGAACCAATTTAAAATTTAAAATTGGCTAAAATACTGGATTTTAAATATTTTAAATAAATATTTTAAATAACAGCAATGAAAACTGAGTTTGAATCGATGTTTGAAAACGAGTATAATTAATTCTAATTATAAACAAGGCTTGAAATGGCGCTCCAGTTTCAAAATTTGAGTTCAAACTTTGTCGGACTGTACCGGGTGCAAAACAAAACGGATTTGAGCGAAACCAAAAATATTTAAATCGGTTAGTGAATACCTTTATAACGAATCTGAAAAATCGAAGTTTCATAGCGGAAAGCAAAAGTTATGGCCAAATGAATTTTCAGAAAGGTCGCTATGGAATTTATATAGCCCGTGAAATTGGCCATTTTGCAAACGACCTCGGAATTCGACGAAACAACTTTTTTTGGATCAGGGATGTGAAGTTATTGCTAGGTTTCAAATTTCATAATTTTTGAAGCTAGTATGTGAGCGTGGCAAAGGAAAACGTGTTTTGGTCAATTAAAGTTAAATTGGATCGACCAGAAATGGGCCATTTCTCAAACGGTCTCAGAATCGAAGAAACTAGTTTTGTTGGTACCGTATCGTCAAAACATAGCCAGATTTATTTTTCTGGAATTTTTCGAATCAGTTTGTGGCCCTGGCAAATTGAAATGTACGTTCAAATCGAATATTGAATGTTATATATTTAAAATTGAATGAAAACTGACCGAAACAGTCGAATGGGCCTACGAAACATATCCCATTGTGTTCGGTATGGGGGTAAAACGCTGCGGAGGACACTCGTTGGGTTTGGATTGGAGTTCGTGTGCGAAAACCCTATTTTTTCGAATTAAAATAAATATGGACCAATCAGAATTTTTCTTCATAAAAAAACGTATTCTCTCTCCCTGCTACTCAGATCGAAGGCGGAAAAGCCGTCCAACCTTCCAGCCCCGATTCCGACCAAACCAGGAGGAATTAGACCCCCCTCCAGTTAAACTTTTTGAAGATCCTAACGCCCTCTACAAATCCTTATAAGGTTTGCCGATTTCCACTGAGTATTCGAGGAGATCTGACCCTCGAAAGTCATCGACTTTCAGCCACCGCCGGGTTCGCCAGAGGCCACCAAGTGGGACCCCCTTACCTCGTTTTGCGCGCCTCTCCAAGCGCTGCAACGTGGTGTTGGCTGATCTTCATATCGCTGCACGGATTGGAAGTAAAAGCTAAACCTAGTTTAGAACCTTTCAGTTGAGGTACGGCTATATATATTTTCAACAGTTTTAACACCTTTAAACCGTTGCAAACTTTGAAAAATCATATCTTTTTCGTGTGTTGACGAAATTCAGTGAAACAAGAGACAGTGGACTCGTGTGGACGCCTTCTACATTCTAGAAGAGACCGCATATTTTTCTAAGCCATCTGCTATTTTTTGTGGAGTGGAACCCAATGTGAGATTTCTAATTTATAAACGATATGGAAAACGACGATGTATAAATTATATAGTCGATGTATGAGTTATATAAGCGTTGTACACCTCTTGTATAAGCGTTGTATAAGTTGTACGTTCGATGTATAAGTTATATATGCGTTGTAAAAATTATACATGTGTTGAAATAGAAGTGAAATGCTATATATATATATATATGTATATATATATATATATATATATGTACGCCCCTCGTCCACAAACCATGGACGATATTTATCGGTTATGATTGGTGTGAAAATTGATTGATAGCGAATGGTTGATTGGAATTGTTTGTGGTTGATATTGATTGATTGTGGTTGAAAAATACCCGTTTGTGGTTGAGAAATATTTGGTTGAAACCACATACGATTAGTTTGTGGAAATGAAATAAATATACATGTCGCCTGCGTGCCAACAAGACGCATGATTCCCCATTATCAAAAACCGTGAGGTTTTAAGGTAGAGCGAGGAGCCGTACTAGGGACGGTCCCGGTTTTAACTACCCTGCCGTTATGCTGCCGAAATTTTGAATAATATTCATGTGTTAGAATTATTTTCCTATGTTGAAATTATATTCGTCTGTTGAATAGAAAACCTTCATGTGTTGAATAGATATTCATTAGTTGAATTATATTCATGTGTTGAATGGTATTCGTGTTTTGAATAAATTGTTTTAACAATAAAAATCACATTTTTACTCTATATATACAAACTATAGAAAACCTTCATGTGTTGAATTGATATTCATTCGTTGAATTGAAATTCATGTGTTGAATGGTACTCATGTTTTAATTATAAAAATCACCTTTTTATCGATTTATAAAAACTATAGAAAACCTTCATGTGTTGAATCGATATTCATTCGTTGAATTGAAATTCATGTGTTGAATGGTATTCGTGTTTTAAAATATAAAAATCACCTTTTGATCTGTTTATATAAACTATAGAAAACCTTCATGTGTTGAATCGAAATTTATTCCTTGAACTGAAATTCATGGGTTGAATGGTATTCATATTTTGAAACAAATCGTTTTATAATAATAGTCCCATTTTAACATCGATATGAACTATATAAAATAGTCTAGTTTTGAAATAAATTATTTTAAAATAAAAATCATACTTTTATTACCTATATGAACTATATAAAATAATAGTGTTTTGAAATGAATTGTTTTACAATAAAAATCACATTTATATTATATAAATGAATTGTTAAAAACAGTGAAGTGTTGAAATAGAAGACAGTTAGATAAAAATATCATTTTTATCAAATGTATGAAAAGAATATAGTTTTGAAATCGAAGAATCGATATATATATATATATATATATATATATATATATATATATATATATAAATAGAATCGAAATATATCGAAAAACGACGCTGCAGTTCGTATTTTGAAACCGTGATTTCAAACGATTAGTACGGGAGATTCGACCATCGGATTTTCCTGAAATCGCAACCGTTGGGTTCGCTTTGGAAATATATTTCCAATGGCACCAACTTTGTAAAAATCCAACGGTTGGATTGTCTGAAATATTTAATTCAAATCTGAAGAAAAACAGCGCCAGAATCGATTATATATATACATATATAATTATATTTAATCGAATAACGACGCTGCAGTTCGTATTTTGAAATCGAAACTTCAAACGATTATACCGGGAGATCCGACCGTCGGATTTTCCCGAAACTGGAACCGTTGGATTCATTTTGAAAAGATCTTTCTAATGATATAAATTTTGTGAAGATCCAACTGTGAGATTTTCAGATATGTGTAAATCAAATCTGAAGAAAAACAGCGCCACAGTCGCGTTATGGCCCAAAGCGTTGTTTTGAATAAATTGGCTATTTTAAAATAAATAAAAATAGCGATAAATCGTTATAAAATATTATAAGCGATATGGATGTGAAATTTAGAAATTAACTGAAGGTTGGCTAAGTCGAATGGTTTCCTGGGTGTTGATCTGATGTTGGTTTCGGCATTCGGGGTTAATATTTTGGAAATCGTTCTCTTACTGATTGACGATTAGTGACTAATGAATTGAAATGATGCATGTGTATGTTAGTGTTGCACTTGTTTATTATATACACGAGTTGCTCGGAAAGACCGGGTTTATCCCATTCTGAATAACTGAATCGACGATAAGAAAACAAAGATGAAGACGGTGGTCGAAGACCGGAATCTTCACCTCGTTTGGATGGTAACCGAGGTCCTGATTGGGAGGCATCTCGAAATATGGATAATGAGTCATGATCGTACAGACGTACGTGGTGATCGATGGGTTTGCGAGGTACATAGTGCCTCCGGTTTCGTTCAGACCCAGAACGGACTTGCAAATGGACAATGTGTCTGACATTGGAATTTATTCTGTGTGATTGATAACCATCAGTTGCACGGTGTGAATTGCCTGTGTGGCATGCTAAGATGCAGTGATCAGGGCTTCTGTTGAAAAGCCAAGTCTTGTGGTGATGATCAAAGCACCGCCTGTGTGGTGTCGCATTGTGTATAACGTGAACTCACGAGCCTCACACCCCGGTATGAACCAGAAACGGGAGAGGACATCAGGGAGGGCCTACGTTTCTTTCTAGTTAGAAGTGGCGTCAGTGGTTTTACACGCCCTTACGAGTTTGACATATGTGGTTGTTACTGTTGCGAGGCGCCACGGTTGGATCGGACGATTCGGGTCCGATAGGAGTCATTCGTTGGCTCTTTTACACCCCCAAAGGGTGGGAAAACGCAATGTTCAGGAATTTTAATCCACATCGGTGGACCGGCCCTGACGATCCAAGGGCCCACCTGTGTCTGGGTCCTGAGACATGGGCTAGAGCGTCTCGAAGTCGGAAAGGACTATCTTTTGCCTTGGTTCATGACGGAAATCCAATTTCCAAATACGTGACTTTGCATGGCGACATAGTGGTATGAGGCATTAATGCCGTCTATGATTGATAGTTATGATTCGAAATTGTTTTTGAAACATATAAACACTAGTAGTAATATTAAATGCTTTTGTTTTATTTGTATCAAGCATATTTTGGACATTATAAGGTAAAACTCTATCCTCCGGTTTGCGTTGCATTGTGTGATGGGAAATGAGTCTTATAATGGCTTCATTTTTATAAAAAGCATTGCGATGTTTAAAAAAAAGATTTGTTTTCAAAGCACTGGCAATCCAATGGAGTAAACCCGTTCCACGAAAGTGGCGTGGCCCTGTGATTAGCCATATTATAAATGTGTTGAGTAGATTTCTCATACCTGTCTCATGACTGACTCGTAGTTTGTTTCACTTTCAAACTCGGGTGCCCCTTTTTCTACACGGGCAGCCTTGTATTCAGGTTTAGCAGGCTTTATCCGTATAGCTGGAGATGTAGATGGATTCTATCATTTGTCTCTTTTTATGCTGTTCAACTCCTATTGTACATTATGTTTGTTTTCCCGCTGTAGACATATATGTATAGTTGAACTGTATTTGTACTAAGTAAGATCCTGTATACTGTGTATCTCTGATGATTATGTTTATCCAGTGTATTCTATTGTACATTATCAGGTGTATTTATTTAATTATGTTCTGCTATTATCTGTTTCTGTGTTATATTCCAAAGATTACCCTTGTCTCCGTTTGTACGGGAAATGGGGTCGTCACAGTCTGGGGCGCCAAGTTCAGGGAGATGGGTCGGTGGATGTCGGGGCTTCACAGTGGCACTCTCCGATTTGGGTCCGACTGACGACGGTATCGATTGGGTATGTCGAGGGTTTTGAAAACTAGTCAGCCTGAAACGATGAAGGTCAATTTGGGGATGTAGTTAAATTAATTATTTTAATTGTTGTAATTAATGCAAGTAATACCGTATCTCCTTCATACGAGGTCCAAATACGATGATTCAAAATGCGTTGGACTCGTCTTGACGAGCACTTTAACATGGAACTGACTAGAAGCGATTTGGAGAAAATTAGGATTTTAGGCAAATTCATATCCATGCGGTACAAAAATTCAAAAATAAAATGATGCAGGAGTGGAAACGAATGTGAGAACTCTCACTCAAATTATTTTACATTCGTTATAACATAGGTTGCAGATGTGGCTTTGTAGCCCCTGACACTATTTTTTGTACAAACCATGGTTGATTGTTTGTTTGAATTGTGATTGGGATTGTCATTGATTGATATTGTTATATATAAAATTATCATGAAAAGAATCTGAAATAAACATGCATTTACAAATCAGACTGTTTGTTTATATACACCGATTTAACTGATATTAATTGAGATGATAAATTTTACACATCGCCCAACTGCATAAATAATAAACAGTATTTGTTGGTTGAAACCCCACATGGGTATTGGGATGATATTTGACATACACTAATCCCAATTGTTTAGCTATATTTCGATCGATGGGTTGACATACTGTATAAGTGTTATTTATTTATTTTATTACTTATAATTGTAAACTGCACTCTCGATGTTGTATGAATTTTCATTGATTGTTTATCATTATTGTTGTATATATGCGATGTATGAAAACCATATAACTGAAATTATATGGTAATTGATTGAGTATGATTCCAGTTCAGAATAAACGAATATTTTATAATAATATTCAGTGAATAATCAAAATGTGATTTTGATGTTCGATTTTGGATGGACACGAAAATATTGAAATGTGAACCCTTGTAAAGTAGTTAAACGCCCTTTTAACATGAACTTGATTCTCTGTCGATTTTATTCATTTTATAATGAATATCGAAAAGCGATTTCAAAATATGATATTTTGAAAATATTATCATTTTAATATTATAATGATATAGAATATTCAATTTTGATTTAAACTTGAATTAGAAGTGGGAATCATTTTGAAATGAATTTATAAATGAATTTATAATGAACAGAAATCGACAACATATATATTATATATATTTAATGGCTTGAACATAACGCGCCGCGCAGCGACCGTTCGCGAATTTCGATTATTAATTTCGATTTAATGTAACTGGAGACCCGACCATCGGATTCTCCTAAAACCGGAACCGTTGGGTTTGTATCAAAAAGTGCTTTTCGATAAATATAAGAGATTTTAAATCTAACAGTTAGATTTTAAGATATGTCTAAATCAATTTTAGAAAAGGTCGTTATCGATGCAATTCGATGGCCGTTATTGGAAACCGATTGTAAGGGCCTTAATAAAATTATTAAAAATATGGAAAAATTATGTAAAATCAGAATAAATGATTTGGAAAGATTTTGGATGAAAAATTCCATATTTGAAAAGATAAAAATATATTTTTATCGAAATGAGCTAGTTAATAACTAGTATAATAATCCAATTATTTTTAGAAATAAATAAATTGGGTTTGAAAATGGTTTTACATTAACCAGATTTTTTCCAATGATTAAATTGGAATGGATTTGCAATGGAAATAATCTTTGGGATATTTTGATATTGGATTCCGTGATTATACGGATATTGTTGAGGAATTTGGAAGATACAGATATCGTTATTCCCAATACGATATCCATCGGGTTTCAGAATTTGATATTGAATATAAGCCGATATAATTTCTATTCAGAGCCTTATATTTGATGTCAAAGTGGATTTTGGGTTTGTCGTGAACGGCATCTTAAATAACACTGTTCTTAAACCTAGTTGAGAAAAGAGTAAATCTTTAAATTAAGATTTAGTGAAGTTTTCCAATTAATTAATATTTAATTGGAATTGAATAAAAGAATTGGATTTTTGGGTTTATCGTGAATGATATTTTAAATAGCACTTGTTCTTTAACCCAATTAATAGTGAAGAATGTGATTTGGAATTTATAATCTTTTAATTAAGATTAATGGAATTTTCCAAAGTAAAGATTTCCAATTTAATATATTAAATTGGAATTGAATAGAATTCGAATTGGTAATAATCGAGATGAGCTTATGTAAACGAAGATTGTTACTATATATGGAATATAAAAGGTTTTGCCGTTATTCCATTTGTAGTATTAATTTGATATGGAAATTTATATCAACTATATACTGTTATGATTTCCGTAAAGATTCCATTTTGATGAAGATGATTTTGGGTTTATCGTGAACGTTGTTTTAAATGACATTGGTTCTCTAACCCAGTAATGACAGGATTTATTTCCTAAATTTGAATAATCATTAAATAAGGATTTTTGGGGATTAAACTAAGTGGAGTTATAATGAATCTTTAATTAGATTGAAATGTTAATGTTTTAATTAAATTCGATAAACTTGAGAAGTTTTCGAGAATGGAGTATCACCAGTTACTTCATGCGATAATTAAATCTTTAATTAGATTTGAACGTGAAATGGTAATTGAATTTACTGACAACACATTGGTGTTAGATATGGAGTACTACCAGTTTTGCTCCATAGGATGAATAAGTTGGGATGGGATAATAAAATGAATGATTACTTCGGTAAGGCATTAATCCCAACTAGTTTGATATACCTTAATTTGGTTTAAACTATGAAAAGATACTATAAAATCTTTTGAAATGATTTCCAAAGAAATGGATTAAACAATTTGTTTAAAAGTGATTATCTTTGATAAGATTAATGAGAAGCTTTCCAGAATAAAGAAATACGAATAAAAGAATATTCTGGATTGGAATGAGGCATATGATGTGTTGTTATAGCACTTGATTATAATATACGCGAGTTTCGGAAAGACCGGGTTTATCCCATTCTGAATAATTGATACAACGACTAACAGTCGAAGAGATTGAAGACGGTTCAAGATCGACTATCTTCACATCGAATGCATGGGTTTCTACTGATGCCCATGACTGAAGTAGCTACCTTGAAGGGGCTACAATGGTAGCCGTCTGGACATACTTGTTGACTGTACGGATATGTGAGGTGCCTCCAGTTTCGTTTAGACCTAGAACGGACTTGCAAATGGATGGTGTGTCAGATATTGTATTCAATTATGCTGTATTCGTTGATCTCTGCTAAATATATATCTGTTTGGTGGCGGAGAATTTATTCTCTTGCTTAACACCCATCTCTAAGACGTACGAGCATAGAGGTTATATATTGGTAGGAATCAATGGTATGACATGGATTGATAGTGTGGCATGCTGAGATGCAGTGATCCAAACTTTTGGTGTAAAAGCAAAGTTTAGTGGATGATGATCAAAGCATAGCTTTAATTAGCATAGCTTTGTGTAGCATTAATTCGCGAGCCTCACACATCGGTATGATGGTGAACTGTTGGTTAGATCAGTATACTTTCGATTTGGTCGACCGAGATAGGCTGGGTGAGGTCGCTACACACCTGGTACAGATAGTGCACACCTCCCGATTCCCAGAAGGATAGAGTAAGCGGTGTTTTCTCATGCACGGGACATAAGTCACGGAGATACTCGATATCCTGGATATAGTGTGGATGTGCGTTAAGGCGTTTTCTCATGCCTAGGATCTAAGGCTTGGGGAATTGTGCTACATGATCTATCTTTCGAATCAGTAGCCATCATGATGGAAATCCAAACTTCTACTACGACTTTTTTCAGTTTTAGTTGTAAACCAAAATATGGCGACATAGTGGGATGGGGCGTTCATGTCGTCTATGATTGATACATTTATATTGGAAGTTGATTTCTTCACTTATAGTAATAATAAAATATAAATTTCGCGTACCAAGCATATTTGGCTTTTATAAGGTAAAACTCTATCCTACGGCTTGCGTTGCATTGTGTGATGGGACCTGAGTCTTATAATAGCTTCATTGTTTTTTATTTAGCATTGCGCTGTTTATTTTATGCACTGGTATTCTTAGGGGTAAACCCGTTCTGTGTTATATGGCGTGGTCCCTTAATTTACCTAACTTTAAAATCAAGCTAATAACTGTTTTAGTTCTCACACCAGTCCCGTGACTGACTCAGAGTTTATTGTTTCTACCTGAACTCTGGGTGCCTATATTTTCCACACGGGCAACTAGTAGTTTTGGTTTTCGTAGATATTTCTTCTTCCAGGATCCTGGATTACAGCTGGAGCAATATTCGAAAAGCTTTGTATCCGTGTATTTCATTCAGTTGTGTTAGTCATTGTATTTATACATTTAAATTCCGCTGCTATGTAATTTGAATTCTGATATTTTCCAATGTATATTATTTATTTATACTCGGATATCTTATACTCTGATGTAATTGTTATAATAGCAATGAAATGTTCTATTGTTTATGTCTGATGCGTCGTGTTCTTAATTCAATCCGGGCTTTCCCATAAGGGGAAGTTTGGGTCGTCTCAGTTTGGTATCGGAGCTTTTATTTACAAAGCTAGAGAACAAGACACATTAGAACCAAACGAAAGAATTCTTCGAAGATAGGATTAGTAATATCCAATGAGAATAACTCGTTAGAGATAGGATCAGTAGTATCCTAGAATGGGTTGGAAGAGTGTTATTTCTAAAATCAAATTAGATTTTGAAAATTTTATATCTTATTATTCGTATTTGAATATTTATTTTATATTGATTTTGGACTAACGGATACATGAATATTTTGAATATACGCGTAATTAGCGTGTATTCGAAGTCTCAAATATACTGGATAGATATAGAATCACACTCTAGCTGCCCGGAGATGATTCTGATGATCGGTATACCATCATCAACATTTATGTTCGAGTTTTGAAAGTGGGATATCCATATATTTCGAATTGACTGGTGTGTTAATCAAAACTTAGATAGGGTTATTGTTTGTGATTTGGCATTGAAATATGATTTTTAAGTATGTATATAGAAAAATTATATATTTGAAAAGCTAATAAACTAATTGATTGTTGGTTGTGATGTGTGATCATTGGTTTAACTAACAAAAATATTGGAATGATAAAACCAATAAGAGAATGAAAGGTAAATTTTAGCCAAATTGAATTAAATATTGAACTGAATTGAAAATTGATTGGAATTTCATCAATATACATGTATATAAAATAAACAGGTCATGGCATGGAAGCTAAGAAGAGGAATAAAATTGTATGCTCGACAAACAGGTACATGTTTACTATATTCATTGGGTTTGATGATTTTATGAGCCGGTTGGCATTTTCCTTCTCTTTTGGATTGATGAGGGCCCTGTGAGGCAAGTTGCGGTTTTACCGGTCAACCCGTACAAAGAAGATTATGGCGAAAATTTTCGAAAATTTAGGGTGTTAGCCAAATTTTGGAGAAATTAGAAAATTCTTAGAAACTGAAAAGTTGAAGAATGAAAGCCAGAATGAAAGTTGAGTTGGTTAGTTAAACAACTTTCAACTCCGTTTCTTTTCGAGGACGAAAAGATTTTAATCGAGGGAGATTGTAACAACCCGGAATTTCTGAACCAATTAATTTTTTTTTATTTTACCTATTTTAATGGATTTTGAATATTTAAAATGATTTATATTAAGTTGTAATGACTAGAAATTTATTTGAATCAAAGTTAGAAAGTATCAATTTATACTAATTATAAAACAAACTGGAAATGGCGCGGTAGTTTGAAAAATTGATTTTAAATTTCAATTGAATGTACATAATTCGAAATAAATCGGATTTCAGTAAAACCAGAAACATTTGTATCTGTTTAATTATATCTTTCTAATGAATGTAAGAAATTCAGATTTCACTTTATAGATTGAAAGTTATGTCCAGTTTAAAATTTAAAATAGTCGCTATGGAATTTAAATATATTTTAATATAATATATAGCCCTTAAAAAAACCATTTTGCAAACGACCTCCATTTTCGCCGAAACCACTTTTGTTGGATTCGGAATGTCAATTTATTGTCATGTTTCAAATTTCATAATTTTGGAATTAATATGTGAGCGTAGTAAATTTAAACGTATTCTGTCAATTTAGTTTAAATTTAATCAACTAGAAAATGGCCATTTTTAAAACAGTCTTCAAATTCGCCGAAATTAGTTTTGTTAGGACCGTATCGTCAAAACATACCTAGATTTATTTTTCTGTTATTTTCGGAGTTAGTATGTAGCTCCGGTAAGTTAAAACTTACATTTGAATTTAATATATATATATATATTGATTTATATTTTAAGTTAAAGAAAAACTGAATGAATCAGTCGAATAGGCTCACGAAACATGTTCCATATTGTTCAGAATAGGGGTATTTAGTTAGGGGCGACACTCGTTGGGATTCGTTTGGAATTCAAATGCAAAAATTTCAATGCTATGAAATAATTGAATTAAAAATTAATAAAATATATATATAAACAAAAAAAAAGAAACCCTAACTTCATTTCTTCAGTCCGCCGCCATCTCGTTTTGAACGGCTGAAAACCTCAGGATTTTAGGGCGATTTTTCTCCCAAATCGTAGCGATTTAAATCCTCAATCCAAAAAAAAAAAATTAAAGAACAAAATCCGATCTTCAAGTTGATATTGAGATTATAGCTTATGGTGGAGTATCTGGTCCAATTTTTTCGCCCAAAGGCGGCTCGTTGGAGCACAAATCATTAGGTGCCTGGTGCGTCAAGTTCAGGGAGATGGGTCGGCGGATATCGGCGGCGGTCTGGGCTTCAAAGTGTTACTCTCCGATCTAGGTCCGGCGCTAGCAGCTAATGGCGACGAAGGATTGGGGATGCGAGGGTTTTGAAAACTGGTTGGCCTAAAATGATGAAGGTCAATTTGGGGATGTAATTAAATTAATTATTTAATTAATTAATTCAATTATTGTATTTAACGCAAATAATAACGTGTCTCCTTCATATGAGGTCCAAATCCGACGATTCAAAATGCGTTGGACTCGTCTTGACGATCACTTCAACATGGAACTGACTAGAAGCGATTTTGAGCAAATCATAATTTCAGGCAAATTCAAATCCAAGCAGTACAGAAATTCAGAAATAAAAATGATGGAGGAGTGGAAACGGAATGTGAGAACTCTCTCTCACTCAAATTATTTTGCAGTTATTATATCATAGGTTGCAGATGGGGCTTTGTAGCACCTGACACTATTTTTTGTACAAATCATGGTTGATTGTTTGTTTGAATTGTGATTGGGATTGTCATTGATTGATATTGTTGTATATAAAATTATTTATATAAAATGTATAAAAAATTATCATGAAAAGAAATTGAAATAAATATTCATTTACAAATTGGGCGGTTTTTTTATGTACGCCGATTTAATTGATATTGATTGAGACGATAAATTTTACACATCGCCCAACTACACAAATAATAAATAGTATTTATTGGTTGAAACCCCACACGGGTATTAGGATGATATTTGACATACACTAATCCCAATTGTTTAGCCGTATGTCGATCGATGGGTTGACAAACTGTATCAGCGTCGTTTATTTATTTTAATGCTTATATAGTTGTAAAATGCACTCTGGATGTTGTATGAATTTTTAATGATTGTTTATCATTATTGTTGTATACATGCGATGTATGAAATCCATATAACTGAAATGGTATTGTAATTGATTGAGTCTGATTCCAGTTCAGGAATAATGAATATTTTAAAATAATATTCAGTGAATAATAAAAATGTGATTTTGATGTCCAATGTTGGATGGACACGAAAATATTGAAATGTGAAGCCGTGTTAAGTAGTAAAACACCATTTTAACACGAATGGGATTTTCTGTCGATTTTATTCATTTTATAATGAATACCGAAAAGTGATTTCAAAATCTGATATTTTGAAAATACAATCATTTTAATATTATAATGATATAGAATATTCAATTTTGATTTAAATTTGAAATAGAAGTGGGAATAGTTTTGAAATGAATTTATAAACGAATTTATAAAATAAGTTTTGAACGGAAATCGATGATATATATATTATATATATTTAATGGCTTGAATAGAACTCGCTCGCAGCGACCGTTCGCGAATTTCGACTATTAATTTCGAATTGATGTAACGGGAGACCCGACCGTCGGATTCTCCTAAAACCGGAACCATTGGGTTCGTATCGAAAAGTGTTTTCCAATGAATATAAGTGATTTGAAATCTAACTGTTAGATTTTAAGATATGTCCAAATCAATTTAGGAAAAGGTCGCTATGGATGCAATTCGGCGGCCGTTATTGGAAACCGACCGTAAGGGCCTTAATAAAATTATTAAAAATATGGAAAAATTGTGTAAAATCATAATAAATGATTTGGAAAGATTTTGGATGAAAAATTGCATATTTGAAAAGATAAAAATATATTTTTATTGAAATGAACTAGTTAACAACAAGAATAATAATCCAATTATTTTTAGAAATAAATAATTGGATTTGAAAATGGTTTTAAATTAACCAGATTTTTTCAAATGATTAAATTAGAATGGATTTGGAATGGAAATAATCTTTGGAATATTTCTATATTGGATTCTGTGATTATACGGATATTATTGAGGAATTTGGCAGATACAAATATCGTTATTCCCAATACGATATCCGTTGGTTTCAGAATTTGATATTAAATACAAGCCGATATAATTTCTATTCAGAGCAATGTATTTGATATCAAAGTGGATTTTGGGTTTGTCGTGAATGGTGACTTAAATAACATTGTTCTTAAACCAAGTTGAGAAAAGAATAAATCTTTAAATTAATATTTGGTGAAGTTTTCCAATTAATTAATATTTAATTGGAGTAGAATAAAAGAATTGGATTTTTGGGTTCATCGTGAATGATGTTTTAAATAACACTTGTTCTTTAACCCAATTAACAATGAAGAATATGATTTGGAATTTATAATCTTTTAATTAAGATTAATGGAATTTTCCAAAGTAAAGTTTTCCAATTTAATATATTAAATTGGAATTGAATGGAATTCCATTCGGTAATAATCAAGATGAGATTTTGTAAACAAAGACCGTTACTATAAATGGAATTTAAAAGGTTTTGCCGTTTTATAGTATTGATTTGATACGGAAATTTATTTCAACTATATACTGTTATGATTTCCGTGAAGATTCCATTTTGATGGAAGATGATTTTGGGTTTATCGTGAACGATATTTTAAATGACATTGCTTCTGTGACGACCGACCATAACCCCCGCACTAAATAAGAGGAATAATGCACTGAAGGATGTGTCTGGCAGCTATGGACGATCATCATAGTAGGTAAACACAAGAGGAACTTGTCGTATAACCCACAGCGCAAGGATAAAATATAATATAACATATATAACAGGTAAAAGTAATGAGGCATCATATAGCAAACTTCTGAAAAAATCTCAACATCTTGAAAGATTATCCAACTGATACCAAAGTATGTACACAAGTCCTCACTACAATACTCACAGAGCACTCAACGGCGGAAATGGAAATACTAGATAGTAATAAAACTTGTACGCTAGCCTCCTGCTCGCCTACGCACAGCAGCATCGTCCTCACTAATCACCTGTAACCTGCTACTTAGTCTGCCCATCCACAACCGGATGAACAGCCCAAGGTATGAAGAGGAGACATAAAACCTTGAGTCAGACATCAGTCTTAGTGAGCAATAAAACAACTAACCAACATCATCAATAAAGTATATGAGGATAGGTAGATTAACAAGCCAATCTACCAAACACCGGAGAAGAACTCAACTCCCATCTTCCCCCACACCGGACAGTGATAGCCTTTACAATCCATTCAACCAAAGGAATAACAATTCATCCAGGGGAACCAGAACAACCATTGATAACATTCACAGCATCCAGATTACATAGATCTCACGTGGACAATCCTAATCGAGTTTAACATCCCTCAAGCACTCTCCCCAGAGGCCTAAACCAATATCAGTCAATCACTCAAGGAACATCTCCCTCAACTTTGGATAATCCACGTCAGATGGTACAAACAGAACAACCAATCATCCATGACTGACTCTAGCTATCAACGGCAATCCTGCTTTGAAACCATCGTAATAGTATGACTGGCCCATACTGCCATCCGTCAAGGGCTAATGGTAACCCCGGTTCTAGCAAAAACCCCATACGCCTTTCAACGATACGTATCTAGACCTTTCAACGATACCCAGGGCACTTGACCTACATCCGGTCTTTTAGGTGCCCCTTTTATACCCTTGCTTTGAGCCTGCTAGAATCTACGACAACGATAAATCCTCGGCCTTCACATCTCTAGTCATCTTCACTTACGACTATCCATAGGCTCAGAATACTTTAGAGCAACCTTTACTTCACACAAGCTCAATATATCCTTGAGTCGTCCTTTCACATAAAATCGATACAACCTTGAGTCATTCTCACACTCGTTGCATACGACGAACTATGAAAAAGTCACATCACTTCGAACATCCTCATCCGGACTCTCGTCGAAGTTATCATCTCAACACCCTTGAGTTGTTATATCCTTCGTTGTTCTACACCGATCAACGAACACTTTTCAACACTTTGAACCTTCCAACTTGAATATACTTCGAAGTCCCACCATCACCGGACCATACAACAATAACATACATAGGTCGTCCCCCCTTTAGGTCGTTCACGACATAAGCCTCATAACGACCCAAACTTTGTAATGACCCAAAGCATTACAACGACTCAAAGTTTTAGATCTAATTCCTTAGATCTAAAAATGACCCAAGACCTTAGATCTAACTCCTTAGATCTAAAAACGACCCAGGACATTAAATATAACTCCTTAGGTCTAAAAACGACCCAAAGCTAAGGAAAATGACCCAAAGCTAAGGAAAACGACCCAGAGCTAAGGAAAATGACCCAGAGCTAAGGGAAAATGACCCAGAGCTAAGGAAAACGACCCAGCTCTAGATCTGACCAAATTAGCTCCAAACTTGACCAAATCTTTGCCAAAATGATTCGTTCGACGAAATCGACTAATCCAATACATCCAATACAATCATAGGAATGTTATGAAACCACTAACATCACGAAAATGAAAATTATCATCAAATTATGCAAATTCACCAAAAACCATAATAAATGAACATATGATCTAAATTACGGATCTAACTTACATAATCATATGAAATAGCATTGAAATCATTACCTTAATCTTGCTAAAATAGATCATAGGGTGAATTATGTCAAAATGGACTTAATATGGCATGGATCTATGATTAAACACTTGAATTTGATTAAAAACAAAACATGATCTAACATTCATATACTTCATTGAATCCATGTGAGAGATGTAAATCACTCACCGATTCTCCAAAATAAGTCAAAATTGATGAAATAGGAATCCGGACAGCAAGCACCTCGCACCAAACACCTTGATCCGATGAATCCTTGCTTCAAATGATGTAGATCTGGTTTCCAATGGTGTAGATCTTCAATTTCCCTCCTTGGATTATGATTTTTTGATGGTGGAATGGTGTTAGAGGAAGGAGGAACTCAAGACCTCCCAACGAGAGAATGGAAAATTCAAACCCTTTCTCATATCCCTTACCCCCTATTAATAATTTCCACCAACCCCCTAATTGGCCTTCCCAATTCAGCCCATTTTGGCTTACCAAACCTAGAAAGTCAACAGAAAAACCTTAAAACACAGGAACCCATCGCACGAAATGAGGAACCCCAAATCGTGCCACCTCTGATCATCATGACTCCCATCAGAGTTCACCATTCTGACCACCTCAACCAGTGCTACCACCCCTTGGACTCGCACAAATCACGGTGGTCCCTAATAACCAGTAATTGGGTGCAAAGGCATGCTCTTTTAGAGGCAAATTCTCACAACTCATGACATGAATCTTGATCATCACCTTATGATCTTATAGATCGTTGAAGGCCTTGCGATTTTGACTTTGGAATGATAATCTAATTCTCTACAGTTTTGAAATGATTAAGGGTTAGAGTTGGGAGCGTCGAGGCCATTGTGGAGAAGATGGCGGCTGGCGGTTTAGAATGAGCTAGGGTTTGCGAGAAATACGGTATAAGGTGTATCAGGTGTTACTTATACGTTAATTATTTTATATTATTTAATATAGTTAATTCCAATAATATTTGTTTATCGGTCCGGATTCCAAACAAGGCCCAACGACTGTCGCCCCTAGCTAAATACCCCCATTCCGAACACAATGGGATATGTTTCGTGAGGTAATTCTACCGTTTTGATCAGTTTTTCTTTATAGTAAAATATAAATCAATATATATTGAAATTAAATGTACATTTTAATTTTCCGGGGCCACATACTGACACCAAAAATTACAGAAAAATTATATCTAGCTTTGTTTTGACGATACGGTCCTAACAAAACTAATTTCGTCGAATTGGGAGACCATTTGAAAAATGGCCATTTTTAAGGGCCATACATATATTAAAAATATATATAAATTCTATTGCGACTTTTTTGAATTGTAAACTGGACATAACTTACAATATTTAAAGTGAAATATCAGTTTCTTACATTTGTTTGAAAGATATAATTAAACAAATTCAAATATTTCTTGTTTCATCCAATTCTTATTTAAGATGAACTCTGTATATTCAACTGAAATTAGAAATCGAATTTCCAAACTTCCGCGCAATTTCAGGCTTGTTTTATAATTAAAATAAATTTATTCGTTCTAACTTCTTTTTAAATAAATTTTTAGTCGTTATTATTTTAAATATTCAAAATTCATTAAAATTGCTAAAATAAAAATTTTAAATTGGTTATGAAAATCCGGATTTTTACGCAAATAATCGAGGCTTTTGTTGAAAAGCAGAGCCTTGTGGTTGATGATCAAAGCACAGCCTATTTTGGCATAGCTTTGTGTATAGTGTAACTTCGCCAACTTCACACCTCGGTAAGAGTCAGTAACGGGATAAGGGACCCAAGGAGTGCATGCGTTTCTTTCTAGCTAAAAGTGGTATCAGGGGTTTGCAAGCCCTGACATTTTACTTTTGTGGATGATGGATTATGTGGTACCTCGGTTATATTGGTCGATAGTGACCAATTTATAGGTTCAATAGGACCGGGAAACGTGTGTTTAGGCATAACTAATCCACTAAAGTATTTGTGGACCGACCTTGGAGGATCCAAGGGCTCGCCAGCGTCCGAGTCCTGAGACAATTGCTAGAGTGTCTCGAATCGGTAAGGAGATCGTCCCTAGCCTTGACTCATGATGGAAACCCGACTTCCGATACGAAATTACGGTTTTGATTGTAAACCTATATATGGTGACATAGTTTATGGTAGCTATGCCGTCTAGGATTGATACATTTACTTTGAAGTATTTTAAAACAGATTAGACACTAATAATAATATTAAATATTATTTTCTATGTATCAAGCTTGTTTGATCATTATAAGGTAAAACTCTATCCTCTGGTTTGCGTTGCGTTGTGTGATGCGACTTGAGTCTTATAATGATTTCATTTTTCTAAAAAGCATTGCGTTGTTTTGAATAAAAATTTACTTAATTTATGCACTGGCAATCCAATGGAGTGAACCTGTTCCGCGTTAGCAGCGTGGTCCTGTGATTAGCCATATTGTTAGATAGGTTAGGAAAGATTTCTCATATCAGTCCCACGACTGACTCGTAGTTTGTTTCACTTTGCAAACTCAGGTGCCCTATTTTTCACACGGGCAGCCAAATGACAGGTTCAGTTTATCTTGGACATGTGCTAGATTGGATTATGCTTATGGAAGGAAGACGAAGATCTTTTCTTTTATCTTTTATTTCTGCTTTGAGACATTCAGACATTATTGATCTATATTGTACTTGATGGAGTTTTAGACTTATTTCTATTTGATGTGACTTTCTTTTTGCTAGTTGTATCCTGTAACTGTGCCACTCTGAGGTTCTGATGCTGTGATGTTGATGACATTTCTATTTCCGCTACTATGATTTATGTGTTATGCTGTTATATGAGATCTGCTGTTGTTGTAAATATGTTATATTCCAATGATTATCCTTTCTTTCGTCCTACGGGAGTTTGGGGTTATCACAAATACCCAAGGTAGGATTCTACCAGTTGCACTCCCGGACCGGTGGTAACGCATAGCAGCCACTACCGCCCACCTCGAAACACACTCCCATATCACAAAAGGGCCCAAATTGTCATCATAGTCATAGAATAGTATCGAAGAAGTATGTCCAATCAGAGGTGCTACCTCAATTAGTCACGGTATAACTCCTATTTTAGTCATTTCAATTATGACCCGAAGGTCAAGGCTATTTCGTCATCGTTTATCCTCATCAATTCAATAATCACCTCCAAGTCATCATATTTCATTTTGGATATGCCATAACATTCACAATTGTTAAAGTGTTATCGACACTAACAGCGTGTATGCTACTTACCGACTCCGGTCTCTTTAATAACCAATGCTTACATTTTTCACATCGGTCGGTTCTTTTACTTTTCACAAAGGTTCGGTTTCATATCCAAAATATCATGTTTGTTCTGAGCCCTATTTATATTCAAAATAGAATAAAATTTCATATCAAAATATCGCAGTCATTCCGAACCGATTATATTCCAAACTAGAATATATTTCCATATTAGTATATTATAATCATATAATATTTTAAAAATCGATTTATATTCAAGTAGAATATACTTCATATCAAAAGATTATAATTACTTTGAAAAGTAATCGATTTAGGTTCGAAATCCATTCATATTCAAATAGAATATATATTTCCATATCAACTCGTTTTGATCATTTTGGAGATCCCATCTATATTCAAGTAGAATATATTTTACATTGAAATATTATAATCGTTTTACAATCGATTAATATTCAATAGAATATAACTTCATATAAAAACTCCATCTGAATCAAGGTTTAAATCAACAGTTTTAATTTAGGAAGAAATTACAATCATTTAATTTAACTAGGAAAATAGATAATTATAAAATAAAACCTTTATATATATTTATAAATAATAAAGTAATTTAAAATAATTTAAAACACTAGGTATATACATATAATAAAAGAATTACAAAAATAAAAAATTTAAATGATAGAATATAATAAAATTTATTTATAACAAAATAATATATTTTGATTTCAAAATTTACTTAGATAACCTTTTAAAAAAAGTAGAATATAATTTATTTGTAAAACAACGATATATATATAGTTTTTATAAAATAAATTTTAAACCATAATTATTTCTTTCTTCAAAATTTCCGTAACTTGAAATCTATATTCCAGTCTCGATGGACATCATTTATTTCCCATATCTCGTTTCAAACATCGTTCAAACCACCCTTTGATTAAGAAGATTCTAATCCATATTCATATCAAATTCGAAGTAATTCTGAGTATCCTCAAATAACTAACATTTACAAACTTAATTCATGGGAAATTATCAATTTCACATTTCACCGTACATTAGGAAACTCCAAGATATATTTAAAATCCCGTTTACAATTCTCAATTTGTTTGGATAATTCCCTTGACAAATTCATTGACATTCAAGTTTCATATTTAAAGGAAACTAAAATTTATCGAAAATCGACCCATTTCCTTTAAATAAAATTTCCATCGAATAGAAATTCTTGAATATTGAAAAATCATTTAACCAACAGATGTCCGTATATAATTTTCTATCATATGGCAAGTGATATTAAATTTAACTCTTCGATATTTCAGGGATGGATATATATCATTTCAATCCAAATCAGGGTCACATATATTTATCATTTCAACCTGTGTTCTTAGTTAATTTTAAATCGATTAATCCCGGGTTTATTTGGTGCCCGTAACATCTAGGGTGAAAATGGGATTAATCGTCACAATACGCATACAACAACATGTACTGAAAAACGGAACATTTCAGTATTCACATCGCTTCAGCAACAAAATCTACCAAGCCATCCATCACAACCGATAACGGTAAATATTAAATCAATTCATTGATTAACAAATGTCGGGATTCCTAACTAAAAATTTAATTAAACTAAAATAACTAGTTATCAACTTAAATTTGTAGATTAACACACTTGCATGCTAGTTTTAAACAACACATCAACAATCAGACACAACCATGCAACCAAACGTATTTCATAATTTAATTTAGTAAACATAGTTAATCGTGAGTGAGAAAATCACTCACCTTTGGGACTTTAGTGGTTCGGACATCCAACAAAAGCCCAAAATTTTTACAGTCTCCAAATGCAGCCGAACCAGTCTCAGATCGTCCGCAATTCCTCCACGATTCCAACGCAACCAACCGCGTCCAAATCTTAGTTAATATGTAGAAGTTGTTAGCGTTTTACTATTGGAAATTTAAATATATCAAAATTAATAAATATTATTCTCACCCAATAACAAACTGACACGTCAGCAGCTATCTCCTTCCTGCTCCAAATTCCCGTTTGCTACAGTAAAACGACGGAAAATGAACCCATTCGCCCTTTGCCCTGACCAACGATTCCGACCAACTTCGGCCACCATCTGACCGGAAACCCCAAACGACGTGGCCCTCTCCTCAACTCACGTCCACCTGTGTTGGCGCCATCACCTCCGGTGCAGTGAGGGACCCAGTTCGACGTGATGAACGGAAGTCATCTCTGACCTTAAATCGCGAATTCCCACCATCATATCGACTTCTAGATGGAACGAACACCACCAAAAGATTCCCACAGACGATCTCCACCATACCCAGATGATCGATTTGCCGATTATCATTCAAATCAAAAAGCCATAATCCAACCCTAGGGTTCCGAAAATCAACTCCTTTAACCGCGAATTCTGACCAAACGAAGCACTGCATGTCGAAATAGAGGTTACCCGTAGCTTCGTATCGTCGAGGCCTTCGATTTCATATATAATTTGTTGGATTTTGAGGAGATTTGAATTTCAAGCTTGTATTTTTATTTCTAGGGTTTGAAGATTTGTTTTCAGCCATTGGAGATAAAAATTTGTTGAAGGAAATATACGTGAAGTGAAACATGGGCTGATGGAGTTGAAGGAATTTTATTTATATATAAAGGAGGCCCAAATATGAGAAACAACCATTTATCATATTACATTGATTTCATTCACGCTTTCTCCCGTACGGTCCAACGACAAGTTCAATTGTAACGCAAATTGGAACTCTACAATAATTCGACATTCTAGATCCAATGTGACTGGTTTCGTCGGATTCCGAGACAGTTACCAAAACCGTTAAATTTCACAATTAATTAATTAATTAATTATTCAATTATCCAGTTAACTGTTTTAATTCAACTGAAATATCTATTAAATTCATTTAAATCCAAATATAGCTTAAATAAATTTTATAACAATGATTTCACAAATTTTAAGTTCCCAAATAGATTATTTGAATTTAGATTTGAATTTCAGTTATTTTTAAACAACTTATAATTCCACCATTTAACAAAATTAAATTTGAATTCCTTTTAAGCTTAAATAACTTAAAATTAATTATTTATTAAAATATTAAATTCCATATTACAACATTTCTAAATAACTAAATTAAAAATCTATTTATACTCAATTCAAACAATCATCATCATTTTAATCAACAAAATTTGATTTTTCCAATATTATTCCATTTATTTTTTTAAATCTAAATTTAAATATACTGAAAATTATGGGTTGTTACATTCTACCCCACTTAAAAATCTTTTCGTCATCGAAAAAAGAATAAAATAAGGTATTAGACAATTCATACTTTCAAATTCATACTTATAAAATAGCATTTATAAAATAAGTTATGTAATTGTAAAATCTCATAAATTTTTCTAACTCCCAAAATCATAGAAAATTTCGGCAGCATCTCCTATGTACGGAGAGGTCCGAAAAAATCACAATACGTATATAAATCCAAATATTCATCTCATCACACGATGAGGCATCCCAAACAATGGGAAAACAAAATATATATACCCACAACAAAATAACACAAATATGTACCTTTCTTTAGCGTTTATTTGCAATTTTATTAATCTTTAGCACTTAGTATTTAGCGCAAGCGAGCTCGAAGCATAAAACCATTCCTTACACTTACTAAAATACTCAAATATGCATAAGAATCAAACATATAAACAATACATAGCAAATGCATATAACCTACACAACATATATCGAACATTTCAACTACAAAACTACAATACACATGACAGGCCAGTGAACAAACCATCGATTATCACCTTATAAGTGATGGAATTTGACTAAAACACGCTAGGAAAAAGTTGTTGCATTTGTTTCAGGCTTTCTGAATTGTCCGGATTCGTCGAATTCGGATAATCCATTTAAAAATTATGACCATTTTAGCGATAGAAAACGCTTCAGCCCACACAATAACAAATGTAGGCCTGAGTTGTTCAACCCAGTTTTTTAACACTTTAAACATAAAAATCTTAAAAGACATATTAAAGGAAAGTTTTAGTTCAGATCTTGGACTTTCCGAATTGTACTAGCACATTAAAATCCGACGCTCCATTATGAAGTTATGGTCAAAACAATATAGGTATATGCTTCAGATTTTTATTTTCTGCGCGTTGAACTACAACTAACACTTGAATTTCAACCTAACAAACCTGAAAATTTGACAAGGCTCTATTAACGAAAGTTCTAGTTCAGTTTCTAAGGTTTCCAAAAAGTCCAGAATCGTTAAATTCCAATCATCTATTCAAAAGTTATGGCCGTTTTGCTTTATCTTATCGAATATTTTAGATTTTCGCATAACATCGATTTATTTTATTTGAAATTTCAAACCATTCGATTCCAATAATTTTGTAAATCTTTACGCTTCAAATTTTGGTATCACTTCATTGTTCAAGAAATAGATTCACATTCGATTGCTTACTTATTTCAATATTCTTTCTATTAAATTTCCTGTTTTATTTCAAGTGTTCAATTCTGATTAAAACTTGAATTCATTTTAAAATTTCAACCAAACTTGATTACATTAGATCTTTAATTCGTTACCATGAATCAATTTGCCAAAATTTTATAACTCATTTCTTTCCTACATACTTAATTGAGTCCACTTAGTTCCGAATTCTTTCGATATTCTAATTTAATAATTTAGACTTTAGTTTTATATTTTCTATACTTTATTTCATCTTTGCAATTCCCAGTTTATTTCATTCCTTGTTCTATTTAGTTAACTTCGAATCTATAACCGTAGGTTAAGGTCAGTTATGGTTTTTTATATAAACTATTCTATTTTATCTCGTTTATAAAATTTTCGTTTACTTACTTACTCAATCCAACCGTCAACATAAATTCTAAATCGACTTATTTAAATTCCCTAAGTTGAATTCATTTCATTAAGTCCATTCAACTCAGGTTAATTTCTATTTTACATTTCATTTCTATATCTTCAATTCCCAAATTAGGATTCGTTTAACCTTATTATCTTATTCCGAATAAGCCAAATTATATATTTGCATCTCATTTCTCTAGTTTTGGCATTTGTATTCGTCCATTTAACCATCTTCTTATTCACTTATTCCTATTTTCATTTGAAATCAAATCTTATTCCATTAACCCAATATATTTATTAGATTCTCAAATCATGAATTGAATTAAGGATGACTTATTTAGTGCAACCTTTATATTTAGTTCTTAACCCATTATTATTTGATTTCCTTGGTCAAACTTTAATTCGATTCCTCTAATCAAATTAAGATGTATTTCATTTGCCAAAATGGTTTGCGTTACATCTAATTCACCATTTTATTTCACAATTCATATTTGTCAACAACATAAATTTCTTGTATTTCTTCTCGTACTAGCTTAATAAACTTACTAGTTATTCCAAACCATAAGATGTTGCTATTTTTATTTAAACCACACAATTTTCCAATTCATTTTAGCCGATTTCCATTTAACGTAGTTTCATATTTAATTTCAATTTCCTCCAACACTCCGATCGACCAAATTTGGAATTCCTTTAAACTTATTATCGCCTATGCTTAAGCATTTAAATGGCGACTTCTCTTCTTTTAAATACCTAAGTCAATTGATTACAAAATATAAATTCGAATGGATCGATTTATCTTAATATAGGACTTAATATTATTTGTTAAAATGAACTTAAATACTTTCATTCCGGGTTTGAAACCAAGCTTAAAATAACATATGTTTATACAATTTATAGAAAACCATACCACATAATTTTAAATCCAAACTTTAGTTAACAAAGAACATAGAAATTTCAATTCTGGATTAATTTAATTTCCACTTTAAATAACATATACTAATACTTTTATATAATAGTTATACCATATGGAATTAAATCCAAAATCCTTGGTCAACACGTTATAATAATCATTGAGTGGTCTATCCCCCACTCAGACTCTTCAAAATGTGCACTCCTTACCGAAATCATTTCAAATGCCTGAGAAGGGATTATCACTTATTCCACTTAAAATCCTTTAAAATCATTTCCTTTTCGAAAACAATTACCTATAATACTATATTTTTCCAAAAAAACATGATAAATCTATTTCAAAAGCACAAGAATCGAGTTCTCAAGTTCATTTCCATTTTATTTAAAAAGTATATTCTGCAACCAATTATACTTAAAGGTATCATTTCATTCCAAATAATTTTATAAAACCATTAAATTTTCCTTGTTACATTTATTATCTAATCAACCACAGTAGGTAATAACTTAATATTACTACCTACCAATAACGAATGCATGTGCGCTTAAAACCAGTAATAATATCGTTGATATATTTAAAATATAATCGAAAACCATATTATGTCGATCCATTCTGTGATGACCCCAAACCCCCGTACAACGGTGGCGGGGATAATCTTTGGAATATAACACATAAACAAATAACAGCAGAACAGAAATATAGAATTATACCAGATAATGTACATAAAATTACACTGGAAATAATAATCATCAGAGTTACACAACATAATAGGATCATATTAGCATAAAATACGGTTTCAGTTCAATATACAATATCTGCAGCGGAATCAAACATAATATACATAATGAAGTCTGAAACAGTAAAATAGAAATGATATAGTCCATCTCCAGCTCCATAGCTATCCAAAATGAGCCTGCTAAACCTGAATAAAAGGCTACCCATGTAGAAATAAGGGCACCCGAGTTTGCAAAGTGAAACAAACTTCGAGTCAGTCGTGGTACTGATATGAGAAATCAACTTAACTGGTTATAAAAAAATCTTAAGGCAAATCATAGGACCACGCCGTTAACGCGGAACTGGTTTACTCCAGTGATTGCCAGTGCATGGAATAAAGTAAATCATTAAACAATGCAATGCTTTTTAGAAAAATGAAGCCATTATAAGTCTCAGGTCTCATCACACAATGCAATGCAACGCAAGCCGGAGGATAGAGTTTTACCTTATAATGGCCAAACATGCTTAATACGAGTAAAGCAAATCATTTGATATTATTGTTAGTGTATATATATATGTTTCAAAAACAATTTCAATCATAATATCAATCATAGACGACATAAGTGCCCCATACCACTATGTCTCCATATATAGGTGTACAATAAAAACCGCACAAGTCGTATTGGAAGTTTGGATTTCCATCATGAACCAAGGGAAAAGATAGTCCTTACCGCTTCGAGACGCTCTAGCTCGCCCCTCAGGATCAGAGCTCCAGTGACACTTGGATTGTTAGGGCCGGTCCACATGGAGTGGATTAAAATGCCTGAACATCTGTTTCCCCGCCCTATGGGGCGTACACTTGTCAAATCCCGACCAGACTATCGGTCTCGGATCTACCGATACAACCGAGGTGCCTCGTAATCCATCATCCACATAAGTAAAATGTCAGGGCTGGTAAGTCGCTGACACCACTCCTAGCTAGAATGAAATGCATGTCCTCCCTGATGTCCTCTCGCCTTTCTAGTTCATACCGGGGTGTGAGGTTTGTTAATTAACGCTATACGCAAAGCTAGCTGTAACGACCCGTATTCTACGCATCATAGGATCGTAGGATATTTATTTCTTTCACATACGAAGTCGTATGGTCATGTAACTTTGGGAGACGACTATTGGGGTCATTTCCCATGTTCATGATTTTTCCCGATTTTTAAATGACCATTTTACCCCGGGTTGATACTGTTTTGGCCATAACTTTTGACTGGAAATGAATTTTGACCTGAAACCACTTTCATTGGCTTTGGATGATGGTTTCTCTTTCCGTAGAGTGGTCACATTAGCCAAACGGACTTACCGTTTGGGAGATATGGCTGAAACAAGTTTCAGATGGTGAAAAACAGCTTAATTGGGCTTAACCGGGTGATTAGCAGTTAGGCCCAGAGGGGAATTTCGGGTTTAGGGGTATATAGGGGTTGATTAGGGTTAGAAAACATTTCTTTAGACATTTTCCAGCCGCCACTTTCATCCTTAGACACTCTAACAATGGCCTCCTACATCTTAAACACCCCAAATCACTTTCTAATTGAAGATTAGGCTTAGCAAACACCAAATCAAGGAGTATTAGCACAAGAACCGAGGTAGAGCTGCTGTGTAAGATTGGGAACAGCGCCAAATCAGAGAATATTTCAGTTTTGGTGTTTCATTTGTGGCCAAGGTGAGTGATAGCATCGTTTTGACACTAATTACAGTTAATTAAGGGTAATTAGTGAAGATTAGCGAATTTATACACCAATAAATTCTGGAAAAATGTTTAGAAATTCTTAAATAATATTTCATGCCTCTATTAGAAAATTTAGACGATTTGATTAAGTTTTACTAAGTATGTGCTTAAACATGATTAAGAAGGATTTTAGGAAAATATGAAGTTTTAGTCACTTTTGATGCATTTTGATTCATGTGGATTGTTGTTTGCTGTTTGTGGTTGCTATTACATGTTGGTATGACTCTATGGTCTGTTTTATGGTTGATTAGAATAGTTAGATTGGTCAAAAACGCCGTCGAATGGCGTAGAAAGCTCGTTGGAAAGTTGCAGAAATGTGCAGGTTCCTAACCGGTTCGGATCGGATGAGGGCTCGGATCGGATATGTGAACTGGGCAAGAAAACCCGACCCGAACTGGAGTTCGGCACATAAGAGACTTGGCAAAAAGGAAGGCCGTTTACTTAGAGTTGGAGTGGACAGGGGGATCGGATCGGAACTATGGAGCAGAATCGGATCGGAATAGGAGAGAGCGGATCGGATCGGAAGCATAATGGAGGCCAGATCGGATCAACTCACGAATGGGAGGCTACGACTGGAGCAAGGCGAAGGGATCGGATCGGAGTAGATGGAAAACGAGGGAGCTGATCGACGAAGGAGCATGAACTGGAAGGAAGACAGCAACCCGACCCGACCCGGAGGAGGACACCGACCCGACCCGAAGTGAAGAACCCGACCCGGACCGAATGGAAAGATGACAAGGAAGGAGGACCGACCCGAACCGACGAGGGTAATGACTACCGACCCGAACCGAATTCTAGAGCTACTACTGCACGACAACTCTTCTGAAGACCCACTCCAATTCGACCAAACCCGAGATGCAAAGGAAGTCCAAATGAGAAGTTAGAGCTCAAGATTTAGATGGGAATCAACGAGTTCGCTTCATGGTTGGGCTTTGCTGCGGGACGCGTGCCAAGGAGTTATCTATGTCTATAGCTTTGAACCACTATGGTAGGAGGTACGAAGACGGATTCAGGGCCATTATGGCATCGGTAGAACCAAGGGCTACAACCAATGAAGTGAGTCATTGAAATGTTTGGTCATGACTCCATATGTTTAGCTTGGTCATAGCAGGGTTTCTACAAGTCGGGATTCGTCGTTACCTCAGTTTGTCTAGTGTTCCAAAGTGGTAGATATCGTACGCTTTAGGCACTGAGTGAGAGATGTGAGGATGGTTGCTATGGATGATTTGTTTGCTATCATTGCGACATGCACACCCCACCCCCGTATTCTTACACTATTTATTATGGCACCTTAGAGTATTGTACGGTATGTGGTACTAACTCTTTGGTTGCAGGTCTAGGTTCAGGTATGGTTTAGTATACCTGTTATTGTTTTGTTTAGATGCTTATCGCTCATACCAGGCTTTATGTCTGACCCAGAGTTTTATGTCTCCTCTTATTACTCTGGGTGCTCACACGAGCAGAATAGAGATAGGTTAGCTGGTGACGCACGGGTAGATGATCCGGAGACGAGCAGGAGGCTTCCACGTAATATATATATTATTCTCCCTGTGTTGTTGAAGATCACTGCTTGGGCATTGGTGGTGCATCTTCTATTTTTAGCTTTCTTTTGTTTAGAGACAGTAAATTTGGAAAATTGTAATAAGCTGTATTTGGATTTCCGCTTCTCTGATGATTGATGTTGATTTTAGTTATCAGCTTATGCACTGTCTCACCTGTTTTATGTCATGTATGTTATTATTATATTTTATTCCATGCGCTGTGAGACATTCTACATGTTCCTTGATTAGTTTATTCCCTTCTTTCCTTTCTTTGGCGACCGTTCCGTGCTAGTCGGGCATGTGTACAGCGCACTTCCGGAGGAAATGCAGGCTAGTGCAGAGCGGGCCGTCACACTTGGTATCAGAGCTCTAGGTTGCGTAGTTAACCTAGGGAAGTTATCAGGGAGAGATAATATACGTATACGAGAGAGCGTATTTGTGATTACTTTGGTTTTTAAAAGCTATATATATATACTATTACTAGTATAAGGATGAAGTCGTACTGTACTAGCACCACTATGGAGTCGTTAATCGTTTCCTTTTTCAGATTGACGATGAGCCGATATACTAGAGGTGCTGGTAGGGGAGCCAATAATGGGAATGTTGCTGACATGAGGACGATGTTTACTGACCTCATGAGAGAGATGCTTAGAGATGTACAGAGGGCAGCTCCCAATGGTGGAAATGGTGGTGGTCCAATGGTGCGGGCGCCAAGAGTCGACTTCGCCAAGCTGAATAAGGATTATACTAGTCTTGGTGGGAAGCCGTTCCACGGAACGGAGTCGGCCACGGATGTTGAGGATTGGTTGGATAGTTGTGAACGTATCTTCGAGGATTTGGGTATCGAGGATGCAATGAAGAGAAAGCTAGCGTCCCGTCAGCTGCAAGGGCGGGCAATGAATTGGTGGAATGCTATAAAGGCAGATACTCCCGAAGATCAGATTACTTGGGAGCAGTTTAAAACTCGCTTTAGCGAGAAGTTCATTCCAACTGCTCAGAAGTCAGTGTTGTTTAAGAAGTTCTTGGAGCTCAAGCAGAATGGAAGAGCTGTCTCGGAGTATATTGCTGAATTTGACACTTTGTCAAAATTTGGGTTATCTCTTATTGATACTGCCGAGAAAAAGAATGAGAAATTCATAACTGGTTTGGATCAATACTTGGGGGAAAAACTTATTAACCACATCGATGAGACGTTTGAATCGATTGTGGGGAAAGCATTAAGATCAGAAAGTCTCTACCCTAAGCCGAAGACTGAGGTTGCATCCGCAGATGAGCCAAAGCCACAAGCAAGTGGTGGAGGCAAAGGTGATTCCCAGAATAAGAGAAAGCAGAATCAGGCTAAGGATGGCCAGAAGAAAAAGAAGAAGCAAGATGTGGAGTGCTTCAGCTGTGGTAAGAAGGGCCATTATGCTAGTAATTGTCGGGCCAAGCCAGCAGATAGGAAGTGCTTCAACTGTGGCCAAATGGGACATCACAAGGACAAGTGTCCACAGCCCCCTAAGGAAAAGAAAATGGTGAAAGCATATGCTCTTAATGCTATTCCTTCTTCGTCGAATGCCCCAACTGCGGCGGAAAAGGGAAAGAATGTCGTCATTCAAGGTATGCTTTCTGTTTATGATGTTCCTGTTAGAGTTTTGTTTGATACCGGAGCTTCCAGTTCTTTCATATCTAGTGATCTGGTAGATAAGTTGGGATTGGAACCCGAGATTGTCGATAGACCTTTAGTAGTGACGAACCCGATTGGTGATTCGACTAGCCTTAGAATGATTTGTCGTAATGTGGTCTTATCGAGTCATGGATGCATGTTTGTTTGTGATTGCTTTGTTTTGGGCTTTACTGGGTTTGGCATTATTTTGGGAGTAGATTGGCTCTGAAGGTACGGGGTGGTGGTAGACTGTGAGGGCTTTTTAGTGACAGCTAGAGCGGATGATGGGCGGAGGATAGTGTTTGGTGGTCTACCCAGTAAGGGGGTATTGGCTAGTTTTCTAAACTCCCTTGACATTCCGCATAGTGAGTTGTCAGGTTTTCCCGTGGTTGGCTAGTATCCGGATGTTTTCGAAGAAGTGACCGGACTTCCACCACATTGAGAGATTGAGTTTCGTATTGATTTGGTAAAGGATGCCAAGCCTATAGTGATGCCATTTCGTCGTATGGCACCAAGAGAGCAGCGAGAGCTCGAGGTGCAAGTCAGCGATCTTTTGAAGAAGGGATTTATCAGAAGGAGTGTTTCTGAATGGGGAGCACCAGTTGTGTTTGATACCAAGGCGGATGGTTCCCTTCGTTTGTGTGTAGACTACCGCGAGTTGAATAAAGTGACGAGGAAGAATAAGTATCCTCTACCGCGGATAGATGATTTGTTCGATCAGTCAAGTGGCGCGAGAATATTTTCTCAGTTGGATCTCGCGACATGTTTTCATCAGCTTAGAGTGGAAGCTGAGAGTAAAGCTAAAACGGCATTTCGAACGCCGTCTGGGTTTTATGAATGGTTGGTCATGCCATTTGGGCTGACCAATGCCCCAGCATATTTTGTGGATCTTATGAATAGGGTATTCAGAGATCAGTTGAATAAGTTTGTCCTTGTGTTCGTTGATGATATTTTGGTCTATTCGAGGACAGAGGAAGAACACAAGGAACATTTAAGAGTAGCGATGGAGGTGTTGAGAAAACACCAATTGAAAGCAAAGTTTTCTAAGTGTCACTTCTAGAAGAGGGAAGTGAGGTTCTTGGGCCATGTTGTATCATAGAATGGTATTGCCGTGGACCCAGCAAAGGTGGCTACGGTGCAGGATTGGCCTGCGCCCAAGAATGCAACAGATGTAAGAAGTTTCTTGGGATTAGCCGGATATTATCGTAAGTTTATCCAAAGTTTCTCCAAGATAGCAGCACCATTGACCCAGTTGACCAAGAAGAATCAAGCTTTTGTCTGGGATGAAAGGTGCGAGAATGCATTCAAAAGTCTAAAGGACAAGTTGACAAGCGCACCAGTGTTAGTCATTCCTAAGGGGGATGAAGAGATGACGGTATACACGGATGCCTGTGGTACCGGACTGGGTGCTGTATTGATGCAAGGCGGTAGGGTTGTAGCTTAAGCAAGTCGGCAATTGAAACCACACGAGAGAAGATACCCTACCCATGATTTAGAATTGGCAGCGATCGTGTTCGCGTTAAAGATGTGGAGACACTATCTCTTGGGAGAAAGATTTGAGCTGTTTACAGATCATAAGTCGTTGAAGTATCTATTCTCCCAAAAGGATTTAAATCTCCATCAGCAGAGATGGTTAGAGTTCTTGGCTTCCTATTATTTTGACATCGCATACACACCGGGAAAAGGCAATGCGGTGGCTGATGCATTGAGTAGAAGACATGCCAGCTTAGGGGCTATGTTCCTTGAATGGAAGCAACTGGAGTATGTCGCGGGTTTTGATTTCAAACCAAAGTGCGAATTGGATCCAGAAATGTTAGCAAGTTTGACGATCAGACCCACTTTAATTGAGCGGATCGGCTCTAGTCAGAGGGACGATCCTAACCTATTGAAAATCATCTCCAAGTTAGAGATGGGTATCGATGAGGAGATGAACAAGTATGGGCTTGATCGAGATAGATGGCTTAGAAAGAATGGAAAGCTTGTTGTACCCAATGTCAATGGACTGAGAGATGAAGTGCTTAGAGAATGTCATCACTCAAAGCTGACTATTCACCCTGGTGGTAACAAGATGTATCGAGATATGAAGCAGACTTACTACTGGGAAGGGATGAAAAGAGACCTTGGGAAGTTTATATCCAAGTGCATGAATTGCCAGCTAGTTAAAGCCGAGCAAAAGAAGCCTAGTGGGTTGTTGCAGCCCTTAGAAATTCCCAAATGGAAATGGGAGCAAGTCTCGATGGATTTCATCGATGGGTTACCAAGGACTAGATCGGGATATGACAGCATTTGGGTAATTGTAGATCGACTGACTAAAAGTGCAAGGTTTATACCAGTCAAATCGACCAGAACGGCAGCTAAGTTAGCAGAATTGTATATGAAGTGGGTAGTGAGGTTTCATGGAGTACCTAAAGGCATTTTGAGTGACCGAGACCCGTTATTCACCAGTGGGTTTTGGAAGAGCTTACAAGAAGCTCTAGGGTCAGAGTTACATCTCAGTACTGCATATCATCCTCAGACCGACGGTCAGACAGAGAGGGTGAACCGTATTTTGGAAGATCTCTTGAGAGCATGTATATTGGATTTTGGTGGATCATGGGATGACCATTTGCATCTAGTAGAGTTTGCACATAATAATAACTACCAATCCAGTATCGGTATGGCTCCGTTTGAAGCTTTGTACGGATGACCGTGTAACTCACTGTAACGTCCCGCATTTTTGATGGTTTGTATTTGAATATTTAAATCAGTTTAAATATTGGATTTGTAATATAAGTGGATTTATATATTAATTAAAAGAAGTTGAACGTATAAAAATATATATTAAATATAATCGAGCCCGTAATATCGCTGCAGTTCGTAATTTAACGTTTTGAACTTCAACTGAGTGTACCGGACCCGTTTTGAATCGGATTTCTTCGAAACAAGAAGTGTTGGAATCTGTTGAACTGTATCTTTCTAACAGAAGTGAAAACCCAAGATTTTGTTGTGTAGATTGCAAGATATGTCCAAATCAAATTTTCAGAAAGTCGCTGTGAAATCGTATATCGACCGTAACGGTTATTTGAATATAACTTGATATCGGTTGCAAATCGGGACAAGGTTCTTTTGAGGCGCAGCGATAATTTAATTTTTAGAATTTTACTGTAATTTTTAATTAATTAAATATGCAACTTTTTATCTGGAGTATTTTGCACCCTGTATCGATATTTCGGGGTTTCAAAATATGACTTAATCTACCGGTATTATTATATTTTTGGGATCGGGGCACCTCGCTGGACACGACTGTATTTTTATATCAGTCCATAGCGGCTCAGACATAAATCAAATTTTACATGAAGCATTGCACTTAAAAATTTAAAACACAATTATATAAAGTTTCCTTCACTGCTAAGTCACGTAACCTGTCCAAATCACAGAAGCTACCCTAGGCTTTAGACTGAATACTTCTTGGCAAAGGAAGTAAGAAACCATACCCTTCATTAAATAAACCATACTCTCCCATTTAATGCATGCACATGGAACGTGCAGACCTTACTTGAACAAGACTTCAACTCCTCTACTAGTTGAATCAAAACAAAGGTACCCACTAGAAATTTATGTTTGTAATAAATAAAATAAAACTTTAGTAGCTGAAGACCTATTTAAAAAGGACACATGAAAATTTTAAAACGAATGCTTCAAGCTGAAGTAAACTCTCCATGTGTTATCAAATCAAAAGCAGCTACTCTATAGGTTAACGTAGAAGCTAAAATTGGTAGAGGGAAGGCTAAGAGGAAAATAGCACGTCCTACACCATACCCTGTATACCTTAGCTTCAAGTTTTCATCTTCTATATAAGAGCTTTCATTTTCTTGGGTTCGAAAATATCTCACAGCCAAGTTAATGGTAATCAAAACTCTCTTTTAAAAATATTTAGTAAAAATATATATTGGTAACATTCGGTATTGCGAGTGTGCGGGTTCAAGAACGTGCTGCAAAGGAGTTGCGAGTGTATGCATAGAGAAGTTTAGCATGAGGGGGGGCAAGGAGACGTGAAGAGTAAAGGGGAGACGTGGGTTTCATATACAGGAAAGGTGGTGGGAGTGGTTTGTAAACTAAGTAAAAGGATGGTTCTTGCATTGGCTAACCTGGAGGCTGTAGCGGCAATTGTAAATGAGGGAAAAAGAAGGGGCGGATCAGTTTGGAATTGTGAACTTTTTTCTGAAAGAAAGAGTGTAAGAGGAGTGGGATCAAGTTCGGTTGCCAGTGGGATATGTGAGAAGCAGCGCGAGATGCATGAACCAGGAAGGAAGGAGAAAGGATAAAACGGTGAGAATGATGAGGACTGAGAAGCAAATGAGGAAGACTAAAAATAGACTTGGACTGATGTAAAAACATAAGGCACTGCCGCACTGGGAAGTTAGAGTATTCAAAGGGAGTTTTAATGTGAAGTTTAAAAATGGTGGAACGTTTGTTGTTGCAAGTACCATGCATCTACAACCTGGAGAAGGCAGCACGCATATGGAAAATATACATAAAGGAGCTCGCGTGTATGCTTAGTTGTGAAGGTGGAATCTGAAGATGCGGACGGGGGTTGTTAAAAAGATAGTACATCGGGAATTAAGCATCCATACGGAAGTTAGCTACGCTATGAAGTGGTCTGAAGAAATTAAGAGCACGTTGGAATTTCTGTCAAATTAAAACGTCTGGTGCAATCAACTGACGCAAATCGTTATTTAACGGTTAACGCGCCAAGGTGAGTAAAATCACTAACTCTGATCTATTTTAAAATATTTTAATATATTTTAATGTTGTTTGAATGCTGTGTGAATGGTCGATTAGGTAGATTACAGTTAATTTGGTTGAATATTATATACCGTTACATATGCACACATCATCGGTTGGACACTGATTCCATCGATTAGAATATCGCCTAGTATAGAGTTAGTGTAAATTGTGTTGACTGACATCTGTAGATGCGGAAACCGGTTGGAAGAATCCGACCGGATTCCTCAATATTTGTATGTACTGTTTGTTGTATAGTATTTATGTATACGACCTGAAACTAAATAACATTATTAGGAATTATAGTCTGATAGGCTAGTTAATAGTTAGTTTTAAACCAACAAATTATAATAGGATATGTAATCAGTATTTAGTTATAAACTTGATATTGATTTAATAAGAACCTGACTTAGAAACAGAGTTTATCAAATGAAATGTGAAAATGGCAGCGTATTGCAGTAGTTATAAAAGAGAATATAGCAGCGTATTGCAGTAGCTATAAAAGAGGATACAACAGCGTATTGCAGTAGTTATAAAAGAGAATATAGCAGCGTATTGCAGTAGCTATAAAAGAGGATACAACAGCGTATTGCAGTAGTTATAAAAGAGAATATAGCAGCGTATTGCATTAGTTATAAAGGAAAAGATAGCAACATTAGTTAAAATATAACGGTTTTAAAGTAAGTCGATAAGTTATAATGTTTTAAAAAAAGATATACTGAGCATGATAAGGAAGGTGATATAGTTTTAAAGAAATTATAACTCGTTGTACGTTGGTTGAGTTGAGTAACTTTTGAGGCGTCAATCTGATGTTGGTTTCGGCCTTCGGGGTTGATACTTAGAAATTTATTCACTTACCGATTTATAACGAGGAACTAATAGAGTAGAAATGAAGGGAAGTAAGGAAGAGGTTATAGAAATATGGGAAACTAGAAAGTTAGTATTAAATAAAAGGGCCAGTGTTTGTGAATGGATGTTTGTTTTAACTCCGATAGTTAAATAACCGACTATCGAAGTGTTTTGACCATCGTTGTCAATACGGAGAGACCGGTTGGGTTATTACCCGAAAACCACTCCGTATAGGCATAATCGTTGCGAATGAGATATGCTGAAGATAATTGAAGACGGAGTTAAATGCAAGGATCGTCCAGTTATAGAATGGTGTGTTTTTGTTTGTCCAGTCCCAGGACAACTTGTATGGACGAGTGTCTGACAGAGTATTTCCAACGGTCACGCCGTTGATTTTACGAATATACCAAGTTGGTGGGGAGAATGTAACTTCTCTTTATTCTACACCCAGTGTGCATTTGTGTAATCAATGTGTGATTACGGATTTGACGATGTGACATTCAAAGTGAATGGTGATCAGATGTTCTGAAGATAGACGCAGCCTCTAGCCTCACAACCAGAAAGTAACAAAAGTTGGGCTAGGCAGCATGGCTAGTTGGGTCATCCCCAAGCAGGGTGTATTGTCACCGATCTAGAGAAAATTCATATTTATACTTCTTTTCGATTCTGTATCTTCGGATGACGGTTGGATGGCCTGCAACCGTGGTGGCAATATATTCGCGACACTCAAGCTAAATGAGTGAGCGGTCATGTGTGGCCGGGTTGCAAGACGTTCTTGTTGAACCCTGAGTGTATCCCCTCTAGAGTACACTATTCAGAAGGTGCTCCCATACCTTGTCTGTTGGAATCCATTCTCCGATAAGCGCCCTGCGGTTTATGATTTTATACTATATATATATGTGGAACGTGAGATGCAAGCGTTCTGCTACTTGATTATTTAATTGAGTAGACATTATTATAATATCATTCGGGTTTGATATCAAAGCATTTTGGATTATAGTAAGGTAAAAACCGTCCATGTTTATGTGTGGGCTGGTCTTACTATTATCTTCTTGTTTGAAAAGGATTTTCAAAGTTAAACAGTATGGTTAGAATTTACTCACACCAGTCCCATGACTGACCCAGAGTTTATTTTGTTGTTTTCCCTAAACTCTTGGGTGCCCAAATTTGTACGGACAGTCAAGTGTTTCAGGCTTTGCAGATTCACTTGGAGGAGCTCAAAAGCAGGAAGCTTCACCATTAGTTATGTAGAGTTATTTCCGCTGTGATATGATGTATTGTACTCTGATAATGGTATGTATATACAATAATACAGTTTTGTATTCAAAGTTATGTTATATAATACATCTTATTTTGTTCCGCTGCGAGTTTCGTGTTACTCTGATTCTGTTCAGTTGTGATCTTCTTCTTCTTCTATTCTATTAGTTCTATCTTTTCTTTCTCACCCTCTAAATTCTTCCATTAATGTCCCGGTATTTTCGATGCTTGAATAGTCAACAGTGTGTTTTTATGTTGATTTTCTGGGTCGAAAATCGCGCCATTACAGTTGGTATCAGAGCTAAAGGTTAAGTGATTACCTTGGCCCTATTGCGTAACTCAATAGAGATAGGGATAGTAGTACCCTAGATTGAGTTTGAGTGTATACATATGAGTGCGTATTTGTAAATTAATATAGAAACCTTTTTATATTGTGTTGATTGTTCAGTCCAGTGGTTTATGAATTTTGGTCGAAATAGTAATGCAAACTGAGTCGATAGGTGTTTCTAAACTCTTGAACAGAGTAATTCGACACAGTATGTTTTGAAAAGAGGGTAAATGAAATAATTTTACCCAAAGTATATTTTGATATAAAAAGAAGTGTATATCTTGATATTAATATAATATATTGGATATGTGATCATTATTATGATCGAACAGGATTATAATTGAGTTGGTTATATAAATTACCAATCGAAATATTATATAAGTATGATATGCAAAATCAGATGAGCTGAATTTGAATTAAAAACCAGAATTGAAATAAAACTCTAGAAACTTGGAAAAGAATTGAAATTGAATTTGAATTAAATATAAGGGAATTTTAAAATCCTGGGAGATTTGAAAATTTGTTTTCCAAGTGCTGTGAATGATATTTTGAAGTAATATTCAAAATGAAAATGTTTGAAAAATGAGTTTTGAAAAATGATATAGTATTGAACTCACTTCGATTGCTGGAAAATAAATTCCGATGGTGAAGCGCGCCATTATCGGTGTTCATTTTCGAGTTGCTAAGTGACGGATTACTACCAAAGATTTTGTTTTGAATTAGTGTGAGGAAACAAGTTATTCAAAAATTCAATTGTTTTGGATTGCTATTATATATATGATTTCAAACGGATTTGAAATAAAAACCCCAGGAATTTGAATTCTGAAATTTAAAATTTACTTATGAAGTAAATAAATAAAGAATTTAACTAAGTCAAATAAAATTGGATTTGAATTGAAGCCAAGTAAGTGAAAATCGTACTGGAATAAAGATTTGACTTGGCAAAGTAATTGAATTGGTGAAATAAGATTCTGAATTTGAGCCAAACTTGGTTATGGAATTGGATTACCAAGAAAGAATTTTGGAATTTGAGGTTGAAGTTGGAGAGTAAAAAAAAAGGAATTCGGGTTGGGATGTAGGAGAATTATTGTTTGAGGATAAACTGACTGGAGATTAGTTGGAAATTCGCTTACATATGCTGAATGGATTTACATATGGGAACGATAGAGTTGAGTGCCCGACCAAAAAGGTACACGTTTATATTTAATGGAATATGAGACTTACCATCCCGTTTGGCAAGATGCTTAGTTATTGATTTTCTTTTGGATTGGAGAAGGCCCGGAGTGGCAAGTTGTTGTAGTACCGAGTGAGCCGTGCAGAGGAGATGCTGGCGAGATTCTCTGAAAATTTAAGCTATTAGGAAATTTTCAGAAATTTTGAAAATATTCGAAATAATAAGGAATTAATATTTTAATTGGAAATAATCAGTTCAGTTGAAACTGAAATTATGAAGTAAACCAAAAAGATTTTTAACCTGTTTATAACAGAGATTGTAGCATTTTTCCTATCTTAGCAATTTCGAGGACGAAATTATTTTAAGGGGGAAGGACTGTAACGTCCCGCATTTTTGATGGTTTGTATTTGAATATTTAAATCAGTTTAAATATTGGATTTGAAATATAAGTGGATTTATATATTAATTAAACGAAGTTGAACGTATAAAAATATATATTAAATATAATCGAGCCCGTAATATCGCTGCAGTTCGTAATTTAACGTTCTGAACTTCAACTGAGTGTACCAGACTCGTTTTGAATCGGATTTCTTCGAAACAAGAAGTGTTGGAATCTGTTGAACTGTATCTTTCTAACAGAAGTGAAAACCCAAGATTTTGTTGTGTAGATTGCAAGATATGTCCAAATCAAATTTTCAGAAAGTCGCTGTGAAATCGTATATCGACCGTAACGGTTATTTGAATATAACTTGATATCGGTTGCAAATCGGGACAAGGTTCTTTTGAGGCGCAGCGATAATTTAATTTTTAGAATTTTACTGTAATTTTTAATTAATTAAATATGCAACTTTTTATCTGGAGTATTTTGCACCCTGTATCGATATTTCGGGGTTTCAAAATATGACTTAATCTACCGGTATTATTATATTTTTGGGATCGGGGCACCTCGCTGGACACGACTGTATTTTTATATCAGTCCGTAGCGGCTCAGACATAAATCAAATTTTACATGAAGCATTGCACTTAAAAATTTAAAACACAATTATATAAAGTTTCCTTCACTGCTAAGTCACGTAACCTGTCCAAATCACAGAAGCTACCCTAGGCTTTAGACTGAATACTTCTTGGCAAAGGAAGTAAGAAACCATACCCTTCATTAAATAAACCATACTCTCCCATTTAATGCATGCACATGGAACGTGAAGACCTTACTTGAACAAGACTTCAACACCTCTACTAGTTGAATCAAAACAAAGGTACCCACTAGAAATTTATGTTAGTAATAAATAAAATAAAACTTTAGTAGCTGAAGACCTATTTAAAAAGGACACATGAAAATTTTAAAACGAATGCTTCAAGCTGAAGTAAACTCTCCATGTGTTATCAAATCAAAAGCAGCTACTCTATAGGTTAACGTAGAAGCTAAAATTGGTAGAGGGAAGGCTAAGAGGAAAATAGCACGTCCTACACCATACCCTGTATACCTTAGCTTCAAGTTTTCATCTTCTATATAAGAGCTTTCATTTTCTTGGGTTCGAAAATATCTCACAACCAAGTTAATGGTAATCAAAACTCTCTTTTAAAAATATTTAGTAAAAATATATATTGGTAACATTCGGTATTGCGAGTGTGCGGGTTCAAGAACGTGCTGCAAAGGAGTTGCGAGTGTATGCATGGAGAAGTTTAGCATGAGGGGGGGGGGGCAAGGAGACGTGAAGAGTAAAGGGGAGACGTGGGTTTCATATACAGAAAAGGTGGTGGGAGTGGTTTGTAAACTAAGTAAAAGGATGGTTCTTGCATTGGCTAACCTGGAGGCTGTAGCGGCAATTGTAAATGAGGGAAAAAGAAGGGGCGGATCAGTTTGGAATTGTGAACTTTTTTCTGAAAGAAAGAGTGTATGAGGAGTGGGATCAAGTTCGGTTGCCAGTGGGATATGTGAGAAGCAGCGCGAGATGCATGAACCAGGAAGGAAGGAGAAAGGATAAAACGGTGAGAATGATGAGGACTGAGAAGCAAACGAGGAAGACTAAAAATAGACTTGGACTGATGTAAAAACATAAGGCACTGACGCACTGGGAAGTTAGAGTATTCAAAGGGAGTTTTAATGTGAAGTTTAAAAATGGTGGAACGTTTGTTGTTGCAAGTACCATGCATCTACAACCTGGAGAAGGCAGCACGCATATGGAAAATATACATAAAGGAGCTCGCGTGTATGCTTAGTTGTGAAGGTGGAATCTGAAGATGCGGACGGGGGTTGTTAAAAAGATAGTACATCGGGAATTAAGCATCCATACGGAAGTTAGCTACGCTATGAAGTGGTCTGAAGAAATTAAGAGCACGTTGGAATTTCTGTCAAATTAAAACGTCTGGTGCAATCAACTGACGCAAATCGTTATTTAACGGTTAACGCGCCAAGGTGAGTAAAATCACTAACTCTGATCTATTTTAAAATATTTTAATATATTTTAATGTTGTTTGAATGCTGTGTGAATGGTCGATTAGGTAGATTACAGTTAATTTGGTTGAATATTATATACCGTTACATATGCACACATCATCGGTTGGACACTGATTCCATCGATTAGAATATCGCCTAGTATAGAGTTAGTGTAAATTGTGTTGACTGACATCTGTGGATGCGGAAACCGGTTGGAAGAATCCGACCGGATTCCTCAATATTTGTATGTACTGTTTGTTGTATAGTATTTATATATACGACCTGAAACTAAATAACATTATTAGGAATTATAGTCTGATAGGCGAGTTAATAGTTAGTTTTAAACCAACAAATTATAATAGGATATGTAATCAGTATTTAGTTATAAACTTGATATTGATTTAATAAGAACCTGACTTAGAAACAGAGTTTATCAAATGAAATGTGAAAATGGCAGCGTATTGCAGTAGTTATAAAAGAGAATATAGCAGCGTATTGCAGTAGCTATAAAAGAGGATACAACAGCGTATTGCAGTAGTTATAAAAGAGAATATAGCAGCGTATTGCAGTAGCTATAAAAGAGGATACAACAGCGTATTGCAGTAGTTATAAAAGAGAATATAGCAGCGTATTGCATTAGTTATAAAGGAAAAGATAGCAGCATTAGTTAAAATATAACGGTTTTAAAGTAAGTCGATAAGTTATAATGTTTTAAAAAAAGATATACTGAGCATGATAAGGAAGGTGATATAGTTTTAAAGAAATTAGAACCCGTTGTACGTTGGTTGAGTTGAGTAACTTTTGAGGCGTCAATCTGATGTTGGTTTCGGCCTTCGGGGTTGATACTTAGAAATTTATTCACTTACCGATTTATAACGAGGAACTAATAGAGTAGAAATGAAGGGAAGTAAGGAAGAGTTTATAGAAATATGGGAAACTAGAAAGTTAGTATTAAATAAAAGGGCCAGTGTTTGTGAATGGAAGTTTGTTTTAACTCCGATAGTTAAATAACCGACTATCGAAGTGTTTTGACCATCGTTGTCAATACGGAGAGACCGGTTGGGTTATTACCCGAAAACCACTCCGTATAGGCATAATCGTTGCGAATGAGATATGCTGAAGATAATTGAAGACGGAGTTAAATGCAAGGATCGTCCAGTTATAGAATGGTGTGTTTTTGTTTGTCCAGTCCCAGGATAACTTGTATGGACGAGTGTCTGACAGAGTATTTCCAACGGTCACGCCGTTGATTTTACGAATATACCAAGTTGGTGGGGAGAATGTAACTTCTCTTTATTCTACACCCAGTGTGCATTTGTGTAATCAATGTGTGATTACGGATTTGACGATGTGACATTCAAAGTGAATGGTGATCAGATGTTCTGAAGATAGACGCAGCCTCTAGCCTCACAACCAGAAAGTAACAAAAGTTGGGCTAGGCAGCATGGCTAGTTGGGTCTTCCCCAAGCAGGGTGTATTGTCACCGATCTAGAGAAAATTCATATTTATACTTCTTTTCGATTCTGTATCTTCGGATGACGGTTGGATGGCCTACAACCGTGGTGGCAATATATTCGCGACACTCAAGCTAAATGAGTGAGCGGTCATGTGTGGCCGAGTTGCAAGACGTTCTTGTTGAACCCTGAGTGTATCCCCTCTAGAGTACACTATTCAGAAGGTGCTCCCATACCTTGTCTGTTGGAATCCATTCTCCGATAAGCGCCCTGCGGTTTATGATTTTATACTATATATATATGTGGAACGTGAGATGCAAGCGTTCTGCTACTTGATTATTTAATTGAGTAGACATTATTATAATATCATTCGGGTTTGATATCAAAGCATTTTGGATTATAGTAAGGTAAAAACCGTCCATGTTTATGTGTGGGCTGGTCTTACTATTATCTTCTTGTTTGAAAAGGATTTTCAAAGTTAAACAGTATGGTTAGAATTTACTCACACCAGTCCCATGACTGACCAAGAGTTTATTTTGTTGTTTTCCCTAAACTCTTGGGTGCCCAAATTTGTACGGGCAGTCAAGTGTTTCAGGCTTTGCAGATTCACTTGGAGGAGCTCAAAAGCAGGAAGCTTCACCATTAGTTATGTAGAGTTATTTCCGCTGTGATATGATGTATTGTACTCTGATAATGGTATGTATATACAATAATACAGTTTTGTATTCAAAGTTATGTTATATAATACATCTTATTTTGTTCCGCTGCGAGTTTCGTGTTACTCTGATTCTGTTCAGTTGTGATCTTCTTCTTCTTCTATTCTATTAGTTCTATCTTTTCTTTCTCACCCTCGAAATTCTTCCATTAATGTCCCGGTATTTTCGATGCTTGAATAGTCAACAGTGTGTTTTTATGTTGATTTTCTGGGTTGAAAATCGCGCCATTACACTCACCATCATGTTGGATAGAGACTGGCGAGAAGTTTATGCTTGGATCAGATGTGGTGAGGGAAACTTCAGATAAGATCAAGATCATTCAACAACGAATGAAAGCTGCCCAAGATAGGCAAAAGAGTTATGCTGATAAGAGGAGAAGAGACTTAAAATTCTCCGTTGGTGACTTGGTGTTTGTCAAGATTTCTCCGTTGAAGAGTGTAATACGATTTGGCAGGAGAGGCAAATTAGCACCAAGATTTGTTGGTCCATTCCCTGTTCTTGAACCAGTCGGGAATTTGGCATACAGAATTGACTTACCAGAGAAGATGGCGGGAGTTCACAACGTATTTCATGTTTCCCAACTAAGGAAGTTCGTTCACGACTCGGATATGACTATTTCACCTGATTAGTTAGAGGACTTCGAAGTAGAACCCGAGGCGGTTGGGAACCGCAAGCCGGCCCGTATTGTCGCACATGACATGAAGCAACTTCGAAGGAAGACGGTGAAGCTAGTCAAGGTACAGTGGAGCGAGGACGAGAATGATTGTACTTGGGAGACAGAGGAGAACATTAGGAAGACATACCCAGAACTCTTTGCCTGGTAAGATTTTGACTTCGATTTAGTTTTCCGCATGCTAGGATAGACTTGTTTGCTTGTTTTGCATGTTTGATTGTTGTATGTGGTTGTTAGGCATGCGGGATCCTTTGTATGTTTTGGGTTAAGGAATTTCGGGGACGAATTTTCTGAAGGGGGGGAGAGTGTAAGGACCCGTATTCTACGCATCATTGGATCGTAGGATATTTATTTCTTTCACATACGAAGTCGTATGGTCATGTAACTTTGGGAGACGACTATTGGGGTCATTTCCCATGTTCATGATTTTTCCCTATTTTTAAATGACCATTTTACCCCTGGTTGAAACTGTTTTGGCCATAACTTTTGACTGGAAATGAATTTTGACCTGAAACCACTTTCATTGGCTTCGGATGAGGGTTTCTCTTTCCGTAGAGTGGTCACATTAGCCAAACGGACTTACCGTTTGGGAGGTATGGCTGAAACAAGTTTTAGATGGTGAAAAACAGCTTAATTGGGCTTAACCGGGTGATTAGCAGTTAGGCCCAGAGGGGAATTTCGGGTTTAGGGGTATATAGGGGCTGATTAGGGTTAGAAAACATTTCTTTAGACATTTTCCAGCCGCCACTTTCATCCTTAGACACTCTAACAATGGCCTCCTACATCTAAAACACCCCAAATCACTTTCTAATTGAAGATTAGGCTTAGCAAACACCAAATCAAGGAGTATTAGCACAAGAACCGAGGTAGAGCTGCTGTGTAAGATTGGGAACAGCGCCAAATCAGAGAATATTTCAGTTTTGGTGTTTCATTTGTGGCCAAGGTGAGTGATAGCATCGTTTTGACACTAATTACAGTTAATTAAGGGTAATTAGTGAAGATTAGCGAATTTATACACCAATAAATTCTGGAAAAATGTTTAGAAATTCTTAAATAATATTTCATGCCTCTATTAGAAAATTTAGACGATTTGATTAAGTTTTACTAAGTATGTGCTTAAACATGATTAAGAAGGATTTTAGGAAAATATGAAGTTTTAGTCACTTTTGATCCATTTTGATTCATTTGGATTGTTGTTTGCTGTTTGTGGTTGCTATTACATGTTGCTATGACTCTATGGTCTGTTTTATGGTTGATTAGAATATTTAGATTGGTCGAAAACGCCGTCGAATGGCGTAGAAAGCTCGCTGGAAAGTTGCAGAAATGTGCAGGTTCCTAACCGGTTCGGATCGGAGGAGGGCTCGGATCGGATATGTGAACTGGGCAAGAAAACCCGACCCGAACTGGAGTTTGGCACATAAGAGACTTGGCAAAAAGGAATGCCGTTTACTTAGAGTTGGAGTGGACAGGGGGATCGGATCGGAACTATGGAGCAGGATCGGATCGGAATAGGAGAGAGCGGATCGGATCGGAAGCATAATGGAGGCCAGATCGGATCGACTCACGAATGGGAGGCTACGACTGGAGCAAGGCGTAGGGATCAGATTGGATCGGAGTAGATGGAAAACGAGGGAGCTAATCGACGAAGGAGCATGAACTGGAAGGATGACAGCAACCCGACCCGACCCAGAGGAGGACACCGACCCGACCCGAAGTGAAGAACCCGACCCGAACCGAATGGAAAGATGACAAGGAAGGAGGACCGACCCGAACCGACGAGTGTAATGACTACCGACCCGAACCGAATTCTAGAGCTACTACTGCACGAAAACTCTTCTGAAGACCCACTCCAATTCGACCAAACCCGAGATGCAAAGGAAGTCCAAATGAGAAGTTAGAGCTCAAGATTTAGATGGGAATCAACGAGTTCGCTTCATGGTTGGGCTTTGCTGCGGGACGCGTGCCAAGGAGTTATCGATGTCTATAGCTTTGAACCACTATGGTAGGAGGTACGAAGACGGATTCAGGGCCATTATGGCATCGGTAGAACCAAGGGCTACAACCAATGAAGTGAGTCATTGAAATGTTTGGTCATGACTCCATATGTTTAGCTTGGTCATAGCAGGGTTTCTACAAGTCGGGATTCGTCGTTACCTCAGTTTGTCTAGTGTTCCAAAGTGGTAGATATCGTACGCTTTAGGCACTGAGTGAGAGATGTGAGGATGGTTTCTATGGATGATTTGTTTGCTATCATTGCGACATGCACACCCCACCCCCGTATTCTTACACTATTTATTATGGCACCTTAGAGTATTGTACGGTATGTGGTACTAACTCTTTGGTTGCAGGTCCAGGTTCAGGTATGGTTTAGTATACCTGTTATTGTTTTGTTTAGATGCTTATCGCTCATACCAGGCTTTATGTCTGACCCAGAGTTTTATGTCTCCTCTTATTACTCTGGGTGCTCACACGAGAAGACTAGAGACAGGTTAGCTGGTGACGCACGGGTAGATGATCCGGAGACGAGCAGGAGGCTTCCACGTAATATATATATATATTATTCTCTCTGTGTTGTTGAAGATCACTGCTTGGGCATTGGTGGTGCATCTTCTATTTTTAGCTTTCTTTTGTTTAGAGACAGTAAATTTGGAAAATTGTAATAAGCTGTATTTGGATTTCCGCTGCTCTGATGATTGATGTTGATTTTAGTTATCAGCTTATGCACTGTCTCACCTGTTTTATGTCAAGTATGTTATTATTATATTTTATTCCATGCGCTGTGAGAATTCTACAGGTTCCTTGATTAGTTTATTCCCTTCTTTCCTTTCTTTGGCGACCGTTCCGTGCTAGTCGGGCATGTGTACAGCGCACTTCCGGAGGAAATGCAGGCTGGTGCAGAGCGGGCCGTCACACTAGCTATATTAAAGCTATGCTTTGATCATCAACCACAAGGCTCTGCTTTTCAATAAAAGCCTTGATTACTGCATCTTTGCATGCCACGTTTTCAATCTACAACGTTAGACACACATCCATTTACAAGTCCGTTCTGGGTTTGAACGAAACCGGAGGCACCTTATTCCCCGCATATCCGGTCGATCTCCAAGTACATCTAGACAATCACTTCTTTTTCCGTCGTCTTGGGATGCCTCCCAATCATGATACCTGTAATAATCCAAACGATGTGAAGATCTCCGGGCTTCAACCACCGTCTTTATCGTCGACTTCTCATCGTCGATCAATTATTTTAAATGAGATTTAACTTGGCCTTTTCAAAGAATTCACATATATTTAGCATTCAAATTAATTCATTTCATGATTAAATTATTTGACATCCATGATTCTGTTCATTAATGTAATTTTCATGTCAAACACATTCAACCATCAGAATATCCAATAAACCGTATAAAATAAGTTTATTTCCATTCCGTATAATTTATAATATTTTATAACGATATATCGCTATTTTTATTTATTTAAAAATAGCCTATTTTAATTAAAAGACGCTTCAGACATAACGCGACCTTAGCGTTGTTTTTCTCCAGATTTGATTTACACATATATGAAAATATAACCATTGGATCTTTACAAATTTTATATCGTTGGAAAGATCTTTTCAAAGCGGATCCAACGGTTCCAGTTTCGAGTATATCCAATGGTCGGATCTCTCGGTATAATCGTTTAAAGTTACGATTTCAAAACGCGAACTGCAGCGTCGTTATTCGTTTTAATTTAATATATATATATAAATATATATATATATATATAAATTCGTTCATCGATTTCTAAACCATTTTCAGTTCATATACGTGTTAGATATATTATTTTTAACCAACTAATGTTTATTCCAACTCATGAATATTTATATACTTCACATATACGATAAAAATGTGATTTTTATCTTTCTAGTCCTTTATTCCATATATGAATATTTTATAAACTTCATTTAGGTGAAAAACTGTGTTTTTTATCGTTTTAGCCATTTATTCAACATATGAATATATTTCAATACATGAAAAAAAAATTCAAACACATGAATATTTCAGAAAATTTCGGCAGCATAACGGCAGGGTAGTTAAACCGGCACCGTCCCGAGTACGGCACCTCGCTCTAACTTAAAACCTTGCGGTTTTTGACAATGGGGAATTCAATAATCTTGTTCATACGTACCCGAATATATTTTTCTTTTCCAGAACCTATTCTAGTTTTGTTTCAAACACAAACAAATATTTTCAACCACAAACAATCATAATCAACCATTCGCCATCAACCAATTTTCACACCAATCACAATCAATATATATCGTCCATGGTTTGTGGATGAGGGGAGTGTGTGTATATATATATAAGTTTATTTCATTTCTACAATGCATGTATAATTTATAAATCACTCATATAACTTATACAACACATGTACATGAGGTATACATCGCGTATATAATTTATACTTTGCTTATATAACAAATACATCGCATTTCCATTCGCATTTGAATTTAGAAATCTCACATTGCTTTTCGCTTTGCCAAAAATTGTAGATGGCTCTAAAAATTCCTCGGTCTCTTCGAGGATGTAGATGACATCGCGACGAGTCTGATGTCTTCAGTTTCACTGGATTTCGATAACGTAAGTTAAAGACACGATTTTTATACCAAAATCATGAATTGCAGCACTTTAAAGTGTTGTTTCCCTTAATAAATAACCAAGGTCGTATACCTCTAAACTAGTTCAGAACTAGGTCTGCGATTATCACAAAATTCGTGTAACCAGGGGAGAATCGGCCGATCTCAGGAGGTGGAGCTTAGAGGTGCGCTCCCGGCGCTGGTGGTCCCGTCTGGTGTGACTGCGAGGTGGAGCTCCGATGGCGCTTCAAATGTTGCGGCTTTCGAGGTCTGAATCTTCACAAATATCGAACGATAAAACTCGAGGCTAGTATGGATTAGAAGCTCGTGAGGAGATCTTCAAAATCCTGAACTGGGGTCGAAGCTAATTCGGCGTCTGGAAGGAGTAATCGAAGAGAGAAGGAAGAAAGAGCAGCTGTCGTTCATGAAAAGGGGTAGCGGGTTTGACTGGAACCGATAAAGTGAGAGAAGAAATATGATTGGCCGATTGTTTTTATATTTATTTTTAATTCCATAAAATCCGAAAATACCCCTCGGTCCAAATAAACTCCAATTCAAACCCAACGGTCTCCCCGTAGCTGAATACCCCCACTCCGAACACAATGGAATATGTTTCGTAAGCCCATTCGACTGCTTCAGTCAGTTATTCTTCAAATTAAAATATAAAACATTCAATTTTAGATTTGAACGTACATTTTAATTTGCCGGGGGACACATACTGATTCTACAAATTCCAGAAAAATAAATCTGGCTATGTTTGAACGATACGGTCCCAACAAAACTGATTTCGTCGAATTCTTGGACCATTTGAAAAATAGCCATTTTCTGGTCGATCAAAATTGAGTGAAATTAACCAAACACGTTTTCCTTTGCCACGCTCACATATTGATTCCAAGAATTATGGAAATTTAAACCTAGCAATAAATTGACATACCGGATCCAACCAAACTGGTTCCGCAAAAAAAGGAGGTCATTTGCAAAATCGCTATTTTCAAGGGCTTTAATTTTATTTTAAAACTCCAATTTTTAAATATTGACCAAATTTCCATCAAAATTATTCAGAATAAAAATTTTAAATTGGCTCTGATTTTTCGGGTTGTTACAATCTCCCCCACTTAAAATCTTTTTGTCCTCGAAAAGGAACGGAGCTGAAAGTTGTTTAACCAACCAACTCAACTTTCATTCTGACTTTCGTTCTTCAACTTTTCAGTTTCTAAGAATTTCTAATTTTTCAAAAATTTGGCTAACTCCCTAAATTTTCGAAAAATTTCAGTAATCATCCAAACGATGTGAAGATCTCCGGTCTTCAACCACCATCTTCATCGTCGACTTCTCGTCATCAATCAATTATTTGAAATGAGATTTAACTCAGCCTTTTCAAATAATTCACATATATTTAGCATTCAAATCAATTCATTTCATGGTTAAATTGATTGACATCCATGTTTCTGTTCATTAATGTAATTTTCAAGTCAAACACATTCAACCATCCGAATATCCAATAAACTGTGTAAAATCGGTTTATTTCCATTCCATGTCGGTTATAATATTTTATAATGATATATCGCTATTTTTATTTATTTAAAAAAAGCCTATTTTAATTAAACGACGCTTCAGGCCATAACGCGACCTTCGCTCTGTTTTTCTCCAGATTTGACATACATATATCTTAAAATCTAACCATTGGATCTTTACAAATTTTATATCGTTGGTAAGATCTTTTCAAAGCGGATCAAACGGATCCAATTTCAAGAAAATCCGATGGTCGGATGTCTCGGTATAATCGATTAAAGTTACGATTTCAAAACGCGAACTGCAGCGTCGTTATTTGTTTTAATTTAATTTATATATATATAAATATAAATTCGTTCATCGATTTCTAAACCATTTTCAGTTCATATACGTGTTAAAAATATTATTTTTAACCAACTAATGTTCATTTCAACTCATGAATATTTTTATACTTCACATATACGATAAAAATGTGATTTTTATCTTTCTAGTTCTTTATTCCATATATAAATATTTTCTAACTTCATTTACACGGAAAAATGTGATTTTTGCTGTAACACCCCATAATTTTATAGCATTAAAATTCACAAATTAAAGTATACTTAATCTTTAGAAAAGAATTAAGTTAAACGGGTTGCGCTACTATGATCGTTTCAAAATTTTGGGTCAACATAGACATTTGGTTTGCACAAAACAGATGCCTTATGAAGATGTTATTAAGCCTTGAAGTTTGTATGCGTATGAGAGAAATATATATATATATAGATATATATATAAAAAATATGCAAAAAAGTTCAAAACAACGAATTGGGAGGAGGAATAACCGAACCGACCCATTTTTGAGGTCGACCCAAGCCCCGCTGGGTCGACTAGGGGTTGATTCAGGGTGTTTGGATGTCAACCAGTGGGCCGATTCACTCAAAGGCAGATGTTGCATCTGATTGGTTCTCATGGTTTAGGGTTAATCTAATGGTCCTAAATAACTTCCAACACATATATATACACCGTAAGACCTAACCCTAATTCATAAATATCTATGACACCATTATGCTGTCAAACTCTCTCTTAAACCCTAGCCCCCGCCTCTAAATCAAATCTCAAGTATTCAACTTCAACTCAAATCAAATATTAGAGCTTCTACAACAATTCAAGAAGATAAATCAGCAACACCGCAACGTTTCTACACCAATTTCAATGCATAATTATATTCTTTAACCACGAAAGGTGAGTACGGTGATTTTCACAATATAATGGGATTAAAAGTAACATGATGAAGTTGTAAAGAGGATTCATATGTATGTATGTAATTTAAACTTCATCCAAGTCTTCACCTTTTTATTAATTTCATCATATGCCTATGTTTCTATTTAAAGTTCATACCTTTATCAGTTTATTCATGTTGAATCTGTCATTATTCCTCTATGCCAGTTTATATGCCCTTTATTTCATGATGTTGTGTTAATTCCAATTTTCTGTGATTTGATTCTCTCTTCTTATCCCTATTCCTTTTATTTTTGGATCTAGGCTATCTTCGAGCTTATGTTACGCGTGAATGCGAATACGTGGGAACGAGGGTAATATGTGAAATATGGAAAATTGGATATTATTGGACATTTTGGATAATTGGATAATATGTGAAATTGGCATATTTGGGTATGAATTACATGGAATTGATGTAATTGTCTATAATTGCGAATTTGTAATTGGGGATAATTAATATGTAATTAGAGACAATTTGGAATAGGAAATATTATAAACATGATTATATGTTTAACTGGATATACATGACATGAAAATTGGGTATGGGTGAAATACGGTTATTAATAAACTTTGACATGAGGTTAGGCACAATTGTGGCGTAAGACTGCCTGGAACCGCCCGGCAAATCCAGCTGCCACAATTGGACGTCTAATGTGAGAGGTCAAAGGAATGAATTGTAGGCGAGGTTAGACCCGGTTTGTGACGTAAGACTGCCCGGAACTGCCCGGCAAATCCAGCGGCCACAAAGCGTTCGGTCTAATGTTGGAGGTCATGCACCGTTCGTCATAAGGAATGAATTAAGGAATACTAACCATAATAAGACATGGGTATGGTTAGAGGGTTAAGTGGGTGACATGTAATTATGACATGTAAATATGGACTTAACCGGTATAAGATAAGACATGTAAATTATGACATGTAAGTATGGACTTAACCATAGCATGTGTAAGACATGGACATTTAAATTAAAATGGTTAAGTGGGAGAAAAACCGAGTGGGGACCAAGCATAGGTTGGAGGCTTGTGTCGGATGGTGGACCCGTTTCAACCAGTGACCCGTTTGAGTATCTAATTGGGCCCGGTACTAGGCCTACTGGACTTGAATGTAAGAGGTCAAAACGTGAATAGCGGTGGCAACATGAGTCCAACGGGTTCATGTGCGTGCATGGGTCTGGTTGGTAGATAAGACGTTGTTGCATCGTGTAGGTATGGTCATGCATTTTATGTTGGTATTGGGTGGGGAGTGATACACCCTACTGTGGGGCCAGCACGTGTGCCTACGGGGTTTAGGGAGCCGATCGAATGGGTAGGGTAAGGGTACCTTAGCGGTGGTAGGAGCAAGCCGGCACCTACGATAGCAGCTAGGTACAAGTAACTACCAAGTATGTCATGTGGGTACAGTTAGTGGGAAGGGATCAACCTTTAGTAAATAGAGACCAGTAGATGTGCGGTGTAATTAAGTAATGTGGTGTAACTTCGCAAAAGTGCGGTGTAACGAAATACATGTTGGTTGAGTTAGATAGTCCTTTGGGTGCTAGTCTGATGTTGACTTCGGTCTTCGGGGTTAGTACTTGGAGGGTTTTTCGCTTAGCCAAGGTGTAGGATTGTCTTAGTACTTAGGAACGGAATCATCTTGTCCATCCTTTTTATCTACCTTATCTATGTTACAACCATATCATGATGCCTATTTATGTCTTGATCATTTACCTTACCTATTATTTGTTAAAATTACTGGACTCGCCAGACTTTATGTTTGACCCGTTTTGTTTCCACCTCTTATCTTTCCTTCCCCCCCTCAGGTTTGCAAGGAGGGCATACTACAGCTTCGTGCCGATTTCTTTCAGTTGTTTGAAAAGAGTAGATGTATCGCTTTGGACTCTCTCATCTTTATTGCTTTGCTAATGCTCAGTGGGGATTTATGCATTTATGTTATTTAAGTATTTGCTTCTTTATGTACTTTGAAGTTTTTGGAAAAGACAATTGATCCTGTTGTAATGGTTTTGGAGACTACTTATGTAATCTTGTTTTGATGTTATGATGCTATGAAATAAGTTTTATCTTCCGCTGTGTTTTATTTATTTACTCTTGTAATTTATTTGTTCTATACTACTATAACGCTTCATGACATCAATGCATTCCCTTTGTGAGTGACATTAATGGCCATGGGGTGTTACACGTGGTACCAGAGCTAAGGTTACAAGAACAGATAAAATGTTTTGAAAAGTGTTTTCAAAAGTATTATTTTCCTAGAAAGTATTTTCAAAAAATTTGCTTTAAAGAAGCTATTTTCAAAGAAAGTTTACTTTACGGAGCATAATCCCCGCAAGCCATACATCTCTCTTTCACTTCTGTTGTTTTGAAACTCTTTCTTTTTATTTTCAGCATGTCTGGAGCATCTAAGATACCAGAGGGTGTTCATGTACCCGGTTGGTTTCGTCAATATCTCGAGGCCAGGGCCACTGCCGCGGGCCTGACCGATGTTCCTCCTCCTCCTCCCCCAGCTCCATTCATTCCTCCGCATGGAGATGCTTTCTCCAAGATATGTAAAGACTTTCATTCGATGGGTGGAAAACCTTTTAGTGGGTCTGAAACATTCGTTGAAGCTAGAAATTGGTTGAAAGAAGTAGAGGATCTTTTTGGTATCTTTGAGGTGGATGATAGGAGGAAAGTCCAATTGGCTGCTTGGTTGATGAAGGATGAGGCTTCATATTGGTGGGAGGTCACTAACAGAGAGCGTCCAGTTGAGACATGTGTGGACTTCAGGCATAGGTTCGAAGCGAAATTTCTCTCATGAGCAGAAGAGAACTTATACATGGAAAGGTTCTTGGCGTTGAAGCAGGGAAATCTATCAGTAAAAGAGTACGTCAACAAGTTCAATCAGTTGGCGAGGTTTGGCTTAGACTTGGTTAACACACCCGAAAAGAAGGACCTGAGATTTGTTAAAGGCTTGAATGAGCCGCTACACGGGTTGGCTATGACCCACATTCCCATGGGTGACACCTTTGAGAAGTTGGTTGACATGGCACTTATGCATGCAGAGGAGAAAGGCGCTAATGCTAATAAGGTACCGGAGAACAAAGGGGATCAAAAGAAAGCCCAACAACAAAAGAAGGGTGGCAAAGAGAAGATGAAGTGTCATAACTGTGGGATACCTGGTCATCTAAAGAAGGACTGTAGGAAGAAGAAGAAGTTCGCTTGTTATCATTGTGGTGATGCGGGTCATGGAGTGAAGGACTGTCCTAAGAAGCAAGGGCAGAGGGCAAGGTCTACTTCGGGAGGGCAAGTTCATGCTCTCATGGCTCCGAGACAAGGGGAAGGTAGAAATTTTTTTGTCGAAAGTTTGATTTTCTTGTTTGATCATCCTGTCCGTACTTTATTCGATTCTGGCGCATCACATTTGTTTATCTCTACATCATTAGTTGAAACACTGCACTTAAACACTAGTATCATTTTGGATCCCATTGTAGTCTCAAATCCTATTGGTGGGTCGGCTCATTTATCCATGGTTTGTAGGGATTTGAGATTGTCTATCTTAGGCATTGGTTTTGAATGTAATGCTTTTGTATTTGGTTTCATGGGCTATGGGTTGATTCTAGGGATGGATTGGCTAGCCAGACATGGTGCCATCCTAGATTGTGAATGAAGGGTAGTAAAATTGTTGACTCGTAGTGGAAAGACCCTTGATATTTCTTGTGACCCTAGAGGATCGGTGATGCTTAGTTGTCTTGAGTCACTTGACACATCCAATGATGATTTACATTCTGTTCGTATAGTCCGTGAATATGTTGATGTCTTCGATGAGGTGAGGGGTCTACCCCCCAAAACATGAGATAGACTTTCATATTTATCTTGCAGACAATGCAAAACCCGTATCTCTGCCAGTACGCCACATGGCTCCTCGTGAGAGGAGAGAACTCAATAAGCAAGTATGGGAGTTGCTTGAGAAGGGGTTCATAAGACGTAGTATACCGGAGTGGGGTGCCCCAGTAGTTTTTGCCACGAAGGCAAATGGATCCCTTAGACTATGCGTGGACTATAGAGAACTTAATAAGCTTACAAAGAAGAATAGGCACCAACTGCCAAGGATTGACGATTTATTCGATCAGTTAGTTGGAGCCTCAGTATTTTCGCAGTTGGACTTAGCCACTGGTTTCCATCAGTTGAGAGTGGCTGAGGATAGCATAGACAAGACTGCCTTTAGGACTCCGAACGGTTTCTATGAGTGGTCGGTAATGCTTTTCGGTTTAACAAATGCCCCCGCATACTTTGTTGACTTGAGTTGGGTATTTAGGGAGTTCCTTAACAAATTTGTGGTGGTCTTTGTGGATGACATCTTAATCTTTTCTAAGAACGAAGAAGAGCATGCCCTACATCTTAGGGAAGTGTTGGAGACCCTTCGAGCGCATAGCCTTAAAGCTAAATTTTCTAAATATCACTTTTGGAGGAAGGAAGTGCGATTCTTAGAGCATGTGGTTTCCAAGGAAGGGATAGCTGTGGATCCCGCGAAGGTGGTGGCCACCCAAGATTAGAAGGTCCCTAAAAATGCTACAGAGGTGAGGAGTTTCTTGGGGTGGCTGGCTACTATAGGAAGTTTATCAAGGACTTCCCAAAGATGTCAGCCCTATTGACACGCTTGACAAAGAAGAAACTAGTTTTCGTGTAGGACGTAGATTGTGATGATGCGTTCCAACGTTTAAAGAGAGCTTTGACCACATCCCCAATCTTAGTGTTGCCAGATGGGAGTAAGCCATTTACCGTTTATACCGATGCTTGTGGGACAGGACTAGGCACAGTCTTAATGCAAGAGGGGTGGGTAATAGCCTATGGTGGAAGGCAGTTGAGAGTGCATGATAGAAATTACCCTACACATGACCTAGAGTTGGCCACTATCGTTTTTGCGCTTAAGTCTTGGCGACATTATCTTCTTGGCAAAAAGTTCGAATTGTACACGGATCATTAATCTCTAAAATACTTGTTTTCTCAAAAAGACTTAAACTTAAGGCAGCAAAGGTGGATGGATTTCTTGGCGTCCTACGATTTCGAGATAGCCTATATCCCTGGCAAGGGTAACGTTGTGGCGGATGCCTTGAGTAGGAAAAGGTTGAGCTTAAGTCCTTTGTTTGTTGAGCGGCGAAGTTTAGAGTTCATCTCCACCTTTGATTTTAGACCATCCATTGATTATGTACCCAGTTTGCTAGCATCCTTAGAGGTCAGACCTACACTTTTGGGATGGATTGGTGAGGCACAGCAAGATGACACACAGTTGGTTGAGTTAGTAGAGAAGCTCATAAGGGGGGAGTCATCGAGCCATCTTAGTAGTTATGCCCTAGATGATAAGGGTTGGTTGCGTAGGGACGGTATACTTTTTGTACCGCAGGACGAGAGCTTGAGGAAGGCTATTCTTGATGACGCACATCGTTCAAAGATGACCATTCATCCCGCTGGGACAAGTTGTACAATGACATGAAGCAAGTTTTCTTTTGGGCTGGTATGAAGAGGGATGTGGCCGAGTATGTCGCTAGATGCTTGGTGTGCCAACAAGTAAAAGTGGAGGAAAAGAAGCCCGGTGGGTTGCTTCACCCATTGGATGTTCCACAATGGAAGTGGGATAGTATCTCGATGGATTTTGTCGATGGGTTGCCGAGATCGAGGAAGGGTAATACGAGGATTTGGGTTGTGGTAGACAGACTTACTAAGAGTATCCATTTCATTCCTGTGAAGAGTAAGAGGACCGCTCTATGGTTAGCTTATGTATGCATTCGAGAGATAGTTCGTTTGCACGGTGTTCCTTCTATCACAGTAAGCGACCAAGATCCTATCTTTACTAGCGAGTTTTGGAAGAATTTGCAAGAGGCGGTACAGACTCAGTTATGTTTGAGTACTGCATATCATCCTCAGATGGACGGCCAGACTGAGAGGGTGAATCACATTCTAGAGGACCTTTTGAGGTTATGTGTCCTAGACTTTGGAGGTACATGGGAGGAGCATCTTCCTTTGGTGGAGTTCGCATATAATAATAGCTTTCAGTCTAGCATTAGCATGGCACCTTTCGAGGCTCTTTATGGAAGGCCTTGTCATTCACCTACATGTTGGTGGGAATCTACGGATAAAATCTTGCTTGGGCCCGAATGATTAGAGAGACTTCGGAAAAGATCGATTTGATTTGAAGGAGGATGAAGACGGCGCAAGATAGGCAGAAATCTTATGCAGACAAGAGGAGGACATATCTTGAGTTTGATATTGGGGACATGGTCTTTATCAAGGTGTCGCCATTACGGAATGTTGTTCGCTATGGGTCCGTTGGGAAGTTAGCACCAAGGTTCATAGGGCCGTTTCCTATTAAGGAGAGGATTCGACAGAAGGTGTACAGAGTGGAGTTGCTCGAGAGACTTAGTGGTGTACACAACATATTCCATGTATCACATTTGAGGAAGTGCTTGCATGAGACCGCGGAAGTGGTAGAGCCGAGCTTGCTTAGAGATGTGGAGATAGAGTGTGATGCGACGATTCGACGAGCTCCTACATGCATTCTTGGGTCGGAGATTAAGAAGTTGAGGAATCGAGAGGTCAAGCTCGTCAAAGTGCAATGGGGAGATGATGAGAGCGACGCTACTTGGGAGACGGAAGAGAAGATGAGTTCATTGTACCCTTTTCTTTTCGAGGGTATGTCTTTTAATTTCTCCTTTATCGCTTAGCTTGTACTTGTTCTATATTTAGCATGTCCTCTCGCTAGTATCTTTGACCTTTAGATAGGGTAGTCCTTTGGTTGAAACATGTGTTTGAGACATGTTATGTATGTATGGTGGATGCATATGGATGCAAGTGTTTGCAAGCGGTTGCTCGTGGATGCATATACACACACTTTAGGCACTAGATCGGCTCAGTCACTTGCATATTGCATATAAATGGTTGTATTTAGTAAAATGAATGTACATTGAATGTGTGTATCATATGGATGTTGCATTTAAATGAATGGTTGTGCACACATGTAGTAATGATATTTATAAGGTTCTTTGCATACATGACAGATACATGGCACTATCATTATTTGCATTAAGGAGGTCGACTGAATAAGTGGACCGTCTGATTTTGCATTAGTATACGGACATATACACACACTATGCATATATACATGAAAAGCACTAGAAATCTTTTAAGGACAATGGATGCTTGTGGATGATGGTTGAGTAGATGGATGATTGGATAGTAGGATACATTCTTCTTAACTTGGAGATCTCGGGGATGAAATCCTTTAAGTAGGGGAGAATGTAACACCCCATAATTTTATAACATTAAAATTCACAAATTAAAGTATACTTAATTTTTAGAAAAGAATTAAGTGAAACGGGTTGCGCTATTATGTTCGTTTCAAAATTTTGGGTCAAGATAGACATTTGGTTTGCACAAAACGGATACCTTATGAAGATGTTATTAAGCCTTGAAGTTTGTATGCATATGAGAGAAATATATATATATATATATATATATATATAGAAATATGTATAAAAAATATGCAAAAAAGTTCAAAACAACGAATTGGGAGGGAGAATGATCGAACCGGCCCATTTTTGAGGTCGACCCAAGCCCTACTGGGTCGACTAGGGGTTGATTCAGGGTGTTTGGCTGTCAACCCGTGGGCCAATTTGGTCAAAGGCAGATGTTGCATCTGATTGGTTCTCATTGTTCAGGGTCAATCTAATGGTCCTAAATAACTTCCTACACCTATATATACACCCTAATGTAACGACCCGGAAAATCTGAACCAATTTAAAATTTTAAATTGGCTAAAATAGTGGATTTTAAATATTTTAAATAAATATTTTAAATAATAGCAATGAAAAGTAAGTTTGAATCGACATTAGAAAATGAATATAATTAATTCTAATTATAAACAAGGCCTGAAATGGCGCGGTAGTTTCAAAATTTGAATTCAAACTTTTACTGACTGTACCGGGTGCAAAACAAAACGGATTTGAGTGAAACAAAAAATATTTAAATCTGTTAGTGAATACCTTTCTAACGAATCTGAAAAATCGAAGTTTCATAGCGGGATGCAAAAGTTATGGCCAAATGAATTTTCAGAAAGGTCGCTATGGAAATTATATAGCCCGTGAAATTGGCCATTTTGGAAACGACCTCGGAATTCGACGAAACCACTTTTGTTGGATCCAGGATGTGAAGTTATTGCTAGGTTTCAAATTTCATAATTTTTGAAGCTAGTATGTGAGCGTGGCAAAGGAAAATATGTTTTGGTCAATTATAGTTAAATTGTATCGACCAGAAATGGGCCTTTTTGCAAACAGTCTCAGAATTCAATGAAACTAGTTTTGTTGGGACCGTATCGTCAAAACATATCCAGATTTACTTTTTTGGAATTTTTCGAATCAGTTTGTGGCTCTGGCAAATTGAAATGTACGTTCAAATCGAATATTGAATGTTATATATTTTAAATTGAATGAAAACCGACTGAAACATTCGAATGGGCCTTCGAACATATCCCATTGTGTTCGGAATGGGGGTAAAACGCTAGGGACGATAGTCGTTGGGTTTGAATTGGTGTTCGTGTGTGACAAGGGGTATTTTAGAAATTTAAAAATATATAAATTAATAAAAAAATCTCATTGGTCAAAAAATTAATTTTCTCTCTCCCCGACAGTCGATCATAGGCGGAAACCCCTTCAAACTTTCCCCCTCATTTTCCGATCAATCCACGCTGAATTAGCAAGTGCCACAGTTGAACCTTTTGAAGATCTTCTCGAGATCTTCAAATCCATATAAAGTTTGGAATTTTTCGTGGCCTGTGGAGCTAGAATCCAGCTCGAGAAGATCGGAACTTCCAGCCGCCACCGCACCCTGGTGGCGCCGTCGCACCTAACCCCCCCGCCACCGATCTGCGCGCCTTTTGAGGCTCTTCGACGTGGAGTTGACCGATTTTGGCCTCGAGCAACGGATTGGGAGAAAATTCGAAACCTAGTTTCGAATCAAAAACTAAGGTATACGGCTATGATAATTTTCAACTGATTTTAACACCTTTAAACCGTTGCAAACTTTGAAAAATCATATCTTTTTTGTGTGTTGAAGAAATTCAGTGAAACAAGAGACTGTGGACTCGTGTGGACGTCTTCTACATTCTAGAAGAGACCGCATATTTTTCTGAGCCTTCTACTATTTTTGGTGGAGTGGAACCCAATGTGAGATTTCTAATTTATAAATGATGGAAAACGACGATGTATAAATTATATAGTCGATGTATGTGTTATATAAGCGTTGCACACCTCTTGTATAAGCGTTGTATAAGTTGTACGTTCGATGTATAAGTTATATATGTGGTGTGAAAATTATATATGTGTTGAAATAGAAGTGAAATGCTATATATAAATATATATATATACATGCCCCTCATCCACAAACCATGGACGATATTTATTGGTTGTGATTGGTGTGAAAATTGATTGGTAGCGAATGGTAGATTGGAATTGTTTTGGTTGATATTGATTGATTGTGGTTGAAAAACACCCGTTTGTGGTTGAGAAATATTTGGTTGAAACCACATAGGATTAGTTTGTGGAAATGAAAAAATATACATGCTGCCTGCGTGCGAACTAGATGCATGAATCCCCATTGTCAAAAACCGCGAGGTTTTAAGGTAGAGCGAGGAGCCGTACTAGGGATGGTCCCGGTTTTAACTACCCTGCCGTTATGCTGCCGAAATTTTGAATAATATTCATGTGTTAGAATTATTTTCATTTGTTGAACCTATATTTATTCGTTAAATAGAAAACCTTCATGTGTTGAATTAAAATTCATTCGTTGAATAGAATTCATGTGTTGAATGGCATTCGTGTTTTTAAATATAAAAATCACCTTTTTATCAATATATAAACTATAGAAAACCTTCATGTGTTGAATCGATATTCATTCGTTGGTTAGAAATTCATGTATTGAATGGTATTCGTGTTTTAAATATAAAAATCACCTTTTTATCTATATATATATAAACTATAGAAAACCTTCATGTGTTGAATCGATATTCATTCGTTGGATAGAAATTCATGTGTTGAATGGTATTCGTGTTTTAAATATAAAAATCACCTTTATATATATATATACAAACTATAGAAAACCTTCATGTGTTGAATATAAATTCATTCGTTGAATTGAAATTCATGTGTTGAATGGTATTCGTGTTTTAAATATAAAAATCACCTTTATATATATATATACAAACTATAGAAAACCTTCATGTGTTGAATCGATATTCATTCGTTGGATAAATTCATGTGTTGAATGGTATTCGTGTTTTAAATATAAAAATCACCTTTTTATCGATATATATAAACTATAGAAAACCTTCATGTGTTGAATCGAAATTCATTCGTTGAATTGAAATTCATGTGTTGAATGGTATTCATATTTTGAAAGAAATTGTTTTATAATAAAAATCCAATTTTTATCATCGACATGAACTATTTAAAATAATCTTGTTTTGAAATAAATGGTTTTATAATAAAAATCCTATTTTTATCACCTATATTAACTATATAAAGTAATCGTGTTTTGAAATGAATTGTTTTACAATAAAAAAATCACATTTTTATTATATACATGAATTGTTAAAAATAGCGAAGTGTTGAAATAGAAGACAGTTAGATAAAAATATAATTTTTTATCAAATGTATGAAATTCGTAGGGTTTTGAAATCGAAGAATCGATATATATATATATATAAATAGAATTGAAATATATCGAATAACGACGCTGCAGTTCGTATTTTGAAACCGTGATTTCAAACGATTATACCGGGAGATCCGACCATCGGATTTTCCCGAAACCGCAACCGTTGGGTTTGCTTTGGAAATATCTTTCCAAGGGCACCAACTTTGTAAAAATCCAACGGTTGGATTGTCTGGAATGATTAATTCAAATCTGAAGAAAAACAGTGCCAGAATCGATTATATTTATATATATATATAAATATAATTATATTTAATCGAATAACGAAACTGCAGTTCGTATTTTGAAATCGAAACTTCAAACGATTATATCGGGAGATCCGACCGTCGGATTTTCCCGAAACTAGAACCGTTGGATTCGTTTTGAAAAGATCTTTCTAATAATGTAAATTTTGTGAAGATCCAACGGTTAAATTTTCAGATATGTGTAAATCAAATCTAAAGAAAAACAGAGCCACAGTCGCGTTATGGCCCGAAGCGTCGTTTTGAATAAATTGGCTATTTTAAAATAAATAAAAATAGCGATAAATCGTTATAAAATATTATAAATGTTATGGATGTGAAATTTAAATTAACTGAAGGTTGGCTAAGTCGAATGGTTTCTTAGGTATTGATCTGATGTTGGTTTCGGCCTTCGGGGTTAATATTTGGGAAATCGCTCTCTTACTGATTGACGGTTAGTGACTAATGAATTGAAATGATGCGTATGTGTATTTGTGTTGCACTTGTTTATAATATACACGAGTTGCTCAGAAAGACTGGGTTTATCCCATTCTGAATAACTGAATCGACGATAAGAAATCGAAGATGAAGACGGAGGTCGAAGACCGGAGATCTTCACCTCGTTTGGATGGTAACCGAGATCCTGATTGGAAGGCATCCCGAAATATGGATAATGAGTGGTGATCATCCAGACGTACGTTGCGATCGATGGGTTTGCGAGGTATATTGTGCCTCCGGTTTCGTTCAGACCCAGAACGGACTAGCAAATGGACAGTTTGTCTGACATTGGAATTTATTTTGTGTGATTGATAGCTATCTGTTGCACGGTGTGAATTGCCTGTGTGGCATTCTAAGATGCAGTGATCAGGGCTTCTGTTGAAAAGCAAAGTATTGTGGTGATGATCAAAGCACCGCCTCTGTGGCATAGCTTTGTGCATAATGTGAATTCGCGAGCCTCACACCCCGGTATGAACCAGAAACGGGAGAAAGGACCTCAGGGGGGACGCGCGTTTTCTTTCTAGCTAGAAGTGGCGTCAGTGGTTTTACACGCCCTGACGAGTTTGACTTATGTGGTTGTTACTATTGCAAGGCGCCTCGGAAATATCGGTCGATCCGGGACCGATGGAGTCATTCGTTGGCTCACTTACGCCCCAAAGGGCGGAGAAACGCATTGTTCAAGCATTATAATCCACTTCGTGTGGACCGGCCCTGACGATCCAAGGTACGGTTGCGGTTGTGCCTGAGACTCGGGCTAGACAGTCTCGAATTCGGTAAGTACTATCTTCTTCCTTGGTTCATGACGGAAATCCAATTTCCAAATACGACATCATGCGGTTTTGTTTGTGTATATATATATATATATATATATATATATATATATATATATGGCGACATGATATATGGTACCCATACCATCTATGATTGATAGTTATGATTCGAAATTGTTTTTGAAACATGTAAACACTAGTAATAACAATATCAAATGCTTTTGTTTTATTCGTATCAATCATATTTTGGCCATTATAAGGTAAAACTCTATCCTCCGGTTTGCGTTGCATTGTGTGATGGGAACAGAGTCTTATAATGGCTTCATTTTTACAAAAAGCATTGCGATGTTTAAAAAAATATTTGTTTTAAAGCACTGGCAATCCAATGGAGTAAACCTGTTCCACGAAAGTGGCCTGGTCCTGTGATTAGCCATATTTCAAATGTTTAGAGTAGATTTCTCATAGCAGTCCCATGACTGACTCGTAGTTTGTTTCACTTTCAAACTCGGGTGCCCCTTTTTCAACACGGGCAGCCTTGTATTCAGGTTTAGCTGGCTCTTTCTGGATAGCTAAAGCTGAAGATGGATTCTATCATTTATCTCTTTTTATGCTGTTCAGCTCCTATTGTACATTATGTTTGTTTTCCGCTGTAGACATTTATGTATAGCTGAACTGTATTTGTACTAAGTATGATTGTAACACCCCGTAATTCTGTAACACTAAGATTCACAAAACAAGCCATAATTAAATATTAAATTCAAAATCAAGGGAAACGGGTTGCGCCATTGCATTCGTCTCGAAATTCTGCTTGAAAACGAGTCCAAGTTTGCGAGAATCGGAGTCCGTATGAGGGAGATATGACCCTCCGAATTTTCAGGAATTTTCAGAACAGAAAACAGCTCGAAATTCGAATTCGAAATTCGAATTCAAACCCAGAAGCGGGCTGGGCTGGAAAGTTCCCACCCAGGACCCAGGTCGACTGGGGAGTCGACTGGGTAGTCGACCCCCCTGACCAGGTCGACTGCCTAGTCGATTTGGGTGTCGACCTGGGTGCAGAAACCAACTTTTGGGCCTGGGTGCATTCTGATGTACCTGGTCTCGTTTTCTGCCTAGATTCGTCCGCCTAATCCTATATAAACAACCTTAGTCTCCTTCTCTATTCACAATTCTTTTCTATCCTTATGCCGCCTCTAAGAAAATGTATAAATAAATAAAAATAAGAAAATAATATGAAAATCCAAGACAAGGTTTTGCTGCTCAAGTTTGTCAAGAAGAGATTCGAATCAAGATTAAAGCTTCAAGATAAGAATCAAAGGCTAACTCAGACGGTTTCGAACAACGTCGCACAAATCATAGCAATGCCATCTTTCTATTCTAAAAACCAATCAATGTAAGTCGGTTACTTTTTAGATTTGAACGTTTTCTCTATTCGTGACATGAAATTAAAGTAATAAAAGAATATGCCAAATCTTTCTATTCGAATCAGTGCTTATATCTTTGGACTTAATTAAGAGCTGTTATGATTCGATGACCAATGAGACTGTGACTATTAAACTATGGACCTTAAAACCTTACGCCTCTTTGACTATGAACATTGCCTATGACTATGAACACTGCCTATGACCGTGACTCATGGCTGTGAGAATTATTTCCTTGACTATGAACATAAGCCTATGCCTTTGATTAGGAAACATAAGCTATTGCCTATGACATAACAAGGACAACTGTGATTAAACACCTATGATTCATGACTAGGAAAGTGTTGCTTAAGTTTTGTGACTGTGAAATTGGGTCTAAACCTGATTATCTATTCTGTCTATTCTTGGTTTTCTTTGGTTTTTGATCTTGGGAATTTACCTATTAAGTTAGGTCTACCCATGTTCATGAACCTACGTCGTTATTCAACCCTTTTTATGTCATAAGATTTTCAGACCTATAGGCCTTCGATGTTTTAGATCAATTTTAGTGTAATTCGTTAGGTCTGTAATTAGTAAAGTATCATTTTATGCTAGTGATTATGTCTATCTTTTCATAACATCTTTGGTTCATTCCCTTTTTCTCTACGAATCTAGATTTATCTATAATCTAGATTGAATCACGATTATACGAACGATGGGAATACGATTTGGGCAAAATATGAAATTTACTAAAAATGTAGTTTATAACTTGGAAATTGTCATAAATTGGGAACATGTATTATGGCATGTTCATAGAAATGCAAATTGGATAAATTTGACATGAATTATAGGATGTGTAATTTGAATCTAGTATTGACTTGTAAATCTAGCATTTACATGAACTGTGAACTAGAATAATAAGTCTAGTTTGACATGAACTGTAATTAGAATGTTAAATCAGAATTAGATTAGCTAATTTGGCATAATAAGTATATTGGCATAAATTTGAAATTGGCCATAATTGCGAGTAATTGTCATGTTTGGCAAAAATCAATGTTAGTGACACTTAATTTGGTATACTTTAAATACTAGAAAGCATAAATATGATATAGAGGGGAAAATGGGCCATAATAATAAATGTTGACAATTTACATTAAAAGAGTAATTAGGAAATAAGTAAATTAGGAATGATTTATTTATAGAATTTGTCCTAAATGAGAAAATGTAAATTTAGACAAATTAAAGGTTTATTAACGACATCTCTTTTAATAATACACCAGAAAGTTCTAGGGTGACAGAGAGGATAGTGTCTAGGCATGGGTTTGGAAAATACAAGTTTCCTGCTCTCCCTGGCTATCCCTAACTGATCCGACGGACGGGATGGTTACTTTCAAAACCTGATTTGAAAATTAATCAAAACCCTTTGAACTTAGAAAACACGAATATGCCTAACCCGAGGTTAGACTGAGTTGTGATATAAACCTGCCTGGAAGCAACCGGCACATCCAGTATTCGCAACAATATCTGTCTAATATGAGTGGTCGTGTCTTTAATTTATTTAGTTAAAGCTAGAAAAGGAATGGTAGGGTTAAGTTAACTAAGACACTTAACCAATTCAACATGATAACAAAACCGATGGGTGGGGGTTAGGTTTTTACAGACACTTAAAACAGTTAAGCTAGAATGGGTGGGTTAAGTCCATAGGAACACTTAACCAACTTAACACAGTTAAGCTAGAATGGGAGGGTTAAGTCCATAGGGACACTTAACCAACTTAACATGGTAACAGGACAAGATTTGTAGGGGTTAAGTAACTAAGAAAACACTTAGCCAAATTAACTTGTTAACTAGACTAGAAGGTGGGGTTAAGTAAAGTTAATACACTTAACCAAATTAACATGTTAACTAGACTAGAGGTTGGGGTTAAGTTAAATTTAATACACTTAGTCAATTTGATAAGTTAGCTGGACTAGACCGTAGGGTTAAGTAAACTTGAGCACTTAACCATCAGATTGTGACAAAGGAATAGGGTTAAGTCTAAAACATGAATGGATAATACTTAACCATTAATAAAATGTTAGTTAAAAACTGATGGGCAAGGTTAAGTTAAAAAGGAAACACTTAACCAATACAGGATGAATGGGAAGGGTTAAGTAATAAGAAATACTTAACCAATATAACTTGGTTTGTGGTAGGGTTAAGTCAACATGAATTACTGATAACACTTAACCAGTTTAACAGGATAAATGAAGAGGGTTAAGTTAGCTTGAATTGACTAATGACACTTAACCAATCCAAATTGACGGGAAAGAGAACTAAGTAGTAAACCTTAGTTAAAAGGAGCTATGTAGTAAACCTTAGTTAAGAAAACAACGGTTCTGGAAACTAAGTGGTAAACCTTAGTTAGTAAAACTAAGTAGTAATTCTTAGTATAACACAGGAAGGAGCGAATGTCCGTCTGAGTAAAAAGAAGGCTCCAACGAATGGGGTTACGAAACCCGAGGCTTCGAGGGGACATGAGGGTACTCTTGGTATCCCTCTATGAGGCTACAGATGATCCTCCTTGGCTCACAGAGGTTAAGGTATGCGGTAGAAGAACCAAGGGTGTGCCTTGGTTGCAAAATATGGCAACCTAAAGACTAGGATGGACCAGCGTGATTCGGCGAGAAACCGGTAGCCCTGTGATAGCAACTCGTCGTTTACCATCCATCTTGAGTCAATCGAGATACGTGAAGCGGAAAGGCAGAGAACTCCAAAAGACCATATACTTGCTATCTAGTTATGGTTGAGGATGGCCATAGGTTAGTGGGGGCATAGGGGGCATGCGTATAGTTCTAATTTTTTCAAGGTGTGCCTTTCATTAGTTGAGGGAGGGGTCAAGTGGGACCATAGCCACTGGAATAAAAGCAGACCTTAGCATCTGCATCGACAGACATCAGAAAGCCCCCGACCGAGTTCTGTGTTTCTTGATTTTCCCTGCCACAGGACTCGGGCCGCACATTACAGGACATGTCCATCTAGACAAGCGATAACTATTCGCGATACATGCATGGGGAAGTATAGGAACATATACCACTCTAGGTAGTGTGTCCTCGACTCAGGGCATCGTTCGACAGGTAGCATAATCCCTAGTTGGACTAGGTGGCATAAACCCTGAATCCGAGAAGCGTTCAGCAGATAGCGTAAACTCTAGTTGAATCTAGAAAGCACTTGATAGAAAAACCAAGATTAGATCTAGGTAATAAATAATAAACGTATGCCTGAAGGCAATGGAAACTATAGGGATTGGGATCACGTTATCGTTACTAGTTGGGACACTAGTTAGGTGGTGCAGAGATATAGAAATCAGTATAACAAGGAAATAGCGAAGCGGCGAAAGTATTAGAGCATATCCAGTTAATCTTATCTTTGCATATCTTGTGTTAATCTTGTCTAATCTTGCTGATCCTATCATCATGGTGTTATATTGTATTAATTTAATTCATATCGTTTTGTTTTTCCATGTTCACATGCTAGAAGTTACTGAACTTACTCAGGCTTTATGTCTGACTCTGTTTTTCTTTCGTCTTTTTTTCTTCCGTTTCCCCCCTAGGTTGTAAAGAAGGGAATAGTATAGCTCAGGTTAAGTTGGATTGTCACTCTTTCCCAGCTTGAAGATTTGTCAAAGTTTTGCTTGGATTCTCTTTTCAGATGCTATGGCTGGCTCTTGCTACATTGGGGAATATAAAAGTTGTTTTATGCTTCTTTATTTTGTAAGATAGATGATACTCTGATATTATAAAGAAATCGTTGTACAAACTATTTTATCAATAAAGCAAAAGTTTTATTTTCCGCTGTTTTAATTTCTGTCTGTCTTGTAATTTATCTACATCTTTTACCCTAAATGCTCCACAGAACTTAGTGCATTCCCTTTGTGAGTGACACTAACGGATGTGGGGTGTTACACGCGGTATTAGAGCTGAAGGTTACCAGATCAGATAAAGGATTTGAAAATTTATTTTCAAAACGATTTTAAAAAGAAGCATTTTCAAGAGAAAAGATTTGTTTTAAAGGCATATTCCCCAAAGCCATACGCACTATCTTCTCTTCCTCTGTTTGAATTCTTGTCTCCTTCTTTCTTGAGTCTCTGGGGCTCCTGGCTTTCTGGGAGGTAACCTCATCGATGGGCGAAGTCGTGCCTGGCTTCCATCCATAGTCGTAGTTGTTTCACCTACGGCCAATTTTCTTTCAAGCTTATAGGGTTTTCTGTACGATGGAAGCAGCTTTCGAGAGACTTGTCTACATGACTACACACGGAAGAGGATGGGGAATTCATGGATGTAGATTTAGCTCACAAAGAAGGAAGGAATTATAAAACCTAAGACAAGAGGAAGTATCTTTACTAAGGTGTAATAGGGGATGTAATTAAGGGCAAAGGACAAGATTTTCAGAAGGTCAAATACCTACTTTCGCCACCAAGCGTACCTAGGAGAAGGGTAGTAAATTTCTGTTGGAAGAGTCTAGTTTTGCTGTTCGTACTCTTTCCTTTGGTTTTAGCGCTTCGCATTTGTTCATATCCACTTCCATAGTTGAGTCTCTACACCATAGTATTTGTATATTAGAAAGATCCCATTAGAGTCACAAATCCAATTGGTGGTCCGACCAGTTTATTTTTTTGTTAGTAGGGATTTGAGAATAGCTATCGAGTTTGCTTATATCATCTCACGTAGATCGTCTAAATTCGGAGGAGATATTCCTTCGGTGCTTGTCTGATATTGGTTTAGGCCTTTGGGGCTTGTACTTGGGGAATGTCGAGTTGGACTAGGATGGTTTGCATGAGAGATGAATAGTTAAGGCAGGCACTCTAAAAAGCACGTAGTGACCTTTCGACCCTTATAGTTATGGCATGATAGATAAGCTAAGAGGAGAGACCTCTGATCATTCTAGTATATACACTCAGTATCATGGTCGACATTTGTTTACTTTGGAAATGGAGGTCTGAAACTTCACAATCGTGAAGTTAAATTAGTTAGGATACAGTGAAGTAAAGCTCAAGAAGGCTAGATATTAGCATCATACCCTTTTCCTTAAGGGTGCATCCGTGATTTCTTTTTTTTAGGAGCATTACGCATAATTGTCTCTCTTTCCAAAGTATATCCTCTAGGTCGTATCTTTGATCCTTAGGTAGAAGCCAATGGATGTAAACATGTAGTTGAAACATGTTATGGTTGATGGTTTCCATTGGTTGCTAATGGTTGCTCGTGAATGCATATACATACGTATTAGGCACTAGATCAGTTCAGACGCTTTCATATTGCATTTACAGATATGTATTTGTTTGTAAGTTGAACTTGATATGTTATCATATGGATGTTGCTTATGGATGAATGACTATGCACACATGTAGAATTTACATAACTAGGGATGCTTGCATACATGATTGGACGCATGGCACTGACATGATTCGCATTAAGGAGGTCAACTGAATCAGTAGACCGCCTAATTTTGCATTAGATAAAGACGTGTACACACTCTATGCATATGAACATGAAAGCATTAGAAATCTTTTAAGGACAATGAATGTCTGTGATTTAATGGTTGAGTAGATGGGTGATTGGATGGTAGGACACATTCTTCCTAACTTGAAGATGTTTGCGAATGAATTATGCAATTGTAAACAACTGTGAAATTCGTTCGTCTTTCCTAAACAACAAGGATCGTTGTAGAGGGTGTCGAACTCTGGGACCAAATTATTTTATTAATAAATCCAGTCAAGTTATCCCTAACTTTTGATTGGTTGAAAACAAAGAAAATAGCAGAAATTAAATAAAAGGAGAGTTTTAACAATAAGTGAAAGCAATTAGGGGATAATGACATAGATCAGATTCATAATCATCAATAGCCAAAAGATTAACCAGATCTAAAACATGTTTCTGTCACAAACATGAATCAACGATAATAGGTTTTTAGAAACAAATATGTAAATAACGACAAGCATAGCCTATGCAGGAGCTCAGCTCTACAACCATAGACTATCAGGACAGATTCACTAATTAATTTCTAAAACCCTAAATTAGATCTAGATCTGATAAACGTTAGATCGAACACGAATATATCCTGTGAAGGAGCATAGCTCTTAAACGACACAAAATATGAAGGTTCAGATCTAACCCTTAATTTAGATCCAGATCTACATATATACAGTCTTCATCTTTTGGCTATGTGATTCATATTGAATCATACTATCAGCGTCATCACCCCCTAATCAAAGGGGATTAGCTAGACATAGCTAAAAGAAAAGAAAATGAAAAGAAAATAACAGACATGAACATAAATAAAATGCAAATAAAAACTAAATAGAAGAGAGAAAGAAGAGTTTTATTCCAAGCAAAGGATTACAGAATAAAACCCAATGTGTTTTACAATGAATGAGATACAAGGTATTTATAGCTGATATGACAAAGGCTAGCTAGCTAATTACATAATGTGGGACTAAAGAAATAACCCAAACAACACATAAGCCAGTGTGAACGCAGCTTTAGAGTGAGTGGTTTAGCAAATAGGCTAGTGTGAACGCAACATGAGTAAGAGGCCTTCCTAACGAGCTAATGTGAATGCGGTTTGAGTCTTTATTGAGCCAAATCTTCTTAACTGAAATATAATTGCAACCGTTCTTCAATCTTTAGACTCTTCAAGCTTTAGCAATTTTAAACTTCACTCTTTTTAAGCAAATTCTTCATGCTTTATCCATCAAATGCTCTAAACCATGCTTCTTGTCAATAATCTGAAAATACAGCTATAAATACACAATATCAATTATTTGAAAGATAAAATAAGATAAATATGCGGATAAAATATACACATTTACGTGTATATCAAATACCCCCACACTTATCTTTTTATTCGTCCTCGAATAAACTAAACTAAGATATGTCACACTTTCGTAGGAAACACGATTGCATTTAGCGTATGCAACAAGCCGTTAAACCTCTGGGTGTCCCCAGTAGGACGAGTGTTGTCTCGTGAGGGTTTTCAGCGGATACTACCCACAAAATCCAAAGCGTCTTATGTACGCGGATTAATCAAACAATATATTTAAGGTCTTTCATATTCCAAGGATTTTACTTAACTTCAATAATAACGGTTTAGCCCCAAATTGTCCATCCCATAATTAGTGCAAAAATGAACAAAATTTTTCAAGCTGAATTGTAATTCCTTGATAACACTGTAATTGTCTTGAAGGTTAAGAGCGTGGTGTCAACCAAAGTTCTACACATCGACAATATGCACCCAATCATTTCTTTATTCTCTTTTTTTTCTTTTTTTTTTTTTGAATAATTTTGCACCAATGTAACTGTAATGTATTGGATGTGAGTTATGCATAGATGAAGGAGAATTTTGTAAGTTCTAAAAATGTTATAGATAAGAGGGCAAGTGTATTAGTTGAACTTCAAGCTACAAAAGATAAAGTAATACTAAGGCACATATGAACATGTTTATTTCCTTTCATCTCCTCTACTACAATCCTTACTTCCAAGTACGGTATAATGGATGTGGATGGAATGGAACTGAATGCTTTATAGTCAAGAGTGATGAATGACTATTTTATTCTGAGAGACTCTCTCTTTATTTCATTTTTTTTTTCTTTTCTTTTCCCTTTTTTTTCATTCATTTTTTTTCTTTTGCGTGATGAATGATGAATGGAGATGGAATGGAATGATACCGCCCATTATTTCATTTGATTCCTCCTCTACTAAACCAACACTTCATGAAAGGAAAGTTTTGTGCCCTAGTTACTCTACTTCTATAACCTTAATTCAACACACAAGTCTGGATTGATGTTATACAAAAAGCTGAAAGGAATGATAAACAAAGTTTCGTAAGATAGATACCCCATATAAAATAAGATGTGGTATATGGTTATCCTACCTTAAAACAAGTACGGAGTGGGTGGTGTAATATTGGTATAAAAAGTGACGTTTTTGACCTTTAAACAAAGGTTCTTGAATATACCAATATAAGATAAACTTGTCAAAACATGGATGTAAATCGACTAAAACTTGGGTTTGAATAATGTGGGGTATCGAAGAAGAACGCTACAATGAGTCATTTCTCCTTAACTGGGCCAAGTGGATTTTAGAACTTACGATTTTGAAAATTTGAGTGAAAAGAAAATATTATGCATTAAAACGAACTCAGAAAATCCAATGTAAGTGCAAAATCATTATTATTTGACTTCTTTTTTTTTTTTGATTATTTTTACTTGCACGTTCTAACATGTATAACAAAGGTTGACACGCTTACTCCAGAACACGACTAATGTCTGCACAGTCTCAAGCTAGCATCTTAAAAAGACACATTACGATTCAATGAATAAATAATGTTCATTCTCATCACCCAACAATTCAACTTATCAAACAAGAACCAAGGTGTTATTTATGAATTTAAGTTAATCCTTGTTCAATGAATGACCTACTTCATAAAATTTGATTGCTGATGTAATGTAAATTCCCCCCACACACTTGAGTGTGACTGTGTCCTCACAGTCGTTAATCAGACATATCTTGGTGAAAGGGAAAAACAAATAAGAGAATATTTACATATGTACAAAAGAGGGTTAGTGCGTCTTACCGAATGTAATGTGGCTCATGGAGGACCATGAGCTCTTCCTCTTGGTTGGGTATTGGTTCCAAGTAAGGTTTAAGGCGTTGACCATTGACCTTAAAGGATGATCCATCAGTTGGATTCTCAATTTCTACCGCACCATACGGAAAAACGGTCCGTACAGTGTAAGGTCCTGTCCATCTAGATTTTAGCTTACCCGGAAATAATTGCAGTTTTGAGTCATACAACAGAACTTTTTGACCTGGCATGAAAGTTTTACGTAAAATTGATTTATCATGAAAAACTTTTGTTCTGTCCTTGTAAATTCGTTCATTTTCATAGGCATCATTTCGAATTTCATCAAGTTCATTAAGTTGAAGCTTCCTATGTTCACCTGCTTGCTCTAAATCAAGATTCAAAGTTTTTATTGCCCATAACGCCCTATGTTCTAATTCAACTGGCAAGTGACATGGTTTACCAAAAATCAACCGATAAGGGGACATACCCAAGTTTGTTTTGAAAGCGGTGCGGTAAGCCCAAAGAGCATCGGTTAACTTTTGGGACCAATCTTTGCGATTTCGATTCACAGTTTTCTCAAGAATTTGTTTAATCTGCCTATTCGATACTTCAACCTGCCCACAAGTTTGAGGATGGTAAGGAGTAGATAACTTGTGGGTTATCGAATACTTTCTCATGAGAGCTTCAAAAGAACGATTACAGAAGTGTGTACCATTATCACTGATTATTGTGCGAGGTGTGCCAAACCTAGAAAAGATGTTTTCTTTCAAGAAGCGCACAACAACCTTGTTATCGTTTGTTTTGCATGGTACAGCTTCGACCCATTTGGAAACATAATCAACAGCTAAGAGAATGTAAAGGTTCCCAAAAGAATTAGGGAAGGGTCCCATGAAGTCTATACCCCACACATCAAAAATTTCGACCTCTAGAATGGGGTTTAGGGGCATCATATTCCGTTTAGAAATTTTCCCTAAGAATTGACATCGATCACAAGTTTTGCAAAATTCGTACGCGTCTTTGAAAAGGGTGGGCCAGTAGAAACCCGATTGGAGAACCTTTTCGGCTGTCTTTTTGGGACCGAAGTGACCACCGCATGCTTGGTCATGACAGAAAGAGAGGACACTGTGAATTTCAGTGTTAGGAACACATCTTCGAATGATTTGATCGGGACAATACTTGAAAAGATAGGGGTCGTCCCAATAAAAATGTTTCACTTGGGAAAAGAATTTGTGTTTATCCTGCTTAGACCAAAAAGAAGGGATCTGCTTAGTGACTAAGTAGTTGACAATGTCAGCAAACCAAGGATCAGTGGATAGAGAAAACAGCTGTTCATCAGGGAAATTTTCGTTGATTGGAAGAGAAGAAGATGGGGCATTTGGAAGACGAGACAAGTGGTCCGCAATAACATTGTCGGATCCTTTTTTATCCTTAATGGTAAGGTCAAATTCTTGAAGTAGAAGGATCCAACGAATGAGACGAGCCTTAGCATCCTTTTTAGAGAAAAGGTACCTAAGTGCGGAATGATCGGTATAAACCGTGATGTGTGAGCCAACTAGATAAGGCCTGAATTTTTCTAGAGCGAAAACAACTGCTAAAAGTTCTTTTTCAGTGGTCGTATAGTTGATTTGAGCATCGTTCAAAGTCTTACTCGCATAGTAAATGACGTGAAGAATCTTATCGATACGTTGTCCTAAGACAGCGCCAACAGCGAAATTCGAGGCATCACACATGATTTCAAAAGGCAGCTTCCAATTAGGAGAGCAAATGATCGGAGCAGAGACAAGTTCATTTTTAAGACGCTCAAAAGATGAAATGCAATCAGAATTGAAGTCGAAAGGGACATCCTTACCAAGAAGATTGGTCAAAGGTCGAGTGATTTTGCTAAAATCTTTTATAAAGCGACGGTAAAAACCAGCATGACCTAAAAAGGATCGGATGTCCTTAACTGATTTGGGAATGGGAAGATTTGAAATAACTTCGATTTTGGCTTTGTCAACTTCAATTCCTTTGTTAGAGATGACATGTCCCAAGACAATGCCATGTTTAACCATGAAGTGACACTTTTCCCAATTAAGCGTTAAGTGTTTCTCTTTACAGCGATTAAGAACAAGATCGAGATGACGTAAACACTCAGAGTAAGAATCACCAAATATGGAAAAATCATCCATGAACACTTCCAAAAATCGCTCGATCATATCAGAAAAAATGCTAATCATGCACCTCTGAAAGGTTGCAGGTGCATTACAGAGACCAAAAGGCATACGTCGGTACGCAAATGTACCAAACGGACAAGTGAAAGTGGTTTTCTCTTGGTCCTCAGGAGCGATAGGGATTTGATTATAGCCCGAGTACCCATCAAGGAAACAGTAGTACTCATGACCCGCTAGTCGTTCTAACATTTGATCGATAAATGGCAGAGGGAAATGATCCTTACGTGTTGCAGCGTTAAGTTTCCTATAGTCAATGCAAACACGCCAACCAGTCTGGGTGCGGGTTGGGATAAGCTCGTTAGCTTCATTTTGGATCACGGTAATCCCTGATTTCTTAGGTACGACATGAATCGGACTAACCCATTGACTATCAGAAATCGGGTAGATGATTCCATTGTCAAGGCATTTAAGAATTTCAGCACGAACTGCTTCTTTCATGATAGGGTTTAGTCGACGTTGGGGATCACGAGTGGGTTTGGCATCATCTATAAGGTGGATTCGATGTTGGACTATCGAAGGACTAATCCCCTTAATATCAGCCATGGACCAACCAATTGCCTCCTTATTTTTCTTAAGAATGGGAAGGAGCAATTGTTCCTGCTCTAAAGTAAGGTCAGAAGCGATGATGACAGGAAAAGTTTCATTGTCTCCTAAGTAAGCGTACTTAAGATGACTGGGCAACACTTTGAGGTCAGATTTTGGGGGCGACTCAACCGAAGAAATTGGTTGAGGGATAGACTCATTTGTGAGAGGCTCGACAGGAATCGAATCAGAGACATTTTCGGGAGTATCTTGAAACAAAGTTTCGTAATCTGATTCAATTTCGTTATTCATATGGTCGAGCTCAGATTCAGTATCGTGGACAGCATGGATTTCAGAAAACTGGTCCACATAAGAATTAGGAGAGTTTTCAGTTCTGAAAATGTTTAGCTCGACAGTCATGTTACCAAAAGAAAGTTTCATAGACCCATTTCTACAGTTGATGAGAGCATTAGAGGTTGCTAAGAAGGGTCGTCCTAGAATCAAAGGGATTTGGTTTGCAGGATTGCTAACCTGTTGAGTTTCTAAGACAATAAAATCAACTGGAAAGATGAATTCGCCAATTTTGATCAACACATCCTCGATTTCTCCCACAGGTTTCTTAATTGATCGGTCAGCAAGCTGTAGGGTAACCTTGGTGGGTTTCAATTCTCCTAGCCCTAATTGGCGATAGACGGAATATGGAAGCAAGTTAACACTAGCACCTAAGTCTAGCAGGCATCTATCGATTTTCTTGTCCCCAATAGTACATGATATTGTGGGGCAGCCAGGATCTTTGTATTTTACTGGCATCGATTGGGACAAGACTTCGCTTAGAGTTGCCGCTAGAAACACTTTCTTAGGTACATGTGTATGACGTTTTTGAGTGCACATATCTTTTAGAAATTTTGCGTATTGTGGAACTTGTTGTATAATATCTAAAAGAGGAATGTTCACTTTAACTTGCTTAAATATTTCAAGGATTTTTTCTAGCTGATCCGTCTTTTTCCTAGGTCGGAGTCTATGAGGAAATGGAGCAGACAACTCAGTAGGTTGAGCTACTTGAGTTTGAGGATGGGCTTGATTAGAATTGGGCTCGATGTTTTGATCCGAGATGGTCGAATTTTCTTTTGGGTTTTGAATATCGTCTGGTAAATCATTTGGGTCGACCACATGGTTGTCAATCTTCTTGCCAGATCTAAGAGTCGTGACAGCATTCAATTGACTAACGTTCGAGTCTTGAATCTGTCCTCTAGGGTTTTGGATGGGTTGACTTGGAAATGTACCCTTTTCCCTTTCACTTAATCTAGTGTTAAGTTGAGACATTTGTTTTTGAAGTTCACTCATCTGTTGAGTTGTGGTTTGCATGTGTGAAGTCAGTAAGTTTTGAAGATTGGTATTTGATTTGATATTTTGAGTTGTTGCTTTACCCAATTCTTCGAGAGTTTTCTCCAGTGATGTCAATCGTTTATCATCTTGGGGAACAAAAGATTGTTGCGCTTGATTTTGAGGGGTTGGCGCAGGATTTTGGAATTGACTTTGTTGAAAGGGAGGATTCGAGGTATTATTCGAAAATGGTTGAAAAGGAGGTCGAACCAAATTCGTAGTTGCATTGTTTTGGGCCCAAGAGAAGCTAGGATGGTTTCTCCAACCTGGATTGTAAGTTGGGGAGAATGGATCGTTCCTAACTTTATTAAATGCGTTGAGTTGTTCTAACGAATGTGGGCATTGGTCAGCAATGTGGTTAGGATCGTTACATTTGTAACATGAGGGCTGAGACGCTTGAGCTTGGTTTGCTTGAGCTGATGAAAGGACATTATCAAATTTGGTTAACATTGCGTCAATTTTCGCTTCTAAAGCCGTTGAGGATCCTACCGAATGAGCGTTTGATAGGGAATAAATTGATTTCTCATTAGATCTTTCCCATTGAGCTGATTTTTCGGCCAAATCTTCGAGAAATTTCCAAGCGGCATCGTGATGTTGGGCTAGAAAATTTCCTTGGCACATTGATTCGAGCATAGTTCGAGAGTTATTTTCTAGTCCATCGTATAAAATTTGACAAAGAGTCCATTTTTCGAAATTGTGATGTGGACATTTGACTAGAAGTTCTTTAAATCTTTCGAAATATTTTGCAAAGGATTCGCCCCCAAATTGATGAAAATTAACGATTTCAGTTCGAATTTTTGATGTTTTTTCCAGAGGGTAAAATTTCTTTAGAAAAATGTTTACAAATTCACCCCAAGTTCCAATCGTATTTGAAGGCAAGCTATACAACCATTTCTCAGCATAATCGGTAAGTGCAAATGGAATTAACCTAAGTTTGATTCCATCGTCACTTAATTGTTGAAATTTCATGGTTGCACAAACTTGTTCAAATTTGGTCAAGAAAATATAAGGATCATCACGTTCAAGATTGCCAAATTTTGGAAGAGTATTTATGTGATTCGAATGAATTTCAAAATGGTTACCCGTTGGGGCGGGCAATATGATGCAGGAAGGAATAGAAACTCGCTCGGGAAAGTACCTATCCATAAGAGTTCGAGGGGGATTTTCTTCGGCCATGGTTAAAGAACGGTTTGTTCGAACTAAACGATTATCCGAAGGATCACGAGTCCAATGACGCATGCACTAGCGAGAAGAATAAGGGAAGACGAGAAAAACAAATTTGAGCGATTTTTTTTTTTTTTTTTTTAAATGAACCTAATGCAATTTACAATTTCTAGAATTATATAATGACGGTTTGATTTATTTCAACAAAAGACTTCTCAGCCAGTTAACGGACAGGAGTTATCGGTGCACCAGGAATCACCCTAGCAATGCAGCCGAAGGTTTAAGTACCTTCAGAGGAACAACCGATATAATATTTACGAATCACCGTAATATTTATAAACAATTATTACTCTGCCGTAGTCTAGACACCGAGAAATAATCCGTTAGAACTAAACCAAATTGTCAAAATATAATGAAGTCCTTAGAAAATAAAAACAAAGCTAAGATGAATGCAAATATTTTTTTTATTTTTTATTTTATTATTATTATTTTTTTTTTAATCACAGAATGAACAGTCTCAGAACAGTCACAGAACAGGCAATTGCAAAAATAAATAAAAGAAATTTTACAAGCAAGCCGATGCCCTGTAGAAGATTTTTACAAGCAATGTCTCTAATTTTTTTTATTTGCAGCAGCGGTCCCTGTAGAGTTAGACAATACTCACCTTGATCGGCAGTCCGTCCAGTGCAATTGGGTAGCGCTAGCGCGTTCACACCCCACTTGGTGTGCAACCGCTCGAACACTGAATAGTCCGCTGCTTTTTTGTTGTTGTTGCCTCCTCCTAATTAATCGCTTGACTGCGCTGCGGCACGGGTTCGGGCTAGGAGCCCGAAAATTTTTTTTTTAAGACCTTTTTCAAAATGCCACTGTACCTGTTTTTTTTTTTTTTTTTTTTTTTTTTTTTTTTTGTTTGTTTTTGAGAAATAGAGATAGAAAATTTACACAAACACAAATAGAAGAAATCGAATCAAAGAAAACCGAAATAAATAAAAAACCCTTTTTTTTTTTTTTTTTTTAAACTAGTAAACAACAACAAAACAATGAGTTTACAAGAATAAGCAAAAGAAAACTAGTGAAAAGCTAACACACTTAGCAAAGGCAAATCTATAAACTATTAAACTAACTTAGCTAACACAGCTAACACACTTAACAAAAACTCGTGTCCCCCCGTTTTTTTTAAATCCCCTAAACTAACTCTCCAGGAAACTCAAACTAATGGCTTCAAACTCACGTCTTTTTTTCTTTTTTATTTAAGGAATCGAAAACAAAAATCAGACGCTGGTTCGAATCGGCAAAGGGGTTGGAGAGTCTCAACGGTTTCTCGAATTGAGCTCGGTTTGGGTCTTTGCGATCTGGAATTGTAATTTTTGTTTACAGGTAATTGCAGTTGGGGTTACGGGTTGTGGTTGCAAATTGAAGTTGGGGTTCGGTTGAGGGGTCTGTTGGTGGTGAAGACGAGGGAGGAAGGCTAGAACTGGGTATTGAATATGGTAAACGGTTTGTGCTGAAAGAGTTTGGATTTGGACGTGGCTTTGGGGTGGAGATGGTGGCTGGTAGTATTGTTTTTTGGTTGGATCTTTAATCGGGTTTAGTGCTGTGAGAAGTATAGTTGTTGTAGGAGAGATTGAACGTGAGTGGTAGGCTGTTTTGTGAAGGAGGGGCGATGGGGAAATTTGTAGTTGCGTGGATTTTTAGGGGTTGGTCTGTGGAATTGGCTGTAGAAGGGCGGTGGTGTCAAAGTTTGAAAGTGAGTGATGAATGTGGTCTGATGGTGATTGTTTTGAAAGGTATTGAATTCAGTGAGCGGGTAGGAGTTCGTTGTTGTATGAGGCAGAAGACAGAAAGTTGGTTTTAATTGTGGTGGCAAGGTGATGAAGCTTTTGGTTGACTGTTGGTATGGTGGCTATGTAAGTGAACGTGAGTGGAGCTATAGTTGTTTACAATGGTTTGATTTACTGTGAAGATTTGACGTGAGGTTGTGGGGGCTTGGAGAAGGCAGGTTTGTGAAGAAGATGGGCGGAGGCTTTCTTATAATTTGTTGACCGTCAGTTTTGGAAAGGCAGACAGAGAAAATGCAGAAAAGGATTTTTTTTTTTTTTATGGAAAATATAGAAAAGAGGAAAGAAATTGTACAGGGAAAGAAATTGAAATTGGCAATGAAAGGGGAAAGAAATCAAACACAAAATTGCAATTTTTTTTCTTTTAATTAGCAGATCATGGTATAAATCAGCAACACCAAATCAAAGCTAATCTAGAGATTTTTTCTATATATAAAAAGAAAACAAAAATGAGAAAATAAAAAAAAAAACAAATCAACTAACAAGAATTGAATATTTTTTTGTGTTTTTTTTTTATATGAAGGAAAACTAAAGAAAAATATATATATATATAACTCGAAGGATATAAAAATAAAAATTATTTTGGTCCCCGGCAACGGCGCCAAAATTTGTTTGCGAATGAATTATGCAATTGTAAACAACTGTGAAATTCGTTCGTCTTTCCTAAACAACAAGGATCGTTGTAGAGGGTGTCGAACTCTGGGACCAAATTATTTTATTAATAAATCCAGTCAAGTTATCCCTAACTTTTGATTGGTTGAAAACAAAGAAAATAGCAGAAATTAAATAAAAGGAGAGTTTTAACAATAAGTGAAAGCAATTAGGGGATAATGACATAGATCAGATTCATAATCATCAATAGCCAAAAGATTAACCAGATCTAAAACATGTTTCTGTCACAAACATGAATCAACGATAATAGTTTTTTAGAAACAAATATGTAAATAACGACAAGCATAGCCTATGCAGGAGCTTAGCTCTACAACCATAGACTATCAGGACAGATTCACTAATTAATTTCTAAAACCCTAAATTAGATCTAGATCTGATAAACGTTAGATCGAACACGAATATATCCTGTGAAGGAGCATAGCTCTTAAACGACACAAAATATGAAGGTTCAGATCTAACCCTTAATTTAGATCCAGATCTACATATATACAGTCTTCATCTTTTGGCTATGTGATTCATATTGAATCATACTATCAGCGTCATCACCCCCTAATCAAAGGGGATTAGCTAGACATAGCTAAAAGAAAAGAAAATGAAAAGAAAATAACAGACATGAACATAAATAAAATGCAAATAAAAACTAAATAGAAGAGAGAAAGAAGAGTTTTATTCCAAGCAAAGGATTACAGAATAAAACCCAATGTGTTTTACAATGAATGAGATACAAGGTATTTATAGCTGATATGACAAAGGCTAGCTAGCTAATTACATAATGTGGGACTAAAGAAATAACCCAAACAACACATAAGCCAGTGTGAACGCAGCTTTAGAGTGAGTGGTTTAGCAAAAAGGCTAGTGTGAACGCAACATGAGTAAGAGGCCTTCCTAACGAGCTAATGTGAATGCGGTTTGAGTCTTTATTGAGCCAAATCTTCTTAACTGAAATATAATTGCAACCGTTCTTCAATCTTTAGACTCTTCAAGCTTTAGCAATTTTAAACTTCACTCTTTTTAAGCAAATTCTTCATGCTTTATCCATCAAATGCTCTAAACCATGCTTCTTGTCAATAATCTGAAAATACAGCTATAAATACACAATATCAATTATTTGAAAGATAAAATAAGATAAATATGCGGATAAAATATACACATTTACGTGTATATCAGAAGATTTCGGGGACGAAATCCTTTTAAGTGGGGGAGAATGTAACACCCCGTAATTCTGTAACACTAAGATTCACAAAACAAGGCAGAATTAAATTTTAAAATCAAAATCAAGGGAAATGAGTTATGCCATTGCGTTCGTCTCGAAATTCCGCTTGAAAACAAGTCCAAGTTTGCGAAAATTGGAGTCCGTATGAGGGAGATAGGACCCTCCGAAGTTTCAGGAATTTTCAGAACAGAAAACAGCTCGAAATTCGAATTCGAAATTCGAATTCAAACCCAGAAGCGGGCTGGGCGGGAAAGTTCCTGCTCAGGACCCAGGTCGACTGGGGAGTCGACTGGGTAGTCGACCCCCCTTGACCAGTTTGACTGCCTAGTCGACCTGGGTGTCGACCTGGGTGCAGAAACCCACTTTTGGGCCTGGGTGCATTCTGATGTACCTGGTCTCGTTTTCTGCCTAGATTCGTCCGGCTAATCCTATATAAACAGCCTTAGTCTCCTTCTCTATTCACAATTCTTTTCTATCCTTATGCTGCCTCTGAGAAAATGTATAAATAAATAAAAATAAGAAAATAATACAATAATCCAAGACAAGGTTATGCTGCTCATGTTTGTCAAGAAGAGATTCGAATCAAGATTAAAGCTTCAAGATTAGAATCAAAGGCTAACTCAGACGGTTTCGAGCAACGTCGCACGAATCATAGCAACGCCATCCTTCTATTCTAAAAACCAATCAATGAAAGTCGGTTACTTTTTAGATTTGAACGTTTTCTCTATTCGTGACATGAAATTAAAGGAATAAAAGAATATGCCAAATATTTCTATTCGAGTCAGTGCTTATATCTTTGGACTTAATTAAGAACTGTTATGATTCGATGACCAATGAGACTGTGACTATGAAACTATGGACCTTAAAACCTTATGCCTCTTTGACTATGAACATTGCCTATGACTATGAACACTGCCTATGACCGTGACTCATGGCTATGAGAATTATTTCCTTGACTATGAACACAAGCCTATGCCTTTAATTAGGAAACATAAACTATTGCCTATGGCATAACAAGGACAACTGTGATTAAACACCTATGATTCATGACTAGGAAAGTATTGCTTAAGTTTTGTGACTGTGAAATTGGGTCTAAACCTGATTATCTATTCTGTCTATTCTTGGTTTTCTTTGGTTTTTGATCTTGGGAATTTACCTATTAAGTTAGGTCTACCCATGTTCATGAACCTACGTCGTTATTCAACCCTTTTTATGTCATAAGATTTTCAGACCTATAGGCCTTCGATGTTTTAGATCAATTTCAGTGTAATTCGTTAGGTCTGTAATTAGTAAAGTATCATTTTATTCCAGTGATTATGTCTATCTTTTCATAGCATCTTTGGTTCATTCTCTTTATGTCTACGAATCTAGATTTATGTATAATCTAGATTGAATCACGATTATACGAACGATGGGAATACAATTTGTGCAAAATATGAAATTTACTAAAAATGTAGTTTTTAACTTGGAAATTGGCATAAATTGGGAACATGTGTTATGACATGTTCATAGAAATGCAAATTGGATAAATTTGACACGAATTATAGGATGTGTAATTTGAATCTAGTATTGACTTGTAAATCTACCATTTACATGAACTGTGAACTAGAATAATAAGTCTAGTTTGACATGAACTGTAATTAGAATGTTAAATCAGAATTGGATTAGCTAATTTGGCATAATAAGTATATTGGCATAAATTTGAAATTGGCCATAATTGAGAGTAATTGTCATGTTTGGCAAAAATCATGGTTAGTGACACTTAATTTGGTATAATTTACATAACAGAAAGCATAAATATGATATAGAGGGGAAAATGGGCCATAATAATAAATGTTGACAATTTACATTAAAAGAGTAATTAGGAAATAAGTAAATTAGAATGATTTACTTATAGAATTTGTCCTAAATGAGAAAATGTAAATTTAGACAAATCAAAGGTTTATTAACGACATCTCTTTTAATAATACAGTAGAAAGTTCTAGGGTGACAGAGAGGATAGTGTCTAGGCTTGGGTTTGGAAAATACAAGTTTCCTGCTCTCCCTGGCTACCCCTAACTGATCCGATGGACGGGATGGTTACTTTCAAAACCTGATTTGAAAATTAATCAAAACCCTTTGAACTTAGAAAACACGAATATGCCTAACCCGAGGTTAGACTGAGTTGCGATATAAACCTGCCCGGAACAAACCGGCACATCCAGTATTCGCAACAATATCTGTCTAATGTGAGTGTTCGTGGCTTTAATTTATTTAGTTAAAGCTAGAACAAGAACGGTAAGGTTAAGTTAACTAAGACACTTAACCTATTCAACATTATAACAAAACCGATGGGTGGGGGTTATGTTCTTACAGAAACTTAACACAGTTAAGCTAGAATGGGAGGGTTAAGTCCATTGGAACACTTAAACAACTTAACACAGTTAAGCTAGAATGGGAGGGTTAAGTCCATAGGGACACTTAACCAACTTAACATGGTAACAAGACAAGATTTGTAGTGGTTAAGTAACTAAGAAAACACTTAGCCAAATTAACAGGTTAACTAGACTAGAAGGTGGGGTTAAGTAAAGTTAATACACTTAACCAAATTAACATATTAACTTGACTAGAGGTTGGGGTTAAGTAAAATTTAATACACTTAGCTAATTTGATAAGTTAGCTGGACTAGACCGTAGGGTTAAGTAAACTTGAGCACTTAACCATCAGATTGTGATAAAGGAATAGGGTTAAGTCTAAAACATGAAGGGACAATACTTAACCATTAATAAAATGTTAGTTAAAATCAGATAGGCAAGGTTAAGTTAAAAAGGAAACACTTAACCAATACAGGATGAATGGGCAGGGTTAAGTAATAAGAAATACTTAACCAATATAACTTTGTTTGTGGTAGGGTTAAGTCAACATGAATTACTGATAACACTTAACCAGTTTAACATGATAAATGAAGAGAGTTAAGTTAGCTTGAATTGACTAATGACACTTAAGCAATCCAAATTGACGGGAAAGAGAACTAAGTAGTAAACCTTAGTTAAAAGGAGCTAAGCAGTAAACCTTAGTTAAGAAAACAACGATTCGGGAAACTAAGTGGTAAAATTAAGTTAGTAAAACTAAGTAGTAATTCTTAGTATAACACGGGAAGGACCGAATGTCCGTCTTTGTAAAAAGAAGGCTCCAACGAATGGGGTTACGAAGCCCGAGGCTTCGAGGGGACGTGAGGGTACTCTTGGTATCCCTATATGAGGCTGCAGATGATCCTCCTGGGCTCACAGAGGTTAAGGTCTGCGGTAGAAGAACCAAGGGTATGCCTTGGTTTCAAAATATGGCAACCTAAAGACTAGGATGGACTAGTGCGATTCGGCGAGAAACCGGTAGCCCTGTGATAGCAACTCGTCGTCTACCATCCATCTTGAGTCAATCGAGATACGTGAAGCGGAAAGACGGAGAACTCCAAACGACCATATACTTGCTATCTAGTTATGGGTGAGGATGGCCATAGGTTAGTAGGGCAGAAGGGGCCTGCGTATAGTTCTCATTTTTTCAAGGTGTGCCTTTCATTAGTTGAGGGAGGGGTCGAGTGGGACCATAGCCACTGGAATAAAAACAAACCTTAGCATCTGCATCGACATATATCTGAAAGCTCCCGACCGAGTCCTGTGTTTCTTGATTTGCCCTGTCACAGGACTCGGGCCGCACATTACAGGACATGTGCGTCTAGACAAGTGATAACGATTCTCGATACATGCGTGGGGAAGTATAGGAACATATGCCACTCTAGGTAGTGTGTCCTAGACTTGGGGGCATCGTTCGACAGGTAGCATAATACCTAGTTGGACTAGGTGGCATAAACCCTGAATCCTAGAAGCGTTCAGCAGATAGCGTAAACTCTAGTTGAATCTAGAAAGCACTTGATAGAAAACCCTAGATTAGATCTAGGTAATAAATAATAAATGTATGCCTGAAGGCAATGGAAACTAGAGGGATTGGGATCACATTATTGTTACTAGTTGGGACACTAGTTAGGTGGTGCAGAGATATAGAAATCAGTATAACAAGGAAATAGCGAAGCGGCGAAAGTATTAGAGCATATCCAGTTAATCTTATCTTAGCATATCTTGTGCTAATCTTGCTGATCCTATCATCATGGTATTATCTTGTATTCAGTTAATTCATGTCGTTTTGTTTTTCCATGTTCACATGCTAGAAGTTACTGAACTTACTCAGGCTTTATGTCTGACTCTGTTTTTCTTTCGTCTTCTTTTCTTCCGTCCCCCCCCCCAGGTTGTAAAGAAGGGAATAGTATAGCTCAGGTTAAGTTGGATTGTCAGTCTTTCCCAGCTTGAAGATTCGTCGAAGTTTTTCTTGGATTCTCTTTTCAGATGCTATGGCTGGCTCTTGCTACATTTTGAAATATAAATGTTGTTTTATGCTTCTTTATATTGTAAGACAGATGATACTCTGATATTATAAAGAAATCGTTGTACAAACTATTTTATCAATAAAGCAAAAGTTTTATTTTCCGCTGTTTTAATTTCTGTCTGTCTTGTAATTTATCTACATCTTTTACCCTAAATGCTCCACAGAACTTAGTGCATTCCCTTTGTGAGTGACACTAACGGATGTGGGGTGTTACAATGATCCTGTATAGTGTGTAACTCTGATGATTACGTTTATCCAGTATATTCTATTGTTCATTATCTGGTGTATTTATTTAATTCTGTTCTGCTATTATCTGTTTCTGTGTTATATTCCAAGGATTACCCTTGCCACCGTCAGTACGGGGTATGGGGTCGTCTCACCTAAGATCTAACCCTAATTCATAAATATTATCTATGACACCATTATGCTGTCAAACTCTCTCTTAAACCCTAGCCGCCGCCTCTAAATCAAATCTCATGTATTCAACTTCAACTCAAATTAAAGATTAGAGCTTCTACAACAATTCAAGAAGATAAATCAGCAACACCACAACGTTTCTACACCAATTTCAGTGCATAATTCTATTCTTTAACCACGAAAGGTGAGTACGGTGATTTTCACAATATAATGGGATTAAAAGTAACATGATGAAGTTGTAAAGAGGATTCATATGTATGTATGTAATTTAAACCTCACCCAAGTCTTCACCTTTTTGATTCATTTCATCATATGCCTATGTTTCTATTTAAAGTTCATACCTTTATCAGTTTATTCATGTTGAATCTGCCATTATGCCTCTATGCCAGTTTATATGCCCATTTATTTCATGATGTTGTGTTAATTCCAATTTTCTGTGATTTGATTCTCTCTTCTTATCCCTATTCCTTTTATTTTTGGATCTAGGCTACCTTCGAGCCTTTGTTAAAAATACGCGCGAATGCGAATACGTGGGAACGAGGGGAATATGTGAAATATGGAAAATTGGATATTATTGGACATTTTGGATAATTGGATAATATGTGAAATTGGCATATTTGGGTATGAATTACATGGAATTGATGAAATTGCCTATAATTGTGAATTTGTATTTGAGGCTAATTAATATGTAATTAGTGACAATTTGGAATAGGCAATATTATTAACATGATTATATATTTAATTGGATATACATGACATGGAAATTGGGTATGGGTGAAATACGATTATTAATAAACCTTTGACATGAGGTTAGGCGCAATTGTGGCGTATGACTGCCCGGAACCGCCCGGCAAATCCAGCTGCCGCAATTGGATGTCTAATGTGAGAGGTCAAAGGAATGAATTGTAGGCGCAACGGTTAATGACACGAGGGACCTCGGTCTGTGGCGTAAGACTGCCCGGAACCGCCCGGAACCGCCCGTCAAATCCAGCGGCCACAAAGCGTTCGGTCTAATGTGGGAGGTCATGCAGCGTTCGTCATAAGGAATGAATTAAGGAATACTAACCATAATAAGACATGGGTACGGTTAGAGGGTTAAGTGGGGTGACATGAAAATTATGACATGTAAGTATGGACTTAACCGGTATAAGATAAGACATGTAAATTATGACATGTAAGTATGGACTTAACCATAGCATGTGTAAGACATGGACATTTAAATTAAAATGGTTAAGTGGGAGAAAAACCTAGTGGGGACCAAGCATAGGTGGGAGGCTTGTGTCGGATGGGGGACCCGTTTCAACCAGTAACATGTTTGAGTATCAAATTGGGCCCGGCACTAGGCCGGGGTTGGGGCACGCTTACTGGACTTGAATGTAAGAGGTCAAAACGTGAATAGCGGTGGCAACGTGAGTCCAATGGGTTCATGTGCGTGCATGGGTCCGGGCTGGTAGGTAAGACGTTGTTGCATCGTGTAGGTATGGCCGTGCATTTTATGTTGGTATCGGGGTTGCCACTTTGGGGAGTGATACACCCCACTGTGGGGCCAGCATGGGTGCCAACGGGGTTTAGGGAGCCGATCGAATGGGTAGGGTAAGGGTACCTTAGCGGTGGTAGGAGCAAGCCGGCACCTACGATAGAAGCTAGGTACAAATAACTACCAAGTATGGCATGTGGGTACAGTTAGTGGGAAGGGATCAACCTTTAGTAAATAGAGACTAGTAGATGTGCGATGTAATTAAGTAATGTGGTGTAACTAAGCAAAAGTGCGGTGTAACGAAATACATGATGGTTGAGTTGGATAGTCCTTTGGGTACTAGTCTGATGTTGACTTCGGTCTTTAGGGTTAGTACTTAGAGGGTTGTTCGCTTAGCCAAGGTGTAGGATTGTCTTAGTACTTAGGAACGGAATCATCTTGTCCATCCTTTTTATCTACCTTATCTATGTTACAGCCATCATGATGCCTATTTATGTCTTGATCATTTACCTTACCTATTATTTGTTAAAATTACTGGACCTACCAGACTTTATGTCTGACCCGTTTTGTTTCCACCTCTTTTCTTTCCTTTCCCCCTCCCCCTCAGGTTTGCAAGGAGGGAATACTACAGCTTAGTGCCGATTTCTTTCAGTTGCTTGAAAAGAGTAGATGTATCTCTTTGGACTCTCTCATGTTTATAGCTTTGCTTATGCTCAGTGGGGATTTATGCATTTATGTTATTTAAGTACTTTCTTCTTTATGTACTTTGAAGTTTTTGGAAAAGACAATTGATCCTGTTGTAATGGTTTTGGAGACTACTTACGTAAGCTTGTTTTGAAGTTATGATGCTACAAAATAAGTTTTATCTTCCGCTGTGTTTTATTTATTTACTCTTGTAATTTATCTGTTCTATACTACTATAACGTTTCATGACATTAATGCATTCCCTTTGTGAGTGACATTAATGGCCATGGGGGGTTACATTTATCGTTCTAGCCATTTATTCGACATATGAATATATTTCAATACATGAAAAAAAATCAAACACTTGAATATTTCAGAAAATTTCGGCAGCATAACGGCAGGGTAATTAAACCGGCACCGTCCCGAGTACGGCTCCTCGCTCTACCTTAAAACCCTGCGGTTTTTGACAATGGGGATTTCAATAATCTAGTTCGTACGCAGACGAATATATTTTTCTTTTCCACAACCTATTCTAATTTTTTTTCAACCCCAAACAAATATTTTCAACCACAATCCATCATTCTCAACCACAAACAATCATAATCAACCATTCGCTATCAACCAATTTTCACACCAATCACAATCAATATATATCGTCCATGGTTTGTGGACGAGGGGAGTGTGTGTATATATATATGTATGTATATAAGTATATTTCATTTATACAGTGCATTGTATAATTTATACATCGCTCATATAACTTATACAGCACATGTACATGAGGTATACATCGCGTATATAATTTATACTTCGCTTATATAACTTATACATCACCTTTCCATTCATATTTGAATTTAGAAATCTCACATTGCTTTTCGCTTTGCCCAAAATTGTAGAATGCTCTAAAAATTCCCCGGTCTCTTCTAGGATGTAGATGACGTCGCTACGAGTCCGATGTCTTCGGTTTCACTGGATTTTGATAGCATAAGTTAAAGATACGATTTTTATACCAAAATCATGATTTGCAACATTTTAAAGTGTTGTTTTCCTTAATAAATAACCAAGGTCGTATACCTCTAAAGTTGTTCAGAACTAGGTCTGCGATTATCACAAAATCCGTGCAACCAGGGGAGAATCGACCGATATCAGGAGGTGGAAGTTGGAGGTGCGCTCCCGGCGCTGATGGTCCCATCAGGTGCGACGGCGAGGTGGAGCTCCAGCGGCGCTTCAAAGGGCGGGCTTTCGAGGTCTGAATCTTCATAAATATCGAACGATAAAACTCGAGGCTAGTATGGATTAGAAGCTCGTGAGTAGATCTTCAAAATCCTGAACTAGGGTGGAAGCTATTTCGACGTGTGTAGGGAGTAATCGAAGAGAGAAGGAAGAAAGAGCAGCCATCGTTATTGAAAAGGGGTAGCGGGTTTGACCTGGAACCGATAAAGTAAGAGAAGAAATATGATTGGCCGGTTGTTTTTATATTTATTTTTAATTCCATAAAATACGAAAATACCCCTCAGTCCATACGATCTCCAATTCAAACCCAACGACTGTCGCTCCCAGCTAAATACCCCCATTCCGAACATAATGGAATATGTTTCGTAAGCCCATTCAACTGTTTCAATCAGTTATTCTTTAAATTAAAATATAAAACATTCAATTTTAGATTTGAACGTACATTTTAATTTGTCTGGGCCACATACTGATTCTAAAAATTCCAGAAAAATAAATCTGGCTATGTTTGGACGATACGGTCCCAAAAAATTGATTTCGTCGAATTCTGAGACCGTTTGAAAAATGGCCATTTTCTGGTCGATCAAAATTGAATGAAATTAACAAAACACGTTTTCCTTTGCCACGCTCACATACTGATTCTAAAAATTATGAAAATTTAAACTTAGCAATAAATTGACATCCCGGATCCAACCAAAGAGGTTTCGCAAAAAACGGAGGTCATTTGCAAAATCTCTATTTTCAAGGGTTTTAATATTTTTTTAAAAATCCAACTTTTAAATACTGACCAAATTTCCATCAAAATTATTCAAAATAAAAATTTTAAATTGGCTCTGATTTTCCGAGTTACTACACATTCTGTGCGGTTATTTAGAATTTCCTATTGATTCCATGGCGTCCCATATATCGACTAGAATCCATAAATATTCAACAGAACAAGTCAACATAATATAAACCATTTTATATCCAAAATACAAGTACTCTCTCTCATATACCACTCAAACTCATTCTAGGATATTACTAATCCTATCTCTAATGAGTTAATTCCCAAACAAAGCCAAGGTTATCGCTAACCTGGCTCTGATACCAATTGTAACGACCTAGATTTTTGATCGTTTAAATCGACAATAAACCACACATGTCGACCAAAACAAATCATAAATACAGGCAGTTATTGGGAAAAGAAGAAAAAGAAGAAAGGAGAGAAAAACAATAACAGCGTTCTCACAACGGAAGACAACATATAATAAATAACTAACAGTTTAAACCTGTTGAAATACATACATTTGTCTATACCATACAACGATTATCAGAGTTACATATATACATCTCTACGTAATAACGGCGGAAACAAAGTGCAGCGGAAATAATTATATATAGTAGATATATAACAAATCTTTGTTTTCGTGCTCCAAGGAAATAAAATCTTTGCTAACTGCAAACCTCTGCTGACCCGAGCGTATTGCATAAAAGAAAACACAACAAACACTCAGATCAGAACTAAATCATTCTCATATTAGTCAAATCAAATATGAAATGACATGAGTGTAATGGTGCAGTAACTCAAGAGATATTACAGGATTTTTCCATCTCTCGAGGATCCGTCAAACTAATACATACATAGTATAATACACTATTATGATAGTGTTTATTCAGCAGAGTATAAATAATGAAAATAGGGTAAGCGGGATTATATTTTTACCCTTACACCGTTTATAATACCGTAGTCTATACAGTACCGTAAACCTACCGTAAACGATGGCATCAGAGGGCACTCCATAGGTATGATACAAATCAAAATCGTAGGGGGCTTGATAAGGAAAAATTTGACAAGGCACTCGAGGCAATACCCAGGGTAGGATTCTACTAGTTGCACTCCCGGACCGGTGGTAACGCATAGCAGCCACTACCACCCACCTCGGAACACACTCCCATATCACAAAAGGGCCCAAATCATCATCATAGTCATAGAATAGTATCGAAGAAGTATGTTTGATCAGAGGTGCTACCTCAATTAGTCTCGATATAGCTCCTGTTTCAGTCATTTCAAATATGACCAGAAAGTCAAGACCATTTCGTCATCGTTCATCCTCTTCAATTCAATAATCACCTCCAAGTCATCATATTTCATTATGGATACATCATAACGTTCACAGTTGTTAAAATGGTATCGACACTGACAGCGAATATGCCACTTACCGACTCCGGTCTCTTTAACAACCAATGCTTATATTTTTCACATCGGTCGGTTCTTTTACTTTTCACAAAGGTTCGATTTCATATCCAAAATATCATGTTTGTTCTGAACCCCATTTATATTCAAAATAGAATAAAATTTCATAACAAAATATCGCAGTCATTCCGATTATATTCCAAACTAGAATATATTTCCATATCAGTATATTATAATCATATAATATTTCAAAAATCGATTTATATTCAAGTAGAATATACTTTATCTCAAAAGATTATAATTACTTTGAATAGTAATCGATTTAGGTTCGAAATCCATTCATATTCAAATAGAATATCTATTTCCATATCAACTCGTTTTAATCATTTTGGAGAGCCCATCTATATTCAAGTAGAATATATTTTACATTGAAATATTATAATCGTTTTACAATCGATTAATATTCAATAAAATATAACTTCATATCAAAACTCCATCTGAATCATGGTTTAAATCAACAGTTTCAATTTAGGAAGAAATTACATTCATTTAATATAACTAGGAAAAATAGATAATTATAAAATAAAACCTTTATATATATTTATAAATAATAAAGTAATTGAAAATAATTTAAAACACTAGGTATATACATAAAATAAAATAATAATAAAATAAATTTTTTAAATGATAGAATATAATAAAATTTATTTATAACAAAATAATATATTTTTATTTCAAAATTTACTAAGATAACCTTTAAAAAAAATAGAATATAATTTATTTGTAAAACAACAGTATATATATATATATAGTTTTTATAAAATAAATTTTAAACCATAATTATTTCTTTCTTCAAAATTTCCATAACTTGAAATCTATGTTCCTGTCTCGATGGACATCATTTAGTTCCCATATCTCGTTTCAAACATCGTTCAAACCACCCTTTGATTAAGAAGATTCTAATCCATATTCATATCAAATTCAAAGTAATTCCGAGTATCCTCAAATAAGTTACATTTCCAAACTTAATTCATGGGAAATTATCAGTTTACATTTCACCATACATTAGGAAACTCCAAGATATATTTAAAATCCTACTTACAATTTTCAATTTGTTTGGATAATTCCCTTGACAAATTAATTGACATTCAAGGTTCATGTTTATAGGAAAATAAAATTTATTGAAAATCGACACATTTCCTTTAAATAAAATTTCCATCGAATAGAAAATTCTTCAATATTTAAAAATAATTTAACCAACAGAGGTCCATATATAATTTTCTATCATGTGGCCAAGTGATGTTAAATTTAATTCTTCGATATTTCAGGGATGGATATATATCATTTCAATCCAAATCAGGGTCACAGATATTTATCATCTCAACCTGTGTTCTTAATTAATTTTAAATCGATTAATCTAGGGTTTATTTGACGCCCGTAACATCTTGGGTGCAAATGGGATAAATCGTCACAATAAGCATACAACATCATGTACTGAATAACGGAACATTTCAGTATTAACATCACTTCAGCAACCAAATCAACAAGGCATCCATCACAACCGATAACGGTAAATATTAAATCATTTCACTGATTAACAAGTGCCGGGATTTCTAACTAGAAATTTAATTAAACTAAAATAACTAGTTATCAACTTAAATTTGTAGATTAACACACTTGCATGTCAGTTTTAAACAACACATCAACAATCAGACACAACCATGCAATCAACCTTATTTCATAATTTAATTTAATAAACATGGGAATAATTCAGTTAATCGTGTGTGAGAAAATCACTCACCTTTGGGTCTTTAGTGGTTCGGACATCCAACCAAAGCCCAAAATTTTACAGTCTCCAAATGCAGCCAAACAGTCTCAGATCGTCCGCAATTCCGCCACGATTCCAACGCACCCAACCGCGTCCAAATCCAAGTTAATATGTAGAAGTTATTAGAGTTTTACTATTGGAAATTTAAATATATAAAAATTAATAAATACTATTCTCACCCAATAACAAACCCAACACGTCAGCTACTACCTCCTTCCCGCTCCGAATTCCCGTTTGCTACATTAAAATGATTGAAAAAGAACCTATTCGCCCTTTGCCTTTGACCAACGATTCCCACCAACTCCGGCCACCATCTGACTGGAAACCCCCATCGACGTGGCCCTCTCCTCAACCAGCATCCACCTGTGTTGGCGCCATCACCTCCGGTGCAGTGAGGGTCCAAGTTTGACGAGATGAACGAAAGTCATCTCTGTGACGACCCCAAACCCCCGTACAATGGTAGCAAGGGTAATATTTGGAATATAACACATAAACAAATAATAGCAGAACAGAAATATATCATTACACCAGATAATGAACAGAAAAATACACTGGATACATATAATCATCAGAGTTACACAGTATAACAGGATCATACTTAGCACAAAACACAGTTTTATTTTAATATAAAATGTTTGCAGCGGAATCAAACACGATATACATAACAATGTCTGAAATAGTAATAGAAATGATAAAGTCCAGCTCGAGCACCGTAGCTGCCCAGAATGAGTCTGCTAAAACCTGAATACATGGCTGCCCATGTAGAAATGAGGGCACCCGAGTTTGCAAAGTGAAATAAACTTCAAGTCAGTCATGGGACTGGTATGAGAAATCTACTTAACTGGTTAAACAATAATAATAAGGCAAATCATAGGACCACGCCGCTAACATGGAACGGGTTTACTCCAGTGATTGCCAGTGCATAAAATAAAGTGAGTTATTTAAACAAGGAAATGCTTTTTAAGAAAGAATGAAGCCATTATAAGACTCAGGTCCCATCACACAATGCAACACAACACGGAGCATAGTGTTTTACCTTATAATGACCAAAATTTGCTTGATACAAATAAAACGAAATCATTTGATATTATTACTAGTGCATAATTATTTCAAAAATAATTTCAATCACAAGTATCAATCATAGACGGCATGGGTACCATATATCATGTCACCATATACATTTACAATCAAAACTGCACAATGTCATATTTGGAAATTTGATTTCCATCATGAACCAAGGCAAAAGATAGTCCTTACTGATTCGAGACTCTCTAGCCCGAGCCTCAGGATAAGAGCTCGAGTGACCCTTGGATCGTTAGGGCCGGTCCACACGCAGTGGATTAAAATGCCTGAACATGCGTTTCCCCGCCCTATGGGGCGTAAATGAGTCAAATGACTCCATCGGTCCAGGATCGACCGATATAACCGAGGCGCCTCGCATTCCAACAACCACATGAGTCAAACTTGTGAGGGCTGGTAAGTCACTGACACCACTCCTAGCTAGAAAGAAACGCATGTCCTCCCTGAGGTCCTCTCCCATTTCTGGTTCATACCGGGGTGTGAGGCTCGCAAATTAACGCCATACACAAGGCTTGCTATATTAGAGCTATGCTTTGATCATCACCACAAGGCTCTGCTTTTCAATGAAAGCCTTGATCACTGCATCTTAGCATGCCACACAGGTAATTCACGCCATGTAACTAACGTCTATCAATCACACAGAATGAAATCCAATGTCAGACACGCAATCCATTTACAAGTCCGTTCTGAGTCTGAACGAAACCGAAGGGAACTTATTCCTCATCCCATATGTCTAATATAGGAGAGAGGCCCTCGCACATCTGAACGATTAACAAGTACTTCTGGATAGCCAACAATGTAACCCTTTCAAGGCAGCAACTCCTATCAAAGGCATTAGTAGACATCCATTCGATGTGAAGATCCTCGGTCTTGCACCATCTTCATATCTTCGACTTCTTATCGTCGATCAATTATTTGAAATGAGAATTAACTCGGCCTTTTCAAATAATTCACGTATATTTAGAATTCAAATCCATTCTGTCCATGGTTAAATTATTCGACATCAACATTTTAGTTTATTAGTATAATTTTCATGTCAAACAAATTCAACCATCAAATATCAATTAAACCAAGTAAAATTGGTTTATTTCCATTCCATATCGCTTATAATATTTTATAACGATTTTTTGCTATTTTTATTTATTTAAAAATAGCTCCATTTAATTAAACGACGTTTCAGGTCATGCCATTTCCCTGGCGCTGTTTTCCTTCAGATTTGTTTTACACGTATCTGAAAATCTAACCGTTCGATCTTAACAAAGTTTATATCATTGGAATGTTCTCTCCAAAGCGAACCCAATGGTTCTGGTTTCGTGAAAATCCGATGGTCGGATCTTTCGGTATAATCGCTTAAAGTTACGATTTCAAAACGCGAACTACAGGGGCTCGATTCGTTTTATTTTTTTTATATATATATATATATATTTCATTCGACGATTTCTATATCGTTTTCACTTCAAATATTTCACTAACCCCTCTAAATTTCGAAAAATTTCGGCATAACCTCCTTTGTACGGGAAGGGGTTCGGAAATTTAATGGGCCGTATTAGGCACCCAATAAATCCTAAAAAGCATACACATATTTATAGTGATATATTCTAGTGTCCTTAGGGGAGTGTGTTCAGATCATGAATCCAGAGAATAAATTCTCTTCACCCTAAAAAATGGAAATTTTTGTGCCTTACCAACTAGTGCGACGTGTTTATTGTCCACTCCAGACCCATGTAGGTTTTTTATTAATCTGGCATTTTACAGTTATAGTTTAAATAGTCCATATCAGTCTTCGGTACAACCTGAAATATATAGTCATCGCCATACAAGCCTCTTGCTTGTATGGTAATCTTCAGCCTCATCACATAAGATCCAAGTGCTTATGTGGTATATGATGAAGTATGTTATCTTCAAGAAGTATGCCATGTATTGTAGTTCAAAATTAATTTTTACTATCCTATGGCGACGTTTATGATTTCACACAGAACAACCAGCACTCCGCATCCAATGGCATTCATAGGAGTTGATATAATAATAAAATTGCGCAGCCAACTCATTAAGGCTTACCTATTTTTCGGGCACGCAAATAAATTCTTTACTCGACAGCTAATGCATTTTCCTGTTCATCATATGTATATATATGTGCAAAACTAAGCTAAAATAATATTTCTAGTGAACAAATGTTTATTTTCCATACATGGTTATTTTTAACACTTCCTATACATGTTAAAATTAACGTTTTCAACTCAAAATAATCATTTCAACAAGTGGTTATTTTTAACACTTCATATTTCATATAAAAACGATATTTCTAGTGAACAAAAATATATTCCAACGCATGACTATTTTTTTTAGTACATATACATGTTAAAAATAATATTCATATCAAACAAATATTTATTTCAACATTTGTGTATTTTTAGCGAGTCGTATACTTGATAAAAATGTTATTTTTATCATTCAAATATTTTATTTCACACATGGGTATTTTTAGTGACTCATATATGTGATAAAAATGTTATTTTTATCGTTCAAATATTTTATTCAACACTTGGTTATTTTTAATGAGTCATCCTTACAATAAAAATGTGATTTTTATTATTTAATCAATTTATTTCAATCATGAATATTCTATAAACTTCAAAGGTATAATAAAAATGTGATTTTGTTATCTAAGTAATTTTATCTCTATCATGAATAAGTCATCAACACATGAAAACATTCCAACATATGAAAATAATTCAAACACATGAATATTTCTGAAAATTTCAGCAGCATAACGGCAGGGTAGTTAAAACCGGCACCGTCCCGATGTACGGCTCCTCGCTCTACCTTAAAGCCTCGCAGCTTTTGACAATGGGGAGTTTATATATCTAGTTCGTACGCAGATGAATATATTTTCTTTTCCACAACCTATTCTAATTTGGTTTCAAACACAAACGGGTATTATTCAAACACAATCTATTCTAATTTTGTTTCCATCACAAACGGGTATTTTTCAACCACAATCAGGTATTTTTCAACCACAATCCATCAATCTCAACCACAAACAATCCTATCAACCATTCGCATTATTAACCAAATTTCACGCCAATCACAATCAATAAATATCGTCCATGGTTTATGGATGAGGGGAGTATATATATGTATATAAGTATATTTTATTTCCATTCCAACGCATAAATGATTTATACAATGCATGTATAATTTATACATCACTCGTATAACTTATACAACACATGTACATGAGGTATATAATTTATATTTCGCTTTTATAATTTATACATCGCATTTCCATTCGCATTTTGAATTTAGAGTTCTCACATCGATTTTAATCCTTCTGAAATTTGTGGCAAGCTCGGAATACATTCTAGCTTCTTCTAGAATGTGGATGACGTCGCTACGAGTCCGATCTCTCCTGTTTAATTGAATTTCGTCAACATAGCAAAAAGATACGATTTTTATTTGAAAATCATGACTTGTAGCACTTAAAAGCATTATATTCATTTATAAAAACCATAGCCGTACCTTTCTGAAATTAGTTCGAATCTAGGGTTGCAAATATCTTCAAATCTGAAGCGCTTCGTTTAGATCAGGTTACACCACGAGGAAGACCTTCGTGAGGAACGCCGGCGCGTGGAGGTGCGGTCTAGTCATGTGGCGAATCGAAGGGGTGGCGGCGGCTTGAAGTTCCGCACTTCGGAGAGGTGATTCGCGACGTAGAAGCAACGATAGGGGGTAAACCTTATATGGATTTGAAGTGGAGGGAGAGTACTTCAAAAAAGGTCAACTGGGGCAGGGCTAATTCATGGTGGATTGGCCGGAAAATGGAGGGGAAGGGAGGGAGGCTGTTTCGCCGTCGGTTACGAGAGGGGGGCGGGTTTTTGAGATATTTTTATAAATTTAATTAACGAATGGATTTTTATGATTGACCCATATATATATATATATATATTTGAAAAATAGGGTTTCTTCAAACGAACTCCAATCCAAATGTAAAGACCAGGGTTTTTGTCGACTTTGGTTATCGCCATAAACTCAATGATGACTAACCAAACGTTGAAAAATACTGGATGATTAAGGAAAGAAATTAGAGGGTGAGGAAAGATAAGACAGAAACTTAGAATATAAGAAGAAGAAGAACACAACATCAGAGTAACACGAATCTCACAGCAGAACGAATAAATATATTTCATAACATAACTTTGAAATAAAAATCTGTACTTGAATATACATATCATTATCAAAGTACAGCACTTACAACACAGCGGAAATAACTGTAGCTATATGATCCTGAAGCCTCCTGCTCCAAGCTCTTCCAGTATATTTGTAAATCCCGACTACTTGACTGCCCGTACAAATTTAGGCACCCAAGAGTTTAGGGAAACAAACAAATAAACTCCGGGTCAGTCATGGGACTGGTGTGAGTAAAACAGTTTAAAACAGTTCAAGCGGGTAATCGATATCTCATAAGACCACGCCGTATAACGGAATGGATTTTTCCCTTATGAGAATCCAAATATCTTTATATAAAAAATCTTTTGATATTATAATAATGTCTATCAACACAATATAATAATCATTTAGCAGAAATGCTTTCATCTCACGTTCTACATATATAGTATACAATCAAAACCGCAAGCACGTATTGGGTTATGGATTTCCAACTATGACAAGGTATGGAACCAACTTTCGCTAGTGTACCTCTAGAGAGGAATACACTAGGTTCAACAAGAACATCTTGCAACCCGGCCACACATGACCGACCACTCATTTTGCTTGAGTGTATTGAATGTATATCTCCAACGACTGGGATCAGCAACCATTTCCCGAATGGGACAACATCAACAATAGATTTTTAGAAGTAAATGAAACTTTAGATCAGGTGATTATACACCCTAATTCGGTGCGACCGACTTAGCCATGCTGCCTGCCTGATTTCTGTCATTTACCGGATGATGAGGCTAGAAGCTACGCTTTATCATCACACTAGATTCACTTTGAATGCCACATCGTCAAATCCATCAAATCACCGATTGACGTCCTCAACCATACATTATGTGTTAGCTAAAAGAGGTTTCCTTCTCCGCTTCCACTCTTGGTACGGTTGGAGAAATCAATATACGTGATCAACTGGAAATACTCTGTCAGACATCCGTCCATACAAGTCATCCAGGAACAGGATGAACCGAAGGCACTATTCAATACATCCATCTTAGACACTGTTATCTAAGACTTATACAATAGCCCTTGCACTTTACTCCATCTTCAACTATCTTTGGCATATATGATTCGCAACGCTTATGCAAATACAGAGTGGTTCTTTGGATAATAATCCAACCGGTCTCTCCATATTAACAACGTTAAAATGGTCAAAACTTCGATAGTCTGTGATTTAACTATCGAATAAAAACAAGTGTGCAAACAACGATATTATTTCCAGATGGAAATTATATCGAACAAACATCATTTAACATTAATCTCTTTAGTTCATTTTACATCTCCTGTTTCCCTATATCCAACATTTGCTATTTTCTATATTTAGAAAATAAAATTTATTAACACTGGAAAACATTTCCATTCCTTGTTTTCTATATTAGAAAATATTTCTGATTTCTTATTTGGAAAACATTTCCAAAACTCCTTCATTGGACTTAGACAGATGTTTAAACAAACCATTGCGATGCCAACTCAAACCATTTCCTTTAATTACTAGATTCACTTAACCATCCTTTACTACCGAACCTTAACCATTTCTTAGTTAAATACGAAGCCAATCAAGTTGGGGTAGAACTACCTCTCAAAACTTAACTGAACAACATTTCTAACTTTGAAATAGGAAAAGTTCACTTTGTATTTCTTTAACTAACTTCCTTACTTAACCTTTCTTTCGAGTAACTATATTCGATTAACTCTTTTCAATTAACTCTATTCGATTTACTCCTTTATTTTAACTCTATTCGATTAACTCCTGTCGTATAAACTATATTCGATAACTCCTCTAACTCTATTCGAATAAACTATATTCGATTTATTCCTTTAACTCCATTTAACTCTATTCGAATCACTAATATTCGATAACTCTATTTAACTCTTCTTCGAATAACTAATATTTGATAACTCCTTTTACTTTATTCGAATCACTAATATTCGATAACTCCTTTTACTTTATTCGAATCACTAATATTCGATAACTCCTTTTACTTTATTCAAATCGCTAATATTCGATAACTCCATTTGAATAACTCTAGTTCGATTTACTCTAACTGATTAACTCTAACTGGTTTAACTCTAACTTGTTAACTCTAATTGATTTAACTCTAACTGGTTTAACTCTAACTGGTTAACTCAAATTCGAATAACAAATATTCGATTAACTCTATTCAACTAACTCGACTCGACTAACCCATCTCGAATAACTAATTCGATTTACTAACTTTCGAATATCATATTCGATTGAACTCCTTTCGAATACCATATTCGATTTAACTCCTTTATTCGCTTTGTAAAGATTTCCCTTTTAACAACGTTTATTCATTTTTAAAGATTTACTTTTAGTAACGGTTCTCCACTTTAAAATGATTTCCTTCTTATGACAGTGTCCTTTTTATAATGTTTTCCCTTTTTCTAAATATCTCCAATTTATAAATATTCCAATTTATAAATATTTCTTATTTATAGATATTCCATTTATAAATATTTTATTTCCAAATACCACTTTGAAAATATTCCCTTATCAACATTTCGGTATGTTACAGTGTTCAACATGTCAAATCACGATAATCAGTATCGTCCAAACACATATAATCGGCAAAAGATTATATATCACATCATATATCACAATATATGAAAAACAATAAAGTAACAGTTGAGGAATCCAGTCAGATTCCTCCAACCTGTTTCCCTGCATCCACAGATGTTACACAATAAGATCAACAACACTTTCAATCCCATATGATATATTATGTTTAACAGAATCAACATAGAAATTTAACTAACAGACTAGCAGTTCAATCAAATAGTCAACACACAGTCAATCAACCAATATTTAACAAATCTAAAAATACAACATGAAATTATAAACTGTTTTGAGTTAGTGAGATTTACTCACATTGCGCGTTAACCGTTATATATAACGATTTGCGTTAGTCGATTCTGATCAGACAAATTACTTCGCCATAAATTGTAACGAGCTCCGATGGATTCCAGTCAGTTCCATGATGTTGTCCTCGTCCATACGATCCTAATGGATCTTGTTTCGCTGAATTTCGTTATCGTATGACCGAGTTATAACTTATACAATTTTTGCACAATATTAAATTAAATAAAAACTTTATTTAAATACTTAATTTGGGCCAAACCTCTTCAACCCAGCCCATCCAACGTGTTTAAACCCGACCCACTTCATAACCTTTCTTCCACAACCCAGCTCGCTCCTCCGAACTCACAACAATGCAATGGCAAAACCTTGACCGCCATTTCCTCCTCAACTAATCAACGGTTTTCAAAACCGCTCTCACCATTAGAATCTCCTTCGAGTCCTCTTCAATCCTACCCCCTAAACATCGAACTCGCACCCCACTGATAAAATCCGACGTCGCCTCCTTTCAGGAACCACCAAACAAAACCACAACCGAAAACCCCAAAATTACCACAATAGAAACCGAATCCAACAACTACTCAATAACCAAACTCGAATTCGCAAATCACCCCTTTAATTTGCCAAAGAGCGAAACCCTAGTTTTACTGTAAGATTTCGCATCGAACTACTTGCGATCGATCCCATCCAAATTTACATGAGCTCAAAGGGAATGGTGTCAGGAATTCATATACATATGTTTTATGATTTTTGAGAATTTTCTTTGTTTTGTTTTGATTTTTGAAGTGGGTGGTATTCACGTTCTAATAAGAACTGATGGCGGCGCAGATTTTTGACCAGAAGAATTAGGTTAGGAGTTGGAAAAAAATAGTCCGGTATTTATAGGAAAAAGAAAATATTTTATTTTATTTTTAATTGATTATTTAATCCAATTATAATCAATTGTTGTTTGTATTTACCATTTAAAAATCCTCATGATCACACACGATACCCAAAAATCCTAAAAATGGTCATGTAGCTAGAGTCCGACATTACGGTCCTAACAAAACTAGTTTCGTCGAATTCCGACTTCGTATGCTGACACAATGTATTTTTAAAGGTCAAACTATCGACTGTTTTTCACATTAATATCCCTTACGGCCATATACTATCTTTAAAAATCACGGAAATTGAAATCTAGCAGTAATTTAATATTGCGGATCCAACAAAATTAGTTTCGTCGAATTCTGAGGTCATTTGCAAAAGTGGCTGTTTTTAAAGCTCTGAATGACCTATTTAAATATATAAATATATTTAAATATAATATTAATAAATTAATATTATCATATATAATCACAGTGGAATACCATACAGCTCTAGAATATTCCTATATGAATTTCTAACCCGATATTCACTTCTGGGTCAACCCGATATTCGATTTATATTTAAATCCCTTTTTAAAATATAAATAATTCCTTTATAAATTATAAAGGAATTCCACAGCGACTTTTCTAAAATTTGATTTGGACATAAATCAAAATCTATGCGACGAAATCCCGATTTTTCTCTTATATTAGAAAGATATAATCCACCAGCTCCACACGTTTCTTATTTCACAGAAATCCGGCTTAAAACGAATCCTGTACATTCAGTTGAAGTTCAAATCGCCAATTTACGAACTGCAGCGCCATTTCAAGCTAGATTTTAGCAATATTATAATTATACGTTCAAACTATCATTCAAATAATATATTCGTTATTCAAATTAAATTCCAAGCTGAATTAAATATCACAGATGATCCGGTTCACACCATATCTTCATTTCAGCCAATTCTGATTATTTCAGAATTAAATATATTATTTAATTTATTATTTTAATTAAATATTCACCATTATTTAATTAAACCACCATTTAATTCACTATATCACCATTTATATAATTAATTAAATTAATTATAATACCTCTGCCAATGCGGGTCATTACAATCTTTCCCACTTAAAATAATTTCGTCCTCGAAATTGCTAAAAGGTAGAGGACGACCCTATCGACTGGTTAGAACATATTTGTTCAATTCTTAACTTCAGTTTCAACTGAACCAATTTGATTTCAATTAAAATATTTATCAATTACTATCAGCGAAAATTTTCAAAAATCCTGAATATTTTCTAACGCCTTAACTCTTCAAAAAATTTCGCCAGCACCTCCTTTGTACTGGTCAATAGCTCAAACTCCAACTTGCCTCTCTGGGTCATCTCCATCCCAAAAGAAAATCAAACAGTCAAGCTTCTAGCCAATTCGGCTCATAAATCTTATATCCAATTGAAATATAAACTTGTACCTTTTGTCGGTATATCATTATATCCTTTCTACCTGTTATCAATTTAGCAGATACAAGGGTCATCCCAATCAAATTCCAATCTGCTTTTATCCACGACACAACCATTCGCTTATATCCGAGCCAAATGTCAATTCAACTCGAGTTTCTTCTCGATTCCCAACTCTTAATTTGATTATCCCATTACACTTCAAATTTGAATCTCACAATCCAATTTGTCTTGATATCATTCTAATTCAACCTCCGTTACCACTTTACTGGCTTTACTTTAATTCAATTTTGCTTTCACAAATTTCTGTTAAATTTGTTTTTAATTCAAACAGTCATTCCCTAGGGGTTCTTAAACAGTTTACTCTTTTCAAAAATCAGATTTTCCTTTTGAACTTGTCTCTGAGCCCTTAATTAATATTCCATTAGTTAAATCACTTCTCTATTTCTTTATCAATATTTGTTAACCAAATATTTTCAATAACCATATTGGCCCTTTACATTATTTGGAAAACATTTCCGAATATCGCCTTCCTTTATTTTCTAAACTTTAGAAAATATATTCTATTTATAATTAGAAAATATTCCCATTACTTATCTCTTTTCCGATCTCGTTTATTTCTATACTTATGAAATATTCTTTATTATACTTCTAAGCTTACACTTATTTGGGTTAAAATGGATGTCGTGTAAAACATCGTTACGACAACCCAAATAAATATTCAACTAACTCTTATTCAACATTGACCTTCGAGCCTAAAATCTTACTATTTATTTGTTAATAATGAAATCAATCAAGTTGGGGTATAACTACCTATCAGACCTTGACTGAATAACATTTATAACATCAAAACAGATATGACTACTTACTCGAATAATCAATACCATACAACTACATATTCACTTTTAAACACATATATGCTTCCTCTTTCTATTCTTACTAGATTTTATTCTTAGTCTTCCTTTTCGATTTTACTATTCTATTTCTAATTCGTTTCCTTATCGACTTCTATATATATATATATATATATATATCGGTACGTTGATTTCTAACTATCAAATTATCTTAAAAATATTCTAACTCCTTAAATTCCCGGAAAAATTCACCATAATCTCCTTTGTACCAAGAGCATCGAGATATTTCAAATAGCCCCCCATGGCCCTCACCCATCCAAAAGAAAAAGAAAAATCCAAGCGGCTAGCCGATACGGCGCATAAAATCTCATATATGAATTAAATACATACCTTTTCGTCGAGCATTCTATTTATATACCTTCGTACCTTATCCATACCTATCTCATGTATATTTATACCTGCTCAATCTATTTTAACTATACCTGATCGTTTTAACTCAATCCGTTAATTAATTTGTTAATTAACTCTTTAGTCTATTTCACTTTTATATTTGCACATGACATGTTCAAATATATTTTAACTTGCTTATTAACTAATTTGAATCCAAATTTAAAATTTAAGTTCTATATTCGATTTCGAATATCCGTTTACAAATCCAATTCACCTTTCAAAGTTCAACTTCAAATTCAAAACTCGATTAACTAATTCCCCTTCGACTTAGTTAATTCTATTCAATTTCTATTCAAATTTTATATCACTTCTATTATTCAAATTCTATATATCAAATTCTATTAAAATTCTATTTATTCAAATTCTATAGTTTAAATTCCATTTGAATTCTATATATTCAAATTCTATAGTTTAAATTCCATTTGAATTCTATATTCAAATTTCATATATTCAAATTCAATATTTGAATTCCTTTATATTTTCTATATTCAAATTCTATATTTGAATTCCATTTGAATTTCTATATTTAAATTCCATTTGAATTTCTATATTCAAATTCTATATCACTTCCATTGAATTTCATATATTCAAACTCCCTTTGAATTTCTATATTCAAATTCTATTTCAATTCCATTGAATCTCATATATTCAAACTCCCTTTGAATTTCTATATTCAATTTCTATTTCAAACTTTCTTTATTCATTCTTTATTATAAATCCTATTTTGAAATTTAACACAACTTGTCTTTCCCAAAGCAAATTCAAAACAGTATCTCTGGTAGTAATTCGTCACTTACAACTCGAAAATGAATACTGATGATGCAGCTGTCATCATCACAATCTATTTTCCAGCGATCGAAGTGAGTTCAATACTATAAAACAATTTCTAAACATTTCCACTTTGAAATTCATTTCAAAATATAATTCACACTGCTTATAAAACAATTTAAAATCTCCCAGGATCTTAAATTTCCTTATTTTTAATCCAAATCCATTTACAAACACTTATCCAATTTTCCGGAGTTTCAATTCAATTTCTGGTTTAAATTTCAGATTTAACTCATCTGATTTCACGTATTTCACTTATATGAATTCAGATTGGTTATTTACATAACCATTTAATTTATAGTCTTACTCGATTACAATCAAACCCAATATATCTATTATATTATAATTTCGATATATATATCTTTTCTATATTAAGATATACCTTAGGTAAACTTATTTTAATTTACCCTCTTTTTTCAAAACATACCGTGCGGACCCATCGTATTCGAGTGTTTATAAACTCCTACCGATACAGTGGATCAAACTGATCGACCAGAACTCATAAACTACTCAACCAATAAATCTTCACAATATAAATTTATTTTTATATCATCTACAAATACGTTCACTCATACATATACACTCAACTCAATCTAGGGTATTACTAACCCTATCTCTACTGAGTCACGCCATAGAGCCAAGATAAATCACTTAACTTAAGCTTATGCTCTGATACCAACTGTAATAACCCGGGTTTTTGTCGACTTTGGTTATCGCCATAAACTCAATGATGACTAACCAAACGTCGAAAAATACCAGATGATTAATGAAAGAAATTAGAGGGAGAGGAAAGATAAGATAGAAACTTAGAATAGAAGAAGAAGAAGAACACAACATCAGAGTAACACGAATCTCACAGCAGAACGAATAAATATATTTCATAACATAACTTTGAAATACAAATCTGTACTTGAATATACATATCATTATCAAAGTACAACACTTACAACATAGCGGAAATAACTATAGCTATATGATCCAGAACCCTCCTGCTCCGAGCTCTTCCAGTATATCTGTAAATCCCGACTACTTGACTGCCTGTACATATTTAGGCGCCCAAGATTTTAGGGAAACAAACAAATAAACTCCGAGTAAGTCAGGGGACTGGTGTGAGTAAAACAGTTTAAAACAGTTCAAGCGGTTAATCGATATCTCATAAGACCACACCGTATAACGCAACGGGTTTTTCCCTTATGAGAATCCAAATATCATTATATCAAAAATCTTTTGATATTATAATAATGTCTATCAACACAATATAATAATCATTTAGCAGAAACGCTTTCATCTTACGTTCTATATATATAGTATACAATCAAAACCGCAAGCACGTATTGGGTAATGGATTTCCAACTATGACAAGGTATGGAACCACCTTTCGCTAGTGTACCTCTAGAAAGGAATACATTGGGTTCAACAAGAACATCTTGCAACCCGGGCACACATGACTGACCACTCATTTCGCTCGAGTGTATCGAATGTATATCACCAACGGTTGGGATCAGCAACCGTTTCCCGAATGGGACAGCATCAACAATAAATTTTTAGAAGTAAATGAAACTCTAGATCAGGTGATAATACACCCTACTTCGGTGCGACCGACTTAGCCATGTTGCCTGCCCGATTTCTATCATTTACCAGATGATGAGGCTAGAAGCTACGCTTTATCATCACACCAGATTCACTTTGAATGCCACATCGTCCAATCCATCAAATCACCGATTGACGTCCTCAACCATACATTATGTGTTAGCTAAAAGAAGTTTCCTTCTCCGCTTCCACTCTTGGTACGGTTGGAATAATCAATATACGTGATTGTCTGGAAATACTCTGTCAGACATCCGTCCATACAAGTCATCCAGGAACAGGATGAACCGAAGGCACTATTCAATACATCCATCTTAGACACTGTTATCTAAGACTTATACAATAGCCCTTGGACTTTACTCCATCTTCAATTATCTTTGGCATATATGATTCGCATAGCTTATGACAATACAGAGTGGTTCTTTGGATAATAATCCAACCGGTCTCTCCATATTAACAACGTTAAAATGGTCAAAACTTCTATAGTCTGTGATTTAACTATCGAATAAAAACAAGTGTGCAAACAACGATATTATTTCCAGATGGAAATTATATCGAACAAACAACATTTAACATTAATCTCTTTAGTTCATTTTACATTTCCTGTTTCCCTATATCCAAAATTTGCTATTTTCTATATTTAGAAAATAAAATTTATTAACAGTGGAAAACATTTCCATTCCTTGTTTTCTGTATTAGAAAACATTTCCGATTTCTTATTTGGAAAACATATCCAAGACTCCTTCATTGGACTTAGACAAATGTTTAAACAAACCATTGCGATGCCAACTCAAACCATTTCCTGCAATTACTAAATTCACTTAACCATCTTTAACTGCCGAACCTTAACCATTTCTTAGTTAAATACGAAGCCAATCAAGTTGGGGTAGAACTACCTTTCAGACCTTAACTGAACAACATTTCTAACTTTGAAATAGGCAAAGTTCACTTTGTATTTCTTTAACTAACTTCCTTACTTAAACTTTCTTTCGAGTAACTATATTCGATTAACTCTTTTCAATTAACTCTATTCGATTTACTCCTTTATTTTAACTCTATTCGATTAAGTCCTGTCGAAATAACTATATTCGATAACTCCTCTAACTTTATTCGAATAAACTATATTCGATTTATTCCTTTAACTCCATTTAACTCTATTCGAATAACTAATATTCGATAACTCTATTTAACTCTTCTTCGAATAACTAATATTCGATAACTCCTTTTACTTTATTCGAATCACTAATATTCGATAACTCCTTTTAGTTTATTCGAATCACTAATATTCGATAACTCCTTTTACTTTATTCAAATCACTAATATTCGATAACTCCATTTGAATAACTCTAGTTCGATTTACTCTAACTGATTAACTCTAACTGGTTTAACTCTAACTGGTTAACTCTAATTGATTTAACTCTAACTGGTTTAACTCTAACTAGTTAACTCTAATTGATTTAACTCTAACTGGTTTAACTCTAACTGGTTAACTCAAATTCGAATAACAAATATTCGATTAACTCTATTCAACTAACTCGACTCGACTAACCCCTTTCGAATAACTAATTCGATTTACTAACTTTCGAATACCATATTCGATTTAACTCCTTTCGAATACCATACTCGATTTAACTCCTTTATTCGCTTTATAAAGATTTCCCTTTTAACAACGTTTATTCATTTTTAAAGATTTACTTTTAGTAACGGTTCTCCACTTTAAAATGATTTCCTTCTTATAACAGTTTCCTTTTTATAACGTTTTCCCTTTTTCTAAATATCTCCTATTTATAAATATTCCAATTTATATATATTTCTTATTTATAAATATTCCATTTATAAATATTTTATTTTCAAATATCACTTTGAAAATATTCCCTTATCAACATTTCGGTATGTTATGGTGTTCAACATATCAAATCACGATGATCAGTATCGTCCAAACACATATAATCGACAACAGATTATATATCACATCATATATCACAATATATGAAAAACAATAAAGTAACAGTTGAGGAATCCAGTCAGATTCCTCCAACCTGTTTCCCTGCATCCACAGATGTTACACAATAAGATCAACAACACTTTCAATCCCATATGATATATTATGTTTAACAGAATCAACATAGAAATTTAACTAACAGACTAGCAGTTCAATCAAATAGTCAACACACAGTCAATCAACCAATATTTAACAAATCTAAAAATACAACATGAAATTATAAACTGTTCAGAGTTAGTGAGATTTACTCACATTACGCGTTAACCGTTATATATAATGATTTGCGTTAGTCGATTCTGATCAAACAAATTATTTCGCCATAAATTGTAACGAGCTCCGATGGACTTCCAGTCAGTTCCATGAAGTTGTCCTCGTCCATACGATCCTGATAGATCTTGTTTCGCTGAATTTCGATATCGTATGACCGAGTTATGGCTTATACAAGTTGTACACAATATTAAATTAAATAAAAACTTTATTTAAATACTTAATTTGCGCCAAACCTCTTCAACCTAGCCCATCTAACGTGTTTAAACCCGACCCACTTCATAACCTTTCTTCCACAACCCAGCTCACTCCTCCGAACTTACAGCAACGCAATGGCTAAACCTTGACCGCCATTTCCTCCTCAACTAGTCAACGGTTTTCAAAACCGCTCTCACCATTAGAATCTCCTTCGAGTCCTCTTCAATCCTACACGCAACCCACTAATAAAATCTGACGTCACCTCCTTTCAGGAACCATCGAACAAAACCGCAACCGAAAACCCCAAAATTACCACAACTGAAACCGAATCCAACAACTACTCGATACCAAACTCGAATTCGCAAATCACCCCTTTAATTTTCCAAAGAGCGAAACCCTAGTTTTACTATAAGATTTCGCATCGAACTACTTGCGATCGACCCTAACCAAATTTACATGAGCTCGAAGGGAATGGTGTCAGGAATTCATATACATATGTTTTATGATTTTTAAGAATTTGTTTGGTTTTGTTTTGATTTTTGAAGTGGGTGGTATTCACGTTATAATAAGAACTGATGGCGGCACAGATTTTTGACCAGAAGAATTAGGTTAGAAGTTGGAAAAAAATAGTCGGATTTTTATAGGAAAAAGAAAATATTTTATTTTATTTTTAAGTGATTATTTAATCCAATTATAATCAATCGCTGTTTGTATTTACCATTTAAAAATCCTCATGTTCACACACGATACCCAAAAATCCTAAAAATGGTCATGCAGCTAGAGTCCGACATTACGGTCCCAACGAAACTGGTTTCGTCGAATTCCGACTTCGTATGCTCACACATCATATTTTTAAAGGTCAAACTATCGACTGTTTTTCACATTAAAAACCCGTACGGCCACATACTATCTTTAAAAATCACGGAAATTGAAAACTAGCAATAATTTAATATTGCGGATCCAACAAAATTAGTTTCGTCGAATTCTGAGGTCGTTTGCAAAAGTGGCTATTTTTAAAGCTCTGAATGACCCATTTAAATATATAAATATATTTAAATATAATTAAATATAATATTAATAAATTAATATTATCGTATATATTCACAGTGGAATACCAAACGGCTCTAGAATATTCTTATATGAATTTCTAACTCGATATTCACTTCTGGGTCAACCCGATATTCGATTTATATTGAAATCCCTTTTTAAAATATAAATAATTCCTTTATAAATTATAATGGAATTCCACAGCGACTTTTCTAAAATTTGATTTGGACATAAATCAAAATCTACACGACGAAATCCCGATTTTTCTGTTCCATTAGAAAGATATAATCCACTAGCTCCACACGTTTCTTGTTTCACAGAAATCCGGCTTAAAACGAATCCTGTAAATTCAATTGAAGTTCGAATTGCCAATTTATGAACTACAGCGCCATTTCAAGCTCGATTTTAATTATATTATAATTATACGTTCAAACTGTCATTCAAATAATATATTCATTATTCAAATTAAGTTCCAAGATGAATTAAATATCACAGATGATCCGGTTCACGCCATATCGTCATTTCAGCCAATTCTGATTATGTCAGAATTAAATATATTATTTAATTTATTATTTTAATTAAATATTCACTATTATTTAATTAAACCACCATTTAATTCTCTATATCACCATTTATATAATTAAATAAATTAATTATAATACCTATGCCAATGCGGGTCATTACACCAAACCCAACGACTTTCTCCACTAGCTAAATACCCCTATTCCGAACACAATGGAATATGTTTGTAGGCCGATTCGACTGTTACAGTCAGTTATTCTTCAAATTGAAGTATAAAACATTCAATATTTGATTTGAGCGTACATTTTAATTTGCCGGGGACACATACTGATTCTAAAAATTCCCGAAAAATTTATCTAGCTATGTTGGGACAATACGGTTCCAACAAAACTAATTTCTTCGAATTCTGAGATCATTTGAAAAATGGCCATTTTCTGGTCGATCCATTTTGACTGAAATCAACCATACACATTTTCCTTTGCCACACTCACATATTAACTTCAAAAATTATGGAAATTAAAACTTAGTAATATACTGACATCCCGGATCCAACAAAAGTGGTTTCGTCAAAAACGGAGGTCGTTTGTAAAATTGCTATTTTCAAGGGCTTTAATATTATTTAAAAATGGAAATTTTAAATTGTGACCAAATTTCTGTTCCAATTATTCAAAATAAAAATTTTAAATTGCCTCTGATTTTCCGAGTTGTTACAATCTCTGACCTTAAATCACAAATTCCCACCACCATACCAACTTCTAGATGGAACGAACACCACCAAATGATTCCTACACACGACCTCCACCATTCCCAAATGATCGATTTGCCGATTATCATTCAAATCAAAAAGCCCTAATCCAACCCTATGGTTCCGAAAATCAACTCCTTTGACCACGAATTCTGATCAAACGAAGTACTACATGTCGAAATAGAGGTTACTCGTACCTTCGTATCGTCGAGGCCTTCGATTTGATAAATAATTTGTTTGGTTTTGGGGAGATTTGAATTTCAAGCTTGTATTTTTATTTGTAGGGTTTGAAGATTTGTTTTCAGCCATTGGAGATAAAAATTTGCTGAAGGAAATATATGTGAAGTGAAACATGGGCTGATGGAGTTGAAGGAATTTTATTTATATATAAAGGAGGCCCAAATATGAGAAACAACCATTTATCATGTTACATCAATTTCATTCATGCTTTCTCCCGTACGGTCCAACGACAAGTTCGATTCTAATGCAAATTGAAACTCTACAATAATTAGACATTCCAGATCCAATGAGACTGGTTTCGTCGGATTCCGAGACAGTTACCAAAACCGTTAAATTTCATAATTAATTAATTAATAAAATATTCAATTATCTAGTTAACTGTTTTAATTCAACTTAAATATCTATTAAATTCCATTTAAATCCAAATATAGCTTAAATAAATTTTATAACAATGATTTCACAAATTTTAAGTTCCTAAATTGATTATTTGAATTTAGATTTGAATTTCAGTTATTTGTAAACAACTTAGAATTCCACCATTTAACAAATTTAAATTTGAATTCCTTTTTAGCTTAAAAAAATTAAATTTAATTATTTATTAAAATATTAAATTCCATATTTCAACATTTCTAATTAACTAAATTAAAAATCTATTTATACTTAATTCAAACTATCATCATCATTATAATCAACAAAATTTGATTTTTCCAATATTATTCCATTTATTTATTTTAAATCTAAATTTAAATATACTGAAAATTATGGGTTGTTACATTCTCCCCCACTTAAAAATCTTTTCATCCTCGAAAAGAGAACGAAATAAGGTATTACACAATTCATACTTTCAAATTCATACTTATAAAATAGCATTTATAAAATAAGTTATGTAATTGTAAAATCTCATAATTTTTCTAACTCCCGAAATCACAGAAAATTTCGGCTTATGGAAAAATCACAATACATATATAAATCCAAATATTCATCTCATCACATGATGAGGCATCCCAAACAATGGGGAATAAAATATATATACCCACAACAAAATAACACAAATGTGTACCTTTCTTTAGCGTTTGTTTGCAATTTTATTTATCTTTAGTACTTAGTATTTAGCGCAAGCAAGCTCCAAGCGTAACACCTTTCCTTACACGTACTAAAATACTCAAATATGCGTAAGAATCAAACATATAAACTATAACACCCCACCTCCGTTAAGGTCACTCACAAAGGGAATGCCTTAACTTTGGTGGAGCGTTTTAGGTACAAGATGCAGAAAAATTACAAGACAGACAATTAAAGCAGCGGAAAACTAAATTTATTTCATAAGCACTTGTTTCAAACAAAGCATTACAACATAAGTCTCAACTTCCAAATTATTACAAAGATTTATCTGTCTTGAATAAAACATAAAGAAGCATAAAACGAAAATAAAGCAACATAAATCCCCAAAAGAGTGTGACTACAGCCATAGCTCACGAAAGAAAGTCCAAGCCTTACATCTACTGTCCTCAAGCTTGGATTGATCTGGATTAAGTTGAAGTATTCCCTCCCTGCGGACCGGGGGGGGAGGGGGGCGGAACGGAAGAAAAGAAGCCGAAAGAAATTTTGGTCAAACATAAGTCCAGTTATTTTTCAGTATGTAAACAGGAAAAGGACTATGACATGAATAAACTGAACTTATAATAATACCAAAGTGATAAGATAATCCTAAGACAAGACAAGGCAAGATTAATGGAATAGGCTATCGCACCCACTTCTATTTCTCTGCACCCACTAAGAACTGTTTCAACTAGCATCGTGTGTTCATGATAAAATGATCCCCTTTCATCGATCGTCTCCTATCCATATGCATTTATTTCCGGTGTCATACGGCCCCCACATGATTGTGGATACCTATGCTGGTCCCATTATAGGGTTTTATAAATTCCTATAATGGCAACCCTGAAACAATTCAAGTATGCATAGAGTGCAACTACTGATGTCCAGTGCCTGCTTTTTTCACTCCGGAGTCCGTGCACTCCCGTACTCCGTTGGAACCTACACTGACACACCAACCGCCGCCCTTTTGACCACTCATAATCAACCCAGTAAGCGTGCCCCACACTGCCTAGTTCAGGGTACCATGATACGTCTTTGTGGGTTACTGCTGAAATGGGTCCCTGTTACTAGTGTTTACTAGTCAATATATTATAATGGTTAAGTGTCCCCAATTTGACTTAACGCCCATCAATCTTGTTTAATTAACATGTTGAATTTGTTAAGTGTTTCCTTAGATACTTAACCCTACCAATCTTGTCTAGTTGGTTAAGTGTTACCTTAGTTACTTAACCCTACCAATCTTGTCTACTTGGTCAAGTGTAACCTTAGTTACTTAACCCTACCAATCTTGTCTTGACTGTTCCTTAGCTTTAATTCATTTGTTAAAGCACCAACCTCTCACATTAGATAGGTATTGTTGAGGTCGTTGGATTTGCTAGGCGGTTCTAGGCAGTCTTACACCACAACTCAATCTAACCTAGGGCTTTTCGGGCTTGATGCGCTAACCTCTCACATTAGATAGGTATTGTTGTGGTTGCTGGATGTGTCGGGCGGTTCTGGGCAGTCTTACAACACAACTCAATCTAACCTCAGGTCAGGCATATTCCTCTTTTCCTTAATTTACACATTTGTCATTTATGTCAAGTATATATGTAAATTATCCACAAATGTTATCATGTTTCATTTGATATATTAATTTTATTCATAATTGATGGTATACAAATTATACCATTTCATGGCATTAGTCATTTACATGATTATGAGCCAACCTATGCAACTAACGTGTAATTTAGTGTTTTTCCTAACGTTCCTCCCGTTATACGTTCGCATAATTCAAATAGAAGCATTAGGCTCACAATTTAGCCTAACTTATAAACAAGAGGGAAAAGAAGGGAACATGCAACATTCTAACAAGCAATAAAATAACATGGATCCAACTAAAACATGTGTCATGCAAATTTGACATAGGACAATATTCATTTAATTAAACATGTCACGTGAACTTGCAATTTAATTGGATCAAATTAACATAAGCCTAAACATATGCACATATAGATCTTGGCATATAAGCATATGTGAACATAACTTGGCTTATGAACTTGCATATAACATGACATAAGGGAATCACCAAATTTCTAATCATGATAGGTTCATATACAACATGATAGGTTCTTATAAATTTGTGTAAACATGTCTCAACTTGCATAAATTTTAGTCTACAATCATGATAGAGACATATAAATATATATAAACTTGATTTAGCATGTGAATTCATATTTAAATTTGATCCACTAATTACAGTCATGAGAATTAGCATAGATCTAAATTACATACACATGAACATATATAGATCTAACTTGGATCTAACACATAAACATGTAACTTGCATTTAGATCAGCATATAACTTGCATTAAGAACCGCAACCATACAACATGATAATATCAATTTCCAACAATTGCATACGCAGAATTGTTACAAGATTGAACATGAATCGATAATGACTAATAACAAAGCACAGTTCTAATTTCAATTTCTTACAAGTCATAACTTCCGATTAGTGTTTAAATCAGAAATATAACTGTACTTACAAACAAAAGGAAAATCTTGTTTTCTAGGATCTGTTTTCTGAAACTGAATAGCCCTCTTTTGATGTAGACTAATTGTTGTTCTAATTTAGATTTGATTCGTAGCTTCTATCTTGCTTTTGAGTTGAAGGGGAATGGCGGCTACTCTAGGTTGACCATTGACAGCACGACGGCTTTTGGTATGAATTTATGTGATCTTAGGTTGAGGGTTCGAGTTGCTTATATAGAATTTTAATTAAATAAGAGCCGTTAGATCATCCTAGAAGCAATCAAGATTGTCTAGACAGGATAGAACAGCCACATAAGCCCTAATGACTCAGCAAAGAGTAAGAATTGTCACATTTTCAGATCTGCCTGGGGGGGGGGGGAGGGGTTGGTCGACCCCCTGGTCGACCTGTAAGGGGGAGGTCGACCCCATGGTCGACTCCCTGGTCGACCTGGCCTTGGGCGGGAAAATTCCCGCACAGCTCACTTCTGCTTCTGATTTCGAATTTTGAATTTCTGAACTGAGCTGTTTGAATTTATTTAAATTTCTGAAACTTATGATGGTCATAACTTCTTCATACAGAGTCCAATTCACGCAAACTCGGACTCTATCTCAAGCAGAATTCCAGGACGAACGCAATGGGGTTACCCGTTTCACTTAATTCTCAAATTTAAAATTAATTATTCTTAAAATCGTTACTTTAATGTTTACAGAAAATACGAGGTGTTACATTCTCCCCTCCTTAAAGGATTTCGTCCCCAAAATCTTCAAGTCAAGAAGAACGTATATCCTACCATCCAATCATCCATCTACTCATCCATCAAACACAGGCGACCATTGTCCTTAAAAAGACTTCTATTGCTTCATGATCATATGCATAGTGTGTGTACATGTCCTTATCTAATGCAAAATCAGGCGGTCTACTGATTCAGTTGACCTCCTTAATGCGAATTATGTCAGTGTCATGCATCCATTATGTATGCAATTATTCCTAATCATACTTTCTACATGAGTGCACAATCATTCAAACAAATGCAACGTCCATACATCAATTTTCACTCATAAGCAAATACAAAAATGCATATGCAATATGAAAGTGACTAAGCCGATCTAACAACTAATGTGTGTGTATATACATCCACGAGCAACCACTTGCAACTATCAATCATAACATGTTTCAAATACATGTTTACATCCATTGGTTTCTACCTAAGGATAAAGAATAGGACCGAGGAGATATACTTAAAAAGGTAGATACATGCATAAATTTATGGAAAAAAGAGATCAAGGACGTACCCTAAAAAAGAAAAGGGTAGGCTGCGCGTATCTTGGCCTTAGTTTCCCAAGTCGGTCTTCCTCAGCGTCGCTCCATTGAACTTTAACAAGCTTGACTTCACGGTTTCTTAGATTTTTGACTTCTGTTCCTAAGATACGAGTTGGAACTCTCCTCACAGTAACTTCTCATTCTACTTCTACTTCCTCTAGTATGCTTGGTTCCACCACTTCTGCAGACTCATGCAAGCACTTCCGTAAGTGAGAAACATGAAAGACATTATGAACTCCAGCAAATTTTTCGGGTTGCTCTACTATATAAGCCATCTTCCCAATCTTCTCGATGATAGGAAACGGCCATACAAATCCTGGTGCCAACTTTCCTGCGGATCCAAAGCGAACGAAGTTCCTTAAAGGAGATATTTTAAGGAAAACCCTATCTTCAACCTCAAACTCGAGGTCGGTCCTTCTTTTATCTGTGTAGGACTTTTGTCTATCTTGTGCGATCTTCATTCACCTTCGTATCAAGTCCACTTTCTCTGAAGTTTCTCTAATCATGTCCGGTCCAAGTATGAGCATGTCTGTAGACTCCCACAAACAAGTCGGTGATCGACATGGTCTTCCATACAAAGCTTCGAACGGTGCCATGTGTATGGTGGCTTGGTAACTATTGTTGTAAGCGAATTCCACCAAAGGAAGATGATCCTCCCATGTTCCTCCAAAGTCAGGAATACACAATCTCAAGAGGTCTTCTAATACTCTGTTCACCCTTTCCGTCTGACCATCGGTTTGGGAGTGATAGGCTGTGCTTAACAATAACTGGGTGCCCACTGCCTCTTGCAAGCTCCTCCAAAACTCGCTCGTAAAGATAGGATATCGATCACTCACTATGCTAGAGGGTTTCCCATGGAGTCGAACTATCTCTTTAAGATAAATGGATGATAATGATGAGGCAATCCTCCTACTCTTGACGGGTATAAAGTGAGCGCTTTTTGTGAGCCTGTCCACTATTACCCAAATACTGGTATTGCCCCTTCTTGACCTAGGAAACCCATCAATAAAGTCCATCGAAATGCTATCCCATTTCCACTATGGGAACTCTAGAGAATGAAGCAAACCACCAGGCTTCTTTTGCTCCGCCTTGACTTGCCGGCATATCATGCACTTAGAAACAAATCCAGCTACATCACTCTTCATGCCATTCAAAAAGAAAACCCTTTTTATGTCTTTATACATCTTGTCCCCACCTGGGTATATGGTCAACTTAGAATGGTGTGCCTCTTCAAGAACCTTCCTCACCAAATCCCTTGCTTGTGGGATGCATAGCCTTCCATCCCGCCTCAACCAACCCTTGTCATCGATGGAGTATCTATTAAGGTGACTAGAAGTCTCACACCTAATTAGCTTATCTATTACATCAACAAGCTGAGGGTCTTCACGTGGTGCGGTACCTATTGAGTCCAAAAGAGTAGGTCGCACCTCTAGCGATGCTAACAAACCAGGTACAAATTCAGAGGAGTGTCTAAAGTCAAAGTTGGCTATGTACTCCAAACTTTGCCTTTCTGCAAAGAGAGGGATTAAGGCCAGATTCTTTCTACTCAAGGCGTCTGCTGCCACATTTCCCTTGCCAGGGGTATAGGAAATCTCAAAATCGTATGAGGCAAGGAACTCCATCCACCTTTGCTATCTTAAGTTAAGATCCTTTTGTGAGAAAAGGTATTTTAATGATTTATGGTCAGTAAATACTTCAAACCTTTCTCCTAGTAGGTAATGATGCCATGATTTAAGAGCGAAAACAATGGCAGCTAGTTCTAAATCATAAGTTGGGTAGTTCTTCTAATGTGCTTTTAACTGCCTTCCTCCGTAGCAAAATACTATGCCTTCTTGCATTAAGACAACACTCAATCCTGTTCTGTACGCGTCTGTATACACTGTAAACATCTTACTTATGTTAGGTAAGGTCAAAACTGGGGCTGTTGTCAGGTCCCTTTTCAAACGTTGGAAAGCAATATCGCAATCCAAATCCCAGGCAAAGGTTAGGTTCTTCTTTGTCAATCTTGTAAGTGGGGTTGAGATCTTTGCAATGTCCTTAATGAACTTTCGATAATAGCCCGCTAGCCCGAGAAAGCTTTGGACTTCGGTTGCATTCCGTGGAACCTTCCAGTCTTACACCGCAACTTCTTTTGCGGGGTCAATAGCTATCCCCTCGTTGGACACCACATGTCCAAGAAACCTTACTTCTTCTCTCCAGAAATGGCATTTGGAGAATTTGGCTTTCAGCTGATGTGCATGAATAGTATTCATGACTTCTCTTAAATGCAGAGCATGTTCTTCCTCACTCTTCGAGAAAATCAAAATGTCATCCACGAAGACCACCACAAACTTATTAAGGAACTCCCTGAACACCCTCCTCATCAAGTCAACGAAATAACTGGGTGCATTTGTCAAGCCGAAAGGCATGACAAGCCATTCGAAGAAACCATCAGCGGTTCGGAACGCGGTCTTATCAATGTTGTCTTCAGCTACTCTTAGCTGGTGAAACCCAGTTGCCAGATCTAGTTGGGAGAAAACCGATGCACCTACGAGCTGATCTAACAAGTCGTCTATTCTTGGGAGTGGGTGCCTATTCTTCTTGGTCAGCTTGTTCAGTTCCCTATAATCCACGCATAGGCGAAGTGAACCATTAGCTTTGGTTGCGAACACAACTGGAGCTCCCCATTCGGAAATACTCCTTCTTATGAACCCCTTTTCGAGAAGCTATTTAACTTGCTTACAGAGCTCCTTCCTCTCCCTTGGACCCATGTGTCTAACAGGTAAAGCAACGGGTTTCACATTATCAACGAGGTATATGCGGAAGTCTATCTCCTGCTTTGGAGGTAAGCCCTTCACCTATTGAAAGACATCCGCGTATTCATGGACTACTCTAATAGGCTGCAAATTTTCAACAGACGCATCAAGAGATTCTAGGTAGCTAAGCATAACAGAGTTCATGGGATTAGAAGAGATTTCGTGAGTGTTACCGAGGCGAGTCATAAGTCTAACCACTCTCTTTTCACAATCGAGGATGGCACCATTACTGGATAGCCAATCCATGCCTGGAATCAACCCATAACCCGTGAAGCCCAATACATAGGCATTACATTTAAACCCAACGCTTAGAATAGAAATTTCCAAATCCAAACAAATCATTGACAAGTAAGCTGAGCCCCCAATTGGATTTGAAACAACCAAGTGATCCTCTACTATACTTGTGTCTAGGTGCAGAGACTCAACTAAAGAAGTAGATATAAAAGAGTGCGATGCGCTAGAATCAAAGAGAGTACGAATAGGATGATCAAAAAGATAAACTACACTCTCAACAGAAATATTTCTACCTCGTTCTTGCAGAGGTGATATGAGAGCGTGAACCTACCCTCCAGAAGAAGATCCAGTCCTCTGTCTCCCCGCAATGAAAACAAGCACCCATCTTCCTCTTCTTCTTTCTGCAATCTTTAGTCAGATGTCCAGGTATTCCACAAAAAATACACTTCCTCTTTTCACGGGATTTGCTATTCTTCCTGCCTTTCTTGGGGTCCGTCTTCTTATTTTGAGATCCTTCTCCTTTCTGGTTTTGAGGTTCTTCCTTCTTTGCCTCCTTCTTGCCATCTTTGCTTTCCTCCTGTAGTAGTGCCATGTCCACTAATTTCTCGTAAGTTGCACCCATAGGTATATGGGACATAGCTAGGCCTTACAGTGGCTCATTTAATCCTTTAGCGAAATGGAGAGCCTTCTTATGCTGAGTGTTCACTAAGTCTAGTCCGAATCTAGCTAACTGGTTGAACTTGTTGACGTATTCCTTGACCGATAGGATGCCCTATTTGAGTGCTAAGAACCTCTCATTTATAGGCTTTGCTCAGCTTGTGAGAGGAACTTCATCTCAAACCTCATTCTGAAGTCCTCCCAAGTCTCTACCGGTCTCTCAGCATTAGTAACCTCCCTCCAAAAAGAGGCTTCGTCCTTAAGTAACCATATAGCCAATTGTATCTTCTGCCTATCATCCACTTCGAAGATAACAAACAAGTCTTCTGTTTCCTTAAGCCAGTTTCTTGCTTCCACGAATGATTCAGTCCCCTTAAAGTCCTTTCCACCCGTAGCTCGAAAGTCTCTACACATCTTCGGGAAAGTGTTCACTCGCGGAGGAGGAGGAGGAGGAGGAACAGCTGCAGCTGGGAGAGGAGGGACGTCTGCTGGGCCTGCGTCATTAGCCCTAACCTTTAGGTAACTTCTGAATCAGCTAGGTACCGGTACACCCTCTGGAAGGTTAAGATCCCCAGACATGCTGAAACGAAAAGAAAAGGTTCAAAAAAATGAATATAAATATAGTGTATATGACTTTGGGGATTATGCCATTAAAATAAAACAACATTTTTTTCTTGAAAATGCTTCTTTAAAACTTCTTTTTCGAAAAATAGTTATAAAAACTTTTATTTGATCTGGTAACCTTCTGCTCTGATACCAAGTGTAACACCCCACGTCCATTAAGGTCACTCACAAAGGGAATGCCTTAGCTTCGGTGGAGCATTTTAGGTACAAGATGCAGAAAAATTACAAGACAGACAATTAAAGCAGCGAAAAACTAAATTTATTTCATAAGCACTTGTTTCGAACAAAGCATTACAACATCAGTCTCAACTTCCAAATTATTACAAAGATTTATCTGTCTTGAATAAAACATAAAGAACCATAAAATGAAAATAAAGAAACATAAATCCCCAAAAGAGTGTGACCACAGCCATAACTCACGAAAGAAAGTTCAAGCTTTACATCTACTGTCTTCAAGCGTTGAATTATCTAGATTAAGTTGAAGTATTCCCTCCCTGCGGACCTGGGGGGGGGAGGGGGGAACGGAAGAAAAGAAGGCGAAAGAAAAATGGGTCAGATATAAGTCTGGTAAGTTCAGTTATTTTTCAGTATGTAAACAGGAAAAGGACTATGACATGAATAAACTGAACTTAGAACAGTACCAAAGTGATAAGATAATCCTAAGACAAGACAAGGCAAGATTAACGGAATAGGCTATCGCACCCACTTCTATTTATCTGCACCCACTAAGAACTGTTTGAACTAGCATCGTGTGTTCTGGATAAAATGATCCCCTTTCATTGGTCGGCTCCTATCTGCATGCATTTATTTCCGGTGTCATATGCCCCCCATGTTATTGTAGATAACTGTCCTAGTCCCATTATAGGCTGTATCAATTCCTATAATGGTAACCCTGACACGATTCAAGAATGCACAGAATATAACTACTGATGCCCAGTGCCTGCTTTTTCCACTCCGGAGTCTGTGCACACCCATATTCTGTCAGAACCTACACTGATGCACCAACCGCCGCCCTTTTGACTGCTTATAATCAGCCCAGTAAGCGTGCCCCACCCTGCCTAGTTCAGGGTACCATGATACATCGATGTGGATTACTGCTGAAATGGGTCCTCGTTACTAGGGTTTACTAGTCAACATATTATAATGGTTAAGTGTCCCCAATTTTACTTAACCCCCATCAATCTTGTTTAATTAGCATGTTGAATTGGTTAAGTGTTTCCTTAGTAACTTAACCCTACCAATCTTGTCTAGTTGGTTAAGTGTTACCTTAGTTACTTAACCCTACCAATCTTGTCTAGGTGGTCAAGTGTTACCTTAGTTACTTAACCCTACCAATCTAGTCTTGACTGTTCCTTAGCTTTAATTCATTTATTAAAGCACCAACCTCTTACATTAGATTGGTATTGTTGTGGACACTGGATGCGCCGGGCGGTTCCAGGCATTCTTACACCACAACTCAATCTAACCTCGGGTTGTTTGGGCTTGATGCGCTAAACTCTCACGTTAGATAGGTATTGTTGTGGTTGCTGGGTGTGCCGGGCGGTCCCGGCAGTCTTACACCACAACTTAATCTAACCTCGGGTTAGGCATATTCCTCTTTTGCTTAGTTTACACATTTGTCATTTATGTCAAGTATATATGTAAATTATCCACAAATGTTATCATGTTCCATTCAATATATTAATTTTGTTCATAATTAATGGTATACAAATTATACCATTTCATGGCATTAATCATTTACATGATTATGAGCCAACTTAGGCCATTAACTTGTAATTTAGTGTTTTTCCCAAAGTTACCCCCGTTATACGTTCGCATAATTCACATAGAATCATTAGGCTCGCAAATTAGCCTAACTTATAAAAAAGAGGGAAAGGAAGGAAACATGCAACATTCTAACAAGCATTAAAATAACATGGATCCAACTAAAACATGTGTCATGTAAATTTGACATAGGACAATATTCATTAAATTAAACATGTCACGTGGACTTGCAATTTAATTGGATCAAATTAACATAAGCCTAAACATATGAGCATGTAGATCTAGGCATATAAGCATATGTGAACATAACTTGGCTTATGAACTTGCATATAACATGACATAAGGGAATCACCAAATTTCTAATCATGATAGGTTCATATACAACAGGATAAGTTCTTATAAATTTGTGTAAACATGTCTCAAGTTGCATAAATTTTAGTCTACAATCATGATAGAGACATATAAATATATATAAACTTGATTTAGCATGTGAATTCATATTTAAATTAGATCCATTAATTACAGTCATGAGAATTAGCATAGATCTAAATTGCATACACATGAACATATATAGATCTAACTTGGATCTAACACACAAACATGTAACTTGCATTTAGATCAGCATATAACTTGCATTAAGAACCGCAAACATACAACATGATAATATCAATTTCCAATAATTTCATACACATAATTGTTACAAGAATGAACATGAATCGATAATGACTAATAACAAAGCACAGTTCTAATTTCAATTTCTTACAAGTTATAACTTCCAATTATTGTTTAAATCGGAAATATAACTGTACTTACAAACAAAAGGAAAATCTTGTTTTCTGGGATCTGTTTTCTGAAACTGAATAGCTCTCCTTTGATGTAGACTAATTGTTGTTCTAATTTAGATTTGATTTGATTTGTAGCTTCTATCTTGCTTTTGAGTTAAAGGGGAACGGCGACTACTCTAGGTTGACCTTTGACAGCATGACGACTTTTGGTATGAATTTTTGTGATTTTAGGTTGAGGGTTGGGGTTGCTTATATAGAATTTTAATTAAATAAGAGTTGTTAGATCATCGTAGAAGCAATCAAGACCATCCAAACAAGATAGAACAACCACATAAGACCTAATGACTCAGCAAAGAGTCAGAATCGTTACATTTTCAGATCTGCCCCCGGGGGGTAGGCCGACCCCCTGGACGACCTGTATGGGGGAGGTCGACCCCCTGGTCGACCTGGCCTTCGGAGGAAAAAATCCCGCCCAGCCCGCTTCTGCTTCTGATTTCGAATTTTGAATTTTTGAACTGAGCTGTTTGAATTTATTTAAATTTCTGAAACTTCTGAAGGCCATAACTTCTTCATACGAAGTCCAATTCACGCAAACTCGGACTCTATCTCAAGCAGAATTCCGAGATGAACGCAATGGCGTAACCCATTTCCCATAATTCTCAAATTTAAAATTAAGTATTCTTAAATTAATTACTTTAGTGTTTACAGAAAATATGGGGTGTTACATAAACAATACATAGCAAATGCATATAACCTACACAGCATATATCGAACATTTAAACTACAAAACTACAATGCACATGACATGCCAGCGAACAAACCGTCGATTATCACCTTATAAGTGATGGAATTTGACAAAAACACATTATGCAAAGTTGTTGCATTTGTTTCAGGCTTTCCGAATTGTCCGGATTCGTCGAATTCGGATAATCCATTTAAAAGTTATGACCATTTTAGCGATAGCGAACACTTCAGCCCACACAATAACAAATGCAGGCCTGAGTTGTTCAACCTAGTTTATTAACCCTTTAAACATAAAAATCTTACTAGACATATTAAAGGAAGTTTTAGTTCAGATCCTGGACCTTTCGAATTGTACTTGCACATTAAAATCGAACGCTCCATTAGGAAGTTATGGTCAAAACAATATAGGTGTACGCTTCAGATTTTTATTTTCTACGCATTGAACTACAAATAACGCTTGGATTTCAACTTAACAAACCTGAAAATTTGACAAGGCTCTATTAACGAAAGTTCTAGATCAGTTTCTAAGGTTTCCAAAAAGTCTAGAATCGTTAAATTCCGATCATCCATTCAATAGTTATGGCCATTTTGCTTCAGCTTATCGAACCTAATTGGGATTCATTAAGAAAGATTTTAAGTCGTAACAAACTTTAATTTAAGTTTTATAGATAATTGTATTAATGGATTAAATGATGAATCCAAGTTTGAAGAAGATTACGAATATCAAGTTTTATGAAAAAGAAGTTTTGTAAGTATTTTCAACTTATAGAATGTGTTTTATAAATTATTTATAAAACTTAAGAAATGGCTTAAATGGAATTAAAACTTAGGATTTGAAAGGCATGAAGATTGGAAACCTAGATGGGAGCCTAAAATTGTTTGAAATTTATTATGCAAGTTAAATTCTAAATAATTTAGTTTTAATTCAAGAAATTCAAAGGAATGAGAACCGAAGTTGGATAAGCTAAAATTAAAGTAAGTCTTGAAAATAAGACTTATAAGGGATTTTAATAAAAAGATTTGTTTCATAATGAAATCAAGGCTTTGCTAATAAGGTTTATAAATGAATTTAAAACTAATGCGGCGGTTTTAATTAAGTGTTTACTTAATAAACAAATTAAGTAAAGGGATGGTACTTGAAGGGAGATCTTTCAAATATAAACAATGGTTTATAAAGCCATATTGATGTGGAATAACGAGATTTGGGTGATGCTATAATTAGTATCAACTTTTGAGTTTCAAAATTTTATTTATCTGAAGATAAGAACGTTGTCGAGTCAAGCTCTAAGAGGTAAATAAAATACCCAAACTTGAACAAAATCAATTTTATGTAAAAGATGGTACTGGTTTGAAATGGTAAAGAGGTTGGAAACGATTTATTATTTCCATAAAAATAATGCAACTTAAATTTTGCAAGGTTGAGAAATTTAATAAACTGTTGGGTTTTAAAGTAAACAATGTATCACTTGACATTGTTAGACCCAAATATGAAGGGTGATTATACTTATACCATTCGATTATGTATATAGCATTATTTTCTAAGTAATGAAAATAGTATGGTTTTGGGAATACATTTATTCCAAGAAAATAATAAATGACTAGGGATTTACAAGAATTGAAATAAGAGGTTAAGCTGGTTTGAAATGGAAATATGAGATGATAGCGTGGATATTATTTTCTAAGGTAATGTAAATAAGAGATAAATATATGATTATGGTTTTCAAAGTAAACGGAAAACATGAGTTTTGTGAATATAATTATTCCATTGAGGTAAGTGTATGAAATCGATTTGTAAGAATTGATGAAATGATTTTAATAAATGATTTTAATTAAAAATTGCCTAAGGTGCTGATGTATTGGACTGTACTGTTTGAGTTGAAAGTTAAACCACAACAATCAGTGTATATTCCCTTTAACTTATGAGGTGTTAGTTCGAGGAGACTGAGATGGGAACTACACCCAAAACCACTTTGAACCGACTTTGCGCCCGAAAACTAATTTGCAGGTATGTTTATGGGAATTAAAATGATTTGAAGGCATTGATCTTCAGAGCAAGAGGGTTGCTCGCTGATGTCTCTTGTTAACTAGCAAGATTAAACTTGTTGTAGTAATCACTACGTTCTGGGTATCTTTGGTTTCGTTCACTCCCAGAACGAAATGATATGGACGAATGTCTGATGAAGTATTTACTAAAATCATGTACGTTGATTTTTACAAATATAACAGGTATGGTGGCAAAGAAGGCAACTTCTTTAGTTTAACACCCAGTGTACATTTATGTAAATCAATTAGTGATTGACAATCTGACAATGTGGCATTCAAAGTTTGAATGTGATGTCTAAATAAAATTTAATCGTGACCTCAAGCCTCATCAACCGAGAAATGACCGGAACCAGGTAGGCAGTAGGGCTACGTGGGTCATACTCATTAGTGTATATGATCACCTGATCCAGAGAAATTTATTTTCCATTTTTTATGCTTTAGAATGAGTACAGTTGGATGGCTAACATCTATGGTGATGTTATATTTGGTACACTTAAGTTGAATAAGTGGTTGGTTCTATGTGGCCAGGTTACAAGATGTTCTTGTTGAACCCCAGTGTTTCATCTCTAGAGAACACCGATCGGAAGATGGTTCCATACCTAGTCGTGTTGAAAATCCAAACTCCAATACGAGCCGTACGTTTCAGGTTGTAAGCCAACTGTGTCGAAAACTGAGATGCAACCTTTTCGGCTATACTCCTATTTTATTTGTGGAGTGATAGACATTATTATAATATCATTGGATTTTATATAAAAGGTGATTTGGTTATCGTAACGTAAAAATACATGCCACGTTTACGTGTAGTCGTGTGTTACGAGACTTCCATTCTTTCAAAAGATTTTCTAAAATTTAGCAAGTTGTTTGCGATATGAGTTCCTTACTAAAAGTATCCGAGACTGACAATCCATGTGAATTTTCTTTTCACAAAATGGGCTCAATTAGACCGAATACGTTTTCCAGTTTCCATTGTGTTTGTCTTGGAGCTTAAGGAGAGAAGTTGGAGCCAAGACGTATTCATGTATTTTCGAGTATTAATTTATTTCCAATGTGTCGTATTTATCAGATTGTATAATCTGATCTAGTGTGTACTTTGATGTATGATCATGTATATACCCTTTTCTCTTCGAGTAAAGGTTTTGTTTTATTGTATTTTATCCATTCTATTTTGAGGTTCTATCCAACTTTTATCATGTAGTATTGGGGTTTTCCTCTTCTTCTTCTTCTTCTTCTTCTTCTTCTTCTTCTTCTTCTATTCTAACATTTCTTTCTTTCTGCTTCTCTCCCTCTAACTTCTTTCTATTAACTAACTGGGTTTTGATACTTGAGTTTTTACTAGTGAATATAGGATAATATATTATTGTCGAAATTCAAGAGTCGAATTTCTCCCCGGGTCATTACAGTGGTATCAGTGATGAAGGTTAAACTGAAGGTTTAATAGAAGGTTGAATTAAATTTAAGTGATAACCTTGGCTTTATGGCATAACTCAATAGAGATGGGGTTAGTAATACCCAAAATTAAGTTTGAGTGTATATGTGTATATATGAGAGAGCGTACTTGTAAATGTTATAAAATTGTTTTATATTTTGTTGATTAGTATGTTGAGTGGTTTATGAATTCAAGTCAATATAGAATGTTCAATTGTATCAACATGTGTTTCTAACCACTTGAACAGAGCAATTCAATATAATATTGTTTTTAAAGAAAAAGTGGTAAATGAAATAATTTTACCAAGATTTTATATATAAAAATGAATTTTCAAACTAAATATAGTTTATGAGTGATTAGTTTGATTGGAAATGATAATTTTCTATTATTATCAACTATTGTTTGTCGTGCTCACTTTTAAGTATTTACTATGGTTGATTGATAAGTAGTTATGCCCTACTAGTTTATGGGTATTAGTTACTGAGATGGGTAAGAATTTAACCTAAGTAAAGTTGTTTAAAATGAATTTAAACAAGAAAGAACGTATGTGAAGTAAACTTATACAGAACTAGAACTATATAAGTGAAGTTTATAAACATGGTTTATAAACGGGAAATGAATTTGTGTTGAGAATCGAGAAATCAAATTTTCTAGTTAATTTGAAAATGGTTTTTCAAAGATTTAAAAAGAAAATATTTGGATTATTATAAAAAAATTGAAACTAAATGTATTTTAAAATATTTTATTAGAATGGCTCTTGCTCATGACGCCGGAAAATAATTCTGATGATGACTGCGCAACATCATTGGTGTCCATTTTCGTGTTTCTAAGTAAGACTTGCTACCAAGATAAATTGTTTAATTATTAGTTTTGAATCCAGAATTTGCCATTTTGAAATACGCAATTCGATCTCAAAATTTTCAACCAAATTATAATACGGATGCACGTAGAAATGCTAGAGTCGGTTGACTATGCATTTGACTTGATATTATATTTTATAGATATGTAATGGAATATTAGACGACTATAGACATTAAAAAATTTCAAATTATATTTGAAAATCTAGATTAGTTAAATTAAATAAATAAAGTAGTTTAGAATCTAATTATAACAAATATAAGAACATTCTGTGCCTGTATGTTTTGAATGCAAACAATTTAGTTGTAAATCATTCTAATTGAATGACATATGGTTAAAATTCCATATAGTTAAGACTTACGTATTCCTATTGAGTAAGTATGGGAACATGATGTTGTATGGCTTGGTTTTGCTTGCATGAATTGAATAAATATTAAGTGAACTCGCTTAATAACGCTCATCAAAGGTACGCCAACGTGAAAATACAAAATTTGGTATATGAATTTTGTTTTTCTGAGCATGTGGGTCGATGTATACATCTTTATTTCTCTTGTTATATTGCAAAAATCCCTCCGTACAAGGAAGACTATGCCGAATTTTTTTGGAAATTTAAGGTGATAGAAAATTTTCAATATTTTTAAGAATTTTTTGTAATAAAAACAAATTGGTTTTTGATTGGAACTAATTAGATTTGTTGGAACTGAAAGTTTAAAAAGTGGAATAGAATATTTTAACTAAGTGGATTTGAGAATATTTGGAAGGTCTATAACATTTTTCCTACCTTAATGATTTCAGGAACGAAATTCTTTTAACAGGGGAGAAATGTAACTACCCGTATTTTTAGTGGTCGAGTGTTTAATTTACTTAATTATTTTAAATATTGATATGGAAATTTAAATAACTTAAATTCTACGATTTTGAGTATTAATCTAATTTGAATAGTAAAATAATAAATTTAATTCATAAATAATTGAAAATTAATTGGATTTGAGGTATAATATGAATTGGATGATTTATTAGGACCCAATTAAGTTCAGATTTGAATTATAATAATAAATTTATTAATTAAACGATGTTTAATAGTATTAATTTAAATTAATTAAAAACGAGCTCGCCTCATCACTCTAGTTCGTAATTTTAAGATTTAAACTTCCATTGAGTATATAAGATTCAATATAAATCGAAATTCTTTAAAACAAGAATCTTCCAGATCTGTTGGATCATAGTTTTCCAATGAAAGAGAAAAATCGAGATTTCATCTTATAGATTTTGAGTTATGTCAAAATCAAATTTTCATAAAAATCACAGTATAATCGTCTATGAACTATAACGATTTATTTAATAAAATGAAAGGATTTTATATAAATTGAATATCGATTTAACTTAAAATTTAAATTTTTTAATTTATATTTCCAAATTAGTTTATTTTGAAGTTATATAAAATTCTGTTTGAATATAAACGATGATAATAATCTATTATCAATGAAATTAATTGCTTCGAAATTGACTTATATTCTATTGATTTAATTTATATGAAAATAGCCAATTATCAACCGACCTCGGATTTTCAACAACACTAATTTTATATAATCTGTAATGGTTGATTATTATAAGGTTCCAAGTTTTAGGTTAATTGGAGTTGTTTTGTGATCGTGCATGCTATAAATGCATATCGGTTAACGGTTTGAAATTAAAAATAGTGTTTTTGCAAACAGTATCAAAATTAGATGAAATCGGTTCCATTGGATCTGTAATAGAATACTATTAATGGATTTCAAATTTCGAGATGTTTGGAGTTATTATTTGGTCGTACGAGTTAGAAACGCCTAGAAAATTATTAATTGAAATCAATTTATATCTTCGATTATAAATTGATATCTTTTATATACGATCTAATTAAACCTCGAAACTTGTTCCAGTGTGTTTCAAATATTAGTTAAAGCCAAAAAAGGTTGGTCATAGAATCTTGAATGGAGTCCGGAACCACGAGATATTTTGGGGTTAAGTAATATTATAAAATAACGGTCGCTTTCAAAAACTTCGCTTTCAAATCTTTACAAAATCCTACCAAAATTTGCCTGAAATCTTTGAAAATCTCATCAGGATTTTATCTGTCCTTAGTTCAGCATCTTCGTGAAAGCAACACTTGACTTCATAATACCATCTTGCTCGTTTATTCGAAAACACGACAAATTTGAAACAAATGAAAATCGATCCTTCAAAAATAATTATAAAACAAAACCCTCAACCAAATCGCACAATTCTCGATCCTTTGAACTCGCGAGGGCTCCCTCTTCACGTTAGTAACAATTGTTTTAAGTTCGGCTCCATTTTTCGACAATGGAATGTTGTACATCACCACTTGAATTTGACTTTGGTGTCAGTAGGGGAGGAGTTCGATGAAACGGAGGGTACCGTGGAGTTCCAAGAGGTGAAGTGCACGTTGGGGCGAAGTTTAGCAATGTCGGTGAAAAAAAACGTTGATATTATTATGGAGTCAAGCTCGAAATTATAGGACATGAGTTGGTGAGATACTTTGGGTTGGGAATGAAGGGTATAAGAAGGAGGATGTAATGTCCCATATTTTAAGTAGCCAAATATTTAATTTATTTTATTATTTATAATATTATATTCAGAATATTAATGGATTTTAATATTGAATTCATTTATTTAAAATGAAGTTTGAACGTTAATTTATATTTAATTTATAATGAGCTCATAACGTCGCTGTTGTTCGTAATATTATGTTTTGAACTTTAATCGAATATACAGAATCTGATATAAGTCAGAATTCAGTGAAACGAGAAATGTTTGAATCTAGTTGATTATAATTTTTTGTTAGAAGAGAAAAATTGATATTACATACTATGGATTGTTAGTCATGTCAAAATCAAATTTTCAAATAGTCGTTATAAAATCGTTTATAAACGATAACGTTTATTTAATAAATTTAAAAGGTTTTCAGTATAATTTGGATACTGTTTTAACATAGAATTTATAATATTGAGTTTTATCATACATATTGGTTGATATTAGAAGCTATATGAATTCCATTTGGATATTTAAGATAATAATAATTTATTATTATTTAATTGTATTATTTTAGAATTTATAATATTTTCTCGATATTATTATAAGCCTTAAGAAAGGCCATTTTGCAAACAGTCTCGGTTTTCGATGAAATTCATTTCATTGGATCCATAACGTTAAATTATTGTATGAAACCAAATTTTGTGGTATTCCAATGTCATATGTGACAACGATAGCAATAAATGCTCAGTCGTTTCTAAAGTGCATAATTTAATTAATTTAATAATTAGATGAATATTCATTGATAACTTGAGCAGTCGATCGAATTAAGACACGAAACCCGTTCCGTTAAATTCGTATCGACAATTAAAGTCAAAATAGGTAGGTAGCTGTTATTTTTAGGCATCGGGTATTTTGGTGTCCAAAATAACATCGGTTGGCGTATAAAATAGCGTTTCAGAAAACAGTCCCGGAATGCAACGAAACTTGTGTCGTTGGATCCATATCATTTAGTTATAATAGGATTTCAATTTTTGTATTGATTGCACTTATTGTTTGATCGTACGAATAAAAAACGCTTAGATTTTTATATAATCGTTTATATCATTTTGGCCAATTTAGACAGGGGTAACTTTATAGTAATAAATAACTGGTCAAACAAACATCGTTTTTACCGAAACAAATTTCATTGGATCTGTAAGGGAAAAGACTAGTAGAATTTAAAATTTTCATGTTGAATGGATTTATTTTGTGAATGCAGGAAATTTAAACGAGTGACTTTTCACCTGTGAGCTATAAAGGGATTTTTACAAATGACCTCGGAATTCGACGAAACCTGTCCCATCATGTCGGGAATATTGTTTTATGCCAGGATTTGCATTTTTATCGAAAATGGAAGTTTTATGTAGACCTTTTAAGATGTTACTTCGCGTATAAGTTGGTTTAATATTTAAATATTACACCCCTCATTATAAACACTCCCTACAGTAAATTCAGGGTCAAAACCCTACACGCACAGTCAACTTTCCTATGAGCTGCCACCCTAACGTCTCAGGGTCAGAAATTTCCAAGCTTCTCACCCCAATTTCATGAATTCCCGTCATCGATTCGAAAGTAACCTTACTACAAAATCGTAGAGCAAGGTCAGGTCATTCAAATCGACGGTTGTGATCGGAGGAGGCGAACTACAATGCCCGGAAGGACACCAGAAAGGAGCGATTGTTGAGGGTCTATCATAGCTGATACGGGGCATAGAATCGAATGGAGCTTATAACGTTAAAGGAGATGGCTATAGAGCAGATTTCGATCGTGGCGGATGGACGATCGACGATCAGACGAAGGCGTGGTGGTGCATTGGTTTGATCGAGCTGATGTCGGGTATCGAAGAACAAGGGTCTGCCGTGGTTTATATTTTAAATGTAATTAATTTGATTAATCAAAGCGATTAAGAGTTTTAATTATAATTAAAATAGTTAAACTAAAATCTTATAACTTTAAATATTTATAACTTGTGATTAAATTATCAAAATGGAACCAAACAAGTTACGTTGCGATTGTGGCGATGAGCTCATCATCATAGAATTGCTTTGGATATAAATAGAGACTACTGGAAATTATAGTTAAATTAAACGACTGTTTAATTTAATTGTAACCAAACAATTTCAGAAATAATTGGAATCAAGATGAGTTAAACTCACTCAGTTCTTCCCACTTAGATTTTATATAAGTCGAGTTTTATAATTGTGTGCTATGATAGCTAATGGTTGACTGTTTGTTAATTATATATTCATATATTGATTGAATTGATTAAATTAAACGTTTATTTAATTTCAGTGAAAAATCAAATCGTTATTTTAACGATTGGAATCAATTGATGTAACTTAACTTGTTGGTCACTTTTCCAGAATAAACGTATTTTATTTAATGAATTGTCTTATTAATGTTAAATAATTTGGTTGATGTTAAATAGTCATTATTTACTTTTTTAGAAATTATCAGTCATATTGAATTGAATGATCTTATTTGAAGTAACGTATTTGGATGTAGGATAAAACAGGTTGGAGGAATCCAGCTGGATTCCTCAAATTTATTGTTTATTTTCATATAATCATTATACGAACTGTTTAACCAATGTAATTGGATTATTGATTTTGATATTGGTTGTTGAATCTAAATTCAACATTTGTTCGTTATTAACCAATGGGTGGTATTGGTTGAGGAATTTATAACAGATGGCCAAAATATATATTGTTTTATAAAGATTGATTTACCGTCTGGTAAATCGATAGATATGAAGTTATAAAATTTATTTTATAACGAAAGATAGATTTTGAAATGTATTATTTGTATGGAAGTTTTATAAAAGGAAATAAATATTCATATTTATTATTTAAGTTTATATGTAATTATTTAATGGGTTTATAAAGCTAATTCTTATATTAATAAGATTGAGAAGCAAGCGAGCAAAAATTTACGTAACGATTGATAACTATGGTTAATTGTTTTAAGAAACACTTAAAATGGGATTATATTGAATTGATTAATATTTATTTAATAATAACCAAAGTAAAGAGGATTATTTAAATTAATTATATTATTAATTAAATTAAATGAAAAGACCAACTGGGATTGATTAATGAGTTAATCAGGTTTAGAGTTGACGAAGTCAATTGCGTTAACTGAAATGGATTTATTAAATTAATTTGTTAATATAATGGAGATAGTTAATGGTGAAGTAAACCATTTTTGTTTTTGATAAAAGTTTGAAATATGTTTATTATTTATTTAAAAATAATCAAAGTGATAAATCTTGGGATTTAAAGTTTATTAACGGAGGTTATGAAGTTTTAAAGTCTGTTTATAGTTTAATGAATTTTTAAGAGATTTTATATTATTAATAATAGAAGTTAAGTTAAATTGAAGTTTAAGTTGAATTCTTATTAGGATTCTATCCAATGGGATTTTATAAATCCAAATTGAACTAAGTTGTTAAAAATTGAGTTTACTTAATTTGGTGTAAATGATTTCAATTAGTAAAACGAGATATCAGAAATGGTTTATGAATGGGATAAAAATTGAAGATGTGAAATGAAAGAATTGGAACCTAACTGAAGATCGGTTATGTTAAATGATTTTCTGAATATTGATCTGAAGTTGGTTTCGGCCTTCGAGGTTGATATTCAGGGAATTATTTTCTTACTGATTTACGGTAAGGGATTGACGAAGGTATGAAACGGGAAGTCAAAACGGAAACCTGAGTTTGAATAAAAATGGTTAGATGAGTTAAGTTATAAAGGTGCGATCTAGATTCGCTACATTAAATAAGAGATGAGGTTACATCGAGGTATAACTAAAATGGAATTTGTTTTGATATTGGGAATGAATGTTGGTTTTTGGTGTTACAACTGATATCTATCTTAAGATAAGAATATTGTTGATCAAGGTATAAGAGGTAATTAAAATACCTCCACTTAAATAACTTTAGGATTATCGGAGGATGATATTAGTTGTAATGATGGAAATGTCAGAAGTGAATTATTATGAGAAATAATAATGCAACGTTATTCGAAGAGGTTGGGAATACATATTTATGGAGATTCCAAAATAAAAGGGAATAAAAAGGGTTTGAGATATGAAACGATATTTCCATAGAAATAAATAAATAAAAGGAGATGTTGTGAAAATATAACGATATTTTCAAAGTAAAGAGTTGAATTTTAGGATGGGTTTGTTCTAAAAGGATAATGGACAATTATGGTGTTCAAATAGCGAAAACAAATGAGATTTTGTAATGATTGTTTTACGAATGATAAGTTGAATAATCGATTTTGCAATTATAGATAATAAGTAATATCGTAGCAACTGTTTTGGAATGATAGTTAACGAGGGAATTTGGATATGATTTTAAGATACTTTTCTAAGTATTAAAATGAAATGTTGTGTGAATATCAATATATTACAACTGATATATTATTTTGATATTACAACTGATATATTGTTTCTGGTATTACAACTGATATATTATTTTTAACAGCGAAGTGACGTTGTATAATAAACCAACGGATTCATTTTATTTTATTGATTGTTTATTTTGATAGTTAAATAACCGACTATCAAAAATCATGCCTAAAACGTTGTTGGTACGAAAAGTCCGGAATCGAATATATATTCGGAAACCATTCCGACCAATACGTGAATGTGGAAGATATCAGATGATGATCGAGATGGAGCGATTAAAGACCGTAGATCTTCATAAAACGGAAGAACCGCTAATAATATTTGACTTGGAAGCAGAGATAAATTGTATTTCGGTCGTGGTTGGAATCTACGGATTGCAAGGACTTCTCACTACTGATCCATGGGTGATTCCTATATTGGATATAGTAGGAGAGTTCATTTGGTTCATCCTGTTCCTGGATAACTTGTATGGACGGATGTTTGACAGAGCATTTCCAAAGGGATCACATACGTTGATTTCTTTAAACGTACCATTGTTGTAGCGGAGAATGGTTGTTCTCTTAGCTTAACAACTAGAGTATTTTTAGGAACGTCAATTAGTGAATTTCCGGTGGATTTGATGATGTGGCATTCAAAGTGAATGTTGGCCAGATGTTTTAAAAAAAATAAAAAAATTATGACCTCAAGCTTCATCAGCCGAGAAATGGTAAAAATTAGGTAGGTTGCATGGCTATGTGGGTCGCACACATCAAAAGGTTATATCATGACCTGATCTGGAGAAATCAAATGTCTTCGGTTGTCCCATTTTATTTTTGTATTTATGATATCTATTCGGTTGGCTGGCACCCAACTGTGGTAATGATATATTCGGTACTCTCAAACGAAGTGAGGGGCCAGTCATGTTTAGCCTGGGTTGCAAGATGTTCTTGTTGAACCCCAATGTATTCATCTACGTAGGTACATTGTCGGAAAGGTGGTTTCCTATAACTTGCCATGGAAATCCATTCTCCAATAAGAGCCTGCGGTTTTGATTATATATTATGTATGTGGAGCGTGAGATGCAAGTGTTCCACTAGATTGCTATTTATTTATATTAGACACCATCATAATATCATAATAATATTAGTTTCAAAAATGTTTTGAGTTATCGTAAGATAAAAACCATCCGTATTTATGTGTGGATTTGATCTTACGATTATCCTTTTCTTTCGAAAAGATTTTGAATTTGAAATCAAGTTGGATGATACCTTTAAGCTTAGTGTGTTTTTCTCATTCTAGTTCACTAGACTGATCCGGTGTTTGTAATGCTTGGGTTTTATAGGTTTAGGGTTGGATGCTGCGAACTTCAGAAGACGTGCTGAAGGAGTTTGGACATATGATATATATTATTTCCATTGTATGTTATATGTGAGGATAGATTATTATAACTGTCCATATGTATTGATTTACTCTGGTGATTGTAAGTTTTATTTCAAGCCCTCAATATATATTTATTTCTATATTATATTTTGTTCCGCTGCAATGTGAGGCTCTGTGTATATGTTGTTTTGGTTCTTCTTCTTATTCTTCTATTCTAATTTTCTTTCTTTCTTATCTCACCCTCTAACTTTTTCTTTAGCTTTCTAGAGGTTCGATACTCGCGTTTGGACACGAAATGTATTTGTGTCGAAAATTCAAGCATCGAATTTTCCGGTATGTTACAGTTCGTATCAGAGCTCAAGGTTTAGTGATAACCTTGGCTCTATTGAGTAACCCATCTCTATCGAGTAATCTATGTTAGTAATACCCTAGATCAAGTTGTGTGTGTATATATATATGAGAGCATATTTGAAGATTTATTATATACAAATGTTTTGTATTGTGTTGTTTGATCGGTTCAAGTGTTGAGAAGCATTTGAATAAGCAATGGACACAATCTTGTTTTGTAAAGAGGGTAAATGAAATAATTTTACCCAAACTATATTATAGTATAGAAAAGAAATTATTTTATCAAATTATTGAGATATTGGTGTGTTTGATGTGTCTGGTTGATTTGAATAAAATTCAAATTGGATGATAAATTGAAATGGTTTAATATAACCAGAAGAAATTTCACATATAAAGTTTGTGAATAAGAATTTTGATATGAGATTGAATGAATCAGAATTTGGTTAGAAGACTCAATTAGTTAATTGGATTTGGAATTGGAACTTAACCTAGTTAAGTGGAGTTAAGAATGATATTGAAATTAAATAAGATAAATTTGGAAATTGGAAATTGAATGAATGATAATTAAATAGAAATCAATCGGATATTAACCAATTGATGTTCAAATATGTTAAACCAAATTAAATATTATATTGAATGTAAAGTCAATTGATTTGATTAAGTTGGTTGTGCATTGTTTGTTGATTGATGATTGATGTTTGTCAGATAGACTGAATATAATTCATCAACGGTTTAAAATAAGTTAAATGAGTTGAAAGCTAAGAAATGAATTCCGATACAGTAATGGAATCGCATATGAGTTGAAATTAATGGTTCAATCCTATATTTGCAAATGAATGATGTTTCATGTTTAATTCATGGAATTTGTATAGTTATACTTGTTGATAGATGGAGTATTATTTAAATTTCATGTAATTGTTACTTAGATGTTAAGTTGAGTTGAGTACAGGTGCCAGATGTCTATGAGAATTGGTAGTGGTTGCGTAGATTGCCCATAAGTTGGGAAAATGTAATGTCCCAGATTTTTAGCTGTTTAATGTTAAAAATTTAAATTTATTTTAAATGTTGAATTGGGAACACAAATGAATTTTAATATCAAATTTATCGATTTAATAAGCAATATACGATTTAATTTCAAAGATATTAAATTCTCGTAATACGAAAATGATTCTAACAGTTAATATAAAGAATTAGAATGATAATAATTATTTGTTATCGACGAATTTAATTGTTTGAAATCGATTTATATTTTAAACTAATCAATTTGACTTATGAAAATGGTAACTTTTCAAATAGTCTCGGAATTCAACGAAATACGTGCTATCGGATCCGTAATAGAGTATTATTATCGGATTTCAAATTTCATAGCGTTTAGATTTATCGTTTCACCGTGCGATCAGTAAACGACTAGAAATAATTTTATTGAATTTAATTTAAGTCGTCAATTTAAATTGTATCTTCTTCGTACAATCAAAATATGGGTTCGGAACCACGAAATATATTATTATAAAAATAATATGGATAAGATTAAGATCAAATCGTATTTAGTAGAAGTCAAATCAAATTGAATCGAGATCGAATCAAAAGTCGATTCGAATTAAAAATGAATGTACTATAGGAAACATTCCTTTAAAACATTGGTATGTTTTGTCTGCCTTCTTCCTCTATATATTGCAACCCCTTTCCACTTAGAATTTGCAAACAAAATCTGAAAGCTTCAAACAGAAGTAAAATTATGGACACTCCTCATATTCAAATACAATTCGAAGCATCCCATCCATTTCTGAACATGATATACCCTCTCACATATCTTATTATTATTCTTCCCTTTCCCCCTTTAATTTCAATTTCTCCTGAACGGAATACTGTCGAAACCGCTCCTCGAAAATCGATCAAAACAAGATCGAAATAAAATTTCAAATATCCTAGAGTTCGTTGAGGTTTGGTCTTCAGATTGAGATATTCGAAGACCACGATACTGTTATTTGGGGAAATCATATGTCGATTCATGATGTGGGGATTCCTTGAGTGAAGAGGATAATAGTTGGTGGAATGTGATCGTTGGAAGGGTCACGATGTTGGATTTGGAATCAAATGAGTACGCAATTTTTTTCTTGAGACTGTGGAAGCGTTCGAAGATGGGGATTCTGATGATGTGCGGTGGAGGGAGGAAACACTGTGATTTCTGGAAGTTGTCGATGTCGTGTATTTGTGCTTAGTTAGAGAGAAAATGTGCAATTTTAGATGGGGGAGATTGACGACTTGGTGTAATTCGTTTTACTGTTGGCTGAGTAGTTCGATTTTGTGTTGATAATATCCATGGTTGAATTGTGAGGATGAGGGTAAAATATGTGATGTAGGAGACTGTTCGATGCAGTGAAGATGAAGTGGAAGCTGCAGTTGTTAGGTGATGTGCGTGCACATTTCGGAGCCTGGGAGGAGAAGATGGCATAAACCATGGAATAAAGTAAATAAATTTTTAATAATGGCTAATGATAAATTTAGCTAATTTATTTATGAAAGTAGGAAATATTAATATCTCATTCAAAATAAATCAATACCTAACGCCGTAAATTACGTTGGATTTATAGCTGCAATTTGTACGAGCTAGAGTTGATTTGGGAATTTTTGGAATCAGTAGTGAATTTGAAATCTAAATCGAACATTGTTCGATTTAAATTTAAAATTGTATCGGATCTGCAAATGAAAATCAAGGTGAGTAAACTAACCCACTGGTTCGATTATAATTTACTATAATCGAATTTTTATCTAGTATAAATATTTATATGGTGTTGTTGGTTGATTAGTTGCATTGTTGTTTATTGATAAATTGTGGATATTATATATATTAGTTATATAGGCTTGGTGGTTGTTGATATTATATATATAGGATATTTCTCATAGTACCATTAGCGGATACCCGCAGTATCGTTAGCGGATGACCCTATCGCCCCACGATAGATGAGTGGATGACCTTTTATACCGCGATATCATGCCTTGAAGCAGGATTGGTATTATTTATGTTGTCTAACATATTTGGATGATGGAAAATAGGTTAGAGGGATGCAGCTGGGTCCCTCAAATTTATAATTGTTTGTTTCCATATATGTTATCATATATGATGTGTTTGAAAACCTATGACTGATAATTGGGTGTTTGTGGATGTTGAAATATCACGATTCCTAGATATTGATATTTAAAAATATCATAAAAAAGGATCTTTAGATTTAAAAAGGAAAATTTATTTTTTGGATTAGAAATTGAATTTCGAATGGCTTGGAAAATATTAACTTTTTTTAATAATAAAACAAGTAGTTAAAATTATAAGTGTTGTTTAAGTTTGAATAGAAAAAATTTCATAGGATAATTTAGAAATGGAAAACTCAAGCGTCAATTTAAAAAGGGAATTTATTTTCCAAAAATAGAAATGGAATTTAAAATAAAAACTTGTTTTAAATATTTAAAACAAGAAGTGAAATTTATAAACAATGTTTATAAATAAAAGGGAAGAATTTTCATCGGATAATTTATTTAAATTCAAGTATGAATTTAAAATGGGATTTATAATTTGAAATCATTTCAAGGAAAGGAAACGATCGAAATTATTCCGATGTTCGGAATATAAAATGAATTGAAATAAATCCATACGGATTTATGATTAGAATTTGACCACATCGAATTTATAAAATGAACCAATTTATTACAAAATAATGCATTGGGTTATATTGAATAGAACTAAATTTTAAAATATTAAATGTGAAAATAGATTCCATATTTACAAATATATATAAGTTATATAAAATAAAATATTTCAAAATGGGAATCGAGTTTCAAATTGATTATTAACATGGAAGTTTGTTTAATAAGGAAGTTAAATTATAAACAATGTTTATAAATGTGATGAAATAATTTTCATTGAGGGAATTGGAAATATATTTCCAAATGTAAGAGATGGAATAAAAGGTGAGATTTTAATCAGTTTTTCATATTACGAGCTTTTATCTATCTCAAGATAAGAATGTTGTCGATCAAGGTCTAAGAGGTAGTTAAAATACCCCAACTTGAACGACTTCACTATTATCAAGGGATGATATTAGTTTGTAATGGTAAAGGATATTGAATAAATTGGTTTTCTACATAAAAGAAATTTGTAATTGGAATTCGATTATATCGAATTTTAATAAAATAATTTTATGGGAATTGGAATTTAATATAGGAGTTGAGTTGTGAATAATTTATAGCCAAGTATAAGTAAAGAAAAAGAAGCATAAGTAAAGACATAGAATAATGACATAGAATAATTTATAGCCAAGTATAAGTAAAGACATAGAATAATGACAAGACAAATATAAGTAAAGATAACAGCCGAAAATTTCATAAACTTTATTTCAAACATAAATCATAATCCAGTGGTTCATAATAGCATAAATCATAAAACCATTACAACAAAATATTTCTGTCTTGCATAACAAAATAAAGAAGCATAAAATAACAATGATATTCCCCAATAAAGCATGCGCCAGCCATAGCAGTGAAAAAGAGAGTACAAAGCAATACATCGACTATCTTCAAGATTGTAAAGAAATCTGAGCTAAGCTGAGGTATTCTCGCCCTGCGGACCTGGGGGGGAACGGAAGAAAAGAAGACGAAAGAAAATGGGTCAGACAATAAGTCTGGTAAGTTCAGTGATTACTAGCATTTAAACAGGAAAGGGATCATGACATGAATAAACTGAACATTGGACAATAACCTAACAGTAAGACAACATAAGACAAGATAAGTTGAACATGTTATCGCACCCATTACTATATTCGCTGCACCTACTAACCATTGTTTCAACCAGCCTCACGTGTTCATAACGAACGCTCCCCTTATTGATCGGCTTCTACTCGCATGCATTCATTACTTGTGTCGTTCGGCCCCGATCGATTGTAGATACCTATGACGGTTCCACCATGGAGTGTATCAATCCCTATGGTGGCAACCCGACACAATTCTAGATGCACAGTGTATAACTACTGATGCCCAGTGCCTGCTTTTTTCACTCCGGAGTACGTGCACGCCCGTACTCCGTCGGAACCTACACAGATGCACCACCTGCCGCTACTTTGACCGCTTATAGTCAGCCCAGTAATCGTGCCCCACCCTGCCTAGTTCAGGGTATCATGATACATCTATGTGGGTTACTGCTGAAATGGGTCCCCGTTACTAGGGTTTCCTAAACAACATGTTATAACAGTAAAGTGTTCCCAATTTAACCTAACCCCATTCATTTGTTTAATTAACATGTTGTATTGGTTAAGTGTTGCCTTGATTAACTTAACCCTATCATTCTTAGCATGTCTTGTTCATTTAGCATTAATTGATTAATGCACCCACCTCTCACATTAGATAGGTGTTGTTGTGGTTACTGGATGTGCCTGGCGGTTCCGGGCAGTTCTACACCACAACTCAATCTAACCTCGGGTTTTTCATGGGCATGATGCACTAACCTCTCACATTAGATAGGTGTTGTTGTGGTTACTAGATGTGCCGGGCGGTTCCTGGTAGTTTTACACCACAACTCAATCTAACCTCGGGTTAGACATATTCATCTTTTCTTTAATTTATATATTTGTCATTTTATATGTAAATTATTCATAAGTGTTGTCGTGTCACATTTGCTATTTAAATTATGTTCATAATTAATGGTATAAAAAATTTATACCATTTCATGCTATGAATCGATCTATGCCAATTTAATATTTTTCCCAACGTTACCCATGTTATTCGCTCGCATAATTCACATAGAACGTTAGGCTCACAAATTAGCCTAACTTGTAAACAAAAGGGAAAAAGGGACTTGCAATATTCCACAAGCATACAATAATATATGTATCCAACTAATCATGGGTAAGTTGGCATAAAACATCATCAGTTTAAATTAAACATATAAATGTGAACTTGCACTTTAAGTTAGATCTAGTTGACATGTGACTGGTTTAGGTCAAACGTAGGAACATGTCGGTTTAAAACATATAAACTATATGAACATGATTTAGCTTATGAACTTGCATATAACATAATACAAAGGATTCACCAAATTAATATAACAGTCTCATAAGCATGATGGGTTCCATTATGTTAATCAAATCGGTCTCATAGGCATGATAGGTTCAACCATCAAATTATTATACAACAGTCTCATAAGCATGATAGGTTCCATTATGTTAATCAAATCAGTCTCATAGGCATAACGGGTTATTTTATGTCAATCACCACAGTCTTATAGGCACGATCAATCACAATTGGTAACTTAAGATGAATATGACTCAGGTTTAATCATCTTACGCTTAAGCACCGTTCTAGATTCAACATATTACAAGTCATGATCTTTAAAAGAGAAATGTGTTTAAATCTAAGCAATAACTAAACTTACAAACAAAAGAGCAAATCTTGTATTCTGGGATCTGATTTCTGAAACTGAAAAGCTATCCTTTGATGTAGACGAATGATTGTCTAATTTTGATTTGGTTCGGAGCTTTCTAACTTGATTTCTAATCTTAAGAAAAATGGAGGCTATGCTAGGCTGGCCATGGACAGCATAACGGCTTCTTAGAATGTGTTTATGTGTTTTAGGTTTAGGATTTGAGTTGCTTATATAGAAGTTTAGATTAATATGAGCCGTCAGATCAACCTAGGAGTAAACAGAGCCATTCAGACCAAATAGAGCCTACCAGATGCCGCCACGTATGCCCTAATGACTCAGAAATCGACCATCGGGCCAAACAGAGAAGGCCACATCTGCTCAGGGTTGCAAAAATTCGTCACAGGAACCAGATCTCGAAGGGGTCGACTCCCTACAGGGGGGTCGACACCTATGTCGACACCCCTATAGGTGGGTCGACACCTATGTCGACTCCCCTTGAGGGGGGTCGACACCCCTGAGCGGGAATTTTCCCGCTCTGGTCGTTCTGGCTGATTTTTGAAATTTGAACGGATTTTGATTTTAATTATTATTTATATTTAATTTATGTTTAAACTTGAAATCTTCTGAGCTCTATAACTTCTTCATACGGAGTCCGTTTTACGCAAACTTGGACTCTATCTCAAGCAGAATTCCGAGACAAACACAATGGCGTAACCGGTTTCTCTTATTTCTTCTTATAAAAATTAAGTGTTCTTAAATCTGTTAATTTTAATATTTGTATAAAATACGGGGTGTTACATTCTCCCCTCCTTAAAGGATTTCGTCCCTGAAATCTCTAAGTTAAGAAGAACGTATATAATACAATCCTATCGTCCATCTACTCAACCATCAAACACAGGCATCCATTGTACTTTAAAGGTTTCTAATGCCGTACGAACATATGCAGATTGTGTGTATATGTTTCTTATCTAATGCAAAATCAGGCGTTCTATTGATTCAGTTGACCTCCTTAATGCAGATCATGATAATTCCATGAGTCCATTATGTACACACCTATTACTAATCATACTTTATAACTTCTACATGAGTGCGTAATCATTCATACAAATGCGCCATCCATATGATAACACATCAAGTTCAATCCATATACAAATACATATATGCATATGCAATATGAAAGTGACTGAGCCGATCTAGTGCCTAATGTATGTATATGCATCCACGAGCAACCACTTGCAACCACTCGCAACCATCAATCATAACATGTTTCAAATACATGTTTACATCCATTTGTTTCTACTTAAGGATCAAGAATAGGACCGAGAAGATATACTTAAAAGATGGATACAAGTATGCATAAACTTATGGAAAAGAGATCAAAGATGTACCCTAAAAAAGAAAAGGGTACGCTGCGCATAGCTTGTCCTCAGTCTCCCAAGTTGCGTCTTCCTCGGCGTCACTCCATTGAACTTTAACAAGCTTGACTTCACGGTTGCGTAGCTTTTTGACTTCTGTTCCCAAGATACGACTTGGGACCCTTCTCACCGTTGCTTCTCGCTCTACTTCTACTTCCTGTAGAATGCTTGGCTCCACAACTTCAGCAGACTCACGTAAGCACTTCCGTAGATGAGAAACATGAAAACATTATGAACTCCAGCCAAACTTTCAGGCAGCTCCACTCTATAAGCCATCTTCCCAATCCTCTCAATGATAGGAAACGACCCTACAAATCTTGGTGCCAACTTTCCTGCAGACCCAAAGCGAACGACGTTCCTCAAAGGAGATACCTTAAGGAAAACCCTGTCTCCAATCTCAAACTCAAGGTCGGTCCTTCTTTTATCCGCCTAGGACTTCTGTCTACCTTGTGCGGTCTTCATCCGTCTTCATGTCGAGTCCACCTTCTCTGAAGTTTCTCTGATCCTGTCAGGCCCAAGTACAAGCTTGTCTGTAGACTCCCACCCACAAGTTAGTGATCGGCATGGTCTTCCATATAAAGCTTCGAAGGTTGCCATGCCTATGGTGGCTTGGTAGCTATTGTTGTAGGCGAACTCCACCAAAGGAAGATGATCCTGCCACGTTCCTCCAAAGTCAAGAATGCACAATCTCAGGAGGTCTTCTAATACTCTGTTCACCCTTTCCGTCTGACCATCAGTTTGAGGGTGATAGGCAGTTCTTAAGCTTAGCTGTGTGCCTACAGCCTCTTGCAAACTCCTCCAAAACTCGCTCGTAAATATAGGATCTCGATCACTGACTATACTAGAGGGTATCCCGTGCAGTCGAACTATTTCTTTAAGATAAATGGATGTTCATGATGAGGCAGTCCTTCTACTCTTAACAGGTATAATGTGTGTGCTTTTAGTGAGCCTATCAACTATCACCCAAATACTGGTATTGCCCCTTCTTGACCTAGGCAACCCATCTATAAAGTCCATCGAAATGTTATCCCATTTCCGTTGTGGGACCTCCAGAGGATGAAGCAGACCACCGGGCTTCTTCTGCTCCGCCTTGACTTGCTGGCATATCAAGCACTTAGAGAAGAATACTGGTAAATCCTTCTTCATGGCATTCCAAAAGAAAACTCTCCTTATGTCCTTATACATCTTGCCTCCACCTGGGTGTATGTTCAGCTTAGAATGGTGTGCTTCTTCAAGAACTGTCTTTACCAAATCCCTTGCTTGTAGGACACATAGCCTTCCATCCCATCTCACCCAACCCTTATCATCTATGGAGTATCTATTGAGGTGACTTGTGACATCCCCAAACCCCGTACTGACGGTGGCAAGGGTAATCTTTGGAATATAACACATAAACAGATAACAGCAGAACAGAATTAAATAAATACACCAGATAATGAACCAATAATACACTGGATAAATGTAAACATCAGAGTTACACAGTATACAGGATCATACTTAGTACAAATACATTTCAGCTATACATAAATGTCTACAGCGGAAATAAACATAATGTACAATAGGAGCCGAACAGCATAAAAAGAGATAAATGATAGAATCCACCTTCAGCTCCAGCTCTACGGATAAAGCCTGCTAAACCTGAATACAAGGCTGCCCATGTAGAAAAAGGGGCACCCGAGTTTGAAAGTGAAACAAACTACGAGTCAGTCGTGGGACTGGTATGAGAAATCTCACATTGGGTTCCACTGCACCAAAAATAGCAGAAGGCTCAGAAAAATATGCGTTCTCTTCTAGAAGGTAGAAGACGTCCACACGAGTCAACTGTATGTTGTTTCACTGGATTTCGTCAAGAAACGAAAAAGATATGATTTTTACAAGTTTGCAAAGGTTTAAAAGTGTTAATTTCAGTTTAAATAAAACAAGCCGTACCTCAGCTAATTCATTCAAAACTAGGTTTTAAATTTTCGTGCAAACGGTGAAGTGATTGGACGATCGGCCTTCGTAGCGACGAAGAGGGAGGAGAGTCGCGTCGGAGCCCTGAACGGCGGCGAACTCGAGCTGGCGGTTGCGGCGAAAACTGCGCGACGAACGGGCGAACTTCTCGAGGGTGATTCTCCCAAAATACTCAATGAAAAAGTCGAAACCAGGTATGGATTTGAAGCTCGTCTCGAGCTCTTCAAAATCTTCTACTGGAGCGCTTGATATTAGTGAGTGGATTGATCAAAAAATGGATGGGAACGATGGAGCAATAGCCGTCGTTCAGGGGGGGGTCCAGATAAAAGACGGGGAGAGAGAAAGTGACCAACCAATCATTTTTTTATATATATTTTAAATTCTCAAAAATACCCCTTGCCATACACGAACACCAATTCAAACCCAACAACTGTCGTCCGTAGCGTTTTACCCCCATTCAGAACACAATGGGATAAGTTTCGTAGGCTCATTCGACTGTTTCAGTCAGTTTCCATTCAATATAAAATATAAAACATTCAATATTTGTTTTGAACGTACATTTCAATTTGCCGGGGCCACAAACTGATTCGAAAAATTCCAGAAAAATAAATCAGGATATGTTTTGACGATACGGTCCCAACAAAACTAGTTTCGTCGAATTCTGAGACCGTTTGCAAAAAGGCCCATTTCTGGTCGATCCAATTTAACTATAATTGACCAAAACACATTTTCCTTTTCCACGCTCATATACTAGCTTCAAAAATTATGAAATTTGAAACCTAGCAATAACTTCACATCCCGGATCCAACCAAAGTGGTTTCGTCGAATTCCGAGGTCATTTGCAAAATGGCCAATTTCACGGGCTATATAAATTCCATAGCGACCTTTCTGAAAATTCATTTGGCCATAACTTTTGCTTTCCGCTATTAAACTTCGATTTTTCAGATTCGTTAGAGAGGTATTCACTAACAGAATTAAATATTTTTGGTTTCACTCAAATCCATTTTGTTTTGCACCCGGTACAGTCCGACAAAGTTTGAATTCAATTTTTGAAACAGCAGCGCCATTTCAGGCCTTGTTTATAATTAGAATTAATTATATTCGTTTTCAAACGTTGATTCAAACTCACTTTTCATTACTATTATTTAAAATATTTATTTTAAATACTTAAAATCCATCATTTTAGCCAATTTAAAAATTTTAAATTGGTTCAGATTTTCCGGGTCGTTACATGACTAGAAGTCTAACCTTTAATTAACTTCTCCATCATATCAACTATCTGAGTGTCTTCACATTGCGTGGCTCCTATTGAGTCCAAAAGCATAGGCCGCACCTCCAGCATTGCTAGCAAACCAGGTACAAACTCAAAAGAGGGTTTAAAGTCAAAGGCTGCTATGTACTCCTAGCTTTGCCTTCCCACAAAGAGAGGACTTAAGGTCAGCTTCTTCCTACTCAAGGCGTCTACTACCACATTTGTAATGACCCGCATTGGCAGGAGTATTATGATTAATTTATTTAATTATATCCATGGTGGGTTAGTGAATTAAATGGCCGTGGAATTTAATAATGATGAATATTTTATTAAAATGGTGAATTAAATAATATATTAAATTCTGAAATAATCAGAATTGGCCGAATGACAATATGGTGTGAACCGGATCATCTGTGATATTTAATTCAGCTTGGAATTGAATTTGAATAACGAATATATTCAATCGTCGACAGTTGAACGTATAGTTTATAATATAATTATAATGGAGCCTTAAAATAGCGCTGCAGTTCGCTATTTGGCGATTTGAACTTCAAATGAATATACAGGGTTCGTTTTAAGCCGGATTTCTGTGAAACAAGAAACGTGTGAAGCCGGTGAAGTATATCTTTCTAGTGGAAGAGAAAAATCGGGATTTTGTCGTGTAGATTTTGAGATATGTCCAAATCAAATTTTAAAATAGTCGCTATAGAATTGATTATCGACCATAACGGTTTATTTGATATAACTAGAGATCGGGTTTGAATTTAGACGAGGTTCCTTTGAGACGTAGTGATAATTTAATTTTTAGAAATTTATGGAAATTTTTAATTAATTTAATAAGCTACTTTTCATTTGAAGTATTTCACACCCTGAAATCAACATTTGGAAGTTTCAAACTATGAGTCAACCTACTGGTATTTTTATATTTTTGGGATCGTGGCTCATCACTGGACACGACTGTATCCTTATTTCAGTCCGTACTAGATCGGACATGAAGTGATTTTACTTAACGAAATTCACTAGACTTAATAATATATATGTATGTACAAACAACTAAGTTTTCAAACGGCTCTCACTTCAAATCAAAATGAACTGAGCCTACTCTCGGATTGGAAAACATGTGTGTGGCTCCATTGAAGTGTGCGTGGCTCCATTTAAGGGTGCGTGGCTCCATTGAAGTGGCAGGGACGTGGACTTGTCTCTACCATATTTCCTAACTACTAAGTCGTCATTTTGTATATATACATGTAGGAGCACTGTCTTCAATCATTTTGGCTTCAGGAAGCTTCAAACCAAACATTTGTCAAGTATAACCCTTAACCATTTTCTAACCTAATTTCATTGAGCCATCAAAAATTCTGCCGTCATCCTCTCAGAACAAAGCGAAAAAAAATTCGATCCTCTTAAATCCTCAACAAATCCAAATAAATTCAATAAATCTCAAAACATATATTTCTGAGATCATTGTGAGGGGATCTTCGAGCTGATGTTCGTTTTGTTGAGTTCGATCGTGTCAGGAAGGTTCACAGGTTCATGGTTTTAGTCGTTCGACGCATGATTTGGTGTGAGTTTTGTTCAGAGCAAGAATGGTTTAGTGCTGAGTTTTCCTGTAGCACGGTGAGGAGAAGGGACGTGTTTGGTGTGGGGTAAGACAGTAGTTGTGTGAGGTCGAGATGATCATTTGGGGATTTGAAGTCTTAATGCGAAACCTGAATGTCGTATTGAGTTTGTAGTAGGGTTTTTAGCTTGGTTTATGTAATTTTGGGAGGGTCGGTGATTTAGAAGTTCGGTGGTCTCATGTACTGGAAGGGAGTGGCTCGAAGTCTGAAACCAACCTGGGATTGCGAGCTTAATGATGTTGGGAGGGATAGAGAGAGGAAATGTTGAGGAATAACGTAGCGATCTTAGATTGTTGAATTATGAAGAGGGCGTGGAGATGTGGGGGAGGTTCGAAGTTCATTTCTGAAAGTACAGAACCAGTTGGGGAAGAACAATTAGCAGACGGGGATTTAGATTTTTGAAGGATAGAAGGAGTAGTAGTTTCAAAGAGGAATTTATTGGTAATTTTTATTTGTTAATCCATGAAGAAATTAACGAGCATCTTGGAGTGAAAAGGAACATATTTGGTGTTGCGTGAGACAGTTTGCGTGGGGAGTAGAAGATAGCGAGGAAAGGATCAAAGTTCTAAAACGGGATTAAGGAGGGTTAAAATGGTAAATAATAATAATAGTATAATTAGTTTAATTATATGTTTATAATAAATCATTTAAATGTTGTAACAATGATAATTTCCTCATACGATATCGGTTTTCAGCGAAACAAGATCCGACAGGATCGTATGGACGGGAGCAACACAATGAGACTGACTGGGAGTGAATCCGAGCTCGCTACAATTTATTGTAAAATAAATTGTCCGTCTGAATCAAATCATGGAGAGTTAATCGTTTTAACGATAACAGTCCAATGTGAGTAAATCTCACTAACTCTGAACAGTTTATAATTTCATGTTATATTTTTAGAACTGTTAGACATTGGCTGATACTGTATGTTGACTGTTTGATTGAACTGCTAGTCAGTTAGTTAAATTTTCTATATTGATTCTGTTTACAGAATATATCATATGGAACTGAAAGTGATGTTATCTATATTGTTTAACATCTGTGATGCAGGGAAACAGGTTGGAAGAATCCATCCAACGGGATTCCTCAACATTTATTTTACTGTTTTCATATATTGTGATATATGATGTGTTATATAATCTGTTATGGATTATGGGTGTTGGAATGATGTTGATCATTTTTATTCGATATTTTAAATATCATAAAAGACCCTGGGATGTAAAAAGAATTTATTTCAATGTATATTGAAATAAAGGAATTTTATAAAATCACAGAATTTTATAAAAGGAAATATTTATAAAACGAACACGGTTTTATAAAAGGGATATTTATTTAGAAAATAAATAGAAATAGAAAATGAATATTTATTTAGAAAATAAATAGAAGTTATAAATATGAAATATTTGTAACGGTAAATAGAAGTTATAAATAGGAAATATTTGTAACGGTAAGTAAACGTTAAAAAAGGGAAATAGTTGTAACGGAAAACGTAGTTTATCAAAAGAAGTTAATCGATGTTAGTTAATCGATTAGAATTAAAGTAAAGAAGTTAATCGATGTTAGTTAATCGATTAGAAATAAAGTTAAAAGAAGTTAATCGATGTTAGTTAATCGATTAGAAATAAAGTTAAAAGAAGTTAATCGATGTTAGTTAATCGATTAGAGAATAAAGTTGAAAGGAGATAATCGATGTTAGTTTAATCGATTAGAATAGAAGCAAATGAGTTAAATCGAATATAATTATTCGAATAGAAGCAAATGAGTTAATCGAATATAGTTATTCGAATAGAAAGTAAAAGGAATTATCGAATATAGTTTATTCGAAAAGAGTAAGTGAAATGAGTAAATCAATAACGTTAATCAAATAGTGTTAGTCCAATAGAGTTAATTGATACGGGTTAGTCCAATAGAGTTAATTGATAAGAGTCAATCGAATATAGTTATTCGAAGGAGGGTTAAGTAAGGAAGATAGTAAAAGGGATATAAAGTGAATTTTGCCTATTTCAAAGTTAGAAATGTTGTTCAGTTAAGGTCTGAGAGGTAGTTCTACCCCAACTTGATTGGCTTCATTTTTAACTAAGGAATAGTCAAGGTTCGACAGTAAAGGAAATGGTTTGAGTTGGCATCGCGATGGTTTGTTTAAACATCTGTCTAAGTCCAATGAAGAAGCTTTGGAAATGTTTTCCAAATAAGAAACCAGAAATGTTTTCTAATAAAGAAAACAAGAAATGGAAATGTTTTCCATTATTAATAACGTGTATTTTCCCAATTTAGAAAATAAGGAATATTGAACGTAGGGAAACAGGAGATAAGTAAATTAATGAACTAAAGAGATGAATGTTGAATGATGTTTGATCGATATAATTTCCATTTGGAAATAATATCATTGTTTGCACACCTATTTTTATTCGATAGTTAAATCACAGACTATCGAAGTTTTGACCATTTTAACATTGTTAATATGGAGAGACCGGTTGGATTATTATCCGAAGAACCACTCTGTATTGGCATAACCGTTGCGAATCATATATGCCAAAGGAAATTGAAGACGGAGTTATGCAAGGGCTATCCTATTTACAGAATAGTGCCTTCGGTTCATCCTGTTCCTGGATGATTTATATGGATGGATGTCTGACAGAGTATTTCCAGACGATCACGTATATTGATTTCTCCAACCGTACCAAGAGTGGAAGCGGAGGAGGAAACTTCTTTTAGCTAACACATAATGTATGGTTGAGGACGTCAATCAGTGTTTTGATGGATTTGACGATGTGGCATTCAAAATGAATCTGGTGTGATGATAAAGCGTAGCTTCTAGCCTCACATCCGGTAAATGACAGAAATCGGGCAGGCAGCACGGCTAAGTCGGTCGCACCGAAGTAGGGTGTATAATCACCTGATCTAGAGTTTCATTCATTTCTAAAAATCTATTGTTGATGCTGACCCATTCGGGAAACGGTTGCTGATCCCAACTGTTGGTGATATACATTCGATACACTCAAGCGAAATGAGTGGTCGGTCATGTGTGGCCGGGTTGCAAGATGTTCTTGTTGAACCCAGTGTGTTCCTCTCTAGAGGTACACGAGCGATAGGTGGTTCCATACCTTGTCATAGTTGGAAATCCATTACCCAATATGTGCTTGCGGTTTTGATTGTATACTATATATGTAGAACATGAGATGAAAGCGTTTCTGCTAGATGATTATATATACTGTGGTTGATAGACATTATTATAATATCAAAAGGTTTTTGATATAAAGTTATCTTGGATTCTCATAAGGGAAAAACCCGTTCCGTTATGCGGCGTGGTCTTATGAGATATCATTTACTTGTTCAACTGTTTTTAAACTGTTTTACTCATACCAGTCCCATGACTGACCCGGAGTTTACTTTGTTGTTTTCCCTAAACTCTTGGGTGCCTAAATTTGTATGGGCAGTCAAGTAGTCGGGATTTTACAGATATAGTTGAAGAGCTGGAGCAGGAGGCTTCAGGATCATATAGCTATAATTTATTTCCGCTGTGTTGTAAGTGATGTACTTTGATAATGATATGTATATTCAAGTACCAAGTTTGTATTTCAAAGTTATGTTATGAAATATATTTATTCGTTCCGCTGTGAGATTCGTGTTACTCTAATGTTGTGTTCTTCTTCTTCTTCTATTCTAATTTTCTATCTTATCTTTCCTCACCCTCTAATTTCTTTCACTAATTACCAGGATTTTTCGATGTTTTGGTTATCGACATCGTGCTTATGTCGATAACCAAAGTCGCTGAAAATCCGGGTCATTACAATTGGTATCAGATCTTAAGTTAAGAATTACTTGGCTCTGTGGCGTGACTCTGTAACAACCCGTATTTCGATAACATGATTAAGACGAGAATCAAGGCAAAATTTAATTTTAAATTCTGAATCAAGTGAAACGGGCTATGCCATTGCGTTCGTCTCGGAAAAATACGCGAAATAGAGTCCGAGTTTTCGAGAATCGGAGTCCGTATGACCGGCCTAACTAGTAGTTGCAAACAATAGGACCCAATGTGAGAAGTTGGTCATGTTGTGCTTGAACCCGAGGTTAGACCAAGTTGTGTTGTAAAGCTACCCAGAACCGACCGGCTTAACTAGTAACCACAACAAAGTCTAATGTGAGAGGTGAAGGTGCATTAAGTAATTAATGCCACATGATAGGGTTAAGTTAATTTGATTAATGACCCTTAACCAAATATGACATGGACAAATGGGTTAAGTAATTTGATTAGGCTAATGGTACTTAACAAAACATGACAAGGTTGGGAAGGTTAAGTGACTTGATTTGCCTAATGACACTTAACCATTTTTATACGACTAGTGGACGGGGTTAAGTTAACCAACACTTAATCAATCCGACACGATAATTGGGTAAGGTTAAGTAAGTTTTCTTAAAGACACTTAACCGAAAAATACAGTTAATGGATGGGGTTAAGATTAGACTCAACTAGTCTAAACATGATAATCGGATGGGGTTAAGTTAGCCTAGACTTAATTAATCCCACTTGGTAGTTTAATGGGGTTAAGTGACCTATACTTAACCAATCTAACCCGTTAATTTGATGTGGGTAAGTGACCTAAACTTAACCAATCTAACTCGTTAATTTGATGTGGTTAGGTGATCTATACTTAACCAATCTAACTCGTGAATTTGATGTGGTTAAGTGATCTATACTTAACCAATCTAACTTGTGAATTTATTGAGGTTAAGTTAACCCATACTTAACCAATATAACGTGAAAACATGATAAGGCTAGGTCAGGAATCGCTTGAATACACTTGACCGGTTTGACTAAGTAATTTGATAGGGTCAAGTTAATATGTACTTAACCAACTTGAGCATGGTTTGTAGGGTTAAGTCTTGAACTTGGATACTTAGCCAATTTTGACATGATTTGTAGACGGGTTAAGTCATGAACTTAAGTGACACTTAATCCATTATGAAAACCCTAGTTCTGAGGATTAGGTGGGTAACCGTAATTAACAAGGATAACGGGAATAAGGCTAAGTGGTAAACCTTAGTTGAAGGATAACTAAGTAATGATTCTTAGTCAAGGAAATTTAGACCAGTTCATAGATAGATGAGTAACCTGATACGGTAGGTCATCGTTTAAGTATACGAGTAGGAGCAAGTATCTGATTTAGATAAAGGCTCCAGCGAACTGGGTAACGAAGCAGCGGCTTCGGGGAACGTGAGGATATTCTTGGGATCCCTCTGTGGGCTGCCAGGTAATTATACTAGGCTCATGAGAGGTTAAGGTCTGCGTTAGAAGAACCAAGAGTACGCCTTGGTTGCTATACGAGCGACCTAAAGACGGGGATGGATAGGGTATAGTCGACGAAACACGGTCGTACCCTAGATAGCATATTTCGTCAGGCTACCTACCATCTTTGGTCAAGCGTGTACGTACGGAAAGGCAGAGAACACCCAATTGACCATAATTGCTATCTAATTATGGTTGCCGTAAGGCTCGGATTGGGGGTTGGCCAGTAGTGTGTTCTCGTACAGGATTTATCTTGTCTTGTCTTTCGCTAGTTGAGGGAGGGGTCGCGTGGGACCATAGCCACGTATAGAAAAACAGACCTTAGCATCTGCATCGGCAGATAAATCGTAAGCTCCCGACCGAGTCCTGTATTTCCTGGTCTGCCCTGCGACAGGACTCGGATGGCACGATGTGATACATGTGCATACAGTCATGGAAAAACGATTCACGATGGATGCGTGGGAAAAAGGGCGCGGTTGGCGGTTAGCGTAATCCCTAGTGGCCCTAGGTGGTTGAACCCAAACCGAGATACAAAAACGTGCAATAGGTAAGCGTAATCCCTAGTAGCCCTAGGTAGCATAAGTCCTAGTTGTACAGACAATAATTCATGTTGGAAGACCCTAGCTAGGTTTAGGGTAACAGTCCAAACCGATCTTAAGGATCATGGAACTATGTTAAAGTAATATAGAGTCTCATGGATAAGCCCGTATGGTCTACGGCAAGGGACTGAACATTTACGTGGAAGAAAACATACAAGTTGAGTAACCTATATATGCGATATATTGGGTTGACATGGACCATTATACGACTTTTGAGTAAGGGTCATTCACGGATAACACGTGATACAGTTGGGATACTAGTACGGTAGGTGCAGAGCAGATATACATGATAGATACCATAGGACGTTATACGTGATAGATATCTTGGGGATATTATACTTGATAGAAACCTGACGGTGTGATACCTTGTTTTATCTTGACATCGTGATTTATCATGACACCTTAGTTTACCTGAGTTCAGTAGTTCATCCTGTTATTTTGATTTAGCCTATCTATCTTGTTATCATGCTTATGTTCATCTCAGTTTCTCATGTCAGTTAACTTTACTAGTTTTTATACTAATAGTAGATAGGGCTTACTCAGTCTTTTGACTGACCCGTTTTGTTTCGCCTCTTTTCTTCTGTTCCCCCCCAGGTTACAGGGAGGAAATACTGCTGTTTAGTTCGGACATCCTCTGCTTGAAGGTCATCATGGATGGCTTGGACTTTTCTTGGCTATGGCTACTTTACTGTTTTTACTTGGGGAATAATTTATGGAAAAGACTTTATGCTTCTTTACTATTGCAAGACAGGTTTTGATGTACTCTGATGTAAAAGGCTTTAGACCTTAATTATTGATGTTTATGAAAGTTCGATTTTACTTCCGCTATTTTATATGTTCTGTCTTGTGATATTTCTGTGCATGTTTACCAATAATGCCCCTCTAAAGCTAGTGCATTCCTTGGCGAGTGACCCTAGCGGAGGCGGGGTGTTACATTTGGTATCAGAGCAGAAGGTTACCAGACTGGGCAAAAGTTTTTAAAGACCTTCTGAAAACTATTTGAAAACCGTTTACAAAGAAGCATTTTTCAAGAAAATTTTCTTTTAAAAGAGAAAGGCTATTCCCCAAAGGCCATTAGCACTATCCTTGTTTCCTTAATTGAATCCCTTTTCCTTTCTTTCCTCCATCTGTAGTCACAGTGGTTTTAACTGCGACTAGTCTTTTCTATCTACGGAAGTTCTTTCCATACGATGGAGGTGGTTCTCGAGAGACCAGTGGCCGCGTTATAAGAAAGGATAGTGAGAAAGAGGATAAAGGATACGAGCTTTAGGATGAACAACTTGTTGGTATAGCTTAGTCCTCAAAGGAGGGAGAAAGATGAACAATGAAACCCATGACGAGAGAGAGTACCTTTGGCATGGTGAAACGGGACGGATAGTTAAGTATCATGGGACAAGGACAAGATCATCGGGAGGGCAATAGTATGCTCTCATTTCTAGGGTACCTCGGAAGGAGGGTAACGATCTTGCTGAAGGTTTAGCTCTTCTTCTCTATCACCCTGTTAGGACTTTGTTTTGATCATCATATCATTTAAGTCTGCTTCGATAGTTGAGTCTCTGCACCTTAAGTACTAGCGTAATAGAGAATCCCATTTTTGTCTCCAAGTCCTATTGGAGAATCAGTCCATTTATACATGACTTGTTTGGATTTGAGAATACGTATGCCAAGTGTTGAGTTTGGAAATAATGCTTATGTTTATAAGCTATGGATGGATTCTAGGGATGAAGTGGTTATCCAGTAAGGGGTGCCACTCTCGGTTTTGATAGGAGGGTAGTTAGACTCTTGACTAGCCTTGGTAGTACCCTCGAAGTCTCGTGTAACCTTTTTGGGTTCGGTCATGATTAGTTACTTGGAATCCCTTGATGCCTTTATTGGAAGTTTGAAGTCCGATCGAGCGGTGTTCGCCGATAAGATGGATGGTTTATTTCACTTATGCATGGATTATAGAAATCAGCCTAGTAAGTGCGCTTGATAACCTAGTTGGCATCTGTTTACATTCAAGAGAAAGTTCTTCTACGTGGAATGCCTTGTGGTACGAGGTCCGAGATTCACTAGTGAATTTTGGAAAGCTTGCATGAGATCATGAGTACGCAGTCATGTTTGCGTCAAGTATTCTAGGAAAAGGATAAGTGCAAGTGGAACGAGAGGCGACGAAGAAATGAGTTCCAGCTCATGTTATGGAAACAGGAAATAAGAAACTATGAAATCGCGAAGTTAAAAGACGGTCAAGGCACAATGGAATTGAGCTCAAGGAAGTACGACTTTGATGGTCAAAGACTAGATACGAGCATGATATCTCTTTTTGGGGGTATATCCTTGATCCCTGTTTTCTGTAGAGCTTACTTGTAGGCTATCTTTTGTGGACATCCTCTCGGTCCTATTTTCTGTTACAAACCCCGTAAGGAGTTTGTCTTGTTTATCTTCTCGACCCTGTTTCAGGGAATCCTAGGTAGAACCCTATGGATGTAAACATGTATTTGAAACATGTTATGATTGATATGGTTGCAAGTGGTTGCAAGTGGTTGCTCGTGGATGCGCGAATACACATTAGATACTAGCTCGACTCGGTCACATTTCATATTGCATATGCACGAGTATTTATACTTGTTTATGGATGAAATCGAATGTATTATCATGCGGTTGTTGCATATGAATGAATGATTGTGCACGCATATAGTATCTATATGACTAGGACTATTTGCATACATGTTGGATTCATGGCACTATACATATTTTGCATTAGAAAGATTATTCAGGCCTGATCATCAGCATTAGCTAAGGAACATGTACACACACGTTTTGCTTATATTCATACAGCATTAGAAATCATCTAAGGACAATGGTTGCTTGTGGATGATGTTTTGAGTAGATGGATGATGGATGGTAGGATATGTTCTTCCTAACTTGGAGATTTCGGGGACGAAATCCTAAAAGGTGGGGAGAATGTAACAACCCGTATTTCGATAACATGATTAAGATGAGAATCAAGGCAGAATTTAATTTTAAATTATGAATCAAGTGAAACGGGCTATGCCATTGCGTTCATCTCGGAAAAATACGCGAAATAGAGTCCGAGTTTTCGAGAATCGGAGTCTGTATGACCAAGTTATGGTCTGACGAAGTTTTCAGAAAATTCAAGTTCAAAAACGAGTTCTAATTTCAAAAGTTAGGGCATGAAGGCTAGGCGGGAAAAGTTCCCGCCAGGCACCCCAAGTCGACAGGCCTGTCGACTTGGGAGTCGACCTGCTTGACCCAAGTCGACAACCCTGTCGACTTGGGGGTCGACACATGGTGGCCGGGCAGTTTTGCCTGGTGCACCTATTTTCTATCTTGGCTAGAATTTTGGGCCTGGTTTGAAATCTGACGGTTCAGGTTGGTCCTAGGGTTAATCTAAGGGTCCTAACTAATCCTAATCTCTATAAATAAGCCCCTAACCTACCCCTAAACCCTCATTATTCACTCATGTAACTAAACTATGGCAAAAAATTTACTCTCATGGCCTCCACTCAACTATCCTAGCCTCCACTTCATTTCTATGAAAGGTTTCATGATCATGAGAGTGTTAGAGAGTCCCTATGTTAGTATGAGAGCTTCTCAAGTTGATTTCAAGGCAAAAGCTTTGATCTTTGTTCATAAAGATAGGGTTTTTATTGATTTGGAATGTTCATCTTTGGGTTTTTGGGTGATGGCATGCATAGGCTTCATCACAAGCTTTAGTTCAATCGATTTAGGCCCTCATAGCAATGTAAGCCCTTTCCCTACTCTTAGATATTAACTATGGAGTTAAATGTTCATGTTGCAAGTTTGGGTTTGATCATTGAGAATGATATATGCTATCATGTCATGCAAGTATATGAAGTCATTATCTTGATCTTATGAGCTAAAAGCTACAACCTTTATGTTGAAATGTTGCACTATGCAACATGAGGACCTTCATAATCATTATGTCAACTTGCATATGAAGTCATAACCCTTATATGATGATATATGCGAGTTACTAGTCATCATTCCATGTCTTTTGTCACCATGATTCGTTTATGTGCCAAGTTTGGGTTTATGCATGTTTTTTAGGCTTAAGAATGTAACATGCAAGTTAATGAACACATTTGTGCCTCATTTGCCACCATGATTAACTTGTGGCTTAATATCCATTTTTGTCATGCCTTTGCCAAGTCTCTTCTTTTAATCCATTACGTTGTTGCGAACGTATATGCGAGTTTAAAAGCGTTGGGTTATGTTATGGGTAATTTCTAATGACATGAAAATACAACTTGAAAACATGACTTGAAATATAACATGGAAGTTGACATGTAAGTATGCATAAAAACATAAGCTTGGGAATTTACCTATTAAGTTAGGTCTACCCTTTGGGAATTTACCTATTAAGTTAGGTCTACCCAAATGCTTGAAAAACTTATAACATGTTTTGGAAACATGATGAACATGACACTTAGATAATATAAGTGTGGCCAACTCGAGGTTAGGTTGAGTTTGCAACGTAAAACTACCCGGAACCGACCGGCCTAACTAGTAGTTGCAAACAATAGGACCCAATGTGAGAAGTTGGTCATGTTGTGCTTGAACCCGAGGTTAGACCAAGTTGTGTTGTAAAGCTACCCAGAACCGACCGGCTTAACTAGTAACCACAACAAAGTCTAATGTGAGAGGTGAAGGTGCATTAAGTAATTAATGCCACATGATAGGGTTAAGTTAATTTGATTAATGACCCTTAACCAAATATGACATGGACAAATGGGTTAAGTAATTTGATTAGGCTAATGGTACTTAACAAAACATGACAAGGTTGGGAAGGTTAAGTGACTTGATTTGCCTAATGACACTTAACCATTTTTATACGACTAGTGGACGGGGTTAAGTTAACCAACACTTAATCAATCCGACACGATAATTGGGTAAGGTTAAGTAAGTTTTCTTAAAGACACTTAACCGAAAAATACAGTTAATGGATGGGGTTAAGATTAGACTCAACTAGTCTAAACATGATAATCGGATGGGGTTAAGTTAGCCTAGACTTAATTAATCCCACTTGGTAGTTTAATGGGGTTAAGTGACCTATACTTAACCAATCTAACCCGTTAATTTGATGTGGGTAAGTGACCTAAACTTAACCAATCTAACTCGTTAATTTGATGTGGTTAGGTGATCTATACTTAACCAATCTAACTCGTGAATTTGATGTGGTTAAGTGATCTATAATTAACCAATCTAACTCGTGAATTTATTGAGGTTAAGTTAACCCATACTTAACCAATATAACGTGAAAACATGATAAGGCTAGGTCAGGAATCGCTTGAATACACTTGACCGGTTTGACTAAGTAATTTGATAGGGTCAAGTTAATATATACTTAACCAACTTGAGCATGGTTTGTAGGGTTAAGTCTTGAACTTGGATACTTAGCCAATTTTGACATGATTTGTAGACGGGTTAAGTCATGAACTTAAGTGACACTTAATCCATTATGAAAACCCTAGTTCTGAGGATTAGGTGGGTAACCGTAATTAACAAGGATAACGGGAATAAGGCTAAGTGGTAAACCTTAGTTGAAGGATAACTAAGTAATGATTCTTAGTCAAGGAAATTTAGACCAGTTCATAGATAGATGAGTAACCTGATACGGTAGGTCATCGTTTAAGTATACGAGTAGGAGCAAGTATCTGATTTAGATAAAGGCTCCAGCGAACTGGATAACGAAGCAGCGGCTTCGGGGAACGTGAGGATATTCTTGGGATCCCTCTGTGGGCTGCCAGGTAATTATACTAGGCTCATGAGAGGTTAAGGTCTGCGTTAGAAGAACCAAGAGTATGCCTTGGTTGCTATACGAGCGACCTAAAGACGGGGATGGATAGGGTATAGTCGACGAAACACGGTCGTACCCTAGATAGCATTTTTCGTCAGGCTACCTACCATCTTTGGTCAAGCGTGTACGTACGGAAAGGCAGAGAACACCCAATAGACCATAATTGCTATCTAATTATGGTTGCGGTAAGGCTCGGATTGGGGCTTGGCCAGTAGTGTGTTCTCGTACAGGATTTATCCTGTCTTGTCTTTCGCTAGTTGAGGGAGGGGTCGCGTGGGACCATAGCCACGTATAGAAAAACAGACCTTAGCATCTGCATTGGCAGATAAATCGTAAGCTCCCGACCGAGTCCTGTATTTCCTGGTCTGCCCTGCGACAGGACTCGGATGGCACGATGTGATACATGTGCATACAGTCATGGAAAAACGATTCACGATGGATGCGTGGGAAAAAGGGCGCGGTTGGCGGTTAGTGTAATCCCTAGTGGCCCTAGGTGGTTGAACCCAAACCGAGATACGAAAACGTGCAATAGGTAAGCGTAATCCCTAGTAGCCCTAGGTAGCATAAGTCCTAGTTGTACAGACAATAATTCATGTTGGAAGACCCTAGCTAGGTTTAGGGTAACAGTCCAAACCGATCTTAAGGATCATGGAACTATGTTAAAGTAATATAGAGTCTCATGGATAAGCCCGTATGGTCTACGGCAAGGGACTGAACATTTACGTGGAAGAAAACATACAAGTTGAGTAACCTATATATGCGATATATTGGGTTGACATGGACCATTATACGACTTTTGAGTAAGGGTCATTCACGGATAACACGTGATACAGTTGGGATACTAGTACGGTAGGTGCAGAGCAGATATACAGGATAAATACCATAGGACGTTATACGTGATAGATATCTTGAGATATTATACTTGATAGAAACCTGACGATGTGATACCTTGTTTTATCTTGACATCGTGATTTATCATGACACCTTAGTTTACCTGAGTTCAGTAGTTCATCCTGTTATTTTGACTTAGCCTATCTATCTTGTTATCATGCTTATGTTCATCCCAGTTTCTCATGTCAGTTAACTTTACTAGTTTTTATACTAATAGTAGATAGGGCTTACTCAGTCTTTTTGACTGACCCGTTTTGTTTCGCCTCTTTTCTTCCGTTTCCCCCCAGGTTACAGGGAGGAAATACTGCTGTTTAGTTCGGACTTCCTCTGCTTGAAGGTCATCATGGATGGCTTGGACTTTTCTTGGCTATGGCTACTTTACTGTTTTTACTTAGGGAATAATTTGTGGAAAAGTCTTTATGCTTCTTTACTATTGCAAGACAGGTTTTGATGTACTCTGATGTAAAAGGCTTTAGACCTTAATTATTAATGTTTATGAAAGTTCGATTTTACTTCCGCTATTTTATATGTTCTGTCTTGTGATATTTCTGTGCATGTTTACCAATAATGCCCTTCTAAAGCTAGTGCATTCCTTGGCGAGTGACCCTAGCGGAGGCGGGGTGTTACAGACTCGGTAGAGATAGGGTTATTAATACCCTAGTCTGAGATTGAGTGTATATATACGAGTGGACGTATTTGTTATTGATATAAAAATTTGTTTTATATTGTGGAGATTCATTGGTTGAGTTGTTTATGAGTTCTGGTCGATCCGTTTGATCCACTGTATCGGCAAGGATTTTGTAAACACTCGAATACGATGAACCATCATGGTATGTTTTGAAAAGAGGGTAAACGAATTAATTTTACCCAAAGTATATTTTGATACATATTGGCTATATTAGTTGTTATTATAGTCGAGTAAGATTATAAGTAAAATGGTTATGTAAATAACCAATCAGAATTCATATAAGTGAAATACGTGAAATCAGATGAGTTAAATCTGAAATTAAAACCAGAATTGAAGTTAAGACTCTGGAGAATTGGATAAGTGTTTGTAAATGGATTGGGATTAAAAATAAGGAAAATTTAAGATCCTGGGAGATTTTAAATTGTTTTACAAGCAGTGCGAATTATATTTTGAAATGAATTTCAAAGTGGAAAAGGTTAAAATTGGTTTTATAGTATTGAACTCACTTCGATCGCTGGAAAATAGATTCTAATGATGACAGATGCATCATCAGTATTCATTTTCGAGTTGTAAGTGACGAATTACTACCAAAGATACTGTTTTGAATTTGTTTTGGGAAAGACAAGTTGTGTTGAATTTCAAAATGGGATTTAAAATATAGAATTGGAATTTTGAAATAGATTTGAAATATTAACCATTTTTAAAGGAAATAAAACGAGGAGTTCCTTTATAAATGAAGTTTATTAATGAAGTGAAGAGAATTATCATTGGATAATTCAAAAATAAAAATACAAGTGTGAAATTAAAATGGAAATCTATTTTTCCAAAGGTAGAAATATCGATTTCAAAAGAAATTGAAATCGAGACTTATTTAAAGAAATTTGAATAAAGGAAGTTCAAACATAGAATTTAAACAGGAAAATTCAAAGGGGATTTGAATAAAGAAAATTCAAAGGGGATTTGGATATAGAAAATTCAAGGGGGATTGAATATAGAAATTCAAAGGGTGTGAATATATGAAATTCAATGGAAGTGATATAGAATTTGAATAGAGAAAATTCGAATATGAGAAATCGAATAGTATTCGAATATGAGAAATCGAATAGAATTCGAATATGAGAAATCGAATAGAATTCGAATATGAGAAATCAAATAGAATTTGACATATGATAAATCGAATAGAATTTGACATATGAGAAATCGAATAGAATTTGAATAGAGAACTTCAAATATGAATTAGATATAGAATTTGAATATAGAATTCAAATAGAATTGAAAACGGAATCCAACTAGTGATATATAAGTTAAACTTATATTTGAATAGGTTATATTCAAAATGAAAGGGGGAAATAGGCAAAACAGTTAACTAGAAATTAATTAATGGAATTTTTAATTAAAGTTGAACTTTTAAAGGTAAATGGGATTTGAGAACTTAGATTTCGAAATTTGATATGAAACGTAAGTTGAAAAGGAATTCAATTAGTTATGAACAAGTTAAACTTAGATTTGAACATGTTGTGTTCAAATATAAAGTGCAATAAGGAAAAGAGCTAATTAGCGAAGTACTTAACGAAACGAGTTAAAACTTTTGATTGTGTTGAAAAAAAAATGGGAATGGTTGGATGTAGATTAAACAAGTTTGGAATGGAGTGTTAGAAGAGTATAAATAGAATGCTCGACGAAAGGGTATGTATTTAATTCATATATGAGATTTTATGCGTCGTATCGGCTAGCCGCTTGGCTTCCTTTTTCTTTTTTCTTTTTTTATTGGAGAAGGCCTGTGTGGCAGTTTGGGGATTTTCCTGATGCTCCTAGTACAAAGGAGGTTATGGCGGATTTTTCCGGGATTTTAAGGAGTTAGAATATTTTTTAGATAATTTAATAGTTAGAAATCAACGTATCGATATATATGGAAGTCGATAAGGAAACGAACTTAGAAATAGAATAGTAAAATCAAAAAGGAAAACTAGGAATAAAATCTAGTAAGAATAGAAAGAGAAGGTGTATATGTGTTTAAAAGTTAATCAGTAGTTGTATGGTATTGATTATTCGAGTAAGTAGTCGTATCTGTTTTGATGTTATAAATGTTATTCAGTCAAGGTCTGAGAGGTAGTTATACCCCAACTTGATTAATTTCATTATTAACAAATAAATAGTAAGATTTCAGGCTCGAATATCAATGTTGAATAAGAGTTAGTTGAATATAGTATTTGGGTTGTCGTAATGATGTTTTACACAACATCCGTTTTAACCCAAATAAGTGTAAGCTTGGAAATATAATAAAGAATATTTCCTAGGTATAGAAATTAACGAGATCGGAAGAGAGATAAATAATTGGAATATTTTCCAATTATAAATAGCATATATTTTCTAAAGCTTAGAAAATAAAGGAAGGCGATGTTCGGAAATGTTTTCCAAATAACATAAAAGGCCAATATGGTTATTGAAAATATTTGGTTAACGAATATTGATAAAGAAATAGAGAAGTGATTTAAATAATGGAATATTAATTAAGGGCTCAATGACATGTTCAAAAGGAAAATTTGTTTTTTTGAAAAAGTAAACTGTTTAAAATTCCCAGGAAGAGACTGTTTGAATTAAAAACAAATTTAAATAGAAGTTTGCGAAAGTAAGCTGAGATTGAATTGAAACAGTTAAGTGAAAACTGAATGGAAATAGAACGATATCACGAAAAATTTATTCTTGGATAAAATTGGATTGTCAAGATAAGAATCTGAAATGAAAATTGCATTGGGAAGTTAAGAGTTTGAAATCGAGAATGGATCTCGAATTTGAAATAAAATTCGACTTAGGATATAAGCGAATGGTTGTGTCACGGATAAAAGAAGATGGGTATTTGATTGGGATAACCCTTGTATCCGCTGAATTTAATAACAGGTGGAAAGGATATATTGATATGCCGACAAAAAGGTACAAGTTTACATTTATATGGGATATAAGATTTTTGAGCCGAATTGGCAAGTTGCTTGGCTGTTTGATTTTCTTTTGGATTGGAGATGGCCCAGAGAGGCGAGTGATGGTTTGACCGATTGACTAGTACAAAGGAGGTGCTGGCGAAATTTTTCGAAGAGTTAAGGCGTTAGAAAATTTTCAGGATTTTTGAAAATTTTCGATAATAAGAATGAATAAATAATTTAATTGAAATTAAATTGGTTCAGTTAAAACTGAAGCTAAGAAGTGAACAAATATGTTCTAACCAGTCGATAGGGTCGTCCTCTACTTTTTAGCAATTTCGAGGACGAAATTATTTTAAGTGGGGAAGATTGTAATGACCCGCATTGGCAGGAGTATTATGATTAATTTATTTAATTATATCCATGGTGGGTTAGTGAATTTAATGGCCGTGGAATTTAATAATGATGAATATTTTATTAAAATAGTGAATTAAATAATATATTAAATTCTGAAATAATCAGAATTGGTCGAATGACAATATGGTGTGAACCGGATCATCTGTGATATTTAATTCAGCTTGGAATTGAATTTGAATAACGAATATATTCAATCGTCGACAGTTGAACGTATAGTTTATAATATAATTATAATGGAGCTGGAAATAGCGTTGCAGTTCGCTATTTGGCGATTTGAACTTCAACAGAATATACAGGGTTCGTTTAAGCCGGATTTCTGTGAAACAAGAAACGTGTGGAGCCGGTGAAGTATATCTTTCTAGTGGAAGAGAAAAATCGTGATTTCGTCGTGTAGATTTTGAGATATGTCCAAATCAAATTTTAAAATAGTCGCTATAGAATCGATTATTGACCATAACGGTTTATTTGATATAACTAGAGATCGGGTTTGAATTTAGACGAGGTTCCTTTGAGACGTAGTGATAATTTAATTTTTAGAAATTTATGGAAATTTTTAATTAATTTAATAAGCGACTTTTCATTTGAAGTATTTCGCACCCTGAAATCAACATTTTGAAGTTTCAAACTATGAGTCAACCTACTGGTATTTTTATATTTTTGGGATCGTGGCTCATCACTGGACACGACTGTATCCTTATTTCAGTCCGTACTAGATCGGACATGAAGTGATTTTACTTAACGAAATTCACTAGACTTAATAATATATATGTATGTACAAACAACTAAGTTTTCAAACGGCTCTCACTTCAAATCAAAATGAACTGAGCCTACTCTTGGATTGGAAAACATGTGCGTGGCTCCATTGAAGTGTGCGTGGCTCCATTTAAGGGTGCGTGGCTCCATTGAAGTGGCAGGGACGTGGACTTGTCTCTACCATATTTCCTAACTACTAAGTCGTCATTTTGTATATATACATGTAGGAGCACTGTCTTCAATCATTTTGGCTTCAGGAAGCTTCAAACCAAACATTTGTCAAGTATAACCCTTAACCATTTTCTAACCTAATTTCATTGAGCCATCAAAAATTCCGCCGTCATCCTCTCAGAACAAAGCGAAAAAAATTCGATCCTCTTAAATCCTCAACAAATCCAAATAAATTCAATAAATCTCAAAACATATATTTCTGAGATCATTGTGAGGGGATCTTAGAGCTGATGTTCATTTTGTTGAGTTCGATCGTGTCAGGAAGGTTCACAGGTTCATGGTTTCAGTCGTTCGACGCATGATTTGGTGTGAGTTTTGTTCGGAGCAAGAATGGTTTAGTGCTGAGTTTTCCTGTAGCACGGTGAGGAGAAGGGACGGGTTTGGTGTGGGGTAAGACAGTAGTTGTGTGAGGTCGAGATGATCATTTGGGGATTTGAAGTCTTAATGCGAAACCTGAATGTCGTATTGAGTTTGTAGTAGGGTTTTTAGCTTGGTTTATGTAATTTTGGGAGGGTCGGTGATTTAGAAGTTCGGTGGTCTCATGTACTGGAAGGGAGTGGCTCGAAGTCTGAAACCAACCTGGGATTGCGAGCTTAATGATGTTGGGAGGGATAGAGAGAGAGGAAGTGTTGAGGAATAACGTAGCGATCTTAGATTGTTGAATTATGAAGAGGGCGTTGAGATGTGGGGGAGGTTCGAAGTTCATTTCTGAAAGTACAGAACCAGTTGGGGAAGAACAATTAGCAGACGGGGATTTAGAATTTTGAAGGATAGAAGGAGTAATAGTTTCAAAGGGGAATTTATTGGTGATTTTTTTTTGTTAATCCATGAAGAAATTAACGAGCATCTTGGAGTGAAAAGGAACATATTTCGTGTTACGTGAGATAGTTTCCGTGGGGAGTAGAAGATAGCGAGGAAAGGATCAAAGTTCTAAAACGGGATTAAGGAGGATTAAAATGGTAAATAATAATAATAATATAATTAGTTTAATTATATGTTTATAATAAATCATTTAAATGTTGTAACAATGATAATTTCCTCATACGATATCGGTTTTCAGCGAAACAAGATCCGACAGGATCGTATGGACAGGAGCAACACAATGAGACTGACTGGGAGTGAATCCGAGCTCGCTACAATTTATTGTAAAATAAATTTTCCGTCTGAATCAAATCATGGAGAGTTAATCGTTTTAACGATAACAGTCCAATGTGAGTAAATCTCACTAACTCTGAACAGTTTATAATTTCATGTTATATTTTTAGAACTGTTAGATATTGGCTGATACTGTATGTTGACTGTTTGATTGAACTGCTAGTCAGTTAGTTAAATTTTCTATATTGAATCTGTTTACAGAATATATCATATGGAACTGAAAGTGATGTTATCTATATTGTTTAACATCTGTGATGCAGGGAAATAGGTTGGAGGAATCCATCCAACGGGATTCCTAAACATTTATTTTACTGTTTTCATATATTGTGATATATGATGTGTTATATAATCTGTTATGGATTATGGGTGTTGGAATGATGTTGATCATTTTTATTCGATATTTTAAATATCATAAAAGACCCTGGGATGTAAAAAGAATTTATTTCAATGTATATTGAAATAAAGGAATTTTATAAAATCACAGAATTTTATAAAAGGAAATATTTATAAAACGAACACGGTTTTATAAAAGGGATATTTATTTAGAAAATAAATAGAAATAGAAAATGAATATTTATTTAGAAAATAAATAGAAGTTATAAATATGAAATATTTGTAACGGTAAATAGAAGTTATAAATAGGAAATATTTGTAACGGTAAGTAAACGTTAAAAAAGGGAAATAGTTGTAACGGAAAACGTAGTTTATCAAAAGAAGTTAATCGATGTTAGTTAATCGATTAGAAATAAAGTAAAGAAGTTAATCGATGTTAGTTAATCGATTAGAAATAAAGTTAAAAGAAGTTAATCGATGTTAGTTAATCGATTAGAAATAAAGTTAAAAGAAGTTAATCGATGTTAGTTAATCGATTAGAGAATAAAGTTGAAAGGAGATAATCGATGTTAGTTTAATCGATTAGAATAGAAGCAAATGAGTTAAATCGAATATAATTATTCGAATAGAAGCAAATGAGTTAATCGAATATAGTTATTCGAATAGAAAGTAAAAGGAATTATCGAATATAGTTTATTCGAAAAGAGTAAGTGAAATGAGTAAATCAATAGCGTTAATCAAATAGTGTTAGTCCAATAGAGTTAATTGATAAGGGTTAGTCCAATAGAGTTAATTGATAAGAGTCAATCGAATATAGTTATTCGAAGGAGGGTTAAGTAAGGAAGATAGTAAAAGGGATATAAAGTGAACTTTGCCTATTTCAAAGTTAGAAATGTTGTTCAGTTAAGGTCTGAGAGGTAGTTCTACCCCAACTTGATTGGCTTCATTTTTAACTAAGGAATAGTTAAGGTTCGATAGTAAAGGAAATGGTTTGAGTTGGCATCGCGATGGTTTGTTTAAACATCTATCTAAGTCCAATGAAGAAGCTTTGGAAATGTTTTCCAAATAAGAAACCAGAAATGTTTTCTAATAAAGAAAACAAGAAATGGAAATCTTTTCCATTATTAATAACGTGTATTTTCCCAATTTAGAAAATAAGGAATATTGAACGTAGGGAAACATGAGATAAGTAAATTAATGAACTAAAGAGATGAATGTTGAATGATGTTTGATCGATATAATTTCCATTTGGAAATAATATCATTGTTTGCACACCTATTTTTATTCGATAGTTAAATCAAAGACTATCGAAGTTTTGACCATTTTAACGTTGTTAATATGGAGAGACCGGTTGGATTATTATCCGAAGAACCACTCTGTATTGGCATAACCGTTGCGAATCATATATGCCAAAGGAAATTGAAGACGGAGTTATGCAAGAGCTATCCTATTTACAGAATAGTGCCTTCGGTTCATCCTGTTCCTGGATGACTTGTATGGATGGATGTCTGACAGAGTATTTCCAGACGATCACGTATATTGATTTCTCCAACCGTACCAAGAGTGGAAGCGGAGGAGGAAACTTCTTTTAGCTAACACATAATGTATGGTTGAGGACGTCAATCAGTGTTTTGATGGATTTGACGATGTGGCATTCAAAGTGAATCTGGTGTGATGATAAAGCGTAGCTTCTAGCCTCACATCTGGTAAATGACAGAAATCGGGCAGGCAGCATGTAACGACACGGATTTCGCCCGGACCTAATCGATCGCTAAACCGACCAAGACCGTTCGAATCCCGCATACGCTAACTTTGGGTATACAACACATCAGAACAAATAACAGAAGACTTCAATAAACATCATAATAATGTTACATCAGAGTACAGAATATCAGAGTATATCGAAAATAATACACAGCGGAAGATAAATTTACATAAATGTAAAACAGTGCACAGCGGAAATATAAACTACACAGCGGAAGACTGTAAATGCCTGGACACAGCTTAAAGCTTCAATCCAGAATCCTGCTCAAAACATCTGCAAAATAAAACTACTCGACTGCCCGTGTGGAAAATAGGGGCACCCGAGTTCGCAAGGGAAAAGCAAACTACAGGTCAGTCATGGGACTGGTGTGAGAACTCAAAAACAGTTGTTAAACTTGTTTAAAAATAAGGCAAATCACGGGACCACGCCACTTTCGCGGAACGGGTTTACCCCCATGAAAGCCAGTGTATAAACAACAATCAATATAGATATATGGATCTACTATGCATCAATCAACATGCAATATCCCTATCTACCCATTTAGATTAATCACCACACTTAGATTTTCCAAATCCAATTCAATTTACAGAAATTATTCCTTTGGATTTTATTCCCGATTTCTTATTTCAAATCATTTGAAATACATATCTAACTTTCTATATCAAAGTAGATTTCACTTCGGGATCTCAAATCAAATCATTTGGAAATGTGAATTCCAAAACATAACAATGCATACAAACAAGTATGCAACCAAATATCGTGCTCCCCATCGACAAGGCAAAGGGTACGCACCTCGCAACTCGATATATATATGTGCACCTACCCCACATAGGAGTAGGCTACACCGACGATGCACCTCCCACTCAGGAGAGCATACACCGCCCTCTCACCCATACTTTTAGTCTCAGGGTTACCCGAATCTTTAGCCACATACTAAATCATTTCATATCCCGAAGTAGGGAAAATCATTTCACAACATAATAATCACAATGTATCATATAATACATTTCTAAATCACTTTAGAAATCATCGGGTTTTGGGCCTCGAAATCCTTTCTGTTTTATAAAACATTTTTTATAAAACATTCCCTGTCCAAAATCGGGAATACATTTTTTTTCACTTAAGAAAAATATCATTTCACAATCATTCGTTAAATTTGAAATGAACACAACATCGCTAAACACCTTATCGTCAAATCGTGAAGTCTTTCACAAGGCGTTAGCACACAGATATTTTCAACCCAACCCAATGCTAAATGTAAAAGCATATTCTGCTCATAAACTGGTCGAGCACAATCCAAACCATCAATCAATCAAATTTAACATACGCCTCATTCCAATTCATTAGTCACTAACCGTAAATTAATCAAGAGAATAATTCCCCAAATATTAACCCCGAAGGCCGAAACCAACATCAGATCAATATCCAGAAAACCATTCTGCTTGGCTAACCGACAGTTAGTTTCTAAATTTCACGTTCAAATCTAATTAAAGATTTAACTATCGCCTAGAGCAAAACTGGTGATACTCCATTCTCGATCTTTTCAATCTAATTAAAGATTCATTAAAACTCCACTTAGTTTTAATCTGTGACTGGGTTAAAGAATCAGTGTCATCTAAAAACACGGTTCGCGATAAACCCAAAGTCACATTCCATTAATTATCGGGTTAAAGAACGAGTGTTATTTAAAAACACTGTTCACGATAAACCCAAAAATCATTCCATTAATTATCGGGTTAAAGAACGAGTGTTATTTAAAACACTGTTCACGATAAACCCAAAAATCAATATCAATTCAATTCCAATTAAATATTATTTAATTGGTACACTTCATTAAATCTAAATAAAAAGATTTAATCTTTTCTCAACTGGGTTCAAGAACAGTGTTAGTGAAGACACCATTCACGACAAACCCAAATCACATTCGATATTCAATACAAGGCTCTGAATAGAAAATATATCGGCTTATATTCAATATCGAGTTCTACGACTAACAGATGTCGTATGGGAAATAACGATATAAATATATATATCTTTCAAATTTCCATAACAACACCTGTATAATCACGAATCCCAACATCGAAATATTCCGAAGACAATTTCGATTCAAATCCACTCCAATGCAATCATTGGAATTTTGGTTATTTTTAAAACCCTTTTCGAATTCAATTTATTTATTTAAAAATAAATAGAATTATAATCCTAGTTCAAAACTAGTTCATTTCGATAAAAATCTATTTTTATCTTTTCAAATATGGAGTTTTTCATCCCAATTCTTCCCAAATCATTTCTTATGATTTTACACAAATTATTACTATTTTTAATAATTTTATCAAGGCCTGTACGGTCGATTTCCATCAATGGCCATCGAACTGCACTTACAGCGACCTTTTCCGAATTTGATTTGGACGTATCTCCAAATTCAACCGTTAGATTTCAAATTTCTAATATTCCTTAGAAAGCTCTTTTCGATATGAACCCAACGGTTCCGGTTTTAGGAGAATCCGACGGTCGGATCTCCCGTAATGTCCGTTTGAAATAAATGGTCGAAATTCGCGAACTGCCGCGGCGCGGCGCGTTCTATTCAGGCCATTATATTATATATATAATATATATAATATATATTTCGTCGATTTCTATTTAAAACGAATTATATAAATAGTTTTGAATTCGTTTCAAAAACATTTTCAACTTCCTTTTCAATTCAAATCACAATTGAATTCTTCTTTATAGATTCGTTTTAAAATTCATTTCTATTCAATTCAAATTTCAATTCAATTCGAATTCGTTTTCAATTCAATTCATTTCGAATTCATTTTCTATTCAATTCAATTCGAATTCGTTTTCTATTCAATTCAATTCGAATTCATTTTCTATTCAATTCAATTCGAATTCGTTTTCTATTCAATTCAATTCGAATTCGTTTTCTATTCAATTCAATTCGAATTCGTTTTCTATTCAATTCGAATTCGTTTTCTATTCAATTCAATTCGAATTCGTTTTCTATTCAATTCAATTTTCAATTCAATTCGAATTCGTTTTCTATTCAATTCAATTCGAATTCGTTTTCTATTCAATTCGAATTCGAATTCGTTTTCTATTCAATTCAATTTTCAATTCAATTCAATTCGAATTCGTTTTCTATTCAATTCAATTCGAATTCATTTTCTATTCAATTCAATTCGAATTCGTTTTCTATTCAATTCAATTCGAATTCATTTTCTATTCAATTCAATTCGAATTCGTTTTCTATTCAATTCAATTCGAATTCGTTTTCTATTCAATTCAATTCGAATTCGTTTTCTATTCAATTCGAATTCGTTTTCTATTCAATTCAATTCGAATATTTCATATACATCGTTTTCAATTCGAATATTTCATATACATCGTTTTCAATTCGAATATTTCATATACATCGTTTTCAATTCATATATATATTTCATATACATCGTTTTCAATTCATATATATATTTCATATACATCGTTTTCAATTCATATATATATTTCATATACATCGTTTTCAATTCGAATATTTCATATACATCGTTTTCAATTCGAATATTTTCACTTTCAATATATTCGATATTTTCACTTTCAATATATTCGATATTTTCACTTTCAATATATTCGATATTCACTTCGCTATATATATATAAATTTCACTCTTCATATCTATGTTATTTCACTTCGCTATATATATAAATTTCACTCTTCATATATATGTTATTTCACTTCGCTATCAATCAATTTTCACAACAATTTCAACCAATAAATATCGTCCATGGTTTGTGGACGAGGGGCGTATATATATATATATATAGATATTTATATATAGCAATTCACTTTCACTTTCAACACATATATAAAATTATAAAAAGAAATTGAAGAGTGAGAAATCCTCACCAATAGCTATCCACTCACACGACTCTTCCTTTATGTAAATCTTCGTCTATTTCGTCTTCTTGTCGCTTTCGTTTCCCGTATTCTCTACATAAGTAAAAATCGAATTTTTACTATGTTATTCAATATATAAAGATCATATTTTAAAAACAAAGATTATATTTTTAATATTCTTATGATGTAAAAATTATATTTTTATTGCTTTAAAAATATAAGAATCATATCTTACTTCTTCTACTAATCAAAAATTCCGACTTTTTTCTTTTTTAAAAATATGATCTTTATTTTTGCAAGTTCAAATCTTTTTCTTTTAAAAGATTCAACCTTTTTAATTTCAAAGTTTAAACCCCTTTTTTTCTAACCTTAAAATAAACTCCGTTTTTATTTTCTTTAAAAATCAGTCTTCAAAATTCTTTTCAAAACAGTTTTTAAACTTTATCAAATCAGTTTTTATTTCTTTTCAAAAATTCTGTTTTTATTTCTTTCAAAAATTCTGTTTTTATTTCTTTTAAAAATTCTGTTTTCAAATCTTTTAAAAATTCTGTTTTCAAATCTTTTAAAATTCTGTTTTTCTTTTCTTTTAAAAATCCTGTTTTTAAATCTTTTTCTAAAAAATCTGTTTTTAAATCTTTTAAAAATTCTGTTTTCATATCTTTTAAAAATTCTGTTTTTCTTTTCTTTTAAAAATCCTGTTTTTAAATCTAAAAGAAAAATACAGTTTTCAATTCACTGTTAAAACAAAAATAAAAACAAAACAAAATAACTTAAACACTCACCGAGATTTCGAATGGGAGGAGGAGAGTTGGCGGCTCTGGTGGCGTTCGGAGGTGTCGCGAGGTGGTGTTCGAGGTGGAGGTTCCGATTGCGTCGCGGATGTCTGGAGGGAGGAGGCGCTGCTTCGATGCGTCGAAGGTGGTGTTCGGCGAAGAGCTCGTCGGCGGATCGAGGTCAGGGGCGGCGCGATTCGATGAACTTAGGGTTTTCTATATTTTTTTTTTTTATTTCTTTCTGGTATAATGAAACGGGGGGGGGGGGGCCAAACAGAAGAGAAAAGGGGGGGATTCTATATTTTTTATTTTTATTTTATTATTTTATTATTAAATTTTGCCAAAGGGTTGACTTTCATATCCGACCTCGAAACGAGGCCCACCGCCTGTCGTCCATAGCGTTTTACCCCCATTCCGAACACAATGGGATATGTATCGTAAGCCGGTTTGATCGTTACAATCAGTTTCCGTTGAATTTACATTTAAATCCTTATATTGAATTTTAAACGTACATTTCAAATTACCGGGGTCACATACTAACTAGAAAAATTCCCGAAAAAATATTTTCTAGCTTCGTATTGGCGATACGGTCCTAACAAAACTAGTTTCGTCGAATTCTGAGACCGTTTGAAAAATGGCCAATTTCCAGTCGATTAAAATCAACTGAAACTGGTCAAACGCATTTTCCTTTGCCACGCTCACATATTGATTCGAAAAATTATGAAATTTGGAATCTAGCAATAACTTTACATCACGGACCCAACAAAAGTGGTTTCGTCGAAATCCGAGGTCATTTGCAAAATGTCCATTTTTAAGGGCCTGAATTCCATAGCGACTATTCAGAATTTTCAACTGGACATATCTTTTGATTCCCGATATGAAATCTTGATTTTTCGGATTCGTTGGAAAGATATTCACTATTAGATTCCATTATTTTTGGTTTCACTAAAATCCGGATTGTTTTGCACCCGGTACATTCAATTGAAGTTTGAAATCGAATTATCGAACTACCGCGCCATTTTCAATTCTATTTATAATTATATATAAATATTTATATTCTAACGACGACGCGTATAATATATACGTTCGAATTATATTCAAAATAAATTTCTCGTCGATATTATTTAAAATAATTCATGTTAAATAATCAGAATTCGCTAAAATTGCCAAAATAAAAATTTCAAACTGGCTCGCATTTTACGGGTTGTTACAATCTCCCCCACTTAAAACTTTTCGTCCCCGAAAAGGAACAAAGTCGAAAGTGGTTTGATTATCCAACTCTACGCTCGATCTGGCTTCTATTCTCCAACTCTTTAGTTTCTGAGAATTTTCAAAATTTCAAAAATTTGGCTAACACCCTAAATTTTTGAAAAATTTCGCCATAACCTCCCCTGCACCGGGAGCATCGGGGAATTTCAAATAGCTTCCCCGGTCCTTCAGATCTCAAAAAGAAAAAGAAAAAGCCAAGCGGCTAGCCAATAGGCTCACAAAATCATCATCACCCAAACAAAACAGGAAATTATGTAGTAAACATGTACCTATTTGTCGGGCAAACAAATTTTATTCTCTGGCTCTAGCCTCCTTGCTATGACCTGTTCAATGATATACATGTATATGCAAGCAGATGCGACCAAATTCCAATACAATTCAATATTTGGTTCTATTAGGCATAATGGTTCAAAATTAGCAAACAAATAAACAAACAACACAAACATCAATCAATTAATTGATTATATTTTCAAATATATAATTTTATATATTTAAAATCATATTTTCTAAAATCAAATTATATATATAATCACAGATACGTTATTTATAAACAACTAACTCTCGACTCATTCTAGGGCATTTCTAACCCCATCTCTAACGAGACACTCATTCTAGAATGCTACTGATTCTATCTCTAATGAGGATTCTTTTATAGGACATTACTAATCCTACCTCTGATGAGTCTTTTGTTCAGTTCTAACGAGTTGTACCCCAAAGATTTGAGTTTAACCAAAGCTCTGATACCACGTTGTAACGACACGGATTTCGCCCGGACCTAATCGATCGCTAAACCGACCAAGACCGTTCGAATCCCGCATACGCTAACTTTGGGTATACAACACATCAGAACAAATAACAGAAGACTTCAATAAACATCATAATAATGTTACATCAGAGTACAGAATATCAGAGTATATCGAAAATAATACACAGCGGAAGATAAATTTACATAAATGTAAAACAGTGCACAGCGGAAATATAAACTACACAGCGGAAGACTGTAAATGCCTGGACACAGCTTAAAGCTTCAATCCAGAATCCTGCTCAAAACATCTGCAAAATAAAACTACTCGACTGCCCGTGTGGAAAATAGGGGCACCCGAGTTCGCAAGGGAAAAGCAAACTACAGGTCAGTCATGGGACTGGTGTGAGAACTCAAAAACAGTTGTTAAACTTGTTTAAAAATAAGGCAAATCACGGGACCACGCCACTTTCGCGGAACGGGTTTACCCCCATGAAAGCCAGTGTATAAACAACAATCAATATAGATATATGGATCTACTATGCATCAATCAACATGCAATATCCCTATCTACCCATTTAGATTAATCACCACACTTAGATTTTCCAAATCCAATTCAATTTACAGAAATTATTCCTTTGGATTTTATTCCCGATTTCTTATTTCAAATCATTTGAAATACATATCTAACTTTCTATATCAAAGTAGATTTCACTTCGGGATCTCAAATCAAATCATTTGGAAATGTGAATTCCAAAACATAACAATGCATACAAACAAGTATGCAACCAAATATCGTGCTCCCCATCGACAAGGCAAAGGGTACGCACCTCGCAACTCGATATATATATGTGCACCTACCCCACATAGGAGTAGGCTACACCGACGATGCACCTCCCACTCAGGAGAGCATACACCGCCCTCTCACCCATACTTTTAGTCTCAGGGTTACCCGAATCTTTAGCCACATACTAAATCATTTCATATCCCGAAGTAGGGAAAATCATTTCACAACATAATAATCACAATGTATCATATAATACATTTCTAAATCACTTTAGAAATCATCGGGTTTTGGGCCTCGAAATCCTTTCTGTTTTATAAAACATTTTTTATAAAACATTCCCTGTCCAAAATCGGGAATACATTTTTTTTCACTTAAGAAAAATATCATTTCACAATCATTCGTTAAATTTGAAATGAACACAACATCGCTAAACACCTTATCGTCAAATCGTGAAGTCTTTCACAAGGCGTTAGCACACAGATATTTTCAACCCAACCCAATGCTAAATGTAAAAGCATATTCTGCTCATAAACTGGTCGAGCACAATCCAAACCATCAATCAATCAAATTTAACATACGCCTCATTCCAATTCATTAGTCACTAACCGTAAATTAATCAAGAGAATAATTCCCCAAATATTAACCCCGAAGGCCGAAACCAACATCAGATCAATATCCAGAAAACCATTCTGCTTGGCTAACCGACAGTTAGTTTCTAAATTTCACGTTCAAATCTAATTAAAGATTTAACTATCGCCTGGAGCAAAACTGGTGATACTCCATTCTCGATCTTTTCAATCTAATTAAAGATTCATTAAAACTCCACTTAGTTTTAATCTGTGACTGGGTTAAAGAATCAGTGTCATCTAAAAACACGGTTCGCGATAAACCCAAAGTCACATTCCATTAATTATCGGGTTAAAGAACGAGTGTTATTTAAAAACACTGTTCACGATAAACCCAAAAATCATTCCATTAATTATCGGGTTAAAGAACGAGTGTTATTTAAAACACTGTTCACGATAAACCCAAAAATCAATATCAATTCAATTCCAATTAAATATTATTTAATTGGTACACTTCATTAAATCTAAATAAAAAGATTTAATCTTTTCTCAACTGGGTTCAAGAACAGTGTTAGTGAAGACACCATTCACGACAAACCCAAATCACATTCGATATTCAATACAAGGCTCTGAATAGAAAATATATCGGCTTATATTCAATATCGAGTTCTACGACTAACAGATGTCGTATGGGAAATAACGATATAAATATATATATCTTTCAAATTTCCATAACAACACCTGTATAATCACGAATCCCAACATCGAAATATTCCGAAGACAATTTCGATTCAAATCCACTCCAATGCAATCATTGGAATTTTGGTTATTTTTAAAACCCTTTTCGAATTCAATTTATTTATTTAAAAATAAATAGAATTATAATCCTAGTTCAAAACTAGTTCATTTCGATAAAAATCTATTTTTATCTTTTCAAATATGGAGTTTTTCATCCCAATTCTTCCCAAATCATTTCTTATGATTTTACACAAATTATTACTATTTTTAATAATTTTATCAAGGCCTGTACGGTCGATTTCCATCAATGGCCATCGAACTGCACTTACAGCGACCTTTTCCGAATTTGATTTGGACGTATCTCCAAATTCAACCGTTAGATTTCAAATTTCTAATATTCCTTAGAAAGCTCTTTTCGATATGAACCCAACGGTTCCGGTTTTAGGAGAATCCGACGGTCGGATCTCCCGTAATGTCCGTTTGAAATAAATGGTCGAAATTCGCGAACTGCCGCGGCGCGGCGCGTTCTATTCAGGCCATTATATTATATATATAATATATATAATATATATTTCGTCGATTTCTATTTAAAACGAATTATATAAATAGTTTTGAATTCGTTTCAAAAACATTTTCAACTTCCTTTTCAATTCAAATCACAATTGAATTCTTCTTTATAGATTCGTTTTAAAATTCATTTCTATTCAATTCAAATTTCAATTCAATTCGAATTCGTTTTCAATTCAATTCATTTCGAATTCATTTTCTATTCAATTCAATTCGAATTCGTTTTCTATTCAATTCAATTCGAATTCATTTTCTATTCAATTCAATTCGAATTCGTTTTCTATTCAATTCAATTCGAATTCGTTTTCTATTCAATTCAATTCGAATTCGTTTTCTATTCAATTCGAATTCGTTTTCTATTCAATTCAATTCGAATTCGTTTTCTATTCAATTCAATTTTCAATTCAATTCGAATTCGTTTTCTATTCAATTCAATTCGAATTCGTTTTCTATTCAATTCGAATTCGAATTCGTTTTCTATTCAATTCAATTTTCAATTCAATTCAATTCGAATTCGTTTTCTATTCAATTCAATTCGAATTCATTTTCTATTCAATTCAATTCGAATTCGTTTTCTATTCAATTCAATTCGAATTCATTTTCTATTCAATTCAATTCGAATTCGTTTTCTATTCAATTCAATTCGAATTCGTTTTCTATTCAATTCAATTCGAATTCGTTTTCTATTCAATTCGAATTCGTTTTCTATTCAATTCAATTCGAATATTTCATATACATCGTTTTCAATTCGAATATTTCATATACATCGTTTTCAATTCGAATATTTCATATACATCGTTTTCAATTCATATATATATTTCATATACATCGTTTTCAATTCATATATATATTTCATATACATCGTTTTCAATTCATATATATATTTCATATACATCGTTTTCAATTCGAATATTTCATATACATCGTTTTCAATTCGAATATTTTCACTTTCAATATATTCGATATTTTCACTTTCAATATATTCGATATTTTCACTTTCAATATATTCGATATTCACTTCGCTATATATATATAAATTTCACTCTTCATATCTATGTTATTTCACTTCGCTATATATATAAATTTCACTCTTCATATATATGTTATTTCACTTCGCTATCAATCAATTTTCACAACAATTTCAACCAATAAATATCGTCCATGGTTTGTGGACGAGGGGCGTATATATATATATATATATATATATAGATATTTATATATAGCAATTCACTTTCACTTTCAACACATATATAAAATTATAAAAAGAAATTGAAGAGTGAGAAATCCTCACCAATAGCTATCCACTCACACGACTCTTCCTTTATGTAAATCTTCGTCTATTTCGTCTTCTTGTCGCTTTCGTTTCCCGTATTCTCTACATAAGTAAAAATCGAATTTTTACTATGTTATTCAATATATAAAGATCATATTTTAAAAACAAAGATTATATTTTTAATATTCTTATGATGTAAAAATTATATTTTTATTGCTTTAAAAATATAAGAATCATATCTTACTTCTTCTACTAATCAAAAATTCCGACTTTTTTCTTTTTTAAAAATATGATCTTTATTTTTGCAAGTTCAAATCTTTTTCTTTTAAAAGATTCAACCTTTTTAATTTCAAAGTTTAAACCCCTTTTTTTCTAACCTTAAAATAAACTCCGTTTTTATTTTCTTTAAAAATCAGTCTTCAAAATTCTTTTCAAAACAGTTTTTAAACTTTATCAAATCAGTTTTTATTTCTTTTCAAAAATTCTGTTTTTATTTCTTTCAAAAATTCTGTTTTTATTTCTTTTAAAAATTCTGTTTTCAAATCTTTTAAAAATTCTGTTTTCAAATCTTTTAAAATTCTGTTTTTCTTTTCTTTTAAAAATCCTGTTTTTAAATCTTTTTCTAAAAAATCTGTTTTTAAATCTTTTAAAAATTCTGTTTTCATATCTTTTAAAAATTCTGTTTTTCTTTTCTTTTAAAAATCCTGTTTTTAAATCTAAAAGAAAAATACAGTTTTCAATTCACTGTTAAAACAAAAATAAAAACAAAACAAAATAACTTAAACACTCACCGAGATTTCGAATGGGAGGAGGAGAGTTGGCGGCTCTGGTGGCGTTCGGAGGTGTCGCGAGGTGGTGTTCGAGGTGGAGGTTCCGATTGCGTCGCGGATGTCTGGAGGGAGGAGGCGCTGCTTCGATGCGTCGAAGGTGGTGTTCGGCGAAGAGCTCGTCGGCGGATCGAGGTCAGGGGCGGCGCGATTCGATGAACTTAGGGTTTTCTATATTTTTTTTTTTTATTTCTTTCTGGTATAATGAAACGGGGGGGGGGCCAAACAGAAGAGAAAAGGGGGGGATTCTATATTTTTTATTTTTATTTTATTATTTTATTATTAAATTTTGCCAAAGGGTTGACTTTCATATCCGACCTCGAAACGAGGCCCACCGCCTGTCGTCCATAGCGTTTTACCCCCATTCCGAACACAATGGGATATGTATCGTAAGCCGGTTTGATCGTTACAATCAGTTTCCGTTGAATTTACATTTAAATCCTTATATTGAATTTTAAACGTACATTTCAAATTACCGGGGTCACATACTAACTAGAAAAATTCCCGAAAAAATATTTTCTAGCTTCGTATTGGCGATACGGTCCTAACAAAACTAGTTTCGTCGAATTCTGAGACCGTTTGAAAAATGGCCAATTTCCAGTCGATTAAAATCAACTGAAACTGGTCAAACGCATTTTCCTTTGCCACGCTCACATATTGATTCGAAAAATTATGAAATTTGGAATCTAGCAATAACTTTACATCACGGACCCAACAAAAGTGGTTTCGTCGAAATCCGAGGTCATTTGCAAAATGTCCATTTTTAAGGGCCTGAATTCCATAGCGACTATTCAGAATTTTCAACTGGACATATCTTTTGATTCCCGATATGAAATCTTGATTTTTCGGATTCGTTGGAAAGATATTCACTATTAGATTCCATTATTTTTGGTTTCACTAAAATCCGGATTGTTTTGCACCCGGTACATTCAATTGAAGTTTGAAATCGAATTATCGAACTACCGCGCCATTTTCAATTCTATTTATAATTATATATAAATATTTATATTCTAACGACGACGCGTATAATATATACGTTCGAATTATATTCAAAATAAATTTCTCGTCGATATTATTTAAAATAATTCATGTTAAATAATCAGAATTCGCTAAAATTGCCAAAATAAAAATTTCAAACTGGCTCGCATTTTACGGGTTGTTACACAGCATGGCTAAGTCGGTCGCACCGAAGTAGGGTGTATAATCACCTGATCTAGAGTTTCATTCATTTCTAAAAATCTATTGTTGATGTTGTCCCATTCGGGAAACGGTTGCTGATCCCAACTGTTGGTGATATACATTCGATACACTCAAGCGAAATGAGTGGTCGGTCATGTGTGGCCGGCTTGCAAGATGTTCTTGTCGAACCCAGTGTATTCCTCTCTAGAGGTACACGAGCGATAGGTGGTTCCATACCTTGTCATAGTTGGAAATCCATTACCCAATACGTGCTTGCGGTTTTGATTTGTATACTATATATGTAGAACATGAGATGAAAGCGTTTCTGCTAGATGATTATATATACTGTGGTTGACAGACATTATTATAATATCAAAAGGTTTTTGATATAAAGTTATCTTGGATTCTCATAAGGGAAAAACCCGTTCCGCTATGCGGCGTGGTCTTATGAGATATCATTTACTTGTTCAACTGTTTTTAAACTGTTTTACTCATACCAGTCCCATGACTGACCCGGAGTTTACTTTGTTGTTTTCCCTAAACTCTTGGGTGCCTAAATTTGTATGGGCAGTCAAGTAGTCGGGATTTTACAGATATAGTTGAAGAGCTGGAGCAGGAGGCTTCAGGATCATATAGCTATAATTTATTTCCGCTGTGTTGTAAGTGCTGTACTTTGATAATGATATGTATATTCAAGTACCAAGTTTGTATTTCAAAGTTATGTTATGAAATATATTTATTCGTTCCGCTGTGAGATTCGTGTTACTCTGATGTTGTGTTCTTCTTCTTCTTCTATTCTAATTTTCTATCTTATCTTTCCTCACCCTCTAATTTCTTTCACTAATTACCAGGATTTTTCGACATTTTGGTTATCGACATCGTGCTTATGTCGATAACCAAAGTCGCTGAAAATCCGGGTCATTACAACATTGCCCTTACCAGGGGTGTAAACAATCTCGAAATCATATGAGGAAAGAAACTCCATCCACCTTTGTTGTCTTAAGTTAAGATCTTTTTGTGAGAAAAGGTATTTTAACGATTTATGATCAGTAAACAATTCAAACCTTTCTACTAGAAGGTAATGACGCCATGACTTAAGAGCGAAAACAATGGCAGCTAGTTCTAAATCATGAGTTGGGTAGTTCTTCTCATGTACCTTTAACTGCCTTCCTCCATAACAAACCACGTTGCCCTCTTACATCAAGACAGTGCCCAATCCAGTGTCACATGCGTCTGTGTTTACAGTAAACATCTTACCCCCATCAGGCAATGTCAGAACTGGGGCTGTTGTAAGGGCCCTTTTCAAATGTTGGAAAGCAACATCACAATCCAAATCCCAAGCGAAAGCTAGGTTCTTCTTCGTTAATCTGGTAAGGGGGCCGAGATCTTTGCAAATTCTTTAATAAACTTTCGGTAATAGCCCGCTAGCCCGAGAAAGCTTCGTACTTCAGTTGCATTCCGTGGAGTCTTCCAATCTTGCACCGCAACTACTTATGCGGGATCCATAGCTATCCCCTCCTTGGACACTACATGTCCAAGAAATCTCACTTCTTCTCTCCAAAAATGGCATTTGGAGAATTTTTCTCTCAGCCGATGTACTCGAAGAGTATCCATGACTTCCCTTAAATGCAAAGCATGTTCTTCCTCACTTTTTGAGAAGATCAGAATGTCATCCACGAAGACCACCACAAACTTATTAAGGAACTCCCTAAACACCCTGCTCATCATGTCTACAAAATAAGCTGGTGCGTTTGTCAAGCCGAAAGGCATGACAAGCCATTCGAAGAAACCGTCTGGGGTTCTGGACGCGGTCTTAACAATGCTATCTTCAGCCACTCTTAGCTGATGAAATCAGGTAGCCAGATCTAGTTGGGAGAAAACCACAACCGAAAACCCACTGATAAAATCTGACGTCACCTCCTTTCAGGAACCATCGAACAAAACCGCAACCGAAAACCCCAAAATTACCACAACTGAAACCGAATCCAACAACAACTCGATACCAAACTCGAATTCGCAAATCACCCCTTTAATTTTCCAAAGAGCGAAACCCTAGTTTTACTATAAGATTTCGCATCGAACTACTTGCGATCGACCCTAACCAAATTTACATGAGCTCGAAGGGAATGGTGTCAGGAATTCATATACATATGTTTTATGATTTTTAAGAATTTGTTTGGTTTTGTTTTGATTTTTGAAGTGGGTGGTATTCACGTTATAATAAGATCTGATGGCGGCACAGATTTTTGACCAGAAGAATTAGGTTAGAAGTTGGAAAAAAATAGTCGGATTTTTATAGGAAAAAGAAAATATTTTATTTTTAAGTGATTATTTAATCCAATTATAATCAATCGTTGTTTGTATTTACCATTTAAAAATCCTCATGTTCACACACGATACCCAAAAATCCTAAAAATGGTCATGCAGCTAGAGTCCGACATTACGGTCCCAACGAAACTGGTTTCGTCGAATTCCGACTTCGTATGCTGACACAGCATATTTTTAAAGGTCAAACTATCGACTGTTTTTCACATTAAAATCCCGTACGGCCACATACTGTCTTTAAAAATCACGGAAATTGAAAACTAGCAATAATTTAATATTGCGGATCCAACAAAATTAGTTTCGTCGAATTCTGAGGTCGTTTGCAAAAGTGGCTATTTTTAAAGCTCTGAATGACCCATTTAAATATATAAATATATTTAAATATAATTAAATATAATATTAATAAATTAATATTATCGTATATATTCACAGTGGAATACCAAACGGCTCTAGAATATTCTTATATGAATTTCTAACTCGATATTCACTTTTGGGTCAACCCGATATTCGATTTATATTGAAATCCCTTTTTAAAATATAAATAATTCCTTTATAAATTATAATGGAATTCCACAACGACTTTTCTAAAATTTGATTTGGACATAAATCAAAATCTACACGACGAAATCCCGATTTTTCTGTTCCATTAGAAAGATATAATCCACTAGCTCCACACGTTTCTTGTTTCACAGAAATCCGGCTTAAAACGAATCCAGTAAATTCAATTGAAGTTCGAATTGCCAATTTATGAACTACAGCGCCATTTCAAGCTCGATTTTAATTATATTATAATTATACGTTCAAACTGTCATTCAAATAATATATTCGTTATTCAAATTAAATTCCAAGCTGAATTAAATATCACAGATGATCCGGTTCACACCATATCGTCATTTCAGCCAATTCTGATTATGTCAGAATTAAATATATTATTTAATTTATTATTTTAATTAAATATTCACTATTATTTAATTAAACCACCATTTAATTCTCTATATCACCATTTATATAATTAAATAAATTAATTATAATACCTATGCCAATGCGGGTCATTACACCAAACCCAACGACTTTCTCCACTAGCTAAATACCCCTATTCCGAACACAATGGAATATGTTTGTAGGCCGATTCGACTGTTTCAATCAGTTATTCTTCAAATTGAAGTATAAAACATTCAATATTTGATTTGAGCGTACATTTTAATTTGCCGGGGACACATACTGATTCTAAAAATTCCCGAAAAATTTATCTAGCTATGTTGGGACAATACGGTTCCAACAAAACTAATTTCTTCGAATTCTGAGATCATTTGAAAAATGGCCATTTTCTGGTCGATCCATTTTGACTGAAATCAACCATACACATTTTCCTTTGCCACACTCACATATTAACTTCAAAAATTATGGAAATTAAAACTTAGCAATATACTGACATCCCGGATCCAACAAAAGTGGTTTCGTCAAAAAAGGAGGTCGTTTGTAAAATTGCTATTTTCAAGGGCTTTAATATTATTTAAAAATGGAAATTTTAAATTGTGACCAAATTTCTGTTCCAATTATTCAAAATAAAAATTTTAAATTGCCTCTGATTTTCCGAGTTGTTACAATCTCTGACCTTAAATCACAAATTCCCACCACCATACCAACTTCTAGATGGAACGAACACCACCAAATGATTCCTACACACGACCTCCACCATTCCCAAATGATCGATTTGCCGATTATCATTCAAATCAAAAAGCCCTAATCCAACCCTATGGTTCCGAAAATCAACTCCTTTGACCACGAATTCTGATCAAACGAAGTACTACATGTCGAAATAGAGGTTACTCGTACCTTCGTATCGTCGAGGCCTTCGATTTGATAAATAATTTGTTTGGTTTTGGGGAGATTTGAATTTCAAGCTTGTATTTTTATTTGTAGGGTTTGAAGATTTGTTTTCAGCCATTGGAGATAAAAATTTGCTGAAGGAAATATATGTGAAGTGAAACATGGGCTGATGGAGTTGAAGGAATTTTATTTATATATAAAGGAGGCCCAAATATGAGAAACAACCATTTATCATGTTACATCAATTTCATTCATGCTTTCTCCCGTACGGTCCAACGACAAGTTCGATTCTAATGCAAATTGAAACTCTACAATAATTAGACATTCCAGATCCATTGAGACTGGTTTCGTCGGATTCCGAGACAGTTACCAAAACCGTTAAATTTCATAATTAATTAATTAATAAAATATTCAATTATCTAGTTAACTGTTTTAATTCAACTTAAATATCTATTAAATTCCATTTAAATCCAAATATAGCTTAAATAAATTTTATAACAATGATTTCACAAATTTTAAGTTCCTAAATTGATTATTTGAATTTAGATTTGAATTTCAGTTATTTGTAAACAACTTAGAATTCCACCATTTAACAAATTTAAATTTGAATTCCTTTTTAGCTTAGAAAAATTAAATTTAATTATTTATTAAAATATTAAATTCCATATTTCAACATTTCTAATTAACTAAATTAAAAATCTATTTATACTTAATTCAAACTATCATCATCATTATAATCAACAAAATTTGATTTTTCCAATATTATTCCATTTATTTATTTTAAATCTAAATTTAAATATACTGAAAATTATGGGTTGTTACATTCTCCCCCACTTAAAAATCTTTTCATCCTCGAAAAGAGAACGAAATAAGGTATTACACAATTCATACTTTCAAATTCATACTTATAAAATAGCATTTATAAAATAAGTTATGTAATTGTAAAATCTCATAATTTTTCTAACTCCCGAAATCACAGAAAATTTCGGCAGCATCTCCTTTGTACGGAGAGGTATGGAAAAATCACAATACATATATAAATCCAAATATTCATCTCATCACATGATGAGGCATCCCAAACAATGGGGAATAAAATATATATACCCACAACAAAATAACACAAATGTGTACCTTTCTTTAGCGTTTGTTTGCAATTTTATTTATCTTTAGTACTTAGTATTTAGCGCAAGCATGCTCCAAGCGTAACACCTTTCCTTACACTTACTAAAATACTCAAATATGCGTAAGAATCAAACATATAAACTATAACACCCAACCTCCGTTAAGGTCACTCACAAAGGGAATGCCTTAACTTTGGTGGAGCGTTTTAGGTACAAGATGCAGAAAAATTACAAGACAGACAATTAAAGCAGCGGAAAACTAAATTTATTTCATAAGCACTTGTTTGAAACAAAGCATTACAACATAAGTCCCAACTTCCAAATTATTACAAAGATTTATCTGTCTTGAATAAAACATAAAGAAGCATAAAACGAAAATAAAGCAACATAAATCCCCAAAAGAGTGTGACTACAGCCATAGCTCACGAAAGAAAGTCCAAGCCTTACATCTACTGTCCTCAAGCTTGGATTGATCTGGATTAAGTTGAAGTATTCCCTCCCTGCGGACCGGGGGGGAGGGGGGCGGAACGGAAGAAAAGAAGCCGAAAGAAAATTTGGTCAGACATAAGTCCAGTTATTTTTCAGTATGTAAACTGGAAAAGGACTATGACATGAATAAATTGAACTTATAATAATACCAAAGTGATAAGATAATCCTAAGACAAGACAAGGCAAGATTAATGGAATAGGCTATCGCACCCACTTCTATTTCTCTGCACCCACTAAGAACTGTTTCAACTAGCATCGTGTGTTCATGATAAAATGATCCCCTTTCATCGATCGTCTCCTATCCATATGCATTTATTTCCGGTGTCATACGGCCCCCACATGATTGTGGATACCTATGCTGGTCCCATTATAGGGTTTTATAAATTCCTATAATGGCAACCCTGAAACAATTCAAGTATGCATAGAGTGCAACTACTGATGTCCAGTGCCTGCTTTTTTCACTCCGGAGTCCGTGCACTCCCGTACTCCGTTGGAACCTACACTGACGCACCAACCGCCGCCCTTTTGAGCACTCATAATCAACCCAGTAAGCGTGCCCCACACTGCCTAGTTCAGGGTACCATGATACATCTTTGTGGGTTACTGCTGAAATGGGTCCCTGTTACTAGTGTTTACTAGTCAATATATTATAATGGTTAAGTGTCCCCAATTTGACTTAACGCCCATCAATCTTGTTTAATTAACATGTTGAATTTGTTAAGTGTTTCCTTAGTTACTTAACCCTACCAATCTTGTCTTGACTGTTCCTTAGCTTTAATTCATTTGTTAAAGCACCAACCTCTCACATTAGATAGGTATTGTTGAGGTCGTTGGATTTGCTAGGAGGTTCCAGGCAGTCTTACACCACAACTCAATCTAACCTAGGGCTTTTCGGGCTTGATGCGCTAACCTCTCACATTAGATCGGTATTGTTGTGGTTGCTGGATGTGTCGGGCGGTTCTGGGAAGTCTTACAACACAACTCAATCTAACCTCAGGTCATGCATATTCCTCTTTTCCTTAATTTACACATTTGTCATTTATGTTAAGTATATATGTAAATTATCCACAAATGTTATCATGTTTCATTTGATATATTAATTTTATTCATAATTGATGGTATACAAATTATACCATTTCATGGCATTAGTCATTTACATGATTATGAGCCAACCTATGCAACTAACGTGTAATTTAGTGTTTTTCCTAACGTTCCCCCCGTTATACGTTCGCATAATTCAAATAGAAGCATTAGGCTCACAATTTAGCCTAACTTATAAACAAGAGGGAAAAGAAGGGAACATGCAACATTCTAACAAGCAATAAAATAACATGGATCCAACTAAAACATGTGTCATGCAAATTTGACATAGGACAATATTCATTTAATTAAACATGTCACGTGAACTTGCAATTTAATTGGATCAAATTAACATAAGCCTAAACATATGCACATATAGATCTTGGCATATAAGCATATGTGAACATAACTTGTCTTATGAACTTGCATATAACATGACATAAGGGAATCACCAAATTTCTAATCATGATAGGTTCATATACAACATGATAGGTTCTTATAAATTTGTGTAAACATGTCTCAACTTGCATAAATTTTAGTCTACAATCATGATAGAGACATATAAATATATATAAACTTGATTTAGCATGTGAATTCATATTTAAATTAGATCCACTAATTACAGTCATGAGAATTAGCATAGATCTAAATTACATACACATGAACATATATAGATCTAACTTGGATCTAACACATAAACATGTAACTTGCATTTAGATCAGCATATAACTTGCATTAAGAACCGCAACCATACAACATGATAATATCAATTTCCAACAATTGCATACGCAGAATTGTTACAAGATTGAACATGAATCGATAATGACTAATAACAAAGCACAGTTCTAATTTCAATTTCTTACAAGTCATAACTTCCGATTAGTGTTTAAATCAGAAATATACCTGTACTTACAAACAAAAGGAAAATCTTGTTTTCTAGGATCTGTTTTCTGAAACTGAATAGCCCTCTTTTGATGTAGACTAATTGTTGTTCTAATTTAGATTTGATTCGTAGCTTCTATCTTGCTTTTGAGTTGAAGGGGAATGGCGGCTACTTTAGGTTGACCATTGACAGCACGACGGCTTTTGGTATGAATTAATGTGATCTTAGGTTGAGGGTTCGGGTTGCTTATATAGAATTTTAATTAAATAAGAGCCGTTAGATCATCCTAGAAGCAATCAAGACTGTCTAGACTGGATAGAACAGCCACATAAGCCCTAATGACTCAGCAAAGAGTAAGAATTGTCACATTTTCAGATCTGCCTGGGGGGGGGGGAGGGGTAGGTCGACCCCCAGGTCGACCTGTATTGGGGAGGTCGATCCCATGGTCGACTCCCTGGTCGACCTGGCCTTGGGCGGGAAAATTCCCGCACAGCTCACTTCTGCTTCTGATTTCGAATTTTGAATTTCTGAACTGAGCTGTTTGAATTTATTTAAATTTCTGAAACTTATGATGGTCATAACTTCTTCATACAGAGTCCAATTCACGCAAACTCGGACTCTATCTCAAGCAGAATTCCAGGACGAACGCAATGGGGTTACCCGTTTCACTTAATTCTCACATTTAAAATTAATTATTCTTAAAATCGTTACTTTAATGTTTACAGAAAATACGAGGTGTTACATTCTCCCCTCCTTAAATGATTTCGTCCCCGAAATCTTCAAGTTAAGAAGAACGTATATCCTACCATCCAATCATCCATCTACTCATCCATCAAACACAGGCGACCATTGTCCTTAAAAAGACTTCTATTGCTTCATGATCATATGCATAGTGTGTGTACATGTCCTTATCTAATGCAAAATCAGGCGGTCTACTGATTCAGTTGACCTCCTTAATGCGAATTATGTCAGTGTCATACATCCATTATGTATGCAATTATTCCTAATCATACTTTCTACATGAGTGCACAATCATTCAAACAAATGCAACGTCCATACATCAATTTTCACTCATAAGCAAATACATAAATGCATATGCAATATGAAAGTGACTAAGCCGATCTAACAACTAATGTGTGTGTATATACATCCACGAGCAACCACTTGCAACTATCAATCATAACATGTTTCAAATACATGTTTACATCCATTGGTTTCTACCTAAGGATAAAGAATAGGACCGAGGAGATATACTTAAAAAGGTAGATACATGCATAAATTTATGGAAAAAAGAGATCAAGGACGTACCCTAAAAAAGATAAGGGTAGGCTGCGCGTATCTTGGCCTCAGTTTCCCAAGTCGGTCTTCCTCAGCGTCGCTCCATTGAACTTTAACAAGCTTGTCTTCACGGTTTCTTAGATTTTTGACTTCTGTTCCTAAGATACGAGTTGGAACTCTCCTCACAGTAACTTCTCATTCTACTTCTACTTCCTCTAGTATGCTTGGTTCCACCACTTCTGCAGACTCATGCAAGCACTTCCGTAAGTGAGAAACATGAAAGACATTATGAACTCCAGCTAATTTTTCGGGTTGCTCTACTATATAAGCCATCTTCCCAATCTTCTCGATGATAGGAAATGGCCATACAAATCCTGGTGCCAACTTTCCTGCGGATCCAAAGCGAACGAAGTTCCTTAAAGGAGATATTTTAAGGAAAACCCTATCTTCAACCTCAAACTCGAGGTCGGTCCTTCTTTTATCTGTGTAGGACTTTTTTCTATCTTGTGCGATCTTCATTCGCCTTCGTATCAAGTCCACTTTCTCTGAAGTTTCTCTAATCATGTCCGGTCCAAGTATGAGCATGTCTGTAGACTCCCACAAACAAGTCGGTGATCGACATGGTCTTCCATACAAAGCTTCGAACGGTGCCATGTGTATGGTGGCTTGGTAACTATTGTTGTAAGCGAATTCCACCAAAGGAAGATGATCCTCCCATGTTCCTCCAAAGTCAGGAATACACAATCTCAAGAGGTCTTCTAATACTCTGTTCACCCTTTCCGTCTGACCATCGGTTTGGGGGTGATAGGTTGTGCTTAAGCATAACTGGGTGCCCACTGCCTCTTGCAAGCTCCTCCAAAACTCGCTCGTAAAGATAGGATATCGATCACTCACTATGCTAGAGGGTTTCCCATGGAGTCGAACTATCTCTTTAAGATAAATGGATGATAATGATGAGGCAATCCACCTACTCTTGACGGGTATAAAGTGAGCGCTTTTTGTGAGCCTGTCCACTATTACCCAAATACTGGTATTGCCCCTTCTTGACCTAGGCAACCCATCAATAAAGTCCATCGAAATGCTATCCCATTTCCACTATGGGAACTCTAGAGAATGAAGCAAACCACCAGGCTTCTTTTGCTCCGCCTTGACTTGCCGGCATATCATGCACTTAGAAACAAATCCAGCTACATCACTCTTCATGCCATTCAAAAAGAAAACCCTTTTTATGTCTTTATACATCTTGTCCCCACCTGGGTATATGGTCAACTTAGAATGGTGTGCCTCTTCAAGAACCTTCCTCACCAAATCCCTTGCTTGTGGGATGCATAGCCTTCCATCCCGCCTCAACCAACCCTTGTCATCGATGGAGTATCTATTAAGGTGACTAGAAGTCTCACACCTGATTAGCTTATCTATTACATCAACAAGCTGAGGGTCTTCACGTGGTGCGGTACCTATTGAGTCCAAAAGAGTAGGTCGCACCTCTAGCGATGCTAACAAACCAGGTACAAGTTCAGAGGAGTGTCTAAAGTCAAAGTTGGCTATGTACTCCAAACTTTGCCTTTCTGCAAAGAGAGGGCTTAAGGCCAGATTCTTTCTACTCAAGGCGTCTGCTGCCACATTTCCCTTGCCAGGGGTATAGGAAATCTCAAAATCGTATGAGGCAAGGAACTCCATCCACCTTTGCTATCTTAAGTTAAGATCCTTTTGTGAGAAAAGGTATTTTAATGATTTATGGTCAGTAAATACTTCAAACCTTTCTCCTAGCAGGTAATGATGCCATGATTTAAGAGCGAAAACAATGGCAGCTAGTTCTAAATCATAAGTTGGGTAGTTCTTCTAATGTGCTTTTAACTGCCTTCCTCCGTAGCAAAATACTATGCCTTCTTGCATTAAGACAACGCTCAATCCTGTTCTGTACGCGTCTGTATACACTGTAAACATCTTACTTATGTTAGGTAAGGTCAAAACTGGGGCTGTTGTCAGGTCCCTTTTCAAACGTTCGAAAGCAATATCGCAATCCAAATCCCAGGCAAAGGTTAGGTTCTTCTTTGTCAATCTTGTAAGTGGGGTTGAGATCTTTGCAATGTCCTTAATGAACTTTCGATAATAGCCCGCTAGCCCGAGAAAGCTTCGGACTTCGGTTGCATTCCGTGGAACCTTCCAGTCTTACACCGCAACTTCTTTTGCGGGGTCCATAGCTATCCCCTCGTTGGACACCACATGTCCAAGAAACCTTAATTCTTCTCTCCAGAAATGGCATTTGGAGAATTTGGCTTTCAGCTGATGTGCATGAATAGTATTCATGACTTCTCTTAAATGCAGAGCATGTTCTTCCTCACTCTTCGAGAAAATCAAAATGTCATCCACGAAGACCACCACAAACTTATTAAGGAACTCCCTGAACACCCTCCTCATCAAGTCAACGAAATAACTGGGTGCGTTTGTCAAGCCGAAAGGCATGACAAGCCATTCGAAGAAACCATCAGCGGTTCGGAACGCGGTCTTATCAATGTTGTCTTCAGCTACTCTTAGCTGGTGAAACCCAGTTGCCAGATCTAGTTGGGAGAAAACCGATGCACCTACGAGCTGATCTAACAAGTCATCTATTCTTGGGAGTGGGTGCCTATTCTTCTTGGTCAGCTTGTTCTGTTCCCTATAATCCACGCATAGGCGAAGTGAACCATAAGCTTTGGTTGCGAACACAACTGGAGCTCCCCATTCGGAAATACTCCTTCTTATGAACCCCTTTTCGAGAAGCTATTTAACTTGCTTACAGAGCTCCTTCCTCTCCCTTGGACCCATGTTTCTAACAGGTAAAGCAACGGGTTTCACATTATCAACGAGGTATATGCGGAAGTCTATCTCCTGCTTTGGAGGTAAGCCCTTCACCTATTGAAAGATATCCGCGTATTCATGGACTACTCTAACAGGCTGCAAATTTTCAACAGACGCATCAAGAGATTCTAGGTAGCTAAGCATAACAGAGTTCATGGGATTAAAAGAGATTTCGTGAGTGTTACCGAGGCGAGTCATAAGTCTAACCACTCTCTTTTCACAATCGAGGATGGCACCATTACTGGATAGCCAATCTATGCCTGGAATCAACCCATAACCCGTGAAGCCCAATACATAGGCATTACATTTAAACCCAACGCTTAGAATAGAAATTTCCAAATCCAAACAAATCATTGACAAGTAAGCTGAGCCCCCAATTCGATTTGAAACAACCAAGTGATCCTCTACTATACTTGTGTCTAGGTGCAGAGACTCAACTAAAGAAGTAGATATAAAAGAGTGCGATGCACTAGAATCAAAGAGAGTACGAATAGGATGATCAAAAAGATAAACTACACTCTCAACAGAAATATTTCTACCTCGTTCTTGCAGAGGTGATATGAGAGCGTGAACCTACCCTCCAGAAGAAGATCCAGTCCTCTACCCTTGCCCTTGCCTTTTTGGTCAGTCCTTAGTCAGATGCCCTGTCTCCCCGTAATGAAAACAAGCACCCATCTTCCCCTTCTTCTTTCTGCAATCTTTAGTCAGATGTCCAGGTATTCCACAAAAAATACACTTCCACTTTTCATGGGATTTCTATTCTTCCTGCCTTTCTTGGGGTCCGTCTTCTTATTTTGAGATCCTTCTCCTTTCTGGTTTTGAGGTTCTTCCTTCTTTGCCTCCTTCTTGCCATCTTTGCTTTCCTCCTGTAGTAGTGCCTTGTCCACTAATTTCTCGTAAGTTGCACCCATAGGTATATGGGACATAGCTAGGCCTTACAGTGGCTCATTTAATCCTTTAGCGAAATGGAGAGCCTTCTTATGCTGAGTGTTCACTAAGTCTAGTCTGAATCTAGCTAACTGGTTGAACTTGTTGACGTATTCCTTGACCGATAGGATGCCCTATTTGAGTGCTAAGAACCTCTCATTTATAGGCTTTGCTCAGCTTGTGAGAGGAACTTCATCTCAAACCTCATTCTGAAGTCCTCCCAAGTCTCTACCGGTCTCTCAGCATTAGTAACCTCCCTCCAAAAAGAGGCTTCGTCCTTAAGTAACCATACAGCCAATTGTATCTTCTGCCTATCATCCACTTCGAAGATAACAAACAAGTCTTCTGTTTCCTTAAGCCAGTTTCTTGCTTCCACGAATGATTCAGTCCCCTTAAAGTCCTTTCCACCCGTAGCTCGAAAGTCTCTACACATCTTCGGGAAAGTGTTCACTCGCGGAGGAGGAGGAGGAGGAGGAACAGCTGCAGCTGGGAGAGGAGGGACGTCTGCTGGGCCTGCGTCATTAGCCCTAACCTTTAGGTAACTTCTGAATCAGCTAGGTACCGGTACACCCTCTGGAAGGTTAAGATCCCCAGACATGCTGAAACGAAAAGAAAAGGTTCAAAAAAATGAATATAAATATAGTGTATATGACTTTGGGGATTATGCCATTAAAATAAAACAACATTTTTTTCTTGAAAATGCTTCTTTAAAACTTCTTTTTCGAAAAATAGTTATAAAAACTTTTATTTGATCTGGTAACCTTCTGCTCTGATACCAAGTGTAACACCCCACGTCCATTAAGGTCACTCACAAAGGGAATGCCTTAGCTTCGGTGGAGCATTTTAGGTACAAGATGCAGAAAAATTACAAGACAGACAATTAAAGCAGCGAAAAACTAAATTTATTTCATAAGCACTTGTTTCGAACAAAGCATTACAACATCAGTCTCAACTTCCAAATTATTACAAAGATTTATCTGTCTTGAATAAAACATAAAGAACCATAAAATGAAAATAAAGAAACATAAATCCCCAAAAGAGTGTGACCACAGCCATAACTCACGAAAGAAAGTTCAAGCTTTACATCTACTGTCTTCAAGCGTTGAATTATCTAGATTAAGTTGAAGTATTCCCTCCCTGCGGACCTGGGGGGGGGAGAGGGGAACGGAAGAAAAGAAGGCGAAAGAAAAATGGGTCAGATATAAGTCTGGTAAGTTCAGTTATTTTTCAGTATGTAAACAGGAAAAGGACTATGACATGAATAAACTGAACTTAGAACAGTACCAAAGTGATAAGATAATCCTAAGACAAGACAAGGCAAGATTAACGGAATAGGCTATCGCACCCACTTCTATTTATCTGCACCCACTAAGAACTGTTTGAACTAGCATCGTGTGTTCATGATAATATGATCCCCTTTCATTGGTCGGCTCCTATCTGCATGCATTTATTTCCGGTGTCATATGCCCCCCATGTTATTGTAGATAACTGTGCTAGTCCCATTATAGGCTGTATCAATTCCTGTAATGGTAACCCTGACACGATTCAAGAATGCACAGAATATAACTACTGATGCCCAGTGCCTGCTTTTTCCACTCCGGAGTCTGTGCACACCCATATTCTGTCAGAACCTACACTGATGCACCAACCGCCGCCCTTTTGACCGCTTATAATCAGCCCAGTAAGCGTGCCCCACCCTGCCTAGTTCAGGGTACCATGATACATCGATGTGGATTACTGCTGAAATGGGTCCTCGTTACTAGGGTTTACTAGTCAACATATTATAATGGTTAAGTGTCCCCAATTTTACTTAACCCCCATCAATCTTGTTTAATTAGCATGTTGAATTGGTTAAGTGTTTCCTTAGTAACTTAACCCTACCAATCTTGTCTAGTTGGTTAAGTGTTACCTTAGTTACTTAACCCTACCAATCTTGTCTAGGTGGTCAAGTGTTACCTTAGTTACTTAACCCTACCAATCTAGTCTTTACTGTTCCTTAGCTTTAATTCATTTATTAAAGCACCAACCTCTTACATTAGATTGGTATTGTTGTGGACACTGGATGTGCCGGGCGGTTCCAGGCATTCTTACACCACAACTCAATCTAACCTCGGGTTTTTCGGGCTTGATGCGCTAAACTCTCACGTTAGATAGGTATTGTTGTGGTTGCTGGGTGTGCCGGGGGGTTCCGGGCAGTCTTACACCACAACTTAATCTAACCTCGGGTTAGGCATATTCCTCTTTTGCTTAGTTTACACATTTGTCATTTATGTCAAGTATATATGTAAATTATCCACAAATGTTATCATGTTCCATTCAATATATTAATTTTGTTCATAATTAATGGTATACAAATTATACCATTTCATGGCATTAATCATTTACATGATTATGAGCCAACTTAGGCCATTAACTTGTAATTTAGTGTTTTTCCCAAAGTTACCCCCGTTATACGTTCGCATAATTCACATAGAATCATTAGGCTTGCAAATTAGCCTAACTTATAAACAAGAGGGAAAGGAAGGGAACATGCAACATTCTAACAAGCATTAAAATAACATGGATCCAACTAAAACATGTGTCATGTAAATTTGACATAGGACAATATTCATTAAATTAAACATGTCACGTGGACTTGCAATTTAATTGGATCAAATTAACATAAGCCTAAACATATGAGCATGTAGATCTAGGCATATAAGCATATGTGAACATAACTTGGCTTATGAACTTGCATATAACATGACATAAGGGAATCACCAAATTTCTAATCATGATAGGTTCATATACAACAGGATAGGTTCTTATAAATTTGTGTAAACATGTCTCAAGTTGCATAAATTTTAGTCTACAATCATGATAGAGACATATAAATATATATAAACTTGATTTAGCATGTGAATTCATATTTAAATTAGATCCATTAATTACAATCATGAGAATTAGCATAGATCTAAATTGCATACACATGAACATATATAGATCTAACTTGGATCTAACACACAAACATGTAACTTGCATTTAGATCAGCATATAACTTGCATTAAGAACCGCAAACATACAACATGATAATATCAATTTCCAATAATTTCATACACATAATTGTTACAAGAATGAACATGAATCGATAATGACTAATAACAAAGCACAGTTCTAATTTCAATTTCTTACAAGTTATAACTTCCAATTATTGTTTAAATCGGAAATATAACTGTACTTACAAACAAAAGGAAAATCTTGTTTTCTGGGATCTGTTTTCTGAAACTGAATAGCTCTCCTTTGATGTAGACTAATTGTTGTTCTAATTTAGATTTGATTTGATTTGTAGCTTCTATCTTGCTTTTGAGTTAAAGGGGAACGGCGACTACTCTAGGTTGACCATTGACAGCATGACGACTTTTGGTATGAATTTTTGTGATTTTAGGTTGAGGGTTGGGGTTGCTTATATAGAATTTTAATTAAATAAGAGTTGTTAGATCATCGTAGAAGCAATCAAGACCATCCAAACAAGATAGAACAACCACATAAGACCTAATGACTCAGCAAAGAGTCAGAATCGTTACATTTTCAGATCTGCCCCCGGGGGGTAGGCCGACCCCCTGGACGACCTGTATGGGGGAGGTCGACCCCCTGGTCGACCTGGCCTTGGGAGGAAAAAATCCCGCCCAGCCCGCTTCTGCTTCTGATTTCGAATTTTGAATTTTTGAACTGAGCTGTTTGAATTTATTTAAATTTCTGAAACTTCTGAAGGCCATAACTTCTTCATACGAAGTCCAATTCACGCAAACTCGGACTCTATCTCAAGCAGAATTCCGAGATGAACGCAATGGCGTAACCCATTTCCCTTAATTCTCAAATTTAAAATTAAGTATTCTTAAATTAATTACTTTAGTGTTTACAGAAAATATGGGGTGTTACATAAACAATACATAGCAAATGCATATAACCTACACAACATATATCGAACATTTAAACTACAAAACTACAATGCACATGACATGCCAGCGAACAAACCATCGATTATCACCTTATAAGTGATGGAATTTGACAAAAACACATGCAAAGTTGTTGCATTTGTTTCAGGCTTTCCGAATTGTCCGGATTCGTCGAATTCGGATAATCCATTTAAAAGTTATGACCATTTTAGCGATAGCGAACACTTCAGCCCACACAATAACAAATGCAGGCCTGAGTTGTTCAACCTAGTTTATTAACCCTTTAAACATAAAAATCTTACTAGACATATTAAAGGAAGTTTTAGTTCAGATCCTGGACCTTTCGAATTGTACTCGCACATTAAAATCGAACGCTCCATTAGGAAGTTATGGTCAAAACAATATAGGTGTACGCTTCAGATTTTTATTTTCTACGCGTTGAACTACAAATAACGCTTGGATTTCAACTTAACAAACCTGAAAATTTGACAAGGCTCTATTAACGAAAGTTCTAGATCAGTTTCTAAGGTTTCCAAAAAGTCTAGAATCGTTAAATTCCGATCATCCATTCAATAGTTATGGCCATTTTGCTTCAGCTTATTGAACCTAATTGGGATTCATTAAGAAAGTTTTTAAGTCGTAACAAACTTTAATTTAAGTTTTATAGATAATTGTATTAATGGATTAAATGATGAATCCAAGTTTGAAGAAGATTACGAATATCAAGTTTTATGAAAAAGAAGTTTTGTAAGTATTTTCAACTTGTAGAATGTGTTTTATAAATTATTTATAAAACTTAAGAAATGGCTTAAATGGAGTTAAAACTTAGGATTTGAAAGGCATGAAGATTGGAAACCTAGATGGGAGCCTAAAATTGTTTGAAATTTATTATGCAAGTTAAATTCTAAATAATTTAGTTTGAATTCAAGAAATTCAAAAAAATGAGAACCGAAGTTGGATAAGCTAAAATTAAAGTAAGTCTTGAAAATAAGACTTATAAGGGATTTTAATAAAAAGATTTGTTTCATAATGAAATCAAGGCTTTGCTAATAAGGTTTATAAATGAATTTAAAACTAATGCGGCGGTTTTAATTAAGTGTTTACTTAATAAACAAATTAAGTAAAGGGATGGTACTTGAAGGGAGATCTTTCAAATATAAACAATGGTTTATAAAGCCATATTGATGTGGAATAACGAGATTTGGGTGATGCTATAATTAGTATCAACTTTTGAGTTTCAAAATTTTATTTATCTGAAGATAAGAACGTTGTCGGGTCAAGCTCTAAGTGGTAAATAAAATACCCAAACTTGAACAAAATCAATTTTATGTAAAAGATGGTACTGGTTAGAAATGGTAAAGAGGTTGGAAACGATTTATTATTTCCATAAAAATATTGCAACTTAAATTTTGCAAGGTTGAGAAATTTAATAAACTGTTGGGTTTTAAAGTAAACAATGTATCACTTGACATTGTTAGACCCAAATATGAAGGGTGATTATACTTATACCATTCGATTATGTATATAGCATTATTTTCTAAGTAATGAAAATAGTATGGTTTTGGGAATACATTTATTCCAAGAAAATAATAAATGACTAGGGATTTACAAGAATTGAAATAAGAGGTTAAGCTGGTTTGAAATGGAAATATGAGATGATAGCGTGGATATTATTTTCTAAGGTAATGTAAATAAGAGATAAATATATGATTATGGTTTTCAAAGTAAACGGAAAACATGAGTTTTGTGAATATAATTATTCCATTGAGGTAAGTGTATGAAATCGATTTGTAAGAATTGATGAAATGATTTTAATAAATGATTTTAATTAAAAATTGCCTAAGGTGCTGATGTATTGGACTGTACTGTTTGAGTTGAAAGTTAAACCACAACAATCAGTGTATATTCCCTTTAACTTATGAGGTGTTAGTTCGAGGAGACTGAGATGGGAACTACACCCAAAACCACTTTGAACCGACTTTGCGCCCGAAAACTAATTTGCAGGTATGTTTATGGGAATTAAAATGATTTGAAGGCATTGATCTTCAGAGCAAGAGGGTTGCTCGCTGATGTCTCTTGTTAACTAGCAAGATTAAACTTGTCATAGTAATCACTACGTTCTGGGTATCTTTGGTTTCGTTCACTCCCAGAACGAAATGATATGGATGAATGTCTGATGAAGTATTTACTAAAATCATGTACGTTGATTTTTACAAATATAACAGGTATGGTGGCAAAGAAGGCAACTTCTTTAGTTTAACACCCAGTGTACATTTATGTAAATCAATTAGTGATTGACAATCTGATAATGTGGCATTCAAAGTTTGAATGTGATGTCTAAATAAAATTTAATCGTGACCTCAAGCCTCATCAACCGAGAAATGACCGGAACCAGGTAGGCGGTAGGGCTACGTGGGTCATAATCATTAGTGTATATGATCACCTGATCCAGAGAAATTTATTTTCCATTTTTTATGCTTTAGAATGAGTACAGTTGGATGGCTAACATCTACACTTAAGTTGAATAAGTGGTTGGTTCTATGTGGCCAGGTTACAAGATGTTCTTGTTGAACCCCAGTGTTTCATCTCTAGAGAACACCGATCGGAAGATGGTTCCATACCTAGTCGTGTTGAAAATCCAAACTCCAATACGAGCCGTACGTTTCAGGTTGTAAGCCAACTGTGTCGAAAACTGAGATGCAACCTTTTCGGCTATACTCCTATTTTATTAGTGGAGTGATAGACATTATTATAATATCATTGGATTTTATATAAAAGGTGATTTGGTTATCGTAACGTAAAAATACATGCCACGTTTACGTGTAGTCGTGTGTTACGAGACTTCCATTCTTTCAAAAGATTTTCTAAAATTTAGCAAGTTGTTTGCGATATGAGTTCCTTACTAAAAGTATCCGAGACTGACAATCCATGTGATTTTTCTTTTCGCAAAATGGGCTCAATTAGACCGAATACGTTTTCCAGTTTCCATTGTGTTTGTCTTGGAGCTTAAGGAGAGAAGTTGGAGCCAAGACGTATTCATGTATTTTCGAGTATTAATTTATTTCCAATGTGTCGTATTTATCAGATTGTATAATCTGATCTAGTGTGTACTTTGATGTATGATCATGTATATACCCTTTTCTCTTCGAGTAAAGGTTTTGTTATATTGTATTTTATCCATTCTATTTTGAGGTTCTATCCAACTTTTATCATGTAGTATTGGGGTTTTCCTCTTCTTCTTCTTCTTCTTCTTCGATTCTAACATTTCTTTCTTTCTGCTTCTCTCCCTCTAACTTCTTTCTATTAACTAACTGGGTTTTGATACTTGAGTTTTTACTAGTGAATATAGGATAATATATTATTGTCGAAATTCAAGAGTCGAATTTCTCCCCGGGTCATTACAGTGGTATCAGTGATGAAGGTTAAACTGAAGGTTTAATAGAAGGTTGAATTAAATTTAAGTGATAACCTTGGCTTTATGGCATAACTCAATAGAGATGGGGTTAGTAATACCCAAAATTAAGTTTGAGTGTATATGTGTATATATGAGAGAGCGTACTTGTAAATGTTATAAAATTGTTTTATATTTTGTTGATTAGTATGTTGAGTGGTTTATGAATTCAAGTCAATATAGAATGTACAATTGTATCAACATGTGTTTCTAACCACTTGAACAGAGCAATTCAATATAATATTGTTTTTAAAGAAAAAGTGGTAAATGAAATAATTTTACCAAGATTTTATATATAAAAATGAATTTTCAAACTAAATATAGTTTATGAGTGATTAGTTTGATTGGAAATGATAATTTTCTATTATTATCAATTATTGTTTGTCGTGCTCACTTTTAAGTATTTACTATGGTTGATTGATAAGTAGTTATGCCCTACTAGTTTATGGGTATTAGTTACTGAGATGGGTAAGAATTTAACCTAAGTAAAGTTGTTTAAAATGAATTTAAACAAGAAAGAACGTATGTGAAGTAAACTTATACAGAACTAGAACTATATAAGTGAAGTTTATAAACAGGGTTTATAAACGGGAAATGAATTTGTGTTGAGAATCGAGAAATCAAATTTTCTAGTTAATTTGAAAATGGTTTTTCAAAGATTTAAAAAGAAAATATTTGGATTATTATAAAAAAAATTGAAACTAAATGTATTTTAAAATATTTTATTAGAATAGCTCTTGCTCATGACGCCGGAAAATAATTCTGATGATGACTGCGCAACATCATTGGTGTCCATTTTCGTGTTTCTAAGTAAGACTTGCTACCAAGATAAATTGTTTAATTATTAGTTTTGAATCCAGAATTTGCCATTTTGAAATACGCAATTTGATTTCAAAATTTTCAACCAAATTATAATACGGATGCACGTAGAAATGCTAGAGTCGGTTGACTATGCATTTGACTTGATATTATATTTTATAGATATGTAATGGAATATTAGACGACTATAGACATTAAAAAATTTCAAATTATATTTGAAAATCTAGATTAGTTAAATTAAATAAATAAAGTAGTTTAGAATCTAATTATAACAAATATAAGAACATTCTGTGCCTATATGTTTTGAATGCAAACAATTTAGTTGTAAATCATTCTAATTGAATGACATATGGTTAAAATTCCATATAGTTAAGACTTACGTATTCCTATTGAGTAAGTATGGGAACATGATGTTGTATGGCTTGGTTTTGCTTGCATGAATTGAATAAATATTAAGTGAACTCGCTTAATAACGCTCATCAAAGGTACGCCAACGTGAAAATACAAAATTTGGTATATGAATTTTGTTTTTCTGAGCATGTGGGTCGATGTATACATCTTTATTTCTCTTGTTATATTGCAAAAATCCCTCCGTACAAGGAAGACTATGCCGAAATTTTTTGGAAATTTAAGGTGATAGAAAATTTTCAATATTTTTAAGAATTTTTTGTAATAAAAACAAATTGGTTTTTGATTGGAACTAATTAGATTTGTTGGAACTGAAAGTTTAAAAAGTGGAATAGAATATTTTAACTAAGTGGATTTGAGAATATTTGGAAGGTCTATAACATTTTTCCTACCTTAATGATTTCAGGAACGAAATTCTTTTAACAGGGGAGAATTGTAACTATCCGTATTTTTAGTGGTCGAGTGTTTAATTTATTTAATTATTTTAAATATTGATATGGAAATTTAAATAACTTAAATTCTATGATTTTGAGTATTAATCTAATTTGAATAGTAAAATAATAAATTTAATTCATAAATAATTGAAAATTAATTGGATTTGAGGTATAATATGAATTGGATGATTTATTAGGACCCAATTAAGTTCAGATTTGAATTATAATAATAAATTTATTAATTAAACGATGTTTAATAGTATTAATTTAAATTAATTAAAAACGAGCTCGCCTCATCACTCTAGTTCGTAATTTTAAGATTTAAACTTCCATTGAGTATATAAGATTCAATATAAATCGAAATTCTTTAAAACAAGAATCTTCCAGATCTGTTGGATCATAGTTTTCCAATGAAAGAGAAAAATCGAGATTTCATCTTATAGATTTTGAGTTATGTCAAAATCAAATTTTCATAAAAATCACAGTATAATCGTCTATGAACTATAACGATTTATTTAATAAAATGAAAGGATTTTATATAAATTGAATATCGATTTAACTTAAAATTTAAATTTTTTAATTTATATTTCCAAATTAGTTTATTTTGAAGTTATATAAAATTCTGTTTGAATATAAACGATGATAATAATCTATTATCAATGAAATTAATTGCTTCGAAATTGACTTATATTCTATTGATTTAATTTATATGAAAATAGCCAATTATCAACCGACCTCGGATTTTCAACAACACTAATTTTATATAATCTGTAATGGTTGATTATTATAAGGTTCCAAGTTTTAGGTTAATTGGAGTTGTTTTGTGATCGTCATGCTATAAATGCATATCGGTTAACAGTTTGAAATTAAAAATAGTGTTTTTGCAAACAGTATCAAAATTAGATGAAATCGGTTCCATTGGATCTGTAATAGAATACTATTAATGGATTTCAAATTTCGAGATGTTTGGAGTTATTATTTGGTCGTACGAGTTAGAAACGCCTAGAAAATTATTAATTGAAATCAATTTATATCTTCGATTATAAATTGATATCTTTTATATACGATCCAATTAAACCTCGAAACTTGTTCCAGTGTGTTTTAAATATTAGTTAAAGCCAAAAAAGGTTGGTCATAGAATCTTGAATGGAGTCCGGAACCACGAGATATTTTGGGGTTAAGTAATATTATAAAATAACGGTCGCTTTCAAAAACTTCGTTTTCAAATCTTTACAAAATCCTACCAAAATTTGCCTGAAATCTTTGAAAATCTCATCAGGATTTTATCTGTCCTTAGTTCAGCATCTTCGTGAAAGCAACACTTGACTTCATAATACCATCTTGCTCGTTTATTCGAAAACACAACAAATTTGAAACAAATGAAAATCGATCCTTCAAAAATAATTATAAAACAAAACCCTCAACCAAATCGCACAATTCTCGATCCTTTGAACTCGCGAGGGCTCCCTCTTCACGTTAGTAACAATTGTTTTAAGTTCGGCTCCATTTTTCGACAATGGAATGTTGTACATCACCACTTGAATTTGACTTTGGTGTCAGTAGGGGAGTAGTTAGATGAAACGGAGGGTACCGTGGAGTTCCAAGAGGTGAAGTGCACGTTGGGGCGAAGTTTAGCAAGGTCGGTGAAAAAAAACGTTGATATTATTATGGAGTCAAGCTCGAAATTATAGGACATGAGTTGGTGAGATACTTTGGGTTGGGAATGAAGGGTATAAGAAGGAGGATGTAATGTCCCATATTTTAAGTAGCCAAATATTTAATTTATTTTATTATTTATAATATTATATTCAGAATATTAATGGATTTTAATATTGAATTCATTTATTTAAAATGAAGTTTGAACGTTAATTTATATTTAATTTATAATGAGCTCATAACGTCGCTGTTGTTCGTAATATTAAGTTTTGAACTTTAATCGAATATACAGAATCTGATATAAGTCAGAATTCAGTGAAACGAGAAATGTTTGAATCTAGTTGATTATAATTTTTTGTTAGAAGAGAAAAATTGATATTTCATACTATGGACTGTTAGTCATGTCCAAATCAAATTTTCAAATAGTCGTTATAAAATCATTTATAAACGATAACGTTTATTTAATAAATTTAAAAGGTTTTCAGTATAATTTGGATACTGTTTTAACATAGAATTTATAATATTGAGTTTTATCATACATATTGGTTGATATTAGAAGCTATATGAATTCCATTTGGATATTTAAGATAATAATAATTTATTATTATTTAATTGTATTATTTTAGAATTTATAATATTTTCTCGATATTATTATAAGCCTTAAGAAAGGCCATTTTGCAAACAGTCTCGGTTTTCGATGAAATTCATTTCATTGGATCCATAACGTTAAATTATTGTATGAAACCAAATTTTGTGGTATTCCAATGTCATATGTGACAACGATAGCAATAAATGCTCAGTCGTTTCTAAAGTGCATAATTTAATTAATTTAATAATTAGATGAATATTCATTGATAACTTGAGCAGTCGATCGAATTAAGACACGAAACCCGTTCCGTTAAATTCGTATCGACAATTAAAGTCAAAATAGGTAGGTAGCTGTTATTTTTAGGCATCGGGTATTTTGGTGTCCAAAATAGCATCGGTTGGCGTATAAAATAGCGTTTCAGAAAACAGTCCCGGAATGCAACGAAACTTGTGTCGTTGGATCCATATCATTTAGTTATAATAGGATTTCAATTTTTGTATTGATTGCACTTATTGTTTGATCGTACGAATAAAAAGCGCTTAGATTTTTATATAATCGTTTATATCATTTTGGCCAATTTAGACAGGGGTAACTTTATAGTAATAAATGACTGGTCAAACAAACATCGTTTTTACCGAAACAAATTTCATTGGATCTGTAAGGGAAAAGACTAGTAGAATTTCAAATTTTCATGTTGAATGGATTTATTTTGTGAATGCAGGAAATTTAAACGAGTGACTTTTCACCTGTGAACTATAAAGGGATTTTTACAAATGAACTCGGAATTCGACGAAACCTGTCCCATCATGTCGGGAATATTGTTTTATGCCAGGATTTGCATTTTTATCGAAAATGGAAGTTTTATGTAGACCTTTTAAGATGTTACTTCGCGTATAAGTTGGTTTAATATTAAAATATTACACCCCTCATTATAAACACTCCCTACAGTAAATTCAGGGTCAAAACCCTACACGCACAGTCAACTTTCCTATGAGCTGCCACCCTAACGTCTCAGGGTCAGAAATTTCCAAGCTTCTCACCCCAATTTCATGAATTCCCGTCATCGATTCGAAAGTAACCTTACTACAAAATCGTAGAGCAAGGTCAGGTCATTCAAATCGACGGTTGTGATCGGAGGAGGCGAACTACAATGCCCGGAAGGACACCAGAAAGGAGCGATTGTTGAGGGTCTATCATAGCTGATAAGGGGCGTAGAATCGAATGGAGCTTATAACGTTAAAGGAGATGGCTATAGAGCAGATTTCGATCGTGGCGGATGGACGATCGACGATTAGACGAAGGCGCGGTGGTGCATTGGTTTGATCGAGCTGATGTCGGGTATCGAAGAACAAGGGTCGGCCGTGGTTTATATTTTAAATGTAATTAATTTGATTAATCAAAGCGATTAAGAGTTTTAATTATAATTAAAATAGTTAAACTAAAATCTTATAACTTTAAATATTTATAACTTGTGATTAAATTATCAGAATGGAACCAAACAAGTTATGTTGCGATTGTGGCGATGAGCTCATCATCATAGAATTGCTCTGGATATAAATAGAGACTACTGGAAATTATAGTTAAATTAAACGACTGTTTAATTTAATTGTAACCAAACAATTTCAGAAATAATTGGAATCAAGATGAGTTAAACTCACTCAGTTCTTCCCACTTAGATTTTATATAAGTCGAGTTTTATAATTGTGTGCTATGATTGCTAATGGTTGACTGTTTGTTAATTATATATTCATATATTGATTGAATTGATGAAATTAAACGTTTATTTAATTTCAGTGAAAAATCAAATCGTTATTTTAACGATTGGAACCAATTGATGTAACTTAACTTGTTGGTCACTTTTCTAGAATAAACGTATTTTATTTAATGAATTGTCTTATTAATGTTAAATAATTTGGTTGATGTTAAATAGTCATTATTTACTGTTTTAGAAATTATCAGTTATATTGAATTGAATGATCTTATTTGAAGTAACGTATTTGGATGCAGGATAAAACAGGTTGGAGGAATCCAGCTGGATTCCTCAAATTTATTGTTTATTTTCATATAATCATTATACGAACTGTTTAACCAATGTAATTGGATTATTGATTTTGATATTGGTTGTTGAATCTAAATTCAACATTTGTTCGTTATTAACCAATGGGTGGTATTGGTTGAGGAATTTATAACAGATGGCCAAAATATATACTGTTTTATAAAGATTGATTTACCGTCTGGTAAATCGATAGATATGAAGTTATAAAATTTATTTTATAACGAAAGATAGATTTTGAAATGTATTATTTGTGTGGAAGTTTTATAAAAGGAAATAAATATTCATATTTATTATTTAAGTTTATATGTAATTATTTAATGGGTTTACAAAGCTAATTCTTATATTAATAAGATTGAGAAGCAAGCGAGCAAAAATTTACGTAACGATTGATAACTATGGTTAATTGTTTTAAGAAACACTTAAAATGGGATTATATTGAATTGATTAATATTTATTTAATAATAACCAAAGTAAAGAGGATTATTTAAATTAATTATATTATTAATTAAATTAAATGAAAAGACCAACTGGGATTGATTAATGAGTTAATCAGGTTTAGAGTTGACGAAGTCAATTGCGTTAACTGAAATGGATTTATTAAATTAATTTGTTAATATAATGGAGATAGTTAATGGTGAAGTAAACCATTTTTGTTTTTGATAAAAGTTTTAAATATGTTTATTATTTATTTAAAAATAATCAAAGTGATAAATCTTGGGATTTAAAGTTTATTAACGGAGGTTATGTAGTTTTAAAGTCTGTTTATAGTTTAATGAATTTTTAAGAGATTTTATATTATTAATAATAGAAGTTAAGTTAAATTGAAGTTTAAGTTGAATTCTTATTAGGATTCTATCCAATGGGATTTTATAAATCCAAATTGAACTAAGTTGTTAAAAATTGAGTTTACTTAATTTGGTGTAAATGATTTCAATTAGTAAAACGAGATATCAGAAATGGTTTATGAATGGGATAAAAATTGAAGATGTGAAATTAGAGAATTGGAACCTAACTGAAGATCGGTTATGTTAAATGATTTTCTGAATATTGATCTGAAGTTGGTTTCGGCCTTCGAGGTTGATATTCAGGGAATTATTTTCTTACTGATTTACGGTTAGGGATTGACGAAGGTATGAAACGGGAAGTCAAAACGGAAACCTGAGTTTGAATTAAAATGGTTAGACGAGTTAAGTTATAAAGATGCGATCTAGATTCGCTACATTAAATAAGAGATGAGGTTACATCGAGGTATAACTAAAATGGAATTTGTTTTGATATTGGGAATGAATGTCGGTTTTTGGTGTTACAACTGATATCTATCTTAAGATAAGAATATTGTTGATCAAGGTATAAGAGGTAATTAAAATACCTCCACTTAAATAACTTTAGGATTATCGGAGGATGATATTAGTTGTAATGATGGAAATGTCAGAAGTGAATTATTATGAGAAATAATAATGCAACGTTATTCGAAGAGGTTGGGAATACATATTTATGGAGATTCCAAAATAAAAGGGAATAAAAAGGGTTTGAGATATGAAACGATATTTCCATATAAATAAATAAATAAAAGGAGATGTTGTGAAAATATAACGATATTTTCAAAGTAAAGAGTTGAATTTTAGGATGGGTTTGTTCTAAAAGGATAATGGACAATTATGGTGTTCAAATAGCGAAAACAAATGAGATTTTGTAATGATTGTTTTACGAATGATAAGTTGAATAATCGATTTTGCAATTATAGATAATAAGTAATATCGTAACAACTGTTTTGAAATGATAGTTAACGAGGGAATTTGGATATGATTTTAAGATACTTTTCTAAGTATTAAAATGAAATGTTGTGTGAATATCAATATATTACAACTGATATATTATTTTGATATTACAACTGATATATTGTTTCTGGTATTACAATTGATATATTATTTTTAATAGCGAAGTGACGTTGTATAATAAACCAACGGATTCATTTTATTTTATTGATTGTTTATTTTGATAGTTAAATAACCGACTATCAAAAATCATGCCTAAAACGTTGTTGGTACGAAAAGTCCAGAATCGAATATATATTCGGAAACCATTCCGACCAATACGTGAATGTGGAAGATATCAGATGATGATCGAGATGGAGCGATTAAAGACCGTAGATCTTCATAAAACGGATGAACCGCTAATAATATTTGACTTGGAAGCAGAGATAAATTGTATTTCGGTCGTGGTTGGAATCTACGGATTGCAAGGACTTCTCACTACTGATCCATGGGGTGATTCCTATATTGGATATAGTAGGAGAGTTCATTTGGTTCATCCTGTTCCTGGATAACTTGTACGGACGGATGTTTGACAGAGTATTTCCAAAGGGATCACATACGTCGATTTCTTTAAACGTACCATTGTTGTAGCGGAGAATGGTTGTTCTCTTAGCTTAACAACTAGAGTATTTTTAGGAACGTCAATTAGTGAATTTCCGGTGGATTTGATGATGTGGCATTCAAAGTGAATGTTGGCCAGATGTTTTAAAAAAAATAAAAAAATTATGACCTCAAGCTTCATCAGCCGAGAAATGGTAAAAATTAGGTAGGTTGCATGGCTATGTGGGTCGCACACATCAAAAGGTTATATCATGACCTGATCTGGAGAAATCAAATGTCTTCGGTTGTCCAATTTTATTTTTGTATTTATGATATCTATTCGGTTGGCTGGCACCCAACTGTGGTAATGATATATTCGGTACTCTCAAACGAAGTGAGGGGCCAGTCATGTTTAGCCTGGGTTGCAAGATGTTCTTGTTGAACCCCAATGTATTCATCTCCGTAGGTACATTGTCGGAAAGGTGGTTTCCTATAACTTGCCATGGAAATCCATTCTCCAATAAGAGCCTGCGGTTTTGATTATATATTATGTATGTGGAGCGTGAGATGCAAGTGTTCCACTAGATTGCTATTTATTTATATTAGACACCATCATAATATCATAATAATATTAATTTCAAAAATGTTTTGAGTAATCGTAAGATAAAAACCATCCGTATTTATGTGTGGATTTGATCTTACGATTATCCTTTTCTTTCGAAAAGATTTTGAATTTGAAATCAAGTTGGATGATACCTTTAAGCTTAGTGTGTTTTTCTCATTCTAGTTCACTAGACTGATCCGGTGTTTGTAATGCTTGGGTTTTATAGGTTTAGGGTTGGATGTTGCGAACTTCAGAAGACGTGCTGAAGGAGTTTGGACATATGATATATATTATTTCCATTGTATGTTATATGTGAGGATAGATTATTATAACTGTCCATATGTATTGATGTACTCTGATGATTGTAAGTTTTATTTCAAGCCCTCAATATATATTTATTTCTATATTATATTTTGTTCCGCTGCAATGTGAGGCTCTGTGTATATGTTGTTTTGGTTCTTCTTCTTATTCTTCTATTCTAATTTTCTTTCTTTCTTATCTCACCCTCTAACTTTTTCTTTAGCTTTCTAGAGGTTCGATACTCGCGTTTGGACACGAAATGTATTTGTGTCGAAAATTCAAGCATCGAATTTTCCGGTATGTTACAGTTCGTATCAGAGCTCAAGGTTTAGTGATAACCTTGGCTCTATTGAGTAACCCATCTCTATCGAGTAATCTATGTTAGTAATACCCTAGATCAAGTTGTGTGTGTGTATATATATGAGAGCATATTTGAAGATTTATTATATACAAATGTTTTGTATTGTGTTGTTTGATCGGTTCAAGTGTTGAGAAGCATTTGAATAAGCAATGGACACAATCTTGTTTTGTAAAGAGGGTAAATGAAATAATTTTACCCAAACTATATTATAGTATAGAAAAGAAATTATTTTATCAAATTATTGAGATATTGGTGTGTTTGATGTGTCTGGTTGATTTGAATAAAATTCAAATTGGATTATAAATTGAAATGGTTTAATATAACCAGAAGAAATTTCACATATAAAGTTTGTGAATAAGAATTTTAATATGAGATTGAATGAATCAGAATTTGGTTAGAAGACTCAATTAGTTAATTGGATTTGGAATTGGAACTTAACCTAGTTAAGTGGAGTTAAGAATGATATTGAAATTAAATAAGACAAATTTGGAAATTGGAAATTGAATGAATGATAATTAAATAGAAATCAATTGGATATTAACCAATTGATGTTCAAATATGTTAAACCAAATTAAATATTATATTGAATGTAAAGTCAATTGATTTGATTGAGTTGGTTGTGCATTGTTTGTTGATTGATGATTGATGTTTGTCAGATAGACTGAATATAATTCATCAACGGTTTAAAATAAGTTAAATGAGTTGAAAGCTAAGAAATGAATTCCGATACAGTAATGGAATCGCATATGAGTTGAAATTAATGGTTCAATCCTATATTTGCAAATGAATGATGTTTCATGTTTAATTCTTGGAATTTGTATAGTTATACTTGTTGATAGATGGAGTATTATTTAAATTTCATGTAATTGTTACTTAGATGTTAAGTTGAGTTGAGTACAGGTGCCAGATGTCTATGAGAATTGGTAGTGGTTGCGTAGATTGCCCATAAGTTGGGAAAATGTAATGTCCTAGATTTTTAGCTGTTTAATGTTAAAAATTTAAATTTATTTTAAATGTTGAATTGGGAACACAAATGAATTTTAATATCAAATTTATCGATTTAATAAGCAATATACGATTTAATTTCAAAGATATTAAATTCTCGTAATACGAAAATGATTCTAACAGTTAATATAAAGAATTAGAATGATAATAATTATTTGTTATCGACGAATTTAATTGTTTGAAATCGATTTATATTTTAAACTAATCAATTTGACTTATGAAAATGGTAACTTTTCAAATAGTCTCGGAATTCAACGAAATACGTGCTATCGGATCAGTAATAGAGTATTATTATCGGATTTCAAATTTCATAGCGTTTAGATTTATCGTTTCACCGTGCGATCAGTAAACGACTAGAAATAATTTTATTGAATTTAATTTAAGTTGTCAATTTAAATTGTATCTTCTTCGTACAATCAAAATATGGGTTCGGAACCACGAAATATATTATTATAAAAATAATATGGATAAGATTAAGATCAAATCGTATTTAGTAGAAGTCAAATCAAATTGAATCGAGATCGAATCAAAAGTCGATTCGAATTAAAAATGAATGTACTATAGGAAACATTCCTTTAAAACATTGGTACGTTTTGTCTGCCTTCTTCCTCTATATATTGCAACCCCTTTCCACTTAGAATTTGCAAACAAAATCTGAAAGCTTCAAACAGAAGTAAAATTATGGACACTCCTCATTTTCAAATACAATTCGAAGCATCCCATCCATTTCTGAACATGATATACCCTCTCACATATCTTATTATTATTCTTCCCTTTCCCCCTTTAATTTCAATTTCTCCTGAACGGAATACTGTCGAAACCGCTCCTCGAAAATCAATCAAAACAAGATCGAAATAAAATTTCAAATATCCTAGAGTTCGGTGAGGTTTGGTCTTCAGATTGAGATATTCGAAGACCACGATACTGTTATTTGGGGAAATCATATGTCGATTCATGATGTGGGGATTCCTTGAGTGAAGAGGATAACAGTTGGTGGAATGTGATCGTTGGAAGGGTCACGATGTTGGATTTGGAATCAAATGAGTACGCAATTTTTTTCTTGAGACTGTGGAAGCGTTCGAAGATGGGGATTCTGATGATGTGCGGTGGAGGGAGGAAACACTGTGATTTCTGGAAGTTGTCGATGTCGTGTATTTGTGCTTAGTTAGAGAGAAAATGTGCAATTTTAGATGGGGGAGATTGACGACTTGGTGTAATTCGTTTTACTGTTGGCTGAGTAGTTCGATTTTGTGTTGATAATATCCATGGTTGAATTGTGAGGATGAGGGTAAAATATGTGATGTAGGAGACTGTTCGATGCAGTGAAGATGAAGTGGAAGCTGCAGTTGTTAGGTGATGTGCGTGCACATTTCGGAGCCTGGGAGGAGAAGATGGTATAAACCATGGAATAAAGTAAATAAATTTTTAATAATGGCTAATGATAAATTTAGCTAATTTATTTATGAAAGTAGGAAATATTAATATCTCATTCAAAATAAATCAATACCTAACGCCGTAAATTACGTTGGATTTATAGCTGCAATTTGTACGAGCTAGAGTTGATTTGGGAATTTTTGGAATCAGTAGTGAATTTGAAATCTAAATCGAACATTTTTCGATTTAAATTTAAAATTGTATTGGATCTGCAAATGAAAATCAAGGTGAGTAAACTAACCCACTGGTTCGATTATAATTTACTATAATCGAATTTTTATCTAGTATAAATATTTATATGGTGTTGTTGGTTGATTAGTTGCATTGTTGTTTATTGATAAATTGTGGATATTATATATATTAGTTATATAGGCTTGGTGGTTGTTGCTATTATATATATAGGATATTTCTCATAGTACCATTAGCGGATACCCGCAGTATCGTTAGCGGATGACCCTATCGCCCCACGATAGATGAGTGGATGACCATTTATACCGCGATATCATGCCTTGAAGCAGGATTGGTATTATTTATGTTGTCTAACATATTTGGATGATGGAAAATAGGTTAGAGGGATGCAGCTGGGTCCCTCAAATTTATAATTGTTTGTTTCCATATATGTTATCATATATGATGTGTTTGAAAACCTATGACTGATAATTGGGTGTTTGTGGATGTTGAAATATCACGATTCCTAGATATTGATATTTAAAAATATCATTAAAAAGGATCTTTAGATTTAAAAAGGAAAATTTATTTTTTGGATTAGAAATTGAATTTCGAATGGCTTGGAAAATATTAACTTTTTTTAATAATAAAACAAGTAGTTAAAATTATAAGTGTTGTTTAAGTTTGAATAGAAAAAATTTCCTAGGATAATTTAGAAATGGAAAACTCAAGCGTCAATTTAAAAAGGGAATTTATTTTCCAAAAATAGAAATGGAATTTAAAATAAAAACTTGTTTTAAATATTTAAAACAAGAAGTGAAATTTATAAACAATGTTTATAAATAAAAGGGAAGAATTTTCATCGGATAATTTATTTAAATTCAAGTATGAATTTAAAATGGGATTTATAATTTGAAATCATTTCAAGGAAAGGAAACGATCGAAATTATTCCGATGTTCGGAATATAAAATGAATTGAAATAAATCCATACGGATTTATGATTAGAATTTGACCACATCGAATTTATAAAATGAACCAATTTATTACAAAATAATGCATTGGGTTATATTGAATAGAACTAAATTTTAAAATTTTAAATGTGAAAATAGATTCCATATTTACAAATATATATAAGTTATATAAAATAAAATATTTCAAAATGGGAATCGAGTTTCAAATTGATTATTAACATGGAAGTTTGTTTAATAAGGAAGTTAAATTATAAACAATGTTTATAAATGTGATGAAATAATTTTCATTGAGGGAATTGGAAATATATTTCCAAATGTAAGAGATGGAATAAAAGGTGAGATTTTAATCAGTTTTTCATATTACGAGCTTTTATCTATCTCAAGATAAGAATGTTGTCGATCAAGGTCTAAGAGGTAGTTAAAATACCCCAACTTGAACGACTTCACTATTATCAAGGGATGATATTAGTTTGTAATGGTAAAGGATATTGAATAAATTGGTTTTCTACATAAAAGAAATTTGTAATTGGAATTCGATTATATCGAATTTTAATAAAATAATTTTATGGGAATTGGAATTTAATATAGGAGTTGAGTTGTGAATAATTTATAGCCAAGTTATGAATTTTGAATAAAGAAATCAACATTGTTAGATAATCTGAAACACCACACATCCGTTAGTGTCACTCACAAAGGGAATGCACTAAGTTCTGTGGATCATTGTGGGTAACAGACATAGAATAATGACAAGACAAATATAAGTAAAGATAACAGCCGAAAATTTCATAAACTTTATTTCAAATATAAATCATAATCCAGTGGTTCATAATAGCATAAATCATAAAACCATTACAACAAAATATTTCTGTCTTGCATAACAAAATAAAGAAGCATAAAATAACAATGATATTGCCCAATAAAGCATGCGCCAGCCATAGCAGTGAAAAAGAGAGTACAAAGCAATACATCGACTATCTTCAAGATTGTAAAGAAATCTGAGCTAAGCTGAGGTATTCTCGCCCTGCGAACCTGGGGGGAACGGAAGGAAAGAAGACGAAAGAAAATGGGTCAGACAATAAGTCTGGTAAGTTCAGTGATTACTAGCATTTAAACAGGAAAGGGATCATGACATGAATAAACTGAACATTGGACAATAACCTAACAGTAAGACAACATAAGACAAGATAAGTTGAACATGTTATCGCACCCATTACTATATTCGCTGCACCTACTAACCATTGTTTCAACCAGCCTCACGTGTTCATAACGAACGCTCCCCTTATTGATCGGCTTCTACTCGCATGCATTCATTACTTGTGTCGTTCGGCCCCGATCGATTGTAGATACCTATGACGGTTCCACCATGGAGTGTATCAATCCCTATGGTGGCAACCCGACACAATTCTAGATGCACAGTGTATAACTACTGATGCCCAGTGCCTGCTTTTTTCACTCCGGAGTACGTGCACGCCCGTACTCCGTCGGAACCTACACAGATGCACCACCTGCCGCTACTTTGACCGCTTATAGTCAGCCCAGTAATCGTGCCCCACCCTGCCTAGTTCAGGGTATCGTGATACATCTATGTGGGTTACTGCTGAAATGGGTCCCCGTTACTAGGGTTTCCTAAACAACATGTTATAACAGTTAAGTGTTCCCAATTTAACCTAACCCCATTCATTTGTTTAATTAACATGTTGTATTGGTTAAGTGTTGCCTTGATTAACTTAACCCTATCATTCTTAGCATGTCTTGTTCATTTAGCATTAATTGATTAATGCACCCACCTCTCACATTAGATAGGTGTTGTTATGGTTACTGGATGTGCCTGGCGGTTCCGGGCAGTTCTACACCACAACTCAATCTAACCTCGGGTTTTTCATGGGCATGATGCACTAACCTCTCACATTAGATTGGTGTTGTTGTGGTTACTAGATGTGCCGGGCGGTTCCTGGCAGTTTTACACCACAACTCAATCTAACCTCGGGTTAGACATATTCATCTTTTCTTTAATTTATATATTTGTCATTTTATATGTAAATTATTCATAAGTGTTGTCGTGTCACATTTGCTATTTAAATTATGTTCTTAATTAATGGTATAAAAAATTTATACCATTTCATGCTATGAATCGATCTATGCCAATTTAATATTTTTCCCAACGTTACCCATGTTATTCGCTCGCATAATTCACGTAGAACGTTAGGCTCACAAATTAGCCTAATTTGTAAACAAAAGGGAAAAGGGGACTTGCAATATTCCACAAGCATACAATAATATATGTATCCAACTAATCATGGGTAAGTTGGCATAAAACATCATCAGTTTAAATTAAACATATAAATGTGAACTTGCACTTTAAGTTAGATCTAGTTGACATGTGACTGGTTTAGGTCAAACGTAGGAACATGTCGGTTTAAAACATATAAACTATATGAACATGATTTAGCTTATGAACTTGCATATAACATAATACAAAGGATTCACCAAATTAATATAACAGTCTCATAAGCATGATGGGTTCCATTATGTTAATCAAATCGGTCTCATAGGCATGATAGGTTCAACCATCAAATTATTATACAACAGTCTCATAAGCATGATAGGTTCCATTATGTTAATCAAATCAGTCTCATAGGCATAACGGGTTATTTTATGTCAATCACCACAGTCTTATAGGCACGATCAATCACAATAGGTAACTTAAGATGAATATGACTCAGGTTTAATCATCTTACGCTTAAGCACCGTTCTAGATTCAACATATTACAAGTCATGATCTTTAAAAGAGAAATGTGTTTAAATCTAAGCAATAACTAAACTTACAAACAAAAGAGCAAATCTTGTATTCTGGGATCTGATTTCTGAAACTGAAAAGCTATCCTTTGATGTAGACGAATGATTCTCTAATTTTGATTTGGTTCGGAGCTTTCTAACTTGATTTCTAATCTTAAGAAAAATGGAGGCTATGCTAGGCTGGCCATGGACAGCATAACGGCTTCTTAGAATGTGTTTATGTGTTTTAGGTTTAGGATTTGAGTTGCTTATATAGAAGTTTAGATTAATATGAGCCGTCAGATCAACCTAGGAGTAAACAGAGCCATTCAGACCAAATAGAGCCAACCAGATGCCGCCACGTATGCCCTAATGACTCAGAAATCGACCATCGGGCCAAACAGAGAAGGCCACATCTGCTCAGGGTTGCAAAAATTCGTCACAGGAACCAGATCTCGAAGGGGTCGACTCCCTACAGGGGGGTCGACACCTATGTCGACACCCCTATAGGTGGGTCGACACCTATGTCGACTCCCCTTGAGGGGGGTCGACACCCCTGAGCTGGAATTTTCCCGCTCTGGTCGTTCTGGCTGATTTTTGAAATTTGAACGGATTTTGATTTTAATTATTATTTATAGTTAATTTATGTTTAAACTTGAAATCTTCTGAGCTCTATAACTTCTTCATACGGAGTCCGTTTTACGCAAACTTGGACTCTATCTCAAGCAGAATTCCGAGACAAACGCAATGGCGTAACCGGTTTCTCTTATTTATTCTTATAAAAATTAAGTGTTCTTAAATCTGTTAATTTTAATATTTGTATAAAATACGGGGTGTTACATTCTCCCCTCCTTAAAGGATTTCGTCCCTGAAATCTCTAAGTTAAGAAGAACGTATATAATACCATCCTATCGTCCATCTACTCAACCATCAAACACAGGCATCCATTGTACTTTAAAGGTTTCTAATGCCGTACGAACATATGCAGATTGTGTGTATATGTTTCTTATCTAATGCAAAATCAGGCGGTCTATTGATTGAGTTGACCTCCTTAATGCAGATCATGATAATTCCATGAGTCCATTATGCACACACCTACTACTAATCATACTTTATAACTTCTACATGAGTGCGTAATCATTCATACAAATGCGCCATCCATATGATAACACATCAAGTTCAATCCATATACAAATACATATATGCATATGCAATATGAAAGTGACTGAGCCGATCTAGTGCCTAATGTACGTATATGCATCCACGAGCAACCACTTGCAACCACTCGCAACCATCAATCATAACATGTTTCAAATACATGTTTACATCCATTTGTTTCTACTTAAGGATCAAGAATAGGACCTAGAAGATATACTTAAAAGATGGATACAAGTATGCATAAACTTATGGAAAAGAGATCAAAGATGTACCCTAAAAAAGAAAAGGGTACGCTGCGCATATCTTGTCCTCAGTCTCCCAAGTTGCGTCTTCCTCGGCGTCACTCCATTGAACTTTAACAAGCTTGACTTCACGGTTGCGTAGCTTTTTGACTTCTGTTCCCAAGATACGACTTGGGACCCTTCTCACCGTTGCTTCTCGCTCTACTTCTACTTCCTGTAGAATGCTTGGCTCCACAACTTCAGCAGACTCACGTAAGCACTTCCGTAGATGAGAAACATGAAAACATTATGAACTCCAGCCAAACTTTCAGGCAGCTCCACTCTATAAGCCATCTTCCCAATCCTCTCAATGATAGGAAACGACCCTACAAATCTTGGTGCCAACTTTCCTGCAGACCCAAAGCGAACGACGTTCCTCAAAGGAGATACCTTAAGGAAAACCCTGTCTCCAATCTCAAACTCAAGGTCGGTCCTTCTTTTATCCGCCTAGGACTTCTGTCTACCTTGTGCGGTCTTCATCCGTCTTCATGTCGAGTCCACCTTCTCTGAAGTTTCTCTGATCCTGTCAGGCCCAAGTACAAGCTTGTCTGTAGACTCCCACCCACAAGTTAGTGATCGGCATGTTCTTCCATATAAAGCTTCGAAGGGTGCCATGCCTATGGTGGCTTGGTAGCTATTGTTGTAGGCGAACTCCACCAAAGGAAGATGATCCTGCCACGTTCCTCCAAAGTCAAGAATGCACAATCTCGGGAGGTCTTCTAATACTCTGTTCACCCTTTCCGTTTGACCATCGGTTTGAGGGTGATAGGCAGTTCTTAAGCTTAGCTGTGTGCCTACAGCCTCTTGCAAACTCCTCCAAAACTCGCTCGTAAATATAGGATCTCGATCACTGACTATACTAGAGGGTATCCCGTGCAGTCGAACTATTTCTTTAAGATAAATGGATGTTCATGACGAGGCAGTCCTTCTACTCTTAACAGGTATAAAGTGTGTGCTTTTAGTGAGCCTGTCAACTATCACCCAAATACTGGTATTTCCCCTTCTTGACCTAGGCAACCCATCTATAAAGTCCATCGAAATGTTATCCCATTTCCGTTGTGGGACCTCCAGAGGATGAAGCAGACCACCGGGCTTCTTCTGCTCCGCCTTGACTTGCTGGCATATCAAGCACTTAGAGAAGAATTCTGTTACATCCTTCTTCATGGCATTCCAAAAGAAAACTCTCCTTATGTCCTTATACATCTTGCCTCCACCTGGGTGTATGTTCAGCTTAGAATGGTGTGCTTCTTCAAGAACTGTCTTTACCAAATCCCTTGCTTGTAGGACACATAGCCTTCCATCCCGTCTCACCCAACCCTTATCATCTATGGAGTATCTATTGAGGTGACTTGTGACATCCCCAAACCCCGTACTGACGGTGGCAAGGGTAATCTTTGGAATATAACACATAAACAGATAACAGCAGAACAGAATTAAATAAATACACCAAATAATGAACCAATAATACACTGGATAAACGTAAACATCAGAGTTACACAGTATACAGGATCATACTTAGTACAAATACATTTCAGCTATACATAAATGTCTACAGCGGAAATAAACATAATGTACAATAGGAGCCGAACAGCATAAAAAGAGATAAATGATAGAATCCACCTTCAGCTCCAGCTATACGGATAAAGCCTGCTAAACCTGAATACAAGGCTGGCCATGTAGAAAAAGGGGCACCCGAGTTTGAAAGTGAAACAAACTACGAGTCAGTCGTGGGACTGGTATGAGAAATCTCACATTGGGTTCCACTGCACCAAAAATAGCAGAAGGCTCAGAAAAATATGCGTTCTCTTCTAGAAGGTAGAAGACGTCCACACGAGTCCACTGTACATTGTTTCACTGGATTTCGTCAAGAAACGAAAAAGATATGATTTTTACAAGTTTGCAAAGGTTTAAAAGTGTTAATTTCAGTTTAAATAAAACAAGCCGTACCTCAGCTAATTCATTCAAAACTAGGTTTTAAATTTTCGTGCAAACGGTGAAGTGATTGGACGATCGGCCTTCGTAGCGACGAAGAGGGAGGAGAGTCGCGTCGGAGCCCTGAACGGCGGCGAACTCGAGCTGGCAGTTGCGGCGAAAACTGCGTGACGAACGGGTGAACTTCTTGAGGGTGATTCTCCCAAAATACTCAATGAAAAAGTCGAAACCAGGTATGGATTTGAAGCTCGTCTCGAGCTCTTCAAAATCTTCAACTGGAGCGCTTGATATTAGTGAGTGGATTGATCAAAAAATGGACGGGAACGATGGAGCAATAGTCGTCGTTCAGGGGGGGGGGGGGGGGGTTCCGGATAAAAGACGGGGAGAGAGAAAGTGACCAACCAATCATTTTTTTTTATATATTTTAAATTCTCAAAAATACCCCTTGCCATACACGAACACCAATTCAAACCCAACAACTATCGTCCGTAGCGTTTTACCCCCATTCAGAACACAATGGGATAAGTTTCGTAGGCTCATTCGACTGTTTCAGTCAGTTTCCATTCAATATAAAATATAAAACATTCAATATTTGTTTTGAACGTACATTTCAATTTGCCAGGGCCACAAACTGATTCGAAAAATTCCAGAAAAATAAATCAGGATATGTTTTGACGATACGGTCCCAACAAAACTAGTTTCGTCGAATTCTGAGACCGTTTGCAAAAAGGCCCATTTCTGGTCGATCCAATTTAACTATAATTGACCAAAACACGTTTTCCTTTTCCACGCTCATATACTAGCTTCAAAAATTATGAAATTTAAAACCTAGCAATAACTTCACATCCCGGATCCAACCAAAGTGGTTTCGTCGAATTCCGAGGTCGTTTGCAAAATGGCCAATTTCACGGGCTATATAAATTCCATAGCGACCTTTCTGAAAATTCATTTGGCCATAACTTTTGCTTTCCGCTATTAAACTTCGATTTTTCAGATTCGTTAGAAAGGTTTTCACTAACAGAATTAAATATTTTTGGTTTCACTCAAATCCATTTTGTTTTGCACCCGGTACAGTCCGACAAAGTTTGAATTCAATTTTTGAAACAGCAGCGCCATTTCAGGCCTTGTTTATAATTAGAATTATTTATATTCGTTTTCAAACATTGATTCAAACTCACTTTTCATTACTATTATTTAAAATATTTATTTTAAATACTTAAAATCCATCATTTTAGCCAATTTAAAAATTTTAAATTGGTTCAGATTTTCCGGGTCGTTACATGACTAGAAGTCTAACCTTTAATTAACTTCTCCATCATATCAACTATCTGAGTGTCTTCACATTGCGTGGCTCCTATTGAGTCCAAAAGCATAGGCCGCACCTCCAGCATTGCTAGCAAACCAGGTACAAACTCAAAAGAGGGTTTAAAGTCAAAGGCTGCTATGTACTCCTAGCTTTGCCTTTCCACAAAGAGAGGACTTAAGGTCAGCTTCTTCCTACTCAAGGCGTCTACTACCACATTTGTAATGACCCGCATTGGCAGGAGTATTATGATTAATTTATTTAATTATATCCATGGTGGGTTAGTGAATTAAATGGCCGTGGAATTTAATAATGATGAATATTTTATTAAAATGGTGAATTAAATAATATATTTAATTCTGAAATAATCAGAATTGGCCGAATGACAATATGGTGTGAACCGGATCATCTGTGATATTTAATTCAGCTTGGAATTGAATTTGAATAACGAATATATTCAATCGTCGACAGTTGAACGTATAGTTTATAATATAATTATAATGGAGCTGAAAATAGCGCTGCAGTTCGCTATTTGGCGATTTGAACTTCAAATGAATATACAGGGTTCGTTTTAAGCCGGATTTCTGTGAAACAAGAAACGTGTGAAGCCGGTGAAGTATATCTTTCTAGTGGAAGAGAAAAATCGGGATTTCGTCATGTAGATTTTGAGATATGTCCAAATCAAATTTTAAAATAGTCGCTATAGAATTGATTATCGACCATAACGGTTTATTTGATATAACTAGAGATCGGGTTTGAATTTAGACGAGGTTCCTTTGAGACGTAGTGATAATTTAATTTTTAGAAATTTATGGAAATTTTTAATTAATTTAATAAGCGACTTTTCATTTGAAGTATTTCGCACCCTGAAATCAACATTTTGAAGTTTCAAACTATGAGTCAACCTACTGGTATTTTTATATTTTTGGGATCGTGGCTCATCACTGGACACGACTGTATCCTTATTTCAGTCCGTACTAGATCGGACATGAAGTGATTTTACTTAACGATATTCACTAGACTTAATAATATATATGTATGTACAAACAACTAAGTTTTCAAACGGCTCTCACTTCAAATCAAAATGAACTGAGCCTACTCTTGGATTGGAAAACATGTGCGTGGCTCCATTGAAGTGTGCGTGGCTCCATTTAAGGGTGCGTGGCTCCATTGAAGTGGCAGGGACGTGGACTTGTCTCTACCATATTTCCTAACTACTAAGTCGTCATTTTGTATATATACATGTAGGAGCACTGTCTTCAATCATTTTGGCTTCAGGAAGCTTCAAACCAAACATTTGTCAAGTATAACCCTTAACCATTTTCTAACCTAATTTCATTGAGCCATCAAAAATTCCGCCGTCATCCTCTCAGAACAAAGCGAAAAAAATTCGATCCTCTTAAATCCTCAACAAATCCAAATAAATTCAATAAATCTCAAAACATATATTTCTGAGATCATTGTGAGGGGATCTTCGAGCTGATGTTCATTTTGTTGAGTTCGATCGTGTCAGGAAGGTTCACAGGTTCATGGTTTCAGTCGTTCGACGCATGATTTGGTGTGAGTTTTGTTCAGAGCAAGAATGGTTTAGTGCTGAGTTTTCCTGTAGCACGGTGAGGAGAAGGGACGGGTTCTGTGTGGGGTAAGACAGTAGTTGTGTGAGGTCGAGATGATCATTTGGGGATTTGAAGTCTTAATGCGAAACCTAAATGTCGTATTGAGTTTGTAGTAGGGTTTTTAGCTTGGTTTATGTAATTTTGGGAGGGTCGGTGATTTAGAAGTTCGGTGGTCTCATGTACTGGAAGGGAGTGGCTCGAAGTCTGAAACCAACCTGGGATTGCGAGCTTAATGATGTTGGGAGGGATAGAGAGAGGAAGTGTTGAGGAATAACGTAGCGATCTTAGATTGTTGACTTATGAAGAGGGCGTGGAGATGTGGGGGAGGTTCGAAGTTCATTTCTGAAAGTACAGAACCAGTTGGGGAAGAACAATTAGCAGACGGGGATTTAGATTTTTGAAGGATAGAAGGAGTAGTAGTTTCAAAGGGGAATTTATTGGTAATTTTTATTTGTTAATCCATGAAGAAATTAACGAGCATCTTGGAGTGAAAAGGAACATATTTGGTGTTGCGTGAGATAGTTTGCGTGGGGAGTAGAAAATAGCGAGGAAAGGATCAAAGTTCGAAAACTGGATTAAGGAGGGTTAAAATGGTAAATAATAATAATAGTATAATTAGTTTAATTATATGTTTATAATAAATCATTTAAATGTTGTAACAATGATAATTTCCTCATACGATATCGGTTTTCAGCGAAACAAGATCCGACAGGATCGTATGGACGGGAGCAACAGAATGAGACTAACTGGGAGTGAATCCGAGCTCGCTACAATTTATTGTAAAATTAATTGTCCGTCTGAATCAAATCATGGAGAGTTAATCGTTTTAACGATAACAGTCCAATGTGAGTAAATCTCACTAACTCTGAACAGTTTATAATTTCATGTTATATTTTTAGAACTGTTAGATATTGGCTGATACTGTATGTTGACTGTTTGATTGAACTGCTAGTCAGTTAGTTAAATTTTCTATATTGATTCTGTTTACAGAATATATCATACGGAACTGAAAGTGATGTTATCTATATTGTTTAACATCTGTGATGCAGGGAAACAGGTTAGAGGAATCCATCCAACGGGATTCCTCAACATTTATTTTACTGTTTTCATATATTGTGATATATGATGTGTTATATAATCTGTTATGGATTATGGGTGTTGGAATGATGTTGATCATTTTTATTCGATATTTTAAATATCATAAAAGACCCTGGGATGTAAAAAGAATTTATTTCAATGTATATTGAAATAAAGGAATTTTATAAAATCACAGAATTTTATAAAAGGAAATATTTATAAAACGAACACGGTTTTATAAAAGGGATATTTATTTAGAAAATAAATAGAAGTAGAAAATGAATATTTATTTAGAAAATAAATAGAAGTTATAAATATGAAATATTTGTAACGGTAAATAGAAGTTATAAATAGGAAATATTTGTAACGGTAAGTAAACGTTAAAAAAGGGAAATAGTTGTAACGGAAAACGTAGTTTATCAAAAGAAGTTAATCGATGTTAGTTAATCGATTAGAAATAAAGTAAAGAAGTTAATCGATGTTAGTTAATCGATTAGAAATAAAGTTAAAAGAAGTTAATCGATGTTAGTTAATCGATTAGAAATAAAGTTAAAAGAAGTTAATCGATGTTAGTTAATCGATTAGAAATAAAGTTAAAAGAAGTTAATCGATGTTAGTTAATCGATTAGAGAATAAAGTTGAAAGGAGATAATCGATGTTAGTTTAATCGATTAGAATAGAAGCAAATGAGTTAAATCGAATATAATTATTCGAATAGAAGCAAATGAGTTAATCGAATATAGTTATTTGAATAGAAAGTAAAAGGAATTATCGAATATAGTTTATTCGAAAAGAGTAAGTGAAATGAGTAAATCAATAGCGTTAATCAAATAGTGTTAGTCCAATAGAGTTAATTGATAAGGGTTAGTCCAATAGAGTTAATTGATAAGAGTCAATCGAATATAGTTATTCGAAGGAGGGTTAAGTAAGGAAGATAGTAAAAGGGATATAAAGTGAACTTTGCCTATTTCAAAGTTAGAAATGTTGTTCAGTTAAGGTCTGAGAGGTAGTTCTACCCCAACTTGATTGGCTTCATTTTTAACTAATGAATAGTTAAGGTTCGACAGTAAAGGAAATGGTTTGAGTTGGCATCGCGATGGTTTGTTTAAACATCTATCTAAGTCCAATGAAGAAGCTTTGGAAATGTTTTCCAAATAAGAAACCAGAAATGTTTTCTAATAAAAAAAACAAGAAATGGAAATGTTTTCCATTATTAATAACGTGTATTTTCCCAATTTAGAAAATAAGGAATATTGAACATAGGGAAACAGGAGATAAGTAAATTAATGAACTAAAGAGATGAATGTTGAATGATGTTTGATCGATATAATTTCCATTTGGAAATAATATCATTGTTTGCACACCTATTTTTATTCGATAGTTAAATCACAGACTATCGAAGTTTTGACCATTTTAACATTGTTAATATGGAGAGACCGGTAGGATTATTATCCGAAGAACCACTCTGTATTGGCATAACCATTGCGAATCATATTTGCCAAAGGAAATTGAAGACGGAGTTATGCAAGGGCTATCCTATTTACAAAATAGTGCCTTCGGTTCATCCTGTTCCTGGATGACTTGTATGGATGGATGTCTGACAGAGTATTTCCAGACGATCACGTATATTGATTTCTCCAACCGTACCAAGAGTGGAAGCGGAGGAGGAAACTTCTTTTAGCTAACACATAATGTATGGTTGAGGACGTCAATCAGTGTTTTGATGGATTTGACGATGTGGCATTCAAAGTGAATCTGGTGTGATGATAAAGCGTAGCTTCTAGCCTCACATCCGGTAAATGACAGAAATCGGGCAAGCAGCATGGCTAAGTCGGTCGCACCGAAGTCGGGTGTATAATCACCTGATCTAGAGTTTCATTCATTTCTAAAAATCTATTGTTGATGCTGTCCCATTCGGGAAACGGTTGCTGATCCCAACTGTTGGTGATATACATTCGATACACTCAAGCGAAATGAGTGGTCGGTCATGTGTGGCCGGGTTGCAAGATGTTCTTGTTGAACCCAGTGTGTTCCTCTCTAGAGGTACACGAGCGATAGGTGGTTCCATACCTTGTCATAGTTGGAAATCCATTACCCAATACGTGCTTGCGGTTTTGATTGTATACTATATATGTAGAACATGAGATGAAAGCGTTTCTGCTAGATGATTATATATACTGTAGTTGATTGACATTATTATAATATCAAAAGGTTTTTGATATAAAGTTATCTTGGATTCTCATAAGGGAAAAACCCGTTCCGTTATGCGGCGTGGTCTTATGAGATATCATTTACTTGTTCAACTGTTTTTAAACTGTTTTACTCATACCAGTCCCATGACAGACCCGAAGTTTACTTTGTTGTTTTCCCTAAACTCTTGGGTGCCTAAATTTGTATGGGCAGTCAAGTAGTCGGGATTTTACAGATATAGTTGAAGAGCTGGAGCAGGAGGCTTCAGGATCATATAGCTATAATTTATTTCCGCTGTGTTGTAAGTGCTGTACTTTGATAATGATATGTGTATTCAAGTACCAAGTTTGTATTTCAAAGTTATGTTATGAAATATATTTATTCGTTCCGCTGTGAGATTCGTGTTACTCTGATGTTGTGTTCTTCTTCTTCTTCTAGTCTAATTTTCTATCTTATCTTTCCTCACCCTCTAATTTCTTTCACTAATTACCAGGATTTTTCGATGTTTTGGTTATCGACATCGTGCTTATGTCGATAACCAAAGTCGCTGAAAATCCGGGTCATTACAGTTGGTATCAGAGCTTAAGTTAAGAATTACTTGGCTCTGTGGCGTGACTCTGTAACAACCCGTATTTCGATAACATGATTAAGACGAGAATCAAGGCAAAATTTAATTTTAAATTCTGAATCAAGTGAAACGGGCTATGCTATTGCGTTCGTCTCGGAAAAATAGGCGAAATAGAGTCCGAGTTTTCGAGAATCGGAGTCCGTATGACCAAGTTATGATCTGACGAAGTTTTCAGAAAATTCAAGTTCAAAAACGAGTTCTAATTTCAAAAGTTAGGGCATGAAGGCTAGGCGGGAAAAGTTCCCGCCAGGCACCCCAAGTCGACAGGCCTGTCGACTTGGGAGTCGACCTGCTTGACCCAAGTCGACAGCCATGTCGACTTGGGGGTCGACACATGGTGGCCGGGCAGTTTTGCCTGGTGCACCTATTTTCTATCTTGGCTAGGTTTTTGGACCTGGTTTGAAATCTGACGGTTCAGGTTGGTCCTAGGGTTAATCTAAGGGTCCTAACTAATCCTAATCTCTATGAATAAGCCCCTAACCTACCCCTAAACCCTCATTATTCACTCATGTAACTAAACTATGGCAAAAAAATTACTCTCATGGCCTCCACTCAACTATCCTAGCCTCCACTTCATTTCTATGAAAGGTTTCATGATCATGAGAGTGTTAGAGAGTCCCTATGTTAGTATGAGAGCTTCTCAAGTTGATTTCAAGGCAAAAGCTTTGATCTTTGTTCATAAAGATGGGGTTTTTATTGATTTGGAATGTTCATCTTTGGGTTTTTGGGTGATGGCATGCATAGGCTTCATCACAAGCTTTAGTTTAGTCGATTTAGGCCTTCATAGCAATGTAAGCCCTTTCCCTACTCTCAGATATTAACTATGAAGTTAAATGTTCATGTTGCAAGTTTGGGTTTGATCATTGAGAATGATATATGCTATCATGTCATGCAAGTTTATGAAGTCATTATCTTGATCTTATGAGCTAAAAGCTACAACCTTTATGTTGAAATGTTGCATTATGCAACATGAGGACCTTCATAATCATTAAGTCAACTTGCATATGAAATCATAACCCTTATATGATGATATATGCGAGTTACTAGTCATCATTCCATGTCTTTTGTCACCATGATTCGTTTATGTGCCAAGTTCGGGTTTATGCATGTTTTTGAGGCTTAAGAATGTAACATGCAAGTTAATGAACACATTTGTGCCTCATTTGCCACCATGATTAACTTGTGGCTTAATATCCATTTTTGTCATGCCTTTGCCAAGTCTCTTCTTTTAATCCATTACGTTGTTGCGAACGTATATGCGAGTTTAAAAGCGTTGGGTTATGTTATGGGTAATTTCTAATGACATGAAAATACAACTTGAAAACATGACTTGAAATATAACATGGAAGTTGACATGTAAGTATGCATAAAAACATAAGCTTGGGAATTTACCTATTAAGTTAGGTCTACCCTTTGGGAATTTACCTATTAAGTTAGGTCTACCCAAATGCTTGAAAAACTTGTAACATGTTTTGGAAACATGATGAACATGACACTTAGATAATATAAGTGTGGCCAACTCGAGGTTGGGTTGAGTTTGCAACGTAAAACTACCCGGAACCGACCGGCCTAACTAGTAGTTGCAAACAATAGGACCCAATGTGAGAAGTTGGTCATGTTGTGCTTGAACCCGAGGTTAGACCAAGTTGTGGTGTAAAGCTACCCGGAACCGACCGGCTTAACTAGTAACCACAACAAAGTCTAATGTGAGAGGTGAAGGTGCATTAAGTAATTAATGCCACATGATAGGGTTAAGTTAATTTGATTAATGACCCTTAACCAAATATGACATGGACAAATGGGTTAAGTAATTTGATTAGGCTAATGGTACTTAACAAAACATGACAAGGTTGGGAAGGTTAAGTGACTTGATTTGCCTAATGACACTTAACCATTTTTATACGACTAGTGGACGGGGTTAAGTTAACCAACACTTAATCAATCCGACACGATAATTGGGTAAGGTTAAGTAAGTTTTCTTAAAGACACTTAACCGAAAAATACAGTTAATGGATGGGGTTAAGATTAGACGTAACTAGTCTAAACATGATAATCGGATGGGGTTAAGATAGCCTAGACTTAATTAATCCCACTTGGTAGTTTAATGGGGTTAAGTGACCTATACTTAACCAATCTAACCCGTTAATTTGATGTGGGTAAGTGACCTAAACTTAACCAATCTAACTCGTTAATTTGATGTGGTTAGGTGATCTATACTTAACCAATCTAACTCGTGAATTTGATGTGGTTAAGTGATCTATACTTAACCAATCTAACTCGTGAATTTATTGAGGTTAAGTTAACCCATACTTAACCAATATAACGTGAAAACATGATAAGGCTAAGTCAGGAATCGCTTGAACACACTTGTAACGAACCGGAATTTTCGACTCTGAAAATCAACATCAAACTACCATGTTGACTATTCAGACATCGAACATTCCAGATCATTAATAGAAAGAATTTAGAGGGTGAGATAAGAAAGAAAGAAATAATAGAATAGAAGAAGAAGAAAGCAACACCACACAGAGTCTCACATCGCAGCGGAACAAAATATAATACAGAAATACATCTTTATTGAGAACTTTTTAAATACTTACAATATCAGAGTACACATCTGGACAGTGATAAAAATCTGTCCTCATATAACACACAGCGGAATAGTAATATCATACGTCTGGACTCTTCCAGCTCGTCTCTTCATAGCAGTCGATAACCTGAACCTGTACACTCCGGGCTAACCCGAGCATTTACAAAACACCGGGTCAGTCTGGTGAACCAGAGTGAGTTTAACTCGCACAGTAATAAGGGTGAACCATCCAATCATGATTTTAAAGTTCAAAATCTTTTCAAAAGAAAAGGATAATCGTAAGACCAAATCCACACATAAACACGGACGGTTTTTACCTTACGATAACCCAAAACATTTTTGAAATCAATATCTTGTCTGATATTATAATAATGTCTAAATACAAGTAAATAGCAATCTAGTAGAACGCTTGCATCTCACGCTCTACATATATAGTATACAATCAAAACCCGCAGGTGCTTATTGGAAATTGGATTCCAGCTTGACAAGGTATGGGACCACCTTCCGATAGTGTATCTCTAGAGACGAATACACTGGGTTCAACAAGAACTTCTTGCAACCCGGCCCTCACATGACCGACCCCTCATTTCGCTTGAGAGTATCGAATGTATATCACCGACGGTTGGGATCAGCAACCGTCTCCCGAATAGGGACAGCATCGAAACATAGATTTAAGAAACAAATAGGACTTCCTCTAGATAGGTGATTATACACCCTAATGGGAGCGACCCACATAGCCATGCTGCCTGCCCGATTTTTGTCATTTCCCGGTTGATGAGGCTTGAGGTCAGAATTAACTCTCGACATCTGGTCGCCATTTACTTTGAATGCCACATCGTCAGATCCGTCAGATATCACTAATTGACGTCCACAAAAATACTCTAGCTAAAAGCTAGAGAATGGCAATTCCCTGCCAACAACTATCGTACGTTTGAAGAAATCAACGTACGTGATTCTTTTGGAAATACTTTGTCAGACATCCGTCCATATACGTCATCCAGGAACAGGATGAACCGAAGGCACTCTCCTACTGCATCCATATAAGAATCACCCCATGGATCAGTAGCGAGTAGTCCTTGCAACCCGTAGATTCCAACCACGACAGAATCACAGCTTATCTCTGCTTGCCAGGCAGAGAATATTAGTGGTTCTTCCGTTTATGAAAATCCACGGTCTTCAATGCTCCATCTCGATCATCTTCTGAGATCTTCACGTATTTGTTGGTCGGAATGGTTTTCGAATATAAATTCGATCCCGGTCTTTCCATACCAACAATCGTATTGGATAGATTTGATAGTCGGTGTTTTAACCATCAAAATATACAGTGTTTCAATCATGACACTCCAATGAGTTCACTGGTTCAGTATTAAACATCACTTGGCCTTTAACAAAACTGATTTACTTTTTGTTAAATTGAAACTTCCAATTCTTTTAATATTCAACAATACGATATTTGAATAACTCTAATTGATTAATTAACATTCGTCTTCTCTCCATTCGCTTGACTCTAGATCACAGCGATCACAATGGTTACGCCTGAATCCCTCAGGAAACATCCGACCGCCGTAGGCTATCTGCAGCCCTGCGAATTACGCTAGCAGTCGTACGAAATGGCAACTCATCCTTTATTATTTAAATCGGGGAATCCAAATAAATTTTCACTTTAAATTAATTAATTAAATAATTAATTTAAATAATTCCACAAATTTCTTCTTCACAAAAAACAATTACCAAAGTGTAACTATGCGACCTTATTTCTCATCTTGTACTTACAAATCAGTCTAATATCAGCATTTATTCTATAAGATAAATTTTTAACAAATCAAAATCTTAAATAAATAAAATATTTATTTATTTCCCTTTTTTAACTTTTATTCAAAATAATATATTCAAAATCTAACTCCAGTTATAAAATAAATTTTATAACTTCATCTCTATCGATTCGCCTGACGGTGAATCGACATTTATAAAGCGGTTGATTTTATGGGCCATACGCCGCTAAATACCCAACCAATATCACCCATTGGTTTAAACCAAACAGATGTTGAACATTCAATAATTAACCATCAAATCAATCACCTCAAACAGGATAGTTCATATATGATAATATGAAAACAAACAATATTTTTGAGGAATCCGGTTGGATCCCTCCAACCTGTTCTTCCCTGTACTCGAATGGTTATCTCAAATCAGACCATTCAGTTTTGTTTAACTGATAACACTAAATAGCAACCATTCAACATCAACCGCAAACAGTTCAACCATTTAAAACACGTTTATAAATAAACGTGACCAATAAGGTGAGTTACCTTTATTGGAACCAACCGTTAAAAATAACGATTTGGTAATTTCACTGAAATTAAACACGGTTTAATTTCATCGGTTAAATCAACAGATAAGCAGATAACTAGCAAACAGTCAACCATTGGCAAGCAGAGCACACAAAATAAAAATACCCAATTTATATAAAATGTAAATGGGAAACTGAGTGAGTTTAACTCACCTTGAGTCGATACGCGGTTTAAACAGCTGATATTGGTTAAATTAAACAAGTGTTTAATTTAATAGAAGATCCAGTTGATTCCAGTTTCATCCATTTCTGTTTCATACGGTAGATCTCGCCAATATGATTCCAACGGCACCTTGTTTGTTCAATTCTGTCCATATATACACGAGTTATAACGGTTTAAACATATATAATTAAACTGAATAATTAACTTATCAGCTTAATTACCATATATCTTCCTAATCCCTTAATTATAGCCTAATCAATTTCAGTTATTAAAAGTCATTAGTTAAACTAATTCCTTAATTAGACTTTAATCAATCACTAATTAACTCCATTCGTTGAGTAAATAAAGGCCGATGTTTGTTAATCTGTTCGACTGCCATTGCTTTTGGTTTGAAAACACTGACCAACGGAATTAAACTAAACTATTAAATGGTAATAATTACATACGTTAGTTAGGATCAGGCCAAAAGTATGGGTTGAATACTTCTTCCTATCCTCCTCGTTTTGGACTCCCCTTTGTATTTTCGTTTCCAACAAGTTTTTTTTTTTTTCTGTCGAAACTTTTCTTTCCTTCACGTTGAACCTTTCAGCAAACCAATCCCTGGTCTTTGCGGTTTTGCTCACCTCTTCATATTCTTCCCTTCGTTTCATCCCACACGCCAGCTTCTACTCCGCACCTCCTTCTTCACGTTAGAACAACTCAGCACCCCTTCTTCCTTGTTTGCTCCAGTTCGCCCTCTTTTTTTTTTTTTTTTTTTGGAGGAATTTGCTCGGTTTACCATTGTTGAGAGGTTGCTGTAACGAGTTAGAATGGAGCAGCAATTTATAGGGATAACAACGTGGAAGGCAAGTTGTTTTTAGGGTAGGTCTTGCCAAACGCGGGTAGGTTAGGTAACTGTATGGGTGGGATTCTCAAAATTTCTTTGTCGGCACGGTAAGAGGTAATTTGGCAGTCACGAAATCAAAAGTGTGAGGCACAAGCAAGCTACAGTGCATTTGTGCGGAGAATTGATTCATAATATAATATAACGAAACTTCGTTGCCAAATAACGAGTGAAACTACCCACAATCAACTTTTGATTACTGATAAAAAAACTATTCTTGATGTAAAAAGGTATTCCGGATCCAATGAGACAAGTTTCGTCGAATTCCGACATCATATGAAAAAAATTCCTTTATAAAACCAGAAATGAACACGCGTTTAATTTTTCCACGGTCGCCAGATAAACCAAATCAACTTGAAACCTTGATATCTTGCAATAACTTTTCGATACGAACCCAACGACACTAGTTCCGTCGCATTCTGAGACTGTTTGCCCGATAAGCTGTTTTTACCCCGGACCGCCCTACCCTTTTTAACGCCAAATTTCCCGATCTCTAAAAACAACAAACTATATACATATCCTGACTCTAATCGACGATACGAACTCAACGGAACTGGTTTCGTGGCCTAATTCGATCATCTGCTCAAGTTACACTCAAATGTCCCTTTATTTATTTGAATGCGCGCTATAGAATTTGAACGGGCGTTTATGGTTGCTGTGGTCACATACGATATCGGTTTTCCACGCAATTCACCACCATATAATAATTTAGCAATACGGTTCTAATGAAACTGATTTCGTCGAAATCTGAGTCCGTTTGCAAAACGGCTATTTTAAAGGCCTATAATTTAATAACGATTTTCCATAGCGACTATTTCAAAATTTGATTTGGCCATAACTATCAAACTATAACACGAAATTTGGATTTTTCTCTTTCATATGAAAATTATTGTCAATACGGTCCCAACGTGTCTTGTTTTATAGAAATCCGACTTAAATCGAATTCTGTATTCTCAGTTGAAGTTCAGAACTCTATATTGCGAACTGCAGCGCCATTTCAGGCTCGATTTATATTATATATAAATATATAACGTTCAACTTCGTTCTAAATAACGAATTAAATTCCATTAATATTCCCAATATAATATTTAAATTAAATAAATTAAATTACATATTCGAGTGCCAAAACACGGGTCGTTACATTCTTCCCCCCTTAAAATAATTTCGTCCTCGAAATTGCTAACGTAAGAAAGAACGTTATAAACTTATTAATTTCAAATCTAATTTTATATTAAATTAGAAACCAATTCAATACTGTAAATAAATATTTTCAAAAATATCGAAAATTTTCTAACACTTTAAATTTTCGAAAATTTTTGCCAGCACCTCCTCTGTACGGCTCAATCGGTACAACCACAACTCGCCTCTCTGGGCCTTCTCCAATTCAAAAGAAAATAAAACAGCCAAGCGGCTTGCCAAATAGGCTCACAAATCACCAAACCCATATGAAAATAAACATGTACCTTTTTGTCGGGCATATCCTTATATCCCTTCCGTCTGCTATCTTGTCAGCATATACAAATGTATTCCCAACAAAATTCCAATTTTATCCTCAAAACCAAATCCTTCACGTTTCCAAGCCAAATCCCCATTGATTTCCATCCATTTTCAATTCCAATTCTTAACTTGCCCGTCAATACCATTTTAGATTCTTGCCTCACAATCCAAACCTGATTCTACTCGATATATTATATCCCGATTCAGTTTCCAGTTAATTGGTTTCAATTCAATTCATATTCGCTTTCACAATTTCTATTTAATCTTGTTCTTGTTCAAACACTTTCCCTGGGAGTTTTTTAAACAGTTCAGCTCTTTCAAAATCAAATAATTCTTTCCAGAATTCAAACAACTTGTTTTTCTCAAACAATCCAAAACAAAATTTTGGTAGTAATCCGTCACTTAGAACTCGAAAATGAACACTGATGATGCGGCCGTCATCATCAGAATTATTTTCCAGTGATCAAAGTGAGTTCAATACTATATCACTTTTCAAAACTCATATGTTAAACACTTTTATTTCGAAATCCTTTTCAAAATATCATTCACGATGCTTGTAAACCAAATTTAAAATCTCCCAGGATCTTAAAATTCCCATATATTTAATCCACAATTCTTTTTCACACTTTTCTAAGTTTTCACAATTTCAATCTAAATTCTGATTTAAATTGAGATTTAATTCATCTGACTAATTTATTACATTTCCACTAATCCTGACTAGTTATTTATAACCATCTTGATTATAATCTGGTTCAATTATATTAACAAATTAACACAACCAATATATACATTATAATAATTTTAATATATATACCTTGTTTATATCAAAATATATTTCGGGTAAAAATTTCCATTTACCCTCTTTCAAAAACATACTGTGTCGAATTATTCTGTCCAAGAGTTTAGAAACACTTATCGACACAGTTTGCATTACTGTATCGACCAGAATTCATAAACTACTCGACAAACCAATCAACACAATATAAACAGTTTTTATATCAATTTACAAATACGCGCTCATATATATACACTCAAACTCAATCTAGGGTATTACTAACCCCATCTCTACTGAGTCACGCCACAGAGCCAAGGTAATTACTTAACCAATAGCTCTGATACCACTGTAACGAACCGGAATTTTCGACTCTGAAAATCAACATCAAACTACCATGTTGACTATTCAGACATCGAACATTCCAGATCATTAATAGAAAGAATTTAGAGGGTGAGATAAGAAAGAAAGAAATAATAGAATAGAAGAAGAAGAAAGCAACACCACACAGAGTCTCACATCGCAGCGGAACAAAATATAATACAGAAATACATCTTTATTGAGAACTTTTTAAATACTTACAATATCAGAGTACACATCTGGACAGTGATAAAAATCTGTCCTCATATAACACACAGCGGAATAGTAATATCATACGTCTGGACTCTTCCAGCTCGTCTCTTCATAGCAGTCGATAACCTGAACCTGTACACTCCGGGCTAACCCGAGCATTTACAAAACACCGGGTCAGTCTGGTGAACCAGAGTGAGTTTAACTCGCACAGTAATAAGGGTGAACCATCCAATCATGATTTTAAAGTTCAAAATCTTTTCAAAAGAAAAGGATAATCGTAAGACCAAATCCACACATAAACACGGACGGTTTTTACCTTACGATAACCCAAAACATTTTTGAAATCAATATCTTGTCTGATATTATAATAATGTCTAAATACAAGTAAATAGCAATCTAGTAGAACGCTTGCATCTCACGCTCTACATATATAGTATACAATCAAAACCCGCAGGTGCTTATTGGAAATTGGATTCCAGCTTGACAAGGTATGGGACCACCTTCCGATAGTGTATCTCTAGAGACGAATACACTGGGTTCAACAAGAACTTCTTGCAACCCGGCCCTCACATGACCGACCCCTCATTTCGCTTGAGAGTATCGAATGTATATCACCGACGGTTGGGATCAGCAACCGTCTCCCGAATAGGGACAGCATCGAAACATAGATTTAAGAAACAAATAGGACTTCCTCTAGATAGGTGATTATACACCCTAATGGGAGCGACCCACATAGCCATGCTGCCTGCCCGATTTTTGTCATTTCCCGGTTGATGAGGCTTGAGGTCAGAATTAACTCTCGACATCTGGTCGCCATTTACTTTGAATGCCACATCATCAGACCCGTCAGATATCACTAATTGACGTCCACAAAAATACTCTAGCTGAAAGCTAGAGAATGGCAATTCCCTGCCAACAACTATCGTACGTTTGAAGAAATCAACGTACGTGATTCTTTTGGAAATACTTTGTCAGACATCCGTCCATATACGTCATCCAGGAACAGGATGAACCGAAGGCACTCTCCTACTGCATCCATATAAAAATCACCCCATGGATCAGTAGCGAGTAGTCCTTGCAACCCGTAGATTCCAACCACGACAGAATCACAGCTTATCTCTGCTTGCCAGGCAGAGAATATTAGTGGTTCTTCCGTTTATGAAAATCCACGGTCTTCAATGCTCCATCTCGATCATCTTCTGAGATCTTCACGTATTTGTTGGTCGGAATGGTTTTCGAATATAAATTCGATCCCGGTCTTTCCATACCAACAATCGTATTGGATAGATTTGATAGTCGGTGTTTTAACCATCAAAATATACAGTGTTTCAATCATGACACTCCAATGAGTTCACTGGTCCAGTATTCAGCATCACTTGGCCTTTAACAAAACTGATTTACTTTTTGTTAAATTGAAACTTCCAATTCTTTTAATATTCAACAATACGATATTTGAATAACTCTAATTGATTATTTAACATTCGTCTTCTCTCCATTCGCTTGACTCTAGATCACAGTGATCACAATGGTTACGCCTGAATCCCTCAGGAAACATCCGACCGCCGTAGGCTATCTGCAGCCCTGCGAATTACGCTAGCAGTCGTACGAAATGGCAACTCATCCTTTATTATTTAAATCGGGGAATCCAAATAAATTTTCACTTTAAATTAATTCATTAAATAATTAATTTAAATAATTCCATAAATTTCTTCTTCACAAAAACAATTACCAAAGTGTAACTATGCGACCTTATTTCTCATCTTGTACTTACAAATCAGTCTAATATCAGCATTTATTCTATAAGATAAATTTTTAACAAATCAAAATCTTAAATAAATAAAACATTTATTTATTTCCCTTTTTTAACTTTTATTCAAAATAATATATTCAAAATCTAACTCCAGTTATAAAATAAATTTTATAACTTCATCTCTATCGATTCGCCTGACGGTGAATCGACATTTATAAAGCGGTTGATTTTATAGGCCATACGCCGCTAAATACCCAACCAATATCACCCATTGGTTTAAACCAAACAGATGTTGAACATTCAATAATCAACCATCAAATCAATCACCTCAAACAGGACAGTTCATATATGATAATATGAAAACAAACAATATTTTTGAGGAATCCGGTTGGATCCCTCCAACCTGTTCTTCCCTGTACTCGAATGGTTATCTCAAATCAGACCATTCAGTTTTGTTTAACTGATAACACTAAATAGCAACCATTCAACATCAACCGCAAACAGTTCAACCATTTAAAACACGTTTATAAATAAACGTGACCAATAAGGTGAGTTACCTTTATTGGAACCAACCGTTAAAAATAACGATTTGGTAATTTCACTGAAATTAAACACGGTTTAATTTCATCGGTTAAATCAACAGATAAGCAGATAACTAGCAAACAGTCAACCATTGGCAAGCAGAGCACACAAAATAAAAATACCCAATTGATATAAAATATAAATGGGAAACTGAGTGAGTTTAACTCACCTTGAGTCGATAAGCGGTTTAAACAGCTGATATTGGTTAAATTAAACAAGTGTTTAATTTAATAGAAGATCCAGTTGATTCCAGTTTCATCCATTTCTGTTTCATACGGTAGATCTCGCCAATATGATTCCAATGGCACCTTGTTTGTTCAATTCTGTCCATATATACACGAGTTATAATGGTTTAAACATATATAATTAAACTGAATAATTAACTTATCAGCTTAATTACCATATATCTTCCTAATCCCTTAATTATAGCCTAATCAATTTCAGTTATTAAAAGTCATTAGTTAAACTAATTCCTTAATTAGACTTTAATCAATCACTAATTAACTCCATTCGTTGAGTAAATAAAGGCCGATGTTTGTTAATCTGTTCGACTGCCATTGCTTTTGGTTTGAAAACACTGACCAACGGAATTAAACTAAACTATTAAATGGTAATAATTACATACGTTAGTTAGGGTCTGGCCAAAAGTATGGGTTGAATACTTCTTCCTATCCTCCTCGTTTTGGACTCCCCTTTGTATTTTCGTTTCCAACAAGTTTTTTTTTTTTTTTCTGTCGAAACTTTTCTTTCCTTCACGTTGAACCTTTCAGCAAACCAATCCCTGGTCTTTGCGGTTTTGCTCACCTCTTCATTTTCTTCCCTTCGTTTCATCCCACACGCCAGCTTCTACTCCGCACCTCCTTCTTCACGTTAGAACAACTCAGCACCCCTTCTTCCTTGTTTGCTCCAGTTCGCCCTCTTTTTTTTTTTTTTTTTTTGGAGGAATTTGCTCGGTTTACCATTGTTGAGAGGTTGCTGTAACGAGTTAGAATGGAGCAGCATTTTATAGGGATAACAACGTGGAAGGCAAGTTGTTTTTAGGGTAGGTTCTGCCAAACGCGGGTAGGTTAGGTAACTGTATGGGTGGGATTCTCAAAATTTCTTTGTCGGCACGGTAAGAGGTAATTTGGCAGTCACGAAATCAAAAGTGTGAGGCACAAGCAAGCTACAGTGCATTTGTGGGGAGAATTGATTCATAATATAATATAACGAAACTTCGTTGCCAAAACGAGTGAAACTACCCACAATCAACTTTTGATTACTGATAAAAAAACTATTCTTAATGTAAAAAGGTATTCCGGATCCAATGAGACAAGTTTCGTCGAATTCCGACATCATATGAAAAAAATTCCTTTATAAAACCAGAAATGAACACGCATTTAATTTTTCCACGGTCGCCAGATAAACCAAATCAACTTGAAACCTTGATATCTTGCAATAACTTTTCGATACGAACCCAACGGCACTAGTTCCGTCGCATTCTGAGACTGTTTGCCCGATAAGCTGTTTTTACCCCGGACCGCCCTACCCTTTTTAACGCCAAATTTCCCGATCTCTAAAAACAACAAACTATATACATATCCTGACTCTAATCGACGATACGAACTCAACGGAACTGGTTTCGTGGCCTAATTCGATCATCTGCTCAAGTTACACTCAAATGTCCCTTTATTTATTTGAATGCGCGCTATAGAATTTGAACGGGCGTTTATGGTTGCTGTGGTCACATACGATATCGGTTTTCCACGCAATTCACCACCATATAATAATTTAGCGATACGGTTCTAATGAAACTGATTTCGTCGAAATCTGAGTCCGTTTGCAAAACGGCTATTTTAAAGGCCTATAATTTAATAACGATTTTCCATAGCGACTATTTCAAAATTTGATTTGGCCATAACTATCAAACTATAACACGAAATCTGGATTTTTCTCTTTCATATGAAAATTATTGTCAATACGGTCCCAACGTGTCTTGTTTTATAGAAATCCGACTTAAATCGAATTCTGTATTCTCAGTTGAAGTTCAGAACTCTATATTGCGAACTGCAGCGCCATTTCAGGCTCGATTTATATTATATATAAATATATAACGTTCAACTTCGTTCTAAATAACGAATTAAATTCCATTAATATTCCCAATATAATATTTAAATTAAATAAATTAAATTACATATTCGAGTGCCAAAACACGGGTCGTTACAACACTTGACCGGTTTGACTAAGTAATTTGATAGGGTCAAGTTAATATATATTTAACCAACTTGAGCATGGTTTGTAGGGTTAAGTCTTGAACTTGGATACTTAGCCAATTTTGACATGATTTGTAGACGGGTTAAGTCATGAACTTAAGTGACACTTAATCCATTATGAAAACCCTAGTTCTGAGGATTAGGTGGGTAACCGTAATTAACAAGGATAACGGGAATAAGGCTAAGTGGTAAACCTTAGTTGAAGGATAACTAAGTAATGATTCTTAGTCAAGGAAATTTAGACCAGTTCATAGATAGATGAGTAACCTGATACGGTAGGTCATCGTTTAAGTATACGAGTAGGAGCAAGTATCTGATTTAGATAAAGGCTCCAACGAACTGGTTAACGAAGCAGCGGCTTCGGGGAACGTGAGGATATTCTTGGGATCCCTCTGTGGGCTGCCAGGTAATTATACTAGGCTCGTGAGAGGTTAAGGTCTGCGTTAGAAGAACCAAGAGTATGCCTTGGTTGCTATACGAGCGACCTAAAGACGGGGATGGATAGGGTATAGTCGACGAAACACGGTCGTACCCTAGATAGCATTTTTGTCAGGCTACCTACCATCTTTGGTCAAGCGTGTACGTACGGAAAGGCAGAGAACACCCAATAGACCATAATTGCTATCTAATTATGGTTGCGGTAAGGCTTGGATTGGGGGTTGGCCAGTAGTGTGTTCTCGTACAGGATTTATCCTGTCTTGTCTTTCGCTAGTTGAGGGAGGGGTCGCGTGGGACCATAGCCACGTATAGAAAAACAGACCTTAGCATCTGCATCGGCAGATAAATCGTAAGCTCCCGACCGAGTCCTGTATTTCCTGGTCTGCCCTGCGACAGGACTCGGATGGCACGATGTGATACATGTGCATACAGTCATGGAAAAACGATTCACGATGAATGCGTGGGAAAAAGGGCACGGTTGGCGGTTAGCGTAATCCCTAGTGGCCCTAGGTGGTTGAACCCAAACTGAGATACGAAAACGTGCAATAGGTAAGCGTAATCCCTAGTAGCCCTAGGTAGCATAAGTCCTAGTTGTACAGACGATAATTCATGTTGGAAGACCCTAGCTAGGTTTAGGGTAACAGTCCAAACCGATCTTAAGGATCATGGAACTATGTTAAAGTAATATAGAGTCTCATGGATAAGCCCGTATGGTCTACGGCAAGGGACTGAACATTTACGTGGAAGAAAACATACAAGTTGAGTAACCTATATATGCGATATATTGGGTTGACATGGACCATTATACGACTTTTGAGTAAGGGTCATTCACGGATAACACGTGATACAGTTAGGATACTAGTACGGTAGGTGCAGAGCAGATATACAGGATAAATACCATAGGACGTTATACGTGATAGATATCTTGGGGATATTATACTTGATAGAAACCTGACGATGTGATACCTTGTTTTATCTTGACATCGTGATTTATCATGACACCTTAGTTTACCTGAGTTCAGTAGTTCATCCTGTTATTTTGATTTAGCCTATCTATCTTGTTATCATGCTTATGTTCATCTCAGTTTCTCATGTCAGTTAACTTTACTAGTTTTTATACTAATAGTAGATAGGGCTTACTCAGTCTTTTTGACTGACCCGTTTTGTTTCGCCTCTTTTCTTCCGTTTCCCCCCCAGGTTACAGGGAGGAAATACTGCTGTTTAGTTCGGACTTCCTCTGCTTGAAGGTCATCATGGATGGCTTGGACTTTTCTTGGCTATGGCTACTTTACTGTTTTTACTTGGGGAATAATTTATGGAAAAGTCTTTATGCTTCTTTACTATTGCAAGACAGGTTTTGATGTACTCTGATGTAAAAGGCTTTAGACCTTAATTATTAATGTTTATGAAAGTTCGATTTTACTTCCGCTATTTTATATGTTCTGTCTTGTGATATTTCTGTGCATGTTTACCAATAATGCCCCTCTAAAGCTAGTGCATTCCTTGGCGAGTGACCCTAGCGGAGGCGGGGTGTTACAGACTCGGTAGAGATAGGGTTATTAATACCCTAGTCTGAGATTGAGTGTATATATACGAGTGGACGTATTTGTTATTGATATAAAAATTTGTTTTATATTGTGGAGATTCATTGGTTGAGTTGTTTATGAGTTCTGATCGATCCGTTTGATCCACTGTATCGGCAAGGATTTTGTAAACACTCGAATACGATGAACCATCATGGTATGTTTTGAAAAGAGGGTAAACGAATTAATTTTACCCAAAGTATATTTTTATACATATTGGCTATATTAGTTGTTATTATAGTCGAGTAAGATTATAAGTAAAATGGTTATGTAAATAACCAATCAGAATTCATATAAGTGAAATACGTGAAATCAGATGAGTTAAATCTGAAATTAAAACCAGAATTGAAGTTAAGACTCTGGAGAATTGGATAAGTGTTTGTAAATGGATTGGGATTAAAAATAAGGAAAATTTAAGATCCTGAGAGATTTTAAATTGTTTTACAAGCAGTGCGAATTATATTTTGAAATGAATTTCAAAGTGGAAAAGGTTAAAATTGGTTTTATAGTATTGAACTCACTTCGATCGCTGGAAAATAGATTCTAATGATGACAGCTGCATCATCAGTATTCATTTTCGAGTTGTAAGTGACGAATTACTACCAAAGATACTGTTTTGAATTTGTTTTGGGAAAGACAAGTTGTGTTGAATTTCAAAATGGGATTTAAAATATAGAATTGGAATTTTGAAATAGATTTGAAATATTAACTTGTTTTAAAGGAAATAAAACGAGAAGTTCCTTTATAAATGAAGTTTATTAATGAAGTGAAGAGAATTATCATTGGATAATTCAAAAATAAAAATACAAGTGTGAAATTAAAAGGGAAATCTATTTTTCCAAAGGTAGAAATATCGATTTCAAAAGAAATTGAAATCGAGACTTATTTAAAGAAATTTGAATAAAGGAAGTTCAAACATAGAATTTAAACAGGAAAATTCAAAGGGGATTTGAATAAAGAAAATTCAAAGGGGATTTGGATATAGAAAATTCAAGGGGGATTGAATATAGAAATTCAAAGGGTGTGTGAATATATGAAATTCAATGGAAGTGATATAGAATTTGAATAGAGAAAATTCGAATATGAGAAATCGAATAGTATTCGAATATGAGAAATCGAATAGTATTCGAATATGAGAAATCGAATAGAATTCGAATATGAGAAATCGAATAGAATTCGAATATGAGAAATCGAATAGAATTTGACATATGAAAAATCGAATAGAATTTGACATATGAGAAATCGAATAGAATTTGAATAGAGAACTTCAAATATGAATTACATATAGAATTTGAATATAGAATTGAAAACGGAATCCAACTAGTGATATATAAGTTAAACTTATATTTGAATAGGTTATATTCAAAATGAAAGGGGGAAATAGGCAAAACAGTTAATTAGAAATTAATTAATGGAATTTTTAATTAAAGTTGAACTTTTAAAGGTAAATGGGATTTGAGAACTTAGATTTCGAAATTTGATATGAAACGTAAGTTGAAAAGGAATTCAATTAGTTATGAACAAGTTAAACTTAGATTTGAACATGTTGTGTTCAAATATAAAGTGCAATAAGGAAAAGAGCTAATTAGCGAAGTACTTAACGAAACGAGTTAAAATTTTGATTGTGTTGAAAAAAAATGGGAATGGTTGGATGTAGGTTAAACAAGTTTGGAATGGAGTGTTAGAAGAGTATAAATAGAATGCTCGACGAAAGGGTATGTATTTAATTCATATATGAGATTTTATGCGTCGTATCGGCTAGCCGCTTGGCTTCCTTTTTCTTTTTTCTTTTTTTATTGGAGAAGGCCTGTGTGGCAGTTTGGGGATTTTCCTGATGCTCCTAGTACAAAGGAGGTTATGGCGGATTTTTCCGGGATTTTAAGGAGTTAGAATATTTTTCAGATAATTTAATAGTTAGAAATCAACGTATCGATATATATGGAAGTCGATAAGGAAACGAACTTAGAAATAGAATAGTAAAATCAAAAAGGAAAACTAGGAATAAAATCTAGTAAGAATAGAAAGAGAAGGTGTATATGTGTTTAAAAGTTAATCAGTAGTTGTATGGTATTGATTATTCGAGTAAGTAGTCGTATCTGTTTTGATGTTATAAATGTTATTCAGTCAAGGTCTGAGAGGTAGTTATACCCCAACTTGATTAATTTCATTATTAACAAATAAATAGTAAGATTTCAGGCTCGAAGATCAATGTTGAATAAGAGTTAGTTGAATATAGTATTTAGGTTGTCGTAATGACGTTTTACACAACATCCGTTTTAACCCAAATAAGTGTAAGCTTGGAAATATAATAAAGAATATTTCCTAGGTATAGAAATTAACGAGATCGGAAGAGAGATAAATAATTGGAATATTTTCCAATTATAAATAGCATATATTTTCTAAAGCTTAGAAAATAAAGGAAGGCGATGTTCGGAAATGTTTTCCAAATAACATAAAAGGCCAATATGGTTATTGAAAATATTTGGTTAACGAATATTGATAAAGAAATAGAGAAGTGATTTAAATAATGGAATATTAATTAAGGGCTCAATGACATGTTCAAAAGGAAAATTTGTTTTTTTGAAAAAGTAAACTGTTTAAAATTCCCAGGAAGAGACTGTTTGAATTAAAAACAAATTTAAATAGAAGTTTGCGAAAGTAAGCTGAGATTGAATTGAAACAGTTAAGTGAAAACTGAATGGAAATAGAACGATATCACAAAAAATTTATTCTTGGATAAAATTGGATTGTCGAGATAAGAATCTGAAATGAAAATTGCATTGGGAAGTTAAGAGTTTGAAATCGAGAATGGATCTCGAATTTGAAATAAAATTCGACTTAGGATATAAGCGAATGGTTGTGTCGTGGATAAAAGAAGATGGGTATTTGATTGGGATAACCCTTGTATCCGCTGAATTTAATAACAGGTGGAAAGGATATATTGATATGCCGACAAAAAGGTACAAGTTTACATTTATATGGGATATAAGATTTTTGAGCCGAATTGGCAAGCTGCTTGGCTGTTTGATTTTCTTTTGGATTGGAGATGGCCCAGAGAGGCGAGTGATGGTTTGACCGATTGACTAGTACAAAGGAGGTGCTGGCGAAATTTTTCGAAGAGTTAAGGCGTTAGAAAATTTTCAGGATTTTTGAAAATTTTCGATAATAAGAATGAATAAATAATTTAATTGAAATTAAATTGGTTCAGTTAAAACTGAAGTTAAGAAGTGAACAAATATGTTCTAACCAGTCGATAGGGTCGTCCTCTACTTTTTAGCAATTTCGAGGACGAAATTATTTTAAGTGGGGAAGATTGTAATGACCCGCATTGGCAGGAGTATTATGATTAATTTATTTAATTATATCCATGGTGGGTTAGTGAATTTAATGGCCGTGGAATTTAATAATGATGAATATTTTATTAAAATAGTGAATTAAATAATATATTAAATTCTGAAATAATCAGAATTGGTCGAATGACAATATGGTGTGAACCGGATCATCTGTGATATTTAATTCAGCTTGGAATTGAATTTGAATAACGAATATATTCAATCGTCGACAGTTGAACGTATAGTTTATAATATAATTATAATGGAGCTGGAAATAGCGTTGCAGTTCGCTATTTGGCGATTTGAACTTCAACAGAATATACAAGGTTCGTTTTAAGCCGGATTTCTGTGAAACAAGAAACGTGTGGAGCCGGTGATGTATATCTTTCTAGTGGAAGAGAAAAATCGGGATTTCGTCGTGTAGATTTTGAGATATGTCCAAATCAAATTTTAAAATAGTCGCTATAGAATCGATTATTGACCATAACGGTTTATTTGATATAACTAGAGATCGGGTTTGAATTTAGACGAGGTTCCTTTGAGACGTAGTGATAATTTAATTTTTAGAAATTTATGGAAATTTTTAATTAATTTAATAAGCGACTTTTCATTTGAAGTATTTCGCACCTTGAAATCAACATTTTGAAGTTTCAAACTATGAGTCAACCTACTGGTATTTTTATATTTTTGGGATCGTGGCTCATCACTAGACACGACTGTATCCTTATTTCAGTCCGTACTAGATCGGACATGAAGTGATTTTACTTAACGAAATTCACTAGACTTAATAATATATATGTATGTACAAACAACTAAGTTTTCAAACGGCTCTCACTTCAAATCAAAATGAACTGAGCCTACTCTTGGATTGGAAAACATGTGCGTGGCTCCATTGAAGTGTGTGTGGCTCCATTTAAGGGTGTGTGGCTCCATTGAAGTGGCAGGGACGTGGACTTGTCTCTACCATATTTCCTAACTACTAAGTCGTCATTTTGTATATATACATGTAGGAGCACTGTCTTCAATCATTTTGGCTTCAGGAAGCTTCAAACCAAACATTTGTCAAGTATAACCCTTAACCATTTTCTAACCTAATTTCATTGAGCCATCAAAAATTCCGCCGTCATCCTCTCAGAAAAAAGCGAAAAAAATTCGATCCTCTTAAATCCTCAACAAATCCAAATAAATTCAATAAATCTCAAAACATATATTTCTGAGATCATTGTGAGGGGATCTTCGAGCTGATGTTCATTTTGTTGAGTTCGATCGTGTCAGGAAGGTTCACAGGTTCATGGTTTCAGTCGTTCGACGCATGATTTGGTGTGAGTTTTGTTCGGAGCAAGAATGGTTTAGTGCTGAGTTTTCCTGTAGCACGGTGAGGAGAAGGGACGGGTTTGGTGTGGGGTAAGACAGTAGTTGTGTGAGGTCGATATGATCAATTGGGGATTTGAAGTCTTAATGCGAAACCTGAATGTCGTATTGAGTTTGTAGTAGGGTTTTTAGCTTGGTTTATGTAATTTTGGGAGGGTCGGTGATTTAGAAGTTCGGTGGTCTCATGTACTGGAAGGGAGTGGCTCGAAGTCTGAAACCAACCTGGGATTGCGAGCTTAATGATGTTGGGAGGGATAGAGAGAGGAAGTGTTGAGGAATAACGTAGCGATCTTAGATTGTTGAATTATGAAGAGGGCGTGGAGATGTGGGGGAGGTTCGAAGTTCATTTCTGAAAGTACAGAACCAGTTGGGGAAGAACAATTAGCAGACGGGGATTTAGAATTTTGAAGGATAGAAGGAGTAGTAGTTTCAAAGGGGAATTTATTGGTGATTTTTTTTTGTTAATCCATGAAGAAATTAACGAGCATCTTGGAGTGAAAAGGAACATATTTCGTGTTACGTGAGATAGTTTGCGTGGGGAGTAGAAGATAGCGAGGAAAGGATCAAAGTTCTAAAACGGGATTAAGGAGGGTTAAAATGGTAAATAATAATAATAGTATAATTAGTTTAATTATATGTTTATAATAAATCATTTAAATGTTGTAACAATGATAATTTCCTCATACGATATCGGTTTTCAGCGAAACAAGATCCGACAGGATCGTATGGACAGGAGCAACACAATGAGACTGACTGGGAGTGAATCCGAGCTCGCTACAATTTATTGTAAAATAAATTGTCCGTCTGAATCAAATCATGGAGAGTTAATCGTTTTAACGATAACAGTCCAATGTGAGTAAATCTCACTAACTCTGAACAGTTTATAATTTCATGTTATATTTTTAGAACTGTTAGATATTGGCTGATACTATATGTTGACTGTTTGATTGAACTGCTAGTCAGTTAGTTAAATTTTCTATATTGATTCTGTTTACAGAATATATCATATGGAACTGAAAGTGATGTTATCTATATTGTTTAACATCTGTGATGCAGGGAAACAGGTTGGAGGAATCCATCCAACGGGATTCCTCAACATTTATTTTACTGTTTTCATATATTGTGATATATGATGTGTTATATAATATGTTATGGATTATGGGTGTTGGAATGATGTTGATCATTTTTATTCGATATTTTAAATATCATAAAAGACCCTGGGATGTAAAAAGAATTTATTTCAATGTATATTGAAAAAAAGGAATTTTATAAAATCACAGAATTTTATAAAAGGAAATATTTATAAAACGAACAAGGTTTTATAAAAGGGATATTTATTTAGAAAATAAATAGAAATAGAAAATGAATATTTATTTAGAAAATAAATAGAAGTTATAAATATGAAATATTTGTAACGGTAAATAGAAGTTATAAATAGGAAATATTTGTAACGGTAAGTAAACGTTAAAAAAGGGAAATAGTTGTAACGGAAAACGTAGTTTATCAAAAGAAGTTAATCGATGTTAGTTAATCGATTAGAAATAAAGTAAAGAAGTTAATCGATGTTAGTTAATCGATTAGAAATAAAGTTAAAAGAAGTTAATCGATGTTAGTTAATCGATTAGAAATAAAGTTAAAAGAAGTTAATCGATGTTAGTTAATCGATTAGAGAATAAAGTTGAAAGGAGATAATCGGTGTTAGTTTAATCGATTAGAATAGAAGCAAATGAGTTAAATCGAATATAATTATTCGAATAGAAGCAAATGAGTTAATCGAATATAGTTATTCGAATAGAAAGTAAAAGGAATTATCGAATATAGTTTATTCGAAAAGAGTAAGTGAAATGAGTAAATCAATAGCGTTAATCAAATAGTGTTAGTCCAATAGAGTTAATTGATAAGGGTTAGTCCAATAGAGTTAATTGATAAGAGTCAATCGAATATAGTTATTCGAAGGAGGGTTAAGTAAGGAAGATAGTAAAAGGGATATAAAGTGAACTTTGCCTATTTCAAAGTTAGAAATGTTGTTCAGTTAAGGTCTGAGAGGTAGTTCTACCCCAACTTGATTGGCTTCATTTTTAAGTAAGGAATAGTTAAGGTTCGACAGTAAAGGAAATGGTTTGAGTTGGCATCGCGATGGTTTGTTTAAACATCTGTCTAAGTCCAATGAAGAAGCTTTGGAAATGTTTTCCAAATAAGAAACCAGAAATGTTTTCTAATAAAGAAAACAAGAAATGGAAATGTTTTCCATTATTAATAACGTGTATTTTCCCAATTTAGAAAATAAGGAATATTGAACGTAGGGAAACAGGAGATAAGTAAATTAATGAACTAAAGAGATGAATGTTGAATGATGTTTGATCGATATAATTTCCATTTGGAAATAATATCATTGTTTGCACACCTATTTTTATTCGATAGTTAAATCACAGACTATCGAAGTTTTGACCATTTTAACGTTGTTAATATGGAGAGACCGGTTGGATTATTATCCGAAGAACCACTCTGTATTGGCATAACCGTTGCGAATCATATATGCCAAAGGAAATTGAAGACGGAGTTATGCAAGGGCTAACCTATTTACAGAATAGTGCCTTCGGTTCATCCTGTTCCTGGATGACTTGTATGGATGGATGTCTGACAGAGTATTTCCAGACGATCACGTATATTGATTTCTCCAACCGTACCAAGAGTGGAAGCGGAGGAGGAAACTTCTTTTAGCTAACACATAATGTATGGTTGAGGACGTCAATCAGTGTTTTGATAGATTTGACGATGTGGCATTCAAAGTGAATCTGGTGTGATGATAAAGCGTAGCTTCTAGCCTCACATCCGGTAAATGACAGAAATCGGGCAGGCAGCATGGCGAAGTCGGTCGCACCGAAGTAGGGTGTATAATCACATGATCTAGAGTTTCATTCATTTCTAAAAATCTATTGTTGATGCTGTCCCATTCGGGAAACGGTTGCTGATCCCAACTGTTGGTGATATACATTCGATACACTCAAGAGAAATGAGTGGTCGGTCATGTGTGGCCGGCTTGCAAGATGTTCTTGTTGAACCCAGTGTATTCCTCTCTAGAGGTACACGAGCGATAGGTGGTTCCATACCTTGTCATAGTTGGAAATCCATTACCCAATACGTGCTTGCGGTTTTGATTTGTATACTATATATGTAGAACATGAGATGAAAGCGTTTCTGCTAGATGATTATATATACTGTGGTTGATAGACATTATTATAATATCAAAAGGTTTTTGATATAAAGTTATCTTGGATTCTCATAAGGGAAAAACCCGTTCCGCTATGCGGCGTGGTCTTATGAGATATCATTTACTTGTTCAACTGTTTTTAAACTGTTTTACTCATACCAGTCCCATGACTGACCCGGAGTTTACTTTGTTGTTTTCCCTAAACTCTTGGGTGCCTAAATTTGTATGGGTAGTCAAGTAGTCGGGATTTTACAGATATAGTTGAAGAGCTGGAGCAGGAGGCTTCAGGATCATATAGCTATAATTTATTTCCGCTGTGTTGTAAGTGCTGTACTTTGATAATGATATGTATATTCAAGTACCAAGTTTGTATTTCAAAGTTATGTTATGAAATATATTTATTCGTTCCGCTGTGAGATTCATGTTACTCTGATGTTGTGTTCTTCTTCTTCTTCTATTCTAATTTTCTATCTTATCTTTCCTCACCCTCTAATTTCTTCCACTAATTACCAGGATTTTTCGACGTTTTGGTTATCGACATCGTGCTTATGTCGATAACCAAAGTCGCTGAAAATCCGGGTCATTACAACATTGCCCTTACCAGGGGTGTAAACAATCTTGAAATCATATGAGGAAAGAAACTCCATCCACCTTTGTTGTCTTAAGTTAAGATCTTTTTGTGAGAAAAGGTATTTTAACGATTTATGATCAGTAAACAATTCAAACCTTTCTACTAGAAGGTAATGACGCCATGACTTAAGAGCGAAAACAATGGCAGCTAGTTCTAAATCATGAGTTGGGTAGTTCTTCTCATGTACCTTTAACTGCCTTCCTCCATAACAAACCACGTTGCCCTCTTACATCAAGACAGTGCCCAATCCAGTGTCACATGCGTCTGTGTTTACAGTAAACATCTTACCCCCATCAGGCAATGTCAGAACTGGGGCTGTTGTAAGGGCCCTTTTCAAATGTTGGAAAGCAACATCACAATCCAAATCCCAAGCGAAAGCTAGGTTCTTCTTCGTTAATCTGGTAAGGGGGCCGAGATCTTTGCAAATTCTTTAATAAACTTTCGGTAATAGCCCGCTAGCCCGAGAAAGCTTCGTACTTCAGTTGCATTCCGTGGAGTCTTCCAATCTTGCACCGCAACTACTTTTGCGGGATCCATAGCTATCCCCTCCTTGGACACTACATGTCCAAGAAATCTCACTTCTTCTCTCCAAAAATGGCATTTGGAGAATTTTTCTCTCAGCCGATGTACTCGAAGAGTATCCATGACTTCCCTTAAATGCAAAGCATGTTCTTCCTCACTTTTTGAGAAGATCAGAATGTCATCCACGAAGACTACCACAAACTTATTAAGGAACTCCCTAAACACCCTGCTCATCAAGTCTACAAAATAAGCTGGTGCGTTTGTCAAGCCGAAAGGCATGACAAGCCATTCGAAGAAACCGTCTGGGGTTCTGGACGCGGTCTTAACAATGCTATCTTCAGCCACTCTTAGCTGATGAAATCAGGTAGCCAGATCTAGTTGGGAGAAAACCGATGCACCTACAAGCTGGTCGAACAAGTCATCTATTCTGGGAAGTGGGTGCCTATTCTTCTTGGTCAGCTTGTTTAGCTCCCTATAGTCCACGCAAAGGCAAAGTAAACCATCTTCTTTGGTTTCGAACACCACTGGAGCACCACATTCCGAAATGCTCCATCTTATGAACCCCTTTTCGAGAAGCTATTTAACTTGCTTACTGAGCTCCTTCCTCTCCCTTAGAGCTATGTGTCTAACGGGTAAAGCAACCGGTTTTGCGTTATCAACCAGGTACATGCGGAAGTCTATCTCCCGCTTTGGAGGTAAACCCTTCACTTCTTCAAAGACATTCGTGTATTCATGAACTACTCTAACGGATTGCAAATTTTCAACAGACGCATCAAGAGATTCTAGGTAGTTAAGCCTAACAGAATTCAAAGGATTACAAGAGATTTCGAGAGTATTTCCGAGGCGAGTCATAAGTGTAACTACTCTCTTTTCACAATCGAGGACAACACCATTACTGGATAGCTAATCCATGCCTAGAAACATTCCATAGCCCGTGAAGCCCAAAACATAAGCATTACATCTAAACCTAACGCTTAGAATAGAAATTTCCAAATCCAAACAAATTATTGACAAATAAGCTGAACCCCTAATTGGATTTGAAATAACCAAGGGATCCTCTACTATACTGGTGTCTAGGTGCAGAGATTCAACTAAAGCAGTAGATATAAAAGTGTGCGATGCGCCAGAATCAAAAAGAGTGCTAACAGGATGATCATAAAGATAAACTAAACTCTCTACAGAAATATTTCTACATCTTTCTTGCAGAGGTGTCATGAGAGCGTGAACCTGCCCTCCAGAAGTGGATCCAGTCCTCTTCCCTTGCCATTTCTTTCTTGGGCAGTCCTTAGCCATGTGTCCTGTCTCGCCGCACTGAAAACAACTACCCATCTTCCTTTTCTTCTTCCTGCAGTCCTTAATCAGATGTCCAGGTATGCCACAAAAATTACACTTCCTCTTGTCATGGGGTTTGTTATTCTTCCCGACTTTCTTTGAATCTTTCTTCTTATTCCGCGATCCCTCCACTTCCTTGCCTAGTGGTTCTTCCTTCTTTGCCTCTTTCTGGCTATCCTTGTCTTCCTCATGTAACAGCGCCATCTCCACCAATCTCTCAAAAGTCGCACCCATGGGTATATGGGACATAACCAGGCTGTGCAGCGGCTCATTCAACCCTTTAACGAAACGGAGAGCCTTCTTATGTGGAGTGTTTACTAACTCCAGTCCGAATCTAGCCAGCTGGTTGAACTGGTTTACGTACTCCTTGACCGATAGGCTTCCTTGTTTCAGAGCTAAGAACTTCTCTACTTGTTGGCTTTGTTCAGCTTGCGAGAGGAACTTCATTTCAAATCTCATTCTGAAATCCTCCCAAGTCTCAACTGGTCTCTCAGCATTAGTAACCTCCCACCAGAACGAGGCTTCGTCCTTAATTAACCATACAGCCAACCGTATCTTCTGCCTATCATCCACTTCGAAGATGACAAACAAATCTTTTGTCTCTTTGAGCTAGTTTCTCACTTCTACGAATAATTCAGTCCCATTGAAGTTCTTTCCGGCCATAGCTCGAAAGTCTCTACATGTCTTCTCGAGAAAGCATTCACTCGCGGAGGGGTAGGAGGAGGAGCGATGGGTGCAACGGGAGGAACGTTTCCTTGGCCTTCGGCGGGTGCCATGGTTTCTAAATACCTACGGAACCATCCGAGTATGGTGACTCCCTCCAGGAGATTAGGGATGTTCTGTTCCCCAGACATGCTGAAACGAAAAGGAAAAAGATTCAGAACAATGGATAGAAAGATAGTGCATATGGCTTTGGGGAATATGCCTTTAAATAAAACAATACTTTTCTTGAAAATGCTTCTTTAAAACTTCCTTTTTAAAAAATTGTTTCAAAAACTCTTATCTGTTCTAGTAACCTTCAGCTCTGATACCAAGTGAAACACCCCACATCCGTTAGTGTCACTCACAAAGGGAATGCACTAAGTTCTATGGAACATTTTAGGTAACAGACATAGAATAATTACAAGACAGATATAAGTAAAGGTAACAGCGGAAAATTTCATAAAATTTACTTCAGACATAGATCTTAATCCAGTGGTTCATAACAGCATAAGTCATAAAACCATTACAGCAAAATATTTCTGTCTTGCATAACAAAATAAAGAAGCATAAAATAACAATGATATTCTCCAATAAAGCTTGCACCAGCCATAGTAGTGAAAAAGAGAGTCCAAAGCAATACGTCTACTATATTCGAGCTTGGAAAGAAAACTGAGCTAAGCTGAGGTATTCTCTCCCTGCGGACTAGAGGGGGGACACGGAAGAAAAGAAGACGAAAGAAAATGGGTCAGACAATAAGTCTGGTAAGTTCAGTGACTACTAGCATTTAAACAGGAAAGGGATCATGACACGAATAAACTGAACATAGGACAATACCCTAACAGTAAGACAACATAAGACAAGTGTAATAACCCGGAAAATCTGGGCCAGTTTAAAAATTTTATTTTGGCGATTTTAGCAAATTTTGAAAATTTAAAATGAATTATTTTAAATAATATCGACGAGAAATTTATTTTGAATATAATTCGAGCGTATATATTATACGCGTAGTCGTTAGAATATAAATATTTATATATAATTATAAAAGGAATTGAAAATGGCGCGATAATTCGATTTCAAACTTCAATTGAATGTACCGGGTGCAAAACAATCCGGATTTTAGTGAAACCAAAAATGATAGGATCTAATTGATAATATCTTTCCAACGAATCCGAATAATCGAGATTTCATAGCGGGAATAAAAAGATATGTCCAGTTCAAAATTCTGAATAGTCGCTATGGAATTCAGGCCTTTAAAAATGGACATTTTGCAAATGACCTCGGATTTCGACGAAACCAGTTTTGTTGGGTCCGTGGTGTCAAGTTATTGCTAGATTCCAAATTTCATAATTTTTCGAATCAAAATGTGAGCGTGGCAAAGGAAAACGCGTTTGACCAGTTTAAGTTGATTTTAATCGACTGGAAAATGGCCATTTTTCCAACGGTCTCAGAATTCGACGAAACTAGTTTTGTTAGGACCGTATCGTCAATACGAAGTTAGAAAATATTTTTCTGGAATTTTTCTAGTTAGTATGTGACCCCGGTAATTTGAAACGTACGTTTAAAATTCAATATAGTGATTTAAATGAAAATTCAAAAAGGAAACTGATTGTAACGATCAAATCAGCTTACGATACATATCCCATTGTGTTCGGAATGGGGGTAAAATGCTATGGACGACAGGCGGTGGGCCTCGTTTTGAGGTCGTATGTAAAAGTCAACTTTTTGAAAAATTAAATAATAAAATAATTAAAATAAATTTTAATTCCCCCCCTTTATCTTCCTTTCTGCCCCCCCCCCCCCCCCCCCCCCGTTCGTTTTAATTTCAAACGAGAAAAAGAAAGAAAAAAAAACCCTAGAGACCTATCGACAGCCGCCCCCCCCTGAAGCGCCGCCGCCCATCACCGCACCCCCCCTCTCCCTCGTACGACGAACTCCCACCGAAGCCCCCCCCCCCCAGATCGCACGAGCCCCACCGAAGCCCCCCCCCTCGTTCGCGACGCTGAAGCCGCCGCCCCCCCCCCCTGAAGCGCCGACGACGACATCTTCATCCCCCCCTTTCTTCAAAATACTGTAAGTGTTTTATCATATTTTATTTTTATTTTAATTCGTTAAAACTAATTTCGATTTTAGGTATAAAACTAATTTCGATTTTAGGTATAAAAAAAAACTGATTTTAAAAGCATTTGAAAAACTGATTTTTATAAAGTTAAATCTGATTTTTAATAAAAAGAAAAACTGATTTTTATAAAGTTAAATCTGATTTTTAATAAAAAGAAAAACTGATTTTTATAAAGTTAAATCTGATTTTTAATAAAAAGAAAAACTGATTTTTATAAAGTTAAAACTGATTTTTTTTTTTAGGAAGTAAAAACTGATTTTTATAGGATGTTAAAAACTGATTTTCGAAAGAGTTTAAAACTGATTTTATTTTAAACTTTTAATTGAAAAAGGTTTGAATTTTAAAAGAAAAAAAGATTTAAACTTTAAACAGAAAAAGATTAGAACTTTAGAAAAACAAAGATCCTATTTTTAAAAATAGAATTTTTGTATATTGAACTTCGAAATAAAAATAGAATTTTTATATATTGAACTTCGAAGTAAAAATTCGATTTTTATATATAGAATAGCAAAGTAAAAATTCGATTTTTATATATAGAATAGCAAAGTAAAAATTCGATTTTTATATATGTAGTGGCTACGGTCAACGAAGGTGACAAAAAGGCGAGAACAGTGAAGATTTCCTGCATTGGAAGTGCCGCGGAGCTAGGATAGCTATTTGTGAGAATTTCTCACTCTTCTATTTCTTTTCTAGTTATATATATATACTAGGATGCAGACGGTGCTTAGTAGCACCCGACACAATCGTCCACAGACCATGGACTTGTTTGTTTGGTTGTTTGGGGATTGATTGCGGTATTGGTTTGAATGTGGTTTGTGGTGTGAAGAATCGAATCGATAAATTGGTTAGGATTAGACGTGCGCCGTTATAAGGCGAAGGAGTAAGGCTAGGTTAGACTCTTACTCCAAATTTTGTGGTTTGCATAACGAATTGATTTGATTGATGTGTGAATGGCGTGGGCCTTCACTAGACCGGGGATAAGGCTAGACCTCGTCCCGTTTCTAGTATCGTGCCGTTATACCGTCGAAATTTTCTAAAATAAGTTAGAAAAATAAAAATATCATTTTATTGAATAAATGAATTGAATAGAAATTCATAGGTTGGAATAAAATGTTTTATCGTTAAAAAATATAATTTTTAACGTGAAGTGAATAAAATAAAATATTCATTTACAAACCGAACGGTTTGTTTATGTACACCTATTTGAATGACATTGATTGGGACGATAAAATTTTACACATCGCCCAACTGCACAAATAAAATAAGCGTGTGATTGTTTGAAACCCCACACGGGTGTTGGGATGAAATTTGAAGTTCACTCATCCTGATTGATTAAATATGTCGATCGATTGATTGACAGGCTGTTATAAGCGTTAGAGATCTATATTTGATGCTTATACAGTGTAGTGCACTTTGGTTGATGGTTGATTATTTTTCAATGCTATTATGTACATGTGTTGTATGAAAATCCATATAATTAACTTTATATGGTAATTGATTGGGCCTCATTCCAATTTGAAAAATAAAGTATATTATAAAATAAAAGTTCATGTGTTGACAGTACTCATTCATTGAGATTGGTCATGTGTTGAACGAAATATTTTAGTAATAAAATTTGCACCTTTATCGATATAAAATAAAAGTTCATGTGTTGACAGTACTCATTCATTGAGATTGGTCATGTGTTGAACGAAATATTTTTTGATAATAACAACTATTTTGAAAAAGAAATATTTGAAATAGAATATTTGAAAATAGAAATTTATGAAGCCGTGTTGATTAGTTTGACGCCATTTTGACGTGGACGATATTTATATCGATATATAACGATTTCGAGATGAATTGAATTGAAAACGATTTCGAAATGAATTGAATTGAAAACGATTTCGAAATGAAATGAATTGAAAACGATTTCGAATTGAATTGAATTGAAAACGATTTCGAAATGAAATGAATTGAAAACGACTTCGAATTCGAATTGAATTTAAAACGAATTGAAATGAATTCAAATTGTATTGAAATTTGAATTGAATAGAAATGAATTTTTAAACGAATTTATAAAGAAGAATTCAATTTTGATTTGAATTGAAAAGGAAGTTGAAATTGCTTTTGAAACGAATTTTAAAAACTATTTATATAATTCGTTTTGAATAGAACTCGACGAAATATATATTATATATATTATATATATAATATAATGGCCTGAATAGAACGCGCCGCGCCGCGGCAGTTCGTGAATTTCGACCATTTATTTCAAACGGACATTACGGGAGATCCGACCATCGGATTCTCCTAAAACCGGAACCGTTGGGTTCGTATCGAAAAGAGCTTTCTAATGAATATTAGAAATTTGAAATCTAACGGTTGGATTTGGAATTATGTCCAAATCAAATTCGAAAAAGGTCGCTGTAAGTGCAGTTCGATGGCCGTTGATGGAAATCGACTGTACGGGCCTTGATAAAATTATTAAAAATAGTAATAATTTGTGTAAAATCATAAGAAATGATTTGAGAAGAATTGGGATGAAAAACTCCATATTTGAAAAGATAAAAATAGATTTTTATCGAAATGAACTAGTTTTGAACTAGAATTATAATTCTATTTATTTTTAAATAAATAAATTGAATTCAAAAAGGGTTTTAAAAATAACCAAAATTTCCAATGATTGCATTGGAGTGGAATTGAATCGAAATTGTCTTCGGAATATTTCGATGTTGGAATTCGTGATTATACAGATGTTGTTATGGAAATTTGAAAGATATATATTTATATCGTTATTTCCAATACGACATTTGTTAATCGTAGAATTTGATATTGAATATAAGCCGGGATATTTTCTATTCAGAGCCTTGTATTTAATATCAAATGTGATTTGGGTTTGTCGTGAGTGGTGTCTTCACTAACACTGTTCTTGAACCCAGTTGAGAAATGATTAAATCTTTTTATTTAGATTTAATGAAGTGTACCAATTAAATAATATTTAATTGGAATTGAATCGATATTGATTTTTGGGTTTATCGTGGACAGTGTTTTAAATAACACTCGTTCTTTAACCCGATCATTGATGAAATGTGATTTTGGGTTGTCGTGAACGGTATCTTCAATAATACAGTTCTTAGACCTAAAGGAGTTGAGAAAATCAGAAACTAACTGGAGATTAGTTAAGTTGAATAGTTTCCGAGGTATTGATCTGATGTTGGTTTCGGCCTTCGGGATTCATACTTAGGGAATTGCTCACTTGCTAATTTACAATTAGGGACTTATTGAAATGTGATGTGATTTTGGGTTTATCGTGAACCGTGTTTTAAATGACACTGATTCTTTAACCCAGTCACAGATTAAAACTAAGTGGAGTTTTAATGAATCTTTAATTAGATTGAAATAATCGAAATGGAGTATCACCAGTTTTGCTCCAGGCGATAGTTAAATCTTTAATTAGATTTGAACGCGAAATGGTAATTGAATTTACCGATAACACCGTGGTGTTAGATATGAAGTATAACCAGTTTTACTTCATGGGATGAATAGGTTGGGATTGGGAAATTAAAACAAATGATTACTTCGGTAAGGTTCGCTAATCCCGACTAGTTTGAATTGATATTCAAAAGTAGATTAAAGAATAAATTCAAGGAATTTATCTTTGATAAAATTTATGGGAACCTTTCCCTATGAACATGAAATTTAGAAACTAACTGCCGGTTAGCCAAGCAGAATGGTTTTCTGGATATTGATCTGATGTTGGTTTCGGCCTTCGGGGTTAATGTTTGGGGAATTATTCTCTTGATTAATTTACGGTTAGTGACTAATGAATTGGAATGAGGCGTATGTTGTGTTTGTGTAACACTTATTTAAAATATACGCGAGTTATTCGGAAAGACCGGGTTAATCCCATTCTGAATAACTGATACGACGATAAGTCGAAGATGAAGACGATGGTCGAAGACCGGAGGTTTTCACGTCGTTTGGATGATAACTGATGATCTTGATTGGGCTGTACACCCAAGAAGATGGAAACAGTTAGTGATCGTCCAGACGTACTTGGAGATCGATGGATATGCGGGGTACTAGGTGCCTCCGGTTTCGTTCAGACCCAGAACGGACTTGTAAATGGACTGTGTGTCTGACATTGGATTTTAGTCCGTGTGATTGATCTCTATTAAATATATATCAGTTTGGCGGCGGAGAATTTATTCTCTTGCTTAACGCCCTTCTCTGAGACGTACGAGCTCAGGGGTTATATATTGACGGATATCAAACGCATGGAGTGAATTGCCTGTGTGGCATGCCTAAGTGGCAATTGATCGAGGCTTCTGTTGAAAAGCAAAGTCTTGTTGTGATGATCAAAGCACGGCCTTTGTGGCGTAGCTTTGTGTAACGTTTACCTCACACCCGGTATGAACCAAAAACGGGAGACGGACCTCAGGGAGGACTTGCGTTTCTTTCTAGCTAGAAGTGGCGTCAGTGGTTTTACACGCCCTGACGAGTTTGACTTATGTGGTTGTTGCGGTTGCGAGGCGCCTCGGTTATATCGGTTTCGGCCGATGCATTCTGGTCGGCTGACGGACCAGACTTACACCCCATAGGGTGGGGAGACGTAGTGTTCAGGCATAATAATCCACATCGGTGGACCGGCCCTGACGATCCAAGGCTTGCCTGCGCGCTTGCCTGAGGGGCGGGCTAGAGCGTCTCGAATCGGTTGAGGACTATCTTTTGCCTCGGTTCATAGACGGAAATCCAATTTCCAAATACGTGCCATTTGCGGTTTTATTTATAAACCTATATATGGCGACATAGTGGCATGGGACGCTCATGTCGCCTATGATTGATACTTATGATTGGAAGTTGTTTTATACACTATACACTTATAATAGTATCAAATGATTTGTTTTAAACGTATCAAGCATTCTTTGGCTGTTATAAGGGAAAACCCTATCCCCCGGCTTGCGTTGCATTGTGTGATAGGACCTGGGTCTTATAACAGCTTCATTTTTCTTTATTTAGCATTGCGCTGTTTGTTTTATGCACTGGTACTCTTGGGAGGAAACCCGTTCCGTGTTATACGGCGTGGTCCCTTGATTTACCTAACTTTAAAATAAAGATTAACTGTTTTAGTTCTCACACCAGTCACATGACTGACCTGGAGTTTATTGTTTTAACCTAAACTCTGGGTGCCCTTATTTTGACACGGGCAGCTAGTAGTTTTGGTTTTGCAGATTTATATTCACAGGATCCTGGTTTGCAGCTGGAACGATATCCGGAAAGCTTTGTATCCGTATATCTCTTCTAGTTGTGTATTTTATTATTTTCCGCTGCGATGTATTTAAATGTAATTAATTTAAATCTCTGATATTTCTGTGTAATATTTATTCATTAATACTCTGTATATTCTTGTAATCTGATGCATTGTTGTAATATACAATGAAATGTTCTTCTGTATGAGTTCTGTTGTGGCTTGTTCTCGAACTATCCGAAGCTTTCCTTTACGGGGAAGTTACGGGTTTTCACAGTTGGTATCAGAGCTTTGGTTTACAAAGCTCAGAGAACAAGACACATTAGAACCATACGAAAGAATTCATCAGAAATTGGGTTAGTAATATCCAATGGGAATGACTCGTTAGAGATGGGATCAGTAGTATCCTAGAACGAGTGTGAAGAGTAATTTTTTTTAAATAAAAGTGAAAACAAATCTTGTTTTGAAATATAAATCAATTATTCGTAACTGGTTATTTAATTATATTGATGTGGACAATCCAGTATATATAGATTTTGCGTATACGTCTGATCCGCGTGTATTTGAAATTTTAATATATTGGATAGATATAGCATCGCACTCTAGTCGCCCGAAGATGATATTGATGATAGCGATCGCATCATCAACATTTATATTCGTGTTTCGAAGGTGTGATTTCTATATATTTCCATTAGACTGGTGTGAGAACCAAACTTATATAGCTAGAACACATTGTTGTGAATTGGCATCAAAAATGAGATTTTTGTATATATATAAAAAATTATGGATTTGAAACTCTAATCCACTAATTGATTGATGTTTGTGTTGTTTGTTTATTCGTTTGCTAATTTTTGAACCATTAGGCCTATTGAAAATTGGTCGCATTTGCTTGCATATACATATATATCATTGAACAGGTCATAGCAAGGAGGCTAGAGCCAGAGAATAAAATTTGTTTGCCCGACAAATAGGTACATGTTTACTACATAATTTACTGTTTTGTTTGGGTGATGATGATTTTATGAGCCTATTGGCTAGCCGCTTGGCTTTTTCTTTTTCTTTTTGAGATCTGAAGGACCGGGGAAGCTATTTGAAATTCCCCGATGCTCCCGGTGCAGGGGAGGTTATGGCGAAATTTTTCGAAAATTTAGGGTGTTAGCCAAATTTTTGAATTTTTGAAAATTCTCAGAAACTAAAGAGTTGGAGAATAGAAGCCAGATCGATCATAGGGTTAATTAATCAAACCACTTTCGACTTTGTTCCTTTTCGGGGACGAAAAGTTTTAAGTGGGGGAGATTGTAATAACCCGGAAAATCTAGGCCAGTTTAAAAATTTTATTTTGGCGATTTTAGCGAATTTTGAAAATTTAAAATGAATTATTTTAAATAATATCGACGAGAAATTTATTTTGAATATAATTCGAGCGTATATATTATACGCGTAGTCGTTAGAATATAAATATTTATATATAATTATAAAAGGAATTGAAAATGGCGCGGTAGTTCGATAATTCGATTTCAAACTTCAATTGAATGTACCGGGTGCAAAACAATCCGGATTTTAGTGAAACCAAAAATGATAGGATCTAATTGATAATATCTTTCAAACGAATCTGAATAATCGAGATTTCATAGCGGGAATAAAAAGATATGTCCAGTTCAAAATTCTGAATAGTCGCTATGGAATTCAGGCCCTTAAAAATGGACATTTTGCAAATGACCTCGGATTTCGACGAAACCAGTTTTGTTGGGTCCGTGGTGTCAAGTTATTGCTAGATTCCAAATTTCATAATTTTTCGAATCAATATGTGAGCGTGGCAAAGGAAAACGCGTTTGACCAGTTTCAGTTGATTTTAATCGACTGGAAAATGGCCATTTTTCCAACGGTCTCAGAATTCGACGAAACTAGTTTTGTTAGGACCGTATCGTCAATACGAAGTTAGAAAATATTTTTCTGGAATTTTTCTAGTTAGTATGTGACCCCGGTAATTTGAAACGTACGTTTAAAATTCAATATAGTGATTTAAATGAAAATTCAAAAAGGAAACTGATTGTAACGATCAAATCAGCTTATGATACATATCCCATTGTGTTCGGAATGGGGGTAAAATGCTATGGACGACAGGCGGTGGGCCTCGTTTTGAGGTCGTATGTAAAAGTCAACTTTTTGAAAAATTAAATAATAAAATAATTAAAATAAATTTTAATTCCCCCCCCTTTATCTTCCTTTCTGGCCCCCCCGTTCGTTTTAATTTCAAACGAGAAAAAGAAAAAAAAAACCCTAGAGACCTATCGACAGCCGCCCCCCACTGAAGCGCCGCCGCCCATCACCGCACCCCCCCTCTCCCTCGTATGACGAACTCCCACCGAAGCCCCCCCCCAGATCGCACGAGCCCCACCGAAGCCCCCCCCCTCGTTCGTGACGCTGAAGCCGCCGACCCCCCCCCCCTGAAGCGCCGCCGACGACATCTTCATCCCCCCCTTTCTTCAAAATACTGTAAGTGTTTTATCGTATTTATTTTTATTTTAATTCGTTAAAACTAATTTCAATTTTAGGTATAAAACTAATTTCGATTTTAGATATAAAAAAAAACTGATTTTAAAAGCATTTGAAAAACTGATTTTTATAAAGTTAAATCTGATTTTTAATAAAAAGAAAAACTGATTTTTATAAAGTTAAATCTGATTTTTAATAAAAAGAAAAACTGATTTTTATAAAGTTAAAACTGATTTTTTTTTTAGGAAGTAAAAACTGATTTTTATAGGATGTTAAAAACTGATTTTCGAAAGAGTTTAAAACTGATTTTATTTTAAACTTTTAATAGAAAAAGGTTTGAATTTTAAAAGAAAAAAAGATTTAAACTTTAAATAGAAAAAGATTAGAACTTTAGAAAAACAAAGATCCTATTTTTAAAAATAGAATTTTTGTATATTGAACTTCGAAATAAAAATAGAATTTTTATATATTGAACTTCGAAGTAAAAATTCGATTTTTATATATAGAATAGCAAAGTAAAAATTCGATTTTTATATATAGAATAGCAAAGTAAAAATTCGATTTTTATATATGTAGTGGCTACGGTCAACGAAGGTGACAAAAAGGCGAGAACAGTGAAGATTTCCTGCATTGGAAGTGCCGCGGAGCTAGGATAGCTATTTGTGAGAATTTCTCACTCTTCTATTTCTTTTCTAGTTATATATATATACTAGGATGCAGACGGTGCTTAGTAGCACCCGACACAATCGTCCATAGACCATGGACTTGTTTGTTTGGTTGTTTGGGGATTGATTGCGGTATTGGTTTGAATGTGGTTTGTGGTGTGAAGAATCGAATCGATAAATTGGTTAGGATTAGACGTGCGCCGTTATAAGGCGAAGGAGTAAGGCTAGGTTAGACTCTTACTCCAAATTTTGTGGTTTGCATAACGAATTGATTTGATTGATGTGTGAATGGCGTGGGCCTTCACTAGACCGGGGATAAGGCTAGACCTCGTCCCGTTTCTAGTATCGTGCCGTTATGCCGTCGAAATTTTCTAAAATAAGTTAGAAAAATAAAAATATCATTTTATTGAATAAATGAATTGAATAGAAATTCATAGGTTGGAATAAAATGTTTTATCGTTAAAAAATATAATTTTTAACGTGAAGTGAATAAAATAAAATATTCATTTACAAACCGAACGGTTTGTTTATGTACACCTATTTGAATGACATTGATTGGGACGATAAAATTTTACACATCGCCCAACTGCACAAATAAAATAAGCGTGTGATTGTTTGAAACCCCACACGGGTGTTGGGATGAAATTTGAAGTTCACTCATCCTGATTGATTAAATATGTCGATCGATTGATTGACAGGCTGTTATAAGCGTTAGAGATCTATATTTGATGCTTATACAGTGTAGTGCACTTTGGTTGATGGTTGATTATTTTTCAATGCTATTATGTACATGTGTTGTATGAAAATCCATATAATTAACTTTATATGGTAATTGATTGGGCCTCATTCCAATTTGAAAAATAAAGTATATTATAAAATAAAAGTTCATGTGTTGACAGTACTCATTCATTGAGATTGGTCATGTGTTGAACGAAATATTTTAGTAATAAAATTTGCACCTTTATCGATATAAAATAAAAGTTCATGTGTTGACAGTACTCATTCATTGAGATTGGTCATGTGTTGAACGAAATATTTTTTGATAATAACAACTATTTTGAAAAAGAAATATTTGAAATAGAATATTTGAAAATAGAAATTTATGAAGCCGTGTTGATTAGTTTGACGCCATTTTGACGTGGACGATATTTATATCGATATATATAGATTTCGAAATGAATTGAATTGAAAACGATTTCGAAATGAATTGAATTGAAAACAATTTCGAAATGAAATGAATTGAAAACGATTTCGAATTGAATTGAATTGAAAACGATTTCGAAATGAAATGAATGGAAAACGACTTCGAATTCGAATTGAATTTAAAACGAATTGAAATGAATTCAAATTGTATTGAAATTTGAATTGAATAGAAATGAATTTTTAAACGAAGTTATAAAGAAGAATTCAATTTTGATTTGAATTGAAAAGGAAGTTGAAATTGCTTTTGAAACGAATTTTAAAAACTATTTATATAATTCGTTTTGAATAGAACTCGACGAAATATATATTATATATATTATATATATAATATAATGGCCTGAATAGAACGCGTCGCGCCGCGGCAGTTCGTGAATTTCGACCATTTATTTCAAACGGACATTACGGGAGATCCGACCATCGGATTTTCCTAAAACCGGAACCGTTGGGTTCGTATCGAAAAGAGCTTTCTAATGAATATTAGAAATTTGAAATCTAACGGTTGGATTTGGAATTATGTCCAAATCAAATTCGAAAAAGGTCGCTGTAAGTGCAGTTCGATGGCCGTTGATGGAAATCGACTGTACGGGCCTTGATAAAATTATTAAAAATAGTAATAATTTGTGTAGAATCATAAGAAATGATTTGAGAAGAATTGGGATGAAAAACTCCATATTTGAAAAGATAAAAATAGATTTTTATCGAAATGAACTAGTTTTGAACTAGAATTATAATTCTATTTATTTTTAAATAAATAAATTGAATTCAAAAAGGGTTTTAAAAATAACCAAAATTTCCAATGATTGCATTGGAGTGGAATTGAATCGAAATTGTCTTCGGAATATTTCGATGTTGGAATTCGTGATTATACAGATGTTGTTATGGAAATTTGAAAGATATATATTTATATCGTTATTTCCAATACGACATTTGTTAATCGTAGAATTTGATATTGAATATAAGCCGGGATATTTTCTATTCAGAGCCTTGTATTTAATATCAAATGTGATTTGGGTTTGTCGTGAATGGTGTCTTCACTAACACTGTTCTTGAACCCAGTTGAGAAAAGATTAAATCTTTTTATTTAGATTTAATGAAGTGTACCAATTAAATAATATTTAATTGGAATTGAATCGATATTGATTTTTGGGTTTATCGTGGACAGTGTTTTAAATAACACTCGTTCTTTAACCCGATCATTGATGAAATGTGATTTTGGGTTGTCGTGAACGGTATCTTCAATAATACAGTTCTTAGACCTAAAGGAGTTGAGAAAATCTGAAACTAACTGGAGATTAGTTAAGTTGAATAGTTTCCGAGGTATTGATCTGATGTTGGTTTCGGCCTTCGGGATTCATACTTAGGGAATTGCTCACTTGCTAATTTACAATTAGGGACGGATTGAAATGTGATGTGATTTTGGGTTTATCGTGAACCGTGTTTTAAATGACACTGATTCTTTAACCCAGTCACAGATTAAAACTAAGTGGAGTTTTAATGAATCTTTAATTAGATTGAAATAATCGAAATGGAGTATCACCAGTTTTGCTCCAGGCGATAGTTAAATCTTTAATTAGATTTGAACACGAAATGGTAATTGAATTTACCGATAACACCGTGGTGTTAGATATGAAGTATAACCAGTTTTACTTCATGGGATGAATAGGTTGGGATTGGGAAATTAAAACAAATGATTACTTCGGTAAGGTTCGCTAATCCCGACTAGTTTGAATTGATATTCAAAAGTAGATTAAAGAATAAATTCAAGGAATTTATCTTTGATAAAATTTATGGGAACCTTTCCCTATGAACATGAAATTTAGAAACTAACTGCCGGTTAGCCAAGCAGAATGGTTTTCTGGATATTGATCTGATGTTGGTTTCGGCCTTCGGGGTTAATGTTTGGGGAATTATTCTCTTGATTAATTTACGGTTAGTGACTAATGAATTGGAATGAGGCGTATGTTGTGTTTGTGTAACACTTATTTAAAATATACGCGAGTTATTCGGAAAGACCGGGTTAATCCCATTCTGAATAACTGATACGACGATAAGTCGAAGATGAAGACGATGGTCGAAGACCGGAGGTTTTCACGTCGTTTGGATGATAACTGATGATCTTGATTGGGCTGTACACCCAAGAAGATGGAAACAGTTAGTGATCGTCCAGACGTACTTGGAGATCGATGGATATGCGGGGTACTAGGTGCCTCCGGTTTCGTTCAGACCCAGAACAGACTTGTAAATGGACTGTGTGTCTGACATTGGATTTTAGTCCGTGTGATTGATCTCTATTAAATATATATCTGTTTGGCGGTGGAGAATTTATTCTCTTGCTTAACGCCCTTCTCTGAGACGTACGAGCTCAGGGGTTATATATTGACGGATATCAAACGCATGGAGTGAATTGCCTGTGTGGCATGCCTAAGTGGCAATTGATCGAGGCTTCTGTTGAAAAGCAAAGTCTTGTGGTGATGATCAAAGAACGGCCTTTGTGGCGTAGCTTTGTGTAACGTTTACCTCGCGTGTTTCACACCCGGTATGAACCAAAAACGGGAGACGGACCTCAGGGAGGACTTGCGTTTCTTTCTAGCTAGAAGTGGCGTCAGTGGTTTTACACGCCCTGACGAGTTTGACTTATGTGGTTGTTGCGGTTGCGAGGCGCCTCGGTTATATCGGTTTCGGCCGATGCATTCTGGTCGGCTGACGGACCAGACTTACACCCCATAGGGTGGGGAGACGTAGTGTTCAGGCATAATAATCCACATCGGTGGACCGGCCCTGACGATCCAAGGCTTGCCTGCGCGCTTGCCTGAGGGGCGGGCTAGAGCGTCTCGAATCGGTTGAGGACTATCTTTTGCCTCGGTTCATAGACGGAAATCCAATTTCCAAATACGTGCCATTTGCGGTTTTATTTGTAAACCTATATATGGCGACATAGTGGCATGGGACGCTCATGTCGCCTATGATTGATACTTATGATTGGAAGTTGTTTTATACACTATACACTTATAATAGTATCAAATGATTTGTTTTAAACATATCAAGCATTCTTTGGGTGTTATAAGGGAAAACCCTATCCCCCGGCTTGCGTTGCATTGTGTGATAGGACCTGGGTCTTATAACAGCTTCATTTTTCTTTATTTAGCATTGCGCTGTTTGTTTTATGCACTGGTACTCTTGGGAGGAAACCTGTTCCGTGTTATACGGCGTGGTCCCTTGATTTACCTAACTTTAAAATAAAGATTAACTGTTTTAGTTCTCACACCAGTCACATGACTGACCTGGAGTTTATTGTTTTAACCTAAACTCTGGGTGCCCTTATTTTGACACGGGCAGCTAGTAGTTTTGGTTTTGCAGATTTATATTCACAGGATCCTGGTTTGCAGCTGGAACGATATCCGGAAAGCTTTGTATCCGTATATCTCTTCTAGTTGTGTATTTTATTATTTTCCACTGCGATGTATTTAAATGTAATTAATTTAAATCTCTGATATTTCTGTGTAATATTTATTCATTAATACTCTGTATATTCTTGTAATCTGATGCATTGTTGTAATATACAATGAAATGTTCTTCTGTATGAGTTCTGTTGTGGCTTGTTCTCGAACTATCCGAAGCTTTCCTTTACGGGGAAGTTACGGGTTTTCACAGACAAGATAAGTTAAACATGTTATCGCACCCATTACTATAATAACCATTGTTTCAACCAGCCTCACGTGTTCATAATGAACGATCCCCTTATTGATCAGCTTCTACTTGCATGCATTCATTACTTGTGTCGTTCGGTCCTGCTCGATTGTAGATACCTGTGCTGTTTCCACCATGGGGTGTATCAATCCTTATGGTGGCAACCCGACACAATTCTAGATGCACAATGTATAACTACTGATGCCCAATGCTTGCTTGTTCCACTCCAGAGTATGTGCACACCCGTACTCCGTCGGAACCTACATTGACGCACCACCCGCCTCTTCTTTGACCGCTTATAGTCAGCGTAGTAATCGTGCCCCACCCTGCCTAGTTCAGGGTACCGTGATACATCTATGTGGGTTACTGCTGAAATGGGTCCCCTTTACCAGGGATTCCTAAACAACATGTTATAACGGTTAAGTGTTCCCAATTTAACCTAACCCCATTCATTTGTTTAACTAACATGTTGTATTGGTTAAGTGTTTCCTTGATTAACTTAACCCTACCTTTCTTAGCATGTCTTGTTCATTTAGCATTAATTGATTAATGCATCAACCTCTCACATTAGATAGGTGTTGTTGTGGTTACTAGATGTGCCGAGCGGTTCCAGGCAGTTTTACACCACAACTCAATCTAACCTCGGGTTTTTCTTGGGCATGATGCACTAACCTCTCACATTAGATAGGTGTTGTTGTGGTTACTGGATGTGTCGGGCGGTTCCGGGCAGTTTTACACCACAACTCAATCTGACATCGGGTTAGGCATATTCATCTTTTCTTTAATTTACATATTTTTCATTTTATATATAAATTATTCATAAGTGTTTTCATGTCACATTTGCTATTTAAATTATGTTCATAATTTATGGTATAAAAAAAATTATACCATTTCATGCTATGAACCAATCTATGCCAATGTAATATTTTTCCCAACGTTACCCCGTTATTCGCTCGCATAATACACATAGAATGTTAGGCTCGCAAATTAGCCTAACTTATAAACAAAAGGGAAAAAGGGAAATGCAATATTCCACAAGCATACAATAATATATGTATCTAACTAATCATGGGTAAGTTGGCATAAAACTTCATCAGTTTAAATTAAACATATAAATGTGAACTTGCACTTTAAGTTAGATCTAGTTGACATGTGATTGGTTTAGGTCTAATATAGGAACATATCGGTTTAAAATATTTAAACTATATGAACATGATTTAGCTTATGAACTTGCATATAACATAATATAAAGGATTCACCAAATTAATATAACAGTCTCATAAGCATGATGGGTTCCATTATTGTTAATCAAATCGGTCTCATAGTCATGATAGGTTCAACCACCAAATTATTATACAATAGTCTCATAAGCATGATAGTTTCCATTATGTTAATCAAATCAGTCTCATAGGCATAATGAGTTATTTTATGTCAATCACCACAGTCTTATATGCATGATCAATCACAATAGGTAATTTAAGATGAATATGACTCAGGTTTAATCATCTTACGCTTAAGCACCGTTCTAGATTCAACATATTACAAGTCATGATCTTTAAAAGAGAAATGTGCTTAAATCTAAGCAATAACTAAACTTACAAACAAAAGAGCAAATCTTGTATTCTGGGATCTGATTTCTGAAACTGAAAAGCTAACCTTTGATGTAGACAAATGATTCTATAATTTTGATTTGGTTCAGAGCTTTCTAACTTCATTTCTAGTCTTAAGAATAATGGAGGCTATGCTAGGCTGGCCATGGACAACATTACGGCTTCTTAGAATGTGTTTATGTGTTTTAGGTTTAGGATTTGGGTTGCTTATATACAAGTTTAGATTAATATGAGCCGTCAGATCAACCTAGGAGTAATCAGAGCCATTCATACCTAATAGAGCCAACCAGAAGCTGCCACAATTGCCCTAATGACTCAGAAATCGACCATTAAGCCAAACAGAGAAGGCCACATCAACTCAAGGTTATAAAAATTCGTCATAGGAACCAGATCTCGAAGGGGTCGACTCCCTAAAGGGGAGGTCGACACCTATGTCGGTACCCCTATAGGGGGGTCGACACCTATGTCGACTCCCTATAGGGGAGTCGACACCTATGTCGACTCCCCTTGAGGGGGGTCGACACCCCTGAGTGGGAATTTTCCCGCTCAGGTCGTTCTGGCTGATTTTTGAAATTCGAACTAATTTTGATTTTAATTATTATTTATATTTAATTTCTGTTTAAACTTGAAATCTTATGAGCTCCATAACTTCTTCATACGGAGTCCGATTTACGCAAACTCGGACTCCATCTCAAGCAGAATTCCAAGACGAATGCAATGGCATAACCCGATTCCCTTAATTCTTCTTCTAAAAATAAAGTGTTCTTAAATCTGTTAATTTTAATATTCGTATAAAATACGGTGTGTTACATAATCGAAATGTTTAAGTTACATTTGGAAAACTTATTTGATGTCTATTTAAATATCGGGGAACGGAGATGGAATTTAATTATAAACGAAGTTTTAAATGTTTATATTTAATTTAATTAAAACGAACTCGCCGTAGCGCGGTAGTTCGTAAATTGGCGTTTCGAACTTCATACGAATTTATAGAACTCAATATAAATCAGAATTCTATGAACCAAGAAAAGCCTGGACTTATTGAACGATAGTTTTCTAATGGAAAAGAAAAATCTGGATTTCATCTTGTTGATTTTGAGTTATATCAAAATCAAATTTTAGAAAATTGGCTTTAAAATCATTTATAAACCATAACGGATTATTTAATAAATAAGAAGGATTTATGTGAATAAAATCCAAATTCTTAATTGAAAAAACAAGATTTGAGTTATCAAATATATATGAACTTAAGTAAAGTGAATGAAGTGATTTTTGATGTAAAAATCAGATTTTGGATTATGGGATGATATTAACTAAGTAATAAAAGAGTTTAATAAATAGAAATTTGAGTGGAACTTAACGTGGGTCAAGTAAATTGTATTTGTAAAGTAGAATTTTAAATCGAATATGAGGCTTGAGTTTTAAATGAAATTCGATTTGTTTATAAGTGAATTAAAATATGTTTCAACACTACAGTTTCAAACTATAAGTGAATAAAGCGATTGAACTAATTAAAGAATTAATTAGTGGAAATGAATGCGATTAAATACAAATAGTTGTATGGATTGAAATAAAGTGAAAATGCAGGTGTTTGTATATTAGACAGGTTTGGGATGAAGTGAAAGAAGCATAATTTTTAGTGCCCCACAAAAAGGTACATGTTTTAATTCCATCTGACGTTTTACGAGCCTATTGGGCAAGCCGCTTGGCTTTTTGATTTTCTGTTTGAATGAAAAGGGCCTAGAGTGGCGTTTTATAGTTGTACCGATTGAGCCGTACAAAGGAGGTGCTGGCGAAATTTTCTGGAAATTTAAGGAGTTAGAATATTTTTGATAACTTGAAATGAAGATATCAATATACATATATAATTCGATAAGGAATTTGGAAAATAGTTAATGAATGAATATTAATTAAAAAGGACCAGTGTTTGTTTGATGGATGTTTATTTTCCTTTGATAGTTAAATCACTGGCTATCAAAGATTTTTGACCATCGTTGTCAATGCGGGGAGACAGGTTGTATTTATTATCCGAAAACCACTACGTATAGGTATAGGCGTTGCGAATTAGATTAAGCTGAAGATAACTGGAGATGGAGTAAAGTGCAAGGGTTGTTCTGTTTGTCGAGACCAAGGACAACTTGTATGGACGAATGTCTGACAGAGTATTCCTAATGGATTACATAAGACGATCTTTTCAAGATATTATGTCAGGTGGCAAAGAAATTCGTTTCTCTTAGCTTTTCATACCCGTAATATGTTTTAGAAGATCAACTAGTGATTCAACGGGTTTGACGATGTGGCATTCAAAGTGAATAGTGTTCATATGATCTAAAAAGGTAAACGTAGCCTCAAGCCTCACAACCGCGAATTAACAAAAATCGGGCAGGCAGCATGGCTAGTTGGGTCATAACCAAGAAGGGTATACTTGTTACCGATCAAGAGAAAATTCATTATCTGTTCTTCTTTTGATTCTGTATCTTATGGATTATGGTTGGACGACCGACAATCGCGGGTGACAACATATTCGGTCCACTCAAGCTAAATGAGTGACCGGTCACGTGAGGCTAGGTTTCAAGATATTCTTGTTGAACCCCAGTGTATCCTCTATAGAGTACACTGATCGGAAGGTGGTCCCATACATTGTTATAGTTGGAATCCAATCTCCAATAAGTGCTCTGCGGTTTTTAATTTTATACTATGTATGTGGAGCGTGAGATGCAAGTGTTCTACTCAATGGTTATTTATTTGATTAGAAATTATTATAATATCACCGGATTTTCATATCAAAAGTGTTTTGGGTCATAGTAAGGTAAAAACCCCGTTTGTATTTATGTGTGAGCTGGTCTTACTATTATCTTTCCTTTTGAAAGGTTTTTCGAAGTTAAACAACCTGGTTGGAGTTTACTCACACCAGTCCCATGACTGACACGGAGTTTATTTTGTTTGGTTTAACCTAAACTCTTGGGTGCCCAAATTTTGTTCGGGCAGTCAAGTGTTTCAGGATTTTACAGAAATACTTGGAGGAGCTTGAAGCAGGCGGCTTCACTATTAGATATTTTAGAGTTATTTTCAATGTTGTATTGTACTCTGATGATGGTATGTAAATCCGATACAAAAAGTTTGTCTTTCAAAGGTTATGTTATATAATATACTTTATTCATTCCGCTGCGAGATTCTGTGTTGTTAATTTTATTTTCCTTCTACCTTTTTCTTCTTGAAACCATAATGACTTGTATTTCTGTGCAATTTGGGTTGGACATGTGTTGTTTTAGTCAACTCATATAGTACGGATTTAAGGGCCACTTTAAAAAATTTATTTTACTTATTTTAATGGATTTGGAATAATTAAAATGATTTATTTTAAACAATAACGACAAAAATTTATTTTAATCAAAGTTAGAATGTATAAATTTATTTTAATTATATAACTAGCCTGAAATGGCGTGGTAGTTTGAAAATTGGATTTCTAATTTCAAATGAAGATACAGAACTCAATAAAAGTCAGAATTGGATGAAACAAGAATATTTGAATCTGTTTAATTATATCTTTCTAACGAGCGTAAAAAACTAGGATTTCACTTGAAAAATCGAAAGTTATGTCCAGTTTAAAATTCAGAATAGTCGCTATGAAATTTATATATTTTAAAATAATATATAGCCCTTAAAAATAGCCATTTTGCAAACGACCTCCGTTTTCGATGAAACCACTTTTGTTGGATCCGGAATGTCAAATTATTGCTAGATTCCTATTTTCATAATTTTTGGAATTAATATGTGAACGTGGTAAATTAAAACGTGTTTAGTAGTTTCAGTTTGAATTTAATCGATTGGAAAATGACATTTTTCAAACGGTCTCCAAATTCAATGAAATTAGTTTTCTTAGGTCCATATCATCAAAACATTACTAGATTTATTTTTCTGGAATTTTTGGAGTCAGTATGTGGGCTTGGTAAATTAAAATGTACGTTCAAATTCAATATATATTGATTTAAATTTTAATTTTGACTAAAACTGATCGAAACAATCGAATTGGCTTACGAAACATTTCACATTGTGTCCGGAATGGGGATTTAGCTAGGGGCGACACTTGTTGGGTCTCATTTGGAGTTCGTGACGTTAAACAGGTATTCTACGAAATTAAATATTAAAATATTATTATTATTATATATATATATATATATATAATTTAATGGGAACCCTAATCATTTCTCAGGATCGCGTCGCCGCTCTAATGCGATTAAAGGCCGAAATCATCTCGTTTTAATCCCTTAAAAAATTGCAGTCCATTGGTTATTATTCAAATCTCATGAACAATAAATCGAAGAAGACGACAGGGGCTTTAAAATTGTATGGGTGAGATGGGATTTCATAAACCGATGAGCATGGTTTTGGCTCACAAATGCACCGAGTTCGCACTGATATCGGGGGAGAGGGTGGCCTTTTAGCGGGGTCCCTTTCAGGTTGGTGGCTCCGCTCACACAGGCGCTCAACGTGGGGGATGACGATCTGGCTCTGACAATCTGATGGTGGCGCGATTTTAAACCCTAAAGGGGAACGAAGTGGGTTTCTTTATCGGTTGGAGGAAGAAATGTAATTAGGGGGGCTGATTATTTAATTAGTTATTTATTAATTATTTCAATTAATGTAATGAAATGTAAAAATAACCATATCTTCTTTATATTAGATCGGAATTTGACGATTTCGAAGCCATTGGAATCATGGGATCGAGCTCTCCATTATGGAACTTTACTAGAACTGAAACGGGGTAGTTGGAAATGTTAACTGAATTGAACGTCCAGTTTAATTCAGTTAAACTAATTGTTAACTAACGATTTCAAAACCGATCAATGTGAGAACTCCTTCTCACTCAAATTACTTTATAGTTAAATACTAGGTTGCAGACGAGGCTTAGTAGCTCCTGACATCGTCGTCCATAGACCATGGACGACTTGTTTGATTGTATTGTGTTGTGAAAATTGATTGTGATTGTGATGTCAAATGGAAAATAAAATATTCATGTGTTGAAATAAATATTTTATATTTAAAATATAATTTTTAACGTGTATATGAATAAAATAAATATTCATTACAAATCGGACGATTTTTTTATATACACCCATTTAACTGATATGGATTAGGAAGATAAATTTTACACATCGCCCAAATACACAAATAAAAATCTGTGTTTGTCGATTGAAACCCCACACGGATATTGGGATGATATTTGACATACACTAATCCCAATTATTTAGTTGTATGTCGATCGATTGGTTGACAGGCTGTTGTAAGCGTTAGTTATTTATATTTAATGTTTATGCAGTTGTGTAATGCACTCTCGATGATAAATGATTGTTTATCATTCTTATTATATACATTTGTTGTATGGAATCCATATAATTAACATTATAAGGTAATTAATTGGGTCTCATTCAAATTTGGAAAATAAAGAATATTTTAAGATAATATTCAGAAAAGGAAAAAGAATATTCATGTGTTGAATAAAATAAATATTCATGTGTTGAATAAAAATATTCATGTGTTGAATAAAATATTCATGTGTTGAATAAAATAAAATAATGAATATTTTAAAATTATATTCAGTAAAATATCAGAATATGATTTTGATGTCTGATTTTGGATGGACACGAAAATATTGAAATATGTGAAGCCGTATTGATTAGATTTGCGCCATTTTGACACGAACGATATTTATATCAATTTTATTCATTTTTATAATAAATATCGAAAAGGAAGTGATTTCAAAATCTAATGTTTTGAAAATATTATCATTTACAGATTAATGATAAGGGTTATTAAATTTGATTAAAAATTAAAAATAAAGTTGGAATCGTTTTTAAAACGAATTTAAAACAATTTATAAAATATATTTTAAATGAAAATCGATGAAATATATATACATTATATATATTTATTGGCCTGAATAGAACGTGCCACGCAGCGACCATTCGCGAATTTCGACCACTGACTTCGAATTGACGTTATGGGAGATCCGACCGTCGAATTCTCCTAAAACCAGAACCATTGGGTTCGTATCGAAAAAAGATTTCCAACGAACACAAGATATTGAAATCTAACGGTAGGATTTGGAATTATGTCCAAATAAAATTTGGAAAAGGTCGTTGTAAGTGCAGTTCGATGACCGTTTATCGAAATCGACTGAAAGGGCCTTAATAAAAATATTAAAAATATTAATAATTTGTGTAAAATCATAATAAATGATTTGGAAAGAATTTGGATGAAAATTTCCATATCTGAAATGATAAAAATATATTTTTATCAACATCAACTAGAATAATAATCCAGTTATTTTTTAGAAATAAATAAATTTGATTTGAGAATGGTTTTAAAATAACCAGAATTTTCCAATGTATGAATTGGAATGGATTTGAATGGAAATTGTCTTCAAAATATTTCGATATTGGTTTCCGTGATTATACGGATATTGCGGAGGAATTTGGAAGATATATATATCATTATTCCTGATACGATATTTGTTGGTTTCAGAATTTGGTATTGAATATAAGCCGGTATTATTTTCTATTCAAACCCTTGTATTTAATTTCAAATTGGATTTCGGGTTTGTCATGAATGATGTCTTTATTAACACTGTTCTTGAACCCAATTGAAAAAAGAATAAATCTTTTAACTGAGATTTAAGGAGTTTACGAATTAATTAATATTTAATTGGAATTGAATTGGATTTTTGGGTTTATCGTGAACGGTGTTTTAAATAACACTTGTTCTTTAACCCGATTAACAGTGAAATGTGATTTGGAATTTTTAAATCTTTTTATTTAGATTTAGTGTAAATTTTCCAAAGTAAAGTTTTCCAATTAATTGATATTTAATTGGAATTGAATGGAATTCGATTTGGTAATAGTCGAAATGAGCTTCTATGGAGGAAGACTGCTAATATATATGAAATTTAAAAGGCTTTGTCGTTATTCCATTTATATTATTAGTCGGAAACGGAAATTTATATCGATTATACATATTGATCTATTTTCCGTGAAGATTCCATAATTAATGGAATGTGATTTTGGGTTTATAGTGAACTATGTTTTAAATTACATTCGTTCTTTAACCCAGTTAAAGACAGGGTTTATTTTCCTAAAGTTAAATAATCATTAATATTGATTTTTGGGAAGATTAAAACTAAGTAGAGTTTTAATGAATCTTTAATTAGATTGAGATGTGATAATTTAAATTATCAAATTTGTGAAATGATCGAGAATGGAGTATCACCAGTTTGGCTCCAAGCGATAGTTGAATCTTTTGTTAGATTTGAACGGAAAATGGTAATTAATTTTTACCGATAACACAGTGGTGTTAGATATTGAGTATTGTCAGTTTTGCTCCATAGGATGAATAGGTCGGGATTGGGAAATAAAATAAATGATTACTTCGATAAGGTTCGCTAATCCCGACAAGATTGGATAAACCTTAATTTGGTTCGAATTGACATCCAAAGGAAGATTAAGGAATAAATTTAAAGAATTTATGTTTGATAAAATTAATGGGAACCTTTCCCTAATGATGTGAATATTTGAATAAAAGAATATTCTGGATTGGATTGAGGCATATGTTGTGTGTTTATACCACTTGATTATAATATACGCGGGTTATTCGGAAAGGCCGGGTTTATACCCATTCTGAATAACTGATTCGACGATAAGTCGACGATGAAGGCGGTGGTTGAATACCGGAGATCTTCACAACGTTTGGATGATTACTGATGTCTTGATTGGGTTGTACACCCAAGACAAGGTAATAAGTGGTGATCGTCCAGAAGTTCTTGGAGATCGACCGGATATGCGAGGACCTCTCTCCTGTATTGGACATATGGAACGGGGAATAAGGTGCCTCTGGTTTCGTTCAGACCCAGAACGGACTTGTAAATGGACTGTGTGTCTGACATTGGATTTTATTCTGTGCTGATCGATCTCTATTAAATATATATCTGTTTGGTGGTGGAGAATTTATTCTCTTGCTTAACACCCTTCTCTGAGACATACGAGCTTAGAGGTTATATATCGATAGACATTAGTCGCATGGCGTGAATTGCCTAAGTGGCAAATGATCAAGGCTTTTGTTGAAAAGCAAGTCTTGTGGTTGATGATCAAAGCACAGCTTTAAATAGCATAGCTTTGTTTATAGCGTTAATTCGCAAGCCTCATACCTCGGTATGTGTCGAAAAGGGGATCGTGACTGTAGGGAGTGCACGACGTTTCCTACTACCTATGTGTAACAACCCGGAAATTCTGAGCCAATTTAAAATTTTTATTTTGGCAATTTTAGTGAATTTTGAATATTTAAAATGAATTATTTTGAATAATAGCGACGGAAAATTTATTTTCGACGAAGTTAAAACGAATAAATTTAATTAATTATAATTCAAGCCTGAAATGGCGCGGTAGTTTGAAAATTCGATTTCTAATTTCAAATGAATATACAAAATTCAATATAAGTCAGAATTGAATGAAACAAGAAATATTTGAATTTGTTTAACGATATCTTTCTAACGGATGTATGAAACTGAGATTTCACTTTAGAAGTTGAAAGATATGTCCAGTTTAAAATTCAGAAAAGTCGTGGAATTTATATATATTTTCGTATATATAATAACCCTTAAAATGAAAATTTTGCATACGACCTTCGTTTTCGACGAAACCACTTTTGTTGGATCCGGAATGTCAAATTATTGCTAAGTTTGAAAATTCATAATTTTCTGAATTGATATGTGAGTGTGGCAAAGTTAAATGTGTTTTAACAATTTCAGTTGAATTCCATCGACCAGAAAATGACCATTTTTTAAACATTCTCAAAATTTGACGAAATTAGTTTTGTTAGGATCGTATCGTCAATACGAAGCTAAAAATAATTTTTCTTGAATTTTTAGAGTTAGTATGTGGCCCCAGTAATTTGAAATGTGTGTTCAAGTTCAATAAATAGATTTATATTTTGATTTTGACGGATACTGATCGAAACGGTCGAATTGATTTGCGAGACATATCTCATTGTGTTCGGAATAGGGGTAATTATCTAGGGGCGACAGTCATTGGGCTCGAATTGATGTTCGAAATAATAATCTAACTTCTTGGAAGAAAAATAATAATTAAATAAAATAAATATATATTTATACCCTCCCTCACTCTCTCTTAAGTCGACACAGTCAAAATAAAAAAAAGAAAAACTAAAACCGCCCAGACCCGTCGTTTTTTCCCCTTTTCCCCATCGCGACCGCCGCCAGACGATTGCCGTCGCCAGAGGCCCCCCTCCGATCCTCAACTGCCTTCGTTCCTTCTCCCCCTCTCCTTACTCGCGAAACCTTCCTCTTTCTCCCTACGCTGAATCCTGAAACCCCATTCTCACGACTGCATCCTCCGCCTCTTCCCAGCATCGAAACCCACCGCAGTCCACCCCTCGCCATCGCAGAACTGCCCATCGTCATCAGCGCCACCGCGAGCTCTGCCTAAGGTCCGTCACCGCGCACTAGTCCCCCCCCTTCTCTTAAAAATCCTGTAAATTTCTTTATTATCATTTAATGAAAACAGATTTTACATAGATTATAGCATAATAAAAAATCAATTTTTTATGTAGATTATAACATAGGAAAAATCGGATTTTTATATAGATTATAACATAGGAAAAATCAGATTTTTATGTAGATTATAGCATTAGAAAATTCATATTTTTACATATATTATAACATGAGAAAAATTGGATTTTTATATATGTTATAGCATAACAAAAATATGATTTTTAGTTAAGTGAAGTTATACTAATTTGTTTTTTTATAAAAAGAGTGTTAATATAAAAATGTGATTTTTATATATGGAGTAGCGAATTAAAGATATGATTTTTATATAGTATAGATAATAAAAATATGATTTTTATATAGTAGAAATTATAAAAATACAATTTTTATAAGATAGAGAATATAAAAATACAATCTTTATATATGTAGCATAATAAAAATATAATTTTTATTATATGAGAAGTGAAATAAAAATATAATCTTTACAGTATATGAAGGGAAAAAAATTATGAACTTTAATTTTTTCAAGAAGTAGTGAGGATAAAGATTAGATTTTTATATGAGTAGCGGATTAAAAATAAAAATTTTATGCAATAGAGAATATAAAAATATGATTTTTATATATGTAGCGAAATAAAAATACGACTTTTATATATGTAGCGTTGAAATAAAAATGTGATATTTTTTTTAATATAAACATCGTGTGAAACAGATTGCGATGGAACGAATAGAAATTAAAATGGAATTCAAACGGTTTAGGAATTCAGAAATGAAATGGCGGAGTGGAAACCCAAGGTGAGAACTCCTCACTAAATTTTCTTTATACAGTTATTTATTATGTAACTACACATATGAACTATTCCCTGTCGTCCACAGACCATGGACAACTTGTTTGTTAGGTTGTGTAGTTGATTGGATTATTGGTTTGAATTTGGTAGTTTGGGAAAAATGGAATTGATTTGATTGGTATGTGTATGGCGCAGGCCATTATTAGACTTGGGATAAGGCTAGGCCTTATCCCGTTTCTAGTATCGCGCCGTTATGCCGCCGAATTTTTCAAAAAAATGTTAGAACAATATAAATATCATTTTTATTGAAATGAACTGAATTAAATATTCATGTGTTGAATAGAAATATTTTATCGTTAAAAATATAATTTTTAACGTGAATAGAATAAATATTGAATTACACCCATTTGACTGATATTGATTGGGACGATAAATTTTACACATCACCCAACTACACGGATAATATTCAGTGTTTGTTGTTTGGATACCCCACACGGGTGTTGGGATTATATTTGGCATACACTGGTCCCAATTATTTAGTTGTATGTCGATCTATAGGTTGACAGATAGTTGTGTAGTTCACTTTGGATAATGGTTGATTATTTATCATTGCTATTATATACATGTCTTGTATGGAATCCATATTATTAACATTATATGGTAATTGATTGGGCCTTATTCCAATTTAGAAGATAAAGAATATTTTGAAATAATATTCAAAAAAGGATTAAATAATATTCATGTGTTGAATATAAAATTCATGTGTTGAAAATAAAATATTCATGTGTTGAATAGAATAAACATTCATGTGTTGTATAAAAGCCGTGTTGATTAGATATGCGCCATTTTGACGCAAACGATATTTATATCGATTTTATTCATTTTTTTTAAAGAATATCGAAAAGGAAGTGATTTCAAAATCTAATGTTTTGAAAATATTATCATTTATATGCTAATGATATGGAATATTCAATTTTGATTTTAAATTGAATATGAAGTTGAAACCGTTTTGAAAACGAATTTAAAACGAATTATAAAGTACGTTTTGAATTGAAATTGACGAAATATATATAATATATGTATTATATATTTAATGGCCTGAACAGAACGCGCCGCGCCGCGACAGTTCGCAAATTTCGACCATTGACTTCAAAATGACGTTACGGGAGATCCGACCGTCGGATTCTCCTAAAACTGGAACCGTTGGTTTAGCATCGGAAAAAGCTTTCAAACGAATATGAGAAATTTAAAATCTAATGGATGGATTTGGAATTATGTCCAAATCAAATTTGGAAAAGTTCGCTGTAAGTGCAGTTCGACGACCGTTATTGGAAATCAACTGTGCGGGCCTTGATAAAATTATAAAAAATATCAATAATTTGTGTAAAATCATAATCAATGATTTAAAAAGAATTGAGGTGAAAAATCTCATATTTTAAAAGATAAATATATATTTTTATCGAAATGAACTAGTTTTGAACTAGAATTATAATCCAATATTTTGGAATCAATAAACTGGATTTAAAGTGGTTTTAAAAGTAAAGTTTTCCAATATGTAAATTGGAATGGAATGGAATTCGATTTGGTAATAATCGAAGTGAGCTTTTATGGAGGAAGACCGGTACTATATATGGAATTTGAAAGGCTTTGCCGTTATTCCATTTATATTATTAGTTGGATACGGAAATTGATATCGATTATATATTGATCTGTTTTTCCGTGAAGATTCAATTATTAATGGAATGTGATTTGAAATTTATAAATCTTTTTATTTAGATTTGATAGAAATTTTCCGAAGTAAAGTTTTCCAATATGTAAATTGGAATGGAATGGAATTCGATTTGGTAATAATCGAAGTGAGCTTCTGTGGTGGAAGACTGGTACTATGTATGGAATTTGAAAGGCTTTGCCATTATTCCATTTATATTATTGGTTGGATACGGAAATTGATATCGATTATATATTGATCTATTTTCCGTGAAGATTCCATTATTAATGGAATGTGATTTTTAGGTTTATCGTGAATGGTGTTTTAAATAACACTTGTTCTTTAACCTGATTAACAATTGAACAAAATTTTGGGTTTATCGTGAATGGTATCTTTAATAATACTGTTCTTAAACCCAATGGATATAAGAAAATTAGAAACTAACTGGAGGTTAGATAATTTGAATGGTTTCCTGGGTAATGATCTGATGTTGGTTTCGGCCTTCGGGGTTAATGCTTAGGGAATTGTTCTCTTACTAATTTACGGTTAGAGACTGATGGGAAGATTAAAGAATAAATTTAAAAGAGTTTATCTGTAACACCCTAAGTCTGTTAGTGTCACTCACAAAGGGAATGCACGAAGTACTGTAGAGCATTTAGGGTAAAAGATGCAGATAAATTACAAGACAGACAGAAATTAAACAGCGGAAAATAAAACTTTGCTTTATTGATAAAATAGTTTGTACAAAGATTTCTTTACATTATCAGAGTGTCATCTGTCTTACAAAATAAAGAAGCATAAAAATACATTTATATTCCCCAATGTAGCAAGAACCAGCCATAGCATCTGGAAAGAGAATCCAAGCAAAACTTCGACAAATCTTCAAGCTGGGAAAGAGCGACCATCCAACTTAACCTGAGCTATACTACTCCCTCCTCTACTACCTGGGGGGGAGGGAACGGAAGAGAAGAAGACGAAAGAAAAACAGAGTCAGACATAAAGCCTGAGTAAGTTCAGTAACTTCTAGCATGTGAACATGGAAAAACAAATGACATGAATTAACTGAATCCAAGATTACACCATGACCATAGGGTCAGCAAGATAAGACAAGATAATCACAAGATATGCTAAGATAAGATAAACTGGATATGCTCTAATACTTTCGCCGCTTCGCTATTTCCTTGTTATACTGGTTTCTATGTCTCTGCACCACCTAACTAGTGTTCCAACTAGTAACGATAATGTGATCCCAACCCCTGTAGTTTCCATTTGCCTTCAGGCATACATTTATTATTTATTACCTAGATCTAATCTAGGGTTTTCTATCAAGTGCTTTTTAGAGTTTACGCTATCAGCTGAACGCTTCTCGAGTTCAGGGTTTATGCCACCTAGTCCAACTACGGATTACGCTACATGTCGAATGATGCCCCAAGTCTAGGACACACTACCTAGAGTGGTATATGCTCCTATACTTCCCCACGCATGTACCACGAATCATTATCGCTTATCTAGATGCACATGTCTTGTAATGTGCGATCCGAGTCCTATGACCGGGAAAATCAAGGAATACAGAACTCGGTCGGGAGCTTTCAGATATCTGCCGATGCAGATGCTAAGGTCTGTTTTTATTCCAGTGGCTATGGTCCCACTTGACCCCTCCCTCAACTAATGAAAGACACACCTTGTAAAATGAGAACTATACGCCGGCCCCCGGTGCCCCTCTATCCTATGGCCATCCTCACCCATGACTAGATAGCATGTATATGGTCTTTTGGAGTTCTCCGCCTTTCCGCTTCACGTATCTCGATTGACTCAAAATGGATGGTAGACGACAAGTTGCTATCACAGGGCTACCGTCTTCTCACCGAATCACGCTGGTCCATCCTGGTCTTTAGGTTGCCATGTATTGTAACCAAGGCATACCCCTGGTTCTTCTATGTAGACCTTAACCTCTGTTAGCCCAGGAGAATCATCTACAGCATCACAAAGGGATACCAAGAGTACCCTCATGTCCCCTCGAAGCCACGGGCTTCGTAACCCAATTCGTTGGAGCCTTCTTTCTACTCAGACGGACATTCGCTCCTTCCTGTGTTATACTAAGAATTACTACTTAGTTTTACTAACTAAGATTTACCACTTAGTTTCCAGAATCGTTGTTTTCTTAACTAAGGTTTACTACTTAGTTCCCTTTCCCGTCGATTTGGATTGGTTAAGTGTCATTAGTAAATTCAAGCCAACTTAACCCTCTTCATTCATCCTGTTATATTGGTTAAGTGTTATCAGTAATTCATGTTGACTTAATCCCACCACAAACCAAGTTATATTGGTTAAGTATTTCCTATTACTTAACCCTACCCCTTCATTCTGTATTGGTTAAGTGTTCCTTTTTAACTTAACACTGCCCGTCTGTTTTAACTAACATGTTATTAATGGTTAAGTATTATCACTTCATGTTTTAGACTTAACCCTATCCCTTTATCACAATCTGATGGTTAAGTGTTTAAGTTTACTTAACCCTACGGTCTAGCCCAGTTAACATATCAAATTGGCTAAGTGTATTATATTTTACTTAACCCCAGCCTTCTTAGTCTAGTTAACATGTTAATTTAGCTAAGTGTTTTCTTAGTTACTTAACCCCTACAAATCTTGTCTTGTTACCTTGAGTTTGGTTAAGTGTCTCTATGGACTTAGCCCTCCCATTCTAGCTTAACTGTGTTAAGTTGGTTAAGTGTTCCTATGGACTTAACCCTCTCATTCTAGCTCAACTGTATTAAGTGTCAGTCTGAACCTAACCCCACCCATCAGTTTAGTTATCATGTTGAACTGGTTAAGCATCTTAGTTAACTTAACCCTACCATTCTTGTTCTAGCTTTAACTAAATAGATTAAAGCCGCGACCACTCACATTAGACAGATATTGTTGTGAATACTGGATGTACTGGTTGGTTCCGGGAAGGTTTACATTGCAACTCAGTCTAACCTCGGGTTAGGCATATTCGTGTTTTCTAAGTTCAAAGGGTTTTGATAAATTTTCAAATCAGGTTTAAAAGTAACCATCCCGTCCGTCGGATCAGTTAGGGATAGCCAGGGAGAGCAGGAAACTTGTATTTTCCAAACCCAAGCCTAGACACTATCCTCTCTGTCACCCTAGAACTTTCTGGTATTTCATTAAAAGAGATGTCGTTAATAGATCTTTAATTTGTCTAAATTTACATTTCTCCTTTAGGACAAATTCTATAAGTAAATTATTCCTAATTTACTTATTTCCCAATTACTCTTTTTATGTAATCTGTCTACATTTATTTCTATGGCCCATTTTCCCCTCTATATCAAATTTATGCTTTTTGGTATGTAAACTATACCAAATTAAGTGTCACTAACCATGATTTTGCTAAACCTGACAGTTATTCCCAATTATGGCCAATTTCACATTTATGCCAATATACTTACCGTGCCAAATTAGCTAATCCAATTCCGATTCAACATTCTAATTCACGTCAAACTAGACTTATTACTCTAGTTCACTATTCATGTAAATGCTAGATTTACACGTCAATACTAGATTCAGATTACACATCTTATAATTTATGTCAAATTTATCCAATTTGCATTTCTATGAACATGCCATAATACATGTTCCCAATTTATGCCAATTTCCAAGTTAAACTACGTTTTTAGTAAATTTCATGTTTTGCCCAAACCGCATTCCCACCGTTCATATAATCGTGATTCAGTCTAGATTATAAATAAAGCTAGGTTCGTAGAAAATAGGTTATGAACCAAAGATGCTATGCAAAAGATAGACATACTAACTGGCATAAGGAGGGTTGAATAACGACGTCGGTTCAAGAACATGGGTAGACCTAACTTAATAAGTAAATTCCCAAGGTCTAAAACCAAAGATAACCAAGAATAGACAGAATATATGATCGGGTTTAGACCCAATTTCGTAGTCACAAAACTTAAGCAACACTTTCCTAGTCATGAATCAAAGGTGTTTAATCACAGTTGTCCTTGTTATGTCATAGGCAATAGTTTATATTTCCTAATCAAAGGCATAGGCTTAGTCAAGGAAATAATCCTCATAGTCACAGTCACAGTCATAGGCAATGTTCATAGTCATAGGCAATGTCCATAGTCATAGGCAATGTTCATAGTCATAGGCAAATGGTTTTAAGGTCCATAGTTTCATAGTCACGGTCTTATTTTTCCTCGAATCATAACAGTTCTTAATTAGGTTCAAGAGTATAGGCACTGATTTGAATAGAGAGAGAGAGGGAGATTTGGCATATTCTTTTATTCCTTTAATTTCATGTCACGAACAGAGAAAAACGTTCAAATCTAGAAATAACTGACTTACCGAGATTTAGATTAGAAAAGAAAGATGGTGTTGCTATGATTTGGGCGACGTTAGCCTTTGATCCTTATCTTGAAGCTTTAATCTTGATTCAAATCTCTTCTTGAAAGTCTTTAAGCAGCATCTCCTCGTCTTGATTTATTTTATATATATTATTCTATTTATTATTTATTTTAAGTGGAGGAGAAGAAGCCATGTTCACTAAGAATCTTTGCAGCATAAGGGTAGAGAAGAATTGTGAATAGAGAAGGAGACTAGGGCTGTTTATGTAGTGTAAAAGTCAACGAATCTGGTCAGAAGGGCGTCCAAATACAGAGAAATGAATCTAGTTCAGAAAGCTGGAAAAAGCAGGGGGGGTCGACACCCAGGTCGACTCCCCAGTCGACTTGGGGGGGGGGGGGTCGACTCCCCAGTCGACCTGGGGGGGGGGTCAACTCCCTAGTTGACTCCCCAGTCGACCTGGGGGGGTCGACTACCCAGTCGACTCCCCAGTCAACCTGGGTCCTGGGCGGGAAATCTCTCGCCCAGCCCGCTTCTGAGTCTGTTTTGAAATTTGAACTTTGCTGAAACTTCCGGAGGCCATATCTTCCTCATACGGACTCCGATTTACGCAAACTCAGACTTGTTTTCATGCAGAATTCCGAGACGAACGCAATGGCGCAACCCGTTTCCCTTGATTTTGATATTAACCTTTAATTCTGCCTTGATTTGTGAATCTTAGCGTTACAGAATTACGGGGTGTTACATTATCTTTGATAAAATTAATGGGAACCTTTCCCTAGAAGTGTGAATATTTAAATAAAATAATATTTTGAATTGGAATGAGGCGTATGTTGTGTTTGTGTATCAATTGTTTATAATATACGCGAGTTATTCGAAAAGACCAGGTTTATCCCATTCTGGATAATTGATACGACAATATGTCGAAGATGAAGACGGTGGTATAAGGCAAGAGGTCTTCACATCGTTTGGATAATTGTTGATGATCTTGATTGGGCTATACACCCAAGAGGAGGGAATCAGTTGGTGATCGTCCAGACGTACTTGGTGATTGATGGATATGCGAGGTACAAGGTGCCTCCGGTTTCGTTCAGACCCAGAACGGACTTGTAAATGGACTGTGTGTCTGACATTGGATATCATTCTGTGTTATTGATGGATATCGGTCGCATGGAATGGTTTGCCTGTGTGGCATGCTAAGATCCAAATGATCAAGGCTTCTGTTGAAAAGCAAAGTCTTGTGGTTGATGATCAAAGCACGGCCTTTGAGGCATCGCTTTGTGTTGCATTGATTCGCGAGCCTCACACCCCTGTATGAACCAAAAACGGGAGAGGACCTCAGGGACGACATGCGTTTCTTTCTAGCTAGGAGTGGCGTCAGTGACTTACCAGCCCTGACGAGTTTGACTCATGTGGATGTTGCTTGTTATTACCTACTAAAAAGCGTGGCGCCTCGGTTATATCGGTCGATCCAGGACCGATGGAGTCATTTGTTGGCTCATTTACGCCCCATAGGGCGGGGAGACATATTGTTCAGGCATAAAAATCCACATCGGTGGACCAGCCCTGACGATCCAAGGCTTGCCTGCGCGTTTGCCTGAGACTCAGGCTAGACAGTCTCGAATTCGGTGAGGACTATCTTTTGCCTCGGTTCATAGACGGAAATCTAAATATGTGATTTTGCGATTTTAATTGCATAACTAGTATGGCGACACAATATATGGTACCCATGCCGCCTATGATTGATACTTATGATTGAAATTGATTTCTTCACTTATAGTAATAATAAAAGATGAAATTTAGCGTATCAAGCATTCTTTGGATATTATAAGGTAAAACCCAATCCTCTGGCTTGCGTTGCATTATGTGATGGGACCTGGGTCTTATAATAGCTTCATTGTTCTTTATTTAGCATTGCGCTGTTTGTTTTATGCACTGTTATTCTTGGGAGGAAACCCGTTTCGTGTTATACGGCGTGGTCCCTTGATTTACCTGACTTTAAAAATAAAGAATAATAACTGTTTTAGTTTCCACACCAGTCACATGACTGACCTGGAGTTTATTGTTTTAACCTAAACTCTAGGTGCCCATATTTTCCACACGGGCAGCCAGTAGTTGGGTTTTGCTGATATTATATTCACAGGATCCCGGTTTATAGCTGATGTGATATTCGGAAAGCTCTGTATCTGTGTATTCCTTTCAGTTATGTTTTGTATTATTTTTCCACTACGGTATTGTAATTTAAATCTCAGATATTTATCAAATGTGTAATATTGATTCATATTTTGTATATTCTTGTATTCTGATGGAATTGTTGTAATAAACAATGAAATGTTCTTCTGTTTGTGTTCTGATTCGTCTTGTTCTCAAAGCAATCTGTGCTTTCCTTCATGGGCAAGTTCGGGTCGTATCATTTGGTATCAAAGCTTTGGTTTACAGAGCTCGAGAACAAGACACATTAGAACCGAACAAAAGAATTCATCAGAGATTTGATTAGTAATATCCAATGGGAATGACTCGTTAGAGATGGGATCAGTAGTATCCTAGAACGAGTTTGAAGAGTATATTTTTTAAAATAAAAATGAAAACAAACTTTGTTTTGATAATTCAAACCATTTTATACGTATTTGAATATTTATTTTATATTGAATTTGTACCATCTAGAATATGAAGATTTTGCATATACGCCTACCTAGCGTGTATACGAAGTCCCAAATATACTGGACATATATAGAATCACGCTCTAGTCGCCCGGTCATGATCCTGATGATGAAGTATACCATCATCAGTATTTGTTTTTGAGTTTCGAAAGTGAGATATCTGTATATTTCCATAGACTGGTGTGAGAACCAAAACTAGATAAGGCTATTTGTTGTGAATTGGCATCAAAAATATGATTTTTGACATATGTATTAAAGTTATGTGTTTGAAACGTTAATCAACTAATTGATTGATGATTATATTGTGTGATTATTCATTTGAACCAATATGTGAAAGAAAGGTTAATTTAGTCTAATTGAACCAAATTTTGAACTGAATTGAAAATTGCTTGAATTTCCATGCATATACATGTGTATACATTGAACAGGTCATAGCAAGGAGGCTGGAGAAGAGGAATAAAATTGTTTTTCCCGACCAATAGGTACATGTCTATTGTATTTCTTGGGGATTTGATTATTTTATGAGCCGCTTGGCTAGCCGCTTGGCTGTTTCTTTTTCTTTTTGAGATCAGAGAGCCTATGTGGCGGTTTGGGGATTTTCCCGATGCTCCCAGTGCAGGGGAGGTTATGGCGAAAATTTTCAAAAATTTAGGGTGTTAGCCAAATTTTTGAAAAATTTGAAAGTTCTTAGAAACTGAAAAGTTGAAGAACTTAAGCCGTAATGAAAATAATGAAAGTTTAGTTGGTTAGTTAAACAACTTTCAGCTCCGTTCCTTTTCGAGGACGAAAAGATTTAAGTTGGGGAGAATGTAACAACCCGGAAATTCTGAGCTAATCTAAAAATTTTATTTTGGCAATTTTAGTGAATTTTGAATATTTAAAATGAATAATTTTAAATAATAAATTTATTTAATTATAATTCGAGCCTGAAATGGCGCGGCAGTTTGAAAATTCGATTTCTAATTTCAAATGAATATACAGAATTCAATATAAGTCAGTATTGAATGAAACAAGAAATATTTGAATATGTTTAACGATATCTTTCTAACGGATGTAAGAAACTGAGATTTCACTTTAGAAGTTGGAAGATATATCCAGTTTAAAATTCAGAAAAGTCGTTGTGGAATTTATTTATATTTAATATATATATATATATATATATATATATATAATAGCCCTTAAAAATGGAAACTTTGCATACGACCTTCGTTTTTGATGAATCCACTTTTGTTGGATCCGAGATGTCAAATTATTGCTAAGTTTCAAACCTCATAATTTTCTGAATCGATATGTGAGCGTGTCGAAGTTAAATGTGTTTTAAAATGACCATTTTTCAAACGGTCTTAGAATTTGACGAAATTAGTTTTGTTAGGACCGTATCTTCAATACGAAGCTAGAAATAATTTTTGTAGAATTTTTAGAGTTAGTAAGTGGCCCAAGTAATTTGAAATGTGCATTCAAACTCAATATATAGATTTATATTTTGACGAAAACTGATCGAAATGGTCGAATTGGCTTGCGGGACATATCCCATTGTGTTCGGAATAGGGGTAAGTAGCTTGGGGTGACGGTCGTTGGGCTCGAGTTGATGTTCGAAATAAAAATCTAACTTCTTGGAAGAAAAATATTAATTAAATAAAATAAACATATATTTATACCCTCACTCTCTCTCAAGTCAACACAGTCAAAAAAAAAACCTGCCCAGACCCGTCATTTTCCCCAACGCGATCGCCGCCAGGCGATGGACGTCGCCAGAGTCCCTCCTCCGATCCTCAACTGCCTCCGTTCCTTCTCCCCCTCTCCTTACTCGCGAACCCTTCCTCTTTCCCCCCACGCTGAATCCTGAAACCCCATTCTCGCGACTGCATCCTCCGCCTCTTCCTAGCATCGAACCACACCGTAGTCCACCCCTCGCCCTCGCAGAACAGCCCATCGTCATCAGTGCCACCGCGAGCTCCGCCTAAGGTCCGTCACCGCTCACTAGTCCCCCATCCTCTTAAAAATCCTGTAAATTTTTTATTATCATTTATTTAATGAAACCAGATTTCACATAGATTATAGTATAAGAAAAAAATCAGCTTTTTTTGTAGATTATAACATAGGAAAAATCGGATTTTTATGTAGATTATAACATAGGAAAAATCAGTTTTTTATGTAGATTATAACACAGGAAAAATTTGATTTTTATGTAGATTATAGCATTAGAAAAAACAGATTTTTACATATATTATAACATGAGAAAAATTGGATTTTTATATATGTTATAGCATAACAAAAATATGATTTTTAGTTAAGTGAAGTTATAAAAATATGTATTTTTATAATAAGAGTGTTAGTATAAAAATGTGATTTTTATATATGGAGTAGCAAATTAAAAATATGATTTTTATATAGTATAGATAATAAAAATATGATTTTATATAGTACAGATAATAAAAATATGATTTTTATATAGTAGAAATTATAAAAATATAATTTTCATAAGATAGAGAATATAAAAATACAATTTTTATATATGTATCATAATAAAAATATAATTTTTATTATATGAGAAGTAAAATAAAAATATAATCTTTACAGTACATGAAGGGAAATAAAAATATGAACTTTATTTTTATCATGAAGTAGTGAGGATAAAGATTAGATTTTTAAATGAGTAGCGGATTAAAAATAAATTTTTTATATAATAGAGAGTATAAAAATATGATTTTTATATATGTAGCAAAATAAAAATATGACTTTTATATATGTAGGGTTGAAATAAAGATGTGATTTTTTTAATATAAACATTGTGTGAAACAGATTGCGATGGAACGAATTGAAATCAAAAAGGAATTCAAAAATGAAATGGCGGAGTGGAAACCCAAGGTGAGAACTCCTTACCAAATTTTCTTTATACAGTTATTTATTATGTAACTGCACATATGAACTGTTCCCCGTCGTCCACAGACCATGGACGACTTGTATGTTAGGTTGTGTAGTTGATTGGATTATTGGTTTGAATTTGGTTGTTTGGGTAAAATGGAATTGATTTGATTGGTATGTGTTTGGCGCAGGCCATTATTAGACTGGGGATAAGGCTAGGCCTTATTCCGTTTCTAGTTTCGCGCCGTTATGCCACCAATTTTTCAAAAAAATGTTAGAACAATAAAAATATCATTTTTACTGAAATGAACTAAATTAAATATTCATGTGTTGAATAGAAACATTTTATCGTTAAAAATATAATTTTTAATGTGAATAGAATAAATATTCATTTACAAACCAGACGGTTTGTTTATGTGCACCCATTTGACTAATATTGATTGGGACGACAAATTTTACACATCGCCCAACTGCACAGATAATATTCAGTGTTTGTTGTTTGAAAATACCACATGGGTGTTGGGATGATATTTGGTGTACATTGATCTTAATTATTTAGTTGTATGTCGATCGATAGGTTGATAGACAGTTGTGTAGTGCACTTTGTATGATGGTTGTTTATTTATCATTGCTATTATATACATGTAACAACCCGGAAAGGCGAGCCAGTTCAAAAATTTTATTTTGGCAATTTTAGTGAATTTTGAACATTTAAAGTGAATTATTTTAAATAATATAGACGAGAAATATATTTTGAATAGAATCGAACGTATATATTTATATACATCGTCGTTAGAATATAAATAATTATATATAATTATAAAACGAATTAAAAATGGCGTGGTAGTTCGATAATTCGATTTCAAACTTCAATTGAACATACCGGGTGCAAAATAAACAGGATTTTAGTGAAACCAAAAATAATGGAAGCTATTTGAGAATATCTTTCCAACGAATCCAAAAAATTGAAATTTCATAATAGGAATCAAAAGTTATGTCCAGTTGAAAATTCTGAATAGTCGCAATGGAATTCAGGCCCTTAAAAATAGCCATTTTGCAAACGACCTCGGATTTCGATGAAACCACTTTTGTTGGATTCGTGATGTCAAATTATTGTTGTATTTCAAATTTCATAATTTTTCTGAATCAATATGTTAGCGTGGCAAAGGAAAATGCATTTGACCAGTTTCAGTTGATTTTAATCGACTGGAAAATGGCCATTTTTCCAACGGTCTCAGAATTTGACGAAACTAGTTTTTTTAGGACCGCATCGTCAATACGAAGCTAGAAAATATTTTTTGGGAATTTTTCGAGTTAGTACGTTACCCCAGTAAATTGAAATGCACGCTCAAATTCAATATATAGAGTTATATGTTGATTTCGACGAAAACTGATCGAAACGATCGAATCAGCTTACGATACACATCCCATTATGTTCGGAATGGAGGTAATTAGCTATGGACGACAGGCGATGGGCTTGATTTCGACTTTTAAATAAAAAGTTACTTTTTAAAGAGAAATTAAAATAAATTAATATAAAATTTATTATATAACCCCCCTGATTCTTCTCAGTCAACAAAAAGAAATAAAAATAAAAAAAATCACCCAATCAGGATCGACGGAGCCACCGCTCCCCCCCCCATCCGCCGCCGCTGCGCAATGGCGGTGCCACCTCCCCACCTCCGCCTGGGAAGGCGATGCCCCTTCCTCCTTGGTTCGACGTTCGAGCCCCTCCCCCCCAAATCCCCTCCGCCATTCAAATCAAGCGAGCCCCCTCGATTTCAACGCCGCCAGCCCCTTTTCGACCTCCACCGCCACTGCCCTCCGCTTCCCTCCTCCTCCAGCTCGCCCTAGCCTCGCACCCCCTCTCTCACTCCTGTAAAACCTGAACCCTAACTTCCTACTGCCACTTCAGGGGCCGCCGTTGGCCATGCCTCCACCCACCAGCAGTGTCCGACGATCAGAAACCCCTCCCTCTTCCTCGAACGAACTATGTGAGTTTTATTATTATTGTTATTATTTTTCTTTTCCTTTTTGATTTATTTAAATAAAAAGTATAGTTTAAAATCTGGTTTTATTTATATAAACATGGTTTGAAAATCAATTTTTATATATTCTACCGAATTGAAAGGAAGGGATTTTTGCAATAAAAAGATTTGATTCTTCGTGAAGTAAAGACGGTATTTTTATAAGTTGAAAGGCGGAATTTTTATATTTGAAAAGGTGAAATCTTTATATTTGAAAAGGAGAAATCTTTATATAGAGAATAGCGTGATAAAAATATAATCTTTATTATATGAACAACGATGTAAAAATAGAATTTTTATCTATATAGTAACGATGTAAAAATAGAATTTTTATCCATATAGTAACGATGTAAAAATAGAATTTTTATATATATAGTAACGATGTAAAAATAGAATTTTTATCCATATAGTAACGATGTAAAAATAGAATTTTTATCTATATAGTAACGATGTAAAGATAGAATTTTTATCTATATAGTAACGATGTAAAAATAGAATTTTTATCCATATGGAGTGATTATAAAAATATGATTTTTATATACATAGCAACAATATAAAAATGTGATTTTTATATATGTAGTGACTACGGGAAATGAAAGTGACAAAAGGCGAGAACAGTGATGATTTCCTACATTTGAAGTGTCGCGGAGTTGGGATAGCTTTGGTGAGAACTTCTCACCTTTTATTTTAATCTTCTAGTTAAAAATATATATACTAGGATGCAGACGGTGTTTAGTAGCACCCGACACCCGTCGTCCAAAGACCATGGACGACTTGTATGCTTGTCTGATTTTGATGTGTAGTTGATTGTGTGACTTGAAATGAAATAAATAAAATATTTTATATGGTTAAAAATATTTTATAGTTAAGAATAGAATTTTTAACGTGTATATAAAATGAAATGAATATTTATAAACAAATCAAACGATTTGTTTATATACACACATTTGACAGATATTGATTAGGACGATAAAATTTACACATCGCCCAACTGCACAAATAAAAATTTGTTTTTGTTGATTTGAAACCTCATACGGGTGTTGGGATGATATTTGACGTACACTAATCCCAATTATTTAATAGCATGTCGATTGATTAGTCGACAGGCTGTGTAAGCGTTGAATATTTATATATGATGCTTATGCAGTTGTGTGGTGCACTTTGGACGATGGTTGATTATTTATCATTGCTATTATATACATGTGTTGTATGGAATCCATATAATTAACATTATATGGTAGTTGATTGGGACTCATTCCAATTTAGAAAATAAAGAATATTATAAAATAAAGGTTCATGTGTTGACAGTACTCATCCGTTGAGATTAGTCATGTGTTGAACGAAATATTTTAACAATAAAATTTACATCTTTATCATATATAAAATTAGAAACTAACTGGAAAATAGATAAGATGAGTGGTCTCCTGGATATTGACCTGATGTTGGTTTCGGCCTTCGGGGTTAATATTTAGGGAATCGTTCTCTTACTAATTTACGGTTAGAGTCTGATTTGAAATCAAACGATAGATACCATAATTTTTATAAAATATATTAAATAACAAATAATAGTCACGTGTTGACAGTACTCATTTGTTGAGATTAGTCACGTGTTGAAAGAAATATAGACTCATGTGTTGAATAGAATAAATATTCATTTGTTGAATAGAATAACGAAGTTATTGAAAAATATAAAGCCGTGTTGATTAGAGATGCGCTATTTTGACGCGAGCAATATTTATATCGATTATATTCGTTTTTATAATGAATATTGAAAAGAGATAAAAATTGAATATTTATAACTGGAATTCGAATTGAATTGAATTGAAAACGAATTCGAATTGAATAGAATATAAAACGAATTCGAATTGAATTGAAAACGAGTTGAAATAGAATCAAAATCAATTTGAAATGAATTCAAATTGAATTGAGATTTGAATTGAATTGAAATGAATTTAAAAAGAATTTATAAGGAAAAATTCAATTTTGATTTGAATTTGAAATGGAAGTTGAAATTGTTTTGAAACGAATTTAAAACTATTTATAAAATTCGTTTTAAATAGAAATCGATGAAATATATATTATATATATTATATTATATATATAATGGCCTGAATAGAACGCGCCGCGTCGCGGCAGTTCGTAAATTTTGACCATTGAATTCGAATGGACATTACGGGAGATCCGACCGTCGGATTCTCCTAAAACCGGAACCGTTGGGTTCGTATCAAAAAGAACATTCTAACGAATATTAGAAATTTGAAATCTAATGGTTTGATTTGGAGATACGTCCAAATCAAATTTGAAAAAGGTCGGTGTAAGTGCAGTTCAATGGCCGTTATTGGAAATCGACTGTACGGGCCTCGATAAAATTATTAAAAATAGTAATAATTTGTGTAAAATCATAAGAAATGATTTGTGAAGAACTGGGATGAAAAATCCCACATTTGTAAAGATAAAAATGGATTTTTATCGAAATGAACTAGGTTTGAACTTAATTTAAAACCCAATTATTTTTAAATAAATAAATTGGATTTAAGAGGGGTTTTAAATAATCGCAATTTCCAATATATTTGATCGGAATTGAATTAGAATTGATTTGGGGGTTTAACGTGAATGGTGTTTTAAATAACACTTGTTCTTTAACCCGATAAGAAATAGAATGTGATTTGGGTTTATCGTGAACTGTGTTTTAAATAACATTAGTTCTTTGACCCAGTAAAAGGAGTTTTAATGAATCTGTAATTAGATTGAAATGTGAATTGATAATTTAAATTATCAAATTTGGAAAATGAGCAAGAATGGAGTATCACCAGTTTTGCTCCAGGCGATAGTTAAATCTTTAATTAGATTTGAACATGAAATGGTAATTAATTTTACCGATAACACTGTGGTGTTAGATATGGAGTATTACTAGTTTTGCTTCATGGGATGAATAGGTTGGGATTGGGAAAATAAATAATTACTCCGGTGTGGTTCGCTAATCCCGACTAGTTTGGAAAACCATAATATGGTTTGAAATGACATCCAAAGGAAGATTAAAGTATAAATTTAAAAGAATTTATCTTTGATAAATTTAATGGGAATCTTTCCCTAAGAATGTGAAATTTAGAAACTAACTGTAGGTTAGCCAAGAAGAATGGTTTCCTGGGTATTGATCTGATGTTGGTTTCGGCCTTCGGGGTTAATATTTGGGGAATTGTTCTCTTGCTAATTTACGATTAGCGACTGCTGAATTGGATTATGGCATATGTTGTGTTTGTGTAACATTTGTTTACTATATACGCGGGTTATTCAGAAAGGCCGGGTTTATACCCATTCTGAATAATCGATTCGACGATAAGTCGAAGATGATGACGGTGGTTGAAGACCGGAAGTCTTCACATTGTTTGGGTGATTACTGATGATCTTGATTGGGCTGTACACCCAAGATGAGGGAATCAATTGGTGGTCATCCAGAAGTACTTGGAGATCGATGGATATGCGAGGAAAGTGCCTCCGGTTTCGTTCGGACCTAGAACGAATTTATAAATGGATTGTGTGTCTGACATTGGATTTTATTCTGTGTTGATGGATTTCTGTTAAATATATATCTGTTTGGCGGCGGAGAATTTATTCTCTTGCTTAACGCCCTTCTCTAAGACGTACGAGTTTGAGGTTATTTATCGATAGATATCAATCGCATGGCATGAATTGCCTGTGTGGCATGCTAAGTTGCATGGATCAAGGCTTCTGTTGAAAAGCAAAGTCTTGTGGTTGATGATCAAAGCATGGCCTACGTGGCGTAGCTTTGTGTATAACATGAATTCGCAAGCCTCACACCTCGGTATGAGTTAAAAACGGGATAATGACTGCAGGGAGAGCACGACGTTTCTTTCTAGCTTTGGTGGTGTCAGTGACTTACCAGCGCTCACATTTATATACTTTTCACCTATGTGGTTGTTGGATGAGGCGCCTCGATTTTAGGTCTGTTAGGACTGGGAAACGTGTGTTCAGGAATAATTAATCCTCAAACGTAAGGGAGGACCGACCCGGAAGCATCCATGGGTTACCCAGAGTGTGTAGTCCCGAGGCATTTGCTAGAGTGTCTCGAAGCGGAGAGGAGCTTGCCCCTTGCCTCGACACATGACGGAAATCCAATTTCTAATACGTGATATTGCGGTTTTAATTGTAGAACTAGTATGGCGACATGATATATGGTACCGATGCCGTCTATGATTGATATTTATGATTGAAATTGTTTTGACACTATACACTGATAATAGTATCAAATGATTTGTTTTAAATGTATCGAGCATGTTTGGCTATTATAAGGGAAAACCCTATCTTCCGGCTTGCGTTGCATTGTGTGATGGGACCTGGGTCTTATAATAGCTTCATTTTTCGAAAAAACATGGCGTTGTCTTTTCTATGCACTGGTATTCTTGGGGGGGAACCCGTTCCGTGTTTTACGACATGGTCCCTTGAATTAATCTCTTTTAAAATTGATTTAAATAACTGTTTTAGTTCTCACACTAGTCACATGACTGACCTGGAGTTTATTGTTTTAACCTAAACTGTGGCTGCCCTTATTTTCGACACGGGCAGCTAGTCGTTTTGGTTTTGCAGATTTATATTCATAGGGTCCTGATTTACAGCTGGAACGATGCTCGGAAAGCTCTGTATCCGTGCATTACTCTCAGTTGTGTTTTATATTGTTTTTCCGCTGCTATGTAATTTATTGTAATCTCTGATATTTTTCTGTCTAATATTTATTCATACTCTGTATATTCTTGCATTCTGATGGAATTGTTGTAATATACAATGAAATGTTCTTCCGTCTGCGTTCTATTTTGTGTGTTGTTCTCAAAGTATCCGCTCTTTCCTTCACGGGGAAGTTACGGGTCATCACAGTTGGTATTAGATCTTTGGTTTACAGAGCTCGAGAACAAGACACATTAGAACCATACGGAAGAATTCATCAGATATTGGATTTGTAATATCCAATTAGAATGACTCGTTAGAGATAGGATCAGTAGTATCCTAGAACGAGTGTGAAGAGTATATTTTTAAAATAAAACAATATTGTTTTGAAAATTTAAACCAGTTTATACGTATTTGAATATTTTATTTGTATTTAATTTGGACAATCCAATATATAAAGATTTTGCATATATGCGTCACGAATGTATATTCGAAGTTTTAATATACTGGATAGATATAGAATCACACTCTAGTCGCCCGGACATGATTCTGATGATGACGCGCCATCACCAGTATTTATTTTCGTGTTTCGAAGGTGTGATTCCTATATATTTCCATTAGGCTGGTGTGAGAACCAAAACTTACATAGATTTATTTGTTGTGATTTGGCATCAAAAACATGAATTTCTTTATATATATCAAAATTATGAATTTGAAATGTTAATTCACTAATTGATTAATGGTTGTGTTGTTTGTTTATTTGTTTGATAATTTTTAACCGTTATGCCAAATTGAACCGAATATTGAATTGTTGGAAATTAGTCGCATTTGCTTGCATATACGTGTACTTACATTGAACAGGTCATAGCAAGGAGGCTAGAGTAGAGAAATAAAATTGTTTGCTCGACAAATAGGTACATGTTTACCATAATTTACTGTTTTGTTTGGGTGATGATGATTTTATAAGCCGATTGGCTAGCCGCTTGGCTTTTACTTTTTCTTTTTGAGATCAGAGGGCCTGTATGGCAATTTCAGGATTTTCCCGGTGCTCCCGGTGCAGGGGAGGTAATGGAGAAATTTTTCGAAAATTTAGGGTGTTAACCAAATTTTTGAAAAATTTGAAAAGTTCTTAGAAACTGAAAAGTTGAAGAACTTAAGCCGTAGTCAAAATACTGAAAGTTGAGTTGGTTTTTCAAACAACTTTCGGCTTCATTCCTTTTCGGGGACGAAAAGTTTTAAGTGGGGGAGAATGTAACAACCCGGAAAGGCGAGCCAGTTTAAAATTTTTATTTTGGCAATTTTAGTGAATTTTGAACATTTAAAGTGAATTATTTTAAATAATATAGACGAGAAATATATTTTTAATAGAATCGAATGTATATATTTATATACATCGTCGTTAGAATATAAATAATTATATATAATTATAAAACGAATTGAAAATGGCGCGGTAGTTCGATAATTTGATTTCAAACTTCAATTGAACATACCGAGTGCAAAATAAACCGGATTTTAGTGAAACCAAAAATAATGGAAGCTATTTGAGAATATCTTTCCAACGAATGCGAAAAATCGAAATTTCATAATAGGAATCAAAAGTTATGTCCAGTTGAAAATTCTGAATAGTCGCTATGGAATTCAGGCCCTTAAAAATAGTCATTTTGCAAACGACCTCGGATTTTGACGAAACCACTTTTGTTGGATCCATGATGTCAAATTATTGTTAGATTTCAAATTTCGTAATTTTTATGAATCAATATGTGAGCGTGGCAAAGTAAAACGCGTTTGACCGGTTTCAGTTGATTTTAATCGACTGGAAAATGGCCATTTTTCCAACGGTCTCAGAATTTGACGAAACTAGTTTTATTAGGACCGTATCATCAATACAAAGCTAGAAAATATTTTTTGCGAATTTTTCGAGTTAGTACGTGACCCCGGTAAATTGAAATGCACGCTCAAATTCAATATATAGAGTTATATGTTGATTTTGACGAAAACAGATCGAAACGATCGAATCAGCTTACAATAAACATCCCATTGTGTTCGGAATAGGGGTAATTAGCCATGGACGACAGGCGGTGGGCCTGATTTCGACTTCGAAATAAAAAGTTACTTTTTAAAGAGAAATTAAAATAAATTAATATATATTTTATTATATAACCCCCCCCCCCTCATTCTTCTCAGTCAACAAAAAGAAATAAAAATAAAAAAAATTCACCCAATCAGGATCGATGGAGCCACCGCTCCCCCACGCATCCGTCCCCGCCGCGCGATGGCGGTGCCATCTCCCCCCTCCGCCTGGGAAGGCGATGCCCCCCTCCTCCTTGGTTCGCCGTTCGAGCTCCCCCCAAATCCCCTCCGCCGTTCAAATCAAGCGAGCCCCCTCGATTTCAACGCCGCCCGCCCCTCTTCGACCTCCCCCGCCACCGCCCTCCACTTCCCTCCTCCTCCAGCTCGCCCTAGCCTCGCACCACCTCTCTCACTCCTGTAAAAACAGAACCCTAACTTCCTACAGCCACTTCACGGGCCGCCATTGGCCATGCCGCCACCCACTAGCAGTGTCCGACGATCAGAAACCCCTCCCTCTTCCTCGAACGAACTATGTGAGTTTTATTATTATTGTCATTATTTTTATTTTCCTTTTTGATTTATTTAAATAAAAAGTATAGTTTAAAATTTGGTTTTATTTATATAAACATGGTTTGAAAATCAGTTTTTACATATTCTACCGAATTGAAAGGAAGGGATTTTTGCAATAAAAAGATTTGATTCTTAGTGAAGTAAAGACGATTTTTTTATAAGTTGAAAGGCGAACTCTTTATATTTGAAAAGGCGAAATATTTATATTTGAAAATGCGAAATATTTATATTTGAAAAGGCAAAATCTTTATATAGAGAATAGCGTGATAAAAATATAATCTTTATTATATGAACAACGATGTAAAAATAGAATTTTTATCTATATAGTAACGATGTATAAATAGAATTTTTATCCATATAGTAACGATGTAAAAATAGAATTTATATCCATATGGAGTGATTATAAAAATATGATTTTTATACACATAGCAACAATATAAAAATGTGATTTTTATATATGTAGTGACTACGGGCAACGAAAGTGACAAAAGGCGAGAACAGTGATGATTTCCTACATTTGAAGTGTCGCGGAGTTGGGATAGCTTAGGTGAGAACTTCTCACCTTTTATGTTAATCTTCTAGTTAAAAATATATATACTAGGATGTAGACGGTGTTTAGTAGCACCCAACACCCGTCGTCCACAGACCATGGACGGCTTGTATGCTTGTTTGATTTTGATGTGTAGTTGATTGTGTGATTTGAAATGAAATAAATAAAATATTTTATATGGTTAAAAATATTTTATAGTTAAAAATATAATTTTTAACATGTATATAGAATGAAATGAATATTTATAAACAAATCGAACGATTTATTTATATATACACATTTGACTGATATTGATTGGGAAGATAAATTTTACACATCGCCCAACTGCACAAATTAAATTCTGTGTTTGTTGATTTGAAACCCCACACGGGAGTTGGGATGATATTTGACGTACACTAATCCCAATTATTTAATAGTATGTCGATCGATTGGTCGACAGACTATGTAAGCGTTGATTATTTATATTTGATGCTTATGCAGTTGTGTGGTGCACTTTGGACGATGGTTGATTATTTATCGTTGCTATTATACACATGTGTTGTATGGAATCCATATAATTAACATTATATGGTAATTGATTGGGCCTCATTCCAATTTAGAAAATAAAGAATATTATAAAATAAAGGTTCATATTTTGACAGTACTCATCCGTTGAGCTTAGTCATGTGTTGAATGAAATATTATAACAATAAAATTTACATCTTTATCATATATAAAATTAGAAACTAACTGGAAAATAGATAAGATGAGTGGTCTCCTGGATATTGACCTGATGTTGGTTTCGGCCTTCGGGGTTAATATTTAGGGAATCGTTCTCTTACTAATTTACGGTTGGAGTCTGATTTGAAATCAAACGATAGATACCATAATTTTTATAAAATATATTAAATAAAAAAATAGTCACGTGTTGACAGTACTCATTTGTTGAGATTAGTCACGTGTTGAAAGAAATATAGATTCATGTGTTGAATAGAATAAATATTCATTTGTTGAATAGAATAACGAAGTTATTGAAAAATATAAAGCCGTGTTGATTAGAGATGCGCAATTTTGACGCGAACAATATTTATATCGATTATGTTCGTTTTTATAGTGAGTATTGAAAAGAGATAAAAATTGAATATTTATAACAGGAATTCGAATTGAATTGAATTGAAAACGAATTCGAATTGAATTGAATATAAAACGATTTCGAATTGAATTGAATATAAAAGGAATTCGAATTGAATATAAAACGAATTCAAATTGAATTGAAAACGAATTGAAATAGAATCAAAATCAATTTGAAATGAATTCAAATTGAATTGAGATTTGAATTGAATTGAAATGAATTTAAAACGAATTTATAAGGAAAAATTCAATTTTGATTTGAATTTGAAATGGAAGTTGAAATTGTTTTGAAATGAATTTAAAACTATTTATAAAATTCGTTTTAAATAGAAATCGATGAAATATATATTACATGTATTATATTATATATATAATGGCCTGAATAGAACGCGTCGCGCCGCGGTAGTTCGTAAATTTCGACCATTGATTTCGAACGGACATTACGGGAGATCCGACCGTCGGATTCTCCTAAAACCAGAACCGTTGGGTTCGTATCGAAAAGAACTTTCTAACGAATATTAGAAATTTGAAATCTAATAGTTGGATTTGGAGATACGTCCAAATCAAATTTGGAAAAGGTCGCTGTAAGTGTAGTTCGATGGTCGTTTTTGGAAATCGACTGTACGGGCCTCGATAAAATTATTAAAAATAGTAATAATTTGTGTAAAATCATAAGAAATAATTTGTGAAGAATTGGGATGAAAAATCCCATATTAGTAAAGATAAAAATGGATTTTTATCGAAATGAACTAGGTTTGAACTAAATTTAAAACCCAATTATTTTTAAATAAATAAATTGGATTTAAAAGGGGTTTTAAATAATCGGAATTTCTAATATATTTGATTGGAATTGAATTAGAATTGATTTGGGGGTTTAGCGTGAACGGTGTTTTAAATAACACTTGTTCTTTAATCCGATAAGAAATAGAATGTGATTTGGGTTTATCGTGAACTGTGTTTTAAATGACATTAGTTTTTGACCCAGTAAAAGGAGTTTTAATGAATCTGTAATTAGATTGAAATGTGAATTGATAATTTAAATTATCAAATTTGGAAAATGAGCGAGAATGGAGTATCACCAGTTTTGCTCCAGGCAATAGTTAAATCTTTAATTAGATTTGAACGTGAAATGGTAATTAATTTTACCGATAACACCGTGGTGTTAGATATGGAGTATTACCAGTTTTTCTTCATGGGATGAATAGGTTGGGATTGGGAAAATAAATAATTACTTCGGTGTGGTTCGCTAATCCCGACTAGTTTGGAAAACCATAATATGGTTTGAAATGACATCCAAAGGAAGATTAAAGAATAAATTTAAAAGAATTTATCTTTGATAAAATTAATGGGAATCTTTCCCTAAGAATGTGAAATTTAGAAACTAACTGTAGGTTAGCCAAGAAGAATGGTTTCCTGGGTATTGATCTGATGTTGGTTTCGGCCTTCGGGGTTAATATTTGGGGAATTGTTCTCTTGCTAATTTACGATTAGCGACTGCTGAATTGGAATGAGGCGTATGTTGTGTTTGTGTAACATTTGTTTACTATATACGCGGATTATTCAGAAAGGCCGGGTTTATAGCCATTCTGAATAACCGATTCGACGATAAGTCGAAGATGAAGACGGTGGCTGAAGACTGGAAGTCTTCACATCGTTTGGGTGATTACTGATGATCTTGATTGGGCTGTACACCCAAGATGAGTGAATCAGTTGGTGGTCGTCCAGACGTACTTGGAGATCGATGGATATGCGAGGAAAGTGCCTCCGGTTTCGTTCAGACCCAGAACGAATTTGTAAATGGATTGTGTGTCTGACATTGGATTTTATTCTATGTTGATTGATTTCTGTTAAATATATATCTGTTTGGCGGTGGAGAATGTATTCTCTTGCTTAACGCCCTTCTCTGAGACGTACGAGCTTAGAGGTTATATATCGATAGATATCAATCGCATGTCATGAATTGCCTGTGTGGCATGCTGAGTTGCATGGATCAAGGCTTCTGTTGAAAAGCAAAGTCTTGTGGTTGATAATCAAAGCACGGCCTACGTGGCGTAGCTTTGTGTATAACGTGAATTCGCGAGCCTCGCACCTTGGTATGAGTTAAAAACGGGATAAGGACTGCAGGGAGAGCACGACGTTTCTTTCTAGCTTTGGTGGTGTCAGTGACTTACCAGCCCTGACATTTATATACTTTTCACCTATGTGGTTGTTGGATGAGGCGCCTCGATTTTAGGTCTGTTAGGACCGGGAAACGTGTGTTCAGGAATAATTAATCCTCAAACGTAAGGGAGGACCGGCCCTGAAGCATCCAGGGGTTACCCAGAGTGTGTAGTCCCGAGGCATTTGCTGGAGTGCCTCGAAGCGGAGAGGAGCTTGCCCCTTGCCTCGACTCATGACGAAAATCCAATTTCCAATACGTAATATTGCGGTTTTAATTATAGAACTAGTATGGCGACATGATATATGGTACCGATGCCGTCTATGATTGATATTTATGATTGAAATTGTTTTGACACTATACACTTATAATAGTATCAAATGATTTGTTTTAAACGCACCAAGCATGTTTGGCTATTATAAGGGAAAACCCTATCCTCCGGCTTGCGTTGCATTGTGTGATGGGACCTGGGTCATATAATAGCTTCATTTTTCGAAAAAACGTTGCGTTGTCTTTTCTATACATTGGTATTCTTGGGAGGAAACCCTTTCCGTGTTTTACGGCGTGGTCCCTTGAATTACTCTCTTTTAAAATTGATTTAAATAACTGTTTTAGTTCTCACACCAGTCACATGACTGACCTGGAGTTTATTATTTTAACCTAAACTCTAGGTGCCCTTATTTTCGACACGTGCAGCTAGTAGTTTTGGTTTTGCAGATTTATATTCACAGGGTCCTGATTTACAGCTGGAACGATGCTCGGAAAGCTCTGTATCCATGCATTACTTTCATTTGTGTTTTATATTGTTTTTCCGCTGCTATGTAATTTATTGTAATCTCTGATATTTTTCTGTCTAATATTTATTCATACTTTGTACACTCTTGTATTCTGATGGAATTGTTGTAATATATAATGAAATGTTCTTCCGTCTGCGTGCTATTTTGTGTGTTGTTCTCAAAGTATCTGCTCTTTCCTTCACGGGGAAGTTACGGGTCATCACAATACATGTGTTGTATGGAATCCATATAATTAACATTATATGGTAATTGATTGGGCCTTATTTCAATTTAGAAGATAAAGAATATTTTGAAATAATATTCAGAAAAGGATTAAATAATATTCATGCATTGAATATAAAATTCATGTGTTGAAAATAAAATATTCGTGTGTTGAATAAAATAAATATTCATGTGTTGAATAGAATAAACATTCTTGTGTTGAATAAAAGCCGTGTTGATTAGATATGCGCCATTTTGACGCAAACGATATTTAAATCGATTTTATTCATTTTTATAATGAATATCGAAAAGGAAGTGATTTCAAAATCTAATGTTTTGAAAATATTATCATTTATATGTTAATGATATGGAATATTCAATTTTGATTTGAAATTGAATATAAAGTTGTAACCGTTTTGAAAACGAATTTAATACGATCTATAAAGTACGTTTTGAATTGAAATCGACGAAATATATATAATATATATATTATATATATTTAAAGGCCTGAATAGAACGCGCTGCTCCTCGTCAGTTCGCGAATTTCGACCATTGACTTCAAATTGACGTTACGGGAGATCCGACCGTCGGTTTCTCCTAAAACCTAAACCGTTGGGTTCGTATCGAAAATAGCTTTCTAACAATATGAGAAATTTTAAATCTAACGGCTGGATTTGGAATTATGTCCAAATCAAATTTGGAAAAGGTCGCTGTAAGTGCAGTTCGACGATCGTTATTGGAAATCGACTGTACAGGCCTTGATAAAATTATTAAAAATATCAATAATTTATGTAAAATCATAATAAATGATTTAAAAAGAATTGAGGTGAGAAATCTCATATTTGAAAAGATGAAAATATATTTTTATTGAAATGAACTAGTTTTGAACTAGATTTATAATCCAATATTTTTGAATAAATAAACTGGATTTAAAGTGGTTTAAAAGTAAAATTTTCCAATATGTAAATTGGAATGGAATGGAATTCGATTTGGAAATAATCGAAGTGAGCTTCTCTGGAGGAAGACCGGTACTATATATGGAATTTGAAAGGCTTTGCTGTTATTCCATTTATATTATTGGTTGGATATGGAAACTGATATCGATTATATATTGATCTATTTTTCCGTGATGATTCCATTATTAATGGAATGTTATTTGGAATTTATAAATCTTTTTATTTAGATTTGATGGAAATTTTCCGAAGTAAAGTTTTCCAATATGTAAATTGGAATGGAATGGAATTCAATTTGGTAATAATCGAAGTGAGCTTCTGTGGAGGAAGACCGGTACTATATATGGAATTTGAAAGTCTTTGCCATTATTCCATTTATATTATTGGTTGGATACGGAAATTGATATCGATTATATATTGATCTGTTTTTCCATGAAGATTCCATTATTAATGGAACGTATTTTTGGGTTTATCGTGAACAGTGTTTTAAATAACACTTGTTCTTTAACCCGATTAACAATTGAATGAGATTTTGGGTTTGTCGTGAATGGTATCTTTAATAATATTGTTCTTAAACCCAATGGAGATAAGAAAATTAGAAACTAACTGGAGGTTAGATAAGTTGAATGGCTTCCTGGGTATTGATCTGATGTTGGTTTCGGCCTTCGGGGTTAATGCTTAGGGAACTGTTCTCTTACTAATTTACGGTTAGAGACTGATGGGAAGATTAAATAATAAATTTAAAAGAGTTTATCATTTTTAAAATTAATGGGAACCTTTCCCTAGAAGTGTGAATATTTGAATAAAATAATATTCTGAATTGGAATGAGGCGTATGTTTTGTTTGTGTAGCACTTGTTTATAATATATGTGAGTTATTCGGAAAGACCGGGTTTATCCCATTCTTGATAATTGAAACGATGATATGTCGAAGATGAAGACGGTGGTAGAAGACCGGAGGTCTTCACATCGTTTGGATAATTGCTGATGATCTTGATTGGGCTGTGCACCCAAGAGGACGGAATCAGTTGGTGATCGTCCAGACGTACTTGGAGATTGATGGATATGCGAGGTACAAGGTGCCTCCGGTTTCATTTAGACCCAGAACGGACTTGTAAATGGACTGTGTGTCTGACATTGGATATCATTCTATGTGATTTATGGATATCGGTTGCGTGGAATGGTTTGCCTATGTGGCATGCTAAGATGCAAATGATCAAGGCTTCTATTGAAAAGCAAAGTCTTGTGGTTGATGATCAAAGCACGGCCTTTGTGGCATCGCTTTGTGTAGCGTTGATTCGCGAGCCTCACACCCCGGTATGAAGCAAAAATGGTAGAGGACCTCGGGAGGACATGCGTTTCTTTCTAGCTAGGAGTGGCGTCAATGACTTACTAGCCCTGAAGAGTTTGACTCATGTGGATGTTGCTTGTTATTACTTGCTGAAAAGCGAGGCGCCTTGGTTATATCGGTCGATCCGGGATCGATGGAGTCATTCGTTGGCTCATTTACGCCCCATACGGTGGGGAGACGTATTGTTCATGCATAATAATCCACATCGGTGGACAGGCCCTGATGATTAAAGGCTTGCCTGCGCGCTTGCCTAAGACTCAGGCTAGACAGTCTCGAATTTGGTGAGGACTATTTTTGCCTCGGTTCATAGATAGAAATCCAACTTCCAAATACGTAATTTTGCGGTTTTAATTGTAGAACTAGTATGGCGACATGATATATGGTACCCATGCCGCCTATGATTGATACTTATGATTGAAATTGATTTCTTCACTTATAGTAATAATAAAAGATGAAATTTAGCGTATCAAGCATTCTTTGGGTATTATAAGGTAAAACCCTATCCTCTGGCTTGCGTTGCATTGTGTGATGGGACCTGGGTCTTATAATAGCTTCATTATTCTTTATTTAGCATTGCGCTGTTTGTTTTATGCACTAGTATTCTTGGGAGGAAACCCATTTCGTGGTATGCGGCGTGGTCCCTTGATTTACCTAAATTTAAAAATAAAGAATAATAACTATTTTAGTTCTCACACCAGTCACATGACTGACCCAGAGTATTGTTTTAACCTAAACTTTGGGTGCCCTTATTTTCCACATGGGCATCTAGTAGTTGGGTTTTGCAGATATTCACAGGATCCTGGTTTATAGCTGAAGTGATATTCGGAAAGCTCTGTATCCGTGTATTCCTTTCAGTTATGTTTTGTATTATTTTTCTGCTGCGGTAATGTAATTTAAGTCTCTGATATTTATCAAATGTGTAATATTGATTCATACTCTGTATATTCTTGTATTTTGATGGAATTGTTGTAATAAACAATGAAATGTTCTTCTGTTTGTGTTCTGATTCGTTGTGTTCTCAAAGCAATCCGTGCTTTCCTTTATGGGGAAGTTCGGGTCGTCTCACTATGGGTGGTGTCATGGTATGGATCCCAGACATTTATATATTTTTACCTATGTGGTTGTTGGATTGCGAGGCACCTCAGATATATCGGTTACTACGAAGCCGATGGATAGGTCCGATAGGACCGGAAACGTGTGCTTAGATATAATTAATCCGCTATGTGTGGACCGGCCATGAGGATCCAAGGATTCGTGATTCGCCAGCGTCTGAATCCTGAGGCATTTGCTAGAGTTTCCCGAACGGTGAGGAGCCGTCCCTGGCCTCGACTCATAGATGGAATCCAATTTCCAATACGTGACATTGCGGTTTTAATTGTATAACTAGTATGGCGACCTGATATAGGGTACCCATGCCATCTATGATTGATACATTTATATTTGAAGTTGATTTCTTCACTTATTGTAATAATAAAAGATTAAATTTCGTGTACTAAGCATTGTTTGTCTATTATAAGGGAAAACCCTATGCTCCGACTTGAGTGGCATTGTGTGATGGGACCTGGGTCTTATAATAGCTTCATTTTTCCAAAAAGCATTGCGTTGTTTGTTTTATGCACCGGTATTCTTGGGGGTAAACCTGTTCCGTGTTGTACGACGTGTTCCCTTGATTTACCTAACTTTATAACCAAATTAATAACTGTTTTAGTTTTCACACCAGTCACATGACTGACCTGGAGTTTATTGTTTTAACCTAAACTCTGGGTGCCCCTATTTTCCGCACGGGCAGCTAGTAGTTTTGGTTTTGCAGATATTATATTCACAGGATCCTAGATTTATAGCTGGAACTATACTCGGAAAGATCTGTATCCGTATATTTCGTTCAGTTGTGTTATGTATTATTTTTCCGCTGCTTAGTAATTTAAATCTCTGATATTTTACATTGTGTAATATTTATTCATATTTTGTTATATTCTTGTACTCTGATGTAAATTGTTGTACTAACAATGAAATGTTCTACGGTTTGCGTTCTGATTTGTCTTGTCCTCAACTCAATCCGGGCTTTCCTTTACGGGGAAGTTTGGGTCGTTTCATCGTGGTATCAGAGCTTTGATTTACAGAGCTCGAGAACAAGGCACATTAGAGCCAAAGGAAAGAATTCATCAGAGGTTGGATTAGTAATATCCAATAAGAATGACTTGTTAGAGATAGGACCAGTAGTATCCTAGAACGAGTGTGAAGAGTGTTATTTTTAAAAATCAAATTTAGTTTTAAAATTTTATATCAATTATACATATTTGAATATTTTATTTTAAAATAAATTTGGACAATCAACCCTAATGATATTAAGGGAGAGTTAGTAGATTTAGATAAGCCTTTTTCTGAGCAGGAGATTTGGAAGGCTATTTGCGATATGCCTAGTGACAAAGCTCCGGGGCCTGATGGTTTTTCTGTTCTATTTTATAAACAGTTTTGGGAGGTTTTGAAATCTGATGTTATTAAATTATTTAATGATTTTATAGCGGTAATTTTTGTTTAGAAAACTTTAATTTTGTTAATGTTATCCTTATTAAGAAGAGAGAGGATGCAAATTTTTAAAAGGATTTTAGCCTATCTCTTTAATAAATGTATCTGTTAAGATTATTTCTAAAGTTCTAGCGAATAGGCGTAGTAGTAATATGAATGATCTTATAGATCATTCGCAAACTGCTTTTATTAAAGGTAGACAAATAGTGGATGGAGTGGTAGCTGTACAGGAGTACATTAATCTATGTGTTAAAAATAATTTTTCATGTGCTATTTTGAAAATAGATTTTGAGAAGGCATTTGATTCTATTAATTGTGATTACATCTGCGAAGTATGTCTTGCTAGAGGTTTTAGTGTCAAATGGATTAACGGGATAATGCTCTTACTTAGGTCTGGTAGTTCTAATATTGTTGTCAATGGGGTTGTGGGGAAGAAGATCCAATCTAAAAGGGGTCTTAGACAGGGAGATCCCCTGTCACCTCTATTATTTAATCTAGCGGTTGACGTTTTTACTAGAATTATTAAGAGAGCAGGGAGATTAGGTGTTTTGGGCAATGTAGGTAATGAGGAATTTAACAATGAATTGTCTATTCTTCAATTTGCGGATGATACCTTATTATTTTCTTCTCATTTACCAAAGCACATTATTGTGCTTAATTTTATTCTTTATTATTTTGAGATGTTATCAGGTCTTAGAATTAATTTTGACAAGAGTTCTGTTATGGTCGTTAATGATTTTGGTATTGTAGAGGATATGGTTGCTAGCACCTTAAACTGTTCTGTCGTGAAATTTCCTTTTGATTATTTGGGTTTTAAGATCAGGCCTGTGAAACTAAAGAAAGAGGATTGGTTAGTCATAATCGATAAGATTAATAGTGGACTATCAAGTTGGAACAATAGATTTTTTTCAAGAGCAGGCAGATTAGTACTGGTTAACTCGGTACTAACTGTTATCCCTGCTTATTGGATGTATGTACATAGATTTCCTCAATGGGTCATTGGAAAAATTGATAAAATAAGACGTAATTATCTATGGAGTGGGGGTGGTGATTCTATTTGTAAGGGTTTCAAATGTTTAGTAAACTGAGAGGTGTGTTGTAAGTCTAAAAAAGATGGGGGATTGCGGTTCATTAATTTAATTAATTTTAACTCTTCCTTATTAGCCAAATGGTTGTGGAAATTTAGGTGTCCTGTAGTGTCGACTATGTGGAAGGTTATTGTATCTAAATTTTACTATTCAGGTGGAGAGTTTATTATTGGATCTAGTGGTAGTTGGTATATTAGATTATCTTACTTTTGGAAGTTAGTTTTAAAATGCTTTGATTTTTTTAACTTAGGTTATAAGATGATTTTTCATTCGGGTAATATGTCTTACTTTTGGCATGATACGTACTTAAAATTGAATTTAGGGAGCTCTTTAATAATTGAAGTTTAAAAATGTGTTGATTAAAGATGTTTTTAGAAGAGATTTGGATCCCCCATGGGAGTTTTCTTTTGATAATATTTTAGAATGGGAAATGTTAAGACAATTAGCTTTACTTTACGCTAAGTAATCATTATATCACATTGATTAGTGTCGGGACTTTATTAGTTGGGGTATGGATAAAAGTCAAGTTTATTTGGTTAATTCTATGTATAACTTTATAAATTTTTCGAGAATCTCATTTCGGCCGTTTAAGTTTATTTGGAAATCTAATTCTCCTCCTAAAGCTAAATTTCTAATGTGATTAATCACTCATAAGAAACTTAACATGGTTGAGCTTCTAAAGAGGAAGAATATCATTTTTGATATTAAGTATTATTTTTGTAATCTTTTGAATGAGGATGTTGATCATTTATTTTTCTTATGCAATATCACAAATTTTTTATTTAATATGGTTTTAAGGATTTTTGTTTTTGATTGTCCTAATTTTTTCAATAGTTGTATTGATTATTGGGATTCTTATAGATTTGTTTATAATGTTAGTAAAAGATACATATTAGATTCTTTAGTCACTATCATAAGTTGGTTCATTTGGTTTGAGAGAAATTAGAGACCTTTTCATTTTAATTTTGTTTCTACGGATAATTTAATTATTAAAATAGTTTATTTTAGTTTGGATTGGATGTCTAATTCACATTACAAGCTATTTGGGAAATTAGGCTTTGAGAGTTTTCTGAATAAGGTTAGATTTAATTTGAGTCTATTTATCAGAATCACCAGTTTTTTTTCATATTAGATATCGCATTGGTTGTTAGTTTCTTTTATCAAGTTTTTTCCTTATATTTTTTTCTTATACACATATATGTATGGTATATACATATTTATGAATATATATATATGCCTATATAATATATATATATTTTCGTACATATATATTTCCATATATATATGTGTGACAAATTACTAATAGTTTGTTGAGCTTTACGCAGACTAAGGTTGTTGATAAGGAGGAAGAGCTTAGCGGAAAGCTGGATGGATTGGTCGTAATTGTTGTGGGGGCTATTTTTTATAGTTAGTCTTGGAGTGTTGTATTTGGTTGTTTTTAACCTTATGGCTCTATCGATGTGTTTTGTTTGTATTGGAGCAGATATACTTTAATATCGGGTGGTGGCCTTGCCGGAGTTCGATATTGAAGTATGATGGGCGGTGGTTTATCCGGAGCTCATCTATCTACCTCCTCTACATTTATACAGCAAAGTCTGGTTTTATGTAGTCGGATTTTGTAGTTTTTGGCTATATATATATATATATATATATATAAGTGTGTGTGTGTGTGTGTGTGTGCTCTCATCTTTTCAGAAGATCACACATTTTGTTTTTAAAAAAAAAAATTTGGACAATCAAGTATATAAAGATTTTGAATATACGCCTTGCAAACGTGTACACAAAGCCTTAAATATACTAGATAGATATAGAATCACACTCTAGTCGCCTGGAGAAGATTCCGATGATTGATGCATCATCATCAGAGTTTATGCTCATGTTTCGAAAGTGGGATATCTATATATTTCCAATGGACTAGTGTGAGAACCAAAATTAAATAGGATAAATTGTTGTGTATTAGCATCAAAATTTGTATTTTTGAGTATGTATATTAAAATTATGTGTTTAAAAAGCTAATCAACTAATTGATTGATGATTATGTTGAGTGATTATTTATTTGAACCAACATGTGAAAAAAATGTAAACTTAGCCAAATCGAGCAAATATTGAACTTATTTGAAAATGGATTGAAATTGCATGCATATACATGTACACATTGAACAGGTTATAGCAGGGAAGCTAAGCAGAGGAATAAAATTGTATGCCCGACAAATAGGTACATGTTTACTAATTTATTAGGTTTGAATGATTTTATGATCCGATTGGCTAGTTGCTTGGCTTTTCCTTTTTCTTTTGGATTGATGAGGGCCCCACGTGGCAAGTTGCGTTTTTAAATGTCTCCCCGTACAAAGTAGGTTATGGCAAAAAAATTCGAAAATTTCGGGTGTTAGCCAAATTTTTGAATTTTTTTTTTTAATTCTTAGAAACTGAAAAGTTGAAGAATGAAAGCCAGAATGAAAGTTAAGTTGATTAGTTAAACAAATTTCAGCTCCGCTCCTTTTCGAGGACGAAAAGATTTTAAGTTGGGGAGATTGTAACAACCCAGAAAATCTGAACCAATTTAAAAAATTTATTTTAGCTATTTTTATGGAATTGGAATGTTAAAAATGAATTGTTTTAAATAATAACAACTAAAAATTTATTTTAATCGAAGTTAGAACGTATAAATTTATTTTAATTATATAACGAGCCTGAAATGGCGTGGTAGTTTGAAAATTCGATTTCTAGTTTCAGATGAATATACAAAATTCAAAATAAGTCAGAATTGGACGAAACAAGAAATATATGAATCTGTTTAATTATATCTTTCTAACGAATGTCAAAAACTGGGATTTCACTCTAAAAATTGAAAGTTATGTCTAGTTAAAAATTCGGAATAGTTGCTGTGGAATTTATATATATTTTAATATAATATATAGCCCTTAAAAACAACCATTTTGCAAACGACCACCGTTATCGATGAAACCACTTTTGTTGGATCCGAAATGTCAAATTATTGCTAGATTCCTATTTTCATAATTTTTGGAATTAATATGTGAACGTGGTAAATTAAAACATGTTTAGCAATTTCAGTTTAAATTTAATCAATTGGAAAATGACAATTTTCAAACGGTCTCCAAATTCGATGAAATTAGTTTTGTTAGGACCAAATCATCAAAACATTGCTAGATTTGTTTTTCTGGAATTTTTGTAGTCAGTATGTGGGCTCGGTAAATTAAAATGTACGTTCAAATTCAATATATATCGATTTAAATTTTAATTTTGACTAAAACTGATCGAAACAGTTGAATTGGCTTACGAAACATATCCCATTGTGTCCGGAATGAGGGTATTTTGCTAGGGGCGACAGTCATTGGGTCTCATTTGGAGTTCGTGACATTGAACAGGTAATTTACGAAATTAAATGTTAAAATATTATTAAATACATATAATTTAAGGGGAAACCCTAATCATTTTCAAGATCGCGCCGCTGCTCTAATGCAATCAAAGGTCGAAATCATCTCGTTTTAATCCCTTAAAATATTGCAATCCATTGATTATTATTCAAATCTCATGAACAATAAATCAAAGAAAAAGATAGGGGCATTAAAATGGTATGGGTGAGATGGGATTTCATAAACCGACGAGCTCGATTTTGGCTCACAAATGCACCGACTTTGCATTGAAATCGAGGGAGAGGGAGGCCTTTGGAAATGTAAAAATAACCATATCTTCTTCATATTAGATCGGAATTTAACGATTTCAAAGCTGTTGGAATCGTGGGATCGAGCTCTCCATTATGGAAATGACTAGAACTGAAATGGGAGCAGTTGGAAATTTTAACTGAATTGAACGTCCAGTTTAATTCAGTAAAAATAATCTTTAACTAATGATTACAAAACCAATCAATGTGAGAACTCCTTCTCACTCAAATTACTTTACAATTAAATATATACTAGGTTGTAGACGGGGCTTAGTAGCTCCTAACACCGTCGTCCACAGACCATGGATGACTTGCTTGATTGTATTATGTTGTGAAAATTGATTGTGATTGTGATGTGAAATGGAAAATAAAATATTCATGTGTTGAAATAAATAAAAATAAATTTTTTAACGTGTATACTAATAAAATAAATATTCATTTACAAATCGAACGATTTTTTTATGTACACCCATCTAACTGATATGGATTGGGAAGACAAATTTTACATGTCGCCCAACTGTACAAATAAAAATCTGTGTTTGTTGATTGAAACCCCACACGGGTATTGGGATGATATTTGACGTACACTAATCCCAATTATTTAGTTGTATGTCGATCGATTGGTTGACAGGCTGTTTGTAAGCGTTAATTATTTATATTTAATGCTTACGCAGTTGTGTAGTGCACTCTTGATGATGAATAAATGTTTATCATTGTTATTATATATTTGTTGTATGGAATCCATATAATTAACACTATACGGTGATTGATTTGGTCTTATTCCAATTTGGAAAACAAAGAATATTTTAAAATAATATTCATAAAAGGAAAAAGAATATTCATGTGTTGAGTAAAATGAAATAACGAATATTTTAAAATATTATTCAATAAAAGACCAAAATATGATTTTGACGTCTGATTTTGGAAGGACACGAAAATATTGAAATATGTGTAGCCACATTGATTAGATTTGCACCATTTTGACGCGAATGATATTCATATCGATTTTATTCATTTTTACAATAAATATTGAAAAGGAAGTGATTTCAAAATCTAATGTTTTGAAAATATTATCATTTATAAATTAATGGCAAGGATTATTCAATTTTGATTAAAAATTGAAAATGAAGTTGGAATCGTTTTTAAACGGATTTAAAACGATTTATAAAATACGTTTTAAATGAAAATCGATGAAATGTATATAATATACATATTTAATGGCCTGAATAGAACGCGCCGCGCAGCAACCTTTCGCGAATTTCGACCATTGACCTCGAATTGACGTTACAGGAGATTCGACCATCGGATTCTCCTAAAACCGGAACCGTTGGGTTTGTATCGAAAAGAGCTTTCCAACGAATATAAGTTATTTGAAATCTAATGGTTGGATTTGGAATTATGTACAAATCAAATTTGGAAAAGGTCGTTGTAAGTGCAGTTCGATGACCGTTTATGGAAATCGACTGAAAGGACCTTAATAAAAATATTAATAATTTGTGCAAAATCATAATAAATGATTTGGAAAGAATTCGGATGAAAAATTCCACATTTGAAATGTTGAAAATATATTTTTATCAAAATGAACTAGAATAATAATCGAATTATTTTTTAGAAATAAACAAATTGGATTTGAAAATGGTTTTAAAATAACCAAAATTTTCCAATGTATGAATTGGGATGGATTTGAATGGAAATTATCTTCGGATTATTTCGATATTGGTTTCCGTGATTATACGGGTATTGTGGAGGAATCTGGAAGATAAATATATCGTTATTCCCAATACGATATTTGTTGGTTTCAGAATTTGATATTGAATATAAGCCGATATTATTTTCTATTCAGAGCCTTGTATTTAATATCAAATTGGATTTCGGGTTTGTCGTGAATGATGTCTTTATTAACACTGTTCTTGAACCCAGTTGAGAAAAGAATAAATCTTTTAACTAAGATTTAAGGAGTTTACTAATTAATTAGTATTTAACTGGAATTGAAATGGATTTTTGGGTTTATCGTGAACGGTGTTTTAAATAACAATTGTTCTTTAACCCGATTAACAGTGAAATGTGATTTGGAATTTTTAAATCTTTTTATTTAGATTTAGTGAAAATTTTCCAAAGTAAAGTTTTCGAATTAATTAATATTTAATTGGAATTGAACGGAATTCGATTTGGTAATAATCGAAATGAGCTTCTATGGAGGAAGACTGCTAATATATATGAAATTTAAAAGGCTTTGTCGTTATTCCATTTATATTATTAGTCGGATACGGAAATTTATATCGATTATACATATTGATCTGTTTTCCGTGAAGATTCCATATTTAATGGAATGTGATTTTGGGTTTATCGTGAACTGTGTTTTAAATGACATTCGTTCTTTAACCTAGTTAAAGACAGGATTTATTTTCCTAAAGTTGAATAATCATTAATATTGATTTTTAGGAATATTAAAACTAAGTAGAGTTTTAATGAATCTTTAATTATATTGAGATGTGATAATTTAAATTATCAAATTTGTGAAATGATCGAGAATGGAGTATCACCAGTTTTGCTCCAAGCGGTAGTTGAATCTTTAATTAGATTTGAACGGAAAATGGTAATTAATTTTTACCGATAACACAGTGGTCTTGGATATGGAGTATTACCAGTTTTGCACCATGGGATGAATAGGTTGGGATTTGGGAAATAAAATAAATGATTACTTCGATAAGGTTCGCTAATCCCGACTAGATTGGATAAACCTTAATTTGGTTCGAATTGATATCCAAAGGAAGATTAAGGAATAAATTTAAAGAATTTATGTTTGATAAAATTAATGGGAACCTTTCCCTAATGATGTGAATATTTGAATAAAACAATACTCTAGATTGGAATGAGGCGTATGTTTTGTGTTTATATCACTTGATTATAATATACACGGGTTATTCGGAAAGGCCGGGTTTATACCCACTCTGAATAACTGATTCGACGATAAGTCGACGATGAAGACGGTGGTTGAAGACCGGAGATATTCACATCGTTTGGATGATTACTAATGTCTTGATTTGGTTGTACACCCAAGACAAGGTAATAAGTGGTGATCCTCCAGACGTACTTGGAGATCGACCGAATATGCGAGGACCTCTCTCCTGTATTAGACATATAGGACGAGGAATAAGGTGCCTCCGGTTTTGTTCAGACCCAGAACAGACTTGTAAATGGACTGTGTGTCTGACATTGGATTTTATTCTGTGTTGATTGATCTCTATTATATATATATATATATATATATGTTTGGTGGCGGGGAATTTATTATCTTGCTTAACACCCTTCTCTGAGACGTACGAGCTCAGAGGTTATATATCGATAGACATCAGTCGCATGGCATGAATTGCCTGAGTGGCATGCTTGAGTGGCAAATGATCAAGGCTTTTGTTTAAAAGCAAAGTCTTGTGGTTGATGATCAAAGAACGACTTTAAATAGCATAGCTTTGTGTATAGCGTTAATTCGCGAGCCTCACATCTCGGTATGAGTCAAAATCGGGATCCTGACTGCAGGGAGTGCACGACGTTTCTTTCGAGCTATGGGTGGTGTCATGGTATGGAGCCCATACATTTATTTATTTTTACCTATGTGGTTGTTGGATTGCGAGGCGCCTTGGATATATCGGTTACTACGGAGCCGATGGATAGGTCCGATAGAACCGAGAAACATGTGCTCAGGTATAATTAATCTGCTATGTGTGGACCGGCCCTGAAGATCCAAGGATTCGCCAGCAACTGAATCCTGAGGCATTTGCTAGAGTGTCTCGAACGGTGAGGAGCCATCCCTGGCCTCGACTCTCCAATTTCCAATATGTGACATTGCAGTTTTATTTGTAGAACTAGTAAGGTAACATGATATATGATACCCATGCCGTTTATGATTGATACATTTATATTTGAAGTTTATTTCTTCACTTTTTGTAATAATAAAAGATTAAATTTCATGTACCAAGCATTATTTGGCTATTATAAGGGAAAACCCTATCCTCCGGCTTGCATTGCATAGTGTGATGGGACCTGGGACTTATAATAGCTTCAGTTTTCCCAAAAGCATTGCATTGTTTGTTCTATGCACTGGTTTTCTTGGGGGTAAACCCGTTCCGTGTTATACGGCATAGTCCCTTGATTTACCTAACTTTAAAATCAAATTAATAACTGTTTTAGTTCTCACACATGTCACATGACTGACCTGGAGTTTATTGTTTTAACCTAAACTCTGGGTGCCCCTATTTTCCACATGGGCAGCTAGTAGTTTTGGTTCTGCAGATATTATATTCACAGGATCCTGGATTTACAACTGGAACTATACTCGGAAAGCTCGGTATCCGTGTATTTCGTTCAGTTGTGTTATGTATTATTTTTCCGCTGCTTAGTAATTGAAATATCTGATATTTTAGATTGTGTAATATTTATTCTTACTCTGTTATATTCTTGTGCTTTGATGTAAATTGTTGTAAAAACAATGAAATGTTCTTTGCTTTGCGTTCTGATTTGTCTTGTCCTCAACTCAATCCGGGCTTTCCTTTACGGGGAAGTTTGGGCCGTTTCATTTACTGATTAGAGATCGTGTCATTTGTACTCTAGAATGAGTTAAGAGTATATATATGAGAGAGCGTATTTGTAATTTGATATAAAATTATTTTATATTGTGTTGGCTTGTCTGTTGAGTAGTTTATGAATTTTGGTCGAATCGTGGGATGCCACGATGTCGATAGGATTTTCTAAATACTCAAATAGAATAGTTCGACATAATATTGTTTTAAGTGGGTAAATGAAAAAGTTTCCAAAATTATATTTTGATATAAAAGTAAATAATTTTCTAGAATTATTTATATATGGATGTGTTGGTTGTTATTATTAAAATCAAATTAGATTATAAAATTGGAATTGTTATAAATAACCAAATGTAACTTGTATATACAAATGAGATAACCTCAATTTGGAATTTAAATCCTGGAAAGTTGCAAAATATTTTTCCAAAGTACATAAAAGTAATTTTGCATTGTTTGGGAAGGATTTTTGAATAAAATTCATATTGAATGTATTTTGAAAGTGATTCTGACAATGAACCGCAGCATCATTAGTGTTCATTTTCGAGTTTCTAATTGATGGATTGCTACCATCGTGGGATTTCCAAAGGAAACTATTTTAGAAAACAAGTTGTTTTGAAAATTTCAAATGTTTTGAATTTGAGATGGAAATAAATATATGTAATATAATTATGTGAATTCAAAAGGGATTTGAAATAAAAACCCTGGAAATTAAATTATGGAATCAAAATTTAACTTAGGCAAATTAAATGAATTGAAATGGATAAATTGATTTGGAATCAATTTAAAATTAGCCAGAGATATAAGTGGTTATTTTATTAACCGAATAATATCAAATATGCTTAGAAAATTTATCGTTTGTTATAAAAAAAATTGCTTAGAATCAATTTGAATGAATTTGGGTTCTTACGAATGGAATATAAATTGAATGCGAATAAATTAGTTGTAAATCATTCATATTAAATTAATATTAACATGGATGTGCATAATATGAATGAAATAGGGTATAAACCAAATATTGAAATCTGTATTAACATATACATGCTATGTATACATGGTATGACCTATTTGTAAATGAATTCATGTGTTTAATCGCTTAAATGAATGGAAGTTGTTCAAATTGCACATATATGAGACTGATGAGTTTAAACTAAGTAAGTATTGGTACATGAAGCTGCCTGGCTTAGTTTTTGGTGCGTGGATTGCTTAAATTCTAAGTGAATGCGCGTAATAAACGTTTATATAAGGTACGCCTACGCAAAAATTCCAAATTAGGATATATGAACTGTTTTCCGATCATTTTGGTTAATGTATACTTTTTTCTCTCTTTTGGTATATTGCAAAACCTCTCCGCACAGGGGAGACTCTGCCAAAAAAATTTCAAAATTTAGTGAGTTAGAAAAATTTTCAAAAAGTTTTGAAAATTTTTGTAGAGATAAAAGAGATGACTTTCAAATTGAATTGAATTTGAAGGGTTTTTAATGGGAAATAGGAAATTTAATATTTCCATGGAAACTTAAAATTGTATGGGACTTGAGTTACAGAATATGAAATACTGAGTTACAACAAAGTGGGCTTTTGAAAATTTACGGGTCTACAGCAGTTCTTCTGCCTTAGTAATTTCGAGGACGAAATTATTTTAAGGGGGAAGCAATGCAACGTCTCGGATTTTTAGCTGTTTAATATTGAACATTTAAATTTATTTTAAATGTTGAATTGGGAATAAAAATGAATTTTAATATTGAATTCATCAATTTAATAAGCAATATATGATTTAATTTCAAAGATGTTTAATTATCATAGTAGGAAAACGATAAATAATTGAATTTAGAATTAAAACTGAATAGAAAACGATTCTAGCGGCTAATATAAATTCTATATTGAATTAGAACGATAATAATTATTTATTATCAAATTTAATCATTTGAAATCGATTTATATTTTAAACTATTTAATTTAACTTATGAAAATGGTAACTTTTCAAATAGTCTCGGAATTCAACGAAATCAGTTTGATTGGATCCGTAGTACAGTATTATTATCAAATTTAAAAATTCGTAGCGTTTGGATTTATCATTTGACCGTGCGATCAGTAAAAGCCTAGAAAGAATTTGGTTGAATTTAATTTAAGTCGTCAATTTAAATTGTATCTTCTCCATACAATCAAAATTGGGATTCAGAACAATGAAATATATTATTATAAAAATAATACGATAAGATCAAGATCAAATCGTATTAAGTAGAAGTCAAATCAAATTAAATCGAGATCGAATCAGAAGTCGTTTCGAATTAAAAATTAATGTACTATAGGAAACATTCACTTAAAATATTGGTATGTTTTGTCTGCCTTCTTCCTTTATATATCGCAACCTCTTTTCATTCAGAATTTGCAAATGAAATCCGAAAGCTTCAAACAGAAAAAAATTATGGCCATTCCTCGTTTTCGAATATATTTCGAAATATCCCATCCATTTCTGAACGCGATATATCCTCTCACATCTCCAATTATTATTCTTCCATTTCGCCCTTTAATTTCAATTTCTCCTGAACGGAGTACTGCCGAAACCGCTCCTCAAAAATCGATCAAAACAAGATCGAGATAAAAATCCAAATATCCTTGAGTTTGGTGAGGTTTGGTCCTCAAATTGAGCTATCGAAGACCGTGATACTGTTATTGGGGGAAATCATATATCGGTTCGTTATGTGGGGATTTCGTGAGTAAATAGGATAACAATTTGTGGTATGCGATCATTGGAAGGGTCATTATATTGGATTTGGAATCAAAAGAGTACTCAGTTTTACTCCTGAGACTGTGGAAGCATTAGGAGATGGGGATTCTGATGAAGTGCGGTGGAGGGAGGAAACACTGCGATTTCTAGAATGTGTCGATGTCGTGTATTTGTGCTTAGTTGCAGAGAAGATGTGCGATTTCAGATAGGGGAGACTGACGACTTGGTGTAATTAGATTTACTGGTGGCTGAGTAGTTCAAATTTTTGTTGATAATATACATGGTTGAATTGTGAGGATGAGGGTACAATCTTTGATGTTTTAGACTGTTCGATGCAGTGAAGATAAAGTGGAAGCTGCAGTTGTTAGGTGGTGTGCTTGCACATTTCGGAGTCTGGGAGGAGAAGAAGGTTTAAACCATGGATTAAGGTAAATAAATTTTTAGTAATGGATGATGATAAATTAAGCGAATTTATTTATGTAGGTAGGAAATTTTAATATCTCATTCAAAATAAATCAATATTTAATGCGTAAATTACGTTGGATTTATAGCTGCAATTAGTACGAGCTAGAGTTGATTTAGGAATTTTCGGAATCAGTGGTGAATTTTAAATATAAATCGAACATTGTTCAATTTAAATTTTAAATTGCATCGGATCTGCAAATGAAAATCAAGGTGAGTAAACCCACTCTCTCGTTCGATTATAATTTATTATAATCGAATTTTATCTAATACAAATATTTATATGTTGTTGTTGGTTGATTGGTTGCATTGTTGTTTATTGATAAATTGTGGCTATTATATATTTTAGTTATATAGGCATGGTGGTTGTGGATATTATATATATATATATATATATATATATATTGGATGTTTCCCGCTGTACCATTAGCGGATGACCCAATCGCCCTACGATATATGAGTGCATGACCTTCTATATGGCGATATCCTACCTTGAAGCAGAATTGGTATTATTTATGTTGTCTAACATCTTTAGATGCAGGAAAACAGGTTGGAGGGATCGAACTGGATCCCTCAAATTTATAATTGTTTGTTTCCATATATATTATCATCTTTGATGCATTTGAAAACCTGTGATTGATAATTGGGTGTTTGTGGATGTTGAAATATCAATGGCAATAGATATTCATATTTAAAAATATCAAAAAAGGGATTTTTAGATTTAAGAAGGAAATTTTATTTTTCGGATTATAAATTGAATTTTGAATGGTTTAGAAAATATTAAATTGTTTTTAACAATAAAACAAGTAGTCAAAATTATAAGTGATGTTTAATTTTGAATAGAAAAAATTTCATTGGATAATTTAGAAATGGAAATCTCGAGTGTCAATTTAGAAAAGGGAATTTATTTTCCGAAGATAGAAATGGAATTTTAAATAAAAACTTGTTATAAATATTTAAAACAAGAAGTGAAATTTATAAACAATGTTTGTAAATAAAGAGAAGAATTTTCAATGGATAATTTATTTAAATTCAAGTATGAATGTAAAAAGGGATTTATAATTTGAAATCGTTTCAGGGAAAGGAAACGGTGGAAATTATTCCAATGTTCGGAATATAAAATGAATTGAAATAAATCCGTATGGATTTATGATTAGAAGTTTACCACATTGAATTTATAAAATGAACCCATTTATTTCCAAATAAGACATTGGGGTTATATTGAATAGAACTGAATTTTATATTTTAAATATGAAAATAGATTCCGTGTTTTGATATATATATATATATATATATATATAAGTTATATAAAATAAAATATTTCAAAATGGGAATCGAGTTTAAAATAGGTTATTAATATGGAAGTTTTTTTAATAAGAAAGTTAAATTATAAATAGTGTTTATAAATGTGATGAAATAATTTTAATCTAGTGAATTGGAAATAGATTTCCAAATGTAATAGATGGAATAGAAGGTGAGATTTTAATCAAGTTTTTGTATTACAAGCTTTTATCTATCTCAAGAGAAGAACTTTGTCGATTAAGGTCTGAGAGGTAATTAAAATACCCCCAACTTGAACGATTTCACTATTATCAAGGGATGATATTAGTTTGTAATGGTAAAGGATGTCGAATAAATTGGTTTTCCTTATAAAAGAAATTTATAATTGGAATTCGATTATATCGAATTTTAATAAAATAATTTATGGGAATTGGAATTTAATACTGTAACACCCCATAATTTTATAACATTAAAATTCACAAATTAAAGTATACTTAATTTTTAGAAAAGAATTAAGTGAAATGGGTTGCGCTATTATGTTCGTTTCAAAATTTTGGGTCAAGATAGACATTTGGTTTGCACAAAACAGATACCTTACAAAGATGTTATTAAGCCTTGAAGTTTGTATGCATATGAGAGAAATATATATACATATACATATATATATAATTAAATAAATAAATATGCAAAAAAAGTTCAAAACAGTGAATTGGGAGGGGGAATAACCGAACCAACCCATTTTTTCGGTCGACCCGGGCCTCGCTGGATTGACTAGGGGTTGATTCAGGGTGTTTGGCTATCAACCCGTGGGCCGATTCGCTCAAAGGAAGATGTTGCATCTGATTGGTTCTCATGGTTTAGGGTTAATCTAATGGTTCTAAACAACTTTCTGCTCCTATATATACACACTAAAACCTAGCCCTAATTCATAAATATTATCTATGACACCATTATGCTGTCAAACTCTCTCTTAAACCCTAGCCGCCGCCTCTAAATCAAATCTCAAGTATTCAACTTCAACTCAAATTAAGATTAGAGCTTCTATAACAATTCAAGAAGATAAATCAGCAACACCGCAACGTTTCTACATCAATTTCAGGGCATAATTCTATTCATTAAGCAAAAAGGTGAGTACGGTGATATTCACAATATAATGGGATTAAAAGTGACATGATGAAGTTGTAAAGAGGATTCGTATAAATGTATGTAATTTAAATCTCATCCAAGTCTTCAACTTTTTGATTCATGTCATCATATGCCTATGTCTCTATGTAAAGTTCATACCTTTATCAGTTTATTCATGTTGAATCTGTCATTATGCCTCTATGCCAGTTTATATGCCCCTTTATTTCATGATGTTGTGTTAATTCCAATTTTCTATGATTTGATTCTCTCTTCTTATCCCTATTCCTTTTATTTTTGGATCTAGGCTACCTTCGAGCCTATGTTAAAAATACGCGTGAATGCGAATACATGGGAACGAGGGAAATATGTGAAATATGGAAAATTGGATATTATTGGACATTTTGGATAATTGGATAATATGTGAAATTGGCATATTTGGGTATGAATTACATGAAATTTATGAAATTGCCTATAATTGTGAATTTGTAATTGAGGCTAATTAATATGTAATTAGTGACAATTTGGAATAGGCAATATTATAAACATGATTATATGTTTAATTGGATATACATGACATGAAAATTGGGTATGGGTGAAATATGATTATTAATAAACCTTTGACATGAGGTTAGGCGCAATTGTGGCGTAAGACTGCCCGGGACCGCCCGACAAATCCAGATGCCACAATTGGACGTCTAATGTGAGAGGTCAAAGGAATGAATTGCAGGCGCAACGGTTAATGACACGAGGTTAGACCCGTTTTGTGGCGTAAGACTGCCCGGAACCGCCCGGCAAATCCAGCGGCCACAAAGCATTCGGTCTAATGTGAGATGTCATGCACCGTTTATCATAAGGAATGAATTAAGTAATACTAACCACAATAAGACATGGGTATGGTTTGAGGGTTAAGTGGGGGCGACATGTAAATATGGACTTAACCGGTATAAGATAAGACATGTAAATTATGACATGTAAGTATGGACTTAACCATAGCATGTGTAACAACCCGGAAATTTTGAGCCAATTTAAAAAATTTATTTTGGCGATTTTAATGAATTTTGGATATTTAAAATGATTTATTTTAAATAATAACGATGGAAAATTTTATTTTCGACGAAGTTACAACGAATAATTTTATTTTAATTATATAGGGAGCCTGAAATGGCGCGGTAGTTCGAAAATTCAATTTCGAATTTCAAATGAACGTACAGAATTCATTATAAGTCAGAATTGGACGAAACAGGAAATATTTGAGTCTGTTTAACCATATCTTTCTAGCGGATATAAGAAACTGATATTTCGTTGTAAAAATTGAGAGATACGTCCAGTTTAAAATTCAGAAAAGTCGCTGTGGAATTTATATATATATTTAATATATATAATAGCCTTGAAAATAGCCATTTTGCAAAAGACCTCTGTTTTCGACGAAACCACTTTTGTTGGATCCGAGATGTCAAATTATTGCTAGATTCAAATTTCCATAATTTTTGAAAGCAATATGTGAGCATGGCAGAGTTAAACGTTTTTTGACAGTTTAAGTCAATTTCGATCGACCAGAAAATGGCCATTTTTCAAACGGTCTCAAAATCCGACGAAATTAGTTTTGTTAGGACCGTATCGTCAATACGAAGCTAGAAATATTTTTTCTGGAATTTTCTGAATTAGTATGTGGCCCCGGTAATTTAAAATGTACGTTCAAATTGAATATATATATATATTTATATTTTAATTTAAAGAAAAAAACCTATCAAAACAGTCGAATTGGCTTGCGCAGCATATCCTATTGTGTTCGAAATGGAAGTAATTAGCTAGGGGCGACAGTTGTTGGGTCTCGTTTGGTGTTCGAATAAAAAGTCAACCTAGTTGGAAGTTAAATTAATATAAATAATATATATAAATTAACATAACCCCCCAACACTTTCTTTCCCAAATCAGAAGCTTCGATCGAAAGAAAAAACCCATGCTGAATCTCGTCGCCGCCCCTTTCATCAATGGCGCCACCGCTGGAGGCGCACTCCACCACCGCACTCCACTGGCCTCGCCGCACCTTTCCTCTCCTTCTCTTCCCCTTTACCTCTCCAAATCCACAACCAAGCCCCCCTCTGATGCAAGAAAGGCCGCCACTAGCTGGAGTGAGCCCGCCTCCGACCGCCATGGTCAGCCATGCCTACCCCCTTGGCCTGCAAACGATAACACCCCCACTTTTCTCCGGATTTGGACTGTGAGTCTTTTTTTCTTTCTTTTCTGTTTTTTTATAACATTGTTTTCTATTTTATCCATTTTTAATTATATAAATTAAAAGAATAACAAATCAGATTTGATTTTTAATAAAGAAAGGATTTGATTTTTCTTATAAGAAAGATTAGATTTTTAAATATGGAAAGAATGGATTTTTAAACATAGAAAGAACGGATTTTTATATAGGAAAATGTTTGATTTTTAAAGTAGACATCGATTATAAAAATATGATTTTTATATGTGAAGTAGCGATAAAAATTCGATTTTTATATATATGAAGTTGATTTTTATATTATAGAGATAATAAAAATATGATTTTTATATAGTAGAGATTATAAAAATATTTATATATATGAAGTTGATTTTTATATTATAGAGATAATAAAAATATGACTTTTACATAAGTAGTGAATCAAAAAAATACAATTTTTATATAATGAGAAGAATAAAAATGTGATTTTTATTGTGAACAGCGTGAAATGGTTGAGTTGGAATGTCGGGAAATTCCAAACCATTCAGAAATAAAGAATGACGGAGTGGATCCCCAAGGTGAGAACTTCTCACTTTAAATTATCTTTTCTAGTTAAAAATATATACTAGGATGCAGATGGTGCTTAGCAGCACCCGACACCCGTCGTCCACAGACCATGGCGACTTGTTAGTTTGGTTGTGTAGTTGATTTGATGATTGGTTGGAATTTGGTTGTTTGGGTGAAATGGAATTGATTAGCTGGTATGTGTATGGCGTAGGCCATTATTAGACTGGGGATAAGGCTAGGCCTTGTCCTGTTTCTAGTATCGTGCCGTTATGTCGCCGAATTTTTTTAAAATAAGTTAGAAAAATAAAAAGATCATTTTATTGAATAAATGAACTGAATAGTATATTCATAAGTTGAATAAAATATTTTATCGTTGAAAATATATTTTTTAACGTGTATGTGGATACAAAGAAATATTCATTTATGAATCAGACGATTTGTTTATGTACACTAATTTGACTGATATTGATTGGGACGATAAATTTTACACGTCGCCCAACTGCACAAATAAAATCGGTGTTTGTTGATTTGAAACCCCACAAAGGTATTGGGATGACGTTTCACATACACTAATCCCGATAATTACTTGTATGTTAATCGATGGGTTGATAGACAGTTGTGTAGTGCACTTTGGATGATGGTTGATTATTTATCGTTGCTATTATATACATGGGTTGTATGGAATCCATATAATCAACAGTATATGGTGATTGATTGGGCCTCATTCCGATTTAGAAAATAGAGAATAAAATAAAATATATATTCATGTGTTGAATAGAATATTCATGTGTTGAATAAAAGCTGTGTTGATTAGATATGTGCCATTTTGACGTGAACGATATATATATCGATTTTATTCATTTTTATAGTGAATATTGAAAATGAAGTGATTTCAAAATCTAATATTTTGAAAATATTATCATTTATATGTTAATGATATGGAATATTCAATTTTGATTTGAAATTGAATATGAAGTTGAAACCGTTTGGAAAACGAATTTAAAAGGATTTATAAAATACGTTTTGAAAGGAAATTGACGAAATATATATTATATATATATTATATATATTTAATGGCCTGAATAGAATGAGGCGCGCTGTGGCAGTTCGCGAATTTCGACCATTGACTTCGAATTGACGTTATAGGAGATCCGACCGTCGGATTCTCCTGAAACTAGAACTGTTAGGTTCGTATCGAAAAGGGCTTTCCAATGAATATTATAAATTTGAAATCTAATGTTTGGATTTGGAGTTATACCCAAATAAAATTTGGAAAAGGTTGCTGTAAGTGCAGTTCGACGACCGTTATTGGAAATCGACTGTACGGGCCTTGATAAAATTACTAAAAATATCATTAATTTGTGAAAAATCATAATAAATGATTTAGAAAGGATTGGGATGAAAAATTCCCTATTTGAAAGGATAAAAATATATTTTTATCGAAATGAACTAGTTATGAACTAGAACAAAAATCCAATATTTTTAAACAAATAAATTGGATTTGAAATGGTTTTAAAAATAATCAGGATTTCCAATATACATATTGGAAGGGATTTGAATCGAAATTATCTTCGGAATATTTCGGTGTTGGATTGCATGATTATACAGATATGGTTGTGGAAATTTGAAAGATATATTTATATCGTTATTTCCAATACGATATCTGTTGGTTTCAGAATTTGATATTGAATATAAGCCGATATATTTTCTTTTCAGAGCCTTGTATTTAATATCAAATGGGGTTTTGGATTCGTCGCGAATGGTGTCTTAAATAACACCGTTCTCGAACCCAGTTTAGAAAAGGATAAATCTTTTAACTAAGGTTTAGTGAAATTATCCAGTTAATTAGTATTTGATTGGAACTGAATTTAAATTGGTTCTTGGGTTTATCGTGAGCGGTGTTTTGAATAACACATGTTCTTTAACCCGATTAACAATGGGGTGTGATTTTGGGTTTATCGTGAACCGTGTTTTAAATGACATTGGTTCTTTAACCCAATTAAAGGTTAAAACTAAGTGGAGTTTTAATGAATCTTTAATTAGATTGAAAGGATCGAGAATGGAATATCACCAGTTTTTATCCAAAGCAATAGTTAAATCTTTAATTAGATTTGAACGTGAAATGGTAATTAATATTACCCATAACACCGTGGTGTTAGATATGGAGTATTACCAGTTTTGCTCCATAGGATGAATAGGTTGGGATGGGGAAATAAAATAAATAATTACTTCGGTGTAGTTCGCTAATCCCGACTAGTTTGGAAAACCACAATATGGTTTGGAATGATATACAAAGGAAGATTAAAGAATAAATTTTAACGAATTTTTCTTTGATAAAATTAATGGGAACCTTTCCCTAATAAAACGAATATTTGAATAAAATAATATTCCTAATTGGAATGAGGCGTATGTTGTGTTTGTGTAGCACTTGTTTATATATACGCGAGTTATTCGGAAAGACCGGGTTTATCCCATTCTGAATAACTGTTACGATGATATTTTGAAGATGAATACGGTGGTTGAAGACTGGAGGTCTTCATGTCTTTTGGATAATTACTAGTGATCTTGATTGGGCTGTACACCCAAGAGGAGGGAATCAGTTGGTGATCGTCTAGACGTACTTGGAGATCGATGGATATGCGGTGTACAAGGTGCCTCCGGTTACGTTCAGACCCAGAATGGACTTGTAAATGGACTGTGTGTCTGACATTCGATTTCATTATGTGTGATTGATAGACATCAGTTGCATGGAGTGTATTGCCTGTGTGGCATGCTAAGATGCAAATGATCAAGGCTCCTGTTGAAAAGCAAAGTCTTGTGGTTGATGATCAAAGCACGACCTTTGTGGCATCGCTTTGTGTAACGTTAATTTGCTAGCCTCACACCCTCGGTGTGAACCAAAAACTAGAGAGGACATTAGGGAGGGCATGCGTTTCCTTCTAGCTAGGAGTGGCATCAGTGCTATAGCTAGCTGACGAGTTTGACTCATGTGGTTGTTGGAATTGGAGGCGCCTCGGTTATATTGGTCGATCCGGGACCAATGGAGTCATTCGTTGGCTCATTTACGCCCCAAAGGGCGGGGAAACGCAGTGTTCAGGCAAAATAATCCAAATCGGTGGACCAGCCCAGACGATCCAAGGGGCAGTTACGGCTGTTCCTGAGACACGGGCTAGAGCGTCTCGAATCGGTAGAGGACTACCTTTTGCCTCGGTTCATAGATGGAAATCCAAATTCCAATATGTGACATTGCGGTTTTAGTTGTAAACCTATATTTGGCGGCATAGTGGCATGGGACATTCATGTCGTCTATGATTGGTACTTATGATTGAAATTGTTTTGGACACTATACACTTATAGTACTATCAAAATAATCTGTTTTAAACGTATCAAGCATTATTTGGCTATTATAAGGTAAAAACCCTATCCTCCAGCTTGCGTTGCATTGTGTGATGGGACCTGGGTCTTATAATAGCTTCATTTTTCTTTATTTAGCATTATGCTGTTTGTTTTATGCACTGGTATTCTTGGGAGGAAAGCCGTTCCGTGTTATACGGCGTGGTCCTGTAATAACCCGGAAAATCTGAACCAGTTTAAAAATTTTATTTTGGCAATTTTAGCGAATTTTGAATATTTAAAATGAATTATTTTAAATAATATCGACGAGAAATTTATTTTGAATATAATTCGAACGTATATATTATATACGTCGTCGTTAGAATATAAATAATTATATATAATTATAAATAGAATTGAAAATGGCGCGGTAGTTCGATAATTCGATTTCAAACTTCAATTGAATGTACCGGGTGCAAAACAATCCGGATTTTAGTGAAACCAAAAACATTAGGATCTATTTGAGAATATCTTTCCAACGAATCCGAAAAATCAAACTTTCATAGCGGGAATCAAAAGATATGTCCAGTTGAAAATTCTGAATAGTCGTTATGGAATTCAGGCCCTTAAAAATAGAAATTTTGCAAACGACCTCGGATTTCGACGAAACCACTTTTGTTGGATCCGTGATGTCAAATTATTGTTAGATTCCAATTTTCATAATTTTTCGAATCAATACGTGAGCGTGGCAAAAGAAAACGCATTTGACCAGTTTCAGTTGATTTTAATCAACTGGAAATTGGCCATTTTTCCAACGGTCTCAGAATTCGACGAAACTAGTTTTGTTAGGACCGTATCGACAATACGAAGCTAGAGAATATTTTTCTACAATTTTTCGAGTTCGTATGTGACCCCGGCAAATAGAAATGCGCGTTCAAATTCAATATATAGAGTTATATGTTGATTTTAACGGAAACCGATCGAAACAGTAGAATCAGCTTACGATGCATATCCCATTGTGTTCGGAATAGGGGTGAAACGCTATGGACGACAGGCGGTGGGCCTCGTTTTGAGGTCGAAAATAAAAGTTGCTTTTTAGTGATAAATTAAATAATAAATTAAATAATATAAATTTTATAAAAGCACCCCCCCTCACTTATTCTTTCCCGATTCAGTTTTAAATAAAAAAAGAAATCAGAAGGGGGGATCGCGACCTCGTCGCCCCCCCCCCCCCCAGAAAATCGCCGCCGCCACCCTGCGGTTCGCCGCCGCTTCCACTTGTTCTCCTCCTTTCCCCTTCGATCAGCGCCACCTCTGAACCCACCTCCCCCCTCTTCGATGCGTCGCAGAGCCCCCCCCCCAATCGGAAATCGAAGCCGCCACAGCCCTATCAGACGCCGAGCCCCCCCTAAACCACCTGCACCGCCTTTCTCCCTCCCTTGGCAAGCCAATCTAGATCCCGGAGCCTCCTAGCCCCATTTCCGACTGTGAGTCCTCTATTTAATTTCAGTTTGCTTATTTAAAGTATTATTTAAAACTAATGTTTTCATTTATATATAGTATATGAGAAGGTAGGGGTGTAAAGAAATGATTTTTGTAATAAAGGTATGATTTTTCTTAGTTTAGAGATACGATTTTATTAGTATAAAAAGATTACATTTTTAGTAATGTAAAGACGAGATGTTTAAAATAGAAGTGATTAGTTTTTTAAAATAGAAAAGTTAGAATTTTTAAAATGGAAAAGATTTGATTTTTCTATATGAAAAGACCATATTTTTATAAGTGAAAGGCAGGGTTTTTGTTATAGAAAAGAACGGATTTTTATAAGTAGAAAGATTGAATTTTTACAGTTTGAAATGAATATAAAAATATAATCTTTAAATTTGAAAAGGCGAAATCTTTATAGTTGAAAAGGCGAGATCTTTATATAGAGAATAGCGAGGTAAACATAGAATTTTTATCTATATAGTAGCGGTGTGAAAATGGAATTTTTATCCATATAGCGAGGTAATAAAAATTTGATTTTTATATATTGAATAGTATAATAAAAATTCGATTTTTATATATTGAATGGCATAATAAAAATTTGATTTTTATATATTGAATAGCATAATAAAAATTCGATTTTTATATATTGAATGGAATAATAAAAATTCGATTTTTATATATTGAATAGCGAGGTAAAAATTCGATTTTTATATATTGAATAACAAGGTAAAAATTTGATTTTTATATATTGAATAGCGAAGTAAAAATTCGATTTTTACATATGTAGTGGCTACAGCAACGAAGATGACAAGAATGCGATAACGATGAAGATTTCTATCAAAAAAGAGTCAAGATGATTGGATAGCTATCGGTGAGAATTTCTCACCTTTCAATTTCATTTTCTAGTTATATATATATACTAGGATGCAGAGGTGCTTAATAGCACCCGACACAATCGTCCACAGACCATGGACTTGTTTTTTTGATTGCAAAAATTAGTTAGATTATTTGATTGAAATTGAATTGTTCGGTAAAATGGAATGGATTTGATTGATGTGTGAATGGCGTGGGCCTTCACTAGACCGGGGATAAGGCTAGGACTCGTCCCGTTCCTAGTATCGTGCCGTTATGCCATCGAAATTTTCTAAAATATGTTAGAAAAATAAAAATATCATTTTTTATCGTGTAAATAAACTGAATAGAAATTCATGTGTTGAAATAAAATATTTTATCGTTAAAAATATAATTTTTAACGTGGAAGTGAATAAAATAAAATATTCATTTACAAACCGGACGGTTTGTTTATGTACACCTATTTGAAGGACATTGATTGGGACGATAAATTTTACACATCGCCCAACTGCACGAATAAAATCTGTGTTTGATTGTTTGAAACCCTACACGGGAATTGGGATAATATATGACATACACTAACCCCAATAATTAGTTGTATGTCGATCGATTGATTGACAGGCTGTTATAAGCATTAGATATCTATATTTGATGCTTATACAGAGTAGTGCACTTTGGATGATGGTTGATTATTTATCGTTGCTATTATATGCATGTGTTGTATGGAATCCATATAGTTAACGCTATATGGTAATTTATTGGGCCTCATTCCAATTTCGAAAATAAAGAATATTATAATAGAAAGGTTCATGTGTTGACAGTACTCATTCGTTGAGATTAGTCATGTGTTGAACGAAATATTTTAATAATAAAATTTACATCTTTATCATTATAAAATAAAGGTTCATGTGTTGACTGTACTCAGCCGTTGAGATTAGTCATGTGTTGAACGAAATATTTTAACAACAAAATTTACATCTTTATCATATATAGAATTAGAAATCAACTGGAAAATAGTTAAGATGAGTGGTCTCCTGGGTATTGATCTGATGTTGGTTTCGGCCTTCGGGGTTAATATTCAGGGAATCGTTCTCTTACTAATTTACGGTTGGAGTCTGATTTAATATCAAACGATAGATACCTTAATTTTCATGAAATATATTAAATAACAAAAATAGTCACACGTGGACAGTACTCATTCGTTGAGATTAGTCGTGTGTTGACAAAAATAAATTTTCATTTGTTGAATAGAATAAAGGAATATATGAAGCCGTGTTGAATAGATTGACGCCATTTTGACGTGAACGATATTTATATCGATTTTATTCATTTCGAAATGAATTGAATATAAAACGATTTCGAAATGAATTGAATTGAAAACGATTTCGAAATGAATTGAATTGAAAACGATTTCGAATTGAATTGAATTGAAAACGATTTGGAAATGGATTGAATATAAAACGATTTCGAAATGGATTGAATATAAAACGATTTCGTAATGAATTGAATTGAAAACGATTTCGAAATGAATTGAATTGAAAACGATTTCGAAATGAATTGAATTGAAAATGATTTCGAAATAGATTGAATTGAAAACAATTTCGAAATGGATTGAATGTAAAACGATTTCGAAATGAATTGAATTGAAAACGATTTCGAAATGAATTGAATTGAAAACAATTTCAAAATGATTTGAATTGAAAACGATTTCGAAATGAATTGAATTGAAAACGATTTCGAAATGAATTGAATTGAAAACGATTTCGAAATGAATTGAATTGAAAACGATTTCGAAATGAATTGAATTGAAAACGATTTCGAAATGAGTTGAATTGAAAACGATTTCGAAATGGATTGAATATAAAACGATTTCGAAATGAATTGAATTGAAAACGATTTCGAAATGAATTGAATATAAAACGATTTCGAAATGAATTGAATATAAAACGATTTCGAAATGAATTGAATATAAAACGATTTCGAAATGAATTGAATTGAAAACGATTTCGAAATGAATTGAATTGAAAATGATTTCGAAATGAATTGAGTTGAAAACGATTTCGATATGAATTGAATTGAAAACGATATCGAATTGAATTGAATTGAAAAGGATTTCGAAATGAATTGAATTGAAAACGATTTCGAAATGAATTGAATTGAAAACGATTTCGAAATGAATTGAATTGAAAACGATTTCGAAATGAATTGAATTGAAAACGATTTCAAAATGGATTGAATCTAAAACGATTTCGAAATGAATTGAATTGAAAACGATTTCGAAATGAATTGAATATAAAACGATTTCGAAATGAATTGAAAATAAAACGATTTCGAAATGAACTGAATATAAAACGATTTCGAAATGAGTTGAATATAAAACAAATTTGATTTCAACTGAATATATAACGAATTTGATTTGAATTGAATAGATAACAAATTTGAATTCGAATTGGATGGAAAACGAATTGAATTCGAATTGAATAGAAAACGAATTGAATTTAAATTGAATAGAAAACGAAATAATTCGAATCGAATTAAAAATCGATTTGAATTGAAATCAAATTGAAATGAAAGAAAAAAAAAGGATTTATAATAGGAAATTCAATTTTGATTTGAATTTGAAATAAAGGTTGAAATTGTTTTTGAAACGAATTCAAAACTATTTATAAAATTCGTTTTAAATAGTAATCGACGAAATATTTATTATATATATTATATATATAATATAATGGCCTGAATAGAACGCGCCGCGCCGCGGCAGTTCGTGAATTTCGACCATTTATTTCAAACGGACATTACGAGAGATCCGACCGTCGGATTCTCCTAAAACCGGAACCGTTGGGTTCGTATCGAAAAGAGATTTCTAACGAATATTAGAAATTTGAAATCTAACGGTTGGATTTGGAGATATGTCCAAATCAAATTTGGAAAAGGTCGCTGTAAGTGCAGTTCAATGGCCGTTATTGGAAATCGACTGTACGGGCCTTGATAAAATTATTAAAAATATCAATAATTTGTGTAAAATCATAAGAAACGATTTGGGAAAAATTGGGATGAAAAACCCCAAATTTGAAAAGATAAAAATGGATTTTTATCGAAATGAACTAGGTTTGAACTAAATTTAAAACCCAATTATTTTTAAATAAATAAATTGGATTTAAGAGGGGTTTTAAATAATCGCAATTTCCAATATATTTGATTGGATTTGAAATGGGTTTATCGTGAACAGTGTTTTAAATAACACTAGTTCTTTAACCCAATAATAAATAGAATGTGATTTGGGTTTGTCGTGAACTGTGTTTTAAATAACACTAGTTCTTTAACCCGATAATAAATAGAATGTGATTTGGGTTTGTAGTGAACTGTGTTTTAAATAACACTAGTTCTTTAACCCAGTAAAAGGAGTTTTAACGAATCTGCAATTAGGTTGAAATGTTAATCTATAATCTAAATTATCAAATTTAGAAATGAGCGAGAATTGAGTATCGCCAGTTTTGCTCCAAAGCGATAGTTAAATCTTTAATTAGATTTGAACGTGAAATGGTAATTAATTTTACCGATAACACCATAGTATTAGATATGGAGTATTACCAGTTTTGCTTCATGGGATGAATAGGTTGGGATTGGGAAATAAAATAAATAATTACTTCGGTGTGGTTCGCTAATCCTGACTAGTTTGGAAAACCATAATTTGGTTTGAAATGACATCCAAAGGAAGATTAAAGGATAAATTTTAAAGAATTTATCTTGGATAAAATTAATGGGAACCTTTCCCTAAGAATGTGGAATTGGAATGAGGCGTATGTTGTGTTTGTGTAACATTTGTTTTTAATATATGCGGGTTGTTCGGAAAGGCCGGGTTTATACCCATTCTGAATAACCGATTCGACGATATTTCGAAGATGAAGACGGTGGTTGAAGACCGGAAGTCTTCACATCGTTTGGGTGATTACTGATGATCTTGATTGGGCTGTACACCAAAGATGAGGGAATCAGTTGGTGGTCGTCCAGACGTACTTGGAGATGGATGGATATGCGAGGAAAGTGCCTCCGGTTTCGTTCAGACCCAGAACGAACTTGTAAATGGATTGTGTGTCTGACATTGGATTTTATTCTGTGTTGATTTATTTCTGTTAAATATATATCTGTTTGGCGGCGGAGAATTTATTCTCTTGCTTAACGCCCTTCTCTGAGACGTACGAGCTTAGAGGTTATATATCGATAGATATCAATCGCATAGCATGAATTGCCTATGTGGCATGCTGAGTTGCATAGATCAAGGCTTCTGTTGAAAAGCAAAGTCTTGTGGTTGATGATCAAAGCACGACCTACATGGTAGCTTTGTGTATAGCGTGGATTCGCGATCCTCACACCTCGGTATGAGTTAAAAACGGGATACGGACCGCTGGGAGAGCACGACGTTTCTTTCTAGCTATGGTGGTGTCAGTGACTTACCGGCCCTGACATTTATATACTTTTCACCTTTGTGGTTTTTGGAATGAGGCGCCTCGATATTAGGTCTGTAAGGACCGGGAAACGTGTGTTCAGGAATTGCCAATCCTCTAACGTAAGTGAGGACCGTCCCAGCCGCATCTAGGGTTGCCCAGAGTGTGTAGTCCTGAGGCATTTGCTAGAGTGTCTCGAAGCGGAGAGGAGCTTGCCCCTTGCCTCGACTCATGACGGAAATCCAATTTCCAATACGTGATATTGCGGTTTTAATTGTAGAACTAGTATGGCGACATGATATATGGTACCCATGCCGTCTATGATTTATATTTATGATTGAAATTGTTTTGACACTATACACTTATTATAGTATCAAATGATTTGTTTTAAACGTACCAAGCATGTTTGGCTATTATAAGGGAAAACCCTATCCTCCGGCTTGCGTTGCATTGTGTGATGGGATCTGGGTCTTATAATAGCTTCATTTTTAGAAAAAGCATTGCGCTATTTATTCTATGCACTTGTATTCTTGGGGGAAACCCGTTCCGTGTTATACGGCGTGGTCCCTTGATTTACCTAACTTTAAAACCAATATTAATAACTGTTTTTGTTCTCACACCAGTCACATGACTGATCTGGAGTTTATTGTTTTAACCTAAACTCTGGGTGCCCCTATTTTCTGCACGGGCAGCTAGTAGTTTTGGTTTTGCAGATTTTAATTCACAGGATCCCGGTTTACAGCTGGAATGATATCCGGAAAGCTCTGTATCCGTATATCACCTTCAGTTGTGCTTTGTATTTCTTTTTCCGCTGCTATGTAATTTATTGTAATCTCTGATATTTATCGAATGTAATTTATTCATTCATACTCTGTACATTCTTGTATTCTGATGGAATTGTTGTAATAACAATGAAATGTTCTTTCGTCTGCGTTCTGATTTGTCCTGTTCTAAACGATCAGGGGTTTCGAACGGTCTAGATCGGTTTAACGACTGATTCAGATCGAGCGAAATTCCCGGACGTCACATTTGGTATCAAAGCTTTGGTTTACAGAGCTCGAGAACAAGACACATTAGAACCATACGAAAGAATTCATCAGATATTGGACTCGTAATATCCAATTAGAACGACTCGTTAGAGATAGGATCAGTAGTATCCTAGAACGAGTGTGAAGAGTATATTTTTCAAATGAAAACAATTTTGTTTTGAAATTTAAACCATTTTAAAACGTATTTGATTATTTATTTATTGTGAATTTGGACAATCTAGTATATAAAGGTTTTGCATATACGTGTCATGAACGTATAGTCGAAGTTTTAATATACTGGATAGATATAGAATCACATTCTAGACGCCCGGAGATGATTCTGATGATTGATATATCATCATCAGAATTTGGGTTCGTGTTTCGAAGGTGTGATATCTATATATTTCCATTAGGCTGGTGTGAGAACGAAAACTAATATAGTTAGAACACATTGTTGTGAATTGGCATCAAAAACAAGATTTTCTGTATATATATCAAAATTATCAATTTGAAACGTTAATCCACTAATTGACTGATGTTTGTGTTGTTTGTTTATTTGTTTGATAATTTTGAACCATTATGCCTAATTGAACTAAATATTGAACTGTATTGAAAAGTGGTTGCATTTGCTTGCATATACATATACTTACATTGAACAGGTCATAGCAAGGAGGCTAGAGCAGAGAATAAAATTTGTTTGCCCGACAAATAGGTACATGTTTACTATAATTTACTGTTTTGTTTGGGTGATTATGATTTTATGAGCCTATTGGCTAGCCGCTTGGCTTTTTCTTTTTCTTTTTGAGATCAGAAGGCCTATATGGCAATTTCGGGATTTTCCCGTGGCTCCCGGTGCAGGGGAGGTTATGGCAAATTTTTTCGAAAATTTAGGGTGTTAGCCAAATTTTTGAAAATTTGAAAATTCTCAGAAACTGAAAAGTTGGAGAATGAAAGCCAAATCGAACGTAGAGTTGACTAATCAAACCACTTTCGACTTTGTTCCTTTTCGGGGACGAAAAGTTTTAAGTGGGGGAGATTGTAATAACCCGGAAAATCTGAACCAGTTTAAAATTTTTATTTTGGCAATTTTAGCGAATTTTGAATATTTAAAATGAATTATTTTAAATAATATCGACGAGAAATTTATTTTGAATATAATTCGAACGTATATATTATATACGTCGTCGTTAGAATATAAATAATTATATATAATTATAAATAGAATTGAAAATGGCGCGGTAGTTCGATAATTTGATTTCAAACTTCAATTGAATGTACCGGGTGCAAAACAATCCAGATTTTAGTGCAACCAAAAAAATTAGGATCTATTTGAGAATATCTTTCCAACGAATCCGAAAAATCAAACTCTCATAGCGGGAATCAAAAGATATGTCCAGTTGAAAATTCTGAATAGTCGCTATGGAATTCAGGCCCTGAAAAATAGAAATTTTGCAAACGACCTCGGATTTCGACGAAACCACTTTTGTTGGATCCGTGATGTCAAATTATTGTTAGATTCCAATTTTCATAATTTTTCGAATCAATACGTGAGCGTGGCAAAAGAAAACGCATTTGACCAGTTTCAGTAGATTTTAATCGACTGGAAATTGGCCATTTTTCCAACGGTCTCAGAATTCGACGAAACTACTTTTGTTAGGACTGTATCGACAATACGAAGCTAGAGAATATTTTTCTGCAATTTTTCGAGTTCGTATGTGACCCCGGCAAATAGAAATGCGCGTTCAAATTCAATATATAGAGTTATATGTTGATTTTAACGGAAACCGATCGAAACAGTCGAATCAGCTTACGATGCATATCCCATTGTGTTCGAAATAGGGGTGAAACGCTTTGGACGACAGGCGGTGGGCCTCGTTTTGAGGTCGGAAATAAAAGTTGCTTTTTGGTGAAAAATTAAATAATAAATTAAATAATATAAATTTTATAAAAGCCCCCCCCCCCTCACTTATTCTTTCCCGATTCAGTTTTAAATTAAAAAAAAGAGAAATCAGAAGGGGGGATCGCGACCTCGTCGCCCCCCCCCCAGAAAATCGCCGCCGCCGCCTTGCGGTTCGCCGCCCCTTCCACTTCTTCTCCTCCTTTCCCTTTCGATCGGCGCCACCTCCGAACCCACCTCCCCCCTCTTCGATGCGTCGCAGACCCCCCCCCCAATCGGAAATCGAAGCCGCCACCGTCTTGTCAGACGCCGAGCCCCCCCCCCCCCCCTAAACCACCTACGCCGTCTTTCTCCCTCCCTTGGCAAGCCAATCTCGATCCCGGTGCCTCCTAGCCCCATTTCCGACTGTGAGTCCTCTATTTAATTTCAGTTTGCTTATTTAAAGTATTATTTAAAACTAATGTTTTCATTTATATATAGTATATGAGAAGGTAGGGGTGTAAAGAAATGATTTTTGTAATAAAGGTATGATTTTTCTTAGATTAGAGATACGATTTTATTAGTATAAAAAGATTACATTTTTAGTAATGTAAAGACGAGATTTTTAAAATTGAAGAGATTAGTTTCTTAAAATAGAAAAGTTAGAATTCTTAAAATGGAAAAGATTCGATTTTTCTATATGAAAATACCATATTTTTATAAGTGAAAGGCGGGGTTTTTGTTATAGAAAAGAAAGGATTTTTATAAGTAGAAAGATTGAATTTTTACAGTTTGAAATGAATATAAAAATATAATCTTTAAATTTGAAAAGGCGAAATCTTTATAGTTGAAAAGGCGAGATCTTTATATAGAGAATAGCGAGGTAAAAATAGAATTTTTATCTATATAGTAGCGGTGTGAAAATGGAATTTTTATCCATATAGCGAGGTAATAAAAATTTGATTTTTATATATTGAATAGTATAATAAAAATTCGATTTTTATATATTGAATGGCATAATAAAAATTTGATTTTTATATATTGAATAGCATAATAAAAATTCGATTTTTATATATTGAATGGCATAATAAAAAATCGATTTTTATATATTGAATAGCAAGGTAAAAATTCGATTTTTATATATTGAATAACAAGGTAAAAATTCGATTTTTATATATTGAATAGCGAAGTAAAAATTCGATTTTTACATATGTAGTGGCTACAGCAACGAAGATGACAAGAATGCGATAACGATGAAGATTTCTATCAAAGAAGAGTCAAGATGATTGGATAGTTATCGGTGAGAATTTCTCACCTTTCAATTTCATTTTCTAGTTATATATATATACTAGGATGCAGACGGTGCTTAGTAGCACCCGACATAATCGTCCACAGACAATGGACTTGTTTGTTTGATTGCAAAAATTAGTTAGATTATTTGATTGAAATTGAATTGTTTGGTGAAATGGAATGGATTTGATTGATGTGTGAATGGCGTGGGTCTTCACTAGACTGGGGATAAGGCTAGGCCTCGTCCCGTGTAATAACCCGAAAATCTGGGCCAGTTTAAAATTTTTATTTTAGCAATTTTAGCGAATTTTGAATAATTAAAATAGATTATTTTAAATAATATCGACAAGAAATTTATTTTGAATATAATTATAACGTATATAGTATATACGTCGTCGTTAGAATATAAATATTTATATATAATTATAAATAGAATTGAAAATGGCGCGGTAGTTCGATAATTCGATTTCAAACTTCAATTGAATGTACCGGGTGCAAAACAATCCGGATTTTAGTGAAACCAAAAACAATAGGAGCTAATTGAGAATATCTTTCCAACGAATCCAAAAAATCGAAATTTCATAGCGGGAATTAAAAGATATGTCCAGTTTAAAATTCTGAATAGTCGCTATGGAATTCAGGCCATTGAAAATGGAAACTTTGCAAACGACCTCGGATTTCGACGAAACCACTTTTGTTGGGTCCATGATGTCAAATTATTGCTAGGTTTCAAATTTCATAATTTTTCGAATCAATATGTGAGCGTGGCAAAGAAAAACGCTTTTGACCAGTTTTAGTTGATTTTAATCGACTGGAAAATGGCCATTTTTCCAACGGTCTCAGAATTCAACGAAACTAGTTTAGTTAGGACCGTATCGTCAATACGAAGCTAGAAAATATTTTTTGAGAATTTTTAGAGTTAGTATGTGACCTCGGTAATTTGAAATGTACGTTTAAAATTCAATATAATGATTTAAATGTAAATTCAACGGAAACTGATCGAAACAATTGAATCAGCCTACGTGGCATATCACATTGTGTTCGGAATGGGGGTGATTAGCTAGGGGCTATAGTCGGTGGGGTTGATTTCGAGTTCAAACGAAAAGTCAACTTTTTGAAAATTAATTAATTAAATAAATAAAAAAAAAGAAAACCCCCTTCCCTTTTATACGCTTCACCCCCTCTTCTTTCAAAATCGATTTTTACCAGAAAAGAAAAAAAAGGCGAACGACGGGGGGCCAAGACCGCCGCCACCGCTGCCACCAGGGCCGCCTCGCCCTGGCGCCGACCCCCAGGGGTCCTCCGCCCCTCTTCCCCCTTCTCCTCCACCTCGCGACCTCCTCTCCCTCCTCTTCTAAAACCCCCGCCTCCGACCGCCTACACCGACGCCGCGACCCCCCTGGCCCCACCTTCGCCTGCTGCGACCCCCCCTCTTTTCCCCTTCAAATTCGAGCCGTGACCCCCTCTAGCCTGCTGCCCATCCGCCTCGGGCTCACCTCCGACCATCGGTGACAACCGCGACGCCCCAGTAACCTCCCGGACGATCTGCGCCAACCAGTGCTAGTCTGAATCCCCTCCTCCCATCTGAAAAGGTGAGTTTTATTAACTTTTATTATTTATTTTCTGAGAAAAATATAATCTTTTTATTCAAAGTAGCGAGAGAAAAATATAATCTTTTTATTCAAAGTAGCGAGAGAAAAATATAATCTTTTATATTCTAGAGTTATAAAAATATAATTTTTATTATATGTAGAAGTTAAAAATATAATTTTTATCGTATGTAAAGGTTGAAAATATAATTTTCATATTATATAGATAATAAAAATGGGATCTTGATACGTTAAAATATGAAAAGACGATATTTTTAAAAGTGAAAAGACGATATTTTTAAATATGAAAAGACGATATTTTTAGATATGAAAAGACGATATTTTGAGATGAGTAGTGAAGGAAAAATATGATTTTTACTTCGGGAAAAATATAATTTTTATATTATAGAAAGGCAAGCCTTTATTTGAAAAGACGAGATTTTTATAAATGAAAAGATTAGATTTTTAAGTTAGAAAAGGCTAAATCTTTATATAGAGAATAGCGTTATAAAAATAGAATTTTTATCTATATATTAGCGGTATGGAAATGCGATTTTTATCCATATGGATTTGAAGTAAAAATATGATTTTTATATATTGAACATCAAAGTAAAAATTGGGTTTTTTCATATTGAATAGCAAAGTAAAAAATGTGATTTTTATATATGTAGTGGCTACGGGCAACGAAAGCGACAAAAGGCAAGAACGATGAAGATTTCTAAAAAAGGAGTGTCGTGAAGTTTGATAGCTATCGGTGAGAACTTCTCACTCTTCAAATTCTTTTTCTAGCTATATATATATATATATATATATATATATATATATATATATATATACTAGGACGCAGACGGCGTTTAGTAGCGCCCGACACCCGTCATCCACAGAACATGGATGGCTTGTTTGTTAAATTGTTTGGTTGTGTAGTTAATTAGTCTAATTGGTTTGAATTGAATTGTTTCGTGAAATGGAATGGATTTGATTGATGTGTGAATGGCATGGGCCTTCACTAGACCGGGGATAAGGCTAGGCCTTGTCCCGTTTCTAGTATCGTGCCGTTGTGCCGCCGAAATTTTCTAAAATAAGTTAGAAAAATAAAGATATCATTTTATTTGATAAATGAAATGAATAGAAATTAATGTGTTAAAATAAAATATATTATCATTAAAAATATAATTTTTAACGTGAAAGTGAATAAATAAAATATTCATTTACAAACCGGACGGTTAGTTTATGTACACTGATTTGACTAACATTGATTGGGTCGATAAATTTTACACATCGCCCAACTGCACAACTAAAATCTGTGTTTGATTGTTTGAAACCCCACATGGGTGTTGGGATGAATTTGAAGTTCACTCATCCTGATTGATTAAATATGTTGATCGATTGATTGACAGGCTGTTATAAGCGTTAGATATTTATATTTGATGCTTATACAGTTTAGTGCACTTTGGTTGATGGTTGATTATTTTTCAATGCTATTATATACATGTGTTGTATGGAATCCATATAATTAACATTATATGGTGATTGATTGGACCTCATTCCATTCGGGAAAATAATGAATGTTATAAAAGAAAATTCATGTGTTGAAAATATTCGTGTGTTGAGTAAAATATTTTAAATAATAAAAATTACATCTTTATCATATTTAAAATTAGAACTACTTCCCAGTAGAAGTCTAATTAAAAATCAAACGATAGATACCATAGTTTTATAAAATATTTTACATAACAAAAATAGTCGTGTGTTGAAAGAAATATAGATTCATGTGTTGAATAGAATAAATATTCATTTGTTGAATAGAATAAAGAAGTTTTTGAAAAATATAAAGCCGTGTGGATTAGAGATGCGTTATTTTGACGCGAACGATATTTATATCGATTTTATTCGTTTTATAATGAATATTGAAAAGTGATTTCAGAATTTAATATTTTGAAATGAAATTCAAATTGAATTAGATTAAAATTCAAACTGGAATTGAATTGAAATCAATTTGAAATGAATTCGAATTGAATTAAATAGAAGGTAAATTCAAATTGAATTGAAACGAATTAGAATTAGAATTGAATTGTAACGAATTTGAATTCGAATTAAATAAAATTGAAATGAATTCGAATTGAATTGAAATCAAATCGAATTGAATTGAAATCAAATCGATCTGAATTTGAATGTAGCTTTGAAATGGTTTTGGAAACGAATTTAAAACGATTTATAAAAAACGTTTTAAAGGAAATCGACGAAATATATAATATATATATATATATTATATATATAATGGCTTGAATAGAACGCGCCGCGCCGCGGTAGTTCGTGAATTTCGACCATTGACTTCGAGTTGACGTTACGGGAGATCCGACCGTCGGATTCTCCTAAAACCGGAACTGTTGGGTTCGTATCGAAAAGAGCTTTCCAATGAATATTAGAAATTTGAAATCTAACGTTTGGATTTGGAGTTATGTCCAAATCAAATTCGAAAAAGGTCGCTGTGAGTGCAGTTCGATGGCCGTTGTTGGAAATCGACTGTACTGGCCTTGATAAAATTATTAAAAATATCTATAATTTGTGTAAAATCATAATATATGGATTGGAAAGAATTGAGCTGGAGAATTCCACATTTGAAAAGATAAAAATAGATTTTTATCGAAATGAACTAGTTTTGAACTAGAATTAAAATCAATTTATTTTTGACATAAATAAATTGAATTTGAAAGTGATTTTAAAAATAATCAATATTCCCAATACGTGGATTGGACTGGAGTTGAATCGAAATTATCTTCGGGATATTTCGATGTTGGATTTCGTGACTATACAGATATTGTTATGGGAATTTGAAAGATATATTTTATATCGTTATTTCCAATACGATATATGTTGGTTTCAGAATTTGATATTGAATATAAGTCGATATATTTTCTATTCAGAGCCTTGTATTTAATATCAAATGTGATTTGGGTTTATCGTGAATCGTGTTTTAGAAGACATTGGTTCTTTAACCCAGTTAAAGGCAAGATATCGATTTTTGAGAAGATTAAAACTAAGTGGAGTTTTAATGAATCTTTAATTAGATTAAAATGTGAGTTGATAATTTAAATTATCAAATCTAAAAAGTGATCGAGAGTGGAGTATCACCAGTTTTGCTCCAAAGCGATAGTTAAATCTTTAATTAGATTTGAACGTGAAATGGTAATTAATTTTACCGATAACACCGTGGTGTTAGGAATGGAGTATCACCAGTTTTGCTCCATGGGATATATAGGTTGGGATTGGGAAATAAAATAAATAATTACTTCGGTGTGGTTCGCTAATCCCGACTAGTTTGGAAAACCATAAAATTGTATGAAATGATATCCAAAGGAAGATTATAGGATAAATTTAGAAGAATTTATCTTGGATAAAATTAATGGGAACATTTCCCTAAGAATGTGATTTTGTGAATAAAAGAATATTCTGAATTGGAATGAGGCGTTTGTTGTGTTTGTGTAACATTTGCTTATTATATACGTGGGTTATTCAGAAAGGCCGGGTTTATACCCATTCTGAATAACCGATTCGACGAGATGTCGAAGATGAAGACGGTGGTTGAAGACCGGAAGTCTTCACATCGTTTGGGTGATTACTGATGATCTTGATTGGGCTGTACACCCAGGATGAGGGAATCAGTTGGTGATCGTCCAGACGTACTTGGAGATGGATGGATATGCGAGGAAAGTGCCTCCGGTTTCGTTCAGACCCAGAACGAACTTGTAAATGGATTGTGTGTCTGACATTGGATTTTATTCTGTGTTGATTGATCTCTATTAAATATACATCTGTTTGGCGGCGGAGAATTTATTCTCTTGCTTAACGCCCTTCTCTGAGACGCACGAGCTCAGAGGTTGTATATCGATGGACATCAGTCGCATGGAGTGAATTGCCAGTGTGGCACGCGTAAGTGGCAATTGATCAAGGCTTCTGTTGCAAAGCAAAGTCTTGTGGTTGATGATCAAAGCACGGCCTGTGTGGCGTAGCTTTGTGTATAACGTGAATTCGCGAGCCTCACACCTCGGTATGGGTCAAAAACGGGATAGTGACTGCAGGGAGAGCACGACGTTTCTTTCTAGCTAGGGTGGTGTCAGTGACCTACCAGCCCTGACATTTTTATACTTTTCACCTGTGTGGTTTTTGGAATGCGAGGCGCCTCGGATATAGGTCTGTAAGGACCGGGAAACGTGTGTTCATGAATTGCCAATCCTCTAAAGTAAGAGAGGACCGGTCCTGAAGATCCAAGGATCATAGTGGGGTCCTGAGGCATTTGCTAGAGTGTCTCGAACGCGGAGAGGAGCTTGCCCCTTGCCTCGGCTCATGACGGAAATCCAATTTCCAATACGTGTATTGCGGTTTTAATTGTAGAACTAGTATGGCGACATGATAGATGGTACCCATGCCGCCTATGATTGATATTTATGATTTGAATTGTTTTGACACTATACACTTATTATAGTATCAAATGATTTGTTTTTAAACGTACTAAGCATGTTTGGCTATTATAAGGGAAAACCCTATCCTCCGGCTTGCGTTGCATTGTGTGATGGGACCTGGGTCTTATAATAGCTTCATTTTCCAAAGAGCATTGCGTTGTTTTGTTATATGCACTAGTATTCTTGGGAGGAAACCCGTTCCGTGTTATACGGCGTGGTCCCTTGAATTACTCTCTTTTAAAGTAAAGTTTTAAATAACTGTTTTAGTTCTCACACCAGTCACATTACTGACCTGGAGTTTATTGTTTTAACCTAAACTCTGGGTGCCCCTATTTTCCGCACGGGCAGCTAGTAGTTTTGGTTTTGCAGATTTATATTCACAGGGTCCTGATTAACAGCTGGGACGATGCTCGGAAAGCTCTGTATCCGTGTATCACTTTCAGTTGTATTTTGTATATTTTTCCGCTGCTGTGTAATTTATTGTAATCACTGATATTTGTCGAATGTAATTTATTCATTTATACTCTGTATATTCTTGTATCTGATGGAATTGTTGTAATAACAATGAAATGTTCTTCCGTTTGCATTCTAGTTTGTCTTGTACTCAATTCTATCCGTGCTTTCCTTCACGGGGAAGTTCGGGTCGTCTCAGTTTGGTATCAGAGCTTTGGTTTACAGAGCTCGAGAACAAGACACATTAGAACCATACGAAAGAATTCATCAGATATTGGATTAGTAATTTCTAATTAGAATGACTCGTTAGAGATAGGATCAGTAGTATCCTAGAACGAGTGTGAAGAGTATATTTTTCAAATGAAAACAATTTTGTTTTGAAAATTTAAACCATTTTATACGTATTGGAATATTTATTTATTTTGAATTTGGACAATCTAGTATATAAAGGTTTTGCATATACGCGTCTTGAACGTATATTCGAAGTTTTAATATATTAGATAGACATAGAGTCACACTCTAGTCGCCCGGACATGGTCCTGATGATGAAGTATACCATCACCAGTATTTATTTCCGAGTGATGAAGGTGTGATATCTATATATTTCCATTAGACTGGTGTGAGAACCAAAACTTATATAAATAGATTTATTGTTGTGATTTGGCAACAAAAGCATGATTTTCTGTATATATATCATAATTATGAATTTGAAAACTCTAATCCACTAATTGATTGATGTTTGTGTTGTTTGTTTATTTGTTTGATAATTTTGAACCATTAAGCCTAATAGCATCAAATATTGAACTGTATTGAAAATTGGTCGCATTTGCTTGCATATACATATACTTACATTGAACAGGTCATAGCAAGGAGGCTAGAGCAGAGAATAAAATTTGTTTTCCCGACAAATAGGTACATGTTTACTACATAATTTACTGTTTTGTTTGGGTGATGATGATTTTATGAGCCTATTGGCTAGCCGCTTGGCTTTTTATTTTTATTTTTGAGATCAGAAGGCCTATATGGCAATTTCGGGATTTTCCAGTGGCTCCGGGTGCAGGGGAGGTTATGGCGAAATTTTTCGAAAATTTAGGGTGTTAGCCAAATTTTTGAAGAATTTTGAAAATTCTCAGAAACTGAAAAGTTGGAGAATGGAAGCCAGATCGAACGTAGAGTTGATTAATCAAACCACTTTCGACTTTGTTCCTTTTCGGGGATGAAAAGTTTTAAGTGGGGGAGATTGTAATAACCCGAAAATCTGGGCCAGTTTAAAATTTTTATTTTAGCAATTTTAGCGAATTTTGAATAATTAAAATAGATTATTTTAAATAATATCGACAAGAAATTTATTTTGAATATAATTATAACGTATATAGTATATACGTCGTCGTTAGAATATAAATATTTATATATAATTATAAATAGAATTGAAAATGGCGCGGTAGTTCGATAATTCGATTTCAAACTTCAATTGAATGTACCGGGTGCAAAACAATCCGGATTTTAGTGAAACCAAAAACAATAGGAGCTAATTGAGAATATCTTTCCAACGAATCCGAAAAATCGAAATTTCATAGCGGGAATTAAAAGATATGTCCAGTTGAAAATTCTGAATAGTCGCTATGGAATTCAGGCCCTTAAAAATGGAAACATTGCAAACGACCTCGGATTTCGACGAAACCACTTTTGTTGGGTCCGTGATGTCAAATTATTGCTAGGTTTCAAATTTCATAATTTTTCGAATCAATATGTGAGCGTGGCAAAGGAAAACGCATTTGACCAGTTTCAGTTGATTTTAATCGACTGGAAAATGGCCATTTTTCCAACGGTCTCAGAATTCAACGAAACTAGTTTTGTTAGGACCGTATCGTCAATACGAAGCTAGAAAATATTTTTCGAGAATTTTTAGAGTTAGTATGTGACCCCGGTAATTTGAAATGTATGTTTAAAATTCAATATAATGATTTAAATGTAAATTCAACGGAAACTGATCGAAACAATTGAATCAGCCTACGTGGCATATCCCATTGTGTTCGGAATGGGGTGATTAGCTAGGGGCGACAGTCGGTGGGGTTGATTTCGAGTTCAAACGAAAAGTCAACTTTTTGAAAATTAATTAATTAAATAAAAAAAAAAAGAAAACCCCCTTCCCTTTTTTACGCTGCCCCCCTCTTATTTCAAAATCGATTTTTACCAGAAAAGAAAAAAAAGGCGAACGACGGGGGGCCAAGACCGCCGCCGCCGCTGCCACCAGGGCCGCCGCGCCCTGGCGCCGACCCCCAGGGGTCCTCCGCCCCTCTTCCCCCTTCTCCTTCACCCCGAGACCTCCTCTCCCTCTTCTTATGAAACCCCCGCCTCCGACCGCCTACACCGACGCCGCGACCCCCCCTGGCCCCACCTTCGCCTGCTGCGACCCCCCCTCTTTTCCCCTTTAATTCGAGCCGTGACACCCTCTAGCCCGCTGCCCAGCCGCCTCGGGCCCACCTCCGACCATCGGTGACAACCGCGACGCCCCAGTAACCTCCCGGACGACCTACGCCAACCAGTGTTGGTCTGAATCCCCTCCTCCCATCTGAAAAGGTGAGTTTTATTAACTTTTATTATTTATTTTCTGAGAAAAATATAATCTTTTTATTCAAAGTAGCGAGAGAAAAATATAATCTTTTTATTCAAAGTAGCGAGAGAAGAATATAATCTTTTATATTGTAGAGTTATAAAAATATAATTTTTATTATATGTAGAAGTTAAAAATATAATTTTTATCGTATGTAAAGGTTGAAAATATAATTTTCATATTATATAGATAATAAAAATGGGATCTTTATACGTTAAAATATGAAAAGACGATATTTTTAAAAGTGAAAAGACGATATTTTTAAATATGAAAAGACAATATTTTTAGATATGAAAAGACGATATTTTGAGATGAGTAGTGAAGGAAAAAAATGATTTTTACTTCGGGAAAAATATAATTTTTATATTATAGAAAGGCAAACCTTTATTTGAAAAGACGAGATTTTTATAAATGAAAAGATTAGATTTTTAAGTTAGAAAAGGCGAAATCTTTATATAGAGAATAGCGTTATAAAAATAGAATTTTTATCTATATATTAGCAGTATGGAAATGCGATTTTTATCCATATGGATTTGAAGTAAAAATATGATTTTTATATATTGAACATCAAAGTAAAAATTGGGTTTTTTCATATTGAATAGCGAAGTAAAAATGTGATTTTTATATATGTAGTGGCTACGGGCAACGAAAGCGACAAAAGGCAAGAACGATGAAGATTTCTAAAAAAGGAGTGTCGTGAAGTTGGATAGCTATCGGTGAGAACTTCTCTCTCTTCAATTTCTTTTTCTAGTTATATATATATATACTAGGATGCAGACGGCGTTTAGTAGCGTCCGACACCCGTCATCCACAGACTATGGATGGCTTGTTTGTTAAATTGTTTGGTTTGGTAGTTGATTAGTCTAATTGGTTTGAATTGAATTGTTTCGTGAAATGGAATGGATTTGATTGATGTGTGAATGGCATGGGCCTTCACTAGACCGGGGATAAGGCTAGGCCTCATCCCGTTTCTAGTATCGTGCCATTGTGCCGCCGAAATTTTCTAAAATAAGTTAGAAAAATAAAGATATCATTTTATTTGATAAATGAAATGAATAGAAATTAGTGTGTTAAAATAAAATATATTATCGTTAAAAATATAATTTTTAACGTGAAAGTGAATAAATAAAATATTCATTTACAAACCGGACGGTTTGTTTATGTACACTGATTTGACTAACATTGATTGGGTCGATAAATTTTACACATCGCCCAACTGCACAACTAAAATCTGTGTTTGATTGTTTGAAACCCCACACGGGTGTTGGGATGAATTTGAAGTTCACTCATCCTGATTGATTAAATATGTTGATCGATTGATTGACAGGCTGTTATAAGCGTTAGATATTTATATTTGATGCTTATACAGTGTAGTGCACTTTGGTTGATGGTTGATTATTTTTCAATGCTATTATATACATGTGTTGTATGGAATCCATATAATTAACATTATATGGTGATTGATTGGGCCTCATTCCAATCGGGAAAATAATGAATGTTATAAAAGAAAATTCATGTGTTGAAAATATTCGTGTGTTGAGTAAAATATTTTAAATAATAAAAATTACATCTTTATCATATTTAAAATTAGAACTACTTCCCAGTAGAAGTCTAATTAAAAATCAAACGATAGATACCATAGTTTTATAAAATATTTTACATAACCAAAATAGTCGTGTGTTGAAAGAAATATAGATTCATGTGTTGAATAGAATAAATATTCATTTGTTGAATAGAATAAAGAAATTTTTGAAAAATATAAAGCCGTGTGGATTAGAGATGCGTTATTTTGACGCGAACGATATTTATATCGATTTTATTCGTTTTATAATGAATATTGAAAAGTGATTTCAGAATTTAATATTTTGAAATGAAATTCAAATTGAATTAGATTAAAATTCAAACTGAAATTGAATTGAAATCAATTTGAAATGAATTCGAATTGAATTAAATAGAAGGTAAATTCAAATTGAATTGAAACGAATTAGAATTAGAATTGAATTGTAACGAATTTGAATTCGAATTAAATAAAATTGAAATGAATTCGAATTGAATTGAAATCAAATCGAATTAAATTGAAATCAAATCGATCTGAATTTGGATGTAGCTTTGAAATGGTTTTGGAAACGAATTTAAAACGATTTATGAAATACGTTTTAAAAGGAAATCGACGAAATATATAATATATATATATATATATTATATATATAATGGCTTGAATAGAACGCGCCGCGCCATGGCAGTTCGTGAATTTCGGCCATTGACTTCGAGTTGACGTTGCGGGAGATCCGACCATCGGATTCTCCAAAAACCGGAACCGTTGGGTTCGTATCGAAAAGAGATTTCCAATGAATATTAGAAATTTGAAATCTAACGTTTGGATTTGGAGTTATGTCCAAATCAAATTCGAAAAAGGTCATTGTGAGTGTAGTTCGATGGCCGTTGTTGGAAATCGACTGTACGGGCCTTGATAAAATTATTAAAAATATCTATAATTTGTGTAAAATCGTAATATATGGATTGGAAAGAATTGATGTAACGACCCGCATTCTACGCATCATAGGATCGTAGAATATTTATTTCTTTCACATACGAAGTCGTATGGTCATGTAACTTTGGGAGACGACTATAGGGCTCATTTCCCATGTTCATGATTTTTCCCGATTTTTAAATGACCATTTTACCCCTAGTTGGCACTGTTTTGGCCATAACTTTTGACTGGAAAGGAATTTTGACCTGATACCACTTCCATTGGCTCCGGATGATGGTTTCTCTTTCCGTAGAGTGGTCACATTAGCCAAACGGACTCACCGTTTGGGAGATATGGCTGAAACAAGTTTCAGATGGTGAAAAACAGCTTAATTGGGCTTAACCGGGTGATTAACAGCTAAGCCCAAGGGGAATTTCGGGTTTAGGAGTATATAGGTGCTGATTATGGTTAGAAAACATTTCTTTAGACATTTTCCAGCCGCCACTTTCATTTCCCTTAACCTAGCCATGGCCTCCACTCTCTAAATCTCTCTAAATCACCCAAAATCACTTCCTAATCAAGGATTAAGGCTTAGAGGCATCAAATCAAGGGGCATTAGCACAAGGACTGAGGTAGGGCTGCTGTTATATATTGGAATTCGTGCAAATCAGAGGTTCACTTCAGATTTGGAAGTTTTATTGTGGCAAAGGTGAGCGATAGCATCATTTTGACACTAATTACAGTTAATTAAGGGTAATTAGTGAAGATTAGCGAATTTATACACTAATAAATTCTGGAAAAATGTTTAGAAATTCTTAAATAAGGTTTTATGCCTCTGGTTGAAATTTGGTTCGATTTGATTAAGTTTTGCTAACCCTATGATCAGTTTTACTTAAACATGCTTAAGGGAAAATAAGGAGCTTTGGCCACTTTTGATCCATTTTGATTCATTTGAGTGATTGTTTGCGGTTGTGGTTGCTATTACATGTTGCTATGACCCTAGGGTGTGTTTTGTGATTGCTTAGAAGTGTTAGTTTGGTCAAAAACGCCGTCGAATGGCGAGAAACTGTCGCTGGAACGAAGTGCAGGAATTTATCCGGATCGGATCGCCCATGCCCACGAACCGATCCGCCTTCTCGAACCGTGCCACATGCTAGAGCTCGGAGCCACGAAGGGAAGACCGCGACCCGATCCGATGGCGCGACCCGCTCCGCCGATGGCTGAAGACCCCGATCCGATGATCCGATCTGATTCGTCTCTCGTGAGAATGAGCTACTCCGACCCGAACCGATCCACTTAAGAAGCTCACGATCCGAACCGATGTTCCTCCACGACTAAAGGGAAGCGCCATGATCCAGATGGGTAGCTCGACCCGAACCAGTGGGTTGTCACGAACTGATAAGCCCGAACCGACCCGACAAGGCGCCACGAGCTGACGAGGTGCGATCCCTATGGTACGACACGATCCGACCCGAGCGTGAAGAAGGATCCGATCCGGAGGATGATGACAGAAACCCGAGATGCAAAGGAAGCCCAAATGAGAAGTTAGAGCTATAGATTCAGATGGAAATCAACGAGTTCGCTTCATGGTTGGGTTTTGCTGCGGGACGTGTGCCAAGGGGTTATCGACGTCTATAGCTTTGGACCACTATGGTAGGAGGTACGAAGGCGGATTCAGGGCCATTATGGCATCGGTAGAACCAAGGGCTACGACCAATGAAGTGGGTCATTGAAATGTTTGGTCATGACTCCAAGTGATTGGCTTGGTCACAGCAGGGTTTCTACAAGTCGGGATTCGTCGTTACCTCAGTTTGTCTAGTGTTCCAAAGTGGTAGATGTCGTATGCTTTACGCACTGAGCGAGAGATGTGAGGATGGTTGCTATGGATGATTTTCTTGCTCTCATTTTGACATGCACACCCCACCCCCGTATTCTTACACTATTTATTATGGCACCTTGGAGTATTGTACGGTATGTGGTACTAACTCTTTGGTTGCAGGTCCAGGTTCAGGTATGGCTTAGTATACCTGTTATTATTCTGTTTAAATGCTTATCGCTCATACCAGGCTTTATGACTGACCCAGAGTTTTATGTCTCCTCTTATTACTCTGGGTGCTCACACGAGAAGACTAGAGACAGGTTAGCTGGTGATGCACGAGTAGATGATTCGGAGACGAGCAGGAGGCTTCCACGTAATATACATATATAGTATTCTCCCTGTGTTGTTGAAGATCACTGCTTGGGCATTGGTGGTGTATCTTCTATTTTGGCTTTCTGTTGTTCTGCGACAGTAGATTTTGAAAAGTTGTAATAAGCTGTACTTGGATTTCCGCTGCTTTGAGGTTGATGTTGGTTTTAGTTACCAGCTTATGCACTGTCTCGCCTGTTTTATGTCAAGCACATTATTATTATTATATTTTATTCCATGCGCTGTGAGACATTCTACAGGTTCTTTGATTAGTTCATTCTCTTCTTTCCTTTCTTCCGACGACCGTTCTGTGCTAGCCGGGCATGTGTACAGCGCACTTTCGGAGGGAATGCAGGCTAGTGCGGGACGGGCCGTCACACTTGGTATCAGAGCTCTAGGTTGCTTAGTTAACCTAGGGAAGTTATCAGGGAGAGATAATATACGTATACGAGAGAGCGTATTTGTGATTATTTTGGTTTTCAAAAGCTATATATATACTATTGGTAGTATAAGAATGAAGTCGTACTGCACTAGCACCACTATGGAGTCGTTAATCGTTTCCTTTTTCAGATTGACGATGAGCCGATATACTAGAGGTGCTGGTAGGGGAGCCAACAATGGGAATGCTGCTGACATGAGGACGATGTTTACTGACCTCATGAGAGAGATGCTTAGAGATGTGCAGAGGGCAGCTCCCAATGGTGGAAATGGTGGTGGTCCAATAGTGCAGGCGCCAAGAGTCGACTTCGCCAAGCTGAATAAGGATTATACTAGCCTTGGTGGGAAGCCGTTCCACGGAACGGAGTCGGCTACGGATGTTCAAGATTGGTTGGATAGTTGCGAACGCATCTTCGAGGATTTGGGTATCGAGGATGCAATGATGAGAAAGCTAGCGTCTCGTCAGCTGCAAGGGCGAGCGATGAATTGGTGGAATGCTATAAAGGCAGCTACTCCCGAAGATCGGATTACTTGGGAGCAGTTTAAGGCTCGCTTTAGTGAGAAGTTCATTCCACCTGCTCAGAAGTCAATGCTGTTTAAGAGGTTCTTGGAGCTCAAGCAGAATGGCAGAGCTGTCTCCGAGTATATTGCCGAATTTGACACTTTGTCAAAATATGGGTTGTCTCTTATAGATACCGCCGAGAAAAAGAATGAGAAATTCATAACTGGTTTGGATCAGTACTTGGGGGAAAAACTTATTAACCACATCGATGAGACGTTTGAATCGATTGTGGGGAAAGCGTTAAGGTCAGAAAGTCTCTACCCTAAGCCGAAGACTGAGGTTGCATCCGCAGATGAGCCAAAGCCACAAGTTGGTGGTGGAGGCAAAGGTGGTTCCCAGAATAAGAGGAAGCAGAATCAGACTAAGGATGGCCAGAAGAAAAAGAGTAAGCAGGATGTGGAGTGCTTCAGCTGTGGTAAGAAGGGCCACAATGCTAGTGATTGTCGGGCCAAGCCAGCGGATAGGAAGTGCTTCAATTGTGGCCAAATGGGACATCACAAGGACAAGTGTCCACAGCCCCCTAAGGAAAAGCAAATGGTGAAAGCATATGCCCTTAATGCTATTCCTTCTTCGTCGAATGCCCCAACTGCGGCGGAGAAGGGAAAGAATGTCGTCATTCAAGGTATGCTTTCTGTTTATGATGTTCCTGTTAGAGTTTTGTTTGATACCGGAGCTTCCAGTTCTTTCATATCTAGTGACCTGGTAGATAGGTTGGGATTGGAGCCCGAGATTGTCGATAGACCTTTAGTAGTGACGAACCCGATTGGTGGTTCGACTAGCCTTAGCATGATTTGTCGTAATGTGGTTCTATCGAGTCATGGATGCATGTTTGTTTGTGATTGCTTTGTTTTGGGCTTTACTGGGTTTGGCATTATTTTGGGAGTAGATTGGCTCCAAAGATACGGGGTGGTGGTAGACTGTGAGGGCTTGTTGGTGACAGCTAGAGCGGATGATGGGCGGAGGATAGTGTTTGGTGGTCTACCCAGTAAGGGGGTATTGGCTAGTTTTCTAAACTCCCTCGACATTCCGCATAGTGAGTTGTCAGGTTTGCCCGTGGTTGGCCAGTATCCGGATGTTTTCGAAGAAGTGACCGGACTTCCACCACACCGAGAGATTGAGTTTCGTATTGATTTGGTAAAGGATGCCAGGCCTATAGTGATGCCACTTCGTCGTATGGCACCAAGAGAGCAGCGAGAGCTCGAGGTGCAAGTCAGCGATCTTTTGAAGAAGGGATTTATCAGAAGGAGTGTTTCTGAATGGGGAGCACCAGTTGTGTTTGCTACCAAGGCGGATGGTTCCCTTCGTTTGTGTGTAGACTACCGCGAGTTGAATAAAGTGACGAGGAAGAATAAGTATCCTCTACCGCGGATAGATGATTTGTTCGATTAGTTGAGTGGCGCGAGAATATTTTCTCAGTTGGATCTCGCGACAGGTTTTCATCAGCTTAGAGTGGAAGCTGAGAGTATAGCTAAAACGGCATTTCGAACGCCGTCTGGATTTTATGAATGGTTGGTTATGCCATTTGGGCTGACTAATGCCCCGGCATATTTTGTGGATCTTATGAATAGGGTATTCAGAGATCAGTTGAATAAGTCTGTCCTTGTGTTCGTTGATGATATTTTGGTCTATTCGAGGACAGAGGAAGAACACAAGGAACATTTGAGAGTAGCGATGGAGGTGTTGAGAAAACACCAATTGAAAGCAAAGTTTTCTAAGTGTCACTTCTGGAAGAGGGAAGTGAGGTTCTTGGGCCATGTTGTATCAGAGAATGGTATTGCCGTGGACCCGGCGAAGGTGGCTACGGTACAGGATTGGCCTACGCCCAAGAATGCAACAGATGTAAGGAGTTTCTTGGGGTTAGCGGGATATTATCGTAAGTTTATCCAAGGTTTCTCCAAATTAGCAGCACCATTGACCCAGTTGACCACGAAGAACTAAGCTTTTGTCTGGGATGAAAGGTGCGAAAATGCATTTAAGAATCTAAAGGGCAAGTTGACAAGCGCACCAGTGTTAGTCATTCCTAAGGGGGATGAAGAGATGACGGTATACACGGATGCCTGTGGTACCAGACTAGGTTCTGTATTGATGCAAGTTGGTAGGGTTGTAGCTTATGCAAGTCGGCAATTGAAACCGCACGAGAGAAGATACCCTACCCATGACTTAGAATTGGCAGCAATCGTGTTCGCGTTAAAGATGTGGAGACACTATCTCTTGGGAGAAAGATTTGAGCTGTTTACAGATCATAAGTCGTTGAAGTATCTATTCCCCCAGAAGGATTTAAATCTCCGTCAGCAGAGATGGTTAGAGTTCTTAGCTTCCTATGATTTTGACATCGCATACACACCAGGAAAGGGCAATGCGGTGGCTGATGCATTGAGCAGAAGACATGCCAGCTTAGGGGCTATGTTCCTTGAATGGAAGCAACTGGAGTTTATCGCGGGGTTTGATTTCAGACCAAAGTGCGAATTGGATCCAGAAATGTTAGCAAGTTTAACGATCAGACCCACTTTGATTGAGCGGATCGGCTCTAGTCAGAGGGACGATCCTAACCTATTGGAAATCATCTCCAAGTTAGAGATGGGTATCGATGAGGAGATGAACAAGTATGGGCTTGATCGAGATAGATGGCTTAGAAAGAATGGAAAGCTTGTTGTACCCAATGTCAATGGATTGAGGGATGAAGTGCTTAGAGAATGTCATCACTCAAAGCTGACTATACACCCCGGTGGTAATAAGATGTATAGAGACATGAAACAGACTTACTACTGGGAAGGAATGAAAAGAGACGTTGGGAAGTTTATATCCAAATGCATGAATTGCCAGCTAGTTAAAGCCGAGCAAAAGAAGCCTAGTGGGCTGTTACAACCATTAGAAATTCCCGAATGGAAATGGGAGCAAGTCTCGATGGATTTCATCGATGGTTTACCAAGGACTAGATCGGGATATGACAGCATTTGGGTAATTGTAGATCGACTGACTAAAAGTGCAAGGTTTATACCAGTCAAATCGACCAGAACGGCAGCTAAGTTAGCAGAATTGTATATGAAGTGGGTAGTGAGATTTCATGGAGTACCTAAAAGCATTGTGAGCGATCGAGACCCGTTATTCACTAGTGGGTTTTGGAAGAGCTTACAAGAGGCTCTAGGGTCAGAGTTACATCTCAGTACCGCATATCATCCTCAGACCGACGGTCAGACGGAGAGGGTGAACCGTATTTTGGAAGACCTCTTGAGAGCATGTATATTGGATTTTGGTGGATCATGGGATGACCATTTGCATCTAGTAGAGTTTGCATATAATAATAGCTACCAATCCAGTATCGGTATGGCTCCGTTTGAAGCTTTGTACGGAAGACCATGCAACTCACCATCATGTTGGATAGAGACTGGCGGGAAGTTTATGCTTGGACCAGATGTGGTGAGGGAAACTTCAGATAAGATTAAGATCATTCAGCAACGAATGAAGGCTGCCCAAGATAGGTAGAAGAGTTATGCTGATAAGAGGAGAAGAGACTTAAAATTCTCCGTTGGCGACTTGGTGTTTGTCAAGATTTCTCCGTTGAAGAGCGTAATACGATTTGGCAGAAGAGGCAAATTAGCACCAAGATTCGTTGGCCCATTCCCTGTTCTTGAACTAGTCGGGAATTTTGCATATATAATTGACTTACCAGAGAAGATGGCGGGAGTTCATAACGTATTTCATGTTTCCCAACTAAGGAAGTTCGTTCACGACTCAGATATGACTATTTCACCTGATCAGTTGGAGGACTTCGAAGTAGAACCCGAGGCGGTTGGGAACCGCAAGCCGGCCCGTATTGTCGAGCACGACATGAAGCAACTTCGAAGGAAGGCGGTGAAGCTAGTCAAGGTACAGTGGAGCGAGGACGAGAATGATTGTACTTGGGAGACAGAGGAGAACATTAGGAAGTCACACCCAGAACTCTTTGCCTAGTAAGATTTTGACTTCGATTTAGTTTTCTGCATGCTAGGATAGGCTTGTTTGCTTGTTTGGCATATTTGATTGTTGTATATGGTTGTTAGGCATGCGGGATCCCTTGTATGTTATGGGTTAAGGAATTTCGGGGACGAAATTTCTTAAGGGGGAGAGAGTGTAACGACCCGCATTCTACGCATCATAGGATCGTAGAATATTTATTTCTTTCACATACGAAGTCGTATGGTCATGTAACTTTGGGAGACGACTATAGGGGTCATTTCCCATGTTCATGATTTTTCCCGATTTTTAAATGACCATTTTACCCCTAGTTGGCACTGTTTTGGCCATAACTTTTGACTGGAAAGGAATTTTGACCTGAAACCACTTCCATTGGCTCCGGATGATGGTTTCTCTTTCCGTAAAGTGGTCACATTAGCCAAACGGACTCACCGTTTGGGAGATATGGCTGAAAAAAGTTTCAGATGGTGAAAAACAGCTTAATTGGGCTTAACCGGGTGATTAACAGCTAAGCCCAAGGGGAATTTCGGGTTTAGGGGTATATAGGTGCTGATTAGGGTTAGAAAACATTTCTTTAGACATTTTCCAGCCGCCACTTTCATTTCCCTTAACCTAGCCATGGCCTCCACTCTCTAAATCACCCAAAATCACTTCCTAATCAAGGATTAAGGCTTAGAGGCATCAAGGGGGATTAGCACAAGGACTGAGGTAGGGCTGTTGTTATATATTGGAATTCGTGCAAATCAGAGGTTCACTTCAGATTTGGAAGTTTTATTGTGGCAAAGGTGAGTGATAGCATCATTTTGACACTAATTACAGTTAATTAAGGGTAATTAGTGAAGATTAGCGAATTTATACACTAATAAATTCTGGAAAAATGTTTAGAAATTCTTAAATAAGGTTTTATGCCTCTGGTTGAAATTTGGTTCGATTTGATTAAGTTTTGCTAACCCTATGATTAGTTTTACTTAAACATGCTTAAGGGAAAATAAGGAGCTTTGGCCACTTTTGATCCATTTTGATTCATTTGAGTGATTGTTTGCGGTTGTGGTTGCTATTACATGTTGCTATGACTCTAGGGTGTGTTTTGTGATTGCTTAGAAGTGTTAGTTTGGTCAAAAACGCCGTCGAATGGCGAGAAACTGTCGCTGGAACGAAGTGCAGGAATTTATCCGGATCGGATCGCCCATGCCCACGAACCGATCCGCCTTCTCGAACCGTGCCACATGCCAGAGCTCGGAGCCACGAAGGGAAGACCGCGACCCGATCCGATGGCGCGACCCGCTCCGCCGATGGCTGAAGACCCCGATCCGATGATCCGATCCGATTCGTCTCTCGTGAGAATGAGCTACTCCGACCCGAACCGATCCACTTAAGAAGCTCACGATCCGAACCGATGTTCCTCCACGACTAAAGGGAAGCGCCATGATCCAGATGGGTAGCTCGACCCGAACCAGTGGGTTGTCACGAACTGATAAGCCCGAACCGACCCGACAAGGCTCCACGAGCTGACGAGGTGCGATCCCTATGGTGCGACACGATCCGACCCGAGCGTGAAGAAGGATCCAATCCGGAGGATGATGACAGAAACCCGAGATGCAAAGGAAGCCCAAATGAGAAGTTAGAGCTCAAGATTCAGATGGAAATCAACGAGTTCGCTTCATGGTTGGGTTTTGCTGCGGGACGTGTGCCAAGGGGTTATCGACGTCTATAGCTTTGGACCACTATGGTAGGAGGTACGAAGGCGGATTCAGGGCCATTATTGCATCGGTAGAACCAAGGGCTACGACCAATGAAGTGGGTCATTGAAATGTTTGGTCATGACTCCAAGTGATTGGCTTGGTCACAGCAGGGTTTCTACAAGTCGGGATTCGTCGTTACCTCAGTTTGTCTAGTGTTCCAAAGTGGTAGATGTCGTATGCTTTACGCACTGAGCGAGAGATGTGAGGATGGTTGCTATGGATGATTTGCTTGCTCTCATTTTGACATGCACACCCCACCCCCGTATTCTTACACTATTTATTATGGCACCTTGGAGTATTGTACGATACGTGGTACTAACTCTTTGGTTGCAGGTCCAGGTTCAGGTATGGCTTAGTATACCTGTTATTATTCTGTTTAAATGCTTATCGCTCATACCAGGCTTTATGTCTGACCCAGAGTTTTATGTCTCCTCTTATTACTCTGGGTGCTCACACGAGCAGACTAGAGACAGGTTAGCTGGTGATGCACGAGTAGATGATTCGGAGACGAGCAGGAGGCTTCCACGTAATATACATATATAGTATTCTCCCTGTGTTGTTGAAGATCACTGCTTGGGCATTGGTGGTGTATCTTCTATTTTGGCTTTCTGTTGTTCTGAGACAGTAGATTTTGAAAAGTTGTAATAAGCTGTACTTGGATTTCCGCTGCTTTGAGGTTGATGTTGGTTTTAGTTATCAGCTTATGCACTGTCTCGCCTGTTTTATGTCAAGCACATTATTATTATTATATTTTATTCCATGCACTGTGAGACATTCTACAGGTTCTTTAATTACTTCATTCTCTTCTTTCCTTTCTTCCGACGACCGTTCTGTGCTAGCCGGGCATGTGTACAGCGCACTTTCGGAGGGAATGCAGGCTGGTGCGGGACGGGCCGTCACAATTGAGCTGGAGAATTCCACATTTGAAAAGATAAAAATAGATTTTTATAGAAATGAACTAGTTTTGAACTAGAATTAAAATCAATTTATTTTTGACATAAATAAATTGAATTTGAAAGTGATTTTAAAAATAATCAATATTCCCAATACGTGGATTGGACTGGAGTTGAATCGAAATTATCTTCGGGATATTTCAATGTTGGATTTCGTGACTATACAGATATTGTTATGGGAATTTGAAAGATATATTTTATATCGTTATTTCCAATACGATATATGTTGGTTTCAGAATTTGATATTGAATATAAGTCGATATATTTTCTATTCAGAGCCTTGTATTTAATATCAAATGTGATTTGGGTTTATCGTGAATCGTGTTTTAGAAGACATTGGTTCTTTAACCCAGTTAAAGGCAAGATATCGATTTTTGAGAAGATTAAAACTAAGTGGAGTTTTAATGAATCTTTAATTAGATTAAAATGTGAATTGATAATTTAAATTATCAAATCTAAAAAGTGATCGAGAGTGGAGTATCACCAGTTTTTCTCCAAAGCGATAGTTAAATCTTTAATTAGATTTGAACGTGAAATGGTAATTAATTTTACCGATAACACCGTGGTGTTAGGAATGGAGTATCACCAGTTTTGCTCCATGGGATATATAGGTTGGGATTGGGAAATAAAATAAATAATTACTTCGGTGTGGTTCGCTAATCCCGACTAGTTTGGAAAACCATAAAATGGTTTGAAATGATATCCAAAGGAAGATTATAGGATAAATTTAGAAGAATTTATCTTGGATAAAATTAATGGGAACATTTCCCTAAGAATGTGATTTTGTGAATAAAAGAATATTCTGAATTGGAATGAGGCGTTTGTTGTGTTTGTGTAACATTTGTTTATTATATACATGGGTTATTCAGAAAGGCCGGGTTTATACCCATTCTGAATAACCGATTCGACGAGATGTCGAAGATGAAGACGGTGGTTGAAGACCGGAAGTCTTCACATCGTTTGGGTGATTACTGATGATCTTGATTGGGCTGTACACCCAGGATGAGGGAATCAGTTGGTGATCGTCCAGACGTACTTGGAGATGGATGGATATGCGAGGAAAGTGCCTCCGGTTTCGTTCAGACCCAGAACGAACTTGTAAATGATTGTGTGTCTGACTTTGGATTTTATTCTATGTTGATTGATCTCTATTAAATATACATCTGTTTGGCGGCGGAGAATTTATTCTCTTGCTTAACGCCCTTCTCTGAGACGCACGAGCTCATAGGTTGTATATCGATGGACATCAGTCGCATGGAGTGAATTGCCAGTGTGGCACGCGTAAGTGGCAATTGATCAAGGCTTCTGTTGCAAAGCAAAGTCTTGTGGTTGATGATCAAAGCACGGCCTGTGTGGCGTAGCTTTGTGTATAACGTGAATTCGCGAGCCTCACACCTCGGTATGGGTCAAAAACGGGATAGTGACTGCAGGGAGAGCACGACGTTTCTTTCTAGCTAGGGTGGTGTCAGTGACCTACCAGCCCTGACATTTTTATACTTTTCGCCAGTGTGGTTGTTGGAATGCGAGGCGCCTCGGATATAGGTCTGTACGGACCGGGAAAGGTGTGTTCAGGAATTGCCAATCCTCAAAAGTAAGAGAGGACCGGCCCTGAAGATCCAAGGATCATAGTGGGGTCCTGAGGCATTTGCTAGAGTGTCTCGAACGCGGAGAGGAGCTTGCCTCCTGCCTCGGCTCATGATGGAAATCCAATTTCCAATACGTGTATTGCGGTTTTAATTGTAGAACTTGTATGGTGACATGATAGATGGTACCCATGCCGCCTATGATTGATATTTATGATTTGAATTGTTTTGACACTATACACTTATTATAGTATCAAATGATTTGTTTTTAAACGTACCAAGCATGTTTGGCTATTATAAGGGAAAACCCTATCCTCCGGCTTGCGTTGCATTGTGTGATGGGACCTGGGTCTTATAATAGCTTCATTTTCCAAAGAGCATTGCGTTGTTTTGTTATATGCACTAGTATTCTTGGGAGGAAACCCGTTCCGTGTTATACGGCGTGGTCCCTTGAATTACTCTCTTTTAAAGTAAAGTTTTAAATAACTGTTTTAGTTCTCACACCAGTCACATGACTGACCTGGAGTTTATTGTTTTAACCTAAACTCTGGGTGCCCCTATTTTCCGCACGGGCAGCTAGTAGTTTTGGTTTTGCAGATTTATATTCACAGGGTCCTGATTAACAGCTGGGACGATGCTCGGAAAGCTCTGTATCCGTGTATCACTTTCAGTTGTATTTTGTATATTTTTCCGCTGCTGTGTAATTTATTGTAATCACTGATATTTGTCGAATGTAATTTATTCATTTATACTCTGTATATTCTTGTATCTGATGGAATTGTTGTAATAACAATGAAATGTTCTTCCGTTTGCGTTCTAGTTTGTCTTGTACTCAATTCTATCCGTGCTTTCCTTCACGGTGAAGTTCGGGTCGTCTCAGTTTGGTATCAGAGCTTTGGTTTACAGAGCTCGAGAACAAGACACATTAGAACCATACGAAAGAATTCATCGGATATTGGATTAGTAATATCTAATTAGAATGACTCGTTAGAGATAGGATCAGTAGTATCCTAGAACGAGTGTGAAGAGTATATTTTTCAAATGAAAACAATTTTGTTTTGAAAATTTAAACCATTTTATACGTATTGGAATATTTATTTATTTTGAATTTGGACAATCTAGTATATAAAGGTTTTGCATATACGCGTCATGAACGTATATTCGAAGTTTTAATATATTAGATAGACATAGAGTCACACTCTAGTATATAAAGGTTTTGCATATACGCGTCATGAACGTATATTCGAAGTTTTAATATCATTTTTTATCGTGTAAATAAACTGAATAGAAATTCATGTGTTGAAATAAAATATTTTATCGTTAAAAATATAATTTTTAACGTGGAAGTGAATAAAATAAAATATTCATTTACAAACCGGACGGTTTGTTTATGTACACCTATTTGAAGGACATTGATTGGGACGATAAATTTTACACATCGCCCAACTGCACGAATAAAATCTGTGTTTGATTGTTTGAAACCCCACACGCGTATTGGGATAATATATGACATACACTAGCCCCAATAATTAGTTGTATGTCGATCGATTGATTGACAGGCTGTTATAAGCGTTAGATATCTATATTTGATGTTTATACAGAGTAGTGCACTTTGGATGATGGTTGATTATTTATCGTTGCTATTATATGCATGTGCTGTATGGAATCCATATAGTTAACGCTATATGGTAATTGATTGGGCCTCATTCCAATTTCGAAAATAAAGAATATTATAATATAAAGGTTCATGTGTTGACAGTAATCATTCGTTGAGATTAGTCATGTGTTGAACGAAATATTTTAATAATAAAATTTATATCTTTATCATTATAAAATAAAGGTTCATGTGTTGACTGTACTCACCCGTTGAGATTAGTCATGTGTTGAACGAAATATTTTAACAATAAAATTAACATCTTTATCATATATAGAATTAGAAATAAACTGGAAAATAAATAAGATGAGTGGTCTCCTGGGTATTGATCTGATGTTGGTTTCGGCCTTCGGGGTTAATATTCAGGGAATCGTTCTCTTACTAATTTACGGTTGGAGTCTGATTTAATATCAAACGATAGATACCTTAATTTTCATGAAATATATTAAATAACAAAAATAGTCAAACGTGGACAGTACTCATTCGTTGAGATTAGTCGTGTGTTGACAAAAATAAATTTTCATTTGTTGAATAGAATAAAGGAATATATGAAGCCGTGTTGATTAGATTGACGCCATTTTGACGTGAACGATATTTATATCGATTTTATTCATTTCGAAATGAATTGAATATAAAACGATTTCAAATTGAATTGAATTGAAAACGATTTCGAAATGAATTGAATTGAAAACGATTTCAAAATGAATTGAATTGAAAACGATTTCGAAATGGATTGAATATAAAACGATTTCGAAATGGATTGAATATAAAACGATTTCGAAATGGATTGAATTGAAAACGATTTCGAAATGAATTGAATTGAAAACGATTTCGAAATAAATTGAATTGAAAACGATTTCGAAATGAATTGAATTGAAAACGATTTCGAAATGAATTGAATTGAAAACGATTTCGAAATGAATTGAATTGAAAACGATTTCGAAATGGATTGAATATTAAACGATTTCGAAATGAATTGAATTGAAAACGATTTCGAAATGAATTGAATTGAAAACGATTTCGAAATGAATTGAATTGAAAACGATTTCGAAATGAATTGAATTGAAAACGATTTTGAAATGAATTGAATTGAAAACGATTTCGAAATGAATTGAATTGAAAACGATTTCGAAATGAATTGAATTGAAAACGATTTCAAAATGGATTGAATATAAAACGATTTCGAAATGAATTGAATTGAAAACGATTTCGAAATGAATTGAATATAAAACGATTTCGAAATGAATTGAATATAAAACGATTTCGAAATGAATTGAATATAAAACGATTTCGAAATGAATTGAATATAAAACGATTTCGAAATGAATTGAATATAAAACGATTTCGAAATGAGTTGAATTGAAAATGATTTCGAAATGAATTGAATTGAAAACGATTTCGAAATGAATTGAATTGAAAACGATTTCGAAATGAATTGAATTGAAAACGATTTCGAAATGAATTGAATTGAAAACGATTTCGAAATGAATTGAATTGAAAATGATTTCGAATTGAATTGAATTGAAAACGATTTCGAAATGAATTGAATTGAAAACGATTTCGAAATGGATTGAATATAAAATGATTTCGAAATGAATTGAATTGAAAACGATTTCGAAATGAATTGAATATAAAACGATTTCGAAATGAATTGAATATAAAATGATTTCGAAATGAATTGAATATAAAATGATTTCGAAATGAATTGAATATAAAACGATTTCGAAATGAATTGAATATAAAACCAATTTGATTTTAATTGAATATATAACGAATTTGATTTGAATTGAATAGATAACAAATTTGAATTTGAATTGGATGGAAAACGAATTGAATTCGAATTGAATAGAAAACGAATTGAATTTAAATTGAATAGAAAACGAAATAATTCGAATCGAATTAAAAATCGATTTGAATTGAAATCAAATAGAAATGAAAGAAAAAAAAGGATTTATAATAGGAAATTCAATTTTGATTTGAATTTGAAATAAAGGTTGAAATTGTTTTTGAAAGGAATTAAAAACTATTTATAAAATTCGTTTTAAATTGTAATCGACGAAATATTTATTATATATATTATATATAATATAATGGCCTGAATAGAACGCGCCGCGCCGCGGTAGTTCGTGAATTTCGACCATTTATTTCAAACGGACATTACGGGAGATCCGACCGTCGGATTCTCCGAAAACCAGAACCGTTGGGTTCGTATCGAAAAGAGCTTTCTAACAAATATTAGAAATTTGAAATCTAACGTTTGGATTTGGAGATATGTCCAAATCAAATTTGGAAAAGGTCACTGTAAGTGCAGTTCGATGGCCGTTGATGGAAATCGACTATACGGGCCTTGATAAAATTATTAAAAATATCAATAATTTGTGTAAAATCATAAGAAATGATTTGGGATGAAAAACCCCATATTTGAAAAGATAATAATGGATTTTTATCGAAATGAACTAGTTTTGAACTAAATTTAAAACCCAATTATTTTTAAATAAATAAATTAGATTTAAAAAGGGGTTTTAAATAATCCGAATTTCTAATATATTTGATTGGATTTGAAATGGGTTTATCGTGAACGGTGTTTTAAATAACACTAGTTCTTTAACCCGATAATAAATATAATGTGATTTGGGTTTGTCGTGAACTGTGTTTTAAATAACACTAGTTCTTTAACCCGATAATAAATATAATGTGATTTGGGTTTGTCGTGAACTGTGTTTTAAATAACACTAGTTATTTAACCCAGTAAAAGGAGTTTTAACGAATCTGCAATTAGGTTGAAATGTTAATCTATAATCTAAATTATCAAATTTAGAAATGAGCGAGAATGGAGTATCGCTAGTTTTGCTCCAAAGTGATAGTTAAATCTTTAATTATATTTGAACGTGAAATGGTAATTAATTTTAATGATAACACCATAGTATTAGATATGGAGTATTACCAGTTTTGCTTCATGGGATGAATAGGTTGGGATTGGGAAATAAAATAAATAATTACTTCGGTGTGGTTCGCTAATCCCGACTAGTTTGGAAAACCATAATTTGGTTTGAAATGACGCCCAAAGGAAGATTAAAAGATAAATTTTAAAGAATTTATCTTGGATAAAATTAATGGGAACCTTTCCCTAAGAATGTGGAATTGGAATGAGGCGTATGTTGTGTTTGTGTAACATTTGTTTTTAATATACGCGGGTTGTTCGGAAAGGCCGGGTTTATACCCATTCTGAATAACCGATTCGACGATATGTCGAAGACGAAGACGGTGGTTGAAGACCGAAAGTCTTCACATCGTTTGGGTGATTAGTGATGATCTTGATTGGGTTGTACACCCAAGATGAGGGAATCAGTTGGTGGTCGTCCAGACATACTTGGAGATGGATGGATATGCGAGGAAAGTGCCTCCGGTTTCGTTCAGACCCAGAACGAACTTGTAAATGGATTGTGTGTCTGACATTGGATTTTATTCTGTGTTGATTTATTTTTGTTAAATATATATCTGTTTGGCGGCGGAGAATTTATTCTCTTGCTTAACGCCCTTCTCTGAGACGTACGAGCTTAGAGGTTATATATCGATAGATATCAATCGCATAGCATGAATTGCCTGTGTGGCATGCTGAGTTGCATAGATCAAGGCTTCTGTTGAAAAGCAAAGTCTTGTGGTTGATGACCAAAGCACGGCCTACGTGGCAGCTTTGTGTATAGCATGGATTCGCGAGCCTCACACCTCGGTATGAGTTAAAAACGGGATACGGACCGCTGGGAGAGCATGACGTTTCTTTCTAGCCATGGTGGTGTCAGTGACTTACCAGCCCTGACATTTATATACTTTTCACCTTTGTGGTTGTTGGAATGAGGCGCCTCGATATTAGGTCTGTAAGGATCGGGAAACGTGTGTTCAGGAATTGCCAATCCTCTAACGTAATTGAGGACCGGCCCAGCCGCATCCAGGGTTGCCCAGAGTGTGTAGTCCTGAGGCATTTGCTAGAGTGTCTCGAAGCGGAGAGGAGCTTGCCCCTTGCCTCGGCTCATGACGGAAATCCAATTTCCAATACGTGATATTGCGGTTTTAATTGTAGAACTAGTATGGCGACATGATATATGGTACCCATGCCGTCTATGATTTATATTTATGATTGAAATTGTTTTGACACTATACACTTATTATAGTATCAAATGATTTGTTTTAAACGTACCAAGCATGTTTGGCTATTATAAGGGAAAATCCTATCCTCTGGCTTGCGTTGCATTGTGTGATGGGACCTGGGTCTTATAGTAGCTTCATTTTTAGAAAAAGCATTGCGCTATTTATTCTATGCACTGGTATTCTTGGGGGGAAACCCGTTCCGTGTTATACGGCGTGGTCCCTTGATTTACCTAACTTTAAAACCAATATTAATAACTGTTTTAGTTCTCACACCAGTCACATGACTGACCTGGAGTTTGTTGTTTTAACCTAAACTTTGGGTGCCCCTATTTTCCGCACGAGCAGCTAGTAGTTTTGGTTTTGCAGATTTATATTCACAGGATCCTGGTTTACAGCTGGAATGATATCCGGAAAGCTCTGTATCCGTATATCACCTTCAGTTGTGCTTTGTATTTCTTTTTCCGCTGCTATGTAATTTATTGTAATCTCTGATATTTATCGAATGTAATATATTCATTCATACTCTGTACATTCTTGTATTCTGATGGAATTGTTGTAATAACAATGAAATGTTCTTTCGTCTGCGTTCTGATTTGTCCTATTCTAAACGATTAGGGGTTTCTAACGGTCTAGATCGGTTTAATGACTGATACGGATCGAGCGAAATTCCCGGACGTCATAGGTCCCTTGATTTACCTAACTTTAAAATAAAAATTTATAACTATTTTAGTTCTCACACCAGTCACATAACTGACCTGGAGTTTATTGTTTTAACCTAAACTCTGGGTGCCCTTATTTTCTGCACGGGCCGCTAGTAGTTGGGTTTTGCAGATTTATATTCACAGGATCCTGGTTTATAGCTGAAGTGATATTCCGAAAGCTCTGTATCCATGTATTTTTTCAGTTATGTTTTGTATTATTTTTCCGCTTTAGTAATGTATTTAAATCTCTGATATTTACAATGTGTAATATTTATTCATACTCAGCATATTCTAGTAATCTGATGAAATTGTTGTAATAAGCAATGAAATGTTCTTCTGTTTGTGTTTTGATTAGTCGTGTCCTCAAAGCAATCCGGGCTTTCCTTACCGGGGAAGTTCGGGTCCTTACAACAAGTGTAAGACTTGGACATTTAAATTAAAATGGTTAAGTGGGAGGAAAACCTAGTTGGGACCAAGCATAGGTGGGATGCTTGTGTCGGATGGGGGACCCGTTTCCACCAGTAACCCGTTTGAGTATCTAATTGGGAACGGTACTAGGTCGGGGTTGGGGCACGCTTACTGGAATTGAATGTAAAAGGTCAAAACCTGAATAGTGGTGGCAACGCGAATCTAACAGGTTCATGTGCGTGCACGGGTCCGGGCTAGAAGGTAAGACGTTGTTGCATCGTGTAGGTATGGCCGTGCATTTTATGTTGGTATCGGGGTCGCCACTTTTGGGAGTGATACACCCCACTGTGGGGCCAACAATGGTGCCTACGGGGTTTAGGGAGCCGATCGAATGGGTAGGGTAAGGGTACCTTAGCGGTGGTAGGAGCAAGCAGGCACCTACCATAGCAGCTAGGTACAAGTAACTACCAAGTATGTCATATGGTACAGTTAGTGGGAAGGGATCAACCTTTAGTAAATAGAGACTAGTAGATATGCAGTGTAATTAAGTAATGTGGTGTAACTTAGCAAAAGTGCGGTATAACGAAATACATGTTGGTTGAGTTGGATAGTCCTTTGGGTGCTAGTCTGATGTTGACTTCGGTCTTCGGGGTTAGTACTTGGAGGGTTGTTCGGTTAGCCAGGGTGTAGGATTGTCTTAGTACTTAGGAACGGAATCATCTTGTCCATCCTTTTTATCTACATTATTTATGTTACAGCCATATCATGATGCCTATTTATGTTTTGATCATTTACCTTACCTATTTTTTGTTAAAATTACTGGACTCGCCAGACTTTATGTCTGACCCGTTTTGTTTCCACCTCTTTTCTTTCCTTTCCCCCCTCAGGTTTGCAAGGAGGGAATACTACAGCTTAGTGCCGATTTATTTCAGTTGCTTGAAAAGAGTAGATGTATCACTTTGGACTCTCTCATCTTTATGGCTTTGCTTATGCTCAGTGGGGATTTATGCATTTATGTTATTTAAGTATTTACTTCTTTATGTACTTTGAAGTTTTTGGAAAAGACAATTGATCTTGTTGTAATGGTTTTGGAGACTACTTATGTAAGTTTGTTTTGAAGTTATGATGCTATGAAATAAGTTTTATCTTCCACTGTGTTTTATTTATTTACTCTTCTAATTTATCTGTTCTATACTACTATAACGCTTCATGATATTAATGCATTCCCTTTATGAGTGACATTAATGGCCATGGGGTGTTACACGTGGTATCAGAGCTAAGGTTACAAGAATAGATAAAAAGTTTTGAAAAGTGTTTTCAAAAGTATTATTTTCCTGGAAAGTATTTTCAAAAACTTGTTTTAAAGAAGTTATTTTCAAAGAAAGTTTACTTTAAGGGGCATAATCCCCGCAAGCCATACATCTCTCTTTCGCTTCCCTTATTTTGAAACTCTTTCTTTTTCTTTTCCGCATGTCTGGAGTATCTGAGATACCAGAGGGTGTTCATGTACCCGGTTGGTTTCGCCAATATCTCAAGGCTAGGGCCGCTGCCGCGGGCCCTACCGACATTCCTCCTCCTTCTCCTCCCCCTGCTCCAGTCATTCCTCCGCGTGGAGATGCTTTCTCCAAGATATGTAAGGACTTTCGTTCGATGGGTGGAAAACCTTTTAGTGGGTCTGAAACATTCGTTGAAGCTAGAAATTGGTTGAAAGAAGTATAGGATCTTGTTTGTATCTTTGAGGTGGATGATAGGAGGAAAGTCCAATTGGCTACTTGGTTGATGAAGGATGAGGCTTCGTAATAGTGGGAGGTTACTAATGGAGAGCGTCCAGTTGAGACATGGGCGGACTTCAGGCATAGGTTCGAAGCGAAATTTCTCTCACGAGAAGAAGAGAACTTATACATGGAAAGGTTCTTGGCATTGAAGCAGGGAAATCTATCAGTAAAAGAGTACATCAACAAGTTCAGTCAGTTGGCGAGGTTTGGCTTAGACTTGGTTAACACACCCGAAAAGAAGGCCCTGAGATTTGTTAAAGGCTTGAATGAGCCGCTACACGGGCTGGCTATGACCCACATTCCCATGGGGGCCACCTTTGAGAAGATGGTTGACATGGCGCTTATGCATGAAGAGGAGAAAGGCGCTAATGCTAATAAGGCACCGGAGAAGAAAGGGGATCAAAAGAAAGCCCAACAGCAACAGAAGGCTGGCAAAGAGAAGAGGAAGTGTCATAACTGTGGGATACCCAGTCATCTAAAGAAGGACTGTAGGAAGAAGAAGAAGTTCGCTTGTTATCATTGTGGTGATGCGGGTCATGGAGTAAAGGATTGTCCTAAGATGCAAGGGCAGAGGGCAGGGTCTACTTCGGGAGGGCAAGTTCATGCTCTCATAGCTTCGGGACAAGGGGAAGGTAGAAAAATTTCTGTTGAAAGTTTGATTTTCTTGTTTGATCATCCTATCCGTAGTTTATTCGATTCTGGCGCATCACATTCATTTATCTCTACATCATTAGTTGAAACACTGCACTTAAATACTAGTCTCGTTGTGGATCCCATTGTATTCTTAAATCCTATTGGTGGGTCGGCTCATTTATCCATGGTTTGTAGGGATTTGAGATTGTCTATCTTAGGCGTTGGTTTTGAATGTAATGCTTTTGTGCTTGGTTTCATGGGCTATGGGTTGATTCTAGGGATGGGTTGGCTAGCCAGACATGGTGCCATCCTAGATTGTGAACGAAGGGTAGTAAAATTGTTGACTCGTAGTGGAAAGACCCTTGATATTTCTTGTAACCCTAGAGGATCGGTGATGCTTAGTTATCTTGAGTCACTTGACGCATCCAATGATGATTTACATTATGTTCGTATAGTCCGTGAATATGTTGATGTCTTCGATGAGGAGAGGGGTCTACCCCCAAAACGTGAGATAGACTTCCGTATTTATCTTGTAAATAATGCAAAACCCGTATCTCTGCCAGTATGCCACATTGCTCCTCGTGAGAGGAGGGAACTCAATAAGCAAGTAGGGGAGTTGCTTGAGAAAGGGTTCATAAGACGTAGTATATCGGAGTGGGGTGCCCTAGTAGTTTATTCCACAAAGGCGGATGGGTCTCTTAGACTGTGCGTGGACTATAGAGAACTTAATAAGCTTACAAAGAAGAATAGGCACCCACTACCGAGGATTGACGATTTATTCGATCAGTTAGTGGGCGCCTCAGTATTTTCACAGTTGGAATTAGCCATTGGTTTCCATCAGTTGAGAGTGGCTGAGGATAGTGTAACACCACGGATTTTTGAATAATCAAATTAACTAAATTAAAGAATAAATGTTTAGCATTGTTCTATTTGTAGGCAAAAGAGTTAGTAGCTCATTTGGTTGGAACATGTGACTTGCGTACAAGAGGTACATAGTTCGATCCCCGCCAACGCCATATTTTTGTTTTAGGGGAATGGCTAAAAAGCGGCTTAGTGTGAACGCGGTTCAAAACGTAGTTTAGTGAGAAAATGATTAATTAGGAAGATAGAAATATATATAGATATATATATAAAAATAAAATAAAATTCAACCTAAAATTTAAGAAAAAAAATTCAAAACAGCGGAAGCGGGAAGGCAAAACACCAAACCGACCTATTTTATGGGTCGACCCATGCCCTGCTGGGTCGACCCCAGGGTCGACTCAGGAGGTTTGGAATTGGTCCAGTCGGCCCTAAATGTTCTATGACGAAATTTTATGTTCTAGGGCTTAGGTGGCGATTTCTGGTTGGTCTGTTGACATCATTTCTTGGTTTCTAAGGCCTAGATGGATTCTAGAGTGATCCGACGGCTTAAATTGATTCAAAGCTCTATAAAAAGACCCATAGACTCAAACCCTAAATCAGAATTAAAACTAAAACTATGACCGTCATGCTGTCGTCTTGAATCCTAGAGTAGCCGCCACCAATTAGAGAGGAAGAACATCAAATCAAATCAGTTCTATTCGACCCTAACAACGAATATTCTTCAAAGGAAAGCTAATTCAACTTCAGAAATCAAAATTCAGAACTCAAGACCGCCTTTGAGTTGTGAGTTCGATAGTTTTAATAAAATAATTAGTAATTTAACTGGATTAAGTTATGATGCGGATTGTATGGATGTGATGTAAATTATTGATCACATGTTGCAATTATGTTGTAGAATTGTGTTGAAATCTCTATGACGTTATGTTGTGATGCTATCATTTATGATGTAAAGTTATGTTGCTATCTTCTATGTTGTAATTTTATATATAACCAAATCATCATGTTTCATATGCTAGTTTGGTGATGTTGATTCATATGATAAATCATATGTATGCAACTTTAGATTTTTATTTAAACATGAATGATATACAAGTTGGGTAAAATTATATGTGACCTTACATGGTTATGACGTCTAGTTTATGTGAAAATTTGATAAAAAGTTAGACTATGACATGGGTGAGTTATATGCTAAATTCTACATGATATTGAACATGTTAGATGCAAGTTTACACCATTGTTATGATGCATAAATCACATATGCAAGTTTCTATAAATATATGAGTTTGGGGTATGAATCATGTTATGCAAGTTTAGGGTTATTGCCGATGCAAGTTCACACCTTTAGATGTAGATCTATGACATACATGATTTATGCAAGTTCACACCTTTAGATTTGGATCCATGACATATGTTGTTTATGAAAGTTGTAACTTTGGCCTATGCAAGTTTTAGATGTAGAACATCATTCACATATGCAAGTTCGTCCCTATGTTTTCATCATGTGTACATTGTGATGTTTGCTCTTTATTACATGAGTTAGACTATTCGAGTCTAACGTATATTTTATGTTAAACGAACAAACGTACAACAGAGGGTAAAGGGGATAATATTAAAAAGATTTAATTGGCATAAATGCCTTGAAAGGCATAAAATATAATTGTGGTGAAAATTGTTATGATTTTGCATACCATAAATGGATGGAAATAATTGTGTCAATTATGGACATTGTTAAATTTGGAATTGATTGATAATTTGAATAGGGAAAGTAATTCAAATTTGGGGAATGAATAATTAGGAGAAATTACCGTCTAAGACACGAGATTAGGCTCTTTTGTGGTGTAAGACTGCCCGGACTCGCCCGGCAAATCCAGCTGCCACAAATGCCAGTCTAATGTGAGAGGTCTTATGCATAAATTAAATACGTAACAATTGTAAAGTCACGAGGTTAGGCCCTTTTGTGGTGTAAGACTTCCCGGACCCGCCCGGCAAATCCAGCTGCCACAAATGCCAGTCTAATGTGAGAGGTCTTTATGAGGTTACGGTCTTAATGAATTAAGAAACACTTAACCAAATAAACATGCAGTGGACATGAGGCGGTTAAGTGGGGGTGCCTTAGGTGGCATATGGAATCTAGTGGGTGCCTTGGGTGGCATTTGGAAATACGATTAGAAACACTTAACCATAATCGAAACATGTAATTGAAACATGAATAAGAAGTGGTTAAGTGGGATGTACTAGAGGGGACCAAGCTTAGGTGGATAGCTTGTGTCAAGTGATAGGGGCCCATTTCAACTAGTAACCCATACGTGTCATTATGGGCTCGACCCAAGTCGAGGACGGGACATGCATACTGGGCTTGACTGTGAGAGGCCAAACCGGGTTAGCGGTGGCAACACAAGTCCAACGGGTTCATATGCGTGTGTGGACCCGGGTTGTAGGTAAGACGTTGTTGCATCGTGTAGGTATAAGCCGTGCATCTCTGGTAGTATTGGGTTGCCACTTTGGGGAGTGATACACCTCACTGTGGGACCAGCATGGGTATCTACGAGTTAGGGAGCCGATCGCTTGGGGGTAGTGGGTACACCTAGTGGAGATAGGGGCAGGCGGCACCTATGAAGGCAGCGGGGGGTGCACGAAACTACCAATATCATTATTAAGTTCTGTAGGCGGGATCAACCTTAAGGTGACTAGTGGTGGTGCAGTATACTAGTGGTGGTGCGGTATAGCAATTATCTTATAGTGTTGGTGTAGTTTAGTAATTATCTTATAGTGGGTTAGGTGTGCTTTAACGATATCGTTGTTCATCTTGTTTCCTTATTTACTCTGCCATATTCAATGGTTCATGTTCCTTTCTTTATTTTCCAACTTATGCCTTAGCCTAGTTACTTTGTTAATTATATTGTTAAAATTATCGCACTCGCCAGACTTTGTACGACCCCCTTTGTTTCCTCCTCTTTCCTTCCTTTCCCACCCAGGTGCTCAGGTTGGAACTAGCACCAGTGGAGCTTGATCTTGGACTGCTTTTAGAAGATTGCTTGGATCACTGGAGTAAAGTTCAGCTTCTCTTTTATTTGTGGCTATTTTGATGTTGGGGATTATGTCTTCAGTTTACGTACTTTTGATAGTCAAGATGGATATTATGTACTTTGACTCTGATTTTTGATGACGTAAGCAAACATATTTGTTTTCCGCTGCAATGAAATAAAGTTTTAAATCTTTGAGTACTATTTATATTTGTCTTGTTGTTAAGTTTCTGTTCTATACATACTTAAAACGCTCCATAGAAGTTAATGCATTCCCTTTGTGAGTGACATTAATGGACGTGGTGTGTTACACGTGGTATCAGAGCTGAAGGTTACCAGAACAGATAGAGATTTTGAAAAACTGTTTTTCAAAAGCATTTTCATAAAGAAATACTTTCAAAAATATGTTTTAAGGAGAGTACTTTCAAGAGAAAAGTTTATTTTAAAAACATAACCCCCAAGTGCCATATATCATTCCTTCGATTCTCCATTTTGAATCTCTTCCGCGTCCCCTTTTTGATTCTCTTCCTCCGCGTATAGATGCTTTTTCTAAGATATATACGGACTTCCATACGATTGGCGGAAAGCCGCTTCACGGGACTTAGATGGTTGTCGGAGCTAGAAGTTGGCTCAAGGAAGTGGAGGACTTGTCGGTACCTTTAAGATAGACGATGGGAAGAAGGTTCAACCAGTTGCTTGGTTAATGGAGGATGAAGCTTCATTCTGGTGGAAGGTCACGAATGGAGAATGTGCAGGAGAGACATGTATAGGGCACACGATAAGGAAGTAGATCCAAAGAAAGGCGGTAAGGATAACAAGGGGCCAAGAGAAAAGGAAGGACCACACTTGTGAAATACTTAACTACTTAAAGAAAGACGTTAGAAAGAAAAAGAAGACTGGTTGTTTCCACTGTGGCGAGGTGGGACATCTTATTAAGGACTGCCCAAAGAAAGGGCAGAGGGCTGGGTCTACCTCGGGAGGACAGGTGCATGCTCTTATGGCACCAGGGCAGGCAAGGGGACAAGTTCAGGCTCTCGTGGTCCCACCGCTGCAAAAACGAGGTAGAGCAATTTCTGTTGAAAGTTTAGTTTTTCTATTTGATCATCCTGTCTGTACTTTATTCGATTCTGGCGCATCACATTCGTTTATTTCTACATCATTAGTTGAAACACTGCACCTTGATACTAGTCTAGTTACTGATCCCTTAGTAGTCTCAAATCCTATCGGTGGTTCGGCTCATCTTTCTATGATTTGTCGGGATTTGAGAGTGTTTATCTTGGGCGTTGAGTTTGAGTGCAACGCTTTTGTTCTTGGCTTCATAGGCTACGGTTTAATTCTAGGTATGGATTGGCTAACTAGATATGGGGCCATCCTAGATTGTGAAAGAATGGTAGTTAGATTGTTGACTCGTTTTGGAAAGACCCTTGATATTTCTTGTGACCCTAGAGGTCCAGTAATGCTTAGCTACCTAAAATCCCTTGACGCATCCGATGATGATTTACATTCCGTTCCCATCGTTCGTGAATATGCTGATGTCTTCGATGAGGTGAGGGATTTACCCCCAAAACTTGAGATAGACTTTTGGATATATCTAGTAGATAATGCAAAGCCAGTTGCATTACCGGTGCGCCACATGGCTCCAAGAGAGAGAAGAGAACTCAGTAAGCAAGTGAAGTAATTTCTTGAGAAGTAGTTCATCAAACGTAGTATATCGGAGTGGGGTGCTCCAGTAGTATTTGCCACGAAGGCGGATGGGTCCCTTAGACTTTGTGTGGACTATAGAGAGCTTAATAAGCTTACCAAGAAGAATAGACATCCACTGCCGAGGATTGACGATCTCTTCGTTCAGTTAGTTGGCGCCTTAGTGTTTTCGCAGTTGGACTTAGCCACTGGTTTCCATCAGTTGAGAGTGGCTGAGGATAGCATAGACAAGACTGCCTTTAGGACTCCAGACAGTTTCTTCAAGTGGCTTGTGATGCCCTTCGGTTTGACAAACGCCCCCGCATACTTTGTTGACTTGATGAGTAGGGTGTTTAGGGAGTACCTTAATAGATTTGTGGTGGTCTTTGTGGATGACATCTTGGTCTTTTCTAAGAGCGAGGAAGAGCATGCCCTACATCTTTGGGAAGTATTGGAGACCCTTCGAGTGCATAGGCTTAAAGATAAATTTTCTAAATGTCACTTTTGGAGGAAGGAAGTGTGATTCTTAGGGCACGTGGTTTCCAAAGAAGGGATAGCTGGGGATCCCGCGAAGGTAGTGGTCATCCAAGATTGGAAGGTTCCTAAAAATGCTACAGAGGTGATGAGTTTCTTAGGGTTGGATGGCTACTATAGGAAGTTTATCAAAGACTTCGTAAAGATATCAGCCCCATTAACACGCTTGACGAAGAAGAACTTAGTTTTCACATGGGACGTTGATTGTGATGATGCGTTCTGTGACGACCCCAAACTTTATATGGATTTGAAGATCTCGAGAAGATCTTCAAAAAGTTCAACTGTGGCAAGAGCTAATTCGGCGTGGATTGATCGGAAAATGGGGGGGGGGAAGATTTCGAACGGTTTCCGCCTTCGATCGAGGAGAGAGAAAAAGGATTTTCTTTTTTTCTTTTTAAAAAAAATATGATTCGCCGGTGGGTTTTAAAGGGGTTTTCTGACGCGACCACCAATCTAAACCCAACGACTGTCATCCCTAGTGTTTTACCCCCATTCCGAACACAATGGGATATGTTTCGTAGGCCCATTCGACTGTTTCATTCAATTTCCATTCAATTTAAAATATATAACATTCAATATTCGATTTGAACGTACATTTCAATTTGCCAGGGCCACAAACTAATTCGAAAAATTCCAGAAAAATAAATCTGGCTATGTTTTGACGATACGGTCCTAACAAAACTAGTTTCGTCGAATTCTAAGACCGTTTGCAAAAAGGCCCATTTCTGGTCGATCCAATTTCGCTGTAATTGACCAAAACACATCTTCCTTTTCCACGCTCACATACTAGCTTCAAAAATTATGAAATTTGAAACCTAGCAATAACTTCACATCCCGAATCCAACAAAAGTGGTTTCGTCGAATTCCGAGGTCGTATGCAAAATGGCCAATTTCACGGGCTATATAAATTCCATAACGACCTTTCTGAAAATTCATTTGGCCATAACTTTTGCTTTCCGCTATGAAAATTCGATTTTTCAGATTCGTTAGAAAGGTATTCACTAACAGTTTTAAATATTTTTTGTTTCGCTCAAATCCGTTTTGTTTTTCACCCGGTACAGCCCGACAAAGTTTGAATTCAATTTTTTAAACTACAGCGCCATTTCAGGCCTTGTTTATAATTAAAATTAATTATATTCGTTTTCAATTGTCAATTCAAACTCAGTTTTCAATGCTATTATTTAAAATATTTATTTTAAATATTTAAAATCCATTATTTTAGCCAATTTAATTTTTTTAAATTGGTTCAGATTTTCTGGGTCGTTACACGTTCGAACTTCTAAAGAGAGCTTTGACCACAACCCCAATCTTAGTGTTGCCAGATGGGAGTAAGCCATTTACCGTTTATATCGATGCTTGTGGGACAGGACTAAGCGCAGTCTTAATGCAACAGGGAAGGGTAATAGCCTATGATGGAAGGAGGTTGAGAGTGCATGAGAGAAATTACCTTACACATAACCTAGAGTTGGTCGCTGTTGTCTTTACGCTTAAGTCTTGGCGTCATTATCTTCTTGGCGAGAAATTCGAATTATTCACTAGCCACAAATCGCTAAAATACTTATTCCCTCAGAAGGACTTGAACTTAAGGCAGCAAAGGTGGATGGAATTCTTAGCATCCTATGACTTCGAGATAGCATATACCCCTGGCAAGGGTAACGTGGTGGCAGATGCCTTAAGTAGAAGAAGGTTGTCCTTGAGTTCGTTATTTGTTGAGCGGCGAAGCTTAGAGTTCATCTCTGCGTTTGACTTTAAACCTTCCGTTGACTTTGTACCTGGTTTGCTAGCATCCTTGGAGGTCAGACCTACGCTTTTGGGACGGACTGGTGAGGCACAGCGAGACGACCCACAGTTGGTTGAGTTAGTAGAAAAGCTCAAAAGAGGGGAGTCATCGAACCATCTCTGTATGTATACCCTAGATGATAAGGGTTGGTTACGTAGGGACAGTAGACTTTGTGTACCACTGGACGAGAACTTGAGGAAGACTATCCTTGATGATGCACATCGTTCGAAGATGACCATCCATCCCTGCGGGGACAAGATGTATGGACATGAGACGAGTTTACTTTTGGGTCGGTATGAAGAAGGACGTGGCAGAGTTTGTTGCTAGATGCTTGATGTGCCAACAAGTAAAAGCTGAGAAAAAGAAGCCCGGTGGATTACTTCACCCATTGGAGGTCCCACAATGGAAGTGGGAAAGTGTTTCGATGGACTTTGTTGATGAAATACCAAGATCGAGGAAGGGTAATACGGGGATTTGGGTCGTGGGAGACAGATTTACTAAGAGCGCCCATTTCATTCCGGTGAAGAGTAAGAGGACTGCTCCATGTTTAGCCTCCGTATACATTCGAGAAATAGTTCGTTTGCACGGTGTTCCTTCTAGCATGGTGAGCGACCGCGATCCTATCTTTACTAGAGAATTTTGGAAGAGATTGCAAGAGGCGGTAGGGACTCAGTTATGTTTGAGCACCGCATATCATCCTCAGACGGACGGCCAAACCGAGAGGTTGAATCGTATTCTAGAGGACCTATTGAGGTTATGTGTCTTAGATTTCGGAGGTACATGGAAGGAACATCTTTTGTTGGTGGAGTTCGCATATAATAACAGCTTTCAGTCTAACATTGGCATGGCACCGTTCGAGGCTCTTTATGGATGGCTGTGTCGTTCGCCTACATGTTGGTGGGAGTCTACAGATAAGATCTTACTTGGGCCATATATGATTAGAGAGACTTCGGAAAAGATCGATTTGATTCAAAGGAGGATGAAGACGGCACAAGATAGGCAGAAATCTTATGCGGACAAGAGGAGGACAGATCTTGAGTTTGATATTAGGGACATGGTCTTTGTCAAGGTGTTTCCATTACGGAACGTCGTTTGCTTTGGGTTCTTAGGGAAGTTAGCACCAAAGTTCATAGGGTCGTTTCCTATGAAGGAGAGGATTGGGCAGATGGCGTATAGAGTCGAGTTGCGCGAGAGACTTAGTGGCGTACACGATGTATTCCATATGTCACATTTGAGGAAGTGCTTGCATGAGACCGCGGAAGTGGTAGAGCTGAGCTTGCTTAGAGAGGTGGAGATAGAGCGTGATGTGACGATTCAGTGAGCTACTACGTGCATTCTTGGGTCGGAGGTTAAGAAGTTGAGGAATCGAGAGGTCAAGCCAGTCAAAGTGCAATGGGGAGATGATGAGAGCAACGCTACTTGGGAGACGGAAGAGAAGATGCGTTCATTATACCTTTTTCTTTTCGAGGGTATGTCTTTTAGTTTCTCCTTTATCGCTTACCTTATACTTATCTTATCTTTAGTATGTCCTTTCATTAGTACCTTTGTCCTTTAGATATGGTAGTCCTATGATTGAAACATGTGTTTGAGACATGTTATGTATGATGGATGCATGTGGATGCAAGTGTTTGCTAGTGGTTGCTCGTGGATGCATATACACACACTTTAAGCACTAGATCGGCTCAGTCACTTCATATTGCATATTGCATATAAATGTGTGTGCATATTTAAGCTAATGGATGTATAATGGTTGTGCTATCATATGGATGTTGCATTTTGGTGAATGGTTGTGCACACATGTAGAAATAATATGTATCGATAGGGTTCTTTCGCATACATAATGGATGCATGGCACTATCATGGTTTGCATTAAGGAGGTCAACTGAATTAATAGACTACCTGATTTTGCATTAGATAAGGAACATATACACGCACTTTTTGCATATGTTCATACAACATTAGAAATTCTATAAGGAAAATGGATGCCTGTGTTTGATGGTTGAGTAGATGGTTTTTTGGATGTTAGGATATGCATTCTCGTTAACTTGGAGATTTCGGGGGCGAAATCATTTAAGGAGGGGAGAATGTAACACCCTGGATTTCTGAATAATCGAATTAACTAAATTAAAGAATAAATGTTTAGCATGTTCTAAGGTTTGTAAGCAAAAGACTTAGTAGTTCATTTGGTTGGAACATGTGACTTGCATACAAGAGGTACAGAGTTCGATCCCCGCCAACGCTATATTTTTGTTTTAGGGGAATGGCTAAAAAGCGGCTTAGTGTGAATGCGGTTCAAAAAGTAGTTTAGTGAGAAAACGGTTAATTAGGAAGATAGAAATATATATAGATATATATATAATAAAATTCAACCTAAAATTTAAGAAGAAAATTCAAAACAGCGGAAGCCGGAAGGCAAAACACCAAACCGACCCGTTGGGCGACCCCAGGGTTGAGTCAGGAGGTTTGGAATTGGTCTCGTCGGCCCTAAATGGTCTATGACGAAATTTTATGTTTTAGGGCTTAGGTGGCGATTTCGGGTTGGTCTGTTGACATCATTTCTTGCTTTCTAAAGCCTAGATGGATTCTAGAGTGATCCGACGGCTTAAATTAATTCAAAGCTCTATAAAAAGGCCCATAGACTCAAAACCTAAATCAGAATTAAAACTAAAACTATTGCCGTCAAGTTGTCGTCTTGAATCCTAGAGTAGCCGCCACCAAATAGAGAGGAAGAACAGCAAATCAAATCAGTTCTATTCAACCCTAACAACGAATCTTCTTCAAAGGAAAGCTAATTCAACTTCAGAAATCAGAATTCAGAACTCAAGAACGCCTTTGAGTTGTGAATTCGATAGTTTTAATAAAATAATTAGTAATGTAATTGGATTATGTTATTATGAGGATTGTATGGATGTGGGGTGAATTATTGATCACATGTTGTAATTATGTTGTAGAATTGTATTGAAATCTCTATGACGTTATGTTGTGATGCTACCATTTATGATGTAAAGTTATGTTGCTATCTTCTATGTTGTAATTTTATATATAACCAAATCATCATGTTTCATATGCTAGTTTGGTGATGTTGATTCATATGACAAATCATATGTATGCAAGTTTAGATTTTTATTTAAACATGAATCATATACAAGTTGTGTAAAATAAAATGTGACCTTACATGGTTATGACATCTAGTTTATGTGAAAATTTGATAAAAAGTTAGGCTATGACATGGGTGAGTTATATGCTAAATTCTACATGATATTTTACATGTTAGATGCAAGTTTACACCATTGTTATGATGCACAAATCACATATGCAAGTTTCTATAAATATATGAGTTTGGGGTATGAATCATGTTATGCAAGTTTAGGGTTATTGCCTATGCAAGTTTACACCTTTAGATGTAGATCTATGACATACATGATTTATGCAAGTTCACACCTTTAGATTTGGATCCATGACATATGTTGTTTATGAAAGTTGTAACTTTGGCCTATGCAAGTTTTAGATGTAGAACATCATTCACATATGCAAGTTCATCCCTATGTTTAGATATATGTTTTTCATTATATGTACATTGTGATGTTTTCTCTTTATTCCATGAGTTGGACTATTCGAGTCTAACGTATATTTTACGTTAAACGAACAAACATACAACGTGGGGTAAAGGGGATAATATTAAAAATATTTAATTGGCATAAATGCCTTAAAAGGCATAAAATATAATTGTGATGAAAATTGATATGATTTTGCATACCATAAATGGATGGACATGATTGAGTCAATTATGGACATCGTTAAATTTGGAATTGATTGATAATTTGAATAGGGAAAGCAATTCAATTTTGGGGAATGACTAATTAGGAGAAATTAATTGTCTAAGACACGAGGTTAGGCTCTTTTGTGGTGTAAGACTGCCCAGACCCGCCCGGCAAATCCAGCTGCCACAAATGCCAGTCTAATGTGAGAGGTCTTAGGCATAAATTAAATACTTAACAATTGTAAAGACACGAGGTTAGGCTCTTTTGTGGTGTAAGACTGCCCGGACCAGCCCGACAAATCCAGCTACCACAAATGCTAGTCTAATGTGAGAGGTCTTTATGAGGTTACGGTCTTAAAGAATTAAGAAACACTTAACCAGATAAACATGTAGTGGACAAAAGGGGGTTAAGTCGGTGCTTTGGGTGGCATGTGGAATCTAGTGGGTGCCTTGGGTGGCATTTAGAAATACGATTATAAACACTTAACCAAAATTGAAACATGAATAAGAAGTGGTTAAGTGGGACGTACTAGAGGGGACCAAGCTTAGGTGGATAGCTTATGTCAAGTGATGGGGGCCCATTTCAACCAGTAACCCATACGTATCTTTGTGGGCTCGACCCAAGTCGAGGACGGGACATGCATACTGGGCTTGACTGTAAGAGGCCAAACTGGGTTAGCGGTGGCAACGCAAGTCCAACGAGTTCATATGCGTGTGTGGACCTGGGCTGGTAGGTAAGACGTTGTTGCATCGTGTAGGTATAAGCCGTGCATCACTGGTAGTATTGGGTTGCCACTTTGGGGAGTGATACACCCCACTGTGGGACCAGCACGGGTATCTACGAGTTAGGGAGCCGATCGCTTGGGGGTAGTGGGTACACCTAGTAGAGACAGGGGCAGGCGGCACCTGTGAAGGCAGCTTGGGGTGCACGAAACTACCAATATCGTTATTAAGTTCTGTAGGCGGGATCAACCTTAGGGTGACTAGTGGTGGTGCAATATACTAGTGGTGGTGCAGTATAGCAATTATCCTATAGTTTTTGTGTAGTTTAGTAATTATCTTACAGTGGGTTAGGTTCGCTTTAATGATATCGTTGTTCATCTTGTTTCCTTATTTACTCTGCCATATTCAATGGTTCATGGTCATTTCCTTATTTTCCAACTTATGCCTGAGCCTAGTTACTTTGTTAATTATATTATTAAAATTATCGCATTAGCCAGACTATATGTCTGACCCCCTTTGTTTCCTCTTTCCTTCCTTCCCCCCTCCCCCCCCCCCAGGTGCTCAAGTTGGGACTAGCACCGGTGGAGCTTGATCTTGGACTGCTTTTAGAAGATTGCTTGAATCGCTGGAGTAAAGTTCAGCTTCTCTTTTATTTATGGCTATTTTGATGTTGGGGATTATGTCTTTCAGTTTATGTACTTTTGATAGTCAAGATGGATATTATGTACTTTGACTCTGATTTTTGATGATGTAAGGAAACATATGTGTTTTCCGCTGCAATGAAATAAAGTTTTAAGTCTTTGGGTACTATTTATATCTATCTTATGGTTAAGTTTCTGTTCTATACTTACTTAAAACGCTCCATAGAAGTTAATGCATTCCCTTTGTGAGTGACATTAATGGACATGGGGTGTTACAGATAGCATAGACAAGACTGCCATTAGGACTCCGGACGGTTTCTATGAGTGGCTAGTAATGCCTTTCGGTTTGACAAACGCCCCCGCATACTTTGATGACTTGATGAGTAGGGTATTTAGGGAGTTTCTTAACAAATTTGTGGTGGTCTTTGTGGATGACATCTTAATCTTTTCTAAGAATGAAGAAGAGCATGCCCTACATCTTAGGGAAGTGTTGGAGACCCTTCGAGCACATAGCCTTAAAGCTAAATTTTCTAAATGTCACTTTTGGAGGAAGGAAGTGCGATTCTTAGGGCACATGGTTTCCAAGGAATGGATAGCTGTGGATCCCTCGAAGGTGGTGTCCATCCAAGATTGGAAGGTCCCTAAAAATGCTACCGAGTTGAGGAGTTTCATGGGGTTGGTTGGCTACTATAGGAAGTTTATCAAGGACTTTGCAAAGATTTCATCCCCATTGACACGCTTGACGAAGAAGAACCTAGTTTTCACGTGGGACGTAGATTGTGATGATGCGTTCCAACGTTTAAAGAGAGCTTTGACCACAACCCCAGTCTTAGTGTTGCCAGATGGGAGTAAGCCATTTACCGTTTATACCGATGCTTGTGGTACAGGACTAGGAGTAGTCTTAATGCAAGAGGGGAGGGTAATAGCCTATGGTGGAAGGCAGTTGAGAGTGCATGAGAGAAATTACCCTACACATGACTTAGATTTGGCTGCTATCTTTTTTGCGCTTAAGTCTTGGCGACATTATCTTCTTGGCGAAAAGTTCGAATTGTACACAGATCATAAATCTCTAAAATACTTGTTTTCTCAAAAAGATTTGAACTTAAGGCAGCAAAGGTGGATGGAGTTGTTGGCATCCTACGATTTCGAGATAGCCTATACCCCTGGCAAGGGTAACATTGTGGCGGATGCCTTGAGTAGGAAAAGGTTGAGCTTGAGTCCTTTGTTTGTTGAGCGGCGAAGTTTAGAGTTCATATCCACCTTTGATTTTAGACCATCCATTGATTGTGTACCCGGTTTGCTAGCGTCCTTAGAGGTCAAACCTATGCTTTTGGGACAGATTGGTGAGGCACAGCAAGATGACCCACAGTTGGTTGAGTTAGTAGAGAATCTCATAAGGGGGGATTCATCGAGCCATCTTAGTAGGTATGCCCTAGATGATAAGGGTTGGTTGCATAGGGACGGTAGACTTTGTGTACCACGGGACGAGAGCTTGAGGAAGGCTATTCTTGATGATGCACATCGTTCAAAGATCACCATTCATCCCGGCGGGGACAAGATGTACAATGACATGAAGCGAGTTTTCTTTTGGGTAGGTATGAAGAGGGATGTGGCCGAGTATGTCGCTAGATGCTTGGTGTGCCAACAAGTAAAAGTGGAGCAAAAGAAACCCGGTGGGTTGCTTCACCCATTGGAGGTTCCACAGTGGAAGAGGGATAGTGTCTCGATGGATTTTGTCGATGGGTTGCCGAGATCGAGGAAGGGTAATACGGGGATTTGGGTTGTGGTAGATAGACTTACTAAGATCGCCCATTTCATTCCCATGAAGAGTAAGAGGACCGCTCCATGGTTAGCTTCCGTATACATTCGAGAGATAGTTCGTTTGCACGGTGTTCCTTCTAGCATAGTAAGCGACCAAGATCCTATCCTTACTAGCGAGTTTTGGAAGAGTTTGCAAGAGGCGGTAGGGACTCAGTTATGTTTGAGTACCACATATCAACCTCAGACGAATGGCCAGACTGAGAGGTTGAATCGCATTCTAGAGGAACTTTTGAGGTTATGTGTCCTAGACTTTGGAGGTACATGGGTGGAGCATCTTCCTTTGGTGGAGTTCGCGTCTAATAATTGCTTTTAGTATAGCATTGGCATGGCACCTTTCGAGGCTCTTTATGGAAGGCCTTGTCGTTCACCTACATATTGGTGGAAATCTACAGATAAGATCTTGCTTGGGCCCGATATGATTAGAGACACTTCAGAAAAGATCGATTTGATTCGAAGGAGGATGAAGACGGCGCAAGATAGGCAGAAATCTTATGCGGACAAGAGGAGGACAGATCTTGAGTTTGATATTGGGGACATGGTCTTTATCAATGCGTCTCAATTACGGAATGTTGTTCGCTTTGGGTCCATTGGGAAGTTAGCACCAGGGCACGTAGGGCCGTTTCCTATCAAGGAGAGGATTGGACAGATGGCGTATAGAGTGGAGTTGCCCGAGAGACTTAGTGGTGTACACGATGTATTCCATGTATCACATTTGAGGAAGTGCTTGCATGAGATCGCGGAAAGAGCCGAGCTTGCTTAGAGATGTTGAGATAGAGCATGATGCGACGATTCGACGAGCTCCTACATGCATTCTTGGGTCGGAGATTAAGAAGTTGAGGAATCGAGAGGTCAAGCTAGTCAAAGTGCAATGGGGAGATGATGAGAGCGACGCTACTTGGGAGATGGAAGAGAAGATGCGTTCATTGTACCCTTTTCTTTTCGAGGGTATGTCTTTTAGTTTCTCCTTTATCGCTTAGTTTGTACTTGTTCTATCTTTAGCATGTCCTCTCGCTAGTATCTTTGACCTTTAAATAGGGTAGTCCTATGGTTGAAACATGTGTTTGAGACATGTTATGTATGTATGGTGTATGCATGTGGATGCAAGTGTTTGCTAGCGGTTGCTCATGGATGCATATACACACACTTTAGGCACTAGATTGGCTCAGTCACTTTCATATTGCATATTTCATATAAATGGATGTATTTAGTAAAATGAATGTACATTGAATGTGTGTATCATTTGGATGTTGCATTTAAATGAATGGTTGTGCACACATCTAGTAATGATATGTATAGGTTTCTTTGGATACATGGTGGATACATGGCACTACCATTATTTGCATTAAGGAGGTCGACTGAATCAGTGGACCGTCTGTTTTTGCATTAGTATAGGTACATATACATACACTATGCATATGTACATGAAAAGCATTAGAAATCTTTTAAGGACAATGGATGCTTGTGGATGATGGTTGAGTAGATGGATGATTGGATAGTAGGATACATTCTTCTTAACTTGGAGACTTCGGGGACGAAATCCTTTAAGGAGGGGAGAATGTAGCACTCCATAATTTTATAACATTAAAATTCACAAATTAAAGTATACTTATTTTTTAGAAAAGAATTAAGTGAAACGGGTTGCGCTATTATGTTCGTTTCAAAATTTTGGGTCAGATAGACATTTGGTTTGCACAAAACGGATACCTTATGAAGATGTTATTAAGCCTTGAAGTTTGTATGCATATGAGAGAAATATATATATATATATATATAATTAAATAAATAAATATGCAAAATAAGTTCAAAACAGCGAATTGGGAGGGGGAGTAACCGAACCGGCCCATTTCTGAGGTCGACCCGAGCCCAGCTGGGTCGACTAGGGGTTGATTCAAGGTGTTTGGCTGTCAACCTGTGTGCCGATTCACTCAAAGACAGATGTTGCATCTGATTAGTTCTCATAGTTCAGGGTTAATCTAATGGTCCTAAATAACTTCCTACACCTATATATACATCCTAAGACCGAACCCTAATTCATAAATATTATCTATGACACCATTATGCTGTCAAACACTCTCTTAACCCCAGCCACCGCCTCTAAATCAAATCTCAAGTATTCAACTTCAACTCAAATTAAAGATTAGAGCTTCTACAACAATTCAAGAAGATAAATCAGCAACACCGCAACGTTTCTACACTAATTTCAGTACATAATTCTATTCTTTAACCACGAAAGGTGAGTAATGTGATTTTCACAATATAATGGGATTAAATTAACATGATGAAGTTGTAAAGAGGATTCATATGTATGTATGTAATTTAAATCTCATCCAAGTCTTCACCTTTTTGATTCATGTCATCATATGCCTATGTTTCTATGTAAAGTTCATACCTTTATCAGTTTATTCATGTTGAACCTGTCATTATGCCTCTATGCCAGTTTACGTGCCCCTTTATTTCATGATGTTGTGTTAATTCCAATTTTCTGTGATTTGATTCTCTCTTCTTATCCCTATTCCTTTTATTTTTGGATCTAGGCTACCTTCGAGCCTATGTTAAAAATACGTGCGAATGCGAATATGTGGGAACAAGGGGAATATGTGAAATATGGAAAATTGGATATTATTGGACATTTTGGATAATTGGATAATATGTGAAATTGGCATATTTGGGTATGAATTACATGGAATTGATGAAATTGCCTATAATTGTGAATTTGTAATTTAGGCTAATTAATATGTAATTAGTGACAATTTGGAATAGGCAATATTATAAACATGATTATATGTTTAATTGGATATACATGACATGAATATTGCGTATGGGTGAAATACGATTATTAATAAACCTTTGACACGAGCTTAGGCGCAATTGTGGCGTAAGACTGCCCGAAACTGCACTGTAAATCCAGCTGCCACAATTGGACGTCTAATGTGAGAGGTCAAAGGAATGAATTGTAGGTGCAACGGTTAATGACACGAGGTTAGACCTGGTTTGTGGCGTAAGACTGCCCGGAACCGCCCGACAAATCCAGCGGCCACAAAGCGTTCAGTCTAATATGGGAGTTCATGCACTGTTCGTCATAAGGAATGAATTAAGGAATACTAAGCATAATAAGACATGGGTATGGTTAGAGGTTTAAGTGGGGTGACATGTAAATTATGACACGTAAATATGGACTTAACCGGTATAAGATAAGACATGTAAATTATGACATGTAAGTATGGACTTAACCATAGCATGTGTAAGACATGGACATTTAAATTAAAATGGTTAAGTGGGAGAAAAACCTGGTGGGGACCAAGCATAGGTGGGAGGCTTGTGTCGGATGGGGGACCCATTTCAACCAGTTGCCCGTTTGAGTATCTAATTGGGCCCGGTACTAGGCCGGGGTTGGGGCACGCTTACTGGACTTGAATGTAAGAGGTCAAAACGTGAATAGTGGTGGCAACGCGAGTCCAACGGGTTCATGTGCGTGCATGGGTCCGGGCTGGTAGATAAGACGTTGTTGCATTGTGTAGCTATGGCCGTGCATTTTATGTTGGTATCTGGGTTGCCACATTGGGGAGTGATACACCCCACTGTGGGGCTAGCACGGGTGCCTACGGGATTTAGGGAGCCGATCAAATGGGTAGGGCAAGGGTACCTTAGCGGTGGTAGGAGCGAGCCGGCACCTACGATAGCAGCTGGGTACAAGTAACTACCAAGTATGTCATGTGGGTACAGTTAGTGGGAAGGGATCAACCTTTAGTAAATAGAGACTAGTAGATGTGCGGTGTAATTAAGTAATGTGGAGTAACTTAGCAAAAGTTCGGTGTAACGAAATACATGTTGGTTGAGTTGGATAGTCCTTTGGGTGCTAGTCTGATGTTGACTTCGGTCTTAGGGGTTAGTACTTGGAGGGTTGTTCGCTTAGCCAAGGTGTTGGATTGTCTTAGTACTTAGGAACGGAATCATCTTGTCCATCCTTTTTATCTACCTTATCTATGTTACAGCCATATCATGATGCCTATTTATGTCTTTTTCATTTACCTTACCTATTATTCGTTAAAATTATTGGACTCGCCAGACTTTATGTCTGACTCGTTTTGTTTCCACCTCTTTTCTTTCCTTCCCCCCCCCCCCTCCTCAGGTTTCCAAGGAGGGAATACTACAGCTTAGTGCCAATTTCTGTCAGTTGCTTGAAAAGAGTAGATGTATCGCTTTGGACTCTCTCATCTTTATGGCTTTGCTTATGCTCAGTGGGGATTTATGCATTTATGTTATTAAGTATTTGCTTCTTTATGTACTTTGAAGTTTTTGGAAAAAACAATTGATCCTGTTGTAATGGTTTTGGAGACTACATATGTAAGCTTGTTTCGAAGTTATGATGCTAAGAAATGAGTTTTATCTTTCGCTGTGTTTTATTTATTTACTCTTGTAATTTATTTGTTCTATACTACTATAACGCTTCATGACATTAATGGACATGGGGTGTTACAAATACAGGAGTTGAGTTGTGAATAATTATAACGACCCACTTTTTAGTACAGTTTAAGCCAACATTTATCAAACCATGTCAACTCAAATTATACAGAAAAACAGATAGCTATTAGAAAGAAATCAGAGGGTGAGATAAGAAAGAAAGAATATTAGAATAGAAAAAGAAGAAACACATCAGAAATAGAGTCTCACGTCGTAGCGGAAAAAAAATATAATATAGAAATAATTCTTTACTAAGAGCTTGAAATAAAAACTTACAATCATCAGAGTACATCACTCATTTGGACAGTTATAATAACATGTCCTCATAAACAGAACACAACGGAATACCAATCATATATGGTATAATATCATACGTCTGAACACATCCAGCTCGTCTCTAGACTTCGCAGCATCCGATAATCTGGACCTGTACATCTCGGTCTAACCTGAGCATTACAAACACTGGGTCAGTCCGGTGAACCAGAGTGAGAAAAACACACCAAGTTTAAAGGTATCACACAACTTGATTTTAAAGTCAAAATCTTTTCAAAAGAAAAGGATAAGCGCAAGACCAAATCCACACATAAATATGGACGGGTTTTACCTTACGATAACCCAAAACATTTTTGAAATCAATATTATTCTGATATTATAATAGTGTCTAAATACAAATAAATATCAATCTAGCAGAACGCTTGCATCTCACGCTCTACATATATAGTATACAATTAAAACCGCGGGCTCTTACTGGAGAATGGATTTCCTGGCAAGGTATGGGACTACCTTCCCGATAATGTACCTTTGGAGACGAATACATTGGGGTTCAACAAGAACATCTTGCAACCCAGGCTAAACATGACCGGCCCCTCACTATACTTTGAGATTACCAAATATATCATTACCACGATTGGGGGCCAGCCAACCGAACCGATAACATACATACAGAAAATAAAAAGGGACAACGAAGGCATTTAATTTCACTAGATCAGGTAATGATACACCCTTTTGATGGGTGCGACCCACATAGTCATGCGACCTACCCGATTTTATGCCATTCCCGATTGATGAGGCTAGAGGTTAAGCTTATCCTTCATAACAGCACATCTCCATCCACTTTAAATGCCACATCGTCAGATCCATCAAATCACTAATTGACATCCACAAAAATACTCTGCAGCTAACATAAGTACGTTTGTAAAAAATCAATGTACGTGATTCTTAAGAAATACTCTGTCAGACATTCGTCCATACAAGTCATCCAGGAACAGGATGAACCGAAGGCACCCTCCTACCACATCTTATATAGATATCACCCCAAGGATCAGTAGCGAGCAGTCCTTGCAAATCCATAGATTCCAACCACGACAGAATCACAATATATCTCGGGCCGCTAAACCAAAGATTATTAGTTGTTCTTCCGTTTATGAAGATCTATGGTCTTCAGTGCTCCATCTCGTTCATCTTCTGATATCTTCACGTGTCTGTAGGTCGGAATGGTTTTCGAATATAAATTCGATCCCGATCTTTCCGTACCAACAATCGTATTGACCAGTTTTGATAGTCGGTTATTTATCTATCAAAAATAAACAGTGTTTCAATTATGGATATAAAAACGAGTTCGCTAGTTAAGTATTCAGCATCACTAGGCCTTTTTTTAGAAAGTTAATAATTAACGAATAGTTAATTAAAACTTATAAATCTTTAAATAATTCGAAATACAGTATTTACTTCTTATTTTAATATACTTACGTTCTCAAAACCATTTAATTATAATACTTGGAAATTTATCTTAAAACCATCTTCCGTTTCCACTTAACTCTCTTTGAAAACTTTTATTACCTCATTCTTCATTATTTATAATTGGGATATTAATTCAACTCATTACTCGTAAAACAACGTTACGAATTCTCTTTTGTGTTCCTTACTTGAAAACAAAAACCAATGCTTATACTTATGGAATAAATATGTTTCAAATCTCCAATTTACATTCCCCTTTTTACTCGAACAAATCGCTACATTTTCACGCATTCCCATTTATTTTTCTTTACTTTGGAGCCTCATTATATATCCTCAAATCTTCACCAATATTGTTGCTTTATTATTTCTTTAGTGGAAATAATAAATTATTACTAACCTCATTATCATTACAAACTAATACCACCCTCAGATAATCCTGAAGTCGTTCTAGTTGGGGTATTTTAATTACCTCTCAGACCTAGATCAACATCGTTCTTATCTTAAGATAGATATGAGTTGTATTCAGAATCCGATATTTCATTTTAATATCCAAACAAATCCCATTTACCATTTTATTTAAAATATAGTTTTATAAAACTTCGTACTTTTGGAATATCTCGTTCTCGAATATAACCATTATTCCTTGATTCACTGATTAAGAAATACTCACTAAAATGTCACCCTTTTCACTTCTACTTCTTTAAATAATTCATTTTATAATTCGGATTTTGTTACAAAATCTTATTACTCACTCATTTACTAGATTCACTTTTAACATTACTTTTTCTAATTCATTTTATCCATTTCCCGCTTTGGAAATCTTATTTCAATTTCCCTATTTTACTTAATTCCATTATTTAGTAACGTTAATTTAATTAACGCTTTTGCACCTCATCTCTTCCTATAAACTTTGTTTATATAATTTATGGTTTAATATTATCCTCTTTGATTTTGAATTTCCTTTTACTTAATTCAAACATTAAGTAAACATTTAATTTAAGTTGTCGTATTCGCTTAAATCCCTTTTATAACTTTGTTCTCAAAACCCAGGTTTTAATATAAAACCTGTTCATAACTCTTTTCATAATTCCATTAAATTTCATTTCCACTTCGATTACCTTTTAATGAATTTCAATTAAAAAGTAACCTCTTAAATTTTTATTAATTATAATAATAATTTATTTCAATCATTAACTACTGTAAAAGTAGTTAATTTCTTTATTATCTAAAATAAATAATAAATTTCCTTTTTAAAATCTTATTAAGATTAAAACAAATATTCGTTAAACCATTTCCTTAGATTAATTCAAACAAACTAATTTATAATCACTCTCACTTAAACGGTTGACTTAGCTAATCTAAACACCGTTATTTCGTTAACTGATTCCAATTACTCCTTTTAAATTAATTTATAAAATAATAAATTTAAAAAATTCTATTTAATTGTTAATTAAAACAATTATTCAACTCTTAACCGATAGGTTAATATTCTGCACTTTTGCTTACAAATCTGATTAATATCCGAATTTACTTTATAAAAACAATTAATAATCAATTATAAACTTAAATAATAAATAATAGATATTTATTTTCTCTAAATAACTTTTAATAAAAATACAGATTTAAAAATCTGCCTTCAGTCATAAAATAAATTTTGTAACTTCTTTTCTATCGATTCGCCTAATGGAAAAATCAATATTTATAAAACGATGTATTTTCACGCCATATGCTGCCAATTACTCAACCAATACCACTCATTGGTTTAAACAAAACAAATGTTGAATTTCAGGTCAATGGTCAACAACCAAATCAATCATCAAATCAGAATAGTTCATATGGTGATAACATGAAAATAAATAATATCTAATATATTTGAGGAATCCGGTTGGATCCCTCCAACCTGTTCTTCCATGTATCCAAATCAGTTATCTCAAATCAGATCATTCAATTTAATTTAATTGATAATTTTTTATAATAGTAAATAACAACTATTTAACGTCAATCAATTGACAAAACATTTCAAACAATTAAACACGTTTATTTTATAAACGTGACAACAAGGTAAATTACCTTAATTGGGACTAACCGTTAAAATAACAAATTGGTTTTTCACTGAAGTTAAACAACGTTTAATTTCATAAATTCAATCAATATATAAATAACAAAGAGTCAATCATTAGCAATCATTAGCAACCATAGCACACAAATAAAACCCGACTTATATAAAATATAAGTGGGAAGTACTAAGTGAGTCTAACTCACATTGAGTTGATTCGTTGTTTAATCGGCTCTTTTCGGTCAAATTAAACAAGTGTTTAATTTAACTGAAAAATATTGGTTGACTCCAAATGTGTCCAAATTGGTTCCATGATATAGTGCTCGCCACTGCGATTCCATTGGCATCTTGTTTTGTCCGATTTTGATAATATATGAACGATTTATGTAATTATAAGGATCTATGGGTAAATAAATAATTATTTCTTAATTTACTTATGGTTAAAACTAATTACTTTTTTAAACATCAAAACGTGGCCAATATATTTGTTTTCTTTGTAGCTGGTCTTCGTGTCAGTCCCCAATAGTCTTCATTTTGTCCAAAATCACTGCGCCTGCATAGTCCATGTTTTAATTAAATAATAAATTTTGCTAAATTAAAAACTAATGTACCCTAGCTAATTATTGTTTTTTTCTTTTTTTTAACCGAAATTAAACTAACTTGTAACATAATTAAAATATTTCAATTACTTAAATAATTACTTTAATTACATTAGGGTATAAATGCTAGGTCGAATTTCCTTTGCATCTTCCTGATAACTCATTCCAAACACCCAGTCCCTTTTGATTTCAACGCAGTTACTAGGGAAACTTTTGGTATGATCCCATTCGTATACTGCTCGTTCCTTAATCCTTGCTTCCCCTTTTTATTCTCATTGCTAACATTTGAAACAAAAGGCCCAATTTTGTTTTCACGTCAGAGGCCTTAGATAACGCATGTACATAATTCGTGAGCTAAGTAAATAATAAATTAACTCTTGATCCTTTAATAAATAATTATTATTATTAATAGTTAAATATGGTTTACTACTCTTTAGTTTGGCCGATCATTCCTCAGGTCCTCGTCTTGCTCACATATACTGCTACTCGCGTTCGAAGACTCTCCAAAACTCAACACACTATCCTTGTTTATTTTATTATAAACGCTTTGCACGAATTAAACCCCACTGCGTTTGTTGCTCCATCTATCCTTCGTTGTTTTACTTCCAGGCACGACCGAAAGAACTGGACCCACGCTCGATCGTTTAGGACATCCACCGCACCTTCCTCCGTTCATCAGAGTCGCATCAGAGCACACCCTTCCATGCACCTACACGCCAACGTCCCCCGCCTGAAACCCCAATCAATTCGAACTCCCTCTTCGCCGAAAAAATAGCTTCGAACATAACGGCTTTAAACCGCCGATCTGATCATCTCTGAGCATAAAAACTGATCGTAGCCGTTGGTTGGGGAGATCTCTCATAGCTCTATAATATTTCAGTTGGAACATTTGTGAATGGATGAATGGATCGAATAGTTTTGGAGATAAAATATTATGACATGTCGTTCGTTCATTTTAGAGCATGGCGGCGGAAATAGTTGTTGACTGCACAAGCAAAGTTTGACCGTAAATTAGGTCTAACACATGGGTTATATAAAGGGTTGGTATAAATTTATTAATATTTTATTCAAACAAACTTAGACATGAGAAATTGTGTTAAAAAGCACTACAAACGAATTCTTTTTTTCGATAAAAATGCTAGTCCTTGCATAAAAAATATTCCGGATCCAATGGGACAGGTTTCGTCGAATTCCGAGGTCATTTGTGAAAAGTCCTTTGTAAATGTCGATGAAAAATCAAGCATTTAAAATTTCTATAATTACAGAAATATCCAATAAATCTGAGGTATTGACAATTTACTGGACCTCTTCCTAACAGATCTAATGAATCTTGTTTCACTAAAATTGGAGTTTGTTTGACCAGTCGTTTATTCATTTAAAGTTATCACTGTCTAAATAATCTAAACAGTTAAATAGAACAGAGACGTTTTTCGCCACCGAAGTCACATACGATATCGGTTTGCTACGAAGTTTGAGTTTCTTACAATAATTTAATGATACGATTCCAATGAAACTAATTTCATCGAAAACTGAGACCATTTGCAAAAATGGCTATTTTTAACGCTAAAATCATATCGAATAAAATATTATTTAAATTCCAAATTAATTCAAATAAATCATAATAAATTATTTTTATCATATATATCCAAAAAGAATATATATACAATTCCAAATATAATTTGTACAACTCAATATCTTTAATTTTGAGTTAAACGATTTAAATTTCCCTTTTAAATATATTAAATAAACGTTATATTTTAATAATGATTTCCATAGCGACTATTTTAAAATTTGATTTAGATATAACTAACAATCTGTAACGTCCCAGATTTTTCGGCCATTTAAAATTCGAATATTTAAATTGTTTATATATTATATTTGAAATATAATGGATATTTCATCAAATTTATTTAATAGAGTTTGAATATATCTTTATATATTATTTAAAAAAAACAGAATGTTAGTGTCGAGTTTGAATTCTACCATTTGAAATTTAAAACGTTGCCTAATTAAATACGATGATATAAATTTATTATCGTTCAATTCAGCTGTGTGAATTTAATTCACATTTTAAAATTTATATGAGTTTTAAACCTAAACCTTTAAAAAACAATTATATTTTCAATACAAAACTCTCTTTGTATTCAGATGTGCCCATTAGCATGTTTACTTGATCTTGCAGGAAAAAAAAACATATAAAAACCATGGAAAAACTAGGAGCAGCTAATACAAAATCTTAATTAGCTAGAATGCACTAGCCGCAATACGAAAATGCACATCATTACGCCAACTAGCAAATCTGCTTCAATGCAAAATATTAATAAATGTTTATGTTAGTGTTAACTTATGCTTTGGGTATACAGAAATTGAAATTCATGAACTTCACACTAAACTGAAAGGTCTGAAATATAAGAGTAGAAGAACTATCAAAATATCATAGACCTAAGACAGTAGAAATGGAAAGCTCACGACACAAAGAAAGAAACATACAGGAATTAAGAACACATCACATGGGTACGGATCTAATGTAATGAAGATCAGCAATATATACAAGTTCTGGAATTAAAAATATTAAAAAAAAACAATATATATATATATATTCATAAATTTTTATTTATACAAAAACAAGAAAGAAATCAACATCAACTTCTTCATGTTTTTCCTTGCGCCGAACCAGTGAATTCAACTCGATCCGTTGTGATCTGCGGAAAAAGGAAAACCCATTAAAAGGGAAATTTCATGATAAAGATAAACAGCATAGAAAAAAAAAGATTTTTTTTTTATAAGACGAACAGCTAAAACAACAGTGACAGGTATGGCCGTATAACTAAATAAACAGCAAAGAAACAGAGAATCCAAATAGGCCTAAACCACCGATATTTCGTTTCAGTAACAAACAAATAAAATGAGCAGACCTAACATATATAGATCACACAGCTAAAGGACGGACTTTGAACAGAAAATAAAATTTAAAATAAAATGTACAATCAACAACAAAAGAAAAAGTGATCAATTTCTAACAAGACAATACATGGATACATTGATATCAACAGATATCTGCCTCAGGTTTTCAAAGATTTGTGTTAAACTCAACAGCTAAGAAAAAAAATATATGCATCAAATCGATAGCTGCAATGTATATAGAGAGTGACGGCTAAAGAAAATATAGGTTGAACAAGAACATGAACAGCTAAGCCTATAGATGAATAGCAAAAGGAGCAGCTAGGTATGATGCATCAATCAAACAGCTAATGTACACAGTGATTCTCTGATGCAAATTTCATTGTTTATGTGTATTTAAAATGGAAATCAAATCTTATACAGTCAGAAAACCTCTGAATGAATCAAAAATTCATAGTCATGAGCCTAGCTAAATTTAACACAATAAGGTGTATATTTCCAAAATCAAATTCATATCAGGCCGTACACAATATCTACCTCAAAACAGCACAAATCTTTGAAATTTACAATGCACAGTTCACTATCATTGATCAGTTCAAATCAAAGTCCATTTCAACCGATCTGAAAATCATATATGAAATTCGAACTATAATCTGACCTAAGATTTGAATCTGGGTTGGAATAACAACTCGTATACGGTGATAGACAGTGATCTTATCCCAATCAAGACCCCAACTATAAATACCTGCAACCACTCAACAAGTTTTCATCCAAATCACAGTCGAAACCAGAAAAGAAAAATCACAAACAAAATACTGTAATTGAAAATCAAACACTTAGCTTTATTCTAAGGAATGCGCGCTCGTTCTGAAGGGTTCGGACTTTGCGTGATGAGGTCTCGGTTTGGGTCGTCGGTAGTAGGTGCGAAGGAGGCTCGTTCTTATTTTTGAAGCCTAGGGTTTGATCGACAGATTGTTGAAGAAGGAACGGAGGAAGGGTAGGAACTGGAGTTTCGATTGGATTGACGGCGGAAGGGTCGCGACGCCCCAAAAACCTCGATTTGTTGCTGAAATTAAAAAGGGGGATTTAGGGTTGTGGATTTTAGGGATTAGGGTTTTCGTTTCTTTTGATCAAATTTGTGGCGGTTGGTAGAATAGAAGAGGATCGGAGGATGGGAGGGTTTTAAACAAGGCGGGTCGGGTTGTTTTGGGCCAAACGAATTAAAGGTAAAGCCCTATTTTAAAATTGAAAAGAAAATTCATGTTTAATTAGTTTATAAAGTTCGTAATACGTTTTCTCACTCATACGACCTCGGATTCAGGCGCGGTCAGTTGCGGTGGAACAGTGGAGACGAGTACTTCGAGATGGAGCGGAGCTAATTCGGAGCTGAAGTGACTGGAATTTCTATTCGAATTAAATGTCAGTTTAATTCGACAAAAACCAGACTGTTGACTGACAAATCAAATCCAGGTGAGTTAAACTCACTCAGCCTCCTCGTTTATATTCTATATAAACTGGGTATTTTATTTCTACGTGTTCTGATTGTTAGAGGTTGACTGTTAGGTATATATAATGTTGATCATCGATCGTTTAAATTTAGAAAATACCCACTGTTGGGAATGACCCATAACAAAGTAACTCCTTGGGTTGATCACGTTTATAACCGTGTTTGAAATTATTGGAATTTGTTTGAATTGGATGTTAGTTGATTTGATAATTGGCAGTAAATGGCCAAATGTAAGGTTTTAACGTCATTCGACCCGTCGGGTGAATTGACGTATTTTTAAAAGTTATAAATTCATTTATAACTAGATTAAAGTTTTCAAATTATTTTGTACGGATTGGAAATTCACAAAGAATATTTTTAATCGAGTTATCAAGAAAATTTAGTTAAATAGTTTAGATCAGTTGAAAAGCAGAAATCGATAATTTTCCATAGATTGATAAAAAGGAGAATAATTGTTTCAAACAAATAAAAAGTGACTTTAATTAATTCAGTTAATTAATTAATTTAAGAAAGGGGAAATGACAATTGGAATTCAGTTAATAGTTAACTGATGTGTATGGTTAGTAAAATCCACCATTGTGAATAGAATGGACAGAGGAAATAAATATTGGTTTAAATATTCATAAAAAGGGCAATGAATAGTGCTGGATATTAGTTAATCTTTGATTAACTATAATCCAAAGGGAAAATTGAATTGGTTATTGTGAATAAACTGGATTATTATTGAGTAAGCGTGTAAACATGATGATAATGCTATTTTTGGTTAAGATTAAAGTTAACTATATTTTAATATAGTAGATGTTAAAGCAAATTATTCTTTAATTTAAAATGATTTGAAGTAGTGAAGTCAATTTAATGCCAAGTAAGAATTTTAATAAGGGGATTTGTAAATCCAAGTTTCAAACAAGATCTGATAAATGGGAATCAAATTAACAAGTGATTAACTGACGATGAGGTTTAGCCAAAGAGACGATAAGGGTTTAGAATGTCCAAGCAAATGGAATCAAATCATTTGACGAGAAATTTCCATTATAAATTAAAAGGGTTTATAAGTGAAAGAATACCCGAAGATTTAGTGGTGTTTTAAAGGGATGTTTACTTAAATAAAGAATTAAGTAAAAGATCTTGAACGAAGTTTCAAATATAAGGAATGGTTTTAAAAACCCAGATTTGAAACTCAAAGGGGAAATGGTATTTTGATGTTAATAGGTCGAACTGGTATTATTCTGAGGTAAGAATGGGTTGATCAAGGTCTGAGAGGTAACTAAAATATCCCAACTTGGTTGGCTTCACTATTATCAAGGAATAATATTAGTTTGGAACGAGTGAAGTGTTGAGATTGGTTTTATCCTATACGAGAGTATCAAACTCTGATGCAAGGTTTTGGAAATTAAATAATATTACGATATGAGTTCAAAAGAAATAAGAATGTTGTTTTCAAATTTATAGTAAACATTTGTTAGTCAATTAGAATTGATCGAATATAGATAGAGATAGTCAAACAAAGTTATCTAGGGAAGTTTCCATTGCGTACGACTGCTAGCGTAATTCGCAGGGCTGCAGATAGCCTACGGCGGTCGGATGTTTCCTGAGGGAATCAGGCGTTACCATTGTGATCGCTGCGATCTAGAGTCGAGCAGACGGAGTTAAGTCAAGTATAAATTAATCCATAGGAGTAATCAAGTCAAGTTAATCGAGTTAAATAAGTCGAGTTAGTTAAGTAGAGTAACCAATCAAAGTAATTCAAGTAGAGTTAATCAGAGAAAAATTGTTTTATATCGTTAAGTATATTTTAAAGTGGTCGAGTTGTATCAAGTGTTATATTCACACTATTGTTATTCGATAGTTAAATCACCGACTATCGAAGTTTGACCAATACGCTTGTTGGTATGGAAAGTCCGGGATCGAATTATATTCAAAAACCATTCTGACCAACAAATACGTGAAGAGATCGGAAGATGATCGAGATGGAGCATTAAATTCTGTGGATTTTCATAAACGGAAGGACCGCTAATAACCTCTGGATCGCGGTCAGAGTTAAACTGTGGTTCTGTCATGGGTTAAATCTACGGGTTGCAAGGATTTCTCGCTACTGATCCATGGGGTGATTCCTATATGAGATGCAGTAGGAGAGTACCTTCGGTTCGTCCTGTTCCTGGATGACTTGTATGGACGGGTGTCTGTCAGAGTATTTCCAAAAGGGTTTATACGCGTTTATTTCTCCAAACATACTATAGTTGATGACGGAGAAAAGGTTATTCTCTAGCCAGATAGCTAGAGTATGTTTGTGGACGTCAATCAAGTGTGATCTGGCGGATCTGACGATGTGGCATCCAAAGTATATGGTGACCAGATGTGTTCTGACCTCAAGCCTCATCAACCGGGAAATGACAAAAATCGGGCAGGCAGCATGGCTATGTGGGTCGCTTCCATTAGGGTGTATGATCACCTATCTAGAGAAATTCTTTTTGTTGCTTAATCTATCGATTCTGCCCATTTGGGAATGGTGGTTTGAGTTCAACCGTTGGTGATATACATTCGATACACTAAAGCGAAATGAGTGGTTGGTCATGTGAGGGCCGGGTTGCAAGACGTTCTTGTTGAACCCAGTGTATTCGCCTCTAGAGATACACGAGCGGCAGGTGGTCCCATACCTTGTCATGGTTGGAATCCAATTTCCAATAAGCGCCCGCGGTTTTCGATTGTATATATATACATAGAGCGTGAGATGCAAGCGTTCTACTAGGTTGATATTTACTTGTATTTAGACACTATAATAATATCAGACAAGATATTGACTTCAAAACTATTTTGGGTTATCGTAAGGTAAAAACCGTCCGTATTTGTGTGTGGATTTGGTCTTACGATTACCCTTTTCCTTTCGAAAGGATTTTTAACTCTAAAATCAAGTTGTGTGATACCATTAATGCTATGCGAGTTTTTCTCACTCTGGTTCACCAGACTGACCAGGTATTTTGTAAATGCTCGGGTTAGCCCGGGATGTACAGGTTTAGGTTCTCAGATACCGTGAAGGCCAGTGACGAGCTGAAGGTGTTCAGATATGCGATATGATTAATATTCCACTGTGTATATGAGGACAGATTATTATAACTGTCCAGAGATGTTGAGGTACTCTGGTGCTTGTAAGTATTTTAAAAGACTCTCAGTAAAGTTATTTCTGTATTATATTTTGTTCCACTGCGATGTGAGACTCTGTGTTGTGTTGATACTTCTTCTTCTTCTATTCTAATATTTCTTTCTTTCTTATCTCACCCTCTAACTTCTTTCTAAACGCTCCAGTGTTTTCGGTGTTTGGAGGATCGGCATAAGTCATGGTAAAGGTATTTATGTCGATTTTCGAGACCGAAAATCCTTGGGTCGTTATAGTGGTATCAGAGCTATTGGTTTAGAGATAACCTTGGCTCTGTGGTGTGACTCAATAGAGATGGGGTTAGCAATACCCTAGATTGAGTATGAGTATATATATACGAGTCAACGTATTTGTAGATTTTATAAAAATTTGTTTTATATTGTGGAGATTTATTGGTTGGGTTGTTTATGAGTTCTGGTCGATCAGTTTGATCCACTGTATCGATAGGGGTTTCTAAACACTCAAGTACAATAAACCGACGCAGTATGTTTTGAAAGAGGGTAAATAAAATAATTTTACCCAAGGTATATCTTTATATAGGAAAAAGGATTTTATTTTCTATATTACAGTGATGTGAGGTGTTTGTTTGTTCGTTCTGATAAATTGATTTGAAATCAAATTTGGAATATGAAATAAAATTGAATTGAGTAGAAAATCAATTCGTCGATTGAATAAAATATGAGAAATGAAACTGAGTATGGTTGAGAAAAACCAATTTAAGAATAAATTCAAGAGAGTGAATTCAAATAAATTGGTGTTTAAATTTTAATGGATAAATAAATTGGGATAGGGTGGGTTGCCATTTGAGTTTTGATTTTTCTTTCTGAAGAAGTTGAGGCCCAGAGTGACAGTGTGGTCGTACCGTTCGAGGCATACAGGAGAAGGACTGACAAAATTTTTGAAAAGTTTTAGAGTTCAAATTTATTTTGAATTTAATTCAAAGATAAGGCTTTTAAAATAATATGATTCGGGATGTTCTTCTTACTTTGCAATTTCGAGGACGAAATTATTTTTAAGGGGGGAAGAATGTAACGTCCCAGATTTTTCGGCCATTTAAAATTCGAATATTTAAATTGTTTATATATTATATTTGAAATATAATGGATATTTAATCAAATTTATTTAATAGAGGTTGAATATATCCTTATATATTATTTAAAAAAACAAAATGTTAGTGTCGATTTTGAATTCTACCATTTGAAATTTAAAACGTTGCCTAATTAAATACGATGATATAAATTTATTATCGTTAAATTCAGCTGTGTGAATTTAATTCACATTTTAAAATTTATATGAGTTTTAAACCTAAACCTTTCAAAAACAAATATATTTTCAATACAAAACTCTCTTTGTATACAGATGTGCCCATTAGCATGTTTACTTGATCTTGAAGAAAATAAACATATAAAAACCATGGAAAAACTAGGAGCAGCTAATACAAAAACTTAATTAGCTAGAATGTTCTAGCCGCAATATGAAAATGCACATCATTACGCCCACTAGCAAATCTGCTTCAATGCAAAATATTAATAAATGTTTATGTTAGTGTTAACTTATGCTTTGGGTATACAGAAATTGAAATTCATGAACTTCACACTAAACTGAAAGGTCTGAAATATAAGAGTAGAAGAACTATCAAAATATCATAGACCTAAGACAGTAGAAATGGAAAGCTCACGACACAAAGAAAGAAACATACAGGAATTAAGAACACATCACATGGGTACGGATCTAATGTAATGAAGATCAGAAATATATACAAGTTCTGGAATTAAAAATATTAAAAAAAAACAATATATATATTCATAAATTTTTATTTATACAAAAACAAGAAAGAAATCAACATCAACTTCTTCATGTTTTTCCTTGCGCCGAACCAGTGAATTCAACTCGATCCGTTGTGATCTGCGAAAAAAGGAAAACCCATTAAAAGGGAAATTTCATGATAAAGATAAACAGCATAGAAAAGAAAAAGAATTTTTTTTTATAAGATGAACAACTAAAACAACAGTGACAGGTATGGCCGTATAACTAAATAAACAGCAAAGAAACAGAGAATCCAAATAGACCTAAGCCACCGATATTTCGTTTCAGTAACAAACAAATAAAATGAGCAGACCTAACATATATAGATCACACAGCTAAAGGACGGACTTTGAACAGAAAATAAAATTTAAAATAAAATGTACAGTGAACAGCAAAAGGAAAAGTGATCAATTTCTAACAAGACAATACATGGATACATAGATATCAACAGATATCTGCCTCAGGTTTTCAAAGATTTGTGTTCAACTCAACAGCTAAGAAAAAAAATATATGCATCAAATCGATAGGTACAATGTATATAGAGAGTGACGGCTAAAGAAAATATAGGCTGAACAAGAACATGAACAGCTAAGCCTATAGATGAATAGCAAAAGGAGCAGCTAGGTATGATGCATCAATCAAACAGCTAATGTACACAGTGATTCTCTGATGCAAATTTCATTGTTTATGTGTATTTAAAATGGAAATCAAATCTTATACAGTCAGAAAACCTCTGAATGAATCAAAAATTCATAGTCATGAGCCTAGCTAAATCTTACACAATAAGGTTTATATTTCCAAAATCAAATTCATATCAGGCCGTACACAATATCTACCTCAAAACAGCACAAATCTTTGAAATTTACAATGCACAGTTCACTATCATTGATCAGTTCAAATCAATGTCCATTTCAACCGATCTGAAAATCATATATGAAATCCGAACTATAATCTAACCTAAGATTTGAATCTGGGTTGAAATAACAACTCGTATACGGTGATAGACAGTGATCTTATCCCAATCAAGACCCCAACTATAAATACCCGCAACCACTCAACAAGTTTTCATCCAAATCATAGTCGAAACCAGAAAAGAAAAATCACAAACAAAATACTGTAATTGAAAACCAAACACTTAGCTTTGTTCTAAGGGATGCGCGCTCGATCTGAAGTGTTCGGACTTTGCGTGATGAGGTCTCGGTTTGGGTCGTCGGTAGTAGGTGTGAAGGAGGCTCGTTCTTATTTTTGAAGCCTAGCGTTTGATCGACGAATTGTTGAAGAAGGAACGGAGGAAGGGTAGGAACTGGGGTTTCGATTGGATTGACGGCGGAAGGGTCGCGACGCCCCAAAAACCTCGATTTGTTGCTGAAATTAAAAAGGGTGATTTAGGGTTGTGGATTTTAAGGATTAGAGTTTTCGTTTCTTTTGATCAAATTTGTGGCGGTTGGTAGAATAGAAGAGGATCGGATGATGGGAGGGTTTTAAACAAGGCGGGTCAGGTTGTTTTGGGCCAAACGAATTAAAGGTAAAGCCCGATTTTAAAATTGAAAAGAAAATTCATGTTTAATTAGTTTATAAAGTTCGTAATACGTTTTCTCACTCATACGACCTCGGATTCAGGCGCGGTCAGTTGCGTTGGAACCGTGGAGACGAGTACTTCGAGATGGAGCGGAGCTAATTCGGAGCTGAAGTGACTGGAATTTCTATTCGAATTAAATGTCAGTTTAATTCGGCAAAAACCAGACTGTTGACTGACAAATCAAATCCAGGTGAGTTAAACTCACTCAACCTCCTCGTTTATATTCTATATAAACTGGGTATTTTATTTCTACGTGTTCTGATTGTTAGAGGTTGACTGTTAGGTATATATACTGTTGATCATCGATCGTTTAAATTTAGAAAATACCCAATGTTGGGAATGACCCATAACAAAGTAACTCCTTGGGTTGATAACGTTTATAACCGTGTTTGAAATTATTGGAATTTGTTTGAATTGGATGGTAGTTGATTTGATAATTGGCAGTAAATGGCCAAATGTAAGGTTTTAACGTCATTCGACCCGTCGGGTGAATTGACGTATTTTTAAAAGTTATAAATTCATTTATAACTAGATTAAAGTTTTCAAATTATTTTGTACGGATTGGAAATTCACAAAGAATATTTTTAATCGAGTTATCAAGAAAATTTAGTTAAATAGTTTAGATCAGTTGAAAAGCAGAAATCGAGAATTTTCCATAGATTGATAAAAAGGAGAATAATTGTTTAAAACAAATAAAAAGTGACTTTAATTAATTAATTAATTTAAGAAAGGGGAAATGACAATTGGAATTCAGTTAATAGTTAACTGATGTGTATGGTGAGTAAAATCCACCATTGTGAATAGAATGGACAGAGGAAATAAATATTGGTTTAAATATTCATAAAAAGGGTAACGAATAGTGTTGGATATTAGTTAATCTTTGATTAACTATAATCTAAAGGGATAATTGAATTGGTTGTTGTGAATAAACTGGATTATTATTGAGTAAGCGTGTAAACATGATGATAATGCTATTTTTGGTTAAGATTAAAGTTAACTATATTTTAATATAGTAGATGTTAAAGCAAATTATTCTTTAATTTAAAATGATTTGAAGTAGTGAAGTCAATTTAATGCCAAGTAAGAATTTTAATAAGGGGATTTGTAAATCCAAGTTTCAAACAAGATTTGATAAATGGGAATCAAATTAACAAGTGATTAACTGACGATGAGGTTTAGCCAAAGAGACGATAAGGGTTTAGAATGTCCAAGCAAATGGAATCAAATCATTTGACGAGAAATTTCCATTATAAATTAAAAGGGTTTATAAGTGAAAGAATACCCGAAGATTTAGTGGTGTTTTAAAGGGATGTTTACTTAAATAAAGAATTAAGTAAAAGATCTTGAACGAAGTTTCAAATATAAGGAATGGTTTTAAAAACCCAGATTTGAAACCTAAAGGGGAAATGGTATTTTGATGTTAATAGGTCGAACTGGTATTATTCTGAGGTAAGAATGGGTTGATCAAGGTCTGAGACGTAACAAAAATATCCCAACTTGGTTGGCTTCACTATTATCAAGGAATAATATTAGTTTGGAACGAGTGAAGTGTTGAGATTGGTTTTATCCTATACGAGAGTATCAAACTCTGATGCAAGGTTTTGGAAATTAAATAATATTATGATATGAGTTCAAAAGAAATAAGAATGTTATTTTCAAATTTATAGTAAACATTTGTTAGTCAATTAGAATTGATCGAATATAGTTAGAGATAATCAAACAAAGTTATCTAGGGATGTTCCCATTGCGTACGACTGCTAGCGTAATTCGCAGGGCTGCAGATAGCCTACGGCGGTCGGATGTTTCCTGAGGGAATCAGGCGTTACCATTGTGATTGCTGCGATCTTGAGTCGAGCAGACGGAGTTAAGTCAAGTTTAAATTAATCCATAGGAGTAATCAAGTCAAGTTAATCGAGTTAAATAAGTCGAGTTAGTTAAGTAGAGTAACCAATCAAAGTAATTCAAGTAGAGTTAATCAGAGAAAAATTGTTTTATATCGTTAAGTATATTTTAAAGTGGTCGAGTTGTGTCAAGTGTTGTATTCACACTATTGTTATTCGATAGTTAAATCACCGACTATCGAAGTTTGACCAATACGCTTGTTGGTATGGAAAGTCCGGGATCGAATTATATTCATAAACCATTCTGACCAACAAATACGTGAAGAGATCGGAAGATGATCGAGATGGAGCGTTAAAGACTGTGGATTTTCATAAACGGAAGGGCCGTTAATAACCTCTGGATCGCGGTTAGAGTTAAACTATGGTTCTGTCATGGGTGAAATCTACGGGTTGCAAGGACTTCTCGCTACTGATCCATGGGGTGATTCCTATATGAGATGCAATAGGAGAGTACCTTCGGTTCATCCTGTTCCTGGATGACTTGTATGGACGGGTGTCTGACAGAGTATTTCCAAAAGGGTTTATACGCGTTGATTTCTCCAAACGTAATATAGTTGATGGCGGAGAAAAGGTTATTCTCTAGCCAGATAGCTAGAGTATGTTTGTGGACGTCAATCAAGTGTGATCTGGCGGATCTGACGATGTGGCATCCAAAGTATATGGTGACCAGATGTGTTCTGACCTCAAGCCTCATCAACCGGGAAATGACAAAAATCGGGCAGGCAGCATGGCAATGTGGGTCGCTCCCATTAGGGTGTATGATCACCTATCTAGAGAAATTCCTTTTGTTTCTTAATCTATCGATTCTGCCCATTCGGGAACGGTGGTTTGAGTCCAACCGTTGGTGATATACATTCGATACACTCAAGCGAAATGAGTGGTCGGTCATGTGAGGGCCGGGTTGCAAGACGTTCTTGTTGAACCCAATGTATTCGCCTCTAGAGATACACGAGCGGCAGGTGGTCCCATACCTTGTCATGGTTGGAATCCAATCTCCAATAAGCGCCCGCGGTTTTCGATTGTATATATATATACGTAGAGCGTGAGATGCAAGCGTTCTACTAGGTTGATATTTACTTGTATTTAGACAATATTATAATATCAGACAAGATATTGATTTCAAAACTGTTTTGGGTTATCGTAAGGTAAAAACCGTCCGTATTTGTGTGTGGATTTGGTCTTACGATTACCCTTTTCCTTTCGAAAGGATTTTTAACTCTAAAATCAAATTGTGTGATACCATTAATGCTATGCGAGTTTTTCTCACTCTGGTTCACCAGATTGACCCGGTATTTTGTAAATGCTCGGGTTAGCCCGGGATGTACAGGTTTAGGTTCTCAGATACCGTGAAGGCCAGTGACGAGCTGAAGGTGTTCAGATATGCGATATGATTAATATTCCGCTATGTAAATGAGGACAGATTATTATAGCTGTCCAGAGATGTTGAGGTACTCTGATGCTTGTAAGTATTTTAAAAGACTCTCAGTAAAGTTATTTCTGTATTATATTTTGTTCCGCTGCGATGTGAGACTCTGTGTTGTGTTGATACTTCTTCTATTCTAATATTTCTTTCTTTCTTATCTCACCCTCTAACTTCTTTCTAAATGCTCCAGTGTTTTCGGTATTTGGAGGATCGGCATAAGTCATGGTAAAGGTATTTATGTCGATTTTCGAGACCGAAAATCCTTGGGTCGTTACACAATCTATAACACGAAATCTGGATTTTTCTCTTCCATATGAAAATTACAATCAACAAGATTCTAACATTTCTTGTTTCATGGAATTCCGACTTAAATCGGATCTTGTATATCCAGTTAAAATTCAAAACTCAATATTCTGAACTACCGCGCCATTTCGAGCTCGTTTTATATTATATATAAATTAATGTTAAAACTTCGTTATATAAACGAAATATATATTTTAAACCCTTTTAAATTCCAAATAAACATTTAATAAAATAAAATAAATTAAATATTGGGCTACCAAAAATACGGGACATTACAATCTTCCCCCCTTTAATGAATTTCGTCCCCGAAATTATTAAATTAGGAAAAATGTCATAAACCCATTATAATTTAAAATCCAATTTATTATAAATCGAAAACCAATTTATTATGGTAAAATAAAATTTTCAAAAATATCGAAAATTTTCGAACACTTTAAATTCCCGGAAAAATTCGGCGGAGTCTCTCCTGTACGAAGTGACATCTGCGATATCGCAGGAACAAATAATATATATACATCGACCCTCACGGTCAGAAAAATCAAAAACCAAAACCAAAATTTATATTTTCGCGTAAGAGTACCTTTCGAGCGCTATTGAGCATACTGCTCAATTTAAGTTCAATTTTCGCAACCAAAAGAAAAATCCTCATGGTCATCTAACACATGTACTTAACTCAATTTATCATGTAAGTAGCATATACATGAAATATTTAAATTACACTTCATAAATCAACAGTATAACTAACCAATTTCCAAAATTCAACATATACCACCATTTAAGTGCAAATACATGGTTAAATCATTAATTTAAAATCATATTCGATTCATTCACATTATTATACTGGAATTTAGTTTTTACTTCATTCAACCCTTGTTAAATTATTGATGAATTTATATCCAATCAATATAACAAACAATCAACAAACAATGCACAATCTACTCAATCAAATCATTCTATTGAATTATATTCAACATCAATCTTTACTTGATATTTTCACTTGGGTTTCCATATTTAAATATCAATTAGTTAATACAAGATTGATTTCCATTTAATCATTATTAATTAAATTTTCAATTTTTTTTATTCAATTCCAAATTAAAATTCTCATTCACAATTTCCATATGTGAAATCTCTTCGGGTTATATAAAACGCTTCAAATTTTTAAATCCAATTTGAATATTAATCAAATCAACCAAACACGCCAGTATCTCAATAATTTCATAAAATTATTTCTTTTCTATACAAAAATATATTTTGGGTAAAATTATTTCATTTACCCTCTTTATAAAACAATACTGTGTTCATTACTTATCCAAATGCTTTTCAACACTCGAACCAATCAACCAACACAATACGAGACATTTGTATATAAAATTTACAAATACGTTCTCTCATATAAATACTCAACTCAATCTAGGGCATTACTAATCCCAACTCTATCGAGTTACACCACAGAGCTAAGGTTATTACTAAGTCGATGCTCTAATACCAAGTGTAACGACCCACTTTTTAGTACAGTTTAAGCCGACATTTATCAAACCATGTCAACTCAAATTATACAAAAAAGCAGATAGCTATTAGAAAGAAATTAGAGGGTGAGATAAGAAAGAAAATTATTAGAATAGAAAAAGGAGAAACACATCAGAAACAGAGTCTCACATCGTAGAGGAACAAAATATAATATAGAAATAAATCTTTACTAAGAGCTTGAAATTAAAACATACAATCATCAGAGTACATCATTCATTTGGACAGTTATAATAACATGTCCTCGTATACAGAACACAATGGAATAACAATCATATATGGTATAATATCATACGTCTGAACACATCCATCTCATCTCTGGACTTCGCAGCATCCGATAACCTGGACCTGTACAACTCGGTGAAACCCGAGCATTACAAACACCGGGCCAGTCTGGTGAACCAGAGTGAGAAAAACACACTAAGTTTAAAGGTATCACACAACTTGATTTTAAAGTCAAAATCTTTTCAAAAGAAAAGGATAATCGTAAGATCAAATCCATACATAAATACAGATGGTTTTTACCTTACGATAACCCAAAACATTTTTGAAATCAATATTATTCTGATATTATAATACTGTCTAAATACAAATAAATATCAATCTAGCAGAACGCTCGCTTCTTATGCTCTACATATATAGTATACAATCAAAACCGTGGGCCCTTACTGGAGAATGGATTTCCTAGCAAGGGATGGGACCACCTTCCTGACAATATACCTCTGGAGATGAATACATTGGAGTTCAACAAGAACATCTTGTATCCCAGTCTAAACATGACCGGCCCATCACTATACTTTGAGAGTACCGAATATATCATTACCACAATTGGGGGCCAGCCAATCGAACTGATAGCATAAATACAGAAAATAAAAAGGGACAACTGAAGGCACTTAATTTCACCAGATCAGGTAATGATATACCATTTTGATGGGCGCGACCCACATAGCCATGCGACCTACCCGATTTTATGCCATTCCCGGTTGATGAGACTAGAGGTTAAGCTTATCCTTCATAACAGTGCATCTCCATCCACTTTGAGTGCCACATCGTCAGATCCATCAAATCACTAATAGACGTCCACAAAAATACTCTGCAGCTAACAGAAGTACATTTGTAAAAATCAATGTACGTGATTCTTAAGAAATACTCTGTCAGACATTCGTCCGTACAAGCCATCCAGGAACAGGATGAACCGAAGGCACCCTCCTACCACATCCTATATAGATATCACCCCAAGGATCAGTAGCAAACAGTCCTTGCAAATCCATAGATTCCAACCATGACAGAATCACAATATATCTCGGGCCACTAAACCAAAGATTATTAGTAGTTCTTCCATTTATGAAGATCTATGGTCTTCAATGCTCCATCTCGATCATCTTCTGATATCTTCACGTATTTGTTGGTCGGAATGGTTTTCGAATATAAATTCGATCCTGGGCTTTTCATGCTAACAATCGTATTGGCCAGATTTGATAGTCAGTTATTTAACTATCAAAAATAAACAATGTTTCAATTAGGGATATAAAAATGAGTTCACTGGTTCAGTATTCAGCATCACTTGGCCTTTTTTTAGAAAAAAAATTAACGAATAGTTAGTTAAAACTTCTAAATCTTTAAATAATTCAAAATACAGTGTTTATTTCTTATTTTAATATACTTACGTTCTCAAAACCATTTAATTATAATACTTGGAAATTTATCTTAAAACCATCTTCCATTTCCATTTCACTGTCTTTCAAAACATTTATTACCTCATTCTTCCTTATTTATAATTGGGATATTAATTCAACTCATTACTCGTAAATCAACGTTACGAACTCTCTTTTGTGTTCCTTACTTGAAAACATAAACCAATGCTTATACTTATGTAATAAATCTGTTTCAAATCTCCAATTTACAGTCCCCTTTTTTCTCGAACAAATCGTTACATTTCATGCATTCCCATTTATGTAACACCTCGTAATTCTGTAACACTAAGATTCAAAAATCAAGGCAGAATTAAATTTCAAAATCAAAATCAAGGGAAATGGGCTGAGCCATTGCGTTCGTCTCGGAATTCTGCATGAAAACGAGTCTGAGTTTGCGTAAATCGGAGTCCGTATGAGGAAGATATGGCCTGCAGAAGTTTCAGCGAAGTTCAAATTTCAAAACAGACTCAGAAGCGGGCTGGGCGGGAAATTTCCCGCCCAGGACCCAGGTCGACTAGGGGGTCGACTTGGTGGTCGACCTGGGGGTCGAACTGGGTACTTAGGTCGACCAGGGTGTCGACCTGGGGGTCGACCACCCCCCCATAGGTCGACCTGGGGGTCGACCTCCCCGCTTTTTCTAGATCTGCAGCCCGGTTCGTTTTTCTATATCCAGACGCCATTCTGACCAGATTCGTTGACTTCTACACTATAAAAACACCCCTAGGCCTCATATTTTCTCCTCACAACTTTTCTATGCCTATAATTTGCTATAATTCTAATTAAAATAAAATAATACGAAAATCCAAGACAAGGTTATGTTGCTCAGGTTTGTCAAGAAGAGATTCGAATCAAGATTAAAGCTTCAAGATAAGAATCAAAGGCTAACTCAAACGGTTTTGAGCAATGTCGCACGAATCATAGCAACGCCATCCTTCTATTCTAAAAACCGATCAATGTAAGTCGGTTACTTTTTAGATTTGAACGTTTTCTCTATTCATGACATGAAATTAAAGGAATAAAAGAATATGCCAAATCTTTCTATTCGAATCAGTGCTTATATCTTTGGACCTAATTAAGAACTGTTATGATTCAAGGACCAATAAGACTGTGACTATGAAACTATGGACCTTAAAACCATATGCCTCTTTGACTATGAACATTGCCTATGACTATGAACACTGCCTATGACTGTGACTCATGGCTATGGGAATTATTTCCTTGACTATGAACACAAGCCTATGCCTTTGATTAGGAAACATAAACTATTGCCTATGACATAACAAGAACAACTGTGATTAAACACCTATGATTCATGACTAGGAAAGTGTTGCTTAAGTTTTGTGACTGTGAAATTGGGTCTAAACCTGATTATCTATTCTTTCTATTCTTGGTTTTCTTTGGTTTTTTTGATCTTGGGAATTTACCTATTAAGTTAGGTCTACCCATGTTCTTGAACCTACGTTGTTATTCAACCCTTTTTATGTCATAAGATTTTCAGACCTATAGGCCTTCGATGTTTTAGATCAATTTTAGTGTAAATCGTTAGGTCTGTAATTAGTAAATTATCATTTTATGCCAGTTATTATGTCTATCTTTTTCATAACATCTTTGGTTCATTCCCTATTTTCTACGAATCTAGATTTATCTATAATCTAGATTGAATCACGATTATACGAACGATGGGAATACGATTTGGGCAAAATATGAAATTTACTAAAAACGTAGTTATAAACTTGGAAATTGGAATGAATTGTGAACATGTATTATGGCATGTTCATAAAAATGTAAATTGGATAAATTTGACACGATTTATAGGATGTGTAATTTGAATCTAGTATTGACTTGTAAATCTAGCATTTACATGAACTGTGAACTAGAATAATAAGTCTAGTTTGACATGAACTGTAATTAGAATGTTAAATCAAGATTGGATTAGCTAATTTGGCATAATAAGTATATTGGCATAAATTTGAAATTGGCCATAATTGCTAGTAATTGTCATGTTTGGCAAAAATCATGGTTAGTGACACTTAATTTGGTATAGTTTACATACCAAAAAGCATAAATATGATATAGAGGGGAAAATGGGCCATAAGAATAAATGTTGACAATTTACATTAAAAGAGTAATTAGGAAATAAGTAAATTAGGAATGATTTACTTATAGAATTTGTCCTAAATGAGAAAATGTAAATTTAGACAAATTAAAGGTTTATTAACGACATCTCTTTTAATGATACACCAGAAAGTTCTAGGGTGACAGAGAGGATAGTGTCTAGGCTTGGGTTTGGAAAATACAAGTTTCCTGCTCTCCCTGGCTATCCCTAACTGATCCGACGGACGGGATGGTTACTTTTAAAACCTGATTTGAAAATTAATCAAAACCCTTTGAACTTAGAAAACACGAATATGCCTAACCCGAGGTTAGACTGAGTTGCGATGTAAACCTGCCCGGAACCAACCGGCACATCTAGAAATCGCAACAATATCTGTCTAATATGAGTGGTCGCGACTTTAATTTATTTAGTTAAAGCTAGAACAAGAATGGTAGGGTTAAGTTAACTAAGACACTTAACCAATTCAATATGACAACAAAACCGATGGGTGGGGTTAGGTTCATACAGACACTTAACACAGTTAAGCTAGAATGGGAGGGCTACGTCCATAGGTACACTTAACCAACTTAACATGGTAACAAGACAAGATTTGTAGGGGTTAAGTAACTAAGAAAACACTTAGCCAAATTAACATGTTAACTAGACTAGAAGGTGGGGTTAAGCAAAGTTAATACACTTAGCCAAATTAACATGTTAACTAGACTAGAGGTTGGGGTTAAGTAAAATTTAATACACTTGGCCAATTTGATATGTTAGCTGGACTAGACCGTAGGGTTAAGTAAACTTGAGCGCTTAACCATCAGATTGTGATAAAGGAATAGGGTTAAGTTTAAAACATGAAGGGATAATACGTAACCATTAATAACATGTTAGTTAAAACAGACGGGCAAGGTTAAGTTAAAAAGGAACACTTAACCAATACAGGATGAATGGGTAGGGTTAAGTAATACTTAACCAATATAAATTGGTTTGTGGTAGGGTTAAGTCAACATGAATTACTGATAACACTTAACAAGTTTAACAGGATAAATGAAGAGGGTTAAGTTAGCTTGAATTGACTAATGACACTTAACCAATCCAAATTGATGGGAAAGAGAACTAAGTAGTAAACCTTAGTTAAAAGGAGCTAAGTAGTAAACCTTAGTTAAGAAAACAACGATTCTGGAAACTAAGTGGTAAACCTTAGTTAGTAAAACTAAGTAGTAATTCTTATTATAACACGGGAAGGAGCGAATGTCCGTCTGAGTAAAAAGAAGGCTCCAACGAATGGGGTTACGAATCCCGAGGCTTCGAGGGGACGTGAGGGTACTCTTGGTATCCCTCTGTGAGGCTGCAGATGATCCTCCTAGGCTCACAGAGGTTAAGGTCTGCGTTAGAAGAACCAGGGGTATGCCTTGGTTGCAATATATGGCAACCTAAAGACTAGGATGGACCAGCGTGATTCGGCGAGAAAACGATAGCCCTGTGATAGCAACTCATCGTCTACCATCCATCTTGAGTCAGTCGAGATACGTGAAGCGGAAAGACGGAGAACTCCAAAAGACCATATACTTGCTATCTAGTTATGGGTGAGGATGGCCATAGGTTAGTGGGGGCATAGGGGGCATGCGTATAGTTCTCATTTTTCAAGGTGTGCCTTTCATTAGTTGAGGGAGGGGTCAAGTGGGACCATAGCCACTGGAATAAAAACAGACCTTAGCATCTGCATCGGTAGATATCTGAAAGCTCCCGACCGAGTTCTGTGTTTCTTGATTTTCCCTGCCACAGGACTCGGGCCGCACATTACAGGACATGTGCATCTAGAAAAGCGATAACGATTTGCGATACATGCGTGGGGAAGTATAGGAACATATACCACTCTAGGTAGTGTGTCCTAGACTTGGGGGCATCATTCGAAAGGTAGAATAATCCCTAGTTGGACTAGGTGGCATAAACCCTGAATCCGAGAAGCGTTCAGCAGATAGCGTAAACTCTAGTTGAATCTAGAAAGAACTTGATAGAAAACCCTAGATTAGATCTAGGTAATAAATAATAAATGTATGCCTGAAGGCAATGGAAACTACAGGGATTGGGATCACGTTATCGGTACTAGTTGGGACACTAGTTAGGTGGTGCAGAGATATAGAAATCAGTATAATAAGGAAATAGCGAAGCGGCGAAAGTATTAGAGCATATCCAGTTAATCTTATCTTAGCATATCTTGTGTTAATCTTGTCTAATCTTGTTGATCCTATCATCATGGTGTTATCTTGTATTCAGTTAATTCATGTCGTTTTGTTTTTCCATGTTCACATGCTAGAAGTTACTGAACTTACTCAGGCTTTATGTCTGACTCTGTTTTTCTTTCGTCTTCTTTTCTTCCGTTTCCCCCCTAGGTTGTAAAGAAGGGAATAGTATAGCTCAGGTTAAGTTGGATTATCACTCTTTCCCAGCTTGAAGATTTGTCGAAGTTTTGCTTGGATTCTCTTTTCACATGCTATGGCTGGCTCTTGCTACATTGGGGAATATAAATGTTGTTTTATGCTTTTTTATTTTGTAAGACAGATGATACTCTGATATTATAAAGAAATCGTTGTACAAACTATTTTATCAATAAAGCAAATGTTTTATTTTCCGCTGTTGTAATTTTTGTCTGTCTTGTAATTTATCTGCATCTTTTACCCTAAATGCTCCACAGAACTTAGTGCATTCCCTTTGTGAGTGACACTAACGGATGTGGGGTGTTTCAATTTATTTTCCTTCACTTTGGAGCCTCATTATAAACCCTGAAATCTTCACCAATATTGTTTATTTATTATTTCCTTAGTGGAAATAATAAATTATTACAAACCTCATTACCATTACAAACTAATACCATCGTCAGATAACCCTGAAGTCGTTCTAGTTGGGGTATTTTAATTACCTCTCAGACCTAGATCAACAATTTTCTTATCTTAAGATAGATACGAGCAGTAATATCAGAATCCGATATTTCATTTTAATATCCAAACAAATCCCATTTACCATTTTATTTAAAATATAGTTTTATAAATCTTCTTACTTTTGGAATATCTCATTCTCGAATATTACCATTATTCCTTGATTCACTGATTAAGAAATACTCACTAAAATGTCACCCTTTTCAGTTCTACTTCTTTAAACAATTCATTTTATAAATCAGATTTTGTTACAAAGTCCTATTACTCATTCCTTTACCAGATTCACTTTTAACATCACTTTTTCTAATTCATTTTATCCATTTCCCGCTTTGGAAATCTTATTTCAATTTCCCTATTTTACTTAATTTTGTTATTCAGTAACGTTAATTTAATTAACGCTCTAGCACCTCATCTCTTCGTATAAACTTTGTTTATATACTTTCTGGTTTAATATAAACCTCTTTGGTTTTGAATTTCCTTTTACTTAATTCAAACATTAAGTTAACATTTTATTTAAGCTGTCGTATTCGCTTAAATCCCTTTTATAACTTTATTCTCAAAACCAGGTTTTAATATAAAACCCGTTCATAACTCCTTTCAAAATTCCATTAAATTTCGTTTCCACTTCGAATAACTTTTAAATGAATTTCAATTAAAAAGTAACCTCTTAAATTATTATTAATTAAAATAATAATTTATTTCAATCATTAACTACTGTAAAAGTAGTTAATTTCTTTATTAACTAAAATAAATAATAAATTCCCTTTTTAAAATCTTATTAAGATTTAAACAAATATTCGTTAAACCATTTCCTTAGATTAATTCAAAACAAACTAATTTATAATCACTCTCACTTAAATGGTTGACTTAGCCAACCCAAACTCCGTTATTTCATTAACTGATTCCAATTACTCCTTCTTTTAAATTAATTAATAAAATAATTAATTTAAATAATTCCATTGTTAATTAAAACAATTATTCAACACTTAACATATAGGTTAATCTTCTGCTCTTTTGCTTACAAAACTGAATAATATCCGAATTTACCTTATAAAAACAATTAATAATTAATTATAAACTTAAATAATAAATAATAGATATTTATTTTCTTTAAATAACTTTTAATAAAAATACAGATTTAAAAATCTGCCTTCAGTTCTAAAATAAATTTTATAACTTCTTTTCTGTCGATTCGCCTAACAGAAAAATCGATATTTATAAAACGATGTATTTTCAAGCCATATGCTGCCAATTACTCAACCAATACCATCCATTGGTTTAAACAAAACAAATGTTGAATTTCAGGTGAATGGTCAACAACCAAATTAATCATCAAATCAGAACAGTTCATTTGGTGATAATATGAAAATAAATAATATCTAATATATTTGAGGAATCCGGTTGGATCCCTCCAACCTGTTCTTCCCTGTATCCAAATCAGTTATCTCAATCACCTCATTCAATTTAATTTAATTGATAATTTTTATAATAGTAAATAACAACTATTTAACATCAATCAATTGGCAAAACAATTCAAACAATTAAACACGTTTATTTTATAAATGTGACAACAAGGTAAGTTAACTTAATTGGGACCAACCGTTAAAATAACAAATTGGTTTTTTACTGAAGTTAAACAACGTTTAATTTCATAAATTCAATCAATATATAAATATCAAACAGTCAATCATTAGCAATCATTAGCAACCATAGCGCACAAATAAAACCCGACGTATATAAAATATAAGTGGGAAGTACTGAGTGAGTTTAACTCACATTAAGTTGATTCGTTGTTTATTCGGCTCATTTCGGTCAAATTAAAAAAGTGTTTAATTTAACTGAAAAATATCGGTTGATTCCAAATGTGTCCAAATTGGTTCCATGGTATAGTGCTCGCCACTGCGGTTCCAACGGCATCTTGGTCTGTCCAATTCTGATTATATATGAACGATTTATATAATTGTAAGGATCTATGGGTAAATAAATAATTATTTCTTAATTTACTTATGGTTAAAACTAATTACTTTTTTAAACATCAAAACATAGCCGATATATTTGTTTTCTTTGTGTCTAGTCTTCATGTCAGTCCCCAATTGTCTTCATTTTGTCCAAAATCACCGCGCCTGCATAGTCCACATTTTAATTAAATAATAAATTTTGCTAAATTAAAAACTAATGTACCCTAGCTAATTACTGTTTTTTTCTTTTTTTCCTAAATTAAACTAACTTATAACATAATTAAAATATCTCAATTAATAAATAATAACTGCATTTACGTTGGGGTATAAGTGTTATGCCGAATTTCCTTTGCTTCTTCCTGATAACCCGTTCCAGATACCCAGCCCCTTTAGATTTCAACGCAGTGACTATGGAAACTTTGGGTTTGATCCCATTCGTATATTGCTCGTTCCTTAGTCCTTGGTTCTCCTTTTTAATCTCATTGCTAACATTTGAAACAAAAGGCCTAATTTTGTTTTCACGTCAGAGGCCTAATTACTGTTTTATTCTCGTTGCTAACATTTAAAATTTCTATAATTATAGAAAAAATCCAATAAATCAGAGGCCTTAACATTTTACTAGACCTCTTCCTAACGGATCCAATGAATCTTGTTTCACTAAAATTGGAGTTTGTTTGACCAGTCGTTTATTCGTTAGAAGTTACCTCTATTTAAATAATCTAAATAATTAAATAGAAACAGAGACGTTTTTGGCCATCGAAGTCACATAGGATGTCGGTTTGCCACAAAGTTTGATTTTCTTACAATAATTTAACGATACGGTTCCAATGAAACTAATTTCATCGAATACTGAGACCGTTTGAAAAAATGGCTACTTTTAACACTCAAATCATATCGACTAAAATACTATTTAAATTCCAAATTAATTCAAATAAATCATAATAAATTATTTTTATCATATATATCCAAACAAAATATATATACAATTTCAAATATAATTTGTACAACTCAATATCATCAATTTTGAGTTAAAAGATTTAAATTTCCATTTTAAATATATTAAATAAACTTTATATTTTCATAACGATTTCCATAGCAACTATTTTAAATTTTGATTTGGATATAACTAACGATCTATAACACGAAATCTGGATTTTTCTATTCCATATGAAAATTATAAGCAATAAGATTCTAATTTTTCTTGTTTCACGGAATTCCGACTTAAATCGGATCATGTATATCCAGTTAAAGTTCAAAACTCAGTATTACGAACTACCGTGCCATTTCGATCTCGTTTTATATTATACATAAATTGACATTAAAATTTCGTAATATAAACGAATTATATATTTTAAACCCTTTTAAGTTCCAAATATTTAATATAATAAAATAAATTAAATATTGGGCTACCAAAAATACGGGACATTACAATAATTTCTAGTCAACTTATGAATTTTGAATAAAGAAATCAACGATGTTGGATAATTGAAATATTTAAGTTAAATTTGGAAAACTAGTTTAAATTATATTTAAATATTGGGGAACGGAGTTAGAACTTAATTATAAATGAAGTTTTAAACGTTTATATTTAATTAAATTAAAACTAATTCGTCGCAGCACTGTAGTTTGTAAACTGGCGTTTTGAACTTCAATTGAATTTATAGAACTCAATAAAAGTCGGAATTCTATGAAACAAGAAATGCCCGGACTTATTGAATGATAGTTTTCAAATAGAAGCGAAATTTCTGGATTTCGTCTTATAGATCTTGAGTTATACAAAATCAAATTTTAGAAAAATCGCTGTAAAATCCTTTATAAACCATAACAATTTATATAATAAATAAAAAGGATTTTAAGTGAATAAAATATGAATTCTTATTTGAAAACTCTAGATTTGAGTTATCAAATATATATGTACTCTAGTAGAGTGAATGAAGTGATTTTTGATGTAAAAAAACAGATTTTGGACTGCTGGATGATATTAACTAACTAATAAAAGAGGTTAATAAATGGAAATTTGAATGGAACTTAACGTGGGTCAAGTAAATTGGATTTGTAAAGTAGAATTTGAAATCGAATATGAGGCTTGAGTTATAAATGAAATTCGATTTGTTTATAAACGAATTAAAATATGTTTGAACACTACTATTTCAAACTATAAGTGAATAAAGCGATTGAACTAATTAAAGAATTAATTAGTGTAATTGAGTGAGATTAAATCCAAATAGTTGTATGCATTGAAATAAAGTGAAAATGGAGGTGTTTGTATATTAGACAGATATAGGATGAAGTGAATGAAGAATATTTTTGAGTGCCCGACAAAAAGGTACATGTTTCAACTCCATATGAGGTTTTATGAGCCTATTGGGCAAGCCGCTTGGCTTTTTGATTTTCTTTTTGAATGAAAAAGGCATAGAGAGGCGTTTTGTGGTTGTACCGATTAAGCCGTACGAAGGAGGTGCTGGCGAAATTTTCCGGAAATTTAAGGAGTTAGAATATTTTTGAGAAATTTTGATAAATTGAAATCAAAATATTGATATATATATATATAGAATTAGATAAGGAATTTGGAAGATAGTTAATTATCCGAAAACCATCATTGTCAATAGGAGGAGGTCGGTTGGATTTATTATCCGAAAACCACTCCATACAGGCATAGGCATTGCAAATTAGATTAAGCTGAAGTTAACTGGAGATGGAGTAAAGTGCAAGGGTTGTTCTGTTTGTTCAGACCCATGAAAACTTGTATGGACGAATGTCTGACATAGTACTCCTAACGGATCACATAAGACGATCTTTTAAGGGTATTACGTCTAGTGGCAGAGAAAATCGTTTCTCTTAGCTTTTTATACCCGCAATATTTTTGAGAAGATCAACTAGGGATTCGACGGGTTTGACGATGTAGCATTCAAAGTGAATGGTTGCCAGATTTTCTAATAAGATAAACGTAGCCTCAAGCCTCACAACCGGGAAATGATTAAAATCGGGAAGGCAGCATGACTAGTTGGGTTATACCCAAGCAGAGTATATTTGTCATCGATTTAGAGAAAAATCATTATTTGGTCTTCTTTCGATTCTATATCTTACGGATTACGGTTGGATGGCCGACAACTGTGTCTGACAATATATTCGATCCACTCAAGATAAATGAGTGATCGGTCATGTATGGCCGAATTGCAAGATGTTCTTGTTGAACCCCAGTGTATCCTTTCTAGAGTACACTGATGGAAGGTGGTCCCTTACCTTGTCACAGTTGGAACCCAATCTCCAATAAGCACCCTGCGGTTTTTGATTTTATACTATGTATGTGGAGCATGAGATGCAAGCGTTCTGCTTGATGGTTATTTATTTGATTAGACATTATTATAATATCACTGGATTTTCATATCAAAAATGTTTTGGGTTATAATAAGGTAAAAAACCCATCTGTATTTATGTGTGGGCTGGTCTTACTATTATCTTTCCTTTCAAAAGATTTTTCAAAATTGAACAATATGGTTGGAGTTTAATCACACCAGTCCCATTACTGACACAGAGTTTATTTTGTTTGTTTTGCCCTAAATGCTTGGGTGCCCAAATTTCGTTCGGGCGGTCAAGTATTTCAGGATTTTACAGAAACACTTGGAGGAGATTGAAGTAGGAGGCTTCACCGTTAGATATTTTAGAGTTATTTTCGGCTATATAAAATGTTGTATTGTACTCTGATGATGATATGTATATCTAATACAAAATTTTTGTATTTCAAAGGTTATGTTATATAATATATTTTATTCGTTCCGCTGTGAGATTCTGTATTGTTATTTTTGTTATCCTTCTATTTTTTTCTTCTTTAAACAACAATGACTCGTATTTCTATGCAATTTGGGTTGGACGTGTGTTATTTTATTCAACACAGATAGTGCGGATTTGCGGGCCACTACAGCAAGTATGCTCAATAGCGCTCGTAAAAGGTACGCCAATGCGAAAATATAAATTTCGGTTTTTCCAATTTTGTTTTCCGACCATGTGAGTCGATGTATATATATTATTTGGTCCTGCGATATCGCAGAAGTTCCTCCATACAGGGGAGACTCTGCCGAACTTTTCCAAGAATTTAAGATGCTAGAAATTTTTTGATATTTTTAATTTTTTTTATTAACGATATTGAATTGGTTTTGGATTTGTAATAAATTGGATTTTAAAGATAATGGATTTGTGACATTTTTCCCACCTTAGTAATTTCGGGGACGAAATTCTTTTAAGGGGGGAGAAAGTAATGCCCCGTATTTTTGGTAGCCAAATATTTATTTTATTTTATTAGTTATAATATTATATTCGGAATATTAATGAATTTTTAAATTGAATTCATTTATTTAAAATGAAGTTTGAACGTTAATTTATATTTTCTTTATAATGAGCTCGTAATATCGCGATAGTTCGTAATATTAAGTTTCAAACTTTAATTGAATATACATAATCCAATATAAGTCGGAATTCAGTGAAACGAGAAACGTTTAAATCTAGTTGATTATAATTTTCCAGTGGAAGAGAAAAATCGAGATTTCTTATTATAGATTAACAGTTATGTCCAAATCAAGTTTTCGAATAGTCGCCACGAAATCATTTATAAACGATAACATTTATTTAATAAATTTAAAAGGGTTTCAATATAATTTGGATACCGTTTTAACTCGGAATTTATAATATTGAGTTTTATGATCCATATTGGTTGATATTAGAAGCTATATTATATTCCATTTGGATATTTACGATAATAATAATAATAATAATTCATTATTATTTAATTGGGTTATTTTGGAATTTATAATATTTTATCGATATTATTATAAGCCTTAAGAAAGGCCAATTTGCAAATAGCCTCGGTTTTCGATGAAATTCGTTTCATTGGATCCGTAACATTAAATTATTGTACGAAACCAAATTTTGTGGTATTCCGATGCATAATTTAATTATTTTAATTTAATTGATGAATATTTTTTGATAACTTGAGCAAATGATCAAATTAAGCCACGAAACATGTTCCGTTGAATTCGTATCGACGATTAGAGTTAGGATAGGTAGGTAGTTTGTTATTTTTGGAAATTGGGTATTTTGGCATCAAGAATAGCATCGTTTGGCGTATATAATAGCATTTCGGAAAACAGCCTCGGAATGCGACAAAACTTGTGTCGTTGGATCTGTATCAATTAGTTATTGTAGGATTTCAATTTTCATATTGATTGCACTGATCGTTTGATCGTACGAATAGAAAACAAAAAAAAAAAATTTTAGTCGTTTATATCATTTTGGCCAATTTAGACAGGGGTAACTTTAGAGGAATAAACGACTAGCCAAACGAACTCCGATTTTATTGAAACAAATTTCATTGGATCCATAAGTAAAAGGCCTAGTAGAATTTCAAAGTTTCAAGTTGATTGAGTTTATTTTGTGATCTTAGGAAATTTAAACGCATGATTTTTCATCTGTGAGTTTTAAAGGGATTTTTACAAATGGCCTCGGAATTCGACAAAACTTGTCCGATCGTGTCCAAAATATTGTCTTATTCTAAGATTTTCATTTTCATTGAAAACGGAAGTTGTATGTATATGTTTAAAGACGTTACTTCACATGTACGTTGGTTTAATATTAAAATATTACACCCCTCATTATAAATACACCCTACGACAAATTCAAGATCAATACCATACATGCGTAGTCAACTTCACTGTGAGTCGCCACCCCACCATTTCACAGTCATAAATTTCCATGCTTTTTACCCCAAATTCATGAATTCCTTCCATCAATTCGAAAGTCACCCAACTACAAAATCATAGAGCTAGGTGAGGTCGTTTAGATCAACGGTTGTGATCGGAGGAGGCAAAATATAGTGCTTGGAATGACACCAGAAAGGCGCGACCGTTGTGGATCTATCATGGCAGTGGATGAACGATCGGCGATAAGACGAAGGCGCGGTGGTGCGTTGGTTTGATCGAGCTGATGTCTAGTATCGAAGAATAAGGGTCGGCCATGGTTTATATTTTAAGTGTAATTAATTTGATTAACCAAAGTGATTTAGAGTTTTAATTATAATTAAAATTGTAACATACCGTCTTTCTTCCCGGTTTTCGCCGGTAATTAAATCAACTAAAACCGTTTACAAAGGCGGATTGTTATGGGTATTAACATATATTGAACAAAACAACAGAACTTTTTATATCATGATACAATGTTTCATCAGAGTTACATAGAATATCAGAGTTACATACATATAGCAGCGGAAACATAAATATACTCTCAACGGAAGAAGCGATGTGATATAGCGGAAACTCTAACTTTAGCTCGAATCTCCAATCCAGAAAATGCTCCAACCCTTGCTCCAAGGGGTCTATAGCTGTAAAACTAAACCTCTAGCTGCCCGTGAGGAAAATTAGTGGGCAACCGGAGTTTAGGAAAGAACAATAAACTCCATGTCAGTCATGGGACTGGTGTGAGAACATAAAACAGTTATTTTAAGGATTTAATTTTAAAGTTGGGAGATTCACCGGACTACGCCGCTAATGCGGAAAGGGTTTACTCCATGTGAATGCCTGTGCATATAAATTCATAATGTCCTTTGGAAAATGAAGATATCATAAACTCGTCCCACATCACACAATGCAAGCGCACACCAAATGGGCGAGTTTTGCCTTATGATAACCAAACATGCTTTCATATGTGAAAATCCTCTTTATACTATTAGTGCATAATGTTGAAAACCGTTTTACAAATAAATATATTAATCTTAGCAAGCATAGTGGCTATGCCCATTTAAATAGTTTACAAACAAAACGAAAGGCTCGTATTGGTTGTTGGGTTCCAATATAATGGTTCCTGACACGAAAGATCATTACGGAACTAGGTGCAACCTCACGGTTCATGGTTTTCATCCAGGATCGGACACCAAACACCAGGTAAATCACCGGTTAACATCCAGACACGGACACCGAACATACCCCTTTTTTTCCCGCAAGTTTCAAAGTAGATCTACCGCCGAAGCTTCCAAGTTTCAATAAAATGTATACAACCTAACCGCCAGTTTACCATCAATCCGGGGTGTGAGGTTCATCGAAATCACGATATACATAATGCTATCATCACTAGCTCATTTCATAACTTGAGTATGCCACATTGTCAATTTACAACATGTCACTGATTTCTATTAATACATAACCTTTAAGACCGTAACTTAGAGAAGGGAATAATCAATTGCCACGAATCCGATATATATTCACAGGAATCAGTGCTACGTGGACAGATTACACTGTCATACACAATCCATACAAGTCCATTCTGGGTCTGAACGGAACAAAATCCGAAAATCCTTGAATATATTCATACCTCATGCCACTTATAACCTCCTTTTAGGTGTACGGCCTGATTCGAGACATAAATGTCAATCTATCCGGATAATCCAAAGATTCCCGATCTTCATTTTTCACTTCCAAGTCTTCAATAACGTCGTATTACCACTTGGAATGGTTTTCAGACTTAAGTCTAATCCCGTTCTTTCCAAGTAATAAGCGTATTTTAAAACAAGCTATGGACTATACCAGTTTCAATCCAAATCTCCTTCCTAATGTTTATCAAGTTGCTTATGATAAAGTTGGATTATCACAAATTCTTTAAATCTCATTACCATCTTAATTGCCCCTTTATACATCCCATACCCAAGATTTCTTTACTCATTTTTCCATTTCCAATTCTAAAATTGGATTTATTTAACTCACCAAAATCTTTCAAAATATTTCAAATTCTTTATAGTTTGAATTCTTGGGTTCATAAATTTCAACTAAATTATATTAAGGAAATGCAAAAGTGTTATAGCATAGACATTTATCCCACATAGGTTCAAATCGTTCCCAAAGTTCAGATCATTGAAATATGATTCATAAAAATTCCAAAACTCAATTAGGTTGAATTATATTTCAAATCCGATTTTAAATTGACCATCCCGTTCGTCGGATTAGTTAGAGATAGCCAGGGAGAGCAGGAAACTATATTTTCCAACCCCAAGACTTAGACACTATCCTCTCTGTCACCCTAGAACGTTCTAGTATAAATATTATTATTGGAAGAAATGTCATTTGTATGGATATATTCGATAATGGTTTAAACATAAATTGTTAAATCTTCTTTAAAATCATATTAAAGTTCACATAGTTCCATTAAACAATTAATCCAATTTCCTTGGAAGCTAAATGTAATGCTACCCAACTTGTTAAATCGTCTAAACTTCCAAATGGTCTTAAAATAAAGGAACCAAGATATTAACTTGTTTTCTTTAAAATTAAAGCAACCAATGTATGAAACTTGTTTACTTTACAGTTAATGAAATCCATGTACTAAACTTGTTTACTTTAAAATTATTGAAACCAATGTATTAAATAAAATTTATGGAACCAATGTATTAATAAACATGTTTACTACATGCTTAAATTAAGTTTTCTTTAAATAAATAATTTTTGAATAGCTAATCCTTCACATAAACAACTATAACTCAAACATATTTTATAGCTTAAAGATGGTTATGAACTAAGCATTTACATACAACTCAAAATCAAACAATTTTAGGATATTGCCAAAATCATTTCATGCTTATGGAAGGTAGTTTAATTCTTCATGATTTTGTTTTTATGAAATTCAAGAGTTAACTTTTGTTTATTTATTTATTTAATAAAATTTCTATGCACATGAGGAGGAGATTGAAATCGAATACCCATATACTCCACACTATGGTGTGTGATACAACAACATCAATTCATATGAGTACTAGTCCATTCATCAAAATTCAACAACCATCAAATTGTGCGCAAGCGTCCCATTGAATAACGCTTTATGTTTGTTGTGATCTAGCTACAAACATCCATCACAAACAATAGTAGCCATTTCAATATCGAATCATTATAATTATGACTAATTATAACTAAGCACTTGACATGATTAACTATTTCGAAATAAATTTTTAAATAAATGTTCTCACCAATTTATCGCTTTCCAACCCTTCACCGTCAACACTACTTACTGCGACAAGCCTTGATTTGGTCTCATACTTCTTCCACGGACGTCGTATACCGGTTCTTGTCAACTAGCGCGTATATATATGTGTTCTTTTTACTTCTATTTGTGTTAATTCTCTCACCACAAGGAAGGTGGCAAACTGAAGAGAAAAGGGTGATGAGGGGATTTTGGTGTGGGATTTGGCTGAAGGCGACTGTTTTGAGAGGGGAAAGATAGTGTGGCCTTGTGTGGTTAGAGAAAAGGTGGTGGAGATTTGTGGCGTGTTGTCTTCCAAAGGAAAAAATAGCGAGTTTGCAGAGAGGAGGAGCGAGGCCTATGATGGGTGCCTGCGGTCAGTTGAATTGCATGGAGAGGCAGCGGGTTCGGGTGGCGGTACATAGTTGCGGTGGCAGGTTAACGTGGAAACAGGGTGGCAAAACTTGTTCTGGAAGAGGAAAGAGAAAGAGATTTGAATGGATGGAATTATCAGATGAAGAGAAAAGGTAGGAGAAGAACTGGGTGCGTGTGAGGAAGAAACGAGATAAGGGGAGGAGTGTGGTACTCCGTGAGGATGAAGAGCTCCTTTTATTTCTGCCATTCAAAATTATTTAATTTTTGTACAGTGTAGCTTCCTCTGTACATGAACAGTGCTAAATCTTTGGCCACTATTTATAAAATCTTTATGTAGATATGGTAAGATTTGGACAGATTTAATCAGATATTTGTTGTCTACCATATCTCCTTAAAAGGAGGATATTTTAATTCGTTTCCTATGAATGTTGTATTAGGCTGATGCATGAATATTGTTTTTGTTATTGACTGAGCGTTATAGACTCAACCGTTACCGACCAAAATTTAAATTCAATTGGTCGCTAATTTATTCGTTTCCTTTATTATGTATTGATTATATTAATATATTTTTAGTTTAATTACACCGTTTATATTCCAAAATTCACTGCTTGCCTTCGTCACATTAACTATATTACAATCCATACAGTAATAAATTTAAACTTAACGGTTAAAACAAAATTTATCACTCTTAAAAATTTCTACTTTATAAGTTAAAATTAATTTAATCATTTTTTCTCTACACTATTTACTCAATGCTTTGATTTGAAATGAATTTATTTTAATGTTATTCTATTTTACACAAAATTCTTTACTCAAAATAATTCGTTTCTTTAATTAAATTTGCATATATTTCACATTTTACTCCTATCCCTTCAATGCGCATTCTTATACAAATATGGTTAAGATTTCCGGTTTGATTACACGTGATCTTTCAAAGTTTCCTTATTTATTTATTTTTGGTAGTAACACTACCATAATTAATAAACTCAATCCTAGTGATTACTTAATTTCGGGATTTCTCTTTCTTAATGTATGCATATAAAGTTTGAATGTTTTCATTGCATTAATTGTCTGGTATTTTATTTGGCGACAAAGTTCTCTACTCAATTGAAAATTTTGTCTCAAAGTTAATTGCCTGTTTCCAAATAAATTCCTTTTCCCAAAATAAATCATTTCTCAAGTGGAATTTATTTCAAATTTGACTTGGGTTCAAATGTCAAGTCTTAATTGTTCCAAATAGCTCATTATTTATTAATATCATAATTTTTGACAATATTTATATTGACATCTTATTCATAATGCAGATTTATTTTTAGTGTGAACACTACATTAAATGACAGTGCAAATTCTAAGTTGAATCTCCAGCCTATATTTTTCCTTACCAAATTACAAGACCAAAATAACTTCTTAACGAAATAAAATTTCAAGTTAATTTTATTTCCATTATTGCGGTTCAAACTTGACAAAACGTTCTAAACTTACAATTACGAACACCAATATATTTTAAAGGTGAATGTTGCGTTCAAGACAAAGTTTCAAATATAGATTTAAAATATAAGCATGCATATTCTTCTTTATCACATTTCATGATAAACATTAAATTCATTTCTTAAATTGCAAAATGAATTAATAATGGTGCAATTCTTCCCATAATGTTCATTTTCAAACAACAAGGAGTTTTTAACGCACAATATCCAAAATGGTTAGTGATGTAAATCACGTTTGTGGTTTCTTAAATATCATCCAACATAGACAAAATTTCAAATATTAACATTTAATTTTCGTTTAATCTAAATTTAATGTATATTTTAAATGTCAAAATTTCTAGGTCGTTACAGCCTCCCCCACTTAAAGCTTTTCGTCCTCGAAAAGGAGAGTTGTAAAAATTTGCTTAAAATAAATCTTATTTTAAAAATTTATTAACATCACATATTAACAAAGTGTATCACAATACTTTACAATTCCTAATAGGATTAAATTTTTCAAAGGTTCTTAATAGAATAAACACAAAATTACCATACACTAAATTGGTAAAATTTCTTATATCAAAAAAACTTAAATCAGTGCATCAAATTTAAATAAGGAATTAGTTATAAAAATAACTTAAGTAAAACAGTTTAATTGATAAAATTACTTTGTATTATGTCGTTGTGGTAAAATAGGTTTTATAAAATTCAAAGGTTTAACGTAAGTTTTTTTTCTCTAGTACGTCAAGCGCGGACCTTTGAAACATTCATTCCAAACCACCATCAAGCTTTTGTTGCGTTATTCATATTTAGTGTGTGTGTGTGTTTCACTTTTGAATTTAGGGCCTCCACTTCTACTTTCACTCTGACGAATATTTTTTTTGGAGAATTAACAACCAATTTGATTAACATAAGTATTCGTACATTCCGTCACAACTCATTCTACATTGATTTTTTAATCTTAATACATGCATTTCTTGGTCTTGTACTATTCTGACAGTTAATCCTAGGGATTGATTGATTTTCCTTCTTGCGCTACTTTTTGCGAAGACGTAGTTCCTCTCAATGGCCTTACTCCCTTCTCCACTAGACAATCCCTAACTTCATGTCCTTCCAGTCTGCACCGATGACACCTCCTTTTCGTTGCAGGGTTCTTGATTCCTTTCTTTCTCTTAGGGCATTTATTCATGAAATGTCCAATTCTCTTACACTTGAAACAACGTATATCCCTTCGAATGACTTTCCTCTTCTTCTTAGATTTATTCGGGCAGAAAGCTACATCATGGCCATTTTTAAAGCATCTATAACACTAGATATCTTTATGTTTTCTGAGCTTTTCTATCTTTTCTTCTTCCTTTCGAGCTAGTGTTCTTTTTGCTTGCTTTGGCGTCATCCAAAATTCCATTTTTCTTTAAGTGGCAACCTAACATTTCAAAATGGTTATATCCCTTTTCTTGTTTTCCAAATTTATCAACTGGCTAATTTAGAATAAGTACTTATTACCTACCATATTCAAATTTTACAAATTCTAAAGTAGTTTAAGCTATTTTAATTTCATTTATTTTTATTTCAAAATTCCAATTTTAACTAAATTTTTGTTTTAGTTCATTTTCAAATTAAATTAATATATTAATTTATCAAATCATTTTACTAAGATTTATTTATTAAAATACTTATCTATATGATTTTAAGTACTCTTCCACGTTCCGACCAGAATTATATATTCATCCCACTTTTGAAACTCGAAAATAAATACTGATGATGTTGCAGTCATCAACAGAATCATCCCCAAGCGACTAGAGTGTGATTCTATATCTATCTAGTACATATAAGACTTCGTACATATACTGGCCAGGCATATATTCGAAATCTTCATATACCGATAGTCCAATCGCAACGTCGAATAAAATACTTGAAAATTCCGATTTCAAGTTGTAATTCAAAATTATTTACTTAGTTTTCAAAGTAATTTAGGTATCAAAATACGCTCTGATACCAACTGTAATGGCCCTAGGCTTTGCAACCATCAGGCAGTGGGCTAACCTCCCACCGTGACATACGGTGATATCTCAGAACTGATTTTACGGCCAGCCTCTCGACTTCAACAACCAACCCAATCTTGCCATTGGGATGTGTAGGGGTAAGAGTCTCCTGCTCGCCACCAAACAGCCAAGCGAGAACCCCCTATCACATTCTCTAACCTGCTCTGATACCATCTGTAACATACCATCTTTCTTCCTGGTTTTCGCCGGTAATTAAACCAACTTAAACCGTTTACAAAGGCAGATTGCTATGGGTACTAACATATATTGAACAAAACAACAGAACTTTTTATATCATGATACAATGTTTCATCAGAGTTACATAGAATATCAGAGTAACATACATATAGCAGCGGAAACATAAATATACTCTCAACGGAAGAAGCGATGTGATATAGCGGAAACTCTAACTTTAGCTCGAATCTCCAATCCATAAAACGCTCCAACTCTTGCTCCAAGGGGTCTATAACTTTAAAACTAAACCTCTAGCTACCCATGTGGAAAATTTGTGGGCACCTAGAGTTTAGGAAAGAACAATAAACTCCAGGTCAGTCATGGGACTGGTGTGAGAACATAAAACAGTTATTTTAAGGATTTAATTTTAAAGTTGGGAGATTCACCGGACTACGCCGCTAATGCGGAAAGGGTTTACTCCATGTGAATGCCTGTGCATATAAATTCTTAATGTCCTTTGGAAAATGAAGCTATCATAAACTCGTCCCACATCACACAATGCAAGCGCACACCAAATGGGCGAGTTTTGCCTTATGATAACCAAACATGCTTTCATACGTGAAAATCCTCTTTATATTATTAGTGCATAATGTTGAAAACCATTTTACAAATAAATATATTAATCTTAGCAAGCATAGTGGCTATGCCCACTTACATAATTTACAAACAAAACGAAAGGCTCGTATTGGTTGTTGGGTTCCAATATAATGGTTCCTGACACGAAAGATCAATCCGGAACTAGGTGCAACCTCACAGTTCATGGTTTTCATCTAGGCTCGGACACCAAACACCAGGTAAATCACCGGTTAACATCCAGACACGAACACCGAACATACCCTTTTTTTCTCGCAAGTTTCAAAGTAGATCTACCGCCGAAGCTTCCAAGTTCAATAAAATGTATACAACCTAACCGCCAGTTTACCATCAATCTGGGGTGTGAGGTTCGTCGAAGTCACGATATACATAATGCTATCATCACTAGCTCATTTCATAACTTGAGTATGCCACATTGTCAATTTACAACATGTCACTGATTTCTATTAATACATAACTCTAAGACCGTAACTTAGAGACGGGAATAATCAATTGCCACAAATCCGATATATATTCACAGGAATCAGTGCTACGTGGACAAATTACATTGTCATACACACAATCCATACAAGTCCATTCTGGGTCTGAACGGAACAAAATCCGAAAATCGTTGAATATATTCAGACCTCATGCCACTTATAACCTCGTTTCAGGTGTACGGCCTGATTCGAAACATAAATGTCAATCTATCCGAATAATCCAAAGATTCCCTGTCTTCATATTTCACTTCCAAGTCTTCAATAACGTCGTATTACCACTTGGAATGGTTTTCAGACTTAAGTCTGATCCCGGTCTTTCCAAGTAATAAGCGTATTTTAAAACAAGCTATGGACTATACCTGTTTCAGTCCAAATCTCCTTCCTAATGTTTATCAAGTTGCTTATGATAAAGTTGGATTATCTCAAATTCTTTAAATCTCATTACCATCTTAATTGCCCCTTTATACATCCATACCCAAGATTTCTTTACTCATTTTTCCATTTCCAATTCTAAAATTGGATTTATTTAACTCACCAAAATCTTTCAAAATATTTCAAATCCTTTATAGTTTGAATTCTTGGGTTCATAAATTTCAACTAAATTATATTAAGGAAATGCAAAAGCGTTATAGCATAGACCTTTATCCCACATAGGTTCAAATCCTTTCCAAAGTTCAGATCATTGAAATATGATTCATAAAAATTCCAAAACTCAATTGGGTTGAATTATATTTCAAATCCGATTTTAATTTGACCATCCCGTTCGTCAGATCAGTTAGGGATAGCCAGGGAGAGCAGGAAACTATATTTTCCAAACCCAAGCCTTAGACACTATCCTCTTTGTCACCCTAGAACGTTCTGGTATAAAAATTATTATTGGAAGAAATGTCATTTTATGGATATATTCGATAATGGTTTAAACATAAATTGTTAAATCTTCTCTAAAATCATATTAAAGTTCACATAGTTCCATTAAACAATTAATCCAATTTCCTTGGAAGCTAAGTGTAATGCTACCCAACTTGTTAAATCGTCTAAACTTCCAAATGGTCTTAAAATAATGGAACCAAGGTATTAACTTGTTTTCTTTAAAATTAAAGCATCCAATGTATGAAACTTGTTTACTTTACAGTTAATCAATTCCATGTACTAAACTTGTTTACTTTAAAATTATTGAAACCAATGTATTAAATAAAATTTATGGAACCAATGTATTAATAAACATGTTTACTACATGCTTAAATTAAGTTTTCTTTAAATAAATAATTTTTGAATAGCTAATCCTTCACATAAACAACTATAACTCAACCTTTTTTTTATAGCTTAAAGATGGTTATGAACTAAGCATTTACATACAACTCAAAATCAAACAATTTTAGGATATTGCCAAAATCATTTCATGCTTATGGAAGGTATTTTAATTCTTCATGATTTTGTTTTTATGAAATTCAAGAGTTAACTTTTGTTTATTTATTTATTTAATAAAATTTCTATGCATATGAGGCGGAGATTCAAAATCGAATACCCATATACTCCACACTATGGTGTGTGATACAACAACATCAATTCATATGAGTACTAGTCCATTCATCAAAATTAAACAACCATCAAATTGTGCACAAGCGTCTCATTGAATAACGCTTTGTGTTTGGTGTGATCTAGCTACAAACATCCATCACAAACAATAGTAGCCATTTCAATATCAAATAATTATAATTATAACTAAGCACTTGACATGATTAACTATTTCGAAATAAATTTTTAAATAAATGTTCTCACCAATTTATCGCTTTCCCACTCTTCACCGTCAACACTCCTTACTGCGACAGGCCTTGATTTGGTCTCATACTTCTTCCACGGACGTCGTACACTGGTTCTTGTCAACTAGCGCGTATATATATATGTGTTCTTTTTAATACTTCTATTTGTGTTAATTCTCTCACCACAAGGAAGGTGGCAAACTGAAGAGAAAAGGGTGATGAGGGGATGTTGGTGTGGGATTTGGCTGAAGGCGACTGTTTTGAGAGGGGAAAGGTAGTGTGGCCTTGTGTGGTTAGAGAAAAGGTGGTGGAGATTTGTGGCGTGTTGTCTTCCAAAGGGAAAAATAGCGAGTTTGCAGAGAGGAGGAGCGAGGCCTACGATGGGTGCCTGCGGTCAGTTGAACTGCATGGAGAGGCAGCGGGTTCGGATGGCGGTACATAGTTGCGGTGGCAGGTTAACGTGGAAACAGGGTGGCAAAACTTGTTCTGGAAGAGGAAAGAGAAAGAGATTTGAATGGATGGAATTATCAGATGAAGAGAAAAGGTAGGAGAAGAACTGGGTGCGTGTGAGGAAGAAACGAGATAAGGGGAGGAGTGTGGTACTCCGTGAGGAAGAAGTGCTCCTTTTATTTCTGCCATTCAAAATTATTTAATTTGTGTACAGTGTAGCTTCCTCTGTACATGAACAGTGCTAAATCTATGGCCACTATTTATAAAATCTTTATATAGATATGGTAAGATTTGGACAGATTTAATCAGATATTTGCTGTCTACCATATCTCCTTAAAAGGAGGATATTTTAATTTGTTTCCTATGAATGTTGTATTAGGCTGATGCATGAATATTGTTTTTGTCATTGACTGAGCGTTATAGACTCAACCGTTACCGACCGAAATTTAAATTCAATTGGTCGCTAATTTATTCGTTTCCTTTATTATGTATTGATTATATTAATATATTTTTATTTTAATTACACCGTTTATATTCCAAAATTCACTGCTTGCCTTCATCACATTAACTGTATTACAATCCATACAGTAATAAATTTAAACTTAACGGTTAAAACAAAATTTATCACTCTTAAAAATTTCAACTTTATAAGTTAAAATTAATTTAATCATTTTTTCTCTAAACTATTTACTTAATGCTTTGATTTGAAATGAATTTATTTTAATGTTATTCTATTTTACACAAAATTCTTTACTCAAAATAATTCGTTTCTTTAATTAAATTTGCATTTATTTCACATTTTACTCCTATCCCTTCAATGCGCATTCTTATACAAATATGGTTAAGCTTTCCGGTTTGATTACACGTGATCTTTCAAAGTTTCTTTATTTATTTATTTTTGGTAGTAACCATACCATAATTAATAAACTCAACCCTAGTGATTACTTAATTTCGGGATTTCTCTTTCTTAATGTATGCATATAAAGTTTGAATGTTTTCATTGCATTAATTGTTTGGTATTTTATTTGGCGACAAAGTTCTCTACTCAATTGAAAATTTTGTCTCAAAGTTAATTGCCTGTTTCCAAATAAATTCCTTTTCCCAAAATAAATCATTTCTCAAATGGAATTTATTTCAAATTTGACTTGGGTTCAAATGTCAAGTCTTAATTGTTCCAAATGACTCATTATTTATTAATATCATAAATTTTGACAATGTTTATATTGACATCTTATTCATAATGCACATTTATTTTTAATGTGAACACTACATTAAATGACAGTGCAAATTCTAAGTTGAATCTCCAGCCTATATTTTTCCTTACCAAATTACAAGACCAAAATAACTTCTTAACAAAATAAAATTTCAAGTTAATTTAATTTCCATTATTGCGGTTCAAACTTGACAAAACGTTCTAAACTTACAATTACGAACACCAATATATTTTAAAGGTGAATGTTGCGTTCAAGACAAAGTTTCAAATTTAGATTTAAAATATAAGCATGCATATTCTTCTTTATCACATTTCATGATAAACATTAAATTCATTTCTGAAATTGCAAAATGAATTAATAATGGTGCAATTCTTCCTATAATGTTCATTTTCAAACAACAAGGAGTTTTTAACGCACAATATCCAAAATGGTTAGTGATGTAAATCACGTTTGTGGTTTCTTAAATATTATCCAACATAGACAAAATTTCAAATATTAACATTTAATTTTCGTTTAATCTAAATTTAATGTATATTTTAAATGTCAAAATTTCTAGGTCGTTACTAAAATAGTTAAATTAAAATCTTATATATCTATATATTTATAACTTGTGATTAAATTATCAGAATGGAACCAAATAAGTTACGGTGCGATTGTGGTGACGAGCTCAACAACATGGAACTATCCTGGACGGAAATGGAAACAACTGGAAATTATAGTTAAATTAAATGACTGTTTAATTTAATTATAACCAAACAATTTCAGAAATAACTGGAATCAAGGTGAGTTTAAACTCACTCAGTTCTTCCCACTTATATTTTATGTAAGTCGGATTTTATAATTGTGTGCTATGATTGCTAATGGTTGACTATTTGTTAATTATATATTCATATATTGATTGAACCGATGAAATTAAATGTTTTTTAATTTCAGTGAAAAATCAAATCGTTATTTTAACGATTGGAACCAATTGAGGTGACTTACCTTATTGGTTACATTTATAATAAATATGTTTTATTGAATGAATTGTTTTGTTAATGTTAAATAAATTGGTTTATGTTAAATAGTAGTTATTTACTGTTATAAAAACTATCAGTTATATAGAATTGAATGATCTTATTTGAGGTAACCTATTTGGATGTAGGGTAAAACGGGTTGGGGGATCCAACTGGATTCCTTAAATTTATTGTTTATTTTCATATGATCATTATATGAACTGTTTAACCGATGTGATTGGATTATTGATTCGGATATTGGTAGTTGAATCTAAATTCAACATTTGTTCATAATTAACCAATGGGTGATATTGGTTGAGTAATTATAGCAGATGGCCAAAATATACACTGTTTTATAAAGATTGATTTACCGTCTGGTAAATCGATAAATACGAAGTTATAAAATTTATTTTATAACTAAAGATAGATTTTGAAATGTATTATTTTGAATTGAAGTTTTATAAAAGGAAAAATATTTATATTTCTTATTTAAGTTTATATGTAATTATTAAATGGGTTTATAAAGCTAATTCATATATTAATAAGATTGAGAAGAGTGTGAGCAGAAATTTACATAACGATTGATAATTATGGTTAATTGTTTTAAGAAACAATTAAAATGGGATTATATTGAATTGATAATTATTTATTAATAATAACCAAAGTAAAGAGGATTATTTAAATTAACTATATTATTATTTAATTTAAATGGAAAGACCAATTGGGATTGATTAATGAGTTAATCAGGTTTAGAGTTGACGAAGTCAACTGCGTTAACTGAAATGGATTAATTAAATTAGTTCGTTAATATAATGGAGATTGTTAATGGTGAAGTAAACTAATTTTGTTTTTGATAAAAGGTTGAAACATGATTATTAATTATTTGATAATAATCAAAGTGGTAAATCTTGGGATTTAAACTTTATTAACGGTGATTATGAAGTTTTAAAGTCTATTTATAGTTTAATGAATTTTTAAACAATTTTATATTATTAACAATACAAGTTAAGTTAAATTGAAGTTTAAATTGAATTCTTACTAGGATTTTATTTAATGGGATTCTATAAATCTAAGTTGAACTAAGTTGTTAAAAATCGAGTTTATTTAATTTGGTGTAAATGATTTCAACTAGTAAAATGAGATTAGAAATGGTTTATGAATGGGATAAAAGTTGAAGATGTGAAATGAAAGAATTGGAACCTAACTAGAGACCAGTTATGTTAAATGATTTTCTGAATATTGATCTGATGTTGATTTCGCCTTCGGGGTTGATATTCGGGGAATTATTTTCTTACTGATTTAAGGTCAGGGACTGATGAAGGTATCAAATAGGAAGTCAACACGGAAATCAAAGTTTGAATTAAAATGGTTAGACGAGTTAAGTTATAAAGGTGCGATCTAGATTCGCTATATTAAATAAGAGACGAGGTTTCATCAAGGTATAACTAAAATGGAATTATTTTTGATATTGAGATTGAATGCCGGTTTTTGGTATAACACTTGATATTTATCTTAAGATAAGAACGTTGTTGATCAAGGTATGAGAGGTAATTAAAATACCCCAACTTGAACAACTTCAGGATTATCGGAGGATGATATTAGTTGTAATGATGGAGATGTTAGAAGTGAATTATTATGAGAAATGATAATGTAACGTTATTCGAAGAAGTTGGGAATATATATATATATATAGGGAAATTCTATTTAGACACAAAATATTGACACGAATGGTGACACAATTAATTTGCACCATTGGATCACCCCATGAATTACGCCTCTCCATATAAAGACAAAAGAATCCAACGGTTGAGGATTTGTGTCTCCCTATTTGTGTCTAATTTTGTGCCCCAATAGCTGCCCCCATATATATACATACATACATACATACATACATATATATGGGTATTCCAAAATAAAAGGGAATAAAAAGGGCATGAGATACGAAGTGGTATTTCCATAGTAAGAAATAAATAAAAGGAGATGTTGTGAAAATATAACGATATTTTCAAAGTAAAGAGATGAGTTTTAGGATGGGTTTGTTCTAAAAGGATAAGGGACAATTATGGTGTTCAAATAACGAAAACAAAGGAGATTTCGTAACGATTGTTTTACAAATGATAAGTTAAATAATCGATTTCTCAATTATATATAATAAGTAATATCATAGCAAATGTTTTTAAATGATAGTTAACGAGGGAATTTGAATATGATTTTAAGATACTTTTCTAAGTATTAAAATGAAATGCTGTGAGAATATTAAAATATTACAACTGATATATTATTTTGATATTACAACTGATATATTTTTTGGTATTACAACTTATATATTATTTTTAATGGCCAAGTGATGTTGTATAATAAACCAATGGATTCATTTTATTTTATTGATTTTTTATTTTGATAGTTAAATAACTGATTATCGAAAATCATGCCTAATACATTGTTGGTACGGAAAGACCGAAATTGAATATATATTCGAAAACTGTTCCGACTAATAAATACGTGAATGTGGAAGATAATAGATGATGATTGAGATGGAGCAATTGAAGACCGTAGATCTCCATAAAACGGAAGAACTGCTAATAATCTCTGACTTGCAAGCAGAGATAAATTGTAGTTCGGTCGTGGTTGTAATCTACGGATTGCAAGGACTTCTCGCTACTGATCCATGGGGTGATTCCTATATTGGATGCAGTAGGAGAGTCTTCGGTTCATCCTGTTCCTGGATGACTTGTATGGATGGATGTATGACGGAGTATTTCCAAAGGGATCGCGTACATTGATTTCATCAAACGTACATAGTTGTGGCAGAGAATGGTCATTCTCTTAGCTTAACATCTAGTTTATTTTTAGGAACGTCAATTAGTGATTTTCTAGCGGATTTGACGATGTGGCATCGAAAGTGAATGGTGGCCAGATGTTTTAAAGTATAAATAAAAAAATTATGACCTCAAGCCTCATCAACTGGGAAATAGTAAAAATCGGGCAGATTGCATGGCTATGTGGGTCGCATCCATCAAAAGGGTATATCATGACCTGATCTGGAGAAATCAAATGTCTTCAGTTGCCCTTTTTTGTATGTATGCTATTGGTTTGGTTGGATGGCCCCCAACCATGGTAATGATATATTCCGTACTCTCAAGCGAAATAAGGGGCCGATCATGTTTAGCCTGGGTTGCAAGATGTTCTTTTTCAACCCCAATGTATTCATCTCTGGAGGTACATTGTCGGAAAAGTGGCTGCCTATACCTTGCATTGGAAATCCATTTTCCAATAAGAGCCCACGGTTTTGATTGTATATTATGTATGTGGAGCGTGATATGCAAGCATTCCACCAGATTGATATTTATTTGTACTAGACACTATTATAATATCAAAATAATATTGGTTTCAAAAATTTGTAGCGTTATTGTAAGTTACAAAACGTCCGTATTTATGTACGGATTTTGTCTTATGATTATCCTTTTCTTTCGAAAAGATTTTGACTTTAAAATCAAGTTGGATGATACCTTTAAACCTAGTGTGTTTTTCTCACTCTAGTTCATCAGACTGATCCGGCATTTGTAATGTTTGGGTTAGACTGGGTTTTACAGGTTTAGGTTTGGATGCTGCAAACTTCAGAAGACGAGCTGGAGAAGTTTAGACATATGATATATATTATTTTCGTTGTGTGTTGTATGTGAGGACAGATTATTATAACTGTCTAGATGTATCGATGTACTCTGATGATTGTAAGTATTATTTTAAGCTCTTAATAAATATTTATTTCTATATTATATTTTGTTCCATTATGATGTGAGACTCTGTGTATATGTTATGTTGGTTCTTCTTCTTATTTTTCTACTCTAATTTTCTTTGTTATCTCACCCTTTAACTTCTTTCTTTAGCTTTTTGGATGTTCGGTACTCGTTTTTGGACACGAAATGTATTTGTGTCGAAAATTCGAGCATCGAATTTTCTAGTATGTGTAACACCCCGGATTTTTGAATAATCGAATTAACTAAATTAAAGAATAAATGTTTAGCATTGTTCTAAGGTTTGTAAGAAAAAGACTTAGTAGCTCATTTGGTTGGAACACGTGACTTGCATACAAGAGGTACAGAGTTCGATCCCCACCAACGCCATATTTTTGTTGTAGGGGAATGGCTAAAAAGCGGCTTAGTGTGAACGCGGTTCAAAAAGTAGTTTAGTGTGAAAATGGTTAATTAGGAAGATAGAAATATATATAGATATATTTATAAAAATAAAATTAAATTCAACCTAAAATTTAAGAAAAAAATTCAAAACAGTGAAAACGGGAAGGCAAAACACCAAACCGACCTAATTTATGGGTCGACCCAAGACCCGCTGGGTTGACCCCAGGGTCGACTCAGGAGGTTTGGAATTGGTCACGTCGGCCCTAAATGGTCTATGACGAAATTTTATGTTTTAGGGCTTAGTTGGCGATTTCTGGTTGGTCTGTTGACATCATTTCTTGGTTTCTAAGGCCTAGATGGATCCTAGGATGATCTGATGGTTGTGAATAAATCTAACTTCTATATATACATGGGTAGACTCACATTCTAAATTCAAATAAAATTATAACCATGGTCGTCATGATGTCAGTCTACAACTTGGAATAGCCGCCACCAATTAGAAGAAGATTAAAGCAACTCAATTCAATCCAACAGCAAATTCAACTACAACAAAGGGACGCTAATAAATTCCAGAACTTCGTTGAATGGTGAGTTTGATCACTTTAACAAAATAATTGCTAAATTAATTATGATGTGATATACATTGGATTATAAGTTGTGGGTGTGAATATATTTCATATGTTTAATCATGTATGTTAACTTGATTCATATTATACGATGTTATGGAAGTTTTTTATATGATGTTATGGAAGTTTCATGTATGATGTTATGCAAGTTAATATGATTATACAAGTTTCATATATGATGTTATGCAAGTTAATATGATTATGCAAGTTTCATATATGATGTTATGCAAGTTAATATCATTATGCAAGTTGTACATATGATGTTATGCAAGTTAATAGGATCACGCAAGTTGTATGCAAGTTATATGATGTTATGTAAGTTTGGATCTAAAATATAGGCTAGTAGTTCATGATGTTAACTTGTGTCAATGAATCCATTCTTATAGTCCAATCACCGAGGTTTATATCATCAGTTTTTATGCGAATATGGATGTGGAACATATGCTAGTTCGTATAAGTATTATGTTCATATGTAAGTTTAAGTGATAATCGGATTCACATATATACAAGTTCACACCTTTAACGTTTAGATCCATATTCAAGTTGACATTTTTATGTTGTAACTATGACATGCATACTTATGCAAGTTTACACCTTTATGTGGATCCATAGTTTACTCAGGTTAACACCTTTTATTGGATCCATAGTTGTAACACCCCGTAATTCTGTAACACTAGGATTCACAAATCAAGGCAGAGTTAAATTTTAAAATCAAAATCAAGGGAAACGGGCTACGCCATTGCATTCGTCTCGGAATTCTGCATGAGATAGAGTTTGAGTTTGCATTAATCGGACTCTGTATGAAGAAGTTATGGTCTTCAGAAGTTTCAGAATTCGATTTAAAATTCGAACAGGTCAGAAACGAGTTCAAATTTGAAAAAACAGACCCAGATTGGACTGGGCGGGAAAATTCCCGCCCAGGACCCAGGTCGACTGAGTAGTCGACCTGGGGGTACCCAGGTCGACTGGGTAGTCGACCTGGGGGTCGACCCCCCCACCTCCCCCCCCTTTTTCCAGTTTTCTGAACCTGGTTCTTTCTGATGTATTTGGTCACGTTTTCTGCCTAGGTTCGTCCGCCTAATCCTATTTAAACAGCCTTAGTCTCCTCCTCTATTCACAATTCTCTTCTATCCTTATGCTGCCTCTGAGAAAATATATAAATAAATAAAAATAAGAAGATAATACGAAAATCCAAGACAAGGTTATGCTGCTCAAGTTGTCAAGAAGAGATTCGAATCAAGATTAAAGCTTCAAGATAAGGATCAAAGGCTAATGTCGCACGAATCATAGCAATGCCATCTTTCTATTCTAATCTAATCTCTGTAAGTCGGTTACTTTTTAGATTTGAACGTTTTTCTCTGTTCGTGACATGAAATTAAAGGAATAAAAGAATATGCCAAATCTTTCTATTCGAATCTGTGCCTATATCTTTGGACCTAATTAGGAACTGTTATGATTCGATGACCAATTAGGCCTTGCCTATGACTATGAACATTGCCTATGACTGTGACTATGACTATGAGGATTATTTCCTTGACTATGGACACAAGCCTATGCCTTTGATTAGTGATTAACATAGAAATGTGTTTATTTTATGCTCTTATATTTTATCTTTTGTAAATAAATAAACGATACTTTGGGTATTTTTATGTGTATTTACAGATTGTCAAGTGATGCCTCTTTCATTTCAAACTAAAGGCCAACTACAAAGAAAAAGCTACTTCCTTATATCAACACCTTCTCAATCCCAAATGAAGTTGCAACTCACTGGTAAAGGCATAGGAGTTCGCACAGAGAAACCTGAGTTCGATTCCCGTCAAGCTCCCTTTTTTCTGAACATTCACACTGCCTCCTCTGCCTTGAAGAATATATGGATTGGTGTCATATTATAAATATATACATATATTCATATGTATGTATGTATGCATGATATACACTAATAAAAGGAATAAAAAAATTCTTATCATGGAAATCAATTCAGAACATTCATTTTTTCGGATTCCAATTAGAAGAATTTCTGATAGAATTATTTCCAAGAAAAGATCAATTTTGAAGATTTTAAACCTTGTTGCCTTTGGAGTCTAATGGGTATCCTTGTTTGGAAGAATTAATCACATACAATCTGCTCATCAATCAATCAATCAATTTGCCACATAGGAGATAAGGAAGATTTGGAAGATATTCACCGTGATTTGCTTTCCAATCAAGCTTGGTCAAGGAAGGCAAGAGATATGATATTACTTCTTGGGAAAAGAGGGCAATTTAGTCATTGATTTGATTAGGATTTGGTCTACATCTCTATAAATATACATGATGTCCCATTGTAAATCCCCTTCATTTTTCTATTCTGTATTCTCATTTGTCTAATAAAAGTCTTTTCTTTTTTCTAGTTTTATTGTTATTTTAATTTCATAACAATTTGTGTTATCTTCCTAATTAGGTTTGGGTAGAATGCATATTGTTATTGTCTTTTATTACTGCTTGTTAGCGATTCACTGTTGATTAGTTTCAACAGGAATCCTACTTTTAATTTCTGTTATTGTTCTAGTTGTTATTCTCTTTTTCTAGTAATTGTTCCTTTTCTTTTCAATTGTTGAATTTGATACTGATTAGATTCAGAGTAATTTCAACAACATAAAAAAAAACAACTCCAAACTTCGTCTAACTCGCCCAAGAATAAATAGATAATAATTTTTAATAACACCTCCCTGTGTTCGACCTGTATGCTACACACCTGTATGCTTGCAGAATTTAATTTAAATGTCGCGCTTTTCAGATTCATTAGAAAGCGACGATCAAGTTTTTGGCGCCGTTGCCGGGGAGGTAACAATTGAATTTTATAATTTATTTAATTTCTGATTCGTGTTAGTTTTTTTCTTTTTGTTTGATTTTGTAAAAAAAACTTGCCAAATTTTCTTTTATTTTCCTATTGTATTCTTGTAGATATATATAGATAAAAATCTTGATTAGTTGATTGTGTATCACATATAGATATCATAATCTCTAAGACAAGGAAAAAAATCTTGCCACTTTTTCTTTTAATTTTCCTTCTTTTTTTTTATTTCTTTCCTTTTTTTATTTAGCATTTCTTCCAATATAATTCCTTCAAAAAGAAAAAAAAATATACGAAAAAAGAAAGTTGCTAATTTTTCTTCAATTTCTTTCCATCTTTCTACCACCTTGCTGATTTTCACATTTTTCTTTTCCCTTTCCTTTTCTTTTTATTTGTTTCCATCTTTTGTCTACAACTTTCTAAAAAAAAACTTTTGCAATTTCTTCTCTGTCTACTTTGATTTCTTTCTTGTTTTTGTCTGCTTTTATTTCTTTCCTCAATTTCTTCTACCCTTCCTCTCTACTCAAAAAACCTTGCTTTTTTTTCTTATTTCATTCCTCTTTTTGTTTTTCCTTTTTTGTTTTGGTTTTTACCATTCATTTATTTCTCTTTCTTCTTGTTCAAATTTTCATAAAAAAAAACTTGCATTTTTTTTATTTCTTTCCAATTGCATTTCTCATTGACCTCCTACTATCTCTCTTTCCATTTTTTTTCATTTATTTCTTTTCGGCTCTCTCCTTCATTGAAAAAAAACAACTTTCAATTTTCCTTTATTCTTTCCATCATTCCACTTTCTTTCCAATCATCTACATTCTTTTTCTTTTTACAAATTTCAAAAAAAAAAAAATCCTCTTTTGCAATTTTTTTTCCTTTCTTCTTTTGTCTTTCTTGTTCTCAATACATTTGATTTCTTTTCTTCTCTTACAAATTCCCTTTCTTTTCAAAAAAAAAAATATCCTCTTCTAATTTTACAACAATAAACAAAAGAATTTTTTTTTTTTCTGTTTTTGTCTTCTCTTTTATTGCTTTCCCTTCTCAATTTCTTTTCCAAACCTTTTACAATTACTTTCCTTCCTTCCTTTACAATTCTCTTTCTTTCCTGAAATCTCTCTTCCCTTTTTTTTGTCATTTGTTTCTTTCCTATTTGTCCACTTTTTCAGCAATAATAAAAAAAGGAAGGTTATAAAAAGATTCATTCTTTTTTTTCAATTATTTTTCCCTACTTCATTTCTTCCCTCTGATCAAATACCCCTTCCTCTCACATAATCTCATTTCACCATAGTTTTTTTTTCAATCCACACTTCAGCACCATCTTCTCCAAAAAGTTACTTTTTTTTTCCTTTGTTTCTTTTTCTTGTGTTTTTTTTGTTATTCAATTCATTCAAAAAAAACAGAGAGATTTCGAACTAAGGACAAGGTGACTGGAGTTCAAGCAACAAATCAAGATTTCAGAAATCAAAAGAAATTGCAAATATTGAGATTTCAATCATTGACGCTACTCATTTTTTTGGATGGACAGCCATACCCCACTGTAAATTTCTTTTAACTCTACAGGTGCTCTGCTACAAAGAAAAAATATAGACAATTGCTTGTAAAAATCTTTTGCAGGGGCAGCGGCTTGCTTGTACAATAATTTAATTTTCTGCAATTATTTTGACTGTTCTATGATTGAAATTTCTGTCTGATTGTTGTGAGTTGAAATTTCCATAACTACTGTCATCACTCTCATTGTTTTCAACAATAAATTAGACGTTGCAAAATAATATAATTGAAAAGCGGTGTTTTGTGAAGTTGACTGTCTCGTATAATTAGATCGCGTATATATAGTAGTTCAATTTATTGAACTATTAGCAAAAGAGGTTGCATACTACCCGTAAAACATTGGTCGTATCCCTTAGTATTTATACTATACGTGAACGGCCATAAGACCCTCTTCCCCCTTCTAATTGAGTCAGTTAATTAATAGAGCACAACTTAGTATTTTATACTATTTTGAACTGAACTTCTGTCTTGCCTTGATTTCATTTCAAATGTCTGATTCAAAAAAATCCTTGAGAGAATTGTGGGATAATAATCGAAGTAGACGTCCTCTTGAACAGTATGAATATGAAATACAACTCATGAAGCAAGATTTCCCAAAATTTGGTGAAACCAATGTCAACAATTTTCAGTATTTTCAAAATGACCAACATTTTCAAAACCATGATTATAATCGAAATGACGATTTCAATTCAAATTTCAATAGTTTCGATTATGGGCCACATGCGTATCAAAATAGTTTTGAATTCCAATATAGCTTTAATCCACACCAATATGGGTTTGGAAACCAATTCGACAATAATTTTGAAAATGATTTTCAAATCGATCATAATTTTCAAAATTACAACCCATATCCACATCTTGAGCATGACCAAAATTGCAATTTTCCCTCGAATTTCGATAGTTTTGACTACGAACCTAATTTTCAAAATCAAAATGATTTCCAACATCATTATCATCTTTCTGAAAATTCAAAAAATTTTGAGAATCAAGAAATCCAAAACGAGAGCTCTCAAATTAACGATTCTGAAGAATGTCATTTTGACGAGAGGGCAGAAAGGCTAAATAAAAAGATGGATGAACTTCTTTGTTTAATGGCATCTTATAAAGAACAACGAGAGCAAGAAAATCAAATTCAAACAAGCCATGCATCAGAAAATAATCCAATTTCTACTGACATTGAAAATTTTCAAATAACGACTTTGGAAATTGAGAATAATCATCTTGATGAAGTTTTTCAAAATTCAACAAATGATTTGGACTTCAACTCTTTTCATAAAAAAGATTTAAGCTTGGATTTTGATCTTTCTCTTTCAGACTGCGAGAAACTTGAAATTTTTGAAATTGAACAGAATAGAAATGTTGAATTTTTCGAAAACTCAAAATTGGAAAAGGATTTTAATGAGTAGGAATTTTTTGGATTGTATGAAGAGGAGTTGCCAAATGAGGATGAAACAGAATTAGGCCACGAATCCAAGTTTGAAAATTTTGAGATTTCAAACGAACTTGAAATTGTCCGTGTCGAAAATACATTGTCAGTTAATGATAAGAAATGTGATCACATAGTCTTGAACAACACTCAGAATTCAAATTTCAATCAATTTATATACGATCACAAATTTTTGAGCAATTACACTGATAAATTTGTGGAACACATGAATTACTTTTGGAATGTTAGCTTGATTGAAAAACTTCATGTTAGGACGACCCTGAACATTCATTTACTGGACTATAAATCGAGGTTTAAAGATGAGTTGGTTTTCAAACACCTTTGCTTATTAGAAAACATGCCTAGACATAGTGGGAATGGGACTCATAGGGCTAGAACCAAGTGTGGGGGAAAAAGTTGGTGGCAGTCTTTGCATCGCATGCATCGTAAACACATATATCACTGTAAATACGATCCATTCTTACATATAGTTAGACTGCATTTCATTCTACAAATAATTTTGCATCTCATCCATCTTTGGGTGCTATCTTTTACATTTAGAAAACGTGTTTACAGTGTGGACACTATATAGTTCTAGTGTGGGGGGGAGTCTGCATTGCATTCTTTTGATTTTTCTGTTATTTTTCTTTCTTTTCAATTTCAGCCATTTAAATAGGACCATCATGCATTTTAGATTGTACTAACATGCCATTTTTTTTTGAAACATGACTCATTTAAGATTTGATACAACAAAATAAGTTAACAATTATTAGTCAGTTGATAGTATTTTTTTCTCTCAACTTAGATCGAATAAGAAATATAATGAAAGTTTAATTTTGCGGGATAATAGTGTAACCGGTACATAGGGAGATTCTTAGGTGATGGCCATGAAATCTATTCTATATTGTAGTCTTTGTTTAAATAAGTGGAGGACTTAAAATACTTATATTGGCTTTTCAAATCTTTAAAACTAAGTTGTGTTAAGTTGAATTCGCGTAACTCTCTTTTGTGCTTATAATTTCAATAATAATAATAGTAATTCAAGGGTATCCAACATTGCTTGTATATCAAGCGTTGGTGTGCAAACCCGCCAAGCTCTATCCGACATGTTGTTAACAAAGTCAGCGTTGGAATATCTTGGACTCATTTTATGAGATTGGACACCTAAGGATTACCGACACGTTGTTGACAAAGTCAAAGTCGGCCTGCACAATCCGCCAAGCTCTTTACCCACTCTCCGTTAGTCCGCGAGGCTGTGCATGGGTGGTAAACCTTGGTCTTCTTAGTTAGGTGTATGTATTTAATCATAAACTTTAAAATTTTAAAGAATAAAGAATAAGCGATGATGCCCAAATACTTCTTGACCTTATTAATTTGACTGGCCATACATAAGGAAATTAGAATGCCACTTTACAAATTGTGCCAAGCAAACTAAGAATTTATTTCATGGCTGCACTATGTTATCAACCGAACTAACTGGCCAAACTGGAATTTAACATTTGAAAACTTGATTTAAATTGAAAATTTGTGACAAGTCGAGGTATCCAAAATAAAAATCAACTGACTAGAAATTGTAAACTTAATTTGTTGTACCACTTTCCTGAAACAAGTCTTGTTTTCAATTTTTTTTTTTTTTGCATATGTCCATTGCATTCATGTAGTTTCATTAGAATCATAGCATACTGCATTTGGATTTTGTGGGTAGTATCCGCTGAAAACCCTCACGAGACACCACTCGTCCTACTAGGGACACCTAGAGGTTTAACGTCTTGTTGCATACGCTCAATGCAATCGTGTTTCCTACGAAAGTGTGACCTATCTAGTTTAGTTTTTCATTTCTTGTTTTACTCGAGGACGAGTAAAAGATAAGTGTGGGGGTATTTGATTAGCACAGAAATTTGTTTATTTTTATGCTTATCTTTATTGTATATAAATAAATGCTACTTTGGGTATTTTGTGTGTTTTTACAGGTCATTGATTAATTGTCTCCTTCATTAAATAAAAGAACACTGATAAGAAAAAGAAGCTACTTTCCCATCTCAACAAGTTTTCAATCACAAAGGAAGTCGTAGCACATTGGTTAAGGCATGGAAATCTGTATAGAAAGACTTATGTTCGATTCCCATCAAACTCTCTTTTTGCTGAAGAATGGAACGCGTTCACACTGCCTCCCTTGCTTTGAAGAATTTATGGATTAGTGATTTATGGTGTATATATATATATATTCATATGTATGAATATATGATATAAACTAATAAATATTTCAAGAATTGGAAGTATTCTTCATAGATAAATCAAAGGGAATCTTTCATTTTTACTCTCCATAAAGATGAAGATTTGATTAGATAGATGCCTATCATGATGCCAATCAATTTACCAATCAACCTCAAATCTCTTGGAAAATGCCAATCAATTTGCCACATGACCAATCAAAAGAGGAAAGCTGCATGGAATATTTCAAGTTTATCTTATCTCTTTTATTTGTGAATATATTATTTTCAAGAGGTTGAGTCATGGCCCATTAGAGGATTAGGGTTTTTCAGTTCACCTATATAAGCACATGTATACCCATTGTAACAATCATCTCCATTTTTCTGTATTCTCTTCTCCATTAATAAAAGTTCTTCTTTTATTTCTGCATTTTTCTTTTTCTTAGCAATCAGTGTTGTCTTCACAATTAGTTTTGGAAGAGCACCAATTGTATTTTACATTTTTTGTTAGTCGTTTGATTAGTTTCAACGACAATCCTAATTTACTTTCTGTGTTCTTCTTTTCCTGCAATTTTACTTTCGGCATTTTATTTCTGTTTTGCATTTTAATTTCCAATTGATAGTTGTGATTTGATCATCGGTTCAATTAGATTTGTTCTGAATCGGATCGCAGTTTCAATTTTTATTGTCTTCAAATACCAACCTCGAAAATCGTCTAACTCGCCCAAGAGATTAAATAAATAATTTGATTTTAATTTATCTCCCTGTGTTCGACCTGTATGCTACACACCTGTGCGCTTGCAGAATTTAATTTAAATGTCGTGCTTTTATAATTCATAGATTAGAGACGATCAATTAGGAAACATAAACTATTGCCTATGACATAACATGGACAACTGTGATTAAAACACCTATGATTCATGACTAGAAAAGTGTTATTTAAGTTTTGTGACTATGAAATTGGGTCTAAACCCGATTATCTATTCTGTCTGTTCTTGGTTTTCGTTGGTTTTAGATCTTGGGAATTTACCTATTAAGTTAGGTTTACCCATGCTCTTGAACCTACGTCGTTATTCAACCATTTTTAGGTCATAAGATTTGTAGACATATAGGCCTTCGATGTTTTAGATCAATTTCAGTGAAATTCGTTAGGTCAGAAATTAATAAATTATCATTTTATGCCAGTTATTATGTCTAACTTTTGCATAGCATCTTTGGTTCATTCCCTATTTTCTACGAATCTAGATTTATCTATAATCTAGATTGAACCACGATTATACGAACGATGGGAATACGATTTGAGCAAAATAGGAAATTTACTAAAAACATAGTTATAAACTTGGAAATTGGCATAAATTGGGAACATGTATCATGGCATGTTCATAGAAATGTAAGTTCGATAAATTTGACATGAGTTGTAGGATGTGTAATTTGAATCTAGTATTGACTTGTAAATCTAGAATTTACATGAATTGTGAACTAGAATAATAAGTCTAGTTTGTCATGAACTGAAATTAGAATGTTAAATCAGAATTGGATTAGCTAATTTGGCATAAGAAGTATATTGGCATAAATTTGAAATTGGCCATAATAGGGAGTAATTGTCATGTTTAGCAAAATCATAGTTAGTGACACTTAATTTGGTATAGTTTACATACCAAAAAGCATAAATATGATATAGAGGGGGAAAATGGGCCATAATAATAAAGGTTAACAATTTACATTAAAAGAGTAATTAGGAGATAAGTAAATTAGGAATAATTTACTTATAGAATTTGTCCTAAATGAGAAAATGTAAATTTAGACAAATTAAAGGTTTGTTAACGACATCTCTTTTAATAACACACCAGAAAGTTCTAGGGTGACAGAGAGGATAGTGTCTAGGCTTGGGTTTGGAAAATACAAGTTTCCTGCTCTCCCTGGCTATCCCTAACTGATCCAACGGACGGGATGGTTACTTTCAAAACCTGATTTGAAAATTAATCAAAACCCTTTTGAACTTAGAAAGCACGAATATGCCTAACCCGAGGTTAGACTGAGTTGCGATGTAAACCTGCCCGGAACCAACCGGCACATACAGTAATCGCAACAATATCTGTCTAATGTGAGTGGTAACGACTTTAATTTATTTAGTTAAAGCTAGAACAAGAATGGTAGGGTTAAGTTAACTAAGACACTTAACCAATTCAACATGGTAACCAGACCGGTGGGTTGGGTTAGGTTCATACAGACACTTAACACAGTTAAGCTAGAATGGGAGGGTTAAGTCCATAGAAACACTTAACCAACTAAACACAGTTAAGCTAGAATGGAAGGGCTAAGTCCATAGGGACACTTAACCAACTTAACATGGTAATAAGACAAGATTTGTAAGGGTTAAGTAACTAGGAAAACACTTAGCCAAATTAACATGTTAACTAGACTAGAAGGTCGGGTTAAGTAAAGTTAATACACTTAGCCAAATTAACATGTTAACTAGACTAGAGGTTGGGGTTAAGTAAAATTTAATACACTTAGCCAATTTGATATGTTAGCTGGACTAGACCGCAGGGTTAAGTAAACTTGAACACTTAACCGTCAGATTGTGATAAAGTAATAGGGCTAAGTCTAAAACATGAAGGGATAATACTTAACTATTAATAACATGTTAGTTAAAACAGACGGGCAAGGTTAAGTTAAAAAGGAACACTTAACCAATACAGGATGAATGGGTAGGGTTAAGTAATAAGAAATACTTAACAAATATAACTTGGTTTGTGGTAGGGTTAAGTCGACATGAATTACTGATAACGCTTAACCAGTTTAACAGGATAAATGAAGAGGGTTAAGTTAGCTTGAATTGACTAATGACACTTAACCAATCCAAATTGACGGGAAAGAGAACTAAGTAGTAAACCTTAGTTAAATGGAGCTAAGTACTAAACCTTAGTTAAGAAAACAACGATCCTGGAAACTAAGTGGTAAACCTTAGTTAACAGAACTAAGTAGTAATTCTTAGTATAACACGGGAAGGAGCCAACGTCCGTCTGATTAAAACGAAGGCTCCAACGAATTGGGTACGAAGCCCGAGGCTTCGAGGGGACGTAAGGGTACTCTTGGTATCCCTCTGTGAGGCTGCAGATGATCCACGTGAGCTCACAGAGGCTAAGGTCTGTGGTAGAAGAACAAAGGGTATGCCTTGGTTGCAAAATATGGCAACCTAAAGACTAGGATGGACCAGCGTGATTCGGCGAGAAACCGGTAGCCCTGTGATAGCAACTCGTCGTCCACCATCCATCTTCAGTCAATCAAGATACGTGAAGCGGAAAGGCGGAGTACTCCAAAAGATCATATACTTGCTATCTAGTTATGGTTGCGGATGGCCATAGGACAGTGGGGCATAGGGGGGCCTGCGTATAGTTCTCATTTTTCAAGGTGTGCCTTTCATTAGTTGAGGGAGGGTTCGAGTGGGACCATAGCCACCCGAATAAAAACAGACCTTAGCATCTGCATCGGCAGATATCTGAAAGCTCGCGACCGAGTTCTGTGTTTCTTGATTTGCCCTGCCACAGGACTCGGGTCGCACATTACAGGACATGGTCATCTAGATAAGCGATAACGATTCGCGATACATGCGTGGGGAAGCATAGGAACATATACCACTATAGGTAGTGTGTCCTAGACTTGGGGGCATCGTTCGACAGGTAGCATAATCCCTAGTTGGACTAGGTGGCATAAACCCTGAATCTGAGAAGCGTTCAGCAGATAGCGTAAAATCTAGTTGAATCTAGAAAGCACTCGATAGAAAACCCTAGATTAGATCTAGGTAATAAATAATAAATGTAAGCCTGAAGGCAATGGAAACTATAGGGATTGGGATCACGTTATTGTTACTAGTTGGAACACTAGTTAGGTGGTGTAGAGATATAGAAACCAGTATAATAAAGAAATAGCGAAGCGACGAAAGTGTTAGAGCATATCCAGTTTATCTTATCTTAGCATATCTTGTGATTATCTTGTCTAATCTTGCTGACCTTATCGTCATGGTGTTATCTTGTATTCAGTTAATTCATGTCGCATTGTTTTTCCATGTTCACATGCTAGAAGTTACTGAACTTACTCAGGCTTTATGTCTGACTCTGTTTTTCTTTCGTCTTCTTTTCTTCCGTTCCCCCCCAGGTAGTAAAGGAGGGAATAGTATAGCTCAGGTTAAGTTGGACTGTCACTCTTTCCCAGCTTAAAGATTTGTCGAAGTTTTGCTTGGATTCTCTTTCCACATGCTATGGCTGCCTCTTGCTAAAATTGGGGAATATAAATGTTGTTTTATGCTTCTTTATTTTGTAAGACAGAAGACACTCTGATATTGTAAAGAAATCGTTGTACAAACTATTTTATCAACAAAGCAAAGTTTTATTTTCCGCTGTTTAATTTCTGTCTGTCTTGTAATTTATTTGCATCTTTTACCCTAAATGCTCCACAGAACTTAGTGCATTCCCTTTGTGAGTGACACTAACGGATGTGGGGTGTTACATGTGGTATCAGAGCTGAAGGTTACCAGATCAGATAAAGGATTTGAAAAATTATTTTCAAAACGGTTTTATAAGAAGCATTTTCAAGAGAAAAGATTTGTTTTAAAGGCATATTCCCCAAAGCCATACGCATTATCTTCTCTTCCTCTGTTTGAATTCTTGTCTCCTTCTTTCTTGAGTCTCTTGTGCTCCTGGCTTTCTGGGAGTTAACCTCATCGAAAGACGGAGTAGTGCCCGACTTCCATTTATAGCCGCAGTAGTTTCACCTGCGGCCAGTTTTCTTTCAAGCTTTGTAGGGTTTTCTGTACGATGGAAGCAGCTTTCGAGAAATTTGTCAACATGACTGCACAAGGAAGGGGATGAGGAGTTTTGCTAAGGAGCATAACCCTAGGATAAGGAATTCATGGATGTAGATTTAGCTCACGAAGGAGGAAGAAATTATAAAATCTAAGACAAGAGGAATTATCTTTACTAGGGTATAATAGGACAAGGGCAAGAACGAGGAACAAGATTTTCAGAAGGGCAAGTACATACTTTCACCACCAAGCGTACCTAGGAGAAAGGTAGTAAGGTTCTGTTGGAAGAATCTAGTTTTGCTGTTCATACTCTTTCCTTTGGTTTTAGCGCTTCACATTTGTTCATATCAACTTCCATAGTTGAGTCTCTGCACCATAGTACTTGCATAGTAGAAAGATCCCACTAGAGTCTCAAATCCAATTAGTGGTCCGACCAGTTTATTTTTGGTTAGTAGGGACTTGAGGATAGCTATCGAGTTTGCTTATATCATCTCACGTAGATCGTCTAAATTCGGAGGAGATATTCCTTGGGTGCTTGTCTGATATTGGTTTAGGCCTTTGGGGCTTGTACTTGAGAAATGTCGAGTTCGACTAGGATGGTTTACGTGAGAGATGAATAGTTGCGACAGGCACTCTAAAAAAAAAAGCACGTAGTAACCTTTCGACCCTTATAGTTATGGCATGGTGGATAAGAGGTAAACCTCTAATCATCTTAGTACATACACTTGGTACCGTGATTGACATCTGTTTATTTTGGAAAAGGAGGTCGGAAACTTCACAATCGTGAAGTTAAATTAGTTAAGATACAGTAAAGCTCAAGAAGGCTAGATACTAGCAACATACCCTTTTTCTTAAGGGTGCATCCTTGATTTCTTTGTTTAGGAGCTTTACGCATAATTGTTTCTCTCTTTCCAAAGTATATCCTCTAGGTCATATCTTCGATCCTTAGGTAGAAACTCTTTTGGATGTAAATATGTATTTGAAACATGTTATTGTTGGTGGTTGCAAGTGGTTGCTAATGGTTGCTCGTGGATGCATACGCATACGTATTAGGCACTAGATCAGTTCGGATGCTTTCATATTGCATTTACAAATATGTATTTGTTTGTAAGTTGAACTTGATATGTTATCATACGGATGTTGCATATGGATGAATGGCTATGCACGCATGTAGTATTTACATAACTAGGGATGCTTGCATACATGATTGGACACATGACACTGACATGATTCGCATTAAGGAGGTCAACTGAATCAGTAGACCGCCTGATCTTGCATTAGATAAAGACATATACGCACACTATGCATATGAACACGAAAGCATTAGAAATCTTTTAAGCGCAATGAATGCCTGTGATTGAATGGTTGAGTAGATGGGTGATTGGATGGTAGAACACATTCTTCCTAACTTGAAGATTTCGGGGACGAAATCGTTTTAAGTGGGGGAGACTGTAACACACCATAATTCTGTAACACTAGGATTCAAAAATCAAGGCAGAATTAAATTTTTAAATCAAAATCAAGGGAAACGGGATGCGCCATTGTGTTCTACTCGGAATTCTGCATGAGATAGAGTCCGAGTTTGTTTTAATCGGACTCCGTATGAAGGAGTTATGGTCTTCAGAAGTTTCAGAATTCGATTTAAAATTCGAACAGGTCAGAAACGAGTTCAAATTCGAAAAAACGGACCCAGATTGGGCTGGGCATGAAAATTCCCGCCCAGGACCCAGGTCGATTAGGTTGTCGACCTGGGGGTACCCAGGTCGACTGGGTAGTCGACCTGGGGCACCCAGGTCAACTGGGTAGTCGACCTGGGGGTCGACCCCCCCTCCCCCGCGGCTTTTTCTAGTTTTCTAAACCTGGTTCGTTCTGATGTATTTGGTCACGTTTTTTGCCTAGGTTCGTCCGCCTAATCCTATTTAAACAGCCTTAGTCTCCTCCTCTATTCACAATTCTCTTATATCCTTATGCTGCCTCTGAGAAAATATATAAGTAAATAAATATAAGAAGTTAATACGAAAATCCAAGACAAGGTTATGTTGCTCAAGTTGTCAAGAAGAGATTCGAATCAAGATTAAAGCTTCAAGATAAGGATCAAAGGCTAACGTGGCACGAATCGTAGCAACGCCATCTTTCTGTTCTAATCTAATCTCTGTAAGTCGGTTACTTTTTAGATTTGAACGTTTTTCTCTGTTCGTGACATGAAATTAAAGGAATAAAAGAATATGCCAAATCTTTCTATTCGAATCTGCGCCTATATATTTGGACCTAATTAAGAACTGTTATGATTCGATGACCAATTAGGCCTTGCCTATGACTATGAACATTGCCAATGACTACGAACATTGCCTATGACTATGAACATTGCCTATGACTGTGACTATGAGTATGAGGATTATTTCCTTGACTATGGACACAAGCCTATGCCTTTGATTAGGAAACATAAACTATTGCCTATGACATAACATGGACAACTGTGATTCAAACACCTATGATTCATGACTAGGAAAGTGTTGCTTAAGTTTTGTGACTACGAAATTAGGTCTAAACCTGATTATCTATTCTGTCTGTTCTTGGTTTCCGTTGGTTTTAGATCTTGGGAATTTACCTATTAAGTTAGGTCTACCCATGCTCTTGAACCTACATCGTTATTCAACCCTTTTTAGGTCATAAGATTTCCAGACATATAGGCCTTCGATGTTGTAGATCAATTTCAGTGAAATTCGTTAGGTCTGAAATTAGTAAATTATCAATTTATGCCAGTTATTATGTCTATCTTTTGCATAGCATCTTTGGTTCATTCCCTATTTTCTACGAATCTAGATTTATCTATAATCTAGATTGAATCACGATTATACGAACGATGGGAATACGATTTGGGCAAAATATGAAATTTACTAAAAACATAGTTATAAACTTGGAAATTGGCATAAATTGGGAACATGTATCATGGCATGTACATAGAAATGCAAGTTGGATAAATTTGACATGAGTTATAGGATGTGTAATTTGAATCTAGTATTGACTTGTAAATCCAGCATTTACATGAATTGTGAACTAGAATAATAAGTCTAGTTTGACATGAACTGAAATTAGAATGTTAAATCAGAATTGGGTTAGCTAATTTGGCATAGGAAGTATATTGGCATAAATTTGAAATTGGCCATAATAGGGAGTAATTGTCATGTTTAGCAAAATCAAGGTTAGTGACACTTAATTTGGTATAGTTTACATACCAAAAAGCATAAATATGATATAGAGGGGGAAAATGGGCCATAATAATAAAGGTTGACAATTTACAATAAAAGAGTAATTAGGAGATAAGTAAATTAGGAATAATTTACTTATAGAATTTGTCCTAAATGATAAAATGTAAATTTAGACAAATTAAAGGTTTGTTAACGACATCTCTTTTAATAACACACCAGAAAGTTCTAGGGTGACAGAGAAGATAGTGTCTAGGCTTGGGTTTGGAAAATACAAGTTTCCTGCTCTCCCTGGCTATCCCTAACTGATCCGACGGACGGGATGGTTACTTTCAAAACCTGATTTGAAAATTAATCAAAACCCTTTTGAACTTAGAAAACACGAATATGCCTAACCCGAGGTTATACTGAGTTGCGATGTAAACCTGACCGGAACCAACCGGCACATCCAGTAATCGTAATAATATCTGTCTAATGTGAGTGGTAACGGCTTTAATTTATTTAGTTAAAGCTAGAACAAGAATGGTAGGGTTAAGTTAACTAAGACACTAACCAATTCAACATGGTAACCAGACCGGCGGGTGGGGTTAGGTTCATACAGACACTTAACACAGTTAAGCTAGAATGGGAGGGTTAAGTCCATAGGAACACTTAGCCAACTAAACACAGTTAAGCTAGAATGGGAGGGCTAAGTCCATAGGGACACTTAACCAACTTAACATGGTAACAAGACAAGATTTGTAGGGGTTAAGTAACTAGGAAAACAATTAGCCAAATTAACATGTTAACTAGACTAGAAGGTGGGGTTAAGTAAAGTTAATACACTTAGCCAAATTAACATGTTAACTAGACTAGAGGTTGGGGTTAAGTAAAATTTAATACACTTAGCCAATTTGATATGTTAGCTGGACTAGACCGCAGGGTTAAGTAAACTTGAACACTTAACCATCAGATTGTGATAAAGGAATAGGGTTAAGTCTAAAACATGAAGGGATAATACTTAACCACTAATAACATGTTAGTTAAAACAGACGGGCAAGGTTAAGTTAAAAAGGAACACTTAACCAATACAGGATAAATGGGTAGGGTTAAGTAATAAGAAATACTTAACCAATATAACTTGGTTTGTGGTAGGGTTAAGTCGACATGAATTACTGATAACGCTTAACTAGTTTAACAAGACAAATGAAGAGGGTTAAGTTAGCTTGAATTGACTAATGACACTTAACCAATCCAAATTGACGGGAAATAGAACTAAGTAGTAAACCTTAGTTAAAAGGAGCTAAGTAGTAAACCTTAGTTAAGAAAACAACGATCCTGGA